>CM050667.1:0-4978959 GCA_027574665.1 Rhynochetos jubatus
GTCAGTGCAGTGTCGTGCTGCTCTTGGCAGGCCTTTGCAATCCCAATTATTCCTGGACCTGGGCGCTTTCTCGTTCTCCAGATGCTAACCCTAGCCCTAACCCTAATAATGGCAGCTCGCGGATTCCGGCCATGCCCCCACTGCGTTCTGGCCATGACAGCTGCGGTAGGAGCAATGTCAGTGCAGTGTCGTGCTGCTCTTGGCAGGCCTTTGCAATCCCAATTAACCCTGGACCTGGGCGCTTTCTCGTTCTCCAGACGCTAACCCTAGCCCTAACCCTAAGAATGGCAGGACGCGGTTTACGGCCACGCCCATCCCACATTCTGGCCATGACAGCTGCGGTAGGAGCAATGTCAGTGCAGTGTCGTGCTGCTCTTGGCAGGCCTTTGCAATCCCAATTATTCTTGGACCTGGGCGCTTTCTCGTTCTCCAGACGCTAACCCTAGCCCTAACCCTAAGAATGGCATGTCACGGTTTCCGGCCACGCCCCCCCTGCGTTCTGGCCATGACAGCTGCGGTAGGAGCAATGTCAGTGCAGTGTCGTGCTGCTCTTGGCAGGCCTTTGCAATCCCAACTAACACTGGACCTGGGCGCTTTCTCGTTCTCCAGACGCTAACCCTAGCCCTAACCCTAAGAATGGCAGGTCGCGGATTCCGGCCACGCCCCCCCTGCGTTCTGGCTATGACAGCTGCGGTAGGAGCAATGTCAGTGCAGTGTCGTGCTGCTCTTGGCAGGCCCTTGCAATCACAATTAACCCTGGACCTGGGCGCTTTCTCGTTCTCCAGACGCTAACCCTAGCCCTAACCCTAAGAATGGCAGGTCGCGGTTTCCGACAACACCCCCCCTGCGCTCTGGCCATGAGAGCTGCGGTAGGAGCAATGTCAGTGCAGTGTCGTGCTGCTCTTGGCAGGCCTTTGCAATCCCAATTAACCCTGGACCTGAGCGCTTTCTCGTTCTCCAGACGCTAACCCTAGCCCTAACCCTAACAACGGCAGGTCGCGGTTTCCAGCCACACCACCCACTGCGTTCTGGGCATGACAGATGCGGTAGGAGCAATGTCAGTGCAGTGTCGTGCTGCTCTTGGCAGGCCTTTGCAATCCCAATTATTCCTGGACCTGGGCGCTTTCTCGTTCTCCAGACGCTAACCCTAGCCCTAACCCTAAGAATGGCAGGTCGCGTTTTCCGGCCACGCCCCCCCTGCGTTCTGGCCATGACAGCTGCGGTAGGAGCAATGTCAGTGCAGTGTCGTGCTGCTCTTGGCAGGCCTTTGCAATCCCAATTATTCTTGGACCTGGGCGCTTTCTCGTTCTCCAGACGCTAACCCTAGCCCTAACCCTAAGAATGGCAGGTCGCGGTTTCCGGCCATGCCCCCACTGCGTTCTGGCTATGACAGCTGCGGTAGGAGCAATGTCAGTGCAGTGTCGTGCTGCTCTTGGCAGGCCTTTGCAATCCCAATTATCACTGGACCTGGGGGCTTTCTCGTTCTCCAGATGCTAACCCTAGCCCTAACCCTAAGAATGGCAGGTCGCATTTTCCGGCCACGCCCGTCCCACATTCTGGCCATGACAGCTGCGGTAGGAGCAATGTCAGTGCAGTGTCGTGCTGTTCTTGGCAGGCCTTTGCAATCCCAATTATTCTTGGACCTGGGCGCTTTCTCGTTCTCCAGATGCTAACCCTAGCCCTAACCCTAAGAATGGCAGGTCGCGGATTCCGGCCACGCCCCCCCTGCGTTCTGGGTATGACAGCTGCGGTAGGAGCAATGTCAGTGCAGTGTCGTGCTGCTCTTGGCAGGCCTTTGCAATCCCAATTATTCCTGGACCTGGGCGCTTTCTCGTTCTCCAGATGCTAACCCTAGCCCTAACCCTAATAATGGCAGCTCGCGGATTCCGGCCATGCCCCCACTGCATTCTGGCCATGACAGCTGCGGTAGGAGCAATGTCAGTGCAGTGTCGTGCTGCTCTTGGCAGGCCTTTGCAATCCCAATTAACCCTGGACCTGGGCGCTTTCTCGTTCTCCAGACGCTAACCCTAGCCCTAACCCTAACAACGGCAGGTCGCGGTTTCCAGCCACACCACCCACTGCGTTCTGGCTATGGCAGATGCGGTAAGAGCAATGTCAGTGCAATGTCGTGCTGCTCTTGGCAGGCCTTTGCAATCCCAATTATTCTTGGACCTGGGCGCTTTCTCGTTCTCCAGACGCTAACCCTAGCCCTAACCCTAAGAATGGCAGGTCGCGGTTTCTGGCCACGCCCCCCCTGCGTTCTGGCCATGACAGCTGCGGTAGGAGCAATGTCAGTGCAGTGTCGTGCTGCTCTTGGCAGGCCTTTGCAATCCCAACTATCCCTGGACCTGGGGGCTTTCTCGTTCTCCAGACGCTAACCCTAGCCCTAACCCTAAGAATGGCAGGTCGCGGATTCCGGCCACGCCCCCCCTGCGTTCTGGCTATGACAGCTGCGGTAGGAGCAATGTCAGTGCAGTGTCGTGCTGCTCTTGGCAGGCCTTTGCAATCCCAATTAACCCTGGACCTGGGCGCTTTCTCGTTCTCCAGATGCTAACCCTAGCCCTAACCCTAAGAATGGCAGCTCGCGGTTTCCGGCCATGCCCCCACTGCGTTCTGGCTATGACAGCTGCGGTAGGAGCAATGTCAGTGCAGTGTCGTGCTGCTCTTGGCAGGCCTTTGCAATCCCAATTATCACTGGACCTGGGGGCTTTCTCGTTCTCCAGATGCTAACCCTAGCCCTAACCCTAAGAATGGCAGGTCGCATTTTCCGGCCACGCCCGTCCCACATTCTGGCCATGACAGCTGCGGTAGGAGCAATGTCAGTGCAGTGTCGTGCTGTTCTTGGCAGGCCTTTGCAATCCCAATTATTCTTGGACCTGGGCGCTTTCTCGTTCTCCAGATGCTAACCCTAGCCCTAACCCTAAGAATGGCAGGTCGCGGATTCCGGCCACGCCCCCCTGCGTTCTGGGTATGACAGCTGCGGTAGGAGCAATGTCAGTGCAGTGTCGTGCTGCTCTTGGCAGGCCTTTGCAATCCCAATTATTCCTGGACCTGGGCGCTTTCTCGTTCTCCAGATGCTAACCCTAGCCCTAACCCTAATAATGGCAGCTCGCGGATTCCGGCCATGCCCCCACTGCATTCTGGCCATGACAGCTGCGGTAGGAGCAATGTCAGTGCAGTGTCGTGCTGCTCTTGGCAGGCCTTTGCAATCCCAATTAACCCTGGACCTGGGCGCTTTCTCGTTCTCCAGACGCTAACCCTAGCCCTAACCCTAACAACGGCAGGTCGCGGTTTCCAGCCACACCACCCACTGCGTTCTGGCTATGGCAGATGCGGTAAGAGCAATGTCAGTGCAGTGTCGTGCTGCTCTTGGCAGGCCTTTGCAATCCCAATTAACCCTGGACCTGGGCGCTTTCTCGTTCTCCAGACGCTAACCCTAGCCCTAACCCTAACAATGGCAGCTCGCGGTTTCCATCCACACCACCCACTGCCTTCTGGCCATGACAGCTGCGGTAGGAGCAATGTCAGTGCAGTGTGGTGCTGCTCTTGGCAGGCCTTTGCAATCCCAACTATCCCTGGACCTGGGGGCTTTCTCGTTCTCCAGACGCTAACCCTAGCCCTAACCCTAAGAATGGCAGGTCGCGTTTTCCGGCCACGCCCATCCCACATTCTGCTATGACATCTGAGGTAGGAGCAATGTAAGTGCAGTGTCGTGCTGCTCTTGGCAGGCCTTTCCAATCCCAACTATCCCTGGACCTGGGCGCTTTCTCGTTCTCCAGACGCTAACCCTAGCCCTAAACCTAAGAATGGCAGGTCGCTGTGTCTGGCCACGCCCCCCCTGCGTTCTGGCCATGACAGCTGAGGTAGGAGCAATGTCAGTGCAGTGTCGTGCTGCTCTTGGCAGGCCTTTGCGATCCCAACTATCCCTGGACCTGGGCGCTTTCTCGTTCTCTAGACGCTAACCCTAGCCCTAACCCTAAGAATGGCAGGTCGCGGTTTCCGGCCACGCCCCCCCTGCGTTCTGGCCATGACAGCTGAGCTAGGAGCAATGTCAGTGCATTGTCGTGCTGCTCTTGGCAGGCCTTTGCAATCCCAACTAACCCTGGACCTGGGCGCTTTCTCGTTCTCCAGACGCTAACCCTAGCCCTAACCCTAAGAATGGCAGGTCGCGGTTTCTGGCCACGCCCCCCCTCCGTTCTGGCCATGACAGCTGCGGTAGGAGCAATGTCAGTGCAGTGTCGTGCTGCTCTTGGCAGGCCTTTGCGATCCCAACTATCCCAGGACCTGGGCGCTTTCTCGTTCTCCAGACGCTAACCCTAGCCCTAACCCTAAGAATGGCAGGTCGCGGTTTATGGCCACGCCCCCCCTGCGTTCTGGCCATGACAGCTGCGGTAGGAGCAATGTCAGTGCAATGTCGTGCTGCTCTTGGCAGGCCTTTGCAATCCCAACTATCCCTGGACCTGGGGGCTTTCTCGTTCTCCAGACGCTAACCCTAGCCCTAACCCTAAGAATGGCAGGTCGCGTTTTCCGGCCACGCCCATCCCACATTCTGCTATGACATCTGAGGTAGGAGCAATGTAAGTGCAGTGTCGTGCTGCTCTTGGCAGGCCTTTCCAATCCCAACTATCCCTGGACCTGGGGGCTTTCTCATTCTCCAGACGCTAACCCTAGCCCTAACCCTAAGAATGGCAGGTCGCGGTTTACGGCCACGCCCCCCCTGCGTTCTGGCCATGACAGCTGCGGTAGGAGTAATGTCAGTGCAGTGTCGTGCTGCTCTTGGCAGGCCTTTCCAATCCCAAATATCCCTGGACCTGGGCGCTTTCTCGTTCTCCAGACGCTAACCCTAGCCCTAAACCTAAGAATGGCAGGTCGCGGTGTCTGGCCACGCCCCCCCTGCGTTCTGGGCATGACAGCTGCGGTAGGAGCAATGTCAGTGCAGTGTCGTGCTGCTCTTGGCAGGCCTTTGCGATCCCAACTATCCCTGGACCTGGGCGCTTTCTCGTTCTCCAGACGCTAACCCTAGCCCTAACCCTAAGAATGGCAGGTCGCGGTTTATGGCCACGCCCCCCCTGCGTTCTGGCCATGACAGCTGCGGTAGGAGCAATGTCAGTGCAATGTCGTGCTGCTCTTGGCAGGCCTTTGCAATCCCAACTATCCCTGGACCTGGGGGCTTTCTCGTTCTCCAGACGATAACCCTAGCCCTAACCCTAAGAATGGCAGGTCGCGTTTTCCGGCCACGCCCATCCCACATTCTGGCTATGACAGCTGAGGTAGGAGCAATGTCAGTGCAGTGTCGTGCTGCTCTTGGCAGGCCTTTGCAATCCCAAATATCCCTGGACCTGGGGGCTTTCTCATTCTCCAGACGCTAACCCTAGCCCTAACCCTAAGAATGGCAGGTCGCGGTTTACGGCCACGCCCCCCCTGCGTTCTGGCCATGACAGCTGCGGTAGGAGTAATGTCAGTGCAGTGTCGTGCTGCTCTTGGCAGGCCTTTCCAATCCCAAATATCCCTGGACCTGGGCGCTTTCTCGTTCTCCAGACGATAACCCTAGCCCTAACCCTAAGAATGGCAGGTCGCGGTTTCCGACAACACCCCCCCTGCGCTCTGGCCATGAGAGCTGCGGTAGGAGCAATGTCAGTGCAGTGTGGTGCTGCTCTTGGCAGGCCTTTGCAATCCCAACTCTCCCTGGACCTGGGCGCTTTCTCGTTCTCCAGACGCTAACCCTAGCCCTAACCCTAAGAATGGCAGGTCTCGGTTTCCGGTCACGCCCCCCCTGCATTCTGGCCATGACAGCTGAGGTAGGAGCAATGTCAGTGCAGTGTCGTGCTGCTCTTGGCAGGCCTTTGCAATCCCAACTATCCCTGGACCTGGGCGCTTTCTCATTCTCCAGACGCTAACCCTAGCCCTAACCCTAAGAATGGCAGGTCGCGGTTTCCGGCCACGCCCATCCCGCATTCTGGCTATGACAGCTGAGGTAGGAGCAATGTCAGTGCATTGTCGTGCTGCTCTTGGCAGGCCTTTGCAATCCCAACTATCCCTGGACCTGCGCGCTTTCTCGTTCTCCAGACGCTAACCCTAGCCCTAACCCTAAGAATGGCAGGTCGCGGTTTCCGGCCACACCACCCTGCGTTCTGGGCATGACAGATGCGTTAGGAGCAATGGCAGTGCAGTGTCGTGCTGCTCTTGGCAGGCCTTTGCAATCCCAACTATCCCTGGACCTGGGCGCTTTCTCGTTCTCCAGACGCTAACCCTAGCCCTAACCCTAATAATGGCAGGTCGGGGTTTCTGGCCACGCACCCCCTGCGTTCTGGCTATGACAGTTGCGGTAGGAGCAATGTCAGTGCAGTATCGTGCTGCTCTTGGCAGGCCTTTGCAATCCCAATTATTCCTGGACCTGGGCGCTTTCTCGTTCTCCAGACGCTAACCCTAGCCCTAACCCTAATAATGGCAGATCGCGGTTTCCAGCCACGCCCCCCCCCGCTTTCTTGCTATGACAGTTGCGGTAGGAGCAATGTCAGTGCCATGTCGTGCTGCTCTTGGCAGGCCTTTGCAATCCCAACTATCCCTGGACCTGGGCGCTTTCTCGTTCTCCAGACGCTAACCCTAGCCCTAACCCTAAGAATGGCAGGTCGCGGTTTCCGGCCACGCCCCCCCTGCGTTCTGGCCATGACAGCTGCGGTAGGAGCAATGTCAGTGCAGTGTCGTGCAGCTCTAGGAAGGCCTTTGCAATCCCAACTATCACTGGACCTGGGCGCTTTCTCGTTCTCCAGACGCTAACCCTAGCCCTAACCCTAAGAATGGCAGGTCGCGGTTTCCGGCCACGCCCCCCCTGCGTTCTGGCCATGACAGCTGCGGTAGGAGCAATGTCAGTGCAGTGTCGTGCTGCTCTTGGCAGGCCTTTGCAATGCCAACTATCCCTGGACCTGGGCGCTTTCTCGTTCTCCAGACGCTAACCCTAGCCCTAACCCTAAGAATGGCATGTCACGGTTTCCGGCCACACCCCATCTGTGTTCTGGCCATGACAGCTGCGGTAGGAGCAATGTCAGTGCAGTGTCGTGCAAATCTTGGCAGGCCTTTGCAATCCCAACTATCCCTGGACCTTGGCGCTTTCTCGTTCTCCAGACGCTAACCCTAGCCCTAACCCTAAGAATGGCAGGTCGCGGTTTCCGGCCACGCCCCCCCTGCGTTCTGGCCATGACAGCTGCGGTAGGAGCAATGTCAGTGCAGTGTCGTGCAAATCTTGGCAGGCCTTTGCAATCCCAACTATCCCTGGACCTGGGCGCTTTCTCGTTCTCCAGACGCTAACCCTAGCCCTAACCCTAAGAATGGCAGGTCGCGGTTTCCGGCCATGCCCATCCCACATTCTGGCTATGACAGCTGAGGTAGGAGCAATGTCAGTGCAGTGTCGTGCTGCTCTTGGCAGGCCTTTGCAATCCCAACTATCCCTGGACCTGGGTGGTTTCTCGTTCTCCAGAAGCTAACCCTAGCCCTAACCCTAATAATGGCAGGTCACGGTATCCGGCCACGCCCCCCCGCGTTCTGGCTATGACATCTGAGGTAGGAGCAAGGTCAGTGCACCGTCATGCAGCTCTTGGCAGGCCTTTGCAATCCCAACTATCCCTGGACCTGGGCGCTTTCTCCTTCTCCAGAAGCTAACCCTAGCCCTAACCCTAACAACGGCAGGTCGCGGTTTCCAGCCACACCGCCCCGCGTTCTGGGCATGACAGCTTCGTTAGGAGCAATGTCAGTGCAGTGTCGTGCTGCTCTTCGCAGGCCTTTGCAATCCCAACTATCCCTAGACCTGGTGGTTTTCTCGTTCTCCAGAAGCTAACCCTAGCCCTAACCCTAATAATGGCAGGTCGCGGTTTCCGGCCACGCCCCCCCTGCGTTCTGGCCATGAAGGCTGAGGTAGGAGCAATGTCAGGGCAGTGTCGTGCTGCTCTTGGCAGGCCTTTGCAATCCCAACTATCCCTGGACCTGGGCGCTTTCTCGTTCTCCAGACGCTAACCCTAGCCCTAACCCTAAGAATGGCAGGTGGAGGTTTCCGGCCACGCCTCCTCTGCGTTCTGGCCATGACAGCTGCGGTAGGAGCAATGTCAGTGCAGTGTCGTGCTGCTCTTGGCAGGCCTTTGCAATCCCAACTATCCCTGGACCTGGGCGCTTTCTCGTTCTCCAGACGCTAACCCTAGCCCTAACCCTAAGAATGGCAGGTCGCGGTTTCCGGCCACGCCCCCCCTGCGTTCTGGCCATGACAGCTGCGGTAGGAGCAATGTCAGTGCAGTGTCGTGCAGCTCTAGGAAGGCCTTTGCAATCCCAACTATCCCTGGACCTGGGCGCTTTCTCGTTCTCCAGACGCTAACCCTAGCCCTAACCCTAAGAATGGCAGGTCGCGGTTTCCGGCCACGCCCCCCCTGCGTTCTGGCCATGACAGCTGCGGTAGGAGCAATGTCAGTGCAGTGTCGTGCTGCTCTTGGCAGGCCTTTGCAATCCCAACTATCCCTGGACCTGGGCGCTTTCTCGTTCTCCAGACGCTAACCCTAGCCCTAACCCTAAGAATGGCAGGTCGCAGTTTCCGGCCACGCCCCCCCTGCGTTCTGGCCATGACAGCTGCGGTAGGAGCAATATCAGTGCAGTGTCGTGCTGCTCTTGGCAGGCCTTTGCAATCCCAACTATCTCTGGACCTGGGTGCTTTCTCGTTCTCCAGACGCTAACCCTAGCCCTAACCCTAAGAATGGCAGGTCGCGGTTTCCGGCCACGGCCCCCCTGCGTTCTGGCCATGACAGCTGCGGTAGGAGCAATGTCAGTGCAGTGTCGTGCTGCTCTTGGCAGGCCTTTGCAATCTCAACTATCCCTGGACCTGGGCGTTTTCTCGTTCTCCAGACGCTAACCCTAGCCCTAACCCTAAGAATGGCAGGTTGCGGTTTCCGGCCACACCCCCCCTGCGTTCTGGCTATGACAGCTGAGCTAGGAGCAATGCCAGTGCAGTGTCGTGCTGCTCTTGGCAGGCCTTTGCAATCCCAACTATCCCTGGACCTGGGCGCTTTCTCGTTCTCCAGACGCTAACCCTAGCCCTAACCCTAAGAATGGCAGGTCGCGGTTTCCGGCCACGCCCCCCCTGCGTTCTGGCCATGACAGCTGCGGTAGGAGCAATGTCAGTGCAGTGTCGTGCTGCTCTTGGCAGGCCTTTTCAATCCCAACTATCCCTGGACCGGGGCGCTTTCTCGTTCTCCAGACGCTAACCCTAGCCCTAACCCTAAGAATGGCAGGTCGCGGTTTCCGGCCACCCCCCCCCTGCGTTCTGGCCATGACAGCTGCGGTAGGAGTAATGTCAGTGCAGTGTCGTGCTGCTCTGGGCAGGCCTTTGCAATCCCAACTATCCCTGGACCTGGGCACTTTCTCGTTCTCCAGACGCTAACCCTAGCCCTAACCCTAAGAATGGCAGGTCGCGGTTTCCGGCCACGCCCCCCCTGCGTTCTGGCCATGACAGCTGCGGTAGGAGCAATGTCAGTGCAGTGTCGTGCTGCTCTTGGCAGGCCTTTGCAATCCCAACTATCCCTGGACCTGGGCGCTTTCTCGTTCTCCAGACGCTAACCCTAGCCCTAACCCTAAGAATGGCAGGTCGCGGTTTCCGGCCACGCCCCCCCTGCGTTCTGGCCATGACAGCTGCGGTAGGAGCAATGTCAGTGCAGTGTCGTGCTGCTCTTGGCAGGCCTTTGCAATCCCAACTATCCCTGCACCTGGGCGCTTTCTCGTTCTCCAGACGCTAACCCTAGACCTAACCCTAAGAATGGCAGGTCGCGGTTTCCGGCCACGCCCCCCCTGCGTTCTGGCCATGACAGCTGCGGTAGGAGCAATGTCAGTGCAGTGTCGTGCTGCTCTTGGCAGGCCTTTGCAATCCCAACTATCCCTGGACCTGGGCGCTTTCTCGTTCTCCAGACGCTAACCCTAGCCCTAACCCTAAGAATGGCAGGTCGCGGTTTCCGGCCACCCCCCCCGCGTTCTGGCCATGACAGCTGCGGTAGGAGTAATGTCAGTGCAGTGTCGTGCTGCTCTTGGCAGGCCTTTGCAATCCCAACTATCCCTGGACCTGGGCGCTTTCTCGTTCTCCAGACGCTAACCCTAGCCCTAACCCTAAGAATGCCAGGTCGCAGTTTCCGGCCAAGCCCCCCCTGCGTTCTGGCCATGACAGCTGCGGTAGGAGCAATGTCAGTGCAGTGTCGTGCTGCTCTTGGCAGGCCTTTTCAATCCCAACTATCCCTGGACCTGGGCGCTTTCTCGTTCTCCAGACGCTAACCCTAGCCCTAACCCTAAGAATGGCAGGTCGCGTTTTCCGGCCACGCCCCCCCTGCGTTCTGGCCATGACAGCTGCGGTAGGAGTAATGTCAGTGCAGTGTCGTGCTGCTCTTGGCAGGCCTTTGCAATCTCAACTATCCCTGGACCTGGGCGCTTTCTCGTTCTCCAGACGCTAACACTAGCCCTAACCCTAAGAATGGCAGGTTGCGGTTTCCGGCCACGCCCCCCCTGTGTTCTGGCTACGACAGCTGATGTAGGAGCAATGCCAGTGCAGTGTCGTGCTGCTCTTGGCAGGCCTTTGCAATCCCAACTATCCCTGGACCTGGGCACTTTCTCGTTCTCCAGACGCTAACCCTAGCCCTAACCCTAAGAATGGCAGGTCGCGGTTTCCGGCCACGACCCCCCTGCGTTCTGGCCATGACAGCTGCGGTAGGAGCAATGTCAGTGCAGTGTCGTGCAGCTCTAGGAAGGCCTTTGCAATCCCAACTATCCCTGGACCTGGGTGCTTTCTCGTTCTCCAGACGCTAACCCTAGCCCTAACCCTAAGAATGGCAGGTCGCGGTTTCCGGCCACGCCCCCCCGCGTTCTGGCCATGACAGCTGCGGTAGGAGCAATGTCAGTGCAGTGTCGTGCTGCTCTTGGCAGGCCTTTTCAATCCCAACTATCCCTGGACCTGGGCGCTTTCTCGTTCTCCAGACGCTAACCTTAGCCCTAACCCTAAGAATGGCGGATCGCAGTTTCCGGCCACGCCCCCCCTGCGTTCTGGCCATGACAGCTGCGGTAGGAGCAATGTCAGTGCAGTGTCGTGCTGCTCTTGGCAGGCCTTTGCAATCCCAACTATCCCTGGACCTGGGCGCTTTCTCGTTCTCCAGACGCTAACCCTAGCCCTAACCCTAAGAATGGCAGGTCGCGGTTTCCGGCCACGCCCCCCCTGCGTTCTGGCCATGACAGCTACGTTAAGAGCAATGTCAGTGCAGTGTCGTGCAGCTCTTGGCAGGCCTTTGCAATCCCAACTATCCCTGGACCTGGGCGCTTTCTCGTTCTCCAGACGCTAACCCTAGCCCTATCCCTAAGAATGGCAGGTCGCGGTTTCTGGCCACGCCCCCCCTGCGTTCTGGCCATGATAGCTGCGGTAGGAGCAATGTCAGTGCAGTGTCGTGCAGCTCTTGGCAGGCCTTTGCAATGCCAACTATCCCTGGACCTGGGGGCTTTCTCGTTCTCCAGACGCTAACCCTAGCCCTAACCCTAAGAATGGCAGGTCGCGGTTTCCGGCCACCCCCCCCGCGTTCTGGCCATGACAGCTGCGGTAGGAGTAATGTCAGTGCAGTGTCGTGCTGCTCTTGGCAGGCCTTTGCAATCCCAACTATCCCTGGACCTGGGCGCTTTCTCGTTCTCCAGACGCTAACCCTAGCCCTAACCCTAAGAATGCCAGGTCGCAGTTTCCGGCCAAGCCCCCCCTGCGTTCTGGCCATGACAGCTGCGGTAGGAGCAATGTCAGTGCAGTGTCGTGCTGCTCTTGGCAGGCCTTTTCAATCCCAACTATCCCTGGACCTGGGCGCTTTCTCGTTCTCCAGACGCTAACCCTAGCCCTAACCCTAAGAATGGCAGGTCGCGGTTTCCGGCCACGCCCCCCCTGCGTTCTGGCCATGACAGCTGCGGTAGGAGTAATGTCAGTGCAGTGTCGTGCTGCTCTTGGCAGGCCTTTGCAATCTCAACTATCCCTGGACCTGGGCGCTTTCTCGTTCTCCAGACGCTAACACTAGCCCTAACCCTAAGAATGGCAGGTTGCGGTTTCCGGCCACGCCCCCCCTGTGTTCTGGCTACGACAGCTGATGTAGGAGCAATGCCAGTGCAGTGTCGTGCTGCTCTTGGCAGGCCTTTGCAATCCCAACTATCCCTGGACCTGGGCACTTTCTCGTTCTCCAGACGCTAACCCTAGCCCTAACCCTAAGAATGGCAGGTCGCGGTTTCCGGCCACGACCCCCCTGCGTTCTGGCCATGACAGCTGCGGTAGGAGCAATGTCAGTGCAGTGTCGTGCAGCTCTAGGAAGGCCTTTGCAATCCCAACTATCCCTGGACCTGTGTGCTTTCTCGTTCTCCAGACGCTAACCCTAGCCCTAACCCTAAGAATGGCAGGTCGCGGTTTCCGGCCACGCCCCCCCGCGTTCTGGCCATGACAGCTGCGGTAGGAGCAATGTCAGTGCAGTGTCGTGCTGCTCTTGGCAGGCCTTTTCAATCCCAACTATCCCTGGACCTGGGCGCTTTCTCGTTCTCCAGACGCTAACCCTAGCCCTAACCCTAAGAATGGCAGGTCGCAGTTTCCGGCCACGCCCCCCCTGCGTTCTGGCCATGACAGCTGCGGTAGGAGCAATGTCAGTGCAGTGTCGTGCTGCTCTTGGCAGGCCTTTGCAATCCCAACTATCCCTGGACCTGGGCGCTTTCTCGTTCTCCAGACGCTAACCCTAGCCCTAACCCTAAGAATGGCAGGTCGCGGTTTCCGGCCACGCCCCCCCTGCGTTCTGGCCATGACAGCTACGTTAAGAGCAATGTCAGTGCAGTGTCGTGCAGCTCTTGGCAGGCCTTTGCAATCCCAACTATCCCTGGACCTGGGCGCTTTCTCGTTCTCCAGACGCTAACCCTAGCCCTATCCCTAAGAATGGCAGGTCGCGGTTTCTGGCCACGCCCCCCCTGCGTTCTGGCCATGACAGCTGCGGTAGGAGCAATGTCAGTGCAGTGTCGTGCAGCTCTTGGCAGGCCTTTGCAATGCCAACTATCCCTGGACCTGGGGGCTTTCTCGTTCTCCAGACGCTAACCCTAGCCCTAACCCTAAGAATGCCAGGTCGCGGTTTCCGACCACGCCCCCCCTGCGTTCTGGCCATGACAGCTGCGGTAGGAGCAATGTCAGTGCAGTGTCGTGCTGCTCTTGGCAGGCCTTTGCAATGCCAACTATCCCTGGACCTGGGCGCTTTCTCGTTCTCCAGACGCTAACCCTAGCCCTAACCCTAAGAAAGGCAGGTCGCGGTTTCCGGCCACGCCCCCCCTGCGTTCTGGCCATGACAGCTGCGGTAGGAGCAATGTTAGTGCAGTGTTGTGCTGATCTTGGCAGGCCTTTGCAATCTCAACTATCCCTGGACATGGGCGCTTTCTCGTTCTCCAGACGCTAACCCTAGCCCTAACCCTAAGAATGGCAGGTTGCGGTTTCCGGCCACGCCCCCCCTGCGTTCTGGCTATGACAGCTGAGCTAGGAGCAATGCCAGTGCAGTGTCGTGCTGCTCTTGGCAGGCCTTTGCAATCCCAACTATCCCTGGACCTGGGCGCTTTCTCGTTCTCCAGACGCTAACCCTAGCCCTAACCCTAAGAATGGCAGGTCGCGGTTTCCGGCCACGCCCCCCCTGCGTTCTGGCCATGACAGCTGCAGTAGGAGCAATGTCAGTGCAGTGTCGTGCAGCTCTAGGAAGGCCTTTGCAATGCCAACTGTCCCTGGACCTGGGCACTTTCTCGTTCTCCAGACGCTAACCCTAGCCCTAACCCTAAGAATGGCAGGTCGCGGTTTCCGGCCACGCCCCCCCTGCGTTCTGGCCATGACAGCTGCGGTTGGAGCAATGTCAGTGCAGTGTCGTGCAGCTCTTGGCAGGCCTTTGCAATCCCAACTATCCCTGGACCTGGGGGCTTTCTCGTTCTCCAGACGCTAACCCTAGCCCTAACCCTAAGAATGGCAGGTGGCGGTTTCCGGCCACGCCCCCCCTGCGTTCTGGCCATGACAGCTACGGTAGGAGCAATGTCAGTGCAGTGTCGTGCAGCTCTAGGAAGGCCTTTGCAATCCCAACTATCCCTGGACCTGGGCGCTTTCTCGTTCTCCAGACGCTAACCCTAGCCCTAACCCTAAGAATGGCAGGTCGCGGTTTCTGGCCACGCCCCCCCTGCGTTCTGGCTATGAGAGCTGCGGTAGGAGCAATGTCAGTGCAGTGTCGTGCTGCTCTTGGCAGGCCTTTGCAATCCCAACTATCCCTGGACCTGGGCGTTTTCTCGTTCTCCAGACGCTAACCCTAGCCCTAACCCTAAGAATGGCAGGTCACGGTTTCCGGCCACGCCCCCCCGCGTTCTGGCCATGACAGCTGCGGTAGGAGCAATGTCAGTGCAGTGTCGTGCTGCTCTTGGCAGGCCTTTGCAATCCCAACTATCCCTGGACCTGGGCGCTTTCTCGTTCTCCAGACGCTAACCTTAGCCCTAACCCTAAGAATGGCGGATCGCGGTTTCCGGCCACGCCCCCCCTGCGTTCTGGCCATGACAGCTGCGGTAGGAGCAATGTCAGTGCAGTGTCGTGCTGCTCTTGGCAGGCCTTTGCAATCCCAACTATCCCTGGACCTGGGCGCTTTCTCGTTCTCCAGATGCTAACCCTAGACCTAACCCTAAGAATGGCAGGTCGCGGTTTCCGGCCACGCCCCCCCTGCGTTCTGGCCATGACAGCTGTGGTAGGAGCAATGTCAGGGCAGTGTCGTGCTGCTCTTGGCAGGCCTTTGCAATCCCAACTATCCCTGGACCTGGGCGCTTTCTCGTTCTCCAGACGCTAACCCTAGCCCTAACCCTAAGAATGGCAGGTCGCGGTTTCCGGCCACGCCCCCCCTGCGTTCTGGCCATGACAGCTGCGGTAGGAGCAATGTCAGTGCAGTGTCGTGCTGCTCTTGGCAGGCCTTTGCAATCCCAACTATCCCTGGACCTGGGCGCTTTCTCGTTCTCCAGACGCTAACCCTAGCCCTAACCCTAAGAATGGCAGGTCGCGGTTTCCGGCCACGCCCCCCCTGCGTTCTGGCCATGAAGGCTGCGGTAGGAGCAATGTCAGGGCAGTGTCGTGCTGCTCTTGGCAGGCCTTTGCAATCCCAACTATCCCTGGACCTGGGCGCTTTTTCGTTCTCCAGATGCTAACCCTAGCCCTAACGCTAAGAATGGCAGGTCGCGGTTTCCGGCCACGCCCCCCCGCGTTCTGGCTATGACAGCTGCGGTAGGAGCAATGTCAGTGCAGTGTCGTGCTGCTCTTGGCAGGCCTTTGCAATCCCAACTATCCCTGGACCTGGGCGCTTTCTCGTTCTCCAGACGCTAACCCTAGCCCTAACCCTAAGAATGGCAGGTCGCGGTTTCCGGCCACGCCCCCCCTGCGTTCTGGCCATGACAGCTGCGGTAGGAGCAATGTCAGTGCAGTGTCGTGCAGGTCTAGGAAGGCCTTTGCAATCCCAACTATCCCTGGACCTGGGCGTTTTCTCGTTCTCCAGACGCTAACCCTAGCCCTAACCCTAAGAATGGCAGGTCGCGGTTTCCGGCCACGCCCCCCCTGCGTTCTGGCCATGACAGCTGCGGTAGGAGCAATGTCAGTGCAGTGTCGTGCTGCTCTTGGCAGGCCTTTGCAATCCCAACTATCCCTGGACCTGGGCGCTTTCTCGTTCTCCAGACGCTAACCCTAGCCCTAACCCTAAGAATGGCAGGTCGCGGTTTCCGGCCACGCCCCCCCTGCGTTCTGGCCATGACAGCTGCGGTTGGAGCAATGTCAGTGCAGTGTCGTGCTGCTCTTGGCAGGCCTTTGCAATCCCAACTATCCCTGGACCTGGGCGCTTTCTCGTTCTCCAGACGCTAACCTTAGCCCTAACCCTAAGAATGGCAGGTTGCGGTTTCCAGCCACGCCCCCCCTGCGTTCTGGCCATGACAGCTGCGTTAGGAGCAATGTCAGTGCAGTGTCGTGCTGCTCATGGCAGGCCTTTGCAATCCCAACTATCCCTGGACCTGGGCGCTTTCTCGTTCTCCAGACGCTAACCCTAGCCCTAACCCTAAGAATGGCAGGTCGCGGTTTCCGGCCACGCCCCCCCTGCGTTCTGGCCATGACAGCTGCGGTAGGAGCAATGTCAGTGCAGTGTCGTGCTGCTCTTGGCAGGCCTTTGCAATCCCAACTATCCCTGGACCTGGGCGCTTTCTCGTTCTCCAGACGCTAACCCTAGCCCTAACCCTAAGAATGGCAGGTCGCGGTTTCCGGCCACGCCCCTCCTGCGTTCTGGCCATGACAGCTGCGTTAGGAGCAATGTCAGGGCAGTGTCGTGCTGATCTTGGCAGGCCTTTGCAATCCCAACTATCCCTGGACCTGGGCGCTTTCTCGTTCTCCAGACACTAACCCTAGCCCTAACCCTAATAATGGCAGGTCGCGGTTTCCGGCCACGCCCCCCCTGCGTTCTGGCCATGACAGCTGCGTTAGGAGCAATGTCAGGGCAGTGTCATTCTGCTCTTGGCAGGCCTTTGCAATCCCAACTATCCCTGGACTTGGGCGCTTTCTCGTTCTCCAGACGCTAACCCTAGCCCTAACCCTAAGAATGGCAGGTCGCGGTTTCCGGCCACGCCCCCCCTGCGTTCTGGCCATGACAGCTGCGGTAGGAGCAATGTCAGTGCAGTGTCGTGCTGCTCTTGGCAGGCCTTTGCAATGCCAACTATCCCTGGACCTGGGGGCTTTCTCGTTCTCCAGACGCTAACCCTAGCCCTAACCCTAAGAATGGCAGGTCGCGGTTTCCGGCCACGCCCCCCCTGCGTTCTGGCCATGACAGCTGCGGTAGGAGCAATGTCAGTGCAGTGTCGTGCTGCTCTAGCAGGCCTTTGCAATCCCAACTATCCCTGGACCTGTGGGCTTTCTCGTTCTCCAGACGCTAACCCTAGCCCTAACCCTAAGAATGGCAGGTCGCGGTTTCCGGCCACGCACCCCCCGCGTTCTGGCTATGACAGCTGCGGTAGGAGCAATGTCAGTGCAGTGTCGTGCTGCTCTTGGCAGGCCTTTGCAATCCCAACTATCACTGGACCTGGGCCCTTTCTCGTTCTCCAGATGCTAACCCTAGCCCTAACCCTATTAATGGCAGGTCGCGGTTTCCGGCCACGCCCCCCCTGCGTTCTGGCCATGACAGCTGCGGTAGGAGCAATGTCAGTGCAGTGTCGTGCTGCTCTTGGCAGGCCTTTGCAATCCCAACTATCCCTGGACCTGGGCGCTTTCTCGTTCTCCAGACGCTAACCCTAGCCCTAACCCTAAGAATGGCAGGTCGCGGTTTCCGGCCACGCCCCCCCTGCGTTCTGGCCATGACAGCTGCGTTAGGAGCAATGTCAGGGCAGTGTCATGCTGCTCTTGGCAGGCCTTTGCAATCCCAACTATCCCTGGACTTGGGCGCTTTCTCGTTCTCCAGACGCTAACCCTAGCCCTAACCCTAAGAATGGCAGGTCGCGGTTTCCGGCCACGCCCCCCCTGCGTTCTGGCCATGAGAGCTGCGGTAGGAGCAATGTCAGTGCAGTGTCGTGCTGCTCTTGGCAGGCCTTTGCAATGCCAACTATCCCTGGACCTGAGGGCTTTCTCGTTCTCCAGACGCTAACCCTAGCCCTAACCCTAAGAATGGCAGATCGCGGTTTCCGGCCACGCCCCCCCTGTGTTCTGGCCATGACAGCTGCGGTAGGAGCAATGTCAGTGCAGTGTCGTGCTGCTCTAGCAGGCCTTTGCAATCCCAACTATCCCTGGACCTGGGGGCTTTCTCGTTCTCCAGACGCTAACCCTAGCCCTAACCCTAAGAATGGCAGGTCGCGGTTTCCGGCCACGCCCCCCCCGCGTTCTGGCCATGACAGCTGGGGTAGGAGCAATGTCAGTGCAGTGTCGTGCTGCTCTTGGCAGGCCTTTGCAATCCCAACTATCCCTGGACCTGGGCGCTTTCTCGTTCTCCAGACGCTAACCCTAGCCCTAACCCTAAGAATGGCAGGTCGCGGTTTCCGGCCACGCCCCCCCTGCGTTCTGGCTATGACAGCTGCGGTAGGAGCAATGTCAGTGCAGTGTCGTGCTGCTCTTGGCAGGCCTTTGCAATCCCAACTATCCCTGGACCTGGGCGCTTTCTCGTTCTCCAGACACTAACCCTAGCCCTAACCCTAAGAATGGCAGGTCGCGGTTTCCGGCCACGCCCCCCCTGCGTTCTGGCTATGACAGCTGCGGTAGGAGCAATGTCAGTGCAGTGTCGTGCTGCTCTTGGCAGGCCTTTGCAATCCCAACTATCCCTGGACCTGGGCGCTTTCTCGTTCTCCAGACGCTAACCCTAGCCCTAACCCTAAGAATGGCAGGTCGCGGTTTCCGGCCACGCCCCCCCTGCGTTCTGGCTATGACAGCTGCGGTAGGAGCAATGTCAGTGCAGTGTCGTGCTGCTCTTGGCAGGCCTTTGCAATCCCAACTATCCCTGGACCTGGGCGCTTTCTCGTTCTCCAGACGCTAACCCTAGCCCTAACCCTAATAATGGCAGGTCGCGGTTTCCGGCCACGCCCCCCCTGCGTTCTGGCCATGACAGCTGCGGTAGGAGCAGTGTTAGTGCAGTGTCGTGCTGCTCTTGGCAGGCCTTTGCAATCCCAACTATCCCTGGACCTGGGCGCTTTCTCGTTCTCCAGACGCTAACCCTAGCCCTAACCCTAAGAATGGCAGGTCGCGGTTTCCGGCCACGCCCCCCCTGCGTTCTGGCCATGACAGCTGCGGTAGGAGCAATGTCAGTGCAGTGTCGTGCAGCTCTAGGAAGGCCTTTGCAATCCCAACTATCCCTGGACCTGGGCGTTTTCTCGTTCTCCAGACGCTAACCCTAGCCCTAACCCTAAGAATGGCAGGTCGCGGTTTCCGGCCACGCCCCCCCTGCGTTCTGGCCATGACAGCTGCGGTAGGAGCAATGTCAGTGCAGTGTCGTGCTGCTCTTGGCAGGCCTTTGCAATCCCAACTATCCCTGGACTTGGGCGCTTTCTCGTTCTCCAGACGCTAACCCTAGCCCTAACCCTAAGAATGGCAGGTCGCGGTTTCCGGCCACGCCCCCCCTGCGTTCTGGCCATGACAGCTGCGTTAGGAGCAATGTCAGGGCAGTGTCATGCTGCTCTTGGCAGGCCTTTGCAATCCCAACTATCCCTGGACTTGGGCGCTTTCTCGTTCTCCAGACGCTAACCCTAGCCCTAACCCTAAGAATGGCAGGTCGCGGTTTCCGGCCACGCCCCCCCTGCGTTCTGGCCATGACAGCTGCGGTAGGAGCAATGTCAGTGCAGTGTCGTGCTGCTCTTGGCAGGCCTTTGCAATGCCAACTATCCCTGGACCTGGGCGCTTTCTCGTTCTCCAGACGCTAACCCTAGCCCTAACCCTAAGAATGGCAGGTCGCGGTTTCCGGCCACGCCCCCCCTGCGTTCTGGCCATGACAGCTGCGTTAGGAGCAATGTCAGGGCAGTGTCATGCTGCTCTTGGCAGGCCTTTGCAATCCCAACTATCCCTGGACCTGGGCGCTTTCTCGTTCTCCAGACGCTAACCCTAGCCCTAACCCTAAGAATGGCAGGTCGCGGTTTCCGGCCACGCCCCCCCTGCGTTCTGGCCATGAGAGCTGCGGTAGGAGCAATGTCAGTGCAGTGTCGTGCTGCTCTTGGCAGGCCTTTGCAATGCCAACTATCCCTGGACCTGGGCGCTTTCTCGTTCTCCAGACGCTAACCCTAGCCCTAACCCTAAGAATGGCAGATCGCGGTTTCCGGCCACGCCCCCCCTGTGTTCTGGCCATGACAGCTGCGATAGGAGCAATGTCAGTGCAGTGTCGTGCTGCTCTTGGCAGGCCTTTGCAATGCCAACTATCCCTGGACCTGGGCGCTTTCTCGTTCTCCAGACGCTAACCCTAGCCCTAACCCTAAGAATGGCAGATCGCGGTTTCCGGCCACGCCCCCCCTGTGTTCTGGCCATGACAGCTGCGGTAGGAGCAATGTCAGTGCAGTGTCGTGCTGCTCTAGCAGGCCTTTGCAATCCCAACTATCCCTGGACCTGGGGGCTTTCTCGTTCTCCAGACGCTAACCCTAGCCCTAACCCTAAGAATGGCAGGTCGCGGTTTCCGGCCACGCCCCCCCCGCGTTCTGGCCATGACAGCTGGGGTAGGAGCAATGTCAGTGCAGTGTCGTGCTGCTCTTGGCAGGCCTTTGCAATCCCAACTATCCCTGGACCTGGGCGCTTTCTCGTTCTCCAGACGCTAACCCTAGCCCTAACCCTAAGAATGGCAGGTCGCGGTTTCCGGCCACGCCCCCCCTGCGTTCTGGCTATGACAGCTGCGGTAGGAGCAATGTCAGTGCAGTGTCGTGCTGCTCTTGGCAGGCCTTTGCAATCCCAACTATCCCTGGACCTGGGCGCTTTCTCGTTCTCCAGACACTAACCCTAGCCCTAACCCTAAGAATGGCAGGTCGCGGTTTCCGGCCACGCCCCCCCTGCGTTCTGGCTATGACAGCTGCGGTAGGAGCAATGTCAGTGCAGTGTCGTGCTGCTCTTGGCAGGCCTTTGCAATCCCAACTATCCCTGGACCTGGGCGCTTTCTCGTTCTCCAGACGCTAACCCTAGCCCTAACCCTAAGAATGGCAGGTCGCGGTTTCCGGCCACGCCCCCCCTGCGTTCTGGCTATGACAGCTGCGGTAGGAGCAATGTCAGTGCAGTGTCGTGCTGCTCTTGGCAGGCCTTTGCAATCCCAACTATCCCTGGACCTGGGCGCTTTCTCGTTCTCCAGACGCTAACCCTAGCCCTAACCCTAATAATGGCAGGTCGCGGTTTCCGGCCACGCCCCCCCTGCGTTCTGGCCATGACAGCTGCGGTAGGAGCAGTGTTAGTGCAGTGTCGTGCTGCTCTTGGCAGGCCTTTGCAATCCCAACTATCCCTGGACCTGGGCGCTTTCTCGTTCTCCAGACGCTAACCCTAGCCCTAACCCTAAGAATGGCAGGTCGCGGTTTCCGGCCACGCCCCCCCTGCGTTCTGGCCATGACAGCTGCGGTAGGAGCAATGTCAGTGCAGTGTCGTGCAGCTCTAGGAAGGCCTTTGCAATCCCAACTATCCCTGGACCTGGGCGTTTTCTCGTTCTCCAGACGCTAACCCTAGCCCTAACCCTAAGAATGGCAGGTCGCGGTTTCCGGCCACGCCCCCCCTGCGTTCTGGCCATGACAGCTGCGGTAGGAGCAATGTCAGTGCAGTGTCGTGCTGCTCTTGGCAGGCCTTTGCAATCCCAACTATCCCTGGACCTGGGCGCTTTCTCGTTCTCCAGACGCTAACCCTAGCCCTAACCCTAAGAATGGCAGGTCGCGGTTTCCGGCCACGCCCCCCCTGCGTTCTGGCCATGACAGCTGCGTTAGGAGCAATGTCAGGGCAGTGTCATGCTGCTCTTGGCAGGCCTTTGCAATCCCAACTATCCCTGGACTTGGGCGCTTTCTCGTTCTCCAGACGCTAACCCTAGCCCTAACCCTAAGAATGGCAGGTCGCGGTTTCCGGCCACGCCCCCCCTGCGTTCTGGCCATGACAGCTGCGGTAGGAGCAATGTCAGTGCAGTGTCGTGCTGCTCTTGGCAGGCCTTTGCAATGCCAACTATCCCTGGACCTGGGCGCTTTCTCGTTCTCCAGACGCTAACCCTAGCCCTAACCCTAAGAATGGCAGGTCGCGGTTTCCGGCCACGCCCCCCCTGCGTTCTGGCCATGACAGCTGCGTTAGGAGCAATGTCAGGGCAGTGTCATGCTGCTCTTGGCAGGCCTTTGCAATCCCAACTATCCCTGGACCTGGGCGCTTTCTCGTTCTCCAGACGCTAACCCTAGCCCTAACCCTAAGAATGGCAGGTCGCGGTTTCCGGCCACGCCCCCCCTGCGTTCTGGCCATGAGAGCTGCGGTAGGAGCAATGTCAGTGCAGTGTCGTGCTGCTCTTGGCAGGCCTTTGCAATGCCAACTATCCCTGGACCTGGGCGCTTTCTCGTTCTCCAGACGCTAACCCTAGCCCTAACCCTAAGAATGGCAGATCGCGGTTTCCGGCCACGCCCCCCCTGTGTTCTGGCCATGACAGCTGCGATAGGAGCAATGTCAGTGCAGTGTCGTGCTGCTCTTGGCAGGCCTTTGCAATCCCAACTATCCCTGGACCTGGGCGCTTTCTCGTTCTCCAGACGCTAACCCTAGCCCTAACCCTAAGAATGGCAGGTCGCGGTTTCCGGCCACGCCCCCCCTGCGTTCTGGCTATGACAGCTGCGGTAGGAGCAATGTCAGTGCAGTGTCGTGCTGATCTTGGCAGGCCTTTGCAATCCCAACTATCACTGGACCTGGGCCCTTTCTCGTTCTCCATATGCTAACCCTAGCCCTAACCCTATTAATGGCAGGTCGCGGTTTCCGGCCACGCCCCCCCTGCGTTCTGGCTATGACAGCTGCGGTAGGAGCAATGTTAGTGCAGTGTCGTGCTGCTCTTGGCAGGCCTTTGCAATCCCAACTATCCCTGGACCTGGGCGCTTTCTCGTTCTCCAGATGCTAACCCTAGCCCTAACCCTAAGAATGGCAGGTCGCGGTTTCCGGCCACACCCCATCTGTGTTCTGGCCATGACAGCTGCGGTAGGAGCAATGTCAGTGCAGTGTCGTGCAGGTCTAGGAAGGCCTTTGCAATCCCAACTATCCCTGGACCTGGGGGCTTTCTCGTTCTCCAGACGCTAACCCTAGCCCTAACCCTAAGAATGGCAGGTCGCGGATTCCGGCCACGCCCCCCCTGCGTTCTGGCTATGACAGCTGCGGTAGGAGCAACGTCAGTGCAGTGTCGTGCTGCTCTTGGCAGGCCTTTGCAATCCCAACTATCCCTGGACCTGGGCGCTTTCTCGTTCTCCAGATGCTAACCCTAGCCCTAACCCTATTAATGGCAGGTCGCGGTTTCCCGCCACGCCCCCCCTGCGTTCTGGCCATGACAGCTGCGGTAGGAGCAGTGTTAGTGCAGTGTTGTGCTGCTCTTGGCAGGCCTTTGCAATCCCAACTATCCCTGGACCTGGGCGCTTTCTCGTTCTCCAGACGCTAACCCTAGCCCTAACCCTAAGAATGGCAGGTCGCGGTTTCCGGCCACGCCCCCCCTGCGTTCTGGCCATGACAGCTGCGGTAGGAGCAATGTCAGTGCAGTGTCGTGCTGCTCTTGGCAGGCCTTTGCAATCCCAACGATCCCTGGACCTGGGCGCTTTCTCGTTCTCCAGACGCTAACCCTAGCCCTAACCCTAAGAATGGCAGGTCGCGTTTTCCGGCCACGCCCCCCCTGCGTTCTGGCTATGACAGCTGATGTAGGAGCAATGTCAGTGCAGTGTCGTGCAGCTCTTGGCAGGCCTTTGCAATGCCAACTATCCCTGGACCTGGGCACTTTCTCGTTCTCCAGACGCTAACCCTAGCCCTAACCCTAAGAATGGCAGATCGCGGTTTCCAGCCACGCCCCCCCTGCGTTCTGGCCATGACAGCTGCGGTAGGAGCAATGTCAGTGCAGTGTCGTGCTGCTCTTGGCAGGCCTTTGCAATCCCAACTATCCCTGGACCTGGGCGCTTTCTCGTTCTCCAGACGCTAACCCTAGCCCTAACCCTAAGAATGGCAGCTCGCGGTTTCCGGCCACGCCCGCCCTGCGTTCTGGCCATGACAGCTGCGGTAGGAGCAATGTCAGTGCAGTGTCGTGCTGCTCTTGGCAGGCCTTTGCAATCCCAACTATCCCTGGACCTGGGCGCTTTCTCGTTCTCCAGACGCTAACCCTAGCCCTAACCCTAAGAATGGCAGGTCGCGGTTTCCGGCCACGCCCCCCCTGCGTTCTGGCTATGACAGCTGCGGTAGGAGCAATGTCAGTGCAGTGTCGTGCAGCTCTTGGCAGGCCTTTGCAATCCCAACTATCCGTGGACCTGGGCGCTTTCTCGTTCTCCAGACGCTAACCGTAGCCCTAACCCTAAGAATGGCAGATCGCGGTTTCCGGCCACGGCCCCCCTGCGTTCTGGCCATGACAGCTGCGATAGGAGCAATGTCAGTGCAGTGTCATGCTGCTCTTGGCAGGCCTTTGCAATCCCAACTATCCCTGGACCTGGGCGCTTTCTCGTTCTCCAGACGCTAACCCTAGCCCTAACCCTAAGAATGGCAGGTCGCGGTTTCCGGCCACGCCCCCCCTGCGTTCTGGCTATGACAGCTGCGGTAGGAGCAATGTCAGTGCAGTGTCGTGCTGCTCTTGGCAGGCCTTTGCAATCCCAACTATCCCTGGACCTGGGCGCTTTCTCGTTCTCCAGACACTAACCCTAGCCCTAACCCTAAGAATGGCAGGTCGCGGTTTCCGGCCACGCCCCCCCTGCGTTCTGGCTATGACAGCTGCGGTAGGAGCAATGTCAGTGCAGTGTCGTGCTGCTCTTGGCAGGCCTTTGCAATCCCAACTATCCCTGGACCTGGGCGCTTTCTCGTTCTCCAGACGCTAACCCTAGCCCTAACCCTAAGAATGGCAGGTCGCGGTTTCCGGCCACGCCCCCCCTGCGTTCTGGCTATGACAGCTGCGGTAGGAGCAATGTCAGTGCAGTGTCGTGCTGCTCTTGGCAGGCCTTTGCAATCCCAACTATCCCTGGACCTGGGCGCTTTCTCGTTCTCCAGACGCTAACCCTAGCCCTAACCCTAAGAATGGCAGGTCGCGGTTTCCGGCCACGCCCCCCCTGCGTTCTGGCCATGACAGCTGCGGTAGGAGCAATGTCAGTGCAGTGTCGTGCAGCACTTGGCAGGCCTTTGCAATCCCAACTATCCCTGGACCTGGGCGCTTTCTCGTTCTCCAGACGCTAACCCTAGCCCTAACCCTAAGAATGGCAGGTCGCGTTTTCCGGCCACGCCCCCCCTGCGTTCTGGCTATGACAGCTGATGTAGGAGCAATGTCAGTGCAGTGTCGTGCAGCTCTTGGCAGGCCTTTGCAATCCCAACTATCCCTGGACCTGGGCGCTTTCTCGTTCTCCAGACGCTAACCCTAGCCCTAACCCTAAGAATGGCAGGTCGCGGTTTCCGGCCACGCCCCCCCTGCGTTCTGGCCATGACAGCTGCGGTAGGAGCAGTGTTAGTGCAGTGTCGTGCTGCTCTTGGCAGGCCTTTGCAATCCCAACTATCCCTGGACCTGGGCGCTTTCTCGTTCTCCAGACGCTAACCCTAGCCCTAACCCTAAGAATGGCAGGTCGCGGTTTCCGGCCACGCCCCCCCTGCGTTCTGGCCATGACAGCTGCGGTAGGAGCAATGTCAGTGCAGTGTCGTGCAGCTCTAGGAAGGCCTTTGCAATCCCAACTATCCCTGGACCTGGGCGTTTTCTCGTTCTCCAGACGCTAACCCTAGCCCTAACCCTAAGAATGGCAGGTCGCGGTTTCCGGCCACGCCCCCCCTGCGTTCTGGCCATGACAGCTGCGGTAGGAGCAATGTCAGTGCAGTGTCGTGCTGCTCTTGGCAGGCCTTTGCAATCCCAACTATCCCTGGACCTGGGCGCTTTCTCGTTCTCCAGACGCTAACCCTAGCCCTAACCCTAAGAATGGCAGGTCGCGGTTTCCGGCCACGCCCCCCCTGCGTTCTGGCTATGACAGCTGCGGTAGGAGCAATGTCAGTGCAGTGTCGTGCTGCTCTTGGCAGGCCTTTGCAATCCCAACTATCCCTGGACCTGGGCGCTTTCTCGTTCTCCAGACGCTAACCCTAGCCCTAACCCTAATAATGGCAGGTCGCGGTTTCCGGCCACGCCCCCCCTGCGTTCTGGCCATGACAGCTGCGGTAGGAGCAGTGTTAGTGCAGTGTCGTGCTGCTCTTGGCAGGCCTTTGCAATCCCAACTATCCCTGGACCTGGGCGCTTTCTCGTTCTCCAGACGCTAACCCTAGCCCTAACCCTAAGAATGGCAGGTCGCGGTTTCCGGCCACGCCCCCCCTGCGTTCTGGCCATGACAGCTGCGGTAGGAGCAATGTCAGTGCAGTGTCGTGCAGCTCTAGGAAGGCCTTTGCAATCCCAACTATCCCTGGACCTGGGCGTTTTCTCGTTCTCCAGACGCTAACCCTAGCCCTAACCCTAAGAATGGCAGGTCGCGGTTTCCGGCCACGCCCCCCCTGCGTTCTGGCCATGACAGCTGCGGTAGGAGCAATGTCAGTGCAGTGTCGTGCTGCTCTTGGCAGGCCTTTGCAATCCCAACTATCCCTGGACCTGGGCGCTTTCTCGTTCTCCAGACGCTAACCCTAGCCCTAACCCTAAGAATGGCAGGTCGCGGTTTCCGGCCACGCCCCCCCCTGCGTTCTGGCCATGACAGCTGCGGTTGGAGCAATGTCAGTGCAGTGTCGTGCTGCTCTTGGCAGGCCTTTGCAATCCCAACTATCCCTGGACCTGGGCGCTTTCTCGTTCTCTAGACGCTAACCCTAGCCCTAACCCTAAGAATGGCAGGTCGCGGTTTCCGGCCACGCCCCCCCTGCGTTCTGGCCATGACAGCTGCGGCAGGAGCAATGTCAGTGCAGTGTCGTGCTGCTCTTGGCAGGCCTTTGCAATCCCAACTATCCCTGGACCTGGGCGCTTTCTCGTTCTCCAGACAATAACCCTAGCCCTAACCCTAAGAATTGCAGGTCGCAGTTTCCGGCCACGCCCCCCCTGCGTTCTGGCCATGACACCTGCGTTAGGAGCAATGTCAGTGCAGTGTCGTGCTGATCTTGGCAGGCCTTTGCAATCCCAACTATCCCTGGACCTGGGGGCTTTCTCGTTCTCCAGACGCTAACCCTAGCCCTAACCCTAAGAATGGCAGGTCGCGGTTTCCGGCCACGCCCCCCCTGCGTTCTGGCCATGACAGCTGCGGTAGGAGCAATGTCAGTGCAGTGTCGTGCTGCTCTTGGCAGGCCTTTGCAATCCCAACTATCCCTGGACCTGGGCGCTTTCTCTTTCTCCAGACGCTAACCCTAGCCCTAACCCTAAGAATGGCAGGTCGCGGTTTCCGGCCACGCCCCCCTGCATTCTGCCCATGACAGCTGCGGTAGGAGCAATGTCAGTGCAGTGTCGTGCTGCTCTTGGCAGGCCTTTGCAATCCCAACTATCCCTGGACCTGGGCGCTTTCTCGTTCTCCAGACGCTAACCCTAGCCCTAACCCTAATAATGGCAGGTCGCGGTTTCCGGCCACGCCCCCCCTGCGTTCTGGCCATGACAGCTGCGTTAGGAGCAATGTCAGTGCAGTGTCGTGCTGCTCTTGGCAGGCCTTTGCAATCCCAATTATCCCTGGACCTGGGCGCTTTCTCGTTCTCCAGACGCTAACCCTAGCCCTAACCCTAAGAATGGCAGGTCGCGGTTTCCGGCCACGCCCCCCCTGCGTTCTGCCCATGACAGCTGCGGTAGGAGCAATGTCAGTGCAGTGTCGTGCAGCTCTTGGCAGGCCTTTGCAATCCCAGCAATCCCTGGACCTGGGCGCTTTCTCGTTCTCCAGATGCTAACCCTAGCCCTAACCCTAATAATGGCAGGTCGCGGTTTCCGGCCACGCCCCCCCTGCGTTCTGGCCATGACAGCTGCGGTAGGAGCAATGTCAGTGCAGTGTCGTGCTGCTCTTGGCAGGCCTTTGCAATCCCAACTATCCCTGGACCTGGGCGCTTTCTCGTTCTCCAGACGCTAACCCTAGCCCTAACCCTAATAATGGCAGGTCGCGGTTTCCGGCCACGCCCCCCCTGCGTTCTGGCCATGACAGCTGCGGTAGGAGCAATGTCAGTGCAGTATCGTGCTGCTCTTGGCAGGCCTTTGCAATCCCAACTAACCCTGGACCTGGGCGCTTTCTCATTCTCCAGACGCTAACCCTAGCCCTAACCCTAAGAATGGCAGGTCGCGGTTTCCAGCCACGCCCCCCCTGCGTTCTGGCCATGACAGCTGCGTTAGGAGCAATGTCAGTGCAGTGTCGTGCTGCTCATGGCAGGCCTTTGCAATCCCAACTATCCCTGGACCTGGGCGCTTTCTCGTTCTCCAGACGCTAACCCTAGCCCTAACCCTAAGAATGGCAGGTCGCGGTTTCCGGCCACGCCCCCCCTGCGTTCTGGCCATGACAGCTGCAGTAGGAGCAATGTTAGTCCAGTGTCGTGCTGCTCTTGGCAGGCCTTTGCAATCCCAACTAACACTGGACCTGGGCGCTTTCTCGTTCTCCAGACGCTAACCCTAGCCCTAACCCTAAGAATGGCAGGTCGCGTTTTCCGGCCACGCCCCCCCTGCGTTCTGGCCATGACAGCTGCGGTAGGAGCAATGTCAGTGCAGTGTCGTGCTGCACTTGGCAGGCCTTTGCAATCCCAACTATCCCTGGACCTGGGCGCTTTCTCGTTCTCCAGATGCTAACCCTAGCCCTAACCCTAAGAATGGCAGGTCGCGTTTTCCGGCCACGCCCCCCCTGCGTTCTGGCCATGACAGCTGCGGTAGGAGCAATGTCAGTGCAGTGTCGTGCTGCACTTGGCAGGCCTTTGCAATCCCAACTATCCCTGGACCTGGGCGCTTTCTCGTTCTCCAGATGCTAACCCTAGCCCTAACCCTAAGAATGGCAGATCGCGGTTTCCGGCCACGCCCCCCCTGCATTCTGGGTATGACAGCTGCGGTAGGAGCAATGTCAGTGCAGTGTCGTGCTGCTCTTGGCAGGCCTTTGCAATCCCAACTATCCCTGCACCTGGGCGCTTTCTCGTTCTCCAGACGCTAACCCTAGCCCTAACCCTAAGAATGGCAGGTCGCGGTTTCCGACCACGCCCCCCCTGCGTTCTGCCCATGACAGCTGCGGTAGGAGCAATGTCAGTGCAGTGTCGTGCTGCTCTTGGCAGGCCTTTGCAATCCCAACTATCCCTGGACCTGGGCGCTTTCTCGTTCTCCAGACGCTAACCCTAGCCCTAACCCTAAGAATGGCAGGTCGCGGTTTCCGGCCACGCCCCCCCTGCGTTCTGGCCATGACAGCTGCGGTAGGAGCAATGTTAGTGCAGTGTCGTGCTGCTCTTGGCAGGCCTTTGCAATGCCAACTATCCCTGGACCTGGGCGCTTTCTCGTTCTCCAGACGCTAACCCTAGCCCTAACCCTAAGAATGGCAGGTCGCGGTTTCCAGCCACGCCCCCCCTGCGTTCTGGCCATGACAGCTGCGGTAGGAGCAATGTCAGTGCAGTGTCGTGCAGCTCTTTCCAGGCCTTTGCAATCCCAACTATCCCTGGACCTGGGCGCTTTCTCGTTCTCCAGACACTAACCCTAGCCCTAACCCTAAGAATGGCAGATCGCGGTTTCCGGCCACGCCCCCCCTGCGTTCTGGCTATGACAGCTGCGGTAGGAGCAATGTCAGTGCAGTGTCGTGCTGCTCTTGGCAGGCCTTTGCAATCCCAACTAACCCTGGACCTGGGCGCTTTCTCGTTCTCCAGACGCTAACCCTAGCCCTAACCCTAAGAATGGCAGGTCGCGGTTTCTGGCCACGCCCCCCCACATTCTGCCCATGACAGCTGCGGTAGGAGCAATGTCAGTGCAGTGTCGTGCAGCTCTTGGCAGGCCTTTGCAATCCCAACTATCCCTGGACCTGGGGGCTTTCTCGTTCTCCAGACGCTAACCCTAGCCCTAACTCTAAGAATGGCAGGTCGCGGTTTCCGGCCACGCCCCCCCTGTGTTCTGGCCATGACAGCTGCGGTAGGAGCAATGTCAGTGCAGTGTCGTGCAGCTCTAGGAAGGCCTTTGCAATCCCAACTATCCCTGGACCTGGGCGCTTTCTTGTTCTCCAGACGCTAACCCTAGCCCTAACCCTAAGAATGGCAGGTCGCGGTTTCCGGCCACGCCCCCCCCTGCGTTCTGGCCATGACAGCTGCGGTAGGAGCAATGTCAGTGCAGTGTCGTGCTGATCTTGGCAGGCCTTTGCAATCCCAACTATCCCTGGACCTGGGCGCTTTCTCGTTCTCCAGACGCTAACCCTAGCCCTAACCCTAAGAATGGCAGGTCGCGGTTTCCGGCCACGCCCCCCCTGCATTCTGGCCATGACAGCTGCGGTAGAAGCAATGTCAGTGCAGTGTCGTGCTGCTCTTGGCAGGCCTTTGCAATCCCAACTATCCCTGGACCTGGGCGCTTTCTCGTTCTCCAGACGCTAACCCTAGCCCTAACCCTAAGAATGGCAGGTCGCGGTTTCCGGCCACGCCCCCCCTGCGTTCTGGCCATGACAGCTGCGGTAGGAGCAATGTCAGGGCAGTGTCGTGCTGCTCTAGGAAGGCCTTTGCAATCCCAACTATCCCTGGACCTGGGCGCTTTCTCGTTCTCCAGACGCTAACCCTAGCCCTAACCCTAAGAATGGCAGGTCGAGGTTTCCCGCCACGCCCCCCCTGCGTTCTGCCCATGACAGCTGCGGTAGGAGCAATGTCAGTGCAGTGTCGTGCAGCTCTTGGCAGGCCTTTGCAATCCCAACTATCCCTGGACCTTGGCGCTTTCTCGTTCTCCAGACGCTAACCCTAGCCCTAACCCTAAGAATGGCAGGTCGCGGTTTCCGTCCACGCCCCCTCTGCATTCTGGCCATGACAGCTGCGGTAGGAGCAATGTTAGTCCAGTGTCGTGCTGCTCTTGGCAGGCCTTTGCAATCCCAACTATCCCTGGACCTGGGGGCTTTCTCGTTCTCCAGATGCTAACCCTAGCCCTAACCCTAAGAATGGCAGGTCACGGTTTCCGGCCACACCCCACCTGTGTTCTGGCCATGACAGCTACGGTTGGAGCAATGTCAGGGCAGTGTCGTGCAAATCTTGGCAGGCCTTTGCAATCCCAACTATCCCTGGACCTGGGCACTTTCTCGTTCTCCAGACGCTAACCCTAGCCCTAACCCTAAGAATGGCAGATCGCGGTTTCCGGCCACGCCCCCCCTGCGTTCTGGCCATGACAGCTGCAGTAGGAGCAATGTCAGTGCAGTGTCGTGCTGCTCTTGGCAGGCCTTTGCAATCCCAACTATCCCTGGACCTGGGCGCTTTCTCGTTCTCCAGACGCTAACCCTAGCCCTAACCCTAAGAATGGCAGGTCGCGGTTTCCGGCCACGCCCCCCCTGCGTTCTGGCCATGACAGCTGCGGTAGGAGCAATGTCAGTGCAGTGTCGTGCTGCTCTTGGCAGGCCTTTGCAATCCCAACTATCCCTGGACCTGGGCGCTTTCTCCTTCTCCAGACGCTAACCCTAGCCCTAACCCTAAGAATGGCAGGTCGCGGTTTCCGGCCACGCCCCCCCTGCGTTCTGGCCATGACAGCTGTGGTAGGAGCAATGTCAGTGCAGTGTCGTGCTGCTCTTGGCAGGCCTTTGCAATCCCAACTATCCCTGGACCTGGGCGCTTTCTCGTTCTCCAGATGCTAACCCTAGCCCTAACCCTAATAATGGCAGGTCGCGGTTTCCGGCCACGCCCCCCCTGCGTTCTGGCCATGACAGCTGCGGTAGGAGCAATGTCAGTGCAGTGTCGTGCTGCTCTTGGCAGGCCTTTGCAATCCCAACTATCCCTGGACCTGGGCGCTTTCTCGTTCTCCAGACGCTAACCCTAGCCCTAACCCTAATAATGGCAGGTCGCGTTTTCCAGCCACGCCCCCCCTGCTTTCTGGCCATGACAGCTGCGGTAGGAGCAATGTCAGTGCAGTGTCGTGCTGCTCTTGGCAGGCCTTTGCAATCCCAACTATCCCTGGACCTGGGCGCTTTCTCATTCTCCAGACGCTAACCCTAGCCCTAACCCTAAGAATGGTAGGTCGCGGTTTCCAGCCACGCCCCCCCTGCATTCTGGCCATGACAGCTGCGTTAGGAGCAATGTCAGTGCAGTGTCGTGCTGCTCATGGCAGGCCTTTGCAATCCCAACTATCCCTGGACCTGGGCGCTTTCTCGTTCTCCAGACGCTAACCCTAGCCCTAACCCTAATAATGGCAGGTCGCGGTTTCCGGCCACGCCCCCCCTGCGTTCTGCCCATGACAGCTGCAGTAGGAGCAATGTTAGTCCAGTGTCGTGCTGCTCTTGGCAGGCCTTTGCAATCCCAACTATCCCTGGACCTGGGCGCTTTCTCGTTCTCCAGACGCTAACCCTAGCCCTAACCCTAAGAATGGCAGGTCGCGTTTTCCGGCCACGCCCCCCCTGCGTTCTGGCCATGACAGCTGCGGTAGGAGCAATGTCAGTGCAGTGTCGTGCTGCTCTTGGCAGGCCTTTGCAATCCCAACTATCCCTGGACCTGGGCGCTTTCTCGTTCTCCAGATGCTAACCCTAGCCGTAACCCTAAGAATTGCAGGTCGCGGTTTCCGGCCACGCCCCCCCTGCGTTCTGGCCATGACAGCTGCGGTAGGAGCAATGTCAGGGCAGTGTCGTGCTGCTCTTGGCAGGCCTTTGCAATCCCAACTATCCCTGGACCTGGGCGCTTTCTCGTTCTCCAGAAGCTAACCCTAGCCCTAACCCTAAGAATGGCAGATCGCGGTTTCCGGCCACGCCCCCCCTGCGTTCTGGGTATGACAGCTGCGGTAGGAGCAATGTCAGTGCAGTGTCGTGCTGCTCTTGGCAGGCCTTTGCAATCCCAACTATCCCTGCACCTGGGCGCTTTCTCGTTCTCCAGACGCTAACCCTAGCCCTAACCCTAAGAATGGCAGGTCGCGGTTTCCGACCACGCCCCCCCTGCGTTCTGCCCATGACAGCTGCGGTAGGAGCAATGTCAGTGCAGTGTCGTGCTGCTCTTGGCAGGCCTTTGCAATCCCAACTATCCCTGGACCTGGGCGCTTTCTCGTTCTCCAGACGCTAACCCTAGCCCTAACCCTAAGAATGGCAGGTCGCGGTTTCCGGCCACGCCCCCCCTGCGTTCTGGCCATGACAGCTGCGGTAGGAGCAATGTTAGTGCAGTGTCGTGCTGCTCTTGGCAGGCCTTTGCAATGCCAACTATCCCTGGACCTGGGCGCTTTCTCGTTCTCCAGACGCTAACCCTAGCCCTAACCCTAAGAATGGCAGGTCGCAGTTTCCGGCCACGCCCCCCCTGCGTTCTGGCCATGACAGCTGCGATAGGAGCAATGTCAGTGCAGTGTCGTGCAGCTCTTGGCAGGCCTTTGCAATCCCAACTATCCCTGGACCTGGGCGCTTTCTCGTTCTCCAGACGCTAACCCTAGCCCTAACCCTAAGAATGGCAGATCGCGGTTTCCGGCCACGCCCCCCCTGCGTTCTGGGTATGACAGCTGCGGTAGGAGCAATGTCAGTGCAGTGTCGTGCTGCTCTTGGCAGGCCTTTGCAATCCCAACTATCCCTGGACCTGGGCGCTTTCTCGTTCTCCAGACGCTAACCCTAGCCCTAACCCTAAGAATGGCAGGTCGCTGTTTCCGGCCACGCCCCCCCTGCGTTCTGGCTATGACAGCTGATGTAGGAGCAATGCCAGTGCAGTGTCGTGCAGCTCTTTCCAGGCCTTTGCAATCCCAACTATCCCTGGACCTGGGCGCTTTCTCGTTCTCCAGACGCTAACCCTAGCCCTAACCCTAAGAATGGCAGATCGCGGTTTCCGGCCATGCCCCCCCTGCGTTCTGGCTATGACAGCTGCGGTAGGAGCAATGTCAGTGCAGTGTCGTGCTGCTCTTGGCAGGCCTTTGCAATCCCAACTAACCCTGGACCTGGGCGCTTTCTCGTTCTCCAGACGCTAACCCTAGCCCTAACCCTAAGAATGGCAGGTCGCGGTTTCCGGCCACGCCCCCCCTGCGTTCTGGCCATGACAGCTGCGGTAGGAGCAATGTCAGTGCAGTGTCGTGCTGCTCTTGGCAGGCCTTTGCAATCCCAACTATCCCTGGACCTGGGCGCTTTCTCGTTCTCCAGACGCTAACCCTAGCCCTAACCCTAAGAATGGCAGGTCGCGGTTTCCGGCCACGCCCCCCCTGCGTTCTGGCCATGACAGCTGCGGTAGGAGCAATGTCAGGGCAGTGTCGTGCTGCTCTAGGAAGGCCTTTGCAATCCCAACTATCCCTGGACCTGGGCGCTTTCTCGTTCTCCAGACGCTAACCCTAGCCCTAACCCTAAGAATGGCAGGTCGAGGTTTCCCGCCACGCCCCCCCTGCGTTCTGCCCATGACAGCTGCGGTAGGAGCAATGTCAGTGCAGTGTCGTGCAGCTCTTGGCAGGCCTTTGCAATCCCAACTATCCCTGGACCTGGGCGCTTTCTCGTTCTCCAGACGCTAACCCTAGCCCTAACCCTAATAATGGCAGGTCGCGTTTTCCGGCCACGCCCCCCCTGCGTTCTGGCCATGACAGCTGCGGTAGGAGCAATGTTAGTCCAGTGTCGTGCTGCTCTTGGCAGGCCTTTGCAATCCCAACTATCCCTGGACCTGGGGGCTTTCTCGTTCTCCAGACGCTAACCCTAGCCCTAACCCTAAGAATGGCAGGTCGCGTTTTCCGGCCACGCCCCCCCTACGTTCTGGCCATGACAGCTGCGGTAGGAGCAATGTCAGTGCAGTGTCGTGCTGCTCTTGGCAGGCCTTTCCAATCCCAACTATCCCTGGACCTGGGCGCTTTCTCGTTCTCCAGACGCTAACCCTAGCCCTAACCCTAAGAATGGCAGGTCGCGGTTTACGGCCACGCCCCCCCTGCGTTCTGGCCATGACAGCTGCGGTAGGAGCAATGTCAGTGCAGTGTCGTGCTGCTCTTGGCAGGCCTTTGCAATCCCAACTATCCCTGGACCTGGGCGTTTTCTCATTCTCCAGACGCTAACCCTAGCCCTAACCCTAAGAATGGCAGGTCACGGTTTCCGGCCACACCCCACCTGTGTTCTGGCCATGACAGCTACGGTTGGAGCAATGTCAGGGCAGTGTCGTGCAAATCTTGGCAGGCCTTTGCAATCCCAACTATCCCTGGACCTGGGCACTTTCTCGTTCTCCAGACGCTAACCCTAGCCCTAACCCTAAGAATGGCAGATCGCGGTTTCCGGCCACGCCCCCCCTGCGTTCTGGCCATGACAGCTGCAGTAGGAGCAATGTCAGTGCAGTGTCGTGCTGCTCTTGGCAGGCCTTTGCAATCCCAACTATCCCTGGACCTGGGCGATTTCTCGTTCTCCAGACGCTAACCCTAGCCCTAACCCTAAGAATGGCAGGTCGCGGTTTCCGGCCACGCCCCCCCTGCGTTCTGGCCATGACAGCTGCGGTAGGAGCAATGTCAGTGCAGTGTCGTGCTGCTCTTGGCAGGCCTTTGCAATCCCAACTATCCCTGGACCTGGGCGCTTTCTCCTTCTCCAGACGCTAACCCTAGCCCTAACCCTAAGAATGGCAGGTCGCGGTTTCCGGCCACGCCCCCCCTGCGTTCTGGCCATGACAGCTGCGGTAGGAGCAATGTCAGTGCAGTGTCGTGCTGCTCTTGGCAGGCCTTTGCAATCCCAACTATCCCTGGACCTGGGCGCTTTCTCGTTCTCCAGACGCTAACCCTAGCCCTAACCCTAAGAATGGCAGATCGCGGTTTCCGGCCACGCCCCCCCTGCGTTCTGGCCATGACAGCTGCGGTAGGAGCAATGTCAGTGCAGTGTCGTGCAAATCTTGGCAGGCCTTTGCAATCCCAACTATCCCTGGACCTTGGCGCTTTCTCGTTCTCCAGACGCTAACCCTAGCCCTAACCCTAAGAATGGCAGGTCGCGGTTTCCGACCACGCCCCCCCTGCGTTCTGCCCATGACAGCTGCGGTAGGAGCAATGTCAGTGCAGTGTCGTGCAGCTCTTGGCAGGCCTTTGCAATCCCAACTATCCCTGGACCTGGGCGCTTTCTCGTTCTCCAGACGCTAACCCTAGCCCTAACCCTAAGAATGGCAGGTCGCGGTTTCCGGCCACGCCCCCCCTGTGTTCTGGCCATGACAGCTGCGGTAGGAGCAATGTCAGTGCAGTGTCGTGCTGCTCTTGGCAGGCCTTTGCAATCCCAACTATCCCTGGACCTGGGCGCTTTCTCGTTCTCCAGACGCTAACCCTAGCCCTAACCCTAAGAATGGCAGGTCGCGGTTTCCAGCCACGCCCCCCCTGCGTTCTGGCCATGACAGCTGCGGTAGGAGCAATGTCAGTGCAGTGCCGTGCTGCTCATGGCAGGCCTTTGCAATCCCAACTATCCCTGCACCTGGGCGCTTTCTCGTTCTCCAGACACTAACCCTAGCCCTAACCCTAAGAATGGCAGGTCGCGGTTTCCGGCCACGCCCCCCCTGCGTTCTGGCCATGACAGCTGCGGTAGGAGCAATGTCAGTGCAGTGTCGTGCTGCTCTTGGCAGGCCTTTGCAATCCCAACTATCCCTGGACCTGGGCGCTTTCTCGTTCTCCAGACGCTAACCCTAGCCCTAACCCTAAGAATGGCAGGTCGCGGTTTCCGGCCACGCCCCCCCTGCGTTCTGGCCATGACAGCTGCGGTAGGAGCAAAGTCAGTGCAGTGTCGTGCTGCTCTTGGCAGGCCTTTGCAATCCCAACTATCCCTGGACCTGGGCGCTTTCTCGTTCTCCAGACGCTAACCCTAGCCCTAACCCTAAGAATGGCAGGTCGCGGTTTCCGGCCACGCCCCCCCTGCGTTCTGGCCATGACAGCTGCGGTAGGAGCAAAGTCAGTGCAGTGTCGTGCTGCTCTTGGCAGGCCTTTGCAATCCCAACTATCCCTGGACCTGGGCGCTTTCTCGTTCTCCAGACGCTAACCCTAGCCCTAACCCTAAGAATGGCAGGTCGCGGTTTCCGGCCACGCCCCCCCTGCGTTCTGGCTATGACAGCTGCGGTAGGAGCAATGTCAGTGCAGTGTCGTGCAGCTCTTGGCAGGCCTTTGCAATCCCAACTATCCCTGGACCTTGGCGCTTTCTCATTCTCCAGACGCTAACCCTAGCCCTAACCCTAAGAATGGCAGGTCGCGGTTTCCGGCCACGCCCCCTGCGTTCTGGCCATGACAGCTGCGGTAGGAGCAATGTCAGTGCAGTGTCGTGCAGCTCTTGGCAGGCCTTTGCAATCCCAACTATCCCTGGACCTGGGCGCTTTCTCGTTCTCCAGACGCTAACCCTAGCCCTAACCCTAAGAATGGCAGGTCGCGTTTCCCGGCCACGCCCCCCCTTCGTTCTGGCCATGACAGCTGCGGTAGGAGCAATGTCAGTGCAGTGTCGTGCAGCTCTAGGAAGGCCTTTGCAATCCCAACTATCCCTGGACCTGGGCGCTTTCTCGTTCTCCAGACGCTAACCCTAGCCCTAACCCTAAGAATGGCAGGTCACGGTTTCCGGCCACGCCCCCCCTGCGTTCTGGCCATGACAGCTGCGGTAGGAGCAATGTCAGTGCAGTGTCGTGCTGCTCTTGGCAGGCCTTTGCAATCCCAACTATCCCTGGACCTGGGCGCTTTCTCGTTCTCCAGACGCTAACCCTAGCCCTAACCCTAAGAATGGCAGGTCGCGGATTCCGGCCACACCCCACCTGTGTTCTGGCCATGACAGCTGCGGTAGGAGCAATGTCAGTGCAGTGTCGTGCAAATCTTGGCAGGCCTTTTCAATCCCAACTATCCCTGGACCTGGGCGCTTTCTCGTTCTCCAGACGCTAACCCTAGCCCTAACCCTAAGAATGGCAGGTCGCGGTTTCCGGCCACGCCCCCCCTGTGTTCTGGCCATGACAGCTGCGGTAGGAGCAATGTCAGTGCAGTGTCGTGCTGCTCTTGGCAGGCCTTTGCAATGCCAACTATCCCTGGACCTGGGCGCTTTCTCGTTCTCCAGACGCTAACCCTAGCCCTAACCCTAAGAATGGCAGGTCGCGGTTTCCGGCCACGCCCCCTGCATTCTGGCCATGACAGCTGCGGTAGGAGCAATGTCAGTGCAGTGTCGTGCAGCTCTTGGCAGGCCTTTGCAATCCCAACTATCCCTGGACCTGGGGGCTTTCTCGTTCTCCAGACGCTAACGCTAGCCCTAACCCTAAGAAAGGCAGGTCGCGGTTTCCGGCCACGCCCCCCCTGCGTTCTGGCCATGACAGCTGCGGTAGGAGCAATGTCAGTGCAGTGTCGTGCTGCTCTTGGCAGGCCTTTGCAATCCCAACTATCCCTGGACCTGGGCACTTTCTCGTTCTCCAGACGCTAACCCTAGCCCTAACCCTAAGAATGGCAGGTCACGGTTTCCGGCCACACCCCACCTGTGTTCTGGCCATGACAGCTGCGGTAGGAGCAATGTCAGTGCAGTGTCGTGCAAATCTTGGCAGGCCTTTGCAATCCCAACTATCCCTGGACCTGGGCGCTTTCTCGTTCTCCAGACGCTAACCCTAGCCCTAACCCTAAGAATGGCAGATCGCGGTTTCCGGCCACGCCCCCCCTGTGTTCTGGCCATGACAGCTGCGGTAGGAGCAATGTCAGTGCAGTGTCGTGCTGCTCTTGGCAGGCCTTTGCAATCCCAACTATCCCTGGACCTGGGCGCTTTCTCGTTCTCCAGACGCTAACCCTAGCCCTAATGCTAAGAATGGCAGGTCGCGGTTTCCGGCCACGCCCCCTGCGTTCTGGCCATGACAGCTGCGGTAGGAGCAATGTCAGTGCAGTGTCGTGCAGCTCTTGGCAGGCCTTTGCAATCCCAACTATCCCTGGACCTGGGCGCTTTCTCGTTCTCCAGACGCTAACCCTAGCCCTAACCCTAAGAATGGCAGGTCGCGGTTTCCGGCCACGCCCCCCCTGCGTTCTGGCCATGACAGCTGCGGTAGGAGCAATGTCAGTGCAGTGTCGTGCTGCTCTTGGCAGGCCTTTGCAATGCCAACTATCCCTGGACCTGGGCGCTTTCTCGTTCTCCAGACGCTAACCCTAGCCCTAACCCTAAGAATGGCAGGTCGCGGTTTCCGGCCACGCCCCCCCTGCGTTCTGGCCATGACAGCTGCGGTAGGAGCAATGTCAGTGCAGTGTCGTGCAGCTCTTGGCAGGCCTTTGCAATCCCAACTATCCCTGGACCTGGGCGCTTTCTCGTTCTCCAGACGCTAACCCTAGCCCTAACCCTAAGAATGGCAGGTCGCGGTTTCCGGCCACGCCCCCCCTGCGTTCTGGCCATGACAGCTGCGGTAGGAGCAATGTCAGTGCAGTGTCGTGCTGCTCTTGGCAGGCCTTTGCAATGCCAACTATCCCTGGACCTGGGCGCTTTCTCGTTCTCCAGACGCTAACCCTAGCCCTAACCCTAAGAATGGCAGGTCGCGGTTTCCGGCCACGCCCCCCCTGCGTTCTGGCCATGACAGCTGCGGTAGGAGCAATGTCAGTGCAGTGTCGTGCTGCTCTTGGCAGGCCTTTGCAATCCCAACTATCCCTGGACCTGGGCGCTTTCTCGTTCTCCAGACGCTAACGCTAGCCCTAACCCTAAGAAAGGCAGGTCGCGGTTTCCGGCCACGCCCCCCCTGCGTTCTGGCCATGACAGCTGCGGTAGGAGCAATGTCAGTGCAGTGTCGTGCAGCTCTAGGAAGGCCTTTGCAATCCCAACTATCACTGGACCTGGGCGCTTTCTCGTTCTCCAGACGCTAACCCTAGCCCTAACCCTAAGAATGGCAGGTCGCGGTTTCCGGCCACGCCCCCCCTGCGTTCTGGCCATGACAGCTGCGGTAGGAGCAATGTCAGTGCAGTGTCGTGCTGCTCTTGGCAGGCCTTTGCAATGCCAACTATCCCTGGACCTGGGCGCTTTCTCGTTCTCCAGACGCTAACCCTAGCCCTAACCCTAAGAATGGCATGTCACGGTTTCCGGCCACACCCCACCTGTGTTCTGGCCATGACAGCTGCGGTAGGAGCAATGTCAGTGCAGTGTCGTGCAAATCTTGGCAGGCCTTTGCAATCCCAACTATCCCTGGACCTTGGCGCTTTCTCGTTCTCCAGACGCTAACCCTAGCCCTAACCCTAAGAATGGCAGGTCGCGGTTTCCGGCCACGCCCCCCCTGCGTTCTGGCCATGACAGCTGCGGTAGGAGCAATGTCAGTGCAGTGTCGTGCAAATCTTGGCAGGCCTTTGCAATCCCAACTATCCCTGGACCTGGGCGCTTTCTCGTTCTCCAGACGCTAACCCTAGCCCTAACCCTAAGAATGGCAGGTCGCGGTTTCCGGCCACGCCCCCCCTGCGTTCTGGCTATGACAGCTGCGGTAGTAGCAATGTCAGTGCAGTGTCGTGCTGTTCTTGGCAGGCCTTTGCAATCCCAACTATCCCTGGACCTGGGCGCTTTCTCGTTCTCCAGACGCTAACCCTAGCCCTAACCCTAAGAATGGCAGTTTGCGGTTTCTGGCCACGCCCCCCCTGTGTTCTGGCCATGACAGCTGCGGTAGGAGCAATGTCAGTGCAGTGTCGTGCTGCTCTTGGCAGGCCTTTGCAATCCCAACTATCCCTGGACCTGGGCGCTTTCTCGTTCTCCAGACGCTAACCCTAGCCCTAACCCTAAGAATGGCAGGTTGCGGTTTCCGGCCACGCCCCCCCTGCGTTCTGGCCATGACAGCTGCGGTAGGAGCAATGTCAGTGCAGTGTCGTGCTGCTCTTGGCAGGCCTTTGCAATCCCAACTATCCCTGGACCTGGGCGCTTTCTCGTTCTCCAGACGCTAACCCTAGCCCTAACCCTAAGAATGGCAGGTCACGGTTTCCGGCCACACCCCACCTGTGTTCTGGCCATGACAGCTGCGGTAGGAGCAATGTCAGTGCAGTGTCGTGCTGCTCTTGGCAGGCCTTTGCAATCCCAACTATCCCTGGACCTGGGCGCTTTCTCGTTCTCCAGACGCTAACCCTAGCCCTAACCCTAAGAATGGCAGGTCGCGGTTTCCGGCCACGCCCCCCCTGCGTTCTGGCCATGACAGCTGCGGTAGGAGCAATGTCAGTGCAGTGTCGTGCTGCTCTTGGCAGGCCTTTGCAATCCCAACTATCCCTGGACCTGGGCGCTTTCTCGTTCTCCAGACGCTAACGCTAGCCCTAACCCTAAGAAAGGCAGGTCGCGGTTTCCGGCCACGCCCCCCCTGCGTTCTGGCCATGACAGCTGCGGTAGGAGCAATGTCAGTGCAGTGTCGTGCAGCTCTAGGAAGGCCTTTGCAATCCCAACTATCACTGGACCTGGGCGCTTTCTCGTTCTCCAGACGCTAACCCTAGCCCTAACCCTAAGAATGGCAGGTCGCGGTTTCCGGCCACGCCCCCCCTGCGTTCTGGCCATGACAGCTGCGGTAGGAGCAATGTCAGTGCAGTGTCGTGCTGCTCTTGGCAGGCCTTTGCAATGCCAACTATCCCTGGACCTGGGCGCTTTCTCGTTCTCCAGACGCTAACCCTAGCCCTAACCCTAAGAATGGCATGTCACGGTTTCCGGCCACACCCCACCTGTGTTCTGGCCATGACAGCTGCGGTAGGAGCAATGTCAGTGCAGTGTCGTGCAAATCTTGGCAGGCCTTTGCAATCCCAACTATCCCTGGACCTTGGCGCTTTCTCGTTCTCCAGACGCTAACCCTAGCCCTAACCCTAAGAATGGCAGGTCGCGGTTTCCGGCCACGCCCCCCCTGCGTTCTGGCCATGACAGCTGCGGTAGGAGCAATGTCAGTGCAGTGTCGTGCTGCTCTTGGCAGGCCTTTGCAATCCCAACTATCCCTGGACCTGGGCGCTTTCTCGTTCTCCAGACGCTAACCCTAGCCCTAACCCTAAGAATGGCAGATCGCGGTTTCCGGCCACGCCCCCTGCATTCTGGCCATGACAGCTGCGGTAGTAGCAATGTCAGTGCAGTGTCGTGCTGTTCTTGGCAGGCCTTTGCAATCCCAACTATCCCTGGACCTGGGCGCTTTCTCGTTCTCCAGACGCTAACCCTAGCCCTAACCCTAAGAATGGCAGTTTGCGGTTTCTGGCCACGCCCCCCCTGTGTTCTGGCCATGACAGCTGCGGTAGGAGCAATGTCAGTGCAATGTCGTGCTGCTCTTGGCAGGCCTTTGCAATCCCAACTATCCCTGGACCTGGGCGCTTTCTCGTTCTCCAGACGCTAACCCTAGCCCTAACCCTAAGAATGGCAGGTCGCGGTTTCCGGCCACGCCCCCCCTGCGTTCTGGCCATGACAGCTGCGGTAGGAGCAATGTCAGTGCAGTGTCGTGCTGCTCTTGGCAGGCCTTTGCAATGCCAACTATCCCTGGACCTGGGCGCTTTCTCGTTCTCCAGACACTAACCCTAGCCCTAACCCTAATAATGGCAGGTCGCTGTTTCCGGCCACGCCCCCTGCGTTCTGGCCATGACAGCTGCGGTAGGAGCAATGTCAGTGCAGTGTCGTGCAGCTCTTGGCAGGCCTTTGCAATCCCAACTATCCCTGGACCTGGGCGCTTTCTCGTTCTCCAGACGCTAACCCTAGCCCTAACCCTAAGAATGGCAGGTCGCGGTTTCCGGCCACGCCCCCTGCATTCTGGCCATGACAGCTGCGGTAGGAGCAATGTCAGTGCAGTGTCGTGCAGCTCTTGGCAGGCCTTTGCAATCCCAACTATCCCTGGACCTGGGCGCTTTCTCGTTCTCCAGACGCTAACCCTAGCCCTAACCCTAAGAATGGCAGGTCGCGGTTTCCGGCCACGCCCCCCCTGCGTTCTGGCCATGACAGCTGCGGTAGGAGCAATGTCAGTGCAGTGTCGTGCTGCTCTTGGCAGGCCTTTGCAATCCCAACTATCCCTGGACCTGGGCGCTTTCTCGTTCTCCAGACGCTAACCCTAGCCCTAACCCTAAGAATGGCAGGTCACGGTTTCCGGCCACACCCCACCTGTGTTCTGGCCATGACAGCTGCGGTAGGAGCAATGTCAGTGCAGTGTCGTGCTGCTCTTGGCAGGCCTTTGCAATCCCAACTATCCCTGGACCTGGGCGCTTTCTCGTTCTCCAGACGCTAACCCTAGCCCTAACCCTAAGAATGGCAGGTCGCGGTTTCCGGCCACGCCCCCCCTGCGTTCTGGCCATGACAGCTGCGGTAGGAGCAATGTCAGTGCAGTGTCGTGCTGCTCTTGGCAGGCCTTTGCAATCCCAACTATCCCTGGACCTGGGCGCTTTCTCGTTCTCCAGACGCTAACGCTAGCCCTAACCCTAAGAAAGGCAGGTCGCGGTTTCCGGCCACGCCCCCCCTGCGTTCTGGCCATGACAGCTGCGGTAGGAGCAATGTCAGTGCAGTGTCGTGCAGCTCTAGGAAGGCCTTTGCAATCCCAACTATCCCTGGACCTGGGCGCTTTCTCGTTCTCCAGACGCTAACCCTAGCCCTAACCCTAAGAATGGCAGTTTGCGGTTTCTGGCCACGCCCCCCCTGTGTTCTGGCCATGACAGCTGCGGTAGGAGCAATGTCAGTGCAATGTCGTGCTGCTCTTGGCAGGCCTTTGCAATCCCAACTATCCCTGGACCTGGGCGCTTTCTCGTTCTCCAGACGCTAACCCTAGCCCTAACCCTAAGAATGGCAGGTCGCGGTTTCCGGCCACGCCCCCCCTGCGTTCTGGCCATGACAGCTGCGGTAGGAGCAATGTCAGTGCAGTGTCGTGCTGCTCTTGGCAGGCCTTTGCAATGCCAACTATCCCTGGACCTGGGCGCTTTCTCGTTCTCCAGACACTAACCCTAGCCCTAACCCTAATAATGGCAGGTCGCTGTTTCCGGCCACGCCCCCTGCGTTCTGGCCATGACAGCTGCGGTAGGAGCAATGTCAGTGCAGTGTCGTGCAGCTCTTGGCAGGCCTTTGCAATCCCAACTATCCCTGGACCTGGGCGCTTTCTCGTTCTCCAGACGCTAACCCTAGCCCTAACCCTAAGAATGGCAGGTCGCGGATTCCGGCCACGCCCCCTGCATTCTGGCCATGACAGCTGCGGTAGGAGCAATGTCAGTGCAGTGTCGTGCAGCTCTTGGCAGGCCTTTGCAATCCCAACTATCCCTGGACCTGGGGGCTTTCTCGTTCTCCAGACGCTAACGCTAGCCCTAACCCTAAGAAAGGCAGGTCGCGGTTTCCGGCCACGCCCCCCCTGCGTTCTGGCCATGACAGCTGCGGTAGGAGCAATGTCAGTGCAGTGTCGTGCTGCTCTTGGCAGGCCTTTGCAATCCCAACTATCCCTGGACCTGGGCGCTTTCTCGTTCTCCAGACGCTAACCCTAGCCCTAACCCTAAGAATGGCAGGTCACGGTTTCCGGCCACGCCCCCCCTGCGTTCTGGCCATGACAGCTGCGGTAGGAGCAATGTCAGTGCAGTGTCGTGCAAATCTTGGCAGGCCTTTGCAATCCCAACTATCCCTGGACCTGGGCGCTTTCTCGTTCTCCAGACGCTAACCCTAGCCCTAACGCTAAGAATGGCAGGTCGCGGTTTCCGGCCACGCCCCCTGCGTTCTGGCCATGACAGCTGCGGTAGGAGCAATGTCAGTGCAGTGTCGTGCAGCTCTTGGCAGGCCTTTGCAATCCCAACTATCCCTGGACCTGGGCGCTTTCTCGTTCTCCAGACGCTAACCCTAGCCCTAACCCTAAGAATGGCAGGTCGCGGTTTCCGGCCACGCCCCCCCTGCGTTCTGGCCATGACAGCTGCGGTAGGAGCAATGTCAGTGCAGTGACGTGCTGCTCTTGGCAGGCCTTTGCAATCCCAACTATCCCTGGACCTGGGCGCTTTCTCGTTCTCCAGACGCTAACCCTAGCCCTAACCCTAAGAATGGCAGGTCGCGGTTTCCGGCCACGCCCCCCCTGCGTTCTGGCCATGACAGCTGCGGTAGGAGCAATGTCAGTGCAGTGTCGTGCTGCTCTTGGCAGGCCTTTGCAATCCCAACTATCCCTGGACCTGGGCGCTTTCTCGTTCTCCAGACGCTAACGCTAGCCCTAACCCTAAGAAAGGCAGGTCGCGGTTTCCGGCCACGCCCCCCCTGCGTTCTGGCCATGACAGCTGCGGTAGGAGCAATGTCAGTGCAGTGTCGTGCAGCTCTAGGAAGGCCTTTGCAATCCCAACTATCACTGGACCTGGGCGCTTTCTCGTTCTCCAGACGCTAACCCTAGCCCTAACCCTAAGAATGGCAGGTCGCGGTTTCCGGCCACGCCCCCCCTGCGTTCTGGCCATGACAGCTGCGGTAGGAGCAATGTCAGTGCAGTGTCGTGCTGCTCTTGGCAGGCCTTTGCAATGCCAACTATCCCTGGACCTGGGCGCTTTCTCGTTCTCCAGACGCTAACCCTAGCCCTAACCCTAAGAATGGCATGTCACGGTTTCCGGCCACACCCCACCTGTGTTCTGGCCATGACAGCTGCGGTAGGAGCAATGTCAGTGCAGTGTCGTGCAAATCTTGGCAGGCCTTTGCAATCCCAACTATCCCTGGACCTTGGCGCTTTCTCGTTCTCCAGACGCTAACCCTAGCCCTAACCCTAAGAATGGCAGGTCGCGGTTTCCGGCCACGCCCCCCCTGCGTTCTGGCCATGACAGCTGCGGTAGGAGCAATGTCAGTGCAGTGTCGTGCTGCTCTTGGCAGGCCTTTGCAATCCCAACTATCCCTGGACCTGGGCGCTTTCTCGTTCTCCAGACGCTAACCCTAGCCCTAACCCTAAGAATGGCAGGTCGCGGTTTCCGGCCACGCCCCCCCTGCGTTCTGGCTATGACAGCTGCGGTAGTAGCAATGTCAGTGCAGTGTCGTGCTGTTCTTGGCAGGCCTTTGCAATCCCAACTATCCCTGGACCTGGGCGCTTTCTCGTTCTCCAGACGCTAACCCTAGCCCTAACCCTAAGAATGGCAGTTTGCGGTTTCTGGCCACGCCCCCCCTGTGTTCTGGCCATGACAGCTGCGGTAGGAGCAATGTCAGTGCAGTGTCGTGCTGCTCTTGGCAGGCCTTTGCAATCCCAACTATCCCTGGACCTGGGCGCTTTCTCGTTCTCCAGACGCTAACCCTAGCCCTAACCCTAAGAATGGCAGGTCGCGGTTTCCGGCCACGCCCCCCCTGCGTTCTGGCCATGACAGCTGCGGTAGGAGCAATGTCAGTGCAGTGTCGTGCTGCTCTTGGCAGGCCTTTGCAATCCCAACTATCCCTGGACCTTGGTGCTTTCTCGTTCTCCAGACGCTAACCCTAGCCCTAACCCTAAGAATGGCAGGTCGCGGTTTCCGGCCACGCCCCCCCTGCGTTCTGGCCATGACAGCTGCGGTAGGAGCAATGTCAGTGCAGTGTCGTGCTGCTCTTGGCAGGCCTTTGCAATGCCAACTATCCCTGGACCTGGGCGCTTTCTCGTTCTCCAGACACTAACCCTAGCCCTAACCCTAATAATGGCAGGTCGCTGTTTCCGGCCACGCCCCCTGCGTTCTGGCCATGACAGCTGCGGTAGGAGCAATGTCAGTGCAGTGTCGTGCAGCTCTTGGCAGGCCTTTGCAATCCCAACTATCCCTGGACCTGGGCGCTTTCTCGTTCTCCAGACGCTAACCCTAGCCCTAACCCTAAGAATGGCAGGTCGCGGTTTCCGGCCACGCCCCCCCTGCGTTCTGGCCATGACAGCTGCGGTAGGAGCAATGTCAGTGCAGTGTCGTGCAGGTCTAGGAAGGCCTTTGCAATCCCAACTATCCCTGGACCTGGGCGTTTTCTCGTTCTCCAGACGCTAACCCTAGCCCTAACCCTAAGAATGGCAGGTCGCGGTTTCCGGCCACGCCCCCCCTGCGTTCTGGCCATGACAGCTGCGGTAGGAGCAATGTCAGTGCAGTGTCGTGCAGCTCTAGGAAGGCCTTTGCAATCCCAACTATCACTGGACCTTGGTGCTTTCTCGTTCTCCAGACGCTAACCCTAGCCCTAACCCTAAGAATGGCAGGTCGCGGTTTCCGGCCACGCCCCCCCTGCGTTCTGGCCATGACAGCTGCGGTAGGAGCAATGTCAGTGCAGTGTCGTGCTGCTCTTGGCAGGCCTTTGCAATGCCAACTATCCCTGGACCTGGGCGCTTTCTCGTTCTCCAGACACTAACCCTAGCCCTAACCCTAATAATGGCAGGTCGCTGTTTCCGGCCACGCCCCCTGCGTTCTGGCCATGACAGCTGCGGTAGGAGCAATGTCAGTGCAGTGTCGTGCAGCTCTTGGCAGGCCTTTGCAATCCCAACTATCCCTGGACCTGGGCGCTTTCTCGTTCTCCAGACGCTAACCCTAGCCCTAACCCTAAGAATGGCAGGTCGCGGTTTCCGGCCACGCCCCCCCTGCGTTCTGGCCATGACAGCTGCGGTAGGAGCAATGTCAGTGCAGTGTCGTGCAGGTCTAGGAAGGCCTTTGCAATCCCAACTATCCCTGGACCTGGGCGTTTTCTCGTTCTCCAGACGCTAACCCTAGCCCTAACCCTAAGAATGGCAGGTCGCGGTTTCCGGCCACGCCCCCCCTGCGTTCTGGCCATGACAGCTGCGGTAGGAGCAATGTCAGTGCAGTGTCGTGCAGCTCTAGGAAGGCCTTTGCAATCCCAACTATCCCTGGACCTGGGCGCTTTCTCGTTCTCCAGACGCTAACCCTAGCCCTAACCCTAAGAATGGCAGTTTGCGGTTTCTGGCCACGCCCCCCCTGTGTTCTGGCCATGACAGCTGCGGTAGGAGCAATGTCAGTGCAGTGTCGTGCTGCTCTTGGCAGGCCTTTGCAATCCCAACTATCCCTGGACCTGGGCGCTTTCTCGTTCTCCAGACGCTAACCCTAGCCCTAACCCTAAGAATGGCAGGTTGCGGTTTCCGGCCACACCCCCCCTGCGTTCTGTCCATGACAGCTGCGGTAGGAGCAATGTCAGTGCAGTGTCGTGCTGCTCTTGGCAGGCCTTTGCAATCCCAACTATCCCTGGACCTTGGTGCTTTCTCGTTCTCCAGACGCTAACCCTAGCCCTAACCCTAAGAATGGCAGGTCGCGGTTTCCGGCCACGCCCCCCCTGCGTTCTGGCCATGACAGCTGCGGTAGGAGCAATGTCAGTGCAGTGTCGTGCTGCTCTTGGCAGGCCTTTGCAATCCCAACTATCCCTGGACCTGGGCGCTTTCTCGTTCTCCAGACGCTAACCCTAGCCCTAACCCTAAGAATGGCAGGTCACGGTTTCCGGATACACCCCACCTGTGTTCTGGCCATGACAGCTGCGGTAGGAGCAATGTCAGTGCAGTGTCGTGCTGCTCTTGGCAGGCCTTTGCAATCCCAACTATCCCTGGACCTTGGCGCTTTCTCGTTCTCCAGACGCTAACCCTAGCCCTAACCCTAAGAATGGCAGGTCGCGGTTTCCGGCCATGCCCCCCCTGCGTTCTGGCCATGACAGCTGCGGTAGGAGCAATGTCAGTGCAGTGTCGTGCTGCTCTTGGCAGGCCTTTGCAATCCCAACTATCCCTGGACCTGGGCGCTTTCTCGTTCTCCAGACGCTAACCCTAGCCCTAACCCTAAGAATGGCAGGTCGCGGTTTCCGGCCACGCCCCCCCTGCGTTCTGGCCATGACAGCTGCGGTAGGAGCAATGTCAGTGCAGTGTCGTGCAGCTCTAGGAAGGCCTTTGCAATCCCAACTATCCCTGGACCTGGGCGCTTTCTCGTTCTCCAGACGCTAACCCTAGCCCTAACCCTAAGAATGGCAGGTCGCGGTTTCCGGCCACGCCCCCCCTGCGTTCTGGCCATGACAGCTGCGGTAGGAGCAATGTCAGTGCAGTGTCGTGCAGCTCTAGGAAGGCCTTTGCAATCCCAACTATCACTGGACCTGGGCGCTTTCTCGTTCTCCAGACGCTAACCCTAGCCCTAACCCTAAGATTGGCAGGTCGCGGTTTCCGGCCACGCCCCCTTTGCGTTCTGGCCATGACAGCTGCGGTAGGAGCAATGTCAGTGCAGTGTCGTGCTGCTCTTGGCAGGCCTTTGCAATCCCAACTATCCCTGGACCTGGGCGCTTTCTCGTTCTCCAGACGCTAACCCTAGCCCTAACCCTAAGAATGGCAGGTCACGGTTTCCGGCCACACCCCACCTGCGTTCTGGCCATGACAGCTGCGGTAGGAGCAATGTCAGTGCAGTGTCGTGCTGCTCTTGGCAGGCCTTTGCAATCCCAACTATCCCTGGACCTTGGCGCTTTCTCGTTCTCCAGACGCTAACCCTAGCCCTAACCCTAAGAATGGCAGGTCGCGGTTTCCGGCCATGCCCCCCCTGCGTTCTGGCCATGACAGCTGCGGTAGGAGTAATGTCAGTGCAGTGTCGTGCTGCTCTTGGCAGGCCTTTGCAATCCCAACTATCCCTGGACCTGGGCGCTTTCTCGTTCTCCAGACGCTAACCCTAGCCCTAACCCTAAGAATGGCAGGTCGCGGTTTCCGGCCACGCCCCCCCTGCGTTCTGGCCATGACAGCTGCGGTAGGAGCAATGTCAGTGCAGTGTCGTGCTGCTCTTGGCAGGCCTTTGCAATCCCAACTATCCCTGGACCTGGGCGCTTTCTCGTTCTCCAGACGCTAACCCTAGCCCTAACCCTAAGAATGGCAGGTCGCGGTTTCCGGCCACGCCCCCCCTGCGTTCTGGCCATGACAGCTGCGGTAGGAGCAATGTCAGTGCAGTGTCGTGCAGCTCTAGGAAGGCCTTTGCAATCCCAACTATCACTGGACCTGGGCGCTTTCTCGTTCTCCAGACGCTAACCCTAGCCCTAACCCTAAGATTGGCAGGTCGCGGTTTCCGGCCACGCCCCCTTTGCGTTCTGGCCATGACAGCTGCGGTAGGAGCAATGTCAGTGCAGTGTCGTGCTGCTCTTGGCAGGCCTTTGCAATCCCAACTATCCCTGGACCTGGGCGCTTTCTCGTTCTCCAGACGCTAACCCTAGCCCTAACCCTAAGAATGGCAGGTCACGGTTTCCGGCCACACCCCACCTGCGTTCTGGCCATGACAGCTGCGGTAGGAGCAATGTCAGTGCAGTGTCGTGCTGCTCTTGGCAGGCCTTTGCAATCCCAACTATCCCTGGACCTTGGCGCTTTCTCGTTCTCCAGACGCTAACCCTAGCCCTAACCCTAAGAATGGCAGGTCGCGGTTTCCGGCCATGCCCCCCCTGCGTTCTGGCCATGACAGCTGCGGTAGGAGTAATGTCAGTGCAGTGTCGTGCTGCTCTTGGCAGGCCTTTGCAATCCCAACTATCCCTGGACCTGGGCGCTTTCTCGTTCTCCATACGCTAACCCTAGCCCTAACCCTAAGAATGGCAGGTCGCGGTTTCCGGCCACGCCCCCCCTGCGTTCTGGCTATGACAGCTGCGGTAGGAGCAATGTCAGTGCAGTGTCGTGCTGCTCTTGGCAGGCCTTTGCAATGCCAACTATCCCTGGACCTGGGCGCTTTCTCGTTCTCCAGACACTAACCCTAGCCCTAACCCTAATAATGGCAGGTCGCTGTTTCCGGCCACGCCCCCTGCGTTCTGGCCATGACAGCTGCGGTAGGAGCAATGTCAGTGCAGTGTCGTGCAGCTCTTGGCAGGCCTTTGCAATCCCAACTATCCCTGGACCTGGGCGCTTTCTCGTTCTCCAGACGCTAACCCTAGCCCTAACCCTAAGAATGGCAGGTCGCGGTTTCCGGCCACGCCCCCCCTGCGTTCTGGCCATGACAGCTGCGGTAGGAGCAATGTCAGTGCAGTGTCGTGCAGGTCTAGGAAGGCCTTTGCAATCCCAACTATCCCTGGACCTGGGCGTTTTCTCGTTCTCCAGACGCTAACCCTAGCCCTAACCCTAAGAATGGCAGGTCGCGGTTTCCGGCCACGCCCCCCCTGCATTCTGGCCATGACAGCTGCGGTAGGAGCAATGTCAGTGCAGTGTCGTGCAGCTCTAGGAAGGCCTTTGCAATCCCAACTATCACTGGACCTGGGCGCTTTCTCGTTCTCCAGACGCTAACCCTAGCCCTAACCCTAAGAATGGCAGGTCGCGGTTTCCGGCCACGCCCCCCCTGCGTTCTGGCCATGACAGCTGCGGTAGGAGCAATGTCAGTGCAGTGTCGTGCTGCTCTTGGCAGGCCTTTGCAATCCCAACTATCCCTGGACCTGGGCGCTTTCTCGTTCTCCAGACGCTAACCCTAGCCCTAACCCTAAGAATGGCAGGTTGCGGTTTCCGGCCACACCCCCCCTGCGTTCTGTCCATGACAGCTGCGGTAGGAGCAATGTCAGTGCAGTGTCGTGCTGCTCTTGGCAGGCCTTTGCAATCCCAACTATCCCTGGACCTGGGCGCTTTCTCGTTCTCCAGACGCTAACCCTAGCCCTAACCCTAAGAATGGCAGGTCGCGGTTTCCGGCCACGCCCCCCCTGCGTTCTGGCTATGACAGCTGCGGTAGGAGCAATGTCAGTGCAGTGTCGTGCAGCTCTAGGAAGGCCTTTGCAATCCCAACTATCCCTGGACCTGGGGGCTTTCTCGTTCTCCAGACGCTAACCCTAGCCCTAACCCTAAGATTGGCAGGTCGCGGTTTCCGGCCACGCCCCCCCTGCGTTCTGGCCATGACAGCTGCGGTAGGAGCAATGTCAGTGCAGTGTCGTGCTGCTCTTGGCAGGCCTTTGCAATCCCAACTATCCCTGGACCTGGGCGCTTTCTCGTTCTCCAGACGCTAACCCTAGCCCTAACCCTAAGAATGGCAGGTCACGGTTTCCGGCCACACCCCACCTGTGTTCTGGCCATGACAGCTGCGGTAGGAGCAATGTCAGTGCAGTGTCGTGCTGCTCTTGGCAGGCCTTTGCAATCCCAACTATCCCTGGACCTTGGCGCTTTCTCGTTCTCCAGACGCTAACCCTAGCCCTAACCCTAAGAATGGCAGGTCGCGGTTTCCGGCCACGCCCCCCCTGCGTTCTGGCCATGACAGCTGCGGTAGGAGTAATGTCAGTGCAGTGTCGTGCTGCTCTTGGCAGGCCTTTGCAATCCCAACTATCCCTGGACCTGGGCGCTTTCTCGTTCTCCAGACGCTAACCCTAGCCCTAACCCTAAGAATGGCAGGTCGCGGTTTCCGGCCACGCCCCCCCTGCGTTCTGGCCATGACAGCTGCGTTAGGAGCAATGTCAGTGAAGTGTCGTGCTGCTCATGGCAGGCCTTTGCAATCCCAACTATCCCTGGACCTGGGCGCTTTCTCGTTCTCCAGACGCTAACCCTAGCCCTAACCCTAAGAATGGCAGGTCGCGGTTTCCGGCCACGCCCCCCCTGCGTTCTGGCCATGACAGCTGCGGTAGGAGCAATGTCAGTGCAGTGTCGTGCTGCTCTTGGCAGGCCTTTGCAATCCCAACTATCCCTGGACCTGGGCGCTTTCTCGTTCTCCAGACGCTAACCCTAGCCCTAACCCTAAGAATGGCAGGTCGCGGTTTCCGGCCACGCCCCCCCGCGTTCTGGCCATGACAGCTGCGGTAGGAGCAATGTCAGTGCAGTGTCGTGCTGATCTTGGCAGGCCTTTGCAATCCCAACTATCCCTGGACCTGGGCGCTTTCTCGTTCTCCAGACGCTAACCCTAGCCCTAACCCTAAGAATGGCAGGTCGCGGTTTCCGGCCACGCCCCCCCTGCGTTCTGGCCATGACAGCTGCGGTAGGAGCAATGTCAGTGCAGTGTCGTGCTGCTCTTGGCAGGCCTTTGCAATCCCAACTATCCCTGGACCTGGGCGCTTTCTCGTTCTCCAGACGCTAACCCTAGCCCTAACCCTAAGAATGGCAGGTCGCGGTTTCCGGTCACGCCCCCCCTGCGTTCTGGCCATGACAGCTGCGGTAGGAGCAATGTCAGTGCAGTGTCGTGCAGCTCTTGGCAGGCCTTTGCAATCCCAACTATCCCTGGACGTGGGCGCTTTCTCGTTCTCCAGACGCTAACCCTAGCCCTAACCCTAAGAATGGCAGATCGCGGTTTCCGGCCACGCCCCCCCTGCGTTCTGGCCATGACAGCTGCGGTAGGAGCAATGTCAGTGCAGTGTCGTGCAGCTCTAGGAAGGCCTTTGCAATCCCAACTATCCCTGGACCTGGGCGCTTTCTCGTTCTCCAGACGCTAACCCTAGCCCTAACCCTAAGAATGGCAGGTCGCGGTTTCCGGCCACGCCCCCCCTGCGTTCTGGCTATGACAGCTGCGGTAGGAGCAATGTCAGTGCAGTGTCATGCAGCTCTTGACAGGCCTTTGCAATCCCAACTATCCCTGGACCTGGGCGCTTTCTCGTTCTCCAGACGCTAACCCTAGCCCTAACCCTAAGAATGGCAGGTCGCGGTTTCCGGCCACACCCCCCCTGCGTTCTGGCCATGACAGCTGCGGTAGGAGCAATGTCAGTGCAGTGTCGTGCTGCTCTAGGAAGGCCTTTGCAATCCCAACTATCACTGGACCTGGGCGCTTTCTCGTTCTCCAGACGCTAACCCTAGCCCTAACCCTAAGAATGGCAGGTCGCGGTTTCCGGCCACGCCCCCCCGCGTTGTGGCCATGACAGCTGCGGTAGGAGCAATGTCAGTGCAGTGTCGTGCTGCTCTTTCCAGGCCTTTGCAATGCCAACTATCCCTGGACCTGTGCGCTTTCTCGTTCTCCAGACGCTAACCCTAGCCCTAACCCTAAGAATGGCAGGTCGCGGTTTCCGGCCACGCCCCCCCTGCGTTCTGGCCATGACAGCTGCGGTAGGAGCAATGTCAGTGCAGTGTCGTGCAAATCTTGGCAGGCCTTTGCAATCCCAACTATCCCTGGACCTTGGCGTTTTCTCGTTCTCCAGACGCTAACCCTAGCCCTAACCCTAAGAATGGCAGGTCGCGGTTTCTGGCCACGCCCCCCCTGCGTTCTGGCCATGACAGCTGCGGTAGGAGCCATGTCGGTGCAGTGTCGTGCTCCTCTTGGCAGGCCTTTGCAATCCCAATTATCCCTGGAGCTGTGGGCTTTCTGGTTCTCCGGACCCTAACCCTAACCCTAACCCTAGAAGTTGCCGACCGCAGTTTCCGGCCACGGCCCCCCCTGGGTTCTGGCTAGGAAAGCAGGGGAAGGAGCCATGTCTGTGCAGTGTCGTGCTCCTCTTGGCAGGCCTTTGCAATCCCAATTATCCCTGGAGCTGTGGGCCTTCTGGTTCTCCGGACCCTAACCCTAACCCTAACCCTAGAAGTTGCCGACCGCGGTTTCCGGCCACGGCCCCCCCCGGGTTCTGGCTAGGAAAGCAGGGGAAGGAGCCATGTCTGTGCAGTGTCGTGCTCCTCTTGGCAGGCCTTTGCAATCCCAATTATCCCTGGAGCTGTGGGCTTTCTGGTTCTCCGGACCCTAACCCTAACCCTAACCCTAGAAGTTGCCGACCGCGGTTTCCGGCCACGGCCCCCCCTGGGTTCTGGCTAGGAAAGCTGGGGAAGGAGCCATGTCGGTGCAGTGTCGTGCTCCTCTTGGCAGGCCTTTGCAATCCCAATTATCCCTGGAGCTGTGGGCTTTCTGGTTCTCCGGACCCTAACCCTAACCCTAACCCTAGAAGTTGCCGACCGCGGTTTCCGGCCATGGCCCCCCCTGGGTTCTGGCTAGGAAAGCAGGGGAAGGAGCCATTTCGGTGCAGTGTCGTGCTCCTCTTGGCAGGCCTTTGCAATCCCAATTATCCCTGGAGCTGTGGGCTTTCTGGTTCTCCGGACCCTAACCCTAACCCTAACCCTAGAAGTTGCCGACCGCGGTTTCTGGGCATGGCGCCCCCTGAGTTCTGGCTAGGAAAGCTGGGGAAGGAGCCATGTCTGTGCAGTGTCGTGCTCCTCTTGGCAGGCCTTTGCAATCCCAATTATCCCTGGAGCTGTGGGCTTTCTGGTTCTCCGGACCCTAAACCCAACCCTAACCCTAGAAGTTGCCGACCGCAGTTTCCGGCCACGGCCCCCCCTGGGTTCTGGCTAGGAAAGCAGGGGAAGGAGCCATGTCTGTGCAGTGTCGTGCTCCTCTTGGCAGGCCTTTGCAATCCCAATTATCCCTGGAGCTGTGGGCTTTCTGGTTCTCCGGACCCTAACCCTAACCCTAACCCTAGAAGTTGCCGACCGCGGTTTCTGGGCACGGCCCCCCCTGGGTTCTGGCTAGGAAAGCTGGGGAAGGAGCCATGTCTGTGCAGTGTCGTGCTCCTCTTGGCAGGCCTTTGCAATCCCAATTATCCCTGGAGCTGTGGGCTTTCTGGTTCTCCGGACCCTAACCCTAACCCTAACCCTAGAAGTTGCCGACCGCGGTTTCCGGCCACGGCCCCCCCCGGGTTCTGGCTAGGAAAGCTGGGGAAGGAGCCATGTCTGTGCAGTGTCGTGCTCCTCTTGGCAGGCCTTTGCAATCCCAATTATCCCTGGAGCTGTGGGCTTTCTGGTTCTCCGGACCCTAACCCTAACCCTAACCCTAGAAGTTGCCGACCGCGGTTTCCGGCCACGGCCCCCCCTGGGTTCTGGCTAGGAAAGCTGGGGAAGGAGCCATGTCTGTGCAGTGTCGTGCTCCTCTTGGCAGGCCTTTGCAATCCCAATTATCCCTGGAGCTGTGGGCTTTCTGGTTCTCCGGACCCTAACCCTAACCCTAACCCTAGAAGTTGCCGACCGCGGTTTCCGGCCACGGCCCCCCCTGGGTTCTGGCTAGGAAAGCAGGGGAAGGAGCCATGTCTGTGCAGTGTCGTGCTCCTCTTGGCAGGCCTTTGCAATCCCAATTATCCCTGGAGCTGTGGGCTTTCTGGTTCTCCGGACCCTAACCCTAACCCTAACCCTAGAAGTTGCCGACCGCGGTTTCCGGCCACGGCCCCCCCTGGGTTCTGGCTAGGAAAGCAGGGGAAGGACCCATGTCGGTGCAGTGTCGTGCTCCTCTTGGCAGGCCTTTGCAATCCCAATTATCCCTGGAGCTGTGGGCTTTCTGGTTCTCCGGACCCTAACCCTAACCCTAACCCTAGAAGTTGCCGACCGCGGTTTCCGGCCACGGCCCCCCCTGGGTTCTGGCTAGGAAAGCAGGGGAAGGAGCCATGTCTGTGCAGTGTCGTGCTCCTCTTGGCAGGCCTTTGCAATCCCAATTATCCCTGGAGCTGTGGGCCTTCTGGTTCTCCGGACCCTAACCCTAACCCTAACCCTAGAAGTTGCCGACCGCGGTTTCCGGCCACGGCCCCCCCCGGGTTCTGGCTAGGAAAGCAGGGGAAGGAGCCATGTCTGTGCAGTGTCGTGCTCCTCTTGGCAGGCCTTTGCAATCCCAATTATCCCTGGAGCTGTGGGCTTTCTGGTTCTCCGGACCCTAACCCTAACCCTAACCCTAACCCTAGAAGTTGCCGACCGCGGTTTCCGGCCACGGCCCCCCCTGGGTTCTGGCTAGGAAAGCTGGGGAAGGAGCCATGTCTGTGCAGTGTCGTGCTCCTCTTGGCAGGCCTTTGCAATCCCAATTATCCCTGGAGCTGTGGGCTTTCTGGTTCTCCGGACCCTAACCCTAACCCTAACCCTAGAAGTTGCCGACCGCGGTTTCTGGCAACGGCCCCCCCTGGGTTCTGGCTAGGAAAGCAGGGGAAGGAGCCATGTCGGTGCAGTGTCGTGCTCCTCTTGGCAGGCCTTTGCAATCCCAATTATCCCTGGAGCTGTGGGCTTTCTGGTTCTCCGGACCCTAACCCTAACCCTAACCCTAGAAGTTGCCGACCGCGGTTTCCGGCCACGGCCCCCCCCGGGTTCTGGCTAGGAAAGCAGGGGAAGGAGCCATGTCTGTGCAGTGTCGTGCTCCTCTTGGCAGGCCTTTGCAATCCCAATTATCCCTGGAGCTGTGGGCTTTCTGGTTCTCCGGACCCTAACCCTAACCCTAACCCTAGAAGTTGCCGACCGCGGTTTCCGGCCACGACCCCCACCGGGATCTGGCTAGGAAAGCTGGGGAAGGAGCCATGTCTGTGCAGTGTCGTGCTCCTCTTGGCAGGCCTTTGCAATCCCAATTATCCCTGGAGCTGTGGGCTTTCTGGTTCTCCGGACCCTAACCCTAACCCTAACCCTAACCCTAGAAGTTGCCGACCGCGGTTTCCGGCCACGGCCCCCCCGGGGTTCTGGCTAGGAAAGCAGGGGAAGGAGCCATGTCTGTGCAGTGTCGTGCTCCTCTTGGCAGGCCTTTGCAATCCCAATTATCCCTGGAGCTGTGGGCTTTCTGGTTCTCCGGACCCTAACCCTAACCCTAACCCTAGAAGTTGCCGACCGCGGTTTCCGGCCACGGCCCCCCCTGGGTTCTGGCTAGGAAAGCAGGGGAAGGAGCCATGTCGGTGCAGTGTCGTGCTCCTCTTGGCAGGCCTTTGCAATCCCAATTATCCCTGGAGCTGTGGGCTTTCTGGTTCTCCGGACCCTAACCCTAACCCTAACCCTAGAAGTTGCCGACCGCGGTTTCCGGCCACGGCCCCCCCTGGGTTCTGGCTAGGAAAGCAGGGGAAGGAGCCATGTCTGTGCAGTGTCGTGCTCCTCTTGGCAGGCCTTTGCAATCCCAATTATCCCTGGAGCTGTGGGCTTTCTGGTTCTCCGGACCCTAACCCTAACCCTAACCCTAACCCTAGAAGTTGCCGACCGCGGTTTCCGGCCACGGCCCCCCCTGGATTCTGGCTAGGAAAGCAGGGGAAGGAGCCATGTCTGTGCAGTGTCGTGCTCCTCTTGGCAGGCCTTTGCAATCCCAATTATCCCTGGAGCTGTGGGCTTTCTGGTTCTCCGGACCCTAACCCTAACCCTAACCCTAACCCTAGAAGTTGCCGACCGCGGTTTCCGGCCACGGCCCCCCCTGGGTTCTGGCTAGGAAAGCAGGGGAAGGAGCCATGTCGGTGCAGTGTCGTGCTCCTCTTGGCAGGCCTTTGCAATCCCAATTATCCCTGGAGCTGTGGGCTTTCTGGTTCTCCGGACCCTAACCCTAACCCTAACCCTAGAAGTTGCCGACCGCGGTTTCTGGCCACGGCCCCCCCTGGGTTCTGGCTAGGAAAGCAGGGGAAGGACCCATGTCGGTGCAGTGTCGTGCTCCTCTTGGCAGGCCTTTGCAATCCCAATTATCCCTGGAGCTGTGGGCTTTCTGGTTCTCCGGACCCTAACCCTAACCCTAACCCTAGAAGTTGCCGACCGCGGTTTCCGGCCACGGCCCCCCCTGGGTTCTGGCTAGGAAAGCTGGGGAAGGAGCCATGTCGGTGCAGTGTCGTGCTCCTCTTGGCAGGCCTTTGCAATCCCAATTATCCCTGGAGCTGTGGGCTTTCTGGTTCTCCGGACCCTAACCCCAACCCTAACCCTAGAAGTTGCCGACCGCGGTTTCCGGCCACGGCCCCCCCTGGGTTCTGGCTAGGAAAGCAGGGGAAGGAGCCATGTCGGTGCAGTGTCGTGCTCCTCTTGGCAGGCCTTTGCAATCCCAATTATCCCTGGAGCTGTGGGCTTTCTGGTTCTCCGGACCCTAACCCTAACCCTAACCCTAGAAGGTGCCAACCGCGGTTTCCGGCCACGGCCCCCCCTGGGTTCTGGCTAGGAAAGCTGGGGAAGGAGCCATGTCGGTGCAGTGTCGTGCTCCTCTTGGCAGGCCTTTGCAATCCCAATTATCCCTGGAGCTGTGGGCTTTCTGGTTCTCCGGACCCTAACCCTAACCCTACAAGTTGCCGACCGCGGTTTCTGGCCACGGCCCCCCCCCGGGTTCTGGCTAGGAAAGCTGGGGAAGGAGCCATGTCGGTGCAGTGTCGTGCTCCTCTTGGCAGGCCTTTGCAATCCCAAGTATCCCTGGAGCTGTGGGCTTTCTGGTTCTCCAGACCCTAACCCTAACCCTAACCCTAGAAGTTGCCGACCGCGGTTTCCGGCCACGGCCCCCCCTGGGTTCTGGCTAGGAAAGCAGGGGAAGGAGCCATGTCGGTGCAGTGTCGTGCTCCTCTTGGCAGGCCTTTGCAATCCCAATTATCCCTGGCGCTGTGGGCTTTCTGGTTCTCCGGACCCTAACCCTAACCCTAACCCTAGAAGTTGCCGACCGCGGTTTCCGTCCACGGCCTCCCCTGTGTTCTGGCTAGGAAAGCAGGGGAAGGAACCATGTCGATGCAGTGTCGTGCTCCTCTTGGCAGGCCTTTGCAATCCCAATTATCCCTGGAGCTGTGGGCTTTCTGGTTCTCCGGACCCTAACCCTAACCCTAACCCTAGAAGTTGCCGACCGCGGTTTCCGGCCACGGCCCCCCCCGGGTTCTGGCTAGGAAAGCAGGGGAAGGAGCCATGTCTGTACAGTGTCGTGCTCCTCTTGGCAGGCCTTTGCAATCCCAATTATCCCTGGAGCTGTGGGCTTTCTGGTTCTCCGGACCCTAACCCTAACCCTAACCCTAGAAGTTGCCGACCGCGGTTTCCGGCCACGGCCCCCCCTGGGTTCTGGCTAGGAAAGCTGGGGAAGGAGCCATGTCGGTGCAGTGTCGTGCTCCTCTTGGCAGGCCTTTGCAATCCCAATTATCCCTGGAGCTGTGGGCTTTCTGGTTCTCCGGACCCTAACCCTAACCCTAACCCTAACCCTAGAAGTTGCCGACCGCGGTTTCCGGCCACGGCCCCCCCCGGGATCTGGCTAGGAAAGCTGGGGAAGGAGCCATGTCTGTGCAGTGTCGTGCTCCTCTTGGCAGGCCTTTGCAATCCCAATTATCCCTGGAGCTGTGGGCTTTCTGGTTCTCCGGACCCTAACCCCAACCCTAACCCTAGAAGTTGCCGACCGCGGTTTCCGGCCACGGCCCCCCCTGGGTTCTGGCTAGGAAAGCAGGGGAAGGAGCCATGTCTGTGCAGTGTCGTGCTCCTCTTGGCAGGCCTTTGCAATCCCAATTATCCCTGGAGCTGTGGGCTTTCTGGTTCTCCGGACCCTAACCCTAACCCTAACCCTAGAAGTTGCCGAGCGCGGTTTCCGGCCACGGCCCCCCCTGGGTTCTGGCTAGGAAAGCTGGGGAAGGAGCCATGTCTGTGCAGTGTCGTGCTCCTCTTGGCAGGCCTTTGCAATCCCAATTATCCCTGGAGCTGTGGGCTTTCTGGTTCTCCGGACCCTAACCCTAACCCTAACCCTAACCCTAGAAGTTGCCGACCGCGGTTTCCGGCCACGGCCCCCACCGGGATCTGGCTAGGAAAGCTGGGGAAGGAGCCATGTCTGTGCAGTGTCGTGCTCCTCTTGGCAGGCCTTTGCAATCCCAATTATCCCTGGAGCTGTGGGCTTTCTGGTTCTCCGGACCCTAACCCCAACCCTAACCCTAGAAGTTGCCGACCGCGGTTTCCGGCCATGGCCCCCCCTGGGTTCTGGCTAGGAAAGCAGGGGAAGGAGCCATGTCTGTGCAGTGTCGTGCTCCTCTTGGCAGGCCTTTGCAATCCCAATTATCCCTGGAGCTGTGGGCTTTCTGGTTCTCCGGACCCTAACCCTAACCCTAACCCTAACCCTAGAAGTTGCCGACCGCGGTTTCCGGCCACGGCCCCCCCTGGGTTCTGGCTAGGAAAGCAGGGGAAGGAGCCATGTCGGTGCAGTGTCGTGCTCCTCTTGGCAGGCCTTTGCAATCCCAATTATCCCTGGAGCTGTGGGCTTTCTGGTTCTCCGGACCCTAACCCTAACCCTAACCCTAGAAGTTGCCGACCGCGGTTTCCGGCCACGGCCCCCCCGGGGTTCTGGCTAGGAAAGCAGGGGAAGGACCCATGTCGGTGCAGTGTCGTGCTCCTCTTGGCAGGCCTTTGCAATCCCAATTATCCCTGGAGCTGTGGGCTTTCTGGTTCTCCGGACCCTAACCCTAACCCTAACCCTAGAAGTTGCCGACCGCGGTTTCCGGCCACGGCCCCCCCTGGGTTCTGGCTAGGAAAGCTGGGGAAGGAGCCATGTCGGTGCAGTGTCGTGCTCCTCTTGGCAGGCCTTTGCAATCCCAATTATCCCTGGAGCTGTGGGCTTTCTGGTTCTCCGGACCCTAACCCTAACCCTAACCCTACCCCTAGAAGTTGCCGACCGCGTTTTCCGGCAACGGCCCCCCCTGGGTTCTGGCTAGGAAAGCAGGGGAAGGAGCCATGTCTGTGCAGTGTCGTGCTCCTCTTGGCAGGCCTTTGCAATCCCAATTATCCCTGGAGCTGTGGGCTTTCTGGTTCTCCGGACCCTAACCCTAACCCTAACCCTAACCCTAGAAGTTGCCGACCGCGGTTTCCGGCCACGGCCCCCCCTGGATTCTGGCTAGGAAAGCAGGGGAAGGAGCCATGTCTGTGCAGTGTCGTGCTCCTCTTGGCAGGCCTTTGCAATCCCAATTATCCCTGGAGCTGTGGGCTTTCTGGTTCTCCGGACCCTAACCCTAACCCTAACCCTAACCCTAGAAGTTGCCGACCGCGGTTTCCGGCCACGGCCCCCCCTGGGTTCTGGCTAGGAAAGCAGGGGAAGGAGCCATGTCGGTGCAGTGTCGTGCTCCTCTTGGCAGGCCTTTGCAATCCCAATTATCCCTGGAGCTGTGGGCTTTCTGGTTCTCCGGACCCTAACCCTAACCCTAACCCTAGAAGTTGCCGACCGCGGTTTCCGGCCACGACCCCCACCGGGATCTGGCTAGGAAAGCTGGGGAAGGAGCCATGTCTGTGCAGTGTCGTGCTCCTCTTGGCAGGCCTTTGCAATCCCAATTATCCCTGGAGCTGTGGGCTTTCTGGTTCTCCGGACCCTAACCCCAACCCTAACCCTAGAAGTTGCCGACCGCGGTTTCCGGCCACGGCCCCCCCGGGGTTCTGGCTAGGAAAGCAGGGGAAGGAGCCATGTCTGTGCAGTGTCGTGCTCCTCTTGGCAGGCCTTTGCAATCCCAATTATCCCTGGAGCTGTGGGCTTTCTGGTTCTCCGGACCCTAACCCTAACCCTAACCCTAGAAGTTGCCGACCGCGGTTTCCGGCCACGGCCCCCCCTGGGTTCTGGCTAGGAAAGCAGGGGAAGGAGCCATGTCGGTGCAGTGTCGTGCTCCTCTTGGCAGGCCTTTGCAATCCCAATTATCCCTGGAGCTGTGGGCTTTCTGGTTCTCCGGACCCTAACCCTAACCCTAACCCTAGAAGTTGCCGACCGCGGTTTCCGGCCACGGCCCCCCCTGGGTTCTGGCTAGGAAAGCTGGGGAAGGAGCCATGTCGGTGCAGTGTCGTGCTCCTCTTGGCAGGCCTTTGCAATCCCAATTATCCCTGGAGCTGTGGGCTTTCTGGTTCTCCGGACCCTAACCCTAACCCTAACCCTAGAAGTTGCCGACCGCGGTTTCCGGCCACGACCCCCACCGGGATCTGGCTAGGAAAGCTGGGGAAGGAGCCATGTCTGTGCAGTGTCGTGCTTCTCTTGGCAGGCCTTTGCAATCCCAATTATCCCTGGAGCTGTGGGCTTTCTGGTTCTCCGGACCCTAACCCTAACCCTAACCCTAGAAGGTGCCAACCGCGGTTTCCGGCCACGGCCCCCCCCGGGTTCTGGCTAGGAAAGCTGGGGAAGGAGCCATGTCTGTGCAGTGTCGTGCTCCTCTTGGCAGGCCTTTGCAATCCCAATTATCCCTGGAGCTGTGGGCTTTCTGGTTCTCCGGACCCTAACCCTAACCCTACAAGTTGCCGACCGCGGTTTCTGGCCACGGCCCCCCCTGGGTTCTGGCTAGGAAAGCTGGGGAAGGAGCCATGTCGGTGCAGTGTCGTGCTCCTCTTGGCAGGCCTTTGCAATCCCAAGTATCCCTGGAGCTGTGGGCTTTCTGGTTCTCCAGACCCTAACCCTAACCCTAACCCTAGAAGTTGCCGACCGCGGTTTCCGGCCACGGCCCCCCCTGGGTTCTGGCTAGGAAAGCAGGGGAAGGAGCCATGTCGGTGCAGTGTCGTGCTCCTCTTGGCAGGCCTTTGCAATCCCAATTATCCCTGGAGCTGTGGGCTTTCTGGTTCTCCGGACCCTAACCCTAACCCTAACCCTAGAAGTTGCCGACCGCGGTTTCCGGCCACGGCCTCCCCTGTGTTCTGGCTAGGAAAGCAGGGGAAGGAACCATGTCGATGCAGTGTCGTGCTCCTCTTGGCAGGCCTTTGCAATCCCAATTATCCCTGGAGCTGTGGGCTTTCTGGTTCTCCGGACCCTAACCCTAACCCTAACCCTAGAAGTTGCCGACCGCGGTTTCCGGCCACGGCCCCCCCCGGGTTCTGGCTAGGAAAGCAGGGGAAGGAGCCATGTCTGTGCAGTGTCGTGCTCCTCTTGGCAGGCCTTTGCAATCCCAATTATCCCTGGAGCTGTGGGCTTTCTGGTTCTCCGGACCCTAACCCTAACCCTAACCCTAGAAGTTGCCGACCGCGGTTTCCGGCCACGGCCCCCCCTGGGTTCTGGCTAGGAAAGCTGGGGAAGGAGCCATGTCGGTGCAGTGTCGTGCTCCTCTTGGCAGGCCTTTGCAATCCCAATTATCCCTGGAGCTGTGGGCTTTCTGGTTCTCCGGACCCTAACCCTAACCCTAACCCTAACCCTAGAAGTTGCCGACCGCGGTTTCCGGCCACGGCCCCCCCCGGGATCTGGCTAGGAAAGCTGGGGAAGGAGCCATGTCTGTGCAGTGTCGTGCTCCTCTTGGCAGGCCTTTGCAATCCCAATTATCCCTGGAGCTGTGGGCTTTCTGGTTCTCCGGACCCTAACCCCAACCCTAACCCTAGAAGTTGCCGACCGCGGTTTCCGGCCATGGCCCCCCCTGGGTTCTGGCTAGGAAAGCAGGGGAAGGAGCCATGTCTGTGCAGTGTCGTGCTTCTCTTGGCAGGCCTTTGCAATCCCAATTATCCCTGGAGCTGTGGGCTTTCTGGTTCTCCGGACCCTAACCCTAACCCTAACCCTAGAAGTTGCCGAGCGCGGTTTCCGGCCACGGCCCCCCCTGGGTTCTGGCTAGGAAAGCAGGGGAAGGAGCCATGTCTGTGCAGTGTCGTGCTCCTCTTGGCAGGCCTTTGCAATCCCAATTATCCCTGGAGCTGTGGGCTTTCTGGTTCTCCGGACCCTAACCCTAACCCTAACCCTAACCCTAGAAGTTGCCGACCGCGGTTTCCGGCCACGGCCCCCCCTGGGTTCTGGCTAGGAAAGCAGGGGAAGGAGCCATGTCGGTGCAGTGTCGTGCTCCTCTTGGCAGGCCTTTGCAATCCCAATTATCCCTGGAGCTGTGGGCTTTCTGGTTCTCCGGACCCTAACCCTAACCCTAACCCTAGAAGTTGCCGACCGCGGTTTCCGGCCACGGCCCCCCCTGGGTTCTGGCTAGGAAAGCAGGGGAAGGAGCCATGTCGGTGCAGTGTCGTGCTCCTCTTGGCAGGCCTTTGCAATCCCAATTATCCCTGGAGCTGTGGGCTTTCTGGTTCTCCGGACCCTAACCCTAACCCTAACCCTAGAAGTTGCCGAGCGCGGTTTCCGGCCACGGCCCCCCCTGGGTTCTGGCTAGGAAAGCTGGGGAAGGAGCCATGTCGGTGCAGTGTCGTGCTCCTCTTGGCAGGCCTTTGCAATCCCAATTATCCCTGGAGCTGTGGGCTTTCTGGTTCTCCGGACCCTAACCCTAACCCTAACCCTAACCCTAGAAGTTGCCGACCGCGGTTTCCGGCCACGACCCCCACCGGGATCTGGCTAGGAAAGCTGGGGAAGGAGCCATGTCTGTGCAGTGTCGTGCTCCTCTTGGCAGGCCTTTGCAATCCCAATTATCCCTGGAGCTGTGGGCTTTCTGGTTCTCCGGACCCTAACCCTAACCCTAACCCTAACCCTAGAAGTTGCCGACCGCGGTTTCCGGCCACGACCCCCACCGGGATCTGGCTAGGAAAGCTGGGGAAGGAGCCATGTCTGTGCAGTGTCGTGCTCCTCTTGGCAGGCCTTTGCAATCCCAATTATCCCTGGAGCTGTGGGCTTTCTGGTTCTCCGGACCCTAACCCTAACCCTAACCCTAACCCTAGAAGTTGCCGACCGCGGTTTCCGGCCACGGCCCCCCCTGGGTTCTGGCTAGGAAAGCAGGGGAAGGAGCCATGTCGGTGCAGTGTCGTGCTCCTCTTGGCAGGCCTTTGCAATCCCAATTATCCCTGGAGCTGTGGGCTTTCTGGTTCTCCGGACCCTAACCCTAACCCTAACCCTAGAAGTTGCCGACCGCGGTTTCCGGCCACGACCCCCACCGGGATCTGGCTAGGAAAGCTGGGGAAGGAGCCATGTCTGTGCAGTGTCGTGCTCCTCTTGGCAGGCCTTTGCAATCCCAATTATCCCTGGAGCTGTGGGCTTTCTGGTTCTCCGGACCCTAACCCCAACCCTAACCCTAGAAGTTGCCGATCGCGGTTTCCGGCCACGGCCCCCCCTGGGTTCTGGCTAGGAAAGCAGGGGAAGGAGCCATGTCTGTGCAGTGTCGTGCTCCTCTTGGCAGGCCTTTGCAATCCCAATTATCCCTGGAGCTGTGGGCTTTCTGGTTCTCCGGACCCTAACCCTAACCCTAACCCTAACCCTAGAAGTTGCCGACCGCGGTTTCCGGCCACGGCCCCCCCTGGATTCTGGCTAGGAAAGCAGGGGAAGGAGCCATGTCTGTGCAGTGTCGTGCTCCTCTTGGCAGGCCTTTGCAATCCCAATTATCCCTGGAGCTGTGGGCTTTCTGGTTCTCCGGACCCTAACCCTAACCCTAACCCTAACCCTAGAAGTTGCCGACCGCGGTTTCCGGCCACGGCCCCCCCTGGGTTCTGGCTAGGAAAGCAGGGGAAGGAGCCATGTCGGTGCAGTGTCGTGCTCCTCTTGGCAGGCCTTTGCAATCCCAATTATCCCTGGAGCTGTGGGCTTTCTGGTTCTCCGGACCCTAACCCTAACCCTAACCCTAGAAGTTGCCGACCGCGGTTTCCGGCCACGGCCCCCCCTGGGTTCTGGCTAGGAAAGCAGGGGAAGGAGCCATGTCGGTGCAGTGTCGTGCTCCTTTTGGCAGGCCTTTGCAATCCCAATTATCCCTGGAGCTGTGGGCTTTCTGGTTCTCCGGACCCTAACCCTAACCCTAACCCTAGAAGTTGCCGACCGCGGTTTCCGGCCACGGCCCCCCCTGGGTTCTGGCTAGGAAAGCTGGGGAAGGAGCCATGTCGGTGCAGTGTCGTGCTTCTCTTGGCAGGCCTTTGCAATCCCAATTATCCCTGGAGCTGTGGGCTTTCTGGTTCTCCGGACCCTAACCCTAACCCTAACCCTAGAAGGTGCCAACCGCGGTTTCCGGCCACGGCCCCCCCGGGTTCTGGCTAGGAAAGCTGGGGAAGGAGCCATGTCGGTGCAGTGTCGTGCTCCTCTTGGCAGGCCTTTGCAATCCCAATTATCCCTGGAGCTGTGGGCTTTCTGGTTCTCCGGACCCTAACCCTAACCCTACAAGTTGCCGACCGCGGTTTCTGGCCACGGCCCCCCCCCGGGTTCTGGCTAGGAAAGCTGGGGAAGGAGCCATGTCGGTGCAGTGTCGTGCTCCTCTTGGCAGGCCTTTGCAATCCCAAGTATCCCTGGAGCTGTGGGCTTTCTGGTTCTCCAGACCCTAACCCTAACCCTAACCCTAGAAGTTGCCGACCGCGGTTTCCGGCCACGGCCCCCCCTGGGTTCTGGCTAGGAAAGCAGGGGAAGGAGCCATGTCGGTGCAGTGTCGTGCTCCTCTTGGCAGGCCTTTGCAATCCCAATTATCCCTGGCGCTGTGGGCTTTCTGGTTCTCCGGACCCTAACCCTAACCCTAACCCTAGAAGTTGCCGACCGCGGTTTCCGGCCACGGCCTCCCCTGGGTTCTGGCTAGGAAAGCAGGGGAAGGAACCATGTCGATGCAGTGTCGTGCTCCTCTTGGCAGGCCTTTGCAATCCCAATTATCCCTGGAGCTGTGGGCTTTCTGGTTCTCCGGACCCTAACCCTAACCCTAACCCTAGAAGTTGCCGACCGCGGTTTCCGGCCACGGCCCCCCCCGGGTTCTGGCTAGGAAAGCAGGGGAAGGAGCCATGTCTGTGCAGTGTCGTGCTCCTCTTGGCAGGCCTTTGCAATCCCAATTATCCCTGGAGCTGTGGGCTTTCTGGTTCTCCGGACCCTAACCCTAACCCTAACCCTAGAAGTTGCCGACCGCGGTTTCCGGCCACGGCCCCCCCTGGGTTCTGGCTAGGAAAGCTGGGGAAGGAGCCATGTCGGTGCAGTGTCGTGCTCCTCTTGGCAGGCCTTTGCAATCCCAATTATCCCTGGAGCTGTGGGCTTTCTGGTTCTCCGGACCCTAACCCTAACCCTAACCCTAACCCTAGAATTTGCCGACCGCGGTTTCCGGCCACGGCCCCCCCCGGGATCTGGCTAGGAAAGCTGGGGAAGGAGCCATGTCTGTGCAGTGTCGTGCTCCTCTTGGCAGGCCTTTGCAATCCCAATTATCCCTGGAGCTGTGGGCTTTCTGGTTCTCCGGACCCTAACCCCAACCCTAACCCTAGAAGTTGCCGACCGCGGTTTCCGGCCACGGCCCCCCCTGGGTTCTGGCTAGGAAAGCAGGGGAAGGAGCCATGTCTGTGCAGTGTCGTGCTCCTCTTGGCAGGCCTTTGCAACCCCAATTATCCCTGGAGCTGTGGGCTTTCTGGTTCTCCGGACCCTAACCCTAACCCTAACCCTAGAAGTTGCCGACCGCGGTTTCCGGCCACGGCCCCACCGGGGTTCTGGCTAGGAAAGCAGAGGAAGGAGCCATGTCGGTGCAGTGTCGTGCTCCTCTTGGCAGGCCTTTGCAATCCCAATTATCCCTGGAGCTGTGGGCTTTCTGGTTCTCCGGACCCTAACCCTAACCCTAACCCTAGAAGTTGCCGACCGCGGTTTCCGGCCACGGCCTCCCCTGGGTTCTGGCTAGGAAAGCAGGGGAAGGAGCCATGTCGATGCAGTGTCGTGCTCCTCTTGGCAGGCCTTTGCAATCCCAATTATCCCTGGAGCTGTGGGCTTTCTGGTTCTCCGGACCCTAACCCTAACCCTAACCCTAGAAGTTGCCGACCGCGGTTTCTGGCCACGGCCCCCCCTGGGTTCTGGCTAGGAAAGCAGGGGAAGGAGCCATGTCGGTGCAGTGTCGTGCTCCTCTTGGCAGGCCTTTGCAATCCCAATTATCCCTGGAGCTGTGGGCTTTCTGGTTCTCCAGACCCTAACCCTAACCCTAACCGTAGAAGTTGCCGACCACGGTTTCCGGCCACGGCCCCCCCCGGGTTCTGGCTAGGAAAGCTGGGGAAGGAGCCATGTCGGTGCAGTGTCGTGCTCCTCTTGGCAGGCCTTTGCAATCCCAATTATCCCTGGAGCTGTGGGCTTTCTGGTTCTCCGGACCCTAACCCTAACCCTAACCCTAACCCTAGAAGTTGCCGACCGCGGTTTCCGGCCATGGCCCACCCCGGCATCTGGCTAGGAAAGCTGGGGAAGGAGCCATGTCTGTGCAGTGTCGTGCTCCTCTTGGCAGGCCTTTGCAATCCCAATTATCCCTGGAGCTGTGGGCTTTCTGGTTCTCCGGACCCTAACCCCAACCCTAACCCTAGAAGTTGCCGACCGCGGTTTCCGGCCATGGCCCCCCCTGGGTTCTGGCTAGGAAAGCAGGGGAAGGAGCCATGTCTGTGCAGTGTCGTGCTCCTCTTGGCAGGCCTTTGCAATCCCAATTATCCCTGGAGCTGTGGGCTTTCTGGTTCTCCGGACCCTAACCCTAACCCTAACCCTAGAAGTTGCCGAGCGCGGTTTCCGGCCACGGCCCCCCCTGGGTTCTGGCTAGGAAAGCAGGGGAAGGAGCCATGTCTGTGCAGTGTCGTGCTCCTCTTGGCAGGCCTTTGCAATCCCAATTATCCCTGGAGCTGTGGGCTTTCTGGTTCTCCGGACCCTAACCCTAACCCTAACCCTAACCCTAGAAGTTGCCGACCGCGGTTTCCGGCCACGGCCCCCCCTGGGTTCTGGCTAGGAAAGCAGGGGAAGGAGCCATGTCGGTGCAGTGTCGTGCTCCTCTTGGCAGGCCTTTGCAATCCCAATTATCCCTGGAGCTGTGGGCTTTCTGGTTCTCCGGACCCTAACCCTAACCCTAACCCTAGAAGTTGCCGACCGCGGTTTCCGGCCACGGCCCCCCCTGGGTTCTGGCTAGGAAAGCAGGGGAAGGAGCCATGTCGGTGCAGTGTCGTGCTCCTCTTGGCAGGCCTTTGCAATCCCAATTATCCCTGGAGCTGTGGGCTTTCTGGTTCTCCGGACCCTAACCCTAACCCTAACCCTAGAAGTTGCCGACCGCGGTTTCCGGCCACGGCCCCCCCTGGGTTCTGGCTAGGAAAGCTGGGGAAGGAGCCATGTCGGTGCAGTGTCGTGCTCCTCTTGGCAGGCCTTTGCAATCCCAATTATCCCTGGAGCTGTGGGCTTTCTGGTTCTCCGGACCCTAACCCTAACCCTAACCCTAACCCTAGAAGTTGCCGACCGCGGTTTCCGGCCACGACCCCCACCGGGATCTGGCTAGGAAAGCTGGGGAAGGAGCCATGTCTGTGCAGTGTCGTGCTCCTCTTGGCAGGCCTTTGCAATCCCAATTATCCCTGGAGCTGTGGGCTTTCTGGTTCTCCGGACCCTAACCCCAACCCTAACCCTAGAAGTTGCCGACCGCGGTTTCCGGCCACGGCCCCCCCTGGGTTCTGGCTAGGAAAGCAGGGGAAGGAGCCATGTCTGTGCAGTGTCGTGCTCCTCTTGGCAGGCCTTTGCAATCCCAATTATCCCTGGAGCTGTGGGCTTTCTGGTTCTCCGGACCCTAACCCTAACCCTAACCCTAGAAGTTGCCGACCGCGGTTTCCGGCCACGGCCCCCCCTGGGTTCTGGCTAGGAAAGCTGGGGAAGGAGCCATGTCGGTGCAGTGTCGTGCTCCTCTTGGCAGGCCTTTGCAATCCCAATTATCCCTGGAGCTGTGGGCTTTCTGGTTCTCCGGACCCTAACCCTAACCCTAACCCTAACCCTAGAAGTTGCCGACCGCGGTTTCCGGCCACGGCCCCCCCCGGGATCTGGCTAGGAAAGCTGGGGAAGGAGCCATGTCTGTGCAGTGTCGTGCTCCTCTTGGCAGGCCTTTGCAATCCCAATTATCCCTGGAGCTGTGGGCTTTCTGGTTCTCCGGACCCTAACCCCAACCCTAACCCTAGAAGTTGCCGACCGCGGTTTCCGGCCATGGCCCCCCCTGGGTTCTGGCTAGGAAAGCAGGGGAAGGAGCCATGTCTGTGCAGTGTCGTGCTCCTCTTGGCAGGCCTTTGCAATCCCAATTATCCCTGGAGCTGTGGGCTTTCTGGTTCTCCGGACCCTAACCCTAACCCTAACCCTAGAAGTTGCCGAGCGCGGTTTCCGGCCACGGCCCCCCCTGGGTTCTGGCTAGGAAAGCAGGGGAAGGAGCCATGTCTGTGCAGTGTCGTGCTCCTCTTGGCAGGCCTTTGCAATCCCAATTATCCCTGGAGCTGTGGGCTTTCTGGTTCTCCGGACCCTAACCCTAACCCTAACCCTAACCCTAGAAGTTGCCGACCGCGGTTTCCGGCCACGGCCCCCCCTGGGTTCTGGCTAGGAAAGCAGGGGAAGGAGCCATGTCGGTGCAGTGTCGTGCTCCTCTTGGCAGGCCTTTGCAATCCCAATTATCCCTGGAGCTGTGGGCTTTCTGGTTCTCCGGACCCTAACCCTAACCCTAACCCTAGAAGTTGCCGACCGCGGTTTCCGGCCACGGCCCCCCCTGGGTTCTGGCTAGGAAAGCAGGGGAAGGAGCCATGTCGGTGCAGTGTCGTGCTCCTCTTGGCAGGCCTTTGCAATCCCAATTATCCCTGGAGCTGTGGGCTTTCTGGTTCTCCGGACCCTAACCCTAACCCTAACCCTAGAAGTTGCCGACCGCGGTTTCCGGCCACGGCCCCCCCTGGGTTCTGGCTAGGAAAGCTGGGGAAGGAGCCATGTCGGTGCAGTGTCGTGCTCCTCTTGGCAGGCCTTTGCAATCCCAATTATCCCTGGAGCTGTGGGCTTTCTGGTTCTCCGGACCCTAACCCTAACCCTAACCCTAACCCTAGAAGTTGCCGACCGCGGTTTCCGGCCACGACCCCCACCGGGATCTGGCTAGGAAAGCTGGGGAAGGAGCCATGTCTGTGCAGTGTCGTGCTCCTCTTGGCAGGCCTTTGCAATCCCAATTATCCCTGGAGCTGTGGGCTTTCTGGTTCTCCGGACCCTAACCCCAACCCTAACCCTAGAAGTTGCCGACCGCGGTTTCCGGCCACGGCCCCCCCTGGGTTCTGGCTAGGAAAGCAGGGGAAGGAGCCATGTCTGTGCAGTGTCGTGCTCCTCTTGGCAGGCCTTTGCAATCCCAATTATCCCTGGAGCTGTGGGCTTTCTGGTTCTCCGGACCCTAACCCTAACCCTAACCCTAGAAGTTGCCGACCGCGGTTTCCGGCCACGGCCCCCCCTGGGTTCTGGCTAGGAAAGCTGGGGAAGGAGCCATGTCGGTGCAGTGTCGTGCTCCTCTTGGCAGGCCTTTGCAATCCCAATTATCCCTGGAGCTGTGGGCTTTCTGGTTCTCCGGACCCTAACCCTAACCCTAACCCTAACCCTAGAAGTTGCCGACCGCGGTTTCCGGCCACGGCCCCCCCCGGGATCTGGCTAGGAAAGCTGGGGAAGGAGCCATGTCTGTGCAGTGTCGTGCTCCTCTTGGCAGGCCTTTGCAATCCCAATTATCCCTGGAGCTGTGGGCTTTCTGGTTCTCCGGACCCTAACCCCAACCCTAACCCTAGAAGTTGCCGACCGCGGTTTCCGGCCACGGCCCCCCCTGGGTTCTGGCTAGGAAAGCAGGGGAAGGAGCCATGTCTGTGCAGTGTCGTGCTCCTCTTGGCAGGCCTTTGCAATCCCAATTATCCCTGGAGCTGTGGGCTTTCTGGTTCTCCGGACCCTAACCCTAACCCTAACCCTAGAAGTTGCCGACCGCGGTTTCCGGCCACGGCCCCCCCTGGGTTCTGGCTAGGAAAGCAGGGGAAGGAGCCATGTCGGTGCAGTGTCGTGCTCCTCTTGGCAGGCCTTTGCAATCCCAATTATCCCTGGAGCTGTGGGCTTTCTGGTTCTCCGAACCCTAACCCTAACCCTAACCCTAACCCTAGAAGTTGCCGACCGCGGTTTCCGGCCACGACCCCCACCGGGATCTGGCTAGGAAAGCTGGGGAAGGAGCCATGTCTGTGCAGTGTCGTGCTCCTCTTGGCAGGCCTTTGCAATCCCAATTATCCCTGGAGCTGTGGGCTTTCTGGTTCTCCGGACCCTAACCCTAACCCTAACCCTAACCCTAGAAGTTGCCGACCGCGGTTTCCGGCCACGGCCCCCCCTGGGTTCTGGCTAGGAAAGCAGGGGAAGGAGCCATGTCTGTGCAGTGTCGTGCTCCTCTTGGCAGGCCTTTGCAATCCCAATTATCCCTGGAGCTGTGGGCTTTCTGGTTCTCCGGACCCTAACCCTAACCCTAACCCTAGAAGTTGCCGACCGCGGTTTCCGGCCACGGCCCCCCCTGGGTTCTGGCTAGGAAAGCAGGGGAAGGAGCCATGTCGGTGCAGTGTCGTGCTCCTCTTGGCAGGCCTTTGCAATCCCAATTATCCCTGGAGCTGTGGGCTTTCTGGTTCTCCGAACCCTAACCCTAACCCTAACCCTAACCCTAGAAGTTGCCGACCGCGGTTTCCGGCCACGACCCCCACCGGGATCTGGCTAGGAAAGCTGGGGAAGGAGCCATGTCTGTGCAGTGTCGTGCTCCTCTTGGCAGGCCTTTGCAATCCCAATTATCCCTGGAGCTGTGGGCTTTCTGGTTCTCCGGACCCTAACCCTAACCCTAACCCTAACCCTAGAAGTTGCCGACCGCGGTTTCCGGCCACGGCCCCCCCTGGGTTCTGGCTAGGAAAGCAGGGGAAGGAGCCATGTCTGTGCAGTGTCGTGCTCCTCTTGGCAGGCCTTTGCAATCCCAATTATCCCTGGAGCTGTGGGCTTTCTGGTTCTCCGGACCCTAACCCTAACCCTAACCCTAGAAGTTGCCGACCGCGGTTTCCGGCCACGGCCCCCCCTGGGTTCTGGCTAGGAAAGCAGGGGAAGGAGCCATGTCTGTGCAGTGTCGTGCTCCTCTTGGCAGGCCTTTGCAATCCCAATTATCCCTGGAGCTGTGGGCTTTCGGGTTCTCCGGACCCTAACCCTAACCCTAACCCTAGAAGGTGCCGACCGCGGTTTCCGGCAACGGCCCCCCCTGGGTTCTGGCTAGGAAAGCAGGGGAAGGAGCCATGTCGGTGCAGTGTCGTGCTCCTCTTGGCAGGCCTTTGCAATCCCAATTATCCCTGGAGCTGTGGGCTTTCTGGTTCTCCGGACCCTAACCCTAACCCTAACCCTAGAAGTTGCCGAGCGCGGTTTCCGGCCACGGCCCCCCCTGGGTTCTGGCTAGGAAAGCTGGGGAAGGAGCCATGTCTGTGCAGTGTCGTGCTCCTCTTGGCAGGCCTTTGCAATCCCAATTATCCCTGGAGCTGTGGGCTTTCTGGTTCTCCGGACCCTAACCCTAACCCTAACCATAACCCTAGAAGTTGCCGACCGCGGTTTCCGGCCACGGCCCCCCCTGGGTTCTGGCTAGGAAAGCAGGGGAAGGAGCCATGTCGGTGCAGTGTCGTGCTCCTCTTGGCAGGCCTTTGCAATCCCAATTATCCCTGGAGCTGTGGGCTTTCTGGTTCTCCAGACCCTAACCCTAACCCTACAAGTTGCCGACCGCGGTTTCTGGCCACGGCCCCCCCCCGGGTTCTGGCTAGGAAAGCTGGGGAAGGAGCCATGTCGGTGCAGTGTCGTGCTCCTCTTGGCAGGCCTTTGCAATCCCAAGTATCCCTGGAGCTGTGGGCTTTCTGGTTCTCCGGACCCTAACCCTAACCCTAACCCTAGAAGTTGCCGACCGCGGTTTCCGGCCACGGCCCCCCCTGGGTTCTGGCTAGGAAAGCAGGGGAAGGAGCCATGTCGGTGCAGTGTCGTGCTCCTCTTGGCAGGCCTTTGCAATCCCAATTATCCCTGGAGCTGTGGGCTTTCTGGTTCTCCGGACCCTAACCCTAACCCTAACCCTAGAAGTTGCCGACCGCGGTTTCCGGCCACGGCCTCCCCTGGGTTCTGGCTAGGAAAGCAGGGGAAGGAACCATGTCGATGCAGTGTCGTGCTCCTCTTGGCAGGCCTTTGCAATCCCAATTATCCCTGGAGCTGTGGGCTTTCTGGTTCTCCGGACCCTAACCCTAACCCTAACCCTAACCCTAGAAGTTGCCGACCGCGGTTTCCGGCCACGGCCCCACCGGGATCTGGCTAGGAAAGCTGGGGAAGGAGCCATGTCTGTGCAGTGTCGTGCTCCTCTTGGCAGGCCTTTGCAATCCCAATTATCCCTGGAGCTGTGGGCTTTCTGGTTCTCTGGACCCTAACCCCAACCGTAACCCTAGAAGTTGCCAACCGCGGTTTCCGGCCACGGCCCCCCCTGGGTTCTGGCTAGGAAAGCAGGGGAAGGAGCCATCTCTGTGCAGTGTCGTGCTCCTCTTGGCAGGCCTTTGCAATCCCAATTATCCCTGGAGCTGTGGGCTTTCTGGTTCTCCGGACCCTAACCCTAACCCTAACCCTAGAAGTTGCCGACCGCGGTTTCCGGCCACAGCCCCCCCTGGGTTCTGGCTAGGAAAGCAGGGGAAGGAGCCATGTCTGTGCAGTGTCGTGCTCCTCTTGGCAGGCCTTTGCAATCCCAATTATCCCTGGAGCTGTGGGCTTTCTGGTTCTCCGGACCCTAACCCTAACCCTAACCCTAGAAGTTGCCGACCGCGGTTTCCGGCAACGGCCCCCCCTGGGTTCTGGCTAGGAAAGCAGGGGAAGGAGCCATGTCGGTGCAGTGTCGTGCTCCTCTTGGCAGGCCTTTGCAATCCCAATTATCCCTGGAGCTGTGGGCTTTCTGGTTCTCCGGACCCTAACCCTAACCCTAACCCTAACCCTAGAAGTGGCCGACCGCAGTTTCCGGCCACGGCCCCCCCTGGGTTCTGGCTAGGAAAGCTGGGGAAGGAGCCATGTCTGTGCAGTGTCGTGCTCCTCTTGGCAGGCCTTTGCAATCCCAATTATCCCTGGAGCTGTGGGCTTTCTGGTTCTCCGGACCCTAACCCTAACCCTAACCCTAGAAGTTGCCGACCGCGGTTTCCGGCCATGGCCCCCCCTGGGTTCTGGCTAGGAAAGCAGGGGAAGGAGCCATGTCTGTGCAGTGTCGTGCTCCTCTTGGCAGGCGTTTGCAATCCCAATTATCCCTGGAGATGTGGGCTTTCTGGTTCTCCGGACCCTAACCCTAACCCTAACCCTAGAAGTTGCCGACCGCGTTTTCCGGCCACGGCCTCCCCTGGGTTCTGCCTAGGAAAGCTGGGGAAGGAGCCATGTCGGTGCAGTGTCGTGCTCCTCTTGGCAGGCCTTTGCAATCCCAATTATCCCTGGAGCTGTGGGCTTTCTGGTTCTCCAGACCCTAAGCCTAACCCTACAAGTTGCCGACCGCGGTTTCCGGCCACGGCCCCCCCCCGGGTTCTGGCTAGGAACGCTGGGGAAGGAGCCATGTCGGTGCAGTGTCGTGCTCCTCTTGGCAGGCCTTTGCAATCCCAAGTATCCCTGGAGCTGTGGGCTTTCTGGTTCTCCGGACCCTAACCCTAACCCTAACCCTAGAAGTTGCCGACCGCGGTTTTCTGCCACGGCCCCCCCCCGGGTTCTGGCTAGGAAAGCTGGGGAAGGAGCCATGTCGGTGCAGTGTCGTGCTCCTCTTGGCAGGCCTTTGCAATCCCAATTATCCCTGGAGCTGTGGGCTTTCTGGTTCTCCGGACCCTAACCCTAACCCTAACCCTAGAAGTTGCCAACCGCGGTTTCCGGCCACGGCCCCCCCTGGGTTCTGGCTAGGAAAGCTGGGGAAGGAGCCATGTCGGTGCAGTGTCGTGCTCCTCTTGGCAGGCCTTTGCAATCCCAATTATCCCTGGAGCTGTGGGCTTTCTGGTTCTCCGGACCCTAACCCTAACCCTAACCCTAGAAGTGGCCGACCGCGGTTTCCGGCCACGGCCCCCCCTGGGTTCTGGCTAGGAAAGCAGGGGAAGGAGCCATGTCGGTGCAGTGTCGTGCTCCTCTTGGCAGGCCTTTGCAATCCCAATTATCCCTGGAGCTGTGGGCTTTCTGGTTCTCCGGACCCTAACCCTAACCCTAACCCTAGAAGTTGCCGACCGCGGTTTCCGTCCACGGCCCCCCCCCGGGTTCTGGCTAGGAAAGCTGGGGAAGGAGCCATGTCGGTGCAGTGTCGTGCTCCTCTTGGCAGGCCTTTGCAATCCCAATTATCCCTGGAGCTGTGGGCTTTCTGGTTCTCCGGACCCTAACCCTAACCCTAACCCTAACCCTAGAAGTTGCCGACCGCGGTTTCCGGCCACGGCCCCCCCCGGGATCTGGCTAGGAAAGCTGGGGAAGGAGCCATGTCTGTGCAGTGTCGTGCTCCTCTTGGCAGGCCTTTGCAATTCCAATTATCCCTGGAGCTGTGGGCTTTCTGGTTCTCCGGACCCTAACCCCAACCCTAACCCTAGAAGTTGCCGACCGCGGTTTCCGGCCACGGCCCCCCCTGGGTTCTGGCTAGGAAAGCAGGGGAAGGAGCCATGTCTGTGCAGTGTCGTGCTCCTCTTGGCAGGCCTTTGCAATCCCAATTATCCCTGGAGCTGTGGGCTTTCTGGTTCTCCGGACCCTAACCCTAACCCTAACCCTAACCCTAGAAGTTGCCGACCATGGTTTCCGGCCACGGCCCCACCGGGATCTGGCTAGGAAAGCTGGGGAAGGAGCCATGTCGGTGCAGTGTCGTGCTCCTCTTGGCAGGCCTTTGCAATCCCAATTATCCCTGGAGCTGTGGGCTTTCTGGTTCTCCGGACCCTAACCCCAACCGTAACCCTAGAAGTTGCCAACCGCGGTTTCCGGCCACGGCCCCCCCGGGGTTCTGGCTAGGAAAGCAGGGGAAGGAGCCATGTCTGTGCAGTGTCGTGCTCCTCTTGGCAGGCCTTTGCAATCCCAATTATCCCTGGAGCTGTGGGCTTTCTGGTTCTCCGGACCCTAACCCTAACCCTAACCCTAGAAGTTGCCGACCGCGGTTTCCGGCCACGGCCCCCCCTGGGTTCTGGCTAGGAAAGCAGGGGAAGGAGCCATGTCTGTGCAGTGTCGTGCTCCTCTTGGCAGGCCTTTGCAATCCCAATTATCCCTGGAGCTGTGGGCTTTCTGGTTCTCCGGACCCTAACCCTAACCCTAACCCTAGAAGTTGCCGACCGCGGTTTCCGGCAACGGCCCCCCCTGGGTTCTGGCTAGGAAAGCAGGGGAAGGAGCCATGTCGGTGCAGTGTCGTGCTCCTCTTGGCAGGCCTTTGCAATCCCAATTATCCCTGGAGCTGTGGGCTTTCTGGTTCTCCGGACCCTAACCCTAACCCTAACCCTAACCCTAGAAGTGGCCGACCGCAGTTTCCGGCCACGGCCCCCCCTGGGTTCTGGCTAGGAAAGCTGGGGAAGGAGCCATGTCGGTGCAGTGTCGTGCTCCTCTTGGCAGGCCTTTGCAATCCCAATTATCCCTGGAGCTGTGGGCTTTCTGGTTCTCCGGACCCTAACCCTAACCCTAACCCTAGAAGTGGCCGACCGCAGTTTCCGGCCACGGCCCCCCCTGGGTTCTGGCTAGGAAAGCTGGGGAAGGAGCCATGTCTGTGCAGTGTCGTGCTCCTCTTGGCAGGCCTTTGCAATCCCAATTATCCCTGGAGCTGTGGGCTTTCTGGTTCTCCGGACCCTAACCCTAACCCTAACCCTAGAAGTTGCCGACCGCGGTTTCCGGCCATGGCCCCCCCTGGGTTCTGGCTAGGAAAGCAGGGGAAGGAGCCATGTCTGTGCAGTGTCGTGCTCCTCTTGGCAGGCGTTTGCAATCCCAATTATCCCTGGAGATGTGGGCTTTCTGGTTCTCCGGACCCTAACCCTAACCCTAACCCTAGAAGTTGCCGACCGCGTTTTCCGGCCACGGCCTCCCCTGGGTTCTGCCTAGGAAAGCTGGGGAAGGAGCCATGTCGGTGCAGTGTCGTGCTCCTCTTGGCAGGCCTTTGCAATCCCAATTATCCCTGGAGCTGTGGGCTTTCTGGTTCTCCAGACCCTAAGCCTAACCCTACAAGTTGCCGACCGCGGTTTCCGGCCACGGCCCCCCCCCGGGTTCTGGCTAGGAACGCTGGGGAAGGAGCCATGTCGGTGCAGTGTCGTGCTCCTCTTGGCAGGCCTTTGCAATCCCAAGTATCCCTGGAGCTGTGGGCTTTCTGGTTCTCCGGACCCTAACCCTAACCCTAACCCTAGAAGTTGCCGACCGCGGTTTTCTGCCACGGCCCCCCCCCGGGTTCTGGCTAGGAAAGCTGGGGAAGGAGCCATGTCGGTGCAGTGTCGTGCTCCTCTTGGCAGGCCTTTGCAATCCCAATTATCCCTGGAGCTGTGGGCTTTCTGGTTCTCCGGACCCTAACCCTAACCCTAACCCTAGAAGTTGCCAACCGCGGTTTCCGGCCACGGCCCCCCCTGGGTTCTGGCTAGGAAAGCAGGGGAAGGAGCCATGTCGGTGCAGTGTCGTGCTCCTCTTGGCAGGCCTTTGCAATCCCAATTATCCCTGGAGCTGTGGGCTTTCTGGTTCTCCGGACCCTAACCCTAACCCTAACCCTAGAAGTGGCCGACCGCGGTTTCCGGCCACGGCCCCCCCTGGGTTCTGGCTAGGAAAGCAGGGGAAGGAGCCATGTCGGTGCAGTGTCGTGCTCCTCTTGGCAGGCCTTTGCAATCCCAATTATCCCTGGAGCTGTGGGCTTTCTGGTTCTCCGGACCCTAACCCTAACCCTAACCCTAACCCTAGAAGTTGCCGACCGCGGTTTCCGGCCACGGCCCCCCCCGGGATCTGGCTAGGAAAGCTGGGGAAGGAGCCATGTCTGTGCAGTGTCGTGCTCCTCTTGGCAGGCCTTTGCAATTCCAATTATCCCTGGAGCTGTGGGCTTTCTGGTTCTCCGGACCCTAACCCCAACCCTAACCCTAGAAGTTGCCGACCGCGGTTTCCGGCCACGGCCCCCCCTGGGTTCTGGCTAGGAAAGCAGGGGAAGGAGCCATGTCTGTGCAGTGTCGTGCTCCTCTTGGCAGGCCTTTGCAATCCCAATTATCCCTGGAGCTGTGGGCTTTCTGGTTCTCCGGACCCTAACCCTAACCCTAACCCTAACCCTAGAAGTTGCCGACCGCGGTTTCCGGCCACGGCCCCACCGGGATCTGGCTAGGAAAGCTGGGGAAGGAGCCATGTCGGTGCAGTGTCGTGCTCCTCTTGGCAGGCCTTTGCAATCCCAATTATCCCTGGAGCTGTGGGCTTTCTGGTTCTCCGGACCCTAACCCCAACCGTAACCCTAGAAGTTGCCAACCGCGGTTTCCGGCCACGGCCCCCCCGGGGTTCTGGCTAGGAAAGCAGGGGAAGGAGCCATGTCTGTGCAGTGTCGTGCTCCTCTTGGCAGGCCTTTGCAATCCCAATTATCCCTGGAGCTGTGGGCTTTCTGGTTCTCCGGACCCTAACCCTAACCCTAACCCTAGAAGTTGCCGACCGCGGTTTCCGGCCACGGCCCCCCCTGGGTTCTGGCTAGGAAAGCAGGGGAAGGAGCCATGTCTGTGCAGTGTCGTGCTCCTCTTGGCAGGCCTTTGCAATCCCAATTATCCCTGGAGCTGTGGGCTTTCTGGTTCTCCGGACCCTAACCCTAACCCTAACCCTAGAAGTTGCCGACCGCGGTTTCCGGCAACGGACCCCCCCGGGGTTCTGGCTAGGAAAGCAGGGGAAGGAGCCATGTCGGTGCAGTGTCGTGCTCCTCTTGGCAGGCCTTTGCAATCCCAATTATCCCTGGAGCTGTGGGCTTTCTGGTTCTCCGGACCCTAACCCTAACCCTAACCCTAGAAGTTGCCGACCGCGGTTTCCAGCCACGGCCCCCCCTGGGTTCTGGCTAGGAAAGCAGGGGAAGGAGCCATGTCTGTGCAGTGTCGTGCTCCTCTTGGCAGGCGTTTGCAATTCCAATTATCCCTGGAGCTGTGGGCTTTCTGGTTCTCCGGACCCTAACCCTAACCCTAACCCTAGAAGTTGCCGACCGCGTTTTCCGGCCACGGCCTCCCCTGGGTTCTGGCTAGGAAAGCAGGGGAAGGAGCCATGTCGGTGCAGTGTCGTGCTCCTCTTGGCAGGCCTTTGCAATCCCAATTATCCCTGGAGCTGTGGGCTTTCTGGTTCTCCAGACCCTAACCCTAAGCCTAGAAGTTGCCGACCGCGGTTTCCGGCCACGGCCCCCCCAGGGATCTGGCTAGGAAAGCTGGGGAAGGAGCCATGTCGGTGCAGTGTCGTGCTCCTCTTGGCAGGCCTTTGCAATCCCAAGTATCCCTGGAGCTGTGGGCTTTCTGGTTCTCCGGACCCTAACCCCAACCCTAACCCTAGAAGTTGCCGACCGCGGTTTTCGGCCACGGCCCCCCCCCGGGTTCTGGCTAGCAATGCTGGGGAAGGAGCCATGTCGGTGCAGTGTCGTGCTCCTCTTGGCAGGCCTTTGCAATCCCAATTATCCCTGGAGCTGTGGGCTTTCTGGTTCTCCGGACCCTAACCCTAACCCTAACCCTAGAAGTTGCCAACCGCGGTTTCCGGCCACGGCCCCCCCAGGGTTCTGGCTAGGAAAGCAGGGGAAGGAGCCATGTCGGTGCAGTGTCGTGCTCCTCTTGGCAGGCCTTTGCAATCCCAATTATCCCTGGAGCTGTGGGCTTTCTGGTTCTCCGGACCCTAACCCTAACCCTAACCCTAGGAGTGGCCGACCGCGGTTTCCGGCCACGGCCCCCCCTGCGTTCTGGCTAGGAAAGCAGGGGAAGGAGCCATGTCGGTGCAGTGTCGTGCTCCTCTTGGCAGGCCTTTGCAATCCCAATTATCCCTGGAGCTGTGGGCTTTCTGGTTCTCCGGACCCTAACCCTAACCCTAACCCTAGAAGTTGCCGACCGCGGTTTCCGGCCATGGCCCCCCCCCGGGTTCTGGCTAGGAAAGCTGGGGAAGGAGCCATGTCTGTGCAGTGTCGTGCTCCTCTTGGCAGGCCTTTGCAATCCCAATTATCCCTGGAGCTGTGGGCTTTCTGGTTCTCCGGACCCTAACCCTAACCCTAACCCTAACCCTAGAAGTTGCCGACCGCGGTTTCCGGCCACGGCCCCCCCCGGGATCTGGCTAGGAAAGCTGGGGAAGGAGCCATGTCTGTGCAGTGTCGTGCTCCTCTTGGCAGGCCTTTGCAATCCCAATTATCCCTGGAGCTGTGGGCTTTCTGGTTCTCCGGACCCTAACCCCAACCCTAACCCTAGAAGTTGCCGACCGCGGTTTCCGGCCACGGCCCCCCCGGGGTTCTGGCTAGGAAAGCAGGGGAAGGAGCCATGTCGGTGCAGTGTCGTGCTCCTCTTGGCAGGCCTTTGCAATCCCAATTATCCCTGGAGCTGTGGGCTTTCTGGTTCTCCGGACCCTAACCCTAACCCTAACCCTAGAAGTTGCCGACCGCGGTTTCCGGCCACGGCCCCCCCTGGGTTCTGGCTAGGAAAGCTGGGGAAGGAGCCATGTCGGTGCAGTGTCGTGCTCCTCTTGGCAGGCCTTTGCAATCCCAATTATCCCTGGAGCTGTGGGCTTTCTGGTTCTCCGGACCCTAACCCTAACCCTAACCCTAGAAGTTGCCGACCGCGGTTTCCGGCCACTGCCCCCCCCCGTGTTCTGGCTAGGAAAGCTGGGGAAGGAGCCATGTCGGTGCAGTGTCGTGCTCCTCTTGGCAGGCCTTTGCAATCCCAATTATCCCTGGAGCTGTGGGCTTTCTGGTTCTCCGGACCCTAACCCTAACCCTAACCCTAACCCTAGAAGTTGCCGACCGCGGTTTCCGGCCACGGCCCCCCCCGGGATCTGGCTAGGAAAGCTGGGGAAGGAGCCATGTCTGTGCAGTGTCGTGCTCCTCTTGGCAGGCCTTTGCAATCCCAATTATCCCTGGAGCTGTGGGCTTTCTGGTTCTCCGGACCCTAACCCCAACCCTAACCCTAGAAGTTGCCGACCGCGGTTTCCGGCCATGGCCCCCCCTGGGTTCTGGCTAGGAAAGCAGGGGAAGGAGCCATGTCTGTGCAGTGTCGTGCTCCTCTTGGCAGGCCTTTGCAATCCCAATTATCCCTGGAGCTGTGGGCTTTCTGGTTCTCCGGACCCTAACCCTAACCCTAACCCTAGAAGTTGCCGACCGCGGTTTACGGCCACGGCCCCCCCTGGGTTCTGGCTAGGAAAGCAGGGGAAGGAGCCATGTCTGTGCAGTGTCGTGCTCCTCTTGGCAGGCCTTTGCAATCCCAATTATCCCTGGAGCTGTGGGCTTTCTGGTTCTCCGGACCCTAACCCTAACCCTAACCCTAAGCCTAGAAGTTGCCGACCGCGGTTTCCGGCCACGGCCCCCCCAGGGATCTGGCTAGGAACGCTGGGGAAGGAGCCATGTCGGTGCAGTGTCGTGCTCCTCTTGGCAGGCCTTTGCAATCCCAATTATCCCTGGAGCTGTGGGCTTTCTGGTTCTCCGGACCCTAACCCTAACCCTAACCCTAGAATTTGCCGACCGCGGTTTCCGGCCACGGCCCCCCCTGGGTTCTGGCTAGGAAAGCAGGGGAAGGAGCCATGTCTGTGCAGTGTCGTGCTCCTCTTGGCAGGCCTTTGCAATCCCAATTATCCCTGGAGCTGTGGGCTTTCTGGTTCTCCGGACCCTAACCCTAACCCTAACCCTAGAAGTTGCCGACCGCGGTTTCCGGCCACGGCCCCCCCTGGGTTCTGGCTAGGAAAGCAGGGGAAGGAGCCATGTCTGTGCAGTGTCGTGCTCCTCTTGGCAGGCCTTTGCAATCCCAATTATCCCTGGAGCTGTGGGCTTTCTGGTTCTCTGGACCCTAACCCTAACCCTAACCCTAGAAGTTGCCGACCGCGGTTTCCGGCCACGGCCCCCCCTGGGTTCTGGCTAGGAAAGCAGGGGAAGGAGCCATGTCGGTGCAGTGTCGTGCTCCTCTTGGCAGGCCTTTGCAATCCCAATTATCCCTGGAGCTGTGGGCTTTCTGGTTCTCCGGACCCTAACCCTAACCCTAACCCTAGAAGTGGCCGACCGCGGTTTCCGGCCACGGCCCCCCCCGGGTTCTGGCTAGGAAAGCAGGGGAAGGAGCCATGTCGGTGCAGTGTCGTGCTCCTCTTGGCAGGCCTTTGCAATCCCAATTATCCCTGGAGCTGTGGGCTTTCTGGTTCTCCGGACCCTAACCCTAACCCTAACCCTAGAAGTTGCCGACCGCGGTTTCCGGCCACGGCCCCCCCTGTGTTCTGGCTATTAAAGCTGGGGAAGGAGCCATGTCGGTGCAGTGTCGTGCTCCTCTTGGCAGGCCTTTGCAATCCCAATTATCCCTGGAGCTGTGGGCTTTCTGGTTCTCCGGACCCTAACCCTAACCATAACCCTAACCCTAGAAGTTGCCGACCGCGGTTTCCGGCCACGGCCCCCCCCTGGGATCTGGCTAGGAAAGCAGGGGAAGGAGCCATGTCTGTGCAGTGTCGTGCTCCTCTTGGCAGGCCTTTGCAATCCCAATTATCCCTGGAGCTGTGGGCTTTCTGGTTCTCCGGACCCTAACCCCAACCCTAACCCTAGAAGTTGCCGACCGCGGTTTCCGGCCACGGCCCCCCCTGGGTTCTGGCTAGGAAAGCAGGGGAAGGAGCCATGTCGGTGCAGTGTCGTGCTCCTCTTGGCAGGCCTTTGCAATCCCAATTATCCCTGGAGCTGTGGGCTTTCTGGTTCTCCGGACCCTAACCCTAACCCTAACCCTAGAAGGTGCCGACCGCGGTTTCCGGCCACGGCCCGCCCTGGGTTCTGGCTAGGAAAGCAGGGGAAGGAGCCATGTCTGTGCAGTGTCGTGCTCCTCTTGGCAGGCCTTTGCAATCCCAATTATCCCTGGAGCTGTGGGCTTTCTGGTTCTCCGGACCCTAACCCTAACCCTAACCCTAGAAGTTGCCGACCGCGGTTTCCGGCCACGGCCCCCCCTGGGTTCTGGCTAGGAAAGCAGGGGAAGGAGCCATGTCTGTGCAGTGTCGTGCTCCTCTTGGCAGGCCTTTGCAATCCCAATTATCCCTGGAGCTGTGGGCTTTCTGGTTCTCCGGACCCTAACCCTAACCCTAACCCTAGAAGTGGCCGACCGCGGTTTCCGGCCACGGCCCCCCCTGGGTTCTGGCTAGGAAAGCAGGGGAAGGAGCCATGTCTGTGCAGTGTCGTGCTCCTCTTGGCAGGCCTTTGCAATCCCAATTATCCCTGGAGCTGTGGGCTTTCTGGTTCTCCGGACCCTAACCCTAACCCTAGAAGTTGCCGACCGCGGTTTCCGGCCACGGCCCCCCCTGGGTTCTGGCTAGGAAAGCAGGGGAAGGAGCCATGTCTGTACAGTGTCGTGCTCCTCTTGGCAGGCCTTTGCAATCCCAATTATCCCTGGAGCTGTGGGCTTTCTGGTTCTCCGGACCCTAACCCTAACCCTAACCCTAGAAGGTGCCAACCGCGGTTTCCGGCCACGGCCCCCCCTGGGTTCTGGCTAGGAAAGCTGGGGAAGGAGCCATGTCTGTGCAGTGTCGTGCTCCTCTTGGCAGGCCTTTGCAATCCCAATTATCCCTGGAGCTGTGGGCTTTCTGGTTCTCCGGACCCTAACCCTAACCCTAACCCTAGAAGTTGCCGACCGCGGTTTCCGGCCACGGCCCCCCCTGGGTTCTGGCTAGGAAAGCAGGGGAAGGAGCCATGTCTGTGCAGTGTCGTGCTCCTCTTGGCAGGCCTTTGCAATCCCAATTATCCGTGGAGCTGTGGGCTTTCTGGTTCTCCGGACCCTAACCCTAACCCTAACCCTAGAAGTGGCCGACCGCGGTTTCCGGCCACGGCCCCCCCTGGGTTCTGGCTAGGAAAGCAGGGGAAGGAGCCATGTCTGTGCAGTGTCGTGCTCCTCTTGGCAGGCCTTTGCAATCCCAATTATCCCTGGAGCTGTGGGCTTTCTGGTTCTCCGGACCCTAACCCTAACCCTAACCCTAGAATTTGCCGACCGCGGTTTCCGGCCACGGCCCCCCCTGGGTTCTGGCTAGGAAAGCAGGGGAAGGAGCCATGTCTGTACAGTGTCGTGCTCCTCTTGGCAGGCCTTTGCAATCCCAATTATCCCTGGAGCTGTGGGCTTTCTGGTTCTCCGGACCCTAACCCTAACCCTAACCCTAGAAGTTGCCGACCGCGGTTTCTGGGCATGGCCCCCCCTGGGTTCTGGCTAGGAAAGCTGGGGAAGGAGCCATGTCTGTGCAGTGTCGTGCTCCTCTTGGCAGGCCTTTGCAATCCCAATTATCCCTGGAGCTGTGGGCTTTCTGGTTCTCCGGACCCTAACCCTAACCCTAACCCTAGAAGTTGCCGACCGCGGTTTCCGGCCACGGCCCCCCCTGGGTTCTGGCTAGGAAAGCAGGGGAAGGAGCCATGTCTGTGCAGTGTCGTGCTCCTCTTGGCAGGCCTTTGCAATCCCAATTATCCCTGGAGCTGTGGGCTTTCTGGTTCTCCGGACCCTAACCCTAACCCTAACCCTAGAAGTTGCCGACCGCGGTTTCCGGCCACGGCCCCCCCTGGATTCTGGCTAGGAAAGCAGGGGAAGGAGCCATGTCTGTGCAGTGTCGTGCTCCTCTTGGCAGGCCTTTGCAATCCCAATTATCCCTGGAGCTGTGGGCTTTCTGGTTCTCCGGACCCTAACCCTAACCCTAACCCTAGAAGTTGCCGACCGCGGTTTCCGGCAACGGCCCCCCCTGGGTTCTGGCTAGGAAAGCAGGGGAAGGAGCCATGTCGGTGCAGTGTCGTGCTCCTCTTGGCAGGCCTTTGCAATCCCAATTATCCCTGGAGCTGTGGGCTTTCTGGTTCTCCGGACCCTAACCCTAACCCTAGAAGTTGCCGACCGCGGTTTCCGGCCACGGCCCCCCTGGGGTTCTAGCTAGGAAAGCAGGGGAAGGAGCCATGTCTGTGCAGTGTCGTGCTCCTCTTGGCAGGCCTTTGCAATCCCAATTATCCCTGGAGCTGTGGGCTTTCTGGTTCTCCGGACCCTAACCCTAACCCTAACCCTAGAAGTTGCCGACCGCGGTTTTCGGCCACGGCCCCCCCTGGGTTCTGGCTAGGAAAGTAGGGTAAGGAGCCATGTCTGTGCAGTGTCGTGCTCCTCTTGGCAGGCCTTTGCAATCCCAATCATCCCTGGAGCTGTGGGCTATCTGGTTCTCCGGACCCTAACCCTACCCCTAACCCTAACCCTAGAAGTTGCCGACCGCGGTTTCCGGCCACGGCCCCCCCTGGGTTCTGGCTAGGAAAGCTGGGGAAGGAGCCATGTCTGTGCAGTGTCGTGCTCCTCTTGGCAGGCCTTTGCAATCCCAATTATCCGTGGAGCTGTGGGCTTTCTGGTTCTCCGGACCCTAAACCTAACCCTAACCCTAGAAGTTGCCGACCGCGGTTTCCGGCCATGGCCCCCCCTGGGTTCTGGCTAGGAAAGCAGGGGAAGGAGCCATGTCTGTGCAGTGTCGTGCTCCTTTTGGCAGGCCTTTGCAATCCCAATTATCCCTGGAGCTGTGGGCTTTCTGGTTCTCCGGACCCTAACCCTAACCCTAACCCTAGAAGTTGCCGACCGCGATTTTCGGCCACGGCCCCCCCTGGGTTCTGGCTAGGAAAGCTGGGGAAGGAGCCATGTCGGTGCAGTGTCGGGCTCCTCTTGGCAGGCCTTTGCAATCCCAATTATCCCTGGAGCTGTGGGCTTTCTGGTTCTCCGGACCCTAACCCTAACCCTAACCCTATAAGTTGCCGACCGCGGTTTCCGGCCACGGCCCCCCCTGGGTTCTGGCTAGGAAAGCAGGGGAAGGAGCCATGTCGGTGCAGTGTCGTGCTCCTCTTGGCAGGCCTTTGCAATCCCAATTATCCCTGGAGCTGTGGGCTTTCTGGTTCTCCGGACCCTAACCCTAACCCTAACCCTAGAAGTTGCCGACCGCGGTTTTCGGCCACGGCCCCCCCTGGGTTCTGGCTAGGAAAGCTGGGGAAGGAGCCATGTCTGTGCAGTGTCGTGCTCCTCTTGGCAGGCCTTTGCAATCCCAATTATCCCTGGAGCTGTGGGCTTTCTGGTTCTCCGGACCCTAACCCTAACCCTAACCCTAACCCTAGAAGTTGCCGACCGCGGTTTCCGGCCACGGCCCCCCCCGGGTTCTGGCTAGGAAAGCTGGGGAAGGAGCCATGTCTGTGCAGTGTCGTGCTCCTCTTGGCAGGCCTTTGCAATCCCAATTATCCCTGGAGCTGTGGGCTTTCTGGTTCTCCGGACCCTAACCCTAACCCTAACCCTAGAAGTTGCCGACCGCGGTTTCCGGCCACGGCCCCCCCTGGGTTCTGGCTAGGAAAGCTGGGGAAGGAGCCATGTCTGTGCAGTGTCGTGCTCCTCTTGGCAGGCCTTTGCAATCCCAATTATCCCTGGAGCTGTGGGCTTTCTGGTTCTCCGGACCCTAACCCTAACCCTAACCCTAGAAGTTGCCGACCGCGGTTTCTGGGCATGGCCCCCCCTGGGTTCTGGCTAGGAAAGCTGGGGAAGGAGCCATGTCTGTGCAGTGTCGTGCTCCTCTTGGCAGGCCTTTGCAATCCCAATTATCCCTGGAGCTGTGGGCTTTCTGGTTCTCCGGACCCTAACCCTAACCCTAACCCTAGAAGTTGCCGACCGCGGTTTCCGGCCACGGCCCCCCCTGGGTTCTGGCTAGGAAAGCAGGGGAAGGAGCCATGTCTGTGCAGTGTCGTGCTCCTCTTGGCAGGCCTTTGCAATCCCAATTATCCCTGGAGCTGTGGGCTTTCTGGTTCTCCGGACCCTAACCCTAACCCTAACCCTAGAAGTTGCCGACCGCGGTTTCCGGCCACGGCCCCCCCTGGATTCTGGCTAGGAAAGCAGGGGAAGGAGCCATGTCTGTGCAGTGTCGTGCTCCTCTTGGCAGGCCTTTGCAATCCCAATTATCCCTGGAGCTGTGGGCTTTCTGGTTCTCCGGACCCTAACCCTAACCCTAACCCTAGAAGTTGCCGACCGCGGTTTCCGGCAACGGCCCCCCCTGGGTTCTGGCTAGGAAAGCAGGGGAAGGAGCCATGTCGGTGCAGTGTCGTGCTCCTCTTGGCAGGCCTTTGCAATCCCAATTATCCCTGGAGCTGTGGGCTTTCTGGTTCTCCGGACCCTAACCCTAACCCTAGAAGTTGCCGACCGCGGTTTCCGGCCACGGCCCCCCTGGGGTTCTAGCTAGGAAAGCAGGGGAAGGAGCCATGTCTGTGCAGTGTCGTGCTCCTCTTGGCAGGCCTTTGCAATCCCAATTATCCCTGGAGCTGTGGGCTTTCTGGTTCTCCGGACCCTAACCCTAACCCTAACCCTAGAAGTTGCCGACCGCGGTTTTCGGCCACGGCCCCCCCTGGGTTCTGGCTAGGAAAGTAGGGTAAGGAGCCATGTCTGTGCAGTGTCGTGCTCCTCTTGGCAGGCCTTTGCAATCCCAATCATCCCTGGAGCTGTGGGCTATCTGGTTCTCCGGACCCTAACCCTACCCCTAACCCTAACCCTAGAAGTTGCCGACCGCGGTTTCCGGCCACGGCCCCCCCTGGGTTCTGGCTAGGAAAGCTGGGGAAGGAGCCATGTCTGTGCAGTGTCGTGCTCCTCTTGGCAGGCCTTTGCAATCCCAATTATCCGTGGAGCTGTGGGCTTTCTGGTTCTCCGGACCCTAAACCTAACCCTAACCCTAGAAGTTGCCGACCGCGGTTTCCGGCCATGGCCCCCCCTGGGTTCTGGCTAGGAAAGCAGGGGAAGGAGCCATGTCTGTGCAGTGTCGTGCTCCTTTTGGCAGGCCTTTGCAATCCCAATTATCCCTGGAGCTGTGGGCTTTCTGGTTCTCCGGACCCTAACCCTAACCCTAACCCTAGAAGTTGCCGACCGCGATTTTCGGCCACGGCCCCCCCTGGGTTCTGGCTAGGAAAGCTGGGGAAGGAGCCATGTCGGTGCAGTGTCGGGCTCCTCTTGGCAGGCCTTTGCAATCCCAATTATCCCTGGAGCTGTGGGCTTTCTGGTTCTCCGGACCCTAACCCTAACCCTAACCCTATAAGTTGCCGACCGCGGTTTCCGGCCACGGCCCCCCCGGGGTTCTGGCTAGGAAAGCAGGGGAAGGAGCCATGTCGGTGCAGTGTCGTGCTCCTCTTGGCAGGCCTTTGCAATCCCAATTATCCCTGGAGCTGTGGGCTTTCTGGTTCTCCGGACCCTAACCCTAACCCTAACCCTAGAAGTTGCCGACCGCGGTTTTCGGCCACGGCCCCCCCTGGGTTCTGGCTAGGAAAGCTGGGGAAGGAGCCATGTCTGTGCAGTGTCGTGCTCCTCTTGGCAGGCCTTTGCAATCCCAATTATCCCTGGAGCTGTGGGCTTTCTGGTTCTCCGGACCCTAACCCTAACCCTAACCCTAACCCTAGAAGTTGCCGACCGCGGTTTCCGGCCACGGCCCCCCCCGGGTTCTGGCTAGGAAAGCTGGGGAAGGAGCCATGTCTGTGCAGTGTCGTGCTCCTCTTGGCAGGCCTTTGCAATCCCAATTATCCCTGGAGCTGTGGGCTTTCTGGTTCTCCGGACCCTAACCCTAACCCTAACCCTAGAAGTTGCCGACCGCGGTTTCCGGCCACGGCCCCCCCTGGGTTCTGGCTAGGAAAGCTGGGGAAGGAGCCATGTCTGTGCAGTGTCGTGCTCCTCTTGGCAGGCCTTTGCAATCCCAATTATCCCTGGAGCTGTGGGCTTTCTGGCTCTCCGGACCCTAACCCTAACCCTAACCCTAGAAGTTGCTGACCGTGGTTTCCGGCCACGGCCCCCCCTGGGTTCTGGCTAGGAAAGCAGGGGAAGGAGCCATGTCTGTGCAGTGTCGTGCTCCTCTTGGCAGGCCTTTGCAATCCCAATTATCCCTGGAGCTGTGGGCTTTCTGGTTCTCCGGACCCTAACCCTAACCCTAACCCTAGAAGTTGCCGACCGCGGTTTCCGGCAACGGCCCCCCCTGGGTTCTGGCTAGGAAAGCAGGGGAAGGAGCCATGTCGGTGCAGTGTCGTGCTCCTCTTGGCAGGCCTTTGCAATCCCAATTATCCCTGGAGCTGTGGGCTTTCTGGTTCTCCGGACCCTAACCCTAACCCTAGAAGTTGCCGACCGCGGTTTCCGGCCACGGCCCCCCTGGGGTTCTAGCTAGGAAAGCAGGGGAAGGAGCCATGTCTGTGCAGTGTCGTGCTCCTCTTGGCAGGCCTTTGCAATCCCAATTATCCCTGGAGCTGTGGGCTTTCTGGTTCTCCGGACCCTAACCCTAACCCTAACCCTAGAAGTTGCCGACCGCGGTTTTCGGCCACGGCCCCCCCTGGGTTCTGGCTAGGAAAGTAGGGTAAGGAGCCATGTCTGTGCAGTGTCGTGCTCCTCTTGGCAGGCCTTTGCAATCCCAATCATCCCTGGAGCTGTGGGCTATCTGGTTCTCCGGACCCTAACCCTACCCCTAACCCTAACCCTAGAAGTTGCCGACCGCGGTTTCCGGCCACGGCCCCCCCTGGGTTCTGGCTAGGAAAGCTGGGGAAGGAGCCATGTCTGTGCAGTGTCGTGCTCCTCTTGGCAGGCCTTTGCAATCCCAATTATCCGTGGAGCTGTGGGCTTTCTGGTTCTCCGGACCCTAAACCTAACCCTAACCCTAGAAGTTGCCGACCGCGGTTTCCGGCCATGGCCCCCCCTGGGTTCTGGCTAGGAAAGCAGGGGAAGGAGCCATGTCTGTGCAGTGTCGTGCTCCTTTTGGCAGGCCTTTGCAATCCCAATTATCCCTGGAGCTGTGGGCTTTCTGGTTCTCCGGACCCTAACCCTAACCCTAACCCTAGAAGTTGCCGACCGCGATTTTCGGCCACGGCCCCCCCTGGGTTCTGGCTAGGAAAGCTGGGGAAGGAGCCATGTCGGTGCAGTGTCGGGCTCCTCTTGGCAGGCCTTTGCAATCCCAATTATCCCTGGAGCTGTGGGCTTTCTGGTTCTCCGGACCCTAACCCTAACCCTAACCCTATAAGTTGCCGACCGCGGTTTCCGGCCACGGCCCCCCCGGGGTTCTGGCTAGGAAAGCAGGGGAAGGAGCCATGTCGGTGCAGTGTCGTGCTCCTCTTGGCAGGCCTTTGCAATCCCAATTATCCCTGGAGCTGTGGGCTTTCTGGTTCTCCGGACCCTAACCCTAACCCTAACCCTAGAAGTTGCCGACCGCGGTTTTCGGCCACGGCCCCCCCTGGGTTCTGGCTAGGAAAGCTGGGGAAGGAGCCATGTCTGTGCAGTGTCGTGCTCCTCTTGGCAGGCCTTTGCAATCCCAATTATCCCTGGAGCTGTGGGCTTTCTGGTTCTCCGGACCCTAACCCTAACCCTAACCCTAACCCTAGAAGTTGCCGACCGCGGTTTCCGGCCACGGCCCCCCCCGGGTTCTGGCTAGGAAAGCTGGGGAAGGAGCCATGTCTGTGCAGTGTCGTGCTCCTCTTGGCAGGCCTTTGCAATCCCAATTATCCCTGGAGCTGTGGGCTTTCTGGTTCTCCGGACCCTAACCCTAACCCTAACCCTAGAAGTTGCCGACCGCGGTTTCCGGCCACGGCCCCCCCTGGGTTCTGGCTAGGAAAGCTGGGGAAGGAGCCATGTCTGTGCAGTGTCGTGCTCCTCTTGGCAGGCCTTTGCAATCCCAATTATCCCTGGAGCTGTGGGCTTTCTGGCTCTCCGGACCCTAACCCTAACCCTAACCCTAGAAGTTGCTGACCGTGGTTTCCGGCCACGGCCCCCCCTGGGTTCTGGCTAGGAAAGCAGGGGAAGGAGCCATGTCTGTGCAGTGTCGTGCTCCTCTTGGCAGGCCTTTGCAATCCCAATTATCCCTGGAGCTGTGGGCTTTCTGGTTCTCCGGACCCTAACCCTAACCCTAACCCTAGAAGTTGCCGACCGCGGTTTCCGGCCACGGCCCCCCCTGGGTTCTGGCTAGGAAAGCTGGGGAAGGAGCCATGTCTGTGCAGTGTCGTGCTCCTCTTGGCAGGCCTTTGCAATCCCAATTATCCCTGGAGCTGTGGGCTTTCTGGTTCTCCGGACCCTAACCCTAACCCTAACCCTAGAAGTTGCCGACCGCGGTTTCCGGCCACGGCCCCCCCTGGGTTCTGGCTAGGAAAGCTGGGGAAGGAGCCATGTCTGTGCAGTGTCGTGCTCCTCTTGGCAGGCCTTTGCAATCCCAATTATCCCTGGAGCTGTGGGCTTTCTGGTTCTCCGGACCCTAACCCTAACCCTAACCCTAGAAGTTGCCGACCGCGGTTTCCGGCCACGGCCCCCCCTGGGTTCTGGCTAGGAAAGCAGGGGAAGGACCCATGTCTGTGCAGTGTCGTGCTCCTCTTGGCAGGCCTTTGCAATCCCAATTATCCCTGGAGCTGTGGGCTATCTGGTTCTCCGGACCCTAACCCTAACCCTAACCCTAGAAGTTGCCGACCGCGGTTTCCGGCCACGGCCCCCCCTGGGTTCTGGCTAGGAAAGCAGGGGAAGGAGCCATATCTGTGCAGTGTCGTGCTCCTCTTGGCAGGCCTTTGCAATCCCAATTATCCCTGGAGCTGTGGGCTTTCTGGTTCTCCGGACCCTAACCCTAACCCTAACCCTAGAAGTTGCCGACCGCGGTTTCCGGCCACGGCCCCCCCTGGGTTCTGGCTAGGAAAGCTGGGGAAGGAGCCATGTCTGTGCAGTGTCGTGCTCCTCTTGGCAGGCCTTTGCAATCCCAATTATCCCTGGAGCTGTGGGCTTTCTGGTTCTCCGGACCCTAACCCTAACCCTAACCCTAGAAGTTGCCGACCGCGGTTTCCGGCCACGGCCCCCCCTGGGTTCTGGCTAGGAAAGCAGGGGAAGGAGCCATATCTGTGCAGTGTCGTGCTCCTCTTGGCAGGCCTTTGCAATCCCAATTATCCCTGGAGCTGTGGGCTTTCTGGTTCTCCGGACCCTAACCCTAACCCTAACCCTAGAAGTTGCCGACCGCGGTTTCCGGCCACGGCCCCCCCTGGGTTCTGGCTAGGAAAGCTGGGGAAGGAGCCATGTCTGTGCAGTGTCGTGCTCCTCTTGGCAGGCCTTTGCAATCCCAATTATCCCTGGAGCTGTGGGCTTTCTGGTTCTCCGGACCCTAACCCTAACCCTAACCCTAGAAGTTGCCGACCGTGGATTCCGGCCACGGCCCCCCCCGGGTTCTGGCTAGGAAAGCAGGGGAAGGAGCCATGTCTGTGCAGTGTCGTGCTCCTCTTGGCAGGCCTTTGCAATCCCAATTATCCCTGGAGCTGTGGGCTTTCTGGTTCTCCGGACCCTAACCCTAACCCTAACCCTAGAAGTTGCCGACCGCGGTTTCCGGCCACGGCCCCCCCTGGGTTCTGGCTAGGAAAGCTGGGGAAGGAGCCATGTCTGTGCAGTGTCGTGCTCCTCTTGGCAGGCCTTTGCAATCCCAATTATCCCTGGAGCTGTGGGCTTTCTGGTTCTCCGGACCCTAACCCTAACCCTAACCCTAGAAGTTGCCGACCGCGGTTTCCGGCCACGGCCCCCCCTGGGTTCTGGCTAGGAAAGCAGGGGAAGGAGCCATGTCTGTGCAGTGTCGTGCTCCTCTTGGCAGGCCTTTGCAATCCCAATTATCCCTGGAGCTGTGGGCTTTCTGGTTCTCCGGACCCTAACCCTAACCCTAACCCTAGAATTTGCCGACCGCGGTTTCTGGCTACGGCCCCCCCTGGGTTCTGGCTAGGAAAGCAGGGGAAGGAGCCATGTCTGTGCAGTGTCGTGCTCCTCTTGGCAGGCCTTTGCAATCCCAATTATCCCTGGAGCTGTGGGCTTTCTGGTTCTCCGGACCCTAACCCTAACCCTAACCCTAACCCTAGAAGTTGCCGACCGCGGTTTCCGGCCACGGCCCCCCCTGGGTTCTGGCTAGGAAAGCTGGGGAAGGAGCCATGTCTGTGCAGTGTCGTGCTCCTCTTGGCAGGCCTTTGCAATCCCAATTATCCCTGGAGCTGTGGGCTTTCTGGTTCTCCGGACCCTAACCCTAACCCTAACCCTAGAAGTTGCCGACCGCGGTTTCCGGCCACGGCCCCCCCTGGGTTCTGGCTAGGAAAGCAGGGGAAGGAGCCATGTCTGTGCAGTGTCGTGCTCCTTTTGGCAGGCCTTTGCAATCCCAATTATCCCTGGAGCTGTGGGCTTTCTGGTTCTCCGGACCCTAACCCTAACCCTAACCCTAGAAGTTGCCGACCGCGGTTTTCGGCCACGGCCCCCCCTGGGTTCTGGCTAGGAAAGCTGGGGAAGGAGCCATGTCTGTGCAGTGTCGTGCTCCTCTTGGCAGGCCTTTGCAATCCCAATTATCCCTGGAGCTGTGGGCTTTCTGGTTCTCCGGACCCTAACCCTAACCCTAACCCTAGAAGTTGCCGACCGCGGTTTCCGGCCACGGCCCCCCCTGGGTTCTGGCTAGGAAAGCAGGGGAAGGAGCCATGTCTGTGCAGTGTCGTGCTCCTCTTGGCAGGCCTTTGCAATCCCAATTATCCCTGGAGCTGTGGGCTTTCTGGTTCTCCGGACCCTAACCCTAACCCTAACCCTAGAAGTTGCCGACCGCGGTTTCCGGCCACGGCCCCCCCTGGGTTCTGGCTAGGAAAGCTGGGGAAGGAGCCATGTCTGTGCAGTGTCGTGCTCCTCTTGGCAGGCCTTTGCAATCCCAATTATCCCTGGAGCTGTGGGCTTTCTGGTTCTCCGGACCCTAACCCTAACCCTAACCCTAGAATTTGCCGACCGCGGTTTCCGGCCACGGCCCCCCCTGGGTTCTGGCTAGGAAAGCAGGGGAAGGAGCCATGTCTGTGCAGTGTCGTGCTCCTCTTGGCAGGCCTTTGCAATCCCAATTATCCCTGGAGCTGTGGGCTTTCTGGTTCTCCGGACCCTAACCCTAACCCTAACCCTAGAAGTTGCCGACCGCGGTTTCCGGCCACGGCCCCCCCTAGGTTCTGTCTAGGAAAGCTGGGGAAGGAGCCATGTCGGTGCAGTGTCGTGCTCCTCTTGGCAGGCCTTTGCAATCCCAATTATCCCTGGAGCTGTGGGCTTTCTGGTTCTCCGGACCCTAACCCTAACCCTAACCCTAACCCTAGAAGTTGCCGACCGCGGTTTCCGGCCACGGCCCCCCCCGGGATCTGGCTAGGAAAGCAGGGGAAGGAGCCATGTCTGTGCAGTGTCGTGCTCCTCTTGGCAGGCCTTTGCAATCCCAATTATCCCTGGAGCTGTGGGCTTTCTGGTTCTCCGGACCCTAACCCCAACCCTAACCCTAGAAGTTGCCGACCGCGGTTTCCGGCCACGGCCCCCCCTGGGTTCTGGCTAGGAAAGCAGGGGAAGGAGCCATGTCTGTGCAGTGTCGTGCTCCTTTTGGCAGGCCTTTGCAATCCCAATTATCCCTGGAGCTGTGGGCTTTCTGGTTCTCCGGACCCTAACCCTAACCCTAACCCTAGAAGTTGCCGACCGCGGTTTTCGGCCACGGCCCCCCCTGGGTTCTGGCTAGGAAAGCTGGGGAAGGAGCCATGTCTGTGCAGTGTCGTGCTCCTCTTGGCAGGCCTTTGCAATCCCAATTATCCCTGGAGCTGTGGGCTTTCTGGTTCTCCGGACCCTAACCCTAACCCTAACCCTAGAAGTTGCCGACCGCGGTTTCCGGCCACGGCCCCCCCTGGGTTCTGGCTAGGAAAGCTGGGGAAGGAGCCATGTCTGTGCAGTGTCGTGCTCCTCTTGGCAGGCCTTTGCAATCCCAATTATCCGTGGAGCTGTGGGCTTTCTGGTTCTCCGGACCCTAACCCTAACCCTAACCCTAGAAGTTGCCGACCGCGGTTTCCGGCCACGGCCCCCCCTGGGTTCTGGCTAGGAAAGCAGGGGAAGGAGCCATGTCTGTGCAGTGTCGTGCTCCTCTTGGCAGGCCTTTGCAATCCCAATTATCCCTGGAGCTGTGGGCTTTCTGGTTCTCCGGACCCTAACCCTAACCCTAACCCTAGAATTTGCCGACCGCGGTTTCTGGCTACGGCCCCCCCTGGGTTCTGGCTAGGAAAGCAGGGGAAGGAGCCATGTCTGTGCAGTGTCGTGCTCCTCTTGGCAGGCCTTTGCAATCCCAATTATCCCTGGAGCTGTGGGCTTTCTGGTTCTCCGGACCCTAACCCTAACCCTAACCCTAACCCTAGAAGTTGCCGACCGCGGTTTCCGGCCACGGCCCCCCCTGGGTTCTGGCTAGGAAAGCTGGGGAAGGAGCCATGTCTGTGCAGTGTCGTGCTCCTCTTGGCAGGCCTTTGCAATCCCAATTATCCCTGGAGCTGTGGGCTTTCTGGTTCTCCGGACCCTAACCCTAACCCTAACCCTAGAAGTTGCCGACCGCGGTTTCCGGCCACGGCCCCCCCTGGGTTCTGGCTAGGAAAGCAGGGGAAGGAGCCATGTCTGTGCAGTGTCGTGCTCCTTTTGGCAGGCCTTTGCAATCCCAATTATCCCTGGAGCTGTGGGCTTTCTGGTTCTCCGGACCCTAACCCTAACCCTAACCCTAGAAGTTGCCGACCGCGGTTTTCGGCCACGGCCCCCCCTGGGTTCTGGCTAGGAAAGCTGGGGAAGGAGCCATGTCTGTGCAGTGTCGTGCTCCTCTTGGCAGGCCTTTGCAATCCCAATTATCCCTGGAGCTGTGGGCTTTCTGGTTCTCCGGACCCTAACCCTAACCCTAACCCTAGAAGTTGCCGACCGCGGTTTCCGGCCACGGCCCCCCCTGGGTTCTGGCTAGGAAAGCAGGGGAAGGAGCCATGTCTGTGCAGTGTCGTGCTCCTCTTGGCAGGCCTTTGCAATCCCAATTATCCCTGGAGCTGTGGGCTTTCTGGTTCTCCGGACCCTAACCCTAACCCTAACCCTAGAAGTTGCCGACCGCGGTTTCCGGCCACGGCCCCCCCTGGGTTCTGGCTAGGAAAGCTGGGGAAGGAGCCATGTCTGTGCAGTGTCGTGCTCCTCTTGGCAGGCCTTTGCAATCCCAATTATCCCTGGAGCTGTGGGCTTTCTGGTTCTCCGGACCCTAACCCTAACCCTAACCCTAGAATTTGCCGACCGCGGTTTCCGGCCACGGCCCCCCCTGGGTTCTGGCTAGGAAAGCAGGGGAAGGAGCCATGTCTGTGCAGTGTCGTGCTCCTCTTGGCAGGCCTTTGCAATCCCAATTATCCCTGGAGCTGTGGGCTTTCTGGTTCTCCGGACCCTAACCCTAACCCTAACCCTAGAAGTTGCCGACCGCGGTTTCCGGCCACGGCCCCCCCTAGGTTCTGTCTAGGAAAGCTGGGGAAGGAGCCATGTCGGTGCAGTGTCGTGCTCCTCTTGGCAGGCCTTTGCAATCCCAATTATCCCTGGAGCTGTGGGCTTTCTGGTTCTCCGGACCCTAACCCCAACCCTAACCCTAGAAGTTGCCGACCGCGGTTTCCGGCCACGGCCCCCCCTGGGTTCTGGCTAGGAAAGCAGGGGAAGGAGCCATGTCTGTGCAGTGTCGTGCTCCTTTTGGCAGGCCTTTGCAATCCCAATTATCCCTGGAGCTGTGGGCTTTCTGGTTCTCCGGACCCTAACCCTAACCCTAACCCTAGAAGTTGCCGACCGCGGTTTTCGGCCACGGCCCCCCCTGGGTTCTGGCTAGGAAAGCTGGGGAAGGAGCCATGTCTGTGCAGTGTCGTGCTCCTCTTGGCAGGCCTTTGCAATCCCAATTATCCCTGGAGCTGTGGGCTTTCTGGTTCTCCGGACCCTAACCCTAACCCTAACCCTAGAAGTTGCCGACCGCGGTTTCCGGCCACGGCCCCCCCTGGGTTCTGGCTAGGAAAGCAGGGGAAGGAGCCATGTCTGTGCAGTGTCGTGCTCCTCTTGGCAGGCCTTTGCAATCCCAATTATCCCTGGAGCTGTGGGCTTTCTGGTTCTCCGGACCCTAACCCTAACCCTAACCCTAGAAGTTGCCGACCGCGGTTTCCGGCCACGGCCCCCCCTGGGTTCTGGCTAGGAAAGCAGGGGAAGGAGCCATGTCTGTGCAGTGTCGTGCTCCTCTTGGCAGGCCTTTGCAATCCCAATTATCCCTGGAGCTGTGGGCTTTCTGGTTCTCCGGACCCTAACCCTAACCCTAACCCTAACCCTAGAAGTTGCCGACCGCGGTTTCCGGCCACGGCCCCCCCTGGGTTCTGGCTAGGAAAGCTGGGGAAGGAGCCATGTCTGTGCAGTGTCGTGCTCCTCTTGGCAGGCCTTTGCAATCCCAATTATCCCTGGAGCTGTGGGCTTTCTGGTTCTCCGGACCCTAACCCTAACCCTAACCCTAGAAGTTGCCGACCGCGGTTTCCGGCCACGGCCCCCCCGGGGTTCTGGCTAGGAAAGCAGGGGAAGGAGCCATGTCTGTGCAGTGTCGTGCTCCTTTTGGCAGGCCTTTGCAATCCCAATTATCCCTGGAGCTGTGGGCTTTCTGGTTCTCCGGACCCTAACCCTAACCCTAACCCTAGAAGTTGCCGACCGCGGTTTCCGGCCACGGCCCCCCCTAGGTTCTGTCTAGGAAAGCTGGGGAAGGAGCCATGTCGGTGCAGTGTCGTGCTCCTCTTGGCAGGCCTTTGCAATCCCAATTATCCCTGGAGCTGTGGGCTTTCTGGTTCTCCGGACCCTAACCCTAACCCTAACCCTAACCCTAGAAGTTGCCGACCGCGGTTTCCGGCCACGGCCCCCCCCGGGATCTGGCTAGGAAAGCAGGGGAAGGAGCCATGTCTGTGCAGTGTCGTGCTCCTCTTGGCAGGCCTTTGCAATCCCAATTATCCCTGGAGCTGTGGGCTTTCTGGTTCTCCGGACCCTAACCCCAACCCTAACCCTAGAAGTTGCCGACCGCGGTTTCCGGCCACGGCCCCCCCTGGGTTCTGGCTAGGAAAGCAGGGGAAGGAGCCATGTCGGTGCAGTGTCGTGCTCCTCTTGGCAGGCCTTTGCAATCCCAATTATCCCTGGAGCTGTGGGCTTTCTGGTTCTCCGGACCCTAACCCTAACCCTAACCCTAGAAGTGGCCGACCGCGGTTTCCGGCCACGGCCCCCCCCGGGTTCTGGCTAGGAAAGCAGGGGAAGGAGCCATGTCGGTGCAGTGTCGTGCTCCTCTTGGCAGGCCTTTGCAATCCCAATTATCCCTGGAGCTGTGGGCTTTCTGGTTCTCCGGACCCTAACCCTAACCCTAACCCTAGAAGTTGCCGACCGCGGTTTCTGGGCATGGCCCCCCCTGGGTTCTGGCTAGGAAATCTGGGGAAGGAGCCATGTCTTTGCAGTGTCGTGCTCCTCTTGGCAGGCCTTTGCAATCCCAATTATCCCTGGAGCTGTGGGCTTTCTGGTTCTCCAGACCCTAACCCTAACCCTAACCCTAGAAGTTGCCGACCGCGGTTTCCGGCCATGGCCCCCCCTGGGTTCTGGCTAGGAAAGCAGGGGAAGGAGCCATGTCTGTGCAGTGTCGTGCTCCTTTTGGCAGGCCTTTGCAATCCCAATTATCCCTGGAGCTGTGGGCTTTCTGGTTCTCCGGACCCTAACCCTAACCCTAACCCTAGAAGTTGCCGACCGTGGTTTCCGGCCACGGCCCCCCCTGGGTTCTGGCTAGGAAAGCTGGGGAAGGAGCCATGTCTGTGCAGTGTCGTGCTCCTCTTGGCAGGCCTTTGCAATCCCAATTATCCCTGGAGCTGTGGGCTTTCTGGTTCTCCGGACCCTAACCCTAACCCTAACCCTAGAAGTTGCCGACCGCGGTTTCTGGCCACGGCCCCCCCTGGGTTCTGGCTAGGAAAGCAGGGGAAGGAGCCATGTCTGTGCAGTGTCGGGCTCCTCTTGGCAGGCCTTTGCAATCCCAATTATCCCTGGAGCTGTGGGCTTTCTGGTTCTCCGGACCCTAACCCTAACCCTAACCCTAGAAGTTGCCGACCGTGGTTTCCGGCCACGGCCCCCCCTGGGTTCTGGCTAGGAAAGCTGGGGAAGGAGCCATGTCTGTGCAGTGTCGTGCTCCTCTTGGCAGGCCTTTGCAATCCCAATTATCCCTGGAGCTGTGGGCTTTCTGGTTCTCCGGACCCTAACCCTAACCCTAACCCTAGAAGTTGCCGACCGCGGTTTCTGGCCACGGCCCCCCCTGGGTTCTGGCTAGGAAAGCAGGGGAAGGAGCCATGTCTGTGCAGTGTCGGGCTCCTCTTGGCAGGCCTTTGCAATCCCAATTATCCCTGGAGCTGTGGGCTATCTGGTTCTCCGGACCCTAACCCTAACCCTAACCCTAGAAGTTGCCGACCGCGGTTTCCGGCCACGGCCCCCCCTGGGTTCTGGCTAGGAAAGCTGGGGAAGGAGCCATGTCTGTGCAGTGTCGTGCTCCTCTTGGCAGGCCTTTGCAATCCCAATTATCCCTGGAGCTGTGGGCTTTCTGGTTCTCCGGACCCTAACCCTAACCCTAACCCTAGAAGTTGCCGACCGTGGTTTCCGGCCACGGCCGCCCCCGGGTTCTGGCTAGGAAAGCAGGGGAAGGAGCCATGTCTGTGCAGTGTCGTGCTCCTCTTGGCAGGCCTTTGCAATCCCAATTATCCCTGGAGCTGTGGGCTTTCTGGTTCTCCGGACCCTAACCCTAACCCTAACCCTAGAAGTTGCTGACCACGGTTTCCGGCCACGGCCCCCCCGGGGTTCTGGCTAGGAAAGCAGGGGAAGGAGCCATGTCTGTGCAGTGTCGTGCTCCTCTTGGCAGGCCTTTGCAATCCCAATTATCCCTGGAGCTGTGGGCTTTCTGGTTCTCCGGACCCTAACCCTAACCCTAACCCTAGAAGTTGCCGACCGCGGTTTCTGGGCACGGCCCCCCCTGGGTTCTGGCTAGGAAAGCTGGGGAAGGAGCCATGTCTGTGCAGTGTCGTGCTCCTCTTGGCAGGCCTTTGCAATCCCAATTATCCCTGGAGCTGTGGGCTTTCTGGTTCTCCGGACCCTAACCCTAACCCTAACCCTAGAAGTTGCCGACCGCGGTTTCCGGCCACGGCCCCCCCTGGGTTCTGGCTAGGAAAGCTGGGGAAGGAGCCATGTCTGTGCAGTGTCGTGCTCCTCTTGGCAGGCCTTTGCAATCCCAATTATCCCTGGAGCTGTGGGCTTTCTGGTTCTCCGGACCCTAACCCTAACCCTAACCCTAGAAGTTGCCGACCGTGGATTCCGGCCACGGCCCCCCCTGGGTTCTGGCTAGGAAAGCAGGGGAAGGAGCCAAGTCTGTGCAGTGTCGGGCTCCTCTTGGCAGGCCTTTGCAATCCCAATTATCCCTGGAGCTGTGGGCTTTCTGGTTCTCCGGACCCTAACCCTAACCCTAGAAGTTGCCGACCGCGGTTTCCGGCCACGGCCCCCCCTGGGTTCTGGCTAGGAAAGCAGGGGAAGGAGCCATGTCGGTGCAGTGTCGTGCTCCTCTTGGCAGGCCTTTGCAATCCCAATTATCCCTGGAGCTGTGGGCTTTCTGGTTCTCCGGACCCTAACCCTAACCCTAACCCTAGAAGTTGCCGACCGCGGTTTCCGGCCACGACCCCCCCTGGGTTCTGGCTAGGAAAGCTGGGGAAGGAGCCATGTCTGTGCAGTGTCGTGCTCCTCTTGGCAGGCCTTTGCAATCCCAATTATCCCTGGAGCTGTGGGCTTTCTGGTTCTCCGGACCCTAACCCTAACCCTAACCCTAGAAGTTGCCGACCGTGGTTTCCGGCCACGGCCCCCCCCGGGTTCTGGCTAGGAAAGCTGGGGAAGGAGCCATGTCTCTGCAGTGTTGTGCTCCTCTTGGCAGGCCTTTGCAATCCCAATTATCCCTGGAGCTGTGGGCTTTCTGGTTCTCCGGACCCTAACCCTAACCCTAACCCTAGAAGTTGCCGACCGCGGTTTCTGGGCATGGCCCCCCCTGGGTTCTGGCTAGGAAAGCTGGGGAAGGAGCCATGTCTGTGCAGTGTCGTGCTCCTCTTGGCAGGCCTTTGCAATCCCAATTATCCCTGGAGCTCTGGGCTATCTGGTTCTCCGGACCCTAACCCTAACCCTAACCCTAGAAGTTGCCGACCGCGGTTTTCGGCCACGGCCCCCCCTGGGTTCTGGCTAGGAAAGCTGGGGAAGGAGCCATGTCGGTGCAGTGTCGTGCTCCTCTTGGCAGGCCTTTGCAATCCCAATTATCCCTGGAGCTGTGGGCTTTCTGGTTCTCCGGACCCTAACCCTAACCCTAACCCTAGAAGTTGCCGACCGCAGTTTCCGGCCACGGCCCCCCCTGGGTTCTGGCTAGGAAAGCTGGGGAAGGAGCCATGTCTGTGCAGTGTCGTGCTCCTCTTGGCAGGCCTTTGCAATCCCAATTATCCCTGGAGCTGTGGGCTTTCTGGTTCTCCGGACCCTAACCCTAACCCTAACCCTAGAAGTTGCCGACCGCGGTTTCCGGCCACGGCCCCCCCTGGGTTCTGGCTAGGAAAGCAGGGGAAGGAGCCATGTCTGTGCAGTGTCGTGCTCCTCTTGGCAGGCCTTTGCAATCCCAATTATCCCTGGAGCTGTGGGCTTTCTGGTTCTCTGGACCCTAACCCTAACCCTAACCCTAGAAGTTGCCGACCGCGGTTTCCGGCCACGGCCCCCCCTGGGTTCTGGCTAGGAAAGCAGGGGAAGGAGCCATGTCTGTGCAGTGTCGTGCTCCTCTTGGCAGGCCTTTGCAATCCCAATTATCCCTGGAGCTGTGGGCTTTCTGGTTCTCCGGACCCTAACCCTAACCCTAACCCTAGAAGTTGCCGACCGCGGTTTCCGGCCACGGCCCCCCCTGTGTTCTGGCTAGGAAAGCTGGGGAAGGAGCCATGTCGGTGCAGTGTCGTGCTCCTCTTGGCAGGCCTTTGCAATCCCAATTATCCGTGGAGCTGTGGGCTTTCTGGTTCTCCGGACCCTAACCCTAACCCTAACCCTAGAAGTTGCCGACCACGGTTTCCGGCCACGGCCCCCCCTGGGTTCTGGCTAGGAAAGCTGGGGAAGGAGCCATGTCGGTGCAGTGTCGTGCTCCTCTTGGCAGGCCTTTGCAATCCCAATTATCCCTGGAGCTGTGTGCTTTCTGGTCCTCCGGACCGTAACCCTAACCCTAGAAGTTGCCGACCGCGGTTTCTGGGCATGGCCCCCCCTGGGTTCTGGCTAGGAAAGCTGGGGAAGGAGCCATGTCGGTGCAGTGTCGTGCTCCTCTTGGCAGGCCTTTGCAATCCCAATTATCCCTGGAGCTGTGGGCTTTCTGGTTCTCCGGACCCTAACCCTAACTCTAACCCTAGAAGTTGCCGACCGCGGTTTCCGGCCACGGCCCCCCCTGGGTTCTGGCTAGGAAAGCTGGGGAAGGAGCCATGTCGGTGCAGTGTCGTGCTCCTCTTGGCAGGCCTTTGCAATCCCAATTATCCCTGGAGCTGTGGGCTTTCTGGTTCTCCAGACCCTAACCCTAACCCTAACCCTAGAAGTGGCCGACCGCGGTTTCCGGCCACGGCCCCCCCTGGGTTCTGGCTAGGAAAGCAGGGGAAGGAGCCATGTCTGTGCAGTGTCGTGCTCCTTTTGGCAGGCCTTTCAATCCCAATTATCCGTGGAGCTGTGGGCTTTCTGGTTCTCCGGACCCTAACCCTAACCCTAACCCTAGAAGTTGCTGACCGTGGATTCCGGCCACGGCCCCCCCTGGGTTCTGGCTAGGAAAGCTGGGGAAGGAGCCATGTCTGTGCAGTGTCGTGCTCCTCTTGGCAGGCCTTTGCAATCCCAATTATCCCTGGAGCTGTGGGCTTTCTGGTTCTCCGGACCCTAACCCTAACCCTAACCCTAGAAGTTGCCGACCGCGGTTTCTGGGCATGGCCCCCCCTGGGTTCTGGCTAGGAAAGCAGGGGAAGGAGCCATGTCGGTGCAGTGTCGTGCTCCTCTTGGCAGGCCTTTGCAATCCCAATTATCCCTGGAGCTGTGGGCTTTCTGGTTCTCCAGACCCTAACCCTAACCCTAACCCTAACCCTAGAAGTTGCCGACCGCGGTTTCCGGCCACGGCCCCCCCTGGGTTCTGGCTAGGAAAGCAGGGGAAGGAGCCATGTCTGTGCAGTGTCGTGCTCCTCTTGGCAGGCCTTTGCAATCCCAATTATCCTTGGAGCTGTGGGCTTTCTGGTTCTCCGGACCCTAACCCTAACCCTAACCCTAGAAGTTGCCGACCGCGGTTTCCGGCCACGGCCCCCCCGGGGTTCTGGCTAGGAAAGCAGGGGAAGGAGCCATGTCTGTGCAGTGTCGTGCTCCTCTTGGCAGGCCTTTGCAATCCCAATTATCCCTGGAGCTGTGGGCTTTCTGGTTCTCCGGACCCTAACCCTAACCCTAACCCTAGAAGTTGCCGACCGCGGTTTCCGGCCACGGCCCCCCCTGGGTTCTGGCTAGGAAAGCTGGGGAAGGAGCCATGTCTGTGCAGTGTCATGCTCCTCTTGGCAGGCCTTTGCAATCCCAATTATCCCTGGAGCTGTGGGCTTTCTGGTTCTCCGGACCCTAACCCTAACCCTAACCCTAGAAGTTGCCGACCGCGGTTTCCGGCCACGGCCCCCCCCGGGTTCTGGCTAGGAAAGCTGGGGAAGGAGCCATGTCTGTGCAGTGTCATGCTCCTCTTGGCAGGCCTTTGCAATCCCAATTATCCCTGGAGCTGTGGGCTTTCTGGTTCTCCGGACCCTAACCCTAACCCTAACCCTAGAAGTTGCCGACCGCGGTTTTCGGCCACGGCCCCCCCTGGGTTCTGGCTAGGAAAGCAGGGGAAGGAGCCATGTCTGTGCAGTGTCGTGCTCCTCTTGGCAGGCCTTTGCAATCCCAATCATCCCTGGAGCTGTGGGCTATCTGGTTCTCCGGACCCTAACCCTAACCCTAACCCTAACCCTAGAAGTTGCCGACCGCGGTTTCCGGCCACGGCCCCCCCTGGGTTCTGGCTAGGAAAGCTGGGGAAGGAGCCATGTCTGTGCAGTGTCGTGCTCCTCTTGGCAGGCCTTTGCAATCCCAATTATCCCTGGAGCTGTGGGCTTTCTGGTTCTCCGGACCCTAAACCTAACCCTAACCCTAGAAGTTGCCGACCGCGGTTTCCGGCCATGGCCCCCCCTGGGTTCTGGCTAGGAAAGCTGGGGAAGGAGCCATGTCTGTGCAGTGTCGTGCTCCTTTTGGCAGGCCTTTGCAATCCCAATTATCCTTGGAGCTGTGGGCTTTCTGGTTCTCCGGACCCTAACCCTAACCCTAACCCTAGAAGTTGCCGACCGCGGTTTCCGGCCACGGCCCCCCCGGGGTTCTGGCTAGGAAAGCAGGGGAAGGAGCCATGTCTGTGCAGTGTCGTGCTCCTCTTGGCAGGCCTTTGCAATCCCAATTATCCCTGGAGCTGTGGGCTTTCTGGTTCTCCGGACCCTAACCCTAACCCTAACCCTAGAAGTTGCCGACCGCGGTTTCCGGCCACGGCCCCCCCTGGGTTCTGGCTAGGAAAGCTGGGGAAGGAGCCATGTCTGTGCAGTGTCATGCTCCTCTTGGCAGGCCTTTGCAATCCCAATTATCCCTGGAGCTGTGGGCTTTCTGGTTCTCCGGACCCTAACCCTAACCCTAACCCTAGAAGTTGCCGACCGCGGTTTCCGGCCACGGCCCCCCCCGGGTTCTGGCTAGGAAAGCTGGGGAAGGAGCCATGTCTGTGCAGTGTCGTGCTCCTCTTGGCAGGCCTTTGCAATCCCAATCATCCCTGGAGCTGTGGGCTATCTGGTTCTCCGGACCCTAACCCTAACCCTAACCCTAACCCTAGAAGTTGCCGACCGCGGTTTCCGGCCACGGCCCCCCCTGGGTTCTGGCTAGGAAAGCTGGGGAAGGAGCCATGTCTGTGCAGTGTCGTGCTCCTCTTGGCAGGCCTTTGCAATCCCAATTATCCCTGGAGCTGTGGGCTTTCTGGTTCTCCGGACCCTAAACCTAACCCTAACCCTAGAAGTTGCCGACCGCGGTTTCCGGCCATGGCCCCCCCTGGGTTCTGGCTAGGAAAGCTGGGGAAGGAGCCATGTCTGTGCAGTGTCGTGCTCCTTTTGGCAGGCCTTTGCAATCCCAATTATCCTTGGAGCTGTGGGCTTTCTGGTTCTCCGGACCCTAACCCTAACCCTAACCCTAGAAGTTGCCGACCGCGGTTTCCGGCCACGGCCCCCCCGGGGTTCTGGCTAGGAAAGCAGGGGAAGGAGCCATGTCTGTGCAGTGTCGTGCTCCTCTTGGCAGGCCTTTGCAATCCCAATTATCCCTGGAGCTGTGGGCTTTCTGGTTCTCCGGACCCTAACCCTAACCCTAACCCTAGAAGTTGCCGACCGCGGTTTCCGGCCACGGCCCCCCCTGGGTTCTGGCTAGGAAAGCTGGGGAAGGAGCCATGTCTGTGCAGTGTCATGCTCCTCTTGGCAGGCCTTTGCAATCCCAATTATCCCTGGAGCTGTGGGCTTTCTGGTTCTCCGGACCCTAACCCTAACCCTAACCCTAGAAGTTGCCGACCGCGGTTTCCGGCCACGGCCCCCCCCGGGTTCTGGCTAGGAAAGCTGGGGAAGGAGCCATGTCTGTGCAGTGTCATGCTCCTCTTGGCAGGCCTTTGCAATCCCAATTATCCCTGGAGCTGTGGGCTTTCTGGTTCTCCGGACCCTAACCCTAACCCTAACCCTAGAAGTTGCCGACCGCGGTTTTCGGCCACGGCCCCCCCTGGGTTCTGGCTAGGAAAGCTGGGGAAGGAGCCATGTCTGTGCAGTGTCGTGCTCCTCTTGGCAGGCCTTTGCAATCCCAATCATCCCTGGAGCTGTGGGCTATCTGGTTCTCCGGACCCTAACCCTAACCCTAACCCTAACCCTAGAAGTTGCCGACCGCGGTTTCCGGCCACGGCCCCCCCTGGGTTCTGGCTAGGAAAGCTGGGGAAGGAGCCATGTCTGTGCAGTGTCGTGCTCCTCTTGGCAGGCCTTTGCAATCCCAATTATCCCTGGAGCTGTGGGCTTTCTGGTTCTCCGGACCCTAAACCTAACCCTAACCCTAGAAGTTGCCGACCGCGGTTTCCGGCCATGGCCCCCCCTGGGTTCTGGCTAGGAAAGCTGGGGAAGGAGCCATGTCTGTGCAGTGTCGTGCTCCTTTTGGCAGGCCTTTGCAATCCCAATTATCCCTGGAGCTGTGGGCTTTCTGGTTCTCCGGACCCTAACCCTAACCCTAACCCTAGAAGTTGCCGACCGTGGTTTTCGGCCACGGCCCCCCCTGGGTTCTGGCTAGGAAAGCTGGGGAAGGAGCCATGTCTGTGCAGTGTCGTGCTCCTCTTGGCAGGCCTTTGCAATCCCAATTATCCCTGGAGCTGTGGGCTTTCTGGTTCTCCGGACCCTAAACCTAACCCTAACCCTAGAAGTTGCCGACCGCGGTTTCCGGCCATGGCCCCCCCTGGGTTCTGGCTAGGAAAGCTGGGGAAGGAGCCATGTCTGTGCAGTGTCGTGCTCCTCTTGGCAGGCCTTTGCAATCCCAATTATCCCTGGAGCTGTGGGCTTTCTGGTTCTCCGGACCCTAACCCTAACCCTAACCCTAGAAGTTGCCGACCGTGGTTTCCGGCCACGGCCGCCCCCGGGTTCTGGCTAGGAAAGCAGGGGAAGGAACCATGTCTGTGCAGTGTCGTGCTCCTCTTGGCAGGCCTTTGCAATCCCAATTATCCCTGGAGCTGTGGGCTTTCTGGTTCTCCGGACCCTAACCCTAACCCTAACCCTAGAAGTTGCTGACCGCGGTTTCCGGCCACGGCCCCCCCGGGGTTCTGGCTAGGAAAGCAGGGGAAGGAGCCATGTCTGTGCAGTGTCGTGCTCCTCTTGGCAGGCCTTTGCAATCCCAATCATCCCTGGAGCTGTGGGCTATCTGGTTCTCCGGACCCTAACCCTAACCCTAACCCTAACCCTAGAAGTTGCCGACCGCGGTTTCCGGCCACGGCCCCCCCTGGGTTCTGGCTAGGAAAGCTGGGGAAGGAGCCATGTCTGTGCAGTGTCGTGCTCCTCTTGGCAGGCCTTTGCAATCCCAATTATCCCTGGAGCTGTGGGCTTTCTGGTTCTCCGGACCCTAAACCTAACCCTAACCCTAGAAGTTGCCGACCGCGGTTTCCGGCCATGGCCCCCCCTGGGTTCTGGCTAGGAAAGCTGGGGAAGGAGCCATGTCTGTGCAGTGTCGTGCTCCTTTTGGCAGGCTTTTGCAATCCCAATTATCCCTGGAGCTGTGGGCTTTCTGGTTCTCCGGACCCTAACCCTAACCCTAACCCTAGAAGTTGCCGACCGTGGTTTTCGGCCACGGCCCCCCCTGGGTTCTGGCTAGGAAAGCTGGGGAAGGAGCCATGTCTGTGCAGTGTCGTGCTCCTCTTGGCAGGCCTTTGCAATCCCAATTATCCCTGGAGCTGTGGGCTTTCTGGTTCTCCGGACCCTAACCCTAACCCTAACCCTAGAAGTTGCCGACCGCGGTTTCCGGCCACGGCCCCCCCTGGGTTCTGGCTAGGAAAGCAGGGGAAGGAGCCATGTCTGTGCAGTGTCGTGCTCCTCTTGGCAGGCCTTTGCAATCCCAATTATCCCTGGAGCTGTGGGCTTTCTGGTTCTCCGGACCCTAACCCTAACCCTAACCCTAGAAGTTGCCGACCGCGGTTTCCGGCCACGGCCCCCCCCGGGTTCTGGCTAGGAAAGCTGGGGAAGGAGCCATGTCTGTGCAGTGTCATGCTCCTCTTGGCAGGCCTTTGCAATCCCAATTATCCCTGGAGCTGTGGGCTTTCTGGTTCTCCGGACCCTAACCCTAACCCTAACCCTAGAAGTTGCCGACCGCGGTTTTCGGCCACGGCCCCCCCTGGGTTCTGGCTAGGAAAGCAGGGGAAGGAGCCATGTCTGTGCAGTGTCGTGCTCCTTTTGGCAGGCCTTTGCAATCCCAATCATCCCTGGAGCTGTGGGCTATCTGGTTCTCCGGACCCTAACCCTAACCCTAACCCTAACCCTAGAAGTTGCCGACCGCGGTTTCCGGCCACGGCCCCCCCTGGGTTCTGGCTAGGAAAGCTGGGGAAGGAGCCATGTCGGTGCAGTGTCGTGCTCCTCTTGGCAGGCCTTTGCAATCCCAATTATCCCTGGAGCTGTGGGCTTTCTGGTTCTCCGGACCCTAAACCTAACCCTAACCCTAGAAGTTGCCGACCGCGGTTTCCGGCCATGGCCCCCCCTGGGTTCTGGCTAGGAAAGCTGGGGAAGGAGCCATGTCTGTGCAGTGTCGTGCTCCTTTTGGCAGGCTTTTGCAATCCCAATTATCCCTGGAGCTGTGGGCTTTCTGGTTCTCCGGACCCTAACCCTAACCCTAACCCTAGAAGTTGCCGACCGTGGTTTCCGGCCACGGCCCCCCCTGGGTTCTGGCTAGGAAAGCTGGGGAAGGAGCCATGTCTGTGCAGTGTCGTGCTCCTCTTGGCAGGCCTTTGCAATCCCAATTATCCCTGGAGCTGTGGGCTTTCTGGTTCTCCGGACCCTAAACCTAACCCTAACCCTAGAAGTTGCCGACCGCGGTTTCCGGCCACGGCCCCCCCTGGGTTCTGGCTAGGAAAGCAGGGGAAGGAGCCATGTCTGTGCAGTGTCGTGCTCCTTTTGGCAGGCCTTTGCAATCCCAATTATCCCTGGAGCTGTGGGCTTTCTGGTTCTCCGGACCCTAACCCTAACCCTAACCCTAGAAGTTGCCGACCGTGGTTTCCGGCCACGGCCCCCCCTGGGTTCTGGCTAGGAAAGCTGGGGAAGGAGCCATGTCTGTGCAGTGTCGTGCTCCTCTTGGCAGGCCTTTGCAATCCCAATTATCCCTGGAGCTGTGGGCTTTCTGGTTCTCCGGACCCTAACCCTAACCCTAACCCTAGAAGTTGCCGACCGTGGATTCCGGCCACGGCCCCCCCTGGGTTCTGGCTAGGAAAGCAGGGGAAGGAGCCATGTCTGTGCAGTGTCGGGCTCCTCTTGGCAGGCCTTTGCAATCCCAATTATCCCTGGAGCTGTGGGCTTTCTGGTTCTCCGGACCCTAACCCTAACCCTAACCCTAGAAGTTGCCGACCGCGGTTTCCGGCCACGGCCCCCCCTGGGTTCTGGCTAGGAAAGCTGGGGAAGGAGCCATGTCTGTGCAGTGTCGTGCTCCTCTTGGCAGGCCTTTGCAATCCCAATTATCCCTGGAGCTGTGGGCTTTCTGGTTCTCCGGACCCTAACCCTAACCCTAACCCTAGAAGTTGCCGACCGTGGTTTCCGGCCACGGCCGCCCCCGGGTTCTGGCTAGGAAAGCAGGGGAAGGAACCATGTCTGTGCAGTGTCGTGCTCCTCTTGGCAGGCCTTTGCAATCCCAATTATCCCTGGAGCTGTGGGCTTTCTGGTTCTCCGGACCCTAACCCTAACCCTAACCCTAGAAGTTGCTGACCGCGGTTTCCGGCCACGACCCCCCCTGGGTTCTGGCTAGGAAAGCTGGGGAAGGAGCCATGTCGGTGCAGTGTCGTGCTCCTCTTGGCAGGCCTTTGCAATCCCAATTATCCCTGGAGCTGTGGGCTTTCTGGTTCTCCGGACCCTAACCCTAACCCTAACCCTAGAAGTTGCCGACCGCGGTTTCCGGCCACGGCCCCCCCTGGGTTCTGGCTAGGAAAGCAGGGGAAGGAGCCATGTCTGTGCAGTGTCGTGCTCCTCTTGGCAGGCCTTTGCAATCCCAATTATCCCTGGAGCTGTGGGCTTTCTGGTTCTCCGGACCCTAACCCTAACCCTAACCCTAGAAGTTGCCGACCGTGGATTCCGGCCACGGCCCCCCCTGGGTTCTGGCTAGGAAAGCAGGGGAAGGAGCCATGTCTGTGCAGTGTCGGGCTCCTCTTGGCAGGCCTTTGCAATCCCAATTATCCCTGGAGCTGTGGGCTTTCTGGTTCTCCGGACCCTAACCCTAACCCTAGAAGTTGCCGACCGCGGTTTCCGGCCACGGCCCCCCCTGGGTTCTGGCTAGGAAAGCAGGGGAAGGAGCCATGTCTGTGCAGTGTCGTGCTCCTCTTGGCAGGCCTTTGCAATCCCAATTATCCCTGGAGCTGTGGGCTTTCTGGTTCTCCGGACCCTAACCCTAACCCTAACCCTAGAAGTTGCTGACCGCGGTTTCCGGCCACGACCCCCCCTGGGTTCTGGCTAGGAAAGCAGGGGAAGGAGCCATGTCTGTGCAGTGTCGTGCTCCTCTTGGCAGGCCTTTGCAATCCCAATTATCCCTGGAGCTGTGGGCTTTCTGGTTCTCCGGACCCTAACCCTAACCCTAACCCTAGAAGTTGCCGACCGCGGTTTCCGGCCACGACCCCCCCTGGGTTCTGGCTAGGAAAGCAGGGGAAGGAGCCATGTCTGTGCAGTGTCGTGCTCCTCTTGGCAGGCCTTTGCAATCCCAATTATCCCTGGAGCTGTGGGCTTTCTGGTTCTCCGGACCCTAAACCTAACCCTAACCCTAGAAGTTGCCGACCGCGGTTTCCGGCCATGGCCCCCCCTGGGTTCTGGCTAGGAAAGCTGGGGAAGGAGCCATGTCTGTGCAGTGTCGTGCTCCTCTTGGCAGGCCTTTGCAATCCCAATTATCCCTGGAGCTGTGGGCTTTCTGGTTCTCCGGACCCTAACCCTAACCCTAACCCTAGAAGTTGCCGACCGTGGTTTCCGGCCACGGCCGCCCCCGGGTTCTGGCTAGGAAAGCAGGGGAAGGAACCATGTCGGTGCAGTGTCGTGCTCCTCTTGGCAGGCCTTTGCAATCCCAATTATCCCTGGAGCTGTGGGCTTTCTGGTTCTCCGGACCCTAACCCTAACCCTAACCCTAGAAGTTGCTGACCGCGGTTTCCGGCCACGGCCCCCCCGGGGTTCTGGCTAGGAAAGCTGGGGAAGGAGCCATGTCTGTGCAGTGTCGTGCTCCTCTTGGCAGGCCTTTGCAATCCCAATTATCCCTGGAGCTGTGGGCTTTCTGGTTCTCCGGACCCTAACCCTAACCCTAACCCTAGAAGTTGCCGACCGCGGTTTCCGGCCACGGCCCCCCCTGGGTTCTGGCTAGGAAAGCAGGGGAAGGAGCCATGTCTGTGCAGTGTCGTGCTCCTCTTGGCAGGCCTTTGCAATCCCAATTATCCCTGGAGCTGTGGGCTTTCTGGTTCTCTGGACCCTAACCCTAACCCTAACCCTAACCCTAGAAGTTGCCGACCGCGGTTTCCGGCCACGGCCCCCGCTGGGTTCTGGCTAGGAAAGCAGGGGAAGGAGCCATGTCTGTGCAGTGTCGTGCTCCTCTTGGCAGGCCTTTGCAATCCCAATTATCCCTGGAGCTGTGGGCTTTCTGGTTCTCCGGACCCTAACCCTAACCCTAACCCTAGAAGTTGCCGACCGCGGTTTCCGGCCACGGCCCCCCCGGGGTTCTGGCTAGGAAAGCAGGGGAAGGAGCCATGTCTGTGCAGTGTCGTGCTCCTCTTGGCAGGCCTTTGCAATCCCAATTATCCCTGGAGCTGTGGGCTTTCTGGTTCTCCGGACCCTAACCCTAACCCTAACCCTAGAAGTTGCCGACCGCGGTTTCCGGCCACGGCCCCCCCTGGGTTCTGGCTAGGAAAGCTGGGGAAGGAGCCATGTCTGTGCAGTGTCATGCTCCTCTTGGCAGGCCTTTGCAATCCCAATTATCCCTGGAGCTGTGGGCTTTCTGGTTCTCCGGACCCTAACCCTAACCCTAACCCTAGAAGTTGCCGACCGCGGTTTCCGGCCACGGCCCCCCCCGGGTTCTGGCTAGGAAAGCTGGGGAAGGAGCCATGTCTGTGCAGTGTCATGCTCCTCTTGGCAGGCCTTTGCAATCCCAATTATCCCTGGAGCTGTGGGCTTTCTGGTTCTCCGGACCCTAACCCTAACCCTAACCCTAGAAGTTGCCGACCGCGGTTTTCGGCCACGGCCCCCCCTGGGTTCTGGCTAGGAAAGCAGGGGAAGGAGCCATGTCTGTGCAGTGTCCTGCTCCTCTTGGCAGGCCTTTCAATACCAATTATCCGTGGAGCTGTGGGCTATCTGGTTCTCCGGACCCTAACCCTAACCCTAACCCTAGAAGTTGCCGACCGCAGTTTCCAGCCACGGCCCCCCCTAGGTTCTGGCTAGGAAAGCAGGGGAAGGAGCCATGTCGGTGCAGTGTCGTGCTCCTCTTGGCAGGCCTTTACAATCCCAATTATCCCTGGAGCTGTGGGCTTTCTGGTTCTCCGGACCCTAACCCTAACCCTAACCCTAGAAGTTGCCGACCGCGGTTTCCGGCCACGGCCCCCCCTGGGTTCTGGCTAGGAAAGCAGGGGAAGGAGCCATGTCGGTGCAGTGTCGTGCTCCTCTTGGCAGGCCTTTGCAATCCCAATTATCCCTGGAGCTGTGGGCTTTCTGGTTCTCCGGACCCTAACCCTAACCCTAACCCTAGAAGTTGCCGACCGCGGTTTCCGGCCACGACCCCCCCCGGGTTCTGGCTAGGAAAGCAGGGGAAGGAGCCATGTCTGTGCAGTGTCGTGCTCCTCTTGGCAGGCCTTTGCAATCCCAATTATCCCTGGAGCTGTGGGCTTTCTGGTTCTCCGGACCCTAACCCTAACCCTAGAAGTTGCCGACAGCGGTTTCCGGCCACGGCCCCCCCCGGGTTCTGGCTAGGAAAGCAGGGGAAGGAGCCATATCTGTGCAGTGTCGTGCTCCTCTTGGCAGGCCTTTGCAATCCCAATTATCCCTGGAGCTGTGGGCTTTCTGGTTCTCCAGACCCTAACCCAAACCGTAACCCTAGAAGTTGCCCACCGCGGTTTCCGGCCACGGCCCCCTCTGCGTTCTGGCTAGGAAAGCAGGGGAAGGAGCCATGTCTGTGCAGTGTCGTGCTCCTCTTGGCAGGCCTTTGCAATCCCAATTATCCCTGGAGCTGTGGGCTTTCTGGTTCTCCGGACCCTAACCCTAACCCTAACCCTAGAAGTTGCCGACCGCGGTTTCTGGCCACGGCCCCCCCTGGGTTCTGGCTAGGAAAGCTGGGGAAGGAGCCATGTCGGTGCAGTGTCGTGCTCCTCTTGGCAGGCCTTTGCAATCCCAATTATCCCTGGAGCTGTGGGCTTTCTGGTTCTCCGGACCCTAACCCTAACCCTAACCCTAGAAGTTGCCGACCGCGGTTTCTGGGCATGGCCCCCCCGGGTTCTGGCTAGGAAAGCTGGGGAAGGAGCCATGTCTGTGCAGTGTCGTGCTCCACTTGGCAGGCCTTTGCAATCCCAATTATCCCTGGAGCTGTGGGCTTTCTGGTTCTCCGGACCCTAACCCTAACCCTAACCCTAGAAGTTGCCGACCGCGGTTTCCGGCCACGGCCCCCCCTGGGTTCTGGCTAGGAAAGCAGGGGAAGGAGCCATGTCTGTGCAGTGTCGTGCTCCTCTTGGCAGGCCTTTGCAATCCCAATTATCCCTGGAGCTGTGGGCTTTCTGGTTCTCCGGACCCTAACCCTAACCCTAACCCTAGAAGTTGCCGACCGCGGTTTCCGGCCACGGCCCCCCCTGGGTTCTGGCTAGGAAAGCAGGGGAAGGAGCCATGTCGGTGCAGTGTCGTGCTCCTCTTGGCAGGCCTTTGCAATCCCAATTATCCCTGGAGCTGTGGGCTTTCTGGTTCTCCGGACCCTAACCCTAACCCTAACCCTAGAAGTTGCCGACCGCGGTTTCCGGCCACGGCCCCCCCTGGGTTCTGGCTAGGAAAGCAGGGGAAGGAGCCATGTCGGTGCAGTGTCGTGCTCCTCTTGGCAGGCCTTTGCAATCCCAATTATCCCTGGAGCTGTGGGCTTTCTGGTTCTCCGGACCCTAACCCTAATCCTAACCCTAGAAGTTGCCGACCGCGGTTTCTGGCAACGGCCCCCCCTGGGTTCTGGCTAGGAAAGCAGGGGAAGGAGCCATGTCTGTGCAGTGTCGTGCTCCTCTTGGCAGGCCTTTGCAATCCCAATTATCCCTGGAGCTGTGGGCTTTCTGGTTCTCCGGACCCTAACCCTAACCCTAACCCTAGAAGTTGCCGACCGTGGATTCCGGCCACGGCCCCCCCTGGGTTCTGGCTAGGAAAGCTGGGGAAGGAGCCATGTCGGTGCAGTGTCGTGCTCCTCTTGGCAGGCCTTTGCAATCCCAATTATCCCTGGAGCTGTGGGCTTTCTGGTTCTCCGGACCCTAACCCTAACCCTAACCCTAGAAGTTGCCGACCGCGGTTTCTGGGCATGGCCCCCCCTGGGTTCTGGCTAGGAAAGCTGGGGAAGGAGCCATGTCGGTGCAGTGTTGTGCTCCTCTTGGCAGGCCTTTGCAATCCCAATTATCCCTGGAGCTGTGGGCTTTCTGGTTCTCCGGACCCTAACCCTAACCCTAACCCTAGAAGTTGCCGACCGCGGTTTCCGGCCACGGCCCCCCCCGGGTTCTGGCTAGGAAAGCAGGGGAAGGAGCCATATCTGTGCAGTGTCGTGCTCCTCTTGGCAGGCCTTTGCAATCCCAAGTATCCCTGGAGCTGTGGGCTTTCTGGTTCTCCGGACCCTAACCCTAACCCTAACCCTAGAAGTTGCCGACCGTGGATTCCGGCCACGGCCCCACCTGGGTTCTGGCTAGGAAAGCAGGGGAAGGAGCCATGTCTGTGCAGTGTCGTGCTCCTTTTGGCAGGCCTTTCAATCCCAATTATCCGTGGAGCTGTGGGCTTTCTGGTTCTCCGGACCCTAACCCTAACCCTAACCCTAGAAGTTGCCGACCGCGGTTTCCGGCCACGGCCCCCCCTGGGTTCTGGCTAGGAAAGCAGGGGAAGGAGCCATGTCGGTGCAGTGTCGTGCTCCTCTTGGCAGGCCTTTGCAATCCCAATTATCCCTGGAGCTGTGGGCTTTCTGGTTCTCCGGACCCTAACCCTAACCCTAACCCTAGAAGTTGCCGACCGCGGTTTCCGGCCACGGCCCCCCCTGGGTTCTGGCTAGGAAAGCAGGGGAAGGAGCCATGTCTGTGCAGTGTCGTGCTCCTCTTGGCAGGCCTTTGCAATCCCAATTATCCCTGGAGCTGTGGGCTTTCTGGTTCTCCGGACCCTAACCCTAACTCTAACCCTAGAAGTTGCCGACCGCGGTTTCCGGCCACGGCCCCCCCTGGGTTCTGGCTAGGAAAGCTGGGGAAGGAGCCATGTCTGTGCAGTGTCGTGCTCCTCTTGGCAGGCCTTTGCAATCCCAATTATCCCTGGAGCTGTGGGCTATCTGGTTCTCCGGACCCTAACCCTAACCCTAACCCTAGAAGTTGCCGACCGCGGTTTCCGGCCACGGCCCCCGCTGGGTTCTGGCTAGGAAAGCAGGGGAAGGAGCCATGTCTGTGCAGTGTCGTGCTCCTCTTGGCAGGCCTTTGCAATCCCAATTATCCCTGGAGCTGTGGGCTTTCTGGTTCTCCGGACCCTAACCCTAACCCTAACCCTAGAAGTTGCCGACCGCGGTTTCCGGCCACGGCCCCCCCTGGGTTCTGGCTAGGAAAGCAGGGGAAGGAGCCATGTCGGTGCAGTGTCGTGCTCCTCTTGGCAGGCCTTTGCAATCCCAATTATCCCTGGAGCTGTGGGCTTTCTGGTTCTCCGGACCCTAACCCTAATCCTAACCCTAGAAGTTGCCGACCGCGGTTTCTGGCAACGGCCCCCCCTGGGTTCTGGCTAGGAAAGCAGGGGAAGGAGCCATGTCTGTGCAGTGTCGTGCTCCTCTTGGCAGGCCTTTGCAATCCCAATTATCCCTGGAGCTGTGGGCTTTCTGGTTCTCCGGACCCTAACCCTAACCCTAACCCTAGAAGTTGCCGACCGTGGATTCCGGCCACGGCCCCCCCTGGGTTCTGGCTAGGAAAGCTGGGGAAGGAGCCATGTCGGTGCAGTGTCGTGCTCCTCTTGGCAGGCCTTTGCAATCCCAATTATCCCTGGAGCTGTGGGCTTTCTGGTTCTCCGGACCCTAACCCTAACCCTAACCCTAGAAGTTGCCGACCGCGGTTTCTGGGCATGGCCCCCCCTGGGTTCTGGCTAGGAAAGCTGGGGAAGGAGCCATGTCGGTGCAGTGTTGTGCTCCTCTTGGCAGGCCTTTGCAATCCCAATTATCCCTGGAGCTGTGGGCTTTCTGGTTCTCCGGACCCTAACCCTAACCCTAACCCTAGAAGTTGCCGACCGCGGTTTCCGGCCACGGCCCCCCCCGGGTTCTGGCTAGGAAAGCAGGGGAAGGAGCCATATCTGTGCAGTGTCGTGCTCCTCTTGGCAGGCCTTTGCAATCCCAAGTATCCCTGGAGCTGTGGGCTTTCTGGTTCTCCGGACCCTAACCCTAACCCTAACCCTAGAAGTTGCCGACCGTGGATTCCGGCCACGGCCCCACCTGGGTTCTGGCTAGGAAAGCAGGGGAAGGAGCCATGTCTGTGCAGTGTCGTGCTCCTTTTGGCAGGCCTTTCAATCCCAATTATCCGTGGAGCTGTGGGCTTTCTGGTTCTCCGGACCCTAACCCTAACCCTAACCCTAGAAGTTGCCGACCGCGGTTTCCGGCCACGGCCCCCCCTGGGTTCTGGCTAGGAAAGCAGGGGAAGGAGCCATGTCGGTGCAGTGTCGTGCTCCTCTTGGCAGGCCTTTGCAATCCCAATTATCCCTGGAGCTGTGGGCTTTCTGGTTCTCCGGACCCTAACCCTAACCCTAACCCTAGAAGTTGCCGACCGCGGTTTCCGGCCACGGCCCCCCCTGGGTTCTGGCTAGGAAAGCAGGGGAAGGAGCCATGTCTGTGCAGTGTCGTGCTCCTCTTGGCAGGCCTTTGCAATCCCAATTATCCCTGGAGCTGTGGGCTTTCTGGTTCTCCGGACCCTAACCCTAACTCTAACCCTAGAAGTTGCCGACCGCGGTTTCCGGCCACGGCCCCCCCTGGGTTCTGGCTAGGAAAGCTGGGGAAGGAGCCATGTCTGTGCAGTGTCGTGCTCCTCTTGGCAGGCCTTTGCAATCCCAATTATCCCTGGAGCTGTGGGCTATCTGGTTCTCCGGACCCTAACCCTAACCCTAACCCTAGAAGTTGCCGACCGCGGTTTCCGGCCACGGCCCCCGCTGGGTTCTGGCTAGGAAAGCAGGGGAAGGAGCCATGTCTGTGCAGTGTCGTGCTCCTCTTGGCAGGCCTTTGCAATCCCAATTATCCCTGGAGCTGTGGGCTTTCTGGTTCTCCGGACCCTAACCCTAACCCTAGAAGTTGCCGACAGCGGTTTCCGGCCACGGCCCCCCCCGGGTTCTGGCTAGGAAAGCAGGGGAAGGAGCAATATCTGTGCAGTGTCGTGCTCCTCTTGGCAGGCCTTTGCAATCCCAATTATCCCTGGAGCTGTGGGCTTTCTGGTTCTCCAGACCCTAACCCAAACCGTAACCCTAGAAGTTGCCCACCGCGGTTTCCGGCCACGGCCCCCTCTGCGTTCTGGCTAGGAAAGCAGGGGAAGGAGCCATGTCTGTGCAGTGTCGTGCTCCTCTTGGCAGGCCTTTGCAATCCCAATTATCCCTGGAGCTGTGGGCTTTCTGGTTCTCCGGACCCTAACCCTAACCCTAACCCTAGAAGTTGCCGACCGCGGTTTCTGGCCACGGCCCCCCCTGGGTTCTGGCTAGGAAAGCTGGGGAAGGAGCCATGTCGGTGCAGTGTCGTGCTCCTCTTGGCAGGCCTTTGCAATCCCAATTATCCCTGGAGCTGTGGGCTTTCTGGTTCTCCGGACCCTAACCCTAACCCTAACCCTAGAAGTTGCCGACCGCGGTTTCCGGCCACGGCCCCCCCTGGGTTCTGGCTAGGAAAGCTGGGGAAGGAGCCATGTTGGTGCAGTGTCGTGCTCCTCTTGGCAGGCCTTTGCAATCCCAATTATCCCTGGAGCTATGGGCTTTCTGGTTCTCCGGACCCTAACCCTAACCCTAACCCTAGAAGTTGCCGACCACGGTTTCCGGCCATGGCCCCCCCTGGGTTCTGGCTAGGAAAGCAGGGGAAGGAGCCATGTCTGTGCAGTGTCGTGCTCCTCTTGGCAGGCCTTTGCAATCCCAATTATCCCTGGAGCTGTGGGCTTTCTGGTTCTCCGGACCCTAACCCTAACCCTAACCCTAGAAGTTGCCGACCGCGGTTTCCGGCCACGGCCCCCCCAGGGTTCTGGCTAGGAAAGCTGGAGAAGGAGCCATGTCGGTGCAGTGTCGTGCTCCTCTTGGCAGGCCTTTGCAATCCCAATTATCCCTGGAGCTGTGGGCTTTCTGGTTCTCCGGACCCTAACCCTAACCCTAACCCTAGAAGTTGCCGACCGCAGTTTCCGGCCACGGCCCCCCCTGGGTTCTGGCTAGGAAAGCAGGGGAAGGAGCCATGTCTGTGCAGTGTCGTGCTCCTTTTGGCAGGCCTTTCAATCCCAATTATCCGTGGAGCTGTGGGCTTTCTGGTTCTCCGGACCCTAACCCTAACCCTAACCCTAGAAGTTGCCGACCGTGGATTCCGGCCACGGCCCCCCCTGGGTTCTGGCTAGGAAAGCAGGGGAAGGAGCCATGTCTGTGCAGTGTCGTGCTCCTCTTGGCAGGCCTTTGCAATCCCAATTATCCCTGGAGCTGTGGGCTTTCTGGTTCTCCGGACCCTAACCCTAACCCTAACCCTAGAAGTTGCCGACCGCGGTTTCTGGGCATGGCCCCCCCGGGTTCTGGCTAGGAAAGCTGGGGAAGGAGCCATGTCTGTGCAGTGTCGTGCTCCACTTGGCAGGCCTTTGCAATCCCAATTATCCCTGGAGCTGTGGGCTTTCTGGTTCTCCGGACCCTAACCCTAACCCTAACCCTAGAAGTTGCCGACCGCGGTTTCCGGCCACGGCCCCCCCTGGGTTCTGGCTAGGAAAGCAGGGGAAGGAGCCATGTCTGTGCAGTGTCGTGCTCCTCTTGGCAGGCCTTTGCAATCCCAATTATCCCTGGAGCTGTGGGCTTTCTGGTTCTCCGGACCCTAACCCTAACCCTAACCCTAGAAGTTGCCGACCGCGGTTTCCGGCCACGGCCCCCCCTGGGTTCTGGCTAGGAAAGCAGGGGAAGGAGCCATGTCGGTGCAGTGTCGTGCTCCTCTTGGCAGGCCTTTGCAATCCCAATTATCCCTGGAGCTGTGGGCTTTCTGGTTCTCCGGACCCTAACCCTAACCCTAACCCTAGAAGTTGCCGACCGCGGTTTCCGGCCACGGCCCCCCCTGGGTTCTGGCTAGGAAAGCAGGGGAAGGAGCCATGTCGGTGCAGTGTCGTGCTCCTCTTGGCAGGCCTTTGCAATCCCAATTATCCCTGGAGCTGTGGGCTTTCTGGTTCTCCGGACCCTAACCCTAACCCTAACCCTAGAAGTTGCCGACTGCAGTTTCCGGCCACGGCCCCCCCTGGGTTCTGGCTAGGAAAGCAGGGGAAGGAGCCATGTCTGTGCAGTGTCGTGCTCCTTTTGGCAGGCCTTTCAATCCCAATTATCCGTGGAGCTGTGGGCTTTCTGGTTCTCCGGACCCTAACCCTAACCCTAACCCTAGAAGTTGCCGACCGCGGTTTCCGGCCACGGCCCCCCCTGGGTTCTGGCTAGGAAAGCAGGGGAAGGAGCCATGTCTGTGCAGTGTCGTGCTCCTCTTGGCAGGCCTTTGCAATCCCAATTATCCCTGGAGCTGTGGGCTTTCTGGTTCTCCGGACCCTAACCCTAACTCTAACCCTAGAAGTTGCCGACCGCGGTTTCCGGCCACGGCCCCCCCTGGGTTCTGGCTAGGAAAGCTGGGGAAGGAGCCATGTCTGTGCAGTGTCGTGCTCCTCTTGGCAGGCCTTTGCAATCCCAATTATCCCTGGAGCTGTGGGCTATCTGGTTCTCCGGACCCTAACCCTAACCCTAACCCTAGAAGTTGCCGACCGCGGTTTCCGGCCACGGCCCCCGCTCGGTTCTGGCTAGGAAAGCAGGGGAAGGAGCCATGTCTGTGCAGTGTCGTGCTCCTCTTGGCAGGCCTTTGCAATCCCAATTATCCCTGGAGCTGTGGGCTTTCTGGTTCTCCGGACCCTAACCCTAACCCTAACCCTAACCCTAGAAGTTGCCGACCGCGGTTTCCGGCCACGGCCCCCCCTGGGTTCTGGCTAGGAAAGCTGGGGAAGGAGCCATGTCTGTGCAGTGTCGTGCTCCTCTTGGCAGGCCTTTGCAATCCCAATTATCCCTGGAGCTGTGGGCTTTCTGGTTCTCCGGACCCTAACCCTAACCCTAACCCTAGAAGTTGCCGACCGCGGTTTCCGGCCACGGCCCGCCCTGGGTTCTGGCTAGGAAAGCTGGGGAAGGAGCCATGTCTGTGCAGTGTCGTGCTCCTCTTGGCAGGCCTTTGCAATCCCAATTATCCCTGGAGCTGTGGGCTTTCTGGTTCTCCGGACCCTAACCCTAACCCTAACCCTAGAAGTTGCCGACCGCGGTTTCCGGCCACGGCCCCCCCTGGGTTCTGGCTAGGAAAGCAGGGGAAGGAGCCATGTCTGTGCAGTGTCATGCTCTTCTTGGCAGGCCTTTGCAATCCCAATTATCCCTGGAGCTGTGGGCTTTCTGGTTCTCCGGACCCTAACCCTAACCCTAACCCTAGAAGTTGCCGACCGCGGTTTCCGGCCACGGCCCCCCCTGGGTTCTGGCTAGGAAAGCAGGGGAAGGAGCCATGTCTGTGCAGTGTCGTGCTCCTCTTGGCAGGCCTTTGCAATCCCAATTATCCCTGGAGCTGTGGGCTTTCTGGTTCTCCGGAACCTAACCCTAACCCTAACCCTAACCCTAGAAGTTGCCGACCGCGGTTTCCGGCCACGGCCCCCCCTGGGTTCTGGCTAGGAAAGCAGGGGAAGGAGCCATGTCTGTGCAGTGTCGTGCTCCTCTTGGCAGGCCTTTGCAATCCCAATTATCCCTGGAGCTGTGGGCTTTCTGGTTCTCCGGACCCTAACCCTAACCCTAACCCTAGAAGTTGCCGACCGCGGTTTCCGGCCACGGCCCCCCCTGGGTTCTGGCTAGGAAAGCAGGGGAAGGAGCCATGTCTGTGCAGTGTCGTGCTCCTCTTGGCAGGCCTTTGCAATCCCAATTATCCCTGGAGCTGTGGGCTTTCTGGTTCTCCGGACCCTAACCCTAACCCTAACCCTAGAAGTTGCCGACCGCAGTTTCCGGCCACGGCCCCCCCTGGGTTCTGGCTAGGAAAGCAGGGGAAGGAGCCATGTCTGTGCAGTGTCGTGCTCCTCTTGGCAGGCCTTTGCAATCCCAATTATCCCTGGAGCTGTGGGCTTTCTGGTTCTCCGGACCCTAACCCTAACCCTAACCCTAGAAGTTGCCGACCGTGGTTTCCGGCCACGGTCCCCCCCCGGGTTCTGGCTAGGAAAGCAGGGGAAGGAGCCATGTCGGTGCAGTGTCGTGCTCCTCTTGGCAGGCCTTTGCAATCCCAATTATCCCTGGAGCTGTGGGCTTTCTGGTTCTCCGGACCCTAACCCTAACCCTAACCCTAACCCTAGAAGTTGCCGACCGCGGTTTCCGGCCACGGCCCCCCCTGGGTTCTGGCTAGGAAAGCAGGGGAAGGAGCCATGTCTGTGCAGTGTCCTGCTCCTTTTGGCAGGCCTTTCAATACCAATTATCCGTGGAGCTGTGGGCTTTCTGGTTCTCCGGACCCTAACCCTAACCCTAACCCTAGAAGTTGCCGACCGCAGTTTCCGGCCACGGCCCCCCCTAGGTTCTGGCTAGGAAAGCAGGGGAAGGAGCCATGTCGATGCAGTGTCGTGCTCCTCTTGGCAGGCCTTTACAATCCCAATTATCCCTGGAGCTGTGGGCTTTCTGGTTCTCCGGACCCTAACCCTAACCCTAACCCTAGAAGTTGCCGACTGCGGTTTCCGGCCACGGCCCCCCCTGGGTTCTGGCTAGGAAAGCAGGGGAAGGAGCCATGTCGGTGCAGTGTCGTGCTCCTCTTGGCAGGCCTTTGCAATCCCAATTATCCCTGGAGCTGTGGGCTTTCTGGTTCTCCGGACCCTAACCCTAACCCTAACCCTAGAAGTTGCCGACCGCAGTTTCCGGCCACGGCCCCCCCTGGGTTCTGGCTAGGAAAGCAGGGGAAGGAGCCATGTCGGTGCAGTGTCATGCTCCTTTTGGCAGGCCTTTCAATCCCAATTATCCGTGGAGCTGTGGGCTTTCTGGTTCTCCGGACCCTAACCCTAACCCTAACCCTAGAAGTTGCCGACCGCGGTTTCCGGCCACGGCCCCCCCTGGGTTCTGGCTAGGAAAGCTGGGGAAGGAGCCATGTCGGTGCAGTGTCGTGCTCCTCTTGGCAGGCCTTTGCAATCCCAATTATCCCTGGAGCTGTGGGCTTTCTGGTTCTCCGGACCCTAACCCTAACCCTAACCCTAGAAGTTGCCGACCGCGGTTTCCGGCCACGGCCCCCCCTGGGTTCTGGCTAGGAAAGCAGGGGAAGGAGCCATGTCGGTGCAGTGTCGTGCTCCTTTTGGCAGGCCTTTCAATCCCAATTATCCCTGGAGCTGTGGGCTTTCTGGTTCTCCGGACCCTAACCCTAACTCTAACCCTAGAAGTTGCCGACCGCGGTTTCCGGCCACGGCCCCCCCTGGGTTCTGGCTAGGAAAGCTGGGGAAGGAGCCATGTCGGTGCAGTGTCATGCTCCTCTTGGCAGGCCTTTGCAATCCCAATTATCCCTGGAGCTGTGGGCTTTCTGGTTCTCCGGACCCTAACCCTAACCCTAACCCTAGAAGTTGCCGACTGCGGTTTCCGGCCACGGCCCCCCCTGGGTTCTGGCTAGGAAAGCTGGGGAAGGAGCCATGTCTGTGCAGTGTCGTGCTCCTCTTGGCAGGCCTTTGCAATCCCAATTATCCCTGGAACTGTGGGCTATCTGGTTCTCCGGACCCTAACCCTAACCCTAACCCTAACCCTAGAAGTTGCCGACCGCGGTTTCCGGCCACGGCCCCCCCTGGGTTCTGGCTAGGAAAGCTGGGGAAGGAGCCATGTCGGTGCAGTGTCGTGCTCCTCTTGGCAGGCCTTTGCAATCCCAATTATCCCTGGAGCTGTGGGCTTTCTGGTTCTCCGGACCCTAACCCTAACCCTAACCCTAGAAGTTGCCGACCGCGGTTTCCGGACACGGACACCCTGGGTTCTGGCTAGGAAAGCTGGGGAAGGAGCCATGTCTGTGCAGTGTCGTGCTCCTCTTGGCAGGCCTTTCCAATCCCAATTATCCCTGGAACTGTGGGCTATCTGGTTCTCCGGACCCTAACCCCAACCCTAACCCTAACCCTAGAAGTTGCCGGCCGCGGTTTCTGCGCATGGCCCCCGCTGGGTTCTGGCTAGGAAAGCAGGGGAAGGAGCCATGTCTGTGCAGTGTCGTGCTCCTCTTGGCAGGCCTTTGCAATCCCAATTATCCCTGGAGCTGTGGGCTTTCTGGTTCTCCGGACCCTAACCCTAACCCTAACCCTAGAAGTTGCCGACCGCGGTTTCCGGCCACGGCCCGCCCTGGGTTCTGGCTAGGAAAGCTGGGGAAGGAGCCATGTCTGTGCAGTGTCGTGCTCCTCTTGGCAGGCCTTTGCAATCCCAATTATCCCTGGAGCTGTGGGCTTTCTGGTTCTCCGGACCCTAACCCTAACCCTAACCCTAGAAGTTGCCGACCGCGGTTTCCGGCCACGGCCCCCCCTGGGTTCTGGCTAGGAAAGCAGGGGAAGGAGCCATGTCTGTGCAGTGTCATGCTCTTCTTGGCAGGCCTTTGCAATCCCAATTATCCCTGGAGCTGTGGGCTTTCTGGTTCTCCGGACCCTAACCCTAACCCTAACCCTAGAAGTTGCCGACCGCGGTTTCCGGCCACGGCCCCCCCTGGGTTCTGGCTAGGAAAGCAGGGGAAGGAGCCATGTCTGTGCAGTGTCGTGCTCCTCTTGGCAGGCCTTTGCAATCCCAATTATCCCTGGAGCTGTGGGCTTTCTGGTTCTCCGGAACCTAACCCTAACCCTAACCCTAACCCTAGAAGTTGCCGACCGCGGTTTCCGGCCACGGCCCCCCCTGGGTTCTGGCTAGGAAAGCAGGGGAAGGAGCCATGTCTGTGCAGTGTCGTGCTCCTCTTGGCAGGCCTTTGCAATCCCAATTATCCCTGGAGCTGTGGGCTTTCTGGTTCTCCGGACACTAACCCTAACCCTAACCCTAGAAGTTGCCGACCGCGGTTTCCGGCCACGGCCCCCCCTGGGTTCTGGCTAGGAAAGCAGGGGAAGGAGCCATGTCTGTGCAGTGTCGTGCTCCTCTTGGCAGGCCTTTGCAATCCCAATTATCCCTGGAGCTGTGGGCTTTCTGGTTCTCCGGACCCTAACCCTAACCCTAACCCTAGAAGTTGCCGACCGCAGTTTCCGGCCACGGCCCCCCCTGGGTTCTGGCTAGGAAAGCAGGGGAAGGAGCCATGTCTGTGCAGTGTCGTGCTCCTCTTGGCAGGCCTTTGCAATCCCAATTATCCCTGGAGCTGTGGGCTTTCTGGTTCTCCGGACCCTAACCCTAACCCTAACCCTAGAAGTTGCCGACCGTGGTTTCCGGCCACGGTCCCCCCCCGGGTTCTGGCTAGGAAAGCAGGGGAAGGAGCCATGTCGGTGCAGTGTCGTGCTCCTCTTGGCAGGCCTTTGCAATCCCAATTATCCCTGGAGCTGTGGGCTTTCTGGTTCTCCGGACCCTAACCCTAACCCTAACCCTAACCCTAGAAGTTGCCGACCGCGGTTTCCGGCCACGGCCCCCCCTGGGTTCTGGCTAGGAAAGCAGGGGAAGGAGCCATGTCTGTGCAGTGTCCTGCTCCTTTTGGCAGGCCTTTCAATACCAATTATCCGTGGAGCTGTGGGCTTTCTGGTTCTCCGGACCCTAACCCTAACCCTAACCCTAGAAGTTGCCGACCGCAGTTTCCGGCCACGGCCCCCCCTAGGTTCTGGCTAGGAAAGCAGGGGAAGGAGCCATGTCGATGCAGTGTCGTGCTCCTCTTGGCAGGCCTTTACAATCCCAATTATCCCTGGAGCTGTGGGCTTTCTGGTTCTCCGGACCCTAACCCTAACCCTAACCCTAGAAGTTGCCGACTGCGGTTTCCGGCCACGGCCCCCCCTGGGTTCTGGCTAGGAAAGCAGGGGAAGGAGCCATGTCGGTGCAGTGTCGTGCTCCTCTTGGCAGGCCTTTGCAATCCCAATTATCCCTGGAGCTGTGGGCTTTCTGGTTCTCCGGACCCTAACCCTAACCCTAACCCTAGAAGTTGCCGACCGCAGTTTCCGGCCACGGCCCCCCCTGGGTTCTGGCTAGGAAAGCAGGGGAAGGAGCCATGTCGGTGCAGTGTCATGCTCCTTTTGGCAGGCCTTTCAATCCCAATTATCCGTGGAGCTGTGGGCTTTCTGGTTCTCCGGACCCTAACCCTAACCCTAACCCTAGAAGTTGCCGACCGCGGTTTCCGGCCACGGCCCCCCCTGGGTTCTGGCTAGGAAAGCTGGGGAAGGAGCCATGTCGGTGCAGTGTCGTGCTCCTCTTGGCAGGCCTTTGCAATCCCAATTATCCCTGGAGCTGTGGGCTTTCTGGTTCTCCGGACCCTAACCCTAACCCTAACCCTAGAAGTTGCCGACCGCGGTTTCCGGCCACGGCCCCCCCTGGGTTCTGGCTAGGAAAGCAGGGGAAGGAGCCATGTCGGTGCAGTGTCGTGCTCCTTTTGGCAGGCCTTTCAATCCCAATTATCCCTGGAGCTGTGGGCTTTCTGGTTCTCCGGACCCTAACCCTAACTCTAACCCTAGAAGTTGCCGACCGCGGTTTCCGGCCACGGCCCCCCCTGGGTTCTGGCTAGGAAAGCTGGGGAAGGAGCCATGTCGGTGCAGTGTCATGCTCCTCTTGGCAGGCCTTTGCAATCCCAATTATCCCTGGAGCTGTGGGCTTTCTGGTTCTCCGGACCCTAACCCTAACCCTAACCCTAGAAGTTGCCGACTGCGGTTTCCGGCCACGGCCCCCCCTGGGTTCTGGCTAGGAAAGCTGGGGAAGGAGCCATGTCTGTGCAGTGTCGTGCTCCTCTTGGCAGGCCTTTGCAATCCCAATTATCCCTGGAACTGTGGGCTATCTGGTTCTCCGGACCCTAACCCTAACCCTAACCCTAACCCTAGAAGTTGCCGACCGCGGTTTCCGGCCACGGCCCCCCCTGGGTTCTGGCTAGGAAAGCTGGGGAAGGAGCCATGTCGGTGCAGTGTCGTGCTCCTCTTGGCAGGCCTTTGCAATCCCAATTATCCCTGGAGCTGTGGGCTTTCTGGTTCTCCGGACCCTAACCCTAACCCTAACCCTAGAAGTTGCCGACCGCGGTTTCCGGACACGGACACCCTGGGTTCTGGCTAGGAAAGCTGGGGAAGGAGCCATGTCTGTGCAGTGTCGTGCTCCTCTTGGCAGGCCTTTCCAATCCCAATTATCCCTGGAACTGTGGGCTATCTGGTTCTCCGGACCCTAACCCCAACCCTAACCCTAACCCTAGAAGTTGCCGGCCGCGGTTTCTGCGCATGGCCCCCGCTGGGTTCTGGCTAGGAAAGCAGGGGAAGGAGCCATGTCGGTGCAGTGTCGTGCTCCTCTTGGCAGGCCTTTGCAATCCCAATTATCCCTGGAGCTGTGGGCTTTCTGGTTCTCCGGACCCTAACCCTAACCCTAACCCTAGAAGTTGCCGACCGCAGTTTCCGGCCACGGCCCCCCCTGGGTTCTGGCTAGGAAAGCAGGGGAAGGAGCCATGTCGGTGCAGTGTCGTGCTCCTTTTGGCAGGCCTTTCAATCCCAATTATCCCTGGAGCTGTGGGCTTTCTGGTTCTCCGGACCCTAACCCTAACCCTAACCCTAGAAGTTGCCGACCGTTGATTCCGGCCACGGCCCCCCCTGGGTTCTGGCTAGGAAAGCAGGGGAAGGAGCCATGTCTGTGCAGTGTCGTGCTCCTCTTGGCAGGCCTTTGCAATCCCAATTATCCCTGGAGCTGTGGGCTTTCTGGTTCTCCGGACCCTAACCCTAACCCTAACCCTAGAAGTTGCCGACCGCGGTTTCCGGCCACGGCCCCCCCTGGGTTCTGGCTAGGAAAGCAGGGGAAGGAGCCATGTCGGTGCAGTGTCGTGCTCCTTTTGGCAGGCCTTTCAATCCCAATTATCCCTGGAGCTGTGGGCTTTCTGGTTCTCCGGACCCTAACCCTAACTCTAACCCTAGAAGTTGCCGACCGTGGTTTCCGGCCACGGCCCCCCCTGGGTTCTGGCTAGGAAAGCTGGGGAAGGAGCCATGTCTGTGCAGTGTCATGCTCCTCTTGGCAGGCCTTTGCAATCCCAATTATCCCTGGAGCTGTGGGCTTTCTGGTTCTCCGGACCCTAACCCTAACCCTAACCCTAGAAGTTGCCGACCGCGGTTTCCGGACACGGCCCCCCCTGGGTTCTGGCTAGGAAAGCTGGGGAAGGAGCCATGTCTGTGCAGTGTCGTGCTCCTCTTGGCAGGCCTTTGCAATCCCAATTATCCCTGGAACTGTGGGCTATCTGGTTCTCCGGACCCTAACCCTAACCCTAACCCTAACCCTAGAAGTTGCCGACCGCGGTTTCCGGCCACGGCCCCCCCTGGGTTCTGGCTAGGAAAGCAGGGGAAGGAGCCATGTCGGTGCAGTGTCGTGCTCCTCTTGGCAGGCCTTTGCAATCCCAATTATCCCTGGAGCTGTGGGCTTTCTGGTTCTCCGGACCCTAACCCTAACCCTAACCCTAGAAGTTGCCGACCGCGGTTTCCGGCCACGGCCCCCCCTGGGTTCTGGCTAGGAAAGCTGGGGAAGGAGCCATGTCGGTGCAGTGTCATGCTCCTCTTGGCAGGCCTTTGCAATCCCAATTATCCCTGGAGCTGTGGGCTTTCTGGTTCTCCGGACCCTAACCCTAACCCTAACCCTAGAAGTTGCCGACCGTGGATTCCGGCCACGGCCCCCCCCGGGTTCTGGCTAGGAAAGCAGGGGAAGGAGCCATGTCTGTGCAGTGTCGTGCTCCTCTTGGCAGGCCTTTGCAATCCCAATTATCCCTGGAGCTGTGGGCTTTCTGGTTCTCCGGACCCTAACCCTAACCCTAACCCTAGAAGTTGCCGACCGCGGTTTCCGGCCACGGCCCTCCCTGGGTTCTGGCTAGGAAAGCAGGGGAAGGAGCCATGTCGGTGCAGTGTCGTGCTCCTCTTGGCAGGCCTTTGCAATCCCAATTATCCCTGGAGCTGTGGGCTTTCTGGTTCTCCGGACCCTAACCCTAACCCTAACCCTAGAAGTTGCCGACCGCGGTTTCCGGCCACGGCCCCCCCTGGGTTCTGGCTAGGAAAGCAGGGGAAGGAGCCATATCTGTGCAGTGTCGTGCTCCTCTTGTCAGGCCTTTGCAATCCCAATTATCCCTGGAGCTGTGGGCTTTCTGGTTCTCCAGACCCTAACCCTAACCCTAACCCTAGAAGTTGCCGACCGCGGTTTCCGGCCACGGCCCCCCCCTGGGTTCTGGCTAGGAAAGCTGGGGAAGGAGCCATGTCTGTGCAGTGTCGTGCTCCTCTTGGCAGGCCTTTGCAATCCCAATTATCCCTGGAGCTGTGGGCTTTCTGGTTCTCCGGACCCTAACCCTAACCCTAACCCTAGAAGTTGCCAACCGCGGTTTCCGGCCACGGCCCCCTCTGCGTTCTGGCTAGGAAAGCAGGGGAAGGAGCCATATCTGTGCAGTGTCGTGCTCCTCTTGGCAGGCCTTTGCAATCCCAATTATCCCTGGAGCTGTGGGCTTTCTGGTTCTCCAGACCATAACCCTATACCTAACCCTAGAAGTTGCCGACCGCGGTTTCCGGTCACGGCCCCCCCCGGGTTCTGGCTAGGAAAGCATTGGAAGGAGCCATGTCTGTGCAGTGTCGTGCTCCTCTTGGCAGGCCTTTGCAATCCCAATTATCCCTGGAGCTGTGGGCTTTCTGGTTCTCCGGACCCTAACCCTAACCCTAACCCTAGAAGTTGCCGAGCGCGGTTTCCAGCCACGGCCCCCCCTGGGTTCTGGCTAGGAAAGCTGGGGAAGGAGCCATGTTGGTGCAGTGTCGTGCTCCTCTTGGCAGGCCTTTGCAATCCCAATTATCCCTGGAGCTGTGGGCTTTCTGGTTCTCCGGACCCTAACCCTAACTCTAACCCTAGAAGTTGCCGACCGCGGTTTCTGGCCACGGCCCCCCCTGGGTTCTGGCTAGGAAAGCTGGGGAAGGAGCCTTGTCGGTGCAGTGTCGTGCTCCTCTTGGCAGGCCTTTGCAATCCCAATTATCCCTGGAGCTGTGGGCTTTCTGGTTCTCCGGACCCTAACCCTAACCCTAACCCTAGAAGTTACCGACCACGGTTTCTGACCACGGCCCCCCCTGGGTTCTGGCTAGGAAAGCTGGGGAAGGAGCCATGTCTGTGCAGTGTCGTGCTCCTCTTGGCAGGCCTTTGCAATCCCAATTATCCCTGGAGCTGTGGGCTTTCTGGTTCTCCGGACCCTAACCCTAACCCTAACCCTAGAAGTTGCCAACCGTGGTTTCCGGCCACGGCCCCCCCTGGGTTCTGGCTAGGAAAGCAGGGGAAGGAGCCATGTCGGTGCAGTGTCGTGCTCCTCTTGGCAGGCCTTTGCAATCCCAATTATCCCTGGAGCTGTGGGCTTTCTGGTTCTCCGGACCCTAACCCTAACCCTAACCCTAGAAGTTGCCGACCGCAGTTTCCGGCCACGGCCCCCCCTGGGTTCTGGCTAGGAAAGCTGGGGAAGGAGCCATGTCTGTGCAGTGTCGTGCTCCTCTTGGCAGGCCTTTGCAATCCCAATTATCCCTGGAGCTGTGGGCTTTCTGGTTCTCCGGACCCTAACCCTAACCCTAACCCTAGAAGTTGCCAACCGTGGTTTCCGGCCACGGCCCCCCCTGGGTTCTGGCTAGGAAAGCAGGGGAAGGAGCCATGTCGGTGCAGTGTCGTGCTCCTCTTGGCAGGCCTTTGCAATCCCAATTATCCCTGGAGCTGTGGGCTTTCTGGTTCTCCGGACCCTAACCCTAACCCTAACCCTAGAAGTTGCCGACCGCAGTTTCCGGCCACGGCCCCCCCTGGGTTCTGGCTAGGAAAGCAGGGGAAGGAGCCATGTCTGTGCAGTGTCGTGCTCCTTTTGGCAGGCCTTTCAATCCCAATTATCCGTGGAGCTGTGGGCTTTCTGGTTCTCCGGACCCTAACCCTAACCCTAACCCTAGAAGTTGCCGACCGTGGATTCCGGCCACGGCCCCCCCTGGGTTCTGGCTAGGAAAGCTGGGGAAGGAGCCATGTCGGTGCAGTGTCGTGCTCCTCTTGGCAGGCCTTTGCAATCCCAATTATCCCTGGAGCTGTGGGCTTTCTGGTTCTCCGGACCCTAACCCTAACCCTAACCCTAGAAGTTGCCGACCGCGGTTTCCGGCCACGGCCCCCCCTGGGTTCTGGCTAGGAAAGCAGGGGAAGGAGCCATGTCGGTGCAGTGTCGTGCTCCTTTTGGCAGGCCTTTCAATCCCAATTATCCGTGGAGCTGTGGGCTTTCTGGTTCTCGGGACCCTAACCCTAACCCTAACCCTAGAAGTTGCCGACCGCGGTTTCCAGCCACGGCCCCCCCTGGGTTCTGGCTAGGAAAGCTGGGGAAGGAGCCATGTCGGTGCAGTGTCGTGCTCCTCTTGGCAGGCCTTTGCAATCCCAATTATCCCTGGAGCTGTGGGCTTTCTGGTTCTCCAGACCCTAACCCTAACTCTAACCCTAGAAGTTGCCGACCGCGGTTTCTGGCCACGGCCCCCCCTGGGTTCTGGCTAGGAAAGCTGGGGAAGGAGCCTTGTCGGTGCAGTGTCGTGCTCCTCTTGGCAGGCCTTTGCAATCCCAATTATCCCTGGAGCTGTGGGCTTTCTGGTTCTCCGGACCCTAACCCTAACCCTAACCCTAGAAGTTACCGACCATGTTTTCTGGCCACGGCCCCCCCTGGGTTCTGGCTAGGAAAGCTGGGGAAGGAGCCATGTCGGTGCAGTGTCGTGCTCCTCTTGGCAGGCCTTTGCAATCCCAATTATCCCTGGAGCTGTGGGCTTTCTGGTTCTCCGGACCCTAACCCTAACCCTAACCCTAGAAGTTACCGACCGCGGTTTCCGGCCACGGCCCCCCCTGGGTTCTGGCTAGGAAAGCAGGGGAAGGAGCCATGTCGGTGCAGTGTCGTGCTCCTCTTGGCAGGCCTTTCAATCCCAATTATCCGTGGAGCTGTGGGCTTTCTGGTTCTCCGGACCCTAACCCTAACCCTAACCCTAGAAGTTGCCGACCGTGGATTCCGGCCACGGCCCCCCCTGGGTTCTGGCTAGGAAAGCTGGGGAAGGAGCCATGTCGGTGCAGTGTCGTGCTCCTCTTGGCAGGCCTTTGCAATCCCAATTATCCCTGGAGCTGTGGGCTTTCTGGTTCTCCGGACCCTAACCCTAACCCTAACCCTAGAAGTTGCCGACCGCGGTTTCCGGCCACGGCCCCCCCTGGGTTCTGGCTAGGAAAGCAGGGGAAGGAGCCATGTCGGTGCAGTGTCGTGCTCCTTTTGGCAGGCCTTTCAATCCCAATTATCCGTGGAGCTGTGGGCTTTCTGGTTCTCCGGACCCTAACCCTAACCCTAACCCTAGAAGTTGCCGACCGCGGTTTCCGGCCACGGCCCCCCCTGGGTTCTGGCTAGGAAAGCAGGGGAAGGAGCCATGTCTGTGCAGTGTCGTGCTCCTCTTGGCAGGCCTTTGCAATCCCAATTATCCCTGGAGCTGTGGGCTTTCTGGTTCTCCGGACCCTAACCCTAACCCTAACCCTAGAAGTTGCCGACCGTGGATTCCGGCCACGGCCCCCCCTGGGTTCTGGCTAGGAAAGCAGGGGAAGGAGCCATGTCTGTGCAGTGTCGTGCTCCTCTTGGCAGGCCTTTGCAATCCCAATTATCCCTGGAGCTGTGGGCTTTCTGGTTCTCCGGACCCTAACCCTAACCCTAACCCTAGAAGTTGCCGACCGCGGTTTCCGGCGACGGCCCTCCCTGGGTTCTGGCTAGGAAAGCAGGGGAAGGAGCCATGTCGGTACAGTGTCGTGCTCCTCTTGGCAGGCCTTTGCAATCCCAATTATCCCTGGAGCTGTGGGCTTTCTGGTTCTCCGGACCCTAACCCTAACCCTAACCCTAGAAGTTGCCGACCGCGGTTTCCGGCCACGGCCCCCCCTGGGTTCTGGCTAGGAAAGCAGGGGAAGGAGCCATGTCTGTGCAGTGTCGTGCTCCTCTTGGCAGGCCTTTGCAATCCCAATTATCCCTGGAGCTGTGGGCTTTCTGGTTCTCCGGACCCTAACCCTAACCCTAACCCTAGAAGTTGCCGACCGCGGTTTCCGGCCACGGCCCCCCCTGGGTTCTGGCTAGGAAAGCAGGGGAAGGAGCCATATCTGTGCAGTGTCGTGCTCCTCTTGGCAGGCCTTTGCAATCCCAATTATCCCTGGAGCTGTGGGCTTTCTGGTTCTCCGGACACTAACCCTAACCCTAACCCTAGAAGTTGCCGAGCGCGGTTTCCGGCCACGGCCCCCCCTGGGTTCTGGCTAGGAAAGCAGGGGAAGGAGCCATGTCGGTGCAGTGTCGTGCTCCTCTTGGCAGGCCTTTCAATCCCAATTATCCGTGGAGCTGTGGGCTTTCTGGTTCTCCGGACCCTAACCCTAACCCTAACCCTAGAAGTTGGCGACCGTGGATTCTGGCCACGGCCCCCCCTGGGTTCTGGCTAGGAAAGCTGGGGAAGGAGCCATGATGGTGCAGTGTCGTGCTCCTCTTGGCAGGCCTTTGCAATCCCAATTATCCCTGGAGCTGTGGGCTTTCTGGTTCTCCGGACCCTAACCCTAACCCTAACCCTAGAAGTTGCCGACCGCAGTTTCCGGCCACGGCCCCCCCTGGGTTCTGGCTAGGACAGCAGGGGAAGGAGCCATGTCTGTGCAGTGTCGTGCTCCTCTTGGCAGGCCTTTGCAATCCCAATTATCCCTGGAGCTGTGGGCTTTCTGGTTCTCCGGACCCTAACCCTAACCCTAACCCTAGAATTTGCCGACCGCGGTTTCCGGCCACGGCCCCCCCCGGGTTCTGGCTAGGAAAGCAGGGGAAGGAGCCATGTCTGTGCAGTGTCGTGCTCCTCTTGGCAGGCCTTTGCAATCCCAATTATCCCTGGAGCTGTGGGCTTTCTGGTTCTCTGGACCCTAACCCTAACCCTAACCCTAGAAGTTGCCGACCGCGGTTTCCGGCCACGGCCCCCCCCGGGTTCTGGCTAGGAAAGCAGGGGAAGGAGCCATATCTGTGCAGTGTCGTGCTCCTCTTGGCAGGCCTTTGCATTCCCAATTATCCCTGGAGCTGTGGGCTTTCTGGTTCTCCGGACACTAACCCTAACCCTAACCCTAGAAGTTGCCGACCGCGGTTTCCGGCCACGACCCCCCCTGGGTTCTGGCTAGGAAAGCTGGGGAAGGAGCCATGTCGGTGCAGTGTCGTGCTCCTCTTGGCAGGCCTTTGCAATCCCAATTATCCCTGGAGCTGTGGGCTTTCTGGTTCTCCGGACCCTAACCCTAACTCTAACCCTAGAAGTTGCCGACCGTGGTTTCCGGCCACGGCCCACCCTGGGTTCTGGCTAGGAAAGCTGGGGAAGGAGCCATGTCGGTGCAGTGTCGTGCTCCTCTTGGCAGGCCTTTGCAATCCCAATTATCCCTGGAGCTGTGGGCTTTCTGGTTCTCCGGACCCTAACCCTAACCATAACCCTAGAAGTTGCCGACCGTGGATTCCGGCCACGGCCCCCCCTGGGTTCTGGCTAGGAAAGCAGGGGAAGGAGCCATGTCTGTGCAGTGTCGTGCTCCTCTTGGCAGACCTTTGCAATCCCAATTATCCCTGGAGCTGTGGGCTTTCTGGTTCTCCGGACCCTAACCCTAACCCTAACCCTAGAAGTTGCCGACCGCGGTTTCCGGCCACGGCCCCCGCTGGGTTCTGGCTAGGAAAGCTGGGGAAGGAGCCATGTCGGTGCAGTGTCGTGCTCCTCTTGGCAGGCCTTTGCAATCCCAATTATCCCTGGAGCTGTGGGCTTTCTAGTTCTCCGGACCCTAACCCTAACCCTAACCCTAACCCTAGAAGTTGCCGACCGCGGTTTCCGGCCACGGCCCCCCCGGGGTTCTGGCTAGGAAAGCTGGGGAAGGAGCCATGTCTGTGCAGTGTCGTGCTCCTCTTGGCAGGCCTTTGCAACCCCAATTATCCCTGGAGCTGTGGGCTTTCTGGTTCTCCGGACCCTAACCCTAACCCTAACCCTAGAAGTTGCCGACCGCGGTTTCCGGCCACGGTCCCCCCTGGTTTCTGGCTAGGAAAGCTGGGGAAGGAGCCATGTCTGTGCAGTGTCGTGCTCCTCTTGGCAGGCCTTTGCAATCCCAATTATCCCTGGAGCTGTGGGCTTTCTGGTTCTCCGGACCCTAACCCTAACCCTAACCCTAGAAGTTGCCGACCGCGGTTTCCGGCCACGGCCCCCCCTGGGTTCTGGCTAGGAAAGCAGGGGAAGGAGCCATGTTGGTGCAGTGTCGTGCTCCTCTTGGCAGGCCTTTGCAATCCCAATTATCCCTGGAGCTGTGGGCTTTCTGGTTCTCCGGACCCTAACCCTAACCCTAACCCTAGAAGTTGCCGACCGCGGTTTTCGGCCACGGCCCCCCCTGGGTTCTGGCTAGGAAAGCAGGGGAAGGAGCCATGTCTGTGCAGTGTCGGGCTCCTCTTGGCAGGCCTTTGCAATCCCAATCATCCCTGGAGCTGTGGGCTATCTGGTTCTCCGGACCCTAACCCTAACCCTAACCCTAACCCTAGAAGTTGCCGACCGCGGTTTCCGGCCACGGCCCCCCCTGGGTTCTGGCTAGGAAAGCAGGGGAAGGAGCCATGTCTGTGCAGTGTCGTGCTCCTCTTGGCAGGCCTTTGCAATCCCAATTATCCCTGGAGCTGTGGGCTTTCTGGTTCTCCGGACCCTAACCCTAACCCTAACCCTAGAAGTTGCCGACCGCGGTTTCCGGCCACGGCCCCCCCTGGGTTCTGGCTAGGAAAGCAGGGGAAGGAGCCATGTCTGTGCAGTGTCGTGCTCCTTTTGGCAGGCCTTTGCAATCCCAATTATCCCTGGAGCTGTGGGCTTTCTGGTTCTCCGGACCCTAACCCTAACCCTAACCCTAGAAGTTGCCGACCGCAGTTTCCGGCCACGGCCCCCCCTGGGTTCTGGCTAGGAAAGCTGGGGAAGGAGCCATGTCTGTGCAGTGTCGTGCTCCTCTTGGCAGGCCTTTGCAATCCCAATTATCCCTGGAGCTGTGGGCTTTCTGGTTCTCCGGACCCTAACCCTAACCCTAACCCTAGAAGTTGCCGACCGTGGATTCCGGCCACGGCCCCCCCCGGGTTCTGGCTAGGAAAGCAGGGGAAGGAGCCATGTCTGTGCAGTGTCGTGCTCCTCTTGGCAGGCCTTTGCAATCCCAATTATCCCTGGAGCTGTGGGCTTTCTGGTTCTCCGGACCCTAACCCTAACCCTAACCCTAGAAGTTGCCGACCGCGGTTTTCGGCCACGGCCCCCCCTGGGTTCTGGCTAGGAAAGCAGGGGAAGGAGCCATGTCTGTGCAGTGTCGTGCTCCTCTTGGCAGGCCTTTGCAATCCCAATTATCCCTGGAGCTGTGGGCTTTCTGGTTCTCCGGACCCTAACCCTAACCCTAACCCTAGAAGTTGCCGACCGCGGTTTCCGGCCACGGCCCCCCCTGGGTTCTGGCTAGGAAGGCAGGGGAAGGAGCCATGTCTGTGCAGTGTCTTGCTCCTCTTGGCAGGCCTTTGCAATCCCAATTATCCCTGGAGCTGTGGGCTTTCTGGTTCTCCGGACCATAACCCTAACCCTAACCCTAGAAGTTGCTGACCGCGGTTTCTGGCCACGGCCCCCCCGGGGTTCTGGCTAGGAAAGCTGGGGAAGGAGCCATGTCTGTGCAGTGTCGTGCTCCTCTTGGCAGGCCTTTGCAATCCCAATTATCCCTGGAGCTGTGGGCTTTCTGGTTCTCCGGACCCTAACCCTAACCCTAACCCTAACCCTAGAAGTTGCCGACCGCGGTTTCCGGCCACGGCCCCCCCGGGGTTCTGGCTAGGAAAGCAGGGGAAGGAGCCATGTCTGTGCAGTGTCGTGCTCCTCTTGGCAGGCCTTTGCAATCCCAATTATCCCTGGAGCTGTGGGCTTTCTGGTTCTCCGGACCATAACCCTAACCCTAACCCTAGAAGTTGCTGACCGCGGTTTCTGGCCACGGCCCCCCCGGGGTTCTGGCTAGGAAAGCTGGGGAAGGAGCCATGTCTGTGCAGTGTCGTGCTCCTCTTGGCAGGCCTTTGCAATCCCAATTATCCCTGGAGCTGTGGGCTTTCTGGTTCTCCGGACCCTAACCCTAACCCTAACCCTAACCCTAGAAGTTGCCGACCGCGGTTTCCGGCCACGGCCCCCCCGGGGTTCTGGCTAGGAAAGCAGGGGAAGGAGCCATGTCTGTGCAGTGTCGTGCTCCTCTTGGCAGGCCTTTGCAATCCCAATTATCCCTGGAGCTGTGGGCTTTCTGGTTCTCCGGACCCTAACCCTAACCCTAACCCTAGAAGTTGCCGACCGCGGTTTCCGGCCACGGCCCCCCCTGGGTTCTGGCTAGGAAAGCTGGGGAAGGAGCCATGTCTGTGCAGTGTCGTGCTCCTCTTGGCAGGCCTTTGCAATCCCAATTATCCCTGGAGCTGTGGGCTTTCTGGTTCTCCGGACCCTAACCCTAACCCTAACCCTAGAAGTTGCCGACCGCGGTTTCCGGCCACGGCCCCCCCTGGGTTCTGGCTAGGAAAGCTGGGGAAGGAGCCATGTCTGTGCAGTATCGTGCTCCTCTTGGCAGGCCTTTGCAATCCCAAGTATCCCTGGAGCTGTGGGCTTTCTGGTTCTCCGGACCCTAACCCTAACCCTAACCCTAGAAGTTGCCGACCGCGGTTTCCAGCCACGGCCCCCCCCGGGTTCTGGCTAGGAAAGCAGGGGAAGGAGCCATGTCGGTGCAGTGTCGTGCTCCTCTTGGCAGGCCTTTGCAATCCGAATTATCCCTGGAGCTGTGGGCTTTCTGGTTCTCCGGACACTAACCCCAACCCTAACCCTAGAAGTTGCCGACCGCGGTTTCCGGCCACGGCCCCCCCTGGTTTCTGGCTAGGAAAGCTGGGGAAGGAGCCATGTCGGTGCAGTGTCGTGCTCCTCTTGACAGGCCTTTGCAATCCCAATTATCCCTGGAGCTGTGGGCTTTCTGGTTCTCCGGACCCTAACCCTAACCCTAACCCTAGAAGTTGCCGACCGCGGTTTCCGGCCACGGCCCCCCCTGGGTTCTGGCTAGGAAAGCTGGGGAAGGAGCCATGTCGGTGCAGTGTCGTGCTCCTCTTGGCAGGCCTTTGCAATCCCAATTATCCCTGGAGCTGTGGGCTTTCTGGTTCTCCGGACCCTAACCCTAACCCTAACCCTAGAAGTTGCCGACCGCGGTTTCCGGCCACGCCCTCCCCTGGGTTCTGGCTAGGAAAGCAGGGGAAGGAGCCATGTCTGTGCAATGTCGTGCTCCTCTTGGCAGGCCTTTGCAATCCCAATTATCCCTGGAGCTGTGGGCTTTCTGGTTCTCCGGACCCTAACCCTAACCCTAACCCTAGAAGTTGCCGACCGCGGTTTCCGGCCACGGCCTCCCCTGGGTTCTGGCTAGGAAAGCTGGGGAAGGAGCCATGTCGGTGCAGTGTCGTGCTCCTCTTGGCAGGCCTTTGCAATCCCAATTATCCCTGGAGCTGTGGGCTTTCTGGTTCTCCGGACCCTAACCCTAACCCTAACCCTAGAAGTTGCCGACCGCGGTTTCCGGCCACGGCCCCCGCTGGGTTCTGGCTAGGAAAGCAGGGGAAGGAGCCATGTCTGTGCAGTGTCGTGCTCCTCTTGGCAGGCCTTTGCAATCCCAATTATCCCTGGAGCTGTGGGCTTTCTGGTTCTCCGGACCCTAACCCTAACCCTAACCCTAACCCTAGAAGTTGCCGACCGCGGTTTCCGGCCACGGCCCCCCCGGGGTTCTGGCTAGGAAAGCTGGGGAAGGAGCCATGTCTGTGCAGTGTCGTGCTCCTCTTGGCAGGCCTTTGCAATCCGAATTATCCCTGGAGCTGTGGGCTTTCTGGTTCTCCGGACCCTAACCCCAACCCTAACCCTAGAAGTTGCCGACCGCGGTTTCCGGCCACGGCCCCCCCTGGTTTCTGGCTAGGAAAGCTGGGGAAGGAGCCATGTCGGTGCAGTGTCGTGCTCCTCTTGACAGGCCTTTGCAATCCCAATTATCCCTGGAGCTGTGGGCTTTCTGGTTCTCCGGACCCTAACCCTAACCCTAACCCTAGAAGTTGCCGACCGCGGTTTCCGGCCACGGCCCCCCCTGGGTTCTGGCTAGGAAAGCAGGGGAAGGAGCCATGTCTGTGCAGTGTCGTGCTCCTCTTGGCAGGCCTTTGCAATCCCAATTATCCCTGGAGCTGTGGGCTTTCTGGTTCTCCGGACCCTAACCCTAACCCTAACCCTAGAAGTTGCCGACCGCGGTTTCCGGCCACGGCCCCCGCTGGGTTCTGGCTAGGAAAGCAGGGGAAGGAGCCATGTCTGTGCAGTGTCGTGCTCCTCTTGGCAGGCCTTTGCAATCCCAATTATCCCTGGAGCTGTGGGCTTTCTGGTTCTCCGGACCCTAACCCTAACCCTAACCCTAACCCTAGAAGTTGCCGACCGCGGTTTCCGGCCACGGCCCGCCCTGGGTTCTGGCTAGGAAAGCTGGGGAAGGAGCCATGTCGGTGCAGTGTCGTGCTCCTCTTGGCAGGCCTTTGCAATCCCAATTATCCCTGGAGCTGTGGGCTTTCTGGTTCTCCGGACCCTAACCCTAACCCTAACCCTAGAAGTTGCCGACCGTGGATTCCGGCCACGGCCCCCCCTGGGTTCTGGCTAGGAAAGCAGGGGAAGGAGCCATGTCTGTGCAGTGTCGTGCTCCTCTTGGCAGGCCTTTGCAATCCCAATTATCCCTGGAGCTGTGGGCTTTCTGGTTCTCCGGACCCTAACCCTAACCCTAACCCTAGAAGTTGCCGACCGCGGTTTTCGGCCACGGCCCCCCCTGGGTTCTGGCTAGGAAAGCAGGGGAAGGAGCCATGTCTGTGCAGTGTCGTGCTCCTCTTGGCAGGCCTTTGCAATCCCAATTATCCCTGGAGCTGTGGGCTTTCTGGTTCTCCGGACCCTAACCCTAACCCTAACCCTAGAAGTTGCCGACCGCGGTTTCCGGCCACGGCCCCCCCTGGGTTCTGGCTAGGAAGGCAGGGGAAGGAGCCATGTCTGTGCAGTGTCGTGCTCCTCTTGGCAGGCCTTTGCAATCCCAATTATCCCTGGAGCTGTGGGCTTTCTGGTTCTCCGGACCATAACCCTAACCCTAACCCTAGAAGTTGCTGACCGCGGTTTCCGGCCACGGCCCCCCCTGGGTTCTGGCTAGGAAAGCTGGGGAAGGAGCCATGTCTGTGCAGTGTCGTGCTCCTCTTGGCAGGCCTTTGCAATCCCAATTATCCCTGGAGCTGTGGGCTTTCTGGTTCTCCGGACCCTAACCCTAACCCTAACCCTAGAAGTTGCCAACCACGGTTTCCGGCCACGGTCCCCCCTGGGTTCTGGCTAGGAAAGCTGGGGAAGGAGCCATGTCGGTGCAGTGTCGTGCTCCTCTTGGCAGGCCTTTGCAATCCCAATTATCCCTGGAGCTGTGGGCTTTCTGGTTCTCCGGACCCTAACCCTAACCCTAACCCTAGAAGTTGCCGACCGCGGTTTCCGGCCACGGCCCCTGCTGGGTTCTGGCTAGGAAAGCAGGGGAAGGAGCCATGTCTGTGCAGTGTCGTGCTCCTCTTGGCAGGCCTTTGCAATCCCAATTATCCCTGGAGCTGTGGGCTTTCTGGTTCTCCGGACCCTAACCCTAACCCTAACCCTAACCCTAGAAGTTGCCGACCGCGGTTTCCGGCCACGGCCCCCCCGGGGTTCTGGCTAGGAAAGCTGGGGAAGGAGCCATGTCTGTGCAGTGTCGTGCTCCTCTTGGCAGGCCTTTGCAATCCGAATTATCCCTGGAGCTGTGGGCTTTCTGGTTCTCCGGACACTAACCCCAACCCTAACCCTAGAAGTTGCCGACCGCGGTTTCCGGCCACGGCCCCCCCTGGTTTCTGGCTAGGAAAGCTGGGGAAGGAGCCATGTCGGTGCAGTGTCGTGCTCCTCTTGGCAGGCCTTTGCAATCCCAATTATCCCTGGAGCTGTGGGCTTTCTGGTTCTCCGGACCCTAACCCTAACCCTAACCCTAGAAGTTGCCGACCGCGGTTTCCGGCCACGGCCCCCCCTGGGTTCTGGCTAGGAAAGCTGGGGAAGGAGCCATGTCGGTGCAGTGTCGTGCTCCTCTTGGCAGGCCTTTGCAATCCCAATTATCCCTGGAGCTGTGGGCTTTCTGGTTCTCCGGACCCTAACCCTAACCCTAACCCTAGAAGTTGCCGACCGCGGTTTCCGGCCACGGCCCCCGCTGGGTTCTGGCTAGGAAAGCAGGGGAAGGAGCCATGTCTGTGCAGTGTCGTGCTCCTCTTGGCAGGCCTTTGCAATCCCAATTATCCCTGGAGCTGTGGGCTTTCTGGTTCTCCGGACCCTAACCCTAACCCTAACCCTAGAAGTTGCCGACCGCGGTTTTCGGCCACGGCCCCCCCGGGGTTCTGGCTAGGAAAGCAGGGGAAGGAGCCATGTCTGTGCAGTGTCGTGCTCCTCTTGGCAGGCCTTTGCAACCCCAATTATCCCTGGAGCTGTGGGCTTTCTGGTTCTCCGGACCCTAACCCTAACCCTAACCCTAGAAGTTGCCGACCGCGGTTTCCGGCCACGGCCCCCGCTGGGTTCTGGCTAGGAAAGCAGGGGAAGGAGCCATGTCTGTGCAGTATCGTGCTCCTCTTGGCAGGCCTTTGCAATCCCAATTATCCGTGGAGCTGTGGGCTTTCTGGTTCTCCGGACCCTAACCCTAACCCTAACCCTAACCCTAGAAGTTGCCGACCGCGGTTTCCGGCCACGGCCCCCCCGGGGTTCTGGCTAGGAAAGCTGGGGAAGGAGCCATGTCGGTGCAGTGTCGTGCTCCTCTTGGCAGGCCTTTGCAATCCCAATTATCCCTGGAGCTGTGGGCTTTCTGGTTCTCCGGACCCTAACCCTAACCCTAACCCTAGAAGTTGCTGACCGCGGTTTCCGGCCACGGCCCCCCCGGGGTTCTGGCTAGGAAAGCTGGGGAAGGAGCCATGTCTGTGCAGTGTCGTGCTCCTCTTGGCAGGCCTTTGCAATCCCAATTATCCCTGGAGCTGTGGGCTTTCTGGTTCTCCGGACCCTAACCCTAACCCTAACCCTAACCCTAGAAGTTGCCGACCGCGGTTTCCGGCCACGGCCCCCCCGGGGTTCTGGCTAGGAAAGCAGGGGAAGGAGCCATGTCTGTGCAGTGTCGTGCTCCTCTTGGCAGGCCTTTGCAATCCCAATTATCCCTGGAGCTGTGGGCTTTCTGGTTCTCCGGACCCTAACCCTAACCCTAACCCTAGAAGTTGCCGACCGCGGTTTCCGGCCACGGCCCCCCCTGGGTTCTGGCTAGGAAAGCAGGGGAAGGAGCCATGTCGGTGCAGTGTCGTGCTCCTCTTGGCAGGCCTTTGCAATCCCAATTATCCCTGGAGCTGTGGGCTTTCTGGTTCTCCGGACCCTAACCCTAACCCTAACCCTAGAAGTTGCCGACCGCGGTTTCCGGCCACGGCCCCCCCCGGGTTCTGGCTAGGAAAGCAGGGGAAGGAGCCATGTCGGTGCAGTGTCGTGCTCCTCTTGGCAGGCCTTTACAATCCCAATTATCCCTGGAGCTGTGGGCTTTCTGGTTCTCCGGACACTAACCCCAACCCTAACCCGAGAAGTTGCCGACCGTGGTTTCCGGCCACGGCCCCCCCTGGGTTCTGGCTAGGAAAGCAGGGGAAGGAGCCATGTCTGTGCAGTGTCGTGCTCCTCTTGGCAGGCCTTTGCAATCCCAATTATCCCTGGAGCTGTGGGCTTTCTGGTTCTCCGGACCCTAACCCTAACCCTAACCCTAGAAGTTGCCGACCGCGGTTTCCGGCCACGGCCCCCCCTGGGTTCTGGCTAGGAAAGCAGGGGAAGGAGCCATGTCTGTGCAGTGTCGTGCTCCTCTTGGCAGGCCTTTGCAATCCCAATTATCCCTGGAGCTGTGGGCTTTCTGGTTCTCCGGACCCTAACCCTAACCCTAACCCTAGAAGTTGCCGACCGCGGTTTCCGGCCACGGCCCCCCCTGGGTTCTGGCTAGGAAAGCAGGGGAAGGAGCCATGTCTGTGCAGTGTCGTGCTCCTCTTGGCAGGCCTTTGCAATCCCAATTATCCCTGGAGCTGTGGGCTATCTGGTTCTCCGGACCCTAACCCTAACCCTAACCCTAACCCTAGAAGTTGCCGACCGCGGTTTCCGGCCACGGCCCCCCCTGGGTTCTGGCTAGGAAAGCAGGGGAAGGAGCCATGTCAGTGCAGTGTCGTGCTCCTCTTGGCAGGCCTTTGCAATCCCAATTATCCCTGGAGCTGTGGGCTTTCTGGTTCTCCGGACCCTAACCCTAACCCTAACCCTAGAAGTTGCCGACCGCGGTTTCCGGCCACGGCCCCCCCTGGGTTCTGGCTAGGAAAGCAGGGGAAGGAGCCATGTCTGTGCAGTGTCGTGCTCCTCTTGGCAGGCCTTTGCAATCCCAATTATCCCTGGAGCTGTGGGCTATCTGGTTCTCCGGACCCTAACCCTAACCCTAACCCTAAGCCTAGAAGTTGCCGACCGCGGTTTCCGGCCACGGCCCCCCCGGGGTTCTGGCTAGGAAAGCAGGGGAAGGAGCCATGTCGGTGCAGTGTCGTGCTCCTCTTGGCAGGCCTTTGCAATCCCAATTATCCCTGGAGCTGTGGGCTTTCTGGTTCTCCGGACCCTAACCCTAACCCTAACCCTAGAAGTTGCCGACCGCGGTTTCCGGCCACGGCCCCCCCTGGGTTCTGGCTAGGAAAGCAGGGGAAGGAGCCATGTCGGTGCAGTGTCGTGCTCCTCTTGGCAGGCCTTTGCAATCCCAATTATCCCTGGAGCTGTGGGCTATCTGGTTCTCCGGACCCTAACCCTAACCCTAACCCTAACCCTAGAAGTTGCCGACCGCGGTTTCCGGCCACGGCCCCCCCTGGGTTCTGGCTAGGAAAGCAGGGGAAGGAGCCATGTCAGTGCAGTGTCGTGCTCCTCTTGGCAGGCCTTTGCAATCCCAATTATCCCTGGAGCTGTGGGCTTTCTGGTTCTCCGGACCCTAACCCTAACCCTAACCCTAGAAGTTGCCGACCGCGGTTTCCGGCCACGGCCCCCCCGGGTTTCTGGCTAGGAATGCTGGGGAAGGAGCCATGTCTGTGCAGTGTCGTGCTCCTCTTGGCAGGCCTTTGCAATCCCAATTATCCCTGGAGCTGTGGGCTTTCTGGTTCTCCGGACCCTAACCCTAACCCTAACCCTAGAAGTTGCCGACCGTGGATTCCGGCCACGGCCCCCCCCTGTGTTCTGGCTAGGAAAGCTGGGGAAGGAGCCATGTCTGTGCAGTGTCGTGCTCCTCTTGGCAGGCCTTTGCAATCCCAATTATCCCTGGAGCTGTGGGCTTTCTGGTTCTCCGGACCCTAACCCTAACCCTAGAAGTTGCCGACCGCGGTTTCCGGCCACGGCCCCCCCCGGGTTCGGGCTAGGAAAGCTGGGGAAGGAGCCATGTCTGTGCAGTGTCGTGCTTCTCTTGGCAGGCCTTTGCAATCCCAATTATCCCTGGAGCTGTGGGCTTTCTGGTTCTCCGGACCCTAACCCTAACCCTAACCCTAGAAGTTGCCGACCGCGGTTTCCGGCCACGGCCCCCCCTGGGTTCTGGCTAGGAAAGCAGGGGAAGGAGCCATGTCTGTGCAGTGTCGTGCTCCTCTTGGCAGGCCTTTGCAATCCCAATTATCCCTGGAGCTGTGGGCTTTCTGGTTCTCCGGACCCTAACCCTAACCCTAACCCTAGAAGTTGCCGACCGCGGTTTCCGGCCACGGCCCCCCCCGGGTTCTGGCTAGGAAAGCAGGGGAAGGAGCCATGTCTGTGCAGTGTCGTGCTCCTCTTGGCAGGCCTTTGCAATCCCAATTATCCCTGGAGCTGTGGGCTTTCTGGTTCTCCGGACCCTAACCCTAACCCTAACCCTAGAAGTTGCCGACCGCGGTTTCCGGCCACGGCCCCCCCTGGGTTCTGGCTAGGAAAGCAGGGGAAGGAGCCATGTCTGTGCAGTGTTGTGCTCCTCTTGGCAGGCCTTTGCAATCCCAATTATCCCTGGAGCTGTGGGCTTTCTGGTTCTCCGGACCCTAACCCTAACCCTAACCCTAGAAGTTGCCGACCGCGGTTTCCGGCCACGGCCCCCCCCGGGTTCTGGCTAGGAAAGCAGGGGAAGGAGCCATGTCGGTGCAGTGTCGTGCTCCTCTTGGCAGGCCTTTGCAATCCCAATTATCCCTGGAGCTGTGGGCTTTCTGGTTCTCCGGACCCTAACCCTAACCCTAACCCTAGAAGTTGCCGACCGCGGTTTCCGGCCACGGCCCCCCCTGGGTTCTGGCTAGGAAAGCAGGGGAAGGAGCCATGTCGGTGCAGTGTCGTGCTCCTCTTGGCAGGCCTTTGCAATCCCAATTATCCCTGGAGCTGTGGGCTTTCTGGTTCTCCGGAACCTAACCCTAACCCTAACCCTAACCCTAGAAGTTGCCGACCGCGGTTTCCGGCCACGGCCCCCCCTGGGTTCTGGCTAGGAAAGCAGGGGAAGGAGCCATGTCTGTGCAGTGTCGTGCTCCTCTTGGCAGGCCTTTGCAATCCCAATTATCCCTGGAGCTGTGGGCTTTCTGGTTCTCCGGACCCTAACCCTAACCCTAACCCTAGAAGTTGCCGACCGCGGTTTCCGGCCACGGCCCCCCCTGGGTTCTGGCTAGGAAAGCAGGGGAAGGAGCCATGTCTGTGCAGTGTCGTGCTCCTCTTGGCAGGCCTTTGCAATCCCAATTATCCCTGGAGCTGTGGGCTTTCTGGTTCTCCGGACCCTAACCCTAACCCTAACCCTAGAAGTTGCCGACCGCAGTTTCCGGCCACGGCCCCCCCTGGGTTCTGGCTAGGAAAGCTGGGGAAGGAGCCATGTCTGTGCAGTGTCGTGCTCCTCTTGGCAGGCCTTTGCAATCCCAATTATCCCTGGAGCTGTGGGCTTTCTGGTTCTCCGGACCCTAACCCTAACCCTAACCCTAGAAGTTGCCGACCGTGGTTTCCGGCCACGGTCCCCCCCCGGGTTCTGGCTAGGAAAGCAGGGGAAGGAGCCATGTCGGTGCAGTGTCGTGCTCCTCTTGGCAGGCCTTTGCAATCCCAATTATCCCTGGAGCTGTGGGCTTTCTGGTTCTCCGGACCCTAACCCTAACCCTAACCCTAACCCTAGAAGTTGCCGACCGCGGTTTCCGGCCACGGCCCCCCCTGGGTTCTGGCTAGGAAAGCTGGGGAAGGAGCCATGTCTGTGCAGTGTCGTGCTCCTCTTGGCAGGCCTTTGCAATCCCAATTATCCCTGGAGCTGTGGGCTTTCTGGTTCTCCGGACCCTAACCCTAACCCTAACCCTAGAAGTTGCCGACCGCGGTTTCCGGCCACGGCCCCCCCCGGGTTCTGGCTAGGAAAGCAGGGGAAGGAGCCATGTCGGTGCAGTGTCGTGCTCCTCTTGGCAGGCCTTTGCAATCCCAATTATCCCTGGAGCTGTGGGCTTTCTGGTTCTCCGGACCCTAACCCTAACCCTAACCCTAGAAGTTGCCGACCGCGGTTTCCGGCCACGGCCCCCCCTGGGTTCTGGCTAGGAAAGCAGGGGAAGGAGCCATGTCTGTGCAGTGTTGTGCTCCTCTTGGCAGGCCTTTGCAATCCCAATTATCCCTGGAGCTGTGGGCTTTCTGGTTCTCCGGACCCTAACCCTAACCCTAACCCTAGAAGTTGCCGACCGCGGTTTCCGGCCACGGCCCCCCCTGGGTTCTGGCTAGGAAAGCAGGGGAAGGAGCCATGTCTGTGCAGTGTCGTGCTCCTCTTGGCAGGCCTTTGCAATCCCAATTATCCCTGGAGCTGTGGGCTTTCTGGTTCTCCGGACCCTAACCCTAACCCTAACCCTAGAAGTTGCCGACCGCGGTTTCCGGCCACGGCCCCCCCTGGGTTCTGGCTAGGAAAGCAGGGGAAGGAGCCATGTCGGTGCAGTGTCGTGCTCCTCTTGGCAGGCCTTTGCAATCCCAATTATCCCTGGAGCTGTGGGCTTTCTGGTTCTCCGGACCCTAACCCTAACCCTAACCCTAACCCTAGAAGTTGCCGACCGCGGTTTCCGGCCACGGCCCCCCCTGGGTTCTGGCTAGGAAAGCAGGGGAAGGAGCCATGTCTGTGCAGTGTCGTGCTCCTTTTAGCAGGCCTTTGCAATCCCAATTATCCCTGGAGCTGTGGGCTTTCTGGTTCTCCGGACCCTAACCCTAACCCTAACCCTAGAAGTTGCCGACCGCGGTTTCCGGCCACGGCCCCCCCTGGGTTCTGGCTAGGAAAGCAGGGGAAGGAGCCATGTCTGTGCAGTGTCGTGCTCCTCTTGGCAGGCCTTTGCAATCCCAATTATCCCTGGAGCTGTGGGCTTTCTGGTTCTCCGGACCCTAACCCTAACCCTAACCCTAGAAGTTGCCGACCGCGGTTTCCGGCCACGGCCCCCCCTGGGTTCGGGCTAGGAAAGCAGGGGAAGGAGCCATGTCTGTGCAGTGTCGTGCTCCTCTTGGCAGGCCTTTGCAATCCCAATTATCCCTGGAGCTGTGGGCTTTCTGGTTCTCCGGACCCTAACCCTAACCCTAACCCTAGAAGTTGCCGACCGCGGTTTTCGGCCACGGCCCCCCCTGGGTTCTGGCTAGGAAAGCTGGGGAAGGAGCCATGTCTGTGCAGTGTCGTGCTCCTCTTGGCAGGCCTTTGCAATCCCAATTATCCCTGGAGCTGTGGGCTTTCTGGTTCTCCGGACCCTAACCCTAACCCTAACCCTAGAAGTTGCCGACCGCGGTTTCCGGCCACGGCCCCCCCTGGGTTCTGGCTAGGAAAGCAGGGGAAGGAGCCATGTCTGTGCAGTGTCGTGCTCCTCTTGGCAGGCCTTTGCAATCCCAATTATCCCTGGAGCTGTGGGCTTTCTGGTTCTCCGGACCCTAACCCTAACCCTAACCCTAGAAGTTGCAGACCGCGGTTTCTGGGCGTGGCCCCCCCTGGGTTCTGGCTAGGAAAGCTGGGGAAGGAGCCATGTCGGTGCAGTGTCGTGCTCCTCTTGGCAGGCCTTTGCAATCCCAATTATCCCTGGAGCTGTGGGCTTTCTGGTTCTCCGGACCCTAACCCTAACCCTAACCCTAGAAGTTGCCGACCGCGGTTTCCGGCCACGGCCCCCCCCGGGTTCTGGCTAGGAAAGCTGGGGAAGGAGCCATGTCTGTGCAGTGTCGTGCTCCTCTTGGCAGGCCTTTGCAATCCCAATTATCCGTGGAGCTGTGGGCTTTCTGGTTCTCCGGACCCTAACCCTAACCCTAGAAGTTGCCGACCGCGGTTTCCGGCCACGGCCCCCCCTGGGTTCTGGCTAGGAAAGCAGGGGAAGGAGCCATGTCTGTGCAGTGTCGTGCTCCTCTTGGCAGGCCTTTGCAATCCCAATTATCCCTGGAGCTGTGGGCTTTCTGGTTCTCCGGACCCTAACCCTAACCCTAACCCTAGAAGTTGCCGACCGTGGATTCCGGCCACGGCCCCCCCCTGGATTCTGGCTAGGAAAGCTGGGGAAGGAGCCATGTCTGTGCAGTGTCGTGCTCCTCTTGGCAGGCCTTTGCAATCCCAATTATCCCTGGAGCTGTGTGCTTTCTGGTTCTCCGGACCCTAACCCTAACCCTAACCCTAGAAGTTGCCGACCGCGGTTTCCGGCCACGGCCCCCCCTGGGTTCTGGCTAGGAAAGCAGGGGAAGGAGCCATGTCTGTGCAGTGTCGTGCTCCTTTTAGCAGGCCTTTGCAATCCCAATTATCCCTGGAGCTGTGGGCTTTCTGGTTCTCCGGACCCTAACCCTAACCCTAACCCTAGAAGTTGCCGACCGCGGTTTTCGGCCACGGCCCCCCCTGGGTTCTGGCTAGGAAAGCTGGGGAAGGAGCCATGTCTGTGCAGTGTCGTGCTCCTCTTGGCAGGCCTTTGCAATCCCAATTATCCCTGGAGCTGTGGGCTTTCTGGTTCTCCGGACCCTAACCCTAACCCTAACCCTAGAAGTTGCCGACCGTGGATTCCGGCCACGGCCCCCCCTGGGTTCTGGCTAGGAAAGCAGGGGAAGGAGCCATGTCGGTGCAGTGTCGTGCTCCTCTTGGCAGGCCTTTGCAATCCCAATTATCCCTGGAGCTGTGGGCTTTCTGGTTCTCCGGACCCTAACCCTAACCCTAACCCTAGAAGTTGCCGACCGCGGTTTCCGGCCACGGCCCCCCCTGGGTTCTGGCTAGGAAAGCTGGGGAAGGAGCCATGTCGGTGCAGTGTCGTGCTCCTCTTGGCAGGCCTTTGCAATCCCAATTATCCCTGGAGCTGTGGGCTTTCTGGTTCTCCGGACCCTAACCCTAACCCTAACCCTAGAAGTTGCCGACCGCAGTTTCCGGCCACGGCCCCCCCCGGGTTCTGGCTAGGAAAGCTGGGGAAGGAGCCATGTCTGTGCAGTGTCGTGCTCCTCTTGGCAGGCCTTTGCAATCCCAATTATCCCTGGAGCTGTGGGCTTTCTGGTTCTCCGGACCCTAACCCTAACCCTAACCCTAGAAGTTGCCGACCGCGGTTTCCGGCCACGGCCCCCCCTGGGTTCTGGCTAGGAAAGCAGGGGAAGGAGCCATGTCTGTGCAGTGTCGTGCTCCTCTTGGCAGGCCTTTGCAATCCCAATTATCCCTGGAGCTGTGGGCTTTCTGGTTCTCCGGACCCTAACCCTAACCCTAACCCTAGAAGTTGCCGACCGTGGATTCCGGCCACGGCCCCCCCCTGGATTCTGGCTAGGAAAGCTGGGGAAGGAGCCATGTCGGTGCAGTGTCGTGCTCCTCTTGGCAGGCCTTTGCAATCCCAATTATCCCTGGAGCTGTGGGCTTTCTGGTTCTCCGGACCCTAACCCTAACCCTAACCCTAGAAGTTGCCGACCGCGGTTTCCGGCCACGGCCCCCCCCGGGTTCTGGCTAGGAAAGCTGGGGAAGGAGCCATGTCTGTGCAGTGTCGTGCTCCTCTTGGCAGGCCTTTGCAATCCCAATTATCCGTGGAGCTGTGGGCTTTCTGGTTCTCCGGACCCTAACCCTAACCCTAGAAGTTGCCGACCGCGGTTTCCGGCCACGGCCCCCCCTGGGTTCTGGCTAGGAAAGCAGGGGAAGGAGCCATGTCTGTGCAGTGTCGTGCTCCTCTTGGCAGGCCTTTGCAATCCCAATTATCCCTGGAGCTGTGGGCTTTCTGGTTCTCCGGACCCTAACCCTAACCCTAACCCTAGAAGTTGCCGACCGTGGATTCCGGCCACGGCCCCCCCCTGGATTCTGGCTAGGAAAGCTGGGGAAGGAGCCATGTCTGTGCAGTGTCGTGCTCCTCTTGGCAGGCCTTTGCAATCCCAATTATCCCTGGAGCTGTGTGCTTTCTGGTTCTCCGGACCCTAACCCTAACCCTAACCCTAGAAGTTGCCGACCGCGGTTTCCGGCCACGGCCCCCCCTGGGTTCTGGCTAGGAAAGCAGGGGAAGGAGCCATGTCTGTGCAGTGTCGTGCTCCTTTTAGCAGGCCTTTGCAATCCCAATTATCCCTGGAGCTGTGGGCTTTCTGGTTCTCCGGACCCTAACCCTAACCCTAACCCTAGAAGTTGCCGACCGCGGTTTTCGGCCACGGCCCCCCCTGGGTTCTGGCTAGGAAAGCTGGGGAAGGAGCCATGTCTGTGCAGTGTCGTGCTCCTCTTGGCAGGCCTTTGCAATCCCAATTATCCCTGGAGCTGTGGGCTTTCTGGTTCTCCGGACCCTAACCCTAACCCTAACCCTAGAAGTTGCCGACCGTGGATTCCGGCCACGGCCCCCCCTGGGTTCTGGCTAGGAAAGCAGGGGAAGGAGCCATGTCGGTGCAGTGTCGTGCTCCTCTTGGCAGGCCTTTGCAATCCCAATTATCCCTGGAGCTGTGGGCTTTCTGGTTCTCCGGACCCTAACCCTAACCCTAACCCTAGAAGTTGCCGACCGCGGTTTCCGGCCACGGCCCCCCCTGGGTTCTGGCTAGGAAAGCTGGGGAAGGAGCCATGTCGGTGCAGTGTCGTGCTCCTCTTGGCAGGCCTTTGCAATCCCAATTATCCCTGGAGCTGTGGGCTTTCTGGTTCTCCGGACCCTAACCCTAACCCTAACCCTAGAAGTTGCCGACCGCAGTTTCCGGCCACGGCCCCCCCCGGGTTCTGGCTAGGAAAGCTGGGGAAGGAGCCATGTCTGTGCAGTGTCGTGCTCCTCTTGGCAGGCCTTTGCAATCCCAATTATCCCTGGAGCTGTGGGCTTTCTGGTTCTCCGGACCCTAACCCTAACCCTAACCCTAGAAGTTGCCGACCGCGGTTTCCGGCCACGGCCCCCCCTGGGTTCTGGCTAGGAAAGCAGGGGAAGGAGCCATGTCTGTGCAGTGTCGTGCTCCTCTTGGCAGGCCTTTGCAATCCCAATTATCCCTGGAGCTGTGGGCTTTCTGGTTCTCCGGACCCTAACCCTAACCCTAACCCTAGAAGTTGCCGACCGTGGATTCCGGCCACGGCCCCCCCCTGGATTCTGGCTAGGAAAGCTGGGGAAGGAGCCATGTCTGTGCAGTGTCGTGCTCCTCTTGGCAGGCCTTTGCAATCCCAATTATCCCTGGAGCTGTGGGCTTTCTGGTTCTCCGGACCCTAACCCTAACCCTAACCTTAGAAGTTGCCGACCGCGGTTTCCGGCCACGGCCCCCCCTGGGTTCTGGCTAGGAAAGCAGGGGAAGGAGCCATGTCTGTGCAGTGTCGTGCTCCTTTTAGCAGGCCTTTGCAATCCCAATTATCCCTGGAGCTGTGGGCTTTCTGGTTCTCCGGACCCTAACCCTAACCCTAACCCTAGAAGTTGCCGACCGCGGTTTTCGGCCACGGCCCCCCCTGGGTTCTGGCTAGGAAAGCTGGGGAAGGAGCCATGTCTGTGCAGTGTCGTGCTCCTCTTGGCAGGCCTTTGCAATCCCAATTATCCCTGGAGCTGTGGGCTTTCTGGTTCTCCGGACCCTAACCCTAACCCTAACCCTAGAAGTTGCCGACCGTGGATTCCGGCCACGGCCCCCCCTGGGTTCTGGCTAGGAAAGCAGGGGAAGGAGCCATGTCGGTGCAGTGTCGTGCTCCTCTTGGCAGGCCTTTGCAATCCCAATTATCCCTGGAGCTGTGGGCTTTCTGGTTCTCCGGACCCTAACCCTAACCCTAACCCTAGAAGTTGCCGACCGCGGTTTCCGGCCACGGCCCCCCCTGGGTTCTGGCTAGGAAAGCTGGGGAAGGAGCCATGTCGGTGCAGTGTCGTGCTCCTCTTGGCAGGCCTTTGCAATCCCAATTATCCCTGGAGCTGTGGGCTTTCTGGTTCTCCGGACCCTAACCCTAACCCTAACCCTAGAAGTTGCCGACCGCGGTTTCCGGCCACGGCCCCCCCCGGGTTCTGGCTAGGAAAGCTGGGGAAGGAGCCATGTCTGTGCAGTGTCGTGCTCCTCTTGGCAGGCCTTTGCAATCCCAATTATCCCTGGAGCTGTGGGCTTTCTGGTTCTCCGGACCCTAACCCTAACCCTAACCCTAGAAGTTGCCGACCGCGGTTTCCGGCCACGGCCCCCCCTGGGTTCTGGCTAGGAAAGCAGGGGAAGGAGCCATGTCTGTGCAGTGTCGTGCTCCTCTTGGCAGGCCTTTGCAATCCCAATTATCCCTGGAGCTGTGGGCTTTCTGGTTCTCCGGACCCTAACCCTAACCCTAACCCTAGAAGTTGCCGACCGTGGATTCCGGCCACGGCCCCCCCTGGATTCTGGCTAGGAAAGCTGGGGAAGGAGCCATGTCTGTGCAGTGTCGTGCTCCTCTTGGCAGGCCTTTGCAATCCCAATTATCCCTGGAGCTGTGGGCTTTCTGGTTCTCCGGACCCTAACCCTAACCCTAACCCTAGAAGTTGCCGACCGCGGTTTCCGGCCACGGCCCCCCCTGGGTTCTGGCTAGGAAAGCAGGGGAAGGAGCCATGTCTGTGCAGTGTCGTGCTCCTTTTAGCAGGCCTTTGCAATCCCAATTATCCCTGGAGCTGTGGGCTTTCTGGTTCTCCGGACCCTAACCCTAACCCTAACCCTAGAAGTTGCCGACCGCGGTTTTCGGCCACGGCCCCCCCTGGGTTCTGGCTAGGAAAGCTGGGGAAGGAGCCATGCCTGTGCAGTGTCGTGCTCCTCTTGGCAGGCCTTTGCAATCCCAATTATCCCTGGAGCTGTGGGCTTTCTGGTTCTCCGGACCCTAACCCTAACCCTAACCCTAGAAGTTGCCGACCGTGGATTCCGGCCACGGCCCCCCCTGGGTTCTGGCTAGGAAAGCAGGGGAAGGAGCCATGTCGGTGCAGTGTCGTGCTCCTCTTGGCAGGCCTTTGCAATCCCAATTATCCCTGGAGCTGTGGGCTTTCTGGTTCTCCGGACCCTAACCCTAACCCTAACCCTAGAAGTTGCCGACCGCGGTTTCCGGCCACGGCCCCCCCTGGGTTCTGGCTAGGAAAGCTGGGGAAGGAGCCATGTCGGTGCAGTGTCGTGCTCCTCTTGGCAGGCCTTTGCAATCCCAATTATCCCTGGAGCTGTGGGCTTTCTGGTTCTCCGGACACTAACCCTAACCCTAACCCTAGAAGTTGCCGACCGCGGTTTCCGGCCACGGCCCCCCCCGGGTTCTGGCTAGTAAAGCTGGGGAAGGAGCCATGTCTGTGCAGTGTCGTGCTCCTCTTGGCAGGCCTTTGCAATCCCAATTATCCCTGGAGCTGTGGGCTTTCTGGTTCTCCGGACCCTAACCCTAACCCTAACCCTAGAAGTTGCCGACCGCGGTTTCCGGCCACGGCCCCCCCTGGGTTCTGGCTAGGAAAGCAGGGGAAGGAGCCATGTCTGTGCAGTGTCGTGCTCCTCTTGGCAGGCCTTTGCAATCCCAATTATCCCTGGAGCTGTGGGCTTTCTGGTTCTCCGGACCCTAACCCTAACCCTAACCCTAGAAGTTGCCGACCGCGGTTTTCGGCCACGGACCCCCTGGGTTCTGGCTAGGAAAGCTGGGGAAGGAGCCATATCTGTGCAGTGTCATGCTCCTCTTGGCAGGCCTTTGCAATCCCAATTATCCCTGGAGCTGTGGGCTTTCTGGTTCTCCGGACCCTAACCCTAACCCTAACCCTAGAAGTTGCCGACCGTGGATTCCGGCCACGGCCCCCCCTGGGTTCTGGCTAGGAAAGCAGGGGAAGGAGCCATGTCTGTGCAGTGTCGTGCTCCTCTTGGCAGGCCTTTGCAATCCCAATTATCCCTGGAGCTGTGGGCTTTCTGGTTCTCCGGACCCTAACCCTAACCCTAACCCTAGAAGTTGCCGACCGCGGTTTCCGGCCACGGCCCCCCCTGGGTTCTGGCTAGGAAAGCTGGGGAAGGAGCCATGTCGGTGCAGTGTCGTGCTCCTCTTGGCAGGCCTTTGCAATCCCAATTATCCCTGGAGCTGTGGGCTTTCTGGTTCTCCGGACCCTAACCCTAACCCTAACCCTAGAAGTTGCCGACCGCGGTTTCCGGCCACGGCCCCCCCCGGGTTCTGGCTAGGAAAGCTGGGGAAGGAGCCATGTCTGTGCAGTGTCGTGCTCCTCTTGGCAGGCCTTTGCAATCCCAATTATCCCTGGAGCTGTGGGCTTTCTGGTTCTCCGGACCCTAACCCTAACCCTAACCCTAGAAGTTGCCGACCGCGGTTTCCGGCCACGGCCCCCCCTGGGTTCTGGCTAGGAAAGCAGGGGAAGGAGCCATGTCTGTGCAGTGTCGTGCTCCTCTTGGCAGGCCTTTGCAATCCCAATTATCCCTGGAGCTGTGGGCTTTCTGGTTCTCCGGACCCTAACCCTAACCCTAACCCTAGAAGTTGCCGACCGTGGATTCCGGCCACGGCCCCCCCTGGATTCTGGCTAGGAAAGCTGGGGAAGGAGCCATGTCTGTGCAGTGTCGTGCTCCTCTTGGCAGGCCTTTGCAATCCCAATTATCCCTGGAGCTGTGGGCTTTCTGGTTCTCCGGACCCTAACCCTAACCCTAACCCTAGAAGTTGCCGACCGCGGTTTCCGGCCACGGCCCCCCCTGGGTTCTGGCTAGGAAAGCAGGGGAAGGAGCCATGTCTGTGCAGTGTCGTGCTCCTTTTAGCAGGCCTTTGCAATCCCAATTATCCCTGGAGCTGTGGGCTTTCTGGTTCTCCGGACCCTAACCCTAACCCTAACCCTAGAAGTTGCCGACCGCGGTTTTCGGCCACGGCCCCCCCTGGGTTCTGGCTAGGAAAGCTGGGGAAGGAGCCATGCCTGTGCAGTGTCGTGCTCCTCTTGGCAGGCCTTTGCAATCCCAATTATCCCTGGAGCTGTGGGCTTTCTGGTTCTCCGGACCCTAACCCTAACCCTAACCCTAGAAGTTGCCGACCGTGGATTCCGGCCACGGCCCCCCCTGGGTTCTGGCTAGGAAAGCAGGGGAAGGAGCCATGTCGGTGCAGTGTCGTGCTCCTCTTGGCAGGCCTTTGCAATCCCAATTATCCCTGGAGCTGTGGGCTTTCTGGTTCTCCGGACCCTAACCCTAACCCTAACCCTAGAAGTTGCCGACCGCGGTTTCCGGCCACGGCCCCCCCTGGATTCTGGCTAGGAAAGCTGGGGAAGGAGCCATGTCGGTGCAGTGTCGTGCTCCTCTTGGCAGGCCTTTGCAATCCCAATTATCCCTGGAGCTGTGGGCTTTCTGGTTCTCCGGACACTAACCCTAACCCTAACCCTAGAAGTTGCCGACCGCGGTTTCCGGCCACGGCCCCCCCCGGGTTCTGGCTAGTAAAGCTGGGGAAGGAGCCATGTCTGTGCAGTGTCGTGCTCCTCTTGGCAGGCCTTTGCAATCCCAATTATCCCTGGAGCTGTGGGCTTTCTGGTTCTCCGGACCCTAACCCTAACCCTAACCCTAGAAGTTGCCGACCGCGGTTTCCGGCCACGGCCCCCCCTGGGTTCTGGCTAGGAAAGCAGGGGAAGGAGCCATGTCTGTGCAGTGTCGTGCTCCTCTTGGCAGGCCTTTGCAATCCCAATTATCCCTGGAGCTGTGGGCTTTCTGGTTCTCCGGACCCTAACCCTAACCCTAACCCTAGAAGTTGCCGACCGCGGTTTTCGGCCACGGACCCCCTGGGTTCTGGCTAGGAAAGCTGGGGAAGGAGCCATATCTGTGCAGTGTCATGCTCCTCTTGGCAGGCCTTTGCAATCCCAATTATCCCTGGAGCTGTGGGCTTTCTGGTTCTCCGGACCCTAACCCTAACCCTAACCCTAGAAGTTGCCGACCGTGGATTCCGGCCACGGCCCCCCCTGGGTTCTGGCTAGGAAAGCAGGGGAAGGAGCCATGTCTGTGCAGTGTCGTGCTCCTCTTGGCAGGCCTTTGCAATCCCAATTATCCCTGGAGCTGTGGGCTTTCTGGTTCTCCGGACCCTAACCCTAACCCTAACCCTAGAAGTTGCAGACCGCGGTTTCTGGGCATGGCCCCCCCTGGGTTCTGGCTAGGAAAGCTGGGGAAGGAGCCATGTCGGTGCAGTGTCGTGCTCCTCTTGGCAGGCCTTTGCAATCCCAATTATCCCTGGAGCTGTGGGCTTTCTGGTTCTCCGGACCCTAACCCTAACCCTAACCCTAGAAGTTGCCGACCGCGGTTTCCGGCCACGGCCCCCCCTGGGTTCTGGCTAGGAAAGCTGGGGAAGGAGCCATGTCGGTGCAGTGTCGTGCTCCTCTTGGCAGGCCTTTGCAATCCCAATTATCCCTGGAGCTGTGGGCTTTCTGGTTCTCCGGACCCTAACCCTAACCCTAACCCTAGAAGTTGCCGACCGTGGATTCCGGCCACGGCCCCCCCTGGGTTCTGGCTAGGAAAGCAGGGGAAGGAGCCATGTCGGTGCAGTGTCGTGCTCCTCTTGGCAGGCCTTTGCAATCCCAATTATCCCTGGAGCTGTGGGCTTTCTGGTTCTCCGGACCCTAACCCTAACCCTAACCCTAGAAGTTGCCGACCGCGGTTTCCGGCCACGGCCCCCCCTGGGTTCTGGCTAGGAAAGCTGGGGAAGGAGCCATGTCGGTGCAGTGTCGTGCTCCTATTGGCAGGCCTTTGCAATCCCAATTATCCCTGGAGCTGTGGGCTTTCTGGTTCTCTGGACCCTAACCCTAACCCTAACCCTAGAAGTTGCCGACCGCGGTTTCCGGCCACGGCCCCCCCCTGGGTTCTGGCTAGGAAAGCTGGGGAAGGAGCCATGTCTGTGCAGTGTCGTGCTCCTCTTGGCAGGCCTTTGCAATCCCAATTATCCCTGGAGCTGTGGGCTTTCTGGTTCTCCGGACCCTAACCCTAACCCTAACCCTAGAAGTTGCCGACCGCGGTTTCCGGCCACGGCCCCCCCTGGGTTCTGGCTAGGAAAGCAGGGGAAGGAGCCATGTCTGTGCAGTGTCGTGCTCCTCTTGGCAGGCCTTTGCAATCCCAATTATCCCTGGAGCTGTGGGCTTTCTGGTTCTCCGGACCCTAACCCTAACCCTAACCCTAGAAGTTGCCGACCGTGGTTTCCGGCCACGGCCCCCCCTGGGTTCTGGCTAGGAAAGCTGGGGAAGGAGCCATGTCTGTGCAGTGTCGTGCTCCTCTTGGCAGGCCTTTGCAATCCCAATTATCCCTGGAGCTGTGTGCTTTCTGGTTCTCCGGACCCTAACCCTAACCCTAACCCTAGAAGTTGCCGACCGCGGTTTCCGGCCACGGCCCCCCCTGGGTTCTGGCTAGGAAAGCAGGGGAAGGAGCCATGTCTGTGCAGTGTCGTGCTCCTCTTGGCAGGCCTTTGCAATCCCAATTATCCCTGGAGCTGTGTTCTATCTGGTTCTCCAGACCCTAACCCTAACCCTAACCCTAACCCTAGAAGTTGCCGACCGCGGTTTCCGGCCACGGCCCCCCCTGGGTTCTGGCTAGGAAAGCTGGGGAAGGAGCCATGTCTGTGCAGTGTCGTGCTCCTTTTAGCAGGCCTTTGCAATCCCAATTATCCCTGGAGCTGTGGGCTTTCTGGTTCTCCGGACCCTAACCCTAACCCTAACCCTAGAAGTTGCCGACCGCGGTTTTCGGCCACGGACCCCCTGGGTTCTGGCTAGGAAAGCTGGGGAAGGAGCCATATCTGTGCAGTGTCATGCTCCTCTTGGCAGGCCTTTGCAATCCCAATTATCCCTGGAGCTGTGGGCTTTCTGGTTCTCCGGACCCTAACCCTAACCCTAACCCTAGAAGTTGCCGACCGTGGATTCCGGCCACGGCCCCCCCTGGGTTCTGGCTAGGAAAGCAGGGGAAGGAGCCATGTCTGTGCAGTGTCGTGCTCCTCTTGGCAGGCCTTTGCAATCCCAATTATCCCTGGAGCTGTGGGCTTTCTGGTTCTCCGGACCCTAACCCTAACCCTAACCCTAGAAGTTGCAGACCGCGGTTTCTGGGCATGGCCCCCCCTGGGTTCTGGCTAGGAAAGCTGGGGAAGGAGCCATGTCGGTGCAGTGTCGTGCTCCTCTTGGCAGGCCTTTGCAATCCCAATTATCCCTGGAGCTGTGGGCTTTCTGGTTCTCCGGACCCTAACCCTAACCCTAACCCTAGAAGTTGCCGACCGCGGTTTCCGGCCACGGCCCCCCCTGGGTTCTGGCTAGGAAAGCTGGGGAAGGAGCCATGTCGGTGCAGTGTCGTGCTCCTCTTGGCAGGCCTTTGCAATCCCAATTATCCCTGGAGCTGTGGGCTTTCTGGTTCTCCGGACCCTAACCCTAACCCTAACCCTAGAAGTTGCCGACCGCGGTTTCCGGCCACGGCCCCCCCTGGGTTCTGGCTAGGAAAGCAGGGGAAGGAGCCATGTCGGTGCAGTGTCGTGCTCCTCTTGGCAGGCCTTTGCAATCCCAATTATCCCTGGAGCTGTGGGCTTTCTGGTTCTCCGGAACCTAACCCTAACCCTAACCCTAACCCTAGAAGTTGCCGACCGCGGTTTCCGGCCACGGCCCCCCCTGGGTTCTGGCTAGGAAAGCAGGGGAAGGAGCCATGTCTGTGCAGTGTCGTGCTCCTCTTGGCAGGCCTTTGCAATCCCAATTATCCCTGGAGCTGTGGGCTTTCTGGTTCTCCGGACCCTAACCCTAACCCTAACCCTAGAAGTTGCCGACCGCGGTTTCCGGCCACGGCCCCCCCTGGGTTCTGGCTAGGAAAGCAGGGGAAGGAGCCATGTCTGTGCAGTGTCGTGCTCCTCTTGGCAGGCCTTTGCAATCCCAATTATCCCTGGAGCTGTGGGCTTTCTGGTTCTCCGGACCCTAACCCTAACCCTAACCCTAGAAGTTGCCGACCTCAGTTTCCGGCCACGGCCCCCCCTGGGTTCTGGCTAGGAAAGCTGGGGAAGGAGCCATGTCTGTGCAGTGTCGTGCTCCTCTTGGCAGGCCTTTGCAATCCCAATTATCCCTGGAGCTGTGGGCTTTCTGGTTCTCCGGACCCTAACCCTAACCCTAACCCTAGAAGTTGCCGACCGTGGTTTCCGGCCACGGTCCCCCCCCGGGTTCTGGCTAGGAAAGCAGGGGAAGGAGCCATGTCGGTGCAGTGTCGTGCTCCTCTTGGCAGGCCTTTGCAATCCCAATTATCCCTGGAGCTGTGGGCTTTCTGGTTCTCCGGACCCTAACACTAACCCTAACCCTAGAAGTTGCCGACCGCGGTTTCCGGCCACGGCCCCCCCCGGGTTCTGGCTAGGAAAGCAGGGGAAGGAGCCATGTCGGTGCAGTGTCGTGCTCCTCTTGGCAGGCCTTTGCAATCCCAATTATCCCTGGAGCTGTGGGCTTTCTGGTTCTCCGGACCCTAACCCTAACCCTAACCCTAGAAGTTGCCGACCGCGGTTTCCGGCCACGGCCCCCCCTGGGTTCTGGCTAGGAAAGCAGGGGAAGGAGCCATGTCTGTGCAGTGTTGTGCTCCTCTTGGCAGGCCTTTGCAATCCCAATTATCCCTGGAGCTGTGGGCTTTCTGGTTCTCCGGACCCTAACCCTAACCCTAACCCTAGAAGTTGCCGACCGCGGTTTCCGGCCACGGCCCCCCCTGGGTTCTGGCTAGGAAAGCAGGGGAAGGAGCCATGTCTGTGCAGTGTCGTGCTCCTCTTGGCAGGCCTTTGCAATCCCAAATATCCCTGGAGCTGAGGGCTTTCTGGTTCTCCGGACCCTAACCCTAACCCTAACCCTAGAAGTTGCCGACCGCGGTTTCCGGCCACGGCCCCCCCTGGGTTCTGGCTAGGAAAGCAGGGGAAGGAGCCATGTCGGTGCAGTGTCATGCTCCTCTTGGCAGGCCTTTGCAATCCCAATTATCCCTGGAGCTGTGGGCTTTCTGGTTCTCCGGACCCTAACCCTAACCCTAACCCTAGAAGTTGCCGACCGCGGTTTCCGGCCACGGCCCCCCCTAGGTTCTGGCTAGGAAAGCTGGGGAAGGAGCCATGTCGGTGCAGTGTCGTGCTCCTCTTGGCAGGCCTTTGCAATCCCAATTATCCCTGGAGCTGTGGGCTTTCTGGTTCTCCGGACCCTAACCCTAACCCTAACCCTAGAAGTTGCCGACCGCGGTTTCCGGCCACGGCCCCCCCTGGGTTCTGGCTAGGAAAGCAGGGGAAGGAGCCATGTCTGTGCAGTGTCGTGCTCCTCTTGGCAGGCCTTTGCAATCCCAATTATCCCTGGAGCTGTGGGCTTTCTGGTTCTCCGGACCCTAACCCTAACCCTAACCCTAACCCTAGAAGTTGCCGACCGCGGTTTCCGGCCACGGCCCCCCCCGCATTCTGGCTAGGAAAGCTGGGGAAGGAGCCATGTCGGTGCAGTGTCGTGCTCCTCTTGGCAGGCCTTTGCAATCCCAATTATCCCTGGAGCTGTGGGCTTTCTGGTTCTCCGGACCCTAACCCTAACCCTAACCCTAGAAGTTGCCGACCGCGGTTTCCGGCCACGGCCCCCGCTGGGTTCTGGCTAGGAAAGCAGGGGAAGGAGCCATGTCTGTGCAGTGTCGTGCTCCTCTTGGCAGGCCTTTGCAATCCCAATTATCCCTGGAGCTGTGGGCTTTCTGGTTCTCCGGACCCTAACCCTAACCCTAACCCTAACCCTAGAAGTTGCCGACCGCGGTTTCCGGCCACGGCCCCCCCTGGGTTCTGGCTAGGAAAGCAGGGGAAGGAGCCATGTCTGTGCAGTGTCGTGCTCCTCTTGGCAGGCCTTTGCAATCCCAATTATCCCTGGAGCTGTGGGCTTTCTGGTTCTCCGGACCCTAACCCTAACCCTAACCCTAGAAGTTGCCGACCGCGGTTTCCGGCCACGGCCCCCCCTGGGTTCTGGCTAGGAAAGCTGGGGAAGGAGCCATGTCTGTGCAGTGTCGTGCTCCTCTTGGCAGGCCTTTGCAATCCCAATTATCCCTGGAGCTGTGGGCTTTCTGGTTCTCTGGACCCTAACCCTAACCCTAACCCTAGAAGTTGCCGACCGTGGTTTCCGGCCACGGTCCCCCCCCGGGTTCTGGCTAGGAAAGCAGGGGAAGGAGCCATGTCGGTGCAGTGTCGTGCTCCTCTTGGCAGGCCTTTGCAATCCCAATTATCCCTGGAGCTGTGGGCTTTCTGGTTCTCCGGACCCTAACCCTAACCCTAACCCTAGAAGTTGCCGACCGCGGTTTCCGGCCACGGCCCCCCCTGGGTTCTGGCTAGGAAAGCTGGGGAAGGAGCCATGTCTGTGCCGTGTCGTGCTCCTCTTGGCAGGCCTTTGCAATCCCAATTATCCCTGGAGCTGTGGGCTTTCTGGTTCTCCGGACCCTAACCCTAACCCTAACCCTAGAAGTTGCCGACCGCGGTTTTCGGCCACGGCCCCCCCTGGTTTCTGGCTAGGAAAGCTGGGGAAGGAGCCATGTCTGTGCAGTGTCGTGCTCCTCTTGGCAGGCCTTTGCAATCCCAATTATCCCTGGAGCTGTGGGCTTTCTGGTTCTCCGGACCCTAACCCTAACCCTAACCCTAGAAGTTGCCGACCGCGGTTTCCGGCCACGGCCCCCCCTGGGTTCTGGCTAGGAAAGCAGGGGAAGGAGCCATGTCTGTGCAGTGTCATGCTCCTCTTGGCAGGCCTTTGCAATCCCAATTATCCCTGGAGCTGTGGGCTTTCTGGTTCTCCGGACCCTAACCCTAACCCTAACCCTAGAAGTTGCAGACCGCGGTTTCTGGGCGTGGCCCCCCCTGGGTTCTGGCTAGGAAAGCTGGGGAAGGAGCCATGTCGGTGCAGTGTCGTGCTCCTCTTGGCAGGCCTTTGCAATCCCAATTATCCCTGGAGCTGTGGGCTTTCTGGTTCTCCGGACCCTAACCCTAACCCTAACCCTAGAAGTTGCCGACCGCGGTTTCCGGCCACGGCCCCCCCCGGGTTCTGGCTAGGAAAGCTGGGGAAGGAGCCATGTCTGTGCAGTGTCGTGCTCCTCTTGGCAGGCCTTTGCAATCCCAATTATCCCTGGAGCTGTGGGCTTTCTGGTTCTCCGGACCCTAACCCTAACCCTAACCCTAGAAGTTGCCGACCGCGGTTTCCGGCCACGGCCCCCCCTGGGTTCTGGCTAGGAAAGCAGGGGAAGGAGCCATGTCTGTGCAGTGTCGTGCTCCTCTTGGCAGGCCTTTGCAATCCCAATTATCCCTGGAGCTGTGGGCTTTCTGGTTCTCCGGACCCTAACCCTAACCCTAACCCTAGAAGTTGCCGACCGTGGATTCCGGCCACGGCCCCCCCTGGGTTCTGGCTAGGAAAGCTGGGGAAGGAGCCATGTCTGTGCAGTGTCGTGCTCCTCTTGGCAGGCCTTTGCAATCCCAATTATCCCTGGAGCTGTGGGCTTTCTGGTTCTCCGGACCCTAACCCTAACCCTAACCCTAGAAGTTGCCGACCGCGGTTTCCGGCCACGGCCCCCCCTGGGTTCTGGCTAGGAAAGCAGGGGAAGGAGCCATGTCTGTGCAGTGTCGTGCTCCTTTTAGCAGGCCTTTGCAATCCCAATTATCCCTGGAGCTGTGGGCTTTCTGGTTCTCCGGACCCTAACCCTAACCCTAACCCTAGAAGTTGCCGACCGCGGTTTTCGGCCACGGCCCCCCCTGGGTTCTGGCTAGGAAAGCTGGGGAAGGAGCCATGTCTGTGCAGTGTCGTGCTCCTCTTGGCAGGCCTTTGCAATCCCAATTATCCCTGGAGCTGTGGGCTTTCTGGTTCTCCGGACCCTAACCCTAACCCTAACCCTAGAAGTTGCCGACCGTGGATTCCGGCCACGGCCCCCCCTGGGTTCTGGCTAGGAAAGCAGGGGAAGGAGCCATGTCGGTGCAGTGTCGTGCTCCTCTTGGCAGGCCTTTGCAATCCCAATTATCCCTGGAGCTGTGGGCTTTCTGGTTCTCCGGACCCTAACCCTAACCCTAACCCTAGAAGTTGCCGACCGCGGTTTCCGGCCACGGCCCCCCCTGGGTTCTGGCTAGGAAAGCTGGGGAAGGAGCCATGTCGGTGCAGTGTCGTGCTCCTCTTGGCAGGCCTTTGCAATCCCAATTATCCCTGGAGCTGTGGGCTTTCTGGTTCTCCGGACCCTAACCCTAACCCTAACCCTAGAAGTTGCCGACCGCGGTTTCCGGCCACGGCCCCCCCCGGGTTCTGGCTAGGAAAGCTGGGGAAGGAGCCATGTCTGTGCAGTGTCGTGCTCCTCTTGGCAGGCCTTTGCAATCCCAATTATCCCTGGAGCTGTGGGCTTTCTGGTTCTCCGGACCCTAACCCTAACCCTAACCCTAGAAGTTGCCGACCGCGGTTTCCGGCCACGGCCCCCCCTGGGTTCTGGCTAGGAAAGCAGGGGAAGGAGCCATGTCTGTGCAGTGCCGTGCTCCTCTTGGCAGGCCTTTGCAATCCCAATTATCCCTGGAGCTGTGGGCTTTCTGGTTCTCCGGACCCTAACCCTAACCCTAACCCTAGAAGTTGCCGACCGTGGATTCCGGCCACGGCCCCCCCCTGGATTCTGGCTAGGAAAGCAGGGGAAGGAGCCATGTCTGTGCAGTGTCGTGCTCCTCTTGGCAGGCCTTTGCAATCCCAATTATCCCTGGAGCTGTGGGCTTTCTGGTTCTCCGGACCCTAACCCTAACCCTAACCCTAGAAGTTGCCGACCGCGGTTTCCGGCCACGGCCCCCCCTGGGTTCTGGCTAGGAAAGCAGGGGAAGGAGCCATGTCTGTGCAGTGTCGTGCTCCTTTTAGCAGGCCTTTGCAATCCCAATTATCCCTGGAGCTGTGGGCTTTCTGGTTCTCCGGACCCTAACCCTAACCCTAACCCTAGAAGTTGCCGACCGCGGTTTTCGGCCACGGCCCCCCCTGGGTTCTGGCTAGGAAAGCTGGGGAAGGAGCCATGTCTGTGCAGTGTCGTGCTCCTCTTGGCAGGCCTTTGCAATCCCAATTATCCCTGGAGCTGTGGGCTTTCTGGTTCTCCGGACCCTAACCCTAACCCTAACCCTAGAAGTTGCCGACCGTGGATTCCGGCCACGGCCCCCCCTGGGTTCTGGCTAGGAAAGCAGGGGAAGGAGCCATGTCGGTGCAGTGTCGTGCTCCTCTTGGCAGGCCTTTGCAATCCCAATTATCCCTGGAGCTGTGGGCTTTCTGGTTCTCCGGACCCTAACCCTAACCCTAACCCTAGAAGTTGCCGACCGCGGTTTCCGGCCACGGCCCCCCCTGGGTTCTGGCTAGGAAAGCTGGGGAAGGAGCCATGTCGGTGCAGTGTCGTGCTCCTCTTGGCAGGCCTTTGCAATCCCAATTATCCCTGGAGCTGTGGGCTTTCTGGTTCTCCGGACCCTAACCCTAACCCTAACCCTAGAAGTTGCCGACCGCGGTTTCCGGCCACGGCCCCCCCTGGGTTCTGGCTAGGAAAGCAGGGGAAGGAGCCATGTCTGTGCAGTGTCGTGCTCCTCTTGGCAGGCCTTTGCAATCCCAATTATCCCTGGAGCTGTGGGCTTTCTGGTTCTCCGGACCCTAACCCTAACCCTAACCCTAGAAGTTGCCGACCGTGGTTTCCGGCCACGGCCCCCCCTGGGTTCTGGCTAGGAAAGCTGGGGAAGGAGCCATGTCTGTGCAGTGTCGTGCTCCTCTTGGCAGGCCTTTGCAATCCCAATTATCCCTGGAGCTGTGTGCTTTCTGGTTCTCCAGACCCTAACCCTAACCCTAACCCTAGAAGTTGCCGACCGCGGTTTCCGGCCACGGCCCCCCCTGGGTTCTGGCTAGGAAAGCTGGGGAAGGAGCCATGTCTGTGCAGTGTCGTGCTCCTCTTGGCAGGCCTTTGCAATCCCAATTATCCCTGGAGCTGTGTTCTATCTGGTTCTCCGGACCCTAACCCTAACCCTAACCCTAACCCTAGAAGTTGCCGACCGCGGTTTCCGGCCACGGCCCCCCCTGGGTTCTGGCTAGGAAAGCAGGGGAAGGAGCCATGTCTGTGCAGTGTCGTGCTCCTCTTGGCAGGCCTTTGCAATCCCAATTATCCCTGGAGCTGTGGGCTTTCTGGTTCTCCGGACCCTAACCCTAACCCTAACCCTAGAAGTTGCCGACCGTGGATTCCGGCCACGGCCCCCCCTGGGTTCTGGCTAGGAAAGCAGGGGAAGGAGCCATGTCGGTGCAGTGTCGTGCTCCTCTTGGCAGGCCTTTGCAATCCCAATTATCCCTGGAGCTGTGGGCTTTCTGGTTCTCCGGACCCTAACCCTAACCCTAACCCTAGAAGTTGCCGACCGCGGTTTCCGGCCACGGCCCCCCCTGGGTTCTGGCTAGGAAAGCTGGGGAAGGAGCCATGTCGGTGCAGTGTCGTGCTCCTCTTGGCAGGCCTTTGCAATCCCAATTATCCCTGGAGCTGTGGGCTTTCTGGTTCTCCGGACCCTAACCCTAACCCTAACCCTAGAAGTTGCCGACCGCGGTTTCCGGCCACGGCCCCCCCTGGGTTCTGGCTAGGAAAGCAGGGGAAGGAGCCATGTCGGTGCAGTGTCGTGCTCCTCTTGGCAGGCCTTTGCAATCCCAATTATCCCTGGAGCTGTGGGCTTTCTGGTTCTCCGGACCCTAACCCTAACCCTAACCTTAGAAGTTGCCGACCGCGGTTTCCGGCCACGGCCCCCCCCGGGTTCTGGCTAGGAAAGCAGGGGAAGGAGTCATGTCTGTGCAGTGTCGTGCTCCTCTTGGCAGGCCTTTGCAATCCCAATTATCCCTGGAGCTGTGGGCTTTCTGGTTCTCCGGACCCTAACCCTAACCCTAACCCTAGAAGTTGCCGACCGCGGTTTCCGGCCACGGCCCCCCCTGGGTTCTGGCTAGGAAAGCAGGGGAAGGAGCCATGTCTGTGCAGTGTCTTGCTCCTCTTGGCAGGCCTTTGCAATCCCAATTATCCCTGGAGCTGTGGGCTTTCTGGTTCTCCGGACCCTAACCCTAACCCTAACCCTAGAAGTTGCTGACCGCGGTTTCCTGCCACGGCCCCCCCTGGGTTCTGGCTAGGAAAGCAGGGGAAGGAGCCATGTCTGTGCAGTGTCGTGCTCCTTTTGGCAGGCCTTTGCAATCCCAATTATCCCTGGAGCTGTGGGCTTTCTGGTTCTCCGGACCCTAACCCTAACCCTAACCCTAGAAGTTGGCGACCACGGTTTTCGGCCACGGCCCCCCCTGGGTTCTGGCTAGGAAAGCAGGGGAAGGAGCCATGTCTGTGCAGTGTCGTGCTCCTCTTGGCAGGTCTTTGCAATCCCAATTATCCCTGGAGCTGTGGGCTTTCTGGTTCTCCGGACCCTAACCCTAACCCTAACCCTAGAAGTTGCCGACCGCGGTTTCCGGCCACGGCCCCCCCTGGGTTCTGGCTAGGAAAGCAGGGGAAGGAGCCATGTCTGTGCAGTGTCGTGCTCCTCTTGGCAGGCCTTTGCAATCCCAATTATCCCTGGAGCTGTGGGCTTTCTGGTTCTCCGGACCCTAACCCTAACCCTAACCCTAGAATTTGCCGACCGCGGTTTCCGGCCACGGCCCCCCCTGGATTCTGGCTAGGAAAGCAGGGGAAGGAGCCATGTCTGTGCAGTGTCGTGCTCCTCTTGGCAGGCCTTTGCAATCCCAATTATCCCTGGAGCTGTGGGCTTTCTGGTTCTCCGGACCCTAACCCTAACCCTAACCCTAGAAGTTGCCGACCGTGGATTCCGGCCACGGCCCCCCCTGGGTTCTGGCTAGGAAAGCAGGGGAAGGAGCCATGTCTGTGCAGTGTCGTGCTCCTCTTGGCAGGCCTTTGCAATCCCAATTATCCCTGGAGCTGTGGGCTTTCTGGTTCTCCGGACCCTAACCCTAACCCTAACCCTAGAAGTTGCCGACCGCGGTTTCCGGCCACGGCCCGCCCTGGGTTCTGGCTAGGAAAGCTGGGGAAGGAGCCATGTCGGTGCAGTGTCGTGCTCCTCTTGGCAGGCCTTTGCAATCCCAATTATCCCTGGAGCTGTGGGCTTTCTGGTTCTCCGGACCCTAACCCTAACCCTAACCCTAGAAGTTGCCGACCGCGGTTTCCGGCCACGGCCCCCCCTGGGTTCTGGCTAGGAAAGCAGGGGAAGGAGCCATGTCGGTGCAGTGTCGTGCTCCTCTTGGCAGGCCTTTGCAATCCCAATTATCCCTGGAGCTGTGGGCTTTCTGGTTCTCCGGACCCTAACCCTAACCCTAACCCTAGAAGTTGCCGACCGCGGTTTCCGGCCACGGCCCCCCCTGGGTTCTGGCTAGGAAAGCAGGGGAAGGAGCCATGTCTGTGCAGTGTCGTGCTCCTCTTGGCAGGCCTTTGCAATCCCAATTATCCCTGGAGCTGTAGGCTATCTGGTTCTCCAGACCCTAACCCTAACCCTAACCCTAACCCTAGAAGTTGCCGACCGCGGTTTCCGGCCACGCCCCCCCCTGGGTTCTGGCTAGGAAAGCAGGGGAAGGAGCCATGTCTGTGCAGTGTCGTGCTCCTTTTAGCAGGCCTTTGCAATCCCAATTATCCCTGGAGCTGTGGGCTTTCTGGTTCTCCGGACCCTAACCCTAACCCTAACCCTAGAAGTTGCCGACCGCGGTTTTCGGCCACGGACCCCCTGGGTTCTGGCTAGGAAAGCTGGGGAAGGAGCCATGTCTGTGCAGTGTCGTGCTCCTCTTGGCAGGCCTTTGCAATCCCAATTATCCCTGGAGCTGTGGGCTTTCTGGTTCTCCGGACCCTAACCCTAACCCTAACCCTAGAAGTTGCCGACCGCAGTTTCCGGCCACGGCCCCCCCTGGGTTCTGGCTAGGAAAGCTGGGGAAGGGCCCCCCCTGGGTTCTGGCTAGGAAAGCTGGGGAAGGAGCCATGTCGGTGCAGTGTCGTGCTCCTCTTGGCAGGCCTTTGCAATCCCAATTATCCCTGGAGCTGTGGGCTTTCTGGTTCTCCGGACCCTAACCCTAACCCTAACCCTAGAAGTTGCCGACCGCAGTTTCCGGCCACGGCCCCCCCTGGGTTCTGGCTAGGAAAGCTGGGGAAGGGCCCCCCCTGGGTTCTGGCTAGGAAAGCTGGGGAAGGAGCCATGTCGGTGCAGTGTCGTGCTCCTCTTGGCAGGCCTTTGCAATCCCAATTATCCCTGGAGCTGTGGGCTTTCTGGTTCTCCGGACCCTAACCCTAACCCTAACCCTAGAAGTTGCCGACCGCGGTTTCCGGCCACGGCCCCCCCCGGGTTCTGGCTAGGAAAGCTGGGGAAGGAGCCATGTCTGTGCAGTGTCGTGCTCCTCTTGGCAGGCCTTTGCAATCCCAATTATCCCTGGAGCTGTGGGCTTTCTGGTTCTCCGGACCCTAACCCTAACCCTAACCCTAGAAGTTGCCGACCGCGGTTTCCGGCCACGGCCCCCCCTGGGTTCTGGCTAGGAAAGCAGGGGAAGGAGCCATGTCTGTGCAGTGTCGTGCTCCTCTTGGCAGGCCTTTGCAATCCCAATTATCCCTGGAGCTGTGGGCTTTCTGGTTCTCCACACCCTAACCCTAACCCTAACCCTAGAAGTTGCTGACCGCGGTTTCCGGCCACGGCCCCCCCTGGGTTCTGGCTAGGAAAGCAGGGGAAGGAGCCATGTCTGTGCAGTGTCGTGCTCCTTTTGGCAGGCCTTTGCAATCCCAATTATCCCTGGAGCTGTGGGCTTTCTGGTTCTCCGGACCCTAACCCTAACCCTAACTCTAGAAGTTGCCGACCGCGGTTTTCGGCCACGGCCCCCCCTGGGTTCTGGCTAGGAAAGCTGGGGAAGGAGCCATGTCTGTGCAGTGTCGTGCTCCTCTTGGCAGGCCTTTGCAATCCCAATTATCCCTGGAGCTGTGGGCTTTCTGGTTCTCCGGACCCTAACCCTAACCCTAACCCTAGAAGTTGCCGACCGTGGATTCTGGGCATGGCCCCCCCTGGGTTCTGGCAAGGAAAGCTGGGGAAGGAGCCATGTCGGTGCAGTGTCGTGCTCCTCTTGGCAGGCCTTTGCAATCCCAATTATCCCTGGAGCTGTGGGCTTTCTGGTTCTCCGGACCCTAACCCTAACCCTAACCCTAGAAGTTGCCGACCGCGGTTTCCGGCCACGGCCCCCCCTGGGTTCTGGCTAGGAAAGCAGGGGAAGGAGCCATGTCTGTGCAGTGTCGTGCTCCTCTTGGCAGGCCTTTGCAATCCCAATTATCCCTGGAGCTGTGGGCTTTCTGGTTCTCCAGACCCTAACCCTAACCCTAACCCTAGAAGTTGCCGACCGTGGTTTCCGGCCACGGCCCCCCCTGGGTTCTGGCTAGGAAAGCAGGGGAAGGAGCCATGTCTGTGCAGTGTCGTGCTCCTCTTGGCAGGCCTTTGCAATCCCAATTATCCCTGGAGCTGTGGGCTTTCTGGTTCTCCAGACCCTAACCCTAACCCTAACCCTAGAAGTTGCCGACCGCGGTTTCCGGCCACGGCCCCCCCTGGGTTCTGGCTAGGAAAGCAGGGGAAGGAGCCATGTCTGTGCAGTGTCGTGCTCCTCTTGGCAGGCCTTTGCAATCCCAATTATCCCTGGAGCTGTGGGCTTTCTGGTTCTCCGGACCCTAACCCTAACCCTAACCCTAGAAGTTGCCGACCGTGGTTTCCGGCCACGGCCCCCCCCGGGTTCTGGCTAGGAAAGCAGGGGAAGGAGCCATGTCTGTGCAGTGTCGTGCTCCTCTTGGCAGGCCTTTGCAATCCCAATTATCCCTGGAGCTGTGGGCTTTCTGGTTCTCCGGACCCTAACCCTAACCCTAACCCTAGAAGTTGCCGACCGCGGTTTCCGGCCACGGCCCGCCCTGGGTTCTGGCTAGGAAAGCTGGGGAAGGAGCCATGTCGGTGCAGTGTCGTGCTCCTCTTGGCAGGCCTTTGCAATCCCAATTATCCCTGGAGCTGTGGGCTATCTGGTTCTCCGGACCCTAACCCTAACCCTAACCCTAACCCTAGAAGTTGCCGACCGCGGTTTCCGGCCACGGCCCCCCCTGGGTTCTGGCTAGGAAAGCAGGGGAAGGAGCCATGTCGGTGCAGTGTCGTGCTCCTCTTGGCAGGCCTTTGCAATCCCAATTATCCCTGGAGCTGTGGGCTTTCTGGTTCTCCGGACCCTAACCCTAACCCTAACCCTAGAAGTTGCCGACCGCGGTTTCCGGCCACGGCCCCCGCTGGGTTCTGGCTAGGAAAGCAGGGGAAGGAGCCATGTCTGTGCAGTGTCGTGCTCCTCTTGGCAGGCCTTTGCAATCCCAATTATCCCTGGAGCTGTGGGCTTTCTGGTTCTCCGGACCCTAACCCTAACCCTAACCCTAGAAGTTGCCGACCGCGGTTTCCGGCCACGGCCCCCCCTGGGTTCTGGCTAGGAAAGCAGGGGAAGGAGCCATGTCTGTGCAGTGTCGTGCTCCTTTTGGCAGGCCTTTGCAATCCCAATTATCCCTGGAGCTGTGGGCTTTCTGGTTCTCCGGACCCTAACCCTAACCCTAACCCTAGAAGTTGCCGACCGCGGTTTCCGGCCACGGCCCCCCCCGGGTTCTGGCTAGGAAATCAGGGGAAGGAGCCATGTCTGTGCAGTGTCGTGCTCCTCTTGGCAGGCCTTTGCAATCCCAATTATCCCTGGAGCTGTGGGCTTTCTGGTTCTCCAGACCCTAACCCTAACCCTAACCCTAACCGTAGAAGTTGCCGACCGCGGTTTTCGGCCACGGCCCCCCCTGGGTTCTGGCTAGGAAAGCTGGGGAAGGAGCCATGTCTGTGCAGTGTCGTGCTCCTCTTGGCAGGCCTTTGCAATCCCAATTATCCCTGGAGCTGTGGGCTTTCTGGTTCTCCGGACCCTAACCCTAACCCTAACCCTAGAAGTTGCCGACCGCGGTTTTCGGCCACGGCCCCCCCGGGTTCTGGCTAGGAAAGCAGGGGAAGGAGCCATGTCTGTGCAGTGTCGTGCTCCTCTTGGCAGGCCTTTGCAATCCCAATTATCCCTGGAGCTGTGGGCTTTCTGGTTCTCCGGACCCTAACCCTAACCCTAACCCTAGAAGTTGCCGACCGTGGATTCCGGCCACGGCCCCCCCTGGGTTCTGGCTAGGAAAGCAGGGGAAGGAGCCATGTCTGTGCAGTGTCGTGCTCCTCTTGGCAGGCCTTTGCAATCCCAATTATCCCTGGAGCTGTGGGCTTTCTGGTTCTCCGGACCCTAACCCTAACCCTAACCCTAGAAGTTGCCGACCGCGGTTTCCGGCCACGGCCCCCCCTGGGTTCTGGCTAGGAAAGCAGGGGAAGGAGCCATGTCTGTGCAGTGTCGTGCTCCTCTTGGCAGGCCTTTGCAATCCCAATTATCCCTGGAGCTGTGGGCTTTCTGGTTCTCCGGACCCTAACCCTAACCCTAACCCTAGAAGTTGCCGACCGCGGTTTCTGGCCACGGCCCCCCCTGGGTTCTGGCTAGGAAAGCTGGGGAAGGAGCCATGTCGGTGCAGTGTCGTGCTCCTCTTGGCAGACCTTTGCAATCCCAATTATCCCTGGAGCTGTGGGCTTTCTGGTTCTCCGGACCCTAACCCTAACCCTAACCCTAGAAGTTGCCGACCGCGGTTTCCGGCCACGGCCCCCCCCGGGTTCTGGCTAGGAAAGCAGGGGAAGGAGCCATGTCGGTGCAGTGTCGTGCTCCTCTTGGCAGGCCTTTGCAATCCCAATTATCCCTGGAGCTGTGGGCTTTCTGGTTCTCCAGACCCTAACCCTAACCCTAACCCTATAACTTGCCGACCGTGGTTTCCGGCCACGGCCCCCCCTGGGTTCTGGCTAGGAAAGCAGGGGAAGGAGCCATGTCGGTGCAGTGTCGTGCTCCTCTTGGCAGGCCTTTGCAATCCCAATTATCCCTGGAGCTGTGGGCTTTCTGGTTCTCCGGACCCTAACCCTAACCCTAACCCTAGAAGTTGCCGACCGCGGTTTCCGGCCACGGCCCCCCCTGGGTTCTGGCTAGGAAAGCTGGGGAAGGAGCCATGTCTGTGCAGTGTCGTGCTCCTCTTGGCAGGCCTTTGCAATCCCAATTATCCCTGGAGCTGTGGGCTTTCTGGTTCTCCGGACCCTAACCCTAACCCTAACCCTAGAAGTTGCTGACCGCGGTTTCCGGACACGTCCCCCCCTGGGTTCTGGCTAGGAAAGCAGGGGAAGGAGCCATGTCTGTGCAGTGTCGTGCTCCTTTTGGCAGGCCTTTGCAATCCCAATTATCCCTGGAGCTGTGGGCTTTCTGGTTCTCCGGACCCTAACCCTAACCCTAACCCTAGAAGTTGCCGACCGCGGTTTCTGGGCATGGCCCCCCCTGGATTCTGGCTAGGAAAGCTGGGAAAGAGCCATGTCGGTGCAGTGTCGTGCTCCTCTTGGCAGGCCTTTGCAATCCCAATTATGCCTGGAGCTGTGGGCTTTCTGGTTCTCCGGACCCTAACCCTAACCCTAACCCTAGAAGTTGCCGACCGCGGTTTCCGGCCACGGCCCCCCCTGGGTTCTGGCTAGGAAAGCTGGGGAAGGAGCCATGTCTGTGCAGTGTTGTGCTCCTCTTGGCAGGCCTTTGCAATCCCAATTATCCCTGGAGCTGTGGGCTATCTGGTTCTCCGGACCCTAACCCTAACCCTAACCCTAACCCTAGAAGTTGCCGACCGCGGTTTCCGGCCACGGCCCCCCCTGGGTTCTGGCTAGGAAAGCTGGGGAAGGAGCCATGTCGGTGCAGTGTCGTGCTCCTCTTGGCAGGCCTTTGCAATCCCAATTATCCCTGGAGCTGTGGGCTTTCTGGTTCTCCGGACCCTAACCCTAACCCTAACCCTAGAAGTGCCGACCGCGGTTTCCGGCCACGGCCTGCCCTGGGTTCTGGCTAGGAAAGCAGGGGAAGGAGCCATGTCTGTGCAGTGTCGTGCTCCTTTTAGCAGGACTTTGCAATCCCAATTATCCCTGGAGCTGTGGGCTTTCTGGTTCTCCGGACCCTAACCCTAACCCTAACCCTAGAAGTTGCCGACCGTGGTTTCCGGCCACGGCCCCCCCCGGATTCTGGCTAGGAAAGCAGGGGAAGGAGCCATGTCGGTGCAGTGTCGTGCTCCTCTTGGCAGGCCTTTGCAATCCCAATTATCCCTGGAGCTGTGGGCTTTCTGGTTCTCCAGACCCTAACCCTAACCCTAACCCTAGAAGTTGCCGACCGCGGTTTTCAGCCACGGCCCCCCCTGGGTTCTGGCTAGGAAAGCTGGGGAAGGAGCCATGTCGGTGCAGTGTCGTGCTCCTCTTGGCAGGCCTTTGCAATCCCAATTATCCCTGGAGCTGTGGGCTTTCTGGTTCTCCGGACCCTAACCCTAACCCTAACCCTAGAAGTTGCCGACCGCGGTTTCCGGCCACGGCCCCCCCCTGGTTCTGGCCAGGAAAGCAGGGGAAGGAACCATGTCTGTGCAGTGTCGTGCTCCTCTTGGCAGGCCTTTGCAATCCCAATTATCCCTGGAGCTGTGGGCTTTCTGGTTCTCCAGACCCTAACCCTAACCCTAACCCTATAACTTGCCGACCGCGGTTTCCGGCCACGGCCCCCCCTGGGTTCTGGCTAGGAAAGCAGGGGAAGGAGCCATGTCTGTGCAGTGTTGTGCTCCTCTTGGCAGGCCTTTGCAATCCCAATTATCCCTGGAGCTGTGGGCTATCTGGTTCTCCGGACCCTAACCCTAACCCTAACCCTAACCCTAGAAGTTGCCGACCGCGGTTTCCGGCCACGGCCCCCCCCTGGGTTCTGGCTAGGAAAACAGGGGAAGGAGCCATGTCGGTGCAGTGTCGTGCTCCTCTTGGCAGGCCTTTGCAATCCCAATTATCCCTGGAGCTGTGGGCTTTCTGGTTCTCCGGACCCTAACCCTAACCCTAACCCTAGAAGTTGCCGACCGCGGTTTCCGGCCACGGCCCCCCCTGGGTTCTGGCTAGGAAAGCAGGGGAAGGAGCCATGTCGGTGCAGTGTCGTGCTCCTCTTGGCAGGCCTTTGCAATCCCAATTATCCCTGGAGCTGTGGGCTTTCTGGTTCTCCGGACCCTAACCCTAACCCTAACCCTAGAAGTTGCTGACCGCGGTTTCCTTCCACGGCCCCCCCTGGGTTCTGGCTAGGAAAGCTGGGGAAGGAGCCATGTCGGTGCAGTGTCGTGCTCCTCTTGGCAGGCCTTTGCAATCCCAATTATCCCTGGAGCTGTGGGCTTTCTGGTTCTCCGGACCCTAACCCTAACCCTAACCCTAGAAGTTGCCGACCGCGGTTTCCGGCCACGGCCCCCCCTGGGTTCTGGCTAGGAAAGCAGGGGAAGGAGCCATGTCTGTGCAGTGTTGTGCTCCTCTTTGCAGGCCTTTGCAATCCCAATTATCCCTGGAGCTGTGGGCTATCTGGTTCTCCGGACCCTAACCCTAACCCTAACCCTAACCCTAGAAGTTGCCGACCGCGGTTTCCGGCCACGGCCCCCCCCGGATTCTGGCTAGGAAAGCTGGGGAAGGAGCCATGTCTGTGCAGTGTCGTGCTCCTCTTGGCAGGCCTTTGCAATCCCAATTATCCCTGGAGCTGTGGGCTTTCTGGTTCTCCGGACCCTAACCCTAACCCTAACCCTAGAAGTTGCCGACCGTGGATTCCGGCCACGGCCCCCCCTGGGTTCTGGCTAGGAAAGCAGGGGAAGGAGCCATGTCTGTGCAGTGTCGTGCTCCTCTTGGCAGGCCTTTGCAATCCCAATTATCCCTGGAGCTGTGGGCTTTCTGGTTCTCCGGACCCTAACCCTAACCCTAACCCTAGAAGTTGCTGACCGCGGTTTCCGGCCACGGCCCCCCCTGGGTTCTGGCTAGGAAAGCAGGGGAAGGAGCCATGTCTGTGCAGTGTCGTGCTCCTCTTGGCAGGCCTTTGCAATCCCAATTATCCCTGGAGCTGTGGGCTTTCTGGTTCTCCAGACCCTAACCCTAACCCTAACCCTAGAAGTTGCCGACCGCGGTTTCCGGCCACGGCCCCCCCTGGGTTCTGGCTAGGAAAGCTGGGGAAGGAGCCATGTCGGTGCAGTGTCGTGCTCCTCTTGGCAGACCTTTGCAATCCCAATTATCCCTGGAGCTGTGGGCTTTCTGGTTCTCCGGACCCTAACCCTAACCCTAACCCTAGAAGTTGCCGACCGCGGTTTCTGGGCATGGCCCCCCCTGGGTTCTGGCTAGGAAAGCTGGGGAAGGAGCCATGTCGGTGCAGTGTCGTGCTCCTCTTGGCAGGCCTTTGCAATCCCAATTATCCCTGGAGCTGTGGGCTTTCTGGTTCTCCGGACCCTAACCCTAACCCTAACCCTAGAAGTTGCCGACCGCGGTTTCCGGCCACGGCCCCCCCTGGGTTCTGGCTAGGAAACCTGGGGAAGGAGCCATGTCGGTGCAGTGTCGTGCTCCTCTTGGCAGGCCTTTGCAATCCCAATTATCCCTGGAGCTGTGGGCTTTCTGGTTCTCCGGACCCTAACCCTAACCCTAACCCTAGAAGTTGCCGACCGCGGTTTCCGGCCACGGCCCCCACTGGGTTCTGGCTAGGAAAGCAGGGGAAGGAGCCATGTCTGTGCAGTGTTGTGCTCCTCTTGGCAGGCCTTTGCAATCCCAATTATCCCTGGAGCTGTGGGCTTTCTGGTTCTCCGGACCCTAACCCTAACCCTAACCCTAGAAGTTGCCGACCGCGGTTTCTGGGCATGGCCCCCCCTGGGTTCTGGCTAGGAAAGCTGGGGAAGGAGCCATGTCTGTGCAGTGTCGTGCTCCTCTTGGCAGGCCTTTGCAATCCCAATTATCCCTGGAGCTGTGGGCTTTCTGGTTCTCCAGACCCTAACCCTAACCCTAACCCTAGAAGTTGCCGACCGCGGTTTCCGGCCACGGCCCCCCCTGGGTTCTGGCTAGGAAAGCTGGGGAAGGAGCCATGTCGGTGCAGTGTCGTGCTCCTCTTGGCAGGCCTTTGCAATCCCAATTATCCCTGGAGCTGTGGGCTTTCTGGTTCTCCGGACCCTAACCCTAACCCTAACCCTAGAAGTTGCCGACCGCGGTTTCCGGCCACGGCCTCCCCTGGGTTCTGGCTAGGAAAGCAGGGGAAGGAGCCATGTCTGTGCAGTGTCATGCTCCTCTTGGCAGGCCTTTGCAATCCCAATTATCCCTGGAGCTGTGGGCTTTCTGGTTCTCCGGACCCTAACCCTAACCCTAACCCTAGAAGTTGCCGACCGCGGTTTCCGGCCACGGCCCCCCCTGGGTTCTGGCTAGGAAAGCAGGGGAAGGAGCCATGTCTGTGCAGTGTCGTGCTCCTCTTGGCAGGCCTTTGCAATCCCAATTATCCCTGGAGCTGTGGGCTTTCTGGTTCTCCGGACCCTAACCCTAACCCTAACCCTAGAAGTGCCGACCGCGGTTTCCGGCCACGGCCCCCCCTGGGTTCTGGCTAGGAAAGCTGGGGAAGGAGCCATGTCTGTGCAGTGTCGTGCTCCTCTTGGCAGGCCTTTGCAATCCCAATTATCCCTGGAGCTGTGTGCTTTCTGGTTCTCCGGACCCTAACCCTAACCCTAACCCTAGAAGTTGCCGACCGCGGTTTCCGGCCACGGCCCCCCCTGGGTTCTGGCTAGGAAAGCAGGGGAAGGAGCCATGTCTGTGCAGTGTCGTGCTCCTCTTGGCAGGCCTTTGCAATCCCAATTATCCCTGGAGCTGTGGGCTATCTGGTTCTCCAGACCCTAACCCTAACCCTAACCCTAACCCTAGAAGTTGCCGACCGCGGTTTCCGGCCACGGCCCCCCCTGGGTTCTGGCTAGGAAAGCAGGGGAAGGAGCCATGTCTGTGCAGTGTCGTGCTCCTTTTAGCAGGCCTTTGCAATCCCAATTATCCCTGGAGCTGTGGGCTTTCTGGTTCTCCGGACCCTAACCCTAACCCTAACCCTAGAAGTTGCCGACCGCGGTTTTCGGCTACGGACCCCCTGGGTTCTGGCTAGGAAAGCTGGGGAAGGAGCCATGTCTGTGCAGTGTCATGCTCCTCTTGGCAGGCCTTTGCAATCCCAATTATCCCTGGAGCTGTGGGCTTTCTGGTTCTCCGGACCCTAACCCTAACCCTAACCCTAGAAGTTGCCGACCGTGGATTCCGGCCACGGCCCCCCCTGCGTTCTGGCTAGGAAAGCTGGGGAAGGAGCCATGTCGGTGCAGTGTCGTGCTCCTCTTGGCAGGCCTTTGCAATCCCAATTATCCCTGGAGCTGTGGGCTTTCTGTTTCTCCGGACCCTAACCCTAACCCTAACCCTAGAAGTTGCAGACCGCGGTTTCTGGGCATGGCCCCCCCTGGGTTCTGGCTAGGAAAGCTGGGGAAGGAGCCATGTCGGTGCAGTGTCGTGCTCCTCTTGGCAGGCCTTTGCAATCCCAATTATCCCTGGAGCTGTGGGCTTTCTGGTTCTCCGGACCCTAACCCTAACCCTAACCCTAGAAGTTGCCGACCGCGGTTTCCGGCCACGGCCCCCCCTGGGTTCTGGCTAGGAAAGCAGGGGAAGGAGCCATGTCGGTGCAGTGTCGTGCTCCTTTTGGCAGGCCTTTGCAATCCCAATTATCCCTGGAGCTGTGGGCTTTCTGGTTCTCCGGACCCTAACCCTAACCCTAACCCTAGAAGTTGCCAACCGCGGTTTCCGGCCACGGCCCCCCCTGGGTTCTGGCTAGGAAAGCTGGGGAAGGAGCCATGTCTGTGCAGTGTCGTGCTCCTCTTGGCAGGCCTTTGCAATCCCAATTATCCCTGGAGCTGTGGGCTTTCTGGTTCTCCGGACCCTAACCCTAACCCTAACCCTAGAAGTTGCTGACCGCGGTTTCCGGCCACGGCCCCCCCTGGGTTCTGGCTAGGAAAGCAGGGGAAGGAGCCATGTCTGTGCAGTGTCGTGCTCCTCTTGGCAGGCCTTTGCAATCCCAATTATCCCTGGAGCTGTGGGCTTTCTGGTTCTCCGGACCCTAACCCTAACCCTAACCCTAGAAGTTGCCGACCGCGGTTTCCGGCCACGGCCCCCCCTGGGTTCTGGCTAGGAAAGCAGGGGAAGGAGCCATGTCTGTGCAGTGTCGTGCTCCTCTTGGCAGGCCTTTGCAATCCCAATTATCCCTGGAGCTGTGGGCTTTCTGGTTCTCCGGACCCTAACCCTAACCCTAACCCTAGAAGTTGCCGACCGCGGTTTCCAGCCACGGCCCCCCCTGGGTTCTGGCTAGGAAAGCAGGGGAAGGAGCCATGTCGGTGCAGTGTCGTGCTCCTCTTGGCAGGCCTTTGCAATCCCAATTATCCCTGGAGCTGTGGGCTTTCTGGTTCTCCGGACCCTAACCCTAGCCCTAACCCTAGAAGTTGCCGACTGCGGTTTCCGGCCATGGCCCCCCCTGGGTTCTGGCTAGGAAAGCAGGGGAAGGAGCCATGTCTGTGCAGTGTCGTGCTCCTCTTGGCAGGCCTTTGCAATCCCAATTATCCCTGGAGCTGTGGGCTTTCTGGTTCTCCGGACCCTAACCCTAACCCTAACCCTAAACCTAGAAGTTGCCGACCGTGGTTTCCGGCCACGGCCCCCCCCGGGTTCTGGCTAGGAAAGCAGGGGAAGGAGCCATGTCTGTGCAGTGTCGTGCTCCTCTTGGCAGGCCTTTGCAATCCCAATTATCCCTGGAGCTGTGGGCTTTCTGGTTCTCCGGACCCTAACCCTAACCCTAACCCTAGAAGTTGCCGACCGCGGTTTCCGGCCACGGCCCCCCCTGGGTTCTGGCTAGGAAAGCAGGGGAAGGAGCCATGTCTGTGCAGTGTTGTGCTCCTCTTGGCAGGCCTTTGCAATCCCAATTATCCCTGGAGCTGTGGGCTATCTGGTTCTCCGGACCCTAACCCTAACCCTAACCCTAACCCTAGAAGTTGCCGACCGCGGTTTCCGGCCACGGCCCCCCCTGGGTTCTGGCTAGGAAAGCAGGGGAAGGAGCCATGTCGGTGCAGTGTCGTGCTCCTCTTGGCAGGCCTTTGCAATCCCAATTATCCCTGGAGCTGTGGGCTTTCTGGTTCTCCGGACCCTAACCCTAACCCTAACCCTAGAAGTTGCCGACTGCGGTTTCCGGCCATGGCCCCCCCTGGGTTCTGGCTAGGAAAGCAGGGGAAGGAGCCATGTCTGTGCAGTGTCGTGCTCCTCTTCGCAGGCCTTTGCAATCCCAATTATCCCTGGAGCTGTGGGCTTTCTGGTTCTCCGGACCCTAACCCTAACCCTAACCCTAGAAGTTGCCGAGCGCGGTTTCCGGCCACGGCCCCCCCTGGGTTCTGGCTAGGAAAGCAGGGGAAGGAGCCATGTCTGTGCAGTGTTGTGCTCCTCTTGGCAGGCCTTTGCAATCCCAATTATCCCTGGAGCTGTGGGCTTTCTGGTTCTCCGGACCCTAACCCTAACCCTAACCCTAACCCTAGAAGTTGCCGACCGCGGTTTCCGGCCACGGCCCCCCCTGGGTTCTGGCTAGGAAAGCAGGGGAAGGAGCCATGTCGGTGCAGTGTCGTGCTCCTCTTGGCAGGCCTTTGCAATCCCAATTATCCCTGGAGCTGTGGGCTTTCTGGTTCTCCGGACCCTAACCCTAACCCTAACCCTAGAAGTTGCCGACCGCGGTTTCCGGCCACGGCCCCCCCTGGGTTCTGGCTAGGAAAGCTGGGGAAGGAGCCATGTCTGTGCAGTGTCGTGCTCCTCTTGGCAGGCCTTTGCAATCCCAATTATCCCTGGAGCTGTGGGCTTTCTGGTTCTCCGGACCCTAACCCTAACCCTAACCCTAGAAGTTGCTGACCGCGGTTTTCGGCCACGGCCCCCCCTGGGTTCTGGCTAGGAAAGCAGGGGAAGGAGCCATGTCTGTGCAGTGTCGTGCTCCTCTTGGCAGGCCTTTGCAATCCCAATTATCCCTGGAGCTGTGGGCTTTCTGGTTCTCCGGACCCTAACCCTAACCCTAACCCTAGAAGTTGCCGACCGCGGTTTCTGTCATGGCCCCCCCTGGGTTCTGGCTAGGAAAGCTGGGGAAGGAGCCATGTCGGTGCAGTGTCGTGCTCCTCTTGGCAGGCCTTTGCAATCCCAATTATCCCTGGAGCTGTGGGCTTTCTGGTTCTCCGGACCCTAACCCTAACCCTAACCCTAGAAGTTGCCGACCGCGGTTTCCGGCCACGGCCCCCCCTGGGTTCTGGCTAGGAAAGCTGGGGAAGGAGCCATGTCGGTGCAGTGTCGTGCTCCTCTTGGCAGGCCTTTGAAATCCCAATTATCCCTGGAGCTGTGGGCTTTCTGGTTCTCCGGACCCTAACCCTAACCCTAACCCTAGAAGTTGCCGACCGCGGTTTCCGACCACGGCCCCCCCCGGGTTCTGGCTAGGAAAGCAGGGGAAGGAGCCATGTCTGTGCAGTGTCGTGCTCCTCTTGGCAGGCCTTTGCAATCCCAATTATCCCTGGAGCTGTGGGCTTTCTGGTTCTCCGGACCCTAACCCTAACCCTAACCCTATAAGTTGCCGACCGTGGTTTCCGGCCACGGCCTCCCCTGGGTTCTGGCTAGGAAAGCAGGGGAAGGAGCCATGTCTGTGCAGTGTCGTGCTCCTCTTGGCAGGCCTTTGCAATCCCAATTATCCCTGGAGCTGTGGGCTTTCTGGTTCTCCGGACCCTAACCCTAACCCTAACCCTAGAAGTTGCCGACCGCGGTTTCTGGGCATGGCCCCCCCTGGGTTCTGGCTAGGAAAGCTGGGGAAGGAGCCATGTCGGTGCAGTGTCGTGCTCCTCTTGGCAGGCCTTTGCAATCCCAATTATCCCTGGAGCTGTGGGCTATCTGGTTCTCCGGACCCTAACCCTAACCCTAACCCTAGAAGTTGCCGACCGCGGTTTCCGGCCACGGCCCCCCCTGGGTTCTGGCTAGGAAAGCTGGGGAAGGAGCCATGTCGGTGCAGTGTCGTGCTCCTCTTCGCAGGCCTTTGCAATCCCAATTATCCCTGGAGCTGTGGGCTTTCTGGTTCTCCGGACCCTAACCCTAACCCTAACCCTAGAAGTTGCCGACCGCGGTTTCCGGCCACGGCCCCCCCTGGGTTCTGGCTAGGAAAGCAGGGGAAGGAGCCATGTCTGTGCAGTGTTGTGCTCCTCTTTGCAGGCCTTTGCAATCCCAATTATCCCTGGAGCTGTGGGCTATCTGGTTCTCCGGACCCTAACCCTAACCCTAACACTAACCCTAGAAGTTGCCGACCGCGGTTTCCGGCCACGGCCCCCCCTGGGTTCTGGCTAGGAAAGCAGGGGAAGGAGCCATGTCGGTGCAGTGTCGTGCTCCTCTTGGCAGGCCTTTGCAATCCCAATTATCCCTGGAGCTGTGGGCTTTCTGGATCTCCGGACCCTAACCCTAACCCTAACCCTAGAAGTTGCTGACCGCGGTTTCCGGCCACGGCCCCCACTGGGTTCTGGCTAGGAAAGCTGGGGAAGGAGCCATGTCTGTGCAGTGTCGTGCTCCTCTTGGCAGGCCTTTGCAATCCCAATTATCCCTGGAGCTGTGGGCTTTCTGGTTCTCCGGACCCTAACCCTAACCCTAACCCTAGAAGTGCCGACCGCGGTTTCCGGCCACGGCCCCCCCTGGGTTCTGGCTAGGAAAGCTGGGGAAGGAGCCATGTCTGTGCAGTGTCGTGCTCCTCTTGGCAGGCCTTTGCAATCCCAATTATCCCTGGAGCTGTGTGCTTTCTGGTTCTCCGGACCCTAACCCTAACCCTAACCCTAGAAGTTGCCGACCGCGGTTTCCGGCCACGGCCCCCCCTGGGTTCTGGCTAGGAAAGCAGGGGAAGGAGCCATGTCTGTGCAGTGTCGTGCTCCTCTTGGCAGGCCTTTGCAATCCCAATTATCCCTGGAGCTGTGGGCTATCTGGTTCTCCAGACCCTAACCCTAACCCTAACCCTAACCCTAGAAGTTGCCGACCGCGGTTTCCGGCCACGGCCCCCCCTGGGTTCTGGCTAGGAAAGCAGGGGAAGGAGCCATGTCTGTGCAGTGTCGTGCTCCTTTTAGCAGGCCTTTGCAATCCCAATTATCCCTGGAGCTGTGGGCTTTCTGGTTCTCCGGACCCTAACCCTAACCCTAACCCTAGAAGTTGCCGACCGCGGTTTTCGGCCACGGACCCCCTGGGTTCTGGCTAGGAAAGCTGGGGAAGGAGCCATGTCTGTGCAGTGTCATGCTCCTCTTGGCAGGCCTTTGCAATCCCAATTATCCCTGGAGCTGTGGGCTTTCTGGTTCTCCGGACCCTAACCCTAACCCTAACCCTAGAAGTTGCCGACCGTGGATTCCGGCCACGGCCCCCCCTGCGTTCTGGCTAGGAAAGCTGGGGAAGGAGCCATGTCGGTGCAGTGTCGTGCTCCTCTTGGCAGGCCTTTGCAATCCCAATTATCCCTGGAGCTGTGGGCTTTCTGTTTCTCCGGACCCTAACCCTAACCCTAACCCTAGAAGTTGCAGACCGCGGTTTCTGGGCATGGCCCCCCCTGGGTTCTGGCTAGGAAAGCTGGGGAAGGAGCCATGTCGGTGCAGTGTCGTGCTCCTCTTGGCAGGCCTTTGCAATCCCAATTATCCCTGGAGCTGTGGGCTTTCTGGTTCTCCGGACCCTAACCCTAACCCTAACCCTAGAAGTTGCCGACCGCGGTTTCCGGCCACGGCCCCCCCTGGGTTCTGGCTAGGAAAGCAGGGGAAGGAGCCATGTCGGTGCAGTGTCGTGCTCCTTTTGGCAGGCCTTTGCAATCCCAATTATCCCTGGAGCTGTGGGCTTTCTGGTTCTCCGGACCCTAACCCTAACCCTAACCCTAGAAGTTGCCAACCGCGGTTTCCGGCCACGGCCCCCCCTGGGTTCTGGCTAGGAAAGCTGGGGAAGGAGCCATGTCTGTGCAGTGTCGTGCTCCTCTTGGCAGGCCTTTGCAATCCCAATTATCCCTGGAGCTGTGGGCTTTCTGGTTCTCCGGACCCTAACCCTAACCCTAACCCTAGAAGTTGCTGACCGCGGTTTCCGGCCACGGCCCCCCCTGGGTTCTGGCTAGGAAAGCAGGGGAAGGAGCCATGTCTGTGCAGTGTCGTGCTCCTCTTGGCAGGCCTTTGCAATCCCAATTATCCCTGGAGCTGTGGGCTTTCTGGTTCTCCGGACCCTAACCCTAACCCTAACCCTAGAAGTTGCCGACCGCGGTTTCCGGCCACGGCCCCCCCTGGGTTCTGGCTAGGAAAGCAGGGGAAGGAGCCATGTCTGTGCAGTGTCGTGCTCCTCTTGGCAGGCCTTTGCAATCCCAATTATCCCTGGAGCTGTGGGCTTTCTGGTTCTCCGGACCCTAACCCTAACCCTAACCCTAGAAGTTGCCGACCGCGGTTTCCAGCCACGGCCCCCCCTGGGTTCTGGCTAGGAAAGCAGGGGAAGGAGCCATGTCGGTGCAGTGTCGTGCTCCTCTTGGCAGGCCTTTGCAATCCCAATTATCCCTGGAGCTGTGGGCTTTCTGGTTCTCCGGACCCTAACCCTAGCCCTAACCCTAGAAGTTGCCGACTGCGGTTTCCGGCCATGGCCCCCCCTGGGTTCTGGCTAGGAAAGCAGGGGAAGGAGCCATGTCTGTGCAGTGTCGTGCTCCTCTTGGCAGGCCTTTGCAATCCCAATTATCCCTGGAGCTGTGGGCTTTCTGGTTCTCCGGACCCTAACCCTAACCCTAACCCTAAACCTAGAAGTTGCCGACCGTGGTTTCCGGCCACGGCCCCCCCCGGGTTCTGGCTAGGAAAGCAGGGGAAGGAGCCATGTCTGTGCAGTGTCGTGCTCCTCTTGGCAGGCCTTTGCAATCCCAATTATCCCTGGAGCTGTGGGCTTTCTGGTTCTCCGGACCCTAACCCTAACCCTAACCCTAGAAGTTGCCGACCGCGGTTTCCGGCCACGGCCCCCCCTGGGTTCTGGCTAGGAAAGCAGGGGAAGGAGCCATGTCTGTGCAGTGTTGTGCTCCTCTTGGCAGGCCTTTGCAATCCCAATTATCCCTGGAGCTGTGGGCTATCTGGTTCTCCGGACCCTAACCCTAACCCTAACCCTAACCCTAGAAGTTGCCGACCGCGGTTTCCGGCCACGGCCCCCCCTGGGTTCTGGCTAGGAAAGCAGGGGAAGGAGCCATGTCGGTGCAGTGTCGTGCTCCTCTTGGCAGGCCTTTGCAATCCCAATTATCCCTGGAGCTGTGGGCTTTCTGGTTCTCCGGACCCTAACCCTAACCCTAACCCTAGAAGTTGCCGACTGCGGTTTCCGGCCATGGCCCCCCCTGGGTTCTGGCTAGGAAAGCAGGGGAAGGAGCCATGTCTGTGCAGTGTCGTGCTCCTCTTCGCAGGCCTTTGCAATCCCAATTATCCCTGGAGCTGTGGGCTTTCTGGTTCTCCGGACCCTAACCCTAACCCTAACCCTAGAAGTTGCCGAGCGCGGTTTCCGGCCACGGCCCCCCCTGGGTTCTGGCTAGGAAAGCAGGGGAAGGAGCCATGTCTGTGCAGTGTTGTGCTCCTCTTGGCAGGCCTTTGCAATCCCAATTATCCCTGGAGCTGTGGGCTTTCTGGTTCTCCGGACCCTAACCCTAACCCTAACCCTAACCCTAGAAGTTGCCGACCGCGGTTTCCGGCCACGGCCCCCCCTGGGTTCTGGCTAGGAAAGCAGGGGAAGGAGCCATGTCGGTGCAGTGTCGTGCTCCTCTTGGCAGGCCTTTGCAATCCCAATTATCCCTGGAGCTGTGGGCTTTCTGGTTCTCCGGACCCTAACCCTAACCCTAACCCTAGAAGTTGCCGACCGCGGTTTCCGGCCACGGCCCCCCCTGGGTTCTGGCTAGGAAAGCTGGGGAAGGAGCCATGTCTGTGCAGTGTCGTGCTCCTCTTGGCAGGCCTTTGCAATCCCAATTATCCCTGGAGCTGTGGGCTTTCTGGTTCTCCGGACCCTAACCCTAACCCTAACCCTAGAAGTTGCTGACCGCGGTTTTCGGCCACGGCCCCCCCTGGGTTCTGGCTAGGAAAGCAGGGGAAGGAGCCATGTCTGTGCAGTGTCGTGCTCCTCTTGGCAGGCCTTTGCAATCCCAATTATCCCTGGAGCTGTGGGCTTTCTGGTTCTCCGGACCCTAACCCTAACCCTAACCCTAGAAGTTGCCGACCGCGGTTTCTGTCATGGCCCCCCCTGGGTTCTGGCTAGGAAAGCTGGGGAAGGAGCCATGTCGGTGCAGTGTCGTGCTCCTCTTGGCAGGCCTTTGCAATCCCAATTATCCCTGGAGCTGTGGGCTTTCTGGTTCTCCGGACCCTAACCCTAACCCTAACCCTAGAAGTTGCCGACCGCGGTTTCCGGCCACGGCCCCCCCTGGGTTCTGGCTAGGAAAGCTGGGGAAGGAGCCATGTCGGTGCAGTGTCGTGCTCCTCTTGGCAGGCCTTTGAAATCCCAATTATCCCTGGAGCTGTGGGCTTTCTGGTTCTCCGGACCCTAACCCTAACCCTAACCCTAGAAGTTGCCGACCGCGGTTTCCGACCACGGCCCCCCCCGGGTTCTGGCTAGGAAAGCAGGGGAAGGAGCCATGTCTGTGCAGTGTCGTGCTCCTCTTGGCAGGCCTTTGCAATCCCAATTATCCCTGGAGCTGTGGGCTTTCTGGTTCTCCGGACCCTAACCCTAACCCTAACCCTATAAGTTGCCGACCGTGGTTTCCGGCCACGGCCTCCCCTGGGTTCTGGCTAGGAAAGCAGGGGAAGGAGCCATGTCTGTGCAGTGTCGTGCTCCTCTTGGCAGGCCTTTGCAATCCCAATTATCCCTGGAGCTGTGGGCTTTCTGGTTCTCCGGACCCTAACCCTAACCCTAACCCTAGAAGTTGCCGACCGCGGTTTCTGGGCATGGCCCCCCCTGGGTTCTGGCTAGGAAAGCTGGGGAAGGAGCCATGTCGGTGCAGTGTCGTGCTCCTCTTGGCAGGCCTTTGCAATCCCAATTATCCCTGGAGCTGTGGGCTATCTGGTTCTCCGGACCCTAACCCTAACCCTAACCCTAGAAGTTGCCGACCGCGGTTTCCGGCCACGGCCCCCCCTGGGTTCTGGCTAGGAAAGCTGGGGAAGGAGCCATGTCGGTGCAGTGTCGTGCTCCTCTTCGCAGGCCTTTGCAATCCCAATTATCCCTGGAGCTGTGGGCTTTCTGGTTCTCCGGACCCTAACCCTAACCCTAACCCTAGAAGTTGCCGACCGCGGTTTCCGGCCACGGCCCCCCCTGGGTTCTGGCTAGGAAAGCAGGGGAAGGAGCCATGTCTGTGCAGTGTTGTGCTCCTCTTTGCAGGCCTTTGCAATCCCAATTATCCCTGGAGCTGTGGGCTATCTGGTTCTCCGGACCCTAACCCTAACCCTAACACTAACCCTAGAAGTTGCCGACCGCGGTTTCCGGCCACGGCCCCCCCTGGGTTCTGGCTAGGAAAGCAGGGGAAGGAGCCATGTCGGTGCAGTGTCGTGCTCCTCTTGGCAGGCCTTTGCAATCCCAATTATCCCTGGAGCTGTGGGCTTTCTGGATCTCCGGACCCTAACCCTAACCCTAACCCTAGAAGTTGCTGACCGCGGTTTCCGGCCACGGCCCCCACTGGGTTCTGGCTAGGAAAGCTGGGGAAGGAGCCATGTCTGTGCAGTGTCGTGCTCCTCTTGGCAGGCCTTTGCAATCCCAATTATCCCTGGAGCTGTGGGCTTTCTGGTTCTCCGGACCCTAACCCTAACCCTAAACCTAGAAGTTGCCGACCGTGGATTCCGGCCACGGCCCCCCCTGGGTTCTGGCTAGGAAAGCTGGGGAAGGAGCCATGTCTGTGCAGTGTCGTGCTCCTCTTGGCAGGCCTTTGCAATCCCAATTATCCCTGGAGCTGTGGGCTTTCTGGTTCTCCGGACCCTAACCCTAACCCTAACCCTAGAAGTTGCCGACCGCGGTTTTCGGCCACGGCCCCCCCTGGTTTCTGGCTAGGAACGCAGGGGAAGGAGCCATGTCTGTGCAGTGTTGTGCTCCTCTTGGCAGGCCTTTGCAATCCCAATTATCCCTGGAGCTGTGGGCTTTCTGGTTCTCCGGACCCTAACCCTAACCCTAACCCTAGAAGTTGCCGACCGCGGTTTCCGGCCACGGCCCCCCCCGGGTTCTGGCTAGGAAAGCAGGGGAAGGAGCCATGTCTGTGCAGTGTCGTGCTCCTCTTGGCAGGCCTTTGCAATCCCAATTATCCCTGGAGCTGTGGGCTTTCTGGTTCTCCGGACACTAACCCTAACCCTAACCCTAGAAGTTGCCGACCGTGGTTTCCGGCCACGGCCCCGCCTGTGTTCTGGCTAGGAAAGCTGGGGAAGGAGCCATGTCGGTGCAGTGTCGTGCTCCTCTTGGCAGGCCTTTGCAATCCCAATTATCCCTGGAGCTGTGGGCTTTCTGGTTCTCCAGACCCTAACCCTAACCCTAACCCTAGAAGTTGCCGACCGTGGTTTCCGGCCACGGCCCCGCCTGTGTTCTGGCTAGGAAAGCAGGGGAAGGAGCCATGTCGGTGCAGTGTCGTGCTCCTCTTGGCAGGCCTTTGCAATCCCAATTATCCCTGGAGCTGTGGGCTTTCTGGTTCTCCGGACCCTAACCCTAACCCTAACCCTAACCCTAGAAGTTGCCGACCGCGGTTTTCGGCCACGGCCCCCCCTGGGTTCTGGCTAGGAAAGCAGGGGAAGGAGCCATGTCTGTGCAGTGTCGTGCTCCTCTTGGCAGGCCTTTGCAATCCCAATTATCCCTGGAGCTGTGGGCTTTCTGGTTCTCCGGACCCTAACCCTAACCCTAACCCTAGAAGTTGCTGACCGCGGTTTCCGGCCACGGCCCCCCCTGGGTTCTGGCTAGGAAAGCTGGGGAAGGAGCCATGTTGGTGCAGTGTCGTGCTCCTCTTGGCAGGCCTTTGCAATCCCAATTATCCCTGGAGCTGTGGGCTTTCTGGTTCTCCGGACCCTAACCCTAACCCTAACCCTAGAAGTTGCCGACCGCGGTTTCCGGCCACGGCCCCCCCTGGGTTCTGGCTAGGAAAGCAGGGGAAGGAGCCATGTCTGTGCAGTGTCGTGCTCCTCTTGGCAGGCCTTTGCAATCCCAATTATCCCTGGAGCTGTGGGCTTTCTGGTTCTCCGGACCCTAACCCTAACCCTAACCCTAGAAGTTGCCGACCGCGGTTTCCGGCCACGGCCCCCCCCGGGTTCTGGCTAGGAAAGCTGGGGAAGGAGCCATGTCTGTGCAGTGTCGTGCTCCTCTTGGCAGGCCTTTGCAATCCCAATTATCCCTGGAGCTGTGGGCTTTCTGGTTCTCCGGACCCTAACCCTAACCCTAACCCTAGAAGTTGCCGACCGCGGTTTCCGGCCACGGCCCCCCCTGGGTTCTGGCTAGGAAAGCTGGGGAAGGAGCCATGTCTGTGCAGTGTCGTGCTCCTCTTGGCAGGCCTTTGCAATCCCAATTATCCCTGGAGCTGTGGGCTTTCTGGTTCTCCGGACCCTAACCCTAACCCTAACCCTAGAAGTTGCCGACCGCGGTTTCCGGCCACGGCCCCCCCTGGGTTCTGGCTAGGAAAGCTGGGGAAGGAGCCATGTCTGTGCAGTGTCGTGCTCCTCTTGGCAGGCCTTTGCAATCCCAATTATCCCTGGAGCTGTGGGCTTTCTGGTTCTCCGGACCCTAACCCTAACCCTAACCCTAGAAGTTGCCGACCGCGGTTTCCGGCCACGGCCCCCCCTGGGTTCTGGCTAGGAAAGCTGGGGAAGGAGCCATGTTGGTGCAGTGTCGTGCTCCTCTTGGCAGGCCTTTGCAATCCCAATTATCCCTGGAGCTGTGGGCTTTCTGGTTCTCCGGACCCTAACCCTAACCCTAACCCTAGAAGTTGCCGACCGCGGTTTCCGGCCACGGCCCCCCCCGGGTTCTGGCTAGGAAAGCAGGGGAAGGAGCCATGTCTGTGCAGTGTCGTGCTCCTCTTGGCAGGCCTTTGCAATCCCAATTATCCCTGGAGCTGTGGGCTTTCTGGTTCTCCGGACCCTAACCCTAACCCTAACCCTAGAAGTTGCCGACCGCGGTTTCCGGCCACGGCCCCCCCTGGGTTCTGGCTAGGAAAGCAGGGGAAGGAGCCATGTCTGTGCAGTGTCGTGCTCCTCTTGGCAGGCCTTTGCAATCCCAATTATCCCTGGAGCTGTGGGCTTTCTGGTTCTCTGGACCCTAACCCTAACCCTAACCCTAACCCTAGAAGTTGCCGACCGCGGTTTCCGGCCACGGCCCCCCCTGGGTTCTGGCTAGGAAAGCTGGGGAAGGAGCCATGTCGGTGCAGTGTCGTGCTCCTCTTGGCAGGCCTTTGCAATCCCAATTATCCCTGGAGCTGTGGGCTTTCTGGTTCTCCGGACCCTAACCCTAACCCTAACCCTAGAAGTTGCCGACCGCGGTTTCCGGCCACGGCCCCCCCTGGGTTCTGGCTAGGAAAGCAGGGGAAGGAGCCATGTCGGTGCAGTGTCGTGCTCCTCTTGGCAGGCCTTTGCAATCCCAATTATCCCTGGAGCTGTGGGCTTCCTGGTTCTCCGGACCCTAACCCTAACCCTAACCCTAGAAGTTGCCGACCGCGGTTTCTGGGCATGGCCCCCCCTGGGTTCTGGCTAGGAAAGCAGGGGAAGGAGCCATGTCTGTGCAGTGTCGTGCTCCTCTTGGCAGGCCTTTGCAATCCCAATTATCCCTGGAGCTGTGGGCTTTCTGGTTCTCCGGACCCTAACCCTAACCCTAACCCTAGAAGTTGCCGACCGCGGTTTCCGGCCACGGCCCCCCCTGGGTTCTGGCTAGGAAAGCAGGGGAAGGAGCCATGTCGGTGCAGTGTCGTGCTCCTCTTGGCAGGCCTTTGCAATCCCAATTATCCCTGGAGCTGTGGGCTTTCTGGTTCTCCGGACCCTAACCCTAACCCTAACCCTAGAAGTTGCCGACCGCGGTTTCCGGCCACGGCCCCCCCCGGGTTCTGGCTAGGAAAGCAGGGGAAGGAGCCATGTCTGTGCAGTGTCGTGCTCCTCTTGGCAGGCCTTTGCAATCCCAATTATCCCTGGAGCTGTGGGCTTTCTGGTTCTCCGGACCCTAACCCTAACCCTAACCCTAACCCTAGAAGTTGCCGACAGCGGTTTCCGGCCACGGCCCCCCCTGGGTTCTGGCTAGGAAAGCTGGGGAAGGAGCCATGTCGGTGCAGTGTCGTGCTCCTCTTGGCAGGCCTTTGCAATCCCAATTATCCCTGGAGCTGTGGGCTTTCTGTTTCTCCGGACCCTAACCCTAACCCTAACCCTAGAAGTTGCCGACCGCGGTTTCCGGCCACGGCCCCCCCTGGGTTCTGGCTAGGAAAGCAGGGGAAGGAGCCATGTCTGTGCAGTGTCGTGCTCCTCTTGGCAGGCCTTTGCAATCCCAATTATCCCTGGAGCTGTGGGCTTTCTGGTTCTCTGGACCCTAACCCTAACCCTAACCCTAGAAGTTGCCGACCGCGGTTTCCGGCCACGGCCCCCCCTGGGTTCTGGCTAGGAAAGCTGGGGAAGGAGCCATGTCGGTGCAGTGTCGTGCTCCTCTTGGCAGGCCTTTGCAATCCCAATTATCCCTGGAGCTGTGGGCTTTCTGGTTTTCCGGACCCTAACCCTAACCCTAACCCTAGAAGTTGCCGACCGCGGTTTCCGGCCACGGCCCCCCCTGGGTTCTGGCTAGGAAAGCAGGGGAAGGAGCCATGTCTGTGCAGTGTCGTGCTCCTTTTAGCAGGCCTTTGCAATCCCAATTATCCCTGGAGCTGTGGGCTTTCTGGTTCTCCGGACCCTAACCCTAACCCTAACCCTAGAAGTTGCCGACCGTGGTTTCCGGCCACGGCCCCCCCCGGGTTCTGGCTAGGAAAGCAGGGGAAGGAGCCATGTCTGTGCAGTGTCGTGCTCCTCTTGGCAGGCCTTTGCAATCCCAATTATCCCTGGAGCTGTGGGCTTTCTGGTTCTCCGGACCCTAACCCTAACCCTAGAAGTTGCCGACCGCGGTTTCCGGCCACGGCCCCCCCTGGGTTCTGGCTAGGAAAGCTGGGGAAGGAGCCATGTCGGTGCAGTGTCGTGCTCCTCTTGGCAGGCCTTTGCAATCCCAATTATCCCTGGAGCTGTGGGCTTTCTGGTTCTCCGGACCCTAACCCTAACCCTAACCCTAGAAGTTGCCGACCGCGGTTTCCGGCCACGGCCCCCCCTGGGTTCTGGCTAGGAAAGCAGGGGAAGGAGCCATGTCTGTGCAGTGTCGTGCTCCTCTTGGCAGGCCTTTGCAATCCCAATTATCCCTGGAGCTGTGGGCTTTCTGGTTCTCCGGACCCTAACCCTAACCCTAACCCTAGAAGTTGCCGACCACGGTTTCCGGCCACGGCCCCCCCTGGGTTCTGGCTAGGAAAGCTGGGGAAGGAGCCACGTCTCTGCAGTGTCATGCTCCTCTTGGCAGGCCTTTGCAATCCCAATTATCCCTGGAGCTGTGGGCTTTCTGGTTCTCCGGACCCTAACCCTAACCCTAACCCTAACCCTAGAAGTTGCCAACCGCGGTTTCCGGCCACGGCCCCCCCTGGGTTCTGGCTAGGAAAGCTGGGGAAGGAGCCATGTCGGTGCAGTGTCGTGCTCCTCTTGGCAGGCCTTTGCAATCCCAATTATCCCTGGAGCTGTGGGCTTTCTGGTTCTCCGGACCCTAACCCTAACCCTAACCCTAGAAGTTGCCGACCGCGGTTTCCGGCCACGGCCCCCCCTGGGTTCTGGCTAGGAAAGCTGGGGAAGGAGCCATGTCGGTGCAGTGTCGTGCTCCTCTTGGCAGGCCTTTGCAATCCCAATTATCCCTGGAGCTGTGGGCTTTCTGGTTCTCCGGACCCTAACCCTAACCCTAACCCTAGAAGTTGCCGACCGCGGTTTCCGGCCACGGCCCCCCCCGGGTTCTGGCTAGGAAAGCAGGGGAAGGAGCCATGTCTGTGCAGTGTCGTGCTCCTCTTGGCAGGCCTTTGCAATCCCAATTATCCCTGGAGCTGTGGGCTTTCTGGTTCTCTGGACCCTAACCCTAACCCTAACCCTAACCCTAGAAGTGGCCGACCGCGGTTTCCGGCCACGGCCCCCCCTGGGTTCTGGCTAGGAAAGCAGGGGAAGGAGCCATGTCTGTGCAGTGTCGTGCTCCTCTTGGCAGGCCTTTGCAATCCCAATTATCCCTGGAGCTGTGGGCTTTCTGGTTCTCCGGACCCTAACCCTAACCCTAACCCTAGAAGTTGCCGACCACGGTTTCCGGCCACGGCCCCCCCTGGGTTCTGGCTAGGAAAGCTGGGGAAGGAGCCACGTCTCTGCAGTGTCGTGCTCCTCTTGACAGGCCTTTGCAATCCCAATTATCCCTGGAGCTGTGGGCTTTCTGGTTCTCCGGACCCTAACCCTAACCCTAACCCTAACCCTAGAAGTTGCCGACCGCGGTTTCCGGCCACGGCCCCCCCTGGGTTCTGGCTAGGAAAGCAGGGGAAGGAGCCATGTCTGTGCAGTGTCGTGCTCCTCTTGGCAGGCCTTTGCAATCCCAATTATCCCTGGAGCTGTGGGCTTTCTGGTTCTCCGGACCCTAACCCTAACCCTAACCCTAGAAGTTGCCGACCGCGGTTTCTGTCATGGCCCCCCCTGGGTTCTGGCTAGGAAAGCTGGGGAAGGAGCCATGTCGGTGCAGTGTCGTGCTCCTCTTGGCAGGCCTTTGCAATCCCAATTATCCCTGGAGCTGTGGGCTTTCTGGTTCTCCGGACCCTAACCCTAACCCTAACCCTAGAAATTGCCGACCGCGGTTTCCGGCCACGGCCCCCCCTGGGTTCTGGATAGGAAAGCAGGGGAAGGAGCCATGTCTGTGCAGTGTCGTGCTCCTCTTGGCAGGCCTTTGCAATCCCAATTATCCCTGGAGCTGTGGGCTTTCTGGTTCTCCGGACCCTAACCCTAACCCTAACCCTAACCCTAGAAGTTGCCGACCGCGGTTTCCGGCCACGGCCCCCCCTGGGTTCTGGCTAGGAAAGCAGGGGAAGGAGCCATGTCGGTGCAGTGTCGTGCTCCTCTTGGCAGGCCTTTGCAATCCCAATTATCCCTGGAGCTGTGGGCTTTCTGGTTCTCCGGACCCTAACCCTAACCCTAACCCTAGAAGTTGCCGACCGCGGTTTCCGGCAACGGCCCCCCCTGGGTTCTGGCTAGGAAAGCTGGGGAAGGAGCCATGTCTGTGCAGTGTCGTGCTCCTCTTGGCAGGCCTTTGCAATCCCAATTATCCCTGGAGCTGTGGGCTTTCTGGTTCTCCGGACCCTAACCCTAACCCTAACCCTAGAAGTTGCCGACCGCGGTTTCCGGCCACGGCCCCCCCTGGGTTCTGGATAGGAAAGCAGGGGAAGGAGCCATGTCTGTGCAGTGTCGTGCTCCTCTTGGCAGGCCTTTGCAATCCCAATTATCCCTGGAGCTGTGGGCTTTCTGGTTCTCCGGACCCTAACCCTCACCCTAACCCTAGAAGTTGCCGACCGCGGTTTCCGGCCACGGCCCCCCCTGGGTTCTGGCTAGGAAAGCTGGGGAAGGAGCCATGTCGGTGCAGTGTCGTGCTCCTCTTGGCAGGCCTTTGCAATCCCAATTATCCCTGGAGCTGTGGGCTTTCTGGTTCTCCGGACCCTAACCCTAACCCTAACCCTAGAAGTTGCCGACCGCGGTTTCCGGCCACGGCCCCCCCTGGGTTCTGGCTAGGAAAGCAGGGGAAGGAGCCATGTCTGTGCAGTGTCGTGCTCCTCTTGGCAGGCCTTTGCAATCCCAATTATCCCTGGAGCTGTGGGCTTTCTGGTTCTCCGGACCCTAACCCTAACCCTAACCCTAGAAGTTGCCGACCGCGGTTTCCGGCCACGGCCCCCCCTGGGTTCTGGCTAGGAAAGCAGGGGAAGGAGCCATGTCTGTGCAGTGTCGTGCTCCTCTTGGCAGGCCTTTGCAATCCCAATTATCCCTGGAGCTGTGGGCTTTCTGTTTCTCCGGACCCTAACCCTAACCCTAACCCTAGAAGTTGCCGACCGCGGTTTCCGGCCACGGCCCCCCCTGGGTTCTGGCTAGGAAAGCTGGGGAAGGAGCCACGTCTGTGCAGTGTCGTGCTCCTCTTGGCAGGCCTTTGCAATCCCAATTATCCCTGGAGCTGTGGGCTTTCTGGTTCTCCGGACCCTAACCCTAACCCTCACCCTAACCCTAGAAGTTGCCGACCGCGGTTTCCGGCCACGGCCCCCCCTGGGTTCTGGCTAGGAAAGCAGGGGAAGGAGCCATGTCGGTGCAGTGTCGTGCTCCTCTTGGCAGGCCTTTGCAATCCCAATTATCCCTGGAGCTGTGGGCTTTCTGGTTCTCCGGACCCTAACCCTAACCCTAACCCTAGAAGTTGCCGACCGCGGTTTCCGGCCACGGCCCCCCCTGGGTTCTGGCTAGGAAAGCTGGGGAAGGAGCCATGTCTGTGCAGTGTCGTGCTCCTCTTGGCAGGCCTTTGCAATCCCAATTATCCCTGGAGCTGTGGGCTTTCTGGTTCTCCGGACCCTAACCCTAACCCTAACCCTAGAAGTTGCCGACCGCGGTTTCCGGCCACGGCCCCCCCTGGGTTCTGGCTAGGAAAGCAGGGGAAGGAGCCATGTCTGTGCAGTGTCGTGCTCCTCTTGGCAGGCCTTTGCAATCCCAATTATCCCTGCAGCTGTGGGCTTTCTGGTTCTCCGGACCCTAACCCTAACCCTAACCCTAGAAGTTGCCGACCGCGGTTTCCGGCCACGGCCCCCCCTGGGTTCTGGCTAGGAAAGCTGGGGAAGGAGCCATGTCGGTGCAGTGTCGTGCTCCTCTTGGCAGGCCTTTGCAATCCCAATTATCCCTGGAGCTGTGGGCTTTCTGGTTCTCCGGACCCTAACCCTAACCCTAACCCTAGAAGTTGCCGACCACGGTTTCCGGCCACGGCCCCCCCTGGGTTCTGGCTAGGATAGCTGGGGAAGGAGCCACGTCTCTGCAGTTTCGTGCTCCTCTTGGCAGGCCTTTGCAATCCCAATTATCCCTGGAGCTGTGGGCTTTCTGGTTCTCCGGACCCTAACCCTAACCCTAACCCTAACCCTAGAAGTTGCCGACCGCAGTTTCCGGCCACGGCCCCCCCTGGGTTCTGGCTAGGAAAGCAGGGGAAGGAGCCATGTCTGTGCAGTGTCGTGCTCCTCTTGGCAGGCCTTTGCAATCCCAATTATCCCTGGAGCTGTGGGCTTTCTGGTTCTCCGGACCCTAACCCTAACCCTAACCCTAGAAGTTGCCGACCGCAGTTTCCGGCCACGGCCCCCCCGGGTTCTGGCTAGGAAAGCAGGGGAAGGAGCCATGTCTGTGCAGTGTCGTGCTCCTCTTGGCAGGCCTTTGCAATCCCAATTATCCCTGGAGCTGTGGGCTTTCTGTTTCTCCGGACCCTAACCCTAACCCTAACCCTAGAAGTTGCCGACCGCGGTTTCCGGCCACGGCCCCCCCTGGGTTCTGGCTAGGAAAGCTGGGGAAGGAGCCATGTCTGTGCAGTGTCGTGCTCCTCTTGGCAGGCCTTTGCAATCCCAATTATCCCTGGAGCTGTGGGCTTTCTGGTTCTCCGGACCCTAACCCTAACCCTAACCCTAACCCTAGAAGTTGCTGACCGCGGTTTCCGGCCACGGCCCCCCCTGGGTTCTGGCTAGGAAAGCTGGGGAAGGAGCCATGTCGGTGCAGTGTCGTGCTCCTCTTGGCAGGCCTTTGCAATCCCAATTATCCCTGGAGCTGTGGGCTTTCTGGTTCTCCGGACCCTAACCCTAACCCTAACCCTAGAAGTTGCCGACCGCGGTTTCCGGCCACGGCCCTCCCTGGGTTCTGGCTAGGAAAGCTGGTGAAGGAGCCATGTCTGTGCAGTGTCGTGCTCCTCTTGGCAGGCCTTTGCAATCCCAATTATCCCTGGAGCTGTGGGCTTTCTGGTTCTCCGGACCCTAACCCTAACCCTAACCCTAACCCTAGAAGTTGCCGACCGCGGTTTCCGGCCACGGCCCCCCCTGGGTTCTGGCTAGGAAAGCAGGGGAAGGAGCCATGTCGGTGCAGTGTCGTGCTCCTCTTGGCAGGCCTTTGCAATCCCAATTATCCCTGGAGCTGTGGGCTTTCTGGTTCTCCGGACCCTAACCCTAACCCTAACCCTAGAAGTTGCCGACCGCGGTTTCCGGCCACGGCCCCCTCTGGGTTCTGGCTAGGAAAGCAGGGGAAGGAGCCATGTCTGTGCAGTGTCGTGCTCCTCTTGGCAGGCCTTTGCAATCCCAATTATCCCTGGAGCTGTGGGCTTTCTGGTTCTCCGGACCCTAACCCTAACCCTAACCCTAACCCTAGAAGTTGCCGACCGCCGTTTCCGGCCACGGCCCCCCCTGGGTTCTGGCTAGGAAAGCAGGGGAAGGAGCCATGTCTGTGCAGTGTCGTGCTCCTCTTGGCAGGCCTTTGCAATCCCAATTATCCCTGGAGCTGTGGGCTTTCTGGTTCTCCGGACCCTAACCCTAACCCTAACCCTAGAAGTTGCCGACCGCGGTTTCCGGCCACGGCCCCCCCGGGTTCTGGCTAGGAAAGCAGGGGAAGGAGCCATGTCTGTGCAGTGTCGTGCTCCTCTTGGCAGGCCTTTGCAATCCCAATTATCCCTGGAGCTGTGGGCTTTCTGTTTCTCTGGACCCTAACCCTAACCCTAACCCTAGAAGTTGCCGACCGCGGTTTCCGGCCACGGCCCCCCCTGGGTTCTGGCTAGGAAAGCTGGGGAAGGAGCCATGTCTGTGCAGTGTCGTGCTCCTCTTGGCAGGCCTTTGCAATCCCAATTATCCCTGGAGCTGTGGGCTTTCTGGTTCTCCGGACCCTAACCCTAACCCTAACCCTAACCCTAGAAGTTGCCGACCGCGGTTTCCGGCCACGGCCCCCCCTGGGTTCTGGCTAGGAAAGCAGGGGAAGGAGCCATGTCGGTGCAGTGTCGTGCTCCTCTTGGCAGGCCTTTGCAATCCCAATTATCCCTGGAGCTGTGGGCTTTCTGGTTCTCCGGACCCTAACCCTAACCCTAACCCTAGAAGTTGCCGACCGCGGTTTCCGGCCACGGCCCTCCCTGGGTTCTGGCTAGGAAAGCTGGGGAAGGAGCCATGTCTGTGCAGTGTCGTGCTCCTCTTGGCAGGCCTTTGCAATCCCAATTATCCCTGGAGCTGTGGGCTTTCTGGTTCTCCGGACCCTAACCCTAACCCTAACCCTAGAAGGTGCCGACCGCGTTTTCCGGCCACGGCCCCCCCCGGGTTCTGGCTAGGAAAGCTGGGGAAGGAGCCATGTCTGTGCAGTGTCGTGCTCCTCTTGGCAGGCCTTTGCAATCCCAATTATCCCTGGAGCTGTGGGCTTTCTGGTTCTCCGGACCCTAACCCTAACCCTAACCCTAACACTAGAAGTTGCCGACCGCGGTTTCCGGCCACGGCCCCCCCTGGGTTCTGGCTAGGAAAGCAGGGGAAGGAGCCATGTCGGTGCAGTGTCGTGCTCCTCTTGGCAGGCCTTTGCAATCCCAATTATCCCTGGAGCTGTGGGCTTTCTGGTTCTCCGGACCCTAACCCTAACCCTAACCCTAGAAGTTGCCGACCGCGGTTTCCGGCCACGGCCCCCCCTGGGTTCTGGCTAGGAAAGCTGGGGAAGGAGCCATGTCTGTGCAGTGTCGTGCTCCTCTTGGCAGGCCTTTGCAATCCCAATTATCCCTGGAGCTGTGGGCTTTCTGGTTCTCCGGACCCTAACCCTAACCCTAACCCTAGAAGTTGCCGACCGCGGTTTCCGGCCACGGCCCCCTCTGGGTTCTGGCTAGGAAAGCAGGGGAAGGAGCCATGTCTGTGCAGTGTCGTGCTCCTCTTGGCAGGCCTTTGCAATCCCAATTATCCCTGGAGCTGTGGGCTTTCTGGTTCTCCGGACCCTAACCCTAACCCTAACCCTAGAAGTTGCCGAGCGCGGTTTCCGGCCACGGCCCCCCCTGGGTTCTGGCTAGGAAAGCTGGGGAAGGAGCCATGTCGGTGCAGTGTCGTGCTCCTCTTGGCAGGCCTTTGCAATCCCAATTATCCCTGGAGCTGTGGGCTTTCTGGTTCTCCGGACCCTAACCCTAACCCTAACCCTAGAAGTTGCCGACCACGGTTTCCGGCCACGGCCCCCCCTGGGTTCTGGCTAGGATAGCTGGGGAAGGAGCCACGTCTCTGCAGTGTCGTGCTCCTCTTGGCAGGCCTTTGCAATCCCAATTATCCCTGGAGCTGTGGGCTTTCTGGTTCTCCGGACCCTAACCCTAACCCTAACCCTAACCCTAGAAGTTGCCGACCGCGGTTTCCGGCCACGGCCCCCCCTGGGTTCTGGCTAGGAAAGCAGGGGAAGGAGCCATGTCTGTGCAGTGTCGTGCTCCTCTTGGCAGGCCTTTGCAATCCCAATTATCCCTGGAGCTGTGGGCTTTCTGGTTCTCTGGACCCTAACCCTAACCCTAACCCTAGAAGTTGCCGACCGCGGTTTCCGGCCACGGCCCCCCCTGGGTTCTGGCTAGGAAAGCTGGGGAAGGAGCCATGTCTGTGCAGTGTCGTGCTCCTCTTGGCAGGCCTTTGCAATCCCAATTATCCCTGGAGCTGTGGGCTTTCTGGTTCTCCGGACCCTAACCCTAACCCTAACCCTAACCCTAGAAGTTGCCGACCGCGGTTTCCGGCCACGGCCCCCCCTGGGTTCTGGCTAGGAAAGCAGGGGAAGGAGCCATGTCGGTGCAGTGTCGTGCTCCTCTTGGCAGGCCTTTGCAATCCCAATTATCCCTGGAGCTGTGGGCTTTCTGGTTCTCCGGACCCTAACCCTAACCCTAACCCTAGAAGTTGCCGACCGCGGTTTCCGGCCACGGCCCCCCCTGGGTTCTGGCTAGGAAAGCTGGGGAAGGAGCCATGTCTGTGCAGTGTCGTGCTCCTCTTGGCAGGCCTTTGCAATCCCAATTATCCCTGGAGCTGTGGGCTTTCTGGTTCTCCGGACCCTAACCCTAACCCTAACCCTAGAAGGTGCCGACCGCGTTTTCCGGCCACGGCCCCCCCCGGGTTCTGGCTAGGAAAGCTGGGGAAGGAGCCATGTCTGTGCAGTGTCGTGCTCCTCTTGGCAGGCCTTTGCAATCCCAATTATCCCTGGAGCTGTGGGCTTTCTGGTTCTCCGGACCCTAACCCTAACCCTAACCCTAGAAGTTGCCGACCGCGGTTTCCGGCCACGGCCCCCCCTGGGTTCTGGCTAGGAAAGCTGGGGAAGGAGCCATGTCGGTGCAGTGTCGTGCTCCTCTTGGCAGGCCTTTGCAATCCCAATTATCCCTGGAGCTGTGGGCTTTCTGGTTCTCCGGACCCTAACCCTAACCCTAACCCTAACCCTAGAAGTTGCCGAGCGCGTTTTCCGGCCACGGCCCCCCCTGGGTTCTGGCTAGGAAAGCAGGGGAAGGAGCCATGTCTGTGCAGTGTCGTGCTCCTCTTGGCAGGCCTTTGCAATCCCAATTATCCCTGGAGCTGTGGGCTTTCTGGTTCTCCGGACCCTAACCCTAACCCTAACCCTAGAAGTTGCCGACCGCGGTTTCCGGCCACGGCCCTCCCTGGGTTCTGGCTAGGAAAGCAGGGGAAGGAGCCATGTCTGTGCAGTGTCGTGCTCCTCTTGGCAGGCCTTTGCAATCCCAATTATCCCTGGAGCTGTGGGCTTTCTGGTTCTCCGGACCCTAACCCTAACCCTAACCCTAGAAGTTGCCGACCGCGGTTTCCGGCCACGGCCCCCCCTGGGTTCTGGCTAGGAAAGCTGGTGAAGGAGCCATGTCGGTGCAGTGTCGTGCTCCTCTTGGCAGGCCTTTGCAATCCCAATTATCCCTGGAGCTGTGGGCTTTCTGGTTCTCCGGACCCTAACCCTAACGCTAACCCTAGAAGTTGCCGACCGCGGTTTCCGGCCACGGCCCCCCCTGGGTTCTGGCTAGGAAAGCTGGGGAAGGAGCCATGTCGGTGCAGTGTCGTGCTCCTCTTGGCAGGCCTTTGCAATCCCAATTATCCCTGGAGCTGTGGGCTTTCTGGTTCTCCGGACCCTAACCCTAACCCTAACCCTAGAAGTTGCCGACCGCGGTTTCCAGCCACGGCCCCCCTGGGTTCTGGCTAGGAAAGCTGGGGAAGGAGCCATGTCGGTGCAGTGTCGTGCTCCTCTTGGCAGGCCTTTGCAATCCCAATTATCCCTGGAGCTGTGGGCTTTCTGGTTCTCCGGACCCTAACCCTAACCCTAACCCTAGAAGTTGCCGACCGCGGTTTCCGGCCACGGCCCCCCCTGGGTTCTGGCTAGGAAAGCTGGGGAAGGAGCCATGTCGGTGCAGTGTCGTGCTCCTCTTGGCAGGCCTTTGCAATCCCAATTATCCCTGGAGCTGTGGGCTTTCTGGTTCTCCGGACCCTAACCCTAACCCTAACCCTAGAAGTTGCCGACCGCGGTTTCCGGCCACGGCCCCCCCTGGGTTCTGGCTAGGAAAGCTGGGGAAGGAGCCATGTCTGTGCAGTGTCGTGCTCCTCTTGGCAGGCCTTTGCAATCCCAATTATCCCTGGAGCTGTGGGCTTTCTGGTTCTCCGGACCCTAACCCTAACCCTAACCCTAACCCTAGAAGTTTCCGACTGCGGTTTCCGGCCACGGCCCCCCCCGGGTTCTGGCTAGGAAAGCAGGGGAAGGAGCCATGTCTGTGCAGTGTCGTGCTCCTCTTGGCAGGCCTTTGCAATCCCAATTATCCCTGGAGCTGTGGGCTTTCTGGTTCTCCGGACCCTAACCCTAACCCTAACCCTAGAAGTTGCCGACCACGGTTTCCGGCCACGGCCCCCCCTGGGTTCTGGCTAGGAAAGCAGGGGAAGGAGCCATGTCTGTGCAGTGTCGTGCTCCTCTTGGCAGGCCTTTGCAATCCCAATTATCCCTGGAGCTGTGGGCTTTCTGGTTCTCCGGACCCTAACCCTAACCCTAACCCTAGAAGTTGCCGACCGCGGTTTCCGGCCACGGCCCCCCCCTGGGTTCTGGCTAGGAAAGCTGGGGAAGGAGCCATGTCGGTGCAGTGTCGTGCTCCTCTTGGCAGGCCTTTGCAATCCCAATTATCCCTGGAGCTGTGGGCTTTCTGGTTCTCCAGACCCTAACCCTAACCCTAGAAGTTGCCGACCGCGGTTTCCGGCCACGGCCCCCCCTGGGTTCTGGCTAGGAAAGCAGGGGAAGGAGCCATGTCGGTGCAGTGTCGTGCTCCTCTTGGCAGGCCTTTGCAATCCCAATTATCCCTGGAGCTGTGGGCTTTCTGGTTCTCCGGACCCTAACCCTAACCCTAACCCTAGAAGGTGCCGACCGCGTTTTCCGGCCACGGCCCCCCCTGGGTTCTGGCTAGGAAAGCAGGGGAAGGAGCCATGTCTGTGCAGTGTCGTGCTCCTCTTGGCAGGCCTTTGCAATCCCAATTATCCCTGGAGCTGTGGGCTTTCTGGTTCTCCGGACCCTAACCCTAACCCTAACCCTAGAAGTTGCCGACCGCGGTTTCCGGCCACGGCCCCCCCTGGGTTCTGGCTAGGAAAGCAGGGGAAGGAGCCATGTCTGTGCAGTGTCGTGCTCCTCTTGGCAGGCCTTTGCAATCCCAATTATCCCTGGAGCTGTGGGCTTTCTGGTTCTCCGGACCCTAACCCTAACCCTAACCCTAGAAGTTGCCGACCGCGGTTTCCGGCCACGGCCCCCCCTGGGTTCTGGCTAGGAAAGCTGGGGAAGGAGCCATGTCGGTGCAGTGTCGTGCTCCTCTTGGCAGGCCTTTGCAATCCCAATTATCCCTGGAGCTGTGGGCTTTCTGGTTCTCCGGAACCTAACCCTAACCCTAACCCTAGAAGTTGCCGACCGCGGTTTCCGGCCACGGCCCCCCCTGGGTTCTGGCTAGGAAAGCTGGGGAAGGAGCCATGTCTGTGCAGTGTCGTGCTCCTCTTGGCAGGCCTTTGCAATCCCAATTATCCCTGGAGCTGTGGGCTTTCTGGTTCTCCGGACCCTAACCCTAACCCTAACCCTAGAAGTTGCTGACCGCGGTTTCCGGCCACGGCCCCCCCTGGGTTCTGGCTAGGAAAGCTGGGGAAGGAGCCATGTTGGTGCAGTGTCGTGCTCCTCTTGGCAGGCCTTTGCAATCCCAATTATCCCTGGAGCTGTGGGCTTTCTGGTTCTCCGGACCCTAACCCTAACCCTAACCCTAGAAGTTGCCGACCGCGGTTTCCGGCCACGGCCCCCCCTGGGTTCTGGCTAGGAAAGCAGGGGAAGGAGCCATGTCGGTGCAGTGTCGTGCTCCTCTTGGCAGGCCTTTGCAATCCCAATTATCCCTGGAGCTGTGGGCTTTCTGGTTCTCCGGACCCTAACCCTAACCCTAGAAGTTGCCGACCGCGGTTTCCGGCCACGGCCCCCCCTGGGTTCTGGCTAGGAAAGCAGGGGAAGGAGCCATGTCTGTGGAGTGTCGTGCTCCTCTTGGCAGGCCTTTGCAATCCCAATTATCCCTGGAGCTGTGGGCTTTCTGGTTCTCCGGACCCTAACCCTAACCCTAACCCTAGAAGGTGCCGACCGCGTTTTCCGGCCACGGCCCCCCCCGGGTTCTGGCTAGGAAAGCTGGGGAAGGAGCCATGTCTGTGCAGTGTCGTGCTCCTCTTGGCAGGCCTTTGCAATCCCAATTATCCCTGGAGCTGTGGGCTTTCTGGTTCTCCGGACCCTAACCCTAACCCTAACCCTAGAAGTTGCCGACCGCGGTTTCCGGCCACGGCCCCCCCTGGGTTCTGGCTAGGAAAGCTGGGGAAGGAGCCATGTCGGTGCAGTGTCGTGCTCCTCTTGGCAGGCCTTTGCAATCCCAATTATCCCTGGAGCTGTGGGCTTTCTGGTTCTCCGGACCCTAACCCTAACCCTAACCCTAGAAGGTGCCGACCGCGTTTTCCGGCCACGGCCCCCCCTGGGTTCTGGCTAGGAAAGCAGGGGAAGGAGCCATGTCTGTGCAGTGTCGTGCTCCTCTTGGCAGGCCTTTGCAATCCCAATTATCCCTGGAGCTGTGGGCTTTCTGGTTCTCCGGACCCTAACCCTAACCCTAACCCTAGAAGTTGCCGACCGCGGTTTCCGGCCACGGCCCCCCCTGGGTTCTGGCTAGGAAAGCTGGGGAAGGAGCCATGTCGGTGCAGTGTCGTGCTCCTCTTGGCAGGCCTTTGCAATCCCAATTATCCCTGGAGCTGTGGGCTTTCTGGTTCTCCGGACCCTAACCCTAACCCTAACCCTAGAAGTTGCCGACCGCGGTTTCCGGTCACGGCCCCCCCTGGGTTCTGGCTAGGAAAGCTGGGGAAGGAGCCATGTCGGTGCAGTGTCGTGCTCCTCTTGGCAGGCCTTTGCAATCCCAATTATCCCTGGAGCTGTGGGCTTTCTGGTTCTCCGGAACCTAACCCTAACCCTAACCCTAGAAGTTGCCGACCGCGGTTTCCGGCCACGGCCCCCCCTGGGTTCTGGCTAGGAAAGCTGGGGAAGGAGCCATGTCTGTGCAGTGTCGTGCTCCTCTTGGCAGGCCTTTGCAATCCCAATTATCCCTGGAGCTGTGGGCTTTCTGGTTCTCCGGACCCTAACCCTAACCCTAACCCTAGAAGTTGCCGACCGCGGTTTCCGGCCACGGCCCCCCCTGGGTTCTGGCTAGGAAAGCTGGGGAAGGAGCCATGTCGGTGCAGTGTCGTGCTCCTCTTGGCAGGCCTTTGCAATCCCAATTATCCCTGGAGCTGTGGGCTTTCTGGTTCTCCGGACCCTAACCCTAACCCTAGAAGTTGCCGACCGCGGTTTCCGGCCACGGCCCCCCCTGGGTTCTGGCTAGGAAAGCTGGGGAAGGAGCCATGTCGGTGCAGTGTCGTGCTCCTCTTGGCAGGCCTTTGCAATCCCAATTATCCCTGGAGCTGTGGGCTTTCTGGTTCTCCGGAACCTAACCCTAACCCTAACCCTAGAAGTTGCCGACCGCGGTTTCCGGCCACGGCCCCCCCTGGGTTCTGGCTAGGAAAGCTGGGGAAGGAGCCATGTCTGTGCAGTGTCGTGCTCCTCTTGGCAGGCCTTTGCAATCCCAATTATCCCTGGAGCTGTGGGCTTTCTGGTTCTCCGGACCCTAACCCTAACCCTAACCCTAGAAGTTGCTGACCGCGGTTTCCGGCCACGGCCCCCCCTGGGTTCTGGCTAGGAAAGCTGGGGAAGGAGCCATGTTGGTGCAGTGTCGTGCTCCTCTTGGCAGGCCTTTGCAATCCCAATTATCCCTGGAGCTGTGGGCTTTCTGGTTCTCCGGACCCTAACCCTAACCCTAACCCTAGAAGTTGCCGACCGCGGTTTCCGGCCACGGCCCCCCCTGGGTTCTGGCTAGGAAAGCAGGGGAAGGAGCCATGTCGGTGCAGTGTCGTGCTCCTCTTGGCAGGCCTTTGCAATCCCAATTATCCCTGGAGCTGTGGGCTTTCTGGTTCTCCGGACCCTAACCCTAACCCTAGAAGTTGCCGACCGCGGTTTCCGGCCACGGCCCCCCCTGGGTTCTGGCTAGGAAAGCAGGGGAAGGAGCCATGTCTGTGGAGTGTCGTGCTCCTCTTGGCAGGCCTTTGCAATCCCAATTATCCCTGGAGCTGTGGGCTTTCTGGTTCTCCGGACCCTAACCCTAACCCTAACCCTAGAAGGTGCCGACCGCGTTTTCCGGCCACGGCCCCCCCCGGGTTCTGGCTAGGAAAGCTGGGGAAGGAGCCATGTCTGTGCAGTGTCGTGCTCCTCTTGGCAGGCCTTTGCAATCCCAATTATCCCTGGAGCTGTGGGCTTTCTGGTTCTCCGGACCCTAACCCTAACCCTAACCCTAGAAGTTGCCGACCGCGGTTTCCGGCCACGGCCCCCCCTGGGTTCTGGCTAGGAAAGCTGGGGAAGGAGCCATGTCGGTGCAGTGTCGTGCTCCTCTTGGCAGGCCTTTGCAATCCCAATTATCCCTGGAGCTGTGGGCTTTCTGGTTCTCCGGACCCTAACCCTAACCCTAACCCTAGAAGGTGCCGACCGCGTTTTCCGGCCACGGCCCCCCCTGGGTTCTGGCTAGGAAAGCAGGGGAAGGAGCCATGTCTGTGCAGTGTCGTGCTCCTCTTGGCAGGCCTTTGCAATCCCAATTATCCCTGGAGCTGTGGGCTTTCTGGTTCTCCGGACCCTAACCCTAACCCTAACCCTAGAAGTTGCCGACCGCGGTTTCCGGCCACGGCCCCCCCTGGGTTCTGGCTAGGAAAGCTGGGGAAGGAGCCATGTCGGTGCAGTGTCGTGCTCCTCTTGGCAGGCCTTTGCAATCCCAATTATCCCTGGAGCTGTGGGCTTTCTGGTTCTCCGGACCCTAACCCTAACCCTAACCCTAGAAGTTGCCGACCGCGGTTTCCGGTCACGGCCCCCCCTGGGTTCTGGCTAGGAAAGCTGGGGAAGGAGCCATGTCGGTGCAGTGTCGTGCTCCTCTTGGCAGGCCTTTGCAATCCCAATTATCCCTGGAGCTGTGGGCTTTCTGGTTCTCCGGAACCTAACCCTAACCCTAACCCTAGAAGTTGCCGACCGCGGTTTCCGGCCACGGCCCCCCCTGGGTTCTGGCTAGGAAAGCTGGGGAAGGAGCCATGTCTGTGCAGTGTCGTGCTCCTCTTGGCAGGCCTTTGCAATCCCAATTATCCCTGGAGCTGTGGGCTTTCTGGTTCTCCGGACCCTAACCCTAACCCTAACCCTAGAAGTTGCCGACCGCGGTTTCCGGCCACGGCCCCCCCTGGGTTCTGGCTAGGAAAGCTGGGGAAGGAGCCATGTCGGTGCAGTGTCGTGCTCCTCTTGGCAGGCCTTTGCAATCCCAATTATCCCTGGAGCTGTGGGCTTTCTGGTTCTCCGGACCCTAACCCTAACCCTAGAAGTTGCCGACCGTGGTTTCCGGCCACGGCCCCCCCTGGGTTCTGGCTAGGAAAGCAGGGGAAGGAGCCATGTCTGTGGAGTGTCGTGCTCCTCTTGGCAGGCCTTTGCAATCCCAATTATCCCTGGAGCTGTGGGCTTTCTGGTTCTCCGGACCCTAACCCTAACCCTAACCCTAGAAGGTGCCGACCGCGGTTTCCGGCCACGGCCCCCCCCGGGTTCTGGCTAGGAAAGCTGGGGAAGGAGCCATGTCTGTGCAGTGTCGTGCTCCTCTTGGCAGGCCTTTGCAATCCCAATTATCCCTGGAGCTGTGGGCTTTCTGGTTCTCCGGACCCTAACCCTAACCCTAACCCTAGAAGTTGCCGACCGCGGTTTCCGGCCACGGCCCCACCTGGGTTCTGGCTAGGAAAGCTGGGGAAGGAGCCATGTCGGTGCAGTGTCGTGCTCCTCTTGGCAGGCCTTTGCAATCCCAATTATCCCTGGAGCTGTGGGCTTTCTGGTTCTCCGGACCCTAACCCTAACCCTAACCCTAGAAGTTGCCGACCACGGTTTCCGGCCACGGCCCCCCCTGGGTTCTGGCTAGGAAAGCAGGGGAAGGAGCCATGTCTGTGCAGTGTCGTGCTCCTCTTGGCAGGCCTTTGCAATCCCAATTATCCCTGGAGCTGTGGGCTTTCTGGTTCTCCGGACCCTAACCCTAACCCTAACCCTAGAAGTTGCCGACCGCGGTTTCCGGCCACGGCCCCCCCTGGGTTCTGGCTAGGAAAGCTGGGGAAGGAGCCATGTCGGTGCAGTGTCGTGCTCCTCTTGGCAGGCCTTTGCAATCCCAATTATCCCTGGAGCTGTGGGCTTTCTGGTTCTCCGGACCCTAACCCTAACCCTAACCCTAGAAGTTGCCGACCGCGGTTTCCGGCCACGGCCCCCCCTGGGTTCTGGCTAGGAAAGCTGGGGAAGGAGCCATGTCGGTGCAGTGTCGTGCTCCTCTTGGCAGGCCTTTGCAATCCCAATTATCCCTGGAGCTGTGGGCTTTCTGGTTCTCCGGAACCTAACCCTAACCCTAACCCTAGAAGTTGCCGACCGCGGTTTCCGGCCACGGCCCCCCCTGGGTTCTGGCTAGGAAAGCTGGGGAAGGAGCCATGTCTGTGCAGTGTCGTGCTCCTCTTGGCAGGCCTTTGCAATCCCAATTATCCCTGGAGCTGTGGGCTTTCTGGTTCTCCGGACCCTAACCCTAACCCTAACCCTAGAAGTTGCCGACCGCGGTTTCCGGCCACGGCCCCCCCTGGGTTCTGGCTAGGAAAGCTGGGGAAGGAGCCATGTCGGTGCAGTGTCGTGCTCCTCTTGGCAGGCCTTTGCAATCCCAATTATCCCTGGAGCTGTGGGCTTTCTGGTTCTCCGGACCCTAACCCTAACCCTAGAAGTTGCCGACCGCGGTTTCCGGCCACGGCCCCCCCTGGGTTCTGGCTAGGAAAGCAGGGGAAGGAGCCATGTCTGTGGAGTGTCGTGCTCCTCTTGGCAGGCCTTTGCAATCCCAATTATCCCTGGAGCTGTGGGCTTTCTGGTTCTCCGGACCCTAACCCTAACCCTAACCCTAGAAGGTGCCGACCGCGTTTTCCGGCCACGGCCCCCCCCGGGTTCTGGCTAGGAAAGCTGGGGAAGGAGCCATGTCTGTGCAGTGTCGTGCTCCTCTTGGCAGGCCTTTGCAATCCCAATTATCCCTGGAGCTGTGGGCTTTCTGGTTCTCCGGACCCTAACCCTAACCCTAACCCTAGAAGTTGCCGACCGCGGTTTCCGGCCACGGCCCCACCTGGGTTCTGGCTAGGAAAGCTGGGGAAGGAGCCATGTCGGTGCAGTGTCGTGCTCCTCTTGGCAGGCCTTTGCAATCCCAATTATCCCTGGAGCTGTGGGCTTTCTGGTTCTCCGGACCCTAACCCTAACCCTAACCCTAGAAGTTGCCGACCGCGGTTTCCGGCCACGGCCCCCCCTGGGTTCTGGCTAGGAAAGCTGGGGAAGGAGCCATGTCGGTGCAGTGTCGTGCTCCTCTTGGCAGGCCTTTGCAATCCCAATTATCCCTGGAGCTGTGGGCTTTCTGGTTCTCCGGACCCTAACCCTAACCCTAACCCTAGAAGGTGCCGACCGCGTTTTCCGGCCACGGCCCCCCCTGGGTTCTGGCTAGGAAAGCAGGGGAAGGAGCCATGTCTGTGCAGTGTCGTGCTCCTCTTGGCAGGCCTTTGCAATCCCAATTATCCCTGGAGCTGTGGGCTTTCTGGTTCTCCGGACCCTAACCCTAACCCTAACCCTAGAAGTTGCCGACCGCGGTTTCCGGCCACGGCCCCCCCTGGGTTCTGGCTAGGAAAGCTGGGGAAGGAGCCATGTCGGTGCAGTGTCGTGCTCCTCTTGGCAGGCCTTTGCAATCCCAATTATCCCTGGAGCTGTGGGCTTTCTGGTTCTCCGGACCCTAACCCTAACCCTAACCCTAGAAGTTGCCGACCGCGGTTTCCGGCCACGGCCCCCCCTGGGTTCTGGCTAGGAAAGCTGGGGAAGGAGCCATGTCGGTGCAGTGTCGTGCTCCTCTTGGCAGGCCTTTGCAATCCCAATTATCCCTGGAGCTGTGGGCTTTCTGGTTCTCCGGACCCTAACCCTAACCCTAACCCTAGAAGTTGCTGACCGCGGTTTCCTTCCACGGCCCCCCCTGGGTTCTGGCTAGGAAAGCAGGGGAAGGAGCCATGTCTGTGCAGTGTCGTGCTCCTCTTGGCAGGCCTTTGCAATCCCAATTATCCCTGGAGCTGTGGGCTTTCTGGTTCTCCGGACCCTAACCCTAACCCTAACCCTAGAAGTTGCCGACCGCGGTTTCCGGCCACGGCCCCCCCTGGGTTCTGGCTAGGAAAGCTGGGGAAGGAGCCATGTCGGTGCAGTGTCGTGCTCCTCTTGGCAGGCCTTTGCAATCCCAATTATCCGTGGAGCTGTGGGCTTTCTGGTTCTCCGGACCCTAACCCTAACCCTAACCCTAGAAGGTGCCGACCGCGTTTTCCGGCCACGGCCCCCCCTGGGTTCTGGCTAGGAAAGCTGGGGAAGGAGCCATGTCTGTGCAGTGTCGTGCTCCTCTTGGCAGGCCTTTGCAATCCCAATTATCCCTGGAGCTGTGGGCTTTCTGGTTCTCCGGACCCTAACCCTAACCCTAACCCTAGAAGTTGCCGACCACGGTTTCCGGCCACGGCCCCCCCTGGGTTCTGGCTAGGAAAGCAGGGGAAGGAGCCATGTCTGTGCAGTGTCGTGCTCCTCTTGGCAGGCCTTTGCAATCCCAATTATCCCTGGAGCTGTGGGCTTTCTGGTTCTCCGGACCCTAACCCTAACCCTAACCCTAGAAGTTGCCGACCGCGGTTTCCGGCCACGGCCCCCCCTGGGTTCTGGCTAGGAAAGCTGGGGAAGGAGCCATGTCGGTGCAGTGTCGTGCTCCTCTTGGCAGGCCTTTGCAATCCCAATTATCCCTGGAGCTGTGGGCTTTCTGGTTCTCCGGACCCTAACCCTAACCCTAACCCTAGAAGTTGCCGACCGCGGTTTCCGGCCACGGCCCCCCCTGGGTTCTGGCTAGGAAAGCTGGGGAAGGAGCCATGTCGGTGCAGTGTCGTGCTCCTCTTGGCAGGCCTTTGCAATCCCAATTATCCCTGGAGCTGTGGGCTTTCTGGTTCTCCGGACCCTAACCCTAACCCTAACCCTAACCCTAGAAGTTGCCGACCGCGGTTTCCGGCCACGGCCCCCCCTGGGTTCTGGCTAGGAAAGCAGGGGAAGGAGCCATGTCTGTGCAGTGTCGTGCTCCTCTTGGCAGGCCTTTGCAATCCCAATTATCCCTGGAGCTGTGGGCTTTCTGGTTCTCCGGACCCTAACCCTAACCCTAACCCTAGAAGTTGCCGACCACGGTTTCCGGCCACGGCCCCCCCTGGGTTCTGGCTAGGAAAGCAGGGGAAGGAGCCATGTCTGTGCAGTGTCGTGCTCCTCTTGGCAGGCCTTTGCAATCCCAATTATCCCTGGAGCTGTGGGCTTTCTGGTTCTCCGGACCCTAACCCTAACCCTAACCCTAGAAGTTGCCGACCGCGGTTTCCGGCCACGGCCCCCCCCTGGGTTCTGGCTAGGAAAGCTGGGGAAGGAGCCATGTCGGTGCAGTGTCGTGCTCCTCTTGGCAGGCCTTTGCAATCCCAATTATCCCTGGAGCTGTGGGCTTTCTGGTTCTCCGGACCCTAACCCTAACCCTAGAAGTTGCCGACCGCGGTTTCCGGCCACGGCCCCCCCTGGGTTCTGGCTAGGAAAGCTGGGGAAGGAGCCATGTCGGTGCAGTGTCGTGCTCCTCTTGGCAGGCCTTTGCAATCCCAATTATCCCTGGAGCTGTGGGCTTTCTGGTTCTCCGGACCCTAACCCTAACCCTAGAAGTTGCCGACCGCGGTTTCCGGCCACGGCCCCCCCTGGGTTCTGGCTAGGAAAGCAGGGGAAGGAGCCATGTCGGTGCAGTGTCGTGCTCCTCTTGGCAGGCCTTTGCAATCCCAATTATCCCTGGAGCTGTGGGCTTTCTGGTTCTCCGGACCCTAACCCTAACCCTAACCCTAGAAGTTGCCGACCGCGGTTTCCGGCCACGGCCCCCCCTGGGTTCTGGCTAGGAAAGCAGGGGAAGGAGCCATGTCGGTGCAGTGTCGTGCTCCTCTTGGCAGGCCTTTGCAATCCCAATTATCCCTGGAGCTGTGGGCTTTCTGTTTCTCCGGACCCTAACCCTAACCCTAACCCTAACCCTAGAAGTTGCCGACCGCGGTTTCCGGCCACGCCCTCCCTGGGTTCTGGCTAGGAAAGCAGGGGAAGGAGCCATGTCTGTGCAGTGTCGTGCTCCTCTTGGCAGGCCTTTGCAATCCCAATTATCCCTGGAGCTGTGGGCTTTCTGGTTCTCCGGACCCTAACCCTAACCCTAACCCTAGAAGTTGCCGACCGCGGTTTCCGGCCACGGCCCCCCCCGGGTTCTGGCTAGGAAAGCTGGGGAAGGAGCCATGTCGGTGCAGTGTCGTGCTCCTCTTGGCAGGCCTTTGCAATCCCAATTATCCCTGGAGCTGTGGGCTTTCTGGTTCTCCGGACCCTAACCCTAACCCTAACCCTAGAAGTTGCCGACCGCAGTTTCCGGCCACGGCCCCCCCTGGGTTCTGGCTAGGAAAGCAGGGGAAGGAGCCATGTCTGTGGAGTGTCGTGCTCCTCTTGGCAGGCCTTTGCAATCCCAATTATCCCTGGAGCTGTGGGCTTTCTGGTTCTCCGGACCCTAACCCTAACCCTAACCCTAGAAGTTGCCAACCGCGGTTTCCGGCCACGGCCCCCCCTGGGTTCTGGCTAGGAAAGCTGGGGAAGGAGCCATGTCGGTGCAGTGTCGTGCTCCTCTTGGCAGGCCTTTGCAATCCCAATTATCCCTGGAGCTGTGGGCTTTCTGGTTCTCCGGACCCTAACCCTAACCCTAACCCTAGAAGTTGCCGACCGCGGTTTCCGGCCACGGCCCCCCCTGGGTTCTGGCTAGGAAAGCAGGGGAAGGAGCCATGTCTGTGCAGTGTCGTGCTCCTCTTGGCAGGCCTTTGCAATCCCAATTATCGCTGGAGCTGTGGGCTTTCTGGTTCTCCGGACCCTAACCCTAACCCTAACCCTAGAAGTTGCCGACCGCAGTTTCCGGCCACGGCCCCCCCTGGGTTCTGGCTAGGAAAGCTGGGGAAGGAGCCATGTCGGTGCAGTGTCGTGCTCCTCTTGGCAGGCCTTTGCAATCCCAATTATCCCTGGAGCTGTGGGCTTTCTGGTTCTCTGGACCCTAACCCTAACCCTAACCCTAGAAGTTGCCGACCGCGGTTTCCGGCCACGGCCCCCCCTGGGTTCTGGCTAGGAAAGCAGGGGAAGGAGCCATGTCGGTGCAGTGTCGTGCTCCTCTTGGCAGGCCTTTGCAATCCCAATTATCCCTGGAGCTGTGGGCTTTCTGGTTCTCCGGACCCTAACCCTAACCCTAACCCTAGAAGTTGCCAACCGCGGTTTCCGCCCACCGCCCCCCCCTGGGTTCTGGCTAGGAAAGCTGGGGAAGGAGCCATGTCGGTGCAGTGTCGTGCTCCTCTTGGCAGGCCTTTGCAATCCCAATTATCCCTGGAGCTGTGGGCTTTCTGGTTCTCCGGACCCTAACCCTAACCCTAAACCTAGAAGTTGCCGACCGCGGTTTCCGGCCACGGCCCCCCCTGGGTTCTGGCTAGGAAAGCTGGGGAAGGAGCCATGTCGGTGCAGTGTCGTGCTCCTCTTGGCAGGCCTTTGCAATCCCAATTATCGCTGGAGCTGTGGGCTTTCTGGTTCTCCGGACCCTAACCCTAACCCTAACCCTAGAAGTTGCCAACCGCGGTTTCCGGCCACGGCCCCCCCGGGTTCTGGCTAGGAAAGCTGGGGAAGGAGCCATGTCGGTGCAGTGTCGTGCTCCTCTTGGCAGGCCTTTGCAATCCCAATTATCCCTGGAGCTGTGGGCTTTCTGGTTCTCCGGACCCTAACCCTAACCCTAACCCTAGAAGTTGCTGACCGCGGTTTCCGGCCACGGCCCCCCCTGGGTTCTGGCTAGGAAAGCAGGGGAAGGAGCCATGTCGGTGCAGTGTCGCGCTCCTCTTGGCAGGCCTTTGCAATCCCAATTATCCCTGGAGCTGTGGGCTTTCTGGTTCTCCGGACCCTAACCCTAACCCTAACACTAGAAGTTGCCGACCGCGGTTTCCGGCCACGGCCCCCCCTGGGTTCTGGCTAGGAAAGCTGGGGAAGGAGCCATGTCGGTGCAGTGTCGTGCTCCTCTTGGCAGGCCTTTGCAATCCCAATTATCCCTGGAGCTGTGGGCTTTCTGGTTCTCCGGACCCTAACCCTAACCCTAACCCTAGAAGCTGCCGACCGCAGTTTCCGGCCACGGCCCCCCCTGGGTTCTGGCTAGGAAAGCAGGGGAAGGAGCCATGTCGGTGCAGTGTCGTGCTCCTCTTGGCAGGCCTTTGCAATCCCAATTATCCCTGGAGCTGTGGGCTTTCTGGTTCTCCGGACCCTAACCCTAACCCTAACCCTAGAAGTTGCCGACCGCGGTTTCCGGCCACGGCCCCCCCTGGGTTCTGGCTAGGAAAGCAGGGGAAGGAGCCATGTCTGTGCAGTGTCGTGCTCCTCTTGGCAGGCCTTTGCAATCCCAATTATCCCTGGAGCTGTGGGCTTTCTGGTTCTCCGGACCCTAACCCTAACCCTAGAAGTTGCCGACCGCGGTTTCCGGCCACGGCCCCCCCTGGGTTCTGGCTAGGAAAGCAGGGGAAGGAGCCATGTCTGTGCAGTGTCGTGCTCCTCTTGGCAGGCCTTTGCAATCCCAATTATCCCTGGAGCTGTGGGCTTTCTGGTTCTCCGGACCCTAACCCTAACCCTAACCCTAGAAGTTGCCGACCGCGGTTTCCGGCCACGGCCCCCCCTGGGTTCTGGCTAGGAAAGCTGGGGAAGGAGCCATGTCTGTGCAGTGTCGTGCTCCTCTTGGCAGGCCTTTGCAATCCCAATTATCCCTGGAGCTGTGGGCTTTCTGGTTCTCCGGACCCTAACCCTAACCCTAACCCTAGAAGTTGCCGACCGCGGTTTCCGGCCACGGCCCCCCCCGGGTTCTGGCTAGGAAAGCTGGGGAAGGAGCCATGTCTGTGCAGTGTCCTGCTCCTCTTGGCAGGCCTTTGCAATCCCAATTATCCCTGGAGCTGTGGGCTTTCTGGTTCTCCGGACCCTAACCCTAACCCTAACCCTAGAAGTTGCCGACCGCGGTTTCCGGCCACGGCCCCCCCTGGGTTCTGGCTAGGAAAGCTGGGGAAGGAGCCATGTCTGTGCAGTGTCGTGCTCCTCTTGGCAGGCCTTTGCAATCCCAATTATCCCTGGAGCTGTGGGCTTTCTGGTTCTCCGGACCCTAACCCTAACCCTAACCCTAGAAGTTGCCGACCGTGGTTTCCGGCCACGGCCCCCCCTGGGTTCTGGCTAGGAAAGCAGGGGAAGGAGCCATGTCTGTGCAGTGTCGTGCTCCTCTTGGCAGGCCTTTGCAATCCCAATTATCCCTGGAGCTGTGGGCTTTCTGGTTCTCCGGACCCTAACCCTAACCCTAACCCTAGAATTTGCCGACCGCGGTTTCCGGCCACGGCCCCCCCTGGGTTCTGGCTAGGAAAGCTGGGGAAGGAGCCATGTCTGTGCAGTGTCGTGCTCCTCTTGGCAGGCCTTTGCAATCCCAATTATCCCTGGAGCTGTGGGCTTTCTGGTTCTCCGGACCCTAACCCTAACCCTAACCCTAGAAGTTGCTGACCGCGGTTTCCGGCCACGGCCCCCCCTGGGTTCTGGCTAGGAAAGCAGGGGAAGGAGCCATGTCGGTGCAGTGTCGTGCTCCTCTTGGCAGGCCTTTGCAATCCCAATTATCCCTGGAGCTGTGGGCTTTCTGGTTCTCTGGACCCTAACCCTAACCCTAACCCTAGAAGTTGCCGACCGCGGTTTCCGGCCACGGCCCCCCCTGGGTTCTGGCTAGGAAAGCAGGGGAAGGAGCCATGTCTGTGCAGTGTCGTGCTCCTTTTGGCAGGCCTTTTCAATCCCAATTATCCCTGGAGCTGTGGGCTTTCTGGTTCTCCGGACCCTAACCCTAACCCTAACCCTAGAAGTTGCCGACCGCGGTTTCCGGCCACGGCCCCCCCTGGGTTCTGGCTAGGAAAGCTGGGGAAGGAGCCATGTCGGTGCAGTGTCGTGCTCCTCTTGGCAGGCCTTTGCAATCCCAATTATCCCTGGAGCTGTGGGCTTTCTGGTTCTCCGGACCCTAACCCTAACCCTAACCCTAGAAGTTGCCGACCGCGGTTTCTGGCCACGGCCCCCCCCGGGGTTCTGGCTAGGAAAGCAGGGGAAGGAGCCATGTCTGTGCAGTGTTGTGCTCCTCTTTACAGGCCTTTGCAATCCCAATTATCCCTGGAGCTGTGGGCTTTCTGGTTCTCCGGACCCTAACCCTAACCCTAACCCTAGAAGTTGCCGACCGCGGTTTCCGGCCACGGCCCCCCCCGGGTTCTGGCTAGGAAAGCTGGGGAAGGAGCCATGTCTGTGCAGTGTCGTGCTCCTCTTGGCAGGCCTTTGCAATCCCAATTATCCCTGGAGCTGTGGGCTTTCTGGTTCTCCGGACCCTAACCCTAACCCTAACCCTAGAAGTTGCCGACCGCGGTTTCCGGCCACGGCCCCCCCTGGGTTCTGGCTAGGAAAGCAGGGGAAGGAGCCATGTCTGTGCAGTGTCGTGCTCCTCTTGGCAGGCCTTTGCAATCCCAATTATCCCTGGAGCTGTGGGCTTTCTGGTTCTCCGGACCCTAACCCTAACCCTAACCCTAGAAGTTGCCGACCGCGGTTTCCGGCCACGGCCCCCCCTGGGTTCTGGCTAGGAAAGCAGGGGAAGGAGCCATGTCTGTGCAGTGTCGTGCTCCTCTTGGCAGGCCTTTGCAATCCCAATTATCCCTGGAGCTGTGGGCTTTCTGGTTCTCCGGACCCTAACCCTAACCCTAACCCTAGAAGTTGCCGACCGTGGATTCCGGCCACGGCCCCCCCTGGGTTCTGGCTAGGAAAGCTGGGGAAGGAGCCATGTCTGTGCAGTGTCGTGCTCCTCTTGGCAGGCCTTTGCAATCCCAATTATCCCTGGAGCTGTGGGCTTTCTGGTTCTCCGGACCCTAACCCTAACCCTAACCCTAGAAGTTGCCGACCGCGGTTTCCGGCCACGGCCCCCCCTGGGTTCTGGCTAGGAAAGCTGGGGAAGGAGCCATGTCGGTGCAGTGTCGTGCTCCTCTTGGCAGGCCTTTGCAATCCCAATTATCCCTGGAGCTGTGGGCTTTCTGGTTCTCCGGAACCTAACCCTAACCCTAACCCTAGAAGTTGCCGACCGCGGTTTCCGGCCACGGCCCCCCCCGGGTTCTGGCTAGGAAAGCAGGGTAAGGAGCCATGTCTGTACAGTGTCGTGCTCCTCTTGGCAGGCCTTTGCAATCCCAATTATCCCTGGAGCTGTGGGCTTTCTGGTTCTCCGGACCCTAACCCTAACCCTAACCCTAGAAGTTGCCGACCGCGGTTTTCGGCCACGGCCCCCCCGGGTTCTGGCTAGGAAAGCTGGGGAAGGAGCCATGTCTGTGCAGTGTCGTGCTCCTCTTGGCAGGCCTTTGCAATCCCAATTATCCCTGGAGCTGTGGGCTTTCTGGTTCTCCGGACCCTAACCCTAACCCTAACCCTAGAAGTTGCCGACCGTGGATTCCGGCCACGGCCCCCCCTGGGTTCTGGCTAGGAAAGCAGGGGAAGGAGCCATGTCTGTGCAGTGTCGTGCTCCTCTTGGCAGGCCTTTGCAATCCCAATTATCCCTGGAGCTGTGGGCTTTCTGGTTCTCCGGACCCTAACCCTAACCCTAACCCTAGAAGTTGCCGACCGCGGTTTCCGGCCACGGCCCCCCCGGGTTTCTGGCTAGGAAAGCTGGGGAAGGAGCCATGTCTGTGCAGTGTCGTGCTCCTCTTGGCAGGCCTTTGCAATCCCAATTATCCCTGGAGCTGTGGGCTTTCTGGTTCTCCGGACCCTAACCCTAACCCTAACCCTAGAAGTTGCTGACCGCGGTTTCCGGCCACGGCCCCCCCTGGGTTCTGGCTAGGAAAGCAGGGGAAGGAGCCATGTCGGTGCAGTGTCGTGCTCCTCTTGGCAGGCCTTTGCAATCCCAATTATCCCTGGAGCTGTGGGCTTTCTGGTTCTCTGGACCCTAACCCTAACCCTAACCCTAGAAGTTGCCGACCGCGGTTTCCGGCCACGGCTCCCCCTGGGTTCTGGCTAGGAAAGCAGGGGAAGGAGCCATGTCTGTGCAGTGTCGTGCTCCTCTTGGCAGGCCTTTGCAATCCCAATTATCCCTGGAGCTGTGGGCTTTCTGGTTCTCTGGACCCTAACCCTAACCCTAACCCTAGAAGTTGCCGACCGCGGTTTCCGGCCACGGCCCCCCCTGGGTTCTGGCTAGGAAAGCTGGGGAAGGAGCCATGTCTGTGCAGTGTCGTGCTCCTCTTGGCAGGCCTTTGCAATCCCAATTTTCCCTGGAGCTGTGGGCTTTCTGGTTCTCCGGACCCTAACCCTAACCCTAACCCTAGAAGTTGCCGACCGCGGTTTCCGGCCACGGACCCCCTGGGTTCTGGCTAGGAAAGCTGGGGAAGGAGCCATGTCTGTGCAGTGTCGTGCTCCTCTTGGCAGGCCTTTGCAATCCCAATTATCCCTGGAGCTGTGGGCTTTCTGGTTCTCCGGACCCTAACCCTAACCCTAACCCTAGAAGTTGCCGACAGCGGTTTTCGGCCACGGCCCCCCCGGGTTCTGGCTAGGAAAGCAGGGGAAGGAGCCATGTCTGTGCAGTGTCGTGCTCCTCTTGGCAGGCCTTTGCAATCCCAATCATCCCTGGAGCTGTGGGCTATCTGGTTCTCCGGACCCTAACCCTAACCCTAACCCTAAACGTAGAAGTTGCCGACCGCGGTTTCCGGCCACGGCCCCCCCTGGGTTCTGGCTAGGAAAGCTGGGGAAGGAGCCATGTCTGTGCAGTGTCGTGCTCCTCTTGGCAGGCCTTTGCAATCCCAATTATCCCTGGAGCTGTGGGCTTTCTGGTTCTCCGGACCCTAACCCTAACCCTAACCCTAGAAGTTGCCGACAGCGGTTTTCGGCCACGGCCCCCCCGGGTTCTGGCTAGGAAAGCAGGGGAAGGAGCCATGTCTGTGCAGTGTCGTGCTCCTCTTGGCAGGCCTTTGCAATCCCAATCATCCCTGGAGCTGTGGGCTATCTGGTTCTCCGGACCCTAACCCTAACCCTAACCCTAAACGTAGAAGTTGCCGACCGCGGTTTCCGGCCACGGCCCCCCCTGGGTTCTGGCTAGGAAAGCTGGGGAAGGAGCCATGTCTGTGCAGTGTCGTGCTCCTCTTGGCAGGCCTTTGCAATCCCAATTATCCCTGGAGCTGTGGGCTTTCTGGTTCTCCGGACCCTAACCCTAACCCTAACCCTAGAAGTTGCCGACCGCGGTTTCCGGCCACGGCCCCCCCTGGGTTCTGGCTAGGAAAGCTGGGGAAGGAGCCATGTCTGTGCAGTGTCGTGCTCCTCTTGGCAGGCCTTTGCAATCCCAATTTTCCCTGGAGCTGTGGGCTTTCTGGTTCTCCGGACCCTAACCCTAACCCTAACCCTAGAAGTTGCCGACCGCGGTTTCCGGCCACGGCCCCCCCTGGGTTCTGGCTAGGAAAGCTGGGGAAGGAGCCATGTCTGTGCAGTGTCGTGCTCCTCTTGGCAGGCCTTTGCAATCCCAATTATCCCTGGAGCTGTGGGCTTTCTGGTTCTCCGGACCCTAACCCTAACCCTAACCCTAGAAGTTGCCGACAGCGGTTTTCGGCCACGGCCCCCCCGGGTTCTGGCTAGGAAAGCAGGGGAAGGAGCCATGTCTGTGCAGTGTCGTGCTCCTCTTGGCAGGCCTTTGCAATCCCAATCATCCCTGGAGCTGTGGGCTATCTGGTTCTCCGGACCCTAACCCTAACCCTAACCCTAAACGTAGAAGTTGCCGACCGCGGTTTCCGGCCACGGCCCCCCCTGGGTTCTGGCTAGGAAAGCTGGGGAAGGAGCCATGTCTGTGCAGTGTCGTGCTCCTCTTGGCAGGCCTTTGCAATCCCAATTATCCCTGGAGCTGTGGGCTTTCTGGTTCTCCGGACCCTAACCCTAACCCTAACCCTAGAAGTTGCCGACCGTGGATTCCGGCCACGGCCCCCCCTGGGTTCTGGCTAGGAAAGCAGGGGAAGGAGCCATGTCTGTGCAGTGTCGTGCTCCTCTTGGCAGGCCTTTGCAATCCCAATTATCCCTGGAGCTGTGGGCTTTCTGGTTCTCCGGACCCTAACCCTAACCCTAACCCTAGAAGTTGCCGACCACGGTTTCCGGCCACGGCCCCCCCTGGGTTCTGGCTAGGAAAGCTGGGGAAGGAGCCATGTCTGTGCAGTGTCGTGCTCCTCTTGGCAGGCCTTTGCAATCCCAATTATCCCTGGAGCTGTGGGCTTTCTGGTTCTCCGGACCCTAACCCTAACCCTAACCCTAGAAGTTGCCGACCGCGGTTTCCGGCCACGGCCCCCCCTGGGTTCTGGCTAGGAAAGCTGGGGAAGGAGCCATGTCGGTGCAGTGTCGTGCTCCTCTTGGCAGGCCTTTGCAATCCCAATTATCCCTGGAGCTGTGGGCTTTCTGGTTCTCCGGACCCTAACCCTAACCCTAACCCTAGAAGTTGCCGACCGCGGTTTCCGGCCACGGCCCCCCCTGGGTTCTGGCTAGGAAAGCTGGGGAAGGAGCCATGTCGGTGCAGTGTCGTGCTCCTCTTGGCAGGCCTTTGCAATCCCAATTATCCCTGGAGCTGTGGGCTTTCTGGTTCTCCGGACCCTAACCCTAACCCTAACCCTAGAAGTTGCCGACCGCAGTTTCCGGCCACGGCACCCCCTGGGTTCTGGCTAGGAAAGCAGGGGAAGGAGCCATGTCTGTGCAGTGTCGTGCTCCTCTTGGCAGGCATTTCAATCCCAATTATCCGTGGAGCTGTGGGCTTTCTGGTTCTCTGGACCCTAACCCTAACCCTAACCCTAGAAGTTGCCGACCGTGGATTCCAGCCACGGCCCCCCCTGGGTTCTGGCTAGGAAAGCAGGGGAAGGAGCCATGTCTGTGCAGTGTCGTGCTCCTCTTGGCAGGCCTTTGCAATCCCAATTATCCGTGGAGCTGTCGGCTTTCTGGTTCTCCGGACCCTAACCCTAACCCTAACCCTGGAAGTTGCCGACCGCGGTTTCCGGCCACGGCCCCCCCTGGGTTCTGGCTAGGAAAGCAGGGGAAGGAGCCATGTCTGTGCAGTGTCGTGCTCCTCTTGGCAGGCCTTTGCAATCCCAATTATCCCTGGAGCTGTGGGCTTTCTGGTTCTCCGGACCCTAACCCTAACCCTAACCCTAGAAGTTGCCAACCGCGGTTTCCGGCCACGGCCCCCCCCGGGTTCTGGCTAGGAAAGCTGGGGAAGGAGCCATGTCTGTGCAGTGTCGTGCTCCTCTTGGCAGGCCTTTGCAATCCCAATTATCCCTGGAGCTGTGGGCTTTCTGGTTCTCCGGACCCTAACCCTAACCCTAACCCTAGAAGTTGCCGACCGCGGTTTCCGGCCACGGCCCCCCCTGGGTTCTGGCTAGGAAAGCAGGGGAAGGAGCCATGTCTGTGCAGTGTCGTGCTCCTCTTGGCAGGCCTTTGCAATCCCAATTATCCCTGGAGCTGTGGGCTTTCTGGTTCTCCGGACCCTAACCCTAACCCTAACCCTAGAAGTTGCCGACCGCGGTTTCTGGGCATGGCCCCCCCTGGGTTCTGGCTAGGAAAGCAGGGGAAGGAGCCATGTCGGTGCAGTGTCGTGCTCCTCTTGGCAGGCCTTTGCAATCCCAATTATCCCTGGAGCTGTGGGCTTTCTGGTTCTCTGGACTATAAACCTAACTCTAACCCTAGAAGTTGCCGACCGTGGTTTCCGGCCACGGCCCCCCCTGGGTTCTGGCTAGGAAAGCTGGGGAAGGAGCCATGTCGGTGCAGTGTCATGCTCCTCTTGGCAGGCCTTTGCAATCCCAATTATCCCTGGAGCTGTGGGCTTTCTGGTTCTCCGGACCCTAACCCTAACCCTAACCCTAGAAGTTGCCGACCGCGGTTTCCGGCCACGGCCCCCCCTGGGTTCTGGCTAGGAAAGCAGGGGAAGGAGCCATGTCTGTGCAGTGTCGTGCTCCTCTTGGCAGGCCTTTGCAATCCCAATTATCCGTGGAGCTGTGGGCTTTCTGGTTCTCCGGACCCTAACCCTAACCCTAACCCTAACCCTAGAAGTTGCCGACCGCGGTTTCCGGCCACGGCCCCCCCTGGGTTCTGGCTAGGAAAGCAGGGGAAGGAGCCATGTCGGTGCAGTGTCGTGCTCCTCTTGGCAGGCCTTTGCAATCCCAATTATCCCTGGAGCTGTGGGCTTTCTGGTTCTCCGGACCCTAAACCTAACTCTAACCCTAGAAGTTGCCGACCGCGGTTTCCGGCCACGGCCCCCCCTGGGTTCTGGCTAGGAAAGCTGGGGAAGGAGCCATGTCGGTGCAGTGTCGTGCTCCTCTTGGCAGGCCTTTGCAATCCCAATTATCCCTGGAGCTGTGGGCTTTCTGGTTCTCCGGACCCTAACCCTAACCCTAACCCTAGAAGTTGCCGACCGCGGTTTCCGGCCACGGCCCCCCCTGGGTTCTGGCTAGGAAAGCAGGGGAAGGAGCCATGTCTGTGCAGTGTCGTGCTCCTTTTGGCAGGCCTTTCAATCCCAATTATCCCTGGAGCTGTGGGCTTTCTGGTTCTCCGGACCCTAACCCTAACCCTAACCCTAGAAGTTGCCGACCGTGGATTCCGGCCACGGCCCCCCCTGGATTCTGGCTAGGAAAGCAGGGGAAGGAGCCATGTCTGTGCAGTGTCGTGCTCCTCTTGGCAGGCCTTCACAATCCCAATTATCCCTGGAGCTGTGGGCTTTCTGGTTCTCCGGACCCTAACCCTAACCCTAACCCTAGAAGTTGCCGACCGCGGTTTCTGGGCATGGCCCCCCCTGGGTTCTGGCTAGGAAAGCAGGGGAAGGAGCCATGTCGGTGCAGTGTCGTGCTCCTCTTGGCAGGCCTTTGCAATCCCAATTATCCCTGGAGCTGTGGGCTTTCTGGTTCTCCGGACCCTAAACCTAACTCTAACCCTAGAAGTTGCCGACCGTGGTTTCCGGCCACGGCCCCCCCTGGGTTCTGGCTAGGAAAGCAGGGGAAGGAGCCATGTCTGTGCAGTGTCGTGCTCCTTTTCGCAGGCCTTTCAATCCCAATTATCCGTGGAGCTGTGGGCTTTCTGGTTCTCCGGACCCTAACCCTAACCCTAACCCTAGAAGTTGCCGACCGTGGATTCCGGCCACGGCCCCCCCTGGGTTCTGGCTAGGAAAGCAGGGGAAGGAGCCATGTCTGTGCAGTGTCATGCTCCTCTTGGCAGGCCTTTGCAATCCCAATTATCCCTGGAGCTGTGGGCTTTCTGGTTCTCCGGACCCTAACCCTAACCCTAACCCTAGAAGTTGCCGACCGCGGTTTCCGGCCACGGCCCCCCCTGGGTTCTGGCTAGGAAAGCAGGGGAAGGAGCCATGTCTGTGCAGTGTCGTGCTCCTCTTGGCAGGCCTTTGCAATCCCAATTATCCCTGGAGCTGTGGGCTTTCTGGTTCTCCGGACCCTAACCCTAACCCTAACCCTAGAAGTTGCCGACCGCGGTTTCTGGGCATGGCCCCCCCTGGGTTCTGGCTAGGAAAGCTGGGGAAGGAGCCATGTCTGTGCAGTGTCATGCTCCTCTTGGCAGGCCTTTGCAATCCCAATTATCCCTGGAGCTGTGGGCTTTCTGGTTCTCCAGACCCTAACCCTAACCCTAACCCTAGAAGTTGCCGACCGCGGTTTCCGGCCACGGCCCCCCCTGGGTTCTGGCTAGGAAAGCAGGGGAAGGAGCCATGTCTGTGCAGTGTCGTGCTCCTTTTGGCAGGCCTTTCAATCCCAATTATCCGTGGAGCTGTGGGCTTTCTGGTTCTCTGGACCCTAACCCTAACCCTAACCCTAGAAGTTGCCGACCGTGGATTCCGGCCACGGCCCCCCCTGGGTTCTGGCTAGGAAAGCTGGGGAAGGAGCCATGTCTGTGCAGTGTCGTGCTCCTCTTGGCAGGCCTTTGCAATCCCAATTATCCCTGGAGCTGTGGGCTTTCTGGTTCTCCGGACCCTAACCCTAACCCTAACCCTAGAAGTTGCCGACCGCGGTTTCCGGCCACGGCCCCCCCTGGGTTCTGGCTAGGAAAGCAGGGGAAGGAGCCATGTCTGTGCAGTGTCGTGCTCCTCTTGGCAGGCCTTTGCAATCCCAATTATCCCTGGAGCTGTGGGCTTTCTGGTTCTCCGGACCCTAACCCTAACCCTAACCCTAGAAGTTGCCGACCGCGGTTTCTGGCCACGGTCCCCCCTGGGTTCTGGCTAGGAAAGCTGGGGAAGGAGCCATGTCTGTGCAGTGTCGTGCTCCTCTTGGCAGGCCTTTGCAATCCCAATTATCCCTGGAGCTGTGGGCTTTCTGGTTCTCCGGACCCTAACCCTAACCCTAACCCTAACCCTAGAAGTTGCCGACCGCGGTTTCCGGCCACGGCCCCCCCTGGGTTCTGGCTAGGAAAGCTGGGGAAGGAGCCATGTCTGTGCAGTGTCGTGCTCCTCTTGGCAGGCCTTTGCAATCCCAATTATCCCTGGAGCTGTGGGCTTTCTGGTTCTCCGGACCCTAACCCTAACCCTAACCCTAGAAGTTGCCGACCGCGGTTTCCGGCCACGGCCCCCCCTGGGTTCTGGCTAGGAAAGCAGGGGAAGGAGCCATGTCGGTGCAGTGTCGTGCTCCTCTTGGCAGGCCTTTGCAATCCCAATTATCCCTGGAGCTGTGGGCTTTCTGGTTCTCCGGACCCTAACCCTAACCCTAACCCTAGAAGTTGCCGACCGTGGATTCCGGCCACGGCCCCCCCTGGGTTCTGGCTAGGAAAGCTGGGGAAGGAGCCATGTCTGTGCAGTGTCGTGCTCCTCTTGGCAGGCCTTTGCAATCCCAATTATCCCTGGAGCTGTGGGCTTTCTGGTTCTCCGGACCCTAACCCTAACCCTAACCCTAGAAGTTGCCGACCGCGGTTTCTGGGCATGGCCCCCCCTGGGTTCTGGCTAGGAAAGCTGCAGAAGGAGCCATGTCTGTGCAGTGTCGTGCTCCTCTTGGCAGGCCTTTGTAATCCCAATTATCCCTGGAGCTGAGGGCTTTCTGGTTCTCCGGACCCTAACCCTAACCCTAACCCTAGAAGTTGCCGACCGCGGTTTCCGGCCACGGCCCCCCCCGGGTTCTGGCTAGGAAAGCAGGGGAAGGAGCCATGTCGGTGCAGTGTCGTGCTCCTCTTGGCAGGCCTTTGCAATCCCAATTATCCCTGGAGCTGTGGGCTTTCTGGTTCTCCGGACCCTAACCCTAACCCTAACCCTAGAAGTTGCCGACCGCGGTTTCCGGCCACGGCCCCCCCGGGTTCTGGCTAGGAAAGCTGGGGAAGGAGCCATGTCGGTGCAGTGTCGTGCTCCTCTTGGCAGGCCTTTGCAATCCCAATTATCCCTGGAGCTGTGGGCTATCTGGTTCTCCGGACCCTAACCCTAACCCTAACCCTAGAAGTTGCCGACCGCGGTTTCCGGCCACGGCCCCCCCTGGGTTCTGGCTAGGAAAGCAGGGGAAGGAGCCATGTCTGTGCAGTGTCGTGCTCCTCTTGGCAGGCCTTTGCAATCCCAATTATCCCTGGAGCTGTGGGCTTTCTGGTTCTCCGGACCCTAACCCTAACCCTAACCCTAAACCTAGAAGTTGCCGACCGCGGTTTCCGGCCACGGCCCCCCTGGGTTCTGGCTAGGAAAGCTGGGGAAGGAGCCATGTCTGTGCAGTGTCGTGCTCCTCTTGGCAGGCCTTTGCAATCCCAATTTTCCCTGGAGCTGTGGGCTTTCTGGTTCTCCGGACCCTAACCCTAACCCTAACCCTAGAAGTTGCCGACCGCGGTTTCCGGCCACGGCCCCCCCTGGGTTCTGGCTAGGAAAGCAGGGGAAGGAGCCATGTCTGTGCAGTGTCGTGCTCCTCTTGGCAGGCCTTTGCAATCCCAATTATCCCTGGAGCTGTGGGCTTTCTGGTTCTCCGGACCCTAACCCTAACCCTAACCCTAGAAGTTGCCGACCGCGGTTTCCGGCCACGGCCCCCCCTGGGTTCTGGCTAGGAAAGCTGGGGAAGGAGCCATGTCTGTGCAGTGTCGTGCTCCTCTTGGCAGGCCTTTGCAATCCCAATTATCCCTGGAGCTGTGGGCTTTCTGGTTCTCCGGACCCTAACCCTAACCCTAACCCTAGAAGTTGCCGACCGCGGTTTCCGGCCACGGCCCCCCCTGGGTTCTGGCTAGGAAAGCAGGGGAAGGAGCCATGTCGGTGCAGTGTCGTGCTCCTCTTGGCAGGCCTTTGCAATCCCAATTATCCCTGGAGCTGTGGGCTTTCTGGTTCTCCGGACCCTAACCCTAACCCTAACCCTAGAAGTTGCCGACCGCGGTTTCCGGCCACGGCCCCCCCCGGGTTCTGGCTAGGAAAGCAGGGGAAGGAGCCATGTCTGTGCAGTGTCGTGCTCCTCTTGGCAGGCCTTTGCAATCCCAATTATCCCTGGAGCTGTGGGCTTTCTGGTTCTCCGGACCCTAACCCTAACCCTAACCCTAGAAGTTGCCGACAGCGGTTTTCGGCCACGGCCCCCCCGGGTTCTGGCTAGGAAAGCAGGGGAAGGAGCCATGTCTGTGCAGTGTCGTGCTCCTCTTGGCAGGCCTTTGCAATCCCAATCATCCCTGGAGCTGTGGGCTATCTGGTTCTCCGGACCCTAACCCTAACCCTAACCCTAAACCTAGAAGTTGCCGACCGCGGTTTCCGGCCACGGCCCCCCCTGGGTTCTGGCTAGGAAAGCTGGGGAAGGAGCCATGTCTGTGCAGTGTTGTGCTCCTCTTGGCAGGCCTTTGCAATCCCAATTATCCCTGGAGCTGTGGGCTTTCTGGTTCTCCGGACCCTAACCCTAACCCTAACCCTAGAAGTTGCCGACCGCGGTTTCCGGCCACGGCCCCCCCTGGGTTCTGGCTAGGAAAGCTGGGGAAGGAGCCATGTCGGTGCAGTGTCGTGCTCCTCTTGGCAGGCCTTTGCAATCCCAATTATCCCTGGAGCTGTGGGCTTTCTGGTTCTCCGGACCCTAACCCTAACCCTAACCCTAGAAGTTGCCGACCGCGGTTTCCGGCCACGGCCCCCCCTGGGTTCTGGCTAGGAAAGCTGGGGAAGGAGCCATGTCTGTGCAGTGTCGTGCTCCTCTTGGCAGGCCTTTGCAATCCCAATTATCCCTGGAGCTGTGGGCTTTCTGGTTCTCCGGACCCTAACCCTAACCCTAACCCTAGAAGTTGCCGACCGCGGTTTCCGGCCACGGCCCCCCCTGGGTTCTGGCTAGGAAAGCAGGGGAAGGAGCCATGTCGGTGCAGTGTCGTGCTCCTCTTGGCAGGCCTTTGCAATCCCAATTATCCCTGGAGCTGTGGGCTTTCTGGTTCTCCGGACCCTAACCCTAACCCTAACCCTAACCCTAGAAGTTGCCGACCGCGGTTTCCGGCCACGGCCCCACCGGGATCTGGCTAGGAAAGCTGGGGAAGGAGCCATGTCTGTGCAGTGTCGTGCTCCTCTTGGCAGGCCTTTGCAATCCCAATTATCCCTGGAGCTGTGGGCTTTCTGGTTCTCTGGACCCTAACCCTAACCCTAACCCTAGAAGTTGCCGACCGCGGTTTCCGGCCACGGCCCCCCCTGGGTTCTGGCTAGGAAAGCAGGGGAAGGAGCCATGTCTGTGCAGTGTCGTGCTCCTCTTGGCAGGCCTTTGCAATCCCAATTATCCCTGGAGCTGTGGGCTTTCTGGTTCTCCGGACCCTAACCCTAACCCTAACCCTAACCCTAGAAGTGGCCGACCGCAGTTTCCGGCCACGGCCCCCCCTGGGTTCTGGCTAGGAAAGCTGGGGAAGGAGCCATGTCTGTGCAGTGTCGTGCTCCTCTTGGCAGGCCTTTGCAATCCCAATTATCCCTGGAGCTGTGGGCTTTCTGGTTCTCCGGACCCTAACCCTAACCCTAACCCTAGAAGTTGCCGAACGCGGTTTCCGGCCATGGCCCCCCCTGGGTTCTGGCTAGGAAAGCAGGGGAAGGAGCCATGTCTGTGCAGTGTCGTGCTCCTCTTGGCAGGCGTTTGCAATCCCAATTATACCTGGAGATGTGGGCTTTCTGGTTCTCCGGACCCTAACCCTAACCCTAACCCTAGAAGTTGCCGACCGCGTTTTCCGGCCACGGCCTCCCCTGGGTTCTGGCTAGGAAAGCTGGAGAAGGAGCCATGTCGGTGCAGTGTCGTGCTCCTCTTGGCAGGCCTTTGCAATCCCAATTATCCCTGGAGCTGTGGGCTTTCTGGTTCTCCAGAACCTAAGCCTAACCCTACAAGTTGCCGACCGCGGTTTCCGGCCACGGCCCCCCCTCGGGTTCTGGCTAGGAACGCTGGGGAAGGAGCCATGTCGGTGCAGTGTCGTGCTCCTCTTGGCAGGCCTTTGCAATCCCAATTATCCCTGGAGCTGTGGGCTTTCTGGTTCTCCGGACCCTAACCCCAACCCTAACCCTAGAAGTTGCCGACCGCGGTTTTCGGCCACGGCCCCCCCCCGCGTTCTGGCTAGGAAAGCTGGGGAAGGAGCCATGACGGTGCAGTGTCGTGCTCCTCTTGGCAGGCCTTTGCAATCCCAATTATCCCTGGAGCTGTGGGCTTTCTGGTTCTCCGGACCCTAACCCTAACCCTAACCCTAGAAGTTGCCAACCGCGGTTTCCGGCCACGGCCCCCCCTGGGTTCTGGCTAGGAAAGCAGGGGAAGGAGCCATGTCGGTGCAGTGTCGTGCTCCTCTTGGCAGGCCTTTGCAATCCCAATTATACCTGGAGCTGTGGGCTTTCTGGTTCTCCGGACCCTAACCCTAACCCTAACCCTAGAAGTTGCCGACCGCGGTTTCCGGCCACGGCCCCCCCTCGGGTTCTGGCTAGGAAAGCAGGGGAAGGAGCCATGTCTGTGCAGTGTCGTGCTCCTCTTGGCAGGCCTTTGCAATCCCAATCATCCCTGGAGCTGTGGGCTATCTGGTTCTCCGGACCCTAACCCTAACCCTAACCCTAACCCTAGAAGTTGCCGACCGCGGTTTCCGGCCACGGCCCCCCCTGGGTTCTGGCTAGGAAAGCTGGGGAAGGAGCCATGTCTGTGCAGTGTCGTGCTCCTCTTGGCAGGCCTTTGCAATCCCAATTATCCCTGGAGCTGTGGGCTTTCTGGTTCTCCGGACCCTAACCCTAACCCTAACCCTAGAAGTTGCCGACCGCGGTTTCCGGCCACGGCCCCCCCTGGGTTCTGGCTAGGAAAGCAGGGGAAGGAGCCATGTCTGTGCAGTGTCGTGCTCCTCTTGGCAGGCCTTTGCAATCCCAATTATCCCTGGAGCTGTGGGCTTTCTGGTTCTCCGGACCCTAACCCTAACCCTAACCCTAGAAGTTGCCGACCGCGGTTTCCGGCCACGGCCCCCCCTGGGTTCTGGCTAGGAAAGCTGGGGAAGGAGCCATGTCGGTGCAGTGTCGTGCTCCTCTTGGCAGGCCTTTGCAATCCCAATTATCCCTGGAGCTGTGGGCTTTCTGGTTCTCCGGACCCTAACCCTAACCCTAACCCTAACCCTAGAAGTTGCCGACCGCGGTTTCCGGCCACGGCCCCCCCCGGGATCTGGCTAGGAAAGCTGGGGAAGGAGCCATGTCTGTGCAGTGTCGTGCTCCTCTTGGCAGGCCTTTGCAATCCCAATTATCCCTGGAGCTGTGGGCTTTCTGGTTCTCCGGACCCTAACCCCAACCCTAACCCTAGAAGTTGCCGACCGCGGTTTCCGGCCACGGCCTCCCCTGGGTTCTGGCTAGGAAAGCAGGGGAAGGAGCCATGTCGATGCAGTGTCGTGCTCCTCTTGGCAGGCCTTTGCAATCCCAATTATCCCTGGAGCTGTGGGCTTTCTGGTTCTCCGGACCCTAACCCTAACCCTAACCCTAGAAGTTGCCGACCGCGGTTTCTGGCCACGGCCCCCCCTGGGTTCTGGCTAGGAAAGCAGGGGAAGGAGCCATGTCGGTGCAGTGTCGTGCTCCTCTTGGCAGGCCTTTGCAATCCCAATTATCCCTGGAGCTGTGGGCTTTCTGGTTCTCCGGACCCTAACCCTAACCCTAACCGTAGAAGTTGCCGACCGCGGTTTCCGGCCACGGCCCCCCCTGGGTTCTGGCTAGGAAAGCTGGGGAAGGAGCCATGTCTGTGCAGTGTCGTGCTCCTCTTGGCAGGCCTTTGCAATCCCAATTATCCCTGGAGCTGTGGGCTTTCTGGTTCTCCGGACCCTAACCCTAACCCTAACCCTAGAAGTTGCTGACCGTGGATTCCGGCCACGGCCCCCCCTGGGTTCTGGCTAGGAAAGCAGGGGAAGGAGCCATATCTGTGCAGTGTCGTGCTCCTCTTGGCAGGCCTTTGCAATCCCAATTATCCCTGGAGCTGTGGGCTTTCTGGTTCTCCGGACCCTAACCCTAACCCTAACCCTAGAAGTTGCCAACCGCGGTTTCCGGCCACGGCCCCCCCTGGGTTCTGGCTAGGAAAGCAGGGGAAGGAGCCATGTCTGTGCAGTGTCGTGCTCCTCTTGGCAGGCCTTTGCAATCCCAATTATCCCTGGAGCTGTGGGCTTTCTGGTTCTCCGGACCCTAACCCTAACCCTAACCCTAGAAGTTGCCGACCGCGGTTTCCGGCCACGGCCCCCCCTGGGTTCTGGCTAGGAAAGCAGGGGAAGGAGCCATGTCGGTGCAGTGTCGTGCTCCTCTTGGCAGGCCTTTGCAATCCCAATTATCCCTGGAGCTGTGGGCTTTCTGGTTCTCCGGACCCTAACCCTAACCCTAACCCTAACCCTAGAAGTTGCCGACCGCGGTTTCCGGCCACGGCCCCCCCTGGGTTCTGGCTAGGAAAGCTGGGGAAGGAGCCATGTCGGTGCAGTGTCGTGCTCCTCTTGGCAGGCCTTTGCAATCCCAATTATCCCTGGAGCTGTGGGCTTTCTGGTTCTCCGGACCCTAACCCTAACCCTAACCCTAACCCTAGAAGTTGCCGACCGCGGTTTCCGGCCACGGCCCCCCCCGGGATCTGGCTAGGAAAGCTGGGGAAGGAGCCATGTCTGTGCAGTGTCGTGCTCCTCTTGGCAGGCCTTTGCAATCCCAATTATCCCTGGAGCTGTGGGCTTTCTGGTTCTCCGGACCCTAACCCCAACCCTAACCCTAGAAGTTGCCGACCGCGGTTTCCTGCCACGGCCCCCCCTGGGTTCTGGATAGGAAAGCAGGGGAAGGAGCCATGTCGGTGCAGTGTCGTGCTCCTCTTGGCAGGCCTTTGCAATCCCAATTATCCCTGGAGCTGTGGGCTTTCTGGTTCTCCGGACCCTAACCCTAACCCTAACCCTAACCCTAGAAGTTGCCGACCGCGGTTTCCGGCCACGACCCCCACCGGGATCTGGCTAGGAAAGCTGGGGAAGGAGCCATGTCTGTGCAGTGTCGTGCTCCTCTTGGCAGGCCTTTGCAATCCCAATTATCCCTGGAGCTGTGGGCTTTCTGGTTCTCCGGACCCTAACCCCAACCCTAACCCTAGAAGTTGCCGACCGCGGTTTCCGGCCACGGCCCCCCCTGGGTTCTGGCTAGGAAAGCAGGGGAAGGAGCCATGTCTGTGCAGTGTCGTGCTCCTCTTGGCAGGCCTTTGCAATCCCAATTATCCCTGGAGCTGTGGGCTTTCGGGTTCTCCGGACCCTAACCCTAACCCTAACCCTAGAAGGTGCCGACCGCGGTTTCCGGCAGCGGCCCCCCCTGGGTTCTGGCTAGGAAAGCAGGGGAAGGAGCCATGTCGGTGCAGTGTCGTGCTCCTCTTGGCAGGCCTTTGCAATCCCAATTATCCCTGGAGCTGTGGGCTTTCTGGTTCTCCGGACCCTAACCCCAACCCTAACCCTAGAAGTTGCCGACCGCGGTTTCCGGCCACGGCCCCCCCTGGGTTCTGGCTAGGAAAGCAGGGGAAGGAGCCATGTCTGTGCAGTGTCGTGCTCCTCTTGGCAGGCCTTTGCAATCCCAATTATCCCTGGAGCTGTGGGCTTTCTGGTTCTCCGGACCCTAACCCTAACCCTAACCCTAGAAGTTGCCGACCGCGGTTTCCGGCCACGGCCCCCCCTGGGTTCTGGCTAGGAAAGCAGGGGAAGGAGCCATGTCTGTGCAGTGTCGTGCTCCTCTTGGCAGGCCTTTGCAATCCCAATTATCCCTGGAGCTGTGGGCTTTCGGGTTCTCCGGACCCTAACCCTAACCCTAACCCTAGAAGGTGCCGACCGCGGTTTCCGGCAGCGGCCCCCCCTGGGTTCTGGCTAGGAAAGCAGGGGAAGGAGCCATGTTGGTGCAGTGTCGTGCTCCTCTTGGCAGGCCTTTGCAATCCCAATTATCCCTGGAGCTGTGGGCTTTCTGGTTCTCCGGACCCTAACCCTAACCCTAACCCTAACCCTAGAAGTTGCCGACCGCGGTTTCCGGCCACGGCCCCCCCTGGGTTCTGGCTAGGAAAGCTGGGGAAGGAGCCATGTCGGTGCAGTGTCGTGCTCCTCTTGGCAGGCCTATGCAATCCCAATTATCCCTGGAGCTGTGGGCTTTCTGGTTCTCCAGACCCTAACCCTAACCCTACAAGTTGCCGACCGCGGTTTCTGGCCACGGCCCCCCCCCGGGTTCTGGCTAGGAAAGCTGGGGAAGGAGCCATGTCGGTGCAGTGTCGTGCTCGTCTTGGCAGGCCTTTGCAATCCCAAGTATCCCTGGAGCTGTGGGCTTTCTGGTTCTCCGGACCCTAACCCTAACCCTAACCCTAGAAGTTGCCGACCGCGGTTTCCGGCCACGGCCTCCCCTGGGTTCTGGCTAGGAAAGCAGGGGAAGGAACCATGTCGATGCAGTGTCGTGCTCCTCTTGGCAGGCCTTTGCAATCCCAATTATCCCTGGAGCTGTGGGCTTTCTGGTTCTCCGGACCCTAACCCTAACCCTAACCCTAACCCTAGAAGTTGCCGACCGCGGTTTCCGGCCACGGCCCCACCGGGATCTGGCTAGGAAAGCTGGGGAAGGAGCCATGTCTGTGCAGTGTCGTGCTCCTCTTGGCAGGCCTTTGCAATCCCAATTATCCCTGGAGCTGTGGGCTTTCTGGTTCTCCGGACCCTAACCCTAACCCTAACCCTAGAAGTTGCCGACCGCGGTTTCCGGCCACGGCCCCCCCTGGGTTCTGGCTAGGAAAGCAGGGGAAGGAGCCATGTCTGTGCAGTGTCGTGCTCCTCTTGGCAGGCCTTTGCAATCCCAATTATCCCTGGAGCTGTGGGCTTTCTGGTTCTCCGGACCCTAACCCTAACCCTAACCCTAACCCTAGAAGTGGCCGACCGCAGTTTCCGGCCACGGCCCCCCCTGGGTTCTGGCTAGGAAAGCTGGGGAAGGAGCCATGTCTGTGCAGTGTCGTGCTCCTCTTGGCAGGCCTTTGCAATCCCAATTATCCCTGGAGCTGTGGGCTTTCTGGTTCTCCGGACCCTAACCCTAACCCTAACCCTAGAAGTTGCCGAACGCGGTTTCCGGCCATGGCCCCCCCTGGGTTCTGGCTAGGAAAGCAGGGGAAGGAGCCATGTCTGTGCAGTGTCGTGCTCCTCTTGGCAGGCGTTTGCAATCCCAATTATACCTGGAGATGTGGGCTTTCTGGTTCTCCGGACCCTAACCCTAACCCTAACCCTAGAAGTTGCCGACCGCGTTTTCCGGCCACGGCCTCCCCTGGGTTCTGGCTAGGAAAGCTGGGGAAGGAGCCATGTCGGTGCAGTGTCGTGCTCCTCTTGGCAGGCCTTTGCAATCCCAATTATCCCTGGAGCTGTGGGCTTTCTGGTTCTCCAGACCCTAAGCCTAACCCTACAAGTTGCCGACCGCGGTTTCCGGCCACGGCCCCCCCTCGGGTTCTGGCTAGGAACGCTGGGGAAGGAGCCATGTCGGTGCAGTGTCGTGCTCCTCTTGGCAGGCCTTTGCAATCCCAATTATCCCTGGAGCTGTGGGCTTTCTGGTTCTCCGGACCCTAACCCTAACCCTAACCCTAGAAGTTGCCGACCGCGGTTTCCGGCCACGGCCCCCCCCGGGTTCTGGCTAGGAAATCAGGGGAAGGAGCCATGTCTGTGCAGTGTCGTGCTCCTCTTGGCAGGCCTTTGCAATCCCAATTATCCCTGGAGCTGTGGGCTTTCTGGTTCTCCGGACCCTAACCCTAACCCTAACCCTAGAAGTTGCCGACCGCGGTTTCCGGCCACGGCCCCCCCTGGGTTCTGGCTAGGAAAGCAGGGGAAGGAGCCATGTCTGTGCAGTGTCGTGCTCCTCTTGGCAGGCCTTTGCAATCCCAATCATCCCTGGAGCTGTGGGCTATCTGGTTCTCCGGACCCTAACCCTAACCCTAACCCTAACCCTAGAAGTTGCCGACCGCGGTTTCCGGCCACGGCCCCCCCCGGGTTCTGGCTAGGAAAGCTGGGGAAGGAGCCATGTCTGTGCAGTGTCGTGCTCCTCTTGGCAGGCCTTTGCAATCCCAATTATCCCTGGAGCTGTGGGCTTTCTGGTTCTCCGGACCCTAACCCTAACCCTAACCCTAGAAGTTGCTGACCGTGGATTCCGGCCACGGCCCCCCCTGGGTTCTGGCTAGGAAAGCAGGGGAAGGAGCCATATCTGTGCAGTGTTGTGCTCCTCTTGGCAGGCCTTTGCAATCCCAATTATCCCTGGAGCTGTGGGCTTTCTGGTTCTCCGGACCCTAACCCTAACCCTAACCCTAGAAGTTGCCGACCGCGGTTTCCGGCCACGGCCCCCCCTGGGTTCTGGCTAGGAAAGCAGGGGAAGGAGCCATGTCTGTGCAGTGTCGTGCTCCTCTTGGCAGGCCTTTGCAATCCCAATTATCCCTGGAGCTGTGGGCTTTCTGGTTCTCCGGACCCTAACCCCAACCCTAACCCTAGAAGTTGCCGACCGCGGTTTCCGGCCACGGCCTCCCCTGGGTTCTGGCTAGGAAAGCAGGGGAAGGAGCCATGTCGATGCAGTGTCGTGCTCCTCTTGGCAGGCCTTTGCAATCCCAATTATCCCTGGAGCTGTGGGCTTTCTGGTTCTCCGGACCCTAACCCTAACCCTAACCCTAGAAGTTGCCGACCGCGGTTTCTGGCCACGGCCCCCCCTGGGTTCTGGCTAGGAAAGCAGGGGAAGGAGCCATGTCGGTGCAGTGTCGTGCTCCTCTTGGCAGGCCTTTGCAATCCCAATTATCCCTGGAGCTGTGGGCTTTCTGGTTCTCCGGACCCTAACCCTAACCCTAACCGTAGAAGTTGCCGACCGCGGTTTCCGGCCACGGCCCCCCCTGGGTTCTGGCTAGGAAAGCTGGGGAAGGAGCCATGTCTGTGCAGTGTCGTGCTCCTCTTGGCAGGCCTTTGCAATCCCAATTATCCCTGGAGCTGTGGGCTTTCTGGTTCTCCGGACCCTAACCCTAACCCTAACCCTAGAAGTTGCTGACCGTGGATTCCGGCCACGGCCCCCCCTGGGTTCTGGCTAGGAAAGCAGGGGAAGGAGCCATATCTGTGCAGTGTCGTGCTCCTCTTGGCAGGCCTTTGCAATCCCAATTATCCCTGGAGCTGTGGGCTTTCTGGTTCTCCGGACCCTAACCCTAACCCTAACCCTAGAAGTTGCCAACCGCGGTTTCCGGCCACGGCCCCCCCTGGGTTCTGGCTAGGAAAGCAGGGGAAGGAGCCATGTCTGTGCAGTGTCGTGCTCCTCTTGGCAGGCCTTTGCAATCCCAATTATCCCTGGAGCTGTGGGCTTTCTGGTTCTCCGGACCCTAACCCTAACCCTAACCCTAGAAGTTGCCGACCGCGGTTTCCGGCCACGGCCCCCCCTGGGTTCTGGCTAGGAAAGCAGGGGAAGGAGCCATGTCTGTGCAGTGTCGTGCTCCTCTTGGCAGGCGTTTGCAATCCCAATTATCCCTGGAGCTGTGGGCTTTCTGGTTCTCCGGACCCTAACCCTAACCCTAACCCTAACCCTAGAAGTTGCCGACCGCGGTTTCCGGCCACGGCCCCCCCTGGGTTCTGGCTAGGAAAGCAGGGGAAGGAGCCATGTCGGTGCAGTGTCGTGCTCCTCTTGGCAGGCCTTTGCAATCCCAATTATCCCTGGAGCTGTGGGCTTTCTGGTTCTCCGGACCCTAACCCTAACCCTAACCCTAACCCTAGAAGTTGCCGACCGCGGTTTCCGGCCACGGCCCCCCCCGGGATCTGGCTAGGAAAGCTGGGGAAGGAGCCATGTCTGTGCAGTGTCGTGCTCCTCTTGGCAGGCCTTTGCAATCCCAATTATCCCTGGAGCTGTGGGCTTTCTGGTTCTCCGGACCCTAACCCCAACCCTAACCCTAGAAGTTGCCGACCGCGGTTTCCGGCCACGGCCTCCCCTGGGTTCTGGCTAGGAAAGCAGGGGAAGGAGCCATGTCGATGCAGTGTCGTGCTCCTCTTGGCAGGCCTTTGCAATCCCAATTATCCCTGGAGCTGTGGGCTTTCTGGTTCTCCGGACCCTAACCCTAACCCTAACCCTAGAAGTTGCCGACCGCGGTTTCTGGCCACGGCCCCCCCTGGGTTCTGGCTAGGAAAGCAGGGGAAGGAGCCATGTCGGTGCAGTGTCGTGCTCCTCTTGGCAGGCCTTTGCAATCCCAATTATCCCTGGAGCTGTGGGCTTTCTGGTTCTCCGGACCCTAACCCTAACCCTAACCGTAGAAGTTGCCGACCGCGGTTTCCGGCCACGGCCCCCCCTGGGTTCTGGCTAGGAAAGCTGGGGAAGGAGCCATGTCTGTGCAGTGTCGTGCTCCTCTTGGCAGGCCTTTGCAATCCCAATTATCCCTGGAGCTGTGGGCTTTCTGGTTCTCCGGACCCTAACCCTAACCCTAACCCTAGAAGTTGCTGACCGTGGATTCCGGCCACGCCCCCCCCTGGGTTCTGGCTAGGAAAGCAGGGGAAGGAGCCATATCTGTGCAGTGTCGTGCTCCTCTTGGCAGGCCTTTGCAATCCCAATTATCCCTGGAGCTGTGGGCTTTCTGGTTCTCCGGACCCTAACCCTAACCCTAACCCTAGAAGTTGCCAACCGCGGTTTCCGGCCACGGCCCCCCCTGGGTTCTGGCTAGGAAAGCAGGGGAAGGAGCCATGTCTGTGCAGTGTCGTGCTCCTCTTGGCAGGCCTTTGCAATCCCAATTATCCCTGGAGCTGTGGGCTTTCTGGTTCTCCGGACCCTAACCCTAACCCTAACCCTAGAAGTTGCCGAGCGCGGTTTCCGGCCACGGCCCCCCCTGGGTTCTGGCTAGGAAAGCAGGGGAAGGAGCCATGTCGGTGCAGTGTCGTGCTCCTCTTGGCAGGCCTTTGCAATCCCAATTATCCCTGGAGCTGTGGGCTTTCTGGTTCTCCGGACCCTAACCCTAACCCTAACCCTAACCCTAGAAGTTGCCGACCGCGGTTTCCGGCCACGGCCCCCCCTGGGTTCTGGCTAGGAAAGCTGGGGAAGGAGCCATGTCGGTGCAGTGTCGTGCTCCTCTTGGCAGGCCTTTGCAATCCCAATTATCCCTGGAGCTGTGGGCTTTCTGGTTCTCCGGACCCTAACCCTAACCCTAACCCTAGAAGTTGCTGACCGTGGATTCCGGCCACGCCCCCCCCTGGGTTCTGGCTAGGAAAGCAGGGGAAGGAGCCATATCTGTGCAGTGTCGTGCTCCTCTTGGCAGGCCTTTGCAATCCCAATTATCCCTGGAGCTGTGGGCTTTCTGGTTCTCCGGACCCTAACCCTAACCCTAACCCTAGAAGTTGCCAACCGCGGTTTCCGGCCACGGCCCCCCCTGGGTTCTGGCTAGGAAAGCAGGGGAAGGAGCCATGTCTGTGCAGTGTCGTGCTCCTCTTGGCAGGCCTTTGCAATCCCAATTATCCCTGGAGCTGTGGGCTTTCTGGTTCTCCGGACCCTAACCCTAACCCTAACCCTAGAAGTTGCCGAGCGCGGTTTCCGGCCACGGCCCCCCCTGGGTTCTGGCTAGGAAAGCAGGGGAAGGAGCCATGTCGGTGCAGTGTCGTGCTCCTCTTGGCAGGCCTTTGCAATCCCAATTATCCCTGGAGCTGTGGGCTTTCTGGTTCTCCGGACCCTAACCCTAACCCTAACCCTAACCCTAGAAGTTGCCGACCGCGGTTTCCGGCCACGGCCCCCCCTGGGTTCTGGCTAGGAAAGCTGGGGAAGGAGCCATGTCGGTGCAGTGTCGTGCTCCTCTTGGCAGGCCTTTGCAATCCCAATTATCCCTGGAGCTGTGGGCTTTCTGGTTCTCCGGACCCTAACCCTAACCCTAACCCTAACCCTAGAAGTTGCCGACCGCGGTTTCCGGCCACGGCCCCCCCCGGGATCTGGCTAGGAAAGCTGGGGAAGGAGCCATGTCTGTGCAGTGTCGTGCTCCTCTTGGCAGGCCTTTGCAATCCCAATTATCCCTGGAGCTGTGGGCTTTCTGGTTCTCCGGACCCTAACCCCAACCCTAACCCTAGAAGTTGCCGACCGCGGTTTCCGGCCACGGCCCCCCCTGGGTTCTGGCTAGGAAAGCAGGGGAAGGAGCCATGTCGGTGCAGTGTCGTGCTCCTCTTGGCAGGCCTTTGCAATCCCAATTATCCCTGGAGCTGTGGGCTTTCTGGTTCTCCGGACCCTAACCCTAACCCTAACCCTAGAAGTTGCCGACCGCGGTTTCCGGCCACGGCCTCCCCTGGGTTCTGGCTAGGAAAGCAGGGGAAGGAGCCATGTCGATGCAGTGTCGTGCTCCTCTTGGCAGGCCTTTGCAATCCCAATTATCCCTGGAGCTCTGGGCTTTCTGGTTCTCCGGACCCTAACCCTAACCCTAACCCTAGAAGTTGCCGACCGCGGTTTCTGGCCACGGCCCCCCCTGGGTTCTGGCTAGGAAAGCAGGGGAAGGAGCCATGTCGGTGCAGTGTCGTGCTCCTCTTGGCAGGCCTTTGCAATCCCAATTATCCATGGAGCTGTGGGCCTTCTGGTTCTCCAGACCCTAACCCTAACCCTAACCGTAGAAGTTGCCGACCACGGTTTCCGGCCACGGCCCCCCCCCTGGGTTCTGGCTAGGAAAGCTGGGGAAGGAGCCATGTCGGTGCAGTGTCGTGCTCCTCTTGGCAGGCCTTTGCAATCCCAATTATCCCTGGAGCTGTGGGCTTTCTGGTTCTCCGGACCCTAACCCTAACCCTAACCCTAACCCTAGAAGTTGCCGACCGCGGTTTCCGGCCACGGCCCACCCCGGCATCTGGCTAGGAAAGCTGGGGAAGGAGCCATGTCTGTGCAGTGTCGTGCTCCTCTTGGCAGGCCTTTGCAATCCCAATTATCCCTGGAGCTGTGGGCTTTCTGGTTCTCCGGACCCTAACCCCAACCCTAACCCTAGAAGTTGCCGACCGCGGTTTCTGGCCATGGCCCCCCCTGGGTTCTGGCTAGGAAAGCAGGGGAAGGAGCCATGTCTGTGCAGTGTCGTGCTCCTCTTGGCAGGCCTTTGCAATCCCAATTATCCCTGGAGCTGTGGGCTTTCTGGTTCTCCGGACCCTAACCCTAACCCTAACCCTAGAAGTTGCCGAGCGCGGTTTCCGGCCACGGCCCCCCCTGGGTTCTGGCTAGGAAAGCAGGGGAAGGAGCCATGTCTGTGCAGTGTCGTGCTCCTCTTGGCAGGCCTTTGCAATCCCAATTATCCCTGGAGCTGTGGGCTTTCTGGTTCTCCGGACCCTAACCCTAACCCTAACCCTAACCCTAGAAGTTGCCGAGCGCGGTTTCCGGCCACGGCCCCCCCTGGGTTCTGGCTAGGAAAGCAGGGGAAGGAGCCATGTCGGTGCAGTGTCGTGCTCCTCTTGGCAGGCCTTTGCAATCCCAATTATCCCTGGAGCTGTGGGCTTTCTGGTTCTCCGGACCCTAACCCTAACCCTAACCCTAGAAGTTGCCGACCGCGGTTTCCGGCCACGGCCCCCCCTGGGTTCTGGCTAGGAAAGCAGGGGAAGGAGCCATGTCGGTGCAGTGTCGTGCTCCTCTTGGCAGGCCTTTGCAATCCCAATTATCCCTGGAGCTGTGGGCTTTCTGGTTCTCCGGACCCTAACCCTAACCCTAACCCTAGAAGTTGCCGACCGCGGTTTCTGGCCACGGCCCCCCCTGGGTTCTGGATAGGAAAGCAGGGGAAGGAGCCATGTCGGTGCAGTGTCGTGCTCCTCTTGGCAGGCCTTTGCAATCCCAATTATCCCTGGAGCTGTGGGCTTTCTGGTTCTCCGGACCCTAACCCTAACCCTAACCCTAACCCTAGAAGTTGCCGACCGCGGTTTCCGGCCACGACCCCCACCGGGATCTGGCTAGGAAAGCTGGGGAAGGAGCCATGTCTGTGCAGTGTCGTGCTCCTCTTGGCAGGCCTTTGCAATCCCAATTATCCCTGGAGCTGTGGGCTTTCTGGTTCTCCGGACCCTAACCCCAACCCTAACCCTAGAAGTTGCCGACCGCGGTTTCCGGCCACGGCCCCCCCTGGGTTCTGGCTAGGAAAGCTGGGGAAGGAGCCATGTCTGTGCAGTGTCGTGCTCCTCTTGGCAGGCCTTTGCAATCCCAATTATCCCTGGAGCTGTGGGCTTTCTGGTTCTCCGGACCCTAACCCTAACCCTAAACCTAACCCTAGAAGTTGCCGAGCGCGGTTTCCGGCCACGGCCCCCCCTGGGTTCTGGCTAGGAAAGCAGGGGAAGGAGCCATGTTGGTGCAGTGTCGTGCTCCTCTTGGCAGGCCTTTGCAATCCCAATTATCCCTGGAGCTGTGGGCTTTCTGGTTCTCCGGACCCTAACCCTAACCCTAACCCTAACCCTAGAAGTTGCCGACCGCGGTTTCCGGCCACGGCCCCCCCTGGGTTCTGGCTAGGAAAGCTGGGGAAGGAGCCATGTCGGTGCAGTGTCGTGCTCCTCTTGGCAGGCCTATGCAATCCCAATTATCCCTGGAGCTGTGGGCTTTCTGGTTCTCCAGACCCTAACCCTAACCCTACAAGTTGCCGACCGCGGTTTCTGGCCACGGCCCCCCCCCGGGTTCTGGCTAGGAAAGCTGGGGAAGGAGCCATGTCGGTGCAGTGTCGTGCTCCTCTTGGCAGGCCTTTGCAATCCCAAGTATCCCTGGAGCTGTGGGCTTTCTGGTTCTCCGGACCCTAACCCTAACCCTAACCCTAGAAGTTGCCGACCGCGGTTTCCGGCCACGGCCCCCCCTGGGTTCTGGCTAGGAAAGCAGGGGAAGGAGCCATGTCGGTGCAGTGTCGTGCTCCTCTTGGCAGGCCTTTGCAATCCCAATTATCCCTGGAGCTGTGGGCTTTCTGGTTCTCCGGACCCTAACCCTAACCCTAACCCTAGAAGTTGCCGACCGCGGTTTCCGGCCACGGCCTCCCCTGGGTTCTGGCTAGGAAAGCAGGGGAAGGAACCATGTCGATGCAGTGTCGTGCTCCTCTTGGCAGGCCTTTGCAATCCCAATTATCCCTGGAGCTGTGGGCTTTCTGGTTCTCCGGACCCTAACCCTAACCCTAACCCTAACCCTAGAAGTTGCCGACCGCGGTTTCCGGCCACGGCCCCCCCTGGGTTCTGGCTAGGAAAGCTGGGGAAGGAGCCATGTCTGTGCAGTGTCGTGCTCCTCTTGGCAGGCCTTTGCAATCCCAATTATCCCTGGAGCTGTGGGCTTTCTGGTTCTCCGGACCCTAACCCTAACCCTAACCCTAGAAGTTGCCGACCGCGGTTTCTGGCCACGGCCCCCCCTGGGTTCTGGCTAGGAAAGCAGGGGAAGGAGCCATGTCGGTGCAGTGTCGTGCTCCTCTTGGCAGGCGTTTGCAATCCCAATTATCCCTGGAGCTGTGGGCTTTCTGGTTCTCCGGACCCTAACCCTAACCCTAACCGTAGAAGTTGCCGACCGCGGTTTCCGGCCACGGCCCCCCCTGGGTTCTGGCTAGGAAAGCTGGGGAAGGAGCCATGTCTGTGCAGTGTCGTGCTCCTCTTGGCAGGCCTTTGCAATCCCAATTATCCCTGGAGCTGTGGGCTTTCTGGTTCTCCGGACCCTAACCCTAACCCTAACCCTAGAAGTTGCTGACCGTGGATTCCGGCCACGGCCCCCCCTGGGTTCTGGCTAGGAAAGCAGGGGAAGGAGCCATATCTGTGCAGTGTCGTGCTCCTCTTGGCAGGCCTTTGCAATCCCAATTATCCCTGGAGCTGTGGGCTTTCTGGTTCTCCGGACCCTAACCCTAACCCTAACCCTAGAAGTTGCCAACCGCGGTTTCCGGCCACGGCCCCCCCTGGGTTCTGGCTAGGAAAGCAGGGGAAGGAGCCATGTCTGTGCAGTGTCGTGCTCCTCTTGGCAGGCCTTTGCAATCCCAATTATCCCTGGAGCTGTGGGCTTTCTGGTTCTCCGGACCCTAACCCTAACCCTAACCCTAACCCTAGAAGTTGCCGACCGCGGTTTCCGGCCACGGCCCCCCCCGGGATCTGGCTAGGAAAGCTGGGGAAGGAGCCATGTCTGTGCAGTGTCGTGCTCCTCTTGGCAGGCCTTTGCAATCCCAATTATCCCTGGAGCTGTGGGCTTTCTGGTTCTCCGGACCCTAACCCCAACCCTAACCCTAGAAGTTGCCGACCGCGGTTTCCGGCCACGGCCCCCCCTGGGTTCTGGCTAGGAAAGCAGGGGAAGGAGCCATGTCGGTGCAGTGTCGTGCTCCTCTTGGCAGGCCTTTGCAATCCCAATTATCCCTGGAGCTGTGGGCTTTCTGGTTCTCCGGACCCTAACCCTAACCCTAACCCTAGAAGTTGCCGACCGCGGTTTCCGGCCACGGCCTCCCCTGGGTTCTGGCTAGGAAAGCAGGGGAAGGAGCCATGTCGATGCAGTGTCGTGCTCCTCTTGGCAGGCCTTTGCAATCCCAATTATCCCTGGAGCTCTGGGCTTTCTGGTTCTCCGGACCCTAACCCTAACCCTAACCCTAGAAGTTGCCGACCGCGGTTTCTGGCCACGGCCCCCCCTGGGTTCTGGCTAGGAAAGCAGGGGAAGGAGCCATGTCGGTGCAGTGTCGTGCTCCTCTTGGCAGGCCTTTGCAATCCCAATTATCCCTGGAGCTGTGGGCTTTCTGGTTCTCCGGACCCTAACCCTAACCCTAACCCTATCCCTAGAAGTTGCCGACCGCGGTTTCCGGCCACGGCCCCCCCTGGGTTCTGGCTAGGAAAGCAGGGGAAGGAGCCATGTCTGGCCAGTGTCGTGCTCCTCTTGGCAGGCCTTTGCAATCCCAATTATCCCTGGAGCTGTGGGCTTTCTGGTTCTCCGGACCCTAACCCTAACCCTAACCCTAACCCTAGAAGTTGCCGACCGCGGTTTCCGGCCACGGCCCCCCCTGGGTTCTGGCTAGGAAAGCAGGGGAAGGAGCCATGTCGGTGCAGTGTCGTGCTCCTCTTGGCAGGCCTTTGCAATCCCAATTATCCCTGGAGCTGTGGGCTTTCTGGTTCTCCGGACCCTAACCCTAACCCTAACCCTAGAAGTTGCCGACCGCGGTTTCCGGCCACGGCCCCCCCTGGGTTCTGGCTAGGAAAGCAGGGGAAGGAGCCATGTCTGTGCAGTGTCGGGCTCCTCTTGGCAGGCCTTTGCAATCCCAATTATCCCTGGAGCTGTGGGCTTTCTGGTTCTCCGGACCCTAACCCTAACCCTAGAAGTTGCCGACCGCGGTTTCCGGCCACGGCCCCCCCTGGGTTCTGGCTAGGAAAGCAGGGGAAGGAGCCATGTCTGTGCAGTGTCGTGCTCCTCTTGGCAGGCCTTTGCAATCCCAATTATCCCTGGAGCTGTGGGCTTTCTGGTTCTCCGGACCCTAACCCTAACCCTAACCCTAGAAGTTGCCGACCGTGGTTTCCGGCCACGACCCCCCCTGGGTTCTGGCTAGGAAAGCTGGGGAAGGAGCCATGTCTGTGCAGTGTCGTGCTCCTCTTGGCAGGCCTTTGCAATCCCAATTATCCCTGGAGCTGTGGGCTTTCTGGTTCTCTGGACCCTAACCCTAACCCTAACCCTAGAAGTTGCCGACCGTGGTTTCCGGCCACGGCCCCCCCCGGGTTCTGGCTAGGAAAGCAGGGGAAGGAGCCATGTCTGTGCAGTGTCGTGCTCCTCTTGGCAGGCCTTTGCAATCCCAATTATCCCTGGAGCTGTGGGCTATCTGGTTCTCCGGACCCTAACCCTAACCCTAACCCTAGAAGTTGCCGACCGCGGTTTTCGGCCACGGCCCCCCCTGGGTTCTGGCTAGGAAAGCTGGGGAAGGAGCCATGTCGGTGCAGTGTCGTGCTCCTCTTGGCAGGCCTTTGCAATCCCAATTATCCCTGGAGCTGTGGGCTTTCTGGTTCTCCGGACCCTAACCCTAACCCTAACCCTAGAAGTTGCCGACCGCAGTTTCCGACCACGGCCCCCCCTGGGTTCTGGCTAGGAAAGCTGGGGAAGGAGCCATGTCTGTGCAGTGTCGTGCTCCTCTTGGCAGGCCTTTGCAATCCCAATTATCCCTGGAGCTGTGGGCTTTCTGGTTCTCCGGACCCTAACCCTAACCCTAACCCTAGAAGTTGCCGACCGCGGTTTCCGGCCACGGCCCCCCCTGGGTTCTGGCTAGGAAAGCTGGGGAAGGAGCCATGTCTGTGCAGTGTCGTGCTCCTCTTGGCAGGCCTTTGCAATCCCAATTATCCCTGGAGCTGTGGGCTTTCTGGTTCTCCGGACCCTAACCCTAACCCTAACCCTAGAAGTTGCCGACCGCGGTTTCTGGCCACGGCCCCCCCTGGGTTCTGGCTAGGAAAGCAGGGGAAGGAGCCATGTCTGTGCAGTGTCGTGCTCCTCTTGGCAGGCCTTTGCAATCCCAATTATCCCTGGAGCTGTGGGCTTTCTGGTTCTCCGGACCCTAACCCTAACCCTAACCCTAGAAGTTGCCGACCGCGGTTTCCGGCCACGGCCCCCCCTGGGTTCTGGCTAGGAAAGCTGGGGAAGGAGCCATGTCGGTGCAGTGTCGTGCTCCTCTTGGCAGGCCTTTGCAATCCCAATTATCCCTGGAGCTGTGGGCTTTCTGGTTCTCCGGACCCTAACCCTAACCCTAACCCTAGAAGTTGCCGACCACGGTTTCCGGCCACGGCCCCCCCTGGGTTCTGGCTAGGAAAGCTGGGGAAGGAGCCATGTCGGTGCAGTGTCGTGCTCCTCTTGGCAGGCCTTTGCAATCCCAATTATCCCTGGAGCTGTGGGCTTTCTGGTTCTCCGGACCCTAACCCTAACTGTAACCCTAGAAGTTGCCGACCGCGGTTTCCGGCCACGGCCCCCCCTGGGTTCTGGCTAGGAAAGCAGGGGAAGGAGCCATGTCGGTGCAGTGTCGTGCTCCTCTTGGCAGGCCTTTGCAATCCCAATTATCCCTGGAGCTGTGGGCTTTCTGGTTCTCCAGACCCTAACCCTAACCCTAACCCTAGAAGTTGCCGACCGCGGTTTCCGGCCATGGCCCCCCCTGGGTTCTGGCTAGGAAAGCAGGGGAAGGAGCCATGTCTGTGCAGTGTCGTGCTCCTTTTGGCAGGCCTTTCAATCCCAATTATCCGTGGAGCTGTGGGCTTTCTGGTTCTCCGGACCCTAACCCTAACCCTAACCCTAGAAGTTGCCGACCGTGGATTCCGGCCACGGCCCCCCCTGGGTTCTGGCTAGGAAAGCAGGGGAAGGAGCCATGTCTGTGCAGTGTCGTGCTCCTCTTGGCAGGCCTTTGCAATCCCAATTATCCCTGGAGCTGTGGGCTTTCTGGTTCTCCGGACCCTAACCCTAACCCTAACCCTAGAAGTTGCCGACCGCGGTTTCTGGGCATGGCCCCCCCTGGGTTCTGGCTAGGAAAGCAGGGGAAGGAGCCATGTCGGTGCAGTGTCGTGCTCCTCTTGGCAGGCCTTTGCAATCCCAATTATCCCTGGAGCTGTGGGCTTTCTGGTTCTCCGGACCCTAACCCTAACCCTAACCCTAGAAGTTGCCGACCGCAGTTTCCGGCCACGGCCCCCCCTGGGTTCTGGCTAGGAAAGCAGGGGAAGGAGCCATGTCTGTGCAGTGTCGTGCTCCTTTTGGCAGGCCTTTCAATCCCAATTATCCGTGGAGCTGTGGGCTTTCTGGTTCTCCGGACCCTAACCCTAACCCTAACCCTAGAAGTTGCCGACCGTGGATTCCGGCCACGGCCCCCCCTGGGTTCTGGCTAGGAAAGCTGGGGAAGGAGCCATGTCTGTGCAGTGTCGTGCTCCTCTTGGCAGGCCTTTGCAATCCCAATTATCCCTGGAGCTGTGGGCTTTCTGGTTCTCCGGACCCTAACCCTAACCCTAACCCTAGAAGTTGCCGACCGCGGTTTCTGGCATGGCCCCCCCTGGGTTCTGGCTAGGAAAGCAGGGGAAGGAGCCATGTCGGTGCAGTGTCGTGCTCCTCTTGGCAGGCCTTTGCAATCCCAATTATCCCTGGAGCTGTGGGCTTTCTGGTTCTCCGGACCCTAACCCTAACCCTAACCCTAGAAGTTGCCGACCGCAGTTTCCGGCCACGGCCCCCCCTGGGTTCTGGCTAGGAAAGCAGGGGAAGGAGCCATGTCTGTGCAGTGTCGTGCTCCTTTTGGCAGGCCTTTGCAATCCCAATTATCCGTGGAGCTGTGGGCTTTCTGGTTCTCCGGACCCTAACCCTAACCCTAACCCTAGAAGTTGCCGACCGCGGTTTCCGGCCACGGCCCCCCCTGGGTTCTGGCTAGGAAAGCTGGGGAAGGAGCCATGTCGGTGCAGTGTCGTGCTCCTCTTGGCAGGCCTTTGCAATCCCAATTATCCCTGGAGCTGTGGGCTTTCTGGTTCTCCGGACCCTAACCCTAACCCTAACCCTAGAAGTTGCCGACCACGGTTTCCGGCCACGGCCCCCCCGGGGTTCTGGCTAGGAAAGCTGGGGAAGGAGCCATGTCGGTGCAGTGTCGTGCTCCTCTTGGCAGGCCTTTGCAATCCCAATTATCCCTGGAGCTGTGGGCTTTCTGGTTCTCCGGACCCTAACCCTAACTGTAACCCTAGAAGTTGCCGACCGCGGTTTCCGGCCACGGCCCCCCCTGGGTTCTGGCTAGGAAAGCAGGGGAAGGAGCCATGTCGGTGCAGTGTCGTGCTCCTCTTGGCAGGCCTTTGCAATCCCAATTATCCCTGGAGCTGTGGGCTTTCTGGTTCTCCAGACCCTAACCCTAACCCTAACCCTAGAAGTTGCCGACCGCGGTTTCCGGCCATGGCCCCCCCTGGGTTCTGGCTAGGAAAGCAGGGGAAGGAGCCATGTCTGTGCAGTGTCGTGCTCCTTTTGGCAGGCCTTTCAATCCCAATTATCCGTGGAGCTGTGGGCTTTCTGGTTCTCCGGACCCTAACCCTAACCCTAACCCTAGAAGTTGCCGACCGTGGATTCCGGCCACGGCCCCCCCTGGGTTCTGGCTAGGAAAGCAGGGGAAGGAGCCATGTCTGTGCAGTGTCGTGCTCCTCTTGGCAGGCCTTTGCAATCCCAATTATCCCTGGAGCTGTGGGCTTTCTGGTTCTCCGGACCCTAACCCTAACCCTAACCCTAGAAGTTGCCGACCGCGGTTTCTGGGCATGGCCCCCCCTGGGTTCTGGCTAGGAAAGCAGGGGAAGGAGCCATGTCGGTGCAGTGTCGTGCTCCTCTTGGCAGGCCTTTGCAATCCCAATTATCCCTGGAGCTGTGGGCTTTCTGGTTCTCCGGACCCTAACCCTAACCCTAACCCTAGAAGTTGCCGACCGCAGTTTCCGGCCACAGCCCCCCCTGGGTTCTGGCTAGGAAAGCAGGGGAAGGAGCCATGTCTGTGCAGTGTCGTGCTCCTTTTGGCAGGCCTTTCAATCCCAATTATCCGTGGAGCTGTGGGCTTTCTGGTTCTCCGGACCCTAACCCTAACCCTAACCCTAGAAGTTGCCGACCGTGGATTCCGGCCACGGCCCCCCCTGGGTTCTGGCTAGGAAAGCTGGGGAAGGAGCCATGTCTGTGCAGTGTCGTGCTCCTCTTGGCAGGCCTTTGCAATCCCAATTATCCCTGGAGCTGTGGGCTTTCTGGTTCTCCGGACCCTAACCCTAACCCTAACCCTAGAAGTTGCCGACCGCGGTTTCTGGCATGGCCCCCCCTGGGTTCTGGCTAGGAAAGCAGGGGAAGGAGCCATGTCGGTGCAGTGTCGTGCTCCTCTTGGCAGGCCTTTGCAATCCCAATTATCCCTGGAGCTGTGGGCTTTCTGGTTCTCCGGACCCTAACCCTAACCCTAACCCTAGAAGTTGCCGACCGCAGTTTCCGGCCACGGCCCCCCCTGGGTTCTGGCTAGGAAAGCAGGGGAAGGAGCCATGTCTGTGCAGTGTCGTGCTCCTTTTGGCAGGCCTTTGCAATCCCAATTATCCGTGGAGCTGTGGGCTTTCTGGTTCTCCGGACCCTAACCCTAACCCTAACCCTAGAAGTTGCCGACCGCGGTTTCCGGCCACGGCCCCCCCTGGGTTCTGGCTAGGAAAGCAGGGGAAGGAGCCATGTCTGTGCAGTGTCGTGCTCCTCTTGGCAGGCCTTTGCAATCCCAATTATCCCTGGAGCTGTGGGCTTTCTGGTTCTCCGGACCCTAACCCTAACCCTAACCCTAGAAGTTGCCGACCGCGGTTTCCGGCCACGGCCCCCCCTGGGTTCTGGCTAGGAAAGCAGGGGAAGGAGCCATGTCTGTGCAGTGTCGTGCTCCTCTTGGCAGGCCTTTGCAATCCCAATTATCCCTGGAGCTGTGGGCTTTCTGGTTCTCCGGACCCTAACCCTAACCCTAACCCTAGAAGTTGCCGACCGCGGTTTCCGGCCACGGCCCCCCCTGGGTTCTGGCTAGGAAAGCAGGGGAAGGAGCCATGTCTGTGCAGTGTCGTGCTCCTCTTGGCAGGCCTTTGCAATCCCAATTATCCCTGGAGCTGTGGGCTTTCTGGTTCTCCGGACCCTAACCCTAACCCTAACCCTAGAAGTTGCCGACCGCGGTTTCCGGCCACGGCCCCCCCTGGGTTATGGCTAGGAAAGCAGGGGAAGGAGCCATGTCGGTGCAGTGTCGTGCTCCTCTTGGCAGGCCTTTGCAATCCCAATTATCCCTGGAGCTCTGGGCTTTCTGGTTCTCCGGACCCTAACCCTAACCCTAACCCTAGAAGTTGCCGACCGCGGTTTCCGGCCACGGCCCCCCCCAGGGTTCTGGCTAGGAAAGCTGGAGAAGGAGCCATGTCTGTGCAGTGTCGTGCTCCTCTTGGCAGGCCTTTGCAATCCCAATTATCCCTGGAGCTGTGGGCTTTCTGGTTCTCCGGACCCTAACCCTAACCCTAACCCTAGAAGTTGCCGACCGCAGTTTCCGGCCACGGCCCCCCCTGGGTTCTGGCTAGGAAAGCAGGGGAAGGAGCCATGTCTGTGCAGTGTCGTGCTCCTTTTGGCAGGCCTTTCAATCCCAATTATCCGTGGAGCTGTGGGCTTTCTGGTTCTCCGGACCCTAACCCTAACCCTAACCCTAGAAGTTGCCGACCGTGGTTTCCGGCCACGGCCCCCCCTGGGTTCTGGCTAGGAAAGCTGGGGAAGGAGCCATGTCTGTGCAGTGTCGTGCTCCTCTTGGCAGGCCTTTGCAATCCCAATTATCCCTGGAGCTGTGGGCTTTCTGGTTCTCCGGACCCTAACCCTAACCCTAACCCTAGAAGTTGCCGACCGCGGTTTCTGGGCATGGCCCCCCCGGGTTCTGGCTAGGAAAGCTGGGGAAGGAGCCATGTCTGTGCAGTGTCGTGCTCCACTTGGCAGGCCTTTGCAATCCCAATTATCCCTGGAGCTGTGGGCTTTCTGGTTCTCCGGACCCTAACCCTAACCCTAACCCTAGAAGTTGCCGACCGCGGTTTCCGGCCACGGCCCCCCCTTGGTTCTGGCTAGGAAAGCAGGGGAAGGAGCCATGTCTGTGCAGTGTCGTGCTCCTCTTGGCAGGCCTTTGCAATCCCAATTATCCCTGGAGCTGTGGGCTTTCTGGTTCTCCGGACCCTAACCCTAACCCTAACCCTAGAAGTTGCCGACCGCGGTTTCCGGCCACAGCCCCCCCTGGGTTCTGGCTAGGAAAGCTGGGGAAGGAGCCATGTTGGTGCAGTGTCGTGCTCCTCTTGGCAGGCCTTTGCAATCCCAATTATCCCTGGAGCTGTGGGCTTTCTGGTTCTCCGGACCCTAACCCTAACCCTAACCCTAGAAGTTGCCGACCGCGGTTTCCGGCCACGGCCCCCCCTGGGTTCTGGCTAGGAAAGCTGGGGAAGGAGCCATGTTGGTGCAGTGTCGTGCTCCTCTTGGCAGGCCTTTGCAATCCCAATTATCCCTGGAGCTGTGGGCTTTCTGGTTCTCCGGACCCTAACCCTAACCCTAACCCTAGAAGTTGCCGACCACGGTTTCCGGCCACGGCCCCCCCTGGGTTCTGGCTAGGAAAGCAGGGGAAGGAGCCATGTCTGTGCAGTGTCGTGCTCCTCTTGGCAGGCCTTTGCAATCCCAATTATCCCTGGAGCTGTGGGCTTTCTGGTTCTCCGGACCCTAACCCTAACCCTAACCCTAGAAGTTGCCGACCGCAGTTTCCGGCCACGGCCCCCCCTGGGTTCTGGCTAGGAAAGCAGGGGAAGGAGCCATGTCTGTGCAGTGTCGTGCTCCTTTTGGCAGGACTTTCAATCCCAATTATCCGTGGAGCTGTGGGCTTTCTGGTTCTCCGGACCCTAACCCTAACCCTAGAAGTTGCCGACCGTGGATTCCGGCCACGGCCCCCCCTGGGTTCTGGCTAGGAAAGCAGGGGAAGGAGCCATGTCTGTGCAGTGTCGTGCTCCTCTTGGCAGGCCTTTGCAATCCCAATTATCCCTGGAGCTGTGGGCTTTCTGGTTCTCCGGACCCTAACCCTAACCCTAACCCTAGAAGTTGCCGACCGCGGTTTCTGGGCATGGCCCCCCCCGGGTTCTGGCTGGGAAAGCTGGGGAAGGAGCCATGTCTGTGCAGTGTCGTGCTCCACTTGGCAGGCCTTTGCAATCCCAAGTATCCCTGGAGCTGTGGGCTTTCTGGTTCTCCGGACCCTAACCCTAACCCTAACCCTAGAAGTTGCCGACCGCGGTTTCCGGCCACAGCCCCCCCTGGGTTCTGGCTAGGAAAGCTGGGGAAGGAGCCATGTTGGTGCAGTGTCGTGCTCCTCTTGGCAGGCCTTTGCAATCCCAATTATCCCTGGAGCTGTGGGCTTTCTGGTTCTCCGGACCCTAACCCTAACCCTAACCCTAGAAGTTGCCGACCGCGGTTTCCGGCCACGGCCCCCCCTGGGTTCTGGCTAGGAAAGCAGGGGAAGGAGCCATGTCTGTGCAGTGTCGTGCTCCTTTTGGCAGGCCTTTGCAATCCCAATTATCCCTGGAGCTGTGGGCTTTCTGGTTCTCCGGACCCTAACCCTAACCCTAACCCTAGAAGTTGCCGACCGCGGTTTCCGGCCACGGCCCCCCCAGGGTTCTGGCTAGGAAAGCTGGAGAAGGAGCCATGTCTGTGCAGTGTCGTGCTCCTCTTGGCAGGCCTTTGCAATCCCAATTATCCGTGGAGCTGTGGGCTTTCTGGTTCTCCGGACCCTAACCCTAACCCTAACCCTAGAAGTTGCCGACCGTGGATTCCGGCCACAGCCCCCCCTGGGTTCTGGCTAGGAAAGCAGGGGAAGGAGCCATGTCTGTGCAGTGTCGTGCTCCTCTTGGCAGGCCTTTGCAATCCCAATTATCCCTGGAGCTGTGGGCTTTCTGGTTCTCCGGACCCTAACCCTAACCCTAACCCTAGAAGTTGCCGACCGCGGTTTCTGGGCATGGCCCCCCCGGGTTCTGGCTAGGAAAGCTGGGGAAGGAGCCATGTCTGTGCAGTGTCGTGCTCCTCTTGGCAGGCCTTTGCAATCCCAATTATCCCTGGAGCTGTGGGCTTTCTGGTTCTCCGGACCCTAACCCTAACCCTAACCCTAGAAGTTGCCGACCGCGGTTTCCGGCCACGGCCCCCCCTGGGTTCTGGCTAGGAAAGCTGGGGAAGGAGCCATGTCTGTGCAGTGTCGTGCTCCTCTTGGCAGGCCTTTGCAATCCCAATTATCCCTGGAGCTGTGGGCTTTCTGGTTCTCCGGACCCTAAACCTAACCCTAACCCTAGAAGTTGCCGACCGCGGTTTCCGGCCATGGCCCCCCCTGGGTTCTGGCTAGGAAAGCTGGGGAAGGAGCCATGTCTGTGCAGTGTCGTGCTCCTTTTGGCAGGCTTTTGCAATCCCAATTATCCCTGGAGCTGTGGGCTTTCTGGTTCTCCGGACCCTAACCCTAACCCTAACCCTAGAAGTTGCCGACCGTGGTTTTCGGCCACGGCCCCCCCTGGGTTCTGGCTAGGAAAGCTGGGGAAGGAGCCATGTCTGTGCAGTGTCGTGCTCCTCTTGGCAGGCCTTTGCAATCCCAATTATCCCTGGAGCTGTGGGCTTTCTGGTTCTCCGGACCCTAAACCTAACCATAACCCTAGAAGTTGCCGACCGCGGTTTCCGGCCATGGCCCCCCCTGGGTTCTGGCTAGGAAAGCAGGGGAAGGAGCCATGTCTGTGCAGTGTCGTGCTCCTCTTGGCAGGCCTTTGCAATCCCAATTATCCCTGGAGCTGTGGGCTTTCTGGTTCTCCGGACCCTAACCCTAACCCTAACCCTAGAAGTTGCCGACCGTGGTTTCCGGCCACGGCCCCCCCTGGGTTCTGGCTAGGAAAGCAGGGGAAGGAGCCATGTCTGTGCAGTGTCGTGCTCCTCTTGGCAGGCCTTTGCAATCCCAATTATCCCTGGAGCTGTGGGCTTTCTGGTTCTCCGGACCCTAACCCTAACCCTAACCCTAGAAGTTGCCGACCGCGGTTTCCGGCCACGGCCCCCCCTGGGTTCTGGCTAGGAAAGCAGGGGAAGGAGCCATGTCTGTGCAGTGTCGTGCTCCTCTTGGCAGGCCTTTGCAATCCCAATTATCCCTGGAGCTGTGGGCTTTCGGGTTCTCCGGACCCTAACCCTAACCCTAACCCTAGAAGGTGCCGACCGCGGTTTCCGGCAGCGGCCCCCCCTGGGTTCTGGCTAGGAAAGCAGGGGAAGGAGCCATGTCGGTGCAGTGTCGTGCTCCTCTTGGCAGGCCTTTGCAATCCCAATTATCCCTGGAGCTGTGGGCTTTCTGGTTCTCCGGACCCTAACCCTAACCCTAAACCTAACCCTAGAAGTTGCCGAGCGCGGTTTCCGGCCACGGCCCCCCCTGGGTTCTGGCTAGGAAAGCTGGGGAAGGAGCCATGTCGGTGCAGTGTCGTGCTCCTCTTGGCAGGCCTATGCAATCCCAATTATCCCTGGAGCTATGGGCTTTCTGGTTCTCCAGACCCTAACCCTAACCCTACAAGTTGCCGACCGCGGTTTCCGGCCACGGCCCCCCCCGGGTTCTGGCTAGGAAAGCTGGGGAAGGAGCCATGTCGGTGCAGTGTCGTGCTCCTCTTGGCAGGCCTTTGCAATCCCAATTATCCCTGGAGCTGTGGGCTTTCTGGTTCTCCGGACCCTAACCCTAACCCTAACCCTAACCCTAGAAGTTGCCGACCGCGGTTTCCGGCCACGGCCCCACCGGGATCTGGCTAGGAAAGCTGGGGAAGGAGCCATGTCTGTGCAGTGTCGTGCTCCTCTTGGCAGGCCTTTGCAATCCCAATTATCCCTGGAGCTGTGGGCTTTCTGGTTCTCCGGACCCTAACCCTAACCCTAACCCTAGAAGTTGCCGACCGCGGTTTCCGGCCACGGCCCCCCCTGGGTTCTGGCTAGGAAAGCTGGGGAAGGAGCCATGTCTGTGCAGTGTCGTGCTCCTCTTGGCAGGCCTTTGCAATCCCAATTATCCCTGGAGCTGTGGGCTTTCTGGTTCTCCGGACCCTAACCCTAACCCTAACCCTAACCCTAGAAGTGGCCGACCGCAGTTTCCGGCCACGGCCCCCCCTGGGTTCTGGCTAGGAAAGCTGGGGAAGGAGCCATGTCTGTGCAGTGTCGTGCTCCTCTTGGCAGGCCTTTGCAATCCCAATTATCCCTGGAGCTGTGGGCTTTCTGGTTCTCCGGACCCTAACCCTAACCCTAACCCTAGAAGTTGCCGAACGCGGTTTCCGGCCATGGCCCCCCCTGGGTTCTGGCTAGGAAAGCAGGGGAAGGAGCCATGTCTGTGCAGTGTCGTGCTCCTCTTGGCAGGCGTTTGCAATCCCAATTATACCTGGAGATGTGGGCTTTCTGGTTCTCCGGACCCTAACCCTAACCCTAACCCTAGAAGTTGCCGACCGCGTTTTCCGGCCACGGCCTCCCCTGGGTTCTGGCTAGGAAAGCTGGGGAAGGAGCCATGTCGGTGCAGTGTCGTGCTCCTCTTGGCAGGCCTTTGCAATCCCAATTATCCCTGGAGCTGTGGGCTTTCTGGTTCTCCAGACCCTAAGCCTAACCCTACAAGTTGCCGACCGCGGTTTCCGGCCACGGCCCCCCCCCGGGTTCTGGCTAGGAACGCTGGGGAAGGAGCCATGTCGGTGCAGTGTCGTGCTCCTCTTGGCAGGCCTTTGCAATCCCAAGTATCCCTGGAGCTGTGGGCTTTCTGGTTCTCCGGACCCTAACCCCAACCCTAACCCTAGAAGTTGCCGACCGCGGTTTTCGGCCACGGCCCCCCCCCGCGTTCTGGCTAGGAAAGCTGGGGAAGGAGCCATGACGGTGCAGTGTCGTGCTCCTCTTGGCAGGCCTTTGCAATCCCAATTATCCCTGGAGCTGTGGGCTTTCTGGTTCTCCGGACCCTAACCCTAACCCTAACCCTAGAAGTTGCCAACCGCGGTTTCCGGCCATGGCCCCCCCTGGGTTCTGGCTAGGAAAGCAGGGGAAGGAGCCATGTCGGTGCAGTGTCGTGCTCCTCTTGGCAGGCCTTTGCAATCCCAATTATCCCTGGAGCTGTGGGCTTTCTGGTTCTCCGGACCCTAACCCTAACCCTAACCCTAGAAGTGGCCGACCGCGGTTTCCGGCCACGGCCCCCCCTGGGTTCTGGCTAGGAAAGCAGGGGAAGGAGCCATGTCGGTGCAGTGTCGTGCTCCTCTTGGCAGGCCTTTGCAATCCCAATTATCCCTGGAGCTGTGGGCTTTCTGGTTCTCCGGACCCTAACCCTAACCCTAACCCTAGAAGTTGCCGACCGCGGTTTCCGGCCACGGCCCCCCCCCGGGTTCTGGCTAGGAAAGCAGGGGAAGGAGCCATGTCGGTGCAGTGTCGTGCTCCTCTTGGCAGGCCTTTGCAATCCCAATTATCCCTGGAGCTGTGGGCTTTCTGGTTCTCCGGACCCTAACCCTAACCCTAACCCTAACCCTAGAAGTTGCCGACCGCGGTTTCCGGCCACGGCCCCCCCCGGGATCTGGCTAGGAAAGCTGGGGAAGGAGCCATGTCTGTGCAGTGTCGTGCTCCTCTTGGCAGGCCTTTGCAATCCCAATTATCCCTGGAGCTGTGGGCTTTCTGGTTCTCCGGACCCTAACCCCAACCCTAACCCTAGAAGTTGCCGACCGCGGTTTCCGGCCACGGCCCCCCCTGGGTTCTGGCTAGGAAAGCAGGGGAAGGAGCCATGTCTGTGCAGTGTCGTGCTCCTCTTGGCAGGCCTTTGCAATCCCAATTATCCCTGGAGCTGTGGGCTTTCTGGTTCTCCGGACCCTAACCCTAACCCTAACCCTAGAAGTTGCCGACCGCGGTTTCCGGCAACGGCCCCCCCTGGGTTCTGGCTAGGAAAGCAGGGGAAGGAGCCATGTCGGTGCAGTGTCGTGCTCCTCTTGGCAGGCCTTTGCAATCCCAATTATCCCTGGAGCTGTGGGCTTTCTGGTTCTCCGGACCCTAACCCTAACCCTAACCCTAGAAGTTGCCGACCGCGGTTTCCAGCCACGGCCCCCCCTGGGTTCTGGCTAGGAAAGCAGGGGAAGGAGCCATGTCGGTGCAGTGTCGTGCTCCTCTTGGCAGGCCTTTGCAATCCCAATTATCCCTGGAGCTGTGGGCTTTCTGGTTCTCCGGACCCTAACCCTAACCCTAACCCTAGAAGTTGCCGACCGCGGTTTCCGGCCACGGCCTCCCCTGGGTTCTGGCTAGGAAAGCAGGGGAAGGAGCCATGTCGATGCAGTGTCGTGCTCCTCTTGGCAGGCCTTTGCAATCCCAATTATCCCTGGAGCTGTGGGCTTTCTGGTTCTCCGGACCCTAACCCTAACCCTAACCCTAGAAGTTGCCGACCGCGGTTTTCGGCCACGGCCCCCCCTGGGTTCTGGCTAGGAAAGCAGGGGAAGGAGCCATGTCTGTGCAGTGTCGTGCTCCTCTTGGCAGGCGTTTGCAATCCCAGTTATCCCTGGAGCTGTGGGCTTTCTGGTTCTCCGGACCCTAACCCTAACCCTAACCCTAGAAGTTGCCGACCGCGTTTTCTGGTCACGGCCTCCCCTGGGTTCTGGCTAGGAAAGCAGGGGAAGGAGCCATGTCGGTGCAGTGTCGTGCTCCTCTTGGCAGGCCTTTGCAATCCCAATTATCCCTGGAGCTGTGGGCTTTCTGGTTCTCCAGACCCTAAGCCTAACCCTAGAAGTTGCCGACCGCGGTTTCCGGCCACGGCCCCCCCCCGGGTTCTGGCTAGGAACCCTGGGGAAGGAGCCATGTCGGTGCAGTGTCGTGCTCCTCTTGGCAGGCCTTTGCAATCCCAAGTATCCCTGGAGCTGTGGGCTTTCTGGTTCTCCGGACCCTAACCCCAACCCTAACCCTAGAAGTTGCCGACCGCGGTTTTCGGCCACGGCCCCCCCCCGGGTTCTGGCTAGGAAAGCTGGGGAAGGAGCCATGTCGGTGCAGTGTCGTGCTCCTCTTGGCAGGCCTTTGCAATCCCAATTATCCCTGGAGCTGTGGGCTTTCTGGTTCTCCGGACCCTAACCCTAACCCTAACCCTAGAAGTTGCCGACCGCGGTTTCCGGCCACGGCCTCCCCTGGGTTCTGGCTAGGAAAGCAGGGGAAGGAGCCATGTCGATGCAGTGTCGTGCTCCTCTTGGCAGGCCTTTGCAATCCCAATTATCCCTGGAGCTGTGGGCTTTCTGGTTCTCCGGACCCTAACCCTAACCCTAACCCTAGAAGTTGCCGACCGCGGTTTTCGGCCACGGCCCCCCCTGGGTTCTGGCTAGGAAAGCAGGGGAAGGAGCCATGTCTGTGCAGTGTCGTGCTCCTCTTGGCAGGCGTTTGCAATCCCAGTTATCCCTGGAGCTGTGGGCTTTCTGGTTCTCCGGACCCTAACCCTAACCCTAACCCTAGAAGTTGCCGACCGCGTTTTCCGGTCACGGCCTCCCCTGGGTTCTGGCTAGGAAAGCTGGGGAAGGAGCCATGTCTGTGCAGTGTCGTGCTCCTCTTGGCAGGCCTTTGCAATCCCAATTATCCCTGGAGCTGTGGGCTTTCTGGTTCTCCAGACCCTAAGCCTAACCCTAGAAGTTGCCGACCGCGGTTTCCGGCCACGGCCCCCCCCCGGGTTCTGGCTAGGAACCCTGGGGAAGGAGCCATGTCGGTGCAGTGTCGTGCTCCTCTTGGCAGGCCTTTGCAATCCCAAGTATCCCTGGAGCTGTGGGCTTTCTGGTTCTCTGGACCCTAACCCCAACCCTAACCCGAGAAGTTGCCGACCGCGGTTTTCGGCCACGGCCCCCCCCCGGGTTCTGGCTAGGAAAGCTGGGGAAGGAGCCATGTCGGTGCAGTGTCGTGCTCCTCTTGGCAGGCCTTTGCAATCCCAATTATCCCTGGAGCTGTGGGCTTTCTGGTTCTCCGGACCCTAACCCTAACCCTAACCCTAGAAGTTGCCAACCGCGGTTTCCGGCCACGGCCCCCCCTGGGTTCTGGCTAGGAAAGCAGGGGAAGGAGCCATGTCGGTGCAGTGTCGTGCTCCTCTTGGCAGGCCTTTGCAATCCCAATTATCCCTGGAGCTGTGGGCTTTCTGGTTCTCCGGACCCTAACCCTAACCCTAACCCTAGAAGTTGCCGACCGCGGTTTCCGGCCACGGCCCCCCCTGGGTTCTGGCTAGGAAAGCAGGGGAAGGAGCCATGTCTGTGCAGTGTCGTGCTCCTCTTGGCAGGCCTTTGCAATCCCAATTATCCCTGGAGCTGTGGGCTTTCTGGTTCTCCGGACCCTAACCCTAACCCTAACCCTAGAAGTTGCCGACCGCGGTTTCCGGCCACGGCCCCCCCTGGGTTCTGGCTAGGAAAGCAGGGGAAGGAGCCATGTCTGTGCAGTGTCGTGCTCCTCTTGGCAGGCCTTTGCAATCCCAATTATCCCTGGAGCTGTGGGCTTTCGGGTTCTCCGGACCCTAACCCTAACCCTAACCCTAGAAGGTGCCGACCGCGGTTTCCGGCCACGGCCCCCCCTGGGTTCTGGCTAGGAAAGCAGGGGAAGGAGCCATGTCTGTGCAGTGTCGTGCTCCTCTTGGCAGGCCTTTGCAATCCCAATTATCCCTGGAGCTGTGGGCTTTCTGGTTCTCCGGACCCTAACCCTAACCCTAAACCTAACCCTAGAAGTTGCCGAGCGCGGTTTCCGGCCACGGCCCCCCCTGGGTTCTGGCTAGGAAAGCTGGGGAAGGAGCCATGTCGGTGCAGTGTCGTGCTCCTCTTGGCAGGCCTATGCAATCCCAATTATCCCTGGAGCTGTGGGCTTTCTGGTTCTCCAGACCCTAACCCTAACTCTACAAGTTGCCGACCGCGGTTTCTGGCCACGGCCCCCCCCCGGGTTCTGGCTAGGAAAGCTGGGGAAGGAGCCATGTCGGTGCAGTGTCGTGCTCCTCTTGGCAGGCCTTTGCAATCCCAAGTATCCCTGGAGCTGTGGGCTTTCTGGTTCTCCGGACCCTAACCCTAACCCTAACCCTAGAAGTTGCCGACCGCGGTTTCCGGCCACGGCCCCCCCTGGGTTCTGGCTAGGAAAGCAGGGGAAGGAGCCATGTCGGTGCAGTGTCGTGCTCCTCTTGGCAGGCCTTTGCAATCCCAATTATCCCTGGAGCTGTGGGCTTTCTGGTTCTCCGGACCCTAACCCTAACCCTAACCCTAGAAGTTGCCGACCGCGGTTTCCGGCCACGGCCTCCCCTGGGTTCTGGCTAGGAAAGCAGGGGAAGGAACCATGTCGATGCAGTGTCGTGCTCCTCTTGGCAGGCCTTTGCAATCCCAATTATCCCTGGAGCTGTGGGCTTTCTGGTTCTCCGGACCCTAACCCTAACCCTAACCCTAACCCTAGAAGTTGCCGACCGCGGTTTCCGGCCACGGCCCCACCGGGATCTGGCTAGGAAAGCTGGGGAAGGAGCCATGTCTGTGCAGTGTCGTGCTCCTCTTGGCAGGCCTTTGCAATCCCAATTATCCCTGGAGCTGTGGGCTTTCTGGTTCTCCGGACCCTAACCCTAACCCTAACCCTAGAAGTTGCCGACCGCGGTTTCCGGCCACGGCCTCCCCTGGGTTCTGGCTAGGAAAGCAGGGGAAGGAGCCATGTCGGTGCAGTGTCGTGCTCCTCTTGGCAGGCCTTTGCAATCCCAATTATCCCTGGAGCTGTGGGCTTTCTGGTTCTCCAGACCCTAAGCCTAACCCTAGAAGTTGCCGACCGCGGTTTCCGGCCACGGCCCCCCCCCGGGTTCTGGCTAGGAACCCTGGGGAAGGAGCCATGTCGGTGCAGTGTCGTGCTCCTCTTGGCAGGCCTTTGCAATCCCAAGTATCCCTGGAGCTGTGGGCTTTCTGGTTCTCCGGACCCTAACCCCAACCCTAACCCTAGAAGTTGCCGACCGCGGTTTTCGGCCACGGCCCCCCCCCGGGTTCTGGCTAGGAAAGCTGGTGAAGGAGCCATGTCGGTGCAGTGTCGTGCTCCTCTTGGCAGGCCTTTGCAATCCCAATTATCCCTGGAGCTGTGGGCTTTCTGGTTCTCCGGACCCTAACCCTAACCCTAACCCTAGAAGTTGCCGACCGCGGTTTCCGGCCACGGCCCCCCCTGGGTTCTGGCTAGGAAAGCAGGGGAAGGAGCCATGTCGATGCAGTGTCGTGCTCCTCTTGGCAGGCCTTTGCAATCCCAATTATCCCTGGAGCTGTGGGCTTTCTGGTTCTCCGGACCCTAACCCTAACCCTAACCCTAGAAGTTGCCGACCGCGGTTTTCGGCCACGGCCCCCCCTGGGTTCTGGCTAGGAAAGCAGGGGAAGGAGCCATGTCTGTGCAGTGTCGTGCTCCTCTTGGCAGGCGTTTGCAATCCCAGTTATCCCTGGAGCTGTGGGCTTTCTGGTTCTCCGGACCCTAACCCTAACCCTAACCCTAGAAGTTGCCGACCGCGTTTTCCGGTCACGGCCTCCCCTGGGTTCTGGCTAGGAAAGCTGGGGAAGGAGCCATGTCTGTGCAGTGTCGTGCTCCTCTTGGCAGGCCTTTGCAATCCCAATTATCCCTGGAGCTGTGGGCTTTCTGGTTCTCCAGACCCTAAGCCTAACCCTAGAAGTTGCCGACCGCGGTTTCCGGCCACGGCCCCCCCCCGGGTTCTGGCTAGGAACCCTGGGGAAGGAGCCATGTCGGTGCAGTGTCGTGCTCCTCTTGGCAGGCCTTTGCAATCCCAAGTATCCCTGGAGCTGTGGGCTTTCTGGTTCTCTGGACCCTAACCCCAACCCTAACCCGAGAAGTTGCCGACCGCGGTTTTCGGCCACGGCCCCCCCCCGGGTTCTGGCTAGGAAAGCTGGGGAAGGAGCCATGTCGGTGCAGTGTCGTGCTCCTCTTGGCAGGCCTTTGCAATCCCAATTATCCCTGGAGCTGTGGGCTTTCTGGTTCTCCGGACCCTAACCCTAACCCTAACCCTAGAAGTTGCCAACCGCGGTTTCCGGCCACGGCCCCCCCTGGGTTCTGGCTAGGAAAGCAGGGGAAGGAGCCATGTCGGTGCAGTGTCGTGCTCCTCTTGGCAGGCCTTTGCAATCCCAATTATCCCTGGAGCTGTGGGCTTTCTGGTTCTCCGGACCCTAACCCTAACCCTAACCCTAGGAGTGGCCGACCGCGGTTTCCGGCCACGGCCCCCCCTGGGTTCTGGCTAGGAAAGCCGGGGAAGGAGCCATGTCGGTGCAGTGTCGTGCTCCTCTTGGCAGGCCTTTGCAATCCCAATTATCCCTGGAGCTGTGGGCTTTCTGGTTCTCCGGACCCTAACCCTAACCCTAACCCTAGAAGTTGCCGACCGCGGTTTCCGGCCACGGCCCCCCCCCGGGTTCTGGCTAGGAAAGCTGGGGAAGGAGCCATGTCGGTGCAGTGTCGTGCTCCTCTTGGCAGGCCTTTGCAATCCCAATTATCCCTGGAGCTGTGGGCTTTCTGGTTCTCCGGAGCCTAACCCTAACCCTAACCCTAACCCTAGAAGTTGCCGACCGCGGTTTCCGGCCACGGCCCCCCCCGGGATCTGGCTAGGAAAGCTGGGGAAGGAGCCATGTCTGTGCAGTGTCGTGCTCCTCTTGGCAGGCCTTTGCAATCCCAATTATCCCTGGAGCTGTGGGCTTTCTGGTTCTCCGGACCCTAACCCCAACCCTAACCCTAGAAGTTGCCGACCGCGGTTTCCGGCCACGGCCCCCCCTGGGTTCTGGCTAGGAAAGCAGGGGAAGGAGCCATGTCTGTGCAGTGTCGTGCTCCTCTTGGCAGGCCTTTGCAATCCCAATTATCCCTGGAGCTGTGGGCTTTCTGGTTCTCCGGACCCTAACCCTAACCCTAACCCTAGAAGTTGCCGACCGCGGTTTCCGGCCACGGCCCCCCCCCGTGTTCTGGCTAGGAAAGCTGGGGAAGGAGCCATGTCGGTGCAGTGTCGTGCTCCTCTTGGCAGGCCTTTGCAATCCCAATTATCCCTGGAGCTGTGGGCTTTCTGGTTCTCCGGACCCGAACCCTAACCCTAACCCTAACCCTAGAAGTTGCCGACCGCGGTTTTCGGCCACGGCCCCCCCTGGGTTCTGGCTAGGAAAGCTGGGGAAGGAGCCATGTCTGTGCAGTGTCGTGCTCCTCTTGGCAGGCCTTTGCAATCCCAATTATCCCTGGAGCTGTGGGCTTTCTGGTTCTCCGGACCCTAACCCCAACCCTAACCCTAGAAGTTGCCGACCGCGGTTTCCGGCCACGGCCCCCCCTGGGTTCTGGCTAGGAAAGCAGGGGAAGGAGCCATGTCTGTGCAGTGTCGTGCTCCTCTTGGCAGGCCTTTGCAATCCCAATTATCCCTGGAGCTGTGGGCTTTCTGGTTCTCCGGACCCTAACCCTAACCCTAACCCTAGAAGTTGCCGACCGCGGTTTCCGGCCACGGCCCCCCCTGGGTTCTGGCTAGGAAAGCTGGGGAAGGAGCCATGTCGGTGCAGTGTCGTGCTCCTCTTGGCAGGCCTTTGCAATCCCAATTATCCCTGGAGCTGTGGGCTTTCTGGTTCTCCGGACCCTAACCCTAACCCTAACCCTAGAAGTTGCCGACCGCGGTTTCCGGCCACGGCCCCCCCTGGGTTCTGGCTATTAAAGCTGGGGAAGGAGCCATGTCGGTGCAGTGTCGTGCTCCTCTTGGCAGGCCTTTGCAATCCCAATTATCCCTGGAGCTGTGGGCTTTCTGGTTCTCCGGACCCTAACCCTAACCATAACCCTAACCCTAGAAGTTGCCGACCGCGGTTTCCGGCCACGGCCCCCCCCCGGGATCTGGCTAGGAAAGCTGGGGAAGGAGCCATGTCTGTGCAGTGTCGTGCTCCTCTTGGCAGGCCTTTGCAATCCCAATTATCCCTGGAGCTGTGGGCTTTCTGGTTCTCCGGACCCTAACCCTAACCCTAACCCTAGAAGGTGCCAACCGCGGTTTCCGGCCACGGCCCCCCCTGGGTTCTGGCTAGGAAAGCTGGGGAAGGAGCCATGTCTGTGCAGTGTCGTGCTCCTCTTGGCAGGCCTTTGCAATCCCAATTATCCCTGGAGCTGTGGGCTTTCTGGTTCTCCGGACCCTAACCCTAACCCTAACCCTAGAAGTTGCCGACCGCGGTTTCCGGCCACGGCCCCCCCTGGGTTCTGGCTAGGAAAGCAGGGGAAGGAGCCATGTCTGTGCAGTGTCGTGCTCCTCTTGGCAGGCCTTTGCAATCCCAATTATCCCTGGAGCTGTGGGCTTTCTGGTTCTCCGGACCCTAACCCTAACCCTAACCCTAGAAGTGGCCGACCGCGGTTTCCGGCCACGGCCCCCCCTGGGTTCTGGCTAGGAAAGCAGGGGAAGGAGCCATGTCTGTGCAGTGTCGTGCTCCTCTTGGCAGGCCTTTGCAATCCCAATTATCCCTGGAGCTGTGGGCTTTCTGGTTCTCCGGACCCTAACCCTAACCCTAACCCTAGAAGTTGCCGACCGCGGTTTCCGGCCACGGCCCCCCCTGGGTTCTGGCTAGGAAAGCAGGGGAAGGAGCCATGTCTGTACAGTGTCGTGCTCCTCTTGGCAGGCCTTTGCAATCCCAATTATCCCTGGAGCTGTGGGCTTTCTGGTTCTCCGGACCCTAACCCTAACCCTAACCCTAGAAGTTGCCGACCGCGGTTTCTGGGCAAGGCCCCCCCTGGGTTCTGGCTAGGAAAGCTGGGGAAGGAGCCATGTCTGTGCAGTGTCGTGCTCCTCTTGGCAGGCCTTTGCAATCCCAATTATCCCTGGAGCTGTGGGCTTTCTGGTTCTCCGGACCCTAACCCTAACCCTAACACTAACCCTAGAAGTTGCCGAGCGCGGTTTCCGGCCACGGCCCCCCCTGGGTTCTGGCTAGGAAAGCAGGGGAAGGAGCCATGTCTGTGCAGTGTCGTGCTCCTCTTGGCAGGCCTTTGCAATCCCAATTATCCCTGGAGCTGTGGGCTTTCTGGTTCTCTGGACCCTAACCCTAACCCTAACCCTAGAAGTTGCCGACCGCGGTTTCCGGCCACGGCCCCCCCCGGGTTCTGGCTAGGAAAGCTGGGGAAGGAGGCATGTCTGTGCAGTGTCGTGCTCCTCTTGGCAGGCCTTTGCAATCCCAATTATCCCTGGAGCTGTGGGCTTTCTGGTTCTCCGGACCCTAACCCTAACCCTAACCCTAGAAGTTGCCGACCGCGGTTTCCGGCCACGGCCCCCCCTGGGTTCTGGCTAGGAAAGCAGGGGAAGGAGCCATGTCTGTGCAGTGTCGTGCTCCTCTTGGCAGGCCTTTGCAATCCCAATTATCCCTGGAGCTGTGGGCTTTCTGGTTCTCTGGACCCTAACCCTAACCCTAACCCTAGAAGTTGCCGACCGCGGTTTCCTGCCACGGCCCCCCTGGGGTTCTAGCTAGGAAAGCAGGGGAAGGAGCCATGTCTGTGCAGTGTCGTGCTCCTCTTGGCAGGCCTTTGCAATCCCAATTATCCCTGGAGCTGTGGGCTTTCTGGTTCTCCGGACCCTAACCCTAACCCTAACCCTAGAAGTTGCCGACCGCGGTTTCCGGCCACGGCCCCCCCTGGGTTCTGGCTAGGAAAGCTGGGGAAGGAGCCATGTCTGTGCAGAGTCATGCTCCTCTTGGCAGGCCTTTGCAATCCCAATTATCCCTGGAGCTGTGGGCTTTCTGGTTCTCCGGACCCTAACCCTAACCCTAACCCTAGAAGTTGCCGACCGCGGTTTTCGGCCACGGCCCCCCCTGGGTTCTGGCTAGGAAAGTAGGGTAAGGAGCCATGTCTGTGCAGTGTCGTGCTCCTCTTGGCAGGCCTTTGCAATCCCAATTATCCCTGGAGCTGTGGGCTTTCTGGTTCTCCGGACCCTAACCCTAACCCTAACCCTAGAAGTTGCCGACCGCAGTTTCCGGCCACGGCCCCCCCTGGGTTCTGGCTAGGAAAGCAGGGGAAGGAGCCATGTCGGTGCAGTGTCGGGCTCCTCTTGGCAGGCCTTTGCAATCCCAATTATCCCTGGAGCTGTGGGCTTTCTGGTTCTCCGGACCCTAACCCTAACCCTAACCCTAACCCTAGAAGTTGCCGACCGCGGTTTCCGGCCACGGCCCCCCCTGGGTTCTGGCTAGGAAAGCAGGGGAAGGAGCCATGTCGGTGCAGTGTCGTGCTCCTCTTGGCAGGCCTTTGCAATCCCAATTATCCCTGGAGCTGTGGGCTTTCTGGTTCTCCGGACCCTAACCCTAACCCTAACCCTAGAAGTTGCCGACCGTGGTTTCTGGCCACGGCCGCCCCCTGGGTTCTGGCTAGGAAAGCAGGGGAAGGAGCCATGTCGGTGCAGTGTCGTGCTCCTCTTGGCAGGCCTTTGCAATCCCAATTATCCCTGGAGCTGTGGGCTTTCTGGTTCTCCGGACCCTAACCCTAACCCTAACCCTAGAAGTTGCCGACCGCGGTTTCCGGCCACGGCCCCCCCTGGGTTCTGGCTAGGAAAGCTGGGGAAGGAGCCATGTCTGTGCAGTGTCGTGCTCCTCTTGGCAGGCCTTTGCAATCCCAATTATCCCTGGAGCTGTGGGCTTTCTGGTTCTCCGGACCCTAACCCTAACCCTAACCCTAACCCTAGAAGTTGCCGACCGCGGTTTCCGGCCACGGCCCCCCCGGGGTTCTGGCTAGCGAAGCAGGGGAAGGAGCCATGTCTGTGCAGTGTCGTGCTCCTCTTGGCAGGCCTTTGCAATCCCAATTATCCCTGGAGCTGTGGGCTTTCTGGTTCTCCGGACCCTAACCCTAACCCTAACCCTAGAAGTTGCCGACCGCGGTTTTCGGCCACGGCCCCCCCGGGGTTCTGGCTAGGAAAGCTGGGGAAGGAGCCATGTCTGTGCAGTGTCGTGCTCCTCTTGGCAGGCCTTTGCAATCCCAATTATCCCTGGAGCTGTGGGCTTTCTGGTTCTCCGGACCCTAACCCTAACCCTAACCCTAACCCTAGAAGTTGCCGACCGCGGTTTCCGGCCACGGCCCCCCCCGGGTTCTGGCTAGGAAAGCTGGGGAAGGAGCCATGTCTGTGCAGTGTCGTGCTCCTCTTGGCAGGCCTTTGCAATCCCAATTATCCCTGGAGCTGTGGGCTTTCTGGTTCTCCGGACCCTAACCCTAACCCTAACCCTAGAAGTTGCCGACCGCGGTTTCCGGCCACGGCCCCCCCTGGGTTCTGGCTAGGAAAGCTGGGGAAGGAGCCATGTCTGTGCAGTGTCGTGCTCCTCTTGGCAGGCCTTTGCAATCCCAATTATCCCTGGAGCTGTGGGCTTTCTGGTTCTCCGGACCCTAACCCTAACCCTAACCCTAGAAGTTGCTGACCGTGGTTTCCGGCCACGGCCCCCCCCGGGTTCTGGCTAGGAAAGCAGGGGAAGGAGCCATGTCTGTGCAGTGTCGTGCTCCTCTTGGCAGGCCTTTGCAATCCCAATTATCCCTGGAGCTGTGGGCTTTCTGGTTCTCCGGACCCTAACCCTAACCCTAACCCTAGAAGTTGCCGACCGCGGTTTCCGGCCACGGCCCCCCCTGGGTTCTGGCTAGGAAAGCTGGGGAAGGAGCCATGTCTGTGCAGTGTCGTGCTCCTCTTGGCAGGCCTTTGCAATCCCAATTATCCCTGGAGCTGTGGGCTTTCTGGTTCTCCGGACCCTAACCCTAACCCTAACCCTAGAAGTTGCCGACCGCGGTTTCCGGCCACGGCCCCCCCTGGGTTCTGGCTAGGAAAGCTGGGGAAGGAGCCATGTCTGTGCAGTGTCGTGCTCCTCTTGGCAGGCCTTTGCAATCCCAATTATCCCTGGAGCTGTGGGCTTTCTGGTTCTCCGGACCCTAACCCTAACCCTAACCCTAGAAGTTGCCGACCGCGGTTTCCGGCCACGGCCCCCCCTGGGTTCTGGCTAGGAAAGCAGGGGAAGGAGCCATGTCTGTGCAGTGTCGTGCTCCTCTTGGCAGGCCTTTGCAATCCCAATTATCCCTGGAGCTGTGGGCTATCTGGTTCTCCGGACCCTAACCCTAACCCTAACCCTAGAAGTTGCCGACCGCGGTTTCCGGCCACGGCCCCCCCTGGGTTCTGGCTAGGAAAGCTGGGGAAGGAGCCATGTCTGTGCAGTGTCGTGCTCCTCTTGGCAGGCCTTTGCAATCCCAATTATCCCTGGAGCTGTGGGCTTTCTGGTTCTCCGGACCCTAACCCTAACCCTAACCCTAGAAGTTGCCGACCGTGGTTTCCGGCCACGGCCCCCCCGGGGTTCTGGCTAGCGAAGCAGGGGAAGGAGCCATGTCTGTGCAGTGTCGTGCTCCTCTTGGCAGGCCTTTGCAATCCCAATTATCCCTGGAGCTGTGGGCTTTCTGGTTCTCCGGACCCTAACCCTAACCCTAACCCTAGAAGTTGCCGACCGCGGTTTTCGGCCACGGCCCCCCCGGGGTTCTGGCTAGGAAAGCTGGGGAAGGAGCCATGTCTGTGCAGTGTCGTGCTCCTCTTGGCAGGCCTTTGCAATCCCAATTATCCCTGGAGCTGTGGGCTTTCTGGTTCTCCGGACCCTAACCCTAACCCTAACCCTAACCCTAGAAGTTGCCGACCGCGGTTTCCGGCCACGGCCCCCCCCGGGTTCTGGCTAGGAAAGCTGGGGAAGGAGCCATGTCTGTGCAGTGTCGTGCTCCTCTTGGCAGGCCTTTGCAATCCCAATTATCCCTGGAGCTGTGGGCTTTCTGGTTCTCCGGACCCTAACCCTAACCCTAACCCTAGAAGTTGCCGACCGCGGTTTCCGGCCACGGCCCCCCCTGGGTTCTGGCTAGGAAAGCTGGGGAAGGAGCCATGTCTGTGCAGTGTCGTGCTCCTCTTGGCAGGCCTTTGCAATCCCAATTATCCCTGGAGCTGTGGGCTTTCTGGTTCTCCGGACCCTAACCCTAACCCTAACCCTAGAAGTTGCTGACCGTGGTTTCCGGCCACGGCCCCCCCCGGGTTCTGGCTAGGAAAGCAGGGGAAGGAGCCATGTCTGTGCAGTGTCGTGCTCCTCTTGGCAGGCCTTTGCAATCCCAATTATCCCTGGAGCTGTGGGCTTTCTGGTTCTCCGGACCCTAACCCTAACCCTAACCCTAGAAGTTGCCGACCGCGGTTTCCGGCCACGGCCCCCCCTGGGTTCTGGCTAGGAAAGCTGGGGAAGGAGCCATGTCTGTGCAGTGTCGTGCTCCTCTTGGCAGGCCTTTGCAATCCCAATTATCCCTGGAGCTGTGGGCTTTCTGGTTCTCCGGACCCTAACCCTAACCCTAACCCTAGAAGTTGCCGACCGCGGTTTCCGGCCACGGCCCCCCCTGGGTTCTGGCTAGGAAAGCTGGGGAAGGAGCCATGTCTGTGCAGTGTCGTGCTCCTCTTGGCAGGCCTTTGCAATCCCAATTATCCCTGGAGCTGTGGGCTTTCTGGTTCTCCGGACCCTAACCCTAACCCTAACCCTAGAAGTTGCCGACCGCGGTTTCCGGCCACGGCCCCCCCTGGGTTCTGGCTAGGAAAGCAGGGGAAGGAGCCATGTCTGTGCAGTGTCGTGCTCCTCTTGGCAGGCCTTTGCAATCCCAATTATCCCTGGAGCTGTGGGCTATCTGGTTCTCCGGACCCTAACCCTAACCCTAACCCTAGAAGTTGCCGACCGCGGTTTCTGGGCATGGCCCCCCCTGGGTTGTGGCTAGGAAAGCTGGGGAAGGAGCCATGTCTGTGCAGTGTCGTGCTCCTCTTGGCAGGCCTTTGCAATCCCAATTATCCCTGGAGCTGTGGGCTTTCTGGTTCTCCGGACCCTAACCCTAACCCTAACCCTAGAAGTTGCCGACCGTGGATTCCGGCCACGGCCCCCCCCGGGTTCTGGCTAGGAAAGCAGGGGAAGGACCCATGTCTGTGCAGTGTCATGCTCCTCTTGGCAGGCCTTTGCAATCCCAATTATCCCTGGAGCTGTGGGCTTTCTGGTTCTCCGGACCCTAACCCTAACCCTAACCCTAGAAGTTGCCGACCGCGGTTTTCGGCCACGGCCCCCCCTGGGTTCTGGCTAGGAAAGCAGGGGAAGGAGCCATGTCTGTGCAGTGTCGTGCTCCTCCTGGCAGGCCTTTGCAATCCCAATCATCCCTGGAGCTGTGGGCTATCTGGTTCTCCGGACCCCAACCCTAACCCTAACCCTAACCCTAGAAGTTGCCGACCGCGGTTTCCGGCCACGGCCCCCCCTGGGTTCTGGCTAGGAAAGCAGGGGAAGGAGCCATGTCTGTGCAGTGTCGTGCTCCTCTTGCAGGCCTTTGCAATCCCAATTATCCCTGGAGCTGTGGGCTTTCTGGTTCTCCGGACCCTAACCCTAACCCTAACCCTAGAAGTTGCCGACCGCGGTTTCCGGCCACTGCCGCCCCCTGGGTTCTGGCTAGGAAAGCAGGGGAAGGAGCCATGTCGGTGCAGTATCGTGCTCCTCTTGGCAGGCCTTTGCAATCCCAATTATCCCTGGAGCTGTGGGCTTTCTGGTTCTCCGGACCCTAACCCTAACCCTAACCCTAGAAGTTGCCGACCGCGGTTTCCGGCCACGGCCCCCCCTGGGTTCTGGCTAGGAAAGCTGGGGAAGGAGCCATGTCTGTGCAGTGTCGTGCTCCTCTTGGCAGGCCTTTGCAATCCCAATTATCCCTGGAGCTGTGGGCTTTCTGGTTCTCCGGACCCTAACCCTAACCCTAACCCTAACCCTAGAAGTTGCCGACCGCGGTTTCCGGCCACGGCCCCCCCGGGGTTCTGGCTAGCGAAGCAGGGGAAGGAGCCATGTCTGTGCAGTGTCGTGCTCCTCTTGGCAGGCCTTTGCAATCCCAATTATCCCTGGAGCTGTGGGCTTTCTGGTTCTCCGGACCCTAACCCTAACCCTAACCCTAGAAGTTGCCGACCGCGGTTTCCGGCCACGGCCCCCCCTGGGTTCTGGCTAGGAAAGCTGGGGAAGGAGCCATGTCTGTGCAGTGTCGTGCTCCTTTTGGCAGGCCTTTGCAATCCCAATTATCCCTGGAGCTGTGGGCTTTCTGGTTCTCCGGACCCTAACCCTAACCCTAACCCTAACCCTAGAAGTTGCCGACCGCGGTTTCCGGCCACGGCCCCCCCCGGGTTCTGGCTAGGAAAGCTGGGGAAGGAGCCATGTCTGTGCAGTGTCGTGCTCCTCTTGGCAGGCCTTTGCAATCCCAATTATCCCTGGAGCTGTGGGCTTTCTGGTTCTCCGGACCCTAACCCTAACCCTAACCCTAGAAGTTGCCGACCGCGGTTTCCGGCCACGGCCCCCCCTGGGTTCTGGCTAGGAAAGCTGGGGAAGGAGCCATGTCTGTGCAGTGTCGTGCTCCTCTTGGCAGGCCTTTGCAATCCCAATTATCCCTGGAGCTGTGGGCTTTCTGGTTCTCCGGACCCTAACCCTAACCCTAACCCTAGAAGTTGCTGACCGTGGTTTCCGGCCACGGCCCCCCCCGGGTTCTGGCTAGGAAAGCAGGGGAAGGAGCCATGTCTGTGCAGTGTCGTGCTCCTCTTGGCAGGCCTTTGCAATCCCAATTATCCCTGGAGCTGTGGGCTTTCTGGTTCTCCGGACCCTAACCCTAACCCTAACCCTAGAAGTTGCCGACCGCGGTTTCCGGCCACGGCCCCCCCTGGGTTCTGGCTAGGAAAGCTGGGGAAGGAGCCATGTCTGTGCAGTGTCGTGCTCCTCTTGGCAGGCCTTTGCAATCCCAATTATCCCTGGAGCTGTGGGCTTTCTGGTTCTCCGGACCCTAACCCTAACCCTAACCCTAGAAGTTGCCGACCGCGGTTTCCGGCCACGGCCCCCCCTGGGTTCTGGCTAGGAAAGCTGGGGAAGGAGCCATGTCTGTGCAGTGTCGTGCTCCTCTTGGCAGGCCTTTGCAATCCCAATTATCCCTGGAGCTGTGGGCTTTCTGGTTCTCCGGACCCTAACCCTAACCCTAACCCTAGAAGTTGCCGACCGCGGTTTCCGGCCACGGCCCCCCCTGGGTTCTGGCTAGGAAAGCAGGGGAAGGAGCCATGTCTGTGCAGTGTCGTGCTCCTCTTGGCAGGCCTTTGCAATCCCAATTATCCCTGGAGCTGTGGGCTATCTGGTTCTCCGGACCCTAACCCTAACCCTAACCCTAGAAGTTGCCGACCGCGGTTTCCGGCCACGGCCCCCCCTGGGTTCTGGCTAGGAAAGCTGGGGAAGGAGCCATGTCTGTGCAGTGTCGTGCTCCTCTTGGCAGGCCTTTGCAATCCCAATTATCCCTGGAGCTGTGGGCTTTCTGGTTCTCCGGACCCTAACCCTAACCCTAACCCTAGAAGTTGCCGACCGCGGTTTCTGGGCATGGCCCCCCCTGGGTTGTGGCTAGGAAAGCTGGGGAAGGAGCCATGTCTGTGCAGTGTCGTGCTCCTCTTGGCAGGCCTTTGCAATCCCAATTATCCCTGGAGCTGTGGGCTTTCTGGTTCTCCGGACCCTAACCCTAACCCTAACCCTAGAAGTTGCCGACCGTGGATTCCGGCCACGGCCCCCCCCGGGTTCTGGCTAGGAAAGCTGGGGAAGGACCCATGTCTGTGCAGTGTCGTGCTCCTCTTGGCAGGCCTTTGCAATCCCAATTATCCCTGGAGCTGTGGGCTTTCTGGTTCTCCGGACCCTAACCCTAACCCTAACCCTAGAAGTTGCCGACCGCGGTTTTCGGCCACGGCCCCCCCGGGGTTCTGGCTAGGAAAGCTGGGGAAGGAGCCATGTCTGTGCAGTGTCGTGCTCCTCTTGGCAGGCCTTTGCAATCCCAATTATCCCTGGAGCTGTGGGCTTTCTGGTTCTCCGGACCCTAACCCTAACCCTAACCCTAACCCTAGAAGTTGCCGACCGCGGTTTCCGGCCACGGCCCCCCCCGGGTTCTGGCTAGGAAAGCTGGGGAAGGAGCCATGTCTGTGCAGTGTCGTGCTCCTCTTGGCAGGCCTTTGCAATCCCAATTATCCCTGGAGCTGTGGGCTTTCTGGTTCTCCGGACCCTAACCCTAACCCTAACCCTAGAAGTTGCCGACCGCGGTTTCCGGCCACGGCCCCCCCTGGGTTCTGGCTAGGAAAGCTGGGGAAGGAGCCATGTCTGTGCAGTGTCGTGCTCCTCTTGGCAGGCCTTTGCAATCCCAATTATCCCTGGAGCTGTGGGCTTTCTGGTTCTCCGGACCCTAACCCTAACCCTAACCCTAGAAGTTGCTGACCGTGGTTTCCGGCCACGGCCCCCCCCGGGTTCTGGCTAGGAAAGCAGGGGAAGGAGCCATGTCTGTGCAGTGTCGTGCTCCTCTTGGCAGGCCTTTGCAATCCCAATTATCCCTGGAGCTGTGGGCTTTCTGGTTCTCCGGACCCTAACCCTAACCCTAACCCTAGAAGTTGCCGACCGCGGTTTCCGGCCACGGCCCCCCCTGGGTTCTGGCTAGGAAAGCTGGGGAAGGAGCCATGTCTGTGCAGTGTCGTGCTCCTCTTGGCAGGCCTTTGCAATCCCAATTATCCCTGGAGCTGTGGGCTTTCTGGTTCTCCGGACCCTAACCCTAACCCTAACCCTAGAAGTTGCCGACCGCGGTTTCCGGCCACGGCCCCCCCTGGGTTCTGGCTAGGAAAGCTGGGGAAGGAGCCATGTCTGTGCAGTGTCGTGCTCCTCTTGGCAGGCCTTTGCAATCCCAATTATCCCTGGAGCTGTGGGCTTTCTGGTTCTCCGGACCCTAACCCTAACCCTAACCCTAGAAGTTGCCGACCGCGGTTTCCGGCCACGGCCCCCCCTGGGTTCTGGCTAGGAAAGCAGGGGAAGGAGCCATGTCTGTGCAGTGTCGTGCTCCTCTTGGCAGGCCTTTGCAATCCCAATTATCCCTGGAGCTGTGGGCTATCTGGTTCTCCGGACCCTAACCCTAACCCTAACCCTAGAAGTTGCCGACCGCGGTTTCCGGCCACGGCCCCCCCTGGGTTCTGGCTAGGAAAGCTGGGGAAGGAGCCATGTCTGTGCAGTGTCGTGCTCCTCTTGGCAGGCCTTTGCAATCCCAATTATCCCTGGAGCTGTGGGCTTTCTGGTTCTCCGGACCCTAACCCTAACCCTAACCCTAGAAGTTGCCGACCGCGGTTTCTGGGCATGGCCCCCCCTGGGTTGTGGCTAGGAAAGCTGGGGAAGGAGCCATGTCTGTGCAGTGTCGTGCTCCTCTTGGCAGGCCTTTGCAATCCCAATTATCCCTGGAGCTGTGGGCTTTCTGGTTCTCCGGACCCTAACCCTAACCCTAACCCTAGAAGTTGCCGACCGTGGATTCCGGCCACGGCCCCCCCCGGGTTCTGGCTAGGAAAGCAGGGGAAGGACCCATGTCTGTGCAGTGTCATGCTCCTCTTGGCAGGCCTTTGCAATCCCAATTATCCCTGGAGCTGTGGGCTTTCTGGTTCTCCGGACCCTAACCCTAACCCTAACCCTAGAAGTTGCCGACCGCGGTTTTCGGCCACGGCCCCCCCTGGGTTCTGGCTAGGAAAGCAGGGGAAGGAGCCATGTCTGTGCAGTGTCGTGCTCCTCCTGGCAGGCCTTTGCAATCCCAATCATCCCTGGAGCTGTGGGCTATCTGGTTCTCCGGACCCCAACCCTAACCCTAACCCTAACCCTAGAAGTTGCCGACCGCGGTTTCCGGCCACGGCCCCCCCTGGGTTCTGGCTAGGAAAGCAGGGGAAGGAGCCATGTCTGTGCAGTGTCGTGCTCCTCTTGGCAGGCCTTTGCAATCCCAATTATCCCTGGAGCTGTGGGCTTTCTGGTTCTCCGGACCCTAACCCTAACCCTAACCCTAGAAGTTGCCGACCGCGGTTTCCGGCCACGGCCGCCCCCTGGGTTCTGGCTAGGAAAGCAGGGGAAGGAGCCATGTCGGTGCAGTGTCGTGCTCCTCTTGGCAGGCCTTTGCAATCCCAATTATCCCTGGAGCTGTGGGCTTTCTGGTTCTCCGGACCCTAACCCTAACCCTAACCCTAGAAGTTGCCGACCGCGGTTTCCGGCCACGGCCCCCCCTGGGTTCTGGCTAGGAAAGCTGGGGAAGGAGCCATGTCTGTGCAGTGTCGTGCTCCTCTTGGCAGGCCTTTGCAATCCCAATTATCCCTGGAGCTGTGGGCTTTCTGGTTCTCCGGACCCTAACCCTAACCCTAACCCTAACCCTAGAAGTTGCCGACCGCGGTTTCCGGCCACGGCCCCCCCGGGGTTCTGGCTAGCGAAGCAGGGGAAGGAGCCATGTCTGTGCAGTGTCGTGCTCCTCTTGGCAGGCCTTTGCAATCCCAATTATCCCTGGAGCTGTGGGCTTTCTGGTTCTCCGGACCCTAACCCTAACCCTAACCCTAGAAGTTGCCGACCGCGGTTTCCGGCCACGGCCCCCCCTGGGTTCTGGCTAGGAAAGCTGGGGAAGGAGCCATGTCTGTGCAGTGTCGTGCTCCTTTTGGCAGGCCTTTGCAATCCCAATTATCCCTGGAGCTGTGGGCTTTCTGGTTCTCCGGACCCTAACCCTAACCCTAACCCTAACCCTAGAAGTTGCCGACCGCGGTTTCCGGCCACGGCCCCCCCCGGGTTCTGGCTAGGAAAGCTGGGGAAGGAGCCATGTCTGTGCAGTGTCGTGCTCCTCTTGGCAGGCCTTTGCAATCCCAATTATCCCTGGAGCTGTGGGCTTTCTGGTTCTCCGGACCCTAACCCTAACCCTAACCCTAGAAGTTGCCGACCGCGGTTTCCGGCCACGGCCCCCCCTGGGTTCTGGCTAGGAAAGCTGGGGAAGGAGCCATGTCTGTGCAGTGTCGTGCTCCTCTTGGCAGGCCTTTGCAATCCCAATTATCCCTGGAGCTGTGGGCTTTCTGGTTCTCCGGACCCTAACCCTAACCCTAACCCTAGAAGTTGCTGACCGTGGTTTCCGGCCACGGCCCCCCCCGGGTTCTGGCTAGGAAAGCAGGGGAAGGAGCCATGTCTGTGCAGTGTCGTGCTCCTCTTGGCAGGCCTTTGCAATCCCAATTATCCCTGGAGCTGTGGGCTTTCTGGTTCTCCGGACCCTAACCCTAACCCTAACCCTAGAAGTTGCCGACCGCGGTTTCCGGCCACGGCCCCCCCTGGGTTCTGGCTAGGAAAGCTGGGGAAGGAGCCATGTCTGTGCAGTGTCGTGCTCCTCTTGGCAGGCCTTTGCAATCCCAATTATCCCTGGAGCTGTGGGCTTTCTGGTTCTCCGGACCCTAACCCTAACCCTAACCCTAGAAGTTGCCGACCGCGGTTTCCGGCCACGGCCCCCCCTGGGTTCTGGCTAGGAAAGCAGGGGAAGGAGCCATGTCTGTGCAGTGTCGTGCTCCTCCTGGCAGGCCTTTGCAATCCCAATCATCCCTGGAGCTGTGGGCTATCTGGTTCTCCGGACCCCAACCCTAACCCTAACCCTAACCCTAGAAGTTGCCGACCGCGGTTTCCGGCCACGGCCCCCCCTGGGTTCTGGCTAGGAAAGCAGGGGAAGGAGCCATGTCTGTGCAGTGTCGTGCTCCTCTTGGCAGGCCTTTGCAATCCCAATTATCCCTGGAGCTGTGGGCTTTCTGGTTCTCCGGACCCTAACCCTAACCCTAACCCTAGAAGTTGCCGACCGCGGTTTCCGGCCACGGCCCCCCCTGGGTTCTGGCTAGGAAAGCAGGGGAAGGAGCCATGTCTGTGCAGTGTCGTGCTCCTCTTGGCAGGCCTTTGCAATCCCAATTATCCCTGGAGCTGTGGGCTTTCTGGTTCTCCGGACCCTAACCCTAACCCTAACCCTAGAAGTTGCCGACCGCGGTTTCCGGCCACGGCCCCCCCTGGGTTCTGGCTAGGAAAGCTGGGGAAGGAGCCATGTCTGTGCAGTGTCGTGCTCCTCTTGGCAGGCCTTTGCAATCCCAATTATCCCTGGAGCTGTGGGCTTTCTGGTTCTCCGGACCCTAACCCTAACCCTAACCCTAGAAGTTGCCGACCGCGGTTTCCGGCCACGGCCCCCCCTGGGTTCTGGCTAGGAAAGCAGGGGAAGGACCCATGTCTGTGCAGTGTCGTGCTCCTCTTGGCAGGCCTTTGCAATCCCAATTATCCCTGGAGCTGTGGGCTATCTGGTTCTCCGGACCCTAACCCTAACCCTAACCCTAGAAGTTGCCGACCGCGGTTTCCGGCCACGGCCCCCCCTGGGTTCTGGCTAGGAAAGCTGGGGAAGGAGCCATGTCTGTGCAGTGTCGTGCTCCTCTTGGCAGGCCTTTGCAATCCCAATTATCCCTGGAGCTGTGGGCTTTCTGGTTCTCCGGACCCTAACCCTAACCCTAACCCTAGAAGTTGCCGACCGCGGTTTCTGGGCATGGCCCCCCCTGGGTTGTGGCTAGGAAAGCTGGGGAAGGAGCCATGTCTGTGCAGTGTCATGCTCCTCTTGGCAGGCCTTTGCAATCCCAATTATCCCTGGAGCTGTGGGCTTTCTGGTTCTCCGGACCCTAACCCTAACCCTAACCCTAGAAGTTGCCGACCGTGGATTCCGCCCACGGCCCCCCCCGGGTTCTGGCTAGGAAAGCTGGGGAAGGAGCCATGTCTGTGCAGTGTCATGCTCCTCTTGGCAGGCCTTTGCAATCCCAATTATCCCTGGAGCTGTGGGCTTTCTGGTTCTCCGGACCCTAACCCTAACCCTAACCCTAGAAGTTGCCGACCGCGGTTTCCGGCCACGGCCCCCCCTGGGTTCTGGCTAGGAAACCTGGGGAAGGAGCCATGTCTGTGCAGTGTCGTGCTCCTCTTGGCAGGCCTTTGCAATCCCAATTATCCCTGGAGCTGTGGGCTTTCTGGTTCTCCGGACCCTAACCCTAACCCTAACCCGAGAAGTTGCCGACCGCGGTTTCTGGGCATGGCCCCCCCTGGGTTGTGGCTAGGAAAGCTGGGGAAGGAGCCATGTCTGTGCAGTGTCGTGCTCCTCTTGGCAGGCCTTTGCAATCCCAATTATCCCTGGAGCTGTGGGCTTTCTGGTTCTCCGGACCCTAACCCTAACACTAACCCTAGAAGTTGCCGACCGTGGTTTCCGGCCACGGCCCCCCCGGGGTTCTGGCTAGGAAAGCAGGGGAAGGAGCCATGTCGGTGCAGTGTCGTGCTCCTCTTGGCAGGCCTTTGCAATCCCAATTATCCCTGGAGCTGTGGGCTTTCTGGTTCTCCGGACCCTAACCCTAACCCTAACCCTAGAAGTTGCCGACCGCGGTTTTCGGCCACGGCCCCCCCTGGGTTCTGGCTAGGAAAGCTGGGGAAGGAGCCATGTCTGTGCAGTGTCGTGCTCCTCTTGGCAGGCCTTTGCAATCCCAATTATCCCTGGAGCTGTGGGCTTTCTGGTTCTCCGGACCCTAACCCTAACCCTAACCCTAACCCTAGAATTTGCCGACCGCGGTTTCCGGCCACGGCCCCCCCTGGGTTCTGGCTAGGAAAGCGGGGGAAGGAGCCATGTCTGTGCAGTGTCGTGCTCCTCTTGGCAGGCCTTTGCAATCCCAATTATCCCTGGAGCTGTGGGCTTTCTGGTTCTCCGGACCCTAACCCTAACCCTAACCCTAGAAGTGGCCGACCGCGGTTTCCGGCCACGGCCCCCCCCGGGTTCTGGCTAGGAAAGCAGGGGAAGGAGCCATGTCGGTGCAGTGTCGTGCTCCTCTTGGCAGGCCTTTGCAATCCCAATTATCCATGGAGCTGTGGGCTTTCTGGTTCTCCGGACCCTAACCCTAACCCTAACCCTAGAAGTTGCCGACCGCGGTTTCTGGGCATGGCCCCCCCTGGGTTCTGGCTAGGAAAGCTGGGGAAGGAGCCATGTCTGTGCAGTGTCGTGCTCCTCTTGGCAGGCCTTTGCAATCCCAATTATCCCTGGAGCTGTGGGCTTTCTGGTTCTCCAGACCCTAACCCTAACCCTAACCCTAGAAGTTGCCGACTGCGGTTTCCGGCCACGGCCCCCGCTGGGTTCTGGCTAGGAAAGCAGGGGAAGGAGCCATGTCTGTGCAGTGTCGTGCTCCTCTTGGCAGGCCTTTGCAATCCCAATTATCCCTGGAGCTGTGGGCTTTCTGGTTCTCCGGACCCTAACCCTAACCCTAACCCTAGAAGTTGCCGACCGCGGTTTCCGGCCACGGCCCCCCCTGGGTTCTGGCTAGGAAAGCTGGGGAAGGAGCCATGTCTGTGCAGTGTCATGCTCCTCTTGGCAGGCCTTTGCAATCCCAATTATCCCTGGAGCTGTGGGCTTTCTGGTTCTCCGGAACCTAACCCTAACCCTAACCCTAGAAGTTGCCGACCGCGGTTTCCGGCCACGGCCCCCCCCGGGTTCTGGCTAGGAAAGCTGGGGAAGGAGCCATGTCTGTGCAGTGTCATGCTCCTCTTGGCAGGCCTTTGCAATCCCAATTATCCCTGGAGCTGTGGGCTTTCTGGTTCTCCGGACCCTAACCCTAACCCTAACCCTAGAAGTTGCCGACCGCGGTTTTCGGCCACGGCCCCCCCTGGGTTCTGGCTAGGAAAGCAGGGGAAGGAGCCATGTCTGTGCAGTGTCGTGCTCCTCTTGGCAGGCCTTTGCAATCCCAATCATCCCTGGAGCTGTGGGCTATCTGGTTCTCCGGACCCTAACCCTAACCCTAACCCTAACCCTAGAAGTTGCCGACCGCGGTTTCCGGCCACGGCCCCCCCTGGGTTGTGGCTAGGAAAGCTGGGGAAGGAGCCATGTCTGTGCAGTGTCGTGCTCCTCTTGGCAGGCCTTTGCAATCCCAATTATCCCTGGAGCTGTGGGCTTTCTGGTTCTCCGGACCCTAAACCTAACCCTAACCCTAGAAGTTGCCGACCGCGGTTTCCGGCCATGGCCCCCCCTGGGTTCTGGCTAGGAAAGCAGGGGAAGGAGCCATGTCTGTGCAGTGTCGTGCTCCTTTTGGCAGGCCTTTGCAATCCCAATTATCCCTGGAGCTGTGGGCTTTCTGGTTCTCCGGACCCTAACCCTAACCCTAACCCTAGAAGTTGCCGACCGTGGTTTCCGGCCACGCCCCCCCCTGGGTTCTGGCTAGGAAAGCTGGGGAAGGAGCCATGTCTGTGCAGTGTCGTGCTCCTCTTGGCAGGCCTTTGCAATCCCAATTATCCCTGGAGCTGTGGGCTTTCTGGTTCTCCGGACCCTAACCCTAACCCTAACCCTAGAAGTTGCCGACCGTGGATTCCGGCCACGGCCCCCCCTGGGTTCTGGCTAGGAAAGCAGGGGAAGGAGCCATGTCTGTGCAGTGTCGGGCTCCTCTTGGCAGGCCTTTGCAATCCCAATTATCCCTGGAGCTGTGGGCTTTCTGGTTCTCCGGACCCTAACCCTAACCCTAACCCTAGAAGTTGCCGACCGCGGTTTCCGGCCACGGCCCCCCCTGGGTTCTGGCTAGGAAAGCAGGGGAAGGAGCCATGTCTGTGCAGTGTCGGGCTCCTCTTGGCAGGCCTTTGCAATCCCAATTATCCCTGGAGCTGTGGGCTTTCTGGTTCTCCGGACCCTAACCCTAACCCTAACCCTAGAAGTTGCCGACCGCGGTTTCCGGCCACGACCCCCCCTGGGTTCTGGCTAGGAAAGCTGGGGAAGGAGCCATGTCTGTGCAGTGTCGTGCTCCTCTTGGCAGGCCTTTGCAATCCCAATTATCCCTGGAGCTGTGGGCTTTCTGGTTCTCCGGACCCTAACCCTAACCCTAACCCTAGAAGTTGCCGACCGTGGTTTCCGGCCACGGCCCCCCCCGGGTTCTGGCTAGGAAAGCAGGGGAAGGAGCCATGTCTGTGCAGTGTCGTGCTCCTTTTGGCAGGCCTTTGCAATCCCAATTATCCCTGGAGCTGTGGGCTTTCTGGTTCTCCGGACCCTAACCCTAACCCTAACCCTAGAAGTTGCCGACCGTGGTTTCCGGCCACGGCCCCCCCCGGTTTCTGGCTAGGAAAGCAGGGGAAGGAGCCATGTCTGTGCAGTGTCGTGCTCCTCTTGGCAGGCCTTTGCAATCCCAATTATCCCTGGAGCTGTGGGCTATCTGGTTCTCCGGACCCTAACCCTAACCCTAACCCTAGAAGTTGCCGACCGCGGTTTTCGGCCACGGCCCCCCTGGGTTCTGGCTAGGAAAGCTGGGGAAGGAGCCATGTCGGTGCAGTGTCGTGCTCCTCTTGGCAGGCCTTTGCAATCCCAATTATCCCTGGAGCTGTGGGCTTTCTGGTTCTCCGGACCCTAACCCTAACCCTAGAAGTTGCCGACCGCGGTTTCCGGCCACGGCCCCCCCTGGGTTCTGGCTAGGAAAGCAGGGGAAGGAGCCATGTCTGTGCAGTGTCGTGCTCCTCTTGGCAGGCCTTTGCAATCCCAATTATCCCTGGAGCTGTGGGCTTTCTGGTTCTCCGGACCCTAACCCTAACCCTAACCCTAGAAGTTGCCGACCGCGGTTTCCGGCCACGACCCCCCCTGGGTTCTGGCTAGGAAAGCTGGGGAAGGAGCCATGTCTGTGCAGTGTCGTGCTCCTCTTGGCAGGCCTTTGCAATCCCAATTATCCCTGGAGCTGTGGGCTTTCTGGTTCTCCGGACCCTAACCCTAACCCTAACCCTAGAAGTTGCCGACCGTGGTTTCCGGCCACGGCTCCCCCCCGGGTTCTGGCTAGGAAAGCAGGGGAAGGAGCCATGTCTGTGCAGTGTCGTGCTCCTTTTGGCAGGCCTTTGCAATCCCAATTATCCCTGGAGCTGTGGGCTTTCTGGTTCTCCGGACCCTAACCCTAACCCTAACCCTAGAAGTTGCCGACCGTGGTTTCCGGCCACGGCCCCCCCCGGGTTCTGGCTAATAAAGCTGGGGAAGGAGCCATGTCTGTGCAGTGTCGTGCTCCTCTTGGCAGGCCTTTGCAATCCCAATTATCCCTGGAGCTGTGGGCTTTCTGGTTCTCCGGACCGTAACCCTAACCCTAGAAGTTGCCGACCGCGGTTTCTGGCCACGGCCCCCCCTGGGTTCTGGCTAGGAAAGCTGGGGAAAGAGTCATGTCGGTGCAGTGTCGTGCTCCTCTTGGCAGGCCTTTGCAATCCCAATTATCCCTGGAGCTGTGGGCTTTCTGGTTCTCCGGACCCTAACCCTAACTCTAACCCTAGAAGTTGCCGACCGCGGTTTCCGGCCACTGCCCCCCCTGCGTTCTGGCTAGGAAAGCAGGGGAAGGAGCCATGTCGGGCAGTGTCGTGCTCCTCTTGGCAGGCCTTTGCAATCCCAATTATCCCTGGAGCTGTGGGCTTTCTGGTTCTCCGGACCCTAACCCTAACCCTAACCCTAGAAGTTGCCGACCGCGGTTTCTGGCCACGGCCCCCCCTGGGTTCTGGCTAGGAAAGCTGGGGAAGGAGCCATGTCTGTGCAGTGTCGTGCTCCTCTTGGCAGGCCTTTGCAATCCCAATTATCCCTGGAGCTGTGGGCTTTCTGGTTCTTCGGACCCTAACCCTAACCCTAACCCTAGAAGTTGCCGACCGCGGTTTCTGGGCATGGCCCCCCCTGGGTTCTGGCTAGGAAAGCAGGGGAAGGAGCCATGTCGGTGCAGTGTCGTGCTCCTCTTGGCAGGCCTTTGCAATCCCAATTATCCCTGGAGCTGTGGGCTTTCTGGTTCTCCGGACCCTAACCCTAACCCTAACCCTAGAAGTTGCCGACCGCAGTTTCCGGCCACGGCCCCCCCTGGGTTCTGGCTAGGAAAGCAGGGGAAGGAGCCATGTCGGTGCAGTGTCGTGCTCCTCTTGGCAGGCCTTTGCAATCCCAATTATCCCTGGAGCTGTGGGCTTTCTGGTTCTCCGGACCCTAACCCTAACCCTAACCCTAGAAGTTGCCGACCGCAGTTTCCGGCCACGGCCCCCTCTGCGTTCTGGCTAGGAAAGCAGGGGAAGGAGCCATGTCTGTGCAGTGTCGTGCTCCTTTTGGCAGGCCTTTCAATCCCAATTATCCGTGGAGCTGTGGGCTTTCTGGTTCTCCGGACCCTAACCCTAACCCTAACCCTAGAAGTTGCCGACCGTGGATTCCGGCCACGGCCCCCCCTGGGTTCTGGCTAGGAAAGCTGGGGAAGGAGCCATGTCTGTGCAGTGTCGTGCTCCTCTTGGCAAGCCTTTGCAATCCCAATTATCCCTGGAGCTGTGGGCTTTCTGGTTCTTCGGACCCTAACCCTAACCCTAACCCTAGAAGTTGCCGACCGCGGTTTCTGGGCATGGCCCCCCCTGGGTTCTGGCTAGGAAAGCAGGGGAAGGAGCCATGTCGGTGCAGTGTCGTGCTCCTCTTGGCAGGCCTTTGCAATCCCAATTATCCCTGGAGCTGTGGGCTTTCTGGTTCTCCGGACCCTAACCCTAACCCTAACCCTAGAAGTTGCCGACCGCAGTTTCCGGCCACGGCCCCCCCTGGGTTCTGGCTAGGAAAGCAGGGGAAGGAGCCATGTCGGTGCAGTGTCGTGCTCCTCTTGGCAGGCCTTTGCAATCCCAATTATCCCTGGAGCTGTGGGCTTTCTGGTTCTCCGGACCCTAACCCTAACCCTAACCCTAGAAGTTGCCGACCGCAGTTTCCGGCCACGGCCCCCTCTGCGTTCTGGCTAGGAAAGCAGGGGAAGGAGCCATGTCTGTGCAGTGTCGTGCTCCTTTTGGCAGGCCTTTCAATCCCAATTATCCGTGGAGCTGTGGGCTTTCTGGTTCTCCGGACCCTAACCCTAACCCTAACCCTAGAAGTTGCCGACCGTGGATTCCGGCCACGGCCCCCCCTGGGTTCTGGCTAGGAAAGCTGGGGAAGGAGCCATGTCTGTGCAGTGTCGTGCTCCTCTTGGCAAGCCTTTGCAATCCCAATTATCCCTGGAGCTGTGGGCTTTCTGGTTCTACGGACCCTAACCCTAACCCTAACCCTAGAAGTTGCCGACCGCGGTTTCTGGCATGGCCCCCCCTGGGTTCTGGCTAGGAAAGCAGGGGAAGGAGCCATGTCGGTGCAGTGTCGTACTCCTTTTGGCAGGCCTTTGCAATCCCAATTATCCCTGGAGCTGTGGGCTTTCTGGTTCTCCGGACCCTAACCCTAACCCTAACCCTAGAAGTTGCCGACCGTGGTTTCCGGCCACGGCCCCCCCCGGGTTCTGGCTAGGAAAGCTGGGGAAGGAGCCATGTCTGTGCAGTGTCGTGCTCCTCTTGGCAGGCCTTTGCAATCCCAATTATCCCTGGAGCTGTGGGCTTTCTGGTTCTCCGGACCCTAACCCTAACCCTAACCCTAGAAGTTGCCGACCGCGGTTTCTGGGCATGGCCCCCCCTGGGTTCTGGCTAGGAAAGCTGGGGAAGGAGCCATGTCGGTGCAGTGTCGTGCTCATCTTGGCAGGCCTTTGCAATCCCAATTATCCCTGGAGCTGTGGGCTTTCTGGTTCTCCGGACCCTAACCCTAACCCTAACCCTAGAAGTTGCCGACCGCAGTTTCCGGCCACGGCCCCCCCTGGGTTCTGGCTAGGAAAGCTGGGGAAGGAGCCATGTCTGTGCAGTGTCGTGCTCCTCTTGGCAGGCCTTTGCAATCCCAATTATCCCTGGAGCTGTGGGCTTTCTGGTTCTCCAGACCCTAACCCTAACCCTAACCCTAGAAGTTGCCGACCGCGGTTTCCGGCCACGGCCCACCCCGGGTTCTGGCTAGGAAAGCAGGGGAAGGAGCCATGTCTGTGCAGTGTCGTGCTCCTCTTGGCAGGCCTTTGCAATCCCAATTATCCCTGGAGCTGTGGGCTATCTGGTTCTCCGGACCCTAACCCTAACCCTAACCCTAGAAGTTGCCGACCGCGGTTTTCGGCCACGGCCCCCCCTGGGTTCTGGCTAGGAAAGCTGGGGAAGGAGCCATGTCGGTGCAGTGTCGTGCTCCTCTTGGCAGGCCTTTGCAATCCCAATTATCCCTGGAGCTGTGGGCTTTCTGGTTCTCCGGACCCTAACCCTAACCCTAACCCTAGAAGTTGCCGACCGCAGTTTCCGGCCACGGCCCCCCCTGGGTTCTGGCTAGGAAAGCTGGGGAAGGAGCCATGTCTGTGCAGTGTCGTGCTCCTCTTGGCAGGCCTTTGCAATCCCAATTATCCCTGGAGCTGTGGGCTTTCTGGTTCTCCGGACCCTAACCCTAACCCTAACCCTAGAAGTTGCCGACCGCGGTTTCCGGCCACGGCCCCCCCTGGGTTCTGGGTAGGAAAGCTGGGGAAGGAGCCATGTCTGTGCAGTGTCGTGCTCCTCTTGGCAGGCCTTTGCAATCCCAATTATCCCTGGAGCTGTGGGCTTTCTGGTTCTCCGGACCCTAACCCTAACCCTAACCCTAGAAGTTGCCGACCGCGGTTTCTGGCCACGGCCCCCCCTGGGTTCTGGCTAGGAAAGCAGGGGAAGGAGCCATGTCTGTGCAGTGTCGTGCTCCTCTTGGCAGGCCTTTGCAATCCCAATTATCCCTGGAGCTGTGGGCTTTCTGGTTCTCCGGACCCTAACCCTAACCCTAACCCTAGAAGTTGCCGACCGCGGTTTCCGGCCACGGCCCCCCCTGGGTTCTGGCTAGGAAAGCTGGGGAAGGAGCCATGTCTGTGCAGTGTCGTGCTCCTCTTGGCAGGCCTTTGCAATCCCAATTATCCCTGGAGCTGTGGGCTTTCTGGTTCTCCGGACCCTAACCCTAACCCTAACCCTAGAAGTTGCCGACCGTGGATTCCGGCCACGGCCCCCCTGGGTTCTGGCTAGGAAAGCAGGGGAAGGAGCCATGTCTGTGCAGTGTCGGGCTCCTCTTGGCAGGCCTTTGCAATCCCAATTATCCCTGGAGCTGTGGGCTTTCTGGTTCTCCGGACCCTAACCCTAACCCTAGAAGTTGCCGACCGCGGTTTCCGGCCACGGCCCCCCCTGGGTTCTGGCTAGGAAAGCAGGGGAAGGAGCCATGTCTGTGCAGTGTCGTGCTCCTCTTGGCAGGCCTTTGCAATCCCAATTATCCCTGGAGCTGTGGGCTTTCTGGTTCTCCGGACCCTAACCCTAACCCTAGAAGTTGCCGACCGCGGTTTCTGGGCATGGCCCCCCCTGGGTTCTGGCTAGGAAAGCAGGGGAAGGAGCCATGTCGGTGCAGTGTCGTGCTCCTCTTGGCAGGCCTTTGCAATCCCAATTATCCCTGGAGCTGTGGGCTTTCTGGTTCTCCGGACCCTAACCCTAACCCTAACCCTAGAAGTTGCCGACCGCAGTTTCCGGCCACGGCCCCCCCTGGGTTCTGGCTAGGAAAGCAGGGGAAGGAGCCATGTCGGTGCAGTGTCGTGCTCCTCTTGGCAGGCCTTTGCAATCCCAATTATCCCTGGAGCTGTGGGCTTTCTGGTTCTCCGGACCCTAACCCTAACCCTAACCCAAGAAGTTTCCGACCGCAGTTTCCGGCCACGGCCCCCCCTGGGTTCTGGCTAGGAAAGCAGGGGAAGGAGCCATGTCGGTGCAGTGTCGTGCTCCTTTTGGCAGGCCTTTCAATCCCAATTATCCGTGGAGCTGTGGGCTTTCTGGTTCTCCGGACCCTAACCCTAACCCTAACCCTAGAAGTTGCCGACCGTGGATTCCGGCCACGGCCCCCCCTGGGTTCTGGCTAGGAAAGCTGGGGAAGGAGCCATGTCTGTGCAGTGTCGTGCTCCTCTTGGCAAGCCTTTGCTATCCCAATTATCCCTGGAGCTGTGGGCTTTCTGGTTCTACGGACCCTAACCCTAACCCTAACCCTAGAAGTTGCCGACCGCGGTTTCTGGCATGGCCCCCCCTGGGTTCTGGCTAGGAAAGCAGGGGAATGAGCCATGTCGGTGCAGTGTCGTGCTCCTCTTGGCAGGCCTTTGCAATCCCAATTATCCCTGGAGCTGTGGGCTTTCTGGTTCTCCGGACCCTAACCCTAACCCTAACCCTAGAAGTTGCCGACCGCGGTTTCCGGCCACGGCCCCCCCTGGGTTCTGGCTAGGAAAGCAGGGGAAGGAGCCATGTCTGTGCAGTGTCGTGCTCCTCTTGGCAGGCCTTTGCAATCCCAATTATCCCTGGAGCTGTGGGCTTTCTGGTTCTCCAGACCCTAACCCTAACCCTAACCCTAGAAGTTGCCGACCGTGGTTTCCGGCCACGGCCCCCCCTGGGTTCTGGCTAGGAAAGCTGGGGAAGGAGCCATGTTGGTGCAGTGTCGTGCTCCTCTTGGCAGGCCTTTGCAATCCCAATTATCCCTGGAGCTGTGGGCTTTCTGGTTCTCCGGACCCTAACCCTAACCCTAACCCTAGAAGTTGCCGACCACGGTTTCCGGCCACGGCCCCCCCTGGGTTCTGGCTAGGAAAGCAGGGGAAGGAGCCATGTCTGTGCAGTGTCGTGCTCCTCTTGGCAGGCCTTTGCAATCCCAATTATCCCTGGAGCTGTGGGCTTTCTGGTTCTCCAGACCCTAACCCTAACCCTAACCCTAGAAGTTGCCGACCGCGGTTTCCGGCCACGGCCCCCCCCAGGGTTCTTGCTAGGAAAGCTGGAGAAGGAGCCATGTCTGTGCAGTGTCGTGCTCCTCTTGGCAGGCCTTTGCAATCCCAATTATCCCTGGAGCTGTGGGCTTTCTGGTTCTCCGGACCCTAACCCTAACCCTAACCCTAGAAGTTGCCGACCGCAGTTTCCGGCCACGGCCCTCCCTGGGTTCTGGCTAGGAAAGCAGGGGAAGGAGCCATGTCTGTGCAGTGTCGTGCTCCTCTTGGCAGGCCTTTGCAATCCCAATTATCCCTGGAGCTGTGGGCTTTCTGGTTCTCCGGACCCTAACCCTAACCCTAACCCTAGAAGTTGCCGACCGCGGTTTCCGGCCACGGCCCCCCCTGGGTTCTGGCTAGGAAAGCTGGGGAAGGAGCCATGTCTGTGCAGTGTCGTGCTCCTCTTGGCAGGCCTTTGCAATCCCAATTATCCCTGGAGCTGTGGGCTTTCTGGTTCTCCGGACCCTAACCCTAACCCTAACCCTAGAAGTTGCCGACCACGGTTTCCGGCCACGGCCCCCCCTGGGTTCTGGGTAGGAAAGCAGGGGAAGGAGCCATGTCTGTGCAGTGTCGTGCTCCTCTTGACTGGCCTTTGCAATCCCAATTATCCCTGGAGCTGTGGGCTTTCTGGTTCTCCGGACCCTAACCCTAACCCAAACCCTAGAAGTTGCCGACCGCGCTTAACGGCCACGGCCCCCCCAGGGTTCTGGCTAGGAAAGCTGGAGAAGGAGCCATGTCTGTGCAGTGTCGTACTCCTCTTGGCAGGCCTTTGCAATCCCAATTATCCCTGGAGCTGTGGGCTTTCTGGTTCTCCGGACCCTAACCCTAACCCTAACCCTAGAAGTTGCCGACCGCAGTTTCCGGCCACGGCCCCCCCCGGGGTTCTGGCTAGGAAAGCAGGGGAAGGAGCCATGTCTGTGCAGTGTCGTGCTCCTCTTGGCAGGCCTTTCAATCCCAATTATCCGTGGAGCTGTGGGCTTTCTGGTTCTCCGGACCCTAACCCTAACCCTAACCCTAGAAGTTGCCGACCGTGGATTCCGGCCACGGCCCCCCCTGGGTTCTGGCTAGGAAAGCTGGGGAAGGAGCCATGTCTGTGCAGTGTCGTGCTCCTCTTGGCAGGCCTTTGCAATCCCAATTATCCCTGGAGCTGTGGGCTTTCTGGTTCTCCGGACCCTAACCCTAACCCTAACCCTAGAAGTTGCCGACCGCGGTTTCCGGCCACGGCCCCCCCTGGGTTCTGGCTAGGAAAGCAGGGGAAGGAGCCATGTCGGTGCAGTGTCGTGCTCCTCTTGGCAGGCCTTTGCAATCCCAATTATCCCTGGAGCTGTGGGCTTTCTGGTTCTCCGGACCCTAACCCTAACCCTAACCCTAGAAGTTGCCGACCGCGGTTTCTGGCCACGGCCCCCCCTGGGTTCTGGCTAGGAAAGCAGGGGAAGGAGCCATGTCTGTGCAGTGTCGTGCTCCTCTTGGCAGGCCTTTGCAATCCCAATTATCCCTGGAGCTGTGGGCTTTCTGGTTCTCCGGACCCTAACCCTAACCCTAACCCTAGAAGTTGCCGACCGTGGATTCCGGCCACGGCCCCCCCTGGGTTCTGGCTAGGAAAGCTGGGGAAGGAGCCATGTCGGTGCAGTGTCGTGCTCCTCTTGGCAGGCCTTTGCAATCCCAATTATCCCTGGAGCTGTGGGCTTTCTGGTTCTCCGGACCCTAACCCTAACCCTAACCCTAGAAGTTGCCGACCGCGGTTTCTGGGCATGGCCCCCCCTGGGTTCTGGCTAGGAAAGCTGGGGAAGGAGCCATGTCGGTGCAGTGTCGTGCTCCTCTTGGCAGGCCTTTGCAATCCCAATTATCCCTGGAGCTGTGGGCTTTCTGGTTCTCCGGACCCTAACCCTAACCCTAACCCTAGAAGTTGCCGACCGCAGTTTCCGGCCACGGCCCCCCCTGGGTTCTGGCTAGGAAAGCAGGGGAAGGAGCCATGTCGGTGCAGTGTCGTGCTCCTTTTGGCAGGCCTTTCAATCCCAATTATCCGTGGAGCTGTGGGCTTTCTGGTTCTCCGGACCCTAACCCTAACCCTAACCCTAGAAGTTGCCGACCGCGGTTTCCGGCCACGGCCCCCCCTGGGTTCTGGCTAGGAAAGCAGGGGAAGGAGCCATGTCTGTGCAGTGTCGTGCTCCTCTTGGCAGGCCTTTGCAATCCCAATTATCCCTGGAGCTGTGGGCTTTCTGGTTCTCCGGACCCTAACCCTAACCCTAACCCTAGAAGTTGCCGACCGCGGTTTCCGGCCACGGCCCCCCCTGGGTTCTGGCTAGGAAAGCAGGGGAAGGAGCCATGTCTGTGCAGTGTCGTGCTCCTCTTGGCAGGCCTTTGCAATCCCAATTATCCCTGGAGCTGTGGGCTTTCTGGTTCTCCAGACCCTAACCCTAACCCTAACCCTAGAAGTTGCCGACCGTGGTTTCCGGCCACGGCCCCCCCTGGGTTCTGGCTAGGAAAGCTGGGGAAGGAGCCATGTTGGTGCAGTGTCGTGCTCCTCTTGGCAGGCCTTTGCAATCCCAATTATCCCTGGAGCTGTGGGCTTTCTGGTTCTCCGGACCCTAACCCTAACCCTAACCCTAGAAGTTGCCGACCACGGTTTCCGGCCACGGCCCACCCTGGGTTCTGGCTAGGAAAGCAGGGGAAGGAGCCATGTCTGTGCAGTGTCGTGCTCCTCTTGGCAGGCCTTTGCAATCCCAATTATCCCTGGAGCTGTGGGCTTTCTGGTTCTCCAGACCCTAACCCTAACCCTAACCCTAGAAGTTGCCGACCGCGGTTTCCGGCCACGGCCCCCCCCAGGGTTCTTGCTAGGAAAGCTGGAGAAGGAGCCATGTCTGTGCAGTGTCGTGCTCCTCTTGGCAGGCCTTTGCAATCCCAATTATCCCTGGAGCTGTGGGCTTTCTGGTTCTCCGGACCCTAACCCTAACCCTAACCCTAGAAGTTGCCGACCGCAGTTTCCGGCCACGGCCCTCCCTGGGTTCTGGCTAGGAAAGCAGGGGAAGGAGCCATGTCTGTGCAGTGTCGTGCTCCTCTTGGCAGGCCTTTGCAATCCCAATTATCCGTGGAGCTGTGGGCTTTCTGGTTCTCCGGACCCTAACCCTAACCCTAACCCTAGAAGTTGCCGACCGCGGTTTCCGGCCACGGCCCCCCCTGGGTTCTGGCTAGGAAAGCTGGGGAAGGAGCCATGTTGGTGCAGTGTCGTGCTCCTCTTGGCAGGCCTTTGCAATCCCAATTATCCCTGGAGCTGTGGGCTTTCTGGTTCTCCGGACCCTAACCCTAACCCTAACCCTAGAAGTTGCCGACCACGGTTTCCGGCCACGGCCCCCCCTGGGTTCTGGCTAGGAAAGCAGGGGAAGGAGCCATGTCTGTGCAGTGTCGTGCTCCTCTTGACTGGCCTTTGCAATCCCAATTATCCCTGGAGCTGTGGGCTTTCTGGTTCTCCGGACCCTAACCCTAACCCAAACCCTAGAAGTTGCCGACCGCGCTTAACGGCCACGGCCCCCCCAGGGTTCTGGCTAGGAAAGCTGGAGAAGGAGCCATGTCTGTGCAGTGTCGTACTCCTCTTGGCAGGCCTTTGCAATCCCAATTATCCCTGGAGCTGTGGGCTTTCTGGTTCTCCGGACCCTAACCCTAACCCTAACCCTAGAAGTTGCCGACCGCAGTTTCCGGCCACGGCCCCCCCCTGGGTTCTGGCTAGGAAAGCTGGGGAAGGAGCCATGTCGGTGCAGTGTCGTGCTCCTCTTGGCAGGCCTTTGCAATCCCAATTATCCCTGGAGCTGTGGGCTTTCTGGTTCTCCGGACCCTAACCCTAACCCTAACCCTAGAAGTTGCCGACCGTGGATTCCGGCCACGGCCCCCCCTGGGTTCTGGCTAGGAAAGCAGGGGAAGGAGCCATGTCTGTGCAGTGTCGTGCTCCTCTTGGCAGGCCTTTGCAATCCCAATTATCCCTGGAGCTGTGGGCTTTCTGGTTCTCCGGACCCTAACCCTAACCCTAACCCTAGAAGTTGCCGACCGCGGTTTCCGGCCACGGCCCCCCCTGGGTTCTGGCTAGGAAAGCAGGGGAAGGAGCCATGTCTGTGCAGTGTCGTGCTCCTCTTGGCAGGCCTTTGCAATCCCAATTATCCCTGGAGCTGTGTGCTTTCTGGCTCTCCGGACCCTAACCCTAACCCTAACCCTAGAAGTTGCCGACCGCAGTTTCCGGCCACGGCCCCCCCTGGGTTCTGGCTAGGAAAGCAGGGGAAGGAGCCATGTCGGTGCAGTGTCGTGCTACTTTTGGCAGGCCTTTCAATCCCAATTATCCGTGGAGCTGTGGGCTTTCTGGTTCTCCGGACCCTAACCCTAACCCTAACCCTAGAAGTTGCCGACCGCGGTTTCCGGCCACGGCCCCCCCTGGGTTCTGGCTAGGAAAGCTGGGGAAGGAGCCATGTCTGTGCAGTGTCGTGCTCCTCTTGGCAGGCCTTTGCAGTCCCAATTATCCCTGGAGCTGTGGGCTTTCTGGTTCTCCGGACCCTAACCCTAACCCTAACCCTAGAAGTTGCCGACCGCGGTTTCCGGCCACGGCCCCCCCGGGGTTCTGGCTAGGAATGCTGGGGAAGGAGCCATGTCTGTGCAGTGTCGTGCTCCTTTGGGCAGGCCTTTGCAATCCCAATTATCCCTGGAGCTGTGGGCTTTCTGGTTCTCCGGACCCTAACCCTAACCCTAACCCTAGAAGTTGCCGACCGCGGTTTTCGACCACGGCCACCCCTGGGTTCTGGCTAGTAAAGCTGGGGAAGGAGCCATGTCTGTGCAGTGTCCTGCTCCTTTTGGCAGGCCTTTCAATACCAATTATCCGTGGAGCTGTGGGCTTTCTGGTTCTCCGGACCCTAACCCTAACCCTAACCCTAGAAGTTGCCGACCGCGGTTTCCGGCCACGGCCCCCCCTAGGTTCTGGCTAGGAAAGCAGGGGAAGGAGCCATGTCGGTGCAGTGTCGTGCTCCTCTTGGCAGGCCTTTACAATAGCAATTATCCCTGGAGCTGTGGGCTTTCTGGTTCTCCAGACCCTAACCCTAACCCTAACCCTAGAAGTTGCCGACCGCGGTTTCCGGCCACGCCCCCCCCCGGGTTCTGCCTAGGAAAGCTGGGGAAGGAGCCATGTCTGTGCAGTGTCGTGCTCCTCTTGGCAGGCCTTTGCAATCCCAATTATCCCTGGAGCTGTGGGCTTTCTGGTTCTCCGGACCCTAACCCTAACCCTAACCCTAGAAGTTGCCGACCGCGGTTTCTGCGCATGGCCCCCGCTGGGTTCTGGCTAGGAAAGCAGGGGAAGGAGCCATGTCGGTGCAGTGTCGTGCTCCTTTTGGCAGGCCTTTCAATCCCAATTATCCGTGGAGCTGTGGGCTTTCTGGTTCTCCGGACCCTAACCCTAACCCTAACCCTAGAAGTTGCCGACCGTTGATTCCGGCCACGGCCCCCCCTGGGTTCTGGCTAGGAAAGCAGGGGAAGGAGCCATGTCTGTGCAGTGTCGTGCTCCTCTTGGCAGGCCTTTGCAATCCCAATTATCCCTGGAGCTGTGGGCTTTCTGGTTCTCCGGACCCTAACCCTAACCCTAACCCTAGAAGTTGCCGACCGCGGTTTCCGGCCACGGCCCCCCCTGGGTTCTGGCTAGGAAAGCAGGGGAAGGAGCCATGTCGGTGCAGTGTTGTGCTCCTCTTGGCAGGCCTTTGCAATCCCAATTATCCCTGGAGCTGTGGGCTTTCTGGTTCTCCGGACCCTAACCCTAACCCTAACCCTAGAAGTTGCCGACCACGGTTTCCGGCCACGGCCCCCCCTGGGTTCTGGCTAGGAAAGCAGGGAAGGAGCCATGTCGGTGCAGTGTCGTGCTACTTTTGGCAGGCCTTTCAATCCCAATTATCCCTGGAGCTGTGGGCTTTCTGGTTCTCCGGACCCTAACCCTAACCCTAACCCTAGAAGTTGCCGACCGCGGTTTCCGGCCACGGCCCCCCCTGGGTTCTGGCTAGGAAAGCAGGGGAAGGAGCCATGTCTGTGCAGTGTCGTGCTCCTCTTGGCAGGCCTTTGCAGTCCCAATTATCCCTGGAGCTGTGGGCTTTCTGGTTCTCCGGACCCTAACCCTAACCCTAACCCTAGAAGTTGCCGACCGCGGTTTCCGGCCACGGCCCCCCTGGGTTCTGGCTAGGAAAGCTGGGGAAGGAGCCATGTCTGTGCAGTGTCCTGCTCCTTTTGGCAGGCCTTTCAATACCAATTATCCGTGGAGCTGTGGGCTTTCTGGTTCTCCGGACCCTAACCCTAACCCTAACCCTAGAAGTTGCCGACCGCGGTTTCCGGCCACGGCCCCCCCTGGGTTCTGGCTAGGAAAGCAGGGGAAGGAGCCATGTCGGTGCAGTGTCGTGCTCCTCTTGGCAGGCCTTTACAATCCCAATTATCCCTGGAGCTGTGGGCTTTCTGGTTCTCCGGACCCTAACCCTAACCCTAACTCTAGAAGTTGCCGACCGCGGTTTCCGGCCACGCCCCCCCCCGGGTTCTGCCTAGGAAAGCTGGGGAAGGAGCCATGTCTGTGCAGTGTCGTGCTCCTCTTGGGAGGCCTTTGCAATCCCAATTATCCCTGGAGCTGTGGGCTTTCTGGTTCTCCGGACCCTAACCCTAACCCTAACCCTAGAAGTTGCCGGCCGCGGTTTCTGCGCATGGCCGCCGCTGGGTTCTGGCTAGGAAAGCAGGGGAAGGAGCCATGTCGGTGCAGTGTCGTGCTCCTCTTGGCAGGCCTTTGCAATCCCAATTATCCCTGGAGCTGTGGGCTTTCTGGTTCTCCGGACCCTAACCCTAACCCTAACCCTAGAAGTTGCCGACCGCAGTTTCCGGCCACGGCCCCCCCTGGGTTCTGGCTAGGAAAGCAGGGGAAGGAGCCATGTCGGTGCAGTGTCGTGCTCCTTTTGGCAGGCCTTTCAATCCCAATTATCCGTGGAGCTGTGGGCTTTCTGGTTCTCCGGACCCTAACCCTAACCCTAACCCTAGAAGTTGCCGACCGTTGATTCCGGCCACGGCCCCCCCTGGGTTCTGGCTAGGAAAGCAGGGGAAGGAGCCATGTCTGTGCAGTGTCGTGCTCCTCTTGTCAGGCCTTTGCAATCCCAATTATCCCTGGAGCTGTGGGCTTTCTGGTTCTCCGGACCCTAACCCTAACCCTAACCCTAGAAGTTGCCGACCGCGGTTTCCGGCCACGGCCCCCCCCGGGTTCTGGCTAGGAAAGCAGGGGAAGGAGCCATGTCTGTGCAGTGTCGTGCTCCTTTTGGCAGGCCTTTCAATCCCAATTATCCCTGGAGCTGTGGGCTTTCTGGTTCTCCGGACCCTAACCCTAACCCTAACCCTAGAAGTTGGCGACCGCGGTTTCCGGCCACGGCCCCCCCTGGGTTCTGGCTAGGAAAGCTGGGGAAGGAGCCATGTTGGTGCAGTGTCGTGCTCCTCTTGGCAGGCCTTTGCAATCCCAATTATCCCTGGAGCTGTGGGCTTTCTGGTTCTCCGGACCCTAACCCTAACCCTAACCCTAGAAGTTGCCGACCGTGGTTTCCGGCCACGGCCCCCCCTGGGTTCTGGCTAGGAAAGCAGGGGAAGGAGCCATGTCTGTGCAGTGTCGTGCTCCTCTTGGCAGGCCTTTGCAATCCCAATTATCCCTGGAGCTGTGGGCTTTCTGGTTCTCCGGACCCTAACCCTAACCCTAACCCTAGAAGTTGCCGACCGCGGTTTCTGGCCACGGCCCCCCCTGGGTTCTGGCTAGGAAAGCTGGGGAAGGAGCCATGTCGGTGCAGTGTCATGCTCCTCTTGGCAGGCCTTTGCAATCCCAATTATCCCTGGAGCTGTGGGCTTTCTGGTTCTCCGGACCCTAACCCTAACCCTAACCCTAGAAGTTGCCGACCGCGGTTTCCGGCCACGGCCCCCCCTGGGTTCTGGCTAGGAAAGCTGGGGAAGGAGCCATGTCTGTGCAGTGTCGTGCTCCTCTTGGCAGGCCTTTGCAATCCCAATTATCCCTGGAACTGTGGGCTATCTGGTTCTCCGGACCCTAACCCTAACCCTAACCCTAACCCTAGAAGTTGCCGACCGCGGTTTCCGGCCACGGCCCCCCCTGGGTTCTGGCTAGGAAAGCAGGGGAAGGAGCCATGTCGGTGCAGTGTCGTGCTCCTCTTGGCAGGCCTTTGCAATCCCAATTATCCCTGGAGCTGTGGGCTTTCTGGTTCTCCGGACCCTAACCCTAACCCTAACCCTAGAAGTTGCCGACCGCGGTTTCCGGCCACGGCCCCCCCTGGGTTCTGGTTAGGAAAGCTGGGGAAGGAGCCATGTCGGTGCAGTGTCATGCTCCTCTTGGCAGGCCTTTGCAATCCCAATTATCCCTGGAGCTGTGGGCTTTCTGGTTCTCCGGACCCTAACCCTAACCCTAACCCTAGAAGTTGCCGACCGCGGTTTCCGGCCACGGCCCCCCCGGGGTTCTGGCTAGGAAAGCCGGGGAAGGAGCCATGTCTGTGCAGTGTCGTGCTCCTCTTGGCAGGCCTTTGCAATCCCAATTATCCCTGGAGCTGTGGGCTTTCTGGTTCTCCGGACCCTAACCCTAACCCTAACCCTAGAAGTTGCCGACCGCGGTTTCCGGCCACGGCCCCCCCTGGTTTCTGGCTAGGAAAGCAGGGGAAGGAGCCATGTCTGTGCAGTGTCGTGCTCCTCTTGGCAGGCCTTTGCAATCCCAATTATCCCTGGAGCTGTGGGCTTTCTGGTTCTCCGGACCCTAACCCTAACCCTAACCCTAGAAGTTGCCGACCGTGGATTCCGGCCACGGCCCCCCCTGGGTTCTGGCTAGGAAAGCAGGGGAAGGAGCCATGTCTGTGCAGTGTCGTGCTCCTCTTGGCAGGCCTTTGCAATCCCAATTATCCCTGGAGCTGTGGGCTTTCTGGTTCTCCGGACCCTAACCCTAACTCTAACCCTAGAAGTTGCCGACCGCGGTTTCTGGCCACGGCCCCCCCTGGGTTCTGGCTAGGAAAGCTGGGGAAGGAGCCATGTCGGTGCAGTGTCGTGCTCCTCTTGGCAGGCCTTTGCAATCCCAATTATCCCTGGAGCTGTGGGCTTTCTGGTTCTCCGGACCCTAACCCTAACCCTAACCCTAGAAGTTGCCGACCACGGTTTCTGGCCACGGCCCCCCCTGGGTTCTGGCTAGGAAAGCTGGGGAAGGAGCCATGTCTGTGCAGTGTCGTGCTCCTCTTGGCAGGCCTTTGCAATCCCAATTATCCCTGGAGCTGTGGGCTTTCTGGTTCTCCGGACCCTAACCCTAACCCTAACCCTAGAAGTTGCCGACCGCGGTTTCTGCGCATGGCCCCCGCTGGGTTCTGGCTAGGAAAGCAGGGGAAGGAGCCATGTCGGTGCAGTGTCGTGCTCCTCTTGGCAGGCCTTTGCAATCCCAATTATCCCTGGAGCTGTGGGCTTTCTGGTTCTCCGGACCCTAACCCTAACCCTAACCCTAGAAGTTGCCGACCGCAGTTTCCGGCCACGGCCCCCCCTGGGTTCTGGCTAGGAAAGCAGGGGAAGGAGCCATGTCGGTGCAGTGTCGTGCTCCTTTTGGCAGGCCTTTCAATCCCAATTATCCTTGGAGCTGTGGGCTATCTGGTTCTCCGGACCCTAACCCTAACCCTAACCCTAGAAGTTGCCGACCGTTGATTCCGGCCACGGCCCCCCCCTGGGTTCTGGCTAGGAAAGCAGGGGAAGGAGCCATGTCGGTGCAGTGTCGTGCTCCTTTTGGCAGGCCTTTCAATCCCAATTATCCCTGGAGCTGTGGGCTTTCTGGTTCTCCGGACCCTAACCCTAACCCTAACCCTAGAAGTTGGCGACCGTGGATTCCGGCCACGGCCCCCCCCTGGGTTCTGGCTAGGAAAGCTGGGGAAGGAGCCATGTTGGTGCAGTGTCGTGCTCCTCTTGGCAGGCCTTTGCAATCCCAATTATCCCTGGAGCTGTGGGCTTTCTGGTTCTCCGGACCCTAACCCTAACCCTAACCCTAGAAGTTGCCGACCGTGGTTTCCGGCCACGGCCCCCCCTGGGTTCTGGCTAGGAAAGCAGGGGAAGGAGCCATATCTGTGCAGTGTCATGCACCTCTTGGCAGGCCTTTGCAATCCCAATTATCCCTGGAGCTGTGGGCTTTCTGGTTCTCCGGACCCTAACCCTAACCCTAACCCTAGAAGTTGCCGACCGCGGTTTCCGGCCACGGCCCCCCCGGGGTTCTGGCTAGGAAAGCTGGGGAAGGAGCCATGTCGGTGCAGTGTCGTGCTCCTCTTGGCAGGCCTTTGCAATCCCAATTATCCCTGGAGCTGTGGGCTATCTGGTTCTCCGGACCCTAACCCTAACCCTAACCCTAGAAGTTGCCGACCGCGGTTTCCGGCCACGGCCCCCCCTGGGTTCTGGCTAGGAAAGCAGGGGAAGGAGCCATGTCTGTGCAGTGTCGTGCTCCTCTTGGCAGGCCTTTGCAATCCCAATTATCCCTGGAGCTGTGGGCTTTCTGGTTCTCCAGACCCTAACCCTAACCCTAACCCTAGAAGTTGCCGACCGTGGATTCCGGCCACGGCCCCCCCTGGGTTCTGGCTAGGAAAGCAGGGGAAGGAGCCATGTCTGTGCAGTGTCGTGCTCCTCTTGGCAGGCCTTTGCAATCCCAATTATCCCTGGAGCTGTGGGCTTTCTGGTTCTCCGGACCCTAACCCTAACCCTAACCCTAGAAGTTGCCGACCGCGGTTTCCGGCCACGGCCCCCCCTGGGTTCTGGCTAGGAAAGCTGGGGAAGGAGCCATGTCTGTGCAGTGTCGTGCTCCTCTTGGCAGGCCTTTGCAATCCCAATTATCCCTGGAGCTGTGGGCTTTCTGGTTCTCCAGACCCTAACCCTAACCCTAACCCTAGAAGTTGCCGACCGCGGTTTCCGGCCACGGCCCTCCCTGGGTTCTGGCTAGGAAAGCAGGGGAAGGAGCCATGTCTGTGCAGTGTCGTGCTCCTCTTGGCAGGCCTTTGCAATCCCAATTATCCCTGGAGCTGTGGGCTTTCTGGTTCTCCGGACCCTAACCCTAACCCTAACCCTAGAAGTTGCCGACCGCGGTTTCCGGCCACGGCCCCCCCCGGGTTCTGGCTAGGAAAGCAGGGGAAGGAGCCATGTCGGTGCAGTGTCGTGCTCCTCTTGGCAGGCCTTTGCAATCCCAATTATCCCTGGAGCTGTGGGCTTTCTGGTTCTCCAGACCCTAACCCTAACCCTAACCCTAGAAGTTGCTGACCGCGGTTTCCGGCCACGGCCCCCCCCGGGTTCTGGCTAGGAAAGCTGGGGAAGGAGCCATGTCTGTGCAGTGTCGTGCTCCTCTTGGCAGGCCTTTGCAATCCCAATTATCCCTGGAGCTGTGGGCTTTCTGGTTCTCCGGACCCTAACCCTAACCCTAACCCTAGAAGTTGCCGACCGCGGTTTCCGGCCACGGCCCCCTCTGCGTTCTGGCTAGGAAAGCAGGGGAAGGAGCCATATCTGTGCAGTGTCGTGCTCCTCTTGGCAGGCCTTTGCAATCCCAATTATCCCTGGAGCTGTGGGCTTTCTGGTTCTCCAGACCATAACCCTAACCCTAACCCTAGAAGTTGCCGACCGCGGTTTCTGGTCACGGCCCCCCCCGGGTTCTGGCTAGGAAAGCATTGGAAGGAGCCATGTCTGTGCAGTGTCGTGCTCCTCTTGGCAGGCCTTTGCAATCCCAATTATCCCTGGAGCTGTGGGCTTTCTGGTTCTCCGGACCCTAACCCTAACCCTAACCCTAGAAGTTGCCGACCGCGGTTTCTGGCCACGGCCCCCCCTGGGTTCTGGCTAGGAAAGCTGGGGAAGGAGCCATGTCGGTGCAGTGTCGTGCTCCTCTTGGCAGGCCTTTGCAATCCCAATTATCCCTGGAGCTGTGGGCTTTCTGGTTCTCCGGACCCTAACCCTAACCCTAACCCTAGAAGTTACCGACCACGTTTTCTGGCCACGGCCCCCCCTGGGTTCTGGCTAGGAAAGCTGGGGAAGGAGCCATGTCTGTGCAGTGTCGTGCTCCTCTTGGCAGGCCTTTGCAATCCCAATTATCCCTGGAGCTGTGGGCTTTCTGGTTCTCCGGACCCTAACCCTAACCCTAACCCTAGAAGTTGCCGACCGTGGTTTCCGCCCACGGCCCCCCCTGGGTTCTGGCTAGGAAAGCAGGGGAAGGAGCCATGTCGGTGCAGTGTCGTGCTCCTCTTGGCAGGCCTTTGCAATCCCAATTATCCCTGGAGCTGTGGGCTTTCTGGTTCTCCGGACCCTAACCCTAACCCTAACCCTAGAAGTTGCCGACCGCGGTTTCCGGCCACGGCCCCCCCTGGGTTCTGGCTAGGAAAGCAGGGGAAGGAGCCATGTCTGTGCAGTGTCGTGCTCCTTTTGGCAGGCCTTTCAATCCCAATTATCCGTGGAGCTGTGGGCTTTCTGGTTCTCCGGACCCTAACCCTAACCCTAACCCTAGAAGTTGCCGACCACGGTTTCCGGCCACGGTCCCCCCTGGGTTCTGGCTAGGAAATCTGGGGAAGGAGCCATGTCGGTGCAGTGTCGTGCTCCTCTTGGCAGGCCTTTGCAATCCCAATTATCCCTGGAGCTGTGGGCTTTCTGGTTCTCCGGACCCTAACCCTAACCCTAACCCTAGAAGTTGCCGACCGCAGTTTCCGGCCACGGCCCCCCCTGGGTTCTGGCTAGGAAAGCAGGGGAAGGAGCCATGTCTGTGCAGTGTCGTGCTCCTTTTGGCAGGCCTTTCAATCCCAATTATCCGTGGAGCTGTGGGCTTTCTGGTTCTCCGGACCCTAACCCTAACCCTAACCCTAGAAGTTGCCGACCGTGGATTCCGGCCACGGCCCCCCCTGGGTTCTGGCTAGGAAAGCTGGGGAAGGAGCCATGTCGGTGCAGTGTCGTGCTCCTCTTGGCAGGCCTTTGCAATCCCAATTATCCCTGGAGCTGTGGGCTTTCTGGTTCTCCGGACCCTAACCCTAACCCTAACCCTAGAAGTTGCCGACCGCAGTTTCCGGCCACGGCCCCCCCTGGGTTCTGGCTAGGAAAGCAGGGGAAGGAGCCATGTCTGTGCAGTGTCGTGCTCCTTTTGGCAGGCCTTTCAATCCCAATTATCCGTGGAGCTGTGGGCTTTCTGGTTCTCCGGACCCTAACCCTAACCCTAACCCTAGAAGTTGCCGACCGTGGATTCCGGCCACGGCCCCCCCTGGGTTCTGGCTAGGAAAGCTGGGGAAGGAGCCATGTCGGTGCAGTGTCGTGCTCCTCTTGGCAGGCCTTTGCAATCCCAATTATCCCTGGAGCTGTGGGCTTTCTGGTTCTCCGGACCCTAACCCTAACCCTAACCCTAGAAGTTGCCGACCGCAGTTTCCGGCCACGGCCCCCCCTGGGTTCTGGCTAGGAAAGCAGGGGAAGGAGCCATGTCGGTGCAGTGTCGTGCTCCTTTTGGCAGGCCTTTCAATCCCAATTATCCGTGGAGCTGTGGGCTTTCTGGTTCTCCGGACCCTAACCCTAACCCTAACCCTAGAAGTTGGCGACCGTGGATTCTGGCCACGGCCCCCCCTGGGTTCTGGCTAGGAAAGCTGGGGAAGGAGCCATGTTGGTGCAGTGTCGTGCTCCTCTTGGCAGGCCTTTGCAATCCCAATTATCCCTGGAGCTGTGGGCTTTCTGGTTCTCCGGACCCTAACCCTAACCCTAACCCTAGAAGTTGCCGACCGCAGTTTCCGGCCACGGCCCCCCCTGGGTTCTGGCTAGGAAAGCAGGGGAAGGAGCCATGTCGGTGCAGTGTCGTGCTCCTCTTGGCAGGCCTTTGCAATCCCAATTATCCCTGGAGCTGTGGGCTTTCTGGTTCTCCGGACCCTAACCCTAACCCTAACCCTAGAAGTTGCCGACCGCGGTTTCCGGCCACGGCCCCCCCTGGGTTCTGGCTAGGAAAGCAGGGGAAGGAGCCATGTCTGTGCAGTGTCGTGCTCCTCTTGGCAGGCCTTTGCAATCCCAATTATCCCTGGAGCTGTGGGCTTTCTGGTTCTCCGGACCCTAACCCTAACCCTAACCCTAGAAGTTGCCGACCGTGGATTCCGGCCACGGCCCCCCCTGGGTTCTGGCTAGGAAAGCAGGGGAAGGAGCCATGTCTGTGCAGTGTCGTGCTCCTCTTGGCAGGCCTTTGCAATCCCAATTATCCCTGGAGCTGTGGGCTTTCTGGTTCTCCGGACCCTAACCCTAACCCTAACCCTAGAAGTTGCCGACCGCGGTTTCCGGCGACGGCCCTCCCTGGGTTCTGGCTAGGAAAGCAGGGGAAGGAGCCATGTCGGTACAGTGTCGTGCTCCTCTTGGCAGGCCTTTGCAATCCCAATTATCCCTGGAGCTGTGGGCTTTCTGGTTCTCCAGACCATAACCCTAACCCTAACCCTAGAAGTTGCCGACCGCGGTTTCCGGTCACGGCCCCCCCCGGGTTCTGGCTAGGAAAGCATTGGAAGGAGCCATGTCTGTGCAGTGTCGTGCTCCTCTTGGCAGGCCTTTGCAATCCCAATTATCCCTGGAGCTGTGGGCTTTCTGGTTCTCCGGACCCTAACCCTAACCCTAACCCTAGAAGTTGCCGACCGCGATTTCCAGCCACGGCCCCCCCTGGGTTCTGGCTAGGAAAGCTGGGGAAGGAGCCATGTCGGTGCAGTGTCGTGCTCCTCTTGGCAGGCCTTTGCAATCCCAATTATCCCTGGAGCTGTGGGCTTTCTGGTTCTCCAGACCCTAACCCTAACTCTAACCCTAGAAGTTGCCGACCGCGGTTTCTGGCCACGGCCCCCCCTGGGTTCTGGCTAGGAAAGCTGGGGAAGGAGCCTTGTCGGTGCAGTGTCGTGCTCCTCTTGGCAGGCCTTTGCAATCCCAATTATCCCTGGAGCTGTGGGCTTTCTGGTTCTCCGGACCCTAACCCTAACCCTAACCCTAGAAGTTACCGACCACGTTTTCTGGCCACGGCCCCCCCTGGGTTCTGGCTAGGAAAGCTGGGGAAGGAGCCATGTCTGTGCAGTGTCGTGCTCCTCTTGGCAGGCCTTTGCAATCCCAATTATCCCTGGAGCTGTGGGCTTTCTGGTTCTCCGGACCCTAACCCTAACCCTAACCCTAGAAGTTGCCGACCGTGGTTTCCGGCCACGGCCCCCCCTGGGTTCTGGCTAGGAAAGCAGGGGAAGGAGCCATGTCGGTGCAGTGTCGTGCTCCTCTTGGCAGGCCTTTGCAATCCCAATTATCCCTGGAGCTGTGGGCTTTCTGGTTCTCCGGACCCTAACCCTAACCCTAACCCTAGAAGTTGCCGACCGCGGTTTCCGGCCACGGCCCCCCCTGGGTTCTGGCTAGGAAAGCTGGGGAAGGAGCCATGTCTGTGCAGTGTCGTGCTCCTCTTGGCAGGCCTTTGCAATCCCAATTATCCCTGGAGCTGTGGGCTTTCTGGTTCTCCGGACCCTAACCCTAACCCTAACCCTAGAAGTTGCCGACCACGGTTTCCGGCCACGGTCCCCCCTGGGTTCTGGCTAGGAAATCTGGGGAAGGAGCCATGTCGGTGCAGTGTCGTGCTCCTCTTGGCAGGCCTTTGCAATCCCAATTATCCCTGGAGCTGTGGGCTTTCTGGTTCTCCGGACCCTAACCCTAACCCTAACCCTAGAAGTTGCCGACCGCAGTTTCCGGCCACGGCCCCCCCTGGGTTCTGGCTAGGAAAGCAGGGGAAGGAGCCATGTCTGTGCAGTGTCGTGCTCCTTTTGGCAGGCCTTTGCAATCCCAATTATCCGTGGAGCTGTGGGCTTTCTGGTTCTCCGGACCCTAACCCTAACCCTAACCCTAGAAGTTGCCGACCGTGGATTCCGGCCACGGCCCCCCCTGGGTTCTGGCTAGGAAAGCTGGGGAAGGAGCCATGTCGGTGCAGTGTCGTGCTCCTCTTGGCAGGCCTTTGCAATCCCAATTATCCCTGGAGCTGTGGGCTTTCTGGTTCTCCGGACCCTAACCCTAACCCTAACCCTAGAAGTTGCCGACCGCAATTTCCGGCCACGGCCCCCCCTGGGTTCTGGCTAGGAAAGCAGGGGAAGGAGCCATGTCTGTGCAGTGTCGTGCTCCTTTTGGCAGGCCTTTCAATCCCAATTATCCGTGGAGCTGTGGGCTTTCTGGTTCTCCGGACCCTAACCCTAACCCTAACCCTAGAAGTTGCCGACCGCAGTTTCCGGCCACGGCCCCCCCTGGGTTCTGGCTAGGAAAGCAGGGGAAGGAGCCATGTCGGTGCAGTGTCGTGCTCCTTTTGGCAGGCCTTTCAATCCCAATTATCCGTGGAGCTGTGGGCTTTCTGGTTCTCCGGACCCTAACCCTAACCCTAACCCTAGAAGTTGGCGACCGTGGATTCTGGCCACGGCCCCCCCTGGGTTCTGGCTAGGAAAGCTGGGGAAGGAGCCATGTTGGTGCAGTGTCGTGCTCCTCTTGGCAGGCCTTTGCAATCCCAATTATCCCTGGAGCTGTGGGCTTTCTGGTTCTCCGGACCCTAACCCTAACCCTAACCCTAGAAGTTGCCGACCGCGGTTTCCGGCCACGGCCCCCCCTGGGTTCTGGCTAGGAAAGCAGGGGAAGGAGCCATGTCTGTGCAGTGTCGGGCTCCTCTTGGCAGGCCTTTGCAATCCCAATCATCCCTGGAGCTGTGGGCTATCTGGTTCTCCGGACCCTAACCCTAACCCTAACCCTAACCCTAGAAGTTGCCGACCGCGGTTTCCGGCGACGGCCCTCCCTGGGTTCTGGCTAGGAAAGCAGGGGAAGGAGCCATGTCGGTACAGTGTCGTGCTCCTCTTGGCAGGCCTTTGCAATCCCAATTATCCCTGGAGCTGTGGGCTTTCTGGTTCTCCGGACCCTAACCCTAACCCTAACCCTAGAAGTTGCCGACCGCGGTTTTCGACCACGGCCACCCCTGGGTTCTGGCTAGGAAAGCTGGGGAAGGAGCCATGTCTGTGCAGTGTCCTGCTCCTTTTGGCAGGCCTTTCAATACCAATTATCCGTGGAGCTGTGGGCTTTCTGGTTCTCCGGACCCTAACCCTAACCCTAACCCTAGAAGTTGCCGACCGCGGTTTCCGGCCACGGCCCCCCCTAGGTTCTGGCTAGGAAAGCAGGGGAAGGAGCCATGTCGGTGCAGTGTCGTGCTCCTCTTGGCAGGCCTTTACAATCCCAATTATCCCTGGAGCTGTGGGCTTTCTGGTTCTCCGGACCCTAAACCTAACCCTAACCCTAGAAGTTGCCGACCGCGGTTTCCGGCCACGGCCCCCCCTGGGTTCTGGCTAGGAAAGCAGGGGAAGGAGCCATGTCGGTGCAGTGTCGTGCTCCTCTTGGCAGGCCTTTGCAATCCCAATTATCCCTGGAGCTGTGGGCTTTCTGGTTCTCCGGACCCTAACCCTAACCCTAACTCTAGAAGTTGCCGACCGCGGTTTCCGGCCACGCCCCCCCCCGGGTTCTGCCTAGGAAAGCTGGGGAAGGAGCCATGTCTGTGCAGTGTCGTGCTCCTCTTGGCAGGCCTTTGCAATCCCAATTATCCCTGGAGCTGTGGGCTTTCTGGTTCTCCGGACCCTAACCCTAACCCTAACCCTAGAAGTTGCCGGCCGCGGTTTCTGCGCATGGCCCCCGCTGGGTTCTGGCTAGGAAAGCAGGGGAAGGAGCCATGTCGGTGCAGTGTCGTGCTCCTCTTGGCAGGCCTTTGCAATCCCAATTATCCCTGGAGCTGTGGGCTTTCTGGTTCTCCGGACCCTAACCCTAACCCTAACCCTAGAAGTTGCCGACCGCAGTTTCCGGCCACGGCCCCCCCTGGGTTCTGGCTGGGAAAGCAGGGGAAGGAGCCATGTCTGTGCAGTGTCGTGCTCCTCTTGGCAGGCCTTTGCAATCCCAATTATCCCTGGAGCTGTGGGCTTTCTGGTTCTCCGGACCCTAACCCTAACCCTAACCCTAGAAGTTGCCGACCGCGGTTTCCGGCCACGGCCCCCCCCGGGTTCTGGCTAGGAAAGCTGGGGAAGGAGCCATGTCTGTGCAGTGTCGTGCTCCTCTTGGCAGGCCTTTGCAATCCCAATTATCCCTGGAGCTGTGGGCTTTCTGGTTCTCCGGACCCTAACCCTAACCCTAACCCTAGAAGTTGCCGACCGCGGTTTCCGGCCACGTCCCCCCCCGGGTTCTGGCTAGGAAAGCAGGGGAAGGAGCCATGTCTGTGCAGTGTCGTGCTCCTTTTGGCAGGCCTTTCAATCCCAATTATCCCTGGAGCTGTGGGCTTTCTGGTTCTCCGGACCCTAACCCTAACCCTAACCCTAGAAGTTGGCGACCGTGGATTCCGGCCACGGCCCCCCCTGGGTTCTGGCTAGGAAAGCTGGGGAAGGAGCCATGTTGGTGCAGTGTCGTGCTCCTCTTGGCAGGCCTTTGCAATCCCAATTATCCCTGGAGCTGTGGGCTTTCTGGTTCTCCGGACCCTAACCCTAACCCTAACCCTAGAAGTTGCCGACCGTGGTTTCCGGCCACGGCCCCCCCTGGGTTCTGGCTAGGAAAGCAGGGGAAGGAGCCATGTCGGTGCAGTGTCGTGCTCCTCTTGGCAGGCCTTTGCAATCCCAATTATCCCTGGAGCTGTGGGCTTTCTGGTTCTCCGGACCCTAACCCTAACCCTAACCCTAGAAGTTGCCGACCGCGGTTTCCGGCCACGGCCCCCCCTGGGTTCTGGCTAGGAAAGCTGGGGAAGGAGCCATGTCGGTGCAGTGTCATGCTCCTCTTGGCAGGCCTTTGCAATCCCAATTATCCCTGGAGCTGTGGGCTTTCTGGTTCTCCGGACCCTAACCCTAACCCTAACCCTAGAAGTTGCCGACCGCGGTTTCCGGCCACGGCCCCCCCCGGGTTCTGGCTAGGAAAGCTGGGGAAGGAGCCATGTCTGTGCAGTGTCGTGCTCCTCTTGGCAGGCCTTTGCAATCCCAATTATCCCTGGAACTGTGGGCTATCTGGTTCTCCGGACCCTAACCCTAACCCTAACCCTAACCCTAGAAGTTGCCGACCGCGGTTTCCGGCCACGGCCCCCCCTGGGTTCTGGCTAGGAAAGCAGGGGAAGGAGCCATATCGGTGCAGTGTCGTGCTCCTCTTGGCAGGCCTTTGCAATCCCAATTATCCCTGGAGCTGTGGGCTTTCTGGTTCTCCGGACCCTAACCCTAACCCTAACCCTAGAAGTTGCCGACCGCGGTTTCCGGCCACGGCCCCCCCTGGGTTCTGGCTAGGAAAGCTGGGGAAGGAGCCATGTCGGTGCAGTGTCATGCTCCTCTTGGCAGGCCTTTGCAATCCCAATTATCCCTGGAGCTGTGGGCTTTCTGGTTCTCCGGACCCTAACCCTAACCCTAACCCTAGAAGTTGCCGACCGCGGTTTCCGGCCACGGCCCCCCCGGGGTTCTGGCTAGGAAAGCTGGGGAAGGAGCCATGTCTGTGCAGTGTCGTGCTCCTCTTGGCAGGCCTTTGCAATCCCAATTATCCCTGGAGCTGTGGGCTTTCTGGTTCTCCGGACCCTAACCCTAACCCTAACCCTAGAAGTTGCCGACCGCGGTTTCCGGCCACGGCCCCCCCTGGGTTCTGGCTAGGAAAGCAGGGGAAGGAGCCATGTCTGTGCAGTGTCGTGCTCCTCTTGGCAGGCCTTTGCAATCCCAATTATCCCTGGAGCTGTGGGCTTTCTGGTTCTCCGGACCCTAACCCTAACCCTAACCCTAGAAGTTGCCGACCGTGGATTCCGGCCACGGCCCCCCCTGGGTTCTGGCTAGGAAAGCAGGGGAAGGAGCCATGTCTGTGCAGTGTCGTGCTCCTCTTGGCAGGCCTTTGCAATCCCAATTATCCCTGGAGCTGTGGGCTTTCTGGTTCTCCGGACCCTAACCCTAACCCTAACCCTAGAAGTTGCCGACCGCGGTTTCCGGCCACGGCCCTCCCTGGGTTCTGGCTAGGAAAGCAGGGGAAGGAGCCATGTCGGTGCAGTGTCGTGCTCCTCTTGGCAGGCCTTTGCAATCCCAATTATCCCTGGAGCTGTGGGCTTTCTGGTTCTCCGGACCCTAACCCTAACCCTAACCCTAGAAGTTGCCGACCGCGGTTTCCGGCCACGGCCCCCCCCGGGTTCTGGCTAGGAAAGCAGGGGAAGGAGCCATATCTGTGCAGTGTCGTGCTCCTCTTGTCAGGCCTTTGCAATCCCAATTATCCCTGGAGCTGTGGGCTTTCTGGTTCTCCAGACCATAACCCTAACCCTAACCCTAGAAGTTGCCGACCGCGGTTTCCGGTCACGGCCCCCCCCGGGTTCTGGCTAGGAAAGCTGGGGAAGGAGCCATGTCGGTGCAGTGTCGTGCTCCTCTTGGCAGGCCTTTGCAATCCCAATTATCCCTGGAGCTGTGGGCTTTCTGGTTCTCCGGACCCTAACCCTAACCCTAACCCTAGAAGTTGCCGAGCGCGGTTTCCAGCCACGGCCCCCCCTGCGTTCTGGCTAGGAAAGCTGGGGAAGGAGCCATGTCGGTGCAGTGTCGTGCTCCTCTTGGCAGGCCTTTGCAATCCCAATTATCCCTGGAGCTGTGGGCTTTCTGGTTCTCCGGACCCTAACCCTAACTCTAACCCTAGAAGTTGCCGACCGCGGTTTCTGGCCACGGCCCCCCCTGGGTTCTGGCTAGGAAAGCTGGGGAAGGAGCCATGTCGGTGCAGTGTCGTGCTCCTCTTGGCAGGCCTTTGCAATCCCAATTATCCCTGGAGCTGTGGGCTTTCTGGTTCTCCGGACCCTAACCCTAACCCTAACCCTAGAAGTTGCCGACCACGGTTTCTGGCCACGGCCCCCCCTGGGTTCTGGCTAGGAAAGCTGGGGAAGGAGCCATGTCTGTGCAGTGTCGTGCTCCTCTTGGCAGGCCTTTGCAATCCCAATTATCCCTGGAGCTGTGGGCTTTCTGGTTCTCCGGACCCTAACCCTAACCCTAACCCTAGAAGTTGCCGACCGCGGTTTCCGGCCACGGCCCTCCCTGGGTTCTGGCTAGGAAAGCAGGGGAAGGAGCCATGTCGGTGCAGTGTCGTGCTCCTCTTGGCAGGCCTTTGCAATCCCAATTATCCCTGGAGCTGTGGGCTTTCTGGTTCTCCGGACCCTAACCCTAACCCTAACCCTAGAAGTTGCCGACCGCGGTTTCCGGCCACGGCCCCCCCCGGGTTCTGGCTAGGAAAGCAGGGGAAGGAGCCATATCTGTGCAGTGTCGTGCTCCTCTTGTCAGGCCTTTGCAATCCCAATTATCCCTGGAGCTGTGGGCTTTCTGGTTCTCCAGACCATAACCCTAACCCTAACCCTAGAAGTTGCCGACCGCGGTTTCCGGTCACGGCCCCCCCCGGGTTCTGGCTAGGAAAGCTGGGGAAGGAGCCATGTCGGTGCAGTGTCGTGCTCCTCTTGGCAGGCCTTTGCAATCCCAATTATCCCTGGAGCTGTGGGCTTTCTGGTTCTCCGGACCCTAACCCTAACCCTAACCCTAGAAGTTGCCGAGCGCGGTTTCCAGCCACGGCCCCCCCTGCGTTCTGGCTAGGAAAGCTGGGGAAGGAGCCATGTCGGTGCAGTGTCGTGCTCCTCTTGGCAGGCCTTTGCAATCCCAATTATCCCTGGAGCTGTGGGCTTTCTGGTTCTCCGGACCCTAACCCTAACTCTAACCCTAGAAGTTGCCGACCGCGGTTTCTGGCCACGGCCCCCCCTGGGTTCTGGCTAGGAAAGCTGGGGAAGGAGCCATGTCGGTGCAGTGTCGTGCTCCTCTTGGCAGGCCTTTGCAATCCCAATTATCCCTGGAGCTGTGGGCTTTCTGGTTCTCCGGACCCTAACCCTAACCCTAACCCTAGAAGTTGCCGACCACGGTTTCTGGCCACGGCCCCCCCTGGGTTCTGGCTAGGAAAGCTGGGGAAGGAGCCATGTCTGTGCAGTGTCGTGCTCCTCTTGGCAGGCCTTTGCAATCCCAATTATCCCTGGAGCTGTGGGCTTTCTGGTTCTCCGGACCCTAACCCTAACCCTAACCCTAGAAGTTGCCGGCCGCGGTTTCTGCGCATGGCCCCCGCTGGGTTCTGGCTAGGAAAGCAGGGGAAGGAGCCATGTCGGTGCAGTGTCGTGCTCCTCTTGGCAGGCCTTTCAATCCCAATTATCCTTGGAGCTGTGGGCTTTCTGGTTCTCCGGACCCTAACCCTAACCCTAACCCTAGAAGTTGCCGACCGTTGATTCCGGCCACGGCCCCCCCCTGGGTTCTGGCTAGGAAAGCAGGGGAAGGAGCCATGTCGATGCAGTGTCGTGCTCCTTTTGGCAGGCCTTTCAATCCCAATTATCCCTGGAGCTGTGGGCTTTCTGGTTCTCCGGACCCTAACCCTAACCCTAACCCTAGAAGTTGGCGACCGTGGATTCCGGCCACGGCCCCCCCCTGGGTTCTGGCTAGGAAAGCTGGGGAAGGAGCCATGTTGGTGCAGTGTCGTGCTCCTCTTGGCAGGCCTTTGCAATCCCAATTATCCCTGGAGCTGTGGGCTTTCTGGTTCTCTGGACCCTAACCCTAACCCTAACCCTAGAAGTTGCCGACCGTGGTTTCCGGCCACGGCCCCCCCTGGGTTCTGGCTAGGAAAGCAGGGGAAGGAGCCATGTCGGTGCAGTGTCATGCTCCTCTTGGCAGGCCTTTGCAATCCCAATTATCCCTGGAGCTGTGGGCTTTCTGGTTCTCCGGACCCTAACCCTAACCCTAACCCTAGAAGTTGCCGACCGCGGTTTCCGGCCACGGCCCCCCCGGGGTTCTGGCTAGGAAAGCTGGGGAAGGAGCCATGTCGGTGCAGTGTCGTGCTCCTCTTGGCAGGCCTTTGCAATCCCAATTATCCCTGGAGCTGTGGGCTATCTGGTTCTCCGGACCCTAACCCTAACCCTAACCCTAGAAGTTGCCGACCGCGGTTTCCGGCCACGGCCCCCCCTGGGTTCTGGCTAGGAAAGCAGGGGAAGGAGCCATGTCTGTGCAGTGTCGTGCTCCTCTTGGCAGGCCTTTGCAATCCCAATTATCCCTGGAGCTGTGGGCTTTCTGGTTCTCCAGACCCTAACCCTAACCCTAACCCTAGAAGTTGCCGACCGTGGATTCCGGCCACGGCCCCCCCTGGGTTCTGGCTAGGAAAGCAGGGGAAGGAGCCATGTCTGTGCAGTGTCGTGCTCCTCTTGGCAGGCCTTTGCAATCCCAATTATCCCTGGAGCTGTGGGCTTTCTGGTTCTCCGGACCCTAACCCTAACCCTAACCCTAGAAGTTGCCGACCGCGGTTTCCGGCCACGGCCCCCCCTGGGTTCTGGCTAGGAAAGCAGGGGAAGGAGCCATGTCTGTGCAGTGTCGTGCTCCTCTTGGCAGGCCTTTGCAATCCCAATTATCCCTGGAGCTGTGGGCTTTCTGGTTCTCCAGACCCTAACCCTAACCCTAACCCTAGAAGTTGCCGACCGCGGTTTCCGGCCACGGCCCTCCCTGGGTTCTGGCTAGGAAAGCAGGGGAAGGAGCCATGTCGGTGCAGTGTCGTGCTCCTCTTGGCAGGCCTTTGCAATCCCAATTATCCCTGGAGCTGTGGGCTTTCTGGTTCTCCGGACCCTAACCCTAACCCTAACCCTAGAAGTTGCCGACCGCGGTTTCCGGCCACGGCCCCCCCCGGGTTCTGGCTAGGAAAGCAGGGGAAGGAGCCATATCTGTGCAGTGTCGTGCTCCTCTTGGCAGGCCTTTGCAATCCCAATTATCCCTGGAGCTGTGGGCTTTCTGGTTCTCCAGACCCTAACCCTAACCCTAACCCTAGAAGTTGCCGACCGCGGTTTCCGGCCACGGCCCCCCCCGGGTTCTGGCTAGGAAAGCTGGGGAAGGAGCCATGTCTGTGCAGTGTCGTGCTCCTCTTGGCAGGCCTTTGCAATCCCAATTATCCCTGGAGCTGTGGGCTTTCTGGTTCTCCGGACCCTAACCCTAACCCTAACCCTAGAAGTTGCCGACCGCGGTTTCCGGCCACGGCCCCCTCTGCGTTCTGGCTAGGAAAGCAGGGGAAGGAGCCATATCTGTGCAGTGTCGTGCTCCTCTTGGCAGGCCTTTGCAATCCCAATTATCCCTGGAGCTGTGGGCTTTCTGGTTCTCCAGACCATAACCCTAACCCTAACCCTAGAAGTTGCCGACCGCGGTTTCCGGTCACGGCCCCCCCCGGGTTCTGGCTAGGAAAGCTGGGGAAGGAGCCATGTCTGTGCAGTGTCGTGCTCCTCTTGGCAGGCCTTTGCAATCCCAATTATCCCTGGAGCTGTGGGCTTTCTGGTTCTCCGGACCCTAACCCTAACCCTAACCCTAGAAGTTGCCGACCGCGGTTTCCAGCCACGGCCCCCCCTGGGTTCTGGCTAGGAAAGCTGGGGAAGGAGCCATGTCGGTGCAGTGTCGTGCTCCTCTTGGCAGGCCTTTGCAATCCCAATTATCCCTGGAGCTGTGGGCTTTCTGGTTCTCCAGACCCTAACCCTAACTCTAACCCTAGAAGTTGCCGACCGCGGTTTCTGGCCACGGCCCCCCCTGGGTTCTGGCTAGGAAAGCTGGGGAAGGAGCCTTGTCGGTGCAGTGTCGTGCTCCTCTTGGCAGGCCTTTGCAATCCCAATTATCCCTGGAGCTGTGGGCTTTCTGGTTCTCCGGACCCTAACCCTAACCCTAACCCTAGAAGTTACCGACCACGTTTTCTGGCCACGGCCCCCCCTGGGTTCTGGCTAGGAAAGCTGGGGAAGGAGCCATGTCTGTGCAGTGTCGTGCTCCTCTTGGCAGGCCTTTGCAATCCCAATTATCCCTGGAGCTGTGGGCTTTCTGGTTCTCCGGACCCTAACCCTAACCCTAACCCTAGAAGTTGCCGACCGTGGTTTCCGGCCACGGCCCCCCCTGGGTTCTGGCTAGGAAAGCAGGGGAAGGAGCCATGTCGGTGCAGTGTCGTGCTCCTCTTGGCAGGCCTTTGCAATCCCAATTATCCCTGGAGCTGTGGGCTTTCTGGTTCTCCGGACCCTAACCCTAACCCTAACCCTAGAAGTTGCCGACCGCGGTTTCCGGCGACGGCCCTCCCTGGGTTCTGGCTAGGAAAGCAGGGGAAGGAGCCATGTCTGTGCAGTGTCGTGCTCCTTTTGGCAGGCCTTTCAATCCCAATTATCCGTGGAGCTGTGGGCTTTCTGGTTCTCCGGACCCTAACCCTAACCCTAACCCTAGAAGTTGCCGACCGCGGTTTCCGGCCACGGCCCCCCCTGGGTTCTGGCTAGGAAAGCAGGGGAAGGAGCCATGTCTGTGCAGTGTCGGGCTCCTCTTGGCAGGCCTTTGCAATCCCAATCATCCCTGGAGCTGTGGGCTATCTGGTTCTCCGGACCCTAACCCTAACCCTAACCCTAACCCTAGAAGTTGCCGACCGCGGTTTCCGGCGACGGCCCTCCCTGGGTTCTGGCTAGGAAAGCAGGGGAAGGAGCCATGTCGGTACAGTGTCGTGCTCCTCTTGGCAGGCCTTTGCAATCCCAATTATCCCTGGAGCTGTGGGCTTTCTGGTTCTCCGGACCCTAACCCTAACCCTAACCCTAGAAGTTGCCGACCGCGGTTTCCGGCCACGGCCCCCGCTGGGTTCTGGCTAGGAAAGCAGGGGAAGGAGCCATGTCTGTGCAGTGTCGTGCTCCTCTTGGCAGGCCTTTGCAATCCCAATTATCCCTGGAGCTGTGGGCTTTCTGGTTCTCCGGACCCTAACCCTAACCCTAACCCTAACCCTAGAAGTTGCCGACCGCGGTTTCCGGCCACGGCCCCCCCGGGGTTCTGGCTAGGAAAGCTGGGGAAGGAGCCATGTCTGTGCAGTGTCGTGCTCCTCTTGGCAGGCCTTTGCAACCCCAATTATCCCTGGAGCTGTGGGCTTTCTGGTTCTTCGGACCCTAACCCTAACCCTAACCCTAGAAGTTGCCGACCGCGGTTTCCGGCCACGGTCCCCCCTGGTTTCTGGCTAGGAAAGCTGGGGAAGGAGCCATGTCTGTGCAGTGTCGTGCTCCTCTTGGCAGGCCTTTGCAATCCCAATTATCCCTGGAGCTGTGGGCTTTCTGGTTCTCCGGACCCTAACCCTAACCCTAACCCTAGAAGTTGCCGACCGCGGTTTTCGTCCACGGCCCCCCCTGGGTTCTGGCTAGGAAAGCAGGGGAAGGAGCCATGTCTGTGCAGTGTCGGGCTCCTCTTGGCAGGCCTTTGCAATCCCAATCATCCCTGGAGCTGTGGGCTATCTGGTTCTCCGGACCCTAACCCTAACCCTAACCCTAACCCTAGAAGTTGCCGACCGCGGTTTCCGGCGACGGCCCTCCCTGGGTTCTGGCTAGGAAAGCAGGGGAAGGAGCCATGTCGGTACAGTGTCGTGCTCCTCTTGGCAGGCCTTTGCAATCCCAATTATCCCTGGAGCTGTGGGCTTTCTGGTTCTCCGGACCCTAACCCTAACCCTAACCCTAGAAGTTGGCGACCGTGGATTCTGGCCACGGCCCCCCCTGGGTTCTGGCTAGGAAAGCTGGGGAAGGAGCCATGTTGGTGCAGTGTCGTGCTCCTCTTGGCAGGCCTTTGCAATCCCAATTATCCCTGGAGCTGTGGGCTTTCTGGTTCTCCGGACCCTAACCCTAACCCTAACCCTAGAAGTTGCCGACCGCAGTTTCCGGCCACGGCCCCCCCTGGGTTCTGGCTAGGAAAGCAGGGGAAGGAGCCATGTCGGTGCAGTGTCGTGCTCCTCTTGGCAGGCCTTTGCAATCCCAATTATCCCTGGAGCTGTGGGCTTTCTGGTTCTCCGGACCCTAACCCTAACCCTAACCCTAGAAGTTGCCGACCGCGGTTTCCGGCCACGGCCCCCCCTGGGTTCTGGCTAGGAAAGCAGGGGAAGGAGCCATGTCTGTGCAGTGTCGTGCTCCTCTTGGCAGGCCTTTGCAATCCCAATTATCCCTGGAGCTGTGGGCTTTCTGGTTCTCCGGACCCTAACCCTAACCCTAACCCTAGAAGTTGCCGACCGCGGTTTCCGGCCACGGCCCCCCCTGGGTTTTGGCTAGGAAAGCAGGGGAAGGAGCCATGTCTGTGCAGTGTCGTGCTCCTCTTGGCAGGCCTTTGCAATCCCAATTATCCCTGGAGCTGTGGGCTTTCTGGTTCTCCGGACCCTAACCCTAACCCTAACCCTAGAAGTTGCCGACCGCGGTTTCCGGCGACGGCCCTCCCTGGGTTCTGGCTAGGAAAGCAGGGGAAGGAGCCATGTCGGTACAGTGTCGTGCTCCTCTTGGCAGGCCTTTGCAATCCCAATTATCCCTGGAGCTGTGGGCTTTCTGGTTCTCCGGACCCTAACCCTAACCCTAACCCTAGAAGTTGCCGACCGCGGTTTCCGGCCACGGCCCCCCCTGGGTTCTGGCTAGGAAAGCAGGGGAAGGAGCCATGTCTGTGCAGTGTCGTGCTCCTCTTGGCAGGCCTTTGCAATCCCAATTATCCCTGGAGCTGTGGGCTTTCTGGTTCTCCGGACCCTAACCCTAACCCTAACCCTAGAAGTTGCCGACCGCGGTTTCCGGCCACGGCCCCCCCCGGGTTCTGGCTAGGAAAGCAGGGGAAGGAGCCATATCTGTGCAGTGTCGTGCTCCTCTTGGCAGGCCTTTGCAATCCCAATTATCCCTGGAGCTGTGGGCTTTCTGGTTCTCCGGACCCTAACCCTAACCCTAACCCTAGAAGTTGCCGACCGCGGTTTCCGGCCACGGCCCCCCCTGGGTTCTGGCTAGGAAAGCAGGGGAAGGAGCCATGTCTGTGCAGTGTCGGGCTCCTCTTGGCAGGCCTTTGCAATCCCAATCATCCCTGGAGCTGTGGGCTATCTGGTTCTCCGGACCCTAACCCTAACCCTAACCCTAACCCTAGAAGTTGCCGACCGCGGTTTCCGGCGACGGCCCTCCCTGGGTTCTGGCTAGGAAAGCAGGGGAAGGAGCCATGTCGGTACAGTGTCGTGCTCCTCTTGGCAGGCCTTTGCAATCCCAATTATCCCTGGAGCTGTGGGCTTTCTGGTTCTCCGGACCCTAACCCTAACCCTAACCCTAGAAGTTGCCGACCGCGGTTTCCGGCCACGGCCCCCGCTGGGTTCTGGCTAGGAAAGCAGGGGAAGGAGCCATGTCTGTGCAGTGTCGTGCTCCTCTTGGCAGGCCTTTGCAATCCCAATTATCCCTGGAGCTGTGGGCTTTCTGGTTCTCCGGACCCTAACCCTAACCCTAACCCTAACCCTAGAAGTTGCCGACCGCGGTTTCCGGCCACGGCCCCCCCGGGGTTCTGGCTAGGAAAGCTGGGGAAGGAGCCATGTCTGTGCAGTGTCGTGCTCCTCTTGGCAGGCCTTTGCAACCCCAATTATCCCTGGAGCTGTGGGCTTTCTGGTTCTCCGGACCCTAACCCTAACCCTAACCCTAGAAGTTGCCGACCGCGGTTTCCGGCCACGGTCCCCCCTGGTTTCTGGCTAGGAAAGCTGGGGAAGGAGCCATGTCTGTGCAGTGTCGTGCTCCTCTTGGCAGGCCTTTGCAATCCCAATTATCCCTGGAGCTGTGGGCTTTCTGGTTCTCCGGACCCTAACCCTAACCCTAACCCTAGAAGTTGCCGACCGCGGTTTTCGGCCACGGCCCCCCCTGGGTTCTGGCTAGGAAAGCAGGGGAAGGAGCCATGTCTGTGCAGTGTCGGGCTCCTCTTGGCAGGCCTTTGCAATCCCAATCATCCCTGGAGCTGTGGGCTATCTGGTTCTCCGGACCCTAACCCTAACCCTAACCCTAACCCTAGAAGTTGCCGACCGCGGTTTCCGGCGACGGCCCTCCCTGGGTTCTGGCTAGGAAAGCAGGGGAAGGAGCCATGTCGGTACAGTGTCGTGCTCCTCTTGGCAGGCCTTTGCAATCCCAATTATCCCTGGAGCTGTGGGCTTTCTGGTTCTCCGGACCCTAACCCTAACCCTAACCCTAGAAGTTGGCGACCGTGGATTCTGGCCACGGCCCCCCCTGGGTTCTGGCTAGGAAAGCTGGGGAAGGAGCCATGTTGGTGCAGTGTCGTGCTCCTCTTGGCAGGCCTTTGCAATCCCAATTATCCCTGGAGCTGTGGGCTTTCTGGTTCTCCGGACCCTAACCCTAACCCTAACCCTAGAAGTTGCCGACCGCAGTTTCCGGCCACGGCCCCCCCTGGGTTCTGGCTAGGAAAGCAGGGGAAGGAGCCATGTCGGTGCAGTGTCGTGCTCCTCTTGGCAGGCCTTTGCAATCCCAATTATCCCTGGAGCTGTGGGCTTTCTGGTTCTCCGGACCCTAACCCTAACCCTAACCCTAGAAGTTGCCGACCGCGGTTTCCGGCCACGGCCCCCCCTGGGTTCTGGCTAGGAAAGCAGGGGAAGGAGCCATGTCTGTGCAGTGTCGTGCTCCTCTTGGCAGGCCTTTGCAATCCCAATTATCCCTGGAGCTGTGGGCTTTCTGGTTCTCCGGACCCTAACCCTAACCCTAACCCTAGAAGTTGCCGACCGTGGATTCCGGCCACGGCCCCCCCTGGGTTTTGGCTAGGAAAGCAGGGGAAGGAGCCATGTCTGTGCAGTGTCGTGCTCCTCTTGGCAGGCCTTTGCAATCCCAATTATCCCTGGAGCTGTGGGCTTTCTGGTTCTCCGGACCCTAACCCTAACCCTAACCCTAGAAGTTGCCGACCGCGGTTTCCGGCGACGGCCCTCCCTGGGTTCTGGCTAGGAAAGCAGGGGAAGGAGCCATGTCGGTACAGTGTCGTGCTCCTCTTGGCAGGCCTTTGCAATCCCAATTATCCCTGGAGCTGTGGGCTTTCTGGTTCTCCGGACCCTAACCCTAACCCTAACCCTAGAAGTTGCCGACCGCGGTTTCCGGCCACGGCCCCCCCTGGGTTCTGGCTAGGAAAGCAGGGGAAGGAGCCATGTCTGTGCAGTGTCGTGCTCCTCTTGGCAGGCCTTTGCAATCCCAATTATCCCTGGAGCTGTGGGCTTTCTGGTTCTCCGGACCCTAACCCTAACCCTAACCCTAGAAGTTGCCGACCGCGGTTTCCGGCCACGGCCCCCCCCGGGTTCTGGCTAGGAAAGCAGGGGAAGGAGCCATATCTGTGCAGTGTCGTGCTCCTCTTGGCAGGCCTTTGCAATCCCAATTATCCCTGGAGCTGTGGGCTTTCTGGTTCTCCGGACCCTAACCCTAACCCTAACCCTAGAAGTTGCCGACCGCGGTTTCCGGCCACGGCCCCCCCTGGGTTCTGGCTAGGAAAGCAGGGGAAGGAGCCATGTCTGTGCAGTGTCGGGCTCCTCTTGGCAGGCCTTTGCAATCCCAATCATCCCTGGAGCTGTGGGCTATCTGGTTCTCCGGACCCTAACCCTAACCCTAACCCTAACCCTAGAAGTTGCCGACCGCGGTTTCCGGCGACGGCCCTCCCTGGGTTCTGGCTAGGAAAGCAGGGGAAGGAGCCATGTCGGTACAGTGTCGTGCTCCTCTTGGCAGGCCTTTGCAATCCCAATTATCCCTGGAGCTGTGGGCTTTCTGGTTCTCCGGACCCTAACCCTAACCCTAACCCTAGAAGTTGCCGACCGCGGTTTCCGGCCACGGCCTCCCCTGGGTTCTGGCTAGGAAAGCAGGGGAAGGAGCCATGTCGGTGCAGTGTCGTGCTCCTCTTGGCAGGCCTTTGCAATCCCAATTATCCCTGGAGCTGTGGGCTTTCTGGTTCTCCGGACCCTAACCCTAACCCTAACCCTAACCCTAGAAGTTGCCGACCGCGGTTTCCGGCCACGGCCACCCCGGGGTTCTGGCTAGGAAAGCTGGGGAAGGAGCCATGTCTGTGCAGTGTCGTGCTCCTCTTGGCAGGCCTTTGCAACCCCAATTATCCCTGGAGCTGTGGGCTTTCTGGTTCTCCGGACCCTAACCCTAACCCTAACCCTAGAAGTTGCCGACCGCGGTTTCCGGCCACGGTCCCCCCTGGTTTCTGGCTAGGAAAGCTGGGGAAGGAGCCATGTCTGTGCAGTGTCGTGCTCCTCTTGGCAGGCCTTTGCAATCCCAATTATCCCTGGAGCTGTGGGCTTTCTGGTTCTCCGGACCCTAACCCTAACCCTAACCCTAGAAGTTGCCGACCGCGGTTTTCGGCCACGGCCCCCCCTGGGTTCTGGCTAGGAAAGCAGGGGAAGGAGCCATGTCTGTGCAGTGTCGGGCTCCTCTTGGCAGGCCTTTGCAATCCCAATCATCCCTGGAGCTGTGGGCTATCTGGTTCTCCGGACCCTAACCCTAACCCTAACCCTAACCCTAGAAGTTGCCGACCGCGGTTTCCGGCGACGGCCCTCCCTGGGTTCTGGCTGGGAAAGCAGGGGAAGGAGCCATGTCGGTACAGTGTCGTGCTCCTCTTGGCAGGCCTTTGCAATCCCAATTATCCCTGGAGCTGTGGGCTTTCTGGTTCTCCGGACCCTAACCCTAACCCTAACCCTAGAAGTTGCCGACCGCGGTTTCCGGCCACGGCCCCCCCTGGGTTCTGGCTAGGAAAGCAGGGGAAGGAGCCATGTCTGTGCAGTGTCGTGCTCCTCTTGGCAGGCCTTTGCAATCCCAATTATCCCTGGAGCTGTGGGCTTTCTGGTTCTCCGGACCCTAACCCTAACCCTAACCCTAGAAGTTGCCGACCGCGGTTTCCGGCCACGGCCCCCCCCGGGTTCTGGCTAGGAAAGCTGGGGAAGGAGCCATGTCGGTGCAGTGTCGTGCTCCTCTTGGCAGGCCTTTGCAATCCCAATTATCCCTGGAGCTGTGGGCTTTCTGGTTCTCCGGACCCTAACCCTAACCCTAACCCTAACCCTAGAAGTTGCCGGCCGCGGTTTCTGCGCATGGCCCCCGCTGGGTTCTGGCTAGGAAAGCAGGGGAAGGAGCCATGTCGGTGCAGTGTCGTGCTCCTCTTGGCAGGCCTTTGCAATCCCAATTATCCCTGGAGCTGTGGGCTTTCTGGTTCTCCGGACCCTAACCCTAACTCTAACCCTAGAAGTTGCCGACCGTGGTTTCCGGCCACGGCCCCCCCGGGGTTCTGGCTAGGAAAGCTGGGGAAGGAGCCATGTCGGTGCAGTGTCGTGCTCCTCTTGGCAGGCCTTTGCAATCCCAATTATCCCTGGAGCTGTGGGCTTTCTGGTTCTCCGGACCCTAACCCTAACCATAACCCTAGAAGTTGCCGACCGTGGATTCCGGCCACGGCCCCCCCTGGGTTCTGGCTAGGAAAGCAGGGGAAGGAGCCATGTCTGTGCAGTGTCGTGCTCCTCTTGGCAGACCTTTGCAATCCCAATTATCCCTGGAGCTGTGGGCTTTCTGGTTCTCCGGACCCTAACCCTAACCCTAACCCTAGAAGTTGCCGACCGCGGTTTCCGGCCACGGCCCCCCCTGGGTTCTGGCTAGGAAAGCAGGGGAAGGAGCCATGTCGGTGCAGTGTCGTGCTCCTCTTGGCAGGCCTTTGCAATCCCAATTATCCCTGGAGCTGTGGGCTTTCTGGTTCTCCGGACCCTAACCCTAACCCTAACCCTAGAATTTGCCGACCGCGGTTTCCGGCCACGGCCCCCCCTGGGTTCTGGCTAGGAAAGCAGGGGAAGGAGCCATGTCTGTGCAGTGTCGTGCTCCTCTTGGCAGACCTTTGCAATCCCAATTATCCCTGGAGCTGTGGGCTTTCTGGTTCTCCGGACCCTAACCCTAACCCTAACCCTAGAAGTTGCCGACCGTGGTTTCCGGCCACGGCCCCCCCTGGGTTCTGGCTAGGAAAGCTGGGGAAGGAGCCATGTCGGTGCAGTGTCGTGCTCCTCTTGGCAGGCCTTTGCAATCCCAATTATCCCTGGAGCTGTGGGCTTTCTGGTTCTCCGGACCCTAACCCTAACCCTAACCCTAGAAGTTGCCGACCGCGGTTTCCGGCCACGGCCCCCCCTGGGTTCTGGCTAGGAAAGCAGGGGAAGGAGCCATGTCGGTGCAGTGTCGTGCTCCTCTTGGCAGGCCTTTGCAATCCCAATTATCCCTGGAGCTGTGGGCTTTCTGGTTCTCCGGACCCTAACCCTAACCCTAACCCTAGAATTTGCCGACCGCGGTTTCCGGCCACGGCCCCCCCTGGGTTCTGGCTAGGAAAGCAGGGGAAGGAGCCATGTCTGTGCAGTGTCGTGCTCCTCTTGGCAGACCTTTGCAATCCCAATTATCCCTGGAGCTGTGGGCTTTCTGGTTCTCCGGACCCTAACCCTAACTCTAACCCTAGAAGTTGCCGACCGTGGTTTCCGGCCACGGCCCCCCCTGGGTTCTGGCTAGGAAAGCTGGGGAAGGAGCCATGTCGGTGCAGTGTCGTGCTCCTCTTGGCAGGCCTTTGCAATCCCAATTATCCCTGGAGCTGTGGGCTTTCTGGTTCTCCGGACCCTAACCCTAACCCTAACCCTAGAAGTTGCCGACCGCGGTTTCCGGCCACGGCCCCCCCTGGGTTCTGGCTAGGAAAGCAGGGGAAGGAGCCATGTCGGTGCAGTGTCGTGCTCCTCTTGGCAGGCCTTTGCAATCCCAATTATCCCTGGAGCTGTGGGCTTTCTGGTTCTCCGGACCCTAACCCTAACCCTAACCCTAGAATTTGCCGACCGCGGTTTCCGGCCACGGCCCCCCCTGGGTTCTGGCTAGGAAAGCAGGGGAAGGAGCCATGTCTGTGCAGTGTCGTGCTCCTCTTGGCAGGCCTTTGCAATCCCAATTATCCCTGGAGCTGTGGGCTTTCTGGTTCTCCGGACCCTAACCCTAACCCTAACCCTAGAAGTTGCCGACCGCGGTTTCCGGCCACGGCCCCCCCTGGGTTCTGGCTAGGAAAGCAGGGGAAGGAGCCATGTCTGTGCAGTGTCATGCTCCTCTTGGCAGGCCTTTGCAATCCCAATTATCCCTGGAGCTGTGGGCTTTCTGGTTCTCCGGACCCTAACCCTAACCCTAACCCTAGAAGTTGCCGACCGCGGTTTCCGGCCACGGCCCCCCCGGGGTTCTGGCTAGGAAAGCTGGGGAAGGAGCCATGTCGGTACAGTGTCGTGCTCCTCTTGGCAGGCCTTTGCAATCCCAATTATCCCTGGAGCTGTGGGCTTTCTGGTTCTCCGGACCCTAACCCTAACCCTAACCCTAGAAGTTGCCGACCGCGGTTTCCGGCCACGGCCCCCGCTGGGTTCTGGCTAGGAAAGCAGGGGAAGGAGCCATGTCTGTGCAGTGTCGTGCTCCTCTTGGCAGGCCTTTGCAATCCCAATTATCCCTGGAGCTGTGGGCTTTCTGGTTCTCCGGACCCTAACCCTAACCCTAACCCTAACCCTAGAAGTTGCCGACCGCGGTTTCCGGCCACGGCCCCCCAGGGTTCTGGCTAGGAAAGCTGGGGAAGGAGCCATGTCTGTGCAGTGTCGTGCTCCTCTTGGCAGGCCTTTGCAACCCCAATTATCCCTGGAGCTGTGGGCTTTCTGGTTCTCCGGACCCTAACCCTAACCCTAACCCTAGAAGTTGCCGACCGCGGTTTCCGGCCACGGCCTCCCCTGGGTTCTGGCTAGGAAAGCAGGGGAAGGAGCCATGTCGGTGCAGTGTCGTGCTCCTCTTGGCAGGCCTTTGCAATCCCAATTATCCCTGGAGCTGTGGGCTTTCTGGTTCTCCGGACCCTAACCCTAACCCTAACCCTAACCCTAGAAGTTGCCGACCGCGGTTTCCGGCCACGGCCCCCCCGGGGTTCTGGCTAGGAAAGCTGGGGAAGGAGCCATGTCTGTGCAGTGTCGTGCTCCTCTTGGCAGGCCTTTGCAACCACAATTATCCCTGGAGCTGTGGGCTTTCTGGTTCTCCGGACCCTAACCCTAACCCTAACCCTAGAAGTTGCCGACCGCGGTTTCCGGCCACGGTCCCCCCTGGTTTCTGGCTAGGAAAGCTGGGGAAGGAGCCATGTCTGTGCAGTGTCGTGCTCCTCTTGGCAGGCCTTTGCAATCCCAATTATCCCTGGAGCTGTGGGCTTTCTGGTTCTCCGGACCCTAACCCTAACCCTAACCCTAGAAGTTGCCGACCGCGGTTTTCGGCCACGGCCCCCCCTGGGTTCTGGCTAGGAAAGCAGGGGAAGGAGCCATGTCTGTGCAGTGTCGGGCTCCTCTTGGCAGGCCTTTGCAATCCCAATCATCCCTGGAGCTGTGGGCTATCTGGTTCTCCGGACCCTAACCCTAACCCTAACCCTAACCCTAGAAGTTGCCGACCGCGGTTTCCGGCGACGGCCCTCCCTGGGTTCTGGCTAGGAAAGCAGGGGAAGGAGCCATGTCGGTACAGTGTCGTGCTCCTCTTGGCAGGCCTTTGCAATCCCAATTATCCCTGGAGCTGTGGGCTTTCTGGTTCTCCGGACCCTAACCCTAACCCTAACCCTAGAAGTTGCCGACCGCGGTTTCCGGCCACGGCCCCCCCTGGGTTCTGGCTAGGAAAGCAGGGGAAGGAGCCATGTCTGTGCAGTGTCGTGCTCCTCTTGGCAGGCCTTTGCAATCCCAATTATCCCTGGAGCTGTGGGCTTTCTGGTTCTCCGGACCCTAACCCTAACCCTAACCCTAGAAGTTGCCGACCGCGGTTTCCGGCCACGGCCCCCCCCGGGTTCTGGCTAGGAAAGCTGGGGAAGGAGCCATGTCGGTGCAGTGTCGTGCTCCTCTTGGCAGGCCTTTGCAATCCCAATTATCCCTGGAGCTGTGGGCTTTCTGGTTCTCCGGACCCTAACCCTAACCCTAACCCTAACCCTAGAAGTTGCCGGCCGCGGTTTCTGCGCATGGCCCCCGCTGGGTTCTGGCTAGGAAAGCAGGGGAAGGAGCCATGTCGGTGCAGTGTCGTGCTCCTCTTGGCAGGCCTTTGCAATCCCAATTATCCCTGGAGCTGTGGGCTTTCTGGTTCTCCGGACCCTAACCCTAACCCTAACCCTAGAATTTGCCGACCGCGGTTTCCGGCCACGGCCCCCCCTGGGTTCTGGCTAGGAAAGCAGGGGAAGGAGCCATGTCTGTGCAGTGTCGTGCTCCTCTTGGCAGACCTTTGCAATCCCAATTATCCCTGGAGCTGTGGGCTTTCTGGTTCTCCGGACCCTAACCCTAACTCTAACCCTAGAAGTTGCCGACCGTGGTTTCCGGCCACGGCCCCCCCTGGGTTCTGGCTAGGAAAGCTGGGGAAGGAGCCATGTCGGTGCAGTGTCGTGCTCCTCTTGGCAGGCCTTTGCAATCCCAATTATCCCTGGAGCTGTGGGCTTTCTGGTTCTCCGGACCCTAACCCTAACCCTAACCCTAGAAGTTGCCGACCGCGGTTTCCGGCCACGGCCCCCCCTGGGTTCTGGCTAGGAAAGCAGGGGAAGGAGCCATGTCGGTGCAGTGTCGTGCTCCTCTTGGCAGGCCTTTGCAATCCCAATTATCCCTGGAGCTGTGGGCTTTCTGGTTCTCCGGACCCTAACCCTAACCCTAACCCTAGAATTTGCCGACCGCGGTTTCCGGCCACGGCCCCCCCTGGGTTCTGGCTAGGAAAGCAGGGGAAGGAGCCATGTCTGTGCAGTGTCGTGCTCCTCTTGGCAGGCCTTTGCAATCCCAATTATCCCTGGAGCTGTGGGCTTTCTGGTTCTCCGGACCCTAACCCTAACCCTAACCCTAGAAGTTGCCGACCGCGGTTTCCGGCCACGGCCCCCCCTGGGTTCTGGCTAGGAAAGCAGGGGAAGGAGCCATGTCTGTGCAGTGTCATGCTCCTCTTGGCAGGCCTTTGCAATCCCAATTATCCCTGGAGCTGTGGGCTTTCTGGTTCTCCGGACCCTAACCCTAACCCTAACCCTAGAAGTTGCCGACCGCGGTTTCCGGCCACGGCCCCCCCGGGGTTCTGGCTAGGAAAGCTGGGGAAGGAGCCATGTCGGTGCAGTGTCGTGCTCCTCTTGGCAGGCCTTTGCAATCCCAATTATCCCTGGAGCTGTGGGCTTTCTGGTTCTCCGGACCCTAACCCTAACCCTAACCCTAGAAGTTGCCAACCACGGTTTCTGGCCACGGTCCCCCCTGGGTTCTGGCTAGGAAAGCTGGGGAAGGAGCCATGTCTGTGCAGTGTCGTGCTCCTCTTGGCAGGCCTTTGCAATCCCAATTATCCCTGGAGCTGTGGGCTTTCTGGTTCTCCGGACCCTAACCCTAACCCTAACCCTAGAAGTTGCCGACCGCGGTTTCCGGCCACGGCCTCCCCTGGGTTCTGGCTAGGAAAGCAGGGGAAGGAGCCATGTCGGTGCAGTGTCGTGCTCCTCTTGGCAGGCCTTTGCAATCCCAATTATCCCTGGAGCTGTGGGCTTTCTGGTTCTCCGGACCCTAACCCTAACCCTAACCCTAACCCTAGAAGTTGCCGACCGCGGTTTCCGGCCACGGTCCCCCCTGGGTTCTGGCTAGGAAAGCAGGGGAAGGAGCCATGTCTGTGCAGTGTCGTGCTCCTCTTGGCAGGCCTTTGCAATCCCAATCATCCCTGGAGCTGTGGGCTATCTGGTTCTCCGGACCCTAACCCTAACCCTAACCCTAACCCTAGAAGTTGCCGACCGCGGTTTCCGGCCACGGCCCCCCCGGGGTTCTGGCTAGGAAAGCAGGGGAAGGAGCCATGTCTGTGCAGTGTCGTGCTCCTCTTGGCAGGCCTTTGCAATCCCAATTATCCCTGGAGCTGTGGGCTTTCTGGTTCTCCGGACCCTAACCCTAACCCTAACCCTAGAAGTTGCCGACCGCAGTTTCCGGCCACGGCCCCCCCTGGGTTCTGGCTAGGAAAGCTGGGGAAGGAGCCATGTCTGTGCAGTGTCGTGCTCCTCTTGGCAGGCCTTTGCAATCCCAATTATCCCTGGAGCTGTGGGCTTTCTGGTTCTCCGGACCCTAACCCTAACCCTAACCCTAGAAGTTGCCGACCGTGGATTCCGGCCACGGCCCCCCCTGGGTTCTGGCTAGGAAAGCAGGGGAAGGAGCCATGTCTGTGCAGTGTCGTGCTCCTCTTGGCAGGCCTTTGCAATCCCAATTATCCCTGGAGCTGTGGGCTTTCTGGTTCTCCGGACCCTAACCCTAACCCTAACCCTAGAAGTTGCCAACCGCGGTTTTCGGCCACGGCCCCCCCTGGGTTCTGGCTAGGAAAGCAGGGGAAGGAGCCATGTCTGTGCAGTGTCGTGCTCCTCTTGGCAGGCCTTTGCAATCCCAAATATCCCTGGAGCTGAGGGCTTTCTGGTTCTCCAGACCCTAACCCTAACCCTAACCCTAGAAGTTGCCGACCGCGGTTTCCGGCCACGGCCCCCCCTGGGTTCTGGCTAGGAAAGCAGGGGAAGGAGCCATGTCTGTGCAGTGTCTTGCTCCTCTTGGCAGGCCTTTGCAATCCCAATTATCCCTGGAGCTGTGGGCTTTCTGGTTCTCCGGACCCTAACCCTAACTCTAACCCTAGAAGTTGCCGACCGTGGTTTCCGGCCACGGCCCCCCCGGGGTTCTGGCTAGGAAAGCTGGGGAAGGAGCCATGTCGGTGCAGTGTCGTGCTCCTCTTGGCAGACCTTTGCAATCCCAATTATCCCTGGAGCTGTGGGCTTTCTGGTTCTCCGGACCCTAACCCTAACTCTAACCCTAGAAGTTGCCGACCGTGGTTTCCGGCCACGGCCCCCCCTGGGTTCTGGCTAGGAAAGCTGGGGAAGGAGCCATGTCGGTGCAGTGTCGTGCTCCTCTTGGCAGGCCTTTGCAATCCCAATTATCCCTGGAGCTGTGGGCTTTCTGGTTCTCCGGACCCTAACCCTAACCCTAACCCTAGAAGTTGCCGACCGCGGTTTCCGGCCACGGCCCCCCCTGGGTTCTGGCTAGGAAAGCAGGGGAAGGAGCCATGTCTGTGCAGTGTCGTGCTCCTCTTGGCAGGCCTTTGCAATCCCAATTATCCCTGGAGCTGTGGGCTTTCTGGTTCTCCGGACCCTAACCCTAACCCTAACCCTAGAAGTTGCCGACCGCGGTTTCCGGCCACGGCCCCCCCTGGGTTCTGGCTAGGAAAGCAGGGGAAGGAGCCATGTCTGTGCAGTGTCGTGCTCCTCTTGGCAGGCCTTTGCAATCCCAATTATCCCTGGAGCTGTGGGCTTTCTGGTTCTCCGGACCCTAACCCTAACCCTAACCCTAGAAGTTGCCGACCGCGGTTTCCGGCCACGGCCCCCCCGGGGTTCTGGCTAGGAAAGCTGGGGAAGGAGCCATGTCGGTGCAGTGTCGTGCTCCTCTTGGCAGGCCTTTGCAATCCCAATTATCCCTGGAGCTGTGGGCTTTCTGGTTCTCCGGACCCTAACCCTAACCCTAACCCTAGAAGTTGCCAACCACGGTTTCTGGCCACGGTCCCCCCTGGGTTCTGGCTAGGAAAGCTGGGGAAGGAGCCATGTCTGTGCAGTGTCGTGCTCCTCTTGGCAGGCCTTTGCAATCCCAATTATCCCTGGAGCTGTGGGCTTTCTGGTTCTCCGGACCCTAACCCTAACCCTAACCCTAGAAGTTGCCGACCGCGGTTTCCGGCCACGGCCCCCCCTGGGTTCTGGCTAGGAAAGCAGGGGAAGGAGCCATGTCTGTGCAGTGTCGTGCTCCTCTTGGCAGGCCTTTGCAATCCCAATTATCCCTGGAGCTGTGGGCTTTCTGGTTCTCCGGACCCTAACCCTAACCCTAACCCTAACCCTAGAAGTTGCCGACCGCGGTTTCCGGACGTGGCCCCCCTGGGTTCTGGCTAGGAAAGCTGGGGAAGGAGCCATGTCTGTGCAGTGTCGTGCTCCTCTTGGCAGGCCTTTGCAACCCCAATTATCCCTGGAGCTGTGGGCTTTCTGGTTCTCCGGACCCTAACCCTAACCCTAACCCTAGAAGTTGCCGACCGCGGTTTCCGGCCACGGCCTCCCCTGGGTTCTGGCTAGGAAAGCAGGGGAAGGAGCCATGTCGGTGCAGTGTCGTGCTCCTCTTGGCAGGCCTTTGCAATCCCAATTATCCCTGGAGCTGTGGGCTTTCTGGTTCTCCGGACCCTAACCCTAACCCTAACCCTAACCCTAGAAGTTGCCGACCGCGGTTTCCGGCCACGGTCCCCCCTGGGTTCTGGCTAGGAAAGCAGGGGAAGGAGCCATGTCTGTGCAGTGTCGTGCTCCTCTTGGCAGGCCTTTGCAATCCCAATCATCCCTGGAGCTGTGGGCTATCTGGTTCTCCGGACCCTAACCCTAACCCTAACCCTAACCCTAGAAGTTGCCGACCGCGGTTTCCGGCCACGGCCCCCCCGGGGTTCTGGCTAGGAAAGCAGGGGAAGGAGCCATGTCTGTGCAGTGTCGTGCTCCTCTTGGCAGGCCTTTGCAATCCCAATTATCCCTGGAGCTGTGGGCTTTCTGGTTCTCCGGACCCTAACCCTAACCCTAACCCTAGAAGTTGCCGACCGCAGTTTCCGGCCACGGCCCCCCCTGGGTTCTGGCTAGGAAAGCTGGGGAAGGAGCCATGTCTGTGCAGTGTCGTGCTCCTCTTGGCAGGCCTTTGCAATCCCAATTATCCCTGGAGCTGTGGGCTTTCTGGTTCTCCGGACCCTAACCCTAACCCTAACCCTAGAAGTTGCCGACCGTGGATTCCGGCCACGGCCCCCCCTGGGTTCTGGCTAGGAAAGCAGGGGAAGGAGCCATGTCTGTGCAGTGTCGTGCTCCTCTTGGCAGGCCTTTGCAATCCCAATTATCCCTGGAGCTGTGGGCTTTCTGGTTCTCCGGACCCTAACCCTAACCCTAACCCTAGAAGTTGCCGACCGCGGTTTCCGGCCACGGCCCCCCCTGGGTTCTGGCTAGGAAAGCAGGGGAAGGAGCCATGTCTGTGCAGTGTCGTGCTCCTCTTGGCAGGCCTTTGCAATCCCAATTATCCCTGGAGCTGAGGGCTTTCTTGTTCTCCGGACCCTAACCCTAACCCTAACCCTAGAAGTTGCCGACCGCGGTTTCCGGCCACGGCCCCCCCTGGGTTCTGGCTAGGAAGGCAGGGGAAGGAGCCATGTCTGTGCAGTGTCTTGCTCCTCTTGGCAGGCCTTTGCAATCCCAATTATCCCTGGAGCTGTGGGCTTTCTGGTTCTCCGGACCATAACCCTAACCCTAACCCTAGAAGTTGCTGACCGCGGTTTCCGGCCACGGCCCCCCCTGGGTTCTGGCTAGGAAAGCTGGGGAAGGAGCCATGTCTGTGCAGTGTCGTGCTCCTCTTGGCAGGCCTTTGCAATCCCAATTATCCCTGGAGCTGTGGGCTTTCTGGTTCTCCGGACCCTAACCCTAACCCTAACCCTAGAAGTTGCTGACCGCGGTTTCCGGCCACGGCCCCCCCTGGGTTCTGGCTAGGAAAGCAGGGGAAGGAGCCATGTCTGTGCAGTGTCGTGCTCCTCTTGGCAGGCCTTTGCAATCCCAATTATCCCTGGAGCTGTGGGCTTTCTGGTTCTCCGGACCCTAACCCTAACCCTAACCCTAACCCTAGAAGTTGCCGACCGCGGTTTCCGGCCACGGCCCCCCCGGGGTTCTGGCTAGGAAAGCAGGGGAAGGACCCATGTCTGTGCAGTGTCGTGCTCCTCTTGGCAGGCCTTTGCAATCCCAATTATCCCTGGAGATGTGGGCTTTCTGGTTCTCCGGACCCTAACCCTAACCCTAACCCTAACCCTAGAAGTTGCCGACCGCGGTTTCCGGCCACGGTCCCCCCTGGGTTCTGGCTAGGAAAGCAGGGGAAGGAGCCATGTCTGTGCAGTGTCGTGCTCCTCTTGGCAGGCCTTTGCAATCCCAATCATCCCTGGAGCTGTGGGCTATCTGGTTCTCCGGACCCTAACCCTAACCCTAACCCTAACCCTAGAAGTTGCCGACCGCGGTTTCCGGCCACGGCCCCCCCGGGGTTCTGGCTAGGAAAGCTGGGGAAGGAGCCATGTCAGTGCAGTGTCGTGCTCCTCTTGGCAGGCCTTTGCAATCCCAATTATCCCTGGAGCTGTGGGCTTTCTGGTTCTCCGGACCCTAACCCTAACCCTAACCCTAGAAGTTGCCGACCGCAGTTTCCGGCCACGGCCCCCCCTGGGTTCTGGCTAGGAAAGCTGGGGAAGGAGCCATGTCTGTGCAGTGTCGTGCTCCTCTTGGCAGGCCTTTGCAATCCCAATTATCCCTGGAGCTGTGGGCTTTCTGGTTCTCCGGACCCTAACCCTAACCCTAACCCTAGAAGTTGCCGACCGTGGATTCCGGCCACGGCCCCCCCTGGGTTCTGGCTAGGAAAGCAGGGGAAGGAGCCATGTCTGTGCAGTGTCGTGCTCCTCTTGGCAGGCCTTTGCAATCCCAATTATCCCTGGAGCTGTGGGCTTTCTGGTTCTCCGGACCCTAACCCTAACCCTAACCCTAGAAGTTGCCAACCGCGGTTTTCGGCCACGGCCCCCCCTGGGTTCTGGCTAGGAAAGCAGGGGAAGGAGCCATGTCTGTGCAGTGTCATGCTCCTCTTGGCAGGCCTTTGCAATCCCAATTATCCCTGGAGCTGAGGGCTTTCTGGTTCTCCGGACCCTAACCCTAACCCTAACCCTAGAAGTTGCCGACCGCGGTTTCCGGCCACGGCCCCCCCTGGGTTCTGGCTAGGAAGGCAGGGGAAGGAGCCATGTCTGTGCAGTGTCTTGCTCCTCTTGGCAGGCCTTTGCAATCCCAATTATCCCTGGAGCTGTGGGCTTTCTGGTTCTCCGGACCATAACCCTAACCCTAACCCTAGAAGTTGCTGACCGCGGTTTCCGGCCACGGCCCCCCCTGGGTTCTGGCTAGGAAAGCTGGGGAAGGAGCCATGTCGGTGCAGTGTCGTGCTCCTCTTGGCAGGCCTTTGCAATCCCAATTATCCCTGGAGCTGTGGGCTTTCTGGTTCTCCGGACCCTAACCCTAACCCTAACCCTAGAAGTTGCTGACCGCGGTTTCCGGCCACGGCCCCCCCTGGGTTCTGGCTAGGAAAGCAGGGGAAGGAGCCATGTCTGTGCAGTGTCGTGCTCCTCTTGGCAGGCCTTTGCAATCCCAATTATCCCTGGAGCTGTGGGCTATCTGGTTCTCCGGACCCTAACCCTAACCCTAACCCTAACCCTAGAAGTTGCCGACCGCGGTTTCCGGCCACGGCCCCCCCTGGGTTCTGGCTAGGAAAGCAGGGGAAGGAGCCATGTCTGTGCAGTGTCGTGCTCCTCTTGGCAGGCCTTTGCAATCCCAATTATCCCTGGAGCTGTGGGCTTTCTGGTTCTCCGGACCCTAACCCTAACCCTAACCCTAGAAGTTGCCGACCGCGGTTTCCGGCCACGGCCCCCCCCGGGTTCTGGCTAGGAAAGCTGGGGAAGGAGCCATGTCTGTGCAGTGTCGTGCTCCTCTTGGCAGGCCTTTGCAATCCCAATTATCCCTGGAGCTGTGGGCTTTCTGGTTCTCCGGACACTAACCCCAACCCTAACCCTAGAAGTTGCCGACCGTGGTTTCCGGCCACGGTCCCCCCTGGGTTCTGGCTAGGAAAGCTGGGGAAGGAGCCATGTCGGTGCAGTGTCGTGCTCCTCTTGGCAGGCCTTTGCAATCCCAATTATCCCTGGAGCTGTGGGCTTTCTGGTTCTCCGGACCCTAACCCTAACCCTAACCCTAACCCTAGAAGTTGCCGACCGCGGTTTCCGGCCACGGCCCCCGCTGGGTTCTGGCTAGGAAAGCTGGGGAAGGAGCCATGTCTGTGCAGTGTCGTGCTCCTCTTGGCAGGCCTTTGCAATCCCAATTATCCCTGGAGCTGTGGGCTTTCTGGTTCTCCGGACCCTAACACTAACCCTAACCCTAACCCTAGAAGTTGCCGACCGCGGTTTCCGGCCACGGCCCCCCCGGGGTTCTGGCTAGGAAAGCTGGGGAAGGAGCCATGTCTGTGCAGTGTCGTGCTCCTCTTGGCAGGCCTTTGCAACCCCAATTATCCCTGGAGCTGTGGGCTTTCTGGTTCTCCGGACCCTAACCCTAACCCTAACCCTAGAAGTTGCCGACCGCGGTTTCCGGCCACGGCCCCCGCTGGGTTCTGGCTAGGAAAGCAGGGGAAGGAGCCATGTCTGTGCAGTGTCGTGCTCCTCTTGGCAGGCCTTTGCAATCCCAATTATCCCTGGAGCTGTGGGCTTTCTGGTTCTCCGGACCCTAACCCTAACCCTAACCCTAACCCTAGAAGTTGCCGACCGCGGTTTCCGGCCACGGCCCCCCCGGGGTTCTGGCTAGGAAAGCTGGGGAAGGAGCCATTTCTGTGCAGTGTCGTGCTCCTCTTGGCAGGCCTTTGCAACCCCAATTATCCCTGGAGCTGTGGGCTTTCTGGTTCTCCGGACCCTAACCCTAACCCTAACCCTAGAAGTTGCCGACCACGGTTTCCGGCCACGGTCCCCCCTGGGTTCTGGCTAGGAAATCTGGGAAAGGAGCCATGTCGGTGCAGTGTCGTGCTCCTCTTGGCAGGCCTTTGCAATCCCAATTATCCCTGGAGCTGTGGGCTTTCTGGTTCTCCGGACCCTAACCCTAACCCTAGAAGTTGCCGACCGCGGTTTCCGGCCACGGCCCCCCCTGGGTTCTGGCTAGGAAAGCAGGGGAAGGAGCCATGTCTGTGCAGTGTCGTGCTCCTCTTGGCAGGCCTTTGCAATCCCAATTATCCCTGGAGCTGTGGGCTTTCTGGTTCTCCGGACCCTAACCCTAACCCTAACCCTAGAAGTTGCCGACCGTGGATTCCGGCCACGGCCCCCCCTGGGTTCTGGCTAGGAAAGCAGGGGAAGGAGCCATGTCTGTGCAGTGTCGTGCTCCTCTTGGCAGGCCTTTGCAATCCCAATTATCCCTGGAGCTGTGGGCTTTCTGGTTCTCCGGACCCTAACCCTAACCCTAACCCTAGAAGTTGCCGACCGCGGTTTTCGGCCACGGCCCCCCCTGGGTTCTGGCTAGGAAAGCAGGGGAAGGAGCCATGTCTGTGCAGTGTCGTGCTCCTCTTGGCAGGCCTTTGCAATCCCAATTATCCCTGGAGCTGTGGGCTTTCTGGTTCTCCGGACCCTAACCCTAACCCTAACCCTAGAAGTTGCCGACCGCGGTTTCCGGCCACGGCCCCCCCTGGGTTCTGGCTAGGAAGGCAGGGGAAGGAGCCATGTCTGTGCAGTGTCGTGCTCCTCTTGGCAGGCCTTTGCAATCCCAATTATCCCTGGAGCTGTGGGCTTTCTGGTTCTCCGGACCATAACCCTAACCCTAACCCTAGAAGTTGCTGACCGCGGTTTCCGGCCACGGCCCCCCCTGGGTTCTGGCTAGGAAAGCTGGGGAAGGAGCCATGTCTGTGCAGTGTCGTGCTCCTCTTGGCAGGCCTTTGCAATCCCAATTATCCCTGGAGCTGAGGGCTTTCTGGTTCTCCGGACCCTAACCCTAACCCTAACCCTAGAAGTTGCCGACCGCGGTTTCCGGCCACGGCCCCCCCTGGGTTCTGGCTAGGAAAGCAGGGGAAGGAGCCATGTCTGTGCAGTGTCGTGCTCCTCTTGGCAGGCCTTTGCAATCCCAATTATCCCTGGAGCTGTGGGCTTTCTGGTTCTCCGGACCCTAACCCTAACCCTAACCCTAGAAGTTGCCGACCGTGGATTCCGGCCACGGCCCCCCCTGGGTTCTGGCTAGGAAAGCAGGGGAAGGAGCCATGTCAGTGCAGTGTCGTGCTCCTCTTGGCAGGCCTTTGCAATCCCAATTATCCCTGGAGCTGTGGGCTTTCTGGTTCTCCGGACCCTAACCCTAACCCTAACCCTAGAAGTTGCCGACCGCGGTTTCCGGCCACGGCCCCCCCTGGGTTCTGGCTAGGAAAGCTGGGGAAGGAGCCATGTCTGTGCAGTGTCGTGCTCCTCTTGGCAGGCCTTTGCAATCCCAATTATCCCTGGAGCTGTGGGCTTTCTGGTTCTCCGGACCCTAACCCTAACCCTAACCCTAGAAGTTGCCGACCGCGGTTTCCGGCCACGGCCCCCCCTGGGTTCTGGCTAGGAAAGCTGGGGAAGGAGCCATGTCTGTGCAGTGTCGTGCTCCTCTTGGCAGGCCTTTGCAATCCCAATTATCCCTGGAGCTGTGGGCTTTCTGGTTCTCCGGACCCTAACCCTAACCCTAACCCTAGAAGTTGCCGACCGCGGTTTCCGGCCACGGCCCCCCCTGGGTTCTGGCTAGGAAAGCAGGGGAAGGAGCCATGTCTGTGCAGTGTCGTGCTCCTCTTGGCAGGCCTTTGCAATCCCAATTATCCCTGGAGCTGTGGGCTATCTGGTTCTCCGGACCCTAACCCTAACCCTAACCCTAACCCTAGAAGTTGCCGACCGCGGTTTCCGGCCACGGCCCCCCCTGGGTTCTGGCTAGGAAAGCAGGGGAAGGAGCCATGTCAGTGCAGTGTCGTGCTCCTCTTGGCAGGCCTTTGCAATCCCAATTATCCCTGGAGCTGTGGGCTTTCTGGTTCTCCGGACCCTAACCCTAACCCTAACCCTAGAAGTTGCCGACCGCGGTTTCCGGCCACGGCCCCCCCCGGGTTCTGGCTAGGAAAGCTGGGGAAGGAGCCATGTCTGTGCAGTGTCGTGCTCCTCTTGGCAGGCCTTTGCAATCCCAATTATCCCTGGAGCTGTGGGCTATCTGGTTCTCCGGACCCTAACCCTAACCCTAACCCTAGAAGTTGCCGGCCGCGGTTTCCGGCCACGGCCCCCCCCGGGTTCTGGCTAGGAAAGCAGGGGAAGGAGCCATGTCGGTGCAGTGTCGTGCTCCTCTTGGCAGGCCTTTGCAATCCCAATTATCCCTGGAGCTGTGGGCTTTCTGGTTCTCCAGACACTAACCCCAACCCTAACCCTAGAAGTTGCCGACCGTGGTTTCCGGCCACGGCCCCCCCTGGGTTCTGGCTAGGAAAGCAGGGGAAGGAGCCATGTCTGTGCAGTGTCGTGCTCCTCTTGGCAGGCCTTTGCAATCCCAATTATCCCTGGAGCTGTGGGCTTTCTGGTTCTCCGGACCCTAACCCTAACCCTAACCCTATAAGTTGCCGACCGCGGTTTCCGGCCACGGCCCCCCCTGGGTTCTGGCTAGGAAAGCTGGGGAAGGAGCCATGTCTGTGCAGTGTCGTGCTCCTCTTGGCAGGCCTTTGCAATCCCAATTATCCCTGGAGCTGTGGGCTTTCTGGTTCTCCGGACCCTAACCCTAACCCTAACCCTAGAATTTGCCGACCGCGGTTTCCGGCCACGGCCCCCCCTGGGTTCTGGCTAGGAAAGCAGGGGAAGGAGCCATGTCTGTGCAGTGTCGTGCTCCTCTTGGCAGGCCTTTGCAATCCCAATTATCCCTGGAGCTGTGGGCTTTCTGGTTCTCCGGACCCTAACCCTAACCCTAACCCTAGAAGTTGCCGACCGCGGTTTCCGGCCACGGCCCCCCCTGGGTTCTGGCTAGGAAAGCAGGGGAAGGAGCCATGTCTGTGCAGTGTCGTGCTCCTCTTGGCAGGCCTTTGCAATCCCAATTATCCCTGGAGCTGTGGGCTTTCTGGTTCTCCGGACCCTAACCCTAACCCTAACCCTAACCCTAGAAGTTGCCGACCGCGGTTTCCGGCCACGGCCCCCCCGGGGTTCTGGCTAGGAAAGCAGGGGAAGGAGCCATGTCTGTGCAGTGTCGTGCTCCTCTTGGCAGGCCTTTGCAATCCCAAGTATCCCTGGAGCTGTGGGCTTTCTGGTTCTCCGGACACTAACCCCAACCCTAACCCTAGAAGTTGCCGACCGTGGTTTCCGGCCACGGCCCCCCCTGGGTTCTGGCTAGGAAAGCAGGGGAAGGAGCCATGTCTGTGCAGTGTCGTGCTCCTCTTGGCAGGCCTTTGCAATAGCAATTATCCCTGGAGCTGTGGGCTTTCTGGTTCTCCGGACCCTAACCCTAACCCTAACCCTAGAAGTTGCCGACCGCGGTTTCCGGCCACGGCCCCCCCTGGGTTCTGGCTAGGAAAGCTGGGGAAGGAGCCATGTCGGTGCAGTGTCGTGCTCCTCTTGGCAGGCCTTTGCAATCCCAATTATCCCTGGAGCTGTGGGCTTTCTGGTTCTCCGGACCCTAACCCTAACCCTAACCCTAGAAGTTGCCGACCGCGGTTTCCGGCCACGGCCCCCCCTGGGTTCTGGCTAGGAAAGCTGGGGAAGGAGCCATGTCGGTGCAGTGTCGTGCTCCTCTTGGCAGGCCTTTGCAATCCCAATTATCCCTGGAGCTGTGGGCTTTCTGGTTCTCCGGACCCTAACCCTAACCCTAACCCTAGAAGTTGCCGACCGCGGTTTCCGGCCACGGCCCCCCCTGGGTTCTGGCTAGGAAAGCTGGGGAAGGAGCCATGTCGGTGCAGTGTCGTGCTCCTCTTGGCAGGCCTTTGCAATCCCAATTATCTCTGGAGCTGTGGGCTTTCTGGTTCTCCGGACCCTAACCCTAACCCTAACCCTAGAAGTTGCCGACCGCGGTTTCCGGCCACGGCCTCCCCTGGGTTCTGGCTAGGAAAGCAGGGGAAGGAGCCATGTCTGTGCAGTGTCGTGCTCCTCTTGGCAGGCCTTTGCAATCCCAATTATCCCTGGAGCTGTGGGCTTTCTGGTTCTCCGGACCCTAACCCTAACCCTAACCCTAGAAGTTGCCGACCGCGGTTTCCGGCCACGGCCCCCCCTGGGTTCTGGCTAGGAAAGCAGGGGAAGGAGCCATGTCTGTGCAGTGTCGTGCTCCTCTTGGCAGGCCTTTGCAATCTCAATTATCCCTGGAGCTGTGGGCTATCTGGTTCTCCGGACCCTAACCCTAACCCTAACCCTAGAAGTTGCCGACCGCGGTTTCCGGCCACGGCCCCCCCGGGGTTCTGGCTAGGAAAGCTGGGGACGGAGCCATGTCTGTGCAGTGTCGTGCTCCTCTTGGCAGGCCTTTGCAATCCCAATTATCCCTGGAGCTGTGGGCTTTCTGGTTCTCCGGACCCTAACCCTAACCCTAACCCTAGAAGTTGCCGACCGCGGTTTCCGGCCACGGTCCCCCCTGGGTTCTGGCTAGGAAAGCTGGGGAAGGAGCCATGTCTGTGCAGTGTCGTGCTCCTCTTGGCAGGCCTTTGCAATCCCAATTATCCCTGGAGCTGTGGGCTTTCTGGTTCTCCGGACCCTAACCCTAACCCTAACCCTAGAAGTTGCCGACCGCGGTTTCCGGCCACGGCCCCCCCTGGGTTCTGGCTAGGAAAGCTGGGGAAGGAGCCATGTCTGTGCAGTGTCGTGCTCCTCTTGGCAGGCCTTTGCAATCCCAATTATCCCTGGAGCTGTGGGCTTTCTGGTTCTCCGGACCCTAACCCTAACCCTAACCCTAGAAGTTGCCGACCGCGGTTTCCGGCCACGGCCCCCCCTGGGTTCTGGCTAGGAAAGCTGGGGAAGGAGCCATGTCTGTGCAGTGTCGTGCTCCTCTTGGCAGGCCTTTGCAATCCCAATTATCCCTGGAGCTGTGGGCTTTCTGGTTCTCCGGACCCTAACCCTAACCCTAACCCTAGAAGTTGCCGACCGCGGTTTCTGGGCATGGCCCCCCCTGGGTTCTGGCTAGGAAAGCTGGGGAAGGAGCCATGTCGGTGCAGTGTCGTGCTCCTCTTGGCAGGCCTTTGCAATCCCAATTATCCCTGGAGCTGTGGGCTTTCTGGTTCTCCGGACCCTAACCCTAACCCTAACCCTAGAAGTTGCCGACCGCGGTTTCCGGCCACGGCCCCCCCTGGGTTCTGGCTAGGAAAGCAGGGGAAGGAGCCATGTCTGTGCAGTGTTGTGCTCCTCTTGGCAGGCCTTTGCAATCCCAATTATCCCTGGAGCTGTGGGCTTTCTGGTTCTCCGGACCCTAACCCTAACCCTAACCAAAACCCTAGAAGTTGCCGACCGTGGATTCCGGCCACGGCCCCCCCCTGGGTTCTGGCTAGGAAAGCTGGGGAAGGAGCCATGTCTGTGCAGTGTCGTGCTCCTCTTGGCAGGCCTTTGCAATCCCAATTATGCCTGGAGCTGTGGGCTTTCTGGTTCTCCGGACCCTAACCCTAACCCTAGAAGTTGCCGACCGCGGTTTCCGGCCACGGCCCCCCCTGGGTTCTGGCTAGGAAAGCAGGGGAAGGAGCCATGTCGGTGCAGTGTCGTGCTCCTCTTGGCAGGCCTTTGCAATCCCAATTATCCCTGGAGCTGTGGGCTTTCTGGTTCTCCGGACCCTAACCCTAACCCTAACCCTAGAAGTTGCCGACCGCGGTTTCCGGCCACGGCCCCCCCCGGGTTCGGGCTAGGAAAGCAGGGGAAGGAGCCATGTCTGTGCAGTGTCGTGCTTCTCTTGGCAGGCCTTTGCAATCCCAATTATCCCTGGAGCTGTGGGCTTTCTGGTTCTCCGGACCCTAACCCTAACCCTAACCCTAGAAGTTGCCGACCGCGGTTTCCGGCCACGGCCCCCGCTGGGTTCTGGCTAGGAAAGCAGGGGAAGGAGCCATGTCTGTGCAGTGTCGTGCTCCTCTTGGCAGGCCTTTGCAATCCCAATTATCCCTGGAGCTGTGGGCTTTCTGGTTCTCCGGACCCTAACCCTAACCCTAACCCTAACCCTAGAAGTTGCCGACCGCGGTTTCCGGCCACGGCCCCCCCTGGGTTCTGGCTAGGAAAGCTGGGGAAGGAGCCATGTCTGTGCAGTGTCGTGCTCCTCTTGGCAGGCCTTTGCAATCCCAATTATCCCTGGAGCTGTGGGCTTTCTGGTTCTCCGGACCCTAACCCTAACCCTAACCCTAGAAGTTGCCGACCGCGGTTTCCGGCCACGGCCCCCCCTGGGTTCTGGCTAGGAAAGCAGGGGAAGGAGCCATGTCTGTGCAGTGTCGTGCTCCTCTTGGCAGGCCTTTGCAATCCCAATTATCCCTGGAGCTGAGGGCTTTCTGGTTCTCCGGACCCTAACCCTAACCCTAACCCTAGAAGTTGCCGACCGCGGTTTCCGGCCACGGCCCCCCCTGGGTTCTGGCTAGGAAAGCAGGGGAAGGAGCCATGTCGGTGCAGTGTCGTGCTCCTCTTGGCAGGCCTTTGCAATCCCAATTATCCCTGGAGCTGTGGGCTTTCTGGTTCTCCGGAACCTAACCCTAACCCTAACCCTAACCCTAGAAGTTGCCGACCGCGGTTTCCGGCCACGGCCCCCCCTGGGTTCTGGCTAGGAAAGCTGGGGAAGGAGCCATGTCGGTGCAGTGTCGTGCTCCTCTTGGCAGGCCTTTGCAATCCCAATTATCCCTGGAGCTGTGGGCTTTCTGGTTCTCCGGACCCTAACCCTAACCCTAACCCTAGAAGTTGCCGACCGCGGTTTCCGGCCACGGCCCCCCCCGGGTTCTGGCTAGGAAAGCAGGGGAATGAGCCATGTCGGTGCAGTGTCGTGCTCCTCTTGGCAGGCCTTTGCAATCCCAATTATCCCTGGAGCTGTGGGCTTTCTGGTTCTCCGGACCCTAACCCTAACCCTAACCCTAGAAGTTGCCGACCGCGGTTTCCGGCCACGGCCCACCCCGGGTTCGGGCTAGGAAAGCAGGGGAAGGAGCCATGTCTGTGCAGTGTCGTGCTCCTCTTGGCAGGCCTTTGCAATCCAAATTATCCCTGGAGCTGTGGGCTTTCTGGTTCTCCGGACCCTAACCCTAACCCTAACCCTAGAAGTTGCCGACCGCGGTTTCCGGCCACGGCCCCCGCTGGGTTCTGGCTAGGAAAGCAGGGGAAGGAGCCATGTCTGTGCAGTGTCGTGCTCCTCTTGGCAGGCCTTTGCAATCCCAATTATCCCTGGAGCTGTGGGCTTTCTGGTTCTCCGGACACTAACCCCAACCCTAACCCTAGAAGTTGCCGACCGTGGTTTCCGGCCACGGCCCCCCCTGGGTTCTGGCTAGGAAAGCAGGGGAAGGAGCCATGTCTGTGCAGTGTCGTGCTCCTCTTGGCAGGCCTTTGCAATCCCAATTATCCCTGGAGCTGTGGGCTTTCTGGTTCTCCGGACCCTAACCCTAACCCTAACCCTAGAAGTTGCCGACCGCGGTTTCCGGCCACGGCCCCCCCCGGGTTCTGGCTAGGAAAGCTGGGGAAGGAGCCATGTCTGTGCAGTGTCGTGCTCCTCTTGGCAGGCCTTTGCAATCCCAATTATCCCTGGAGCTGTGGGCTTTCTGGTTCTCCGGACACTAACCCCAACCCTAACCCTAGAAGTTGCCGACCGTGGTTTCCGGCCACGGTCCCCCCCCGGGATCTGGCTCGGAAAGCAGGGGAAGGAGCCATGTCGGTGCAGTGTCGTGCTCCTCTTGGCAGGCCTTTGCAATCCCAATTATCTCTGGAGCTGTGGGCTTTCTGGTTCTCCGGACCCTAACCCTAACCCTAACCCTAACCCTAGAAGTTGCCGACCGCGGTTTCCGGCCACGGCCCCCCCTGGGTTCTGGCTAGGAAAGCAGGGGAAGGAGCCATGTCTGTGCAGTGTCGTGCTCCTCTTGGCAGGCCTTTGCAATCCCAATTATCCCTGGAGCTGTGGGCTTTCTGGTTCTCCGGACCCTAACCCTAACCCTAACCCTAGAAGTTGCCGACCGCGGTTTCCGGCCACGGCCCCCCCCGGGTTCTGGCTAGGAAAGCAGGGGAAGGAGCCATGTCTGTGCAGTGTCGTGCTCCTCTTGGCAGGCCTTTGCAATCCCAATTATCCCTGGAGCTGTGGGCTTTCTGGTTCTCCGGACCCTAACCCTAACCCTAACCCTAGAAGTTGCCGACCGCGGTTTCCGGCCACGGCCCCCCCTGGGTTCTGGCTAGGAAAGCAGGGGAAGGAGCCATGTCTGTGCAGTGTTGTGCTCCTCTTGGCAGGCCTTTGCAATCCCAATTATCCCTGGAGCTGTGGGCTTTCTGGTTCTCCGGACCCTAACCCTAACCCTAACCCTAGAAGTTGCCGACCGCGGTTTCCGGCCACGGCCCCCCCTGGGTTCTGGCTAGGAAAGCAGGGGAAGGAGCCATGTCTGTGCAGTGTCGTGCTCCTCTTGGCAGGCCTTTGCAATCCCAATTATCCCTGGAGCTGAGGGCTTTCTGGTTCTCCGGACCCTAACCCTAACCCTAACCCTAGAAGTTGCCGACCGCGGTTTCCGGCCACGGCCCCCGCTGGGTTCTGGCTAGGAAAGCAGGGGAAGGAGCCATGTCTGTGCAGTGTCGTGCTCCTCTTGGCAGGCCTTTGCAATCCCAATTATCCCTGGAGCTGTGGGCTTTCTGGTTCTCCGGACCCTAACCCTAACCCTAACCCTAACCCTAGAAGTTGCCGACCGCGGTTTCCGGCCACGGCCCCCCCTGGGTTCTGGCTAGGAAAGCAGGGGAAGGAGCCATGTCTGTGCAGTGTCGTGCTCCTCTTGGCAGGCCTTTGCAATCCCAATTATCCCTGGAGCTGTGGGCTTTCTGGTTCTCCGGACCCTAACCCTAACCCTATCCCTAGAAGTTGCCGACCGCGGTTTCCGGCCACGGCCCCCCCCGGGTTCTGGCTAGGAAAGCAGGGGAAGGAGCCATGTCTGTGCAGTGTCGTGCTCCTCTTGGCAGGCCTTTGCAATCCCAATTATCCCTGGAGCTGTGGGCTTTCTGGTTCTCCGGACCCTAACCCTAACCCTAACCCTAGAAGTTGCCGACCGCGGTTTCCGGCCACGGCCCCCCCTGGGTTCTGGCTAGGAAAGCAGGGGAAGGAGCCATGTCTGTGCAGTGTCGTGCTCCTCTTGGCAGGCCTTTGCAATCCCAATTATCCCTGGAGCTGTGGGCTTTCTGGTTCTCCGGACCCTAACCCTAACCCTAACCCTAGAAGTTGCCGACCGCGGTTTCCGGCCACGGCCCCCCCTGGGTTCTGGCTAGGAAAGCAGGGGAAGGAGCCATGTCTGTGCAGTGTCGTGCTCCTCTTGGCAGGCCTTTGCAATCCCAATTATCCCTGGAGCTGTGGGCTTTCTGGTTCTCCGGACCCTAACCCTAACCCTAACCCTAGAAGTTGCCGACCGCGGTTTCCGGCCACGGCCCCCCCTGGGTTCTGGCTAGGAAAGCAGGGGAAGGAGCCATGTCGGTGCAGTGTCGTGCTCCTCTTGGCAGGCCTTTGCAATCCCAATTATCCCTGGAGCTGTGGGCTTTCTGGTTCTCCGGAACCTAACCCTAACCCTAACCCTAACCCTAGAAGTTGCCGACCGCGGTTTCCGGCCACGGCCCCCCCTGGGTTCTGGCTAGGAAAGCTGGGGAAGGAGCCATGTCGGTGCAGTGTCGTGCTCCTCTTGGCAGGCCTTTGCAATCCCAATTATCCCTGGAGCTGTGGGCTTTCTGGTTCTCCGGACCCTAACCCTAACCCTAACCCTAGAAGTTGCCGACCGCGGTTTCCGGCCACGGCCCCCCCCGGGTTCTGGCTAGGAAAGCAGGGGAATGAGCCATGTCGGTGCAGTGTCGTGCTCCTCTTGGCAGGCCTTTGCAATCCCAATTATCCCTGGAGCTGTGGGCTTTCTGGTTCTCCGGACCCTAACCCTAACCCTAACCCTAGAAGTTGCCGACCGCGGTTTCCGGCCACGGCCCACCCCGGGTTCGGGCTAGGAAAGCAGGGGAAGGAGCCATGTCTGTGCAGTGTCGTGCTCCTCTTGGCAGGCCTTTGCAATCCCAATTATCCCTGGAGCTGTGGGCTTTCTGGTTCTCCGGACACTAACCCCAACCCTAACCCTAGAAGTTGCCGACCGTGGTTTCCGGCCACGGCCCCCCCTGGGTTCTGGCTAGGAAAGCAGGGGAAGGAGCCATGTCTGTGCAGTGTCGTGCTCCTCTTGGCAGGCCTTTGCAATCCCAATTATCCCTGGAGCTGTGGGCTTTCTGGTTCTCCGGACCCTAACCCTAACCCTAACCCTAGAAGTTGCCGACCGCAGTTTCCGGCCACGGCCCCCCCTGGGTTCTGGCTAGGAAAGCAGGGGAAGGAGCCATGTCTGTGCAGTGTCGTGCTCCTCTTGGCAGGCCTTTGCAATCCCAATTATCCCTGGAGCTGTGGGCTTTCTGGTTCTCCGGACCCTAACCCTAACCCTAACCCTAGAAGTTGCCGACCGTGGTTTCCGGCCACGGTCCCCCCCCGGGATCTGGCTCGGAAAGCAGGGGAAGGAGCCATGTCGGTGCAGTGTCGTGCTCCTCTTGGCAGGCCTTTGCAATCCCAATTATCTCTGGAGCTGTGGGCTTTCTGGTTCTCCGGACCCTAACCCTAACCCTAACCCTAACCCTAGAAGTTGCCGACCGCGGTTTCCGGCCACGGCCCCCCCTGGGTTCTGGCTAGGAAAGCAGGGGAAGGAGCCATGTCTCTGCAGTGTCGTGCTCCTCTTGGCAGGCCTTTGCAATCCCAATTATCCCTGGAGCTGTGTGCTTTCTGGTTCTCCGGACCCTAACCCTAACCCTAACCCTAGAAGTTGCCGACCGCGGTTTCCGGCCACGGCCCCCCCCGGGTTCTGGCTAGGAAACAGGGGAAGGAGCCATGTCTGTGCAGTGTCGTGCTCCTCTTGGCAGGCCTTTGCAATCCCAATTATCCCTGGAGCTGTGGGCTTTCTGGTTCTCCGGACCCTAACCCTAACCCTAACCCTAGAAGTTGCCGACCGCGGTTTCCGGCCACGGCCCCCCCTGGGTTCTGGCTAGGAAAGCAGGGGAAGGAGCCATGTCTGTGCAGTGTTGTGCTCCTCTTGGCAGGCCTTTGCAATCCCAATTATCCCTGGAGCTGTGGGCTTTCTGGTTCTCCGGACCCTAACCCTAACCCTAACCCTAGAAGTTGCCGACCGCGGTTTCCGGCCACGGCCCCCCCTGGGTTCTGGCTAGGAAAGCAGGGGAAGGAGCCATGTCTGTGCAGTGACGTGCTCCTCTTGGCAGGCCTTTGCAATCCCAATTATCCCTGGAGCTGAGGGCTTTCTGGTTCTCCGGACCCTAACCCTAACCCTAACCCTAGAAGTTGCCGACCGCGGTTTCCGGCCACGGCCCCCCCTGGGTTCTGGCTAGGAAAGCAGGGGAAGGAGCCATGTCGGTGCAGTGTCGTGCTCCTCTTGGCAGGCCTTTGCAATCCCAATTATCCCTGGAGCTGTGGGCTTTCTGGTTCTCCGGAACCTAACCCTAACCCTAACCCTAACCCTAGAAGTTGCCGACCGCGGTTTCTGGGCATGGCCCCCCCTGGGTTCTGGCTAGGAAAGCTGGGGAAGGAGCCATGTCGGTGCAGTGTCGTGCTCCTCTTGGCAGGCCTTTGCAATCCCAATTATCCCTGGAGCTGTGGGCTTTCTGGTTCTCCGGACCCTAACCCTAACCCTAACCCTAGAAGTTGCCGACCGCGGTTTCCGGCCACGGCCCCCCCTGGGTTCTGGCTAGGAAAGCAGGGGAAGGAGCCATGTCTGTGCAGTGTCGTGCTCCTCTTGGCAGGCCTTTGCAATCCCAATTATCCCTGGAGCTGTGGGCTTTCTGGTTCTCCGGACCCTAACCCTAACCCTAACCCTAGAAGTTGCCGACCGTGGATTCCGGCCACAGCCCCCCCCTGGGTTCTGGCTAGGAAAGCAGGGGAAGGAGCCATGTCTGTGCAGTGTTGTGCTCCTCTTGGCAGGCCTTTGCAATCCCAATTATCCCTGGAGCTGTGGGCTTTCTGGTTCTCCGGACCCTAACCCTAACCCTAACCCTAACCCTAGAAGTTGCCGACCGTGGATTCCGGCCACGGCCCCCCCCTGGGTTCTGGCTAGGAAAGCTGGGGAAGGAGCCATGTCTGTGCAGTGTCGTGCTCCTCTTGGCAGGCCTTTGCAATCCCAATTATCCCTGGAGCTGTGGGCTTTCTGGTTCTCCGGACCCTAACCCTAACCCTAACCCTAGAAGTTGCCGACCGCGGTTTCCGGCCACGGCCCCCGCTGGGTTCTGGCTAGGAAAGCAGGGGAAGGAGCCATGTCTGTGCAGTGTCGTGCTCCTCTTGGCAGGCCTTTGCAATCCCAATTATCCCTGGAGCTGTGGGCTTTCTGGTTCTCCGGACCCTAACCCTAACCCTAACCCTAGAAGTTGCCGACCGCGGTTTCCGGCCACGGCCCCCCCCGGGTTCGGGCTAGGAAAGCAGGGGAAGGAGCCATGTCTGTGCAGTGTCGTGCTCCTCTTGGCAGGCCTTTGCAATCCCAATTATCCCTGGAGCTGTGGGCTTTCTGGTTCTCCGGACCATAACCCTAACCCTAACCCTAGAAGTTGCCGACCGCGGTTTCCGGCCACGGCCCCCCCTGGGTTCTGGCTAGGAAAGCAGGGGAAGGAGCCATGTCTGTGCAGTGTCGTGCTCCTCTTGGCAGGCCTTTGCAATCCCAATTATCCCTGGAGCTGTGGGCTTTCTGGTTCTCCGGACCCTAACCCTAACCCTAACCCTAACCCTAGAAGTTGCCGACCGCGGTTTCCGGCCACGGCCCCCCCTGGGTTCTGGCTAGGAAAGCAGGGGAAGGAGCCATGTCTGTGCAGTGTCGTGCTCCTCTTGGCAGGCCTTTGCAATCCCAATTATCCCTGGAGCTGTGGGCTTTCTGGTTCTCCGGACCCTAACCCTAACCCTATCCCTAGAAGTTGCCGACCGCGGTTTCCGGCCACGGCCCCCCCTGGGTTCTGGCTAGGAAAGCTGGGGAAGGAGCCATGTCTGTGCAGTGTCGTGCTCCTCTTGGCAGGCCTTTGCAATCCCAATTATCCCTGGAGCTGTGGGCTTTCTGGTTCTCCGGACCCTAACCCTAACCCTAACCCTAGAAGTTGCCGACCGTGGTTTCCGGCCACGGCCCCCCCCGGGTTCTGGCTAGGAAAGCAGGGGAAGGAGCCATGTCTGTGCAGTGTCGTGCTCCTCTTGGCAGGCCTTTGCAATCCCAATTATCCCTGGAGCTGTGGGCTTTCTGGTTCTCCGGACCCTAACCCTAACCCTAACCCTAGAAGTTGCCGACCGCGGTTTCCGGCCACGGCCCCCCCTGGGTTCTGGCTAGGAAAGCAGGGGAAGGAGCCATGTCTGTGCAGTGTCGTGCTCCTCTTGGCAGGCCTTTGCAATCCCAATTATCCCTGCAGCTGTGGGCTTTCTGGTTCTCCGGACCCTAACCCTAACCCTAACCCTAGAAGTTGCCGACCGCGGTTTCCGGCCACGGCCCCCCCTGGGTTCTGGCTAGGAAAGCAGGGGAAGGAGCCATGTCTGTGCAGTGTCGTGCTCCTCTTGGCAGGCCTTTGCAATCCCAATTATCCCTGGAGCTGTGGGCTTTCTGGTTCTCCGGACCCTAACCCTAACTCTAACCCTAGAAGTTGCCGACCGCGGTTTCCGGCCACGGCCCCCCCGGGGTTCTGGCTAGGAAAGCAGGGGAAGGAGCCATGTCGGTGCAGTGTCGTGCTCCTCTTGGCAGGCCTTTGCAATCCCAATTATCCCTGGAGCTGTGGGCTTTCTGGTTCTCCGGAACCTAACCCTAACCCTAACCCTAACCCTAGAAGTTGCCGACCGCGGTTTCCGGCCACGGCCCCCCCTGGGTTCTGGCTAGGAAAGCAGGGGAAGGAGCCATGTCTGTGCAGTGTCGTGCTCCTCTTGGCAGGCCTTTGCAATCCCAATTATCCCTGGAGCTGTGGGCTTTCTGGTTCTCCGGACCCTAACCCTAACCCTAACCCTAGAAGTTGCCGACCGCGGTTTCCGGCCACGGCCCCCCCTGGGTTCTGGCTAGGAAAGCTGGGGAAGGAGCCATGTCTGTGCAGTGTCGTGCTCCTCTTGGCAGGCCTTTGCAATCCCAATTATCCCTGGAGCTGTGGGCTTTCTGGTTCTCCGGACCCTAACCCTAACCCTATCCCTAGAAGTTGCCGACCGCGGTTTCCGGCCACGGCCCCCCCTGGGTTCTGGCTAGGAAAGCAGGGGAAGGAGCCATGTCTGTGCAGTGTCGTGCTCCTCTTGGCAGGCCTTTGCAATCCCAATTATCCCTGGAGCTGTGGGCTTTCTGGTTCTCCGGACCCTAACCCTAACCCTAACCCTAGAAGTTGCCGACCGTGGTTTCCGGCCACGGCCCCCCCTGGGTTCTGGCTAGGAAAGCAGGGGAAGGAGCCATGTCTGTGCAGTGTCGTGCTCCTCTTGGCAGGCCTTTGCAATCCCAATTATCCCTGGAGCTGTGGGCTTTCTGGTTCTCCGGACCCTAACCCTAACCCTAACCCTAGAAGTTGCCGACCGCGGTTTCCGGCCACGGCCCCCCCTGGGTTCTGGCTAGGAAAGCAGGGGAAGGAGCCATGTCTGTGCAGTGTCGTGCTCCTCTTGGCCGGCCTTTGCAATCCCAATTATCCCTGCAGCTGTGGGCTTTCTGGTTCTCCGGACCCTAACCCTAACCCTAACCCTAGAAGTTGCCGACCGCGGTTTCCGGCCACGGCCCCCCCTGGGTTCTGGCTAGGAAAGCAGGGGAAGGAGCCATGTCTGTGCAGTGTCGTGCTCCTCTTGGCAGGCCTTTGCAATCCCAATTATCCCTGGAGCTGTGGGCTTTCTGGTTCTCCGGACCCTAACCCTAACTCTAACCCTAGAAGTTGCCGACCGCGGTTTCCGGCCACGGCCCCCCCGGGGTTCTGGCTAGGAAAGCAGGGGAAGGAGCCATGTCGGTGCAGTGTCGTGCTCCTCTTGGCAGGCCTTTGCAATCCCAATTATCCCTGGAGCTGTGGGCTTTCTGGTTCTCCGGAACCTAACCCTAACCCTAACCCTAACCCTAGAAGTTGCCGACCGCGGTTTCCGGCCACGGCCCCCCCTGGGTTCTGGCTAGGAAAGCAGGGGAAGGAGCCATGTCTGTGCAGTGTCGTGCTCCTCTTGGCAGGCCTTTGCAATCCCAATTATCCCTGCAGCTGTGGGCTTTCTGGTTCTCCGGACCCTAACCCTAACCCTAACCCTAGAAGTTGCCGACCGCGGTTTCCGGCCACGGCCCCCCCTGGGTTCTGGCTAGGAAAGCAGGGGAAGGAGCCATGTCTGTGCAGTGTCGTGCTCCTCTTGGCAGGCCTTTGCAATCCCAATTATCCCTGGAGCTGAGGGCTTTCTGGTTCTCCGGACCCTAACCCTAACCCTAACCCTAGAAGTTGCCGACCGCGGTTTCCGGCCACGGCCCCCCCTGGGTTCTGGCTAGGAAAGCAGGGGAAGGAGCCATGTCGGTGCAGTGTCGTGCTCCTCTTGGCAGGCCTTTGCAATCCCAATTATCCCTGGAGCTGTGGGCTTTCTGGTTCTCCGGAACCTAACCCTAACCCTAACCCTAATCCTAGAAGTTGCCGACCGCGGTTTCTGGGCATGGCCCCCCCTGGGTTCTGGCTAGGAAAGCTGGGGAAGGAGCCATGTCGGTGCAGTGTCGTGCTCCTCTTGGCAGGCCTTTGCAATCCCAATTATCCCTGGAGCTGTGGGCTTTCTGGTTCTCCGGACCCTAACCCTAACCCTAACCCTAGAAGTTGCCGACCGCGGTTTCCGGCCACGGCCCCCCCTGGGTTCTGGCTAGGAAAGCAGGGGAAGGAGCCATGTCTGTGCAGTGTCGTGCTCCTCTTGGCAGGCCTTTGCAATCCCAATTATCCCTGGAGCTGTGGGCTTTCTGGTTCTCCGGACCCTAACCCTAACCCTAACCCTAGAAGTTGCCGACCGTGGATTCCGGCCACAGCCCCCCCCTGGGTTCTGGCTAGGAAAGCAGGGGAAGGAGCCATGTCTGTGCAGTGTTGTGCTCCTCTTGGCAGGCCTTTGCAATCCCAATTATCCCTGGAGCTGTGGGCTTTCTGGTTCTCCGGACCCTAACCCTAACCCTAACCCTAACCCTCGAAGTTGCCGACCGTGGATTCCGGCCACGGCCCCCCCCTGGGTTCTGGCTAGGAAAGCTGGGGAAGGAGCCATGTCTGTGCAGTGTCGTGCTCCTCTTGGCAGGCCTTTGCAATCCCAATTATCCCTGGAGCTGTGGGCTTTCTGGTTCTCCGGACCCTAACCCTAACCCTAACCCTAGAAGTTGCCGACCGCGGTTTCCGGCCACGGCCCCCCCTGGGTTCTGGCTAGGAAAGCAGGGGAAGGAGCCATGTCTGTGCAGTGTCGTGCTCCTCTTGGCAGGCCTTTGCAATCCCAATTATCCCTGGAGCTGTGGGCTTTCTGGTTCTCCGGACCCTAACCCTAACCCTAACCCTAGAAGTTGCCGACCGCGGTTTCCGGCCACGGCCCCCCCCGGGTTCGGGCTAGGAAAGCAGGGGAAGGAGCCATGTCTGTGCAGTGTCGTGCTGCTCTTGGCAGGCCTTTGCAATCCCAATTATCCCTGGAGCTGTGGGCTTTCTGGTTCTCCGGACCATAACCCTAACCCTAACCCTAGAAGTTGCCGACCGTGGTTTCCGGCCACGGCCCCCCCCGGGTTCTGGCTAGGAAAGCAGGGGAAGGAGCCATGTCTGTGCAGTGTCGTGCTCCTCTTGGCAGGCCTTTGCAATCCCAATTATCCCTGGAGCTGTGGGCTTTCTGGTTCTCCGGACCCTAACCCTAACCCTAACCCTAGAAGTTGCCGACCGCGGTTTCCGGCCACGGCCCCCCCTGGGTTCTGGCTAGGAAAGCAGGGGAAGGAGCCATGTCTGTGCAGTGTCGTGCTCCTCTTGGCAGGCCTTTGCAATAGCAATTATCCCTGGAGCTGTGGGCTTTCTGGTTCTCCGGACCCTAACCCTAACCCTAACCCTAGAAGTTGCCGACCGCGGTTTCCGGCCACGGCCCCCCCTGGGTTCTGGCTAGGAAAGCAGGGGAAGGAGCCATGTCTGTGCAGTGTCGTGCTCCTCTTGGCAGGCCTTTGCAATCCCAATTATCCCTGGAGCTGTGGGCTTTCTGGTTCTCCGGACCCTAACCCTAACTCTAACCCTAGAAGTTGCCGACCGCGGTTTCCGGCCACGGCCCCCCCGGGGTTCTGGCTAGGAAAGCAGGGGAAGGAGCCATGTCGGTGCAGTGTCGTGCTCCTCTTGGCAGGCCTTTGCAATCCCAATTATCCCTGGAGCTGTGGGCTTTCTGGTTCTCCGGAACCTAACCCTAACCCTAACCCTAACCCTAGAAGTTGCCGACCGCGGTTTCCGGCCACGGCCCCCCCTGGGTTCTGGCTAGGAAAGCTGGGGAAGGAGCCATGTCGGTGCAGTGTCGTGCTCCTCTTGGCAGGCCTTTGCAATCCCAATTATCCCTGGAGCTGTGGGCTTTCTGGTTCTCCGGACCCTAACCCTAACCCTAACCCTAGAAGTTGCCGACCGCGGTTTCCGGCCACGGCCCCCCCTGGGTTCTGGCTAGGAAAGCAGGGGAAGGAGCCATGTCTGTGCAGTGTCGTGCTCCTCTTGGCAGGCCTTTGCAATCCCAATTATCCCTGGAGCTGTGGGCTTTCTGGTTCTCCGGACCCTAACCCTAACCCTAACCCTAGAAGTTGCCGACCGCGGTTTCCGGCCACGGCCCCCCCTGGGTTCTGGCTAGGAAAGCTGGGGAAGGAGCCATGTCTGTGCAGTGTCGTGCTCCTCTTGGCAGGCCTTTGCAATCCCAATTATCCCTGGAGCTGTGGGCTTTCTGGTTCTCCGGACCCTAACCCTAACCCTATCCCTAGAAGTTGCCGACCGCGGTTTCCGGCCACGGCCCCCCCTGGGTTCTGGCTAGGAAAGCAGGGGAAGGAGCCATGTCTGTGCAGTGTCGTGCTCCTCTTGGCAGGCCTTTGCAATCCCAATTATCCCTGGAGCTGTGGGCTTTCTGGTTCTCCGGACCCTAACCCTAACCCTAACCCTAGAAGTTGCCGACCGTGGTTTCCGGCCACGGCCCCCCCCGGGTTCTGGCTAGGAAAGCAGGGGAAGGAGCCATGTCTGTGCAGTGTCGTGCTCCTCTTGGCAGGCCTTTGCAATCCCAATTATCCCTGGAGCTGTGGGCTTTCTGGTTCTCCGGACCCTAACCCTAACCCTAACCCTAGAAGTTGCCGACCGCGGTTTCCGGCCACGGCCCCCCCTGGGTTCTGGCTAGGAAAGCAGGGGAAGGAGCCATGTCTGTGCAGTGTCGTGCTCCTCTTGGCAGGCCTTTGCAATCCCAATTATCCCTGCAGCTGTGGGCTTTCTGGTTCTCCGGACCCTAACCCTAACCCTAACCCTAGAAGTTGCCGACCGCGGTTTCCGGCCACGGCCCCCCCTGGGTTCTGGCTAGGAAAGCAGGGGAAGGAGCCATGTCTGTGCAGTGTCGTGCTCCTCTTGGCAGGCCTTTGCAATCCCAATTATCCCTGGAGCTGTGGGCTTTCTGGTTCTCCGGACCCTAACCCTAACTCTAACCCTAGAAGTTGCCGACCGCGGTTTCCGGCCACGGCCCCCCCGGGGTTCTGGCTAGGAAAGCAGGGGAAGGAGCCATGTCGGTGCAGTGTCGTGCTCCTCTTGGCAGGCCTTTGCAATCCCAATTATCCCTGGAGCTGTGGGCTTTCTGGTTCTCCGGAACCTAACCCTAACCCTAACCCTAACCCTAGAAGTTGCCGACCGCGGTTTCCGGCCACGGCCCCCCCTGGGTTCTGGCTAGGAAAGCTGGGGAAGGAGCCATGTCGGAGCAGTGTCGTGCTCCTCTTGGCAGGCCTTTGCAATCCCAATTATCCCTGGAGCTGTGGGCTTTCTGGTTCTCCGGACCCTAACCCTAACCCTAACCCTAGAAGTTGCCGACCGCGGTTTCCGGCCACGGCCCCCCCTGGGTTCTGGCTAGGAAAGCAGGGGAAGGAGCCATGTCTGTGCAGTGTCGTGCTCCTCTTGGCAGGCCTTTGCAATCCCAATTATCCCTGGAGCTGTGGGCTTTCTGGTTCTCCGGACCCTAACCCTAACCCTAACCCTAGAAGTTGCCGACCGTGGTTTCCGGCCACGGTCCCCCCCCGGGTTCTGGCTCGGAAAGCAGGGGAAGGAGCCATGTCGGTGCAGTGTCGTGCTCCTCTTGGCAGGCCTTTGCAATCCCAATTATCTCTGGAGCTGTGGGCTTTCTGGTTCTCCGGACCCTAACCCTAACCCTAACCCTAACCCTAGAAGTTGCCGACCGCGGTTTCCGGCCACGGCCCCCCCTGGGTTCTGGCTAGGAAAGCAGGGGAAGGAGCCATGTCTGTGCAGTGTCGTGCTCCTCTTGGCAGGCCTTTGCAATCCCAATTATCCCTGGAGCTGTGGGCTTTCTGGTTCTCCGGACCCTAACCCTAACCCTAACCCTAACCCTAGAAGTAGCCGACCGCGGTTTCCGGCCACGGCCCCCCCCGGGTTCTGGCTAGGAAAGCAGGGGAAGGAGCCATGTCTGTGCAGTGTCGTGCTCCTCTTGGCAGGCCTTTGCAATCCCAATTATCCCTGGAGCTGTGGGCTTTCTGGTTCTCCGGACCCTAACCCTAACCCTAACCCTAGAAGTTGCCGACTGCGGTTTCCGGCCACGGCCCCCCCTGGGTTCTGGCTAGGAAAGCAGGGGAAGGAGCCATGTCTGTGCAGTGTTGTGCTCCTCTTGGCAGGCCTTTGCAATCCCAATTATCCCTGGAGCTGTGGGCTTTCTGGTTCTCCGGACCCTAACCCTAACCCTAACCCTAGAAGTTGCCGACCGCGGTTTCCGGCCACGGCCCCCCCTGGGTTCTGGCTAGGAAAGCAGGGGAAGGAGCCATGTCTGTGCAGTGTCGTGCTCCTCTTGGCAGGCCTTTGCAATCCCAATTATCCCTGGAGCTGAGGGCTTTCTGGTTCTCCGGACCCTAACCCTAACCCTAACCCTAGAAGTTGCCGACCGCGGTTTCCGGCCACGGCCCCCCCTGGGTTCTGGCTAGGAAAGCAGGGGAAGGAGCCATGTCGGTGCAGTGCCGTGCTCCTCTTGGCAGGCCTTTGCAATCCCAATTATCCCTGGAGCTGTGGGCTTTCTGGTTCTCCGGAACCTAACCCTAACCCTAACCCTAACCCTAGAAGTTGCCGACCGCGGTTTCCGGCCACGGCCCCCCCTGGGTTCTGGCTAGGAAAGCTGGGGAAGGAGCCATGTCGGTGCAGTGTCGTGCTCCTCTTGGCAGGCCTTTGCAATCCCAATTATCCCTGGAGCTGTGGGCTTTCTGGTTCTCCGGACCCTAACCCTAACCCTAACCCTAGAAGTTGCCGACCGCGGTTTCCGGCCACGGCCCCCCCTGGGTTCTGGCTAGGAAAGCAGGGGAAGGAGCCATGTCTGTGCAGTGTCGTGCTCCTCTTGGCAGGCCTTTGCAATCCCAATTATCCCTGGAGCTGTGGGCTTTCTGGTTCTCCGGACCCTAACCCTAACCCTAACCCTAGAAGTTGCCGACCGCGGTTTCCGGCCACGGCCCCCCCTGGGTTCTGGCTAGGAAAGCTGGGGAAGGAGCCATGTCTGTGCAGTGTCGTGCTCCTCTTGGCAGGCCTTTGCAATCCCAATTATCCCTGGAGCTGTGGGCTTTCTGGTTCTCCGGACCCTAACCCTAACCCTAACCCTAGAAGTTGCCGACCGCGGTTTCCGGCCACGGCCCCCCCTGGGTTCTGGCTAGGAAAGCAGGGGAAGGAGCCATGTCGGTGCAGTGTCGTGCTCCTCTTGGCAGGCCTTTGCAATCCCAATTATCCCTGGAGCTGTGGGCTTTCTGGTTCTCCGGACCCTAACCCTAACCCTAACCCTAGAAGTTGCCGACCGCGGTTTCCGGCCACGGCCCCCGCTGGGTTCTGGCTAGGAAAGCAGTGGAAGGAGCCATGTCTGTGCAGTGTCGTGCTCCTCTTGGCAGGCCTTTGCAATCCCAATTATCCCTGGAGCTGTGGGCTTTCTGGTTCTCCGGACCCTAACCCTAACCCTAACCCTAGAAGTTGCCGACCGCGGTTTCCGGCCACGGCCCCCCCTGGGTTCTGGCTAGGAAAGCTGGGGAAGGAGCCATGTCTGTGCAGTGTCGTGCTCCTCTTGGCAGGCCTTTGCAATCCCAATTATCCCTGGAGCTGTGGGCTTTCTGGTTCTCCGGACCCTAACCCTAACCCTAACCCTAGAAGTTGCCGACCGTGGTTTCCGGCCACGGTCCCCCCCCGGGTTCTGGCTCGGAAAGCAGGGGAAGGTGCCATGTCGGTGCAGTGTCGTGCTCCTCTTGGCAGGCCTTTGCAATCCCAATTATCCCTGGAGCTGTGGGCTTTCTGGTTCTCCGGACCCTAACCCTAACCCTAACCCTAGAAGTTGCCGACCGCGGTTTCCGGCCATGGCCCGCCCTGGGTTCTGGCTAGGAAAGCTGGGGAAGGAGCCATGTCGGTGCAGTGTCGTGCTCCTCTTGGCAGGCCTTTGCAATCCCAATTATCCCTGGAGCTGTGGGCTTTCTGGTTCTCCGGACCCTAACCCTAACCCTAACCCTAGAAGTTGCCGACCGTGGTTTCTGGGCATGGCCCCCCCTGAGTTCTGGCTAGGAAAGCTGGGGAAGGAGCCATGTCGGTGCAGTGTCGTGCTCCTCTTGGCAGGCCTTTGCAATCCCAATTATCCCTGGAGCTGTGGGCTTTCTGGTTCTCCGGACCCTAACCCTAACCCTAACCCTAGAAGTTGCCGACCGCGGTTTCCGGCCACGGCCCCCCCTGGGTTCTGGCTAGGAAAGCTGGGGAAGGAGCCATGTCTGTGCAGTGTCGTGCTCCTCTTGGCAGGCCTTTGCAATCCCAATTATCCCTGGAGCTGTGGGCTTTCTGGTTCTCCGGACCCTAACCCTAACCATAACCCTAGAAGTTGCCGACCGCGGTTTCCGGCCACGGCCCCCCACGGGTTCTGGCTAGGAAAGCAGGGGAAGGAGCCATGTCTGTGCAGTGTCGTGCTCCTCTTGGCAGGCCTTTGCAATCCCAATTATCCCTGGAGCTGTGGGCTTTCTGGTTCTCCGGACCCTAACCCTAACCCTAACCCTAGAAGTTGCAGACCGCGGTTTCTGGGCATGGCCCCCCCTGGGTTCTGGCTAGGAAAGCTGGGGAAGGAGCCATGTCGGTGCAGTGTCGTGCTCCTCTTGGCAGGCCTTTGCAATCCCAATTATCCCTGGAGCTGTGGGCTTTCTGGTTCTCCGGACCCTAACCCTAACCCTAACCCTAGAAGTTGCCGACCGCGGTTTCCGGCCACGGCCCCCCCTGGGTTCTGGCTAGGAAAGCTGGGGAAGGAGCCATGTCGGTGCAGTGCCGTGCTCCTCTTGGCAGGCCTTTGCAATCCCAATTATCCCTGGAGCTGTGGGCTTTCTGGTTCTCCGGACCCTAACCCTAACCCTAACCCTAGAAGTTGCCGACCGCGGTTTCCGGCCACGGCCCCCCCCGGGTTCTGGCTAGGAAAGCTGGGGAAGGAGCCATGTCTGTGGAGTGTCGTGCTCCTCTTGGCAGGCCTTTGCAATCCCAATTATCCCTGGAGCTGTGGGCTTTCTGGTTCTCCGGACCCTAACCCTAACCCTAACCCTAGAAGTTGCCGACCGCGGTTTCCGGCCACGGCCCCCCCTGGGTTCTGGCTAGGAAAGCAGGGGAAGGAGCCATGTCTGTGCAGTGTCGTGCTCCTCTTGGCAGGCTTTTGCAATCCCAATTATCCCTGGAGCTGTGGGCTTTCTGGTTCTCCGGACCCTAACCCTAACCCTAACCCTAGAAGTTGCCGACCGCGGTTTCCGGCCACGGCCCCCCCTGGGTTCTGGCTAGGAAAGCAGGGGAAGGAGCCATGTCTGTGCAGTGTCGTGCTCCTTTTAGCAGGCCTTTGCAATCCCAATTATCCCTGGAGCTGTGGGCTTTCTGGTTCTCCGGACCCTAACCCTAACCCTAACCCTAGAAGTTGCCGACCGCGGTTTCCGGCCACGGCCCCCCCTGGGTTCTGGCTAGGAAAGCAGGGGAAGGAGCCATGTCTGTGCAGTGTCGTGCTCCTCTTGGCAGGCCTTTGCAATCCCAATTATCCCTGGAGCTGTGGGCTTTCTGGTTCTCCGGACCCTAACCCTAACCCTAACCCTAGAAGTTGCCGACCGCGGTTTCCGGCCACGGCCCCCCCTGGGTTCTGGCTAGGAAAGCAGGGGAAGGAGCCATGTCTGTGCAGTGTCGTGCTCCTTTTAGCAGGCCTTTGCAATCCCAATTATCCCTGGAGCTGTGGGCTTTCTGGTTCTCCGGACCCTAACCCTAACCCTAACCCTAGAAGTTGCCGACCGCGGTTTCCGGCCACGGCCCCCCCTGGGTTCTGGCTAGGAAAGCAGGGGAAGGAGCCATGTCTGTGCAGTGTCGTGCTCCTCTTGGCAGGCCTTTGCAATCCCAATTATCCCTGGAGCTGTGGGCTTTCTGGTTCTCCGGACCCTAACCCTAACCCTAACCCTAGAAGTTGCAGACCGCGGTTTCTGTGCATGGCCCCCCCTGGGTTCTGGCTAGGAAAGCTGGGGAATGAGCCATGTCGGTGCAGTGTCGTGCTCCTCTTGGCAGGCCTTTGCAATCCCAATTATCCCTGGAGCTGTGGGCTTTCTGGTTCTCCGGACCCTAACCCTAACCCTAACCCTAGAAGTTGCCGACCGCGGTTTCCGGCCACGGCCCCCCCTGGGTTCTGGCTAGGAAAGCAGGGGAAGGAGCCATGTCGGTGCAGTGCCGTGCTCCTCTTGGCAGGCCTTTGCAATCCCAATTATCCCTGGAGCTGTGGGCTTTCTGGTTCTCCGGACCCTAACCCTAACCCTAACCCTAGAAGTTGCCGACCGCGGTTTCCGGCCACGGCCCCCCCCGGGTTCTGGCTAGGAAAGCAGGGGAAGGAGCCATGTCTGTGGAGTGTCGTGCTCCTCTTGGCAGGCCTTTGCAATCCCAATTATCCCTGGAGCTGTGGGCTTTCTGGTTCTCCGGACCCTAACCCTAACCCTAACCCTAGAAGTTGCCGACCGCGGTTTCCGGCCACGGCCCCCCCTGGGTTCTGGCTAGGAAAGCAGGGGAAGGAGCCATGTCTGTGCAGTGTCGTGCTCCTCTTGGCAGGCTTTTGCAATCCCAATTATCCCTGGAGCTGTGGGCTTTCTGGTTCTCCGGACCCTAACCCTAACCCTAACCCTAGAAGTTGCCGACCGCGGTTTCCGGCCACGGCCCCCCCTGGGTTCTGGCTAGGAAAGCAGGGGAAGGAGCCATGTCTGTGCAGTGTCGTGCTCCTTTTAGCAGGACTTTGCAATCCCAATTATCCCTGGAGCTGTGGGCTTTCTGGTTCTCCGGACCCTAACCCTAACCCTAACCCTAGAAGTTGCCGACCGCGGTTTCCGGCCACGGCCCCCCCTGGGTTCTGGCTAGGAAAGCTGGGGAAGGAGCCATGTCTGTGCAGTGTCGTGCTCCTCTTGGCAGGCCTTTGCAATCCCAATTATCCCTGGAGCTGTGGGCTTTCTGGTTCTCCGGACCCTAACCCTAACCCTAACCCTAGAAGTTGCCGACCGCGGTTTCCGGCCACGGCCCCCCCTGGGTTCTGGCTAGGAAAGCAGGGGAAGGAGCCATGTCTGTGCAGTGTTGTGCTCCTTTTAGCAGGCCTTTGCAATCCCAATTATCCCTGGAGCTGTGGGCTTTCTGGTTCTCCGGACCCTAACCCTAACCCTAACCCTAGAAGTTGCCGACCGCGGTTTCCGGCCACGGCCCCCCCTGGGTTCTGGCTAGGAAAGCAGGGGAAGGAGCCATGTCTGTGCAGTGTCGTGCTCCTCTTGGCAGGCCTTTGCAATCCCAATTATCCCTGGAGCTGTGGGCTTTCTGGTTCTCCGGACCCTAACCCTAACCCTAACCCTAGAAGTTGCCGACCGTGGATTCCGGCCACGGCCCCCCCTGGGTTCTGGCTAGGAAAGCAGGGGAAGGAGCCATGTCTGTGCAGTGTCGTGCTCCTCTTGGCAGGCCTTTGCAATCCCAATTATCCCTGGAGCTGTGGGCTTTCTGGTTCTCCGGACCCTAACCCTAACCCTAACCCTAGAAGTTGCCGACCGCGGTTTCCGGCCACGGCCCCCCCCGGGTTCTGGCTAGGAAAGCAGGGGAAGGAGCCATGTCTGTGCAGTGTCGTGCTCCTCTTGGCAGGCCTTTGCAATCCCAATTATCCCTGGAGCTGTGGGCTTTCTGGTTCTCCGGACCCTAACCCTAACCCTAACCCTAGAAGTTGCAGACCGCGGTTTCTGGGCATGGCCCCCCCTGGGTTCTGGCTAGGAAAGCTGGGGAAGGAGCCATGTCGGTGCAGTGTCGTGCTCCTCTTGGCAGGCCTTTGCAATCCCAATTATCCCTGGAGCTGTGGGCTTTCTGGTTCTCCGGACCCTAACCCTAACCCTAACCCTAGAAGTTGCCGACCGCGGTTTCCGGCCACGGCCCCCCCTGGGTTCTGGCTAGGAAAGCAGGGGAAGGAGCCATGTCTGTGCAGTGTCGTGCTCCTCTTGGCAGGCCTTTGCAATCCCAATTATCCCTGGAGCTGTGGGCTTTCTGGTTCTCCGGACCCTAACCCTAACCCTAACCCTAACCCTAGAAGTTGCCGACCGCAGTTTCCGGCCACGGCCCCCCCTGGGTTCTGGCTAGGAAAGCTGGGGAAGGAGCCATGTCTGTGCAGTGTTGTGCTCCTCTTGGCAGGCCTTTGCAATCCCAATTATCCCTGGAGCTGTGGGCTTTCTGGTTCTCCGGACCCTAACCCTAACCCTAACCCTAGAAGTTGCCGACCGCGGTTTTCGGCCACGGACCCCCTGGGTTCTGGCTAGGAAAGCTGGGGAAGGAGCCATGTCTGTGCAGTGTCATGCTCCTCTTGGCAGGCCTTTGCAATCCCAATTATCCCTGGAGCTGTGGGCTTTCTGGTTCTCCGGACCCTAACCCTAACCCTAACCCTAGAAGTTGCCGACCGTGGATTCCGGCCACGGCCCCCCCTGGGTTCTGGCTAGGAAAGCAGGGGAAGGAGCCATGTCTGTGCAGTGTCGTGCTCCTCTTGGCAGGCCTTTGCAATCCCAATTATCCCTGGAGCTGTGGGCTTTCTGGTTCTCCGGACCCTAACCCTAACCCTAACCCTAGAAGTTGCAGACCGCGGTTTCTGGGCATGGCCCCCCCTGGGTTCTGGCTAGGAAAGCTGGGGAAGGAGCCATGTCGGTGCAGTGTCGTGCTCCTCTTGGCAGGCCTTTGCAATCCCAATTATCCCTGGAGCTGTGGGCTTTCTGGTTCTCCGGACCCTAACCCTAACCCTAACCCTAGAAGTTGCCGACCGCGGTTTCCGGCCAGGGCCCCCTTGGGTTCTGGCTAGGAAAGCTGGGGAAGGAGCCATGTCGGTGCAGTGTCGTGCTCCTCTTGGCAGGCCTTTGCAATCCCAATTATCCCTGGAGCTGTGGGCTTTCTGGTTCTCCGGACCCTAACCCTAACCCTAACCCTAGAAGTTGCCGACCGCGGTTTCCGGCCACGGCCCCCCTGGGTTCTGGCTAGGAAAGCTGGGGAAGGAGCCATGTCGGTGCAGTGTCGTGCTCCTCTTGGCAGGCCTTTGCAATCCCAATTATCCCTGGAGCTGTGGGCTTTCTGGTTCTCCGGACCCTAACCCTAACCCTAACCCTAGAAGTTGCCGACCGCGGTTTCCTGCCACGGCCCCCCCCGGGTTCTGGCTAGGAAAGCTGGGGAAGGAGCCATGTCTGTGCAGTGTCGTGCTCCTCTTGGCAGGCCTTTGCAATCCCAATTATCCCTGGAGCTGTGGGCTTTCTGGTTCTCCGGACCCTAACCCTAACCCTAACCCTAGAAGTTGCCGACCGCGGTTTCCGGCCACGGCCCCCCCTGGGTTCTGGCTAGGAAAGCAGGGGAAGGAGCCATGTCTGTGCAGTGTCGTGCTCCTCTTGGCAGGCCTTTGCAATCCCAATTATCCCTGGAGCTGTGGGCTTTCTGGTTCTCCGGACCCTAACCCTAACCCTAACCCTAGAAGTTGCCGACCGCGGTTTCCGGCCACGGCCCCCCCTGGGTTCTGGCTAGGAAAGCAGGGGAAGGAGCCATGTCTGTGCAGTGTCGTGCTCCTCTTGGCAGGCCTTTGCAATCCCAATTATCCCTGGAGCTGTGGGCTATCTGGTTCTCCAGACCCTAACCCTAACCCTAACCCTAACCCTAGAAGTTGCCGACCGCGGTTTCCGGCCACGGCCCCCCCTGGGTTCTGGCTAGGAAAGCAGGGGATGGAGCCATGTCTGTGCAGTGTCGTGCTCCTTTTAGCAGGCCTTTGCAATCCCAATTATCCCTGGAGCTGTGGGCTTTCTGGTTCTCCGGACCCTAACCCTAACCCTAACCCTAGAAGTTGCCGACCGCGGTTTTCGGCCACGGCCCCCCCTGGGTTCTGGCTAGGAAAGCTGGGGAAGGAGCCATGTCTGTGCAGTGTCATGCTCCTCTTGGCAGGCCTTTGCAATCCCAATTATCCCTGGAGCTGTGGGCTTTCTGGTTCTCCGGACCCTAACCCTAACCCTAACCCTAGAAGTTGCCGACCGTGGATTCCGGCCACGGCCCCCCCTGGGTTCTGGCTAGGAAAGCAGGGGAAGGAGCCATGTCTGTGCAGTGTCGTGCTCCTCTTGGCAGGCCTTTGCAATCCCAATTATCCCTGGAGCTGTGGGCTTTCTGGTTCTCCGGACCCTAACCCTAACCCTAACCCTAGAAGTTGCCGACCGTGGATTCCGGCCACGGCCCCCCCTGGGTTCTGGCTAGGAAAGCAGGGGAAGGAGCCATGTCTGTGCAGTGTCGTGCTCCTCTTGGCAGGCCTTTGCAATCCCAATTATCCCTGGAGCTGTGGGCTTTCTGGTTCTCCGGACCCTAACCCTAACCCTAACCCTAGAAGTTGCAGACCGCGGTTTCTGGGCATGGCCCCCCCTGGGTTCTGGCTAGGAAAGCTGGGGAAGGAGCCATGTCGGTGCAGTGTCGTGCTCCTCTTGGCAGGCCTTTGCAATCCCAATTATCCCTGGAGCTGTGGGCTTTCTGGTTCTCCGGACCCTAACCCTAACCCTAACCCTAGAAGTTGCCGACCGCGGTTTCCGGCCACGGCCCCCCCTGGGTTCTGGCTAGGAAAGCTGGGGAAGGAGCCATGTCGGTGCAGTGTCGTGCTCCTCTTGGCAGGCCTTTGCAATCCCAATTATCCCTGGAGCTGTGGGCTTTCTGGTTCTCCGGACCCTAACCCTAACCCTAACCCTAGAAGTTGCCGACCGCGGTTTCCGGCCACGGCCCCCCCCGGGTTCTGGCTAGGAAAGCAGGGGAAGGAGCCATGTCTGTGCAGTGTCGTGCTCCTCTTGGCAGGCCTTTGCAATCCCAATTATCCCTGGAGCTGTGGGCTTTCTGGTTCTCCGGACCCTAACCCTAACCCTAACCCTAGAAGTTGCCGACCGCGGTTTCTGGCCACGGCCCCCCCTGGGTTCTGGCTAGGAAAGCAGGGGAAGGAGCCATGTCTGTGCAGTGTCGTGCTCCTCTTGGCAGGCCTTTGCAATCCCAATTATCCCTGGAGCTGTGGGCTTTCTGGTTCTCCGGACCCTAACCCTAACCCTAACCCTAGAAGTTGCCGACCGCGGTTTCCGGCCACGGCCCCCCCTGGGTTCTGGCTAGGAAAGCAGGGGAAGGAGCCATGTCTGTGCAGTGTCGTGCTCCTCTTGGCAGGCCTTTGCAATCCCAATTATCCCTGGAGCTGTGGGCTATCTGGTTCTCCAGACCCTAACCCTAACCCTAACCCTAACCCTAGAAGTTGCCGACCGCGGTTTCCGGCCACGGCCCCCCCTGGGTTCTGGCTAGGAAAGCAGGGGAAGGAGCCATGTCTGTGCAGTGTCGTGCTCCTTTTAGCAGGCCTTTGCAATCCCAATTATCCCTGGAGCTGTGGGCTTTCTGGTTCTCCGGACCCTAACCCTAACCCTAACCCTAGAAGTTGCCGACCGCGGTTTTCGGCCACGGCCCCCCTGGGTTCTGGCTAGGAAAGCTGGGGAAGGAGCCATGTCTGTGCAGTCTCATGCTCCTCTTGGCAGGCCTTTGCAACCCCAATTATCCCTGGAGCTGTGGGCTTTCTGGTTCTCCGGACCCTAACCCTAACCCTAACCCTAACCCTAGAAGTTGCCGACCGCGGTTTCCGGCCACGGCCCCCCCTGGGTTCTGGCTAGGAAAGCAGGGGAAGGAGCCATGTCTGTGCAGTGTCGTGCTCCTCTTGGCAGGCCTTTGCAATCCCAATTATCCCTGGAGCTGTGGGCTTTCTGGTTCTCCGGACCCTAACCCTAACCCTAACCCTAGAAGTTGCCGACCGCGGTTTCCGGCCACGGCCCCCCCTGGGTTCTGGCTAGGAAAGCAGGGGAAGGAGCCATGTCGGTGCAGTGTCGTGCTCCTCTTGGCAGGCCTTTGCAATCCCAATTATCCCTGGAGCTGTGGGCTTTCTGGTTCTCCGGACCCTAACCCTAACCCTAACCCTAGAAGTTGCCGACCGCGGTTTCCGGCCACGGCCCCCCCTGGGTTCTGGCTAGGAAAGCTGGGGAAGGAGCCATGTCGGTGCAGTGTCGTGCTCCTCTTGGCAGGCCTTTGCAATCCCAATTATCCCTGGAGCTGTGGGCTTTCTGGTTCTCCGGACCCTAACCCTAACCCTAACCCTAGAAGTTGCCGACCGCGGTTTCCGGCCACGGCCCCCCCTGGGTTCTGGCTAGGAAAGCTGGGGAAGGAGCCATGTCTGTGCAGTGTCGTGCTCCTCTTGGCAGGCCTTTGCAATCCCAATTATCCCTGGAGCTGTGGGCTTTCTGGTTCTCCGGACCCTAACCCTAACCCTAACCCTAGAAGTTGCCGACCGTGGTTTCCGGCCACGGCCCCCCCCGGGTTCTGGCTAGGAAAGCAGGGGAAGGAGCCATGTCTGTGCAGTGTCGTGCTCCTCTTGGCAGGCCTTTGCAATCCCAATTATCCCTGGAGCTGTGGGCTTTCTGGTTCTCCGGACCCTAACCCTAACCCTAACCCTAGAAGTTGCTGACCGCGGTTTCCGGCCACGGCCCCCCCTGGGTTCTGGCTAGGAAAGCAGGGGAAGGAGCCATGTCTGTGCAGTGTTGTGCTCCTCTTGGCAGGCCTTTGCAATCCCAATTATCCCTGGAGCTGTGGGCTTTCTGGTTCTCCGGACCCTAACCCTAACCCTAACCCTAGAAGTTGCCGACCGCGGTTTTCGGCCACGGACCCCCTGGGTTCTGGCTAGGAAAGCTGGGGAATGAGCCATGTCTGTGCAGTGTCATGCTCCTCTTGGCAGGCCTTTGCAATCCCAATTATCCCTGGAGCTGTGGGCTTTCTGGTTCTCCGGACCCTAACCCTAACCCTAACCCTAGAATTTGCAGACCGCGGTTTCTGGGCATGGCCCCCCCTGGGTTCTGGCTAGGAAAGCTGGGGAAGGAGCCATGTCGGTGCAGTGTCGTGCTCCTCTTGGCAGGCCTTTGCAATCCCAATTATCCCTGGAGCTGTGGGCTTTCTGGTTCTCCGGACCCTAACCCTAACCCTAACCCTAGAAGTTGCCGACCGCGGTTTCCGGCCACGGCCCCCCCTGGGTTCTGGCTAGGAAAGCAGGGGAAGGAGCCATGTCGGTGCAGTGTCGTGCTCCTCTTGGCAGGCCTTTGCAATCCCAATTATCCCTGGAGCTGTGGGCTTTCTGGTTCTCCGGACCCTAACCCTAACCCTAACCCTAGAAGTTGCCGACCGCGGTTTCCGGCCACGGCCCCCCTGGGTTCTGGCTAGGAAAGCTGGGGAAGGAGCCATGTCGGTGCAGTGTCGTGCTCCTCTTGGCAGGCCTTTGCAATCCCAATTATCCCTGGAGCTGTGGGCTTTCTGGTTCTCCGGACCCTAACCCTAACCCTAACCCTAGAAGTTGCCGACCGCGGTTTCCGGACACGGCCCCCCCCGGGTTCTGGCTAGGAAAGCTGGGGAAGGAGCCATGTCTGTGCAGTGTCGTGCTCCTCTTGGCAGGCCTTTGCAATCCCAATTATCCCTGGAGCTGTGGGCTTTCTGGTTCTCCGGACCCTAACCCTAACCCTAACCCTAGAAGTTGCCGACCGTGGATTCCGGCCACGGCCCCCCCTGGGTTCTGGCTAGGAAAGCAGGGGAAGGAGCCATGTCTGTGCAGTGTCGTGCTCCTCTTGGCAGGCCTTTGCAATCCCAATTATCCCTGGAGCTGTGGGCTTTCTGGTTCTCCGGACCCTAACCCTAACCCTAACCCTAGAAGTTGCCGACCGTGGATTCCGGCCACGGCCCCCCCTGGGTTCTGGCTAGGAAAGCAGGGGAAGGAGCCATGTCTGTGCAGTGTCGTGCTCCTCTTGGCAGGCCTTTGCAATCCCAATTATCCCTGGAGCTGTGGGCTTTCTGGTTCTCCGGACCCTAACCCTAACCCTAACCCTAGAAGTTGCAGACCGCGGTTTCTGGGCATGGCCCCCCCTGGGTTCTGGCTAGGAAAGCTGGGGAAGGAGCCATGTCGGTGCAGTGTCGTGCTCCTCTTGGCAGGCCTTTGCAATCCCAATTATCCCTGGAGCTGTGGGCTTTCTGGTTCTCCGGACCCTAACCCTAACCCTAACCCTAGAAGTTGCCGACCGCGGTTTCCGGCCACGGCCCCCCCTGGGTTCTGGCTAGGAAAGCTGGGGAAGGAGCCATGTCGGTGCAGTGTCGTGCTCCTCTTGGCAGGCCTTTGCAATCCCAATTATCCCTGGAGCTGTGGGCTTTCTGGTTCTCCGGACCCTAACCCTAACCCTAACCCTAGAAGTTGCCGACCGCGGTTTCCGGCCACGGCCCCCCCTGGGTTCTGGATAGGAAAGCTGGGGAAGGAGCCATGTCGGTGCAGTGTCGTGCTCCTCTTGGCAGGCCTTTGCAATCCCAATTATCCCTGGAGCTGTGGGCTTTCTGGTTCTCCGGACCCTAACCCTAACCCTAACCCTAGAAGTTGCCGACCGCGGTTTCCGGCCACGGCCCCCCCCGGGTTCTGGCTAGGAAAGCAGGGGAAGGAGCCATGTCTGTGCAGTGTCGTGCTCCTCTTGGCAGGCCTTTGCAATCCCAATTATCCCTGGAGCTGTGGGCTTTCTGGTTCTCCGGACCCTAACCCTAACCCTAACCCTAGAAGTTGCCGACCGTGGTTTCCGGCCACGGTCCCCCCTGGGTTCTGGCTAGGAAAGCTGGGGAAGGAGCCATGTCTGTGCAGTGTCGTGCTCCTCTTGGCAGGCCTTTGCAATCCCAATTATCCCTGGAGCTGTGGGCTTTCTGGTTCTCCGGACCCTAACCCTAACCCTAACCCTAGAAGTTGCCGACCGCGGTTTCCGGCCACGGCCCCCCCTGGGTTCTGGCTAGGAAAGCAGGGGAAGGAGCCATGTCTGTGCAGTGTCGTGCTCCTCTTGGCAGGCCTTTGCAATCCCAATTATCCCTGGAGCTGTGGGCTATCTGGTTCTCCAGACCCTAACCCTAACCCTAACCCTAACCCTAGAAGTTGCCGACCGCGGTTTCCGGCCACGGCCCGCCCTGGGTTCTGGCTAGGAAAGCAGGGGAAGGAGCCATGTCTGTGCAGTGTCGTGCTCCTTTTAGCAGGCCTTTGCAATCCCAATTATCCCTGGAGCTGTGGGCTTTCTGGTTCTCCGGACCCTAACCCTAACCCTAACCCTAGAAGTTGCCGACCGCGGTTTTCGGCCACGGCCCCCCTGGGTTCTGGCTAGGAAAGCTGGGGAAGGAGCCATGTCTGTGCAGTCTCATGCTCCTCTTGGCAGGCCTTTGCAACCCCAATTATCCCTGGAGCTGTGGGCTTTCTGGTTCTCCGGACCCTAACCCTAACCCTAACCCTAACCCTAGAAGTTGCCGACCGCGGTTTCCGGCCACGGCCCCCCCTGGGTTCTGGCTAGGAAAGCAGGGGAAGGAGCCATGTCTGTGCAGTGTCGTGCTCCTCTTGGCAGGCCTTTGCAATCCCAATTATCCCTGGAGCTGTGGGCTTTCTGGTTCTCCGGACCCTAACCCTAACCCTAACCCTAGAAGTTGCCGACCGCGGTTTCCGGCCACGGCCCCCCCTGGGTTCTGGCTAGGAAAGCAGGGGAAGGAGCCATGTCGGTGCAGTGTCGTGCTCCTCTTGGCAGGCCTTTGCAATCCCAATTATCCCTGGAGCTGTGGGCTTTCTGGTTCTCCGGACCCTAACCCTAACCCTAACCCTAGAAGTTGCCGACCGCGGTTTCCGGCCACGGCCCCCCCTGGGTTCTGGCTAGGAAAGCTGGGGAAGGAGCCATGTCGGTGCAGTGTCGTGCTCCTCTTGGCAGGCCTTTGCAATCCCAATTATCCCTGGAGCTGTGGGCTTTCTGGTTCTCCAGACCCTAACCCTAACCCTAACCCTAGAAGTTGCCGACCGCGGTTTCCGGCCACGGCCCCCCCTGGGTTCTGGCTAGGAAAGCTGGGGAAGGAGCCATGTCTGTGCAGTGTCGTGCTCCTCTTGGCAGGCCTTTGCAATCCCAATTATCCCTGGAGCTGTGGGCTTTCTGGTTCTCCGGACCCTAACCCTAACCCTAACCCTAGAAGTTGCCGACCGTGGTTTCCGGCCACGGCCCCCCCCGGGTTCTGGCTAGGAAAGCAGGGGAAGGAGCCATGTCTGTGCAGTGTCGTGCTCCTCTTGGCAGGCCTTTGCAATCCCAATTATCCCTGGAGCTGTGGGCTTTCTGGTTCTCCGGACCCTAACCCTAACCCTAACCCTAGAAGTTGCTGACCGCGGTTTCCGGCCACGGCCCCCCCTGGGTTCTGGCTAGGAAAGCAGGGGAAGGAGCCATGTCGGTGCAGTGTCGTGCTCCTTTTGGCAGGCCTTTGCAATCCCAATTATCCCTGGAGCTGTGGGCTTTCTGGTTCTCCGGACCCTAACCCTAACCCTAACCCTAGAAGTTGCCGACCACGGTTTTCGGCCACGGCCCCCCCTGTGTTCTGGCTAGGAAAGCTGGGGAAGGAGCCATGTCTGTGCAGTGTCGTGCTCCTCTTGGCAGGCCTTTGCAATCCCAATTATCCCTGGAGCTGTGGGCTTTCTGGTTCTCCAGACCCTAACCCTAACCCTAACCCTAGAAGTTGCCGACCGCGGTTTCCGGCCACGGCCCCCCCCGGGTTCTGGCTAGGAAAGCAGGGGAAGGAGCCATGTCTGTGCAGTGTCGTGCTCCTCTTGGCAGGCCTTTGCAATCCCAATTATCCCTGGAGCTGTGGGCTTTCTGGTTCTCCGGACCCTAACCCTAACCCTAACCCTAACCCTAGAAGTTGCCGACCGCAGTTTCCGGCCACGGCCCCCCCTGGGTTCTGGCTAGGAAAGCAGGGGAAGGAGCCATGTCGGTGCAGTGTCGTGCTCCTCTTGGCAGGCCTTTGCAATCCCAATTATCCCTGGAGCTGTGGGCTTTCTGGTTCTCCGGACCCTAACCCTAACCCTAAACCTAGAAGTTGCCGACCGCGGTTTCCGGCCACGGCCCCCCCTGGGTTCTGGCTAGGAAAGCTGGGGAAGGAGCCATGTCGGTGCAGTGTCGTGCTCCTCTTGGCAGGCCTTTGCAATCCCAATTATCCCTGGAGCTGTGGGCTTTCTGGTTCTCCAGACCCTAACCCTAACCCTAACCCTAGAAGTTGCCGACCGCGGTTTCCGGCCACGGCCCCCCCTGGGTTCTGGCTAGGAAAGCTGGGGAAGGAGCCATGTCTGTGCAGTGTCGTGCTCCTCTTGGCAGGCCTTTGCAATCCCAATTATCCCTGGAGCTGTGGGCTTTCTGGTTCTCCGGACCCTAACCCTAACCCTAACCCTAGAAGTTGCCGACCGTGGTTTCCGGCCACGGCCCCCCCCGGGTTCTGGCTAGGAAAGCAGGGGAAGGAGCCATGTCTGTGCAGTGTCGTGCTCCTCTTGGCAGGCCTTTGCAATCCCAATTATCCCTGGAGCTGTGGGCTTTCTGGTTCTCCGGACCCTAACCCTAACCCTAACCCTAGAAGTTGCTGACCGCGGTTTCCGGCCACGGCCCCCCCTGGGTTCTGGCTAGGAAAGCAGGGGAAGGAGCCATGTCGGTGCAGTGTCGTGCTCCTTTTGGCAGGCCTTTGCAATCCCAATTATCCCTGGAGCTGTGGGCTTTCTGGTTCTCCGGACCCTAACCCTAACCCTAACCCTAGAAGTTGCCGACCACGGTTTTCGGCCACGGCCCCCCCTGTGTTCTGGCTAGGAAAGCTGGGGAAGGAGCCATGTCTGTGCAGTGTCGTGCTCCTCTTGGCAGGCCTTTGCAATCCCAATTATCCCTGGAGCTGTGGGCTTTCTGGTTCTCCAGACCCTAACCCTAACCCTAACCCTAGAAGTTGCCGACCGCGGTTTCCGGCCACGGCCCCCCCCGGGTTCTGGCTAGGAAAGCAGGGGAAGGAGCCATGTCTGTGGAGTGTCGTGCTCCTCTTGGCAGGTCTTTGCAATCCCAATTATCCCTGGAGCTGTGGGCTTTCTGGTTCTCCGGACCCTAACCCTAACCCTAACCCTAGAAGTTGCCGACCGCGGTTTCCGGCCACGGCCCCCGCTGGGTTCTGGCTAGGAAAGCAGGGGAAGGAGCCATGTCTGTGCAGTGTCGTGCTCCTCTTGGCAGGCCTTTGCAATCCCAATTATCCCTGGAGCTGTGGGCTTTCTGGTTCTCCGGACCCTAACCCTAACCCTAACCCTAGAAGTTGCCGACCGCGGTTTCCGGCCACGGCCCCCCCTGGATTCTGGCTAGGAAAGCAGGGGAAGGAGCCATGTCTGTGCAGTGTCGTGCTCCTCTTGGCAGGCCTTTGCAATCCCAATTATCCCTGGAGCTGTGGGCTTTCTGGTTCTCTGGACCCTAACCCTAACCCTAACCCTAGAAGTTGCCGACCGCGGTTTCCGGCCACGGCCCCCCCTGGGTTCTGGATAGGAAAGCTGGGGAAGGAGCCATGTCGGTGCAGTGTCGTGCTCCTCTTGGCAGGCCTTTGCAATCCCAATTATCCCTGGAGCTGTGGGCTTTCTGGTTCTCCGGACCCTAACCCTAACCCTAACCCTAGAAGTTGCCGACCGCGGTTTCCGGCCACGGCCCCCGCTGGGTTCTGGCTAGGAAAGCAGGGGAAGGAGCCATGTCTGTGCAGTGTCGTGCTCCTCTTGGCAGGCCTTTGCAATCCCAATTATCCCTGGAGCTGTGGGCTTTCTGGTTCTCCGGACCCTAACCCTAACCCTAACCCTAGAAGTTGCCGACCGCGGTTTCCGGCCACGGCCCCCCCTGGGTTCTGGCTAGGAAAGCAGGGGAAGGAGCCATGTCTGTGCAGTGTCGTGCTCCTTTTAGCAGGCCTTTGCAATCCCAATTATCCCTGGAGCTGTGGGCTTTCTGGTTCTCTGGACCCTAACCCTAACCCTAACCCTAGAAGTTGCCGACCGCGGTTTTCGGCCATGGACCCCCTGGGTTCTGGCTAGGAAAGCTGGGGAAGGAGCCATGTCTGTGCAGTGTCGTGCTCCTCTTGGCAGGCCTTTGCAATCCCAATTATCCCTGGAGCTGTGGGCTTTCTGGTTCTCCGGACCCTAACCCTAACCCTAACCCTAGAAGTTGCCGACCGTGGATTCCGGCCACGGCCCCCCCTGGGTTCTGGCTAGGAAAGCAGGGGAAGGAGCCATGTCTGTGCAGTGTCGTGCTCCTCTTGGCAGGCCTTTGCAATCCCAATTATCCCTGGAGCTGTGGGCTTTCTGGTTCTCTGGACCCTAACCCTAACCCTAACCCTAGAAGTTGCCGACCGCGGTTTTCGGCCATGGACCACCTGGGTTCTGGCTAGGAAAGCTGGGGAAGGAGCCATGTCTGTGCAGTGTCGTGCTCCTCTTGGCAGGCCTTTGCAATCCCAATTATCCCTGGAGCTGTGGGCTTTCTGGTTCTCCGGACCCTAACCCTAACCCTAACCCTAGAAGTTGCAGACCGCGGTTTCTGGGCATGGCCCCCCCTGGGTTCTGGCTAGGAAAGCTGGGGAAGGAGCCATGTCGGTGCAGTGTCGTGCTCCTCTTGGCAGGCCTTTGCAATCCCAATTATCCCTGGAGCTGTGGGCTTTCTGGTTCTCCGGACCCTAACCCTAACCCTAACCCTAGAAGTTGCCGACCGCGGTTTCCGGCCACGGCCCCCCCTGGGTTCTGGCTAGGAAAGCTGGGGAAGGAGCCATGTCGGTGCAGTGTCGTGCTCCTCTTGGCAGGCCTTTGCAATCCCAATTATCCCTGGAGCTGTGGGCTTTCTGGTTCTCCGGACCCTAACCCTAACCCTAACCCTAGAAGTTGCCGACCGCGGTTTCCGGCCACGGCCCCCCCTGGGTTCTGGATAGGAAAGCTGGGGAAGGAGCCATGTCGGTGCAGTGTCGTGCTCCTCTTGGCAGGCCTTTGCAATCCCAATTATCCCTGGAGCTGTGGGCTTTCTGGTTCTCCGGACCCTAACCCTAACCCTAACCCTAGAAGTTGCCGACCGCGGTTTCCGGCCACGGCCCCCCCCGGGTTCTGGCTAGGAAAGCAGGGGAAGGAGCCATGTCTGTGCAGTGTCGTGCTCCTCTTGGCAGGCCTTTGCAATCCCAATTATCCCTGGAGCTGTGGGCTTTCTGGTTCTCCGGACCCTAACCCTAACCCTAACCCTAGAAGTTGCCGACCGTGGTTTCCGGCCACGGTCCCCCCTGGGTTCTGGCTAGGAAAGCTGGGGAAGGAGCCATGTCTGTGCAGTGTCGTGCTCCTCTTGGCAGGCCTTTGCAATCCCAATTATCCCTGGAGCTGTGGGCTTTCTGGTTCTCCGGACCCTAACCCTAACCCTAACCCTAGAAGTTGCCGACCGCGGTTTCCGGCCACGGCCCCCCCTGGGTTCTGGCTAGGAAAGCAGGGGAAGGAGCCATGTCTGTGCAGTGTCGTGCTCCTCTTGGCAGGCCTTTGCAATCCCAATTATCCCTGGAGCTGTGGGCTATCTGGTTCTCCAGACCCTAACCCTAACCCTAACCCTAACCCTAGAAGTTGCCGACCGTGGTTTCCGGCCACGGCCCGCCCTGGGTTCTGGCTAGGAAAGCAGGGGAAGGAGCCATGTCTGTGCAGTGTCGTGCTCCTTTTAGCAGGCCTTTGCAATCCCAATTATCCCTGGAGCTGTGGGCTTTCTGGTTCTCCGGACCCTAACCCTAACCCTAACCCTAGAAGTTGCCGACCGCGGTTTTCGGCCACGGCCCCCCTGGGTTCTGGCTAGGAAAGCTGGGGAAGGAGCCATGTCTGTGCAGTCTCATGCTCCTCTTGGCAGGCCTTTGCAACCCCAATTATCCCTGGAGCTGTGGGCTTTCTGGTTCTCCGGACCCTAACCCTAACCCTAACCCTAACCCTAGAAGTTGCCGACCGCGGTTCCCGGCCACGGCCCCCCCTGGGTTCTGGCTAGGAAAGCAGGGGAAGGAGCCATGTCTGTGCAGTGTCGTGCTCCTCTTGGCAGGCCTTTGCAATCCCAATTATCCCTGGAGCTGTGGGCTTTCTGGTTCTCCGGACCCTAACCCTAACCCTAACCCTAGAAGTTGCCGACCGCGGTTTCCGGCCACGGCCCCCCCTGGGTTCTGGCTAGGAAAGCAGGGGAAGGAGCCATGTCTGTGCAGTGTCGTGCTCCTCTTGGCAGGCCTTTGCAATCCCAATTATCCCTGGAGCTGTGGGCTTTCTGGTTCTCCGGACCCTAACCCTAACCCTAACCCTAGAAGTTGCCGACCGCGGTTTCCGGCCACGGCCCCCCCTGGGTTCTGGCTAGGAAAGCTGGGGAAGGAGCCATGTCGGTGCAGTGTCGTGCTCCTCTTGGCAGGCCTTTGCAATCCCAATTATCCCTGGAGCTGTGGGCTTTCTGGTTCTCCAGACCCTAACCCTAACCCTAACCCTAGAAGTTGCCGACCGCGGTTTCCGGCCACGGCCCCCCCTGGGTTCTGGCTAGGAAAGCTGGGGAAGGAGCCATGTCTGTGCAGTGTCGTGCTCCTCTTGGCAGGCCTTTGCAATCCCAATTATCCCTGGAGCTGTGGGCTTTCTGGTTCTCCGGACCCTAACCCTAACCCTAACCCTAGAAGTTGCCGACCGTGGTTTCCGGCCACGGCCCCCCCCGGGTTCTGGCTAGGAAAGCAGGGGAAGGAGCCATGTCTGTGCAGTGTCGTGCTCCTCTTGGCAGGCCTTTGCAATCCCAATTATCCCTGGAGCTGTGGGCTTTCTGGTTCTCCGGACCCTAACCCTAACCCTAACCCTAGAAGTTGCTGACCGCGGTTTCCGGCCACGGCCCCCCCTGGGTTCTGGCTAGGAAAGCAGGGGAAGGAGCCATTTCTGTGCAGTGTCGTGCTCCTTTTGGCAGGCCTTTGCAATCCCAATTATCCCTGGAGCTGTGGGCTTTCTGGTTCTCCGGACCCTAACCCTAACCCTAACCCTAGAAGTTGCCGACCACGGTTTTCGGCCACGGCCCCCCCTGTGTTCTGGCTAGGAAAGCTGGGGAAGGAGCCATGTCTGTGCAGTGTCGTGCTCCTCTTGGCAGGCCTTTGCAATCCCAATTATCCCTGGAGCTGTGGGCTTTCTGGTTCTCCAGACCCTAACCCTAACCCTAACCCTAGAAGTTGCCGACCGCGGTTTCCGGCCACGGCCCCCCCCGGGTTCTGGCTAGGAAAGCTGGGGAAGGAGCCATGTCTGTGCAGTGTCGTGCTCCTCTTGGCAGGCCTTTGCAATCCCAATTATCCCTGGAGCTGTGGGCTTTCTGGTTCTCTGGACCCTAACCCTAACCCTAACCCTAGAAGTTGCCGACCGCGGTTTCCGGCCACGGCCCGCCCTGGGTTCTGGCTAGGAAAGCTGGGGAAGGAGCCATGTCGGTGCAGTGTCGTGCTCCTCTTGGCAGGCCTTTGCAATCCCAATTATCCCTGGAGCTGTGGGCTTTCTGGTTCTCCGGACCCTAACCCTAACCCTAACCCTAGAAGTTGCCGACCGCGGTTTCCGGCCACGGCCCCCCCTGGGTTCTGGCTAGGAAAGCAGGGGAAGGAGCCATGTCGGTGCAGTGTCGTGCTCCTCTTGGCAGGCCTTTGCAATCCCAATTATCCCTGGAGCTGTGGGCTTTCTGGTTCTCCGGACCCTAACCCTAACCCTAACCCTAGAAGTTGCCGACCGCGGTTTCCGGCCACGGCCCCCCCTGGGTTCTGGCTAGGAAAGCAGGGGAAGGAGCCATGTCGGTGCAGTGTCGTGCTCCTCTTGGCAGGCCTTTGCAATCCCAATTATCCCTGGAGCTGTGGGCTTTCTGGTTCTCCGGACCCTAACCCTAACCCTAACCCTAGAAGTTGCCGACCGCGGTTTCCGGCCACGGCCCCCCCTGGGTTCTGGCTAGGAAAGCAGGGGAAGGAGCCATGTCTGTGCAGTGTCGTGCTCCTCTTGGCAGGCCTTTGCAATCCCAATTATCCCTGGAGCTGTGGGCTATCTGGTTCTCCAGACCATAACCCTAACCCTAACCCTAACCCTAGAAGTTGCCGACCGCGGTTTCCGGCCACGGCCCCCCCTGGGTTCTGGCTAGGAAAGCAGGGGAAGGAGCCATGTCTGTGCAGTGTCGTGCTCCTTTTAGCAGGCCTTTGCAATCCCAATTATCCCTGGAGCTGTGGGCTTTCTGGTTCTCCGGACCCTAACCCTAACCCTAACCCTAGAAGTTGCCGACCGCGGTTTTCGGCCACGGACACCCTGGGTTCTGGCTAGGAAAGCTGGGGAAGGGCCCCCCCTGGGTTCTGGCTAGGAAAGCTGGGGAAGGAGCCATGTCGGTGCAGTGTCGTGCTCCTCTTGGCAGGCCTTTGCAATCCCAATTATCCCTGGAGCTGTGGGCTTTCTGGTTCTCCGGACCCTAACCCTAACCCTAACCCTAGAAGTTGCCGACCGCGGTTTCCGGCCACGGCCCCCCCTGGGTTCTGGCTAGGAAAGCAGGGGAAGGAGCCATGTCTGTGCAGTGTCGTGCTCCTCTTGGCAGGCCTTTGCAATCCCAATTATCCCTGGAGCTGTGGGCTTTCTGGTTCTCCGGACCCTAACCCTAACCCTAACCCTAGAAGTTGCCGACCGCGGTTTCCGGCCACGGCCCCCCCTGGGTTCTGGCTAGGAAAGCAGGGGAAGGAGCCATGTCTGTGCAGTGTCGTGCTCCTCTTGGCAGGCCTTTGCAATCCCAATTATCCCTGGAGCTGTGGGCTTTCTGGTTCTCCGGACCCTAACCCTAACCCTAACCCTAGAAGTTGCTGACCGCGGTTTCCGGCCACGGCCCCCCCTGGGTTCTGGCTAGGAAAGCTGGGGAAGGAGCCATGTCGGTGCAGTGTCGTGCTCCTCTTGGCAGGCCTTTGCAATCCCAATTATCCCTGGAGCTGTGGGCTTTCTGGTTCTCCGGACCCTAACCCTAACCCTAACCCTAGAAGTTGCCGACCGCGGTTTCCGGCCACGGCCCCCCCTGGGTTCTGGCTAGGAAAGCAGGGGAAGGAGCCATGTCGGTGCAGTGTCGTGCTCCTCTTGGCAGGCCTTTGCAATCCCAATTATCCCTGGAGCTGTGGGCTTTCTGGTTCTCCGGACCCTAACCCTAACCCTAACCCTAGAAGTTGCCGACCGCGGTTTCCGGCCACGGCCCCCCCTGGGTTCTGGCTAGGAAAGCAGGGGAAGGAGCCATGTCTGTGCAGTGTCGTGCTCCTCTTGGCAGGCCTTTGCAATCCCAATTATCCCTGGAGCTGTGGGCTATCTGGTTCTCCAGACCATAACCCTAACCCTAACCCTAACCCTAGAAGTTGCCGACCGCGGTTTCCGGCCACGGCCCCCCCTGGGTTCTGGCTAGGAAAGCAGGGGAAGGAGCCATGTCTGTGCAGTGTCGTGCTCCTTTTAGCAGGCCTTTGCAATCCCAATTATCCCTGGAGCTGTGGGCTTTCTGGTTCTCCGGACCCTAACCCTAACCCTAACCCTAGAAGTTGCCGACCGCGGTTTTCGGCCACGGACACCCTGGGTTCTGGCTAGGAAAGCTGGGGAAGGGCCCCCCCTGGGTTCTGGCTAGGAAAGCTGGGGAAGGAGCCATGTCGGTGCAGTGTCGTGCTCCTCTTGGCAGGCCTTTGCAATCCCAATTATCCCTGGAGCTGTGGGCTTTCTGGTTCTCCGGACCCTAACCCTAACCCTAACCCTAGAAGTTGCCGACCGCGGTTTCCGGCCACGGCCCCCCCTGGGTTCTGGCTAGGAAAGCAGGGGAAGGAGCCATGTCTGTGCAGTGTCGTGCTCCTCTTGGCAGGCCTTTGCAATCCCAATTATCCCTGGAGCTGTGGGCTTTCTGGTTCTCCGGACCCTAACCCTAACCCTAACCCTAGAAGTTGCCGACCGCGGTTTCCGGCCACGGCCCCCCCTGGGTTCTGGCTAGGAAAGCAGGGGAAGGAGCCATGTCTGTGCAGTGTCGTGCTCCTCTTGGCAGGCCTTTGCAATCCCAATTATCCCTGGAGCTGTGGGCTTTCTGGTTCTCCGGACCCTAACCCTAACCCTAACCCTAGAAGTTGCCGACCGTGGATTCTGGGCATGGCCCCCCCTGGGTTCTGGCTAGGAAAGCTGGGGAAGGAGCCATGTCGGTGCAGTGTCGTGCTCCTCTTGGCAGGCCTTTGCAATCCCAATTATCCCTGGAGCTGTGGGCTTTCTGGTTCTCCGGACCCTAACCCTAACCCTAACCCTAGAAGTTGCCGACCGCGGTTTCCGGCCACGGCCCCCCCTGGGTTCTGGCTAGGAAGGCAGGGGAAGGAGCCATGTCTGTGCAGTGTCGTGCTCCTCTTGGCAGGCCTTTGCAATCCCAATTATCCCTGGAGCTGTGGGCTTTCTGGTTCTCCAGACCCTAACCCTAACCCTAACCCTAGAAGTTGCCGACCGTGGTTTCCGGCCACGGCCCCCCCTGGGTTCTGGCTGGGAAAGCAGGGGAAGGAGCCATGTCTGTGCAGTGTCGTGCTCCTCTTGGCAGGCCTTTGCAATCCCAATTATCCCTGGAGCTGTGGGCTTTCTGGTTCTCCGGACCCTAACCCTAACCCTAACCCTAGAAGTTGCCGACCGCGGTTTCCGGCCACGGCCCCCCCCGGGTTCTGGCTAGGAAAGCTGGGGAAGGAGCCATGTCTGTGCAGTGTCGTGCTCCTCTTGGCAGGCCTTTGCAATCCCAATTATCCCTGGAGCTGTGGGCTTTCTGGTTCTCCGGACCCTAACCCTAACCCTAACCCTAGAAGTTGCCAACCGCGGTTTCCGGCCACGGCCCCCCCTGGGTTCTGGCTAGGAAAGCTGGGGAAGGAGCCATGTCGGTGCAGTGTCGTGCTCCTCTTGGCAGGCCTTTGCAATCCCAATTATCCCTGGAGCTGTGGGCTATCTGCTTCTCCGGACCCTAACCCTAACCCTAACCCTAACCCTAGAAGTTGCCGACCGCGGTTTTCGGCCACGGCCCCCCCTGGGTTCTGCTTAGGAATGCAGGGGAAGGAGCCATGTCTGTGCAGTGTCGTGCTCCTCTTGGCAGGCCTTTGCAATCCCAATTATCCCTGGAGCTGTGGGCTTTCTGGTTCTCCGGACCCTAACCCTAACCCTAACCCTAGAAGTTGCCGACCGCGTTTTCCGGCCACGGCCCCCCCTGGGTTCTGACTAGGAAAGCTGGGGAAGGAGCCATGTCTGTGCAGTGTCGTGCTCCTCTTGGCAGGCCTTTGCAATCCCAATTATCCCTGGAGCTGTGGGCTTTCTGGTTCTCCGGACCCTAACCCTAACCCTAACCCTAGAAGTTGCCGACCGCGGTTTCCGGCCACGGCCCCCCCCGGGTTCTGGCTAGGAAAGCAGGGGAAGGAGCCATGTCTGTGCAGTGTCGTGCTCCTCTTGGCAGGCCTTTGCAATCCCAATTATCCCTGGAGCTGTGGGCTTTCTGGTTCTCCGGACCCTAACCCTAACCCTAACCCTAGAAGTTGCCGACTGCGGATTCCGGCCACGGCCCCCCCTGGGTTCTGGCTAGGAAAGCAGGGGAAGGAGCCATGTCTGTGCAGTGTCGTGCTCCTCTTGGCAGGCCTTTGCAATCCCAATTATCCCTGGAGCTGTGGGCTTTCTGGTTCTCCGGACCCTAACCCTAACCCTAACCCTAGAAGTTGCCGACCATGGTTTCCGGCCACGGCCCCCCCTGGGTTCTGGCTAGGAAAGCTGGGGAAGGAGCCATGTCTGTGCAGTGTCGTGCTCCTCTTGGCAGGCCTTTGCAATCCCAATTATCCCTGGAGCTGTGGGCTTTCTGGTTCTCCGGACCCTAACCCTAACCCTAACCCTAGAAGTTGCCGACCGCGGTTTCCGGCCACGGCCCCCCCTGGGTTCTGGCTAGGAAAGCAGGGGAAGGAGCCATGTCTGTGCAGTGTCGTGCTCCTCTTGGCAGGCCTTTGCAATCCCAATTATCCCTGGAGCTGTGGGCTATCTGGTTCTCCGGACCCTAACCCTAACCCTAACCCTAACCCTAGAAGTTGCCGACCGCGGTTTCCGGCCACGGCCCCCCCTGGGTTCTGGCTAGGAAAGCAGGGGAAGGAGCCATGTCGGTGCAGTGTCGTGCTCCTCTTGGCAGGCCTTTGCAATCCCAATTATCCCTGGAGCTGTGGGCTTTCTGGTTCTCCGGACCCTAACCCTAACCCTAACCCTAGAAGTTGCCGACCGCGGTTTCCGGCCACGGCCCCCCCTGGGTTCTGGCTAGGAAAGCTGGGGAAGGAGCCATGTCTGTGCAGTGTCGTGCTCCTTTTGGCAGGCCTTTGCAATCCCAATTATCCCTGGAGCTGTGGGCTTTCTGGTTCTCCGGACCCTAACCCTAACCCTAACCCTAGAAGTTGCCGACCGCGGTTTCCGGCCACGGCCCCCCCTGGGTTCTGGCTAGGAAATCAGGGGAAGGAGCCATGTCTGTGCAGTGTCGTGCTCCTCTTGGCAGGCCTTTGCAATCCCAATTATCCCTGGAGCTGTGGGCTTTCTGGTTCTCCAGACCCTAACCCTAACCCTAACCCTAGAAGTTGCCGACCGCGGTTTCCGGCCACGGCCCCCCCTGGGTTCTGGCTAGGAAAGCAGGGGAAGGAGCCATGTCGGTGCAGTGTCGTGCTCCTCTTGGCAGGCCTTTGCAATCCCAATTATCCCTGGAGCTGTGGGCTTTCTGGTTCTCCGGACCCTAACCCTAACCCTAACCCTAGAAGTTGCCGACTGCGGTTTCCGGCCATGGCCCCCCCTGGGTTCTGGCTAGGAAAGCAGGGGAAGGAGCCATGTCTGTGCAGTGTCGTGCTCCTCTTGGCAGGCCTTTGCAATCCCAATTATCCCTGGAGCTGTGGGCTTTCTGGTTCTCCGGACCCTAACCCTAACCCTAACCCTAGAAGTTGCCGACCGTGGTTTCCGGCCACGGCCCCCCCCGGGTTCTGGCTAGGAAAGCAGGGGAAGGAGCCATGTCTGTGCAGTGTCGTGCTCCTCTTGGCAGGCCTTTGCAATCCCAATTATCCCTGGAGCTGTGGGCTTTCTGGTTCTCCGGACCCTAACCCTAACCCTAACCCTAGAAGTTGCCGACCGCGGTTTCCGGCCACGGCCCCCCCTGGGTTCTGGCTAGGAAAGCAGGGGAAGGAGCCATGTCTGTGCAGTGTCGTGCTCCTCTTGGCAGGCCTTTGCAATCCCAATTATCCCTGGAGCTGTGGGCTATCTGGTTCTCCGGACCCTAACCCTAACCCTAACCCTAACCCTAGAAGTTGCCGACCGCGGTTTCCGGCCACGGCCCCCCCTGGGTTCTGGCTAGGAAAGCTGGGGAAGGAGCCATGTCTGTGCAGTGTCGTGCTCCTCTTGGCAGGCCTTTGCAATCCCAATTATCCCTGGAGCTGTGGGCTTTCTGGTTCTCCGGACCCTAACCCTAACCCTAACCCTAGAAGTTGCCGACCGCGGTTTTCGGCCACGGCCCCCCCGGGTTCTGGCTAGGAAAGCAGGGGAAGGAGCCATGTCTGTGCAGTGTCGTGCTCCTCTTGGCAGGCCTTTGCAATCCCAATTATCCCTGGAGCTGTGGGCTTTCTGGTTCTCCGGACCCTAACCCTAACCCTAACCCTAGAAGTTGCCGACCGCGGTTTCCGGCCACGGCCCCCCCTGGGTTCTGGCTAGGAAAGCTGGGGAAGGAGCCATGTCGGTGCAGTGTCGTGCTCCTCTTGGCAGGCCTTTGCAATCCCAATTATCCCTGGAGCTGTGGGCTTTCTGGTTCTCCGGACCCTAACCCTAACCCTAACCCTAGAAGTTGCCGACCGTGGATTCCGGCCACGGCCCCCCCTGGGTTCTGGCTAGGAAAGCAGGGGAAGGAGCCATGTCGGTGCAGTGTCGTGCTCCTCTTGGCAGGCCTTTGCAATCCCAATTATCCCTGGAGCTGTGGGCTTTCTGGTTCTCCGGACCCTAACCCTAACCCTAACCCTAGAAGTTGCCGACCGCGGTTTTCGGCCACGGCCCCCCCTGGGTTCTGGCTAGGAAAGCAGGGGAAGGAGCCATGTCTGTGCAGTGTCGTGCTCCTCTTGGCAGGCCTTTGCAATCCCAATTATCCCTGGAGCTGTGGGCTTTCTGGTTCTCCGGACCCTAACCCTAACCCTAACCCTAGAAGTTGCCGACCGCGGTTTCTGGCATGGCCCCCCCTGGGTTCTGGCTAGGAAAGCTGGGGAAGGAGCCATGTCGGTGCAGTGTCGTGCTCCTCTTGGCAGACCTTTGCAATCCCAATTATCCCTGGAGCTGTGGGCTTTCTGGTTCTCCGGACCCTAAACCTAACCCTAACCCTAGAAGTTGCCGACCGCGGTTTCCGGCCACGGCCCCCCCCGGGATCTGGCTAGGAAAGCTGGGGAAGGAGCCATGTCTGTGCAGTGTCGTGCTCCTCTTGGCAGGCCTTTGCAATCCCAATTATCCCTGGAGCTGTGGGCTATCTGGTTCTCCGGACCCTAACCCTAACCCTAACCCTAACCCTAGAAGTTGCCGACCGCGGTTTCCGGCCACGGCCCCCCCTGGGTTCTGGCTAGGAAAGCAGGGGAAGGAGCCATGTCGGTGCAGTGTCGTGCTCCTCTTGGCAGGCCTTTGCAATCCCAATTATCCCTGGAGCTGTGGGCTTTCTGGTTCTCCGGACCCTAACCCTAACCCTAACCCTAGAAGTTGCCGACTGCGGTTTCCGGCCATGGCCCCCCCTGGGTTCTGGCTAGGAAAGCAGGGGAAGGAGCCATGTCTGTGCAGTGTCGTGCTCCTCTTGGCAGGCCTTTGCAATCCCAATTATCCCTGGAGCTGTGGGCTTTCTGGTTCTCCGGACCCTAACCCTAACCCTAAACCTAGAAGTTGCCGACCGTGGTTTCCGGCCACGGCCCCCCCCTGGGTTCTGGCTAGGAAAGCAGGGGAAGGAGCCATGTCTGTGCAGTGTCGTGCTCCTCTTGGCAGGCCTTTGCAATCCCAATTATCCCTGGAGCTGTGGGCTTTCTGGTTCTCCGGACCCTAACCCTAACCCTAACCCTAGAAGTTGCCGACCGCGGTTTCCGGCCACGGCCCCCCCTGGGTTCTGGCTAGGAAAGCAGGGGAAGGAGCCATGTCTGTGCAGTGTCGTGCTCCTCTTGGCAGGCCTTTGCAATCCCAATTATCCCTGGAGCTGTGGGCTATCTGGTTCTCCGGACCCTAACCCTAACCCTAACCCTAACCCTAGAAGTTGCCGACCGCGGTTTCCGGCCACGGCCCCCCCTGGGTTCTGGCTAGGAAAGCTGGGGAAGGAGCCATGTCTGTGCAGTGTCGTGCTCCTCTTGGCAGGCCTTTGCAATCCCAATTATCCCTGGAGCTGTGGGCTTTCTGGTTCTCCGGACCCTAACCCTAACCCTAACCCTAGAAGTTGCCGACCGCGGTTTCCGGCCACGGCCCCCCCTGGGTTCTGGCTAGGAAAGCTGGGGAAGGAGCCATGTCGGTGCAGTGTCGTGCTCCTCTTGGCAGGCCTTTGCAATCCCAATTATCCCTGGAGCTGTGGGCTTTCTGGTTCTCCGGACCCTAACCCTAACCCTAACCCTAGAAGTTGCCGACCGTGGATTCCGGCCACGGCCCCCCCTGGGTTCTGGCTAGGAAAGCAGGGGAAGGAGCCATGTCGGTGCAGTGTCGTGCTCCTCTTGGCAGGCCTTTGCAATCCCAATTATCCCTGGAGCTGTGGGCTTTCTGGTTCTCCGGACCCTAACCCTAACCCTAACCCTAGAAGTTGCCGACCGCGGTTTTCGGCCACGGCCCCCCCTGGGTTCTGGCTAGGAAAGCAGGGGAAGGAGCCATGTCTGTGCAGTGTCGTGCTCCTCTTGGCAGGCCTTTGCAATCCCAATTATCCCTGGAGCTGTGGGCTTTCTGGTTCTCCGGACCCTAACCCTAACCCTAACCCTAGAAGTTGCCGACCGCGGTTTCTGGCATGGCCCCCCCTGGGTTCTGGCTAGGAAAGCTGGGGAAGGAGCCATGTCGGTGCAGTGTCGTGCTCCTCTTGGCAGACCTTTGCAATCCCAATTATCCCTGGAGCTGTGGGCTTTCTGGTTCTCCGGACCCTAACCCTAACCCTAACCCTAGAAGTTGCCGACCGCGGTTTCCGGCCACGGCCCCCCCCGGGTTCTGGCTAGGAAAGCAGGGGAAGGAGCCATGTCTGTGCAGTGTCGTGCTCCTCTTGGCAGGCCTTTGCAATCCCAATTATCCCTGGAGCTGTGGGCTTTCTGGTTCTCCAGACCCTAACCCTAACCCTAACCCTATAAGTTGCCGACCGTGGTTTCCGGCCACGGCCCCCCCTGGGTTCTGGCTAGGAAAGCAGGGGAAGGAGCCATGTCTGTGCAGTGTCGTGCTCCTCTTGGCAGGCCTTTGCAATCCCAATTATCCCTGGAGCTGTGGGCTTTCTGGTTCTCCGGACCCTAACCCTAACCCTAACCCTAGAAGTTGCCGACCGCGGTTTCTGGGCATGGCCCCCCCTGGGTTCTGGCTAGGAAAGCTGGGGAAGGAGCCATGTCGGTGCAGTGTCGTGCTCCTCTTGGCAGGCCTTTGCAATCCCAATTATCCCTGGAGCTGTGGGCTTTCTGGTTCTCCGGACCCTAACCCTAACCCTAACCCTAGAAGTTGCCGACCGCGGTTTCCGGCCACGGCCCCCCCTGGGTTCTGGCTAGGAAAGCTGGGGAAGGAGCCATGTCGGTGCAGTGTCGTGCTCCTCTTGGCAGGCCTTTGCAATCCCAATTATCCCTGGAGCTGTGGGCTTTCTGGTTCTCCGGACCCTAACCCTAACCCTAACCCTAGAAGTTGCCGACCGCGGTTTCCGGCCACGGCCCCCCCTGGGTTCTGGCTAGGAAAGCAGGGGAAGGAGCCATGTCTGTGCAGTGTTGTGCTCCTCTTGGCAGGCTTTTGCAATCCCAATTATCCCTGGAGCTGTGGGCTATCTGGTTCTCCGGACCCTAACCCTAACCCTAACCCTAACCCTAGAAGTTGCCGACCGCGGTTTCCGGCCACGGCCCCCCCCTGGGTTCTGGCTAGGAAAGCAGGGGAAGGAGCCATGTCGGTGCAGTGTCGTGCTCCTCTTGGCAGGCCTTTGCAATCCCAATTATCCCTGGAGCTGTGGGCTTTCTGTTTCTCCGGACCCTAACCCTAACCCTAACCCTAGAAGTTGCCGACCGCGGTTTCCGGCCACGGCCCCCCCTGGGTTCTGGCTAGGAAAGCTGGGGAAGGAGCCATGTCTGTGCAGTGTCGTGCTCCTCTTGGCAGGCCTTTGCAATCCCAATTATCCCTGGAGCTGTGGGCTTTCTGGTTCTCCGGACCCTAACCCTAACCCTAACCCTAGAATTTGCTGACCGCGGTTTCCGGACACGGCCCCCCCTGGGTTCTGGCTAGGAAAGCAGGGGAAGGAGCCATGTCTGTGCAGTGTCGTGCTCCTTTTGGCAGGCCTTTGCAATCCCAATTATCCCTGGAGCTGTGGGCTTTCTGGTTCTCCGGACCCTAACCCTAACCCTAACCCTAGAAGTTGCCGACCGCGGTTTCTGGGCATGGCCCCCCCTGGGTTCTGGCTAGGAAAGCTGGGGAAGGAGCCATGTCGGTGCAGTGTCGTGCTCCTCTTGGCAGGCCTTTGCAATCCCAATTATCCCTGGAGCTGTGGGCTTTCTGGTTCTCCGGACCCTAACCCTAACCCTAACCCTAGAAGTTGCCGACCGCGGTTTCCGGCCACGGCCCCCCCTGGGTTCTGGCTAGGAAAGCTGGGGAAGGAGCCATGTCGGTGCAGTGTCGTGCTCCTCTTGGCAGGCCTTTGCAATCCCAATTATCCCTGGAGCTGTGGGCTTTCTGGTTCTCCGGACCCTAACCCTAACCCTAACCCTAGAAGTTGCCGACCGCGGTTTCCGGCCACGGCCCCCCCTGGGTTCTGGCTAGGAAAGCAGGGGAAGGAGCCATGTCTGTGCAGTGTTGTGCTCCTCTTGGCAGGCCTTTGCAAACCCAATTATCCCTGGAGCTGTGGGCTTTCTGGTTCTCCGGACCCTAACCCTAACCCTAACCCTAGAAGTTGCTGACCGCGGTTTCCGGACACGGCCCCCCCTGGGTTCTGGCTAGGAAAGCAGGGGAAGGAGCCATGTCTGTGCAGTGTTGTGCTCCTCTTGGCAGGCCTTTGCAATCCCAATTATCCCTGGAGCTGTGGGCTTTCTGGTTCTCCGGACCCTAACCCTAACCCTAACCCTAACCCTATAAGTTGCCGACCGTGGTTTCCGGCCACGGCCCCCCCTGGGTTCTGGCTAGGAAAGCTGGGGAAGGAGCCATGTCGGTGCAGTGTCGTGCTCCTCTTGGCAGGCCTTTGCAATCCCAATTATCCCTGGAGCTGTGGGCTTTCTGGTTCTCCGGACCCTAACCCTAACCCTAACCCTAGAAGTGCCGACCGCGGTTTCCGGCCACGGCCTGCCCTGGGTTCTGGCTAGGAAAGCAGGGGAAGGAGCCATGTCTGTGCAGTGTCGTGCTCCTTTTAGCAGGCCTTTGCAATCCCAATTATCCCTGGAGCTGTGGGCTTTCTGGTTCTCCGGACCCTAACCCTAACCCTAACCCTCGAAGTTGCCGACCGTGGTTTCCGGCCACGGCCCCCCCCGGATTCTGGCTAGGAAAGCAGGGGAAGGAGCCATGTCGGTGCAGTGTCGTGCTCCTCTTGGCAGGCCTTTGCAATCCCAATTATCCCTGGAGCTGTGGGCTTTCTGGTTCTCCGGACCCTAACCCTAACCCTAACCCTAGAAGTTGCCGACCGCGGTTTTCGGCCACGGCCCCCCCTGGGTTCTGGCTAGGAAAGCAGGGGAAGGAGCCATGTCTGTGCAGTGTCGTGCTCCTCTTGGCAGGCCTTTGCAATCCCAATTATCCCTGGAGCTGTGGGCTTTCTGGTTCTCCGGACCCTAACCCTAACCCTAACCCTAGAAGTTGCAGACCGCGGTTTCTGGGCGTGGCCCCCCCTGGGTTCTGGCTAGGAAAGCTGGGGAAGGAGCCATGTCGGTGCAGTGTCGTGCTCCTCTTGGCAGGCCTTTGCAATCCCAATCATCCCTGGAGCTGTGGGCTTTCTGGTTCTCTGGACCCTAACCCTAACCCTAACCCTAGAAGTTGCCGACCGCGGTTTCCGGCCACGGCCCCCCCCGGGTTCTGGCTAGGAAAGCAGGGGAAGGAGCCATGTCTGTGCAGTGTCGTGCTCCTCTTGGCAGGCCTTTGCAATCCCAATTATCCCTGGAGCTGTGGGCTTTCTGGTTCTCCAGACCCTAACCCTAACCCTAACCCTATAAGTTGCCGACCGTGGTTTCCGGCCACGGCCCCCCCTGGGTTCTGGCTAGGAAAGCAGGGGAAGGAGCCATGTCTGTGCAGTGTCGTGCTCCTCTTGGCAGGCCTTTGCAATCCCAATTACCCCTGGAGCTGTGGGCTTTCTGGTTCTCCGGACCCTAACCCTAACCCTAACCCTAGAATTTGCAGACCGCGGTTTCTGGGCGTGGCCCCCCCTGGGTTCTGGCTAGGAAAGCTGGGGAAGGAGCCATGTCTGTGCAGTGTCGTGCTCCTCTTAGCAGGCCTTTGCAATCCCAATTATCCCTGGAGCTGTGGGCTTTCTGGTTCTCCGGACCCTAACCCTAACCCTAACCCTAGAAGTTGCCGACCGCGGTTTCCGGCCACGGCCCCCCCCTGGGTTCTGGCTAGGAAAACAGGGGAAGGAGCCATGTCGGTGCAGTGTCGTGCTCCTCTTGGCAGGCCTTTGCAATCCCAATTATCCCTGGAGCTGTGGGCTTTCTGGTTCTCCGGACCCTAACCCTAACCCTAACCCTAGAAGTTGCCGACCGCGGTTTCCGGCCACGGCCCCCCCTGGGTTCTGGCTAGGAAAGCTGGGGAAGGAGCCATGTCTGTGCAGTGTCGTGCTCCTCTTGGCAGGCCTTTGCAATCCCAATTATCCCTGGAGCTGTGGGCTTTCTGGTTCTCCGGACCCTAACCCTAACCCTAACCCTAGAAGTTGCTGACCGCGGTTTCCGGCCACGGCCCCCCCTGGGTTCTGGCTAGGAAAGCAGGGGAAGGAGCCATGTCTGTGCAGTGTCGTGCTCCTTTTGGCAGGCCTTTGCAATCCCAATTATCCCTGGAGCTGTGGGCTTTCTGGTTCTCCGGACCCTAACCCTAACCCTAACCCTAGAAGTTGCCGACCGCGGTTTCTGGGCATGGCCCCCCCTGGGTTCTGGCTAGGAAAGCAGGGGAAGGAGCCATGTCGGTGCAGTGTCGTGCTCCTCTTGGCAGGCCTTTGCAATCCCAATTATCCCTGGAGCTGTGGGCTATCTGGTTCTCCGGACCCTAACCCTAACCCTAACCCTAACCCTAGAAGTTGCCGACCGCGGTTTCCGGCCACGGCCCCCCCCTGGGTTCTGGCTAGGAAAGCAGGGGAAGGAGCCATGTCGGTGCAGTGTCGTGCTCCTCTTGGCAGGCCTTTGCAATCCCAATTATCCCTGGAGCTGTGGGCTTTCTGTTTCTCCGGACCCTAACCCTAACCCTAACCCTAGAAGTTGCCGACCGCGGTTTCCGGCCACGGCCCCCCCTGGGTTCTGGCTAGGAAAGCTGGGGAAGGAGCCATGTCTGTGCAGTGTCGTGCTCCTCTTGGCAGGCCTTTGCAATCCCAATTATCCCTGGAGCTGTGGGCTTTCTGGTTCTCCGGACCCTAACCCTAACCCTAACCCTAGAATTTGCTGACCGCGGTTTCCGGACACGGCCCCCCCTGGGTTCTGGCTAGGAAAGCAGGGGAAGGAGCCATGTCTGTGCAGTGTCGTGCTCCTTTTGGCAGGCCTTTGCAATCCCAATTATCCCTGGAGCTGTGGGCTTTCTGGTTCTCCGGACCCTAACCCTAACCCTAACCCTAGAAGTTGCCGACCGCGGTTTCTGGGCATGGCCCCCCCTGGGTTCTGGCTAGGAAAGCTGGGGAAGGAGCCATGTCGGTGCAGTGTCGTGCTCCTCTTGGCAGGCCTTTGCAATCCCAATTATCCCTGGAGCTGTGGGCTTTCTGGTTCTCCGGACCCTAACCCTAACCCTAACCCTAGAAGTTGCCGACCGCGGTTTCTGGCCACGGCCCCCCCTGGGTTCTGGCTAGGAAAGCTGGGGAAGGAGCCATGTCGGTGCAGTGTCGTGCTCCTCTTGGCAGGCCTTTGCAATCCCAATTATCCCTGGAGCTGTGGGCTTTCTGGTTCTCCGGACCCTAACCCTAACCCTAACCCTAGAAGTTGCCGACCGCGGTTTCCGGCCACGGCCCCCCCTGGGTTCTGGCTAGGAAAGCAGGGGAAGGAGCCATGTCTGTGCAGTGTTGTGCTCCTCTTGGCAGGCCTTTGCAATCCCAATTATCCCTGGAGCTGTGGGCTTTCTGGTTCTCCGGACCCTAACCCTAACCCTAACCCTAGAAGTTGCTGACCGCGGTTTCCGGACACGGCCCCCCCTGGGTTCTGGCTAGGAAAGCAGGGGAAGGAGCCATGTCTGTGCAGTGTTGTGCTCCTCTTGGCAGGCCTTTGCAATCCCAATTATCCCTGGAGCTGTGGGCTATCTGGTTCTCCGGACCCTAACCCTAACCCTAACCCTAACCCTAGAAGTTGCCGACCGCGGTTTCCGGCCACGGCCCCCCCTGGGTTCTGGCTAGGAAAGCTGGGGAAGGAGCCATGTCGGTGCAGTGTCGTGCTCCTCTTGGCAGGCCTTTGCAATCCCAATTATCCCTGGAGCTGTGGGCTTTCTGGTTCTCCGGACCCTAACCCTAACCCTAACCCTAGAAGTGCCGACCGCGGTTTCCGGCCACGGCCTGCCCTGGGTTCTGGCTAGGAAAGCAGGGGAAGGAGCCATGTCTGTGCAGTGTCGTGCTCCTTTTAGCAGGCCTTTGCAATCCCAATTATCCCTGGAGCTGTGGGCTTTCTGGTTCTCCGGACCCTAACCCTAACCCTAACCCTAGAAGTTGCCGACCGTGGTTTCCGGCCACGGCCCCCCCCGGATTCTGGCTAGGAAAGCAGGGGAAGGAGCCATGTCGGTGCAGTGTCGTGCTCCTCTTGGCAGGCCTTTGCAATCCCAATTATCCCTGGAGCTGTGGGCTTTCTGGTTCTCCGGACCCTAACCCTAACCCTAACCCTAGAAGTTGCCGACCGCGGTTTTCGGCCACGGCCCCCCCTGGGTTCTGGCTAGGAAAGCAGGGGAAGGAGCCATGTCTGTGCAGTGTCGTGCTCCTCTTGGCAGGCCTTTGCAATCCCAATTATCCCTGGAGCTGTGGGCTTTCTGGTTCTCCGGACCCTAACCCTAACCCTAACCCTAGAAGTTGCAGACCGCGGTTTCTGGGCGTGGCCCCCCCTGGGTTCTGGCTAGGAAAGCTGGGGAAGGAGCCATGTCGGTGCAGTGTCGTGCTCCTCTTGGCAGGCCTTTGCAATCCCAATCATCCCTGGAGCTGTGGGCTTTCTGGTTCTCTGGACCCTAACCCTAACCCTAACCCTAGAAGTTGCCGACCGCGGTTTCCGGCCACGGCCCCCCCCGGGTTCTGGCTAGGAAAGCAGGGGAAGGAGCCATGTCTGTGCAGTGTCGTGCTCCTCTTGGCAGGCCTTTGCAATCCCAATTATCCCTGGAGCTGTGGGCTTTCTGGTTCTCCAGACCCTAACCCTAACCCTAACCCTATAAGTTGCCGACCGTGGTTTCCGGCCACGGCCCCCCCTGGGTTCTGGCTAGGAAAGCAGGGGAAGGAGCCATGTCTGTGCAGTGTTGTGCTCCTCTTGGCAGGCCTTTGCAATCCCAATTACCCCTGCAGCTGTGGGCTTTCTGGTTCTCCGCACCCTAACCCTAACCCTAACCCTAGAATTTGCAGACCGCGGTTTCTGGGCGTGGCCCCCCCTGGGTTCTGGCTAGGAAAGCTGGGGAAGGAGCCATGTCTGTGCAGTGTCGTGCTCCTCTTGGCAGGCCTTTGCAATCCCAATTATCCCTGGAGCTGTGGGCTTTCTGGTTCTCCGGACCCTAACCCTAACCCTAACCCTAGAAGTTGCCGACCGCGGTTTCCGGCCACGGCCCCCCCCTGGGTTCTGGCTAGGAAAACAGGGGAAGGAGCCATGTCGGTGCAGTGTCGTGCTCCTCTTGGCAGGCCTTTGCAATCCCAATTATCCCTGGAGCTGTGGGCTTTCTGGTTCTCCGGACCCTAACCCTAACCCTAACCCTAGAAGTTGCCGACCGCGGTTTCCGGCCACGGCCCCCCCTGGGTTCTGGCTAGGAAAGCTGGGGAAGGAGCCATGTCTGTGCAGTGTCGTGCTCCTCTTGGCAGGCCTTTGCAATCCCAATTATCCCTGGAGCTGTGGGCTTTCTGGTTCTCCGGACCCTAACCCTAACCCTAACCCTAGAAGTTGCTGACCGCGGTTTCCGGACACGGCCCCCGCTGGGTTCTGGCTAGGAAAGCAGGGGAAGGAGCCATGTCTGTGCAGTGTCGTGCTCCTTTTGGCAGGCCTTTGCAATCCCAATTATCCCTGGAGCTGTGGGCTTTCTGGTTCTCCGGACCCTAACCCTAACCCTAACCCTAGAAGTTGCCGACCGCGGTTTCTGGGCATGGCCCCCCCTGGGTTCTGGCTAGGAAAGCAGGGGAAGGAGCCATGTCGGTGCAGTGTCGTGCTCCTCTTGGCAGGCCTTTGCAATCCCAATTATCCCTGGAGCTGTGGGCTTTCTGGTTCTCCAGACCCTAACCCTAACCCTAACCCTATAAGTTGCCGACCGTGGTTTCCGGCCACGGCCCCCCCTGGGTTCTGGCTAGGAAAGCAGGGGAAGGAGCCATGTCTGTGCAGTGTCGTGCTCCTCTTGGCAGGCCTTTGCAATCCCAATTATCCCTGGAGCTGTGGGCTTTCTGGTTCTCCGGACCCTAACCCTAACCCTAACCCTAGAAGTTGCCGACCGCGGTTTCCGGCCACGGCCCCCCCTGGGTTCTGGCTAGGAAAGCAGGGGAAGGAGCCATGTCTGTGCAGTGTCGTGCTCCTCTTGGCAGGCCTTTGCAATCCCAATTATCCCTGGAGCTGTGGGCTATCTGGTTCTCCGGACCCTAACCCTAACCCTAACCCTAACCCTAGAAGTTGCCGACCGCGGTTTCTGGGCATGGCCCCCCCTGGGTTCTGGCTAGGAAAGCTGGGGAAGGAGCCATGTCGGTGCAGTGTCGTGCTCCTCTTGGCAGGCCTTTGCAATCCCAATTATCCCTGGAGCTGTGGGCTTTCTGGTTCTCCGGACCCTAACCCTAACCCTAACCCTAGAAGTTGCCGACCGCGGTTTCCGGCCACGGCCCCCCCTGGGTTCTGGCTAGGAAAGCTGGGGAAGGAGCCATGTCGGTGCAGTGTCGTGCTCCTCTTGGCAGGCCTTTGCAATCCCAATTATCCCTGGAGCTGTGGGCTTTCTGGTTCTCCGGACCCTAACCCTAACCCTAACCCTAGAAGTTGCCGACCGCGGTTTCCGGCCACGGCCCCCCCTGGGTTCTGGCTAGGAAAGCAGGGGAAGGAGCCATGTCTGTGCAGTGTTGTGCTCCTCTTTGCAGGCCTTTGCAATCCCAATTATCCCTGGAGCTGTGGGCTATCTGGTTCTCCGGACCCTAACCCTAAACCTAACCCTAACCCTAGAAGTTGCCGACCGCGGTTTCCGGCCACGGCCCCCCCCGGATTCTGGCTAGGAAAGCTGGGGAAGGAGCCATGTCGGTGCAGTGTCGTGCTCCTCTTGGCAGGCCTTTGCAATCCCAATTATCCCTGGAGCTGTGGGCTTTCTGGTTCTCCGGACCCTAACCCTAACCCTAACCCTAGAAGTTGCCGACCGCGGTTTCCGGCCACTGCCCCCCCTGGGTTCTGGCTAGGAAAGCAGGGGAAGGAGCCATGTCTGTGCAGTGTCGTGCTCCTCTTGGCAGGCCTTTGCAATCCCAATTATCCCTGGAGCTGTGGGCTTTCTGGTTCTCCGGACCCTAACCCTAACCCTAACCCTAGAAGTTGCTGACCGCGGTTTCCGGCCACGGCCCCCCCTGGGTTCTGGCTAGGAAAGCTGGGGAAGGAGCCATGTCTGTGCAGTGTCGTGCTCCTCTTGGCAGGCCTTTGCAATCCCAATTATCCCTGGAGCTGTGGGCTTTCTGGTTCTCCAGACCCTAACCCTAACCCTAACCCTAGAAGTTGCCGACCGCGGTTTCCGGCCACGGCCCCCCCTGGGTTCTGGCTAGGAAAGCAGGGGAAGGAGCCATGTCGGTGCAGTGTCGTGCTCCTCTTGGCAGACCTTTGCAATCCCAATTATCCCTGGAGCTGTGGGCTTTCTGGTTCTCCGGACCCTAACCCTAACCCTAACCCTAGAAGTTGCCGACCGCGGTTTCCGGCCACGGCCCCCCCTGGGTTCTGGCTAGGAAAGCAGGGGAAGGAGCCATGTCTGTGCAGTGTCGTGCTCCTCTTGGCAGGCCTTTGCAATCCCAATTATCCCTGGAGCTGTGGGCTTTCTGGTTCTCCAGACCCTAACCCTAACCCTAACCCTAGAAGTTGCCGACCGTGGTTTCCGGCCACGGCCCCCCCTGGGTTCTGGCTAGGAAAGCAGGGGAAGGAGCCATGTCTGTGCAGTATCGTGCTCCTCTTGGCAGGCCTTTGCAATCCCAATTATCCCTGGAGCTGTGGGCTTTCTGGTTCTCCGGACCCTAACCCTAACCCTAACCCTAGAAGTTGCCGACCGCGGTTTCCGGCCACGGCCCCCCCTGGGTTCTGGCTGGGAAAGCTGGGGAAGGAGCCATGTCTGTGCAGTGTCGTGCTCCTCTTGGCAGGCCTTTGCAATCCCAATTATCCCTGGAGCTGTGGGCTTTCTGGTTCTCCGGACCCTAACCCTAACCCTAACCCTAGAAGTTGCCGACCGCGGTTTTCGGCCACGGCCCCCCCGGGTTCTGGCTAGAAAAGCAGGGGAAGGAGCCATGTCTGTGCAGTGTCGTGCTCCTCTTGGCAGGCCTTTGCAATCCCAATTATCCCTGGAGCTGTGGGCTTTCTGGTTCTCCGGACCCTAACCCTAACCCTAACCCTAGAAGTTGCCGACCGCGGTTTCCGGCCACGGCCCCCCCGGGGTTCTGGCTAGGAAAGCTGGGGAAGGAGCCATGTCTGTGCAGTGTCGTGCTCCTCTTGGCAGGCCTTTGCAATCCCAATTATCCCTGGAGCTGTGGGCTTTCTGGTTCTCCGGACCCTAACCCTAACCCTAACCCTAGAAGTTGCCGACCGCGGTTTCCGGCCACGGCCCCCCCCGGGTTCTGGCTAGGAAAGCTGGGGAAGGAGCCATGTCTGTGCAGTGTCGTGCTCCTCTTGGCAGGCCTTTGCAATCCCAATTATCCCTGGAGCTGTGGGCTTTCTGGTTCTCCGGACCCTAACCCTAACCCTAACCCTAGAAGTTGCCGACCGCGGTTTCCGGCCACGGCCCCCCCTGGGTTCTGGCTAGGAAAGCTGGGGAAGGAGCCATGTCGGTGCAGTGTCGTGCTCCTCTTGGCAGGCCTTTGCAATCCCAATTATCCCTGGAGCTGTGGGCTTTCTGGTTCTCCGGACCCTAACCCTAACCCTAACCCTAGAAGTTGCCGACCGCGGTTTCCGGCCACGGCCCCCCCTGGGTTCTGGCTAGGAAAGCAGGGGAAGGAGCCATGTCTGTGCAGTGTTGTGCTCCTCTTGGCAGGCCTTTGCAATCCCAATTATCCCTGGAGCTGTGGGCTATCTGGTTCTCCGGACCCTAACCCTAACCCTAACCCTAACCCTAGAAGTTGCCGACCGCGGTTTCCGGCCACGGCCTCCCCCTGGGTTCTGGCTAGGAAAACAGGGGAAGGAGCCATGTCGGTGCAGTGTCGTGCTCCTCTTGGCAGGCCTTTGCAATCCCAATTATCCCTGGAGCTGTGGGCTTTCTGGTTCTCCGGACCCTAACCCTAACCCTAACCCTAGAAGTTGCCGACCGCGGTTTCCGGCCACGGCCCCCCCTGGGTTCTGGCTAGGAAAGCTGGGGAAGGAGCCATGTCTGTGCAGTGTCGTGCTCCTCTTGGCAGGCCTTTGCAATCCCAATTATCCCTGGAGCTGTGGGCTTTCTGGTTCTCCGGACCCTAACCCTAACCCTAACCCTAGAAGTTGCCGACCGTGGTTTCCTTCCACGGCCCCCCCTGGGTTCTGGCTAGGAAAGCAGGGGAAGGAGCTATGTCTGTGCAGTGTCGTGCTCCTTTTGGCAGGCCTTTGCAATCCCAATTATCCCTGGAGCTGTGGGCTTTCTGGTTCTCCGGACCCTAACCCTAACCCTAACCCTAGAAGTTGCCGACCGCGGTTTCTGGGCATGGCCCCCCCTGGGTTCTGGCTAGGAAAGCTGGGGAAGGAGCCATGTCGGTGCAGTGTCGTGCTCCTCTTGGCAGGCCTTTGCAATCCCAATTATCCCTGGAGCTGTGGGCTTTCTGGTTCTCCGGACCCTAACCCTAACCCTAACCCTAGAAGTTGCCGACCGCGGTTTCTGGGCATGGCCCCCCCTGGGTTCTGGCTAGGAAAGCTGGGGAAGGAGCCATGTCGGTGCAGTGTCGTGCTCCTCTTGGCAGGCCTTTGCAATCCCAATTATCCCTGGAGCTGTGGGCTTTCTGGTTCTCCGGACCCTAACCCTAACCCTAACCCTAGAAGTTGCCGACCGCGGTTTCCGGCCACGGCCCCCCCTGGGTTCTGGCTAGGAAAGCTGGGGAAGGAGCCATGTCGGTGCAGTGTCGTGCTCCTCTTGGCAGGCCTTTGCAATCCCAATTATCCCTGGAGCTGTGGGCTTTCTGGTTCTCCGGACCCTAACCCTAACCCTAACCCTAGAAGTTGCCGACCGCGGTTTCCGGCCACGGCCCCCCCTGGGTTCTGGCTAGGAAAGCAGGGGAAGGAGCCATGTCTGTGCAGTGTTGTGCTCCTCTTGGCAGGCCTTTGCAATCCCAATTATCCCTGGAGCTGTGGGCTTTCTGGTTCTCCGGACCCTAACCCTAACCCTAACCCTAGAAGTTGCCGACCGCGGTTTCCGGCCACGGCCCCCCCTGGGTTCTGGCTAGGAAAGCAGGGGAAGGAGCCATGTCTGTGCAGTGTCGTGCTCCTCTTGGCAGGCCTTTGCAATCCCAATTATCCCTGGAGCTGTGGGCTATCTGGTTCTCCGGACCCTAACCCTAACCCTAACCCTAACCCTAGAAGTTGCCGACCGCGGTTTCTGGGCATGGCCCCCCCTGGGTTCTGGCTAGGAAAGCTGGGGAAGGAGCCATGTCGGTGCAGTGTCGTGCTCCTCTTGGCAGGCCTTTGCAATCCCAATTATCCCTGGAGCTGTGGGCTTTCTGGTTCTCCGGACCCTAACCCTAACCCTAACCCTAGAAGTTGCCGACCGCGGTTTCCGGCCACGGCCCCCCCTGGGTTCTGGCTAGGAAAGCTGGGGAAGGAGCCATGTCGGTGCAGTGTCGTGCTCCTCTTGGCAGGCCTTTGCAATCCCAATTATCCCTGGAGCTGTGGGCTTTCTGGTTCTCCGGACCCTAACCCTAACCCTAACCCTAGAAGTTGCCGACCGCGGTTTCCGGCCACGGCCCCCCCTGGGTTCTGGCTAGGAAAGCAGGGGAAGGAGCCATGTCTGTGCAGTGTTGTGCTCCTCTTTGCAGGCCTTTGCAATCCCAATTATCCCTGGAGCTGTGGGCTATCTGGTTCTCCGGACCCTAACCCTAAACCTAACCCTAACCCTAGAAGTTGCCGACCGCGGTTTCCGGCCACGACCCCCCCCGGATTCTGGCTAGGAAAGCTGGGGAAGGAGCCATGTCGGTGCAGTGTCGTGCTCCTCTTGGCAGGCCTTTGCAATCCCAATTATCCCTGGAGCTGTGGGCTTTCTGGTTCTCCGGACCCTAACCCTAACCCTAACCCTAGAAGTTGCCGACCGCGGTTTCCGGCCACGGCCCCCCCTGGGTTCTGGCTAGGAAAGCAGGGGAAGGAGCCATGTCTGTGCAGTGTCGTGCTCCTCTTGGCAGGCCTTTGCAATCCCAATTATCCCTGGAGCTGTGGGCTTTCTGGTTCTCCGGACCCTAACCCTAACCCTAACCCTAGAAGTTGCTGACCGCGGTTTCCGGCCACGGCCCCCCCTGGGTTCTGGCTAGGAAAGCTGGGGAAGGAGCCATGTCTGTGCAGTGTCGTGCTCCTCTTGGCAGGCCTTTGCAATCCCAATTATCCCTGGAGCTGTGGGCTTTCTGGTTCTCCAGACCCTAACCCTAACCCTAACCCTAGAAGTTGCCGACCGCGGTTTCCGGCCACGGCCCCCCCTGGGTTCTGGCTAGGAAAGCAGGGGAAGGAGCCATGTCGGTGCAGTGTCGTGCTCCTCTTGGCAGACCTTTGCAATCCCAATTATCCCTGGAGCTGTGGGCTTTCTGGTTCTCCGGACCCTAACCCTAACCCTAACCCTAGAAGTTGCCGACCGCGGTTTCCGGCCACGGCCCCCCCTGGGTTCTGGCTAGGAAAGCAGGGGAAGGAGCCATGTCTGTGCAGTGTCGTGCTCCTCTTGGCAGGCCTTTGCAATCCCAATTATCCCTGGAGCTGTGGGCTTTCTGGTTCTCCAGACCCTAACCCTAACCCTAACCCTAGAAGTTGCCGACCGTGGTTTCCGGCCACGGTCCCCCCTGGGTTCTGGCTAGGAAAGCTGGGGAAGGAGCCATGTCTGTGCAGTATCGTGCTCCTCTTGGCAGGCCTTTGCAATCCCAATTATCCCTGGAGCTGTGGGCTTTCTGGTTCTCCGGACCCTAACCCTAACCCTAACCCTAGAAGTTGCCGACCGCGGTTTCCGGCCACGGCCCCCCCTGGGTTCTGGCTGGGAAAGCTGGGGAAGGAGCCATGTCTGTGCAGTGTCGTGCTCCTCTTGGCAGGCCTTTGCAATCCCAATTATCCCTGGAGCTGTGGGCTTTCTGGTTCTCCGGACCCTAACCCTAACCCTAACCCTAGAAGTTGCCGACCGCGGTTTTCGGCCACGGCCCCCCCGGGTTCTGGCTAGAAAAGCAGGGGAAGGAGCCATGTCTGTGCAGTGTCGTGCTCCTCTTGGCAGGCCTTTGCAATCCCAATTATCCCTGGAGCTGTGGGCTTTCTGGTTCTCCGGACCCTAACCCTAACCCTAACCCTAGAAGTTGCCGACCGCGGTTTCCGGCCACGGCCCCCCCGGGGTTCTGGCTAGGAAAGCTGGGGAAGGAGCCATGTCTGTGCAGTGTCGTGCTCCTCTTGGCAGGCCTTTGCAATCCCAATTATCCCTGGAGCTGTGGGCTTTCTGGTTCTCCGGACCCTAACCCTAACCCTAACCCTAGAAGTTGCCGACCGCGGTTTCCGGCCACGGCCCCCCCCGGGTTCTGGCTAGGAAAGCTGGGGAAGGAGCCATGTCTGTGCAGTGTCGTGCTCCTCTTGGCAGGCCTTTGCAATCCCAATTATCCCTGGAGCTGTGGGCTTTCTGGTTCTCCGGACCCTAACCCTAACCCTAACCCTAGAAGTTGCCGACCGCGGTTTCCGGCCACGGCCCCCCCTGGGTTCTGGCTAGGAAAGCTGGGGAAGGAGCCATGTCGGTGCAGTGTCGTGCTCCTCTTGGCAGGCCTTTGCAATCCCAATTATCCCTGGAGCTGTGGGCTTTCTGGTTCTCCGGACCCTAACCCTAACCCTAACCCTAGAAGTTGCCGACCGCGGTTTCCGGCCACGGCCCCCCCTGGGTTCTGGCTAGGAAAGCAGGGGAAGGAGCCATGTCTGTGCAGTGTTGTGCTCCTCTTGGCAGGCCTTTGCAATCCCAATTATCCCTGGAGCTGTGGGCTATCTGGTTCTCCGGACCCTAACCCTAACCCTAACCCTAACCCTAGAAGTTGCCGACCGCGGTTTCCGGCCACGGCCTCCCCCTGGGTTCTGGCTAGGAAAACAGGGGAAGGAGCCATGTCGGTGCAGTGTCGTGCTCCTCTTGGCAGGCCTTTGCAATCCCAATTATCCCTGGAGCTGTGGGCTTTCTGGTTCTCCGGACCCTAACCCTAACCCTAACCCTAGAAGTTGCCGACCGCGGTTTCCGGCCACGGCCCCCCCTGGGTTCTGGCTAGGAAAGCTGGGGAAGGAGCCATGTCTGTGCAGTGTCGTGCTCCTCTTGGCAGGCCTTTGCAATCCCAATTATCCCTGGAGCTGTGGGCTTTCTGGTTCTCCGGACCCTAACCCTAACCCTAACCCTAGAAGTTGCCGACCGTGGTTTCCTTCCACGGCCCCCCCTGGGTTCTGGCTAGGAAAGCAGGGGAAGGAGCTATGTCTGTGCAGTGTCGTGCTCCTTTTGGCAGGCCTTTGCAATCCCAATTATCCCTGGAGCTGTGGGCTTTCTGGTTCTCCGGACCCTAACCCTAACCCTAACCCTAGAAGTTGCCGACCGCGGTTTCTGGGCATGGCCCCCCCTGGGTTCTGGCTAGGAAAGCTGGGGAAGGAGCCATGTCGGTGCAGTGTCGTGCTCCTCTTGGCAGGCCTTTGCAATCCCAATTATCCCTGGAGCTGTGGGCTTTCTGGTTCTCCGGACCCTAACCCTAACCCTAACCCTAGAAGTTGCCGACCGCGGTTTCTGGGCATGGCCCCCCCTGGGTTCTGGCTAGGAAAGCTGGGGAAGGAGCCATGTCGGTGCAGTGTCGTGCTCCTCTTGGCAGGCCTTTGCAATCCCAATTATCCCTGGAGCTGTGGGCTTTCTGGTTCTCCGGACCCTAACCCTAACCCTAACCCTAGAAGTTGCCGACCGCGGTTTCCGGCCACGGCCCCCCCTGGGTTCTGGCTAGGAAAGCTGGGGAAGGAGCCATGTCGGTGCAGTGTCGTGCTCCTCTTGGCAGGCCTTTGCAATCCCAATTATCCCTGGAGCTGTGGGCTTTCTGGTTCTCCGGACCCTAACCCTAACCCTAACCCTAGAAGTTGCCGACCGCGGTTTCCGGCCACGGCCCCCCCTGGGTTCTGGCTAGGAAAGCAGGGGAAGGAGCCATGTCTGTGCAGTGTTGTGCTCCTCTTGGCAGGCCTTTGCAATCCCAATTATCCCTGGAGCTGTGGGCTATCTGGTTCTCCGGACCCTAACCCTAACCCTAACCCTAACCCTAGAAGTTGCCGACCGCGGTTTCCGGCCACGGCCCCCCCCTGGGTTCTGGTTGGGAAAACAGGGGAAGGAGCCATGTCGGTGCAGTGTCGTGCTCCTCTTGGCAGGCCTTTGCAATCCCAATTATCCCTGGAGCTGTGGGCTTTCTGGTTCTCCGGACCCTAACCCTAACCCTAACCCTAGAAGTTGCCGACCGCGGTTTCCGGCCACGGCCCCCCCTGGGTTCTGGCTAGGAAAGCTGGGGAAGGAGCCATGTCTGTGCAGTGTCGTGCTCCTCTTGGCAGGCCTTTGCAATCCCAATTATCCCTGGAGCTGTGGGCTTTCTGGTTCTCCGGACCCTAACCCTAACCCTAACCCTAACCCTAGAAGTTGCCGACCGTGGTTTCCTTCCACGGCCCCCCCTGGGTTCTGGCTAGGAAAGCAGGGGAAGGAGCCATGTCTGTGCAGTGTCGTGCTCCTTTTGGCAGGCCTTTGCAATCCCAATTATCCCTGGAGCTGTGGGCTTTCTGGTTCTCCGGACCCTAACCCTAACCCTAACCCTAGAAGTTGCCGACCGCGGTTTCTGGGCATGGCCCCCCCTGGGTTCTGGCTAGGAAAGCTGGGGAAGGAGCCATGTCGGTGCAGTGTCGTGCTCCTCTTGGCAGGCCTTTGCAATCCCAATTATCCCTGGAGCTGTGGGCTTTCTGGTTCTCCGGACCCTAACCCTAACCATAACCCTAGAAGTTGCCGACCGCGGTTTCCGGCCACGGCCCCCCCTGGGTTCTGGCTAGGAAAGCTGGGGAAGGAGCCATGTCTGTGCAGTGTCGTGCTCCTCTTGGCAGGCCTTTGCAATCCCAATTATCCCTGGAGCTGTGGGCTTTCTGGTTCTCCGGACCCTAACCCTAACCCTAACCCTAGAAGTTGCCGACCGCGGTTTCCGGCCACGGCCCCCCCTGGGTTCTGGCTAGGAAAGCAGGGGAAGGAGCCATGTCTGTGCAGTGTTGTGCTCCTCTTGGCAGGCCTTTGCAATCCCAATTATCCCTGGAGCTGTGGGCTATCTGGTTCTCCGGACCCTAACCCTAACCCTAACCCTAACCCTAGAAGTTGCCGACCGCGGTTTCCGGCCACGGCCCCCCCCTGGGTTCTGGCTAGGAAAACAGGGGAAGGAGCCATGTCGGTGCAGTGTCGTGCTCCTCTTGGCAGGCCTTTGCAATCCCAATTATCCCTGGAGCTGTGGGCTTTCTGGTTCTCCGGACCCTAACCCTAACCCTAACCCTAGAAGTTGCCGACCGCGGTTTCCGGCCACGGCCCCCCCTGGGTTCTGGCTAGGAAAGCTGGGGAAGGAGCCATGTCTGTGCAGTGTCGTGCTCCTCTTGGCAGGCCTTTGCAATCCCAATTATCCCTGGAGCTGTGGGCTTTCTGGTTCTCCGGACCCTAACCCTAACCCTAACCCTAGAAGTTGCCGACCGTGGTTTCCTTCCACGGCCCCCCCTGGGTTCTGGCTAGGAAAGCAGGGGAAGGAGCCATGTCTGTGCAGTGTCGTGCTCCTTTTGGCAGGCCTTTGCAATCCCAATTATCCCTGGAGCTGTGGGCTTTCTGGTTCTCCAGACCCTAACCCTAACCCTAACCCTAGAAGTTGCCGACCTCGGTTTCTGGGCATGGCCCCCCCTGGGTTCTGGCTAGGAAAGCTGGGGAAGGAGCCATGTCGGTGCAGTGTCGTGCTCCTCTTGGCAGGCCTTTGCAATCCCAATTATCCCTGGAGCTGTGGGCTTTCTGGTTCTCCGGACCCTAACCCTAACCCTAACCCTAGAAGTTGCCGACCGCGGTTTCCGGCCACGGCCCCCCCTGGGTTCTGGCTAGGAAAGCTGGGGAAGGAGCCATGTCGGTGCAGTGTCGTGCTCCTCTTGGCAGGCCTTTGCAATCCCAATTATCCCTGGAGCTGTGGGCTTTCTGGTTCTCCGGACCCTAACCCTAACCCTAACCCTAGAAGTTGCCGACCGCGGTTTCCGGCCACGGCCCCCCCTGGGTTCTGGCTAGGAAAGCAGGGGAAGGAGCCATGTCTGTGCAGTGTCGTGCTCCTCTTGGCAGGCCTTTGCAATCCCAATTATCCCTGGAGCTGTGGGCTATCTGGTTCTCCGGACCCTAACCCTAACCCTAACCCTAACCCTAGAAGTTGCCGACCGCGGTTTCCGGCCACGGCCCCCCCCGCATTCTGGCTAGGAAAGCTGGGGAAGGAGCCATGTCGGTGCAGTGTCGTGCTCCTCTTGGCAGGCCTTTGCAATCCCAATTATCCCTGGAGCTGTGGGCTTTCTGGTTCTCCGGACCCTAACCCTAACCCTAACCCTAGAAGTTGCCGACCGCGGTTTCCGGCCACGGCCCCCCCTGGGTTCTGGCTAGGAAAGCAGGGGAAGGAGCCATGTCTGTGCAGTGTCGTGCTCCTCTTTGCAGGCCTTTGCAATCCCAATTATCCCTGGAGCTGTGGGCTTTCTGGTTCTCCAGACCCTAACCCTAACCCTAACCCTAGAAGTTGCCGACCGCGGTTTCCGGCCACGGCCCCCCCTGGGTTCTGGCTAGGAAAGCAGGGGAAGGAGCCATGTCGGTGCAGTGTCGTGCTCCTCTTGGCAGGCCTTTGCAATCCCAATTATCCCTGGAGCTGTGGGCTTTCTGGTTCTCCGGACCCTAACCCTAACCCTAACCCTAGAAGTTGCCGACCGCGGTTTCCGGCCACGGCCCCCCCCGGGTTCTGGCTAGGAAAGCAGGGGAAGGAGCCATGTCTGTGCAGTGTCGTGCTCCTCTTGGCAGGCCTTTGCAATCCCAATTATCCCTGGAGCTGTGGGCTTTCTGGTTCTCCAGACCCTAACCCTAACCCTAACCCTATAAGTTGCCGACCGTGGTTTCCGGCCACGGCCCCCCCTGGGTTCTGGCTAGGAAAGCAGGGGAAGGAGCCATGTCGGTGCAGTGTCGTGCTCCTCTTGGCAGGCCTTTGCAATCCCAATTATCCCTGGAGCTGTGGGCTTTCTGTTTCTCCGGACCCTAACCCTAACCATAACCCTAGAAGTTGCCGACCGCGGTTTCCGGCCACGGCCCCCCCTGGGTTCTGGCTAGGAAAGCTGGGGAAGGAGCCATGTCGGTGCAGTGTCGTGCTCCTCTTGGCAGGCCTTTGCAATCCCAATTATCCCTGGAGCTGTGGGCTTTCTGGTTCTCCGGACCCTAACCCTAACCCTAACCCTAGAAGTTGCCGACCGCGGTTTCCGGCCACGGCCCCCCCTGGGTTCTGGCTAGGAAAGCAGGGGAAGGAGCCATGTCTGTGCAGTGTTGTGCTCCTCTTGGCAGGCCTTTGCAATCCCAATTATCCCTGGAGCTGTGGGCTTTCTGGTTCTCCGGACCCTAACCCTAACCCTAACCCTAGAAGTTGCCGACCGCGGTTTCTGGGCATGGCCCCCCCTGGGTTCTGGCTAGGAAAGCTGGGGAAGGAGCCATGTCGGTGCAGTGTCGTGCTCCTCTTGGCAGGCCTTTGCAATCCCAATTATCCCTGGAGCTGTGGGCTTTCTGGTTCTCCGGACCCTAACCCTAACCCTAACCCTAGAAGTTGCCGACCGCGGTTTCCGGCCACGGCCCCCCCTGGGTTCTGGCTAGGAAAGCAGGGGAAGGAGCCATGTCGGTGCAGTGTCGTGCTCCTCTTGGCAGGCCTTTGCAATCCCAATTATCCCTGGAGCTGTGGGCTTTCTGGTTCTCCGGACCCTAACCCTAACCCTAACCCTAGAAGTTGCCGACCGCGGTTTCCGGCCACGGCCCCCCCCGGGTTCTGGCTAGGAAACTGGGGAAGGAGCCATGTCTGTGCAGTGTCGTGCTCCTCTTGGCAGGCCTTTGCAATCCCAATTATCCCTGGAGCTGTGGGCTTTCTGGTTCTCCGGACCCTAACCCTAACCCTAACCCTAGAAGTTGCCGACCGCGGTTTCCGGCCACGGCCCCCCCTGGGTTCTGGCTAGGAAAGCAGGGGAAGGAGCCATGTCGGTGCAGTGTCGTGCTCCTCTTGGCAGGCCTTTGCAATCCCAATTATCCCTGGAGCTGTGGGCTTTCTGGTTCTCCGGACCCTAACCCTAACCCTAACCCTAGAAGTTGCAGACCGCGGTTTCTGGGCATGGCCCCCCCTGGGTTCTGGCTAGGAAAGCTGGGGAAGGAGCCATGTCGGTGCAGTGTCGTGCTCCTCTTGGCAGGCCTTTGCAATCCCAATTATCCCTGGAGCTGTGGGCTTTCTGGTTCTCCGGACCCTAACCCTAACCCTAACCCTAGAAGTTGCCGACCGCGGTTTCCGGCCACGGCCCCCCCTGGGTTCTGGCTAGGAAAGCAGGGGAAGGAGCCATGTCGGTGCAGTGTCGTGCTCCTCTTGGCAGGCCTTTGCAATCCCAATTATCCCTGGAGCTGTGGGCTTTCTGGTTCTCCGGACCCTAACCCTAACCCTAACCCTAGAAGTTGCCGACCGCGGTTTCCGGCCACGGCCCCCCCTGGGTTCTGGCTAGGAAAGCTGGGGAAGGAGCCATGTCTGTGCAGTGTCGTGCTCCTCTTGGCAGGCCTTTGCAATCCCAATTATCCCTGGAGCTGTGGGCTTTCTGGTTCTCCGGACCCTAACCCTAACCCTAACCCTAGAAGTTGCTGACTGCGGTTTCCGGCCACGGCCCCCCCTGGGTTCTGGCTAGGAAAGCAGGGGAAGGAGCCATGTCTGTGCAGTGTCGTGCTCCTTTTGGCAGGCCTTTGCAATCCCAATTATCCCTGGAGCTGTGGGCTTTCTGGTTCTCCGGACCCTAATCCTAACCCTAACCCTAGAAGTTGCCGACCGCGGTTTCTGGCCACGGCCCCCCCTGGGTTCTGGCTAGGAAATCAGGGGAAGGAGCCATGTCTGTGCAGTGTCGTGCTCCTCTTGGCAGGCCTTTGCAATCCCAATTATCCCTGGAGCTGTGGGCTTTCTGGTTCTCCGGACCCTAACCCTAACCCTAACCCTAGAAGTTGCCGACCGTGGTTTCCGGCCACGGCCCCCCCCGGATTCTGGCTAGGAAAGCTGGGGAAGGAGCCATGTCTGTGCAGTGTCGTGCTCCTCTTGGCAGGCCTTTGCAATCCCAATTATCCCTGGAGCTGTGGGCTTTCTGGTTCTCCGGACCCTAACCCTAACCCTAACCCTAGAAGTTGCCGACCGCGGTTTCCGGCCACGGCCCCCCCTGGGTTCTGGCTAGGAAAGCAGGGGAAGGAGCCATGTCTGTGCAGTGTCGTGCTCCTCTTGGCAGGCCTTTGCAATCCCAATTATCCCTGGAGCTGTGGGCTTTCTGGTTCTCCGGACCCTAACCCTAACCCTAACCCTAGAAGTTGCCGACCGCGGTTTCTGGCATGGCCCCCCCTGGGTTCTGGCTAGGAAAGCTGGGGAAGGAGCCATGTCGGTGCAGTGTCGTGCTCCTCTTGGCAGGCCTTTGCAATCCCAATCATCCCTGGAGCTGTGGGCTTTCTGGTTCTCCGGACCCTAACCCTAACCCTAACCCTAGAAGTTGCCGACCGCGGTTTCCGGCCACGGCCCCCCCTGGGTTCTGGCTAGGAAAGCTGGGGAAGGAGCCATGTCGGTGCAGTGTCGTGCTCCTCTTGGCAGGCCTTTGCAATCCCAATTATCCCTGGAGCTGTGGGCTTTCTGGTTCTCCGGACCCTAACCCTAACCCTAACCCTAGAAGTTGCCGACCGCGGTTTCCGGCCACGGCCCCCCCCGGGTTCTGGCTAGGAAAGCAGGGGAAGGACCCATGTCTGTGCAGTGTCGTGCTCCTCTTGGCAGGCCTTTGCAATCCCAATTATCCCTGGAGCTGTGGGCTTTCTGGTTCTCCAGACCCTAACCCTAACCCTAACCCTATAAGTTGCCGACCGTGGTTTCCGGCCACGGCCCCCCCTGGGTTCTGGCTAGGAAAGCAGGGGAAGGAGCCATGTCTGTGCAGTGTCGTGCTCCTCTTGGCAGGCCTTTGCAATCCCAATTATCCCTGGAGCTGTGGGCTTTCTGGTTCTCCGGACCCTAACCCTAACCCTAACCCTAGAAGTTGCCGACCGCGGTTTCCGGCCACGGCCCCCCCTGGGTTCTGGCTAGGAAAGCAGGGGAAGGAGCCATGTCTGTGCAGTGTTGTGCTCCTCTTGGCAGGCCTTTGCAATCCCAATTATCCCTGGAGCTGTGGGCTATCTGGTTCTCCGGACCCTAACCCTAACCCTAACCCTAACCCTAGAAGTTGCCGACCGCGGTTTTCGGCCACGGCCCCCCCCTGGATTCTGGCTAGGAAAACAGGGGAAGGAGCCATGTCGGTGCAGTGTCGTGCTCCTCTTGGCAGGCCTTTGCAATCCCAATTATCCCTGGAGCTGTGGGCTTTCTGGTTCTCCGGACCCTAACCCTAACCCTAACCCTAGAAGTTGCCGACCGCGGTTTCCGGCCACGGCCCCCCCTGGGTTCTGGCTAGGAAAGCAGGGGAAGGAGCCATGTCTGTGCAGTGTCGTGCTCCTTTTGGCAGGCCTTTGCAATCCCAATTATCCCTGGAGCTGTGGGCTTTCTGGTTCTCCGGACCCTAACCCTAACCCTAACCCTAGAAGTTGCCGACCGCGGTTTCTGGGCATGGCCCCCCCTGGGTTCTGGCTAGGAAAGCTGGGGAAGGAGCCATGTCGGTGCAGTGTTGTGCTCCTCTTGGCAGGCCTTTGCAATCCCAATTATCCCTGGAGCTGTGGGCTTTCTGGTTCTCCGGACCCTAACCCTAACCCTAACCCTAGAAGTTGCCGACCGCGGTTTCCGGCCACGGCCCCCCCTGGGTTCTGGCTAGGAAAGCTGGGGAAGGAGCCATGTCTGTGCAGTGTCGTGCTCCTCTTGGCAGGCCTTTGCAATCCCAATTATCCCTGGAGCTGTGGGCTTTCTGGTTCTCCGGACCCTAACCCTAACCCTAACCCTAGAAGTTGCCGACCGCGGTTTCCGGCCACGGCCCCCCCTGGGTTCTGGCTAGGAAAGCTGGGGAAGGAGCCATGTCTGTGCAGTGTCGTGCTCCTTTTGGCAGGCCTTTGCAATCCCAATTATCCCTGGAGCTGTGGGCTTTCTGGTTCTCCGGACCCTAACCCTAACCCTAACCCTAGAAGTTGCCGACCGCGGTTTTCGGCCACGGCCCCCACTGGGTTCTGGCTAGGAAAGCTGGGGAAGGAGCCATGTCTGTGCAGTGTCGTGCTCCTCTTGGCAGGCCTTTGCAATCCCAATTATCCCTGGAGCTGTGGGCTTTCTGGTTCTCCGGACCCTAACCCTAACCCTAACCCTAGAAGTTGCCGACCGTGGTTTCCGGCCACGGCCCCCCCTGGGTTCTGGCTAGGAAAGCAGGGGAAGGAGCCATGTCGGTGCAGTGTCGTGCTCCTCTTGGCAGGCCTTTGCAATCCCAATTATCCCTGGAGCTGTGGGCTTTCTGGTTCTCCGGACCCTAACCCTAACCCTAACCCTAGAAGTTGCCGACCGCGGTTTCCGACCACGGCACCCCCGGGTTCTGGCTAGGAAAGCAGGGGAAGGAGCCATGTCTGTGCAGTGTCGTGCTCCTCTTGGCAGGCCTTTGCAATCCCAATTATCCCTGGAGCTGTGGGCTTTCTGGTTCTCCAGACCCTATCCCTAACCCTAACCCTAGAAGTTGCCGACCGCGGTTTCCGGCCACGGACCCCCCTGGGTTCTGGCTAGGAAAGCTGGGGAAGGAGCCATGTCTGTGCAGTGTCGTGCTCCTCTTGGCAGGCCTTTGCAATCCCAATTATCCCTGGAGCTGTGGGCTTTCTGGTTCTCCAGACCCTAACCCTAACCCTAACCCTAGAAGTTGCCGACCGTGGTTTGCGGCCACGGCCCCCCCTGGGTTCTGGCTAGGAAAGCAGGGGAAGGAGCCATGTCGGTGCAGTGTCGTGCTCCTCTTGGCAGGCCTTTGCAATCCCAATTATCCCTGGAGCTGTGGGCTTTCTGGTTCTCCGGACCCTAACCCTAACCCTAACCCTAGAAGTTGCTGACCGCGGTTTCCGGCCACGGCCCCCCCTGGGTTCTGGCTAGGAAAGCAGGGGAAGGAGCCATGTCGGTGCAGTGTCGTGCTCCTCTTGGCAGGCCTTTGCAATCCCAATTATCCCTGGAGCTGTGGGCTTTCTGGTTCTCCGGACCCTAACCCTAACCCTAACCCTAGAAGTTGCCGACCGCGGTTTTCGGCCACGGCCCCCCCGGGTTCTGGCTAGGAAAGCAGGGGAAGGAGCCATGTCTGTGCAGTGTCGTGCTCCTCTTGGCAGGCCTTTGCAATCCCAATTATCCCTGGAGCTGTGGGCTTTCTGGTTCTCCGGACCCTAACCCTAACCCTAACCCTAGAAGTTGCCGACCGCGGTTTCCGGCCACGGACTCCCCTGGGTTCTGGCTAGGAAAGCTGGGGAAGGAGCCATGTCTGTGCAGTGTCGTGCTCCTCTTGGCAGGCCTTTGCAATCCCAATTATCCCTGGAGCTGTGGGCTTTCTGGTTCTCCAGACCCTAACCCTAACCCTAACCCTAGAAGTTGCCGACCGTGGTTTCCGGCCACGGCCCCGCCTGTGTTCTGGCTAGGAAAGCAGGGGAAGGAGCCATGTCGGTGCAGTGTCGTGCTCCTCTTGGCAGGCCTTTGCAATCCCAATTATCCCTGGAGCTGTGGGCTTTCTGGTTCTCCGGACCCTAACCCTAACCCTAACCCTAACCCTAGAAGTTGCCGACCGGGGTTTTCGGCCACGGCCCCCCCTGGGTTCTGGCTAGGAAAGCTGGGGAAGGAGCCATGTCGGTGCAGTGTCGTGCTCCTCTTGGCAGGCCTTTGCAATCCCAATTATCCCTGGAGCTGTGGGCTTTCTGGTTCTCCGGACCCTAACCCTAACCCTAACCCTAGAAGTTGCCGACCGCGGTTTCCGGCCACGGCCCCCCCTGGGTTCTGGCTAGGAAAGCTGGGGAAGGAGCCATGTCGGTGCAGTGTCGTGCTCCTCTTGGCAGGCCTTTGCAATCCCAATTATCCCTGGAGCTGTGGGCTTTCTGGTTCTCCGGACCCTAACCCTAACCCTAACCCTAGAAGTTGCCGACCGCGGTTTCCGGCCACGGCCCCCCCTGGGTTCTGGCTAGGAAAGCAGGGGAAGGAGCCATGTCTGTGCAGTGTCGTGCTCCTCTTGGCAGGCCTTTGCAATCCCAATTATCCCTGGAGCTGTGGGCTTTCTGGTTCTCCAGACCCTAACCCTAACCCTAACCCTAGAAGTTGCCGACCGCGGTTTCCGGCCACGGCGCCCCCCGGGTTCTGGCTAGGAAAGCAGGGGAAGGAGCCATGTCTGTGCAGTGTCGTGCTCCTCTTGGCAGGCCTTTGCAATCCCAATTATCCCTGGAGCTGTGGGCTTTCTGGTTCTCCGGACCCTAACCCTAACCCTAACCCTAGAAGTTGGCGACCGCGGTTTCCGGCCACGGCCCCCCCCGGGTTCTGGCTAGGAAAGCAGGGGAAGGAGCCATGTCTGTGCAGTGTCGTGCTCCTCTTGGCAGGCCTTTGCAATCCCAATTATCCCTGGAGCTGTGGGCTTTCTGGTTCTCCGGACCCTAACCCTAACCCTAACCCTAGAAGTTGCCGACCGCGGTTTCCGGCCACGGCCCCCCCTGGGTTCTGGCTAGGAAAGCTGGGGAAGGAGCCATGTCTGTGCAGTGTCGTGCTCCTCTTGGCAGGCCTTTGCAATCCCAATTATCCCTGGAGCTGTGGGCTTTCTGGTTCTCCGGACCCTAACCCTAACCCTAACCCTAGAAGTTGCCGACCACGGTTTTCGGCCACGGCCCCCCCTGGGTTCTGGCTAGGAAAGCAGGGGAAGGAGCCATGTCTGTGCAGTGTCGTGCTCCTCTTGGCAGGCCTTTGCAATCCCAATTATCCCTGGAGCTGTGGGCTTTCTGGTTCTCTGGACCCTAACCCTAACCCTAACCCTAGAAGTTGCCGACCGCGGTTTCTGGGCATGGCCCCCCCTGGGTTCTGGCTAGGAAAGCTGGGGAAGGAGCCATGTCGGTGCAGTGTCGTGCTCCTCTTGGCAGGCCTTTGCAATCCCAATTATCCCTGGAGCTGTGGGCTTTCTGGTTCTCCGGACCCTAACCCTAACCCTAACCCTAGAAGTTGCCGACCGCGGTTTCCGGCCACGGCCCCCCCTGGGTTCTGGCTAGGAAAGCTGGGGAAGGAGCCATGTCGGTGCAGTGTCGTACTCCTCTTGGCAGGCCTTTGCAATCCCAATTATCCCTGGAGCTGTGGGCTTTCTGGTTCTCCGGACCCTAACCCTAACCCTAACCCTAGAAGTTGCCGACCGTGGTTTCCGGCCACGGCCCCCCCCGGGTTCTGGCTAGGAAAGCAGGGGAAGGAGCCATGTCGGTGCAGTGTCGTGCTCCTCTTGGCAGGCCTTTGCAATCCCAATTATCCCTGGAGCTGAGGGCTTTCTGGTTCTCCGGACCCTAACCCTAACCCTAACCCTAGAAGTTGCCGACCGCGGTTTCCGGCCACGGCCCCCCCTGGGTTCTGGCTAGGAAAGCAGGGGAAGGAGCCATGTCTGTGCAGTGTCGTGCTCCTCTTGGCAGGCCTTTGCAATCCCAATTATCCCTGGAGCTGTGGGCTTTCTGGTTCTCCGGACCCTAACCCTAACCCTAACCCTAGAAGTTGCCGACCGCGGTTTCCGGCCACGGCCCCCCCCGGGTTCTGGCTAGGAAAGCTGGGGAAGGAGCCATGTCTGTGCAGTGTCGTGCTCCTCTTGGCAGGCCTTTGCAATCCCAATTATCCCTGGAGCTGTGGGCTTTCTGGTTCTCCGGACCCTAACCCTAACCCTAACCCTAGAAGTTGCCGACCGCGGTTTCCGGCCACGGCCCCCCCTGGGTTCTGGCTAGGAAAGCTGGGGAAGGAGCCATGTCGGTGCAGTGTCGTACTCCTCTTGGCAGGCCTTTGCAATCCCAATTATCCCTGGAGCTGTGGGCTTTCTGGTTCTCCGGACCCTAACCCTAACCCTAACCCTAGAAGTTGCCGACCGTGGTTTCCGGCCACGGCCCCCCCTGGGTTCTGGCTAGGAAAGCAGGGGAAGGAGCCATGTCTGTGCAGTGTCGTGCTCCTCTTGGCAGGCCTTTGCAATCCCAATTATCCCTGGAGCTGTGGGCTTTCTGGTTCTCCGGACCCTAACCCTAACCCTAACCCTAGAAGTTGCCGACCGCGGTTTCCGGCCACGGCCCCCCCTGGGTTCTGGCTAGGAAAGCAGGGGAAGGAGCCATGTCGGTGCAGTGTCGTGCTCCTCTTGGCAGGCCTTTGCAATCCCAATTATCCCTGGAGCTGTGGGCTTTCTGGTTCTCCGGACCCTAACCCTAACCCTAACCCTAGAAGTTGCCGACCGCGGTTTCCGGCCACGGCCCCCCCTGGGTTCTGGCTAGGAAAGCAGGGGAAGGAGCCATGTCGGTGCAGTGTCGTGCTCCTCTTGGCAGGCCTTTGCAATCCCAATTATCCCTGGAGCTGTGGGCTTTCTGGTTCTCCGGACCCTAACCCTAACCCTAACCCTAGAAGTTGCCGACCGTGGTTTCCGGCCACGGCCCCCCCCGGGTTCTGGCTAGGAAAGCAGGGGAAGGAGCCATGTCTGTGCAGTGTCGTGCTCCTCTTGGCAGGCCTTTGCAATCCCAATTATCCCTGGAGCTGTGGGCTTTCTGGTTCTCCGGACCCTAACCCTAACCCTAACCCTAACCCTAGAAGTTGCCGACCGCGGTTTCCGGCCACGGCCCCCCCTGGGTTCTGGCTAGGAAAGCTGGGGAAGGAGCCATGTCGGTGCAGTGTCGTGCTCCTCTTGGCAGGCCTTTGCAATCACAATTATCCCTGGAGCTGTGGGCTTTCTGGTTCTCCGGACCCTAACCCTAACCCTAACCCTAGAAGTTGCCGACCACGGTTTCCGGCCACGGCCCCCCCTGGGTTCTGGCTAGGAAAGCTGGGGAAGGAGCCACGTCTCTGCAGTGTCGTGCTCCTCTTGGCAGGCCTTTGCAATCCCAATTATCCCTGGAGCTGTGGGCTTTCTGGTTCTCCGGACCCTAACCCTAACCCTAACCCTAACCCTAGAAGTTGCCGACCGCGGTTTCCGGCCACGGCCCCCCCTGGGTTCTGGCTAGGAAAGCAGGGGAAGGAGCCATGTCGGTGCAGTGTCGTGCTCCTCTTGGCAGGCCTTTGCAATCCCAATTATCCCTGGAGCTGTGGGCTTTCTGGTTCTCCGGACCCTAACCCTAACCCTAACCCTAGAAGTTGCCGACCGCGGTTTCCGGCCACGGCCCCCCCTGGGTTCTGGCTAGGAAAGCTGGGGAAGGAGCCATGTCTGTGCAGTGTCGTGCTCCTCTTGGCAGGCCTTTGCAATCCCAATTATCCCTGGAGCTGTGGGCTTTCTGGTTCTCCGGACCCTAACCCTAACCCTAACCCTAGAAGTTGCCGACCGCGGTTTCCGGCCACGGCCCCCCCTGGGTTCTGGATAGGAAAGCAGGGGAAGGAGCCATGTCTGTGCAGTGTCGTGCTCCTCTTGGCAGGCCTTTGCAATCCCAATTATCCCTGGAGCTGTGGGCTTTCTGGTTCTCCGGACCCTAACCCTAACCCTAACCCTAGAAGTTGCCGACCGCGGTTTCCGGCCACGGCCCCCCCTGGGTTCTGGCTAGGAAAGCAGGGGAAGGAGCCATGTCTGTGCAGTGTCGTGCTCCTCTTGGCAGGCCTTTGCAATCCCAATTATCCCTGGAGCTGTGGGCTTTCTGGTTCTCCGGACCCTAACGCTAACCCTAACCCTAGAAGTTGCCGACCGCGGTTTCCGGCCACGGCCCCCCCTGGGTTCTGGCTAGGAAAGCAGGGGAAGGAGCCATGTCGGTGCAGTGTCGTGCTCCTCTTGGCAGGCCTTTGCAATCCCAATTATCCCTGGAGCTGTGGGCTTTCTGGTTCTCTGGACACTAACCCTAACCCTAACCCTAGAAGTTGCCGACCGCGGTTTCTGGGCATGGCCCCCCCTGGGTTCTGGCTAGGAAAGCTGGGGAAGGAGCCATGTCGGTGCAGTGTCGTGCTCCTCTTGGCAGGCCTTTGCAATCCCAATTATCCCTGGAGCTGTGGGCTTTCTGGTTCTCCGGACCCTAACCCTAACCCTAACCCTAGAAGTTGCCGACCGCGGTTTCCGGCCACGGCCCCCCCTGGGTTCTGGCTAGGAAAGCTGGGGAAGGAGCCATGTCGGTGCAGTGTCGTACTCCTCTTGGCAGGCCTTTGCAATCCCAATTATCCCTGGAGCTGTGGGCTTTCTGGTTCTCCGGACCCTAACCCTAACCCTAACCCTAGAAGTTGCCGACCGTGGTTTCCGGCCACGGCCCCCCCCGGGTTCTGGCTAGGAAAGCAGGGGAAGGAGCCATGTCGGTGCAGTGTCGTGCTCCTCTTGGCAGGCCTTTGCAATCCCAATTATCCCTGGAGCTGTGGGCTTTCTGGTTCTCCGGACCCTAACCCTAACCCTAACCCTAGAAGTTGCCGACCGCGGTTTCCGGCCACGGCCCCCCCTGGGTTCTGGCTAGGAAAGCAGGGGAAGGAGCCATGTCTGTGCAGTGTCGTGCTCCTCTTGGCAGGCCTTTGCAATCCCAATTATCCCTGGAGCTGTGGGCTTTCTGGTTCTCCGGACCCTAACCCTAACCCTAACCCTAGAAGTTGCCGACCGCGGTTTCCGGCCACGGCCCCCCCCGGGTTCTGGCTAGGAAAGCTGGGGAAGGAGCCATGTCTGTGCAGTGTCGTGCTCCTCTTGGCAGGCCTTTGCAATCCCAATTATCCCTGGAGCTGTGGGCTTTCTGGTTCTCCGGACCCTAACCCTAACCCTAACCCTAGAAGTTGCCGACCGCGGTTTCCGGCCACGGCCCCCCCTGGGTTCTGGCTAGGAAAGCTGGGGAAGGAGCCATGTCGGTGCAGTGTCGTACTCCTCTTGGCAGGCCTTTGCAATCCCAATTATCCCTGGAGCTGTGGGCTTTCTGGTTCTCCGGACCCTAACCCTAACCCTAACCCTAGAAGTTGCCGACCGTGGTTTCCGGCCACGGCCCCCCCTGGGTTCTGGCTAGGAAAGCAGGGGAAGGAGCCATGTCTGTGCAGTGTCGTGCTCCTCTTGGCAGGCCTTTGCAATCCCAATTATCCCTGGAGCTGTGGGCTTTCTGGTTCTCCGGACCCTAACCCTAACCCTAACCCTAGAAGTTGCCGACCGCGGTTTCCGGCCACGGCCCCCCCTGGGTTCTGGCTAGGAAAGCTGGGGAAGGAGCCATGTCGGAGCAGTGTCGTGCTCCTCTTGGCAGGCCTTTGCAATCCCAATTATCCCTGGAGCTGTGGGCTTTCTGGTTCTCCGGACCCTAACCCTAACCCTAACCCTAGAAGTTGCCGACCGTGGTTTCCGGCCACGGCCCCCCCCGGGTTCTGGCTAGGAAAGCAGGGGAAGGAGCCATGTCTGTGCAGTGTCGTGCTCCTCTTGGCAGGCCTTTGCAATCCCAATTATCCCTGGAGCTGTGGGCTTTCTGGTTCTCCGGACCCTAACCCTAACCCTAACCCTAACCCTAGAAGTTGCCGACCGCGGTTTCCGGCCACGGCCCCCCCTGGGTTCTGGCTAGGAAAGCTGGGGAAGGAGCCATGTCGGTGCAGTGTCGTGCTCCTCTTGGCAGGCCTTTGCAATCACAATTATCCCTGGAGCTGTGGGCTTTCTGGTTCTCCGGACCCTAACCCTAACCCTAACCCTAGAAGTTGCCGACCACGGTTTCCGGCCACGGCCCCCCCTGGGTTCTGGCTAGGAAAGCTGGGGAAGGAGCCACGTCTCTGCAGTGTCGTGCTCCTCTTGGCAGGCCTTTGCAATCCCAATTATCCCTGGAGCTGTGGGCTTTCTGGTTCTCCGGACCCTAACCCTAACCCTAACCCTAACCCTAGAAGTTGCCGACCGCGGTTTCCGGCCACGGCCCCCCCTGGGTTCTGGCTAGGAAAGCAGGGGAAGGAGCCATGTCGGTGCAGTGTCGTGCTCCTCTTGGCAGGCCTTTGCAATCCCAATTATCCCTGGAGCTGTGGGCTTTCTGGTTCTCCGGACCCTAACCCTAACCCTAACCCTAGAAGTTGCCGACCGCGGTTTCCGGCCACGGCCCCCCCTGGGTTCTGGCTAGGAAAGCTGGGGAAGGAGCCATGTCTGTGCAGTGTCGTGCTCCTCTTGGCAGGCCTTTGCAATCCCAATTATCCCTGGAGCTGTGGGCTTTCTGGTTCTCCGGACCCTAACCCTAACCCTAACCCTAGAAGTTGCCGACCGCGGTTTCCGGCCACGGCCCCCCCTGGGTTCTGGATAGGAAAGCAGGGGAAGGAGCCATGTCTGTGCAGTGTCGTGCTCCTCTTGGCAGGCCTTTGCAATCCCAATTATCCCTGGAGCTGTGGGCTTTCTGGTTCTCCGGACCCTAACCCTAACCCTAACCCTAGAAGGTGCCGACCGCGTTTTCCGGCCACGGCCCCACCCGGGTTCTGGCTAGGAAAGCTGGGGAAGGAGCCATGTCTGTGCAGTGTCGTGCTCCTCTTGGCAGGCCTTTGCAATCCCAATTATCCCTGGAGCTGTGGGCTTTCTGGTTCTCCGGACCCTAACCCTAACCCTAACCCTAGAAGTTGCCGACCGCGGTTTCCGGCCACGGCCCCCCCTGGGTTCTGGCTAGGAAAGCTGGGGAAGGAGCCATGTCGGTGCAGTGTCGTGCTCCTCTTGGCAGGCCTTTGCAATCCCAATTATCCCTGGAGCTGTGGGCTTTCTGGTTCTCCGGACCCTAACCCTAACCCTAACCCTAGAAGTTGCCGACCGCGGTTTCCGGCCACGGCCCCCCTGGGTTCTGGCTAGGAAAGCTGGGGAAGGAGCCATGTCGGTGCAGTGTCGTGCTCCTCTTGGCAGGCCTTTGCAATCCCAATTATCCCTGGAGCTGTGGGCTTTCTGGTTCTCCGGACCCTAACCCTAACCCTAACCCTAGAAGTTGCCGACCGCGGTTTCCGGCCACGGCCCCCCCTGGGTTCTGGCTAGGAAAGCTGGGGAAGGAGCCATGTCGGTGCAGTGTCGTGCTCCTCTTGGCAGGCCTTTGCAATCCCAATTATCCCTGGAGCTGTGGGCTTTCTGGTTCTCCGGACCCTAACCCTAACCCTAGAAGTTGCCGACCGCGGTTTCCGGCCACGGCCCCCCCTGGGTTCTGGCTAGGAAAGCTGGGGAAGGAGCCATGTCGGTGCAGTGTCGTGCTCCTCTTGGCAGGCCTTTGCAATCCCAATTATCCCTGGAGCTGTGGGCTTTCTGGTTCTCCGGAACCTAACCCTAACCCTAACCCTAGAAGTTGCCGACCGCGGTTTCCGGCCACGGCCCCCCCTGGGTTCTGGCTAGGAAAGCTGGGGAAGGAGCCATGTCGGTGCAGTGTCGTGCTCCTCTTGGCAGGCCTTTGCAATCCCAATTATCCCTGGAGCTGTGGGCTTTCTGGTTCTCCAGACCCTAACCCTAACCCTAACCCTAGAAGTTGCCGACCGCGGTTTCCGGCCACGGCCCCCCCTGGGTTCTGGCTAGGAAAGCTGGGGAAGGAGCCATGTCGGTGCAGTGTCGTGCTCCTCTTGGCAGGCCTTTGCAATCCCAATTATCCCTGGAGCTGTGGGCTTTCTGGTTCTCCGGACCCTAACCCTAACCCTAACCCTAACCCTAGAAGTTGCCGACCGCGGTTTCCGGCCACGGCCCCCCCCGGGTTCTGGCTAGGAAAGCAGGGGAAGGAGCCATGTCTGTGCAGTGTCGTGCTCCTCTTGGCAGGCCTTTGCAATCCCAATTATCCCTGGAGCTGTGGGCTTTCTGGTTCTCCGGACCCTAACCCTAACCCTAACCCTAGAAGTTGCCGACCACGGTTTCCGGCCACGGCCCCCCCTGGGTTCTGGCTAGGAAAGCAGGGGAAGGAGCCATGTCTGTGCAGTGTCGTGCTCCTCTTGGCAGGCCTTTGCAATCCCAATTATCCCTGGAGCTGTGGGCTTTCTGGTTCTCCGGACCCTAACCCTAACCCTAGAAGTTGCCGACCGCGGTTTCCGGCCACGGCCCCCCCTGGGTTCTGGCTAGGAAAGCTGGGGAAGGAGCCATGTCGGTGCAGTGTCGTGCTCCTCTTGGCAGGCCTTTGCAATCCCAATTGTCCCTGGAGCTGTGGGCTTTCTGGTTCTCCGGACCCTAACCCTAACCCTAGAAGTTGCCGACCGCGGTTTCCGGCCACAGCCCCCCCTGGGTTCTGGCTAGGAAAGCAGGGGAAGGAGCCATGTCTGTGCAGTGTCGTGCTCCTCTTGGCAGGCCTTTGCAATCCCAATTATCCCTGGAGCTGTGGGCTTTCTGGTTCTCCGGACCCTAACCCTAACCCTAACCCTAGAAGGTGCCGACCGCGTTTTCCGGCCACGGCCCCCCCCGGGTTCTGGCTAGGAAAGCTGGGGAAGGAGCCATGTCTGTGCAGTGTCGTGCTCCTCTTGGCAGGCCTTTGCAATCCCAATTATCCCTGGAGCTGTGGGCTTTCTGGTTCTCCGGACCCTAACCCTAACCCTAACCCTAGAAGGTGCCGACCGCGTTTTCCGGCCACGGCCCCCCCTGGGTTCTGGCTAGGAAAGCAGGGGAAGGAGCCATGTCTGTGCAGTGTCGTGCTCCTCTTGGCAGGCCTTTGCAATCCCAATTATCCCTGGAGCTGTGGGCTTTCTGGTTCTCCGGACCCTAACCCTAACCCTAACCCTAGAAGTTGCCGACCGCAGTTTCCGGCCACGGCCCCCCCTGGGTTCTGGCTAGGAAAGCTGGGGAAGGAGCCATGTCTGTGCAGTGTCGTGCTCCTCTTGGCAGGCCTTTGCAATCCCAATTATCCCTGGAGCTGTGGGCTTTCTGGTTCTCCGGACCCTAACCCTAACCCTAACCCTAGAAGTTGCCGACCGCAGTTTCCGGCCACGGCCCCCCCTGGGTTCTGGCTAGGAAAGCTGGGGAAGGAGCCATGTCGGTGCAGTGTCGTGCTCCTCTTGGCAGGCCTTTGCAATCCCAATTATCCCTGGAGCTGTGGGCTTTCTGGTTCTCCGGACCCTAACCCTAACCCTAACCCTAGAAGTTGCCGACCGCGGTTTCCGGCCACGGCCCCCCCTGGGTTCTGGCTAGGAAAGCTGGGGAAGGAGCCATGTCTGTGCAGTGTCGTGCTCCTCTTGGCAGGCCTTTGCAATCCCAATTATCCCTGGAGCTGTGGGCTTTCTGGTTCTCCGGACCCTAACCCTAACCCTAACCCTAGAAGTTGCCGACCGTGGTTTCCGGCCACGGCCCCCCCTGGGTTCTGGCTAGGAAAGCTGGGGAAGGAGCCATGTCGGTGCAGTGTCGTGCTCCTCTTGGCAGGCCTTTGCAATCCCAATTATCCCTGGAGCTGTGGGCTTTCTGGTTCTCCGGACCCTAACCCTAACCCTAGAAGTTGCCGACCGCGGTTTCCGGCCACGGCCCCCCCTGGGTTCTGGCTAGGAAAGCTGGGGAAGGAGCCATGTCGGTGCAGTGTCGTGCTCCTCTTGGCAGGCCTTTGCAATCCCAATTATCCCTGGAGCTGTGGGCTTTCTGGTTCTCCGGACCCTAACCCTAACCCTAACCCTAGAAGTTGCCGACCGCGGTTTCCGGCCACGGCCCCCCCTGGGTTCTGGCTAGGAAAGCTGGGGAAGGAGCCATGTCGGTGCAGTGTCGTGCTCCTCTTGGCAGGCCTTTGCAATCCCAATTATCCCTGGAGCTGTGGGCTTTCTGGTTCTCCGGACCCTAACCCTAACCCTAACCCTAGAAGTTGCCGACCGCGGTTTCCGGACACGGCCCCCCCCGGGTTCTGGCTAGGAAAGCAGGGGAAGGAGCCATGTCTGTGCAGTGTCGTGCTCCTCTTGGCAGGCCTTTGCAATCCCAATTATCCCTGGAGCTGTGGGCTTTCTGGTTCTCCGGACCCTAACCCTAACCCTAGAAGTTGCCGACCGCGGTTTCCGGCCACGGCCCCCCCTGGGTTCTGGCTAGGAAAGCAGGGGAAGGAGCCATGTCGGTGCAGTGTCGTGCTCCTCTTGGCAGGCCTTTGCAATCCCAATTATCGCTGGAGCTGTGGGCTTTCTGGTTCTCCGGACCCTAACCCTAACCCTAGGATTTGCCGACCGCGGTTTCCGGCCACGGCCCCCCCTGGGTTCTGGCTAGGAAAGCAGGGGAAGGAGCCATGTCGGTGCAGTGTCGTGCTCCTCTTGGCAGGCCTTTGCAATCCCAATTATCCCTGGAGCTGTGGGCTTTCTGGTTCTCCGGACCCTAACCCTAACCCTAACCCTAACCCTAGAAGTTGCCGACCGCGGTTTCCGGCCACGGCCCCCCCTGGGTTCTGGCTAGGAAAGCTGGGGAAGGAGCCATGTCGGTGCAGTGTCGTGCTCCTCTTGGCAGGCCTTTGCAATCACAATTATCCCTGGAGCTGTGGGCTTTCTGGTTCTCCGGACCCTAACCCTAACCCTAACCCTAGAAGTTGCCGACCACGGTTTCCGGCCACGGCCCCCCCTGGGTTCTGGCTAGGAAAGCTGGGGAAGGAGCCACGTCTCTGCAGTGTCGTGCTCCTCTTGGCAGGCCTTTGCAATCCCAATTATCCCTGGAGCTGTGGGCTTTCTGGTTCTCCGGACCCTAACCCTAACCCTAACCCTAACCCTAGAAGTTGCCGACCGCGGTTTCCGGCCACGGCCCCCCCTGGGTTCTGGCTAGGAAAGCAGGGGAAGGAGCCATGTCGGTGCAGTGTCGTGCTCCTCTTGGCAGGCCTTTGCAATCCCAATTATCCCTGGAGCTGTGGGCTTTCTGGTTCTCCGGACCCTAACCCTAACCCTAACCCTAGAAGTTGCCGACCGCGGTTTCCGGCCACGGCCCCCCCTGGGTTCTGGCTAGGAAAGCTGGGGAAGGAGCCATGTCTGTGCAGTGTCGTGCTCCTCTTGGCAGGCCTTTGCAATCCCAATTATCCCTGGAGCTGTGGGCTTTCTGGTTCTCCGGACCCTAACCCTAACCCTAACCCTAGAAGTTGCCGACCGCGGTTTCCGGCCACGGCCCCCCCTGGGTTCTGGATAGGAAAGCAGGGGAAGGAGCCATGTCTGTGCAGTGTCGTGCTCCTCTTGGCAGGCCTTTGCAATCCCAATTATCCCTGGAGCTGTGGGCTTTCTGGTTCTCCGGACCCTAACCCTAACCCTAACCCTAGAAGTTGCCGACCGCGGTTTCCGGCCACGGCCCCCCCTGGGTTCTGGCTAGGAAAGCAGGGGAAGGAGCCATGTCTGTGCAGTGTCGTGCTCCTCTTGGCAGGCCTTTGCAATCCCAATTATCCCTGGAGCTGTGGGCTTTCTGGTTCTCCGGACCCTAACGCTAACCCTAACCCTAGAAGTTGCCGACCGCGGTTTCCGGCCACGGCCCCCCCTGGGTTCTGGCTAGGAAAGCAGGGGAAGGAGCCATGTCTGTGCAGTGTCGTGCTCCTCTTGGCAGGCCTTTGCAATCCCAATTATCCCTGGAGCTGTGGGCTTTCTGGTTCTCTGGACCCTAACCCTAACCCTAACCCTAGAAGTTGCCGACCGCGGTTTCTGGGCATGGCCCCCCCTGGGTTCTGGCTAGGAAAGCTGGGGAAGGAGCCATGTCGGTGCAGTGTCGTGCTCCTCTTGGCAGGCCTTTGCAATCCCAATTATCCCTGGAGCTGTGGGCTTTCTGGTTCTCCGGACCCTAACCCTAACCCTAACCCTAGAAGTTGCCGACCGCGGTTTCCGGCCACGGCCCCCCCTGGGTTCTGGCTAGGAAAGCTGGGGAAGGAGCCATGTCGGTGCAGTGTCGTACTCCTCTTGGCAGGCCTTTGCAATCCCAATTATCCCTGGAGCTGTGGGCTTTCTGGTTCTCCGGACCCTAACCCTAACCCTAACCCTAGAAGTTGCCGACCGTGGTTTCCGGCCACGGCCCCCCCCGGGTTCTGGCTAGGAAAGCAGGGGAAGGAGCCATGTCGGTGCAGTGTCGTGCTCCTCTTGGCAGGCCTTTGCAATCCCAATTATCCCTGGAGCTGTGGGCTTTCTGGTTCTCCGGACCCTAACCCTAACCCTAACCCTAGAAGTTGCCGACCGCGGTTTCCGGCCACGGCCCCCCCCGGGTTCTGGCTAGGAAAGCTGGGGAAGGAGCCATGTCTGTGCAGTGTCGTGCTCCTCTTGGCAGGCCTTTGCAATCCCAATTATCCCTGGAGCTGTGGGCTTTCTGGTTCTCCGGACCCTAACCCTAACCCTAACCCTAGAAGTTGCCGACCGCGGTTTCCGGCCACGGCCCCCCCTGGGTTCTGGCTAGGAAAGCTGGGGAAGGAGCCATGTCGGTGCAGTGTCGTACTCCTCTTGGCAGGCCTTTGCAATCCCAATTATCCCTGGAGCTGTGGGCTTTCTGGTTCTCCGGACCCTAACCCTAACCCTAACCCTAGAAGTTGCCGACCGTGGTTTCCGGCCACGGCCCCCCCTGGGTTCTGGCTAGGAAAGCAGGGGAAGGAGCCATGTCTGTGCAGTGTCGTGCTCCTCTTGGCAGGCCTTTGCAATCCCAATTATCCCTGGAGCTGTGGGCTTTCTGGTTCTCCGGACCCTAACCCTAACCCTAACCCTAGAAGTTGCCGACCGCGGTTTCCGGCCACGGCCCCCCCTGGGTTCTGGCTAGGAAAGCAGGGGAAGGAGCCATGTCGGTGCAGTGTCGTGCTCCTCTTGGCAGGCCTTTGCAATCCCAATTATCCCTGGAGCTGTGGGCTTTCTGGTTCTCCGGACCCTAACCCTAACCCTAACCCTAGAAGTTGCCGACCGCGGTTTCCGGCCACGGCCCCCCCTGGGTTCTGGCTAGGAAAGCAGGGGAAGGAGCCATGTCGGTGCAGTGTCGTGCTCCTCTTGGCAGGCCTTTGCAATCCCAATTATCCCTGGAGCTGTGGGCTTTCTGGTTCTCCGGACCCTAACCCTAACCCTAACCCTAGAAGTTGCCGACCGTGGTTTCCGGCCACGGCCCCCCCCGGGTTCTGGCTAGGAAAGCAGGGGAAGGAGCCATGTCTGTGCAGTGTCGTGCTCCTCTTGGCAGGCCTTTGCAATCCCAATTATCCCTGGAGCTGTGGGCTTTCTGGTTCTCCGGACCCTAACCCTAACCCTAACCCTAACCCTAGAAGTTGCCGACCGCGGTTTCCGGCCACGGCCCCCCCTGGGTTCTGGCTAGGAAAGCTGGGGAAGGAGCCATGTCGGTGCAGTGTCGTGCTCCTCTTGGCAGGCCTTTGCAATCACAATTATCCCTGGAGCTGTGGGCTTTCTGGTTCTCCGGACCCTAACCCTAACCCTAACCCTAGAAGTTGCCGACCACGGTTTCCGGCCACGGCCCCCCCTGGGTTCTGGCTAGGAAAGCTGGGGAAGGAGCCACGTCTCTGCAGTGTCGTGCTCCTCTTGGCAGGCCTTTGCAATCCCAATTATCCCTGGAGCTGTGGGCTTTCTGGTTCTCCGGACCCTAACCCTAACCCTAACCCTAACCCTAGAAGTTGCCGACCGCGGTTTCCGGCCACGGCCCCCCCTGGGTTCTGGCTAGGAAAGCAGGGGAAGGAGCCATGTCGGTGCAGTGTCGTGCTCCTCTTGGCAGGCCTTTGCAATCCCAATTATCCCTGGAGCTGTGGGCTTTCTGGTTCTCCGGACCCTAACCCTAACCCTAACCCTAGAAGTTGCCGACCGCGGTTTCCGGCCACGGCCCCCCCTGGGTTCTGGCTAGGAAAGCTGGGGAAGGAGCCATGTCTGTGCAGTGTCGTGCTCCTCTTGGCAGGCCTTTGCAATCCCAATTATCCCTGGAGCTGTGGGCTTTCTGGTTCTCCGGACCCTAACCCTAACCCTAACCCTAGAAGTTGCCGACCGCGGTTTCCGGCCACGGCCCCCCCTGGGTTCTGGATAGGAAAGCAGGGGAAGGAGCCATGTCTGTGCAGTGTCGTGCTCCTCTTGGCAGGCCTTTGCAATCCCAATTATCCCTGGAGCTGTGGGCTTTCTGGTTCTCCGGACCCTAACCCTAACCCTAACCCTAGAAGTTGCCGACCGCGGTTTCCGGCCACGGCCCCCCCTGGGTTCTGGCTAGGAAAGCAGGGGAAGGAGCCATGTCTGTGCAGTGTCGTGCTCCTCTTGGCAGGCCTTTGCAATCCCAATTATCCCTGGAGCTGTGGGCTTTCTGGTTCTCCGGACCCTAACGCTAACCCTAACCCTAGAAGTTGCCGACCGCGGTTTCCGGCCACTGCCCCCCCCGGGTTCTGGCTAGGAAAGCTGGGGAAGGAGCCATGTCTGTGCAGTGTCGTGCTCCTCTTGGCAGGCCTTTGCAATCCCAATTATCCCTGGAGCTGTGGGCTTTCTGGTTCTCCGGACCCTAACCCTAACCCTAACCCTAGAAGTTGCCGACCGCGGATTCCGGCCACGGCCCCCCCTGGGTTCTGGCTAGGAAAGCTGGGGAAGGAGCCATGTCTGTGCAGTGTCGTGCAGCTCTTGGCAGGCCTTTGCAATCCCAATTATCCCTGGAGCTGTGGGCTTTCTGGTTCTCCGGACCCTAACCCTAACCCTAACCCTAGAAGGTGCCGACCGCGTTTTCCGGCCACGGCCCCCCCCGGGTTCTGGCTAGGAAAGCTGGGGAAGGAGCCATGTCTGTGCAGTGTCGTGCTCCTCTTGGCAGGCCTTTGCAATCCCAATTATCCCTGGAGCTGTGGGCTTTCTGGTTCTCCGGACCCTAACCCTAACCCTAACCCTAGAAGTTGCCGACCGCGGTTTCCGGCCACGGCCCCCCCTGGGTTCTGGCTAGGAAAGCTGGGGAAGGAGCCATGTCGGTGCAGTGTCGTGCTCCTCTTGGCAGGCCTTTGCAATCCCAATTATCCCTGGAGCTGTGGGCTTTCTGGTTCTCCGGACCCTAACCCTAACCCTAACCCTAGAAGTTGCCGACCGCGGTTTCCGGCCACGGCCCCCCTGGGTTCTGGCTAGGAAAGCTGGGGAAGGAGCCATGTCGGTGCAGTGTCGTGCTCCTCTTGGCAGGCCTTTGCAATCCCAATTATCCCTGGAGCTGTGGGCTTTCTGGTTCTCCGGACCCTAACCCTAACCCTAACCCTAGAAGTTGCCGACCGCGGTTTCAGGCCACGGCCCCCCCTGGGTTCTGGCTAGGAAAGCTGGGGAAGGAGCCATGTCGGTGCAGTGTCGTGCTCCTCTTGGCAGGCCTTTGCAATCCCAATTATCCCTGGAGCTGTGGGCTTTCTGGTTCTCCGGACCCTAACCCTAACCCTAGAAGTTGCCGACCGCGGTTTCCGGCCACGGCCCCCCCTGGGTTCTGGCTAGGAAAGCTGGGGAAGGAGCCATGTCGGTGCAGTGTCGTGCTCCTCTTGGCAGGCCTTTGCAATCCCAATTATCCCTGGAGCTGTGGGCTTTCTGGTTCTCCGGAACCTAACCCTAACCCTAACCCTAGAAGTTGCCGACCGCGGTTTCCGGCCACGGCCCCCCCTGGGTTCTGGCTAGGAAAGCTGGGGAAGGAGCCATGTCGGTGCAGTGTCGTGCTCCTCTTGGCAGGCCTTTGCAATCCCAATTATCCCTGGAGCTGTGGGCTTTCTGGTTCTCCAGACCCTAACCCTAACCCTAACCCTAGAAGTTGCCGACCGCGGTTTCCGGCCACGGCCCCCCCTGGGTTCTGGCTAGGAAAGCTGGGGAAGGAGCCATGTCGGTGCAGTGTCGTGCTCCTCTTGGCAGGCCTTTGCAATCCCAATTATCCCTGGAGCTGTGGGCTTTCTGGTTCTCCGGACCCTAACCCTAACCCTAACCCTAACCCTAGAAGTTGCCGACCGCGGTTTCCGGCCACGGCCCCCCCCGGGTTCTGGCTAGGAAAGCAGGGGAAGGAGCCATGTCTGTGCAGTGTCGTGCTCCTCTTGGCAGGCCTTTGCAATCCCAATTATCCCTGGAGCTGTGGGCTTTCTGGTTCTCCGGACCCTAACCCTAACCCTAACCCTAGAAGTTGCCGACCACGGTTTCCGGCCACGGCCCCCCCTGGGTTCTGGCTAGGAAAGCAGGGGAAGGAGCCATGTCTGTGCAGTGTCGTGCTCCTCTTGGCAGGCCTTTGCAATCCCAATTATCCCTGGAGCTGTGGGCTTTCTGGTTCTCCGGACCCTAACCCTAACCCTAGAAGTTGCCGACCGCGGTTTCCGGCCACGGCCCCCCCTGGGTTCTGGCTAGGAAAGCTGGGGAAGGAGCCATGTCGGTGCAGTGTCGTGCTCCTCTTGGCAGGCCTTTGCAATCCCAATTGTCCCTGGAGCTGTGGGCTTTCTGGTTCTCCGGACCCTAACCCTAACCCTAGAAGTTGCCGACCGCGGTTTCCGGCCACGGCCCCCCCTGGGTTCTGGCTAGGAAAGCAGGGGAAGGAGCCATGTCTGTGCAGTGTCGTGCTCCTCTTGGCAGGCCTTTGCAATCCCAATTATCCCTGGAGCTGTGGGCTTTCTGGTTCTCCGGACCCTAACCCTAACCCTAACCCTAGAAGGTGCCGACCGCGTTTTCCGGCCACGGCCCCCCCCGGGTTCTGGCTAGGAAAGCTGGGGAAGGAGCCATGTCTGTGCAGTGTCGTGCTCCTCTTGGCAGGCCTTTGCAATCCCAATTATCCCTGGAGCTGTGGGCTTTCTGGTTCTCCGGACCCTAACCCTAACCCTAACCCTAGAAGGTGCCGACCGCGTTTTCCGGCCACGGCCCCCCCTGGGTTCTGGCTAGGAAAGCAGGGGAAGGAGCCATGTCTGTGCAGTGTCGTGCTCCTCTTGGCAGGCCTTTGCAATCCCAATTATCCCTGGAGCTGTGGGCTTTCTGGTTCTCCGGACCCTAACCCTAACCCTAACCCTAGAAGTTGCCGACCGCAGTTTCCGGCCACGGCCCCCCCTGGGTTCTGGCTAGGAAAGCTGGGGAAGGAGCCATGTCGGTGCAGTGTCGTGCTCCTCTTGGCAGGCCTTTGCAATCCCAATTATCCCTGGAGCTGTGGGCTTTCTGGTTCTCCGGACCCTAACCCTAACCCTAACCCTAGAAGTTGCCGACCGCAGTTTCCGGCCACGGCCCCCCCTGGGTTCTGGCTAGGAAAGCTGGGGAAGGAGCCATGTCGGTGCAGTGTCGTGCTCCTCTTGGCAGGCCTTTGCAATCCCAATTATCCCTGGAGCTGTGGGCTTTCTGGTTCTCCGGACCCTAACCCTAACCCTAACCCTAGAAGTTGCCGACCGCGGTTTCCGGCCACGGCCCCCCCTGGGTTCTGGCTAGGAAAGCTGGGGAAGGAGCCATGTCTGTGCAGTGTCGTGCTCCTCTTGGCAGGCCTTTGCAATCCCAATTATCCCTGGAGCTGTGGGCTTTCTGGTTCTCCGGACCCTAACCCTAACCCTAACCCTAGAAGTTGCCGACCGTGGTTTCCGGCCACGGCCCCCCCTGGGTTCTGGCTAGGAAAGCTGGGGAAGGAGCCATGTCGGTGCAGTGTCGTGCTCCTCTTGGCAGGCCTTTGCAATCCCAATTATCCCTGGAGCTGTGGGCTTTCTGGTTCTCCGGACCCTAACCCTAACCCTAGAAGTTGCCGACCGCGGTTTCCGGCCACGGCCCCCCCTGGGTTCTGGCTAGGAAAGCAGGGGAAGGAGCCATGTCGGTGCAGTGTCGTGCTCCTCTTGGCAGGCCTTTGCAATCCCAATTATCCCTGGAGCTGTGGGCTTTCTGGTTCTCCGGACCCTAACCCTAACCCTAACCCTAGAAGTTGCCGACCGCGGTTTCCGGCCACGGCCCCCCCTGGGTTCTGGCTAGGAAAGCTGGGGAAGGAGCCATGTCGGTGCAGTGTCGTGCTCCTCTTGGCAGGCCTTTGCAATCCCAATTATCCCTGGAGCTGTGGGCTTTCTGGTTCTCCGGACCCTAACCCTAACCCTAACCCTAGAAGTTGCCGACCGCGGTTTCCGGACACGGCCCCCCCCGGGTTCTGGCTAGGAAAGCAGGGGAAGGAGCCATGTCTGTGCAGTGTCGTGCTCCTCTTGGCAGGCCTTTGCAATCCCAATTATCCCTGGAGCTGTGGGCTTTCTGGTTCTCCGGACCCTAACCCTAACCCTAACCCTAGAAGTTGCCGACCACGGTTTCCGGCCACGGCCCCCCCTGGGTTCTGGCTAGGAAAGCTGGGGAAGGAGCCATGTCGGTGCAGTGTCGTGCTCCTCTTGGCAGGCCTTTGCAATCCCAATTATCCCTGGAGCTGTGGACTTTCTGGTTCTCCGGACCCTAACCCTAACCCTAACCCTAGAAGTTGCCGACCGCGGTTTCCGGCCACGGCCCCCCCCTGGGTTCTGACTAGGAAAGCAGGGGAAGGAGCCATGTCGGTGCAGTGTCGTGCTCCTCTTGGCAGGCCTTTGCAATCCCAATTATCCCTGGAGCTGTGGGCTTTCTGGTTCTCCGGACCCTAACCCTAACCCTAGAAGTTGCCGACCGCGGTTTCCGGCCACGGCCCCCCCTGGGTTCTGGCTAGGAAAGCAGGGGAAGGAGCCATGTCGGTGCAGTGTCGTGCTCCTCTTGGCAGGCCTTTGCAATCCCAATTATCGCTGGAGCTGTGGGCTTTCTGGTTCTCCGGACCCTAACCCTAACCCTAGGATTTGCCGACCGCGGTTTCCGGCCACGGCCCCCCCTGGGTTCTGGCTAGGAAAGCAGGGGAAGGAGCCATGTCGGTGCAGTGTCGTGCTCCTCTTGGCAGGCCTTTGCAATCCCAATTATCCCTGGAGCTGTGGGCTTTCTGGTTCTCCGGACCCTAACCCTAACCCTAACCCTAACCCTAGAAGTTGCCGACCGCGGTTTCCGGCCACGCCCTCCCTGGGTTCTGGCTAGGAAAGCAGGGGAAGGAGCCATGTCTGTGCAGTGTCGTGCTCCTCTTGGCAGGCCTTTGCAATCCCAATTATCCCTGGAGCTGTGGGCTTTCTGGTTCTCCGGACCCTAACCCTAACCCTAACCCTAGAAGTTGCCGACCGCGGTTTCCGGCCACGGCCCCCCCTGGGTTCTGGCTAGGAAAGCTGGGGAAGGAGCCATGTCGGTGCAGTGTCGTGCTCCTCTTGGCAGGCCTTTGCAATCCCAATTATCCCTGGAGCTGTGGGCTTTCTGGTTCTCCGGACCCTAACCCTAACCCTAACCCTAGAAGTTGCCGACCGCGGTTTCCGGCCACGGCCCCCCCTGCGTTCTGGCTAGGAAAGCTGGGGAAGGAGCCATGTCGGTGCAGTGTCGTGCTCCTCTTGGCAGGCCTTTGCAATCCCAATTATCCCTGGAGCTGTGGGCTTTCTGGTTCTCTGGACCCTAACCCTAACCCTAACACTAGAAGTTGCCGACCGTGGATTCCGGCCACGGCCCCCCCTGGGTTCTGGCTAGGAAAGCTGGGGAAGGAGCCATGTCTGTGGAGGGTCGTGCTCCTCTTGGCAGGCCTTTGCAATCCCAATTATCCCTGGAGCTGTGGGCTTTCTGGTTCTCCGGACCCTAACCCTAACCCTAACCCTAGAAGTTGCCGACCGCGGTTTCTGGGCATGGCCCCCCCTGGGTTCTGGCTAGGAAAGCTGGGGAAGGAGCCATGTCTGTGCAGTGTCGTGCTCCTCTTGGCAGGCCTTTGCAATCCCAATTATCCCTGGAGCTGTGGGTTTTCTGGTTCTCCGGACCCTAACCCTAACCCTAACCCTAGAAGTTGCCGACCGCGGTTTCCGGCCACGGCCCCCCCTGGGTTCTGGCTAGGAAAGCTGGGGAAGGAGCCATGTCTGTGCACTGTCGTGCTCCTCTTGGCAGGCCTTTGCAATCCCAATTATCCCTGGAGCTGTGGGCTTTCTGGTTCTCCGGACCCTAACCCTAACCCTAACCCTAGAAGTTGCCAACCGCGGTTTCCGGCCACGGCCCCCCCCTGGGTTCTGGCTAGGAAAGCTGGGGAAGGAGCCATGTCGGTGCAGTGTCGTGCTCCTCTTGGCAGGCCTTTGCAATCCCAATTATCCCTGGAGCTGTGGGCTTTCTGGTTCTCCGGACCCTAACCCTAACCCTAACCCTAGAAGTTGCCGACCGCGGTTTCCGGCCACGGCCCCCCCTGGGTTCTGGCTAGGAAAGCAGGGGAAGGAGCCATGTCTGTGCAGTGTCGTGCTCCTCTTGGCAGGCCTTTGCAATCCCAATTATCGCTGGAGCTGTGGGCTTTCTGGTTCTCTGGACCCTAACCCTAACCCTAACCCTAGAAGTTGCCGACCGCGGTTTCCGGCCACGGCCCCCCCTGGGTTCTGGCTAGGAAAGCTGGGGAAGGAGCCATGTCTGTGCAGTGTCGTGCTCCTCTTGGCAGGCCTTTGCAATCCCAATTATCCCTGGAGCTGTGGGCTTTCTGGTTCTCTGGACCCTAACCCTAACCCTAACCCTAGAAGTTACCGACCGCGGTTTCCGGCCACGTCCCCCCCTGGGTTCTGGCTAGGAAAGCTGGGGAAGGAGCCATGTCGGTGCAGTGTCGTGCTCCTCTTGGCAGGCCTTTGCAATCCCAATTATCCCTGGAGCTGTGGGCTTTCTGGTTCTCCGGACCCTAACCCTAACCCTAACACTAGAAGTTGCCGACCGCGGTTTCCGGCCACGGCCCCCCCTGGGTTCTGGCTAGGAAAGCTGGGGAAGGAGCCATGTCGGTGCAGTGTCGTGCTCCTCTTGGCAGGCCTTTGCAATCCCAATTATCCCTGGAGCTGTGGGCTTTCTGGTTCTCCGGACCCTAACCCTAACCCTAACCCTAGAAGTTGCCGACCGCAGTTTCCGGCCACGGCCCCCCCTGGGTTCTGGCTAGGAAAGCAGGGGAAGGAGCCATGTCTGTGCAGTGTCGTGCTCCTCTTGGCAGGCCTTTGCAATCCCAATTATCCCTGGAGCTGTGGGCTTTCTGGTTCTCCGGACCCTAACCCTAACCCTAACCCTAGAAGTTGCCGACCGCGGTTTCCGGCCACGGCCCCCCCTGGGTTCTGGCTAGGAAAGCTGGGGAAGGAGCCATGTCTGTGCAGTGTCGTGCTCCTCTTGGCAGGCCTTTGCAATCCCAATTATCCCTGGAGCTGTGGGCTTTCTGGTTCTCCGGACCCTAACCCTAACCCTAACCCTAGAAGTTGCCGACCGCGGTTTCCGGCCACGGCCCACCCCGGGTTCTGGCTAGGAAAGCTGGGGAAGGAGCCATGTCTGTGCAGTGTCGTGCTCCTCTTGGCAGGCCTTTGCAATCCCAATTATCCCTGGAGCTGTGGGCTTTCTGGTTCTCCGGACCCTAACCCTAACCCTAACCCTAGAAGTTGCCGACCGTGGTTTCCGGCCACGGCCCCCCCTGGGTTCTGGCTAGGAAAGCAGGGGAAGGAGCCATGTCGGTGCAGTGTCGTGCTCCTCTTGGCAGGCCTTTGCAATCCCAATTATCCCTGGAGCTGTGGGCTTTCTGGTTCTCCGGACCCTAACCCTAACCCTAACCCTAGAAGTTGCCGACCGCGGTTTCCGGCCACGGCCCCCCCTGGGTTCTGGCTAGGAAAGGAAGGGAAGGAGCCATGTCGGTGCAGTGTCGTGCTCCTCTTGGCAGGCCTTTGCAATCCCAATTATCGCTGGAGCTGTGGGCTTTCTGGTTCTCCGGACCCTAACCCTAACCCTAACCCTAGAAGTTGCCGACCGCGGTTTCCGGCCACGGCCCCCCCTGGGTTCTGGCTAGGAAAGCTGGGGAAGGAGCCATGTCGGTGCAGTGTCGTGCTCCTCTTGGCAGGCCTTTGCAATCCCAATTATCCCTGGAGCTGTGGGCTTTCTGGTTCTCTGGACCCTAACCCTAACCCTAACCCTAGAAGTTGCCGACCGCGGTTTCCGGCCACGGCCCCCCCTGGGTTCTGGCTAGGAAAGCAGGGGAAGGAGCCATGTCGGTGCAGTGTCGTGCTCCTCTTGGCAGGCCTTTGCAATCCCAATTATCCCTGGAGCTGTGGGCTTTCTGGTTCTCCGGACCCTAACCCTAACCCTAACACTAGAAGTTGCCGACCGCGGTTTCCGGCCACGGCCCCCCCTGGGTTCTGGCTAGGAAAGCTGGGGAAGGAGCCATGTCGGTGCAGTGTCGTGCTCCTCTTGGCAGGCCTTTGCAATCCCAATTATCCCTGGAGCTGTGGGCTTTCTGGTTCTCCGGACCCTAACCCTAACCCTAACCCTAGAAGTTGCCGACCGCAGTTTCCGGCCACGGCCCCCCCTGGGTTCTGGCTAGGAAAGCAGGGGAAGGAGCCATGTCTGTGCAGTGTCGTGCTCCTCTTGGCAGGCCTTTGCAATCCCAATTATCCCTGGAGCTGTGGGCTTTCTGGTTCTCCGGACCCTAACCCTAACCCTAACACTAGAAGTTGCCGACCGTGGATTCCGGCCACGGCCCCCCCTGGGTTCTGGCTAGGAAAGCTGGGGAAGGAGCCATGTCGGTGCAGTGTCGTGCTCCTCTTGGCAGGCCTTTGCAATCCCAATTATCCCTGGAGCTGTGGGCTTTCTGGTTCTCCGGACCCTAACCCTAACCCTAACCCTACCCCTAGAAGTTGCCGACCGCGGTTTCCGGCCACGGCCCCCCCTGGGTTCTGGCTAGGAAAGCTGGGGAAGGAGCCATGTCGGTGCACTGTCGTGCTCCTCTTGGCAGGCCTTTGCAATCCCAATTATCCCTGGAGCTGTGGGCTTTCTGGTTCTCCGGACCCTAACCCTAACCCTAACCCTAGAAGTTGCAAACCGCGGTGTCCGGCCACGGCCCCCCCCTGGGTTCTGGCTAGGAAAGCTGGGGAAGGAGCCATGTCGGTGCAGTGTCGTGCTCCTCTTGGCAGGCCTTTGCAATCCCAATTATCCCTGGAGCTGTGGGCTTTCTGGTTCTCCGGACCCTAACCCTAACCCTAACCCTAGAAGTTGCCGACCGCGGTTTTCGGCCACGGCCCCCCCTGCGTTCTGGCTAGGAAAGCTGGGGAAGGAGCCATGTCTGTGCAGTGTCGTGCTCCTCTTGGCAGGCCTTTGCAATCCCAATTATCCCTGGAGCTGTGGGCTTTCTGGTTCTCCGGACCCTAACCCTAACCCTAACCCTAGAAGGTGCCGACCGTGGATTCCGGCCACGGCCCCCCCTGGGTTCTGGCTAGGAAAGCAGGGGAAGGAGCCATGTCTGTGCAGTGTCGTGCTCCTCTTGGCAGGCCTTTGCAATCCCAATTATCCCTGGAGCTGTGGGCTTTCTGGTTCTCCGGACCCTAACCCTAACCCTAACCCTAGAAGTTGCCGACCGCGGTTTTCGGCCACGGCCCCCCCTGGGTTCTGGCTAGGAAAGCAGGGGAAGGAGCCATGTCTGTGCAGTGTCGTGCTCCTCTTGGCAGGCCTTTGCAATCCCAATTATCCCTGGAGCTGTGGGCTTTCTGGTTCTCCGGACCCTAACCCTAACCCTAACCCTAGAAGTTGCCGACCGCGGTTTCTGGCATGGCCCCCCTGGGTTCTGGCTAGGAAAGCTGGGGAAGGAGCCATGTCGGTGCAGTGTCGTGCTCCTCTTGGCAGGCCTTTGCAATCCCAATTATCCCTGGAGCTGTGGGCTTTCTGGTTCTCCAGACCCTAACCCTAACCCTAACCCTAGAAGTTGCCGACCGTGGTTTCCGGCCACGGCCCCCCCTGGGTTCTGGCTAGGAAAGCAGGGGAAGGAGCCATGTCTGTGCAGTGTCGTGCTCCTCTTGGCAGGCCTTTGCAATCCCAATTATCCCTGGAGCTGTGGGCTTTCTGGTTCTCCGGACCCTAACCCTAACCCTAACCCTAGAAGTTGCCGACCGCGGTTTCTGGGCATGGCCCCCCCTGGGTTCTGGCTAGGAAAGCTGGGGAAGGAACCATGTCGGTGCAGTGTCGTGCTCCTCTTGGCAGGCCTTTGCAATCCCAATTATCCCTGGAGCTGTGGGCTTTCTGGTTCTCCGGACCCTAACCCTAACCCTAACCCTAGAAGTTGCCGACCGCGGTTTCCGGCCACGGCCCCCCCTGGGTTCTGGCTAGGAAAGCTGGGGAAGGAGCCATGTCGGTGCAGTGTCGTGCTCCTCTTGGCAGGCCTTTGCAATCCCAATTATCCCTGGAGCTGTGGGCTTTCTGGTTCTCCGGACCCTAACCCTAACCCTAACCCTAGAAGTTGCCGACCGCGGTTTCCGGCCACGGCCCCCCCTGGGTTCTGGCTAGGAAAGCAGGGGAAGGAGCCATGTCTGTGCAGTGTTGTGCTCCTCTTGGCAGGCCTTTGCAATCCCAATTATCCCTGGAGCTGTGGGCTATCTGGTTCTCCGGACCCTAACCCTAACCCTAACCCTAACCCTAGAAGTTGCCGACCGTGGTTTCCGGCCACGGCCCCCCCCGGATTCTGGCTAGGAAAGCAGGGGAAGGAGCCATGTCTGTGCAGTGTCGTGCTCCTCTTGGCAGGCCTTTGCAATCCCAATTATCCCTGGAGCTGTGGGCTTTCTGGTTCTCCGGACCCTAACCCTAACCCTAACCCTAGAAGTTGCCGACCGCGGTTTCCGGCCACGGCCCCCCCTGGGTTCTGGCTAGGAAAGCTGGGGAAGGAGCCATGTCGGTGCAGTGTCGTGCTCCTCTTGGCAGGCCTTTGCAATCCCAATCATCCCTGGAGCTGTGGGCTTTCTGGTTCTCCGGACCCTAACCCTAACCCTAACCCTAGAAGTTGCCGACCGCGGTTTCCGGCCACGGCCCCCCCTGGGTTCTGGCTAGGAAAGCTGGGGAAGGAGCCATGTCGGTGCAGTGTCGTGCTCCTCTTGGCAGGCCTTTGCAATCCCAATTATCCCTGGAGCTGTGGGCTTTCTGGTTCTCCGGACCCTAACCCTAACCCTAACCCTAGAAGTTGCCGACCGCGGTTTCCGGCCACGGCCCCCCCCGGGTTCTGGCTAGGAAAGCAGGGGAAGGAGCCATGTCTGTGCAGTGTCGTGCTCCTCTTGGCAGGCCTTTGCAATCCCAATTATCCCTGGAGCTGTGGGCTTTCTGGTTCTCCAGACCCTAACCCTAACCCTAACCCTAGAAGTGCCGACCGCGGTTTCCGGCCACGGCCCCCCCTGGGTTCTGGCTAGGAAAGCTGGGGAAGGAGCCATGTCTGTGCAGTGTCGTGCTCCTTTTAGCAGGCCTTTGCAATCCCAATTATCCCTGGAGCTGTGGGCTTTCTGGTTCTCCGGACCCTAACCCTAACCCTAACCCTAGAAGTTGCCGACCGCGGTTTCTGGCATGGCCCCCCCTGGGTTCTGGCTAGGAAAGCTGGGGAAGGAGCCATGTCTGTGCAGTGTCGTGCTCCTCTTGGCAGGCCTTTGCAATCCCAATCACCCCTGGAGCTGTGGGCTTTCTGGTTCTCCGGACCCTAACCCTAACCCTAACCCTAGAAGTTGCCGACCGCGGTTTCCGGCCACGGCCCCCCCTGGGTTCTGGCTAGGAAAGCTGGGGAAGGAGCCATGTCGGTGCAGTGTCGTGCTCCTCTTGGCAGGCCTTTGCAATCCCAATTATCCCTGGAGCTGTGGGCTTTCTGGTTCTCCGGACCCTAACCCTAACCCTAACCCTAGAAGTTGCCGACCGCGGTTTCCGGCCACGGCCCCCCCCGGGTTCTGGCTAGGAAAGCAGGGGAAGGACCCATGTCTGTGCAGTGTCGTGCTCCTCTTGGCAGGCCTTTGCAATCCCAATTATCCCTGGAGCTGTGGGCTTTCTGGTTCTCCAGACCCTAACCCTAACCCTAACCCTATAAGTTGCCGACCGTGGTTTCCGGCCACGGCCCCCCCTGGGTTCTGGCTAGGAAAGCAGGGGAAGGAGCCATGTCGGTGCAGTGTTGTGCTCCTCTTGGCAGGCCTTTGCAATCCCAATTATCCCTGGAGCTGTGGGCTATCTGGTTCTCCGGACCCTAACCCTAACCCTAACCCTAACCCTAGAAGTTGCCGACCGCGGTTTTCGGCCACGGCCCCCCCCTGGATTCTGGCTAGGAAAACAGGGGAAGGAGCCATGTCGGTGCAGTGTCGTGCTCCTCTTGGCAGGCCTTTGCAATCCCAATTATCCCTGGAGCTGTGGGCTTTCTGGTTCTCCGGACCCTAACCCTAACCCTAACCCTAGAAGTTGCCGACCGCGGTTTCCGGCCACGGCCCCCCCTGGGTTCTGGCTAGGAAAGCTGGGGAAGGAGCCATGTCTGTGCAGTGTCGTGCTCCTCTTGGCAGGCCTTTGCAATCCCAATTATCCCTGGAGCTGTGGGCTTTCTGGTTCTCCGGACCCTAACCCTAACCCTAACCCTAGAAGTTGCTGACCGCGGTTTCCGGCCACGGCCCCCCCTGGGTTCTGGCTAGGAAAGCAGGGGAAGGAGCCATGTCGGTGCAGTGTCGTGCTCCTTTTGGCAGGCCTTTGCAATCCCAATTATCCCTGGAGCTGTGGGCTTTCTGGTTCTCCGGACCCTAACCCTAACCCTAACCCTAGAAGTTGCCGACCGCGGTTTCTGGGCATGGCCCCCCCTGGGTTCTGGCTAGGAAAGCTGGGGAAGGAGCCATGTCGGTGCAGTGTCGTGCTCCTCTTGGCAGGCCTTTGCAATCCCAATTATCTCTGGAGCTGTGGGCTTTCTGGTTCTCCGGACCCTAACCCTAACCCTAACCCTAGAAGTTGCCGACCGCGGTTTCCGGCCACGGCCCCCCCTGGGTTCTGGCTAGGAAAGCTGGGGAAGGAGCCATGTCGGTGCAGTGTCGTGCTCCTCTTGGCAGGCCTTTGCAATCCCAATTATCCCTGGAGCTGTGGGCTTTCTGGTTCTCCGGACCCTAACCCTAACCCTAACCCTAGAAGTTGCCGACCGCGGTTTCCGGCCACGGCCCCCCCCGGGTTCTGGCTAGGAAAGCAGGGGAAGGAGCCATGTCGGTGCAGTGTCGTGCTCCTCTTGGCAGGCCTTTGCAATCCCAATTATCCCTGGAGCTGTGGGCTTTCTGGTTCTCTGGACCCTAACCCTAACCCTAACCCTAGAAGTTGCCGACCGCGGTTTCCGGCCACGGCCCCCCCTGGGTTCTGGCTAGGAAAGCAGGGGAAGGAGCCATGTCTGTGCAGTGTCGTGCTCCTCTTGGCAGGCCTTTGCAATCCCAATTATCCCTGGAGCTGTGGGCTTTCTGGTTCTCTGGACCCTAACCCTAACCCTAACCCTAACCCTAGAAGTTGCCGACCGCGGTTTCCGGCCACGGCCCCCCCTGGGTTCTGGCTAGGAAAGCTGGGGAAGGAGCCATGTCGGTGCAGTGTCGTGCTCCTCTTGGCAGGCCTTTGCAATCCCAATTATCCCTGGAGCTGTGGGCTTTCTGGTTCTCCGGACCCTAACCCTAACCCTAACCCTAGAAGTTGCCGACCGCGGTTTTCGGCCACGGCCCCCCCTGGGTTCTGGCTAGGAAAGCAGGGGAAGGAGCCATGTCGGTGCAGTGTCGTGCTCCTCTTGGCAGGCCTTTGCAATCCCAATTATCCCTGGAGCTGTGGGCTTTCTGGTTCTCCGGACCCTAACCCTAACCCTAACCCTAGAAGTTGCCGACCGCGGTTTCCGGCCACGGCCCCCCCTGGGTTCTGGCTAGGAAAGCAGGGGAAGGAGCCATGTCGGTGCAGTGTCGTGCTCCTCTTGGCAGGCCTTTGCAATCCCAATTATCCCTGGAGCTGTGGGCTTTCTGGTTCTCCGGACCCTAACCCTAACCCTAACCCTAGAAGTTGCCGACCGCGGTTTCCGGCCACGGCCCCCCCCGGGTTCTGGCTAGGAAAGCAGGGGAAGGAGCCATGTCTGTGCAGTGTCGTGCTCCTCTTGGCAGGCCTTTGCAATCCCAATTATCCCTGGAGCTGTGGGCTTTCTGGTTCTCCGGACCCTAACCCTAACCCTAACCCTAACCCTAGAAGTTGCCGACCGCGGTTTCCGGCCACGGCCCCCCCTGGGTTCTGGCTAGGAAAGCTGGGGAAGGAGCCATGTCGGTGCAGTGTCGTGCTCCTCTTGGCAGGCCTTTGCAATCCCAATTATCCCTGGAGCTGTGGGCTTTCTGTTTCTCCGGACCCTAACCCTAACCCTAACCCTAGAAGTTGCCGACCGCGGTTTCCGGCCACGGCCCCCCCTGGGTTCTGGCTAGGAAAGCAGGGGAAGGAGCCATGTCTGTGCAGTGTCGTGCTCCTCTTGGCAGGCCTTTGCAATCCCAATTATCCCTGGAGCTGTGGGCTTTCTGGTTCTCCAGACCCTAACCCTAACCCTAACCCTAGAAGTTGCCGACCGCGGTTTCCGGCCACGGACCCCCCTGGGTTCTGGCTAGGAAAGCAGGGGAAGGAGCCATGTCTGTGCAGTGTCGTGCTCCTCTTGGCAGGCCTTTGCAATCCCAATTATCCCTGGAGCTGTGGGCTTTCTGGTTCTCCAGACCCTAACCCTAACCCTAACCCTAGAAGTTGCCGACCGTGGTTTCCGGCCACGGCCCCCCCCGGGTTCTGGCTAGGAAAGCAGGGGAAGGAGCCATGTCTGTGCAGTGTCGTGCTCCTCTTGGCAGGCCTTTGCAATCCCAATTATCCCTGGAGCTGTGGGCTTTCTGGTTCTCCAGACCCTAACCCTAACCCTAACCCTAGAAGTGCCGACCGCGGTTTCCGGCCACGGCCCCCCCTGGGTTCTGGCTAGGAAAGCTGGGGAAGGAGCCATGTCTGTGCAGTGTCGTGCTCCTTTTAGCAGGCCTTTGCAATCCCAATTATCCCTGGAGCTGTGGGCTTTCTGGTTCTCCGGACCCTAACCCTAACCCTAACCCTAGAAGTTGCCGACCGCGGTTTTCGGCCACGGCCCCCCCTGGGTTCTGGCTAGGAAAGCAGGGGAAGGAGCCATGTCTGTGCAGTGTCGTGCTCCTCTTGGCAGGCCTTTGCAATCCCAATTATCCCTGGAGCTGTGGGCTTTCTGGTTCTCCGGACCCTAACCCTAACCCTAACCCTAGAAGTTGCCGACCGCGGTTTCTGGCATGGCCCCCCCTGGGTTCTGGCTAGGAAAGCTGGGGAAGGAGCCATGTCTGTGCAGTGTCGTGCTCCTCTTGGCAGGCCTTTGCAATCCCAATCACCCCTGGAGCTGTGGGCTTTCTGGTTCTCCGGACCCTAACCCTAACCCTAACCCTAGAAGTTGCCGACCGCGGTTTCCGGCCACGGCCCCCCCTGGGTTCTGGCTAGGAAAGCTGGGGAAGGAGCCATGTCGGTGCAGTGTCGTGCTCCTCTTGGCAGGCCTTTGCAATCCCAATTATCCCTGGAGCTGTGGGCTTTCTGGTTCTCCGGACCCTAACCCTAACCCTAACCCTAGAAGTTGCCGACCGCGGTTTCCGGCCACGGCCCCCCCCGGGTTCTGGCTAGGAAAGCAGGGGAAGGACCCATGTCTGTGCAGTGTCGTGCTCCTCTTGGCAGGCCTTTGCAATCCCAATTATCCCTGGAGCTGTGGGCTTTCTGGTTCTCCAGACCCTAACCCTAACCCTAACCCTATAAGTTGCCGACCGTGGTTTCCGGCCACGGCCCCCCCTGGGTTCTGGCTAGGAAAGCAGGGGAAGGAGCCATGTCGGTGCAGTGTTGTGCTCCTCTTGGCAGGCCTTTGCAATCCCAATTATCCCTGGAGCTGTGGGCTATCTGGTTCTCCGGACCCTAACCCTAACCCTAACCCTAACCCTAGAAGTTGCCGACCGCGGTTTTCGGCCACGGCCCCCCCCTGGATTCTGGCTAGGAAAACAGGGGAAGGAGCCATGTCGGTGCAGTGTCGTGCTCCTCTTGGCAGGCCTTTGCAATCCCAATTATCCCTGGAGCTGTGGGCTTTCTGGTTCTCCGGACCCTAACCCTAACCCTAACCCTAGAAGTTGCCGACCGCGGTTTCCGGCCACGGCCCCCCCTGGGTTCTGGCTAGGAAAGCTGGGGAAGGAGCCATGTCTGTGCAGTGTCGTGCTCCTCTTGGCAGGCCTTTGCAATCCCAATTATCCCTGGAGCTGTGGGCTTTCTGGTTCTCCGGACCCTAACCCTAACCCTAACCCTAGAAGTTGCTGACCGCGGTTTCCGGCCACGGCCCCCCCTGGGTTCTGGCTAGGAAAGCAGGGGAAGGAGCCATGTCGGTGCAGTGTCGTGCTCCTTTTGGCAGGCCTTTGCAATCCCAATTATCCCTGGAGCTGTGGGCTTTCTGGTTCTCCGGACCCTAACCCTAACCCTAACCCTAGAAGTTGCCGACCGCGGTTTCTGGGCATGGCCCCCCCTGGGTTCTGGCTAGGAAAGCTGGGGAAGGAGCCATGTCGGTGCAGTGTCGTGCTCCTCTTGGCAGGCCTTTGCAATCCCAATTATCTCTGGAGCTGTGGGCTTTCTGGTTCTCCGGACCCTAACCCTAACCCTAACCCTAGAAGTTGCCGACCGCGGTTTCCGGCCACGGCCCCCCCTGGGTTCTGGCTAGGAAAGCTGGGGAAGGAGCCATGTCGGTGCAGTGTCGTGCTCCTCTTGGCAGGCCTTTGCAATCCCAATTATCCCTGGAGCTGTGGGCTTTCTGGTTCTCCGGACCCTAACCCTAACCCTAACCCTAGAAGTTGCCGACCGCGGTTTCCGGCCACGGCCCCCCCCGGGTTCTGGCTAGGAAAGCAGGGGAAGGAGCCATGTCGGTGCAGTGTCGTGCTCCTCTTGGCAGGCCTTTGCAATCCCAATTATCCCTGGAGCTGTGGGCTTTCTGGTTCTCTGGACCCTAACCCTAACCCTAACCCTAGAAGTTGCCGACCGCGGTTTCCGGCCACGGCCCCCCCTGGGTTCTGGCTAGGAAAGCAGGGGAAGGAGCCATGTCTGTGCAGTGTCGTGCTCCTCTTGGCAGGCCTTTGCAATCCCAATTATCCCTGGAGCTGTGGGCTTTCTGGTTCTCTGGACCCTAACCCTAACCCTAACCCTAACCCTAGAAGTTGCCGACCGCGGTTTCCGGCCACGGCCCCCCCTGGGTTCTGGCTAGGAAAGCTGGGGAAGGAGCCATGTCGGTGCAGTGTCGTGCTCCTCTTGGCAGGCCTTTGCAATCCCAATTATCCCTGGAGCTGTGGGCTTTCTGGTTCTCCGGACCCTAACCCTAACCCTAACCCTAGAAGTTGCCGACCGCGGTTTTCGGCCACGGCCCCCCCTGGGTTCTGGCTAGGAAAGCAGGGGAAGGAGCCATGTCGGTGCAGTGTCGTGCTCCTCTTGGCAGGCCTTTGCAATCCCAATTATCCCTGGAGCTGTGGGCTTTCTGGTTCTCCGGACCCTAACCCTAACCCTAACCCTAGAAGTTGCCGACCGCGGTTTCCGGCCACGGCCCCCCCTGGGTTCTGGCTAGGAAAGCAGGGGAAGGAGCCATGTCGGTGCAGTGTCGTGCTCCTCTTGGCAGGCCTTTGCAATCCCAATTATCCCTGGAGCTGTGGGCTTTCTGGTTCTCCGGACCCTAACCCTAACCCTAACCCTAGAAGTTGCCGACCGCGGTTTCCGGCCACGGCCCCCCCCGGGTTCTGGCTAGGAAAGCAGGGGAAGGAGCCATGTCTGTGCAGTGTCGTGCTCCTCTTGGCAGGCCTTTGCAATCCCAATTATCCCTGGAGCTGTGGGCTTTCTGGTTCTCCGGACCCTAACCCTAACCCTAACCCTAACCCTAGAAGTTGCCGACCGCGGTTTCCGGCCACGGCCCCCCCTGGGTTCTGGCTAGGAAAGCTGGGGAAGGAGCCATGTCGGTGCAGTGTCGTGCTCCTCTTGGCAGGCCTTTGCAATCCCAATTATCCCTGGAGCTGTGGGCTTTCTGTTTCTCCGGACCCTAACCCTAACCCTAACCCTAGAAGTTGCCGACCGCGGTTTCCGGCCACGGCCCCCCCTGGGTTCTGGCTAGGAAAGCAGGGGAAGGAGCCATGTCTGTGCAGTGTCGTGCTCCTCTTGGCAGGCCTTTGCAATCCCAATTATCCCTGGAGCTGTGGGCTTTCTGGTTCTCCAGACCCTAACCCTAACCCTAACCCTAGAAGTTGCCGACCGCGGTTTCCGGCCACGGACCCCCCTGGGTTCTGGCTAGGAAAGCAGGGGAAGGAGCCATGTCTGTGCAGTGTCGTGCTCCTCTTGGCAGGCCTTTGCAATCCCAATTATCCCTGGAGCTGTGGGCTTTCTGGTTCTCCAGACCCTAACCCTAACCCTAACCCTAGAAGTTGCCGACCGTGGTTTCCGGCCACGGCCCCCCCCGGGTTCTGGCTAGGAAAGCAGGGGAAGGAGCCATGTCGGTGCAGTGTCGTGCTCCTCTTGGCAGGCCTTTGCAATCCCAATTATCCCTGGAGCTGTGGGCTTTCTGGTTCTCCGGACCCTAACCCTAACCCTAACCCTAACCCTAGAAGTTGCCGACCGCGGTTTCCGGCCACGGCCCCCCCTGGGTTCTGGCTAGGAAAGCTGGGGAAGGAGCCATGTCGGTGCAGTGTCGTGCTCCTCTTGGCAGGCCTTTGCAATCCCAATTATCCCTGGAGCTGTGGGCTTTCTGGTTCTCCGGACCCTAACCCTAACCCTAACCCTAGAAGTTGCCGACCGCGGTTTCCGGCCACGGCCCCCCCCGGGTTCTGGCTAGGAAAGCTGGGGAAGGAGCCATGTCTGTGCAGTGTCGTGCTCCTCTTGGCAGGCCTTTGCAATCCCAATTATCCCTGGAGCTGTGGGCTTTCTGGTTCTCCGGACCCTAACCCTAACCCTAACCCTAGAAGTTGCCGACCGCGGTTTCCGGCCACGGCCCCCCCCGGGTTCTGGCTAGGAAAGCTGGGGAAGGAGCCATGTCTGTGCAGTGTCGTGCTCCTCTTGGCAGGCCTTTGCAATCCCAATTATCCCTGGAGCTGTGGGCTTTCTGGTTCTCCGGACCCTAACCCTAACCCTAACCCTAGAAGTTGCCGACCGCGGTTTCCGGCCACGGCCCCCCCTGGGTTCTGGCTAGGAAAGCTGGGGAAGGAGCCATGTCTGTGCAGTGTCGTGCTCCTCTTGGCAGGCCTTTGCAATCCCAATTATCCCTGGAGCTGTGGGCTTTCTGGTTCTCCGGACCCTAACCCTAACCCTAACCCTAGAAGTTGCCGACCACGGTTTTCGGCCACGGCCCCCCCTGGGTTCTGGCTAGGAAAGCTGGGGAAGGAGCCATGTCTGTGCAGTGTCGTGCTCCTCTTGGCAGGCCTTTGCAATCCCAATTATCCCTGGAGCTGTGGGCTTTCTGGTTCTCCGGACCCTAACCCTAACCCTAACCCTAGAAGTTGCCGACCGCGGTTTCTGGCATGGCCCCCCCTGGGTTCTGGCTAGGAAAGCTGGGGAAGGAGCCATGTCGGTGCAGTGTCGTGCTCCTCTTGGCAGGCCTTTGCAATCCCAATCATCCCTGGAGCTGTGGGCTTTCTGGTTCTCCGGACCCTAACCCTAACCCTAACCCTAGAAGTTGCCGACCGCGGTTTCCGGCCACGGCCCCCCCTGGGTTCTGGCTAGGAAAGCTGGGGAAGGAGCCATGTCGGTGCAGTGTCGTGCTCCTCTTGGCAGGCCTTTGCAATCCCAATTATCCCTGGAGCTGTGGGCTTTCTGGTTCTCCGGACCCTAACCCTAACCCTAACCCTAGAAGTTGCCGACCGCGGTTTCCGGCCACGGCCCCCCCCGGGTTCTGGCTAGGAAAGCAGGGGAAGGACCCATGTCTGTGCAGTGTCGTGCTCCTCTTGGCAGGCCTTTGCAATCCCAATTATCCCTGGAGCTGTGGGCTTTCTGGTTCTCCAGACCCTAACCCTAACCCTAACCCTATAAGTTGCCGACCGTGGTTTCCGGCCACGGCCCCCCCTGGGTTCTGGCTAGGAAAGCAGGGGAAGGAGCCATGTCGGTGCAGTGTTGTGCTCCTCTTGGCAGGCCTTTGCAATCCCAATTATCCCTGGAGCTGTGGGCTATCTGGTTCTCCGGACCCTAACCCTAACCCTAACCCTAACCCTAGAAGTTGCCGACCGCGGTTTTCGGCCACGGCCCCCCCCTGGATTCTGGCTAGGAAAACAGGGGAAGGAGCCATGTCGGTGCAGTGTCGTGCTCCTCTTGGCAGGCCTTTGCAATCCCAATTATCCCTGGAGCTGTGGGCTTTCTGGTTCTCCGGACCCTAACCCTAACCCTAACCCTAGAAGTTGCCGACCGCGGTTTCCGGCCACGGCCCCCCCTGGGTTCTGGCTAGGAAAGCTGGGGAAGGAGCCATGTCTGTGCAGTGTCGTGCTCCTCTTGGCAGGCCTTTGCAATCCCAATTATCCCTGGAGCTGTGGGCTTTCTGGTTCTCCGGACCCTAACCCTAACCCTAACCCTAGAAGTTGCTGACCGCGGTTTCCGGCCACGGCCCCCCCTGGGTTCTGGCTAGGAAAGCAGGGGAAGGAGCCATGTCGGTGCAGTGTCGTGCTCCTTTTGGCAGGCCTTTGCAATCCCAATTATCCCTGGAGCTGTGGGCTTTCTGGTTCTCCGGACCCTAACCCTAACCCTAACCCTAGAAGTTGCCGACCGCGGTTTCTGGGCATGGCCCCCCCTGGGTTCTGGCTAGGAAAGCTGGGGAAGGAGCCATGTCGGTGCAGTGTCGTGCTCCTCTTGGCAGGCCTTTGCAATCCCAATTATCTCTGGAGCTGTGGGCTTTCTGGTTCTCCGGACCCTAACCCTAACCCTAACCCTAGAAGTTGCCGACCGCGGTTTCCGGCCACGGCCCCCCCTGGGTTCTGGCTAGGAAAGCTGGGGAAGGAGCCATGTCGGTGCAGTGTCGTGCTCCTCTTGGCAGGCCTTTGCAATCCCAATTATCCCTGGAGCTGTGGGCTTTCTGGTTCTCCGGACCCTAACCCTAACCCTAACCCTAGAAGTTGCCGACCGCGGTTTCCGGCCACGGCCCCCCCCGGGTTCTGGCTAGGAAAGCAGGGGAAGGAGCCATGTCGGTGCAGTGTCGTGCTCCTCTTGGCAGGCCTTTGCAATCCCAATTATCCCTGGAGCTGTGGGCTTTCTGGTTCTCCGGACCCTAACCCTAACCCTAACCCTAGAAGTTGCCGACCGCGGTTTCTGGCATGGCCCCCCCTGGGTTCTGGCTAGGAAAGCTGGGGAAGGAGCCATGTCGGTGCAGTGTCGTGCTCCTCTTGGCAGGCCTTTGCAATCCCAATCATCCCTGGAGCTGTGGGCTTTCTGGTTCTCCGGACCCTAACCCTAACCCTAACCCTAGAAGTTGCCGACCGCGGTTTCCGGCCACGGCCCCCCCTGGGTTCTGGCTAGGAAAGCTGGGGAAGGAGCCATGTCGGTGCAGTGTCGTGCTCCTCTTGGCAGGCCTTTGCAATCCCAATTATCCCTGGAGCTGTGGGCTTTCTGGTTCTCCGGACCCTAACCCTAACCCTAACCCTAGAAGTTGCCGACCGCGGTTTCCGGCCACGGCCCCCCCCGGGTTCTGGCTAGGAAAGCAGGGGAAGGACCCATGTCTGTGCAGTGTCGTGCTCCTCTTGGCAGGCCTTTGCAATCCCAATTATCCCTGGAGCTGTGGGCTTTCTGGTTCTCCAGACCCTAACCCTAACCCTAACCCTATAAGTTGCCGACCGTGGTTTCCGGCCACGGCCCCCCCTGGGTTCTGGCTAGGAAAGCAGGGGAAGGAGCCATGTCGGTGCAGTGTTGTGCTCCTCTTGGCAGGCCTTTGCAATCCCAATTATCCCTGGAGCTGTGGGCTATCTGGTTCTCCGGACCCTAACCCTAACCCTAACCCTAACCCTAGAAGTTGCCGACCGCGGTTTTCGGCCACGGCCCCCCCCTGGATTCTGGCTAGGAAAACAGGGGAAGGAGCCATGTCGGTGCAGTGTCGTGCTCCTCTTGGCAGGCCTTTGCAATCCCAATTATCCCTGGAGCTGTGGGCTTTCTGGTTCTCCGGACCCTAACCCTAACCCTAACCCTAGAAGTTGCCGACCGCGGTTTCCGGCCACGGCCCCCCCTGGGTTCTGGCTAGGAAAGCTGGGGAAGGAGCCATGTCTGTGCAGTGTCGTGCTCCTCTTGGCAGGCCTTTGCAATCCCAATTATCCCTGGAGCTGTGGGCTTTCTGGTTCTCCGGACCCTAACCCTAACCCTAACCCTAGAAGTTGCTGACCGCGGTTTCCGGCCACGGCCCCCCCTGGGTTCTGGCTAGGAAAGCAGGGGAAGGAGCCATGTCGGTGCAGTGTCGTGCTCCTTTTGGCAGGCCTTTGCAATCCCAATTATCCCTGGAGCTGTGGGCTTTCTGGTTCTCCGGACCCTAACCCTAACCCTAACCCTAGAAGTTGCCGACCGCGGTTTCTGGGCATGGCCCCCCCTGGGTTCTGGCTAGGAAAGCTGGGGAAGGAGCCATGTCGGTGCAGTGTCGTGCTCCTCTTGGCAGGCCTTTGCAATCCCAATTATCTCTGGAGCTGTGGGCTTTCTGGTTCTCCGGACCCTAACCCTAACCCTAACCCTAGAAGTTGCCGACCGCGGTTTCCGGCCACGGCCCCCCCTGGGTTCTGGCTAGGAAAGCTGGGGAAGGAGCCATGTCGGTGCAGTGTCGTGCTCCTCTTGGCAGGCCTTTGCAATCCCAATTATCCCTGGAGCTGTGGGCTTTCTGGTTCTCCGGACCCTAACCCTAACCCTAACCCTAGAAGTTGCCGACCGCGGTTTCCGGCCACGGCCCCCCCCGGGTTCTGGCTAGGAAAGCAGGGGAAGGAGCCATGTCGGTGCAGTGTCGTGCTCCTCTTGGCAGGCCTTTGCAATCCCAATTATCCCTGGAGCTGTGGGCTTTCTGGTTCTCTGGACCCTAACCCTAACCCTAACCCTAGAAGTTGCCGACCGCGGTTTCCGGCCACGGCCCCCCCTGGGTTCTGGCTAGGAAAGCAGGGGAAGGAGCCATGTCTGTGCAGTGTCGTGCTCCTCTTGGCAGGCCTTTGCAATCCCAATTATCCCTGGAGCTGTGGGCTTTCTGGTTCTCTGGACCCTAACCCTAACCCTAACCCTAACCCTAGAAGTTGCCGACCGCGGTTTCCGGCCACGGCCCCCCCTGGGTTCTGGCTAGGAAAGCTGGGGAAGGAGCCATGTCGGTGCAGTGTCGTGCTCCTCTTGGCAGGCCTTTGCAATCCCAATTATCCCTGGAGCTGTGGGCTTTCTGGTTCTCCGGACCCTAACCCTAACCCTAACCCTAGAAGTTGCCGACCGCGGTTTCCGGCCACGGCCCCCCCTGGGTTCTGGCTAGGAAAGCAGGGGAAGGAGCCATGTCGGTGCAGTGTCGTGCTCCTCTTGGCAGGCCTTTGCAATCCCAATTATCCCTGGAGCTGTGGGCTTTCTGGTTCTCCGGACCCTAACCCTAACCCTAACCCTAGAAGTTGCCGACCGCGGTTTCCGGCCACGGCCCCCCCTGGGTTCTGGCTAGGAAAGCTGGGGAAGGAGCCATGTCGGTGCAGTGTCGTGCTCCTCTTGGCAGGCCTTTGCAATCCCAATTATCCCTGGAGCTGTGGGCTTTCTGGTTCTCCGGACCCTAACCCTAACCCTAACCCTAGAAGTTGCCGACCGCGGTTTCCGGCCACGGCCCCCCCTGGGTTCTGGCTAGGAAAGCAGGGGAAGGAGCCATGTCTGTGCAGTGTCGTGCTCCTCTTGGCAGGCCTTTGCAATCCCAATTATCCCTGGAGCTGTGGGCTTTCTGGTTCTCCAGACCCTAACCCTAACCCTAACCCTAGAAGTTGCCGACCGCGGTTTCCGGCCACGGACCCCCCTGGGTTCTGGCTAGGAAAGCAGGGGAAGGAGCCATGTCTGTGCAGTGTCGTGCTCCTCTTGGCAGGCCTTTGCAATCCCAATTATCCCTGGAGCTGTGGGCTTTCTGGTTCTCCAGACCCTAACCCTAACCCTAACCCTAGAAGTTGCCGACCGTGGTTTCCGGCCACGGCCCCCCCCGGGTTCTGGCTAGGAAAGCAGGGGAAGGAGCCATGTCGGTGCAGTGTCGTGCTCCTCTTGGCAGGCCTTTGCAATCCCAATTATCCCTGGAGCTGTGGGCTTTCTGGTTCTCCGGACCCTAACCCTAACCCTAACCCTAACCCTAGAAGTTGCCGACCGCGGTTTCCGGCCACGGCCCCCCCTGGGTTCTGGCTAGGAAAGCTGGGGAAGGAGCCATGTCGGTGCAGTGTCGTGCTCCTCTTGGCAGGCCTTTGCAATCCCAATTATCCCTGGAGCTGTGGGCTTTCTGGTTCTCCGGACCCTAACCCTAACCCTAACCCTAGAAGTTGCCGACCGCGGTTTCCGGCCACGGCCCCCCCCGGGTTCTGGCTAGGAAAGCTGGGGAAGGAGCCATGTCTGTGCAGTGTCGTGCTCCTCTTGGCAGGCCTTTGCAATCCCAATTATCCCTGGAGCTGTGGGCTTTCTGGTTCTCCGGACCCTAACCCTAACCCTAACCCTAGAAGTTGCCGACCGCGGTTTCCGGCCACGGCCCCCCCCGGGTTCTGGCTAGGAAAGCTGGGGAAGGAGCCATGTCTGTGCAGTGTCGTGCTCCTCTTGGCAGGCCTTTGCAATCCCAATTATCCCTGGAGCTGTGGGCTTTCTGGTTCTCCGGACCCTAACCCTAACCCTAACCCTAGAAGTTGCCGACCGCGGTTTCCGGCCACGGCCCCCCCTGGGTTCTGGCTAGGAAAGCTGGGGAAGGAGCCATGTCTGTGCAGTGTCGTGCTCCTCTTGGCAGGCCTTTGCAATCCCAATTATCGCTGGAGCTGTGGGCTTTCTGGTTCTCCGGACCCTAACCCTAACCCTAACCCTAGAAGTTGCCGACCACGGTTTCCGGCCACGGCCCCCCCTGGGTTCTGGCTAGGAAAGCTGGGGAAGGAGCCATGTCTGTGCAGTGTCGTGCTCCTCTTGGCAGGCCTTTGCAATCCCAATTATCCCTGGAGCTGTGGGCTTTCTGGTTCTCCGGACCCTAACCCTAACCCTAACCCTAGAAGTTGCCGACCGCGGTTTCCGGCCACGGCCCCCCCTGGGTTCTGGCTAGGAAAGCTGGGGAAGGAGCCATGTCTGTGCAGTGTCGTGCTCCTCTTGGCAGGCCTTTGCAATCCCAATTATCCCTGGAGCTGTGGGCTTTCTGGTTCTCCGGACCCTAACCCTAACCCTAACCCTAGAAGTTGCCGACCGCGGTTTCTGGGCATGGCCCCCCCTGGGTTCTGGCTAGGAAAGCTGGGGAAGGAGCCATGTCGGTGCAGTGTCGTGCTCCTCTTGGCAGGCCTTTGCAATCCCAATTATCCCTGGAGCTGTGGGCTTTCTGTTTCTCCGGACCCTAACCCTAACCCTAACCCTAGAAGTTGCCGACCGCGGTTTCCGGCCACGGCCCCCCCTGGGTTCTGGCTAGGAAAGCAGGGGAAGGAGCCATGTCTGTGCAGTGTCGTGCTCCTCTTGGCAGGCCTTTGCAATCCCAATTATCCCTGGAGCTGTGGGCTTTCTGGTTCTCTGGACCCTAACCCTAACCCTAACCCTAGAAGTTGCCGACCGTGGTTTCCGGCCACGGCCCCCCCTGGTTTCTGGCTAGGAAAGCTGGGGAAGGAGCCATGTCGGTGCAGTATCGTGCTCCTCTTGGCAGGCCTTTGCAATCCCAATTATCCCTGGAGCTGTGGGCTTTCTGGTTTTCCGGACCCTAACCCTAACCCTAACCCTAGAAGTTGCCGACCGCGGTTTCCGGCCACGGCCCCCCCTGGGTTCTGGCTAGGAAAGCAGGGGAAGGAGCCATGTCTGTGCAGTGTCGTGCTCCTTTTAGCAGGCCTTTGCAATCCCAATTATCCCTGGAGCTGTGGGCTTTCTGGTTCTCCGGACCCTAACCCTAACCCTAACCCTAGAAGTTGCCGACCGTGGTTTCCGGCCACGGCCCCCCCCTGGGTTCTGGCTAGGAAAGCTGGGGAAGGAGCCATGTCTGTGCAGTGTCGTGCTCCTCTTGGCAGGCCTTTGCAATCCCAATTATCCCTGGAGCTGTGGGCTTTCTGGTTTTCCGGACCCTAACCCTAACCCTAACCCTAGAAGTTGCCGACCGTGGATTCCGGCCACGGCCCCCCCTGGGTTCTGGCTAGGAAAGCAGGGGAAGGAGCCATGTCTGTGCAGTGTCGTGCTCCTCTTGGCAGGCCTTTGCAATCCCAATTATCCCTGGAGCTGTGGGCTTTCTGGTTCTCTGGACCCTAACCCTAACCCTAACCCTAGAAGTTGCCGACCGCGGTTTCCGGCCACGGCCCCCCCTGGGTTCTGGCTAGGAAAGCAGGGGAAGGAGCCATGTCTGTGCAGTGTCGTGCTCCTCTTGGCAGGCCTTTGCAATCCCAATTATCCCTGGAGCTGTGGGCTTTCTGGTTCTCCGGACCCTAACCCTAACCCTAGAAGTTGCCGACCGCGGTTTCCGGCCACGGCCCCCCCTGGGTTCTGGCTAGGAAAGCTGGGGAAGGAGCCATGTCGGTGCAGTGTCGTGCTCCTCTTGGCAGGCCTTTGCAATCCCAATTGTCCCTGGAGCTGTGGGCTTTCTGGTTCTCCGGACCCTAACCCTAACCCTAACCCTAGAAGGTGCCGACCGCGTTTTCCGGCCACGGCCCCCCCCGGGTTCTGGCTAGGAAAGCTGGGGAAGGAGCCATGTCTGTGCAGTGTCGTGCTCCTCTTGGCAGGCCTTTGCAATCCCAATTATCCCTGGAGCTGTGGGCTTTCTGGTTCTCCGGACCCTAACCCTAACCCTAACCCTAGAAGGTGCCGACCGCGTTTTCCGGCCACGGCCCCCCCTGGGTTCTGGCTAGGAAAGCAGGGGAAGGAGCCATGTCTGTGCAGTGTCGTGCTCCTCTTGGCAGGCCTTTGCAATCCCAATTATCCCTGGAGCTGTGGGCTTTCTGGTTCTCCGGACCCTAACCCTAACCCTAACCCTAGAAGTTGCCGACCGCGGTTTCCGGCCACGGCCCCCCCTGGGTTCTGGCTAGGAAAGCAGGGGAAGGAGCCATGTCTGTGCAGTGTCGTGCTCCTCTTGGCAGGCCTTTGCAATCCCAATTATCCCTGGAGCTGTGGGCTTTCTGGTTCTCCGGACCCTAACCCTAACCCTAACCCTAGAAGTTGCCGACCGCGGTTTCCGGCCACGGCCCCCCCTGGGTTCTGGCTAGGAAAGCTGGGGAAGGAGCCATGTCTGTGCAGTGTCGTGCTCCTCTTGGCAGGCCTTTGCAATCCCAATCATCCCTGGAGCTGTGGGCTTTCTGGTTCTCCGGACCCTAACCCTAACCCTAACCCTAGAAGTTGCCGACCGCAGTTTCCGGCCACGGCCCCCCCTGGGTTCTGGCTAGGAAAGCTGGGGAAGGAGCCATGTCGGTGCAGTGTCGTGCTCCTCTTGGCAGGCCTTTGCAATCCCAATTATCCCTGGAGCTGTGGGCTTTCTGGTTCTCCGGACCCTAACCCTAACCCTAACCCTAGAAGTTGCCGACCGCGGTTTCCGGCCACGGCCCCCCCTGGGTTCTGGCTAGGAAAGCTGGGGAAGGAGCCATGTCTGTGCAGTGTCGTGCTCCTCTTGGCAGGCCTTTGCAATCCCAATTATCCCTGGAGCTGTGGGCTTTCTGGTTCTCCGGACCCTAACCCTAACCCTAACCCTAGAAGTTGCCGACCGCGGTTTCCGGCCACTGCCCCCCCCGGGTTCTGGCTAGGAAAGCTGGGGAAGGAGCCATGTCTGTGCAGTGTCGTGCTCCTCTTGGCAGGCCTTTGCAATCCCAATTATCCCTGGAGCTGTGGGCTTTCTGGTTCTCCGGACCCTAACCCTAACCCTAACCCTAGAAGTTGCCGACCGCGGTTTCCGGCCACTGCCCCCCCCGGGTTCTGGCTAGGAAAGCTGGGGAAGGAGCCATGTCTGTGCAGTGTCGTGCTCCTCTTGGCAGGCCTTTGCAATCCCAATTATCCCTGGAGCTGTGGGCTTTCTGGTTCTCCGGACCCTAACCCTAACCCTAACCCTAGAAGTTGCCGACCGCGGTTTCCGGCCACGGCCTCCCCTGGGTTCTGGCTAGGAAAGCTGGGGAAGGAGCCACGTCTGTGCAGTGTCGTGCTCCTCTTGGCAGGCCTTTGCAATCCCAATTATCCCTGGAGCTGTGGGCTTTCTGGTTCTCCGGACCCTAACCCTAACCCTAACCCTAACCCTAGAAGTTGCCGACCGCGGTTTCCGGCCACGGCCCCCCCTGGGTTCTGGCTAGGAAAGCAGGGGAAGGAGCCATGTCGGTGCAGTGTCGTGCTCCTCTTGGCAGGCCTTTGCAATCCCAATTATCCCTGGAGCTGTGGGCTTTCTGGTTCTCCGGACCCTAACCCTAACCCTAACCCTAGAAGTTGCCGACCGCGGTTTCCGGCCACGGCCCCCCCTGGGTTCTGGCTAGGAAAGCTGGGGAAGGAGCCATGTCTGTGCAGTGTCGTGCAGCTCTTGGCAGGCCTTTGCAATCCCAATTATCCCTGGAGCTGTGGGCTTTCTGGTTCTCTGGACCCTAACCCTAACCCTAACCCTAGAAGGTGCCGACCGCGTTTTCCGGCCACGGCCCCCCCCGGGTTCTGGCTAGGAAAGCTGGGGAAGGAGCCATGTCTGTGCAGTGTCGTGCTCCTCTTGGCAGGCCTTTGCAATCCCAATTATCCCTGGAGCTGTGGGCTTTCTGGTTCTCCGGACCCTAACCCTAACCCTAACCCTAGAAGTTGCCGACCGCGGTTTCCGGCCACGGCCCCCCCTGGGTTCTGGCTAGGAAAGCTGGGGAAGGAGCCATGTCGGTGCAGTGTCGTGCTCCTCTTGGCAGGCCTTTGCAATCCCAATTATCCCTGGAGCTGTGGGCTTTCTGGTTCTCCGGACCCTAACCCTAACCCTAACCCTAGAAGTTGCCGACCGCGGTTTCCGGCCACGGCCCCCCTGGGTTCTGGCTAGGAAAGCTGGGGAAGGAGCCATGTCGGTGCAGTGTCGTGCTCCTCTTGGCAGGCCTTTGCAATCCCAATTATCCCTGGAGCTGTGGGCTTTCTGGTTCTCCGGACCCTAACCCTAACCCTAACCCTAGAAGTTGCCGACCGCGGTTTCCGGCCACGGCCCCCCCTGGGTTCTGGCTAGGAAAGCTGGGGAAGGAGCCATGTCGGTGCAGTGTCGTGCTCCTCTTGGCAGGCCTTTGCAATCCCAATTATCCCTGGAGCTGTGGGCTTTCTGGTTCTCCGGACCCTAACCCTAACCCTAGAAGTTGCCGACCGCGGTTTCCGGCCACGGCCCCCCCTGGGTTCTGGCTAGGAAAGCTGGGGAAGGAGCCATGTCGGTGCAGTGTCGTGCTCCTCTTGGCAGGCCTTTGCAATCCCAATTATCCCTGGAGCTGTGGGCTTTCTGGTTCTCCGGAACCTAACCCTAACCCTAACCCTAGAAGTTGCCGACCGCGGTTTCCGGCCACGGCCCCCCCTGGGTTCTGGCTAGGAAAGCTGGGGAAGGAGCCATGTCAGTGCAGTGTCGTGCTCCTCTTGGCAGGCCTTTGCAATCCCAATTATCCCTGGAGCTGTGGGCTTTCTGGTTCTCCGGACCCTAACCCTAACCCTAACCCTAGAAGTTGCCGACCGCGGTTTCCGGCCACGGCCCCCCCTGGGTTCTGGCTAGGAAAGCTGGGGAAGGAGCCATGTCGGTGCAGTGTCGTGCTCCTCTTGGCAGGCCTTTGCAATCCCAATTATCCCTGGAGCTGTGGGCTTTCTGGTTCTCCGGACCCTAACCCTAACCCTAACCCTAACCCTAGAAGTTGCCGACCGCGGTTTCCGGCCACGGCCCCCCCCGGGTTCTGGCTAGGAAAGCAGGGGAAGGAGCCATGTCTGTGCAGTGTCGTGCTCTTCTTGGCAGGCCTTTGCAATCCCAATTATCCCTGGAGCTGTGGGCTTTCTGGTTCTCCGGACCCTAACCCTAACCCTAACCCTAGAAGTTGCCGACCACGGTTTCCGGCCACGGCCCCCCCTGGGTTCTGGCTAGGAAAGCAGGGGAAGGAGCCATGTCTGTGCAGTGTCGTGCTCCTCTTGGCAGGCCTTTGCAATCCCAATTATCCCTGGAGCTGTGGGCTTTCTGGTTCTCCGGACCCTAACCCTAACCCTAACCCTAGAAGTTGCCGACCGCGGTTTCCGGCCACGGCCCCCCCCTGGGTTCTGGCTAGGAAAGCAGGGGAAGGAGCCATGTCTGTGCAGTGTCGTGCTCCTCTTGGCAGGCCTTTGCAATCCCAATTATCCCTGGAGCTGTGGGCTTTCTGGTTCTCCGGACCCTAACCCTAACCCTAGAAGTTGCCGACCGCGGTTTCCGGCCACGGCCCCCCCTGGGTTCTGGCTAGGAAAGCTGGGGAAGGAGCCATGTCTGTGCAGTGTCGTGCTCCTCTTGGCAGGCCTTTGCAATCCCAATTGTCCCTGGAGCTGTGGGCTTTCTGGTTCTCCGGACCCTAACCCTAACCCTAGAAGTTGCCGACCGCGGTTTCCGGCCACGGCCCCCCCTGGGTTCTGGCTAGGAAAGCAGGGGAAGGAGCCATGTCTGTGCAGTGTCGTGCTCCTCTTGGCAGGCCTTTGCAATCCCAATTATCCCTGGAGCTGTGGGCTTTCTGGTTCTCCGGACCCTAACCCTAACCCTAACCCTAGAAGGTGCCGACCGCGTTTTCCGGCCACGGCCCCCCCCGGGTTCTGGCTAGGAAAGCTGGGGAAGGAGCCATGTCTGTGCAGTGTCGTGCTCCTCTTGGCAGGCCTTTGCAATCCCAATTATCCCTGGAGCTGTGGGCTTTCTGGTTCTCCGGACCCTAACCCTAACCCTAACCCTAGAAGGTGCCGACCGCGTTTTCCGGCCACGGCCCCCCCTGGGTTCTGGCTAGGAAAGCAGGGGAAGGAGCCATGTCTGTGCAGTGTCGTGCTCCTCTTGGCAGGCCTTTGCAATCCCAATTATCCCTGGAGCTGTGGGCTTTCTGGTTCTCCGGACCCTAACCCTAACCCTAACCCTAGAAGTTGCCGACCGCGGTTTCCGGCCACGGCCCCCCCTGGGTTCTGGCTAGGAAAGCAGGGGAAGGAGCCATGTCTGTGCAGTGTCGTGCTCCTCTTGGCAGGCCTTTGCAATCCCAATTATCCCTGGAGCTGTGGGCTTTCTGGTTCTCCGGACCCTAACCCTAACCCTAACCCTAGAAGTTGCCGACCGCGGTTTCCGGCCACGGCCCCCCCTGGGTTCTGGCTAGGAAAGCTGGGGAAGGAGCCATGTCTGTGCAGTGTCGTGCTCCTCTTGGCAGGCCTTTGCAATCCCAATTATCCCTGGAGCTGTGGGCTTTCTGGTTCTCCGGACCCTAACCCTAACCCTAACCCTAGAAGTTGCCGACCGCAGTTTCCGGCCACGGCCCCCCCTGGGTTCTGGCTAGGAAAGCTGGGGAAGGAGCCATGTCGGTGCAGTGTCGTGCTCCTCTTGGCAGGCCTTTGCAATCCCAATTATCCCTGGAGCTGTGGGCTTTCTGGTTCTCCGGACCCTAACCCTAACCCTAACCCTAGAAGTTGCCGACCGCGGTTTCCGGCCACTGCCCCCCCCTGGGTTCTGGCTAGGAAAGCTGGGGAAGGAGCCATGTCTGTGCAGTGTCGTGCTCCTCTTGGCAGGCCTTTGCAATCCCAATTATCCCTGGAGCTGTGGGCTTTCTGGTTCTCCGGACCCTAACCCTAACCCTAACCCTAGAAGTTGCCGACCGCGGTTTCCGGCCACTGCCCCCCCCGGGTTCTGGCTAGGAAAGCTGGGGAAGGAGCCATGTCTGTGCAGTGTCGTGCTCCTCTTGGCAGGCCTTTGCAATCCCAATTATCCCTGGAGCTGTGGGCTTTCTGGTTCTCCGGACCCTAACCCTAACCCTAACCCTAGAAGTTGCCGACCGCGGTTTCCGGCCACGGCCTCCCCTGGGTTCTGGCTAGGAAAGCTGGGGAAGGAGCCACGTCTGTGCAGTGTCGTGCTCCTCTTGGCAGGCCTTTGCAATCCCAATTATCCCTGGAGCTGTGGGCTTTCTGGTTCTCCGGACCCTAACCCTAACCCTAACCCTAGAAGTTGCCGACCGTGGTTTCCGGCCACGGCCCCCCCTGGTTTCTGGCTAGGAAAGCTGGGGAAGGAGCCATGTCGGTGCAGTATCGTGCTCCTCTTGGCAGGCCTTTGCAATCCCAATTATCCCTGGAGCTGTGGGCTTTCTGGTTTTCCGGACCCTAACCCTAACCCTAACCCTAGAAGTTGCCGACCGTGGTTTCCGGCCACGGCCCCCCCTGGGTTCTGGCTAGGAAAGCAGGGGAAGGAGCCATGTCTGTGCAGTGTCGTGCTCCTTTTAGCAGGCCTTTGCAATCCCAATTATCCCTGGAGCTGTGGGCTTTCTGGTTCTCCGGACCCTAACCCTAACCCTAACCCTAGAAGTTGCCGACCGTGGTTTCCGGCCACGGCCCCCCCCTGGGTTCTGGCTAGGAAAGCTGGGGAAGGAGCCATGTCTGTGCAGTGTCGTGCTCCTCTTGGCAGGCCTTTGCAATCCCAATTATCCCTGGAGCTGTGGGCTTTCTGGTTTTCCGGACCCTAACCCTAACCCTAACCCTAGAAGTTGCCGACCGTGGATTCCGGCCACGGCCCCCCCTGGGTTCTGGCTAGGAAAGCAGGGGAAGGAGCCATGTCTGTGCAGTGTCGTGCTCCTCTTGGCAGGCCTTTGCAATCCCAATTATCCCTGGAGCTGTGGGCTTTCTGGTTCTCTGGACCCTAACCCTAACCCTAACCCTAGAAGTTGCCGACCGCGGTTTCCGGCCACGGCCCCCCCTGGGTTCTGGCTAGGAAAGCAGGGGAAGGAGCCATGTCTGTGCAGTGTCGTGCTCCTCTTGGCAGGCCTTTGCAATCCCAATTATCCCTGGAGCTGTGGGCTTTCTGGTTCTCCGGACCCTAACCCTAACCCTAACCCTAGAAGTTGCCGACCGCGGTTTCCGGCCACGGCCCCCCCTGGGTTCTGGCTAGGAAAGCTGGGGAAGGAGCCATGTCGGTGCAGTGTCGTGCTCCTCTTGGCAGGCCTTTGCAATCCCAATTATCCCTGGAGCTGTGGGCTTTCTGGTTCTCCGGACCCTAACCCTAACCCTAACCCTAGAAGTTGCCGACCGCGGTTTCCGGCCACGGCCCCCCCTGGGTTCTGGCTAGGAAAGCTGGGGAAGGAGCCATGTCTGTGCAGTGTCGTGCTCCTCTTGGCAGGCCTTTGCAATCCCAATTATCCCTGGAGCTGTGGGCTTTCTGGTTCTCCGGACCCTAACCCTAACCCTAACCCTAGAAGTTGCCGACCGCGGTTTCCGGCCACGGCCCCCCCCGGGTTCTGGCTAGGAAAGCAGGGGAAGGAGCCATGTCTGTGCAGTGTCGTGCTCCTCTTGGCAGGCCTTTGCAATCCCAATTATCCCTGGAGCTGTGGGCTTTCTGGTTCTCCGGACCCTAACCCTAACCCTAACCCTAGAAGTTGCCGACCGCGTTTTCCGGCCACGGCCCCCCCTGGGTTCTGGCTAGGAAAGCAGGGGAAGGAGCCATGTCGGTGCAGTGTCGTGCTCCTCTTGGCAGGCCTTTGCAATCCCAATTATCCCTGGAGCTGTGGGCTTTCTGGTTCTCCGGACCCTAACCCTAAGCCTAACCCTAGAAGTTGCCGACCACGGTTTCCGGCCACGGCCCCCCCTGGGTTCTGGCTAGGAAAGCTGGGGAAGGAGCCACGTCTCTGCAGTGTCGTGCTCCTCTTGGCAGGCCTTTGCAATCCCAATTATCCCTGGAGCTGTGGGCTTTCTGGTTCTCCGGACCCTAACCCTAACCCTAACCCTAGAAGTTGCCGACCGCGGTTTCCGGCCACGGCCCCCCCTGGGTTCTGGCTAGGAAAGCAGGGGAAGGAGCCATGTCTGTGCAGTGTCGTGCTCCTCTTGGCAGGCCTTTGCAATCCCAATTATCCCTGGAGCTGTGGGCTTTCTGGTTCTCCGGACCCTAACCCTAACCCTAACCCTAGAAGTTGCCGACCGCGGTTTCCGGCCACGGCCCCCCCTGGGTTCTGGCTAGGAAAGCTGGGGAAGGAGCCATGTCTGTGCAGTGTCGTGCTCCTCTTGGCAGGCCTTTGCAATCCCAATTATCCCTGGAGCTGTGGGCTTTCTGGTTCTCCGGACCCTAACCCTAACCCTAACCCTAGAAGTTGCCGACCGCGGTTTCCGGCCACTGCCCCCCCCGGGTTCTGGCTAGGAAAGCTGGGGAAGGAGCCATGTCTGTGCAGTGTCGTGCTCCTCTTGGCAGGCCTTTGCAATCCCAATTATCCCTGGAGCTGTGGGCTTTCTGGTTCTCCGGACCCTAACCCTAACCCTAACCCTAGAAGTTGCCGACCGCGGTTTCCGGCCACTGCCCCCCCCGGGTTCTGGCTAGGAAAGCTGGGGAAGGAGCCATGTCTGTGCAGTGTCGTGCTCCTCTTGGCAGGCCTTTGCAATCCCAATTATCCCTGGAGCTGTGGGCTTTCTGGTTCTCCGGACCCTAACCCTAACCCTAACCCTAGAAGTTGCCGACCGCGGTTTCCGGCCACGGCCTCCCCTGGGTTCTGGCTAGGAAAGCTGGGGAAGGAGCCACGTCTGTGCAGTGTCGTGCTCCTCTTGGCAGGCCTTTGCAATCCCAATTATCCCTGGAGCTGTGGGCTTTCTGGTTCTCCGGACCCTAACCCTAACCCTAACCCTAACCCTAGAAGTTGCCGACCGCGGTTTCCGGCCACGGCCCCCCCTGGGTTCTGGCTAGGAAAGCAGGGGAAGGAGCCATGTCGGTGCAGTGTCGTGCTCCTCTTGGCAGGCCTTTGCAATCCCAATTATCCCTGGAGCTGTGGGCTTTCTGGTTCTCCGGACCCTAACCCTAACCCTAACCCTAGAAGTTGCCGACCGCGGTTTCCGGCCACGGCCCCCCCTGGGTTCTGGCTAGGAAAGCTGGGGAAGGAGCCATGTCTGTGCAGTGTCGTGCAGCTCTTGGCAGGCCTTTGCAATCCCAATTATCCCTGGAGCTGTGGGCTTTCTGGTTCTCTGGACCCTAACCCTAACCCTAACCCTAGAAGGTGCCGACCGCGTTTTCCGGCCACGGCCCCCCCCGGGTTCTGGCTAGGAAAGCTGGGGAAGGAGCCATGTCTGTGCAGTGTCGTGCTCCTCTTGGCAGGCCTTTGCAATCCCAATTATCCCTGGAGCTGTGGGCTTTCTGGTTCTCCGGACCCTAACCCTAACCCTAACCCTAGAAGTTGCCGACCGCGGTTTCCGGCCACGGCCCCCCCTGGGTTCTGGCTAGGAAAGCTGGGGAAGGAGCCATGTCGGTGCAGTGTCGTGCTCCTCTTGGCAGGCCTTTGCAATCCCAATTATCCCTGGAGCTGTGGGCTTTCTGGTTCTCCGGACCCTAACCCTAACCCTAACCCTAGAAGTTGCCGACCGCGGTTTCCGGCCACGGCCCCCCTGGGTTCTGGCTAGGAAAGCTGGGGAAGGAGCCATGTCGGTGCAGTGTCGTGCTCCTCTTGGCAGGCCTTTGCAATCCCAATTATCCCTGGAGCTGTGGGCTTTCTGGTTCTCCGGACCCTAACCCTAACCCTAACCCTAGAAGTTGCCGACCGCGGTTTCCGGCCACGGCCCCCCCTGGGTTCTGGCTAGGAAAGCTGGGGAAGGAGCCATGTCGGTGCAGTGTCGTGCTCCTCTTGGCAGGCCTTTGCAATCCCAATTATCCCTGGAGCTGTGGGCTTTCTGGTTCTCCGGACCCTAACCCTAACCCTAGAAGTTGCCGACCGCGGTTTCCGGCCACGGCCCCCCCTGGGTTCTGGCTAGGAAAGCTGGGGAAGGAGCCATGTCGGTGCAGTGTCGTGCTCCTCTTGGCAGGCCTTTGCAATCCCAATTATCCCTGGAGCTGTGGGCTTTCTGGTTCTCCGGAACCTAACCCTAACCCTAACCCTAGAAGTTGCCGACCGCGGTTTCCGGCCACGGCCCCCCCTGGGTTCTGGCTAGGAAAGCTGGGGAAGGAGCCATGTCGGTGCAGTGTCGTGCTCCTCTTGGCAGGCCTTTGCAATCCCAATTATCCCTGGAGCTGTGGGCTTTCTGGTTCTCCGGACCCTAACCCTAACCCTAACCCTAGAAGTTGCCGACCGCGGTTTCCGGCCACGGCCCCCCCTGGGTTCTGGCTAGGAAAGCAGGGGAAGGAGCCATGTCGGTGCAGTGTCGTGCTCCTCTTGGCAGGCGTTTGCAATCCCAATTATCCCTGGAGCTGTGGGCTTTCTGGTTCTCCGGACCCTAACCCTAACCCTAACCGTAGAAGTTGCCGACCGCGGTTTCCGGCCACGGCCCCCCCCGGGTTCTGGCTAGGAAAGCAGGGGAAGGAGCCATGTCTGTGCAGTGTCGTGCTCCTCTTGGCAGGCCTTTGCAATCCCAATTATCCCTGGAGCTGTGGGCTTTCTGGTTCTCCGGACCCTAACCCTAACCCTAACCCTAGAAGTTGCCGACCACGGTTTCCGGCCACGGCCCCCCCTGGGTTCTGGCTAGGAAAGCAGGGGAAGGAGCCATGTCTGTGCAGTGTCGTGCTCCTCTTGGCAGGCCTTTGCAATCCCAATTATCCCTGGAGCTGTGGGCTTTCTGGTTCTCCGGACCCTAACCCTAACCCTAACCCTAGAAGTTGCCGACCGCGGTTTCCGGCCACGGCCCCCCCTGGGTTCTGGCTAGGAAAGCTGGGGAAGGAGCCATGTCGGTGCAGTGTCGTGCTCCTCTTGGCAGGCCTTTGCAATCCCAATTGTCCCTGGAGCTGTGGGCTTTCTGGTTCTCCGGACCCTAACCCTAACCCTAGAAGTTGCCGACCGCGGTTTCCGGCCACGGCCCCCCCTGGGTTCTGGCTAGGAAAGCAGGGGAAGGAGCCATGTCTGTGCAGTGTCGTGCTCCTCTTGGCAGGCCTTTGCAATCCCAATTATCCCTGGAGCTGTGGGCTTTCTGGTTCTCCGGACCCTAACCCTAACCCTAACCCTAGAAGGTGCCGACCGCGTTTTCCGGCCACGGCCCCCCCCGGGTTCTGGCTAGGAAAGCTGGGGAAGGAGCCATGTCTGTGCAGTGTCGTGCTCCTCTTGGCAGGCCTTTGCAATCCCAATTATCCCTGGAGCTGTGGGCTTTCTGGTTCTCCGGACCCTAACCCTAACCCTAACCCTAGAAGGTGCCGACCGCGTTTTCCGGCCACGGCCCCCCCTGGGTTCTGGCTAGGAAAGCAGGGGAAGGAGCCATGTCTGTGCAGTGTCGTGCTCCTCTTGGCAGGCCTTTGCAATCCCAATTATCCCTGGAGCTGTGGGCTTTCTGGTTCTCCGGACCCTAACCCTAACCCTAACCCTAGAAGTTGCCGACCGCGGTTTCCGGCCACGGCCCCCCCTGGGTTCTGGCTAGGAAAGCAGGGGAAGGAGCCATGTCTGTGCAGTGTCGTGCTCCTCTTGGCAGGCCTTTGCAATCCCAATTATCCCTGGAGCTGTGGGCTTTCTGGTTCTCCGGACCCTAACCCTAACCCTAACCCTAGAAGTTGCCGACCGCGGTTTCCGGCCACGGCCCCCCCTGGGTTCTGGCTAGGAAAGCTGGGGAAGGAGCCATGTCTGTGCAGTGTCGTGCTCCTCTTGGCAGGCCTTTGCAATCCCAATTATCCCTGGAGCTGTGGGCTTTCTGGTTCTCCGGACCCTAACCCTAACCCTAACCCTAGAAGTTGCCGACCGCAGTTTCCGGCCACGGCCCCCCCTGGGTTCTGGCTAGGAAAGCTGGGGAAGGAGCCATGTCGGTGCAGTGTCGTGCTCCTCTTGGCAGGCCTTTGCAATCCCAATTATCCCTGGAGCTGTGGGCTTTCTGGTTCTCCGGACCCTAACCCTAACCCTAACCCTAGAAGTTGCCGACCGCGGTTTCCGGCCACGGCCCCCCCTGGGTTCTGGCTAGGAAAGCTGGGGAAGGAGCCATGTCTGTGCAGTGTCGTGCTCCTCTTGGCAGGCCTTTGCAATCCCAATTATCCCTGGAGCTGTGGGCTTTCTGGTTCTCCGGACCCTAACCCTAACCCTAACCCTAGAAGTTGCCGACCGTGGTTTCCGGCCACGGCCCCCCCTGGGTTCTGGCTAGGAAAGCTGGGGAAGGAGCCATGTCGGTGCAGTGTCGTGCTCCTCTTGGCAGGCCTTTGCAATCCCAATTATCCCTGGAGCTGTGGGCTTTCTGGTTCTCCGGACCCTAACCCTAACCCTAACCCTAGAAGTTGCCGACCGCGGTTTCCGGCCACGGCCCCCCCTGGGTTCTGGCTAGGAAAGCTGGGGAAGGAGCCATGTCGGTGCAGTGTCGTGCTCCTCTTGGCAGGCCTTTGCAATCCCAATTATCCCTGGAGCTGTGGGCTTTCTGGTTCTCCGGACCCTAACCCTAACCCTAACCCTAGAAGTTGCCGAGCGCGGTTTCCGGCCACGGCCCCCCCTGGGTTCTGGCTAGGAAAGCTGGGGAAGGAGCCATGTCGGTGCAGTGTCGTGCTCCTCTTGGCAGGCCTTTGCAATCCCAATTATCCCTGGAGCTGTGGGCTTTCTGGTTCTCCGGACCCTAACCCTAACCCTAACCCTAACCCTAGAAGTTGCCGACCGCGGTTTCCGGCCACGGCCCCCCCCTGGGTTCTCACTAGGAAAGCAGGGGAAGGAGCCATGTCGGTGCAGTGTCGTGCTCCTCTTGGCAGGCCTTTGCAATCCCAATTATCCCTGGAGCTGTGGGCTTTCTGGTTCTCCGGACCCTAACCCTAACCCTAGAAGTTGCCGACCGCGGTTTCCGGCCACGGCCCCCCCTGGGTTCTGGCTAGGAAAGCAGGGGAAGGAGCCATGTCGGTGCAGTGTCGTGCTCCTCTTGGCAGGCCTTTGCAATCCCAATTATCGCTGGAGCTGTGGGCTTTCTGGTTCTCCGGACCCTAACCCTAACCCTAGGATTTGCCGACCGCGGTTTCCGGCCACGGCCCCCCCTGGGTTCTGGCTAGGAAAGCAGGGGAAGGAGCCATGTCGGTGCAGTGTCGTGCTCCTCTTGGCAGGCCTTTGCAATCCCAATTATCCCTGGAGCTGTGGGCTTTCTGGTTCTCCGGACCCTAACCCTAACCCTAACCCTAGAAGGTGCCGACCGCGGTTTCCGGCCACGGCCCCCCCTGGGTTCTGGCTAGGAAAGCTGGGGAAGGAGCCATGTCTGTGCAGTGTCGTGCTCCTCTTGGCAGGCCTTTGCAATCCCAATTATCCCTGGAGCTGTGGGCTTTCTGGTTCTCCGGACCCTAACCCTAACCCTAACCCTAGAAGTTGCCGACCGCGGTTTCCGGCCACGGCCCCCCCTGGGTTCTGGCTAGGAAAGCAGGGGAAGGAGCCATGTCTGTGCAGTGTCGTGCTCCTCTTGGCAGGCCTTTGCAATCCCAATTATCCCTGGAGCTGTGGGCTTTCTGGTTCTCCGGACCCTAACCCTAACCCTAACCCTAGAAGTTGCCGACCGCGGTTTCCGGCCACGGCCCCCCCTGGGTTCTGGCTAGGAAAGCAGGGGAAGGAGCCATGTCTGTGCAGTGTCGTGCTCCTCTTGGCAGGCCTTTGCAATCCCAATTATCCCTGGAGCTGTGGGCTTTCTGGTTCTCCGGACCCTAACCCTAACCCTAACCCTAGAAGTTGCCGACCGCGGTTTCCGGCCACGGCCCCCCCTGGGTTCTGGCTAGGAAAGCTGGGGAAGGAGCCATGTCTGTGCAGTGTCGTGCTCCTCTTGGCAGGCCTTTGCAATCCCAATTATCCCTGGAGCTGTGGGCTTTCTGGTTCTCCGGACCCTAACCCTAACCCTAACCCTAGAAGTTGCCGACCGCAGTTTCCGGCCACGGCCCCCCCTGGGTTCTGGCTAGGAAAGCTGGGGAAGGAGCCATGTCGGTGCAGTGTCGTGCTCCTCTTGGCAGGCCTTTGCAATCCCAATTATCCCTGGAGCTGTGGGCTTTCTGGTTCTCCGGACCCTAACCCTAACCCTAACCCTAGAAGTTGCCGACCGCGGTTTCCGGCCACGGCCCCCCCTGGGTTCTGGCTAGGAAAGCTGGGGAAGGAGCCATGTCTGTGCAGTGTCGTGCTCCTCTTGGCAGGCCTTTGCAATCCCAATTATCCCTGGAGCTGTGGGCTTTCTGGTTCTCCGGACCCTAACCCTAACCCTAACCCTAGAAGTTGCCGACCGTGGTTTCCGGCCATGGCCCCCCCTGGGTTCTGGCTAGGAAAGCTGGGGAAGGAGCCATGTCGGTGCAGTGTCGTGCTCCTCTTGGCAGGCCTTTGCAATCCCAATTATCCCTGGAGCTGTGGGCTTTCTGGTTCTCCGGACCCTAACCCTAACCCTAGAAGTTGCCGACCGCGGTTTCCGGCCACGGCCCCCCCTGGGTTCTGGCTAGGAAAGCTGGGGAAGGAGCCATGTCGGTGCAGTGTCGTGCTCCTCTTGGCAGGCCTTTGCAATCCCAATTATCCCTGGAGCTGTGGGCTTTCTGGTTCTCCGGACCCTAACCCTAACCCTAACCCTAGAAGTTGCCGAGCGCGGTTTCCGGCCACGGCCCCCCCTGGGTTCTGGCTAGGAAAGCTGGGGAAGGAGCCATGTCGGTGCAGTGTCGTGCTCCTCTTGGCAGGCCTTTGCAATCCCAATTATCCCTGGAGCTGTGGGCTTTCTGGTTCTCCGGACCCTAACCCTAACCCTAACCCTAACCCTAGAAGTTGCCGACCGCGGTTTCCGGCCACGGCCCCCCCCTGGGTTCTCACTAGGAAAGCAGGGGAAGGAGCCATGTCGGTGCAGTGTCGTGCTCCTCTTGGCAGGCCTTTGCAATCCCAATTATCCCTGGAGCTGTGGGCTTTCTGGTTCTCCGGACCCTAACCCTAACCCTAGAAGTTGCCGACCGCGGTTTCCGGCCACGGCCCCCCCTGGGTTCTGGCTAGGAAAGCAGGGGAAGGAGCCATGTCGGTGCAGTGTCGTGCTCCTCTTGGCAGGCCTTTGCAATCCCAATTATCGCTGGAGCTGTGGGCTTTCTGGTTCTCCGGACCCTAACCCTAACCCTAGGATTTGCCGACCGCGGTTTCCGGCCACGGCCCCCCCTGGGTTCTGGCTAGGAAAGCAGGGGAAGGAGCCATGTCGGTGCAGTGTCGTGCTCCTCTTGGCAGGCCTTTGCAATCCCAATTATCCCTGGAGCTGTGGGCTTTCTGGTTCTCCGGACCCTAACCCTAACCCTAACCCTAACCCTAGAAGTTGCCGACCGCGGTTTCCGGCCACGGCCCCCCCCGGGTTCTGGCTAGGAAAGCTGGGGAAGGAGCCATGTCGGTGCAGTGTCGTGCTCCTCTTGGCAGGCCTTTGCAATCCCAATTATCCCTGGAGCTGTGGGCTTTCTGGTTCTCCGGACCCTAACCCTAACCCTAACCCTAGAAGTTGCCGACCGCAGTTTCCGGCCACGGCCCCCCCTGGGTTCTGGCTAGGAAAGCTGGGGAAGGAGCCATGTCTGTGGAGTGTCGTGCTCCTCTTGGCAGGCCTTTGCAATCCCAATTATCCCTGGAGCTGTGGGCTTTCTGGTTCTCCGGACCCTAACCCTAACCCTAACCCTAGAAGTTGCCGACCGCGGTTTCTGGGCATGGCCCCCCCTGGGTTCTGGCTAGGAAAGCTGGGGAAGGAGCCATGTCGGTGCAGTGTCGTGCTCCTCTTGGCAGGCCTTTGCAATCCCAATTATCCCTGGAGCTGTGGGCTTTCTGGTTCTCCGGACCCTAACCCTAACTCTAACCCTAGAAGTTGCCGACCGCAGTTTCCGGCCACGGCCCCCCCTGGGTTCTGGCTAGGAAAGCTGGGGAAGGAGCCATGTCGGTGCAGTGTCGTGCTCCTCTTGGCAGGCCTTTGCAATCCCAATTATCCCTGGAGCTGTGGGCTTTCTGGTTCTCCGGACCCTAACCCTAACCCTAACCCTAGAAGTTGCCGACCGCGGTTTCCGGCCACGGCCCCCCCTGGGTTCTGGCTAGGAAAGCTGGGGAAGGAGCCATGTCTGTGCAGTGTCGTGCTCCTCTTGGCAGGCCTTTGCAATCCCAATTATCCCTGGAGCTGTGGGCTTTCTGGTTCTCCGGACCCTAACCCTAACCCTAACCCTAGAAGTTGCCGACCGTGGTTTCCGGCCACGGCCCCCCCTGGGTTCTGGCTAGGAAAGCTGGGGAAGGAGCCATGTCGGTGCAGTGTCGTGCTCCTCTTGGCAGGCCTTTGCAATCCCAATTATCCCTGGAGCTGTGGGCTTTCTGGTTCTCCGGACCCTAACCCTAACCCTAGAAGTTGCCGACCGCGGTTTCCGGCCACGGCCCCCCCTGGGTTCTGGCTAGGAAAGCTGGGGAAGGAGCCATGTCGGTGCAGTGTCGTGCTCCTCTTGGCAGGCCTTTGCAATCCCAATTATCCCTGGAGCTGTGGGCTTTCTGGTTCTCCGGACCCTAACCCTAACCCTAACCCTAGAAGTTGCCGAGCGCGGTTTCCGGCCACGGCCCCCCCTGGGTTCTGGCTAGGAAAGCTGGGGAAGGAGCCATGTCGGTGCAGTGTCGTGCTCCTCTTGGCAGGCCTTTGCAATCCCAATTATCCCTGGAGCTGTGGGCTTTCTGGTTCTCCGGACCCTAACCCTAACCCTAACCCTAACCCTAGAAGTTGCCGACCGCGGTTTCCGGCCACGGCCCCCCCCGGGTTCTCACTAGGAAAGCAGGGGAAGGAGCCATGTCGGTGCAGTGTCGTGCTCCTCTTGGCAGGCCTTTGCAATCCCAATTATCCCTGGAGCTGTGGGCTTTCTGGTTCTCCGGACCCTAACCCTAACCCTAGAAGTTGCCGACCGCGGTTTCCGGCCACGGCCCCCCCTGGGTTCTGGCTAGGAAAGCAGGGGAAGGAGCCATGTCGGTGCAGTGTCGTGCTCCTCTTGGCAGGCCTTTGCAATCCCAATTATCGCTGGAGCTGTGGGCTTTCTGGTTCTCCGGACCCTAACCCTAACCCTAGGATTTGCCGACCGCGGTTTCCGGCCACGGCCCCCCCTGGGTTCTGGCTAGGAAAGCAGGGGAAGGAGCCATGTCGGTGCAGTGTCGTGCTCCTCTTGGCAGGCCTTTGCAATCCCAATTATCCCTGGAGCTGTGGGCTTTCTGGTTCTCCGGACCCTAACCCTAACCCTAACCCTAACCCTAGAAGTTGCCGACCGCGGTTTCCGGCCACGCCCTCCCTGGGTTCTGGCTAGGAAAGCAGGGGAAGGAGCCATGTCTGTGCAGTGTCGTGCTCCTCTTGGCAGGCCTTTGCAATCCCAATTATCCCTGGAGCTGTGGGCTTTCTGGTTCTCCGGACCCTAACCCTAACCCTAACCCTAGAAGTTGCCGACCGCGGTTTCCGGCCACGGCCCCCCCTGGGTTCTGGCTAGGAAAGCTGGGGAAGGAGCCATGTCGGTGCAGTGTCGTGCTCCTCTTGGCAGGCCTTTGCAATCCCAATTATCCCTGGAGCTGTGGGCTTTCTGGTTCTCCGGACCCTAACCCTAACCCTAACCCTAGAAGTTGCCGACCGCGGTTTCCGGCCACGGCCCCCCCCGGGTTCTGGCTAGGAAAGCTGGGGAAGGAGCCATGTCGGTGCAGTGTCGTGCTCCTCTTGGCAGGCCTTTGCAATCCCAATTATCCCTGGAGCTGTGGGCTTTCTGGTTCTCCGGACCCTAACCCTAACCCTAACCCTAGAAGTTGCCGACCGCAGTTTCCGGCCACGGCCCCCCCTGGGTTCTGGCTAGGAAAGCTGGGGAAGGAGCCATGTCTGTGGAGTGTCGTGCTCCTCTTGGCAGGCCTTTGCAATCCCAATTATCCCTGGAGCTGTGGGCTTTCTGGTTCTCCGGACCCTAACCCTAACCCTAACCCTAGAAGTTGCCGACCGCGGTTTCTGGGCATGGCCCCCCCTGGGTTCTGGCTAGGAAAGCTGGGGAAGGAGCCATGTCGGTGCAGTGTCGTGCTCCTCTTGGCAGGCCTTTGCAATCCCAATTATCCCTGGAGCTGTGGGCTTTCTGGTTCTCCGGACCCTAACCCTAACCCTAACCCTAGAAGTTGCCGACCGTGGTTTCCGGCCACGGCCCCCCCTGGGTTCTGGCTAGGAAAGCTGGGGAAGGAGCCATGTCGGTGCAGTGTCGTGCTCCTCTTGGCAGGCCTTTGCAATCCCAATTATCCCTGGAGCTCTGGGCTTTCTGGTTCTCCGGACCCTAACCCTAACCCTAGAAGTTGCCGACCGCGGTTTCCGGCCACGGCCCCCCCTGGGTTCTGGCTAGGAAAGCTGGGGAAGGAGCCATGTCGGTGCAGTGTCGTGCTCCTCTTGGCAGGCCTTTGCAATCCCAATTATCCCTGGAGCTGTGGGCTTTCTGGTTCTCCGGACCCTAACCCTAACCCTAACCCTAGAAGTTGCCGAGCGCGGTTTCCGGCCACGGCCCCCCCTGGGTTCTGGCTAGGAAAGCTGGGGAAGGAGCCATGTCGGTGCAGTGTCGTGCTCCTCTTGGCAGGCCTTTGCAATCCCAATTATCCCTGGAGCTGTGGGCTTTCTGGTTCTCCGGACCCTAACCCTAACCCTAACCCTAACCCTAGAAGTTGCCGACCGCGGTTTCCGGCCACGGCCCCCCCCTGGGTTCTCACTAGGAAAGCAGGGGAAGGAGCCATGTCGGTGCAGTGTCGTGCTCCTCTTGGCAGGCCTTTGCAATCCCAATTATCCCTGGAGCTGTGGGCTTTCTGGTTCTCCGGACCCTAACCCTAACCCTAGAAGTTGCCGACCGCGGTTTCCGGCCACGGCCCCCCCTGGGTTCTGGCTAGGAAAGCAGGGGAAGGAGCCATGTCGGTGCAGTGTCGTGCTCCTCTTGGCAGGCCTTTGCAATCCCAATTATCGCTGGAGCTGTGGGCTTTCTGGTTCTCCGGACCCTAACCCTAACCCTAGGATTTGCCGACCGCGGTTTCCGGCCACGGCCCCCCCGGGGTTCTGGCTAGGAAAGCAGGGGAAGGAGCCATGTCGGTGCAGTGTCGTGCTCCTCTTGGCAGGCCTTTGCAATCCCAATTATCCCTGGAGCTGTGGGCTTTCTGGTTCTCCGGACCCTAACCCTAACCCTAACCCTAACCCTAGAAGTTGCCGACCGCGGTTTCCGGCCACGCCCTCTCTGGGTTCTGGCTAGGAAAGCAGGGGAAGGAGCCATGTCTGTGCAGTGTCGTGCTCCTCTTGGCAGGCCTTTGCAATCCCAATTATCCCTGGAGCTGTGGGCTTTCTGGTTCTCCGGACCCTAACCCTAACCCTAACCCTAGAAGTTGCCGACCGCGGTTTCCGGCCACGGCCCCCCCGGGGTTCTGGCTAGGAAAGCTGGGGAAGGAGCCATGTCGGTGCAGTGTCGTGCTCCTCTTGGCAGGCCTTTGCAATCCCAATTATCCCTGGAGCTGTGGGCTTTCTGGTTCTCCGGACCCTAACCCTAACCCTAACCCTAGAAGTTGCCGACCGCGGTTTCCGGCCACGGCCCCCCCCGGGTTCTGGCTAGGAAAGCTGGGGAAGGAGCCATGTCGGTGCAGTGTCGTGCTCCTCTTGGCAGGCCTTTGCAATCCCAATTATCCCTGGAGCTGTGGGCTTTCTGGTTCTCCGGACCCTAACCCTAACCCTAACCCTAGAAGTTGCCGACCGCAGTTTCCGGCCACGGCCCCCCCTGGGTTCTGGCTAGGAAAGCTGGGGAAGGAGCCATGTCTGTGGAGTGTCGTGCTCCTCTTGGCAGGCCTTTGCAATCCCAATTATCCCTGGAGCTGTGGGCTTTCTGGTTCTCCGGACCCTAACCCTAACCCTAGAAGTTGCCGACCGCGGTTTCTGGGCATGGCCCCCCCTGGGTTCTGGCTAGGAAAGCTGGGGAAGGAGCCATGTCGGTGCAGTGTCGTGCTCCTCTTGGCAGGCCTTTGCAATCCCAATTATCCCTGGAGCTGTGGGCTTTCTGGTTCTCCGGACCCTAACCCTAACCCTAACCCTAGAAGTTGCCGACCGCGGTTTCTGGGCATGGCCCCCCGTGGGTTCTGGCTAGGAAAGCAGGGGAAGGAGCCATGTCTGTGCAGTGTCGTGCTCCTCTTGGCAGGCCTTTGCAATCCCAATTATCCCTGGAGCTGTGGGCTTTCTGGTTCTCCGGACCCTAACCCTAACCCTAACCCTAGAAGTTGCCGACCGCGGTTTCCGGCCACGGCCCCCCCTGGGTTCTGGCTAGGAAAGCAGGGGAAGGAGCCATGTCTGTGCAGTGTCGTGCTCCTCTTGGCAGGCCTTTGCAATCCCAATTATCCCTGGAGCTGTGGGCTTTCTGGTTCTCCGGACCCTAACCCTAACCCTAACCCTAGAAGTTGCCGACCGTGGATTCCGGCCACGGCCCCCCCTGGGTTCTGGCTAGGAAAGCTGGGGAAGGAGCCATGTCGGTGCAGTGTCGTGCTCCTCTTGGCAGGCCTTTGCAATCCCAATTATCCCTGGAGCTGTGGGCTTTCTGGTTCTCCGGACCCTAACCCTAACCCTAACCCTACCCCTAGAAGTTGCCGACCGCGTTTTCCGGCAACGGCCCCCCCTGGGTTCTGGCTAGGAAAGCTGGGGAAGGAGCCATGTCTGTGCAGTGTCGTGCTCCTCTTGGCAGGCCTTTGCAATCCCAATTATCCCTGGAGCTGTGGGTTTTCTGGTTCTCCGGACCCTAACCCTAACCCTAACCCTAGAAGTTGCCGACCGCGGTTTCCGGCCACGGCCCCCCCTGGGTTCTGGCTAGGAAAGCTGGGGAAGGAGCCATGTCGGTGCACTGTCGTGCTCCTCTTGGCAGGCCTTTGCAATCCCAATTATCCCTGGAGCTGTGGGCTTTCTGGTTCTCCGGACCCTAACCCTAACCCTAACCCTAGAAGTTGCCAACCGCGGTTTCCGGCCACGGCCCCCCCCTGGGTTCTGGCTAGGAAAGCTGGGGAAGGAGCCATGTCGGTGCAGTGTCGTGCTCCTCTTGGCAGGCCTTTGCAATCCCAATTATCCCTGGAGCTGTGGGCTTTCTGGTTCTCCGGACCCTAACCCTAACCCTAACCCTAGAAGTTGCCGACCGCGGTTTCCGGCCACGGCCCCCCCTGGGTTCTGGCTAGGAAAGCAGGGGAAGGAGCCATGTCTGTGCAGTGTCGTGCTCCTCTTGGCAGGCCTTTGCAATCCCAATTATCGCTGGAGCTGTGGGCTTTCTGGTTCTCCGGACCCTAACCCTAACCCTAACCCTAGAAGTTGCCGACCGCGGTTTCCGGCCACGGCCCCCCCTGGGTTCTGGCTAGGAAAGCTGGGGAAGGAGCCATGTCGGTGCAGTGTCGTGCTCCTCTTGGCAGGCCTTTGCAATCCCAATTATCCCTGGAGCTGTGGGCTTTCTGGTTCTCTGGACCCTAACCCTAACCCTAACCCTAGAAGTTGCCGACCGCGGTTTCCGGCCACGTCCCCCCCTGGGTTCTGGCTAGGAAAGCAGGGGAAGGAGCCATGTCGGTGCAGTGTCGTGCTCCTCTTGGCAGGCCTTTGCAATCCCAATTATCCCTGGAGCTGTGGGCTTTCTGGTTCTCCGGACCCTAACCCTAACCCTAACACTAGAAGTTGCCGACCGCGGTTTCCGGCCACGGCCCCCCCTGGGTTCTGGCTAGGAAAGCAGGGGAAGGAGCCATGTCGGTGCAGTGTCGTGCTCCTCTTGGCAGGCCTTTGCAATCCCAATTATCCCTGGAGCTGTGGGCTTTCTGGTTCTCCGGACCCTAACCCTAACCCTAACCCTAGAAGTTGCCGACCGCGGTTTCCGGCCACGGCCCACCCCGGGTTCTGGCTAGGAAAGCTGGGGAAGGAGCCATGTCTGTGCAGTGTCCTGCTCCTCTTGGCAGGCCTTTGCAATCCCAATTATCCCTGGAGCTGTGGGCTTTCTGGTTCTCCGGACCCTAACCCTAACCCTAACCCTAGAAGTTGCCGACCGCGGTTTCTGGGCATGGCCCCCCCTGGGTTCTGGCTAGGAAAGCTGGGGAAGGAGCCATGTCGGTGCAGTGTCGTGCTCCTCTTGGCAGGCCTTTGCAATCCCAATTATCCCTGGAGCTGTGGGCTTTCTGGTTCTCCGGACCCTAACCCTAACCCTAGAAGTTGCCGACCGCGGTTTCCGGCCACGGCCCCCCCTGGGTTCTGGCTAGGAAAGCTGGGGAAGGAGCCATGTCGGTGCAGTGTCGTGCTCCTCTTGGCAGGCCTTTGCAATCCCAATTATCCCTGGAGCTGTGGGCTTTCTGGTTCTCCGGACCCTAACCCTAACCCTAACCCTAGAAGTTGCCGAGCGCGGTTTCCGGCCACGGCCCCCCCTGGGTTCTGGCTAGGAAAGCTGGGGAAGGAGCCATGTCGGTGCAGTGTCGTGCTCCTCTTGGCAGGCCTTTGCAATCCCAATTATCCCTGGAGCTGTGGGCTTTCTGGTTCTCCGGACCCTAACCCTAACCCTAACCCTAACCCTAGAAGTTGCCGACCGCGGTTTCCGGCCACGGCCCCCCCCTGGGTTCTCACTAGGAAAGCAGGGGAAGGAGCCATGTCGGTGCAGTGTCGTGCTCCTCTTGGCAGGCCTTTGCAATCCCAATTATCCCTGGAGCTGTGGGCTTTCTGGTTCTCCGGACCCTAACCCTAACCCTAGAAGTTGCCGACCGCGGTTTCCGGCCACGGCCCCCCCTGGGTTCTGGCTAGGAAAGCAGGGGAAGGAGCCATGTCGGTGCAGTGTCGTGCTCCTCTTGGCAGGCCTTTGCAATCCCAATTATCGCTGGAGCTGTGGGCTTTCTGGTTCTCCGGACCCTAACCCTAACCCTAGGATTTGCCGACCGCGGTTTCCGGCCACGGCCCCCCCTGGGTTCTGGCTAGGAAAGCAGGGGAAGGAGCCATGTCGGTGCAGTGTCGTGCTCCTCTTGGCAGGCCTTTGCAATCCCAATTATCCCTGGAGCTGTGGGCTTTCTGGTTCTCCGGACCCTAACCCTAACCCTAACCCTAACCCTAGAAGTTGCCGACCGCGGTTTCCGGCCACGCCCTCCCTGGGTTCTGGCTAGGAAAGCAGGGGAAGGAGCCATGTCTGTGCAGTGTCGTGCTCCTCTTGGCAGGCCTTTGCAATCCCAATTATCCCTGGAGCTGTGGGCTTTCTGGTTCTCCGGACCCTAACCCTAACCCTAACCCTAGAAGTTGCCGACCGCGGTTTCCGGCCACGGCCCCCCCGGGGTTCTGGCTAGGAAAGCTGGGGAAGGAGCCATGTCGGTGCAGTGTCGTGCTCCTCTTGGCAGGCCTTTGCAATCCCAATTATCCCTGGAGCTGTGGGCTTTCTGGTTCTCCGGACCCTAACCCTAACCCTAACCCTAGAAGTTGCCGACCGCGGTTTCCGGCCACGCCCTCCCTGGGTTCTGGCTAGGAAAGCAGGGGAAGGAGCCATGTCTGTGCAGTGTCGTGCTCCTCTTGGCAGGCCTTTGCAATCCCAATTATCCCTGGAGCTGTGGGCTTTCTGGTTCTCCGGACCCTAACCCTAACCCTAACCCTAGAAGTTGCCGACCGCGGTTTCCGGCCACGGCCCCCCCGGGGTTCTGGCTAGGAAAGCTGGGGAAGGAGCCATGTCGGTGCAGTGTCGTGCTCCTCTTGGCAGGCCTTTGCAATCCCAATTATCCCTGGAGCTGTGGGCTTTCTGGTTCTCCGGACCCTAACCCTAACCCTAACCCTAGAAGTTGCCGACCGCGGTTTCCGGCCACGGCCCCCCCCGGGTTCTGGCTAGGAAAGCTGGGGAAGGAGCCATGTCGGTGCAGTGTCGTGCTCCTCTTGGCAGGCCTTTGCAATCCCAATTATCCCTGGAGCTGTGGGCTTTCTGGTTCTCCGGACCCTAACCCTAACCCTAACCCTAGAAGTTGCCGACCGCAGTTTCCGGCCACGGCCCCCCCTGGGTTCTGGCTAGGAAAGCTGGGGAAGGAGCCATGTCTGTGGAGTGTCGTGCTCCTCTTGGCAGGCCTTTGCAATCCCAATTATCCCTGGAGCTGTGGGCTTTCTGGTTCTCCGGACCCTAACCCTAACCCTAACCCTAGAAGTTGCCGACCGCGGTTTCTGGGCATGGCCCCCCCTGGGTTCTGGCTAGGAAAGCTGGGGAAGGAGCCATGTCGGTGCAGTGTCGTGCTCCTCTTGGCAGGCCTTTGCAATCCCAATTATCCCTGGAGCTGTGGGCTTTCTGGTTCTCCGGACCCTAACCCTAACCCTAACCCTAGAAGTTGCCGACCGCGGTTTCTGGGCATGGCCCCCCGTGGGTTCTGGCTAGGAAAGCAGGGGAAGGAGCCATGTCTGTGCAGTGTCGTGCTCCTCTTGGCAGGCCTTTGCAATCCCAATTATCCCTGGAGCTGTGGGCTTTCTGGTTCTCCGGACCCTAACCCTAACCCTAACCCTAGAAGTTGCCGACCGTGGATTCCGGCCACGGCCCCCCCTGGGTTCTGGCTAGGAAAGCTGGGGAAGGAGCCATGTCGGTGCAGTGTCGTGCTCCTCTTGGCAGGCCTTTGCAATCCCAATTATCCCTGGAGCTGTGGGCTTTCTGGTTCTCCGGACCCTAACCCTAACCCTAACCCTACCCCTAGAAGTTGCCGACCGCGTTTTCCGGCAACGGCCCCCCCTGGGTTCTGGCTAGGAAAGCTGGGGAAGGAGCCATGTCTGTGCAGTGTCGTGCTCCTCTTGGCAGGCCTTTGCAATCCCAATTATCCCTGGAGCTGTGGGTTTTCTGGTTCTCCGGACCCTAACCCTAACCCTAACCCTAGAAGTTGCCGACCGCGGTTTCCGGCCACGGCCCCCCCTGGGTTCTGGCTAGGAAAGCTGGGGAAGGAGCCATGTCGGTGCACTGTCGTGCTCCTCTTGGCAGGCCTTTGCAATCCCAATTATCCCTGGAGCTGTGGGCTTTCTGGTTCTCCGGACCCTAACCCTAACCCTAACCCTAGAAGTTGCCAACCGCGGTTTCCGGCCACGGCCCCCCCCTGGGTTCTGGCTAGGAAAGCTGGGGAAGGAGCCATGTCGGTGCAGTGTCGTGCTCCTCTTGGCAGGCCTTTGCAATCCCAATTATCCCTGGAGCTGTGGGCTTTCTGGTTCTCCGGACCCTAACCCTAACCCTAACCCTAGAAGTTGCCGACCGCGGTTTCCGGCCACGGCCCCCCCTGGGTTCTGGCTAGGAAAGCAGGGGAAGGAGCCATGTCTGTGCAGTGTCGTGCTCCTCTTGGCAGGCCTTTGCAATCCCAATTATCGCTGGAGCTGTGGGCTTTCTGGTTCTCCGGACCCTAACCCTAACCCTAACCCTAGAAGTTGCCGACCGCGGTTTCCGGCCACGGCCCCCCCTGGGTTCTGGCTAGGAAAGCTGGGGAAGGAGCCATGTCGGTGCAGTGTCGTGCTCCTCTTGGCAGGCCTTTGCAATCCCAATTATCCCTGGAGCTGTGGGCTTTCTGGTTCTCTGGACCCTAACCCTAACCCTAACCCTAGAAGTTGCCGACCGCGGTTTCCGGCCACGTCCCCCCCTGGGTTCTGGCTAGGAAAGCAGGGGAAGGAGCCATGTCGGTGCAGTGTCGTGCTCCTCTTGGCAGGCCTTTGCAATCCCAATTATCCCTGGAGCTGTGGGCTTTCTGGTTCTCCGGACCCTAACCCTAACCCTAACACTAGAAGTTGCCGACCGCGGTTTCCGGCCACGGCCCCCCCTGGGTTCTGGCTAGGAAAGCAGGGGAAGGAGCCATGTCGGTGCAGTGTCGTGCTCCTCTTGGCAGGCCTTTGCAATCCCAATTATCCCTGGAGCTGTGGGCTTTCTGGTTCTCCGGACCCTAACCCTAACCCTAACCCTAGAAGTTGCCGACCGCGGTTTCCGGCCACGGCCCACCCCGGGTTCTGGCTAGGAAAGCTGGGGAAGGAGCCATGTCTGTGCAGTGTCCTGCTCCTCTTGGCAGGCCTTTGCAATCCCAATTATCCCTGGAGCTGTGGGCTTTCTGGTTCTCCGGACCCTAACCCTAACCCTAACCCTAGAAGTTGCCGACCGCGGTTTCTGGGCATGGCCCCCCCTGGGTTCTGGCTAGGAAAGCTGGGGAAGGAGCCATGTCGGTGCAGTGTCGTGCTCCTCTTGGCAGGCCTTTGCAATCCCAATTATCCCTGGAGCTGTGGGCTTTCTGGTTCTCCGGACCCTAACCCTAACCCTAACCCTAGAAGTTGCCGACCGTGGTTTCCGGCCACGGCCCCCCCTGGGTTCTGGCTAGGAAAGCTGGGGAAGGAGCCATGTCGGTGCAGTGTCGTGCTCCTCTTGGCAGGCCTTTGCAATCCCAATTATCCCTGGAGCTGTGGGCTTTCTGGTTCTCCGGACTCTAACCCTAACCCTAACCCTAGAAGTTGCCGACCGCGGTTTCCGGCCACGGCCCCCCCTGGGTTCTGGCTAGGAAAGCTGGGGAAGGAGCCATGTCTGTGCAGTGTCGTGCTCCTTTTGGCAGGCCTTTCAATCCCAATTATCCGTGGAGCTGTGGGCTTTCTGGTTCTCCGGACCCTAACCCTAACCCTAACCCTAGAAGTTGCCGACCGTGGATTCCGGCCACGGCCCCCCCTGGGTTCTGGCTAGGAAAGCTGGGGAAGGAGCCATGTCGGTGCAGTGTCGTGCTCCTCTTGGCAGGCCTTCGCAATCCCAATTATCCCTGGAGCTGTGGGCTTTCTGGTTCTCCGGACCCTAACCCTAACCCTAACCCTAGAAGTTGCCGACCGCGGTTTCTGGGCATGGCCCCCCCTGGGTTCTGGCTAGGAAAGCTGGGGAAGGAGCCATGTCGGTGCAGTGTCATGCTCCTCTTGGCAGGCCTTTGCAATCCCAATTATCCCTGGAGCTGTGGGCTTTCTGGTTCTCCGGACCCTAACCCTAACCCTAACCCTAAACCTAGAAGTTGCCGACCGCGGTTTCCGGCCACGGCCCCCCCTGGGTTCTGGCTAGGAAAGCTGGGGAAGGAGCCATGTCTGTGCAGTGTCGTGCTCCTCTTGGCAGGCCTTTGCAATCCCAATTATCCCTGGAGCTGTGGGCTTTCTGGTTCTCCGGACCCTAACCCTAACCCTAACCCTAGAAGTTGCCGACCGCGGTTTCCGGCCACGGCCCCCCCTGGGTTCTGGCTAGAAAAGCTGGGGAAGGAGCCATGTCTGTGCAGTGTCGTGCTCCTCTTGGCAGGCCTTTGCAATCCCAATTATCCCTGGAGCTGTGGGCTTTCTGGTTCTCCGGACCCTAACCCTAACCCTAACCCTAGAAGTTCCCGACCGCGGTTTCTGGGCATGGCCCCCCCTGGGTTCTGGCTAGGAAAGCCGGGGAAGGAGCCATGTCGGTGCAGTGTCGTGCTCCTCTTGGCAGGCCTTTGCAATCCCAATTATCCCTGGAGCTGTGGGCTTTCTGGTTCTCCAGACCCTAAACCTAACTCTAACCCTAGAAGTTGCCGACCGTGGTTTCCGGCCACGGCCCCCCCTGGGTTCTGGCTAGGAAAGCTGGGGAAGGAGCCATGTCGGTGCAGTGTCGTGCTCCTCTTGGCAGGCCTTTGCAATCCCAATTATCCCTGGAGCTGTGGGCTTTCTGGTTCTCCGGACCCTAAACCTAACTCTAACCCTAGAAGTTGCCGACCGTGGATTCCGGCCACGGCCCCCCCTGGGTTCTGGCTAGGAAAGCAGGGGAAGGAGCCATGTCTGTGCAGTGTCGTGCTCCTCTTGGCAGGCCTTTGCAATCCCAATTATCCCTGGAGCTGTGGGCTTTCTGGTTCTCCGGACCCTAACCCTAACCCTAACACTAGAAGTTGCCGACCGTGGATTCCGGCCACGGCCCCCCCGGGGTTCTGGCTAGGAAAGCTGGGGAAGGAGCCATGTCGGTGCAGTGTCGTGCTCCTCTTGGCAGGCCTTTGCAATCCCAATTATCCCTGGAGCTGTGGGCTTTCTGGTTCTCCGGACCCTAACCCTAACCCTAACCCTACCCCTAGAAGTTGCCGACCGCGTTTTCCGGCAACGGCCCCCCCTGGGTTCTGGCTAGGAAAGCAGGGGAAGGAGCCATGTCTGTGCAGTGTCGTGCTCCTCTTGGCAGGCCTTTGCAATCCCAATTATCCCTGGAGCTGTGGGTTTTCTGGTTCTCCGGACCCTAACCCTAACCCTAACCCTAGAAGTTGCCGACCGCGGTTTCCGGCCACGGCCCCCCCCTGGGTTCTGGCTAGGAAAGCTGGGGAAGGAGCCATGTCGGTGCACTGTCGTGCTCCTCTTGGCAGGCCTTTGCAATCCCAATTATCCCTGGAGCTGTGGGCTTTCTGGTTCTCCGGACCCTAACCCTAACCCTAACCCTAGAAGTTGCAAACCGCGGTTTCCGGCCACGGCCCCCCCCTGGGTTCTGGCTAGGAAAGCTGGGGAAGGAGCCATGTCGGTGCAGTGTCGTGCTCCTCTTGGCAGGCCTTTCAATCCCAATTATCCGTGGAGCTGTGGGCTTTCTGGTTCTCCGGACCCTAACCCTAACCCTAACCCTAGAAGTTGCCGACCGTGGATTCCGGCCACGGCCCCCCCTGGGTTCTGGCTAGGAAAGCTGGGGAAGGAGCCATGTCGGTGCAGTGTCGTGCTCCTCTTGGCAGGCCTTTGCAATCCCAATTATCCCTGGAGCTGTGGACTTTCTGGTTCTCCGGACCCTAACCCTAACCCTAACCCTAGAAGTTGCCGACCGCGGTTTCTGGGCATGGCCCCCCCTGGGTTCTGGCTAGGAAAGCTGGGGAAGGAGCCATGTCTGTGCAGTGTCATGCTCCTCTTGGCAGGCCTTTGCAATCCCAATTATCCCTGGAGCTGTGGGCTTTCTGGTTCTCCGGACCCTAACCCTAACCCTAACCCTAAACCTAGAAGTTGCCGACCGCGGTTTCCGGCCACGGCCCCCCCTGGGTTCTGGCTAGAAAAGCTGGGGAAGGAGCCATGTCTGTGCAGTGTCGTGCTCCTCTTGGCAGGCCTTTGCAATCCCAATTATCCCTGGAGCTGTGGGCTTTCTGGTTCTCCGGACCCTAACCCTAACCCTAACCCTAGAAGTTCCCGACCGCGGTTTCTGGGCATGGCCCCCCCTGGGTTCTGGCTAGGAAAGCCGGGGAAGGAGCCATGTCGGTGCAGTGTCGTGCTCCTCTTGCCAGGCCTTTGCAATCCCAATTATCCCTGGAGCTGTGGGCTTTCTGGTTCTCCAGACCCTAAACCTAACTCTAACCCTAGAAGTTGCCGACCGTGGTTTCCGGCCACGGCCCCCCCTGGGTTCTGGCTAGGAAAGCTGGGGAAGGAGCCATGTCGGTGCAGTGTCGTGCTCCTCTTGGCAGGCCTTTGCAATCCCAATTATCCCTGGAGCTGTGGGCTTTCTGGTTCTCCAGACCCTAACCCTAACCCTAACCCTAGAAGTTGCCGACCGCGGTTTCCGGCCACGGCCCCCCCTGGGTTCTGGCTAGGAAAGCAGGGGAAGGAGCCATGTCTGTGCAGTGTCGTGCTCCTTTTGGCAGGCCTTTCAATCCCAATTATCCGTGGAGCTGTGGGCTTTCTGGTTCTCCGGACCCTAACCCTAACCCTAACCCTAGAAGTTGGCGACCGCGGTTTCCGGCCACGGCCCCCCCTGGGTTCTGGCTAGGAAAGCTGGGGAAGGAGCCATGTCTGTGCAGTGTCATGCTCCTCTTGGCAGGCCTTTGCAATCCCAATTATCCCTGGAGCTGTGGGCTTTCTGGTTCTCCGGACCCTAACCCTAACCCTAACCCTAGAAGTTGCCGACCGCGGTTTCCGGCCACGGCCCCCCCTGGGTTCTGGCTAGGAAAGCAGGGGAAGGAGCCATGTCTGTGCAGTGTCGTGCTCCTCTTGGCAGGCCTTTGCAATCCCAATTATCCCTGGAGCTGTGGGCTTTCTGGTTCTCCGGACCCTAACCCTAACCCTAACCCTAGAAGTTGCCGACCGCGGTTTCCGGCCACGGCCCCCCCTGGGTTCTGGCTAGGAAAGCTGGGGAAGGAGCCATGTCTGTGCAGTGTCGTGCTCCTCTTGGCAGGCCTTTGCAATCCCAATTATCCCTGGAGCTGTGGGCTTTCTGGTTCTCCGGACCCTAACCCTAACCCTAACCCTAGAAGTGGCCGACCGCGGTTTCTGGGCATGGCCCCCCCTGGGTTCTGGCTAGGAAAGCCGGGGAAGGAGCCATGTCTGTGCAGTGTCGTGCTCCTCTTGGCAGGCCTTTCAATCCCAATTATCCGTGGAGCTGTGGGCTTTCTGGTTCTCCGGACCCTAACCCTAACCCTAACCCTAGAAGTTGCCGACCGCGGTTTCCGGCCACGGCCCCCCCTGGGTTCTGGCTAGGAAAGCAGGGGAAGGAGCCATGTCTGTGCAGTGTCGTGCTCCTCTTGGCAGGCCTTTGCAATCCCAATTATCCCTGGAGCTGTGGGCTTTCTGGTTCTCCGGACCCTAACCCTAACCCTAACCCTAGAAGTTGCCGACCGCGGTTTCTGGCCACGGCCCCCCCTGGGTTCTGGCTAGGAAAGCTGGGGAAGGAGCCATGTCTGTGCAGTGTCGTGCTCCTCTTGGCAGGCCTTTGCAATCCCAATTATCCCTGGAGCTGTGGGCTTTCTGGTTCTCCGGACCCTAACCCTAACCCTAACCCTAGAAGTTGCCGACCGCGGTTTCCGGCCACGGCCCCCCCTGGGTTCTGGCTAGGAAAGCTGGGGAAGGAGCCATGTCTGTGCAGTGTCGTGCTCCTCTTGGCAGGCCTTTGCAATCCCAATTATCCCTGGAGCTGTGGGCTTTCTGGTTCTCCGGACCCTAACCCTAACCCTAACCCTAGAAGTGGCCGACCGCGGTTTCTGGGCATGGCCCCCCCTGGGTTCTGGCTAGGAAAGCCGGGGAAGGAGCCATGTCGGTGCAGTGTCGTGCTCCTCTTGGCAGGCCTTTGCAATCCCAATTATCCCTGGAGCTGTGGGCTTTCTGGTTCTCCGGACCCTAAACCTAACTCTAACCCTAGAAGTTGCCGACCGTGGATTCCGGCCACGGCCCCCCCTGGGTTCTGGCTAGGAAAGCAGGGGAAGGAGCCATGTCTGTGCAGTGTCGTGCTCCTCTTGGCAGGCCTTTCAATCCCAATTATCCGTGGAGCTGTGGGCTTTCTGGTTCTCTGGACCCTAACCCTAACCCTAACCCTAGAAGTTGCCGACCGTGGATTCCGGCCACGGCCCCCCCTGGGTTCTGGCTAGGAAAGCAGGGGAAGGAGCCATGTCTGTGCAGTGTCGTGCTCCTCTTGGCAGGCCTTTGCAATCCCAATTATCCCTGGAGCTGTGGGCTTTCTGGTTCTCCGGACCCTAACCCTAACCCTAACCCTAGAAGTTGCCGACCGCGGTTTCCGGCCACGGCCCCCCCTGGGTTCTGGCTAGGAAAGCAGGGGAAGGAGCCATGTCTGTGCAGTGTCGTGCTCCTCTTGGCAGGCCTTTGCAATCCCAATTATCCCTGGAGCTGTGGGCTTTCTGGTTCTCCGGACCCTAACCCTAACCCTAACCCTAGAAGTTGCCGACCGCGGTTTCTGGCCACGGCCCCCCCTGGGTTCTGGCTAGGAAAGCTGGGGAAGGAGCCATGTCTGTGCAGTGTCGTGCTCCTCTTGGCAGGCCTTTGCAATCCCAATTATCCCTGGAGCTGTGGGCTTTCTGGTTCTCCGGAACCTAACCCTAACCCTAACCCTAGAAGTTGCCGACCGCGGTTTCCGGCCACGGCCCCCCCTGGGTTCTGGCTAGGAAAGCTGGGGAAGGAGCCATGTCTGTGCAGTGTCGTGCTCCTCTTGGCAGGCCTTTGCAATCCCAATTATCCCTGGAGCTGTGGGCTTTCTGGTTCTCCGGACCCTAACCCTAACCCTAACCCTAGAAGTTGCCGACCGAGGTTTCCGGCCACGGCCCCCCCTGGGTTCTGGCTAGGAAAGCAGGGGAAGGAGCCATGTCGGTGCAGTGTCGTGCTCCTCTTGGCAGGCCTTTGCAATCCCAATTATCCCTGGAGCTGTGGGCTTTCTGGTTCTCCGGACCCTAAACCTAACCCTAACCCTAGAAGTTGCCGACCGCGGTTTCCGGCCACGGCCCCCCCGGGGTTCTGGCTAGGAAAGCTGGGGAAGGAGCCATGTCGGTGCAGTGTCGTGCTCCTCTTGGCAGGCCTTTGCAATCCCAATTATCCCTGGAGCTGTGGGCTTTCTGGTTCTCCGGACCCTAACCCTAACCCTAACCCTAGAAGTTGCCGACCGCGGTTTCCGGCCACGGCCCCCCCTGGGTTCTGGCTAGGAAAGCAGGGGAAGGAGCCATGTCTGTGCAGTGTCGTGCTCCTTATGGCAGGCCTTTCAATCCCAATTATCCGTGGAGCTGTGGGCTTTCTGGTTCTCTGGACCCTAACCCTAACTCTAACCCTAGAAGTTGCCGACCGCGGTTTCCGGCCACGGCCCCCCCTGGGTTCTGGATAGGAAAGCAGGGGAAGGAGCCATGTCTGTGCAGTGTCGTGCTCCTCTTGGCAGGCCTTTGCAATCCCAATTATCCCTGGAGCTGTGGGCTTTCTGGTTCTCCGGACCCTAACCCTAACCCTAACCCTAACCCTAGAAGTTGCCGACCGCGGTTTCCGGCCACGGCCCCCCCTGGGTTCTGGCTAGGAAAGCTGGGGAAGGAGCCATGTCTGTGCAGTGTCGTGCTCCTCTTGGCAGGCCTTTGCAATCCCAATTATCCCTGGAGCTGTGGGCTTTCTGGTTCTCCGGACCCTAACCCTAACCCTAACCCTAGAAGTTGCCGACCGCGGTTTCCGGCCACGGCCCCCCCTGGGTTCTGGCTAGGAAAGCAGGGGAAGGAGCCATGTCTGTGCAGTGTCGTGCTCCTCTTGGCAGGCCTTTGCAATCCCAATTATCCCTGGAGCTGTGGGCTTTCTGGTTCTCCGGACCCTAACCCTAACCCTAACCCTAGAAGTTGCCGACCGCGGTTTCCGGCCACGGCCCCCCCGGGTTTCTGTCTAGGAAAGCTGGGGAAGGAGCCATGTCTGTGCAGTGTCGTGCTCCTCTTGGCAGGCCTTTGCAATCCCAATTATCCCTGGAGCTGTGGGCTTTCTGGTTCTCCGGACCCTAACCCTAACCCTAACCCTAGAAGTTGCCGACCGCGGTTTCCGGCCACGGCCCCCCCTGGGTTCTGGCTAGGAAAGCAGGGGAAGGAGCCATGTCGGTGCAGTGTTGTGCTCCTCTTGGCAGGCCTTTGCAATCCCAATTAACCCTGGAGCTGTGGGCTTTCTGGTTCTCCGGACCCTAACCCTAACCCTAACCCTAGAAGTTGCCGACCGCGGTTTCTGGGCATGGCCCCCCCTGGGTTCTGGCTAGGAAAGCCGGGGAAGGAGCCATGTCTGTGCAGTGTCGTGCTCCTCTTGGCAGGCCTTTGCAATCCCAATTATCCCTGGAGCTGTGGGCTTTCTGGTTCTCCGGACCCTAACCCTAACTCTAACCCTAGAAGTTGCCGACCGCGGTTTCCGGCCACGGCCCCCCCTGGGTTCTGGCTAGGAAAGCAGGGGAAGGAGCCATGTCGGTGCAGTGTCATGCTCCTCTTGGCAGGCCTTTGCAATCCCAATTATCCCTGGAGCTGTGGGCTTTCTGGTTCTCCGGACCCTAACCCTAACCCTAACCCTAGAAGTTGCCGACCGCGGTTTCCGGCCATGGCCCCTCCTGGGTTCTGGCTAGGAAAGCAGGGGAAGGAGCCATGTCTGTGCAGTGTCGTGCTCCTCTTGGCAGGCCTTTGCAATCCCAATTATCGCTGGAGCTGTGGGCTTTCTGGTTCTCCGGACCCTAACCCTAACCCTAACCCTAGAAGTTGCCGACCGCGGTTTTCGGCCACGGCCCCCCCTGGGTTCTGGCTAGGAAAGCTGGGGAAGGAGCCATGTCTGTGCAGTGTCGTGCTCCTCTTGGCAGGCCTTTGCAATCCCAATTATCCCTGGAGCTGTGGGCTTTCTGGTTCTCCGGACCCTAACCCTAACCCTAACCCTAGAAGTTGCCGACCGCGGTTTCCGGCCACGGCCCCCCCTGGGTTCTGGCTAGGAAAGCAGGGGAAGGAGCCATGTCTGTGCAGTGTCGTGCTCCTCTTGGCAGGCCTTTGCAATCCCAATTATCCCTTGAGCTGAGGGCTTTCTGGTTCTCCGGACCCTAACCCTAACCCTAACCCTAGAAGTTGCCGACCGCGGTTTCCGGCCACGGCCCCCCCTGGGTTCTGGCTAGGAAAGCAGGGGAAGGAGCCATGTCGGTGCAGTGTCATGCTCCTCTTGGCAGGCCTTTGCAATCCCAATTATCCCTGGAGCTGTGGGCTTTCTGGTTCTCCGGACCCTAACCCTAACCCTAACCCTAGAAGTTGCCGACCGCAGTTTCCGGCCACGGCCCCCCCTGGGTTCTGGCTAGGAAAGCTGGGGAAGGAGCCATGTCTGTGCAGTGTCGTGCTCCTCTTGGCAGGCCTTTGCAATCCCAATTATCCCTGGAGCTGTGGGCTTTCTGGTTCTCCGGACCCTAACCCTAACCCTAACCCTAGAAGTTGCCGACCGCGGTTTCTGGGCATGGCCCCCCCTGGGTTCTGGCTAGGAAAGCTGGGGAAGGAGCCATGTCGGTGCAGTGTCGTGCTCCTCTTGGCAGGCCTTTGCAATCCCAATTATCCCTGGAGCTGTGGGCTTTCTGGTTCTCCGGACCCTAACCCTAACCCTAACCCTAGAAGTTGCCGACCGCGGTTTCCGGCCACGGCCCCCCCTGGGTTCTGGCTAGGAAAGCAGGGGAAGGAGCCATGTCGGTGCAGTGTCGTGCTCCTCTTGGCAGGCCTTTGCAATCCCAATTATCCCTGGAGCTGTGGGCTTTCTGGTTCTCCGGACCCTAACCCTAACCCTAGAAGTTGCCGACCGCGGTTTCCGGCCACGGCCCCCCCTGGGTTCTGGCTAGGAAAGCTGGGGAAGGAGCCATGTCTGTGCAGTGTCGTGCTCCTCTTGGCAGGCCTTTGCAATCCCAATTATCCCTGGAGCTGTGGGCTTTCTGGTTCTCCGGACCCTAACCCTAACCCTAACCCTAGAAGTTGCCGACCGCGGTTTCCGGCCACGGCCCCCCCCGGGTTCTGGCTAGGAAAGCAGGGGAAGGAGCCATGTCTGTGCAGTGTCGTGCTCCTCTTGGCAGGCCTTTGCAATCCCAATTATCCCTGGAGCTGTGGGCTTTCTGGTTCTCCGGACCCTAACCCTAACCCTAACCCTAGAAGTTGCCGACCGCGGTTTCCGGCCACGGCCCCCCCTGGGTTCTGGCTAGGAAAGCAGGGGAAGGAGCCATGTCTGTGCAGTGTCGTGCTCCTCTTGGCAGGCCTTTGCAATCCCAATTATCGCTGGAGCTGTGGGCTTTCTGGTTCTCCGGACCCTAACCCTAACCCTAACCCTAACCCTAGAAGTTGCCGACCGCGGTTTCCGGCCACGGCCCCCCCTGGGTTCTGGCTAGGAAAGCTGGGGAAGGAGCCATGTCTGTGCAGTGTCGTGCTCCTCTTGGCAGGCCTTTGCAATCCCAATTATCCCTGGAGCTGTGGGCTTTCTGGTTCTCCGGACCCTAACCCTAACCCTAACCCTAGAAGTTGCCGACCGCGGTTTCCGGCCACGGCCCCCCCTGGGTTCTGGCTAGGAAAGCTGGGGAAGGAGCCATGTCTGTGCAGTGTCGTGCTCCTCTTGGCAGGCCTTTGCAATCCCAATTATCCCTGGAGCTGTGGGCTTTCTGGTTCTCCGGACCCTAACCCTAACCCTAACCCTAGAAGTTGCTGACCGCGGTTTCCGGCCACGGCCCCCCCGGGGTTCTGGCTAGGAAAGCAGGGGAAGGAGCCATGTCTGTGCAGTGTCGTGCTCCTCTTGGCAGGCCTTTGCAATCCCAATTATCCCTGGAGCTGTGGGCTTTCTGGTTCTCCGGACCCTAACCCTAACCCTAACCCTAGAAGTTGCCGACCGCGGTTTCCGGCCACGGCCCCCCCCGGGTTCTGGCTAGGAAAGCAGGGGAAGGAGCCATGTCTGTGCAGTGTCGTGCTCCTCTTGGCAGGCCTTTGCAATCCCAATTATCCCTGGAGCTGTGGGCTTTCTGGTTCTCCGGACCCTAACCCTAACCCTAACCCTAGAAGTTGCCGACCGTGGTTTCCGGCCACGGCCCCCCCCCGGGTTCTGGCTAGGAAAGCTGGGGAAGGAGCCATGTCTGTGCAGTGTCGTGCTCCTCTTGGCAGGCCTTTGCAATCCCAATTATCCCTGGAGCTGTGGGCTTTCTGGTTCTCCGGACCCTAACCCTAACCCTAACCCTAGAAGTTGCTGACCGCGGTTTCCGGCCACGGCCCCCCCTGGGTTCTGGCTAGGAAATCTGGGGAAGGAGCCATGTCTTTACAGTGTCGTGCTCCTCTTGGCAGGCCTTTGCAATCCCAATTATCCCTGGAGCTGTGGGCTTTCTGGTTCTCCGGACCCTAACCCTAACCCTAACCCTAGAAGTTGCCGACCGCGGTTTCCGGCCACGGCCCCCCCTGGGTTCTGGCTAGGAAAGCAGGGGAAGGAGCCATGTCTGTGCAGTGTCGTGCTCCTCTTGGCAGGCCTTTGCAATCCCAATTATCCCTGGAGCTGTGGGCTTTCTGGTTCTCCGGACCCTAACCCTAACCCTAACCCTAGAAGTTGCCGACCGCGGTTTCCGGCCACGGCCCCCCCCGGGTTCTGGCTAGGAAAGCTGGGGAAGGAGCCATGTCTGTGCAGTGTCGTGCTCCTCTTGGCAGGCCTTTGCAATCCCAATTATCCCTGGAGCTGTGGGCTTTCTGGTTCTCCGGACCCTAACCCTAACCCTAACCCTAGAAGTTGCCGACCGTGGTTTCCGGCCACGGCCCCCCCTGGGTTCTGGCTAGGAAAGCTGGGGAAGGAGCCATGTCTGTGCAGTGTCGTGCTCCTCTTGGCAGGCCTTTGCAATCCCAATTATCCCTGGAGCTGTGGGCTTTCTGGTTCTCCGGACCCTAACCCTAACCCTAACCCTAGAAGTTGCCGACCGTGGTTTCCGGCCACGGCCCCCCCCGGGTTCTGGCTAGGAAAGCAGGGGAAGGAGCCATGTCTGTGAAGTGTCGTGCTCCTCTTGGCAGGCCTTTGCAATCCCAATTATCCCTGGAGCTGTGGGCTTTCTGGTTCTCCGGACCCTAACCCTAACCCTAACCCTAGAAGTTGCTGACCGCGGTTTCCGGCCACGGCCCCCCCTGGGTTCTGGCTAGGAAAGCTGGGGAAGGAGCCATGTCTGTGCAGTGTCGTGCTCCTCTTGGCAGGCCTTTGCAATCCCAATTATCCCTGGAGCTGTGGGCTTTCTGGTTCTCCGGACCCTAACCCTAACCCTAACCCTAGAAGTTGCCGACCGCGGTTTTCGGCCACGGCCCCCCCGGGTTCTGGCTAGGAAAGCTGGGGAAGGAGCCATGTCGGAGCAGTGTCGTGCTCCTCTTGGCTGGCCTTTGCAATCCCAATTATCCCTGGAGCTGTGGGCTTTCTGGTTCTCCGGACCCTAACCCTAACCCTAACCCTAACCCTAGAAGTTGCCGACCGCGGTTTCCGGCCACGGCCCCCCCGGGGTTCTGGCTAGGAAAGCAGGGGAAGGAGCCATGTCTGTGCAGTGTCGTGCTCCTCTTGGCAGGCCTTTGCAATCCCAATTATCCCTGGAGCTGTGGGCTTTCTGGTTCTCCGGACCCTAACCCTAACCCTAACCCTAACCCTAGAAGTTGCCGACCGCGGTTTCCGGCCACGGCCCCCCCGGGGTTCTGGCTAGGAGAGCAGGGGAAGGAGCCATGTCGGTGCAGTGTCGTGCTCCTCTTGGCAGGCCTTTGCAATCCCAATTATCCCTGGAGCTGTGGGCTTTCTGGTTCTCCGGACCCTAACCCTAACCCTAACCCTAGAAGTTGCCGACCGTGGTTTACGGCCACGGCCCCCCCCGGGTTCCGGCCACGGCCCCCCCCGGGTTCTGGCTAGGAAAGCTGGGGAAGGAGCCATGTCTGTGCAGTGTCGTGCTCCTCTTGGCAGGCCTTTGCAATCCCAATTATCCCTGGAGCTGTGGGCTTTCTGGTTCTCCGGACCCTAACCCTAACCCTAACCCTAACCCTAGAAGTTGCCGACCGCGGTTTCCGGCCACGGCCCCCCCTGGGTTCTGGCTAGGAAAGCTGGGGAAGGAGCCATGTCTGTGCAGTGTCGTGCTCCTCTTGGCAGGCCTTTGCAATCCCAATTATCCCTGGAGCTGTGGGCTTTCTGGTTCTCCGGACCCTAACCCTAACCCTAACCCTAACCCTAGAAGTTGCCGACCGCGGTTTCCGGCCACGGCCCCCCCGGGGTTCTGGCTAGGAAAGCAGGGGAAGGAGCCATGTCTGTGCAGTGTCGTGCTCCTCTTGGCAGGCCTTTGCAATCCCAATTATCCCTGGAGCTGTGGGCTTTCTGGTTCTCCGGACCCTAACCCTAACCCTAACCCTAGAAGTTGCTGACCGCGGTTTCCGGCCACGGCCCCCCCCGGGTTCTGGCTAGGAAAGCAGGGGAAGGAGCCATGTCTGTGCCGTGTCGTGCTCCTCTTGGCAGGCCTTTGCAATCCCAATTATCCCTGGAGCTGTGGGCTTTCTGGTTCTCCGGACCCTAACCCTAACCCTAACCCTAGAAGTTGCCGACCGTGGTTTCCGGCCACGGCCCCCCCTGGGTTCTGGCTAGGAAAGCTGGGGAAGGAGCCATGTCTGTGCAGTGTCGTGCTCCTCTTGGCAGGCCTTTGCAATCCCAATTATCCCTGGAGCTGTGGGCTTTCTGGTTCTCCGGACCCTAACCCTAACCCTAACCCTAACCCTAGAAGTTGCCGACCGCGGTTTCCGGCCACGGCCCCCCCGGGGTTCTGGCTAGGAAAGCAGGGGAAGGAGCCATGTCTGTGCAGTGTCGTGCTCCTCTTGGCAGGCCTTTGCAATCCCAATTATCCCTGGAGCTGTGGGCTTTCTGGTTCTCCGGACCCTAACCCTAACCCTAACCCTAACCCTAGAAGTTGCCGACCGCGGTTTCCGGCCACGGCCCCCCCTGGGTTCTGGCTAGGAAAGCAGGGGAAGGAGCCATGTCTGTGCAGTGTCGTGCTCCTCTTGGCAGGCCTTTGCAATCCCAATTATCCCTGGAGCTGTGGGCTTTCTGGTTCTCCGGACCCTAACCCTAACCCTAACCCTAACCCTAGAAGTTGCCGACCGCGGTTTCCGGCCACGGCCCCCCCGGGGTTCTGGCTAGGAGAGCAGGGGAAGGAGCCATGTCGGTGCAGTGTCGTGCTCCTCTTGGCAGGCCTTTGCAATCCCAATTATCCCTGGAGCTGTGGGCTTTCTGGTTCTCCGGACCCTAACCCTAACCCTAACCCTAACCCTAGAAGTTGCCGACCGCGGTTTCCGGCCACGGCCCCCCCTGGGTTCTGGCTAGGAAAGCTGGGGAAGGAGCCATGTCTGTGCAGTGTCGTGCTCCTCTTGGCAGGCCTTTGCAATCCCAATTATCCCTGGAGCTGTGGGCTTTCTGGTTCTCCGGACCCTAACCCTAACCCTAACCCTAACCCTAGAAGTTGCCGACCGCGGTTTCCGGCCACGGCCCCCCCGGGGTTCTGGCTAGGAGAGCAGGGGAAGGAGCCATGTCTGTGCAGTGTCGTGCTCCTCTTGGCAGGCCTTTGCAATCCCAATTATCCCTGGAGCTGTGGGCTTTCTGGTTCTCCGGACCCTAAACCTAACCCTAACCCTAGAAGTTGCTGACCGCGGTTTCCGGCCACGGCCCCCCCGGGGTTCTGGCTAGGAAAGCAGGGGAAGGAGCCATGTCTGTGCCGTGTCGTGCTCCTCTTGGCAGGCCTTTGCAATCCCAATTATCCCTGGAGCTGTGGGCTTTCTGGTTCTCCGGACCCTAACCCTAACCCTAACCCTAGAAGTTGCCGACCGTGGTTTCCGGCCACGGCCCCCCCCGGGTTCTGGCTAGGAAAGCTGGGGAAGGAGCCATGTCTGTGCAGTGTCGTGCTCCTCTTGGCAGGCCTTTGCAATCCCAATTATCCCTGGAGCTGTGGGCTTTCTGGTTCTCCGGACCCTAACCCTAACCCTAACCCTAACCCTAGAAGTTGCCGACCGCGGTTTCCGGCCATGGCCCCCCCGGGGTTCTGGCTAGGAAAGCAGGGGAAGGAGCCATGTCTGTGCAGTGTCGTGCTCCTCTTGGCAGGCCTTTGCAATCCCAATTATCCCTGGAGCTGTGGGCTTTCTGGTTCTCCGGACCCTAACCCTAACCCTAACCCTAACCCTAGAAGTTGCCGACCGCGGTTTCCGGCCACGGCCCCCCCTGGGTTCTGGCTAGGAGAGCAGGGGAAGGAGCCATGTCTGTGCAGTGTCGTGCTCCTCTTGGCAGGCCTTTGCAATCCCAATTATCCCTGGAGCTGTGGGCTTTCTGGTTCTCCGGACCCTAACCCTAACCCTAACCCTAGAAGTTGCCGACCGCGGTTTCCGGCCACGGCCCCCCCTGGGTTCTGGCTAGGAAAGCAGGGGAAGGAGCCATGTCTGTGCAGTGTCGTGCTCCTCTTGGCAGGCCTTTGCAATCCCAATTATCGCTGGAGCTGTGGGCTTTCTGGTTCTCCGGACCCTAACCCTAACCCTAACCCTAACCCTAGAAGTTGCCGACCGCGGTTTCCGGCCACGGCCCCCCCTGGGTTCTGGCTAGGAAAGCTGGGGAAGGAGCCATGTCTGTGCAGTGTCGTGCTCCTCTTGGCAGGCCTTTGCAATCCCAATTATCCCTGGAGCTGTGGGCTTTCTGGTTCTCCGGACCCTAACCCTAACCCTAACCCTAGAAGTTGCCGACCGCGGTTTCCGGCCACGGCCCCCCCTGGGTTCTGGCTAGGAAAGCTGGGGAAGGAGCCATGTCTGTGCAGTGTCGTGCTCCTCTTGGCAGGCCTTTGCAATCCCAATTATCCCTGGAGCTGTGGGCTTTCTGGTTCTCCGGACCCTAACCCTAACCCTAACCCTAGAAGTTGCTGACCGCGGTTTCCGGCCACGGCCCCCCCGGGGTTCTGGCTAGGAAAGCAGGGGAAGGAGCCATGTCTGTGCAGTGTCGTGCTCCTCTTGGCAGGCCTTTGCAATCCCAATTATCCCTGGAGCTGTGGGCTTTCTGGTTCTCCGGACCCTAACCCTAACCCTAACCCTAGAAGTTGCCGACCGCGGTTTCCGGCCACGGCCCCCCCCGGGTTCTGGCTAGGAAAGCAGGGGAAGGAGCCATGTCTGTGCAGTGTCGTGCTCCTCTTGGCAGGCCTTTGCAATCCCAATTATCCCTGGAGCTGTGGGCTTTCTGGTTCTCCGGACCCTAACCCTAACCCTAACCCTAGAAGTTGCCGACCGTGGTTTCCGGCCACGGCCCCCCCCCGGGTTCTGGCTAGGAAAGCTGGGGAAGGAGCCATGTCTGTGCAGTGTCGTGCTCCTCTTGGCAGGCCTTTGCAATCCCAATTATCCCTGGAGCTGTGGGCTTTCTGGTTCTCCGGACCCTAACCCTAACCCTAACCCTAGAAGTTGCTGACCGCGGTTTCCGGCCACGGCCCCCCCTGGGTTCTGGCTAGGAAATCTGGGGAAGGAGCCATGTCTTTACAGTGTCGTGCTCCTCTTGGCAGGCCTTTGCAATCCCAATTATCCCTGGAGCTGTGGGCTTTCTGGTTCTCCGGACCCTAACCCTAACCCTAACCCTAGAAGTTGCCGACCGCGGTTTCCGGCCACGGCCCCCCCTGGGTTCTGGCTAGGAAAGCAGGGGAAGGAGCCATGTCTGTGCAGTGTCGTGCTCCTCTTGGCAGGCCTTTGCAATCCCAATTATCCCTGGAGCTGTGGGCTTTCTGGTTCTCCGGACCCTAACCCTAACCCTAACCCTAGAAGTTGCCGACCGCGGTTTCCGGCCACGGCCCCCCCCGGGTTCTGGCTAGGAAAGCTGGGGAAGGAGCCATGTCTGTGCAGTGTCGTGCTCCTCTTGGCAGGCCTTTGCAATCCCAATTATCCCTGGAGCTGTGGGCTTTCTGGTTCTCCGGACCCTAACCCTAACCCTAACCCTAGAAGTTGCCGACCGTGGTTTCCGGCCACGGCCCCCCCTGGGTTCTGGCTAGGAAAGCTGGGGAAGGAGCCATGTCTGTGCAGTGTCGTGCTCCTCTTGGCAGGCCTTTGCAATCCCAATTATCCCTGGAGCTGTGGGCTTTCTGGTTCTCCGGACCCTAACCCTAACCCTAACCCTAGAAGTTGCCGACCGTGGTTTCCGGCCACGGCCCCCCCCGGGTTCTGGCTAGGAAAGCAGGGGAAGGAGCCATGTCTGTGAAGTGTCGTGCTCCTCTTGGCAGGCCTTTGCAATCCCAATTATCCCTGGAGCTGTGGGCTTTCTGGTTCTCCGGACCCTAACCCTAACCCTAACCCTAGAAGTTGCTGACCGCGGTTTCCGGCCACGGCCCCCCCTGGGTTCTGGCTAGGAAAGCTGGGGAAGGAGCCATGTCTGTGCAGTGTCGTGCTCCTCTTGGCAGGCCTTTGCAATCCCAATTATCCCTGGAGCTGTGGGCTTTCTGGTTCTCCGGACCCTAACCCTAACCCTAACCCTAGAAGTTGCCGACCGCGGTTTTCGGCCACGGCCCCCCCGGGTTCTGGCTAGGAAAGCTGGGGAAGGAGCCATGTCGGAGCAGTGTCGTGCTCCTCTTGGCTGGCCTTTGCAATCCCAATTATCCCTGGAGCTGTGGGCTTTCTGGTTCTCCGGACCCTAACCCTAACCCTAACCCTAACCCTAGAAGTTGCCGACCGCGGTTTCCGGCCACGGCCCCCCCGGGGTTCTGGCTAGGAAAGCAGGGGAAGGAGCCATGTCTGTGCAGTGTCGTGCTCCTCTTGGCAGGCCTTTGCAATCCCAATTATCCCTGGAGCTGTGGGCTTTCTGGTTCTCCGGACCCTAACCCTAACCCTAACCCTAACCCTAGAAGTTGCCGACCGCGGTTTCCGGCCACGGCCCCCCCGGGGTTCTGGCTAGGAGAGCAGGGGAAGGAGCCATGTCGGTGCAGTGTCGTGCTCCTCTTGGCAGGCCTTTGCAATCCCAATTATCCCTGGAGCTGTGGGCTTTCTGGTTCTCCGGACCCTAACCCTAACCCTAACCCTAGAAGTTGCCGACCGTGGTTTACGGCCACGGCCCCCCCCGGGTTCCGGCCACGGCCCCCCCCGGGTTCTGGCTAGGAAAGCTGGGGAAGGAGCCATGTCTGTGCAGTGTCGTGCTCCTCTTGGCAGGCCTTTGCAATCCCAATTATCCCTGGAGCTGTGGGCTTTCTGGTTCTCCGGACCCTAACCCTAACCCTAACCCTAACCCTAGAAGTTGCCGACCGCGGTTTCCGGCCACGGCCCCCCCTGGGTTCTGGCTAGGAAAGCTGGGGAAGGAGCCATGTCTGTGCAGTGTCGTGCTCCTCTTGGCAGGCCTTTGCAATCCCAATTATCCCTGGAGCTGTGGGCTTTCTGGTTCTCCGGACCCTAACCCTAACCCTAACCCTAACCCTAGAAGTTGCCGACCGCGGTTTCCGGCCACGGCCCCCCCGGGGTTCTGGCTAGGAAAGCAGGGGAAGGAGCCATGTCTGTGCAGTGTCGTGCTCCTCTTGGCAGGCCTTTGCAATCCCAATTATCCCTGGAGCTGTGGGCTTTCTGGTTCTCCGGACCCTAACCCTAACCCTAACCCTAGAAGTTGCTGACCGCGGTTTCCGGCCACGGCCCCCCCCGGGTTCTGGCTAGGAAAGCAGGGGAAGGAGCCATGTCTGTGCCGTGTCGTGCTCCTCTTGGCAGGCCTTTGCAATCCCAATTATCCCTGGAGCTGTGGGCTTTCTGGTTCTCCGGACCCTAACCCTAACCCTAACCCTAGAAGTTGCCGACCGTGGTTTCCGGCCACGGCCCCCCCTGGGTTCTGGCTAGGAAAGCTGGGGAAGGAGCCATGTCTGTGCAGTGTCGTGCTCCTCTTGGCAGGCCTTTGCAATCCCAATTATCCCTGGAGCTGTGGGCTTTCTGGTTCTCCGGACCCTAACCCTAACCCTAACCCTAACCCTAGAAGTTGCCGACCGCGGTTTCCGGCCACGGCCCCCCCGGGGTTCTGGCTAGGAAAGCAGGGGAAGGAGCCATGTCTGTGCAGTGTCGTGCTCCTCTTGGCAGGCCTTTGCAATCCCAATTATCCCTGGAGCTGTGGGCTTTCTGGTTCTCCGGACCCTAACCCTAACCCTAACCCTAACCCTAGAAGTTGCCGACCGCGGTTTCCGGCCACGGCCCCCCCTGGGTTCTGGCTAGGAAAGCAGGGGAAGGAGCCATGTCTGTGCAGTGTCGTGCTCCTCTTGGCAGGCCTTTGCAATCCCAATTATCCCTGGAGCTGTGGGCTTTCTGGTTCTCCGGACCCTAACCCTAACCCTAACCCTAACCCTAGAAGTTGCCGACCGCGGTTTCCGGCCACGGCCCCCCCGGGGTTCTGGCTAGGAGAGCAGGGGAAGGAGCCATGTCGGTGCAGTGTCGTGCTCCTCTTGGCAGGCCTTTGCAATCCCAATTATCCCTGGAGCTGTGGGCTTTCTGGTTCTCCGGACCCTAACCCTAACCCTAACCCTAACCCTAGAAGTTGCCGACCGCGGTTTCCGGCCACGGCCCCCCCTGGGTTCTGGCTAGGAAAGCTGGGGAAGGAGCCATGTCTGTGCAGTGTCGTGCTCCTCTTGGCAGGCCTTTGCAATCCCAATTATCCCTGGAGCTGTGGGCTTTCTGGTTCTCCGGACCCTAACCCTAACCCTAACCCTAACCCTAGAAGTTGCCGACCGCGGTTTCCGGCCACGGCCCCCCCGGGGTTCTGGCTAGGAGAGCAGGGGAAGGAGCCATGTCTGTGCAGTGTCGTGCTCCTCTTGGCAGGCCTTTGCAATCCCAATTATCCCTGGAGCTGTGGGCTTTCTGGTTCTCCGGACCCTAAACCTAACCCTAACCCTAGAAGTTGCTGACCGCGGTTTCCGGCCACGGCCCCCCCGGGGTTCTGGCTAGGAAAGCAGGGGAAGGAGCCATGTCTGTGCCGTGTCGTGCTCCTCTTGGCAGGCCTTTGCAATCCCAATTATCCCTGGAGCTGTGGGCTTTCTGGTTCTCCGGACCCTAACCCTAACCCTAACCCTAGAAGTTGCCGACCGTGGTTTCCGGCCACGGCCCCCCCCGGGTTCTGGCTAGGAAAGCTGGGGAAGGAGCCATGTCTGTGCAGTGTCGTGCTCCTCTTGGCAGGCCTTTGCAATCCCAATTATCCCTGGAGCTGTGGGCTTTCTGGTTCTCCGGACCCTAACCCTAACCCTAACCCTAACCCTAGAAGTTGCCGACCGCGGTTTCCGGCCATGGCCCCCCCGGGGTTCTGGCTAGGAAAGCAGGGGAAGGAGCCATGTCTGTGCAGTGTCGTGCTCCTCTTGGCAGGCCTTTGCAATCCCAATTATCCCTGGAGCTGTGGGCTTTCTGGTTCTCCGGACCCTAACCCTAACCCTAACCCTAACCCTAGAAGTTGCCGACCGCGGTTTCCGGCCACGGCCCCCCCTGGGTTCTGGCTAGGAGAGCAGGGGAAGGAGCCATGTCTGTGCAGTGTCGTGCTCCTCTTGGCAGGCCTTTGCAATCCCAATTATCCCTGGAGCTGTGGGCTTTCTGGTTCTCCGGACACTAACCCTAACCCTAACCCTAGAAATTGCTGACCGCGGTTTCCGGCCACGGCCCCCCCGGGGTTCTGGCTAGGAATGCAGGGGAAGGAGCCATGTCGGTGCAGTGTCGTGCTCCTCTTGGCAGGCCTTTGCAATCCCAATTATCCCTGGAGCTGTGGGCTTTCTGGTTCTCCGGACCCTAACCCTAACCCTAACCCTAGAAGTTGCCGACCGTGGTTTCCGGCCAAGACCACCCCGGGTTCTGGCTAGGAAAGCAGGGGAAGGAGCCATGTCTGTGAAGTGTCGTGCTCCTCTTGGCAGGCCTTTGCAATCCCAATTATCCCTGGAGCTGTGGGCTTTCTGGTTCTCCGGACCCTAACCCTAACCCTAACCCTAGAAGTTGCTGACCGCGGTTTCCGGCCATGGCCCCCCCTGGGTTCTGGCTAGGAAAGCTGGGGAAGGAGCCATGTCTGTGCAGTGTCGTGCTCCTCTTGGCAGGCCTTTGCAATCCCAATTATCCCTGGAGCTGTGGGCTTTCTGGTTCTCCGGACCCTAACCCTAACCCTAACCCTAGAAGTTGCCGACCGCGGTTTTCGGCCACGGCCCCCCCGGGTTCTGGCTAGGAAAGCTGGGGAAGGAGCCATGTCGGTGCAGTGTCGTGCTCCTCTTGGCAGGCCTTTGCAATCCCAATTATCCCTGGAGCTGTGGGCTTTCTGGTTCTCCGGACCCTAACCCTAACCCTAACCCTAGAAGTTGCCGACCGCGGTTTCCGGCCACGGCCCCCCCTGGGTTCTGGCTAGGAAAGCAGGGGAAGGAGCCATGTCTGTGCAGTGTCGTGCTCCTCTTGGCAGGCCTTTGCAATCCCAATTATCCCTGGAGCTGTGGGCTTTCTGGTTCTCCGGACCCTAACCCTAACCCTAACCCTAGAAGTTGCCGACCGCGGTTTCCGGCCACGGCCCCCCCTGGGTTCTGGCTAGGAAAGCTGGGGAAGGAGCCATGTCTGTGCAGTGTCGTGCTCCTCTTGGCAGGCCTTTGCAATCCCAATTATCCCTGGAGCTGTGGGCTATCTGGTTCTCCGGACCCTAACCCTAACCCTAACCCTAGAAGTTGCCGACCGCGGTTTCCGGCCACGGCCCCCCCGGGGTTCTGGCTTGGAAAGCAGGGGAAGGAGCCATGTCTGTGCAGTGTCGTGCTCCTCTTGGCAGGCCTTTGCAATCCCAATTATCCCTGGAGCTGTGGGCTTTCTGGTTCTCCGGACCCTAACCCTAACCCTAACCCTAGAAGTTGCCGACCGTGGTTTCCGGCCACGGCCCCCCCCGGGTTCTGGCTAGGAAAGCAGGGGAAGGAGCCATGTCTGTGAAGTGTCGTGCTCCTCTTGGCAGGCCTTTGCAATCCCAATTATCCCTGGAGCTGTGGGCTTTCTGGTTCTCCGGACCCTAACCCTAACCCTAACCCTAGAAGTTGCTGACCGCGGTTTCCGGCCACGGCCCCCCCTGGGTTCTGGCTAGGAAAGCTGGGGAAGGAGCCATGTCTGTGCAGTGTCGTGCTCCTCTTGGCAGGCCTTTGCAATCCCAATTATCCCTGGAGCTGTGGGCTTTCTGGTTCTCCGGACCCTAACCCTAACCCTAACCCTAGAAGTTGCCGACCGCGGTTTTCGGCCACGGCCCCCCCGGGTTCTGGCTAGGAAAGCTGGGGAAGGAGCCATGTCGGTACAGTGTCGTGCTCCTCTTGGCAGGCCTTTGCAATCCCAATTATCCCTGGAGCTGTGGGCTTTCTGGTTCTCCGGACCCTAACCCTAACCCTAACCCTAACCCTAGAAGTTGCCGACCGCGGTTTCCGGCCACGGCCCCCCCGGGGTTCTGGCTAGGAGAGCAGGGGAAGGAGCCATGTCGGTGCAGTGTCGTGCTCCTCTTGGCAGGCCTTTGCAATCCCAATTATCCCTGGAGCTGTGGGCTTTCTGGTTCTCCGGACCCTAACCCTAACCCTAACCCTAACCCTAGAAGTTGCCGACCGCGGTTTCCGGCCACGGCCCCCCCTGGGTTCTGGCTAGGAAAGCTGGGGAAGGAGCCATGTCTGTGCAGTGTCGTGCTCCTCTTGGCAGGCCTTTGCAATCCCAATTATCCCTGGAGCTGTGGGCTTTCTGGTTCTCCGGACCCTAACCCTAACCCTAACCCTAACCCTAGAAGTTGCCAACCGCGGTTTCCGGCCACGGCCCCCCCGGGGTTCTGGCTAGGAGAGCAGGGGAAGGAGCCATGTCTGTGCAGTGTCGTGCTCCTCTTGGCAGGCCTTTGCAATCCCAATTATCCCTGGAGCTGTGGGCTTTCTGGTTCTCCGGACCCTAAACCTAACCCTAACCCTAGAAGTTGCTGACCGCGGTTTCCGGCCACGGCCCCCCCGGGGTTCTGGCTAGGAAAGCAGGGGAAGGAGCCATGTCTGTGCCGTGTCGTGCTCCTCTTGGCAGGCCTTTGCAATCCCAATTATCCCTGGAGCTGTGGGCTTTCTGGTTCTCCGGACCCTAACCCTAACCCTAACCCTAGAAGTTGCCGACCGTGGTTTCCGGCCACGGCCCCCCCCGGGTTCTGGCTAGGAAAGCTGGGGAAGGAGCCATGTCTGTGCAGTGTCGTGCTCCTCTTGGCAGGCCTTTGCAATCCCAATTATCCCTGGAGCTGTGGGCTTTCTGGTTCTCCGGACCCTAACCCTAACCCTAACCCTAACCCTAGAAGTTGCCGACCGCGGTTTCCGGCCATGGCCCCCCCGGGGTTCTGGCTAGGAAAGCAGGGGAAGGAGCCATGTCTGTGCAGTGTCGTGCTCCTCTTGGCAGGCCTTTGCAATCCCAATTATCCCTGGAGCTGTGGGCTTTCTGGTTCTCCGGACCCTAACCCTAACCCTAACCCTAACCCTAGAAATTGCTGACCGCGGTTTCCGGCCACGGCCCCCCCGGGGTTCTGGCTAGGAATGCAGGGGAAGGAGCCATGTCGGTGCAGTGTCGTGCTCCTCTTGGCAGGCCTTTGCAATCCCAATTATCCCTGGAGCTGTGGGCTTTCTGGTTCTCCGGACCCTAACCCTAACCCTAACCCTAGAAGTTGCCGACCGTGGTTTCCGGCCAAGACCACCCCGGGTTCTGGCTAGGAAAGCAGGGGAAGGAGCCATGTCTGTGAAGTGTCGTGCTCCTCTTGGCAGGCCTTTGCAATCCCAATTATCCCTGGAGCTGTGGGCTTTCTGGTTCTCCGGACCCTAACCCTAACCCTAACCCTAGAAGTTGCTGACCGCGGTTTCCGGCCATGGCCCCCCCTGGGTTCTGGCTAGGAAAGCTGGGGAAGGAGCCATGTCTGTGCAGTGTCGTGCTCCTCTTGGCAGGCCTTTGCAATCCCAATTATCCCTGGAGCTGTGGGCTTTCTGGTTCTCCGGACCCTAACCCTAACCCTAACCCTAGAAGTTGCCGACCGCGGTTTTCGGCCACGGCCCCCCCGGGTTCTGGCTAGGAAAGCTGGGGAAGGAGCCATGTCGGTGCAGTGTCGTGCTCCTCTTGGCAGGCCTTTGCAATCCCAATTATCCCTGGAGCTGTGGGCTTTCTGGTTCTCCGGACCCTAACCCTAACCCTAACCCTAGAAGTTGCCGACCGCGGTTTCCGGCCACGGCCCCCCCTGGGTTCTGGCTAGGAAAGCAGGGGAAGGAGCCATGTCTGTGCAGTGTCGTGCTCCTCTTGGCAGGCCTTTGCAATCCCAATTATCCCTGGAGCTGTGGGCTTTCTGGTTCTCCGGACCCTAACCCTAACCCTAACCCTAGAAGTTGCCGACCGCGGTTTCCGGCCACGGCCCACCCCGGGTTCTGGCTAGGAAAGCAGGGGAAGGAGCCATGTCTGTGCAGTGTCGTGCTCCTCTTGGCAGGCCTTTGCAATCCCAATTATCCCTGGAGCTGTGGGCTTTCTGGTTCTCCGGACCCTAACCCTAACCCTAACCCTAGAAGTTGCCGACCGCGGTTTCCGGCCACGGCCCCCCCTAGGTTCTGGCTAGGAAAGCAGGGGAAGGAGCCATGTCTGTGCAGTGTCGTGCTCCTCTTGGCAGGCCTTTGCAATCCCAATTATCCCTGGAGCTGTGGGCTTTCTGGTTCTCCGGACCCTAACCCTAACCCTAACCCTAGAAGTTGCCGACCGCGGTTTCCGGCCACAGCCCCCCCTGGGTTCTGGCTAGGAAAGCAGGGGAAGGAGCCATGTCTGTGCAGTGTCGTGCTCCTCTTGGCAGGCCTTTGCAATCCCAATTATCCCTGGAGCTGTGGGCTTTCTGGTTCTCCGGACCCTAACCCTAACCCTAACCCTAGAAGTTGCCGACCGCGGTTTCCGGCCACGGCCCCCCCTGGGTTCTGGCTAGGAAAGCTGGGGAAGGAGCCATGTCTGTGCAGTGTCGTGCTCCTCTTGGCAGGCCTTTGCAATCCCAATTATCCCTGGAGCTGTGGGCTATCTGGTTCTCCGGACCCTAACCCTAACCCTAACCCTAGAAGTTGCCGACCGCGGTTTCCGGCCACGGCCCCCCCGGGGTTCTGGCTTGGAAAGCTGGGGAAGGAGCCATGTCTGTGCAGTGTCGTGCTCCTCTTGGCAGGCCTTTGCAATCCCAATTATCCCTGGAGCTGTGGGCTTTCTGGTTCTCCGGACCCTAACCCTAACCCTAACCCTAGAAGTTGCCGACCGCGGTTTCCGGCCACGGCCCCCCCTGGGTTCTGGCTAGGAAAGCTGGGGAAGGAGCCATGTCTGTGCAGTGTCGTGCTCCTCTTGGCAGGCCTTTGCAATCCCAATTATCCCTGGAGCTGTGGGCTATCTGGTTCTCCGGACCCTAACCCTAACCCTAACCCTAGAAGTTGCCGACCGCGGTTTCCGGCCACGGCCCCCCCCGGGTTCTGGCTAGGAAAGCAGGGGAAGGAGCCATGTCTGTGAAGTGTCGTGCTCCTCTTGGCAGGCCTTTGCAATCCCAATTATCCCTGGAGCTGTGGGCTTTCTGGTTCTCCGGACCCTAACCCTAACCCTAACCCTAGAAGTTGCTGACCGCGGTTTCCGGCCACGGCCCCCCCTGGGTTCTGGCTAGGAAAGCTGGGGAAGGAGCCATGTCTGTGCAGTGTCGTGCTCCTCTTGGCAGGCCTTTGCAATCCCAATTATCCCTGGAGCTGTGGGCTTTCTGGTTCTCCGGACCCTAACCCTAACCCTAACCCTAGAAGTTGCCGACCGCGGTTTTCGGCCACGGCCCCCCCGGGTTCTGGCTAGGAAAGCTGGGGAAGGAGCCATGTCGGTACAGTGTCGTGCTCCTCTTGGCAGGCCTTTGCAATCCCAATTATCCCTGGAGCTGTGGGCTTTCTGGTTCTCCGGACCCTAACCCTAACCCTAACCCTAGAAGTTGCCGACCGCGGTTTCCGGCCACGGCCCCCCCTGGGTTCTGGCTAGGAAAGCAGGGGAAGGAGCCATGTCTGTGCAGTGTCGTGCTCCTCTTGGCAGGCCTTTGCAATCCCAATTATCCCTGGAGCTGTGGGCTTTCTGGTTCTCCGGACCCTAACCCTAACCCTAACCCTAGAAGTTGCCGACCGCGGTTTCCGGCCACGGCCCCCCCCGGGTTCTGGCTAGGAAAGCTGGGGAAGGAGCCATGTCTGTGCAGTGTCGTGCTCCTCTTGGCAGGCCTTTGCAATCCCAATTATCCCTGGAGCTGTGGGCTTTCTGGTTCTCCGGACCCTAACCCTAACCCTAACCCTAGAAGTTGCCGACCGTGGTTTCCGTCCACGGCCCCCCCTGGGTTCTGGCTAGGAAAGCAGGGGAAGGAGCCATGTCTGTGAAGTGTCGTGCTCCTCTTGGCAGGCCTTTGCAATCCCAATTATCCCTGGAGCTGTGGGCTTTCTGGTTCTCCGGACCCTAACCCTAACCCTAACCCTAGAAGTTGCTGACCGCGGTTTCCGGCCATGGCCCCCCCTGGGTTCTGGCTAGGAAAGCTGGGGAAGGAGCCATGTCTGTGCAGTGTCGTGCTCCTCTTGGCAGGCCTTTGCAATCCCAATTATCCCTGGAGCTGTGGGCTTTCTGGTTCTCCGGACCCTAACCCTAACCCTAACCCTAGAAGTTGCCGACCGCGGTTTTCGGCCACGGCCCGCCGGGTTCTGGCTAGGAAAGCTGGGGAAGGAGCCATGTCGGTACAGTGTCGTGCTCCTCTTGGCAGGCCTTTGCAATCCCAATTATCCCTGGAGCTGTGGGCTTTCTGGTTCTCCGGACCCTAACCCTAACCCTAACCCTAGAAGTTGGCGACCGCGGTTTCCGGCCACGGCCCCCCCTGGGTTCTGGCTAGGAAAGCAGGGGAAGGAGCCATGTCTGTGCAGTGTCGTGCTCCTCTTGGCAGGCCTTTGCAATCCCAATTATCCCTGGAGCTGTGGGCTTTCTGGTTCTCCGGACCCTAACCCTAACCCTAACCCTAGAAGTTGCCGACCGCGGTTTCCGGCCACGGCCCCCCCCGGGTTCTGGCTAGGAAAGCTGGGGAAGGAGCCATGTCTGTGCAGTGTCGTGCTCCTCTTGGCAGGCCTTTGCAATCCCAATTATCCCTGGAGCTGTGGGCTTTCTGGTTCTCCGGACCCTAACCCTAAACCTAACCCTAACCCTAGAAGTTGCCGACCGCGGTTTCCGGCCACGGCCCCCCCGGGGTTCTGGCTAGGAGAGCAGGGGAAGGAGCCATGTCGGTGCAGTGTCGTGCTCCTCTTGGCAGGCCTTTGCAATCCCAATTATCCCTGGAGCTGTGGGCTTTCTGGTTCTCCGGACCCTAACCCTAACCCTAACCCTAGAAGTTGCCGACCGCGGTTTCCGGCCACGGCCCCCCCGGGGTTCTGGCTAGGAAAGCAGGGGAAGGAGCCATGTCTGTGCAGTGTCGTGCTCCTCTTGGCAGGCCTTTGCAATCCCAATTATCCCTGGAGCTGTGGGCTTTCTGGTTCTCCGGACCCTAACCCTAACCCTAACCCTAGAAGTTGCCGACCGCGTTTTCCGGCCACGGCCCCCCCTGGGTTCTGGCTAGGAAAGCAGGGGAAGGAGACATGTCTGTGCAGTGTCGTGCTCCTCTTGGCAGGCCTTTGCAATCCCAATTATCCCTGGAGCTGTGGGCTATCTGGTTCTCCGGACCCTAACCCTAACCCTAACCCTAACCCTAGAAGTTGCCAACCGCGGTTTCCGGCCACGGCCCCCCCGGGGTTCTGGCTAGGAAAGCAGGGGAAGGAGCCATGTCTGTGCAGTGTCGTGCTCCTCTTGGCAGGCCTTTGCAATCCCAATTATCCCTGGAGCTGTGGGCTTTCTGGTTCTCCGGACCCTAACCCTAACCCTAACCCTAGAAGTTGCCGACCGCGGTTTCCGGCCACGGCCCCCCCGGGGTTCTGGCTAGGAAAGCAGGGGAAGGAGCCATGTCTGTACAGTGTCGTGCTCCTCTTGGCAGGCCTTTGCAATCCCAATTATCCCTGGAGCTGTGGGCTATCTGGTTCTCCGGACCCTAACCCTAACCCTAACCCTAGAAGTTGCCGACCGTGGTTTCCGGCCACGGCCCCCCCGGGGTTCTGGCTAGGAGAGCAGGGGAAGGAGCCATGTCGGTGCAGTGTCGTGCTCCTCTTGGCAGGCCTTTGCAATCCCAATTATCCCTGGAGCTGTGGGCTTTCTGGTTCTCCGGACCCTAACCCTAACCCTAACCCTAACCCTAGAAGTTGCCGACCGCGGTTTCCGGCCACGGCCCCCCCGGGTTCTGGCTAGGAAAGCTGGGGAAGGAGCCATGTCTGTGCAGTGTCGTGCTCCTCTTGGCAGGCCTTTGCAATCCCAATTATCCCTGGAGCTGTGGGCTTTCTGGTTCTCCGGACCCTAACCCTAACCCTAACCCTAACCCTAGAAGTTGCCGACCGCGGTTTCCGGCCACGGCCCCCCCGGGGTTCTGGCTAGGAGAGCAGGGGAAGGAGCCATGTCTGTGCAGTGTCGTGCTCCTCTTGGCAGGCCTTTGCAATCCCAATTATCCCTGGAGCTGTGGGCTTTCTGGTTCTCCGGACCCTAAACCTAACCCTAACCCTAGAAGTTGCTGACCGCGGTTTCCGGCCACGGCCCCCCCGGGGTTCTGGCTAGGAAAGCAGGGGAAGGAGCCATGTCTGTGCCGTGTCGTGCTCCTCTTGGCAGGCCTTTGCAATCCCAATTATCCCTGGAGCTGTGGGCTTTCTGGTTCTCCGGACCCTAACTCTAACCCTAACCCTAGAAGTTGCCGACCGTGGTTTCCGGCCACGGCCCCCCCCGGGTTCTGGCTAGGAAAGCTGGGGAAGGAGCCATGTCTGTGCAGTGTCGTGCTCCTCTTGGCAGGCCTTTGCAATCCCAATTATCCCTGGAGCTGTGGGCTTTCTGGTTCTCCGGACCCTAACCCTAACCCTAACCCTAACCCTAGAAGTTGCCGACCGCGGTTTCCGGCCATGGCCCCCCCGGGGTTCTGGCTAGGAAAGCAGGGGAAGGAGCCATGTCTGTGCAGTGTCGTGCTCCTCTTGGCAGGCCTTTGCAATCCCAATTATCCCTGGAGCTGTGGGCTTTCTGGTTCTCCGGACCCTAACCCTAACCCTAACCCTAACCGTAGAAGTTGCCGACCGCGGTTTCCGGCCACGGCCCCCCCTGGGTTCTGGCTAGGAGAGCAGGGGAAGGAGCCATGTCTGTGCAGTGTCGTGCTCCTCTTGGCAGGCCTTTGCAATCCCAATTATCCCTGGAGCTGTGGGCTTTCTGGTTCTCCGGACACTAACCCTAACCCTAACCCTAGAAATTGCTGACCGCGGTTTCCGGCCACGGCCCCCCCGGGGTTCTGGCTAGGAAAGCAGGGGAAGGAGCCATGTCGGTGCAGTGTCGTGCTCCTCTTGGCAGGCCTTTGCAATCCCAATTATCCCTGGAGCTGTGGGCTTTCTGGTTCTCCGGACCCTAACCCTAACCCTAACCCTAGAAGTTGCCGACCGTGGTTTCCGGCCAAGACCACCCCGGGTTCTGGCTAGGAAAGCAGGGGAAGGAACCATGTCTGTGAAGTGTCGTGCTCCTCTTGGCAGGCCTTTGCAATCCCAATTATCCCTGGAGCTGTGGGCTTTCTGGTTCTCCGGACCCTAACCCTAACCCTAACCCTAGAAGTTGCTGACCGCGGTTTCCGGCCATGGCCCCCCCTGGGTTCTGGCTAGGAAAGCTGGGGAAGGAGCCATGTCTGTGCAGTGTCGTGCTCCTCTTGGCAGGCCTTTGCAATCCCAATTATCCCTGGAGCTGTGGGCTTTCTGGTTCTCCGGACCCTAACCCTAACCCTAACCCTAGAAGTTGCCGACCGCGGTTTTCGGCCACGGCCCCCCCGGGTTCTGGCTAGGAAAGCTGGGGAAGGAGCCATGTCGGTGCAGTGTCGTGCTCCTCTTGGCAGGCCTTTGCAATCCCAATTATCCCTGGAGCTGTGGGCTTTCTGGTTCTCCGGACCCTAACCCTAACCCTAACCCTAGAAGTTGCCGACCGCGGTTTCCGGCCACGGCCCCCCCGGGTTCTGGCTAGGAAAGCAGGGGAAGGAGCCATGTCTGTGCAGTGTCGTGCTCCTCTTGGCAGGCCTTTGCAATCCCAATTATCCCTGGAGCTGTGGGCTTTCTGGTTCTCCGGACCCTAACCCTAACCCTAACCCTAGAAGTTGCCGACCGCGGTTTCCGGCCACGGCCCCCCCGGGGTTCTGGCTAGGAAAGCAGGGGAAGGAGCCATGTCTGTGCAGTGTCGTGCTCCTCTTGGCAGGCCTTTGCAATCCCAATTATCCCTGGAGCTGTGGGCTTTCTGGTTCTCCGGACCCTAACCCTAACCCTAACCCTAGAAGTTGCCGACCGTGGTTTCCGGCCACGGCCCCCCCCGGGTTCTGGCTAGGAAAGCAGGGGAAGGAGCCATGTCTGTGAAGTGTCGTGCTCCTCTTGGCAGGCCTTTGCAATCCCAATTATCCCTGGAGCTGTGGGCTTTCTGGTTCTCCGGACCCTAACCCTAACCCTAACCCTAGAAGTTGCTGACCGCGGTTTCCGGCCACGGCCCCCCCTGGGTTCTGGCTAGGAAAGCTGGGGAAGGAGCCATGTCTGTGCAGTGTCGTGCTCCTCTTGGCAGGCCTTTGCAATCCCAATTATCCCTGGAGCTGTGGGCTTTCTGGTTCTCCGGACCCTAACCCTAACCCTAACCCTAGAAGTTGCCGACCGCGGTTTTCGGCCACGGCCCCCCCGGGTTCTGGCTAGGAAAGCTGGGGAAGGAGCCATGTCGGTGCAGTGTCGTGCTCCTCTTGGCAGGCCTTTGCAATCCCAATTATCCCTGGAGCTGTGGGCTTTCTGGTTCTCCGGACCCTAACCCTAACCCTAACCCTAGAAGTTGCCGACCGCGGTTTCCGGCCACGGCCCCCCCGGGTTCTGGCTAGGAAAGCAGGGGAAGGAGCCATGTCTGTGCAGTGTCGTGCTCCTCTTGGCAGGCCTTTGCAATCCCAATTATCCCTGGAGCTGTGGGCTTTCTGGTTCTCCGGACCCTAACCCTAACCCTAACCCTAGAAGTTGCCGACCGCGGTTTCCGGCCACGGCCCCCCCGGGGTTCTGGCTAGGAAAGCAGGGGAAGGAGCCATGTCTGTGCAGTGTCGTGCTCCTCTTGGCAGGCCTTTGCAATCCCAATTATCCCTGGAGCTGTGGGCTTTCTGGTTCTCCGGACCCTAACCCTAACCCTAACCCTAGAAGTTGCCGACCGTGGTTTCCGGCCACGGCCCCCCCCGGGTTCTGGCTAGGAAAGCAGGGGAAGGAGCCATGTCTGTGAAGTGTCGTGCTCCTCTTGGCAGGCCTTTGCAATCCCAATTATCCCTGGAGCTGTGGGCTTTCTGGTTCTCCGGACCCTAACCCTAACCCTAACCCTAGAAGTTGCTGACCGCGGTTTCCGGCCACGGCCCCCCCTGGGTTCTGGCTAGGAAAGCTGGGGAAGGAGCCATGTCTGTGCAGTGTCGTGCTCCTCTTGGCAGGCCTTTGCAATCCCAATTATCCCTGGAGCTGTGGGCTTTCTGGTTCTCCGGACCCTAACCCTAACCCTAACCCTAGAAGTTGCCGACCGCGGTTTTCGGCCACGGCCCCCCCGGGTTCTGGCTAGGAAAGCTGGGGAAGGAGCCATGTCGGTACAGTGTCGTGCTCCTCTTGGCAGGCCTTTGCAATCCCAATTATCCCTGGAGCTGTGGGCTTTCTGGTTCTCCGGACCCTAACCCTAACCCTAACCCTAGAAGTTGCCGACCGCGGTTTCCGGCCACGGCCCCCCCTGGGTTCTGGCTAGGAAAGCAGGGGAAGGAGCCATGTCTGTGCAGTGTCGTGCTCCTCTTGGCAGGCCTTTGCAATCCCAATTATCCCTGGAGCTGTGGGCTTTCTGGTTCTCCGGACCCTAACCCTAACCCTAACCCTAGAAGTTGCCGACCGCGGTTTCCGGCCACGGCCCCCCCCGGGTTCTGGCTAGGAAAGCTGGGGAAGGAGCCATGTCTGTGCAGTGTCGTGCTCCTCTTGGCAGGCCTTTGCAATCCCAATTATCCCTGGAGCTGTGGGCTTTCTGGTTCTCCGGACCCTAACCCTAACCCTAACCCTAGAAGTTGCCGACCGCGGTTTCCGGCCACGGCCCCCCCTGGGTTCTGGCTAGGAAAGCAGGGGAAGGAGCCATGTCTGTGCAGTGTCGTGCTCCTCTTGGCAGGCCTTTGCAATCCCAATTATCCCTGGAGCTGTGGGCTATCTGGTTCTCCGGACCCTAACCCTAACCCTAACCCTAACCGTAGAAGTTGCCGACCGCGGTTTCCGGCCACGGCCCCCCCGGGGTTCTGGCTAGGAAAGCAGGGGAAGGAGCCATGTCTGTGCAGTGTCGTGCTCCTCTTGGCAGGCCTTTGCAATCCCAATTATCCCTGGAGCTGTGGGCTTTCTGGTTCTCCGGACCCTAACCCTAACCCTAACCCTAGAAGTTGCCGACCGTGGTTTCCGGCCACGGCCCCCCCTGGGTTCTGGCTAGGAAAGCAGGGGAAGGAGCCATGTCTGTGCAGTGTCGTGCTCCTCTTGGCAGGCCTTTGCAATCCCAATTATCCCTGGAGCTGTGGGCTTTCTGGTTCTCCGGACCCTAACCCTAACCCTAACCCTAGAAGTTGCTGACCGCGGTTTCCGGCCACGGCCCCCCCTGGGTTCTGGCTAGGAAAGCTGGGGAAGGAGCCATGTCTGTGCAGTGTCGTGCTCCTCTTGGCAGGCCTTTGCAATCCCAATTATCCCTGGAGCTGTGGGCTTTCTGGTTCTCCGGACCCTAACCCTAACCCTAACCCTAGAAGTTGCCGACCGCGGTTTTCGGCCACGGCCCGCCGGGTTCTGGCTAGGAAAGCTGGGGAAGGAGCCATGTCGGTACAGTGTCGTGCTCCTCTTGGCAGGCCTTTGCAATCCCAATTATCCCTGGAGCTGTGGGCTTTCTGGTTCTCCGGACCCTAACCCTAACCCTAACCCTAGAAGTTGCCGACCGCGGTTTCCGGCCACGGCCCCCCCTGGGTTCTGGCTAGGAAAGCAGGGGAAGGAGCCATGTCTGTGCAGTGTCGTGCTCCTCTTGGCAGGCCTTTGCAATCCCAATTATCCCTGGAGCTGTGGGCTTTCTGGTTCTCCGGACCCTAACCCTAACCCTAACCCTAGAAGTTGCCGACCGCGGTTTCCGGCCACGGCCCCCCCTGGGTTCTGGCTAGGAAAGCTGGGGAAGGAGCCATGTCTGTGCAGTGTCGTGCTCCTCTTGGCAGGCCTTTGCAATCCCAATTATCCCTGGAGCTGTGGGCTTTCTGGTTCTCCGGACCCTAACCCTAACCCTAACCCTAACCCTAGAAGTTGCCGACCGCGGTTTCCGGCCACGGCCCCCCCGGGGTTCTGGCTAGGAGAGCAGGGGAAGGAGCCATGTCGGTGCAGTGTCGTGCTCCTCTTGGCAGGCCTTTGCAATCCCAATTATCCCTGGAGCTGTGGGCTTTCTGGTTCTCCGGACCCTAACCCTAACCCTAACCCTAGAAGTTGCCGACCGCGGTTTCCGGCCACGGCCCCCCCGGGGTTCTGGCTAGGAAAGCAGGGGAAGGAGCCATGTCTGTGCAGTGTCGTGCTCCTCTTGGCAGGCCTTTGCAATCCCAATTATCCCTGGAGCTGTGGGCTTTCTGGTTCTCCGGACCCTAACCCTAACCCTAACCCTAGAAGTTGCCGACCGCGTTTTCCGGCCACGGCCCCCCCTGGGTTCTGGCTAGGAAAGCAGGGGAAGGAGCCATGTCTGTGCAGTGTCGTGCTCCTCTTGGCAGGCCTTTGCAATCCCAATTATCCCTGGAGCTGTGGGCTATCTGGTTCTCCGGACCCTAACCCTAACCCTAACCCTAACCCTAGAAGTTGCCAACCGCGGTTTCCGGCCACGGCCCCCCCGGGGTTCTGGCTAGGAAAGCAGGGGAAGGAGCCATGTCTGTGCAGTGTCGTGCTCCTCTTGGCAGGCCTTTGCAATCCCAATTATCCCTGGAGCTGTGGGCTTTCTGGTTCTCCGGACCCTAACCCTAACCCTAACCCTAGAAGTTGCCGACCGCGGTTTCCGGCCACGGCCCCCCCTGGGTTCTGGCTAGGAAAGCAGGGGAAGGAGCCATGTCTGTGCAGTGTCGTGCTCCTCTTGGCAGGCCTTTGCAATCCCAATTATCCCTGGAGCTGTGGGCTTTCTGGTTCTCCGGACCCTAACCCTAACCCTAACCCTAACCCTAGAAGTTGCCGACCGCGGTTTCCGGCCACGGCCCCCCCGGGGTTCTGGCTAGGAGAGCAGGGGAAGGAGCCATGTCGGTGCAGTGTCGTGCTCCTCTTGGCAGGCCTTTGCAATCCCAATTATCCCTGGAGCTGTGGGCTTTCTGGTTCTCCGGACCCTAACCCTAACCCTAACCCTAGAAGTTGCCGACCGCGGTTTCCGGCCACGGCCCCCCCCGGGTTCTGGCTAGGAAAGCTGGGGAAGGAGCCATGTCTGTGCAGTGTCGTGCTCCTCTTGGCAGGCCTTTGCAATCCCAATTATCCCTGGAGCTGTGGGCTTTCTGGTTCTCCGGACCCTAACCCTAACCCTAACCCTAGAAGTTGCCGACCGCGTTTTCCGGCCACGGCCCCCCCTGGGTTCTGGCTAGGAAAGCAGGGGAAGGAGCCATGTCTGTGCAGTGTCGTGCTCCTCTTGGCAGGCCTTTGCAATCCCAATTATCCCTGGAGCTGTGTGCTATCTGGTTCTCCGGACCCTAACCCTAACCCTAACCCTAACCCTAGAAGTTGCCGACCGCGGTTTCCGGCCACGGCCCCCCCGCGGTTCTGTCTAGGAAAGCAGGGGAAGAAGCCATGTCTGTGCAGTGTCGTGCTCCTCTTGGCAGGCCTTTGCAATCCCAATTATCCCTGGAGCTGTGGGCTTTCTGGTTCTCCGGACCCTAACCCTAACCCTAACCCTAGAAGTTGGCGACCGCGGTTTCCGGCCACGGCCCCCCCGGGGTTCTGGCTAGGAAAGCAGGGGAAGGAGCCATGTCTGTGCAGTGTCGTGCTCCTCTTGGCAGGCCTTTGCAATCCCAATTATCCCTGGAGCTGTGGGCTATCTGGTTCTCCGGACCCTAACCCTAACCCTAACCCTAGAAGTTGCCGACCGTGGTTTCCGGCCACGGCCCCCCCCGGGTTCTGGCTAGGAAAGCAGGGGAAGGAGCCATGTCTGTGCAGTGTCGTGCTCCTCTTGGCAGGCCTTTGCAATCCCAATTATCCCTGGAGCTGTGGGCTTTCTGGTTCTCCGGACCCTAACCCTAACCCTAACCCTAACCCTAGAAGTTGCCGACCGCGGTTTCCGGCCACGGCCCCCCCTGGGTTCTGGCTAGGAAAGCAGGGGAAGGAGCCATGTCTGTGCAGTGTCGTGCTCCTCTTGGCAGGCCTTTGCAATCCCAATTATCCCTGGAGCTGTGGGCTTTCTGGTTCTCCGGACCCTAACCCTAACCCTAACCCTAACCCTAGAAGTTGCCGACCGCGGTTTCCGGCCACGGCCCCCCCGGGGTTCTGGCTAGGAGAGCAGGGGAAGGAGCCATGTCGGTGCAGTGTCGTGCTCCTCTTGGCAGGCCTTTGCAATCCCAATTATCCCTGGAGCTGTGGGCTTTCTGGTTCTCCGGACCCTAACCCTAACCCTAACCCTAGAAGTTGCCGACCGCGGTTTCCGGCCACGGCCCCCCCTGGGTTCTGGCTAGGAAAGCTGGGGAAGGAGCCATGTCTGTGCAGTGTCGTGCTCCTCTTGGCAGGCCTTTGCAATCCCAATTATCCCTGGAGCTGTGGGCTTTCTGGTTCTCCGGACCCTAACCCTAACCCTAACCCTAGAAGTTGCCGACCGCGGTTTCCGGCCACGGCCCCCCCTGGGTTCTGGCTAGGAAAGCAGGGGAAGGAGCCATGTCTGTGCAGTGTCGTGCTCCTCTTGGCAGGCCTTTGCAATCCCAATTATCCCTGGAGCTGTGGGCTATCTGGTTCTCCGGACCCTAACCCTAACCCTAACCCTAACCCTAGAAGTTGCCGACCGCGGTTTCCGGCCACGGCCCCCCCGGGGTTCTGGCTAGGAAAGCAGGGGAAGGAGCCATGTCTGTGCAGTGTCGTGCTCCTCTTGGCAGGCCTTTGCAATCCCAATTATCCCTGGAGCTGTGGGCTTTCTGGTTCTCCGGACCCTAACCCTAACCCTAACCCTAGAAGTTGCCGTCTGAGGTTTCCGGCCACGGCCCCCCCCGGGTTCTGGCTAGGAAAGCAGGGGAAGGAGCCATGTCTGTGCCGTGTCGTGCTCCTCTTGGCAGGCCTTTGCAATCCCAATTATCCCTGGAGCTGTGGGCTTTCTGGTTCTCCGGACCCTAACCCTAACCCTAACCCTAGAAGTTGCCGACCGTGGTTTCCGGCCACGGCCCCCCCCGGGTTCTGGCTAGGAAAGCTGGGGAAGGAGCCATGTCTGTGCCGTGTCGTGCTCCTCTTGGCAGGCCTTTGCAATCCCAATTATCGCTGGAGCTGTGGGCTTTCTGGTTCTCCGGACCCTAACCCTAACCCTAACCCTAACCCTAGAAGTTGCCGACCGCGGTTTCCGGCCACGGCCCCCCCGGGGTTCTGGCTAGGAAAGCAGGGGAAGGAGCCATGTCTGTGCAGTGTCGTGCTCCTCTTGGCAGGCCTTTGCAATCCCAATTATCCCTGGAGCTGTGGGCTTTCTGGTTCTCCGGACCCTAACCCTAACCCTAACCCTAGAAGTTGCCGACCGCGGTTTCCGGCCACGGCCCCCCCCGGGTTCTGGCTAGGAAAGCTGGGGAAGGAGCCATGTCTGTGCCGTGTCGTGCTCCTCTTGGCAGGCCTTTGCAATCCCAATTATCCCTGGAGCTGTGGGCTTTCTGGTTCTCCGGACCCTAACCCTAACCCTAACCCTAGAAGTTGCCGACCGTGGTTTCCGGCCACGGCCCCCCCCGGGTTCTGGCTAGGAAAGCTGGGGAAGGAGCCATGTCTGTGCAGTGTCGTGCTCCTCGTGGCAGGCCTTTGCAATCCCAATTATCCCTGGAGCTGTGGGCTTTCTGGTTCTCCGGACCCTAACCCTAACCCTAACCCTAGAAGTTGCCGACCGCGGTTTCCGGACACGGCCCCCCCCGGGTTCTGGCTAGGAAAGCTGGGGAAGGAGCCATGTCTGTGCAGTGTCGTGCTCCTCTTGGCAGGCCTTTGCAATCATAATTATCCCTGGAGCTGTGGGCTTTCTGGTTCTCCGGACCCTAACCCTAACCCTAACCCTAGAAGTTGCTGACCGCGGTTTCCGGCCACGGCCCCCCCTGGGTTCTGGCTAGGAAAGCTGGGGAAGGAGCCATGTCTGTGCAGTGTCGTGCTCCTCTTGGCAGGCCTTTGCAATCCCAATTATCCCTGGAGCTGTGGGCTTTCTGGTTCTCCGGACCCTAACCCTAACCCTAACCCTAACCCTAGAAGTTGCCGACCGCGGTTTCCGGCCACGGCCCCCCCGGGGTTCTGGCTAGGAGAGCAGGGGAAGCAGCCATGTCGGTGCAGTGTCGTGCTCCTCTTGGCAGGCCTTTGCAATCCCAATTATCCCTGGAGCTGTGGGCTTTCTGGTTCTCCGGACCCTAACCCTAACCCTAAAAGTTGCTGACCGCGGTTTCCGGCCACGGCCCCCCCCGGGTTCTGGCTAGGAAAGCAGGGGAAGGAGCCATATCTGTGCAGTGTCGTGCTCCTCTTGGCAGGCCTTTGCAATCCCAATTATCCCTGGAGCTGTGGGCTTTCTGGTTCTCCGGACCCTAACCCTAACCCTAACCCTAGAAGTTGCCGACCGCGGTTTCCGGCCACGGCCCCCCCCGGGTTCTGGCTAGGAAAGCAGGGGAAGGAGCCATGTCTGTGCAGTGTCGTGCTCCTCTTGGCAGGCCTTTGCAATCCCAATTATCCCTGGAGCTGTGGGCTTTCTGGTTCTCCGGACCCTAACCCTAACCCTAACCCTAGAAGTTGCCGACCGCGGTTTCTGGCCACGGCCCCCCCTGGGTTCTGGCTAGGAAAGCTGGGGAAGGAGCCATGTCGGTGCAGTGTCGTGCTCCTCTTGGCAGGCCTTTGCAATCCCAATTATCCCTGGAGCTGTGGGCTTTCTGGTTCTCCGGACCCTAACCCTAACCCTAACCCTAGAAGTTGCCGACCGCGGTTTCCGGCCACGGCCCCCCCTGGGTTCTGGCTAGGAAAGCTGGGGAAGGAGCCATGTCGGTGCAGTGTCGTGCTCCTCTTGGCAGGCCTTTGCAATCCCAATTATCCCTGGAGCTGTGGGCTTTCTGGTTCTCCGGACCCTAACCCTAACCCTAACCCTAGAAGTTGCCGACCGCGGTTTCCGGCCACGGCCCCCCCTGGGTTCTGGCTAGGAAAGCTGGGGAAGGAGCCATGTCTGTGCAGTGTCGTGCTCCTCTTGGCAGGCCTTTGCAATCCCAATTATCCCTGGAGCTGTGGGCTTTCTGGTTCTCCGGACCCTAACCCTAACCCTAACCCTAGAAGTTGCCGACCGCGGTTTCCGGCCACGGCCCCCCCCGGGTTCTGGCTAGGAAATCAGGGGAAGGAGCCATGTCTGTGCAGTGTCGTGCTCCTCTTGGCAGGCCTTTGCAATCCCAATTATCCCTGGAGCTGTGGGCTTTCTGGTTCTCCGGACCCTAACCCTAACCCTAGAAGTTGCTGACCGCGGTTTCCGGCCACGGCCCCCCCCGGGTTCTGGCTAGGAAAGCAGGGGAAGGAGCCATATCTGTGCAGTGTCGTGCTCCTCTTGGCAGGCCTTTGCAATCCCAATTATCCCTGGAGCTGTGGGCTTTCTGGTTCTCCGGACCCTAACCCTAACCCTAACCCTAGAAGTTGCCGACCGCGGTTTCCGGCCACGGCCCCCCCTGGGTTCTGGCTAGGAAAGCTGGGGAAGGAGCCATGTCTGTGCAGTGTCGTGCTCCTCTTGGCAGGCCTTTGCAATCCCAATTATCCCTGGAGCTGTGGGCTTTCTGGTTCTCCGGACCCTAACCCTAACCCTAACCCTAGAAGTTGCCGACCGCGGTTTCCGGCCACGGCCCCCCCTGGGTTCTGGCTAGGAAAGCTGGGGAAGGAGCCATGTCTGTGCAGTGTCGTGCTCCTCTTGGCAGGCCTTTGCAATCCCAATTATCCCTGGAGCTGTGGGCTTTCTGGTTCTCCGGACCCTAACCCTAACCCTAACCCTAACCCTAGAAGTTGCCGACCGCGGTTTCCGGCCACGGCCCCCCCGGGGTTCTGGCTAGGAAAGCTGGGGAAGGAGCCATGTCGGTGCAGTGTCGTGCTCCTCTTGGCAGGCCTTTGCAATCCCAATTATCCCTGGAGCTGTGGGCTTTCTGGTTCTCCGGACCCTAACCCTAACCCTAACCCTAGAAGTTGCCGACCGCGGTTTCCGGCCACGGCCCCCCCCGGGTTCTGGCTAGGAAAGCAGGGGAAGGAGCCATGTCTGTGCAGTGTCGTGCTCCTCTTGGCAGGCCTTTGCAATCCCAATTATCCCTGGAGCTGTGGGCTTTCTGGTTCTCCGGACCCTAACCCTAACCCTAACCCTAGAAGTTGGCGACCGCGGTTTCCGGCCACGGCCCCCCCTGGGTTCTGGCTAGGAAAGCTGGGGAAGGAGCCATGTCGGTGCAGTGTCGTGCTCCTCTTGGCAGGCCTTTGCAATCCCAATTATCCCTGGAGCTGTGGGCTTTCTGGTTCTCCGGACCCTAACCCTAACCCTAACCCTAGAAGTTGCCGACCGCGGTTTCCGGCCACGGCCCCCCCTGGGTTCTGGCTAGGAAAGCTGGGGAAGGAGCCATGTCTGTGCAGTGTCGTGCTCCTCTTGGCAGGCCTTTGCAATCCCAATTATCCCTGGAGCTGTGGGCTTTCTGGTTCTCCGGACCCTAACCCTAACCCTAACCCTAGAAGTTGCCGACCGTGGTTTCCGGCCACGGCCTCCCCTGGGTTCTGGCTAGGAAAGCAGGGGAAGGAGCCATGTCTGTGCAGTGTCGTGCTCCTCTTGGCAGGCCTTTGCAATCCCAATTATCCCTGGAGCTGTGGGCTTTCTGGTTCTCCGGACCCTAACCCTAACCCTAGAAGTTGCCGACCGCGGTTTCCAACCACGGCCCCCCCCGGGTTCTGGCTAGGAAAGCAGGGGAAGGAGCCATATCTGTGCAGTGTCGTGCTCCTCTTGGCAGGCCTTTGCAATCCCAATTACCCCTGGAGCTGTGGGCTTTCTGGTTCTCCGGACCCTAACCCTAACCCTAACCCTAGAAGTTGCCGACCGCGGTTTCCGGCCACGGCCCCCCCTGGGTTCTGGCTAGGAAAGCTGGGGAAGGAGCCATGTCGGAGCAGTGTCGTGCTCCTCTTGGCAGGCCTTTGCAATCCCAATTATCCCTGGAGCTGTGGGCTATCTGGTTCTCCGGACCCTAACCCTAACCCTAACCCTAACCCTAGAAGTTGCCGACCGCGGTTTCCGGCCACGGCCCCCACGGGGTTCTGGCTAGGAAAGCAGGGGAAGGAGCCATGTCTGTGCAGTGTCGTGCTCCTCTTGGCAGGCCTTTGCAATCCCAATTATCCCTGGAGCTGTGGGCTTTCTGGTTCTCCGGACCCTAACCCTAACCCTAGAAGTTGCTGACCGCGGTTTCCGGCCACGGCCCCCCCCGGGTTCTGGCTAGGAAAGCAGGGGAAGGAGCCATATCTGTGCAGTGTCGTGCTCCTCTTGGCAGGCCTTTGCAATCCCAATTATCCCTGGAGCTGTGGGCTTTCTGGTTCTCCGGACCCTAACCCTAACCCTAACCCTAGAAGTTGCCGACCGCGGTTTCCGTCCACGGCCCCCCCTGGGTTCTGGCTAGGAAAGCTGGGGAAGGAGCCATGTCTGTGCAGTGTCGTGCTCCTCTTGGCAGGCCTTTGCAATCCCAATTATCCCTGGAGCTGTGGGCTTTCTGGTTCTCCGGACCCTAACCCTAACCCTAACCCTAGAAGTTGCCGACCGCGGTTTCCGGCCACGGCCCCCCCTGGGTTCTGGCTAGGAAAGCTGGGGAAGGAGCCATGTCTGTGCAGTGTCGTGCTCCTCTTGGCAGGCCTTTGCAATCCCAATTATCCCTGGAGCTGTGGGCTTTCTGGTTCTCCGGACCCTAACCCTAACCCTAACCCTAGAAGTTGCCGACCGTGGTTTCCGGCCACGGCCTCCCCTGGGTTCTGGCTAGGAAAGCAGGGGAAGGAGCCATGTCTGTGCAGTGTCGTGCTCCTCTTGGCAGGCCTTTGCAATCCCAATTATCCCTGGAGCTGTGGGCTTTCTGGTTCTCCGGACCCTAACCCTAACCCTAGAAGTTGCCGACCGCGGTTTCCAACCACGGCCCCCCCCGGGTTCTGGCTAGGAAAGCAGGGGAAGGAGCCATATCTGTGCAGTGTCGTGCTCCTCTTGGCAGGCCTTTGCAATCCCAATTACCCCTGGAGCTGTGGGCTTTCTGGTTCTCCGGACCCTAACCCTAACCCTAACCCTAGAAGTTGCCGACCGCGGTTTCCGGCCACGGCCCCCCCTGGGTTCTGGCTAGGAAAGCTGGGGAAGGAGCCATGTCGGAGCAGTGTCGTGCTCCTCTTGGCAGGCCTTTGCAATCCCAATTATCCCTGGAGCTGTGGGCTATCTGGTTCTCCGGACCCTAACCCTAACCCTAACCCTAACCCTAGAAGTTGCCGACCGCGGTTTCCGGCCACGGCCCCCCCTGGGTTCTGGCTAGGAAAGCAGGGGAAGGAGCCATGTCTGTGCAGTGTCGTGCTCCTCTTGGCAGGCCTTTGCAATCCCAATTATCCCTGGAGCTGTGGGCTTTCTGGTTCTCCGGACCCTAACCCTAACCCTAGAAGTTGCTGACCGCGGTTTCCGGCCACGGCCCCGCCCGGGTTCTGGCTAGGAAAGCAGGGGAAGGAGCCATATCTGTGCAGTGTCGTGCTCCTCTTGGCAGGCCTTTGCAATCCCAATTATCCCTGGAGCTGTGGGCTTTCTGGTTCTCCGGACCCTAACCCTAACCCTAACCCTAGAAGTTGCCGACCGTGGTTTCCGGCCACGGCCTCCCCTGGGTTCTGGCTAGGAAAGCAGGGGAAGGAGCCATGTCTGTGCAGTGTCGTGCTCCTCTTGGCAGGCCTTTGCAATCCCAATTATCCCTGGAGCTGTGGGCTTTCTGGTTCTCCGGACCCTAACCCTAACCCTAGAAGTTGCCGACCGCGGTTTCCAACCATGGCCCCCCCCGGGTTCTGGCTAGGAAAGCAGGGGAAGGAGCCATATCTGTGCAGTGTCGTGCTCCTCTTGGCAGGCCTTTGCAATCCCAATTACCCCTGGAGCTGTGGGCTTTCTGGTTCTCCGGACCCTAACCCTAACCCTAACCCTAGAAGTTGCCGACCGCGGTTTCCGGCCACGGCCCCCCCTGGGTTCTGGCTAGGAAAGCTGGGGAAGGAGCCATGTCGGAGCAGTGTCGTGCTCCTCTTGGCAGGCCTTTGCAATCCCAATTATCCCTGGAGCTGTGGGCTATCTGGTTCTCCGGACCCTAACCCTAACCCTAACCCTAACCCTAGAAGTTGCCGACCGCGGTTTCCGTCCACGGCCCCCCCTGGGTTCTGGCTAGGAAAGCAGGGGAAGGAGCCATGTCTGTGCAGTGTCGTGCTCCTCTTGGCAGGCCTTTGCAATCCCAATTATCCCTGGAGCTGTGGGCTTTCTGGTTCTCTGGACCCTAACCCTAACCCTAGAAGTTGCCGACCGCGGTTTCCGGCCACGGCCCCGCCCGGGTTCTGGCTAGGAAAGCAGGGGAAGGAGCCATATCTGTGCAGTGTCGTGCTCCTCTTGGCAGGCCTTTGCAATCCCAATTATCCCTGGAGCTGTGGGCTTTCTGGTTCTCCGGACCCTAACCCTAACCCTAACCCTAGAAGTTGCCGACCACGGTTTCCGGCCACGGCCCCCCCTGGGTTCTGGCTAGGAAAGCTGGGGAAGGAGCCATGTCTGTGCAGTGTCGTGCTCCTCTTGGCAGGCCTTTGCAATCCCAATTATCCCTGGAGCTGTGGGCTTTCTGGTTCTCCGGACCCTAACCCTAACCCTAACCCTAGAAGTTGCCGACCGCGGTTTCCGGCCACGGCCCCCCCTGGGTTCTGGCTAGGAAAGCTGGGGAAGGAGCCATGTCGGAGCAGTGTCGTGCTCCTCTTGGCAGGCCTTTGCAATCCCAATTATCCCTGGAGCTGTGGGCTATCTGGTTCTCCGGACCCTAACCCTAACCCTAACCCTAACCCTAGAAGTTGCCGACCGCGGTTTCCGGCCACGGCCCCCCCTGGGTTCTGGCTAGGAAAGCTGGGGAAGGAGCCATGTCGGAGCAGTGTCGTGCTCCTCTTGGCAGGCCTTTGCAATCCCAATTATCCCTGGAGCTGTGGGCTTTCTGGTTCTCCGGACCCTAACCCTAACCCTAACCCTAGAAGTTGCCGACCGCGGTTTCCGGCCACGGCCCCCCCTGGGTTCTGGCTAGGAAAGCTGGGGAAGGAGCCATGTCTGTGCAGTGTCGTGCTCCTCTTGGCAGGCCTTTGCAATCCCAATTATCCCTGGAGCTGTGGGCTTTCTGGTTCTCCGGACCCTAACCCTAACCCTAACCCTAGAAGTTGCCGACCGCGGTTTCTGGGCATGGCCCCCCCCGGGTTCTGGCTAGGAAAGCTGGGGAAGGAGCCATGTCTGTGCAGTGTCGTGCTCCTCTTGGCAGGCCTTTGCAATCCCAATTATCCCTGGAGCTGTGGGCTTTCTGGTTCTCCGGACCCTAACCCTAACCCTAACCCTAGAAGTTGCCGACCGCGGTTTCCGGCCACGGCCCCCCCTGGGTTCTGGCTAGGAAAGCTGGGGAAGGAGCCATGTCTGTGCAGTGTCGTGCTCCTCTTGGCAGGCCTTTGCAATCCCAATTATCCCTGGAGCTGTGGGCTTTCTGGTTCTCCGGACCCTAACCCTAACCCTAACCCTAGAAGTTGCCGACCGCGGTTTCCGGCCACGGCCCCCCCTGGGTTCTGGCTAGGAAAGCTGGGGAAGGAGCCATGTCGGAGCAGTGTCGTGCTCCTCTTGGCAGGCCTTTGCAGTCCCAATTATCCCTGGAGCTGTGGGCTTTCTGGTTCTCCGGACCCTAACCCTAACCCTAACCCTAGAAGTTGCCGACCGCGGTTTCCGGCCACGGCCCCCCCTGGGTTCTGGCTAGGAAAGCAGGGGAAGGAGCCATGTCTGTGCAGTGTCGTGCTCCTCTTGGCAGGCCTTTGCAATCCCAATTATCCCTGGAGCTGTGGGCTTTCTGGTTCTCCGGACCCTAACCCTAACCCTAACCCTAGAAGTTGCCGACCGTGGTTTCCGGCCACGGCCCCCCCCGGGTTCTGGCTAGGAAAGCTGGGGAAGGAGCCATGTCTGTGCAGTGTCGTGCTCCTCTTGGCAGGCCTTTGCAATCCCAATTATCCCTGGAGCTGTGGGCTTTCTGGTTCTCCGGACCCTAACCCTAACCCTAACCCTAACCCTAGAAGTTGCCGACCGCGGTTTCCGGCCACGGCCCCCCCTGGGTTCTGGCTAGGAAAGCAGGGGAAGGAGCCATATCTGTGCAGTGTCGTGCTCCTCTTGGCAGGCCTTTGCAATCCCAATTATCCCTGGAGCTGTGGGCTTTCTGGTTCTCCGGACCCTAACCCTAACCCTAACCCTAGAAGTTGCCGACCGCGGTTTCCGGCCACGGCCCCCCCTGGGTTCTGGCTAGGAAAGCTGGGGAAGGAGCCATGTCTGTGCAGTGTCGTGCTCCTCTTGGCAGGCCTTTGCAATCCCAATTATCCCTGGAGCTGTGGGCTTTCTGGTTCTCCGGACCCTAACCCTAACCCTAACCCTAGAAGTTGCCGACCGCGGTTTCCGGCCACGGCCCCCCCTGGGTTCTGGCTAGGAAAGCTGGGGAAGGAGCCATGTCGGAGCAGTGTCGTGCTCCTCTTGGCAGGCATTTGCAGTCCCAATTATCCCTGGAGCTGTGGGCTTTCTGGTTCTCCGGACCCTAACCCTAACCCTAACCCTAGAAGTTGCCGACCGCGGTTTCCGGCCACGGCCCCCCCGGGGTTCTGGCTAGGAAAGCAGGGGAAGGAGCCATGTCTGTGCAGTGTCGTGCTCCTCTTGGCAGGCCTTTGCAATCCCAATTATCCCTGGAGCTGTGGGCTTTCTGGTTCTCCGGACCCTAACCCTAACCCTAACCCTAGAAGTTGCCGACCGCGGTTTCCGGCCACGGCCCCCCCTGGGTTCTGGCTAGGAAAGCAGGGGAAGGAGCCATGTCTGTGCAGTGTCGTGCTCCTCTTGGCAGGCCTTTGCAATCCCAATTATCCCTGGAGCTGTGGGCTTTCTGGTTCTCCGGACCCTAACCCTAACCCTAACCCTAGAAGTTGCCGACCGTGGTTTCCGGCCACGGCCCCCCCCGGGTTCTGGCTAGGAAAGCTGGGGAAGGAGCCATGTCTGTGCAGTGTCGTGCTCCTCTTGGCAGGCCTTTGCAATCCCAATTATCCCTGGAGCTGTGGGCTTTCTGGTTCTCCGGACCCTAACCCTAACCCTAACCCTAACCCTAGAAGTTGCCGACCGCGGTTTCCGGCCACGGCCCCCCCTGGGTTCTGGCTAGGAGAGCAGGGGAAGGAGCCATGTCGGTGCAGTGTCGTGCTCCTCTTGGCAGGCCTTTGCAATCCCAATTATCCCTGGAGCTGTGGGCTTTCTGGTTCTCCGGACCCTAACCCTAACCCTAACCCTAGAAGTTGCCGACCGCGGTTTCCGGCCACGGCCCCCCCTGGGTTCTGGCTAGGAAAGCTGGGGAAGGAGCCATGTCTGTGCAGTGTCGTGCTCCTCTTGGCAGGCCTTTGCAATCCCAATTATCCCTGGAGCTGTGGGCTTTCTGGTTCTCCGGACCCTAACCCTAACCCTAACCCTAGAAGTTGCCGACCGCGGTTTCCGGCCACGGCCCCCCCTGGGTTCTGGCTAGGAAAGCTGGGGAAGGAGCCATGTCGGAGCAGTGTCGTGCTCCTCTTGGCAGGCCTTTGCAGTCCCAATTATCCCTGGAGCTGTGGGCTTTCTGGTTCTCCGGACCCTAACCCTAACCCTAACCCTAACCCTAGAAGTTGCCGACCGCGGTTTCCGGCCACGGCCCCCCCTGGGTTCTGGCTAGGAGAGCAGGGGAAGGAGCCATGTCGGTGCAGTGTCGTGCTCCTCTTGGCAGGCCTTTGCAATCCCAATTATCCCTGGAGCTGTGGGCTTTCTGGTTCTCCGGACCCTAACCCTAACCCTAACCCTAGAAGTTGCCGACCGCGGTTTCCGGCCACGGCCCCCCCTGGGTTCTGGCTAGGAAAGCAGGGGAAGGAGCCATGTCTGTGCAGTGTCGTGCTCCTCTTGGCAGGCCTTTGCAATCCCAATTATCCCTGGAGCTGTGGGCTTTCTGGTTCTCCGGACCCTAACCCTAACCCTAACCCTAGAAGTTGCCGACCGTGGTTTCCGGCCACGGCCCCCCCCGGGTTCTGGCTAGGAAAGCTGGGGAAGGAGCCATGTCTGTGCAGTGTCGTGCTCCTCTTGGCAGGCCTTTGCAATCCCAATTATCCCTGGAGCTGTGGGCTTTCTGGTTCTCCGGACCCTAACCCTAACCCTAACCCTAACCCTAGAAGTTGCCGACCGCGGTTTCCGGCCACGGCCCCCCCTGGGTTCTGGCTAGGAGAGCAGGGGAAGGAGCCATGTCGGTGCAGTGTCGTGCTCCTCTTGGCAGGCCTTTGCAATCCCAATTATCCCTGGAGCTGTGGGCTTTCTGGTTCTCCGGACCCTAACCCTAACCCTAACCCTAGAAGTTGCCGACCGCGGTTTCCGGCCACGGCCCCCCCTGGGTTCTGGCTAGGAAAGCTGGGGAAGGAGCCATGTCTGTGCAGTGTCGTGCTCCTCTTGGCAGGCCTTTGCAATCCCAATTATCCCTGGAGCTGTGGGCTTTCTGGTTCTCCGGACCCTAACCCTAACCCTAACCCTAGAAGTTGCCGACCGCGGTTTCCGGCCACGGCCCCCCCTGGGTTCTGGCTAGGAAAGCTGGGGAAGGAGCCATGTCTGTGCAGTGTCGTGCTCCTCTTGGCAGGCCTTTGCAATCCCAATTATCCCTGGAGCTGTGGGCTTTCTGGTTCTCCGGACCCTAACCCTAACCCTAACCCTAACCCTAGAAGTTGCCGACCGCGGTTTCCGGCCACGGCCCCCCCTGGGTTCTGGCTAGGAAAGCAGGGGAAGGAGCCATGTCTGTGCAGTGTCGTGCTCCTCTTGGCAGGCCTTTGCAATCCCAATTATCCCTGGAGCTGTGGGCTTTCTGGTTCTCCGGACCCTAACCCTAACCCTAACCCTAGAAGTTGCCGACCGCGGTTTCCGGCCACGGCCCCCCCGGGGTTCTGGCTAGGAAAGCAGGGGAAGGAGCCATGTCTGTGCAGTGTCGTGCTCCTCTTGGCAGGCCTTTGCAATCCCAATTATCCCTGGAGCTGTGGGCTTTCTGGTTCTCCGGACCCTAACCCTAACCCTAACCCTAGAAGTTGCCGACCGTGGTTTCCGGCCACGGCCCCCCCCGGGTTCTGGCTAGGAAAGCTGGGGAAGGAGCCATGTCTGTGCAGTGTCGTGCTCCTCTTGGCAGGCCTTTGCAATCCCAATTATCCCTGGAGCTGTGGGCTTTCTGGTTCTCCGGACCCTAACCCTAACCCTAACCCTAACCCTAGAAGTTGCCGACCGCGGTTTCCGGCCACGGCCCCCCCTGGGTTCTGGCTAGGAGAGCAGGGGAAGGAGCCATGTCGGTGCAGTGTCGTGCTCCTCTTGGCAGGCCTTTGCAATCCCAATTATCCCTGGAGCTGTGGGCTTTCTGGTTCTCCGGACCCTAACCCTAACCCTAACCCTAGAAGTTGCCGACCGCGGTTTCCGGCCACGGCCCCCCCTGGGTTCTGGCTAGGAAAGCTGGGGAAGGAGCCATGTCTGTGCAGTGTCGTGCTCCTCTTGGCAGGCCTTTGCAATCCCAATTATCCCTGGAGCTGTGGGCTTTCTGGTTCTCCGGACCCTAACCCTAACCCTAACCCTAGAAGTTGCCGACCGCGGTTTCCGGCCACGGCCCCCCCTGGGTTCTGGCTAGGAAAGCAGGGGAAGGAGCCATGTCTGTGCAGTGTCGTGCTCCTCTTGGCAGGCCTTTGCAATCCCAATTATCCCTGGAGCTGTGGGCTTTCTGGTTCTCCGGACCCTAACCCTAACCCTAACCCTAGAAGTTGCCGACCGCGGTTTCCGGCCACGGCCCCCCCTGGGTTCTGGCTAGGAAAGCTGGGGAAGGAGCCATGTCTGTGCAGTGTCGTGCTCCTCTTGGCAGGCCTTTGCAATCCCAATTATCCCTGGAGCTGTGGGCTTTCTGGTTCTCCGGACCCTAACCCTAACCCTAACCCTAACCCTAGAAGTTGCCGACCGCGGTTTCCGGCCACGGCCCCCCCTGGGTTCTGGCTAGGAGAGCAGGGGAAGGAGCCATGTCGGTGCAGTGTCGTGCTCCTCTTGGCAGGCCTTTGCAATCCCAATTATCCCTGGAGCTGTGGGCTTTCTGGTTCTCCGGACCCTAACCCTAACCCTAACCCTAGAAGTTGCCGACCGCGGTTTCCGGCCACGGCCCCCCCTGGGTTCTGGCTAGGAAAGCTGGGGAAGGAGCCATGTCTGTGCAGTGTCGTGCTCCTCTTGGCAGGCCTTTGCAATCCCAATTATCCCTGGAGCTGTGGGCTTTCTGGTTCTCCGGACCCTAACCCTAACCCTAACCCTAGAAGTTGCCGACCGCGGTTTCCGGCCACGGCCCCCCCTGGGTTCTGGCTAGGAAAGCTGGGGAAGGAGCCATGTCTGTGCAGTGTCGTGCTCCTCTTGGCAGGCCTTTGCAATCCCAATTATCCCTGGAGCTGTGGGCTTTCTGGTTCTCCGGACCCTAACCCTAACCCTAACCCTAGAAGTTGCCGACCGCGGTTTCCGGCCACGGCCCCCCCTGGGTTCTGGCTAGGAAAGCTGGGGAAGGAGCCATGTCGGTGCAGTGTCGTGCTCCTCTTGGCAGGCCTTTGCAATCCCAATTATCCCTGGAGCTGTGGGCTTTCTGGTTCTCCGGACCCTAACCCTAACCCTAACCCTAGAAGTTGCCGACCGCGGTTTCCGGCCACGGCCCCCCCTGGGTTCTGGCTAGGAAAGCAGGGGAAGGAGCCATGTCTGTGCAGTGTCGTGCTCCTCTTGGCAGGCCTTTGCAATCCCAATTATCCCTGGAGCTGTGGGCTTTCTGGTTCTCCGGACCCTAACCCTAACCCTAGAAGTTGCTGAACGCGGTTTCCGGCCACGGCCCCCCCCGGGTTCTGGCTAGGAAAGCTGGGGAAGGAGCCATGTCTGTGCAGTGTCGTGCTGCTCTTGGCAGGCCTTTGCAATCCCAATTATCCCTGGAGCTGTGGGCTTTCTGGTTCTCCGGACCCTAACCCTAACCCTAACCCTAGAAGTTGCCGACCGCGGTTTCTGGCCACGGCCCCCCCTGGGTTCTGGCTAGGAAAGCTGGGGAAGGAGCCATGTCTGTGCAGTGTCGTGCTCCTCTTGGCAGGCCTTTGCAATCCCAATTATCCCTGGAGCTGTGGGCTTTCTGGTTCTCCGGACCCTAACCCTAACCCTAACCCTAGAAGTTGCCGACCGCGGTTTCCGGCCACGGCCCCCCCTGGGTTCTGGCTAGGAAAGCTGGGGAAGGAGCCATGTCTGTGCAGTGTCGTGCTCCTCTTGGCAGGCCTTTGCAATCCCAATTATCCCTGGAGCTGTGGGCTTTCTGGTTCTCCGGACCCTAACCCTAACCCTAACCCTAGAAGTTGCCGACCGTGGTTTCCGGCCACGGCCCCCCCCGGGTTCTGGCTAGGAAAGCAGGGGAAGGAGCCATATCTGTGCAGTGTCGTGCTCCTCTTGGCAGGCCTTTGCAATCCCAATTATCCCTGGAGCTGTGGGCTATCTGGTTCTCCGGACCCTAACCCTAACCCTAACCCTAACCCTAGAAGTTGCCGACCGCGGTTTCCGGCCACGGCCCCCACGGGGTTCTGGCTAGGAAAGCAGGGGAAGGAGCCATGTCTGTGCAGTGTCGTGCTCCTCTTGGCAGGCCTTTGCAATCCCAATTATCCCTGGAGCTGTGGGCTTTCTGGTTCTCCGGACCCTAACCCTAACCCTAACCCTAGAAGTTGCCGACCGCGGTTTCCGGCCACGGCCCCCCCTGGGTTCTGGCTAGGAAAGCAGGGGAAGGAGCCATGTCTGTGCAGTGTCGTGCTCCTCTTGGCAGGCCTTTGCAATCCCAATTATCCCTGGAGCTGTGGGCTTTCTGGTTCTCCGGACCCTAACCCTAACCCTAACCCTAGAAGTTGCCGACCGCGGTTTCTGGCCACGGCCCCCCCTGGGTTCTGGCTAGGAAAGCAGGGGAAGGAGCCATGTCTGTGCAGTGTCGTGCTCCTCTTGGCAGGCCTTTGCAATCCCAATTATCCCTGGAGCTGTGGGCTTTCTGGTTCTCCGGACCCTAACCCTAACCCTAACCCTAGAAGTTGCCGACCGCGGTTTCTGGCCACGGCCCCCCCTGGGTTCTGGCTAGGAAAGCTGGGGAAGGAGCCATGTCTGTGCAGTGTCGTGCTCCTCTTGGCAGGCCTTTGCAATCCCAATTATCCCTGGAGCTGTGGGCTTTCTGGTTCTCCGGACCCTAACCCTAACCCTAACCCTAGAAGTTGCCGACCGTGGTTTCCGCCCACGGCCCCCCCTGGGTTCTGGCTAGGAAAGCTGGGGAAGGAGCCATGTCTGTGCAGTGTCGTGCTCCTCTTGGCAGGCCTTTGCAATCCCAATTATCCCTGGAGCTGTGGGCTTTCTGGTTCTCCGGACCCTAACCCTAACCCTAACCCTAGAAGTTGCCGACCGCGGTTTCCGGCCACGGCCCCCCCTGGGTTCTGGCTAGGAAAGCTGGGGAAGGAGCCATGTCGGAGCAGTGTCGTGCTCCTCTTGGCAGGCCTTTGCAATCCCAATTATCCCTGGAGCTGTGGGCTATCTGGTTCTCCGGACCCTAACCCTAACCCTAACCCTAACCCTAGAAGTTGCCGACCGCGGTTTCTGGGCATGGCCCCCCCTGGGTTCTGGCTAGGAAATCTGGGGAAGGAGCCATGTCGGTGCAGTGTCGTGCTCCTCTTGGCAGGCCTTTGCAATCCCAATTATCCCTGGAGCTGTGGGCTTTCTGGTTCTCCGGACCCTAACCCTAACCCTAACCCTAGAAGTTGCCGACCGCGGTTTCTGGCCACGGCCCCCCCTGGGTTCTGGCTAGGAAAGCAGGGGAAGGAGCCATGTCTGTGCAGTGTCGTGCTCCTCTTGGCAGGCCTTTGCAATCCCAATTATCCCTGGAGCTGTGGGCTTTCTGGTTCTCCGGACCCTAACCCTAACCCTAACCCTAGAAGTTGCCGACCGCGGTTTCTGGGCATGGCCCCCCCCGGGTTCTGGCTAGGAAAGCTGGGGAAGGAGCCATGTCTGTGCAGTGTCGTGCTCCTCTTGGCAGGCCTTTGCAATCCCAATTATCCCTGGAGCTGTGGGCTTTCTGGTTCTCCGGACCCTAACCCTAACCCTAACCCTAGAAGTTGCCGACCGCGGTTTCCGGCCACGGCCCCCCCTGGGTTCTGGCTAGGAAAGCAGGGGAAGGAGCCATGTCTGTGCAGTGTCGTGCTCCTCTTGGCAGGCCTTTGCAATCCCAATTATCCCTGGAGCTGTGGGCTTTCTGGTTCTCCGGACCCTAACCCTAACCCTAACCCTAGAAGTTGCCGACCGCGGTTTCCGGCCACGGCCCCCCCTGGGTTCTGGCTAGGAAAGCTGGGGAAGGAGCCATGTCGGAGCAGTGTCGTGCTCCTCTTGGCAGGCCTTTGCAATCCCAATTATCCCTGGAGCTGTGGGCTATCTGGTTCTCCGGACCCTAACCCTAACCCTAACCCTAACCCTAGAAGTTGCCGACCGCGGTTTCCGGCCACGGCCCCCCCTGGGTTCTGGCTAGGAAAGCAGGGGAAGGAGCCATGTCTGTGCAGTGTCGTGCTCCTCTTGGCAGGCCTTTGCAATCCCAATTATCCCTGGAGCTGTGGGCTTTCTGGTTCTCCGGACCCTAACCCTAACCCTAACCCTAGAAGTTGCCGACCGCGGTTTCCGGCCACGGCCCCCCCTGGGTTCTGGCTAGGAAAGCAGGGGAAGGAGCCATGTCTGTGCAGTGTCGTGCTCCTCTTGGCAGGCCTTTGCAATCCCAATTATCCCTGGAGCTGTGGGCTTTCTGGTTCTCCGGACCCTAACCCTAACCCTAACCCTAGAAGTTGCCGACCGCGGTTTCTGGGCATGGCCCCCCCCGGGTTCTGGCTAGGAAAGCCGGGGAAGGAGCCATGTCTGTGCAGTGTCGTGCTCCTCTTGGCAGGCCTTTGCAATCCCAATTATCCCTGGAGCTGTGGGCTTTCTGGTTCTCCGGACCCTAACCCTAACCCTAACCCTAGAAGTTGCCGACCGCGGTTTCCGGCCACGGCCCCCCCTGGGTTCTGGCTAGGAAAGCAGGGGAAGGAGCCATGTCGGAGCAGTGTCGTGCTCCTCTTGGCAGGCCTTTGCAATCCCAATTATCCCTGGAGCTGTGGGCTTTCTGGTTCTCCGGACCCTAACCCTAACCCTAACCCTAACCCTAGAAGTTGCCGACCGCGGTTTCCGGCCACGGCCCCCCCTGGGTTCTGGCTAGGAAAGCAGGGGAAGGAGCCATGTCTGTGCAGTGTCGTGCTCCTCTTGGCAGGCCTTTGCAATCCCAATTATCCCTGGAGCTGTGGGCTTTCTGGTTCTCCGGACCCTAACCCTAACCCTAACCCTAGAAGTTGCCGACCGCGGTTTCCGGCCACGGCCCCCCCTGGGTTCTGGCTAGGAAAGCTGGGGAAGGAGCCATGTCTGTGCAGTGTCGTGCTCCTCTTGGCAGGCCTTTGCAATCCCAATTATCCCTGGAGCTGTGGGCTTTCTGGTTCTCCAGACCCTAACCCTAACCCTAACCCTAGAAGTTGCCGACCGCGGTTTCCGGCCACGGCCCCCCCTGGGTTCTGGCTAGGAAAGCAGGGGAAGGAGCCATGTCTGTGCAGTGTCGTGCTCCTCTTGGCAGGCCTTTGCAATCCCAATTATCCCTGGAGCTGTGGGCTTTCTGGTTCTCCGGACCCTAACCCTAACCCTAGAAGTTGCCGACCGCGGTTTCCGGCCACGGCCCCCCCCGGGTTCTGGCTAGGAAAGCAGGGGAAGGAGCCATATCTGTGCAGTGTCGTGCTCCTCTTGGCAGGCCTTTGCAATCCCAATTATCCCTGGAGCTGTGGGCTTTCTGGTTCTCCGGACCCTAACCCTAACCCTAACCCTAGAAGTTGCCGACCGCGGTTTCCGGCCACGGCCCCCCCTGGGTTCTGGCTAGGAAAGCAGGGGAAGGAGCCATGTCGGTGCAGTGTCGTGCTCCTCTTGGCAGGCCTTTGCAATCCCAATTATCCCTGGAGCTGTGGGCTTTCTGGTTCTCCGGACCCTAACCCTAACCCTAACCCTAGAAGTTGCCGACCGCGGTTTCTGGCCACGGCCCCCCCTGGGTTCTGGCTAGGAAAGCAGGTGAAGGAGCCATGTCGGTGCAGTGTCGTGCTCCTCTTGGCAGGCCTTTGCAATCCCAATTATCCCTGGAGCTGTGGGCTTTCTGGTTCTCCGGACCCTAACCCTAACCCTAACCCTAGAAGTTGCCGACCGCGGTTTCCGGCCACGGCCCCCCCTGGGTTCTGGCTAGGAAAGCAGGGGAAGGAGCCATGTCGGTGCAGTGTCGTGCTCCTCTTGGCAGGCCTTTGCAATCCCAATTATCCCTGGAGCTGTGGGCTTTCTGGTTCTCCGGACCCTAACCCTAACCCTAACCCTAGAAGTTGCCGACCGCGGTTTCCGGCCACGGCCCCCCCGGGGTTCTGGCTAGGAAAGCTGGGGAAGGAGCCATGTCTGTGCAGTGTCGTGCTCCTCTTGGCAGGCCTTTGCAATCCCAATTATCCCTGGAGCTGTGGGCTTTCTGGTTCTCCGGACCCTAACCCTAACCCTAGAAGTTACCGACCGCGGTTTCCGGCCACGGCCCCCCCCGGGTTCTGGCTAGGAAAGCAGGGGAAGGAGCCATATCTGTGCAGTGTCGTGCTCCTCTTGGCAGGCCTTTGCAATCCCAATTACCCCTGGAGCTGTGGGCTTTCTGGTTCTCCGGACCCTAACCCTAACCCTAACCCTAGAAGTTGCCGACCGCGGTTTCCGGCCACGGCCCCCCCTGGGTTCTGGCTAGGAAAGCTGGGCAAGGAGCCATGTCGGAGCAGTGTCGTGCTCCTCTTGGCAGGCCTTTGCAATCCCAATTATCCCTGGAGCTGTGGGCTTTCTGGTTCTCCGGACCCTAACCCTAACCCTAACCCTAGAAGTTGCCGACCGCGGTTTCCGGCCACGGCCCCACCTGGGTTCTGGCTAGGAAAGCTGGGGAAGGAGCCATGTCTGTGCAGTGTCGTGCTCCTCTTGGCAGGCCTTTGCAATCCCAATTATCCCTGGAGCTGTGGGCTTTCTGGTTCTCCGGACCCTAACCCTAACCCTAACCCTAGAAGTTGCCGACCGCGGTGTCCGGCCACGGCCCCCCCTGGGTTCTGGCTAGGAAAGCAGGGGAAGGAGCCATGTCGGTGCAGTGTCGTGCTCCTCTTGGCAGGCCTTTGCAATCCCAATTATCCCTGGAGCTGTGGGCTTTCTGGTTCTCCGGACCCTAACCCTAACCCTAACCCTAGAAGTTGCCGACCGCGGTTTCTGGCCACGGCCCCCCCGGGGTTCTGGCTAGGAAAGCTGGGGAAGGAGCCATGTCTGTGCAGTGTCGTGCTCCTCTTGGCAGGCCTTTGCAATCCCAATTATCCCTGGAGCTGTGGGCTTTCTGGTTCTCCGGACCCTAACCCTAACCCTAGAAGTTGCCGACCGCGGTTTCCGGCCACGGCCCCGCCCAGGTTCTGGCTAGGAAAGCAGGGGAAGGAGCCATATCTGTGCAGTGTCGTGCTCCTCTTGGCAGGCCTTTGCAATCCCAATTACCCCTGGAGCTGTGGGCTTTCTGGTTCTCCGGACCCTAACCCTAACCCTAACCCTAGAAGTTGCTGACCGCGGTTTCCGGCCACGGCCCCCCCTGGGTTCTGGCTAGGAAAGCTGGGGAAGGAGCCATGTCGGAGCAGTGTCGTGCTCCTCTTGGCAGGCCTTTGCAATCCCAATTATCCCTGGAGCTGTGGGCTTTCTGGTTCTCCGGACCCTAACCCTAACCCTAACCCTAGAAGTTGCCGACCGCGGTTTCCGGCCACGGCCCCCCCGGGGTTCTGGCTAGGAAAGCTGGGGAAGGAGCCATATCTGTGCAGTGTCGTGCTCCTCTTGGCAGGCCTTTGCAATCCCAATTACCCCTGGAGCTGTGGGCTTTCTGGTTCTCCGGACCCTAACCCTAACCCTAACCCTAGAAGTTGCCGACCGCGGTTTCCGGCCACGGCCCCCCCTGGGTTCTGGCTAGGAAAACTGGGGAAGGAGCCATGTCGGTGCAGTGTCGTGCTCCTCTTGGCAGGCCTTTGCAATCCCAATTATCCCTGGAGCTGTGGGCTTTCTGGTTCTCCGGACCCTAACCCTAACCCTAACCCTAGAAGTTGCCGACCGCGGTTTCCGGCCACGGCCCCCCCCGGGTTCTGGCTAGGAAAGCTGGGGAAGGAGCCATGTCTGTGCAGTGTCGTGCTCCTCTTGGCAGGCCTTTGCAATCCCAATTATCCCTGGAGCTGTGGGCTTTCTGGTTCTCCAGACCCTAACCCTAACCCTAACCCTAGAAGTTGCCGACCGCGGTTTCCGGCCACGGCCCCCCCTGGGTTCTGGCTAGGAAAGCAGGGGAAGGAGCCATGTCTGTGCAGTGTCGTGCTCCTCTTGGCAGGCCTTTGCAATCCCAATTATCCCTGGAGCTGTGGGCTTTCTGGTTCTCCGGACCCTAACCCTAACCCTAACCCTAGAAGTTGCCGACCGCGGTTTCCGGCCACGGCCCCCCCTGGGTTCTGGCTAGGAAAGCAGGGGAAGGAGCCATATCTGTGCAGTGTCGTGCTCCTCTTGGCAGGCCTTTGCAATCCCAATTATCCCTGGAGCTGTGGGCTTTCTGGTTCTCCGGACCCTAACCCTAACCCTAACCCTAGAAGTTGCAGACCGCGGTTTCCGGCCACGGCCCCCCCTGGTTTCTGGCTAGGAAAGCAGGGGAAGGAGCCATGTCGGTGCAGTGTCGTGCTCCTCTTGGCAGGCCTTTGCAATCCCAATTATCCCTGGAGCTGTGGGCTTTCTGGTTCTCCGGACCCTAACCCTAACCCTAACCCTAGAAGTTGCCGACCGCGGTTTCTGGCCATGGCCCCCCCGGGTTCTGGCTAGGAAAGCAGGTGAAGGAGCCATGTCGGTGCAGTGTCGTGCTCCTCTTGGCAGGCCTTTGCAATCCCAATTATCCCTGGAGCTGTGGGCTTTCTGGTTCTCCGGACCCTAACCCTAACCCTAACCCTAGAAGTTGCTGACCACGGTTTCCGGCCACGGCCCCCCCTGGGTTCTGGCTAGGAAAGCTGGGGAGGGAGCCATGTCTGTGCAGTGTCGTGCTCCTCTTGGCAGGCCTTTGCAATCCCAATTATCCCTGGAGCTGTGGGCTTTCTGGTTCTCCGGACCCTAACCCTAACCCTAACCCTAGAAGTTGCCGACCGTGGTTTCCGGCCACGGCCCCCCCCGGGTTCTGGCTAGGAAAGCAGGGGAAGGAGCCATGTCTGTGCAGCGTCGTGCTCCTCTTGGCAGGCCTTTGCAATCCCAATTATCCCTGGAGCTGTGGGCTTTCTGGTTCTCCGGACCCTAACCCTAACCCTAGAAGTTGCCGACCGCGGTTTCCGGCCACGGCCCCCCCCGGGTTCTGGCTAGGAAAGCAGGGGAAGGAGCCATATCTGTGCAGTGTCGTGCTCCTCTTGGCAGGCCTTTGCAATCCCAATTATCCCTGGAGCTGTGGGCTTTCTGGTTCTCCGGACCCTAACCCTAACCCTAACCCTAGAAGTTGCCGACCGCGGTTTCCGGCCACGGCCCCCCCTGGGTTCTGGCTAGGAAAGCAGGGGAAGGAGCCATGTCTGTGCAGTGTCGTGCTCCTCTTGGCAGGCCTTTGCAATCCCAATTATCCCTGGAGCTGTGGGCTTTCTGGTTCTCCGGACCCTAACCCTAACCCTAACCCTAGAAGTTGCCGACCACGGTTTCCGGCCACGGCCCCCCCTGGGTTCTGGCTAGGAAAGCTGGGGAAGGAGCCATGTCTGTGCAGTGTCGTGCTCCTCTTGGCAGGCCTTTGCAATCCCAATCATCCCTGGAGCTGTGGGCTTTCTGGTTCTCCGGACCCTAACCCTAACCCTAACCCTAGAAGTTGCCGACCGTGGTTTCCGGCCACGGCCCCCCCTGGGTTCTGGCTAGGAAAGCAGGGGAAGGAGCCATGTCTGTGCAGTGTCGTGCTCCTCTTGGCAGGCCTTTGCAATCCCAATTATCCCTGGAGCTGTGGGCTTTCTGGTTCTCCGGACCCTAACCCTAACCCTAGAAGTTGCCGACCGCGGTTTCCGGCCACGGCCCCCCCTGGGTTCTGGCTAGGAAAGCAGGGGAAGGAGCCATATCTGTGCAGTGTCGTGCTCCTCTTGGCAGGCCTTTGCAATCCCAATTATCCCTGGAGCTGTGGGCTTTCTGGTTCTCCGGACCCTAACCCTAACCCTAACCCTAGAAGTTGCCGACCGCGGTTTCCGGCCACGGCCCCCCCTGGGTTCTGGCTAGGAAAGCTGGGGAAGGAGCCACGTCGGAGCAGTGTCGTGCTCCTCTTGGCAGGCCTTTGCAATCCCAACTATCCCTGGACCTGGGCGCTTTCTCGTTCTCCAGACGCTAACCCTAGCCCTAACCCTAAGAATGGCAGGTCGCGGTTTCCGGCCACGCCCCCCCTGCGTTCTGGCCATGACAGCTGCGTTAGGAGCAATGTCAGTGAAGTGTCGTGCTGCTCATGGCAGGCCTTTGCAATCCCAACTATCCCTGGACCTGGGGGCTTTCTCGTTCTCCAGACGCTAACCCTAGCCCTAACCCTAAGAATGGCAGATCGCGGTTTCCGGCCACGCCCCCCCTGCGTTCTGGCCATGACAGCTGCGGTAGGCGCAATGTCAGTGCAGTGTCGTGCTCCTCTTGGCAGGCCTTTGCAATCCCAACTATCCCTGGACCTGGGCGCTTTCTCGTTCTCCAGACGCTAACCCTAGCCCTAACCCTAAGAATGGCAGGTCGCGGTTTCCGGCCACGCCCCCCCTGCGTTCTGGCCATGACAGCTGCGGTAGGAGCAATGTCAGTGCAGTGTCGTGCTCCTCTTGGCAGGCCTTTGCAATGCCAACTATCCCTGGACCTGGGCGCTTTCTCGTTCTCCAGACGCTAACCCTAGCCCTAACCCTAAGAATGGCAGGTCGCGGTTTCCGGCCACGCCCCCCCTGCGTTCTGGCCATGACAGCTGCGGTAGGAGCAATGTCAGTGCAGTGTCGTGCTGCTCTTTCCAGGCCTTTGCAATGCCAACTATCCCTGGACCTGGGCGCTTTCTCGTTCTCCAGACGCTAACCCTAGCCCTAACCCTAAGAATGGCAGGTCGCGGTTTCCGGCCACGCCTCCTCTGCGTTCTGGCCATGACAGCTGCGGTAGGAGCAATGTCAGTGCAGTGTCGTGCAGCTCTAGAAAGGCCTTTGCAATCCCAACTATCCCTGGACCTGGGCGCTTTCTCGTTCTCCAGACGCTAACCCTAGCCCTAACCCTAAGAATGGCAGGTCGCGGTTTCCGGCCACGGCCCCCCCGGGGTTCTGGCTAGGAAAGCTGGGGAAGGAGCCATGTCTGTGCAGTGTCGTGCTCCTCTTGGCAGGCCTTTGCAATCCCAATTATCCCTGGAGCTGTGGGCTTTCTGGTTCTCCGGACCCTAACCCTAACCCTAGAAGTTGCCGACCGCGGTTTCCGGCCACGGCCCCCCCTGGGTTCTGGCTAGGAAAGCAGGGGAAGGAGCCATGTCTGTGCAGTGTCGTGCTCCTCTTGGCAGGCCTTTGCAATCCCAATTATCCCTGGAGCTGTGGGCTTTCTGGTTCTCCGGACCCTAACCCTAACCCTAACCCTAGAAGTTGCCGACCGCGGTTTCCGGCCACGGCCCCCCCTGGGTTCTGGCTAGGAAAGCTGGGGAAGGAGCCACGTCGGAGCAGTGTCGTGCTCCTCTTGGCAGGCCTTTGCAATCCCAATTATCCCTGGAGCTGTGGGCTTTCTGGTTCTCCGGACCCTAACCCTAACCCTAACCCTAGAAGTTGCCGACCGCGGTTTCTGGGCACGGCCCCCCCTGGGTTCTGGCTAGGAAAGCAGGTGAAGGAGCCATGTCTGTGCAGTGTCGTGCTCCTCTTGGCAGGCCTTTGCAATCCCAATTATCCCTGGAGCTGTGGGCTTTCTGGTTCTCCGGACCCTAACCCTAACCCTAACCCTAGAAGTTGCCGACCACGGTTTCCGGCCACGGCCCCCCTGGGTTCTGGCTAGGAAAGCTGGGGAGGGAGCCATGTCTGTGCAGTGTCGTGCTCCTCTTGGCAGGCCTTTGCAATCCCAATTATCCCTGGAGCTGTGGGCTTTCTGGTTCTCCGGACCCTAACCCTAACCCTAACCCTAGAAGTTGCCGACCGTGGTTTCCGGCCACGGCCCCCCCCGGGTTCTGGCTAGGAAAGCAGGGGAAGGAGCCATGTATGTGCAGCGTCGTGCTCCTCTTGGCAGGCCTTTGCAATCCCAATTATCCCTGGAGCTGTGGGCTTTCTGGTTCTCCGGACCCTAACCCTAACCCTAGAAGTTGCCGACCGCGGTTTCCGGCCACGGCCCCCCCCGGGTTCTGGCTAGGAAAGCAGGGGAAGGAGCCATGTCGGTGCAGTGTCGTGCTCCTCTTGGCAGGCCTTTGCAATCCCAATTATCCCTGGAGCTGTGGGCTTTCTGGTTCTCCGGACCCTAACCCTAACCCTAGAAGTTGCCGACCACGGTTTCCGGCCACGGCCCCCCCTGGGTTCTGGCTAGGAAAGCTGGGGAAGGAGCCATGTCTGTGCAGTGTCGTGCTCCTCTTGGCAGGCCTTTGCAATCCCAATTATCCCTGGAGCTGTGGGCTTTCTGGTTCTCCGGACCCTAACCCTAACCCTAACCCTAGAAGTTGCCGACCGCGGTTTCCGGCCACGGCCCCCCCTGGTTTCTGGCTAGGAAAGCTGGGGAAGGAGCCATGTCTGTGCAGTGTCGTGCTCCTCTTGGCAGGCCTTTGCAATCCCAACTATCCCTGGACCTGGGGGCTTTCTCGTTCTCCAGACGCTAACCCTAGCCCTAACCCTAAGAATGGCAGGTCGCGGTTTCCGGCCACGCCCCCCCTGCGTTCTGGCTATGACAGCTGAGTTAGGAGCAATGTCAGTGCAGTGACGTGCAGCTCTTTGCAGGCCTTTGCAATCCCAACTATCCCTACACCTGGGGGCTTTCTCGTTCTCCAGACGCTAACCCTAGCCCTAACCCTAAGAATGGCAGGTCACGGTTTCCGGCCACGCCCCCCCTGCGTTCTGGCCATGACAGCTGCGTTAGGAGCAATGTCTGTGCAGTGTCGTGCTCCTCTTGGCAGGCCTTTGCAATCCCAATTATCCCTGGAGCTGTGGGCTTTCTGGTTCTCCGGACCCTAACCCTAACCCTAACCCTAGAAGTTGCCGACCGCGGTTTCCGGCCACGGCCCCCCCTGGGTTCTGGCTAGGAAAGCAGGTGAAGGAGCCATGTCTGTGCAGCGTCGTGCTCCTCTTGGCAGGCCTTTGCAATCCCAATTATCCCTGGAGCTGTGGGCTTTCTGGTTGTCCGGACCCTAACCCTAACCCTAGAAGTTGCCGACCGCGGTTTCCGGCCACGGCCCCCCAGGGGTTCTGGCTAGGAAAGCAGGGGAAGGAGCCATGTCGGTGCAGTGTCGTGCTCCTCTTGGCAGGCCTTTGCAATCCCAATTATCCCTGGAGCTGTGGGCTTTCTGGTTCTCCGGACCCTAACCCTAACCCTAACCCTAGAAGTTGCCGACCGTGGATTCCGGCCACGGCCCCCCATGGGTTCTGGCTAGGAAAGCAGGGGAAGGAGCCATGTCTGTGCAGTGTTGTGCTCCTCTTGGCAGGCCTTTGCAATCCCAATTATCCCTGGAGCTGTGGGCTTTCTGGTTCTCCGGACCCTAACCCTAACCCTAGAAGTTGCCGACCGCGGTTTCCGGCCACGGCCCCCCCTGGGTTCTGGCTAGGAAAGCAGGGGAAGGAGCCATGTCTGTGCAGTGTCGTGCTCCTCTTGGCAGGCCTTTGCAATCCCAATTATCCCTGGAGCTGTGGGCTTTCTGGTTCTCCGGACCCTAACCCTAACCCTAACCCTAGAAGTTGCCGACCACGGTTTCCGGCCACGGCCCCCCCTGGGTTCTGGCTAGGAAAGCTGGGGAAGGAGCCATGTCTGTGCAGTGTCGTGCTCCTCTTGGCAGGCCTTTGCAATCCCAATTATCCCTGGAGCTGTGGGCTTTCTGGTTCTCCGGACCCTAACCCTAACCCTAACCCTAGAAGTTGCCGACCGCGGTTTCCGGCCACGGCCCCCCCTGGTTTCTGGCTAGGAAAGCAGGGGAAGGAGCCATGTCTGTGCAGTGTCGTGCTCCTCTTGGCAGGCCTTTGCAATCCCAACTATCCCTGGACCTGGGGGCTTTCTCGTTCTCCAGACGCTAACCCTAGCCCTAACCCTAAGAATGGCAGGTCGCGCTTTCCGGCCACGCCCCCCCTGCGTTCTGGCCATGACAGCTGCGGTAGGAGCAATGTCAGTGCAGTGTCGTGCAGCTCTTGGCAGGCCTTTGCAATCCCAACTATCCCTGGACCTGGGCGCTTTCTCGTTCTCCAGAAGCTAACCCTAGCCCTAACCCTAAGAATGGCAGGTCGCGGTTTCCGGCCACACCCCCCCTGCGTTCTGGCCATGACAGCTGCGGTAGGAGCAATGTCAGTGCAGTGTCGTGCAGCTCTAGGAAGGCCTTTGCAATCCCAACTGTCACTGGACCTGGGCGCTTTCTCGTTCTCCAGACGCTAACCCTAGCCCTAACCCTAAGAATGGCAGGTCGCGGTTTCCGGCCACGCCCCCCCGCGTTCTGGCCATGACAGCTGCGGTAGGAGCAATGTCAGTGCAGTGTCGTGCTGCTGTGTGCAGGCCTTTGCAATCCCAACTATCCCTGGACCTGGGCGCTTTCTCGTTCTCCAGACGCTAACCCTAGCCCTAACCCTAAGAATGGCAGATGGCGGTTTCCGGCCACGCCCCCCCTGCGTTCTGGCCATGACAGCTGCGGTAGGAGCAATGTCAGTGCAGTGTCGTGCTGCTCTTGGCAGGCCTTTGCAATCCCAACTATCCCTGGACCTTGGCGCTTTCTCGTTCTCCAGACGCTAACCCTAGCCCTAACCCTAAGAATGGCAGGTCGCGGTTTCCGGCCACGCCCCCCCTGCGTTCTGGCCATGACAGCTGCGGTAGGAGCAATGTCAGTGCAGTGTCGTGCTGCTCTTGGCAGGCCTTTGCAATCCCAACTATCCCTGGACCTTGGCGCTTTCTCGTTCTCCAGACGCTAACCCTAGCCCTAACCCTAAGAATGGCAGGTCGCGGTTTCCGGTCACGCCCCCCCTGCGTTCTGGCCATGACAGCTGCGGTAGGAGCAATGTCAGTGCAGTGTCGTGCAGCTCTTGGCAGGCCTTTGCAATCCCAACTATCCCTGGACGTGGGCGCTTTCTCGTTCTCCAGACGCTAACCCTAGCCCTAACCCTAAGAATGGCAGATCGCGGTTTCCGGCCACGCCCCCCCTGCGTTCTGGCCATGACAGCTGCGGTAGGAGCAATGTCAGTGCAGTGTCGTGCAGCTCTTGGCAGGCCTTTGCAATGCCAACTATCCCTGGACCTGGGCGCTTTCTCGTTCTCCAGACGCTAACCCTAGCCCTAACCCTAAGAATGGCAGGTCGCGGTTTCCGGCCACGCCCCCCCTGCGTTCTGGCCATGACAGCTGCGGTAGGAGCAATGTCAGTGCAGTGTCGTGCAACTCTTGGCAGGCCTTTGCAATCCCAACTATCCCTGGACCTGGGCGCTTTCTCATTCTCCAGACGCTAACCCTAGCCCTAACCCTAAGAATGGCAGGTCGCGGTTTCCGGCCACGCCCCCCCTGCGTTCTGGCTATGACAGCAGCGGTAGGAGCAATGTCAGTGCAGTGTCGTGCAACTCTTGACAGGCCTTTGCAATGCCAACTATCACTGGACCTGGGCGCTTTCTCGTTCTCCAGACGCTAACCCTAGCCCTAACCCTAAGAATGGCAGGTCGCGGTTTCCGGCCACGCCCCCCCGCGTTCTGGCCATGACAGCTGCGGTAGGAGCAATGTCAGTGCAGTGTCGTGCTGCTCTTTCCAGGCCTTTGCAATGCCAACTATCCCTGGACCTGGGCGCTTTCTCGTTCTCCAGACGCTAACCCTAGCCCTAACCCTAAGAATGGCAGGTCGCGGTTTCCGGCCACGCCTCCTCTGTGTTCTGGCCATGACAGCTGCGGTAGGAGCAATGTCAGTGCAGTGTCGTGGAACTCTTGGCAGGCCTTTGCAATGCCAACTATCCCTGGACCTGGGGGCTTTCTCGTTCTCCAGACGCTAACCCTAGCCCTAACCCTAAGAATGGCAGATCGCGGTTTCCGGCCACGCCCCCCCTGCGTTCTGGCCATGACAGCTGCGGTAGGAGCAATGTCAGTGCAGTGTCGTGCTGCTCTTGGCAGGCCTTTGCAATCCCAACTATCCCTGGACCTGGGCACTTTCTCGTTCTCCAGACGCTAACCCTAGCCCTAACCCTAAGAATGGCAGGTCGCGGTTTCCAGCCACGCCCCCCCTGCGTTCTGGCCATGACAGCTGCGATAGGAGCAATGTCAGTGCAGTGTCGTGCAGCTCTTGGCAGGCCTTTGCAATCCCAACTATCACTGGACCTGGGCGCTTTCTCATTCTCCAGACGCTAACCCTAGCCCTAACCCTAAGAATGGCAGATCGCGGTTTCCGGCCACGCCCCCCCTGCGTTCTGGCCATGACAGCTGCGGTAGGAGCAATGTCAGTGCAGTGTCGTGCTGTTCTTGGCAGGCCTTTGCAATCCCAACTATCCCTGGACCTGGGCGATTTCTCGTTCTCCAGACGCTAACCCTAGCCCTAACCCTAAGAATGGCAGGTTGCGGTTTCTGGCCACGCCCCCCCTGCGTTCTGGCCATGACAGCTGATGTAGGAGCAATGCCAGTGCAGTGTCGTGCAGCTCTTGGCAGGCCTTTGCAATCCCAACTATCCCTGCACCTGGGCGCTTTCTCGTTCTCCAGACGCTAACCCTAGCCCTAACCCTAAGAATGGCAGATCGCGGTTTCCGGCCACGCCCCCCCTGTGTTCTGGCCATGACAGCTGCGGTAGGAGCAATGTCAGTGCAGTGTCGTGCTGCTCTTGGCAGGCCTTTGCAATCCCAACTATCCCTGGACCTGGGCGCTTTCTCGTTCTCCAGACGCTAACCCTAGCCCTAACCCAAAGAATGGCAGGTCGCGGTTTCCGGCCACGCCCCCCCTGCGTTCTGGCCATGACAGCTGCGGTAGGAGCAATGTCAGTGCAGTGTCGTGCTGCTCTTGGCAGGCCTTTGCAATGCCAACTATCCCTGGACCTGGGCGCTTTCTCGTTCTCCAGACGCTAACCCTAGCCCTAACCCTAAGAATGGCAGATCGCGGTTTCCGGCCACGCCCCCCCTGCGTTCTGGCCATGACAGCTGCGGTAGGAGCAATGTCAGTGCAGTGTCGTGCTGCTCTTGGCAGGCCTTTGCAATCCCAACTATCCCTGGACCTGGGCGCTTTCTCGTTCTCCAGATGCTAACCCTAGCACTAACCCTAAGAATGGCAGGTCGCGGTTTCCGGCCACGCCCCCCCTGCGTTCTGGCCATGACAGCTGCGGTAGGAGCAATGTCAGTGCAGTGTCATGCTGCTCTTGGCAGGCCTTTGCAATCCCAACTATCCCTGGACCTGGGCGCTTTCTCGTTCTCCAGACGCTAACACTAGCCCTAACCCTAAGAATGGCAGGTCACGGTTTCCGGCCACGCCCCCCCGTGTTCTGGCCATGACAGCTGCGGTTGGAGCAATGTCAGTGCAGTGTCGTGCTGCTCTTGGCAGGCTTTTGCAATCCCAACTATCCCTGGACCTGGGCGCTTTCTCGTTCTCCAGACGCTAACCCTAGCCCTAACCCTAAGAATGGCAGGTCGCAGTTTCCGGCCACGCCCCCCCTGCATTCTGGCCATGACAGCTGCGGTAGGAGCAATGTCAGTGCAGTGTCGTGCTGCTCTTGGCAGGCCTTTGCAATCCCAACTATCCCAGGACCTGGGCATTTTATCGTTCTCCAGACGCTAACCCTAGCCCTAACCCTAAGAATGGCAGGTCGCGGTTTACGGCCACGCCCCCCCTGCGTTCTTGCCATGACAGCTGCGGTAGGAGCAATGTCAGTGCAGTGTCGTGCTGTTCTTGGCAGGCCTTTGCAATCCCAACTATCCCTGGACCTGGGCGCTTTCTCGTTCTCCAGACGCTAACCCTAGCCCTAACCCTAAGAATGGCAGGTCACGGTTTCCGGCCACGCCCCCCCGTGTTCTGGCCATGACAGCTGCGGTAGGAGCAATGTCAGTGCAGTGTCGTGCTGCTCTTTGCAGGCCTTTGCAATCCCAACTATCCCTGGACCTGGGCGCTTTCTCGTTCTCCAGACGCTAACCCTAGCCCTAACCCTAAGAATGGCAGGTCACGGTTTCCGGCCACGCCCCCCGTGTTCTGGCCATGACAGCTGCGGTAGGAGCAATGTCAGTGCAGTGTCGTGCTGCTCTTGGCAGGCCTTTGCAATGCCAACTATCCCTGGACCTGGGCGCTTTCTCGTTCTCCAGATGCTAACCCTAGCCCTAACCCTAAGAATGGCAGGTCGCGGTTTCCGGCCACGCCCCCCCTGCGTTCTGGCCATGACAGCTGCGGTAGGAGCAATGTCAGTGCAGTGTCGTGCTGCTCTTGGCAGGCCTTTGCAATGCCAACTATCCCTGGACCTGGGCGCTTTCTCGTTCTCCAGACGCTAACCCTAGCCCTAACCCTAAGAATGGCAGGTCGCGGTTTCCAGCCACGCCCCCCATGCGTTCTGGCCATGACAGCTGCGATAGGAGCAATGTCAGTGCAGTGTCGTGCAGCTCTTGGCAGGCCTTTGCAATCCCAACTATCACTGGACCTGGGCGCTTTCTCATTCTCCAGACGCTAACCCTAGCCCTAACCCTAAGAATGGCAGGTCGCGGTTTCCGGCCACGCCCCCCCTGCGTTCTGGCCATGACAGCTGCGGTAGGAGCAATGTCAGTGCAGTGTCGTGCTGCTGTTTGCAGGCCTTTGCAATCCCAACTATCCCTGGACCTGGGCATTTTATCGTTCTCCAGACGCTAACCCTAGCACTAACCCTAAGAATGGCAGGTCGCGGTTTCCGGCCACGCCCCCCCTGCGTTCTTGCCATGACAGCTGCGGTAGGAGCAATGTCAGTGCAGTGTCGTGCTGTTCTTGGCAGGCCTTTGCAATCCCAACTATCCCTGGACCTGGGCGCTTTCTCGTTCTCCAGACGCTAACCCTAGCCCTAACCCTAAGAATGGCAGATCGCGGTTTCCGGCCACGCCCCCCCTGCGTTCTGGCCATGACAGCTGCGGTAGGAGCAATGTCAGTGCAGTGTCGTGCTGCTCTTGGCAGGCCTTTGCAATCCCAACTATCTCTGGACCTGGGCACTTTCTCGTTCTCCAGACGCTAACCCTAGCCCTAACCCTAAGAATGGCAGATCGCGGTTTCCGGCCACGCCCCCCCTGCGTTCTGGCCATGACAGCTGCGATAGGAGCAATGTCAGTGCAGTGTCGTGCAGCTCTTGGCAGGCCTTTGCAATCCCAACTATCGCTGGACCTGGGCGCTTTCTCGTTCTCCAGATGCTAACCCTAGCACTAACCCTAATAATGGCAGGTCGCGGTTTCCGGCCACGCCCCCCCTGCGTTCTGGCCATGACAGCTGCGGTAGGAGCAATGTCAGTGCAGTGTCGTGCTGCTCTTGGCAGGCCTTTGCAATCCCAACTATCCCTGGACCTGGGCGCTTTCTCGTTCTCCAGACGCTAACACTAGCCCTAACCCTAAGAATGGCAGGTCACGGTTTCCGGCCACGCCCCCCCGTGTTCTGGCCATGACAGCTGCGGTTGGAGCAATGTCAGTGCAGTGTCGTGCTGCTCTTGGCAGGCTTTTGCAATCCCAACTATCCCCCTGGACGCTTCTCGTTCTCCAGGACGCTAACCCTAGCCTAACCTCCCCCCCCCCCAGCCCCCCGCCCCCACCCCCCCCTCCCCAGCCCCCTCCCCCCCCCCCCCCCTAAGAATGGCAGGTCGCAGTTTCCGGCCACGCCCCCCCTGCATTCTGGCCATGACAGCTGCGGTAGGAGCAATGTCAGTGCAGTGTCGTGCAGCTCTTGGCAGACCTTTGCAATGCCAACTATCCCTGGACCTGGGCATTTTATCGTTCTCCAGACGCTAACCCTAGCCCTAACCCTAAGAATGGCAGATCGCGGTTTCCGGCCACGCCCCCCCTGCGTTCTGGCCATGACAGCTGCGGTAGGAGCAATGTCAGTGCAGTGTCGTGCTGCTCTTGGCAGGCCTTTGCAATCCCAACTATCCCTGGACCTGGGCGCTTTCTCGTTCTCCAGACGCTAACCCTAGCCCTAACCCTAAGAATGGCAGGTCGCGGTTTCCGGCCACGCCCCCCCTGTGTTCTGGCCATGACAGCTGCGGTAGGAGCAATGTCAGTGCAGTGTCGTGCTGCTCTTGGCAGGCCTTTGCAATGCCAACTATCCCTGGACCTGGGCGCTTTCTCGTTCTCCAGATGCTAACCCTAGCCCTAACCCTAAGAATGGCAGGTCGCGGTTTCCGGCCACGCCCCCCCTGCGTTCTGCCCATGACAGCTGCGGTAGGAGCAATGTCAGTGCAGTGTCGTGCTGCTCTTGGCAGGCCTTTGCAATCCCAACTATCCCTGGACCTGGGCGCTTTCTCGTTCTCCAGACGCTAACCCTAGCCCTAACCCTAAGAATGGCAGGTCGCGGTTTCCGGTCACGCCCCCCCGTGTTCTGGCCATGACAGCTGCGGTTGGAACAATGTCAGTGCAGTGTCGTGCTGCTCTTGGCAGGCCTTTGCAATGCCAACTATCCCTGGACCTGGGCGCTTTCTCGTTCTCCAGACGCTAACCCTAGCCCTAACCCTAAGAATGGCAGGTCACGGTTTCCGGCCACGCCCCCCGTGTTCTGGCCATGACAGCTGCGGTAGGAGCAATGTCAGTGCAGTGTCGTGCAGCTCTTGGCAGGCCTTTGCAATGCCAACTATCCCTGGACCTGGGCATTTTATCGTTCTCCAGACGCTAACCCTAGCCCTAACCCTAAGAATGGCAGGTCGCGGTTTCCGGCCACGCCCCCCCTACGTTCTGGCCATGACAGCTGCGGTAGGAGCAATGTCAGTGCAGTGTCGTGCTGTTCTTGGCAGGCCTTTGCAATCCCAACTATCCCTGGACCTGGGCGCTTTCTCGTTCTCCAGACGCTAACCCTAGCCCTAACCCTAAGAATGGCAGGTCACGGTTTCCGGCCACGCCCCCCCGTGTTCTGGCCATGACAGCTGCGGTAGGAGCAATGTCAGTGCAGTGTCGTGCTGCTCTTTGCAGGCCTTTGCAATCCCAACTATCCCTGGACCTGGGCGCTTTCTCGTTCTCCAGACGCTAACCCTAGCCCTAACCCTAAGAATGGCAGGTCACGGTTTCCGGCCACGCCCCCCGTGTTCTGGCCATGAGAGCTGCGGTAGGAGCAATGTCAGTGCAGTGTCGTGCAGCTCTTGGCAGACCTTTGCAATGCCAACTATCCCTGGACCTGGGCATTTTATCGTTCTCCAGACGCTAACCCTAGCCCTAACCCTAAGAATGGCAGATCGCGGTTTCCGGCCACGCCCCCCCTGCGTTCTGGCCATGACAGCTGCGGTAGGAGCAATGTCAGTGCAGTGTCGTGCTGCTCTTGGCAGGCCTTTGCAATCCCAACTATCCCTGGACCTGGGCGATTTCTCGTTCTCCAGACGCTAACCCTAGCCCTAACCCTAAGAATGGCAGGTCGCGGTTTCCGGCCACGCCCCCCCTGCGTTCTGGCCATGACAGCTGCGGTAGGAGCAATGTCAGTGCAGTGTCGTGCTGCTCTTGGCAGGCCTTTGCAATCCCAACTATCCCTGGACCTGGGCGCTTTCTCGTTCTCCAGATGCTAACCCTAGCCCTAACCCTAAGAATGGCAGGTCGCGGTTTCCGGCCACGCCCCCCCTGCGTTCTGCCCATGACAGCTGCGGTAGGAGCAATGTCAGTGCAGTGTCGTGCTGCTCTTGGCAGGCCTTTGCAATGCCAACTATCCCTGGACCTGGGCGCTTTCTCGTTCTCCAGACGCTAACCCTAGCCCTAACCCTAAGAATGGCAGGTCGCGGTTTCCGGTCACGCCCGCCCCTGCGTTCTGGCCATGACAGCTGCGGTAGGAGCAATGTCAGTGCAGTGTCGTGCTGCTCTTGGCAGGCCTTTGCAATCCCAACTATCCCTGGACCTGGGCGCTTTCTCGTTCTCCAGACGCTAACCCTAGCCCTAACCCTAAGAATGGCAGGTCGCGGTTTCCGGCCACGCCCCCCCTGCGTTCTGGCCATGACAGCTGCGGTAGGAGCAATGTCAGTGCAGTGTCGTGCTGCTCTTTCCAGGCCTTTGCAATGCCAACTATCCCTGGACCTGGGCGCTTTCTCGTTCTCCAGACGCTAACCCTAGCCCTAACCCTAAGAATGGCAGGTCGCGGTTTCCGGCCACGCCTCCTCTGCGTTCTGGCCATGACAGCTGCGGTAGGAGCAATGTCAGTGCAGTGTCGTGCTGCTCTTGGCAGGCCTTTGCAATCCCAACTATCCCTGGACCTTGGCGCTTTCTCGATCTCCAGACGCTAACCCTAGCCCTAACCCTAAGAATGGCAGGTCGCGGTTTCCGGCCACGCCCGCCTGGGTTCTGGCCATGACAGCTGCGGTAGGAGCAATGTCAGTGCAGTGTCGTGCTGCTCTTGGCAGGCCTTTGCAATCCCAACTATCCCTGGACCTGGGCGCTTTCTCGTTCTCCAGACGCTAACCCTAGCCCTAACCCTAAGAATGGCAGGTCGCGGTTTCCGGCCACGCCCGCCTGGGTTCTGGCCATGACAGCTGCGGTAGGAGCAATGTCAGTGCAGTGTCGTGCTGTTCTTGGCAGGCCTTTGCAATCCCAACTATCTCTGGACCTGGGCGCTTTCTCGTTCTCCAGACGCTAACCCTAGCCCTAACCCTAAGAATGGCAGGTCGCGGTTTCCGGCCACGCCCCCCCTGCGTTCTGGCCATGACAGCTGCGGTAGGAGCAATGTCAGTGCAGTGTCGTGCTGCTCTTGGCAGGCCTTTGCAATGCCAACTATCCCTGGACCTGGGCGCTTTCTCGTTCTCCAGACGCTAACCCTAGCCCTAACCCTAAGAATGGCAGGTCGCGGTTTCCGGCCACGCCCGCCTGGGTTCTGGCCATGACAGCTGCGGTAGGAGCAATGTCAGTGCAGTGTCGTGCTGCTCTTGGCAGGCCTTTGCAATCCCAACTATCCCTGGACCTGGGCGCTTTCTCGTTCTCCAGACGCTAACCCTAGCCCTAACCCTAAGAATGGCAGGTCGCGGTTTCCGGCCACGCCCCCCCTGCGTTCTGGCCATGACAGCTGCGGTAGGAGCAATGTCAGTGCAGTGTCGTGCTGCTCTTGGCAGGCCTTTGCAATCCCAACTATCCCTGGACCTGGGCGCTTTCTCGTTCTCCAGACGCTAACCCTAGCCCTAACCCTAAGAATGGCAGGTCGCGGTTTCCGGCCACGCCCGCCTGGATTCTGGCCATGACAGCTGCGGTAGGAGCAATGTCAGTGCAGTGTCGTGCTGCTCTTGGCAGGCCTTTGCAATCCCAACTATCCCTGGACCTGGGCGCTTTCTCGTTCTCCAGACGCTAACCCTAGCCCTAACCCTAAGAATGGCAGGTCGCGGTTTCCGGCCACGCCCGCCTGGGTTCTGGCCATGACAGCTGCGGTAGGAGCAATGTCAGTGCAGTGTCGTGCTGCTCTTGGCAGGCCTTTGCAATGCCAACTATCCCTGGACCTGGGCGCTTTCTCGTTCTCCAGACGCTAACCCTAGCCCTAACCCTAAGAATGGCAGGTCGCGGTTTCCGGCCACGCCCCCCCTGCGTTCTGGCCATGACAGCTGCGGTAGGAGCAATGTCAGTGCAGTGTCGTGCTGCTCTTGGCAGGCCTTTGCAATCCCAACTATCCCTGGACCTGGGCGCTTTCTCGTTCTCCAGACGCTAACCCTAGCCCTAACCCTAAGAATGGCAGGTCGCGGTTTCCGGCCACGCCCGCCCTGCGTTCTGGCCATGACAGCTGCGGTAGGAGCAATGTCAGTGCAGTGTCGTGCAGCTCTTGGCAGGCCTTTGCAATGCCAACTATCCCTGGACCTGGGCATTTTATCGTTCTCCAGACGCTAACCCTAGCCCTAACCCTAAGAATGGCAGGTCGCGGTTTCCGGCCACGCCCCCCCTACGTTCTGGCCATGACAGCTGCGGTAGGAGCAATGTCAGTGCAGTGTCGTGCTGTTCTTGGCAGGCCTTTGCAATCCCAACTATCCCTGGACCTGGGCGCTTTCTCGTTCTCCAGACGCTAACCCTAGCCCTAACCCTAAGAATGGCAGGTCACGGTTTCCGGCCACGCCCCCCCGTGTTCTGGCCATGACAGCTGCGGTAGGAGCAATGTCAGTGCAGTGTCGTGCTGCTCTTGGCAGGCCTTTGCAATCCCAACTATCCCTGGACCTGGGCGATTTCTCGTTCTCCAGACGCTAACCCTAGCCCTAACCCTAAGAATGGCAGGTCGCGGTTTCCGGCCACGCCCCCCCTGCGTTCTGGCCATGACAGCTGCGGTAGGAGCAATGTCAGTGCAGTGTCGTGCTGCTCTTGGCAGGCCTTTGCAATCCCAACTATCCCTGGACCTGGGCGCTTTCTCGTTCTCCAGATGCTAACCCTAGCCCTAACCCTAAGAATGGCAGGTCGCGGTTTCCGGCCACGCCCCCCCTGCGTTCTGCCCATGACAGCTGCGGTAGGAGCAATGTCAGTGCAGTGTCGTGCTGCTCTTGGCAGGCCTTTGCAATGCCAACTATCCCTGGACCTGGGCGCTTTCTCGTTCTCCAGACGCTAACCCTAGCCCTAACCCTAAGAATGGCAGGTCGCGGTTTCCGGTCACGCCCGCCCCTGCGTTCTGGCCATGACAGCTGCGGTAGGAGCAATGTCAGTGCAGTGTCGTGCTGCTCTTGGCAGGCCTTTGCAATCCCAACTATCCCTGGAACTGGGCGCTTTCTCGTTCTCCAGACGCTAACCCTAGCCCTAACCCTAAGAATGGCAGGTCGCGGTTTCCGGCCACGCCCCCCCTGCGTTCTGGCCATGACAGCTGCGGTAGGAGCAATGTCAGTGCAGTGTCGTGCTGCTCTTGGCAGGCCTTTGCAATCCCAACTATCCCTGGACCTGGGCGCTTTCTCGTTCTCCAGACGCTAACCCTAGCCCTAACCCTAAGAATGGCAGATCGCGGTTTCCGGCCACGCCCGCCTGGGTTCTGGCCATGACAGCTGCGGTAGGAGCAATGTCAGTGCAGTGTCGTGCTGCTCTTGGCAGGCCTTTGCAATCCCAACTATCCCTGGACCTTGGCGCTTTCTCGATCTCCAGACGCTAACCCTAGCCCTAACCCTAAGAATGGCAGGTCGCGGTTTCCGGCCACGCCCGCCTGGGTTCTGGCCATGACAGCTGCGGTAGGAGCAATGTCAGTGCAGTGTCGTGCTGCTCTTGGCAGGCCTTTGCAATCCCAACTATCCCTGGACCTGGGCGCTTTCTCGTTCTCCAGACGCTAACCCTAGCCCTAACCCTAAGAATGGCAGGTCGCGGTTTCCGGCCACGCCCGCCTGGGTTCTGGCCATGACAGCTGCGGTAGGAGCAATGTCAGTGCAGTGTCGTGCTGTTCTTGGCAGGCCTTTGCAATCCCAACTATCTCTGGACCTGGGCGCTTTCTCGTTCTCCAGACGCTAACCCTAGCCCTAACCCTAAGAATGGCAGGTCGCGGTTTCCGGCCACGCCCCCCCTGCGTTCTGGCCATGACAGCTGCGGTAGGAGCAATGTCAGTGCAGTGTCGTGCTGCTCTTGGCAGGCCTTTGCAATGCCAACTATCCCTGGACCTGGGCGCTTTCTCGTTCTCCAGACGCTAACCCTAGCCCTAACCCTAAGAATGGCAGGTCGCGGTTTCCGGCCACGCCCGCCTGGGTTCTGGCCATGACAGCTGCGGTAGGAGCAATGTCAGTGCAGTGTCGTGCTGCTCTTGGCAGGCCTTTGCAATCCCAACTATCCCTGGACCTGGGCGCTTTCTCGTTCTCCAGACGCTAACCCTAGCCCTAACCCTAAGAATGGCAGGTCGCGGTTTCCGGCCACGCCCCCCCTGCGTTCTGGCCATGACAGCTGCGGTAGGAGCAATGTCAGTGCAGTGTCGTGCTGCTCTTGGCAGGCCTTTGCAATCCCAACTATCCCTGGACCTGGGCGCTTTCTCGTTCTCCAGACGCTAACCCTAGCCCTAACCCTAAGAATGGCAGGTCGCGGTTTCCGGCCACGCCCGCCTGGATTCTGGCCATGACAGCTGCGGTAGGAGCAATGTCAGTGCAGTGTCGTGCTGCTCTTGGCAGGCCTTTGCAATCCCAACTATCCCTGGACCTGGGCGCTTTCTCGTTCTCCAGACGCTAACCCTAGCCCTAACCCTAAGAATGGCAGGTCGCGGTTTCCGGCCACGCCCGCCTGGGTTCTGGCCATGACAGCTGCGGTAGGAGCAATGTCAGTGCAGTGTCGTGCTGCTCTTGGCAGGCCTTTGCAATGCCAACTATCCCTGGACCTGGGCGCTTTCTCGTTCTCCAGACGCTAACCCTAGCCCTAACCCTAAGAATGGCAGGTCGCGGTTTCCGGCCACGCCCCCCCTGCGTTCTGGCCATGACAGCTGCGGTAGGAGCAATGTCAGTGCAGTGTCGTGCTGCTCTTGGCAGGCCTTTGCAATCCCAACTATCCCTGGACCTGGGCGCTTTCTCGTTCTCCAGACGCTAACCCTAGCCCTAACCCTAAGAATGGCAGGTCGCGGTTTCCGGCCACGCCCGCCCTGCGTTCTGGCCATGACAGCTGCGGTAGGAGCAATGTCAGTGCAGTGTCGTGCTGCTCTTGGCAGGCCTTTGCAATCCCAACTATCTCTGGACCTGGGCGCTTTCTCGTTCTCCAGACGCTAACCCTAGCCCTAACCCTAAGAATGGCAGGTCGCGGTTTCCGGCCACGCCCCCCCTGCGTTCTGGCCATGACAGCTGCGGTAGGAGCAATGTCAGTGCAGTGTCGTGCTGCTCTTGGCAGGCCTTTGCAATCCCAACTATCCCTGGACCTGGGCGCTTTCTCGTTCTCCAGACGCTAACCCTAGCCCTAACCCTAAGAATGGCAGGTCGCGGTTTCCGGGCACGCCCGCCTGGGTTCTGGCCATGACAGCTGCGGTAGGAGCAATGTCAGTGCAGTGTCGTGCTGCTCTTGGCAGGCCTTTGCAATCCCAACTATCCCTGGAACTGGGCGCTTTCTCGTTCTCCAGACGCTAACCCTAGCCCTAACCCTAAGAATGGCAGGTCGCGGTTTCCGGCCACGCCCGCCTGGGTTCTGGCCATGACAGCTGCGGTAGGAGCAATGTCAGTGCAGTGTCGTGCTGCTCTTGGCAGGCCTTTGCAATCCCAACTATCCCTGGACCTGGGCGCTTTCTCGTTCTCCAGACGCTAACCCTAGCCCTAACCCTAAGAATGGCAGATCGCGGTTTCCGGCCACGCCCGCCTGGGTTCTGGCCATGACAGCTGCGGTAGGAGCAATGTCAGTGCAGTGTCGTGCTGTTCTTGGCAGGCCTTTGCAATCCCAACTATCTCTGGACCTGGGCGCTTTCTCGTTCTCCAGACGCTAACCCTAGCCCTAACCCTAAGAATGGCAGGTCGCGGTTTCCGGCCACGCCCCCCCTGCGTTCTGCCCATGACAGCTGCGGTAGGAGCAATGTCAGTGCAGTGTCGTGCTGCTCTTGGCAGGCCTTTGCAATGCCAACTATCCCTGGACCTGGGCGCTTTCTCGTTCTCCAGACGCTAACCCTAGCCCTAACCCTAAGAATGGCAGGTCGCGGTTTCCGGCCACGCCCGCCTGGGTTCTGGCCATGACAGCTGCGGTAGGAGCAATGTCAGTGCAGTGTCGTGCTGCTCTTGGCAGGCCTTTGCAATGCCAACTATCCCTGGACCTGGGCACTTTCTCGTTCTCCAGACGCTAACCCTAGCCCTAACCCTAAGAATGGCAGGTCGCGGTTTCCGGCCACGCCCCCCCTGCGTTCTGGCCATGACAGCTGCGGTAGGAGCAATGTCAGTGCAGTGTCGTGCTGCTCTTGGCAGGCCTTTGCAATCCCAACTATCCCTGGACCTGGGCGCTTTCTCGTTCTCCAGACGCTAACCCTAGCCCTAACCCTAAGAATGGCAGGTCGCGGTTTCCGGCCACGCCCCCCCTGCGTTCTGGCCATGACAGCTGCGGTAGGAGCAATGTCAGTGCAGTGTCGTGCTGCTCTTGGCAGGCCTTTGCAATCCCAACTATCCCTGGACCTGGGCGCTTTCTCGTTCTCCAGACGCTAACCCTAGCCCTAACCCTAAGAATGGCAGGTCGCGGTTTCCGGCCACGCCCGCCTGGGTTCTGGCCATGACAGCTGCGGTAGGAGCAATGTCAGTGCAGTGTCGTGCTGCTCTTGGCAGGCCTTTGCAATCCCAACTATCCCTGGACCTGGGCGCTTTCTCGTTCTCCAGACGCTAACCCTAGCCCTAACCCTAAGAATGGCAGGTCGCGGTTTCCGGCCACGCCCCCCCTGCGTTCTGGCCATGACAGCTGCGGTAGGAGCAATGTCAGTGCAGTGTCGTGCTGCTCTTGGCAGGCCTTTGCAATCCCAACTATCCCTGGACCTGGGCGCTTTCTCGTTCTCCAGACGCTAACCCTAGCCCTAACCCTAAGAATGGCAGGTCGCGGTTTCCGGCCACGCCCGCCCTGCGTTCTGGCCATGACAGCTGCGGTAGGAGCAATGTCAGTGCAGTGTCGTGCTGCTCTTGGCAGGCCTTTGCAATCCCAACTATCTCTGGACCTGGGCGCTTTCTCGTTCTCCAGACGCTAACCCTAGCCCTAACCCTAAGAATGGCAGGTCGCGGTTTCCGGCCACGCCCCCCCTGCGTTCTGGCCATGACAGCTGCGGTAGGAGCAATGTCAGTGCAGTGTCGTGCTCCTCTTGGCAGGCCTTTGCAATCCCAACTATCCCTGGACCTGGGCGCTTTCTCGTTCTCCAGACGCTAACCCTAGCCCTAACCCTAAGAATGGCAGGTCGCGGTTTCCGGCCACGCCCCCCCGCGTTCTGGCCATGACAGCTGCGGTAGGAGCAATGTCAGTGCAGTGTCGTGCTGCTCTTGGCAGGCCTTTGCAATGCCAACTATCCCTGGACCTGGGCACTTTCTCGTTCTCCAGACGCTAACCCTAGCCCTAACCCTAAGAATGGCAGGTCGCGGTTTCCGGCCACGCCCCCCCTGCGTTCTGGCCATGACAGCTGCGGTAGGAGCAATGTCAGTGCAGTGTCGTGCTGCTCTTGGCAGGCCTTTGCAATCCCAACTATCCCTGGACCTGGGCGCTTTCTCGTTCTCCAGACGCTAACCCTAGCCCTAACCCTAAGAATGGCAGGTCGCGGTTTCCGGCCACGCCCCCCCTGCGTTCTGGCCATGACAGCTGAGGTAGGAGCAATGTCAGTGCAGTGTCGTGCTGCTCTTGGCAGGCCTTTGCAATCCCAACTATCCCTGGACCTGGGCGCTTTCTCGTTCTCCAGACGCTAACCCTAGCCCTAACCCTAAGAATGGCAGGTCGCGGTTTCCGGCCACGCCCCCCCTGCGTTCTGGCCATGACAGCTGCGGTAGGAGCAATGTCAGTGCAGTGTCGTGCTGCTCTTGGCAGGCCTTTGCAATGCCAACTATCCCTGGACCTGGGCGCTTTCTCGTTCTCCAGACGCTAACCCTAGCCCTAACCCTAAGAATGGCAGATCGCGGTTTCCGGCCACGCCCGCCTGGGTTCTAGCCATGACAGCTGCGGTAGGAGCAATGTCAGTGCAGTGTCGTGCTGCTCTTGGCAGGCCTTTGCAATCCCAACTATCCCTGGACCTGGGCGCTTTCTCGTTCTCCAGACGCTAACCCTAGCCCTAACCCTAAGAATGGCAGGTCGCGGTTTCCGGTCACGCCCCCCCCTGCGTTCTGGCCATGACAGCTGCGGTAGGAGCAATGTCAGTGCAGTGTCGTGCTGCTCTTGGCAGGCCTTTGCAATCCCAACTATCCCTGGACCTGGGCGCTTTCTCGTTCTCCAGACGCTAACCCTAGCCCTAACCCTAAGAATGGCAGGTCGCGGTTTCCGGCCACGCCCGCCTGGGTTCTGGCCATGACAGCTGCGGTAGGAGCAATGTCAGTGCAGTGTCGTGCTGTTCTTGGCAGGCCTTTGCAATCCCAACTATCCCTGGACCTGGGCGCTTTCTCGTTCTCTAGACGCTAACCCTAGCCCTAACCCTAAGAATGGCAGGTCGCAGTTTCCGGCCACGCCCCCCCTGCGTTCTGGCCATGACAGCTGCGGTAGGAGCAATGTCAGTGCAGTGTCGTGCTGCTCTTGGCAGGCCTTTGCAATCCCAACTATCTCTGGACCTGGGCGCTTTCTCGTTCTCCAGACGCTAACCCTAGCCCTAACCCTAAGAATGGCAGGTTGCGGTTTCCGGCCACGCCCGCCTGGGTTCTAGCCATGACAGCTGCGGTAGGAGCAATGTCAGTGCAGTGTCGTGCTGCTCTTGGCAGGCCTTTGCAATCCCAACTATCCCTGGACCTGGGCGCTTTCTCGTTCTCCAGACGCTAACCCTAGCCCTAACCCTAAGAATGGCAGGTCGCGGTTTCCGGTCACGCCCCCCCCTGCGTTCTGGCCATGACAGCTGCAGTAGGAGCAATGTCAGTGCAGTGTCGTGCTGCTCTTGGCAGGCCTTTGCAATGCCAACTATCCCTGGACCTGGGCGCTTTCTCGTTCTCCAGACGCTAACCCTAGCCCTAACCCTAAGAATGCCAGGTCGCGGTTTCCGGCCACGCCCCCCCTGCATTCTGGCCATGACAGCTGCGGTAGGAGCAATGTCAGTGCAGTGTCGTGCTGCTCTTGGCAGGCCTTTGCAATCCCAACTATCCCTGGACCTGGGCGCTTTCTCGTTCTCCAGACGCTAACCCTAGCCCTAACCCTAAGAATGGCAGGTCGCGGTTTCCGGCCACGCCCCCCCTGCGTTCTGGCCATGACAGCTGCGGTAGGAGCAATGTCAGTGCAGTGTCGTGCAGCTATTGGCAGGCCTTTGCAATGCCAACTATCCCTGGACCTGGGCGCTTTCTCGTTCTCCAGACGCTAACCCTAGCCCTAACCCTAAGAATGGCAGGTCGCGGTTTCCGGCCACGCCCCCCCTGCGTTCTGGCCATGACAGCTGCGGTAGGAGCAATGTCAGTGCAGTGTCGTGCTGCTCTTGGCAGGCCTTTGCAATCCCAACTATCCCTGGACCTGGGCGCTTTCTCGTTCTCCAGACGCTAACCCTAGCCCTAACCCTAAGAATGGCATGTCGCGGTTTCCGGCCACACCCCACCTGTGTTCTGGCCATGACAGCTGCGGTAGGAGCAATGTCAGTGCAGTGTCGTGCTGCTCTTGGCAGGCCTTTGCAATCCCAACTATCCCTGGAACTGGGCGCTTTCTCGTTCTCCAGACGCTAACCCTAGCCCTAACCCTAAGAATGGCAGGTCGCGGTTTCCGGCCACGCCCGCCTGGGTTCTGGCCATGACAGCTGCGGTAGGAGCAATGTCAGTGCAGTGTCGTGCTGCTCTTGGCAGGCCTTTGCAATCCCAACTATCCCTGGACCTGGGCGCTTTCTCGTTCTCCAGACGCTAACCCTAGCCCTAACCCTAAGAATGGCAGGTCGCGGTTTCCGGCCACGCCCGCCTGGGTTCTGGCCATGACAGCTGCGGTAGGAGCAATGTCAGTGCAGTGTCGTGCTGCTCTTGGCAGGCCTTTGCAATCCCAACTATCCCTGGACCTGGGCGCTTTCTCGTTCTCTAGACGCTAACCCTAGCCCTAACCCCAAGAATGGCAGGTCGCAGTTTCCGGCCACGCCCCCCCTGCGTTCTGGCCATGACAGCTGCGGTAGGAGCAATGTCAGTGCAGTTTCGTGCTGCTCTTGGCAGGCCTTTGCAATCCCAAATATCTCTGGACCTGGGCGCTTTCTCGTTCTCCAGACGCTAACCCTAGCCCTAACCCTAAGAATGGCAGGTCGCGGTTTCCGGCCACGCCCGCCCTGCGTTCTGGCCATGACAGCTGCGGTAGGAGCAATGTCAGTGCAGTGTCGTGCTGCTCTTGGCAGGCCTTTGCAATCCCAACTATCCCTGGAACTGGGCGCTTTCTCGTTCTCCAGACGCTAACCCTAGCCCTAACCCTAAGAATGGCAGGTCGCGGTTTCCGGCCACGCCCCCCCTGCGTTCTGGCCATGACAGCTGCGGTAGGAGCAATGTCAGTGCAGTGTCGTGCTGCTCTTGGCAGGCCTTTGCAATCCCAACTATCCCTGGACCTGGGCGCTTTCTCGTTCTCCAGACGCTAACCCTAGCCCTAACCCTAAGAATGGCAGGTCGCGGTTTCCGGGCACGCCCGCCTGGGTTCTGGCCATGACAGCTGCGGTAGGAGCAATGTCAGTGCAGTGTCGTGCTGCTCTTGGCAGGCCTTTGCAATGCCAACTATCCCTGGACCTGGGCACTTTCTCGTTCTCCAGACGCTAACCCTAGCCCTAACCCTAAGAATGGCAGGTCGCGGTTTCCGGCCACGCCCCCCCTGCGTTCTGGCCATGACAGCTGCGGTAGGAGCAATGTCAGTGCAGTGTCGTGCTGCTCTTGGCAGGCCTTTGCAATCCCAACTATCCCTGGACCTGGGCGCTTTCTCGTTCTCCAGACGCTAACCCTAGCCCTAACCCTAAGAATGGCAGGTCGCGGTTTCCGGCCACGCCCCCCCTGCGTTCTGGCCATGACAGCTGAGGTAGGAGCAATGTCAGTGCAGTGTCGTGCTGCTCTTGGCAGGCCTTTGCAATCCCAACTATCCCTGGACCTGGGCGCTTTCTCGTTCTCCAGACGCTAACCCTAGCCCTAACCCTAAGAATGGCAGGTCGCGGTTTCCGGCCACGCCCCCCCTGCGTTCTGGCCATGACAGCTGCGGTAGGAGCAATGTCAGTGCAGTGTCGTGCTGCTCTTGGCAGGCCTTTGCAATGCCAACTATCCCTGGACCTGGGCGCTTTCTCGTTCTCCAGACGCTAACCCTAGCCCTAACCCTAAGAATGGCAGATCGCGGTTTCCGGCCACGCCCGCCTGGGTTCTAGCCATGACAGCTGCGGTAGGAGCAATGTCAGTGCAGTGTCGTGCTGCTCTTGGCAGGCCTTTGCAATCCCAACTATCCCTGGACCTGGGCGCTTTCTCGTTCTCCAGACGCTAACCCTAGCCCTAACCCTAAGAATGGCAGGTCGCAGTTTCCGGCCACGCCCCCCCTGTGTTCTGGCCATGACAGCTGCGGTAGGAGCAATGTCAGTGCAGTGTCGTGCTGCTCTTGGCAGGCCTTTGCAATCCCAACTATCTCTGGACCTGGGCGCTTTCTCGTTCTCCAGACGCTAACCCTAGCCCTAACCCTAAGAATGGCAGGTCGCGGTTTCCGGCCACGCCCGCCTGGGTTCTAGCCATGACAGCTGCGGTAGGAGCAATGTCAGTGCAGTGTCGTGCTGCTCTTGGCAGGCCTTTGCAATCCCAACTATCCCTGGACCTGGGCGCTTTCTCGTTCTCCAGACGCTAACCCTAGCCCTAACCCTAAGAATGGCAGGTCGCGGTTTCCGGTCACGCCCCCCCCTGCGTTCTGGCCATGACAGCTGCAGTAGGAGCAATGTCAGTGCAGTGTCGTGCTGCTCTTGGCAGGCCTTTGCAATGCCAACTATCCCTGGACCTGGGCGCTTTCTCGTTCTCCAGACGCTAACCCTAGCCCTAACCCTAAGAATGGCAGATCGCGGTTTCCGGCCACGCCCCCCCTGCGTTCTGGCTTTGACAGCTGAGGTAGGAGCAATGTCAGTGCAGTGTCGTGCTGCTCTTGGCAGGCCTTTGCAATCCCAACTATCCCTGGAACTGGGCGCTTTCTCGTTCTCCAGACGCTAACCCTAGCCCTAACCCTAAGAATGGCAGGTCGCGGTTTCCGGCCACGCCCGCCTGGGTTCTGGCCATGACAGCTGCGGTAGGAGCAATGTCAGTGCAGTGTCGTGCTGCTCTTGGCAGGCCTTTGCAATCCCAACTATCCCTGGACCTGGGCGCTTTCTCGTTCTCCAGACGCTAACCCTAGCCCTAACCCTAAGAATGGCAGGTCGCGGTTTCCGGCCACGCCCGCCTGGGTTCTGGCCATGACAGCTGCGGTAGGAGCAATGTCAGTGCAGTGTCGTGCTGCTCTTGGCAGGCCTTTGCAATCCCAACTATCCCTGGACCTGGGCGCTTTCTCGTTCTCTAGACGCTAACCCTAGCCCTAACCCTAAGAATGGCAGGTCGCGGTTTCCGGCCACGCCCCCCCTGCGTTCTGGCCATGACAGCTGCGGTAGGAGCAATGTCAGTGCAGTGTCGTGCTGCTCTTGGCAGGCCTTTGCAATCCCAACTATCCCTGGACCTGGGCGCTTTCTCGTTCTCCAGACGCTAACCCTAGCCCTAACCCTAAGAATGGCAGGTCGCGGTTTCCGGCCACGCCCGCCTGGGTTCTGGCCATGACAGCTGCGGTAGGAGCAATGTCAGTGCAGTGTCGTGCTGCTCTTGGCAGGCCTTTGCAATCCCAACTATTCCTGGACATGGGCGCTTTCTCGTTCTCCAGACGCTAACCCTAGCCCTAACCCTAAGAATGGCAGGTCGCGGTTTCCGGCCACGCCCGCCTGGGTTCTGGCCATGACAGCTGCGGTAGGAGCAATGTCAGTGCAGTGTCGTGCTGCTCTTGGCAGGCCTTTGCAATCCCAACTATCCCTGGACCTGGGGGCTTTCTCGTTCTCCAGATGCTAACCCTAGCCCTAACCCTAAGAATGGCAGGTCGCGGATTCCGGCCACGCCCCCCCTGCGTTCTGGCCATGACAGCTGCGGTAGGAGCAATGTCAGTGCAGTGTCGTGCTGCTCTTGGCAGGCCTTTGCAATCCCAACTATCCCTGGACCTGGGCGTTTTCTCGTTCTCCAGATGCTAACCCTAGCCCTAACCCTAAGAATGGAAGGTCGCGGTTTCCGGCCACGCCCCCCCTGCGTTCTGGCCATGACAGCTGCGGTAGGAGCAATGTCAGGGCAGTGTCGTGCAGCTCTTGGCAGGCCTTTGCAATGCCAACTATCCCTGGACCTGGGCGCTTTCTCGTTCTCCAGATGCTAACCCTAGCCCTAACCCTAAGAATGGCAGGTCGCGGTTTCCGGCCACGCCCCCCCTGCGTTCTGGCCATGACAGCTGCGGTAGGAGCAATGTCAGTGCAGTGTCGTGCTGCTCTTGGCAGGCCTTTGCAATCCCAACTATCCCTGGACCTGGGCGCTTTCTCGTTCTCCAGACGCTAACCCTAGCGCTAACCCTAAGAATGGCAGGTCGCGGTTTCCGGCCACGCCCCCCCTGCGTTCTGGCCATGACAGCTGCGGTAGGAGCAATGTCAGTGCAGTGTCGTGCTGCTCTTGGCAGGCCTTTGCAATGCCAACTATCCCTGGACCTGGGCGCTTTCTCGTTCTCCAGACGCTAACCCTAGCCCTAACCCTAAGAATGGCAGGTCACGGTTTCCGGCAACGCCCCCCCGTGTTCTGGCCATGACAGCTGCGGTAGGAGCAATGTCAGTGCAGTGTCGTGCAGCTCTTGGCAGGCCTTTGCAATCCCAACTATCCCTGGACCTGGGCATTTTATCGTTCTCCAGAAGCTAACCCTAGCCCTAACCCTAAGAATGGCAGATCGCGGTTTCCGGCCACGCCCCCCCTGCGTTCTGGCCATGACAGCTGCGGTAGGAGCAATGTCAGTGCAGTGTCGTGCTGCTCTTGGCAGGCCTTTGCAATCCCAACTATCCCTGGACCTGGGCACTTTCTCGTTCTCCAGACGCTAACCCTAGCCCTAACCCTAATAATGGCAGGTCGCGGTTTCCGGCCACGCCCCCCCTGCGTTCTGGCCATGACAGCTGCGGTAGGAGCAATGTCAGTGCAGTGTCGTGCAGCTCTTGGCAGGCCTTTGCAATCCCAACTATCCCTGGACCTGGGCGCTTTCTCGTTCTCCAGATGCTAACCCTAGCCCTAACCCTAAGAATGGCAGGTCGCGGTTTCCGGCCACGCCCCCCCTGCGTTCTGGCCATGACAGCTGCGGAAGGAGCAATGTCAGTGCAGTGTCGTGCTGCTCTTGGCAGGCCTTTGCAATCCCAACTATCCCTGGACCTGGGCGCTTTCTCGTTCTCCAGACGCTAACCCTAGCCCTAACCCTAAGAATGGCAGGTCGCGGTTTCCGGCCACGCCCCCCCTGCGTTCTGGCTATGACAGCTGCGGTAGGAGCAATGTCAGTGCAGTGTCGTGCTGCTCTTGGCAGGCCTTTGCAATCCCAACTATCCCTGGACCTGGGCGCTTTCTCATTCTCCAGACGCTAACCCTAGCCCTAACCCTAAGAATGGCAGGTCGCGGTTTCCGGCCACGCCCGCCTGGGTTCTGGCCATGACAGCTGCGGTAGGAGCAATGTCAGTGCAGTGTCGTGCTGCTCTTGGCAGGCCTTTGCAAACCCAACTATCCCTGGACCTGGGCGCTTTCTCGTTCTCCAGACGCTAACCCTAGCCCTAACCCTAAGAATGGCAGGTCGCGGTTTCCGGCCACGCCCCCCCTGCGTTCTGGCCATGACAGCTGAGGTAGGAGCAATGTCAGTGCAGTGTCGTGCTGCTCTTGGCAGGCCTTTGCAATCCCAACTATCCCTGGACCTGGGCGCTTTCTCGTTCTCTAGACGCTAACCCTAGCCCTAACCCTAAGAATGGCAGGTCGCAGTTTCCGGCCACGCCCCCCCTGCGTTCTGGCCATGACAGCTGCGGTAGGAGCAATGTCAGTGCAGTTTCGTGCTGCTCTTGGCAGGCCTTTGCAATCCCAACTATCTCTGGACCTGGGCGCTTTCTCGTTCTCCAGACGCTAACCCTAGCCCTAACCCTAAGAATGGCAGGTCACGGTTTCCGGCCACGCCCCCCCTGCGTTCTGGCCATGACAGCTGCGGTAGGAGCAATGTCAGTGCAGTGTCGTGCTGCTCTTGGCAGGCCTTTGCAATCCCAACTATCCCTGGACCTGGGCGTTTTCTCGTTCTCCAGATGCTAACCCTAGCCCTAACCCTAAGAATGGAAGGTTGCGGTTTCTGGGCATGCCCCCCCTGCGTTCTGGCCATGACAGCTGCGGTAGGAGCAATGTCAGGGCAGTGTCGTGCAGCTCTTGGCAGGCCTTTGCAATGCCAACTATCCCTGGACCTGGGCGCTTTCTCGTTCTCCAGATGTTAACCCTAGCCCTAACCCTAAGAATGGCAGGTCGCGGTTTCCGGCCACGCCCCCCCTGCGTTCTGGCCATGACAGCTGCGGTAGGAGCAATGTCAGTGCAGTGTCGTGCTGCTCTTGGCAGGCCTTTGCAATCCCAACTATCCCTGGACCTGGGCGCTTTCTCGTTCTCCAGACGCTAACCCTAGCCCTAACCCTAAGAATGGCAGGTCGCGGATTCCGGCCACGCCCCCCCTGCGTTCTGGCCATGACAGCTGCGGTAGGAGCAATGTCAGTGCAGTGTCGTGCTGCTCTTGGCAGGCCTTTGCAATCCCAACTATCCCTGGACCTGGGCACTTTCTCGTTCTCCAGACGCTAACCCTAGCCCTAACCCTAAGAATGGCAGGTCGCGGTTTCCGGCCACGCCCCCCCTGCGTTCTTGCCATGACAGCTGCGGTAGGAGCAATGTCAGTGCAGTGTCGTGCTGCTCTTGGCAGGCCTTTGCAATCCCAACTATCCCTGGACCTGGGCACTTTCTCGTTCTCCAGACGCTAACCCTAGCCCTAACCCTAAGAATGGCAGGTCGCAGTTTCCGGCCACGCCCCCCCTGCGTTCTGGCCATGACAGCTGCGGTAGGAGCAATGTCAGTGCAGTGTCGTGCAGCTCTTGGCAGGCCTTTGCAATGCCAACTATCCCTGGACCTGGGCGCTTTCTCGTTCTCCAGATGCTAACCCTAGCCCTAACCCTAAGAATGGCAGGTCGCGGTTTCCGGCCACGCCCCCCCTGCGTTCTGGCCATGACAGCTGCGGTAGGAGCAATGTCAGTGCAGTGTCGTGCTGCTCTTGGCAGGCCTTTGCAATCCCAACTATCCCTGGACCTGGGCACTTTCTCGTTCTCCAGACGCTAACCCTAGCCCTAACCCTAAGAATGGCAGGTCGCGGTTTCCGGCCACGCCCCCCCTGCGTTCTGGCCATGACAGCTGCGGTAGGAGCAATGTCAGTGCAGTGTCGTGCTGCTGTTTGCAGGCCTTTGCAATCCCAACTATCCCTGGACCTGGGCGCTTTCTCGTTCTCCAGACGCTAACCCTAGCCCTAACCCTAAGAATGGCAGGTCGCGGTTTCCGGCCACGCCCCCCCTGCGTTCTGGCCATGACAGCTGCGGTAGGAGCAATGTCAGTGCAGTGTCGTGCTGCTCTTGGCAGGCCTTTGCAATGCCAACTATCCCTGGACCTGGGCGCTTTCTCGTTCTCCAGATGCTAACCCTAGCCCTAACCCTAAGAATGGCAGGTCGCGGATTCCGGCCACGCCCCCCCTGCGTTCTGGCCATGACAGCTGCGGTAGGAGCAATGTCAGTGCAGTGTCGTGCTGCTGTTTGCAGGCCTTTGCAATCCCAACTATCCCTGGACCTGGGCGTTTTCTCGTTCTCCAGATGCTAACCCTAGCCCTAACCCTAAGAATGGCAGGTCGCGGATTCCGGCCACGCCCCCCCTGCGTTCTGGCCATGACAGCTGCGGTAGGAGCAATGTCAGGGCAGTGTCGTGCAGCTCTTGGCAGGCCTTTGCAATGCCAACTATCCCTGGACCTGGGCGCTTTCTCGTTCTCCAGATGCTAACCCTAGCCCTAACCCTAAGAATGGCAGGTCGCGGTTTCCGGCCACGCCCCCCCTGCGTTCTGGCCATGACAGCTGCGGTAGGAGCAATGTCAGTGCAGTGTCGTGCTGCTCTTGGCAGGCCTTTGCAATCCCAACTATCCCTGGACCTGGGCGCTTTCTCGTTCTCCAGACGCTAACCCTAGCCCTAACCCTAAGAATGGCAGGTCGCGGTTTCCGGCCACGCCCCCCCTGCCTTCTGGCCATGACAGCTGCGGTAGGAGCAATGTCAGTGCAGTGTCGTGCTGCTCTTGGAAGGCCTTTGCAATCCCAACTATCCCTGGACCTGGGCACTTTCTCGTTCTCCAGACGCTAACCCTAGCCCTAACCCTAAGAATGGCAGGTCGCGGTTTCCGGCCACGCCCCCCCTGCGTTCTGGCCATGACAGCTGCGGTAGGAGCAATGTCAGTGCAGTGTCGTGCTGCTCTTGGCAGGCCTTTGCAATCCCAACTATCCCTGCACCTGGGCGCTTTCTCGTTCTCCAGACGCTAACCCTAGCCCTAACCCTAAGAATGGCAGGTCACGGTTTCCGGCAACGCCCCCCCGTGTTCTGGCCATGACAGCTGCGGTAGGAGCAATGTCAGTGCAGTGTCGTGCAGCTCTTGGCAGGCCTTTGCAATCCCAACTATCCCTGGACCTGGGCATTTTATCGTTCTCCAGAAGCTAACCCTAGCCCTAACCCTAAGAATGGCAGGTCGCAGTTTCCGGCCACGCCCCCACTTCGTTCTGGCCATGACAGCTGCGGTAGGAGCAATGTCAGTGCAGTTTCGTGCTGCTCTTGGCAGGCCTTTGCAATCCCAACTATCCCTGGACCTGGGCGCTTTCTCGTTCTCCAGACGCTAACCCTAGCCCTAACCCTAAGAATGGCAGGTCGCGGTTTCCGGCCACGCCCCCCCTGCGTTCTGGCCATGACAGCTGCGGTAGGAGCAATGTCAGTGCAGTGTCGTGCTGCTCTTGGCAGGCCTTTGCAATCCCAACTATCCCTGGACCTGGGCACTTTCTCGTTCTCCAGACGCTAACCCTAGCCCTAACCCTAAGAATGGCAGGTCGCGGTTTCCGGCCACGCCCCCCCTGCGTTCTGGCCATGACAGCTGCGGTAGGAGCAATGTCAGTGCAGTGTCGTGCAGCTCTTGGCAGGCCTTTGCAATCCCAACTATCCCTGGACCTGGGCGCTTTCTCGTTCTCCAGACGCTAACCCTAGCCCTAACCCTAAGAATGGCAGGTCGCGGTTTCCGGCCACGCCCCCCCTGCGTTCTGGCTATGACAGCTGAGGTAGGAGCAATGTCAGTGCAGTGTCGTGCTGCTCTTGGCAGGCCTTTGCAATCCCAACTATCCCTGGACCTGGGCGCTTTCTCGTTCTCCAGACGCTAACCCTAGCCCTAACCCTAAGAATGGCAGGTCGCGGTTTCCGGCCACGCCCGCCTGGGTTCTGGCCATGACAGCTGCGGTAGGAGCAATGTCAGTGCAGTGTCGTGCTGCTCTTGGCAGGCCTTTGCAAACCCAACTATCCCTGGACCTGGGCGCTTTCTCGTTCTCCAGACGCTAACCCTAGCCCTAACCCTAAGAATGGCAGGTCGCGGTTTCCGGCCACGCCCCCCCTGCGTTCTGGCCATGACAGCTGCGGTAGGAGCAATGTCAGTGCAGTGTCGTGCTGCTCTTGGCAGGCCTTTGCAATGCCAACTATCCCTGGACCTGGGCGCTTTCTCGTTCTCTAGACGCTAACCCTAGCCCTAACCCTAAGAATGGCAGGTCGCAGTTTCCGGCCACGCCCCCCCTGCGTTCTGGCCATGACAGCTGCGGTAGGAGCAATGTCAGTGCAGTGTCGTGCTGCTCTTGGCAGGCCTTTGCAATCCCAACTATCCCTGGACCTGGGCGCTTTCTCGTTCTCCAGACGCTAACCCTAGCCCTAACCCTAAGAATGGCAGGTCGCGGTTTCCGGCCACGCCCCCCCTGCGTTCTGGCCATGACAGCTGCGGTAGGAGCAATGTCAGTGCAGTGTCGTGCTGCTCTTGGCAGGCCTTTGCAATCCCAACTATCCCTGGACCTGGGCGCTTTCTCGTTCTCCAGACGCTAACCCTAGCCCTAACCCTAAGAATGGCAGGTCGCGGTTTCCGGCCACGCCTGCCTGGGTTCTGGCCATGACAGCTGCGGTAGGAGCAATGTCAGTGCAGTGTCGTGCTGCTCTTGGCAGGCCTTTGCAATCCCAACTATCCCTGGACCTGGGCGCTTTCTCGTTCTCCAGACGCTAACCCTAGCCCTAACCCTAAGAATGGCAGGTCGCGGTTTCCGGCCACGCCCCCCCTGCGTTCTGGCCATGACAGCTGCGGTAGGAGCAATGTCAGTGCAGTGTCGTGCTGCTCTTGGCAGGCCTTTGCAATCCCAACTATCCCTGGACCTGGGCGCTTTCTCATTCTCCAGACGCTAACCCTAGCCCTAACCCTAAGAATGGCAGGTCGCGGTTTCCGGCCACGCCCGCCTGGGTTCTGGCCATGACAGCTGCGGTAGGAGCAATGTCAGTGCAGTGTCGTGCAGCTCTTGGCAGGCCTTTGCAAACCCAACTATCCCTGGACCTGGGCGCTTTCTCGTTCTCCAGACGCTAACCCTAGCCCTAACCCTAAGAATGGCAGGTCGCGGTTTCCGGCCACGCCCCCCCTGCGTTCTGGCCATGACAGCTGAGGTAGGAGCAATGTCAGTGCAGTGTCGTGCTGCTCTTGGCAGGCCTTTGCAATCCCAACTATCCCTGGACCTGGGCGCTTTCTCGTTCTCTAGACGCTAACCCTAGCCCTAACCCTAAGAATGGCAGGTCGCAGTTTCCGGCCACGCCCCCCCTGCGTTCTGGCCATGACAGCTGCGGTAGGAGCAATGTCAGTGCAGTTTCGTGCTGCTCTTGGCAGGCCTTTGCAATCCCAACTATCTCTGGACCTGGGCGCTTTCTCGTTCTCCAGACGCTAACCCTAGCCCTAACCCTAAGAATGGCAGGTCACGGTTTCCGGCCACGCCCCCCCTGCGTTCTGGCCATGACAGCTGCGGTAGGAGCAATGTCAGTGCAGTGTCGTGCTGCTCTTGGCAGGCCTTTGCAATCCCAACTATCCCTGGACCTGGGCGTTTTCTCGTTCTCCAGATGCTAACCCTAGCCCTAACCCTAAGAATGGAAGGTCGCGGTTTCTGGGCATGCCCCCCCTGCGTTCTGGCCATGACAGCTGCGGTAGGAGCAATGTCAGGGCAGTGTCGTGCAGCTCTTGGCAGGCCTTTGCAATGCCAACTATCCCTGGACCTGGGCGCTTTCTCGTTCTCCAGATGCTAACCCTAGCCCTAACCCTAAGAATGGCAGGTCGCGGTTTCCGGCCACGCCCCCCCTGCGTTCTGGCCATGACAGCTGCGGTAGGAGCAATGTCAGTGCAGTGTCGTGCTGCTCTTGGCAGGCCTTTGCAATCCCAACTATCCCTGGACCTGGGCGCTTTCTCGTTCTCCAGACGCTAACCCTAGCCCTAACCCTAAGAATGGCAGGTCGCGGTTTCCGGCCACGCCCCCCCTGCGTTCTGGCCATGACAGCTGCGGTAGGAGCAATGTCAGTGCAGTGTCGTGCTGCTCTTGGCAGGCCTTTGCAATCCCAACTATCCCTGGACCTGGGCACTTTCTCGTTCTCCAGACGCTAACCCTAGCCCTAACCCTAAGAATGGCAGGTCGCGGTTTCCGGCCACGCCCCCCCTGCGTTCTTGCCATGACAGCTGCGGTAGGAGCAATGTCAGTGCAGTGTCGTGCTGCTGTTTGCAGGCCTTTGCAATCCCAACTATCCCTGGACCTGGGCACTTTCTCGTTCTCCAGACGCTAACCCTAGCCCTAACCCTAAGAATGGCAGGTCGCAGTTTCCGGCCACGCCCCCCCTGCGTTCTGGCCATGACAGCTGCGGTAGGAGCAATGTCAGTGCAGTGTCGTGCAGCTCTTGGCAGGCCTTTGCAATGCCAACTATCCCTGGACCTGGGCGCTTTCTCGTTCTCCAGATGCTAACCCTAGCCCTAACCCTAAGAATGGCAGGTCGCGGTTTCCGGCCACGCCCCCCCTGCGTTCTGGCCATGACAGCTGCGGTAGGAGCAATGTCAGTGCAGTGTCGTGCTGCTCTTGGCAGGCCTTTGCAATCCCAACTATCCCTGGACCTGGGCACTTTCTCGTTCTCCAGACGCTAACCCTAGCCCTAACCCTAAGAATGGCAGGTCGCGGTTTCCGGCCACGCCCCCCCTGCGTTCTGGCCATGACAGCTGCGGTAGGAGCAATGTCAGTGCAGTGTCGTGCTGCTGTTTGCAGGCCTTTGCAATCCCAACTATCCCTGGACCTGGGCGCTTTCTCGTTCTCCAGACGCTAACCCTAGCCCTAACCCTAAGAATGGCAGGTCGCGGTTTCCGGCCACGCCCCCCCTGCGTTCTGGCCATGACAGCTGCGGTAGGAGCAATGTCAGTGCAGTGTCGTGCTGCTCTTGGCAGGCCTTTGCAATGCCAACTATCCCTGGACCTGGGCGCTTTCTCGTTCTCCAGATGCTAACCCTAGCCCTAACCCTAAGAATGGCAGGTCGCGGATTCCGGCCACGCCCCCCCTGCGTTCTGGCCATGACAGCTGCGGTAGGAGCAATGTCAGTGCAGTGTCGTGCTGCTGTTTGCAGGCCTTTGCAATCCCAACTATCCCTGGACCTGGGCGTTTTCTCGTTCTCCAGATGCTAACCCTAGCCCTAACCCTAAGAATGGCAGGTCGCGGATTCCGGCCACGCCCCCCCTGCGTTCTGGCCATGACAGCTGCGGTAGGAGCAATGTCAGGGCAGTGTCGTGCAGCTCTTGGCAGGCCTTTGCAATGCCAACTATCCCTGGACCTGGGCGCTTTCTCGTTCTCCAGATGCTAACCCTAGCCCTAACCCTAAGAATGGCAGGTCGCGGTTTCCGGCCACGCCCCCCCTGCGTTCTGGCCATGACAGCTGCGGTAGGAGCAATGTCAGTGCAGTGTCGTGCTGCTCTTGGCAGGCCTTTGCAATCCCAACTATCCCTGGACCTGGGCGCTTTCTCGTTCTCCAGACGCTAACCCTAGCCCTAACCCTAAGAATGGCAGGTCGCGGTTTCCGGCCACGCCCCCCCTGCCTTCTGGCCATGACAGCTGCGGTAGGAGCAATGTCAGTGCAGTGTCGTGCTGCTCTTGGAAGGCCTTTGCAATCCCAACTATCCCTGGACCTGGGCACTTTCTCGTTCTCCAGACGCTAACCCTAGCCCTAACCCTAAGAATGGCAGGTCGCGGTTTCCGGCCACGCCCCCCCTGCGTTCTGGCCATGACAGCTGCGGTAGGAGCAATGTCAGTGCAGTGTCGTGCTGCTCTTGGCAGGCCTTTGCAATCCCAACTATCCCTGCACCTGGGCGCTTTCTCGTTCTCCAGACGCTAACCCTAGCCCTAACCCTAAGAATGGCAGGTCACGGTTTCCGGCAACGCCCCCCCGTGTTCTGGCCATGACAGCTGCGGTAGGAGCAATGTCAGTGCAGTGTCGTGCAGCTCTTGGCAGGCCTTTGCAATCCCAACTATCCCTGGACCTGGGCATTTTATCGTTCTCCAGAAGCTAACCCTAGCCCTAACCCTAAGAATGGCAGGTCACAGTTTCCGGCCACGCCCCCACTTCGTTCTGGCCATGACAGCTGCGGTAGGAGCAATGTCAGTGCAGTTTCGTGCTGCTCTTGGCAGGCCTTTGCAATCCCAACTATCCCTGGACCTGGGCGCTTTCTCGTTCTCCAGACGCTAACCCTAGCCCTAACCCTAAGAATGGCAGGTCGCGGTTTCCGGCCACGCCCCCCCTGCGTTCTGGCCATGACAGCTGCGGTAGGAGCAATGTCAGTGCAGTGTCGTGCTGCTCTTGGCAGGCCTTTGCAATCCCAACTATCCCTGGACCTGGGCACTTTCTCGTTCTCCAGACGCTAACCCTAGCCCTAACCCTAAGAATGGCAGGTCGCGGTTTCCGGCCACGCCCCCCCTGCGTTCTGGCCATGACAGCTGCGGTAGGAGCAATGTCAGTGCAGTGTCGTGCAGCTCTTGGCAGGCCTTTGCAATCCCAACTATCCCTGGACCTGGGCGCTTTCTCGTTCTCCAGACGCTAACCCTAGCCCTAACCCTAAGAATGGCAGGTCGCGGTTTCCGGCCACGCCCCCCCTGCGTTCTGGCTATGACAGCTGAGGTAGGAGCAATGTCAGTGCAGTGTCGTGCTGCTCTTGGCAGGCCTTTGCAATCCCAACTATCCCTGGACCTGGGCGCTTTCTCGTTCTCCAGACGCTAACCCTAGCCCTAACCCTAAGAATGGCAGGTCGCGGTTTCCGGCCACGCCCGCCTGGGTTCTGGCCATGACAGCTGCGGTAGGAGCAATGTCAGTGCAGTGTCGTGCTGCTCTTGGCAGGCCTTTGCAAACCCAACTATCCCTGGACCTGGGCGCTTTCTCGTTCTCCAGACGCTAACCCTAGCCCTAACCCTAAGAATGGCAGGTCGCGGTTTCCGGCCACGCCCCCCCTGCGTTCTGGCCATGACAGCTGCGGTAGGAGCAATGTCAGTGCAGTGTCGTGCTGCTCTTGGCAGGACTTTGCAATGCCAACTATCCCTGGACCTGGGCGCTTTCTCGTTCTCTAGACGCTAACCCTAGCCCTAACCCTAAGAATGGCAGGTCGCAGTTTCCGGCCACGCCCCCCCTGCGTTCTGGCCATGACAGCTGCGGTAGGAGCAATGTCAGTGCAGTTTCGTGCTGCTCTTGGCAGGCCTTTGCAATCCCAACTATCTCTGGACCTGGGCGCTTTCTCGTTCTCCAGACGCTAACCCTAGCCCTAACCCTAAGAATGGCAGGTCGCGGTTTCCGGCCACGCCCCCCCTGCGTTCTGGCCATGACAGCTGCGGTAGGAGCAATGTCAGTGCAGTGTCGTGCTGCTCTTGGCAGGCCTTTGCAATCCCAACTATCCCTGGACCTGGGCGCTTTCTCGTTCTCCAGACGCTAACCCTAGCCCTAACCCTAAGAATGGCAGGTCGCGGTTTCCGGCCACGCCTGCCTGCGTTCTGGCCATGACAGCTGCGGTAGGAGCAATGTCAGTGCAGTGTCGTGCTGCTCTTGGCAGGCCTTTGCAATCCCAACTATTCCTGGACCTGGGCGCTTTCTCGTTCTCCAGACGCTAACCCTAGCCCTAACCCTAAGAATGGCAGGTCGCGGTTTCCGGCCACGCCCGCCTGGGTTCTGGCCATGACAGCTGCGGTAGGAGCAATGTCAGTGCAGTGTCGTGCTGCTCTTGGCAGGCCTTTGCAATCCCAACTATCCCTGGACCTGGGCGTTTTCTCGTTCTCCAGACGCTAACCCTAGCCCTAACCCTAAGAATGGCAGGTCGCGGATTCCGGCCACGCCCCCCCTGCGTTCTGGCCATGACAGCTGCGGTAGGAGCAATGTCAGTGCAGTGTCGTGCTGCTGTTTGCAGGCCTTTGCAATCCCAACTATCCCTGGACCTGGGCGTTTTCTCGTTCTCCAGATGCTAACCCTAGCCCTAACCCTAAGAATGGAAGGTCGCGGTTTCCGGCCACGCCCCCCCTGCGTTCTGGCCATGACAGCTGCGGTAGGAGCAATGTCAGGGCAGTGTCGTGCAGCTCTTGGCAGGCCTTTGCAATGCCAACTATCCCTGGACCTGGGCGCTTTCTCGTTCTCCAGATGCTAACCCTAGCCCTAACCCTAAGAATGGCAGGTCGCAGTTTCCGGCCACGCCCCCCCTGCGTTCTGGCCATGACAGCTGCGGTAGGAGCAATGTCAGTGCAGTTTCGTGCTGCTCTTGGCAGGCCTTTGCAATCCCAACTATCTCTGGACCTGGGCGCTTTCTCGTTCTCCAGACGCTAACCCTAGCCCTAACCCTAAGAATGGCAGGTCACGGTTTCCGGCCACGCCCCCCCTGCGTTCTGGCCATGACAGCTGCGGTAGGAGCAATGTCAGTGCAGTGTCGTGCTGCTCTTGGCAGGCCTTTGCAATCCCAACTATCCCTGGACCTGGGCGCTTTCTCGTTCTCCAGACGCTAACCCTAGCCCTAACCCTAAGAATGGCAGGTCGCGGTTTCCGGCCACGCCCGCCTGGGTTCTGGCCATGACAGCTGCGGTAGGAGCAATGTCAGTGCAGTGTCGTGCTGCTCTTGGCAGGCCTTTGCAATCCCAACTATCCCTGGACCTGGGCGCTTTCTCGTTCTCCAGACGCTAACCCTAGCCCTAACCCTAAGAATGGCAGGTCGCGGTTTCCGGCCACGCCCCCCCTGCGTTCTGGCCATGACAGCTGCGGTAGGAGCAATGTCAGTGCAGTGTCGTGCTGCTCTTGGCAGGCCTTTGCAATCCCAACTATTCCTGGACCTGGGCGCTTTCTCGTTCTCCAGACGCTAACCCTAGCCCTAACCCTAAGAATGGCAGGTCGCGGTTTCCGGCCACGCCCGCCTGGGTTCTGGCCATGACAGCTGCGGTAGGAGCAATGTCAGTGCAGTGTCGTGCTGCTCTTGGCAGGCCTTTGCAATCCCAACTATCCCTGGACCTGGGCGTTTTCTCGTTCTCCAGACGCTAACCCTAGCCCTAACCCTAAGAAAGGCAGGTCGCGGATTCCGGCCACGCCCCCCCTGCGTTCTGGCCATGACAGCTGCGGTAGGAGCAATGTCAGTGCAGTGTCGTGCTGCTGTTTGCAGGCCTTTGCAATCCCAACTATCCCTGGACCTGGGCGTTTTCTCGTTCTCCAGATGCTAACCCTAGCCCTAACCCTAAGAATGGAAGGTCGCGGTTTCCGGCCACGCCCCCCCTGCGTTCTGGCCATGACAGCTGCGGTAGGAGCAATGTCAGGGCAGTGTCGTGCAGCTCTTGGCAGGCCTTTGCAATGCCAACTATCCCTGGACCTGGGCGCTTTCTCGTTCTCCAGATGCTAACCCTAGCCCTAACCCTAAGAATGGCAGGTCGCGGTTTCCGGCCACGCCCCCCCTGCGTTCTGGCCATGACAGCTGCGGTAGGAGCAATGTCAGTGCAGTGTCGTGCTGCTCTTGGCAGGCCTTTGCAATCCCAACTATCCCTGGACCTGGGCGCTTTCTCGTTCTCCAGACGCTAACCCTAGCCCTAACCCTAAGAATGGCAGGTTGCGGTTTCCGGCCACGCCTCCCCTGCGTTCTGGCCATGACAGCTGCGGTAGGAGCAATGTCAGTGCAGTGTCGTGCTGCTCTTGGCAGGCCTTTGCAATCCCAACTATCCCTGGACCTGGGCGTTTTCTCGTTCTCCAGATGCTAACCCTAGCCCTAACCCTAAGAATGGAAGGTCGCGGTTTCCGGCCACGCCCCCCCTGCGTTCTGGCCATGACAGCTGCGGTAGGAGCAATGTCAGTGCAGTGTCGTGCTGCTCTTGGCAGGCCTTTGCAATCCCAACTATCCCTGGACCTGGGCGCTTTCTCGTTCTCCAGACGCTAACCCTAGCCCTAACCCTAAGAATGGCAGGTCGCGGTTTCCGGCCACGCCCGCCTGGGTTCTGGCCATGACAGCTGCGGTAGGAGCAATGTCAGTGCAGTGTCGTGCTGCTCTTGGCAGGCCTTTGCAATCCCAACTATCCCTGGACCTGGGCGCTTTCTCGTTCTCCAGACGCTAACCCTAGCCCTAACCCTAAGAATGGCAGGTCGCGGTTTCCGGCCACGCCCGCCTGGGTTCTGGCCATGACAGCTGCGGTAGGAGCAATGTCAGTGCAGTGTCGTGCTGCTCTTGGCAGGCCTTTGCAATCCCAACTATCCCTGGACCTGGGCGCTTTCTCGTTCTCCAGACGCTAACCCTAGCCCTAACCCTAAGAATGGCAGGTCGCGGTTTCCGGCCACGCCCCCCCTGCGTTCTGGCCATGACAGCTGCGGTAGGAGCAATGTCAGTGCAGTGTCGTGCTGCTCTTGGCAGGCCTTTGCAATCCCAACTATTCCTGGACCTGGGCGCTTTCTCGTTCTCCAGACGCTAACCCTAGCCCTAACCCTAAGAATGGCAGGTCGCGGTTTCCGGCCACGCCCCCCCTGCGTTCTGGCCATGACAGCTGCGGTAGGAGCAATGTCAGTGCAGTGTCGTGCTGCTCTTGGCAGGCCTTTGCAATCCCAACTATCCCTGGACCTGGGCGCTTTCTCGTTCTCCAGACGCTAACCCTAGCCCTAACCCTAAGAATGGCAGGTCGCGGTTTCCGGCCACGCCCCCCCTGCGTTCTGGCCATGACAGCTGCGGTAGGAGCAATGTCAGTGCAGTGTCGTGCTGCTCTTGGCAGGCCTTTGCAATCCCAACTATCCCTGGACCTGGGCGTTTTCTCGTTCTCCAGACGCTAACCCTAGCCCTAACCCTAAGAATGGCAGGTCGCGGATTCCGGCCACGCCCCCCCTGCGTTCTGGCCATGACAGCTGCGGTAGGAGCAATGTCAGTGCAGTGTCGTGCTGCTGTTTGCAGGCCTTTGCAATCCCAACTATCCCTGGACCTGGGCGTTTTCTCGTTCTCCAGACGCTAACCCTAGCCCTAACCCTAAGAATGGAAGGTCGCGGTTTCCGGCCACGCCCCCCCTGCGTTCTGGCCATGACAGCTGCAGTAGGAGCAATGTCAGGGCAGTGTCGTGCAGCTCTTGGCAGGCCTTTGCAATGCCAACTATCCCTGGACCTGGGCGCTTTCTCGTTCTCCAGACGCTAACCCTAGCCCTAACCCTAAGAATGGCAGGTCGCGGTTTCCGGCCACGCCCCCCCTGCGTTCTGGCCATGACAGCTGCGGTAGGAGCAATGTCAGTGCAGTGTCGTGCTGCTCTTGGCAGGCCTTTGCAATCCCAACTATCCCTGGACCTGGGCGCTTTCTTGTTCTCCAGACGCTAACCCTAGCCCTAACCCTAAGAATGGCAGGTCGCGGATTCCGGCCACGCCCCCCCTGCGTTCTGGCCATGACAGCTGCGGTAGGAGCAATGTCAGTGCAGTGTCGTGCTGCTCTTGGCAGGCCTTTGCAATCCCAACTATCCCTGGACCTGGGCGCTTTCTCGTTCTCCAGACGCTAACCCTAGCCCTAACCCTAAGAATGGCAGGTCGCGGTTTCCGGCCACGCCCCCCCTGCGTTCTGGCCATGACAGCTGCGGTAGGAGCAATGTCAGTGCAGTGTCGTGCTGCTCTTGGCAGGCCTTTGCAATCCCAACTATCCCTGGACCTGGGCGCTTTCTCGTTCTCCAGACGCTAACCCTAGCCCTAACCCTAAGAATGGCAGGTCGCGGTTTCCGGCCACGCCCCCCCTGCGTTCTGGCCATGACAGCTGCAGTAGGAGCAATGTCAGTGCAGTGTCGTGCTGCTCTTGGCAGGCCTTTGCAATCCCAACTATTCCTGGACATGGGCGCTTTCTCGTTCTCCAGACGCTAACCCTAGCCCTAACCCTAAGAATGGCAGGTCGCGGTTTCCGGCCACGCCCGCCTGGGTTCTGGCCATGACAGCTGCGGTAGGAGCAATGTCAGTGCAGTGTCGTGCTGCTCTTGGCAGGCCTTTGCAATCCCAACTATCCCTGGACCTTGGCGTTTTCTCGTTCTCCAGACGCTAACCCTAGCCCTAACCCTAAGAATGGCAGGTCGCGGATTCCAGCCACGCCCCCCCTGCGTTCTGGCCATGACAGCTGCGGTAGGAGCAATGTCAGTGCAGTGTCGTGCTGCTGTTTGCAGGCCTTTGCAATCCCAACTATCCCTGGACCTGGGCGCTTTCTCGTTCTCCAGACGCTAACCCTAGCCCTAACCCTAAGAATGGCAGGTCGCGGTTTCCGGCCACGCCCGCCTGGGTTCTGGCCATGACAGCTGCGGTAGGAGCAATGTCAGTGCAGTGTCGTGCTGCTCTTGGCAGGCCTTTGCAATCCCAACTATCCCTGGACCTGGGCGCTTTCTCGTTCTCCAGACGCTAACCCTAGCCCTAACCCTAAGAATGGCAGGTCGCGGTTTCCGGCCACGCCCCCCCTGCGTTCTGGCCATGACAGCTGCGGTAGGAGCAATGTCAGTGCAGTGTCGTGCTGCTCTTGGCAGGCCTTTGCAATCCCAACTATTCCTGGACCTGGGCGCTTTCTCGTTCTCCAGACGCTAACCCTAGCCCTAACCCTAAGAATGGCAGGTCGCGGTTTCCGGCCACGCCCGCCTGGGTTCTGGCCATGACAGCTGCGGTAGGAGCAATGTCAGTGCAGTGTCGTGCTGCTCTTGGCAGGCCTTTGCAATCCCAACTATCCCTGGACCTGGGCGTTTTCTCGTTCTCCAGACGCTAACCCTAGCCCTAACCCTAAGAAAGGCAGGTCGCGGATTCCGGCCACGCCCCCCCTGCGTTCTGGCCATGACAGCTGCGGTAGGAGCAATGTCAGTGCAGTGTCGTGCTGCTGTTTGCAGGCCTTTGCAATCCCAACTATCCCTGGACCTGGGCGTTTTCTCGTTCTCCAGATGCTAACCCTAGCCCTAACCCTAAGAATGGAAGGTCGCGGTTTCCGGCCACGCCCCCCCTGCGTTCTGGCCATGACAGCTGCGGTAGGAGCAATGTCAGGGCAGTGTCGTGCAGCTCTTGGCAGGCCTTTGCAATGCCAACTATCCCTGGACCTGGGCGCTTTCTCGTTCTCCAGATGCTAACCCTAGCCCTAACCCTAAGAATGGCAGGTCGCGGTTTCCGGCCACGCCCGCCTGGGTTCTGGCCATGACAGCTGCGGTAGGAGCAATGTCAGTGCAGTGTCGTGCTGCTCTTGGCAGGCCTTTGCAATCCCAACTATCCCTGGACCTGGGCGCTTTCTCGTTCTCCAGACGCTAACCCTAGCCCTAACCCTAAGAATGGCAGGTTGCGGTTTCCGGCCACGCCTCCCCTGCGTTCTGGCCATGACAGCTGCGGTAGGAGCAATGTCAGTGCAGTGTCGTGCTGCTCTTGGCAGGCCTTTGCAATCCCAACTATCCCTGGACCTGGGCGTTTTCTCGTTCTCCAGATGCTAACCCTAGCCCTAACCCTAAGAATGGAAGGTCGCGGTTTCCGGCCACGCCCCCCCTGCGTTCTGGCCATGACAGCTGCGGTAGGAGCAATGTCAGTGCAGTGTCGTGCTGCTCTTGGCAGGCCTTTGCAATCCCAACTATCCCTGGACCTGGGCGCTTTCTCGTTCTCCAGACGCTAACCCTAGCCCTAACCCTAAGAATGGCAGGTCGCGGTTTCCGGCCACGCCCGCCTGGGTTCTGGCCATGACAGCTGCGGTAGGAGCAATGTCAGTGCAGTGTCGTGCTGCTCTTGGCAGGCCTTTGCAATCCCAACTATCCCTGGACCTGGGCGCTTTCTCGTTCTCCAGACGCTAACCCTAGCCCTAACCCTAAGAATGGCAGGTCGCGGTTTCCGGCCACGCCCGCCTGGGTTCTGGCCATGACAGCTGCGGTAGGAGCAATGTCAGTGCAGTGTCGTGCTGCTCTTGGCAGGCCTTTGCAATCCCAACTATCCCTGGACCTGGGCGCTTTCTCGTTCTCCAGACGCTAACCCTAGCCCTAACCCTAAGAATGGCAGGTCGCGGTTTCCGGCCACGCCCCCCCTGCGTTCTGGCCATGACAGCTGCGGTAGGAGCAATGTCAGTGCAGTGTCGTGCTGCTCTTGGCAGGCCTTTGCAATCCCAACTATTCCTGGACCTGGGCGCTTTCTCGTTCTCCAGACGCTAACCCTAGCCCTAACCCTAAGAATGGCAGGTCGCGGTTTCCGGCCACGCCCCCCCTGCGTTCTGGCCATGACAGCTGCGGTAGGAGCAATGTCAGTGCAGTGTCGTGCTGCTCTTGGCAGGCCTTTGCAATCCCAACTATCCCTGGACCTGGGCGCTTTCTCGTTCTCCAGATGCTAACCCTAGCCCTAACCCTAAGAATGGCAGGTCGCGGTTTCCGGCCACGCCCCCCCTGCGTTCTGGCCATGACAGCTGCGGTAGGAGCAATGTCAGTGCAGTGTCGTGCTGCTCTTGGCAGGCCTTTGCAATCCCAACTATCCCTGGACCTGGGCGTTTTCTCGTTCTCCAGACGCTAACCCTAGCCCTAACCCTAAGAATGGCAGGTCGCGGATTCCGGCCACGCCCCCCCTGCGTTCTGGCCATGACAGCTGCGGTAGGAGCAATGTCAGTGCAGTGTCGTGCTGCTGTTTGCAGGCCTTTGCAATCCCAACTATCCCTGGACCTGGGCGTTTTCTCGTTCTCCAGATGCTAACCCTAGCCCTAACCCTAAGAATGGAAGGTCGCGGTTTCCGGCCACGCCCCCCCTGCGTTCTGGCCATGACAGCTGCAGTAGGAGCAATGTCAGGGCAGTGTCGTGCAGCTCTTGGCAGGCCTTTGCAATGCCAACTATCCCTGGACCTGGGCGCTTTCTCGTTCTCCAGACGCTAACCCTAGCCCTAACCCTAAGAATGGCAGGTCGCGGTTTCCGGCCACGCCCCCCCTGCGTTCTGGCCATGACAGCTGCGGTAGGAGCAATGTCAGTGCAGTGTCGTGCTGCTCTTGGCAGGCCTTTGCAATCCCAACTATCCCTGGACCTGGGCGCTTTCTTGTTCTCCAGACGCTAACCCTAGCCCTAACCCTAAGAATGGCAGGTCGCGGATTCCGGCCACGCCCCCCCTGCGTTCTGGCCATGACAGCTGCGGTAGGAGCAATGTCAGTGCAGTGTCGTGCTGCTCTTGGCAGGCCTTTGCAATCCCAACTATCCCTGGACCTGGGCGCTTTCTCGTTCTCCAGACGCTAACCCTAGCCCTAACCCTAAGAATGGCAGGTCGCGGTTTCCGGCCACGCCCGCCTGGGTTCTGGCCATGACAGCTGCGGTAGGAGCAATGTCAGTGCAGTGTCGTGCTGCTCTTGGCAGGCCTTTGCAATCCCAACTATCCCTGGACCTGGGCGCTTTCTTGTTCTCCAGACGCTAACCCTAGCCCTAACCCTAAGAATGGCAGGTCGCGGATTCCGGCCACGCCCCCCCTGCGTTCTGGCCATGACAGCTGCGGTAGGAGCAATGTCAGTGCAGTGTCGTGCTGCTCTTGGCAGGCCTTTGCAATCCCAACTATCCCTGGACCTGGGCGCTTTCTCGTTCTCCAGACGCTAACCCTAGCCCTAACCCTAAGAATGGCAGGTCGCGGTTTCCGGCCACGCCCGCCTGGGTTCTGGCCATGACAGCTGCGGTAGGAGCAATGTCAGTGCAGTGTCGTGCTGCTCTTGGCAGGCCTTTGCAATCCCAACTATCCCTGGACCTGGGCGCTTTCTCGTTCTCCAGACGCTAACCCTAGCCCTAACCCTAAGAATGGCAGGTCGCGGTTTCCGGCCACGCCCCCCCTGCGTTCTGGCCATGACAGCTGCGGTAGGAGCAATGTCAGTGCAGTGTCGTGCTGCTCTTGGCAGGCCTTTGCAATCCCAACTATTCCTGGACATGGGCGTTTTCTCGTTCTCCAGACGCTAACCCTAGCCCTAACCCTAAGAATGGAAGGTCGCGGTTTCCGGCCACGCCCCCCCTGCGTTCTGGCCATGACAGCTGCGGTAGGAGCAATGTCAGGGCAGTGTCGTGCAGCTCTTGGCAGGCCTTTGCAATGCCAACTATCCCTGGACCTGGGCGCTTTCTCGTTCTCCAGATGCTAACCCTAGCCCTAACCCTAAGAATGGCAGGTCGCGGTTTCCGGCCACGCCCCCCCTGCGTTCTGGCCATGACAGCTGCGGTAGGAGCAATGTCAGTGCAGTGTCGTGCTGCTCTTGGCAGGCCTTTGCAATCCCAACTATCCCTGGACCTGGGCGCTTTCTCGTTCTCCAGACGCTAACCCTAGCCCTAACCCTAAGAATGGCAGGTCGCGGTTTCCGGCCACGCCCGCCTGGGTTCTGGCCATGACAGCTGCGGTAGGAGCAATGTCAGTGCAGTGTCGTGCTGCTCTTGGCAGGCCTTTGCAATCCCAACTATCCCTGGACCTGGGCGCTTTCTCGTTCTCCAGACGCTAACCCTAGCCCTAACCCTAAGAATGGCAGGTCGCGGTTTCCGGCCACGCCCCCCCTGCGTTCTGGCCATGACAGCTGCGGTAGGAGCAATGTCAGTGCAGTGTCGTGCTGCTCTTGGCAGGCCTTTGCAATCCCAACTATTCCTGGACCTGGGCGCTTTCTCGTTCTCCAGACGCTAACCCTAGCCCTAACCCTAAGAATGGCAGGTCGCGGTTTCCGGCCACGCCCGCCTGGGTTCTGGCCATGACAGCTGCGGTAGGAGCAATGTCAGTGCAGTGTCGTGCTGCTCTTGGCAGGCCTTTGCAATCCCAACTATCCCTGGACCTGGGCGTTTTCTCGTTCTCCAGACGCTAACCCTAGCCCTAACCCTAAGAAAGGCAGGTCGCGGATTCCGGCCACGCCCCCCCTGCGTTCTGGCCATGACAGCTGCGGTAGGAGCAATGTCAGTGCAGTGTCGTGCTGCTGTTTGCAGGCCTTTGCAATCCCAACTATCCCTGGACCTGGGCGTTTTCTCGTTCTCCAGATGCTAACCCTAGCCCTAACCCTAAGAATGGAAGGTCGCGGTTTCCGGCCACGCCCCCCCTGCGTTCTGGCCATGACAGCTGCGGTAGGAGCAATGTCAGGGCAGTGTCGTGCAGCTCTTGGCAGGCCTTTGCAATGCCAACTATCCCTGGACCTGGGCGCTTTCTCGTTCTCCAGATGCTAACCCTAGCCCTAACCCTAAGAATGGCAGGTCGCGGTTTCCGGCCACGCCCCCCCTGCGTTCTGGCCATGACAGCTGCGGTAGGAGCAATGTCAGTGCAGTGTCGTGCTGCTCTTGGCAGGCCTTTGCAATCCCAACTATCCCTGGACCTGGGCGTTTTCTCGTTCTCCAGATGCTAACCCTAGCCCTAACCCTAAGAATGGAAGGTCGCGGTTTCCGGCCACGCCCCCCCTGCGTTCTGGCCATGACAGCTGCGGTAGGAGCAATGTCAGTGCAGTGTCGTGCTGCTCTTGGCAGGCCTTTGCAATCCCAACTATCCCTGGACCTGGGCGCTTTCTCGTTCTCCAGACGCTAACCCTAGCCCTAACCCTAAGAATGGCAGGTCGCGGTTTCCGGCCACGCCCGCCTGGGTTCTGGCCATGACAGCTGCGGTAGGAGCAATGTCAGTGCAGTGTCGTGCTGCTCTTGGCAGGCCTTTGCAATCCCAACTATCCCTGGACCTGGGCGCTTTCTCGTTCTCCAGACGCTAACCCTAGCCCTAACCCTAAGAATGGCAGGTCGCGGTTTCCGGCCACGCCCGCCTGGGTTCTGGCCATGACAGCTGCGGTAGGAGCAATGTCAGTGCAGTGTCGTGCTGCTCTTGGCAGGCCTTTGCAATCCCAACTATCCCTGGACCTGGGCGCTTTCTCGTTCTCCAGACGCTAACCCTAGCCCTAACCCTAAGAATGGCAGGTCGCGGTTTCCGGCCACGCCCCCCCTGCGTTCTGGCCATGACAGCTGCGGTAGGAGCAATGTCAGTGCAGTGTCGTGCTGCTCTTGGCAGGCCTTTGCAATCCCAACTATTCCTGGACCTGGGCGCTTTCTCGTTCTCCAGACGCTAACCCTAGCCCTAACCCTAAGAATGGCAGGTCGCGGTTTCCGGCCACGCCCCCCCTGCGTTCTGGCCATGACAGCTGCGGTAGGAGCAATGTCAGTGCAGTGTCGTGCTGCTCTTGGCAGGCCTTTGCAATCCCAACTATCCCTGGACCTGGGCGCTTTCTCGTTCTCCAGACGCTAACCCTAGCCCTAACCCTAAGAATGGCAGGTCGCGGTTTCCGGCCACGCCCCCCCTGCGTTCTGGCCATGACAGCTGCGGTAGGAGCAATGTCAGTGCAGTGTCGTGCTGCTCTTGGCAGGCCTTTGCAATCCCAACTATCCCTGGACCTGGGCGTTTTCTCGTTCTCCAGACGCTAACCCTAGCCCTAACCCTAAGAATGGCAGGTCGCGGATTCCGGCCACGCCCCCCCTGCGTTCTGGCCATGACAGCTGCGGTAGGAGCAATGTCAGTGCAGTGTCGTGCTGCTGTTTGCAGGCCTTTGCAATCCCAACTATCCCTGGACCTGGGCGTTTTCTCGTTCTCCAGATGCTAACCCTAGCCCTAACCCTAAGAATGGAAGGTCGCGGTTTCCGGCCACGCCCCCCCTGCGTTCTGGCCATGACAGCTGCAGTAGGAGCAATGTCAGGGCAGTGTCGTGCAGCTCTTGGCAGGCCTTTGCAATGCCAACTATCCCTGGACCTGGGCGCTTTCTCGTTCTCCAGACGCTAACCCTAGCCCTAACCCTAAGAATGGCAGGTCGCGGTTTCCGGCCACGCCCCCCCTGCGTTCTGGCCATGACAGCTGCGGTAGGAGCAATGTCAGTGCAGTGTCGTGCTGCTCTTGGCAGGCCTTTGCAATCCCAACTATCCCTGGACCTGGGCGCTTTCTTGTTCTCCAGACGCTAACCCTAGCCCTAACCCTAAGAATGGCAGGTCGCGGATTCCGGCCACGCCCCCCCTGCGTTCTGGCCATGACAGCTGCGGTAGGAGCAATGTCAGTGCAGTGTCGTGCTGCTCTTGGCAGGCCTTTGCAATCCCAACTATCCCTGGACCTGGGCGCTTTCTCGTTCTCCAGACGCTAACCCTAGCCCTAACCCTAAGAATGGCAGGTCGCGGTTTCCGGCCACGCCCGCCTGGGTTCTGGCCATGACAGCTGCGGTAGGAGCAATGTCAGTGCAGTGTCGTGCTGCTCTTGGCAGGCCTTTGCAATCCCAACTATCCCTGGACCTGGGCGCTTTCTCGTTCTCCAGACGCTAACCCTAGCCCTAACCCTAAGAATGGCAGGTCGCGGTTTCCGGCCACGCCCCCCCTGCGTTCTGGCCATGACAGCTGCGGTAGGAGCAATGTCAGTGCAGTGTCGTGCTGCTCTTGGCAGGCCTTTGCAATCCCAACTATTCCTGGACATGGGCGCTTTCTCGTTCTCCAGACGCTAACCCTAGCCCTAACCCTAAGAATGGCAGGTCGCGGTTTCCGGCCACGCCCGCCTGGGTTCTGGCCATGACAGCTGCGGTAGGAGCAATGTCAGTGCAGTGTCGTGCTGCTCTTGGCAGGCCTTTGCAATCCCAACTATCCCTGGACCTTGGCGTTTTCTCGTTCTCCAGACGCTAACCCTAGCCCTAACCCTAAGAATGGCAGGTCGCGGATTCCAGCCACGCCCCCCCTGCGTTCTGGCCATGACAGCTGCGGTAGGAGCAATGTCAGTGCAGTGTCGTGCTGCTGTTTGCAGGCCTTTGCAATCCCAACTATCCCTGGACCTGGGCGTTTTCTCGTTCTCCAGATGCTAACCCTAGCCCTAACCCTAAGAATGGAAGGTCGCGGTTTCCGGCCACGCCCCCCCTGCGTTCTGGCCATGACAGCTGCGGTAGGAGCAATGTCAGGGCAGTGTCGTGCAGCTCTTGGCAGGCCTTTGCAATGCCAACTATCCCTGGACCTGGGCGCTTTCTCGTTCTCCAGATGCTAACCCTAGCCCTAACCCTAAGAATGGCAGGTCGCGGTTTCCGGCCACGCCCCCCCTGCGTTCTGGCCATGACAGCTGCGGTAGGAGCAATGTCAGTGCAGTGTCGTGCTGCTCTTGGCAGGCCTTTGCAATCCCAACTATCCCTGGACCTGGGCGCTTTCTCGTTCTCCAGACGCTAACCCTAGCCCTAACCCTAAGAATGGCAGGTCGCGGTTTCCGGCCACGCCCCCCCTGCGTTCTGGCCATGACAGCTGCGGTAGGAGCAATGTCAGTGCAGTGTCGTGCTGCTCTTGGCAGGCCTTTGCAATCCCAACTATCCCTGGACCTGGGCGCTTTCTTGTTCTCCAGACGCTAACCCTAGCCCTAACCCTAAGAATGGCAGGTCGCGGTTTCCGGCCACGCCCCCCCTGCGTTCTGGCCATGACAGCTGCGGTAGGAGCAATGTCAGTGCAGTGTCGTGCTGCTCTTGGCAGGCCTTTGCAATCCCAACTATCCCTGGACCTGGGCGCTTTCTCGTTCTCCAGACGCTAACCCTAGCCCTAACCCTAAGAATGGCAGGTCGCGGTTTCCGGCCACGCCCCCCCTGCGTTCTGGCCATGACAGCTGCGGTAGGAGCAATGTCAGTGCAGTTTCGTGCTGCTCTTGGCAGGCCTTTGCAATCCCAACTATCTCTGGACCTGGGCGCTTTCTCGTTCTCCAGACGCTAACCCTAGCCCTAACCCTAAGAATGGCAGGTCGCGGTTTCCGGCCACGCCCGCCTGGGTTCTGGCCATGACAGCTGCGGTAGGAGCAATGTCAGTGCAGTGTCGTGCTGCTCTTGGCAGGCCTTTGCAAACCCAACTATCCCTGGACCTGGGCGCTTTCTCGTTCTCCAGACGCTAACCCTAGCCCTAACCCTAAGAATGGCAGGTCGCGGTTTCCGGCCACGCCCCCCCTGCGTTCTGGCCATGACAGCTGCGGTAGGAGCAATGTCAGTGCAGTGTCGTGCTGCTCTTGGCAGGCCTTTGCAATCCCAACTATCCCTGGACCTGGGCGCTTTCTCGTTCTCTAGACGCTAACCCTAGCCCTAACCCCAAGAATGGCAGGTCGCAGTTTCCGGCCACGCCCCCCCTGCGTTCTGGCCATGACAGCTGCGGTAGGAGCAATGTCAGTGCAGTTTCGTGCTGCTCTTGGCAGGCCTTTGCAATCCCAACTATCTCTGGACCTGGGCGCTTTCTCGTTCTCCAGACGCTAACCCTAGCCCTAACCCTAAGAATGGCAGGTCACGGTTTCCGGCCACGCCCCCCCTGCGTTCTGGCCATGACAGCTGCGGTAGGAGCAATGTCAGTGCAGTGTCGTGCTGCTCTTGGCAGGCCTTTGCAATCCCAACTATCCCTGGACCTGGGCGCTTTCTCGTTCTCCAGACGCTAACCCTAGCCCTAACCCTAAGAATGGCAGGTCGCGGTTTCCGGCCACGGCCGCCTGGGTTCTGGCCATGACAGCTGCGGTAGGAGCAATGTCAGTGCAGTGTCGTGCTGCTCTTGGCAGGCCTTTGCAATCCCAACTATCCCTGGACCTGGGCGCTTTCTCGTTCTCCAGACGCTAACCCTAGCCCTAACACTAAGAATGGCAGGTCGCGGTTTCCGGCCACGCCCCCCCTGCGTTCTGGCCATGACAGCTGCGGTAGGAGCAATGTCAGTGCAGTGTCGTGCTGCTCTTGGCAGGCCTTTGCAATCCCAACTATTCCTGGACCTGGGCGCTTTCTCGTTCTCCAGACGCTAACCCTAGCCCTAACCCTAATAATGGCAGGTCGCGGTTTCCGGCCACGCCCGCCTGGGTTCTGGCCATGACAGCTGCGGTAGGAGCAATGTCAGTGCAGTGTCGTGCTGCTCTTGGCAGGCCTTTGCAATCCCAACTATCCCTGGACCTGGGCGCTTTCTCGTTCTCCAGACGCTAACCCTAGCCCTAACCCTAAGAATGGCAGGTCGCGGATTCCGGCCACGCCCCCCCTGCGTTCTGGCCATGACAGCTGCGGTAGGAGCAATGTCAGTGCAGTGTCGTGCTGCTGTTTGCAGGCCTTTGCAATCCCAACTATCCCTGGACCTGGGCGTTTTCTCGTTCTCCAGATGCTAATCCTAGCCCTAACCCTAAGAATGGAAGGTCGCGGTTTCCGGCCACGCCCCCCCTGCGTTCTGGCCATGACAGCTGCGGTAGGAGCAATGTCAGGGCAGTGTCGTGCAGCTCTTGGCAGGCCTTTGCAATGCCAACTATCCCTGGACCTGGGCGCTTTCTCGTTCTCCAGACGCTAACCCTAGCCCTAACCCTAAGAATGGCAGGTCGCGGTTTCCGGCCACGCCCCCCCTGCGTTCTGGCCATGACAGCTGCGGTAGGAGCAATGTCAGTGCAGTTTCGTGCTGCTCTTGGCAGGCCTTTGCAATCCCAACTATCTCTGGACCTGGGCGCTTTCTCGTTCTCCAGACGCTAACCCTAGCCCTAACCCTAAGAATGGCAGGTCGCGGTTTCCGGCCACGCCCGCTTGGGTTCTGGCCATGACAGCTGCGGTAGGAGCAATGTCAGTGCAGTGTCGTGCTGCTCTTGGCAGGCCTTTGCAAACCCAACTATCCCTGGACCTGGGCGCTTTCTCGTTCTCCAGACGCTAACCCTAGCCCTAACCCTAAGAATGGCAGGTCGCGGTTTCCGGCCACGCCCCCCCTGCGTTCTGGCCATGACAGCTGCGGTAGGAGCAATGTCAGTGCAGTGTCGTGCTGCTCTTGGCAGGCCTTTGCAATCCCAACTATCCCTGGACCTGGGCGCTTTCTCGTTCTCTAGACGCTAACCCTAGCCCTAACCCCAAGAATGGCAAATCGCAGTTTCCGGCCACGCCCCCCCTGCGTTCTGGCCATGACAGCTGCGGTAGGAGCAATGTCAGTGCAGTGTCGTGCTGCTCTTGGCAGGCCTTTGCAATCCCAACTATCCCTGGACCTGGGCGCTTTCTCGTTCTCCAGACGCTAACCCTAGCCCTAACACTAAGAATGGCAGGTCGCGGTTTCCGGCCACGCCCCCCCTGCGTTCTGGCCATGACAGCTGCGGTAGGAGCAATGTCAGTGCAGTGTCGTGCTGCTCTTGGCAGGCCTTTGCAATCCCAACTATTCCTGGACCTGGGCGCTTTCTCGTTCTCCAGACGCTAACCCTAGCCCTAACCCTAATAATGGCAGGTCGCGGTTTCCGGCCACGCCCGCCTGGGTTCTGGCCATGACAGCTGCGGTAGGAGCAATGTCAGTGCAGTGTCGTGCTGCTCTTGGCAGGCCTTTGCAATCCCAACTATCCCTGGACCTGGGCGCTTTCTCGTTCTCCAGACGCTAACCCTAGCCCTAACCCTAAGAATGGCAGGCCGCGGATTCCGGCCACGCCCCCCCTGCGTTCTGGCCATGACAGCTGCGGTAGGAGCAATGTCAGTGCAGTGTCGTGCTGCTGTTTGCAGGCCTTTGCAATCCCAACTATCCCTGGACCTGGGCGTTTTCTCGTTCTCCAGATGCTAATCCTAGCCCTAACCCTAAGAATGGAAGGTCGCGGTTTCCGGCCACGCCCCCCCTGCGTTCTGGCCATGACAGCTGCGGTAGGAGCAATGTCAGGGCAGTGTCGTGCAGCTCTTGGCAGGCCTTTGCAATCCCAACTATCCCTGGACCTGGGCGCTTTCTCGTTCTCCAGACGCTAACCCTAGCCCTAACCCTAAGAATGGCAGGTCGCGGTTTCCGGCCACGCCCCCCCTGCGTTCTGGCCATGACAGCTGCGGTAGGAGCAATGTCAGTGCAGTGTCGTGCTGCTCTTGGCAGGCCTTTGCAATCCCAACTATCCCTGGACCTGGGCGCTTTCTTGTTCTCCAGACGCTAACCCTAGCCCTAACCCTAAGAATGGCAGGTCGCGGTTTCCGGCCACGCCCCCCCTGCGTTCTGGCCATGACAGCTGCGGTAGGAGCAATGTCAGTGCAGTGTCGTGCTGCTCTTGGCAGGCCTTTGCAAACCCAACTATCCCTGGACCTGGGCGCTTTCTCGTTCTCCAGACGCTAACCCTAGCCCTAACCCTAAGAATGGCAGGTCGCGGTTTCCGGCCACGCCCCCCCTGCGTTCTGGCCATGACAGCTGCGGTAGGAGCAATGTCAGTGCAGTGTCGTGCTGCTCTTGGCAGGCCTTTGCAATCCCAACTATCCCTGGACCTGGGCGCTTTCTCGTTCTCTAGACGCTAACCCTAGCCCTAACCCCAAGAATGGCAAATCGCAGTTTCCGGCCACGCCCCCCCTGCGTTCTGGCCATGACAGCTGCGGTAGGAGCAATGTCAGTGCAGTGTCGTGCTGCTCTTGGCAGGCCTTTGCAATCCCAACTATCCCTGGACCTGGGCGCTTTCTCGTTCTCCAGACGCTAACCCTAGCCCTAACCCTAAGAATGGCAGTTTGCGGTTTCCGGCCACGCCCCCCCTGCGTTCTGGCCATGACAGCTGCGGTAGGAGCAATGTCAGTGCAGTGTCGTGCTGCTGTTTGCAGGCCTTTGCAATCCCAACTATCCCTGGACCTGGGCGTTTTCTCGTTCTCCAGATGCTAACCCTAGCCCTAACCCTAAGAATGGAAGGTCGCGGTTTCCGGCCACGCCCCCCCTGCGTTCTGGCCATGACAGCTGCGGTAGGAGCAATGTCAGGGCAGTGTCGTGCAGCTCTTGGCAGGCCTTTGCAATGCCAACTATCCCTGGACCTGGGCGCTTTCTCGTTCTCCAGATGCTAACCCTAGCCCTAACCCTAAGAATGGCAGGTCGCGGTTTCCGGCCACGCCCCCCCTGCGTTCTGGCCATGACAGCTGCGGTAGGAGCAATGTCAGTGCAGTGTCGTGCTGCTCTTGGCAGGCCTTTGCAATCCCAACTATCCCTGGACCTGGGCGCTTTCTCGTTCTCCAGACGCTAACCCTAGCCCTAACCCTAAGAATGGCAGGTCGCGGTTTCCGGCCACGCCCCCCCTGCGTTCTGGCCATGACAGCTGCGGTAGGAGCAATGTCAGTGCAGTGTCGTGCTGCTCTTGGCAGGCCTTTGCAATCCCAACTATCCCTGGACCTGGGCGCTTTCTCGTTCTCCAGACGCTAACCCTAGCCCTAACCCTAAGAATGGCAGGTCGCGGTTTCCGGCCACGCCCGCCTGGGTTCTGGCCATGACAGCTGCGGTAGGAGCAATGTCAGTGCAGTGTCGTGCTGCTCTTGGCAGGCCTTTGCAAACCCAACTATCCCTGGACCTGGGCGCTTTCTCGTTCTCCAGACGCTAACCCTAGCCCTAACCCTAAGAATGGCAGGTCGCGGTTTCCGGCCACGCCCCCCCTGCGTTCTGGCCATGACAGCTGCGGTAGGAGCAATGTCAGTGCAGTGTCGTGCTGCTCTTGGCAGGCCTTTGCAATCCCAACTATCCCTGGACCTGGGCGCTTTCTCGTTCTCTAGACGCTAACCCTAGCCCTAACCCCAAGAATGGCAGGTCGCAGTTTCCGGCCACGCCCCCCCTGCGTTCTGGCCATGACAGCTGCGGTAGGAGCAATGTCAGTGCAGTTTCGTGCTGCTCTTGGCAGGCCTTTGCAATCCCAACTATCCCTGGACCTGGGCGCTTTCTCGTTCTCCAGACGCTAACCCTAGCCCTAACCCTAAGAATGGCAGGTCACGGTTTCCGGCCACGCCCCCCCTGCGTTCTGGCCATGACAGCTGCGGTAGGAGCAATGTCAGTGCAGTGTCGTGCTGCTCTTGGCAGGCCTTTGCAATCCCAACTATCCCTGGACCTGGGCGCTTTCTCGTTCTCCAGACGCTAACCCTAGCCCTAACCCTAAGAATGGCAGGTCGCGGTTTCCGGCCACGGCCGCCTGGGTTCTGGCCATGACAGCTGCGGTAGGAGCAATGTCAGTGCAGTGTCGTGCTGCTCTTGGCAGGCCTTTGCAATCCCAACTATCCCTGGACCTGGGCGCTTTCTCGTTCTCCAGACGCTAACCCTAGCCCTAACCCTAAGAATGGCAGGTCGCGGTTTCCGGCCACGCCCCCCCTGCGTTCTGGCCATGACAGCTGCGGTAGGAGCAATGTCAGTGCAGTGTCGTGCTGCTCTTGGCAGGCCTTTGCAATCCCAACTATTCCTGGACCTGGGCGCTTTCTCGTTCTCCAGACGCTAACCCTAGCCCTAACCCTAAGAATGGCAGGTCGCGGTTTCCGGCCACGCCCGCCTGGGTTCTGGCCATGACAGCTGCGGTAGGAGCAATGTCAGTGCAGTGTCGTGCTGCTCTTGGCAGGCCTTTGCAATCCCAACTATCCCTGGACCTGGGGGCTTTCTCGTTCTCCAGACGCTAACCCTAGCCCTAACCCTAAGAATGGCAGGTCGCGGATTCCGGCCACGCCCCCCCTGCGTTCTGGCCATGACAGCTGCGGTAGGAGCAATGTCAGTGCAGTGTCGTGCTGCTGTTTGCAGGCCTTTGCAATCCCAACTATCCCTGGACCTGGGCGTTTTCTCGTTCTCCAGATGCTAATCCTAGCCCTAACCCTAAGAATGGAAGGTCGCGGTTTCCGGCCACGCCCCCCCTGCGTTCTGGCCATGACAGCTGCGGTAGGAGCAATGTCAGGGCAGTGTCGTGCAGCTATTGGCAGGCCTTTGCAATGCCAACTATCCCTGGACCTGGGCGCTTTCTCGTTCTCCAGACGCTAACCCTAGCCCTAACCCTAAGAATGGCAGGTCGCGGTTTCCGGCCACGCCCCCCCTGCGTTCTGGCCATGACAGCTGCGGTAGGAGCAATGTCAGTGCAGTTTCGTGCTGCTCTTGGCAGGCCTTTGCAATCCCAACTATCTCTGGACCTGGGCGCTTTCTCGTTCTCCAGACGCTAACCCTAGCCCTAACCCTAAGAATGGCAGGTCGCGGTTTCCGGCCACGCCCGCCTGGGTTCTGGCCATGACAGCTGCGGTAGGAGCAATGTCAGTGCAGTGTCGTGCTGCTCTTGGCAGGCCTTTGCAAACCCAACTATCCCTGGACCTGGGCGCTTTCTCGTTCTCCAGACGCTAACCCTAGCCCTAACCCTAAGAATGGCAGGTCGCGGTTTCCGGCCACGCCCCCCCTGCGTTCTGGCCATGACAGCTGCGGTAGGAGCAATGTCAGTGCAGTGTCGTGCTGCTCTTGGCAGGCCTTTGCAATCCCAACTATCCCTGGACCTGGGCGCTTTCTCGTTCTCTAGACGCTAACCCTAGCCCTAACCCCAAGAATGGCAAATCGCAGTTTCCGGCCACGCCCCCCCTGCGTTCTGGCCATGACAGCTGCGGTAGGAGCAATGTCAGTGCAGTGTCGTGCTGCTCTTGGCAGGCCTTTGCAATCCCAACTATCCCTGGACCTGGGCGCTTTCTCGTTCTCCAGACGCTAACCCTAGCCCTAACCCTAAGAATGGCAGTTTGCGGTTTCCGGTCACGCCCCCCCTGCGTTCTGGCTATGAGTGCTGCGGTAGGAGCAATGTCAGTGCAGTGTCGTGCAGCTCTTGGCAGGCCTTTGCAATCCCAACTATCCCTGGACCTGGGCGCTTTCTCGTTCTCCAGACGCTAACCCTAGCCCTAACCCTAAGAATGGCTGGTTGCGGTTTCCGGCCACGCCCCCCCTGCGTTCTGGCCATGACAGCTGCAGTAGGAGCAATGTCAGTGCAGTGTCGTGCTGCTCTTGGCAGGCCTTTGCAATCCCAACTATCCCTGCACCTGGGCGCTTTCTCGTTCTCCAGACGCTAACCCTAGCCCTAACCCTAAGAATGGCAAATCGCGGTTTCCGGCCAAGCCCCCCCTGCGTTCTGGCCATGACAGCTGCGGTAGGAGCAATGTCAGTGCAGTGTCGTGCTGCTCTTGGCAGGCCTTTGCAATCCCAACTATCCCTGGACCTGGGCGCTTTCTCGTTCTCCAGACGCTAACCCTAGCCCTAACCCTAATAATGGCAGATCGCGGTTTCCGGCCACGCCCCCCCTGCGTTCTGGCCATGACAGCAGCGTTAGGAGCAATGTCAGTGCAGTGTCGTGCTGCCCTTGGAAGGCCTTTGCAATCCCAACTATCCCTGGACCTGGGCGCTTTCTCGTTCTCCAGACACTAACCCTAGCCCTAACCCTAAGAATGGCAGTTTGCGGTTTCCGGTCACGCCCCCCCTGCGTTCTGGCTATGAGAGCTGCGGTAGGAGCAATGTCAGTGCAGTGTCGTGCTGCTCTTGGCAGGCCTTTGCAATCCCAACTATCCCTGGACCTGGGGGCTTTCTCGTTCTCCAGACGCTAACCCTAGCCCTAACCCTAAGAATGGCAGGTCGCGGTTTCCGGCCACGCCCGCCTGGGTTCTGGCCATGACAGCTGCGGTAGGAGCAATGTCAGTGCAGTGTCGTGCTGCTCTTGGCAGGCCTTTGCAATCCCAACTATCCCTGGACCTGGGCGCTTTCTCGTTCTCCAGACGCTAACCCTAGCCCTAACCCTAAGAATGGCAGGTCGCGGTTTCCGGCCACGCCCCACCTGTGTTCTGGCCATGAGAGCTGCGGTAGGAGCAATGTCAGTGCAGTGTCGTGCAGCTCTTGGCAGGCCTTTGCAATCCCAACTATCCCTGGACCTGGGCGCTTTCTCGTTCTCCAGACGCTAACCCTAGCCCTAACCCTAAGAATGGCAGGTCGCGGTTTCCGGCCACGCCCCCCCGCGTTCTGGCCATGACAGCTGCGGTAGGAGCAATGTCAGTGCAGTGTCGTGCTGCTCTTGGCAGGCCTTTGCAATCCCAACTATCCCTGGACCTGGGCGCTTTCTCGTTCTCTAGACGCTAACCCTAGCCCTAACCCCAAGAATGGCAGGTCGCAGTTTCCGGCCACGCCCCCCCTGCGTTCTGGCCATGACAGCTGCGGTAGGAGCAATGTCAGTGCAGTTTCGTGCTGCTCTTGGCAGGCCTTTGCAATCCCAACTATCTCTGGACCTGGGCGCTTTCTCGTTCTCCAGACGCTAACCCTAGCCCTAACCCTAAGAATGGCAGGTCACGGTTTCCGGCCACGCCCCCCCTGCTTTCTGGCTATGACAGCTGAGGTAGGAGCAATGTCAGTGCAGTGTCGTGCTGCTCTTGGCAGGCCTTTGCAATCCCAACTATCCCTGGACCTGGGCGCTTTCTCGTTCTCCAGACGCTAACCCTAGCCCTAACCCTAAGAATGGCAGGTCGCGGTTTCCGGCCACGCCCGCCTGGGTTCTGGCCATGACAGCTGCGGTAGGAGCAATGTCAGTGCAGTGTCGTGCTGCTCTTGGCAGGCCTTTGCAATCCCAACTATCCCTGGACCTGGGCGCTTTCTCGTTCTCCAGACGCTAACCCTAGCCCTAACACTAAGAATGGCAGGTCGCGGTTTCCAGCCACGCCCCCCCTGCGTTCTGGCCATGACAGCTGCGGTAGGAGCAATGTCAGTGCAGTGTCGTGCTGCTCTTGGCAGGCCTTTGCAATCCCAACTATTCCTGGACCTGGGCGCTTTCTCGTTCTCCAGACGCTAACCCTAGCCCTAACCCTAAGAATGGCAGGTCGCGGTTTCCGGCCACGCCCGCCTGGGTTCTGGCCATGACAGCTGCGGTAGGAGCAATGTCAGTGCAGTGTCGTGCTGCTCTTGGCAGGCCTTTGCAATCCCAACTATCCCTGGACCTGGGGGCTTTCTCGTTCTCCAGACGCTAACCCTAGCCCTAACCCTAAGAATGGCAGGTCGCGGATTCCGGCCACGCCCCCCCTGCGTTCTGGCCATGACAGCTGCGGTAGGAGCAATGTCAGTGCAGTGTCGTGCTGCTGTTTGCAGGCCTTTGCAATCCCAACTATCCCTGGACCTGGGCGTTTTCTCGTTCTCCAGATGCTAACCCTAGCCCTAACCCTAAGAATGGAAGGTCGCGGTTTCCGGCCACGCCCCCCCTGCGTTCTGGCCATGACAGCTGCGGTAGGAGCAATGTCAGTGCAGTGTCGTGCAGCTCTTGGCAGGCCTTTGCAATCCCAACTATCCCTGGACCTGGGCGCTTTCTCGTTCTCCAGATGCTAACCCTAGCCCTAACCCTAAGAATGGCAGGTCGCGGTTTCCGGCCACGCCCCCCCTGCGTTCTGGCCATGACAGCTGCGGTAGGAGCAATGTCAGTGCAGTGTCGTGCTGCTCTTGGCAGGCCTTTGCAATCCCAACTATCCCTGGACCTGGGCGCTTTCTCGTTCTCCAGACGCTAACCCTAGCCCTAACCCTAAGAATGGCAGGTCGCGGTTTCCGGCCACGCCCCCCCTGCGTTCTGGCCATGACAGCTGCGGTAGGAGCAATGTCAGTGCAGTGTCGTGCTGCTCTTGGCAGGCCTTTGCAATCCCAACTATCCCTGGACCTGGGGGCTTTCTCGTTCTCCAGACGCTAACCCTAGCCCTAACCCTAATAATGTCAGGTTGCGGTTTCCGGCCACGCCCCCCCTGCGTTCTGGCCATGACAGCTGCGGTAGGAGCAATGTCAGTGCAGTGTCGTGCTGCTCTTGGCAGGCCTTTGCAATCCCAACTATCTCTGGACCTGGGCGCTTTCTCGTTCTCCAGACGCTAACCCTAGCCCTAACCCTAAGAATGGCAGGTCACGGTTTCCGGCCACGCCCCCCCTGCGTTCTGGCTATGACAGCAGCGGTAGGAGCAATGTCAGTGCAGTGTCGTGCTGCTCTTGGCAGGCCTTTGCAATCCCAACTATCCCTGGACCTGGGCGCTTTCTCGTTCTCCAGACGCTAACCCTAGCCCTAACCCTAAGAATGGCAGGTCGCGGTTTCCGGCCACGCCCGCCTGGGTTCTGGCCATGACAGCTGCGGTAGGAGCAATGTCAGTGCAGTGTCGTGCTGCTCTTGGCAGGCCTTTGCAATCCCAACTATCCCTGGACCTGGGCGCTTTCTCGTTCTCCAGACGCTAACCCTAGCCCTAACACTAAGAATGGCAGGTCGCGGTTTCCAGCCACGCCCCCCCTGCGTTCTGGCCATGACAGCTGCGGTAGGAGCAATGTCAGTGCAGTGTCGTGCTGCTCTTGGCAGGCCTTTGCAATCCCAACTATTCCTGGACCTGGGCGCTTTCTCGTTCTCCAGACGCTAACCCTAGCCCTAACCCTAAGAATGGCAGGTCGCGGTTTCCGGCCACGCCCGCCTGGGTTCTGGCCATGACAGCTGCGGTAGGAGCAATGTCAGTGCAGTGTCGTGCTGCTCTTGGCAGGCCTTTGCAATCCCAACTATCCCTGGACCTGGGGGCTTTCTCGTTCTCCAGACGCTAACCCTAGCCCTAACCCTAAGAATGGCAGGTCGCGGATTCCGGCCACGCCCCCCCTGCGTTCTGGCCATGACAGCTGCGGTAGGAGCAATGTCAGTGCAGTGTCGTGCTGCTGTTTGCAGGCCTTTGCAATCCCAACTATCCCTGGACCTGGGCGTTTTCTCGTTCTCCAGATGCTAACCCTAGCCCTAACCCTAAGAATGGAAGGTCGCGGTTTCCGGCCACGCCCCCCCTGCGTTCTGGCCATGACAGCTGCGGTAGGAGCAATGTCAGGGCAGTGTCGTGCAGCTCTTGGCAGGCCTTTGCAATGCCAACTATCCCTGGACCTGGGCGCTTTCTCGTTCTCCAGATGCTAACCCTAGCCCTAACCCTAAGAATGGCAGGTCGCGGTTTCCGGCCACGCCCCCCCTGCGTTCTGGCCATGACAGCTGCGGTAGGAGCAATGTCAGTGCAGTGTCGTGCTGCTCTTGGCAGGCCTTTGCAATCCCAACTATCCCTGGACCTGGGCGCTTTCTCGTTCTCCAGACGCTAACCCTAGCCCTAACCCTAAGAATGGCAGGTCGCGGTTTCCGGCCACGCCCCCCCTGCGTTCTGGCCATGACAGCTGCGGTAGGAGCAATGTCAGTGCAGTGTCGTGCTGCTCTTGGCAGGCCTTTGCAATCCCAACTATCCCTGGACCTGGGCGCTTTCTTGTTCTCCAGACGCTAACCCTAGCCCTAACCCTAAGAATGGCAGGTCGCGGTTTCCGGCCACGCCCCCCCTGCGTTCTGGCCATGACAGCTGCGGTAGGAGCAATGTCAGTGCAGTGTCGTGCTGCTCTTGGCAGGCCTTTGCAATCCCAACTATCCCTGGACCTGGGCGCTTTCTCGTTCTCCAGACGCTAACCCTAGCCCTAACCCTAAGAATGGCAGGTCGCGGTTTCCGGCCACGCCCCCCCTGCGTTCTGGCTATGACAGCTGAGGTAGGAGCAATGTCAGTGCAGTGTCGTGCTGCTCTTGGCAGGCCTTTGCAATCCCAACTATCCCTGGACCTGGGCGCTTTCTCGTTCTCCAGACGCTAACCCTAGCCCTAACCCTAATAATGTCAGGTTGCGGTTTCCGGCCACGCCCCCCCTGCGTTCTGGCCATGACAGCTGCGGTAGGAGCAATGTCAGTGCAGTGTCGTGCTGCTCTTGGCAGGCCTTTGCAATCCCAACTATCCCTGGACCTGGGCGCTTTCTCGTTCTCTAGACGCTAACCCTAGCCCTAACACTAAGAATGGCAGGTCGCGGTTTCCAGCCACGCCCCCCCTGCGTTCTGGCCATGACAGCTGCGGTAGGAGCAATGTCAGTGCAGTGTCGTGCTGCTCTTGGCAGGCCTTTGCAATCCCAACTATTCCTGGACCTGGGCGCTTTCTCGTTCTCCAGACGCTAACCCTAGCCCTAACCCTAAGAATGGCAGGTCGCGGTTTCCGGCCACGCCCGCCTGGGTTCTGGCCATGACAGCTGCGGTAGGAGCAATGTCAGTGCAGTGTCGTGCTGCTCTTGGCAGGCCTTTGCAATCCCAACTATCCCTGGACCTGGGGGCTTTCTCGTTCTCCAGACGCTAACCCTAGCCCTAACCCTAAGAATGGCAGGTCGCGGATTCCGGCCACGCCCCCCCTGCGTTCTGGCCATGACAGCTGCGGTAGGAGCAATGTCAGTGCAGTGTCGTGCTGCTGTTTGCAGGCCTTTGCAATCCCAACTATCCCTGGACCTGGGCGTTTTCTCGTTCTCCAGATGCTAACCCTAGCCCTAACCCTAAGAATGGAAGGTCGCGGTTTCCGGCCACGCCCCCCCTGCGTTCTGGCCATGACAGCTGCGGTAGGAGCAATGTCAGGGCAGTGTCGTGCAGCTCATGGCAGGCCTTTGCAATGCCAACTATCCCTGGACCTGGGCGCTTTCTCGTTCTCCAGATGCTAACCCTAGCCCTAACCCTAAGAATGGCAGGTCGCGGTTTCCGGCCACGCCCCCCCTGCGTTCTGGCCATGACAGCTGCGGTAGGAGCAATGTCAGTGCAGTGTCGTGCTGCTCTTGGCAGGCCTTTGCAATCCCAACTATCCCTGGACCTGGGCGCTTTCTCGTTCTCCAGACGCTAACCCTAGCCCTAACCCTAAGAATGGCAGGTCGCGGTTTCCGGCCACGCCCCCCCTGCGTTCTGGCCATGACAGCTGCGGTAGGAGCAATGTCAGTGCAGTGTCGTGCTGCTCTTGGCAGGCCTTTGCAATCCCAACTATCCCTGGACCTGGGCGCTTTCTTGTTCTCCAGACGCTAACCCTAGCCCTAACCCTAAGAATGGCAGGTCGCGGTTTCCGGCCACGCCCCCCCTGCGTTCTGGCCATGACAGCTGCGGTAGGAGCAATGTCAGTGCAGTTTCGTGCTGCTCTTGGCAGGCCTTTGCAGTCCCAACTATCTCTGGACCTGGGCGCTTTCTCGTTCTCCAGACGCTAACCCTAGCCCTAACCCTAAGAATGGCAGGTCGCGGTTTCCGGCCACGCCCGCCTGGGTTCTGGCCATGACAGCTGCGGTAGGAGCAATGTCAGTGCAGTGTCGTGCTGCTCTTGGCAGGCCTTTGCAATCCCAACTATCCCTGGACCTGGGCGCTTTCTCGTTCTCCAGACGCTAACCCTAGCCCTAACCCTAAGAATGGCAGGTCGCGGTTTCCGGCCACGCCCGCCTGGGTTCTGGCCATGACAGCTGCGGTAGGAGCAATGTCAGTGCAGTGTCGTGCTGCTCTTGGCAGGCCTTTGCAATCCCAACTATCCCTGGACCTGGGCGTTTTCTCGTTCTCCAGACGCTAACCCTAGCCCTAACCCCAAGAATGGCAGGTCGCAGTTTCCGGCCACGCCCCCCCTGCGTTCTGGCCATGACAGCTGCGGTAGGAGCAATGTCAGTGCAGTTTCGTGCTGCTCTTGGCAGGCCTTTGCAATCCCAACTATCTCTGGACCTGGGCGCTTTCTCGTTCTCCAGACGCTAACCCTAGCCCTAACCCTAAGAATGGCAGGTCACGGTTTCCGGCCACGCCCCCCCTGCTTTCTGGCTATGACAGCTGAGGTAGGAGCAATGTCAGTGCAGTGTCGTGCTGCTCTTGGCAGGCCTTTGCAATCCCAACTATCCCTGGACCTGGGCGCTTTCTCGTTCTCCAGACGCTAACCCTAGCCCTAACCCTAAGAATGGCAGGTCGCGGTTTCCGGCCACGCCCGCCTGGGTTCTGGCCATGACAGCTGCGGTAGGAGCAATGTCAGTGCAGTGTCGTGCTGCTCTTGGCAGGCCTTTGCAATCCCAACTATCCCTGGACCTGGGCGCTTTCTCGTTCTCCAGACGCTAACCCTAGCCCTAACACTAAGAATGGCAGGTCGCGGTTTCCAGCCACGCCCCCCCTGCGTTCTGGCCATGACAGCTGCGGTAGGAGCAATGTCAGTGCAGTGTCGTGCTGCTCTTGGCAGGCCTTTGCAATCCCAACTATTCCTGGACCTGGGCGCTTTCTCGTTCTCCAGACGCTAACCCTAGCCCTAACCCTAAGAATGGCAGGTCGCGGTTTCCGGCCACGCCCGCCTGGGTTCTGGCCATGACAGCTGCGGTAGGAGCAATGTCAGTGCAGTGTCGTGCTGCTCTTGGCAGGCCTTTGCAATCCCAACTATCCCTGGACCTGGGGGCTTTCTCGTTCTCCAGACGCTAACCCTAGCCCTAACCCTAAGAATGGCAGGTCGCGGATTCCGGCCACGCCCCCCCTGCGTTCTGGCCATGACAGCTGCGGTAGGAGCAATGTCAGTGCAGTGTCGTGCTGCTGTTTGCAGGCCTTTGCAATCCCAACTATCCCTGGACCTGGGCGTTTTCTCGTTCTCCAGATGCTAACCCTAGCCCTAACCCTAAGAATGGAAGGTCGCGGTTTCCGGCCACGCCCCCCCTGCGTTCTGGCCATGACAGCTGCGGTAGGAGCAATGTCAGTGCAGTGTCGTGCAGCTCTTGGCAGGCCTTTGCAATCCCAACTATCCCTGGACCTGGGCGCTTTCTCGTTCTCCAGATGCTAACCCTAGCCCTAACCCTAAGAATGGCAGGTCGCGGTTTCCGGCCACGCCCCCCCTGCGTTCTGGCCATGACAGCTGCGGTAGGAGCAATGTCAGTGCAGTGTCGTGCTGCTCTTGGCAGGCCTTTGCAATCCCAACTATCCCTGGACCTGGGCGCTTTCTCGTTCTCCAGACGCTAACCCTAGCCCTAACCCTAAGAATGGCAGGTCGCGGTTTCCGGCCACGCCCCCCCTGCGTTCTGGCCATGACAGCTGCGGTAGGAGCAATGTCAGTGCAGTGTCGTGCTGCTCTTGGCAGGCCTTTGCAATCCCAACTATCCCTGGACCTGGGGGCTTTCTCGTTCTCCAGACGCTAACCCTAGCCCTAACCCTAAGAATGTCAGGTTGCGGTTTCCGGCCACGCCCCCCCTGCGTTCTGGCCATGACAGCTGCGGTAGGAGCAATGTCAGTGCAGTGTCGTGCTGCTCTTGGCAGGCCTTTGCAATCCCAACTATCTCTGGACCTGGGCGCTTTCTCGTTCTCCAGACGCTAACCCTAGCCCTAACCCTAAGAATGGCAGGTCACGGTTTCCGGCCACGCCCCCCCTGCGTTCTGGCTATGACAGCAGCGGTAGGAGCAATGTCAGTGCAGTGTCGTGCTGCTCTTGGCAGGCCTTTGCAATCCCAACTATCCCTGGACCTGGGCGCTTTCTCGTTCTCCAGACGCTAACCCTAGCCCTAACCCTAAGAATGGCAGGTCGCGGTTTCCGGCCACGCCCGCCTGGGTTCTGGCCATGACAGCTGCGGTAGGAGCAATGTCAGTGCAGTGTCGTGCTGCTCTTGGCAGGCCTTTGCAATCCCAACTATCCCTGGACCTGGGCGCTTTCTCGTTCTCCAGACGCTAACCCTAGCCCTAACACTAAGAATGGCAGGTCGCGGTTTCCAGCCACGCCCCCCCTGCGTTCTGGCCATGACAGCTGCGGTAGGAGCAATGTCAGTGCAGTGTCGTGCTGCTCTTGGCAGGCCTTTGCAATCCCAACTATTCCTGGACCTGGGCGCTTTCTCGTTCTCCAGACGCTAACCCTAGCCCTAACCCTAAGAATGGCAGGTCGCGGTTTCCGGCCACGCCCGCCTGGGTTCTGGCCATGACAGCTGCGGTAGGAGCAATGTCAGTGCAGTGTCGTGCTGCTCTTGGCAGGCCTTTGCAATCCCAACTATCCCTGGACCTGGGGGCTTTCTCGTTCTCCAGACGCTAACCCTAGCCCTAACCCTAAGAATGGCAGGTCGCGGATTCCGGCCACGCCCCCCCTGCGTTCTGGCCATGACAGCTGCGGTAGGAGCAATGTCAGTGCAGTGTCGTGCTGCTGTTTGCAGGCCTTTGCAATCCCAACTATCCCTGGACCTGGGCGTTTTCTCGTTCTCCAGATGCTAACCCTAGCCCTAACCCTAAGAATGGAAGGTCGCGGTTTCCGGCCACGCCCCCCCTGCGTTCTGGCCATGACAGCTGCGGTAGGAGCAATGTCAGGGCAGTGTCGTGCAGCTCTTGGCAGGCCTTTGCAATGCCAACTATCCCTGGACCTGGGCGCTTTCTCGTTCTCCAGATGCTAACCCTAGCCCTAACCCTAAGAATGGCAGGTCGCGGTTTCCGGCCACGCCCCCCCTGCGTTCTGGCCATGACAGCTGCGGTAGGAGCAATGTCAGTGCAGTGTCGTGCTGCTCTTGGCAGGCCTTTGCAATCCCAACTATCCCTGGACCTGGGCGCTTTCTCGTTCTCCAGACGCTAACCCTAGCCCTAACCCTAAGAATGGCAGGTCGCGGTTTCCGGCCACGCCCCCCCTGCGTTCTGGCCATGACAGCTGCGGTAGGAGCAATGTCAGTGCAGTGTCGTGCTGCTCTTGGCAGGCCTTTGCAATCCCAACTATCCCTGGACCTGGGCGCTTTCTTGTTCTCCAGACGCTAACCCTAGCCCTAACCCTAAGAATGGCAGGTCGCGGTTTCCGGCCACGCCCCCCCTGCGTTCTGGCCATGACAGCTGCGGTAGGAGCAATGTCAGTGCAGTGTCGTGCTGCTCTTGGCAGGCCTTTGCAATCCCAACTATCCCTGGACCTGGGCGCTTTCTCGTTCTCCAGACGCTAACCCTAGCCCTAACCCTAAGAATGGCAGGTCGCGGTTTCCGGCCACGCCCCCCCTGCGTTCTGGCTATGACAGCTGAGGTAGGAGCAATGTCAGTGCAGTGTCGTGCTGCTCTTGGCAGGCCTTTGCAATCCCAACTATCCCTGGACCTGGGCGCTTTCTCGTTCTCCAGACGCTAACCCTAGCCCTAACCCTAATAATGTCAGGTTGCGGTTTCCGGCCACGCCCCCCCTGCGTTCTGGCCATGACAGCTGCGGTAGGAGCAATGTCAGTGCAGTGTCGTGCTGCTCTTGGCAGGCCTTTGCAATCCCAACTATCCCTGGACCTGGGCGCTTTCTCGTTCTCTAGACGCTAACCCTAGCCCTAACACTAAGAATGGCAGGTCGCGGTTTCCAGCCACGCCCCCCCTGCGTTCTGGCCATGACAGCTGCGGTAGGAGCAATGTCAGTGCAGTGTCGTGCTGCTCTTGGCAGGCCTTTGCAATCCCAACTATTCCTGGACCTGGGCGCTTTCTCGTTCTCCAGACGCTAACCCTAGCCCTAACCCTAAGAATGGCAGGTCGCGGTTTCCGGCCACGCCCGCCTGGGTTCTGGCCATGACAGCTGCGGTAGGAGCAATGTCAGTGCAGTGTCGTGCTGCTCTTGGCAGGCCTTTGCAATCCCAACTATCCCTGGACCTGGGGGCTTTCTCGTTCTCCAGACGCTAACCCTAGCCCTAACCCTAAGAATGGCAGGTCGCGGATTCCGGCCACGCCCCCCCTGCGTTCTGGCCATGACAGCTGCGGTAGGAGCAATGTCAGTGCAGTGTCGTGCTGCTGTTTGCAGGCCTTTGCAATCCCAACTATCCCTGGACCTGGGCGTTTTCTCGTTCTCCAGATGCTAACCCTAGCCCTAACCCTAAGAATGGAAGGTCGCGGTTTCCGGCCACGCCCCCCCTGCGTTCTGGCCATGACAGCTGCGGTAGGAGCAATGTCAGGGCAGTGTCGTGCAGCTCTTGGCAGGCCTTTGCAATGCCAACTATCCCTGGACCTGGGCGCTTTCTCGTTCTCCAGATGCTAACCCTAGCCCTAACCCTAAGAATGGCAGGTCGCGGTTTCCGGCCACGCCCCCCCTGCGTTCTGGCCATGACAGCTGCGGTAGGAGCAATGTCAGTGCAGTGTCGTGCTGCTCTTGGCAGGCCTTTGCAATCCCAACTATCCCTGGACCTGGGCGCTTTCTCGTTCTCCAGACGCTAACCCTAGCCCTAACCCTAAGAATGGCAGGTCGCGGTTTCCGGCCACGCCCCCCCTGCGTTCTGGCCATGACAGCTGCGGTAGGAGCAATGTCAGTGCAGTGTCGTGCTGCTCTTGGCAGGCCTTTGCAATCCCAACTATCCCTGGACCTGGGCGCTTTCTTGTTCTCCAGACGCTAACCCTAGCCCTAACCCTAAGAATGGCAGGTCGCGGTTTCCGGCCACGCCCCCCCTGCGTTCTGGCCATGACAGCTGCGGTAGGAGCAATGTCAGTGCAGTGTCGTGCTGCTCTTGGCAGGCCTTTGCAATCCCAACTATCCCTGGACCTGGGCGCTTTCTCGTTCTCCAGACGCTAACCCTAGCCCTAACCCTAATAATGTCAGGTTGCGGTTTCCGGCCACGCCCCCCCTGCGTTCTGGCCATGACAGCTGCGGTAGGAGCAATGTCAGTGCAGTGTCGTGCTGCTCTTGGCAGGCCTTTGCAATCCCAACTATCCCTGGACCTGGGCGCTTTCTCGTTCTCTAGACGCTAACCCTAGCCCTAACCCTAAGAATGGCAGGTCGCAGCTTCCGGCCACGCCCCCCCTGCGTTCTGGCCATGACAGCTGCGGTAGGAGCAATGTCAGTGCAGTTTCGTGCTGCTCTTGGCAGGCCTTTGCAATCCCAACTATCTCTGGACCTGGGCGCTTTCTCGTTCTCCAGACGCTAACCCTAGCCCTAACCCTAAGAATGGCAGGTCGCGGTTTCCGGCCACGCCCGCCTGGGTTCTGGCCATGACAGCTGCGGTAGGAGCAATGTCAGTGCAGTGTCGTGCTGCTCTTGGCAGGCCTTTGCAATCCCAACTATCCCTGGACCTGGGCGCTTTCTCGTTCTCCAGACGCTAACCCTAGCCCTAACCCTAAGAATGGCAGGTCGCGGTTTCCGGCCACGCCCGCCTGGGTTCTGGCCATGACAGCTGCGGTAGGAGCAATGTCAGTGCAGTGTCGTGCTGCTCTTGGCAGGCCTTTGCAATCCCAACTATCCCTGGACCTGGGCGTTTTCTCGTTCTCCAGACGCTAACCCTAGCCCTAACCCTAAGAATGGCAGGTCGCGGATTCCGGCCACGCCCCCCCTGCGTTCTGGCCATGACAGCTGCGGTAGGAGCAATTTCAGTGCAGTGTCGTGCTGCTCTTGGCAGGCCTTTGCAATCCCAACTATCCCTGGACCTGGGCGCTTTCTTGTTCTCCAGACGCTAACCCTAGCCCTAACCCTAAGAATGGCAGGTCGCGGTTTCCGGCCACGCCCCCCCGTGTTCTGGCCATGACAGCTGCGGTAGGAGCAATGTCAGTGCAGTGTCGTGCTGCTCTTGGCAGGCCTTTGCAATCCCAACTATCCCTGGACCTGGGCACTTTCTCGTTCTCCAGACGCTAACCCTAGCCCTAACCCTAATAATGGCAGGTCGCGGTTTCCAGCCACGCCCCCCCTGCGTTCTGGCCATGACAGCTGCGCTAGGAGCAATGTCAGTGCAGTGTCGTGCAGCTCTTGGCAGGCCTTTGCAATGCCAACTATCCCTGGACCTGGGCGCTTTCTCGTTCTCCAGACGCTAACCCTAGCCCTAACCCTAATAATGGCAGGTCGCGGTTTCCGGCCACGCCCGCCTGGGTTCTGGCCATGACAGCTGCGGTAGGAGCAATATCAGTGCAGTGTCGTGCTGCTCTTGGCAGGCCTTTGCAATCCCAACTATCCCTGGACCTGGGCGCTTTCTCGTTCTCCAGACGCTAACCCTAGCCCTAACCCTAAGAATGGCAGGTCGCGGTTTCCGGCCACGCCCCCCCTGCGTTCTGGCCATGACAGCTGCGGTAGGAGCAATGTCAGTGCAGTGTCGTGCTGCTCTTGGCAGGCCTTTGCAATCCCAACTATCCCTGGACCTGGGCGCTTTCTCGTTCTCTAGACGCTAACCCTAGCCCTAACCCTAAGAATGGCAGGTCGCGGTTTCCGGCCACGCCCCCCCTGCGTTCTGGCCATGACAGCTGCGGTAGGAGCAATGTCAGTGCAGTGTCGTGCTGCTCTTGGCAGGCCTTTGCAATCCCAACTATCCCTGGACCTGGGCGCTTTCTCGTTCTCCAGACGCTAACCCTAGCCCTAACCCTAAGAATGGCAGGTCGCGGTTTCCGGCCACGCCCGCCTGGGTTCTGGCCATGACAGCTGCGGTAGGAGCAATGTCAGTGCAGTGTCGTGCTGCTCTTGGCAGGCCTTTGCAATCCCAACTATCCCTGGACCTGGGGGCTTTCTCGTTCTCCAGACGCTAACCCTAGCCCTAACCCTAAGAATGGCAGGTCGCGGATTCCGGCCACGCCCCCCCTGCGTTCTGGCCATGACAGCTGCGGTAGGAGCAATGTCAGTGCAGTGTCGTGCTGCTCTTGGCAGGCCTTTGCAATCCCAACTATCCCTGGACCTGGGCGCTTTCTTGTTCTCCAGACGCTAACCCTAGCCCTAACCCTAAGAATGGCAGGTCGCGGTTTCCGGCCACGCCCCCCCTGCGTTCTCCCTATGACAGCTGATGTAGGAGCAATGTCAGTGCAGTGTCGTGCTGCTCTTGGCAGGCCTTTGCAATCCCAACTATCCCTGGACCTGGGCGCTTTCTTGTTCTCCAGACGCTAACCCTAGCCCTAACCCTAAGAATGGCAGGTCGCGGTTTCCGGCCACGCCCCCCCTGCGTTCTGGCCATGACAGCTGCGGTAGGAGCAATGTCAGTGCAGTGTCGTGCTGCTCTTGGCAGGCCTTTGCAATCCCAACTATCCCTGGACCTGGGCACTTTCTCGTTCTCCAGACGCTAACCCTAGCCCTAACCCTAAGAATGGCAGGTCGCGGTTTCCGGCCACGCCCCCCCTGCGTTCTGGCCATGACAGCTGCGGTAGGAGCAATGTCAGTGCAGTGTCGTGCTGCTCTTGGCAGGCCTTTGCAATCCCAACTATCCCTGGACCTGGGCGCTTTCTCGTTCTCCAGACGCTAACCCTAGCCCTAACCCTAAGAATGGCAGGTCGCGGTTTCCGGTCACGCCCCCCCCTGCGTTCTGGCCATGACAGCTGCGGTAGGAGCAATGTCAGTGCAGTGTCGTGCTGCTCTTGGCAGGCCTTTGCAATCCCAACTATCCCTGGACCTGGGGGCTTTCTCGTTCTCCAGACGCTAACCCTAGCCCTAACCCTAAGAATGGCAGGTCACGGTTTCCGGCCACGCCCCCCCGTGTTCTGGCCATGACAGCTGCGGTAGGAGCAATGTCAGTGCAGTGTCGTGCAGCTCTTGGCAGGCCTTTGCAATCCCAACTATCCCTGGACCTGGGCATTTTATCGTTCTCCAGAAGCTAACCCTAGCCCTAACCCTAAGAATGGCAGATCGCGGTTTCCGGCCACGCCCCCCCTGCGTTCTGGCCATGACAGCTGCGGTAGGAGCAATGTCAGTGCAGTGTCGTGCTGCTCTTGGCAGGCCTTTGCAATCCCAACTATCCCTGGACCTGGGCACTTTCTCGTTCTCCAGACGCTAACCCTAGCCCTAACCCTAAGAATGGCAGGTCGCGGTTTCCAGCCACGCCCCCCCTGCGTTCTGGCCATGACAGCTGCGGTAGGAGCAATGTCAGTGCAGTGTCGTGCAGCTCTTGGCAGGCCTTTGCAATCCCAACTATCCCTGGACCTGGGCGCTTTCTCGTTCTCCAGATGCTAACCCTAGCCCTAACCCTAAGAATGGCAGGTCGCGGTTTCCGGCCACGCCCCCCCTGCGTTCTGGCCATGACAGCTGCGGTAGGAGCAATGTCAGTGCAGTGTTGTGCTGCTCTTGGCAGGCCTTTGCAATCCCAACTATCCCTGGACCTGGGCGCTTTCTCGTTCTCCAGACGCTAACCCTAGCCCTAACCCTAAGAATGGCAGGTCGCGGTTTCCGGCCACGCCCCCCCTGCGTTCTGGCTATGACAGCTGAGGTAGGAGCAATGTCAGTGCAGTGTCGTGCTGCTCTTGGCAGGCCTTTGCAATCCCAACTATCCCTGGACCTGGGCGCTTTCTCGTTCTCCAGACGCTAACCCTAGCCCTAACCCTAAGAATGGCAGGTCGCGGTTTCCGGCCACGCCCGCCTGGGTTCTGGCCATGACAGCTGCGGTAGGAGCAATATCAGTGCAGTGTCGTGCTGCTCTTGGCAGGCCTTTGCAATCCCAACTATCCCTGGACCTGGGCGCTTTCTCGTTCTCCAGACGCTAACCCTAGCCCTAACCCTAAGAATAGCAGGTCGCGGTTTCCGGCCACGCCCGCCTGGGTTCTGGCCATGACAGCTGCGGTAGGAGCAATATCAGTGCAGTGTCGTGCTGCTCTTGGCAGGCCTTTGCAATCCCAACTATCCCTGGACCTGGGCGTTTTCTCGATCTCCAGATGCTAACCCTAGCCCTAACCCTAAGAATGGAAGGTCGCGGTTTCCGGCCACGCCCCCCCTGCGTTCTGGCCATGACAGCTGCGGTAGGAGCAATGTCAGGGCAGTGTCGTGCAGCTCTTGGCAGGCCTTTGCAATGCCAACTATCCCTGGACCTGGGCGCTTTCTCGTTCTCCAGACGCTAACCCTAGCCCTAACCCTAAGAATGGCAGGTCGCGGTTTCCGGCCACGCCCCCCCTGCGTTCTGGCCATGACAGCTGCGGTAGGAGCACTGTCAGTGCAGTGTCGTGCTGCTCTTGGCAGGCCTTTGCAATCCCAACTATCCCTGGACCTGGGCGCTTTCTCGTTCTCCAGACGCTAACCCTAGCCCTAACCCTAAGAATGGCAGGTCGCGGTTTCCGGCCACGCCTGCCTGGGTTCTGGCCATGACAGCTGCGGTAGGAGCAATGTCAGTGCAGTGTCGTGCTGCTCTTGGCAGGCCTTTTCAATCCCAACTATCCCTGGACCTGGGCATTTTATCGTTCTCCAGACGCTAACCCTAGCCCTAACCCTAAGAATGGCAGGTCGCGGTTTCCGGCCACGCCCCCCCTGCTTTCTGGCCATGACAGCTGCGGTAGGAGCAATGTCAGTGCAGTGTCGTGCTGCTGTTTGCAGGCCTTTGCAATCCCAACTATCCCTGGACCTGGGCGTTTTCTCGTTCTCCAGACGCTAACCCTAGCCCTAACCCTAAGAATGGCAGGTCGCGGTTTCCGGCCACGCCCCCCCTGTGTTCTGGCCATGACAGCTGCGGTAGGAGCAATGTCAGGGCAGTGTCATGCAGATCTTGGCAGGCCTTTGCAATGCCAACTATCCCTGGACCTGGGCACTTTCTCGTTCTCCAGACGCTAACCCTAGCCCTAACCCTAAGAATGGCAGATCGCGGTTTCCGGCCACGGCCCCCCCCGGGATCTAGCTAGGAAAGCAGGGGAAGGAGCCATGTCGGTGCAGTGTCGTGCTCCTCTTGGCAGGCCTTTGCAATCCCAATTATCCCTGGAGCTGTGGGCTTTCTGGTTCTCCGGACCCTAACCCTAACCCTAACCCTAGAAGTTGCCGACCGCGGTTTCCGGCCACGGCCCCCCCTGGGTTCTGGCTAGGAAAGCAGGGGAAGGAGCCATGTCGGTGCAGTGTCGTGCTCCTCTTGGCAGGCCTTTGCAATCCCAATTATCCCTGGAGCTGTGGGCTTTCTGGTTCTCCGGACCCTAACCCTAACCCTAACCCTACCCCTAGAAGTTGCCGACCGCGTTTTCCGGCCACGGCCCCCCCCGGGATCTAGCTAGGAAAGCAGGGGAAGGAGCCATGTCTGTGCAGTGTCGTGCTCCTCTTGGCAGGCCTTTGCAATCCCAATTATCCCTGGAGCTGTGGGCTTTCTGGTTCTCCGGACCCTAACCCTAACCCTAACCCTAGAAGTTGCCGACCGCGGTTTCCGGCCACGGCCCCCCCTGGGTTCTGGCTAGGAAAGCTGGGGAAGGAGCCATGTCTGTGCAGTGTTGTGCTCCTCTTGGCAGGCCTTTGCAATCCCAATTATCCCTGGAGCTGTGGGCTTTCTGGTTCTCCGGACCCTAACCCTAACCCTAACCCTAGAAGTTGCCGACCGCGGTTTCCGGCCACGGCTCCCCCTGGTTTCTGGCTCGGAAATCAGGGGAAGGAGCCATGTCTGTGCAGTGTCGTGCTCCTTTTGGCAGGCCTTTGCAATCCCAATTATCCCTGGAGCTGTGGGCTATCTGGTTCTCCGGACCCTAACCCTAACCCTAACCCTAGAAGTTGCCGACCGCGGTTTCCGGCCACGGCCCCCCCTGGGTTCTGGCTAGGAAAGCTGGGGAAGGAGCCATGTCTGTGCAGTGTCGTGCTCCTCTTGGCAGGCCTTTGCAATCCCAATTATCCCTGGAGCTGTGGGCTTTCTGGTTCTCCGGACCCTAACCCTAACCCTAACCCTAGAAGTTGCCGACCGCGGTTTCCGGCCACGGCCCCCCCGGGGTTCTGGCTAGGAAAGCAGGGGAAGGAGCCATGTCTGTGCAGTGTTGTGCTCCTCTTTACAGGCCTTTGCAATCCCAATTATCCGTGGAGCTGTGGGCTTTCTGGTTCTCCGGACCCTAACCCTAACCCTAACCCTAGAAGTTGCCGACCGCGGTTTCCGGCCACGGCCCCCCCTGGGTTCTGGCTAGGAAAGCTGGGGAAGGAGCCATGTCGGTGCAGTGTCGTGCTCCTCTTGGCAGGCCTTTGCAATCCCAATTATCCCTGGAGCTGTGGGCTTTCTGGTTCTCCGGACCCTAACCCTAACCCTAACCCTAGAAGTTGCCGACCACGGTTTCCGGCCACGGCCCCCCCTGGGTTCTGGCTAGGAAAGCTGGGGAAGGAGCCATGTCTGTGCAGTGTCGTGCTCCTCTTGGCAGGCCTTTGCAATCCCAATTATCCCTGGAGCTGTGGGCTTTCTGGTTCTCCGGACCCTAACCCTAACCCTAACCCTAGAAGTTGCCGACCGCGGTTTCTGGGCATGGCCCCCCCTGGGTTCTGGCTAGGAAAGCCAGGGAAGGAGCCATGTCTGTGCAGTGTCGTGCTCCTCTTGGCAGGCCTTTGCAATCCCAATTATCCCTGGAGCTGTGGGCTTTCTGGTTCTCCGGACCCTAACCCTAACCCTAACCCTAGAAGTTGCCGACCGCGGTTTCCGGCCACGGCCCCCCCTGGGTTCTGGCTAGGAAAGCTGGGGAAGGAGCCATGTCGGTGCAGTGTCGTGCTCCTCTTGGCAGGCCTTTGCAATCCCAATTATCCCTGGAGCTGTGGGCTTTCTGGTTCTCCGGACCCTAACCCTAACCCTAACCCTAGAAGTTGCCGACCGCAGTTTCCGGCCACGGCCCCCCCTGGGTTCTGGCTAGGAAAGCAGGGGAAGGAGCCATGTCTGTGCAGTGTCGTGCTCCTTTTGGCAGGCCTTTCAATCCCAATTATCCGTGGAGCTGTGGGCTTTCTGGTTCTCTGGACCCTAACCCTAACCCTAACCCTAGAAGTTGCCGACCGTGGATTCCGGCCACGGCCCCCCCTGGGTTCTGGCTAGGAAAGCAGGGGAAGGAGCCATGTCTGTGCAGTGTCGTGCTCCTCTTGGCAGGCCTTTGCAATCCCAATTATCCGTGGAGCTGTGGGCTTTCTGGTTCTCCGGACCCTAACCCTAACCCTAACCCTAGAAGTTGCCGACCGCGGTTTCCGGCCACGGCCCCCCCTGGGTTCTGGCTAGGAAAGCAGGGGAAGGAGCCATGTCTGTGCAGTGTCGTGCTCCTCTTGGCAGGCCTTTGCAATCCCAATTATCCCTGGAGCTGTGGGCTTTCTGGTTCTCCGGACCCTAACCCTAACCCTAACCCTAGAAGTTGCCGACCGCGGTTTCCGGCCACGGCCCCCCCCGGGTTCTGGCTAGGAAAGCAGGGGAAGGAGCCATGTCTGTGCAGTGTCGTGCTCCTCTTGGCAGGCCTTTGCAATCCCAATTATCCCTGGAGCTGTGGGCTTTCTGGTTCTCCGGACCCTAACCCTAACCCTAACCCTAGAAGTTGCCGACCGTGGATTCCGGCCACGGCCCCCCCTGGGTTCTGGCTAGGAAAGCTGGGGAAGGAGCCATGTCTGTGCAGTGTCGTGCTCCTCTTGGCAGGCCTTTGCAATCCCAATTATCCGTGGAGCTGTGGGCTTTCTGGTTCTCCGGACCCTAACCCTAACCCTAACCCTAGAAGTTGCCGACCGCGGTTTCCGGCCACGGCCCCCCCCGGGTTCTGGCTAGGAAAGCAGGGGAAGGAGCCATGTCTGTGCAGTGTCGTGCTCCTCTTGGCAGGCCTTTGCAATCCCAATTATCCCTGGAGCTGTGGGCTTTCTGGTTCTCCGGACCCTAACCCTAACCCTAACCCTAGAAGTTGCCGACCGTGGATTCCGGCCACGGCCCCCCCTGGGTTCTGGCTAGGAAAGCTGGGGAAGGAGCCATGTCTGTGCAGTGTCGTGCTCCTCTTGGCAGGCCTTTGCAATCCCAATTATCCCTGGAGCTGTGGGCTTTCTGGTTCTCCGGACCCTAACCCTAACCCTAACCCTAGAAGTTGCCGACCACGGTTTCTGGGCATGGCCCCCCCTGGGTTCTGGCTAGGAAAGCTGGGGAAGGAGCCATGTCTGTGCAGTGTCGTGCTCCTCTTGGCAGGCCTTTGCAATCCCAATTATCCCTGGAGCTGTGGGCTTTCTGGTTCTCCGGACCCTAACCCTAACCCTAACCCTAGAAGTTGCCGACCGCGGTTTCCGGCCACGGACCCCCCCGGGTTCTGGCTAGGAAAGCAGGGGAAGGAGCCATGTCTGTACAGTGTCGTGCTCCTCTTGGCAGGCCTTTGCAATCCCAATTATCCCTGGAGCTGTGGGCTTTCTGGTTCTCCGGACCCTAACCCTAACCCTAACCCTAGAAGTTGCCGACAGCGGTTTTCGGCCACGGCCCCCCCGGGTTCTGGCTAGGAAAGCAGGGGAAGGAGCCATGTCTGTGCAGTGTCGTGCTCCTCTTGGCAGGCCTTTGCAATCCCAATCATCCCTGGAGCTGTGGGCTATCTGGTTCTCCGGACCCTAACCCTAACCCTAACCCTAACCCTAGAAGTTGCCGACCGCAGTTTCCGGCCACGGCCCCCCCTGGGTTCTGGCTAGGAAAGCTGGGGAAGGAGCCATGTCTGTGCAGTGTCGTGCTCCTCTTGGCAGGCCTTTGCAATCCCAATTATCCCTGGAGCTGTGGGCTTTCTGGTTCTCCGGACCCTAACCCTAACCCTAACCCTAGAAGTTGCCGACCGTGGATTCCGGCCACGGCCCCCCCTGGGTTCTGGATAGGAAAGCAGGGGAAGGAGCCATGTCGGTGCAGTGTCGTGCTCCTCTTGGCAGGCCTTTGCAATCCCAATTATCCCTGGAGCTGTGGGCTTTCTGGTTCTCCGGACCCTAACCCTAACCCTAACCCTAGAAGTTGCCGACCGCGGTTTCCGGCCACGGCCCCCCCGGGTTTCTGGCTAGGAAAGCTGGGGAAGGAGCCATGTCTGTGCAGTGTCGTGCTCCTCTTGGCAGGCCTTTGCAATCCCAATTATCCCTGGAGCTGTGGGCTTTCTGGTTCTCTGGACCCTAACCCTAACCCTAACCCTAGAAGTTGCCGACCGCGGTTTCCGGCCACGGCTCCCCCTGGGTTCTGGCTCGGAAATCAGGGGAAGGAGCCATGTCTGTGCAGTGTCGTGCTCCTTTTGGCAGGCCTTTGCAATCCCAATTATCCCTGGAGCTGTGGGCTTTCTGGTTCTCCGGACCCTAACCCTAACCCTAACCCTAGAAGTTGCCGACCGCGGTTTCCGGCCACGGCCCCCCCTGGGTTCTGGCTAGGAAAGCTGGGGAAGGAGCCATGTCTGTGCAGTGTCGTGCTCCTCTTGGCAGGCCTTTGCAATCCCAATTATCCCTGGAGCTGTGGGCTTTCTGGTTCTCCGGACCCTAACCCTAACCCTAACCCTAGAAGTTGCCGACCGCGGTTTCCGGCCACGGACCCCCCCGGGTTCTGGCTAGGAAAGCAGGGGAAGGAGCCATGTCTGTACAGTGTCGTGCTCCTCTTGGCAGGCCTTTGCAATCCCAATTATCCCTGGAGCTGTGGGCTTTCTGGTTCTCCGGACCCTAACCCTAACCCTAACCCTAGAAGTTGCCGACAGCGGTTTTCGGCCACGGCCCCCCCGGGTTCTGGCTAGGAAAGCAGGGGAAGGAGCCATGTCTGTGCAGTGTCGTGCTCCTCTTGGCAGGCCTTTGCAATCCCAATCATCCCTGGAGCTGTGGGCTATCTGGTTCTCCGGACCCTAACCCTAACCCTAACCCTAACCCTAGAAGTTGCCGACCGCAGTTTCCGGCCACGGCCCCCCCTGGGTTCTGGCTAGGAAAGCTGGGGAAGGAGCCATGTCTGTGCAGTGTCGTGCTCCTCTTGGCAGGCCTTTGCAATCCCAATTATCCCTGGAGCTGTGGGCTTTCTGGTTCTCCGGACCCTAACCCTAACCCTAACCCTAGAAGTTGCCGACCGTGGATTCCGGCCACGGCCCCCCCTGGGTTCTGGCTAGGAAAGCAGGGGAAGGAGCCATGTCGGTGCAGTGTCGTGCTCCTCTTGGCAGGCCTTTGCAATCCCAATTATCCCTGGAGCTGTGGGCTTTCTGGTTCTCCGGACCCTAACCCTAACCCTAACCCTAGAAGTTGCCGACCGCGGTTTCCGGCCACGGACCCCCCCGGGTTCTGGCTAGGAAAGCAGGGGAAGGAGCCATGTCTGTACAGTGTCGTGCTCCTCTTGGCAGGCCTTTGCAATCCCAATTATCCCTGGAGCTGTGGGCTTTCTGGTTCTCCGGACCCTAACCCTAACCCTAACCCTAGAAGTTGCCGACAGCGGTTTTCGGCCACGGCCCCCCCGGGTTCTGGCTAGGAAAGCAGGGGAAGGAGCCATGTCTGTGCAGTGTCGTGCTCCTCTTGGCAGGCCTTTGCAATCCCAATCATCCCTGGAGCTGTGGGCTATCTGGTTCTCCGGACCCTAACCCTAACCCTAACCCTAACCCTAGAAGTTGCCGACCGCAGTTTCCGGCCACGGCCCCCCCTGGGTTCTGGCTAGGAAAGCTGGGGAAGGAGCCATGTCTGTGCAGTGTCGTGCTCCTCTTGGCAGGCCTTTGCAATCCCAATTATCCCTGGAGCTGTGGGCTTTCTGGTTCTCCGGACCCTAACCCTAACCCTAACCCTAGAAGTTGCCGACCGTGGATTCCGGCCACGGCCCCCCCTGGGTTCTGGCTAGGAAAGCAGGGGAAGGAGCCATGTCGGTGCAGTGTCGTGCTCCTCTTGGCAGGCCTTTGCAATCCCAATTATCCCTGGAGCTGTGGGCTTTCTGGTTCTCCGGACCCTAACCCTAACCCTAACCCTAGAAGTTGCCGACCGCGGTTTCCGGCCACGGCCCCCCCGGGTTTCTGGCTAGGAAAGCTGGGGAAGGAGCCATGTCTGTGCAGTGTCGTGCTCCTCTTGGCAGGCCTTTGCAATCCCAATTATCCCTGGAGCTGTGGGCTTTCTGGTTCTCCGGACCCTAACCCTAACCCTAACCCTAGAAGTTGCCGACCGCGGTTTCCGGCCACGGCCCCCCCTGGGTTCTGGCTAGGAAAGCAGGGGAAGGAGCCATGTCTGTGCAGTGTCGTGCTCCTCTTGGCAGGCCTTTGCAATCCCAATTATCCCTGGAGCTGTGGGCTTTCTGGTTCTCCGGACCCTAACCCTAACCCTAACCCTAGAAGTTGCCGACCGCGGTTTCCGGCCACGGACCCCCCCGGGTTCTGGCTAGGAAAGCAGGGGAAGGAGCCATGTCTGTACAGTGTCGTGCTCCTCTTGGCAGGCCTTTGCAATCCCAATTATCCCTGGAGCTGTGGGCTTTCTGGTTCTCCGGACCCTAACCCTAACCCTAACCCTAGAAGTTGCCGACAGCGGTTTTCGGCCACGGCCCCCCCGGGTTCTGGCTAGGAAAGCAGGGGAAGGAGCCATGTCTGTGCAGTGTCGTGCTCCTCTTGGCAGGCCTTTGCAATCCCAATCATCCCTGGAGCTGTGGGCTATCTGGTTCTCCGGACCCTAACCCTAACCCTAACCCTAACCCTAGAAGTTGCCGACCGCAGTTTCCGGCCACGGCCCCCCCTGGGTTCTGGCTAGGAAAGCTGGGGAAGGAGCCATGTCTGTGCAGTGTCGTGCTCCTCTTGGCAGGCCTTTGCAATCCCAATTATCCCTGGAGCTGTGGGCTTTCTGGTTCTCCGGACCCTAACCCTAACCCTAACCCTAGAAGTTGCCGACCGTGGATTCCGGCCACGGCCCCCCCTGGGTTCTGGCTAGGAAAGCAGGGGAAGGAGCCATGTCGGTGCAGTGTCGTGCTCCTCTTGGCAGGCCTTTGCAATCCCAATTATCCCTGGAGCTGTGGGCTTTCTGGTTCTCCGGACCCTAACCCTAACCCTAACCCTAGAAGTTGCCGACCGCGGTTTCCGGCCACGGCCCCCCCGGGTTTCTGGCTAGGAAAGCTGGGGAAGGAGCCATGTCTGTGCAGTGTCGTGCTCCTCTTGGCAGGCCTTTGCAATCCCAATTATCCCTGGAGCTGTGGGCTTTCTGGTTCTCCGGACCCTAACCCTAACCCTAACCCTAGAAGTTGCCGACCGCGGTTTCCGGCCACGGCCCCCCCTGGGTTCTGGCTAGGAAAGCAGGGGAAGGAGCCATGTCGGTGCAGTGTCGTGCTCCTCTTGGCAGGCCTTTGCAATCCCAATTATCCCTGGAGCTGTGGGCTTTCTGGTTCTCCGGACCCTAACCCTAACCCTAACCCTAGAAGTTGCCGACCACGGTTTCCGGCCACGGCCCCCCCTGGGTTCTGGCTAGGAAAGCTGGGGAAGGAGCCATGTCTGTGCAGTGTCGTGCTCCTCTTGGCAGGCCTTTGCAATCCCAATTATCCCTGGAGCTGTGGGCTTTCTGGTTCTCCGGACCCTAACCCTAACCCTAACCCTAGAAGTTGCCGACCGCGGTTTCTGGGCATGGCCCCCCCTGGGTTCTGGCTAGGAAAGCCGGGGAAGGAGCCATGTCGGTGCAGTGTCGTGCTCCTCTTGGCAGGCCTTTGCAATCCCAATTATCCCTGGAGCTGTGGGCTTTCTGGTTCTCCGGACCCTAAACCTAACTCTAACCCTAGAAGTTGCCGACCGTGGTTTCCGGCCACGGCCCCCCCTGGGTTCTGGCTAGGAAAGCTGGGGAAGGAGCCATGTCGGTGCAGTGTCGTGCTCCTCTTGGCAGGCCTTTGCAATCCCAATTATCCCTGGAGCTGTGGGCTTTCTGGTTCTCCAGACCCTAACCCTAACCCTAACCCTAGAAGTTGCCGACCGCGGTTTCCGGCCACGGCCCGCCCTGGGTTCTGGCTAGGAAAGCAGGGGAAGGAGCCATGTCTGTGCAGTGTCGTGCTCCTTTTGGCAGGCCTTTCAATCCCAATTATCCGTGGAGCTGTGGGCTTTCTGGTTCTCCGGACCCTAACCCTAACCCTAACCCTAGAAGTTGCCGACCGTGGATTCCGGCCACGGCCCCCCCTGGGTTCTGGCTAGGAAAGCTGGGGAAGGAGCCATGTCTGCGCAGTGTCGTGCTCCTCTTGGCAGGCCTTTGCAATCCCAATTATCCGTGGAGCTGTGGGCTTTCTGGTTCTCCGGACCCTAACCCTAACCCTAACCCTAGAAGTTGCCGACCGCGGTTTCCGGCCACGGCCCCCCCTGGGTTCTGGCTAGGAAAGCAGGGGAAGGAGCCATGTCTGTGCAGTGTCGTGCTCCTCTTGGCAGGCCTTTGCAATCCCAATTATCCCTGGAGCTGTGGGCTTTCTGGTTCTCTGGACCCTAACCCTAACCCTAACCCTAGAAGTTGCCGACCGCGGTTTCCGGCCACGGCCCCCCCTGGTTTCTGGCTAGGAAAGCAGGGGAAGGAGCCATGTCGGTGCAGTGTCGTGCTCCTCTTGGCAGGCCTTTGCAATCCCAATTATCCCTGGAGCTGTGGGCTTTCTGGTTCTCCGGACCCTAACCCTAACCCTAACCCTAGAAGTTGCCGACCACGGTTTCCGGCCACGGCCCCCCCTGGGTTCTGGCTAGGAAAGCTGGGGAAGGAGCCATGTCTGTGCAGTGTCGTGCTCCTCTTGGCAGGCCTTTGCAATCCCAATTATCCCTGGAGCTGTGGGCTTTCTGGTTCTCCGGACCCTAACCCTAACCCTAACCCTAGAAGTTGCCGACCGCGGTTTCTGGGCATGGCCCGCCCTGGGTTCTGGCTAGGAAAGCAGGGGAAGGAGCCATGTCTGTGCAGTGTCGTGCTCCTTTTGGCAGGCCTTTCAATCCCAATTATCCGTGGAGCTGTGGGCTTTCTGGTTCTCCGGACCCTAACCCTAACCCTAACCCTAGAAGTTGCCGACCGTGGATTCCGGCCACGGCCCCCCCTGGGTTCTGGCTAGGAAAGCTGGGGAAGGAGCCATGTCTGCGCAGTGTCGTGCTCCTCTTGGCAGGCCTTTGCAATCCCAATTATCCGTGGAGCTGTGGGCTTTCTGGTTCTCCGGACCCTAACCCTAACCCTAACCCTAGAAGTTGCCGACCGCGGTTTCCGGCCACGGCCCCCCCTGGGTTCTGGCTAGGAAAGCAGGGGAAGGAGCCATGTCTGTGCAGTGTCGTGCTCCTCTTGGCAGGCCTTTGCAATCCCAATTATCCCTGGAGCTGTGGGCTTTCTGGTTCTCTGGACCCTAACCCTAACCCTAACCCTAGAAGTTGCCGACCGCGGTTTCCGGCCACGGCCCCCCCTGGTTTCTGGCTAGGAAAGCAGGGGAAGGAGCCATGTCGGTGCAGTGTCGTGCTCCTCTTGGCAGGCCTTTGCAATCCCAATTATCCCTGGAGCTGTGGGCTTTCTGGTTCTCCGGACCCTAACCCTAACCCTAACCCTAGAAGTTGCCGACCACGGTTTCCGGCCACGGCCCCCCCTGGGTTCTGGCTAGGAAAGCTGGGGAAGGAGCCATGTCGGTGCAGTGTCGTGCTCCTCTTGGCAGGCCTTTGCAATCCCAATTATCCCTGGAGCTGTGGGCTTTCTGGTTCTCCGGACCCTAACCCTAACCCTAACCCTAGAAGTTGCCGACCGCGGTTTCTGGGCATGGCCCCCCCTGGGTTCTGGCTAGGAAAGCCGGGGAAGGAGCCATGTCGGTGCAGTGTCGTGCTCCTCTTGGCAGGCCTTTGCAATCCCAATTATCCCTGGAGCTGTGGGCTTTCTGGTTCTCCGGACCCTAAACCTAACTCTAACCCTAGAAGTTGCCGACCGTGGTTTCCGGCCACGGCCCCCCCTGGGTTCTGGCTAGGAAAGCTGGGGAAGGAGCCATGTCGGTGCAGTGTCGTGCTCCTCTTGGCAGGCCTTTGTAATCCCAATTATCCCTGGAGCTGTGGGCTTTCTGGTTCTCCAGACCCTAACCCTAACCCTAACCCTAGAAGTTGCCGACCGCGGTTTCCGGCCACGGCCCGCCCTGGGTTCTGGCTAGGAAAGCAGGGGAAGGAGCCATGTCTGTGCAGTGTCGTGCTCCTTTTGGCAGGCCTTTCAATCCCAATTATCCGTGGAGCTGTGGGCTTTCTGGTTCTCCGGACCCTAACCCTAACCCTAACCCTAGAAGTTGCCGACCGTGGATTCCGGCCACGGCCCCCCCTGGGTTCTGGCTAGGAAAGCTGGGGAAGGAGCCATGTCTGCGCAGTGTCGTGCTCCTCTTGGCAGGCCTTTGCAATCCCAATTATCCCTGGAGCTGTGGGCTTTCTGGTTCTCCGGACCCTAACCCTAACCCTAACCCTAGAAGTTGCCGACCGCGGTTTCCGGCCACGGCCCCCCCCGGGTTCTGGCTAGGAAAGCAGGGGAAGGAGCCATGTCTGTGCAGTGTCGTGCTCCTCTTGGCAGGCCTTTGCAATCCCAATTATCCCTGGAGCTGTGGGCTTTCTGGTTCTCCGGACCCTAACCCTAACCCTAACCCTAGAAGTTGCCGACCGTGGATTCCGGCCACGGCCCCCCCTGGGTTCTGGCTAGGAAAGCTGGGGAAGGAGCCATGTCTGTGCAGTGTCGTGCTCCTCTTGGCAGGCCTTTGCAATCCCAATTATCCCTGGAGCTGTGGGCTTTCTGGTTCTCCGGACCCTAACCCTAACCCTAACCCTAGAAGTTGCCGACCGCGGTTTCCGGCCACGGCCCCCCCTGGGTTCTGGCTAGGAAAGCAGGGGAAGGAGCCATGTCTGTGCAGTGTCGTGCTCCTCTTGGCAGGCCTTTGCAATCCCAATTATCCCTGGAGCTGTGGGCTTTCTGGTTCTCCGGACCCTAACCCTAACCCTAACCCTAGAAGTTGCCGACCGCGGTTTCCGGCCACGGCCCCCCCCGGGTTCTGGCTAGGAAAGCAGGGGAAGGAGCCATGTCTGTGCAGTGTCGTGCTCCTCTTGGCAGGCCTTTGCAATCCCAATTATCCCTGGAGCTGTGGGCTTTCTGGTTCTCCGGACCCTAACCCTAACCCTAACCCTAGAAGTTGCCGACCGTGGATTCCGGCCACGGCCCCCCCTGGGTTCTGGCTAGGAAAGCTGGGGAAGGAGCCATGTCTGTGCAGTGTCGTGCTCCTCTTGGCAGGCCTTTGCAATCCCAATTATCCCTGGAGCTGTGGGCTTTCTGGTTCTCCAGACCCTAACCCTAACCCTAACCCTAGAAGTTGCCGACCGCGGTTTCCGGCCACGGCCCCCCCCGGGTTCTGGCTAGGAAAGCTGGGGAAGGAGCCATGTCTGTGCAGTGTCGTGCTCCTCTTGGCAGGCCTTTGCAATCCCAATTATCCCTGGAGCTGTGGGCTTTCTGGTTCTCCGGACCCTAACCCTAACCCTAACCCTAGAAGTTGCCGACCGTGGATTCCGGCCACGGCCCCCCCTGGGTTCTGGCTAGGAAAGCTGGGGAAGGAGCCATGTCTGTGCAGTGTCGTGCTCCTCTTGGCAGGCCTTTGCAATCCCAATTATCCCTGGAGCTGTGGGCTTTCTGGTTCTCCGGACCCTAACCCTAACCCTAACCCTAGAAGTTGCCGACCACGGTTTCTGGGCATGGCCCCCCCTGGGTTCTGGCTAGGAAAGCTGGGGAAGGAGCCATGTCGGTGCAGTGTCGTGCTCCTCTTGGCAGGCCTTTGCAATCCCAATTATCCCTGGAGCTGTGGGCTTTCTGGTTCTCCGGACCCTAACCCTAACCCTAACCCTAGAAGTTGCCGACCGCGGTTTCCGGCCACGGACCCCCCCGGGTTCTGGCTAGGAAAGCAGGGGAAGGAGCCATGTCTGTACAGTGTCGTGCTCCTCTTGGCAGGCCTTTGCAATCCCAATTATCCCTGGAGCTGTGGGCTTTCTGGTTCTCCGGACCCTAACCCTAACCCTAACCCTAGAAGTTGCCGACAGCGGTTTTCGGCCACGGCCCCCCCGGGTTCTGGCTAGGAAAGCAGGGGAAGGAGCCATGTCTGTGCAGTGTCGTGCTCCTCTTGGCAGGCCTTTGCAATCCCAATCATCCCTGGAGCTGTGGGCTATCTGGTTCTCCGGACCCTAACCCTAACCCTAACCCTAACCCTAGAAGTTGCCGACCGCGGTTTCCGGCCACGGCCCCCCCTGGGTTCTGGCTAGGAAAGCTGGGGAAGGAGCCATGTCTGTGCAGTGTCGTGCTCCTCTTGGCAGGCCTTTGCAATCCCAATTATCCCTGGAGCTGTGGGCTTTCTGGTTCTCCGGACCCTAACCCTAACCCTAACCCTAGAAGTTGCCGACCGTGGATTCCGGCCACGGCCCCCCCTGGGTTCTGGCTAGGAAAGCTGGGGAAGGAGCCATGTCTGTGCAGTGTCGTGCTCCTCTTGGCAGGCCTTTGCAATCCCAATTATCCCTGGAGCTGTGGGCTTTCTGGTTCTCCGGACCCTAACCCTAACCCTAACCCTAGAAGTTGCCGACCGCGGTTTCCGGCCACGGCCCCCCCGGGTTTCTGGCTAGGAAAGCTGGGGAAGGAGCCATGTCTGTGCAGTGTCGTGCTCCTCTTGGCAGGCCTTTGCAATCCCAATTATCCCTGGAGCTGTGGGCTTTCTGGTTCTCCGGACCCTAACCCTAACCCTAACCCTAGAAGTTGCCGACCGCGGTTTCCGGCCACGGCCCCCCCTGGGTTCTGGCTAGGAAAGCAGGGGAAGGAGCCATGTCGGTGCAGTGTCGTGCTCCTCTTGGCAGGCCTTTGCAATCCCAATTATCCCTGGAGCTGTGGGCTTTCTGGTTCTCCGGACCCTAACCCTAACCCTAACCCTAGAAGTTGCCGACCACGGTTTCCGGCCACGGCCCCCCCTGGGTTCTGGCTAGGAAAGCTGGGGAAGGAGCCATGTCGGTGCAGTGTCGTGCTCCTCTTGGCAGGCCTTTGCAATCCCAATTATCCCTGGAGCTGTGGGCTTTCTGGTTCTCCGGACCCTAACCCTAACCCTAACCCTAGAAGTTGCCGACCGCGGTTTCCGGCCACGGACCCCCCCGGGTTCTGGCTAGGAAAGCAGGGGAAGGAGCCATGTCTGTACAGTGTCGTGCTCCTCTTGGCAGGCCTTTGCAATCCCAATTATCCCTGGAGCTGTGGGCTTTCTGGTTCTCCGGACCCTAACCCTAACCCTAACCCTAGAAGTTGCCGACAGCGGTTTTCGGCCACGGCCCCCCCGGGTTCTGGCTAGGAAAGCAGGGGAAGGAGCCATGTCTGTGCAGTGTCGTGCTCCTCTTGGCAGGCCTTTGCAATCCCAATCATCCCTGGAGCTGTGGGCTATCTGGTTCTCCGGACCCTAACCCTAACCCTAACCCTAACCCTAGAAGTTGCCGACCGCGGTTTCCGGCCACGGCCCCCCCTGGGTTCTGGCTAGGAAAGCTGGGGAAGGAGCCATGTCTGTGCAGTGTCGTGCTCCTCTTGGCAGGCCTTTGCAATCCCAATTATCCCTGGAGCTGTGGGCTTTCTGGTTCTCCGGACCCTAACCCTAACCCTAACCCTAGAAGTTGCCGACCGTGGATTCCGGCCACGGCCCCCCCTGGGTTCTGGCTAGGAAAGCAGGGGAAGGAGCCATGTCTGTGCAGTGTCGTGCTCCTCTTGGCAGGCCTTTGCAATCCCAATTATCCCTGGAGCTGTGGGCTTTCTGGTTCTCCGGACCCTAACCCTAACCCTAACCCTAGAAGTTGCCGACCACGGTTTCCGGCCACGGCCCCCCCTGGGTTCTGGCTAGGAAAGCTGGGGAAGGAGCCATGTCTGTGCAGTGTCGTGCTCCTCTTGGCAGGCCTTTGCAATCCCAATTATCCCTGGAGCTGTGGGCTTTCTGGTTCTCCGGACCCTAACCCTAACCCTAACCCTAGAAGTTGCCGACCGCGGTTTCTGGGCATGGCCCCCCCTGGGTTCTGGCTAGGAAAGCCGGGGAAGGAGCCATGTCGGTGCAGTGTCGTGCTCCTCTTGGCAGGCCTTTGCAATCCCAATTATCCCTGGAGCTGTGGGCTTTCTGGTTCTCCAGACCCTAACCCTAACCCTAACCCTAGAAGTTGCCGACCGCGGTTTCCGGCCACGGCCCCCCCCGGGTTCTGGCTAGGAAAGCTGGGGAAGGAGCCATGTCTGCGCAGTGTCGTGCTCCTCTTGGCAGGCCTTTGCAATCCCAATTATCCCTGGAGCTGTGGGCTTTCTGGTTCTCCGGACCCTAACCCTAACCCTAACCCTAGAAGTTGCCGACCGCGGTTTCCGGCCACGGCCCCCCCCGGGTTCTGGCTAGGAAAGCAGGGGAAGGAGCCATGTCTGTGCAGTGTCGTGCTCCTCTTGGCAGGCCTTTGCAATCCCAATTATCCCTGGAGCTGTGGGCTTTCTGGTTCTCCGGACCCTAACCCTAACCCTAACCCTAGAAGTTGCCGACCGTGGATTCCGGCCACGGCCCCCCCTGGGTTCTGGCTAGGAAAGCTGGGGAAGGAGCCATGTCTGTGCAGTGTCGTGCTCCTCTTGGCAGGCCTTTGCAATCCCAATTATCCCTGGAGCTGTGGGCTTTCTGGTTCTCCGGACCCTAACCCTAACCCTAACCCTAGAAGTTGCCGACCGCGGTTTCCGGCCACGGCCCCCCCTGGGTTCTGGCTAGGAAAGCAGGGGAAGGAGCCATGTCTGTGCAGTGTCGTGCTCCTCTTGGCAGGCCTTTGCAATCCCAATTATCCCTGGAGCTGTGGGCTTTCTGGTTCTCCGGACCCTAACCCTAACCCTAACCCTAGAAGTTGCCGACCGCGGTTTCCGGCCACGGCCCCCCCCGGGTTCTGGCTAGGAAAGCAGGGGAAGGAGCCATGTCTGTGCAGTGTCGTGCTCCTCTTGGCAGGCCTTTGCAATCCCAATTATCCCTGGAGCTGTGGGCTTTCTGGTTCTCCGGACCCTAACCCTAACCCTAACCCTAGAAGTTGCCGACCGTGGATTCCGGCCACGGCCCCCCCTGGGTTCTGGCTAGGAAAGCTGGGGAAGGAGCCATGTCTGTGCAGTGTCGTGCTCCTCTTGGCAGGCCTTTGCAATCCCAATTATCCCTGGAGCTGTGGGCTTTCTGGTTCTCCAGACCCTAACCCTAACCCTAACCCTAGAAGTTGCCGACCGCGGTTTCCGGCCACGGCCCCCCCCGGGTTCTGGCTAGGAAAGCTGGGGAAGGAGCCATGTCTGTGCAGTGTCGTGCTCCTCTTGGCAGGCCTTTGCAATCCCAATTATCCCTGGAGCTGTGGGCTTTCTGGTTCTCCGGACCCTAACCCTAACCCTAACCCTAGAAGTTGCCGACCGTGGATTCCGGCCACGGCCCCCCCTGGGTTCTGGCTAGGAAAGCTGGGGAAGGAGCCATGTCTGTGCAGTGTCGTGCTCCTCTTGGCAGGCCTTTGCAATCCCAATTATCCCTGGAGCTGTGGGCTTTCTGGTTCTCCGGACCCTAACCCTAACCCTAACCCTAGAAGTTGCCGACCACGGTTTCTGGGCATGGCCCCCCCTGGGTTCTGGCTAGGAAAGCTGGGGAAGGAGCCATGTCGGTGCAGTGTCGTGCTCCTCTTGGCAGGCCTTTGCAATCCCAATTATCCCTGGAGCTGTGGGCTTTCTGGTTCTCCGGACCCTAACCCTAACCCTAACCCTAGAAGTTGCCGACCGCGGTTTCCGGCCACGGACCCCCCCGGGTTCTGGCTAGGAAAGCAGGGGAAGGAGCCATGTCTGTACAGTGTCGTGCTCCTCTTGGCAGGCCTTTGCAATCCCAATTATCCCTGGAGCTGTGGGCTTTCTGGTTCTCCGGACCCTAACCCTAACCCTAACCCTAGAAGTTGCCGACAGCGGTTTTCGGCCACGGCCCCCCCGGGTTCTGGCTAGGAAAGCAGGGGAAGGAGCCATGTCTGTGCAGTGTCGTGCTCCTCTTGGCAGGCCTTTGCAATCCCAATCATCCCTGGAGCTGTGGGCTATCTGGTTCTCCGGACCCTAACCCTAACCCTAACCCTAACCCTAGAAGTTGCCGACCGCGGTTTCCGGCCACGGCCCCCCCTGGGTTCTGGCTAGGAAAGCTGGGGAAGGAGCCATGTCTGTGCAGTGTCGTGCTCCTCTTGGCAGGCCTTTGCAATCCCAATTATCCCTGGAGCTGTGGGCTTTCTGGTTCTCCGGACCCTAACCCTAACCCTAACCCTAGAAGTTGCCGACCGTGGATTCCGGCCACGGCCCCCCCTGGGTTCTGGCTAGGAAAGCTGGGGAAGGAGCCATGTCTGTGCAGTGTCGTGCTCCTCTTGGCAGGCCTTTGCAATCCCAATTATCCCTGGAGCTGTGGGCTTTCTGGTTCTCCGGACCCTAACCCTAACCCTAACCCTAGAAGTTGCCGACCGCGGTTTCCGGCCACGGCCCCCCCGGGTTTCTGGCTAGGAAAGCTGGGGAAGGAGCCATGTCTGTGCAGTGTCGTGCTCCTCTTGGCAGGCCTTTGCAATCCCAATTATCCCTGGAGCTGTGGGCTTTCTGGTTCTCCGGACCCTAACCCTAACCCTAACCCTAGAAGTTGCCGACCGCGGTTTCCGGCCACGGCCCCCCCTGGGTTCTGGCTAGGAAAGCAGGGGAAGGAGCCATGTCGGTGCAGTGTCGTGCTCCTCTTGGCAGGCCTTTGCAATCCCAATTATCCCTGGAGCTGTGGGCTTTCTGGTTCTCCGGACCCTAACCCTAACCCTAACCCTAGAAGTTGCCGACCACGGTTTCCGGCCACGGCCCCCCCTGGGTTCTGGCTAGGAAAGCTGGGGAAGGAGCCATGTCGGTGCAGTGTCGTGCTCCTCTTGGCAGGCCTTTGCAATCCCAATTATCCCTGGAGCTGTGGGCTTTCTGGTTCTCCGGACCCTAACCCTAACCCTAACCCTAGAAGTTGCCGACCGCGGTTTCCGGCCACGGACCCCCCCGGGTTCTGGCTAGGAAAGCAGGGGAAGGAGCCATGTCTGTACAGTGTCGTGCTCCTCTTGGCAGGCCTTTGCAATCCCAATTATCCCTGGAGCTGTGGGCTTTCTGGTTCTCCGGACCCTAACCCTAACCCTAACCCTAGAAGTTGCCGACAGCGGTTTTCGGCCACGGCCCCCCCGGGTTCTGGCTAGGAAAGCAGGGGAAGGAGCCATGTCTGTGCAGTGTCGTGCTCCTCTTGGCAGGCCTTTGCAATCCCAATCATCCCTGGAGCTGTGGGCTATCTGGTTCTCCGGACCCTAACCCTAACCCTAACCCTAACCCTAGAAGTTGCCGACCGCGGTTTCCGGCCACGGCCCCCCCTGGGTTCTGGCTAGGAAAGCTGGGGAAGGAGCCATGTCTGTGCAGTGTCGTGCTCCTCTTGGCAGGCCTTTGCAATCCCAATTATCCCTGGAGCTGTGGGCTTTCTGGTTCTCCGGACCCTAACCCTAACCCTAACCCTAGAAGTTGCCGACCGTGGATTCCGGCCACGGCCCCCCCTGGGTTCTGGCTAGGAAAGCAGGGGAAGGAGCCATGTCTGTGCAGTGTCGTGCTCCTCTTGGCAGGCCTTTGCAATCCCAATTATCCCTGGAGCTGTGGGCTTTCTGGTTCTCCGGACCCTAACCCTAACCCTAACCCTAGAAGTTGCCGACCACGGTTTCCGGCCACGGCCCCCCCTGGGTTCTGGCTAGGAAAGCTGGGGAAGGAGCCATGTCTGTGCAGTGTCGTGCTCCTCTTGGCAGGCCTTTGCAATCCCAATTATCCCTGGAGCTGTGGGCTTTCTGGTTCTCCGGACCCTAACCCTAACCCTAACCCTAGAAGTTGCCGACCGCGGTTTCTGGGCATGGCCCCCCCTGGGTTCTGGCTAGGAAAGCCGGGGAAGGAGCCATGTCGGTGCAGTGTCGTGCTCCTCTTGGCAGGCCTTTGCAATCCCAATTATCCCTGGAGCTGTGGGCTTTCTGGTTCTCCAGACCCTAACCCTAACCCTAACCCTAGAAGTTGCCGACCGCGGTTTCCGGCCACGGCCCCCCCCGGGTTCTGGCTAGGAAAGCAGGGGAAGGAGCCATGTCGGTGCAGTGTCGTGCTCCTTTTGGCAGGCCTTTCAATCCCAATTATCCGTGGAGCTGTGGGCTTTCTGGTTCTCCGGACCCTAACCCTAACCCTAACCCTAGAAGTTGCCGACCGTGGATTCCGGCCACGGCCCCCCCTGGGTTCTGGCTAGGAAAGCAGGGGAAGGAGCCATGTCGGTGCAGTGTCGTGCTCCTCTTGGCAGGCCTTTGCAATCCCAATTATCCCTGGAGCTGTGGGCTTTCTGGTTCTCCGGACCCTAACCCTAACCCTAACCCTAGAAGTTGCCGACCGCGGTTTCCAGCCACGGCCCCCCCTGGGTTCTGGCTAGGAAAGCAGGGGAAGGAGCCATGTCTGTGCAGTGTCGTGCTCCTCTTGGCAGGCCTTTGCAATCCCAATTATCCGTGGAGCTGTGGGCTTTCTGGTTCTCCGGACCCTAACCCTAACCCTAACCCTAGAAGTTGCCGACCGCGGTTTCCGGCCACGGCCCCCCCTGGGTTCTGGCTAGGAAAGCTGGGGAAGGAGCCATGTCGGTGCAGTGTCGTGCTCCTCTTGGCAGGCCTTTGCAATCCCAATTATCCCTGGAGCTGTGGGCTTTCTGGTTCTCCGGACCCTAACCCTAACCCTAACCCTAGAAGTTGCCGACCGCGGTTTCCGGCCACGGCCCCCCCTGGGTTCTGGCTAGGAAAGCTGGGGAAGGAGCCATGTCGGTGCAGTGTCGTGCTCCTCTTGGCAGGCCTTTGCAATCCCAATTATCCCTGGAGCTGTGGGCTTTCTGGTTCTCCAGACCCTAACCCTAACCCTAGAAGTTGCCGACCGCGGTTTCCGGCCACGGCCCCCCCCTGGGTTCTGGCTAGGAAAGCAGGGGAAGGAGCCATGTCTGTGCAGTGTCGTGCTCCTTTTGGCAGGCCTTTCAATCCCAATTATCCGTGGAGCTGTGGGCTTTCTGGTTCTCCGGACCCTAACCCTAACCCTAACCCTAGAAGTTGCCGACCGTGGATTCCGGCCACGGCCCCCCCTGGGTTCTGGCTAGGAAAGCAGGGGAAGGAGCCATGTCTGTGCAGTGTCGTGATCCTCTTGGCAGGCCTTCGCAATCCCAATTATCCCTGGAGCTGTGGGCTTTCTGGTTCTCCGGACCCTAACCCTAACCCTAACCCTAGAAGTTGCCGACCGCGGTTTCCGGCCACGGCCCCCCCTGGGTTCTGGCTAGGAAAGCTGGGGAAGGAGCCATGTCTGTGCAGTGTCATGCTCCTCTTGGCAGGCCTTTGCAATCCCAATTATCCCTGGAGCTGTGGGCTTTCTGGTTCTCCGGACCCTAACCCTAACCCTAACCCTAAACCTAGAAGTTGCCGACCGCGGTTTCCGGCAACGGCCCCCCCGGGGTTCTGGCTAGGAAAGCAGGGGAAGGAGCCATGTCTGTGCAGTGTCATGCTCCTCTTGGCAGGCCTTTGCAATCCCAATTATCCCTGGAGCTGTGGGCTTTCTGGTTCTCCGGACCCTAACCCTAACCCTAACCCTAGAAGTTGCCGACCGCGGTTTCCGGCCACGGCCCCCCCTGGGTTCTGGCTAGGAAAGCAGGGGAAGGAGCCATGTCGGTGCAGTGTCGTGCTCCTCTTGGCAGGCCTTTGCAATCCCAATTATCCCTGGAGCTGTGGGCTTTCTGGTTCTCCGGACCCTAACCCTAACCCTAACCCTAGAAGTTGCCGACCGCGGTTTCCGGCCACGGCCCCCCCTGGGTTCTGGCTAGGAAAGCTGGGGAAGGAGCCATGTCTGTGCAGTGTCGTGCTCCTCTTGGCAGGCCTTTGCAATCCCAATTATCCCTGGAGCTGTGGGCTTTCTGGTTCTCCGGACCCTAACCCTAACCCTAACCCTAGAAGTGGCCGACCGCGGTTTCTGGGCATGGCCCCCCCTGGGTTCTGGCTAGGAAAGCCGGGGAAGGAGCCATGTCTGTGCAGTGTCGTGCTCCTCTTGGCAGGCCTTTGCAATCCCAATTATCCCTGGAGCTGTGGGCTTTCTGGTTCTCCGGACCCTAACCCTAACCCTAACCCTAGAAGTTGCCGACCGCGGTTTCCGGCCACGGCCCCCCCTGGGTTCTGGCTAGGAAAGCAGGGGAAGGAGCCATGTCGGTGCAGTGTCGTGCTCCTCTTGGCAGGCCTTTGCAATCCCAATTATCCCTGGAGCTGTGGGCTTTCTGGTTCTCCGGACCCTAACCCTAACCCTAACCTTATAAGTTGCCGACCGCGGTTTCTGGGCATGGCCCCCTCTGGGTTCTGGCTAGGAAAGCCGGGGAAGGAGCCATGTCGGTGCAGTGTCGTGCTCCTCTTGGCAGGCCTTTGCAATCCCAATTATCCCTGGAGCTGTGGGCTTTCTGGTTCTCCGGACCCTAACCCTAACCCTAACCCTAGAAGTTGCCGACCGCGGTTTCCGGCCACGGCCCCCCCTGGGTTCTGGCTAGGAAAGCTGGGGAAGGAGCCATGTCGGTGCAGTGTCGTGCTCCTCTTGGCAGGCCTTTGCAATCCCAATTATCCCTGGAGCTGTGGGCTTTCTGGTTCTCCGGACCCTAACCCTAACCCTAACCCTAGAAGTTGCCGACCGCGGTTTCCGGCCACGGCCCCGCCTGGGTTCTGGCTAGGAAAGCAGGGGAAGGAGCCATGTCTGTGCAGTGTCGTGCTCCTTTTGGCAGGCCTTTCAATCCCAATTATCCCTGGAGCTGTGGGCTTTCTGGTTCTCCGGACCCTAACCCTAACCGTAACCCTAGAAGTTGCCGACCGCGGTTTCTGGGCATGGCCCCCCCTGGGTTCTGGCTAGGAAAGCTGGGGAAGGAGCCATGTCTGTGCAGTGTCATGCTCCTCTTGGCAGGCCTTTGCAATCCCAATTATCCCTGGAGCTGTGGGCTTTCTGGTTCTCCGGACCCTAACCCTAACCCTAACCCTAAACCTAGAAGTTGCCGACCGCGGTTTCCGGCCACGGCCCCCCCTGGGTTCTGGCTAGGAAAGCAGGGGAAGGAGCCATGTCTGTGCAGTGTCGTGCTCCTCTTGGCAGGCCTTTGCAATCCCAATTATCCCTGGAGCTGTGGGCTTTCTGGTTCTCCGGACCCTAACCCTAACCCTAACCCTAGAAGTTGCCGACCGCGGTTTCCGGCCACGGCCCCCCCTGGGTTCTGGCTAGAAAAGCTGGGGAAGGAGCCATGTCTGTGCAGTGTCGTGCTCCTCTTGGCAGGCCTTTGCAATCCCAATTATCCCTGGAGCTGTGGGCTTTCTGGTTCTCCGGACCCTAACCCTAACCCTAACCCTAGAAGTTGCCGACCGCGGTTTCTGGGCATGGCCCCCCCTGGGTTCTGGCTAGGAAAGCTGGGGAAGGAGCCATGTCGGTGCAGTGTCGTGCTCCTCTTGGCAGGCCTTTGCAATCCCAATTATCCCTGGAGCTGTGGGCTTTCTGGTTCTCCGGACCCTAAACCTAACTCTAACCCTAGAAGTTGCCGACCGTGGTTTCCGGCCACGGCCCCCCCTGGGTTCTGGCTAGGAAAGCTGGGGAAGGAGCCATGTCGGTGCAGTGTCGTGCTCCTCTTGGCAGGCCTTTGCAATCCCAATTATCCCTGGAGCTGTGGGCTTTCTGGTTCTCCAGACCCTAACCCTAACCCTAACCCTAGAAGTTGCCGACCGCGGTTTCCGGCCACGGCCCCCCCGGGGTTCTGGCTAGGAAAGCAGGGGAAGGAGCCATGTCTGTGCAGTGTCGTGCTCCTCTTGGCAGGCCTTTGCAATCCCAATTATCCCTGGAGCTGTGGGCTTTCTGGTTCTCCGGACCCTAACCCTAACCCTAACCCTAGAAGTTGCCGACCGCGGTTTCTGGCCACGGCCCCCCCTGGGTTCTGGCTAGGAAAGCTGGGGAAGGAGCCATGTCTGTGCAGTGTCGTGCTCCTCTTGGCAGGCCTTTGCAATCCCAATTATCCCTGGAGCTGTGGGCTTTCTGGTTCTCCGGACCCTAACCCTAACCCTAACCCTAGAAGTTGCCGACCGCGGTTTCCGGCCACGGCCCCCCCTGGGTTCTGGCTAGGAAAGCTGGGGAAGGAGCCATGTCTGTGCAGTGTCGTGCTCCTCTTGGCAGGCCTTTGCAATCCCAATTATCCCTGGAGCTGTGGGCTTTCTGGTTCTCCGGACCCTAACCCTAACCCTAACCCTAGAAGTTGCCGACCGCGGTTTCCGGCCACGGCCCCCCCTGGGTTCTGGCTAGGAAAGCAGGGGAAGGAGCCATGTCTGTGCAGTGTCGTGCTCCTCTTGGCAGGCCTTTGCAATCCCAATTATCCCTGGAGCTGTGGGCTTTCTGGTTCTCCGGACCCTAACCCTAACCCTAACCCTAGAAGTTGCCGACCGTGGATTCCGGCCACGGCCCCCCCTGGGTTCTGGCTAGGAAAGCTGGGGAAGGAGCCATGTCTGTGCAGTGTCGTGCTCCTCTTGGCAGGCCTTTGCAATCCCAATTATCCGTGGAGCTGTGGGCTTTCTGGTTCTCCGGACCCTAACCCTAACCCTAACCCTAGAAGTTGCCGACCGCGGTTTCCGGCCACGGCCCCCCCTGGGTTCTGGCTAGGAAAGCTGGGGAAGGAGCCATGTCTGTGCAGTGTCGTGCTCCTCTTGGCAGGCCTTTGCAATCCCAATTATCCCTGGAGCTGTGGGCTTTCTGGTTCTCCGGACCCTAACCCTAACCCTAACCCTAACCCTAGAAGTTGCCGACCGCGGTTTCCGGCCACGGCCCCCCCGGGGTTCTGGCTAGGAAAGCTGGGGAAGGAGCCATGTCTGTGCAGTGTCGTGCTCCTCTTGGCAGGCCTTTGCAATCCCAATTATCCCTGGAGCTGTGGGCTTTCTGGTTCTCCGGACCCTAACCCTAACCCTAACCCTAGAAGTTGCTGACCGCGGTTTCCGGCCACGGCCCCCCCCGGGTTCTGGCTAGGAAAGCAGGGGAAGGAGCCATGTCTGTGCAGTGTCGTGCTCCTCTTGGCAGGCCTTTGCAATCCCAATTATCCCTGGAGCTGTGGGCTTTCTGGTTCTCCGGACCCTAACCCTAACCCTAACCCTAACCCTAGAAGTTGCCGACCGCGGTTTCCGGCCATGGACCCCCGGGGTTCTGGCTAGGAAAGCAGGGGAAGGAGCCATGTCGGTGCAGTGTCGTGCTCCTCTTGGCAGGCCTTTGCAATCCCAATTATCCCTGGAGCTGTGGGCTTTCTGGTTCTCCGGACCCTAACCCTAACCCTAACCCTAACCCTAGAAGTTGCCGACCGTGGTTTCCGGCCACGGCCCCCCCTGGGTTCTGGCTAGGAGAGCAGGGGAAGGAGCCATGTCTGTGCAGTGTCGTGCTCCTCTTGGCAGGCCTTTGCAATCCCAATTATCCCTGGAGCTGTGGGCTTTCTGGTTCTCCGGACACTAACCCTAACCCTAACCCTAGAAGTTGCTGACCGCGGTTTCCGGCCACGGCCCCCCCGGGGTTCTGGCTAGGAAAGCAGGGGAAGGAGCCATGTCGGTGCAGTGTCGTGCTCCTCTTGGCAGGCCTTTGCAATCCCAATTATCCCTGGAGCTGTGGGCTTTCTGGTTCTCCGGACCCTAACCCTAACCCTAACCCTAGAAGTTGCTGACCGCGGTTTCCGGCCACGGCCCCCCCCGGGTTCTGGCTAGGAAAGCAGGGGAAGGAGCCATGTCTGTGCAGTGTCGTGCTCCTCTTGGCAGGCCTTTGCAATCCCAATTATCCCTGGAGCTGTGGGCTTTCTGGTTCTCCGGACCCTAACCCTAACCCTAACCCTAGAAGTTGCCGACCGCGGTTTCCGGCCACGGCCCCCCCTGGGTTCTGGCTAGGAAAGCAGGGGAAGGAGCCATGTCTGTGCAGTGTCGTGCTCCTCTTGGCAGGCCTTTGCAATCCCAATTATCCCTGGAGCTGTGGGCTATCTGGTTCTCCGGACCCTAACCCTAACCCTAACCCTAGAAGTTGCCGACCGCGGTTTCCGGCCACGGCCCCCCCGGGGTTCTGGCTAGGAAAGCAGGGGAAGGAGCCATGTCTGTGCAGTGTCGTGCTCCTCTTGGCAGGCCTTTGCAATCCCAATTATCCCTGGAGCTGTGGGCTTTCTGGTTCTCCGGACCCTAACCCTAACCCTAACCCTAGAAGTTGCCGACCGTGGTTTCCGGCCACGGCCCCCCCCGGGTTCTGGCTAGGAAAGCAGGGGAAGGAGCCATGTCTGTGAAGTGTCGTGCTCCTCTTGGCAGGCCTTTGCAATCCCAATTATCCCTGGAGCTGTGGGCTTTCTGGTTCTCCGGACCCTAACCCTAACCCTAACCCTAGAAGTTGCTGACCGCGGTTTCCGGCCACGGCCCCCCCTGGGTTCTGGCTAGGAAAGCTGGGGAAGGAGCCATGTCTGTGCAGTGTCGTGCTCCTCTTGGCAGGCCTTTGCAATCCCAATTATCCCTGGAGCTGTGGGCTTTCTGGTTCTCCGGACCCTAACCCTAACCCTAACCCTAGAAGTTGCCGACCGCGGTTTTCGGCCACGGCCCCCCCGGGTTCTGGCTAGGAAAGCTGGGGAAGGAGCCATGTCGGTACAGTGTCGTGCTCCTCTTGGCAGGCCTTTGCAATCCCAATTATCCCTGGAGCTGTGGGCTTTCTGGTTCTCCGGACCCTAACCCTAACCCTAACCCTAGAAGTTGCCGACCGCGGTTTCCGGCCACGGCCCCCCCGGGGTTCTGGCTAGGAAAGCAGGGGAAGGAGCCATGTCTGTGCAGTGTCGTGCTCCTCTTGGCAGGCCTTTGCAATCCCAATTATCCCTGGAGCTGTGGGCTTTCTGGTTCTCCGGACCCTAACCCTAACCCTAACCCTAGAAGTTGCCGACCGCGGTTTCCGGCCACGGCCCCCCCCGGGTTCTGGCTAGGAAAGCTGGGGAAGGAGCCATGTCTGTGCAGTGTCGTGCTCCTCTTGGCAGGCCTTTGCAATCCCAATTATCCCTGGAGCTGTGGGCTTTCTGGTTCTCCGGACCCTAACCCTAACCATAACCCTAGAAGTTGCCGACCGTGGTTTCCAGCCACGGCCCCCCCCGGGCTCTGGCTAGGAAAGCTGGGGAAGGAGCCATGTCTGTGCAGTGTCGTGCTCCTCTTGGCAGGCCTTTGCAATCCCAATTATCCCTGGAGCTGTGGGCTTTCTGGTTCTCCGGACCCTAACCCTAACCCTAACCCTAGAAGTTGCCGACCGCGGTTTCCGGCCACGGCCCCCCCTGGGTTCTGGCTAGGAAAGCAGGGGAAGGAGCCATGTCGGTGCAGTGTCGTGCTCCTCTTGGCAGGCCTTTGCAATCCCAATTATCCCTGGAGCTGTGGGCTATCTGGTTCTCCGGACCCTAACCCTAACCCTAACCCTAGAAGTTGCCGACCGTGGTTTCCGGCAACGGCCCCCCCCGGGTTCTGGCTAGGAAAGCAGGGGAAGGAGCCATGTCTGTGCAGTGTCGTGCTCCTCTTGGCAGGCCTTTGCAATCCCAATTATCCCTGGAGCTGTGGGCTTTCTGGTTCTCCGGACCCTAACCCTAACCCTAACCCTAGAAGTTGCCGACCGCGGTTTCCGGCCACGGCCCCCCCTGGGTTCTGGCTAGGAAAGCTGGGGAAGGAGCCATGTCTGTGCAGTGTCGTGCTCCTCTTGGCAGGCCTTTGCAATCCCAATTATCCCTGGAGCTGTGGGCTTTCTGGTTCTCCGGACCCTAACCCTAACCCTAACCCTAACCCTAGAAGTTGCCGACCGCGGTTTCCGGCCACGGCCCCCCCGGGGTTCTGGCTAGGAGAGCAGGGGAAGGAGCCATGTCGGTGCAGTGTCGTGCTCCTCTTGGCAGGCCTTTGCAATCCCAATTATCCCTGGAGCTGTGGGCTTTCTGGTTCTCCGGACCCTAACCCTAACCCTAACCCTAACCCTAGAAGTTGCCGACCGCGGTTTCCGGCCATGGACCCCCGGGGTTCTGGCTAGGAAAGCAGGGGAAGGAGCCATGTCTGTGCAGTGTCGTGCTCCTCTTGGCAGGCCTTTGCAATCCCAATTATCCCTGGAGCTGTGGGCTTTCTGGTTCTCCGGACCCTAACCCTAACCCTAACCCTAGAAGTTGCCGACCGCGGTTTCCGGCCACGGCCCCCCCTGGGTTCTGGCTAGGAAAGCAGGGGAAGGAGCCATGTCTGTGCAGTGTCGTGCTCCTCTTGGCAGGCCTTTGCAATCCCAATTATCCCTGGAGCTGTGGGCTATCTGGTTCTCCGGACCCTAACCCTAACCCTAACCCTAGAAGTTGCCGACCGCGGTTTCCGGCCACGGCCCCCCCGGGGTTCTGGCTAGGAAAGCAGGGGAAGGAGCCATGTCTGTGCAGTGTCGTGCTCCTCTTGGCAGGCCTTTGCAATCCCAATTATCCCTGGAGCTGTGGGCTTTCTGGTTCTCCGGACCCTAACCCTAACCCTAACCCTAGAAGTTGCCGACCGTGGTTTCCGGCCACGGCCCCCCCCGGGTTCTGGCTAGGAAAGCAGGGGAAGGAGCCATGTCTGTGAAGTGTCGTGCTCCTCTTGGCAGGCCTTTGCAATCCCAATTATCCCTGGAGCTGTGGGCTTTCTGGTTCTCCGGACCCTAACCCTAACCCTAACCCTAGAAGTTGCTGACCGCGGTTTCCGGCCACGGCCCCCCCTGGGTTCTGGCTAGGAAAGCTGGGGAAGGAGCCATGTCTGTGCAGTGTCGTGCTCCTCTTGGCAGGCCTTTGCAATCCCAATTATCCCTGGAGCTGTGGGCTTTCTGGTTCTCCGGACCCTAACCCTAACCCTAACCCTAGAAGTTGCCGACCGCGGTTTTCGGCCACGGCCCCCCCGGGTTCTGGCTAGGAAAGCTGGGGAAGGAGCCATGTCGGTACAGTGTCGTGCTCCTCTTGGCAGGCCTTTGCAATCCCAATTATCCCTGGAGCTGTGGGCTTTCTGGTTCTCCGGACCCTAACCCTAACCCTAACCCTAGAAGTTGCCGACCGCGGTTTCCGGCCACGGCCCCCCCTGGGTTCTGGCTAGGAAAGCAGGGGAAGGAGCCATGTCTGTGCAGTGTCGTGCTCCTCTTGGCAGGCCTTTGCAATCCCAATTATCCCTGGAGCTGTGGGCTTTCTGGTTCTCCGGACCCTAACCCTAACCCTAACCCTAGAAGTTGCCGACCGCGGTTTCCGGCCACGGCCCCCCCCGGGTTCTGGCTAGGAAAGCTGGGGAAGGAGCCATGTCTGTGCAGTGTCGTGCTCCTCTTGGCAGGCCTTTGCAATCCCAATTATCCCTGGAGCTGTGGGCTTTCTGGTTCTCCGGACCCTAACCCTAACCATAACCCTAGAAGTTGCCGACCGTGGTTTCCGGCCACGGCACCCCCCGGGCTCTGGCTAGGAAAGCTGGGGAAGGAGCCATGTCTGTGCAGTGTCGTGCTCCTCTTGGCAGGCCTTTGCAATCCCAATTATCCCTGGAGCTGTGGGCTTTCTGGTTCTCCGGACCCTAACCCTAACCCTAACCCTAGAAGTTGCCGACCGCGGTTTCCGGCCACGGCCCCCCCTGGGTTCTGGCTAGGAAAGCAGGGGAAGGAGCCATGTCGGTGCAGTGTCGTGCTCCTCTTGGCAGGCCTTTGCAATCCCAATTATCCCTGGAGCTGTGGGCTATCTGGTTCTCCGGACCCTAACCCTAACCCTAACCCTAGAAGTTGCCGACCGTGGTTTCCGGCCACGGCCCCCCCCGGGTTCTGGCTAGGAAAGCAGGGGAAGGAGCCATGTCTGTGCAGTGTCGTGCTCCTCTTGGCAGGCCTTTGCAATCCCAATTATCCCTGGAGCTGTGGGCTTTCTGGTTCTCCGGACCCTAACCCTAACCCTAACCCTAGAAGTTGCCGACCGCGGTTTCCGGCCACGGCCCCCCCTGGGTTCTGGCTAGGAAAGCTGGGGAAGGAGCCATGTCTGTGCAGTGTCGTGCTCCTCTTGGCAGGCCTTTGCAATCCCAATTATCCCTGGAGCTGTGGGCTTTCTGGTTCTCCGGACCCTAACCCTAACCCTAACCCTAACCCTAGAAGTTGCCGACCGCGGTTTCCGGCCACGGCCCCCCCGGGGTTCTGGCTAGGAGAGCAGGGGAAGGAGCCATGTCGGTGCAGTGTCGTGCTCCTCTTGGCAGGCCTTTGCAATCCCAATTATCCCTGGAGCTGTGGGCTTTCTGGTTCTCCGGACCCTAACCCTAACCCTAACCCTAGAAGTTGCCGACCGCGGTTTCCGGCCACGGCCCCCCCTGGGTTCTGGCTAGGAAAGCTGGGGAAGGAGCCATGTCTGTGCAGTGTCGTGCTCCTCTTGGCAGGCCTTTGCAATCCCAATTATCCCTGGAGCTGTGGGCTTTCTGGTTCTCCGGACCCTAACCCTAACCCTAACCCTAGAAGTTGCCGACCGCGGTTTCCGGCCACGGCCCCCCCCGGGTTCTGGCTAGGAAAGCAGGGGAAGGAGCCATGTCTGTGCAGTGTCGTGCTCCTCTTGGCAGGCCTTTGCAATCCCAATTATCCCTGGAGCTGTGGGCTATCTGGTTCTCCGGACCCTAACCCTAACCCTAACCCTAACCCTAGAAGTTGCCGACCGCGGTTTCCGGCCACGGCCCCCCCGGGGTTCTGGCTAGGAAAGCAGGGGAAGGAGCCATGTCTGTGCAGTGTCGTGCTCCTCTTGGCAGGCCTTTGCAATCCCAATTATCCCTGGAGCTGTGGGCTTTCTGGTTCTCCGGACCCTAACCCTAACCCTAACCCTAGAAGTTGCCGTCTGCGGTTTCCGGCCACGGCCCCCCCCGGGTTCTGGCTAGGAAAGCAGGGGAAGGAGCCATGTCTGTGCCGTGTCGTGCTCCTCTTGGCAGGCCTTTGCAATCCCAATTATCCCTGGAGCTGTGGGCTTTCTGGTTCTCCGGACCCTAACCCTAACCCTAACCCTAGAAGTTGCCGACCGTGGTTTCCGGCCACGGCCCCCCCCGGGTTCTGGCTAGGAAAGCAGGGGAAGGAGCCATGTCTGTGCAGTGTCGTGCTCCTCTTGGCAGGCCTTTGCAATCCCAATTATCCCTGGAGCTGTGGGCTTTCTGGTTCTCCGGACCCTAACCCTAACCCTAACCCTAGAAGTTGCCGACCGTGGTTTCCGGCCACGGCCCCCCCCGGGTTCTGGCTAGGAAAGCTGGGGAAGGAGCCATGTCTGTGCAGTGTCGTGCTCCTCTTGGCAGGCCTTTGCAATCCCAATTATCCCTGGAGCTGTGGGCTTTCTGGTTCTCCGGACCCTAACCCTAACCCTAACCCTAGAAGTTGCCGACCGCGGTTTCCGGCCACGGCCCCCCCTGGGTTCTGGCTAGGAAAGCTGGGGAAGGAGCCATGTCTGTGCAGTGTCGTGCTCCTCTTGGCAGGCCTTTGCAATCCCAATTATCCCTGGAGCTGTGGGCTTTCTGGTTCTCCGGACCCTAACCCTAACCCTAACCCTAGAAGTTGCCGACCGCGGTTTCCGGCCACGGCCCACCCCGGGTTCTGGCTAGGAAAGCAGGGGAAGGAGCCATGTCTGTGCAGTGTCGTGCTCCTCTTGGCAGGCCTTTGCAATCCCAATTATCCCTGGAGCTGTGGGCTATCTGGTTCTCCGGACCCTAACCCTAACCCTAACCCTAACCCTAGAAGTTGCCGACCGCGGTTTCCGGCCACGGCCCCCCCGGGGTTCTGGCTAGGAGAGCAGGGGAAGGAGCCATGTCTGTGCAGTGTCGTGCTCCTCTTGGCAGGCCTTTGCAATCCCAATTATCCCTGGAGCTGTGGGCTTTCTGGTTCTCCGGACCCTAACCCTAACCCTAACCCTAGAAGTTGCCGTCTGCGGTTTCCGGCCACGGCCCCCCCCGGGTTCTGGCTAGGAAAGCAGGGGAAGGAGCCATGTCTGTGCCGTGTCGTGCTCCTCTTGGCAGGCCTTTGCAATCCCAATTATCCCTGGAGCTGTGGGCTTTCTGGTTCTCCGGACCCTAACCCTAACCCTAACCCTAGAAGTTGCCGACCGTGGTTTCCGGCCACAGCCCCCCCCGGGTTCTGGCTAGGAAAGCTGGGGAAGGAGCCATGTCTGTGCAGTGTCGTGCTCCTCTTGGCAGGCCTTTGCAATCCCAATTATCCCTGGAGCTGTGGGCTTTCTGGTTCTCCGGACCCTAACCCTAACCCTAACCCTAGAAGTTGCCGACCGCGGTTTCCGGCCACGGCCCCCCCGGGGTTCTGGCTAGGAAAGCTGGGGAAGGAGCCATGTCTGTGCAGTGTCGTGCTCCTCTTGGCAGGCCTTTGCAATCCCAATTATCCCTGGAGCTGTGGGCTTTCTGGTTCTCCGGACCCTAACCCTAACCCTAACCCTAGAAGTTGCCGACCGTGGTTTCCGGCCACGGCCCCCCCCGGGTTCTGGCTAGGAAAGCTGGGGAAGGAGCCATGTCTGTGCAGTGTCGTGCTCCTCTTGGCAGGCCTTTGCAATCCCAATTATCCCTGGAGCTGTGGGCTTTCTGGTTCTCCGGACCCTAACCCTAACCCTAACCCTAGAAGTTGCCGACCGCGGTTTCCGGCCACGGCCCCCCCTGGGTTCTGGCTAGGAAAGCTGGGGAAGGAGCCATGTCTGTGCAGTGTCGTGCTCCTCTTGGCAGGCCTTTGCAATCCCAATTATCCCTGGAGCTGTGGGCTTTCTGGTTCTCCGGACCCTAACCCTAACCCTAACCCTAGAAGTTGCCGACCGCGGTTTCCGGCCACGGCCCCCCCCGGGTTCTGGCTAGGAAAGCAGGGGAAGGAGCCATGTCTGTGCAGTGTCGTGCTCCTCTTGGCAGGCCTTTGCAATCCCAATTATCCCTGGAGCTGTGGGCTATCTGGTTCTCCGGACCCTAACCCTAACCCTAACCCTAACCCTAGAAGTTGCCGACCGCGGTTTCCGGCCACGGCCCCCCCGGGGTTCTGGCTAGGAAAGCAGGGGAAGGAGCCATGTCTGTGCAGTGTCGTGCTCCTCTTGGCAGGCCTTTGCAATCCCAATTATCCCTGGAGCTGTGGGCTTTCTGGTTCTCCGGACCCTAACCCTAACCCTAACCCTAGAAGTTGCCGTCTGCGGTTTCCGGCCACGGCCCCCCCCGGGTTCTGGCTAGGAAAGCAGGGGAAGGAGCCATGTCTGTGCCGTGTCGTGCTCCTCTTGGCAGGCCTTTGCAATCCCAATTATCCCTGGAGCTGTGGGCTTTCTGGTTCTCCGGACCCTAACCCTAACCCTAACCCTAGAAGTTGCCGACCGTGGTTTCCGGCCACGGCCCCCCCCGGGTTCTGGCTAGGAAAGCAGGGGAAGGAGCCATGTCTGTGCAGTGTCGTGCTCCTCTTGGCAGGCCTTTGCAATCCCAATTATCCCTGGAGCTGTGGGCTTTCTGGTTCTCCGGACCCTAACCCTAACCCTAACCCTAGAAGTTGCCGACCGTGGTTTCCGGCCACGGCCCCCCCCGGGTTCTGGCTAGGAAAGCTGGGGAAGGAGCCATGTCTGTGCAGTGTCGTGCTCCTCTTGGCAGGCCTTTGCAATCCCAATTATCCCTGGAGCTGTGGGCTTTCTGGTTCTCCGGACCCTAACCCTAACCCTAACCCTAGAAGTTGCCGACCGCGGTTTCCGGCCACGGCCCCCCCTGGGTTCTGGCTAGGAAAGCTGGGGAAGGAGCCATGTCTGTGCAGTGTCGTGCTCCTCTTGGCAGGCCTTTGCAATCCCAATTATCCCTGGAGCTGTGGGCTTTCTGGTTCTCCGGACCCTAACCCTAACCCTAACCCTAGAAGTTGCCGACCGCGGTTTCCGGCCACGGCCCACCCCGGGTTCTGGCTAGGAAAGCAGGGGAAGGAGCCATGTCTGTGCAGTGTCGTGCTCCTCTTGGCAGGCCTTTGCAATCCCAATTATCCCTGGAGCTGTGGGCTATCTGGTTCTCCGGACCCTAACCCTAACCCTAACCCTAACCCTAGAAGTTGCCGACCGCGGTTTCCGGCCACGGCCCCCCCGGGGTTCTGGCTAGGAGAGCAGGGGAAGGAGCCATGTCTGTGCAGTGTCGTGCTCCTCTTGGCAGGCCTTTGCAATCCCAATTATCCCTGGAGCTGTGGGCTTTCTGGTTCTCCGGACCCTAACCCTAACCCTAACCCTAGAAGTTGCCGTCTGCGGTTTCCGGCCACGGCCCCCCCCGGGTTCTGGCTAGGAAAGCAGGGGAAGGAGCCATGTCTGTGCCGTGTCGTGCTCCTCTTGGCAGGCCTTTGCAATCCCAATTATCCCTGGAGCTGTGGGCTTTCTGGTTCTCCGGACCCTAACCCTAACCCTAACCCTAGAAGTTGCCGACCGTGGTTTCCGGCCACAGCCCCCCCCGGGTTCTGGCTAGGAAAGCTGGGGAAGGAGCCATGTCTGTGCAGTGTCGTGCTCCTCTTGGCAGGCCTTTGCAATCCCAATTATCCCTGGAGCTGTGGGCTTTCTGGTTCTCCGGACCCTAACCCTAACCCTAACCCTAGAAGTTGCCGACCGCGGTTTCCGGCCACGGCCCCCCCGGGGTTCTGGCTAGGAAAGCTGGGGAAGGAGCCATGTCTGTGCAGTGTCGTGCTCCTCTTGGCAGGCCTTTGCAATCCCAATTATCCCTGGAGCTGTGGGCTTTCTGGTTCTCCGGACCCTAACCCTAACCCTAACCCTAGAAGTTGCCGACCGTGGTTTCCGGCCACGGCCCCCCCCGGGTTCTGGCTAGGAAAGCTGGGGAAGGAGCCATGTCTGTGCAGTGTCGTGCTCCTCTTGGCAGGCCTTTGCAATCCCAATTATCCCTGGAGCTGTGGGCTTTCTGGTTCTCCGGACCCTAACCCTAACCCTAACCCTAGAAGTTGCCGACCGTGGTTTCCGGCCACGGCCCCCCCCGGGTTCTGGCTAGGAAAGCTGGGGAAGGATCCATGTCTGTGCAGTGTCGTGCTCCTCTTGGCAGGCCTTTGCAATCCCAATTATCCCTGGAGCTGTGGGCTTTCTGGTTCTCCGGACCCTAACCCTAACCCTAACCCTAGAAGTTGCCGACCGCGGTTTCCGGCCACGGCCCCCCCTGGGTTCTGGCTAGGAAAGCTGGGGAAGGAGCCATGTCTGTGCAGTGTCGTGCTCCTCTTGGCAGGCCTTTGCAATCCCAATTATCCCTGGAGCTGTGGGCTTTCTGGTTCTCCGGACCCTAACCCTAACCCTAACCCTAACCCTAGAAGTTGCCGACCGCGGTTTCCGGCCACGGCCCCCCCGGGGTTCTGGCTAGGAGAGCAGGGGAAGGAGCCATGTCGGTGCAGTGTCGTGCTCCTCTTGGCAGGCCTTTGCAATCCCAATTATCCCTGGAGCTGTGGGCTTTCTGGTTCTCCGGACCCTAACCCTAACCCTAACCCTAGAAGTTGCCGACCGCGGTTTCCGGCCACGGCCCCCCCTGGGTTCTGGCTAGGAAAGCAGGGGAAGGAGCCATGTCTGTGCAGTGTCGTGCTCCTCTTGGCAGGCCTTTGCAATCCCAATTATCCCTGGAGCTGTGGGCTTTCTGGTTCTCCGGACCCTAACCCTAACCCTAACCCTAACCCTAGAAGTTGCCGACCGCGGTTTCCGGCCACGGCCCCCCCGGGGTTCTGGCTAGGAAAGCTGGGGAAGGAGCCATGTCGGTGCAGTGTCGTGCTCCTCTTGGCAGGCCTTTGCAATCCCAATTATCCCTGGAGCTGTGGGCTTTCTGGTTCTCCGGACCCTAACCCTAACCCTAACCCTAGAAGTTGCCGACCGCGGTTTCCGGCCACGGCCCCCCCCCGGGTTCTGGCTAGGAAAGCAGGGGAAGGAGCCATGTCTGTGCAGTGTCGTGCTCCTCTTGGCAGGCCTTTGCAATCCCAATTATCCCTGGAGCTGTGGGCTTTCTGGTTCTCCGGACCCTAACCCTAACCCTAGAAGTTGCTGACCGCGGTTTCCGGCCACGGCCCCCCCCGGGTTCTGGCTAGGAAAGCAGGGGAAGGAGCCATATCTGTGCAGTGTCGTGCTCCTCTTGGCAGGCCTTTGCAATCCCAATTATCCCTGGAGCTGTGGGCTTTCTGGTTCTCCGGACCCTAACCCTAACCCTAACCCTAGAAGTTGCCGACCGCGGTTTCCGGCCACGGCCCCCCCTGGGTTCTGGCTAGGAAAGCTGGGGAAGGAGCCATGTCTGTGCAGTGTCGTGCTCCTCTTGGCAGGCCTTTGCAATCCCAATTATCCCTGGAGCTGTGGGCTTTCTGGTTCTCCGGACCCTAACCCTAACCCTAACCCTAGAAGTTGCCGACCGCGGTTTCCGGCCACGGCCCCCCCTGGGTTCTGGCTAGGAAAGCTGGGGAAGGAGCCATGTCTGTGCAGTGTCGTGCTCCTCTTGGCAGGCCTTTGCAATCCCAATTATCCCTGGAGCTGTGGGCTTTCTGGTTCTCCGGACCCTAACCCTAACCCTAACCCTAGAAGTTGCCGACTGCGGTTTCCGGCCACGGCCCACCCCGGGTTCTGGCTAGGAAAGCAGGGGAAGGAGCCATGTCTGTGCAGTGTCGTGCTCCTCTTGGCAGGCCTTTGCAATCCCAATTATCCCTGGAGCTGTGGGCTTTCTGGTTCTCCGGACCCTAACCCTAACCCTAACCCTAGAAGTTGCCGACTGCGGTTTCCGGCCACGGCCCCCCCCGGGTTCTGGCTAGGAAAGCAGGGGAAGGAGCCATGTCTGTGCAGTGTCGTGCTCCTCTTGGCAGGCCTTTGCAATCCCAATTATCCCTGGAGCTGTGGGCTTTCTGGTTCTCCGGACCCTAACCCTAACCCTAACCCTAGAAGTTGCCGACCGTGGTTTCCGGCCACGGCCCCCCCCGGGTTCTGGCTAGGAAAGCTGGGGAAGGAGCCATGTCTGTGCAGTGTCGTGCTCCTCTTGGCAGGCCTTTGCAATCCCAATTATCCCTGGAGCTGTGGGCTTTCTGGTTCTCCGGACCCTAACCCTAACCCTAACCCTAACCCTAGAAGTTGCCGACCGCGGTTTCCGGCCACGGCCCCCCCTGGGTTCTGGCTAGGAAAGCTGGGGAAGGAGCCATGTCTGTGCAGTGTCGTGCTCCTCTTGGCAGGCCTTTTCAATCCCAATTATCCCTGGAGCTGTGGGCTTTCTGGTTCTCCGGACCCTAACCCTAACCCTAACCCTAGAAGTTGCCGACCGCGGTTTCCGGCCACGGCCCCCCCGGGGTTCTGGCTAGGAAAGCTGGGGAAGGAGCCATGTCTGTGCAGTGTCGTGCTCCTCTTGGCAGGCCTTTGCAATCCCAATTATCCCTGGAGCTGTGGGCTTTCTGGTTCTCCGGACCCTAACCCTAACCCTAACCCTAGAAGTTGCTGACCGCGGTTTCCGGCCACGGCCCCCCCCGGGTTCTGGCTAGGAAAGCAGGGGAAGGAGCCATGTCTGTGCAGTGTCGTGCTCCTCTTGGCAGGCCTTTGCAATCCCAATTATCCCTGGAGCTGTGGGCTTTCTGGTTCTCCGGACCCTAACCCTAACCCTAACCCTAACCCTAGAAGTTGCCGACCGCGGTTTCCGGCCATGGACCCCCGGGGTTCTGGCTAGGAAAGCAGGGGAAGGAGCCATGTCTGTGCAGTGTCGTGCTCCTCTTGGCAGGCCTTTGCAATCCCAATTATCCCTGGAGCTGTGGGCTTTCTGGTTCTCCGGACCCTAACCCTAACCCTAACCCTAACCCTAGAAGTTGCCGACCGCGGTTTCCGGCCACGGCCCCCCCTGGGTTCTGGCTAGGAGAGCAGGGGAAGGAGCCATGTCTGTGCAGTGTCGTGCTCCTCTTGGCAGGCCTTTGCAATCCCAATTATCCCTGGAGCTGTGGGCTTTCTGGTTCTCCGGACACTAACCCTAACCCTAACCCTAGAAGTTGCTGACCGCGGTTTCCGGCCACGGCCCCCCCGGGGTTCTGGCTAGGAAAGCAGGGGAAGGAGCCATGTCGGTGCAGTGTCGTGCTCCTCTTGGCAGGCCTTTGCAATCCCAATTATCCCTGGAGCTGTGGGCTTTCTGGTTCTCCGGACCCTAACCCTAACCCTAACCCTAGAAGTTGCCGACCGCGGTTTCCGGCCACGGCCCACCCCGGGGTTCTGGCTAGGAAAGCAGGGGAAGGAGCCATGTCTGTGCAGTGTCGTGCTCCTCTTGGCAGGCCTTTGCAATCCCAATTATCCCTGGAGCTGTGGGCTTTCTGGTTCTCCGGACCCTAACCCTAACCCTAACCCTAGAAGTTGCCGACCGCGGTTTCCGGCCACGGCCCCCCCTGGGTTCTGGCTAGGAAAGCAGGGGAAGGAGCCATGTCTGTGCAGTGTCGTGCTCCTCTTGGCAGGCCTTTGCAATCCCAATTATCCCTGGAGCTGTGGGCTATCTGGTTCTCCGGACCCTAACCCTAACCCTAACCCTAGAAGTTGCCGACCGCGGTTTCCGGCCACGGCCCCCCCGGGGTTCTGGCTAGGAAAGCAGGGGAAGGAGCCATGTCTGTGCAGTGTCGTGCTCCTCTTGGCAGGCCTTTGCAATCCCAATTATCCCTGGAGCTGTGGGCTTTCTGGTTCTCCGGACCCTAACCCTAACCCTAACCCTAGAAGTTGCCGACCGTGGTTTCCGGCCACGGCCCCCCCCGGGTTCTGGCTAGGAAAGCAGGGGAAGGAGCCATGTCTGTGAAGTGTCGTGCTCCTCTTGGCAGGCCTTTGCAATCCCAATTATCCCTGGAGCTGTGGGCTTTCTGGTTCTCCGGACCCTAACCCTAACCCTAACCCTAGAAGTTGCTGACCGCGGTTTCCGGCCACGGCCCCCCCTGGGTTCTGGCTAGGAAAGCTGGGGAAGGAGCCATGTCTGTGCAGTGTCGTGCTCCTCTTGGCAGGCCTTTGCAATCCCAATTATCCCTGGAGCTGTGGGCTTTCTGGTTCTCCGGACCCTAACCCTAACCCTAACCCTAGAAGTTGCCGACCGCGGTTTTCGGCCACGGCCCCCCCGGGTTCTGGCTAGGAAAGCTGGGGAAGGAGCCATGTCGGTACAGTGTCGTGCTCCTCTTGGCAGGCCTTTGCAATCCCAATTATCCCTGGAGCTGTGGGCTTTCTGGTTCTCCGGACCCTAACCCTAACCCTAACCCTAACCCTAGAAGTTGCCGACCGCGGTTTCCGGCCACGGCCCCCCCTGGGTTCTGGCTAGGAAAGCAGGGGAAGGAGCCATGTCTGTGCAGTGTCGTGCTCCTCTTGGCAGGCCTTTGCAATCCCAATTATCCCTGGAGCTGTGGGCTTTCTGGTTCTCCGGACCCTAACCCTAACCCTAACCCTAGAAGTTGCCGACCGCGGTTTCCGGCCACGGCCCCCCCCGGGTTCTGGCTAGGAAAGCTGGGGAAGGAGCCATGTCTGTGCAGTGTCGTGCTCCTCTTGGCAGGCCTTTGCAATCCCAATTATCCCTGGAGCTGTGGGCTTTCTGGTTCTCCGGACCCTAACCCTAACCATAACCCTAGAAGTTGCCGACCGTGGTTTCCGGCCACGGCCCCCCCCGGGCTCTGGCTAGGAAAGCTGGGGAAGGAGCCATGTCTGTGCAGTGTCGTGCTCCTCTTGGCAGGCCTTTGCAATCCCAATTATCCCTGGAGCTGTGGGCTTTCTGGTTCTCCGGACCCTAACCCTAACCCTAACCCTAGAAGTTGCCGACCGCGGTTTCCGGCCACGGCCCCCCCTGGGTTCTGGCTAGGAAAGCTGGGGAAGGAGCCATGTCGGTGCAGTGTCGTGCTCCTCTTGGCAGGCCTTTGCAATCCCAATTATCCCTGGAGCTGTGGGCTATCTGGTTCTCCGGACCCTAACCCTAACCCTAACCCTAGAAGTTGCCGACCGTGGTTTCCGGCCACGGCCCCCCCCGGGTTCTGGCTAGGAAAGCAGGGGAAGGAGCCATGTCTGTGCAGTGTCGTGCTCCTCTTGGCAGGCCTTTGCAATCCCAATTATCCCTGGAGCTGTGGGCTTTCTGGTTCTCCGGACCCTAACCCTAACCCTAACCCTAGAAGTTGCCGACCGCGGTTTCCGGCCACGGCCCCCCCTGGGTTCTGGCTAGGAAAGCTGGGGAAGGAGCCATGTCTGTGCAGTGTCGTGCTCCTCTTGGCAGGCCTTTGCAATCCCAATTATCCCTGGAGCTGTGGGCTTTCTGGTTCTCCGGACCCTAACCCTAACCCTAACCCTAACCCTAGAAGTTGCCGACCGCGGTTTCCGGCCACGGCCCCCCCGGGGTTCTGGCTAGGAGAGCAGGGGAAGGAGCCATGTCTGTGCAGTGTCGTGCTCCTCTTGGCAGGCCTTTGCAATCCCAATTATCCCTGGAGCTGTGGGCTTTCTGGTTCTCCGGACCCTAACCCTAACCCTAACCCTAGAAGTTGCCGACCGCGGTTTCCGGCCACGGCCCCCCCTGGGTTCTGGCTAGGAAAGCTGGGGAAGGAGCCATGTCTGTGCAGTGTCGTGCTCCTCTTGGCAGGCCTTTGCAATCCCAATTATCCCTGGAGCTGTGGGCTTTCTGGTTCTCCGGACCCTAACCCTAACCCTAACCCTAGAAGTTGCCGACCGCGGTTTCCGGCCACGGCCCCCCCCGGGTTCTGGCTAGGAAAGCAGGGGAAGGAGCCATGTCTGTGCAGTGTCGTGCTCCTCTTGGCAGGCCTTTGCAATCCCAATTATCCCTGGAGCTGTGGGCTATCTGGTTCTCCGGACCCTAACCCTAACCCTAACCCTAACCCTAGAAGTTGCCGACCGCGGTTTCCGGCCACGGCCCCCCCGGGGTTCTGGCTAGGAAAGCAGGGGAAGGAGCCATGTCTGTGCAGTGTCGTGCTCCTCTTGGCAGGCCTTTGCAATCCCAATTATCCCTGGAGCTGTGGGCTTTCTGGTTCTCCGGACCCTAACCCTAACCCTAACCCTAGAAGTTGCCGTCTGCGGTTTCCGGCCACGGCCCCCCCCGGGTTCTGGCTAGGAAAGCAGGGGAAGGAGCCATGTCTGTGCCGTGTCGTGCTCCTCTTGGCAGGCCTTTGCAATCCCAATTATCCCTGGAGCTGTGGGCTTTCTGGTTCTCCGGACCCTAACCCTAACCCTAACCCTAGAAGTTGCCGACCGTGGTTTCCGGCCACGGCCCCCCCCGGGTTCTGGCTAGGAAAGCAGGGGAAGGAGCCATGTCTGTGCAGTGTCGTGCTCCTCTTGGCAGGCCTTTGCAATCCCAATTATCCCTGGAGCTGTGGGCTTTCTGGTTCTCCGGACCCTAACCCTAACCCTAACCCTAGAAGTTGCCGACCGCGGTTTCCGGCCACGGCCCCCCCGGGGTTCTGGCTAGGAAAGCAGGGGAAGGAGCCATGTCTGTGCAGTGTCGTGCTCCTCTTGGCAGGCCTTTGCAATCCCAATTATCCCTGGAGCTGTGGGCTTTCTGGTTCTCCGGACCCTAACCCTAACCCTAACCCTAGAAGTTGCCGACCGCGGTTTCCGGCCACGGCCCCCCCCGGGTTCTGGCTAGGAAAGCTGGGGAAGGAGCCATGTCTGTGCAGTGTCGTGCTCCTCTTGGCAGGCCTTTGCAATCCCAATTATCCCTGGAGCTGTGGGCTTTCTGGTTCTCCGGACCCTAACCCTAACCATAACCCTAGAAGTTGCCGACCGTGGTTTCCGGCCACGGCCCCCCCCGGGCTCTGGCTAGGAAAGCTGGGGAAGGAGCCATGTCTGTGCAGTGTCGTGCTCCTCTTGGCAGGCCTTTGCAATCCCAATTATCCCTGGAGCTGTGGGCTTTCTGGTTCTCCGGACCCTAACCCTAACCCTAACCCTAGAAGTTGCCGACCGCGGTTTCCGGCCACGGCCCCCCCTGGGTTCTGGCTAGGAAAGCAGGGGAAGGAGCCATGTCGGTGCAGTGTCGTGCTCCTCTTGGCAGGCCTTTGCAATCCCAATTATCCCTGGAGCTGTGGGCTATCTGGTTCTCCGGACCCTAACCCTAACCCTAACCCTAGAAGTTGCCGACCGTGGTTTCCGGCCACGGCCCCCCCCGGGTTCTGGCTAGGAAAGCAGGGGAAGGAGCCATGTCTGTGCAGTGTCGTGCTCCTCTTGGCAGGCCTTTGCAATCCCAATTATCCCTGGAGCTGTGGGCTTTCTGGTTCTCCGGACCCTAACCCTAACCCTAACCCTAGAAGTTGCCGACCGCGGTTTCCGGCCACGGCCCCCCCTGGGTTCTGGCTAGGAAAGCTGGGGAAGGAGCCATGTCTGTGCAGTGTCGTGCTCCTCTTGGCAGGCCTTTGCAATCCCAATTATCCCTGGAGCTGTGGGCTTTCTGGTTCTCCGGACCCTAACCCTAACCCTAACCCTAACCCTAGAAGTTGCCGACCGCGGTTTCCGGCCACGGCCCCCCCGGGGTTCTGGCTAGGAGAGCAGGGGAAGGAGCCATGTCGGTGCAGTGTCGTGCTCCTCTTGGCAGGCCTTTGCAATCCCAATTATCCCTGGAGCTGTGGGCTTTCTGGTTCTCCGGACCCTAACCCTAACCCTAACCCTAGAAGTTGCCGACCGCGGTTTCCGGCCACGGCCCCCCCTGGGTTCTGGCTAGGAAAGCTGGGGAAGGAGCCATGTCTGTGCAGTGTCGTGCTCCTCTTGGCAGGCCTTTGCAATCCCAATTATCCCTGGAGCTGTGGGCTTTCTGGTTCTCCGGACCCTAACCCTAACCCTAACCCTAGAAGTTGCCGACCGCGGTTTCCGGCCACGGCCCCCCCCGGGTTCTGGCTAGGAAAGCAGGGGAAGGAGCCATGTCTGTGCAGTGTCGTGCTCCTCTTGGCAGGCCTTTGCAATCCCAATTATCCCTGGAGCTGTGGGCTATCTGGTTCTCCGGACCCTAACCCTAACCCTAACCCTAACCCTAGAAGTTGCCGACCGCGGTTTCCGGCCACGGCCCCCCCGGGGTTCTGGCTAGGAAAGCAGGGGAAGGAGCCATGTCTGTGCAGTGTCGTGCTCCTCTTGGCAGGCCTTTGCAATCCCAATTATCCCTGGAGCTGTGGGCTTTCTGGTTCTCCGGACCCTAACCCTAACCCTAACCCTAGAAGTTGCCGTCTGCGGTTTCCGGCCACGGCCCCCCCCGGGTTCTGGCTAGGAAAGCAGGGGAAGGAGCCATGTCTGTGCCGTGTCGTGCTCCTCTTGGCAGGCCTTTGCAATCCCAATTATCCCTGGAGCTGTGGGCTTTCTGGTTCTCCGGACCCTAACCCTAACCCTAACCCTAGAAGTTGCCGACCGTGGTTTCCGGCCACGGCCCCCCCCGGGTTCTGGCTAGGAAAGCAGGGGAAGGAGCCATGTCTGTGCAGTGTCGTGCTCCTCTTGGCAGGCCTTTGCAATCCCAATTATCCCTGGAGCTGTGGGCTTTCTGGTTCTCCGGACCCTAACCCTAACCCTAACCCTAGAAGTTGCCGACCGCGGTTTCCGGCCACGGCCCCCCCGGGGTTCTGGCTAGGAAAGCAGGGGAAGGAGCCATGTCTGTGCAGTGTCGTGCTCCTCTTGGCAGGCCTTTGCAATCCCAATTATCCCTGGAGCTGTGGGCTTTCTGGTTCTCCGGACCCTAACCCTAACCCTAACCCTAGAAGTTGCCGACCGTGGTTTCCGGCCACGGCCCCCCCCGGGTTCTGGCTAGGAAAGCTGGGGAAGGAGCCATGTCTGTGCCGTGTGGTGCTCCTCTTGGCAGGCCTTTGCAATCCCAATTATCCCTGGAGCTGTGGGCTTTCTGGTTCTCCGGACCCTAACCCTAACCCTAACCCTAGAAGTTGCCGACCGTGGTTTCCGGCCACGGCCCCCCCCGGGTTCTGGCTAGGAAAGCTGGGGAAGGAGCCATGTCTGTGCAGTGTCGTGCTCCTCTTGGCAGGCCTTTGCAATCCCAATTATCCCTGGAGCTGTGGGCTTTCTGGTTCTCCGGACCCTAACCCTAACCCTAACCCTAGAAGTTGCCGACCGCGGTTTCCGGCCACGGCCCCCCCTGGGTTCTGGCTAGGAAAGCTGGGGAAGGAGCCATGTCTGTGCAGTGTCGTGCTCCTCTTGGCAGGCCTTTGCAATCCCAATTATCCCTGGAGCTGTGGGCTTTCTGGTTCTCCGGACCCTAACCCTAACCCTAACCCTAGAAGTTGCCGACCGCGGTTTCCGGCCACGGCCCCCCCCGGGTTCTGGCTAGGAAAGCAGGGGAAGGAGCCATGTCTGTGCAGTGTCGTGCTCCTCTTGGCAGGCCTTTGCAATCCCAATTATCCCTGGAGCTGTGGGCTATCTGGTTCTCCGGACCCTAACCCTAACCCTAACCCTAACCCTAGAAGTTGCCGACCGCGGTTTCCGGCCACGGCCCCCCCGGGGTTCTCGCTAGGAGAGCAGGGGAAGGAGCCATGTCTGTGCAGTGTCGTGCTCCTCTTGGCAGGCCTTTGCAATCCCAATTATCCCTGGAGCTGTGGGCTTTCTGGTTCTCCGGACCCTAACCCTAACCCTAACCCTAGAAGTTGCCGTCTGCGGTTTCCGGCCACGGCCCCCCCCGGGTTCTGGCTAGGAAAGCAGGGGAAGGAGCCATGTCTGTGCCGTGTCGTGCTCCTCTTGGCAGGCCTTTGCAATCCCAATTATCCCTGGAGCTGTGGGCTTTCTGGTTCTCCGGACCCTAACCCTAACCCTAACCCTAGAAGTTGCCGACCGTGGTTTCCGGCCACAGCCCCCCCCGGGTTCTGGCTAGGAAAGCTGGGGAAGGAGCCATGTCTGTGCAGTGTCGTGCTCCTCTTGGCAGGCCTTTGCAATCCCAATTATCCCTGGAGCTGTGGGCTTTCTGGTTCTCCGGACCCTAACCCTAACCCTAACCCTAGAAGTTGCCGACCGCGGTTTCCGGCCACGGCCCCCCCGGGGTTCTGGCTAGGAAAGCTGGGGAAGGAGCCATGTCTGTGCAGTGTCGTGCTCCTCTTGGCAGGCCTTTGCAATCCCAATTATCCCTGGAGCTGTGGGCTTTCTGGTTCTCCGGACCCTAACCCTAACCCTAACCCTAGAAGTTGCCGACCGTGGTTTCCGGCCACGGCCCCCCCCGGGTTCTGGCTAGGAAAGCTGGGGAAGGAGCCATGTCTGTGCCGTGTCGTGCTCCTCTTGGCAGGCCTTTGCAATCCCAATTATCCCTGGAGCTGTGGGCTTTCTGGTTCTCCGGACCCTAACCCTAACCCTAACCCTAGAAGTTGCCGACCGTGGTTTCCGGCCACGGCCCCCCCCGGGTTCTGGCTAGGAAAGCTGGGGAAGGATCCATGTCTGTGCAGTGTCGAGCTCCTCTTGGCAGGCCTTTGCAATCCCAATTATCCCTGGAGCTGTGGGCTTTCTGGTTCTCCGGACCCTAACCCTAACCCTAACCCTAGAAGTTGCCGACCGCGGTTTCCGGCCACGGCCCCCCCTGGGTTCTGGCTAGGAAAGCAGGGGAAGGAGCCATGTCTGTGCAGTGTCGTGCTCCTCTTGGCAGGCCTTTGCAATCCCAATTATCCCTGGAGCTGTGGGCTTTCTGGTTCTCCGGACCCTAACCCTAACCCTAACCCTAACCCTAGAAGTTGCCGACCGCGGTTTCCGGCCACGGCCCCCCCGGGGTTCTGGCTAGGAAAGCTGGGGAAGGAGCCATGTCTGTGCAGTGTCGTGCTCCTCTTGGCAGGCCTTTGCAATCCCAATTATCCCTGGAGCTGTGGGCTTTCTGGTTCTCCGGACCCTAACCCTAACCCTAACCCTAGAAGTTGCCGACCGCGGTTTCCGGCCACGGCCCCCCCTGGGTTCTGGCTAGGAAAGCTGGGGAAGGAGCCATGTCTGTGCAGTGTCGTGCTCCTCTTGGCAGGCCTTTGCAATCCCAATTATCCCTGGAGCTGTGGGCTTTCTGGTTCTCCGGACCCTAACCCTAACCCTAACCCTAACCCTAGAAGTTGCCGACCGCGGTTTCCGGCCACGGCCCCCCCGGGGTTCTGGCTAGGAAAGCTGGGGAAGGAGCCATGTCGGTGCAGTGTCGTGCTCCTCTTGGCAGGCCTTTGCAATCCCAATTATCCCTGGAGCTGTGGGCTTTCTGGTTCTCCGGACCCTAACCCTAACCCTAACCCTAGAAGTTGCCGACCGCGGTTTCCGGCCACGGCCCCCCCCGGGTTCTGGCTAGGAAATCAGGGGAAGGAGCCATGTCTGTGCAGTGTCGTGCTCCTCTTGGCAGGCCTTTGCAATCCCAATTATCCCTGGAGCTGTGGGCTTTCTGGTTCTCCGGACCCTAACCCTAACCCTAGAAGTTGCTGACCGCGGTTTCCGGCCACAGCCCCCCCCGGGTTCTGGCTAGGAAAGCAGGGGAAGGAGCCATATCTGTGCAGTGTCGTGCTCCTCTTGGCAGGCCTTTGCAATCCCAATTATCCCTGGAGCTGTGGGCTTTCTGGTTCTCCGGACCCTAACCCTAACCCTAACCCTAGAAGTTGCCGACCGCGGTTTCCGGCCACGGCCCCCCCTGGGTTCTGGCTAGGAAAGCTGGGGAAGGAGCCATGTCTGTGCAGTGTCGTGCTCCTCTTGGCAGGCCTTTGCAATCCCAATTATCCCTGGAGCTGTGGGCTTTCTGGTTCTCCGGACCCTAACCCTAACCCTAACCCTAGAAGTTGCCGACCGCGGTTTCCGGCCACGGCCCCCCCTGGGTTCTGGCTAGGAAAGCTGGGGAAGGAGCCATGTCGGTGCAGTGTCGTGCTCCTCTTGGCAGGCCTTTGCAATCCCAATTATCCCTGGAGCTGTGGGCTTTCTGGTTCTCCGGACCCTAACCCTAACCCTAGAAGTTGCCGACCGCGGTTTCCAACCACGGCCCCCCCCGGGTTCTGGCTAGGAAAGCAGGGGAAGGAGCCATATCTGTGCAGTGTCGTGCTCCTCTTGGCAGGCCTTTGCAATCCCAATTACCCCTGGAGCTGTGGGCTTTCTGGTTCTCCGGACCCTAACCCTAACCCTAACCCTAGAAGTTGCCGACCGCGGTTTCCGGCCACGGCCCCCCCGGGGTTCTGGCTAGGAAAGCTGGGGAAGGAGCCATGTCGGAGCAGTGTCGTGCTCCTCTTGGCAGGCCTTTGCAATCCCAATTATCCCTGGAGCTGTGGGCTATCTGGTTCTCCGGACCCTAACCCTAACCCTAACCCTAACCCTAGAAGTTGCCGACCGCGGTTTCCGGCCACGGCCCCCACGGGGTTCTGGCTAGGAAAGCAGGGGAAGGAGCCATGTCTGTGCAGTGTCGTGCTCCTCTTGGCAGGCCTTTGCAATCCCAATTATCCCTGGAGCTGTGGGCTTTCTGGTTCTCCGGACCCTAACCCTAACCCTAGAAGTTGCTGACCGCGGTTTCCGGCCACGGCCCCCCCCGGGTTCTGGCTAGGAAAGCAGGGGAAGGAGCCATATCTGTGCAGTGTCGTGCTCCTCTTGGCAGGCCTTTGCAATCCCAATTATCCCTGGAGCTGTGGGCTTTCTGGTTCTCCGGACCCTAACCCTAACCCTAACCCTAGAAGTTGCCGACCGCGGTTTCCGTCCACGGCCCCCCCTGGGTTCTGGCTAGGAAAGCAGGGGAAGGAGCCATGTCTGTGCAGTGTCGTGCTCCTCTTGGCAGGCCTTTGCAATCCCAATTATCCCTGGAGCTGTGGGCTTTCTGGTTCTCCGGACCCTAACCCTAACCCTAACCCTAGAAGTTGCCGACCGCGGTTTCCGGCCACGGCCCCCCCTGGGTTCTGGCTAGGAAAGCTGGGGAAGGAGCCATGTCTGTGCAGTGTCGTGCTCCTCTTGGCAGGCCTTTGCAATCCCAATTATCCCTGGAGCTGTGGGCTTTCTGGTTCTCCGGACCCTAACCCTAACCCTAACCCTAGAAGTTGCCGACCGTGGTTTCCGGCCACGGCCCCCCCTGGGTTCTGGCTAGGAAAGCAGGGGAAGGAGCCATGTCTGTGCAGTGTCGTGCTCCTCTTGGCAGGCCTTTGCAATCCCAATTATCCCTGGAGCTGTGGGCTATCTGGTTCTCCGGACCCTAACCCTAACCCTAGAAGTTGCCGACCGCGGTTTCCAACCACGGCCCCCCCCGGGTTCTGGCTAGGAAAGCAGGGGAAGGAGCCATATCTGTGCAGTGTCGTGCTCCTCTTGGCAGGCCTTTGCAATCCCAATTACCCCTGGAGCTGTGGGCTTTCTGGTTCTCCGGACCCTAACCCTAACCCTAACCCTAGAAGTTGCCGACCGCGGTTTCCGGCCACGGCCCCCCCTGGGTTCTGGCTAGGAAAGCTGGGGAAGGATCCATGTCGGAGCAGTGTCGTGCTCCTCTTGGCAGGCCTTTGCAATCCCAATTATCCCTGGAGCTGTGGGCTATCTGGTTCTCCGGACCCTAACCCTAACCCTAACCCTAACCCTAGAAGTTGCCGACCGCGGTTTCCGGCCACGGCCCCCACGGGGTTCTGGCTAGGAAATCAGGGGAAGGAGCCATGTCGGTGCAGTGTCGTGCTCCTCTTGGCAGGCCTTTGCAATCCCAATTATCCCTGGAGCTGTGGGCTTTCTGGTTCTCCGGACCCTAACCCTAACCCTAACCCTAGAAGTTGCCGACCGCGGTTTCCGGCCACGGCCCCCCCCGGGTTCTGGCTAGGAAATCAGGGGAAGGAGCCATGTCTGTGCAGTGTCGTGCTCCTCTTGGCAGGCCTTTGCAATCCCAATTATCCCTGGAGCTGTGGGCTTTCTGGTTCTCCGGACCCTAACCCTAACCCTAACCCTAGAAGTTGCCGACCGCGGTTTCCGGCCACGGCCCCCCCTGGGTTCTGGCTAGGAAAGCTGGGGAAGGAGCCATGTCTGTGCAGTGTCGTGCTCCTCTTGGCAGGCCTTTGCAATCCCAATTATCCCTGGAGCTGTGGGCTTTCTGGTTCTCCGGACCCTAACCCTAACCCTAACCCTAGAAGTTGCCGACCGCGGTTTCCGGCCACGGCCCCCCCTGGGTTCTGGCTAGGAAAGCTGGGGAAGGAGCCATGTCTGTGCAGTGTCGTGCTCCTCTTGGCAGGCCTTTGCAATCCCAATTATCCCTGGAGCTGTGGGCTTTCTGGTTCTCCGGACCCTAACCCTAACCCTAACCCTAGAAGTTGCCGACCGCGGTTTCCGGCCACGGCCCCCACGGGGTTCTGGCTAGGAAAGCAGGGGAAGGAGCCATGTCTGTGCAGTGTCGTGCTCCTCTTGGCAGGCCTTTGCAATCCCAATTATCCCTGGAGCTGTGGGCTTTCTGGTTCTCCGGACCCTAACCCTAACCCTAGAAGTTGCTGACCGCGGTTTCCGGCCACGGCCCCCCCCGGGTTCTGGCTAGGAAAGCAGGGGAAGGAGCCATATCTGTGCAGTGTCGTGCTCCTCTTGGCAGGCCTTTGCAATCCCAATTATCCCTGGAGCTGTGGGCTTTCTGGTTCTCCGGACCCTAACCCTAACCCTAACCCTAGAAGTTGCCGACCGCGGTTTCCGTCCACGGCCCCCCCTGGGTTCTGGCTAGGAAAGCAGGGGAAGGAGCCATGTCTGTGCAGTGTCGTGCTCCTCTTGGCAGGCCTTTGCAATCCCAATTATCCCTGGAGCTGTGGGCTTTCTGGTTCTCCGGACCCTAACCCTAACCCTAACCCTAGAAGTTGCCGACCGCGGTTTCCGGCCACGGCCCCCCCTGGGTTCTGGCTAGGAAAGCTGGGGAAGGAGCCATGTCGGTGCAGTGTCGTGCTCCTCTTGGCAGGCCTTTGCAATCCCAATTATCCCTGGAGCTGTGGGCTTTCTGGTTCTCCGGACCCTAACCCTAACCCTAACCCTAGAAGTTGCCGACCGCGGTTTCCGGCCACGGCCCCCCCTGGGTTCTGGCTAGGAAAGCAGGGGAAGGAGCCATGTCTGTGCAGTGTCGTGCTCCTCTTGGCAGGCCTTTGCAATCCCAATTATCCCTGGAGCTGTGGGCTTTCTGGTTCTCCGGACCCTAACCCTAACCCTAACCCTAGAAGTTGCCGACCGCGGTTTCCGGCCACGGCCCCCACGGGTTTCTGGCTAGGAAAGCAGGGGAAGGAGCCATGTCGGTGCAGTGTCGTGCTCCTCTTGGCAGGCCTTTGCAATCCCAATTATCCCTGGAGCTGTGGGCTTTCTGGTTCTCCGGACCCTAACCCTAACCCTAACCCTAGAAGTTGCCGACCGCGGTTTCTGGGCATGGCCCCCCCCGGGTTCTGGCTAGGAAAGCTGGGGAAGGAGCCATGTCTGTGCAGTGTCGTGCTCCTCTTGGCAGGCCTTTGCAATCCCAATTATCCCTGGAGCTGTGGGCTTTCTGGTTCTCCGGACCCTAACCCTAACCCTAACCCTAGAAGTTGCCGACCGCGGTTTCCGGCCACGGCCCCCCCTGGGTTCTGGCTAGGAAAGCTGGGGAAGGAGCCATGTCTGTGCAGTGTCATGCTCCTCTTGGCAGGCCTTTGCAATCCCAATTATCCCTGGAGCTGTGGGCTTTCTGGTTCTCCGGACCCTAACCCTAACCCTAACCCTAGAAGTTGCCGACCGCGGTTTCCGGCCACGGCCCCCCCTGGGTTCTGGCTAGGAAAGCAGGGGAAGGAGCCATGTCTGTGCAGTGTCGTGCTCCTCTTGGCAGGCCTTTGCAATCCCAATTATCCCTGGAGCTGTGGGCTTTCTGGTTCTCCGGACCCTAACCCTAACCCTAACCCTAGAAGTTGCCGACCGCGGTTTCCGGCCACGGCCCCCCCTGGGTTCTGGCTAGGAAAGCTGGGGAAGGAGCCATGTCGGAGCAGTGTCGTGCTCCTCTTGGCAGGCCTTTGCAGTCCCAATTATCCCTGGAGCTGTGGGCTTTCTGGTTCTCCGGACCCTTACCCTAACCCTAACCCTAACCCTAGAAGTTGCCGACCGCGGTTTCCGGCCACGGCCCCCCCGGGGTTCTGGCTAGGAAAGCAGGGGAAGGAGCCATGTCTGTGCAGTGTCGTGCTCCTCTTGGCAGGCCTTTGCAATCCCAATTATCCCTGGAGCTGTGGGCTTTCTGGTTCTCCGGACCCTAACCCTAACCCTAACCCTAGAAGTTGCCGACCGCGGTTTCCGGCCACGGCCCCCCCTGGGTTCTGGCTAGGAAAGCAGGGGAAGGAGCCATGTCTGTGCAGTGTCGTGCTCCTCTTGGCAGGCCTTTGCAATCCCAATTATCCCTGGAGCTGTGGGCTTTCTGGTTCTCCGGACCCTAACCCTAACCCTAACCCTAGAAGTTGCCGACCGCGGTTTCCGGCCACGGCCCCCCCTGGGTTCTGGCTAGGAGAGCAGGGGAAGGAGCCATGTCGGTGCAGTGTCGTGCTCCTCTTGGCAGGCCTTTGCAATCCCAATTATCCCTGGAGCTGTGGGCTTTCTGGTTCTCCGGACCCTAACCCTAACCCTAACCCTAGAAGTTGCCGACCGCGGTTTCCGGCCACGGCCCCCCCTGGGTTCTGGCTAGGAAAGCTGGGGAAGGAGCCATGTCTGTGCAGTGTCGTGCTCCTCTTGGCAGGCCTTTGCAATCCCAATTATCCCTGGAGCTGTGGGCTTTCTGGTTCTCCGGACCCTAACCCTAACCCTAACCCTAGAAGTTGCCGACCGCGGTTTCCGGCCACGGCCCCCCCTGGGTTCTGGCTAGGAAAGCTGGGGAAGGAGCCATGTCGGTGCAGTGTCGTGCTCCTCTTGGCAGGCCTTTGCAATCCCAATTATCCCTGGAGCTGTGGGCTTTCTGGTTCTCCGGACCCTAACCCTAACCCTAACCCTAGAAGTTGCCGACCGCGGTTTCCGGCCACGGCCCCCCCCGGGTTCTGGCTAGGAAAGCAGGGGAAGGAGCCATGTCTGTGCAGTGTCGTGCTCCTCTTGGCAGGCCTTTGCAATCCCAATTATCCCTGGAGCTGTGGGCTTTCTGGTTCTCCGGACCCTAACCCTAACCCTAACCCTAGAAGTTGCCGACCGCGGTTTCCGGCCACGGCCCCCCCTGGGTTCTGGCTAGGAAAGCTGGGGAAGGAGCCATGTCTGTGCAGTGTCGTGCTCCTCTTGGCAGGCCTTTGCAATCCCAATTATCCCTGGAGCTGTGGGCTTTCTGGTTCTCCGGACCCTAACCCTAACCCTAACCCTAGAAGTTGCCGACCGTGGTTTCCGGCCACGGCCTCCCCTGGGTTCTGGCTAGGAAAGCAGGGGAAGGAGCCATGTCTGTGCAGTGTCGTGCTCCTCTTGGCAGGCCTTTGCAATCCCAATTATCCCTGGAGCTGTGGGCTTTCTGGTTCTCCGGACCCTAACCCTAACCCTAGAAGTTGCCGACCGCGGTTTCCAACCACGGCCCCCCCCGGGTTCTGGCTAGGAAAGCAGGGGAAGGAGCCATATCTGTGCAGTGTCGTGCTCCTCTTGGCAGGCCTTTGCAATCCCAATTACCCCTGGAGCTGTGGGCTTTCTGGTTCTCCGGACCCTAACCCTAACCCTAACCCTAGAAGTTGCCGACCGCGGTTTCCGGCCACGGCCCCCCCTGGGTTCTGGCTAGGAAAGCAGGGGAAGGAGCCATGTCGGAGCAGTGTCGTGCTCCTCTTGGCAGGCCTTTGCAATCCCAATTATCCCTGGAGCTGTGGGCTATCTGGTTCTCCGGACCCTAACCCTAACCCTAACCCTAACCCTAGAAGTTGCCGACCGCGGTTTCCGGCCACGGCCCCCCCTGGGTTCTGGCTAGGAAAGCAGGGGAAGGAGCCATGTCTGTGCAGTGTCGTGCTCCTCTTGGCAGGCCTTTGCAATCCCAATTATCCCTGGAGCTGTGGGCTTTCTGGTTCTCCGGACCCTAACCCTAACCCTAGAAGTTGCTGACCGCGGTTTCCGGCCACGGCCCCCCCCGGGTTCTGGCTAGGAAAGCAGGGGAAGGAGCCATATCTGTGCAGTATCGTGCTCCTCTTGGCAGGCCTTTGCAATCCCAATTATCCCTGGAGCTGTGGGCTTTCTGGTTCTCCGGACCCTAACCCTAACCCTAACCCTAGAAGTTGCCGACCGCGGTTTCCGGCCACGGCCCCCCCTGGGTTCTGGCTAGGAAAGCAGGGGAAGGAGCCATGTCTGTGCAGTGTCGTGCTCCTCTTGGCAGGCCTTTGCAATCCCAATTATCCCTGGAGCTGTGGGCTTTCTGGTTCTCCGGACCCTAACCCTAACCCTAACCCTAGAAGTTGCCGACCGCGGTTTCCGGCCACGGCCCCCCCTGGGTTCTGGCTAGGAAAGCTGGGGAAGGAGCCATGTCTGTGCAGTGTCGTGCTCCTCTTGGCAGGCCTTTGCAATCCCAATTATCCCTGGAGCTGTGGGCTTTCTGGTTCTCCGGACCCTAACCCTAACCCTAACCCTAGAAGTTGCCGACCGTGGTTTCCGGCCACGGCCTCCCCTGGGTTCTGGCTAGGAAAGCTGGGGAAGGAGCCATGTCTGTGCAGTGTCGTGCTCCTCTTGGCAGGCCTTTGCAATCCCAATTATCCCTGGAGCTGTGGGCTTTCTGGTTCTCCGGACCCTAACCCTAACCCTAGAAGTTGCCGACCGCGGTTTCCAACCACGGCCCCCCCCGGGTTCTGGCTAGGAAAGCAGGGGAAGGAGCCATATCTGTGCAGTGTCGTGCTCCTCTTGGCAGGCCTTTGCAATCCCAATTACCCCTGGAGCTGTGGGCTTTCTGGTTCTCCGGACCCTAACCCTAACCCTAACCCTAGAAGTTGCCGACCGCGGTTTCCGGCCACGGCCCCCCCTGGGTTCTGGCTAGGAAAGCTGGGGAAGGAGCCATGTCGGAGCAGTGTCGTGCTCCTCTTGGCAGGCCTTTGCAATCCCAATTATCCCTGGAGCTGTGGGCTATCTGGTTCTCCGGACCCTAACCCTAACCCTAACCCTAACCCTAGAAGTTGCCGACCGCGGTTTCCGGCCACGCCCCCCACGGGGTTCTGGCTAGGAAAGCAGGGGAAGGAGCCATGTCTGTGCAGTGTCGTGCTCCTCTTGGCAGGCCTTTGCAATCCCAATTATCCCTGGAGCTGTGGGCTTTCTGGTTCTCCGGACCCTAACCCTAACCCTAACCCTAGAAGTTGCCGACCGCGGTTTCTGGGCATGGCCCCCCCCGGGTTCTGGCTAGGAAAGCTGGGGAAGGAGCCATGTCTGTGCAGTGTCGTGCTCCTCTTGGCAGGCCTTTGCAATCCCAATTATCCCTGGAGCTGTGGGCTTTCTGGTTCTCCGGACCCTAACCCTAACCCTAACCCTAGAAGTTGCCGACCGCGGTTTCCGGCCACGGCCCCCCCTGGGTTCTGGCTAGGAAAGCTGGGGAAGGAGCCATGTCGGTGCAGTGTCATGCTCCTCTTGGCAGGCCTTTGCAATCCCAATTATCCCTGGAGCTGTGGGCTTTCTGGTTCTCCGGACCCTAACCCTAACCCTAACCCTAGAAGTTGCCGACCGCGGTTTCCGGCCACGGCCCCCCCTGGGTTCTGGCTAGGAAAGCAGGGGAAGGAGCCATGTCTGTGCAGTGTCGTGCTCCTCTTGGCAGGCCTTTGCAATCCCAATTATCCCTGGAGCTGTGGGCTTTCTGGTTCTCCGGACCCTAACCCTAACCCTAACCCTAGAAGTTGCCGACCGCGGTTTCCGGCCACGGCCCCCCCCGGGTTCTGGCTAGGAAAGCTGGGGAAGGAGCCATGTCGGAGCAGTGTCGTGCTCCTCTTGGCAGGCCTTTGCAGTCCCAATTATCCCTGGAGCTGTGGGCTTTCTGGTTCTCCGGACCCTAACCCTAACCCTAACCCTAACCCTAGAAGTTGCCGACCGCGGTTTCCGGCCACGGCCCCCCCTGGGTTCTGGCTAGGAAAGCTGGGGAAGGAGCCATGTCTGTGCAGTGTCGTGCTCCTCTTGGCAGGCCTTTGCAATCCCAATTATCCCTGGAGCTGTGGGCTTTCTGGTTCTCCGGACCCTAACCCTAACCCTAACCCTAGAAGTTGCCGACCGCGGTTTCCGGCCACGGCCCCCCCTGGGTTCTGGCTAGGAGAGCAGGGGAAGGAGCCATGTCGGTGCAGTGTCGTGCTCCTCTTGGCAGGCCTTTGCAATCCCAATTATCCCTGGAGCTGTGGGCTTTCTGGTTCTCCGGACCCTAACCCTAACCCTAACCCTAGAAGTTGCCGACCGCGGTTTCCGGCCACGGCCCCCCCTGGGTTCTGGCTAGGAAAGCTGGGGAAGGAGCCATGTCTGTGCAGTGTCGTGCTCCTCTTGGCAGGCCTTTGCAATCCCAATTATCCCTGGAGCTGTGGGCTTTCTGGTTCTCCGGACCCTAACCCTAACCCTAACCCTAGAAGTTGCCGACCGCGGTTTCCGGCCACGGCCCCCCCTGGGTTCTGGCTAGGAAAGCTGGGGAAGGAGCCATGTCGGTGCAGTGTCGTGCTCCTCTTGGCAGGCCTTTGCAATCCCAATTATCCCTGGAGCTGTGGGCTTTCTGGTTCTCCGGACCCTAACCCTAACCCTAACCCTAGAAGTTGCCGACCGCGGTTTCCGGCCACGGCCCCCCCTGGGTTCTGGCTAGGAAAGCAGGGGAAGGAGCCATGTCTGTGCAGTGTCGTGCTCCTCTTGGCAGGCCTTTGCAATCCCAATTATCCCTGGAGCTGTGGGCTTTCTGGTTCTCCGGACCCTAACCCTAACCCTAACCCTAGAAGTTGCCGACCGCGGTTTCCGGCCACGGCCCCCCCTGGGTTCTGGCTAGGAAAGCTGGGGAAGGAGCCATGTCTGTGCAGTGTCGTGCTGCTCTTGGCAGGCCTTTGCAATCCCAATTATCCCTGGAGCTGTGGGCTTTCTGGTTCTCCGGACCCTAACCCTAACCCTAACCCTAGAAGTTGCCGACCGCGGTTTCCGGCCACGGCCCCCCCTGGGTTCTGGCTAGGAAAGCAGGGGAAGGAGCCATGTCGGAGCAGTGTCGTGCTCCTCTTGGCAGGCCTTTGCAGTCCCAATTATCCCTGGAGCTGTGGGCTTTCTGGTTCTCCGGACCCTAACCCTAACCCTAACCCTAACCCTAGAAGTTGCCGACCGCGGTTTCCGGCCACGGCCCCCCCGGGGTTCTGGCTAGGAAAGCAGGGGAAGGAGCCATGTCTGTGCAGTGTCGTGCTCCTCTTGGCAGGCCTTTGCAATCCCAATTATCCCTGGAGCTGTGGGCTTTCTGGTTCTCCGGACCCTAACCCTAACCCTAACCCTAGAAGTTGCCGACCGCGGTTTCCGGCCACGGCCCCCCCTGGGTTCTGGCTAGGAAAGCAGGGGAAGGAGCCATGTCTGTGCAGTGTCGTGCTCCTCTTGGCAGGCCTTTGCAATCCCAATTATCCCTGGAGCTGTGGGCTTTCTGGTTCTCCGGACCCTAACCCTAACCCTAACCCTAGAAGTTGCCGACCGCGGTTTCCGGCCACGGCCCCCCCTGGGTTCTGGCTAGGAGAGCAGGGGAAGGAGCCATGTCGGTGCAGTGTCGTGCTCCTCTTGGCAGGCCTTTGCAATCCCAATTATCCCTGGAGCTGTGGGCTTTCTGGTTCTCCGGACCCTAACCCTAACCCTAACCCTAGAAGTTGCCGACCGCGGTTTCCGGCCACGGCCCCCCCTGGGTTCTGGCTAGGAAAGCTGGGGAAGGAGCCATGTCTGTGCAGTGTCGTGCTCCTCTTGGCAGGCCTTTGCAATCCCAATTATCCCTGGAGCTGTGGGCTTTCTGGTTCTCCGGACCCTAACCCTAACCCTAACCCTAGAAGTTGCCGACCGCGGTTTCCGGCCACGGCCCCCCCTGGGTTCTGGCTAGGAAAGCTGGGGAAGGAGCCATGTCTGTGCAGTGTCGTGCTCCTCTTGGCAGGCCTTTGCAATCCCAATTATCCCTGGAGCTGTGGGCTTTCTGGTTCTCCGGACCCTAACCCTAACCCTAACCCTAGAAGTTGCCGACCGCGGTTTCCGGCCACGGCCCCCCCCGGGTTCTGGCTAGGAAAGCAGGGGAAGGAGCCATATCTGTGCAGTGTCGTGCTCCTCTTGGCAGGCCTTTGCAATCCCAATTACCCCTGGAGCTGTGGGCTTTCTGGTTCTCCGGACCCTAACCCTAACCCTAACCCTAGAAGTTGCCGACCGCGGTTTCCGGCCACGGCCCCCCCTGGGTTCTGGCTAGGAAAGCTGGGGAAGGAGCCATGTCGGAGCAGTGTCGTGCTCCTCTTGGCAGGCCTTTGCAATCCCAATTATCCCTGGAGCTGTGGGCTATCTGGTTCTCCGGACCCTAACCCTAACCCTAACCCTAACCCTAGAAGTTGCCGACCGCGGTTTCCGGCCACGCCCCCCACGGGGTTCTGGCTAGGAAAGCAGGGGAAGGAGCCATGTCGGTGCAGTGTCGTGCTCCTCTTGGCAGGCCTTTGCAATCCCAATTATCCCTGGAGCTGTGGGCTTTCTGGTTCTCCGGACCCTAACCCTAACCCTAACCCTAGAAGTTGCCGACCGCGGTTTCTGGGCATGGCCCCCCCCGGGTTCTGGCTAGGAAAGCTGGGGAAGGAGCCATGTCTGTGCAGTGTCGTGCTCCTCTTGGCAGGCCTTTGCAATCCCAATTATCCCTGGAGCTGTGGGCTTTCTGGTTCTCCGGACCCTAACCCTAACCCTAACCCTAGAAGTTGCCGACCGCGGTTTCCGGCCACGGCCCCCCCTGGGTTCTGGCTAGGAAAGCTGGGGAAGGAGCCATGTCGGTGCAGTGTCATGCTCCTCTTGGCAGGCCTTTGCAATCCCAATTATCCCTGGAGCTGTGGGCTTTCTGGTTCTCCGGACCCTAACCCTAACCCTAACCCTAGAAGTTGCCGACCGCGGTTTCCGGCCACGGCCCCCCCTGGGTTCTGGCTAGGAAAGCAGGGGAAGGAGCCATGTCTGTGCAGTGTCGTGCTCCTCTTGGCAGGCCTTTGCAATCCCAATTATCCCTGGAGCTGTGGGCTTTCTGGTTCTCCGGACCCTAACCCTAACCCTAACCCTAGAAGTTGCCGACCGCGGTTTCCGGCCACGGCCCCCCCTGGGTTCTGGCTAGGAAAGCTGGGGAAGGAGCCATGTCGGAGCAGTGTCGTGCTCCTCTTGGCAGGCCTTTGCAGTCCCAATTATCCCTGGAGCTGTGGGCTTTCTGGTTCTCCGGACCCTAACCCTAACCCTAACCCTAACCCTAGAAGTTGCCGACCGCGGTTTCCGGCCACGGCCCCCCCTGGGTTCTGGCTAGGAAAGCTGGGGAAGGAGCCATGTCTGTGCAGTGTCGTGCTCCTCTTGGCAGGCCTTTGCAATCCCAATTATCCCTGGAGCTGTGGGCTTTCTGGTTCTCCGGACCCTAACCCTAACCCTAACCCTAGAAGTTGCCGACCGCGGTTTCCGGCCACGGCCCCCCCTGGGTTCTGGCTAGGAGAGCAGGGGAAGGAGCCATGTCGGTGCAGTGTCGTGCTCCTCTTGGCAGGCCTTTGCAATCCCAATTATCCCTGGAGCTGTGGGCTTTCTGGTTCTCCGGACCCTAACCCTAACCCTAACCCTAGAAGTTGCCGACCGCGGTTTCCGGCCACGGCCCCCCCTGGGTTCTGGCTAGGAAAGCTGGGGAAGGAGCCATGTCTGTGCAGTGTCGTGCTCCTCTTGGCAGGCCTTTGCAATCCCAATTATCCCTGGAGCTGTGGGCTTTCTGGTTCTCCGGACCCTAACCCTAACCCTAACCCTAGAAGTTGCCGACCGCGGTTTCCGGCCACGGCCCCCCCTGGGTTCTGGCTAGGAAAGCTGGGGAAGGAGCCATGTCGGTGCAGTGTCGTGCTCCTCTTGGCAGGCCTTTGCAATCCCAATTATCCCTGGAGCTGTGGGCTTTCTGGTTCTCCGGACCCTAACCCTAACCCTAACCCTAGAAGTTGCCGACCGCGGTTTCCGGCCACGGCCCCCCCTGGGTTCTGGCTAGGAAAGCAGGGGAAGGAGCCATGTCTGTGCAGTGTCGTGCTCCTCTTGGCAGGCCTTTGCAATCCCAATTATCCCTGGAGCTGTGGGCTTTCTGGTTCTCCGGACCCTAACCCTAACCCTAACCCTAGAAGTTGCCGACCGCGGTTTCCGGCCACGGCCCCCCCTGGGTTCTGGCTAGGAAAGCTGGGGAAGGAGCCATGTCTGTGCAGTGTCGTGCTGCTCTTGGCAGGCCTTTGCAATCCCAATTATCCCTGGAGCTGTGGGCTTTCTGGTTCTCCGGACCCTAACCCTAACCCTAACCCTAGAAGTTGCCGACCGCGGTTTCCGGCCACGGCCCCCCCTGGGTTCAGGCTAATAAAGCAGGGGAAGGAGCCATGTCGGAGCAGTGTCGTGCTCCTCTTGGCAGGCCTTTGCAGTCCCAATTATCCCTGGAGCTGTGGGCTTTCTGGTTCTCCGGACCCTAACCCTAACCCTAACCCTAACCCTAGAAGTTGCCGACCGCGGTTTCCGGCCACGGCCCCCCCGGGGTTCTGGCTAGGAAAGCAGGGGAAGGAGCCATGTCTGTGCAGTGTCGTGCTCCTCTTGGCAGGCCTTTGCAATCCCAATTATCCCTGGAGCTGTGGGCTTTCTGGTTCTCCGGACCCTAACCCTAACCCTAACCCTAGAAGTTGCCGACCGCGGTTTCCGGCCACGGCCCCCCCTGGGTTCTGGCTAGGAAAGCAGGGGAAGGAGCCATGTCTGTGCAGTGTCGTGCTCCTCTTGGCAGGCCTTTGCAATCCCAATTATCCCTGGAGCTGTGGGCTTTCTGGTTCTCCGGACCCTAACCCTAACCCTAACCCTAGAAGTTGCCGACCGCGGTTTCCGGCCACGGCCCCCCCTGGGTTCTGGCTAGGAGAGCAGGGGAAGGAGCCATGTCGGTGCAGTGTCGTGCTCCTCTTGGCAGGCCTTTGCAATCCCAATTATCCCTGGAGCTGTGGGCTTTCTGGTTCTCCGGACCCTAACCCTAACCCTAACCCTAGAAGTTGCCGACCGCGGTTTCCGGCCACGGCCCCCCCTGGGTTCTGGCTAGGAAAGCTGGGGAAGGAGCCATGTCTGTGCAGTGTCGTGCTCCTCTTGGCAGGCCTTTGCAATCCCAATTATCCCTGGAGCTGTGGGCTTTCTGGTTCTCCGGACCCTAACCCTAACCCTAACCCTAGAAGTTGCCGACCGCGGTTTCCGGCCACGGCCCCCCCTGGGTTCTGGCTAGGAAAGCTGGGGAAGGAGCCATGTCTGTGCAGTGTCGTGCTCCTCTTGGCAGGCCTTTGCAATCCCAATTATCCCTGGAGCTGTGGGCTTTCTGGTTCTCCGGACCCTAACCCTAACCCTAACCCTAGAAGTTGCCGACCGCGGTTTCCGGCCACGGCCCCCCCCGGGTTCTGGCTAGGAAAGCAGGGGAAGGAGCCATGTCTGTGCAGTGTCGTGCTCCTCTTGGCAGGCCTTTGCAATCCCAATTATCCCTGGAGCTGTGGGCTTTCTGGTTCTCCGGACCCTAACCCTAACCCTAACCCTAGAAGTTGCCGACCGCGGTTTCCGGCCACGGCCCCCCCTGGGTTCTGGCTAGGAAAGCTGGGGAAGGAGCCATGTCTGTGCAGTGTCGTGCTGCTCTTGGCAGGCCTTTGCAATCCCAATTATCCCTGGAGCTGTGGGCTTTCTGGTTCTCCGGACCCTAACCCTAACCCTAACCCTAGAAGTTGCCGACCGCGGTTTCTGGCCACGGCCCCCCCTGGGTTCTGGCTAGGAAATCTGGGGAAGGAGCCATGTCGGTGCAGTGTCGTGCTCCTCTTGGCAGGCCTTTGCAATCCCAATTATCCCTGGAGCTGTGGGCTTTCTGGTTCTCCGGACCCTAACCCTAACCCTAACCCTAGAAGTTGCCGACCGCGGTTTCCGGCCACGGCCCCCCCTGGGTTCTGGCTAGGAAAGCTGGGGAAGGAGCCATGTCGGAGCAGTGTCGTGCTCCTCTTGGCAGGCCTTTGCAATCCCAATTATCCCTGGAGCTGTGGGCTTTCTGGTTCTCCGGACCCTAACCCTAACCCTAACCCTAGAAGTTGCCGACCGTGGTTTCCGGCCACGGCCCCCCCCGGGTTCTGGCTAGGAAAGCAGGGGAAGGAGCCATGTCTGTGCAGTGTCGTGCTCCTCTTGGCAGGCCTTTGCAATCCCAATTATCCCTGGAGCTGTGGGCTTTCTGGTTCTCCGGACCCTAACCCTAACCCTAGAAGTTGCTGACCGCGGTTTCCGGCCACGGCCCCCCCCGGGTTCTGGCTAGGAAAGCAGGGGAAGGAGCCATATCTGTGCAGTGTCGTGCTCCTCTTGGCAGGCCTTTGCAATCCCAATTATCCCTGGAGCTGTGGGCTTTCTGGTTCTCCGGACCCTAACCCTAACCCTAACCCGAGAAGTTGCCGACTGCGGTTTCCGGCCACGGCCCCCCCTGGGTTCTGGCTAGGAAAGCTGGGGAAGGAGCCATGTCTGTGCAGTGTCGTGCTCCTCTTGGCAGGCCTTTGCAATCCCAATTATCCCTGGAGCTGTGGGCTTTCTGGTTCTCCGGACCCTAACCCTAACCCTAACCCTAGAAGTTGCCGACCGCGGTTTCTGGCCACGGCCCCCCCTGGGTTCTGGCTAGGAAAGCTGGGGAAGGAGCCATGTCTGTGCAGTGTCGTGCTCCTCTTGGCAGGCCTTTGCAATCCCAATTATCCCTGGAGCTGTGGGCTTTCTGGTTCTCCGGACCCTAACCCTAACCCTAACCCTAGAAGTTGCCGACCGCGGTTTCCGGCCACGGCCCCCCCTGGGTTCTGGCTAGGAAAGCTGGGGAAGGAGCCATGTCTGTGCAGTGTCGTGCTCCTCTTGGCAGGCCTTTGCAATCCCAATTATCCCTGGAGCTGTGGGCTTTCTGGTTCTCCGGACCCTAACCCTAACCCTAACCCTAGAAGTTGCCGACCGTGGTTTCCGGCCACGGCCCCCCCCGGGTTCTGGCTAGGAAAGCAGGGGAAGGAGCCATGTCTGTGCTGTGTCGTGCTCCTCTTGGCAGGCCTTTGCAATCCCAATTATCCCTGGAGCTGTGGGCTTTCTGGTTCTCCGGACCCTAACCCTAACCCTAGAAGTTGCCGACCGCGGTTTCCGGCCACGGCCCCCCCCGGGTTCTGGCTAGGAAAGCAGGGGAAGGAGCCATATCTGTGCAGTGTCGTGCTCCTCTTGGCAGGCCTTTGCAATCCCAATTATCCCTGGAGCTGTGGGCTATCTGGTTCTCCGGACCCTAACCCTAACCCTAACCCTAACCCTAGAAGTTGCCGACCGCGGTTTCCGGCCACGGCCCCCACGGGGTTCTGGCTAGGAAAGCAGGGGAAGGAGCCATGTCTGTGCAGTGTCGTGCTCCTCTTGGCAGGCCTTTGCAATCCCAATTATCCCTGGAGCTGTGGGCTTTCTGGTTCTCCGGACCCTAACCCTAACCCTAACCCTAGAAGTTGCCGACCGCGGTTTCCGGCCACGGCCCCCCCTGGGTTCTGGCTAGGAAAGCAGGGGAAGGAGCCATGTCTGTGCAGTGTCGTGCTCCTCTTGGCAGGCCTTTGCAATCCCAATTATCCCTGGAGCTGTGGGCTTTCTGGTTCTCCGGACCCTAACCCTAACCCTAACCCTAGAAGTTGCCGACCGCGGTTTCCGGCCACGGCCCCCCCTGGGTTCTGGCTAGGAAAGCTGGGGAAGGAGCCATGTCTGTGCAGTGTCGTGCTCCTCTTGGCAGGCCTTTGCAATCCCAATTATCCCTGGAGCTGTGGGCTTTCTGGTTCTCCGGACCCTAACCCTAACCCTAACCCTAGAAGTTGCCGACCGCGGTTTCCGGCCACGGCCCCCCCTGGGTTCTGGCTAGGAAAGCTGGGGAAGGAGCCATGTCGGAGCAGTGTCGTGCTCCTCTTGGCAGGCCTTTGCAATCCCAATTATCCCTGGAGCTGTGGGCTATCTGGTTCTCCGGACCCTAACCCTAACCCTAACCCTAGAAGTTGCCGACCGCGGTTTCCGGCCACGGCCCCCCCTGGGTTCTGGCTAGGAGAGCAGGGGAAGGAGCCATGTCGGTGCAGTGTCGTGCTCCTCTTGGCAGGCCTTTGCAATCCCAATTATCCCTGGAGCTGTGGGCTTTCTGGTTCTCCGGACCCTAACCCTAACCCTAACCCTAGAAGTTGCCGACCGCGGTTTCCGGCCACGGCCCCCCCTGGGTTCTGGCTAGGAAAGCTGGGGAAGGAGCCATGTCTGTGCAGTGTCGTGCTCCTCTTGGCAGGCCTTTGCAATCCCAATTATCCCTGGAGCTGTGGGCTTTCTGGTTCTCCGGACCCTAACCCTAACCCTAACCCTAGAAGTTGCCGACCGCGGTTTCCGGCCACGGCCCCCCCTGGGTTCTGGCTAGGAAAGCTGGGGAAGGAGCCATGTCTGTGCAGTGTCGTGCTCCTCTTGGCAGGCCTTTGCAATCCCAATTATCCCTGGAGCTGTGGGCTTTCTGGTTCTCCGGACCCTAACCCTAACCCTAACCCTAGAAGTTGCCGACCGCGGTTTCCGGCCACGGCCCCCCCCGGGTTCTGGCTAGGAAAGCAGGGGAAGGACCCATGTCTGTGCAGTGTCGTGCTCCTCTTGGCAGGCCTTTGCAATCCCAATTATCCCTGGAGCTGTGGGCTTTCTGGTTCTCCGGACCCTAACCCTAACCCTAACCCTAGAAGTTGCCGACCGCGGTTTCCGGCCACGGCCCCCCCTGGGTTCTGGCTAGGAAAGCTGGGGAAGGAGCCATGTCTGTGCAGTGTCGTGCTGCTCTTGGCAGGCCTTTGCAATCCCAATTATCCCTGGAGCTGTGGGCTTTCTGGTTCTCCGGACCCTAACCCTAACCCTAACCCTAGAAGTTGCCGACCGCGGTTTCTGGCCACGGCCCCCCCTGGGTTCTGGCTAGGAAATCTGGGGAAGGAGCCATGTCGGTGCAGTGTCGTGCTCCTCTTGGCAGGCCTTTGCAATCCCAATTATCCCTGGAGCTGTGGGCTTTCTGGTTCTCCGGACCCTAACCCTAACCCTAACCCTAGAAGTTGCCGACCGCGGTTTCCGGCCACGGCCCCCCCTGGGTTCTGGCTAGGAAAGCTGGGGAAGGAGCCATGTCGGAGCAGTGTCGTGCTCCTCTTGGCAGGCCTTTGCAATCCCAATTATCCCTGGAGCTGTGGGCTTTCTGGTTCTCCGGACCCTAACCCTAACCCTAACCCTAGAAGTTGCCGACCGTGGTTTCCGGCCACGGCCCCCCCCGGGTTCTGGCTAGGAAAGCAGGGGAAGGAGCCATGTCTGTGCAGTGTCGTGCTCCTCTTGGCAGGCCTTTGCAATCCCAATTATCCCTGGAGCTGTGGGCTTTCTGGTTCTCCGGACCCTAACCCTAACCCTAGAAGTTGCTGACCGCGGTTTCCGGCCACGGCCCCCCCGGGGTTCTGGCTAGGAAAGCTGGGGAAGGAGCCATATCTGTGCAGTGTCGTGCTCCTCTTGGCAGGCCTTTGCAATCCCAATTATCCCTGGAGCTGTGGGCTTTCTGGTTCTCCGGACCCTAACCCTAACCCTAACCCGAGAAGTTGCCGACTGCGGTTTCCGGCCACGGCCCCCCCTGGGTTCTGGCTAGGAAAGCTGGGGAAGGAGCCATGTCTGTGCAGTGTCGTGCTCCTCTTGGCAGGCCTTTGCAATCCCAATTATCCCTGGAGCTGTGGGCTTTCTGGTTCTCCGGACCCTAACCCTAACCCTAACCCTAGAAGTTGCCGACCGCGGTTTCTGGCCACGGCCCCCCCTGGGTTCTGGCTAGGAAAGCTGGGGAAGGAGCCATGTCGGTGCAGTGTCGTGCTCCTCTTGGCAGGCCTTTGCAATCCCAATTATCCCTGGAGCTGTGGGCTTTCTGGTTCTCCGGACCCTAACCCTAACCCTAACCCTAGAAGTTGCCGACCGCGGTTTCCGGCCACGGCCCCCCCTGGGTTCTGGCTAGGAAAGCTGGGGAAGGAGCCATGTCTGTGCAGTGTCGTGCTCCTCTTGGCAGGCCTTTGCAATCCCAATTATCCCTGGAGCTGTGGGCTTTCTGGTTCTCCGGACCCTAACCCTAACCCTAACCCTAGAAGTTGCCGACCGTGGTTTCCGGCCACGGCCCCCCCCGGGTTCTGGCTAGGAAAGCAGGGGAAGGAGCCATGTCTGTGCTGTGTCGTGCTCCTCTTGGCAGGCCTTTGCAATCCCAATTATCCCTGGAGCTGTGGGCTTTCTGGTTCTCCGGACCCTAACCCTAACCCTAGAAGTTGCCGACCGCGGTTTCCGGCCACGGCCCCCCCCGGGTTCTGGCTAGGAAAGCAGGGGAAGGAGCCATATCTGTGCAGTGTCGTGCTCCTCTTGGCAGGCCTTTGCAATCCCAATTATCCCTGGAGCTGTGGGCTATCTGGTTCTCCGGACCCTAACCCTAACCCTAACCCTAACCCTAGAAGTTGCCGACCGCGGTTTCCGGCCACGGCCCCCACGGGGTTCTGGCTAGGAAAGCAGGGGAAGGAGCCATGTCTGTGCAGTGTCGTGCTCCTCTTGGCAGGCCTTTGCAATCCCAATTATCCCTGGAGCTGTGGGCTTTCTGGTTCTCCGGACCCTAACCCTAACCCTAACCCTAGAAGTTGCCGACCGCGGTTTCCGGCCACGGCCCCCCCTGGGTTCTGGCTAGGAAAGCAGGGGAAGGAGCCATGTCTGTGCAGTGTCGTGCTCCTCTTGGCAGGCCTTTGCAATCCCAATTATCCCTGGAGCTGTGGGCTTTCTGGTTCTCCGGACCCTAACCCTAACCCTAACCCTAGAAGTTGCCGACCGCGGTTTCCGGCCACGGCCCCCCCTGGGTTCTGGCTAGGAAAGCTGGGGAAGGAGCCATGTCTGTGCAGTGTCGTGCTCCTCTTGGCAGGCCTTTGCAATCCCAATTATCCCTGGAGCTGTGGGCTTTCTGGTTCTCCGGACCCTAACCCTAACCCTAACCCTAGAAGTTGCCGACCGCGGTTTCTGGCCACGGCCCCCCCTGGGTTCTGGCTAGGAAAGCTGGGGAAGGAGCCATGTCGGTGCAGTGTCGTGCTCCTCTTAGCAGGCCTTTGCAATCCCAATTATCCCTGGAGCTGTGGGCTTTCTGGTTCTCCGGACCCTAACCCTAACCCTAACCCTAGAAGTTGCCGACTGCGGTTTCCGGCCACGGCCCCCCCTGGGTTCTGGCTAGGAAAGCTGGGGAAGGAGCCATGTCTGTGCAGTGTCGTGCTCCTCTTGGCAGGCCTTTGCAATCCCAATTATCCCTGGAGCTGTGGGCTTTCTGGTTCTCCGGACCCTAACCCTAACCCTAACCCTAGAAGTTGCCGACCGTGGTTTCCGGCCACGGTCCCCCCCGGGTTCTGGCTAGGAAAGCAGGGGAAGGAGCCATGTCTGTGCAGTGTCGTGCTCCTCTTGGCAGGCCTTTGCAATCCCAATTATCCCTGGAGCTGTGGGCTTTCTGGTTCTCCGGACCCTAACCCTAACCCTAACCCTAGAAGTTGCCGACCGCGGTTTCCGGCCACGGCCCCCCCTGGGTTCTGGCTAGGAAAGCTGGGGAAGGAGCCATGTCGGAGCAGTGTCGTGCTCCTCTTGGCAGGCCTTTGCAATCCCAATTATCCCTGGAGCTGTGGGCTATCTGGTTCTCCGGACCCTAACCCTAACCCTAACCCTAGAAGTTGCCGACCGCGGTTTCTGGGCATCGCCCCCCCTGGGTTCTGGCTAGGAAATCTGGGGAAGGAGCCATGTCGGTGCAGTGTCGTGCTCCTCTTGGCAGGCCTTTGCAATCCCAATTATCCCTGGAGCTGTGGGCTTTCTGGTTCTCCGGACCCTAACCCTAACCCTAACCCTAGAAGTTGCCGACCGCGGTTTCCGGCCACGGCCCCCCCTGGGTTCTGGCTAGGAAAGCAGGGGAAGGAGCCATGTCTGTGCAGTGTCGTGCTCCTCTTGGCAGGCCTTTGCAATCCCAATTATCCCTGGAGCTGTGGGCTTTCTGGTTCTCCGGACCCTAACCCTAACCCTAACCCTAGAAGTTGCCGACCGCGGTTTCCGGCCACGGCCCCCCCTGGGTTCTGGCTAGGAAAGCAGGGGAAGGAGCCATGTCTGTGCAGTGTCGTGCTCCTCTTGGCAGGCCTTTGCAATCCCAATTATCCCTGGAGCTGTGGGCTTTCTGGTTCTCCGGACCCTAACCCTAACCCTAACCCTAGAAGTTGCCGACCGCGGTTTCTGGCCACGGCCCCCCCTGGGTTCTGGCTAGGAAAGCTGGGGAAGGAGCCATGTCGGTGCAGTGTCGTGCTCCTCTTGGCAGGCCTTTGCAATCCCAATTATCCCTGGAGCTGTGGGCTTTCTGGTTCTCCGGACCCTAACCCTAACCCTAACCCTAGAAGTTGCCGACCGCGGTTTCCGGCCACGGCCCCCCCTGGGTTCTGGCTAGGAAAGCTGGGGAAGGAGCCATGTCTGTGCAGTGTCGTGCTCCTCTTGGCAGGCCTTTGCAATCCCAATTATCCCTGGAGCTGTGGGCTTTCTGGTTCTCCGGACCCTAACCCTAACCCTAACCCTAGAAGTTGCCGACCGTGGTTTCCGGCCACGGCCCCCCCCGGGTTCTGGCTAGGAAAGCAGGGGAAGGAGCCATGTCTGTGCAGTGTCGTGCTCCTCTTGGCAGGCCTTTGCAATCCCAATTATCCCTGGAGCTGTGGGCTTTCTGGTTCTCCGGACCCTAACCCTAACCCTAACCCTAGAAGTTGCCGACCGCGGTTTCCGGCCACGGCCCCCCCTGGGTTCTGGCTAGGAAAGCTGGGGAAGGAGCCATGTCTGTGCAGTGTCGTGCTCCTCTTGGCAGGCCTTTGCAATCCCAATTATCCCTGGAGCTGTGGGCTTTCTGGTTCTCCGGACCCTAACCCTAACCCTAACCCTAGAAGTTGCCGACCACGGTTTCTGGGCATGGCCCCCCCCGGGTTCTGGCTAGGAAAGCTGGGGAAGGAGCCATGTCTGTGCAGTGTCGTGCTCCTCTTGGCAGGCCTTTGCAATCCCAATTATCCCTGGAGCTGTGGGCTTTCTGGTTCTCCGGACCCTAACCCTAACCCTAACCCTAGAAGTTGCCGACTGCGGTTTCCGGCCACGGCCCCCCCTGGGTTCTGGCTAGGAAAGCAGGGGAAGGAGCCATGTCTGTGCAGTGTCGTGCTCCTCTTGGCAGGCCTTTGCAATCCCAATTATCCCTGGAGCTGTGGGCTTTCTGGTTCTCCGGACCCTAACCCTAACCCTAACCCTAGAAGTTGCCGACCGCGGTTTCTGGCCACGGCCCCCCCTGGGTTCTGGCTAGGAAAGCTGGGGAAGGAGCCATGTCGGTGCAGTGTCGTGCTCCTCTTGGCAGGCCTTTGCAATCCCAATTATCCCTGGAGCTGTGGGCTTTCTGGTTCTCCGGACCCTAACCCTAACCCTAACCCTAGAAGTTGCCGACCGCGGTTTCCGGCCACGGCCCCCCCTGGGTTCTGGCTAGGAAAGCTGGGGAAGGAGCCATGTCTGTGCAGTGTCGTGCTCCTCTTGGCAGGCCTTTGCAATCCCAATTATCCCTGGAGCTGTGGGCTTTCTGGTTCTCCGGACCCTAACCCTAACCCTAACCCTAGAAGTTGCCGACCGTGGTTTCCGGCCACGGCCCCCCCCGGGTTCTGGCTAGGAAAGCAGGGGAAGGAGCCATGTCTGTGCAGTGTCGTGCTCCTCTTGGCAGGCCTTTGCAATCCCAATTATCCCTGGAGCTGTGGGCTTTCTGGTTCTCCGGACCCTAACCCTAACCCTAACCCTAGAAGTTGCCGACCGCGGTTTCCGGCCACGGCCCCCCCTGGGTTCTGGCTAGGAAAGCTGGGGAAGGAGCCATGTCGGAGCAGTGTCGTGCTCCTCTTGGCAGGCCTTTGCAATCCCAATTATCCCTGGAGCTGTGGGCTATCTGGTTCTCCGGACCCTAACCCTAACCCTAACCCTAACCCTAGAAGTTGCCGACCGCGGTTTCTGGGCATGGCCCCCCCTGGGTTCTGGCTAGGAAATCTGGGGAAGGAGCCATGTCTGTGCAGTGTCGTGCTCCTCTTGGCAGGCCTTTGCAATCCCAATTATCCCTGGAGCTGTGGGCTTTCTGGTTCTCCGGACCCTAACCCTAACCCTAACCCTAGAAGTTGCCGACTGCGGTTTCCGGCCACGGCCCCCCCTGGGTTCTGGCTAGGAAAGCAGGGGAAGGAGCCATGTCTGTGCAGTGTCGTGCTCCTCTTGGCAGGCCTTTGCAATCCCAATTATCCCTGGAGCTGTGGGCTTTCTGGTTCTCCGGACCCTAACCCTAACCCTAACCCTAGAAGTTGCCGACCGCGGTTTCTGGGCATGGCCCCCCCCGGGTTCTGGCTAGGAAAGCTGGGGAAGGAGCCATGTCTGTGCAGTGTCGTGCTCCTCTTGGCAGGCCTTTGCAATCCCAATTATCCCTGGAGCTGCGGGCTTTCTGGTTCTCCGGACCCTAACCCTAACCCTAACCCTAGAAGTTGCCGACCGCGGTTTCCGGCCACGGCCCCCCCTGGGTTCTGGCTAGGAAAGCAGGGGAAGGAGCCATGTCGGAGCAGTGTCGTGCTCCTCTTGGCAGGCCTTTGCAATCCCAATTATCCCTGGAGCTGTGGGCTTTCTGGTTCTCCGGACCCTAACCCTAACCCTAACCCTAACCCTAGAAGTTGCCGACCGCGGTTTCCGGCCACGGCCCCCCCTGGGTTCTGGCTAGGAAAGCAGGGGAAGGAGCCATGTCTGTGCAGTGTCGTGCTCCTCTTGGCAGGCCTTTGCAATCCCAATTATCCCTGGAGCTGTGGGCTTTCTGGTTCTCCGGACCCTAACCCTAACCCTAACCCTAGAAGTTGCCGACCGCGGTTTCCGGCCACGGCCCCCCCTGGGTTCTGGCTAGGAAAGCAGGGGAAGGAGCCATGTCTGTGCAGTGTCGTGCTCCTCTTGGCAGGCCTTTGCAATCCCAATTATCCCTGGAGCTGTGGGCTTTCTGGTTCTCCGGACCCTAACCCTAACCCTAACCCTAGAAGTTGCCGACCGTGGTTTCCGGCCACGGCCCCCCCCGGGGTTCTGGCTAGGAAAGCTGGGGAAGGAGCCATGTCTGTGCAGTGTCGTGCTCCTCTTGGCAGGCCTTTGCAATCCCAATTATCCCTGGAGCTGTGGGCTTTCTGGTTCTCCGGACCCTAACCCTAACCCTAACCCTAACCCTAGAAGTTGCCGACCGCGGTTTCCGGCCACGGCCCCCCCGGCGTTCTGGCTAGGAGAGCAGGGGAAGGAGCCATGTCGGTGCAGTGTCGTGCTCCTCTTGGCAGGCCTTTGCAATCCCAATTATCCCTGGAGCTGTGGGCTTTCTGGTTCTCCGGACCCTAACCCTAACCCTAACCCTAGAAGTTGCCGACCGCGGTTTCCGGCCACGGCCCCCCCTGGGTTCTGGCTAGGAAAGCTGGGGAAGGAGCCATGTCTGTGCAGTGTCGTGCTCCTCTTGGCAGGCCTTTGCAATCCCAATTATCCCTGGAGCTGTGGGCTTTCTGGTTCTCCGGACCCTAACCCTAACCCTAACCCTAGAAGTTGCCGACCGCGGTTTCCGGCCACGGCCCCCCCTGGGTTCTGGCTAGGAAAGCAGGGGAAGGAGCCATGTCTGTGCAGTGTCGTGCTCCTCTTGGCAGGCCTTTGCAATCCCAATTATCCCTGGAGCTGTGGGCTTTCTGGTTCTCCGGACCCTAACCCTAACCCTAACCCTAGAAGTTGCCGACCGCGGTTTCCGGCCACGGCCCCCCCCGGGTTCTGGCTAGGAAAGCTGGGGAAGGAGCCATGTCGGTGCAGTGTCGTGCTCCTCTTGGCAGGCCTTTGCAATCCCAATTATCCCTGGAGCTGTGGGCTTTCTGGTTCTCCGGACCCTAACCCTAACCCTAACCCTAGAAGTTGCCGACCGCGGTTTCTGGCCACGGCCCCCCCTGGGTTCTGGCTAGGAAAGCAGGGGAAGGAGCCATATCTGTGCAGTGTCGTGCTCCTCTTGGCAGGCCTTTGCAATCCCAATTACCCCTGGAGCTGTGGGCTTTCTGGTTCTCCGGACCCTAACCCTAACCCTAACCCTAGAAGTTGCCGACCGCGGTTTCTGGCCACGGCCCCCCCTGGGTTCTGGCTAGGAAAACTGGGGAAGGAGCCATGTCGGTGCAGTGTCGTGCTCCTCTTGGCAGGCCTTTGCAATCCCAATTATCCCTGGAGCTGTGGGCTTTCTGGTTCTCCGGACCCTAACCCTAACCCTAACCCTAGAAGTTGCCGACCGCGGTTTCCGGCCACGGCCCCCCCCGGGTTCTGGCTAGGAAAGCTGGGGAAGGAGCCATGTCTGTGCAGTGTCGTGCTCCTCTTGGCAGGCCTTTGCAATCCCAATTATCCCTGGAGCTGTGGGCTTTCTGGTTCTCCAGACCCTAACCCTAACCCTAACCCTAGAAGTTGCCGACCGCGGTTTCCGGCCACGGCCCCCCCCGGGTTCTGGCTAGGAAAGCAGGGGAAGGAGCCATATCTGTGCAGTGTCGTGCTCCTCTTGGCAGGCCTTTGCAATCCCAATTATCCCTGGAGCTGTGGGCTTTCTGGTTCTCCGGACCCTAACCCTAACCCTAACCCTAGAAGTTGCCGACCACGGTTTCCGGCCACGGCCCCCCCTGGGTTCTGGCTAGGAAAGCAGGGGAAGGAGCCATGTCGGTGCAGTGTCGTGCTCCTCTTGGCAGGCCTTTGCAATCCCAATTATCCCTGGAGCTGTGGGCTTTCTGGTTCTCCGGACCCTAACCCTAACCCTAGAAGTTGCCGACCGCGGTTTCCGGCCACGGCCCCCCCCGGGTTCTGGCTAGGAAAGCAGGGGAAGGAGCCATATCTGTGCAGTGTCGTGCTCCTCTTGGCAGGCCTTTGCAATCCCAATTACCCCTGGAGCTGTGGGCTTTCTGGTTCTCCAGACCCTAACCCTAACCCTAACCCTAGAAGTTGCCGACCGCGGTTTCCGGCCACGGCCCCCCCTGGGTTCTGGCTAGGAAAGCTGGGGAAGGAGCCATGTCGGAGCAGTGTCGTGCTCCTCTTGGCAGGCCTTTGCAATCCCAATTATCCCTGGAGCTGTGGGCTTTCTGGTTCTCCGGACCCTAACCCTAACCCTAACCCTAGAAGTTGCCGACCGCGGTTTCCGGCCACGGCCCCCCCCGGGTTCTGGCTAGGAAAGCTGGGGAAGGAGCCATGTCTGTGCAGTGTCGTGCTCCTCTTGGCAGGCCTTTGCAATCCCAATTATCCCTGGAGCTGTGGGCTTTCTGGTTCTCCGGACCCTAACCCTAACCCTAACCCTAGAAGTTGCCGACCGCGGTTTCCGGCCACGGCCCCCCCGGGGTTCTGGCTAGGAGAGCAGGGGAAGGAGCCATGTCGGTGCAGTGTCGTGCTCCTCTTGGCAGGCCTTTGCAATCCCAATTATCCCTGGAGCTGTGGGCTTTCTGGTTCTCCGGACCCTAACCCTAACCCTAACCCTAGAAGTTGCCGACCGCGGTTTCCGGCCACGGCCCCCCCCGGGTTCTGGCTAGGAAAGCAGGGGAAGGAGCCATATCTGTGCAGTGTCGTGCTCCTCTTGGCAGGCCTTTGCAATCCCAATTATCCCTGGAGCTGTGGGCTTTCTGGTTCTCCGGACCCTAACCCTAACCCTAACCCTAGAAGTTGCCGACCGCGGTTTCCGGCCACGGCCCCCCCTGGTTTCTGGCTAGGAAAGCAGGGGAAGGAGCCATGTCGGTGCAGTGTCGTGCTCCTCTTGGCAGGCCTTTGCAATCCCAATTATCCCTGGAGCTGTGGGCTTTCTGGTTCTCCGGACCCTAACCCTAACCCTAACCCTAGAAGTTGCCGACCGCGGTTTCTGGCCACGGCCCCCCCTGGGTTCTGGCTAGGAAAGCAGGTGAAGGAGCCATGTCGGTGCGGTGTCGTGCTCCTCTTGGCAGGCCTTTGCAATCCCAATTATCCCTGGAGCTGTGGGCTTTCTGGTTCTCCGGACCCTAACCCTAACCCTAACCCTAGAAGTTGCCGACCACGGTTTCCGGCCACGGCCCCCCCTGGGTTCTGGCTAGGAAAGCTGGGGAGGGAGCCATGTCTGTGCAGTGTCGTGCTCCTCTTGGCAGGCCTTTGCAATCCCAATTATCCCTGGAGCTGTGGGCTTTCTGGTTCTCCGGACCCTAACCCTAACCCTAACCCTAGAAGTTGCCGACCGTGGTTTCCGGCCACGGCCCCCCCCGGGTTCTGGCTAGGAAAGCAGGGGAAGGAGCCATGTCTGTGCAGCGTCGTGCTCCTCTTGGCAGGCCTTTGCAATCCCAATTATCCCTGGAGCTGTGGGCTTTCTGGTTCTCCGGACCCTAACCCTAACCCTAGAAGTTGCCGACCGCGGTTTCCGGCCACGGCCCCCCCCGGGTTCTGGCTAGGAAAGCAGGGGAAGGAGCCATATCTGTGCAGTGTCGTGCTCCTCTTGGCAGGCCTTTGCAATCCCAATTATCCCTGGAGCTGTGGGCTTTCTGGTTCTCCGGACCCTAACCCTAACCCTAACCCTAGAAGTTGCCGGCCGCGGTTTCCGGCCACGGCCCCCCCCGGGTTCTGGCTAGGAAAGCAGGGGAAGGAGCCATGTCGGTGCAGTGTCGTGCTCCTCTTGGCAGGCCTTTGCAATCCCAATTATCCCTGGAGCTGTGGGCTTTCTGGTTCTCCGGACCCTAACCCTAACCCTAACCCTAGAAGTTGCCGACCGCAGTTTCCGGCCACGGCCCCCCCGGGGTTCTGGCTAGGAAAACTGGGGAAGGAGCCATGTCTCTGCAGTGTCGTGCTCCTCTTGGCAGGCCTTTGCAATCCCAATTATCCCTGGAGCTGTGGGCTTTCTGGTTCTCCGGACCCTAACCCTAACCCTAACCCTAGAAGTTGCCGACCGCGGTTTCCGGCCACGGCCCCCCCTGGGTTCTGGCTAGGAAAGCAGGGGAAGGAGCCATGTCTGTGCAGTGTCGTGCTCCTCTTGGCAGGCCTTTGCAATCCCAATTATCCCTGGAGCTGTGGGCTTTCTGGTTCTCCGGACCCTAACCCTAACCCTAACCCTAGAAGTTGCCGACCACGGTTTCCGGCCACGGCCCCCCCTGGGTTCTGGCTAGGAAAGCTGGGGAAGGAGCCATGTCTGTGCAGTGTCGTGCTCCTCTTGGCAGGCCTTTGCAATCCCAATTATCCCTGGAGCTGTGGGCTTTCTGGTTCTCCGGACCCTAACCCTAACCCTAACCCTAGAAGTTGCCGACCGTGGTTTCCGGCCACGGCCCCCCCCGGGTTCTGGCTAGGAAAGCAGGGGAAGGAGCCATGTCTGTGCAGCATCGTGCTCCTCTTGGCAGGCCTTTGCAATCCCAATTATCCCTGGAGCTGTGGGCTTTCTGGTTCTCCGGACCCTAACCCTAACCCTAGAAGTTGCCGACCGCGGTTTCCGGCCACGGCCCCCCCTGGGTTCTGGCTAGGAAAGCAGGGGAAGGAGCCATATCTGTGCAGTGTCGTGCTCCTCTTGGCAGGCCTTTGCAATCCCAATTATCCCTGGAGCTGTGGGCTTTCTGGTTCTCCGGACCCTAACCCTAACCCTAGAAGTTGCCGACCGCGGTTTCCGGCCACGGCCCCCCCTGGTTTCTGGCTAGGAAAGCAGGGGAAGGAGCCATGTCTGTGCAGTGTCGTGCTGCTCTTGGCAGGCCTTTGCAATCCCAACTATCTCTGGACCTGGGCGCTTTCTCGTTCTCCAGACGCTAACCCTAGCCCTAACCCTAAGAATGGCAGGTCGCGGTTTCCGGCCACGCCCCCCCTGCGTTCTGGCCATGACAGCTGCGGTAGGAGCAATGTCAGTGCAGTGTCGTGCTGCTCTTGGCAGGCCTTTGCAATCCCAACTATCCCTGGACCTGGGCGCTTTCTCGTTCTCCAGACGCTAACCCTAGCCCTAACCCTAAGAATGGCAGGTCGCGGTTTCCGGCCACGCCCCCCCTGCGTTCTGGCCATGACAGCTGCGGTAGGAGCAATGTCAGTGCAGTGTCGTGCAGCTCTAGGAAGGCCTTTGCAATCCCAACTATCCCTGGACCTTGGCGCTTTCTCGTTCTCCAGACGCTAACCCTAGCCCTAACCCTAAGAATGGCAGGTCGCGGTTTCCGGCCACGCCCCCCCTGCGTTCTGGCCATGACAGCTGCGTTAGGAGCAATGTCAGTGCAGTGTCGTGCTGCTCTTGGCAGGCCTTTGCAATCCCAACTATCCCTGGACCTGGGCGCTTTCTCGTTCTCCAGACGCTAACCCTAGCCCTAACCCTAAGAATGGCAGGTCGCGGTTTCCCGCCACGCCCCCCCTGCGTTCTTGCCATGACAGCTGCGGTAGGAGCAATGTCAGTGCAGTGTCGTGCAGCTCTTGGCAGGCCTTTGCAATCCCAACTATCCCTGCACCTGGGCACTTTCTCATTCTCCAGACGCTAACCCTAGCCCTAACCCTAAGAATGGCAGGTCGCGGTTTCCGGCCACACCCCCCCTGCGTTCTGGCCATGACAGCTGCGGTAGGAGCAATGTCAGTGCAGTGTCGTGCAGCTCTAGGAAGGCCTTTGCAATCCCAACTATCACTGGACCTGGGCGCTTTCTCGTTCTCCAGACGCTAACCCTAGCCCTAACCCTAAGAATGGCAGGTCGCGGTTTCCGGCCACGCCCCCCCGCGTTCTGGCCATGACAGCTGCGGTAGGAGCAATGTCAGTGCAGTGTCGTGCTGCTCTTTCCAGGCCTTTGCAATGCCAACTATCCCTGGACCTGGGTGCTTTCTCGTTCTCCAGACGCTAACCCTAGCCCTAACCCTAAGAATGGCAGGTCGCGGTTTCCGGCCACGCCCCCCCTGCGTTCTGGCCATGACAGCTGCGGTAGGAGCAATGTCAGTACAGTATCGTGCTGCTCTTGGCAGGCCTTTGCAATCCCAACTATCCCTGGACCTTGGCGCTTTCTCGTTCTCCAGACGCTAACCCTAGCCCTAACCCTAAGAATGGCAGGTCGCGGTTTCCGGCCACGCCCCCCCTGCGTTCTGGCCATGACAGCTGCGGTAGGAGCAATGTCAGTGCAGTGTCGTGCAGCTCTAGGAAGGCCTTTGCAATCCCAACTATCCCTGGACGTGGGCGCTTTCTCGTTCTCCAGACGCTAACCCTAGCCCTAACTCTAAGAATGGCAGATCGCGGTTTCCGGCCACGCCCCCCCTGCGTTCTGGCCATGACAGCTGCGGTAGGAGCAATGTCAGTGCAGTGTCGTGCAGCTCTTTGCAGGCCTTTGCAATCCCAACTATCCCTGGACCTGGGCGCTTTCTCGTTCTCCAGACGCTAACCCTAGCCCTAACCCTAAGAATGGCAGGTCGCGGTTTCCGGCCACGCCCCCCCCGGGGTTCTGGCTAGGAAAGCTGGGGAAGGAGCCATGTCTGTGCAGTGTCGTGCTCCTCTTGGCAGGCCTTTGCAATCCCAATTATCCCTGGAGCTGTGGGCTTTCTGGTTCTCCGGACCCTAACCCTAACCCTAGAAGTTGCCGACCGCGGTTTCCGGCCACGGCCCCCCCTGGGTTCTGGCTAGGAAAGCAGGGGAAGGAGCCATGTCTGTGCAGTGTCGTGCTCCTCTTGGCAGGCCTTTGCAATCCCAATTACCCCTGGAGCTGTGGGCTTTCTGGTTCTCCGGACCCTAACCCTAACCCTAACCCTAGAAGTTGCCGACCGCGGTTTCCGGCCACGGCCCCCCCTGGGTTCTGGCTAGGAAAGCTGGGGAAGGAGCCATGTCGGAGCAGTGTCGTGCTCCTCTTGGCAGGCCTTTGCAATCCCAATTATCCCTGGAGCTGTGGGCTTTCTGGTTCTCCGGACCCTAACCCTAACCCTAACCCTAGAAGTTGCCGACCGCGGTTTCTGGCCACGGCCCCCCCTGGGTTCTGGCTAGGAAAACTGGGGAAGGAGCCATGTCGGTGCAGTGTCGTGCTCCTCTTGGCAGGCCTTTGCAATCCCAATTATCCCTGGAGCTGTGGGCTTTCTGGTTCTCCGGACCCTAACCCTAACCCTAACCCTAGAAGTTGCCGACCGCGGTTTCCGGCCACGGCCCCCCCCGGGTTCTGGCTAGGAAAGCTGGGGAAGGAGCCATGTCTGTGCAGTGTCGTGCTCCTCTTGGCAGGCCTTTGCAATCCCAATTATCCCTGGAGCTGTGGGCTTTCTGGTTCTCCAGACCCTAACCCTAACCCTAACCCTAGAAGTTGCCGACCGCGGTTTCCGGCCACGGCCCCCCCTGGGTTCTGGCTAGGAAAGCTGGGGAAGGAGCCATGTCTGTGCAGTGTCGTGCTCCTCTTGGCAGGCCTTTGCAATCCCAATTATCCCTGGAGCTGTGGGCTTTCTGGTTCTCCGGACCCTAACCCTAACCCTAGAAGTTGCCGACCGCGGTTTCCGGCCACGGCCCCCCCTGGGTTCTGGCTAGGAAAGCAGGGGAAGGAGCCATATCTGTGCAGTGTCGTGCTCCTCTTGGCAGGCCTTTGCAATCCCAATTATCCCTGGAGCTGTGGGCTTTCTGGTTCTCCGGACCCTAACCCTAACCCTAACCCTAGAAGTTGCCGGCCGCGGTTTCCGACCACGGCCCCCCCTGGGTTCTGGCTAGGAAAGCTGGGGAGGGAGCCATGTCTGTGCAGTGTCGTGCTCCTCTTGGCAGGCCTTTGCAATCCCAATTATCCCTGGAGCTGTGGGCTTTCTGGTTCTCCGGACCCTAACCCTAACCCTAACCCTAGAAGTTGCCGACCGTGGTTTCCGGCCACGGCCCCCCCTGGGTTCTGGCTAGGAAAGCAGGGGAAGGAGCCATGTCTGTGCAGCATCGTGCTCCTCTTGGCAGGCCTTTGCAATCCCAATTATCCCTGGAGCTGTGGGCTTTCTGGTTCTCCGGACCCTAACCCTAACCCTAGAAGTTGCCGACCGCGGTTTCCGGCCACGGCCCCCCCCGGGTTCTGGCTAGGAAAGCAGGGGAAGGAGCCATGTCGGTGCAGTGTCGTGCTCCTCTTGGCAGGCCTTTGCAATCCCAATTATCCCTGGAGCTGTGGGCTTTCTGGTTCTCCGGACCCTAACCCTAACCCTAACCCTAGAAGTTGCCGACCGTGGATTCCGGCCACGGCCCCCCCTGGGTTCTGGCTAGGAAAGCAGGGGAAGGAGCCATGTCTGTGCAGTGTTGTGCTCCTCTTGGCAGGCCTTTGCAATCCCAATTATCCCTGGAGCTGTGGGCTTTCTGGTTCTCCGGACCCTAACCCTAACCCTAGAAGTTGCCGACCGCGGTTTCCGGCCACGGCCCCCCCTGGGTTCTGGCTAGGAAAGCTGGGGAAGGAGCCATGTCTGTGCAGTGTCGTGCTCCTCTTGGCAGGCCTTTGCAATCCCAACTATCCCTGAACCTGGGGGCTTTCTCGTTCTCCAGACGCTAACCCTAGCCCTAACCCTAAGAATGGCAGGTCGCGGTTTCCGGCCACGCCCCCCCTGCGTTCTGGCTATGACAGCTGAGTTAGGAGCAATGTCAGTGCAGTGACGTGCAGCTCTTTGCAGGCCTTTGCAATCCCAACTATCCCTACACCTGGGGGCTTTCTCGTTCTCCAGACGCTAACCCTAGCCCTAACCCTAAGAATGGCAGATGGCGGTTTCCGGCCACGCCCCCCCTGCGTTCTGGCCATGACAGCTGCGGTAGGAGCAATGTCAGTGCAGTGTCGTGCTGCTCTTGGCAGGCCTTTGCAATCCCAACTATCCCTGGACCTTGGCGCTTTCTCGTTCTCCAGACGCTAACCCTGGCCCTAACCCTAAGAATGGCAGGTCGCGAATTCCGGCAACGCCCCCCCTGCGTTCTGGCCATGACAGCTGCGGTAGGAGCAATGTCAGTGCAGTGTCGTGCTGCTCTTGGCAGGCCTTTGCAATCCCAACTATCCCTGGACCTTGGCGCTTTCTCGTTCTCCAGACGCTAACCCTAGCCCTAACCCTAAGAATGGCAGGTCGCGGTTTCCGGTCACGCCCCCCCTGCGTTCTGGCCATGACAGCTGCGGTAGGAGCAATGTCAGTGCAGTCTCGTGCAGCTCTTGACAGGCCTTTGCAATCCCAACTATCCCTGGACCTGGGCGCTTTCTCGTTCTCCAGACGCTAACCCTAGCCCTAACCCTAAGAATGGCAGGTCGCGGTTTCCGGCCACGCCCCCCCGCGTTCTGGCCATGACAGCTGCGGTAGGAGCAATGTCAGTGCAGTGTCGTGCTGCTCTTGGCAGGCCTTTGCAATGCCAACTATCCCTGGACCTGGGCGGTTTCTCGTTCTCCAGACGCTAACCCTAGCCCTAACCCTAAGAATGGCAGGTCGCGGTTTCCGGCCACGCCTCCTCTGCGTTCTGGCCATGACAGCTGCGGTAGGAGCAATGTCAGTGCAGTGTCGTGCAAATCTTGGCAGGCCTTTGCAATCCCAACTATCCCTGGACCTTGGCGCTTTCTCGTTCTCCAGACGCTAACCCTAGCCCTAACCCTAAGAATGGCAGGTCGCGGTTTCCGGCCACGCCCCCCCTGCGTTCTGGCCATGACAGCTGCGGTAGGAGCAATGTCAGTGCAGTGTCGTGCTGCTCTTGGCAGGCCTTTGCAATCCCAACTATCCCTGGACCTTGGCGCTTTCTCGTTCTCCAGACGCTAACCCTAGCCCTAACCCTAAGAATGGCAGGTCGCGGTTTCCGGCCACGCCCCCCCTGCGTTCTGGCCATGACAGCTGCGGTAGGAGCAATGTCAGTGCAGTGTCGTGCAGCTCTTGGCAGGCCTTTGCAATGCCAACTATCCCTGGACCTGGGCGCTTTCTCGTTCTCCAGACGCTAACCCTAGCCCTAACCCTAAGAATGGCAGGTCGCGGTTTCCGGCCACGCCCCCCCTGCGTTCTGGCTATGACAGCTGCGGTAGGAGCAATGTCAGTGCAGTGTCGTGCAGCTCTTGACAGGCCTTTGCAATCCCAACTATCGCTGGACCTGGGCGCTTTCTCGTTCTCCAGACGCTAACCCTAGCCCTAACCCTAAGAATGGCAGGTCGCGGTTTCCGGCCACGCCCCCCCGCGTTCTGGCCATGACAGCTGCGGTAGGAGCAATGCCAGTGCAGTGTCGTGCTGCTCTTTCCAGGCCTTTGCAATGCCAACTATCCCTGGACCTGGGCGCTTTCTCGTTCTCCAGACGCTAACCCTAGCCCTAACCCTAAGAATGGCAGGTCGCGGTTTCCGGCCACGCCTCCTCTGTGTTCTGGCCATGACAGCTGCGGTAGGAGCAATGTCAGTGCAGTGTCGTGCAACTCTTGGCAGGCCTTTGCAATGCCAACTATCCCTGGACCTGGGGGCTTTCTCGTTCTCCAGACGCTAACCCTAGCCCTAACCCTAAGAATGGCAGATCGCGGTTTCCGGCCACGCCCCCCCTGCGTTCTGGCCATGACAGCTGCGGTAGGAGCAATGTCAGTGCAGTGTCGTGCTGCTCTTGGCAGGCCTTTGCAATCCCAACTATCCCTGGACCTGGGCGCTTTCTCGTTCTCCAGACGCTAACCCTAGCCCTAACCCTAATAATGGCAGATCGCGGTTTCCAGCCACGCCCCCCCTGCGTTCTGGCCATGACAGCTGCGATAGGAGCAATGTCAGGGCAGTGTCGTGCAGCTCTTGGCAGGCCTTTGCAATCCCAACTATCCCTGGACCTGGGCGCTTTCTCATTCTCCAGACGCTAACCCTAGCCCTAACCCTAAGAATGGCAGGTCGCGGTTTCCGGCCACGCCCCCCCTGCGTTCTGGCCATGACAGCTGCGGTAGGAGCAATGTCAGTGCAGTGTCGTGCAGCTCTAGGAAGGCCTTTGCAATCCCAACTATCCCTGGACCTGGGCGCTTTCTCGTTCTCCAGACGCTAACCCTAGCCCTAACCCTAAGAATGGCAGGTCGCGGTTTCCGGCCACGCCCCCCCTGCGTTCTGGCCATGACAGCTGCGGTAGGAGCAATGTCAGTGCAGTGTCGTGCAGCTCTAGGAAGGCCTTTGCAATGCCAACTATCCCTGGACCTGGGCGGTTTCTCGTTCTCCAGACGCTAACCCTAGCCCTAACCCTAAGAATGGCAGGTCGCGGTTTCCGGCCACGCCTCCTCTGCGTTCTGGCCATGACAGCTGCGGTAGGAGCAATGTCAGTGCAGTGTCGTGCAAATCTTGGCAGGCCTTTGCAATCCCAACTATCCCTGGACCTTGGCGCTTTCTCGTTCTCCAGACGCTAACCCTAGCCCTAACCCTAAGAATGGCAGGTCGCGGTTTCCGGCCACGCCCCCCCTGCGTTCTGGCCATGACAGCTGCGGTAGGAGCAATGTCAGTGCAGTGTCGTGCTGCTCTTGGCAGGCCTTTGCAATCCCAACTATCCCTGGACCTTGGCGCTTTCTCGTTCTCCAGACGCTAACCCTAGCCCTAACCCTAAGAATGGCACGTCGCGGTTTCCGGCCACGCCCCCCCGCGTTCTGGCCATGACAGCTGCGGTAGGAGCAATGTCAGTGCAGTGTCGTGCAGCTCTTGGCAGGCCTTTGCAATCCCAACTATCCCTGGACGTGGGCGCTTTCTCGTTCTCCAGACGCTAACCCTAGCCCTAACCCTAAGAATGGCAGGTCGCGGTTTCCGGCCACGCCCCCCCTGCGTTCTGGCCATGACAGCTGCGGTAGGAGCAATGTCAGTGCAGTGTCGTGCAGCTCTTGGCAGGCCTTTGCAATGCCAACTATCCCTGGACCTGGGCGCTTTCTCGTTCTCCAGACGCTAACCCTAGCCCTAACCCTAAGAATGGCAGGTCGCGGTTTCCGGCCACGCCCCCCCTGCGTTCTGGCTATGACAGCTGCGGTAGGAGCAATGTCAGTGCAGTGTCGTGCAGCTCTTGACAGGCCTTTGCAATCCCAACTATCGCTGGACCTGGGCGCTTTCTCGTTCTCCAGACGCTAACCCTAGCCCTAACCCTAAGAATGGCAGGTCGCGGTTTCCGGCCACGCCCCCCCGCGTTCTGGCCATGACAGCTGCGGTAGGAGCAATGCCAGTGCAGTGTCGTGCTGCTCTTTCCAGGCCTTTGCAATGCCAACTATCCCTGGACCTGGGCGCTTTCTCGTTCTCCAGACGCTAACCCTAGCCCTAACCCTAAGAATGGCAGGTCGCGGTTTCCGGCCACGCCTCCTCTGTGTTCTGGCCATGACAGCTGCGGTAGGAGCAATGTCAGTGCAGTGTCGTGCTGCTCTTGGCAGGCCTTTGCAATGCCAACTATCCCTGGACCTGGGGGCTTTCTCGTTCTCCAGACGCTAACCCTAGCCCTAACCCTAAGAATGGCAGATCGCGGTTTCCGGCCACGCCCCCCCTGCGTTCTGGCCATGACAGCTGCGGTAGGAGCAATGTCAGTGCAGTGTCGTGCTGCTCTTGGCAGGCCTTTGCAATCCCAACTATCCCTGGACCTGGGCGCTTTCTCGTTCTCCAGACGCTAACCCTAGCCCTAACCCTAATAATGGCAGATCGCGGTTTCCAGCCACGCCCCCCCTGCGTTCTGGCCATGACAGCTGCGATAGGAGCAATGTCAGTGCAGTGTCGTGCAGCTCTTGGCAGGCCTTTGCAATCCCAACTATCCCTGGACCTGGGCGCTTTCTCATTCTCCAGACGCTAACCCTAGCCCTAACCCTAAGAATGGCAGGTCGCGGTTTCCGGCCACGCCCCCCCTGCGTTCTGGCCATGACAGCTGCGGTAGGAGCAATGTCAGTGCAGTGTCGTGCAGCTCTAGGAAGGCCTTTGCAATCCCAACTATCCCTGGACCTGGGCGCTTTCTCGTTCTCCAGATGCTAACCCTAGCCCTAACCCTAAGAATGGCAGGTCGCGGTTTCCGGCCACGCCCCCCCTGCGTTCTGGCCATGACAGCTGCGGTAGGAGCAATGTCAGTGCAGTGTCGTGCAGCTCTAGGAAGGCCTTTGCAATGCCAACTATCCCTGGACCTGGGGGCTTTCTCGTTCTCCAGACGCTAACCCTAGCCCTAACCCTAAGAATGGCAGATCGCGGTTTCCGGCCACGCCCCCCCTGCGTTCTGGCCATGACAGCTGCGGTAGGAGCAATGTCAGTGCAGTGTCGTGCTGCTCTTGGCAGGCCTTTGCAATCCCAACTATCCCTGGACCTGGGCGCTTTCTCGTTCTCCAGACGCTAACCCTAGCCCTAACCCTAATAATGGCAGATCGCGGTTTCCAGCCACGCCCCCCCTGCGTTCTGGCCATGACAGCTGCGATAGCAGCAATGTCAGTGCAGTGTCGTGCAGCTCTTGGCAGGCCTTTGCAATCCCAACTATCCCTGGACCTGGGCGCTTTCTCATTCTCCAGACGCTAACCCTAGCCCTAACCCTAAGAATGGCAGGTCGCGGTTTCCGGCCACGCCCCCCCTGCGTTCTGGCCATGACAGCTGCGGTAGGAGCAATGTCAGTGCAGTGTCGTGCAGCTCTAGGAAGGCCTTTGCAATCCCAACTATCCCTGGACCTGGGCGCTTTCTCGTTCTCCAGACGCTAACCCTAGCCCTAACCCTAAGAATGGCAGGTCGCGGTTTCCGGCCACGCCTCCTCTGCGTTCTGGCCCTGACAGCTGCGGTAGGAGCAATGTCAGTGCAGTGTCGTGCTGCTCTTGGCAGGCCTTTGCAATCCCAACTATCCCTGGACCTGGGCCCTTTCTCGTTCTCCAGACGCTAACCCTAGCCCTAACCCTAAGAATGGCAGGTCGCGGTTTCCGGCCACGCCCGCCTGGGTTCTGGCCATGACAGCTGCGGTAGGAGCAATGTCAGTGCAGTGTCGTGCTGCTCTTGGCAGGCCTTTGCAATCCCAACTATCACTGGACCTGGGCGTTTTCTCGTTCTCCAGACGCTAACCCTAGCCCTAACCCTAAGAATGGCAGGTCGCGGTTTCCGGCCACGCCCCCCCGCGTTCTGGCCATGACAGCTGCGATAGGAGCAATGTCAGTGCAGTGTCGTGCTGCTCTTGGCAGGCCTTTGCAATCCCAACTATCCCTGGACCTGGGCGCTTTCTCGTTCTCCAGACGCTAACCCTAGCCCTAACCCTAAGAATGGCAGGTCGCGGTTTCCGGCCACGCCCCCCCTGCGTTCTGGCCATGACAGCTGCGGTAGGAGCAATGTCAGTGCAGTGTCGTGCAGCTCTAGGAAGGCCTTTTCAATCCCAACTATCCCTGGACCTGGGCGCTTTCTCGTTCTCCAGACGCTAACCCTAGCCCTAACCCTAAGAATGGCAGGTCGCGGTTTCCGGCCACGCCCCCCCTGCGTTCTGGCTATGACAGCTGCGGTAGGAGCAATGTCAGTGCAGTGTCGTGCAGCTCTTGACAGGCCTTTGCAATGCCAACTATCACTGGACCTGGGCGCTTTCTCGTTCTCCAGACGCTAACCCTAGCCCTAACCCTAAGAATGGCAGGTCGCGGTTTCCGGCCACGCCCCCCCTGCGTTCTGGCCATGACAGCTGCGGTAGGAGCAATGTCAGTGCAGTGTCGTGCAGCTCTTGACAGGCCTTTGCAATGCCAACTATCACTGGACCTGGGCGCTTTCTCGTTCTCCAGACGCTAACCCTAGCCCTAACCCTAAGAATGGCAGGTCGCGGTTTCCGGCCACGCCTCCTCTGTGTTCTGGCCATGACAGCTGCGGTAGGAGCAATGTCAGTGCAGTGTCGTGCTGCTCTTGGCAGGCCTTTGCAATGCCAACTATCCCTGGACCTGGGTGCTTTCTCGTTCTCCAGACGCTAACCCTAGCCCTAACCCTAAGAATGGCAGGTCGCGGTTTCCGGCCACGCCCCCCCTGCGTTCTGGCCATGACAGCTGCGGTAGGAGCAATGTCAGTGCAGTGTCGTGCTGCTCTTGGCAGGCCTTTGCAATCCCAACTATCCCTGGACCTGGGCCCTTTCTCGTTCTCCAGACGCTAACCCTAGCCCTAACCCTAAGAATGGCAGGTCGCGGTTTCCGGCCACGCCCGCCTGGGTTCTGGCCATGACAGCTGCGGTAGGAGCAATGTCAGTGCAGTGTCGTGCTGCTCTTGGCAGGCCTTTGCAATCCCAACTATCACTGGACCTGGGCGTTTTCTCGTTCTCCAGACGCTAACCCTAGCCCTAACCCTAAGAATGGCAGGTCGCGGTTTCCGGCCACGCCCCCCCGCGTTCTGGCCATGACAGCTGCGATAGGAGCAATGTCAGTGCAGTGTCGTGCTGCTCTTGGCAGGCCTTTGCAATCCCAACTATCCCTGGACCTGGGCGCTTTCTCGTTCTCCAGACGCTAACCCTAGCCCTAACCCTAAGAATGGCAGGTCGCGGTTTCCGGCCACGCCCCCCCTGCGTTCTGGCCATGACAGCTGCGGTAGGAGCAATGTCAGTGCAGTGTCGTGCTGCTCTTGGCAGGCCTTTGCAATGCCAACTATCCCTGGACCTGGGCGCTTTCTCGTTCTCCAGATGCTAACCCTAGCCCTAACCCTAAGAATGGCAGGTCGCGGTTTCCGGCCACGCCCCCCCTGCGTTCTGGCCATGACAGCTGCGGTAGGAGCAATGTCAGTGCAGTGTCGTGCTGCTCTAGGAAGGCCTTTTCAATCCCAACTATCCCTGGACCTGGGCGCTTTCTCGTTCTCCAGACGCTAACCCTAGCCCTAACCCTAAGAATGGCAGGTCGCGGTTTCCGGCCACGCCCCCCCTGCGTTCTGGCTATGACAGCTGCGGTAGGAGCAATGTCAGTGCAGTGTCGTGCAGCTCTTGACAGGCCTTTGCAATGCCAACTATCACTGGACCTGGGCGCTTTCTCGTTCTCCAGACGCTAACCCTAGCCCTAACCCTAAGAATGGCAGGTCGCGGTTTCCGGCCACGCCCCCCCTGCGTTCTGGCCATGACAGCTGCGGTAGGAGCAATGTCAGTGCAGTGTCGTGCAGCTCTTGACAGGCCTTTGCAATGCCAACTATCACTGGACCTGGGCGCTTTCTCGTTCTCCAGACGCTAACCCTAGCCCTAACCCTAAGAATGGCAGGTCGCGGTTTCCGGCCACGCCTCCTCTGTGTTCTGGCCATGACAGCTGCGGTAGGAGCAATGTCAGTGCAGTGTCGTGCTGCTCTTGGCAGGCCTTTGCAATGCCAACTATCCCTGGACCTGGGGGCTTTCTCGTTCTCCAGACGCTAACCCTAGCCCTAACCCTAAGAATGGCAGATCGCGGTTTCCGGCCACGCCCCCCCTGCGTTCTGGCCATGACAGCTGCGGTAGGAGCAATGTCAGTGCAGTGTCGTGCTGCTCTTGGCAGGCCTTTGCAATCCCAACTATCCCTGGACCTGGGCGCTTTCTCGTTCTCCAGACGCTAACCCTAGCCCTAACCCTAAGAATGGCAGGTCGCGGTTTCCAGCCACGCCCCCCCTGCGTTCTGGCCATGACAGCTGCGATAGGAGCAATGTCAGTGCAGTGTCGTGCAGCTCTTGGCAGGCCTTTGCAATCCCAACTATCACTGGACCTGGGCGCTTTCTCGTTCTCCAGACGCTAACCCTAGCCCTAACCCTAAGAATGGCAGGTCGCGGTTTCCGGCCACGCCCCCCCTGCGTTCTGGCCATGACAGCTGCGGTAGGAGCAATGTCAGTGCAGTGTCGTGCTGTTCTTGGCAGGCCTTTGCAATCCCAACTATCCCTGGACCTGGGCGATTTCTCGTTCTCCAGACGCTAACCCTAGCCCTAACCCAAAGAATGGCAGGTTGCGGTTTCTGGCCACGCCCCCCCTGCGTTCTGGCTATGACAGCTGATGTAGGAGCAATGCCAGTGCAGTGTCGTGCAGCTCTTGGCAGGCCTTTGCAATCCCAACTATCCCTGCACCTGGGCGCTTTCTCGTTCTCCAGACGCTAACCCTAGCCCTAACCCTAAGAATGGCAGATCGCGGTTTCCGGCCACGCCCCCCCTGTGTTCTGGCCATGACAGCTGCGGTAGGAGCAATGTCAGTGCAGTGTCGTGCTGCTCTTGGCAGGCCTTTGCAATCCCAACTATCCCTGGACCTGGGCGCTTTCTCGTTCTCCAGACGCTAACCCTAGCCCTAACCCAAAGAATGGCAGGTCGCGGTTTCCGGCCACGCCCCCCCGCGTTCTGGCCATGACAGCTGCGGTAGGAGCAATGTCAGTGCAGTGTCGTGCTGCTCTTTCCAGGCCTTTGCAATGCCAACTATCCCTGGACCTGGGCGCTTTCTCGTTCTCCAGACGCTAACCCTAGCCCTAACCCTAAGAATGGCAGGTCGCGGTTTCCGGCCACGCCTCCTCTGCGTTCTGGCCATGACAGCTGCGGTAGGAGCAATGTCAGTGCAGTGTCGTGCTGCTCTTGGCAGGCCTTTGCAATCCCAACTATCCCTGGACCTGGGCCCTTTCTCGTTCTCCAGACGCTAACCCTAGCCCTAACCCTAAGAATGGCAGGTCGCGGTTTCCGGCCACGCCCGCCTGGGTTCTGGCCATGACAGCTGCGGTAGGAGCAATGTCAGTGCAGTGTCGTGCTGCTCTTGGCAGGCCTTTGCAATCCCAACTATCCCTGGACCTGGGCGTTTTCTCGTTCTCCAGACGCTAACCCTAGCCCTAACCCTAAGAATGGCAGGTCGCGGTTTCCGGCCACGCCCCCCCGCGTTCTGGCCATGACAGCTGCGATAGGAGCAATGTCAGTGCAGTGTCGTGCTGCTCTTGGCAGGCCTTTGCAATCCCAACTATCCCTGGACCTGGGCGCTTTCTCGTTCTCCAGACGCTAACCCTAGCCCTAACCCTAAGAATGGCAGGTCGCGGTTTCCGGCCACGCCCCCCCTGCGTTCTGGCCATGACAGCTGCGGTAGGAGCAATGTCAGTGCAGTGTCGTGCTGCTCTTGGCAGGCCTTTGCAATGCCAACTATCCCTGGACCTGGGCGCTTTCTCGTTCTCCAGACGCTAACCCTAGCCCTAACCCTAAGAATGGCAGGTCGCGGTTTCCGGCCACGCCCCCTCTGCGTTCTGGCCATGACAGCTGCGGTAGGAGCAATGTCAGTGCAGTGTCGTGCAACTCTTGGCAGGCCTTTGCAATGCCAACTATCCCTGGACCTGGGCGCTTTCTCGTTCTCCAGACGCTAACCCTAGCCCTAACCCTAAGAATGGCAGATGGCGGTTTCCGGCCACGCCCCCCCTGCGTTCTGGCCATGACAGCTGCGGTAGGAGCAATGTCAGTGCAGTGTCGTGCTGCTCTTGGCAGGCCTTTGCAATGCCAACTATCCCTGGACCTGGGCGCTTTCTCGTTCTCCAGATGCTAACCCTAGCCCTAACCCTAAGAATGGCAGGTCGCGGTTTCCGGCCACGCCCCCCCTGCGTTCTGGCCATGACAGCTGCGGTAGGAGCAATGTCAGTGCAGTGTCGTGCTGCTCTTGGCAGGCCTTTGCAATGCCAACTATCCCTGGACCTGGGCGCTTTCTCGTTCTCCAGACGCTAACCCTAGCCCTAACCCTAAGAATGGCAGGTCGCGGTTTCCGGCCACGCCCCCCCTGCGTTCTTGCCATGACAGCTGCGGTAGGAGCAATGTCAGTGCAGTGTCGTGCTGTTCTTGGCAGGCCTTTTCAATCCCAACTATCCCTGGACCTGGGCGCTTTCTCGTTCTCCAGACGCTAACCCTAGCCCTAACCCTAAGAATGGCAGGTCGCGGTTTCCGGCCACGCCCCCCCTGCGTTCTGGCCATGACAGCTGCGGTAGGAGCAATGTCAGTGCAGTGTCGTGCTGCTCTTGGCAGGCCTTTGCAATGCCAACTATCCCTGGACCTGGGCGCTTTCTCGTTCTCCAGACGCTAACCCTAGCCCTAACCCTAAGAATGGCAGGTCGCGGTTTACGGCCACGCCCCCCGTGTTCTGGCCATGACAGCTGCAGTAGGAGCAATGTCAGTGCAGTGTCGTGCTGCTCTTGGCAGGCTTTTGCAATCCCAACTATCCCTGGACCTGGGCGCTTTCTCGTTCTCCAGACGCTAACCCTAGCCCTAACCCTAAGAATGGCAGGTCACGGTTTCCGGCCACGCCCCCCGTGTTCTGGCCATGACAGCTGCGGTAGGAGCAATGTCAGTGCAGTGTCGTGCAGCTCTTGGCAGACCTTTGCAATGCCAACTATCCCTGGACCTGGGCATTTTATCGTTCTCCAGACGCTAACCCTAGCCCTAACCCTAAGAATGGCAGATCGCGGTTTCCGGCCACGCCCCCCCTGCGTTCTGGCCATGACAGCTGCGGGAGTAGCAATGTCAGTGCAGTGTCGTGCTGCTCTTGGCAGGCCTTTGCAATCCCAACTATCCCTGGACCTGGGCGCTTTCTCGTTCTCCAGACGCTAACCCTAGCCCTAACCCTAAGAATGGCAGGTCGCGGTTTCCGGCCACGCCCCCCCTGCGTTCTGGCCATGACAGCTGCGGTAGGAGCAATGTCAGTGCAGTGTCGTGCTGCTCTTGGCAGGCCTTTGCAATGCCAACTATCCCTGGACCTGGGCGCTTTCTCGTTCTCCAGACGCTAACCCTAGCCCTAACCCTAAGAATGGCAGGTCGCGGTTTACGGCCACGCCCCCCCTGCGTTCTTGCCATGACAGCTGCGGTAGGAGCAATGTCAGTGCAGTGTCGTGCAGCTCTTGGCAGGCCTTTGCAATCCCAACTATCGCTGGACCTGGGCGCTTTCTCGTTCTCCAGATGCTAACCCTAGCACTAACCCTAATAATGGCAGGTCGCGGTTTCCGGCCACGCCCCCCCTGCGTTCTGGCCATGACAGCTGCGGTTGGAGCAATGTCAGTGCAGTGTCGTGCTGCTGTTTGCAGGCCTTTGCAATCCCAACTATCCCTGGACCTGGGCGCTTTCTCGTTCTCCAGACGCTAACCCTAGCCCTAACCCTAAGAATGGCAGGTCGCGGTTTCCGGCCACGCCCCCCCTGCGTTCTGGCCATGACAGCTGCGGTAGGAGCAATGTCAGTGCAGTGTCGTGCTGTTCTTGGCAGGCCTTTGCAATCCCAACTATCCCTGGACCTGGGCGCTTTCTCGTTCTCCAGACGCTAACACTAGCCCTAACCCTAAGAATGGCAGGTCACGGTTTCCGGCCACGCCCCCCCGTGTTCTGGCCATGACAGCTGCGGTTGGAGCAATGTCAGTGCAGTGTCGTGCTGCTCTTGGCAGGCCTTTGCAATCCCAACTATCCCTGGACCTGGGCGCTTTCTCGTTCTCCAGACGCTAACCCTAGCCCTAACCCTAAGAATGGCAGGTTGCAGTTTCCGGCCACGCCCCCCCTGCATTCTGGCCATGACAGCTGCGGTAGGAGCAATGTCAGTGCAGTGTCGTGCTGCTCTTGGCAGGCCTTTGCAATGCCAACTATCCCTGGACCTGGGCGCTTTCTCGTTCTCCAGACGCTAACCCTAGCCCTAACCCTAAGAATGGCAGGTCACGGTTTCCGGCCACGCCCCCCGTGTTCTGGCCATGACAGCTGCGGTAGGAGCAATGTCAGTGCAGTGTCGTGCAGCTCTTGGCAGGCCTTTGCAATGCCAACTATCCCTGGACCTGGGCATTTTATCGTTCTCCAGACGCTAACCCTAGCCCTAACCCTAAGAATGGCAGGTCGCGGTTTCCGGCCACGCCCCCCGTGTTCTGGCCATGACAGCTGCGGTAGGAGCAATGTCAGTGCAGTGTCGTGCAGCTCTTGGCAGGCCTTTGCAATCCCAACTATCACTGGACCTGGGCGCTTTCTCGTTCTCCAGACGCTAACCCTAGCCCTAACCCTAAGAATGGCAGGTCGCGGTTTCCGGCCACGCCCCCCCTGCGTTCTGGCCATGACAGCTGCGGTAGGAGCAATGTCAGTGCAGTGTCGTGCTGTTCTTGGCAGGCCTTTGCAATCCCAACTATCCCTGGACCTGGGCGATTTCTCGTTCTCCAGACGCTAACCCTAGCCCTAACCCAAAGAATGGCAGGTCGCGGTTTCCGGCCACGCCCCCCCTGCGTTCTGGCTATGACAGCTGATGTAGGAGCAATGCCAGTGCAGTGTCGTGCAGCTCTTGGCAGGCCTTTGCAATCCCAACTATCCCTGCACCTGGGCGCTTTCTCGTTCTCCAGACGCTAACCCTAGCCCTAACCCTAAGAATGGCAGATCGCGGTTTCCGGCCACGCCCCCCCTGTGTTCTGGCCATGACAGCTGCGGTAGGAGCAATGTCAGTGCAGTGTCGTGCTGCTCTTGGCAGGCCTTTGCAATCCCAACTATCCCTGGACCTGGGCGCTTTCTCGTTCTCCAGACGCTAACCCTAGCCCTAACCCAAAGAATGGCAGGTCGCGGTTTCCGGCCACGCCCCCCCGCGTTCTGGCCATGACAGCTGCGGTAGGAGCAATGTCAGTGCAGTGTCGTGCTGCTCTTTCCAGGCCTTTGCAATGCCAACTATCCCTGGACCTGGGCGCTTTCTCGTTCTCCAGACGCTAACCCTAGCCCTAACCCTAAGAATGGCAGGTCGCGGTTTCCGGCCACGCCTCCTCTGCGTTCTGGCCATGACAGCTGCGGTAGGAGCAATGTCAGTGCAGTGTCGTGCTGCTCTTGGCAGGCCTTTGCAATCCCAACTATCCCTGGACCTGGGCCCTTTCTCGTTCTCCAGACGCTAACCCTAGCCCTAACCCTAAGAATGGCAGGTCGCGGTTTCCGGCCACGCCCGCCTGGGTTCTGGCCATGACAGCTGCGGTAGGAGCAATGTCAGTGCAGTGTCGTGCTGCTCTTGGCAGGCCTTTGCAATCCCAACTATCCCTGGACCTGGGCGTTTTCTCGTTCTCCAGACGCTAACCCTAGCCCTAACCCTAAGAATGGCAGGTCGCGGTTTCCGGCCACGCCCCCCCGCGTTCTGGCCATGACAGCTGCGATAGGAGCAATGTCAGTGCAGTGTCGTGCTGCTCTTGGCAGGCCTTTGCAATCCCAACTATCCCTGGACCTGGGCGCTTTCTCGTTCTCCAGACGCTAACCCTAGCCCTAACCCTAAGAATGGCAGGTCGCGGTTTCCGGCCACGCCCCCCCTGCGTTCTGGCCATGACAGCTGCGGTAGGAGCAATGTCAGTGCAGTGTCGTGCTGCTCTTGGCAGGCCTTTGCAATGCCAACTATCCCTGGACCTGGGCGCTTTCTCGTTCTCCAGACGCTAACCCTAGCCCTAACCCTAAGAATGGCAGGTCGCGGTTTCCGGCCACGCCCCCTCTGCGTTCTGGCCATGACAGCTGCGGTAGGAGCAATGTCAGTGCAGTGTCGTGCAACTCTTGGCAGGCCTTTGCAATGCCAACTATCCCTGGACCTGGGCGCTTTCTCGTTCTCCAGACGCTAACCCTAGCCCTAACCCTAAGAATGGCAGATGGCGGTTTCCGGCCACGCCCCCCCTGCGTTCTGGCCATGACAGCTGCGGTAGGAGCAATGTCAGTGCAGTGTCGTGCTGCTCTTGGCAGGCCTTTGCAATGCCAACTATCCCTGGACCTGGGCGCTTTCTCGTTCTCCAGATGCTAACCCTAGCCCTAACCCTAAGAATGGCAGGTCGCGGTTTCCGGCCACGCCCCCCCTGCGTTCTGGCCATGACAGCTGCGGTAGGAGCAATGTCAGTGCAGTGTCGTGCTGCTCTTGGCAGGCCTTTGCAATGCCAACTATCCCTGGACCTGGGCGCTTTCTCGTTCTCCAGACGCTAACCCTAGCCCTAACCCTAAGAATGGCAGGTCGCGGTTTCCGGCCACGCCCCCCCTGCGTTCTTGCCATGACAGCTGCGGTAGGAGCAATGTCAGTGCAGTGTCGTGCTGTTCTTGGCAGGCCTTTTCAATCCCAACTATCCCTGGACCTGGGCGCTTTCTCGTTCTCCAGACGCTAACCCTAGCCCTAACCCTAAGAATGGCAGGTCGCGGTTTCCGGCCACGCCCCCCCTGCGTTCTGGCCATGACAGCTGCGGTAGGAGCAATGTCAGTGCAGTGTCGTGCTGCTCTTGGCAGGCCTTTGCAATGCCAACTATCCCTGGACCTGGGCGCTTTCTCGTTCTCCAGACGCTAACCCTAGCCCTAACCCTAAGAATGGCAGGTCGCGGTTTACGGCCACGCCCCCCGTGTTCTGGCCATGACAGCTGCAGTAGGAGCAATGTCAGTGCAGTGTCGTGCTGCTCTTGGCAGGCTTTTGCAATCCCAACTATCCCTGGACCTGGGCGCTTTCTCGTTCTCCAGACGCTAACCCTAGCCCTAACCCTAAGAATGGCAGGTCACGGTTTCCGGCCACGCCCCCCGTGTTCTGGCCATGACAGCTGCGGTAGGAGCAATGTCAGTGCAGTGTCGTGCAGCTCTTGGCAGACCTTTGCAATGCCAACTATCCCTGGACCTGGGCATTTTATCGTTCTCCAGACGCTAACCCTAGCCCTAACCCTAAGAATGGCAGATCGCGGTTTCCGGCCACGCCCCCCCTGCGTTCTGGCCATGACAGCTGCGGGAGTAGCAATGTCAGTGCAGTGTCGTGCTGCTCTTGGCAGGCCTTTGCAATCCCAACTATCCCTGGACCTGGGCGCTTTCTCGTTCTCCAGACGCTAACCCTAGCCCTAACCCTAAGAATGGCAGGTCGCGGTTTCCGGCCACGCCCCCCCTGCGTTCTGGCCATGACAGCTGCGGTAGGAGCAATGTCAGTGCAGTGTCGTGCTGCTCTTGGCAGGCCTTTGCAATGCCAACTATCCCTGGACCTGGGCGCTTTCTCGTTCTCCAGACGCTAACCCTAGCCCTAACCCTAAGAATGGCAGGTCGCGGTTTACGGCCACGCCCCCCCTGCGTTCTTGCCATGACAGCTGCGGTAGGAGCAATGTCAGTGCAGTGTCGTGCAGCTCTTGGCAGGCCTTTGCAATCCCAACTATCGCTGGACCTGGGCGCTTTCTCGTTCTCCAGATGCTAACCCTAGCACTAACCCTAATAATGGCAGGTCGCGGTTTCCGGCCACGCCCCCCCTGCGTTCTGGCCATGACAGCTGCGGTTGGAGCAATGTCAGTGCAGTGTCGTGCTGCTGTTTGCAGGCCTTTGCAATCCCAACTATCCCTGGACCTGGGCATTTTATCGTTCTCCAGACGCTAACCCTAGCCCTAACCCTAAGAATGGCAGGTCGCGGTTTCCGGCCACGCCCCCCCTGCGTTCTGGCCATGACAGCTGCGGTAGGAGCAATGTCAGTGCAGTGTCGTGCTGTTCTTGGCAGGCCTTTGCAATCCCAACTATCCCTGGACCTGGGCGCTTTCTCGTTCTCCAGACGCTAACACTAGCCCTAACCCTAAGAATGGCAGGTCACGGTTTCCGGCCACGCCCCCCCGTGTTCTGGCCATGACAGCTGCGGTTGGAGCAATGTCAGTGCAGTGTCGTGCTGCTCTTGGCAGGCCTTTGCAATCCCAACTATCCCTGGACCTGGGCGCTTTCTCGTTCTCCAGACGCTAACCCTAGCCCTAACCCTAAGAATGGCAGGTTGCAGTTTCCGGCCACGCCCCCCCTGCATTCTGGCCATGACAGCTGCGGTAGGAGCAATGTCAGTGCAGTGTCGTGCTGCTCTTGGCAGGCCTTTGCAATGCCAACTATCCCTGGACCTGGGCGCTTTCTCGTTCTCCAGACGCTAACCCTAGCCCTAACCCTAAGAATGGCAGGTCACGGTTTCCGGCCACGCCCCCCGTGTTCTGGCCATGACAGCTGCGGTAGGAGCAATGTCAGTGCAGTGTCGTGCAGCTCTTGGCAGGCCTTTGCAATGCCAACTATCCCTGGACCTGGGCATTTTATCGTTCTCCAGACGCTAACCCTAGCCCTAACCCTAAGAATGGCAGGTCGCGGTTTCCGGCCACGCCCCCCCTGCGTTCTGGCCATGACAGCTGCGGTAGGAGCAATGTCAGTGCAGTGTCGTGCTGCTCTTGGCAGGCCTTTGCAATGCCAACTATCCCTGGACCTGGGCGCTTTCTCGTTCTCCAGACGCTAACCCTAGCCCTAACCCTAAGAATGGCAGGTCGCGGTTTACGGCCACGCCCCCCCTGCGTTCTTGCCATGACAGCTGCGGTAGGAGCAATGTCAGTGCAGTGTCGTGCTGCTCTTGGCAGGCCTTTGCAATCCCAACTATCCCTGGACCTGGGCGCTTTCTCGTTCTCCAGACGCTAACCCTAGCCCTAACCCTAAGAATGGCAGGTCACGGTTTCCGGCCACGCCCCCCCTGCGTTCTGGCCATGACAGCTGCGGTAGGAGCAATGTCAGTGCAGTGTCGTGCAGCTCTTGGCAGACCTTTGCAATGCCAACTATCCCTGGACCTGGGCATTTTATCGTTCTCCAGACGCTAACCCTAGCCCTAACCCTAAGAATGGCAGATCGCGGTTTCCGGCCACGCCCCCCCTGCGTTCTGGCCATGACAGCTGCGGTAGGAGCAATGTCAGTGCAGTGTCGTGCTGCTCTTGGCAGGCCTTTGCAATCCCAACTATCCCTGGACCTGGGCGCTTTCTCGTTCTCCAGACGCTAACCCTAGCCCTAACCCTAAGAATGGCAGGTCGCGGTTTCCGGCCACGCCCCCCCTGCGTTCTGGCCATGACAGCTGCGGTAGGAGCAATGTCAGTGCAGTGTCGTGCTGCTCTTGGCAGGCCTTTGCAATGCCAACTATCCCTGGACCTGGGCGCTTTCTCGTTCTCCAGACGCTAACCCTAGCCCTAACCCTAAGAATGGCAGGTCGCGGTTTACGGCCACGCCCCCCCTGCGTTCTTGCCATGACAGCTGCGGTAGGAGCAATGTCAGTGCAGTGTCGTGCAGCTCTTGGCAGGCCTTTGCAATCCCAACTATCGCTGGACCTGGGCGCTTTCTCGTTCTCCAGATGCTAACCCTAGCACTAACCCTAATAATGGCAGGTCGCGGTTTCCGGCCACGCCCCCCCTGCGTTCTGGCCATGACAGCTGCGGTTGGAGCAATGTCAGTGCAGTGTCGTGCTGCTGTTTGCAGGCCTTTGCAATCCCAACTATCCCTGGACCTGGGCATTTTATCGTTCTCCAGACGCTAACCCTAGCCCTAACCCTAAGAATGGCAGGTCGCGGTTTCCGGCCACGCCCCCCCTGCGTTCTTGCCATGACAGCTGCGGTAGGAGCAATGTCAGTGCAGTGTCGTGCTGTTCTTGGCAGGCCTTTGCAATCCCAACTATCCCTGGACCTGGGCGCTTTCTCGTTCTCCAGACGCTAACACTAGCCCTAACCCTAAGAATGGCAGGTCACGGTTTCCGGCCACGCCCCCCCGTGTTCTGGCCATGACAGCTGCGGTTGGAGCAATGTCAGTGCAGTGTCGTGCTGCTCTTGGCAGGCCTTTGCAATCCCAACTATCCCTGGACCTTGGCGCTTTCTCGTTCTCCAGACGCTAACCCTAGCCCTAACCCTAAGAATGGCAGGTTGCAGTTTCCGGCCACGCCCCCCCTGCATTCTGGCCATGACAGCTGTGGTAGGAGCAATGTCAGTGCAGTGTCGTGCTGCTCTTGGCAGGCCTTTGCAATCCCAACTATCCCAGGACCTGGGCATTTTATCGTTCTCCAGACGCTAACCCTAGCCCTAACCCTAAGAATGGCAGGTCGCGGTTTCCGGCCACGCCCCCCCTGCGTTCTGGCCATGACAGCTGCGGTAGGAGCAATGTCAGTGCAGTGTCGTGCTGTTCTTGGCAGGCCTTTGCAATCCCAACTATCCCTGGACCTGGGCGCTTTCTCGTTCTCCAGACGCTAACCCTAGCCCTAACCCTAAGAATGGCAGGTCACGGTTTCCGGCCACGCCCCCCCGTGTTCTGGCCATGACAGCTGCGGTAGGAGCAATGTCAGTGCAGTGTCGTGCTGCTCTTGGCAGGCCTTTGCAATCCCAACTATCGCTGGACCTGGGCGCTTTCTCGTTCTCCAGATGCTAACCCTCGCCCTAACCCTAAGAATGGCAGGTCGCGGTTTCCGGCCACGCCCCCCCCTGCGTTCTGGCCATGACAGCTGCGGTAGGAGCAATGTCAGTGCAGTGTCGTGCAGCTCTTGGCAGGCCTTTGCAATGCCAACTATCCCTGGACCTGGGCATTTTATCGTTCTCCAGACGCTAACCCTAGCCCTAACCCTAAGAATGGCAGGTCGCGGTTTCCGGCCACGCCCCCCCTGCGTTCTGGCCATGACAGCTGCGGTAGGAGCAATGTCAGTGCAGTGTCGTGCTGCTCTTGGCAGGCCTTTGCAATCCCAACTATCCCTGGACCTGGGCGCTTTCTCGTTCTCCAGACGCTAACCCTAGCCCTAACCCTAAGAATGGCAGGTCGCGGTTTCCGGCCACGCCCCCCCTGCGTTCTGGCCATGACAGCTGCGGTAGGAGCAATGTCAGTGCAGTGTCGTGCTGCTCTTGGCAGGCCTTTGCAATCCCAACTATCCCTGGACCTGGGCGCTTTCTCGTTCTCCAGATGCTAACCCTAGCCCTAACCCTAAGAATGGCAGGTCGCGGATTCCGGCCACGCCCACCCTGCGTTCTGCCCATGACAGCTGCGGTAGGAGCAATGTCAGTGCAGTGTCGTGCTGCTCTTGGCAGGCCTTTGCAATCCCAACTATCCCTGGACCTGGGCGCTTTCTCGTTCTCCAGACGCTAACCCTAGCCCTAACCCTAAGAATGGCAGGTCGCGGTTTCCGGTCACGCCCGCCCCTGCGTTCTGGCCATGACAGCTGCGGTAGGAGCAATGTCAGTGCAGTGTCGTGCTGCTCTTGGCAGGCCTTTGCAATGCCAACTATCCCTGGACCTGGGCACTTTCTCGTTCTCCAGACGCTAACCCTAGCCCTAACCCTAAGAATGGCAGGTCACGGTTTCCGGCCACGCCCCCCGTGTTCTGGCCATGACAGCTGCGGTAGGAGCAATGTCAGTGCAGTGTCGTGCAGCTCTTGGCAGACCTTTGCAATGCCAACTATCCCTGGACCTGGGCATTTTATCGTTCTCCAGACGCTAACCCTAGCCCTAACCCTAAGAATGGCAGATCGCGGTTTCCGGCCACGCCCCCCCTGCATTCTGGCCATGACAGCTGCGGTAGGAGCAATGTCAGTGCAGTGTCGTGCTGCTCTTGGCAGGCCTTTGCAATCCCAACTATCCCTGGACCTGGGCGCTTTCTCGTTCTCCAGACGCTAACCCTAGCCCTAACCCTAAGAATGGCAGGTCGCGGTTTCCGGCCACGCCCCCCCTGCGTTCTGGCCATGACAGCTGCGGTAGGAGCAATGTCAGTGCAGTGTCGTGCTGCTCTTGGCAGGCCTTTGCAATCCCAACTATCCCTGGACCTGGGCACTTTCTCGTTCTCCAGACGCTAACCCTAGCCCTAACCCTAAGAATGGCAGGTCGCAGTTTCCAGCCACGCCCCCCCTGCGTTCTGGCCATGACAGCTGCGGTAGGAGCAATGTCAGTGCAGTGTCGTGCTGCTCTTGGCAGGCCTTTGCAATCCCAACTATCCCTGGACCTGGGCGCTTTCTCGTTCTCCAGACGCTAACCCTAGCCCTAACCCTAAGAATGGCAGGTCGCGGTTTCCGGTCACGCCCGCCCCTGCGTTCTGGCCATGACAGCTGCGGTAGGAGCAATGTCAGTGCAGTGTCGTGCTGCTCTTGGCAGGCCTTTGCAATGCCAACTATCCCTGGACCTGGGCGCTTTCTCGTTCTCCAGACGCTAACACTAGCCCTAACCCTAAGAATGGCAGGTCACGGTTTCCGGCCACGCCCCCCGTGTTCTGGCCATGACAGCTGCGGTAGGAGCAATGTCAGTGCAGTGTCGTGCTGCTCTTGGCAGGCCTTTGCAATCCCAACTATCACTGGACCTGGGCGCTTTCTCGTTCTCCAGACGCTAACCCTAGCCCTAACCCTAAGAATGGCAGGTCGCGGTTTCCGGTCACGCCCGCCCCTGCGTTCTGGCCATGACAGCTGCGGTAGGAGCAATGTCAGTGCAGTGTCGTGCTGCTCTTGGCAGGCCTTTGCAATCCCAACTATCCCTGGACCTGGGCGCTTTCTCGTTCTCCAGACGCTAACCCTAGCCCTAACCCTAAGAATGGCAGGTCACGGTTTCCGGCCACGCCCCCCGTGTTCTGGCCATGACAGCTGCGGTAGGAGCAATGTCAGTGCAGTGTCGTGCAGCTCTTGGCAGGCCTTTGCAATGCCAACTATCCCTGGACCTGGGCATTTTATCGTTCTCCAGACGCTAACCCTAGCCCTAACCCTAAGAATGGCAGGTCGCGGTTTCCGGCCACGCCCCCCCGCGTTCTGGCCATGACAGCTGCGGTAGGAGCAATGTCAGTGCAGTGTCGTGCTGCTCTTGGCAGGCCTTTGCAATCCCAACTATCCCTGGACCTGGGCGCTTTCTCGTTCTCCAGACGCTAACCCTAGCCCTAACCCTAAGAATGGCAGGTCGCGGTTTCCGGCCACGCCCCCCCTGCGTTCTGGCCATGACAGCTGCGGTAGGAGCAATGTCAGTGCAGTGTCGTGCTGCTCTTGGCAGGCCTTTGCAATCCCAACTATCCCTGGACCTGGGCGCTTTCTCGTTCTCCAGACGCTAACCCTAGCCCTAACCCTAAGAATGGCAGGTCGCGGTTTCCGGCCACGCCCGCCTGGGTTCTGGCCATGACAGCTGCGGTAGGAGCAATGTCAGTGCAGTGTCGTGCTGCTCTTGGCAGGCCTTTGCAATCCCAACTATCCCTGGACCTGGGCGCTTTCTCGTTCTCCAGACGCTAACCCTAGCCCTAACCCTAAGAATGGCAGGTCGCGGTTTCCGGGCACGCCCCCCCTGCGTTCTGGCCATGACAGCTGCGGTAGGAGCAATGTCAGTGCAGTGTCGTGCTGCTCTTGGCAGGCCTTTGCAATCCCAACTATCCCTGGACCTGGGCGCTTTCTCGTTCTCCAGACGCTAACCCTAGCCCTAACCCTAAGAATGGCAGGTCGCGGTTTCCGGCCACGCCCGCCTGGGTTCTGGCCATGACAGCTGCGGTAGGAGCAATGTCAGTGCAGTGTCGTGCTGCTCTTGGCAGGCCTTTGCAATCCCAACTATCCCTGGACCTGGGCGCTTTCTCGTTCTCCAGACGCTAACCCTAGCCCTAACCCTAAGAATGGCAGGTCGCGGTTTCCGGCCACGCCCCCCCTGCGTTCTGGCCATGACAGCTGCGGTAGGAGCAATGTCAGTGCAGTGTCGTGCTGCTCTTGGCAGGCCTTTGCAATCCCAACTATCCCTGGACCTGGGCGCTTTCTCGTTCTCCAGACGCTAACCCTAGCCCTAACCCTAAGAATGGCAGGTCGCGGTTTCCGGCCACGCCCCCCCTGCGTTCTGGCCATGACAGCTGCGGTAGGAGCAATGTCAGTGCAGTGTCGTGCTGCTCTTGGCAGGCCTTTGCAATCCCAACTATCTCTGGACCTGGGCGCTTTCTCGTTCTCCAGACGCTAACCCTAGCCCTAACCCTAAGAATGGCAGGTCGCGGTTTCCGGCCACGCCCCCCCTGCGTTCTGGCCATGACAGCTGCGGTAGGAGCAATGTCAGTGCAGTGTCGTGCTGCTCTTGGCAGGCCTTTGCAATCCCAACTATCCCTGGACCTGGGCGCTTTCTCGTTCTCCAGACGCTAACCCTAGCCCTAACCCTAAGAATGGCAGGTCACGGTTTCCGGCCACGCCCCCCGTGTTCTGGCCATGACAGCTGCGGTAGGAGCAATGTCAGTGCAGTGTCGTGCAGCTCTTGGCAGACCTTTGCAATGCCAACTATCTCTGGACCTGGGCGCTTTCTCGTTCTCCAGACGCTAACCCTAGCCCTAACCCTAAGAATGGCAGGTCGCGGTTTCCGGCCACGCCCCCCCTGCGTTCTGGCCATGACAGCTGCGGTAGGAGCAATGTCAGTGCAGTGTCGTGCTGCTCTTGGCAGGCCTTTGCAATCCCAACTATCCCTGGACCTGGGCGCTTTCTCGTTCTCCAGACGCTAACCCTAGCCCTAACCCTAAGAATGGCAGGTCGCGGTTTCCGGCCACGCCCCCCCTGCGTTCTGGCCATGACAGCTGCGGTAGGAGCAATGTCAGTGCAGTGTCGTGCTGCTCTTGGCAGGCCTTTGCAATCCCAACTATCCCTGGACCTGGGCACTTTCTCGTTCTCCAGACGCTAACCCTAGCCCTAACCCTAAGAATGGCAGGTCGCGGTTTCCGGCCACGCCCCCCCTGCGTTCTGGCCATGACAGCTGCGGTAGGAGCAATGTCAGTGCAGTGTCGTGCTGCTCTTGGCAGGCCTTTGCAATCCCAACTATCCCTGGACCTGGGCGCTTTCTCGTTCTCCAGACGCTAACCCTAGCCCTAACCCTAAGAATGGCAGGTCGCGGTTTCCGGCCACGCCCCCCCTGCGTTCTGGCCATGACAGCTGCGGTAGGAGCAATGTCAGTGCAGTGTCGTGCTGCTCTTGGCAGGCCTTTGCAATGCCAACTATCCCTGGACCTGGGCGCTTTCTCGTTCTCCAGACGCTAACCCTAGCCCTAACCCTAAGAATGGCAGGTCACGGTTTCCGGCCACGCCCCCCGTGTTCTGGCCATGACAGCTGCGGTAGGAGCAATGTCAGTGCAGTGTCGTGCAGCTCTTGGCAGGCCTTTGCAATGCCAACTATCCCTGGACCTGGGCATTTTATCGTTCTCCAGACGCTAACCCTAGCCCTAACCCTAAGAATGGCAGGTCGCGGTTTCCGGCCACGCCCCCCCTGCGTTCTGGCCATGACAGCTGCGGTAGGAGCAATGTCAGTGCAGTGTCGTGCTGCTCTTGGCAGGCCTTTGCAATGCCAACTATCCCTGGACCTGGGCGCTTTCTCGTTCTCCAGACGCTAACCCTAGCCCTAACCCTAAGAATGGCAGGTCGCGGTTTCCGGCCACGCCCCCCCTGCGTTCTGGCCATGACAGCTGCGGTAGGAGCAATGTCAGTGCAGTGTCGTGCTGCTCTTGGCAGGCCTTTGCAATCCCAACTATCCCTGGACCTGGGCGCTTTCTCGTTCTCCAGACGCTAACCCTAGCCCTAACCCTAAGAATGGCAGGTCGCGGTTTCCGGCCACGCCCGCCTGGGTTCTGGCCATGACAGCTGCGGTAGGAGCAATGTCAGTGCAGTGTCGTGCTGCTCTTGGCAGGCCTTTGCAATCCCAACTATCCCTGGACCTGGGCGCTTTCTCGTTCTCCAGACGCTAACCCTAGCCCTAACCCTAAGAATGGCAGGTCGCGGTTTCCGGCCACGCCCGCCTGGGTTCTGGCCATGACAGCTGCGGTAGGAGCAATGTCAGTGCAGTGTCGTGCTGCTCTTGGCAGGCCTTTGCAATCCCAACTATCCCTGGACCTGGGCGCTTTCTCGTTCTCCAGACGCTAACCCTAGCCCTAACCCTAAGAATGGCAGGTCGCGGTTTCCGGCCACGCCCCCCCTGCGTTCTGGCCATGACAGCTGCGGTAGGAGCAATGTCAGTGCAGTGTCGTGCAGCTCTAGGAAGGCCTTTGCAATCCCAACTATCCTGGACCTGTGCGCTTTCTCGTTCTCCAGACGCTAACCCTAGCCCTAACCCTAAGAATGGCAGGTCGCGGTTTCCAGCCACGCCCCCCCTGCGTTCTAGCTGTGAACAGCTGAGGTAGGAGCAATGTCAGTGCAGTGTCGTGCTGCTCTTTGCAGGCCTTTGCAATCCCAACTATCTCTGGACCTGGGCGCTTTCTCGTTCTCCAGACGCTAACCCTAGCCCTAACCCTAAGAATGGCAGGTCGCGGTTTCCGGCCACGCCCCCCCTGCGTTCTGGCCATGACAGCTGCGGTAGGAGCAATGTCAGTGCAGTGTCGTGCTGCTCTTGGCAGGCCTTTGCAATCCCAACTATCCCTGGACCTGGGCGCTTTCTCGTTCTCCAGACGCTAACCCTAGCCCTAACCCTAAGAATGGCAGGTCGCGGTTTCCGGGCACGCCCGCCTGGGTTCTGGCCATGACAGCTGCGGTAGGAGCAATGTCAGTGCAGTGTCGTGCTGCTCTTGGCAGGCCTTTGCAATCCCAACTATCCCTGGACCTGGGCCCTTTCTCGTTCTCCAGACGCTAACCCTAGCCCTAACCCTAAGAATGGCAGGTCGCGGTTTCCGGCCACGCCCCCCCTGCGTTCTGGCCATGACAGCTGCGGTAGGAGCAATGTCAGTGCAGTGTCGTGCTGCTCTTGGCAGGCCTTTGCAATGCCAACTATCCCTGGACCTGGGCACTTTCTCGTTCTCCAGACGCTAACCCTAGCCCTAACCCTAAGAATGGCAGGTCGCGGTTTCCGGCCACGCCCCCCCTGCGTTCTGGCCATGACAGCTGCGGTAGGAGCAATGTCAGTGCAGTGTCGTGCTGCTCTTGGCAGGCCTTTGCAATCCCAACTATCCCTGGACCTGGGCGCTTTCTCGTTCTCCAGACGCTAACCCTAGCCCTAACCCTAAGAATGGCAGGTCGCGGTTTCCGGCCACGCCCCCCCTGCGTTCTGGCCATGACAGCTGCGGTAGGAGCAATGTCAGTGCAGTGTCGTGCTGCTCTTGGCAGGCCTTTGCAATCCCAACTATCCCTGGACCTGGGCGCTTTCTCGTTCTCCAGACGCTAACCCTAGCCCTAACCCTAAGAATGGCAGGTCGCGGTTTCCGGCCACGCCCACCTGGGTTCTGGCCATGACAGCTGCGGTAGGAGCAATGTCAGTGCAGTGTCGTGCTGCTCTTGGCAGGCCTTTGCAATCCCAACTATCCCTGGACCTGGGCGCTTTCTCGTTCTCCAGACGCTAACCCTAGCCCTAACCCTAAGAATGGCAGGTCGCGGTTTCCGGCCACGCCCGCCTGGGTTCTGGCCATGACAGCTGCGGTAGGAGCAATGTCAGTGCAGTGTCGTGCTGCTCTTGGCAGGCCTTTGCAATCCCAACTATCCCTGGACCTGGGCGCTTTCTCGTTCTCCAGACGCTAACCCTAGCCCTAACCCTAAGAATGGCAGGTCGCGGTTTCCGGCCACGCCCGCCTGGGTTCTGGCCATGACAGCTGCGGTAGGAGCAATGTCAGTGCAGTGTCGTGCTGCTCTTGGCAGGCCTTTGCAATCCCAACTATCCCTGGACCTGGGCGCTTTCTCGTTCTCCAGACGCTAACCCTAGCCCTAACCCTAAGAATGGCAGGTCGCGGTTTCCGGCCACGCCCCCCCTGCGTTCTGGCCATGACAGCTGCGGTAGGAGCAATGTCAGTGCAGTGTCGTGCTGCTCTTGGCAGGCCTTTGCAATGCCAACTATCCCTGGACCTGGGCGCTTTCTCGTTCTCCAGACGCTAACCCTAGCCCTAACCCTAAGAATGGCAGGTCACGGTTTCCGGCCACGCCCCCCGTGTTCTGGCCATGACAGCTGCGGTAGGAGCAATGTCAGTGCAGTGTCGTGCTGCTCTTGGCAGGCCTTTGCAATCCCAACTATCCCTGGACCTGGGCGCTTTCTCGTTCTCCAGACGCTAACCCTAGCCCTAACCCTAAGAATGGCAGGTCGCGGTTTCCGGTCACGCCCGCCCCTGCGTTCTGGCCATGACAGCTGCGGTAGGAGCAATGTCAGTGCAGTGTCGTGCTGCTCTTGGCAGGCCTTTGCAATCCCAACTATCCCTGGACCTGGGCGCTTTCTCGTTCTCCAGACGCTAACCCTAGCCCTAACCCTAAGAATGGCAGGTCACGGTTTCCGGCCACGCCCCCCGTGTTCTGGCCATGACAGCTGCGGTAGGAGCAATGTCAGTGCAGTGTCGTGCAGCTCTTGGCAGGCCTTTGCAATGCCAACTATCCCTGGACCTGGGCATTTTATCGTTCTCCAGACGCTAACCCTAGCCCTAACCCTAAGAATGGCAGGTCGCGGTTTCCGGCCACGCCCCCCCTGCGTTCTGGCCATGACAGCTGCGGTAGGAGCAATGTCAGTGCAGTGTCGTGCTGCTCTTGGCAGGCCTTTGCAATCCCAACTATCCCTGGACCTGGGCGCTTTCTCGTTCTCTAGACGCTAACCCTAGCCCTAACCCTAAGAATGGCAGGTCGCGGTTTCCGGCCACGCCCCCCCTGCGTTCTGGCCATGACAGCTGCGGTAGGAGCAATGTCAGTGCAGTGTCGTGCTGCTCTTGGCAGGCCTTTGCAATCCCAACTATCCCTGGACCTGGGCGCTTTCTCGTTCTCCAGACGCTAACCCTAGCCCTAACCCTAAGAATGGCAGGTCGCGGTTTCCGGCCACGCCCGCCTGGGTTCTGGCCATGACAGCTGCGGTAGGAGCAATGTCAGTGCAGTGTCGTGCTGCTCTTGGCAGGCCTTTGCAATCCCAACTATCCCTGGACCTGGGCGCTTTCTCGTTCTCCAGACGCTAACCCTAGCCCTAACCCTAAGAATGGCAGGTCGCGGTTTCCGGCCACGCCCGCCTGGGTTCTGGCCATGACAGCTGCGGTAGGAGCAATGTCAGTGCAGTGTCGTGCTGCTCTTGGCAGGCCTTTGCAATCCCAACTATCCCTGGACCTGGGCGCTTTCTCGTTCTCCAGACGCTAACCCTAGCCCTAACCCTAAGAATGGCAGGTCGCGGTTTCCGGCCACGCCCGCCTGGGTTCTGGCCATGACAGCTGCGGTAGGAGCAATGTCAGTGCAGTGTCGTGCTGCTCTTGGCAGGCCTTTGCAATCCCAACTATCCCTGGACCTGGGCGCTTTCTCGTTCTCCAGACGCTAACCCTAGCCCTAACCCTAAGAATGGCAGGTCGCGGTTTCCGGCCACGCCCCCCCTGCGTTCTGGCCATGACAGCTGCGGTAGGAGCAATGTCAGTGCAGTGTCGTGCTGCTCTTGGCAGGCCTTTGCAATCCCAACTATCCCTGGACCTGGGCGCTTTCTCGTTCTCCAGACGCTAACCCTAGCCCTAACCCTAAGAATGGCAGGTCGCGGTTTCCGGCCACGCCCCCCCTGCGTTCTGGCCATGACAGCTGCGGTAGGAGCAATGTCAGTGCAGTGTCGTGCTGCTCTTGGCAGGCCTTTGCAATCCCAACTATCTCTGGACCTGGGCGCTTTCTCGTTCTCCAGACGCTAACCCTAGCCCTAACCCTAAGAATGGCAGGTCGCGGTTTCCGGCCACGCCCCCCCTGCGTTCTGGCCATGACAGCTGCGGTAGGAGCAATGTCAGTGCAGTGTCGTGCTGCTCTTGGCAGGCCTTTGCAATGCCAACTATCCCTGGACCTGGGCGCTTTCTCGTTCTCCAGACGCTAACCCTAGCCCTAACCCTAAGAATGGCAGGTCGCGGTTTCCGGCCACGCCCCCCCTGCGTTCTGGCCATGACAGCTGCGGTAGGAGCAATGTCAGTGCAGTGTCGTGCTGCTCTTGGCAGGCCTTTGCAATCCCAACTATCCCTGGACCTGGGCGCTTTCTCGTTCTCCAGACGCTAACCCTAGCCCTAACCCTAAGAATGGCAGGTCACGGTTTCCGGCCACGCCCCCCGTGTTCTGGCCATGACAGCTGCGGTAGGAGCAATGTCAGTGCAGTGTCGTGCAGCTCTTGGCAGACCTTTGCAATGCCAACTATCCCTGGACCTGGGCATTTTATCGTTCTCCAGACGCTAACCCTAGCCCTAACCCTAAGAATGGCAGATCGCGGTTTCCGGCCACGCCCCCCCTGCGTTCTGGCCATGACAGCTGCGGTAGGAGCAATGTCAGTGCAGTGTCGTGCTGCTCTTGGCAGGCCTTTGCAATCCCAACTATCCCTGGACCTGGGCGCTTTCTCGTTCTCCAGACGCTAACCCTAGCCCTAACCCTAAGAATGGCAGGTCGCGGTTTCCGGCCACGCCCCCCCTGCGTTCTGGCCATGACAGCTGCGGTAGGAGCAATGTCAGTGCAGTGTCGTGCTGCTCTTGGCAGGCCTTTGCAATGCCAACTATCCCTGGACCTGGGCACTTTCTCGTTCTCCAGACGCTAACCCTAGCCCTAACCCTAAGAATGGCAGGTCGCGGTTTCCGGCCACGCCCCCCCTGCGTTCTGGCCATGACAGCTGCGGTAGGAGCAATGTCAGTGCAGTGTCGTGCTGCTCTTGGCAGGCCTTTGCAATCCCAACTATCCCTGGACCTGGGCGCTTTCTCGTTCTCCAGACGCTAACCCTAGCCCTAACCCTAAGAATGGCAGGTCGCGGTTTCCGGTCACGCCCGCCCCTGCGTTCTGGCCATGACAGCTGCGGTAGGAGCAATGTCAGTGCAGTGTCGTGCTGCTCTTGGCAGGCCTTTGCAATGCCAACTATCCCTGGACCTGGGCGCTTTCTCGTTCTCCAGACGCTAACCCTAGCCCTAACCCTAAGAATGGCAGGTCACGGTTTCCGGCCACGCCCCCCGTGTTCTGGCCATGACAGCTGCGGTAGGAGCAATGTCAGTGCAGTGTCGTGCAGCTCTTGGCAGGCCTTTGCAATGCCAACTATCCCTGGACCTGGGCATTTTATCGTTCTCCAGACGCTAACCCTAGCCCTAACCCTAAGAATGGCAGGTCGCGGTTTCCGGCCACGCCCCCCCTGCGTTCTGGCCATGACAGCTGCGGTAGGAGCAATGTCAGTGCAGTGTCGTGCTGCTCTTGGCAGGCCTTTGCAATCCCAACTATCCCTGGACCTGGGCGCTTTCTCGTTCTCCAGACGCTAACCCTAGCCCTAACCCTAACAATGGCAGGTCGCGGTTTCCGGCCACGCCCGCCTGGGTTCTGGCCATGACAGCTGCGGTAGGAGCAATGTCAGTGCAGTGTCGTGCTGCTCTTGGCAGGCCTTTGCAATCCCAACTATCCCTGGACCTGGGCGCTTTCTCGTTCTCCAGACGCTAACCCTAGCCCTAACCCTAAGAATGGCAGGTCGCGGTTTCCGGCCACGCCCGCCTGGGTTCTGGCCATGACAGCTGCGGTAGGAGCAATGTCAGTGCAGTGTCGTGCTGCTCTTGGCAGGCCTTTGCAATCCCAACTATCCCTGGACCTGGGCGCTTTCTCGTTCTCCAGACGCTAACCCTAGCCCTAACCCTAAGAATGGCAGGTCGCGGTTTCCGGCCACGCCCGCCTGGGTTCTGGCCATGACAGCTGCGGTAGGAGCAATGTCAGTGCAGTGTCGTGCTGCTCTTGGCAGGCCTTTGCAATCCCAACTATCCCTGGACCTGGGCGCTTTCTCGTTCTCCAGACGCTAACCCTAGCCCTAACCCTAAGAATGGCAGGTCGCGGTTTCCGGCCACGCCCCCCCTGCGTTCTGGCCATGACAGCTGCGGTAGGAGCAATGTCAGTGCAGTGTCGTGCTGCTCTTGGCAGGCCTTTGCAATCCCAACTATCCCTGGACCTGGGCGCTTTCTCGTTCTCCAGACGCTAACCCTAGCCCTAACCCTAAGAATGGCAGGTCGCGGTTTCCGGCCACGCCCCCCCTGCGTTCTGGCCATGACAGCTGCGGTAGGAGCAATGTCAGTGCAGTGTCGTGCTGCTCTTGGCAGGCCTTTGCAATCCCAACTATCTCTGGACCTGGGCGCTTTCTCGTTCTCCAGACGCTAACCCTAGCCCTAACCCTAAGAATGGCAGGTCGCGGTTTCCGGCCACGCCCCCCCTGCGTTCTGGCCATGACAGCTGCGGTTGGAGCAATGTCAGTGCAGTGTCGTGCTGCTCTTGGCAGGCCTTTGCAATCCCAACTATCCCTGGACCTGGGCGCTTTCTCGTTCTCCAGACGCTAACCCTAGCCCTAACCCTAAGAATGGCAGGTCGCGGTTTCCGGGCACGCCCGCCTGGGTTCTGGCCATGACAGCTGCGGTAGGAGCAATGTCAGTGCAGTGTCGTGCTGCTCTTGGCAGGCCTTTGCAATCCCAACTATCCCTGGACCTGGGCACTTTCTCGTTCTCCAGACGCTAACCCTAGCCCTAACCCTAAGAATGGCAGGTCGCGGTTTCCGGCCACGCCCCCCCTGCGTTCTGGCCATGACAGCTGCGGTAGGAGCAATGTCAGTGCAGTGTCGTGCTGCTCTTGGCAGGCCTTTGCAATGCCAACTATCCCTGGACCTGGGCACTTTCTCGTTCTCCAGACGCTAACCCTAGCCCTAACCCTAAGAATGGCAGGTCGCGGTTTCCGGCCACGCCCCCCCTGCGTTCTGGCCATGACAGCTGCGGTAGGAGCAATGTCAGTGCAGTGTCGTGCTGCTCTTGGCAGGCCTTTGCAATCCCAACTATCCCTGGACCTGGGCGCTTTCTCGTTCTCCAGACGCTAACCCTAGCCCTAACCCTAAGAATGGCAGGTCGCGGTTTCCGGCCACGCCCCCCCTGCGTTCTGGCCATGACAGCTGCGGTAGGAGCAATGTCAGTGCAGTGTCGTGCTGCTCTTGGCAGGCCTTTGCAATCCCAACTATCCCTGGACCTGGGCGCTTTCTCGTTCTCCAGACGCTAACCCTAGCCCTAACCCTAAGAATGGCAGGTCGCGGTTTCCGGCCACGCCCGCCTGGGTTCTGGCCATGACAGCTGCGGTAGGAGCAATGTCAGTGCAGTGTCGTGCTGCTCTTGGCAGGCCTTTGCAATCCCAACTATCCCTGGACCTGGGCGCTTTCTCGTTCTCCAGACGCTAACCCTAGCCCTAACCCTAAGAATGGCAGGTCGCGGTTTCCGGCCACGCCCGCCTGGGTTCTGGCCATGACAGCTGCGGTAGGAGCAATGTCAGTGCAGTGTCGTGCTGCTCTTGGCAGGCCTTTGCAATCCCAACTATCCCTGGACCTGGGCGCTTTCTCGTTCTCCAGACGCTAACCCTAGCCCTAACCCTAAGAATGGCAGGTCGCGGTTTCCGGCCACGCCCGCCTGGGTTCTGGCCATGACAGCTGCGGTAGGAGCAATGTCAGTGCAGTGTCGTGCTGCTCTTGGCAGGCCTTTGCAATCCCAACTATCCCTGGACCTGGGCGCTTTCTCGTTCTCCAGACGCTAACCCTAGCCCTAACCCTAAGAATGGCAGGTCGCGGTTTCCGGCCACGCCCGCCTGGGTTCTGGCCATGACAGCTGCGGTAGGAGCAATGTCAGTGCAGTGTCGTGCTGCTCTTGGCAGGCCTTTGCAATCCCAACTATCCCTGGACCTGGGCGCTTTCTCGTTCTCCAGACGCTAACCCTAGCCCTAACCCTAAGAATGGCAGGTCGCGGTTTCCGGCCACGCCCCCCCTGCGTTCTGGCCATGACAGCTGCGGTAGGAGCAATGTCAGTGCAGTGTCGTGCTGCTCTTGGCAGGCCTTTGCAATCCCAACTATCCCTGGACCTGGGCGCTTTCTCGTTCTCCAGACGCTAACCCTAGCCCTAACCCTAAGAATGGCAGGTCGCGGTTTCCGGCCACGCCCCCCCTGCGTTCTGGCCATGACAGCTGCGGTAGGAGCAATGTCAGTGCAGTGTCGTGCTGCTCTTGGCAGGCCTTTGCAATCCCAACTATCTCTGGACCTGGGCGCTTTCTCGTTCTCCAGACGCTAACCCTAGCCCTAACCCTAAGAATGGCAGGTCGCGGTTTCCGGCCACGCCCCCCCTGCGTTCTGGCCATGACAGCTGCGGTAGGAGCAATGTCAGTGCAGTGTCGTGCTGCTCTTGGCAGGCCTTTGCAATCCCAACTATCCCTGGACCTGGGCGCTTTCTCGTTCTCCAGACGCTAACCCTAGCCCTAACCCTAAGAATGGCAGGTCGCGGTTTCCGGGCACGCCCGCCTGGGTTCTGGCCATGACAGCTGCGGTAGGAGCAATGTCAGTGCAGTGTCGTGCTGCTCTTGGCAGGCCTTTGCAATCCCAACTATCCCTGGACCTGGGCACTTTCTCGTTCTCCAGACGCTAACCCTAGCCCTAACCCTAAGAATGGCAGGTCGCGGTTTCCGGCCACGCCCCCCCTGCGTTCTGGCCATGACAGCTGCGGTAGGAGCAATGTCAGTGCAGTGTCGTGCTGCTCTTGGCAGGCCTTTGCAATGCCAACTATCCCTGGACCTGGGCACTTTCTCGTTCTCCAGACGCTAACCCTAGCCCTAACCCTAAGAATGGCAGGTCGCGGTTTCCGGCCACGCCCCCCCTGCGTTCTGGCCATGACAGCTGCGGTAGGAGCAATGTCAGTGCAGTGTCGTGCTGCTCTTGGCAGGCCTTTGCAATCCCAACTATCCCTGGACCTGGGCGCTTTCTCGTTCTCCAGACGCTAACCCTAGCCCTAACCCTAAGAATGGCAGGTCGCGGTTTCCGGCCACGCCCCCCCTGCGTTCTGGCCATGACAGCTGCGGTAGGAGCAATGTCAGTGCAGTGTCGTGCTGCTCTTGGCAGGCCTTTGCAATCCCAACTATCCCTGGACCTGGGCGCTTTCTCGTTCTCCAGACGCTAACCCTAGCCCTAACCCTAAGAATGGCAGGTCGCGGTTTCCGGCCACGCCCGCCTGGGTTCTGGCCATGACAGCTGCGGTAGGAGCAATGTCAGTGCAGTGTCGTGCTGCTCTTGGCAGGCCTTTGCAATCCCAACTATCCCTGGACCTGGGCGCTTTCTCGTTCTCCAGACGCTAACCCTAGCCCTAACCCTAAGAATGGCAGGTCGCGGTTTCCGGCCACGCCCGCCTGGGTTCTGGCCATGACAGCTGCGGTAGGAGCAATGTCAGTGCAGTGTCGTGCTGCTCTTGGCAGGCCTTTGCAATCCCAACTATCCCTGGACCTGGGCGCTTTCTCGTTCTCCAGACGCTAACCCTAGCCCTAACCCTAAGAATGGCAGGTCGCGGTTTCCGGCCACGCCCCCCCTGCGTTCTGGCCATGACAGCTGCGGTAGGAGCAATGTCAGTGCAGTGTCGTGCTGCTCTTGGCAGGCCTTTGCAATCCCAACTATCCCTGGACCTGGGCGCTTTCTCGTTCTCCAGACGCTAACCCTAGCCCTAACCCTAAGAATGGCAGGTCGCGGTTTCCGGCCACGCCCCCCCTGCGTTCTGGCCATGACAGCTGCGGTAGGAGCAATGTCAGTGCAGTGTCGTGCTGCTCTTGGCAGGCCTTTGCAATGCCAACTATCCCTGGACCTGGGCGCTTTCTCGTTCTCCAGACGCTAACCCTAGCCCTAACCCTAAGAATGGCAGGTCGCGGTTTCCGGCCACGCCCCCCCTGCGTTCTGGCCATGACAGCTGCGGTAGGAGCAATGTCAGTGCAGTGTCGTGCAGCTCTTGGCAGACCTTTGCAATGCCAACTATCCCTGGACCTGGGCATTTTATCGTTCTCCAGACGCTAACCCTAGCCCTAACCCTAAGAATGGCAGATCGCGGTTTCCGGCCACGCCCCCCCTGCGTTCTGGCCATGACAGCTGCGGTAGGAGCAATGTCAGTGCAGTGTCGTGCTGCTCTTGGCAGGCCTTTGCAATCCCAACTATCCCTGGACCTGGGCGCTTTCTCGTTCTCCAGACGCTAACCCTAGCCCTAACCCTAAGAATGGCAGGTCGCGGTTTCCGGCCACGCCCCCCCTGCGTTCTGGCCATGACAGCTGCGGTAGGAGCAATGTCAGTGCAGTGTCGTGCTGCTCTTGGCAGGCCTTTGCAATCCCAACTATCCCTGGACCTGGGCACTTTCTCGTTCTCCAGACGCTAACCCTAGCCCTAACCCTAAGAATGGCAGGTCGCGGTTTCCGGTCACGCCCGCCCCTGCGTTCTGGCCATGACAGCTGCGGTAGGAGCAATGTCAGTGCAGTGTCGTGCTGCTCTTGGCAGGCCTTTGCAATGCCAACTATCCCTGGACCTGGGCGCTTTCTCGTTCTCCAGACGCTAACCCTAGCCCTAACCCTAAGAATGGCAGGTCACGGTTTCCGGCCACGCCCCCCGTGTTCTGGCCATGACAGCTGCGGTAGGAGCAATGTCAGTGCAGTGTCGTGCAGCTCTTGGCAGGCCTTTGCAATGCCAACTATCCCTGGACCTGGGCATTTTATCGTTCTCCAGACGCTAACCCTAGCCCTAACCCTAAGAATGGCAGGTCGCGGTTTCCGGCCACGCCCGCCTGGGTTCTGGCCATGACAGCTGCGGTAGGAGCAATGTCAGTGCAGTGTCGTGCTGCTCTTGGCAGGCCTTTGCAATCCCAACTATCCCTGGACCTGGGCGCTTTCTCGTTCTCCAGACGCTAACCCTAGCCCTAACCCTAAGAATGGCAGGTCGCGGTTTCCGGCCACGCCCCCCCTGCGTTCTGGCCATGACAGCTGCGGTAGGAGCAATGTCAGTGCAGTGTCGTGCTGCTCTTGGCAGGCCTTTGCAATCCCAACTATCCCTGGACCTGGGCGCTTTCTCGTTCTCCAGACGCTAACCCTAGCCCTAACCCTAAGAATGGCAGGTCGCGGTTTCCGGCCACGCCCCCCCTGCGTTCTGGCCATGACAGCTGCGGTAGGAGCAATGTCAGTGCAGTGTCGTGCTGCTCTTGGCAGGCCTTTGCAATCCCAACTATCTCTGGACCTGGGCGCTTTCTCGTTCTCCAGACGCTAACCCTAGCCCTAACCCTAAGAATGGCAGGTCGCGGTTTCCGGCCACGCCCCCCCTGCGTTCTGGCCATGACAGCTGCGGTAGGAGCAATGTCAGTGCAGTGTCGTGCTGCTCTTGGCAGGCCTTTGCAATCCCAACTATCCCTGGACCTGGGCGCTTTCTCGTTCTCCAGACGCTAACCCTAGCCCTAACCCTAAGAATGGCAGGTCGCGGTTTCCGGGCACGCCCGCCTGGGTTCTGGCCATGACAGCTGCGGTAGAAGCAATGTCAGTGCAGTGTCGTGCTGCTCTTGGCAGGCCTTTGCAATGCCAACTATCCCTGGACCTGGGCACTTTCTCGTTCTCCAGACGCTAACCCTAGCCCTAACCCTAAGAATGGCAGGTCGCGGTTTCCGGCCACGCCCCCCCTGCGTTCTGGCCATGACAGCTGCGGTAGGAGCAATGTCAGTGCAGTGTCGTGCTGCTCTTGGCAGGCCTTTGCAATCCCAACTATCCCTGGACCTGGGCGCTTTCTCGTTCTCCAGACGCTAACCCTAGCCCTAACCCTAAGAATGGCAGGTCGCGGTTTCCGGCCACGCCCCCCCTGCGTTCTGGCCATGACAGCTGCGGTAGGAGCAATGTCAGTGCAGTGTCGTGCTGCTCTTGGCAGGCCTTTGCAATCCCAACTATCCCTGGACCTGGGCGCTTTCTCGTTCTCCAGACGCTAACCCTAGCCCTAACCCTAAGAATGGCAGGTCGCGGTTTCCGGCCACGCCCCCCCTGCGTTCTGGCCATGACAGCTGCGGTAGGAGCAATGTCAGTGCAGTGTCGTGCTGCTCTTGGCAGGCCTTTGCAATCCCAACTATCCCTGGACCTGGGCGCTTTCTCGTTCTCCAGACGCTAACCCTAGCCCTAACCCTAAGAATGGCAGGTCGCGGTTTCCGGCCACGCCCGCCTGGGTTCTGGCCATGACAGCTGCGGTAGGAGCAATGTCAGTGCAGTGTCGTGCTGCTCTTGGCAGGCCTTTGCAATCCCAACTATCCCTGGACCTGGGCGCTTTCTCGTTCTCCAGACGCTAACCCTAGCCCTAACCCTAAGAATGGCAGGTCGCGGTTTCCGGCCACGCCTCCCCTGCGTTCTGGCCATGACAGCTGCGGTAGGAGCAATGTCAGTGCAGTGTCGTGCTGCTCTTGGCAGGCCTTTGCAATCCCAACTATCCCTGGACCTGGGCGCTTTCTCGTTCTCCAGACGCTAACCCTAGCCCTAACCCTAAGAATGGCAGGTCGCGGTTTCCGGCCACGCCCGCCCTGCGTTCTGGCCATGACAGCTGCGGTAGGAGCAATGTCAGTGCAGTGTCGTGCTGCTCTTGGCAGGCCTTTGCAATGCCAACTATCTCTGGACCTGGGCGCTTTCTCGTTCTCCAGACGCTAACCCTAGCCCTAACCCTAAGAATGGCAGGTCGCGGTTTCCGGCCACGCCCCCCCTGCGTTCTGGCCATGACAGCTGCGGTAGGAGCACTGTCAGTGCAGTGTCGTGCTGCTCTTGGCAGGCCTTTGCAATCCCAACTATCCCTGGACCTGGGCGCTTTCTCGTTCTCCAGACGCTAACCCTAGCCCTAACCCTAAGAATGGCAGGTCGCGGTTTCCGGCCACGCCCCCCCTGCGTTCTGGCCATGACAGCTGCGGTAGGAGCAATGTCAGTGCAGTGTCGTGCTGCTCTTGGCAGGCCTTTGCAATGCCAACTATCCCTGGACCTGGGCGCTTTCTCGTTCTCCAGACGCTAACCCTAGCCCTAACCCTAAGAATGGCAGGTTGCGGTTTCCGGCCACGCCCCCCCTGCGTTCTGGCCATGACAGCTGCGGTAGGAGCAATGTCAGTGCAGTGTCGTGCTGCTCTTGGCAGGCCTTTGCAATCCCAACTATCCCTGGACCTGGGCGCTTTCTCGTTCTCCAGACGCTAACCCTAGCCCTAACCCTAAGAATGGCAGGTCGCGGTTTCCGGCCACGCCCCCCCTGCGTTCTGGCCATGACAGCTGCGGTAGGAGCAATGTCAGTGCAGTGTCGTGCTGCTCTTGGCAGGCCTTTGCAATCCCAACTATCTCTGGACCTGGGCGCTTTCTCGTTCTCCAGACGCTAACCCTAGCCCTAACCCTAAGAATGGCAGGTTGCGGTTTCCGGCCACGCCCCCCCTGCGTTCTGGCCATGACAGCTGCGGTAGGAGCAATGTCAGTGCAGTGTCGTGCTGCTCTAGGAAGGCCTTTGCAATCCCAACTATCCCTGGACCTGGGGGCTTTCTCGTTCTCCAGACGCTAACCCTAGCCCTAACCCTAAGAATGGCAGGTCGCGGTTTCTGGCCACGCCCTCCTGGGTTCTGGCCATGACAGCTGCGGTAGGAGCAATGTCAGTGCAGTGTCGTGCTGCTCTTGGCAGGCCTTTGCAATCCCAACTATCCCTGGACCTGGGCGCTTTCTCGTTCTCTAGACACTAACCCTAGCCCTAACCCTAAGAATGGCAGGTCGCAGTTTCCGGCCACGCCCCCCCTGCGTTCTGGCCATGACAGCTGCGGTAGGAGCAATGTCAGTGCAGTGTCGTGCTGCTCTTGGCAGGCCTTTGCAATGCCGACTATCCCTGGACCTGGGCGCTTTCTCGTTCTCCAGACGCTAACCCTAGCCCTAACCCTAAGAATGGCAGGTCGCGGTTTCCGGCCACGCCCGCCTGGGTTCTAGCCATGACAGCTGCGGTAGGAGCAATGTCAGTGCAGTGTCGTGCTGCTCTTGGCAGGCCTTTGCAATCCCAACTATCCCTGGACCTGGGCGCTTTCTCGTTCTCCAGACGCTAACCCTAGCCCTAACCCTAAGAATGGCAGGTCGCGGTTTCCGGTCACGCCCCCCCCTGCGTTCTGGCCATGACAGCTGCAGTAGGAGCAATGTCAGTGCAGTGTCGTGCTGCTCTTGGCAGGCCTTTGCAATCCCAACTATCCCTGGACCTGTGCGCTTTCTCGTTCTCCAGACGCTAACCCTAGCCCTAACCCTAAGAATGGCAGATCGCGGTTTCCGGCCACGCCCCCCCTGCATTCTGGCCATGACAGCTGCGGTAGGAGCAATGTCAGTGCAGTGTCGTGCTGCTCTTGGCAGGCCTTTGCAATGCCAACTATCCCTGGACCTGGGCGCTTTCTCGTTCTCCAGACGCTAACCCTAGCCCTAACCCTAATAATGGCAGGTCGCGGTTTCCGGCCACGCCCCCCCTGCGTTCTGGCCATGACAGCTGCGGTAGGAGCAATGTCAGTGCAGTGTCGTGCAGCTCTTGGCAGGCCTTTGCAATCCCAACTATCCCTGGACCTGGGCGCTTTCTCGTTCTCCAGATGCTAACCCTAGCCCTAACCCTAAGAATGGCAGGTCGCGGTTTCCGGCCACGCCCCCCCTGCGTTCTGGCCATGACAGCTGCGGTAGGAGCAATGTCAGTGCAGTGTCGTGCTGCTCTTGGCAGGCCTTTGCAATCCCAACTATCCCTGGACCTGGGCGCTTTCTCGTTCTCCAGACGCTAACCCTAGCCCTAACCCTAAGAATGGCATGTCGCGGTTTCCGGCCACGCCCCCCCTGCGTTCTGGCTTTGACAGCTGAGGTAGGAGCAATGTCAGTGCAGTGTCGTGCTGCTCTTGGCAGGCCTTTGCAATCCCAACTATCCCTGGACCTGGGCCCTTTCTCGTTCTCCAGACGCTAACCCTAGCCCTAACCCTAAGAATGGCAGGTCGCGGTTTCCGGCCACGCCCGCCTGGGTTCTGGCCATGACAGCTGCGGTAGGAGCAATGTCAGTGCAGTGTCGTGCTGCTCTTGGCAGGCCTTTGCAATCCCAACTATCCCTGGACCTGGGCGCTTTCTCGTTCTCCAGACGCTAACCCTAGCCCTAACCCTAAGAATGGAAGGTCGCAGTTTCCGGCCACGCCCCCCCTGCGTTCTGGCCATGACAGCTGCGGTAGGAGCAATGTCAGTGCAGTTTCGTGCTGCTCTTGGCAGGCCTTTGCAATCCCAAATATCTCTGGACCTGGGCGCTTTCTCGTTCTCCAGACGCTAACCCTAGCCCTAACCCTAAGAATGGCAGGTCGCGGTTTCCGGCCACGCCCCCCCTGCGTTCTGGCCATGACAGCTGCGGTAGGAGCAATGTCAGTGCAGTGTCGTGCTGCTCTTGGCAGGCCTTTGCAATCCCAACTATTCCTGGACATGGGCGCTTTCTCGTTCTCCAGACGCTAACCCTAGCCCTAACCCTAAGAATGGCAGGTCGCGGTTTCCGGCCACGCCCGCCTGGGTTCTGGCCATGACAGCTGCGGTAGGAGCAATGTCAGTGCAGTGTCGTGCTGCTCTTGGCAGGCCTTTGCAATCCCAACTATCCCTGGACCTGGGGGCTTTCTCGTTCTCCAGATGCTAACCCTAGCCCTAACCCTAAGAATGGCAGGTCGCGGATTCCGGCCACGCCCCCCCTGCGTTCTGGCCATGACAGCTGCGGTAGGAGCAATGTCAGTGCAGTGTCGTGCTGCTGTTTGCAGGCCTTTGCAATCCCAACTATCCCTGGACCTGGGCGTTTTCTCGTTCTCCAGATGCTAACCCTAGCCCTAACCCTAAGAATGGAAGGTCGCGGTTTCCGGCCACGCCCTCCCTGCGTTCTGGCCATGACAGCTGCGGTAGGAGCAATGTCAGGGCAGTGTCGTGCAGCTCTTGGCAGGCCTTTGCAATGCCAACTATCCCTGGACCTGGGCGCTTTCTCGTTCTCCAGATGCTAACCCTAGCCCTAACCCTAAGAATGGCAGGTCGCGGTTTCCGGCCACGCCCCCCCTGCGTTCTGGCCATGACAGCTGCGGTAGGAGCAATGTCAGTGCAGTGTCGTGCTGCTCTTGGCAGGCCTTTGGAATCCCAACTATCCCTGGACCTGGGCGCTTTCTCGTTCTCCAGACGCTAACCCTAGCGCTTACCCTAAGAATGGCAGGTCGCGGTTTCCGGCCACGCCCCCCCTGCGTTCTGGCCATGACAGCTGCGGTAGGAGCAATGTCAGTGCAGTGTCGTGCTGCTCTTGGCAGGCCTTTGCAATCCCAACTATCCCTGGACCTGGGCGCTTTCTCGTTCTCCAGACGCTAACCCTAGCCCTAACCCTAAGAATGGCAGGTCACGGTTTCCGGCAACGCCCCCCCGTGTTCTGGCCATGACAGCTGCGGTAGGAGCAATGTCAATGCAGTGTCGTGCTGCTCTTGGCAGGCCTTTGCAATCCCAACTATCCCTGGACCTGGGCGCTTTCTCGTTCTCCAGACGCTAACCCTAGCCCTAACCCTAAGAATGGCAGGTCGCGGTTTCCGGCCACGCCCGCCCTGCGTTCTGGCCATGACAGCTGCGGTAGGAGCAATGTCAGTGCAGTGTCGTGCTGCTCTTGGCAGGCCTTTGCAATGCCAACTATCTCTGGACCTGGGCGCTTTCTCGTTCTCCAGACGCTAACCCTAGCCCTAACCCTAAGAATGGCAGGTCGCGGTTTCCGGCCACGCCCCCCCTGCGTTCTGGCCATGACAGCTGCGGTAGGAGCACTGTCAGTGCAGTGTCGTGCTGCTCTTGGCAGGCCTTTGCAATCCCAACTATCCCTGGACCTGGGCGCTTTCTCGTTCTCCAGACGCTAACCCTAGCCCTAACCCTAAGAATGGCAGGTCGCGGTTTCCGGCCACGCCCCCCCTGCGTTCTGGCCATGACAGCTGCGGTAGGAGCAATGTCAGTGCAGTGTCGTGCTGCTCTTGGCAGGCCTTTGCAATGCCAACTATCCCTGGACCTGGGCGCTTTCTCGTTCTCCAGACGCTAACCCTAGCCCTAACCCTAAGAATGGCAGGTTGCGGTTTCCGGCCACGCCCCCCCTGCGTTCTGGCCATGACAGCTGCGGTAGGAGCAATGTCAGTGCAGTGTCGTGCTGCTCTTGGCAGGCCTTTGCAATCCCAACTATCCCTGGACCTGGGCGCTTTCTCGTTCTCCAGACGCTAACCCTAGCCCTAACCCTAAGAATGGCAGGTCGCGGTTTCCGGCCACGCCCCCCCTGCGTTCTGGCCATGACAGCTGCGGTAGGAGCAATGTCAGTGCAGTGTCGTGCTGCTCTTGGCAGGCCTTTGCAATCCCAACTATCTCTGGACCTGGGCGCTTTCTCGTTCTCCAGACGCTAACCCTAGCCCTAACCCTAAGAATGGCAGGTTGCGGTTTCCGGCCACGCCCCCCCTGCGTTCTGGCCATGACAGCTGCGGTAGGAGCAATGTCAGTGCAGTGTCGTGCTGCTCTAGGAAGGCCTTTGCAATCCCAACTATCCCTGGACCTGGGGGCTTTCTCGTTCTCCAGACGCTAACCCTAGCCCTAACCCTAAGAATGGCAGGTCGCGGTTTCTGGCCACGCCCGCCTGGGTTCTGGCCATGACAGCTGCGGTAGGAGCAATGTCAGTGCAGTGTCGTGCTGCTCTTGGCAGGCCTTTGCAATCCCAACTATCCCTGGACCTGGGCGCTTTCTCGTTCTCTAGACACTAACCCTAGCCCTAACCCTAAGAATGGCAGGTCGCAGTTTCCGGCCACGCCCCCCCTGCGTTCTGGCCATGACAGCTGCGGTAGGAGCAATGTCAGTGCAGTGTCGTGCTGCTCTTGGCAGGCCTTTGCAATGCCGACTATCCCTGGACCTGGGCGCTTTCTCGTTCTCCAGACGCTAACCCTAGCCCTAACCCTAAGAATGGCAGATCGCGGTTTCCGGCCACGCCCGCCTGGGTTCTAGCCATGACAGCTGCGGTAGGAGCAATGTCAGTGCAGTGTCGTGCTGCTCTTGGCAGGCCTTTGCAATCCCAACTATCCCTGGACCTGGGCGCTTTCTCGTTCTCCAGACGCTAACCCTAGCCCTAACCCTAAGAATGGCAGGTCGCGGTTTCCGGTCACGCCCCCCCCTGCGTTCTGGCCATGACAGCTGCAGTAGGAGCAATGTCAGTGCAGTGTCGTGCTGCTCTTGGCAGGCCTTTGCAATCCCAACTATCCCTGGACCTGGGCCCTTTCTCGTTCTCCAGACGCTAACCCTAGCCCTAACCCTAAGAATGGCAGATCGCGGTTTCCGGCCACGCCCCCCCTGCATTCTGGCCATGACAGCTGCGGTAGGAGCAATGTCAGTGCAGTGTCGTGCTGCTCTTGGCAGGCCTTTGCAATGCCAACTATCCCTGGACCTGGGCGCTTTCTCGTTCTCCAGACGCTAACCCTAGCCCTAACCCTAATAATGGCAGGTCGCGGTTTCCGGCCACGCCCCCCCTGCGTTCTGGCCATGACAGCTGCGGTAGGAGCAATGTCAGTGCAGTGTCGTGCAGCTCTTGGCAGGCCTTTGCAATGCCAACTATCCCTGGACCTGGGCGCTTTCTCGTTCTCCAGATGCTAACCCTAGCCCTAACCCTAAGAATGGCAGGTCGCGGTTTCCGGCCACGCCCCCCCTGCGTTCTGGCCATGACAGCTGCGGTAGGAGCAATGTCAGTGCAGTGTCGTGCTGCTCTTGGCAGGCCTTTGCAATCCCAACTATCCCTGGACCTGGGCGCTTTCTCGTTCTCCAGACGCTAACCCTAGCCCTAACCCTAAGAATGGCATGTCGCGGTTTCCGGCCACGCCCGCCTGGGTTCTGGCCATGACAGCTGCGGTAGGAGCAATGTCAGTGCAGTGTCGTGCTGCTCTTGGCAGGCCTTTGCAATCCCAACTATCCCTGGACCTGGGCGCTTTCTCGTTCTCTAGACGCTAACCCTAGCCCTAACCCTAAGAATGGCAGGTCGCAGTTTCCGGCCACGCCCCCCCTGCGTTCTGGCCATGACAGCTGCGGTAGGAGCAATGTCAGTGCAGTTTCGTGCTGCTCTTGGCAGGCCTTTGCAATCCCAAATATCTCTGGACCTGGGCGCTTTCTCGTTCTCCAGACGCTAACCCTAGCCCTAACCCTAAGAATGGCAGGTCGCGGTTTCCGGCCACGCCCCCCCTGCGTTCTGGCCATGACAGCTGCGGTAGGAGCAATGTCAGTGCAGTGTCGTGCTGCTCTTGGCAGGCCTTTGCAATCCCAACTATTCCTGGACATGGGCGCTTTCTCGTTCTCCAGACGCTAACCCTAGCCCTAACCCTAAGAATGGCAGGTCGCGGTTTCCGGCCACGCCCGCCTGGGTTCTGGCCATGACAGCTGCGGTAGGAGCAATGTCAGTGCAGTGTCGTGCTGCTCTTGGCAGGCCTTTGCAATCCCAACTATCCCTGGACCTGGGGGCTTTCTCGTTCTCCAGATGCTAACCCTAGCCCTAACCCTAAGAATGGCAGGTCGCGGATTCCGGCCACGCCCCCCCTGCGTTCTGGCCATGACAGCTGCGGTAGGAGCAATGTCAGTGCAGTGTCGTGCTGCTGTTTGCAGGCCTTTGCAATCCCAACTATCCCTGGACCTGGGCGTTTTCTCGTTCTCCAGATGCTAACCCTAGCCCTAACCCTAAGAATGGAAGGTCGCGGTTTCCGGCCACGCCCCCCCTGCGTTCTGGCCATGACAGCTGCGGTAGGAGCAATGTCAGGGCAGTGTCGTGCTGCTCTTGGCAGGCCTTTGCAATGCCAACTATCCCTGGACCTGGGCGCTTTCTCGTTCTCCAGATGCTAACCCTAGCCCTAACCCTAAGAATGGCAGGTCGCGGTTTCCGGCCACGCCCCCCCTGCGTTCTGGCCATGACAGCTGCGGTAGGAGCAATGTCAGTGCAGTGTCGTGCTGCTCTTGGCAGGCCTTTGGAATCCCAACTATCCCTGGACCTGGGCGCTTTCTCGTTCTCCAGACGCTAACCCTAGTGCTTACCCTAAGAATGGCAGGTCGCGGTTTCCGGCCACGCCCCCCCTGCGTTCTGGCCATGACAGCTGCGGTAGGAGCAATGTCAGTGCAGTGTCGTGCTGCTCTTGGCAGGCCTTTGCAATCCCAACTATCCCTGGACCTGGGCGCTTTCTCGTTCTCCAGACGCTAACCCTAGCCCTAACCCTAAGAATGGCAGGTCGCGGTTTCCGGCCACGCCCGCCCTGCGTTCTGGCCATGACAGCTGCGGTAGGAGCAATGTCAGTGCAGTGTCGTGCTGCTCTTGGCAGGCCTTTGCAATGCCAACTATCTCTGGACCTGGGCGCTTTCTCGTTCTCCAGACGCTAACCCTAGCCCTAACCCTAAGAATGGCAGGTCGCGGTTTCCGGCCACGCCCCCCCTGCGTTCTGGCCATGACAGCTGCGGTAGGAGCACTGTCAGTGCAGTGTCGTGCTGCTCTTGGCAGGCCTTTGCAATCCCAACTATCCCTGGACCTGGGCGCTTTCTCGTTCTCCAGACGCTAACCCTAGCCCTAACCCTAAGAATGGCAGGTCGCGGTTTCCGGCCACGCCCCCCCTGCGTTCTGGCCATGACAGCTGCGGTAGGAGCAATGTCAGTGCAGTGTCGTGCTGCTCTTGGCAGGCCTTTGCAATGCCAACTATCCCTGGACCTGGGCGCTTTCTCGTTCTCCAGACGCTAACCCTAGCCCTAACCCTAAGAATGGCAGGTTGCGGTTTCCGGCCACGCCCCCCCTGCGTTCTGGCCATGACAGCTGCGGTAGGAGCAATGTCAGTGCAGTGTCGTGCTGCTCTTGGCAGGCCTTTGCAATCCCAACTATCCCTGGACCTGGGCGCTTTCTCGTTCTCCAGACGCTAACCCTAGCCCTAACCCTAAGAATGGCAGGTCGCGGTTTCCGGCCACGCCCCCCCTGCGTTCTGGCCATGACAGCTGCGGTAGGAGCAATGTCAGTGCAGTGTCGTGCTGCTCTTGGCAGGCCTTTGCAATCCCAACTATCTCTGGACCTGGGCGCTTTCTCGTTCTCCAGACGCTAACCCTAGCCCTAACCCTAAGAATGGCAGGTTGCGGTTTCCGGCCACGCCCCCCCTGCGTTCTGGCCATGACAGCTGCGGTAGGAGCAATGTCAGTGCAGTGTCGTGCTGCTCTAGGAAGGCCTTTGCAATCCCAACTATCCCTGGACCTGGGCGCTTTCTCGTTCTCCAGACGCTAACCCTAGCCCTAACCCTAAGAATGGCAGGTCGCGGTTTCTGGCCACGCCCGCCTGGGTTCTGGCCATGACAGCTGCGGTAGGAGCAATGTCAGTGCAGTGTCGTGCTGCTCTTGGCAGGCCTTTGCAATCCCAACTATCCCTGGACCTGGGCGCTTTCTCGTTCTCTAGACACTAACCCTAGCCCTAACCCTAAGAATGGCAGGTCGCAGTTTCCGGCCACGCCCCCCCTGCGTTCTGGCCATGACAGCTGCGGTAGGAGCAATGTCAGTGCAGTGTCGTGCTGCTCTTGGCAGGCCTTTGCAATGCCGACTATCCCTGGACCTGGGCGCTTTCTCGTTCTCCAGACGCTAACCCTAGCCCTAACCCTAAGAATGGCAGGTCGCGGTTTCCGGCCACGCCCGCCTGGGTTCTAGCCATGACAGCTGCGGTAGGAGCAATGTCAGTGCAGTGTCGTGCTGCTCTTGGCAGGCCTTTGCAATCCCAACTATCCCTGGACCTGGGCGCTTTCTCGTTCTCCAGACGCTAACCCTAGCCCTAACCCTAAGAATGGCAGGTCGCGGTTTCCGGTCACGCCCCCCCCTGCGTTCTGGCCATGACAGCTGCAGTAGGAGCAATGTCAGTGCAGTGTCGTGCTGCTCTTGGCAGGCCTTTGCAATCCCAACTATCCCTGGACCTGTGCGCTTTCTCGTTCTCCAGACGCTAACCCTAGCCCTAACCCTAAGAATGGCAGATCGCGGTTTCCGGCCACGCCCCCCCTGCATTCTGGCCATGACAGCTGCGGTAGGAGCAATGTCAGTGCAGTGTCGTGCTGCTCTTGGCAGGCCTTTGCAATCCCAACTATCCCTGGACCTGGGCGCTTTCTCGTTCTCCAGACGCTAACCCTAGCCCTAACCCTAAGAATGGCATGTCGCGGTTTCCGGCCACGCCCCCCCTGCGTTCTGGCTTTGACAGCTGAGGTAGGAGCAATGTCAGTGCAGTGTCGTGCTGCTCTTGGCAGGCCTTTGCAATCCCAACTATCCCTGGACCTGGGCCCTTTCTCGTTCTCCAGACGCTAACCCTAGCCCTAACCCTAAGAATGGCAGGTCGCGGTTTCCGGCCACGCCCGCCTGGGTTCTGGCCATGACAGCTGCGGTAGGAGCAATGTCAGTGCAGTGTCGTGCTGCTCTTGGCAGGCCTTTGCAATCCCAACTATCCCTGGACCTGGGCGCTTTCTCGTTCTCTAGACGCTAACCCTAGCCCTAACCCTAAGAATGGCAGGTCGCAGTTTCCGGCCACGCCCCCCCTGCGTTCTGGCCATGACAGCTGCGGTAGGAGCAATGTCAGTGCAGTTTCGTGCTGCTCTTGGCAGGCCTTTGCAATCCCAAATATCTCTGGACCTGGGCGCTTTCTCGTTCTCCAGACGCTAACCCTAGCCCTAACCCTAAGAATGGCAGGTCGCGGTTTCCGGCCACGCCCCCCCTGCGTTCTGGCCATGACAGCTGCGGTAGGAGCAATGTCAGTGCAGTGTCGTGCTGCTCTTGGCAGGCCTTTGCAATCCCAACTATTCCTGGACATGGGCGCTTTCTCGTTCTCCAGACGCTAACCCTAGCCCTAACCCTAAGAATGGCAGGTCGCGGTTTCCGGCCACGCCCGCCTGGGTTCTGGCCATGACAGCTGCGGTAGGAGCAATGTCAGTGCAGTGTCGTGCTGCTCTTGGCAGGCCTTTGCAATCCCAACTATCCCTGGACCTGGGGGCTTTCTCGTTCTCCAGATGCTAACCCTAGCCCTAACCCTAAGAATGGCAGGTCGCGGATTCCGGCCACGCCCCCCCTGCGTTCTGGCCATGACAGCTGCGGTAGGAGCAATGTCAGTGCAGTGTCGTGCTGCTGTTTGCAGGCCTTTGCAATCCCAACTATCCCTGGACCTGGGCGTTTTCTCGTTCTCCAGATGCTAACCCTAGCCCTAACCCTAAGAATGGAAGGTCGCGGTTTCCGGCCACGCCCCCCCTGCGTTCTGGCCATGACAGCTGCGGTAGGAGCAATGTCAGGGCAGTGTCGTGCAGCTCTTGGCAGGCCTTTGCAATGCCAACTATCCCTGGACCTGGGCGCTTTCTCGTTCTCCAGATGCTAACCCTAGCCCTAACCCTAAGAATGGCAGGTCGCGGTTTCCGGCCACGCCCCCCCTGCGTTCTGGCCATGACAGCTGCGGTAGGAGCAATGTCAGTGCAGTGTCGTGCTGCTCTTGGCAGGCCTTTGGAATCCCAACTATCCCTGGACCTGGGCGCTTTCTCGTTCTCCAGACGCTAACCCTAGCGCTTACCCTAAGAATGGCAGGTCGCGGTTTCCGGCCACGCCCCCCCTGCGTTCTGGCCATGACAGCTGCGGTAGGAGCAATGTCAGTGCAGTGTCGTGCTGCTCTTGGCAGGCCTTTGCAATCCCAACTATCCCTGGACCTGGGCGCTTTCTCGTTCTCCAGACGCTAACCCTAGCCCTAACCCTAAGAATGGCAGGTCGCGGTTTCCGGCCACGCCCCCCCTGCGTTCTGGCCATGACAGCTGCGGTAGGAGCAATGTCAGTGCAGTGTCGTGCTGCTCTTGGCAGGCCTTTGCAATCCCAACTATCCCTGGACCTGGGCGCTTTCTCGTTCTCCAGACGCTAACCCTAGCCCTAACCCTAAGAATGGCAGGTCACGGTTTCCGGCAACGCCCCCCCGTCTTCTGGCCATGACAGCTGCGGTAGGAGCAATGTCAGTGCAGTGTCGTGCAGCTCTTGGCAGGCCTTTGCAATCCCAACTATCCCTGGACCTGGGCATTTTATCGTTCTCCAGAAGCTAACCCTAGCCCTAACCCTAAGAATGGCAGATCGCGGTTTCCGGCCACGCCCCCCCTGCGTTCTGGCCATGACAGCTGCGGTAGGAGCAATGTCAGTGCAGTGTCGTGCTGCTCTTGGCAGGCCTTTGCAATCCCAACTATCCCTGGACCTGGGCGCTTTCTCGTTCTCTAGACGCTAACCCTAGCCCTAACCCTAAGAATGGCAGGTCGCAGTTTCCGGCCACGCCCCCCCTGCGTTCTGGCCATGACAGCTGCGGTAGGAGCAATGTCAGTGCAGTTTCGTGCTGCTCTTGGCAGGCCTTTGCAATCCCAACTATCTCTGGACCTGGGCGCTTTCTCGTTCTCCAGACGCTAACCCTAGCCCTAACCCTAAGAATGGCAGGTCGCGGTTTCCGGCCACGCCCCCCCTGCGTTCTGGCCATGACAGCTGCGGTAGGAGCAATGTCAGTGCAGTGTCGTGCTGCTCTTGGCAGGCCTTTGCAATCCCAACTATCCCTGGACCTGGGCGCTTTCTCGTTCTCCAGACGCTAACCCTAGCCCTAACCCTAAGAATGGCAGGTCGCGGTTTCCGGCCACGCCCCCCCTGCGTTCTGGCCATGACAGCTGCGGTAGGAGCAATGTCAGTGCAGTGTCGTGCTGCTCTTGGCAGGCCTTTGCAATCCCAACTATTCCTGGACATGGGCGCTTTCTCGTTCTCCAGACGCTAACCCTAGCCCTAACCCTAAGAATGGCATGTCGCGGTTTCCGGCCACGCCCGCCTGGGTTCTGGCCATGACAGCTGCGGTAGGAGCAACGTCAGTGCAGTGTCGTGCTGCTCTTGGCAGGCCTTTGCAATCCCAACTATCCCTGGACCTGGGGGCTTTCTCGTTCTCCAGATGCTAACCCTAGCCCTAACCCTAAGAATGGCAGGTCGCGGATTCCGGCCACGCCCCCCCTGCGTTCTGGCCATGACAGCTGCGGTAGGAGCAATGTCAGTGCAGTGTCGTGCTGCTCTTGGCAGGCCTTTGCAATCCCAACTATCCCTGGACCTGGGCGTTTTCTCGTTCTCCAGATGCTAACCCTAGCCCTAACCCTAAGAATGGAAGGTCGCGGTTTCCGGCCACGCCCCCCCTGCGTTCTGGCCATGACAGCTGCGGTAGGAGCAATGTCAGGGCAGTGTCGTGCAGCTCTTGGCAGGCCTTTGCAATGCCAACTATCCCTGGACCTGGGCGCTTTCTCGTTCTCCAGATGCTAACCCTAGCCCTAACCCTAAGAATGGCAGGTCGCGGTTTCCGGCCACGCCCCCCCTGCGTTCTGGCCATGACAGCTGCGGTAGGAGCAATGTCAGTGCAGTGTCGTGCTGCTCTTGGCAGGCCTTTGCAATCCCAACTATCCCTGGACCTGGGCGCTTTCTCGTTCTCCAGACGCTAACCCTAGCGCTAACCCTAAGAATGGCAGGTCGCGGTTTCCGGCCACGCCCCCCCTGCGTTCTGGCCATGACAGCTGCGGTAGGAGCAATGTCAGTGCAGTGTCGTGCTGCTCTTGGCAGGCCTTTGCAATCCCAACTATCCCTGGACCTGGGCATTTTATCGTTCTCCAGAAGCTAACCCTAGCCCTAACCCTAAGAATGGCAGATCGCGGTTTCCGGCCACGCCCCCCCTGCGTTCTGGCCATGACAGCTGCGGTAGGAGCAATGTCAGTGCAGTGTCGTGCTGCTCTTGGCAGGCCTTTGCAATCCCAACTATCCCTGGACCTGGGCGCTTTCTCGTTCTCTAGACGCTAACCCTAGCCCTAACCCTAAGAATGGCAGGTCGCAGTTTCCGGCCACGCCCCCCCTGCATTCTGGCCATGACAGCTGCGGTAGGAGCAACGTCAGTGCAGTGTCGTGCTGCTCTTGGCAGGCCTTTGCAATCCCAACTATCCCTGGACCTGGGGGCTTTCTCGTTCTCCAGATGCTAACCCTAGCCCTAACCCTAAGAATGGCAGGTCGCGGATTCCGGCCACGCCCCCCCTGCGTTCTGGCCATGACAGCTGCGGTAGGAGCAATGTCAGTGCAGTGTCGTGCTGCTGTTTGCAGGCCTTTGCAATCCCAACTATCCCTGGACCTGGGCGTTTTCTCGTTCTCCAGATGCTAACCCTAGCCCTAACCCTAAGAATGGAAGGTCGCGGTTTCCGGCCACGCCCCCCCTGCGTTCTGGCCATGACAGCTGCGGTAGGAGCAATGTCAGGGCAGTGTCATGCAGCTCTTGGCAGGCCTTTGCAATGCCAACTATCCCTGGACCTGGGCGCTTTCTCGTTCTCCAGACGCTAACCCTAGCCCTAACCCTAAGAATGGCAGGTCGCGGTTTCCGGCCACGCCCCCCCTGCGTTCTGGCCATGACAGCTGCGGTAGGAGCAATGTCAGTGCAGTGTCGTGCTGCTCTTGGCAGGCCTTTGCAATCCCAACTATCCCTGGACCTGGGCGCTTTCTCGTTCTCCAGACGCTAACCCTAGCGCTAACCCTAAGAATGGCAGGTCGCCGTTTCCGGCCACGCCCCCCCTGCGTTCTGGCCATGACAGCTGCGGTAGGAGCAATGTCAGTGCAGTGTCGTGCTGCTCTTGGCAGGCCTTTGCAATCCCAACTATCCCTGGACCTGGGCACTTTCTCGTTCTCCAGACGCTAACCCTAGCCCTAACCCTAAGAATGGCAGGTCGCGGTTTCCGGCCACGCCCCCCCTGCGTTCTGGCCATGACAGCTGCGGTAGGAGCAATGTCAGTGCAGTGTCGTGCTGCTCTTGGCAGGCCTTTGCAATCCCAACTATCCCTGGACCTGGGCGCTTTCTCGTTCTCCAGACGCTAACCCTAGCCCTAACCCTAAGAATGGCAGGTCACGGTTTCCGGCAACGCCCCCCCGTGTTCTGGCCATGACAGCTGCGGTAGGAGCAATGTCAGTGCAGTGTCATGCAGCTCTTGGCAGGCCTTTGCAATCCCAACTATCCCTGGACCTGGGCATTTTATCGTTCTCCAGAAGCTAACCCTAGCCCTAACCCTAAGAATGGCAGATCGCGGTTTCCGGCCACGCCCCCCCTGCGTTCTGGCCATGACAGCTGCGGTAGGAGCAATGTCAGTGCAGTGTCGTGCTGCTCTTGGCAGGCCTTTGCAATCCCAACTATCCCTGGACCTGGGCACTTTCTCGTTCTCCAGACGCTAACCCTAGCCCTAACCCTAATAATGGCAGGTCGCGGTTTCCGGCCACGCCCCCCCTGCGTTCTGGCCATGACAGCTGCGGTAGGAGCAATGTCAGTGCAGTGTCGTGCAGCTCTTGGCAGGCCTTTGCAATCCCAACTATCCCTGGACCTGGGCGCTTTCTCGTTCTCCAGACGCTAACCCTAGCCCTAACCCTAAGAATGGCAGGTCGCGGTTTCCGGCCACGCCCCCCCTGCGTTCTGGCCATGACAGCTGCGGTAGGAGCAATGTCAGTGCAGTGTCGTGCTGCTCTTGGCAGGCCTTTGGAATCCCAACTATCCCTGGACCTGGGCGCTTTCTCGTTCTCCAGACGCTAACCCTAGCCCTAACCCTAAGAATGGCAGGTCGCGGTTTCCGGCCACGCCCCCCCTGCATTCTGGCCATGACAGCTGCGGTAGGAGCAATGTCAGTGCAGTGTCGTGCTGCTCTTGGCAGGCCTTTGCAATCCCAACTATCCCTGGACCTGGGCTCTTTCTCGTTCTCCAGACGCTAACCCTAGCCCTAACCCTAAGAATGGCAGGTCGCGGTTTCCGGCCACGCCCCCCCTGCGTTCTGGCTATGACAGCTGAGGTAGGAGCAATGTCAGTGCAGTGTCGTGCTGCTCTTGGCAGGCCTTTGCAATCCCAACTATCCCCCGACCTGGGCGCTTTCTCGTTCTCCAGACGCTAACCCTAGCCCTAACCCTAAGAATGGCAGGTCGCGGTTTCCGGCCACGCCCGCCTGGGTTCTGGCCATGACAGCTGCGGTAGGAGCAATGTCAGTGCAGTGTCGTGCTGCTCTTGGCAGGCCTTTGCAAACCCAACTATCCCTGGACCTGGGCGCTTTCTCGTTCTCCAGACGCTAACCCTAGCCCTAACCCTAAGAATGGCAGGTCGCGGTTTCCGGCCACGCCCCCCCTGCGTTCTGGCCATGACAGCTGCGGTAGGAGCAATGTCAGTGCAGTGTCGTGCTGCTCTTGGCAGGCCTTTGCAATCCCAACTATCCCTGGACCTGGGCGCTTTCTCGTTCTCTAGACGCTAACCCTAGCCCTAACCCTAAGAATGGCAGGTCGCAGTTTCCGGCCACGCCCCCCCTGCGTTCTGGCCATGACAGCTGCGGTAGGAGCAATGTCAGTGCAGTTTCGTGCTGCTCTTGGCAGGCCTTTGCAATCCCAACTATCTCTGGACCTGGGCGCTTTCTCGTTCTCCAGACGCTAACCCTAGCCCTAACCCTAAGAATGGCAGGTCACGGTTTCCGGCCACGCCCCCCCTGCGTTCTGGCCATGACAGCTGCGGTAGGAGCAATGTCAGTGCAGTGTCGTGCTGCTCTTGGCAGGCCTTTGCAATCCCAACTATCCCTGGACCTGGGCGCTTTCTCGTTCTCCAGACGCTAACCCTAGCCCTAACCCTAAGAATGGCAGGTCGCGGTTTCCGGCCACGCCCGCCTGGGTTCTGGCCATGACAGCTGCGGTAGGAGCAATGTCAGTGCAGTGTCGTGCTGCTCTTGGCAGGCCTTTGCAATCCCAACTATCCCTGGACCTGGGCGCTTTCTCGTTCTCCAGACGCTAACCCTAGCCCTAACCCTAAGAATGGCAGGTCGCGGTTTCCGGCCACGCCCCCCCTGCGTTCTGGCCATGACAGCTGCGGTAGGAGCAATGTCAGTGCAGTGTCGTGCTGCTCTTGGCAGGCCTTTGCAATCCCAACTATTCCTGGACCTGGGCGCTTTCTCGTTCTCCAGACGCTAACCCTAGCCCTAACCCTAAGAATGGCAGGTCGCGGTTTCCGGCCACGCCCCCCCTGCGTTCTGGCCATGACAGCTGCGTTAGGAGCAATGTCAGTGCAGTGTCGTGCTGCTCTTGGCAGGCCTTTGCAATCCCAACTATCCCTGGACCTGGGCGCTTTCTCGTTCTCCAGACGCTAACCCTAGCCCTAACCCTAAGAATGGCAGGTCGCGGTTTCCCGCCACGCCCCCCCCGCGTTCTAGCCATGACAGCTGCGGTAGGAGCAATGTCAGTGCAGTGTCGTGCTGCTGTTTGCAGGCCTTTGCAATCCCAACTATCCCTGGACCTGGGCGTTTTCTCGTTCTCCAGATGCTAACCCTAGCCCTAACCCTAAGAATGGAAGGTCGCGGTTTCCGGCCACGCCCCCCCTGCGTTCTGGCCATGACAGCTGCGGTAGGAGCAATGTCAGGGCAGTGTCGTGCAGCTCTTGGCAGGCCTTTGCAATGCCAACTATCCCTGGACCTGGGCGCTTTCTCGTTCTCCAGACGCTAACCCTAGCCCTAACCCTAAGAATGGCAGGTCGCGGTTTCCGGCCACGCCCCCCCTGCGTTCTGGCCATGACAGCTGCGGTAGGAGCAATGTCAGTGCAGTGTCGTGCTGCTCTTGGCAGGCCTTTGCAATCCCAACTATTCCTGGACATGGGCGCTTTCTCGTTCTCCAGACGCTAACCCTAGCCCTAACCCTAAGAATGGCAGGTCGCGGTTTCCGGCCACGCCCGCCTGGGTTCTGGCCATGACAGCTGCGGTAGGAGCAACGTCAGTGCAGTGTCGTGCTGCTCTTGGCAGGCCTTTGCAATCCCAACTATCCCTGGACCTGGGGGCTTTCTCGTTCTCCAGATGCTAACCCTAGCCCTAACCCTAAGAATGGCAGGTCGCGGATTCCGGCCACGCCCCCCCTGCGTTCTGGCCATGACAGCTGCGGTAGGAGCAATGTCAGTGCAGTGTCGTGCTGCTGTTTGCAGGCCTTTGCAATCCCAACTATCCCTGGACCTGGGCGTTTTCTCGTTCTCCAGATGCTAACCCTAGCCCTAACCCTAAGAATGGAAGGTCGCGGTTTCCGGCCACGCCCCCCCCTGCGTTCTGGCCATGACAGCTGCGGTAGGAGCAATGTCAGGGCAGTGTCGTGCAGCTCTTGGCAGGCCTTTGCAATGCCAACTATCCCTGGACCTGGGCGCTTTCTCGTTCTCCAGATGCTAACCCTAGCCCTAACCCTAAGAATGGCAGGTCGCGGTTTCCGGCCACGCCCCCCCTGCGTTCTGGCCATGACAGCTGCGGTAGGAGCAATGTCAGTGCAGTGTCGTGCTGCTCTTGGCAGGCCTTTGCAATCCCAACTATCCCTGGACCTGGGCGCTTTCTCGTTCTCCAGACGCTAACCCTAGCGCTAACCCTAAGAATGGCAGGTCGCGGTTTCCGGCCACGCCCCCCCTGCGTTCTGGCCATGACAGCTGCGGTAGGAGCAATGTCAGTGCAGTGTCGTGCTGCTCTTGGCAGGCCTTTGCAATCCCAACTATCCCTGGACCTGGGCACTTTCTCGTTCTCCAGACGCTAACCCTAGCCCTAACCCTAAGAATGGCAGGTCGCGGTTTCCGGCCACGCCCCCCCTGCGTTCTGGCCAAGACAGCTGCGGTAGGAGCAATGTCAGTGCAGTGTCGTGCTGCTCTTGGCAGGCCTTTGCAATCCCAACTATCCCTGGACCTGGGCGCTTTCTCGTTCTCCAGACGCTAACCCTAGCCCTAACCCTAAGAATGGCAGGTCACGGTTTCCGGCAACGCCCCCCCGTGTTCTGGCCATGACAGCTGCGGTAGGAGCAATGTCAGTGCAGTGTCATGCAGCTCTTGGCAGGCCTTTGCAATCCCAACTATCCCTGGACCTGGGCATTTTATCGTTCTCCAGAAGCTAACCCTAGCCCTAACCCTAAGAATGGCAGATCGCGGTTTCCGGCCACGCCCCCCCTGCGTTCTGGCCATGACAGCTGCGGTAGGAGCAATGTCAGTGCAGTGTCGTGCTGCTCTTGGCAGGCCTTTGCAATCCCAACTATCCCTGGACCTGGGCACTTTCTCGTTCTCCAGACGCTAACCCTAGCCCTAACCCTAATAATGGCAGGTCGCGGTTTCCGGCCACGCCCCCCCTGCGTTCTGGCCATGACAGCTGCGGTAGGAGCAATGTCAGTGCAGTGTCGTGCAGCTCTTGGCAGGCCTTTGCAATCCCAAATATCCCTGCACCTGGGCGCTTTCTCGTTCTCCAGATGCTAACCCTAGCCCTAACCCTAAGAATGGCAGGTCGCGGTTTCCGGCCACGCCCCCCCTGCATTCTGGCCATGACAGCTGCGGTAGGAGCAATGTCAGTGCAGTGTCGTGCAGCTCTTGGCAGGCCTTTGCAATCCCAACTATCCCTGGACCTGGGCGCTTTCTCGTTCTCCAGATGCTAACCCTAGCCCTAACCCTAAGAATGGCAGGTCGCGGTTTCCGGCCACGCCCCCCCTGCGTTCTGGCCATGACAGCTGCGGTAGGAGCAATGTCAGTGCAGTGTCGTGCTGCTCTTGGCAGGCCTTTGGAATCCCAACTATCCCTGGACCTGGGCTCTTTCTCGTTCTCCAGACGCTAACCCTAGCCCTAACCCTAAGAATGGCAGGTCGCGGTTTCCGGCCACGCCCCCCCTGCATTCTGGCCATGACAGCTGCGGTAGGAGCAATGTCAGTGCAGTGTCGTGCTGCTCTTGGCAGGCCTTTGCAATCCCAACTATCCCTGGACCTGGGCTCTTTCTCGTTCTCCAGACGCTAACCCTAGCCCTAACCCTAAGAATGGCAGGTCGCGGTTTCCGGCCACGCCCCCCCTGCGTTCTGGCTATGACAGCTGAGGTAGGAGCAATGTCAGTGCAGTGTCGTGCTGCTCTTGGCAGGCCTTTGCAATCCCAACTATCCCCCGACCTGGGCGCTTTCTCGTTCTCCAGACGCTAACCCTAGCCCTAACCCTAAGAATGGCAGGTCGCGGTTTCCGGCCACGCCCGCCTGGGTTCTGGCCATGACAGCTGCGGTAGGAGCAATGTCAGTGCAGTGTCGTGCTGCTCTTGGCAGGCCTTTGCAAACCCAACTATCCCTGGACCTGGGCGCTTTCTCGTTCTCCAGACGCTAACCCTAGCCCTAACCCTAAGAATGGCAGGTCGCGGTTTCCGGCCACGCCCCCCCTGCGTTCTGGCCATGACAGCTGCGGTAGGAGCAATGTCAGTGCAGTGTCGTGCTGCTCTTGGCAGGCCTTTGCAATCCCAACTATCCCTGGACCTGGGCGCTTTCTCGTTCTCTAGACGCTAACCCTAGCCCTAACCCTAAGAATGGCAGGTCGCAGTTTCCGGCCACGCCCCCCCTGCGTTCTGGCCATGACAGCTGCGGTAGGAGCAATGTCAGTGCAGTTTCGTGCTGCTCTTGGCAGGCCTTTGCAATCCCAACTATCTCTGGACCTGGGCGCTTTCTCGTTCTCCAGACGCTAACCCTAGCCCTAACCCTAAGAATGGCAGGTCACGGTTTCCGGCCACGCCCCCCCTGCGTTCTGGCCATGACAGCTGCGGTAGGAGCAATGTCAGTGCAGTGTCGTGCTGCTCTTGGCAGGCCTTTGCAATCCCAACTATCCCTGGACCTGGGCGCTTTCTCGTTCTCCAGACGCTAACCCTAGCCCTAACCCTAAGAATGGCAGGTCGCGGTTTCCGGCCACGCCCGCCTGGGTTCTGGCCATGACAGCTGCGGTAGGAGCAATGTCAGTGCAGTGTCGTGCTGCTCTTGGCAGGCCTTTGCAATCCCAACTATCCCTGGACCTGGGCGCTTTCTCGTTCTCCAGACGCTAACCCTAGCCCTAACCCTAAGAATGGCAGGTCGCGGTTTCCGGCCACGCCCCCCCTGCGTTCTGGCCATGACAGCTGCGGTAGGAGCAATGTCAGTGCAGTGTCGTGCTGCTCTTGGCAGGCCTTTGCAATCCCAACTATTCCTGGACCTGGGCGCTTTCTCGTTCTCCAGACGCTAACCCTAGCCCTAACCCTAAGAATGGCAGGTCGCGGTTTCCGGCCACGCCCCCCCTGCGTTCTGGCCATGACAGCTGCGTTAGGAGCAATGTCAGTGCAGTGTCGTGCTGCTCTTGGCAGGCCTTTGCAATCCCAACTATCCCTGGACCTGGGCGCTTTCTCGTTCTCCAGACGCTAACCCTAGCCCTAACCCTAAGAATGGCAGGTCGCGGTTTCCCGCCACGCCCCCCCCGCGTTCTAGCCATGACAGCTGCGGTAGGAGCAATGTCAGTGCAGTGTCGTGCTGCTGTTTGCAGGCCTTTGCAATCCCAACTATCCCTGGACCTGGGCGTTTTCTCGTTCTCCAGATGCTAACCCTAGCCCTAACCCTAAGAATGGAAGGTCGCGGTTTCCGGCCACGCCCCCCCTGCGTTCTGGCCATGACAGCTGCGGTAGGAGCAATGTCAGGGCAGTGTCGTGCAGCTCTTGGCAGGCCTTTGCAATGCCAACTATCCCTGGACCTGGGCGCTTTCTCGTTCTCCAGACGCTAACCCTAGCCCTAACCCTAAGAATGGCAGGTCGCGGTTTCCGGCCACGCCCCCCCTGCGTTCTGGCCATGACAGCTGCGGTAGGAGCAATGTCAGTGCAGTGTCGTGCTGCTCTTGGCAGGCCTTTGCAATCCCAACTATTCCTGGACATGGGCGCTTTCTCGTTCTCCAGACGCTAACCCTAGCCCTAACCCTAAGAATGGCAGGTCGCGGTTTCCGGCCACGCCCGCCTGGGTTCTGGCCATGACAGCTGCGGTAGGAGCAACGTCAGTGCAGTGTCGTGCTGCTCTTGGCAGGCCTTTGCAATCCCAACTATCCCTGGACCTGGGGGCTTTCTCGTTCTCCAGATGCTAACCCTAGCCCTAACCCTAAGAATGGCAGGTCGCGGATTCCGGCCACGCCCCCCCTGCGTTCTGGCCATGACAGCTGCGGTAGGAGCAATGTCAGTGCAGTGTCGTGCTGCTGTTTGCAGGCCTTTGCAATCCCAACTATCCCTGGACCTGGGCGTTTTCTCGTTCTCCAGATGCTAACCCTAGCCCTAACCCTAAGAATGGAAGGTCGCGGTTTCCAGCCACGCCCCCCCCTGCGTTCTGGCCATGACAGCTGCGGTAGGAGCAATGTCAGGGCAGTGTCGTGCAGCTCTTGGCAGGCCTTTGCAATGCCAACTATCCCTGGACCTGGGCGCTTTCTCGTTCTCCAGATGCTAACCCTAGCCCTAACCCTAAGAATGGCAGGTCGCGGTTTCCGGCCACGCCCCCCCTGCGTTCTGGCCATGACAGCTGCGGTAGGAGCAATGTCAGTGCAGTGTCGTGCTGCTCTTGGCAGGCCTTTGCAATCCCAACTATCCCTGGACCTGGGCGCTTTCTCGTTCTCCAGACGCTAACCCTAGCGCTAACCCTAAGAATGGCAGGTCGCGGTTTCCGGCCACGCCCCCCCTGCGTTCTGGCCATGACAGCTGCGGTAGGAGCAATGTCAGTGCAGTGTCGTGCTGCTCTTGGCAGGCCTTTGCAATCCCAACTATCCCTGGACCTGGGCACTTTCTCGTTCTCCAGACGCTAACCCTAGCCCTAACCCTAAGAATGGCAGGTCGCGGTTTCCGGCCACGCCCCCCCTGCGTTCTGGCCAAGACAGCTGCGGTAGGAGCAATGTCAGTGCAGTGTCGTGCTGCTCTTGGCAGGCCTTTGCAATCCCAACTATCCCTGGACCTGGGCGCTTTCTCGTTCTCCAGACGCTAACCCTAGCCCTAACCCTAAGAATGGCAGGTCACGGTTTCCGGCAACGCCCCCCCGTGTTCTGGCCATGACAGCTGCGGTAGGAGCAATGTCAGTGCAGTGTCATGCAGCTCTTGGCAGGCCTTTGCAATCCCAACTATCCCTGGACCTGGGCATTTTATCGTTCTCCAGAAGCTAACCCTAGCCCTAACCCTAAGAATGGCAGATCGCGGTTTCCGGCCACGCCCCCCCTGCGTTCTGGCCATGACAGCTGCGGTAGGAGCAATGTCAGTGCAGTGTCGTGCTGCTCTTGGCAGGCCTTTGCAATCCCAACTATCCCTGGACCTGGGCACTTTCTCGTTCTCCAGACGCTAACCCTAGCCCTAACCCTAATAATGGCAGGTCGCGGTTTCCGGCCACGCCCCCCCTGCGTTCTGGCCATGACAGCTGCGGTAGGAGCAATGTCAGTGCAGTGTCGTGCAGCTCTTGGCAGGCCTTTGCAATCCCAAATATCCCTGGACCTGGGCGCTTTCTCGTTCTCCAGATGCTAACCCTAGCCCTAACCCTAAGAATGGCAGGTCGCGGTTTCCGGCCACGCCCCCCCTGCGTTCTGGCCATGACAGCTGCGGTAGGAGCAATGTCAGTGCAGTGTCGTGCAGCTCTTGGCAGGCCTTTGCAATCCCAACTATCCCTGGACCTGGGCGCTTTCTCGTTCTCCAGATGCTAACCCTAGCCCTAACCCTAAGAATGGCAGGTCGCGGTTTCCGGCCACGACCCCCCTGCGTTCTAGCTGTGAACAGCTGAGGTAGGAGCAATGTCAGTGCAGTGTCGTGCTGCTCTTGGCAGGCCTTTGCAAACCCAACTATCCCTGGACCTGGGCGCTTTCTCGTTCTCCAGACGCTAACCCTAGCCCTAACCCTAAGAATGGCAGGTCGCGGTTTCCGGCCAAGCCCCCCCTGCGTTCTGGCCATGACAGCTGAGGTAGGAGCAATGTCAGTGCAGTGTCGTGCTGCTGTTGGCAGGCCTTTGCAATCCCAACTATCCCTGGACCTGGGCGCTTTCTCGTTCTCCAGACGCTAACCCTAGCCCTAACCCTAACAATGGCAGGTCGCGGTTTCCGGTCATGCCCCCCCTGCGTTCCGGCCATGACAGCTGCGGTTGGAGCAATGTCAGTGCAGTGTCGTGCTGCTCTTGGCAGGCCTTTGCAAACCCATCTATCCCTAGACCTGGGCACTTCCTCATTCTCCAGACGCTAACCCTAGCCCTAACCCTAATTATGGCAGGTCGCGGTTTCCGGACACGCCCCCCCTGCGTTCTGGCCATGACAGCTGCGGTAGGAGCAATGTCAGTGCAGTGTCGTGCTGCTCTTTGCAGGCCTTTGCAATCCCAACTATCCCCCGACCTGGGCGCTTTCTCGTTCTCCAGACGCTAACCCTAGCCCTAACCCTAATAATGGCAGGTCCCGTTTTACGGCCACGCCCCCCCTGCGTTCCCGCTATGACATCTGATGTAAGAGCAATGTCAGTGCAGTGTCGTGCAGCTCTAGGAAGGCCTTTGCAATCCCAACTATCCCTGGACCTGGGCGCTTTCTCGTTCTCCAGACGCTAACCCTAGCCCTAACCCTAAGAATGGCAGGTCGCGGTTTCTGACCACGCCCCCCCTGCGTTCTGGCCATGACAGCTGCGGTAGGAGCAATGTCAGTGCAGTGTCGTGCTGCTCTTGGCAGGCCTTTGCAAACCCATCTATCCCTAGACCTGGGGGCTTTCTCGTTCTCCAGACGCTAACCCTAGCCCTAACCCTAAGAATGGCAGGTCGCGGTTTATGGCCACGCCCCACCTGTGTTCTGGCTATGACATCTGAGGTAGGAGCAATGTCAGTGCAGTGTCGTGCTGCTCTTGGCAAGCCTTTGCCATCCCAACTATCCCTGGACCTGGGCGCTTTCTCGTTCTCCAGACGCTAACCCTAGCCCTAACCCTAAGAATGGCAGGTCGCGGTTTCCGGCCACGCCCCCCCTGCGTTCTGGCCATGACAGCTGCGGTAGGAGCAATGTCAGTGCAGTGTCGTGCTGCTCTTGGCAGGCCTTTGCAATCCCAACTATCCCTGGACCTGGGCGCTTTCTCGTTCTCCAGACGCTAACCTTAGCCCTAACCCTAATTATGGCAGATCGCGTTTTACTGCCACGCCCCCCCTGCGTTCTGGCCATGACAGCTGCGGTAGGAGCAATGTCAGTGCAGTGTCGTGCTGCTCTTGGCAGGCCTTTGCAATCCCAACTATCCCTGGACCTGGGGGCTTTTTCGTTCTCCAGACGCTAACGCTAGCCCTAACACTAATTATGGCAGATGGCGGTTTCCGGCCACGCCCCCCCTGCGTTCTGGCCATGACAGCTGCTGAAGGAACAAAGTCAGTGCAGTGTCGTGCTGCTCTTGGCAGACCTTTGCAATCCCAACTATCCCTGGACCTGGGCGCTTTCTCGTTCTCCAGACGCTAACCCTAGCCCTAACCCTAAGAATGGCAGGTCGCGGTTTCCGGCCATGCCCCCCCTGCGTTCTGGCCATGACAGCTGAGGTAGGAGCAATGTCAGTGCAGTGTCGTGCTGCTCTTGGCAGGCCTTTGCAATCCCAACTATCCCTGGACCTGTGCGCTTTCTCGTTCTCCAGACGCTAACCCTAGCCCTAACCCTAAGAATGGCAGGTCGCGGTTTCCGGCCACGCCCCCCCTGCGTTCTGGCCATGACAGCTGCTGAAGGAGCAATGTCAGTGCAGTGTCGTGCAGCTCTAGGAAGGCCTTTGCAATCCGAACTATCCCTGGACCTGGGGGCTTTCTCGTTCTCCAGACGCTAACCCTAGCCCTAACCCTAAGAATGGCAGGTCGCGGTTTCCGGCCACGCCCCCCCTGCGTTCTGGCTATGAGAGCTGCGGTAGGAGCAATGTCAGTGCAGTGTCGTGCAGCTCTAGGAAGGCCTTTGCAATCCCAACTATCCCTGGACCTGGGGGCTTTCTCGTTCTCCAGACGCTAACCCTAGCCCTAACCCTAAGAATGGCAGGTCGCGGTTTCCGGCCACGCCCCACCTGCATTCTGTCCATGACAGCTGAGGTAGGAGCAATGTCAGTGCAGTGTCGTGCTGCTCTTGGCAGGCCTTTGCAATCCCAACTATCCCTGGACCTGGGCGCTTTCTCGTTCTCCAGACGCTAACCCTAGCCCTAACCCTAAGAATGGCAGGTCGCAGTTTCCGGCCACGCCCCCCCTGCGTTCTGGCCATGACAGCTGCGGTAGGAGCAATGTCAGTGCAGTGTCGTGCTGCTCTTGGCAGGCCTTTGCAATCCCAACTAACACTGGATCTGGGGGCTTTCTCGTTCTCCAGACGCTAACCCTAGCCCTAACCCTAAGAATGGCAGATGGCGGTTTCCGGGAACGCCCCCCCTGCGTTCTAGCTATGACAGCTGAGGTAGGAGCAATGTCAGTGCAGTGTCGTGCAGCTCTTTGCAGGCCTTTGCAATCCCAACTATCCCTGGATGTGGGCGCTTTCTCGTTCTCCAGACGCTAACCCTAGCCCTAACCCTAAGAATGGCAGGTCGCGGTTTCCGGCCACGCCCCCCCTGCGTTCTGGCCATGACAGCGGCGGTAGGAGCAATGTCAGTGCAGTGTCGTGCTGCTCTTGGCAGGCCTTTGCAAACCCAACTATCCCTGGACCTGGGCGCTTTCTCGTTCTCCAGACGCTAACCCTAGCCCTAACCCTAAGAATGGCAGGTCGCGGTTTCCGGCCAAGCCCCCCCTGCGTTCTGGCCATGACAGCTGCGGTAGGAGCAATGTCAGTGCAGTGTCGTGCTGCTCTTGGCAGGCCTTTGCAATCCCAACTATCCCTGGACCTGGGCGCTTTCTCGTTCTCCAGACGCTAACCCTAGCCCTAACCCTAAGAATGGCAGATCGCGGTTTCCGGCCACGCCCCACCTGCGTTCTAGCTATGACAGCTGAGGTAGGAGCAATGTCAGTGCAGTGTCGTGCTGCTCTTGGCAGGCCTTTGCAATCCCAACTATCCCTGGACCTGGGCGCTTTCTCGTTCTCCAGACGCTAACCCTAGCCCTAACCCTAATAATGGCAGATCGCGTTTTACGGCCACGCCCCACCTGCGTTCTGGCCATGACAGCTGCGGTAGGAGCAATGTCAGTGCAGTGTCGTGCTGCTCTTGGCAGGCCTTTGCAAACCCAGCTAACACTGGATCTGGGGGCTTTCTCGTTCTCCAGACGCTAACCCTAGCCCTAACCCTAAGAATGGCAGGTCGCGGTTTCCGGCCACGCCCCCCCTGCGTTCTCCCTATGACAGCTGAGGTAGGAGCAATGTCAGTGCAGTGTCGTGCAGCTCTTTGCATTCCTTTGCAATCCCAACTATCCCTGGACCTGGGGGCTTTCTCATTCTCCAGACGCTAACCCTAGCCATAACCCTAAGAATGGCAGGTCGCGGTTTCCGGCCACGCCCCCCCTGCGTTCTGGCCATGACAGCTGCTGTAGGAGCAATGTCAGTGCAGTGTCGTGCTGCTCTTGGCAGGCCTTTGCAATCCCAACTATCCCTGGACCTGGGCGCTTTCTCGTTCTCCAGACGCTAACCCTAGCCCTAACCCTAAGAATGGCAGGTCGCGGTTTCCGGCCACGCCCCCCCTGCGTTCTGGCTATGACAGCTGCGGTAGGAGCAATGTCAGTGCAGTGTCGTGCTGCTCTTGGCAGGCCTTTGCAAACCCATCTATCCCTAGACCTGTGCACTTTCTCGTTCTCCAGACGCTAACCCTAGCCCTAACCCTAAGAATGGCAGGTCGCGGTTTCCGGACACGCCCCCCCTGCGTTCTGGCTATGGCAGCTGTGGTAGGAGCAATGTCAGTGCAGTGTCGTGCTGCTCTTGGCAGGCCTTTGCAAACCTATCTATCCCTAGACCTGGAGGCTTTCTCGTTCTCCAGACGCTAACCCTAGCCCTAACCCTAAGAATGGCAGGTCACGGTTTACGGCCACGCCCCCCCTGCTTTCTGGCTATGACATCTGAGGTAGGAGCAATGTCAGTGCAGTGTCGTGCAGCTCTAGAAGGCCTTTGCAATCCCAACTATCCCTGGACCTGGGCGCTTTCTCGTTCTCCAGACGCTAACCCTAGCCCTAACCCTAAGAATGGCAGGTCACAGTTTCTGACCACGCCCCCCCTGCGTTCTGGCCATGACAGCTGCGGTAGGAGCAATGTCAGTGCAGTGTCGTGCTGCTCTTGGCAGGCCTTTGCAAACCCATCTATCCCTAGACCTGGGCGCTTTCTTGTTCTCCAGACGCTAACCCTAGCCCTAACCCTAATTATGGCAGATGGCGGTTTCCGGGAACGCCCCCCCTGCGTTCTGGCCATGACAGCTGCTGTAGGAGCAATGTCAGTGCAGTGTCGTGCTGCTCTTGGCAGGCCTTTGCAATCCCAACTATCCCTGGACCTGGGCGCTTTCTCGTTCTCCAGACGCTATCCCTAGCCCTAACCCTAACAATGGCAGGTCGCGGTTTCCGGCCACGCCCCCCCTGCGTTCTGGCCATGACAGCTGCGGTAGGAGCAATGTCAGTGCAGTGTCGTGCTGCTCTTGGCAGGCCTTTGCAAACCCATCTATCCCTGGACCTGGGGGCTTTCTCATTCTCCAGACGCTAACCCTAGCCCTAACCCTAAGAATGGCAGGTCGCGGTTTCCGGCCACGGCCCCCCTGCGTTCTGGCTATGACAGCTGGGGGAGGAGCAATGTCAGTGCAGTGTCGTGCTGCTCTTGGCAGGCCTTTGCAATCCCAACTATCCCTGGACCTGGGGTCTTTCTCGTTCTCCAGATGCTAACCCTAGCCCTAACCCTAAGAATGGCAGGTCGCGGTTTCCGGCCACGCCCCCCCTGCGTTCTGGCTATGACAGCAGCGGTAGGAGCAATGTCAGTGCAGTGTCGAGCAGCTCTTGGCAGGCCTTTGCAATCCCAACTATCCCTGGACCTGGGCGCTTTCTCATTCTCCAGACGCTAACCCTAGCCCTAACCCTAAGAATGGCAGGTCGCGGTTTCCGGCCACGCCCCCCCTGCGTTCTGGCTATGAGAGCTGCGGTAGGAGCAATGTCAGGGCAGTGTCGTGCTGCTCTTGGCAGGCCTTTGCAATCCCAACTATCCCTGGACCTGGGGGCTTTCTCGTTCTCCAGACGCTAACCCTAGCCCTAACCCTAAGAATGGCAGGTCGCGGTTTCCGGCCACGCCCCCCCTGCGTTCTGGCTATGAGAGCTGCGGTAGGATCAATGTCAGTGCAGTGTCGTGCTGCTCTTGGCAGGCCTTTGCAATCCCAACTATCCCTGGACCTGGGGGCTTTCTCATTCTCCAGACACTAACCCTAGCATTAACCCTAAGAATGGCAGGTCGCAGTTTCCGGCCACGCCCCCCCTGCGTTCTGGCTATGGCAGATGCGGTAGGAGCAATGTCAGTGCAGTGTCGTGCTGCTCTTGGCAGGCCTTTGCAATCCCAACTAACCCTGGACCTGGGGGCTTTCTCGTTCTCCAGACGCTAACCCTAGCCCTAACCCTAAGAATGGCAGGTCGCGGATTCCGGCCACGCCCCCCCTGCGTTCTGGCTATGGCAGCTGTGGTAGGAGCAATGTCAGTGCAGTGTCGTGCTGCTCTTGGCAGGCCTTTGCAATCCCAACTATCCCTGGACCTGGGGGCTTTCTCGTTCTCCAGACGCTAACCCTAGAACTAACCCTAAGAATGGCAGGTCGCGGTTTCTGGCCACGCCCACCCTGCGTTCTGGCTATGGCTACTGCGGTAGGAGCAATGTCAGTGCAGTGTCGTGCTGCTCTTGGCATACCTTTGCAATCCCAACTATCCCTGGACCTGGGCGCTTTCTCATTCTCCAGACGCTAACCCTAGCCCTAACCCTAAGAATGGCAGGTCGCGGTTTCCGGCCACGCCCCCCCTGCGTTCTGGCCATGACAGCTGCGGTAGGAGCACTGTCAGTGCGGTGTCGTGCTGCTCTTGGCAGGCCTTTGCAATCCCAACTATCCCTGGACCTGGGGTCTTTCTCGTTCTCCAGACGCTAACCCTAGCCCTAACCCTAAGAATGGCAGGTCGCAGTTTCCGGCCACGCCCACCCTGCGTTCTGGCTATGACAGCTGTGGTAGGAGCAATGTCAGTGCAGTGTCGTGCTGCTCTTGGCAGGCCTTTGCAATCCCAACTATCCCTGGACCTGGGCGCTTTCTCGTTCTCCAGACGCTAACCCTAGCCCTAACCCTAAGAATGGCAGGTCGCGGTTTCCGGCCACGCCCCCCCTGCGTTCTGGCTATGACAGCAGCGGTAGGAGCAATGTCAGTGCAGTGTCGAGCAGCTCTTGGCAGGCCTTTGCAATCCCAACTATCCCTGGACCTGGGGGCTTTCTCGTTCTCCAGACGCTAACCCTAGCCCTAACCCTAAGAATGGCAGGTCGCGGTTTCCGGCCACGCCCCCCCTGCGTTCTGGCTATGAGAGCTGCGGTAGGAGCAATGTCAGGGCAGTGTCGTGCTGCTCTTGGCATACCTTTGCAATCCCAACTATCCCTGGACCTGGGGGCTTTCTCCTTCCCCAGACGCTAACCCTAGCCCTAACCCTAAGAATGGCAGGTCGCGGTTTCCGGCCACGCCCCCCCTGCGTTCTGGCTATGAGAGCTGCGGTAGGATCAATGTCAGTGCAGTGTCGTGCTGCTCTTGGCAGGCCTTTGCAATCCCAACTCTCCCTGGACCTGGGGGCTTTCTCGTTCTCCAGATGCTAACCCTAGAACTAACCCTAAGAATGGCAGGTCGCGGTTTCTGGCCACGCCCACCCTGCGTTCTGGCTATGGCTACTGCGGTAGGAGCAATGTCAGTGCAGTGTCGTGCTGCTCTTGGCAGGCCTTTGCAATCCCAACTCTCCCTGGACCTGGGGGCTTTCTCGTTCTCCAGACGCTAACCCTAGCCCTAACCCTAAGAATGGCAGGTCGCGGATTCCGGCCACGCCCCCCCTGCGTTCTGGCTATGGCAGCTGTGGTAGGAGCAATGTCAGTGCAGTGTCGTGCTGCTCTTGGCAGGCCTTTGCAATCCCAACTATCCCTGGACCTGGGCGCTTTCTCGTTCTCCAGACGCTAACCCTAGCCCTAACCCTAAGAATGGCAGGTCGCGGTTTCCGGCCATGCCCCCCCTGCGTTCTGGCTATGGCAGCTGAGGTAGGAGCAATGTCAGTGCAGTGTCGTGCTGCTCTTAGCAGGCCTTTGCAATCCCAACTCTCCCTGGACATGGGGGCTTTCTCGTTCTCCAGACGCTAACCCTAGCCCTAACCCTACGAATGGCTGGTCGCGGATTCCGGCCACGCCCCCCCTGCGTTCTGGCTATAGCAGCTGAGGTAGGAGCAATGTCAGTGCAGTGTCGTGCTGCTCTTGGCAGGCCTTTGCAATCCCAACTATCCCTGGACCTGGGGGCTTTCTCATTCTCCAGACGCTAACCCTAGCCCTAACCCTACGAATGGCTGGTTGCCGTTTCTGGCCACGCCCCCCCTGCGTTCTGGCTATGACAGCTGTGGCAGGAACAATGTCAGTGCAGTGTCGTGCTGCTCTTGGCAGGCCTTTGCAAACCCAACTATCCCTGGACCTGGGCGCTTTCTCGTTCTCCAGACTCTAACCCTAGCCCTAACCCTAAGAATGGCAGGTGGCCGTTTCTGGCCACGCCCCCCCTGCGTTCTGGCTATTACAGCTGTGGTAGGAACAATGTCATGCAGTGTCGTGCTGCTCTTGGCAGGCCTTTGCAATCCCAACTATCCCTGGACCTGGGCGCTTTCTCGTTCTCCAGACGCTAACCCTAGCCCTAACCCTAAGAATGGCAGGTCGCGGTTTCCGGCCACGCCCCCCCTGCGTTCTGGCCATGACAGCTGCGGCAGGAGCAATGTCAGTGCAGTGTCGTGCTGCTCTTGACAGGCCTTTGCAATCCCAACTATCCCTGGACCTGGGGGCTTTCTCATTCTCCAGACGCTAACCCTAGCCCTAACCCTAAGAATGGCAGGTCGCGGTTTCCGGCCACGCCCCCCCTGCGTTCTGGCTATGAGAGCTGCGGTAGGAGCAATGTCAGGGCAGTGTCGTGCTGCTCTTGGCATACCTTTGCAATCCCAACTATCCCTGGACCTGGGGTCTTTCTCGTTCTCCAGACGCTAACCCTAGCCCTAACCCTAAGAATGGCAGGTCGCGGTTTCCGGCCACGCCCCCCCTGCGTTCTGGCTATGAGAGCTGCGGTAGGATCAATGTCAGTGCAGTGTCGTGCTGCTCTTGGCAGGCCTTTGCAATCCCAACTATCCCTCGACCTGGGCGCTTTCTCATTCTCCAGACACTAACCCTAGCATTAACCCTAAGAATGGCAGGTCGCAGTTTCCGGCCACGCCCCCCCTGCGTTCTGGCTATGGCAGATGCGGTAGGAGCAATGTCAGTGCAGTGTCGTGCTGCTCTTGGCAGGCCTTTGCAATCCCAACTATCCCTGGACCTGGGGGCTTCCTCGTTCTCCAGACGCTAACCCTAGCCCTAACCCTACGAATGGCTGGTCGCGGTTTCTGGCCACGCCCCCCCGCGTTCTGGCTATGACAGCTGTGGCAGGAACAATATCAGTGCAGTGTCGTGCTGCTCTTGGCAGGCCTTTGCAATCCCAACTATCCCTGGACCTGGGCGCTTTCTCATTCTCCAGACGCTAACCCTAGCCCTAACCCTAAGAATGGCAGGTCACGGTTTCCGGCCATGCCCCCCCTGCATTCTGGCCATGAGAGCAGAGGTAGGAGCAATGTCAGGGCAGTGTCGTGCTGCTCTTGGCAGGCCTTTGCAATCCCAACTATCCCTGGACCTGGGGGCTTTCTCGTTCTCCAGACGCTAACCCTAGCCCTAACCCTACGAATGGCTGGTTGCCGTTTCTGGCCACGCCCCCCCTGCGTTCTGGCTATGACAGCTGTGGCAGGAACAATGTCAGTGCAGTGTCGTGCTGCTCTTGGCAGGCCTTTGCAATCCCAACTCTCCCTGGACCTGGGGGCTTTCTCGTTCTCCAGACGCTAAACCTAGCCCTAACCCTAAGAATGGCAGGTCGCGGTTTCCGGCCACGCCCCCCCTGCCTTCTGGCTATGACAGCTGAGGTAGGAGCAATGTCAGTGCAGTGTCGTGCTGCTCTTGGCAGGCCTTTGCAATCCCAACTCTCCCTGGACCTGGGGGCTTTCTCGTTCTCCAGACGCTAACCCTAGAACTAACCCTAAGAATGGCAGGTCGCGGTTTCCGGCCACGCCTCCCCTGCGTTCTGGCTATGACAGCTGCGGTAGGAGCAATGTCATTGCAGTGTCGTGCTGCTCTTGGCAGGCCTTTGCAAACCCAACTATCCCTGGACCTGGGCGCTTTCTCGTTCTCCAGACTCTAACCCTAGCCCTAACCCTAAGAATGGCAGGTGGCCGTTTCTGGCCACGCCCCCCCTGCGTTCTGGCTATTACAGCTGTGGTAGGAACAATGTCAGTGCAGTGTCGTGCTGCTCTTGGCAGGCCTTTGCAATCCCAACTATCGCTGGAGCTGGGCGCTTTCTCGTTCTCCAGACGCTAACCCTAGCCCTAACCCTAAGAATGGCAGGTCGCGGTTTCCGGCCACGCCCCCCCTGCGTTCTGACTTTGACAGCTGCGGCAGGAGCAATGTCAGTGCAGTGTCGTGCTGCTCTTGACAGGCCTTTGCAATCCCAACTATCCCTGGACCTGGGGGCTTTCTCGTTCTCCAGATGCTAACCCTAGCCTTAACCCTAAGAATGGCAGGTCGCGGTTTCTTGCCAGGAATTCAGTTGATGGTTTGCCTTGTACATGACCTCCATTCTTTTGCGTGCTCTCACTCAGATCTCTGCTGTGCTGGGGCTTCGGATTCCCACTGCTTTCTACTCTCCACGGAATTGAAAGCCATGTGCGGCTGGGTCCGCCCCAGGATCGCACACCTGATTATCGCTTTATGCCTAAGGAACTGGGGACAGGATCACAGCCTGTGGAATTTGGCATTTGAACTGTTGCTGTCCCCAAGTTTTGCACTAAGTCCCTTCACACTGTTCCCATCTGGCCCACGGTCAGATCACACCATTCCCCAGCGGGTCCCGACTCTCCATCCATCAGCGCAGCAACTCCAGCAAAGGTTAACACAGTTCCCGGCACGCAGCTGCACACACACGCTCCCCCTGCCAGAGACAGAAATGGCTGTGGAGATACGCATCTTGCTAGGAAGGTACCTGTTCAAACGCCTCTGGAGCCCAGTGCAAGCCTTCCCGTCGCATGTCAGCATGTCTCAACAGGAGCAGAGCTGAGCCTCCAGGAGGCTTTTCAGCCCAGGCCGTGTCGACCGCTCTCTCCTTTCCCAGACTGGGGGGTGTGGAGCTCTGAGTGCCATCCCACTCCAAGGGACATGCTGGGTGCAGCCCCTGCATACCAGGAGAAAGCAAGGGTCAGCCATGGAACCTCCCTCTATTTAGAGAGTCACGAGATAATTGACTTCAGGCCTAAGCAATCTCCCAGCCTGGCCTTAATTGGGGCAGGCTCTTGTGGGCATTCCCAGCTGGTGCTGATCTCCCCAGACTGCCAGAAGGGTCAGGGCTGGCAGGGCATGTCTTAGTTCCCTCTCATCCCTAACTGTAATGAGGAAATATCATGAGGCCCACTGAATTGGGCCTGAATTTCATAGGGACTTGGGTCTGAATTTCACCAGGATTTGGGCGAGAACTTCTCGTGCACTTGGGTCTGAATTTCCCCTGGATTCTGGCCTGAATTTCCCCTGTAGTAGAGCCCGAATTTCTCCTCAACGTGCCCTCTAATTTCTCTTGAACCCTGGCCAAAATCTCTCCTGAACCCTGGCCGAAATCTCTCCTGAACCCTGGCCGAAATCTCTCCTGCACTGGGACCTTCAATTTCTCCTAGATTCTCTGAAATTTCTCCTGCACATGGCCTCCAATTTCTTTTGTACCGAGTCCCAGATTTGACCTGCGCTGGAGCCCAGGTTTCCCCTGGAAGTGACCTCGAATTTGGCCTGCACTTGGGCTGGAATGTGTCCTGCACTTGGGCTGCACCTTAGGGTGGAATTTCTGTTGGTCTTGGGTCCGAAATTCTCCTGGACTTGAGCTGGATTTAGGCTGTAATTTCTCATGCATTTAGGCCTGACTTACTCCTGGACCTGGGCCTGAGTTTCTCCTGTACTTGTGCTGTATTTGGGCCCCAGTTTCTCCTGGATATGAGCTGGATTAGGGCCCAGGTTTCTCCTTAATTCAGGCACAAATTTCTGCTGAACTTGGGCTGGAATTTCTGCTGATCTTGGGCTTTAGTTTAGGCTGGGATTTCTATTGGACTTGGGCCTGAAATTCTCATGGACGTGGGCTGGATTTAGGCTTTAATTTCGCCTGGAATTTCGTTTGGATTTATGACGGACTGGGACTCGGTTCTTGCTAGACTTTCTCCTGGATTTGGTCCTCAATTTCTCCTGGACTTGGGCCCACGTTTCTGCTGGATGTGGGCTGCATGTTAGTCTGGAATCTCACTTGGATTTGGGCATGAATTTCTCCTGGACTTGGGCTGCATTTTGGTCTGGAATTTCTGCTGCACTTGGGCTGGAGTTGGGCTGCAGTTTAGGCTGGAATTACTCCTGGATTTAGGCCTGAATTTCTCTTGGCCTTGGGCTTGAATTTCTCCTGGACGTGGGCTGGATTTTGGCTGCTCTTGGGCTGGAATTTCTCCTGGACTTGGGCTGGATTTAGGCATGAATATCATCTTCACTTGGCCTGGAATTTCTACTGGATTTGTCCTGGAATTTCTCTTGGACTTGGGCTGCGTTTTAGCCTGGAATTTCTCCTCAGATTGATCTCATATTTCTCGTAGGCATGGGCCATGATTTCTGCTGGACTTGGGCCCAAATTTCATTTGGATTGGAACCTGAATTTCTCCTAGACTAGGGCTCAAATTTGTCCAAGACTTAGCCCAAATATCTCCTGGACCTAGGGTGGAATTTCTCCTGGATTTTCAGTGGAATTTCTGCTGCAATTGGGCTGGAATTTCTCAAGGAGTTGGGCTGCAATTTAGGTTGGAATTTCTCCTGAACTTGGGCCTTATATACTCTTGGATTTGGCCTTGAATTTCTGCTGGAATTTCTGCTGCACTTGGGCTGGAATTTTTGCTGTAATATCTATTGGACCTGGGCCCGAAATTCTCCTGGACTTGGGCTGGATTTAGGCTGCAATTTCACCTGGAATTTCGCTTGGAGTTATGATGGACTAAGGCTCGGTTCTTGCTCGAGTTTCTCCTGGACTTGGACGCCAATTTCTCCTGGACACGGGCTGCATATTAGTCCGGAATTTCACTTGCATTCGGGCATGTATTTCTTCTGGTTTAGGGCGGCATTTCATGCTGGAATTTCTGCTGCACTTGGGGTGGAATTTCTCAAGGAATTGGGCTGCATTTTAAGCTGAAATTAATCCTGTATTGAGGCCTGATTTCTTTTGGCCTTGGGCTTGAATTTCTCCTGGATGCAGGCGGGATTTTGACTGCTGTTGCGCTGAAATTTCTCCTGGACTTGGGCCCAAATGTCTCTTGGATTTTGGGTGGACTATATCCTGGACTTGGGCCCAAATTTCTCCTGGAGGTTGGGTGAAATATCTCGTGGACTTGGATGGGAATTCCTATTACACTTGGCCCTGAATTCCTCCCGGATATGTGCTAGATCGGGGCTCAAGTTTCTCCTGAATTCAGGCGCAACTTTCTCCTGAATTCGGGCTTCAATTTCTCCTAGATTGCTCTCAAATTCCTCCTAGATTTGGACTGGAACTTCTCTTGGACTTGGGCCCAAATTTCTCCTGGAGTTTGGGTGGACTATATCCTGGACTTGGACTGGAATTTCTCCTGCACTTGGCCTGGAATTTCTCCTGGTCTTGGGCCTCATTTTAGGCTGAAATTACTCTTGGATTGAGGCCTGAATTTCTCTTAACCCTGTTCTTAAATTTCTCCTGAATGTGGGCTGGATTTTAGGCTAGAATTTCTCCTGAACATGGGCCTGAATTACTCCTGCACATGGGCTGGAATTTCTATTGGGCTTGGGGCTGAATTTCTCCTAGACAGGGGCTGCATTTATGCTAGAATTATTCCTGGACTGAGGCCTGAATTACTCTTGGGCCTCTTCTGGAATTTCTCCTGAACTTAGACTGGATTTTGGCTGCTCTTGGGCTGGAATTTCTCCTGGAATTCAGGTGGAATATCTTTTGGATTTGGACTGGAATTTATGCTTCACTTGGGCTGGAATTTACCCTGGACTTGGGCCTTATTTTAGGCTGAAATTACTCCTGGACTGAGGCCTGAATTTCTCTAGGCCCTGTTCTTGAATTTCTCCTGTATGTGAGCTGGATATTTGTTGCTCTTGGGCCTGAATTTCTCCAGCACCTTTGCTGCATTTTAGGCTGGAAGTTCTCTGGGAATTGGGCCCTAGTTCTTCCTGCACATGGGTTGGATTTATGCTGGAATTGTTTCTGGATTTAGGCCTGAATTTCTCTTGCCCCTGTTCTTGAATTTCTCCTGAACTTAGACTGGATTTTGGCTGCTCTTTGTCTGGAATTTCTCCTGGAATTGGGCTGCAATTTAGGCTGGAATTTCTCCTGAATTTGGCCATAATCCCTCATGGACTTGGGCCCAAATTTCTCCTGGAGTTCGGGTGGACTATCTCCGGGACCTGGGCTGGAATTTCTGCTGCACTTGGGCTGCAATTTCTCCTAGACTTGGCCGTAATATCACCTGCACTTTGGCACAAATTTTTCCTAGATTTGGACTTAAATTTCTTCTGGACCTGGGCCTGAATTTCTCCTGAAGTTCGGGTGAAATATCTGCTGGACTTGGACTGGAATTTCTGCTGCTCTTTGTCTGGAATTTCTCCTGGACTTGGGCCTCATTTTAGGCTGGAATTAGTCCTGGATTGAGGCCTGAATTTCTCTAGGCCCTGTTCTTGAAATTCTCCTGGACGTGGGCTGGATTTTGGCTGCTCTTAGGCCTGAATTTCTCCTGGACTTGGTCTGGAATTTTTTCTGGAGTTCAGGTGGAATATCTCCTGGATTTGGACTGGAATTCTGCTGCACTTGGGCTCGAATTTCTTTAGGAGTTGGGCTGCATTTTTGGTTGGAATTAGTCCTGGATTGAGGCTTGAATTTTTCTTGTCCCTGTTCTTGAATTTCTCCTGCACGTGGGCTGGGTATTGGATGCTCTTGAGCCTGAATTTCTCCTGGACAGGGGCTGGATTTATGCTGGAATTACTCCTGGATTTAGGCCTGAATTTCCCTTGGCCTTTGGCTTGAATTTCTCCTGGACCTGGGCCCGAATTTCTCCTGGAGTTCAGGTGGAATACCTCTTGTATTTGGACTGGAATTTCTGCTACACTTAGGTTGGAATTTCTCAAGAAGTTGGGCTGCTCTTTAGGCTGTACTTACTTCTTGACTTGGGATGGAATTTGGCACTAATTTCTGCTGGAGGTCACATCCAGGACAATCTGAGGCTACAGCGCAGGAGAGAGCTGCGGTGAGTCCTGGGCCCCTGGGGCCCTCTCATCCCTCTACTGCATGCCGGTCCCTCCCTGTCCCTCCTCCCCTGGCTCCCTGTCTTTTCTGTGTTGCTGCGATTCATTTTCTGCTCCCCTGTCCCTCTCCTCCCTGTTCTTGTGTGCCTCTTCTCCCTCTTTGTTTCCCCCTCTGGTTCTGTCCTGCAGCCCCTCACTGTTTTTTCCCTCTCCTGCTATGCATTCAGCTCTTTCTTTCCCCATGGTGTCCTTGCCCTGCTCCCTCATGTTCTGCTCCTCTCTGCCCTGTACATGCTGCTCGGTGTCCCTGCTGCCCATCTCGCTCTCTCCGTCCTTCTCTTGCTCTCGCTGTCCCTGTGTCTTGCTCATGGCTGTCGGTTTTTCGCTGTGTATCTCGCTGTCTCCGCCCTCCTTCCCATTCATCCCTTGCTCTCTCTGACCCCTTGTGCTGGTCCCTGCCCCTTTGGTTCTTTCTCTCCCTGCAGGGCTCCTCATCTCTCTCTCTCTCTCTCTCTCTCTCTCTCCCCCCCCAAACTGCTGTCCTTCTCACGGTTTCTCTCTTTCTCCCACGGTCATCACTCTTGTCTGTCCCTCTGTCCTGCTTCCTGTCCCATTGTTTCTCCCTGTATCCCTTAGTCCTGCTCCCTGCCCACATTCCTGTGCCTCTGTCCTGTTGACTCTCCCATTTTCCCTCCATCTCCATCCTGCTGCTGCTCTCTCTGCCCTGCTCCCTCCCTGCTGCTCTTTCTGCCTCTTTTTCTCTGGCCCTGCTGCTTTTTTCTCCATCTCTGTCCAGAACCCTGACCCTTTTTTCCTTTGCTGTCCTTCTGCCCTGCTTCCTCTCCCTGTCTTTTCTGTCTGTCTCTCTCTGGCCCATTCCCTCTCCCATCCCCGTGTCCAGCTCACTGTCCCTTCTTTCCTTTCTGTCTTGCACAGTGTTTTTTCCTTCCTCCTCCTTGTTTCTCTCCCACTGCCCATCGCAGTTGCTTTTCCCTCTAGCGCTGTCCTGCTCTCTGTCCCTTTACTCTCTCTCGTTCTTTGACGCTCCCTGGGCCGTGTTTCATTCCCCCATCTCTGCTGTGCGGCCCGTCGCTATTTTTCCCCTCTTCCACCCCTGTGTCCTGCTCCCTGACCTCGGTTCTCTTTGCCTTTGTTCTGCCCCCATCCCTTTTTCCTTCTCATTCCATCTCTGTCCCACTGGCAATGCCAGGCTTTTCCCCTCCACTTCTCTTTATTTGTGCCTGTCTCTTGCACTCTCCTGCCTCCCTGGCCCTTTTTCTTGTCTCTGCATCGCCCTGTCTCGCTCCCTGGCCCTGTCTGTCTCTGACGGTCTCTGTCCTGCTCTGTGTCCTCCTTTTCCCTGTCTCTCACCGGGGGTTCCTGCCATCCCCCAGGCTTCTTCCTGCCTTTATTTGTTCTTCCCGTTCTTCTGCCCCGATGCTTCTGTCCCCACCTTTGTCCTGCCCCTCATTACCGCTCACTGTGCCTCTGTCCTGCTTCCTGGCCCTGTGTTTTCTGTCTGTATTTCTCTGTCCCGCTACCTGTCCAGTCATTTCCTGCTCTCCCTCCCTGCCCAGCCATCTCTCCCCTTTTCCCTTCCTTTCCTCTTCTCCCCTGCTCCTTGGCCCTTTTTTCCCTTCCCTCTCCATACTCTCCCCCTTTGCTGGGGTTTTAGTTCTCAGTTTTTCCCGTCTCTGCAGATCTCACCTTTTATTTGTTTCTCAATCCTGTTCTCCCCTTCCCTATCCTGTTTTTCTCCCTGGCTGTATGTCCTGCACCCTGTCACCATCTCTGTCCCTCCTTTGTCCTTCCTCTCCCTCTGTCCTGCTCACTGACCCTACATGTTCTCGCTCCAGCTCTGCAGGACCCCTCAGCCCCATTTTTCTTGGCTTCTCTCCCCCTCTGGCTGTTTCTGACCTTTCTGTCTCTGCTCCTCGGTCTCCTCCCTTGGCTTCTTTTTCTCTCTCCTGTCCTCTGTCCTGCTCCCATCACGGCATTTTCTTCTTTCCTTTCTCTGCCCCATTCCCCATCCCTCTTTGTCCACCCCGCTTCACTGCTCCCTGGTCTTCCTTCCCCACCCTCCACCCCTCAATCATTATCCTTGTGTCTCTTGTCATCTCTCCACTCCTCTGTCCCACTCCCCATCTCTGATTTTCCTATTCCATTTCTCTGTGCGGCTTTCGGGCCCTGTTTTTCCTCTGGCTCCTTCTCCCTGTCCTTGTTCCTGTTGCTCTCGCTTGCTCTCTATCCCAGTGTGCTGCTCCTCATCCCCCTGTGTTTCTCTGGATCCCATTTTCTTGCTCCCTGTCCCTCCCCTCTATCCCTCTCTCCTTCCTCCCACATGGATTTTCCTCTCTCCATCCCTCTGCTCCCATTGCTCCTTTCTTCATCTCTCAGTCCTGCTCCCTGCCCCTTTCCTCCTCTCGCTGTCCTTCTGTCCCGCTCCCTCTCCCTTTATTCTGCCTTTGTCCCTCTGTCCTGGTGCCTGTCTCCTGCTTTCTAGGAGTATCCCCCAGTCCGTCCAGCTGTCCCCATTCTCCTCCTTCTCTTCCCTGCTCCAGCCCTATTTTCTTCTCCTCCCTCTCTGTCCTGCAGCCCATCAGCATCTTTTTTCCTTCTCCATCTCTTTGTCTTCACCTGCATTTGGTCCCCCCCAGCCCCACCCCTAGTCCCTCTGTCCTCTTCCTTTCCCTGCTCTTTGTCTCTGCACGTCCCACACTCTGTTCCCGTCTCTCTCTCTGCCCTCGAGCCTTCCTTTTCCTTCCTTCTTTATCTCCGCGTTCCTCTCTCCTGCTGCTCCTCAGTGCTTTCCTCCCGTTCCTTTGTCCCACTCTCTGGCCCTTACGGCCGTCAGTCCCTCTGGCCCGTTGCCCATTGTTAGTTTTGCCGGCTGCATCCCACCGCCCTGCTTCCCGTTCGTCTCCTCCGGCTCCGTCCTCCTGGCCAGCTCCCTGGCGGGATTTTCCCTTTCTCCAGCTCTGACCCGCTCCCCACCCCTCTCTGTTTCTCTCTGTCACCCTTCCCAGTTCCCTGTGCCCCTCTCTCTGCAGTCTCATGTCCCGGTCCCCGTCCCTCTCTGTGCCGCCCCATCCCTCTGTCCCTGGCCTCGTGCCTGGTTTTCCTTGCTCTATGCCTGTCCCGCTGCCCAGTGCTGGCCGGTTCCTTTTCCTGACTTGTTTGGGGTGTTTTCTCCTCTCTTGGTGGCTCCGCTGCTGTTCTTGCCCCTGATGTTTTCCCTCTCCCTGTGCCCTGCCCTGCTGGCTCTGCTCTATCCCTCTGGCTGCTCCCTGGCAGGATTTGGTTGTTGTCTGGAGTTCCGCTCAGCCCGGCGCTATTTTGTCGTTCCCCGTCTCTCTCTGCTGCTCCCCGTCCTCCCCTGTCTCTCTCCTTTTCCTCTTCCTGTCCCTCTGCTTTTCCCTACCCTGCTACCCACAGCCAGGATTCTGGGCCCCACATGTCTGTTGGCCCCACATGTCCAACACCAGGTGAGATTAAAGACAGCTGTAATGTCTTCTCCTGTCCTCAGGGATCAGTTGATCCCCCGTTGTTCAGCAGCAGCAGCATTTCCCACCCACTGAGCCCACAGTGAAGAAGCCCATTCCCACCCAGACAACAGTTTTCCCCTTAAACTTACACTGATCATCTTCAACTGTCCTCCAGGGATCCAGGGTGTCACTGGCAATGGACAGAGTTGCTCAGCTGTGCCCTCCTGGGTGTTGGTGTAGAGTTCTGTAAGCAAAGACAGGAGAGTCTGGTCCTGCCACTTTGCAGGAAGGGTAGAAGCTCCCAAAAAATTGCTGAGGTGTTTCTCAACATTGCCTGTCACCGTTATCTCCTTCTGGACTGCTGTGAGCCAGCAGCTTTTATTGCATTAAGCCTCGAGTTCCTGCTGCAAAGCCACCATCTCAGCCCTCAGGTGAGGGTTGATATGCTGTGGGGCTTTGGCCATCGCCCCTGTTCCTCATGGGTTCCAGCTGGGGCTGGGGCAGCCCCAGGTGTGGCCCGTGAGGCTGAGGATGGGGCCAGCCCTGCACGGGGTGGGGCTCCAGCTACAAAGGGGCTGCCTGGGAAGCAGTGCTGTTGAGGGGGCAGGGGAAGCTCAGAGATGGAAGGAGTGGTAAAGGGTTCCTGGTCTTCAGAGCTGTGGTGAGTCCTGTCATGTCTCCTGTACACCCCACTCTCTCTGCTTCTGCTTCTCCCTCCTCCTGTGGTGGTCACTGGCCTGGCTGGCTCCCTGACATTTGATTCTTTTCTGCTGACTCTGCTCTCTGCCTCTTCACCCATTAATTATTTTTGGTTTCCCTCCATCTCTCTCTGTCCTGTACTTGGGTGATTTAGAAATTTCTAGTCTGTGTTTCCATGCAGTTAGCTTCCTGTTCCATATTATTAGGGTCCTTTCTAGCTGTCTCCCTGTTCTGTAATCCTCTGTTTCTTGTATCAAATCACTTTTCAAACTCTTGTTGTGTGTTGTCCCTTATCCATTTCCCTGTTTCAATGTTGTAATTCTGGTCTGTTTCTTGTACTCGGTTTCTTTTTAAAATTCCTTCCACTTCTCCCTATCTTTAGCGCCCTTTCTTGAATTTATTTTAACGTCTTCATTCCTTACATCTTCTCTGTATTTCTTCTGCATTATTGCTATTGGCATTTTCAAGGTATTTTTAAAGTGTTAAATTCCTTAAGGACAGCCAGTAAGAGGTTGTGTTTTGGGCTTGTGCTGATTACACTGGTGTTTAACACAGTTTTCTCAAAATGTACGAGTAGTTGTGGTGGGCTTTTCTATTGCATGTTATCAGTAGTTTTATTAGTATTGTTACTTTATTCTTTGACTTTTAAGTTGTTATTCTCTTATGTTGTGAGCTTTCTTGTCTTTTTCTCTGGCTCTCCTGCCCCTGTAGAGGAGGGGGAGGTGAGCGAGTGGCTGTTCAGAGCTCTGTTGCTGGCTGGGTTAAATGACGACAGTCCTGTCTTGTGCCCCAGGTGGGGCCCGAGGGGTTGAGATAGTGACAGATCATCCGATTCCTGCATGTTAGAATGGACTGATGAGAAGTGTTCACTGTAGTATTTTGGTGGTGGCTGGTCAGGATGTCAACCCCTTTGCTCTCAGAGTTGTGATCAGAACGGTGGGATGTTCTGCCCTACGAGTTTCTTAATGTGCCGATCGATACTGTATTAGCCTGGCTGAAGGGTGTTGCTTGGCTGGGTGACCTAACAGAGGTGGTAGGAACAATCTGCTATGTGCGTCTGGTATTGTCATCACCTGGGTGCTTTGGGTGCCATCTCCTGGAGACTACTCACAAACCTTTCAACTTGTCACCTCAGAGAAACCGCTATAGATAAATACATGTCCCAGTTTTTACTCTCCTCTACAGGGCCAATGCCAAGACTGTGTTACCAGGGGCCTCGGGCAAGAATGCAAGGTCCACAGACCAAGAAGACTGACAACGTAGCTTTGTCAAGTGTGACAGGCATGTCCTCAGGGAGTGCGGGTCAACAGATGCCAGTGGAAAGCAGGACAAGGTGCTTAAGGAATTCCGCAAGCAGAGGGCGGTGACATGGCAAAACCATATATGGAAAGAAGACTGGGCGTTCATGGAAAGGACACAGAGTCACCTCTTAAGCCACCGCCAGAGACCACAGAAGAACGCCCACAGCAGGCCCTGAGAGACGCAGGCTGCATTTGTCATGACCATGTAAGTATGATAATTAGTTCTAGGAATTAGAGTGAAGATGGACAAACATTCTGGGAAATGCCACGCGTACCATATGTATGTGAGGGGAGGATAGAAGCCTTGGCTGATGCAATGTACGTCAGGCACGACGGGTGGAGCGATCCCCTGAACAGCACTGTCTGCAATCGAGTGGATGCTGTTTCTTAATGTTGTGTTGGTGCGAAGAGGGTTATCCCTTGTTTTGGTGACCTGGGTGGGACAGTGCTTCTGAATCTCTGTAAAGGAATCTTTCCTAGTCCCTAGTGCAGGTTTAGATCTGAGGTTTGGGGTGTTGTAAAGTGCAGAAATACTGCTCAACAGGCCCAGAATGTTTGCTCTCAGCCTGCTCCTTGTACGGACCCACCCAAGGCTGGTTTCAAACCCAGTCAAGCTAATCACGCAGAGAGTTTGAACAAAGAGTGAATAATTAATGAAGGTAAACCCTTAATAGTACATCTCAAAGTCTGTCTCAGAATTGTGCAGGACAGAAATGGCAGAAGAGTGATTACGGAGACGGCGACCCAAAGAAGACCCTGTAACTGAACTGAGGCTCGGAACCAGAATAGAAGAATGCAGCTGAGACGGGGGATTGTGAAGGTCTTTGGGAAACGGTGAACTTTGGGGACTGAAAGGCCGAGTGGAAATATACAAAGACTTTGGACCTTTTGTAATGGGTATTGATTGAACGGTCTAAAAACTGTGTGAGATCTTGGGCCGTTGGCCACTCACTGAGGTGGAGACCCAACTCTGAGTTTTGATTAAATAAATAGCATACCTCGAGCAACCCGCTTTGTCTGGGGAAGAATTTTTAACATTCGCACCACTCTTGGTCTTGTGCCACCTGGGACTTGGGGCATCCCTGGACTCTGAAGGTAAGAGCCATTCCTTCTTTTGCAGGAATGCTGGGGTGCCTTGAAAGGGACCCTGGCTCGGCACGCTGGCCCACTGCTCTTGGTGTCACGGCGCCTCCTCACCGCCTGGGACTTGGGGTGTCCCTGCACTCTGAAGGTACGAGGCATTCCTTCCTTTGCAGAGACACTGGGGTGCCTTGAAAAGGGCCCCCGGCTCACCACTCTGGGCGTTGCTGCCGCTCTGGGTGTCGCAGTGTGCCTCGCCGCTGCTCTTGGTCTCAGTGCTGCTCTTGATCTCGTGGCGCCTCCTCGCCACCTCAGACTTGGGGCATCCGTGGACTCTGAAGGTAGGAGGCATTCCTTCCTTTGCAGGGACGCTGACCTACCTCGAAAGGAACCCTGGCTCGGCGTGCTGCCCCGTCGCTCTTGGTGTCACGGTGCCTCCTTGCCGCCTGGGACTTGGGGTGTCCCTGGACTCTGAAGGTAGGAGGCTTTCCTTCTTTGCAGGGACGCTGGCCAGCCGCGAAAGGCTCACTGGCTTGGTGCTCTGTGTCTCGCCGTCGCGCTGCTCTTGGAGTTGGTGCGCCTCGCCACCACTCTGGGTGTCGTGCCGCTCTTGTTGCGGTGCTTTGGGTTTCACGCCTCTCTTGGAGTCTGCGCGCCTCGCTGCCACTCTGGGTCTTGCACCACTGTTGGTGTGGTGGTGCGACTCACTGCTGCTCTTGGTCTCGGCGCTGCTCTCGGTCTCGGCGTGCCTCCTTGCCGCCTGGGGCCCAGGGCGTTACTGGACTCTGAAGGTAAGAGGTATTCCTTCGTTTGCAGGGACACTGGCCTGCCTCAAAAGGGGCCCCAGCTTGGCATTCTGGCCCGCTGCTCTTGGTGTCGCAGCACCTACTTGCTGCTTTGGACTTGGGGCATCCCTGGACTCTGAAGGTAGAACACATTCCTTCCTTTGCAGGGACGCTGGTCCACCTCAAAACGTGGTCTGGCTCTCGCTGCTGCTCTCGCTGTTGCTGCACACCTCGCTGCTGCTCTGGGTTTTGTGCTGCTCCTGTTGCAACGCATTTGGTCTCGCACCTCTATAGGTGGTGTGGCATGCCTCGCTGCCACTCTGGCTGTCACGCTGCTCCTTAGTGTGGTGGTGTGCCTCGCCGCTGCCCTTGATGTCGTGCTGCTCTTGTGGTTGCGCCGCCATTGTGGGTCTCACGCCACTCTTGGTGTGGCAGTGCTCTTGGTCTCATGGTGCCTCCTGGCCCCCTCAGACTTGGGGTGTCCCTGCACTCTTAAGGTAAGAGGCATTTCTTCCTTTGCACGGATGCGGGCCTGCCTTGAAAGGGGACATGGCTTGGCGATCTGGGTCTCTTGTTGCTCTTGGTGCCCCCGGGGGTCTTGCTGCCGCTCTTGGTGTTGGGCAGCCCCGGGGGTCTTGCGCCGCTCTTGGAGCCGGCGCGCCTCGTTGCCGTTCCGGAGGTCTCGCTGCCGCTGTTAGCGTTATGTCGCCGCTGGGGGTCTCGCGCTGCTCTTGGAGCCGGCGCGCCTCGCCGCCGCTCTGGGGGTCTGGCGCCGCTGTTAGCGTTATGTCGCCGCTGGGGGTCTCGCGCCGCTCTTGGAGCCGGCACACCTCGTTGCCGTTCTGGAGGTCTTGCCGCCGCTGTTAGCGTTGCGCCGCCGCTGGGGGTCTCGCGCTGCTCTTGGAGCCGGCGTGCCTCGTTGCCGTTCTGGAGGTCTCGCCGCCGCTCTGGGGGTCTGGCGCCGCTGTTAGCGTTATGTCGCCGCTGGGGGTCTGGCGCCACTCTTGGAGCCGGCGTGCCTCGTTGCTGTTCTGGAGGTCTCGCCGCCGCTCTGGGGGTCTCGCGCTGCTCTTGGAGCCGGCACACCTCGTTGCCGTTCTGGAGGTCTCGCTGCCGCTGTTAGCGTTGTGCCGCCGCTCTGGGGGCCTCGCCGCCGTTCTGGGGGTCTGGCGCCGCTCTGGGGGCCGGCACACCTCGTTGCCGTTCTGGAGGTCTTGCCGCCGCTGTTAGCGTTGCGCCGCCGCTGGGGGTCTCGCGCTGCTCTTGGAGCTGGCGTGCCTTGTTGCCGTTCTGGAGGTCTTGCCGCCGCTCTGGGGGTCTGGCGCCGCTGTTAGCGTTATGTCGCCGCTGGGGGTCTGGCGCCGCTCTTGGAGCCGGCGTGCCTCGTTGCCGCTCTGGAGGTCTCGCCGCCGCTCTGGGGGTCTGGCACCGCTCTTGGAGCCGGCACACCTTGTTGCCGTTCTGGAGGTCTCGCTGCCGCTGTTAGCGTTGTGCCGCCGCTCTGGGGGCCTCGCCGCCGCTCTGGGGGTCTGGCGCCGCTCTGGGGGCCGGCGCGCCTCGCCGCCGCTCTGGGGGTCTCGCCACCGCTCTGGGGGTCTCGCCGCCACTCTGGGGGTCTGGCGCCGCTCTTGGAGCCGGCGTGCCTCGTTGCCGCTCTGGGGGTCTCGCGCTGCTCTTGGAGCCGGCGCGCCTCATTGCCGCTCTGGGGGTCTCGCCACCGCTGTTAGCGTTGTGCCGCCGCTCTGGGGGTCTGGCGCCGCTCTTGGAGCCGGCACACCTCGTTGCCGTTCTGGAGGTCTCGCTGCCGCTGTTAGCGTTGTGCCGCCGCTCTGGGGGCCTCGCCGCCGCTCTGGGGGTCTGGCGCCGCTCTTGGAGCCGGCACACCTCGTTGCCGTTCTGGAGGTCTCGCTGCCGCTGTTAGCGTTGTGCCGCCGCTCTGGGGGCCTCGCCGCTGCTCTGGGGGTCTGGCGCCGCTCTTGGAGCCGGCACGCCTCGCCGCCGCTCTGGGGGTCTCGCCGCCGCTGTTAGCGTTGCGCGGTTCTTGGTGTGGTGGTGCGCTTCACTGCCGCTCTTGATCTGGGTGCTACTCTTGGTGTCGTGGTGCCTCCTGGCCCCCTCAGACTTGGGGCGTCCCTGCACTCTTAAGGTAAGAGGCATTTCTTCCTTTGGAGGGACGCTGGCCTGCCTCGAAAGGGGCCCCGGCGTGGTTCACCGCCCTGCAGCTTCAGACGCGCACTTCGAGTCGCACTCTCCTCCGCCTCGGCCTCGCAAGGTAAGAGGCATTCCTTCCTTCGCAGGGGCGCGGGCCTGCCTCGAAAGGGGCCCTGGCTCGGCACGCCTCGTGCCGCTTCGGACTCGCACTCGCCTCCGCCTCGGCCTCGCAAGGTAAGAGGCATTCCTTCCTTCGCAGGGGCGCGGGCCTGCCTCGAAAGGGGCCCCGGCTCGGCACGCCTCGCGCCGCTTCGGACTCGCGCTCGCCTCCGCCTCGGCCTCGCAAGGTAAGAGGCATTTCTTCCTTTGGAGGGACGCTGGCCTGCCTCGAAAGGGGCCCCGGTGTGGTTCACCGCCCTGCTGCTTCAGACTCGCACTTTGAGTCGCACTCTCCTCCGCCTCGGCCTCGCAAGCTAAGAGGCATTCCTTCCTTCGCAGGGGCGGGGGCCTGCCTCAAAAGGGGACCCGGCTCGGCACGCCTCGCGCCGCTTCGGACTCGCACTCGCCTCCGCCTCGGCCTCGCAAGGTAAGCGGCATTCCTTCCTTCGCAGGGGCGCGGGCCTTCCTCGAAAGGGGCCCCGGCTCGGCCATTTGGGTCTCTTGTTGCTCTTGGTGCTGCTCTGGGTGTCGTGCCACCGCTGCTGTTGCGCCATTGTGGGTCTCGCCCCTGCTCTTGGGGTCGGCGCGCCTCGCTGCCGCTCTGGGTGTTGTGCCGCCGCTGTTGTTGCGCCGCTGTGGGTCTCGCCGCTGCTATTAGCGTTGCACCGCCCCTGGGGGTCTCGCGCCGCTCTTGGGGTCAGCGCGCCTCGCTGCTGCTCTGGGGGTCTCGCCGCCGCTGTTAGCGTTGCGCCGCCGCTCTGGGGGTCTGGCGCCGCTCTTGGAGCCGGCGCGCCTCGTTGCCGCTCTGGGGGTCTCGCCGCCGCTGTTAGTGTTGCGCGGTTCTTGGTGTGGTGGTGCGCTTCACTGCCGCTCTTGGTCTGGGTGCTACTCTTGGTCTCGTGGCGCCTCCTGGCCCCCTCAGACTTGGGGCGTCCCTGCACTCTTAAGGTAAGAGGCATTTCTTCCTTTGGAGGGACGCTGGCCTGCCTCGAAAGGGGCCCCGGCGTGGTTCACCGCCCTGCAGCTTCAGACGCGCACTTCGAGTCGCACTCTCCTCCGCCTCAGCCTTGCAAGGTAAGAGGCATTCCTTCCTTCGCAGGGGCGCGGGCCTGCCTCGAAAGGGGCCCTGGCTCGGCACGCCTCGCGCCGCTTCGGACTCGCGCTGCTTCGGACTCGCGCTCGCCTCCGCCTCGGCCTCGCAAGGTAAGAGGCATTCCTTCCTTCGCAGGGGCGCGGGCCTGCCTCGAAAGGGGCCCCGGCTCGGCATGCCTCGCGCCGCTTCGGACTCGCGCTCGCCTCCGCCTCGGCCTCGCAAGGTAAGAGGCATTCCTTCCTTCGCAGGGGCGCGGGCCTGCCTCGAAAGGGGCCCCGGCTCGGCACGCCTCGCGCCGCTTCGGACTCGCGCTCGCCTCCGCCTCGGCCTCGCAAGGTAAGAGGCGTTCCTTCCTTCGCAGGGGCGCGGGCCTGCCTCGAAAGGGGCCCCGGCTCGGCACGCCTCGCGCCGCTTCGGACTCGCGCTCGCCTCTGCCTCGGCCTCGCAAGGTAAGAGGCGTTCCTTCCTTCGCAGGGGCGCGGGCCTGCCTCGAAAGGGGCCCCGGCTCGGCACGCCTCGTGCCGCTTCGGACTCGCGCTCGCCTCCGCCTCGGCCTCGCAAGGTAAGAGGCGTTCCTTCCTTCGCAGGGGCGCGGGCCTGCCTCGAAAGGGGCCCCGGCTCGGCCATCTGGGTCTCTTGTTGCTATTTGTGCTGCTCTGGGTGTCGTGCCACCGCTGTTGTTGCGCCGCTGTGGGTCTCGCCGCCGCTGTTAGCGTTGCGCCGCCCCTGGGGGTCTGGCGCCGCTCTTGGAGCCGGCGCGCATCGTTGCTGCTCTGGGTGTCTCACCGCCGCTGTTAGCGTTGCGCGGTTCTTGGTGTGGTGGTGCGCTTCACTGCCGCTCTTGATCTGGGTGCTACTCTTGGTGTCGTGGTGCCTCCTGGCTCCCTCAGACTTGGGGCGTCCCTGCACTCTTAAGGTAAGAGGCATTTCTTCCTTTGGAGGGACGCTGGCCTGCCTCGAAAGGGGCCCCGGCGTGGTTCACCGCCCTGCAGCTTCAGACGCGCACTTCGAGTCGCACTCTCCTCCGCCTCGGCCTCGCAAGGTAAGAGGCATTCCTTCCTTCGCAGGGGCGCGGGCCTGCCTCGAAAGGGGCCCCGGCTCGGCACGCCTCGCGCCGCTTCGGACTCGCACCTCTTTGGACTCGCACTCGCCTCCGCCTCGGCCTCGCAAGGTAAGAGGCATTCCTTCCTTCGCAGGGGCGCGGGCCTGCCTCGAAAGGGGCCCCGGCTCGGCACGCCTCGCGCCGCTTCGGACTCGCACCTCTTTGGACTCGCACTCGCCTCCGCCTCGGCCTCGCAAGGTAAGAGGCATTCCTTCCTCCGCAGGGGCGCAGGCCTGCCTCGAAAGGGGCCCCGGCTCGGCCATCTGGGTCTCTTGTTGCTCTTGGTGCCGCTCTGGGTGTCGTGCCGCCGCTGCTGTTGCGCCGCTGTGGGTCTCGCCGCCGCTGTTAGCGTTGCGCCGCCCCTGGGGGTCTGGCGCCGCTCTTGGAGCCGGCGCGCATCGTTGCTGCTCTGGGTGTCTCGCCGCTGCTCTGGGGGTCTGGCACCGCTCTTGGAGCCGGCGCGCCTCGCCGCCGCTCTGCGGGTCTCGCCGCCGCTCTGGAGGTCTGGCGCCGCTCTTGGAGCTGGCGCGCCTCGTTGCTGCTCTGGGGGTCTCGCCGCCGCTGTTAGCGTTGCGCGGTTCTTGGTGTGGTGGTGCGCTTCACTGCCGCTCTTGGTCTGGGTGCTACTCTTGGTCTCGTGGCGCCTCCTGGCCCCCTCAGACTTGGGGCGTCCCTGCACTCTTAAGGTAAGAGGCATTTCTTCCTTTGGAGGGACGCTGGCCTGCCTCGAAAGGGGCCCCGGCGTGGTTCACCGCCCTGCAGCTTCAGACGCGCACTTCGAGTCGCACTCTCCTCCGCCTCGGCCTTGAAAGGTAAGAAGCATTCCTTCCTTCGCAGGGGCGCGGGCCTGCCTCGAAAGGGGCCCCGGCTCGGCCATCTGGGTCTCTTGTTGCTCTTGGTGCTGCTCTGGGTGTCGCGCCGCCGCTGCTGTTGCGCCGCTGTGGGTCTCGCCCCTGCTCTTGGGGTCGGCGCGCCTCGCTGCTGCTCTGGGTGTCGCGCCGCCGCTGCTGTTGCGCCGCTGTGGGTCTCGCCCCTGCTCTTGGGGTCGGCGCGCCTCGCTGCCGCTCTGGGTGTCGCGCCGCCGCTGCTGTTGCGCCGCTGTGGGTCTCGCCCCTGCTCTTGGGGTCGGCGCGCCTCGCTGCCGCTCTGGGTGTCGCGCCGCCGCTGCTGTTGCGCCGCTGTGGGTCTCGCCCCTGCTCTTGGGGTCGGCGCGCCTCGCTGCCGCTCTGGGTGTCGCGCCGCCGCTGCTGTTGCGCCGCTGTGGGTCTCGCCCCTGCTCTTGGGGTCGGCGCGCCTCGCTGCCGCTCTGGGTGTCGCGCCGCCGCTGCTGTTGCGCCGCTGTGGGTCTCGCCCCTGCTCTTGGGGTCGGCGCGCCTCGCTGCCGCTCTGGGTGTCGCGCCGCCGCTGCTGTTGCGCCGCTGTGGGTCTCGCCCCTGCTCTTGGGGTCGGCGCGCCTCGCTGCCGCTCTGGGTGTCGCGCCGCCGCTGCTGTTGCGCCGCTGTGGGTCTCGCCCCTGCTCTGGGGGTCGGCGCGCCTCGCTGCCGCTCTGAGTGTTGCGCCGCCGCTGCTGTTGCGCCGCCGCTGCTGTTGCGCCGCCGCTGCTGTTGCGCCGCCGCTGCTGTTGCGCCGCCGCTGCTGTTGCGCCGCCGCTGCTGTTGCGCCGCCGCTGCTGTTGCGCCGCCGCTGCTGTTGCGCCGCCGCTGCTGTTGCGCCGCCGCTGCTGTTGCGCCGCCGCTGCTGTTGCGCCGCCGCTGCTGTTGCGCCGCCGCTGCTGTTGCGCCGCCGTGGGTCTCGCCGCCGCTGTTAGCGTTGCGCGGTTCTTGGTGTGGTGGTGCGCTTCACTGCCGCTCTTGGTCTGGGTGCTACTCTTGGTCTCGTGGCGCCTCCTGGCCCCCTCAGACTTGGGGCGTCCCTGCACTCTTAAGGTAAGAGGCATTCCTTCCTTCGGAGGGACGCTGGCCTGCCTCGAAAGGGGCCCCGGCGTGGTTCACCGCCCTGCAGCTTCAGACGTGCACTTCGAGTCGCACTCTCCTCCGCCTCGGCCTCGCAAGGTAAGAGGCATTCCTTCCTTCGCAGGGGCGCGGGCCTGCCTCGAAAGGGGCCCTGGCTCGGCACGCCTCGCGCCGCTTCGGACTCGCCTCGGCCTCGCAAGGTAAGAGGCATTCCTTCCTTCGCAGGGGCGCGGGCCTGCCTCGAAAGGGGCCCCGGCTCGGCACGCCTCGCGCCGCTTCGGACTCGCACCTCTTCGGACTTGCGCTCGCCTCCGCCTCGGCCTCGCAAGCTAAGAGGCGTTCCTTCCTTCGCAGGGGCGCGGGCCTGCCTCGAAAGGGGCCCCGGCTCAGCCATCTGGGTCTCCTGTTGCTCTTGGTGCTGCTCTGGGTGTCGTGCCACCGCTGCTGTTGCGCCATTGTGGGTCTCGCCGCTGCTCTTGGGGTCGGCGCGCCTCGCTGCCCCTCTGGGTGCCGTGCCGCCGCTGCTGTTGTGCCGCTGTGGATCTCGCCACCGCCGTTAGCGTTGCGCCGCCCCTGGGGGTCTCGCGCCACTCTTGGTGTCGGCGTGACTCGGCGCCGCTGTGGGTCTCGCCGCCGCTGTTGTTGTGCCGCTGTGGGTCTCGCCGCCGATGTTAGCGTTGCGCCGCCCCTGGGGGTCTTGCGCTGCTCTTGGGGTCGGCACGCCTCGTTGCCGCTCTTGGTGTCGTGCCGCCGCTGTTGTTACGCCACTGTGGGTCTCGCCGCCGCTGTTAGCATTGCGCCGCTCTTGGTGTGGTGTTGCGCTGCGCTGCCCCTCTTGGTCGCGTTGTGCCTCGTGGCCCCCGCGGATTCGGGGTGTCCCTGCACTCTTAAGGTAAGAGGCATTTCTTCCTTTGGTGGGATGCGAGCCTGCCTCGAAAGCAGCCCCAGCTCGGCATGCCACCCTGCTGCTTCAGACTTCAATTTGCTCTGCCTCAGCCTTGCCTCTGACTGTGAAGGTAAGAGGCATTCCTTCCTTTGCAGCATCGTTCGCCTACCTCGAAAGGGGCCCTAACTTGACACACAGCCCCACCGCTTTGGACTTCGATTCACATTCGCCTCGGACTATGAAGGTAAGAGGCATTCTTTCCTTGGCAGCGCTGCTAGCCTGCCTCTAAAGAGGCCCCGGCGTGGTGTGCTGCCCCCATGCTTTGGACTCAATGCCTCTTATGTTGCGACGTCGAGGCGAGTCTAGCCGAAGTCGGAGCCTCTTTCCTTTGCAGTGCTGCTGGCCAACCTTGGAAAGGGCCCTGGCGAGGGGGCGGGGCTTGGGGGGGCGAGGGGGCGGGGCTGGGGGGGGCGAGGGGGGGGCTGGGGGGGCGAGGGGGCGGGGCTGGGGGGGGCGAGGGGGGGGGCTGGGGGGGGGCGAGGGGGCGGGGCTGGGGGGGGCAAGGGGGATTTCCGTTGAAAATGGACCAGTGTTTCTCCTAGATAGGGGCTGAATTTGGGCCCAAATTTCTCCTGAATTCAGGATTCAATTTCTCCTGGGTTTTGGCCTAATTTTCTCCTAGAGTTCGGGTGGACTATCTCCGGGACTCGGACTGGAATTACTGCTGCAGTTTGGATGGAATTTCTCCTAGACTTGGTCACAATATCACCTGTACTTTGGCTCAAATTTTTCCTAGATTTAGACTTGAATTTCTCCTGGACTTCAGCCTAATTTTTGCCTGGAGTTCGAGTGGACTATCTCCTGGAATTGGACTGGAATTTGGCTGCTCTTGGGCTAAAGTATCTCCTATACTTGGGCTGAATTTTGGGCTGGATTTTCTCCTGGACTTGGGCCTGAATTTCTCCTGCACGTGGGCTGGAATTTCTATTGGGCTTGGGAATGAATTTCTCCTGGCTTTCGACTAGAATTTCTCCTGGACTTGGCCGCAATATCACCTGCACTTTGGCTCAAATTTTTCCTAGATTTGGACTTGAATTTTTCCTGGACTTGGGCTGGAATTTCTCCTGGAGTTTGGGTGGACTCTCTCCTGGAATTGGACTGGAATTTCTGCTGCATTTGGGCTGGAATTTTTCCTGGACTTTGGCCTCAATTTAGGCTGGAATTACTCCTGGTTTGAGGCCTGAATTTCTCTAGGCCCTGTTCTTGAATTTCTCCTCAATGTGGGCTGGATTTTGGATGCTCTTGGGCTGGAATTTCTCCTGGATCTGGGCCCAAATTTCTCCTCCACTTGGACTGGATTTAGGCCGTAATTTCTCCTGGACGTGGGCCCAAAATTCTCCTGGAGTTCAGATGGACTATCTCCTGGACTTCGACTGGAATTTCTGCTGCTCTTGGGCTGGAATTTCTCCTGGACTTGGGCCTCATTTTAGGCTGGAATTACTCCTGGTTTGAGGCCTGAATTTCTCTAGGCCCTGTTCTTGAATTTCTCCTGGGTGTGGGCTGGATGTTGGCAGCTCTTGGGCTGGAATTTCTCCTGGACCTGGCTTGCATTTTAGGCTGGAATTTCTCCAGGACTTAGGTCTAATTTTCTTCTGGAGTTCAGGTGGACTATCTCCTGAAATTGGACTGGATGTTGGCTGCCCTTGGGCTAAAATTTCTCCTGGACTTGGGCTGTAATTTAGGCTGGATTTTCTCCTGGACTTGGGCCTGAATTTCTCCTGCACGTGTGCTGGAATTTCTATTGGGTTTGGGGCTGAATTTCTCCTGGACTTGGGCTGCATTTTAGGCTGTAATTTCTCCTGGACTTGGGCCCAAATTTCTCCTGGTGTTTGGGTGGAATATCTCTGGGACTCGGACTGGAATTACTGCTGCAGTTGGGCTGGAATTTCTCCTAGACTTGGTCGCAATATCACCTGCACTTTGGCTCAAATTTTTCCTAGATTTGGACTTGAATTTTTCCTGGACTTGGGCTGGAATTTCTCCTGGAGTTCGGGTGGACTCTCTCCTGGCATTGGACTGGAATTTCTGCTGCTCTTGGGCTGGAATTTCTCCTGGACCTGGGCCTAATTTTAGGCTGGAATTACTCCTGGTTTGAGGCCTGAATTTCTCTAGGCCCTGTTCTTGAATTTCTCCTCGATGTGGGCAGGATTTTGGATGCTCTTGGGCTGGAATTTCTCCTGGACCTGGCCTGCATTTTAGGCTGGAATTTCTCCTGGATCTGGGCCCAAATTTCTCCTCCACTTGGACTGGATTTAGGCCGTAATTTGTCCTGGACTTGGGCTCAAATTTCTCCTAGAGTTCGGGTGGACTATCTCCGGGACTTAGACTGGAATTACTGCTGCTCTTGGGCTGGAATTTCTCCTCTACTTGGGCCTCATTTTAGGCTGGAATTACTCCTGGTTTGAGGCCTGAATTTCTCTAGGCCCTGTTCTTGATATTCTCCCGGATGTGGGCTGCATTTTGGCTGCCTTTTGGGCTGGAGCTTCTCGTGGTTTGAGGCCTGGCTTGCTCCACCCCCTGCTCTTGAGATTCTCCCGGACGTGGGCCTGCAGTACCGAACTTACCCCACACGGTGGCAGCAGAGAGCAGGGCGAGGCGCTGTAAAGCGCATGCGCGTCTCTCCGCCTGCAGTACCCTATTTCTTTCGCACGGTGGCAGCAGAGAGCAAAGCGAGGCGCCCTAAGGCGCATGCGTACCGCTCCGCCTGCAGTACCCCACTTCATTCGCACGGTGGCAGCAGAGAGCAGGGCGAGGTGCCCTAAAGCGCATGCGCGTCTCTCCGCCCGCAGTACCCCACTTCATTCGCACGGTGGCAGCAGAGAGCAGGGCGAGGCGCCCTAAAGCGCATGCGCGTCTCTCCGCCTGCAGTACCCCACTTCATTCGCACGGTGGCAGCAGAGAGCAGGGCGAGGCGCCCTAAAGCGCATGCGCGTCTCTCCGCCTGCAGTACCCCACTTCACTCGCACGGTGGCAGCAGAGAGCAGGGCGAGGCTTCCTATGGCCCCTTCGCGCCTCCCCGCCTGCAGTACCGAACTGTCCCCACACGGTGGCAGCAGGGAGCCAGCCGCAGCGCTGCCGTGCGCACGAGCCGCACCCCGCTGCAGCAGTTGCTGCTCTCAGGGCGGCAGCAGCGAGCGAGGCAAGGCGAAGCGATGCGCTTCCTCGCCCGCCGGGCGGCACTACCACACTTGGGTCGTAGGACGGCAGAATCCAGCAAGGCAAAGCGCAGCGCGGGGCACGCGCAGCTCTCCGGCGGCAGTTCCCAAGAGTGGGCGCCGGGTAACCGCAGAGAGCAAGGCGAGGAGCAGCACTGCGCATGCGCGACTCCACGGCTGCACTACACAGGCGCAGGGCAGCAGCAGCAACCCCGGGCAGCTCGGAACTGCCCCTGCATTGCTGACCCATTCCCTAACCCCACCCGCACTCTGGAACAACCGGGGGGGGGGGTTGTGTGTGTGTGTCCACCCCACTCAGGGTTTGGGCAGCTCCTGCTCCCCCTGAGGGAACCAGCGGCCCCCACCCAGCTCCCTCCTTCCTGCCGCTCGGGGCTCCCACCCGACACAGCGGCCGCGCCGTGGGCAGGAGTCGGGGCCGGGACAGGAACGTCAGCCCCTGGCCCGCGGCGGGGGGCTGCGCACGCCCGGGATCTCCTTTGGGAAGCAGGGCGGTGGGATGCAGACAGCAACACTAACGACGGGCAACGGGCCAGAGGGATGGACGGCCGTAAGGGCCAGGGAGCGGGACAAAGGAACGGGAGGAAAGCTGAGAGGAGCAGGAGAGGAACGCGGGGAAAAGGAAGGCTCGAGGGCAGCGAGAGAGACGGGAACAGAGTGAGACGTGCAGAGACAAAGAGCAGGGAAAGGAAGAGGACAGAGGGACTGGGGGTGGGGCTGGGGGGGACCAAATGCAGGTGAAGACAAAGAGATGGAGAAGGAAAAAAGATGCTGATGGGCTGCAGGACAGAGAGGGAGGAGAAAGTAGGGCTGGAGCAGGGAAGAGAAGAAGAACAGGGATGGCTGGATGGACCAGGGGATACTCCTAGAAAGCAGGAGACAGGCACCAGGACAGAGGGACAAAGGCAGAATAACGGGAGAGGGAGCGGGACAGAAGGACAGCGAGAGGAGGAAAGGGGCAGGGAGCAGGACTGAGATGAAGAAAGGAGCAATGGGAGCAGAGGGATGGAGAGAGGAAAATCCAGGTGGGAGGAAGGAGAGAGGGATAGAGGGGAGGGACAGGGAGCAAGAAAATGGGACCCAGAGAAACACAGGGGGATGAGGAGCAGCACACTGGGATAGAGAGCAAGCGAGAGCAACAGGAACAAGGACAGGCAGACGGAGCCAGAGGAAAAACAGGGCCCGAAAGCCGCACAGAGAAATGGAATAGGAAAATCAGGGATGGGGAGTGGGACAGAGGAGTGGAGAGATGACACGGGACACAAGGATAATGATTGAGGGGTGGAGGGTGGGGAAGGAAGGCCAGGGAGCAGTGCAGTGGGGTGGAGAAAGAAAAAGAGGGATGGGGAATGGGGCAGAGAAAGGAAAGAAGAAAATGCCGTGATGGGAGCAGGACAGAGGACAGGAGAGAGAAAAAGAAGCCAAGGGAGGAGACCGAGGAGCAGAGACAGAAAGGTCAGAAACGGCCAGAGGGGGAGAAAAGCCAAGAAAAATGGGGCCGAGGGGCCCTGCAGACCTGGAGCGAGAACATGTAGGGTCAGTGAGCAGGACAGAGGGAGAGAGAGGCGGCGGGGGGAAGGAGAGGAAGGACAAAGGAGGGACAGAGATGGTGACAGGGTGCAGGACATACAGCCAGGGAGAAAAACAGGATAGGGAAGGGGAGAATGGGATTGAGAAACAAATAAAAGGTCAGATCCTCCTGTGATGTTATCATACTCCTCCAATAAAGATGAATTTACTGGCATGATACCCCATGGGACAGGCTGATCAGCCAAATAAGGAATCGGGATACATGCTGTGACACTGGTAAGATGACACATTCTATCAAACCCTTGTATCAACGCGTGAATTAAGTTTTCATCTATATCTGCATTGTCTCTTCCATCTGCCAACTTCTGCACAGGTTCTTTCTTCACTGATGAAGCCAAGGCTCAGCATGACCCCAAATTCTCTTCAACTTTATCAACTTCAATAGTCACAGTACTTATCTTTTCCTCTGTTTCAAACCTTCCTTGCTCCATCCTTTCTTCCTAATGCTCCTAGGCTCCTTCTGTACTTACATGCTTCTTTAAAACATCACTAAAATCAACAAATCGGGCCAAGTTGTGTCTCTTCAAATTGTTGGCCCCTGAAGTACTACCCTGCAAAACAAATCAAAAAGACTGTTGAGGACATTAATTTATCCTATTTTCAGAGTACCTTTCCAAAGCTTTAATTGTGATGGATGGAACCACTTCACATTACACAAAGCTACATCCATCCACTACTTGAGCAGAAACTGTTTCTTCTAGTCTGGACCCCTTGAGTGGTCCGTGCCGCTGGCCGAGCAGTGTTGATGCATACGTCCCATCCTCCTGTGGCATGGGAGTGAGGGTGCACAGATGTCCCTGTGAGTGCCAGAATCCAGAACCAGCTGGCAGATGGAGGTTAAAGACATTTAGAGTCTTCTGGGGCCTGCAGGCGGGGGTATGGTTTCTGGGTGTTGGGACAGGCTTTTTTACATTAGTTGCCATGACTGAGGTTAAATGCAAGAGGAAAATATACCCAAATGTACAAAATAAAAGAACATTGATCCAGTTTAAAAGCACCTTTGTCTCCAAACAAAGCCCTATTTCTCTTGATAAGGCTTGGTGTATTATTAATGCTACTTTAACAGTGATCACACTTAATAGATCACCAACATATATTGTAACATTTGCATATGGAATATACGTGTTTACGTACACATTTTTGATATATATGTATACATGTTTGTGTATGTGTGATACTAAGAGCCACAAGCGCTACAAGACGTTAAGAGAATAAAGCCAAGTTATTATCTCATGTGGATGATATTCCAGTGACTGGAGGTACAGAAAATGCATGAGGGAAGTTTCAAAAGTAAGAGTTCAGCTTAAGTAAGGCACAATTACTGCAACCCCCTTTTAAAAACCTTGGTGTCGTAACTAGGGAAACAGGAAGTCAGATACCTAGAAGAAAGATGGAAGTCTCACTGGAGATAAAGACTCCTACTAATCAATCTCAACTTAAAACTGAGTTCAGGGATTTTAACCTCTTATGGCAGCTTATCCATGTGTGCATTAGATATCCTCATGGGCTTCCACTGTAACTTTGTTGGTTTATGCTGACACAGGACATGAAATTTCAATGTATGTTTTTGAAGAATGACAGATTTGGCCCCAACAGCATTGATAAGCCATGCCTGACAAAGTTATAATGCCACAATGGAGACTGAGGCAAGACTGAGGAGCTGATACATGGCCTCACAGAACATTGCTCAGCAGCATTTGCCAGCCTTCACTTACAGGTCCTGTGCATACGTCTCACATTCTGTCGGACTCGGAGACATCTTCAGCAATTGCAGAGATTTCTCACTTGGTTCTATGCTCTACAGTAATAATTTCAGCAATTATACTTCAGTTTATTAATTGTGATGGTTATAAATATTTAGCAAACCACATCATGGCCGTGCATGGCCATTAAGAACTCTAAGCTGCTATGCTCAGACCTTTAGCAGTCATCACAAGGCAAGACCTAAGAGAAGACAAATGGCTCTGCTTGGTCCTGTGATCAGAAAGCCTGGGTGACAGGTAACTTTGCACACCATGCTGGAGCCATGAGTAACAACCCATGATTTGCAAACTACTGATGGACAAGTGCATCACTGACCCATAGCCAGCCTTTGGTAGATCACATTCCGGACACCACACTGTTCCCTCTACTTACCCACACCTACGCTTTCCGGTGAAAATCAAGGGCATGGAAACACTCTTACTCAGCTGTGATCAACAGTTCTGGTCCTATGTTCAGCCTGTCTCCTACTGCAAAGGCCAAGACTGTAGGAAAAAAATGTTACCTTTTCCATCCAGCACTGCAGCTTCCTCCACACGTACGAGGTTATGTACCTAAGCGGAGATCAAGAAAGCTTGCCCTCTTACGAACACAAGCAGAACCCATTGACTCTGCCACTGTGTCCTAACCCTCAGTAACCCAGTACGACCTGCACCATCCACTTCTCAGTCTGTACCCATGGTCCAACACCCCAGCTAACAGAGCACTGCTTCCTCCCGTCGCTGGCTGCCTGCTCTCACACTGCTCTTCCTCTCAGCACAGGAGATAGTGGGGAACCGTGATTATCTCAGCACTGCTGCAGGTGAAATCACCGGGATCATATGCATCACAGGGAGAAAAACAGCCAAAGCCCCCCCAATGTTCAGTACAAAGATCTCTTCCAGTTTGGAGTCTGCAGGGCTCTACAGGCACTTCCTATGCAAAATCAACATATACTCACGCATTTTCCACAAGAAAACTCCATGATTCCACATCCTGATATATAGAACATTTTGCCAGTATTTGATCCCTCTCCACGCAGCAGGACTCAGATCTTGATGGTGCAGGGCAGAGTATATTATACATTTCACCCATCTGAAGAAGGGTGAGATGGTCCCCTCAGCTTCCTCATGCATGCATTCATTGACTCAGCCCTCCCCGTGCACTTACACTGCAGGCTCTTAACAACCACCCTCCACAGAAAAACATGGTACCCATGTAGCTTAATCCTCCGGCTCGGATCCTACTTTGTACCTCCAAGGAGCATATGTCAGCTCCTGCTCGACAGGCAGCTGTAGTTTAGGCCTTGGCACACAACACAGCAACCCCTGCCCACACAGCTAGGTCTGCCATGCCACCCAGGCAGAATGATCCAGAAAACCCAGCCTATCACTAGCATTACTGGCTGGAAGCAAGCGTCTTTGAGCTGCAGGCTTACACAGTTCATTCACTTTCAGGACAGCAGATGAAACAACTGGAAGGATACTCACTCTCTGCCTAGAAACCCAGTGTGCCTTTACCCTCCCTCCTCTACCACACACCCCTCCCCCAATACTCACATCACAGTCCACCGCTGCCTGCAGTCCAGCCCCGCTCGTGCCAGAGGCTGGCTTCATAATCCATCCCCTCACTTGCAAGTGCAGTCCCCACCTGCCGTAAGACAAGACAAGCTCAAATTGCCCAAATTAATTACACCACTAGGCTGTCAAGGCCATACTTTCAAGGGGTGTTGCTGCAAGAAAAGCAGAAAACACGCGAAAAGAAACATTTTCTCACCACTCCTCTTCCACTGCAGCAGAGGTAGGTGGTTGCTCCACCCCACAGCAGGCCAGGGAGCCCAGCACAGCCGGGGTACCCCTGCCCGGCACTGATCCACGGCGGGGCGGCCCGGGAAGGCGGCGGGGCGCATTCTCCGCCCGGCAGATCTCTCACGGCGCGGCGCAGACGGCTGGGCCGGCCCGGGCCGCGGGCCCGGTGCGGAGCGATGCGATGCGATGCGATGCGATGCGATGCGATGCGATGCGATGCGATGCGATGCGATGCGATGCGATGCGATGAGGCGAGGCGAGGCGAGGCGAGGCGAGCAGCTGGTGCCGCCGCAAACGGCTCCTGCGCGCAGGGGCCGCGTCACCGGCAGCGAGGCCCGAGCGCACGGCGGGAGACACAGGCCACGCGCGGCGCGTGCGCGCGCGCGCCCGCTGCCTCAGGCAGCGCGCCCCGCCCTCGGCGCCAGGGAAGTGAGGTCACGCAGCATGGCGGTTCGGGGCGGGGGTGGCTGAGGGCTGGCGGTGCGGTCAATCCGCCTCCATCCGTTCCCGGAGCTGCGGCGGCGGCGGCGTTGGTGCTGCCCGTCTCGCTAGTATCGAGCGGCAGGGCCAAAGCCGCGATGGCATCGGAAACCGCAAGACTGTGAGGCAGCAGAGCGCGAGCCGGCAGCGCGGGCAGAGCAGCAACCGGGTTGCGGACGAACCGGGCTGCCGCCATGGAGCTGAGGGTTGGGAACCGGTACCGACTGGGCCGGAAGATCGGGAGCGGCTCCTTCGGGGACATCTACCTGGGTAAGGAGGGCGGCTGTCTGGGGGACGTACCTGGCTGGGACTGCGGAGAGCGTCGGGGGCCGGGCCGGGCCGGGTCGGGCCTGGCCTGGGCATGTGGGCGCTGCTTCACCCGTGCCCGCTCCCAGCCCCCGGCGGGGCTGGGCCGGGGGCGACCCTGGGGGCCTCGTTTCACCCCGGCTGTAGCTCCGGCTGCGCTGCTGTCCAAGAAAGGCCCTTTGATGTGAAGTAATAGCAATTTGAGATTTTGTTGACATCACGTCCTGATTTGGACAGTGCGGAAATCGGGAATTCGGGCTTCTATAGCGGCCTCTTCCCATCGTTGTCTTGTGACCTTGGACACCATTAATATTCTGATATGTCAGATGGGGATAAGGATATTGTTCCCTTATTCCAAATAGCCCAAAACAACCCGCCGCGTTCAGAAAAATGTTTTGAGAAAGAAACGTGCGTCAGGGTTAAGTATTGCTGCGGTGGACTAGGAAAAATTGCTGTCCTAGGGATGTTTGTTTATCCTGCAAGGCCTAAAAAGAAATTACACAACTATGAATGACTGGGTGGAAGTGAAAATAACCCTCAAATCCACCAAAGAGTCATCATAGCTTGCCTGTGCTGTTGCCTGAATGTCGCCCTGATCCATTCCTGCGTATGTCTTCTGCTACCGCGATTCCTGTGCCAGCGGGAAGTTTGCAGGATTGGCACTGTCTTTACCTGTCCGTTTGTGTAGCTGTCGTCATGGCTTACTGCTGCAGATGATGACAAGCAGTGATGAGTACAAGTTTGGCAAGTAAGTCTTTTTAAAATACTCTGTATACAAGCTCTCAAACCCTAAGAAATTAGTTAAATCTAGAAAAATGATAAATTTTCTATCACGCCACATAGAAACGAGTACTCCACATCTGAAAACTGTGGTGACTTGGAAAAGCGAGTCAAAAAGCAGGGGGAGGTGGAACTTGCAGGGGCTAAGGTACATCGACTTACGTCTGGAGCATAAAACGTCAGCAGCGAACGCGTGTGTTGTGTTTGGCAGTGTAAGCAGGGCGAGGGGTGTTTTCTTCCTGTTGCAGCACACAGCTGACATTCCAGAATCACTGGTTAGCTCAAACTGCTCGTGTACAGGTAAGGCAATACTGCCATCCATAATACAGAGCGTATGCCAGGTGAAAAATCCATGGTTTGAGCTGCAGGCAGGTGCTTCTCCAGAGGCGGAGGACATGCGGCACTTGCAAAAAAGATGGAAGACTTGTGAGAAAGATGGTGGTGATGGTTGTGAAAAAGTCCTCATCTGCTAGCGCTGGGGGGTTGGGTGGGGAGCAAGACAGCAGTTAAAATCTGAAAAATCTTAGACAATTTGACTCCTGCTTTAGCAGGTAAATCACTGTATTACAGTGCAAACTCCAACTGCAAGTAAAATAAACATTTTTTAATTTGTCACCTCTCTCGTAATGTGTATAGCCCACACCAGTGAAGTTGCACAGGAAATAACTGTTCTCTGGTCAGTACTCCTGCCATGCTGCATTTTGCACAAGTGTTTCTCATCCTCAGTTATTGACCTCTTCTGTTTCTAAGTAGCCAGAGTGAGTGGGTTTACTTTTAGGGCTTCCTGCAAATGCCATGCCCCAGCCAGGAACTAGTGGAGAATCACATGCCTGGAAGATCCAGCTAATGGCCTGGGTTTCTTTATCCAGGGCAAACTGCTGTCTCTCAAGAAGTGAAGCCTTCTGTAGAGGCCCTTTTGGTTTGCCTGCCATTGTCTGGTAAAGCAGAGACACTCAAAATCTGGGCATTTTTGAGAGTGAAATGCAAGTTTCTCCCTGGTGGTTCAGACTCAACAGCAGGACATTTGTGTCCTAACATCACTTTTAAAATTCCTTCTGGAGTCATGGCTTTTTAAAGGACACCTGCCTTCTGGTAGCCCTTAGTGCATTTGTAGTTTGCCTCATTGTAATTCCGGCTCGGTTTTCTGCTTTGAAAAGGAAGATTTTATTATTTTTGCCTCTTTCAGAGTAAAGGGGAGGGGCTTTCGTTCCTTCCTCGTTCCGTTCTTTGGAATATGGAGCTGACGACTCACTTTATTATCGTAGCTCTTTCATAATCTTTCCTGTCCTCCATCATACCTTAAAATATGTCTCCTGGAATTTGGAATGGCCCCAGCTCAGCTTGCTTAGAGTGGCAGGGTCTGTGGGACCGGGTTTTGAAATGTAAGGCACTGTTGGAAGTAAAGGAGTGTGGGCAATTTAAAGAAAATCAGATTTAGGAGTTTAATGTACCTGCATCTTTTGAAATTACCCTCCCAAGGAGGATATGAGAGAAACGGGTTCCCAGGGACCCTAGGCAGTATAAAAGATGGGCGGGGGGAGGAGGGCTCAGCATGAGCGTTTGGTTTGTTGCTGGGTGCCTGAGGTCACAGATGAGAGTCGCGAAAGCATTGCAGTCGCTGTGTTTCCACGATTTTGGCATTACATACATATTTTTCTAAAGAGTGAGTTTTGGGTTGTAAACTAATTAAAATAATTTCCAAGGCTTTCCCTATGGTAGAGGGGTTTGGAATTTTGTACTTTACAGGAACATCCTTTCATCGCTCTGGACTTTCTTTGTCACTTACAAGCGGTGATTTCTCATTACTTTGCTTCTTACTACTTTTCAATTACTGATTCTTCTCATAATACTGCTTCTTGCTACCTCTCTAATATTACTCTGTTTTCCTTAACGGAAGCCAGGCTTTTGGTTGTTACAGAGTTGTTTTAGAAATGTCGTCGCAGGATTTTAGCGGAGATCGAAGTCCCCAATATGGGACAAGCACTGGATTGCTTGGAAGCATGATTTGTATTTCTGTCTCACTCTCATCAGCTTTGCTGGACCAAAATATTTTAATCTCATTATTTTAATGCAAAATCTCTTGTCTTGAAGGAGAAAGTTTATACAGAAGTGGAGGTCAGGCTAAGGATCTTGGCGGTCTTGGGTGATAAAGACTTCTTGGGAAGAGCAACTATCCTAAAAAAATGACCTACTAGGCTGAGACCGTGGTCCATCACGTAACAGTTTAATACTGTGTTGAGCAGAACGTGATAATCAGAACGCCAGACTGGTTGGGAGGGACCTCAAAGTCCCCCCAGTCCCACCCCCTGCCACGGGCAGGGACACCTTCCAGTAGGCCAGGGTGCTCCCAGCCTCATCCAGCCTGGCCTTGGGCACTTCCAGGGATGGGGCACCCACAGCTTCTCTGGGTGTCTTGTCCCCGTGCCCCCCCACTGTTATACCAGTTACAAAGGAGTCAGGTGAGACAGATACATGTGAAGCTGCCTTTGTATCTTTCAATCCTTCCCCTCCAGTTGTACCTCCAGAGAGCTTCAGGTGGTTTGTTGTCGTAAGGTGCCTTGTGAAATGCTTAGTAAATATTGACCCTGGTGTTCACTCGGAACAACTCATGGAGCTAGCCACACCACCTTAATACTCGTGTGTATGCGCACAAAAAGGCATTTTATTAACCTAAAATCAAAAAATAATGCAAAGTCTTGCATGAACCCGTGGGTAATTCCATGCAGCATCGGTTCCTTGCGCAGCCAAGGGTCATGCCTGTTCTGAGGTGTGGGCGCTTGGCTTGTCTTTGTGAGCCTTTGTTTCGAGACAGAAGGCTAGGAAGCATTGGAGTGGCTCCTTAGTGTCAGGATCAAGCTTTTGCAGTTGTAATAGTGAACACATTAGCTTGGTACCCTGCAACGGTCAAAGAAAAGCATGTGGAAAAAAATAGGTAAGAAGAAAAAAATTGTAATTGTCTGTCTTAATTGTTTTGTGAGGCTTTCAAACGGGCCTTACGGACCTGGGAAAAGGACAGGCAATGGAATAATTGAAAGGGACTTCTATGCAAAGAGTGGCTGGAACTCTGACAAGAGTTAAGGGAAACTGAGGTAGGGTAGGAGTCTGTGAAATCCTGAACTTTGTGGAGAAGGTGAGTACAAAATGATGGTTTACTGTTTCTTTCCAAACCAAAACCAGCGGACCTCAAGTTAAGCTTTGAAGAGTGGGCATGAGAACAAACAGCAGGTGCTGTGCTTCATGTGATCCTGACCCATGAGGCGCTGAAGAAAAGAGAAAGCCGGATTCTGAATGCAGAGACTCGGTGATGGGTCTAAACTGTGCCATGTCTCTCTTTGCTGGCAGCTCTTTCTCTGCTGTTCCCTGAGAGTGTATTTTCTTGACTCAGTGCTTCCTTTTTAAGAATGCATCAGTTTTTACCTACATGGGTTAAACTTTGAAATGAGTGAGAGCATTCTTCAGTCACTTGATTCCTGAAATGGGAATCTAATGAGATTTAAAAACAGCTTTCTGAGAGGAGAAATTCTTGGGTGTAGGTAATCTGCCTCCTAAGCGCATGAAATCACAGGGTGGCAGAATACATCCGCTGCGTGTTGAGCATCGGGGGTGGAGGGGTGGGGTGGTAGTCTCTGTTTCCGAGGCCTAAGAAGAGGTGATCTGAATTCCTTGCACTTCTCGGGTTGGTGGAGATACATGCCACACTGAGGACATGCAATCTGAGCACATCTGCCACAGCCTGGGAGCGCAGAGACGCCCCTCGGGGAAGATGCACTCTGGGGTTTTTTTGGGATGGGCTTCCTGTGCTATGGTGTCTAATAGGTATCTCTTAAACTATTAGTCTCTTTGGACTGACTAACAACTCCTGACTGACTGACCAGGGAACTGGTGCAGAGGGTCTGCAAGACTTCAGCAGGCGTTTTAGGTAACGGTGGCTGAAAGTGCTGACTAGTCTCTGGATGTTTGCCGTTGAGGAGTGGCTTGTCTGTATTTGCTCTGCTTTGACAAAGGAAATGCATCTTAAGAAATGTTTTGACCAATGCTTTTAATTCTTCTGGTTTTAGGAACTGATATTGCTGCGGGAGAGGAGGTTGCAATTAAGTTGGAATGTGTGAAAACCAAACATCCTCAGCTCCACATCGAGAGTAAAATCTACAAAATGATGCAGGGTGGAGGCAAGCAAATTACTTTCCTTCTTCAGAGATTTAAGTGGTCTTATGTCTTTGATGTATCTGCCACCTGCAAGTATTTAATGGTGAAGATCTCTTGACATCTGAGGAGAAGGTGGGCGGGTGGCAGGGCAGGAGAGCGGTACCCCAGTTCTCCTGCAAGCGATGTAGCGCAGCAGTTCCAGATCCGTGGGTGCCAAACTTCATTGTAACAACTAAGATCCTACAGCGTTGCTCATGGCCCCAGAATATTAAAGCATCAACACCTCAGGCAGTGTGGAACAAAGTCTGGTCCCATTTGGCACTGCACTGCCCACCTGTTATTTCTCATAGGTCAGTGAAAGATGGTGATGGCTGTTCTGGAACGTTTAACCTGACTTGTTTGTTACAGTAGCACAATTCCAAACTCGGGAAATTCAGTGTGTTTTCACTACATGTGTTAGTATTCTTTCTTCTGAGTTAAAATATTTCCTTGCTGTGGGTGGGAATTCTAAGACAAAATGGCATTACCAGTAGAGACCAGGTGTGAAGCAGCTTTCTAGCTGCTGCGTGGAACTCTGCTAGGATAACTTGCTCATGCATTTGGAAATTCTGCAAATGTAAGATTCCCATGCGGTTCTGGGACATAAAGTCAGTGTAGTTAAGTTTTGCTTTTGTTTCATAGTCCCTTGAATTCTTCCTGAATGAGGCTGTACTTTGCATAAAAATGACATTCCACACTGTATCTCAGATGCAAAGTACAGTGATCATACCGTGAGTGGATGATAAGGTGCAATTGCATTGAGGTACTTCTTAATTCCTGCCTCGTTCAGTTGTGCCAGCGTGTAGCCTCAACAGCCCTCACAGGGTAAAATCCTCCCTTTATGGGCTGATTAAGGCCATGATGGTGGGTTCCTTCTGAGGGTGGATGCTGCGGAGGCAGGTGGCAGAAAAGCTTAAGTTGCCATCTGAATAAGGGTTTCTCCTTCAGGGAAAAAATAATGCATATCCAGTAAAGATAAGAATTTTAAATGGGTGAATTAGACTGTTTCTCTTCTAAAATGCATAAAATTAACTCACAGTAAAGGCATTTGAAATTGGGAATAAGGCTGCCTACGTACAGGTCTCAATCAAAATATTTGAGCAGTTCCAGAGTTTTGTGTGCAATAACTTTCCTGGGTTTCTCCATTGAGCGGGGCTAATTTTAGCACTCGCAGGCTGAATGCATAACGCATCTCATAAACAACACTGCTCTGGGAGAGTAACCAAACAGCAAATACAGCGGAACTGGAGGAAAGAGAAGAGTGTGAAGCCAGGGTGAAACTGTATTGTATATTGAACTGGAGGACAGAGGTGTTTTATGGTGATCTTGTAGTCTTTGAAACAAAGAAGTTATTTTCTAAGGCGTTCTTCAGTAATAATATTTAGTGGTTTGTCATGTCTTTATTTTCAGACTCCTTATTGCCGTCTTGGATACGACGTGATTATTAACACTTGTAAACTGCGTGAGGTTCAAATCCAGCAAAACCGCTCAATACTTTCAAGTTACAGGCTGAGCACAAAGATGGGGAAGTTTCTGTGGAAGAGGAAAAAGGCTGTTTTTAGACTTCTGTTGCTATAATTTACATTGGTTCTACTGTGAAATTATCAAACCTTTCATTTAGGAATAGCTGCAGGGTAGCATAAAATATTAAGCCTCACTGTAAATACAAACATCAACAGTAATGATCCTCTTGGAATTCATCTTCTGAGCCTTGAAGATCTGTGTGTATGAACCGTATAAGTCAGGTTGTTGTACTGAATAAACTGCTTCCTTTTTTGCAGTGGGTATTCCCACAATTAAGTGGTGTGGAGCTGAAGGGGACTACAACGTGATGGTGATGGAGCTGTTGGGACCGAGTCTTGAGGATCTCTTCAATTTTTGCTCAAGAAAGTTCAGTCTCAAGACAGTCCTGTTACTCGCTGACCAAATGGTAGGAAAGTGCTTTGTTGGTCTTCATAGCGCAGTACGTTGGCATATTAATGTTTCTTGAGAGAGCGTAACTTCCTGTTTCTGTGATTTAGGGGTGAAGAGGCTGTATCATTAGAGAAAAGACTCAAAACTTGGTTTGTTTCTGTTGATGTAAGGTGTTCCGTCAGAAGTGGTGGCACAGCAGTTCATCTTTAAGAACTGGACCTGCGCTCTTTGCAGACCAGGTGTTGCACTGCTCAGAGACAATGAAATTCCTCCAAGAACGTTTTTGGGAACAAATGTAAAATGGACTCAGGGGAAGAGCTGCAGAGAAGGTTTATCTGTTGTCTTCTAAATGATGATCTCCTCAGTGCCCTTGCATTTTACAATAAGATTCTTTGCTGTGTTTCTCACTGAGAAAGTGGTCCGGTGTGTTTATAACACAGAAAGTGTGTGCCCAGTCTCTCAACAAGGATTTTTTTTTTTAATTTTTCTTTTATTTAGATTAGTCGAATTGAATATATTCACTCCAAGAACTTCATCCACCGAGATGTGAAGCCAGATAACTTCTTAATGGGTCTGGGGAAGAAAGGCAACCTTGTCTACATAATAGACTTTGGATTAGCAAAGAAGTATCGAGATGCCCGAACTCACCAGCATATTCCTTATCGTGAAAATAAAAACTTGACAGGAACTGCCCGTTACGCATCCATCAACACGCATCTTGGCATTGGTGAGCTGGGGACAGCAAGAAACTGAAACTTTACGAGTGTTGATGCCCATCATGTTAGTGCAGTAGCTGTTGCTGTATGGAGGCGTAGCAGACCGTCCCTACTCTGGCACTGACGGTGCAGCGTGGCTGGCCTCGGGTCTCTTGCTGGGGTGGGATTCGATCAGTTTGTAATTCTCAGGAATTAGCACGTTTGTTAGTAACTCTAAGGGGCTTTTTCTTGAACTGGATGAGTTTATCGTGGGCATGGTAACTCTCAGCTATCTCTTGTTTTTCTAAGGGTTTTTATGACAGTCTTTTGTTTTTTCCAGTAGAAAATGAAACCTAATGAGTCCATTTTTTATGCTGTTGTAGAGCAATCTCGCAGAGATGACTTGGAGTCCTTGGGCTATGTACTGATGTATTTTAACCTGGGCTCCCTCCCCTGGCAGGGACTGAAAGCAGCAACAAAGAGGCAGAAATATGAACGTATCAGTGAAAAGAAAATGTCTACACCCATTGAGGTTTTGTGTAAAGGATATCCCTGTAAGTTACTCATCTGGGGCAGTAGGCCTACATGTTCATGGTTTAGTGGTGTTTCTGTTTTTCTTTACCCTGAATTCTACACGTCTTTTTTTTTTTACATATCTCTCTCTCCCCTTACCCCCTACCATGATTGGGTGCATCTGTGATAAGGATACTGTGCTTTCAAGACTGGGATCTTTGTGATCATGGAGGATTTATAATTGGCCCTTGTCTTAACTGTTAGTGAACCATCGCTGGGGTGCCCTGGAGGTGAAGGGTAGGTGGGGACAGCTGATTTGCGTTGTGCTGTGTGTGCGTGCATCTGGCCTGGTTGGGTCACTCTGACAGACAGGTAACTTTTTGAGAAACTACCTGTTTCTTCGAGTGTGCGGGGACTGTTTCTTGGGCGAATCGCAGCCTGTGGTCAGATGCAGTCGTCACCTGTTGCAGTTGTGTTACTTGGGAATTGTCATTCCAAGTTCATCTAGTTTAGCCTGTTGATGATCAGTGTCTGTGAGAGGCCTAAGAAACTCTTCATTGTATAAATAGGATCATGCCTCAGAGCTGTTCTGTTCCTCAGTTTGGTGTTTACACCACGGTAATAACTAGGCATTTTTGAGCCCTGCAAAATGATACTTAAATCTGTTTTGAAACTGGTTAAAATGAGCTGCCGTCAGGGAATATTGTTGATCTGTCATGAAGTTGTGTTGCTGTTGTTTCCATGCTCTTGGCTTTGGCAGCGAGGCGTGGTAACAAGAACTCTAGTTTTTGGTAGGGTTGTATGGAAACTTCCTGTCTTGGCTCTGTTTCAGGTGTTGCTTCAGGCGTGTTCCTTTTCCCTCCTTCACTGTGCTTTCTCTGGGGTTAGCCAGCAGGGAATGCCAATCAACTTTTCTTGGCCTCTGCTAGAATTTCTTTCTTAAGTTACTAATATATTAGCTCAGCTGGAAAGACCTGAACTCAAAAGCTGGTGTTTCGGCCCTGCCACTGTCTGTGGTGCATTGAATTCACAGCAGTATTTGTCTTCCACGTAACTAGGATCCTGTGTGCTACATAAACACAGCCAGTCAGACTTGTGAATAGCCTGTAGGTGACTTACATGGGAAGTTTATGTGGGTCCCCTAGCTTCTGCGTGTTTTGTGAGGTAGCAGACGTGAATCTTTGTGACTCAGCAACAAAGAGACGCTATTCCATGGCCTCCAGGAAATTGCATTTAAATGTTTTCAGAGCAAAGAGACAAAATTATCCCTTTTCTTTACTCAACTGTGGGTTTAAGCCTGTCCTCCCCCTGCCCTGCCAGCTGTTGCTGAAAGAACTCTGGTTCTGTGTCCTCTCTGCTGTTGCCAAAGGAGATCTCTGCCTGCTCTGTGACGATTTCCGTTTCAGGGTTGACTTGATACCTGGGCTGTCGCCTTGCCCTCTGCAGATTGCTGGTGTTGGGTTATTTGTTTCCTTATGTTCAGACAATTCCCTGTTTGTTGGGTTTGGGGTGGTTGGTTTTAGGGTTGTTTGGGTTTTTTTGAGATTCAGAATTATAAAAAGCAGATGTGAAGCTGAAGGAAAAAACAGGGTTTCTTTCATTACAGCTGAATTTGCCACATACTTGAATTTCTGCCGTTCTTTGCGTTTTGATGACAAACCAGACTATTCCTATCTAAGGCAGTTATTCAGAAATCTCTTCCACCGACAAGGGTTCTCGTATGACTATGTGTTTGACTGGAACATGCTGAAATTTGTGAGTACCTGACATGGCTTTCTAAGACTTTTTTCATGTGGTTGGTTGGTTGTTTTTTTTAACTAGATTGTCAGTTTTGAGCATCTTAACTGATGCTGTAAGATTGTCTTGCTTTTTTTCCTCGTGGAAGCTCTACTGTCTAGAAGAAGCAATGATCAGGAAATGAGGAAAGGCAGGAGATACAGGAGCCATGAGATGGGGGTTGAATGAGAACTAAGTTGAAGGCACAGGGTTTTAAATATGTACGGCTTTGGAGATGCTTCCTTCAGGGCGGTCACCAGGCTGGGTTGCGGAATTATTATCTGCTCCCGCCTGGATCTTAGGCGCAGGACATTCTCAGCTGCTGAGGAGGTGTCCAGCTGCCATAGCAGTATGTCTGTACGCTAGCATTTCAAAGACTATCCCAGCAGTTGTATGAACAGAACTTAGGGCAGCTCTCAAGAGGTTGTACAGAAATTATTAATGCCCTGGCAAACTTCAGTTCATGGGTTGTCCAGTTCTTTATCTTCAGTATTTTTATCTGAATATGTAGCTGTAAGCTAAATAATCCCCCAAGTTGTTCACTAGTCTTGACCCGCAGGGTGCAAGCAGAGCGGCTGAAGATGCTGAACGTGAAAGGCGAGAGCGAGAGGAAAGATTGAGACATACACGAAATCCAGCGGTGCGTGGGTTACCCTCCACTGCTTCTGGCAGGCTGCGAGGAACACAAGATGTAGCTCCTACTCCCCTTACCCCAACTTCACATGCTGGTAAATACCTTGTAGACGACTCTAATTTGCAGATTGTTCCTGGTCACTGGAAATTCGGAATTGGAATTGGGAAAGCTGAGTGGTATTTTGTCTCTGGTCAGGGTTTGGGTTTTTGGTTTTTCCTCCCCCTTGCTCGTTAGTCTTTTGGGGGTAATTGTACACACTCATTACCTGCCAACTGCCTCTTCAGTTTTTGGGAATGTAAAACAAAGGCCCTGATTTCTCGTTTGATTCTGTGTCATTTTTATAGGCAAACAGTGAGGGTGAAATTTTTCCAGTGACCATGTTGTAAGTCCGTTTCTCATCATGAGAATCTAACTCTGTTTTTCTCACAGCCAACACCTCTCCTCGGCCAGTGTCTGGTATGGAACGAGAACGGAAAGTGAGTATGAGATTGCATCGTGGTGCCCCAGTCAATATCTCATCATCTGACTTAACAGGCCGACAAGATACCTCTCGCATGTCAACTTCGCAGGTAAAAGGGATTTCTGGGTAACGTAAACACAAGGGTGATTTGATACAGTTAATTTGCCCAAAGAACGTGCTGGCTAATTGATGTGATTTCATATTGATTGTGCAGATGATGTTTACTCACACAAATACTTGACATTTTAACGGAATGTTTGTGATGTGGCTGTAGATTACTGTGAGGAATTCTTTCTTTGATTTTATTTTAACCTTGGCAGCGATAAGCATAAAACACGCAAAGTAATACAGAGTCATTGTTGTGTGAATCCGAGAGATGCAGCATTGTTACCTACGGTCGTGGTGTTCAGCTCCTTTGCTTGCTGAATTTCTTGTATCTGTTATCAGTGGGGAAGCAGGGTAAGGTAGAGGCAGTTGTGACTCATGTTTCCAGATGAACAGCGCGAGAGAATGTTGATGCAGAATGGACAGAAAGTAGTTGGTGAAGAACAGAAAAGCATGAAAGTGAAGAAATGTGGTAGCACAGTACTGTAACTCAGAGCAGATAAGGGGCCACATACGTGGATGATTGAGTGTGAAGAGGATGGCAGGATAAATGATCCTGTGATTCACAGCCATAGTCAGGCCTGAAGTCATCCTCACTGGTCACAGTGCCTTAGCAGAGAGATTTTAGGAATGCATCTTTTTAAGACTGACAAACAACATTTAAGTGTTTCTGTCTCTTCATGCTGTAGCTGAAACAAACCTTTTTCAAGGTATCCACACAGACCTGCCCTAAGTAGCGAGTGGCCTGGCTCTGTACTGCTTACCTGCAGCCCCAGCTGCGGAACGGGCAGTGGCCCGCACTGTGGGAGTGCTGCAGCGTCCCCAGGAGAGCAGTCTGATAGGAGCACCGGTGCAGTCGCCGTGGGGTTTTGCCATCACCCCCAGTGCTGTGCTGGAGTTCGAACTGCATCAGCTTTACTGTGGATTCATTTTATTCCTTATTGACAGAGCATGTTGATAAAAAGGAACCCGGTTCTTTCTGGCTCCATCGTTTAATTGGCAGAATTAATTATGTTGGATAGTACATGTTCTTATATATAAGGTCTTACTGCTAGAGAGAACTCTTAGAAGGAAGCCAGGTGGGCATCTCTAATGAAGACTGAGGATGAACTGGATTAGAGAAACAATTCTGCTGTAAGAAAAGTGAAGCAGGATTTTTTGGGTTGTTTTTCAGCTCAGTGAATTGTTTGCCCATGTACCTACACAAATGCTTGTGCTTGCGCAAGGGATGAACAGTTCAGGAGCAGAAATTCTACTGTAGGTGATCCTGCTCTGGCAGGGGGGTTGGACTAGATCATCTCTAGAGGTTCCTTCCAACCCCTGACACTGTGAATGTGTGTGACTGACTGGATGAGAATAGGAGAGGTGAGGTTTTCTGTGTTGGCTTTGTTGGTGGTGTTTGCTGCCTTAAATTGTTCACTGAACTGCAGTTCTTGCCATCAGAAGTTCTCACACTGAAATATTTTATGGCTGAAGTTCATTAACAGTAGGGAAACAAAGAGGGTGGAACTGCAAAAGTATGGATCTTGTGCATATGCATCAATACTTGGTAGAAGGATGTGAAGAAGGTGCAGCCAGATGCTTCCTGGTGATAGCCAGTGAACAGACAATGTACAGTGGGCACAAATTGGAATATACAAAATTCCATTTAGACATAAGAAACAACTCTTGCTCATTGTCCTGAGCGGCCGGCTGTAGCTGACTGCACCTGCAGTAGTGGGATTGGACTGGCTGATCCCAGGGGTCCCTTTGACCTCTGCTGCTCTGCGAGGCTGTGACGCCAAGTTCCTCTTGAACATTTCCACACATGTGCAGGTGGTTTCCTGGTGAAGTGTGTATGCCAGGGAACAAACCTCAGATGCTTTGTCTTGGTTACCAGTCAGATAAATGATTAAGAGGAGTAATAGAAACAAGTGCAGTGAGTTACTTGACTGTTAGGGAGAGTAGGGATTTCATGTTTTTGCTGTGTTACTGGCCTGCAGCTCAGTGTACATGTGACACTGCTCTAAACATTGTAAGGCACAGGTAGCCCAGGTGGGTCTGCAGATGCATTTTGGTTCTGCCTAACTTGTAAAATGGGAATGCTCTGAGACTGTGCTAGACCATGGGGGCATTGAGTAGTCTTTGAATATACAGATGTATAATTTGTGGTGTGGGCCAACAGTACAGGCGGGCTTAATGGCACATTTCCATACCTGCCCTTTCTAACACTCTGCTCCGAGTACGGGATTGCTTGGTTGACTTCTTTACGATGGCAGTAGTGGCCTAGTTGGGGTCTTCTCTGAGACTGTTAGAATTAATTGTTCGTCACCTGTCATCTTCATTTAGTTCTTATCAAGGCCGTGAGCGATTGCTGGTGTCCGCTCATGGCGACTGAACAACAGTGTGCAACTGTAGTGTAATTTCAAAAGCTTCCCACGGGCCTCGTATTTGGAGGGCAGGAGAGAGGTACTTGGGCTCTACCCTGTAATGCTTCCCCTTGAGCTTCTTAGAGAAAATTTGCTTTTTGTGTTCCCAGATCTCGCTTACTCTGTAGCAGGCAGCTTTCATTCTTACTGTCTTCAGGATGCTGAAGTCGTTCTTCCATAGGCAAAATTTACCTGTAGATGTTAACGAGGTTACCAGTTAGACCCAGAGGTTTCCCATTATCTTTACCTCTTGTTCTTAGGAAAAACCTAAAGTATCGAACTCGCCTGGCAGGGTTATTAAGGAGGATTTTGATTGGCTGGGTGTAAGAATATAGGAAATCATCCATACTACTTCTTGTCAGGAGAACAATAAAGAAGGGCAACTGTTGATCCCTGCCCATTCCAAGTGTGTTACTTCCTGTGTAAGTCTTAAGTAAATAGGCTACCACTGTTGTTTTTCAGGAAGAGCTTAGACCGTGTTCCTGGTGGAAGGCTTCCTTTTAAAGTGTGCTGTGCAGCTCTGCAGATGCCGTATGTGAAGAACCACCTTTGTTCGAGCTGTTACAAATAACTTGATAAATGAGTTCTGCTGGTTTAAGTTATGTAGGTGCTTTGGTTTGGTAGGGCCACGCTGCGTCTGTAGTCTCCACTGCTCATCACCCAGAGGAAGGGCTACTGCTAGTTAAACTCTGGGTGGTGGAAAAGTGCAGAGGTCACTCAGAGAGACCATGAAAGGCACTTGCCTCTAAGTAGAGCTCTTACAGGTGACTCCACATTTTTATCTTCCTTTTTTTCCACAAGGAGCTCTGGTCAGTTCAGACTGAAACTGAAAAGTAAGGCTGAGAATGTGGACAGTAAGAACTATAAAATGCAAAATAGATGTTCTCAGAGAAATATAACACAGAAAAATGGTGACTGGTAAGGGTACAAAACAGGTGTCTGGAATATTCCCCACTTCTGAGATACTGTCCACAAAGTACCTGAACCATTCTTGTCAGAGACATGAGCACTTTGTAACACCGACGAGTGTCTGTTGGAGTAACAATGAACACGTGGGTGGAACTGCTCGTGCACCTTAAGCGTTTCTAATGAAACTACAGAAATTCTGTGGCAAGCGTTAGTATTTTCCTGGATTGTATGGAAGTGGATGCAGCAGGTAAAACCCTGCAAGTTGTGAGCTGTTGGGCAGCGGTACCATCCGTGGGAGGGGAACAGCCGGGTGAAGCGTGTAGTGCTGCACCACTCCAACCCCGGGTTAGGGTGAAGGAGTGGACCCCATGGTGTTACATGTGGGAACTAGGTCTGTGGGAAGTGATGACTGTGGAGGCTGTAGGTGTAATGTTGGAGAGGTTAGTGTGATGTCATAATGGAAGGGCATAATTTCATCCTTGAATGGATGTATGACACAATAGTGAACAAAAATGGAGAGATTATTTCATGTCATTAGTGAGACAGATGCTAGAGTATTATGCTTAGTCCAGTTCTCAGCAACTTAAATTTTTGGAAAACTAAGTAACACAAAAAGCCATGAAAATTGAGCTTGGGGGAACAGATTGTACAATGCAAGAATTTCAAATCAGAGTCTTTCAGTTAGTGTGAAAGGTAAGAGATCATCTTGACTTAGTTGGCAAGGTATTGTAGAGACAGTGATTTTAACAGGGACTGACATTTATGTGGAAAACATGTGAAGAACCTTTTGTTCAATATTGAAAGCACTCACATTTTAAGGGAAAGCAAAAGGAGGTCTTAGTGAAGGCAGTTAGCCACTGCAGCAGCTTCTGAAAGGAGATCATCTGTTCCCTTTGCATCAGAAGAGGATTTGTCTCTGGGTGGTGCATTCAGGTCTAAAGCCAACCTAAACTGGGTCTCTGGGCAGAAAATCTGACCAGCTGCTCTTAAGCTCCAGGAGTGGATGGTTAGCCGAGTCTCCTTTACAGTCTTTAAATGTTAAGAAACATAGTAAAGGGGGTGATGAGTATTCCAGCCTGGCATCAGGTGGCACAGGCTGCATCCCGAAGCAGCGTTCTGGAGTCTGGTTACGAGGGAGCAGCCTGTGTTTCCCTTCACGCACGGCTCAGTCTGACTGCTCACAGTTCACAGTAAGTTGTTCAGTTTTTTCCCTGAATGTAACAGGTTCAGCACCCAGCAGTCAAAGCTGTGCATAATTCCTGCTGGCAATAGCGGTATTCTCTCCATAGTTGGAAGAAAACATTGGAATGCTGCACAAAGAAATACTAAGACTCTTTGATGGGAGGAGTTTTTAGAAGACTGTAGCCAACACTGGCATTGAACAGCTTAAGTGTTATGCCGCTTCCCTGGGGAAGAAGCTATGTACTCCCAATGCCTCTGCATTTTCCATCTCCTCATGAGCAACTCTTTCCCCATATATCCATCTAAATAGGCATCGTACTCTGCATTGTTCTTCTGACCCTGTCAGCTTTCTGTGAGGAATAGTGGTTTGTTCCTTTTACCTGTCTCTTAAAACGATAGCAATGCCTTCTAGAACAGAGTTCCTCAAAAGGTACACTGGCTACTGCAAGTTCAGGGTGGATATTTGTGAGACATGGTTATTTATCGGGGCAGTGGAACTGTTACAAATTGCTGTCTTTTCCCCTACCTCAGAATAGCATTCCTTTCGAACACCATGGCAAGTAGCTGCTCGTCTCCTTTCGTTGGAAGGCAGCACTGGGTGAGTGCTTCTCATTAGACACCAAACCTTTGGATGGGGTGGGGAAAAAAATCCTTGGAAACATCTGACTTTGCTTCTTCTCCTCACATTATCTCCTAGTTGTACCTGCGCCTTCTGGACAGATGCTTGATGGAGCATTGGTTTTTCTCTAACTTAAAAGTAAATGTCCTTCCAAAAGTTGAATTATTGCTGGACTCTTGGACTTTTAAGCAGAATTGGCAAAAATAGTGACTTAAAAAGTCCCTGAAATCATTCAAGCGATAAAATAGCTGAGTCTCAGTTTCAGCTGTTTGAGAATTGCATGTCTTGTCAGGGATGTTCATGCGGCAGCGTGTCATCCGTTCAAAACCAGACTTGCTTCAGAATCGTAAAGCCAGCAGACTTGTGTGATGACTCCGTTGACTGTACTACTCAAAGGAGGCTCTGTCTTGTGACTGGAACGTGCTACTGCAGCCGTGTCCGTATTTCACTGGTCTATATTCCTCTCTGTTCCTTATGAGCTGTCATTTAAGAACTACTTAGATCTGTTCAGATCTCTATTTAAAAAATGTTCCTGCACTAATGAGAGTAGTTTGGATGTGAGCATCTCACGGGTAGACAGACTTGGGTTTGGGTGTTTAGAACTCCTTCCCACTGTTCAGTGCAGATGGAGTTTCTGCCTTTCTCTGTGCAGCTTTTTGGTCTGTTCTGCTTTTGTCAATAACAGGTTTCATCAGGGAAACGAGTTTCAGTTGGACTCAACCTTGGTGGCTGAAGGATGCTGTCTGAAGTGTTTCAGGAGCTTCATTGCTTTGCTTCTTACTAAAAACAGGCTGTGAGACTTTTCTGTTCCTTAAATTCTGTTGTATAACTCCATCTGCTGCCTCCCTTCCTCTCTAAAGCCTCAGCTTGCACTAACCCTGTATCTCTGGTTGGTGAAGAATCCTGCTATTCTTCCGTTCTCTCCTCCCGCTTTGTGTGCTTGGCTGACTGTGCACAAACTGCTCCGTAAACAGTTTGTAACATGAAAAAGATCCAGTTGTAAATAGCAGCTTAACACCTTAAAGCCCGATCATCAGGCCTAGGCAAAACTAAGGAAACACAAGATAGGATGAGGGAGGCCTGCGGGAAGCTTTGCGTTGGAAAGCTTGTGTGCAGGAGATGTGCAGGTTCTGGCCTGCGCGGCGCTGGGGCTGCAGCGGCTGGCCGTTACTGTTCGCCGCGCTATTTGTAGCTGTCTCCCACTGCAGTTAATCCTGAACACTGATTCAGCTCCTCAGGCATTTCTCGCTTCTGACATCACAGCGCTGTGTGGTTGCTTTTCACCCCCACAGGGAAAGTGCTGCTGGACTGCTGGTACACTGTGACTGAAATAGGCCTGGAAGGTAATGAGGTGTCTTGTGACACAGTGTCCCATGAACAATTAAAAGCCATTGAAAATTAATTTTTTTACCTTCTCATTGGATTTTATTTTTTCTAAACCTAATAATTCATTGAGTCGGTTTCTACACATGGGTGCTGTTTTCATCTGGTTTGTTCTTTCTTCTGTGCATGTTTATGCTCTTGTTTACTTTTCTTCAAAACATCTCCTGGCTGGAAAGGTGAATTTTCCATGGTAACTTCTAATAAAGGAGAGAAATACAGGGAACTTCCTGTAGCTACAGGTGGGTGCAAAGCATTGTGCAGCTCCTTGGATTTTAAATTCACACACTTACTTTGGCAAGGAATTATTTGCAAGTACGTTGGGAGCCCTCTGTGTGTTAAGCGGACAGATGTGTGCTGATGTGTTCCTGTCTTTTGGCTTTGGTAGATTCCTGCTCGGGTAACTACCAGTGTTCTCCAGTCTGCCGTGCACCGATGAGAATCAGTTTGCCGTGGAGGGCAGATAATGCATGGCTGATCTCCTATGTTACCAGTGGCTTTCCTAGCAAAATACCCTAAACTAGAGCGGAACCAGGACAATTGGAGTTCTCCACGTGACTGAAAGGGCACTTGGAGGAACACGGACAGACGCCAGCAGCTGCCGTTACAGGACGCTTTTGCCAGAAACCCAGTGACCTTAAGAGAACCCTGTGGGGACAGGGCTGGAGAGGAAAGATGGTTTACAGAGTTGACCGCCTGTAGCGGATGGCCGTTCCAGTTCCCCCTCGGCAGGCGGCAGACTTTACACCGTTTTTATTATTCTACTGTAACTATAAATCTTTTACTTGGTTTAAGAAAGTTTTTTGTATCATTTTGCTAAACTTATTGGCTTAATTCTCTGTAAAGAACTCTTGCTTTTGTCTGATTTAAAAATGTAGAATATAAACAAACCTGGACTAAAGACAATGACTGGAAATTTCTTGTTTAAAACAATCAGTCTGGCTGGGAACATGTACATGAATCAAAACCATCTGACTTGATTTAAACAGTTCACTTGTTTGTATGGGCCTGTTCCGACTGAGACGGTTTTCTCATGGAATTTTTAAAATCGTTAGAATTTTACGTTGCTGTTTGCTGTCTTCATTCACACTTAACAGTTCAATTTCCGTGTAACATAAGAGAATTGTTAGTGCTCTTTTGTTTTCATAAAAGAGGAGAACTAAATACTCCGGGTAGACTAGAGCCAGTGGTAACGAAGTGAAAGGGATTTTGACTGTGGAAGCTTGTCCTGTCTCTCTGCAGAGGTTGGGTAAATGGGTAGTTTAAACGGGTTTTATCGGTAAGGTTTTGTTCCTGCGCTCTGGGGCTGGATGGCTTGGAGGGTGCTGCGAGTGGAAAATGCACGTTGCTATGGAATCTTTCGTGAATCTGCACGTTTCATTCAGCATCTGTGTGGCTAAAAATAAATAAACGGAGGGATTCAGGCCTTCTGTTTCATGCCAAGACTCAAAAAAAGAATTTCTTAAAACCCCACAACCTGTTCTTGATGTGAAATCCTGAGAATTTTTCCAGTTCGGGTGCATACCATATTTAATACTTAACCGTTCAACCTGAGTGTGCCTGGCGCCATTACCTGGAAACGCAGGGCTCAGCAAGCTTGGGCTGTCCAGAAAAACTGTTGTAGGTGGGGTGTTACGGAATACGGGCGATTCTTCATATTGTTCCTGTGGACATCGGTGTCTGTCCTCCCACTGCGTGGCAGTGTGGGGAGCGCTGTGTATACCTGTGTGGCTGGAGCGAGGGGAAGTTCCAGGCTGGCAATCACAAGAGATTTTCTTTGAACAGTCTGCTGTTTGAGAAATCCTTCCCTGCTCAAAAAGAAATTTTTTAAAGGCCTGTTGGTCTTCAGAGTTTTATGAAGAGTAGTTTTTATTGGTTTGGTGTTTACAGATTCTTTGCCCCTCTCCAAAGCCCACTCGTTAAGTATTAGTCACTCTGCTGTGGATGTTTCAGAACATCAGCTACTTGCTTGTGTGTACTCTGGGTCTGACTGGGGAAACCTGTGTTTGGGGAGAGCATAGTGGAAAAGCTGAAAAGTTTGATCCATGCATAAGAGAATTATTTCCTCAGTTCCTACAAACTTCAGTATTTTAGGCATGTGCACCACCAACGGTTCTGACTTCTGTGCTTTCCTTGTAAATACCTGTGGTTAACAATGTGCTGTTAGAGGGATACAAAGGCAGCGTCTTTATTCTCTCTGTATCTGGAACATTAGATTGCTGTACTATACTTAAAAGTTGACTGCAGGCTTCTAGAATTGTACTCACTTGTGGGCAGGTTTTGTCCTTCATAACAGTTAAATTCCATCATGCGGAAAATAGAGTGTCTGTATAAACCTGTGTATTGGAAACTATCTCAGAGCACTTCATTTGTACTGCCACTGTATTTGTGTACCTTAACAGTTGTGTAAATACACTCATAATGACTTCTGCTCTTTGGTGTAACTTCCTTACAATGAACCCTTGCTCCTCCCTTGCTGTAACTTCTTTCTTGTTTTCTTCCAAGGGGTTTCTGTCTTGACAAAGGACACTGTCAGGTGCAAACATCTGAAGACGCTGTTGTGGTACTAAAACCTCCTCTACAGGACTTTGGTAGGCAGGAGGCAACAGTTAGGGTACACGGGAAGAAGGAGGAGGCATGCAGTGCTTTGCTTGCAGAAAGCATGTCTTTTGTCCCTTTCAGGTAAATGGGTTTGTCGGGATATTGCTTGTTTTCAAGAAGTCTTTCTCACAAACGCTGTCTCTTACTGAGTAACGCATGGTGTGGGTAGGAGTATGGGAAAAGAATTGCTGTTGAGACTTGGTTGTGGGAGCCAGGATAAATGCAAAAAAACCCAGGCTCTACCCACAATGCCCTGCACAACAGACGTCCTGTTTCTTCCTCTCTAATTCTTATAAGTCTGTTCATAATCTGAAGGCAACTGCACCTTCAAGAATCCTGTGTGTTGCTGACTAGCAGGCCTTGGGAGGTTGGCAGGATAGTTAATTTAGCCTCAGTTCTCATTTAGAACTGGCTACATGCTTTGGTGTGGAAAATACCACCGGTGCCGCTGCTGTACCTAACAGTGATGGTCCCAGCGTCCACGAGTTCTTTGTGGTGCAGGTACCTGGAAACCAGTTGCAAGTAAATCCTACCTTTTAGAGGGAGATTACGTAAACACACGTGAGGAGTCCGAATCCTCCACGTTAATTTCGTTAAAGTATTCAGGTCTCTTGGAGGAAGGCGTGTAGAATGTGGAGATGCCTCATCCTTCATTCTCCAGTGGGGAAAAGTACCAGCACAACTATTTGTTTTCCTCATTTCCCCACGTTCCAGACCTCTGGAGTGGCAGCTCCTCCATAAGATTGGTCAAAGGCAACACTTTCAGAAATTGGATTTCCTGACAAAAATCTCAACAAGGAATTTCCAGATTTGTAAGTCGATCGGTGGCTGGAGTGTACATGGTCATTTCTGGAATGTTTATTTTCAATTTGTGAAAGACCGATACAGGAGGAGGTTTATTTTGTTCTTGAACTGTTGCTTTACCAACACACTTCATGTGTACATGATCCTGAGCGAAAACAAGCAACGCTGCTGTGTTTTCAATAGTGCTGAGCCATCTGCTCAGAAATGCAGATTTAATCCAGTTGTGAGGAAGAGTAATCCACCATGAACTTAATCCTGCAGCAAAGTAGCTTCTGAAATTCCCTGGATGAGACAGGTTCATAATAAAAAGCTTTTGCTACGAAGGAACGCAGAACTTCACTGCTGAAAGCAGTACACGTCCTTTTCTTTGCTGAGGTGACAGCTACTGGCATCACGAGTGTTAAGTCTGGATTTCAGGGATTCTGTGACCCTGAATTCATGTGGACTGTTTGCATCGTTCAGGAATTTCCTACCAGCCCAGTGCTCAGAGACCGGATCTTCACTAAGAATCTGTCTCAGCAGAATCCTGCCAACTTTATCAGCAAATGCTTGCACAGGGTAACCCTTGATGGCTTTTTCTCAGACATTGGTGTGGTTTTCCTGCTTAACCTTATTAAGACTAATAGGCTTCCGTTCTTTTGATGAAACCATCGCATGCTGCAGGCAGAGGGACAGCAGGACACTGTGTGCGATCTGTACACAAGCTACGAAAATACGCAGTCTACAAAAAACCCCACGCTTGTTTTAAGGTAGTGGTTTTTAATCTAATTTTGGGAAAATTCCTGACTCAAAATGTGAAGATAGGACCTACGGCTCAGAAATACGAGTGTAATGGACAAACAGGAATGTGGAAAAAGGGGAAATGGAGTATATCATCCCAAAGCATTACGCCCTAGTCTGCTGTGTCTCTGCTGTGACCAGTCCAGGGTACTTGGCGTGGGGTGGGAAGTGGAACAAACCAGGAATACATTAGGTACATTATGCACTGGGAGGAAGATGTCTAGTCCTGATCTCCTGACTAAACACACTTTAATTACGGTCCTCAGTATGGTTCAGAGCTGCGGGTGTTGGAGGCACAAAGGCAACACAGATTCCCCCTGGTATGTCCCTTAAGCAAAGGGTGAACCAGCAGTTGACGGTATCTTGGGGTCACATGCAGATTTTTTTCCTAGAAGACCCCAAATAGCAAATGTTTCTCTGCTCTCGCTGCTAAGAAATTGTATTTTCAGATTCTCTGAGACTGAAACCCGTTGGATCTTACGCCACATTTTTCAGCAAGACCGAGAAGTCTTCTGCTACTTAGCAATTTTGCATACTAAAACCTGGATACACTTCATTGGATCCAGAGTTGTCCAGTGAAAGGCTTTGAAGTGCTGAAGAAGTAGTAGATGGGAAGTCAGAAGAGCAAGAGCTCTCCTCGCTTCTACTGCTGTGAAGCTTCATCTGGGCATAGTGAGGGAAGTTGCCAGCTGGAATGTTGCCGAGATGAGGAAGCAGGTGTTGAGATCGGCCAAGGAACAAGCAGCGTATAACGAGGTAAGTTGCTTTTTACCCTCTCTGCCTCTTAACATTCCATACTTTCTCAGACAGGGGCAGGACTGCTGGTCCCGCCAGCCAGGTCACTAGCAAGATGCGTGAAAGAGCCCTGACCTTTGCGGTAGAAGCGCCTTCTTCCTGCTGGCACAAAGATGAGCTCTTCCCAGAAGTGTTGAGAAGGGCTAAAATCTATTCTAAAGCCCTTCCTTGGCATGTGCAGTGCCTCTGCTGCTCTCCAAGCGGTTTGCTCTTCAAATGTTGGTGGGTCACCTTCCCTCGACAGGTCCAGCAGCAGGGAACAGCTGTGCAGCACAGGCTGTGCCCATCTTCCTGTCAGCAAAGGGCCCGACTCCTTCCTTTCCGACCTGGTGCACCAGCGCAGAGACAAGCTGACGGTGTGTCCCAGGGGGTGCTGCCTGCAGGCCAGTGAGTTCCCTCGTTCACCCGGTCACAGCCCTGCAGCAGCGTGTGCCTTGGCCTGGCCGTGGGGCAGCAAAGCATTTGATTGCACCTTAAGCTTTACCTGTTACGTGCTAGTTTAATTGCATTAGTAACTGTACGTTTATGCAGACGTGGGGGTTCACGTAACCCAGACCTGCGATCTTGTCAGCGTAAACACCCAGAGAAACTTCTGAAGCTGAGCTTGGAGTGGTCTCTCCAAAATTCCTCAGCAGAGGTACTTGGGCACAAGTAGGTGTGAGCCTTACAGGTGGCTTCTGGGTAGCAAAGTGCAGCTCTTGGTACATTCAAGAGACCGTAATTTTGATTCACTTGGGTGTAGCCTTGCAATTACACCTTGAGGAGCCAGACATAGCTGGGTGCTGTAGGATCCAAGAGGCCCCACCATAAATGTATTCTTAAACTATGTTTTGTTAGGAACTTGCAATTCTAAAGAGCATCATTTGGCAATATAGACAGCTTGCTGGCAGGTCAGTACTCCACATATTTAGGGCTTTATAAGTCACAGAATCACTAAGGTTGGAAAAGACCTGTAAGATCACCCAGTCCAAGCATCAGCCCAACACTCCCATACCCACTAGACCTCAAGCACCACATCTACACATGCCTTGAACACCTCCAGGGATGCTGACTCCACCACTTCCCTGGGCAGCCTGTCGCAGTGCCTGACCACTGTTTTCCCTACTATCTAGTCTAAACTTCCCCTGACGCGACTTGAGGCCGTTGCCTCTTGTCCTGTCACCAGTTACCCGGGAGAACAGACCAGCACCCGCTTCCCTACACCCTCCTTTCAGGTAGAGAGCGATCAGGTCTCCCCTCAGCCTCCTCTTCTTTAAGCTAAACATCCCCAGCTCCCTCAGCCGCTCCTCATCAGACTTGTTCTCCAGACCCTTCCCATCTTTGTCGCCTTCTCTGGACACGCTCCAACATCTCTGTGTCCTTCCTGGAGTGAGGGGCCCACAGCTGAACGCAGGACTCGAGGTGCAGCCTCATCAGAGCAGTTCGTAGAACTTCACCTGCAGACAAACCCTGGAGCACTCTTCAGAGGATAAGAACAATAATTTCTACATAGAGCACTATAAAATCATCGCTGTTATTTAAAATTAGTCGATGCTTTAAAATAGTCTTCAGGATCATTTACAGCAGGATCCCGTTTCCATTTTGGAACGGGGCAAACTGTGAGTCATGGCAAAGGCAGTCCCCTTGCCCACATGGGATTCTGGCTGCCTGGCAGCTCGGCATCACCTTTTTTTCCTCTCTAGAGGCACTCTGTGTCCTTACAGCTGTTGGAGCGTGTGCAAATGAAGCCCAAATCTGGGTGTTCGCTATTTTTTGTAGGCTTATTTTCTCACACCCACAGTTTTTGACAACCAAATAAATATTCGCTACATCTGCTACAGTTTACTAGAAAAGCGTAAAAATCTTAAGTATAAGAGTACATTAAAGTGCATGAACAGCAACAGCATCTGGCTAGCGCGGAGCAGCAGTGCGCTCCGTCACCCTAGAGCCCAGCACGGCAGAGCCACAGGCACACCCGCAGGACCTCCCGCTGCAGCGTGCAGGGGGTGGTGGTCTGCCAAGCCCTGCCTGTTGTTCTACCCAACTAAACTTCACTTTGGGACCTAACAAAGACATGAGTGTGGTTTGGATTTTCATGCTGAGTTTGGCTGCTCGGTCAGGGGAATGTTTTCCTTTCCTTGTGGAGAATGACTCTCCGTTAACACACACCCTGGTCGTGGGGTTTAGCGTTAACGAGCATGGTCTGTCCAGTCCTTCGCACCATCTCGCGGCTCAGCGTCCGGGAACCGGCTGCCTTAGCAGCAGGTGCTGCTGAACCCGTGCTGCAGTGGGAGTGGAGGGAAACACCATCTAGGGATTGGGGTTGTAAATGGCTGCATCGCTTCAAGGTGTTTATTTCTGCTGAGATCGTCATGGCTCCAGAGAGCGACAAGGTACATTACGTAGAGATGTTTAAAAAACCAAACCTCTCTTTGCATAGGAGGAGGAAGAAAACAGTTTTAACTCTGCGTTGCTCATTGTCTAGTCAACAGGAAAACTGGCTCTGCTGGGTATTTTGCATGTTTGATATACAGAGATACATACAGATACATACACGTATACACCTCCATGTATTCTGTGTGTCACGGGCAACACACGCCCCGCTCCTTGCATTAGGGAGTTAGGAGCCCAAGATCTCTGACTCGATCAAACACATATTCTCACCCTAACTCCTGTTCTACACCATTTGTAATGTACAAAGATCTAAAAGGCCTTGAAAGTGACTCCAGCCTGTACACCCAAGGACCGTTCGTGCGTTTCAGAGGAATGATCTATGGCAGGTCTTTCTCAGCTGCTTTATAGGGTTGTACTTGGGGTTTTTGCACTTGTGTTTTTCTGTTGTTGCCCTCACAGACTTCTTGAACAGACCCATGAATGTGTCTGAAGTTGCTCCCACAGTGTATCATGCAAAAGCAGATCACACTGTTGGCTCTGGGGTGCCTGGCAGGTCAGTTGTGGGATTACCTGCCTTCCTTGCCCTTTCCCTTGTTCTTCCCGTGTTTCAAACCAACATTTTAACCAGGGGAGGTTGAACAAAGGTTGGCCCAGGCAGATTGCACGGAGCTTCTGTCCCCAGGTTGTCTCTTGTGAAGTGCTTTAGGACTCCAACCACAGGCGTCCCCACGATGTATAACAGAGCACTTCTCACAACCTCGGGGGAGCAGAGATCAAAGAAATACAGCTGAAAATAGCTGGAAGGGTTTCAAAGCAATTCCTTGTGAATGCAGGACAAGCAGAGTTCCATTAAGCAGGAGCCAGCCCAGTCTTGCCATGAGATCAGGTTCCGTGGCAATCCCCTCGTACATGTGGCAGCCCCTTGCTGGGGTGCTGAGGCAGTGCTGGAACTGAAGGGCTGCCATGGCTGTGCCCACGGGAGCACGTGGCTCCACACCTCGGCACAGCCCGGCCCCGGCCTGCACTGCTCCAGCTGGGTGTCTGGCACGCACAGAGGGCTTTTCCCCTCAGTGCAGTCAACCTCTTTCCAAGGAAATAGCTGAATGGAAGGACTGGAGGACTAGCACACACCTGGGTGACATCCCAGAATGGGGCAGAAGGGAACCAGGAGGCTTAACTGGCTCCAGAGCTCAGGAGTGCTCTCGTGCCTCCCAGTTTTGATGTTGCCAAGAGATCGTGTTGGGAGTTTCATCGCCGTGTTGATGCTGTAAATAATGGAAATATGGTCAGAAACTGCTTAGGAGGGAAAATCCCAACCCTTACTCCTCAGTGAGAGAGTCCCACGGTTTGACCTGTCCTGCAGCAGGCATCTCCCGCTCCCACAGGTACTGCAGCCCACTGGGGGGTCGTGCTGGCAATTGCACAAGAGCACCGGCGGCCCCACTCTGAGGAGAAGAACTCGCAAGGGCCAGCGAGGCGCTTGCTGCAAACACCAGACGTGCTTCAGGAATTATTTAGGGTGTCGTTGAAATGCATTTCCCTTGTCTTAGTAACTTCCGCTGCTACCCCAGTCATACAGCTCTAACACCACGCTGCTTGTTTCCAGCTTTTATGTATTATTCCAGGTATTGGGTATGGAAAATGAACAGTCTGGAAAGTCTGTAGGATAAGCCCAAAATTGTGAGATGTTACCACCTGCACCACTTGCAGGATGTGTGGGAACCGAAAGCGGTGCCAGACCTGAGGTCAAAGAGAAAACCATTTAGTTCTGTGGTAACTACAGCGTCACCTGGCAGAGGCGTGTGGTGATGGAGACCCAGAGACAAACCGGGTATTTGAGCTCCTGAACCCGCCGTTGGGGGCGTTCCTGGTTCTTGCTTGGTGAAACGTAACAGGGAACTCCAGTCTGACAGCGCTGTCAGGCCTTCACGGGTCACGTGGAGCAGCCTCCGGGGATTCAGAACCTGACCCATGGGTTCCATTTCCCTCTTGCCCTGCGCTGGGGTGGCCTGGCACTACCAGTGTTGTGTTCCAGGTGCTGATTTAGATTTTATGACTAAGTTCCCGTAACTGGGACCCACCGGGGCAAGTCCTGCCACTGAGGCAGTACGGAGTTTGGAAGTAACACACCGTATGCCGTGTAAAACAAACCTTTTATTCAGCGCAGCACCCATCTCTTGGAAGTCACTCAGGAAAAGGCACTGTCCCGAGGTTTCCGTTTCTGGGCAAGGCTGTCCTAAGGCTGTCAAACCGTTTTGAAGAAACTACCAGAACGGGAGCTGGAATCCAAGATTGTGCCGGTAGGGAATGGCTCCTGCGCGTGGCGCTTCGCTGGAGTTACTCTGAAGTGACCAAGTAGGAAACGCCTAACGATGTTCTTTTAAAAAGGCATAGGGGGTCGGGGGACTGGGGCCTTTTAGTCTGCAGTTCAGTGGAACAGCTGTGGCACCTGAAAGCCAGAATTCCTTTGCTGCCCGTGAGCAACCTGAACCTGTTGGAGTCGGCGTTGCAGGTTCTTAGCGCAGTCAGAGCCTGGAGGGCTTTGATGGGCACGCCTGGGGTTGGGCTGCGGGAACGTGGTTCCGTGTGAACGTGATGGTTCGCGGATGTGTTTGGTTGGGGAAAAAAAGGAATCTACAGATAAACACCTTCCTTTACCTCTGCTATTCAGTGCCCGCACAATGAACCTTCTCCCCTTCCACGTTCCTCCAGCGTGCTGTCCCTGCCGTGTCTGATCTGTCCCTGCCCAAGGACTGGCCAGAGCCCCCCGTTCCGTTTGTGCTGTGAGTGGCGGAGCTGCCCCATCCCTGGTGGATCTGTGTGCTGCTCCCAGGCTTCCCCCAGCAGTGAGAATGGCACCTTGACCTTCCAGGGAATCAGCCAGAGGATAGGGAAGTGGGGCAAATGGAAACGGAAACAAACCAAACCCCTCACCACGTTAAGGCCTTCCCGTGAGGCTGAGGTTGCATTTGAAAGGTGGCGAACAGGTTAAGAACAGGGTCCCTGCCCTGCGTTGCCCACCCCAACCAAACGCCCGCCTGGGAGCTCACACGGTTCTTCGTGGACACAGACGCTCGTTCAGAGGATCCCACTAAGCCCACCCCCTCTGCCCCGGGCTACTCGTAAGAGTTTTCGGTGCTGCAGGGAAAGTACTGACACGCGTGCGTGTGGCTGGAGGGTGACTCTGCCTGGGCTGGCTGGAGTCTGCTCCCTTTATTTTCTTTCACTCCTCCCTGGAATGCCACGTGTGTGATCCGCTACGGGCAGTTACCTGCAACGTGCCTTTCCGGGTACCGTATTTCCAGATGGTCGTTACAAGGATTACAGGTTGAGACAAAACTCAGAAATACTTTTACATACATCAAAGTAACATATTATCAAAATTAAACCAGGGCTGAGCCAATTAATCTAAAAAAGTTAAAAATTGAAAAACCTAATGGAGACCTTTAAGTTCCTGAGATTTTTCTCCATCTCAAACTCTTCTCCCTTCACAAAGAAGACAGAAGGGAATTTATATTTAGCCTCACAACACAGCGATTTCACCATTATTGTCTAAAAACATACATGTAACTCCGCTTTTCTTAAAATACACTTTTCCTTTCTCTCTCCCAAGCGAGCCAGTCCTGGCGATGCGCAGCAAGAGTCTCCCAGTGTAACCACGACGCTCCACCTTACTGAGAACGCTCATTTTCCGATCAAAGGTTGCCTAGCTTCCAGAGAGACCTGACGAGCCAACCGGCCTCCAGGTAGTAAAGCAGATGGCCCAGCCCTAAACTAGTTCTATTTCTAAAATAAATAGTGTTGAAAAGCTTTTGTTCCTAAGCGCTGCCGCTTTCCTGTCACGCTCACACGCACGTCTCTGGGTTAGTTACGACTTCACCGTTTTTTTCAGACTCATCTTTCAGAAACTGCTCCACCTCAATCGAGTCCACCCTGGCATCCTCGGGTTTGTCTTCACTTTTGTTCAGTTCCTCGCGTTCTGCTGCTTCCTCTTTCGCACACGGCTCTTCTGATTTCTTCTTAATGCAGAAGAAATTGCCCAAGGCCAAGACGAGCGCTGAGGTGGTCACTTCAATTCCAGCAATAATGAAAACAAACATATACCTCCCTGTGGCATCCAAGAGTTTTCCTGGAAAAGACAACATTGCAGGTCGTTAACACCAGTGACTCTCACAGTGAGATCTTTCCTGCTTTTCTCCAAGCACATACGTGACTCCTGGCTAGAGATGCGGCTCCCCGAACCAGCGTTTCAGCTGGCTTACAGCAGCATCGTTCTGTTAGTGCCGTGCAGTTTAACGGGCGCTGCCAGCACGTCACTGGGTGTGGAGGAAGAGCCCCAAGCACAGCACCAGCTTTTCCATGCCCCAGCAGATACCTGATGCTTTTTAGCCTCCGCTATAAACAGTAAACTCTTTATGGGAGGTTTCAGGTGGGTGGATTTTTCAGTACAGGGTCTGTACAATTTATGTTCTTTGCTTCGTAATTAATTGGAATTTTGAATTTAAATTAATGAATTTGAGTATTCTGTAATGGCCCAATTCTTGGGTTGTGAGACGTGCAGTAGGAGCAGTCCACCTTCCTTAACCCAGTCCAGCTTTAAAGTCCTCCTTGTCAGATTTTCCTCCCCTCCTCCTTCTTTCCTCCTCCAAATCTACCACAGATAATAGGGAATCTATCCTAGTGCTTTCCAAAGAAAGCAGTCAGCTTTCATATCTGGAATCCTAACTCCAGAGAGGTCTGAACTGCACAAAGGTTACTCGCACTGCGTGTAAAACTCATACAGTATTAGCCATCTACTACAAAGAGGCCCAGCGTAGGCTTTTAGTAGAGAAAGAGCAGCATCTCCAGGTGGCAGTTCAACCAATCCTGAAAGAGCCAAGCAGGAAAACATTCATCCCACCCTGTCCTGGACTATTTCCCACTGGAGCTGCAGAAAGCTGCTGACGCATGTGCAACACTACCGCAGAGGGCACTTCTCGAGTGACTCATGTTGCCTTTTTCTCTGCTCCCTTATTACAGAATTCGTGTAAATGGATGCAATGCAAATTATTTTGGATTCTGAACTAAACGGAATACTTACCTGCTGATGGCGGACCAATTAGAACAGCCATAGCTTCTGCCAGGAGCACTAAACCGATAGCACTGGAAAACTTCTGAGTCCCAACGATAGCCATGAGAACTTCAAACTGAAGAGCACCCACCATTCCGTAAGAAATGCCAAAGAAAATGCAGAAGACCACCAGGCCACCGTAGTCGACAGACATAGAACCCATGAGATCTGTAAAGCCGTTGAAAATCATGGCAAAGCTGAAGAGGTAGACACAGCGCGGTCTAACCCATTTAAGACCAGCCACCATTCCACAAACAGGCCGAGCAAAGATATCAATGAATCCCAGAATTGTCAGAAGAAAAGCTGCTTTGGTGTCTTGATACCCTAAATCCTTGGCATAACTCACAACGAAAACAGGGGGAACGAAGAGGCCGAGCACCATGATGGATGCCGCCAGCGTGTAGATTACAAAACCACCGTCCTTGAACACACTGAAATCCAGGAGCTTTTTCTTCACTTTCTTCTCAGCTGGTTCTTTGGGAGCTTCGGAGTTTTTGGGTGGTTCCAAAGGTCTCATTAATGCTCCGCATACGCAGCAGTTGAGCAGCATCCCGCCCAGTATAAGGAACCCTCCTCTCCAACCATACTCGTGTTGTAGGATTTGTCCCAGTGGTGAGAGAGCACAGAGGAACACTGGACTCCCTGCAGCGGACAGCCCGTTGGCTAGAGGCCGGCGTTTGTCAAAGTAACGGTTCAGCATGATGAGGGAGGGCTGAAAGTTTAGTGCCAGACCCAGACCTGTAACAGAGGGCACATAACAATGAACACTGGTAAAAAACCCTCGAAGGACAGTTTTTTGTGAGTCATGACGTAAGAGAAAAGCATGTTAGTTCAGATGGACAAAAGAATTCTAGGGTGACATTTGTAAAAGCCTTCCAGCTCCAGAACATTCTTGTGCTCTGGGGTTACGCTTCACCGATTACAGCGGTGGCTGGCAAACACACCAGAAAAAATAACACTCTTTTTAAAAAAAATCATTTCATTCCACATTTATCTGTCACCTTCATAAAAGCCCATTTGAATGATCCCGATGACTTCGATGTTTGTCACTCAGTCAAAACCAACCTACAGCCGAAGCACTGGCCAACTCCTTTTCAACCCTGCAGGTCACTTACCAGTAATCACACCCGCGGTGAGATAGATCTGAACAATGCTCGTGCAGAAGGAGGCTGTCACCATCCCCATGGAGGCAAAAAGGCCACCCACCAGCATGACGGGGCGACAGCCGAAGCGGTTGACACACACGCTACAGAGGGGACCTGCGCAAAAAGAGTGAGTTACAGTTGCTGAGATAAACCACTTTTTGCAGTTGATTTTACGTCACTTTGCATTTCTTCCCTGGTGGCCTTGGCGGTGTTGGCTTTACGGTTGGACTCAAAGATCTTAAAGTCTTTCCCAACCTCAATGATTCTGTGCTTTTTAGCGTACTTTGTCCGTAGTGCCAGGCCAACCCCGCAGCGTCCTCCCCTCTACGGCTACGTACTCTGTTGTCTTCAGATGGCACATTCGCATCCTCTTTAGCAGCTACTGAGTACAGAGATTTGATTTTACATGCACGAATGTGCTTGGATACCTCTGGGATTTCTGTGCTGCACAGCAGTTCTTTGGAACGCCTCACCGGCACCCAAGGAATGACGTGCACTCCCCGCTCACGCTGTAAATGGCTGTATGAGTTACAAACACACTGCTCCAAAACCAGAGCGCTACCTACCTGTCCCATAAAGCATGGCCAGCAGAATGGAGGAAATCCATGCGGTGTCACTATATCCAATGCCAAATTCCCGGATGAGTTCTTTAAAGAAGACGCTAACTGCCTTCGGAAAGGCGTAGGAAAATCCTGTGATGATAAAACAGCCAAAAAGGACAGCCCAGCCCCAGCCTCCATCAGGGGCTTTAACACCAGACGGACCATCGTCAGCGACTACAGCTCCCATGGCGAAGCTCGAGTGTTCCCTAAGAAACAAAAAGCAGTTACGGTCTGTAGACCTGGGGACAATCCTCTCACCAGAAGAGGCAGGTTGCAGCGCGGTTGAGTTACAGACAAGATACGGGTCTGTTCCAAACCCGAATCTCGAAGATGCAGTGCAGTTTTAACCGCTCCTTGTTCAGGTTTAGGCCTTACAAAGCTTGCAGAAATGAGACGCAGACAGTTCTGAACGAGCGTGCCCCCGCAGCTCGCTCCGAGGCAGAGCTGGGTTTGGGTCTGTAGGAGGGCACTGTCCCACCCGGCCGTTTCTGCACCAGGCCTTGGGCCTTGGGCCGCTACGTGGAAGCCTGGAGATGCACTTCTGCCACCCCACCCCCCCCGCTGGGGTCTGTCCCCCCCTTCCAGACTCTTTTTTGCAGCAGCTTCTGCATGACAACGGTGTAAAGTGTTCTTCAAAGAGCCCGTTGGTTGGTTGAAGCCGTAACCAGACAGCACACAGGTGCCTAAAGCACAGTCCCTCGTGCACCGGGAGCGCTGTAGCTCCGGTACCGGGGAAAATGCTGATTCAAGGGCGTAAAGAACGGGAACAGGATGGAAAACGGAAGGGGAGCAGGAGGAAGCGGCACTCCCACTGCTCCAAAGCACCAGGCAGAACCCTCCGTCTGCAGTGGATGCTTGAAACGCCGGGGGAAGGGGTGGGTGATCGCTTCTCTTTCGCAGCGAGCGTCTGGCGGCCACGCGAAGTCACTGACGGTACGTGAGCGGCAGCCGCCCGCTGCTGGGGTGAGCTTTCGGCCCGCGGGAGAAGGGGGTCGTGGCTGTCGCCCCCCCCTCTCGGGCTGTCGCAGAGGTGGTCTAAGGGCGGCCTCTGCAGCCCCACCGCGCCGGGCTGAAGCCCCGTCCGGCCCTTCCCAGCCGGCGGGTGCGTTACGAGCCGAATCCCCGGGGAAAGCGAGTTGGCACCGCGCGGGCTCCTCCCGGACAACTGCGCGAGCGCCTCCGGGGGTGCGGCCGCTACGTCGGCAGCCGGTACCGCGAGCCGCCGCCGCCGCCCCCGGGCAGAGGCTGCGCCCAGCCGCTTCCGCCCCGGGAGCCGCGCCCGGCTGCCGCGCGCCGGCGGTGGCCACGCCCCTGTGACGTGCGGCCGCGCGGGCCACTCCGGCGAGTCGCGCGCCGGCGGCCGCCGCACTGAGACGTGCGGGACGTGACTGGCCGGAGGGGCGGGGCCCCTACCGTAACGGCGCCTACCGTAATTGCAGCCGGCCGCGCAGCACAGATCTTCCGCCGCGGGGCCAGCCGCGGACGGCAACCGCGCAGCCCGACTGGCTGAGCGGAGGTGGGAACACCCCACCGCGGCTTTGCTCCAGCCGGCCTACGGGGCTTACCGGCACCGTGTGCCCTAAGGGGAGCGCTCTCCAACCCCGCGGGGAGGGAGCGAGACCGGCCGATGAGGGGCCCCGGCAGGCTCCCAGCGCTGCACAGAAGAAGCCGATGGGGAAACGGGGACATCCGTTTACTGTTCTCGATGTCACCTTCGGCTAAAAATCCCCACGCACCACCGCCCCCGCCCTTCAGTCGCCATCCCTTCAGCACTGCTCTACACGTGCACGCGCACACCCACAGCCTGTCCGCCAGCCGCCCGCGCGGACACACCGAGATCAGCGCCCGTTCCCGGACCCGCGCGGAGCCGTGGGTCGGCCCAGCGCACGGTGCGGGCACGGTGCGGGCTCGCTGCGGGCTCGCTGCTCCCGCTGCGCCGGGCCCCCCCCCGGCCCGGCCCGGGCTCGCCCCTGCAACGGCAGGTCGGTGGGAACCGGACCAAGGAGCGATGGCGCCGAGAGACGGGGATGGCGGCCGATCTACCCCAGCAGAAACCTCTGCCCGTGGTCGGGCTCAGCGCAGGGCAGGAGCTGCTGGACGCGCTGCAGCACTTGGCTTTGCCTCCTGCTGCTGCTGCTGGCCCGGCCGGGGCAGAGGCACAAGGGCACGTTCAGCGCTGCAGCTCAGCCTCAGCACGGGATGTACGACAGTACCGCCAGTCCTTACTCCAGGCTCCTGTCATAAACGGGCTCTTGCTTCCGTCATGTGTCAAACCAACGGACCAAATGCAGTTAAACATGTGGGGTTTCTTGTTCCTGAGATTATCTTCATGTTGCCATGGAAACTAATAGAGGCTTGGTTAGGAGGAAATATTAGGTGAGGGTAGATAGCACGGTGGGTGGTGTTTGGTGTGTACAGAGGGAGGGCATTTGCACCACAGAAAGGAGCGGCTGGCAATGGCAAGAGTCCAGCACGGGTTTGTAGCCAGTGCCCTTACTGGCATTTGTGAGTACGCAGGCTGACTTACACGGCTCGGGAGCTTCCCTGGAAATTATTTAACGATGGCAGAAATCTACCCAACCGTGGATCCCTGGGATAGAAATAAATAACAGTTATCAAAACTAACACGGGAACTGCCATGTAGGCAACCCAGCTCAGCCCGGAATTCAGCCTGGCCACCGCCAGGCTGAGAACTGTACAATTCCAAAATGCAGAACGCAATCCAAGCTGAGCAATGCAGAGATCCTGCTTCAGTTTCTCACCTGTGGAATGAAGGGAACAATCACTCTCTTCAGAGGGTGTTGGGAGCATGGACCTACTGAGAAATGTAGACTGCACAGTAGTGCCTTAACGGGAGTCATAACCTCCTCTATTTGCTCCAGGGTATTAAAATCTAAGCAGATTAAATCAAAGATGTATCTTATCCTTGGCTTTAAGTTAAGAATCCTACGACTAACCAACTCCACTAAAATTTTGCAGGAAATTACTCCTGTGAGAATCATTTTAACACCCTCCAGGCGCTGGCGATAGCCCTCCACATTTAGAACAACTACCCTTTGCACTGACATCTCCGACATCTGCCTATTCAGCATGACTTAACTGTCCCTACGCTCTGAAGCACGAATGCTTATGTCTTTAATCCAAATGTTATTTATTACAACCCATGCTGAGGTACTTCATACAAGCCGTTTTGACGGGCCGCTGCTATGATGCAGTAGTGCATTTCTTGTGGCTTACCTGCTTAAATATCAGCCACCTGAATTACATATCCATTTCCAAAGGCTGCTGCAAACCCTTCCCTACAAAGTCATTACCGTATTTACCCACGCCCGCAATGACTTTCACTCTCCCGTTTTGGCCTCTGTTTTATCAGAGAGAGTTTTCCGGCTCTGCTGCATTTGTGTTTCTTGAAGCGTTCGCCAGCTTTCCCCATCCTCTCAGCTCTCTCCCAGACCTCCTGGCATAGACCGTACAGTAGTCCCATGCTGTCTGTAGGGGATGTTCCATGCCAACACTTGGTTATGAATCAATGTCCAGTCCCCACTCAGCCTCAAACCATTTTAGCTATAGCGCAGTGACACGTGTCACGCGGTACTGGCAGGCTGCAGTGACACAGAGCATTCAGACGGCACTTGTACGGGGAGCAAACGATGCTGACCACTGTAGATTCTGTTATTTGGGTAAAGTGCACTAAAGCGGAAGTTTTCCTGGGTTTATTTCTTTATGATTTATATAATGAAAGTGTTAGAACCCCGTTCTTCACCTTCCCTGGAAAAATCAGATGATGTTATCATTTTGGTTCCCCGTCATGCGCGCGTTACCAACAGGTGCCCCTCCCTCACACCGGGCCATCAGCAAAAGGATAAGGCACGGATCCGCGTTCTGACCTCACGTTTGAAGTATTGCTGTGGCTTTCTTCTTAACAGGAAAGAAACGTCTCTTTTAATCCTCAAGTAAATACTTGCACAAATATTTTCTTCAATCACAAATGCAACAGTAACTGAGAGTTCAACCTCCTCAGGTACCACCTCTGAAACAAACACACTGCTTCAGCGGCAGTAGCATTCCCAACCCCTCCTTACGGTCCCTACAGCAAATGCCCCATTTCTGAGGAAGTGGGCTTTTCTTTCGAAAGCCTACAGGTTCTTTACACCACATCCGTCACTGTGAGTGCCCTGATGTCAGCATTGCAGCGGCACCGTAAGACCAGGCGGCGTATGTCCTTTCTGCGAGCACCGACAAAGTGACGAACATGCCTCCAGTTGCACTTGAATCATCTGGCTGCTTTCCAGGGGCTTTCAAAAATAGAAGTTATAGGATCCCAACTCAGCTGAATACTTATAATTCGTTATTCATGTACGGTGAACCTTAATCAGCCCTGCAGCCACGGTGGCTTTGCACTGCGCTGGAGCTTCAGAAAACAGGAATCCTTGCCGGTTTGTTTACAGAAGAAGTGGCCTTACTGTGTCTGGTACAAAACTAAAGAGCGACAGAGCAAGATGAACCCCCGTTAAGGTCCAGCCCTGTCACCAGCCCGACACTCGTGCCCGTTTTGCAGAGCACGGCACTGCCCCGCCGCACTGCTCCCGGGGGGAGGGGGGGCACAGCGAGCTGGGCACGGCCGGGGTGTCAGCGCACACCCCTCTGCACGAAGCAGCTCCCCGGCGTCACACGCCGAGCTACGTGAATCCTGCTTCGGTTCCGATTTGACACAGCACCGGAGGATTGCCCTGGGGTGCCGCTCCCGGCCGAAGCGCAGCGGGGTCTGTGCGAGCCCAGCCCGGCCGCATCTCCAACTGCCGGCCGCCGCGCGTAACGGACCGCGCTCCCTCCGCGCGAGCGCTGCAAAACCGCGCGGGCCCTCACGCCGCGGCACCCCGGGCTGAACGGTCCGCAGCTGCCTCACCCGGACCCGCGGGCCAGGGCTGCCCTTCCGCCCCCGGGGCCGGCAGCCCGCGCCGCGGAGGACGCCGTGTCGCTGCAGCTCAAGCCCACCTTTGGGCGCTGCTCCCCCCCGCCCCGCTGGAGCGAGCCGAGCCGAGCCGAGCCCTGGCGATGTGCAGGAGCCAAAAGGGCCGGTTCCCATCGCATACGGAGGGGCCGCGCCGCGCGCCGCGGGGGGGAGGGGGGACAATGGTGGCGGCCGCGGCACCACCAACGGCCGCCCGCGCGGCGTCCCGGGGCCGGCACGTAGCCCGAGCCCGGGTGGCTCCGCGCAGCGCTCGGCTCGCCGCCCCGGCGGTCCCAGGGCACTCGGGTAACGGAGGCGGCGCACGGGGATGCGGCGGTGTCCTCCTGAGGGGACGGTCCCTCAGCCTGCGCCTCGCTCGCTGCGGCGGGTCCGAACCGTCACCGCGGGGGACGAAGGTGGCCCCGGGATTCACCCCCCGGTGAGCAGCAGCCGAGGGATCGCGGAGGGGGCTGGACGCGGGGACGCTTGTCGCCCGGCGCCGGTCGCCCAGCGATGGCGGGAACAAAGCCCGACCTGGCGGGCGCCTCACGCGCCCCGGTGTGGCGGCCCCGCGCGCCCGGCGTGACCCGCCCGCCTCAGGAGGGACCGGGGGCCGCGTCGAGCCGGGTCGGCCGCCAGCACCGCTCGGCGCGCGGACAGCGGGACGCGGGCGACCCGTCCCCAGCGCCCAGGGGCCGAGCGCCGCCCCCGCCGCGGGTCCGGGCAGCCCCCCGCAGCCCTGCGCTCTCGGCCCGCCCGGCGCCCCGCAGTCGGCTTACCGGCTCCGGATCCCCCCACCCCTCGCCCCCCATGGCGTTCGCCACCCCGCGCTCCAGCCGAGCGCCTCGCAGCATCAGGCACGACGGCCACGCCCCGGTACCTGAGTCACGTCCCGCGCCGCAGCCGGAGGATGCCCGCTCGCGCCGGACCGATGCCCGCTCGCGCCGGCCGCCCGGGCACACCCGCCCCAGCCCGTCTGCGCCTCGCCGGCTGCACAGCGCTCGGGCGCGGCGGGTCGGTGCCGCTCGCCCCGCCCCCGGCGGAGCGGGGCGGGTCCTAGCGCCGCCACGTGACTCTTTCCCGCCGCCACAGGGTCGCCCGCGCAGGGGCACGGCGGCCGCGTGCGGCTCGGTTCTGCCGGTGCGAGGAGTGGCGGCCGCGGCCCGGCCCACGGTGGGGCCCTGGGCCGGGCCGGGCCGCGCAGGCTGGCGCCCGAGGCACCGGCACAGGCGTTCTGCTGCCCGCACGCAGCGCCACGCGGGGCTGGATCGGGCCCCGGCTGCCGCAGCAGCAGGACCTGAGCAGCGGAGCAGCGGAGGTGTGCGGTGGAGCTTTGTTCTGTGCTGCCCTTCGTGTCTTCCGGGGAGCGAGCACAGTTTCTTCGTAGCTTCCTCACTCAAGAAAGATTTTATGAGCTTCCTGGCTTTTTTCCCCCTCAGTAATGTGGGTGGGGCTGATGTGCGTTCTGCAGGTAAGTCACAGGCTTCCCGCCTCACCCTGTCCCAAGGGAGCTCCTCTGCCTGCTTGAGATGCCTCTCCCGCACCCGCGTGGAGCGAGTGTTCTGCACTGGCTGCCGTGGCTGTTGCTGTTCGTGCAGATGCTGAATTAGAAAACCAGGTTTGTGTTGTTTGGGATGCGTGTGCCCTGGTTTAGAGAACTGGTGAGTCCCCCACACCTGCCAGCGTCGCCCCTACCACAGCCTGGTCAGCAGTGCGCGGCACGTGCTGCCCAGTTGCTGCTCACTCGCCGTTTCTGAGGTCAGGGGTGTCTCTAGGCAGGAGTGGGATGCGGCTGGTCAGTTTGTCAGAAGCGGGCATCCGTGAGCCTAGACCAGCTGCTGAGAAAAGTGACCGTTGCTCTGTGGTCTCACTACGGGGCTCCTATTGCTTCTGAAGAGCGCGTGTTGCGGTGGATGTGTTTGTAGAGGATGGCGTGCCAGGGTAAATGACCCTCCCCTGCATCTCCCAGGCTGTTGGATTGGATTCAGCATTCAACAAGGCAGCAGTGTGAGGGAGCGGGACGCAGGGTTGCCGTGCTTGCGGGAGCCTGCACGGAGTCTGGATAACCTCATAAACGCTTGGAGCTGCGATGAAGGCACAACCCCCGTTTGGTGCAGTTACATTGCATGTGTTTAAGCATTAAGTATGCTGCAGTACGCTTACAAGGAGGGGGAATATTAAAGTGCAGCAGAGTGAACTCAAAACACGGCGGCTTAAGGCGTCTGACTATGAAAAGAGCTTTGAAAAATTTGTCTTTACAGTTCTGACTGCATTCTCAGCACTGTTGATCTGTCAGCCACGTGTTACAGGTAGTCTGGAAGTGGTGTTGAACTCATGAGGAATCACTAAATAGGCAAATTCTTAGCCCAGAGTAGACTGAACGTGTCTGTTTAGTTTCTCCCTGAAGGGAATTCTTAATAGGAAAGTATAATGTAGTTGGGTTGATGCTGGATTCCACTGACCCTCCGCTGAAAGGCCTTCGCTCCATAATTCCTCATTGGTTTCCAAGTAAATAAGGACGCTGGTGTGTTCTTTATTTACATATTTCATTCTACTTAGTTATTTTTTAGCTTGCACCTTTGCAGCAAGGAAGGCTGACGATATTCCAGGGGCTGAATGGAAGGGCGTGTGGCTGGCTCACGGTCGGTTCCTCGTCCAGCAGGACCCTCCGCTTTCCAGCTGGCTGGCACCGTGCATGTGGTTCTTCCTCACTGGGGTGGGACTTTACATTTTCCTCTGTTGAGCTTCCTGAGATTCTTAGGTTGCTTCCATTAAAAAAAGAGTGATGTAGTGAATCCAGTAATTGTTTGCCATTCACATCAGTAAAGACAGTCAAAGAATGCTGGAAATTTTTGCCTGATCAGACTTCCAAAGGGACAGAAGTGACTGGAGTATTGTTGTTAGGGAATATGAATAGGAAGAGGGAGACTTCAGGACAAAGCTTCATTGCTCAGGAACTTGGGGCTTCTGATGGCAGACGTGTTCCCCAGCACCTCCTGGGCTGTAGGAATGCTTCTGAGTATCTGACCTTTTGGATGATTGCTGCTTCCTGTTCCAAATTCCATCAGTTTCTGCAGTTTGTAGGTGAGTCCCAAATATTACCTTAAAAGGGCCTGTAAACACTAAGCTTTTAGTGATATTTTGGGTTTAGGGCTTTGTTTCCCTGTTTGCACTTGAAAGAGTCTGCCGTATTACAGATTTTCCCTGCAGTGTTTTTAAGGAAGTAACAGGAACATTGAACGCTGGAAATGGTTTCGTATGCGGTGAACTGGGCTGTGCCGTGCGTCCAGCTCGGCCTTCGGTTCAAAAGGTGAACGTACAGACCACGTTGGGCAGAGCGCCTTGGAAGGCCTTTCCTGCGGGAAGGCTGCTCAGACCCAGGGTTGAGGTTTTGGTGACTTCTAGTTTCTTTCTAATGCAGTGAGGGCTTTTTGTATGACTCGATGCAGTTGAGGAACATGGACTGTACTTACAAAGACGTACGTAGCCTTCAAAAATAGGAGCCCTCAGTTGTTGTACAGGTGGACGTGGAAAAGAGAGACGAGAAAATCCAATTCTTTCAGCCAGGATGAAGCTGGAATTTAAATGTGTCCTTTAGTTCCTCAGTAACAGCACCCAAATTTCAGAGGGGATCGGAAATTCCCCTGGAGCCCTTTGTGAGCTGTAGGCCACTTTGATGTACAAGATCATCTGTTGTATCCCAGATACATCCCGCGGGGTTCTCAGACACAGGGTTCCCCTTCGAAGGAAAGCTGCGCTCGGGAGACGTGTTGGAATGACGTTCTGATTTTGATGTTTCACCAAAGTAGACTTTGTTCCTATTCACGTACTGAGTCCCTGTGTGATGTTTCTCCTAAATCTGTTGCTCTGGTTGTCCGCTGGACAGCTTCGGAGTGTGCCAGGCGCTCGTGTGGCCTGGGGCTGGGAGCTGCCTGTCCCAAGAAACAAGAATCGTGGTGACAGGATAAATTGTTTGTGTGATCCTGGCTCTTCTCGTTACGAAGTTGGGCTGTGACGAGTCGGACTTTGCCTTTGGACTAGAAACTCGGAAGTGCTTTGGAGCCCAGGAGCGTCTTTGTGGCCAGGATATACCCCGCTTTTCCTCCCCGAAGTGCAGTGCTCCCCGCGGGTGGGCCCAGGTTCTTCCTTTCATCGTGAAACTACTCGCGAGTGTTGCTGCTTCCCACTACCCTGATGGGCACAGAGGCTGGTGACCCTGAAGGTGTCTGAAGTCTGCCCTCAGCCTGAATCTTCCCCAACTCACCACGGTTTGATCAGAACCCAAAATCTGACCCTCTCCTAAATTCCCGTTCATCTGTGCTGGAAGGGAAAAAGGTTTCATTTCCATCTATGAAACCAGGACATTTCCTGCCGTTATTTTAGGTGTGTACCAGCTTCTGCATCGCGCCCCACATCCGTGTTGTGTCGACCCGGTGTGGAGGCTGACGTTTACCCGTCCCGGCACCGCTGAATCGCGAGGAGCCGTCGGTTACGCGTTTGGGGAACTGACAGGCATGTAGCTGCGTGGCTGGGGGCTGGCTGAAGGCGCCTTGGGGCAGATGACAGCTCATTTTGGGGGGAGGCTTGTGAAAGATCACGCGGTTGATGGGTAAGGCAGCGCTGGGCTAAGACGTAAGGGAAAGGGCTGCGCTAGCAGCCAGCTTGGGCTGCGGGCGGGGGTGTTGGCCTGCTCGGCGTTGGCCCCCAGGAGCGCTTTGAGAGGGCCCCACGCAGGGTAAGCTGCTGGGCTTGCGCCGGGGCTTTAGTGTACTCGGATCTGGCAAATGGTGTGAGGCCAGGTTGCACTGCGGTACCTCAGGCCGGCGCTGGTTCATGCAAACAGACGCACTAGGGCCCGTCAGTACCTGTAGGACTCTGAAACAGTGTGTAGAGACCCTTTGTGTGGCTCAGGGACGTCGCGTGTATTTCAGAAGTCATGATCAGTTCTGGTTTTCAGTAATAGCTACTGATGGAAATAATCCCCTGCTTTCCTGAGGTGACACGGAGCTAGGAAATCCAGCTCGCTTCTGATGGCCTCGGGAAGGATGCGTGAGAGCTCCTGGTGCTGGTCCGTTTCCTGCACATTAGGGTACTTCAGCTCCAGCTCGGGTTTCTGAAAGGTCTGATCTGGCCAAGCAGTTCTACAACCCAGAAACATGAACAAGCGACAGAGCCTTCACGGGAAGTTTGCTCGTGGCTCCAGCCGAACAGCTCACCCCGCGTGAGTCGTGCGTCAGGGTTGGTGCGTCGCGCACGTACGCGGCGCTGTGGGCTTAACTGTTACACGGCTCAGGCGCGGTGTCTGTGCCGCGTGGGCTCGCCTTGCCGTTGGCCTGCGCTTGGCTTGCCGGCCTTTGTTATGGTTTCCCAGGGATGCGGCCGGAGTTGGGAGAGGACGGGAAGGCTGTCCCCTGCCTGCTCCCGTCCCGAACGGCTGTCCTGCGGACGGGCCAGGACCCCTTCCCCATCGGCACCGTGGAGAAACTGTAATACCGAACACTCGGATAAACAAAATGTACAGGGGGACGGGTGACCAGGCAAGGAGGTCGGGGAGCCCGAAGCGGACGTTGGCTGTGCCTGGGGGAAGGGGGTGTTACGGAGGGGCGGGGGCTGCGCACACAGTGCGGGGCGGTGCCGCATGGTAAATGGAGAGGAGCAAGCGGGGAGGATACGAGGGGAAGAACACGCTGCTAGCTGCCTGGAAGCGAATGCAGCGAGAGGAACCGAGAAGCGCTGGTTCGCTGAGCAAGACGGGCGGCAAGGAGGGGAACGGGCGGCCGCGAACGGCGGGCTGCGGCGGAAGGCAGCGCTCCGCCGGGGGCGGGGCCGGGGGCGGGGCCGGGGCGCCGGCCGAGCGCTGATTGGCGCAGGCGGCGCTCGCCATGGGGCCGGGCGGGGGCCGGGCGGCGTGGCCGCGGTTCCCACGGAGACGGGCCCGCCTGGGCCAGGCGTTGCCGGCCGCCGTTCCCGTGAGACGCGGCCCCAGCTCTGAGCGGAAGGACGTGCAGGTTCGTGCCCGGCGGAGCCGAGCCGGGCCTGGCCTTGCTCGGGCACCGTCAGACGGCCGCCCGTTGTGCCGCAGCTGGGCCTTCAGCGCTCCGAGGCGGCACCCGTGTCTCTTGCGCCCTTCTTCCTCCGTGGGGCCCCGCTGTGCTGCACCCGCCCTGCTACTGAGCGCCCGTTGTGTCCAGCCGCTGAGGCCCAAGCGTGCCTGGTGCTTCTCTCTACGGCCTCCCTCTAAGGGACTTGGTCCGGGCCGTGCCAGGCCCCTCCGCGCGTGTGCTCCCTGCGCGCCCTCGCCTCTGCTCCTGGGAGCTGCTTCCCACCTGCTCCCCCAGCACTGCCTTCTTTTGCTCTCTCTCTCGCTTCTGTCCGTCTCTCCCCCTCTGCACCTGGGGTGTGCAGGCCCTTAGTCCTGCAGGGTGCTCGCTCCCTTCCCCCACTTGGCTGTCCCTGTCACCCCCCGGCGCTCGGGGTCTGCTCCTTGTGGTGTTGCCCTCTACCCGTGTTCCTGGGCGCTGGCTGTGCGCCCATCTCTCAGTCCCAGGGGCAGTTGTTTTTTCCCACCACAACATGTCTTTTACCCACGCAGCCCCCTGTGCCCCTGCTCTCATGTCTGTCCCGCACAGCAGCAGAGCCTGGGAGCAGGCTCCCGTGTCCCCACAGCACCTGCCATCCAGCTTTCTCTTGTCTGTCACTGGGCCTTACTGTACCCCCCAGCTTCTGCTGTATTTCACCTGTTGCGATCACGTTGTCTAACACACCGTGATTATTTGCTGGTTTATGTCTAACCTTACTTGTAAGGCAAATAGCAAAGCAGCAACCGGCAGCAAAGAAAGACACACCAGTGATGCTAACCTGGATCACCGATTGTCGTCAGTTTTTTCTTGGAACTGTGTTAACATGATTTCCTGTGTGGGTTTTTGCAACAGTGCTGCTGCACAACTGCTCATCGACGTAGATGGGGCTGGGGCTGGTTTCATCATGACTTGCAGCGCCAGTGACGGCTGAGCTCATGCTGGGTGGTCTTGGTTCTGTCACAGCTGCGTTACAGAAATTGGTTGTGGCTGGCGAGACTGAGCTGACACTTGGTGTGACATCTTCTTTCTCGTCCTCTTTTCTGAGGTTTTGAAGGGAAGCTGAACAAGCCTGGGTTGTTGGCGCTCATGGTCTGGTATGCACATCTTGGTACGATAAGGATATGGTTTAAGGATGGCAAGAAAGAGAGAAGCAAGTACAGCTTCTTTATACTTTGGACAAAATTTTAGAGCTTTACACCTCTGAAAAGTAGGGGTTGTGTGGGAGTCTGAAGACTCCCAGGTGTGACTGAGATGCTCTTCAGCATCACCTTGTTCTTATTTGTTTGAAAAGTGAAAAGCTCAAACACGGCATCCGACCTGTTGTTGAAGTAGCGTTTTAGCAGTAACGGTTGCAAAATCTCCAGGGTATCAGATAGGCCAACCACATCCGATTGTGTGGGGTTTACAGCCAAGCTGTCCTTTTCCTTGGGTAGAGAGGCTGATACGAGTCCATCAGGCCGCTCTGTGGGGAAGCAGGAGTACCGATCAGTCCCCTCCCTCTGGACATGCTTGGAGTAAGGGGTTGGGTGGTAGTGGGTACCTCTGCTGGATGGGTTGTAGGGGTGCAACCAGGTACCACCCACTTGCTCCCCTCCCCCTCAGCGTGGTTGCTGCAAGATGCTGTCTCACTGGTTTGTACACTACTTCCTGAGTCACTTTCTCATGCCATCGTGTGTAGGTCTGCTCTTCTGTTGGCTGAGACACCCAGGCAATGTTATATTTAAAACCACACTGTTATTTCCATTGTGGCCCTTAGTGAAACTAACTTGCAGTTAGAAGCACTGCTGCTGTTAAAGGCAAAATGCTCCCTTCTCTCCTATTAAATTGCATTTCTAAGAAGCACAGGTCTTTCTGATGGAAAGCAAGATGTTAAAATTACAGAAAGGCTCGTTCATTCATATTTTTATATGAAACGGTTGATTCCCATGTTCTGTGTAACCCAACCTCACCTCAGGACACCACTTTCAATTTACCAGGGCCATTAATTTGAGTGCAATGGAGATAGGTAGGAAGGTGGGTTTTATAGGAAACTGTGAGATGCCTTTTAATTTTAAGATAATTGCAGGGAGGGGCTGTAAAATAAGTAGCATTTTTCTTAACCGTCGCTTTCCAAGAAGCATTGTGACTTCAGGCTGATGATTTCACAGAAGTAATAGGCTGGTGCTGTGATCTTGGTTGTGATTCCTTACACAAAGGTCTTGTCGTATTGCTAGTTTTAGCTAGTGAACATGTCAGCTTTTTAAAAGGCACTTGCAAAAGTATTTTGATACCTTTATGGGTATAGAGCAAGCATAGTTTCTTTCAGTGCCTTGAGTCCAGAAAGCATCTCAGCAGCATTTTTGATCTTTAATATATTTATGATTGTGTTGGACCAGGAAAGGAACTCAGATTTGGTTAATTTTTGTAGCTGTGGTAGCCATCAGATGCTTTTGGAGCAACAGTAGCTGAAAGGAGGATGTAGAAAGAAAAATCTTGTAGTGCTGCATGTTACACGCAGGGAGGCAGCACCGTTCGTGAGTACCCACAGCAGCCACCTCACAAAATACCTCTTCTGCTTACCCAGATGAAGAGGATACTACTTACGCTATTTTCTGCGCTGGTAGCACGAATTGAAGATTGCTGCCGACAAGAAGCGTGATATGAAGAGAAAACATGGTTTTATTTTAAGTGCTTTAAGGACGGATGTGAAACCTAGGCCAGCAGAACTGAAAGGCCACCAGATTTCTTCCCGCAGAGGGTGGGGGGCACTGGGACAGGTTCCCAGAGAAGCTGTGGGTGCCCCATCCCTGGGAGTGCCCAAGGCCAGGATGGAGGAGGCTGGGAGCACCCTGGGCTATGGAAGGTGTCCCTGCCCGTGGCAGGGGGTGGGACTGGTGGGGCTTTGATGTCCCTTCCAACCCAAACCAGTCTGGGATTCTGTCACTGTGTCCTCTGGCTGTGTTTGTGTGTCTGGGAAGAGCAAGCTGGAATTTTTTAAACTTGTCATGTCCAGGAATCAGAGACTCGTTTTTTGATCCTCTTGATTTTGAAAACTGGAGTTCTCTGGTTAGTTTGTGAAGAAAAATGTTGTTTAAATTGTGGCATCCCTTAGCACAGAGCTATTGCATCATGTTTGCTGATCTGGAAATCTCTTTCATTTAAAGAGATTAAAGAGACTCTTTGAAAGGCACGCATGTCTGATTCGTTCTCTGCATCCCCAGCCTTATCCAGATGGGATTATCTGTAACCACTGACACAGAATAGTACTGTACACTGAGAGAAGCTGTATTCACTCCAGAGATGTGGGGGAAATCAAAGAAGACCTCCCTGCAACCTGCTTCACCGACAAGCGGATATTGATTTCTGTTTCTGCTGCTTCTGACGATGGTTCTTTGAATCTGTGCAAACCAAATTGATGATAAGACAGATCAACACTGCTGAAAACTCATGTGCTTGTGTTGCTTGAAACCTCACTTTATTCTGTCTCTGCTTCTTCTAGGCATGAAGATCTAGCTCCTGCTGCCAAGAAAAAGGAGGCAATGGCAGCTTCAGTGGAAGAAGCCCAAGTCAAACAATTTGAAAAGTTGAAGCAGCAGATTCAAGAGCTGCAGATGAGATATGAAAGTCTGGAACTTGAGTTATGGAGAAGAGAATGGAGTCACAGTGCTTGCTTGAGGGAGAGAGATGCTCTTATTAGGAAGTGAGTGACTTGATTTATCTTGTTTCACAAGCTGTGATGAAAGAAGTTCAGAACACCAGGCCAGGTTTGTGCCCTGATGTTGATGTCGATGTGAAAAGCTCACAGTAAGTTGTGGTTAGGCAAGTACCACAGCCGGAGTGTCGCGTCCGGTTCTGGTCACCACAGTTGAAAACAGACATGGGCGAACTGGAGAAGGCCACAAAGATGATCGGGGGGCTGGAGAACCTGCCCTGTGAGGAAAGACTGAAGGAGTTGGGTCTTTTCTCCCTGGAGAAGGCTCGAGGGGACCTCATTACAGTTTTCTAGTCCATAAAGGGCGGCTACAAAGAGGGTGGAGGCCCTTTCTTCGCCACGGGCCATGTGGAGAAGACAAGGGGCCACGTTTATGAGTTGCACTGGGAGAGATTTTGTCTCAATGTAAAAAAAGATATTTTTTTTTTTTTTTACAGTGAGAACAATCAATCACTGGAACAACTGCCCCAGGGACATGGTAGTGTCCGCATCACGAGAGGTTTTCAAGACACAATTGGACAGGGTACTAGATAATCTTAGTTAGGCTCTGTTTCCCTTGAAAGGTTAGACCAGATGATCTTTCCAACCCAGGCTGGTTTATGTTCTATGTATATTATTGCAACAGAATTTGCAGCAAAAATTCCATATATGCATAGAAACATTAGTTTTATGACTGACATAATCAAGAAACATCTCCTCAAGGTTTAACAGAAAATGAGATCCTGTGGAAAAGAAAGTATCTGGGAACCTAGAGAAGGAGCAACGCACCAGAAGAACTTCTTTCCTAGCCAGCCTGGAAAGAGGCAACTGCCAGTCCAAAAAGGCCACTAGAAACTAAAGAATTGCTTAGGTGGCCCGCATTGTGATTGCGTGGAAACGCATGGTTTACAGTGTGCGTTTGCCTTGGGAAAAAGTCCCTCTGAGCTCCTGACTAAAACAGAAAGCTTGCACAGTGTTGTATCCAAGACTGCATCACGTGTTTTGTTGTCTTAAGCAGTATACATTAACATAGGAGGGGGTTGCTCTTGCATGTAGACTTCAAGAAGAAATTGTAGTGCTAAAGACAGGCCAAGATTCTCAACTGATTGTAATTTTTTAGAGGCAGACTCTGTAGAAATCTCAAATTCACACAATGCGTGGACAGGAAGAGAAATTGGAGTCACAGTTGGCCAAATTCCAGCTAGATACAGAATGGTAAAGAAGGCAAAGACTTTGTCTGATGTGACACTTACAACCAAGCTTCCGAGTGCCCTGAAGCCCTGGCAGCTTGCTGTTTTCAGAGCTCAGCCACGTGACAACTGAACCTGTCTTGGAAGCCTTTACGTTCTGAATGTGAGGTTTGCCTCACTCTGCGCACCTCCTACCTTTTCTCTTTCCACAGTGTGTTTTCAGTGTGCGCGTACGCAGCAGCCTTTGAGCTTGGGAGTTTTACCCTACATCCAACATCTCTCATTCCAAGCTCTTTGGTATCCCATTTCCATTATTGGCAAACAGGAAATGTGCTGTGGGTGGTATTGCTGAGAGCTGTGGCGGTGTTGAGGAGTAGCTTATGCTGTTTGACCTGAGGCGACCTCCAAAGCTGGTTCTCATACAGATGGACCCAAGGAGACCGCTGAGCTCGAAGCAATTAAAATGCTTTTGGCCAATAAAATACTTAGAGTGGGATAGAATAAAATAGATAATTTGGAAAATAGAACAAGGGAGGAAGATGAGGCCGGCAAACAAGGCGGTGATGTAGAATGAAACCAAACCCCAGTATTTGTCCTGCTGACACCAACAGCTTTGCTCTGTGTTGTAGGTACAAACACCACCCATTGCTGGCAGCTGAGCAACAGCGCGTTCTGGAGCCAAGTAACATGCAGGCAGAACTGGACCGGCAGCAGCTCTGTGAGGATGCCGAAAGTAATCGGGATCAGGGATCAGAGGATGTACAAAGCCTGTCTCCAGGAGGAGAGAAGGTGAGGATTTCAGGTCACTGCTGGTTCGGATCCCACTGTTGTGTAGAGGGCTGTGGAGTTTTTCCATCGTGCTGTTTCTCAGGGTTGGCGTGACTTCAGTCTTCTATCCAAAATGTGTAGAACGGTAATTCTGTACTGCGCACAGCCATTCGTATTTGATCAGAGACCAGAGGAATTGTCCCGGGCAGCCTCTGATAGTGGCCTTTTCTCCCTTGTGGTGAAGTCAGGTCAGCTCGAGAGATGCCACTGCATTCTCTTGGCATTTTAGCACGAGAAAGATCCCCCTTAGAGCAGCCCTAGGCCAAAAAGAGTTTCAGATCACAGTAGAGCTCGAGTGATCTCAAGAGAATAGTGTGAGTGCTGGAATACTCAGAGTATTTTTGTATGGAAAAAAGAGTTCTAGTTTGTGAAGGGTACATTCTTCTGTTTCTGAAAAACGAAACACGTGTATTGCTTGGGGGCTGTTACAGAATGGGCTGCAGTAGTTCTCAGTCACCTGTTGCCTAGTAAACTCCTGGGTGCAGAGAAGATGCTTTGCTAGCAAAGGTCAGCATGCAGGTGTCTGCTCTGGTGTTTTATGTTACCATTGTCTTCCCAAAATTATTGTAGGTATCGATAGATGTAGCGTAGGCGCACATCTGAGAGGTGAATCGGCATTCACAGAATCACTAAGGTTGGAAAAGACCTGTAAGATCACCCAGTCCAAGCATCAGCCCAACACTCCCATACCCACTAGACCTCAAGCACCACATCTACACATGCCTTGAACACCTCCAGGGATGCTGACTCCGCCACTTCCCTGGGCAGCCTGTCGCAGTGCCTGACCACTGTTTTCCCTACTATCTAGTCTAAACTTCCCCTGACGCGACTTGAGGCCGTTGCCTCTTGTCCTGTCACCAGTTACCCGGGAGAACAGACCAGCACCCGCTTCCCTACACCCTCCTTTCAGGTAGAGAGCGATCAGGTCTCCCCTCAGCCTCCTCTTCTTTAAGCTAAACATCCCCAGCTCCCTCAGCCGCTCCTCATCAGACTTGTTCTCCAGACCCTTCCCATCTTTGTCGCCTTCTCTGGACACACTCCAACATCTCTGTGTCCTTCCTGGAGTGAGGGGCCCACAGCTGAACGCAGGACTCGAGGTGCAGCCTCACCAGTGCCCAGTGACAGGGGCACAGTCACTTCCCTGCTCCTGCTGGCCACACTGTCCCTGACACAGGCCAGGACGCTGTTGGCCTTCTGGGCCACCCGGGCACACGCTGGCTCATATCCAGCCGGCTGTTTCACGCACAGAAGATGAGACAATGACACCAAATTATTTTTCTGTGAAGGTGATTTTTGACAGAGCCAGGAGGGATGTGCCCTAAGTCCCTGTCCTGGGATTTAAATGTCTTCCTCTCCTCCGCTCTTCCTCCTTTTCTCCTCATCCATTACTCACATGCAGGAGAAGCAGGCTGGATATAGACAGTTGCTCCAAAACAGAACAATGTACTGTACCGTCCTGGCATGTCAGAGTGGGAAGAATTAATTTCTGGAATGTGTTGGTTGCAATTCAGGGTCAATTTTAAAGTTGTGAAGTTACAGTTTTAAGGCAATGCTTCAAAATACTGATTGGCCTTCTGTTTAACATCACATCTTCTGTTTAACATCACATCTTCTGTTTAACATCACGTCTTCTGTTTCAGTAGCACAAACTCGTTTTCCTCTCATTGCTCCTTATTGAAATACGTATTTCTAAAAAGCCCTCCAGAGCTGGGGGCGCAGACCCGGGGCGCGGCAGACCAGGGCACGTCAGACCCGGGCGCGGCCGGCGGGAGCAGGCGGTGTCCTGCGCCAAGGGGCCTGTGCGGGGCGGCAGCAAAGCGCGCACTGCACTGCTCCCTGCCCGCCTGGACAGGGGCGGCGGGTGGGGAAGGCGGCGTTGAGCCAGCCCGGTGGGTTCTGCCTCAGAACCCTGTGGTCAGGAAGACACTTCCTGGAAACAGTTTTTATAATGAGTTGGACAAAAGTAGGCAGCTAGCAAACACTTACCCTGCCGGATGTTGTTCTTCCAGTTCCATTTCAAACTGGACTCATCTGGGAAGCGATCATCCAAATTCCAGGAGAGTCAGCACTGGGGAGGGGTCCGCTCTCACTGTTCACGTTCCCTGCTGTCTGCCCTGTAACTGCCTGTTACTCAGACTCGGGTTTCACTGTCACACTTTTCTTTCTGTTGTGGATGTTCTGTCTCTGCTTTGCACTTGTGGCCTGTAGGACGAGCAGCACCCAGCTCAGCGAACCCACCTTTGTCCCTGATTAAACAGGGCCACTTTTTAAAAACCAAACAAACAGCAAAAAAATTCTAGTATTCTGAACTAAAATCTTTTCTCCTTTTTTTTTTTTTTGGTTAAAAAATGACTTGTAAACGAGCCAGAGGGGAGAAGTGATCAAACGTTTAACGTTGGTACCAATTGTGTCAATAAGCCTTCTTAAAGAAGGACCACAACTGAGGCAAGAAAGATCAGAGTTCTGATGCACCCTGGGACAGTATCTGCAGCACGCAGGTCCTTCCCTCACACGTGCCGCCCCTGCAGAATACACTGAGCAATTCCCCTTCAAAAATTTAAAACCCAAACCAATCTGGGGATGTATTAGCCTATAAGCAAGCTGCTCAGATTGTACTGATGCAGGTTTTTAGCAGTAGTTAAAGCAGCTCTGGCAGTGGGGGCTTTGTCAGCCTCTTCAGTTCGGGAAGTCTAAGAATGACGTTTGCTCATCAGTTCATGTTTCCACCGAGTATAATTCCAGAAATCAGGCTTCAGGGTCTTGGTGAAGGCAGAGCTTCAGCCACTGTCTGACAGATGCTCCTTGTATGTTGTTTGTCATTCGTTTGTCTGGAACTGATGCACAGGGGAAGACACTGCTGCTTCAGTGCAAGTGCTTCGAGGTTTTCTAGATGTTGCCCGGATGTAATCCACACACTCCTTCCCTTTGTGTCCTTGTGAACAAACGATCTCCAATGACACTACCAAGAATTTGGCAGGTGAGCAAGAGGGCTGCTGCTGAGCCAGTGAGTTCTTTAGGGAGAAGGGTTACCCATGCATGGAAGAGATCGCGACAGCACTCCTCAGTGAATGACAGTGATAAGACAGAGGCGCCTCTGACCATCCTCTTCTCCATCTCTGCCTCCTCCCCCATCTCAGGTTCTCATCACAGCACTTCTTTTCCTGTCTAATCCCCAGAACAACCAGATCGCTCTCTTCCTGTTTCGGTTTTGGGGTTTTTTTGTTTTTAATTCTCCCAAGTCTGTTCATGGATTACTGTGTGGTGGTGGAGAGACAATATGTATTGCTCATTAATGAAGGTCTGTTATTGTGTTGTACTTCTTATTTTACAGATATTTCAGTATGATGATAAAAGTTCCCTGCGCAAAGATGGTTGTAGCTTGGAAATCAGAAAGCTGCAGGAGCAGAATGCCAACCTTCGGGCTGCTGTTGCACTAATGAGGAGAGAAATTGAGACTCTTGATGAGCAGATGTTGTCCCCTCTTCCTGTGACAGAAGGCAGACAACTTGCAGAGCAAGGTGACGCTCTTGCCACGGAGCTCTAAGTTCCGTTAAGGAAGTGCGGTGGCCAGGGCCACGACCCGTGGGGCTGCCTGACCCACGGGTGTGTGAAGATCCTGACCATGGGGTTCTCAGGATTCCACAAGCCACGGGCACACAGGGGTCTGAGATCCTGGTAATTTCTTATTACAGATTACTGCAGAACTATTACTAGTAAAGGTAAATGCACACACAGAGAAAGTCACTACAAAAGTACCGCTGGGTGAGCAAACGCGCGTATGTATTGGAGAGTAACGCAAATACACGAATGTTAAAGTTATTACAAAGTTCCGGCTGGTGAAGCAAGCACAGAGAATCGCAGAATGGTTTGGGTGGGAAGGGACCTTTCAGGATCCCCTGCTCCACCCCCCTGCCAGGTGTCACTAGACCAGGTTGCTCAAAGCCCTGTCCAACCTGACCTCAGCTTCCAGTGATGGGAAACGCGTGACTTCCCTGGGCAACCTGTGGCAGCGTCGCACCACCCTCCGCAGCAAACGTTGCTGCATCGCAGAGGGTTTCTGGCCCGCTGCGCATCTCGGTGGCCCTCGCTTCAACAACTTGCTTACAAACCTTTACAGGTGCACGTGCCTAGAAATACATGATGGGAGGTGTGACTGGTGTGCCTCTCCCCAAACTCTCCCACAAGTGAGGATAATCGACGAGAGAAAAACCAGTCTCACTTCAGAGTCGATCCACATGGCTGTTGTCAGGCAGGCAGCCCCAGGGAGGGCCTGGCCGGGAGATCCCGTGCAGGGAAGCTCTGGCAGAGGGGCACACTCTGGAAGGGAGTGAGGTACTTGTTATATCTCTTGGGTGGAGGGCTATAAGTGGGCGTAGCGCGTCAGGTCCAGGTATAGTTGTTGCTGACTCCTGTTTTCCAGGAAGGTCGGTTCGCAGTTTCTTTGTCCTGCCCCCATCGAGCTTTCTTCGTCCTGCCTAGGCCAGCTGGGCACGAAGGAGATGCCCTTCTCTCTTAGACCTTCACGGATGGCCGTTGTGGGGGCCTGCTGAGGAAGCTGAACATGTACAAAAATCTCAGTACTACAAATACCTAATGCATCCCTTTACCAGGTGGTGGTGCGCATGAGTTGGGTGACTGTAGCATTTCCTAGAAACATTCCAGTAAATCATGGCTTACACTTGCATTTTTACTTTTTTTCATTATCCTTCTCAGGAAGGTCAGAGCTGATAATGGTAAAAACAATTACCCACAGAGGGTATGTCTGTTACGCCTGTAGTAAACGGCAGTAAGTTGCAGTTGGCTCTGGTGGCTCTTGCACGGTCCTGCTGAGGAACAGAGCTCCACTGCTCCTCCAGGAACATTCTTGTGACTTTGAGAAGCCTGGAGAAAAGAGGGAAGTAAATCAACTGTGACTTGGTAGTGGAATAACCAGCTCTGATTTGGTTTGGTTGTTTTAAAACAAAATCAGTGAGGAATAACTTCTCAAGGACATCGTTTACTTCTGTGGAGCAGCAGTCCCCTGTTCAGCAGCTCGTACCAGCTGCCCGAGTGCAGGTAGGTAGCTGCTTTATGCGTCTGCTCCAGAGCCACCGTCCCTTGTTTTCTGTACTTTGGACAAGGGGGGGATTTGGCGGAAGGGATTTTGTTGTACCAACTGGTTTGCTGTCAGTGTGCTTCTCTGGTGTAGTTTCACAGCGAGGCTGGGTCTGTGTGTTACTGGTTTGCAGTAGTTTTAAGCCGCCAGTTGTACAGTAGCGGGAAATCACCAGCCAATTGAGTCTGCAGGCATCTTTAATAAATATAAGCATATTCCAAGTACCTCTAACAATGAGAGGTGGTCAGCTAAAGCAAAATATCTATCAATTTTAAATACAAAACCAAATTCAAGCATGGTGTTTTGTCGCAGGCAGCTAAAGGTAGTCCCCTGGCTTTTGAAAATGTTGTAGTCTGATGTGTGAAAGATTAACCTTGCTGGAGTCCAGCAGCATCTAAGAGAAGCAGTAATCTTTGTCAGCTGATCAGTAACTTCAGAAATGCACTAGCTGGTTTCTTTGTGTCTGAAATACTTTATTCAACTGAGATAATCTTTCTTATATCCCTTTTAAAAATGTATGAAGATTATATTCAATCACTAAGAGATGCTAATGTCAAAGCTGAAGTTTTTAAAACACTGGGAGGGGTACTTCTGGTTTCCAGAAAGTCATCTGCTCTTCCCCCTGACTTGCCCACATACATCAGTACGCTCAGACTCACATTTTCACTGGAGCTAGCAGGAGAATATCTCAGGATTAACTTCCATTTATTGCTGGCTTTTTTTCAACTGTGGTTGGAAAGAAGCTTCTGCATCTTATTTATTCTTGTTTCATTCCCAAGAATGAGGAAATAACGTATTTGTAGCTGACTGATGGTGCATGAAGACTGTACAGTTTTTGTATTTCTTCAGCCCTGTTTACAGCGTGTCGACTGAAGTGGTGTACCTGTTGCCGGGAAAGCCTACGCTGTGTAAGTGCACACACGCTCACACCGAACTCCTCTTGTAGGTTCATTGTGCACAAGCAAAGTTTCAGCTGGAACCACTGTGAGCAGTATCAGTGTCACCTCAGCCAACTGGGATTGTACAGGAAACCCAGACACAGAAAAGGTACGAAGGGGCTTAAACTACCTAAAAGGCCTGTATGTGCTTGTAATTAAATACATTTCCTTTTTGGTTGGGTCTGTGGTAAAAACTGAAGCAGTATATGCTTACGTGCCCAGTTAGTAGTGACTGTAAGTTAGATGAGAGTCAGCAATGATTTTTTCAGCCAGACTGTGCTCACTGTTTCTAGGGAATAAGCTTTGGCTAGTCATTCCCCAGCACAAGTCACTCCTGATCTTTCAAGTCCTTCTTGATAGTTTTTTTCCTACTTGCAAATTCTTTAACTACTGTATGTCACCTCTTTGAGTTTTCCATTGTAAATCCATATTTTAGCCTTTTTTCTAAATACCAAAAACCTCTCGTGAAACTGTAGATCCTGTGTCACTACTGGGCCCTGATGAGAAGGGCCTGTAAGGCCTTGGCTGGAGGTTGGATTGTGTGTGGTTAGCGGGGTGGGTGGTGTTTCCTGGGAGAGCCTTCTAGCTGCCGGCTCGGGGGGCTCGCTTCCACCAGGCCCCCCACGCTAGGGCGGCCCCTCCAGTGGGACATCTGGCCATGGTGGGCCCCCATGTGTACCCTTTGGGCCTCTGGGAAGTGGCTCGGTGTGACCAGGGGAAATACCTGAGCCCCAGCATCGGTTTGGAGCTCTCGCCACCCCTGAAGGAAAAACTCACTGGCTCTGGGAGCATTTTTACTCACTCTGGGGTTTACAAGTGTCATTCCCCTGGTGTTATTTTAAAGGGTAGGAACAATATAAGCGGTAAAGTGTAGCAGAGAGATGTCTTGGGAAAAAAATAATCAAGAAATTGACAACTGTGACAAATATCTAATAGCACATAAGGAGTAAGTCACTTTATGTTCTCCACTTCCTGTCCCCCAGCGATTTTGTGGTGCCATAAACAGAGCCTGAAGTGAGATAGGTTCAAACACAATTGAAAAATAAGGGGTTTCTAATTTTCAAGTCATCTGTCAAATCTACCAGTATCTGTTTCATGCTTTAATCTTACTGCTGAGATGCAGCAGTAACCATCTCAGTTCAAGGAAGTGGAAGCAGTAGCTAAGCAATGAAGAGCAAGAGGTGCTGGTTCCAGGGAAGGCTCCGACGTGCACTGCTCTGTGTGTGCCCAAGGGGTGCTCCTTTGTTCTTCACTTTGGTGTCTTTCTTCATATTTTTAGATTCTAGTCTTGCACTAATTTCTCCACCTTTCTCGCCCATAGTCTTTGTGGACCTTTATGCTTCCCACGCGTGTCCTCAAGGGCCTCCTCTGTTATGGTAAAACCATCCAAAGAAACCAGAGATTGGGCGGTGCGTGAGGCGCTGAGGCAGTGGTGGATGGCTTCATCCGTATGGCTAACGCCTTACGCTCTGCGCTCCTGGAGTCGCGGTGGTCAGGGCTGAAACCCGGCTGGATTGCACAGTCACAGCGGAGTACACTGCTAACCGGTTTATGTGTAGAAGAGTAAACATGCGGGCAGGCGGGAGTTTTGTAAAGCTGTTTTCATGTCTGTGACATACTTGTGGCTGTGTGTGGCCTTTACAAAGTCTGTAGGGAGATGCTTTGTTCAGTGAACGCTGAGTATTGAAATGGATATTGAACAGTCTCCTGTAGAAAGGGGCCTGAAACAAGACGGTGTGCAGCTCTTGAAAAACAAGGGTGAGATCTTTGGGGTGAATAATCTCAATGTGTATGTGCAAAGGCACTCAGTTCGGTTTGCTGAGGCAAAACTCGTTGTAGAATCTCTGCTTTTAATTCTGCAGCCTTTCTCTTTAAACCAGCGCTTTAAGTCCTGTCTACCCCATATGTGTGTGCAGACATTGATGCACCAAGAGAGGTTTGTGGTAGGGTTTACCGCGATCTGCTGTGAAGTGGGTTTTCCCATGTTTTGTCTTGAAAGGGTCTGCTATCCAGTTCACAGTTGTGTGGTGTTTGACAGCTAACAGGATTTGCAGGAGCATCCCAGGCTGTCAGTGGTTTGCTCCACAGTTTGATTTGCCCTACATTGCTAACAAAATCTTGAAAATGGACTCTCAAAAATGGTCTGTAGACTTTACACTTTCCTTCAGCGCATTCTGATGTGGTGTTTGTACACATTCCTAAGCCTGTAGGCCACGCTCATGGAGTATTTGTTATCAGAACTCTCTGTTTGGGTTTTTCCCAGGGACCAAAACTCAAACTTCCTGAAGAAAAGATGGTGGATCGTGGACAACAGTTCCCTGACGTAGGTCCTGGTGTTGGTCTTCAGTACGGTGTCAGCTGCCCTCTACAAGGAATGCGGAATGAACTGAAGGAAGCAGCAAGAAAAATCTCAGTTCTGAGCCGAGAGAAGCAGCAGCTGATTGAAATGGGAAACAGGCTCAGGGCAGACCTCGGAGCAGTATTAAAGGAAGGTAAATGTGTTCTATAGAAGAGTGCTGGCTTTTCTGTTTAGAATAAAACCTGGGAACAGGCCCATCCTTAGAGCTGGAGAGAGCTAGGCGTTAATATGAAAGCGAAGTGCTGGACCCAACTGGTTCTCGATCTGCAGTTTGTGTGAGACGGCGTTGCTATTGCCAGGTTATCCTGTGGCGGGGGTGCTGACACAACACTGAGGGTCTGTAGGCAGCAACTTGCTGTAGCAGGACATCTTAGTTGAAGGACTGGCACATACATGTCGGTGTGGGAACTGGGAGGTAAACTAAGACTTCATTTAAGAGTAGAAAAGATGTAGTTTATCTCTTGGAATAAAAACTAAGGTTTTATGAAAGTGGAAGAGAATGCAGGACAAGCTCACTATAGCGTAAACCTGAATCAAGAGTGTATGGAATGGGAGGTTTCAGTGTGGACATCGAAGTTCCATGCAGCAATTGCTCTGGCAGTGAAGCAGCGGGGAAAAAAGTGTGGGGCCTGTTTCCCCCTAGCGTTGAATCTACCTGCAATGAGAAGGCCTGTGCTCTGGGATTCATTTATATCCACTACAAATGTTTGCTGGGAACATAATACTGATGGCAAAATAACAACAGAAGATGCCTTCCTCAGTATCTTCTCCCCTTTACAGGACTTTGGCATCCTGTCAGCTCTAAGTGCTGCACGGTTTGTACAGCCTCTGGCAGTCTTTTTCCAAGAGAGCTTGTCAAAAGAACACAGTGTCAGCTGTCAGCTCTACAGCATCTACAGCAGAGGCTTACAGCACAGGTAATGATGTGCTTTCTGACGTCTAGTGACAGTGAGCAGTTAAGCCAGTTCTAATTCCATGGATATAACTTCCCTTAAAATCCTGCATTTGAATGGCTTTTACTGACTTTAGCTGAAATCTTCCTTTGGTATGCTGGGAGAGTTCCTGGAATCATAGAACATCCTGAGCTGGGAGGGACCCATGGGTATCTTTGCATCCTGACTCCACACAGAAGTTAAACCATGCATCTAAGAGCATTGTCCAAATGCTTCTTGAACACCAAGCTTGTTCCAGCGCTTGACCACCCTTTCAGGGAAGAGCTTCTTCCTTACACCCAGTCTGAACTTCCCCTGATGCAGCTTTAAGCCTTTTTCTCCTGCATCCTATCCCCAGACACAAGAAAGATCGCAGCATCTCCCTTTCTGCTCCACCTCCTGGGGAAGTTGCAGACAGCAGTGAGGTCACCATCAGTCTCCAGGACAATCCAAGTATCCTCAGCCACTCCTCGTAAGCCTTGCCCTCTAGTCCTTTCCCCATCTTTGTTGCCCTCATTGGACACTCTAGTTATGTCCTTCTCATTGTGGAGCCCACAGCTGCACACAGGCCTCGAGGTGAGGCCACACCAGTGCTGAGTGTGGTGGGCAATCACTTCTTTCAACTGGTTAGCTCTCCTGTGCCTAATGCTCCCAGGATACGGTTGGTCCCTTTGGCTAGCAGGGCACGTTGGTGGCTCACAGTGAGCTTCCCATCAACCAAAACCCCCAGGTCCCCTTCTGCAGGGCTGCGCTCTGTCCCCCAAGCTGCACGGACATCAGGATTACACTGTCCCTCTGCAGAATCCAGCGTTTGCTCTTGACAGATTTCATATGGTTGGTGATTGCCAAGTGCTCTGATCTACCGACATCTCTCTGTAGTCTCCCTACCCTCAAGGAAGTCAGGGTGTCGGCACGCTTCCTGTGCACCAAATTCCCTTGTCCAGGTCATTGAAGGGAACTGGCCCTGAAGCTGTGGGGAGCACCCCTAGTGCCTGCCCACTGGGCAGAGGTTACCCCATTTGCTGGGAGGGTTATACTTGGGGCTTCAGAATTAACTTTATAAAGGATGATTTTCGTCCCAGGAATTTCAGAAACACTTTTGTTAATGAAGCACAAATAGACGAGTTTCATAAACCTTACTTCTAATTAATTAAGATGGGCCGTTTGCAGGATTCGCAGTGTGTTCCAAGATAAACTTGGGTGATTGATCAGTGAGCATGTTTAAATAGCCACAGTGGGGGGATTTTAAAGCAGCCCTGTCCAAATTGTTGCAATAGCACATTTTCCGTATATAATTAACCTGTCTCTTACCTTTTGTAATTAAAATGCAACTTTTAATAGTTAAATTGCAGCTTTCGTCAGAGGGACAAGGGGATAAATCCTGGCTCCCCTGGCAGTTAGTGTCAGCCCTCCCAGGGCCTTCGATAGTCAGGATTTCACTATGTACTTTACTTAATTGATCAGCAGCTGTGTTCCTGCGAGGATTGAGTCAGAGCAGGTGATTGTCGCTGTAGTTTGAGGGCAGTAAACAGTGTTCTTTCAGGGAGGATGAGGTGGTTGCTCTGAGGTATATAACTCCAGTAGAATTATTAACCAAGTTCAGCTGGGGAAATACTTCCTCTGGGAACCTTTCCGGGCAACTTGTTCCAGTGTTTGACTACCCTCCCAGTAACGAAGGTTGGGATTCGTTGGGGGTTTTTACCCTTGCGCTTAAGCAGAGTGGCAGAAAGTACTTCACTTTCTGCCCATTGCCTCTCATTCTTCCACTGTATGCCCTGAGAAGAGCCTGGCTCGGTCATCTTTACCTGCTGCCTGGCGATGATCCGGTTGAAGAGATCACTCCTGACCTGTCTCTTTGGGGCTAGACAAGGCCAGCTTCCCCAGCTGCTCCTCATGTGTTCAGGTGCTCCAGCTCCCTGATCATCCTTGTGGCGGTTTGCTGGACTTGCTCTGGTGTGTCCCTGTCTGCCTTGTGCCAGGGAGCCCAAAAGGAGACAAAGCACGCTTGGTGTGGTTGCACCAGTGCTTGGTAGAGGGAAACGATCACCTCCCTTGACCTGCTGGCAGCGCTTTTCCTGATGCTGTTGGGCCAAAGGCCTCAGGAACGCATTGCTGCCTCGTGTTCAACTTGCAGTGACCAGGTTTCCTGCTCCTTTTCTGCTGAGCTGCTTTCCAAGCCGTCGGCCTCCAGCCTCGTAAACCAAAACTGCCATCTCCTCTGCCTTTGGGGAAAATCCTCTACATAAAGCTGATCTCCCCTGGAGGACCCTGTTTATTTTCAGTTCTCATCTTCAGATTCACCCAGGAATATGTAGGAGATTGAAGATTACTGTTTTTAAAGCTAAGGTCTCTGTGACAGTGTGACACTACGCAGGCAATAATCCGGGCATCGGTTGCACTCAGCAATCGCGGCGTCAGTCATTCACCTGAAAAATTTACCATCTGAACACATTCTGAAAATGTCTTAAACATTTCTGTATCTAGACACAGACTGAAAAGACAAGTCAGCGTAGCCAAGTGTTTGTTCTGAGCATGCCGTCCTCTGGTGTTTGAGCCCGAAGTTACCACTGCTTTCTTCAGGCATTCCCGGGTTGGCCTAGGTGTGTCACAGAGTACGTGAACCATCTGGCCAGGCAGATGGAGTGGCCACGGGAAGTTTCTTAGAAGAGCCAGTGGAAGTAAATTCTGCTTTATTTTTGTTATGGTTAAGAATGGTGTTAAAGGAAGAAAGACCATATTAACCTCTGCAGTTGCTGAGAGGAAGTGCTACAAATGAGGTAAATGAGGGTTAAGTGACGCAGGTGGTACGGATTTAACTAGTACAGCTGGGGATGGCACGCTTTCCATTTGCAATTTAGTTCTGTCAAAAATAGGGGGTTTTTATTCCTGTGACATAGAAGAGTGGTGCCGGATAGCCACGTAATTATATCTGAGGGATGTTAGTGGGACTAATTACAAAAACTCCTGGGTCAGTAGATTTAAGAAAACAGCGTAAGAAGTGGAAGTGCAAAGATCATCCAGCAATTAAATTTGGGCACAAGTGTTGAGAGGGTCAAGGTCAGCGTTCTGCCGTCAGGTCTCCTGGCAGACAGTTACCCAGCTTGTGCAGAGGATTGCTGTTCTCTTGGGTACGGAATAGTAGTAACAGCGGGGACTCCTTGAGCGGAGGGCTGCGGCGTTTGTACGTGAAAAGGCTCTCCGAGCATCCAAAGTATGTGGCAGTGTTTCAGCCTGGAAAGGCATATATTTGGGGAAGAAAATGGGTACCTGTGTTTCTTGGCTAAGGTGAATCTCTCAGCTTGAATCCAGGGCAACATTTTGGAATGTGTTCTCAGGGAACCCGGTGGGGAAGAACTCTGTTTGGATGTGCCGTCACAGGTACTTGAATTTCTCTTGGCTTCTTCCTGGCAGGAGACACTCAAGAGGAGGGGCGCTCCTGTCAGACGGAGAAGGGTTGCCTGAGGTCCAAAAGGCTGTGCTGTTGGAGTCAATTAGAACCAAATTGGAATGGATTGCTTCAGTGAAAATAAGCCCCTGTTCTTCTTTATTGCCCATTAGTCAGTGAAGAAGTTTTAGAGGTTGCGATGTGAGCAAACACTGCAAAGCATCCATCAGAAGTTATAAACTGAGGCTGCCATCTGGTGTACCTCTCCGGAGCTGGTGGGGACTCACCCTGCCTTAGGCAGAGCAGCTGGGCCAGCGTAACAGAAATGTAGAGCGGTAACAGGTCAGGCCAGTAAGTGCAACGTGAGCTGGAGAATCTGGGCTATTTTACCAAATTTATCTAATCAAGTTCTTTTGACATCGGAATTGTTAGTGAGGGCATCAAAAATACTAGTTAGGACATACCACAGTGAAAGCCACCTGGGTTCCGAGACAACATTTTTTTACAGATTTTTTTTTCTCTGTCACAACTCATCTTCATGCGTAGCTGACTCTTGAGAGTGATGACTACTCATTGCCCATCCATCCCAGAGCTCCCTCGCTGTGGTTTTAATGAGCCAGGTGCTGTGTTTGCTATTTTTCTGACATCTCCTGTTTCCCATGTTCTTTTTAGAGTCATTAAAGACTATTCTTGCTTTTTTAAGAACGAGTAGATTTAAAAATGCGATGTGTCCATGGCACTGGGCGAGGTAGCGCTTGACTGGTGTCCAAGTGGTGTGCTGAACTTCAGGAGCAGTAGTCCCACCTCTCCAGCTCACAGGGTGCTTGGAGGTTACAGTTGAAATAGCTATCACTGAGGATCTTTCCAGCTCTGGAACCTTTGGGCTTATCTCTCCTACTGCTGGAATTTGTCCCGACTGGAAAGAAGGAGAGTCCTTCTTACATCCAAGCTGCTCATCTTGCCTGCTGACCACCCCGCTGCTCGTTACCGGACTGAGGCTTCAGCTCCCGCCCTGCAGCCGAGCTCCAGGTTGAGCTTCCCAGCACCGCTCCTCTAGCTCGGGTGGTTTCATCTGGGTAATTGCCCCCGCCGGACAGGCTGCATTTGCTCCTGTGGCCAAGGTCATCCTTCCCAGAAACAGATCTTACCGCTGTCGTACCTACAGGAATTCTGGTGCCAGTTACTTTATGTGACGGGCTCACGTTTTGTTTCTTTAGTCTTAAATATACAGCAAAAGGCTTTGCTGTTGATTTTCATCTCCTTTGCCAGGGCTGAAGCAGCTCGCTTTTCATCAGCTCTCACGTCGAGTGCTACGTGGTTTTCCATTGCTGCAGGTTTTTTAGTTGCTGATAAATTACTTTTCCATGCCTGCTTTATTTTATTTGCTTTTGGATGCTGCTTTGGGAGTTTTTCTTCTGAAATTTAGTCATGGGAAAGACAAAAGTGAAAAATGACCCTGACAGTACCCACTTGAGTAACAAGCAGGATGGTGGTAACAGCAGTGAGAAGTGGGGATTTTGAACAGATTCAGTGAGAGGTCATTAGGAGGGTAGCTCGGCTGCGTTGACCTGAAGTGAACGTAATGTTTTTAGTATTTATAACTGATTATTTTAGATCTAATGGTGTAACAGCAAGCTGAGCTATAAACGTGATATTTTTAGAGACCGTGAGTTATTTGTGTTAATGAAACATTTCGTATTAGAAGCTGCAGTGTGCAAAGCAACAGCATCGCTCAAGGGGCTCTGCTCTAGTTGCCTGCCCTAGCTGAAGGGAAGAAGCTCCAAGCAGCTGTGGGGAAGGAAGGGAATTGCCATCCAGTGAGGTACAGTGCAGTTTTCTCGTCTGTGTAATTTGCCTTCAGTTGGATTTTTCAGTTGCAGTTGCTCAACTGTCATCTCCTGGAAGACTTAAAAATGTATGTGTTTTGTCAAGTTACACATTGTTCCTACGCAAAACAGTACTTGTTAACCCTTCGTACACTAGGGTTTCTCCATCACTTTCGTGATGTTGGGATTCATCTTCTCAAACAACCTTTTAAAATTAAAAATAATAATTTTCTTGCTGAAACCTTCTGTCTTCCCACGACCAAGATGCCACTGTGAGATTTAACCAATCTTCATGTCTTTGATGGGTCAGGTGTGTATCTCTGTAAGGTGGCGTTGAAATTTGAACAGGTTCAACTTGATTTCTCTACTGAAAATCATGGGCCAGAGCGACGAAAGGCAGAATCATCCTTGAAGATTGTTGGAAGTCAGCCACCCAGGCCGAGTCCCAGTCAAGCCCAGCAGGTCCACCATTCTTCACCCAGAGCGTGTCATTTCAGCCAAGGTGTTTGGCAAACCTGGGACGTGGGACCAAGCCCTTCTGTCCTCGGTGCTCGGGAGAGCGCTGACCGAGGTAAGCACGCTTTATGAAGTAGCCACGGTATTGACTCTCGTAGGACAATGGTAGTACCACAGTGGATCCTGCCCCCTTGCACTAACGTTTAAGAGTGCTACTGTTGTACACTCCTGTAACCGGAACTTGAAGATCTAATGAGTGACTTAACGGGAATTTCACTGTTGCTGGCAGAAGTAAGAATTGAGAGGAATGCCTGTATAGCTCTCTGGTTTTAATGCCACTGCTGCAAATGCTTCTCCCCATTTATTAAATGCTCCTGGAAAATGCAAATACCCTTCTGGTTTGACAGAGTCTAAACCTTATCTGGGGTGTCTGTTTGAGAACTGCACACTTAATGTGTTGCAAAGTGGCTGTCAGATCAAATTGTAATTTGGCTAATCCTTGCCTAATCATTATTTTTGAGGGAGGTTAATAGCTACGATACCGCTTAGTGTGCGGAAAGCTGAAGGCCAGAGGTGAGCTGGTGGACTCCCTGTGGTGTGTGCTGTGGGCACACGGTGTGCTGGGTGGGGGTTAGTGGTCAGAATCCCATGGTCCAGTGCGACAAGTTGAAGCATAAAAAAGTCAACGCAGACACATATTGCTGTAAGCGAGACAGCACCCATGCCTTGGGCATTCTCGCCAGCGTTAGGATGAGAGGAGAAGGTCATAGGCTGAACAGCAGTCAGTGTTACTGTACAAAAGCACCACGTTCTTGGGAGTTTTATGAGGAGCGCCGTTTGTGGGAAACAGGCAGTGAAGTGTGGTCCCTCGCAGCAAACTCTCAGGAACTCTGATGGCAGCCGTTGTGTTGGGCAGGTGAATGCCCTGTCTCCCAAATGGCAGGCCTGTTCGTGAAGGCAAAACTTGGGAACCCTGTTCTCACACCTGCTGTGCATGGAGCAAAAGGAATGGCCTTAAATTATATCACTGCAAATGGCATTGCAGGGACAAAGCCACGTGCGTGACAGACCTGTGGGACTGGGGTGGTCGTAGTGCTGATGGTCGAGATTCAGGGGCTTTTTCCGTGGGGCTGGGACTGAAGTGGGAAGAGTATTTCAGGTCAGGCCTATATTGACAGGATAAGCAAGAGGCTGTCTCTGAAACGTTACTGATAGTGCCATGCAGTTTCGTGCTGATGTGCGCGTGATGCAACACCACTGGCAGCCTCACAAGGACATCAGTTTCTTCATGACTAGAAATTTCCAGCCACCGTTGCAAAACTTACTGTCGATTTCTGGGGATCTAGAGAAGAGCAGAAGGGAAAGATGGTACTTCCAACCTGAAACAAGTGAAACATCAGTAAGGGGTGATACTTTCCTGAGAACAACCTTAGTTTGATCTCTGCACCCAGTTTTACCCCAAGAACGCCTGTGCAGAGCTGCTCACTCAAGCGTGCGGGCCCTGGGACACTGCACCGCTGGGACAGGACTTGGCAAACTCTTTGATGTTGCTTATCTTTCTCTAGGAAACCATCCAGATGGTATCCTTAATTCCACTAGGCTGGATGATGCGTTTCAGAAAACAAGACCATGAGAGCAAAATCTTTGCTTTTTGGAAGCACATCACCTCTGAGCAGAATATACGAAATTTTTAAGGGGTTCCGCTTCTGATTTTCAGCAGAAGCTTTTGCATTATTTTTCATCCCTGAACTATGGACAAATAATTCAATCTTTTCTCTGAAAACCACTCCCGTGGATTTAAAACGTTCATCAAAGCCGTGGGTAGACCCGTCACTAAGCTGGGGGGCTGCTGCTGGGCTCTCAGCTACCAGTGACGCAGGATGAGGTGCAACAAAGCAGGCAGGGTACTTCGCTTGGTCGAGCGTTTCTTTTACAAGTTCAGCTCTGTGCAAATCGGTGACACCAGTAGCTGTGGTTTTGGTGAGACAGAAACAATCGTAGTGCGAGAAAGGTTTTCTGAACCTGTTGAGCAACTTCATCCATGTTTTTCGTGTGCGAAACAGCCTGTTGGGGCTTCACGCAGTTGGCGTGTCGTGTGCTGTGTTGCCGGCACAATTCAGTGACTGTTTTGGAGTGTTTGTGACCCCATGTTATCACTGAATTACTGAGGTGACTGTTACAGACTTCATTTGTTTCACTGTCGCATTCGCAGCTCGTGGGAGCTCCCAGCCAAGTCAGGAGGATGAGAGATATTTGAATTTTCTCTCTCCTTATTCTGCCTGCTGGTTTTCAGTTTGTAAAGTAGGAATGAGATGGATTTAATCATCTGCATGTTAACGCTGCAGATAAGTAGAAAGGAAGGGTTTGGAAGGAGCACAGGTCCCTTGTTCAGGGGTTTTAATTGCTCTGCATGACTGAAAGGCACGGATCCTGCTGCTGAGGGAGACAGGTGCAAGCCCCGGTGATTGCCCGAGGGGCAGTGTCACAGGCCTGCGCTGTACTTGGAGGAATACGCTGCTGTGACTCTTTCCTTTCTACGTGCCCCGTCCCAGATGCTGAGGGCGGGTGGGAGACGGTGGGTGGTGATGATCCATGCCACGTGCGTCCCGAACGCTGATGGCTGGCCGGCCTCAAAGGGAGGTCGTTGGCCAGAGCTGCCTGCTTTCCTCTGACAGCCGTGGCACACGTACAGCCCGCGAGGAGCTGCTGCAGGTGCTGCCTGGCTTCTCTGTTCACCTGCCGGCTGCGAGGCCTTTGGGGACTTTAGCATAAACGTTATGCAAGAGGAGGGGAAGCTTTGTAAACCTTTAGAAAACTGCGTTCACTTTTCTTCAGGTAACGTAGCTTCACGAAGTGTGTGCTCCCCATCAGACGTACTTCCTGGCTTTTCTGGAAAGAAAGGCAACCTCGTTCATCAACATTCCCGGCGGGAAGGGCGCTCAGTGGCGTAGCGTGAGAGGCTCCTGCAGCGCCTTGGCTCGGCAGAGGCTGGGTCAGTGCGGAGGGACGAGCGGCGTAAGGCAGGCTGCGTGCGCACGCAGAACGGCCTCGCTGGTCTGTTGGGGTAGATGAAATCCGTGTTTTCCGTGCCAGAGGAGGGCTCGGGTCATGGTGGGTGGCCCCACTGTACGTTCTGAGAAACCCACCTCCACAGATGCAACGCTGTGTGGACATCTCAGTGGGAGCTTGCGTTGTAGCCTAACGAAGATGAGCTGGAGCTGCTGTGAAGCGAGGCAACTTTCCTGCCTTCCGACTTGAACCTGGGGAGTTTATTTGCTCTGATTCTCACTGTTGCTGTCACTTGCGAAGCTCTGCGGTCTGAAATTCTACACTTTATGGATCAAAAGTTATCTTAAGTGTTTCCACACTAGACAGAATTTCAACAGCTTTGACATCACTGACAGTTCTAAGAGCAATCCATGTGGGTAAAAAGCTGGCCGGAGAAGGAATCTGGTAAAATATTAACGAGCAGAAAGAGCACTCTGGCTCTGGCTTCATTCCGGCACCAATCAGAGAGACTCATGATTTCTTTTCTGCGTTACATAAAACTTCATCTTTGAAGTGTTTCACAAATATTAACTAATCCCCTAGTTACATTTTCTTCACTTAAATGTTCTTCTCCTGAATAGGAGCTTGTTTGAGTTGGTGTTCCTTCAGAAACGCTGTGAGCCGTAAGCAAATATCCACTGACAAGGGTCTGAAGTGAAATGTTCCATCTGGGGAACTTCCCGGTTGCTCACACAACACGTCTGCCTGTATCTCTAGTTCTGAAAGAAATCCAGGAATACTAATTTCTGACTGTTGTTAAAACACATCCCATGGGAGGTATCTGAGCGTGTCCGTACACTAAACGTTGGGTCCGTTTTCCAAAGCGGCTCAGGCTCAGCTCTGACCTTACCAGCTTGTTGCCAAGGTCCCTTCTGAAGGGTAGTTACAGGCTGTAAACGAGGGAAGCGTCCTCCCTGTTCATCCGTGAAAACCAAGCTCCTGCACTTACACTCTACTGCACAGGGCACGTTCCCAGTGATTTTGGTCAAGGCCCCTCACACGTGGGAACAGTCCCCCGTAGAACTGGTAACGTGTGACGGTTATTCCCTGTTCTTAGGATGTGTCGCTCCAAATAGCATTTCTGATCCGGGGGGTTGGTTCTTTGTTTCCGTTTTGTAGAACTAAGGAGTTTGTCATTTCATGGTTTTAAATTTCCGTGTTAACACGGATTTTTGACAGTCCAAAACTTCACGGTAGCTTGACGGAATGTGTGCGTTCGGGGTCGCTCCAAACCCCTAACCGAGTAGCCGTCGCTGCTCGTAGCCGTCGGCAAGAGACAAGCACCCAGGAGCCCTCAGCAGCAGGGCTGCACGTGATGCACTGGTGCTCGGACACTTCGCCTTTGGATCTGTGGGATTAGGGCCTCCCACGTTATTTCTGAAAGTCATCCCCTTGGCTGAATACCACAGACCCTTCCAAACCGCGGGGGTGTTTCAAAACCAGGCTGTTGGCAGTGCTGACTCTGTGCTATTTATGGATCTGCTCCCTGGGGGCGTTCAGACCACGAGCAGGAGGTCATCCCGATCCGCAGCAGCTCCTGTTCAGGGAGAATAATCTCGGAAGCTGTATCCAGTACCTCTCCGACACGGCTGCCCGCGCTGGTCGGAGCTGCTGGTGTTGTGCAACTCAGCTGTGGGATCTGCCAGATGTGGTAGAGGTCTAGGGGAATGCACCAGGATGGTTAAAGTCCTTTTTCCAGGCAGGAGCATACACCCAAAGGTCTCCCGTGGGCTTCAGCACCCTGTCACCTCTGTGCACCTGCGGGTAACCACTAGGTGGCAAGCTGAGCATCACCATTGCACCCCGGCCGGGAGCCGCGGGGCGCCGTGGGGCGCCGTGGGGCGCCGTGGGGCAGGGGCTGCGCAGCCCCGAGGAGCTGGGCCCCAGCACGCCAGCGCTTGGGAGAAGGGGCACGTTCAGGCACTGGCCACGGGGTCGTGCTCTGCACAGGGCTATAAACCCCCAAGAGGTGCCTTAATGCCGTAACTCAAGAATATTTTTAATTTACTTCCATGTGGAATTTTGTTTGGACTTTCTACCATGTTCTGTTGACTGTGAAAATTTACCTTTTAAACGTACTAATCATTACTAATCTGCAAATAATTTAATTATCCTATTTATTAATATTAATTGTAATTCTCCATACTTTACTAATCGTTCACTAATTTACCTCAAACCTACTACTGACGGAATGGTACCTGGGACAGAGCCTGTAACGCTCAGAAATCCCAGCTGGTACGCAACGCTGCGGCCTGTGTCACGCCTTATGGCACTGCTGTCTGCCTGGGCCCTCCGTAGAAAATCTAAACTCAGAATCTCAGCGCCTTGAGCACTAAGGATCAAGCACCGGTGAATATTACCCGTGGCTCGCAGGTGGGACTGGGACTGACAGTTCCCCTTACCCGGAGAAGGCTGTGGTCAGGCCGAAGCTCAGCTACCCGCAGACCGTGGGTTTCAGGGAATTGCGCGAGAGGCTGCAGAACGACTCCGCTTGGTACGAGGACCAGTCTCCCTGCTTCCCAGCCAAAGGTGGTGCCTGTGGAGCCAGGCCTCCCTGGTACACACGGGGGTTTAGACAACAGAAACGGAGATTTGCACAGTAAATGCCTTTGCGAGAGAAGAAAAACCCCCAGAAGGTAGTGGCGGTGACGCAGCTTTCGGGCACGCGGGATTGCCTCTGAGCCCTGTGCGTCCTGTGTACCCAAACAGGTTTTGCCGCCGGTGATGTACTGAGACAGATCAAACCATTGCAGCCAGCTACTTCACCGCCGTTTCACAGCAGGGGAACAGGTAGGTCCGACTTTGTGTCGTGTTGGTGCTGCCTTGATGTATACAGATGTTCTCTCGCAATGGAGAGAAGGGTAAGCTGCTAAAATGAAATGCTTAAGGCCAGTTGAACGGACGGGTGGTGTTTGACTTGGCCTTCCAGCCGCCTGCCTTCCTCCTCTCCTAAGCAGGAGAGAACGAAGAGGTACGGATGAAGCGAGGATTGAGCAGGCGGTGCTGCTGGATTACACCATCAGCGCAGCAAACCTTAATGGGCAGCTCTGTGCCTCCAGCGTACAGACACGGGTTTGTTACTCCCTCAGTAGGAGCCTTGGACAATGTGCCGCTGTGGCAGCAATATGTGTAGAGGAGTAAAGCAGCTCTCTTCAACTATCCAGTCTCATAGTTAAATACAAACATAACTACAAGGTATTTTTATTTCTTTTTCTGAGCAGGGGAGTTGGAGGTCGCACGTTCACCTGAGCAGTTTGAAGACTCTCAGCAAGATCTCACAGATCAACTTGAAGTGCCAGCTGCAGATTTGACAGTCAGAGGAACCAGGCTGGAAGTTCAGCAGAAGTTCAAATCCAAGAACTTATCTTATGTTCATCCCATAAAACCAAAAATGTCTTCTACCATGGCAAGAATCCGCAACTATAATATCAAAGACTGATTTCTTCGTTGGCAGTAAGTTCCAGGTCCACGCTTGCTGTTAACTTACTTGGAAGTCTCTAAATCAGATTAAATATTGGCATGGTGTTTGTATGTGGAGTTGGGGTGTTTGCAGGCAGAAGAGTATCAACGCCCTGCTTCACACTGTGATCCCGAAAAGAAAGGGTTAATCTGGGTGCATTATGAGATTGCAGTCTTCACTGTTCGTACTGATTTATTTTAATTATATATGGTAAATATTGCTTGCATCATGGATTTAGAAATGCCCAGTTAATACATATGCAAAGCCTTGTGCCTTTAGGCAGGGCTTGCAGGTCTTTAGCAAATATTTTGTTGAGAAACTGTAGATGTGATTTAAGCTTAGAGTGGGATGCCTGAGCCGACTTGTTTTCTTATAATTAACAGCGCAGCCGTTAATCCTGGGCAGCTATCTTTCTATCTGGAAGGGGTTTGAAAAGGTTACCGCCGAATCTGTATGGTTTCTCATCTGCTGTAGCTCTTTCCACGTGCGCTGACAGCACGCAAGGTAGAAATTCCTGTTGTCGTATTGGCTGTAACTGCATTTTTAACGAGATTAGTAGAGTTTGAAGCAGCTAAAAGCGTGTTCGTTACCGACACTCGGAGTCACGCGGAAGCATCGTAAGAAACAAGCCTTACAGCAGATGAAACTAAAAGAAGACGGGAATGAGCTGTGACTCGTGAGGGATGTCTGTGTAGTTCTGAGCGGGCCAGGTCACTGAAACAAACAGTCCGAGGGGATTTGTAATGTTTCCGGTAAGGCTGAGCTGCCTCGGGATCTCACAGCGGTGCACTTCACGGTCAGTAACAGAAATACGCGTGAAGAACCAGCAAAAGCCTTTCTGACTGTGAGGATGCTCAAGCGCTGGACCAGATGGCCCGGAGAGGTCATAGGAGTCTCTGGAGATGCTCAGAACCCAACTGGACATAGTCCTGGGCAGCCCGTTCCAGCTGACCCTCCCTGAGTGGAGGGATTGGACTAGCTGATCTCAGGAGGTCCCTTCCAACCAAAGCGGTTCTCCGATTCTGTGAGCGGCACCACTGAAGCCAGTAACATTTCTCGGTTGCTGCCAGACCCATGAAATCGAAGCAGGATTCACGAAGGGAGAGAGCTGCTTACCCGAGAGCGCCTTTTCTCCTGTAGTGCTTTTGTTCGTAGAAATGCTTTCCTGGTTCTCTTTGCAACCAGCTGCTCGCTTTGGCATCTGACAGGGCGGTAGTAATCAGTTTGAGGATTTGAATCATTATTTTTCTACTCCCTGCTGAAAGTGCTTTGCTTTAGTGCAAAGGTGCTGTGAGACGATAGCCAGACGCTGTATCTGCAATAAATTTCATTGGGCTGTTACCCAGCCAATATGAGGCCTGAAAGACCTTGTGAGCTTCTTTCTAAATCATTTAATTACTCGAAAATCCTGTCACTGGATTCAACGTTTAACATTGTTCATGAGCCGGAACAACACGATGCATTCCCTTGAACCAGGCGCCCTGAATGAGCTCTTTCTGTCGCTCAGAGCGTAGTGATTTCTAACAAGTACAGGAATTTTGGCCCAGACCACGCCAGTTACAGCTCTCACGGGTTATTTCTAGAACGCAGTGTGTAAATTCCAAAGTTTTTAATGGCTGTAGATTTTTCTGAAAAATATTTTTGATTTCCAGTTCCGTGGTTCATGCTGAACCGTGGAGATGCCCTTACGGCTCTGCTGTGGGGGCCTGTGCATTTACCGGGTGAAAAGCAGTGCGCCCGTCGGAAAGGAGCACTTTGGTCCATAATGTTTGGAAGCTGAGCCTGGGAACCGTGGCTGTACAGCTGAACAACCGTGGCTCATGGGCTGCAGCCTTTTGAAATGCCTTTCTGCAGGTTTCTCTGCAGGTTTTGTGCTCACTTGTTTGAGGCGTTTTGTGGGGGTTTGTGGCTGTTGGATCCCCCCAGTGTGTCACCTGGCCCGCTGGGTCGTGCAGACCTACTGCCAGAATTGCCGCTGTCACTTCCTCCGTTTGCCCGAGGAACAGGTTTCCGTGAGGAGGCCGCAGGTACGGCGGGATGATAGCCCTGGGTTGTTCCGTGTTGGTTTCCTTGGGCTAGGAAAGCTCTTCAATCGTACCTTTGTTTCCGAGCAACTGTAAGGACGTAGCGTGTAAGGATGGCCCGTGGACCAAGCGTGCACGGTAACGGTAACTGACGTGACCGAGCTGCCCGCATCCTGTGTGCGGAGGGTGTGCTACGCGTGCACGGGGGGATGTGCTCAATTCGTGTGGCTCTTATGACCAAAACAATGAATTGGGCATCGATTCCTAAGAGCCAGGTGGGGGGAGGTGATGGGGTAGTGCTGTGGGCGCTACTGACTTGTACGAGGAAGGAAGAGCCTGTGGACAGGGCATTCCAGCCGCTCGGAGAGCGGAAAGGTGGAACAGTGAATCGCTGGTGGTTGTAGCGGAAGGGTTCACGAACAGCGGTCGCGCCGGGGAACGTACGGGTATCGGCGAGAGTTGTGCCCGGGGAAGGGCACGGCGAGGCTGTGCTGCACCGCTCGGGCAGCAGCGACAAGCGCCGCGGGACGCGGGGCCTCGGACCGGCCGGGACGGGGGGGTGGGGGCGGGCCCACGCGAGCCCACCGGGCGGGATGCTGCGTCCCGGGAGCAGCGGGCGCAGGTAGCGCGGAGCAAAGGGCGGATCTGGCCGCTGTTCTGCTTTAAGGGCTGAAGCTCTGGGGAAAGGGGGGGCCAGGTGACGGCGCGCGGGGCGCTCCCCCTGCCCGTCCTTAGCACGGCGGGCGGATCGGGGGCACGGCGGGACCCGCCTCCGGACCCGCTCCGCTGCCGCCAGCCACCCCGGCGCGACGGGTCCGGGCACGGGGCAGCGCATCCCCGGACGGCGTGCCCGCTGCCCGGTGGTAACCCCGGGACCGCGCTCCGCCGGGGTGAACGACCGCCGCCGCCGGAGAGCCCGCCGTGGCCCCGGCCGGCCCCGCCGCCGTCACCACATCGCCTTATCGCCTAGCAACACCCCACGGGCGCCGCTATTGGCAGGGCCGCGCCCCCGCCCCCGCGCTCCCGCCCCCGGATTGGCTGCCGCCCGGGATTGCGCGCCCGGCCCAGCGCCCCTTCCCTTTGTGCTCCGCGGGCGCGCGCGGCCCGGCCCGGCGCCCCCCGACCCCCCGCGCTTGTCGGCCGGAGCAGCATCCCCCCCCGCCCCCAGTGCGCACACCCGCGGGCAGCGGGACACGGAGAGCCCCGCAGGGGGTCGGCGCTGCCCCGCCCCCGGCCAGGCCCGGCCCGCAGCCAGGCGCCCCCCGCAGCGCTCGGGCCTTCCGCGGCCTCCGGGGCGGGGCGCGGGGCCTTGGCCTGGTGCCGCTGGCACTGGGGGTTCGCCCGGGTCCGCCCCGACCTGGCCAGGTCCCCTCCTCCCGCGGAGCGGCTCCGGCGGGCAGGGGTTGGCATCACCCCGGGGCCGGCTCGGGGCGGCCCTGCCCCGGCTCTCATTGGACTGCGGCGAGGAGTAAACTGTCAGCCCATGTGGCGTGGCCGCCGGAGGTGGCGGCTGCTTAAATAGCGGTGGGAGCTAGAGGGAGACAGTGAGGGAGCGCGGAGCATCGGCCGTGCGCAGCCCGGCAGCGGCCGCCGCAGCGCCCGAGTCTGCCCGCCCCGCAGAGCCCGGTCCGGCGCTGAGCTGACGCCAGAATCGCCCCGGCACGAAGCCGTCCGCCCCTGCGCAGGTACCGGCGGACACTGCGCGGCCGGGAGAGCGGCAGCCTCCGCCCCGGCGGGCCGCGGCGCTGGGCGGGGGCGCCGGGAAGGCTCCATCTTGCCCTCCGCGCCGTGCTGGGGGAGGGTGGGGGGGTGTCCGCGGGCTCGGCCGGGGTCTGCGGGGCCGCCCCACTCCACCAGAAGGTTCTGCGCGCTGGTGCCGCAGTCGCCGCGCCCTGTAGCCGCGGGCCGCTCTGCCGTGGCCCAGCGTGGCGGCCGGTTCCCGAGCCGCGGCCTCCCCGCCCGGCCCGGCGGCGCGGAGGGGCGCTCACCGGCCGCATTGTGGTGCTGGCGCTCGGCCATCTTGGCGGCGGGCGGGACCCCCCCCCTCGCCGCCGCGCCTCCCCCGCCGCCGCGCCGGGCGGGCTCGGGGGCCGCAGGGGCTCGGCCCGGGGCAGCGCTGCCCGCAGCCCTGGCGCGCTGGGCAGCAGGAGGCTTCGCCCCGCGCCTCGGCCTGCCGCGCCCCGGGGCTGCGGGGGGCTGCGCGGGGCCGTGGGTGCGCGGGGCCGTGGGTGCGCGGGGCGGGCCGCGGGAGCTCGTCGGGGAGGCGGCTCGTGAGCGGGGACTTGCCGGCAGGTACCGGGAACCGTCTCCAAACCGGCGCCGCCTGCGCTGCGGAACTTCTCCGCTTCCACATAACCCTGAGGTGCCCCGGCGGTCGCTCCCCTGCCCCGACCTGGCGGTGGGGTTGTCAGGAACGGGACGGTCACCATCGCTCTCCTGGTTGGCCGTTCCTTCCCTGGCGCGGCGCCCCCCGGGCCCCTGGATGCGTGTTTTCCTGGCTGAAAGCGTTATGTGGATGCTTAAGCCGCGCGGGAAGGTGCAGCCCGGTGGCGAGCAGCAGCCCGGTGGCGAGCGGCGCCTCTTGCCTCGGGACACAAAGGGGAGGAAGAGCCTCCAGCCGCGGGTTCGCCTTCCCGCAGCCCCTGTGCGGGAAACGACCTGAGCGGTGGCGAAGGGCTGCACGTAGGGGCTGAGCTCGGGGGACGAGGGCCCTTCGTGGAGGGCAGCTGCGACCAGGTAGCGTAGAAAGGTGACACGGTGGCACTGGGCACTTCAATCACTGGGCAAATCCGTTCTGACCCTGTGGGAGCCAGCAGAGCTTTCCCTGAGCAAAGCCTAACCCACCTGGCTCCAGCAGCAGCTCCGAACCGTCAGCGCCGCCTTCGAAAGCTGAGGGCACGCTGCCGCTTCTCTCGGTCAGCGGGACGAGCCTCGCGCCGGCCCGGGCGGCTCTCGAGCTCGAGCTGCGGCACGCGGGGCGTGAGCCCACGTGCTCCCGGACAACGCAAAGCCTCTGGTTTGTAGAGGGTTTGAGGCGGGTAGTTCCGTACAGGCGAGGTGCCTGTGTAATGACAGCTTTCAGTACCAGCTTCAGAAGGCACAATCGGAGACCGGGGAACGTGAATTCCGGTGTAGCCGTACCGAAACACGAAGCCAGCAACCCCTTAGTCCGTGTCTGTGCTGGAGGAAGCTGCGGAGGAGGCACAGGTGTTCCCTCTGCGGGAAGGGGAGCTCTGGCAAAGGCCGGGGTTTGGACAGTCGAGGGGCAGGAGCACAGCTGCCCTCGCGGCTCCGTCCTGTCGCGACAGCAGAGCGCCGGCCAAACGGGCGCTGGGCTCCTGCCTGGGAAGGTGCGAGGTGGGGGGTTTGTCTGCTCTTGCTCTGCAAATGGCTTTTCCTTCTCCCCCTCTCCCACCCCTTGCCCCGCTGAGCCTTGGCTGGACACGGCAGAGTCGGTGGGTAGCGCGTCAGGTACGAGCGGGAATCAAATCTCACCTTCCCCTTTTTGCTGTCTTTTGCTTTCCCCGTCTAAAACCTCACAAGCTCCGTGGACACAGATTTTTGTAGGGAAACAGGAGATGAAGCCATTGTTTTAAAACCCAAATGGTACAGCTGCCAGGGATGGGTGAGAATGGTGATTAATCCTGGATTCAGTTTTGGAGCTGGATCTGGGAGGTGCTGAGAAACAAGGGTTCGGTGCAGCGGGGAGCGATGCTTCCACTGACGCTCAGGCTGGATAACAGCGTCAAGCTGGCACCACACCAGCGGGTATCCAACACCCCGAGAATGAGGTGAAGGACGCGAGTGGAGAAAGGAACTGGCACCAGTAAACAAACCAGCCTTGTCCAGTGGCTGGTGTGGGAGGCAGATACCCGGAGCACAGGTATAAGGTGATGAAAGTGTCACCAGTCAATAACACCAGAAGGGTTGTTAGTTATTACCAGTCACAACCGGCGTGAGTCAGCAGCACGTGGCACTGCCAAAAAGATTGTGCAAACCCCGCGAGGTCGTAGCTTATGCTGAACTGAGGTGTCTGTTGGGCCGATGGGGGGCTGGATGGGGGGGTGTTTGCTGCTCTCCCCTCAGTTACAGAGGCGGGCTCTCTGAGAGGAATTCACAGGATTCAATTCAAGCCAAACCGTGGAGTAGAGAGAGGAAAAAGGGCGTTGGATGTTTGGTTGGATTCAGCAAAATACAGCCCTAAGGAATTGGAGGATCCTGTTTGTCCCTCTTCCTCTTGTCTCCGTTTTTGACCTGTTGCTTTTGATCCCCTCGCTCGTCACACGTCCTGGGAACAGTCTGTGTATCTGCAGTCCAGTGACCTTTAACGCAGCTGGAGAAACAAGTCTCCTCCTCGATGTGTGCTGTGTCCTGTGCTTCAGAAACCGTCAGTGCACTGTGCAGGGCCTAAAAACGCTCCACAGACAGGTCTCTAATTCCATAAAATAACAGGATCCACCGTGAAGGGGTCAAGTCGATCAGCGGTAGTGGTCTGCCCGCTCGCCACCTGGCAGGGAAGGCCAAAGACATTGTTGGTGGCTGAAGCACCTACTTTAATCGTTCTTTAATAGGGGATGGCTTAATACTCATGATTTTTCCTCTCCCCACTCGTTTTCCACAGCAAATCATCTCCACATCTGGACCTGCCGCTGAGCTGGTGATGTGTGGGCGTTGGGCGCTCTTGGTGTCAAGTCTAAGTCTTTGCAGTGCTTTGTGTGTAAAAATCCTGAGGTGGTGGGATTTTTTGCCATTCACCCAGCTAAAATGGACTTCTGGGCTCGTGTTCGTCCACATTTTGATTACTGCAGCATCTTTTCTCCACCTTTGACACAGTCTTGCCCAACTACATTCGTAACTCGTGGGCCAGAATCGCAGTGCTGATGAGTTCCCTTCCTGCGTGCTCACAGCAGAGGCTCAGCGGTGCCTCGATGGAGTTTTTCTGTTGCTCCATGGGGAGAGATGTGGGATGGGAAGGAACAATCCCACAAGTGACATTTAAGTCCCCTGAAATACAAATTATATTTCTCTCCCCAGACACCATCACCCGAAGAGTTGAGGCATAAAACTGAATCAGAATCACGTTATCAGCTTGCCTTACGCTTAGGTTGTATCCTTGGTGCCCGAGATCCAGGGCAGAGCTCCTGGAAGCGTAGCAGAGTTGCAGCCCTTGACTGGGTTTTCTGGGCACGGTGGTGATGCCAGAATAAAACTGATTTACTGGATGTATGGGAGGAGGAAATCCAGGAGGCTTCTCCTGGGCCAGAGCGGGCTGAGGCTGCAGCTGCCGCCTTCGGTTTCAGAGGGTGGTTTGGCCCTTGGTGTTTCCCTTGTTAAATGACCAGCTGGAGTGGAGCCTGCGACAGAGAAATCCAGGGTGTCCTTTTGGGAGCACTCGTGTTTCTGCTCCCAGAGGGATGGACTGGATGAGGCAATCCTCCTTCAGTGCTGCGTGTTGCACCATTCCAGTTACCCCGCCGAGCCGGGATAACTGCTGCGGGGAGGGAGATGGGTCAGAGCCCTCAGCTGGCCCCTGTGGGGCTGGGGGCACCCTAGCTGCTGGGGGCCTCTGTTTTCCTTCTGCACCCTGGCCCCTGCAGCTGCCGTGAGGCCTGAGCCACGTGCGGAGGGAAAAGCCACCCGGTTGGTGCTGGGAAGCATCGGGACCCCTGTCCAAATGAAATTCCTGGTGTCGGAAAGCAGCGGTGGAGCGCTCGCCCAGGAGCATCCAAGGTGCTGGATGCGGAGGTGCTCGGGCACCAGCAACCGTTTGGTCACGGGCCCCCGGCACGGCGGGGCGGATCGTGGGAGTCAAGCTCCAGCTCTTGGCGGTGAGGTCTCACCCCAGTGGCACTGTCAGCTGTTGGGGTGCCCGTTTCTTTGTGGTTTTGGCTTGTTACAGTCCCACACGTTCGCTCCAACAAGCGTTTTGCCTCTACTTCCCAGAATATTTAGTTAAGGAAATACTAGGAGTTCTTACTCTCTGTGCTGGTCATGCAACCACGCTTTCAGAGACGTATGAATACGAAAAGGTAACCCACGTATAGGGTTCCCCCCTCCTTTTCCGCCTACTTGGGATCTGCAGACTGTAGTGTGGGCTCGGCTGAAGCGTCCGGCTAACCGCCCTTCCCTCTGCTTGGTGGTTAATGGGTGTTCAGCGCTGTAGCTCGCGCGCTCAGTGCGTGCCGGCGGAGCCTGAGCTCTCAGCCGAGGGGCCGGGGAGGTGGCCGGCCTGGGCGTTACGGAGCGTGACGCTCCCTGTGGTGTCGGAGGTTGGGGTCTTAGGAGGCCGGTTTCCTGGGACAAGAGCTAAGGATTCCCATCGTGCCTGGAGTCCAGCCCTGCTCAAAGCCCCGCGCTGTAGCACGTGTGCTCGGTTCCCCGTTCCCAGTCCTGTGCGTGTGGCGGTGTGAAACGTGGCGGAAAGCTGGCTCCTGGTTCCGGGCGTTGGAAGTGACGTGCTGTGACCCGGGGGCTTTCGGGGGGGGGGGGGGGTGTTTGCTGTGTGTGTTTGCGGGTTTGGTTCTTGGCTTACGTGTGGGTTTTGTTGGGTTTTGGTTCTCACCCCCCCCCCCGACTTCTGGTTATTGATTCTGAAGTTAGCATTCAGCTCTGGAATGATCGTAGAACTCCTCGGACCAGTTCTGCTGCCTGCCAGCTTTGCCCTGTAATTACGTATTTCGCTGTACGGATTTCATCATTCTCCACCCACCTCTGCCCAGCGCCTCCATCTCCCTTCCCTGCTCGCTTCGCAGAGGCTCCGCCGTCGGTAACGCCAGACCTGTTCGTTTTCTACTTGTCAGTAGAACTGGCGCTTCCCGGAGCCCAGTGCTCCGTCAGGAACGGTTTCCTCATCCCCGCCATCCCCGTGGATCCTGTGGGCCGTTCGATTAGTTGGGGTGTCTTTCTACAGTAGCGACTCCACGGGCTGTTCCTGCGTGGGTGTTTCTCCCGCAAATACCCTGTATGTCACAACATGTCAGGAAGACGAGACAAGCACGCTCTCCTCTGTGTGACATCTTACTAGTGTTACTGCTCTGTGGACTCGGCAACAGGGAGAAGAGATGGAGGACGTGGTGATTGCAGGCATAGCAGGAAAGCTGCCGGAGTCGGAGAACTTGCAGGAGTTTTGGGAGAACCTGCTTAATGGAGTCGATATGGTCACGGAGGATGATCGGAGGTGGAAGCCAGGTGAGTGCTTGTTGTCTCTCTCCTTGGAGCCCTGAGTTTGGAGTGGTTTAGAGGAGTTGTCCTGTGGAAGGGAAGGATTTATGGGATGGGAAACCCTGCCAGAGCTTCTGAATATATCACCACAAAATTCGGGAACAGGAGACTCTTTTGCGGGTCTCATGCACTCCGTTCTGCAGTGTCATGTCCCATGCAGCAACCCCTTGTAAATAATACCTAGTCTGCTTGGAAATGAGTGCTCTGCCAGAGCAGCGAGGCAGCGTGAACCTGGCTCAGCAAGAGGGCTCTGTCACCTCCCTGGATTCAGAAGCAGCGCAGGCACCCCGCTCCTGTGATGCGTGGCTTGTTCCAATGTCCTTTTCTGCCTGGTTGTCTTTCTGGAGCGTTTAGCACACGCCTGCCCAGTTCAAGGTAGTGATTTACAGAAGTGAAACGTAGCTTTTGGTCTCCTCCTGACTAGAACCGCTGGGCTGGACTCTGTGCTTGGTACGGTTCCCCAAAGCAGAAATGCTTAAACTAGGTCGAAGTCTTTTGCTGCCATATTTGGGAGGATCTTAAAAATGACAGTTGTGAGGTTCCGTGTGTAACTGAGAATCAGCTGTGGTCATTCTGTATTTTGTCTCAGCTGGTGCAGCTTCAGAACTGATTTATCCTGTGACTTGGTGTTGAATTTTAATTCTCAGGAATCTATGGACTGCCCAAGAGGAATGGAAAGCTCAAGGATATAAGCAAATTTGATGCTTCCTTTTTTGGGGTTCACCCTAAACAAGCTCATACGATGGATCCTCAACTTCGCTTGCTGTTGGAAGTTTCTTACGAAGCTATTTTGGATGGAGGTAAGAGGGGGCCGCGTGCTGCATTGGCCACGCAGCAGGCGCAGACACGAGCTCTCTAACCAGCGGGAGGCATCACATCAGAGAGGAGACCAAGGAGCTGGTATGGGGCTTGGAACAGAGCTGTTTTCTCTGGAGCTCAAACTGGGAAATCTGGGCTGACTGCCAGCAAATCCCTACCTGCATCGTATGGTCCGAACGGTCTGACAGAAGCATTTGACAGTCAGCAGTTCTAGAGCTTTTGTATGTTCTGCTCTGTCCTAATATTCCATGATAGGTCCCTGTGTCAGAGGCACATTGGTAGTGAAAAAGGAGGATAGCTTGGCTAGAATTCTCATCAATGGCCTAAAAGAGGGGCAGGTGGCCTGCTGTGTTCCTGCCTGTCGGTCAGGGCCAGGGAGCATTCATGGCATTTGCTCTGCCCCTGTAGAGGGTTTCCCAGCAGGTGTACCTTCGGGAACAGGGCCCTTTCCTCCGTCACTGCCAGTGTCTTGAGACCTTGAGTTACCCACAGGGCCCAAAGATTTATTCTTCCTGGTAAGCAGTTTCATCTCTGAACATAAGAAGCAGATGGGGAGAAGTTGGAACCACCCCGCTAACACTGACTGAACCTGACACTTGCTCCTCTGCTGCTGAGCCCCAGTCTGGAGGCTGGAATGTTCTGCTTCTCTCCAGCACTCATGGAGAGAGAAGCAACAGCAGAGAATGCCGCCCATGGAGCTCGCGGGGCGTTTCTTAGAGCAGGATTGTTTCTTGTTCTGGCTGTCGGCCGTTGTGCTTGAGGACTTTCCTTTCTGACTCGCTCTCCAGATCTGGGCTTTGCCTGTGGCTGGAGACGGATATTCGTGTGCTCACGTGACACTCGAGTGCCGTGACTTTATCCCCTTTGCTCCGCTCCTTTCCTCTGCGCTGGAAGCCAGCTGTCAGCTGCTCTGATCAGCACTGGCGTCTTCCGCACGCCGCACGCGTACTCGTGGAAGACTCCAGCAGCGCGCAGCGAAGCTGACAAGCTGTGGCAGTGTGTTCTAGCCACAGCCAGCAGCAAAGTTCTGGTGGACCCTGCAGCAAGACTCGCAGGGTCTGCAGGGAAAGGAGCAGTGACTCCAGTAGGGGAGCGATGCTGGAGGCCCACCCGAGAGGGACAGCAGGGAGTATTCCGTGAAGTGGTGCCAGCGTACGTGGCATCTCCCCAGTTTGTCTGCTGTAATCCACCTTCCAATGTCCCCCTAGGTATTAACCCGGCCACCCTCCGGGGCACAGACACAGGTGTCTGGGTTGGTGCCAGCGGGTCAGAAGCTGCCGAAGCCCTCAGCCAAGATCCAGAAGAGCTTTTGGGATACAGTATGACTGGCTGCCAGCGTGCTATGTTTGCCAACAGGATTTCCTACTTCTATGACCTAACAGGTAAGTTCCCCCAGACCTGCCGATGCCAATCAGCAGTCGCGGTGTAAGCGTGGTTGCGCCACTGTTCCTGTAGAGGAGTGGGTTAGGGTGATGTGATGACACAGACCCCTTTTGGGATGAGAAAGTAGCACCTAGCTGTTGTAAGGAGGCACATGAGAAGCAGAAAATATATTCTGTGTAATAAGATTCCTGGTAAGGCTTTACCTGGGTTGCTGTGGTGGGCGTAGCTGGCATTCCTCTGAGAGGGGCTGCCAGGAGGCCTTGGTAAAAGGCCTAGGTCCTCTGCGGCCTTCAGACTGCCCCTTGGTATTAAGCTCCGTAGAAGCCGGCTGTCCCAGAGACAACTTGGCAGGAACGGTTGGCTCTGGGTGAAGTGGAAGAGCCCCCGGAAGGGTGCGACTGAAGGCATGACTTGAACTGTGTGTGGCACTGAAGAGAGTGGAGGGATGGGAATTGCTCTGGAGAGCAGCAGAGAACAGCGGTAACGGCAAGGGTAACCCCAGGAAAGGGGAGGGATTTTTACCGGTGCGCATGAGGAGATGGATGGGATCGGCCTGTGAAGCTGTGGTACCTCTTCTTGATGGAGACAGAGACAGAATTTTTAAAAATACCCTTAAAGCCATACTCTTTGCAATTTTTTCCCCACCTTTTTCTCCCCCGTTACCTGGTAGGCAGGGATGGGATTCTTGACCCCGTTGTATCAGGATTGCCTGTTGTGTTCTGAAGCAACTCTTGGTTAACCTTCTCCTCTTCATGTTTCTCTCGTGATCCCATCTGTAGTCTTTGGAGAGCAACTCCAGGAAATTAACAGTAGAAATGAGCCTTTTTGTTTTCCCTTTCTGTTCCCTAAGGACCAAGCATAACTATTGACACAGCCTGCTCCTCGAGTCTCGTGGCTCTGGAAAATGCGTACAAGGCGATTCGCCACGGGCAGTGCAGCGCGGCGCTGGTGGGGGGGGTCAACCTGCTGCTGAAACCCAACACCTCTGTGCAGTTCATGAAGCTGGGTATGCTCAGTCCTGACGGCGCCTGCAAGGCTTTTGATGTTTCAGGTGAGGCAGGAGGACGGAGCTGGTCATGTCGTACGGGGGCTCGCGGTGGGGTCCGAGCACATGCCCATCCCACACAGCAAACGCCCGCCTTGCCCTCGCTCCTGGAGCGCTGTGGGGACGTGCCCCGCACCTGGTCTGTGTTCCATGCTCCATTGAGCCTGGAAAACTGACTGTGGGGAAGAAACTGGTTCATTCCTCGGCCTCTGGGGACAGGAAGTAGCTGTCTCCTGACAGACACTTCCGTCAGCATTGGTGATGAGCATCGAGCTGTTTTCCACACAGCTGGAAATGTCGTACAGCCAGCTCTGCCTCTTGTAAGCAGTAGCTCAGGAATGAGTTGACTTTACTGCGTGGGGTTTTGCAGCTTCTTCAAAGCAGAGCAGGATTCGTGACTTGTTCTCCTCTCTCTGTGCTCAGGGAATGGATACTGTCGCTCTGAAGCTGTTGTTGTTGTTCTCCTGATGAAGAGATCCATGGCTAAGCGGATCTATGCCACAATAGTCAATGCTGGAAGTAACACTGACGGCTTTAAGGAGCAAGGTAGGCCTTGAGCCCCGGAGAAGTGAGATTGCTGTGGAACCGTCCATCTAGGCTTTGTCATCCAGACCGGGCTGTTGTGGGGTTCTGTAGACATGTGAAGGTTTCTGTTGTTGGGGGGGTTCTGTTTTGGTAATGCCACGTTGAGGACCCTGTTTTGTAAAGCAGTTGAAGGAGGCCAGTGGTGGTGTCTGCTGTGCATGGTAACAGGAGTGTCCTGGTGCTGGTTTCGCTGTCTTCAGGCCCTCTCTGCCTGTAGAAGAGCAGTGGGGGGCGGTAGGACTGCAGGGCTCTTTCCCTGCTGCTGTCCCATTTCTCCCACTCTCCGGTTAGAGACACCAAGTTTCACGTGTTCTGCTTGACCTAGACATCTCCTAGTACTCTGTTAAGTAGCATCCTCCTACACCAGTGTAACTCGCTGCTGGAGGTCCAGTTCTGGTTTCTCTGCTCTTCCAAGGGCTAGAAAGGCTCGTCGTGTTTGGAACTGAAGACGTGGGTGTGAATCCTGAGGAAGTCTCTCTCTTTTTTGGACCTGGTAGCCCCATGCAGTTGAAAGGGTGCTAAAACCAGACCAGGAGGCATGTGATAGGAGAGAGGAATTGATGGCAGTTTTGGTCCTAGGTGTGACATTCCCGTCTGGAGAGATGCAGCAGCAGTTGGTCAGCTCTTTGTACAGAGAATGCGGTATCAGACCTGAGGAAGTGGAATATGTTGAAGCTCATGGGACAGGCACCAAGGTCAGCAGGGCCCCTCTGGGTTTGGTGTTGGTTTTGTCTCCCTTATTTTCTTCCCTTGCTTCGCTTGCCACACTTTTCCATCAAATTATTCTTTGTTTTTCAAAAATGAACGATATTTCTCCCTTCTACCAGTTACCAGACTCTGTACCGCTTCACCGCTTCGGGATTTTGCCCAAATGTCTCAATACTTGAGGTTTCTTTTTTGTGGTGTTTGGGAAGTGCTAGCTAACAGCCGTTCCGCTTCTCTTCCCACTAGGTTGGAGATCCCCAGGAAGTAAATGGCATTGTAAATGTCTTCTGTCAGTGTGAGAGGGAGCCGCTGCTGGTTGGATCGACCAAGTCAAACATGGGTCACCCAGAGCCTGCCTCTGGGCTGGCTGCCCTAGCCAAGGTAAGGGGGGCTGGAGAAGGAGGCTGGGGGAAGGGGTGAACACACCGGGGGGGTTTAGCGTTTGGTTGTTTTAAGGAGAGTTTGCACTGATCCAGGGCAAGATGCTCACTGGTCTTGAGAAGAACTCGGGTGATTCTTGCTGGCTGCTGCTTGCGCTGCCTGCAGATGCTGTAAAAGCTGGGGCTGTTCTGCGAGCCGGACACGATGCCCGTGTGGCTTCTGCGTGCAGCCAGCCGCACTGCACGTGCGCACACGGAGTTCCCCCTTCCCGTTGCATCCTGCGGGAGCATGACTGCTCAGAATAAAGGCTTCGGGATCACTTCATTGATCATCCTTCCCAGCAGCTCTGCGGCAGGTCACCTGGCACTGGGGCGTGCAGAGGGACCGACGTGTTAGGAGTAGTGGCACTGACCAGAAATCCGAGGCACTGTGGGCTTTCAGTGCCAGGAGAGTAGCTGATCTGCTGGCGGTTTGTCAGGGATGTATTATCTCTTCCTCTTCCCTCAAGCTGGCAAGAAGCCAGCTGAGTTCTTTGGGATGAGGCTCCCCGCTTGAATAACTGGTTGTCTTAGCAACCAGCCCACTGGCTGCTGCCCGTGGCAGACAATCGTCTATTGGCTCTGGCTGCTAAACTGCTTACAGAGAGCTGGCTGGTGTTCACACTTGGTTGTAAGCCTATTACTGGCAGCCTTAGAGCCAGGCAAGCTGAAGTCATACCCTGTCACCGCTAGAATTTTAGGCTCTTTAAAGTGGTTCTTGTGACCTGAATACATACAACTTGCTGTGAATAGCCCATCTGCAAGTAAATGACGGAGGCAGCAGTGTCTGTCTCTGCAGAGGAAAGCTGACTTCTTCTAGCACCTCCATCTCTGACTGACACCTTCTTGATAGAAGAAACGATAACAGAGTCCTAAAATAAACCTCTCCATCCGCCCTGCACTGTACGTTGCACACTGTTTAGTGCAGCTGTGCCAGGACAGAGGCCTTACTTTGAGGTTTCCCTGCTGGTGTTTCTTACAGGATGCAGAACTGCAAAGACATGGGCCACGGGTTTGTTTTGAAGACTTCCTGATACCATGTTTTCTCACACTTGTGTTTTGGTCTGTTTTCTTGCTTAACTTTGTATCGTGAGGTCCAGCTGCAGGCAACAGCCCGTGACACCCCTCATGCCTGCCAGAAGACGGCTTTGCTGTGCCTCCGTTGAGGTGTGCTAGGTCTCATTTCCAGGCCTGGCGTTGTGAAAGCACCTGAAGCTTTGGAAGGACATTGGAAGCTCTGGCTCTGATCTCAGGACTTTGAGTGTTGGGCAGCACTTGGCATTTTAAGATTTGGAAGTTAATCGGAATGCCGGGTCAGGCATCCTGGAGACCAAACTGGAAAACACACCAAGCCCACTGTCTTAGACCGCAACTGTCTTGGGAAGTCTGCAGTTTCCATAAATGTGTTCTTTTGGAATTCCATACAATGTGCTCATGTGAGACGTCAGTTGGGAAAACAGATCTGGGAAGTATCTGATTTAAGGTCTGGTTAATTCTGTGGATAGCCAGGAAAGAAACAGGGCTGGCCAGGCCACTTCAGCTCGCAGCTGACCTTGTAGCCTATGCTTTGCGGGGCTTGTGCCACGGAGGGGTACGGGCTTGGTGTCACGGGCTGCGCGGAGAGATGCTGCTGGGAAGAAGGCAGCTCTCGGTTTTTTTGGCAGAGCTGTTCCAACTATCGCGCTGTTTCTGTACTTCCTCTTTGGCTCTGCCAGCACTGACCAGTCTGCTGCTCCTGCGTTTTTGGAACAAGAAGGCAACAGAAGGGTGCAAAGCAGCAAGGAAACTCCTTTACCAGAGCTTCAGCTTGGCTCTTCTGCAGCAAAGGCAGCAGTGGAGGCTTCCGTTGTGATGAGGAAGAGCATGTGTGGCCTGTGTGACTGTGGAGAGATCGTGTGTGATGAAGGGACAGGATCTGAAAGGGAGAAGGAAGGTGTGACAGTAGCCAGGCTGCTTTTGCAGCAAGACTGGAGGCTTTCCAGTTAGAAAGGGTCTGGAAGTGAAACTTGGAGCTGCCACCCTCCCCTTTGTGGCCGACTTCCTGCGTGGGCTTCAGGATGGCCTGGTGAAGTAGGTGGTACCTCAGGAACATCAGTAACGCTGTTCTCAGGAGCGTCTCTCTATGCACACATAGAGCTGCTTTAGTGTGTGCTGCGTGGTCGTTTTTAGTGAAGCAATAACAACCAGAATGTTTGTTCCAAGACAATGTGGAGCACAGAACACTGTTTTTTCTTCCAGGTCATTCTCTCTCTGGAACATGGGCTGTGGGCTCCAAACCTTCATTTCAGTACCCCAAATCCAGATATTCCTGCCTTACAAGATGGCTCTTTGAAGGTAGTTTGCAAACCCACGCCAGTGAAAGGTGGCCTCGTCAGCATCAACTCTTTTGGCTTTGGAGGCGCTAACGCTCACGTCATCCTGAGGCCAAACGAGAACAAACGCCAGCCGCTGGAGACTTGTGACGTGCCAAGGCTGGTTCAAATTTGTGGCAGAACCCAGGAAGCTGTGGAAATACTAATTCAAGAGAGCAGAAAACATGGAGCGTGCAGCCCATTTGTGAGCCTGCTCAGCGATGTCTCTGCAGTCCCTGTGTCCTCCATGCCCTTCAGGGGCTACACCCTGGTTGGCACCGAGAGTGACATAAAGGAGGTTCAGCAGGTTCAGGCGTCTGACAGGCCTCTGTGGTACGTCTGCTCAGGTAGGTGTGCGACAGCGGGTCTAGGCTTCTGCGTCCGTCTGCACATCCGGGCCTCGAGCAATCGCGTTCTGTGCTCCAGCGTTGTTTTCCACTCCAGCATGAGGAAATAGCACAGGGCAGCAAGATATGTCGGGGAGACTCGTGTTTCCTGTGTTTCAGCTAACCCTGCCACCTCTGCTGCCTCTGATGGTAGCGAAGTGCAGGACAGGGAAAAGTGGTGCCTGATTTGGAGGATGTTAGCAATGTCCAGTGTTCTGCTCTGCCAGTCGCTCGCTGCCAGAGCAGGTGTGCGCTGTCCGGCCTGTTAGCGGAGCGGTGCTGATCCTCCCTTTCTCCTCACCTACCCTCAGGCATGGGAACACAGTGGAAGGGTATGGGCCTGAGCCTCATGAAGCTGGATCTGTTTCGCCAGTCTATCTTGCGCTCGGACGAGGCTTTGAAGAACACAGGCCTGAAGGTCTCAGACCTGCTTCTGCAGGCAGATGAGAACACCTTTGAGGACACAGTCCATGCGTTCGTTGGGCTGGCTGCTATCCAGGTGAGGCTTGGGACGGGCGGAGGGGGTAATGGACTCGGCTCACATAAGCACACTCTGCTAGACAGAGGCATCTCTGAGAGGAGGGAGTGTGTTGCACTTGTGACAGCTTTGGCCTCCACAACTGGCAAGACGCTTGGTTGAAATTGGGTTTAACTGGTTTGCACGTGTACCTCTGTGCGTGAGGCAGCTTCTCCTTTCAAGAGACTGAGGAGTGTCTTTAAGGTTTGTGTTCGTGCCAGTGAACAAGGTTCCATAGAATGCCTTCTAGAACTTGCACTGCAAATAACTAAATGATGCTAAGTAAAGTCTCTTAATTCTGAGTGTCAGTGTGGGATCCGTTGCCTCTAGTTTATTAAGAAACAGAGCGTTTAAAGTCATCTGGAAAGCTGGTCCTGCCTCTGACTTCGTACAGGTGTGCTCTTGGCAACTCCTGTTGTTGGAAATAGCTTCTTAGTGGGAAGCTAAGAAGGCCCAAACAAGACCGGAGTCACGTAATGATTCCTGGGGTTGCTTTGAAAGGAGGCTGGAGTGGCAGCTGGGACAGGGGGAAAGCAGCAAGGCCAGGAAGAACATCTGTACCCAGAACCCCGTTTTGTAATGTGCTTCCTACTGCTGTGTGCCTGCAGACCTGGCATCTGCCTGCTCTGGCTGGGAGTCACTGACCCTGCTTTTCCGTGCAGATTGCCCAGATTGATATGCTGAAGGCCGCGGGTCTGCAACCCGATGGGATTTTGGGCCACTCGGTGGGAGAACTGGCCTGTGGCTACGCAGATAACTCCTTAAGTCACGAAGAGGCCATTCTTGCTGCTTATTGGCGGGGACGATGCGTTAAAGAGGCCAAGTTGCCCCCAGGAGGAATGGCTGCCGTGGGTAGGTATTCCCTCACCAGGAGAGCGATGCAGCGTACATCCGCCCTCTGTGGCGTTGAGACAGAGCTGGGCTCTGGAATGTGTTGCTGGAGACAGTGTCTGCAAAACTTTGGCTACTGTGGCCTCTTCTTTTTCTTCTGATGTGGGACAGGTTCTTAAATATTCGAGCTGATATAACAGTAATAATCTCTGACCTGGAATACAGTAGAATTTCAGTAATCCATCCAAAGCAAGTGGAAATGGAGGGATTTGTGGACAGGTGACTGGTGACAGAAGCCTGGTAAACAGTCTCCTTGAAAAGAGCGGAGAGAGGCTGAGGCACCTTGGGGATTTGGCTCTTGAGATGTGTCTCAAGGTTTTCATTTCTTTTTTAATTAGTAAAAAATCAGCTGTTTCTGATTGTCTGCGAGAGCAATGAGCCGTGAAACCACTAAGCCAGTACTATGTACTGAGCACCTGATCGGTGGCACTTAATGCCAGTAGAACTTACCTGGCCCGATGGCCCTTAGGAAGAAGCTTTCTGCTGAACACGCTTTGCTCGGCGCTTCTGAATCGCGCGGTTCTGCCCGCTCTTGGGTGAAATGCTGAGCTTTGTGACCCAGCAGTTTGTGGTGTGGCTTCACGGTGATCTGTACGTTTAAAATCATTATTGGTAGCATCGTTCCGTTTCTTGGACGCAGTGGTCAGTTAAAAACTGAAACGAGAAAAGCTGTGGCAGGCCTAGTGCGGTGCCTGTGGCTGATCGCCCGGTAGAACCCCGCACTTCCTGCCGCTCCGAAGCGCCACCTGCGCAACTCTCCTTCTTCCCTTGACGTTAAACACAGGACGCTCTTATCACGGAGCGTGGCTTGGAGTGCTGCACGGGGGCTCAGTCCCCCGTTCTTGTGTGCGGCGTCGGTGATAAACGTCACGTGGAAGCCCTGAGGTGAATACCCTTAGCTTTGGCAGAATCAGTTTTGGGGAAAGGCGGGATGTTTGTCTTTCTCTTCAGGCTCCTTCCCAGTGTTGCCGAACTGCGCGCGGTGACGGTGCAGCTCGCATCGCCTCCCCGTGCTGCTGGAAACACTCGTTTCTCCTGACGTTTCCTTCTGCAGGCCTGACGTGGGAGGAATGTAAGCAACGCTGCCCTCCCAACGTGGTACCAGCCTGTCACAACTCCGAAGATACGGTCACTGTGTCGGGGCCTCTGGTGAGCAGGAACTGAGCCGGGAGTCGGTTGGGAGCCGCGGAGTCTGGTGTGGAGAAGGCGTGAAGCTGAGTTCAGGCTCGGCCCCTTGCGAAGGGGGTTACGGGGGGGGGGGGGACACGGTGCGACGTGATGCTGGTGCCTCAGTACGCTGGGGCTAAACGTTCTCTTCCGCGGAAAAGTCTTAGAGCCGAGGGCATAAGGAGTGATAAACCGCAAGCCTGAGAAGGGCAGAAAACCCATCCCAGATGCGGCTCCTCTGAAGTGATGACGGGCATGGGGGGAGTACAGGGACTTGTGCAGTTCCCCAGTATGCTGGTGTGAGCTTTTCCTTTCGGCTTACTTCTGTTCCTCTTCTTAGGACTCTGTGAGCGAGTTTGTGGCCAAACTGAAAAAGGATGGTGTGTTCGCAAAGGAGGTGCGCAGCGCTGGCGTGGCGTTTCACTCCTATTACATGGCATCCATCGCCCCGGCGCTGCTCAGCGCCCTGCAGAAGGTAACGCTGCCGGCCGCTGCCTCGCGTGCTTGCGCTCGGCCACCTGCTTTGAGCAGGGGCAGTGCTGGGCTTCGGGGGCTTCCTTCCTTTAGGAGGAGAGGGAAGTCTCTTAAGAGCCTGTAGGCCTCGGAGACCTCAGGTTTGAAGTCCTACGGCCTTAAGCAGGAGGATGTTCTGGGAAGAACGACCTGGAAAAGGAGGGGCTGCTGTTATCTGTGACACGTAACTCTTCCTCCTGTCCCTCTGCCTTGTCCGTCTGTAGGTCATCCCACACCCTAAACCTCGCTCGGCACGATGGATCAGTACATCTATCCCTGAATCTCAGTGGCAGAGTGATCTGGCGAGGAATTCCTCTGCAGAGTATCACGTGAACAACCTGGTGAATCCCGTGCTGTTCCATGAAGGTCTGAAGCATGTTCCTGAGAATGCCGTTGTGGTGGAGATCGCTCCGCACGCTCTTCTGCAGGTATTTGATTGTGGAGCGTGATGCTGTCTGGATCGGCTGCTGCGGGAGGGAGACCGCGGGTCTGGGGGCCAAGGAAAACGCTTCCCCCTCCGACCCGTTCCAAGAACACTTTCTCGCTCCTGTTTTAACCTTTGATTTTTTTTTTTTTTTTAGTTGGTTTGGTTTTTCGGGAGGGAAGGATGTTAGGATTTTTTTTTAAAACTGACTGTGCAGAATCGAAGGTACTTGGGAGCCAAGTTGAGTAGTTAATCAGTGCTGCGGAGTCCGGTGCGGTGCGTTACGTCACGTTGGTCTCCTGCTTTGAAAAGTGACTTGGAGGCAGTCAGGGCAGAGCTTCGAAATGAGGCGGAGGGGTTTCTCTGCGAAAAGGTCTTACACCTCCGAGCTGCGCGGGGCTTTTAGCGTGGACTCCAGCGCTTCATCAGCCGGGGCTGAGTGCTCTAGCTTTTTCTCCCCGCCCCGCTTCCTCCTCCCATTTAAAGACTCTGCTCAAATTAAAGAGAAGATACAAGTTGGGCCAGATGTTCAGGGCTCTGGTTTCTGATTCAGTAGCTGGGACTTGGAAAATGCTCTAGGATACTTCAGACGGAAAAGGGCTGCTCCTGGGAATAAGGGCCTAAACGGGGGGGGGGGGGGAGTGTGCAAGTGGGCGGCCCGAGAGGGTGACGCTGCCATTCCTGAAGTGCAGCTTTTGATTCCGCCTGCCAGTCGGCCTGGGAAAGGGGGATCTGTGCTGTGGCAGAATTTCATGACTGTTACATAGGTTCCGCTTTACCAGGCGCGCAAGGTCCCAGGTTGCTGGCTGGGTGCTGTGCCTGTTGGAACGGCGGGCGTTCTGGCGCCCAGCACAGAGCTCCTGGCACGGAAACGGGAGGGGTTGAGTTCTGTAGAGAAACTCGGGCGCAGGGGGAAGTAATGCCTTCCTCCAGTGACTTATGCCTCTGCCTGACCAGGCTATCCTGAGGAGGACTTTGAAACCAACGTGCACCATTCTACCCTTGATGAAGAAAGAGCACAAAAATAACTTGGAGTTCTTCCTAACACAGACTGGGAAGATTCATTTGACAGGGTAAGGAGGCTAAGGGAGGAGGGTGAATGGGGTAGGAACTTCTCGGGAGAGAATGCAAGTCTTTTCTCTAGCTTGCATGTGGTCACAAGGATCGAAACACTCCTTCGGCAGGCTTGGAAAACAGTGGGGTTTCCATCTGTGCTTCTCGTGTGTAACATGCTCATTTCTGAAGCATTGCCTTGGGCTAGAGACGGCTGGGGCTGGGAAGGTGCCTCTTAAGGAGGAGCCCTGCTTTCGAGGCGTGGGAGCCTGGAACTAGCTCTTGGAAACAAACTGCATCTTGTAGACTGTTAAGAGTTAGACGTGGCTGCAGTCAGTGTTCATGGTACTTCTGGAGGAATCTCAGACACAGCCCAAGACCTATTACAGTCTGAGCTATAAGTATTATGGTCTATTCCCTGCATTGTTTTGATCCTTTCTGTTTTGTCTTCCTAGGATAAATATTCTTGGAAATAACTTGTTCCCACGTGTGGAATACCCTGTCCCTGTGGGAACACCACTTATTTCCCCGTACATCAAATGGGATCACAGCCAGGACTGGGATGTTCCAAAAGCTGAAGACTTCCCAGCAGGTTCCAAAGGCTCTGGATCTGCTTCAGTCTACAACATCGGTGTGTTTGCGTGTTTGGGTGTTGTTTGTCTCTTTCCCGCTTTACCTCTGTGTTTCTTTAGTAAAACTAGGGAAAAGATACTCGAATCCTTGAAGTCACAGAATCACAGACTGGTTTGGGTTGGAAGGGACCTTGATCATCCAGTTCCAACCCCCTGCCATGGGCAGGGACACCTTCCATAGCCCAGGTTGCTCCCAGCCTCCTCCAGCCTGGCCTTGGACACTCCCAGGGATGGGGCACCCACAGCTTCTCTGGGCAACCTGTCCCAGTGCCCCCCACCCTCCCCGGGAAGAATTCCTTCCTGATGGCCCATCTCCATCTCTCTCTTTCCGTTTAAACCCGTTACCCCTGTCATCTGAAGCTTAAGGTTTGGTTTCGTTTAGAGTGAAAGATACCGGATCTGCTTCTGGGATGAAAGAATACGAACAGAGCAGGAAACTTGGATTCAGACACGCTGTAGTGTTAAGAGCTGCACGTTGCCAAGCAGGGTGGCTGGGAAAACCTCTAGAAGCTCCTGTAGAGATTGAGGGGAAAAGACCTCTTGATTAGGGTGTTCTTTATTTTTCATCTGGTCTTTGTTCTTTGACAGATGTGAGTCCTGACTCTCCTGACCACTACCTGGTCGGTCACTGCATCGACGGCAGAGTCCTGTACCCAGCGACTGGGTACCTGGTCCTGGCCTGGCGAACGCTGGCACGGGCTCTCGGGGTGGCTATGGAGGAAACGGCTGTCGTGTTCGAAGACGTCACGATTCATCAGGCAACCATCCTTCCTAAAAAGGGTGAGTGAGCAGTGCTGGCGCAGCCGCAAAACTGCGTCACGGAGATGAAGGGAGTGGGAGGAAAGAAATGGAAGGGGAAGGTGAGGAGGAACACAGGAGAAAGCATACGGAGAGTGCGGCGTGACAGTGAAGGGAATTTGTGCAGTCAAGTCGCGCATGTTACGGTCGTCTTAATGACGTTTTGTGCAGCGAGTCTGGAGATGGTGAAGGAGAGAGCTCTGCTCGAGCGTGGTAGCAGTGAACGGGCTCACAGTCTGCCTTCCTCCATGTTTCTTGCAGGATCAGTACAGCTGGAAGTGAGACTCATGCCTGCTTCCCACTGCTTTGAGGTGTCAGGGAATGGGAATCTGGCTGTGAGTGGTAAGTGAAGGAACTGCAAGTGTGTGCACTGTCCTAAAATCCATTATTTGTGGACACTGATTCTTATTCTTGCCACCCTGCCCATCAGGGAAGATTTCCCGCCTGGAAAACACTGCTCTGGAGAACTTCCACAACCAGCCAGTTGACTTCCAGACTCGAGCAGACACGAGCTCCAAGTCTGGCCTCTTGAAAGAAGACATTTACCAGGAGCTGCACCTGCGTGGATATAATTACGGACCAACATTCCAGGGTGTTCTGGAGTGCAACAGTGAAGGTGAGTCTGCTTTCTGTGGAAGGATGCTGAGCGTGGTTACTGTGATTATGAATATTTGATCTGTCGGTTCCATCTGCATGAACAGTCCACCTGACTGTGCTCTGTGTGGTAATTATACCTTGTGTGATGGTGGAGAACAAACGGGTTCTGACAGTGCAAGAAGGCTGTTCCCTCCAGTGCAGAACTGACTGCTGCTGTTTCTTGGGGAGGCTGGGCGCATGCAGCAGACATGGCGTTAGATGAGCAGTGCCTTCTGGCATGTGCTGAATGACCAAATCACAGTGAGGCTTCCCCTTCCTCCTCTTCTGCAGCAAGCGCTGGGAAAGTTCTGTGGAACGGGAACTGGGTGACCTTCCTTGACACCCTGCTCCATATCATCATCTTGGCTGAGACGGGGCGCAGCCTGCGCCTACCCACCAGGATCCGCTCGGTGTGTATCGACCCGGTGCTGCATCGAGAGCAGGCCTGCCAGTACCAGGACGATGTGGAAGGTAACGTCGCTCGCGCTGGGGCTTGTCCTGGGTGCTTTGCCCGCTGTGTGCGTGAATGTCTGACTCGCAAGGAAGTAGGACGGACTCTGGGGTCCTCCTGGTCTCAAAGCTATTCCATAGCACTGTTCGTCTGGTCACTTCGAAGGAAACTCGGGGTGTCTGATGCAGGTTTCTTGCCTGTCTTTCAGCTTTTGATGTTGTTGTGGACCGCTGTGTTGATAGCCTTAAAGCAGGAGGTGTTCAGATCGATGGTCTTCATGCTTCTGTGGCACCACGACGACAGCAGGAACGGATCCCTCCCACCCTGGAAAAGTTCTGCTTTGTGCCCTATACTGAGAGTAACTGTTTGTCCTCCAGTGTCCATCTTCGTGCCTCTCTGGAGCACTGCAAAGGTAGAGCGGGATTGGTTTCTTGTCACATGAGGAGAGTCTTCCAGCCCGGCCAGAGTGTCGGAGAAGCTGTCCATACTGCTGCAGAGCACGCAGAAAGGGAGGTGCTGGTGTCTGTAGGAGACCTCAGCAGGAGCCCTGTGTCTGTACACTTGCTAGAAGCTGAAAGCTACTTTTGCCTGAGGTGGGAGAAACCCAGCCCAGTTGCGTCAGGCGCTGACAGGAGAGCTGACCTCCTCGAGTCTTTACCCTTCTGGCTCTGTTCTGCCCTGTCAGCTGCCAGGGTGCGTGAGCTGATGCGTCTGTTCCCATCTGCTTGTGGGCACAAGAGCGTATCCAAGGAGGGAGAGCGGTGTAGTGAGGCTGCCAAAGCCAGCTTGTGTTTGCTGCGAGAACAGCATAGGAGCAGCTTAGTCTGTTGTGAAGCTGTAGCCTGTTTGGGTGCAGACATCCCCTCGGCTCGTCACTCCAAGTGCCTTTTCATCAAAGGGAAGAATTTAGGAGTTTTTACTCCAGTGATGAGTTTTGCTGAATCTTGAGACGGCAGGATTGTCGTTGGTGAAGTGTCTTCACGCTCATCCTTTTGACCTGGCAATGGATTTTAAAGACTTCTCTCCTTTTCTGCAGTGTTCAAATCCTGTCCCCAGAGATTTTACATATGCTGTAGTGGGATTTGTATTTCATGTTTTGTAATGCTGTTTCTGCTCTCAGTCCGGACGAGCTATTTTCTATATGGTTACAGAGGCAAAAAAGCGTTTTAGTACTTTTGTGTCTGCAGAAATTTCCAGTTTCCCTCCGTGACTGCCTGAAGCAGTGGGAAGTTTTCTGTCGGTTGCCCTCGCAGGCTAAAACACCAAAAGCCTTACCTGTGGGGGCTGCAGATACCTCACCGTATGCAGTGATGCGGGTGTCCGGGAGCAGGCGGGGGAGTGGCACAAGATGCTGTGGTTCGTGGTGCTGATCAGCTGGGAGAGCAAATGGAGACAGAGGAAAAGAAAAATATTTGGACAATCTAACTCTTCATTTCCCCTTCTGTTCCATAGATCTGATCCGGAAGGTGCAGGCCAAGGTGGCCCTGCATGGGGTCAAATTAGTCATCCCTGGGCTAGAAAGGGCAGCGGGTGCTGCGGAGCCCTCACCTGTGCAGAAGGGCCTTCAGCACATCCTCACTGAGATCTGCCACCTGGAACTGAATGGGAACCTCCACTCCGAGCTGGAGCAGATCGTGACGCGGGAGAAGATGCACTTCCAGGATGACCCTCTCCTCAACGGGTTGCTGGATGGGGCAGAGTTGCAGACTTGCCTGGGTGTGGTGCTGGAGAACATGATCAGTCACCGGATGAAGGTCGTGGAGGTTAGCTGGCAGCCCGGGATGGGCCCGTGGCTGGTGGTTCTGGGCCTTGCAGTCACCTGGTCGCATACTTGTGCTGTTCCAGGTAGAATTCTGGGTGTTGTTCATGTTTCAACTTGGTTTCTCTCTTCCTTCCGCTTCCTTCTCCCAGGCTCTTGCAGGAAGTGGGCATCTGTTCTCCCGTGTCAGAAGCATCCTGAATACTCAGCCCCTGCTGCAGGTGGACTACGTTGCCACTGACTGCAGCCTGGAGACGCTGTCGGCTAACGAAACGGAGCTGCAGGATGCTGGAGTTGCCATCAGCCAATGGGATCCGTCTGGCCTTCCCTCTGGGAACCTGACCAATGCTGACCTGGTGGTATACAACTGCTCAGCTGGTGTTGCCGGGAACGCCGCTGAAACTCTCTCCAACCTGGCAGCCGCAGTGAAAGAAGGAGGGTTTGTCCTGCTTCACACGCTCCTTAGAGGAGAAACTCTGGCGGAAACTGTCGGTTTCCTTCTAAGTCCGGATCTCCGGCAGAAACACAGCTGCTTCCTGAGCCAGGTAAGCCTCCTGGCAGGACACATGCCTTCTTGGGGGTGTCCGGAGTCTGCTGCTGCAGAGGCTTTTGTGCTGGGCATGAGGTGGACGTCGCTGACATCCCTTTCCATTGCGGCCCTCTGTAGAATAAGTAAGAAATTCTTCCTTGGGAGAGGAGTCATGAACTCCACAGACTGGGCAGGGAGAGTACACCGAGTTCAGTGAGCAGAGCCGTCCTCAGCGCATTGGAAATTATTCTTTGTCACATCTGGATCAGTACTCTGTATGAAAATACTGGCCAGGACGATTCCTTTATAGCTAAATAATGTGGGTGGGTGCAGCTTCGTAGGATCCCAAATGCTTTAGTATCAGAATATCTTGCTTTTGGTGTCACTGCTGGGAGTGAGACTTGACAAACCACTCACCCTTCTGATGCTGAAGGGCTCATAGAAAGGGAAGGCTTTTCTCTTGTCCTTTTTTTTTCCCCCTTCCTACTTTATCTGATCCCATGAGATACAGCAGAATGATAAGCCCTTGGAAGGGGGTGGGGGGAGGCAGATGCACTCATGCCAGTACTGACACAAGAGGAGGAGAGCGAGCGGCTGAAGTAACAGGTGGGAATTGGGATGTCACCTGGCAGCTGGCCGAGCTGTGGTGGGAAGCTGCCCCTCGGCAGAACATTCCCCTCTTCGTTTAGAATAAGGAGGGGGCAGCACCTCTGATAGCTTAACTTCTTGTTAGTGGAGTGTGCTAGTTGGGTTTGGGATTTTGCAGTGACATGGATTCTAGCCCTGTGCTTCCTACAAAGGCTTTCCAAGGGTTTTGAGAAGAAAGGGCGAGTTCATCTTGGCATCCTACCCAGAAAAGACAGGGATTAAAAAAGACTCTGAGGTGCTACTGAAGCTGATGACGTAAAGCCTAGATCTGTCGTGTCAGTAGCGTGGTTTCACCCTTGGATAGGGTACGTGGAGTTGGAAGCTGAAGAAGGTGATTCTACACAGGTGAGAGCGGGCAAGACTTACTACAGTTCGTAAGTTTTTCTGGACAGGGATGCTGTCCCCAGTCCTCAGGATAAGGGACCACCGTCACTGTAGAAACCTTGGGCTGTTCCGTGCTGGCATATGAAGAGCAGCCGGATGCTTTTCCAAGAGCCCGCGTCACCTTTGTTTCACCCCGATAGCAGACCCTCGGCATCCCGGGGTATGCCACACGTCCATTGTCACTTGATGTTCTGAAATGCTGTTTCGGTGTAACTGTGCAGCTCCCTCCCTGTGGTGGCTGCTACGTCTCCCCACCCCCAGCACCTGAAGGGTTTTCAGGGTTCCTCTGCCCCACTTCACTTTCTCTGCTGCAGATGGGGCTTGTGTGACACAGCCCCGCGACACCGAAACTCGGTGTTTTCTGTGTTGGAATGGGTGCGCCGTGTTTGTCTGGGGAGCCGTGCCTGCCTCGCTGCTGGAATTAAACTCTGGATGCATTGCAATACCCTTGGGATATGACAGGATGGGCACCGCTCTGCTTTTTGCACACCTGGTGGTGTGGAAAGACTAGTTCCCGAACCAGGACTTCGAGATGCTTGTAGGACTGCTGCTGAGGCTGTTCTGGGGAAGAAGGAGTAGTCTAGACACAGATAAAATCCCGTTCCGTCGATCAGATACACGTTTGTGCTGGGACAACACCGAACACACGGCGAGGCTTCGAGCCGAAGCGGGGAAGAGGCAGACAGTGCCTCTTCCGGGTCATCCTTGAGGAGTCTCGGCGTGAAGCATAGATGTGACTTTAATTGACTTTGGACTTCCCTGTTAATTGTTGCTTTACCTGATTTGACAGGCACAGTGGGAGGGCTTATTCAGCAAAGCCGCGCTGAGCCTGGTTGCCGTGAAGAAGTCATTCTTTGGCTCAGCTCTCTTCCTGTGTCGCCGACAAGCCCCTGCTAAAACACCCGTCTTCCTGCCAGTAGACGAGACCAATTATAAGTGGGTGGAATCCTTAAAGGTGAGAATTCCTGTGTCTGAATTTCCAAAGCATTGTGCTTTCTCGGTGAGGTACTCAGCGGTGTTAGAAGCAGCATGTGTGTGTGCCCAGTCGCTTTTCCTGAAATAGAAGTTACTCATCTCTTCCTTGTGGATACGAGGGCTCCTTCCTTTCTGTGGTTCCTAGTAAAACAGTTTGGGGTTTGTGCTGTAGGAGGCCTTGGCTGACCCATCGGAGCAGCCTGTCTGGTTGACTGCCACCAGTTGTGGGAACTCGGGAATTTTGGGAATGGTGAACTGCCTCCGCCTTGAAACAGAAGGCCACAGGATCAGGTATGTAAGCATGCCCTTGGGTCACTGTCGGAGAGGAGATACTTGGTGTTACCTTCTTTTCAGGCCCGTAGCAAAACAAACAGCGTGGCAACTCCTGTCTTCTAGGTGTGTGTTTGTTTCCAACTTGAACCCTTCATCAGCCGTCCCACCCACAGGTCCCTCTTCCCTGGAGATGCAGAAGATTGTTGAGAGGGACCTGGTGATGAACGTGTATCGTGATGGAGCGTGGGGCTCCTTCAGGCATCTCCCCATGCAGCAAGGTAACTCCTTTGAGCTCCGAGATCACTTGCAGGGCCTTGAGTCTGAACAGGCTTTGCATGGAGAATGAGTAGCTATTATTCCTACAATTATTTTTCATTATTATTGATTTTTGGAGGATAAGTTGGAGTTCAGGTCAGAGTGAACAGTAGCATGCTGTGTTGCCAGGAGGAGGGATGAGCTATTTTAGGATGTGAGTAGTATTGCAGGGTAAGAAAGGGCTTTCTGGAGAGTAAATGAAGGCGAAGGTAGCAATTACACAAGGAATTTACTCTGGAAAGTGTGAGCCCAGGCTGATGTGTGTAAAGCTCTTCCTGTTCCTTTTGCAGCACAACCTCAGGAGCTGACCGAATACGCCTACGTGAATGTGTTGACTCGTGGAGATCTCTCCTCTCTTCATTGGATTGTCTCCCCACTTCGACACTTCCGCGCAACTAATCCCAACGTTCAACTCTGCAAAGTCTATTACGCATCTCTCAACTTCCGGGACATCATGCTGGCCACAGGAAAGCTTTCTCCAGACGCTATCCCTGGTGAGTTAAAGTTACACCAGAAGAAAACCTATTTCTGCGTTTGTGTTCTAGAACGTACTCCATCTCCTGGGTGTTAGGGACGCGCTGGCTGCAGTGGGGGGGGTTTGGTTCAGCCAGAAAGCAATGCTCGTGGGAAGGAAGTACAGCCCCGCTGCAGGACCGTGCCCCCAGCCTCCCGGGTTCTACTGCCAGTTGCATTCCCTCCTTCCCTACAGCAAAATCCCGCCTTGGTGTGGGGAAGCATCCCCAGCCCCACTGCGTAGATACGCGTGTGAGGTGAAACAATTTGATGGGGGCTGCAGGGATGGGCAGGGTCCAAAGCAAGGTGGGAATGCTGAAGTTCGCGCTGCCATGCTGCTGGACACGCGTTGCTTTCAGGGGAGAAAAATGCCACGGGAAGTAGCTCCTGTCTGCGAAATGGAGCTGATAATCCGGGGAGTCCAAGTGAATGTAATGCTTATTGAATGGTTTTAAAGCTCTGTGGAAAGGAGAGGGGGAAGAGCATGCCAAACCTGCATTTGGAGAGTCTCATGGATGACTTCACACGGGCCGAGAGTCCCCTCGTGTCTGAGACTGGTCTCTGCCTAAAATGGGTCCTTGCAAAAATTAAGCTTTTGCTGTGGCCGCCCTTCCTGGTCTGTGCTGCTCTCTTGCAAAGAGGGGCAAAAGTGCCTGTGAAACCGGACGTTTCGATGGAAACTAAAGCAGTATCGTCAGGGTAAAGAGTGAGATTTAATGAGAGCGAGTCCGTTGCTGCTGCTCTCGCAGTGAAATAACTGTGGTGACTGAGGAGCTGCGTACGCAGCAGACGGATCCCAGCGCTTCTTCCGTCTCTGGGGTGCCGCCCCAGTTTTCGGGGCCCGCTGGTGCTGTATGTTCTCAACCAAGGGATTCCGGCAGAGAATCGCCCTTGTAAGATGCTGATGTTCTTCCAGGTAACTGGGCCTTGCAGCAGTGCATGCTGGGCATGGAGTTCTCGGGCCGGGACCCGGCTGGAAGAAGGGTGATGGGATTGCTGCCGGCAAAGGGGCTGGCTACTGTGGTAGACTGTGACAAGAGGTTTCTGTGGGAGGTACCTGAAAACTGGTAAGTCAACTTCTGGTTTCTGATTTGCGTGTGTGGTTCAGATTTGCCTTCGCGCCTGAGGCTGAGCCCTGACAGACCAGAGGACACCCCCTCTCTGGGAAACGACAGCAGGGCTGTGCTCTCTGAGCAGCCCTGACAGACCAGAGGACACCCCCTCTCTGGGAAACGACAGCAGGGCTGTGCTCTCTGAGCAGCCCTGACAGACCAGAGGACACCCCCTCTCTGGGAAACGACAGCAGGGCTGCGCTCTCTGAGCAGCTGCAGGATGGGGCTTCGATTCATGGGGCGCTCGTTTCCGTGCAGCAGCTTGCACGAGGTTCTCCTCTGTTCCTTGCGCCGCAGCTCCCCATGCTCCAGTGCGCACTGGGATTTTGGTGCTGGTCACGTTCCTGGCTCCTTACTGAAACACTTTTGCGGCAGGATGACCCTCCTGGCTGTGCTTGGCAGCTGTGGAAGTCTGCTCTGTGACTGAGAACCGTTTGTGCTTTTTGGCCGATGGCGGCAGTTTAACCTTTCTTCCGTTGCACAAAAGCAGACTTTGTCAGGAGAATCCAGTAGGCTTTTCCAAGGCTAAAGGTATCTTCTCCCTCCTACTTTGCTTCTTAGGACTCTGGAGGAAGCAGCTTCGGTGCCTGTGGTTTACGCCACTGCTTATTACGCTTTGGTGGTTCGCGGTGGTATGAAGAAGGGCGAGAGTATCCTTATTCACTCCGGCTCCGGCGGCGTGGGCCAAGCGGCCATTGCCATTGCCCTGAGCATGGGCTGCCGGGTCTTTGCTACTGTAGGTGAGTACTGAGGGCCCAGTGTTACGGGGGTGATCGAGTAGGATGTAACTTAGAGGGAGGAGGGGTGTGGTATTTATACGTAAACACCTATTTTTGTATGTACACTTCCTGCCCGGAATGGTCTCCTCTAACACCGATCTAGCTTCCTCACTGAGAACAGGGGGTGTGGTAAACACAGCTCCTGACTGCGCTTACGCTCCCACAGCAGGCAGGTTTAGCTACCTCCACGCACCGGGCAATCCCAAGTACAGAAGAAGATCAAGGCTGCTGCTTTTTAAATCCAGTAATGTGATCAAAGAATGGCTGTTGTCAGGCTTGGTCTGACCCTGGGCCTCGCTCTAGCTCAGACATGAGCGGTAACAACCAGACAGCCTTTGTCCTAAGGTCTGACACCTTGAGAGCCCGAGAACTCTGAAGCAGGTGCTTGGTGGCTGCTCAGACTTGGCCCTTGGGAAAAGGTGTGCAGGTGAAATCGGGCCATTTCATCATCAAACAGCCTGCACGAGTACTGGCATCATTCGTCCTGCCTTCTGTTTCCAGGCTCCGCCGAGAAACGCAAGTATCTCCAAGCAAGATTCCCAGAGCTGGGTGCTGAGAGCTTTGCCAGCTCCCGAAGTACTGCCTTCGAGCAGCATATACTGCGAGTTACTAACGGAAAGGGTGAGTTCCAGGAATGCTTCTCCTTCTTTTGTCAGCTGTGCCACGCTGTGCAGTTGCACTTTCTAAAGACAAAACGAGTCGCTGGAAGATGGGGTGAGGCTCTCGCCAGACTCTCGTTTGCTAAATAGTTGCTTCTCCTGTCATTGCAGGTGTCAACCTTGTGTTAAATTCCTTGGCGGAAGAGAAGCTCCAAGCCAGTTTGCGTTGTCTTGCTCGACACGGGCGCTTCTTGGAAATAGGCAAATTTGATCTGTCCAGCAACAGTCAGCTTGGTAAGATGGGGCATCGGGAAATACATCCCGTTGGGGGTGAGCGGTGATGGCAGCCCCTCCTGTATACTGAAACAGACTGACCTCCACATTTAGAAAAGCTTGTAGCTGGAAAACGTGTTTCGCTGTGGTCACTAACCATTTGTGGGCTCTTCGCAAAAACACCACCTGGGGAAGCGCAGCACTCGGCAGCTTTCGGGAAGCCGACAGGAGACAGGCAGAATAATTAACTTCCTCAAAGATCTTCTTTAAAACCCGTGTAGGGCATGTTGCCCCCAGAGCGTCTCGACAGGAAGGTGCCAAGGAGCAGAGCTCCTTTCGCATGGCCTGGTCTGCCTTGCTGGCTCTTGGCTTACGGGCTCCGTAGAGATGTTGGACTTGACTTCCGAACTTTTTGGGCTGTAACACATCAGTCTGGGCTAGATGAGCGCACTGTGAATCTTGGCAAGGGAAGTTCATAGCTACGCAAGCTGCAGCTTTGCCCTCTCTCTGGGCAAACGTAATCATTTTTAAAGTGGAAGTAATTCGAATTTTTCAGGGAACAACAGAGAACCTTGTTTTGTTGTCTCATTAAATATCTACGCCCTTTGGAACAGAGTGTGATAGCTCCAGGTTGGAAGGGGCCTGCAACCACCATTTAGTCCAGCTGTCTGCCCACTTCAGGGCTGACCGAAAACCGAAGCGTAGCATTTAAGGGCGTGTTCCAAATGCCTTCTGAACGCTGACAGGCATGGTACATTGAGCACCTCTCTAGGAAGTCCATCCCAGTGTTTGACCACCTTTTCAGTGAAGGAAGGTTTCCTGTTTTCTAGTCTGAACCTCCCCTGGTGCAGCCTTGAGCCATTTTCCTGTGTCCTATCACCGGCTCCCAGGGAGAAGAGCTCAGCACCTCCCGCTCTGCATCCCCTTCTCAGGAAGCTGCAGAGAGCCATGAGGTTGCCCCTCAGCCTCCTTTTCTCCAAACTAGACAAACCCAGGGTCCTTAGTCACTCCCCATAGGACGTGACCTGCAGCCCCTGCACCAGCCCCTCCTCTGGATGCGCTCAAGGACCTTCGCATCCCTCTGAAACACAGAGGCCAGCGCCGCACACAGGGCTCGGGGCGAGGACGCACTGACACCAAACACAGCGGGACCATCTCCTCTTGTGCCTGGCCGGTCAGGCTGTGGGTTCCCCCCCCTGGTTCCAGGGCACAGGGCTGGCTCCCCTGAGCCGGCTGTCAGCCAGCAGCCCAGATCACGCGCTGCAGGGCGCCTCTCCGGCCACTCCTTGCCCAGCTTGTACTGGCATTGGCGATACTCAGTCTTGGGTGCGGAATCTGGCATCTGTTCTTGCTAAATTTCATGTCACCGATTGCCCAGCGTTCCAGTCTGTCCATCCCCCTCTGCAAGGCCTCTTCTCCCTCGAGAGTCCCCAGCACCTCCCGGTTTGTGATGGCAGAGGGGCAAGATAACCTGATGTCTCTGGGAAGACAGACGGACCTGTTCAGTGCGGTGTTCAGAGAGTGCATGCGAGTGTGGAAACTGTAGAATTCTAGCACCTAACGGCTGCTTTACTCCTCAGTCCTACTCCTGCACCACTGACCTGCGCAGAAACGTTTCTGAGGCAGAGGACAGACTCTGCTTTGAAATGTCAGCAGCATCAGGTCACAACCAGGTTGCTTTTCCTAGGAATGTCGCTCTTCCTCAAGAATGTGGCCTTTCATGGGATCCTACTGGATGCAATCTTTGAGGAGGGAAACCAAGAGTGGGAAGTAGTATCGGAGTTGTTGAAGAAAGGCATAAAAGATGGTGTGGTGAAGCCCCTGAGGAGTACGGTCTTCAGCAAGGAAGAGGTAGAAGCTGCCTTCAGGTTCATGGCACAAGGAAAGCACATTGGCAAAGTTATGATCCAGGTAATGAGATAATGACTTGGGTTCTCGGATGCCTCTGCCATCCTCTGCAGATGACTGTGCGGGGTATTCTGATCCAGTCCAAGCTGAAGCTGTGTAACTACAGGTCTCTGAAAGGTGTTTTTCCCACCAGAAAGATTCTGTGGTCTGTAGGTGCTTGGGGACGGGTTGGCGGTGCTCTGAGCAGAGCGGGGTTGAGGTTGGACGTGATCCTACAGGGTTCTGTGAGCTGGGACAGCCCAGGGTTTGTGGTTTTGCCGCTGACGCTGTATGAGCGTAGCTGTGGAGCGTCACTGGTCCCGCGGGGTTCGTTCCCATCGACTGGAGGCACAGAGCACGGAGAGATCCGAAACGCATGGTGTATCCCGTCGTAACTGCTCTTCTTTTCTCCTTTCTTCTTGGTTGGGGGGAAGGTTCAAGAAGAGGAAAAGGAACATCCTTTGAGAACGTCTGAACCAGTTAAACTCTCTGCCATCTCCCGAACCTCCTGTCCAGCTGCCAAGTCTTACATCATCACGGGGGGCCTGGGTGGATTTGGGCTTGAGTTGGCACAGTGGCTGGTGGAGAGAGGAGCACAGAAGCTTATCCTGACATCTCGTTCTGGCATACGAACAGGTAAGCAAAAACTGTAAATGAACAGGGGATGTGGCTGCCTTTAACAGACCTCACTCTGTGGTTTCTCTCCATTCTTAGGTGTCCTCAGAAAATAATAATGTCCTGATCCCTTTTCTTTCCTCTGATGTATGTATTTTCTCACTTCTAACAAGCTGTTGTCCCCTTTATTCTAGAGGAGGAAGGATCTTTAACTTCGCCTCTTCTCCAACTACTACTTTACTCTTTTTTATGCTTCCTAATTCTATCAACCCATTTTCTCCCTTCCCCCGGATTTTTTTCTGCAGCCTCACTTTTCCTTTACCCTCTCTGCAAGTCTGTATCCAGCTACCTCGCTGACTTGTCCCGTGGCTGCGGCATGGTGGATCACATGCCACAGGGAGAGACCTATCAACGCCTTGCTAAAGCTTCTGTGCCCCACGTCACACGTGTGGGTGCGTCTGCTCCTTCAGATAGCTCGCCTGGGAAGATGTGCCCCGCTGCCTGATCACATCAGCAGGAGTTGTCGCTCGGTTTTGAGCAGTCTGACCACAGTCGCAGCACTGTTTCTGTCAGGGCTGGTCTGCAGTGCTTCCTCATGCCAATTCAGCCGTGACAGAACTTCTCTCTCTCTGCAGAGCTCTGCTTTCCGCTGGAAGTTCAGCGGCACCGTTTGTGCGAACACGTAGATTGAATAATTCTACCGCTCCAGTTCTGGATGTGCTGCTGCGATCTCGTTGCCTTGCGCTAATCTACCCCCTCTTTCCTGTCTCACTACCCAAACTCTTGTCTGTTTTCCTCCACTGTTGTACTTTTTCTTCCTCCTCTCCCCCTGGCCCCACATTCTCCCGACTCTGTTCTCCACTTTGATCGATTTGGAATGTTTCTGAGACTCAGGTGATTTCTGTCTTTGTCCAATTCTCCTCCTGTAGCTGAACTGGGAATTACTCAGCTCTTCAGTCCCTCTCTAGGCAGCAAAGCGTAAGGAGCAGGTTAACCAGTGCCTTGTGGTTGGGCTGCTTCATCCCAGGCACTCTTCTCCTTTGGCTTTTGTAGGCTACCAGGCCAAACGTGTTAGAGAGTGGAAGGCACTGGGAGTCGAAGTGTTGGTATGTACCAGTGATATTGGAACACTGGAAGGAACACAGCTGCTGATAGAAGAAGCTTTGCAGCTTGGCCCAGTTGGAGGCATCTTTAATTTGGCTGCGGTAAGTGACAAAACCGCGCAGGACGTGCAAGAGACAGCAGCCGTTGCGGTTGCTTTCGTACTGTGGGCAGCCAGGCTCCGAACGGTTGTAGGTGACGTCGGTGTTTCAAAGGGCGCTTTGCTCTGGCCTTGCCTGGCGATTAAAGGCTCGTGGGTCTGGCCCCTTGACGGGGGAAGCGAGAGCGTTTGGCCAGTGAGCTCAGTTCTGGGATAAGAGGAATGTTGCGCCAGGCCCTGGGGACAAGAACGATCCCGTACAGACCTGGGCAGGCGAGGGCTGCAGTGTTGGCCGTGTCTCACGTCAGGGCGTTCAGGGTATGTCCGTACGGTGAAGTGGCAAACGTGCGCTGTGGAGTGAGGTCCTCGTATCTCAAACCACGTGACAAACGGAGAAACTGGAGATACTGAAACTGGACCTTCTGGTTTTTTTCTTCTCCTTTTCTCTCCCCTGGCCCCAGGTCCTTAGAGATGGCATGATCGAAAATCAGACCCCAGAATTATTCTGGGAGGTCAGCAAGCCCAAGTATTCCGGCACCCTGCATTTGGATTGGTAAGTGTCTGCAGAAGGGCCAGAGACGAACCGTGTTTGTGGGCGCTGAGCTGGCCAACTCGGTCTTCTTGCTCATGTGCTAGCCTGCCACGGGAGCGCTCGCTCAGCAGGTGGTTCTGATGGGCTTCCTCTCTCCCGCTCTGCTCCAAGGGTGACGCGTAAGAAGTGTCCAGACTTGGACTATTTTGTGGTGTTCTCCTCCATAAGCTGCGGAAGAGGAAACGCTGGGCAAAGTAATTACGGCTTCGCCAATTCTACCATGGAGCGTATCTGCGAGCAGCGACACCACGATGGGCTCCCAGGTAAGGGACTGTGCTCCTTGCGCAGAATAATCTGTCCCACCAGACATCCAGAGCAGAACCAGCTCGCCAGGAACGTGCTTGTCTAGAAGGATAATGAATGGTGAAGGCTGTTTCCCCCGTTGCTTGACTCCCCCCCGAGTCGTTCATGGGTGCACGAGCACTGACGTTTAAAAGTACGGAGGGTTGCAGGCCTTCACTTCGCTGGGGTTTCGTTCCCTCTGGTTGCTGCTGTGTGCTCTAGTTCCTTGCCTACTGTGTTCTTCCTTCTGATCTCCCCTCCAGGCCTGGCAATCCAGTGGGGAGCCATTGGTGATGTGGGTATGCTTCTGAGGACAATGGGAAACAAAGAGGTTGTGGTGGGGGGAACCACTCCCCAGCAAATCAGCTCGTGCCTGGAGGTGCTCGATATCTTCCTGAACCAACCTCACCCTGTCACGTGCAGTTTTGTCCTGGCAGAGAAGGTCTCTGTGAAAGCTGACGGAGGCAGCCAGCGGGATCTTGTAGAAGCTGTTGCTCACATCCTGGGTAGGTGCGCTGGGACAGGCGGTGCTGGGCAGTGCTCCTCTCCGTGCTTCTGGGGAGCAGTGGCCCTGCTGTAGGGACTCTGTTCGGCACCTCCTCCTGACAGCAGGCGCTGGGGGGTGTTGTGGGACTGTTTGTTTCTTTTTTTCCTTTGTGCTGCTCCTTCTCCTCAGTGACCCCTTTGTTTCTCCAGTGGGAGCCTTTCTCTCAGTGTGTTCACATACAGGGGCACGTCCCTCAGTGCCTTTGTTCAGAGTGGACACGAACGATCCTGTGCCTTTCTCCAAGGGGAGAATCGGCAGGAACAGCCTCCAGGAGCAAAGTTCTGGCCCAGCACGTCGCAGGGCAGATACATGCCTAACGTGCTGTACTACTCCAGCTTTCACGTGTTCAGCTCGGGGTGTCCCATGCTGTAAAAAGCAGCTTTTGTGCACTCAGTGGTAGTGGATTCTGCTCCCAGCTCTGTCGTCCCACGTGAACACGGGGTAACCTCAGCTTAGCTGTGGGTTACGTGAAGCGCCATGTGCTCCTACCTGCTTCCTTCTGCCCCTGTGTTCCCTTTCCAGGAACAGGGGACAGGCTCTGTCACCCCCACTGTGTCCCACTGCAGTTGTCTCTCTTGCCGGCAGGAGCGGGCACTGATCCTTTGTTTTCCTCCAAAGGGGTACTGGTAAATTGACTCTCCAGAGCATTACCCAGGGAATTTTGTGCAGTTACTGTGATGGCAGATCTGACCTCTGAGGACGTGGCTTTCATGGAAAAGTGGCTGGGAAATTGTACCAGCTGTAGGGTTAGTGGGAAGGAGAGAGTGTGTGAAGAAATCCAAGGGCGAAGCTAGGATTCTTGCTCGCCTGATGGCGGGAAGAGTGGCAGCGTGGGGCAGCATGAGGAGGAGGAGGGGAGGAAGAGCTGTAGGTGCACGTGTTGTTGCGAGAAGCCTTTTACAGGTAAGGCAGGGCTGAGAGACTTGAGCAGTGTGAAAACTGAAGGAGAAGAGATGATGGATGCTGGAGGAGTCACCTGCTCCTCGTGTTGCAGTCAGCCATCATCGACACGGATAGCGGTTTCACCTCGTGCTGTAGTTGAGGATTAGTTGCGTGAGGTGTAGGACTGCAGTTTGTTACAGCCTCTGGTATGTGGAATTCCTCTGGCTGACTGCTCGGAACTTGGTCCCGAGCTGAAGTGAGGATGCTCGCAGCTGCTCAGCTGGCGCCGATGTATCCCTCATAAAGCTGGGCACGTTTAACGTGCTCTGAAGGCCAGGGCCCGTGTACCAGGCGTGGGTTGTAGAAGAGGTGACTTGTGAACACTTTGGCTGAGCCCTTGTAGCTGCAGTTCATTCAGGTCTTGGGGGAAGAAGGGAAGCCGAGAAGGCTGCCTAGAGCCAAAGAGAAACTGGCCTCTCGTGAGCGTGTGGTTTTTCCTCAGGTGTCCGTGACGTGAGCAGTCTGAATGCTGAGAGTTCCCTGGCAGACCTGGGCTTGGATTCCCTGATGGGTGTGGAGGTGCGCCAGACACTGGAGAGAGACTACGACATCGTTATGACCATGAGAGAAATTCGACTCCTTACGATCAACAAACTGCGGGAACTCTCCGCCAAGTCGGGGACAGCAGAGGGTACGGTGTCTGCGTGGGGCTGCTGCCAGGCACCCGGCCCACACACCTGAGGTCCCAGTCCATTGCTCTCGTCTCCAGTGACATAAGCCTCTGTCAGATCATGGCATGCGTTTACAGGGGAAGTGACAGACGCGTCCCTGAAATGCGTTGGCTGTTGGGTCAGGCCTGTTGGTTCGGAGGGCTGGGTATAGGGGGGTGAAAGCCGCTTTCTTGCCGGGCTGGTGCCTGCCCGCGTGAGTGGCCTCCTGCGGCTGTGCAGGACGTAACCCGGGACCGTTACCTGTCGAACACACGGCATCAAGTCGTGCTTACTGTGGGCTGAAAGCATATGCAGTTGCTGCAGGGCAGCTGGCAACAGGAAGGTCGCTGTGCCCACGCCCTGATGATTTAGTGAGCCAGCGGGCTAATCCAGAGCACCCTGGGATTCTCCGTTAGGACTGTGGCTACAGGACCAAGCCTGGTCCTGAGTCTGACTGTTTGTCTGCTGTGTTTCCCTTCAAAGAGCTGAAGCCATCCCAACAGATGAAGACGGGTCTGGGCGAGCCTCCAAAACTAGATTTGAACAACCTGCTGGTTAACCCAGAAGGGCCAACGATCACCCGTCTCAACGATGTTCAGAGCACGGAGCGCCCGCTTTTCCTTGTTCATCCCATTGAAGGATCCATTGCCGTTTTCTACACTCTTGCCTCCAGGCTTCATGTGCCCTGCTACGGGCTCCAGTGCACAAAAGGTACCTCCGTTCTTCAGCATCTGGAGTTTGTAAACACAAGATTCTGAGTTTTAGTTGCCTTAGAGATTTGTTTCTAGACTCTCGGACTCGGAGGAGCAAGCACCAGTACCTGCAGTCTGCACGGGGCAGTGTCAGACACCCCCAGGTAACGAGAAGCACTAGGTTAAGCCGGGGAAACGGAAGAGTTGGACGTTGTCCCTTAGGCCTTGCCAGCAGATGAGCGTGCAGGAGAAAAGGCATGCGGTTCTCTGTCTTGGGAAAGCAGGAACGTTACCGTGCCTTGTCCAGGATGTGAGCTGGTAACCAGAGTTTAGAAACTCACCTTCAGAATAACCTGGATTTGCCAGCGGGGTTGTGTCTGAGCTCAGGAAAATGTCATTGTCTCTGCCAGTCCCTTTCCACCCGAGTCTGTTTCTAACTCGCTTCCGTGTTCCAGCTGCTCCCTTGGACAGCATCCAGAGCCTGGCAGCCTATTACATCGACTGCGTGAGGCAGATCCAGCCCGAAGGACCCTACCGCATTGCTGGATACTCCTTCGGTGCCTGCGTAGCCTTCGAGATGTGCTCCCAGCTGCAGGCGCAGCAGAACGCTTCCCACGCGCTCAACAGCCTGTTCCTCTTCGACGGCTCTCATTCCTTCGTGGCGGCGTACACCCAGGTAAGGGAACAAAACCTGTCTGGGGACCGTGCTGCCTCACCAGGCTTGTGCTCCGGGAGCTTGCCTCCCGCACGGGGCCGCGGGAAGGCTGCCAGGCTTCGCTGGGAAGTTGGGAGACAGAGGGTGCTTCGGGATGGCTGAAGGGTGGAAGCATCTGGGACGTGGCCTTGACCTGGCCAGGGCTGGGTCACAGATGTTGCTCTTGCTACGGTAGGTCATAGTAGCCATAGGGTTCCTGGGCGACCCTGGAGCCTGCAAGACAAGACCCTCGTAGGGCTCCTAGGAAACCTTGCTTACGGCTTCCTCTCCACCTGCACTGTACTCGCAGAGGATGCGACTGCCGCCTGAGGATCCGCTCTCTAATCTGCCCTCGGGGATCCTCCTCTGCCACCCCAAGCTTCAGTCGACCTTTTTTCTTTTCCCCTTCCCTTTTCCCCCGTTCGAAGCCCTCTGCGCTGTAGTGGTTTCTGTCTAACACCCCCCACGTTGGCATTTTGTTCTTCTCTTGCCAGAGCTACAGAGCCAAGCTGACGCAGGGAAACGAGGCTGCGTTGGAGACGGAAGCGCTGTGTGCCTTCGTGCAGCAGTTCACAGGCATTGAGTACAACAAGGTGCCGCTCCTCTCTTGTCTGTTCGTTACATCTGTGTTGCACAAGGGCGGGGGGGTTGTTACTAAACGGGGGCCCATTCTCACCTCTTGAGACTAATGGGGGAAAATAATATTTCCAGCTGCTGGAGATCCTTCTGCCCCTAAAGGATCTGGAGGCTCGTGTGAGTGCTGCTGCAGACCTGATCACTCAGATTCATACCAACATAAATCGTGATGCGCTCAGCTTCGCTGCTGCTTCCTTCTACCATAAACTGAAGGCTGCTGACAAGTACATACCCGAGTCCAAGTATCACGGGAACGTGACGCTGATGCGGGCAAAGTCTCACAATGAGTATGAAGAAGGTCTGGGTGGAGACTACAGACTCTCGGAGGTCAGTCTGGTGGTGGCCGAGGTTCTCCTGAGGTGAGGGTTGGGGAGCAAAGGAAAAGCATGGAGAATGCTCCTTACTGAGGGAGAAGGGACAAAACCAGCCTAAAGGAAAGGATCATTCTGCAGCTGTCGTGCTCTGAAAAGAAGGGGAAGTTCCCAAAGGCAGATGAGCTGGTTGGTTTTCTCAGGGCAGTGAGGGCCAGGAGGAGGTGTAGCCTCTGTATTCGAGAAGCGTTTCCCACAGCTTGTTCTTGGCAGGTCTCTAGAGAGCCCTGAGATGGTAAAGATGTTAAGGGGGTAACTTGACAGAAGTAACTTCGTCTCCTCCTGTCACTGTACTAGTTACTAATGACCTTAAGGGAGGACTCGTGGTGGTGGGAGACAGATTAGGTGGAGAGGAGGATTATTTGGGTTTCTGAAGGGCTTGAAAGTAGCTACTTCGTGGTTCGTCCTTCAACGTTGTGCACAAGTTACTCTTGTGTCAGGGTGGTTGGCCTCCTGCCCGGCGTATGTCCGAGTGGATCACCTGCCAGGGGGTCGTGGTTTAAAACACGCGGAGCCCTGCCGCCGCTCTGAAGTTGTGTCAAACTTGGGCTGTTCCCAGCCGAGTCTGGGGACACAGTGGTGTAAACTGTGAGGCGCTCGGAGCTGGCTGACAGACCCCCAGCAGCTGGTTGTGCGTCCTGAGTGTAAAGTTCTCCTTGTTCGTGTCTGCACAGGTGTGCGATGGGAAGGTGTCTGTCCATATTATTGAAGGGGATCACCGCACCTTACTGGAGGGAGATGGTGTTGAATCGATCATTGGGATCATCCACAGCTCACTGGCAGAGCCGCGTGTCAGTGTCAGAGAGGGTTAACTTCCGCTTCCTTCCTGTCAACGGTGAAGAAAACGCCTACAACATTCCTCGTTATGACAGACCCTGAGGAACTCTTCCTGTTCACCATCTCATCTGCTCTGCTGCCAGACCGGGGAAGTCCAGCTGAACCGATTGGTCTCTCTCTCTCTCCAGCTTACCTTTTCCTTTCCAAACTGTTAGGGGTCTCCCTCCTTCTCTTCCTGTGCTTTATTTTCCCCCAGTCCGTGTTACTCCAGTGCTGTGACTCTGTCGCTGCGCTGCTACAAGGGTTCCCCACCGATGGTTGTTTCCTGCACCCTTGGCAGTATGAAAAACAAACGTAGGAGTAGGTTTCTTGTGCTCTGTATTGTTTTGTCTTAACAGTATTCCAAAGGGTATGTGGTAGCACTTGTTGACCAAGCCCAGTGAGCAGGGAGAGGAGCTGCAGCTGATTTCGGAGATACCTTTCGTCTGTGAAGAATCTGTCTGTAGTTAGGTCAAAGAGAATTCCATTAAGGCTTTTGTAACTATATTTTTTTAATTTGATATATTCTAAGTATTTATTGTGTCAAACCAGAGACTTCTTACTTGGTTTTAATTTATCGTGGGTTACAGGAGAACAGAAACATCCCTTTCTGGAGGGGAAGGCTTACTCTGTGAGGGGAAGTTGCCCATTCGTTAAACCAAGGTGCATCTTTGGAACAGTCTGGTTTCTGTTGGTCGGTTGATGTTTTCTTTTTCCTCTTTCTCCCACTGCCCTGGCCCCTTCGGAAAGGCAGAAGGGGGGGGTCCTGCCGTCATCCGCTTTTTTGGGCTGGGACACGGGGTGGATGGTTGGACAGACGCCGCTGCATTGAACAGCCTTAACTCGGGTGTGATAGAACGGGCAGAGCTGTCCCTGGGCAGGAACTTTGCGTTCGTGCGCGGCTCTGCGGTTTCAGAACCCTGGTGAAGCGCTGGGGCTGCTGCTTTACCTTTCTCCCACCTCCAGTCCCACCACCCAGCCAGATGTTTGGAACAAGGAGGGGGCACAGAACTCCTCAACAGCAAGGGAATAAGTCCTCCTGCCCCTGCTGCCCATAACCAAAGCTCAGGCAGACACAGCACCGGCCCCAAGCCCGTCTACGCTTCACTGGGCACGGGGCTCGCTCAAGCCTTGTGTCTTCATTTTCCTGTCCGTAACGGGACTGGAGATCCCACAGGAGTTAGCCGAGTGATCAGGCTGGCACTGTGGTGGTCAGACACAGCACCTTCGTAAAGGAAACTTGCTTAAAATTCAGTTCAACAATTTCTTGCCTTGGCTATGCTGGATCTGTCCTTCCCGAAATCAGTAAATCCCTGCTACACTTATGATACAGAGGAGACCTGGGTAGCAACAAAGCACCAGCCAGGAGGAGCTGTTGTGCCTCAGAACTGCCCTGAAACCCCAGCTCTCTCCATCCTCACCCCCAGTCAAGTGTCCTGTCGGTAAGGAGCATTCCGGGCACCGGAATGGGTGGCTCTTCCCTGCAGGTTCTGACCCAGTGTCTTGTTCATACCACCCTCTGTTGATAGTGGCTGGGTTAACTGGTTTTAGTTTTATAAAGTATTTCTTTTGGGAAATCTGAAATAAAACCAACGTGTCAGCCTGAACCATTTCCACCGTCACTCTTGTTCTCAGTTTGTTTGTTCTTTCTTCCCCCCTCGATCCTTTTTGGTCTGACGAGTGTCTTTTTCTCTTTGGCTTTCCAAGTATTAAACAGAATTGATCCCTGCTTGGCTTTTTGTATTACTCTCTACCACCATTTCTTACTCCTCTTTCACCTGGAATCTCGTTTCTTGGTATAAAGCAAAAACTGCTGCTGGCATATCTGATTTGGAGTCTGTAGAAATAACAATAATAAAGAACACTTATTACTCTGGAGCATGGCTGCTTGTTGCCATGATTTTTGTACCGTAGATACAACCCAACCGCTCACCCACACGACCGAAGCGGAAACTCAAATTCTAGCCCTGGCTCCGCTGTTGCAGCCTTGGACAAGCCATTGATGTGACTGCCTCAGTTTCCCCATCTGTAGAACGGGCCTGATAGCATCTGCCTCAAGGACATCAGGAGCGGGAGGCGGGTGATGGGTACGAACGCCATTAGGGCTGATGGCTGGGTATGAGGTGGTGACGGAGGGAAGGAAGTGGGCAAGGGGGAGAGGATGAGGGGCCCTACGGCAGCGAGGAATCCCGTAGGAAGAGTGGCCACGTGCGCTACTGCGGGATGTCGTCGTACCGGCTGCGTTCTGTCCTGCACGTCCCGGGATGCTACGTAACGCGGCAGGTGTGGGTCGGGTGGTTGGCTTTCAATTTCACTCCTGGCAGTTGGAGGGATCCTACTTGTCTCGGTTGTACTGAAAATCTGGAAGGAAAAAGGAAGGAGCGATTAAACTTCTAAGAGCTTGATCAGGTCCAAGATTCCTGCGCTGAAGTGTTTGACGAGTCTGCAGGGGCTGTGTGGAGGGAGCGAGGGCTGCTGCTGTCCCAGCAGGGGTTGGACCGGTTCTCCGTGTACGCGGTCTCAGCGGAGCCTGAAGCTGCTGGCTTAGCCATGGGAGTCCCTCAAGCATTCCTCGTCGCCTGTCGGCTCCAGCGTTCTTGTGGCTGTGATTCGAAGCGCAGAGGGTTGTTTGGAGCCCGCTCACCGGCTCCGCTCCACCGCGCTGCTCTCGGGACTGAAACCCACGGCGCACCAGGCTGTTCCGCAACGCCGGCGGCACACCGTAAACCTGCAGTGCAGCCACGGGCGCGTTCGGTGCCATCGCCATGACCCGGCACCACTGCAGCGGGTACTTTTCCGCTCTACCGCCTTCCTGAGGGGCAAGAAACGCGCGTCTGCAGCTGAACGCGCGCGGGCCGCTCAGGGTAACAGAACAGGCCCAGAGGTGACACGGCAGCGGGTGTTTGCTGCTGCGCGTGTCCGAGTTCCCGTGAGGGGATCGGACACCAGCCAAGTGGGGGCGAAGAAAGAACGGGAGCCCGGGAGCAGCTGCGTGGTTAAACGGCAGAGCCGGTTCCTTGGGCCTCGGAAGGGAGCGGGAAACGGTAGAACAGAACCGCAGGAGGCTCGTTTCCACCCCCCCGCCCTGACCGGCTGCCGCCGGTGGGATCCCCGCGCTCGGGATGCTCAGGGGCCGCCTCGCCTTGCCGCCTGCGGGGTCAGCGACCGAGGCGCGGCCCCAAAACCCCTCCTCGGGCTCCGGGCCGGGGCCGCTCCGGGCCCGCGGGGCCGAGGTACCGGGCCCGTGCCCCGCGGGGAGGCCCGCCCTGCCCGTCGCCATGGCAACCGCCCCTCAGGCGGGGCCGCCGCGGACCGAGGCCGGTGCGGGGGTGGGGGGGCCGAGCACCGGCCGGCGCCGCGGGAGAAGCCTGCAGCGTCCCGGGCGGTGGCCGGCGCCGCGACGGGAAACCGGGCCCCGCGGCCTCCGCCCGGGCCCCGCCGCGCGCGGCCCCTGCCGGCAGCGCCGCGGTTTCCGGGGGGGCCGCCCGCCGCTGCGCCGCTGCGCCGGCCGGAGCGGGATGGCGGTGGCACGTCCGGCCGCCTCGGTGCCCCGCCAGGGCGCAGCGATCGCGCCCGCCTCCGGGCCTCGGGCGGCGGCTGCCGGGCCCCGGCGGGCAGGCGGGAGATGCCGAAGCTGCGCGGGGAGGCCTTTTGGAGGGAGACGCTGCGGAGCGCCCACTACGTGGTGGCGCCCATGGTGGACCAGAGCGAGCTGGCCTGGAGGCTGCTGAGCCGCCGCCACGGCGCCCAGCTCTGCTACACGCCCATGCTGCACGCCCAGGTCTTCCTCCGGGACGCCAACTACCGCCGCGAGAACCTCTACGGCGAGGCCTGTGCCGAGGACCGGCCGCTCATCGTGCAGGTGAGCCAGCCCCGGCGGCGGGAGCGGCGGTCGGGCAGCGCCTCCCCGGGCTTCACCCCGCGAAAGCGAGTCCGCGTCGCCACGTGCCCCGTCGCCCGTGGGAACGAGCCCTGACCTTTCCCAGACGCGCGCAGGTTTTAACGTGGTTGGGCACAGCACAAGGGGTGGGGGGGTTACACGGACAGAGGGAGGTTGGGATCGGACATCGGGAAGGAATCCTGCCCGCAGAGGGTGGGGGGCACTGGGACAGGTTCCCAGAGAAGCTGTGGCTGCCCCATCCCTGGGAGTGCCCAAGGCCAGGCTGGAGGAGGCTGGGAGCAGCCTGGGCTGTGGAAGGTGTCCCTGCCCATGGCAGGGGGTGGCACTGGGGGGGCTTTGAGGTCCCTTCCCACCCAAACCATTCCATGATTCCGTGTATGGGATGACAGAAATCTCGTTTTCTTCACCTCAGTGCTGCTGCTGGCGCTTCACTCCTGGAGATGAGTGTGGGTTTGTGTTTATCCCGTGTCTAGCAAAGAGGATTTGGCATCTTAACCGCAGGGGCCCGGAGCACTGCCTGTCGCACAGGGTTTCAGTCCTCCGCACCTCGTCTTCAGAGCCAGGTTGCGGCTGGTTTTCTAGAACCAAGGTCGTTGGAGATCTGATACCGCCCGGGGAGGGTCACAGCGTTCTGAGACGTTCCCTGGAACCCTGAGCTCAGTGCTGGGCTGGAGAAGGATGCCAGGAAGACAGGACGCACCGTTAAGCTTGTGTTGCTTCTTGAGTACCGTGTGAGGTTCAGGTTCTTCCCTCCATCCCAAAGAGCGGAGCTGGAGAATAATGCAGGGCAAGACAGTCGGCATGAGCAGAGGAATGGTGTGATTGCCACACATGGAGCAGTTAAATGGATGAGGACTCTTCACCCTGGGAGAGGGGAGAGAAGTCTGTGGAGTACGACTGGCGTGAAGGTGAGGAGTGTCGAGTGCAGGCAGTGTAAGTTATGAACTGCAGAATTCATTGCCATGGGATGCGCTGGGGCTGAAAGGCCGCGTGAGTTCAGAAAGCAGGCGAACTGTTGAGGGTCGCGAGGTGCAGGGAACACCACAGTTGCTTCCCAAATCCTTGGAGATGCTTTCCAGCTTCTGCTGTTCCCTGGACGTCTCTTGCTGACCGTTATTGGAGCACGAGGAGCTGGACCTTTGGTCTGTCTCAGGGCAGCTTTGTATATTCCGCTTTTTCTGCCGGAGGTGGTTCCTTTCACCGCAGCGAGATGCAGGCGGCAGAAATTTAAACAGTCGTGGAAAGTGTTGAACGCGGATCTTGAGCTCCGCAAGGCGTGTTCTGGGCGAGCCTACCTGGAGCGTCAGCCGCTGCGAGCCTGCCGTGCTGCCCTCCTTCCCACTGGCCACCACTGGCCGTGAGGCTTGCCCTCCTTCCCACTGGCCACCGCTGGCCGTGCAGCTCTGAGCCCACCAAATCGACCTTCGCATTGCCCCCGCGCAGCAGTCCCTACGGAGCTCTGCCCCGGTCCTGCGCAGGCGTGGGTTCCGGTCGCAGGCCCTTGCAGGTGGATCGGGCAGAGCCTGCGCTCTGGGCTTTGGCTGCTGTGGAAGAGTCTCGGATGTGGCTTGGCTGGGCCCTTCCAGTGTTTCCGTCATCTCTGAGAAAGCCAGCGCCTGTTTGTGTTTTGGCTGGGGTCAGCCGTGATTAGCGCTGCGCTGTAGGGTTCGAGTAACACCTTCTGCTCACCTGTGTTTGCGTTCAAACCCGCATTAGTTAAAGATGTGATGGTGCTGGGTTTTGTAGTAACGAATTTTAGAACACGCTGTTGAAAAGCACAAACGAGAACAGTCGGGCGCTGGCCTCTGCAGCAGCCAGCTTCACGTTAGCCTAATTACTCTTCACAAACGGATTTTTGCCCTGTGCTTTAAAAGCGACACAAGTCGTATGTAGGACCGTGCGTGTGACCGACGGCCCAGCGTGTCCGTTCCACGCGAACGTGAATCCGTGTTGGTGTTTTATCCGTGACGTTGGCATTGTCTCGAGACCCAGAGACACCGCAGGCGACCCTCCTGCACCACCTGCCTGTGTCAAAAAGCCCCAGGGGATTTCAGGAGCGGTTCCCTCTTACTCTTGGGTGCCACCTGTAAACTGTTGGAGGGATCCTTCTTTGCCTCTTGACTGCCCGTCTCTAACTCTGTCGAAGGCTGAGGATCTGCAGCCGGTGAGTGCCACGGGCTTTGCTTGCTGGAGGCACGGTTTGATGCCGTTAACCGGGTGCATCGTGCCTCTTTCCGGTCGCCTCATAACTACGTCCTAACGCGTTGTCGGTACGGGAGGAAAGCTACTGCCTGATTGTTCCACTTCTCTTTGTCCTTTTCAGTTCTGTGCCAACGACCCCGAAGTGTTTGTCCAAGCAGCGCTGTTGGCTCAGGATTATTGCGACGCCATAGACCTCAACCTGGGTTGCCCCCAGATGATTGCCAAGAGAGGTACGTGCGAGCCCAAACCCCGGGGAAGCGGAGACGCGACGTGTTTCAGATGTGGACGGTGGCAGTACGTCATCCAGAGGGCCAAACTCGGCGGGGGGGGCTGGCTGCGGTGCGCCGGTCAGACCTCGGGCACCCACCCTCAGCGCTGTGCAGTACCCGAAGCAACACTCAGATATAACTAATTCCGACAGCTCTTGGGTCTGGAACGTCCTTCAGAAAAAGTATTCTTAGCCAGAGCTTGATTTTCTCTCTGACCCCTCAAAGAGCCTAATTCTGCGAAACTGCACCAGAGCTTACACCATGCCAGCACTCGGCATCCCCTGTGCCCTGGATGCTGGCAGAGCTCGCTCACGCTGGCGTGTGAGGGGAGCGTAACACCCGCTGAACCCCTGGCGGATACTGCAGAGGTGCTGTGTTTGGGAAGCAGAACCGGTCTTGGAACGCTGGCTCCCTCAGGGTGTTGAGGATTTGTTCGCTAACCATCCCTTCCTCTTGTACGGCGTCTTTCAAAGACCGGCGGGAACCGAGCAGCGCTGCCCAGGGCAAACAGGTCTTTCGGTCTGAGCAGGTTTTATCCTGAAGGGAATTTTCAAACTCCCGGTATAAACCCCTGAGAGCTGGACCTAAAGCTGCCAGCGCCAACTCCAGCTCAGGGCGTGGCAGCGAAAGCGCAGCGTGGGGAGCCACCGTTAATCCTGTGGATCCCGGGAGGCAGGGGGAACGGGCTGATCCAGCCCTTCCCGTCTGGCAGGAGAGGGCAGCTGTTTGTGGCGGGGCGCGTGGGCGTCGGGGGCCGCGTGTGGGAGGCTGGGGAAGCTGTGTACGCTGGCTCTTCTGTACCGCCCTGTCCTGCCCTGTTGTAGGTCACTACGGAGCGTTTCTGCAAGAGGAGTGGGATCTTCTCCAGAGAATGAGTAAGTGCTGAGGGAGGCTTTCCCTGGAGGGGGGTTGGGATGAGCTCATCCCTGAGAGGAGGGTGAGGTGTTTTTGGGGAAGGGAGGTGCAGCGTATTTCTTTGGGGAGGGTCGCGATTGGGGGTTGTTTTTTTTCCTTTGAGTATTCCAGTGGCACCCTCGGGAATACCCACCCCCCCACCCCTGCTAGATCTGCTCAAGGACCTGCAGCAGACTGTAGGTGAAAGCGAGTCAGTTATCCCAGCGCAACGATGGCTTAGTGGCCCCCAGCTCCAGAAACTGCAGAACTCCCAGTGCCTCCGCGCTCCTGGGTGCCAGGAGTCGCGTTTCTGCCTGACGCCGCAGTGGCCCTTCTCTGATCAACTCCGCGTGAGCCTTCTGTCCGCACCATGGCAAGCGATGCCCCTTCTCCAAGCCCGTGTCGGACGTTCCCAGGCTGTCGGTAGCAGCTGGGAACTGTAGCGTGTTTCTTTCTAAGAAATGCATTTGGAACTGGTTAAAAACCTCGTTGTGTGGAGCTAAGAACATGCCTTCGCCCCGCTCCGAAGCAACCGCCTGAACTGGGAAGTTAGAGGGTCTCACTCCCTCACTGTTCCCTGTGGTCCGGGGAATCCTGGATGGTGTTTGGCATAAAGATGCTGTTGGGAACCTGGAGAGATGGCCAGTGCTTTCCAGGATGTCACGAGGTTGTCAGGGCGCTTTTCTCGGGGACAGATGCAGATCAGAACAGCCACAAGGTGAGCAGAGCACCCTGGTCATCGGGGGGTGAAAGCCCCGGCCGGCTCGTAGGGTTGTCGTATAAGGCTGTTGTATGGAAGGTGGGCAAAGCTGCCTCCTCGTCCTCCTCCTCCCCAGCCTTCTTCAAAATGATGGAGCACTCTCCTCTGCCTCCACCTCTGGGCCCCTTGCTCGCTCCTGTGAAGGGTGATGCCAGGTACCTGTCGTGAGAGCTCCCGGGGTTTGGGTCAGGAGAAAGCAGGTGCCGTGCAGGCGCTGGAAGGGAGGAGCATTCAGCAATGCCACTGCTCCGTGTTCGTGTCCCTTCGCTACCGCTCTCTTCAGCAGTTTGCCGACTGCACTGCGTACAGGCTGCGAGCTTCACGCGTGCGCCGGGTTTCACCCCGACTCTGCCCTGCGTTCCCCTCGGCCGCTAGGCCCGTGCTTGCCACGGACAAGAGCCGGCTTGGGGGATAAGTGGGGAAAAAGCAAAGCATCCCGTGAAGGAAGGGCGGGCGCGCGAGCCTTAGCGTTGGTGGCGGAGCAGGAGCACAGTAGCCTGTGCCAACCGGGGACCTGTACCAGTGGCTCCTGGCTGAGAGGGTGGTCCCCGAAACGGAAGGTCTGCTGCGATGGCAGCGAGGGCTGTTAAATGCTGACTATGTCGTGCAGGTTTTGTGCTTCATGTTTCGCTGTCACTCGCTCAGCCCGTGCAGGGAGGGTTGCAGAGACACGGCGGAGCGGCCGCGCTGTGAGAACTGCGGAGCGTTAGCCTCTCAGGCTTTTTCTGTACCCCCCGGTGTCGGATCTTGAGGAGAGCAGGTGCTTCTCGTGCGCTGTGCAGCCCACTTACCTGTCTTCTCGCTCTTTCCCAGTTTTACTGGCTAACGAGAAGCTCTCTGTTCCCATCACATGCAAAATCCGCGTCTTCCCGGAAGTGGACAAGACAGTGAAGTATGCCCAGATGCTGGAGAAGGCTGGCTGCCAGGTAAGGGGGCGGCCGCTCCCTGCGCGCGCGGGCGCTCCTTGGGCACGTGTCCGTGGGCGAAGCGCGTGATGAGCAGCGCGCGGGGTACGTGGGGAGGAGCAGGCTGGCGTGCAGAGATGAGAGGCAGAGACTGGACTTGCAGGCAGAGCTGGCTGTTGAGGTAGCGGTGGGAATCCAGAGGCATCCAGGGAGGGGCTGCGGTGAAAGGAAGTTTCTGCCGGTGGGTTCGTCCCAGCGGTCCGTACCCGCGGAAGGTCAGCGGCAGTTTGTGTTGTAGCTGCTGACGGTGCACGGCCGCACGAAGGAACAGAAGGGCCCTCTTGCCGGCGTGGCGTCCTGGGAGCACATCCACGCGGTCAGGTTGGTGAGCAGCGTCCGTCCTGCGCGTTCTGCCAGCGTGCTGGGGGGGGGGGGGCCGTGGAGCGTGCAGTGGCGCTGGGGCGCAAACCTGTGCGACGGGGGGGATTTCTGGGTTGACTCATTCTCAGTTGGACGTGTCTGGTTTATTCACTGGTACAGAAAAGCTGTGAGCATTCCTGTGTTTGCCAACGGAAACATCCAGTGTCTCAGTGACGTGGAAGAATGTATCCGTAAGACGGGAGTGCATGGTGTCATGAGTGCAGGTGAGGAAAACAAACTTTTACTGGTGGTAGATGGGAGTGCGAACCGTTTTTGACGCTCCTGGCGGCCCCACGTACGTGTACTGCAAGCTGACGTCAGACTGACGTGTGAAGAGCCGTGAGAGCCGAGCGGCCATCCTGTCTCTGGCCACGTCTTACCAGGAATCACTTCAGATTTGTGGGAACTGTTACGTAGGACTTGCGGTACCACTGAGGGGACACCCTGAATCTCGTTCCTTGGCAAAGCACACGGGACTCCTGTTGTCCTGGAATATTCTCCTGACATCTGTTAACGGAGCGAATGGGTTTTGAACGGATCTTGATGCACTAAGTCCGTCAGCTGATGAATGTTCCTGCAGGTGGTTCATGTTGGGCTGGGACACGAAAGGACTGGCAGAGCTAGGACAGACGTCAGACACGGTTTCCATTCACTCGCACTGTTGAAGCCATTGAAACACATTTTCTGGGAGGTTGTAGAATGTTATTTTTGGAAAATACCAGTTAACCAAGGGCTTGTGAAGCCAGAGGGAAAAGCGCAGTGAGAAGCAGCACCTGAGCTTGGGCCAGAATAACGCGAAGGCAGACGCACGGTCGGACACCCGTTGTCCAGGCACTGAACCGCTGGGCGACCACAGCGCGGTCTTCGCTGTCTCCGTGCCGAGACTGGGTGCCTTTCTGGAAAATGTACTTTAATGAGTTATGAGCTCTTCGGCTCAGTTAAGCATTGTATAGTGAAATAGTGTGCGGAGGTGAGGCTGCAGTTCCGTGCACCCCGTGTTCCTCGTGGTGAGTTCGTGGCTGACGTGTCTGTGACTGGCTGTAGAATCACAGCGGAGCTCATCAAGCTCCAGATGTTGTTTGCTGTTGCCGTCCTGAAATGCAAGTTTGAGTATTTCTTTTCATTCCCTAGAAGGTAATCTGCATAACCCAGCTTTGTTTGAGGGCCGAAACCCCTTGGTGTGGGAGATGGCTGAGGAGTATCTGGAGATAGTGCAGAAGTACCCTTGTCCATTGTCTTATGTTCGGGCTCATCTCTTCAAGCTCTGGCACCACACGTGAGTATCTCCAGAGAACTCTTACTGTTTTCAGAGCTCATCCTGCTTAGGAAGTGTCTGACTTTCCTGGACAAGGATTGGTCTGGCCAGAATTAGTATGCCGCAAGGTTTTCTTTCCTGGCTGGAGAGAATGTGGGCTGAGGCCTTGACCCCTCGCCGCGTGTCTGGGGAGTGAGCGGGTTGGCACGCGATACGCCAGGGCGTGAGCTCACAGCCCTCAGCTGCGGGTGGCAGCTGCCCGTGTGCACGTCGTGGCAGACGTGAGTGAACCAGCCCCCTGTTTGTGGTGAGGAAGCTCTGTGATTTGCTGTGGGGTGGCCCACGGCCACGGGCAGCCGCTGGGGAGCAGCTGACGCGCTCTGCGTGCGCTTGTCTCGGAGTGCCTTGGTTGTGCGCCAGGTATTTATCTGGGAAAGAGGAGCAGGCCTCGTGTGCTTTTCTCTGGGCTTAGTCGGTCAGCTTCTACCACAGGCAAGTGCAGCAGGAAAAACCTAGAGAAGGCTTTTATAAAGATGGTTTGGGTTGATCTCAGTCTGGCCATTATGAACAAATCTGACTTGATGTTTGGGATTTGCCTCAGGCTTCAAGTTTACCAGCAGCTGCGTGAGGAATTAGCAAAAGTGAAGACTCTCGAGGGCATTGTAGATGTCAACAGGGAGCTGAAACTGCGATGCCAGGTACCAAGATGGGCCCCGTGTCCCAGAGCAGCACTGTCCGCACTGGGGGGAATTCCCGTGTCCGGCAGTCACGCCGCGGGAACGCTGTGGCTTCCCAGCCTTGCTGCCGGTAGTTAGCACAGCCCAAGCCCCGTAAGCCTCCGCAGCGGTACAGGGCACAGTCGGTTCAGCCAGTACGGATCTGCCTCGGTACTTCTGGCCCGTGTTTATTTACCTGTCGGTGACTGTTAGTTTAAATTCCAGTTTGTGGTTTCCTGGAAGCAGGAGTATTATGTGGAGTATTTCCCGCGGACTCGAGGGAAGCTGACTGTAACTCTGTGCTGCAGGAGGAAATAGCGAAGCAGAAGGAGGGAGAAAAGCCAGGAGAAGGGTTGCCTTTTTTCCACTGGATCTGCCAGCCGTACATCAGGCCGGGGTGAGTTACCAATCCTGATGGGGACAGGTACCCCCGGCCCTTCCCGCCGCACCCGGCCATCCTGTGCTCTTCCCGGAGTTACAGTCTGGACAGTAGGTGAAGACTGGGGATTGTTTTCGTTCCGGTTGGTTCTTCCCTCGTTATTGCTTTGTTCGTGGGGAAGTCGCTCGTGGGATGCAGCTTCTCTTTTAGATCTGCCTCACATTTCTCTCTCTGGGAAGTAAAACCCAAGAGTTCTGCTGCAGCTCAGAGAAAGAACCTGTTGTGTGTGAGGCGGGTGGCGCTGGGCGCTGCCAGGGTAGCGACGGTGGACACCGGGGGCGGGGGGGACGCTGACGTTGCACGGACAAGCTTTTCTGATGGCTTTTCCCTTTCTGTTGTGAAAATTGGGCTGAAGAAGGGAACGAGCCTGTCAGGATCAATGATGAAGGAAATGTGTTGGTAGAGCCCGGGAATACCTGGGAAAACCCGGGAATAGTAGGTCAGCAGGCGCCTGGCGCAGCCAACCGGGCCCCTGACTGACTTCCCAGCCCACGTGGCCGACGGCGTCGGTGGGAGCAGAAACGTCAGGGGTTTCTGGTCCTCTGGGGCAAGTGGCGCTTCCTGCGATGCAGCCGTGCCAGGCAGGTTTACGGTTTACCCAGGGACCTTCCCTTCGGGCAGCGTGTGAGGATATTCCCTGTTTCAGGCCAAAGGAGAGATGCAAGGAGAACGGAGCCGGTGGGACTGAGAAAGGTGTGCGAGGGAAACGCGCTCTGGAAGAGGAGGAAGATGGAAATTCTGAGCTTCTGTCAAAGAATAAGCAAAAAAAGAAGTTGAGAAACCCAAATAAGAGCTTTGATCCCTCTTTAAAACGTAAGTTCCGTTTACCGGCACAGCGGGGCGGGCAGCGGCTGCCCACACGTGACCCGCATCCGCCGCTTCCCTCCTTTGCGTAGGTGAGAGACTCCCCTAAGAAGGGGGCTCCCGGGCAGTTTCGGCAGCGACTCAAACTACGGTCGTTAGCGAAGGAGGGGTCAGGAGGTCTGGGCGGGTCTGAACTGCAGCCGTGGCTGTGTGGGAAATGGCAGCCTCGTCCGTGACTCCTCCGCGCCGGAGGAGTAAGGCTTCTGTGTTTGGCTGTACCGCGGAGGCACTGAGAAAGTCAAAGTCCTTGTGTTTGCGCTGGTCTTTGAGGTGCAGGGAGTCTGGCTAGAAAAGCACCTGATCCTGCTCGGTTTTACGTTTACTTCTTCCATATGAGAACACCACTGTTGACATCAGCTCTCCCTCCCTCTCTTCCAGCCAAATATGCAAAATGTGACCAGTGTGGGAACCCCAAGGTAAGTCACTGCCGGTGCCGTTAACGCGTTCCCCTTAAAGTGAGGGTGCAGCGGTCCCGGCTCCGTGTCGGGGTGGGGATCAGCGGCGAGCCTTGTCCTCGGGGGCCGTCCAGCAGTCAGCAGCGCCCCTCCGCACGGCTGCAGGCAACCCCGAGCCGGGCGGGCAGCCGACACCGCGGGCTGGGCGCCAGCCAGAGGCTGGGCTGGGGAGGACGGGATGCCAGCCAGAGGGACCGGGACAAGCGCCAGAAGCGGGGCCGGTGTGACCTGCGTGAGGTTCACCGGGGCCACGTGCGGGGTCCTCGCCTGGCTCAGGGCAGCCCTGGTAGCAGTACTGGGGAGAGGAAGGGTCGCCCCCAGTGACACCGGCTGTCCTCGGCCTGCGGCGGGCCTGCCCGGCGCCCGAGCGCGCGCCCATTCCAGGGGCAACTGCGGAGCGGCATGGTGGTTGTAACGGCGGTGAACAGTCACAGCTGGTGTTGCACCGACCCAAGTTCTTCCACCCCCTCCCAACGCAGGGCAGTAAGTGCGTGTTCAACATGTGCCGAGGGTGCTGCAAGAAGAGAGCGTTCAAGGAGACGGCGGACTGCGCGGGTGAGTGCCGCGGCTCGGCTGCCACGCGGCGGGGGGCGGCGTCCGCGCGCACGGCTAGCTAGAATGGGATGGTACAGTTTTAAAAGCCCGCTCTTCCTTCCACCGCCACGTTTCCCGCGCTTCCCAGCCGTGGGACGCAGAGTCCGCGCGCGAGGGCGGGTTCGCTGTAAGGATGGAGCTGTTGCGGGTACCCCCGCGGCCGTCTCACTGCGCTTTCTCCTCCCTTTGCTCCTCCAGGCCATGGGCTACTTTTTAAGACCAAATATGAGAAGTCCCTGTCGTGGCAGAGCAGTCAGAGAGTGAGGGAGAGCCCGCTGGGCCGTCGGAGAGGAGCTGACGGGGGGGGCTCGGCTGTGCCGCCAGAGGCTGGTGACGGCGCCGCGTGACGCGCTGGAGCCGCGTAGGTGAAGAGCTGCTGCCCGGCCTCTGCTTCCCTGGGCCAAAGACCGGCGCCTCCAGCCCCCCCGGCTGCGCAAGTGTCATCCCGGGGTTTATCCACGTGTTCTGGAGAGGTTTTATCGAAGTCACAAGCTGCTTTCTCAGGGAGCGATCCTGCATTGAAATAAAAGGATGCAACGACGTGTCTCGCGCTCTCTTTTACAGACTGCACGTGCTGCGTTTCGGGGGGGCAGCCCACGGAACCTGCTCCCACTCGGCCTCTTGCATATTCATTAATCCGTTGTGTCCCGATTTCAGTACTGGGGAGCACGTTCCTTGGGTCAGACCTGCCTCCCGGCACGCTGACAGCAAGTTCCCGCAGGCCGCGCTGCCGCGCGGGAGGGATCTGGCAGCGCTTGGAAAGCTCGAGTGGAAAACCGTACGGCGTTGCTGTCAGCACGGTGTGTCCCGACAGCTAACGGTCTTGTGCAGAATGGTGAAGATCAGCAGTCGCCCGTGAGCCAAAGGTTGGGGAACAGGAAATTCCGGGTTGACTGGAGTTGTCTGAAATCCTGTGCTGTCAGAAGCGAGTCCCTGAGTCCTTCGCCGCTCAGTCTCCTCATCCTCCGATCGTTCCTTCTCCTTCCTGCCTGATAAACGCCGTGAGAAGTGGCAGAACCAGGCGCAGGTCAGGCGCGCACAACCCCGACCCGGTGCAGTCCCCGAGGGCACAGCGCCGTCCGCAGCGTGGAACAGGCTGGAGACGGGAGGTCGAGCCACCGCAGGCGTAAGCCAGACTGGCTGGGGGAAGCTTCGCTCCGCTGCGGCCGTTTTTCTCCCGGTGGCTGTGCCCCGAGGGCCGTTCGCTTCGCTGTGCGCCCAGTGACGCCGTGGTCCCCGCGGAGCTGCTGGACCCCGGGAAGCAGCAGTCCCGTAATGCTTTGTCACATCGCCCGCTGACGGGTCCAAAGCAAAGGGTCTGGCAAGGCCGGCGCGGTGGGACCGGGCCCTGCGGTGGGACCGGGCCCCGCATCGCCCTGGGGCCTCCACCTGCAGGAGGAGCAGGGCTGAAACTGCTGGTCCCCCAAACCCTGGGGGCATGTGACGGGGTGAATGGGAAGGGAAGGCGGGGGTGGGATGACACAGATGTCATCAACCATTTCTAACGCCTTTTTTTGACTTAACAGCCCTTCCCTGCTTGTGCGCTGCTGCGCACACGCCCCCGAGCCCCGCCAGCGCCCTTCGCGTTTCCTCACCCTTGTGACAGGCCCCGAGGACCAGGGCAGGACTGACAAACCACCCGAGGCCCCTGGGGGCCACAGACTGCACGGAGCAACGCTCAGAGCATCAGTAACGCGCCACACACCAGGCGTCGGCTCATGCCCGTGTCACCCGCTCCACGCTGGTTCCTCGGGCACGACCCCTGCCCGCACGCTGACACGCTTCCCACGCTCCCAGCTCGCTTCATCCCGCTGCTCCTGCTCCTCTAGAGCGAGTGCGAGGCACCAATGCCCTCTGGGGGCCGGACTCGCAGAGTAGGGCCTTTCCTCACCCGATGACAGCGACACCAGTCAGCCTCTCCCCCCTGAGCCTTCCCAGTTCACCTGCTCGTTCCCTGAGCGAAGCCTTTCCCACGCTCTTCTGGGAGCGGCACCTCCCGGCCTCCATCAGCTCACTGACCAAGACACCGGGTTTCGGTTTCGTAACCCCCGAGCAGGCGGGTGTTGCTCCAGGCGGCCCTGGGTGCCCTTTTCTTAAGGAGCCCCGCTCCCGCATCCGGAGGCGGTTACAGCACGAGCAGAGCCGCGCCGGTCGCCATCCGCTCGCACGCTGGGAGCTGCTTTCAGGCTGCGCAAGGTGCCAATCGCCCTCCTCATCGCTAACCGAACCCCGGCCAGCTCAGCAAGGTGAGTCCCAGCAACGCCCAACTGCATTTCAGAGGGAGCGGGGGGTGGGAAAGGCAGTGTCCAGCCTGGAGGACCATGGGGAGAACCCTCCTCAGCCTCTGGAGTGGCAGAGATCGGCTTTGGGGTGGAAGGGCGGCTCTAGAGATCACCCAGTCCAACCCCCCTGCCAGAGCAGGATCCCCCAGAGCAGATCCCCCAGAAACAAGTCCAGGCGGACTTGCTTAGGAATTTAAGGCAAGAATAACATACCACTGGGGAACCGGCTTAGGAACGCGCGGTGCCCAGGGCTGCAGCCGTGCTGCGCTGCGTTCCCTGATTTTGGACTGGCGGGAAGCAGGGGTTGAACAAGGAGGAACTCGGCCCGGGCAGCCCCGATGCCCGCAGCCCCTGAAGCAACAGCAGCTCTTTCACAGCCCAAGGAGAGCTCCAGGCAGCAGCCGCCCGCCGGCACAGCGCCGCCGCACCAGGCGCCGGGAGACGCGCTCTTCATCCCAAGAGCTGGAAAGCACTTTTGTCTGGAGAGAAGAATGGGATTGCCGCTGCCCTGCTCCGGAACCGCCTCTGGCACTGCCACCTCACAGGCTCCATGCTGGAGGACGTGCGCTTCCAGGCACTTCCCGAGAGCGGCCAAGGTAGTGCCTGGAACCGCAGACGCTCTGGGCAGCCGCCGAACCCACGCACAACTGAGGATTCCCCAGCCTCCCGGAAGGGGCAGAAGCATTCCGACCACACGGAGCGCGGAAGCTGGCACGGCGCTTCACCGGCCGGGACAACCGTCCTCCCCAGAGCAGGCGCCAGTGCCCCACTTCGGGCAGGCAGCAGGGAACAGGGACCAGCTGCCTCCGGGCGAGCAGGGGCATCCAAGCGCCCTCCCCAGCAGTTCTGCACGGAGGTGCCCAAGGTACCCGGGCCGGGACTCACGGGGGCCGTCGGTGACGCCTGATTAGCCAGCTCTCTGCTTTCTTCCCTCAAAAGCGGGCCTGTGCCGTGCCAAACGGCAGACGTCTGACCACAGAGCGCGCAGGAGCGACTGCGGCCCCCGAGTCCCGCGACGCGCGGCCAGCCGGAGGGAGGGAGCGCTGTCGCAATCCCACAGCTGCGCGAGGACAGTGCGGGAATTGCTGGAACGTTCGGTCCAAACGCACGTTCTTCAGAGCCCATCGAGCCGACCCCAACGCGATCCGAAGGCGAAACACAAGGGCCTAGAACGCACCGTCACGCGGAGCGAAACCCGGTGGCGTGAGCCGAGCACCCGACGCCAGCCCTGACACAGAACGCCCAACGCTCCGGCGGTTTTAATCTGCTGTTTAATGCACTACACGTAACGACCCACGAGAAACCAAAGCAGGAACGCGTCAGCGGCAACACCCGCAGCCAGCTGCCAGCCCAGCCAGGCCGGACCCGGACCCAAACCCGAACCTCAGCTTGCCGCAGGGGTCGCCGCGGGGCTGCGACGGCAGCAAGCTCAGCGCGTCTCCCACACGCGCAGCAGGCGCCGGGGCTGCCGCCCCTGTGCCCTTTGTGGAAGGAAGGGCGGAATAAACGCTCCTGGAGAGCCAGGACCTCGAGCGGCTGCTGCCGGCTCTCCCACGGACTCGGGCGGGACCTTGCGGCATTCCCCACGCTACCAGGAGCCGGCGGCTCGCGCTGGGAAACCATCGCGTGCTGCGGCGCCGAGCGCGGACGAGCAGCAGAGTCTGCAGGGAGTAGAGATTTACCACGGTGGTAACACGGGACCCGAAGCCGGGTCACGCACGAGTGGAAACACGCCGGGAAACAGGTCTTTGAAACCAGAGCCCAGAGAGAACCTGGACCCGGGCAAACGCCACCTGAAGGAACCGGCGCCAGGTGTCCCGGTGCAGGAGGAAAACCACTGAGTTTCTCAAAGGAAACCCCCCATCAGCACTCGAGAGCAACGCACGCGCCCGTAGGCGGGTGTGAGCCAACAGCAAGCGCCGCGTTGCTCAGCGGAGGCCGCGCTTTCGGGCCAGCGACGCTCGGATCACGCCCGGCCGTCAGCTCCACCCCGCCAACGGTTTGTGCAGCTGGGAAACAAGGAAACCAAGAGCAGCAGAAAAAACTCGGGTCAGCATCTGTGTGAAGAACCCGCCGGCTCTCTGCGGAGCGGCGGAGGGGGACTGGGGGGTGTTCTGCCAAAACGCAACGACGACCTGCCGCAGGGGTCCTGCGTCTACAAAGAACCTTTCTCAGGACAACTGAAGTTACTGGAACATTCGTATTATCCACCACCAGCCCTGACCCTCTCAATCCAGGGCGGAAGCGAGGGAGACGGGGACAGCCCGGGAAGCTCAGCAGTTACTGGGTGACACGCTGGGTCCCTGGAGGGGCCGTTTCTCTCGGCAGCGCGCGAGGTTTCACATGTTGGTGCTCATCCTGGACTGGCTGTTGGCCGGCGTCAGCTCCCCTTGGCTACCTTCTCTCGGAGGAGACTGCAACGAGACCCAAACACGCGCAGTCAGCAGGGGAACGCCCTGCAGAGTGCTTCCCCAGACCTAAGGGAGCCCAGGCAAGGGGGACAGCCGGGGGACAGCGCACCCCCAGCCCAGCGGTAACGATGGCTCCGCGGAAGCTTTGCGTTCACAGCTCCGGCTCACGAGAACCGCGTCTGACCACGGCACCAGAACATTTTAGCCGTTCTTGTTTAACACGTACAAGGTGCTGTTGGCCCCGAAGCTGAATCCTGGCTGGTGTTTAGCAATCGCAGAGGTCAACATGCTGTGGGCTTTAACATGTTGTGGGGCCAACCCTCCCTAGGGGCAGACTCTTTTGGAACCGCATCCTGGAAGGAATACTCCAAGCAATTAGTGCATACTGTGCTTCCTCTACTAAAAAAAAACTACTTCAAACAGTTTTTGTTTTGGTAGGATAAAGGAGGCGGATCAGGAATTGGAAGGAATTCATTAGAACCGACCCAGGCACGTGGACTGCGCAGCGCTCTGTTGTACAAGCACGACAATGTCTTGGCTAGAAACTCCTGTCCCTTACATACTCGGTATTTACCACTGTGGGAACGTGCCCAACCGCGAGCACGATGAATCCTCCCCCCCCCCGAATCTTCACCTCACCAACTTCTCTCGTTACAGTCAAAACCCCCCAAACCGCCCGCCCATACCTTGACGTGTATCTGGTTGCGCAGGACGGCAGCTCGCAGGATCATGGCTTTGGCGCGGCGCTGGAACTCTTTGCCCATCAGTAACGACTTCTCAAAGGTCGTGCTGCGCTGATCTACGTCGCGAGCGTAAAGGATCTGTAACCAACACAGCGAGCTGTACACGGGAGCCGCGCCGGGCCCCGCAGCAGGAAGCCCCTTCGCGGGTCCGAGCTTACACACCGGGAACGCCAGCCACAAGCGCCGCGGCTCCGGCGTCCCAGGGCCGCCGAGTTTCCGTGGGCCGCGGCTCAGGGCGCTCACCTTGCTGTGCGAGTCTATCCGGGCGTTGATCAGCCCCTCCAGGATGAGCTGCGTGAGCTCGTCCTCCAGAGCGGCCACCGTGGTGTTGAAGGCAGTGGCCATCTTGCGCATGTCGGCCGACACGTAGGGGCTGAAGTACTGGGCAGAAGGGAACGTTCGGTTGCTGCCTGTACCCCCACCCCGGGAAAACCCCGGGAGAAGACGACGAGCCAGCCTCTCGCTGCTCGCCCGTCCCTCGGGACTACAGAAGCAGTTACCTGGATGAGGGCTCGATTTCGAATCTGGGTGTAGAGCGTCCTGACGTGAGGTGCCAGGTACATGTCCAGCAGCAGGTTGTCCTGTGCAAAGAAAGCGCACCAGGAGCTGCGAGGCAGCCGGGACAAACGTAGCGTCCCCACGTGGCATGCCTACTGGCACCTCAGGGCTGTCACCCTCCAGCAGACAGTGCCGCAGAACAGGACTGAACGGGGGAACCGGCTGAGGTGTTACCGTTCCCCCTCACCCTGCACTACGCCATGTCCCAGTCACCACGTCGGGAGACGGAACACTGTCAACGGTCACTGCTCCTCACACACGTTTAGGCAAGGGGAACCCTCAGGGCCCATCCTGCCCCGCTCCCCTGCAGCTCACCTTCATCTCATCCAGCATCTTCAGGCACGAAGCGTATTTAGATTCATAGAACTTGAAGATGATGTCACGAACCTGCGGCTCCAGCTCCAGGAACAACTTGAAGGAGCTACGGACGGAGACGGCAGCGATCAGACATGGGCACCCGCCACTCACAGACCGCACGACCCCCCGGCCACGCCGAAGTTACAGACTCTTCACTACCCTGCGAAGGCTCCAGGGGTTCCCGCCCTGCCGGGCAGGCAGCCCTCTCAGCAGGGCTGCGCTTTGGAACGGCCCCGCACGACACAAATCTCAGCTGTGATCAACCACCGGGTTTTAACGGGTGAAACGTCACCCAGCGCTGAAGCCAGACGCAGCCTCAGCGATTCTCTCTCCTGCAGGAGAAAAGCTGCTGCTCCCGCCAGAATCCGCGCCCAGGCACGGCCCCGCGCCCCAGACGCGCACACACGCTCTCAAGGCATCGCTGACCTGCTGGAGATAACGTTCCGCTGCAGCTCCTGCCGGTCGAAGGTCGCAAGGGCACAGAGACCCCCATACACAGCCACGTTGCTAGGGGACAGCAGCTGGGGAGAGAGAGGGGGAGCTGTCACCGCCACCCCAATGGCAGCAGCTGGTGTTCCAACCAGGCCTGTCCTTCCCGCCGCGACAGACCAGTGCCGGTCCGACGCAGCGGCACCCTCAGTGCTCTCAGAGCCCGAGGAGCGACTGGCCACTGCTCGCAGAGCAGAGGCCCATCCCTGCAGCCAGGCTCTCGACTGCCCCACACAGACACACAGATCCCGCGTGTAATTCCTACGAGGTCCAGAGGAGATCATTTACAGAACACAAGAGCCCAGACTCCTTTCTTTAAAAAACCCCCAAAACCCAAAGAGAAGGAAACACGGTTCACAGCCCCGCCAGGAGAGCAACTGCAGTACCCCAGCTTCACAACCGGATCCCCGGGCGGAGCGCACCCCCCCCGAGGCGTGCGCACGGCGCCCACTTGGTCCTCACCTCGGGGAAGTCACAGTGATCGAACGATGCCAACAAGAAGCACTTGGCCGCCTGTTTGTACTTCCGAGCAGCCAGTTCGGCCAAGCCTGGGGACCAGAAAAAGCCCTGTTTGTCACAGCGTACGAACCGGGAGAATCGGCAACGGCTGGGGAGCAGGACCGGCCCCTGTGTGGGCCCCTTCGCTAGCGAAGCAAAGGGGGACTCGCGAGCAGTCTCTGACGTCCTTTGAACTGCGCCGAGCCACGCTGGCATCTCCCCCAAGAAACGGGGAGGAGAAAGAAAGGGCAAAGCCCGGGGAGCAGCTCCAGCCCAGCCGGTTTAACAGATTTTGCATTTCGGGTGAGAAAATACAGAACCAGTGCCCCCGCGCAGGCGCTGCCCCGGCCCCGCCGAGGCCAACGGCGCAGGCGGGCGGGTCGGGGAGCGGAGGAGTTCACCCACCTGCTGCGCACTTCAGCTTGGTGAGAATTCCCTGCGTCTGGCTGTCTCTTTCTCCTCTTTGCTAAAGGGAAGGAAAAGGCCGTGAGCAGGCGGCATGACACCGCCCCGACCGCCGCTGCCCTCGGGATATTCCTCCCAGCGATGAACTCGCGCGTCTCGGCAGCGAGAATACTCCGTGTTGTTTGTCTTTGGAAATACGGCAAGAACTGGGGGTGGGAAGTCCCCGTTCACCACGCGTCGGATTTCCCACACACGCATCCTGGGAGAAAAGCGACCAAGAACACAGCGCAGAGCAGCCAAGGAGGCCACGTTAGAGGAACGGTCTGTAAACTTCCAGGGAGCAAGTCGTCCAGTGGAGAAGGAAATAATGCCTTTACAAATTCTGGACACAGAAAGCCACGGGAGAACTGGTGCAAGTTAAAAACGGGGACCTCACCTCTGCGATTTCCGGTGTAGACTCAGCCTTGCTCACGTAGCTCAGAACATGCGACCAGTTCTGGAGGTAGACACTGACCTGCGGAGAGCCGGCAAGCACGGAGAGGCGCGGATAAACGGCACCGCCTGGACAAGCGCCACGGCCGCAGGCACCAGAGGGGTAACCGCAGCAAAGCGCCGGCGCCTTCACGACACCCGCCAGAAGGCGCCAAGCGCGGTTCCCGCAAACCCTCCTACCTTGATGACATTGAGACACATGTTGATGACGTGCTTCGCGCTGGTGCAGTAATCCCGGGCTCGCGAGTAACACTTGAGGGCGTTGCTGAGGTCGCCGCAGTCGAGGTAATGATCCCCTAAGTCGTCGTGGCCTCTCCTGGGGCACAGAATTGAAACGGCACTGAACCGTGCGCTCGCAGCGGGCCGCGGTCAGCGCCAGGCAACCGACGCGCTGCCCCGAGGCGCCGAGCGCGGGTGACGCCCCGCGTGAGGTGCCCCGAGGAGCAAAAGGCTCGCCCTCGCTCCAGCAGAGCTGTCTGCATCCCACCTGATGCTCTCCTTGATGGAGTTCCCTTTGTAGTTTTTCAGGTCCGTGTCGAGCTTCTCCAGCTTCAGAAGAGCTTTTTTGCGCGTAGCTTCAACCCAAGCTGTGTCAAGAGGCGGAGGCTCAATCCCGCTGTCGGGGACCGCGTCAGGGGTGTTCTGCAGTTCCCTGAAGGGAAGTTGGAACAGGTCTGCTTAGTGCCCGGCACTGGCACCTTTCTCCACCCAGCTCAGACCAACAGATCCACTTGCACCGACCCCGCCCTGGCTCTTTTAAACAGAAAAACACACCCTGAGGGTCCTGGAGGTTCGGTTTTGCCCCACCGACACCCCCTTTCACAACAAGCAGCACTGAACACCCTGTCACACGCATGAGCGCGACAGACCGAAATCCGCGAATACGCGGAGCGACAGCACCAACGCCGGGAGGTGGATGGACACGCGGAGTGTCCAGGGGCCCCTCGCACAAACCTGCGGGAACAAACCAAACCAAGGCAGACAGAGAGGGCTTCAGTGGTGAACGCAAGAGCAGCCAGACGAGGCTTCACCTCCGCAGTCTGCCAAAGGAGAGCCGACGGTGTTCAGCAGCAACTGAAGCAGTTGCAAGGCCCAGCCTCTCAGTATCTACCCGCAGCCTTCTAAAGCACTGCGACTTCAGAAGCGATGACACGTTTAACCTCGACAGAAGCACGGGACCTTGGGCCTGAGCACGCACGCCGCGGCTCTCGAGCTCCGGGGGCAAGGACAGCCTGCACAGGAATGTGCCAGCAGCACGCGCAGAGCCCCTCACCATGGCACGTGGGTCTGAGCCAGCCAGAAAGGCGCCCCGGGCCCCGGGTCTCTGCCTACCTGGTGGCCTCGGACAACTTCCGGTGGATTTCCTCGTACACGTCGACGTTGAACGTCCTCTGGACGAAGGACAGAGCCATCTTGAGAGCTTCCACCCGCAGCTGCGGGCAGTGGTCGGCAATGAACTGCAGCCGCTCGATTCGCATCAGCCCGCTGTAGCTGGACGCGTACTGCTCCAAGTCCTGCGGACAAACCTGCTCTCAGTGGCCGGCACAGACAAGGAGCTGCGGGAGAGGTCACCGCTCCCAGCCCACCCCGCTCATCCCTAAATAACACCCTGACGAGCAGCAGAACGGGGGAGTTTTCCCAAACCTTAAAGGGAGAGGCCGTGGCCAAGAGCTGCGACCCACAGCCAGCACGTACCAGCGTGGGGTTCTCCACCACGTAGTTGATGTCAGGTGCATTCTGCTGGTCTTCTTGTGGATCTACGTCGATCTGCATGGGCTCGACGGCGCCCTGGAACGGCAAAACGAGGGCAGAAGCAGCTTATTACGGCTGAGCAGGAAATCACGTGATTCCACCCATTACGGACTCGCTCGATGAGGAACACCCCTCGGCCCGCAGACACGTCCGGGGCCTTTCTGGAGCAGCGCGACGCGCAGAGGCAAGCGGCGCCACGGCCCAGCGTTCGCACAGAGCGTTTCGCTCCGCGGGGCAGATAACCAAGAAAGCGAAGGGGTCAATAGATCTGACTCTACAAAGTACCTCGGGCATCCCTGAGGGATTCCACGGGACGTTCCGTTTCTCTTCCCTGGGCAAGAGCTGGCATTAACCCTCGGCTCAAGGAGCTCCAGAAATCAAGAAGTACCCAAACCCCCCACCAGAACCTTTCAAAGCTGCTCTAATGCTCAGAAGCATTTTGATGGGGGCGGAAGATGACAGCTGGTACACCTCTAAACCACTAACACCGCAAGGAACAGACCGCAGGCTGGCAATTCCCCACTTCCCAACCAATACTGCAGAGACGTCTTCCCGCAGCACAGCCGACCTGCCCCGTGCCCGGCTCGTCGCCGAGGCAGACTCCCTCCGCGGGCCCAGCAGACTCGCGTGTCGCAGCGCATCCCACGCGAGGCAACGTCCCCGCACAGCGACCCCGGCACGACTGCGTCGGTACGACCCCGGCACGCGCTCCCATCCCGGAGCGCCACACCGTCCCACCAGCAGAACCGCTGCTGTCACGAAACCCTTCCCTCCTCCTAGTCCCCCGGGCCTCGAACATTCCGTCGGCATCACCGATTTGCTCGGGAAAACCAAGCTGAGCGTTCCTGGTAAGAAAGGAGGGAGAGCCTGGCTGCCCACGCCACCGTCGCCCGAGCCCGGCTCCATCTCCCCTCTCTCCTGCCTCGCAAACGCCACAGCGGGCGCGGGGTCCTCAGCGCCGGCGCTGCAGACAGTAACTCCAGCTGGTGCCGGCCTGGGCTGCGTCCTGCCCCGCGTCCCGCCCCAGGCAGGGAGAGGCACAAGCGGGCTCACGTCCCGCCGGGACACAGGCCCCCCGGTGCTCTCCAGGGAACCCCGGTTTGGAAGGAAGGTACCGGGTTTTCTTCCTGCGGGTGGCTCTGGAGCAACCAGCGCTCCGGCCCCCCCCGAGCCCAGCGGGGGCCCTGTTCCACCAGCCGGCCCGAGCCGTGCCCTGCTGCTGGGGTGCGGGGCCTGCGCCGGGCTGCCCGCTGAGCCCCCGCCGCCGGGGCAGCCCCGCTGGGCGTCCAGGCTGGGGGCACCGACCCCCCGGGCTCCTGCGGCCCTCGCGGCTCTCAGCTCCTCTCCATCCGCCGCCCTCCCGCCGCCCCCTCCGCCGCCCCGGCCCTACCTACGGCACCTGCGCCGCGACAACCGAGCGCGGGGACACGGCGGGGGACACGGCGGGGGGCGCTAGGCTGGGCGCTGCCCCTCGCCCGCGGCGGCGGGGGCGACACAGACGGACGCGGCGGAGGGCGCAGGGCCGGCCCGGGAAGCCGCGGGCGCGGGGCCGCAGGGGAAGGCCGCACCGAACGCCCGGAGGCCGCGGTAGGGCCGGGCCGGGCCGGGCCGGGCCGCGCTGCCGAGCCCCGCTGGGGCCGGGCCGGAGCCGAGCGCGGCTGCGGGGGCTCGAGCGGGCGGGGCCCGTACCTGCAGGTTAAAGACCTGGACGGGCAACGGCATCTTCCCCTCGCGGCCGCCACTTCCGACCGGCCCCCCCGCCGCAACCCGGCTCCACTTCCCCTTCCGGGCCGCGCGGGCGGCCGGGCCGCAGCCGACAGGTGAAGCCCTTAAAGGGGCCGCGGCCCAGCCCCCCGCTCCCGCCGGGACTGCGCGGGGCCCTCGGGGCCCGGCTACGCCGCCCGGAGCGGGCTCCCCCGCGGGTTCGCGCGGTCCGGCCGGTCCCCGCCGCCCGGCCGGAGCCGGCCGCTGCCGCGAGGGGGGGGGGTCCCGGCGCCGGCCCGCCCGCGGGGCCATGAGGCGGCGGCGGGGCGCAGCGGGGGCCCGCGGGGCTGCAGCATGAGCGGCTCCTGCCTGGGGCTGCGCAAGGCCGCCTTCCTGCTGTCCGTCAGCGCCGCCGCCCTCCTGCTGCTCCTGCTGCCGCGGGGGCAGCCCCCCGCCGCGCCCCGCCGCCGCCCGCCGCCCGCCGCCGGTCCGAGCGGGCCCCCGCCGCAGCGGGCGGGCCCCGGGGGCAGCGGCGGGCCCGGCACGCCGGCGGGCTCCGGCGGGGGGCCGGGGGCCGGCCGGGCCGGGGGCCTGGCGGGCAGCCCGCCGCCTGCGCGGAGGGAGCCCCTGGAGCTGAAGGACATCTTCATCGCCGTGAAGACCACCCGGAAGTACCACCGGAGCCGCCTGGACCTGCTGCTCCAGACCTGGATCTCCCGGGCGCGGGGGCAGGTGAGGCGGCGCCGGACCGGGCCCCCGGGTGCTCCCGGGCAGCCGCCGCGCTCCCCCCGCGTTTCTGCTCGTAAGGCCGAGGAAGCGCGTCCTGGCGAAGCAGCTCGGCCGAGCCCCCCCTCCCCGGGAGAGCCGCGGGCTGAGCCGCTCGGGGGGGCTGGGGGTCGCGCTCGTGCTGACGCGGCCGAGCCGGCGCTTTTGACGAAGCGGTCTGGGGACTCGGGTGTCTCACAGACCCAGAATTTGTGCCCTGCCCTGGGGGTTCCGTGCGCTCAAGCACAGCGAAGGCAGCTGTGCCCAGCGGTTGGGGCAAGTGTTGCCCCCTGCCGCCCCCCCCCCCCTTCCCTTCAGCTTGCCGTGGGGGTCTCCTGGCCGGAGGTGCAGGGGGAGGTGGGGGAGGTACTGCCGAAAGCCGCAGCCGTTCCCGCCTGGACGCGGCTGTCGGAACCCCGGGATGAGCAGGGCCCACCCTGGGATGCTTTACTGAAGCGGGACGGGGGGCTCGCGGTGCAAAAGCCCCTCGAACTGACGTTGGGGCTGAAGGTGCCGGGGTTCCCTCTGCCGCCCCGCTCCCGGGGGTCCTGGGGAACGGGCTGGCAGGGCAAACGCGCTGAGCTCTGACGGCAGCTGGGCGAAGCGGCGGTCACTGAATCCTCAAGGGTGGTCGCACCTTCCTCCCGACCCGTTTTTGTCTCCCGCAGACGTTTATATTCACGGACTGGGAGGATCGGGAGCTGCGCCTGAAGGCAGGTAGGCAGGTGCCGGACTTCCCCTAGAACCTCGCGCCGTGCTGCGCAGGCGGTGAGGGAAGCGGAGGTGGAGCACACGGAGGAACCTTCTCCTCTCCCCGGAGAACATGCTGTTCCTACCCTCCACCTGGCCACGGGCCCGGCACTTCCCGAATGCCGGGTTCGCCTTTGCACCCGCGTCCCCTCTGGAGGGAAGCCGGAGCCCAGCCGGTCCGAGTCCCGTTGGGCATTTCCTTCGCGCGGGTCTCGCGGCGCTGCCCGCGCTCCCTGCCCTCGCGTGCTCCACGGCTCGCGTGCCACGCGCGGAGCCCCGCGCCCTGCCCCTCCTGCCGTTTGCTCTCCGCGTGCGCGCCGTACGCGCTTCGGTACGGCGTTGGTGCCAGCTGCGCGCTCCTGTAGCCCGGAAAGGGCTGCGCGCGCCTCTCAAACCTGAAAGGGCCGATGTGTGTTTTTCTAGGGGATCATATGATCAACACCAACTGCTCCGCTGTCCACACCCGGCAAGCGCTCTGCTGCAAGATGTCTGTGGAATATGATAAATTCCTGGAATCTGGGCAAAAGTAGGTGAAACACATTGTTCTGATGGGCTGCTCCTCCGGCTGTGTGCTCCCCAGCTGCATTCCAGGATCGTGGGAGACTCTGTTCCGAGAGGAAGGCTCACCTCTGAACCTGCAACTCGTTGTTCTGCCGTGCTCTGTAGTAACTTTGTTTTGCTTTGTTTGAAGATGGTTTTGCCACGTGGATGATGACAACTATGTGAACCCTCGCACTCTCCTGCACCTCTTATCGGCCTTTTCGCACAGCCAGGACGTCTACGTGGGGCGGCCGAGTCTGGACCATCCCATCGAGGCAGCCGACCACGTCCAAAGTGATGGATCAGTAAGCGAACCCGTCAGGTGGTCTGAGAGACTTCCTGACCTTCCCAGCTTTTAAAGCCTTGAGAGTTCATAGGATTCCCCCCAAAAGGAAGGATTTACTCTGCCAGCCATGAACCCGGCCCTGGTCCTTTCCAGAGACCGTGCTGGGTTAAACGAACCTTCATTCTGAGCTCGTGTCCGTGTGTGTGGTAGTTCGTCTCCCGGGGGTCTGTTTCCCTGCCTTTACTCACCTCTGGTGTGGGTAACGGGTTTAAACTGAAAGCAGGGAGATTCAGATTAGATAGCAGGAAGGAATCCTTCCTGCAGAGGGTGGGGGGCACTGGGACAGGTGCCCAGAGAAGCTGTGGCTGCCCCATCCCTGGCAGTGCCCAAGGCCAGGCTGGATGAGGCTGGGAGCACCCTGGGCTATGGAGGGTGTCCCTGCCCATGGTGGGGGGCGGCACTGGGGGGCTTTAAGGTCCCTTCAATCCAAACCAGTCTGTGATCTCCCTCGCACTGAGGAGAGTGGAGCCTCCCCACCTTGACTTGTTCTTTTCCTTTAGTGGTTTTGGGGGTGGTGTTCCTGGGTTTGGGGGTTTTTGCTTGTTTTGAGAGCAGTATCACATCATCATCTTGCACCAACCTCTGGTGGGTGACAGAGGCTTTCTGGGTGCAGAAGGCATTTCCGGTACCGAGTGGTTACTAGGTTTCCCAGAAGCAGAAGCAAACATTGCTCACGGGATAGATGTGCTAAAGGACGAGTCCTCGCCGGGTCACAGACCTACAGATAAATCAATCCCCTGGCCAGAAGTCAGTTACAGAGCAGCCTGTTAGGGACGGCTCTGCGTAACAAAGCAGCCTCCTTGGACATGGAGCCAAGTGGCCTTTGATTTCCTCGGGAACACCGAGCTGGCTGTGACTCTGGGCTGGAATGACCAAGGGACAGATGGAGCTGGGTAGGAGCGGGACTACAGTTCCTCAGTTGTGCTGATGGGATGGTTCGCCGGCTCTCGGTTCCATTTGCCCGCCAGCACAGCCAGCCGGGCGTTCAGCACCCTAAAGAAAGAGGAGTTCTGACTCCAGCGCGGTCTGTGATCTCGGGTAGAACCCCGGGTTCCCTCCCCTGCTCAGCCAGATGGAAAAAGCTGACCATCAGTAACTGCTGTGTGTTTTTCTTATTGCTCCTCAGAAGACAACCGTGAAATTCTGGTTTGCCACAGGTGGAGCAGGGTTCTGCATCAGCAGAGGTCTTGCCCTGAAGATGAGTCCCTGGGCCAGGTGAAGGCTGTTCCTAGCTGAGCCCCGTTGCCGTGCAGTAGGCTCTGAAGCGTGTTTCATCTCTCTGTCCTCTGTTCCACAGCCTGGGTAACTTCATCAGTACGGCGGAACGAGTGCGTCTTCCCGACGACTGCACTATCGGCTACATCATCGAAGGGCTGCTGGAGGTGAAGCTGCTGCACAGCCCGCTCTTCCACTCCCATCTGGAAAACCTGCAGAGGCTACAAGGCGAGTCTGTGCTGCAGCAGGTAGGGCTAAGCCTCATGTCCTGTGCTTCCAGTCACACGTGGGTCTGAGCAGGAAGAATACCCTCCCTAGACGTGGTGCCCTTCTGCAAAGCAGGGTGTCTGCAGACTTCCCCAGAGCTGCGTCCCGTCCAATCCCTTCCTCTGGGGAAAAAGCATGCCCTTTCACCCTAGGCTGTTAGGTCGTGGGGCTGTCCCCCCGCTGGGGACACGTTCAGCCGGGGTGGGGTGTTCCCCGCTCCCTTCCAGACCAGCTCCCCGTGAGTCACGGTGGCAGCAAGCGTGGAAGGAGTTTGCCTGCCGTTCAGGGTGTTTCCTCTCTGCCTGACCAAGTCTGGGGCTCAGTTCACGCTGCTCGCAAACGCTGGTGTCGCGGCCGGAGCAAGTGCCTCTTCAGTAACCAAGACGTGCTTCAATGTTTGATCCGTTTGAAGAAGAACTTGTCTGGATCCCAAGAAACTGAATGTTTCTTAGGCAAAATCAAGTCGTTTTTTAACTGCTGGGCAACCTTCTTGCTCACGGGCAGTAGATGGAGCTGTAGGGCCAGCCGGGAGCTCTGCCCCGTGCTGTTTGGCACCATGAGAAAACCGAGAGCGCGGTTTTGCCCCTCCAGCTCCTCGGTTCGATTTTCCTGGCAGCTGTATTGGGCAGCAGCAATGTTCGCTTGGGGCCAGATTCCAGCGTGATGCAACCTCCTGCGTGTCGGTGAATTTAACTGCGGGCTGAACGCAGCCTTTCAGTGGCGATCGTCGTTTCCCCGGGACCGTAACAGCGGACCCCAGATCCGGGAATTCTACAAATAGAAAGCAAATGGAAGTTGTCTTGTACCTCGCCCCGACACCCTGCCGGCACGGTGCTTGTGTGGAAGAACAGCACTGAACTGGACTTCCAGAGATGTGGCTTTTGAGGCCAGGCTGGTCACACGGCAGCCCTTGGCGTGCCCATTGACATCCAAGTGTTACTGTTTTCCCTCTGCGCTGACGCTGCTGCAGGCTTGGGGCGATGCCTGGTGAGGGTGAACAGATGCTGTTTGTTGAAGGTGCAGCATCAGCAGGATTCCTGCCCTTGAGAGTTTGCAGCTGCACCTCGTCCTTCGGGGCAGCGCATCCTTCGGCTCCGTTGTTTATCCTCCCACGTTGCCTTCAGGCGAGCAGTGGTGCGCCGCGGTTCAGCGTAACCCCCCGTCCCGCTCAGACCGGGTCCTCGAGCCTTCACGCCTGGTTAACATCCCGCTATCCCCACGCTGGGTCTCTGCGCTGGTGATACAGTTTCTGACTCTTTATGTGCTTGTGCAGGTAACACTAAGTTACGGCGACCCTGAGAACAAACACAACGTTGTGAGTGTGGGAGGAGTGTTTGGCCTTCAGCAAGATCCGACCCGGTGAGTGTCCGCTTCCAAAACCGGATCTGCCTGCCTCGTTCGTGATTATCAGCTGGTAGAGGGATCCAGCCCGCCGACGGATTGTTGGCTGCTGTCGCTGTGCAAAGGCAGACCCGTCCCCTGCTCTAGGCTGCTGCACGTCCAGGGCTGGGGCGTTCCTTGTATGGGAATTCCGATCTAATCCTTTGGTTTGGTTGTTTTCTCCTAGGTTTAAATCTGTGCACTGCCTGCTCTATCCGGACACTATCTGGTGCCCCGCTAAGAAGACGTCCTAGTTCTGAGCAGTCCCTGGCACCTGCACCTCACCCTGGTTTCAGCGACAGGAGCTGTGACGGACTGGTCCGGTTTGTGGGCGTTGTCCCTGAGCGGAGGCCTCTGCGGAGGAGCTGCACAGGCTCCACTTAGGAAAGCGGCGGGGTGGCTTGTTCAGCTGCAGCCCGGGACGTTCCGGGAGGAATCCTCGTGCTTCTGCGCAGTGACCGCGTAACGACTGCGGTCACACGTGCGCGGCTCTCCTGGCGCTCTTGTCCGATGCCAGTGCCACGTGAACCTGTGCGGACGTACCCCAGGCAAACGCAGAACTGGGAGTGTGGGGGTGCTCCCCCTGCGGGGTGCTCCCGCTGCAGGGGCTTTGGCAGGCCCTCGCCTCGAAGCTGGCGTGCTACAGCAGACTGTAGTCCCTGTGGTGACGAGAGGGAATGCTTTCACTCATTTTCCTTGGGAACAGAGTTGCTCAAGAGCTTCTGTGGGCTGTCACACCAAAGCCCCACCCGTGGGCCAGGACAGGGTCTGTCCGTGACCACCCGAAATCCCTAGGGTAAGCAGGGCTGAGCCCGTGTCGTGGGAGAGCCCTGTATAAGGGCAGGCTTGCTGGGCCTGGGTCAGCGCTGCTCACGGTGCCCGCTCTCCCTGTAGCCCGTGTGTACCTCCCGTGGAGGTGACTGTCAAACCTGGCTCTGACCAGCTCGGTCGCGGTGGTGGTTGATGGGGGGATGGTCTGCCAGGGCAGTGCTGGCCAGCGGGATGCTGACCGCTGCCGCTTTGCCTGTAGCCACTCGGGTGAGCGCGCGGGCTGGCGCAACGCCCGGCTTCTGCAGTTGTGCTGCATCTCTGGCTCCGGTGAGGGAGGGGTGCCGCGCAGCTGGGGTGCCGCGCAGCTGGGGTGCCCTGCGGAAGGCTTTGATGGGATCCGCTCAGGACCTTTAGTTGCCGGGCTGTGGTTACTCCAGTTCAGCTTCGTCAGGCAGCCTTTGGGTGAGCCGGTGGCCTGGATCTGTGCGCGTTTTCGCTGCCGCTTAACGTTTCGGGGAACAGCTCGTGCAGCCGCGAAGGAGGCCGCGTGCTCGCGCCAAGCACGAGGCCGGTGCTGCGGCAGCGTCGCCGCCTGCTGCCTCTTAAATAAAGTAAGCTTCGTTTTGAAAGGGGAAGAAGCGGGACCCCGCGCGCTTCCTTTCGTTAGCCCAAACTGGCCACGTCCAGCCCCCAGCTGCCGTGAAGAGCAGCGTAAAAACGGCACTGCGAAAGTGCTGTTTGCTCTCACGAAGCCTTCGGGACGAACTTGGCGGTGCCGTGCTGGAGCGTGAGGCTGAAGCACGCCGAGGACGGAATGGCGCCGTGCGACCCGGAACCGTGCTGGGTGGCTGCGGTGTGGGCCTAGCAGCGCTTCGGGAACCGTGCTGTGCTCCAGCTACCTGCTGGCTCCCGGCCACGGGAGAACGGGGATGGCGTCGGCAAACGCGCCGCGTAGCCAGGCGTGGAGCCCGCGGAGGGGTCAGCCTCCTGAAATGCTCTTCCCTGACGCTAAGCACAAACCCCTCTGCGGAGCCCCCCGGCAGCGCACTGCGGTGCAGCAGCTCCTCCGTGACCCCCTCGCTGTGCCCGTCCTGCCCTACCTGAGCCTGCCCGGGGCCCCGCGCCTGCCGCTCTCATCCTCCCAGGCCACGACAGTCTGGGGCCGTGAGCGGGCTCCAGCAGCACCTTCAGGGCGGCTCTTGTCACGGGCTGCGGGAACGGCTGCTTTCCGGGGGGCTGGGGGGGGCTGGGGGCCGCGTCCCGCCCGCCTCGAGGGCTGCTCGCCTGAGGCGGCCGCGCTCCGCAGCAGCGCCGAGGCCTGCGGCCGCCCCGCCAGGCCCCGAGGCCCCGCCCTCGAGGCCCCACCCTCGAAGCCCCGCCCCCTCGAGGTCCCGCCCCCCGGCCCGGGGAGTCCGGAGCCCGCCGCCCGCCCGCAGGATGGAGCCGCAGCTCGGCTTCCGCGGCCGCCGGGCGCTGGTGACCGGGGCCGGCAAAGGTGGCCGGGCGGGGGCCGGGGGGCCGGGCGGGGACCGGGGCCGGGGGGCCGGGGCTGACGCCGTCTCCCCGCAGGCATCGGGCGCGCCGTGGCCGTGGCGCTGAGCAAGGCCGGGGCCCGCGTCACCGCGCTGAGCCGCACCGCGGCCGACCTGGAGAGCCTCGCGCGAGAGGTACCGGCCCCCCCAACCCCCCCGGAACGCCTTCCGCTGCCCCGGGACACCCCCCGCCCGGGTGACGGCCCCCCGCCCACGCCGCCCGCCCGCCGCAGTGCCCCGGCATCGAGCCGCTGTGCCTGGACCTGGCGGACTGGGCGGCCACGGAGGCGGCGCTGGGCGCGGCGGGGCCCTTCGAGCTGCTGGTGAACAACGCGGCCGTGGCCGAGCTCCAGCCCTTCCTGGAGGTGACGCGGGCAGCGCTGGAGCGGTGAGTGCCGCGGGCCGGGGGGGCCGCGGGCTTGTAGGGGCGCCCGGCGTTCCCCAGCCGTGGGGGGGGGTGGGGGGGTGTCTGCCGCCGCCCGCTCCCCTCTGCCCCTGCCCCAGCAGCCCCTGCCCCCTCCCCTCTGCCCCTTCTGCCCCCACCTGTCCCCCTCTGTCCCATCTGCCCCCCTCTGCCCCCGCCCGCTCCCCTCTGCCCCTGCCCCCTCAGCCCCTGCCCCAGCAGCCCCTGCCCCCTCAGCCCCCGCCTGCCCCCCTCTGTCCCATCTGCCCCCCTCTACCCCTGCCTGCTCCCCTCTGCCCGTGCCCCAGCAGCCCCTGCCCCCTCCCCTCTGCCCCTTCTGCCCCCACCTGCCCCCCTCTGTCCCATCTGCCCCCCTCTGCCCCCGCCTGCTCCCCTCTGCCCCTGCCCTATCAGTCCCTGCCCCATCTGCTCCCCTCTGCCCCTGCCCGCTCCCCTCTGCCCCCCGCTGCCCCCTCCCCTCGCTGTCTCCTCCTCACACACTCACCCTTCGCCCCGGGAACACCGCCCGGCGCTGACGCTGCTCGGTTACCGAGTACCCAGGCTGCGGCGTCACCCCTCGGGTGCCGGGGTGTGCGGGAGAGACGGGTGCCCGCTGCTGTGAGCGCGGCCCCGATCGCCTGGTCAGCTCCGACTCGGTCCCGGCCGGTGGGAGGGCGGCTGTGCTGGGGTAAGGCGGGCGGATTTGGAGCCGACAGCCAGGTAAGGGAGTCGAAAACCGCCGCAGAGGGACGTGGGGTTTGCTGCCTGCAGCGGAAGAGCTGTAGTTCCAGCGGGGGTGAGCTCCGGGATGCAGGAGGCCCTGCTTCGGGCCTACACGGAAAGTGGCTGTTGGGGGGCGGTAATAAAGGGTTTGTGACTGGCAAACGAGCCGTGTGGATTCTGCTAAGGCCGTTCTGCAGGACTGGCCGGTAACGGCCCGACCGGGGACGATGCGGCAAACGGCACAAGCTGCTCCTGCGCGTCTCAGGGCGGATCTGCTGCGGTGAAGCCTTGGGAAGGGTTTGGCCGACCCCGGCGCCGGCCCTGGCTGAGGGCCCTGGGTCACTGAACTGTAACAGGGGGACATTGCTCTGCTGGAGAGCAGAGTCCTGCTGGCAGCGTCCGAGCGCGGGCGCCCCGCTCCCCTGCACACCAGCAGCTCGCGTCCTCTGCCCCATCATCCTGCTGGCCGGTCCGCCCTGGCCGTGTCCATCATCCGTGTCCCCCGGACCCCGGCAGCGCTTGGCCTCCGCGGCCTCCCAAGGCAGCTCCTCTGCGGCTGGCGCTGCCGCCGCTCGGTAACTGCCCTTTGGTTTGCTGCAGGTCTCTCGCTGTGAACTTCGGGGCCGTGCTCCACGTGTCCCAGGTGAGGAGGCCTGGCCGCTGCCTTGTCCCCGCGCGCAGCAGGGACCTTGTGCTCAGCGGAGACGAGCGTCCCCGGCGGGGCTAAAGCGACTAATCCAGAACGAACCCGGCGCGCGCAGCCCCCTCACTGGTTTGGAGTCTGTTGCGAGTGGGAGGCGGCGAGGACTCGCTTCCTCCGGATTAGGGCCGGGCAGGATCCCCACGGAACGCGGCAGGGGTTGCTCCCGTTGCGATCCCGGCAGCCCTTTGGGGTTTTTCCCTCTCCCCCGTCCCAGATCGTTGCTCGGCAGATGATCGCCCAGGGGCTGCCGGGCGCCATCGTCAACGTCTCCAGCCAGGCGTCGCGGCGCGCTCTGCGGGATCACGCCGTTTACTGTAAGTGTCGCCGTCGGCAGGGCCCCGCGCGGCTCGGGCTGCCTGGGGACCCCAGCTCCGGGCTGCCGGCTGCCAGGCCGGGCAGCGGGATGCTCCGCGTGCTCCCGGCCCGGTGCGACGCGCTCGAGCGCCTCCCGCTTGTCCCGTCTCTTGAAGGTTCCACAAAAAGTGCTTTGGACATGCTGAGCAAAGTGATGGCCTTGGAGCTGGGCCCCCACAAGGTAGAGTGCCGCCCCGGGGTGCTGCCCTGGGGTGCTGCCCCGGGGTGCTGCCTTGGGGTGCCGCCCCGGGGTGCCGCCCCGGAGGGCCACCCCGGAGGCGTGGGAGCTCTCCGGGAGCGTCACCTGGCGGAGCAGGCCGGTGAGGTGGGCTGTTGCTCTCGGTCCCAGATCAGGGTGAACACCGTGAACCCCACGGTGGTGATGACGGACATGGGGAGAGTCAACTGGAGCGACCCCCAGAAATCTGCTGCCATGATTAGTCGGATTCCGCTGGGGAAGTTCGCAGGTCAGTGGGGTGGGTTTGTTGGGCTCCTCGGCTGTACCCCAGCCCCCCCCCCGGCCCCAGGCACCTGCTGCTCCTGGGGGCACAGCCACGACCACCGAGCGGCTGAATTCCCGAAGAACCGACCTTCTCCCCCTCGTGCGGCTCCTCCGGACGCGGGGCACGCGCTCCGTGACTCACGGGCGTCACCGGGAGGGGGGCACAGGCGCTTGCGAGCGCGGCGGCACCTGGTCGCAGCAGGGACCTCTCGGTGCCGCGCCCAGAGCCAGGCCTCGGGGCTGCCTGGTTTCTAGGACAGTTTGCGGGGTGCAGCGGGCGCCGTGTCTGATTGCAGAGGTGGACGACGTGGTGAACAGCGTCCTCTTCCTGCTGAGCGACCGGAGCGCGATGACCACCGGCAGCTCGCTCGTGGTCGACGGCGGGTTTCTCGTCTCCTGAGACGGCGCCTGCATTTCAGACCCGGCCTCGGTCCCGCGCTGCGCGGGTGCGAACCGGGTTCAGCGCCGTGACAGGCGCGGCGGGGCCGGGGCGGAGGGGGCAGCGGGGTCGGGACCATCCGGGCAGCGGCGCCTTTCGGGGCTGCTGTAATAAAGCTCACGCACGCCGTCATGGAGAATGTTTATTGCACCAAATAAGGTTTTCTCTCGTCACTCTACAGGATGATTAGAAACTGGACCTGTCTTTCTCCCAACCCCGCTCCCCCCCAGTCCTTCCGCTCTCCCTGTGCCGTCCAGACCCACGGAGCCCGCGGCACGCGGGGGAGGGAAGGGCGGGGGGAGCAGACCCACCGCGTCCTTTGCTGTCCTTGGTAGAAAAAAACAAAACAGAGGCAACAACCGCAGCCCTGCTCTGCAGAGGCTGGATCGGGGGGCGGCCCTGCTGAAGGCGGACGGGGGAGCAGCGCCACGCTGTCCTCGGCCGTGCGCACCCGGAAAGGCAACTGCCGCGACTGCTCCGAGCCGTTCCGCTCGCGAGCCCGGCTGGTACGCGCCGAAGCACCCAACGGGTTGCTCGGCTCCAGCTCTCGACCCCGTCGGGGCGGGGGCGATCTCCCTGACAGTCTCGGGCCGTGTCTGCCAGAGCGCCGGCTGCGACCCGCTGGCCGCGGCAGCCGGGCAGGAGCCCCCGGCGCGCTCCGGGCCCTCCGGTCGCTCGGCACCGCCCTCCCGCTCCCTCCCCGCTCCCGCCAGGCTCTTGCCCTCCTCCACCCGCGCGCTGAAAGCGGGCGCTTGCGGTACAGGGTGGACGGCCCGGCCCTGCCAGCCTGGAGCTCGGGAGAGCCCGCTGCCCCGCGGAGCCGCCCTGCCTTCCCCGCTGTACCTCCCCTGGGGGCTGCGCAGCCCCCGGCTGGGCCCCTGCCCCCGCTGCCCCTTCACACCAACACTGACGGTAAATCAAAGAGACATTTAAAAACACTGACTTCGAACATGATGAAGGGCCCTACACATCCCGCCCCCTCCAGAAACACCCAGCTAACACCCAGCTGGCAGCCACGACCACGTGCTGAGCCAGCGCCTTGGCCGCCGCCCTCAGAACACGGTGCACTTCTTGCCGGGCTTCTTCACGGGCGGCGGGCAGAGCACGGCCCGGATGGCTTCATCAAACACCGTCTTCAGGCCCCGCTGCGTCAAGGCAGAGCACTCGAGGTACTTGACCGACCCTGGGGGAAAGAGAGCTCCAGCTCAACCCCCCCGGCGCCACCAGGACGCGCCGCCCCGCGCCCACCGCGAAGGGAAAAGCCGAATGCCGCGGCGACTCACCGATCTCCCGAGCCATGGCCAGGCCCTGGGGGTAGGTGATGGGGGCCAGTTTCTTGTCACGTAACCTCTCGATGGTGTCCTTATCGTCCCGCAAGTCCAGCTTGGTGCCCACCAGGATGATGGGTGTGTTCGGGCAATGGTGCCGGACCTCAGGGTACCACTGCAACAGAGAGCGCGGGCGGAAGTAAGCGGCTGCAGCCCTGAGGACGCGCTTAGTACGGGGAGCAAGGGTTTGCTGCTGTGGCACCCCTCAGCGGGGCGCCGGGCACGCCCTGCCGAGGGAGGTCGGTGCGATGGGGTAACGGGGGCGCCGAGACATGGCATCGTGACAGCCCGCCGCACGCCGGCCCTCCCTTGGCTGCTTTCTAGGACATCCCTTCTCTGGGACGCCGGCTCAGGCAGGCGGGAACCGGGCCGTTTGGAACGAAGGCGCGGGTAAAGAGCAGCCCCCTCCCAAAACCCCCAGGCTACAGCCTTCCCGTATCCAAAGGCGTCTGCCGGGGGCTCTGGGCCGCAGGCGTCCGCGGCGTGGGCCGGGGCAGCCGTTACCTTGGCTCTGACATTCTCGAAGGAGGCCGGACTCACGAGGGAGAAGCAGATCAGGAAAACGTCCTGCGCAGAGAAACGAGGGTCAGCAGCAGGTAGAGGTGGTGGGGGAGGGGGCGAGGAGCCGTGCCAAGGACAACCGCCCGCCACGGCAGCTCTAAGGAATTCTTCCCCGCTAAGGGCGCTGGAGTTCCGCGGGGGAAGGGAACGGGGCGCGGAGCGCGCGATTCCATCTGCCACGCTCTGCACGCGCAGCGGGCTTCCCCCGCAGGGCCCACGCAGGAGCAGCTACAGCCAGGGAACCGCGACCTGCGCCGCCCAGGGACGCTGGGACCGTGGCTCGGCCGCAGCCAGCCCCGCACCATCCCTTCCCCTCCAGCCCCGCACCATCCCTCCCCCTCCAGCCCCGCACCATCCCTCCCCCTCCAGCCCCGCACCATCCCTCCCCCTCCAGCCCCGCACCATCCCTCCCCCTCCAGCCCCGCACCATCCCTCCCCCTCCAGCCCCGCACCATCCCTCCCCCTCCAGCCCCGCACCATCCCTCCCCCTCCAGCCCTGCACCATCCCTCCCCCTCCAGCCCTGCACCATCCCTCCCCCTCCAGCCCCGCACCATCCCTCCCCCTCCAGCCCCGCACCATCCCTTCCCCTCCAGCCCCGCACCATCCCTCCCCCTCCAGCCCCCCCGGCGCCCGGAACTGTTCCAGCACCGCCGGGACGCAGAGAGCAGAACCGCGTCAGGGAAATTCCGCCGCGGCGCTTCCCGAGCAGCCGGCGTTACGGCTGCAGCCGCAGGAACGTGAGTTGCCTCCCGGGAAAGGAGCCTGGCTGTCCCTGGGAGCCCCCCCGGCCCGAGTGGGGGTGGGTGCAAGCCCGTCCGAGCCCAGGACTCACCGTCTGGGGGTAGGAAAGCGGCCGCAGCCGGTCGTAGTCCTCCTGCCCCGCGGTATCCCAGAGGCCCAGGTTCACCGGCTTCCCGTCCACCATGACGTTGGCGGAGTAGTTATCGAACCTGCCACGGAAGAGCCCGTCGTGTGGGTCCCTCGGGAGCACCCCCCCAAACCCAGGGGGCAGCGGCTCGGGAGAGGACACCGCCACACAAGGCCTGTGGGGCCAGGCTGCCCCCACAGCCGCCCTCCCCGGGTGTGGAGCCCACAGCCGCCCTCCCCGGGTGTGGAGCCCACAGCCTGGGTGGCCGCGGGTCCCCTCGGGGGCGGGGGCCGAGCCCGTTACTCACACGGTGGGGATGTACTCTCCAGGGAAGGCATTCGTGGTGTAGCTGATCAGCAAGCAGGTCTTCCCCACGGCTCTGCAGGGAGAGGAGCGACAACGTGAAGGGGGGTGCTGCGGGACGCCCCGGGCGGCCAAACCCACCCTTCCCCACCCCAAAAGAGGTGTGAGGGAACCACCCCGTGGCAGGCCGAGGGACCAGGACCCCCACCCCCCAACCCGTCAGCCCCAGCAAAACGCCAGGCAACGCTGGTTTGGTCCAGGATCCAGGAGCGCGGGAACGCCCAGGGTCTGCGCCGGCCCGGAGATGCCCGCGGCGAGCAGAGCGGGCCCAGGGCGGTGGGGAACACGCAACACCGCGGCGCCGCGAGCCGCGCCGACACCGGGCTTCACCGGTGATAAACGCCGAGGGGGAAAATACGGATCCGCAGGCAAAGACGAACCTTGAAAGGGACCGTCGGCAGTTTGGAAAGAGACTTCGGCATCGCCGCAGCGGAAGGCCCCGCTCGGGGCTTCGCTGAGGGCCCGCGCCCGTGGGGGCCCGCAGTAGCCAATGCGTGAGCTTCGGGAGCCCCGCGGCTCGTGAGAGCTCGGCTGCAGGAACCGGGGAGCAGCGGGAGCACGAACAACCCTTCGGCGCCGCACGGGGCTGAGAAACCGCCCGCGGGCACCAGCGGCCGGGAAACGCGGCGGCCGGGGACCCCCCGCCCAGCCCCAGGAGGAAGGACACGGGGAGAGGCCGCGGGAGCGAGACCCCAGGAGACCCCAAGTGTTGCGCCGGGGTCACACAGCGCAGCCAGAGCCACACGGACCCCGTCCCGCTGGCGGGGAGCACAGCGGCTGGGTGAGCAGCCCCTGCGCCAGGAGCTCGCTCCCCCCAGCCCGGGTGCTGCCCCCAGCCCGGCTGCTCACGGAACGCCCGGGTCCCCACGGTCCGGTACCCACGTTGGTCCGGCCTCCGCGCTGCCGCTTTGGTCTGAGAGCAGGACCCCGGGCCGCAGCCCCTTCCCCGCACGCTGTGCCCCCCCCCGGCCGCGCTGTTCTGGGGGTGACCCCTTCTCCTGCTCCCCCCGGGGCTGCTCCCCGGGGGTGTGGGGAGGGGGGAGGCCGGGCCCTGCCCGGGACCAGCTCACGGTTCTCCACGTCCCAGCCCTGCGCCGGCTGCGGGACGGGCAAAGGCAGCGGGAACCTGAGCGCCGCCGCGGGAGCAGCACCGGGAGCGGCGGGAGCAGCCCGCACACGGGCGAGTGCCGGGAACGGCCCACGGGGAGCCCGAGGAGGGTGAGAGGAAACACGGGGAGGGCAGGAGCAGCAGCGCCCCGCACCCGGGGCCGTGGGGGTCCCTGGGGAGGGCTGGAGAGGGAGATGGGACAGGGGAAGGAATCCTGCCCGGGGAGGGGGCGCTGGGACAGGTTCTCAGAGAAGCTGTGGGTGCCCCATCCCTGGGGGTGCCCAAGGCCAGGCCGGACGGGGCTGGGAGCACCCTGGGCTGTGGATGGGGTCCCTGCCCGTGGCTGGGGGGGTACGGGGGGGGGCTTTGGGGTCCTCCCAACCCATTCCGTGACTCCGAGCCGGGTCACGCTGCCGTGACAACCGACAGCCACCGGGGAACAACGAGCCAGGCTGCAAGCTCGGGAAAGGGCGGCCGTTTCCCAAGCACGCGCCACCGGGCCGGCCCGAACGGCGCCGAGAGCCCGGCCCCGAGCCGGCAGGCGACGGGGGAGCGGGACGCGCCCGGCCGGGCTGGACCGGCCCCGATCCCCGCCGCGCCCGCTCGGCCTCGGCCCCGGCTCCCCCGCCCCGACCCCCCGCGAGGGGCAGGGCCCGCCGCCCCGGCTCCGCGCCCGGCGGCCCGGCCCCGCCCCGCCCGGGCCCCGCGGCGCTCCGGGCCGGGCCGCGCCGGCTCTCCCGGGCCGCGGGGCGGGGCCGCGCCGGGCCCTCCCTCCCTCCCGGGCCCGCTGGGCGCGGCGCTGCGGGGCCCCGGCGCCGCCGCGCACTCACCCGTCGCCCACCACCACACACTTGATCGCCTGCATCTGCCCGCGATGGCGGCGCCGCCGCGTTCCGCCGCAGTGACAGCCCCGGGGGCGGCGCCGCGCCGAGCGCACCCGAGCCCAGCCGAGCGCGGCCGAGCCCGCGGCGGGGCGGCCCCGGCCACGCCCACAGGGGCGGGGCTTCTGGAGACCACGCCCGTCCGCACCGGGGCCGGTCACCGGCCGCCGCTCGGCACCTGGAGGGGGGGGGGGGGCAGCTCCCGCCCCCGGCGGGACCGGGGCCTGCGGGGCCGCTCCGCCTCCCGGGGCGCTGCCGGGGGCACCCTGGAACGGGCTTTGTGCCGCTCCCCTCCGCGGGGCCCCGCCGCTTCGCTTTTACCTTCGTGCAGAACCGGGATCCGTACCCACCCCCAACAGCCCCCTCGGGCAGGGCCCTGCGCAGGATGGCAGCACCAGGACCCCCCCGGCCCCCCGGCCCGGCCTCAGGGCACGATGCAAAAGCTCTTTATTATGGAACAGCAACACCCGCGAACACAAACCCCAGCGGCCGCACGACGGGGGGGCCCCGCCAAGTACCGCTCGTCCCCATCTCCCACCTCCGCCCGCCCCAGAGGCTCGGCGCGGTCCTGGCACAGGGCAGGAAGCACCTTCTCCCCCCCCCGGCATCGCCCCACCCCGGGCAAGGCCCAGGAACCAGCACGGGGCTGGGGGACGCCGAGGCGGCAGCAGCACAACTTGGCCATCGAGCACGGCGGAATGAAGGCCGGCGGCGTTTCGGCCACGAGAAGCCCAGCCGCGGGCTGCAGGGGACGAGCCCGGAACGCAGAGCCCGACCCCCCGCCCTTCCCCTGCTGTAGGGGCTTCACCCAGGGCCAGAGCCCAGCTGCACGGTCAGAGCTGCGGCAGCCGCTGCTGCCAGCACCAGGCCCAGGGGGGGCAAGATCCCGCAGACCCGGGACCCCATCAGCAAAGGAAGAGGCTCCCGCGCTCAGGGAAGCAGCACTGTCAGTGAGAACAGCCCGCCACGGGACCCCCGGTGCCCAGGGCCACCCCAGGACCGCCGGACACTCCCAACGCTGCAGCGGGGCGGGGGCTCCACCACGATCGCAGACCCACCAGCCCAGCCCGGGACGCCCGTTTCCTCCTCTCCTTTGGCTTCCCAAGAGCGAGTTCCTGTTCGGGAGCCTCGGACAACAGGGTCCCACGTAGGAAGAGGGGGCCGAAGAGGGGGCCTTGGCGGGGCCGCTCACCCTCCCCCGGCAGCAGGTACCTGGATCCTCTAACCACGCCGTCAGCTCCTGGGGCCGTGGGTTCCCAGGGGGGAGCCCTGCACGTAGGCCATGATGGCATTCCGCAGGAAGCCCGCTCGCTGGGCCTCCTCCTCCCTCATCCTGCAGATGTCCGCCTCCTTCACCCTCAGCTTCTCCAGCAGCAGGGAGATTTCCCCCTCCTTGTCCAGCAGTGCCTCGCGGTGGCTGCTTGACAGGGCTGTGAAGGAAGAGCAGCGTTAGCCAACGACACCGGGGGGGGGCCCTGCACAGAGGGACGAGACGGCGCAGGCACGGCCAGGGGCGCCGGGGGCAGCCGCACGAGACAGCGCGCGAGGCCTTGCACAGACAGGGCGTGACACGTCACCGCAGGAGACCCAAACGCGATCCCCGCTGCACAGCTCCGCAGAGTTACCGAGTCTGGGCTCCAGGAAAGGAGGACAAGGATCCCCGCCAGCACCCCGGGAGGGAGCGCGCGGTCCCTGGCCGCACGCGCGGCAGGAAGCACAGCTCAGCTCCAGGCCGGCCGTAGGGGAGCGAGGGATCCGTCACCTTTCAGCTGTCTCTCCAGGGCGGCGATCTTCTCCCTCAGCCCTTCCTGCGCCGTGCGTTCAGCCTCCAGGTGTCCGATCTGCTCCTGCAGTTCCACCTTCACTTTATTCACCTCCGCCACTTTCTCCTCTTCCTTCCTGTTCAGGTCCTGGCACACACAGACAAACCCTGAGTAACGAGCAGCTCGTGACACCCCTGCGGTGACCGCCCCTGCTCCGGTCCCGCTACCTGCTGCAGCTCGTCCAGCTGCCGCCGCAGCCCGTCGGCGCGCAGGCTCCACTGACTGGCCTTGGCCTGGGCCTGGGCCACCAGCTCCTTCTGCCTGAGGCAGCAGTTCTGAGCCTCATCCCGCGACTCGGTCAGCAGCCGCAGCTTCTCCTCCAGGAGCTCCAGTCGCTGCTGCTGTAGGACACGGGAGGACGGAGATACGTCAGCACCACTCCCACCCCTGCGCAGGGATTCTCCCCTTCCTCTTCCCGACGCTCTGGGCCCTCGGTTCAGCCCACTGACGCTGAAGAACCAGCGCGGGACCGAGCCGCAGACACGGCGCGTCCTGGCACGCAGGGGCGAGCCTCCTGCTGCCAGGGAAAACGGGCCGGCGGAGACGCTCGCTGAGGAAGAGCCATGCCCGGGGTGAAGCGCCAACGACACCTCCGGGGTCTGCGACTAACGCTCCCCCTCTGCGTTCTCCAGCTCCCAAACGGCTCGGACACCACCACGCGTGGCAGAGCCACCGCAGCGTCCCCCCCGGACACACGCAGCAGCTTCTCCTGGTTCTAACTTGGCAGAGCTCCCTCTGCTACACGTGAAGAACCTCCCGCCAGTGCTGTGAGACTCCCCACCCCCTGTTCTCCCCAGGCTGCTGACTCCCCCGCCATTCCCACCGAGCCCAGCGACTGCTTCACCCCGCAGCGGCAGCCGCCGGCAGAAACGCCCCCGAGCGCGGAGAAGCGGGAGCAGCCCGGGAGAGCTGCTGTGAAACTGGAGGATCAACACCTGGCTGGAGCTTCAGCAGCTGGCGACTCAAACGCCGCCCGCTGTGACAGCAGCCCACCCGCCCCGATACTGCCGGAAGGCACGAGCGGGTGGGGCGGCGCTACCACCCCCAGACAATTCGCAGCGACCTTCTGGGACTCCCTCCGGAACCTCACTATTGCTGCCAGCGAGACCCAGCGCGGGGCCCAGCGGCACCCGAGACCCAGCGCAGGCCGGGCAGGCAAACCCGCTCCTTCCCAGAGGCCCGTGGAGCGTGGTGTCCTTACCTCCTCCAACCGCGCCTGGTTCCGGGCCCTCACCAGCTCCCCTTCCGCCCGGCCTCGCTCCGCGAGCGCCGCCGCCTTGGCCTGGCTCAGCTCCTGCCACGAAAACGCGGAAGGTCGCTGCGGAGAAGCTGCGTCCCCGCGACGCCGACCGTGACGCAGCAGGCGCCGGGCGCTGGCTACACCGTGACACGCGGGGGGCTACACCGTGACACACGGGGGCAGGGAGAAAAACCCCCATCGCGCCTCCCCCGCCCCGAGGTTGCTGGCTCAACCCGACGGGAACTTCAGCTGCACGAGGGCCGGCGACAGGCGAAGCTTTCCGAAGGCGCGGGAGAGGGGCTGGCTGGGGAACAGGGAGGGAGAAGCACGCCGTGCCACTGGGGACCGCGCGGCAGCGTCTCAAACGGCACCGGGCTCTGCTCAATGCCACCCGCAGCTTTCCCCTGGGACGCTCCTTCCCCAGCCGGAAGCAGGATCGCTGCTCCCAGCGGGTGAACCACTGCTCCGTTCCCTCCCACGGCACACGACGGCCGCGGGAGACTCGGCACAGCTGCCCCGGCCCCCTCCCGCCACCGCGGGGCGGCCCAAGGCGCCTGGAGCCCCCTCACCTCCTCCAGAGCCATCCTGATGGCCTCCAGCCTCTGGATCCTGTCCTGCAGGGAACGTTCGCTGGCCTCAGCGTGCTGCGTCACGCGATCCACCTGCAAAGAGCACGGACGTGTACGCGCCGGACCACTGCTACCGCAGGCACCGCGGCGGGGCCGGGCACCCCCCGGCGGCCCCCGCCTCCCGCAGGGCTCCCAGGAACCCGCAGTGTCCGCAGACTCTGCCGCTGGAAACAGGGACCTTCGGACAGAGATCCCTTCCAGGCCAAGGGGCAGACACGGAGCCCGAGCTCTAGCGACCCCTTCCCTGCTCTAACGCAGCGACAATCTCCCGGCCTACGCGTTTTCTTACCGGATTTCAAACTCTCCAGGTAAACCCCTTGGTAGATTTTCTTTTGGAGATTTCACCCCCCAGTGAACCTCCCAAGAGCTGCCCACAGCCCCGTCGGCATCAGACAGACCGCCCGAGGGTAACCGCCGGACCGGCCGGCTGAGCCCTGCCAAGGGCCACGGCAGCTCCGGCGCGGTTCCTCCGCTAAGGCGGCCGCGTCCCAGCGCCCCGACTCAGCTGCTTCCTCGCAGCCGCTGCCGGGCTGGCACGGGGCTCTCCAAGCCCCTCCTGCAGAACCACGGACCCCAGCCCACCCAGGCTTTGCCGGCAGACGGCCCAGGCACTCCCCGAAGTCAGAGCCCCCTGACGTTTCAAGCTCGCGTAAGAGCGGCCGACGGCAACGACCCCCAGCAGCGCCTGCACGTCAGGACCCCCGCCGCAGGGTGCTGGAGACCCCATCCTCACCTCTTTTAACCGGAGGGACTCCGCGTCTTCGAGGCTTTGTTTAAACCTTCTCTTCTCCGACTCCAGGCGTTCTGCAGGTTAAAAGCAGCCCGTCCCACCACGGCGTCGCTGCCACGCCGCACTCGCACAACCCTTCCCCCCGGCCGCCGCGCGCCGCTGACCCAGGGCAGCAACGCCAACCCGATGGTGACCACGAGCCGCTCCTGCTGCCCCGCTCACCCTCAGCCTGCGCCGCCCGCAGCTTCAGCTCCGCTGTCGTGTTGGTCAAGTCCTGCTTTGCCTGGAAGAGCTGATCCTGCTGGACTTTGCACTTCTTCTCCAACTCGTCCACCTACAAGGAAACCACCGCCCAGGACGTTCCTTGCCTATTGGCAGGGAAGCGGCCGAAGGGGGCGTCAGGGACGCAGGCGAGGATCGCGCAGAGGGGACGCAGCGCAGAAGCGACAGACGTCCGTCCCGCTCTTCAGCCCTGGGCTTGCTTTCCCACCTGGTTTTTCAGCAGCAGATTTTTCTCCCTGGCAGCAGACAGGTCTCGCAAAAGCTTGCCCTCCCGGTCAGCACCCTCCTGCAAACGGGATCAGCACACAGAGCCTGCGCTGCCACCCAGCGCCACACCCAGCGCCACACCCAGCGCCTCCCGGCGCTCGCCCACCGACTGCCACGGCAGCTGTGGTTGACCCACCGGTGGTAAAGCCCTGCCTGTCCCGCCCAGCATCCCCCAGAGCCCCACGGGGCAGGCGTGACCCGGCACCCCGCTCTCAAACCTAACCAGGGCCTCACCTGCTTCTGCTGCTGCAGCTGTGCGAGGTGGCGCTCGGCCGCGCTGGCCTGCTCCTGCCTCGCGGCGCTCAGAAGCTCCGCCAGGCTGTGCGCCTTCTGCTCAGACAGCGCCAGGGCGGCTTCGGCCATCTGCAGCCTGCAGAGAGCACGCGCAGAAGGGGACTGTCCCCCAGTTCCACGGGGACACGTCCAGCGGGCTCTCTGCCCCACACGGCACCAGACGCGGACACGCAGCCGGCAGCGGGCGGAACCAGGGACTATGTGAGGATTTGCCCCGGGAGAAGGGCAGCGCTTGTCCCCGCGCCCAGCGGCCTCCGCAGCGAGTGACCCGGGACGCCTCAGAGTCCGGGGTTCCGCTGCCCCGCTGTGTTTTCCCTGCCTGCACCCCCCAGGACTCGCCCGCTCTGGGAACAAAGCTGGCTGCTTTACACCACCACGCAGCTGTTTAAAACCGGGCACGGAACCCGGAACGCCGGTAGCAGAAGCCACTGGCTCGCTCCGCACGAGGGACGCGTCGCCCTGCGGCACGGTGTGACCAGGCCACCTTCACCTGGCAGGGCTCAACGGGCCAGGCTCAGCAGCGCTGGAGGCCTAACGACTGTCACGCACACGGCTCTGCGCAGCCCAACTCTGCTTCGGGGCAGCCCCCCTGGCTCCTAACACTGGCCAGGTTCCTCCACGCCCCAGACGGCTCCCTGGAGATGCTGCCAACCCGCACGGGGAGCAGGCAGACCCCTGCCAGGCTGTAAACTGCACAAGGACCAGGCCCTCATCCCATCCCCACCACCCTCCGGTTTCCTTCTCGCCCTCTGCTGCTCTGACACCCACGCTGTGATTTTAAAGGGGGCTGAACGTCTCGCGTGGCAAACCCAGAGGCCGGATCTGCCCCTCGTTTCTGGACATTGCTAAGCCAGTCACTCCACACGGCCAGCCCCGGCTCCGCGTGGCACCGTCCGCACCGCTCAGCACAGCGGGAAGGCCGACGTCCTGCTCCGTACCTGGCTTTCAGGGAGTTTGTAATCGAGTGCTGCTCGTCCAGCACCTCCTGCAGCTGGCCCACTCGCGCCGCACACATCCTGCATTTGGGGGGAAAGACAGGACAAGCACATGGAGAGGGCCCGACGCCACTATCGAGGAGCGGACAGAGCTCAAAATTCCACCCACCTGCCACTCCTGGCTATCTCCTCTCTCTGCCTGTCTATGGTGTCCATCAAATCCAGGAACTGTGAACAAGGCAAGTGTCAGCGAGGAAACAACCGCGTCAGCCCGCAGCGTTCACATTCCTCGCCGTTCTCGTCCCGGTGCCAGCGGGAGGCAGCTCCAGCCACTCTACTGGGAGCGAACGGGAGGCGTGAGGGGTCCCTCAGCTCATCTGCCCGAGGGACTCGGCATCACGAGGTGTCAGACAAGCACAGACTCGTGTTTCTAGGTTGGCACCACGTGGAAAATACCAAACCAGCTGCAAAAGCAGACCCGAAAGCTCGAATGTGGGTGGAAACCGTCACCGAAGCTCCCCCGGAATCCAGAGCAACCGTGTCCAGCAGGACACGTGTCCGTACCGCCACGGATCTGACCCCCGGGCAACCGAGCGCCACCTGCGCGCCCAACGATCCTGCCACGGAGCGTCTCACGGGGACGCCAAGGGAAAGCAGAGGATTCCGGCTGCCCTGAGACCACTGACCTGCTTGGCCTTCTCATCCTTCAGACTCCAGATCTCCCTGCTGAGGACGTGTGCCCGGCTCTGGGCCTCGCTCAGGACAGCCTGACGGTCCTGGTTGTGCTCCACGGCTTGTTCTGGTGCGGAGAGAGAGCAGGAGAGCGCGTGTTCGTAAAGCCACGGAGCAGCAAGCACTGCCGGAAGGGAGCACTCAGGGTGGCACCTGGCTACCAGAAGCACCAGGGCGTTAGCCCTTCCCATGCTGGCCCCCCGAGAGGTGCCAGGTGGGGCGGGATCCGAGCGCGATGCACCCCGGGAACGCTGCAGCCGAGGGCAGCCCGTCAGCTGCACCGTGGGCAGGACAAGGGATGTGCCGCAGGAGCCACAGCCGAAGCTGGCTACGCAGAGCCGAACCAGAGCCCCACGTTCTCCCCCCTTCCCGCGGCGTAACAACCTCCAGTTCGCCCCGAACCGCGGTACAAGCGACACCTCCAGCCCTCGCAGCCCCCGCCGCAGGACAAGGGGAGGCAGCGCGGGGCGCTGCGCGAACGCTGCCGAGAGGATGGGGAGGGGGGACACGGCCAGCGCCCTCCTGCAGCAAGTGCCCCAACCAGACTCCCCAGCGCTGAGCTGGGAGAGGAGTCACCGACCCTTCCCCGCCCAACGGGTTCTTACCCACAGCTTTCAGGATGTCGCTGGGAACGTTGTTGCCCGCCAGCTCCAGCCTCTTCAGGCTCTTGTTGCTGCGCAGGCAGCCCAGCAGAGCGCGGCCACCCAGAAGCCCAACGTTATTCCAGCGCAAATCTACGGAGGGAGCAAACTTCCGCTGCTGGGAATCACAGGGCTCGAGGGGAACCACGCTCCCGCCGCATCGGCGAGCACGGCTGATGGTCCTGGACGGGCCGGCACAGACTGGGGGGAATGCCGCCGGAGAGAGGCGAGCGGGAGGGGGGAGAAGGGCGAAGCGGGAAAGGCGGGACAACTCAAGCACAGGAAGCCACTGCGGACCGGCAGGCGCCCAGCTCTGCCCTCCCGTCTCATTGCAGGAGCCAAGGAAGGCTCCTGCCCTCAGTCCGTGGGGGAGACAGAACCAGCACCAAGAACCACGTTTTCCTGACGGAAATCCTGGCAAAACTCCTCGCTACGGCCAAAGGAAGCGTGACGTGTCTCGGGGTCCGGCATGAGGCACGGCCGCAGCATCCACAAACGGGAGCGATCCCACTCCCTGCGCCGCCCCGTCCCGCCCCAGGCACAGTCTCCGTCTGCAGGTGTGGGTGGCTCCAGGGATCCCAGTCACAGTTCCCCCCCGAAGGCCACGGGGATGTGACCTCTACTCCCTGCGCAAAGCCCGGCAAGCGCTCCGGACCGAGAGGAGGAGGGGACGACGCTGGCATCGGCGGGGGTCAGGGCAGGCTGCGGCGAACCGCAAGAAGCGCGCGCGGGCAGGGAACCGGTCGCCCTTACCCAGCTCCTGCAGGCTGGCGTTGCGCTCGAGCGCGGCGGCCAGCTCCCCCGCCCCGCGATGGCTGATCTGGTTATTGCGCAGATCCAGCCGCTGCAGGAAGCCGTTTGCTCCCAGGCCTTGGCAGAAAAAGGAGAAGCCTTCCTCCCACACGCCAAGGCTGTTCCACTCCAGGATCAGGCTAGGGAAAAGGGCAGATTGGGGTTCGGGGAGCAAACGGACAGTGCAAGAGCCCGAGTGACCCCTGGATCGTGGCACCCGTTCCAACACCCAGCTCCCCCAGCAGCGACTCCTCCTTCGGGGGGGAAGGGACGCGGCTACGGCCCTGCATCCGCGGGAAGGGCACCTCCAGTTCCCGCTCCTGCCCCAACCCTCCCAGGAAACTGCCCCACCTGGCGCTGCCCCTTCCCCAGCAGGACGCCCTCCGCCCTTCTCCAGGGCTGCGCTCCACCTGACAGGAGGGACAGGGAGAGGGAGAGGCAGGGACAACTCACCTCCTGATAGACTTGTTCTGCCGAAGAAGCGCTCCCAAAGCCTCAGCTCCCGCCGTTCGCAGGTTGTTGCCCTGCAAGAGAAGCCCCAGGTGACGAGCAGGCTCTGCCCTGTCCCAGCCATCCCATCGGACACCCCCGGGCGCACCCCGCTGGAACCCCCCTTCGCTCTGCCAGAGGCAGCCGAGTAACACCTGTCTCACCCATCAGCCAGCTTCCCAGACAACGGCAGGCGCTGCCGGGAGCGGCAGACACCCCCCCGCGCGCCTCGGGGGGCGCCAGGACCGCGGGCTGACAAACCCCACAGGGTAGCATGGATCAGCACGGCCCGCGACGGGGCGGGAAACGCTGCTCCTGGGTACCAAACCCGTTCCAAAGGGCCCGGCTGGTGCCAGCACGGATGGGAGCGGAAGGTGCGATGCAGGCCAGGAGCGTGCGTTCAAGGGGACGGCTACGTGGCCAGAGGAACAGACACAGAGCGACCGTTGCATCTTGCCGCGTCCCAGGCTCCGGGCTGCCGGACAGACGCTGGCGAGCTGGATACAACCTGCAGAGGCGGCTGTTAACTACCGCAGTGATCGACGCGGAAAGCCGAGGCCTCGCACGCCTCGTCTGGCCAAGCGGCCGCCGCCGGCCGGTTCGCGGCGGTAACTTCCTAAAGCGGAGCAGCCGAGCGGCCCCGGGCCAGGAGCGTCGAGTAACCGGGGAGGTCGGCATAGGGAGCCCGGGAGCAGGCAGGGGCTGCCACGGCTTTACAGAAGCAGGCGTCTGGGGGGCGGGCCCGGCGCAGGGCTGCCCGAACGCGGGTGGAACGCGCGGCCCCACCGCCGTGTCCGTTAGTTAATGGCCTCACCTTCAAATCCAGAGACCTGACCGTGGTGTTGGAGCACAGGCCGTGCAGCAGCAGCTTGGCACCTGCGCAGAGAGACCCCGGAGCTGTCTGCGCGGCGGCTCCGGGGAGCGGGGCAGCCCGGCGGTGCGAGGCTCCACGGGCCGCCGCTGCCGGGCAGCCAGGCCGGGCCGGGCCGGGCCGGGCCGCGGGGCGGGAGCCTCGCGCGTTGCCAGGGAAGAGGCGCCGAGAGCCGCTCCTACCGCGGCCGGGAGGGTGCCCGTGCCCAGGCGGCCCCGCAGAGGCGCCTGCCGGGCCGCTCACCGAGCGGGGACTCATCCCGCCCCCCCAGCGCCTCGGGTCAGCGGCCCGGTGACCTGAGCCGCCGGTACCGGCAGCCACCGCCCCGCCCGCCCGTTCAGGAGCCGCCGCCGAACCCCCCGCGGCGCAGGGAAAACACCTGCGGGAACCGAGGGGCTCACGGTCCCTCCTCGTGAGCGGGGCAGAGCGGGGCCTCCCGCCGCGCCCCCCCCGCCGCGCCCACCTTCGTCGCTGAGGGCGCAGTCGCCGAGCGCCACCTCCGCGAAGGGCGCGGCGCCGGGCAGCAGCCGCCCGAGCGCGCCGCACGTCTCCAGCGAGAGGCTCTGCGCCGCCAGGTCCAGGCGCGCGCGGCCCGGGGCCCCGCCGCACTCGCGCAGCCGCCGCAGCACCGGCTCCTGCGGGGCCGCGCCGCCCGCCGCGCACAGCCGCGCGTAGCCCCGCCGGAAGTCCTCCATGGCGCCGCGCGCCACCTCCCAGGCGACGCACTTCCGGGGCGGGACCCAGCGCGCGGCGCCATGGAGCGGCGGGACGGCCGCGCCGGCGGGTTCAGGACGGTGCGGCGGGCCCGGGCGGGGGGGCGGCCCCGGGGGGGGGGGGAGGGCAGCCCGGGGGGGCTCAGCCGCCCCCGCTCCGCTCACCCCCCCTCCTCCCCCCGCAGGAGACCGCGGACCGGCTGCTCCGCCTCCACTTCCGGGACGGGAGGACCAAAGGTGCCGGGGCGGGGCGGGGGGAGCCCGGGCGGGACGGGGCGCGGCGGGGCGGGGGGGAGCCCGGCCCCCGCGGTCCCTAATCGCTCTGTCGTTGCAGTTAACGGCGACGCGCAGCTGCTGATGGCGGAGATGCTGAACGTCTTCGTCCGAGGTGAGCGCGCAGCACGTGCACGCGCCGGGGGCCCGTGACCGGCGCGAGGGGACACACATACCCCCCACCCCACCCCCGAGCACCCAGGCGGCCTCTGGGTCGCCCCTCCCGGGGCCCGGCCCCCGCCCCTCCCGGGGCCCGGCCCGGCCCGTCTCGCGGCGCCGCTGACGGCCGGGCCCGGCGTGTCCGCAGAAGCGGCAGCGCGAGCCGCCCGGCAGGCTCAGGCCGAGGACCTGGGCACGGTGGAGCTCGAGCACGTGGAGAAGGTGCTGCCGCAGCTGGTACGGGGGGGGGGGGGCAGCCGAACCGCGGCGGGAGGAGCCGAACCGCGGCCCCATCCCCTGTGTCTGGGGGGCCGGTTGGGCCCCGCCGCTGCGCTGACGGCTCTCCGCCCCCAGCTCCTGGATTTCTAGACGCCGGACGGAGCAGGTGTGGCCCTGCCCGACAGCGACCACCCGGCTGGACCTGGGAGGCGAGAGCGGCCCCAGCTTCCCCTGCCCTTCGCATCCCCCCTCCATCACCCAGCGCCGGCAGCCGCCGGGGCGAAGCGGCCGCCCCGCGCTCGGCTGGAGCCGGTTCCCATCCTCCTGCCTCGCCGGGGGCCCACACGCCCGGTACCGCAGACGCCGCCGCGCTCCCGCCAGGCACCGCGCGCAAGGACTGACCGGCTGGCCGGTCCCGCCCGAGGCCCCCAGCGCGGCGGCGGCGCAGGAACTGGGGGCGCGGGGCCAAGGCTGGGGCAGGAGGCTGGTGCCGCGGCGCGGCCGTGCCAGCCGCAGGTAACTGATCTTTATTTTATAAACAAACGGGGCCTGTCCCGCGCCGCCGTCCAGCATCTCTCCAGGGCTGTGACATCAAAGAATGCTCGGAACCTTTTAACCACTTGATATTCTCCTCAGAAGCCGCTTCCCCTCTGCCATAAATTTGTTCTCACAAAGAAACATCAATAAATTAAAGCCGAGGCTCCCTCCCCCGTGTCGGCTCTTTCTGCAATTCATCACCAGGACTCAAGCTGCTTCAAAGCCCTGTGGAGTCGCCCCTCACCCACCCGCTTCCCCCCCATCTTTGCAGGGCGAAAGGAAGGCCGGGCTAACAAACAGCATGTGTGAGAATCCCACATCACGGGACAGCCGGGCCCCGCGCCCCGCGGGGGGGGGCGGCGCAGTCAGAAGCCTCACGCACGCGCAGGCAGGAGCCGCCCAACCGGACCCGCTCTGTCGGGACACGCGGGGGCCGCAGACCGCGCTCACTGGGGGGAACCAGCCGCAGCCCTCATCCCGCGGAACAGCGCGCGGTCTCCCGCCGACGGCCGGTAGGTCGCTGCGCTCCTTCAGCCACCCCTGGGGACACCGGGCCCTGGAGCCTGCAGCTGGACCCACACTGACACGGCGTTTCTGCCGGCAGCACCCCTCGAGCTCCCCGTCCCTCCGCATGGCGACCCCCCGGCCACGACGGTCTGTGCAGCCCTACGAACTGGCCTCGGTCCGCCCCCAGGCCCCAGGGTAGAACAGGCAGCAGTAACGCTGCCTCAGAGGGCCCAAACGCCCGGGGTCAGTTCCGCCCCTGCAGCCGAAGGGGTCCCGAAGCAACCCAGCTCCTGGGGTACCCGCACGCGTTGCTGGCGGCAGGGCAGGAGCCCTCGTGGCACCCGAGTGCAGTCGGTTGGGCCTGACCCTGAAGGTCTTTTCCAGCCTACGGGATGCTGCTCCGTGGTCCTCGGGGTCGGGGATCTCCAACCCCCACCTCTGCCCCCGCCCCCATTCTGACTCCTGACACACGCATCTCGAAGCCGCTGCCCTAAAAGGCCTCGGCTCGCCTCCCGCCCTACGTGCTCCGTACACACGCGTTCCTGGCGGCAGAGGGTTGCTGACGTGGACGGCAGGCGTACAGCAGCGCGTTAACGGCGGCAGCAGCTACAACTGCCTCTCCCTTGCGCAGGGCAAGAGGGATGAGCCACTGAAGGTACCAATCTCCGTCCCCCGAACGGACGAGGCGAAGGGTTTGGCGCGGGGCTGAGTTAGAGGGGCCAGGCGCGGGCAGCACCCACAGCTAGCGAAATGAAGGCCCCTGACCCCCACCTCACCCACGGGACTGCCCCAGTGACCATCCTGCTGCTCCTGTCCCGAAGCTTCTCCTTCTGCTCTCCCAGAACTGGTACCCGCCAGCGATCCTGACGGTGCTGTCAGAACGGCTGGGCAAGGCGGTGCTGCCCGGTGCCGCCTGTGCTCCCAAAACTCAGCCCAGGACCCGAGGCACACCACGGCTTCCCGCCCAGCGCGCTGCTCTGCTCCTTCTAACCCTCGAATCGAAAGCTCCAGCACGTGCGTCGTCGCCCGGCGCTGCTACGGCTGCCAGCGGCCCCCCACGCCCCACAGAGCGGCTCCAGCCGCGGTCTGCCTCGGCTCCCGCGAGAGGAGGGAGCCTGCCGCAGCACCTGAGCCGAGCTGCAGCCCGTCCTACGGAGCGTGGGCTCAGCCCGCACGCACCAACCTTTACACGCTATTCCGGTGCTGTGGTGCTCTGCAGCCCGCCAGCGCCAGCAGCGCGTGCTCCCCGCAGTCAGGATTCGGAGCGGGAGCTGCGCATCGTGCTCTCGCGGCCCCCGCTGCCGGCGGCCGCACGCCCCCCGTCTGGGTGGCACAGAAATCATCGCCGTTTCTGCTAAAGCACCCTGCTCCCTCTGCTCCGCGTCTCCTTTCTCCTCTCCCACCTCCTTTCCATGCCTCCCCCTCCCTCCGCGTCTCTTCAAAGCATCTGGGAGCATTTGGAAGTAATTAGACCTGAAGGGAAACGTTGGCCAGGCTGGGAGACAATGACAAGTGCCAGGAACCCCGGGTGCCCTTTCGGGCCACTTTGAAGTTCATTCAGATGGGCCAAAGCTCCGTTTTGCTCCGGTGAAACGAAAGGGAGGAAAGGAATGAGGCACGACAGGCGCCCGGAGAAGGGAGCAGGTCCCTGTGAGCTGGTGGAAAGCGAGCGCTGGGGGGAGAAACATCCCATCCAGGGCCCGACCACGGCCACTCCCGTACGCGCTGTGCAGACGCACACGCGGTCCAGGGACGACTGTCCACACAGGGAACGTGGAAAACGGGTCGCTGCCAAACACGGAACCGCAGCGGGCCGGCACGAACCCCTGATCTGCGGAGAGGACTTTGCAATCCAGCACCGGGGCTCCCGCGGCACGGGAGTTCATCTCCCGCCTTCGGGCCGCGAGTCCACGGATCAAGACCTTTTACTGGGTGGTTTGTTCCTCGCTGTAACTACTGACGTTAATTGTATGCGGTGAAAAGAGAGCGGCGCTGGGGCAGGGCCCGACACCCGTGTTCTTCGTTAACAAGATCCTGGCAGCGGAGTGCAGGGGGTCGGGACAAACCCATCCCAACTGCTCCAAGAGACCCGGGAGCTCCTGCTGCACATGCCACCAGCCACCCATGCTCGGACCTACCAGCAGCACCAACCCCAGCCAGGAAGCGGCAGCGAGAAGCCTCGTCCCAGGCAGCACTTAACTCCAGGTAACAGGGAGTCGGGCTGTATCTTGCTGCTAGAATCCAAGTTATCCCTGAGGGCAGAGCTGGGAAGCTTTACATGTAAAAACATGGACAGAAACACAGTCCTTCACAGAAGCGTACAGGAATTATTTCCCCCTTAATTCTATATTCATATCATTTGCATGCAAGAAACCGTCAATCCAACCTCTAACCTTGCTTCTGTCGTCATGGAGACCACAGCAGGCCTTCCCCTCCTCCAGGAGGTGAAACAGCAATTTTCTACTGATAACTAATGTTCATCCAGACCGGGTCTCTCCAGGGCCACCAACAGCTTCTTTCAGGTCTGAGCTCACGGGGAAGGGGCGCCGCTCCAGCAGCCCAGACCGCTTCATCTCTTCCCACCTACGAAATAAACCGCGAGCGTTACCACCTCACCAGCGCGCCTGCGCTGCATCCCTCCGCGACGACGCGACGTGGCTGCCGAGGGTTCTGCCCGCCGCTGTGCGCGGGCAGCCGGCACGCAGCGCTCGGGGAGACGGGCAGGGAACGCCGCCCAGGGTTCGGAGCAGGGAACTTGGTTAACGCGCTGTTAACCGGCGCGTTAGAGCACGCCATCGACCCTCCGCACCAGCGTCAGCGGGCGCCCTGCGGAGGGGAGATGCGGTTTTGCGCTTTAGCCATACAGTCTTTACTCGGGCAAGGAAGTCTGCTCTCAGTGGAATGTTTCAGGCATGGCCTCGGGAAGCAGTGAAGGCACGGCTTCCCACATGCTCTGCATCCGCACCCCAGGCCGGCCCGGCCCCAGCAGGGACCCCCCCACCCACCGTGGCAGCCTCCCAGCCGTCACCTCCCGCCTCGCGCTGCGCCCGCTGGGGCCCACGGCCGCACGGCACCCTCCAGAATCAAGTACTAAAAGGCTCGTTCGGGAAGCTGACGGCGTTATTAGCCAGGGAATTCCACAGAATTCCTCCTAGTTTTACTGCCGTCGAGGGGGTTGATTAAACGTCCTGATGGGGTTGTTTTTCCCCTCCTCTCCTCTTTGCCGCTGCGTCAAGAAGCGAGTATCGCCGATCGTTTAATTCAGGATCCTTCCAGGTCCTTGTCCTGCATGAACCCCCGCAGCAAAGCACACAAGCGCTCGGCTCTGGGACTAACGCCACGGCTGCAGTTCTCTGCAACCAAGGGAAAACTCGTAATGGAAACCTGGATGCCACCTGACCTGTGGAAAACCACGGCCGTTCTGCAGCCAAGATTAAAACCAGAACCACCAACTCCAAACAACCCTCAGGAGGAAGGCGAGTACCAAACCAGACTGTACCAGCACGGGAAATACCGGCCGACTGAGCAGATGACGTGGGCCCCCGGGCTGCAGAACACCGTGGCGACGCCAGCACAGCCGCCGAGCCCCGCAGCGCGGCCAGGGTCAGGCACGGTGCGGCGATGCCCGCTGCCTGCGCGCAGGTACCGCCGCGGGGAGGGCCGGGGTTTAAACAACCGACCGCGACCGACACGCGTGGAATCAAAAGTCCCGCGAGCCTTATGCTGACAGCCTCGGAACACCGCCCCCATCCAGCGCGGTTGGCGCAGAGGAGCCTGCCCTTCCGGGGAGCGGGGAATGGGAAGGGCCCTCCTCTGCTTCAGGATACCTGGCAGCTTCAGCCACTTGGGTATTTTCCCGGGGACCCTTCTCAACACTCGTGGAGCTTCCCGCACGCCTGCTGGCTCTGGCTGCTTGTCAGCCTTCCCGTCACTTCCCACGCTGGGTTCCGGCAGGGATGGAACTGCCGATCCCGAAGACGATGAAGCAGAAGGAACGAGCGATTCGGACAAACCTCTGAGGAAGAAAGCAAACAGGTAGAACTCAGGTTCATTTGTTCACCCCAGCCCCTTGCAGCCCTACCACCTTTACACTTTCAGTCAGGTTGAAAAGGCTCCTCTTCCTGACGGAAGCCCCGGGTTTACCTGACTGCGTCAGCGAAATCCGACGGGGCAGAGGAGGACTCGCCACGCCAAGAAGGCAAGGGTGACTGTTTCAGGAGCAGCAGTCCCCAGAGCACGCTTCTCTGTAGTGGGACGGGCTCGTTTCGCGCTCCCCATCCCTGAAACACTCGCCCATTTGCAACTCTACCCAGTCCCAACGTACCTGGCTACTAACAGATCCGCTACGGACGGGGAAACCGCAGAGCTCAGCAGGTCCGACTTCAGGTAACAATCTGAAAACGAACCCAAACCCTTTTTGGTGACAGAGACATTGGTGACCGCAGCATCGCGTCGCTCTTGGCTCAGCAAATACCTGCTCTGCCCCACAGCAAACCCCCGCCGCCTCCCCCACCCCACACCGGACACTGGACTCGGACGGCTCCTTTCGGCACCGAAGGAGCGCTGTCTCATCCTTCAGCCCAGACCTCCGGTTTCTCTCAGGGCTCACTGCACCTCACAACTTCCCCGCCCAGCCAGCGCATACTCTGACGCCCGGGGAAACAGCGCTGAGCACACGCCAGAGGCGTCGGCGAGCCAGATCTGTTCTCCATCTCTGCCCACTACAGCGGGAGGTGGATGAAGTGTTTCACAGCCCTGCGTCTCGTTAACATGTTGAGCAAGAGAATTTCTTTCTACGGAGTCGTTCTTTAACCACTCCTGTCCCCAGAGGAGACGCCCCCTACTCCACAGCCCGACGAAGCTCCCAGGAGCGGCACTACGTGCGCACTTGTGCTCCCGCTGCCGGACCGAGCCGCTCTGCAGCTCTTCAGCCTTTTGGCACGGCAACATTCACCGGCCAAACGCATCCTCTTCCGCGGGAAGGGCTCGCGTCAGGATGCCATTCTGTGCAGTCTGCGGAAGAGAGGGAATTCACTCACCCCTGTGCTCCTCCGATCCAAAGTGAATGACAGCGGTTGGGAAGAGTCTCGCCTGCAGCAAAAGGGGGAGGGGAGAGGAGAACGCCGACTGTAGAGGGTCTCAGGGTTCACTGTGAACAGCAGAGACAGGCCAGACCCGCGCGAATCCAGGGTTAAGCTGAGGGCACTGAACCACCTACAGGCCAGAAAAGGCCAGACCCGTGCAGAGCACAGGGCACTCGGTACCGCACGAGGCCAACGTCTGCGACCTGTTCACTCCACAGAGGTGACGAGGCCTCATCAGCCGGTGCTCCCTGCGCTGGCCACCTGACCCCCCCGTTCCCAGAGAGCCTGGTTCCCGATTTCCCAGCTCCCAGCTGAACCTCCCTGTGCTGCAGGGTAAGAGATGGAACATCATTAAACTTGGTGCTAAACCCAACAGTGCTGCCAGCGCAGGCCTGTGTTTCCAGCAGGGTTTGAAGGCGACGGCGCGGATGAGCACAGCGCAGTGTAACCACCCCCCCAGTAAGGATTCGGAAAGAGAAATCTCACACTTATTACCGGAATGACCACCTCGGTACACTACACAAACCAGCCGAAACCACCCTTTGAGGCTTCCAGGTGGCCTTACACCGAGGGACCAGAAACCCGACCAGTGCAGTGTGACAGGGGCGAGTCCCAGCAGCTGCTGAGCGAAGGACTGCGACTGCCCCTCTCTGCAGCGCTAACGGAATCGTGCAGGGCTGGCCGCCTGCTCCCGAGCTTTCCCGAACCTCCGTTGCCACCACCAGCGCAGGCCGGACACTGGAATGACGGCGCTCGGCCCTGACCCAGCGCAGCAGTTACCAGCACTCAAAGGAGCCCCGATCCTCGCGGAGGAGCCCGCGGATTGCTAACCAACACAGAGACTACTAAACCTGAATTACCCGGAGGCCAAACAAGGCAGCCCCACCCATCCTTCTGCCACACGCTTCGGACGAGCACGTGGCGCTGCAACTTCCGGACATTAGCCCAGAGGCGGTGGGAGACTGGCACAGGCGGCCTACATCGTGTGGGGCTGAGGGGGGACACCCGCCAGCCTACTCCAAGTCTCGGCTCCCGCTGGAGTGGCCGGGCGTCTTCACGTCCTGCAGCTGACCCGTTAGCAGAAATCATCGTTTATTAGTCTTTGAACATCTCGCTCCGCAGGGCCGAGGCTGCCGGCTCCAGCCGCACAGACTCTCCAGAAAGCGTTTTAATTAAAAAGTTCCAGACAGGGTTTAGAAACCCCAGAGAAAACTCTTGCAAGAGCTTTGATGTTCCCGCTGCGTTCGTCTGAAGGGATCCCTCTATTTAGGAAACGGGTGCCTCAAACAGCGCTTCCCCCCAGCACAACACTCAAGCCCTTTTACACACAACATCCTTTTCATGCCAGCTGCAAGCTGGAAAATGAGGGGTTTGTAGCGTGTTAGTGTTGGAATTTTTTAATAACCTCTCCTCTCTTTTTCCCCTCCCGACCAATTATCTTGGTAAATAATTAACATTCTGGCAGAGATAAGTAAGCACAGCATCTCGGAGCTCAAAGCCCCGAGTTCAAAGCTCTGCCCTTTCCTCTTGGTTTGCTGCCGCCACCGAAACTTCCTTGTCACTCACGCTCTGGGCACACACATCAAAGCTCCATGCGGGAATGGCCCCAAGGGGTCGGCGAAAATCCATGGCAGGGCCTGCACGAGGCACAGGGAGACAGAGCGGAAAGCAGACGGCACGCGCCCCCGCGTAAACCTCCGCCCTGTTTGCTCGCAGGTTGACAAATACCCGTGGTCCCGCGTTTCAGGATCCACCTCCCCAACCATCTCCCACTGCTGGCGAAGCGCCAGCCCCGCCGCTTTAGAAAGACGCTTGAGGGAACCAGGCAGCAGCTCACGGGGACACAGAACGCCACCTCCCTCCCGTGGCTCGCTTCCTGGCTGCCCCATCCTTTCCTGGGGCTCAGCCAGGGTCCCCTCTTCCCAGCTTTACATCCAGCAAGTTGTCCCTTCGGCCCCGGGACGACCGGCTCGCTCTCCCACCCCGAGCTGCTGCCTTCGCCCCGCTCCCTGGCGCTGTCCCCTTCCAGCACTCGCCGGGGGCTCAGCACCGCAGGCACCTGCCCCCGCCCCGCCGGCCACCCCCGGAGCTCCCAGCCAGCCACCGGCAGGACGCAACGCGGCCCGAGACCTTCCTGTAACACAAAGTATTTAAATCGGCACCAATTTCACAAGAAAAGGAAAGAAAGCCAGTGGAATGATCCCAGTGGCCAAGGAATGTCTTGGCAGGGAGATGAGAAGGGTTTAGGAGCTACAGTCCAGGAAAATGTACAAACCCCAAGCTCCAGAGCTGCAGCCTTCGGTACCCCGTAAGGCTGCTGCGAGTGCAGGAGCAGACGCGGGGCGGGCCGTGCCCCCCGAGCTACGGAGCGCTGGGATTTCCTCACCTGCAGCTGCTCGAGCGCGGGTCCCAGCCCTGCGGAGCGCCGCAGCCCTCGCGCCCCCTGCACGGGGCCCGCAGGAGAGCGCCCGCAGGAGGGGATCCGCCGCGAGAGCCACACGCCGCGTAAACAAACACGAAGGAGGTCGGAGGGTGGGGTGGTTTGGGGTTAGTTTTTTGGTGCTGATGAAGAACCGAGACTCGGAGCTCCAATAACGTATCCAAGGTCCCGTGGGATGGCAGCAGCAGAAACGAGGAGGAAGCACGCAAGTCTCCAGAGCCCCGGCCCGGGCCCGGATCACAGGACAGCTCTCTCCCGTCAGACAGGGAGGAGAGAGGTGGAGGAAGCCAACCTCCTGCTTATCGTCCTCCCCGTCTAGGGAGTATCACCGAAGCCCCCAACTCCTCAGACTTTGAAGAGAAGCACAGCTTCACCCAGTTCCCTGGGTACGGCTGCCCGAGTTGAAACGGCCACTTTCTGCTCCCGAGAGCCGCCGACCAGCCGGGTACTCATCCGCCACATCCAGCCCGACACCGCAGCTCCGCCGCTCGGACCCGCCACAGCGGCGAGCGCGCTTCGCGACAGCGGGCCACCCCGGCTGGGGGGCGGCACGCGGGGCTCCTGCGCCACGAGGGGCTCCTGCGCCACGCGGGGCTCCTGCGCCGCAGATGTTTCCACCACGGAACGCGCACCGGGGCTACGTTCCCCAGAGCTCAGCTGCGACGCACGCAAAGCACCCCTGCCCTGCCTGCACGCCGGGGTAACCCCTGCTCCAGAGCACGGGAGGGGGCTCAGGCAGGGCCCTCCCCACGTAACGCCACGAGGTATCTCCGGGCAGGCGCGGGCGGCCCAGCCGTCCCGACCAGCGGCAGAGCGGTGCTTCCAGCGCCGGCCGGCCGCGTCCAAGGGCACCCTGCAGCTGCCAGAACCAGCCGCATTCTTTCCGTCACACGATCCGAAGAGATTAGAGCCACAGGTCTGCTGGTGGTTTGATGTTCAAAGATGAAGAAGAAAACAAGCACTTCAAAGGAACACGCGCAGGGGAGGAGAAACCCAAGCTACCGACTCGGAGTGCTGCACAGCACACGCCCCAAACACAAACCGGCCCTTGGAAAATTCAGTCGGAAAGCCGGGGGATCAAAAGCTTCCCCAGCGAGGCTGCACAGCATCACTGAAACAGAAATAAACACCCACAGCCACCGTGAGGGCGGCAACCCGAGCGAGCGACACGTTTATGGTCTGAGACCAAAGCTGTCCCACGCCGATGGCAACGGCCGTCCCCGGCCAGCGGCGAGGGGCCCGGGCCAGCCGGGAGAGAGGGGGGCACCCAGACCAGCTGGGGGCGAGAGGGGCCCGGGCCAGCCGGGAGAGAGGGGGCACCCAGGCCAGCTGGGGGCGAGAGGGGCCCGGGCCAGCCGGGAGAGAGGGGGCACCCAGGCCAGCCGGGGGCGAGAGGGGCCCGGGCCAGTCGGGAGAGAGGGTGGCACCCAGGCCAGCCAGGAGAGAGGGGGGCCCTGGGGGCCCTGAGAACCCATACGGCGAAGATCAGCACTGTTCCGGGAAGGCTACTGGAGGAGGAAGCCGGCTATAAAGAGCGTTCATTGAGCCTGTGAGCCGAGGTCAGGAAGACCCAAATCCGACGCCGGAAATGGGCCCCTCGGCAGGTTCCAGTCCGAACTGCGGCATGAAGCCGGCCCTCGCCCCCGCAGCGCCCGGCCTTGCTCCCAGAAGCAGGGCAGGTGCTGCCAGACGGCTCCCCCGCGAGACAAACCCGAGGGCAGGTCGGTACCGAAACCCGGCCAGGTGAGAAAAGCCCAGTGGGCGAGGGAAGGGCGAGGCTTCGCACCGGAGCTGAACGCCGACCTCTGGGCCGGACGGGTTCCGCTCTTACCTGCCATCTCCCCTGCTAGCGAGCGGGACAGCCGCAAGGCCCCTGGAAACGCCGCCCGCGGCCAACGTTGGCGTTTGCCCGAGCCGGCCTTCAGCCCCCGGCCAGAGCAGGGAGTCCTCACCCTGCTCAACCCGCCGCCGGCTCCGCTGAACAAGCGCGCCAGGCGCACTGCCCAAGCTGGCACCAGCGAACGGGATATGGAGAGAGACCCACGGGCAAAGAAAGGAACAAAGGGCTCCCGGGACCTCTGCCCCACGGTTTCCAGGCCGGAGGGAACTCTGGGCGCATGCTGAGACCTGATCAGAAGAGCTCAGCACTGATGTGGAAGCCTGCGGATGTCTTTAGCGCCACTGAAGTCGATGCTGGCCTCCCGCCCTCTCCGCTGCCTCGAGTCCCAGTGGCCGGTATTCCCACCTTCTGCTCCTTCCCAGTGCTCACCCGCTGTTAAACCCACGACGTTTCCCACTAACCCACCCGGATATGCCGCACCCAAGTGCCTGTTTCTGGGAGGAGGAGGAAGGGAAGACGCACCTCTGCACGGCTCAGCTGGCCCAGGGAAACACAGGGCAGCGAGAAGAGCTGCAGGGAGCCCGCGGCCGAGTGCTACGACGGGGGAGCAGAACCTTAGGAAACACTCCAAGGGATCCCCTACGCACCAAGGCACCTCTCACACAAAAGAAGAGACCAGGAGGCGACTCTGCCGGCGACCAAGCTGAAGGGAGCGAATAGCGGCACGTCCCTCTGCCCCGGCCCTGCTCACCAACACAGGGCACAGCCCACACGAGGCAGCGGCGCATCCGGAGGAGACACGACGCAAGCCAGGAAGCCAGGACCGGGCTGCGCAGAACCCGCGAGCCGAGCCCTACCCCTTTGCCCCCCGGCTTCTGACCCCCCATTTTCTGCTCCTCAGTAGTTTAAGCGCCACACTGGGGCACGAGAATCTAAGAATCCTCGAGAGCAAGAGGGGATAAACCCCAATGGAAAACCATGGAAAAGCACTTACGGACGGGCAATTAGACAAAATCCTGCGGGCGAGAGCCTGGAACTCGACAGCTCGTACAGTCCCGTTTAGCGCTCGGAGTCAGCGCCGAGACCAGCAGATTTCAGTGCCACCTTCCTCGCGACTGCCCCTGCTTCCTGGACAGTCGCTGTACTCCCGAAGGGAACGGCTCCAGAGGTGCTCTGCGAACGCGGGGCGCCCAAGGTGGGGGTAGGGGGAATACCAGCTCCCACAGAGACACTGGAAAGGAAGAGGTTATCCGTGGGGACACGAGTCTGAAGGCTGAGACAGGGAATCTGGGAACACATCCCAGCCAAATCCTAGACAAAGGCAGGAGAACCCCATCGTATGCAGGAGATTTGGGAGAGCTGCAGGGAGCCTGGGCTCCGGAATGATGGAAACGGCCCCAGAATGCCTGTTCGGAGACTGCGGAAAGGAACTGGGGGGGAGGGATGTGCTCAGACACGACAGCTCGGGACCAACCAGAGGGAAGATGGAAAAAGGCCGGGGGGGTAGAAGAGAACGGCTGCGGGCAGCGTGCGCTGTCCTGTCAGACCAGCCTGCACCACCAGCAGCCCCACGGCAGCTTCCCCTGCCCAGAGCTGCTACCGCGAGCACAGCGTCTGTCGCTGTCTGCTGCTCCTCGGGGCGTTTTCCATCGTTACGACGCAACCACCGCCAGCTCCCCCCTCGCGGCATCGCCCCGAAATCTGCAGAGAAGGTCTGTCCGTCGCACAGCCCATCGCGGTCGCCGCGCGCCTCGAGACGGCGCTCGGGCGGCAGATGGGGCGAGACGGCGCAAGTCGGAGAAGCTGGAAGAACTGCGTCACGCCCCAGCGGCAAAGTCTCCCGGCCCAAAGGCACAAAGAGCTTTCCACTTTCCAAACGGCTTCGAAAGGAGCCAACCTTCCCCTCTCCAGACACACGCTGTCCCGTCCCCGCCGGCGGGAGAAGCCGCGCTTCCAACAGCGACCTCGGTCACGCCGACGCGGAGGGGAGGCGGGAGGCCGGCGGGAACGGAGCAGTCCTCAGGCTGGGAAGCTGGGTGGAGGCCAAGAGCTGCTGCACAGCAGCCCCGGGACGCCAGGAGCAGAGAGGGCTGTGAGCCCCCAGAGGCTCAGGGCTCTCGAGGAGGCTCAGCCTGTCACCGGCACGGTGACAACGCCGGGAAGTCCACCATCACCACCGCTCCCAGGAGTTCACATTTCAGCAAAGAATTCCTAACGGGGTGTTGGAAGGGGAGAGCCTTCCCACCGTGAACAGACCCACCCTGTGCCTCCCCGCGCCGCCCGGAGCAGCTGCCCGTGTCTCCCTTCCACATGGCCCGGTCAGGAAGCCGTGGAATTTGGAAAGCTCCACGACAAACAGCTTCAGAGGCCTGCGAACCCCCACCTAATTCACCACTGAAAGCCCCTTTCTCTGCCCCTCTCCCTGCCCCACCCCTCCTGCTCCCCCGGGGGCATCAAGCCAGAACTCCCCCTCCAGCCTGCCTGACCCTTTCCCCCGCAGTGACCGCCAGCGCGTGCGTCCCCCCCAACCTCCCCCGTGACCCCCTACAACCCGCAGGGAGCTCCGAACGCAGAGCATTTCACACGCAGCGAGGCCGGGCAAAGCCACTGCCAAGATCGCGCCACCGTGTCTGCGACTGACGCAGCCAGGAGTCCCCAGCCGGACCTGACCCCCCCTTACCCGACACCTGCAGAACAGCCCAGGAACCCGGCCGGGAAACCCAGCATTTCAGCCTTCGACAAGCGTTACAGAGTCCGTGTTGCTCAGTGCCCGAGCTGGCCTGCAATGAATTCTCACAGGGTGCCCATTCAAGGCCGGATTTGTGTCTAATGGGGCCCCCAGCTGCTGCTGTGGAACGGGACACGTGCCCTGTCCCGCCCAACGGCCCACCTCACCCCGGCCCAGCCCAACGGCGGCTGCGGCAAACTTGCGCTGCCTCTGGCTCAAGGCTGAAGCCAGCCCGGGCCCCGGGGGGCACCGAGAGCACGCACGACGCAAGGCGCCCCCCGGCCCTGCCCCCAGGCTGTGGGCACACGGGGAACCTCTTCTGGCGAGGGGCCGGGGCGGGCGGAGCGGGGGCTACAGGGATCGGCACAGCACACGGCTGGCAAACACACGCAGCGGCGGGGGGTCAGGGAGTCGCAGCGCGCGAGTCCTTACCTCGAAGAGCGTCGAACTGTCATCGCTCACGATGGTTCTGGGAGGTGCAACAACTGAAGTTAAAAAACAGGTTACAAACCAGGAGCACCCGGCGGCCCCAACAGTCGACAGCAGGCACGGGAGGGAGAGGGCTTGCGAGAGGAGCGACAGGCGCAGGCTCCTCGTCACGCAGAGCGAGCGGGTTACACCTCCCTGCGCTCGGAGGCTGCGTCTAGGGAAGGACCCCCCCGCGCCCCCGCGGGCGCCCGCACGCCCCGCAGCCCAGAGCTCTGCCGCATGAGGCCACACTCACACAGGTAGAAGGGCAGGTCGGCGTCTGCCAGGTGGCTTCGCACGAAGTCTCTCAAGGCGCCAACTGCGAGAGGACAGAAAGGGTTTGCTGGGGACGTCTGCTAGGCCGAGGCGGAGCTGCAGCGCTGCCCCGCAGCACCTGCAGACGCCCTTTCCCTCTGCAGAACGCCGCGACTACCACACGGACCTCGGAGAGAGCGAACGACAACCAAACACCCCCGACAGGCTGGTCCCGCAGCAAGAGCGAGGGACGCCAGAGCAGTTCTTCCCCGGACTCCAACAGCAGCTGGAGGGGGAGTGATGGCTTCTCCCCCAGGTCTTCAAGCATGAGCACAGAGGAAGTGTCCAAACTCAGCTCAGTACCACCCCGCTTAGACCCAATCGGCGACGGCGCAAAGGTTCTGCCCCCAAGCAGCCTGATGTCTCCAGCGGGAGTCCCGGAAATAAACACCCTTAACCACACTGATCACCCCTCCGGCTATTCTCTCATCCTGCTGGGGGCCCTGCAGGGACAGTGAAACCCCCCCAGGGCCGCCTGTAGGGACGGTGAACACCCCCCCAGGGCCGCCTGCAGGGACGGTGAACACCCCCCCAGGGCCGCCTGCAGGGACGGTGAACCCCCCTCTCACCCCCCACCCCGAGCGTCACTTCCCGGGCAGCACAGCTCCCTCCAGAGCCACGCTCTTTTGTCACACAGCCCATCGGTGAGGACCCAGCCTGAGGGAAGGCTGCTCTTACCAGTTTCACTGGGCCGGAAGAATCCCTGCAGAACGTGACGGTCTGGGAAATGGACCCTCAGCACCACCTGAGTCAGAGGCAAAGTACACGGGTGAGTCACGGCTGTTCCGTAACACCGGCCCTTGGCCTGGAATCTGCAAGCAAGTGGGGGGTTCTGAATGGGGAGATTTGAGAGATTTTCTGTACTGGAACACCTGAACAGAACAGCACGCCGGCTGAAAATTACTGCGCAGCTCCTCGGGGAGCACGGGCTGCCCGGCTTTGGGGAGAGCTGATGTCCGAGGAGCTGCGACTGTCGGACAAGGGGCACAGGGGCTGCCCGTGCCCAGTGGTGCACACAGCGGAGCGACCCCCACGGACACACACAGACCGTGTATCAGCATCCTGAAACGCCCACAGCACCAGGAACGCTCCTGCCCCGAGTCCAACCGCACCAGCCCTTCTCCAGCGCTGCCAGATCGCGCCCAACTTGGGAACCGGCTCTCTTCCTCCGTTCAAGCAACCCCCGGGGACAGAAGGGCTCTGGGATGGAACCTCCCCTCTAACTGAACCTGAGACAGGACCGGCACGTCCGGCTGCAGGGGGAGGCAGCTGGGGCAGCTCAGCCATAGGGACTGACGCTGCACAACACCAGGGGTTGCAACAGCCAGAAGAACCTCCAAGCAGCCACAGGGGCTGTCGCTCGGCCGTGCCGTCACAGGACAGCCGACGCCACGCAGCACGTTACGCAGCTCGCACCTCAGTCTCCTACAAGCAGCTCGAGATCCTGGTGATGACAACCAGTTCCCAAAGCTACTCAGGCCCCCCGTCTGAGCTAGCCAGAGGGACAGGAGAGGAACGACGGGTACCTTTGGGTAACGCTCCAGCTTCTCCTTCAGCTGAGCCTCCCTCAGAGACTTTGTCACCAGCGGAGCTTCTTCCAGGCGTTTCCTAGACACGCGGGAAGACGACACGCTGTCATGGTGTAACTTTGAGACGTATTTTGACTCTATCAAGAAAGGGAAAGGTCCAAGCAGGGCTGAGGGAGCTGCTGAACCGTTCCCTGTATCCCACACGGCATTTTCCCCACCTCCTGTGGTTCCTACCCCAAAATCCCACACGGAAGTACTGAGCACCCGCAGTGACACCGTACACGATTACATGTCCCGCACCCGTTTTACAGCGGGTTCACTACAGCAGCTGCCGGGGAGGACGCTGAGAGGGGCAGGGGAGGTCAGCCCAGGCGGCCCAAAAAGAGACAGACCTCACAGAGCCTCAAGCGGGACGCGGTTACTGCAGGGAGGGAGAAGAGCTGCTGAAGCTCGTGGCCGGGAATTAGCAGCGGGGAAGCAAACCCCAAGTGCCACGCAGCAGGTCACCCAAGGACCGGCATCGTAGGCTGGGGTCTTACCGGGAGAAGCGGCTGAAAAAGACCACCCACCCTTACTTGAGATGAAACAATAAACTCCATGTAACAATTGCGTATTTTCTGTAAGGAAAGAGGCCTGGACCCTCAGAGCAGCTGTTGCTCCCTCTTCCTCGGCCGCTCTTCGCTGAGGGACGCGCTAGGCTGGGTTGTGGTAACGGCACAACTATGGCACGTGCACCTCTCCCCCACGCAGCTCGCCGGGCCTCTCTCTGCTTCTAGGAATCACCACGGTCCCTCAGAGCAGCTGCTGAACAAACCCGCCGCTCCCGCGCCGTACCTGGGGGGCGCCGTGCGCCGGGCTGCGCCGACAGCCCAACTCAGCACCCGAAAAGCGAACGCGAAGCTAACCCCCTCCGCTGCCCCTTGCGGCACCGAGCGCTGACCCCTACCAATTCCCGGCTCGTGGTGAAGCCGGCACTCCACGCCAGCCGCACCTGGAGTACCGCGCTGCACGTGGCTGGCGCGGGAGGTTCACCGCCCGGCAGCCGCTTCCTGTGTGACTCCTGCGCTTCGCCCCTGGCCGCGGGGGGAGCAGGCACTGCAAGCATCAGCAGACCTGGAAAAGAGGCCTTTTCCCGAGGGTGCTGAATTCCAGCAGCCCCCTCGGAATGAGCCTCCGTCTGTACCACCGCGCTCCGACCCACCGGCGGCAGAGCCGTTTGCAGGCCCGTCTCCGGGCTCAGGCGGGGAAAGACTCAGCGCTAAGAAGTTCAACGCGGCCTTGGTCCGCGTGGGAGGCGTCTAAAATCACGTCTGAAGGAATGTCAGGATCCGCTTCAAACCAAACGCGTTCCCGAAATTCCCTGCTTTAAGGACCCCGAGAGCACAGCGCTGCTGTGACAGGGAGGGCAGTCATCAGAACCGGCGGAAGAGCGCAGTAAACGCCGGCGTATTTGCCCGCCAGCTGCTGAGCGGGGGCCACAGTCAGCGCCGCCTCCGTGCCTCCCCCCTCCCTGTGCGCGCTCCAGACGTTCGCTCGTCTTGCTCTGTGCCCAAGGCGGATTTTGCTTTACTTCCTGCTGGGTGATGCCTCAAAGCTGCTCCTTCCTGACAAGGGCTGCTAAACGGTGAATTCCGGTACTTCAAACGCACGGTGTTCCTGGCTGAAAACGCCACTGCCCACGACTGACCTCGGGGGGAGTCCTTCGGAAGCTGGATCATGGCGTTCACGAACTTGTCTGCCACAAACTCCACCCATTCAACTCCTACCAGTTCACATGGTCAGGTCAGACCGGAGAGCAGGAGCTCGCCGCGGCTCTGGGCCTCCAGGGAGAGCCCAGCTAATCCCAGAGGCTTTGGGCGAAGGGGGGGTGTTGAGTGACTTCGGACACCCCGGACATGCAGAACAGGGGAACTGTTCTCTTAACCCTTTCCCAACGAGGGCCCACCCCCGATTCGCTCGGCACTCAGATACGCCTGTCGCCACGAAGGCGGCGCAGACGCTGCTGGTGAACCCGTTATCCCACGCACCGGCGCTCAGCGGAGTCACACAATCCCGGTTCTGTCCCAGAGACAGGACAGAGCCCTTGGACTCCAGCGGCCTGAAGGGCAGAGCCTTCCAGTGCTGACCGTGAATTCGCTAACCCTGCAGCCAGTACCTTACCCACAGCCCTCTCCCCAGAGACCGGAGCTGCAGGGGCACGTCTGCTCCCCAGGAGGCACGGAGCAACCTGAGGTAGGGAACTTGCCTCTCGCTCTGCAGCTGGGCCAACCGTCTCCGCACATCGTCCACCGTGACTTCAAAGAACTCGTCAGGAAGCTCCTCCGGGCCAGCGGGCAGCGGTTCCAATAGGTCTGGGTGGCACACGAGCGGCTCTCGTTCCACGAGCTACGGAATAAGGATGAGCTTCGCTGAGTGCTAAATGCACGGCGCTGCCTGCGAGGACGCAAAAGGTCAGGATTTGCAAACTGCAGCACAATCACTGGTGTGGAATTCCTGTCAGGAAGGTCACACCAGGGACACAGAGGCTGCCTGCGCCTCTGGTAACGACGGGCCAGTGCGGTGCGGGCTACAGGAGGGGCGGGGGGAGCCGCCCGCGACTGACACCCCCACGGGAACAAACGCCACGGTCACCGCCGCCGGCTGCCAGCCTGACACCGCTCAGAAGAAACCCCATGCCCATTTCTCCTCCCCCCATTGCCTCGTGTGCCCTTCCCGATCCTAATTAGTGCCTGAACGTGCCCCCTCCCCCAGCTCCATCCCTCTCCCACCCCCAGGCACGTGCCCTTGGGGCCAGGAGCCTCCCTCAGTCACCCCAGGGACACAGAAAGGACCAGGCCTGCTGGCCGGGCTGGCGGGCACGGGGCAGAGCGGGGCAGAGCGGGGCAGAGCGGGGCAGAGCGGGGCAGAGCGGGGCAGAGCGGGGCAGAGCGGGGCAGAGCGGGGCAGAGCGGGGCAGAGCGGGGCAGAGCGCGCTGTGGGCGGGAGCCCGGCTGCTTTTAGAAACCTGAGCGGGGTCAGCTCTAACTACCGGGTGAAGGAGCCTGATTGCAGCTTTCCCAGGGCTGGGGGAGGAATGGCCTGTGCCACAGGAGAGATCCCAGAGCGCAGAGCCGCCCTCTGGGAACGGGCTGTGGCACAGCCGTCCCAAGTGCTGCCCGATCGACATCGGGGGCCAGAGCAGAATTAACCAGCCCCCCCAGCCAGGTCTATCAGTCTCCCCACACAGGCCTGTGCTTCTCCCTGAGCCCCCACGCTGGAACCAGACTGCTCCTTCCAGAAGAAAACCAAACCCACCCTACGGCATGTGGTGAAGGCTGCTGGGATACGGTGGAGAGAATTCCAGCACCTGCGTTAGCGACTCCCCAACTCCCCGCTGGTACTGAGCCTAGCTATCCCAGCTGCAGCACAATTCCCCAGGGAAAGCACCAGTCACCGCCCAAACCACGGCAGCGGCTGACGGCTTCAGCCACGGCCCCAGGAATCGCGAGACAGCAAAGGCAGAGGCGCTCCCGGCCTGAGCGTCCGCCCCCCGCCACAGGGTCACCGCTCACACCACGGCAGGACTGTCGCTCCGGCGTCACCTTCCGAACGGGTCCGCACTGCCAGCACCGGACGCCGAGCATCTCAACTCCAAACCGACACACGTTACTCGGCCACCGCCGAGCGCGAAGGAACGTTTCTCGGGAGAGAAGGAGCAGCCCTGTGCGGGCCTACGGCTGCACACCCCACCGTCAGCGCAGGAGCAGTGTCACGGCTTCACCTCGCCCTGCCAGCGCTGACCCCTGCGGGGAGGGCAGCAAAGGTGCTCTGAGCTCATCCAGCCTCCCCGCTCCTCAGCTCCAGACCCGCATGAGGGGCTGGGCCAGGCCGGGCAGCACAAGGGCATCAGCACCTGCCACATCACACCAGTGCCAGCATCCCTCCTGCCGGGCACGGCACAGCCCGCGGAGCCCACGGCAGCTCGGCTTCCGGAGCGCAGAAACCCTTCCAGAGGGATGCGTTCCTGCCGCTCCAGCCCTTCCCCCCCGGGGCTCAGCCGTAACCACCTGCTCCCTGAGGTGTTCCAGTCGGCACCTCGGAGTTCCAGGGCCCTCACTGAGCCTTGTTTTACTGTGTCACCAACAGCCCCGACGCGCAGGCAGAACCCAAAAACTGCCCTTACAAAGCGGAGGCGACCGGGCACGCCACCTCGCCTCCCAGCCCGCCACACAGCCCGCCGCGACCCAAGGCACCGGCCACCGTCCAGCAGCTCCCACCCTCCGTCATGGGACTCCGGAGGCGAGCAGGCTGCGTGTGCCGCGTCACACCACTGGAGGTGACACCTCTGGGCCATTACGGTCAGCCCCTTCCTTCTCCCCAGGCTGCAGCTGGTACCAGGCCGAGGCGCCAGGCCCTCTCCCCGCTGGCGGACACCGTCCACGAACCTGCAGCCTGCGGCCAGGCCGTGGCCAGGCCAGGGGTCAGCGAGAGCACAGCTCCCATGTCCCCCCCTCCAGACCCAGCACAGCTCCCATGTCCTCCTGACCCAGACCCAGCGCAGCTCCCGTGTCCCCCTGACCCAGGGGTCAGCGAGAGCACAGCTCCCATGTCCCCCCCCCCAGACCCAGCACAGCTCCCGTGTCCCCCTGACCCAGACCCAGCACAGCTCCCGTGTCCCCCTGACCCAGGGGTCAGCAAGAGCACAGCTCCCGCGTCCCCCCCGACCCAGCACAGCCCCCGTGTCCCCCTGACCCAGGGGTCAGTGACAGCACAGCTCCCATGTCCCCCCAGAACCAGTGCAGCTCCCGTGTCCCCCCCGACCCAGCGCAGCTCCCGTGTGCCCAGTGGCCATGGTGCCTGCCGGGGCAGCAGGCCCTCCCTGGAGGCCCACCTCCTCCCACCACCTCGGGGAGCTCCAGTCTCAGGGGAATCTGGTGTAGCGTTACCTTCGGACAATTAACGCTCTGACATCAAAGCCAGCGCGCAGCTGCCTGTAAACCATCCTCGGCGAGAAAGGCAGGGACGCCAGCACAGATTTTATCCAGCCCCTCTCTTCAGCTTCAAAAACCACACACAGGCAGAGCATTAATGGGAAGATTCTTTTACAAAAATGGACCTTTGATGTTTAAAAATAATTTGTTTTGTTTTGGGTTTTTTCCTCGGGACTGAAAAGGGACAAAAAGCAGATGCCATGTGGCCAGCGCTGCTCGGCTGCAGAGGGAAGGGAGCCGGGGATGGCAGGAATGGAGGGGGGAACAGAACGCAATCCATCAGCGGCAAAAGCGCCAGAGATCAAAGGGCTTGAAGGCAGCAGTCAAAAATCACATGCTGTTTAACACACGGGCTGACCCCCCCCCCGAATCCGCAGCTGCTTCCAAAGCCGCTCCCAAACCGGGAGGGAGAGCGGCCCCAGGAGTCCTGCGCGGCCTGGGCCGACGGCAGGGCCAGGGCAGTCCCGGTGCCCCCGCGGAGCTGTGCCCGGCCAAACGCCAGCCCGCGTACCAGTGCGGGCACAGGGCTGGTAAGGAATCCTCCCCCACCCTCGCGCTGCTCCTGCCTCCCCCCCAACACGCCGCCCAAGCTGCCCCTTCCCAAACCCCCGGGGACGTGAGCGAAGCGACGGGGCGGCGTGGCCAGGCCCCGGCCAGCGTGCACGCGCAGGGGCCGCTCCCAGGGTTAAGCAACGCCGATCCCACGGCCCCAGAGCGTTCCCAACCACGGAAATATCCCCCGCTGGGTTGGAGGGTAACCGACACCACCCCAGGGGAGAAGGGCCCCCGACCACGTCAGCCAAGGTGCAGCCGCCGCACCGACGCGGCAGCCCACGCAGAGGCTTGCTGAACTCCTGGGCCGAGCTCCCTTCGACCCTCCCCGGCACCCCGTCCCGCCACCTACGGCTTGTTGCACCCCAGGGATGGGCCAGAAGCAGAGATAAGCACAAAACCCCAGCCCCAGGAGGCACTAACGAGCGGGAAGCATCGAAGGGGATCTCTGAACACTCCGGCCAGCGCTAGCGACGCCCTGAGCGGGGAAGGGACAAGGGAACGCGTGCCACCGGGAGGGCGGGACGTGAAGCTGCAGTGCACGACGATGTGGAGTGAGCGATGAAGGGAACGCCTGGGCACTTGGCTTTACGACACACCCAACCGCGCTGAAGGCGTCCGGCTCCACGGAGCCGCCCTACGGAGAGCACGCTGAACAGCACTCGGACACCCCCCATGAGCCACCAGCTCTGGCACCCCCACACGGGCCAAAGCACTTGAACAACAGAGTTTTAGCCCAGAGACCCGGGCAAAGGGTCAGAGGGAGGCAGACTGCGGGATCTCAGCACCGCCACATGCAAGTGGCAACAGAGAAGGAAAATATGGAAGGGTTCTGCTTCACCCCCAACCCCAAGAAAACTAACTCACTGATGGGATGGGACTAGGCTGAAAGGAGGAGAAGACGTCCAGACCTGGCTCCTTCCAACACCTAGCTCTTGGCAAGCGAGATCAACTGCAGCTGAAAAACTCCTTTCCTAGACCTACGCCCCCTGCGTTCCGCCAGACGTGTCACCACACCAGCCAAACTGCCACAGGCAGAAGGAACCTCAAGGATACCTCAAGGTGCAGAGCTCTGCTCGCCTCTAGACAGGAAATTCCATCCCCACCCTTCCTCCTTCCTACAGCCAACTGCCCAAAACGCAACACCTGCTTAGCGAAGGCCTGGCAGAACCGGATGTGGCCAAGGCACCCAACCTCGTACGACGGAGAAAGGCCTTAAATACGGAAACACCCTCTTGCTCGCAGCTCGGCCTCAGGCAGGACAGGATAAAAATCGTCCTCCTTGCCAACGGATCTTCCCTTACCTGTCCCTGCTCCTTCTGCAGTTCTTGGCTGCTCTTGGACTTCTTTGGCTTAGAAGGGCCTCCAGGGCTGGAAAAGGTCGTTGGCAGCTTTGAAGAGGGCGTATCGAGCCCAGGAGACGGCACAGCTACGGAAGAGCCTCCCAGACGCTGTCCGCCTCCAGAAAAAGGGACAAACGGGGTAGACTCAGGCGCCGAGGAAGGCCACGGCTCCGTCAAGCTGGGATGCGATTCCCCGATCGAGTCTTGCTTGTCTGTGCAGCTGCTGGAAGACATGGCCACATCCCTGTGGTCCAAGTCCTTTGGGAATATGTTTGCCTGAGGTAGGGGCACATCCACCGCTCCTCCGGTAGAGCCGGGCCTCGCTGCCAGCTCCTCGCACTGCACCACGGCGCCCGCAGCTTCCTCGCCGCCCGACGAACTGCGTTTCTTCAGGACAACTCTTACAGACACCAAAGGGAACAAACCCAAACCAATTTACCAGCACTGCCCGCCCGTTCCCAACGTAACCCTGACGCGCCGCAGGCAGCTGGGCCCAAACCTCCCCCGCTTTGGTGATCTGCTGCTTCCAGGCGTGCCCAGAGAACAGCCCCCCGTTGCTCTGGAGCAAGGGGTGGGAGGTCGGGGCTTTGAGCAGGAACAAGGCCAGGAGCCACCCACTGCACGGGCAGAAAACTGCCTTCCCGGGAGCACCCCGCATCCTGCACGCGCTGCGAGGAGCGGGCGATGGCAGGGGCTGCCGTGACCGCCTCAGCCTGTCCCCCCTCGCAGCACCGCGGGGACCCGGAGTTACTGCCCAAACCAGCGCGGGCAGGACCCACGGGGCGGGTGCCCGTCCCCTCCCAGACTGTTCCCTGGGAGCTGCGGCTCCGGGACGCGGCTGGTCAGTGCCAGCAGCAGCAGGGAACGCGCCGGGGCAGCGTCTGCAGGTAAGCGGGCAGACGCAGTGACACTGAGCACCGCGGTGCTTGCCTTTCTGAACCTTGTTTTCATGCCTTTTGGGGGTTTTTTTTGACATTTGAAGCCAAACAAACTCGCCACCAGAGTGAAGTAAGAGCGCAAGGGTTGCTCCTCCCAACCTGACAATGGCACTGCCTCCGGTCAGGCCCAGCGACTTCAGGGTCGTCCTCTCCAGGGCATCTTTTCCCGATATCTGCAACAGAAGCGGAGGAGGCAGTTACGGCAACCACCCCCAGGGACAGCATTTCGAGTGCCCTTTCCAGAACGAAGCCTGTACCAAAACCAACACCGGAAAGGGCCAGAAACAGCTCAAAACACACCCTTTGTCCAGCTGGAAGCGAGCCCTGACCCCACCTGAGTTCACCTGTATTGCTCACCCAAGCCAGGGCCCCGCAACGATCTGCGGGGAAGGTGACCTACGCACGTTCCCGCCCCTACACGCGTCCGGATCGGCTCCGAGCGCAGCAAGGCATTATTTTTCTGTCCCAAGTTAAATCACAGGCAAGATCTGAGAGCCGAAAGGCAGCCGAGTTCCCCACACACCCCTCCCATCTGCCCGCCATCCCCGACCCAGAATAAAGCTGATCTGTCCGCCGAGGTCAGCGGGGAGGGAAGGGGACAGCCAGGGAGAGCGAATTCCCTAACACGCACATACAAAATATTAAACAAAACATTAATAGCCAGAGATCAAAACACAGAGCAAAGCAAATATTTATTAAAATGAAACCACTGTTTTGACTCGAGCTTTGAGAGAAGTTGGAAAGAAAAACACAAACAGGTCATTGAGCCGGTTTTATGGGCTCAGAGGCCTAAACGGCCCAGGGTTACGTTCCAGGAGAGCTTTTTCCATACAGACACGTCATGCTTTGACAAGACCAACAGCTTTCTGCTTCCCCTCTCAAGCAAGTTCAAAAGAAACACTTTCCAGGTTGGAAAGCAGCGTGAGTTTTTCTTATTTTTCAGGGACAGGAGAGGAGACAGCGAGGACGCCTGTGCTGGCGGCTTACCTCATCTCGCATGTAAACACAGACGGGAGAGGATCCACCGTGCTGCTCCAGGAGCTCCCTGCAACACAGAGCAGAGTCCTGCAGCACCTGCACGACCCCCTCCAAGCCCCCCTCCAACAGCCGACCCCCTCCCCAGCAGCAAGAAGGGAACGGAGCTGGCGGCACTGCCCCGCGTCGCTCCAGCGGACCCCAGGTACGGAACCGGCCCCCGCCGCCGGGGAAGAGCCTGCGCCAACGCATTCGCTGCCCCTGCAGCGCAGCCCTGAGCGTCTACGAAGGGAATAACGACAGTCAATTCTGAAGTAGTTGGTCTCACTGGGCAAGTTTGGCACCTCGTTCTTCCTGTGCCTCAGCACCCCATCTGGGACACGGCTTCACAGGCTTTTTTAATCCCTTATCCAAGCGAAAGAGTTTACTCCGGTTTAGCCTTATTTTCCTTGGGGACAGGTCAGTTCCTTTCCACGTACGCACAGCAACAACCAGAGCGCTCCAAAGCAAATAAGCTGAGGACAAAGGTTTGCCTGTCTCAGTATCAGACAGATTAAAAAAACCAGAAAGAAGAAACAGTAGAAGCTCCGAGATTCTGGAGACCAGGGCAAAACGAAGGCGAGGGGCGGCTGCCGCGGCAGGCAGAGCAGGGATCGGCCCACGGGCCAGCGTTCCAGTGAGGCAGGACACGTGTGAGCCACACACCAACGGCTGACAGGCCATCCGCAGGGGAAGACGTAAGCGCAGGACTCGGAGCACAGAGAAGGGGAGAGAAAACCCAGCGAGGGGCCACCCCCGACGAGGTGCCACCCTCCCCACGCTCCCCCAGGTCAGCGGTCGGAGGCATTCGCGAGCAGCTTTACTGCAGATTGACCTGACGGGAGGCAGAAGAAGGACAGGGAGAGGACGACCTCGGCCTGGCACGGCTCGTTCTCATCCACCCAGGCCCACGCAACGTCAGCAGAGAGCCCACGTGCAAAACCCTACACCAGGTGGTCCTAAAGGGGGAGAAGACTGCAGCTCTCCGCGACGAAGCCTCAGACGTCTGTAGGAAAGGAACAAGCCTTAACGAACGACACAGTACGTTATGCTGAAATGAAAAAGGGGTTCAACAGCCAGAAAAGGATCCCCCAGTAGCAGCCCAACACCTCTCAGCCAACCGAGCATCTCCTCCCGAAGGGGCCACGAACACAGCATGTCTGTGCTGCGACAACGCCGCTGCTGCTGGGAATGCTCCCGTTCCAGCACTGCCGAGTGCGCGCGGAGGCGCGCAACAACCCAGCCCAGAGGCGAGCGTTCCAAGCGCCGGAGCGAAGGCGCCTGGCGACAGGGGCACGTTTGTCGCTCAGGGAGGGAAGGACACCACCCCCAGCACCTCGTGCGCCCGTGCAGCAGAGCGGGCCTGCACACCCAAACGCGTCTCACTGCAGCGGTTCCAACAACCTCGCGTCCTCGGAACGGCCAAAGTGCCGTAACAACAGCAGCTCTGCTGTGTCCCGCAGGCCCCAGCCGAGCTGCTGGGGGACACACGCCCTCACTGCCCTACAGGCACCTACGTGACCCAGCACGAAGCGCCAGCACGCACCGCGCGGGGAAGGAGCCACCAGCCCACAGAGCAGAGAATGAGGGAAACAGCCACTAAGTTCCGGGAAAATTCATCACAGCCATCCGGACTCAGCTTCAGTGAGACGTGAAATAGCTGGAACCAGGAGTCACTCAGGATTGAGAGCACCACCTGGAAAACCAGTACTCAGGCCCATAGCAATGCTCCCGGAGCAAGAGCACATCAAAGAGCTGCACAGGGGAGCAAACCTGCTAGGCACAGAGCAGAACCCACCTACACAACCTGGTTTCAGTCCCCCTTCCCAAACAGCTTTCCCAGTTCAAGCAACTCTTTGGACTGAAGAACCTTCTGAAAACATACAGGAAATATCTGAACTTAATGGCTGAGGCCAGAAAAGTAGCCAAGAGCCAGAGTCATTGTCGAAACCGCCGCCAAGCGTCCCGACTACAATCGCTCCTACGTACACCGGGCCACGGAGCTGCCGGATGGGCAGGAGTGGGAGGCAGCAAAGCAACAGTCGGCCCAGGCCTAACGCTCAGAGGGTACCCAGCGCCAGTGCCCTCAGCCTCAGAGGGTACCCAGCGCCAGTGCCCTCAGCAGTCCCTGCAGAGCAGGCGCCGAGCCAAGGTCCCCAGAGACGTGGGTTTGTGTAACTCTTGGAAGCAGGAGGCTCCTCCTCCAGCTGCTGCTAATCCATTGCATGCGCTCACTGAGGCAAGCACACATCAAACACTCTGTCAGCTCTTTGATGTGCTGCTCTCAGAAGGGGAACGGCAGGCAGATCAGACCCCTCCGTGTAGTGATCTGACAGGGCCTGTAAACATCTTGTGCAAGGGCTGCCGCACGCTGAGAGGAGGAGCAGCCTGACAATAGCTTCCAGACCTTCTTCAGACCCAATTAGCCAAGATGGACGCTGGAAACCCGGGGGAAATTCCAGTGGATTTAGAATACTTCCCCTCACGCACTCAGAGCAGCTGAGCGGTCCAGGAAAACGTCTCCAGTTGGAACGTCAAAGAAGGATTCAGCAGAAGCCAGCGACGAACTGAGGAGTCAGTGAGCAGCACAGAGCCGGGGGATGCATACGCACGGCTGCAGAGCCGGCCCGCTGCAGGACCGGCACACGCAGCGTCGCGGCTGCTGCTTGAGCTGCATCACAAGTCTGCCAAGCCCTCCAAACAGCCGAGTTCAGCTCCCAGAGGGCAGAAGAGACCAGCTGTGTCTCCTGAGCCGAAGCTGTTAGCGCCCAGCACGCTGCAGCAGTCAGGACTTAAAAGGAGCAGCGCACACCAACCATCAGCCTTACAGTAACCGGGAACGAATGAAGCGGCTCCAGAGGGGAACCGTGTAAAAACTCACCTTAAACCAAGTGAGGACCAGCCAGTGCGCCAGAACGGCACAGAGGCCGTTTGTCACTGTCACGACCAGCCCCACCAGCTCCCAAACTGAACAGGCGCATCTCCCAGAGGGCACAAGGATCCAGTGAGGTACAGGGGGTCCCACACACCCCAGGAAATCACACCTGGCTTTTCCCACCTACCCCCTTCCTCAGCCAAAGGAAAGGGATGCCCTTCTCTCCAGCCTGACGGAAGCCTGCCCCTTTCGGTAATGCTGCCGTCAGAGCCGGTCCCCTCCCGACCATCAGGGACGAAAAGGGCACAAGGCCCGTTTTAGCACGTTAGCTGCCCCAAGCGTTTCCTCTCCCCACCCCATGGCAGGAAACGCTGCGCGGGCAGACTGACAGACCCATTCCTGCCATCTGCTGCTCCCACCCTTGGATCCCGTTTCCAGCAGACGAGCTACACCGCGTCGTGACCGCCTAGGAGAACCCTTATCCGGCCTGGGAGCCCAACCCGCCTGACGGGCAGCGGGGGCAACACCCTGCTTTGTCAGCTGGAGCAGCGCCTTCAGCCGATCCCCCACAAAGCTGCGCGAAGAGCACGAGGGGAGTTGGACGGGAGGGCGGGACGCGAGCACTGTGTCCAAACCCCATGGTCCCCATCCAAACTGCCCCCCCGGCCCAGCATCAGTCCCCGCTCCAACCTTGTTAGGGGCCAGGCAGGGAGCTGAGCCCACAGAAAACTGACAGCACACCCTTGGGAGGCTGGAAGAATTCATACCCTCACCCTGGAACCGGCTCCGGAGCAGCTCCACTCACACGATCCAACTGTGCAGCTCTGACTTCACGGGGTAAATCAGTCGATTGAACCCGATGCGACAGGAGGCAGCTGGATCACGACAGCTAACTGCTGCCACGAACACCACCCCACCGGGATTCCCTCCCCGCGTGGCTCACCTGGTCGCTGCAAAGTGCCTGAGAAGTTCCCACAGGGTCTGCTGGCAGGGAAAGGTGTCTTGTAACCGGGAGCCGTCATCCAACTGCAACGCGACCCGAACCTACGCAAAAGCACACGAATTAACCCGAGAACCAAACGAGAACCTTAGTCTTCACAGGAACTTTTCTCACTATTTCAACACTCTCCAGAACCTGCTGTCCAAACCCCACGACCTCCCGCTCTCACTTGCCGCTCGGGATTACACCAGCTGGGAGCGCAGCGTTCCACGGATTATTTCACACCTTAACCCCCGAACAGCCCTTCTCTGCCGTGCATGAGGATCTGATGGGAGGCTACCACAGGCCCTGCTGAAGCCTAGGCAGACAACACCCCCTGCCCCTCCCCCCACCTTCCAGGCCACTCGTTGTAGCACAGGAGCCTAGCAAGTCGCCCAAGTGCAACTTCCCCTTGTCCAGCCCACGCCGGCTACTCCTGCTGCCATTCCTGCCATTCGTGTGCCTGGAAACGGTTTCCAGGACCAGTTGCTCGTTCCCCTCCCTGGGATCGAGGTGAGGCTGACCCCCTCTAGTTCCCTGGGTCCTTCTTGAAGCCAGGAGTGCCCTTTGCTTTCTCCAGCCTTCGGGCCCCTCTCCCACCGTCACCCCAGACGATCGGAGCAGCCGTGCAGGGCCATCCGCCAGCTCCCTCACTGCTCACACCCCATCGGGGCCCGCAGGCTCAGCCCTGACCCCCACCCTCTTCCATCCAGGGTCCATCTTCCTCGCTCCAGCCTTTCCCCCGGTCGCTGGGACTTCCGAAGGCAGGTTTGGCTAGCGCAGCGTGAGCCAAGGCGCCATTCTGCCTTCTCCGTGTCCCGTGCGTCCAAGCGCCCTGCCCCGCTGAGCAACGGGCCCACACCTCCCCGCCCTCCCTTCGTCACCTCTGCACTTACAGAAGCTCTGGCTGTCTCTGACGGCCCTGGCCAGACTCGATTCCAGTTGGGCTTAGGCTTCCCCAGCTCCATCCCTGGACGCTCAGACAAGGGCTCTCCGTCCCTCCCAGGTCACCCAGCCTTGCTCTCACGCTGTGCTTGGCCAGGGGCTGCCTGGCCGTCCATCCACCCCGCGCTGGGACGGACCGCTCTGGGGCGTGGAGGGGGCGATCCCTGAATACTGCCCAGCCCCCTGCGGCCCCTCTTCCCTGCCGTGTCCTGAACTGAAACGTTCAAAGGCCAGCGTGGGCGTCCCAAACAGTGTGACACCGTGAGCAGTTGGGGTGTTCCAGCTTACGCTGGCTGACGCTACAGCAAGGGGCTCCCCGGCTACACGGGAGCTCCGGTGGCCCGGACGGGCCTGATGCAGCTGCTTCAGCCAAAGCACCAGCCCCGAGCTCTGCCTGAGGCATCGGGCTGCAGAACCCCGAGGCAGAGCAAGCAGCGTGCTTGCACACCCACACAGGGAAACGACGCCAAATCCACCTGTGTGCGAAGACCTGACCGACAGCTCTGAGCCCAAAGAGCCCCCGGCTCCCAACCACCGCGCTGACCTGCGACTCAGGAGCGAGAGCGTCACAACTCCCCAACCCGCTCCGGTGTCCAGGTTCTTAAACACCGACAGAAGGCGGCAAAGGACAGCCAGCTGCTTCCCACGGGCCTTTTCCAACCTGGAATGTGGAAATTCCCGCTCACTAGCAGGTGCTACACAGATCCTACAGGCTCTTTGGAGAACTGCTACCACCAAGAACTCCAGGGCGTCGGGACAGGAACACACTGAGCGCAGTCCTGAGGAAGCTCATGATGGTGCCACGGGAAGAGCCGAGCAGCTGACCCGGCGAGGAACGGCCGCGCACTTCGGGCCTTCAGCCTTCTCCCTCCGAAAACCCTACGTTTTCCCAGTGAGCTCAGGTGGCTGGAGTGGGAAACACCTGCCGTTAGAGAGCCCCTCGTGCCTCTGCTCAGCCGTGGGTTCGACACCCACAGGAACCGGCTTTATCCAAAGGCCTGAGCAGGGCACAAGCCAAGGGCACCAGGAGCCGCCTGCTCTCACTCCGTACTCCCACGGGTCCCAGCCAACCACCCCGCGCACCCTGTCGCCTGTGTGATGTGTGTGAGAGATGGGGTGGGGACAGAGAGGGCGCAAAACAGACCCCACGCTCCGGCAGACGCCTGGGATGTCTCGGAGGAGCACGCCGGTCATCTGCCGCGGCTCCCACCAGTTCTCGCAGGACTGCAGACTGGGATCTGCTGGAGACGGGAATTCTTCCACTCGAAGGAGACAGTGGCAGCATCAACCACCAGACAACAGAACAGCCGTTTCACCTCACCGCTAACAACCTCCTGGCTTCTCCTGTGCTGGAGAAGCCCTGGATTATCCGCAGCTACAGCAGGGCGGTGACAGCCGACATCACCCTCCTGGAAGGGCCCAGCCCAGAAATTCAAACTACAGGTTGCATCAGGTTTTGGGCCACAGGTCAACCCGGAGCACATCACCCCGAGTCCTCTTCGGCCAGTCGGAAAAGCCCTTTCCAAATTCCCAGGCTCTGTATAAAGAGACCCCAGCGCCAATTACCTTCCACGTTTCCGAACATACAGAGAAAAGGTTAACGACTTTCCCAGCAGAACGGCGCCGAGGCACCCCTGGACCCCCTGCCGCCCCCGGGGAACGGGCTCCATCTTTCACTGAGGAACCGCCCTCAGGAATCAGCGGTTTTCACGTGTGAGGGCAAACCCAAAAGCATTCCACTGGAAAAACAGTCGCGCTGAACGAACTGGTGATTCCTCCAGCCTGTGTTCTGCCCGCGGAGGTGCCGCTGCCAGCGCCCACGGGAAGCGCCCCAACCCCACGCGCGTTCCCTCAGGGACAGCGAAAGGCACGGAACCAAGACCATCCCAACATCACTGAGCTGGCCCGCGTCCGCCCAGCTGCCCCCGCGCCGGGACACGATGCTAGTGTCAGTGCTGGTCGGCCATCCCGCTGCTTCCCGCAGCATCCGACACCAGCTCCCCGCTGGCAGGGAATCCCTGCAGTCGCTCCCGTTCCGACGCAGCGCTGCCCGACGCTGTCGGTAAAGGCACGCCAAGCGAGGTCTCTGGGCAGTGCGCGGGGTGCAGCCAGACAGAGTCAACTCCCGCTGCAGTAGCTAGGACGGGCGCTGATTTGCACAGCAGCCGCTCTGGTCACGCTGCCCCCTTCACACGCACGTATCTGCCCACGCTACAGTGCGAGCGCTCCAGGGGACCCCTCACCTCCCCAGGACCCTCTGCACTAACAGCTCTCCTCTGGTGGGATCTGACGCAGCCACTCTGCGTTCCATACCCCGCCCCGACAGCACACAGTCCTCCTCGCCCTTTCCAATATGTTGCACGGATCTTCCCAGGGAAAAACCAACCCAACCCCCGTTTTCCTGCAGGCCGGCACCTCCCGAGCTGGACGCAGAGCCAGCACTGCACCGTGCATAGTGGCACCCTTCCCTCTGGAGGACAAGCCCCACGCGAGCACAGCTCTTCCGAGCTGCAAACCTGAAGCGGGTGCTCCCAGCTTGTGGGGTTTTGGTAACCAAATGTCATTTGGAGCACAAACTCCCTTGTGCCACAGAGACAGAAAGAAAGCCTTAGCGCCAAAACAAGGCGGAGGGAGGTTTCACCCCCAAAGCTCCGTTGCACACCCACAGAGAACCAGAGCAGATCCCAAAACCTTCTCACCCGAGGAGGTTCGATTCGGACACGTGGATCGGCTCACCCTTGTGACAGCCAGGGCTGCCTGTAACAAAGTGCCCCAAACCCAACCTGGCAGGCAGGCACGGAGAGATCTGCGCTAACAGACCTGAAAGCGCCACAAGAATTGCTGACCTCCGCAGCCGGCGGTCAGTGAGAGGAGAGCTGACTGCCAGCGAGGGCGCGTTTCCACTCCCAGGCTCCCTAAGCAGGGTCACACATCCCTGGACCCCAAGTTCCTGCTCGCTAACACCCATCCATCGCCCTCAGAATTATGCCTCCGGCTGCTCTAGCGGGCGTGAAGACCTGTAAAACGTGACGATAACCCCTACAGGACACGGCGCCCGTACGCCCTTCGCAAATGACAGCCAACGGGGACGTCGGGCTGTTGTGAAACAACCCGTCACGCATCCCAGAGCCGCGGAAGAAGCAGAAGAGAATTCTGTAAGCGCGTGCGATTTGAGTCAAAACCCAGAGACAGACAACAGCAACTAGAGGAGAAATGAGGAAAGGGAACAGAGGGAGCGGCGCAGTGCCGAGCAGTCACCAGCCGCGTTTAACCTGTTACACACCAAAGACTCCCCCATTTTCAGCTCCCCAGAAGGTCTCCCCATCCTCCAGCACACAGCTGTATCCACCACCACCCGGGCTGCAAGCAAAGCCTTCCAGCTACCAGACTGCCCCTTCCCACCACACCTGAACCAGTCTTGGGGTGGTCTTCCACTCCAGCATCGGCCAAGCCGACCCAACTCTCGCTCCCTACGTCTGAGATCGGTACCCGACCACACTGGGCCCCGCTGCGAGGTGAACGTACCATGTTCCCCGGTCCCACTCTGCTAGAGACCGGCACCATCTCCAGCTTGGCATTGTTGGGCAGTTTGGCAAATCTCCACTGCAGAGAGAGGTCCAACACGCTCCTCTGAAACCTAGAGAAGAACAGAGCCCGTGAAGAGACCAGGAGACACCCTCTGCCACCTCCAGATCCCGTCAGGGGCTGGCGAGCCCGGGCACAGAGCAGAACCCCCGCAGGCTGACAGGAGGCCCCCGGCACAATTCAACGATGCGCCTGGCAAGCAGGACAGAGTAACGGCCAGAGGGTTGCCCTGCGTACCAGGAAAGCTGCAGGCTGCAGAGGCCACAGATAAAACGGTGAAACTGAGGTTCCTCCTCAGGCTTTACGAGATAAACAGCGGCTGAGCAGTGTCACCGGCGAACAGAGGGGTGTTCCCTTTAGTGCCACTGAGCCACACCACCTCCGGGCGGTGCAGGGCCGAGGCCCAGGTGAAGGAGCCTGGGTCTGGGCGCGGGCAGCGCGGCCTCTGCGCGGTCAGCGGCACCTCCCGGATCCCAAAGGCACTCGCCGTGACCGCCGGCGGCCCCCGGGGCGCGGGGCCTGTCCCCGGGGACGGCCCTGAGCCTCGCGCGCCGTCCCGCGGGACCCCCGGGGCCGTGGCGCGGGCGGAGGCGGCGGCTGACCCCGGCGGGCAGCCCAGGGCCCCGTCGCCACCCACCCACCCGCCCGCCCGCCGCTGCCGCGGAGCCGGCCCGCCGGGACCCCCCCCGCGCCGGGCCGGGCCGGGCCGGGCCTCTCCCACCGGCGGCGCAGGCTGCGGCCGGGCCCGCGCGGGGGAGCGGGGCGGCCGCACGGGGAGACTCACTTGAGGCCGTACTCGGCGGGGCTGCCGCCCTGCTGCCTGCAGACCTCCTCGAGGATCTGCGGAGAGAACACAGGCGTTACGGGCCGGCCCGCGGCCCTGCGGCCGCCCGCCCGCCGCCCCGGACCCACCTGCAGCAGCACCGTGCCGGGCCCCACCCGCACCGTGACCCGCCGCCCGCTGGGGGCCAGCACCGACACCGCGGCGCCCCCCCCGCCCGCCGCCGCCATCTTCCCTCGCGCCGCGCCGGCCCCGCGCGGTGGGGCGGAGCTGGGGCTCGGGCCGCCCCCGCCGGCAGGCCGCGCCCGCCGCCGGCCCCGCGCCCGCCGCCACCGGCCCCGCGCCGCCCGCCGCCGCCGGCGGGACGGCCCGTGCGGGACCGGGCCGGGCCCGGACATGGTTGCCTGTGGCGAGGGCTGGGGCGCCAGGTCCCTCCGGGCCACGAGCCGTTCCCGTGGCTGAGGCAGCGGGCCCGGCGGCGGGGAAGGTGCCCGTCCGTGCCCGCCCGGGCGAGGGGGCGGCTCCGGGGCCTGGGCCATCCCGTCCCGTCCCGTCCCGCGGCTCCGCGGGGGGAGCCCCGGCATCGCCAGCAGCTCCTGACCCCACGCCGTGTTTCCCGTCGGGTTCCCGGCGTGGCGATCGGTCACTCGGGCCCTGGGCGAACACAACGGACTCAGTCCTGTGCTGGGAGCGTGGCCGCGGCCCCGCCGAACCCGGCCGAACCCGGCCGCGAGCAGCCGCCTGGGCCCGGGGCGCTCGGTGCTGAACACAGCTCCGCACAGGTTTACGCTCTCGGCTCTACCCGGCAGCGACTGACGGCTCCGACACCACGGACGAGCAGGAGCAGGCGGCCCTTGGCACAACGCGAAAGCCGTTGCACCCACCATCGGAGGGGAGAGGGGAGCATCCTGCCACGTCCCCATGGCCAGAGGAGTGTCTAGACAGTGTCACAGTCAGGGCTGTGGTGGTAAGACAAATTACAGCATCCCGCTGCCGTCGGAAGCCAGTTCTTCTGCCCAAAAAGTTAAAAAAAAGGAAAAATGTGTATTGGCATCCCGTGATGAGTGTTGGGAACTCGCCGGGCAGACGCCTGCAGCGCGGGAACCAAGAGTATCTTACGTTTCACAACACACAGGGCCTCGGAGACCGTCTCATTTACGAGCTTCCCCTTCACTCGGCACCGCCTTTTCGGCGTCGGAGGCGCTCTCGGTGATCCAACTACAGGCTGTTCTGGTTGCTATCGTAGGAGAACCTCTAGTTTGGGCAACCACTGGAATTTCTTTAGCCCAAGTCGCTACCACATGCCAAATACTTTCTCTGCTTCTATATTTACCGTATACGTTACGCTGCAGCCCCCACCGCCAGCCCAGCACCCACAGCAATGCCTGCTTCGCTCGGCCCATCGAGGAGAAAGGTCCCTGCAAGGAAAGGCGTGGGTAGAAGACATCACTTGCTGGTTTTCACCGTGTCAGCAGCCCGAGGGACGGGAGGAGAGGAGAGGATGGCAATCTTAAGGACGGACACATCCCCCAGGTTATGCACGCGGGTTCCTCAGTCACCGTGGCTGCGCAGTGCGATGCAGCAATGAAGGACGTCCTGGTGTGTAACGCATTGTTTAACGCTTACAACGTCTTTGTTCTTTCCACGGGGAAGGACCAGCTTACCACCTACCCAGCTACAGCGGCCAGGACACGGGCATCCCAGCCCACGGGGCAATTCCCGAACACGTCGCGGGGGTTTTCACGGTCAGAGCTGGGATGGGCCAGGGTATGTGCACGGTCAGTCACCACGGAGCAGCCGGTCAGGGACCTGTCAGTCCACGTCGGCTTTCGACCGCACGTCAGCACCCTGCAAGCTGCCTGCGGGCGCCTCTGCTCACCGTCGTGGCTAAGCAGCTCCGGAACTTTCCGGATAGAAGCACAGCGGCTGTGTATTGAATTGCCACCACCCCCCTGCCAGCTCCCAGCTCAGGTAGCGACGCCGAGATGCAGCACTGCGTGGGGGGGTTACGAATCGCCATCCTCCCAAGGCCGCTCGTCTCCAGGAGAGAGGCCCAGCCTCAGGAGAGCTGCTCAGTGGGAACGGCTCCACGGCTCCCACCAGTGGGAACCCTGCCCGGTGCCGAACGGTCCCCTCTGACGGCAGCGGCGACCAGCAGCGGAGCAGGACACTGCGCTTACACGTTCCCCGCTATCCAGTTTCCAGCAACCTGCACCTCTGCATTCCCAAGTCGGAGCCGTGGCCGGTGGCTGTACATCTAATCCCAGCTGGTGGGTTTTTACAGGAATTTGCCCAGCCATGAGCCCATCGGAGGATCACGGGGCACGGAATGGCAGTTAACTTGTACGACAGGAGCACTCAGTTTGCTTTAGAACGTCTTCCCCGGCGCTGCCCAGCTCCTGTGAAGACGCAGTCGCTAACTTCTCCCTGTCACCATCTCTGTGACATTCCCAAGCCTAGAGACACGTTTCTTAAAATTCCCTGCTTCCGAACTGCCGGTCGCTGTGGCGTACGTGAAGATGCGCGAGGCCTGACGAGCAAGACGGTCAAAGATTGCACCCGCCAAGGGGGCAGGCAGCGAGTGCCTGCCGCGGGCAGCTCCCCGGCACTTAAAACAGGGTAGAGGCGCAGAGCCCTGCAAGTGCCTAACCCAGGAGGAGGAGACGCCGCCCTGATACCCCACCGGTGGTACGGAGCCGAGGAAACAGCGAAAGCGGCTGTGGTACCGCCAGTGGCTATTCGGCTGCTGAGGTGGAGCGGCCATTCAGCTTTACAGGACAGCCCTCGGGGTTCACGGAGCCCCCAAACTGCTCTGGTTGCTGGGGGGGGGGGCTGCTGTTTGATGTCTGCGGCAGCTGTTCCCTATTGTGCGTTTGGAAGTGACACGTCCCTTAACGAAATGCTGCTCCTGTTAAAGACACGGATGTAACGTGAGCTGGAGTTTCCAAGTGGCAGGATGAGGGAGAGGAATCCCGGTCTTAGGGGCACGTCATCATCAGAAAGCTGCAGGGGGTGAAGGGTCACATTTCATACCCAGAGCCACTTCTGATCTCAAACGTTTATCTGAAATTAGAAGCATCAGGGGAGAACGAAGGGGGAGGTAACTACAACCTGGGCTTCATTAAAGTGCTACAAAGGAGGAGGAACTCCTCGGGGAACAGCTGAAAATACCCCTGACGGTCTGTCCGGGATCAGGAGGATCCCTGCGGCTCTCCCGGAGTCCCCGCAAAGCAGCGGCCGCCCTGCCGAGAGCTCCTCGGGAGCTGGCAGCCAGCGAACCGCAGGGTGACCTTCCCCCAAGGCCGCCCGCTGGGCAGCTGGTGCCGTGCACGGGACACGCATCCCGGGCACCCTGCGCACTGCCACGGCCACACGGGACAATGCGGCGTCTGCTTCGCGATAAAGGAGGGGAGCACCCCCCCTCTTCTCCTTCCACATGGGTAGGATCTGAACTGCGAACATCTAGAAACACATCGTAACCAGGTCCAAGGCAGGTACAGAGCAATAATTAGCACAGCAACGATGACTCGGAACAGAACTTCCTCCTGCCTGTGCCACGGGTACGTGCCGCGGGTACGTGCCGCGGGTACGTGCCGCGTCCTGGGACGTTCCTACCAGAGCATCGCGCTGCACGGCATGGCATGTCTGGGCGAGGGGTACAAACGCGCACGTTGCCCTCTCAGAGCTCCTGTACCCCCCTGATGTTCGAAGGGAGGGCGGCAGCGTGACGCTGGGAAAGCCGGATTCACCTGTCGGCGAGGGGTGGTCTGCGGGGGCCTCGCACACACCATCACCACCACACCCAAGGGACCCTGGGAGTGCAGCGGAGCCAGGGCTGCAGAGCTGCTCGGATCAGGGCCGAGAGCTGGCTACGGAGGGGAGACATCCCTGCGGCACGATCCCGGCACCCTCGGTTTCTGAGAGGGAAGCGCCAAAGGGGCAGGTCCTGGAGCTGCCCTGGTGCGGGCAGGGTGCTGGGACGGCGGAACCGGCTCGTTTGCTCTCGCGCAGCACAGCCCACTCCAACGCACGGAACTCCGCCAGGACAGCCTGGACAGGCTGCGCAGGGTAGTTCATTTTGAAAGGCACTAAATGAAAACAGCGTCTCCCGCGCCACGAGTCCCAACCATTAACAATCTCTGGAGGGGCTCCCTCGTGCCTTCCCCCGCCCGCAAACCCGCGCTACCCTTGGGGCCTGGAGCAGGAGTCCCAGCTCTGCACTCCCCCCCGCGCTGCGCCCAGCCCGTTCGTGCAGGGGGCTCCTACCGCAGGGTCAGACCTCGGGACCCTCTCGTGCTGGAGGCCAGTACTGTAAATTCTCCGCACCCGGTGTGCACTCTGATGTCCTCTCAGGCTCAGCACGGCGGACTTAACGCGTACCAGGCTGAGAGGAGAAAGCAGCCTGTCACGGCACGACCTCGCACCGCCTCGCGCTCTGAACAGCCCCCGCACTCCTCCGGGACAGAGGCAACGCGAGCATTGTGCTGGGCTGTGGGAGGATGACAAGAGGGAGCTGAAAGAAACTCCCCTGAGGTCCCTGCGCCAACGGGGCTCAGGAAGGCCTAGACAGGCCAATCTAAGAACCTTCGCTTCACCTCTTTGGACAAGGCCCCAGGATCCGCGGCGGCAACAGCACTTGGCCCTCCGGCTCCTGACCGGCACGTCGCAGCCAGTCACCCCTCAAGCACCAGCTGGTACCCGGCGTCACGGAACCGCGCACCTCCCCCGGGCAGCAGGACGAACGCCGGCCGACCAGCGGGGTGAACGGCAGCCTTCCCGCTACGCAGCCCAGCCGCCCTAGCGCCCCGTTTTCCTGCTGTAGCGAGTGCCGTACGAGCTCCCGGGGCCGCGCGCGCCGGCCGTTCCGCGATCCGGAACGCTCTTGGGGACTGGCTCTGGAGCCGCGTTCCAGCTGCTGCTCGGGCCGCCGGACGAGCTCTCTAACCCGCTGTAACCAGCCCTAGCGCTCAGCCGCTCACACCTGCCGCGGCCAGCGAGGGAAGGCTGTTACCCCCAAGGACGTGGCAAGCGAACTGCGAAAGCACGCGCTGTGGACGTCAGGAACAGGAGCTGAGGATGCGCTTAGGAAGCCCAAACACGAGAAGGTGAAAAATGAAGCTGCAGCAGCTGGAAAACCTTAACCCCTGCTCCACAAAACCCCCTCCGCTGCCCGGTTCAAGGTGACACCATTTCACCGTCTCTGGTCCCAGAGAGGTGACCTTTCCTGGGAAAGGCAGACTGTGCCCCTGCTCCCCTCGGGGTGCTGCCCAGCGGCAGAGCTGCCGGCTCTGGGATCCAGCCGGAGTCGGAGTTACTCCGTGCAGCATCTCCCCTGGCTATCTGGGCCCGGGTCTGCGCCAAGGCCAGCCTGGCCGGGCGCCCCCGCGGCTCGCGGGCACTCGGGAACCGGGGCTTAACGTGGCTTTTCCTCCGGGGTTCTTCTGGCGGCCACCGGGGATCCCAGCCCCGGGGAATACCCAGGGAGAGCCCCTGGGGGGTGACCTCCGGAGCTGCCGCCCGCGGGGCCGGGGGCTGCAGGCAGGGCGAGGGGCCACCTCGCCCGGTGGGACCGAGACCCGGACCCCGCCAGTCCCCCCACCCCTGCGCCCATCCGAAGGCAGCCGGGGCCGCCGCGTCCCCTCTGCTACCGGGGCACCCCACCCCCTGGCCGGGAGCGACCCGGGGGCGCGGGGCGGCCCGGCCGAAGGACCCCCCCGCTGCTCCCGGCGGGCCGCGCCGCGGGGTCGGGCACCGGCGGGGGCCGCGCGCTGCTCGGGGGAGCGGGGCGGCCCGTCCCGCGGGCTGGGGCGGCAGCACCGCCCCCGCGGAGCCGGGGAGGAGCCGCCGTCAGGTCCACCGGGGGGGGGGGGGGGCCGCCGGGGGCGCCGCGGGGGGCTGCCACGTGCGGGTCCTCGCGCCCCGGCCCCCCACGGCCGGTTCCGGCCCCGGCAGCAGAGGGGCCGCCCCGCGCCCCCGCCGCCCCGAGGGCGAGGCTGGCGGGCGCCGCCGGCCCCGGCCGCGGCCACGGCCCCGGCGCCGGCAGGGGCGGCGATGGCGGCGCCGGCGGCGGGGGCCGCCCCGACGGAGCGGCCCGGCGGGCCGGTGCGGCGCGGCGCAGACCCCCCGCTCCCTCCGCCTCGCTCCGAGGGGGCGGAGGGCAGGGCAGGGCGGGGGCTGGCCGGCTGCTGCCCCACGCGGCGCCCGGGCTGGCGGCGCCCCCGCCGCGCTCCCCGCGCACTCCGCGCCCCTCTGTCATGCTCGCCGCCTGGGAGCGGGCGGCGGGCTCCTGCGCCGGCAGCCGCGCCGCCGAGCCCCCGCCGCCGCCGCCGCCCTCGCCGCCCGCCGCCGACCCCCGTCCCCGCGGGCGGCGCGGCGGGGCGCGGCGGAGCGCGGGCGGCGCTGCCCGCCGCCGGGGGCTGGCCGCTGCTGCCGCCGCGGCGGCGGCGAGCGGCGGGTGGCGGCGGGCGGCGATGGGCACGGCGGCCGTGCACCTCCTGCTGCTGCTGGGGCTGCTGCACGCCGGGCCCGGCGGCGAGGGCAGGAAGGGCTGGCGGCGGCGGGGCCCGGCGGCGCGCGGCGAGGCGGCGGCGGCCGAGAGCTTCCCGCTGGACTTCACGGCGGTGGAGGGCAACATGGACAGCTTCATGGCGCAGGTCAAGAGCCTGGCGCAGTCGCTGTACCCCTGCTCGGCCCAGGCGCTGCCGCACGACCTGCGCCTGCACCTCCTGCACAACGCCTCGGTCACCTGCAACGACGGCAGCCCGGCCGGGTGAGTCCCCCGCGGCCCCCCGCCCGGCCCCGTTCCCCGCCGCCGCTGCCGCCGCGCGCGCGCCCCGCCGCCGCCGCGCGCGCTCGCCGCCGCGCGGCCCCGAGGGCTGTGGCGCCCCCCCGCGGCGGCGCGCGGCGCGGCGGCGACAGGTGCAGCGGGCGCCGCCCCCCCCCCCCCCCCGCGCCGCCCCGGCCCGGCGGGCGTCAAAGCGCCGCGGTCGGGCCCGGCTCCCGCTAACGCCGCCGCCGGGTTGTTTGTGCTCAGCTACTACCTCAAGGAGTCCAAGGGCAGTCGGCGGTGGCTGCTGTTCCTGGAAGGTGAGCGCCGGCGCCTCGGCCCCGCCGCGCAGCGCCGCCGGCTTGTCCTGCGCCGGGCGGGGCGGGGGGGCGGCCCGCGGCTGCCCCCGACTGCCCCCGGGCCCTGCCGGCTGCCCCCGGCCGCCCCCGGCCCTGCCCCCGGGCCCTGCCGGCCGCCCCCGGCCGCCGCCCGCTCCGGCCGCCCGCGGCCCCTGAGGCGCTGCCCCGCGGCCCCCTTGCGCCCCCTGGCGGCCCGCGCGGCGCAGGGCCGGGCCGGGCCGGGCCTGGCGGCTGACCCCCCGCTCCCCTCCCCAGGAGGGTGGTACTGCTTCAACAGGGAGAACTGCGACACCCGCTACGACACCATGCGGAGGCTCATGAGCTCCAGCGAGTGGCCCGCGACCCGAGTGGGTGAGTGTCCCCTCTGCCCCGGCGGACAGCCCCCGTGGAACCGGGGCAGGCGCCGCCCCGTGCCGGGCCCTGCCCGCTCCCTGCCGCCGTGTCGGGGCACGGACGGGCCCCGGCTCCTGTGCTTCCCCGCCCCGGCAGCCGGGACAGCGGAGCCGGGTGCGTGCGGGGATGGCGGCTCTCTCCGGCGGGCAGCACCCGCGTCGTTCCAAACGCCCGCGCGTACGCGCAGCCGTGAGCCGGGGCGTCGAGACACCCGGTCTGTCGCCAGGGCTGTTCCCGGGGCCCTGGCGACGGGGTCGGCCCGTAGCAGGACGGGCCCCACGTGCAGCCGGCGGGGTTGGGCCGCCCGGGCCTTCGCCGGGAGCTGCGCGGTTCCAGCCTCACGTACCGTCGCTTGCCCCGGTGCGAGAGCGTGCGTGCCTCTGGCGCTTGCCCGGAGCGCTCTAGCGCCTTGCCCGGAGCGCGTGGGGTGGAATCGGCCCCCCGGGCACCGCAGTCTGCACCGCCGGGCCCCCGAGGCAGCACAGGAGCGCTGAGCTGCTCCCCTGGTTCCCGCTGCCGTGCGCCGGTGTCTGAGCGCGTAACCCCCCGCCATTCACGTGGCTCCTGTGGCTGTGCCTGGCAGAACTCGCCCGGCGGGATTGGGTTTCTGGGGAAGGGCTTGATTTCGTGGCCCAGGCTCTTTTGTGCGCGGGAGACACCCCGACAGGCTCCGCTCTAGCGGGAATCCGGTTCTGGAAGTCGCAGTGCCCAAGGGCAGATTTAGAAACGGTCCCTCCACTTCCCTTGCCCGTGGTTTGCCTCGTGGATGTTTGTTTCCCGCGCGGGCAGGGATCCTGCCTGAGGCTCCCGCGGTTTCTCTGGAGTCACAGACTCTCACCCGCTCGTTTCTTGCTTCTCTGTGTCCGTCTGCAGGAACTGGGATCCTGTCGTCGCAGCCAGAAGAAAATCCCCACTGGTGGAACGCCAACATGGTGTAAGGACAGCGAGGGGGAGTGGGTTTACACGCAGGCGGCATCTCCTGCCCCGTGGGCTGGCGGGGATGCTGCAGGCGGACGCCTGCGGGAGCAGACGGTGTGTTCCCTCGTTTGCAGCCCCCCCTCCAGCGACGCTGGCAGGGCCCGGGCAGACTCCAGTCTCCCGGGAGGTGTGGGGCGATCCAGCGAAGAAAATGGGGGGCAGCCTGGGGAGCCCTGGGGCGGGCGCCGCCGCGAGCGCTGGGCTGGCAGGACGTCACCCTCCTGCTAACCTGAGGGGGCTGTAGGGCAGCGCTGCGGGTCGGAGACGCGGGACAGGGTTTGTGTGTGCGTGAACAGGAGGGGAGGGCGGAAGAGGGGGCGTTCGCTTGCGTTCTGCAAGCCAGAGACCATGGGAAGACAGCTTCATTCCTAAGAGAACCCCAGGGGCTGCCGTCGGCGTTACACTGCGCGGGCAGGGGTTCCCTGTGGCAGGCCGCCGCCGCGTCCCTGGGACGGCCGAGGGCAAAGTCCCGGCCCGTCGCTGTGTCCGCTGGGCTCGGCGCTCCAGCTGGGCTGATAAAAGACACGTTAGGACTGTTCCAGCCCAAACGGAGCGTGGAGGGGACAGGAGAGCCGGCAGTGCCCCTTGGTGCGCAAGAAGGTGCACGGTCTGAGCGGGCAAGAGGCTCCTTCCCCCGCGTTTAATTCTCCTGCAGCGACCTGGCCCTGGCCCCGCGCTCCGCGCACGGCAGAGGCCGGCGGCGCTCACGCAGCTCTCCCCTGCAGATTCATCCCGTATTGCTCAAGCGATGTTTGGAGCGGTGCCTCTTCCAGGTCGGAGAAAAGTGAGTGTTGCTGACGGGCCGTTACTGCCCCGGACGTGGCGCGTCGCAGGATGCGGCCCGGCTCCTGTGCAGGGACGTGAGTGGAGGGCAGGCAGGAGAGCCGACCGAGCTACGTCCACATGAAACACCCTGGTCGCCTCCGCTCGGGCTGGTTTGACGTAGTTCAGAGCCGCTGCTCGCCGAGACGTGACGCTGATGCAGTGTGCGAGGATTAGGGGGGCGGAATTCCTTGTAGGTGCCTCTCCAGGTTCCAGCCCGCAGCGCATCGGGCGGCGGTGCCGAGGAGCCGTGGGCCCTTGCAGTGACTTCGGCTTGGCTGGCCCCGGGGGCACCTGCAGCGGGTTTAGTGTCCGACTGTCGGGAGGATGTTTAGCCGTGGGAAGGCACCGGCGGTAGGGTTAGGGTTAGGGTTAGGGTTAGGGTGGGAGGTGTTTCTCCGGGAGAGGAGGGACGGTTCATTGCCTTCGGCTGGCGTTAGGTGCCGGCGTAGCTCTGGGAGCGCTGGAAGCAGTCCCCCTCCAGGCTAAGCTGGGTCCGTGCCCGTGAACTGTTCTGCCTCGGGTACTTCCCTGGGTTTCCCAGCTGGAGCAGGGTTGGCGTCTGGGAGCAGTCCTGGCTGGAGAGACCCCAGGGAAGCGTTTTCTTTGGGTGGAACGGAACTCCAGTTGATCCACGCTGCTGGGAGCAGCTCTGGGGGCACAGTACGGGACCGTTCCGCCGCGTCACCGCTGCTCCTCGCCCCTGCGGAGCGGCAAACACAGCTGCCTTCGGCAGTGCCGGGGGTGTGACGTGCCGTGGAACGTCTGTCTCTACGGACTGGGGAGGAAGGGATGGAGTAGGCGGGAGCCGAGGCTCCGGGTGCTGGGGGGGTGCGTGTGACCCTCATCGGGTCCTCAGGCGTCTGTGGAGCGGGAGCAGCTGTGTTAGCCTGGCCGGGAGGCAGTTCTGGTGACGCTGGCTCTCTCTCCAGGTGAATATGCCTTCATGGGGGCGCTGATCATCCGGGAGGTCATCAAGGAGCTGGTGGGAAAAGGTCTTGGCACGGCAAAAGTGTTGCTGCTAGCAGGGAGCAGGTAGGTGCCTCCCGGCTTGCCCGTGGTGCCGACACCCCCTCGGCGGGAAGCTGCCGGGGAGGTCTCCGCGGTTTCTTGTAGGACGGTAGCACCGGCACGGCAAAGCCGGAAGCGCTTCCCGGTTTTCTCTTTGGGGGTGCAGCAGGGGGTGGTAGAATGGTGTTCCCTCAGCTTCTGGTCCGGCCACGCTCAGGAGGACACGCCAGCAGGGCAGAGCTTGGCAAGAGGGCAGGGTGCGTTTATTCTTCCCGCACGGGGAGCGCCGGCTCCTGCCGTCCCACGCCTCGTGAGCAACGGGAATTAACGTCGGGTTTCCCCAGCGCCGGTCCCTGCGCCGCCAGGACGCTGGGGTCCCCTCCGTGCGCTGCGGGGGGTGGCGCACCGGCGGCGCGGAGGGCGACGGTCTCAGGTCAGCGGGGTCTGGGGTTTGGCAGCCCCCGCGGGCCGAGCGCCAGAAGAGGGAACAGGATCTGGGTTCCGAGGTGGCGGTAGGCGTGGGGTTGTCACTCAGCGCCGGCTTTGCCTCCCGGCGTTCTGCAAAGCAGGGAGATAACGCGGTGACCGCCGAGTCGGTAGCGGGCTGCCCTGAGGCCGGGTGCCGCAGTCTGCGGAGCGTCCCTGCGCCGAGGGGCCTGTGCCGCCGGCCCTTAGCTCTCTGCCCCGTGACCGCGGCGTTGCCGTTGCAGTGCCGGCGGGACGGGAGTGCTCCTGAACGTGGATCGCGTGGCCGAGCAGCTGGAGGAGATGGGTTACCAAGGGGTCCAGGTGCGAGGCTTGGCAGACTCCGGCTGGTTCCTGGATAACAAACAGTACCGCAGGACCGACTGCATCGACACCATAACGTGCGCGCCCACAGAAGCCATCCGGAGAGGAATCAGGTACGGGGGTGCTCTGGAGTACGCTGCGCCGGGAGCTCAGGGGCTGGAGGCTCCCGCTTCCCCGTCCTCCGGCCTTTTGGTGCCCAGGGTTTTTGTTACCCCCATCGGTGCGCTCTCCATTCCGTGGCTGGCAGAGACAGGAATTTAGAATCCAGACGGGCCAAGGAGATTGCGGGTGCCCTGAAGGGGGTTTATGGGGGCGCTGGAGCCGAGGAAGAGCTGCGGTTGGAGCTGCAGCGGGAAGGGGATGGTGGGGATGGGGAAAAGCCACGCTCAGGAGCGCGCTGTGACCTTCCTGCTCCTGCTCTTTCCAGGTACTGGAACGGCGTCGTCCCTGAGCGCTGCAGGCTGCAGTTCAAGGAGGGAGAGGAGTGGAATTGCTTCTTCGGATATAAGATTTACCCCACGCTTCGATGTAAGTGTCAGAGGGGAGAGAAAGTCCGTCCCAGGGGTTCCCTCTGTCTGCAGCGCAATTCCTTTTCCGTGCTTTCTGCCGCCCTAGGCCCGGTCTTCGTTGTGCAGTGGCTCTTCGACGAGGCCCAGCTTACTGTGGACAACGTGCACCTCACCGGGCAGCCGGTCCAGGAAGGGCAGTGGCTCTACATCCAGAATCTGGGCAGGGAGCTGAGGAACACCTTGAAGGACGTGACGTAAGTGTGTCACCGAGGAAGACCCGGCGCGTGGATGCCCGGGAGACGTTCATCCCCGGCGTCCTGCCGGCGTTTCCCGGGCCTGCAGCGGCGGGTGTTGGTGACGGCTGGTCTGACGCCGAGAATCCCGCCGGCTCCATTTCTGGGTGAGGGCAGGGTCCAGTCTCCCCCTGCCCGTGGCCGTCGGCGGGAACGGCGCTTGGCTTTCCCCGCTCCGAGGGCAGGTCCACGGCTCCTGGCTGCTGCACGGCTCCTGAGCAGCCGGGGGGCTGACGAGAGCGGGAGGGACCGGGACCGCGCCGGCCCAGCCCCCCAGCGCGGCGGGCGCAAAGCTGCTCCCTCTGCCCGGCTCGGGCGGTTCCCTTTAGCAGGAGTTGCTTTGCTCTCCCGGGACCTGACCCCTTTCCTCTCTCCCCCCAGCGCCAGCTTCGCTCCCGCCTGTCTGTCCCACGAGATCATTACGCGCAAGTGAGTGCCGGTGCCGAGCCGGGCCGGGCCGGCGGGGAAGCGGGAGGGCGGCGGGGGGCGGCCCGGCCCCACGCTGCGCCCTCTGCGCCTTGTCGTTTCAGTCACTGGACAGACATCCAGGTGAAGGGGACGTCGCTGCCCCGAGCCCTGCACTGCTGGGATCGCAGCCTGCACGAGAGCAACAGGCAGGGGAAGGGCCCCCTGAAAGGCTGCCCCATCCACCTCATCGACAGCTGCCCCTGGCCCCACTGCAACCCCTCCTGCCCCACCATCAGGGACCAGTTCACAGGGCAGGAGATGAACGTCATCCAGTTCCTCATGCACATGGGTTTCGACGTTCAGAAGATGGCGCAGCAGCAGGGCCTGGAGCCCAGCAAACTCCTGGGGATGCTGAGCAGCGGCAGCTAGGCAGCGCTGCCGGGGCAGAGGCCGGCGCAGGAGCCCCCGGCCCCTCTCCCACACTCGGACCTTCCTTCCGCTCGGCCGGCAGACGCACGCTCACACCCACGCACGCCCGAACCCGCGCACGCCCACGTGCTCCCGCGCTCCCGCACGCTTAGGATGTGTCAGGAGAGCAAAGGGAATGGCTTGCTTCCCCGTCGGGCTGGAGCTCGTTCCCCCCCGAACCCCCGGGCTCGGCTCTGGCCGTCGCAGCCTCTTCCCGGGTTGCGCAAGGCCGCCCGCTACGGGAGCAGCGGAGCCGTAAACAGCGGTGATGCGAACCCTCCCCAGCCCTGGGGCTCCTGCCCGCGCCGAGCGCTTCACGCGCGCCTGGCCCCGGCGGCGGGCCGAGCGAGCGCTGGCTTTCTGTCCAGCCAGGAGGGAAGGAGTGCCTGCGCGGCTCCGGCGGTCAGCGGCCGGCCAAGGGTCACGGGCTGCGAGCCCAGGACGCGCTGGGGACGGACACTCGTGTACTCGATTCACTTGCCTGTTATTTTATAAATGACTTTTTTATTACTTTTTTAAACCGAGCAAGAAAGACAAATGATATTGTTTTGTAACATATTTTTTTTAAATAAGGAAGAAACCTCTTGCTACTTTGGCGACGTGGACGTGCTTATTTTACTGTGCAAAAGGCTGTTGACGGGCTCCCACAGAACCCGCCGTGCCCGTGGGGCGCGTGCCGCTCCTTGGGACGGCCGATCCGGCGACCGCGCGCCTGGGGGGCACCTGAGGGGGGAGCTGAGACGCGTGGCCCCCTCGCAGCACGCCTCGTCCCTGTCGCCCTGACGAGGGGGTGGCCCGCGTACGGAGCTTCCGCCCCGCGCCGGCGCCGCGGCCCAGCCCCATCGCGATTTCCCGCCTGGGTGTGCCGCAAAGGCCTCGCTGCGGCGAGAGGGATGTTCGCTCAGGCCGCCCGGCCTGGCGGAAACGGGGAGCGTTCGGGGCGCGGAAGGCGGGGCCCGAAGACGAGCACCGACACGTTCCCGTTCGCCGCCAACGCGCCCGCCCGCGGCGCCGAGAGTCCCCGGGGCAGGTAACGGGAGGAGAGCGAGGGGGGATGGGGGGCGCGTGAGACGCTGGGGCGCCAGAGCTGGCTCCCGGGGGGAAGCGCCTGGCAGGGGCAGGATGGTGCTCCAGGAGCTGAGACGCAGGAGAACGCCACGGAGACTCCCTACGATCGAGCCCAGGGTGACTGGTATCCCGGGTCTTCGATGGGGTCAGGTGGAATTGCTCCGGGAACGTTTCTCCGGCCACTGAGGCCGCTTCAGCGTGGACACCCGGGAAAGCACACAGGGAGTGGGAATCCTCTGGGGCTGGAGTCACGGGGACCCGGTCATCCCAGCCCCGGCTGGAATTGCCGCTGTGCTGACCATCAGGCGGGAGCACCACGGGAAACTGCTGTGCGGGGTGACACACCGGGCGATGCCGCTGTAGGTCAAGCACGTGCTGCAGGCTGGGCCCAGGTTGGGCTCGTGCCGCGGGCTGGGTCTGGGTCTGGCTCGTGCCACGGGCTGGGTCTGGGTCTAGCTCGTGCTGTGGGCTGGGCCCGGGTCTGGCATATGCCACAGGCTGGGTCCGGGTCCGGCTCGTGCTGTGGGCTGGGCCCGGGTCGGGCATATGCCGCGGGCTGGGTCCGGGTCCGGCTCGTGCTGTGGGCTGGATCGAGGTCAGGCACGTGCCGAGGGCTGGGTCCACGTCCAGCTTGTGCCGCGGGCTGGGTCCGGGTCTGGCTTGTGCTGTGGGCCGGGCCCGGGTCGGGCTCGTGCCGCGGGCTGGGTCCGGCTCCGGCTCGTGCTGTGGGCTGGGTCCAGCCGTGTGTTTCTGCTGGGAAACAGTGAGGTTTAAGTGCCGCGTTTGAGGTTTGGGATACTTTGGGCAGAGCTGCTGACCCGTACGTCGAAAGCGTTCACTCAGGTTAATTCCCAAATGCAAAGAACGCTGGGAGGGCCTTTTCCCTGTGAGCCCAGGAAAAACCCCTGGGGGTCGGGATCGCTCCTCGGCCTCCTGTGCCTGGCCACAGCCTGGGGAAGTGTGTGACAGCAGTCTCAAAGTATTTTTAAAGGGGAACTGGGCCCATTTGTTAGAGAAGCCACGCGGTGTGGTCACAGGTCGTAGCTGGAACTTGGCTGTATCCCGAAGGCACGTCCAGCTCGGCGCTTCCGGGCACCACACCCCGGTTTCCCCTGTAAAGCTGGCACTCCTGAGCTCGGCCCCAGCGCCCAGACGGGCAAGGCTGGAAGGATTCGGTACCGCGTCCTGGCAGCGCACCTTTCGCGTGGAAGCCGGGCTACAGATCTGGACGGTTTGGTAGCCACGGTCTCTTCCGCGCCGATCGATGTCCGGCTCTGTGAGATGCTGAGACTCAGCCTTTGGGAGCCGCCGCTCTGAGGTGCGGGGGGGCTCCTCGCCGTTCGGGGCAATGGCAAAGCTGCCGTCGGCCGGCAACCGGCTCCGGAGCTGCTCCAGAGCAAACCCGAGACCCACGCGGCCTCTTCCCCGGTGGCAGGGGAAGCGTCTCAGGGGAGGGGGCAGCAGGTGGGGGTGACGGGGCGTGAGCGGCTCTGGGTACCCAGTTGGTGTCCGCCTGTCCGGTACCTGCTCACACGGTCAGTGCTCTTCCCGCTGCCCCCTCGCAGCCAGCCTGGAGCATCTGAGCCAGTGCTGCAGTGGGGGGTCTCGGGGGGCTCCTGCTAGGGCTCACCAAGGAAAACGAGGGTGAATCCGGCTGCGTTTGGGTGCACCAGGGCGTCGCTGACGGCAGAGCGGCGTCCCCAGGCGGGAGGGGTGAGTCCAGCAGCAGCAGCGGCTTTGCCTGTGACGCAGCCCCTGTTTGCTGGGACAGGCCACAGAGAGGAACACGCTGGAAAAGGGCCGTGGGCAGAAGGACCAACATCGCAGAGCCCACAGGGCAGGACCTGGGGCACAGCACCTCCACCCGGAGCTCCTGGGCTCTCCTGCTGCACCTCCCGGTGGCTGCGATGCTGATGGTGCAGTTTCCGCCCAAGTGGGCCCAGTTTTCTGACCTGACCCCCGGTCCTGGCTGCTAGCCCTGCTGCTAGCCCTGCTGCTAGCCCTGCTAACCCTAACCCCACGCCAGGCGCGGAGCCCCCCACGCAGCGGCAGCGGCAGCCCGCCGGTGGCGGCTCCGGGGTAAAAATAACCCCTCGGGGGCGACTTTCCGCTGTTCTTTTTTGAGTCCGAGATGAGAATCCTGATCCGGCCCGGGGCTGGGAACAAGCAGCCAGAAACTGGACGTGCCCATCTAGCGGAGCTCACGGACAGGCGCGCTTCCCGGCAGCGCGAGCCGCTGCTCGCACGTCCCGGGCGGTGCTCCGGCGCCGGCAGGCCTCGCGGGCGGCAAGGTGCTGGGAGCGGCTCTTCTCCTCGGGGCTCTGGGAGCTTCCAGCTTCTGAGCTCCCCGAACCGCCCGTCGGGGTCCCCAGTTGCAGCACAAGGGGTGTGGGAGGAGGGGACGCAGCGTCCTCCGCCTGGACGAACCCCGGCTGCTCCGGAACCGCGTGCCCTGACCGCTGATCGGAGCAGGCGCTCCTTTGCCAGCTCTTCCTCGTGGGATGTGCAGGGGGTGTCACGTCATCGCATGGCCACGAGAAACGAGGATATTAAGGAATTATTGAGACCTGGCGTGAGGGTCCAGCACAGCTTGTGACCACCTGGAACCACCCAGGAGGGTGTTCAGGCCCTGGGCTGGGCTGGCCCTCGCCCAGGCTGACTCCCTGCAGCGCAGAGCTCTGTCTGGGACAACCCCGCACCCAGACCGGGACGACCCGGCACCGAGACTGGGATGGTCCTGCACCCAGACCGGGACAGTCCTGCACCCAGACCGGGACAACCTGGTACCCAGACTGGGATGGTCCTGCACCCAGACTGGGACAGTCCTGCACCCAGACCGGGACAGTCCTGCACCCAGACCGGGACAACCTGGTACCCAGACTGGGATGGTCCTGCACCCAGACTGGGACGGTCCTGAACCCAGACTGGGACGACCTGGTACCCAGACTGGGATGGTCCTGCACCCAGACTGGGACGACCTGGCACCCAGACCGGGATAACCCTGCACCCAGACCGGGATGACCCGGCACCCACACCAGGACCGGCGCAGTGGGAGCTGGTGGGCAGGTGAGGAGCCGGCGATGCTGCCGGGAGGTAAGTGAGGAATCTTTCCCTGGCGTGTTTGTCGCTTTTCCCATTCCCGAGCTCCATCAGACATTTCCCCTGGGGCTCCTGGAGTTCAGCGACGTTTGCGTAGGGACCGAGGAAACGCGCGGCGAAACCGGCCGCTGGGAAAGCCCTGGCGCCGCGGGAGGGGGGGTTTGACGCGGCGTATCGACAGCTCCAAAGGAGAGCGAGGAATATCAAAGCGAGGGGGTTCGCAGTGCGTGTGGGTTCGGCTTCCAGGGCTACAGGAATAACTGGTTCCCGTCCAGGTGAACAGGGAAGGGTCCAGGGGGATGGCGGGGCTGGTGCCCAGACGGCAGCCGCAGGCTCAGCACGGCCCGGCCGGTGGCCGCAGCGCAGTGTCGCTGCTCGGGGTCAGACGGAGCAGAGTGACTCAGCTTTTATCGCAGCTCCTGGGCCTTCCGCCGCCTTCGGCCCGTGCCCCTGCGCCGGGGCCTTGGCTCGGCAGGAGGAGCGGCGTGCAGCGCGGCCGGACCCCAGCCCCCTGCCACTGAGAGCCCCCGGGGGGGCAGCTGCTGGGACCCGACCGTGTCGGGGGCGTCGCAGAGGGATAAGCAGGAGGCTCCGCTGGAGCGCGCGGTTTCAGTGTTAAATAACACCCGCTGGTGGCAGTTGGGGGGGCAGGACTCCTGCCAGAACTATTAATACAGCCCCTATTTATACCCCAGGCTCCTGCGGACGCGGCAGCAGCGCGCTGCAGCTGCAGGGCTGACGTGGAAGAGCTGCCAGGCTCCGGGGAGAAAGCGATCCCTTCGGCCAGCGTGCGGGAAAGGGGACGGGGATCAGGCAGGATCGGCGCAGACTGCAGGCGGCAGAGCGAGCTGGTGGTGGCACCCCATGATCAGGGGGGGCAGAGCCGGCCGGTGACCGCCCTGCGGCCAGCAACTGCGCCGGGAGGCCGCCAGGAGCGGAGCGCTGCCAGGAACGCTGCCAGGAACGCTCTCCGGCAGACGCAGCCCCGGCGATACCGGCGCAGACAGGGAGGGACTCGAGCTGCCGCTCTGCCGAGCCGGTGCCAGGGTGACTCGGCACAGGGGAGCCTGAAAGGACGTCTGGGGGGGCCGTAAGTGCCTCGTCGGCTGGGCTGGAAGGAGGATGGAGAGCACCGGGGGGCCGTACCTGAACACGGCTGCGGTGACATCCCCTGTGGGAATAGCCCGGCTGCTGCAGATGATGTTTGGCTGCACCACGTTCAGCCTGGTCGCTCACCGGGGGGGGTTCAGCGCCGCGTACGGCACGTTCTGCATGTTCGTCTGGACCTTCTGTTTCGCCGTCACGGCCTTCATCGTCACCTGCGAATTCACGCGTCTGCACGGCTGCCTGAGCATCTCCTGGGGGAACTTCACCGCTGCGTTTGCCATGCTGGCCACGCTCATGTCCGCCACGGCCGCCGTGATCTACCCGCTCTACTTCGCCCAGCGCGACTGCTACCCCATCGGCTGCGAGGTGAGAGACTTCCGCATCGCAGCCGGCGTCTTCGCCGGCCTCCTCTTCGTCGCGTACGCCACCGAGGTGTTCCTGACCAGGGCGAAACCGGGCCAAGTCACCAGCTACATGGCCACAGTCTCCGGGCTCCTGAAGATCGTGCAGGCCTTCGTGGCCTGCATCATCTTCGGGGCGCTGGTGAACGACAGCCAGTACGGCAAATACGTGGCGACGCAGTGGTGCGTGGCGGTCTACAGCTTCTGCTTCGTGGTGACGGTGGTGGTGGTGGCCTTCAGCGTCACCGGCAGGACCGCCTTGCCGTGGTTCCCCTTCGAGCGCGCCGTGGTCGTCTACACCCTCGGGGCCGTGCTGCTGTACGTGAGCGCGGCCGTCATCTGGCCGGTGTTCTGCTTCGACAGCAAGTACGGCTCGCCGCGGCGCCCCGGCTCCTGCGCCAAGGGCCGCTGCCCCTGGGACAGCCAGCTGGTGATCGCCGTCTTCACCTACGTGAACCTGCTGCTCTACGCCGCGGACCTGGCGTACTCCCAGCGCATCCGCTTCGTCTCGCACATCTGAGGCGCGGGTCTGCGGCCGCAAAGCCGACCCGGCGCCGCGAGCGACGGCCGTGGGGGACGCGGCAGGAGACGGGGTGCGGGGCCGGGAGGCGCCGACTGGGCACGCGCACAAGAACCATCAACCCGACGGACTGGACCAGCAAGGTACGGACCTGGGGCGGGTGGGCTGCGGCTGGTGCTGGGAGAAGCCCACCTCCCCCGTCGTTCCACATCTGCCTCAGCGCCGGGGGCCGGGGCGCGGGCACAACGCGCTCCGGGCACGGAAACGAGCCCTGATCCCCGGGCGGCAGAAACGCCTCCTGCACCCGCGGGTCTGCTGGGTCACCGAGCCAGGCCTTAGGAAAGACACCGCGGGTTTTGAAACGGTGACGACACTCAGCCGCAGCCAAGTGACTCCCCAGGAAGTGGGAAAGTTAAAAGCTGCATCACGGAGCACCAGTTCCGGGGACGGAAACCGACCCCTCGCGCTCGGTTTGGGCTACGTGGCCAGACCCGAAATGCTCCCGCCGGCGGGAAACGCCCGCCAGGACGTTTCTGAGACCCCCGTGGCTGCAGCAGCGCCGGGAGGTGACCGCTCCTTCCCTCCCTCTCCTGCGCCGCTTAGCACGGAGGAAGAACGTCCCGGTCCCGCGCGGCGGGGGGAGGGCGGGGTGTTCCCGTGTCGCACGCGCCGGCTGGTTACAGCGACGAGAACCCGCAAACCGGGGCTCTGCCGCCAAGGGCCGGGGTGCAGCAGGGCCCAGCCGCCGCGGGCCCGCGTGTGGCTCGACACCCTCACCCGCGCGGGACCGGGAGCTGCCGGGGCACGCGCTCCGTCTCGGGGACACGCTCGGCCTCGGGGCACGCGCTCGGCCTCGGGGCGATGCGCTCGGCCTCGGGTGATGCGCTCGGTCTCGGGCACGTGCTCGGTCTCGGGGGCCGCGCTCCGCCTCGGGGCACGCGCTCCGCCTCGGGGCCGCGCTCCGCCTCGGGGCCGCGCTCCGCCTCGGGCGACGCGCTCGGCCTCGGGGCACGCGCTCGGCCTCGGGGCCGCGCTCCGTCTCGGGTGACGCGCTCGGTCTCGGGGGGCCGCGCTCCGTCTCGGGTGACGCGCTCGGCCTCGGGGCACGCGCTCGGCCTCGGGGCCGCGCTCCGTCTCGGGTGACGCGCTCGGTCTCGGGGGGCCGCGCTCCGTCTCGGGTGACGCGCTCGGTCTCGGGGGACGCGCTCGGTCTCGGGGGCCGCGCTCCGCCTCGGGGCACGCGCTCCGTCTCGGGTGACGCGCTCGGCCTCGGGGCACGCGCTCGGCCTCGGGGCCGCGCTCCGTCTCGGGTGACGCGCTCCGCCTCGGGGCCGCGCTCCGCCTCGGGCATGCGCTCCGCCTCGGGCATGCGCTCCGCCTTGGGCGACGCGCTCTGCCTCGGGTGACGCGCTCCGTCCTGTGGCACATGTCCCATCGCTTTGCACTGGTGTCGAGGGGTCTGTTTTCTGGGGGTTTAGGGGTCGGTCCTGGGGGAGGGGATGCAGACGTGAATTATCTCGCGGCGCTGCATGAAAGACCAAACCCGGGGGCGGGGGGAGGCCGGGCCGGGCCCCGACTAAAGGTGCGTGCAGGGGTAACGGGCCGGGAGCGCGGCCTCGGGCTCGAGCAGGCACTCAGATTCCTGAGCTCCCTGCGTCACCAAGGAGCGGCGGTTTCGGAGCCGTCCCCGACAAACCCCCTGCGAAGCCCCACGTCGCTCAGATTTCCAGCTGAATAGGAAGAAAGGCCCTTCGTGCCCAACCACACGCAGAGGTGGGTCGGTGCCAAGGACCTGGGTGTCAGGAGCAAGAGCCGGCGTTCGCATCCACCTCGCCCTCCGGCTCCCCACCCACCCTCTTGCTCTCTGCCGGCGAGCGCGGCCCGTGGGAGGCCCCGAGGGGTCTGCGCGGGAGAGCCGGGAGCTTTCCTCGGAGCTTCGAGTGCGCTCGAAAGGCAAAGGGAAGACTGTCGGGACAGGGAATTCCGCTGCCGAGTACGAGCCGGGCGCGAGCAGTGGGAAGGATCAGCCCGCGGAACAGGGCGAGAATCGGCCTCCAGCACGCGTGGAATGCACCAAACAGCCTCCCCCCGGCTTTCGCTTCCGCCGGTCCCCGTTAAGGGCAGGGGGTCTGGGGGGGTGGTCGAGCAGGGGCTGGCCAGCCCGTCCGAGGCCAGGAGCCAAGCGCAGCGGGTACAGAGGGAAGCCGGGAGAGCGGAGAGCTGTGTCTTGCCACCCAAGAAGGGAAGGGGTTGTACGAGTCAGGAATGCTGTCCTGGGAAGGGAAGCCCGTCCGGCCCGCGGGAGGCAGCGTGCACAGAGCCGCCGTGCGCAGAGGGGACCCGGAGCAGCCGTGGCTATTCCTGCTGAACCTGCCGGCCCGCGCCAGCGGGAAACGACTCGCCTCTCGCTCTCAGAGACCTGAAAAGCAGCCGGGTGCCTGGGAACCCCCACGGCTCCTCTTGCGGGCTCCGGAGCGGCTCCCGGGGGGCCGGCAGGGGCCAGGGAGAGGGACGTCAGGGCCGGTGCCCCGCGGGAAGGGGCTGCTTGGCCCCAGGCCCCGCGGCACGGTTCGGGCGGCGACGCCTGTCGGGAAGGTCCTCAGCTGGCAACGCCCTTCGGCCGGGCGCCCGCTTCTGCGCCAAGCTGGAGCCACCGGCAGGAGCACGGACCGAGCCCGGAGGCAGGGGCACGGGGCAGGCCCAGGAGGGAACCGGGGAACAATGGGGGCAACATTTGGAGCCCCCACAATGGGGAGGGAATGGAGTTTAGCCTGGAAATCGGGACAGCACGGGCTGGAGGAGCGGGCAGACGAGCCGCTGCCAGGAACAGCGTGTTCAGATTTAGCTTTCTCATCTGCCGGCCACAGACGGAGCAGAACATGTTGTATGGGCAAAGCGGCAAAAAAAGATTGTGTGGCCAGCAGCCCGCTCCTTCAGGAGGGAAAACATCAAAACCTCACGCTTCCGTGGTTGAAACACTCGCTCCCCAGTGGAAACTCTGAGATTAGCCAGCCCGGGGCAGCGCACAGCCCGTGTCCGCCCAACGGGACCCCAGCACCGGCCCCGGCACCGTCGGGGTAATTAAAACCGCCTCTTCCAGGGCTCGTCTGTCCCTGAATTCACAACCACGACCGGGACACTCGCCAGGCTTGCCAAGACACCAGCCGGGCTGTCGGGGCGACCTGACGCCGGGGTTCACCCGGGACGCGGCTGTGCTGGCAGCCCCCCAGCCCGCGCCTGGCGGATCCCGGCCGAGATGCTCAAACACCTGACCCCTGACGGGCGGGGGGTGGGCTCGGTCCTGGTTTGTCCTTCTGCGGCCCGGATTCGGCACCCCCAAAGCCAGCCTCTGGGGGCCTTCGCCCCCGGGAGATGCGCCGGGATTTGTCCGTCACTGAAGGAGCGAGAACAGGGCCCCGGGGGAGGGAATCCCAGCGCACCAGCGCGGGAAGATCGCAGCCGCGTCGCCGCTCCTGCGGCGGGCGGGCCCCCACGCGCCCGACAGCGCCTGCACGTCCCCGCGGGGTCAGCCGGCTGCGCTGCCGTAGGGTCACCGCGCTGCCACCCCCATTCCAGCACTGCCACCCCCGTTCCACCCCCATAGGGGCGCTGCCACCCCCATCGGGGTGCTGCCACCCCCGTTCCAGCACAGCCACCCCCGTTCCACCCCCATCAAGGCGCTGCCACCCCTGTTCCAGCGCTGCCACCCCCGTTCCACCCCCATCAGGGTGCTGCCACCCCTGTTCCAGCACAGCCACCCCCATCGGGGTGCTGCCACCCCTGTTCCAGCGCCGCCACCCCCATTCCACCCCCATCGGGGTGCTGCCACCCCCGTTCCAGCGCAGCCACCCCCGTTCCACCCCCATCAGAGCGCTGCCACCCCTGTTCCAGCACAGCCACCCCCACTGGGGCACTGCCACCCCCGTTCCAGCGCCACCACCCCCGTTCCAGCGCTGCCGCCCCCATTCCACCCCCACTGGAGCGTTGCCACCCCCATCGGGGCGCTGCCACCCCTGTTTCATCCCCATCGGAGCGCTGCCACCCCCGTTCCAGTGCAGCCACCCCCACTGGGGCACTGCCACCCCCGTTCCAGTGCTGCTGCCCCCGTTCCACCCCCACTGGAGCGCTGCCCCCCCGTCCAAGCGCTGTACCCCCACCCCGTTCCAGCGCTGCGCCCCCGTTCCAGCGGGGATGTGGGGAATTCCCGGAGGACGGCGGAGCCACCGTTCCAGGCTCAAAGGCGGAGCCGTTCTCCAGCAAAACAAGAACCTGCACGGGCAGGACCGGGGGCGCCTCCGGGCCCGTCCCGGGGGGCAGGAGGGCGGAAGGGCGAGAGCCGGGCGGTGCGGGGTGGAGACCCGGGGTGGAGACCCGGGGACCGGGACCGGGGCCCGGGACGGGCCGCACTCGGCTCCGCCGAGTCAGGGAGGATGGGAGCATCCCCGGACCGGCCGGGACAGCCACCGGGAGGGGCCCGAGCCCGCCCTCCGCGCTGACGCCCACGCCCCGGGCACGGCGGGCACGGGCCGGGCCGGAGGGCGCTGCTGCCGGGGCAGCCCAGGGAGGGAGGCGGCGGCGGCGGCCCCGGGAGGCGCTGCCCGAGGGCGGCCCCGCGGGACACGCGGCGGCGGCCGAACCTTCCAGAACGGCGCGCGCCGGCGGCCGCGGCGGGAGGAGAGCGCCCCCTGGCGGCGCGGCGCGGCGGCCGGCTCCCCGCGGCCCCCGTAGGCGGTGAATGATGCAACAACCGGCGCCGGTTGCGCCAATAGCTGGCGAGGGATGAGCCGGCGGCACCGCCCCTCGCTTCTGAGTGGCGGAGACCCGGCGCGGCTCCACCCTGCCGCCCGCCGATTTGCTGCGCGCCGGCGCCCCGCCCACCGCCACGCGTCACCGCTTGCTTGCGCGCCGCGCGGCCACGTGGACGGCGGCGCGGCTGCGGGCGGGCAGCGGCGGGGCCGTGCGAGCCGGTGGGGCCGTGCCGCGCCGCGCCATGAGCGTGGGGTTCATCGGGGCCGGGCAGCTCGCCTTCGCCCTGGCCAGGGGCTTCACGGCGGCAGGTAGGCGCGGGGGCGGGCGGCGGGCCGAGCCGAGCCGCGCCGCCGGGGCTGACGCGCGGTGCCGTTCGCAGGGGTCCTGGCCGCGCACAAGATCACGGCGAGCTCCCCGGACACCGAGCTGCCCACAGTGAGCGGGCTGCGGGTGAGTGACGGCGGGCGGCGGGCGACGGCGCCGCTCCCCCCCCCCCCCTCCCTGCGGCCGCCCCGGGTGACGGCGGCCCCGTTCCCCCCCCCACCGCTGCAGAAAATGGGTGTGAACTTCACGGTGAGCAACAAGGACACGGTGAAGAGCAGCGACGTGCTCTTCCTGGCCGTGAAGCCCCCCATCATCCCCTTCATCCTGGAGGAGGTGGGCCCCGACATCGAGCCCCGCCACATCGTGGTCTCCTGCGCGGCCGGTGTCACCATCAGCTCCATCGAGAAGGTGAGGGCCGGGCCGGGGGCGCCGCCGGGGCCGGGCCGGGGCCCGCAGCGTGGCGGGCAGCCGGAGCCTGGCAGGCGTCCCCCGGCGGGCGGGACCGGGGCGAGCCGGCCTTGGGCCGGTCCTGCTCCCCCGGCCCCGGGAGTTGGTGCCGGGGCCAGGCGTTACTGCTGCCCCCAGGGCTGAACTCGTGCCGCCGCCGCCCGGTTGCTGGGGCCACCCGTGCCGGTGCTCCGGGAGCCGGAAGGGTCTGCAGCTCCTACGGGAGGTGCTGCAGGGCCCGGCCCGGCGGGCGGCTCATCTCCCCTGGCCCCGCCGGTGTCTGCGGGGGCTGGTTTGGAGGCTCCGCTCAGGGTGTTCCCAGCAGCGCTTCTGCCCGGGCGCTGTGTGCTGGGACCGCTGCAGCCTGTGGCTGCTCCGCCTCGGAGCCAGCAGCTCGCATCGAGGGCGTCCCTCTCCCCGCTCCGCTCGTGTTCCTGCCCCGAGTCCCTTCCTGGGCAGCCTGTTTGCTCTGCAAATGTGCACTAAAGCTCGTTTTTCTCTCCCCCCTTTCTTTCTTTTTTTTCTATCTCCAATACTTTTCTGCCCTAAGAAACTCTCTGCCTTCTGCCCCACCCCAAAAGTGATCAGGTGCATGACCAACACCCCGGTGATTGTCCGGGAAGGTGCGACCGTCTACGCCACCGGCACTCACGCGGACGTGGAGGATGGGAAGCTCGTGGAACAGCTGATGGCCAGCGTAGGCTTCTGCACCGAGGTGGAAGAGGACCTGATAGATGCTGTCACGGGGCTCAGCGGCAGTGGCCCCGCGTATGTATGTGCTGCTTCCTCACCTCGTGACGGTGGGGAGGGGGGGCGCGGTCGGCTTCGCGTGCGGGGACCGTCTTTGCAATACGGTTTGTTGTTTCCTGCTTTTCCCATCCCTCGCGTTCCCGATGGGACAGGTAATCCAGGTGTCCGGTTTACAACCAGCTTGGGTCAAGAGCAGGAGTCCGTTACCCGTCGGCCGGGTCTGAAGTCCGTAGCTGGCGTGCAGCATCCACGTGTCCGCGTTGCAAAACGCGGGGCTGCGGTTCGTCTGACCCAGCAGCTGCGTTTCGCCCGTTCCCCCCACGCCAGCGCTGGGAGGGAAGCCTGGCGTGGCAACTGCGCAGCAGAGGGGCGGCTTTTGTCAGTCTGCACGCGATAGGCGCCGCGGTGTGCTCCTAGAGCCGGGGATTCTCTCCGCCCTGAGACCGTCGGTCTCGGGGCAGAGGCTCGTGGTCACCCTCTTGCTCTGTCTGGTCGCAGGCGTTCACTGCCCTGGATGCCCTGGCAGACGGTGGGGTGAAGATGGGCCTTCCCCGCAGGTTGGCTGTTCGGCTGGGAGCGCAGGCCTTGCTGGTCAGTATTCCCTCCTCCGCAACACATTTGGGCCGTGCCCGCCCTCTGCGGCGGATTCCGGAGTCACGGTTTGGAAAGATCTCCGCTCTCTTCCCGAATCCACGTTCAAGCGGGTGCTCGGTTTGCCCGCGCCCAGGCTCCCGGGGAGGGGACGCGGGGAGTGTCCGCAGCAGTCTGCTGGGTGGGGGCGCGGGAGCTGGGGCCTCCTCTGCGGCCTTCTGGGCTCTGACCCTGGCAGCAGGAGCCCTGGTCGGCTCCCTGGGTGTGCCAGGCGCTGCTCGGTGCGGTGGAGGGCAGGAGCACCGGCAGGCGTGCCGCGGGCAGAGCTCTGGCAGCCGTTCTCCCTTCCTCGCTGCAGGGCGCTGCCAAGATGCTGTTAGAATCCGAGCAGCACCCCGGCCAGCTGAAGGACAACGTCTGCTCGCCGGGGGGGGCCACCATCCATGCCCTGCACTTCCTGGAGAGCGGTGGCTTTCGCTCGCTCCTGATCAACGCGGTGGAGGCGTCCTGCATCCGGACGAGGTGGGCATCCAGCAAGTCCTAAAGAGCCTGGAAAACTTGCCCCCCCCCCGCCCCATCTCCTCCTCTCGCTACGTCTCTCTCTCCCACCGCCCGTTGCAGGGAGCTGCAGCACTTGGCGGACCAAGAGAAGATCTCCCCGGCCGCCATAAAGAAGACCTTGTTGGATAAGGTGAAGCTGGAGTCTCCTTCTCTGTCCATGGCATCTCCCAGCAAGGTCAGCCTGTTCAACAGCAAGAGCCCCAGCAGCAAGAAGAACTGAGCGGGCCGCGGCGTTCCGCCTGGACGCCGCTCTGCTCCACGCCCTTTCGGTTTTGCCTAAGGAAAAGCGCTCGCCCCGGATGTTGGTGTCCCCAAACCCGGCTCGTGGCTGGCAGCAGCTACGGGGCAGAGCAGTGCCGTGAAGGGGGTCTTTAGCCGGCAGAGGGGCTGGTGCAAGGCCCTGGCATTGCTCTTCTTTGTGGGGCGGGGGCGATACCATCCTCAGAGCTTCGAGAGCATCGTTTGTCCGGGAGCCTTGGGTGCCTCTCGGGCAGCGTCTCACGGTATTTTTAAGAGGTTTCAGAATGCTTTTTGATTTGAAGCAGGCCTGGGTCCCTCCTGCCCTGTCTTGCATCTGCTGTCAGAGCTTGCCTGGTCTTTGCTGCCTGGCGCAGCGCTGCCACAGACGCGGTGCTGTGCGCTGCGTGAGCACCTCGCAGAAGGGACCAAGGGGCCTCTGCCCCGACTCCCATCTGTCTTGACTTTGAGACAGATGGTGGGACCCTCTGGACCATACTCCGCTTCTCTCTGTGCTGGCCACCCCTCCTCTGCTCTGCTCTGGGGAACCACCAACGGCTCTCGCTGTCCCTCCTTTGCTGCCGGCCTTGCCTGGGTGGTTGGGCAAGTGGAGGGCTAGTGAGTGCTCCCTTTTCCCTCTGCCTCTGCCACCCCTTCCTGCTCTCCGTGGGCAGCATCTGCTCCCACACGCCCATGGATGTGTTCTGCTGTCCTCACTGATGCTCTCCGTGCTCTTGGCGCTTCTCCTGGGCCGGCCGGGAGGGGAGCTGAAGCCAAGGATGACCTCTTCCAGAGAAAGCCGCCGTCCGTACCACGCCCTGAGGCTCGAGCAGGGTTCCGTACCCTGGTGCCGAGCTCCTGCGCGGCAGCAGGACTCTTCCTCAGCGCCTCTCCTTGCATCGGGCCGTGCCTCCTTGCGCTGCAGTGTCGGTGCCCGTTGGCCGTGGCTGCTGTGCCGCAGGACGCGCGGTCCAGCCGCGCTGTGGTGTGCTGGTGGTCCCCGTACGGCGGTTCTCCCGGCAGAGCCCCTGGGCTAGCGCCATCCAGCACCGCAGCCCGCGGTGCCGCCGTATGTTGGCGGTCACGCCCCTCTGCTGTTTTCTAGACCGTTTCTTTCATCTTCCCTTTTCTCTGAGGGTGTTGCACTGCTGCTGGCTGGAAGGGAAACCCCTAGAGAGAGGCTCGGGGCTGCTCCGTGCGGTTGCATTCCTGGTTCGTTAGCGTGTGAGACCAAAGGAAACACCCAGTCATCTGGTCCGGCGTCGGGCTCAGATCTCGGCCCATCTCACCTGGCTCGTCCGCACGAGACCCAGGGGGAAAGTCAGCCCTTGCTTGACACAAAGGGGGGTCAGGGAACGCTTGGCAGTGCCTGCTGCCTGCCCAGCAAGTTGCTGCTTGGTGAACACATCCGGCTGACGCCGCTTCTGCAGGGGAGGAGGAGCCTTGTTCTGGTCTGGAGAATTTCCCAAGTCTGGCTCAAATTCATGAGCAAGAAACAGCAGTGAGGTCCGAGGTCAGGGTCCCTCCTGCCCCGGAACTCCGGTATCTGTGAAGGAAGGAATCTGGCCGGGGATGCTGGAGGAAGGGCTAACGTTCCCTTCAGGCAGAGGCTCTGGAGCCAGCCCAGAGGACACTGCTGCTTTCTGCGCGCCGTTTGTAGCCAGCGTCCCTGCGCCGCTTCCTTGCCTCTGCTTCTCTCCCAGAGCCCGAGTCCTGTCCCAGGCCAGGAACCGGCCGGGCGCGGGCAGGCTGCCGCTGGGACGGTTTGGTGCTTAACGTAGTGTTCTGCCTCGGGGGGTGCTGGGGGTGCTGTCTGCTGAGGGGCCTTGGACATGCAGGTCCATCGATGCGGAGGCTGCCCAGCGGTGTTGGCGGGGGCTGCCCAGCGGTGTTGGCGGGGGCTTGGCGTTGGGCTTTCGGCTGGCCGCAGGGTGTGACCCCGCAGGCGTGACAGAGGGCCGCTCCTGCCCTTTTACACAATAAATGGCTTTTCTGACAGGCCCGTGGCCGCTCCCGCATTGGCCTCTCCTCCGCGCCGCCCGTGGCTCCTGGGCAGCGACGCCGAGGGTACTGGGGGGCTGCGCTCGCGGTTTTCGGGGAGCGAAGAGGACGGGAGGAAAGCCGCCTGCCGTGAGGTGCCACGAGGGACTCGTGGGTTCACCCTTCCCGGCGTGTCCCGGCCCTTCGGCTTTCCAGCCGTTCTGCCACCGCGTGCGAGAGTCCGTGGGAGAGGGGTGGGTGCCGCGTTGCTCTGCCCCCCGCCCAGGAGCTGTGCGTACCCCGTGCTCGGTGGGCTCCGCACGGGCTGCTCCGGAGAGCGCGGCGGCGTTTCCGCTTGGCTGCTGGCGTGACCCGGGATGAGAGCGATGGCTGAGCTCGAGGCCCCGCGCAGGGAGACCTGGGGGCTGCCCCAGGGTACCCCCGCGACACAGGGCGATAGGTGAACTTCCTGGGTGCTCGGGGACCGGTTACCGGGCTGGAAACCGGTTACCGGGCTGGAAACCGGTTACCGGGCTGGAACGCCGCCTGTCAGGGACCACAAGGCCTGCGGGGCCAGCGCGGTCCCCAGCGCGTGGCTGAGTCCCTTCCGCAGGGGGATGCTTTCCCCGTGGTGTGGCCTGAGCTCCCCGTACGCAGCTCCGTTTCACGGCTGCTCGTCCCTCGCCCCCCGCTGCGCTCGGTGGGCACCGGGATCGCTGCTGCGGGCCCGCAGCCCCGGGAGTCCCACCCGGAACCCACCAGGCGTGGGCTGGGAGCACCGCGGCCCGGCGGGGAGCCGCCCCGTCCCCGCGCTTTTCAGCCAGGGCTCGGGGGGGCACACCCAGCGGGAGCGGAACCCCCGGGGGGCGCAGCATCCCCCGCTCCCGTGGGGGCTGCCGCTCGCCGTGCCCCGCCAACATGCGTGGGGGCTCCAGAGAGGCGGCCACCCCGCCTGCCCCCGCCGGGGCTGATGGAGGTGCCGGGAGACGCCCCCGCCGCCGATCCACCGGGGCCCGGGCGGGGCAGCGGCTGCTGCAGGGCTCGCCCCGGGCCGGCGGGGGCGGGGCGGGCGGCGCCGGTGGGGCCAGGGAGCCCCCACGGGTCGCCGGCGGGCCCTGCACCCTGGGCCGGGCCGGGCCGAGCCCCGCGCCGGCGGCCAGTCGGTACGTGCGGGAGGGGCCCCGGGGCCGCCGGTCCCGGTCGAGGCGCCGCCCCCGGCGGGGACGCGCGTCCCCCTTAAGGCCCGGGGCGGTTGCGCCGGGCGCTTCATGAATGGAGCCACGTGACCCAAACATCACGTGACGCGTCCGTGAGCGGCGGCGGCGGCGGCTCGCGGCGTCCCGGTCCCTCCCAGCGCGGCCTCCCCGCCCGGCCCCGGCGGCTCCGTGAGGAGGTGAGCGCCACCGGCCGCGGCGGCGGGCGCGGCCGTGGGGCGGGGCGGCGGGCCGGTCCCCGGGGGCGGGCCGGGGCGGGGCGGGCGCGGCCGGCCCGGGATGGCGGCCGGGGCCGCGGCGCTTCGCCTGGTGTCGCGCGCGACCGCCGCCGCTGACTCACGGCGGGAGGGGACCGGGGCCGCCCCGGCGCCGCCCGTCCCCCGCCCCGCCCGGTCCCCGCCCCGCGGCCGAGCAACAGGTGCGCGGGGCCGCCGGCCTCGGGCCTGTCCCCGCCCCGCCCGCCGCCCCCCGGCCCCCGGGCACGTCCAGCCCGGCCCCCCGGCTGCCCCCGGGCCGGGCCTGCCCCGCCCGGCCCCCCCGCTCCCCCGGTCGCTCCCGGCGGCGCCCCCGGAGCCCGGCGCGGCCTGGCCCGCAGCGGGCCCCGCTCCCGCCGGCTCCCGGCCCGCCGGACCGTTTCCCTCCCGGCAGAGGAGGCGAAGGTGTCCCGCTCGTCCCCGCGGCTCGCCCCCCCGCCGGTGGGACAGCCACGCCTCCCGCGGCCGGTACCGACGGGGCGAGAGCTGGCGGTCGCGGGACGCGCGTGGGGGGTTCCGGCCCCTGCTCCGGACTCGGTGTCCCGCCGGAGCCTCCGGGGGCGGCGGGCGCGCGGGGCGGGCTGGGGGTCCGCTCGGGGCTCGGCTGCAGCGGCCCCGGTGAGCCCGTTCCCTCCGGTGGGAATCCAGCCCCTCCGGTGGGACCGCGGGGCGTGTCCAGCCCCTCCGGCCGACACGGAGCGTCTGCGCGGGGGGGTCGCGCTGCCCCCCCGAGCCGGGGACCCTGCCCAGGGGACGCGGTGCCTGAGCTGCGCGGGCCGGGGGGGCACGGCCGGGGGCTGCCGGGGGTCCCTGGCAGCCTGCGCCCTCCTTTGTCAGCGTCAGCCGAGCTGAGCCGCCTGGGGGGCCGGTTCCGCGGGGAGGGTGGCTGTCCGTGCGAGCTGGGCGGGTCTCCCGGGGGCGGGGGGCGCGGGGGGGGGCACTGTCCTGACTTCACATGTCGTTGGGGGACCCGTGCGATTCCCTGGCCCTCCCGGGAGGGCTGTGCCGGCTAACTCCCGGCAAAGCAAATGAGCGTTTCCACGCCGGGGGAGTCCTGCGCGGCGTGTCCGGCCGCTGCCGCCAGACCCCGCTGCCCGCCCGCCCGGACCTGCGCGCCCCGTGGGCCACGGCCCGTTCCCCGGGGTCCGGCCGGCCGTCTCCCTCCCGGCGCGGTCTCCGGGCCAGCCTGCGCCGGAACGGTGACGTCACCGTGTTTACACGGGCTCGTGGCGCGGTTCCCGATCGGGAGCGTGGGGAGCGGGCCCGTGGAATCCTGCGCGGCGCTGTCAGCGCCCTGGCGCTGCCGCGGGCTGAGCGGGGCTTGGCCGCGCTCGTGCTGAGGTCAGGCCTTTCGGGCTCCGGGGAAATGTGTTGAGGCTGCATTTTCTTCGTCGCAGCCGTCGCGTTCGGCAGTTTTCGGTGCGATCTCCCTTCGGGAGGCTGCGGAAAGCCGAGCACCCAGCAGCGTGGAGCGTGAGGCCGAGCCTGGTCTCTGTCCTGGTGCCGGTTCCCCGGGTGTCCTCTCTGCGAGCTGCCGAGGAGCCGTCCCGGCCCCGCAAACAGCACCCAGACCCAGCCGGCAGCGCGGCCCGCGTGGTTCTTCCCGCTCTGCTGCCCCGGCTGCGTCTCGTTTTCAGCCCCTGGGGAGGGCTCCGCAGGCTCCGACCCGTGCTGACCCCCAGGACCTCTCTTGCCAATACCCTGCCCGGCGTGGCGGTTGCCATGCTGGGAGGGGAGCGCCGGCCGGTCCCTCGTGCCACGGGTCAGACCCGTTCCCATGGGCCCGCTGGCCGCACCTGCCCTTGGCTCCCTCCGCTCGGAGACGGTGCTGCAGGCTGGCGGTCGCCCCCCTCGGCCCCTTCGCCCGCAGCCCCGTTGCTGGCCAGGTGGGAGCGGAGGGAAGCGGTGGCCGTGCCGTGCCAGCCTGCTTCGCCGCAGCTCCCTTCCTGCTGCGCCAGCGCTGCCGGGTTGCGGCGGGCGTCGCGCTGGAAGCGGCATTGTCCTCTGGGTATAAATAGCCTCCTGGCAGGCTGGAGGCTTTGGGAACGGCTCTGCCGGTGGCCGGGGGCACGCTGACCCTGGGCACCTCTATGCGGTGGCGGGTGCGTTGCGGGGAGCCTGCACCGCAGCTGCTGGAAGAGCAGGAATTCCGATTTGCTGACTTGTGCGTTGGCTCTCGGCTGCGGCTGCACGTCAGAGCCGTCGCGGAGGGGGTGGTTGTTGGCTGTTCGGCACCGGAGAGGCGCCTGCAGCCTGCGCTCGCACGGGAGCGCTCGCCGTGCTCAGAGCTCCGAGGTGCAGCGGCGCCCGTCGAGCGGGGTCTGAGCGTGTTAGTTCATCGGGCAGCGTGGTGCCCCCTGAGCTGGGGCAGGAGGTGTGGAGGGACGGAAACAGGAGCTTGGATGTGATTCCCTGTAGAAACAGGCCTGGGGGTTGCTCTGGCAGCTTTGATCTCCCGTGGCAGGTTTTGGCCACCCTTCATCCTGGTTTTCCTAGCAGCATACCCTGGCTCCGAAGGCAGGGGAGGGAGAAGGGGTTGTGCCCTGGCATCGCCAGGGACTTTCTCCCCGGAGAGCCCTATGGCCGGGGTCAGCTTTGCCTGGGCGGGAGAGGCGAAACTGCCGAGGCATCGGCCCACGTTGGGGGTGGGATTCCAGCGTGCCCACGTGCCTCCTTGTGCCGCGGCGTCAGGTCGTCCTCCTGCTCCTCGGCAAAGGTTGGGTGCAGAACTTGGACTTGAACCCGGATGCGCCGGCTTTCCTGGGAAGCAGGAAGCGTTCGGAGCGGCGTGAGCACGACGGCGTTCTCCCATTGTGAGGGGTGCCCGGCGGCGAGGCTCCCGCCGCGGCCCTTACCTGGGGTCGCGTGTCCTTGAACCGCGCCGGGTCCTTGGGGCGCCTAGAATCCGGCAGGACTCTCGTCCCGGGGAGCTCCCGGGCTGCGCCGGGCACCTGTAGGGAGGGCGTGCCGGTGTGCCGGGCACCTGTAGGGAGGGCATGCCGGTTTGCCGGAGCGCCGGCCTGCCTCGCTCCGCTTGGGAGCGACAGGGATGAGGCCGGGAGCGCGAGGCGCGGAGTGCCAGCGTGCTGAGTCAGCGTGACTGGCCCGGAGCAGCCGTGCTCTGGACCCAGCCTGCTGCCTGCCAGGCTATTTTTAAAAACGCGGCTTCCGTGTGTTCTGACTCCTCCTGGTTTTTTAATTTCCCCCACCCCAAGTGAAGGAAAAACCAACCATCACTGCCACAAAGTGTGTGGGAGCGGGGGTGTGGAAGGGGACAGAATCTGCTGCTTGCGAGTCCGGCTCAGGCAGGTGCTTGTCCGGTGTCATGCGGGGAGGGGGGAGCGGGACGTGCAGCAGCAAGGGGGGGTCGATGCTGACCCCCGCCACAGGCATGCCACGGGCCCTGCTGCGGCCCGGGGGGGTAACCTGGCCTTCCTTCCCTTGCAGAACCTGACCGACAAGGCTGCCGTGTTATGACGACCCCCAACAAAGGAAACAAGGCCTTGAAGGTAAAGCGGAGGAGAGCTGGGGTGCGGGTGGGGGGCGCAGGCATCCCCCCCACCCGGTCTCAGGAGCGTGTGCCGCCTTCTCTTCCAGGTGAAGCGGGAGCCAGGCGAGAATGGGACCAGCTTGACGGATGAGGAGCTGGTGACCATGTCTGTGCGGGAGCTGAACCAGCATCTCCGGGGCCTGTCGAAGGAGGAGATCATCCAGCTGAAGCAGCGCCGGCGCACGCTGAAGAACCGGGGCTACGCGGCCAGCTGCAGGGTCAAGCGCGTTACCCAGAAGGAGGAACTGGAGAAGCAGAAGGCAGAGCTGCAGCAAGAAGTGGAGAAGCTGGCCTCCGAGAATGCCAGCATGAAAATGGAACTCGATGCTCTGCGCTCCAAATACGAGGCTCTCCAGAACTTCGCCAGAACCGTGGCCCGGAGCCCCGTGACCCCTGCGCGGGGGCCTCTCGCCGCCAGTATGGGGCCGCTGGTCCCTGGCAAGGTTGCTACTACTAGTGTCATCACAATAGTGAAATCCAAAACGGACGCTCGGTCTTAGTGAAGCGAGTGTTGCCTGAGCTTGTCTGTGCAGGGCAATTAGGCACAAAACCAGCCTGGAATCCCCAAAGCACAAACCCTCCCCACACGGGTCCGGGTTCCTTCTCCCCGGCCCAGGACTGGCCTGCCGGTCGCTCCCGTTTGATGTTGTCGTGTCCGGGTCGGTGCGAGCAGCGGCGATGCGTCCCTTGTCCCGCGCAGCGCCGCCCGCCCGCCGGGCGCTCGTCCTCGGGCGCCCTTGGGGCGGGCGGCGAGATCTCGGTTTGCTACCGGGAGGAAGCGCGGGCGACGGAAGGGCGGCGGGAGGTCCGGCGGGGGGAGGCTTTCTCTCTGGGGGCCGGGAACCCCGATTTCCATCACTTCCAAAGGCTTTGTGTCGTGACTCCTCCGCGTGGCGCGTCCCGGTGCCTGACCCTGCTGCTTCTGTCTCACGTGGTGCCCGTGGTGCGGTTGGGGCGTTGGGTGTGGTAGGTTTGTGTTCCGCTCTAGGTGTGCCTCCGTGCCCCACCGGCGGCTCTCCAGGCGTCCGTCGCGTTAGCTGTGCGAACTGGCAGTGCTGGAAAGGAAGGTGCTGTTGTGCCCGGCTGCCCCCTGCCCCCAGCGGTGGGGAGGGGGCCCTCGCCGGGGCCCAGCACCCCGGAGGGGGGGGGGGGAGGGACGGTCCCGCCTGGACTGCAGGCCGGTTTTGTGCCTAATGTGTTGCACTGAACAAGACCAAAATCACTAGTTGTTCCCGTGTTTGGAGGGTATCAAGTGTCTCTAGTGTGATGGTTTACACAACCGGTTCATGTGGTTAAATAGCCCTTTATTTAAAGAGAAACATCGTTTTAAGAGTTATTAAATTATCTAAGTTTAAAATGAAAAGCCGACAGAAGAGAGAGCGTATTTATAGTCAGCTTTTTTATCTGAGAGGGCGAGAATGTTCGACCATGTAAATGGGGAAATATTCTCGGAGACTTTGCTAGTTAAAAGTTAATAAATAAATAATTTTAAAGTTTCTCATGAACCTCCCGCAAGCGGTTTGTGGCGCTGAGGTTAGTTTTTATAAAGAGCTATCAGACTTTATTTATAAAACTTAGGAAAAAAAAGACAAAAAAAGAGGCAAGTCCTGTTTGATATCTTTTTGCAATTGTACCAAAAGTGACTTATTCTCGACCTTGCTGGCTGCCGTCGCGTCCCCCCCGTGTTGCGGTCTCCGAGCTCGTGCGTGGCGCTGTGGCCGCCTTTGCCGTGCGCTGTCCTGTCGTGCTGCCGTCGTGTCCCTAAGCTCGGCCGAGAGACGGAGTCCAAATCGCCGCCAAGTCCCCAGAAGGATTTTGGCAGACGGGCGGCGGTGCTGCTCTTGGAGGCAGAAACGAGGGGCTGGTGCAGCCGGGGGCCGGCGCCCGCCCGGAAGGCGCTTCCCCGCGAGGCGGGCGGCCGGAGCGCGGGCGGCCAGGGCTCTCCCCGTGAGGCGGGCGGCCGGAGCGCGGGCGGCCGGGGCTCTCGCGGAGCAGCCGGCGCCGGGCAGCTCCGTCACCCGAGTGGGGAAACCGCTGCGCTCTCCCTCCTCCAGCAGAGCTGGAGAAGTAACGCAGGGGAGAGTGTCCAGGCCTGGGAGGAGGCGGATGGGATTGAGCCACGGGCTCGGAGCCCGCGGTCAGCGCTTGGGTTGCTCTGAGGCCCTGGGACAAGAGGGGCGAGTCGCCCGCCCTCCGGGCAGCGCGGGGCCGGCGCCAGTCCCCAGCGCCTGCGAGTTGCCAAAAACGAAGCTGTGGCACGGTTACCGGCTTTCCTGGCGCAGCTGCTCTCCGGGCGCTGGAAGAGGGCTCGGATTTGGAGCCGTGGCCGCAGCTGAGAGTTGCTGCGCCCGGGCTGCGTCCGCAACCCCCCGACCCCCTCAGCCCTGGTGAGGGCGTCGCTGTAGAGAAGCGGGCCGTGGGGGGGCGAAGTCCCTCTGATCTGGCCGCCGCAGGTCCCCTGAGCGGGGAGGGACGGGCCAGGGTGGCACGAGCGACGGGGCGGCGCGGCGCTCGGTGGCGGGTGCTTTTGGGGACGTCGTTTCTCGCGGAGCTGAGCTGCGTGCTGACAGCTGCAGCGTGGCGGAGCAGGGCTGGCGGGGGGGGTCGGCTTTGCTCGCGTTGACCGGGAGCGTAGGGAGAAGCTGTTTGGGTTATGAGGAGCAGGTCAGTCCATCGCCTCCAGGCTCTCCCCTCCCAGCCCTGGGCTTTGTCTTCTCTGAAGCGTCCCGCCAGCCGCTTCCCAGCCCAGGTGTTCCAACACACGGAGGCCCCCGGTTGGCCTGGGTGTCAGTGCCAGCCCTGCCCCCCCGGAGCAGCCTGAGCGGGAGCAGGAGCCGTGCAAACCCCGCTGGAGGCCCGAGCTCAGCGGGGGCGGCAGCCAGGGGTTTGCACGCGGGGCCGGGTGGGAACCGAGCTGTGGCGTGGGGAGGGCCCCGTCAACAGAGCGGGCGGCACGGGGCGATCCTGCAGCCACGGCGGCCTCGCTTCGTCGGGCTCGGCCGCGCGCCGTGCCCGGGGGTTCCCCCGCCCACCGGCTGCCAGCCGAGCTGTTACTGGCACGAGCAAGGCCGCGCCGCTGCGGCTGGCGGCCCCGGCGGCGTGTTGTGTGCGGGGGCAGCGGGTGCCGGGCCGTGGCGGAAGGGCGCCTGTGGTAACCGCGCTTTGCGGGCGCCGGGCCGGCCGTCAGCGGGGACGCGGTGCCCTGCGAGCGCCGCTTCCCCGGGTCAGCGCGGCGGTTTTGGTTTTGTTCTTGGTGAAGTTTTGGACCCCGAGTGATCCGTTTCTGCAGCGTCCCCGGAGTCTCCCGTCACGCGCGGGGGGACCCCGTCCCCCACCAGCTGGCTCCCTGCCTGCACGAGGCCGTGGCCACCCGGTTGGCGTGAGGCCGTGGGTGCCCATGCGAGGCCGTGGCCGCCCGGTTGGCGTGAGGCGGTGGCCGCCCCGTGTGAGGCGGTGGCCGCCCGGTTGGCGCGAGGCCGCGGCTGCCCCGTGCGAGGCCGTGGCCGCCCGTGCGAGGCCGTGGCCGCCCATGCGAGGCCGTGGCCGCCCATGTGAGGCGGTGGCCGCCCGGTTGGCGCGAGGCCGCGGCTGCCCCGTGCGAGGCCGCGGCTGCCCCGTGCGAGGCCGTGGCCGCCCATGTGAGGCGGTGGCCGCCCGGTTGGCGCGAGGCCGTGGCTGCCCCGTGCGAGGCCGTGGCTGCCCCGTGCGAGGCCATGGCCGCCGGGCCGTCGCGCTGGCCCTCTCTCGTGTATCGCGTTCCGGAGTGTGACAGTTCTTGTTCCGAGGTGCTCGTCCGTTTGGTTTCCTGCTGTGAAGGGTGTCGTGTTTTCTTTCTCCTTTTCCCGGTGCCGTGAGTGCGGTGGGGGGGGCGGGGGAGCCCCGGCCTTGCCCCTGAGCCCCCCCCGCGCCCGCGCCGGGGCTCTGTGTCGTGTGGTGAATCGTGTACCGTCACCCGGCGGGCGCTGCCGTGCGGCGGGGCCAGCCCCGGGCTGCCCGGTGGGGCTGGAGCGGCCGGAGGGACCCGGCCCGGCCGCCGCCGCCCGCCGCGGGGCCTGCCCGGGGCTCCGGGGGGCGGTATTTATTGCTAAGTTATTGCCCGGGGCGGCGGGCCGGGCGGGCGTTATTTATTGCTGTACATAGTGTCCGGCCGCGGCCGCTGTTTTGTACGTGACAATAAACCGCTTTCCCACAGCCGCCGCCTGGCGCTTCCTTGGGGCGCGGTCCGCCGCGGCGCGGGGGGGCGCTGCCGCTGCCGGGGCGGCGCCGCCGGAAGTGGCGCGCGGGCGCTGTGGCCGGTTAGCGGAAGCGGCGCGCGGCGGGGCGGGCAGCAGCGGAAGCGGGGCGCTTCCGGGGCGATGGCGGCCGGCGGCAGCCTCAGCCGCTCGGAGCGGAAAGCGGCGGCGCGCGCCGAGATCCTTCGGCAGGAGGAGCAGCGGGACCGGCGGAGACAGGTACGGCCCGGCCCGGCCCGGCCCTCCCGCGCCGCTGCCGCCGGCCGCCGTGACCGCCCGCGTGTACCGGGCAGGTGTCCCGCATCTGGAGGAAGCCGCCGGCGGAGCGGAGCCCCGAGGAGTGCCAGGTGCTGGGCGGGAGCGAGGACATCGTCCGGGAGCTGGAGCGGCGCCGCAAGCGGCGGGAGCGGCTGCGCCGGCGGCAGGAGGAGGTGGGCGGCCGGGGGAAGGGCGGTCCCGGCCGGGCGGCGCCTCACCGGAGCCGCTGCTCGGTCGCGGGGAGCCGGTCGCGGCGGGGGGAGGAGCCCTGCGCTCGGGGGGGGGTGGCGCAGCTCTGGAGCAGGAGCCACGCGACGTTGCCGTGGCCCCTCACCGGGAACGGGGCAGCCCCCGCGCGTGTGCCCCCGGCTTGCCCCCGCCTCGGGGCGCCGTGCGGCGGCTGCCGGACGCGGGTGCTTCCCGCACGCGGCGTGGCGAGCGTCTGGGGGGACGGGCCGGCCTGCGCTGCTCTCCGGCAGCCTCTTCCCCGCGCTGGCTCTGCAGAAACCACTCCTGGGGCGTCTGCGTTCCGCTCCCCGGCCCGCTCTGCTCCCCGGCCCGCTCCGCTCCCCGGCCGCGCCGCTCCCCGGCCCACTCCGCTCCCCGGCCGCGCCGCTCCCCGGCCCACTCCGCTCCTGCCCACCCAGCGGCGCTGCGCCGCGGGAGCGCGTGACCTTGCTCGGTTGCGTTTCCAGGTGTGTGACGAACCGGAGGAGCTGCAGAGGAAGGCTGCCGCGCTGGCTGCCGCCGTCCGCGACGCCAAGCACCTCGTCGTCTACACGGGAGCCGGGATCAGCACGGTAGGATTCCGCGGGGGTGAGCGGCTGGAGCTTGGGGAGCTCCTGCGGGGCTGCTGCGGCGTTCTCCGCGCTGTCCCGGCGCCGTCCCCGCGACGCTGGCTTAACGCCGCTGCGCCGCAAACCGGGACGTTGCCTGGTTTGCATCTCGGGGCCGCGCCTGCCCCCCGAGAGGTGCCGCGGGCGCGTCGCCTCTGCGCCCGTGCGAGGAGCGTGCCGCTTGAACGGGAAGGTCGCTAGTCTTGCTTCAGTCGAGCCTCTTCAGCTGCTTCCGGTGTGAAACCTAAACCCGAGCGAGCTCGCCCGCGCTCTCGGCGCGGAGGGACGGGCAGGAGGCGCTGGTGGTTGGCAGAACTTCCAAAGGGCAGTTCGAGGAGCGGCTGGTGTCGCTGGTCTCTGGGAGACTGGAAACCTGGTTCTGCCCCTCGTAAAGCGTCATCCGTCGCCTGGGCGTGAACTCGGTGGTGGAAACCTGACTTTTCTTTCCCCTTCCTGCAGCCTGCGCTGCTGAGAGATGATGCCGGGCAGGGGGGCGAGTGCCGAGGGCACAAGGGCTGTTGCTAACGAACGCTGAGGCCTGGTGAGAGCGAGGAAAGGCTCAAGGCGTGAGAGCTGTGTAGGGGAACGGGAAGTACCAGGGGCCAGAAAGCGTTCTAGAGGAATTCCGTAATGGTAAAATTGGGAAGAATGAATCCTGGAGGTGAAAATGAGAGCTGTGAGGTAAGGAGGAGAGGGGCTAGAGAGAGGGAACGCGGGCAAGTGAGGTGTTCCTGCGATTAGGGAAGCACCGCGCCAGAAAACTGGGAGTGAAGGAGAAGGCGCCTGTGAATGGGGGGTGTCTGGTTGTCCCGGTGAGAGCAGGGTGGTGTCTGAGGACGAGAGGTCCCAACCTTCCCATCAGGCCTCGCCTTTTCTCTCCCAAATACCCAGGCAGCTTCAATCCCAGACTACAGAGGCCCTAACGGCATCTGGACGTTGCTGCAGAAGGGCAGGAGCATCAGGTAAGGAGCAGGTCCGGGCTGGGCGGCAGAAGGCCGGTTCTGACCGAGGTTAATGGCAATTCCAACTGGTTTTCCCTTGCTTCTCGTCAGGGCTACAGACCTGAGCGAGGCAGAGCCCACGCTCACCCACATGAGCATCGCCTGCCTACACAAGCACAACCTGGTAAGGTATTTTTTCCGCACCGCACCTGTGTTCCTCTAAGCATGATAAATAAACCCAGCAGGGAGAAAGGCTTCCCGTGGCTTCGCCCGCCTGCTGCTCTCACTCAGGTGGCCGCACACCCAGGAGGAGAAAGCGGCTGGGCTCGTGGCGAGCTGGTTCCGTTAGCCGAGCGCCAGGCTGCGGCTCTGGCAGCCCTCCCCCGGTGCCCCTTGTGTTTGCCTCCTGCTGAGGCTGGGCTGGGGACCACAGAGCCGTCCCGCTTCCCTAGGGATCCGTCCCCCATTCTTTTCTTAGCTCCGCTCTGATGCCGGGGGCTGTTGGCGTGCCGAGACGTCCGCCCCGCCTGCCTTGGAGCTCCCGGGTGCGTTAGCTCGGTGGTTTATTCTCTTCAAGGTGCAGCACGTGGTGTCTCAAAACTGTGACGGGCTGCACCTGCGGAGCGGGTTACCCCGGGCGGCGATATCTGAGCTTCACGGGAACATGTACATAGAGGTGAGGAGCCAGACCGGGGTGAAGGCGCGGCCCTGTGGCCTCGCTCTCGGACAGTTAGCCCAAGGGCTTGCCTCTGCTTAGCCCGTCCCTTCGGCCATCGGGTTTGGGGTGGAATAGCAGGCACCGAGCCCGGGCGTTCTGCACGGCTCAGTGGCTTTTCTGCGGTACTTGCCAGAGCCTTCCGCCTCTCGCTCTTCCTCCGCCCTGTCGCGTAGCCGACAGGCTCCCCTGTTCCACTTGCTAGGTGAGGTTTTCCAAACCTTTCCGACTTGGCATCTGAGCCCTGATGATCCCTTCTGCCGCTCCGATTCACTGTCCCCCAAAAGCGCTTCGCTTCCGAGAGGGGCGGCTGGCCCCCTGCCTTGGGGGCGGGAGGCCGCTGGCGTAACGGGCGCCTCGCTCTCGTCCCGCACCAGGTCTGCACCTCCTGCACGCCCAACAGAGAGTACGTGCGAGTGTTCGACGTGACGGAGCGCACGGCCCTGCACAGGCATCACACGGGCAGGATGTGCCACAAGTGTGGGGCACAGTTGAGAGACACAATCGTCCACTTTGGGGAGAAGGGGACGTTGAGGCAGCCCCTGAACTGGGAAGCAGCAACAGAAGCTGCAAGCAAAGCAGATGTGATTCTTTGTCTGGGTTCCAGCTTAAAGGTAACTTTAGAGACTCGGTGAAGATTGTTAGCAGCATTCCCTCTTGGGGATACACCTTGGTGCTGAGCAGTCTCCTCCCAGACAGACAACTCTAAACTCTGGTGTCAGGATTCGCCCACCATCTGTGATAGTCTCTCTTCCTCCCTCTTTCCCCTCCTGGTAATACATTCCTTTTCCTCTCGCCGATACGGTTCGCGGTGGCGCTGCCCTTGGCCGCGCTCACGGTCTGTTTGGTGGCAGGTGTTGAAGAAGTACCCGTGTCTGTGGTGCATGAGCAAACCGCCCGCGCGCCGGCCCAGGCTGTACATCGTGAACCTGCAGGTGAGAGCCCCGGCTGCGCTGGAAGGGCTGGGGGCGCGGGGGGTCCCGGCTGGCCCCGGGGGGGAGGCTGCTGCGAGGGGTCCCGGCTGCCCCGGGGCACCGGCCCAGCAGCCGCGGTGCTGTCCCCCCGCAGTGGACCCCGAAGGATGACCTGGCCGCCCTGAAGCTGCACGGCCGCTGCGACGACGTCATGCGGCTGCTGATGGCAGAGCTGGGGCTGGACATCCCGCGCTACGACCGGTGAGCGGCCTGGTGTCCCGCCCGGCGGCCCTGCCCCGAGGGCCGGCGGGCCCGGGGCCGCCCGGCAGCCCCCTCCCATGCTCGCCCTGTCTCCCGCAGGGCCCGGGACCCCATCTTCGCGCTGGCCGAGCCGCTGCGTCCCGGGGAGGAAGGCACGCACTCGCGGAAGGCGGTGGCCCCGCCGCCGGGCGCCGAGGAGCCGCCGCCGGGCGCCGAGGAGCTGCCGCGGGAGGAGCCGCCGTCCGCCCGCCCCGGCGGCTGGCTGGGCCGCGGCTGCGCCAAGGGCGGGCGGCGCCGGAAGTGCAACTGAGGGCGGGGCGGGGCCGCGCCCCAGGATGGGGGCGGGGCACTGCGGGGCCACGCCCCGGGATGGGGCGGGGCGGGGCTGGCGGGCGCCGCCGGTGACAGCGCGGCCATGCTGCGCAACGGGGCGGCGGCGGCGGGCAGCGGCCCCGCGGCGGGCGGCGCGGCGGCGCACCGGGCCGTGCGCGTGTGGTGCGACGGCTGGTGAGTGCGGGGGAGCAATAAACCGTGTTGGCAGCGCGGGCGCCTCCGGCTCCTCTGTGACCGCGCCGGGCCCCGGGCGGGGGGAAGCGCCCGCGGCCTCCGCGGCGAAGCCGCCGGACCGGGCCGTCCCGAGCGCGCGGGGCTGCAGCCGGCACCGGGGCGGCCCCGGCCGGGCTCCTGCGGCGGGGAGGGGGGGAGGGGCCGGGAGCCGCTGCGTCCCGGGGCCGGTTCGCACCGAGGCTGCGGGGGGTCGCCCGCCGCCCCCCGTCCGCAGGCTGAGCCGGGGCTGTCGTTCCAGCTACGACATGGTGCACTACGGCCACTCGAACCAGCTGCGCCAGGCCCGGGCCATGGGCGACTACCTGATCGTCGGCGTCCACACCGACGGTAAGCGCCCCCGGAGCCCCCCCCGCCGCCGCCCCCGGAGCCGCCCGGCAGCGCCTCCCGGGGCAGAGCAGCCGCCGGGAGCCGCGTGTCTTCCCCGCGGCCGGGCAGCTCGGGGCTTGCGGGCGGCGGCGGGGGTGACCCCCGTCTGTGCCGCGGGCGCTGTGGGCCGGGCTGACATCCCGCCCGGTTCGGCAGAGCTGATGGTCCCGATCGCGGTGGGGAAGGGGCACCCCGAGCCCCCCTGGCAGCCGCCTGCCCGCAGCTCGTTCTGAGATGGGTTTGTGGGTGCAGACGTGGGCCCAGGGGGGCTGCGGGTGCCCCGGGCCAGGCGGGAGGAGGCTGGGAGCAGCCTGGGCTATGGGAGGGGTCCCTGCCCGTGGCGGGGGGCTGCTGGGGGGCTTTGGGGTCCCTCCAGCCCAGGCCATTCCCTGAGCCTGCGATGTTTCCTAGCGTGCAGCAGGTGTAGCGCGAAGCTGGTGTTTCAAGGGGGACTTCCCCCCCTGGGGGGGTGCCAGGAGGCCCAGGCGGACCCCCCAGCAGCCCCCCCGGTATCTGGGTACAGGGAGGCACCGAGACCTTTTCAGGGCCCCTGGGAAGCGCAGCGGGATCGCAGCGCTCCCTGGCCCAGCCGGGGTTCCCCCTCGCCACCAGCCAGGCCCGAGCCGGGTCGGGGCCCGCGGCGAAGTCCCCCGGCCGGGGAAGGGCTGAGGCTGCGGCGGGCGGGCGCCTCGGGCGCGCGTCTAACCGGGTGGTTGTGTTTGTGCCCAGAGGAGATTGCCAAGCACAAGGGCCCCCCCGTCTTCACGCAGGAGGAGCGGTACAAGATGGTGCAGGCCATCAAGTGGGTGGACGAGATCGCCCCAGCAGCTCCCTACGTCACCACGCTGGAAACCCTGGACAAGTATCGCTGCGACTTCTGCGTGCACGGCGGTGAGCGGCGCTGCGAGGCGGCGGTTGAGCCGAGGCGGGCGTGCTGGGGCCGCGTGCTCCTGGCTTCCCCGCCGCAAACCGAGGGACGCGCCGGCCGGCGCGCCTCGCCTGAGCGGGGCTCTGCCCGACGGCGCCGGGCGTTGGGGCGCGCTGGAGCCGCGCGCGGGCACCCGGAGCGGCCGCGTCCCGCGGGTCTGGGCGTCCCGCCTCGTCTGACGCTCGTCCCGAGGTTGCCCTTAGCACCGGCAGGAATTTGTGCGTAGGGGAAGGTCATTTACGGCGCTTGAGCGTGAAAAACGCCATTAGGGAGGTAAGCGCGGCGATACGGCCGGGGTTGTATCTGCTTATCCTGGGATGAGACCGGATCCGAAAAGCTCTTTATCCAGCCCGTGAGCTGTTCGGGGCTTAGCTGGCCGAGCGGCCGGAGACCTAGTTCTCTCCTGAACGCTCTCCAGTGCCGGTCGCTGGGGAAACGTTCTCGCTCCATACTCGGTCCCTGCCTGGGCCGCGTTCAGCCCCGGCCCCTCCTCCCCGCCCTCCCCAGGTACTTTGTAGTTTGACCGGGAGCGGTCTCTGCGCTGGCGTCCCGGCTCCTTCCTCCTCGGATCCCAGCCGCCAGCTGCCGATAAGCCAAGTGTTTCGCTGCGTGAAAATAAATCATTAACCTCCTGCAGGGCAGATTCTCCCGGGGACAGGGGGCTTATCGAATGCCTGGTTATCTTCATTGCCCGCCCGGGCCGCGTCTGGGGTACGTGACCCCGTACGGGACTCGGTGAGGGATTACGGCAACGGGGAAGCGCCCGTGGCCTTTGCTCGGGTCGCCCGGCGTTCACCCCGTGTGCCAGAGCGCCCCGTGCTCCTGCCGGACGATGCCCCTGCCCGCTGCCGTCCTGCCAGGGCAGGTTTGGAAGCAGCTGAGCTTCCCTGGGACGGCGGCAGAGAGCAAACCCGCCGCTCCTGCCCGTCCTGGCAGGCAGAGCGCTGCCTGCAGCATGTGCCCCGCTCCTCCTGTCCCCGTGCCCTGCGGGAGGGTTCGGGGTTTTGGAGGAAGAGCTCGGCCTGCCCGGGTGGTCGGAGGGTGGGTTGGGCTGGTGAAGGTGGTGTGCTGCCGCTCGGGGCAGGTGAGGTTCCCGCAGAGCGGGCCGGGAGCCGTGCCGGGAGCCGTGCCAGCGGCGGGCGGAATTCGCTCTCTGGAAGGGCAGGTCGGTGTCGCTGCAGACAGGGCATCGCTGGGGAGGAACCAGCTGCGGGAGGGATGTTCATTGCCTGGAGGAGTTGTAACGTGACCCAGCCCTAGGGACGGCGAGGTGCCCGGAATGCTGGGGCTGTTCTGCTGTCGTTCAGGCCACAGCTCGGTCGTGCCGCCGCCGGATTTGCTGCGCGGGCACCCGGCTCCGCGTCGCTGAACGATCGAAAGGCGGCGGATGGGGTGACTGACGGTGTTAGCGCCCAGGAATCCGCCTGTCCCCGTGTGCAGGGCGGTCTGCGCCCCCCTGGCGTTTCCATGGGCCGCAGGCTGCATCTCCTGTGTGCCCAGAGGGCTTTGGGCTGCGGGAGCTCCGGCGCGGCCGAGGTGCCGGGCCTCTCCGGCTGCTGGCGGGGCGCCGAAGCAGGTTTTGTGGCCGAGGGTCGGGCCAGCTCTGAGGCTTCTCTCCCTCTGCAGATGACATCACGCTGACGGTAGACGGCAGGGACACCTACGAGGAGGTGAAGGCAGCGGGGCGATACAGGTACCCCCTCGCTGCCTACGCTGCCCCGTTTCGGTCCGCTCCCGGGTGCTGCGCCCCAGGGGGCAGGTGAAGCCCAGTGCTCTGCAGGTCGGGGCTTTGGTTGCTCCCGCTGTTTCGGCTTCTGGGAAGTGTTGCAGACTAGAAGGGGTAGCGAGGGCGTTCCTGCCCCTGGCGGACGCTCGTCTGGCCCCGGAGCCGCGCTGGGCGCTGGCTGTGCCGGGGAGCGCGCGCTGAGCCTCCTCGCGCCAGCAGTGGTGGCGCGAGACGTCGGAGGCTCAGCAGGTGAGCGCCGTGTGTGGCGTCGGGAGCAGGAAGAAGGGACGGCCCCTGGGCTGGATGTATCAGTGTCACCGGCGGGAAGAGGCACGTGCTCCCGCGGCTCCTGCTTTACCCTTCGCTGTCTCCCTGCAGGGAGTGCAAACGCACCCAAGGCGTGTCCACCACCGACCTCGTTGGCCGCATGCTGCTCATGACCAAGGCTCACCACAGCAACATAGTGAGTGGGGGGGCTTCGGGTGGGAGTCCGGAGTCCAGGGCACGTGCCAGCTCTCTCCTTGTGCTGCCTCAGAGCTCCTGGGCCTGGCTCCCGGGCGCCCGGAGAACGGGCAAGCGGATTATGGGTGGCGGCAGCAAAACAACCTGCTTACGATCGCCTAATCCCGCCTGAGATCCTGGCGTGATCGCGGCCCGCGCCGCCTTGGCACAGCGCGGGGGGATAAAAGCTTTGATCCCTCGTGACTGGCTTCAGGAACGTGGTGGGAGCGGCAGGCTGGCCTGTGGCTTCTCCGGGGGTGAAACCGCGTCGTGCGGCCGCAGCGATCGCTTGGCCCGGTGCCGCTGGAGGCGGAAAGTCCTTTTCCTTCCCGCGGAGCTCCACGCCTCCGCCGGCCGCTGCCTCTGGCCTCCTCACCCCTTTCCTGAGCCTCCTCAGCTCGCTGCCCGGCGGGCGGCTGCCCTGGCCAAAGGCGAAGCGGGGAGGTGGCTTCACGGCGCTCAGGAAGTTGAATTGACTTGGCCAACAGGCAATCCAGGGAACAGAATCCCTGGAGTACAGCAGGGACAAGCCAAGGGCTCCCCGAGGGGGGTAGAGGGAGATCTCTGAGCGATCGGCTTAGCCCTGGTAGGGCAGCTCGCAGCGGGATGTGGCACAGTGACGCTGGCCGGCTGCAGGGCGCCTGGTGCCGGCGGGCGCCTTCAGAAGCGACGCCGTCCTGTTAGGGGCTTGCCTGGCTGAGGGAGGACGGAGGGCAGCGCTCTCGGGCTGCAGGTTGGGCACGAGCCGCCTGGCTGCGGCGCCGGGCTGGGCGAGGGCGGGCTTCGGCTGGCGCGTGCTGGGGCAGGCCCGGTTTGGGTGCCAACCGGTTTGTCAGCCTTCAGGGATCAGCGGCGTGCAGCCCCAGCCCGGCCTTCCAGCGCTTCTGCCACACACAGGCATGTTCTCGGTTGGCCGCGCTGTGCGAGCGCTTCAACGTTTTGACGCTTTATCTCCCTTCAGGACGAGGACCTAGACTATCGGAAGCACACTGACAACTTTGGGAAGGTAATGTTCTGGTCACGGACGTCTGGTCATTGTCCTGTCTGAGAAGGACCCCCAGTGTGCTTTCTGGCCCGTGTTGCACGCTTCTTCCCCCCCCGGTAGCAGTAACCCCAGGAAGGGCCTGCTGCCCCGTAACGGAGCTGCCGCGGTCGGTGGGGGAGGCAGGGGCGGCCGCACAGGGCGGGCGAGTGACCTGAGCTTCAGCCTCGCCGGCTGCACCCCTCGAACCTCGGCTGGTTCTCTGCCTTGCCTGCCAGCTCTGCGCCGCCGCTTCCCTCGGGACCCCCGTGCCCGCGTTCCAGCCTAGGGACGGCCTCTGGACGCTCCTTCCGGCGCTCGTGCCGTTAGAGGGGTTGCATTAGGGCTGGGGCGGGCGTGCGTCGCAGTCGCTGGCGTGCTGGGCTGCAGGATTCTCCTGCCTGGCCCTGCCCTCTTGGGGTTCTCTGCCGTGGCGTCCAGCTCACGCCCTGGGCTGCCTCAGCGCCCCCGTTCCTCCTGGGCGTTGGAATGTCCCGGGTGAAGGAGCACCTGGATCTACAGTTTGAGTAGGTCTTTACTCGTAGGGGGGGGGTTTGCTCTCCAGGCCGAAGCCTCTGTTCTCCGCCACGCTGGGTTTTTTGAGCGGGCTTCATGGGGCCCGTCGCTCCAGCCTGGCTGTTTCCCGGTGCTCAGAGCCGGGGCGGGTCTCTGGGCACCAGGTACCCTGCATGAGCGCTGCGGCCGAGCCCCCTCCCGCGTGCCACCGTTGGCGTGGCCACCCTGGTCTCGCCTGGGTTGTCTGGGCTCCTCCCAGCCTTGCGGGGCAGCTTCAGGGGCGCAGCCGGGGCCGGCGCGGGGGCCGTTTCCAAAGCTGCCCTGCAGCCGGAGTGAAGCTCCGTCTTCGGTCTCCGGGCGCTGGGACCGGCCCTCGCCGGAGCCCTGGGCGATCCCTCCCCGCTGGCTGGGGACGGCGTCGGCTGCCTGGAGGCTGGAGCGGAGCGTGGGCAGGTTGTGTCGTCTCTCCCGGAGATCTGGGACTGCCCGTTGCCTTCCCCCTTCCTGGGCGACTTAGGCTGTTGGACGGGCCGAGAAGGGCCCTGGAGCGAGTGCGTGGCTGGTCGGCGCCAGGAGCGCAGGCGGCGCGGGCTGCAGGGCGGCGGCAGCGGCCAGCGAGCCGCCCGCAGGGTTCTCCGACCCTCCCTGGGGCCGGGGAAGGAGCTGTGTGCGCTGTGTGTTTCCCCAGGGGCCCAAAGGTCACAGTCCCTGGACGGGCGTCTCGCAGTTCCTACAGACCTCTCAGAAGATCATCCAGTTTGCGTCAGGGAAGGAGCCGCAGCCGGGAGACACAATCATCTACGTGGCCGGAGCCTTTGACCTCTTCCGTATCCTGGCCTCTGCTTTGCCAGGGAGCGGCCCCGGGCGCCGGCGGCCCCGTGTCCAGACGCCGGGCTGGGCTGTTGGCCTGGGGTTTGCTTCTCAGAGGTGGAGGGGCGGAGGCAGGAGTTCCTGCTGGCGGTTCCCTAGTCCCAGCACACGCAGAAAGGAGCTACAGTCCCTCTCCAGGGAGGTCTGTGGCCGTGGGAGGGTTTCGGGAAGCCGGTGGGATGCTCTTCCCGCTCCAGGGGTCACGCTGGTCCCCCTTGAGCTCTGGCTGCCGGAGACCGAGTCGTTGCACGGGCCACGTGGAGCGGGCGCTGCGTCCCCGGGGCGTTGTCGAACAGGAGGGGGGAGGCGAGGCCGTGGGGCAGAGCTGGGAGATCCTGCCCTCGCCCAGGCCTGGGGGGGTGCTGAGGGGGGAGGAGGCAGCTCTTCTGGGGACGGAGGCAAGGGGTGATGCCAAAAGGAGATCCTCGGGACTCCCGGCGCAGTCTTTCAGGGCGCGTTCCTGCCCCCCTTTCCCCGCATGCCGTGGCGGCTTTGGTTCCTGAGACAGGGCTGCAGACATTGGGCACGTGGACTTCCTGGAGAAGGTTCACCAGCTGGCGGAGAGGCCCTACATCATCGCCGGGCTGCACTTCGACCAGGTCTGTGCGGCGCCGCTCGGCCCCTGCTCCCTGGGGCAGGCAGGCTGAGCTGGGGGAGCAGCGCGGGCGCCCGGGCGGGATTGCCGCAGAGAGGGGCGACGGCGCCGCTTTCTCTCCTGACCGTGCCTCGTGCTTCGCCCTAGGAAGTGAACCGCTACAAAGGGAAGAACTATCCCATCATGAACATCCACGAGAGGACGCTCAGTGTCTTGGCCTGCAGGGTAAGTGCCTCCGCGCCGGCCCGGGGGCTCCCCGGAGCTGGGGGGCGCTCGCCTGCAGCCGGGCAGAGCTCCCTGGTGCGCGCCGAGAGGGCCAGGGCGAGGCTGCGGGCGGGAGGCGCGCTCCCCGAGGGGTCTCTGGCGAGCAGCTCCTCCACCGCGCCAGCTAACCGGGCTGTGGGAGCGCGGGACGCTCTGCGCTGCGGCTGCGTTCTCGTAGGAAACCGCTCCCTGCAGCGGGGCAGAAAATTCCTGGGGAAAATATGTGGGGAGGCCCAGAAACGTGTGCCCTGGGCAAGCACCTGTCGGTTTGCCCCGTACGCGCGGCCAGAGAGCGTGTCCCTGGGGGGCGCGAAGGTGCTGCGTGACAGCTCAGAGCCCCTCCCAGAGCCGGGGGGGCTACGGGAGAGCTGGGGGGGGGCTTTTCCCAGGGGCAGGGAGTGACAGGACAAGGGGTGACGGGTTTAAACGGAAAGAGGGAGATGGAGATGGGCCATCAGGAAGGAATTCTTCCCGCAGAGGGTGGGGGGCACTGGGACAGGTTCCCAGAGAAGCTGTGGGTGCCCCATCCCTGGGAGTGTCCAAGGCCAGGCTGGATGAGGCTGGGAGCACCCTGGGCTATGGAAGGTGTCCCTGCCCATGGCTGGGGGTGGCACTGGGGGGGCTCTGAGGTCCCTCCCAACCCAAACCAGTCTGGGATTCTGGGAGAAGCGGCTGCTAAACCCGCCTCCCTCTCCCCTGCCGTGGTTGCTCACTAACCAGCCGCTGCCCGGGTCCGGTGGGAGCGGGCTGGCCTCTGCTGGGGCTCTCTCCTCCCCCACGTCTGGACTCTAACTGGGATTCTCCCCCAGTATGTCTCGGAAGTGGTGATCGGAGCCCCCTACGCTGTCACGGCGGATCTGCTGGATCACTTCAGGGTGAGGGACCGTGCTGGGGGCGCACACGAAGGCGGCGGGCTGCGACGTGCCGGGGGTGCGGAAGGGAGACGGTCCCGCGCAGCAGGGTGACGGGCGCTCCCGCCGCGCTGCCAGGGCGGGGGGCGGCCTCGCTGAACTGCAGGCCGTGCCGCAGCGCGTGCGGCGGCAGGGAAGTCCCCGTCACCTTTTGGGTCTCGTCAGCGGTTCTGTGTCCTCCAGGTGACGCTTGTGTGTCACGGGATGACGGAGGTGGTGCCAGACAAGGACGGGTCTGACCCGTACGAGGTAAGCTACCCGCCGCTCTGGCTGCTGCGCTCGAGACGCAGCGCAGCTCTGTGCTCCGAGCTGAGAGGGCGGGCGGCGGAGGATGCTACCCGGAGCAGGCCTTGGCAGGGGACGGGGTTCCCATCCAGCCCCGAGGGAGGCTGCGTGGAGCGGCCCGCGCGCGGCCCGCGGCAGCCCCGTTCCGTCGGGCGCTGCCGTGTCGCCCGTTTCCGACGCCCGCGTGGCAAATCCTGCGGCCTGTGCCCTGGGCCGGCCCGCACGGCCTTGTCGGCTCCCAGGGGGCCGACGCTTCGCTCCCAGCGGTTACACCCTCTGCCCGCTCGGAGATGGCCTTGGGCCGTGCCCGGCTGGGTGCCGCGGGACCTGCCGTGACTCCGGCTTTCCCTGCCGAGCCGCAGACCCGGGGGTCCCGCGCGCCTTTCCCAGCCGAGCCTGCCGCCTCTCTCCGCAGGAACCGAAGCGCCGCGGCATTTTCCAGCTGGTGGACAGCGGCAGCAACCTCACCACGGATTTGATCGTGCAGAGAATCATCAAGAACAGGTTGGCGTCCCCTGGTCGTGCCGGTCCGTCCCGCTGCTCTGAGGCCTTTCTGAGAGGGGGTCGGCTGGAGCAGCGAGCTGCTCCCCCACCGCCCGCGGCTCGGGCGGGCTGCCTGGGCGCGGGGCACCGGGCAGCACAGGAAAAGGGTCGGCCGAGCTCTGCGCTGGCAGGACGTGCCTCCCAGCGCGTTTTAGCTGGCCCTTCGCCGTCAGCCTTCCCTCGCCGCGTTCGCGGGGATCTGGCAGCTTGGCTCTCGCAGGGCCGGCTCCTGCAGGCCCGAGCCCTTCCCTGGCCTCGGCCCAGGGCAGCGGTAAACCTGGCTTTGGCGGTGCGGCGCTGCGCGGCCTGTCCCGGGACGGACCCTGGAACCGCAGCGCCTCCCGCGCAGGGGGGAGCAAGCGGTGTCCGGCAGCGCGGGAGCCCGGGGCTTGGCGCGACGGCGGGAGCCGTGGGGCGCGCGGGGGTTAGGGATGAGGGTCCTGAAGCGCTCTCGGAACAAAGCGGCGCCGGAGAAGGCAGCTGCTCCCTGCTCCAGGAGCTGGAGGGATGCCGGGGAGGCGGACGGAGGACCCGACGGCGCTTTGTGGTTGATGCAGGCTGGAGTTCGAAGCCAGGAACCAGAAGAAGGAAGCGAAAGAGCTGGCTGTGCTGGAGGCCATGAAGAGGCTGGAGAAGCAGTAGGCCGGCAGAGCTGAGGCGGCTCGTGGTGCCGCGGCCTGGCGCTCCCGGGGAGCAGACGGTTCTGCCAGAGCGACGCACGCGGGCACGCGGCTGCCCGCCCCAGGGGGTGCTGCCCTGCCCCCTTCTCCCCTAGCTCCTCCTGCACTAATTACGCAGGCATAACGAGTCAGGAGCCTGCTGCCTAGTTGTACCTCCGTTAATCAGCCCCCGTCCCCTTTCCCTGGAGGAGACTTGACGAACGGTTTTAATTATAACTCCTGTTTTAACACGTTGATGTGCTTTTACCGTCTGCCCTTTCTGGCTCTTAGTAGGAGGGAGACGGAGCAGCCCCCGGGGCCCGCTGAACCCGGCTGCGCTCCAGAGCGGCCCTTGGGGCGGAGGTGGGGGCGGCTGGACAGCCAGAACAGCGCCAGGGGGATATGGCACTGGCGGCTCCTCCTGCGAGCGTGGGCGAGGGGCGCTGGCCCAGCAGCGTGCCGGCCGCCGGAGCTGCCGGCGGTCCCGTGGCGGGTCGAGGCGCTCGGGGCTCTGCCGACCGGCCGCGGCAGCAGGACCCAGCGCTCGGGGCTGCACGTGCTGCCGCCAGAGCCCAGCCCATGCCGGACGGTCCCCCGAGCGAGGGAAGGTGCAGGGCCCGAGGGCGCCGGGCTGAGCCTCGCACACTCCAGGGCACCGTGTGGGGTGTCCGGGGCCGCTCTCCACGCTGGAGGGTCCTTCCGCGCCGGTTCCGTTGTAAACCTGTGCTGCTGATGTTAATAAAGCGTTGAAGAGTCGCGTGTCGGTGTCGCCGGGGTTCGAGCAGTGGCCGGGGCCGGACCCCTGGCTGGAGGCTGTTCCGCAGCGGCTTCTCCTGGGGGCCGGGGAGCAGCCGCCGTGGCTGGAGGAGCTCGCCACCCTGGGGCGGCCCAGCCTGAGCGCTGGGGTGCACTGGTTTGTACTGGGGCAGAGCTGGGGGTCACTGGCTGAACTCCCTAGAAAATGGAACTAGACGGTGTGAGGGGGCTTTGCGCTACATTTTGGGGGGGGTCTGTGGTTCGGTACCGGCACGTTCGCCCCGCAGTGGGGGGGCCAGGGCGCTGCAGCCACGTCCCACGGGTCGTGAGTCGAGGCAGGAGCTCGGCACCGGGACCACGACGGCTGCTGAGCCGGAGCGTCACCGCTGCGGGCGGTGTCCTGCTGCCAGAGCAGGGCCTGGGCACCCCAGGGCCGGGCAGGGGCTGTGCCTGGGCCTCCTGCGGTCCAGGGGGCAGCAGGGCCCGTCCCGACCAGGGAACGCAGGGAGGGAAGGCCCTGCCTGCTTTGCTGCCCGGCACAGCCCCCTCGGCTCCTGTGGCTCCCCGACGGTCAGCCGGGCACCATGCTACCCGCACAGGCTCCCCGGGCCGAGCCCCTGGGCAGTGGGCTGGCCCCCGGGCAGTGGGCTGCGAGGCCAGAGCCATGCCGGTGCTGTCGTGGGTCCCCGGGGCGTGGGAGCCCAGGGCCCAAGCCGAGGCAGGCGCGGGGAGGCTCAGTTGGCCGATCAAGCCCCTGCCGCGATGCCCTCGAGCAGGAGGCAGGGGATGGGGCTCCCCAGGAGCCCCCACACGGCCTCGGCCTGGGGAGCCCCGAGTGCAACGTCCTGCCCAGGGCAGAGCCTGTCCCCAGCTTTGGCCTGACCCCGGCAGCCCCCAGCCGAGGCCGTGCGGGGCTCGGGGAGCCCCCGCCCCACGGCGCCTCCTCCCCCTGCGCGGATGGGTGCGACAGAGCCAGCCCCAGCACTGCGGAGCCACCGGGGCCGGCTTAGGCACCCGCGGGGTCCCGGGACACGGTCACCGGGGGCAGGGCCCGGGGTCCCCCGGCACTAGGGGGGCGCCGGGATGCCCCCACCGAGCCCCGCTGCCCGCAGGCAGAAGCTCCTGCTGCTCGCGGGGGGGGCCCGGTCCCCGCGCAGCACCCGTGGGGGGGGGCAGCCCCGGCACCCGCCGTGCCCGAGCCCCCGGGGTGGCCCCGGTGCTGGCCGTGGCGCGGGGCAGGGCCCACGGCGGGCGGCACCGTCGGAGCGGCGGGCGTGGGGCGGAAGCCGGAGCGCAGCCCCGGGGGGCTCTGCCCGCCCACAAGCGGCGCGGCCCGGCCGTCTGCCCGCCCCAGCGCTCCGGGGCCGCCGCCAGAGCCCGGGGGGGGGGGCGCCCGCCTCGCCCCCGCCCTCCCGGGGCAGCGGAGCCCGCGGGGAAGGAGCTGCTCGCCGGTGGCCCCGCGGCCGTCCCCGGGTCACCGGGGGGTTCCGTCCCGCCCCCCCACGCGCGCAGGACACGGGCGAGGCGAGCGGCGGCCGCAGCGTTTATTGAAGGCAGCGCGGCTCTCCCCGGTCCGCCGGCCGGTACCGGCCCGTCACTCCTTGAACTTCCACTCCTGGCGGCACATGGGGCAGTGCTGCTGCACCTGCTGCGAGTGCAGCCACTTGAGGATGCAGTGCATGTGGAAGCAGTGCGAGCACTGCCCCCACACCAGCGGGCAGTCGTCACCGGGCACCTTGCCTGCGGCACGGAGAGGCCGTCAGACCGGGCCCGGAGAGGCCGCCCCCCGCCGCCCCCGCGCGCCCCCCGCCGCACTCACAGTCGGGGCAGCAGCCGTTGAAGGCCATGCGGCAGATCCCGCAGTTCTCGTCGTTGGCCACCCACAGCCACGAGGCGACGCCGTGCCAGCTCCGCACCCGCACCCGCATCGCCCGCCCCGCCGGAAGCGCCGCCGCGCCGCCCCGCCGGAAGTCCCGCCCCGCCCGCCCCCGCGCGCCTTTCGCCGCCGGCACCTCCCTTTCCGGTTCCGGCGGCGGCGCGGCGCGGCCGGAAGTGCAGGCCCCGGAGCGGAGCCGCCATCATGGCCGACAAGATGGACATGTCCCTGGACGATATCATCAAGCTCAACCGCAGCCAGCGCGGGGCCGGCCGGGGCGGCGGCCGGGGCGGCCGGGGCCGGGGCGGCGCCACCCGCGGGGGCGGGCCCGGCCGGGGCGGCGTGGGAGCCGGGCGAGCGGGAGGCGGCGGCCCCGTGCGGAACAGGCCGGTGATGGCCCGGGGCGGCGGCAGGAACCGGCCCGCGCCCTACAGCCGGGTACGGGCCGCGGCGGGGGCGGGCGGGCGGCGCGGAGGCCCGTGGGGGCTCGGCGGCGCGGCGGGGGGGAGGGGGTCCCGGGCCGGGCCTTACGGCGCGGCGGGGCGGGCAGCGGCGGCGGGGTGAGGCGGCGGGGTCGCGCGGGGGGCGGGCGGGCGGGCGGCGGAGGGGCCGCGCCCGCCGGCCCTTTGTCCGCTGCCGGCGGGGCGGGCGGCGTGGCCCGGCGGCGGCGGCGGCCCGCGGTGCCCCGCGGTGCCCCGGCGCCGGTCAGCGAGGGGCCGGTCTCGTTGCAGCCGAAGCAGCTCCCCGAGAAGTGGCAGCACGACCTGTTCGACAGCGGCTTCGGGGCGGGGGCCGGCGTGGAGACCGGCGGGAAGCTGCTCGTCTCCAACCTGGACTTCGGCGTCTCGGATGCGGACATCCAGGTGGGGGGCTCGGGAGCGGCCCCGCGGGGTGCGCGGGGGGCTTTGGGGGGGGGTTTCATTCATAGCGTCGGGCTCGGGCGCACCCGGTGCCCGCGGGAGCTCCATAGGTCCCGCGCCCGGCTGGGCGGGGCCGGGCGCTCCCCGAGCGGGGCGGCCCCGAGCTGGGGCCGGGCCTGGGACGGGGGTTGTGTCCAGCAGCGGCTCCGGTGCTCTCCGGGGGCTGCAGGTCCCAAAAGCCGCGGGCGGAGCGGGGGCCGGTCGCGTCGGGAACGAGCCCGCCCCAGTGCACGCGCGGGGAAAGGCCGCCGAGGGGCGACTCCAGCCGCCACCGGAGCGTTCGGCGTGAGCTCTGGAGGTCGTGCAGCTGCAGAAATCCCCTACCCCCCCCGCGTCCCCCACCGCGTCCCTGCCCGCCCTGTTCCTGCGGGCCCGCCTGCGCGGCCCCGTTAAAGCCGGGTGCTGCGGAGCGCCGAGCTGTTCCTGCGGCCGCTCCCGCGGGGAGGACGATCCGCCGGGGAGAGCGCGGTCCCGGCGCGAGCTGCTGCGGGAACGCTCCCGCCGGTTCCCTGGGGGGGCCGTGCCGTGGCTCAGCCCTGCTCGGGCAAGAACCTGACGGAGCCTTGCGGTCCGGTGCCCGGCCTGGCTCCGTGGGGGGTGAGGCGTGGTGGTCCCACCCGGCTGCGGGTGCTGGCTCGTGCGGCAATAACCACCGGGGGGGCTCAGCTGGCTCCGACCCGCTGCAAAGCGTCTCCCATTAATTGGCTTCTGGTCCTCGCGTCCCCGGCAGGGCAGAGCACGCGACCCCTTGCCTGCCCCCCGCACCGGTTGATGCGCGCCGCCTGGGCTGCACCCGGGGAACCGGAAACGAGCCTTTTCGGGTCACCTAGTTCCGGGGTCGCATGCTTAAACGCGTGCTGCTCCGCGCACGGGCTCCGGTTTGGTTGCAGTAAGTCGCCTCCGTCGTGGTCGGGCCGCAGCGTGCAAGACGTGGCTCTGCGGAGTCACCTCGGCGTAAGCGGCGGACGCGCTGCCGCCCGCGGGTCACGTAGCGGCCAAGCTGGCTCGGTGGCTTCGCACCCGTTACTGCCCGTCACTAACACGGCGCCTGGGCTGGAGGGACGTGGCGGCGCTCACCGCCGCTCCGGAGGAAGCCGCGTTCTCCCGCGGGCCGTGGCGAAGCGGCCGGGTGCCGCTGAGCGTGTGCGGCCTCCGACGGGTGCGCGGGCAGGAGCTCGCGCGGAGAGCGGCGTGGCGGCCGGGCTTTGAGGAGGGCGGTCCCCTGGGGCGCCGCAGAGACTCGGGAGGGTCGGGGCGTCCTCGCGGGCTTCCTTAACGTAGCGCCCGTGAAACACGGCACGTGGATCCGATGCTGCCTCTCTGCTGCCGTCCCGAGGAAGGGCCGTGCTTCGGTAGCCGTTCCGGATCGCAGCCGCTGGGGAACGTCCTGTCCGGGCTGTTCTACGTGGCCCCTGGGCCGGTGGGGGGAGAGGCCGGCACAGTGGATCTGTGGCGACTGCGCACAGGCCGTCCTTCCTCTCCAGGACGGATTAGGGTCCGGATGGGGTTTACACGGTCACCCCCTGACCGGGCCCACACAGAGACTGGCCATGCCCACTGGCCAGGCCTGCACCCCGGCCGGCCAGCGCCAAGTCCTGCTTGGTTTTGCTGCCTGTGGCCTGAAATCCCTCTGATGGCTTGTGCCCCCCTCCGCCGCTTTTCCTGCGTTGCCAGCGCGGAGCGGGGGCGAGCGGCCGGCGCCGTCCCTCGGCTGGGCGGCGTCTGCGGCGCTGACGGAGCCGCGCGCTCCTCTCCCTCCTGCCAGGAGCTCTTTGCGGAGTTCGGGACCTTGAAGAAGGCGGCCGTGCACTACGACAGGTCCGGCCGCAGCCTCGGCACAGCGGACGTGCATTTCGAGAGGAAGGCAGACGCTCTGAAAGCGATGAAGCAGTACAACGGGGTCCCCCTGGACGGTGAGTGCGTGGCCGTCGCGTGGCGCGTTTGGCCGGCCGAGGCCGCCCCGTCCCTTGCGCGGGCTCACGGGCTGCTCCCCCCGCCCCCATCCCCCTGCAGGGCGCCCCATGAACATCCAGCTGGTCACGTCACAGATCGACACACAGAGGAGACCGGCACAGAGGTGAGCGAGGCGCCGCTCGGCCACCCGTCGCTGAGCCTGCGGGGCGGGAGCGCGTCCGGACACCGGAAGCCTGGATCCGGCTCCCGGTCGGGGTAGCGGGAGCGCGCTAAACCCCGTTGCTTTTCACAAATCGCAGTGTAAACAGAGGGGGCATGACCAGGAGCCGCGGTGGCTCGGGCGGATTCGGCGGTGGAGGAGGCAGCAGGCGAGGTACTCGCGGCGGGAACAGAGGCAGAGGCAGAGGAGCTGGGAGAACTTCCAAACAGCAGCTCTCCGCAGAAGAACTAGACGCACAGCTGGATGCTTACAATGCCAGGGTGGGTGCCGCCGGGCACCGCCCGCAGTTCCCTGCGGCGTCTCGCTCTGGGACGCGCCAGCAGGGCAGAGGCGGCGTTTGCCCGCCGTCTCCCTCTGAAGCCGAGCGGTGCCTCGGCCCGGTGCCTCGGCCCGGTGCCGGGCTTTGCTTCCCGGAACGCTTTGCCACGTGCTGTTACCGGTAGCCAAACCCAGCCCCGTCCCGGCTCCCCGGGGCCGGCGCAGGGCAGGCTCTCGCGCAGCTGGAATCGCTGGGGGGCGGCAGCCGCGTAACGCCCCCGCGGGGACGACGGGCTGGGGAAACGCAGGGCCGAAAGGGCAAGACCGTGGGAGAGAACCAGGCGGATGGGGAGGGAGGAGGGGCCGGGGGTGCTGAGGGGCTGCGAGACCCCCGCCGTAACGTGAGCTGTGCCGGGGTAAACCTCCGCGGGGAGCCGAGACGTGCGGAGTTGGGGGTGTAGGGATGGGATAGCACCGCGGGGAGGGCGCGGGAGAAGCGGGCTGAGGAGAATTCCAGAGAACGCCGGCGTGGGGACGCCCACTGTTCTGGAAGCGTCTCCCCGGGATGCGTTGGGTTGCGGAAGGCGGGGAGGGGGCGCGGCAGGGCCTGGCTGTGCTGCGGCAGGTGCCCCCCGCCCGGGCTGCTGCACGCTTCCAGCACCCGCCTCAAACTCGCGCGGCCTGTCTGGCGGTGCCCCGGGACTGGGCTGCCCCGGGAGCTGCTGGGGTGCCCTGGGACGGGAGTGCCCCGGGACCGGGCTGCCCCGGGAGCTGCTGGGGTGCCCTGGGACAGGGGTGCCCCGGGACCGGGCTGCCCCGGGAGCTGCTGGGGTGCCCTGGGACGGGAGTGCCCCGGGACCGGGCTGCCCCGGGAGCTGCTGGGGTGCCCTGGGACGGGAGTGCCCCGGGACCGGGCTGCCCTGGGAGCTGCTGGGGTGCCCCAGGAGCTGAAGTGGTGCCCTGGGACAGGGCTGCCCTGGGAGCTGGGGTGGTGTCCTGGGACGGGAGTGCCCCGGGACCGGGCTGCCCTGGGAGCTGCTGGGGTGCCCCAGGAGCTGAAGTGGTGCCCTGGGACAGGGCTGCCCTGGGAGCTGGGGTGGTGTCCTGGGACGGGAGTGCCCCGGGACCGGGCTGCTCCAGGAGCTGTGGCGGTGTCCTGGGATGGGGGTGCCCTGGGGGGTGCCCCTGGGACCGGGCTGCTCCAGGAGCTGTGGCGGTGTCCTGGGATGGGGGTGCCCCAGGAGCTGGGGGGGTGCCCTGGGACGGGAATGCCCCTGGACCGGGCTGCCCCGGGAGCTGCGGTGGTGTCCTGGGATGGGGGCGCCCCGGGAGCTGGGGGGGTGCCCCGGGACGGGGGTCCCCGGGGGTGCCGGGGGTGCGCTGACGGCTCCTCTCCTCTCTTGCAGATGGACACCAGCTAAAGCGGCGGGCGGCGGGCAGGACTGCGAGCTGGCTCCCCGCTCCGGGGGGCTGCGGCGGCTGCTCCCAGAGGCTTTGGTTTCTTTTACGTTCCGGGCTGGGTTTTAACTCCTGTAAAGGTTTTTTTTAATTCCGAGACCTGTTTTGTACCGAGTTATTTTTGGGATACATTTTACTGGTTGCCTGTCGGGCCGAGGTGGCTTTTTCACCTTTGCCGTAATAAAATAGAACCGTGTCTAGAGCCGTGGCTGCCTGAGCGCCCCCCCCGCCCCGCGTCCCCCAACCCCCCCGCCCCGCGTCCCCCCCCGCCGCCCCCGCCCGATGGTTCGGGCCGCCATCGCGCGCGCGGCGCCTGGACCAATCAGCGCGCCGGGCCGCGGCCGGAAGTGCGGGGCGCGACGGGAAGTGACGCTGTGTCCCGGAAGTGCGGGGGCGCGCGGGCGGCTGGGCGGATCCCGGCGGCGTTGTCACCGCAGCGCGGAGAACGAGCGGTGCCGGTAGGGCGGGGCCGCGCCGCGGGGGGGGGGGGGGGAGCGGCGGGGACCGGGTCGCGCCGGCGGGCGGCTCCCGACGGCGGGAGTGGCGTTCGGGTCGCGGGGCCGCGCCCCCGCCCCGCCGGGGCCTGGCCGGGCCGGCCGCGCCGCGCCCCGCTGGCTCCGGGCCGCGGGAAGGGCCGGGGCGCGGCTGAGGGGCGGGAGCGGGGACCCGAGCGCCCGTGCGCGATCTTCGCGGCGGCGGGGTAGAGCCGCCGGCCCCGGCGGGGCCGGGCCCGGGCGCAGCCCCCGGGGCGCGCGTTCAGCTCGGCTCGGCTCGGCTCGCGCTCCCCGGGAGAGCCGGGGGGCCCCGGGCCCGCCCCTCGGGTTCCTCGCGTTGCCTGGGCTGCGGGGGGCGGCCAAGGGGGGCGCGGGGCCCTTTTCCCCTCCGAGCGCGTCGGGGGATGCCGGCGCTGGGGCCGGGCTCGGGCTGGGTTCGGGCTGGGCTGGGGCAGCGCTGGCGCTGGGCTCGGGCAGGGTTCGCGCAGGGTTCGGGTTGGGCTCGGGCAGGGTTCGGGCTGGGCTCGGGCAGGGTTCGAGCAGGGCTGGCGCTGGGCTCGGGCAGGGTTCGGACTGGGCTCGCGCTGGGTTTCCATAAATGGCTTCTGGTTACGAAATGAGGAACTCGGGAGCGGCTTCCTCGGGGCCGGTTTCCTCCCCCGCGGGCAGCGGAAGAGCCTGCTCGGCGCCCGTGGCCCCGGGGGCAGCGCACGCGTTAAAGCCCGCGGGCGGAAAGGCCGCAGCGTGGCCCCGGTCCTCCCCCGCCGGCCCTGCCGAGGTCTTCCCCGGTACCGCAGGCCCTTTGCAGCAAGCCTGAAAGGTGTCACCTCCCCTCCGCGAGCCGCGGAGCGCTCCCGGCCGCGCGGAGGGGTTGCCTCGAGGGTTCTGGGTCCGGTCCGGGGCGCTCGGCGCTCTGGTTCCTCCCGCGCGCGGTTCCTTTCCTTGGCCCGTAACCGAGCGGAGACGGTCTCGCCGCGGCGTTCCGCTGCGGGGGCGAGCGGCGATGCGCGGGGGCGAGCGGCGATGCGCGCGGGCGGGTGATGCTCGGCGCTGCCCCCGCGGCCTCTGTCCCGGCCGTGGCGCTGCCCCCGGGGCCGCGGGCGCTGCGGGCTCAGGCCTTCGGCTCCCGGCAGGGAACGCCTGTCGGGGAAGGGCGGTGCAGGGGCGTCACGGGAGGAATCAGACCAAAAAGCCACCGACGTCCCCAGACGGCCGGGTCCCCGGGGGGCGGCAGGCACTGCCGGGGGCTCTCGCGCGCCGAGCGAGACGGGAGGTCTCTGGGACGCTCGTACAAAGCGACCGGTGCGGCGCTCCCCTGGCCTCCGAGTTCCCGGCGTGTCAGAGGGAGCACTCGGCCTCAGGAAGCATCAGGGAGCCACCGGCTCCTCCCTTGGCGCTGACGTGCCCCCCTTTCCCCCCCGGCGCTGCCCTGGGGACCGTCCGAGCCCGGCTCATTTGTCACCCAGCCCCCGAGCTGCCCTTGTGCCGGCCGAGCAGCGGCGCGGCTGGAGCCGCTTTCGGCAGCTCCGGCTGCCTGTCCCTCTGGCGCTGCGGGGCGCGGCGGATCAGCCAACCGGACCGGCTGGAAGGAGCCTGCATGCGCGGTTCCTGGCGGGACGAAGCTCCGGCCGAGTTTGGCGAGCATTTCCCGAGGTTTCCCAAGGTTTCCCTCGCGCCACGGCCGGAGAAGGAAGGGTGGGGGCCGCCAGCGCTGGCTCCGCTGCGGGTCCGCGGCTGCGCCGTGGCCGCACAGACGTCTGAGGCTGATGAGCTCCGCCGACGAGCCCCTGAGTAACCGGTTTCCTGGGGCCGTGGGACCGGCACCCCGGTAGGAGGCTGGTTATCCCCGGGAGCGCAGGGCACACGCAGGGCTCTGTCCCGCCAGCTTCTCCGGCTGGCAGAAGGTGGGGCTCTTGCATTTGCTGCCCAAAAAATGCTGAGAATCCAGGAAAAACGGGCTTCCCGGGTGGATTCAGCCTCCTGCTGCCAGGGCCTGGGAAGCGCCCAGGGCTGCGTCCCTGGATGTCCCTCCAGGCCGAGGAGCCCAGCTCCCCGAGGCTGTGTCCCAGCAGAGCGTGGCTGGGGGTCCCCCTCCCTTCCCTTCCGGCCGTGCCCCGCGCTGGGGACACGGGCTGGCGGTGGCCTTGGCCGCGCTGGGTCAACGTTGGACTCGGCGCTCCCAAAGGACTTTTCCAAGCTCAGGACTCGGTGAGCGCCCGAGGTTTGGGGCGTGGAGCTCTGGCGTGGCCGCGGGCCAGCGGGGCAGACGGAGCCGAGCCCCCGGCAGGACGGGCAGGTCCCTCCCCGGCGCGACTGAGGTCTCGGCGCGGCACATGAGCGCCGTTCGCCCGGCAGCGCGCCGGCCGCGCTTCCGCACCTGGGGAAGCCCTGGCCTGGTGGCCCCGGGCTGGAGGGGGTGCGTTGGCCGAGGGCCTCGGGGGTTGTGGTGGGATTGGGAGTCTCCCGCGCTCCGGCTGCGCCTCTGGAGACCCCGGGGGGAGGGGGCGGGGGGCATGGGAGCCGCTCCCCTGGGCAACGCTGGCACGGGCTGCTCGGCGACGCTGCTCTGATGGGGGGGGGTCTCCAGGGGGGTCTGCAGGCCCCGGTGGTGGTCCCGATCCATCTCCTCGGCTCCGGGTGACCTTTGGGATGAGCTCCCTACTCTGGGGGCGAGGCCAGAGGCACGGGGGCGCAGCCGAGCACTGGGCTGGGGGATTCCGTCGGGCCCTGGGGTCGTTGCTCAACCCCCGCGGGCGGGGAGGAAGCCGTTCCCGTCCGTTGGCTCCGGGGGGCGGTTATCGCCGAGCGGCCGCCGCGCCTGGGCGAGACCGAACGGGCGCGTCGCTTCACCGCTGGGGAGCGGATGCTGGAAACGGGCCGGTGTGTATTGGGCCCGGGGGTCGGCGGGGGTCAGGGACCCCGGGCTCCGGCTCCCCAGCGCTCTCGCCCCAAGCCCGTCACTTCCGTTTCCCAAAGCTCCGGGAGCCGCGGAAGGGACGTGCTGGAGTTCTGCGGGGAGAGCGGCCTGCGGTGCCGGGGGACTCGGGGGAGCTCGGGGCGGGGGGGCTGCAGCCGGGGCGCAGCGCCCGGCGGGTGTTTGCTCAGCGCTCCGGAACCCCTCGCGGCCGGGAGCGCGAGGGAAGCGGCCGGGTCGATCCCGGGCTCGCAGGGTGACGTCTCGCCGGCTGTCCCTGGGGGTCCGGAGGGCCCCGGCCCGTGAATACAGACCGCTCGGTGCGGGGCGGCGGAGAGTTCCCTGCGGGGGGCCGGCTGCTGGGCGTGGGGCGCGAGGGCCAGCGCGGCGGCTGGGGAGTACGGAGGCACGGCGGGAAACGGGCGATACCGGGGAGGCACTGGAGGGATCCGCCAGCGGATCGTTGGGGATGCTGCTGGCGCGGGAAGCCCCTCCGGAGCCCCGGGCTGGAATTTCCGTGGGATGGCCCTTGGACAGGGCACCTGTGGAAGAGCAGGAGGTCGCTGGATTGCCCAGGGGGTTGGCGTCGCCGCCCGCCCGCCCTCCCGGAGCAGCCTGCTGTTCCCTGGTGGGGCTCGGCCGGCCGAGCCGGGCCCCACGCGTGGCCGAGCCGTTGCCCCTTTCGCTGGCCGTGTGCGACGGGACCCTGGACGAGGCCGGAGCGCGAGCCCAGCTCCCTCGCCCCGGGGCAGCCGGCGCGGCGCAGCTCGAGCCGCCGGCGTTACCGAGCCTGTGGCGGCAGCTCCCGGCGCTTGTGCCGGGGGGAGCGGAGGCCGGTGCCCGGCTGGAGCCGTGCGCTGTAGGGAGCAAACCGGGCTGGGTGCGCTGGGGGGGAGCCTCGCCCAGCTGGGGGTCTCCGTGCCAGCTCAGCAGGGACGTGCCCGGGCCGAACCCTTCCTTCCCTCTTGTCGGGGGCCCCGTGGGCGGAACGCGGGGCCCGGCTCACCGGAGGGGGCTGCGGGCCCTCGGCAGGGACGGGCCCCCGGGCGGGGGGAGCCTGCGGCGCAGGTCGGGGAGCCCGGCGCTGCCGGGCAGGAGCCGCAGGGGGGTGCAGTTACGCGTCTCCTGCCCGCCGCAGTGTCAGTCGCGCGGGCGAGGATGGCGGAGCAGGAGCCGACGGCGGAGCAGCTGGCCCAGATCGCAGCCGAGAACGAGGAGGACGAGCACTCCGTCAACTACAAGCCGCCGGCCCAGAAGAGCATCCAGGAGATCCAGGAGCTGGACAAGGACGACGAGAGCCTGCGCAAGTACAAGGAGGCGCTGCTGGGCGCCGTCACGGTGACCGCAGGTGAGCCACGCCGCCGCCGCCGGCCCCTCCTGGGCCGTGACGGCGTGTGCCTGCGCTCCCCCCGCGCGCCCTCCGGCCCTTGGGCTGGCTCTCTGCCCGCGGCGGGGGGGCGGATGCTCCGGGGGGTGCCCTCCTGGTTGCGGAGGAAGAGGAGCTGTGTTAGGGCGGGTGGTGAGCAGCCTTCCCGCTCGCCTCCTAGATCCCAACGCTCCCAACGTGGTGGTGACCAAGCTGACCCTGGTCTGCGCTACTGCTCCCGGCCCTCTGGAGCTGGACCTGACAGGTGAGCCGGGCAGGGATCCCGGCCTCCCCCCGGCCTGGTGAGGCCCCGCGGGAGCGCTGCCCCCTTCCCGCTCCCTCGCCGGCCCTCCTCCCGCAGGGGGGAGCTGCGGGGGGGCTGTCGGGGGGAGCCAGCTGCGCAGCCAGCGCAGCCGCACGCGGGGCAGCTCCGGGACGGGGCCGGGAGCAGCCGCGGGGCAAAGGTCCAGGACGGAACGTCCTTGAACCAACTGCGCTGCCGCCTCCTGTCGCCGGCCTCGGGTGCTGCCTGGGGTGCCACCTCGGGTGCGGGCGGCGCAGCACGAGGGTCCTGTCGTGCTGAAGCCCCCGGGCCCCGAGAGCCGAAGGGGCGCCGAGCAACCCCCTCCCTTCTCGCAGGTGACCTGGAGAGCTACAAGAAGCAAGCGTTCGTGCTGAAGGAGGGCGTGGAGTACCGGATAAAGATCTCCTTCAGGGTAAGCGTCCAGGCCGGGAAGCGCGGGGCGGCTGCCCCGCCAGCGCAGGGAGCGCCGGGCTGGGCCCGGGCGGCACCTCGCACCGGCCGTGTCTCTGCAGGTGAACAGGGAGATCGTGTCGGGGCTGAAGTACATTCAGCACACGTTCCGGAAAGGCGTGAAAAGTAAGTGCTTCCCCGGGCGCTGCCGTGGGCGAGGGCTCTGCCCGTCCCGCTGCGGCCGGGGCAGCCCGGACGGCAGAGTCCCGGTCACCGCTCTGCCCTGGGCCCCGGCAACGGGGACGGCCGCCCGCGGCCCTGGCTGCGCCCGCTGCCCGGCGCCTGATCCCGGCGGGGGGCGGTTACAGCCGTTCCTTGCTCCAGCCCTGCCCGGCCCCCACGCGCCTCTGTCTCCCTCCAGTTGACAAGACCGAGTACATGGTTGGGAGCTACGGCCCCCGCGCGGAGGAGTACGAGTTCCTGACCCCCGTGGAGGAGGCCCCCAAGGGCATGCTGGCCCGGGGCAGCTACAACATCAAATCCAAGTTCACAGACGACGACAAGACTGACCACCTGTCCTGGGAGTGGAACCTGACCATCAAGAAGGATTGGAAGGACTAGCCCTTCCCGCGGCCGGAGCCCCGAGCGCGCCCATCAGACAGTGGCTACCGTAGGAATCCCCCCCCGTACCAAAGTGCTGACGTTGGAACCCTCCTCCCTTTCACCCCCCGGGATAATCTGACCCCAGCTCGGTTTTGTACCGTGCCCCCTCCCCAGGGAACGGCCGAGGGCGCTGCCCGGCCCGGGGCCGCGCTGTCCCGGCGCAGAGCTGGCGGCGCCGGCTCCCGCCTTCCCTGGGGTGGGGGCTGGTGGGGACAGACCCCCCCCGTGTTCCGCGTAGGCTCCGCGCTCGGCCTCCCCGGGCGGGCTCAGGGCAGCTGCCGCCTCCCAGCAGCGGAACGGCGTCGCTGCCGGGGCTAAACCCGCGTCCGGCTGCCCCTTCCACCCGGGCGGCGTCCGGGAACGCCGGCGGCTCGTTTGTGGACGTTCCCCGTAACCACGATGCCTTAACGCGTGACACGTGTCCCCTGGGGAGGGGGCCCTGCCCTCGGGCCGCGCCGCCCGCCCCCCGGCACGGCACCCGGCTCGCTCACCGCGTCCCGCTTGGCTGAGGCGGGGAGGGGGGCCGTGGGGCGGGGGGGGGGGTGGTGCAGCAGCTCAGGCTCCGCCGCAGCCGCGGGAGCTGCAGAGCACGGAGCCCCCGGGGCAGCGCCCGGCGCTGGGGGTCCATCGCGCGTGCCGAAGCGGTTGATGCCTTACGTCTCCGTTCTGCCTTTCCGAGCCGTGCCTGCCCGGGCACTGCCCGTTGCTGCCGCACGCCGGCCCCCCCCCGAGCCCACGCGGCGCCCCCCGAGGGCCGGGCGGGCGCCTTCCGGCTCCGCAGCCCCCCCGGATCCAGCCACACCGAGGCCGTTAGACCTGGGACCAAGTTCGTGTGGGTTTCTCGTAGCTACGTCTTTGCCTCTGCCCCCCGCCCCCCCCCCCCCGATTCCTCTTTGGTCTGGTGCGTGTTGTCTGTGCGTCCCGACCGGGGTAACAGGTTGGAACCGTCGTCCGCTTCTCGCGACAGTTAATAAAACCTTGGAACTGACCGTCTGCTGCCGCCCGGAGCTTCGCGCTGGGGGCTGCCCCCCTGGAGCTGCCCACCTGGGGCTTCGCACCCAGGGCTGCCCCCCCGGAGCTGCCCACACGGGGCTTCGCGCCTGGAGCTGCCCCCCCAGAGCTGCCCGCCCGGAGCTTCGCGCCCAGGAAGCAGCAGGACTCTCCGGGGGGGATTTCTTCCGGCCCCGGGGTGGGAGGAGGCCGCGATCCCCGGGCTGGCTACGGCAGGACACAGGGACCGGGGACCGTCCCGCTGCAGCGTCTGTCCTGCAGCACCACCCCCCGCTGCTCCCCGGGGTGAGGGGGGTGCGGGCGGCTGCGAACGGGGGTCCCTGGGGGTGCAGCCCAGGGGCTCTGCGGGCTGAGCTGGGGGGGGGTCCTGAGCCTCGGCCGGACTGTGCCGTGCCCACAGCCCGCTCGACGCGGGATTCCTGCGCTGCCAGAACGAGGAGAAGAGAGCGGAGAGGCGCTGGGAGGCGGCAGGGGGTGGGGGGCGTTGGCGGGCGCAGCTCGGTGCAGCCGCCGCGGCGCGGGGGGAGGCCGCTGGGCCCCGCTCCCGGTAGCGATGCCGGAGCGCTCCGGAGGCAGGAGGGAGCCTGCGGAGCCAGCCGCAGCCGCCCCTTCCCGCCCGCTCCCGGGGGATGCGCGCTCGGAGCGTGCCAGGGCCGCAGCGAAGCCCCCCGAGCCGGGCAGGAGCCGCCCCAGCCCCGGCGAGGAGGGGGCGCGCGGCTGGCGCCCACCGCAGCCCCACACACGGTCGGTGCCGCTCGCCCCGCGGCCCGGGAGCGGGTGTTGGGGCAGGCGTCGCCCTCCGCCCCGGCGGAGCGAGCCCAGATGGGCCGATAGGGCGAACAAAGGCCGGCCTCGCGCGGGCCCCCGGCAGCCGCCGCGGACGGTTGGCGTCAGCGCGGGCCCCTGGCTGACGCAACCCTGGCGCTTTGGCAAGCCCTTCCGACCGCATTTCCGTTAGCCCGTTGGCGGGATGCCCCCGGGGGGGGGGGGGGCTGCGCGGTGCTTCGCCGCCCGGGTTCTCCCCGGGCCGCGGGTCCCGCTGCAGGACGATGGGCCAGGCCCGCAGCCGCGCACCGTGACCTCTGACCCTCCGCCGCCGGCGTGGGCTGGGCCAGGGCGGACTCACCGCTCGCGGCAGAAGCCGCAGCCCCCCACGGGACACGCACCCCGCACACCCGGGGCCGGGCCTCGAGGGCGCAGGAGCGCGGCTCCGCGAGGCGGCAGCTTTTCCAGGGAGCCGCCCTGGGCCGAGGCCTTGCAGCGCGGCTGCCCCCGCCGTGCCGGCGGAGGAGGGTCGGGGGTCGCGGCCCCGGCCGGGAGCGGGAGGTTGGAGGAGCCGCCCAGCCCGGTGGAGGCTCCGGTGCCGCCCCGCTGATTCACGGGGGCCGGGGGCTGTGGGGAGCGGCCGGCCCAGCGCCCACCGGCGCAGGCTCCCCGGGGCAGGTGGCGCAGGGCCGCTCTCACCCGGCCCGAGGTGGCCGGTTCCGCGGGCGCCCGCTCCGCTCCCCGCCTCCCCCCCGGGGCAGCCGGGCCGGTTGTTCCGCGCCGCGCCCGGCCCCAGCGCGGGGAGAGCAAAGAGCAGCCGCAGGGCGCGGCCGGGGGGGCCCGCTCCAGCCCCGCCACGGCCCGGCGCTGGCGGCCAGAGGCGGCCGCGGGGGGCGGGGGGCCCCCCCATTCCCCAGCCCGGCGCCGGGAGCAGCCGGGACCCGGCAACCGACCGCGTGCGCCCCGGGAGGCGCCGGGACCGGCCCCGCCGCGCCCGCGGGACTCGCTTCCGGGGCCCCTCGGCGGCCGCGGCACCGAGCCCCGCGCTCTCCCGTGACTGACGGGGCCCCCCCGCGCCCCGCGGACACGGCGCCGTGGCCGTTCGCCCTCAGGGAAGGCGCGTGCCGAGGCCGAGGGGTCCCGGGGCGGCGCGGCCGCAGCGGGGCCGGCCCTGGGGGTGCGGAGGGGCCGGGGCCGGCCCTGGGGGTGCGGAGGGGCCGGGCCCGCCCCCCCCACGCAGCCGGTGCCGCAGGCCCGGGCTCGCCCCGGCGGCCTCGCGCGCTGTAACGTTTCCCGCAGCCTCACGTGCGGCGCGCGCCGGAAGCGCCGCTTTCCCTTCCGGGTCGGGCCGGACGGAGGCGCCCGGGACCCAATCGGAATCCACCACGCGCGCCTCGCCGCGCGCACGCGCGGTGCCCGCCCGCCGGGGCCGCCCGAGTGCCACGTTCGAGGGCGGGAGGTCGCGCGAGGCGGCGGCGCCCAGCCAATCGCGGGCGACTCGGCAGGGAAGGCGGCCCAATGGCGACCCGCGGGAGGGGAGCGAGGCCGGCGGCCAACCCGCTGGGGCCGTGCCTAGGCCGCCGGCCAATGGGAACCGCGCGGCGGCCCGGGCGGTGGGTCGAACCAATGGCGGGAGGGTGCGGCGCGGCCAATGGGGGGCGGCGGCGGCCGCTGGGGGCGGGTTTATAAGCGGAGGCGGCGCCGTGGCCGCCCGGCCCGTCCCGTCCCCACCCGCCGCCATCGCCGCGATGGCGCCGCTCCGCGCGCTCCTGCCGCTGCTCTGCCTCCTGCTCCCGCCGCCGCCCGCCCGCGCCGACGGCGCCGCCGCCGCCCTCGAGGAGGAGGACGGGGTCCTGGTGCTGCGCGCCGCCTCCTTCGAGCAGGCGCTGGCGGCGCACCGCTACCTGCTCGTCGAGTTCTGTGAGCGCCGCGGGGCCGGGCCGGGGGGCGCTGAGGGACCCCCGGGGGGCGGGCGGGGCTGGGCCGGGGGGCGGGGCCGGGGGGCCGCGGGGCCGGGCGGGGGGTGCTGGGGGACCCCCGGTGATCGGGGGGGGGGGGGGCTGGGCCGTTCCGGGCTGGGGGGTGGGGCTGCCGGGGTGCCGGGCCGAGGGGGAGCTGAGGGTCCCCCGGGGGTCGGGGGGGGGGCGGGGCTGCCGGGGTGCTGGGCCGGGGGGTGCTGAGGGACCCCCGGGGGTCCGAGGGGGGTCTGGGCCGTTCCGGGCCGGGGGGCGGGGCTGCTGGGGGGGGGGGGCCGCGGCCGGTGCTGACGGCCCGGCCCGCCCCGCAGACGCCCCGTGGTGCGGGCACTGCAAAGCGCTGGCCCCCGAGTACGCGAAGGCGGCGGCGAAGCTGCGGGCGGAGGGCTCGGAGATCCGGCTGGCCAAGGTGGACGCCACAGAGGAGTCGGAGCTGGCGCAGCGGTTCGGCGTGCGCGGGTACCCCACCGTCAAGTTCTTCCGCAACGGCGACGCGGCCGCGCCCAAGGAGTACACAGGTGAGCCGCGGCTGCTGGCCCGGCGCCGGCCCGGCGGGCAGCGACCTGCCCCGGGCCCCCTGCCCCCGGGCTCCCCAGGCCCCGCCCTGCCGGACAAGGTCCACGGTGCCAGCTGCGGGGGAGCGGCGCTGCGGCCCTTGTGCCGCGAGGGTGTTGTGCTCGGGGCGGCGAGGAGCCGGGTCCCCGCTGGGCTGCCCCACCTGGGGCTGGGGGCGTGGGGGGGAGGCTCAGTGCGGGGAAGCGGAGCCGTCCGTGCTTCACTCGGCCCGACATGGCCCGAGCAACGCGGCACCGGCCGCTCAACCGCCGCCCCTGCGGCTGGGGGACGGAGCGTGGGGCGGGCGAGCTGAGCAGGGTCCAGCTGGCCGGGCCCCGCTGCACCAGGTGCCGCGCCGGAGGGGAGAAGGCGAGGCGCAAAATACAGCGCTTGTCCCTGATGCTGGCGCTGCCCCTCGGGGACAGCCCTGGCCTGGAAGTGAGGCAGAACGGGGTCCCGGGAGCACCCCATGCCTTGCCCTAACAATTAAGGGTTAGCTTAACGACCCCCCCGGAGCAAAAGGGGCGCTGTCCTGGTTCTCCCCAGCCCCTTGGCCGGCTGCTGCGCTGCCGTCCCGAGGCGTGGGGCGTTGTGCCCTCGCTCTGGGCCGGGGGAAGAGCGAACGGGCGGTGTTTCTCCTGCTGTAGCCGGCAGAGAAGCAGAGGACATCGTCAGCTGGCTGAAGAAACGCACCGGCCCGGCTGCGAGCACCCTGCCAGACGCTGCCGCAGCGGAGACGCTGGTGGAGTCCAGCGACGTGGTCGTGATCGGTTTCTTTAAGGTAGAGCCTGCGCTTCGCCTGCGGAGCTCTGGGGGGGGCGCAGGGCCTTCCCCGCGCTCTGCCCCCGGCGCCGCAACAGCCGGGGCGGGCCCGGAGTGCGTTGTGCAATGCTTGCTGTCCTGCCTCGCTCGATCTTCCGGTTCTGGGGCTGGTAAGCCCTGGGATGTTTGTGCTTTGGCTCAGTGTCCCACGTGAGGCGCCTTTTATTCTCCAGGACTTGGCGTCGGAGGCTGCCAAGGAGTTCTTGCTGGCCGCGGAAGCCGTGGATGACATCCCTTTTGGGATTTCCTCCAGTGCTGATGTCTTCACCAAGTACCAGCTGGGCGAGGATGGTGTGGTCCTCTTCAAGAAGGTACTGGCTGGCGCAGAGCGCGAGCGCCGGGCGACTCCCCTGCCCCTCCTCGCCTTTTCTCTCGTTACTCGCTTGTTAGCTGGGCTCACGCGAGGGCAGCCCGAGCCAAAACAGCGGAAGGTCCTGTGCTGGCAGCCTGGCTCTTCCCAAGCCTCGGAGCGGAGCCTGCGCCCCGCTGTGGGGTGGCAGAGCCCGGCCCCCGGGCAGGGCACCGCCCAGCAGCCAGCTCGCTGGCGAAGGTGCGCCTAGACGCTGGCCGGCGGCGGCTCCCGTGGCCTGGCGCTTCCAGCGACGCCCCTGCGAGGATTCGCAGCTCCGGCGGGCGGGCTGCGGGGTGCTGGCCACCGATAGGCTCCGACCTGAACCCGCTGGCGTCTCTTCCGTTAAAATCCCAGTCCCCGGGCTGGAGTTCTGGGCTGGGGAAGCCAAGCAGGGGATCCTTAGCCTTGGTGCCGTGGGGCGGGATGGAGCGGCTGTGGGTTCGGGCTGCTGAAATCCGCGCTCAGTCCCGGCCCCGACCCGAGACAGGCTGAGGAGTTGGAGGAATTCTTTCTTTCCTGCTCTGCCGGGCTGAAACGGCAGGTTTTACCACGCTGCGCGCCCGTACCGCAGCCCCGAGGCTGCGGGGGGGCTTGGAGGCTCCCGTCCCTCAGCCGTGCGGCCCAGGGCGCAACGGTCGGGCTGAGGAAGTCCTCGGTGCTGGGCTTCCCAGTACAGAACTGGGGTGGGGGAGGGGAGGGAGCCGCGCGTTGCTCTTGGCTGACTCACCGCCTCTGTCTCGCTCCTGGCACGTAGAGCTGTGTGCGCGCTTGCTGCGTGCTCTGCTCACCAGAGTAGCTGCTTGCAGGGCTCTTACCTTCTGTCCGGCTCCTTTGGCGAACGCTGGCCGGACAGAGACGCCCCTCCGGAGCGGGCTGCGGGGGGCTGGTGCGGGATTGCCACGCAGCGGCCTGGCTACAGCCGCGCCGTTACCCACACGCTGAGCGCTCTAGAACGGCGCTGCGCTGACGCGCTGTCCCCCAACCCTCCGGTCCCGTTCCGGTGTCGTGCTCGTGCCGCGAGAGCTCTAACGCCCAGCCCAGCCGGGGCGGAGGCGGCAGCGGAGGTAACTGGGCGCCGGGGCAGGAGGGCCGGGTGGCTGTTCTACGTGTGCCTGTGGCTCTGACTCGGGTTCCGCTCCTGCGGTCGGCTGGGTCCCGCTCTCCTATCGCTCTGCGGGTTGTCCAGACGTCAGAGACCCTCGAACGCCGCTGTGGGGGCACCGCGGGCGATGGCCAGTGCCCTGGAATCTAACTGCGATGCCAGGCCAGGCCGGTGAGCTTCCCCTACGCGGAGGTTACCCGAGTCCGCTCCCACCCGTGACTCGAGTGTTGCTGGGTTATCCTGCATGTCCCTCTTTAGCCTTGACCGTGCTCTACAGCTGCTCCCTTTCCAGTTCTGAGAATCCTGGTCAGGGATACAGGTGATGCCCCCCCATAGAAAGGGACTTGGCACCCCCAGCGCGCTGCGAGCGTGGCCGACATGCTGTAGCCTGACGGGCCGCGACGCCCCACGGAGCTCAGCAGGTCAGCGCCGGCCTGCAGCGCGCCGCGGGCTGCGCTGTCACGCTTCGCAGCGCCGGCTGGTTACCGGAGCGTGTCTGCTCCGACGTGATTCCCGCAGGGCGGAAAGCTGCCTCTGCTCTGCTCGCTTCCCGCCGCTCCCGAAGGCCAGCGCTCAGGCCGCTGCGGCGTCCTCGGGGAGCCGTCGCGCTGCGCCTCCCGCTCGAGCGGAACCGTGCCGGGGGCCGGCTGTCACCGCTGCGGTGGCTCAGGGCTGCGCCGAAACCTCGAGCCACGTCTCGGGTGACCCTCGCGGGGCGGGCGGCTGCCCTGAACAAGCGCGGCTGGGGGCCGGCGGGGCACTGGTTCTGGCGCGAAGGCGTCGGTCCGCGGGCGCGCCCTGATGCGGGGCTCTGTTGCAGTTCGATGAGGGCCGTAACAGCTTCGAGGGGGATCTCACCAAAGACAACTTGCTGAGCTTCATCAAGGCGAACGCGCTGCCCCTGGTCATAGAGTTCACGGAGCAGGTGGGTCCGTGGGTGCTGGCTGGGGCCATGCCCACAGGGAATCGGGACCGTGGGGGGCGGGTGCGCGTGGGGGCGGAGCTGCGGCTGGTCTGGGGTCAGGGAGGATAAGCGTGGGGGCAGTCCTGTGCTTAGACGGGCAGAGCCCGTCTCCACACCGCCGAACTCGTCCAAAACCAACCTCCTCTCCGCCCTCAGACCGCTCCTAAGATCTTCGGAGGAGAGATCAAGACTCACATCCTGCTGTTCCTGCCCAAGAGCGTGTCTGACTATCAGGAGAAGCTGGACAACTTCAAGAGCGCAGCTGGAAGCTTCAAAGGGAAGGTGAGGCGGGTTTCCTGGGTTAGGAATTCCGCGACCCCCTCCCGTGGGGAAGCAGAGCGCCGGCGGTACCCACCGGCAGCTGCGCCGGGGCCGCGCCACCACCGCGCTCTGCCTGTGCCGCGGGCTTGCGTGAACGCCCGGCTCCTTCTCGCGGGCGTAAATCTGCCTCTGCCGTGGTGCCGGTGCCAGAGCTGCGCTCCGGAGGGGTGGAGGGAGGGAGAGGGGCTGGTTCCGCTGCGCTCCGGGCAAGCGCGCGTGACGTGTCGCTAGCCGAGGTGCTCATCTCACCCTGCCTCCTCTGACTCTCTCCTCCCAAGATCCTGTTCATCTTCATCGACAGCGACCACAGCGACAACCAGAGGATCCTGGAGTTCTTTGGCCTGAAGAAGGAGGAGTGCCCGGCTGTGCGCCTGATCACGCTGGAGGAAGAAATGACCAAGTACAAACCCGAATCGGACGACCTCACGGCCGACAAGATCAAGGAGTTCTGCAACAAGTTCCTGGAGGGCAAGATCAAGGTAACGGATCGTCGTAGCGGCCAAGCGCCGAGCACGCTCCCTCTGCGGAGCCGCGAGCCGTGGGAGAAGAGCCCCCCGCTGACACGCAGGGTGCCTGGGGGGCTGCTGGGGCGTGAGGGGCGCAGGACAGCAGGCTGTGCACGGCCCCGCGGACGCTCGGAGCGTGCCACTCCTGCTGCTGGTCGCCCAGCCGCTCCCTGCCAGTGGCCCGTGCAGGCGTGAGCCCAGGTGGGCCTGTGTCGCATCCTCGGCTCCAGCCATGGCTAAACTCAGCCCCGTGGGAATTAAACTGTCAGCAGTGCTGTTTCCTCCTGGCTCTGCTCGGGAGCACCTGCTGTTCCCGCTTCCCCGGGGCGGGAAGGAGGCTGTCCGTAAGCAGGAGAGGAAGTGGCCGATTCATCCCGTTGCTCATGGGCTGAGGCGCCGGGGGGGTGGCTAAGCCGGGGAGCTCTGCGATTGCACGTGCAGTCCAAGCTGCTGTGTAGCAAACCAGGCCTCTGAAGGTCCCTCCTTATTCCAGCCCCACCTCATGAGTCAGGATCTCCCTGAAGACTGGGACAAGCAGCCTGTCAAAGTGCTGGTTGGGAAGAACTTTGAAGAAGTTGCCTTTGATGAGGATAAGAACGTCTTCGTGGAGTTCTGTAAGTGCCCGTGAGCAGCTGAGGCCACGTGGGGGGCGTGACGAGGGCCAGGATACTGGGAGACAGCACCTGGGGGCTCTGAGCTGCAGAGGGGTTCCCCGCTGATGAGCTGTGTGCCCTGTGGGGCGGGGGGCGCCCTGCCGTGTGCCGGTGTGAGCCGTGTGCCGGTGCGAGCCGTGTGCCGGTGCGAGCCGTGTCCCTGCGGTTAACAGATGCCCCGTGGTGCGGTCACTGCAAGCAGCTGGCTCCTATCTGGGACAAGCTAGGAGAGACCTACCGGGACCACGAGACCATTGTCATTGCCAAGATGGACTCGACGGCCAACGAAGTCGAGGCAGTGAAGATCCACAGCTTCCCCACGCTCAAGTTCTTCCCCGCGGGCTCCGGCAGAAACGTAAGGCGGCTGGCTGTACGCCGCTGGCGGCCCTGCGAGCGCTGCCCGCCCGCTGGAGCGGCTCTGGACAGGCCCTGGGGAGGGCTCCATTGCGTCGGGGTGGAACGCAGCTACGGGACACCCGAGGCCCTCGGGGGGAGCTGGGCTGTAGGAAGGAGTTCGGTGTGAGTAGGGAACGGGGAAAAGGAGGAGCGTAGAGGACAGTGCTCATCTGCAGGCTATTCTCTCCTCGCAGCGGTCTCTGAAGTCTAGTGGCTGAGCTGTTTTCCTTCGTCTCGTGTGGGTGAAGGTGAATTTTTAAGTTCCCTTTTGCTTGGCATGTCAACTCTTGCTCAGAAAGATTTCTCCTCCCCAGGGCCGCGGTTCCGTGGGTGCCCGTAACCATTCTCCTGATGCCTCTTCCTCTGTAGGTCATCGACTACAACGGGGAGAGGACGCTAGAAGGCTTCAAAAAGTTCCTGGAGAGCGGAGGGCAGGACGGGGCGGCAGCGGATGACGTGAGTAGCAGTGATACAGTACTTGGGGCCCTCGGAACGCAGAGCACAGGGTGGATCTGGGGCTGGGCTCGAATCCTCGGTCCCCAGTAAGATTCTGCATGGCAGGAGGGGGTGTTGTTGGGGGACAAGAGGTCGTTTTGTGCTGTGGGCACCCTGTCCTGTGCGGCCGGGCTGGCCCTTGGCCCGTAAGGGACTCGTCTTCCCGAGAACGCTTCCCTTGGGGGTGAAACCGAGGTTCTTGGGAGGCTTAGACACAGATGCACAGACTGCTGGTAATCCAGTCTCTGAACCTGTGTGTGCTGTCTGGTTGCCAGGCAACCTGCTGGAGCACTGGGAGCAGTGGTTCCTTACTGGGAACTGCTCAGCACCTGAACGGGTGCAGGAGGATGCTCGCCCGGTGTGTGGCGTGCCTGGCCGGCAGCTCCCCTCGGCCGGGGTGGAGGGTGTTGGCGGGCAGGTACCAGCTGCCAGGGGTTGCTCATCATTCACGTCCCAACCTCGGAGCTCTCGGTCGAAGCCTCTGGGTGTCGGCCGACACGGCGGCGGAACCGAACCGATCGGAGCCGCTGTTCCGTGCCGGGGCTCGGCCCTGCCGGAAACCAGCAACCTCTCTGTCCTGAGCAGGACCTGGAGGACCTGGAGACGGATGAAGAAACGGACCTTGAGGAAGGTGACGAGGATGAGCAGAAACTCCAAAAGGATGAATTGTAAAGAGAAGGCTGATCAGCGTCACCCCAAACCAGACACTAAGCTGGCGGCTGTTCCGCAGCCCAGTGAGTCGGGAACCCATTAAGATTTAAAGCAGAAGGTGAATGACTGGAATCCAGGGATTGGCTTTGAGTAACGCTTTGCCCTCACTTGCCTGTACACTCGACTTTCCTTCCTCTCGCCTCCCAGAAGGATCTGCCTAGGTAGAGCCAGCCCCGCCCGCCCCGTGTACCGCTTCGTACGCAGCTCTTGTTTGAGGTGCTGGGGGGGCCGGCAGATGGTGACGCGGTAGCACGAGTTCAGTGGCCCAGCAGTCTGGAGCTGTGCCGCTAACATCTTCCAAGGAAGCTTTTTTCCCTTTTCCTTTAAACCTAAAGCCCGTAGTTGATTTCTGTCCTTGGTCCCAGCTCTTCTTCCCCGGAGTCAGATCCGGTACGCGCAGGGAAGGAGCGTTAGGCTGATGGCATCATCCTGGCGCGGGGTGTACGAGGGTGCTTCTCCGTGCTGGCGGGTGTTTCCTTTCCCCTCTGCTTTAAGACACTTGGAGATGACTATTCCAAACACCTGGAAGGGTGGGACACTGTGCACTGGCTGTGGCCGGCTCCGAGGTGGGCTCTGGGCCGGCTCGGGCGAGCGCTGGCTGTGCTGCCACCCTCTCGATCAAACAAGACTGTTCTGCCATCACTTCCCGTGGGAACGGGCTGGCCAGGGGGGTGGGGGGGGCTGATCAAACCGAACACTGCAATGAGGGGGGGGTTGGGGATGGGACTCGAGCAGGGGAGTGCCTCAAAGGCCTGAGCTCTCGGGCTGTTCTTAGCATTCCGCTACAGTAACATTGGAACCCATTTGTTGGCCAAATAAAGTTGAGATTTTAATACTACCCTGCCTCGGCCTCCGTCGGAGCGTGGAACGCCCGTGCACACCTGGCCTCGGGGAGCTGGAGCGGGGCTCTCGGGGAACCTCCCGCCCCAGTGCCGCGTGGTGGCTTTCTCAAACCTCAATACTGCACCTCCCTGAGGCTCAGCTTGTGTGGCACGCTGTAAGGGAGCAGCTGCCCGTGTCCTGCCCGCGTTGTCGGCCCGCGCAGGCAGCTCCCGGCTCCCTCAGCAGCGAGCAGACGCTGGCCCGCAGCGAGTGGCTCCGCTTGCCAGCTGGCCCGAGGTGAGGGCACCTCAGGGCTCCTGAGCCCTTAACCGAGGAATCTGCCTGCTGGGAAGCCGGGGGCTGCCAGCGGCTCGGCCGGTCGGGCTCACATGACCCCGTGAGCTACGCTGCTATTTCCAAACGGTCACTTGCTCCTGGAAGTATTTTGGTAAGAAAATATGCTATAAATGTCACAGGGGAGGGCAGGGGGAGGGCAGCTCCGGAGGCTGCGGGTGGGTGTGCTTGGGGGTGGAGTGGTGCACAGCGCCTGGCTGCAGCACCGGCTCCATCCTCGGCAGCTCCCCGGGCTGCAGCGGGGGGCACCCAGCCGTGGCGCAGCAGCGGGGTGCAGCAGTGGCTGGCAGCAGGCCGTGGTGCCGCAGCGGGGCACAGCAGCGGCTGCCACCAGGCCATAGTGCCACAGCAGGGCGCAGCAGCAGCTGCCACCAGGCCGTGGTGCCACAGCAGGGCACAGCAGTGGCTGGCAGCAGGCCGTGGTGCTGCAGCGGGACACAGCAGTGGCTGGCACCAAGCGGTGGTGCCGCAGCGGGGCGCAGCAGTGGCTGCCACCAGGCTGTGGTGGTGCAGCAGCGGCTGCCACCAGGCCATGGTGCTGCAGCGGGGCGCAGCAGCGGCTGCCACCAGGCCGTGGTGCCGCAGTGGGGCGCAGCAGTGGCGTGCGCAGCAGTGGCTGGCACCAGGCCGTGGTGCCGCAGCGGTTCCCGGCTGGCCGAGCTGTCAGCCTCGCTGCCGGCAGGGGTTCGGGGCAGAGGGTGGCTGTGGAAGGGGCAGAATGAAACATCTGTGACACCTCACGTGGGGCAGGGGTTTGTCCTGATGCCCCAGGGAGTTCACTGTGCAGCCTGGACAATCCTCAGCGCCGAACCACGCGCGGTACGCTCGTGCATCTCAAGTGACCGAACTTGGCTGGGAAAAGGGATGGAGGAGCGGTTGTTGCCTGAGCCCCTGGCTGACCTGAAAGAGCCCTCTGTGGTGGATCGTCCGTTTTGGGCCTTTGACCCCTCCAGCAGGAGAGGAACGACAGCAGGAGCCGTCTGGTGGTGCTGCTGCTCTTCAGCTCTTCCGAGGCTGCGGGAGCCTGCCCCCACCCGCAGCTGGGCCGAGCTCGGCGGACACTGAACACCGCGGACCGGCACTGGGGGTTCCCCCTGTCCTCTCAGGGCGCTGGCGGGGCTCTGTGCTCGGCCGTACGCTGTGCCACGGCCGTGCCGGGCAGCGCAGCTCACGCTGCTCCTTTCCAGTCGTCTGATGCAACTGCAGGAGGGCAACAGCTCCGAACGTGCTTCGCAGCGCAGCTCCGACACGTCCCGTGGCGCTGGCTGGGCGGTACGGGGGCTGGCTCCCCTCGCCGGGGGAGCGTGTTTGCGTCTCGTCCCTGGCACACGTGGGCACGTGGGGGCCTGCTGCTGGGAAGGTCTGTTTTCAGGCCCGCGGCTCCTCTCAAGGGCTGTCCAAGCAGCACGAGTAGCTTTGACCCCTTGGATGGGCACATCAACAGGTGGGTGGTAAGACGAGACACCAACTTCTGCCCAAAAGTGGGAGGTTGCGGCCTGGGCGGCTCGATTACAAAGCATCAGGGAAATAGCATGAGCTGCACGTCCTCAAAATAGCGCCCGGGAGCCTATATAACGCCGTGCCGCCCGGGAACCGTCAGTGGGGGGCCAAGGGCCTGGGGTGAACCGCGTGTGCCCAGCGCCACCTCCTGCCTGCGGCTTCGGGGAGAGCCCAGCGGCCACGCTTCCTCGCGGAGAGGGGACTCGCGCCCACCGGGGACGCGGAGCGAGCGCTGCGGGTGCCACCACCTCCGCAGCGAGGGACCGGCCGGGCAGAAGAGGGGAAAGCGCCGCTCCGAGGCCGGCACGCGGTCGGGCCGAGCACTGAGCAAGTCCGGCTGCTGCTGCAGCCCCCCATGCTTCTGCCCCTCCTCTTCCTCGGCAGTGTCTGAAGGCTGTGGCCAGCATGAAGGACTATTGCCCCGTCCCGACGCCCCGGCGCAGTCGCTACGCCCGGAGACTGAGAGCCTCCCGCACCGTGCACTTCCCCAACGATGTCGTCTTTCAGGACCACATCAGGCAGGGGGACCTGGAGCAGGTGGGCAGGTTCATACGTGCCAGGAAGGTGACGCTGGACACCATCTACCCGTCCGGTGAGTGCTGCCGGGGTCGGCAGGGCCGGAATCTGGGCGCTGCCGGGGTCAGCAGGGCCGGAATCCACGCAGGGACTCGGCTCAGCCGGGCTGCAAGGGGGACGGGAGCCAGCGGTGCAGTCAAGGTGAGGCCGCGGGCCGCCTTCAGCAGGGCGACCGGCTGGAATTGAGTAGTTTTCCGCCCTAGCAAGGAGTGCGACCCCCACCCTGCCGAGCAAGGCCCATGAGAGCCCCACGCCAGCGCCCCAACAGCGCGGGCAGCGCGCGCTGCGGCGGGGGGGGGCTCACCTCCTGCGTCCCCCCGAGGTGTGCCCGTGTGCCCGCACTGCGGCGGCACCCAGAAAAGGAGCGGTGGGCCCGGGCTGGCCTGCGGAGCTCCGGATGGCACAGCGCGGCTCCCGCCTTCCGCTCCGGCCTAGGGGGAACGGCGGGGAGAAGCAACGTTCCGCGTGTTGTTCCTGGCGCTGTGCGTCCCGCGCGCTGCTCCCACGCACGTGTGGCTCTGTGGGCTCGCAGCGGCGATGTTTGTGAGGAAGGCATTGTGCTCTGTTTGCGCCCAGCCCCAGCAGCCGCCGTTTCTGGAATGCCTTGATCCGCACTGCCTGGTACGGAGCCCGGATTTGTCCCTTCCTGGTGCTTGGCTTTAGCTTCTGCTGTCACATGGCCGCAGAGGCAGGGTCTCAAATGACCCCGGGCTTGCCCTGGTCTGTACCCATCGCTTCGCTCCTTGCTCCTAAGCTCCTGAAACTTGGAGGGAGCAGGACCCCGGAGATACTCCTCGCGTCCATGTGAGTCCTGGGAGCGCTGCAGGTGGGCCAGCTCCTCCTCCCTTCCCCTGTCCCGCCTGGCCGGCGCGGGGTGGGTGCTGTGCCGTCTTAGCGAGGCTGTTCACGCTGTAGGAGGGGAACAGAAACCTCTGGCAGCTCCTCTTCCTTCCTCGTGGCTTGTCTGTGGCCCCAGCCGCAGCTCCCTGACAACGAGGGTTTGCTGGCCCCTCTCCTCGGCGCGGGCTCGGCATTTCGGGACCCCTCCGGCAGCCCGGGGCTAACGAAGCCTTCCCCGCAGGCATGGCAGCCCTCCACGAAGCTGTGCTCACTGGAAACCTGGACTGCGTCAAGCTCCTGGTTAAATACGGCGCCGACATCCACCAGAAAGACGAGAACGGGTGGACGGCGCTGCACATGGCCTGCAGCGATGGCCACGCCGACGTAGCCAGGTGAGGGGCTCCGCGCCTGGGCCGCGGCGGGTCACCCCGTGCCGTGGAGCCCCCGGAGCCCCCCGGAGCCGAGGCCGGACCGAGCTCCGCGTGTCTCCTCCGTGGGGCTGCCCGGGCCTTGCAGCTGGCTGGGGCTGAGCCGTGGTGTGGCGGCGGGGGGCCCGGGGGGAGCCCCCTGAGCCGGCAGGAGCCGGGTCCCGGGCCCCGCCGGCTCAGCCCCCGCTTCCCGCAGGTACCTCATCTCCCTCGGGGCCAGCCCGGAGGCTACCACCGACGCGGGCGAGAAGCCCTCGGACCTCATTGACCCCGACTACAAGGACCTGGTGGAGCTGTTCCAAGCCGCCACGATGGGCTGAGGCGGGGCACGGCGAGGAGCGGGCCTCGAGGGGCCGGGGCGGCGGGGCTGCGCCGGGCCCCAGGGCCGGGCTGGGCCTGGGCCGGCGGCCGGGCGGGGACGCGCTCGGTACCGCGTGTCGGGAACCACTTTGTACTTTTCCAATAAAGCACCTCGGACGCCGCCTCCCCCGGTCCTTGCGGGGCGGGGCCGGGCCGGGCCGGGCCGGGGGCGCGGCGGGGCCTGAGGCCGGGCCGGGGGTGACGTCGGGGCGGGGGCGGGGCCAGCCCGGCCGGCGCTGACGCGGGGGCGGGGCGGCGCCTGCGCGCTGCGGCGCTTCCGTCGCGGCCCGAGGGCGAGCGGAGGCGGGAGCTGGGCCCAGGTGAGGGGCGCGCGTTGCCATGGCGACGGGCGGGGGGCGGCCCGCGGCCTAGCCCCGGCCTGGCCGCCCTCTCCTTTCTCCCCGCAGCCGCGCCGAGCCGAGCCGCCGCACCGACAACGCCATGGCCAGGTGAGTCCCGCCCGGCGCCCGGCGTCGGGCCCGGCCGCGGCTCGGCCCCGGCTCAGCTCCGGCTCGGCCCGGCTCGGCTCAGCCCGGCTCGGCCCCGGTTCGGCCCCGGCCTCGGCTCGGGCTCGGCTCAGCCCCGGCTCGGCCCTGGACCCGGCTTGGCTCGGCCCCGGCTCGGCCCGGCTCGGCCCCGGCTCAGCCCCGCGCTTCGCTCTCAGCTCCCCGGTGTCCCGCGTGGTGTACAACGGCAAGCGGAGCGGCGGCCCGCGCTCCCCCGGCGCCGGCAGCGAGATCTTCACGCCGGCCCACGAGGAGAACGTGCGCTTCATCTACGAGGGTGAGCGGGGGCGGCGGCCGCGGGGCTCGGGGGGTCCCGGCTGCGGCCGGGCCCTGCGGCGGGCGGTGCCCGAGGCGAGCGGCCCCTCACCCGTGTCCCCGCAGCCTGGCAGTGCGTGGAGCGTGACCTGCGCAGCCAGATGGGCTCTGAGCGCAGCCTGGTCGAGGAGTACGTGGAGAAGATGCCGAACCCTAGCCTCAAAGGTGAGCGGGGCCGGGGGCGCCCTCCCCGGCCCCCGACGGAGGGGCTGGCCGGCCCCCGGGAGCCTGCGCGAGCCGGGAGGGGGCTGCGGGCCGGCCTCCGCCGCCAAAGGCTCTCCTGGCTTCCCTGCAGCGTTTAAACCTGTCGACCTGGGTGACCTGAAGAGGAGGAACACACAGGATGCCAAGAAGTCCTAAGGCGGGACGTCCCTGCAGATCCGCTGGTCTCCTAAGGTCCTCAAGCAGATTTAATTTGAGATTTTGTGTTGGTTTCCTCCTCTGATCTGTACTCCTGAAAGCCCGCGGGAGAGCCGGGCGGCTTTGGGGCCGGCTCTGAAGGTACCTGAAATCAAAGATGCTCAGGGGCTCGCTGAGGATCCCCAGAGCCCGTTGCAAAGGATTCCGGCCCCCCGCTCGTAGCTTTCTCTGGCCTCAAGCTGCCCTTCCCCGTGCCACGCTGGGCTCGCAGGTCTCCCGTTCTCCTTCCGCCTCCGCCCCTGTCGCGTCCGCGGGCTCCCGGGGCTCTGGCGCGCGGCCGTGCTCCGCGCGGAGGCAGCGCTAGCTCTCCGCTCCCTCCAGCGCGCCACGGGCCCGGTCGCTGCGGCGGGCCGGGGAGGGCGGCGAGGAGTTGGGCCTGTCCTCGTGCCCCGGGACAGACCAGCAGCCCCAGCTCGGCACCCTCGGGGCAGCCCCTTGCTGGTGGGAGGGCTTCATCCGCACCCGGGCTGCCGGTGCTGGGGCTTGGCAGAGCTCGCGGGCCCGCACGCGAGCCTGGGTTTTCCTTCGGCGTAGGTTGGGCCGGGTCCCCGTGGTGCTGGAGACGGAGCCGCTCCCCTCTCCCTGCGGACGGAGAGAGACGGGGGTGTAGCACCGGCCCAGCCCCAGGCACCGGGGAGGTGCTGGGAGGGGGGCGCTGGCTGCATGCAGCCCCCCCCCCGCCTCAGTGCTCCGGCAGCGCGGGAGGCGGCGGCCGTGGGGGGCGGCTCCCCGGCAGCCCCACAGCGCCGTGCTAACTCCCTTCTCCAGGTCCGCACCCGTGGATCTGGCCGCCGCGGCTGGCAGAAGGGTCATCGCGTGGGGGCTGCTGTGGTCGGTGTGTGACACCCCCCCCCCCCCGGGGGGGTTTCCTGGGACCCTCGCTCCTGGCAGGCTGGTTTCTGCGTCATCGCCCCCGAGCGAGGGAGAGTGACGGTGCCGTCCTCGCCCGCCTGAGCGGAGCAGCCGTGCCGGCCGCGTCTGTGCCCCCGGAACGCCGAGGGGGAGCGGGGGGAAGCAGCCCCCTGCCCGCCTGTGCTCAGAGCCGGCGGGGAGGGGGCTGCCGGGGGCTCTGCCCGGCGCCAGTGGCCTTCGGGAGGGGTGCGGGGGGAGTCGGGGCTGCCCTTCCCTTTCCTCTGCTGAGTCGCTGCGCTGTCCTGTTCCTTCTCTGTGTGTTCCTGTCACTTGAGGCGCGTTGTAAATAAAAGCCGGTGTCCTTTTGGGTCCGCCTCCGCCTGGCGCTGCCCTGGCCCCGCGCCCAGCCCACCCCGCCGCGGGGGGGACGCTGCCCGCGTCCTGGGGGTGCTGTGCCCGGCGCTGCGAGGGCCCGGTGGGCCGGTCCCTGCCCGACGCCCCTGCGGCTGTCGGCGCCGGCCTCTCCCTTCCCGGGTTTAGCCTCTCCGCACTCCTGCGCTGGAGCCCGGTGTCTCCGTTCCTTGGGCGCCGGGGCTCTCCGAGCCCCCTCCGCTGCCCGCGTCCCAGGGAGGGGTGACGCGGGGAGCAGAAGCCGCCGCTCGTTTCCTCGTGCCTTTATTTCCCCAGGAGGGATCCTGTCCCCTCGCTCCGGGCACCGGGTTTCGGCGCGAGCAGGTGCGGCCGGGAGCCACGTGCCGGTACCACGAAGCCCCTGGGCTCCGGCACCGCTCCGGCTCCTCCGGATGCCCTCCGGCCTCCCAGGAGCCGGGCTGCACCGGGGGGTTCAGTGCTGCCGCTGTTAGTACGCTGCGGCCCCTTCCCTCGCCGACGCGCCGGAGCGTCCCCTCAAGAGCACCTTTACGCTGCCCCTTCGCCCCCGCTCCCCGAGGCCGTGCCGGGGCGCTGCCCGGGGTCCGACGTGGCGCCGCAGCCGGGAGCGGGTGTCCCCGGAGGAGCGGGGCTGTGGCCGCCGGCCCGGGTGCCGCGGGCCTGTTGGGGGGCTGCGGCGCGTCCCCCGGCCCGCCCGGGGCTCCCGCAGCCTGACCCCGCCGGCCCGCGCCTTGTTTTTCTCCTGGCTCGGGAGCTGCGGCGCCGCAGGCGGCTCGGCCGCTCTGGCTCGAGCGATCCCTCGCGCAAACCTGTCCCGGTGATTTTTATAAAGACGGATAACGAGCCGCGGGGCACGAGGGGCAGCGGCGCGGGGGGGAGGCCGGGGTCAGGTGGGGGTGCCCCTCCGGGCGAGCAAGGCCGCGGCTGGGGAACGGGGCTGTTTGCCCGCCCAAGGGAGCGTGCGGGCCGTTCTCCGGGGGGGGGGGGGCGCCCCGGCCTGGGCGGTGGGAGACGCGGCCGCGTGTCGCTGAGCGGGGCCGGGCGAGGGGCCGCAGCGGGCGACGGCGCGTGCGGAGCTCCGTTCCCCTGGGAAAGCGGGAATGTTCCCCGCAGTGCCCGGTGCACGGCAGGCCCGGGGCACCCGCTGCGGGCAGGGCCACAGCAGGGACCCCAGGGGAAGGCGCGGGCAGCTGCCACGTCCCCCAGCCCATCGCAGGGCAGGTGCCATGTGCCGCGTCCCCCCAGCCCGGCGCAGGGTGGGTGCCGCGTCCCCCAGCCCATCACAGGGCAGGTGCCACATGCCGCGTCCCCCAGCCCGGCGCGGGGTGGGTGCCGTGTCCCCCCAGCCTATCGCAGGGCAGGTGCCACGTGCCGTGTCCCCCAGCCCATCGTGGGGCGGGTGCCGCGTCCCCCAGCCCATCACAGGGCAGGTGCCACGTGCCGTGTCCCCCAGCCCATCCTGGGGCGGGTGCCGCGTCCCCCAGCCCATCGCGGGGTGGGTGCCGTACCCCGCAGCCCTGGGCACAGCCTGAGCCCCGTGGGCACGGCACGGGGGGCAGCGGGCTGTGCCCCCCCAGAGGCTCCCCACGGAGGTGGGGAAGGATGCTGCCGGCAGCCCCGTGGGAGGGGGTCCCTTGGGCCGGGGCTCGGGCTGCGCCGGGGGCTGGGGGGGCCCTGTCCCCGTCCTGGGGGTCGGTGCCCCCTTCCCCGGGGGGTCCGCGTGTGCTGGGGGTCCGCTGGCTCCGTGGGTCGGGGGTCCGGGTGCCGCCGGCGCGGTGGGGCCAGCCTGGTCCCCGCGGGGGTGTCGGGGTGCCACGCAGGGGTGGGCAGCGGGGCGTTGCCACGGCAACGCTGGAGCAAGCGGCGCCACGCGCTGCCCGTGTTTACCCGCTCCCTGCTCCAGCCAGTTCCCCGATCGGGCTGGTGACCGCGCCAGGACGCGGCGGTGACGGCAGCGGCCGCGGGGGCTCTGCCCCCCCCCCCCCTCCAGCCCCCCCCCCGGCGGGCAGACCCCCGCCGTCCCCTCCCCCTGCCCCCCCAGCCCCGCTCCCCTGCGGGTGATGTGGCCCCACGGCGCTGCTGCCACGGACCGGCCCCACAGCCCCCCGCCCCCCCCGGCCCCACAGCCCCCCGCCCCGCGGCCCCCGCCCCGCGCTCGGCGAGCTGTCGCGTAAACAGAGGAAAAATACAGCCGCGGCGGGGCCAAGCGCCGGGGGGCTGCGGCCGGCCCCCCCCCCTCCCGCATCCCCGGGCAGCCGGCGTGGGCGGGCAGCGCCGTGGCTGGGGGGGGGGGGTGGAGGGAGGACCGGGGGCGGGGTCCCAGGGCTCCCCCCGTCCCTTGTGCCGGTGTGCGGGGGGTCCGCGGGGGTCGCGGCAGGGCGGTGTCCCCGCCGGGAAGGTGCCCCCCCCCCGGGCGGGACCCGGAGCCGCCCGGCACAAGCCGCTTATGGCCGGGGCACCGGGGGGGTCCCGCATCCCGCACCCCGGGAGCGCGCGGTGCCCCCCCCCCCGCCCGGCCGGCCCCCGGGGAGCGGCGGGCAGAGCCGACCGATTGAATTAAGGGCAGCGACGGGTAACGCCCGGGGGGACGGACCAGCCGCTGCTCGCTCGGCTGCGGGGGGCGGGCGGGGGGTTGTGGGGAAGGCGGGGGGGCTGTGGGGCGGGCAGCGGGGCCGTGGAGGAGGCAGTGGGGCTCTGGGGAACGAGGTGGGGCTGTGGGGCGGGCAGTGGGACTGTGGGGAAGGCGGTGGGGCTGTGGGTCAGGCAGGGGGGCTGTGGGGAAGGCGGTGGGGCCGTGGGGAAGGCGGTGGGGCCGTAGGGAAGGAGGTGGGGCTGTGGGGCAGGAGGTGGGGCCGTGGGGCAGGAGGTGGGGCTGTGGGGCAGGCAGGGGAAAGTGTGGGGCAGGAGGTGAGGCTGTGGGGCAGGCAGGGGGCCGTGGAGGAGGCTGTGGGGCTCTGGGGCAGTCAGTAGGGCCGTGGGGCAGGCAGGGGAGGGGGTGGGGCAGGCAGTGGGGCAGGCAGCAGGGCTGCTTTCTGGTGCAGCCCATCCATGCCGGCTGGCCCAGCTCCCCACATCGGCTGTGCCCGTCACCCCGGGTGCTCGGGGGTGGGGGGTCACCCCTACCAAAGCCCCCCGGTCCGCACAGAGAGGCGCACGCGGAGCTGCCCCGGGCCCACACCTATTTACACACCACAGATAAATTACAGCACTGCGCAAAGGGGCTCGGAGGCGCACGAGGGCAGCACCACAGGAGGAACCCCCCCACCCCACCCCACAGACACCCCCCGACCCCCAGATCCCCTCCCCACAGAGGTCCAGGTCCCGCTCACCCGGCCCAGCCGTGTCCACGGCCGCGCGCGCGGCCGGCGCAGCGCCAGCTCTGGGGGGGGCAGGGTCCCGCACACCCCGCGTGGCCCCCGGGGATGGGGTCCCCCAGCCCCCCCAGGCAGGCTCAGAAGTGGCTCTCGGCCGTGGTCTCGGGGAACTCGTAGCAGCGGTGCCGGTCGCCCAGGGCGAGGTGCTCGGCGGTGCCGCGGCCGGGCCTCTCGAGGTAGTGGGTGCCGGGGGGGTGCGCAGCGGCCGGGCTGCGCCCCAGCCCGTTGGCGCTGCCCCCCACCAGCTGACGCTTCTCGCAGGCGCCGCCGGCGCCGTTGCGGGCGCTGGGCGCGTGGCTGTAGGTGTGCTTGTACTCCTCCGCCAGGTCCTTCCCCAGCTTCCAGCGCTGCCACCTCTTCAGCAGCTCCGCCTGCACCTGCGCGCACCCGCCGTCACCCCCGCGCCGGCCGCCCCGGCCCCCCGCGCCCCCGCCGCCCCGCTCACCTCCTTGTTGACGAAGCAGTAGAGGATGGCCACCAGCATCCCCTGCACGGAGGGCGGAGGGGGGTGAGCGGCCGGGCCCCGGGCCCCCCCGCGTCGGGGGGCGCCGGCGGAGGGGCCGTTCCCGTGCGGCTCACCTGGAAGGAGCTCAGGAAGAGGTCGAAGAAGAGCTTGACGTAGCGCAGGGTGCCCTGAGCGTGCTCGTCCGTGATGAGGGCGAAGACCACCTCGTGGATGCCCAGCAGCGGGATCAGCGTCAGCGTGGACTTGGCCAGCCTGCGGCGCAGATCGGGGGGTGGGCGCCCGCCCCGACGCGCCCCCGGGGGGCGGGCGGGGCGGTACCCCCCACCCACCTGAACTTGTAGTCGGTGTAGCGCATCTGGTGCGCGCGGAGCTTGGAGACGAGGATCTGGATGATGCGGATGAAGATGAAGAAGTTGATCTGCGATGGGGCAGAGGGAGGCATGAGGGGCTGCGCTGGGGCAGGGGGGGGGCCGGGGCAGCCCCCTTACAGCAGGCTCGGGGCTCTGGCGGGCGCCAAGCCGAGGGCCGTGGGGCAGAGCCGCTGCCCGGCCTCACCAGGATGGCCAGGAACACGGGGAAGCGAAGGATCCACCAGAAGCCCATGTTGTTGTTGGTGGTCCAGCACCTGCAGGGAGCAGCGGGGGGCACTGCCAGGCAGCCCCTCGACCGGGCGGCTGCTGGAGCGAGCGCGGCACCCTGCTCCTTGCGCGGGACGGCGGCGTGGAGCCCCTGCGGGGCCGCCCCGCGCACCCACCGGCGGCGGGGGGCGGCTACTCACTGGATGTTTTCGTAGAGGAACTTCACGACGACCCAGGGGATGAGGAACAGCACGGGCGCCCCTGGGGGGAAGGCGGGCAGGGGGCGGGTGAGGCACGGCGGGGCCGGGGATGGGGCCGGGGAGCCAGCAGCCCCCCCGCACTCACCCCAGCCGATGCACAGGTAGAGGGTGAAGTAGCTCCTCTCGGAGAAGACGGCCACCACGAGGAGGTTGTGGAGGTAGATGCCCTCCACCAGCAGCCAGCAGTAGTTGGCCACGATGCCGTACTGCATGAAGACCGTGGCCGCGCGGCAGCCCGCGGCCGCCTGCGGGCGGGGGTCAGGGGGGTGCCGCGCTGCCCGCGCCCCCGGCCCCCCCCCCGGCCCTCGGCTCACCTCGTCGCTCAGCCAGACGTGGACGTTGTAGTCGTCGATCTTGTCGCTGTAGTGGGTCTTGAGCAGCGCGTCGATGACCAGCACGGAGACGGCCTTCAGGATGAAGGAGGCGAAGAGGTTCATGTGGATGTAGTTCCTCATGCAGTGCAGCTTGCTGCGGGGGAGGGAGCTGCCGTCAGCGCCCACCCCGGCCCCCCCCGGCCCGGCCCCCCCGCGCGCCCCCGCACCCCACCTGAAGCCCAGCAGCAGGGCCAGGGCGAGGAGCAGCGCGCACAGCGACACGGAGTAGCCCACGGTGTACATCACCTTGAAGCTGCCGTAAGTCCTGGCAAATCTTTCCTGGGGAGGGATGGAGCAAGCGATGGGAGAAGCGGGCAGGGCAGGGACCCCCCCCACACACACACACACCGGCCGCCCCCCCCCAGCTCTGCCCACCTGCGCCTCCAGGTCCTCGGCGTCCAGCTCGCACTGCGTGGCGTCGCGCAGGGCCTGGCCGCGGGGGCCGGTCACCCACTGCCCGTCCGGCCCGCAGGTCTTGAAGACGTGTCGGTGCTTCACTGCGGGGGGACGGGGGGGGCCGTGGGGTGTCGGGGGGGAGCCCAGGCGTGACGGCCGGGAGCAGCGCCTGCACACACGCGCGTGCACATGCACGCACGCCCCCCCCCCATGTGCACGCACGCCCCCCGGCCCCCGTTACCTTTGTGGTGCCAGGGCAGGAACCAGGGGCAGGGCGCGCTGGCGGTGCTGTTGGGCCGCGTGTCGGGCCAGCAGGAGAACTTGTCGAAGGTGCGGTTACACACCAGCTCTGCGGACGGACGGACGGACGGATGGACGTGCCGGAGCCTCGGCCTCCCCCCGCAGCCCCCGCGCCCCCCGCAGCCCCTCACCTGTGGGCGCGGGCAGGCGGCTCATGTTGCGCTGGCACTCCTCCCGGTACGCCTTCCAGCTCTCCAGGAGGAAATCCGTGATCTGGGCGGAGGGGCCCTGGGGGCACCGGGGAGCGTCACCCGGGGGGCTCGGGGGGCGCGGGGGGCGCGGGGAGGGCACGGCCCGTCCTTACCTGGCAGCAGAGCAGCAGGAGCAGGAGGCTGAGCGGGCGCGGCCGGGACATCCCTCCGCCGAGCCGCCGGCCGCACCGGGACCGCGGCGGGGCACCGGGCTTCCTACCGGCCCCCGGTAGCGCCTCCGCGCTGGTGGCGACGGCCCTGGTGCGCGGGCGACCCTGCACGAGACGCCGGGTCACGGGCACGCGGGCGGCGGGACCCGTCCCGGTGCGGGACCCCTCGGTCGCGGTCCGCGCTGATGCCGCCCCCGCCGCCCGGTTGCGCGGGGAGCGGCCGCGAACCTGCCGCAGCCCCCGGGACCGCGGCCGCGCCGCCCGCCGAGCCCCAGCCAGACCGGCCCCGGCTCCCGCACCTCCCGCAGCCCCGCGCGCGGGGCAGCCCCTCCTGCCGCAACGCCGCCCCCCGACCCCCGCCCCGCCCCGCGCACAGCCCCGTGAGCCCCGGGCCCGGGCGGCGGCCAGGACACCCCCACGCCCACCCCAGCCTGGGCATCTCCTCAGGGCAGGGGCTGCCCCCCCCCACCCCCCCCGCATCCACAGCCGCCGGGGCGGACCCCCGGGACGACCCCTCGGGGCGCCCCGTCCCCGCAGGTCTCGCCCCGGCCGCGGCACCCACCGGGGATGGAGGCGGCGGGGGGCTGACCGTTATCCCGCGGGGACCCCCGGCTCCGGGGCTGCCGCGGCCCCGGGACCGGCTCAGCCTGGCGACCCCCCCGCCAAGCCCGGCTCACGCGGCGCCTAATTCCCTCCATCCCTAAGCTCCCGGGCGGGACTTCACCCTTCCGGCGAGGGCCCGTCCTGGGGGTGGGGGCGGCCGGGGGGGCAGGGCCCGGGCCGGCCGGCAGTGCCGCCGTTCCCCCCGCTCCCCCCGCAGCAGCCCCGCTCCCAGGGCCGCTCCGTCCGCGGCTATTTTTAGCCCCGGGAAAGTGGCTGCGCCGCAGCCCCGCGCGCGCCCGCCCCGCTCCTTCCCCAGCCCGTGGGGTCCCGCCGCGCCCGGCGACCCCGATCCGCGGCCCCTGGAACGGACAGCGGAGCCGTCCCCCGGGACAGACCGCCCTGGGTGGCCTCTGGGAACGGGGCCCTTCGGCGGGCATCTGACGGCCACCTGCCCGTGCCAGCGTCCCTGTCCCCCCCAGCCCCTGCCAGCATCTCTGACCCCCCCAGATCCCCGCCAGCAACCCCGTCCCCTACCAGCCCTTGCCATCATCCCTGTCCCCTGCCAGCCTCTGTCACCATCCCTGTGTCCCCCCTCAGCCCCCTGCCAGCATCTCTGTCCCCTGCCAGCCCCTGCCAGCATCCCTGTGTCCCTCCTCAGCCCCCTGCCACCATCCCTGTCCCCCCCGACCCCCGCCAGCATCCCTGTCCCCTGACAGCCGCTGCCAGCATCCCAGTATCCTGCCAGCCCCTGCCAGCATCCCTGTCCCTGTCCCCTTGCCAATGCCCAGCCCACATCCCTGTCCCTTTGTCAGCCCCCTGCCAGCACCCCTGTCCCCACAGCCCCCCCCAGCATCCCCTACTCCCGTGGCCTGGCCCCGTGGGAACGTCCCAGTGCCCAGCCCCTGCCCCGGGCATCCCTGTCCGGGAGAACGGCCGGGTCAGCAGCGGACGCGGTGCCAGCCCCCCCCGGCCCGGGAGGCAGCTTTGGGGCAGAGGTGTCTCTATTTTTAGCTGCCTGCGATGGGATTTAGCAGCGGGGAGGCCTCTGCCCTAGACTCCCCCCAGGCTGGCAGCTGCTGCCCCGGCCCCCGGGCCCTGCCGCGGCCAAGCTGGGCAGACTGCACTGGGTGAGGGGTCCTGGCACACGGGGGCCGGGCACGCTCCTCGCCCTCGGCGCGGGGCTCCCCCTTCGCGGCGGGCCCTGCCCAGGCCCTTTGCCCCAGCTGCCTGCGGTGCCGCACGGCCACAGCACCGTGCCGGACCCCCGCTCCCCCTGGGACCCCCGGCTGCTCGGCCGCCCCGCCGTGTGCTGCCGGGACGGGGGCTGTTCCTAGCGGGCGCGTGGGCGCGCGGGGGTGGCTGTCCCCCGGTTTGGCGCGATGGCAGGGCCCTGCGTGGCCAGGCCAGGGGGATCTGGGGTGGCTCCGCACACCGCCAGCACCGAGCGCCTCCCTGGGAGCCGGCCCGGCCCGGCACCGGTGCCCTCACTGCTGGCCGGACATGCCACAGCCGCCGGTACCGGGAACCCTGCTCAGCCGTGCCCACGGCTGCTGGAGCATCACGGGAGGGACCCGGCTCCACGTCACCGCCCCCCCCGACCCTACTGTGCCCCACCAGCTCCTGGCGCCGCGTTCCCCTGCCCGGGCACCTCACCCCCAGCCATGGCCGGACTTTGGGGGACCCCCTGCCCCGCTGCGGGCACCGGGCAGGGGGTGCCCGGCGTGCGAGCGGGTGAACCCGACGGGGCCGCAGCGCGTGCGCAGGGGACTTTCGCCCCGCGCTGGCGTTGGGCAACGCGGCGTGTTCCCGGGTCACGGCTCCGCGGCTGCTGACCCCCCGCGCCTGGGCGGCAAACACCCTGCGGAGGGGAGACCTCGCGCCTGCGATGGGAGCGAGGGGGAGCCAGCCGGGCACCGCGCTCCTCCCCCCGCCCAGGTCGGCGTCCCCCTGGGGATTTTGCCGCCCCGGGCCCCTCCGGCCGGCGCCCGGCCCTGGCTGCCGTCGCACGTGCGAGGGAACGCGCTGCACATCTGGGGTGGCTGCGGCCGATTGCCACATGGATCAGCGGCTCCGTCAGGACTCCGCGGGGACACTCATGGGCATCTGCAACGTGACCCGGGAGCACCCTGGCACGGCCGCGGCCCCGCACCAGCGCCGGGAGGCTGGCACGGCCGGTGCAGCCCGCTCCCTCCACCAGCTCTCTCTGCCCCACACCTGGCACAGCACCGCTCGGGGGGCGGCGGGGGGGGCCGTGCCCTCCAGACGCAGGGATTAGCCCCCCCCGTGCGCTAATGCAGCGCTTTCCACGGCTGGCTTGGCTTTCAGCTCGGAGCTACGAGCCAGCGCGGCAGGGGCTTCGGCACTTGGCAGGGGAGGGGACGGTGCGGGGCCAGAGCTGAGGCCGTGCCAGCGCCAGCCTGGCCCTGAGACGCTGCTCCACTTCCCACCCCGGGCCGAGCAGGGCAAGGGGTGCGGGGCGATAGCCGTGCTGGGGAGCCCACCCCCCATGCCGTCCCCGCCCCGAGCTCGGGGATGCCCTCTGCTCCCCACCTGCCGCCCCCCGCTGCTCCAGCCCCCCGTGAACCGCGTCCGAGGCACTGGGGCAGCGGAGGAGGAGTGAGCTGCCTGGAGCTGCCGAGGCTGCGGCTCGCTCGCGCAGAGCCACGGCTGTGGGAACGCTGAGCAGCGGCACACGGACAGCGCCGACGTCACCGGCCCCGTCGGGTCCTGTGTCACCGTGAACCACGTAAACCCAAACCGGCCCTGGCAGCGGTTTTGTCACCGGCAGCGCAGGATGCCGACAGGACGAGCGCCCTTGGCATCACCTCCGCGACTGCCCCGCTGCCGGAAGGGACGGGCAAGGGCGCTCGGGCACCGCTCGGATAACCTGGCTGCCTGGCAGGCTCTGGCGAGGGGGCGCTGAGCCCCACGGCACCTCGCTCCTGGCTCGGGGAAAGGGGCTTCTCGTGTTCATCCCGTGGCACGGAACCCCGTGAAACACGGGAGGAGCGCACGAGAAACACAGCGTGACACGTGTGGTCGGCGTGCCACCGGGGAAGCACCCGACTGGGAAAAGCCTTGGAAAAGGTCAGCGCGGTGCGCGCGCGCGCGCCCTCGCCGGGAGCTCGGCACCCGCCCCCCCGGAGCAGGGATGGACCCTGCGGTCGGCACGGAGCGGGGGACAACCCCCCGTACCTCACCCAGGAGTGGGCTCGAGCCCTGCTGGGCCGAGGGGCGGGTGCGCGAGCGACATCGCGCCCACAGGAACGGGGTCCCGGCCTGGTCCCCCCGTTCCCAGGCCCCACCGGCCGCTGGCACCTGCTGCCTGCGGCCAAGGTCCCCAGACCCCCGGGCTGGGCTAGCCGGACGAGGACAGGGGCTGCGGCCACGGGGGACGCAGGATGGGGCGGGAATCGATGCGGCCACCCCGTTTTCCCTGCATCCAGCTTGCCCAGCCGCCGGCTGTGCCTGGCGCGGCGAGGAGCGCGGAGCAGGGCTGCGCGCGGCGGCTGCTCCCAGCCTGGTCGGGGCTCGCGGTCACATTTTTTCATTAACTATTTTTAATCCACGTTTCGCCTCTTCCCCGTTCAGCCTCTTTTTTCTCTTCCCCTCTCCAGGCAACAGAACATTAAAACCCCAGCGCCGCGGCGTGCGGCAGGGACGGGGATTGGCAAGGGCAGCGGCTGGCAGCTGGGGCGGCACTAACGTGCCGGGGAGGGGTCCTGCGGGCCCTGCGTTTCCCCGCTGATGCACAGATAAAGCCGAGGAAACTCACGGGGGCGACCACGGGATTTGGCGTGGGTCAGGACACCCCCGGGCGCTACAAGGGGGCAAGGGGCTGCCTTCCGGGGCGGGCCTGGGTGGGCACACGCTGGGCGGCAGCGGATGCCCCGTCCTCTGCCCGTCTAACCGCCGCGGCTCGGGGGAGCCGGGCTGACACCGGCGCGTCCCGCTCTCCCTCGCCGCCCCAGGGAGCGGGCGGGGGGGGGCAGCGCGGCCCCGGGCGGCGGCGGTGTGGGAGCTCTGGGGATGCGCTCGCAGGAGGGAGGGGGGGAAGGTCACATCCCCAGCGTGTCCTGGTTAAACAAAGCCATTTACCAACCCCGTGTTGACACAGCAGAGCTCGGGACAGAGTCACAAAGGGCACTCGCAACGGGCCCCTGCAACACCCGGGGAGCTTGGGGAGCGCTGGGAAGGGTGGACGGTGTCCCCCGTTCCCATGGGCGCTGCTGTGCCCGTGGCAGGGGGACCCGGCGGGCACCACCCCGGCGAGGGGTTTCACCGGGAGAGGCTCCCGGGGCGTTAAACCCCCGCATCACCCGCCCAGGGCTGGCCGCAGCCACGGCAGCACCCGGGGGTGCCGAGCCGCCCGGGGGTACCGAGCCGCCCGGGGGCAGCGCCCCGTCCCGGGGGCAGCGGCTCGGGCCCAGGACACCCCTTGCCGAGGGGCTCAGCCCCCCCGGGGCCAGCACCGGGACGGCGCTGGGAGCTGCTGCCCCGAGGACGCACCCCCGACCCCCCTCCACGCGACGGGGCGTGCGGCATCCCGCCGGCCGGGGAGCCCGGAGACCGCGGGGACGGGCGCTCCCCTCCCTCCCCTATTCCCGGTACCTGTCGGGGTTGGGCTCGCGGCGGCTCCCGGGCGCATCTCGCTGCTGGCGGGGAGGTGGGTCGGGACCGGCGCGCTCGGCCGCTCCGGCGGAACTTTTGGCGGAGCCGCGGCGGCGGCGGCTGTGGCGGCTCGGGGGGAGGGACCGGGGCGGGGGGAGGGACCGCTGGGCGAGGAGCCGGTATGGGGTGGGGGGAGCTCAGCCCGGTGTCCCCTCCCCGCCCGGCCCCGGGTGCTCGGCGCTCCGCCGGCCGCGCCCGGGAGCTGCGGGGGCACCGGCGCCGGTCCCCGCCGCCTGCTCCTCCGCCCCGCACCCGGGCACCGGCTCGGCTCGGACGGGGCGGGGGCGGCGGGACCGCAGCGGCCCGCGGGAGAGCGGCGGGGGTCCCCGGGGCGGCTCCCCTGGCCCCAGCGGGGGCTCCTGCGGTCCCCGGGGGTTCCCCGTCGCTGCCCCCCCGCTCCCGGTCCTGCCTGTGCACCGACCGCTGGCGGGGCCGGGTCCGTGCGGGGTAAACCCGCCCCAGCGCCGCAGCAAATGCCCCGGCCCCCCCCGAGCCCCCAGGCCCCGGGGCTGGAGCGTGGCCTGGGCACCCCCCCGGCCGCGGGGATGCCAGAGGCGACCCGCTGCCCTGCCCGGGCCAGTGGCCACAGACACGTTGGCCTTGGGCCGGCGGCCGTGGTGGCCACGTCAGGGGACACTGAGCGTCCTCCCCCCGGGAGCCCCGCCAGCCCCGGGGCTGGCCGCAGCACAGGGCTCCCCAGAGCCCCCCCGGACCCTGCCCCCAGCCGGGGTCCCGCTCGCTGGGCGCAGCCGGGGGCCCTGACCGCCTGGACACAGCCCGGGGCACGCGGGAGCCTCGCCGGCCAGGAAGGGGGCTCACACTCACGGCTGACCCCCCCAGACAGCCCTCCGGGTCCGGAGGCGGCTGCGGAGGAGCAGAACCAGCAGCCCCCCGGTGCAGGCTGGGGGGAGCAGTGGGAGTCCCTCCGGGCAGCCAGGCCCGGGGCTCGGCCCGCGGCCGCGCAGGATGGGGCCGGGGGGCCCGGGCAGCAAACGGCGCTGGCCACGGGCCCTCGGCAGCCCGAGGCCTCTCGTTCCCGATGCCGAGATAAGAAGCGCTCCCGGCCGGCCGCGCCACGCTCCGGCCCCTCTGGCACATGGCGTCCTGCCGCGGTGACCGCGGCCCAGCGCAGACACCATCGGGACGTGGGAACGGCCGTGCCGGGAGCGCAGGGTTGGCACCGCTGGCGGGACCGCGGTCCAGCTGCGACGTCGGTGCCGGCGCCGGGATGAGCAGGACACCGCGCGGCCGGAGGCGATGGCGGGGCCGTGGGGCTCCGTCGCTCTCCCGCTCCACGCAGAGCGGCCCCCGGCAGCCCTGGAAGCGGTGCCGGGGTGGCCGGGGGCGGGCAGCCCCCAGCCCCACGCGGGAAAGGGACTCAGCTCGCCCCAGACTCACCTGCCCGTGGGTCTCCCGGGGCCAGGCGCAGGAACAAAGCAGCGGTGGCAGCCAGCATCGTTAGGCTTCGTTAAGGTGACGAGCTTTCACGCCGCTGCTGTCCCAGGCCGGCTCTTTCCGTCTGCTGGAGCCCAATTAGTGTCACATCCAGGAGGCAGCTCCCGTGAAGAGGCTGAGGCCGGCAGGCGCCCTCGGCACGGCTCTGCCCGTGAGCCGGCGGCCCAGCAGAGAGCGGGCACGGCTCAGCGCAGGGCTGACCCGGGAGCCGGCAGCCCAGCTCAGAGAGGGCACGGCTCGGCGCAGGGCTGACCCGGGAGCTGTTGGCCCAGCTCAGAGCGGGCACGGCTCGGCGCAGGGCTGACCCGGGAGCTGTTGGCCCAGCTCAGAGCGGGCACGGCTCGGCACAGGGCTGACCCGGGAGCCGGCAGCCCAGCTCAGAGAGGGCACGGCTCGGCGCAGGGCTGACCCGGGAGCCGGCAGCCCAGCTCAGAGCGGGCACGGCTCGGCGCAGGGCTGACCCGGGAGCCGGCAGCCCAGCTCAGAGCGGGCACGGCTCGGCGCAGGGCTGACCCGGGAGCCGCCGGCCCAGCCGAGAGCGGGCACGGCTCGGCGCAGGGCTGACCCGGGAGCCGCCGGCCCAGCCGAGAGCGGGCACGGCTCGGCGCAGGGCTGACCCAGGAGCCGCCGGCCCAGCCGAGAGCGGGCACGGCTCGGCGCAGGGCTGACCCGGGAGCCGCCGGCCCAGCCGAGAGCGGGCACGGCTCGGCGCAGGGCTGACCCGGGAGCCGCCGGCCCAGCTCAGAGCGGGCACGACTCGGCGCAGGGCTGACCCTGGGACCCCGGCTGCAGGTCCCCACTGCAGGGGGCTGGGTCCCCTTTCAGCCAAGGGGGACCACCCTCACTCTCCTCCCTCCGCTCCAGGGGAGCTCAGCTCCCAGCCCGAGCCCTCCCGTGGCAGGAGGGGGCACAGGACCCCCCCGCCCCCCCCAGCAGAACGCCAGGCCCGGGGCTTGTTCCACGGTTTATTAAGGTCACAGATACTCCAGTTCTTTGATCCCTCAGGGCCACCACGCACGGGGGTGACGGGGCGGGGGGGCACCTGCAGCCCCGGGCACAGGGCAGTGCAGGGCTGGGGGGGGCAGCCTCGGTGCGGGGGGGTCTGCCTCAGGGGCAGGGCTGGGGGTGCTGGACGGACGCCCCCACGCGAGGACGGGGCTGGGGGAGGCGCGTGCCGGGCCACGTGCTGTGGGGGAGGGCAGCCGGGGGGGCTGCAGGGCCGCCCCCCGCCCGTGGGGCCCCTTTCCCGGGTCATTGGTACGAGGCACAATCCCTGAAGAGCCCAGCGGTGCTGGGGGGCTGTGGGGAGGGGGACGCGGGGGGCAGGGGGGGAAGGACGGGGCCTGGCTGCGCTAAATCTGTGCCCCCCCACCCTTGGTGCTTGGGGGGGAGGCTGGGAGCCAGCCCTGCCCCCCACTGCCCCCCGCCCTGGGGCAGGGAGGTCACTGGCCCCCCCGGCCCCACAACCAGGCGCGGACCCCCTGGCCAGGGCCACCCTGCTCGGCAGGCCGTGAGGGACAGGGCTGGGGGGGCCACGCAGCGGGGGGGCGGCGGGAAGACAGCAAACCCCCACACCAAGGGTGGGGCCGAGGTGCCCAGGAATATCCCGGAGGTAACGGAGGGGGCGAGACGGGAGCGGGAGCCTGGGCCCGGCCGGCCATCGGTACCCGCAAGGCACGGGAGTGGGGCTGGGGGGGCAGTGCTGGGCCCAGACGGCGGGGAGGGGGCTGGGACCCCAGCAGTGACCCGCACGCCCCCCCCGGGGCCGGCAGGACCCTTCCCTGCTCCTCAGGTGATCACTCGGATCCCAAAGTATTTGCGCAGCTGCTCCAGGAAGACGAAGGTGAGGACGGTGTGCGGAACGAGCCGGACGGCCGCCGGGACGAAGCCCTGGAAGAGGAGAGGGGGGACTCCGCGCCTGCCCGGCCCCGCGGGGAGCGGCCGGTGGGAACACACGGATCACGGCCCCCCTGCCCCCCAGCGCGTCGGGGCCGGGGGTGGAATCCCGGCGGAATCCCGCTCAGGTCCCACAGCCCCGGCTCGGGACCCTCCTCCGGGGGCCCTCCCGGAGCGAGAGCTGAGCCCAGGAACGTCGGCTGGCGGGTAACGTCCCGGGGGTTCCGGAGCCTCCCCCCCCCCGGCACCCAAGGGTGCGTGGGGGCACCCGGGCCCAGCTGCAGGCCTGGAACGGGCCGAGGCTCGCGGTGCTCCCGGGATGTGCCGGGCTGCCGGAGCAGAGCCCGGGGGGCTCCTGCTCCAGAACCACACCGGACCTTGACCCCTGCCCCCAGCCCCCCACCCCGCACACCCCCAGGTACCTTGTAGAAGGCGAGCGGTCCGAGCTTGGCAGTTTCCATGGCACAGTGGGTAACGCCCTGGAGCAGGAGGAGAGGGGTGAAGCCGCGGGATGGTAGCGGCCAGCGGGCCAGGGGTTGGCGGGCCAGGGGCCAGAGTGCCAGGGGTCAGCGGGCCAGGGGCTGGCGGGCCAGGGGTCAGAGTGCCAGGGGCCGGCGGGCCAGGGGTCGGCGGGCCAGGGGCCGGTGGGCCAGGGGTTGGCAGGCCAAGGGTCGGCGGGCCAGGGGTCGGTGGGCCAGGGCTTGGCGGGCCAGGGGTCGGCGGGCCAGGGGTCAGAGTGCCAGGGGCCGGTGGGCCAGGGCTTGGCAGGCCAGGGGTCGGCGGGCCAGGGGTCAGAGTGCCAGGGGCCGGTGGGCCAGGGCTTGGCAGGCCAGGGGTCGGTGGGCCAGGGGTCGGCGGGCCAGGGCCCGGGCCAGGCTGCTCACCCGGTACTCGCCCTGGGAGTTCATGAGGCGGGTCTTGAGCACGTCCAGGGGCTGGCACAGGAATGTGGCACATCCACCCTGGGGAGAGTCGGGGGTCAGCAGTTCCCGGAGAGCTGGGTGCCCCCCACCGCCGGGCACTGGGGACACCCAGAGCTCTGCCTGGGTCCGACCAGGCCGGGAACCCCACAGGAGCCTCCGCCCGGCCCTGCTTCATCGGAGCCACGAGGGGCAGCTCTGGCAGCCCCCGCCGGGGTCCCGAGCCCAGCTGCAGGCAAACGCAGCCCCCGTCCGGCCTCCCTGCCCCCCGCCCCGCTCACAGCGATGAAGCTGGCCAGGAAGTGAGTGAGGATGTTGTCCGACAGCAACCCCGTCGTGAGAACCAGCTGCTTGGCCTGGTCGTAACAGGAGAGCTGCGGAGACACGGCGTCAGCGACACGTCCCCCTCCCCACCGTACCAGAGACCCCCTGCCCGGGGCACCCCCTGCCCAGCTGGGCCGTCCTACCTGCCCAACGGTGACCAGGGCCCCTCGGCTGGATGCCATCGTAGCTCCCGAGAAGAGCTTCCTCAGGCCCTCTGCGGACAGATTGGGATCAGCAGAGTCCTGGGACGTTACTCACGCTCCCGTCCCCCGGGAGCCTCCTGCCCGCCCCGTGTCCCGGCGCCCGCACGCAGCGGCGCATACGCACAGCGGCCAACACGCCGCGGGGAAGGAGAACCCTTCGAAGAGCCTCCCTCCTCCCCGCTGCCCCTCGCTCCCCTCCCCACCTCATCCCTCCTGCGGATTTCGATAGCGGCTCCCGGTCCCTCTCCCACCGGGGCGTGGGACGGCTGCCAGGCGCTGCCTGGCCCGTGCCCGGCCGGACGCTGCGGAGGTGCCGGGCTCTGCCGGACCCTCGGCTCCCCAGCCCCACGGCAGCCCCTCTCCCTGCCCTGGCTGAGCTCCCGGTCGGAGCTCCCTGGGCCGCTCCGGCCGCCGGTTCCCAGCGTCACCCCCCGCGGGCTCACCCCACCCGGCTGGCACAGCCTCACCTTCCCGGAGGACGCGGTACATGCCGTCCAGGGCATGGGAATAGCTGGAAGGAGACAGGGAAGGCGTCAGGGTCCGGGGCTCCCCCGCACCGCTGCGGCCCCCGGGGCCCCCCCCCGACACCCACGGGCACGGCGGCATCCCGCCGGTGCGGTGCTGCCCCCACGCGGCCACGCGGACCCCCGAAGCGGGGAGCCCCGGTCCCTGCCGGTCCCCCGGGAGCCCCGTCTGCCCCGGGAGCCCCCGTCCGCCCCCAGGAGCCCTGTCCCTCCCGGGAGCCCCGACCCCCTTGGAAGCCCCGTCCCCCCTGGGAGCCCCGTCCCCCCTGGGAGCCCTGTCAGCCCCGGCAGCCCCCGGCCGCCCCCAGGAGCCCCGTCCCCCCGGGGAGCCCCCTCCCCACTCACTTGCGGCGCAGGCTGGGCGGCTGCTTCACGTCGTTCTGCATCCTGTAGGGCAGAGCAGCACGGGGTGAGGCGGGGGCTGGTGACCCCCCCCGGCACCGGGGGCGAGCCTCTGCGCACGGACCGCGTCGCCCGTTGGCACAGGGACACGAACGCTGCCCCCGGCCCACCCCCCCAGGAGACCACTGAAGCGACCAGAGGTCACCAAAGGGCAAACGACCCCGGGCTTTTGGGGAGGGGTCTCTGTGCCCACCGCAGGGAGACAGGCCGGGGGCACCATCCCAACCGCCGCCAGCCGGGGCGCGGGCGGGACCAACCTGACGTTGACCATGTCCGCCGGCGTGCCCACGAACCCCCCGGTGAAACCTGCGGCCAGCGAAGAGCCGGGTCAGGGGCCGCCCCCGCCCCAGGGGGCCCAGGGCCGGGGGTCCCGCTCCCGCGCTCACCTCCCACTGCGCCCAGCAGCACCTTCTGGTAGAAGGGGGGTGGGCCCTGGCCGCCCCGGCCCAGGCGGTCCCTCGCCGTCTCGTAGATGGCGAAGCGAGTCAAGGAGTAGGTCATCTGCGGAGGGAGAACGAGCCGCTGGGCTCGGCCGCGGCGGGAGCTCTGCGCTGGCCGCCAGGGCCGTGGGGGCGCGACGACGCTCACCTGCCGGCACAGCGAGGCGCTGAGCCCGTTGTAGAGCGCCAGGACGCCGTCGGTGCGCACCACGCGCATCGCCATCCCTGTCATCCGCATCTTCACCTCCTGCTGCGTCTGCAGGTGGACCTGGGGCCCGGCCCAGCAGGATCAGCGCCCTGGCAGGCTCAGCGCCCCGGCCCCGCGCCACCGCGGGCACCGCCGCTCCGGCCGCCCGTCGGGGCAGCGCCCGGCACCGCCACGGAGCCACCGCGCAGGCGGCCAGAGCTCCCGGCTCCCGCGTGCTTGGGAAGCGGCCCGGTGCCAGGGCGGGGGGCTGGCAGGGGAAGGGGCGCCCGCCCGCAGCCCCCCCGGCTCACTGGCCCCAACAGCCCGCCCCAAGGCGAAGGGGCAGCGCCTGCCCCCCCGGGCGGCCCCGGGGAGGATGCAGAGGCACGCGAGCGAGCGAGCGGCTGGCTTTGCTCGGAAGGGTTCGTGGCCTCCCGCTGCCCGGAGCCCGCGCCACGCGAGGCCGCAGGCCTCCGCAGCAGCTTCCCCTCCTCCCCAGGCGCCGGAATCGCGGAGGCAGGAAAGCAGCCCCCCCGGCCCCCTCCCCAGCTCCGAACCGCTCCCTGCCACGGCCCGGCCAGGCACTTCCACACCAGCTCCCACCGTCCCGCACCAGCCCACCGTTCCTGACCGTCCCGCACCAGCCCACCGCTCCCACACCAGCCCACTGCTCCCACCGTCCCACACCATCCCCCACTCCCACTGTCCTGCACCATCCCCCACTCCCTCTGTCCCACACCAGCCCACCGTTCCCACCGTCCCGCACCAGCCCACTGCTCCCACACCAGCCCACCGCTCCCACACCAGCCCCTGCTCCCACCATCCCACCCCTCTGACCATCCCGCACCAGCCCACCACTCCCACCAGCCCACCCCAGCCCACCGGTCCCACCGTCCCGCACCAGCCCACCGCTCCCCACAACCGCAGGGGCCGTGGGGGGCCGGCCGGCCCCCAGGAGCCGTGTGGGCTGATGCTGGAGCGCATCCACGCGGCCCCCCGCTGCGGAGACCACGTGCGGGTCAAAGGCCCCCGGAGATAAATCGGAGGGAGCAAAGTGCCGCGGGGCCAGGCCTGGCTGCCGGGGCGTGGGACACGCCGCGGGACACCGGGAACAGCCCCCCTCCCGTGGGGGGGAGCAGCGGGGGCGCGGGGAAGGGACCCGCCTTCGAGCGCGCGGATACGGGACCGGGCAGCGCAGCGCGTGGCGTGCCGGGAGCGGGGCGCCGGGGCGGAGCGGAGCGGGCAGGTTCGGCTCGGTCACGCCTGGCAGCGCTCTGCCGCCCGTCCCGCCCGCGGGGGCAAGGTCCAGCGGGGCCTTGAGGTGCCCTTGGCCCCACGGCGGGGGGGGAAGCGCGGTGGGGCAGCCGCCCGGCCTGGGATGCTCCCGGGCGCGGGGGCCAGGGCGCGGGGCCGCAGCCCGGCCGTGGCACCCGTCGCGCTGGCGCGGCGACAGGCGGGCCCGGAGCCACGAGCCGGGCTAATTCCTGCCAGGGCATCCCGCGGGCTGCCAGCCGCCCGCGCCGGGGGCCAGCCGGGCACGGCGAGCGGCCGAGCCCCGCGGGAGCGGCACCCCTGGGCCGGGAGGGGGGCTGCCTGCCCCCGGGCACGCGGGGCCCGGCCTTGGCACGGTTCGCCCGGCTGCCAGGCCCACGGCGGCTTGGCCGGTGTCCCGAGGCCGCGGGCAGCGCTGGCGTCGGCCCGGTCCGTGGGCGCTGGCAGCGAGCGGCCCCGCTTTGTGCGGGCGCGGGGAGGATGCCAGCCCGTCCGCGGCGCCTGGGTGACATCTTGGCCGGAGGACGCAGAGCCCAGTGGGCCCGTCGCCAACGCCACCGGCCGCGAAGCCGCTGCCGCGCGGGGTCGGGCCGGCCGGGGTGTCCTCCGCGACCCCCGCGGGGGGTCAACACCCCGAGCTCCCCGTCGCACCCGTGGCCCCACGCACGCCAGCACCTGCCCCCTGCCCCCCCCCCCCCCCCCCCCCCCAGGGACCAGCCGCGCGTCCTCTTTGCCCCTGTCACCTCCCCCGGCCCCACGGCCGCCGCCCCCTCGCCCCTATCCCCTCACCGCCGCCCTCCCGGGACCCACAGCCGCTTCTCTCCTCCCCCCCCCCGACCCGGAACCGGCCCCGCGGCAGCGTTTTCCCCGCTCTCCCCGCACCCGAGACCCTCACCTCGGCGCCGCCGTACCCCGGACCCCCCCCCCCCCCCCCCCCAAGCCCAGCCCGCCCCAACGACCCCCCCCCCCCAGCCGCTCCCGTAGCCTCCCCCCTCCCCCCATCCCAGCCGGTGGCCCCACCCGGGCCCCAACCTTCTCCCACACCCCCCACCCCCCACCCCCTCGCCCCCCACCCACCTTGAGCAGGTCCAGGGGGTGGGTGCAGCAGGCGGCGCCGCACGAGGCGAGGCCGCCGAAGTACCACCGCGACACGCGCCGCTCCGCCATCGGCGCCGCTCCGCGCTAAGCCACGCCCCCACGGGGGGCAGGGCCACGCCCCTCAGGGCAAGCCACGCCCCCTCCCTCCCGGTACCGGGGCAAAACCCTACGAGCCCGGGGGCATCGCGGCAGCTCCCCCGCGCCGGGACGGCGCGGGGGAGCTGCCGCGATGCCCCCGGTTCGTTGCCTGAGGAAGGCGCCCGTCGCCGTTAATAATTAACGGGGAGTAATTAACGGGGAGGTGACATCATCCAGGATACCGGCGCGGCAAAGCCAAGAGGCAGCCCCGGTACCGGGATACCCGGCGGTGGGGACACGCTGAAGGTGATTTTGGAGAGATAGAACCGTTTTCCGTTGGGGGGGGGGTGGTGGTGGTGTTCGTTTTGGGTTTTTTTAAGGACGTTTATGACGGTTTCGAGTTCATTGCGACGACGGAACCGGACAACGGCCCCGTGAAACCGTACAGCGTTCCGCCGAGAGCGTTCCCAAACGCACGGCTAGCGGTGGGGAACGTCCAGATCCCGGCGCAGCACCCGGGATAGGCCGCCGTCACGTCAGCCCCGCCGTCACGTCAGCCCCGCCGTCACGCCAGCCCCTCGCGGCGGGACGGAACCACCTATTCCAGAGCCACGGTCCCTCCTGCTGCCTCCAGCGCCGCTTTGATCTTCTCCGCTTCCTCCTTGGAGGCGTTTGCCTTGATTTCCTGCGGGAGGGACTCCACCAGCTTCTTGGCCTGCGGGAGGGACAAAGGATGAGGCCTGTAAACTGGCTTCCGTTCACCGGATCAACAGATTCAGAGCCGTGAGCCCGGCCGCGGAATCTCACCCGCCGCTCAGAGACCCACGACGCTTCGCTGGAACCGGGGGAAGACACCCAAGCGCTGCCCGCGCCCCCCCCCCCCCCCCCCGGCGCTGCTGGACGCCATCCGGCGAGCCATCGCGCCAGCCCCGGCCCACGCGGGTGGCACCGGGCCGCGGGCAGGGCCCCCACGGTCACCTGCCCCGGGGGCGCTCAGCGCGGAGGTTTCGGCCCACGTGGGTCAGCGGGCGGGGGCTGCACGGGCCGAGCAGGACTTGCTGCCCCGGTGAGGCGCGAAGCCCACGCGTGCCGCCGCCGTTTTGGGGCTTCGCGTACCCGCTGCTGGCGCTGCAACGCTCGGGGCCGAAAAGCTGCCGCGGGGCGCGGCGGCGGCACGGCAAGGGCGAGCCCACGCCCGCGGCGCGACGGCGCTCCTTCGAACAAGCGCCGGGGGGTCCAACGGCGAAGGGCCGCTGCCAGGGCCCCGCGGGTAGCCAGCGCCACGGGCAGCCGCCGCGGGCCGGAGGGCGGCTCTGTCGCTCTAATTCACGCTGGTACGGCGCCGGGGGGTCCGGGCCGGCAGAACACGCTTCTCCCGGCAGGGCTGGGGTGCAGCGGCGCGGGCTGGGCCGGGCGGGCTGGGCGCAGCCAGCGCCATCCGCGGGAAGGAGCCTGTTCGGGCCTGCTGTGGCGGGGACCGGGAGGACGGTCAAGGTTACGCGTTCCGGTTCAGGCCCTCGCTCGCGCGCCAAAGCCGTTGGGGGCTCCCCAGGCGGAGGAGCAGGGCCGAGCCAGCGCATTCCCAGCGCCAGCCGGAGCCACCAGCGCGGAGCCACCAGGGCGGAGCCGCTGGGCCGGCCCCCAGGCAGGTCTCAGCGGTGCAAACGGGGCCGAGCGGCGCCCGTCTCACCAGCCGTTTCCGTGGGGCTGAGCGGAGCCACCCCAGCGCCCACCCCACGAAGGCTTCACCAGCGATGCTTTTCCCCAAGAGCAGCCCCCCCCAGCACCAACCGGGGGGGCGATAAAGCGTACAGTAGAGCGAGCAGCCGCGGTGGGCTCGGGCAGCGCGGTGCTCTGTGCCCGTCTCTTCCCCAAGCACCAGGTGGGGCAGGTCACACCTGGCACAGCTGCCCAGCAGCAACCTGTGCCCGACGGCGCCCGCCCGCGCCGGCTCAGCGTTAGCTCCCCAGGCACCTTCTAACTATCCGCTGCCCGCTGCAGGGTTTGCGCGCTTCCCCGGGCCGGCCCACGGATCAACGATGGCCAGACGGGCCGGGGCGAGGGCGGACTGGCCCGGGGGCTGCGGGAAGCCACGTCTCGGCCGCTGGATCCCGTTACTGAGCTGTTTGCCCTGCAGCGTGGCAGCTGGACGGGCCAGCAGGCCGGGCAAACCCTCTGGCCAGCCCAGGCTGGACGGAGAGCAGGTGCTTGGCCCGTCCTGCGCGCAGCAGGTGAATGGGAAGCGCCACCCCCATCCCCCCCGGCATCGCCCAGGGCAGAACCGTGGCGCGTTAACGCTTCCACAGCGGCGGCTGCGTCTCCCGCTCCCGGTTCCGAGCCTGCACCGCCGCCCGGGGCGTGGAAAGGCCCGTCTGCCCCGTGGAAAAGGGGGGTGTCGGCCGCAGAAGGAGCTCTGAGGGGCTCCAAGGCATGGGCTGTAGGACGTGAAACGGGGGAAACAGGTCTAAGCTCCGAAACACGCTGCCTCGAAGAACCAGAAATCCGCAGGGGAGGGAAAGGCAAACCCCGCTGCAACGGGGAATCCCGGCTGCTCCCGAGGTCTGGGTGGGGGAAAGCCCCCAGCAGCTCCTGGATCCGGAGAAGGCGAGGCTGACCTGGGACCTGGAGGCCTTTGCTCTGAGCCTCCTCCTTCGCCGCGCCCCGGGGCTGAGGCACCAGCCTTCCGCAGCGACGCCGGCGGGCCCCGGCGGCACAGCTCGCCCGCGGCCCAGCAGCGGAACCGCCCCAGGCTCCCTCTGGCACGGAGCCGAACCCGCCGCTCGTGCCGCGCCGCAGAGCCCGGCCGGGTGGGCCGGGGCGGGGGCAGCCCCCTCCTCACCTGCACGAGGTTGATGCCCGGCACGAAGTTCTTCACCTCCTTGATGAGCTTCACCTTGTCAGCGGGTTTCAGCTCCACCAGCCGGACGGTGAAGTGCGTCCTCTCCTTCTTGAGCGGGACCGCCTCCTCCTCCTCCTGGAAGTAGCCGGAGCTCGCTGAAGGCCCCGCGGCCCTCCCCCCTCCTCCCCCACCGCCCCGCGGGGCCCAGCTCCCGGCACCCACCGCCCGGGAGAGCCCGGTACCTGCGGAGCCGCCTGGGAGGTCGGGAGGGCGGCAGCGGCCGCCGCCGGCATCACCGCCGCGTCCGGGATCTTCAGCGTCTCCTGCGGGAAGAGCAGCGGCACCGGCGGCCGGTGAGGCGGGGCACGCGGGCCGGGCCGGGCCGAGCCGAGCCGGACCGGGCCACCCACCTTGAGGAGCGCGTTGAGGTCGGCCACCTCCAGCAGCGTGAGCCCCGCGATGTCCCGCACCAGCTGCCGCACCTTGGGCGAGTACTCCTTGGCGGCCGTGTCCAGCGGCGCCCCGGCCAGCGCCTCCGAGCGCCGCGGCCGGCCCGTGCCCAGCGCCCGCAGGCCGGCGGCGGGAGGCCCGGGCGCGGCGCAGCGCCAGGCCGGCGGCGGGCGGCGGGGCAAGCGCGGCGGGAGCGCGCGGGCGGCGGGCAGCATGGCGGCCGCAGAGGACACGGCGGCGCTCTGCCCCGCGCTCGATGGGCTCGATGGTCCCGGCGGCCACCGCGGCGCGGCCGCTCTAGGCCTCGGCGCCTCGTCTCTATGGTGGCGCGGAAGCGGCGCTCTAGCCGCCGAGTCCGCCGACAGTCGCTCGTCCCGGTAGGCCCCGGCCGCCGGTGCGGCGGGCGTCACGCCCGAGCGGCCCCGCCCCCAGCACACCGGGCCGCAGCTCGTTCCGAACACTTTATTATCGCCATCGGCGCTCGGTCTCCCCCGCGGGGCGGAGCGGCTGTGCCGCGGGGGCGGGCCCCGGGCCCAGGGAAAGGGGGGGGAGGAGGGCACCGGCGGGGAACGGGGCTCGGCAGGGGCGGGACAGCGCGGGGTCCGGCGGGGTGTGCTGCTCCCTCAGCGGCCACAGCCCCGCCCGGCCGAGCCGAGGGACCCCCCGGCCGGCTCCTGCCCGGCCCCGGGACCACCGGCTGCCAGGGCCGAGCGGGGCCGGGGGGCTGCTCTGCCCCCGCCGGGGCCCCGGGGCAGGGGCTGGGGGGCAGGGGGAGTAGTTGAAGCACAGAAGTGATTCCGGAGGGGCAGTAGCGTCGCTCGGGATCCCCCCGCGCCCCCCCGTCAGTCAAAGGAGATGAGCTGGGCCTCGCCGCTGCCCTGGGGCTGCTGCACTGGGGCGGGCGCCGGCTGGGGCGGCTGCTGGGGGGCCCCCCCGGCAGGTGCCATCTGGAAGGGAAGAGGGTCCTTAGCCAACGCACCCCCCCTCTGGGGCCCGGCCCCCGCGGGTCCCCGGCGCTCACCTGCTGGTAGAGGGGCTGCTGCCCCGGCAGGTAGGGCTGCTGGGCCGGCAGGCTGCTCAGCGCGGCCTCCTGCCCCGGCAGGGTGGACAGGAGACCCTGCGGGAGCGAGGGGGGGTCGTCAGAGCGGCTGGGGGCCGCAGGGCGGAGGCGAGGGCCGGCAGCCTCCGCTGCGCTTCCCCGCTGCCAGCAGCGCGGGCCCGGGACGGCTCCCCGGGCCGGAGCCCCCCCCCCTCACCTCATCCCTCCCGGCACCCGAGGGGCCCGCGGGGCTGGGGGCGCCCACCTGCATGCCGTAGGGCTGGTACCCCATGGAGACGGACTGGCTGCCCATGTAGCCCATGGCGCCCGACTGGGGGGCCTGGGAGATGGCCGGGATGCTCTGCGACTGCGAGGGCGCGCTCTGCGGGGGGAGAGGCTGGTGAGAGGTGGCGCGGGCAGCGGTGGCTCAGCTCGGACACCCCCGGAACGCCAGGACCAGCACCCCCCTCCCAGGGTGTCTCCCCCCCTGCGCCGTGGGGAGTCCCGACCCCAAGCCATCCCCCAGAGAGAGCAGCGGCAGATCCGGCGGCGCGGGACCAGCCAGCCCCTCCTCCCTCCCGCCCAAGACCCCAGCCCCGAGATGGGGCGCGCTGTGCCAGCCCCCCCGCAGGCCCCCGCCCTGACGTGCCTGGTAGCCCTGCGTGGGCGTTGGCTGGTAGGAGGAGTACGCCGGGGTGGTGGTGGGCACCGCCTGCCCCTGCTGAGCCGCCTGCCCGCTGCCTGCCGCCGCCTGGTACATGTAGGCGTTCACCATGCCGGGGTCTGGGGCTGAGAGGACGGAGATTGAAGCCACCACCTCGCGCTCGGCCCCCAGCCCCACGCGGGATGAGCTGGCCGACGTACCCGTCCCCGTGACGGGCATGGCGGCGTACGGCCCCGTGCCCCCCTGCGCCGCCTGGTTCATGTACACGCTGTGCATGGGCGAGCCCTCCACGGAGCCGGCCGGGCTGAAGGTGCCGGGGAAGCTGGCGGGCCCGGAGGGCTGGTAGATGACCCCGCCGGCCGCGGGCACGGCCTGGAGCTGTCGGGGGAAGAAGAGCGAGCTTCAGGCCGTGCCCCCCGGGAGCCGCAGGAGCGTCTCCGGCTCAGCAGCCGTACCTGGGCGTAAGGCAGCGAGAAGGCTGGCATCTGGGCTCGCATCTGGATGGTCTGCTTCTGCTGCTCCAGGCGCATCTGCCGCTCCTTCTCCTGCTCCTGCAGCCGCTGGATGGCCAACTGCCGCTGCATCTCCAGGTACTCCTGCGGGCACAGGCCCGTGACGGCCAGAAGCCAGGACACCGCCGCGTCCCCTCCTGCCAGGGGCTCCGGACGCCCCGGACACGCTTCCCTGCCTCACCTGCTTCTTCTGCCTCATGATCTCCAGCTTCTGGGCCAGCTGGATCTGGCGCTGGCGCTCTGCCTCCTCGGCCGCACGGCGCAGCTTCTCCCGATGCTCCTCCCGCAGCGCGTTCAGAGCCCCGCGCGCGTCCCGGATCTGAGCCAGCTTGTCCTGCAGGCCTTCGTAGTACACTGCGGGGGGAAGAGACAGCCTCAGCGACCCCCGGGGCACAGCCCTCGGCCCGCGCACCACGCCGGCTTCTTTCCAGAGGCCGCGTCGCGGGAACGCCGAAGGCTGGCGCTGGGGGGGTCCCGGCAGCCGCCCGCTCCTCCCCGGGACGCGCGCCCTGGGCCGGGCAGCTCCCACGCACGCCTGCGCTCGTCCAGCTGGTTGAGCAGCTCCAGCAGCTGGGGGTGCATGTTGTTGATGGACTGGAAGAGGGACAGGACGGCAGAGTCGTTGGTGATGCTGCGGCCCCGCATGTGGTTGCTCTTCATGCGGTTGACAAACGTGGTGACCGCGTTCTGCAGTGCCTTCAGGAACTGCTCGTGGTTCTCCTCGGCCTCGCCGTTCTGGTACTGCTGCTGGAGGGACAGGGCAGCCGCTCAGCCTCCCCACGCCACGGGAGAGCCCGCAGCCCGGGCTGAACGAAGGACTCGGGCGCTTCCCGCCCCTCAGAAGCCGCCGGGCTCGAGCCCAGGCCCCCTCTTACCTCAACGACACCGAGTGGGGCAGGGTGGGCTTCCCCAGGCTGAGTGGCTGGCTCGGAGAGCGACAGGGGCGCTGACGGGGTGGGGCTCTTCCGAACCTCCTCCTGCTTCTTCTCCCAGTAGTTGCGGTTCAGGTACCGAGCCAGCTGCAGGAAGAGGAGGAAGATGAGCATCGCAGCTGCGCCGGGCGCCAGGCTGTGCCGTGGGCCGGGAAGGATCCTTACCTCCGGCTCAATGTCCTCAGCCAGGGGAGCAGAGGAATTCTGGAACGAGACCGAGGGAAATCCGGTTCAGAGAGAAGCAGAGCTCCCGCGCGGACGTCCAGCTCGAGCCGGTGCTGAGCACCGGCGAGGGGCTGCAGGGGGCAGGGCCCGCCAGGCAGGCACAGGCTGCAGCGGTGGGGAGCGGCCGGCTGAGCACAGACCCGCTTGCCGAGGACACAGCGGTGCCACGGCGGAACCCCGCGGGGCAGACCTTTTCTCTCACAACGGGGATTAAATCTGAGCTGGGCAGGGCAGACCCCGGCTGGGCCCGGCCCCTCCGCCTCCGGGGGCTCCCACCAACGTACCACGGGTGGGGAATAGAGCGTGCTGACCGGCGGAGCCGACGACGTGACCGGTGTGGGCTCAGCCTTCGGGTACATGGAGTAGGTTGTTTTCTGCCTCTGCAACAGGGAAAAACCAGTCAACTCGGGGCTGCCCACGCTCCCCCAGATCGCCCAGTCAGCGGCAGGCTGGGCACACTGGGCGGCCGAGGTTCCACGCGGCGGCTGGGCACACCCAGCCCCACGCTTCGTACGGCTCCCGCAGGCCAGCGTGCCCTCACGCTCCCAGCTCGGGCGCAGCCCGCTTCCCCGACCTGGGGCCGCAAGGCAGCACGTGCCTGGCTCCGCTCTCACCCCCCGTTCCACAGCCCCTGCGACGCGCTCGCGCCAGGACGTGCCGAGATCCGCTGCCGCGGAGCCGGGAGATGCCCGGCGCAGCTGCGCGGCACCACCCACCCCCGGCGCCAAGCAGGGCACGAACCATTCGCTCCTTCTCCTCGGCCTCTGACTGGGACAAGGCAATAGCGAGCTGCAGCTCCTCCTCCTCCTGCAGGGCTGTCTCGTCACGCTTCGGAGGCAGCTGCAAGCGGAAAGACACGGAGGGGTTGGAGAAGGGACCGAGAGGCAGGTCAGGGTCCCGAGACCCCCAGACACCCACCTGGGACTGCTGAGAGAGGGGGCTGGTCAGGTACTCGGGGGGCAGTTCGGAGGTGGCAGCAGCTTTACCCTCGGCCTTCCTGCAGTCGGGAAGAGGCGACAGTGCAGAGCGAACGCTCCCCGCCCCGCACGGGCGCCCCAGCGCTGCACAGCGCTACAGCCGTAAACCCCGCTCCCGGGAAGGGGACCCAGCCCCGCCGGCGCAGCCTGGGAGACCTGCGAAGAGGTGCCTCCCCCCACCCCGAGCTTCTCCCCTCCGTCCCAGCAGGCAAAGGAACACGCCCCAAAGGGTACTGACTTGTTGAGGTGCTCGTAACAGGGCTCGCAGACCCTCACTTCCTTCTCAATCCCGAACTTGGGGATGGTGGAATACTTGGAGGAGCATTTGCCGCAGAAGATCTGCCCGCAGGCCCTGCAGTGGTGCTGCAGAGGAGGGGAGAGGACAGCGCCGTCCGACGATGCTCCTTCACCGTTACACGTCGCCGACGCTCCCAGCCAGGGACGCGCTCCAGCCCCGACACGCTTCCGCGCGGGCTCGGGCAGCCCTGCGAGTCCCCGGGGGGCTGCGCAGGACCAGGGAACCCGGGGTGCGGCGGGGCAGGAGCGGCACCCACCTTCCGCGTCACGACGCCAAACTGCACCCGACACCTGTGACACTCCTCGGCATCGACCCAGTCTGGAGCCTGCCAGGGGTGAGGCAACTTGCGTAAGGAGGGGACGAGGCCCTCGGGGGAGCCTCCACCGGCCCTTTCGGGAGCCCCCGCAGCTAGCGAAGGCACCCCCTGACCGAGGGAAATACTAACCCCCACGCGTTATCCCCTCCCTGTTCCTAGGGACGGTGATGCTTTCCCAGTCAGCCAAACGTTTCTGGGAACGGGTGTGCACGGCGATCGCCTCCCCAGGCCCCGCTGCTGGGGGGCACCGAGGAGGACGAGACTAACGCCCCCGTCCTGGCCAGCCCTCCCTCTGCCTGGCAGCTTTGGGCTAAACCACTGCCCAGCACCCCAGGGCCGCCCGCCCGGCAGCCGGAGCGGGACGCACCCGGCGAGGCCCCTCACCTGCGGGAAGGGAGCGCAGGCGCGGAAGGTTTGGTAGGAAGGGACAGGAGAGCGAGGGCCCTCCTGCGGCACCAGCTCCCTCCCCGCCGGCAGCACTCACCCGTTCTGCGGCGAACATGGCATCGCTCTCCTTGAACTCCGGGAACACGTGACCTGCGGGAGAAGCGACAGCAGCCCGGTGGGAAAGGGCTCCTCCGGCACACGGACGCCCGTGGGGCCTACAGCCTCGTGCCGTCGGGCCCAGCTCGGCGCGCCCGCCGGGCCGTTACCCGAGGGGTGTGCTGCGCAGCGCCGGCCGCTGCTGCGGAGTGCTGGGCGCTCCGCCATGCTCTCGGCGGCGTGGGACAACCCCCCCCTTGCTTTCCCTTACACCTGTACGGGACATCAGGGCCCTCTGCCTCGTCTCGCAGGACCTTGCGCTCACGGTGGGGCTTTGAGCCCCACCCCTCGAACGGCCGGAGTCCGGCAACACGGGCTCGGCAGGGACCGGGACCTCCGGGCTCTGCCACTGCCCGTGGAGGTTCCAGCGCGCAGAGAGAGGGACAGCAGTGCGTCCCTTCCCTCGCCCGGAACGCTCCGTCCCCCGGGACACTGTCAGGAAGCAGGAGCGTGGACCCATCCGGGGAGTCCTCGTGGAAGCCAGGGAGGAAGGAACCGCCCCACCGTAAATCCCCTCCCAGAAGACACGCCGACCTGCTGCCAGTTTCCTGAAGCAGCTCCTGCTTTTCGGGTCTCAGTGCCGAGCTCTGGCTCCTGGGCTGGAGACCCCGGGCAAGGCAGCCCCCGATCCCGGGACAACGGGGCTGTCCCCTCTCTGCAGCCGGATTCAGTCACTCCAAGAGGTTCATCGGGCACCAAGGAAAAGCTCCGCATTGCAAGTCCAGAATCGGCTGCCAGCAGGCAGGGTCCTGGCCCCCCCTCCTTCTCCGGCGGGGCTCCTCCCGAGCGGAGGCGCTCGGCCCATCGCCCACCCCTGCCCACAGGGTCCTCACCTTCAACCTTCATTATCTGGTAGGTGTCCTGCACCACCTTGTACTTGGGCTCGTTGCGGAAGGCGTGAGCCCAGGCCTGGATGAGGTACAGGATCTTACTGCGGACACTCGTCTCCACTTGCCTCTGCACAGAAAAGGAGGAAGAAGGTATCTGAGACCCTGAAATCAAGAGGGTGGTGTGAATCCCCCAGAGGAGCAGCCAGAAACAGAGGCTTCGGAGCGCCGGCGCAGCGTTAGAGCTGTTGGAAAGCTGCCGTAAGGACAATTCACGGCACAGACTCTGGACTCCTTCAGCTTCCCCACGGAGCAGCCTGCAAAGGGCCGCGGTGACGATGCTGAAAGAACCCCCCCCGACTCGCGCAGCCGCTCCCCGGGCAGGTGGGAGCACCGGCTCGCCCAAGGGCTGCGTTCGCCTCCTCACGAGCAGCTCCTCCCCGCTCGGTGGCCCTACAGCCCCCCGGCTGGGCAGAGGGGCCCAGAGACCCCCATGGCGGCCGCAGCACCGGTCCACAGCTGGGGGGGGGGTGTCGGTGCCTGGCTGCCAGCACCGCCCCCCGGGAGCACCCCGAGCTGGCCGGGCCGTGGCGCAGGAAGCGGGAAGGCTGCCCTGTGGAGGCAGGGTGGCTGAGTCACGGTTCAGGGAGCCGAGGAAACTTGGCAAGCGTGTCCCTCGCCCAGCCAGCCCGCCAGCAGCCCCGTCGTCAGCTGAGCGGGTCGTCGCGCGGCCATCGGCCAAGCTCCTGCCTCAGCCTCGGCCCACGCCGTGCCTCCGGCGACCCCCAGAGCTCCAAGCTTGTAGAGCTTGCAAAATCCCGCCTTCCACAAGCGCCGCAGCCCTGAGGCCATCCTACAGCACCGGGCGCTCGCAGGCGGCACGGCCCCAAGCGCGGGACGTGGTCGCGAAGGTGCCGGGGCAGACGGGGACGGGACAGAACCACAGAAACTCTCGATCCCGTCTCACCCCATCTCCTCTGCGCCGCCAGACCCGGCTGTCACGCCGCGGCAGCGCTCCTGCCTGGAGACCGAGTCGGCCCCAGCAGGAAGACAACGGGAGAGACGCCCCGTGCGCGAGGTGACGGGACTCGCGTGCTCGTTCGCCGAGCATCTGGCTCACGCGGTCACCTATTTCTGGGCAAGACGGGGGCCGTGAGGAAGAGCAGCGCTCCCACCAGCTCTGGGCTGCGAACTGGAGACAGAATTCCCGTTTCCACTCCACCTGTGGAAGCCTCTGGTCCGAGAGTGCACCGAGGCCCTGCGGGCGTCGCGTTGTAACGAACCGGGAAGGGGCAGCTCGCGGGAAGCGCCGTCAGCGGGAACAGCCGCGTCCACACCCTGCAGAGCTGCCCGACCTACGGCACGGCCGTGGTAGCAGCACCTTCTGCCAGTCGTCTCCTCCTGCTGGGCCTTCCCGCGCCTCACCCTGTGCCACAGCAGCGCGCTGGCCCCACCGCGGCTCACCCAGGCTCCCTGGTGCCCCCGCCAGCCCACCCCCTCGCTTCCCTTCACCGGCCCGAGCCACGCACTGCACCCGGCGCGCTTTCCGTGCCCTCCCGGTGTACTCCCCCCCGCCTCCCGGCGCAGCCAGGCGCTGCCTTTGCTCTCAGGGCGTTTTCCCTCCTGAGCAGCCGCCCCTCAGCTCCCCACGCTCCTCCCTTCGCGTCACGCAGCGGTGCGCTTTCCGCAGCGCTTCCGAGCGGTTTCCCTCCTGCTCCTCAGAGGGAAGGCAAGAGGACGCGCACCTTTTCTGCCCCCACTGCTCCTCTTCCGAGCTCGTCCAAGAGCAGCAGTACAACCAGCTGTGCTTACCTTGAGGATTTCCTTCAGCTCCTCCATGGTCTGTTTATTGGCCACCTCGTCGTGGACCGTTTGGCCGCAGTTTTTAACCACCGACTCCATGACCTGCGAGGGCAAAGGACAACGTTAGCCCGTGGACTTCTTCCCCCTCCATGGCCCACGGCGAGCCCCAGCCTGCGGCCAGCACGCCAGGACAAGGGCAAGATTTGAGCAGTAAGTCGCGTTAGGGCAGCGTCAGGCAAGCCAGAGGAAGCCACGCCGCCACGAGGAGAGCAAACTGCGCTCCAGCTGCCTCTGCTGCGGAGAGGCAGAGCCCCAGGGGCAGTGGCCCAAGCTCCCGCTCTGTCCGGTCCCGACGCCGAGGCGGAACTAAAGCATGAGAACCTTGGCCTGGCGATCAGGCACAAAAGCTCAGTGCTGGGGCCAGGAGGAGGCACACTCCAGGCCATGACTCGGCCGCTCCCCGGGCCCGGGAGGTTTGTTAAGGACGGGAAGCCGCCTGGCCTGCGAGCGGGGCCCTGCGGCGCTCGCGGTTCGGGCTGCCGTTACCTCCAGCGCGTAGAGAGCCACGTGGGGATTCTTGTCGTTGACTTTCTTCTTGATGGCGTTGACGGCGTATTTCGCCCTGGGTAAGGAAAGAGAGCGCGCGTCCTCAGGGAATCAGGAATCCGCGGGGGGATTCCGCCTGCTGCCGACAACCTGCGAGCCCCCACCCTGAGCAAAGGGACCCCCGCGGCGGCCCCCCCGCGGCAAGCCGGGCAGAGAAGGACCCGGCACGCTCGGTCTGGGTTTCTCTGGGGATTTCAGGCCAGCGGTAACCTGCAGCTCCTGAGGTCAGGGAAGGACCTCGGCACGCCGGGCAGGCCGTACCGCCCCTCCCGTGCCTTTCGGGATGGGGAAGCACGGCCTGTGCTGCGGCAGGCGGCCAGGCCCGGCAAGCACTTACTGGGTGTCTCCCTGACGGATCATGTCGCAGATCTGCAGGATGGATTCCCAGTCTGTCTCCAGCAGGAGCTGGCTCGTGGCCTTATCTGCAGGGAGCAAAGCGCCGGGCTGTCGGGGCAGCCGGGCCGGTGGCGGCTGGCCGCCGGGGTGCCCGCGGGAAGGCTGCCGGGCCACGAGCCGGGCCCGGGCCCGAGCCCTCCGCGCCCAAAATCCCCATCTCCCCCGGGACGCGCCAGCTCTTCGCTCCGGACCCCTCCCCCAGGGCGCTCGGACACGCCGCACCAGCTCCTGCGGCCCCGGGCCCGGCTTCGGGCAGCGCCGTGCGTGGCGGCGGCCCTGCCCCCGGGCCCCCCCGCCCGCGAGCGCGTCCCCCAGGCTCGGGCCCCCCCGCCCCGCGGGCAGCCCGCGGGCAGTACCCAGGAGCCGCTCGAAGGTGCCGCCGCCGCGCCCCATCGCGTCCCCCCGCCGCCGGCTTGGCCTTCCCTGCCCCACCGCGGGCACTTCCGCTTCCGGGGGTGGGGCTCCCTTCCGGCGGGGCGGGGCTCCCTTCCGGCGGGGCGGGATGGCGGGCGCGGGGCGGCCGGTGCCCACGTGCCTGCTGCTGGGGGCGGCGGGCGGCGGCAAGAGCCTGCTGGCCAGGCGGCTGCGCCATATCCGGGGCTGCCGGGGGGGCTGCCGGGGGGGCGGTGGGGCGGGGGTCCCCGGGCGGGCCGCGTCGCCGTCGTGTCCTTAACCCGCGGCACAGCTGAGCGCGGAGGAGGGGCCGGCGGAGCTGGGCGAGCCCCCGGCCACGCTGCCCACGGTGGGCACCAACCTGACGGACCTGCGGCTGCCGCGCAGGGCGACGCTGCGGGAGCTGGGCGGCTCCATGGGCCCCATCTGGGCCAGCTACTACGGCGAGTGCGGCGCCGTCCTGGTGAGCCGCGGCGGGGGCGGGACGCGGGGACAGGGGCACCCCGCGGCGGGGGGCTGTCCGCCCACGGCCGCTGGCCCTTCTCCTCCTCCTCTTCCAGTTCGTGGTCGACGCGGCCAACCCCACCCAGGTGTCCTCGTCCTGCGTCCAGCTCCTGTCCGTCCTCGCGGCGGAGCAGCTCGCCGCCGTGCCCGTGCTGGTCCTCTTCAATAAGATGTGAGCGGGAGGGGGGCAGCCCGGAGGGAGGGGGCACGCGGGGGCACACTGCGGCCCTTCCATCGGGTTGTACCTGAGGGAGCTGGGGGCTGGGCCCGCGGGGACCCCCTGACCTGGGGCCTGGCCTCGCGGGGACCCCCTGACCCGGAGCCTGGCCCCGCGGGAACCCCCGACCCAGGGGCTGGGCCCACGGGGACCCCCGAGCCCGGGCCCATGGGACCCCCTGACCCGGGGCCTGGCCTCGCGGGGACCCCCGAGCCGGGGGCTGGGCCCACGGGGACCCCCCGAGCCAGGGGCTGGGCCCATGGGACCCCCCGAGCCGGGGCCTGGGCCCACAAGGACCCCCTGACCCGGAGCCTGGCCCTGCGGGGACCCCCGACCCAGGGGCTGGGCCCACGGGGACCCCTGAGCCTGGGCCCATGGGACCCCCTGACCCGGGGGCTGGCCCTGCGGGGACCCCCTGACCCAGAGCCTGGCCCCGCGGGAACCCCCGAGCCAGGGGCTGTGCCCACGGGGACCCCCGAGCCCAGGCCCATGGGACCCCCTGACCCGGGGCCTGGCCTCGCGGGGACCCCCGAGCCGGGGGCTGGGCCCACGGGGACCCCCCGAGCCAGGGGCTGGGCCCATGGGACCCCCCGAGCCGGGGCCTGGGCCCACAAGGACCCCTTGACCCGGAGCCTGGCCCTGCGGAGACCCCCGACCCAGGGGCTGGGCCCACGGGGACCCCTGAGCCCGGGCCCATGGGACCCCCTGACCCGGGGGCTGGCCCTGCGGGGACTCCCTGACCCAGGGGCTGGGCCCACAAGGACCCCTGACCCGGGGGCTGGCCCCACGGGCCCCCCTGACGCTGCCCTCCCCGTCCCGGGCGCAGTGACCTGCCCTGCTACATGTCGCTGGCGGAGGTGAAGGCGCTGTTCCGCCTGCAGGACATCGTCTCCTGCGCCACGCAGCCCATCGCGACGCTGGAGACCAGCGCCTGCACCGGCACCGGCCTGCCTGACGTCCTGCGGTGGCTTCGGGCCACCCTCGGAGACCCCCGCTGACCCCGACCCTGCCCGCGGCGGAGCCCTGTCACCGAAGGAGGTGGCGGCGAGCTGCCCTGTGGGGCCGGGCGTGGGGCCGTGGTGTCGCGGGCTGGTGGGGGTCGGGAACCCTCCGGGACTTGGCAGTAAAACTTCACCTTGCTCCAGGCTGGCGGCTCCGCTGTGCGGGGGCGGAAACCCCGGCCTTTCCGGGAGGGGACGAGCAGGAGCCACCGGGGCCGCCCCGAGCCGGCACCTCCGGGCACAGGGATGGTGGTGGCGCTCACGGCGGGGCCGGGGGGCCGGGCAGGGGCTGGCCATGGCTCCCAGGTTGGAGACCAGGGGCACACGGGGCTCCTGCCGGTGGTTTTGGCCCCGTGGGGTCACCCAGGGGGACCTGCGGGAAGACCGCAGGGGACCGGGGTGGGTGCCAGGGGCTGGGGCCCGCTGGGCTCCGCGGCCACGGCTCTTGAGCTGCCCCCCGGCGCTTCCTCGGGCTCCGAGAGCAGCTGGGTCTGCGCGGAGAACCCACCACGCGCACACGGAGAACCCACAGCTGCCCGTGCTGATAACCCGGCCCGTGCCGCGCTGGCCAGGCAGGCGGCTGCGGCACCCAGCGGCACGAGGGGCAGCTCTCGGGGGCGCGTGTGTCTGCCCGGGCCTGGCACGTACCACAGCATGGCCCTCCCTGGGCCCGTCGGTGCCGGGACACGGGGACAACCGGCTCCTGGGGCTGCAGCCACCGTGCTGCGATGGCGAGGGGCGCCGGGGCTGGGGCACCACACCCCACGGCGAGGGGCTGCCGGGGCTGTACGTGACGAGGTGGAGGCTCTCCCCCAGCACACCCCGCCATGGCTGCCGAGTCACCCCGACAAATGCCAAACCCAATTCCAGCCTGACAGGTCCAGACAGGGGCCGGGAACGCTCCCGCAGAGCTGCGCTTTAATGGGCCGGGCCAGCCTGCGCTGGGAATCGCGGCCGTCGGGCTCCTCCGCCGAGCGCCGCGGCGGTTCCCAGCCCGGTGGGCGCAGCGTGCTGGCGCTGCCGTGCCTGCGGAGGGGCCGGGGGGGGGCTCGGCCTGGGGCGGGTGCTGACCCTCTCTGCTCCTGGCGAGCCAGACGCGGGGCTGCGTCGGTGCCTGGAGTCGCTCCGGCGTCACGGCGCGCAGGGGCTGCGGGTTGTGCCAGCCAGGAACCTTCCCCGTCCCCGAAGGCTGGGAAAACAGCCAGGAGAGAGCTGTGTGCTCCCAACAACAGCCCCCCCGGAGCAGGGGGCTGCTGGCGAGCCAGCCCCGTGTGCAGCTGGGACGTGACGGCAGCCCTGGCCCTGGTCCCGCTGCGCCGCCGCGTCCCCGGCAACACCCAGGTCCCTGTGCCGCAGCATCCCCGCAGAGCTGCCAGACGGTGGCCCAGCGGGTCCTTGGCCCCTGCGACCCGGAGGGGCACCTCTTCCCTGGCCCGGCACAGCCCCGCTGCTGCCAGTGCCGCACCATGGTGGCTCAGAAGGACGTCTGGGTCCAGTCCCTGGGTGCAAGCTGCGTCCTGTCCTGGCCCGCGTCTTCCTGGGGTCTGTGACACCGAGAGGAGACAGTCCCTGAGACCCCGGGGGTCTGCTGCCGGGGCAGACGGCGCTGCCCCACGCTGAGCGCGGAGGCTCTGAATGCCCCCGTCCCGCTCCTGTTCCCTTGTCCCAGGCCTGTCCCCGTCCCGGCAGACTGTGCCACCCCCGGGCTGCAGCAGCACCAGGGATCCAGCGTCCCCGGCACAGGCTGGGTACCAGCACACCCAGCACCCTTGGCCCCACATCCCCAGCTGCCGGCGGAGCCGGTCCCGCTGCCGCAGTGCCAGCGGCGAGGGGAACGCCTGGGGGGATGCTGGCTCGGCCCACGGCCTCCCCCACCCTCGCGCTCCCCAGCTCTGCCGCAGCCAGGCGGGCCCTGGCGGTGCCGCGCTCCGGCGCGAGCGGAGGAAGCGCCCTGCCCGCGGCTGAGCGTGGAGCACCCTGGCAGCCCCCTCTCCCGGTGGGGCAGGACTCACCTGGGCCCCCGGCGCGTCTCTCTCTGCTCGTAAATGGAGTGAAGCTTCTGAATGAGAAATACTTTATCTTCCCCCTCCTGCAACAGCAGAGACGCTGCCGTGAGCAGCTGCGGGGCCGCGGCCGGGACTCCAGCCCCGATACGGTGGGACCAGGGGGCGGCGCAGCCGGCGGCACCGGCCCGGGGCGGCCCCCGGCGCTCACGCACGTTGGCGATCTGCTCCTTCAGCAGGCGCATGACCCGCTGCTGGCCCCTCACCACCTGGACGTTGAAGTAGATCACGGCTCTGCAACGACAGGCGGGCCGGGACGGTGGCGGCCGGGGCGGGAGGCTGGGGGACGCCCCGCTCCGGGCTGTGACGGCGGGACCCTCCAAGCGTGGGCCCAGGGCTCAGCCTCGTACTCACAGCAGGAGCCCGGACGCGAGGAACAGGAGGAGGGTGTTCTCCACCACGTACTGGGGCACCCAGGCGAACCAGGTGATGCTGGGGCTGGACTCCTCCAGCACCTGCACCCAGGTCTTCCCTGCCTTGTAGATGGTTTCCAGCCCCTGGAAGGGACCGCAGGTCTCTGACGGCCGCACCCTGAGTGGACAGAGCCACGGGGTCAGCCAGAGCCGCAGGGTCAGCCAGAGCCGCAGGGTCAGCCAGAGCCGCGGGGTCAGCCAGAGCCGCGGGGTCAGCCAGAGCCGCGGGCAGCTCAGCCGGCCGCTGCCCCCAGCCCCGGGCACCGCCCGGCCTCTGGCGTCCAGCCCTCCAGGGACAGAGCCTCGCCTGCTCCAGCCATCCCCATGGCTGGATGAGGGGCTCCTCATCCCCTCGTCCTGCATCAGGAACAGCTGGGAACAGCTGGGAGAAGGGGGCACAGACCAAGCGCTGCTACACTCCGTGCCACGACCCGCGGCTGGGCGGCACCTCCCTGCCTGGGGCAGCCCCGTGCTGGGCACCATTTGCTCCGCGCGCCCTCGGGACGGGGAGCGGCTCTGCGCCCCACGCCGTGCTCTGGTGCTACTCACGACCAGATGGTGTAGGAGAGGAAGACAGCGGCACCCAGGAAGGACGGGAAGCAGAGCAGGGTGATGAAGACGGTGCGCATGTGCGATGCTTGCCAGGGCTTGCTGGGGGACTGGCAGTTCCGCAGCAGGCTGGTCTGCGGGCGGGGAGCGCAGTCCCGCAGGCTGCGTCCCCCGGGAATGCCCGCCCCACCACCCCATCCCTCCCACCGAGCCGCTCCCACCTTTTTGATATAGAAGAGCAGCAGCAGCTTCAGCATCTGCACGGCTGGCAGGAGCGGCGCGAAGAGGACACCCAGCCTGTGGGGGGGAAAGGAGCTCGTCCCGGCTCCGCGCCCCGTGGGAGCCAGCGGCGGGCAGGGCTGGGGGCAGCGGAGGGGGCAGCATCAAGGCCATGACAGCGGGACCCTCAAAGCGTGGGCCCAGGGCTCTGCTCCCGCTCCCCCCACCGCCAGCCAGCCCCCCGGCTGAGCCCAAGGCCGCGGCTCCAGGCTGCCCGTCCCCCTCGTGCCCCCCGTGCGGGGCTGGGGGGGGTCCCATGCCCCCCGCGCAGTGAAACCTGCGGCTCCTCGGTCGCGGGGCTCGCAGGGCGCCACGAGGCGCCGGCCAGCACCTCCCCAGGAGCCGCGCCAGCCCGGGGGCGTCTCACCAGGTCAGGGTCTGCCCGTAGATCAGCTCCAGCACGTTCCGGGCAATGTCAAACTCGGGCCGCTGCTTCCTCCTCAGCCTCTTCTCCAAGATCAGCCTGGGGAGGAACGGAGCTCTGGGCCCACGCCGCTGCTGGGGGGCTGCCCGGCACCCCCTCGCCCCCGGACGGCGGCAGAGCCCGGGCGCACCAGGGCAGCGGAGAGCCGGGGCCGAGCCGGGGATGCTGCACGGGGGGGACACCCCTCCCCTCCTGGGGCACGTTACCTCCAGAGCAGCTCCCCGAAGAGCGTGTCCAGCAGGGTGAATACCAAGTCCAGCACCACGAAGCGATACAGCTCCTGCCCCACACACGTCTCCCAGCACTGGGGAGATGAGCACAGGTGGCACCAGGCGGGCAACGAGCCTCTCCCCCCACCACGGCGTTCCCGCGGCCCCCCTGGGGTGTGAGGGGCTATGGGACCTTCCCCCCGCCCCGTGCACCCTTTCCCCAGCCACCCCACGTTTGGGGTGCCCCCCCGCCGTCGCCCTCCTCTCGCTGCCAAAGGGGCGGGTGGTGCCTGCAGCGCCCCCCGGCAGCCCCCTGCCCTGGTGCCCGCCGGTGCCGGGCTGCAGCCGTGGCTTCGCTCTGGGCGAGGGACGGTGGGGGCGGCCCTGCGCGCTGACCTCCTCCGTGGAGCAGACGGATCTCTGGCCGAGCCACTGGTAGCAGAGCAGGCCGAGCACCACCATCTTCAGCAAGACGTTCCTGGGGAGCAGGAGCAGGGCCGGGAGCCCCCGAGCCCCGGGGACGGAGGGGCTGAGCCCCACGGACGGGGCGCCTGGCCCCAAAGCCTCCCCCCACGCCACAGGCGGGAGTGTGGGATGCTCCCCCCGCCCGAGCCCCCGCCGGTTTTACCTGCAGATCGCCACGTAGACCCGCACCACGGGGGAGTCCTGCTGCTCCCACGCCGCCAGCAGGTTGTACAGGTGGGGCAGCAGCACGTTGAGGAGCGACACGACGAGGGGCAGGGCCAGCAGGATGGCCTCCTGCTCCCGCTCGCCACCGCCCCGCGCTCGCCGGTCCTGCTGAACCTGGCCAGCGGGTACGGGGTGAGCGCGCAGGCTACCAGCAGCCCGGCGCCCCCGGGAGGGTTGCAGGAGGGGGGGGCTGTCCCCGACCCCCCGTGTCGAGGGGCTGCGCTCACCCCATACATGTGCTCCGAGAAGCGATGCACGGCCAGCACGCAGCCCAGCACCGTGCCCAGCGAGAGCGCCCAGGCCAGGAGCAGCACGGCGCCGTGTCCCAGGCGCTGGCCGAGGCTCCGGGCGCGGGCGCGGGCCCGTCGCTCCGTGAGCAGCTCCTGGAACAGAGCGGTGCCAGCGCTGCCGACCCTGCTCCGCATCCCGGTCTGCAGCGAGGCGCGGCGGCGCGGGGCTGGGGGCAGGAGCTGCGGGACCCCTCCGGCGGCGGGCAGGAGGGCGGTGCTGGGGTCCGGGCCGGCTCCGTTGCCTCCCCCCCGGCCGCCGGCGCAGCCCCTCACCTTCAGCTGGGTGCGGATGCTCTCGCGCTGCAGCCTCACCGAGCGCCTCTGGACCACCTTGAAGTCCCAGGCGCAGAAGACCCTGACGGCCAGGTCCCGCGCGGAGCCGCCCACGCGGTAGCTCTCCCCGAAGGAGCGGGACACGCTGCAGCGAGGAGGGGGCGTCAGGGCGCTGGGGGAGAGCTGGCCGTGCTGGAGGCGCCGCCGACCCACCTGTACACCAGCAGGACGCAGGTGACGAAGAAGGAGACCCCAACGCTGAAGACGTAGGCCAGCGGCATGTTGTACGGGAGCCGGGGGGCTGGGAGGGGGCACGCGCCGCCGCGGGGGCCGCCGCGGGGGCTGCTGCAGGGGTCGTTGAGGGTGACGTTGCTGTAGTAGCCGTAGTACAGCAGCGAGTGAGTGAAGTAGCCCTGCGGGAAAGGGCACCATGGGGCCCACGGCGACGTGGCCCACGGCTCCCGGCTAGCGTGGCACATCCGTGCTGGCCGCCGGGGGCACAGGGCGCTGAGCTGGGCCAGAACCAGGCAGCCCCTTCCACAGCACCGGCGGTCCCAACGCAGGGACGGGGGTGCCACGGGGGTGCAAGGCTGGGCCCCAGGCTCGGAGCGGCTCCTGGCACGGGGCCGCGCTGGCGAGCCGGTGGCGCTTACCGCTCCGGTGAGGAGCTCGAGGCCGGTGAAGGGCCGGGGTCTGGGCGAGGCAGGGGGATACGCAGCCTGCAGAGCCACCACGAAGACCACGAGGATGAGGAAGGAGAAGAGATTGAACATAAGGAGGGTCTTGAGGAAGAGGAAGTAGGAGAGGACGCTGGAGCCGAAGCGGCCGCCGATCTGCTTCAGGGCGTAGTGCCAGGGCTGCGCGGCAGGGAGCAGGGACTGGAGTCTGTACCAGAGGTCCCGGCAGCCCTGGGGAGAGGAAGCCTGGGGGGAGCACCGGGGCCGGAGCCTGTACCAGAGCCCCCGACCAGACCCACGCCCCCGGGCTTACGAGGACGATGTCGTCCTTGGAGCATCCGCAGGGAGAGGAGGGGTCCTGGTGGGAGCGCTGCCTCAGGAAGCCCCTCTGCCCACTCAGCTTCTGCCTGCCCGGCGGAGAGGGACGTCAGGGGGTGGCGCTGGCCCTGGGACGGCTCCGGCCGGCGGGAGGGGACCTACCGGAGGATGCGCTTCTCTGCCAGGCTGAGGGGCAGGGTGAGCAGCATGCGGCTGCGCTGGCTGGCCGAGAGGCTCCGCAGCTCCGTCACCAGCGGGCTCTGCTTGTCTGGGGGCGCAGGGGGCTCAGCGGGATGCGGCTCCGCCGTCGAGGACACGGCGTGGGGACAATGCCACCGCCCGCCCCTGCTCCCGGGGGACCCTCACCTTCCAGCATGGCCCAGACGGGGTCGGTCTCCGTGTCGTCCGGCCGCAGGCCGGGCTGCGCGGCGCAGCGGACCTGCCGCAGGGGTGGGTGACCGCTCCACTGCCGCAGGGGCGGGCGGCTGCCCCGCCGCCGGCGCACCGAGCGGTTGTAGTACTGGGAGATGATGGCCCCGCGGCTGCGCCCTGCGTGCCAGAGCAGGGCAGCGGGGTGGGCGGCTGCGGCAGAGCAGGGCAGAGCTCTCCCGAGGGGCTCCCGTGCCGGGGGAAGGGCGGGAGGGCTCGTGGCACCTACCGATGGTGCGGCTGGGCAGGTTGGCGAGGATCCGCAGGGACGCGGAGGAGTAGCCGGGGTGCTGCTCGCCGGGCCCGGGCTCCGCGGCACAGGGGTCTGGGGGGGCCAGGCGGTCTGGGTGCTCTGGGAGAGGAGGGGAGGCAGAGCGGTGAGAGCCGGAGCGCCCAGGGCTCCAGCGCCAGCAGCCCTGCTCCGGCACCAGCCCGGACGCCTGCCCTGGTGTGTGCTCCCCCCGGAGCGTCCCCTTTTCCAGGGATGCCCTCTGTGTCCCCAGGGGCAGGTCTGCCCTGGCGAAGGCATCAGCGGGCTCCTCCCAGTGCTTCGGCCGTGGCCCCACCGTGGTCTGGGACGGTGGACGGCCCTGGGCACTCGCTGTCCCCGTCCCCCCCGCCGGCTGCGGCCGCAGCGCGTTACCTCTGCCCCTCGCCTGCATCTCCAGCTCCAGACGCGCCTCCAGCAAGCTGCTCTGCTCCTGGATGAGCTGGTGGAAGGAGCTGTGCAGGGCCCCCTCGTGGTCCGGGCTCGGCTCCTGGCTGCGGGGACACACACGCGCTCGGCCCGCGGCTGGGCACCGGGGCCCGGGGGCTGGAAAAGCCCTGGGGGGGTCCCGGGGGGTCCAGCCCAAAGCCCCCGGACGGGGCTGCCGCGTCCCGCAGCGGGGACACCGGGGACCGTCGCTCCGCGGCTCCCGGGGGGGGCACGGCCACACTCACCCATCGCTCTCGGTGTTCTCAGCGACGCGGAGGGGGGCGGGGGGCGGCTGGGCCATCCTGCCGTGAGCGGGGGACCCCTGCGACACGCGGACAGGGCTCAGCCGGTGCCCACGGTCACGCCGACCCCCACGGGGCGCGCGGGCGCCCGGGGCAGCGCGAGGCTCCGCGGGGGGAAGCCGGGGCTGAGCCGCCCCAGCAGGCCGGGGGCTGCGACGGGCGCAGGAAGCCGGGGCGGGCGGATGCGGGAGGCGGCGCAGCCCCCCCCTGTCCGTGCGGGGGAGCTCGTACCGCCCCGACGGAGCCGCCCGCCTTTCCGGGGCCGGGACGGAGCCCGCCCGGGACCTCTGTGCCTGCCCGGCGGCGCCGTCCCGGGGCCGTGCCGCCCGCACCCCGCTTCCGCCGGTGCCCCCGGGGCGGGGGGGGGTCAGCGCCCTCCCTGTGCCGTCCCCTTCCCCGCCCCCAGGCTCCGCAGCCCTCCCGGGGCGGGCTAAGCCCCTCCGGGCAGGCGGGGGGTCCTGGCCGTCCCGCCCCCCCCCCCCCGGGCGCTGGGACCCGCCGCGCCCCCATCCCAGCCCGGCCCCCGCCTCCCAGTACCAGGAACCGACGGAGACGCGTCCCGGGGCTCCCGCCGCCCGCACCGGGCAGGCGCCGCGGCTCGGCGGGGGGGCGAGCCCGGTCACCCCCCGCCACCTCCCGGTCCCGGGCGAGGGGCGGACGGGAGCAGCCCCCGCGGAGCTGCCGTTTCCCCTCCGGGCCCCGCGGCACAAAGCGCGTCGGGAGGGTCCGGGTGCTGCCCCGGGACCCGCCGCCGCGGGCGGGGGGCGGCTGCCCGATCCCCCCGCTCTGCAGGACCGGGCGGCTGCGGGGGCACCGGAGGCGCGCGGGACGGGACCGGCGCTGCGCCCGGTGGCCGGGGGGGGGAGACCCGGTTCCGCCGGCCCCAGCACGGCCCGCTCCGCCCTGCCCCGCCCCGGCGGGGGGGGTCACCCAGCGCCCGGCCCGGCGCGGCCCTCCCCGGGGCGGTGCCGCGCAGAAGCGGCGGCTCCGGAGCGATGGACGGCGGCGGCGGCGGCGGCGGTGGCGGCGCGTACGGGGCGGCCAAGGCCGGCGGCACCTTCGACCTGGGCCGCTTCGTGCAGCAGCCGCAGGTCCTGGCGCGGATCGCCAGCGCGGTGAGTCGGGCCGGGCCGGGCCGGGCCGGGACAGCCCCTGTTCCGGGACGGCCCCGCGGAAGGGCCCGGGGTAGGGCCGGCCCCGCGCACCGGAGCCCGCACGACCCAGCCCGGTCCCCCGCGGCCCTGCTTGGCCTTCCCCCCGCCGCCCCCGGGACACGAACCGGCCCTTCCCCGGGCCCCCCCCCGGCCTTCCCCTTCCTCCCACCCCGGCGGTGGCGGGCCCTGGGCCCGTGCCGGTGCCCGCCGCCCCGGAAGGGCCCTGGCGCCGGTCACCGGACACGTGCTCCCGGCCCCGCAGGTCTTCGCCCTGATCGTCTTCGCCTGCCTGGTCGGGGAGGGCTACACCAACCTGCCCAGCTCCCCCCAGCTCTTCTGCATCTTCAACCACAACGAGGACGCCTGCCGCTACGGCATCGGCGTTGGCGTCCTGGCCTTCCTCGCCTGCATCTTCTTCTTCGTGGTGGACGTCTCCTTCCCCCAGATCAGCAACGCCACCGACCGCAAGTACCTGGTCCTGGCCGACCTCGGCTTCTCAGGTACCGGCGCCCGCGGGTGTCCGTCCCGTGACGCGGCCGCCGGTGCCCGGCGAAGGGCGTCGCTCCCGCCTGGCGGCCGCCCACACACCCCCAGGAGCGGCGTCCGGCCGCTCACGCCGCCTTCCCGCCCCCCCGCAGGTCTCTGGACCTTCCTGTGGTTCATCGGCTTCTGCTTCCTGAGCAACCAGTGGGCCTGGACGCGGGCCGAGGACGTGCGCATCGGGGCTGACTCTGCCCGTGCCGCCATCACCTTCAGCTTCTTCTCCATCTTCTCCTGGGTGAGTGCGGCCGCCGGGGGGGTGCCCGGCCCTGCCCAGCGCGGAGGGGCTCCCCCGGCCTCGCGGCCCTGACGCCCCGGCCCCCCCCTGTCTCTCTAGGGCCTCCTGATCGTCTTTGCCTACAAGAGGTACAAGATGGGGGTGGAGGACTTTGCTCACAGCTACGTCGACCCCACCCCGGAGGTTTCGACTCCCTACTCCAGCTACCCCAACATCAGCCACGACAGCTACCAGCAGCCGCCCTTCACCCACGCGGCGGAGGCCCCCGAGGGCTACCAGCCCCCGCCGGTGTACTGAGCCCCCGGCCGCGCGGCACGGGCGGCCGCACCAGCGCGGTCCTCGGGTGGGGCGGGAGGGGAGGGACCCGCGACTCCAAGGGGGTCGGTGGGGCGGGAGGGCGGCCGTCTGCTTTGGGGCCTTGGCGCTGGGGCGCAGGAGGGGCCTGGGCCCGGTGGCGGAGCCGAGCTCCCCGCCGCGGGGACCCGGAGCCCGGTGGGCGATGCCGTGGGCGACCCGCGGGAGGGTGGGCGCGCAGGGCTGGGCCGGCCAGGCCGGACGCTGGCCCCGGCGAGGCCGCGGCGCCCTGGGGGAAGCGGCGGGGTGGGCGGGCACGTGGTTTGCACCCCCCAGCTCCGGCCTGGCCCTGCCCTCGTGAGTGCTGCCCCGGCCCCTCCGGGCACCGGTCCCTTCCCGGCCTCGCCCGCTGCAACCCCCCAGCGCCCGCTGCCCTAGCGCAGCCGGGCGGTCCAGCTCCCGCCGGCTTCCCGTGCCTCCCCCCTCGGCTGCTGCTGGGCGAGCTTGATGCCAAAGCCTCCTTTTGACTAAACTCCACGCTGTGCCTTCCCCCGGCCCGTGCCGGAGCCGCCGGAGCCGGGATGACGCGGTTCGGGACCCACGGGAGCAGCGAGCGCTGGCATCCCGCGGCGGGGCCGCGGCTGCTCCAGCCGAGGAAGGGCCCGGAGCGCTCGCCCCGGGGCTCGGCACCCCTCGCTTGGCTCCCTGCCGGCCACGAGGCCGCCATCCCGCCGGGAATCGCCGAGGGTGCCTGCGCCGGCCGCCTCTCTCAGGGTGTTTCTGCCGCTCCCAGCAGCAGCGTGTGGTGTGCGAGCTGTCGCTGCTGGGGCCGCCCGTCACTTGTTTGTCCCCGTGGAGAAGGAATAAACTTCTTCACGGAGCCACCGCGTGCCTTTCTTCTCTTGGGAAGCAGAACAGGTTCCTCCTCCCTCCCCGGGGGGTTCCAGGCGGGGAAGCGGCGGAGCAGCCAACTGCTGCAAATGGCACGCTCGCGCTGGCGTCTATTTTTAGACCAGGCCTCCTCCTGCTCCTCAGCCTGGCTGCTGGGTTTGAGCTGCGAGCTCCAGCGTCCCCCCCACGAGCTCCAGTGTCCCCTTCCACGAGCTCCAGCATCTCCCCCGCGAGCTCCAGCATCCCCCTCCGCGAGCTCCAGCATCCCCCCCGCGAGCTCCAGCATCCCCCCCCGCGAGCTCCAGCGTCCCCCCCCCGCGAGCTCCAGCCTGTCCAGTCTGCGAGCTCGTGTCTCCCCCACGAGCTCCAGCCTTCCCCCCCTGTGAGCTCCAGCACCACCACCCCCCCCCCACGAGCTCCAGCTGTCCCCTCTGGGAGCTCCAGCGCCCCCCCCCCGCGAGCAGCCCTGCGGCCCAGGCCGCTGCGAGCCGTCGGCGCGGCGGGGGGGCCTCCTGGGCGCAGCCTGGCATAAACCACAGTTTCCTTCAGTTATTTATTAACCCAACCAGCAGCGCTCACTTGTCCCGTCCCGGGCCCGGCCGAGAGGCGCTGCGGGTACAGCGGACGCGGAGGAGCGGGGGGTGCGGGGCTGTGACCCCCCCGGGGAGGGGCCTCCCCGCACAGCGCGCGGCCTTGGCACGCGGCGATCTGACCCGGCCGGAGGCAGAGGCGCTGCCGGACGCCGGCCCACAGGGCAAGGGAGAAGCAGGCGTGCCCGGAGCAGGGAAAAAGCCCCTTCCAGAGGCCAGGTGCAGGGAAGGGGGGTGAGCTTACAGCGCAGGAAGGCTCAGGAGTAAAACACACGACCCGAGCCGAGCCTTTTCCAAGCAGCTGGATCTTGCCAGCACCGGCAGCCCGGACCCTGGGGCTAACTCCAGGTACCCGGGCCCAGCCACGCTCGTTTCGGAGCGGCGACTCTTCCCGCAGGGTCCAGCTCCTCCCAGGGGCCCGTCCCGACGCAGACTGAGCCAGGAAGGGCCGAGTCCAGCCTCCCCTTCCCGCACCGTCCTCACAGGGTTACCGGGCGGGCGCGCGGAGCGGGCGGCAGGCCGTGCGCGGGGCAGGGGCCGCGCGGGGCAGTCGAAGCCGCGCCGCGGCTCGGCGACACGGAACGGGTTCGTCCCCTCAGAGGGTGTAGAAAAGGGAAGTGGGGTTAAAACGCAAAGATGCTGCCCACCGTCCGGAGAAACCTGGAATTCAGCAAGAGCGCCCACGAGAGAAAGGAGCGGTTGCGTTCAGAGGCGAGCGAAGGCCCGCGGCCCAGGCCGGAGCGGCGGACAGCCAGGACACGTGGCAGCCCGTGGCAGCCGTCCAGGAGCCGTTTGTGCAGCAGCGGCCGTAACTACACCCGTCTCCTTTCCGCGTTCGGAGAAAGGAGCTCACCCCGAGCCAGGCTCCCGCTGCAGCCCCACCCCGCCATCAGGTCCAGGGGATCCCCCCCGTCCCGGCCCCCGGGGCAGGGGCGCAGCGGGTCGGCTCGGCAGGTACGGCTAAGGCACGCAACAGGTTTGCTAAAAGCAGGGGAAGGCAGGTCCGGGAGCCGCAACGCTCCGCTTCCCTGCCCTCGTCCCTCCCCACGCGGGGGGCCAGCAGTCAAAAGACCTTCCTGGTGACGGCCACGTCCGCCTGCTTCAGCCCCGCGGGCACGTTCTCCTTGTTCTCCGAGCCGGGCTGCTGCGGCCGCTTGCGGAAGTAGCAGGCTCGGCAGACAGAGTGGTACTTGTCCGCCCCTCCAATCACTTCAACCTGGCAAGAAAACGGGGAGAGCGACCCTGCAGAGCACGGTCCGGACCGGCAGGACGGGCCTTCGCGTCCCAAGGGAACCCACCTCCCTCTCGGCTCCCAGCCTCTTGGTGTAGGAGGCTTCCCGGTAGCACTCCATGCACACGGCGTTCAGCTTCACCACGCTCTCTGCCAGCGGGACCAGGTTCAGGATGCTCCCGAAGGCCTGTGCCGAGACAGCGGGTGGCTCCGTGGGGTGGGATCTGCGCGACCCCCCAAAGCGGCTGCTCTACCAACACAAGGCTTTTACCTTTCTCTGGAAGGTGCCGTCGAGAGCCGCGACGATGACGGTTTTCCCAGCGTTGGCCAGCCCCTCACAGAACTCCACGATGTCCGGGAACTAGCGGAGGCGCAGGATCAGCGGAAGAAGGGGCAGCACTCCAGCAGCACGCGCCCGGGCGGCAGCGCAGGCCGCAAGCGGGCCGAGCCCGGCAAACCCCAGCCCGCTGCCCTCAGCCCACGGGACCGAGGGAAGGGATTGCCCACCCAAGCACAGCCTGGCAGGACCCGGCGGTGCTTCCCTCCCGCCCCGAGGGGATTCAGACCCTCTCCTGCACGGGGCGCTCTGGAGGGACCGTGTCCCGTGGAGCTCCCGGGGCCCACCCCGGCCGCACTTACGAACTGGCCCTCGTCGACGCCGACGACGGCAGCGCCCAGCGCCTCCTGGTACACGTCCCTGAGCAGACGGGCCGGCAGGGCCTCCACGGTGCTCCTGTGGGGAGGGCGGGGGGGGTTGAGCCGGGCAGCCCTGAGTGGGGCCGGCCACCCCCCGCCCCAGGGACTCACCTGTCGTGCGTGGAGACGCCGGCGGCGCCGTAGCGCGTGTCCTTGGCGTACTTCACCAGCAGGCACCGGTACTGCGCCAGCTGGAACCGCCGCACCCGCCGCAGGAGCTCCGTGCTGCAAGAGGCGGCCGTCAGCCTCGACCCCCTCCCCATCCCAGCCCTCCCCCCCCATCCCGGGCCTACCTCTTCCCGGAGAACATGGGCCCGAAGATCAGCTGGGGCAGAATGCGGGGGTCAGCGGGTGGGAGCCGGCCTGGGCCTGGCCCTGCTACGGCTCAAGCAGCACCGGCCACCTCCCCGGTGCAGGGGCGGCCCCCGCCACCCCCCAGCCTGGGCGTCCCTCCGGTACTGGCCCAGCCCCCCCCCCCACCACCCCCCACAGCCTGGGCATCCCTCCGGTACCGGCCCAGCCCCCGCCAGCCCCCTCCCCGGCCTGGGCATCCCTCCGGTACCGGCCCAGCACCCGCCAGCCCCCCCCCCACGAGCCTGGGCATCCCTCCGGTACCGGCCCAGCCCCCGCCAGCCCCTCCTCCAGCCTGGGCATCCCTCCGGTACCGGCCCAGCCCCCGCCAGCCCCCCCCCCCGAGCCTGGGCATCCCTCCGGTACCGGCCCAGCCCCCGCCACCACCACCACCACCACCACCACCACCACCACCACCACCACCACCCCCCACGGCCTGGGCATCCCTGCGGTACCGGCCCAGCCCCCGCCAGCCCCCCCTCCAGCCTGGGCATCCCTCCGGTACCGGCCCAGTCCCCGCCACCACCCCCCCCAGCCTCGGCATCCCTCCGGTACCGGCCCAGCCCCCGCCAACCCACTCCCCCCGAGAGTCTCTCCGGTACCGGCGCCGCCTCCCCATCCCCGCTGACCCCTCGGTGCCGGCCCGGTACCTGGATCTGGCCGCGGGGGCGGCTGGGCGAGCCGGGGTGGACACCGGGCACGGTCAGGCAGTTCATGGCTGACCCGCGCCCCGACTGCCCGCGCGCGCGCCCCGCCGCTGCGGCGCCGGCCAATCCGGGGAAGCCGCACGCCCACGCTGCGCCGCGCCGACCAATCGGAGGAGGGCTCGCGCCGCCGCGCCGGCCAATGGGAGCGCAGGCGCCAAAATTCTTACTTCAGGCGGCGGGGCCGCGCCATGCCCCGCGCCGCCTTCCCGGCGTGCCCCGCGCGCCCGCCGCCCCGCCAGACGTCATCGCCCCGCCAGCCCGCCCGGTGTCCCCGCCCGGCCCCGCCTCCCGGGCGGCCAATGGGAGAGGAGCAGCCCCGCGCGGTGCCCCGCCCCCGATCCCGTGCCCCGGCCCCGCCTCCCGGGCGGCCAATAGGAGAGGAGCAGCCCCGCGCGGTGCCCCGGCCCCGCCTCCCGGGCGGCCAATGGGAGAGGAGCAGCCCCGCGCGGTGCCCCGCCCCCGATCCCGTGCCCGTGCCCCGCCTCCCAGGCGGCCAATGGGAGCCACTCGGTCCCGCCCCCCGGGCCTCGGCCCCGCCCCCCCGGGCACGGCGGGGCGGCCGCGGGTGCCGAGCGGGTTCGGGGCCGGGGTCCCGGGCGCAGCATGGGCGGGTGGCGGGACATGCCCGCCGAGGTAGGGCCCGCGGGGCGGGGGCCGCGCGGGGCCCGGTGGGGCCGGGTCGCCGGCCGGGGGCGCCTCGTCCGCCCCCCGCCGCAGCCGCCGTGCCCCGCCCGCAGGCGCTGGAGGAGCAGTACTCGCCGAGCCGCTGGGCCCCCCGCCTGGGCAGCGACGCCGTCATCCGGGCCCACCTCGCGGCGACGGCGGCAGGTGAGCGGCGGGCACCGGGAGCGGGGGCACCGGGTGCGGGGGCACCAGGAGCGGGGGCACCGGGAGCCGGGGGCAACGGGGGCGGGGGCACTGGGAGCGGGGCCGGGGGCACCGGGGGCAGGAGCACCGGGAGCCGGGAGCACCGGAAGCGGGACCGGGGGCACCGGGGGCAGGAGCACCGGGAGCCGGGGGCACCGGGAGCGGGACCGGGGGCACCGGGGGCGGGAGCACCGGGAGCCGGGCCGGGGGCATCAGGGGCGAGGTCGGGGTTACCAGGAGCGGGTCACCGGGAGCCGGGCCGGGGGCACCGGGAGCCAAGGGAACCGGGGACGGGGACACCGGGAGCCGGGCTGGGGGCATCAGGGGTGAGGCCGAGGACACTGGGAGCCGGGGGCACCGGGGGCACCGGGAGCTGGGCTGCCCACGGGCAGAGCCCCAGCCGCCGCGTCCCTCCCGCCGCAGGCACCCGGCGGGCCCGGGCCGGCACGCGCACCTCGCTGCACGTGCCCTACGGCGACGGGGAGGGCGAGAAGCTGGACATGTATCTTCCCCCGGAACCTTCCGGAAGTAGGTGACGGGCGGGCGGGGGGGGGGGGGGACAGGGACCGGGACTCCCCTGCTCACCCCGGCTCCGCTCGCAGCCTTCCCGGTCCTGGTCTACATCCACGGCGGGTACTGGCAGTGCCTGAGGTGAGGCGGGTGGGCGGCACGGGGGCCCCTCGGGAGGGGGATGCTGGGTCCCCCGGGAGCGATGGGCCCCCAGCCGGCGCCCCCCCCGCAGCCCGGCCGCCTTCCCTTCCCGCAGCAAGGAGGAGTCGGGGTTCGCAGCCCCCCCGCTGGTGTCGCGGGGCGTGGCGGTGGCAGCGGTGGGCTACGACACAGCCCCCAAAGGTAGGTGCTGCCCGGCGCAGGCCTGACCCTGGCCCGACCCGACCCCGGCCTGACTCTGGCTGCGGCCTGACCCTGGTGCTGGCCCGACCCAACCCGACCCCGGCCCCGGCCTGATCCAACCCTGGCGCTGACCCCGGCCCGACCCCAGCCCCGACCTGACCCTGGCACCAGCCCGACCCCGGCCCCGGCCCGACCCTGGCCCGACCTGACCCCGGCGCTGGCCCTGGCCCGACCCCAGCCTGACCCGACCCTGGCCTGACTCCGGCCATGGCCTGACCCTGGTGCCGGCCCAACCCCGGCCCAACCTGACCCCAGCCCTGGCCCAACCCGACCCCAACCTGACCCTGGCCTGACTCTGGCCATGGCCTGACCCCAGTCCCGACCCGACCCCGGCCCGACCCAGCTCTCCACCCAGGCCACATGGACGCCATGGTGCTGCAGGTGCGGCGCAGCATCGCCTTCCTGGCGCAGCAGTACGCCGGGACCAGGTGGGTGCCCTCCGCCCCGTGCCGGGGGCGGTTTGGCGCGTGGGGGGCGACAGGGACGGCGACGGGAGGGGACAGACGAGCCCTGGGCTGCGCCGGAGGCTTCGCCCCGAGCGCCGCGGCGACGGGCAACGCGTGCCGGGCCGCGGCGCTGGCGGCTCTGCGCAGCGCGGGGTGGCCCCGCGGGCGGGCCCCGCGTGGCGTTCCCTGCGCCGCCTCACGGCTCCCGCTCCCCAGGGGCGTTTACCTGTGCGGGCACTCGGCGGGGGCCCACCTGGCAGCCATGGCCTTGGCCACGGACTGGGCGGAGTACGGAGCGACGCCGGACATCAGAGGTAGCGGCGCCGTGCCCGGCGGTGGGGCTGGAGGAGAACGGGTGCCTGCCCGCGGGACGAAGCCGTCTGCCGCCCGCACGGGGCCGTAGAGCTGGGGGAGAGGAGGTGCTCCAGCTGACCGCAGCCCGCAGGCGCCGGGAACGCGGGACTCCGGGCTCCGGCACATCCCCGGGGCACGTCCCCGTGCAGACCCGAGCCGCGGGGCCCCCCCCCACCGACACCTCTGCCCCCAGGAGCCGTGCTGGTGAGCGGCGTGTACGACCTGGAGCCCATCCTGCACACCTACGTCAACGACGCGCTGAGCATGACCCGGTGAGCCCGCACGCTGCGGGGGCAGCGGCCGGGGGGGAGGGCACGGGCGGGCAGCCTGCTCTGCCCCCGCCCGCGCCGCGGGCACCTCCCGACCGGGGCGCAGCCCCTGGGCGCCCCGCGGGCAAACGGCCTCTCGGAGCGCGGGGCCGCGGCGGCTGCCACTGCCCTGTCCCCCCCCCAAGGGAGGTCGCCCAGAGGAACAGCCCCATGCGGCACGTCACCCCCGCCCCGCCGGCGGCTGCGGCCTGCGAGGTGCTCGTGGCCGTGGCCCAGCACGACTCCCCGGAGTTTCGCAGGCAGTCGCAGGAGTACGGCCAGGTGACGCCCCCGGCTCCCCACCCCAGCTCCGCGGGGGTGCTGCTCCGGCCGGCCCGCTCGGCCCCGCGGAGCCGGGACGGAGCTGGCCCTTCCTGAGCCCGTTGTTCCCGCTGCCCCGTCTGGGGCGAGGGGGGTGGGCGTCCCTCCTGCCAGCGCCGCTCTCCGCAGGCCCTGCGCGCGGCCGGCTGGTCCGTCTCCCTGCTGGATCTCGCCGGCGTGGATCACTTTGACGTCATCGAGAAGCTGGCGGAGGACAGCTACGTCCTCACGCAGGTACGGGACGAGCTCCCAACCGACCTCCTGGCACAGCCTGGAGCGGCCCCACGCCAGCGTCCCCCGCCCCGGCGCCGGCTGTCCCCTCCAGGAGCGGGGGCGCGGGGCCAGGCCCCGCTCACGGGGTTCCTCATCCCAGGTGATCCTGAACATGATTTCGAGAGCGTGACGGCATCTCGGGAGCGAAGCGAGCCGGGGACCGGAGCCCTGCGTGGCGGCCGCCGGCACCCTGCGCGCGCCCGGCCCTCGCTCCAGCCGGCTGCGTCTCCTGCTGCCTCCGGGCGCCGGCCGCGCTCCGGCCCGCGGCCAGCCGGGGGTCCCGGAGCAGCACGGCACCGGCTGCCACGGGTTCTCGCCTGGCCGGGGCGGCTGCGGCTGGAGCGCGGGGCCTGGCAGCCGGCAGGGCTCCGGGCGGCGAAGGGTGTTCCCTCGGTTCCGTGAGCTGCCTCTTGCCGGTGCAAAATAAAATGGGAATAGCAGCTGCCTGGCTGTACCTCCGCGTCCTGGGGAGCCGGGGTGGAACCGAGCTGAACCGGGGCTGAGCCGAGCCGGGGCTGAGCCGAGCCTGAGCCGAGCCGGGGCTGAGCTGAGCCTGAGCCGAACCGGGGCTGAGCCAAGCCGGGGCTGAGCCAAACCGGGGCTGAGCTGAGCCTGAGCCGAACCGGGGCTGAGCCGAGCCTGAGCCGAGCCGGGGCTGAGCCCAGCCAGGTCTGAGCCGAGCCTGAACCAAACCCAGGCTGAGCCGAACCGGGGCTGAGCCGAGCCGGGGCTAAACCCGGGCTGAGCCGAACCGGGGCTGAGCCGAGCCGGGGCTAAGCCGAGCCGGGGCTAAGCCGAGCCAGACCTGAGCTGAGCCTGAGCTGAACCGGGGCTGAGCCGAGCCGGGGCTAAACCCGGGCTGAGCCGAACCGGGGCTGAGCCGAGCCGGGGCTAAGCCGAGCCAGACCTGAGCTGAGCCTGAGCCGAGCCGGGGCTGAGCCAAACCGGGGCTGAGCCAAACCGGGGCTGAGCCTGAACCGAACTGGGGCTGAGCCGAGCCGGGGCTGAGCCGAATCAGGGCTGAGCTGAGCCGGGGCTGAGCCAAGCCGCGGCTGAGCCGAATTGGGGCTGAGCCGAGCCGGGGCTGAGCCGAACCGGGGCTGAGCCGAGCCAGGGCGCACACGCGAAACATGACTGGAACCTCCTCTTCCACCACGGAGCTCCCATCCCGCGGCCGGGCTCTCCCGTGCCGGCAGTGGGGAGTGCAGCACTGCGCTCGGCCCAGCCCTTGGCACAGGCAAAGTTGGAGACCCACCGACCCAGAACGTGACAGGTTTGGCAGGCAGGGAAGCCCGGAGAGCCCGGCTGGGGGACAGGGGTGACGCAGGAGGGCACTGGGGCGCTGCCTGGGCCGGGACCCCCGGGTCAGTCCTGGCCACGTACAGACTGGGGGCTCTGTGCAGCTGCCCTGGGCCTGTGGCTGTGACAATTCCACGTCCTCGGGAGCCCCTGTCCCTCAACAGGGACCCCCGGGTTGCGACCGTGTCCCAGCTGCACGGCCAGGGAGGAGCACGCTCGGGAGGAAACGCCTTGCGCTGCCCCAGCTCTGCCCCAACACGTTTATTTTGTGCCCCGACCACCCCTCGGGTTGTGTCTCCGCTGGGCACGGGCCAGGGGCAGGATGTGGCCCCGGGGGGGCGGTGTCCAGCTCTGCTCTTGGGTGCTGCCGGCGGGACCCGAGTCACAGGAGCGGAGCTTCTGCAGGGGACCAGAGGGTGCTCCCAGGGTGCGTTTGCTGGGCGACCCGCGAGGCAGCGGCACCCCCTCGGGGGGGTCTGGGTGGCGGTGCGAGAGGTGCGCTGCCCTCTGTCCCTCTGGGCATGTCCGTGGGTGCTCCCCCCGAGAGGTGCAGTGCTGGGGTTGGGGGGCGCTCAGGCTCCCCCTGCGCTCGGAGGAGTCGGGTGCAGCCCCGGGGCCAGCTTCTCCTGGCACTTCCTAGCCACAAACTCCAGCTTGGTCTTGGCCAGCTTGGTGTCACGGGCCGAGACGTCGCGGTGCCAGACCGCCCGTGCGGTGCGCGTGGACCAGGGGCACAGCAGGACGCTGACCGCCTGGCCGGTCTCGGCCAGCTCCTCCTCGCTCACCGCCCGCAGGCGCTCGCAAAGCTCCGAGGGGGACAGCCAGCCCCCCGCGACGCTCACCATCACGATGTTGGTCTCCACCGCCGCGAGGTTGACGGAGCAGACGGGCGAGTTCAGCGCCTGGAGGCCTGGGGGAGGCAGGGGTGGGAGGCTGCGAGCCCCCTGCCCCGCTCCCCAGGAGAGGGGCTGCAGCGCTGGCCAAGCTGAAGAAGGGGCCCTTTGCCCTCCCCGTGGGCACCACAGGGACGGGCACGGCATCACCCCGGCACTCCAGCATCCCCCTCACCGGGTCCGAGATCCCGCGGGGGACAGCCCCCACGCTGCTGCCACCCCCGGCAGTGCCGGCGGGTGCTGGGTGCGGTGAGCCCAGCGGCTGGGCTGGGGGGGTTAAGGTTGGGCCCACGCCCAGGCAGCGTGAGCGGTGTCCAGCTGCCCATCCCTCCCGCTGTGCCGAGGGGCCCCAGGATACCTTCAGCAAAGCGGCGGGCGTTGCGGTGGTCTCCGCGCAGCGTCCCCTCAGCCAGCTCCAGCCCGACGCGGGCAGCGGCGGCCAGCACGCCCGCCTGCCGCATCCCCCCCCCCCAGCATCTTCCGCACACGCCAGGCCTCGGCGACGAACTCCCTGTCTCCGGCCAGCACGGCGCCGGCCGGGGCACCCAGACCCTGCGGAGCCACCGGAGAGGTGACCGGAGCTGCCCCGGGGGGGCTGCCCCTCCCGGGTAGTGCCCCGCAAGGTGGGCGCTCAGTCCGACACCCCGAACAAGGGCGAGGCCCCATCTGACCCCCGGGACCCCCTCCCCGCGGGAGCGCACCTTGGAGAAGCACAGGGACACGGAGTGGCAGTGCTGGGCGATCCGAGCCGGCTCCGCGTCCTGGGCCAGCGCCGCGTTCAGCAGCCGCGCCCCGTCCATGTGCACCCGCAGCCCGTAGCGGTCAGCAAGGCTGCGGACCTGGGGGGGGGGGGGGGCAGGGGAGCAACTGGGCTGGGAGGGACCTCCCAGGCTCCCAGCTCCGGGGTAAGGGCCTGGCATCTCTGGGTACCATCCCTGGGGCCCGTCCCTCAGTGCTGCCCCTGGGTACTCTCCCTGGGTGGCATCCCTGGGTGCTGTCCCTCGATCCCATCCCTGGGTCCTGTCCCTGGGTGCCGTCCCTTGGTGGCATCCCTGGGTACCGTCCCTGGGTGCCATCCCTGGGTACCGTCCCTCGGTGCTGCCCCTGGGTACTGTCCCTGGGTGGCATCCCTGGGTGCTGTCCCTCGATCCCATCCCTGGGTCCTGTCCCTGGGTGCTGTCCCTGGGTGCCGTCCCTCGGTGGCATCCCTGGGTGCTGTGCCTTGATCCTGTCCCTGGGTGCCATCCCTGAGTCCCGTCCCTCAGTGGCATCCCTTGGTGCTGTCCCTGGGTGCCATCCCTGGCTGCTGTCCCTTGATCCTGTCCCTGGGTGCCGTCCCTGGGTCCTGTCCCTCGGTGGCTTCCCTCGGTCCCGTCCCACCTGCACCCGCGGCCAGCGGGCTCCTACCTGCTGGAGGTAGGCGAGGGGCAGCGCCCGCCCCCCCGCCGAGCTGTGGGTGTTCTCCAGGCAGATGAGCCGGGGGCGCGGGTGGTACCGGCTGCCGTGGGCCTCGCGGATGGTCAGCTCCAGCCGCTCCAGGTCGAAGGTACCGTCCGGCAGGTCCGGCAGCGCCTGGGAGTGGACACCGGCCACCTGCGCGCGGGGCAGAGAGCAGAGCTGGGGGGGGGGGGTCCGCAGCCCCCACTCGTGCCCAGCTGCGGCTCGGGGCGATGCAGCCGCAGGAGGGCGGCAGCAAACCGCCCGCCCCTGCCGGGGGTGGGGGTCCCGCCAGCCCCGGCGCCCCCCCGCGGCACCCACCTGCGCGGCCCCGCCGTGCTCGTAGACGTGCAGGTGGGCGTCCCGGCCCAGGAGCAGCTGAGCCCCCCTGCGCGGGCAGTGGCACATCACTGCGGGGGGGGGGGGGGGGGGGCGCTGAAGGGGGGGCAGCACCCCCCGGGCAGCGCGGGAGGGGGCGGGGCAGCAGAGCGGGCGAAGGTTAACAGAGCAGAGCGGGGGAGGGGGGGCAGGTGCTGAGCGGGGTCTGCTTTGGGGAGGGGGCGGCAAGGAAGGGGCGAGGGGATGCGCCGGCTGGGAGCGGACCTGCCGCCCAGCTCCCGGCAGAAGCGGGGGTCTCTTCGGGACCCCGGGCGGGGCTGCTCTCGCCCTCCGCACCCTCCGCGGGACGGGGGCGTGAAGCTGCCCCCCCCCGGGGGCCTCGGGCGCAGCCCCCGGGCACTCACCGGCGATGAGGTTCGCCATCGTGGCCGTGGGCACGAAAAGAGCATCCTCCGTGCCCAGCATCCCCGCGGCCAGGCGCTGCAGCTCTGCGGGGGCAAGCACGGGGGTCCTGGGGGGCGGGGGGCACGGGGGGGAGCCCCACAGATCCCGCCTGTCGCCCCCAGCCCCAAGAAGCCCCGCTTTGGGCTCCCCCTCCCGACCGCCGCCCGGGGTTGCTGGCAGGGACCCCACCGGGGGGCGCGGTGCCCCGTCTCTGCCGGGGCCGCGGGGGGGGGGTCGCCGCCGCCCACCGTTGACCGCCGGGTCCTCCCCGTAGTCGTCGTCGCCCACGGCGGCGCGCGCCATGGCGCGGCGCATCCTCGCGCACGGCCGAGTCACCGTGTCGCTCCGCAGGTCCACGGTGCGCGGAGAGACCCCCGTGGGGCGGGGGGCACCCCGCGACCCCGCCGCGCGCGGCCGCCCCCTCCGCAGCACCGCCCCCCACCCCGCCAGCATCGCCGGGCCTCCGGCACCGGGACCGCCCCGCCGCAAGGGCTCCCGGTAGGGGGCGGGGTCGCCCGGCCCCCCCCTACGGGCGGGGCTGGCACCGGTACCGGCACCGGCACGGCCCGCAGGGGCTGTGGGACCTGCCCTCCCCCCCGCGCCTGAATCCCTCGCCCCCGGCCCACAGGGGGACACGGGTGGGTGATGCCCCAGGACCCCCCTGCAGCCCCTCGCTTTGCTGGGGGCGCCCACCCTGGTGGGGGGAGCACCAGCACGAAGCCCCCTCTGCGCCCCCCAGCTGGGGGGGTTCCGCTGCCCGGGGACAGCGCGGGGTGACCTTGGGGCTGGGACCCGGTTCCGGTCCCGGCTGCGGCCGGTGGGCACGAGCCGCGGCGCTCCGCCTGCACCGGGAGGGGGGGCACCAGTGTCCAGCCCCTGGCAGAAATCCCCCGCTGCCCCCGGAGCAGGGGGCACGTGCCCAGCACAGTGGCGAGCCCCCCCCCCTTGCCCCCGTCCGGCCGGGGCAGCCGGAGGCCGGTGATGCTCTGTGGGGCAGACGCTCTGCCTGGCCACGGGGGTCTGCGGGGAGAGCCGTGCCCCCCTCGTGCTGCGGGGAGGGGAGGGGGGGCCCAGCCCTGCAGCACTCGGCACCTCTCCAGGCGCTTGTGGGGGGAGCAGTGGGGCAGGTGCGTTCGGGGGCCCACCTTCCGCTCCCCCACGCACGCAGCCCCCGCGCCGTGCCCCCGCTATGCTGCGGCCTCCCCCGAGCCCTCCACCCACTCTGAGAGCCCCCCCGTGGCTGCCCCCACGTCCCCGCGCCCCCGTGCCCCCGCGCAGGGGTCCCCCGGCCCCCGCCCGCCGTGGGGCTGCACGTGGACAGGTCTGTTCGCTGCCTCCGCTTCCTCCGCGTTCCAGGAACTCCCGCTCCGGCCTCGAGCTGCTCCTGCTCAGGCAAAAGGCCTCTGATCTCCCCGATCTGATTTACCGGCACCGCGAGCAGCCGCTTCCCGTTACTGGCCCCGGGAGCACGGACCGCCGAGCTCTGCCGGCTGCTGAGCCCAGCCGCTCCCCACGGCTGCCCCACGGCACGCGCCGCCCCCCCAGCAGCTTCCCCTTCCAGTAAGGAAGGGTCTGGGGAGGGGGAAGAGCAGCTGTGGGGCGGGGGGCCCACGGTCTCAGGGGCAGCTGCCCCCCGGGGCAGCGCAGGCTCCGGAGCTGCTTCCTCCGCTCCCTCGGGAAGGGCTGGAGCATCCGCAGCCGCTCGCCCGTCCGCTCCCGGTGCTGCGGGTAGAGCATCCGTCCTGGCCGTCCCGCTCGCCTCCGTCCCTCCAGCTGCTGCTTTCGGAGACCCGAGGGGGCTGGTTTGGCCCCCCCACCCCGCCCAGGCAGGGCCTGGGGTCCGTGGCCTCAGGGGTCTCCCCCAGCGAGCCCCCCTGACCGCACTGGGGCTGGGGGCTCAGCGGGGGGGTCACCCAGGGCTGGGCAGTGCCACCTGCCGCCCCCCCGAAACGTGCCGCCGCGGTGGGCTGAGCTCATGCTCCAGCAGTGCCTCCCCAGGGCTAAAATTAGCAGCCGAGGCCCGGGGAGCGGAGCCCAGGTCCCGCGGCGCAGGATCGGGTTTCCCCCCTCCCTGCCGCAGGCCTGGCAGCCGCCGGGGCGATTCCCGGAGCCGGCTGGGCTCCCCCTGCCCCCGGCCCCACAGGCAGCCCCGCGGCTGCCAGGCCCTGCCCGCACGTCCCGGCCCCCCGGCCCCGGGGCTCAGCCCCGACACGCGTCCCCTCGGCGGGTACCGGGGGGGACACGGTGGCCGTCGCCGGTGTGGCTGTGCCTCCTCGGCCAGCGCTGGGCTGGGGATGAGCCGCCGGCCCCCGGCACCCCTGGGTGGCCCGGATTGCCTGTGCTGCCTGCGCTGCCTGTGCTGCCTGCACTGCTCCCTGCCTGCGCTGCCTGCACTGCTGCCTGCCTGCGCTGCCTGCACTGCTCACTGCCTGCGCTGCTGGCTGCCTGCGCTGCCTGCACTGCTGCCTGCACTGCTGCCTGCACTGCTCACTGCCTGTGCTACCTGCACTGCCTTCACTGCCTGCGCTGCTGGCTGCCTGTGCTGGCTGCCTGCGCTGCCTGCGCTGCCTGCACTGCTGCCTGCACTGCTCACTGCCTGCGCTGCCTGCACTGCTGGCTGCCTGCGCTGCCCGTGCTGCTCGCTGCCTGCGCTGCTTTCACTGCCTGCCCTGCTGGCTGCCTGCGCTGCCTGCACTACTCACTGCCTTTGCTGCCTGCACTGCTGGCTGCCTGCGCTGTTGGCTGCCTGCGCTGCCTGTGCTGCCTGCACTGCTGGCTGCCTGTGCTACCTGCACTGCCTTCGCTGCCCGCGCTGCCTGCGCTGCCTGCACTGCTGGCTGCCTGCGCTGCTGGCTGCCTGCACTGCCTGCGCTGCCTGCACTGCTGGCTGCCTGCGCTGCTGGCTGCCTGTGCTACCTGCGCTGCCTGCGCTGCTGGCTGCCTGCGCTGCCTGCACTGCCTGCACTGCCTGTGCTGCCTGCGCTGCCTGCGCTGCCTGCACTGCTGGCTGCCTGCGCTGTCTGTGCTTCCCCGTGGGCTGGGAGGGCCGGGAGGGCCCCACTCCCGGCCGGGCAGGGGGCAGCCGCCATCAGTCATACCCGGGGGGGCAGGAGCCGCGGAGCCAAGCCCGGGTGCGCCAGGCCGCGCGGGGCTGCTGGTCAGCCGGGCTGCTGGTCAGCTGGGCTGCTGGTCAGCTGGCCAGGGCACGGCCAGGCCTCCAGCGCCCGTCCATGCTGCGGCCGGCGTCGGGCCGTGCTGGGGCTGGGGGTGGCACCGGGGTTGGGTGCTGCCCTCCCTGCCGGGCCCCCCCCGCCGCCGTCCCGGGCTACCGGAGCCGCTGCCGTCGGGCCTGGGCTGTGCAGGGCACGTGCCGGCGATGCCCACGGCATCCGCGCGAGCCTGAGCCCGGGGCGAACCCTCGACGGCTCCGACGGGACCCCCCGGTGGGCACCAACGCCTCGAGCTGGTGGGCCGGGACGGCCCGGGGGGGCTGGGGGGGCTGGCCGGGGGTGTGGGGCTCGGCCGCCGTTGCCGTCGCGTCCCGGGGGGCAGCGCCGCTGGGCGGGCGGCAGCCGGTGGTCCCGGCGCCTGGGCAGGGATCCGCGGGCAGGGGCTGCTCCGGGGGTGCGGCGGAGACCCCCCCCGGCCGGTGCCCGGGCCAAGCCGTGCGCCGTGTCCCGGCCGCGCGGCCCGTGCCGGCAGCCGGCCGGAGCCCGGTGGATGCCGCCGGCCCCCGGGGCTGCGGGAGCGGAGCTGGGGGGTGGTGCGGTGTCGGCCGGGCCCCCCAGCCCCCCATCCCGTCCCCAACCTGCGCGGGTGACCCCTCCCTCCGCCGGCAACAACTTTTCCAGTAAAACCACCGCAGAAATCCCGGCTTCCCGACAGGCCCGCCCCTCGGCCGCCGGGGGGGCGCGGGCCGCCCTTAACCCTTCCCGGCCCGGCCCCGCTGCCGCCCGGCGCCCCCCGCGCCGCCCCGGCCGGAGGCTCCGAGCCCGGGGCCGGGCGCCCCGCGGAGCCGCCCGTGAGGGCTCTGGCTGCCCGCCCCGGGCCAGCGATGCCCCCCGCTCCCCGCGGGGTCGGGGGGTCCCGGGGGGCGGCGGGACGGCAGTGCTAGAGCAGCCTGACCCGCCGTGCGTGGGGGAGGTGGGTGGGAGGGGGCTGGTACGGCCCCCGGCCTCGGGAGGTATTTGTGCCCGCATCCTGCCCAGGTGCGGTCCAGGCAGTGGAAGGGACCCCCGGGCTCTGGATGGGACCCCCGGGCTGGCCGTGCCAGTGCCGCGGCAGGTTTTGAGGGATCAGGGACTTGACCCCGCCGTGGGGCAGAAGGAGCATCCCAAGGGCAGAGGAGCCGGCGAACCGGCCGGGAACAAAGCCCCTCTCCAAGGGGTCCCCGGCCTGGCCCTTGGGGCTGGGGGGCAGCCGGGGGGTTTGGGTGCCCAAGTGGGGTGGGGTCCTGGTGTCCTTGGCCGGGCAGGAACCACGTGCTGTGTGGGGCAGAGCTCGGAGCCGGCTTGTGGGGCTGACACCCCCCCTCGCAGCAGGCACCCATGGCAGGGCCAGGCACGGGCTCCGGGTGGGCAGAGCCGGGGCTGGCCGGGCACCGGCAGCCGTGCCGGGAGCTGTGCTGGGCCGTGCCTGGCCGTGCCCGCCCTGACCCCGCGCTGGCCTCGGCACCGGCCGAGCTGTGCCGAGCTGTGCCGTGCCGTGCCCGGCGTGCCGCCCGCCCTGGCCCTGCGCTGGCTGCGGCACCAGCCGAGCTGTGCCGTGCCCTGCGTGCCGCCCGCCCTGGCCCTGCGCTGGCTGCGGCACCGGCCGAGCTGTGCCGGGCCGTGCCCCACGTGCCGCCCACCCTGGCCCTGCGCTGGCTGCGGCACCAGCCGAGCTGTGCCGGGCCGTGCCCCACGTGCCGCCTGCCCTGGCCCTGTGCTGGCTGCGGCACCGGCCGTGCCAGGCCGAGGGAAGTGCTGTAATTGTTTTCTCTGTGGCCCGAGATGAATAATTGAGAGGTCTTTGAGGAGAATTAATTAGCCCGGTTATTGGCAGTAAACGCTGTTCTCCAGCTGATGAAATAGATCCCGAGCCACACGTGGGGCGGGCGGGTGCAGGTTGCTGGGCTGCTCCGGAGCTCGCCGGTGCCAGGTCCGTGGGTCAGCCATGCCAGCGCCCCGTGCCCGCCGTGGGGCAGGCGTGCCGGTGCTCCTGCGGCCTCCCGGCAGCCCCCGTGCCTGGAGCTCGCTGTGCCCACGGCGTCGTGCGGGGAGCCCCTCGTGAGGGGGGGCGTGGGGTAGCGAGGGGCGGGCGGGATCCTTCCAGGAGCAGGGGGCTGCTCTGCACAGGGTGGGCTGGGGACCCCGGCATCCCCGTGTCCCCAGCGGTACCGAGTGCCGCTGCGACGGTGCAAGGAGGGCAGCCGCCCGCCGGGTGGGACCCCTCTGCTGCCCACCGTGCCCCTGCCGCTTCCCGCTCCGTGTCAGCTCCCAGCCCGTCCTGGAGGGTCCTCCCTGTGCAGACCCCGCTACATCCCCTTGCGTCTCCTTCCTGACCGCAGCCAAGGTGGTGCCAGCCACCTCCTCCTGGTGCCCTGGGCGCGAGGGGCAGGGCGCCGCGTGGCCGGCGCCGCTCAGACAAGGATTTCCTTGTTGCCGCACGAGCCGTTTGCCGGGCTCCCAGTTCGGCCGTTAACGGGGTTTGGCACGAGGCTCCGGCAGCCCCAGCCGTCGGATTTCCATCGATCAGCCCGGCGCGAACGCGTGGGGCTCGCTGCGCTGGGGCTGCTCGGCCTGGGCGCGGGCACCGCAGCCCGCGGGCGGCTCGGGGCCGGGATGGAGCTGCCCTGGGACGCCGGGACATGGGCCTGGGACGGTCCGGGGACGGTTGGATGAGCCGCTCCTGGATTCGGGGCAGGCTGGGCTCGGCAGGCGCAGGCCGAGGGGGCTGTGGGAGCCCCTCTGGGGGGGGGAGCTGAGAGCAGCTCCTGGGCGTGGAGCATCCTGGCAGGGCAGAGGCCGGGGGGGCCGGGGGGGCCGTGGCTGCTTCCCAGCAGGCAGGTCGGAGCGGCCCCTCGGCCGTTTGTTTCCAGGAACGGCAGAAAGTGTAAAGCAAAATAAAGCAGCTTCCCAGAGCCGAGGTCCTGCCGCGTCTGGATCCAGCCCCACACCCCCCTCCCTCCCCCGGACCCAGAGAGGCTGCTGGGTGCTCAGCTTTGCCCCCCTGCCTGCCCTGCCGTGGGGTGGGGGCCGCAGCCGTGCCCTCTGCCCCGGGCATGCCAGGTCCCGCTGCCCCCGGAGCTGCCCCCAGAGCTGCCCCCGGAGCTGCCCCCGCCATGCCAAGCCGGGCAGGCAAACGGCTCGGCGCCACGGGAGGCCCACGCCACGGCTGCAGCTGGGGCTGGCGGCCACCGCTCGCCGCCCACCGCCGCCGGGAAGCCGCGCCGCAGCACATGGGCCCGCTGCACCGGAGCTGCGGGTCCCGCGGCCCCCCCGGAGCACCGGGCTGCCCTGTCCAGAGCAGCCATCCCTCCCTGCTGCGGACGCCGGCCGTGCGGGGCCGTGCCCGGCCAGGACCCTCGCTGGGTACCCCGAGCGGGGCAGGGGGTGTCGTTCCCGGAGGGTCTCCTGGGAGCGGGAATTTTGCTCCCAGCAGCCTTGTGTCCAGGAGAGGAGGCGCCGGGAAGCGGGACCCGTTGTCCCTGGTTTCCACGGGGCTGGGGGCTGTGGGATGGCTGGTTTGGGGCCCGTGTCCCCCCCCCCGCTCACCACGGTGGGCTGGGGCTCCCCTTCACCCCGGCCTCGCCCACCCGGTGGGTTTCCCTGAGCCCCTCACCTCTCCCGTGTGCCGGCCACCACGTCCCCCTGCTCCAGCCCCCAGCCCCGCTGCGCCAGCAGACCTCAGGCAGAGCCCCCCCGGGGGGGCGCAGAGGCTGTGAGCGAGGGAGGGGGCTGTGGGGCTGGGCTCAGCTCTGCCCCCGCCGTGGGATCAGTGGGGCTGAGGCTGTGGGGAGCCATCGTGGGGGGCACGTGGGATGAAGTCAGGCGGGCGGGGGCCGCAGCGGGACTCTGGAGCGTGGGGTCACGCTGCGGCCGGAGTCAACGCCGGGTCCGGGTGGGCTGGGGGCAGCCCCCGCTCCGGCCCCCCGTTCTGCAGAGCTGCTGCGCCGGGCGGCTGGCGGGGGGTGGGGGAGCCGCCGGGCTCAAGGTGACGTTTCGGTTCCCGCTCTGGGCGTGCTTCCCCCGTTATCAAGAAAGGCCCCTGCTCTCAGCCCGCAGAGTTTCGGCAGCGTGCGGAAACCAAGAGAAACCCCAGCCCCGGCCCCCCAGCCCCCCCCTCCTCCCCCCAGCCGGAGCCTGGCCCCGGGGCTGCAGCAGGACACCCTGGGCCGGTGGCGTCCCCGCGGGTCAGCAGTGACCCCACAGTGGGATGCAGCGGGGCAGCAGTGGGGGCAGCGGGCGGGGGTCTGTGTGAGCTGCCCCTCCGTCCGCAGCTGCACGCCCCCCACTCCGCTCCTGGGGGTGGGACGTGCCCGCTCGGGGCACAGGGAAGATGCTGCCGCTGAGCCCCGGCTGCGACCCACGGCTTCCCCCCTGCCAGCACCTGCCTGCGGGTGCCAGCGCAGCCAGGGGCTCCCCACCGCAGCCGGGGGCTCCCCGCCGCAGCCAAGCGCCACGGCCACAGCCCGCCAGCCGCCCCGGCCACGCGGTATCGAGCTCCGGCGGCACCGAGCGCCGGCGGCACCGGTGGCTCACGTCCGTGTGGGGACCCGCTCGTGGCTGGGGCAGCTGTGTGGGGCGCCGGGGCTGCGGCCCTGTGGGTGGGGGCACCCACGCCGTGGTGGGAACGCGGACCCACCCCGGCACAGCACCCCGGCTCCGGCGGCTCCCAGGGCGCCGCTCCCCGCCGTGGGCACCCCGGGCCGCCGCGGTGCTGTGCCTGCAGCCCTCGGCCGCGGCTGGGAACAGGAACCTGGGTGGGAGGTTGTGCAAGGGGGACCCGCCGAGGGCACTGGGTGTCGAAATTCCACCCTCTTACAGAAAAGCCCCCGGGCAGAATTCCTGACAGGGGTGATTCATCCCCCGCTGGAAGCGATGACTTGGCCTCTCCAGTAAACCCTCTTCGCCCCACGGAGGACAGGGGCAGCCAGTGCCACCGCGCCCTCGCCACCGCCAGCGCCCGCTCCGCGGTGCCGGGGCCGCCCCAAGCCCCGCCGGGGGTGCCGGGGGTGCCGGGCGAGCGGAGGAGGGCTGGGGTCGGCGGGGGGGCTGGGCAGCGGGGAGGTGGGCGCCAGCGGAGTTGACTCCCCGGCTCCCATCCCCACGGGGGTGTCCCTGGCCCCGGCTGCCACCCCAACCCGGGGCGGGCCAGTGCCTCGGCCGGGTGCGTCGGGGGGCCGGTGCCCCACCGGCGAGGGCACACGGACGGCCCTTTCCAGGAAGCGTGCGGAGGGCGGCCAGGCTGCGGCGTTCCCGACAGCAGCTCTGGTTTTAATAACAGCGAATCAATGGATGCCCGATCCTGGCCGGAGCAAGCTCCTGCGCTTCCTTCCCCGGGCTCCCCGGCCGGTGGCTCCCCTGCACGGCACACACGGCCGGGATGGGCGGCCTGACCCCGGGCCCTGCACGCGCGCTTCCGGGTGCCGATGGCCCACCGCCACGCCGATGGCCCACCCCCACCCCCAGGGTGCTGCCTGCACCCCGGGGTTCCTCCGCATGGGGATGGGGGGGGATGGGATGGGGTGAGAGGGGGTAGGGTGGGATGGGGTGGGATGGGGTGAGATGGGATGGGGTGGGGTGGGATGGAGTGGGGTGGCATGGGATGGGGTGGGGTGGCATGGGGTGGCATGGGGTGGGACATCAGGGGTCCTGGGTGCCCCTGCCCAGCCCCGGGCTGTGCCCACCCTCCCGCAGGTGCTGCTCCACGGCTGGGCATTCCCGGCTGCTCCCAGCTGCTGGCCACCCCCAGCCGCGCACTGTGATTCAGCCCCCCCTTCCCCGCGGGGTTTGCACAAGCCTCCCCGCGCGCTGCGCTTGTTTTGAGAACAGATTAGTCACGGCTCTGAGCTGGCTTCCAGCAAACGCACAACGGCCCCATGGAAAAACGAGGACGGCGGAGTGATGAGTCAGCAGGGCTCACCCTCCCAGCCCCTGGGTGCCAGCTGTCCCCTGCTCCCGTGCGGCCACACGCGCCCGCGGGGACCACCCGGCCGGGGTGGGCGATGCAGGGAAGGAGACCCCGGGGGCAGCGCCTGCCTGGGTGGGCTGGATGGGATGCTGGGCCCCGGGGGTCCCTGGGGGTGACGGGCCCTTGAGCGCAGCCTCTGGCCCGTCCCCGAGCCCCCTCCTGCGCACGGAGAGTGGGTGGTCTCCCCACCCTGTGGGCACCTCGCCGCCCTGAGCCCTCCCCGGAGCGCCCCGCTGCCGGCAGCTCCAGCTCAGCACCCCAGCAGCGGCCGCCGCGGTGAGGGGGCTCTGGGTGCTCGGAGCGGCTCCCCGGGGCCAGGAAGCCCTGGTCCCACGGGGCTGGGCCCGCACCCCGGGCACAGGGGCTGCGCCGGTGACAGGAACTCCCGGGGCGTGCCCTTACCGTACCTCGCACCTCGCTCTGCAGCCCTTTATTGCCCGGCCCTGGCCGGCTGCCCGGCGGCACGGCACGCTGCCAAGCCTCCGTGCCAGGTGGCTTATCGTGATCCCACGGCGCTGGACACCAACTGGGGTCGGCTGCCAAGGATGAACAATGTAATTGCTGGAATTACAGTAAAGTGCTCCCATTCCCACTCGTTAAACGCCGAGATGGGGCCCTGGGGTCCTTCTAGGGAACATCTGCTCCAGCTGTGCCCCCCGCCAGCCGCACGCCCCGTCCTCGCCCGGCGCCCCCGGCCCTGCTGGCACAGGGTCTCCGCCACCGGCCCCCGGGAGCCGTGGGACAGGCTCGGCTCACCAGGTTTGGGGCGAATTTGGGGCCCCTGGCATCGTGCCGCAGCGGGGAGGGGACAGGGTGGGAGCAGCAGCACCAGCCCCACTGATGTGGGGTGCCACACCCAGGAGCCCCGTCCCCGGCCACGTGTGCGGCATCGCCGGCGGTGGCTCCTGCGCCGGGGCCAGGGCTGATGCGAGGCCAAGGGATGCTCCAGGGCTGGGGTTTGGCACCTGCCCACGGCTGCGCTGCCAGGGTCATCTGAGGACGCTGCACTGTGCTGGGCAAGCACGGCCGAGGCGGCCGGTAGCCCGGAGCACCCACCGGGACCTCCTGCGCCGGTGCCCACGGTGCCTGCGGCGGCGGCAGGTGCCTCGCCCCAAACAAAGGTGCAGAAGTGGAGGGGGTCCGGGGGTCCGGGGGCTGCCAGCTGGGGAGTGGGAGAGGGCTGACCCCGTGCGGGGCGCAGGACGGGTCTGTCCGTGTCCTGGCACCCTCTGCCCACCCGGCACGGCCCCCCCGACCCGACACAGGCGGCACTTGGCTGCGGGACCCTCGGTCCCTGGGGCAGAGGAAGGGCTGGGGGTGCAGGATGCAGGCAGCCCCCGGCACCACTGCCCCCCCCCCCGCCTTGGCTGGATTCCAGCTGCAGGATGGGGGGGGGGAGTGCTGCGGCTGCCATTGCCCTGGCAACACGGCTTTGTTTGAACCCTTCCTCCCAAATGTTAGGACTTTCTTCGGGATCCAGCTGCCGGGATGAAAACTTCCTCCCCGGCTGTGGAAATGGGCCGGGGGGGGTTTCCGCCCCACCCGTCTCTGCGTAGGCAGCGAGAGCTCTGCCCCTCACCGTGGCCGGTGGTCGTGGGGTGCAGCCCTGAGTGTGGGAGTGGGCAGGGCTGTGGGGCACTGGGAGAGGCTGCTCCCCCGCAGGGTCCCGTGGGGCGGGTGAGGGGTCTGTGTCCCTCCAAGCTGGGGGCTGTGCTGGCTGGTAGGGCCGCAGGACCCCCGGCCCGTGGGGTGGTGGAGGTGGCTGCTGGCCGGGGGGGTCCGGGGCAGCCCCTGGAGCTGCTGGTGGAAGGAGTGAGGAATCCGCAGCTGCTGGAGCTGCCTGGGAAGCAGCAACAGAGGGTTTCCATGGCGATGTACACAGGCCCATCTGCATCCCAAAATACATCCTGGGCACGGGGGTCCTGCTGCCAGCCTGTGCTCCCCACCTGCTCACAGCCCTGGGAAGAGGTGGGGGCCAAACCAGGCCCCCAGCAAAGGGCCTTGGGGCAGAACCTGCGGCCACCAGGGCTCTGCCGCCTCTGTGACAGCAGCGGGATGGGCTACCTGCCTGCCCGGGCCAAGGGGCGAGGTGAGGGGACGCCGTGGGGCCAGGGGCTCCCACGGGCCCCGGGGATGTCGAGCTGTGGGGCCACACAGCCCCGCTCCTCCTCCGGTGCAGGGACCCAGCACCGGTCCCCAGCCCGCGGCCGGCTCCGGAGCCGTGCCGCATAGCCGGAGCTCGCGCTTCCCAGCAGCACGCCGGGGAGCAGATGTCAGCCCTGGTTCCCAACTGTCCCCGTGGCCCCGGCCGGACGAGGAATTGCCATGTAAGGAGCAGGTGGTGCCATTTACAGTAAGTCCCCGGCTGCTGCACAGCCCTTTCCTGCATCCTACTGGGAAACGCGGCGGTGGATGTGGGAACGTCCTGGCGCTGTGGAGCCGAGGCAGGAGGAAGTGCACGAGGGGTGTGCCGCGAGGTCGGGGTGTTCATGGCGACATCGCTGCCCGGCTCTGCCACCCCGCTGCTGCCACTCCCTGCCACCTTCCCCGGGGTGACCCCCCGGGTGCGAGGACAGGAGCCCCTGGGTAACGGCTCAGCCAGCCCGGGGGGACACCCCAGGGTACTCCGTGCGGTGCCACCTCACTCCTGCTGTGGGCTGGCCTGTCCCACGGCCCCTCTCGGACAGGCTGGCAAGGGGCCGGTGCCTGCCTGCGCATCCCACCAGGGGGGATCTGGCACAGCCGGGTGGGACAAGGGGGCTCGGAGCCGAAGGTCCTCTCCTGGCACGGCCACTTGTGCTGTGCGGGCCGGGGCTGATCGCCCCACAGCCACGGCTGGGGCAGCTGCTGGGGCTGGGGTGCCCTCGGGGGTCTGTCCCGCTCCCCAGGGAGTCGCAGCTCCCAGCTGAGCCCCCTCAGCTGCGCTGCCCGGCCGGGGCTGTCCCCGCGGCAATCGCCGGCTGCAGTTGTTTCCTGTTTCTGGGTCCGCGGAGGCTGGTACGTCCCGGAGCAGGTTTCCTGCACCCCCTGACCCCGCAGCGCTCGGGTTCGCCATCCTGGCAGACACTTCCTTCTCATGCCAGTAACAAGCCGGCGGCGTGGTGGGAAGCGCTGGTGGCTGGCCCGTGCCCCCCCGGGGGCCCTCCCGCGCCCCAGCACCTCAGCAGGGGCTCACGGCCCCGTTCGCTCTCGCTCTGCTACGCACACCCACCGTCGCGGCGTTGGGGAGGGGGCGGGTGGCCAGGGCCTGCAGCCCCGTGCCAGGGTGGCCTGGTGGGACAGCCGGGGGGTGCTGGGAGCTGGTTTTCCCAGTCCAGCCGCACCAGGTTTGGGTAGTTTGTGCTCAGAGCAAGCGGAGCAGAGCTGCTGGCTGACCCGTTCCATCCCGTTCCATCCCATCCCATCTCATCCCATCCCATCCCATCCCATCCCATCCCATCCCATCCCATCCCATCCCATCTCATCCCATCCCATCCCATCCCATCCCATCCCATCTCATCCCATCCCATCCCATCCCATCCCGTCCCATCCCATCCCATCCCATCCCATGCCATCCCATCCCGTCCCATCCCATCCCATCCCATCCCGTCCCATCCCATCCCATCCCATCCCATGCCATGCCATGCCATGCCATGCCATCCCATCCCATCCTGTCCCGTCCCGTCCCGTCCCGTCCCGTCCCGTCCGTCCCTACTGGTGCTGGCTCAGCCCAGCACAGAGGGAAAGCCCGTGGGGGCTCCAGCCTCCAGCTGCGTGCTGCGCGTCCAGCACGGGGAGGTCGAGGCCTGGGGCTGCTGCCTGGCAGCCTGCGGGGCCGGTGCCTGGAAGGATGCTGTGCCGCTGCCTGGCAGCGTGCAGGGCCGGTGCCTGTGCCGCTGACTGGTCCAGCCCAGGGCTGGTGCGGCACGGTGAGGAGCCCGGGCCCCCTGCTCAGCTGCTGGGTTGCCCGGCTTGGCTCGCGATGACCACCACGGTGCTCACTGCCAGCGGGTCCTCAGGCTGCCCTAGTCCCTGTCTGGCCGTGCCAGGCTGGTGGGAGTGGGGGGTCTCAGGGTGAGCAGGGCTGCGGCGTCTCCTCACTGCACCCGCCCGGTGCCCAGCCCCTGGGTTGGGGGTGTCGCAGGACCACCGCGTCCCAGCCCTGTCTCCCCGTGCACGTACCCCGTTTCCCTCCCGGCACCGAGAACGTCTGCCCGGTGCAGGAAACCTCCGGGGGGGTGAGCTCAGGCAGCCCCTTCCCCAAACGGGGGGCAGAGGGGAACTGGCTGCCCGCAACACGCTCTATCGGCCGCTTACGAAACGCGGGGCCAAGTCCGCTCGGCTTTTCTGGAGAAGGCGAGAGGTTTGTGAAACCTTCGGCAGGGATTTGCCCGCCGGCCGCCGCGTCACCGCTGCCGCGAGGTTGGGTGCATTCCAAGAAACCCGCGGGGCCGCGGAGCTTCCCGGACTCTCGGCTCGGCAGCGGGTTGCAGTGCTGCCGCGGCCCGAACGGGAGGGAAGAGGCCCCCGAACGGCAGCGCCGGCACCCGGAGCCCTTCTGGGAAGTGGCGAAGCCGAGGCCGTTCCCACGGGGATGGGAGGGCTGGGGTCCGGTGGGGGGTGTCGGGCAGAGCCGCTGCAGGCAGCCCGGCCACCCTCCCTGGGGGGCAGCTTGCCCGCTCTGCCCCACGGCGGGGTGCTGGGAGCCCCCTCACTCTGCAGGGGAGGCTGGGGGTGCTGAGGCCCCCTGGGACCCCGGTTCCCCATCCCCTGCCGTGCCCGGGGGCTGCGGTGGTGCCCGCAGCACCACTCCTGCCCGGAGTCACCGGTGCCGCCGGAGCCCTGACGTCGAGGATGTGCCCCGGCAAGGCCTGGCGGGCGGCCACCCGCGCACATGGACATTCCTCGCATAGCTCCGGCGGGTGCCCGGGCAGGCCACGGCACTTCCTGGCAGCCCACGAGCCACGGCCCCGGCAGCAGCACCAAAATAGTCGCTGGGACCGTGCCGTGCCCGCGGCCCGAGCGGGCACATTCCCCCTCCCTCCGCTCCGGGGCGATTCCAGGGGGAAGCCTTTTCCCGGCGGCTGGGGTTCCCTGGGTGGGAGCGGGGTGTATGATGCCTGGCACCGTGCCCACAGTGCGGGGCCGGGGGGGCTGTGGGTCTGGGGGGACTGCGAAGCACAGGGCGCGTGGGCACAGCCTGCTCCTCGCTGCCGGGGGCTCCGCGGGGGGGTGGGGGGGTGGCCCCTCCCAGGAGTTTCCCCCACGCCCGCCCTGGGTGCAGGTCTCCTGCCAGGCTCCCCTCCTGCCAGCCGGAGCTGGGGGTCTATCCCCATGCCCGCTTCGCACCCGCACGCCGGGTAGGGGGCCAGGCAGTGCTGGGGGCTGCGAGACCCCCGGGGGAATCCTCTCCCTCCTTCTCCTCTCATACCCTTCCCCGGGCATCTGCCCCGGGCTGGGCAGGGGTCTGGGGTAAGGGTCTGCACGGGACAGCCGGCGGCTCTGTGCAGTGGGGGCGCGCAGGACCCCCGCCTGCCCGAGCTTCTCTGCTCACCTCGCTTACGGCCCCTCCCCACGCCTCCCGGTGCCCCGTTCCCGCAGCCCTTCACCCCATCCCGCACCGCCTCCACCCTCCCCTCCCAAACCTGGGCTGGGGGCTGGCTGGAGGCAGGACGGGCTCGCAGCGGAGCGGGGCTGGGCCACGGGCCAGCCTTGGCCACCGGCCAGCCTTGGCCACCGGCTCGGCTCCCCCGTGCCCAGCACCACTGGCCGAGGCCCAGGGACGGTCCGTGGCCGTCGCACGCGGCGGGAGCGGGTCCTGAAGCCGCGGCGCGGGGCCCCGACGTACCTGGGGCAGCGCTTACGCGCGCCGGGCCACGAGTCACCGCACTGGGATCATCCCAGCACCCGGAGCGGCTCCGGGAAACCGGCGCTTAGTGGCGTAAACACCGACCCCGCGTCGCAGCCGGGGGGGGGGCTGGAGCGGCCTCGGGGGAGGGAACAAACCAGATCGGGGGGGTTTCATTAAAAAATAGTGCTCTTTATTATAAATTATGGAAACATTTCCCTTCCGAATATAAATATAAATATGTGCAAAGGTTCATCTGAGTTTTGGTTCGGTTGAGTCTTCAAGCATGGTTCTGCTCAGCCCGCGAGGCTGGAGGCGACGGTGGAATCTTTATAAAAGACAGTGATTCACGTTGGCCTGTAAACATCCCTTCGGGTCAGAAACGACAGAATAAAACAAAACAGGAAAAAAAACCAAAAAAGCCAGAAAAACCCCAACCGCTTCTGCGGGCGGACGCAGAAAAGCTCCGGGGAACCCCCCCCCGCCGGAATCCCGCGTGGCCGGGCTCTGCGGGGAGCGGCCGGGCGGAGGTGGGGTGCGATGCTCGGGAGGATCGGTCCGGCCGCAGCTCCTGGTCCCCGGGGTGCTCCGTGCGCCGGGCTCTCGGCAGCGCCGGGACACGCCGTCGCCCCTCCAGCTCGGCGGCACGGCGCCGGGGGAACGGCGTGCAGTAAACCCAGACCACGGGGCTGGGGGATATTAAGGCTTAGTCCCCCGGAAAATGGCAACGAGGGGAAAAAGGCAGCGACCTCCGGGCGTGGGGCGGCACGAGAGGGGCTCCCACGCGCGCGGAGGCAGCGAGAGGTGAAGGACAGTCCGGGCGGGCAACGCGCTCCCCTTAAAACCGGGGAGGAGCGGTTCAGGCACCCGCCGGGCCCAGCGCTTCCCGTCGGCTGGAGGCAGCAGGGGGTTCTCTCCAGGACACCCCCGGGGGTGGTCTCGCGGTGGTCGGGGCGCGCGTCCCCCCCGTGCCGCGGGTGCCATCCTGGCTGCCTGAGCCCGCGGGGGCTTTGCCGACGGGCTCTCCCCGGCCGCGAGCGGGAAGCCTCGGCGCCGGGCGCACGGTAACATCCAGAGTCCAGCCGGAGCAGTCTCCTGCCCCGCCGAGACGGGGGTGTTGCGCTCCCTCGGGGGGGGTCCCAAAGGGTGCCGGGCTGTGCTGGCTGCAGCCCCGAGCCCACCGTGGCTCGCCCCGGTCCCCCTCCTCTCCTTCCCAGGGGGAGGGGCTCGGCGTGCCCTGCGAGTCCCCGCGCCGGTGGGGTCTGTGCCTGTCCCCTGCTCTTGTGCTTGTAGCGTGTCACCTCGCTCCGGTCCCTTAGAGGGGGGCATCGTACTGGTCCAGGAACTCCTTGATGGGGGCCGGCAGCTGAGCCATCTTCTCGTAGGAGTCCAGGTGCCCGTTGACCGTCTTGCGGCAGAGGTGCTGCAGGCTGGAGACGCTGGAGGAGAGCGGGCGGCTCAGCACCAAGGGGATCTTCTCCCCGCCCGAGTAGATGTAGTAGGTGCGTTTGGGGTGCAGGGGCCCCCCCGGCTGCTCGGGGACGGCGCAGGGCGCGGGCGGCATGTAGTGATGCACCAGCTTGAGCACGCAGTCGAAGCGGGGCACGGGTTGGCTGCTGCGAGGGTCGCTCTGCAGCGAGAAGCTGCCGCCCTCGCACTGGATGCGCAGGTTCTTGGTGCCCGACTCCGTCTTGACGCTGAGGGTGAAGAAGTGCCGCTGGTCCGAGCTGTCCCTGATGAGGAAGGTGCCGGCGGGCTCGGCGCTCAGGAGCAGGTTGGCCTCGCCGCCCGTCACCGTGCTCCAGTAGAAACCGCTCTCCTGCAGCTTGCGCACCGTGTTCACCACGAGCTGGTACTCGCTCTTGGAGCTGAAGGTCTTGAGGCGCAGGCTGGTGTCGAGGGGGCGGCTCATCCCGGCGGCGGGGAACTTGCTGTGGGTGACCATGGCGCACGGAGCCAGCTTTGCGCGCTCGCGGAGCTGCTGCCGGGAGCAGCGGCTGCTACACCATCACCTGCGGGACGGGACAGGCGGGCGGTGAGACACGGCACCCCCGCTGCCCCCCCTCTCCCTTCCCGGGGGCGTCCCCCGCCTATCGCCCTTCCCCGCGCGGCACCGGCATCCCCCAACCCCGGCCACTGCCCCGCTGGGGCACCGGCACCCCCGGTTAACCCGCTCCCAGGGGGGCACCGGCACTCCCAGGCCCCGGTTATCCTCTTGCTGTGGGGCACCGGTTCTGCTCGCCACCGCCTGCCTCCCTCCGGGGGCGCTCCGGCATCCCTCGTGCCCGGCTATCCCATCCGGGGGGGGCACTCCGGCATCCCCGGTGCCCGGCCATCCTGCCCCCGTGCCCGGCTATCCCGTCCGGGGGGGGCACTCCGGCATCCCCGGTGCCCGGCCATCCTGCCCCCGTGCCCGGCTATCCCGTCCGGGGGGGGCACTCCGGCATCCCCGGTGCCCGGCCATCCTGCCCCAGGGGAGGGGGGGTGTCCGGCATCCCCGGTGCCCGGCTATCCCGTCCGGGGGGGGGGCACTCCGGCATCCCCGGTGCCCGGCCATCCTGCCCCCGGGGGAGGGGTGGTGTCCGGCATCCCCCGTGTCCGGCGATCCCGTCCGAAGCGGGGGGTGGCTCCGGCATCCCCCGTGCCCGGTTATCCCGTCCGCGGGGCGGGGGGGTGGCTCCGGCATCCCCCCGTGCCCGGTTATCCCGTCCGCGGGGCGGGGGGGTGGCTCCGGCATCCCCCCGTGCCCGGTTATCCCGTCCGCGGGGCGGGGGTCTCTGGCATCCCCCCGTGCCCGGCTATCCCACCGCGAGGGGTGGGACACTCCGGCACCCCCCGTGCCCAGCTATTCCTCCGCGCGGGGACCCCCCCCGGTCCCCGCCTCCCCGTCCCGCAGCGCCGTACCTGGAGCGCGGGTGCCGGGGCCGGTGTCGGGGCCGATGTGCGGCGGCGGCGGAGCTGCCGGGGCCGCCCGGGGAGGCCTCTTATAGCGGGCGCAGAGCCCGCCCTCGGGTTCCTGGAACTGCGCGGCTTCTTGTAACGCTCCCCGGCGCCCTCCCGCCGCCCCGCCCGGCCCGGCCCGCCGCCAGCCACCGCCGGCCCATTCCGGGCAGCGCGGCCGCCCCCTCCCGCTCCCCTTCACGCTCTTTCCTTCTAAGAAGAGGAGAGTCCCGGCTGGCACCCCCCCCGCCCCCCCCCGTCCTCCCCATCTCGCCGGGCTGCCCCGAGGGGGGCGCGGGGGGTGGAGGGCAGCCCCGGGGTCGCCGTGCGCCCCCCCCCCCCCCCCATCCCGGGATACCCTCCCCGTGGTGGGAACCCTGGCCGCGGGCGGCCCCCGGGGGGGTGATAGCTGGGGCCGGCGCCCCAGGAGGGCACCGCGACCCCCCCGGTTGCTGGGGGGGGTACCCCGGGGTGGTTCGGACCCCGTCAGCTGGGGAGGGGCTGCCGCACACGGAGGGGGGCGCGGACCCAGCCCCCACATCGCCGGTCCCGGCTGCGTTCCCCGGGGGACCCGTGGGGACAGCCCCCTCCCCCTCCTTCTGGGAATGTTCCCAGCTGGGGACAATGGGGGCGAATCCTGTCCCGAGGCGGTGCCCGGGGGTCGGGTCAGCAGCAGCGCCGCACTCCCGCCCCCCCCAGCCCCCCCGCCCGCAGCCCCCCGAGGGCCGGTCCCGGCGGCGCCGGGAGCCCCGGGATGCTCCGTGCGGTCGGTGCTTTGGCCGAGGGCAGGGGCCGAGGTGCCGGTCTGCGGGGGCTGGGGGGGGGGAAGCGGCTGCGAGGCCGAGGAGCCGGGGGCCTCCTCCCCCTAACTGGGCGCCCCCCGGGGGGGCTTCCTCATCGCTTTGTCCCCCCGGGGCTGCGGCAGCGGCGGGGCCAGTGCCCTGGCAGAGCCGGTGTGGCCGAGGGGGGACCGTGCCCGCCCCCCCCGCCCCGGCTCCTCTGCGTTTTCGCTTGGCAACTGCCCGTCCGGGCTGGGAAACAACCCGGGCCCCGTCAGGGGGGTGTTGGAAAGGGTTTAACGTGCGCCGGGGGGGGGGGGGCCGCGGCCGCCGCCCGGCAGGAGCCCCGGGAGCGCGGTTCTGGGAAGCGCCGCTGCGGGCAGCGGGGGCTGAGCTGCTGGAGCTCTGCCTGCGGCGGGAGCGGCGACACCCGGGGGGAGGGGACGGGGCGGGCAGCGGGAGGCTCCGGCCGGGGGGGCCCGGGCGGTGCCTCCGTGTCGCCCCGAACGGGACGGGTTTCCCGCAGCCGGGCGGCTGAACCGCGGCTCTGCCGGAGGGACCCCCGGCGCCCCCCCGGCCGGAGCCTCACCCTGCCCGGCGTGGGAAGACCCCGGGGACAGGCGCCCCCCGTGGCCGCAGAGCGAGGCGGGAAGGAGCCGCGTCCTCCCCTTCGGAGCCGCTGGCCCGGGGCCGGGCTCGCCCCGCGCGGGAGGGGAAGGGCTCCCGGACACCGGGGGGGTGGAACCGCCGGGACGGCGATGAACTCCCCGGCGTTCGGGCTGCGGCTTCCCGAGCGTTCCCGGGGCCGCGTGTAGAGCCGCCCCGCGTGCGCCAGGGGGGAGCGCCCGGCCCGGCGCCACCGGACAGCGAGGCCTCCCCGAGCGCCCCCCGGCGGGGCGGCCTCGCTGTCCGGTGGCGCCGGGCCTCGGGGATGGCTGCGGCCGGCCGGACCGGGGCCTCCCGGCAGCACCGGGCCGGGCCGCGGCCCGGGGGGGGGGGTTGGGGGTGGTGATGACCCGGCCAACCCAGAAGCGGAAGTGCGCGGCGGGCGCGTTGCCATGGCAGCGGCCGGAAGCGGAAGGCGCGCGCGGGGCTGATGGCGGCGGCGGCGGGGGGCGCGGCGCTGTGGCGGCGGCTGTCGGCCTGGCTGCCCCGGGGCCGGCTGGGCCTGGCCGCGCTGCTCGGCCGCCTCTCCGACCGCCTGTCCCGTGGCCGCGACCGCCGCGCCCGCAGGTAAGGACGGCCCCGCGTCGCCTCCGGTGCCGGCCGCGCGTTATCCGGGAGGGCCCGGGCGGGAGGCGCTGCCCCCTCGCCCGCCGCTTCCCCTGTCTCGGCGCGGGGGTTTCTGCTCCGGCTGTGCCCGGCCGGGGCTGTTAGAGACGCCGGGAACCGGCGGCCGTGCCGGTAAGGGACGCCGCGGCCCCCGGGCAGCGGCGGCGGCTGTTTTCCGCAGCGGCTCAGGGACGGGTGGCCGGGCTTGGGGCCGGTTCTGCTCCTTAGGCCGGCTCCAGGCCGCCCGCTCGCCCTCGGGCGAGAGCTGCCCGTCCCCTCCTCCTCCCCGTTGCCTTCGGCTCCGGCCCTGCAGGCGCGGGGCGGTGCCGGCCTTGTCCGGGGACGCTTCGAAGGAGTGTTTACAAACGGCCTGTTCCCCCGGCCTTCGGGCGTCACCTTGCACCGTGCTCGGACGGGGAGCGCTGGGAGGACCCTGCGGCTGGTTTTAGTCAGTGTGGTGCTGGGTAGGGTGTTCCGTACGGGCTCAGCGAGTTTTGGATGAAATCTCTGGCATCGCTTAGAATCCCAGACTGGTTTGGGTTGGGAGGGACCTTAAAGATCATCCAGTGCCACCCCCTGCAGGGACAGGGACACCTTCCATAGCCCAGGGTGCTCCCAGCCTCATCCAGCCTGGCCTTGGACACTCCCAGGGATGGGGCACCCACAGCTTCTCTGGGAACCTGTCCCAGTGCCCCCCACTCTCTGCGGGAAGAATTCCTTCCTGATGGCCCATCTCCATCTCCCTCTTTCCCTTTAAACCTGTCACCCCTTGTCCTGTCACTCCCTGCCCTTGGAAAAAGCCCCCCCAGCTTTCTTGTAGCCCCCCCCCGGCACTGGAAGGGGCTCTAAGGTCTCCCTGGAGCCTTCCCTGCTCCAGGCTGAACCCCCCAACTCCCCCAGCCTGTCCCCATGGCAGAGGGGCTCCAGCCCTCGGAGCATCCCCGTGGCCTCCTCTGGCCTCGCTCCAACCGGTCGATATCCTTCTCATGCCAAGGGCTCCACAGCTGGACACAGCACTCCAGGGCGGGCTCCCCAGAGCAGGACAGAGAGGGAGAATCCCCCCCCTTGCCCCCCTGGCCACGCTGCTCCTGATACAGCCCAGGGTATGGTTGGCCTCGCTCTCCTCCCCCCCGGAGAGCAGCGACAGCAGTGGTCGTCCTCGCTGCCGCCTCGGAGCCCTGGGTCAGCCCCGTTCTGCTCCCTCTTCCTGGTTAAGCCAAGGAAATTCCTTTCAAAGTTCTCTTTTGGTTTTGTCAGGGTTTTTTTAGCGCAGAGAAATTCCTAGACCGAGCCCTGGAAAGAGGCAGCTGAACTCGGCGCCGCGCTCCGTGGATCCCCTGCGTGGTGACGCGCGCGTGGGCGAAGGGACGCGCGGATCCCGCGGTTTCGCTTCGCCTCTGGGTCTGCGGGGGAGGTTTTTCAGTGAACGAGCGTCTGGGCTCCATCACGGGTTGGTGTACCAAACCCACGGCTTCTAAAAATAGAGCACGCGCCGAAAAGCCCCTGCGTCGTCCTTGGGGTCAGCCTCAGATGCAGAAAAGGTTTGAGGTGGTTCCTCTTGGTTCCGTTTTCTCTTTCCGGTTAACTCGACGACGGGGATTACGTGGGAAGGGCCCCCCGCCCCTTTCTCTGCTTCTCTGAAACCGCTTTGCCAAGCGTGGAATTTCGGGGCTTTCTTCGTAGCGCGACAGCGTTCTGCGCGGCGTTGCGAGGGGCCCGGCTGGCGGGTTCGGGCTGCCGCTCGGCTGGGCGCTCGCTGGGCCGTTGGTACCGTCGGAGCGCGGGTCGAGTTGGCAGGTCGGAAAGCTCCGGGCTTCCCGCGTGAGATGCCTTCCAGAGCTGCAGGGGTGGGGTGCAGGCTCGGGCCCCGAAGCGCCGGAAAACCCACCCCGTGGAATTAGTACGCGCGGGGGGATGAATCCGAAGGCTCAGGGCGAACGGCGCTGGGGCACGGATCGACCTTGCTCCCTCGGCGGCGGCGGGAAGGCGCTGCCTGAAGAGCGCTCGTCAGTCCCTAACGCCCAGCCGGGCGGGGTGAGGGGGCAGCTTGACCTGCAGCTTTCCTTGTCCTTCCCGAAAAACGCCCTCTTGGAGTCCTCTGGCTGGGAAGTGGCTTCTTGGCCATTGTTCTGGCGTCTGGAAGCGTGTCCGGCCAGGACTGAGCCGTGGATTAACGAGGGAAATCCTCATCTCCTCTGGTTGTTACACCAAATACGTGAAACCTGCGCTGTTAGCCCCGCGGGGTGATCCCAGACCGCCCCTGGGGATCTGCAGGGCGGCGTTTAGCCTGGCGTCCTCGCCGCTCTCCAAGCCGCGCGCTTCGTTGTCTTTAAAAACCCGCTATTCGGGGATGCTCGTTGGGATTCGCGTAGCTCGGCGTTCCCTGCGGCGCTGGGCTCGCCCGGCGGGGCTCTGCCCCCCGAGGGTGGCCGGCACCTGGAGGCCGGAGCTGAGCGAAGAGGCGCCAAGGTCCGGCTCCGGGGCGATGGGCTGGAACGTGCTCGGGAGCCAGCAGCGCCTCTGATTCGGCTTTGGGCGAACCACAGGCTGTTCACGTAGCGGCAGCGGTCCAGGGAGGGTGTTAATCCGCGTGACCCTGGGATATTGAGGCTGAGCCTGGGCCGCCTGGGCCCAGGAATTCTGGCCCAGCCTGACTCAGGTTTCCGTTTCAATGAACAGTCAGTGACAAACGGGTGGATTTTCCAGGAAACGCAACCGCGGACGCTTCTGCGTGAGGGCGTTCGGGAACCTCCTGGAAATCCAGTTGTGAGGCAGGCGGGTGACATCATCTTCCTGGAATCCGTGGCCACTGGGCCTTTGGGTTGTGGTAGCACCTAGTAGCTCCTCGGAACAAGCTCTGGGAGGGTTCCCCGCGGTGCTGGCAGAGCGTCGGGCCGGCTCGCGCGCTGGCGCCGGCTCGCGCGCTGGGGCCGCCCGCTGGCCGAGGGCTGAGGCCGGCCGCCCGGCTGCTGTCCCGACGGCTGGATTCCCTTAGTCGCTCGTTAGAAATTTGGGAATTGCGGAGGTGTGGAAAGGCAGCCGACCCTGCGAGTGGGCGTCGCTGGCCGGGGCGGCTCCTGCCGGGCTGGGGGCTGCGGTTCAGGCCCGGTTCGGAGCTGTACCTCACTCACTCCCTTGCCCATGGAATCCTGGATCTTCAGGGGATTGCTGCTGGTGCTGGAGGGTGTTTTGGCCTGGGGGCACGCTCCTGCCGGGGTGCTCTGTGACTCGGTGAAGCTGGATGCGGTCAGCCTCCGGAGAAGATGAGCCGTTTGCTCGTCTCACCCAGGCGCGGCCGTCGGCGCCTTCCCGACGTGCCTTCGGAGGGATCACGCTCCTTCTGCAGCTCCTTTGTAGAGAAGGAGCTTCCTGCTCTTTCCTGTATTTTGGCGGCTGTAAGGGGAGCCCGGACCTTTCCGTGCCCGCGTGCCGGCCGCGTGGTGGTGCGGCGGGGCGCTGCCGGGTGCTTCACGGTGCTGGATCTTGGCTCGCGCCCGTTGAAGTCGAGCACGAGGCTGCCCCGACCGCGGTGTCCGTGGCAGAGCCGAGGCGTGTGAGCGGCTCGGGTAGAGCCGGCAGCGCCCGCTGCTCCGTGGGGGCTGGGGAGGGAGCACGTCCCCAGCTCCTTCAGCTCCCAGCCCGGTCCCTCTCCTGTGTTCCCGTCCTGATGGGGGGTCCTCTCACCCCTCACCGGTTCGGGGAAGGAGCGGGTGACGTTAAGAACCGCTCTCCCGCCTTTTCCTGGCGTGTTTCTGCCGCTCGGTTTGGCCATCCCGCTGGCGCAGGGAAAGGCGCTCTGGCCGTGGCGGATCCCCGCAGGGTGTTGGCCCCGGCCGCGGCTCGCGCTTCACCCGCGGGGGGCTGGTCGTGGGAGGCAAAGCCCCATCGGACAGAGCTTCTCCGTCTTCCTTCCCAGGTCGTCATGGCTCCTCGTGGCCCCGCTGCTCACCCCTCCCGTCCCCGTGATCACAGCCCCGCCTTGCTCCCTTTGTCCGGAAGGAGCGCACAGGTTCCAGTGGATCAGGAACCTGGTTCCGGAGTTCGGGATCTCCAGCTCGCACGTCAAGGTGCTTTCGTCCCCGGCGGAGTTCTATGAGCTCCTGAAGGTGAGTCGCGGGTTCCAGGCTGCGGGAATGGTTCTGGGGGCCGGGAGCTGCGGTGTGACGGAGGTTTGCGGGCGGCTTGGCCGGAAGGAGCTCCGTGGGGTTACGCATCCAGCCTTCTGCTCGCGCCAGGGGTGTTGTCAGCGCTCGCTCAGGTCCCGCAGGCTTTGTCCCGCTGAGGTTCTGCCTCTGGAAGCGGTTCCGGTGCTGCGCCGTCGTGGGAGCTCGTGGCTCTGCTTGTCTGGTGTCGGACCTGAACCTCCCGAAGCCGTCTGGCCGCTCAGCTGTGACTGTCAAGGAGAGTTTGGCTCCGGCATCTTGGTCACTGCTCGCCAGGGCGTTGCTGTTACGGCAGCCCCCAGCCCCCTCTTTGCAGTCCCAGACACGCGCAGCTCCCTGGGTCCCGCGGTCCCTCCCAGGGGTCTCTGGGCTCCTTCCAGCGGGAATCCAGTGCTGCATCTCCCGGGCGGCCTCGCCTGCGGCTGCGGTGAGGATTTCTGGGTTTAGCTCAGCGGTGGGTCTGTCACAACGCGCACGTAAAGCGAGTTCCGTGCTCCTGCAGCGCGATCCGCCATCGACTGCCGTGGGAGCGGTCGGGGGGGGCCGTGCGTGGGCCCGTGGGGGCGGCGTCTGCCACCCCTGGGGCGAGGGGGGCACGAGGAGAGCTCTGGAGCGAGGTCTGCAGGGTGTAGGTGGTGCACAGGATGGGGCATGAAGGGTTAAAGCCATTGCAGGATGAAAGCTGGGATTGCCAGTACGGATGGATCCGAGGGTCGCAGCCACTGCGTGCCAACTGCCCGTGCGTCCAGTGGCTTTGGCCACGGGGAACGTGCTCCTCCCTTCTCCAGAAAGCGCTGATTCCTTCCCCAGCGTCTGGCAGCGGCGCCGGGGCCGATGTGGCTCTGCCAAGAGCCGTGTGTTTCCCTCTTGGCTCCCAGCCGGTTACCCGTGCGCCTGCCCCTGCGGGGCCGGGGGCTCAGTGCCACGGTCTGGCTGAAGCCGTTCTCCCGGGGGGAGCCGCGGGCTGGGAGCGTGAGCCCTGTGCGGTCACGGGGGCCGGGGATGGGTCTGAACTCGCTTTCTGCTCCCCCCCCAGGTGCAGATCAGAACGGCCAAGCGGCGCGTGGTGATGGCTTCGCTGTACCTGGGCACGGGGCTGCTTGAGCAGGAGCTGGTGAGTGGGGAAGGGCTTGGGGAGGGGGCTGCGAAGGCGGGAAGGCGCCTGCCCTCGCCAGAGGCCCTGCTCCGGCAGGTACAGGAGGTGTGAGCTGCGGCTTGCGAGCTCCCCTGTTTTCTCCTCTCCGTGAGGCTTAGCGTGGTGTATAATGTCTTACTGCTTGTTCGTGGGGTGGGGGGAGCGGGAATTGGGAAGGGGGGCGTGTGGCGTTCCTGGTTTTGGCCCAGCGCAGAGCCACGGACCTGCGGAACGTTTTCTCGGGACAGGGAGCCCGCAGCGCTGGGCGTGGAGCGGGTGCTGGCGGAGCGCTCGGGGGGTTCCGTGGGGAGTGGTTTTTCCAGCAGCTCTTGGGAACACGTGCTCCAGGAGCAGCACAGGGTCAGGTCTGCTTCGTGCCGGTCACCGTTTCCCGTCCTGGCCTCCAGGACCGAGTGTTGCCTGAGACCTTCAGGGAGGAGCCTGACCGTGCCCAGTTTCTTACCCTGGCATGGGAATCCCACAGCGGGAAAGGGGGACCGAGTCCCAGCAGGGTTTTGTGCCCTGCTTTGCGTGGGCTTGTGTGCAAGACCCGAATCTGCACGTGCCGCAGAGCCGTGGCCAAGGGGTGCAGCTGCCTCGGGTTTGTGACCTCCTGCCGAGGGCCTTTGGTAGCGAAACCTGGGGTCTGGGGATGGTGGGGGACTCGGCTGCGATCTGTTGCTGCTCAGGGGCATGAAGAACGTGCGTGTAAAGTGGATGCGCTCCCGTGTCGCTTCAGGCTGGTAGAGCAGGGTGCCAGCCTGGCCGAGGCGCGGGCGCCGCTGGCGGCGTGGCTGGGGAGGCCTCCTGGAGGCTGAGCACCTTTCATGGCCTCCTGGTCGCTGAGCCCTTTCCCTGCCAAGCTTTCTGACAGGAGGAATCTCCCCGCAGGTGGATTGCTTGGGAGAGACGCTGGAGAAGTCGCTGCAAGCAAGGGGATCGTCGGACCTCAGGGTCTCCATCCTTCTCGACTACACCAGGGGATCCCGGGGTAGGTGTTGCGCGGCTTCGCCTTTCCGAAGGCTCGTGCTAGTTGGGCTGGATGCAGAGGTTTTCAGAGAGGGGCTGTCTGGACCGACTGGACCTACCTGCTTGAGTCGGGTACTTTCCAAACTGGCCTCTTGTGTGCCAGTAGCTCCGTGTTCCCGGGAAATGGGGAAGCGGAGCGAGGAGAGCCAGACTGCTCCCTGCAGCTCACGCTTCCTCGCTGCTCTCCTGCCTTTTCGTTTTTAAGGGAAGGTGGGGGTCGTGGGACGCGGCAGCACGCGTGCCCGGAAGCCTCCGCGGTGGCTCGTCGTGGCGCGTGTCGCTGCTGCTAGGGGTGCCTTGGCTGGGGAGCCTGCGGGGGCCGGGCCGGCGCAGCGACCCTTCCCAAGGGCTGTTCACCACAGAACGTGCGGTTCGGGGAGCCGGTCCCGGCACCGCCCGTCGGCGCTGTTCAACCACCGAGCGAGAAGGACGCGGCGCGAGGTGCCGGCAGGCGGGACGGGTGCTCGCTCCGTAGCCAGCGTCCAGTCGCCGTGCCGCGCCGTGTCCCCTCCGGCGCGATCCCGCGTGTGAAACTCCCCTTGTCCCGCAGGCAGGAAGAATTCTCGAACGATGCTGGTTCCCCTGCTGCAGCGCTTCCCCGAGCAAGTCCGCGTGTCCCTCTTCCACACTCCCAACCTGCGCGGACTCCTCAGGCTCCTGATGCCGGAGCGCTTTAACGAGACCATCGGGCTGCAGCACATCAAGGTCTATCTCTTTGATGATAACGTCATCCTGAGCGGGTGAGTGCCGCCTCTCGGCCTACGCGGTTCCTTTAGCGGGGTGCTGAGCGAGGCGTGCGTGCGGCCGGCCTGGGCTGAGCTCCAGCGTGCGCGGCCGGCCCTTCCTAGTGAGCGTACCGATGCTCTTCGAGGCGGGAAGCTCCTCCACGAGGCTCTCGTGTGAGAGAGAGCCTTTCTCAAACGGAAACCGGCAGGGTTTCGCGTGGTTCCGAAGGAAAAGGCCAGTCAGTTACGGACAGAGGGAGGTGTGGAGCCGAGGCCGGGGTGTTGGGGGTCGTACGCCCGTGCTCTCTTCTGGAACTCAACCCTTCTTCTTCTCTCCTAGCGCAAACCTGAGTGATTTGTACTTCACCAATCGTCAGGACCGCTATGTTCTCCTGCAGGACTCTCCTGAGATTGCTGACTTCTTCACGGAGCTCGTGGATGCGATTGGAGACGTGTCTCTGCAGCTGCAGCGAGACGATACGGTCCGGATGATGGAGGGGATGGTGCACCCGTACCGAGGTGGGGACTGGGGTGGCCCAGAGGAAGGGAGACGCAGCCAGGGTCTGGGGGTGCCTTGAAGCCCCTCCGGTTGTGAACTGCTGGCCGTCTGACTGCTGTTGGCTGTGGGGTGTCCCCTTTCTGTACCCTCCGCTAGTAAAATCAAGGTCACCGGAGCTTTGTGACGGGACCTGCCAGCGTGTTCCTGGCACGGTGGGTGTCACCGGCCGGTCTGGCAAAGGGCGGGGGCCGGCGGCTGCTCTGGAGCCATCCCGTTGCTTCTCCACAGCTCCGCCGCTCACGCACACGAGCGGCGTTCCTTGGGGGGTGCGGTGTGTTCCTGCTGTGGGGAGTTGGAGTTCCCCACGTCTGGGTGGCCACGGTCTGACGTTCCGCGCCAGCAGCGCTGGTTTGGGATCAGCGTGGCGTGCTCGGGCCCGGTCTGGGAATCGGGCGCAGGCTGAATCCGGACGCCTGAGAAGGAGCGCCGCGGCGGGCGCGGCGGGATCTGGCTCTCAGGCTGGTGGTGTCCGGGGCGGTTTTGTCCTGGCCCGGGGCAGCGCCGGGCTGCGGGCAGTACCTTATTTTCCGAGTTCCCGTTCGCCCAGGGTCACCAGTTTCGCTTTGCCCTGGTCTTCTAATTTCTCTGTGGATTTTTCAAGCCGCTCAAGCTCCTTCCTTAACGCTGAGGGTTTTCCTTCTGCGACGTAGCCTTGCTGACCTCAAAACACCGGATTTTGAACCCGGGGGTGGAAAGCGTGTGGTGGTCGTGTCGGTTCCGCTACCGGTGTCCTGGCGGTGGCTTTTCCCGCGGTGCGTGGCTCCGTCCTCGCGTCTCAGGCGCTGCTCCCGTGCTTTCCTGCAGGGGACAAGGTGGCGTACTGCGAGACGGCCAATCGCAGGGTCATGGAGGTGATCAACTCGGCCAGGACGCGCCAGGAGCTCCTCCACGCGCAGACTTTCCACAGCAGCCGGCCCGGCAGCTCCCTGTCATCCCAGCCGAGCTCTCCTGGGGGTCTGAAACCGGAACCCGACACCTGGGTCTATCCCTTAATCCAAATGAAACCTTTCGGGATTCAGATAGACGAGATGGTCACGGAGACGCTGCTGACCGAGGCCGAACGGGATGCCCGGATCTACCTTACCACCGGCTACTTCAACCTGACCCAAGCTTACATGGACCTCGTTCTGGGCACGCGGGCCGAGTATCGGATTCTTCTGGCCTCGCCGGAGGTGAACGGCTTTTTCGGTGCCAAGGGGGTGGCGGGGGCCATCCCCGCTGCCTACGTTCACATCGAACGCCAGTTCTACAGCGAGCTCTGCTGCCTGCGCCAGCAGGAGCGCGTCCGGCTGCAGGAGTACTCTCGGGCCGGCTGGACGTTCCATGCCAAAGGTAAGATGCCCGCTTCCCACGGGGCTTGTTCCGGAGGCGTTTGAGGCTGTTGGGGTGGGGCGAGCGGGCGGCTGGCTGGGTGCCAAGTCTAGGCTGAACCCCCAGGGTGCTCCCCCGCGGTTCCATCCAAGGCCCCGGGTTCTTTCCTGCAGGGCAGGTTGCGTGCGGCTCCCACCAGCCCTTGGCCCTGGCAGGAGTGTTTTCCCCTGGCGGGTTGTTCTGGTTTAGTCTCTGAATTTTCCTTCCACGAGCTGCGCGGGCTTGCCTCTGGCGTCCCGCTCTGCCCGCGGCCGTAGGCGTTGGGTTGCTCAGTAGCGGATTTCCACGCTTGCGAAGCTGCTGTTCTTCACTGAGGATGTTTTTTGGGAAGTCTGGTGCGTGGGACGCCTGCTCTAGACCCTTACGTGGGGGTGCGCCACTGGGGCACCTCAGTGAGGACCTGCTCTCCCGGCTGAGCGGAGGCATCTTTGCCGGGTTCCAGCAGCTCCTGTTGCCCCGATGGTGCGGCCGAGCTCGTCACCGCGTCGCTTCCCGGGGCGGCTCCGTCCCCTCGGACGGCCCCTGCTGTCAGCGCTGCCTGCTCTGACCCCGGTAGCCCCATGTCCAGCGCGTGTCCGGTTTGGGCGCTGGAAGGATGCGGCCCCCGTTCCTGTTCCGGAGTTCTCCGGCTGCTTACGGAGCGAGCTGCTGGGGGAATGCCTCTGCCCTGCTTCCCGCAGGTTCCGAGGGGCAGGGAGAGCCTCGGAGCGGCCTTCTCTGGGCTGCAGAGAACACCCCAGCGTTACGAGGCTGCCCCTGCCGAAGGGACAAACCTCCCTGCCCAGCGGCGCCGCTCCAGCCACAGCACCGGCCGCAGCACCGGCCGCTCCAGTGCAGCAGACCCCCGACGGCGGGGCCTGCTGGGCTGGGAGCTCGCCTGTGGTCCCTCTTCCAGGCAGCACAAGCTCCAGCGAGCTGTGGTTCGCAGGATCCTCCCCTGGCCGGGCGCTGCTGACTCCGAGTGGGATTTTGTGGTTTGGCGTGGAGCGAGTTTGGAATGCACGGGCTGCTTTTCCGAGCCGCCGCCGTGCACGTGGCGGGCAGCCGCCCTCCCGGCCGTGCCTTCCCGGGGCGGGCGGCCCCCTGTCCCGGCCGTGCCTTCCCGCGGCGGGCGGCCCCGGCTCCGCTGCCCGGCGCTGTTCTCGGGGCGGATCGCAAGGCGCAAGGAGCCCAGCAGCTCCGTGCTCAGGCGGAGGGAGGGTCGGAGTTTGCCGCCTTCTTTCCGTTTCCCTGCGGGAGTGCTGGGAGGATCGGCCTGTCGCTCCCTTCTCCGGCGCGCTCGGCCCTCTGGCACGTGTTTGATCCCCAGCTTCCCTCGGCGGGTGCCGGGCGTGTGAAAGGGGGGAGAGGGATGGAGGGCGGTCGCACGTGGAGCCTGGCTCCGGGAAGAGGACATGAGATGCCGAGCAGGAAATAGTGCCGGCTAATCCTTCCTTCCGGGCCGAGCCGAGCGGCACCCCTGAGTCTCCCGGTTAATTGGTGTGCACCGAACGAACGGGTAATTGGTGTGCACTGAACGCAGGGCTGCCGATCTGTAAACCCTTTGGCTCTGCCTCCCCCGGCACCCCTCCCTGCAGGGTGCATTCCCACCGGGATCACCCCCACCCTGGGGTTCCAGCCCGGCTCGGGGCCCTGTGCCGGGAAGCGCAGACCTGCCGGAGGCGTTCCCGCGTGGAATGTCACCGAGCCTCCATCGGCTGCCTTTCAGGGTGTGGCAGGGTGGGGGACACGTAGGGATCCTGCAGGATTAGGGTCCCATCCAGGCAAGCGTGGGGTGCCAGGGTGACGGGCTGTTTGCTCCGAGATAAACCTGCGTAACCGCTGTTGAGCGGCGGCTGGGAAACGGCGCTTCCCCTTTCTGGAAAGGTGAGTCAGCGCTGGAGTGGATCCTGCCGGGTGGCCACGAGGCCAGGGGCACGGAGGAGGGCTGCGTGGCCACTACGAGGAGCGAGGAGGCTGCCTGGGCAGAGCTCCGGCCGCTCTCGGGGCCTCGTGTCGCGGACAGGCCGGGGACCCGGCTCCTGGCTGGCGGCGGAACTCGCCGCCTCCCCGTGCTGCTCGGGCGGTTTCTGCGGCCCCCAGAGCCCCCCGCGGCGCTCTGGCCCTTGGGCAGGTGGGGTGAGGCTGCGGAGGAGCCGGTGGCGTCGAGCGCTGGGCAGAGCCAGCGCCGGGGGCTGGAACTGAAAGCGGTGCGAAGCCGCCGAGCGTGTGCGCCGTGGGGGCGGGGAGGAGGTTACAGGAACCGGCGGTGAATCGGCAGCTGCTTACTCAAGGCGTTCTTGGAACCGCTCCGGCCGGGTTGGGAAACCTGCTGCTATTTTAAGGGCGAGGTGGTTTTGGGGCCTCGGTTTCTCTGTCGTAGCCTGTGTGTGCGGGATGCGGCATCTGTCAGGGACCTGCCCGGGGCTGTGCCGGGCGCTGGTGCCGAGCGAAGCCTCTGGGGTGTTTGCGCATGGAGAGCAGCTGTCCAGCTGTCCAGACCCTCCTTGGCGCGAGTCCTGGCTCTCCCGTGGCATCCCTCGCTGTTCTCTCCCGCCTTGCTCTGCCTGAGGGTCACCGGATCACAGGATGGGTTGGGCTGGGAGGGATCCCAAAGCCCCCCCAGTGCCACCCCCTGCCATGGGCAGGGACACCTTCCACCAGCCCAGGTTGCTCCCAGCCTCATCCAGCCTGGCCTTGGACACTCCCAGGGATGGGGCACCCACAGCTTCTCTGGGAACCTGTCCCAGTGCCCCCCACCCTCTGCGGGAAGAATTCCTTCCTGATGGCCCATCTCCATCTCCCTCTTCCCATTTAAACACATCACCCCTTGTCCTGTCACTCCCTGCCCTTGGGAAAAGCCCCCCAGCTTTCCCGTACCCCCCAGGCACTGGAAGGGGCTCTGAGCTCTCCCCGGAGCTTCCCTTCCCCAGGCTGAGCCCCCCCCGTCTCTCCCAGGGGATGGTATCCCGCTCCCACCCAGCGCTTGGCAGGGCGGTCCCCGCTGCCACCCCCGCTCTGGGTGCGCTGGTGAAGTGGGAGCGGACTGGGAGCCTTGGGCCCCGGCACGGCTTTGGTTGCACCGTGGGGCGGCCCCCCGGGAAGTGAGGGGGTGTCACCGCCCGCGCTCCTCTTCGCGTTGGGTGTGGGTTCACCTGCCGGGGCGGGGAGGGGCTCCCTGGGCCGCGGCCTGGTGCAGGCTCGGGAAAGGGTCAGTCACCCAGCGGCGCCACTTCCAGCTCGGGCTGCTCCGGGCCGGCCCGTGCCGCGGGGAGGGTTTCCCTTTGCTGGAAAGCTGTTGGTCCGTCCTATTCCGGCGTTTCTGAGCTACGAAGCGACCTCCGACCTAGCGGCAGTGACTCACTCCGGGTTATTCTGGGGGCCCCCCCCTGCAGTATATTTACATCCCAGCGTCCCCAGGGCAGCCCCAGGGGCTCCCGTTAGGAGCAGGAGCGGGGGGACAAAGCAACCCCACGGAGCCTGGGACGCGGCAGCTGGGGGTCCCGGGTTCCCGTCAGCCGACGCGTTTCATCCGTTTGCCCAAGCGCGGCGCTGGTTGGCGGCTCCCCCCGGCTCCCTTTGTCCGCCACGCTCCCTTTCTCCCACTGTTCCCGCAGGCCTCTGGCTGTACCTGGCGGGAAGCGACCTCCCCTGCCTCACTCTGGTCGGCTCTCCCAACTTCGGGTACCGATCGGTCCATCGGGATTTGGAAGCTCAGGTTGCCATAGTGACGGAGAATCCGGCGTTGCAGCAGCAACTCCACCAGGTAAGCGGATGCCGGCGGGGGGCGCGGATGGCGTGCTTGGGACCACGCAGGGGGTGCTGAGGGGGGGGCGCGGGGGGCGCCGACGGGGGCACGGGGGTGCCGACGGGGCCGCGCAGGGATGCCGACGGGGGGGCGCAGGGGATGCCGATGGGGGCGTGCAGGGATGCCCACAGGGGGGCGCAGGGGGTGCCGACGGGGGTGTGTAGGGATGCTGACGGGGGGGCGCAGGGATGCTGACGGGGGGGCGCAGGGATGCTGACGGGGGGGCGCAGGGGGTGCCGACGGGGGGGTGCGGGGATGCCGACGGGGGGGCACAGGGGGTGCCGACGGGGGTGTGTAGGGATGCTGATGGGGGGACACGGGGTGCCGATGGGGGTGCACAGGGATGCTGATGGGGGGGCGCAGGGGGTGCCGACGGGGGCGTGTAGGGATGCTGATGGGGGGACACGGGTGCCGATGGGGGTGCACAGGGATGCTGATGGGGGGCGCGCAGGGGGTGCTGGCGCGGGCGCAGTAGAAGCCTGCGGCCGCAGGGGTTAACCGAGGGAGGACTCGGGGCCTGTCAGTAAAGTGACTATTGATGAGCTGCCTGCTGCGAGCGCCCGTTTCTGGGAAACGCAGGCCGTAACGGGAAGGGACGCGTGTCCCCGGTGAACTCGAGCGTCGGGAGCGCTCGGGCACCGGATGCCGAGAGCCGCGGCGCTGGGAGAGGATCCGGCTCTGCTCGCCCGTCGCGCCGCACGTTCCTGGGCCTTGTCCTCGCCGCCGGGCGCTGCCAGGGCAGCGTCACGCTCCTGGGGGCCGAGTTCAGGCCCTCTGAGCGGCTGCTCTTGGGCTTCCGGAGGATTTTGCCTCTCGGAGATGTGGGACCCCCTTTGCAGGAAGATAAACTCACTTGGGTCTTGGGTGGCTGCCCCGGGGCGGTGGGCGAGGGCGGGGGAATCCCGGTGTCGGGGCTGCACGAGGAGGGTGTCTGGCGGGTTGTGTTGCCCGTGAAGTTACGTGGCGTCGCGTAACCTTGAATATACGTCGCCGCGTCTCCTCGGCGCAGACGTTCTCAGCGCTGTCTGGGGCCGTTCGCGGCTCAGGCCGCTTGGCCTGCTCAGCGCTGTTGCTGCCCCTCCCCGTCCTGCCTGGATCCCTCGCGCAGGGCTCTGGCGCGACGCGGGTTGGGTCTGGAGCCCCCGCGTGCGGCTCGGGGGTCTCGGCGGCGCGTTACGCCGAGCCCTGGCAGGAGCAGGCACGGCTGTCTCCGAGATCGATGGGAATTGCCCTGTTGCGTCAGGGCTCTTCCACGGGATGAGTCACGGCGCGGCTGATCCAAACCGAGGCTGTTCCTGGCAGAGCTGCTCAGCGTTTCGGTTCGTGTCTTGCCTCGGCCTGTTGCCGCCGGGAGGGCAATCGGTAAAGGCTGACACGGGAATTTTCTCAGACAGGGCCACGGGGGTCTCGTTGCGGGAGCCGGTGGGAGGTTGGCAGTTTGTTTACCGTCGGGTCACCCTTGTTTAGGAGACCCACCGCGTGCGTCTCTGGGACGCGGGATCGCTCGGCCCGTGGAGCGTCCGGTTCCCTCTTGACAACGTGCGGTGAGGTTTGGGAAGAACTGTGGGCGCTCGGGGCGGGCTGGATGCTCCGCGGAGCCGAGGGGTCGGCTGGCGGAGCCAAGGGGTCGGCTGGCGTAGCTCCATGGGTCGGCTGGCAGAACCGCGGGGGTCGGCCGGCGGAGCCGCGGGGGTCGGCTGGCGGAGCTCTGGGGGTCGGCTGGCGGAACCGTGGGGGTCGGCTGGCCTCGCTGCGTCCAATGACCGCACGCAGGATCTTCCCAGCGGAGCTGACTGTAGCTCTTGGAGCGTTTTGGGTTTCTAAAAAGAGGCCGGTTTGGCACGCAAACATCCTCCTGCTGTGGCTGCTGCATCTCCTTGGCGTTACTGTCCAGTGCTCGGTTCCTCCTTCCCTGCCCCACCCCGAGGCCGGAGAGCGCGGAGTGTTTTCTGCTGTTGGACAGCCAAGGAAAGATTAGGAACAGCCTTCGGGCTCCGCTCCTTGTTCGCCGGCAAAGCCAGAAACCCACCGGCTTTGCTAAGAAACCCCCTTCGCCCTTGGGCGGAGCAGCCGGTTTCGCTGCGAGAGCCGGTGTCGCCGCGGCGGGTCGCTGCCTCGTCGGCCGTGGCTCGTGCCTGCGGGGCCTGAGCGCTTCTGGTGGCTCAGCCCGAACCCGGGCCGCGATCCGTTTGCAAACGCGGCCTCGAGCTGCGTCTGGGAAGAGCTGGGTGAGCCGGGGCCCCTCGGGGTTACGGCGGGGGCTCCTCAGGGGTACGGCGGGGGCCCTCGGGGTTACGGCGGGGGCCCTCGGGGTTATGGTGGGGGCTCCTCGCGGGGGCCCCTCAGGGTCATGGCGGGGAGCGCTCGGGGTCACGGCGGGGGCTCCTCAGGGGTACGGCAGGGGCTCCTTTGCCGGCTGTTTCAGGGAGGAATTTCCCTCAAGCCGGGTTCAGCCTTTGCCCCCTGTGTTTAAACGCCAATCCCGGGGTGGGCTCTCCATCCACGGGGGTGCCGGCGCACGGTGATCCGGACCCCGGGCCGGCTCCTCCCGGTGGAGCTGCCCCGGTGGAGCTGCTGCGTGGAACGAGCCTCTTCTGTCGGGCCTGGGGGGCACGTGGCGCATCCTCCCGGCAGGGTCCGCGGCCGGTCTCACCGGGGAAGTCCCTTCCGTTACGGAGTGTCGCCCTCGGCGCTGACGGACGGCGTCTCTCTCCCCGTGCAGGAGCAGGAGCAGCTCTACCTCCGCTCCGGTGTCGTCTCGGCGGCGACGTTTGAGCAGCCAAATCGTTACGTGAAGCTGTGGGTGAAGCTGGTGACGCCGCTCATCAAGAATTTCTTTTGACGAAGCCAGAGTGATGCTGGGGGTGAGTTTTGGGCCGTTCTCGCGCGGGGGGGAGCCGCTCTGGCGCGCCGTGGCGGGGATGAGGTGGCGATGGAAACGCGGGTGACGCGTCCCTTGCGGGGCGCTCGCCGCTGCCCGGAGCCCTCGCCCGAGGCCTGTGCTGGGTTTCAGCTGGAATTTTGGGCCGGGGCAGCGAAAGAGGGAGCAGACGGGGAATTTCCCAGCATAGAAATGGAACTTCCGTGTCTGAGGAGCCCGAGTTCCGTGGAGGGGAACCGTGTTTGTTTTACCTTGGCCCACTCCCAGAGAACGGTGTTGGAGCGAAGGCTCCGTCGCCTCTTTCCCTGCTCAGCGCTGCCTCGACCGGTGCCGCGTGCCTGCCGGGCAGTCGCCCGCCTCTCCCTGCTCCGCACCGCGTCCCGGCTCCCCTGGCTGCGCGGCTGCCCCGTGACCGCTGCGGGGGGTTGCTGTGGTGTCCGTGCTGAGCGCGGCCCGCGCGGTCGGCGCCCGCGTACCCCTCCCTGCCCGGGGCCGTGTGTCTGCTCCCCGAACTGCGGAGAGCGCACGCGGGCGCTGGCGGTGCCGACGGGCTTGTTGGGCCGTAACTCGGGAGTCTCGCCAGTGTCCGGCACGGCTGTGGGCCGGGAAGGCAGGTGAGGATGCTGGGGCGCAGCGGGGGCTGCCTGCGAGTCCCTGGGGAGGGCACAGGGTCTGCCCTGGCCCTCTCTTGCCAACCAGTGGGGTTTCTGGTACCCGAAAGGCGGAAGGTGGGTGGGAATTCATTCCCAAACCTTCGCAGAGGGACAAGCAGCTCCGCTTGTCCCCCATGGCCTTCCCCAGCGCTGCCTGCGGGGGCTTCCCCCTGGGTTTTAGAACGGGTTGTTGGGGTGTTCCATGGGGAGGGGTTCTGGGGGGTCATTCTGTGTTAGGGGGCCGGGCCCTGGGTTCGTGTGGGGCAGATCTGAGCACCCTGGGGGTGTTGCTACTTATGCCAGAACCAGTGGCCTCCGTAGCCCGGGCCTGGAAAGCACAGACCCCAGGGATGGTTGGATCGGGGGCCTCCTCCGGGTCCTACAGCGCGACGTGGGGGGAACCGGGCCGAATCTCCTCCCGTCTGCTAAAACGGATACGTGGTTCCGGGCGGGAACGCCGTGCATGGCGTGAATTCCCGCTCCGTTAGCACCGAGCGGTCAAACCTGTCGCTGTGGAGGGACAGAGACAGGAGCAGAGAAGGGATCCAGCGCTCCCCCGACCGCTCCGGCCGGCCGGAGCAGCGCTTCCCCAAACCCCCCCACGGGAAACCCGTGCCCGTCCGGGGGGACTCCAGAGCCGTGTCCAGGGGCAGCAGCCCCGGCTTTATTGACTCTGCCGGAGCGGCTCCGCTCCAGCCGAACCGTGCGAGTGCCACGGCGTGGGGGGGATGGCAGCAGCGCCCCGGCGGCCCCCGCCCCGGCTCAGTTCTGCAGGAGCAGAGCCACAGCTGCCAGCACCCACTTCTCTGCCTTTTCCTTCGTCTTCAGGTGGAAGGTCCAGACGTAGGTGGGACCCCGCAGCCGCGTCTTGTAGACGGGACACTCGTAGACGCTCCTGGTGTCCAGGTGGTCCGCGGGGATGCCTCTGACCAAGATGACCGGCATCGCGTGCGTCAGCTCCTTCAGCCGGGCCTCTGCGATCGCACCGGACGGGACGTCCCACCGAGCGCCTGCGGGAGCGGGACGCTGCCAGGGGCCGCCCGCGGGCCTCGGCCCTCGGAGGGCACCCGCGGGTGGGTGGGTGGGAGGGGGTGGTGCTAGCGGCGAGGCGAGGCTGGGGGGGGTGAAGGCTGGGTGGGCGCAGCAGGCGCCGGGGCCGACGTGGGGACTCCTGGGCGCGCTCGGCCTCGCTGCGTGTGGGCAGCTGAATAAAGCCCGGCCCGCGCCTTGGCGGGGGCGGTTGTGAGGCTGAAGGCTTGGCGGCGCCGGGACCCGCCTGTGCTCCTTCTGGTGGACCCCGTGGGTGCTCTGCTTGCGCTGTCTCCTCCCCCTCCCCCCCGCAGGGAGTACCTGGGGTTCTGATCCCTTACCCACCGGCGTTAATCCGTTTCTCCCTGAAGAACATCTCCGGCCAGCCCAGTCCAGCTTGGGAGCGGGGGCTCTGGTTTCTGGCCTGTGAAGCTGCCTGTGGCCAGGGGGGTGCTGCCCGCCAGCTGGCGCCGCTGCCGTGGAACGGGCTCCGCACAAGCCCCAGCTCCAGGCGGGGGGTTCTGGGCCTGACCTGGGCCTTCCCATGTCCGACACCTCCCGCGCCAGAGCGGCCTCTCACCTTCCATGACCAGGCCGTGCACGTAGGAGCCTTCCCGCGGGGGGGCCGTTACATCCTCCCGCGTTTTCTTGGTCACGTGTACGGAAAGACACATCTTGTCCAGGGGCCACTTGTTCTTCCTGGCCGCGGACTGCGTGACGGCAGTGAGGAAGGCCTGGGGGTGGGAGAACCCCGCCAGCCACACCGTCGCGGGCAGCGCGAAGTCCGTTGTCCACGCTTCCAGCTCCTGGAAAGGGCAGACGGAGGGCGCTGCGGCGCGGCCCGTGAGCCGTCCTGAGCCCCAGCGGGCCGGGGAGCGGACGGGGCCTCGCGCGCCTTCGCGTCCCCTTTGGGAGCTGCTCTCCTGGGGGCAGCGCGCCCCGCCGGGTGCTTCAGCCGGAGCCCAGAGCTGGGGGGCCGCTCGCTCCCGTACCTCCGCCTCGCCCACGGGGCCGCTCACCCTGATCCGAAGGAGCAGGTCCGTGTACCAGGCCCCCAGGCTGAGGAGGGAGGGGTAGGCGTAACGCGCCCAGGCTTGGGGAACGCGGTCGTAGAAGAGGGCGTTCGCCAGCTCTTCCATGTCGGGCGTGATGGTGAGCTCGCCCTGGGGAAGGAGGGAAGGCTGCGCAGGCTCATCTGGGACAGGGAAGCATCTGGGGGGCCGGTACCGGCGCCGGGGGGTGCGGGGGCGCAGGCGAGCGCTCTGAGACCCCAGCCAGGATGTTGGCAAGTCGTGGGCAGGGAGAGGCGCTGTCAGGGCAGCCCCCCCCCCACGTACCTTCAGTCCCGAGTCCAGCTCCCTCAAAGAGCCCCTCATTGCCTGGGTCAAGGCGTTCATCCGCTCGCATTCCTGGAAGGCCACTACCACGTACGGGGTCTGGTCCCCGGCCCTCGCCGCCAGCTCCGCCGTGTTGAACGGCTCCGGCAGCCTCTCCACCAGCTCGTCGAGGACCGCCTGCACCTGGAGGGAACAAGCCAGGAAAGGGCTCTCACCGAGGAAACGCGCTGCGGGGTGACAGCGTCTGGTGTCGGCGTTACCTTTTCCTCCCACGACGCCACGGAGCCTCCTCCGGCATCCGCTTCTTTGGGCTGCATTTCCAAAAGTGTCCGAAAAAGCCTGTCCGAGGTGAGCGTGAGGAAGGCGACGTCTGCGTTGGGGTGAAGGCCGTACAGCCCGGGGCTCTCCGGGGGCAGGTGCTCAGCGACGTACTGGTGGTAGCCCTGAGGGCCGAGCAGCAGCTGCGGTGCCTTTCGGGGGCTGCGCAGCTCCCGGCCGCCCTCTTCCCCGGGGTTCTTGGCTCTTCCCTGACCGCCCCGGCCACGGGACCGGCTGTCGCAGCGGTGCTGCGTGCTCCCCTGGCATCTGAACCGGTTTCCCCTTGCTCGGCCCCGGGGAGCTCTGCCGGCACCCGCTCGCCCAGGGCAGCCGTTCCCCGCCGCGCGCGGCAGCGTTCCCCGTTCCTACCTTGTAATCCAGGCTGGGCGGGATGAGGAACCCCGGAGCCAAGGCCACCTCGCCCTCCAGCGTCTCCGCGCGGATGTACTCGCTGAGGTAGGTGCGGCACAGCCGCCGGTCCCAGCCGTCGGTGATGTGCCCCCCGTAGATGATTTCACCAACGAGGTACCGGAGATCGTCCCACGGCACCTGCGAGGAGATGCTGGATGTGGGGCGGCCGTGGGGCTCCCCCCAGGGCTCCCCGCAGCCCAGGGATGCTGCGCACGACTGGAGCTCGGGGCCACGGAGCGACGTCTCCGGGGTTGGCCCTGGCTTGTCCGGGGAAGTGCCGGAGCCGCGGAGGCTCGGTGCCGGGGAAGGAGCGAGGCGAGGACCTTGGCTCCTGTGTTTGCCCAGGGGTTTCGCCTTGTCCGGTACGGCCACGGCCATCCCTTCGGACCCGGTCACCCTGGAGCGTGTCAGGAAGGCCGGGGGAAAGCAGGACTGGCCGGAGGCCTTGGCCCTTGCCGGGCAGCCCCAGCTCCGAGGCAGGAATGGTTGGCGAGAACGACCCAGCCAGGCAGCGGGACGGGAGCCAGAGTGGGGCCCATCCAGCCCGGCGCTGAACCCGCTCCCCCCGCCCGGTCACGCTGAGGGCCGCACCGGCTGGAGCCCCCAGGGGCGACCCGCTGGGAGCAGGGGTGCTCGGCGAGCCCCTCACCGTGGCGTTGGGCTCCAGGTAGTTGCGGAGGATGTGGACGGACGTGGTCAGGTCGCTGTCGCTGAAGGGGTAGGGTGCGTTCCAGCCCTGGGCGCCGAACTTGCGCCGCTCGGTCACCGCCGCGTGGAAGTAGCAGAGGGCGAAGAGGATGCTCTTGAACTCCGCTTCCTTGCTGCACAGCTCCAGCGTGTCCTGCGGCGGAGCGGGAAGGAGGGCGGGATGGCGAGGGGCCGGGGGGGCGGCCAGCCCCGGTGCCCACGCAGGAGCCGTGCAGCCGGCCCTTAAGGGTCACCCGTTGCTTGATTTTGCCCTCGGTTGTTTGTAAAACGAATTAGGAGTCGGCCTGCCCCCCCCTCGCCCACCGACAGTCGCGGGGGTCCGTTGGTGGCACCACACTGCCGCGGCTCCACGTTCGGCCGTGGGGAGGGCTCTGGGATCCAGCCCCCTCCCCGGTTCGGGAACCCTCGGGCACCTCCGGTTACCCCCAGGTCATGTCCTGACCAAGGGGGGGGGCCCTGGGCACCCCCCGCGAGGCCGTGCCTGGGGGGTGGGCGGGCTCCTGGCGCGGCATCCCACGCCCCCGGCGACGCTCGGCCTGCGAAGCCGCAGGGGTGGGGGGTGGATGTGCTGACCCAAAGCGGTTGGCGCGCGGGGGGGCCGTGGCGGGGGGGGTACCTGGGTGAAGAGGTCAAGGGCTTTGTGCAGGTGGGCGGACATGCCGGCGGGGGGCTCGCTGGTGAGTTTGATGGAGTCCTCCAGCAGCCCCTGCGGGATGACGTGGGGCTGGGGGCTGGGGGCCGGCTCGGCGCTCAGGAACACGCGGTACTCGGCGTGGCTGCCCTGGCTGCACCGCTCCACCGTCGCCTCCAGCGTGTCCAGCCACGGGGCCACGAGGTGGATGTTCTGCAACAGGAACCCCACCCTGGGTACTGCACGGGCTGACGTGCAGCCCCCCCGGATCGCCCCTGCCCCTCGCGTCCCTGCTCGGGGGACCACGGCGCCTTCCCGCTGTCCCCTCCCGGCTCTGTCCCCGCCGAGGACGAGCCTGGAGCCGGCTGCCGCACCGGGAGGGCGCCTGGCTGCACGTGCCCCCTCGGGGGGGTTGGGGGGGGAGCAAGAGCAGCTGTCGCCCCCTCCCCAAGCTCCAGCCATCCCAGACACCAGAGTGAGGGGGGGGACGCGCGGCTGGGAGAGCCGGGGGATGCCCTGAGCCGAGCCCAGGGTCCGGCAGGGCTGAGCACCCCGTGGTGCCCGTTACCGGCAGGGCTGTGCCCCCCGCTGCCCCCCTCACCTGCAGAATGACCCAGTGGCCCTGGGTGGCCGCCAGCTCCAGGGCCCGTTCTGCCACGGGCTCCTGGCCCTGCCCCAGCGACACGTTGTGGATCCTCCCGTTGTCGATGGTGAAGTTCAGTTTCTTCCCTGGGGATGGAGCGAAACCGCCGTGGGGCGAGGCTCCCGCAGAGAGGGGGCTCCGCGCCCCCCGGTGCTGGCCCAGGAGGGGACAGCGGCTCACCCAGGGCCTCCACGTCTTTCAGGGGGTCGGCGCCAGGGGAGAGGATGAAGAATAGGGGGGTGGAGGGGCTGCTCTCCTCGTAGACCTGGACGAGCTCGACGCTCCGGCCCTCCACGAACTTGCTCCCCATCTTCTCCTCCACAAAGTCCCTGTGGAAGCGCAACGCCGTGGCAGCTGGGAGGCGCGCGGCGCCCGGGGGGTCGGGAGGGGGGGTCCCGGGCAGTACCTGATGGCGTAGCTCATCCTGTCCGGGCGCAGGCACCGCAGCACGCACAGCTTCTGCAGCGCCGACTTGTGCTTCCACTCCTTGGGGAACGCCTCCCGCTCCGGCGCCGCCGACTCCACCAGCTTCTTCCAGCGCTTGGCCAAGCCCTCGATGTCGCTGTCCAGGTTCTTGAACTCTTCCATTTCCGAGAGCACCTGATCCCGCAGAGAAGGGCTAAAGCCCCCCTGGGCCCTGCTCGCCCTCAGGCACCCCCCAGGCTGGGGGGGGGTCTCCATGGAGCTGTGCCACAGCCAAGCTCCCGAGGGGCCCCGCAGCCCCGCTCCGGCAGCATGTGCCGGCTCTCACCAGCCGCAGGGGACGGGGGGGCTTTGGGGACCCTCCGGGTGCTGCAGGTGAACCCGGACCCGCCGCACCGGGGGCCGCACTGGCCTCGCCTCGGCACAGCGGGCAACCGCGGGGACCAACCTTGATGCCGCCCCAGGCCTGGGGCTGCAGGAAATCCACGGGGGACACGGCACCGGCCTTGGAGGGGAAGCGCAGGAGAAAGTCCAGCTCCGCTGGGGCCAGTTCTTTCCTGAGCGCCAGGATCTGGAGAGTCGGGAACGCGGCGTCACGGCCGCCCCGGCACGAGGGGCCGCACGCCGGGGGGGGAGCGCCCAGCGCCGAAATAAGAACCGACCCCTCGCGACCAGGGACGCGCGTCACCGGCCCCCCCGCGTGCGGGTGTTACCTGGAAGGTGAGCTGGGCCAGGAAGATGAGCTTGTCCCTCTCGAAGAGCCCCCGCACCGCGTACGCGTGCACCGAGCGGGTGATCTCCTCCGCCAAGTTGAGCACCCGCTGCCGGACGTCGCCGGCGGGGGCCGTGCGCTCGATGGCCCTCTCGAAGACCCCGATGAAGGCCTGGGGGGGGAGGGGGTGGGCAGGGGGCACGGCCAGTGGCCACGCTCCCCCCCGCCCAGCCCTCTCCCCGCTTACCTTGAGCGAGAACTGGTAGATGGGGTTGATGGCGTGGAGGCCCCCCAGGAGGAAGTAGAGCAGGGACGCTCGCTCCGCCACCGGCCGGTAGCTGTCCCTGGCCGCGTTTATTTGGATTTCGGTCGCCTCAGCTTCTCTCACCTCGAGGGCACGAGGGGAGGGGGTGTTATCCAGCCTCCTGGCCCTTGCCGCAGCAGCCCCCACGCTCCCGCTGAGCGCCCAGCTCCCCCGCTGCCCGCGGCACCCACCAGCCCCCGCCAGCCCCCTTACCTTCTCCCCGATTTCCGCGGCCGTGCGCTGCGTGGTCTCCAGGTTCTCCACCAGCGCCGTGTCCTGCAGGAACTCGCCGGCGGCGGCTGACAGCTGGGCGAGCAGGGAGTCCTCCAGCTCCTTCCGCGTCATCCGGAACTCGTTCTGGCTCTTCCTGAGCTTCGCCTACAACCAGCCCCGGAGACGCGTGTCACGTCGAGCGCCGGGACCCGGGCTCCCTGATGGGCATCGGGGATCTGCCAATCGCACCTTTGCCCCGCCACGAGCGCTGAGCTGTGGGGGCGCCGAGAACCCGGCCCGGTTTCCCATGCTGTCCCACCGCCGAGGGGGCCCGTCGGGGACGCGCTGTCACCCGCCGGGGCGAGCGAGGCTCCGACGGACCCGCAGCCGCCCAGGCCCTCGGCCGGGCTCTCTGGGCTCTCGGTAGCCCACGGCGAGCTCTCGGAGGGGAGCTCTCGCTGCCCCCTGCCAGCCCAGCCCCTGCGGCTCCCCGGGCTCCTCCGCCATCCCCGCCGGCAGTGGCTCCGTACCTTGAGCGTCTCCAGGTCCGGCCGCTCCTTGGCCACCACGGCAGCCAGGAGCTGGTCCTCCAGTCCCTCCCGCGTCACCGAGAAGTTGATCAGGGTGCACTGAGCCTGCACCTCCGGCTGGAAGTGCGGGTTGGAGCGTTTGGTGTGCAGGATCAGGCGGAAGCGCGGGTGATACTTCACTTCTTTGTCTCCAATCCGGACGTATCTGTGCCGTTACCGACACGGATGAATCACCGCGCGCTCGGTCGCTCGTCGCAGACGGAACCCCCCCACCGCGTGCGTTGAGACGCGCTTCCCTGGCTGGCAGAAGGCGTGGCACGGGCAGAAGCGCCAGGGTAACCCTGGTGGGACGCGGGCACAGGAGCAGGAGGGACCGGGGGCTCCCACGGCCTCTGGGCTCGTGCTGGCAGGCACCGCGGCACCACACGACGGGAGGGCGGCCCCAGAGCCCCGTCCTGGGGGACCTGCCCTCGCCAGACCCCGGGGATGCGGCCAGGAAGGTCGGTGGTGCCGGGGACTGGCAGTGCCGAGTGGGGCGGGGGCGATGGGGCAGGGGATCCCGGCCAAAGCCACATCATAGAATAGCTTCTGTGCCAGCCAGGAAAACCCTCCCAGCCTGTCCCACCCTCTGGTGGTTCCCCAGGGACCTCTCCAACCACCAAATGGACCAGACAGTCCAAGGGGTCCCTCCGAGGGGTCCCACCAGGAAACACCAGAGAGAACGGGGGGATGCGGCCAGCGGCTCTCGCGTGCACGGGGGAGGATCAGGCCCCAGCTGCTGCCACGCGAAGGGGCGTTTTGGGGCAGCAGCGGGGGCTCGGGGCGGGTGAAGCACCTCGGCCCCGGGGTACAGGGGCGCTGACCTGCCCTTCTTGGTGGTGGTCCTGCCCAGGAGGTGCTCCAGCACCGGCTCCATCGTCTCGCCGACCTCCTCGACCAGCAGCGTCTGCCCTTCGGAAACCGCCTGCTCGATGGTGTCCAAATACCTGCGGGTGGGAGGGGGGAGCTCGGGTGGGCGCCCCCAGCCCCTGCGCGCTGGTGGGACCCCCCAGGCGCTCTGCCAGCCCCGCGGAGCGGCGCGGGGCCTCCACGGGCGCTGCTGCCCTCGTCCTGTCCCGTGGGGGATGTGGGTGCCCTGGCCCTTCTCTCCGGTGGCAGGGGAAGGGGCGCCCGCTCCAGCCCGCCCCCCCGCCGCCCCCCAGCACCCGACCCACCTCCCCTTGCCCAGGCGGGCGGTGCGCAGCTCCTCGCCGTACTTGTTCCTGACCCACTTGACGCCCTGGAGCTGGGCGTCCACGAGCAGGGGCCAGCGCTGGGCGGTGCAGAGGATGGCGGCGTTCTCCAGGGACGTGCGGTCGCCCGGTAGCCCCTGGTTGCTCCAGGTGGCCACGTCGGCGGCGTCAGCGAGGAGGCTGAGGGGGTCCAGCCCCGGGGTGATGGGGATGGGCACCTGCTGGGGAAAAGGGCCGTTGGATGCGGGGGAGCGGGAACGGCGCGGTGCCAGTGGCGGGGGGAGGAGGAGCCCCCGGCAGCCCGGGGACCCGTGGCCACTCACCGCCAGCCGGCCGAGGAAGGGGATCCAGTGCTTCTCCAGCAGCTCGTCCCGGTACTTCTTGGGGAAGTAGCCGACGTAGGACACGAAGGCGGAGACCAGCAGCACATCCCCGCACAGCGTCTTCTCCTGCTCTCGGAACAGCCCCACCGACTCGGCCCAGCGGACCTTCTCGGATGCCAGGCCCCCCATGAGCCTGGGGGGGCAGAGGAGACGGCGGCTGCCGCGGTGCTGGTGCTCCCAGCGCTGTACGGGTTCGGGGTGGGGGGCTGTGCCGTGGCTAATCCCAACCTCTTTGGGATTAACCGGGCGGTGGGCTGCCGTCGCCCGGGGCGCACGGCTCAGCGGCTGCACCCCCCCACCCCCGAATTTCTGTCCCAGCCGATACTCGGGATATTTTAACTTGGGGAGGGAACGGGGGGCTCCGATGCTTCCCGGCGCCCTGTGCCGTGTCCTCGGGCGGTGCCGGGGAGCGGCTCGGGGGCCGGGGGTGCGCGGTACCTGTTTGCCAGCTCGATGACTCTGGTGGTGGCGTTGGCCTCCTGCTGACACTGGATTTTTTCGGCTGTCGCCCGCTCGAACGCCGCAGTGAGAGCAGCCAGGTTGGCGTTCAGGTCCTTCAAAGACATTTTTGCCTCTGTCCAGGAACGGCTGGTGGCTGAGGGGCTCGCGGTGGGCTCCAGCCGGGGCAAACAGCCTGGCGCCGGCTGCCGGGGGCGACACTTACAGCAACTTTGGTTTTGACGCGAGTGAGCCTTTCCTGCGCCTCCGCCAGCTTGGCGTTGGCTGCCTCCAGCGCCTGCCTCCTGGGCTCCACCTCGCAGAACACCTCGTGGAAGCGGACGATGTTCAGGCACCAGGAGCACAGACCTGCGGCGGCCGTCGACTGGGACACGATGGACTCGGGATCAAAGCCGGGATCCGACCGGTAGGGCCTGCAACGGGAGAACGTGCGCTGCGGTGACCCCGTCCCGCTCCTCCCGGGGATCCCACTCCCACCCCTCGAATCCCGCTGCGCTCGCTGGGCGAGGGTCTCTCCGGGACACGCTGCCCAGGGCAGCCTGGCAGGACGGGGAGGGGGCAGGAACCGGCCACGGACTCACCGAAACGCCTTGAGACAGGCCTCGGGGATGTGCTCCTTGTCGAACCTCTTCAAGGCGTCGAGGAAAGCGTCTGCTTTGCCCATCATGACCTTCGCCGCCTTCCAGCTCCTGTCCCGCGGGATCTCGCCCCTGGGCGCCGTCAGCACCATCACGGCCGCCATCACGTTCACCACCGCCTGCGGCGGGGACCCGAAGGACTTCAGCTCCGTCAGGTTGTTCTGGGAAGGGACCGCAGGGGCCAGTGAGCATCGCCCCGGCGCAGGGGGCAGCACCGGCAGCACTGGCCAGGGAGCCGCTCCCCGCCGGCGGGTGACCCACCTTGTTGAGCATGTCAAGGGCCTCCTGGGCGGCCACGAGCGCCGGCTCCGCTTTCGCCAGGTCGGCCTCGCAGGCTCGCTGCTTCTCAGCCACGTTCTGGGGGGCGAGGGGACGGGGTGAGCGGCCAGGGCTCACGCTGCCCCGTCCCGCGCCGGACCCCAGCACCAGCTCAGCATCACGCACCGTGTTGATGGCCTTGACCTCCAGCTCCTCCTTGTCGGCGACGGCTTTCGCCCTGCGGACCTTCCCCACCTCAACTCCCACCACGTGGATCAGCTTATCCGCATCCTCCTCCTTCTGCTTCAGCTCCGCCTCCTGGGCCGCCAGCTTGGCTTTCAGGTCATCCACCTTGACGGGGGGCAGGAACGGCGAGAGGGTCACAACAGCACCTCGGGGACCTCGCAGCCACCGCGCCCACCCCCCACCTGTGGGCGGGATGCTCAGGGACGCCGCGGGCAGGCACCTGCGACGCCATGCTCTGCAGCTTCCTCAGCCCCTGCTCCAGCCTCTCAGTCTTGGCGGTGAACTCGCCCCGTTTTTTCGAGAGCAGGCTCTGGTAGAGCTTTATCTGCTCCAGGAAGGTCTTGGGCGTGGTGTAGTTGAAGCGTCTCTCCGTGGCCAGGAAGGTCTTGGACATCTCCTTCACGCTCGTGTGGACGTGGGACATGAACTGGCTGATGGAGACCTTGACCTCGGGCTGCCCCAGGAACACAGACCCTGAGATGCTCCCCGGGAACGCGCGGACGCGGTGCCAACGGTTCCACACCCCACGCCCCCAGGTCACACCAGACCCCAGCCACGCCCCAACACGGGGAGCAGCAGGGGGGCAGGTCGTTCCCCAGAGCAGCCTGGTTCCCCCAATCCCCCCCCTCCCGGGGACACGGCGTGCACCGGCACGGGGTCCCCGCTCACCTCGATGCCCGCCGTTTCCTCCAGGAACCGGCTGCTGACAGACACCAGCGCGTCCTCCGGCCACTCGTGGAACCAGTCGATGGCCGTGCAGTTGACCACGGCCGGGAACTTCCTCGCCCGCTCCCGCACGGTTGAGCCCACGGGGGAGAAGCAGAGGATGACCTGGGGCAGAGCACGACTGCTGAGCGGGCGTCCCCGCTGCCGGGGGTGGGCAAGCTCGCGGGGTTGGGGCCAGCACTGGACCCCCCTTGGTGGCCACGGCCAGCGGCCGAGCACGGTGCTGGTGTTGGTGGCCCTGCGGGTGCCCAGCACGGCCCAGCACCACGGGGGCTGCTCACCCCCCTCTGCCCCGAGGGAGGTTCTAGGCGGGTGTGAAGAGCTGCGCCCCCGGGGGGGCCTTTGGAAACATCTTTCACCCAAACCCATCACCGGGTCGAGTTTGTGTGTCCAGTCTGCAAACGGGCTTGGGGCTAGACAAGTCACTGACCCCCCATTCCCAGCGATCCCCCCCCCCATTCCCGGCGAACACCCACCTTCAACTGCCGCCTGACTTTCTCTATGAAGAGTTTCCAGCAGTTTTCCCTCGTGTCCTGCAATCCAAGGAGCTTCGCCTGGGGCCTCATGGCTTGGAGGATGTTTCCCAGGTCATTGTCCGGGAAGAGCCCCGGCACCTCCCCCGATGCCAAGAAGTCGTTGATCAGGACCAGGAACGGTTCCTCGGCGACCTGGGAGTCCGTCAGCAGGAAGACGGTGGGAATGTCCTCCACGGCCGCCTTGATGTGCTGGGAGGCCAGGTCCAGCTGGGCAGGAGGGAGGAACTGTCACCCACCCCCTCCAGCTGTCACCCACCCCCTCCAAGCCCCCCGAGCTGCTCACAGTGACCGCTTTGGCGCAGCCGGGCACCCCTGGGCACCCCGGGAAAGCCGGGAGGGTGCCTTTGGGATGGAGCCTTTGGGAAGGAGCCAGGTGCCGGCAGCGGAGCTGAGGGAGGGGGACGCTGCCCGGGCTGCCTGCGCCCCACTCCCTGTCCCTGGCCGGGAAACGCGAGCCGGCGGCGCTGGCCCTTGGGGGGGAAGGCGCTGTCACCTTCAGGTCCGGGATGCCGTAGCCTTTCCTCAGCGCGATCTGGAACACGGCCAGATTGCTGATGTAGGCTGCGAGCCGTGCCAGGCTCCGCTTCCCGCTGCCTGCTACCCCCACCAGCAGCGCGTTGCCCTGGGGAGACTCCAAAATCCGGCTGATTCTGCAAACGTGTGACACCGCGTCCTCAAAGAGCACCTGCAGGGGAGGGGTCGGTACGCTGAACCGAGGAAAAGCACCGAAGGCCCCGTAACGCGCGAAGCCGAGCGAGGGCGATGCCGCAGCCGCGTCTCCGTGGCGTGAGCGCTGCCGGGGCGCGGAGCCGCCGGCGTCGGGGCGCTCACCAGGCTCATGGCCGCGTTCGCCTTGTTGTAGCCGTCCAGGGCTTCGGCCAGCAGCTTGTGCAGAGCCGCCCAACTCGGCACCGGCAGGTACTTGTGCTCCCCCAGGCCCTGGGCGAAGTGGCAGTAGACGTTGGGCTGGGCGAACAGCAGGTCCTGGCTGAGATCCTGCGAGAGGCGACGCTAGCCGTGGGGTTGAGGCGTGGGGCACCCAGGGGGGGACCGCAGCCCGTGCCGCCGCCGAGCCCGTGCCGGGGTTGCGCTCCATCCTTTGCCAGCACAACTTACCTCAAAGAACCTTCTGCAGGTGTCCGCCAGCATGTTCCCGAAGGCCGCGCGGTCCCTCCCGTCGGCGAGCTTGTCTCCGTACACCCGCTCGGCTTCGTGGAGCCAGAGACGCACCAAGTCCACGGGACCCCTCAGGCACTCGGCGGTGGAGAAGAGCAGCCCCTGAGAGACACCCGAATCCCCGGGGGGTTTGTTTGGCCGCTGCTCGGAGCGGCGTTCCAGGGGCGGCTTTGGGAAGGGGGCGCGGCAAGGATGCGGCCAAGGAAAGAAGGGAACGAGGGTGTTGCAGAGGCAGCAGCTCTCCCGGCACCTGGAACGTGTTGGCGAGGTCCCGGAGGTTGAACAGGTAGTGGAACTTGATGGCTGTCGGCAGGAAGGTGGACGCGACCTTCTGGTGGAGAGCTGCCGGCAAGGGGGGGGGTCAGCGGGCGGGCAGCTCCCTGGGACCACCGCAGCCCGCCGCGGGACCCCGGGCCCGGCTCACTCGCCCCTCCGAGACCTCAGGAAGGTAGGACAAGCCGGAGTTTTTAGCTGGAGCATCTCTAGGGGCGCGGTGCTGCGTTTGGAACGTGAACAGGAGGAATGGGGGTCTGTTTGCGCGGTGCCGGGGGGGCTCCCGGGGCACCGGCCGGTGTGGGGTGGGTGGGTTTCCCGGTGCCAGCGGGTGCATTCCCTGGGGACCGACGCTGGTGTGTGCCGCCTTCCCACCCCCCCCCCAGCGTGGCGGGGGCTCACCCAGCGCCGCTGCTACCAGGGTGGGCTGCAGGTTCCGGAGGGCGGGCGGCACGCTGTGCCGGGCCAGGTGCTGCGCGAGGACGGTGCCGAACACGGTGAGCAGGGCCTCCGCGCCTGGAAAGCCCACGGCGAAGACGCAGAAGTGGCGCTGCAGGAAGACGTGGAAATTTGGGTGGGAGCTTTGTCCCCAGGGGCCGATGCAGCCGGGCGGCACCACGGGGTCTCCCAGCCCGTCCCACCGCTCCGGTCCCGGGGCGCAGGGTACCTGCAGCCTGGCGTCGATGGTGAAAGACCCCGCGGCGGGGTTCATGCAGGCCACGTACTGGCAGTTGTGAACGTTCTTCGGGGTCAGTTTGTCCCTGTCGTACCTGCGCAGGGACCCACACGGTGACGGGGTGCTCCAGCCGGGCTGTACCCCACCGACCCCGTGGAGCTGTCGGGAGGAGCCCAGGAGCCAGGGTCCCCCCATCGCTCTCGGCGATGCTGAGTGGGGCCGTGCCCCAAATGTCCCTGCAGCAGGTGGCACTCGTCACCTCGCCCCCCTCCCCAAGGAAGCCCAGGGATCCCCTGGCAGGGCTTCCCCCTCGGCGCTGGCAGCGGGGAGTTACCAGCGGAGAGTTGTCCCGTTCCTCTGCCAAAGCCTTCCCAGCAGCCGCAGGAACGAGCAGGCCACTGGGAATGGGCAGCACGGCACGGTGCAGGGGCCAGCACGGGCACGGCACGGCTCCGCCGGGATGGGAGAGGTGCCAGGACAGCACGGGTTTGCCGGGATGGGAGAGGTGCCAGGACGGCACGGGTTTGCCAGGATGGGAGAGGTGCCAGGATGGCACGGCTCTGCCGGGATTGGAGAGGTGCCAGGACAGGCACGGGTTTTCTGGGATGGGAGAGGTGCCAGGACGGCAGAGATTTTCCAGGATGGGAGAGGTGCCAGGACAGGCACAGGTTTTCCAGGATGGGAGAGGTGCCAGGATGGCACAGATTTTCCAGGATAGGAGAGGTGCCACGACGGCACGGCTCCGCATGGATTGGAGAGGTGCCACGACGGCACGGCTCCGCATGGATTGGAGAGGTGCCAGGACAGCACAGCTCCGCTGGGATGGGAGAGGTGCCAGGACGGCATGGCTCCGCCAGGATGAGAGAGGTGCCAGGACGGCACGGGTTTGCCAGGATGGGAGAGGTGCCAGGATGGCACAGATTTTCCAGGATAGGAGAGGTGCCAGGATGACACGGCTCTGCCAGGATTGGAGAGGTGCCAGGACAGGCACGGGTTTTCTGGGATGGGAGAGGTGCCAGGACGGCACGGGTTTGCTGGGATGGGAGAGGTGCCAGGATGGCACAGATTTTCCAGGATGGGAGAGGTGCCAGGACGGCACGGCTCCGCGTGGATTGGAGAGGTGCCAGGATGACACGGCTCTGCCGGGATTGGAGAGGTTCCAGGACAGGCACGGGTTTGCTGGGCAGAGGATCACGGATCCCTCACAGCAGGGACCGCCGGGCGTGCACCTACCAGTGCCCGTGGTCCATGTGCTGCCGGAGGAGCGCGTGCGGGGCCACGGTGCCGTACTTGTCCACCTCCGGCATGTTCATGTCGTCGATGAAGTAGATGAGCCGCTTGGTCCTGGGGGGGGCGTAGTTCCTCCCCCATTTCTTCTCCAGAGGCTTCTCCAGGACCGCTGCGGCGGGAGGAGCGGGTGGGTGGGGGGCGGCGCCGGGGGGGCCGTGCAGCACACGGGGCATGGGGCCAGCCTTACCCTGCAGCATGGCCGAGGTGGTGTAGAAGTTAAAGGGCACCGCCTGCACGAGGAATTCCTCGGCATCGAGCGCGTCGAGCTTGTCCCGCATCAGGACCGATTTCCCTGTCCCTGCGTTCCCCACCAGCATCACCGGCCTCCGCCGCTCCAGCAGCAGGTCCAGGAAGTACCGAAGCCGAACGGTCTCTGCCGTGTGCACCACGGAGGCCTGGGAAAACCGCGCCGTCAGCCCCCGGAGCCGCCTCCTGCTGTCGGAGCGGACGCTCGCGGGCAGAGCGGGATCTGCCGGCAGCTGGGCCCGGTGTGCCCGGCCCTGCCAGCCGGTCTCATGGAGGATGCTCTCTCCGTCCAAACCCCGTCCCTCTAAAGCGAAAAGTCTCAGAAAAACAAGTTATTACACCAAAACAAGTCCCTGAGCCTGTTGCCAGCCCTCTGTTCGCCCAGCACGTGGGCCAAACCCAGCCACAGTGCTGCCCCCTGTCCCTGACACAGCCCCCCCCGCCCCCAGGAGAGTGCCCGGGACTCCCCGAGGGCCCACGGAGCCACATCAGTCTGAAACTGCCCCAGAGGAGCGGCAACTCGCAGCTCTGGCGGAGCTTTCCGTGGGGTTCAGCCCCGGGGTCTGCCCCCCCAGCCCACCCGCGGCCAAGCCCGCCCGGGTGCCTGCACCGCTCCGGGCGCGGGGTCTCGCCCAGGCCGTGGGGACGTCCATGGAACACTAAACAACCCCCAGACACGGGGGGCTGTGGGGAATACCTGTAGGGGGATCTGGGGATCGAGTTCGAACTTTGGCACTTTTTCAGCCCAGAGGGTGAATTTCTTCGTCTCCGGGTCAATGTAATAGTCAAAAATCGTCCCCTGAGGAGGGAACTTGATGGTTTTGAACTCGCTCACCCACCACTTGCTGAACTCCAGGCGGTAATCCAGGAGCTGGGAGGAAGCACAGGAACAGCTCAGAAACTGGCCAACGCTCTAGCCTTTTCCGTGGGGACGGGCGGGGGTGGACGCGGGGATGGGCAGCCGAGGGACGACGGCCAGGATGCTCTGTGAGCCGGGGGGGTACCTGGTCCTGGGACATGGCCCCTCCGAAGGCCCAGGCGCAAGCGAAGACGAAGTAGAGCTCGTAGAGCTCCCGGGGCGAGTCCGGCGGGATGGTGTGCGGCGTCAGGAGACACTCCAGCAGGTACAGCAGCGTCTGCGTCACCGTCACCTCGGGCACCGGCGTGATCTGCTTGAAGCCAGCCTTGAGCTTCTCCAGGCACGCCGGCAGGTACTTGTCGAAGAGGATCGACAAGTTGGCCTTCTCGGCCAGCGCCGTCCTCGTCTCAATCCAGCTGGACACAATGCTGTGGGAGAGGAGGGCAGGGCTGCGGTGAGCACACGGGGGGGCTGGCACAGATCCCACCCCATCTCATCCTTTCCCATCCCGTCCAGCCCCAACCCATCCCATCCCCTCCCACCTCATCCCATCCCATCCTGTCCAGCCCCAACCCCAACCCATCCTGTCCCCTCCCACCTCATCCCATCCCATCCTGTCCAGCCCCAACCCCAACCCATCCTGTCCCCTCCCACCCCATCCCATCCCATCCCGTCCCATCCTGCCCAGCCCCAGCCCCATCCCATTCCGACCCAACCCCATCCCGTCCCCTCCCACCTCATCCCGTCCCCTCCCACCCCATCCTGCCCAGCCCCAGCCCCATCCCATCCCATTCCGACCCTACCCCAACCCACCCCGTCCCCTCCCACCTCATTCCATCCCATCCCACCCCACCCTGCCCAGCCCCATCCCATCCTGTCCAGCCCCAACCCCAACCCATCCCGTCCCCTCCCACCTCATCCCACCAGCCCCCTCCCCGTGCTCACAGGTTCCAGCCCAGGTCCGTGGGGTTGACGTAGAGGATTCCGGCCCGGGACACGGTGGCCGGCGTGGCCGTGCGCAGGTGGCTGACCTCGAAGAGGAGCCGCATGGTGGGGCTGAGGGGGATGCGCTCGTTGTTGGCCAAGGTGAGAACCTGTCGCAGGGGGAGGGGCGCCCTGATCTGGGGTCCAGGCGTGAACACGAGCGGATCCCCCCGAGCCAGCGAGCGGGCAGAGCGCCGGGAGCGCTGCAGCACCCACCTTGTTGTCATCCATGACCGTGTTCAGGGACTCGATCCACGAGGGGTCGACGTCTCCGTCGAGGACGAGCCACTTGGGCCCCTCGTGTGGGATGTTGGCCAGGTCCCGCATCGTGGAAGAGAGCAGACCTGCGCCGCAGAGATGCGGGGGGCCGTCCCTCGGGCTCGGCCCACTCGGCCCGTCTGCCACGTGGGACCCGGTGCTTCCCCAGAACACGCTCCCCCTCCCTCCCTCCCTCCCTCCCGCTTCGGCAAGAAGCCCCGGGGAAAGGCGTTCCCCGTCCCGGCAGCTGCGGGAGGATGGCCTGTGCCGGGTCGTGCCAGGGGCGAGCGGCCCCCCGGCTGGCCGTGCGCGCGCGCCCCGTGTCTCACCGTCCTTCCACTCCCGCGTGGTCGGGTGGGTGACCCCGAACAGCTCATCGCGGGTCACAGCCTTTGGGTCGAGGTCCACGGCGACCGGCGTCCGCTTCATGCGCTGGTACGTCCTCTGCAGCGACCTCAGCACCTGCGGCGCGGGGACGGTGCAGCCGCGGGGTGCCGGCGCCGTGCTCCCCCCGCGCCGTGGAGCGCCCTGGCCCAGAAGGGCGCTGGGAAGGCTCTGGACCCTCCTCTGCGGAGCCGGCTCCTGGCCGGGGCACTGCGAGAGCCCTGAGCCCACCGGCCCATGCTGCCAGCACCGCAGCATGCAGGGTGCCGCGAGAGCGTGCCCCTGCCCCATCCTGCTCCCCGGGGGGGTCCCGGGCCGGATGGCGTGGGGACAGCCCCGTCCCAAACCCGCTCAGCTCCGCGGGCCGAGCCGGGGGTCTGCGTGATCGGGGGGGCTGTGGGATACTCTGAGCCATTGGGAGGGGACCCGTGGCCTCGGGTTGGGGGGGTTGGCCGGTACCTGGGACTTGCCGCAGCCGGCGCTGCCGATGACAAAGACGCAATGTCGCACTCGCAGCAGCTCCTCCAGCTGCACCACCTTCAGCACGAAGCTCTCCTCCGCCTGCAGCCCCAGCTCCAGCACCGACTGCGTCACCATCTGGGGTGGAGACCCCGCGCCGGGCACCGGCAGCCGTCACGGCCTTGGCAAGACCCCGGCGACGAGCCAGCCGCGCCCCGAGGTGCCCGACAGCCCCCCCCAGCCTCCGGGCCCTGCCGGGGGGGATGTCTGGGGTGCTGGTGGGGCTCGCACCTCCTCAAAGTCGAGGTCCCTCTTCCTGGGCACGTCCAGGGCTGGGAACAGGTCTCCGATCAGCCCCAGGAAGACGGGCAGGTCGTCCGTCATGATCTTGGGGATGTTGAAGTCCCGCAGAGCTCTCATCAGAACTTGGTCCTCGGCGCAGTCGGGGTCCCCTCTCTTCAAGGAGCCCACGACCACCAGCACGGACTTGATCGCCCGCAGACCCCAGTCGTAGTGGTCCTGCCAACGGGCGGCAGCGTATCACGGCGTCACGTTGACGGGGGAGAGCTGCTTTCAGCCACCCCTGCCCATCGCCCCCCGCCCAGCCGTGCCGTCACGCGGGCTGGAGCGAGAGGGAGCTGACGTGCAGGCCGAGCCCCAGCTGGGAGAGCGGCAGTGCACCCCGCTTCCCCCCACCCCGTCCCCCTGCCGTGAGGTCATGGTCGACTCCATTAGAGCCCCTTCCAGTGCCGGGGGGGGGGGCCTTTCCCAAGGGCAGGGAGGGACAGGACAAGGGGTGACGGGTTTAACCGGAAAGAGGGAGATTGGGATGGGCCATGGGGAAGGAATTCTTCCCACAGAGGGTGGGGGGCACTGGGACAGGTTCCCAGAGAAGCTGTGGGTGCCCCATCCCTGGGAGTGCCCAAGGCCAGGCTGGAGGAGGCTGGGAGCACCCTGGGCTATGGAAGGTGTCCCTGCCCGTGGCAGGGAGTGGGGCTGGGGGGACTCTGGGGTCCCTCCCAACCCAAACCGTTCTGGGATTCTATTTTTGGACCCCTTGATTCCTCCCAGGCGGCAGAGATACGCCGCACGATGCACCGGTGCGGAAGGGGGATTTCTCCAGCCCTGAACTGTGCCGCCGCCGGTCCCACCAGCACCCAGGGAGCTTCAAACCACCCGCCCGCTCTGAAATCCCAATTAACCCTTCCCTCCGGAAGAGCCACGCGCCGCGCCTGACCCACCTGCTTAGACAGCAGCTCCTTGCAGAGAGCGTACAGCCTAACGAACTTCCTCGCCAGCAGCTTGGCCCCCACAAAGCCTTCTGCCACCAGCATGACTTCGCAGATCAGCTCAAAATCGGGGACCACCATGGCGCAGGGCCTGGGAGGAGCAGCAGCAGGGCAGCAGGGCTGTGCCCGGACCGCCCCGCGCCCCTCGCCGGCCCCAGCCAGGGAGAATCGCCCCCCGTTTCCCGTACAGCTCGTTCCCTGCTGCCGCTGACATCACGGACGCCCGAGCACCTTCCCCAGGCCGAGCAGCCCGGTTCTCCCACCCCCCGACCACCGCAGGGGCTTCGAGCGGGGGTCTCCGTGACACACGGCCCACGCGGGTACCCTGGGCCGCTGCAGCGAAGGCCGCGGTCCCGTCACGGTCCCGCCCGCCCGCGGTACCTGAACAGGGCTTTCAGGTTCTCGGGCAGTTCTGTCCGCCCGGCGCAGCCGGGGTTCACGGTCACGAACAGCCCGACCGACGGGACCAGCGCGATCGTCTCCCCGAGGAACTGGAACCTTCGCTTCTTGGCGCGGACGGCATCTTGAATGCATTTCACCTGCCCGGCGAGGGGGTGTCAGCGCCGGCAGCCCCCCGCCCTGCGCCCCCGCTCACAGACCCCCCCGCGGGTTGGGCTGCGCTACCGGCAGGGCCAGAAACGCCCAGAGTTGGCCGGAGCCACAGCAGCGCGGCAATCCCGCGGCTCCGGAGAGCTGCCCCCAAACCGGCTTCTTCCCAGGCACCGCGACGCGACGGCAGAGCCGGCGGGGGGGCGTCAGGTCACCGGGGTGGGACACAGATGGGCGGCATCATCTTAAACGTGCCCACCCCCCCTCGTACTGCTCCGCTCCCCTCCGTGTCCCCACACGGGCCTAACGGTGGCAAACCATCCCCTGGGAAGTCCGGTTCGGCACGGGAACCGGCAGGTCTCCTCCAGCCCCCGCGCTGCCGTCCCCGGTGAGGGCAGGCACCTGCACGGCGATCACGGACAACACCTCCGTGGCGATGCGGTTGAACTCGTCGAAGCAGCCCCAGGCGCCCGTCAGGGCCAGCCCCTTGTAGACGCTGCCGCAGGACTGGGGAGAGAGGGAGGTGGGCTGCGGGGGCTGCCACGCGGGGGTCCTTACGGGACCTCAAGTGCTGGGAGCCGTTCCTGCTTTTACGGCTCCTGCTGTTCCCCAGGGAAGTGCCCCGCAGCGTCACAGCCCCCCCCCCCCCCGGCCTCCCAGGGCCAGGAGCTGCCGGAGCCACGGTGGGGTGGGCGCGGTGGGGTGGGCGCGGTGGGGTGGGCACCGTGGGGCGGCACCGGCTGCTGCCGGAGCCACGCATCCGGGTAGCGGAGCGGCATCGGTGACGGATGCTGCAGCCAACGGTGGGGCTGCACGCTGCAGCGGGGCCTCCCCGAAGAGGGTCCCCCTTGCCTCGGCGGGCACCCCACGGCTCCTGCCGCGGCCCCTCCGTCCCGCTCCTACCTTGTAGTCCATCTGCTCGGAGCAGTTGAAGACGTAGACCATCATGCCCACCGCCCGGCCCAGGTCCTTGGTGGTCTCCGTTTTCCCGGTGCCCGCGGGGCCGGCGGGGGCCCCCCCCATGAAGAGGTGGAGGGACTGCGTCAGGGTGATGTAGCACCTGCGGAGGGGAGGAGGCAGGGCTGAGCGGTGCCGGCAGCGCGGCGCAGCCACGGGGCCGCCGGCAGCGAAGCCCCTACCGTTCCGTCAGCGGGGTGATGACCAGCCGGGGGGTGTTGCCCAGGTACTCGTAGGAGTACCAGAGCTGCGCGTCGCAGATGTTGGCGTAGCAGTGCCTCCTCGCCTCGTCCCAGCGGTGCCGGAGCTGGCACTGCCAGGTGAAGGCCTGGGCGCTCTCCACCTGCGGAGCAGCCGGGACACCCAGCTCCCACCCACGCCGGGACCGCGGGTCACCCCCGGACACGAGAGCGTGCAAATGGGTCCCCGTGCAACGCTGGGGTGGGTGAGGATGGTCCCTCCACCCGGCCCAGCCCACCGACCGCGGAGCACAGCCCTGTCACAGCTCCCACCGACCGCGGAGCACAGCCCCACACTGAGGGTCGCAGCTCCCACCGACCACGGAGCACGGCCCCGTCACAGCTCCCACCGACCGCAGAGCACGGCCCCGTCACAGCTCCCACCGACCGCGGAGCACGGTCCCGTCACAGCTCCCACCGACCGCGGAGCACGGTCCCGTCACAGCTCCCACCGACCACGGAGCACGGCCCCGTCACAGCTCCCACCGACCGCAGAGCACGGCCCCGCGCCGAGGGTCGCAGCTCCCACTGACCGTGGTGCACGGCCCCGTGCCGAGGGTCACAGCTCCCACCGACCGCGGCACGAACCAAAGCCGCTCCGTGAGCCGGCTGCGCACGACACCCAGCCCGGTCTCGCCGGCCCCCGGCCGTGCCGCCGCCTCCCCGGCTCCCGTGCACCCCCGACACCCCACCCGCGGCTCCCGTGCAGCCGGGACACGTTGGAAAGCCGTGAACAGGCGAGCTGTGCTCCGAGGGCCAGGACACGGCCCTGGGAAGATCCTCGCAGAACGAGTACCTTCGTGAGGATCATTTTGGCCACCACATCCCGGGCGTGGACGTCGACGGTGCAGATGGTCATGATCTTCATCCTGTCCCCGGCCGTCAGGTTTCCGCGGAGCAGCGCAATCAGCGCGTTCAGCCGAGCCACCTGTGGAAGGAACCGGCCAAGGATGTCCCTGAGCCTCTCCCGGTGACCCCCCGACCGGCCCTCGCCTCTTCCCAGCAGGGAGGGGCTGTGGGACGGCTCTGGCCCCGGCCTGTGAGGTGCCAACCTGCTTCTGGCTGTAGTCCCTCATGGCGTGCTCGTAGCCTTCCTCCAGCCTCGAGAAGGCGATGCCGACCTCCGTAGCCCACCAGATCTGGCTGCACGTCAGAGCAACCTGCGGGGTCAGGATGTGGCCGTGGTGGGCAACCCGGCACCCCCGGCTCCGGGACTGCTCCTCCTGCCTCTCCGCGGCTCACGGGGGGCAGCTCCCACCTGGGCCGGGTAGTCCAGCACCCACTGCTCCCGCGGCTTCTCCTCGTAGGCGGCCGCGGCCTCGGGGATCAGGCGGCGCAGGGTGGAGCGCATGCGCGCCAGCACCCGGTTCAGCCAGACCTCCACCTGGGGGTCGCACCCGGCAGAGTGAGCCAGCGGCCCCCGGCCCACCCCCCTCCACGCGAGAGGGTCCCGGCAGCTCTCCCGGCGCGTCGTGATGAGCTGCCCCAGGACACGGCGCGGCGGGGCCCTTCCCACGGCAGTTCATGGAGCAGGGACTCCGGGGAGAGCTCAGAGCCCCTTCCCGTGCCGGGGGGGCTACGGGAAAGCTGGGGGGGCTTTTCCCAAGGGCAGGGAGGGACAGGACAAGGGGTGACGGGTTTAACCGGAAAGAGGGGGATGGAGATGGGCCATCAGGAAGGAATTCTTCCCGCAGATGGTGGGGGGCACTGGGACAGGTTCCCAGAGAAGCTGTGGATGCCCCATCCCTGGGAGTGCCCAAGGCCAGGCTGGATGAGGCTGGGAGCAACCTGGGCTATGGAAGGTGTCCCTGCTCATGGCAGGGGGTGGCACTGGGGAGGCTGTAAGGTCCCTTCCCACCCAAACCATCCTGTGATGGGGTGAACAACAGTGAGGGGCTGGGGTGGGTTCATGTGGCTGATGCTGCTGCCCCCGTGACACAGATCCCATTTCTGGGGGTTTTTGGCCAAAAGGCTTCACGATGGTACTTTAAAACAGCTGCCAGCGCACGGCACGCAAAAGGCTCGTCCCCGGCCCCAACCTGCCCCGGCAAACGAAGCCCCCGCGGAGCCCGGCTGACCTGCCCGGACAAGTCGCAGTCTGCGTCGAGGGGCACGTACTCCTCGTCCCTGCTGAACATCCCCACCCCCACCTTCAGGGGCGTCTTGTCCGGACTCATCCTGAACTTCAGCCTGGCCAGGCTGTCGAAGAGCTTCGGGAGGTGGCGGAACACCTGCGGAGAGGGAAAGGGGGGGCCAGGGCTCACCGAGGTGGGGGTGCCATCAGGGTGCCACCGCCCTCGGAGCGGCTCCGGCACGGCCCTGGGGGCCGCACCCCTGCGAGAGGGGTGCCGGGGAGGGTGTCTCTGCGTGAGGATGAATATCTTAAACCCCCTGGAACACGTTAGCGTGCAGGAGACGCGGGACTCGCCCCCCGCTTCGCACACAACCCCCACCTCCACCGGCTCATTCCCGTGAGACACAATATCCAGCAGGTCTGCAGAGGAGACGAAGTAGAAGCGGGGGAAAGCCAGTCGCTTGGTCTCCAGGTGTTCGGCCAGAGCCTTCTCACACAGCGCCAGGCTGACGGAAAACCAGGACAAACCCGCCGTTAACCCCCCTCCCACTGGGTTTTACTCTTTGCCAAGTCCTGGCCACGCCGAGACGCCGCTGCGGAGAGACCGAACTGTCCGTCGGCCCCGGGCCAGCCGCTCCGCAACGCTCCAGCGGCACGACTCAGCCCTCACCTCTTCCGCAGCGCCTCCAGCCTCCCGCAGAGCCCCGGCTTGGTGGTCGCTTCAATCACGTTGGGGGTCGTCGCCGCCTTGGCCATCAGCTCCTGCCGCGGGAAAGATGCTTCAGCCCTGGCTGAGCCCCGGCGAGCCCGCGGGTGCCCGGGGTGGGGGGGGCCAGCCTTCGCACCCTGAAATCCCCATCGATGGCCTCGAAGTGCTCCGAGTCGGCCGGCAGCTGGCTGCGGATGTCCTCGCAGCCCAGGAAGATGCTCTCCAGCTGGCTCCACGTCCTCTGCACCTCGAACCAGAGGCTGGTAACGGCGTCAGCGGTCGACAGCTTCTGCTGCCAGCCCGACACCGCCTCGAGGAAGGAGGCGAGGTGCTTGGAGGCCAGCAGGTTCTGCAGCTGCACTTGGTGGTCCTCCAGCGTCTCCAGCAGCACCTCGTCCGACCGGAGCAGCAGGACGCCGGTCCTGGCGTGGGGCTCGTACTCAAAGCGCATCGTCGCCCAGGTCGCGGCCAGGGTGCTCAGCACCTGCAGGCGGGGCGCGGGAAAGGGGCTGGGCTCCGCGTGCCGAGCCCCAGATCCCGCGGGAAGGCGAGACGGCACCAGGAATGTCTCCTCCGGGCACGAGCTCCGCAGGCGCCACGACGGGACGGGCTGCTCATGTTCCCAGGGCGGGAACGTAAGCACAGCCCCTCTGCCATGGGGCCAGGCTGGGGGGGTTGGGGGGTTCAGCCTGGAGCAGGGAAGGCTCCGGGGAGACCTCAGAGCCCCTTCTAGTGCTGGGGGGGCTACGGGAAAGCTGGGGGGGGCTTTTCCCAAGGGCAGGGAGGGACAGGACAAGGGGTGACGGGCTTAAACTGAAAGAGGGAGATGGAGATGGGCCATGGGGAAGGAATTCTTCCCGCAGAGGGTGGGGGGCACTGGGACAGGTGCCCAGAGAAGCTGTGGCTGCCCCATCCCTGGCAGTGCCCAAGGCCAGGCTGGATGAGGCTGGGAGCACCCTGGTCTGGTGGAAGGCGTCCCTGCCCGTGGCAGGGGGTGGCACTGGGGGGGCTTTAAGGCCCCTTCAACCCAAACCATTCCATGATTCCAACAGCCACAGAGCCGCATCGGTGCGGGGCTCTGGGCAAAGCTGGGGGGGCTGAGCCCCGTTTACCTTCTCCACCCCCAACTCTTTCAGGGCTTTGTCCACGATGCCGTGAACCTCCTCCTCGAACTCGTGCAGGTTCATCCGCAGCAGCTCCGCCAGCGTCGTGTCCTCGGACATGGTGAATTTCACCTGGAGCAGAACCGACACCGTCAGGGTACGGACCCCCCTCTGCAGCGCAGCAGCCCAGCGCCGCGCCCAAACGAGCTCACTAACAAACAGCCACGTTTACAGACCCTGCACCCAGCTCGCACGCTTCCCCTGAGGGCCCCAAACCTCGGGAGCCCCCCAGAGCAGGGGCAGGAGCCAGGGAAGGGCGGGAGGGCTGGGAGCACCTTGGTTGTCTGCATGAGCTTCTGCCAGTGCCGGTGCCGGATGGCTGGGTTCCGCAGCTCGCTCACGGCGCGCAGGGACGTCATCACGTTCCGCACGCTGTTCTCCAGCCCTGTGAACGCGTCCCAGCTCCTCATCTCCTTATCCAAGCTCTGGATGTCCTTCGCGAATCGCTTACAGTCCGCTTCCATCTGCTCGACGTCGATGTCCTTCCACTTGGTCGTCTTCCAGGTGCCAATGCTGGTGTTAACCTGGATTCGGGGATTCGTTTTCGCAGGACACGCGCACGTTCTCATCTCCGCGCTCGCACACAGACATGGTCTCATTTACGCACGGATTTGCACCTCTGCGCCTGTGCTGGGCTGCGCAGCCCCCGCCCCAGCGCCCCGCGCCAGCGCTGTGACAGCCGGCCCCGTGGCTCATCCCAACGGATGCTCGACCGCAGTTGGCTACCGGCAGCCGCCGCCTGCGGACGCCGGGCGGCTCCGTGCAGCCTTGGGAGCTCCCCAACGGCGAGGAGCAGCCCGGCGCATCCCTGCGCTCCTCTGCCCGCCCCCCCCTGCCCTGGCGCTGGCTCCCGGACCGCGGCACGTACCAGGACGATCATGTTCCAGAGCTCCTTCAGCAGGCGCACCTCCCTGTGGCACGCCCCGAGCTGTCTGTACTCCGGGACCGACACCCCGAAGAGCCGGGCGGACTTGGACAGGGCAGTCACGTCGCTCTCCATGGCCGTGATGCTCCTCTGCCACTGGACCGAGGAAGAGGAAAGGTCTCGGCCCGGGATCGTGTGCCAGGGACGTCTCCCATCCAGCGATGGCTCCGTTCCCAGCCCCCCTGTGTAGCAGCGCCCAGCGCAGGGGGCCAGGGGCGGGCAGGCAGCGCCGGTGGGGACAGCGGTGGCCGTGGCATCCTCCCCCTCCTTACCTTGTCCAAGGACGTGTAGGGATCTGGGTCGGTGTAGGAAAAAGGGGCTTTTTCCCGGAACCTCTCCCGGAAGACGCGCTGTTGGACCTGCGCGGGGAGGATAGAGCTCGGGGGGGCAGCCGGGGGCCGGGGAGAGCAGCGGGGTCTTCCCGAGGCTGCTCGCTTCCCCCCACGGCCCAGGGCGGCCACCTCGAACTGCCGGCACATCCTGTGGATGCTGTTGACCTCGCGGGCTTGCAGGGGGGCTGTGCTCTGCTTGACGCGCAGGCAGAGCTTCTTGGTGCTCTCCCAGTGCTCAGGGAGGTCCTGCGGCGAGCAGCGTGTCAGCGGCCTGGCCCCGGGGAGCCCCTGCCCGGCCCCCCCTGCACCCCCCACGGCTCACGTGGAGCTGCAGGTGGATCTCCTCCGGCATCTTCTCTCCGTAAGTGCCGAGCAGGGCAACCGTCTCCTTCAGGGGCTCAAACATGCTGTCGGTGACTGCCTGCCGCCCCCTGACCCTCATCAGGTGGCCCATCACCTCCACCAGCCCGTCATAGTCCCCCTCTTCCAGAGGTTTGCTCAAGCCAGCGTTCACCTCTTGGATGAAATCCTTCAGCTCCTGGAGACTGGGAGGAGGGCGCCTGCGCTCACCGGGCATCCCCAGCGCGGCTCCTCTGCCCCCCGGCTCGCCTGGGGCTCGCTGTGCAGGGCACGGCCCCCCAGGGACGTGTAGGTGCCCAGTGCCTTTGCCCACGCCTCCACGGCTCCATCCCTCGGGGCCAGCCCTGCCCCGGCACACGGTGGTGCCTCTGCCACAGCCCAGCCGGGCTCCGGTCACCGGGAGCGCCCCGTCCCCGTGCCGGGGCTCGCCGGGCCCCTACCTGGTGGTGACGTGGCTGACGAGGTGTTGCCGGAGCACCAGGCTCCGGCGCTCGATGGCACCCAGCAGCGCCTGCTTGAAGGGGCGGCAGTCGCTCTGCAGCCACCCCCCAAACACCTCGATGTCCGCGAAGCCGGACACCTCCTCGCACAGCGCCTCGCACGTGTCAATCTGGGGACGAGAGACGGTCACAGCCAGCGGCCGGCACCTCCCCAGGCAGCCAGGGACCTCCTGGGCACCCGGTGCCTCCCCGGGCTCCCGGTGACCTCCTGGGCACCCGGCACCTCCCCAGGCTCCCAGTGACCTCCTGGGCACCCGCCCTGTACCTCCTGCTGAAAGAGCTGGAGGGACGGGATCCCATGGGGCGGGGGCTCCTCTGGCCACATCTCGGGCCCCTCGGGGCCGGGGGCACTGCCCAAGGCGAGGAAGCGCTGCAGGAACTCCCCGGGGTCCTCCAGCCAGAGGTGGGCTTGCTCCTCGAAGCCGGCGCTGTACTCCTTGCCCTCCATCATGGCACTGACCACCAGCGACACCACCTCGTCCCACATCCTGCCCAGATCCGCCTGCTCCTCCAGCACGGTCTGCGGGGACGGGCAGAGCTCTCGGGCACCGGCCGGGGGGGACCGGGCATCCTCACCCCACCCCCAGCTGAGCCGGGAGGTGCCACGGACCCACCCTGTAGCTGAGCTGCCCCTCCAGCAGCCGGGGCACGCAGCCTGCCGACGCGAAGGCGCTGCCGAGCAGCGTCTCCACCAGCTCCAACAAGCTGCCTTCCTCTCCCACCTCCAGCGAGGGCCGGTACTGCGCTCGGCCGTCGCGCAGCTCCAGCCGCACCTCGAACAACGGGGCCACGGCAGCCTGGAACAGGGCAGCACCCGTCCCCATCCCACACCACCCTCGAGGTTCCCCCACGGCGGGATAAAGGGGGGACCCCGGCACCGGGGAGCACCGGGACGGTGCCTGGAGAAGCCAGGAGCGAGCGGTGGGACCCCCCGGGCAGGGTCACCGCGTGGCAAACCTGCACCTACGTGAGGGGCCATGTTGGTGAGCAGCAGCTGCAGGGATCTGTGGAGAAGCCTGGAGAGCCCGTCCAGCACGATCCCGTCTATGTATCCCACGTAATCCTGCCACTCCCGCGACGACCTGTCGGCCCTGAGCAGAGCCGCGTTCTCCTGCAAGCGACAATCCCAACCGGTGCCGGGCGACGCATACCCAGCCCCCCCCGCCGGCTCCTGACGCTGCCGGCGAGCCCCCTCCCACGGCCCCTGGCACAGATCCTGCATCCCGCCCTCTCTCCCAGCGGTACTGCCCCCCGGGGGGGCAGCAGGTGCTCCGAGTCCGGGTGCCGTGGCCTGCGGTCCTTCCCAGAGCCTCGTCGCGGCGGGCGGCAGGATCGCGCCCGGGCTCGAGGTCCCCGCTCGCCGCGACGCCCCCGGCTTCCCCGGACGCGCTCCTCGTTAAGCCGTCTCCGACGGAAGCATCCCGGGATGCGCCTCACCTCCACCATCGCCTGGATCTTTCCGCCCGCATCCCTCACGGCGGCGCAGCCCTTGGACAAGGGGCTGCCTGTCCCGTCCAGGTCCAGGAGCGCGGCATCCCTGCTCTCCTTCCTCCTGAACAGGGGAGCGGCTGAGCACTCCTGCGGGTGGCAGACAGGGCTGCTCCGCTGCGCTGGCGAGGGTAAACCCCCGCGGGAATCCGCCCGGGGGGGGACGCTCCCGAAGCCCCCGCACAGGCTACCTCCATCAGCCGGCAGATACCGTCCGTGTTCAGCCTGGCTCTCCGGACCCGGGCCTGCAGGTCGGCCAGGATCCCCCGCATCTCTTGGACGTACTCCAGGACGCCTGGGAATGAAGCACGTCCCGGCTTGGCGGCTCGCGGGGGCGCAAGCACGGAGCGGGGGCGCTTCGGGGCTGTTCGCCAGGGCTACCCACCCCCCACGCCTGCGGCACAGCGCTCCGCATGTCGGCTGGGGGGGTCCGGGGGGCAGCCGCCGGGCGGGAGGTGGGACGGTGCCAGGGGCTGGGGACCCCTCCCCGAAACGCACAAAGAGGATCTCTGGCCTTGGGCTGGGGGGGGTGGGGGGTTCGTACCTTCGTGGTGCCAGCACAGGCTGCGCTCCGCACGGGCCAGCCGGCCGTCCACGGCCCTCAGCTCCCCAGACACCAGCGGCAGCTCCACGGGCAGCAGCCGCTGCTTCACCTGGGGCCGAGCGTCCGCAGGTGAGCGCCGGGCAGTGCCAGCTCCGGGCACGGGGATGGCTCCGGCCCCCGCGATGCGCTCGCTCCGTCACCGGTTCCACAGAGGAACCGGGTCCCCTCCCACCGACACGGGGCAGGAGGGGGCCGGTGCGGCGGCAGGAGCTTGTCGCAGCCACGGGAGAGGCAGGGACCAGGGGTGGGGGGGGTGACGTGCCTGGTGCACCCCAAACCCTTGGGCTTCCCGGAGCCTCGCCCCTGCGGTCCCATCTCAGCCTGGCAGCGCTTGGGGCACAGAAAAGCAGCTGGATTGGCTCCCCTTTGTAGAATCACGGAATGGTTTGGGTTGGAGGGACCCCAAAGCTCCCCAGCCCCCCCCGCCACAGGCAGGGACACCTTCCATAGCCCAGGGTGCTCCCAGCCTCCTCCAGCCTGACCTTGGGCACTCCCAGGGATGGGGCACCCACAGCTTCCCTGGGAACCTGTCCCAGCGCCCCCCCCTCCCCTCGGTGACCTGCCTCGTTGTACGAGCCCACGATAAGGTCCAGGTTGGCCACGAGCTGCTGGAAAGTCTCCTGTTGAGCGAAGAGGCGCCGAGCACTTCCCGGGATCTCCTGCTGCTGGAAGCTCAAGTACTTCACCTCCCGCAGGACGACGACGAGCTGCGAGACACGGTTCGGCAGTGGAACAGCCTTACGGGTGGGGGGTCGCTGGTGGCGCCCCGCGCCGGGCTTGGCTGCCCCCCCGGCACCAACCTCTCTGCTGAAGTTGACACTGAGGAGGGAAGAGCCCGGATCCCGCAGGATCAGGGGCCGCTCCAGGCTGAGGTGGCAATCCCGGGCGGCTCCGCGCGCCCACTCCTCGTAGACCTGCTGGCGGTAACCTCGGAGCAGCTCCGTCACCTCCCTGTACTTCCCGGAGACCAGCTCAGCTTCGGCGCTGGCCGTCGCCCTGCCGGGGGCACCGACAGCCGCTGCAGCACGGCCCGGGAGGAGACACGCAGGGCCACGTCCCCCCCCATCCCCGCGGGGCGACCCACACGTACAAGTAGCCGATGGCGAGCAGGTCCCCGTGTGACCCCTCCAGCCGCCGCTGCAGCTCCAGAGCCCATCCCAGCCGCCCGGCCACCGGCGGCATGTTCTTGCCGATGGCCGGGCCGCCCGGGCGGGACGGGGGGGCGGCGGTCTGGGCATCGTACAGCGCCTTCACCTCCTCCAGCTCCACCTTGAACAGTTCCAGCAGGGCCGAGTAACAGCGGGAGAGCTCAGCCCGTATCAGGGGCCGCTCCAGCACGGGGGAGAACATGTGCACCAACTGCAGAGAGAGGCGCCCGCTCCCTGCTCCAGAGCCCCGCCGGAACGCCCGCTGACACCCCCAGGTCCCTCCCGCACTCAGGCGGGGGTGCCCGGTGCCGAGGGTGCCGGGGGCATCCGTACCTTCACGGCGGAGGCCGGGCAGTTGCAGCCGTCAAAGCCCAGGCGGAGGACGGTGGCCAGTCGCCTGTCCACGTCCCCCATCCACTCCCGGAACGCCGCAAAGTCCTTGTCCAGCTGCTGCCAGCGGGAGCCAAAGGATTCAGGCGGGAGCGGCCCCCGCGCTCCCTTCCCAAACCCTTCCCGAAGGGACACGCTGGACGCGGCCGGCCCGGGGCGCCCTGCCCCAAAGCCAACGGCGCGCGCTGCCGCGGGGTGTCACGGGCGGCTCTTCCGGCGTGTTTTCCACGAGCCAATGCATCCGTTCCCGCACCAGCACCCGCTCACCTCCTCCGCGGGATCCAGGGGGTCGTATTTGCCGTCGGCAAAGCCCCTGACGAGCTCCCTGACCTCCTCGCAGAGCTGGAACACTCGGCTCCCGAGGCTGTTGCCCCTCACTCCTCCCAGCTCCGTCTTCTCCAGCCTCAGGAACTGCGCCGCCGTCCGGTACAGCTCCTGCCGAGCACAAACCGCCCTCGCACCCGGCTCCCCGGGGTGGGTGAGCCCGGCTCCCCCTGCCCCGGACCCCAAGAGTTCCCCGCTCCCGCGGAGCATCCTTCCCGCGGCCCCGGCCCGGCGTGACACCGGTGTCCTGTGGGGACGGTGCCGCTGCCAGGCTCCCACCTCCCCCCCGCTCCTCGCCCACGCCAGTGCCCCCCGCCCGCAGAGCGTGCCCCTGCGCTGGGACCACCCCAGCATCCCCAGGGCAGGGGGAGCCCCCCGGGCCCGGTGCCGCGCACCAAGACGCCGCACTGTCACCTCAATGGTCCGGAGCCGGCGCAGGAAGGAGTCGGCTCTCCTGAAGATGAGGGAGCGGCACAACTCCCAGCGCTGCGGCTGCTCCTGCCAGCGGAGAGGGGCCATGAGCCGGTGTGGACGGGGCCAGGGGCCCCGCGTCCTCCCCCGCACCCACCGGGAACAGCGCAGGAAGCCGGTCGGAGCAGTAGGTGCCGTAGGACTGGGAGAGGCTCTCCATGGTGGCGATGCTCAGCCGCAGCGCCTCCAGGGTCTCCTCGGTCTCCCCCCGCAGCCCCTCCATCACGGCCTTAGGGCTCAGGAATTGTCGGGTCTGGGCCAAGCCGGAGCGGGGCCGTTGGCAAGGAGGAGCGCGGGGGGGTCCCCCTGCCCCCTCCGCCCGTGGGCCCAGGGGCTCTCTGCCTGCCCCAAACCCCCTCCAGCCCTGCGTGGGGGCTGCGCTGGTCCCTCCACCGGGGCGCCTCCGGGTCGCCCCAGCTGCGCTCCCCACGCCTGCCCCGCGTCGCCCCTCCCGCTACCGGTCCCACGGCTGGAGCCGGTGCCAGAGCCGGTGCCGGAGCCGGAGCCGCCGGACTGTACCATCTCCAGGAGGAGGTTGCAGATTTCCTGCAGGATGACGGCGACGCGGACGGGCGACCTGTAGCGCTGGCAGCAGGACCGGAGCAGGCGGACGGCGCACAGCACCCTGTCCACGTAGGGCGGCAGCTGCGGGAGCGCAGCCCAGTCACGGGGGGGCCGTGGCCGCGCTGACGAGGGTCGGGCAGAGCCGGGACGGAGCCGCACGCGGCCTCGGGGGCTCTACCTGGGTGAGGAAACCCGGCACTGCCCGGCTGTTTTGCCGCTTACCCGGGAGTAATCGGCTCGCTCCATCTCTTCCAGCAGGACCCGGAGCGGCTGGAGGTGGAGGCTGACGTCCTGGGCTTCCTCCAGGCCTGGGCCAGCGGAGACGCTCCGTGTCGGGCACGGGGAGCCTCACCGGGGGGGCGAGGGGCAGGTGCCCACCGCGCTGGGGGAGGGCTTACCGGCGCTGACGTCCCGCAACACGCTCTGCAGCACCGGCCAGTAGCTGCTCTCGGCTTGCTCCAGCATGCGGGCCAGCGCCGACACGCGGGGCGAGAGCAGCTGGCAAGGGGAGAGGCGGGGGGCTGGGCACCGGGGAGGCTGGGCACTGGGGGGGGCTGGGCACCGGGGGCTGAGCACCGGAGCACACGGGGCTGGGCATGGGGAGGGCTGGGTACACGGGGCTGGGCACCAGGGCACCGGGCACACGGGGCTGGGCACTGGGGCACAGGGCAGGGCTGAGCACATGGGGGCTGGGCACCGGGGGTCTGGGCACTGGGGCACACGGGGCTGGGCACTGGGGAGGGCTGGGTACCAGGGCACCGGGGGGACTGGGCACATGGGGGAGCTGGGCATGGGGAGGGCTGGGCACCAGGACACCGGGGGATGGGCACTGGGGGGACTGGGCACTGGGGCACCAGGGGCTGGACACCAGGGGGCTGGGCATGGGGGTCTGGGCACGGGGGGGGCTGGGCACCGGGACACCGGGGGCTGGACACTGGGGGGACTGGGCACACGGGTCTGGGCACTGGGGGAGCTGGGCACGGGGGGCTGGGCATGGGGAGGGCTGGGCACCGGGGGCTGGACACCGGGGCACCGGGGGGGCTGGGCACGGGCGGGGCGGTACCTGCTCGCTGACGTACTGCAGCTTGAGCGTCCTGGTGCGCCAGAAGTCGATCTCGGCCGCGGGCAGGGGGTGCAGCCCCCCCAGCAGCGGCTGCGCCGAGTCCTCGCCCAGGATGGCCCGGACCCGGCGGCCCCACTCCCCCACCACCGGCTCGTTCTCCTGCAGCACCGACACGTCCGCGGGTCCCGCCGGGCTGAAAAGCGCCCGCGTTACACCCCGGCCCCGAGGGAGCCCCCCCCCTCTCCGCCCCCCCGCGCCGGCACCGTAGGGCTCCGCGCCCAGGGAGCCACCCGGGGTCCGTCTCCCGCCCCGCGCGGGGGTTGGAGGGGGGTGGTCGTGCTGCGCCGGACCCTGCCCGGCGTTGCTGGGGTCACCCACCGCTGCGGGCCGGCGCGGGAGCCGCCGGGGCCGTCCAGGGACTCCGGCAGCGGGAGCAGCGGCTTCCCCTGCAGCTCCGCGCTCGCGGCCAGCGTCTCGTTCCGCAGCCGCTGGATCTGCCGCGCCGCGTCCTCGGCCGCCACCCCCGGCCACCCCGCCACGTTCTCCGCGCGCAGGAGCAGGGGGGCGATGACCTGGGGGAGGGGGGGGGGGGCTTTTCCCGGTGCTTCCCGCCAGCGGGCCCAGCACGCCCCGCGGGGGGGTCCCAGCTCTGCTGGCTGGGGACGCGCTGGGGGCGGGGGGCAAAGCCCCCGGCGTTGGGGGGGGGGGGTCGCAGGGGCTCCGGAGCCGGGCGGGGCTCAGGGGGTGCGCTGTGCCGGCGTTTCTCCGGGCGGGAACCCGCGGGTGTTCGCTGGGGGGTGGGCAGCGGGGACCCTCACTCAGCCCACCGGGACGGCCGCCGGGGGTGGGGGGTGGGGGTGTCTTTCCTCTATTCACCCCCTCTGGGTTCTTTCCGAGCCCCCCCCCCCCCCCCCCGGGGCCCAGCGCCCACCCCCCCGCGGGCAGCCCACCTGCTCCAGCACCACCCCCAGCTGCTGGGCCGCCCCGGCCCCCCCGCAGCGCCGGGGGGCGGGGGGCTCCCCTTCCATCTTCGCCGCGCAGAGGGTCTTGCCGGGGGGGTGGGCAGCAGCTGCCCGCCCGGGCTCGGCTTCGGCGCCTCCGGCTGCCGCAGGAACCGCTTCAGCGCGGCCGGACCCCCCCGCGCCTGGGGGGGTGCAAAGCCCCGCTCAGACGGGGGCGGGCAGACCCCCACCCCCCCGCACGCTGCAGCCCGGCAGGAGGGGCCAGCCCCAGCGCCCCCCCCCCCATCCCTGCCTGGCCCCATTGCCCCCGGCCCAATTACCACCCCCCCCCCATCCCTGCCTGGCCCCATTGCCCCCCGCCCCATTGCCCTCCCATCCCTGCCTCGCCCCCCCGGCCCGATCTGCCCCTCAGACCTGCCCGGCCCCATTGCCCCCCCCCCCAGCCCCATCTCCCCCCCCGGCCCTGCCTGGCCCCATTGCCCCCCCCCCAGCCCCATCTCCCCCCCCCGGCCCTGCATGGCCCCATTGCCCCCCCCGCCGCCTGGCCACATCTCCCCCCATCTCCATCGCCCCCCATGGCCCCCCCCCGCCCTACCTGTCCCTGCCGCTCCGTCGCCTCCCTCAGCCCTCAACCGCCCCCGGCCCAACCGCCCCCAACCGCCCCCGGCCCAACCGCCCCCCCGCGCCCCCCTCGCGGCCCCGGGGGCCGCTCGCCCCCAACCAACCGCCCCGGGGACTCGGGCGCTGCCCCGGCGGGGGGGGGGGGCCTCTGCCGCGCTCCCACACGCCCCCCCTCACCCCCCCCCCAGCCGGCCCGTGGCTCCCGACCCCATTCCCGGCCCCACCTGCATGGGATGACCCCCCCCGCCCCCAGCCCCGCCCCCCGCAGGGCCGGCCCCGCCCCCCCGCGCTGGGGTGAGCCGGGGGGGCGCCCCCCCCCCGGCGCTCTGCACCCGGGGGTCCCTGCGGGTCGCCCCCCCCGGAGCCCAGTGCCAGCCCCATCCCGTCCCGGCGGGGTCCCCAGGGTGGGGGGGGGCACACGCCACGCAGACACCCCCCATACACCCCCCCCGTGAGCAGGGGGGGCAGCCGGGGGGGTCCAGCGTGGCACCGGGGTCCCCCCAGCCGCCCCCAGCCCCCCCAAAATCACCCCACGCAGGACACACTCAGGAGTATTTACAGCTCTGATAAATAAACGGCGCTGAGCGAGGGGGGGGGGCTGCCAGGCGGGACCCCCCCACCCGCCCGGCGAGGCTCCACCCCTCCCCCACGGGCGATGCCGCACGGGTGGGGCTCACCGAGCCCCCCACATGGGGGCAGGGACCCCCCCCCCGGCCCTCGGAGCCCCCCACCGGGGCAGGGGGCGGCGGGGGGTGGTGGACAGGGCAGACCCAGGCCCGCTACAACGAGGGCCAAGACCCCCCCACCGGGGGGCGCTGTCCCCCCCCGCGCACCCCAAAACCGCCGGACCCTCCCCCCCCTTCCCGGACACACCGAGGGCGCCGGGGGGGGGCCGCCGCGCGCGGGGGGGTCCCGGGAGCGGGGGGGGAGGGGGTGTCCCATCCTGCAGCCGAGCCCGGGGTGGCGGGGGGGGTCTCCCCGCGGGTAGGGGGGGGCAGAGCCCCCGGGACACCCGTGCCCCCCCCCCCGTACAGAAACTGCGAAGCTGAAGCTGCGCCCCCCACGCCGAGGGGCTGCCTGCAGCGCGGCCCCCAGCCCTGGGGGGGGGGCACGGGGGCTGGGGGGGCACGGGCTGGGGAGGGGGCTCGCCCCCCCCGGCTGCTAGTGGCGCTTGGTGGAGGAGACCTTCTTCTTCCTGGCCGCCAGCATCTCGTAGAAGGGGTCGCGGCTGATGGCCGCCCTGGGGGGGGGAGGGGGGGGGTCGGTCAGCCCCCAGCCAGGACACAACCCCCCCAGGCCGGGGAGGGGGGGGCTCTGTCCTGCCGGCAGCGCCTCGGGCACCACCCGCGGGGCTCTGGGAAAGCTCCTGCCCCCCCCCCCAGCACAGCAGGGTGGCCCCTGCTGCCCCCCCTGCCCAGGGCTGCCCCCCCTGCCCAGCAGAGCCCCTCCCCAGCACCAAGCCCCCTGCCCAGGGCTGTGCCCCCTCCCCAGGGCTCTACCCCCTGCCCAGCACAGAGCCCCCTGCCCAGGGCTCTGCCCCCTGCTGCCCCCCCTGCCCAGCACAGAGCCCCCTGACCCCTGCTGCTCCCCCGACCCCTGCTGCCCCCCCTGCCCAGCACAGAGCCCCCTGACCCCTGCTGCTCCCCCGACCCCTGCTGCCCCCCCTGCCCAGCACAGAGCCCCGTAACCCCTGCCACCCCCCCGACCCCTGCTGCCCCCCCTGCCCAGCAGAGCCCCCTGCCCAGCCCCCTACCCCCTGCTTTGCCCCCTGCCCAGGGCTGTGCCCCCTCCCCAGCACTGAGCCCCTCCCCAGCCCCCTGCCCCCTGCTGCACCCCCGCCCAGGGCTGCGTCCACTTCCCAGCACCAAGTACCTCCCCAGCACCAAGCCCCCTGTCCAGGGCTGTGCCCCCTCCCCAGGGCTCTACCCCCTGCCCAGCACCCTGCCCCTGCCTGGCACTGTCCCCCTGCCGAGGGCTGTGCCCCCTGCCCAGCCTCTCGCCCCCCCAGCCCTCACTTGATGCACTTGATCCACTCCTCCTTCTCCTCGGGCGTGGGGGCCGAGATGCGATACACCGTGTGGTTCCCCTCCACCACCCGCCCGTCCGCCTCCGTCTTGCAGGCCTTGATCACCTGGTCCTTGTTGTCAGGGATGTAGAGCTCGAAGCAGTTCTGGGGGGGGGCAGCAGGCCGGTCAGAGGCAGCCCCCGCCTCCAAGGGGACCCCCCAGGCTGCCGCGGCACAGCCACCCCCGGTGCAGCGCAGGGGGACAGACGCGCCCCGACACCGCGGTGACGGAACCCCAGCGCACGCCCAGGCGCTGTGCCGGACCGGGGGGACCCCCCCGCTGCCCCTCCGGCCCCGGGGGACCCCCGCCGCGGCACCCACCGGCTTCTTGGAGTCCTCCACCTCGCGGATGCTCAGGTTCTCCAGCGGGATGATGCCACGGGGCTCCTTATCCTGGTGGGGCCGAGCGGAGGCGTGAGCCGAGGGCTGGGCACCACCGACCCCCCCGCGTGCCCCAGGAGGGGCTGGATGCTGCGAGGACCCCCCCCCCAGTGCCCCCCGGCACAGAGCTGGCCTGAGGGCCGCATCCTGCACCCCTACGGCCCCCGGCAACTCCAGCGCAGCGGAGGTGGCCGGCCTGGCGCCGGGATGCCATGCCCGGAGCGGGCTGGGGGGCTCCAGGCTGGGGGGCTGCAGGCCGGGGGGGCTCTGGGCCGGCCGAGGGCACTGACCGTCGTGTACTCGAAGTAGTAAAGGCAGTTGTCGGTCAGGATGAACCAGCGCCGCTTCCACGTCTTCACCCTGCCCCCTGGGAGCAGAGAGGGGCGCATTGGGAGCGGCCCCCGGCGTGCGGGCGGGGGGCCGGGGGGGGCTCGCGGCACACGGAGGCTCGGGCAGAGCCGGGGCGCAGGCGGACACAGACAGACAAGCACCGGGCGCCAGGCGCAAGCAGAGCCAGGCGGGCGCAGCAGCCAGCACGCGCCGCGCCGGAGCGGGAAGCGGACGGATGAGGATGGAGCCGGGGGGGGGTGATGGCGGGGGGGGGGTGGGGGGGTGCCGGGCTGGGAGCGCTGCGCCCCTTCCCACCCAAAACACTCATTCGGCGTGGCTGGAGGATGCTGCGGCCTGGCGGCTCGTGGGGGGGGCACGCGGGGACCGACCGCTGCGGTCCGGCCCCTGCGGCCCGGTGCCGGAGCAGGGACGTGGCCCGGTGCCAGAGCAGGGGCGTGGCCCGGTGCCGGAGCAGGGACGAGCCCCGGGCACGGCGCATGGACCTCGCGGTCCCCCTGGAGAAGCCGCTCCGTGGGCTCAGGGTCCGCTCACCCCTGGGCCCGGCCCCCCCTCCGCCACCCCAGCATGCTCTGGCCATGGTGGCGGTTCCGGACGTGCCGCCACGTGGGTGCACCTGGGGGGGCTGTGCGCCACTCCCCCCACCCCACCGGGAAGGCACCCTGCCTCTCTGCTCCCCCCCCCATGCCAGCTGGGCCCCACGCCCTGGGGGAAGCCCCTCCAGCTCAGCCCAAAACCTGGGGCTGCGGTGGGAAGAGGCCTCGTGCCAGGGCAGGGCCCTGCGGCACCGGGGGGGGCACAGGAGGGTCCTGGGGTCCAGGGCCCGGTGGGGCGCGGGGGTCAGGCAGGGCCTGCTGAGCCATCTGGGACCAACAGTGCAGCCCTGGGGGGGGCACCAACGCTCCCTGCACCCCGGGGCTGCGGGCGGTGGAGCCAGGGCGGCACCGGGACGTGGCACTTGTGTGGCACTGGGACCTGGCACTGGGGCGGCCACCGGAATCTGGCACTGGTATGGCACTGGGACCTGGCACTGGGGCAGCACCGGGACCGTGAGCCCCCAGTTTGGCACCGCCACCGGGCGGGCAGCTCCTGCCCCCTCCCATCCAGCTCCAGGCACTCAGCACCCCCGACCCCCCACGCACGCGCTGGGGCCCTTCTGGAGGACACCCCGAACCTGTGTGTCCCCCCCCCGGGCACCGGAGCCGCCTGCCACCGCGGGCGGGCGGTCCCCCCAGCAGCGGGGCAGGGAGCAGCCACGGTCCCATCCCCGCCCCGGGCCAGGGGGTACACTGGGGGGGGGGGCAGCAGACCCGGGGGAGCACACCCCGTGTCCCTGGCTGGGGGTGGGGGGCTGCCCCCCTCGGCAGGCGAGGTCCCGGGGGGGGCGGAGTGCGGGTGGTTAGCAGCAGCAGCGATGAGACTAATCACCAGCAATTAAAAACGAAAAGGTCAACGAAGCCCCAGCGGCGTGAGCAGAGCGGGGAGAGGGGTACGTACCTCCTGGAGTTGGGGGCAAGGAAAGGAAGAGCCAAAATCATGGAAACATACAAATGAGGGAGAAAAGAAAATTAAAAAAAATAGGGAAAAAAATCCAAACCAAAAGAGGAAACCCCAAAGACCCCCCCTCGCCCCCCGCGGGTCAGTGGGGCAGGGCTGCAGCAGGGAAGCCGTGAGGGGCCGGGCCGGGGGGACCAACCTGCCCTGGCTCGCTGTGGCTCTGTGGGACGGATCTCCTCGGCCTGGGGGGGGGGCACAGGGCCTGGCTCCCCCCGCCCCATGGCCGTCCCGTGGGGTCCTCTCCCTGCCCCACGCGTGGGCTGGGCTGTGGCAGCCAGGCTGGGGTCCACAGCTGCTCTGCCGCCTCTGTGCCCCCCGCCCCGAGCTGCCGATGGCCCCCCGACGGCGAGGGTCCCCCCAACCCCAGAGCTGGGGGGGGCACATGGCCCCTGCTCAGCCCCAGGGCTGGGCTCTGCCCTGGTCAGGGGGTGGCAAGACCACCCCTCCCGATGAGACACCAGAGCCCTGGCCCCAGCCAGAGCCCCAGGGAAAGGCCCCCCCCAGCTCTGCCGACCCCCCCCGGTGTCCCGCCCTCGCTCAACCCGCAGAGAAGCCACAGGAGCCAGGGCGCGGGGCGCGCTGGCCTCGCGCCGGGAGCGCAGCGGGGGTGCCATGCGCGTGGAGCCGCGATGCCGAGGTGGGAATGCCGTGGGGAGGTGAGGCGGGGACCAGCCTGTGGCATGGAGAGGTGTGGGGGGGTTGGGGGGGCACGCACACAGCCTGGGGCAGCTCGCCGCTCGCTCCCGGGTGTTCCCACGGCACCCGGCTGGGATGGGGGGACGAGAAGGGTTTCGTGGTCTCTGCGCTCCGGCACCGGACCCCCATACCAGCTCTGCGCCCCGGGCTGGCCCAGCCTCAGGGCAGAACCCCCTGATGCCCAGCACAGGGGGCTGAACCCCCCCCAGACACCCAGCACAGGGGCAGAACCCCCCTGGAAGCCCAGCACAGGGGCAGAACACCCCCCCCGATGTCCCAGTATTGGCTCTGCACCCCAGGCCGGCCCAACTTCGGGGCAGAACACCCCCCAGACACCCAGCACAGGGGCAGAACCCCCCTGGAAGCCCAGCACAGGGGCAGAACACCCCCCCCAGATGCCCCAGTATTGGCTCTGCACCCCGGGCTGGCCCAGCTTCGGGGCAGAACCCCCCCGATGCCCCAGTATTGGCTCTGCACCCCGGGCTGGCCCAGCTTCAGGGCAGAACCCCCCCCGATGCCCCAGTATTGGCTCTGCACCCCGGGCTGGCCCAACTTCGGGGCAGAACACCGCCCAGACACCCAGCACAGGGGCAGAACCCCCCTCCCGATGCCCCAGTATTGGCTCTGCACCCCAGGCTGGCCCAGCTTCGGGGCAGAACCCCCCCCAGATGCCCCAGTATTGGCTCTGCACCCCAGGCTGGCCCAGCTTTGGGGCAGACCCCCCCCCGATGCCCCAGTATTGGCTCTGGACCCCAGGCTGGCCCAGCTTCGGGGCAGACCCCCCCCCGATGCCCCAGTATTGGCTCTGGACCCCAGGCTGGCCCAGCTTCGGGGCAGACCCCCCCCGATGTCTCAGTATTGGCTCTGCACCCCAGGCTAGCCCAGCTTCGGGTCAGAACCCCCCCAATGTCTCAGTATTGGCTCTGCACCCCAAGCTAACCCAGCTTTGGGGCAGAACCCCCCCCAGATGCCCCAGTATTGGCTCTGCACCCCGGGCTGGCCCAGCTTTGGGGCAGAACCCCCCCCCAGACGCTCAGCACAGGGGCAGAATCCCTCCCGGATGCCCAGCTTTGGGGCAGAACCCCCCCAGACACCCCCCCAGACAGCCTCATGGGCTGCGAGGCCGCTCCCGCTGAGCAGCCTGGGGAAGACGGGGGGCTGCCGGCCCCACGGGGACCATCGCCATCTCCAGCCTCTCGCCCTTCCGCAGGGCCCCAGCACGCAGCCTGGGGCAGGGGGGAGGGGGGGCATCGCTCCCACCACCCAGCTCCCGGCGGGGCCGCGGCTGCCGGCACTCACCCAGCTTGAGGAGCCAGCCCTCGCGGTCGGGGTTGAAGAAGGTGTGCGTCAGGTCGTTGCCGTCGTCCTCGGGGATCTTGAAGGGTTCGTTCTTGATGCTCTCGTAGAGATTCTGGTACAAGGACAGGCGGCGTCAGCTCTGCCCGCGCCCCCCGCCCGGCCCCCCCGCGCCCCGTCGCTCACCCGCAGCAGCTCCTCGGGCAGGTCGCCGCCGTCGTTGATGCCGCGGTTCATGGCGATGAAGCGCTCGGCCGTGGGCTTGTCCTTGACGTTGGGGTTGTGCAGGCTGGTGTTGAGCATGATGATGGCGAAGGAGAGCACGTAGCAGGTGTCTGGGGGGGCGGAGGGGGGGAGTCAGCGTGGGGCAGGGGGGGCCGGGACGGGGGGAAGGCGGGGCGGGCGCTCACCCGTGGACTGGAAGACGCCGGGGTTGCACTGGCAGTAGCGCTGGGCGAAGGCCTCCATCATCCGGTCGATCTTCTGCGCTTCCCCGGGCAGGCGGAAGCTCCACAGGAACTGCCTGCGAGGAGCCAGGCGTCACGTCACGCCGCCCTGGGGACCCCCCGCGCCCCCCCGTGGGACCCCCGCCCCGCTCCCGGCGCCCTCTCACCGCAGCGCCTGCACGAGGTTGAGGTCGGTGAACTCGTGCAGCTCCACGAAGGCGTGAAGGACCTGGATGTTGAACTCGTCCCTGCGGGAACGAAGCCGCGGCACAGGGCACGCACCATCAGCGAGTCCTGCGGCCGCCCCCCGCCCCGCTCGGCCGTGGGGGGAGCCCTGCAGCTACCCCCCGAGCCCAGCCCTGGGCTGGTCTGCTGGGCCTGGGCCCCTCCTGGATCCACCAGCCCCCCACCAGCCCCATCCCCCTGCGCCTCCCCCCCGAGCTCACAGAGCCGCAGCGTCCCGTCCCAGGCACCGAGAGCCCGGGGCACCGCAGGGGCCACGCGGGCCAGCGTACCTCTCGCCCAGGTAGTCGCCGATGGCCGTCTTGTTGAGGCCCTCCCCCTTGTAAAGGAACTGCGCGATGTCCTCGCACGTGTTCTTCAGCAGGTCGTTCTCGATCAGGAACTGGATGCCCTGGAGCGGCGCAGGAGGGGCTGCTCGGGGCTGGCTGCTGCCCCCAGCCCCTCCACCCTGCCCGGTGGGCAGCCAGGCACCCCAGGGGGGCCAACTGCCCCCTCCCCGCCAGCCCACCTTCTTGGGGTCCATGTTGAACTTCTTCCTGCCCATGGCCACCTGCTTGTTCCGCTGCATGTTCTTCCTGCAGGGCACGAGGCGGCCGTGAGCACCCGGGGGGGGCCTGGCTGCCTCCCGGCCGCCCCCCTCGCCCCTCAGGCCCAGCGCTGCGGGGAGGGGTCAGCCCGGACCGAAGCAGCAGCTTGGAGCAGGTGCCCTGTGTCCACTCTGCACGGGGCAGAGCTGGCACAGCGCTCCGTGCCTCTGCCCTGCCCTCACCCCATCCACGGGGTCACCCCATCCACGGGGTCACCCCATCCATGGGGTCACCTTGTCCACGAGGCCACCCCACTCTACTGGGTCACCCCATCCACAGGGTCATCCCATCCATGGGGTCACCCCACTCTATGGGGTCACCATGTCTACCGGGCCACCCCATCCACAGGGTCACCATGTCAACGGGGTCACCCCATCCACAGGGTCACCCCATCCACAGGGTCACCCCATTCATGGGATGATCTTGTTCATGGGATCGCCCCATCCACAGGGTTACCATGTCCACAGGGTCACCCCATCCACGGGGTCACCCCATCCATGGGGTCACCTTGTCCACGAGGTCACCCCACTCTACGGGGTCACCCCATCCATCAGGTCACCCCATCCATGGGGTCACCTTGTCTACGAAGTCACCCCATCCAGAGGGTCACCCCATCCAGAGGGTCACCCCACTCTATGGGGTCACCATGTCCACCGGGCCACCCCATCCACAGGATCACCCCATCCACGGGGTCACCCCGTACAGCATCCCGGAGGTCACCGCTGCGTGTGGGGGAGGCTAGGGCAAGCGGGGGGGCAGCAGGGCTCTGGGGAGAGAAGGCTTCACCCCCCCCTCGTGGGGCCGGCATGAGGGTGACGACCTTCACGCCCCACTGGGTGGCTGGAAACGATGCCGGAGTCGGCTCCCGTCGGCTCCCGGACCCCCTAATCCCAGCCTGGCACCGCCTGCGCCAGCTCAGAATAACACAGCCCCACGGCCGCCCAGGCCAGACAGAGCGGCCAGCGCTTGGAAAAACAGAGCTCGGGAGCAGCGGGTCACACTGGGACCCTGCCGCCGCTCCGAGGGATTCCGAGCGCCTGGGAAAGGCGCCCGCAGCGGCACCCACGGGGCGGGGGGGCTGCGGCACAGGGGACTCACCGCTCCTCCGTGGATCCCAGGTTCTCGATCTCATTCGTCACCTCTGCTATCTCATCCTTCAGCCGCTGAGGGGGAGAGAGCGCTGAGACGGGGGGTGTTGCCCCCCCCAAACCCTCCAGCCCCCCAGCCCTGCCGGTAGCCTCGGGGCCAGCCCCCCAGGATGCTGGGGCAGCCTCCCCCTCCCTCCCTGGAGCCGAACCAGCTCGGGGCACCCCCTGCTAATCCAGCAGCAGCGTGGCCGTGGTGCTCCGGGCGCGCAGGAAGGAAGAGATTGGGAGGTTAACCAAATTACCCCCTAATCCCTTTAGAGCATGCCCAGCATATGGCACTAATTAGCTGCTGCTAATCAGGGACGTGACTGACGAGTGTCCCAGATGAGCCCCGACCCCGCGGGTGCTTCCCGGGGCAGTGCCAGGGTCCCACGCCAAGGGGCTGGCACCGGGACGCCGGTGCCGCGGGAATGGCACAAGCGCCCCCAGCCCGGAGCTCTGCGGGGCCCAAGGCAAAGCTGTGGCTGCCAGCCCGGGCCCACGTGCCCCCCCGGGACCCCCTCCCCGGCCCCACAGCGCTGTGGGGCAGCGGGGCGGCAGATCACGAGCTCCCTGCAGCAGTCGCTGGCATCCAGCCTGCCCCAACCTGCGGCCCCAGAAGGCCCCCGAGAGCCCCCACCCAGGGCTGCGAAGGGCCAGGGGCAGGCAGGGAAAGGGGACAGGAGCACAAATCCGCTCACGGCCCCACCTGGGCCCACATGGGCTCTGTGGGGCTGCACCCCGATCCCACGACTGGGCCACCCCCTCTCCTTTCCCAGCAGCGGGATGAGGGACCCTGGATGGGGCTGCAGGGATCGTCCCCAGCCTCCCAGGGACAGACCCGAGCAAGAGGCTGCGGTGCCCGGGATGGGGGTGCCTGGGATGGGGGTGTCTGGGGCGGGGGGACGGTGGCCCCCAGCGTCACACCTGTATGTCAGCCAGCAGCTCCTGCTTGCGGCGGCGGATGTTCTCCAGCTCCTGGCACTCCTCCGGGGTCAGGTCACTGGGCACTGCGCGGAGACACGGGCAGGTCAGCGGGCGCGGGAATCGTCCCCGCCGGGCTCCCGGCGCAGCCTCTGCTCCCGGCAGGAGCTGGGATGCGGAGCTGTCGGGTGCCCTCGGCCCCCTGTGCCACCCCCCGGCACGCGAGGAATGCGAGGGCCAGGGCATCGCCCCGCCGGTCCTGCTGATTCAGCCCGCGGCGCCCGGGCAGCCGGGACCAGCACGGCCCCTGGACGGGCTCCAGCGCTCCTCCCCCGGCTCTGGCCCTGCCGAAGCCCATTCCACTCGCTCCATCCCGGCAGAGCCAGCGTCAGCGCCCGTCCCGGACCCCGCCGTGGCAGGGCGGCTCTGCCGTGCGCTGGCTCCGCACAGAGCCAGAGCCCTGGGATTGCTCTGCCGCCTGGGCCAGCCCCGGAGGACACAGCTCCTGCCGCCCTCCGCACGGAATCCATCCTCCCGAGCCAGGGCCCGGAGACGGTGCACCCTCCAGACTGACCCCGCACGCACGCCGTGACACCCACCCCTCCCTGTCACCCTGCGGGAGCCAGGCACCCCCTCTCCCACCCCCCACCCCATCCCTGAGGCTCCAGCCCCTGGGACATTCCCGCTGCTCCCCAGCACGTGACCTGCTCTGCCGTGACACGGCACGCGGCTCCTGTTCCCGGTCCCCGGGGTCACCCGCTCCTCATGCAGCGCTCCCGGCCCTCGTCCACAGCCCGCGGCTCCCAGCGGCTCTCTCGCACGCCAAGGCTGCCCGGGAGAACGCCGAAGCACCGTCCCTCTGGAGCGCCGGCTCGGCCCTCCTGCCCCCTCCTGCCCGGGGTGCTGGGGACCAGCACCCACCGTGGGCTCCCACCGCTCTGCCATGGCCCCGCGTGCCACCACGGCCACCAGACCCCAGGCCACTGTAGCCACCGGTCCGGACTCACCCGGCGCGCCCGCGGCGCAGATCCCTGTGCCCGGGGATGCCACGTGCCGTCGGAACGGCTCCGTCGTCGCCCCCCTCCCTGAGCTGCCGCCTCCTCCGTGGGAGCCGCACGTGCCCCTGGGGTGACCCACACCCCCCAAAACTCCGCACTCAGCACTTCCCGGCCCCGCTCCGGCTTTCTGGCAGCTTCCTCCTCCTCCAAAACCCCCGGCTGCCGAGCTCAGCACCCCCGGCTTTCGACACGTCGCTCCAGACGCCGCGGCCAGGCCCCGCTGCCGGGAAGCACGACGCGAGGGCCCGGCTCAGGCGCCGGGGGGGGGGGGGACGTTATTCGCGGCTGAAATCCCGCAGGCCTCGCCCGACCCGTGCACCCCAGCGCCCTCCCTGCGCTCCGGCGCCGTTCCGCAGGCGCTCGGCCCCCGCTGCCCGGCAGCCGGCGAGCCCAGGCTCGCTGCGGGAGGGCCGGGCGGCATCGCCCGCCCGCCGCCGGACACAAACCCCCGGATTGGGGGTGCAGGACCCCCCCCACCCGGTCGCAGGGGAGGAGAAATCAGCACCAGGGCTGGACCTGGCCCCTGGAGAGCCGGCAGGAGCATCCCTGCCTCCCCCTGCCCACCTGCGAGCGGGCAGGGGTCTCGGCGAGCCCCGGGGCGGGATAAGGGGCAGAGGGGGGGCGGCGGGTCTGTGCCGGAGCGCCGTGTCCCCCCCCCGGCCCCGCTGCGTGCTGGGCGAGCGCTCGTGACAGGCCCAGCCGTGTCAGCAGCTGCCGGAGGAAGAGAAACCCCAGACGCAAGAGCTTTTCTGGGGAAGGAAGCGGCTGTTAACCCCTCCCGGCTCCCCGCTCCTCCCGGCCTCGCCGCGGCAGCGCCCCGGAAAAGGGGGCGCTGCACCCCCGGGGAGCTGGGGCGCAGAGACCCTCGGGGGCACGAGGGTCCCAGGGGGTGTCCCGCAGCTCCTGCTGCCCACCCCGTCCGTCTGTCCTGGCACCCCCCATGCCCGAAGCGAAGCCCCCCGTGACGCAGAGGCTGTGTTCACGCCCTCTGCTCCCTCCTGTCCCGCTGCCCCCCGATGAGCGGGGCCAACTGGGGGGCACGGGAGCGGGACGGACATGGAGCCACCCTCCCTCCCTCTCCCTTCCCCCCCCAGCCTCCCCGCACCCCAGGGCCGAGCTCACCGCTGCCCTCCGCCCTGAGCACCATCCTGGCCCTCCGCTCTGGCTCCCCCTCCGCCGGCTCCCTCGGCCGTGCCTGTGCTCCCTGGGGCTCCGGAGAGGTGCTGCTGTTTTGGGGTGCAGACACCTGCCCGCCCCGGTGCTTCCCGGGGTGAGTCAGGGCCGTGCGGGGCCAATGAGCTCCGGGGCCGCTTGGGCGTCACCGCGGCCTCGCCGGAGCCAGCAACACCCTGTTCCTGCCGCCACCAGCCCGGAGCCGCCAGCGCCTTAACTCCTCTGCTCCCGTCCGGGTGGGAAACGGGGCAGCGGGGCCTCGCTCCCCCCGCCTGGCCCTGGGGTCGGGGTCTGTGAGGAGCTGGGGTCCCACCCAGCAGGCTCTGGGGGCTGCCTTCCCGGGGGCTGCCAGGACACCCAACCCGGCACACAAACCCGCCGCGGCAACGCCGGGGTCCCCTCCCCTCCACCAGCAGACCCCCAGCCCTGCCCCGCAGCCGCCCCTCCGGCTCCGCCACACCACCCGCTGCAGGTCCGGGTCCCGGCCCGGCTGTGAGGACAAGCCCCGGGCCAGACCGGGGAGGCCCGTGGGACCACCGGTGCCTGCCGCCCTCTGCAGACTCCACGACCCCTCCCGCAGGACCAGAACTGGCACCAGGAGCGCTGCTGCTCCCATCTCTCCCCCTCGCTCCGCGGTGCCTGTACGGACCCCAGAACCCCCACGCAGCCGCGCCGGGGGCCCGCGGGGCTGTGGCTGCAGCCGGAGCGGACCCCCGGCATGTCCCCTGCCGCCAGCTGCCTGGAGAGGCCGCGCCAGCCTTGACTCAGCTAAATCCTGCTCGGCAGCGCGAGATGGAGACGGCACCCGGCACGCCGACTCCGGAGCAAGGGGAGGGAGGGCTCGCCTAGGCCCCTTGGCCAGCAGCCGTGCCGCAGCGCTAGCCGGCCCTCGAGGGGCAGAGGTTTAGGCAGACCGCGGGGCCGAGCCCGGGGTGCTGACCGGGGTCTGTTGTGGGGTGCCACTGCCTGCTCCCACCGTGCCCCGCGGCCCGGAGGGGTGACCCATGGGGGCCCCCCGAAACTTCCTGCCCATCTCAGCGCACCACATCCTGTTTTCACCGCGCCGCGGCCGCATCCTGGGTTGCGTCAGCCCCGTCCTTCCCCACCGACAGCCGAGGTGCGTCAGGAGAAGAGTTGGGGGACGGGCGGCTCGAGGAAAGACCCCCTGGGCGGCCGGACCCTGTACCCAGCACCCTCAGCCTGCCTTCCCACAGCCCTGCCCATCACCCCCGTGCCCAGAGCCTGGCAGGGAACCCACGTCCGCCCCCGCTGCCATGCTCCTGGCAGCTCACGGCTCCTGCGCTCCCCACGCACAGATCCCGGGGCATCGGCTCGGCCGCGGCCCTGTGCACTGTCCTCTCGCACCGATCACCGCGCTGGGCCTCAGGAGGGGCAGCGCCGCTGCTGCTCGGCCTCAGGGCTGGCTGGAGGGGGTCCCGCAGCCCCCCGACCCCTGCGCTGCCACCCCCGCGGCCCACGCTGGGGCAGGAACCCACAGCCAGCCACCCCCACGCAGCGGGCACGGGGCTGTCCCGCACGGCTCTGGGGTGCGGAGCGCCACCCGGGCTGCCACGGGCCAGGGGGCTGGGGCAGGACCACAGCAGGCCGCCTGCACCCTCCTGGCCGCCACCACCGGCCCCCGAGCAGCCCCCGGCCTGGCACGGCACCCAGCACCGGTGTGGGGCAATGCCAGCCAGGCAGCCGGTGCCCCACAGAGCCTGGAGCTGGGGATGCTGGTGGCGCACGGGGGAAGGAGGCGCCGAGGCCTCCGGGCACTGCCGTAGGGAGCAGGAGCCACGGGCGCTGCCACGTCAGTTGGGGGCCAGGGACCCCGTGGCGAGCCGCGGGGAGGGCACCTACCTGCCTTGGCAGCCACGGAGGGGCAGAGGAAGGCCTGGAAACTGGAGGCGCAGAGCTCGCTGACCGTCCCCATGCCGCGCAGGTCCCGCGCGGGACGCTGCCCGCTCCGGCGGCGCAGGCGGGAGCAGGCAGAGGCCTGGCAGGTGCCGGGTGGCTCAGCAGCAGGCTCCCCGGTGCCGTGGGCAGGGGGGGAGCCGGAGGACTCCCCGCTCTGGCTGGAGCCGGGGAAGGCAGCTCTGGAAGGGCAGCTCCAGGCGCAGGAGCTCACGCGCCAGCCCCAGCCAATCCCCGCCGCCGCCTGCCCGCACGCTGCCTGGTCTGCCGTCTGCCCGCACGCAGCCCGCTCCGGCGCCGCTGCTCCGGCCGGCGGCTCCAAGACACCGAGCGGACGAGGAGCTGGGGATGGCCCCGGCAGCCGCCCCGGCCCTGGGCAGCCTGCCCCCCGGCAGCCCCCTTGCCCCCGCCGGGGGGGCCGGCAGCGGCGTATTTTTAGAGCGGTTTTATCCCTCCGTATTAGAGCATTAAAGCATCGGGAGCCGGCGGTCGCGTAGCAACCGGCGCTGCATAAAGGAAGGTGCACCAAGAGACAACGCGGCTCCGGCGAGGCGTGGGGAGCAGGGGGTGCCGCCACGGCCCCCACTCGTGGGGCACAGCCCCGACAGGCTCAGCCTGCCCCACACACCGTGCACGGGCAGGCCCGCTGCGCCTTCTGCCAGCGCCGGCAATGCCGGGCGGACGGCGGAGCTCCGGCGGCAGCGGAGGTGCCTCCGGCTCTGCTGCGGTCCTGGGGTGCAGGAGGGGGGGGTCCTGCCCTGGGATCCTGGCCTCGGGGCCGGCTGTGGGGCCGGTGCAGACCCCCAGCCCCGCTGCACCCGCGTCCCCCCGGGTGCCAAGCAAACCCAAACCGGACCGACAGCTCTTTCCCTCAAAGCAGGAGCGATCCCGGAGCAGGGCACGGCCGTGAGTAACGAACCCCTGAGCCTGTCGGGGCAGGCGGCAGCGTCCCGCGGCCAGCCTGGCTGCCAGCTCTTGGTGGCCAGGGGCCAGCAGGACCCACCGGCCCGCACCGGCAAGTGCCGAGCTGGAGGAACCCCGCGCGGGACCGGCAGCAGGGAGGACGCTGCCTGCACGGGCAGGGAGGGGGGCCGGAGGGGACGCGGACTCCCCGCAGCACCACGGCTGCAGGTGGGGGGACAGGCGGGGGAGGGCAGCTCCGGGGGCTGCGAGGGCAGCCAGGCGCTCGCCGCTGACGTGACCGACCTTCTAGTTTCAGCATCGCTTCCCCTTTCCCAGCGGCGACGGCCTGGGGGGCACAAGGCCAGGAGAGAGGAGGGGGCGGGGGGGCCTGGGCTGGCATCTGGAGAAACCCCCATGCGGCCAGGGCACCCACGGGTGCTGCAGCCGGCTTGAAGCAGGCCCAGGTGGCGCTTCCCACCCGGCTCGATCCTCACACCCAGCCCGGGAGAGGTGGGGTGTTCACCAACACCCCGGGGCTACGCTAACCACGGCTCGGGGCCCCGATCCTCCGCCTGCCGGAAAGCGGCGCCCCGAGAGCAGCCTCCCCCCGCCAGCCGCCCCCTCGCAGACCCATCCGACCCCAGCGATGGGCCCAAACTGCCGCTCAGGGACACGCTGGGTCCCGGACGGGTAAGTACCGTGTCAGCAACGCGGCGCGTCGTCCTCGGCTCCGGAACAGCTCAGGAGAGGAGCCGGCTCATCGCCCCTGCCCAACGCCCCGAGCCTGCTGGCCCCGACCCTGGCTCTGCCCTTGGAGCCCGGTGCCAGCCCTGCGCCGTCCCGGTGCCTCGGACGCCGGAGCCCCCGAGCTCTGCTGACGTCCTGCTCCCCCGGCCGGGCCCAGCGACTCGCCCCGGCTCACCCTACCAGGGAAGGGGTCGGGGTGTCACCGGCTGCCCTCCCGGCAGCGTCCCCTCCCAGCAGCGTCCCCTCCGGCCCCAGTCCCACGAGGAGAGGGCGAGGATCCCCCAGGTGGGGACCCCCCAGCCTGATGGGGCACCTGACAGCCCACCCTCCCTCGGGGATCTCCCGCACAGCCCACCCCACCCTAGACAGCACCCCCCAGGCACAAGCCGCTTTGTGGGGGTCGCATCAGCCCCGCTTAGAGAAATCCCTTAATCCCCAGGCCGGGAGCGGTAATCCCCCGGGAGCAGCGGGATTACCTACGCTGCCCAGTCCCCCTCGCCCCAGGGCCCGGCCCGCGCCCAGACGGGGCCCGGCTCGGGACACGGTGCCAGGACGGGATGTGCTCACCAGGGCAGGAGCAGCCGGGATGGGTCCGGCCACGACCCCGTCCAGAGGCGATCGGCCCCGCGCCGCTGCGCTCCGTCAACTCCGGCCTAGGGATGGGTTTGGTCTCGCCGCCGTCCCCGGGGGGGATGCCGGGAAGGGGGTGGGAGCACGGCCCCGGGCCCTGGCAGGCGCGGGGGGAGCCCACATCTGTGCCACCAGCTGCTCGCCCCGGGATTTGCTCCCTGCGGAGGCCGACGGCTGGAGAGGGGCTGCGTACGGCGGGGCAGACGCTGGCGTCAGCGCAATCCCACTGGAGAGAGCCTCCCGGTCGGGCTCCTGCCGCACCGAGGCCTCGGCAAACCGTCCCCTGCAAAGCCGACACGGACCGAGAGCTCTGGGAGAGCCGCACACGGCGATGCCCCCGCACCGGGGATTTGGGGTAGCCGTGCCGCCCGGGCGGCCCGGGGATCGGGCCGTTGCTGATGCCGACGCAGACCCGGGATGTCTTCCAGGCGATTCCGGGGAGCAGGGAGAGGCTGCTCGCAGAATCGCTCCCTGAAGCGCTCTCCCGCTAACGGGCTGCATCCGACAACGCCCACGCCGGGCACCAGCCGAGCCGGGCGCTGCCACCTTATCGCACACAATAAGCTCCCCACCGCTGAGCACAGGCGCTTCTGGGGCGAACAGCAGCCGCCTCCCCGGCCGTGGTGCGCAGCTGCCAGGCAGGAAGCCGGCAGCATCCTCGCCGGCAGCACCCAGGTCACCTCGGCTCCCGGCACCAACGGGCACCCGTCCGGCTGGCAGCACTGAGACCCTGGCTTCACGCCTCACCCAAACTCCTGCTCCCTCCGAGCAAAGCCCACCTGCCCCCCACAGCGACCTGTCACACCAGGGTGGAGGCACAGGCAGCGCCTCCCTGCCCGGTCCAGCTCCTCGGCACCGGGAGGATGGAGGAAAGCAGGGATGGATCTGCACGTGCGTGGGAGGGGGGACCTGCAGCCCAGGAGCCACCCTGGCCCTTGTGGGGAGCGGGTCCCGGGCACCCACCGCGTGCTCCCGTGCTGGGGCGGTTGGCGAGATGCCCAGCGGGAGCCGTCGACACCAGCACGTCCCACAGAACCGAGTGGCCGCGGGCGCTGTCCAACGCGTCCTGCAGAGCCGAGCAGCCGCGGGCACTGCCCGACACGTCCCGCAGAACCGAGCGGCCGCGGGCGCTGCCCGGTGTGTCCCGCAGAGCCGAGCGGCCGCGGGCGCTGCCCGACACGTCCCGCAGAACCGAGCGGCCGCGGGCGCTGCCCGACACGTCCCGCAGAGCCGAGCGGCCGCGGGCGCTGCCCGACACGTCCCGCAGAGCCGAGCGGCCGCGGGCGCTGCCCGACACGTCCCGCAGAGCCGAGTGGCCGCGGGCGCTGCCCGGTGTGTCCCGCAGAGCCGAGTGGCCGCGGGCGCTGCCCGGTGTGTCCCGCAGAGCCGAGTGGCCGCGGGTGCTGCCCGACACGTCCCGCAGAGCCGAGCGGCCGTAGGCACTGCCCGGTGTGTCCCGCAGAGCCGAGCGGCCACGGGCGCTGCCCGGTGTGTCCCGCAGAGCCGAGTGGCCGCGGGCGCTGCCCGGTGCAGCAGCCGAACGCAAAGTACACAAAGCACAAGCGGCAGAGGGACTGCGCGAAGGCAGAGCATCCCCAAGCCGGGACACGGCAGGCAGCGGGTCCCCGAGCCCAGACACGGCAGGCAGCCGATCCCCGAGCCCGGCATCGTGTCCCCGAGCCCGGACACCACAGGCAGCAGGTCCCCGAGCCCGGCATCGTGTCCCCGAGCCCGGACACCACAGGCAGCAGGTCCCCGAGCCCGGCATCGTGTCCCCGAGCCCGGACACCACAGGCAGCGGGTGCCCGAGCCGGGACACCGGAGGTAGTGGGTCCCCGAGCCAGGCAGCACTGACACCGCAGGCATCGCGTCCCCGAGCCCGGACACCGCAGGCAGCAGGTTCTACAGCCCGGACACTGCAAACAGCCGGTCCCCGAGCCCGGACACCGCAGGCAGCGGGTTCTACAGCCCGGACACTGCAAACAGCCGGTCCCCGAGCCCGGACACCGCAGGCAGCGGGTTCTACAGCCCGGACACTGCAAACAGCCGGTCCCCGAGCCCGGACACCGCAGGCATCGCGTCCCCGAGCCCGGACAGCGCAGGCGGCTCGCGAGCTGTGGCACCGGCTGGGGCTGAGCCCCGGGGAAGGATGAGGCCGCTCCGGGGAGCACCAGAGCTGCGGGGGGGCCCCGCTCCCCGCGCTGGCTGTGGGCACCGGCTGCCGGTTTCCCCCCGGCGCCCCCTCCCCCCCGGCCCCACCCGCCGGTGCCGCGGAGGCCGCGGCCGTGCGTGGGCGAGCAGCCGCCGTCACCTGCGGGCGGGGGGTCACCCAGGCTGCCCCGGAGCCGCCGACCCCGGTCTTACACCCGGGAGCGACCCGACCCAAACGCTCCCGTCCGGGACAGCCGCCCCGCCCCGCTGGGGATCCCCCCCCCCCCCGCGGGTCACACACCGCTCCGGCCCCCCCGCCCCGGCCGGCGCCGCGGGACCAGCCCCGGCGGAGGACGCCGGAGCCCCCCGGGTGTGGAGGGTGCCGGAACCCCCCGGGTGCGGGGCGCTGCCCCCGCCGCGGCCCCGGCCCCGCACTGACCGTAGCAGCCGCCCTCCTCCTCCATCCCGCCGCCGCCGCTCCGGCCCCGCCCGCGTGACGAGGGCGCCGAGGCCGCCACGGGCGGTGCCACGTGATGCGGGAGAGGGCGGTGCCCTCGCCAGGCTCCTCCCTTCGCCCCGCCCCCAACCCCGCCCCCCGAGCCGAGCCGAGCCGAGCCGAGCCACGAACACAATAACTTTATTGCCGCCGCGTCCCGCGCGGGGTGGGGGGAAGGGGCCTGCCCGGAGGGGGCCAAGGGCTTGCCCGCGACTCGCGCAGGGGGTCAGCCCCGTCCGGGCAGGAGGGCAGAGGGGTCGGGGGGGGGGGGGCAGAGGGGTCCGGGGGGATGGGGGCAGAGGGGTCCGGGAGAGGAGAGGGGTCCAGGGGAGGGTCAAGGGGTCCAACTGATGAGCAGAGGGGTCCGGGGGAGGGCCAAGGGGTCCAACTGATGAGCAGAGGGGTCGGGGGAGGGCCGAGGGGTCAAAGGGCAGAGGGGTCGAAGGGCAGAGGGGTCAGGGAGAAGGGGAGGGGAGCAGAGGGAAGCGGTCCATCCTCCGGGCCTCCGGGAAGCGCAGCTCCGGGGAGGAGAAGGCACAGGATAAGCCCGGGGCTGGGGCCCGGGGGCACGGGGGCTGCCGTTCCCTCTGCAGGGGGGGTCCAACCGCCGGCCCGGGATGGCTCCGTTGGGCGGCTGGAGGGACACGAGCCTGCGGGGGGGGAAGGAGCGAGTTAGCACCCCGCTGGGCAGCTGCCCCCCACCCTCGCCCCCCACCCTCACCCCCCTGCCCGCCCCGCTCACCTCAGAGCCGGCGCCGGTGTCTGGCTGCCTTGGCAGGATGTGTTGCTGACCAGAAGCACCGTCTGCCCTGCAGCTGCTGGAAGGGATTGCGGCCCTTCTTGCGCTTCCGCTTTCGTTTTTTAACCTTCTTTACCTGTCAGAGGCGGGAAGGTTCCTGGGGTCAGAGCGCAGAAGCCCCTGCCTCCCCCCCCCACCCCGCGACGCGGCCAGCACCCACCTTCCCGCGGTCAAGCTCCTTGTCCCACTCGTCAATGACAGTGGCGCTTTGGGCAGAGGCCGCGTCCCGCCTGGCATCCTGGCTGACGGCAGAGATCTCGCCCTCCCAGGTCAAGACTGCAAAGCAGGGGGTCAGCGGAGGGTCAGCGGGGAGTGCCGTGCTGGGCCCCGCTGCACCCGCCCGCGCAGGGATCCCCCCAACCAGGCCCGTGGTCCCAGCCCTCGGGAGCTCCAGCACCCCACCAGCCCCACGCTGGAGCTGGGGGTCGCAGGCCCTGGCAGAGGGCTCTGCCAGCGCGCAGGGGTTACCTTCTTGACCGTATGCCTTGTCCAGGGAGTTCCGGAGCAGCTCCTTCACCACGCTGGACTCCTCCGGGCTCCCGGGCGCCGTGCCAGCCCCACAGCCATGCTCGGGGCTCAGGTCAGCCAGGCAGCGCTCGTACCAGTGGCCAGGTGGCACGTCGCAGGGACACGCTGCCTCTGCGGAGACAGGAGGGGTGAGGATGAGCGGAGGGAGCTCTCACGTCGCTCCGAGGCGGATCCCACCCAGGGGACGCTTTTGGGACTAACAAGGTCCTGACGGCACTGGGCGTTTGGGCACAGCGGGGCCTGTCCTGTGCGGGGAGGAGCTGGGGGGTTGTCCCTGCCATCTGGGGCTCTCCTGCAGGAGGGCACGCGGCCTGCGGGCCGGTCAGCGGGCCGGGGGTCACAAGAGGGGAGTTGTGGGGACCAGCAAGGGGCAGGGACTGGACGCCAGCGCTGGCAGGGGCCGCATGGGCAGGCGAGCGGCCAGCTCCAGGCACTGGGAGGGGGGCAGAGGGTCATACCTGGGGAGCTGTCTGCAGCGTGGATGCCATTGACAGCCGGCTGCTGCGGGCCTGCGCTGCTATGGCTTTCCCTCTTCTTGCGCTTGTGGTGCTCGCCGTCCACGGCCTCCGCGCTCCGCCGCTTCTCTGCCCTGCGCGGCTGCGTGTCAGCCCTCCTGGACCTGGGGAAGGCAGCAGTCAGCTCGCTCTAGCCAGAGCGGGGAGGAAAGGGTGGAACCAGCCCCAGCAAGCCGGCGCTTCGGTGCTTGCGTGACCCCAGCCCCTCACCTGCCCGCGGGCTGTGTCCCTGCGCCGCGCTCCTTCATCTCTTCCCTTCTCTTTTTCTTCTTCTTCTTCTTCTTCTTCTTGAGGGGGGCAACGGGCTCTGTGCCCAGGGAAGTTCTGGTGTCCGACACTTCCTTGGGCAAGCTCTCCAGGTCCTGAGAGCCCAGCCCCCCCTGGCCACCACTGGGACCCTCGCCTGCCACCTCCTTCTCTGCGAGGGACCCTGAGTCCTCCTGAGCGAGCCGCTTCTTTTTCCTAGGGGGGCTGGAGCCTTCATCCTCCACAGCCAGAGTGCGGGGGCTCCTGCCTGCTCCATGCTGCTGCTTGCGCCGCCTCTTTTTGGTGGAAATGGGGGTGACCGGGCTGGGACCCTCCTCCCTGCTGCTGGGGTGCGACGGGTGGGCAGTGGAACCGTTGGTCAGGGGGACGGCTGGGAGCTGGGGGGCTGAGCTGGAGATGCTGATAGGTTTCCCAGGATATGGCAGTTTGAGGGCAGAGGACAGCCTGAAGGACAGGAAAAGAGGCTGATGTGAAAGCCAGGCCAGGAGCGGGAACCCCTCTTCCGAGGTGCACACGCACGGCACCCATCCGCTACCATCTCAGCCACGAAATCCAACTCAGACCCCGCTCGGAGGCGACCGCGGTGCCGGCCACGCACGGGGCACGCGCCGTCCCACGGCTGGTTAGGAAAGAGCGAGAGCTGCCGCAGCACGTGCCAAAGGTGAAGGGAGACCCAGAGCAACAACTGGGCCAGGCCGGTGGCTCCTGATCCCACGGGACACCAGGAGGTGGTCAGAGCCTCCAAAGCTCCCTCCCACTGCGTGCTGACAGTCAGAGAAACCGCCCTGCTTCTGGGATCCCGAGCAAGCCCAGAACAGGAGAGCCAGCTGCCAAAACCAGCCCCCTCCTGAGCCAGCCACGATGCTGGAGAGTGGCCTCCAGAGCATCCCAAGGCCTTGCTGCCGTGCCGGAGAGCCCGGGAGCACCCGGCCCCGCTTACCTTGGCTTGCAGAGAGCAGAGCTGGGCTGGGTGTGATCAGCAAGCCCTCCGTGAGGCTGTGCGTGGTGGGGACTCCTCTCCCTCCATGGGCTGTGGCCCTGCAATTATTGACATAAATAACAACTTGAGGGTCTAAAGAAGAGACATTTCCATGAGCCAAGAGGAGAAAACAGAAAGGGGAGCCCAGAGAAAGGGGAGGGGGACAGAAACACGAGGGAGGGAAAAGGCGGGTGGTAGAAGAAGAATCAGGAGTATTTTCAGTTAGAAGCAAAGGAAAAAAGGAAGGAAAGTTAAAGAGCAGAAGAACATTTCTCTGGCTTCGCTCAGGAATGTGGACAGTGGGGCCTGGCCCCACACCCTGACCCATAGATGGGGCAGAGCCACTGCTCCAGCCCGAGATAGCCAGCGTTAGCCCAGCACTGGTCCCCAGCACAAGCCCCGGCTAGGAAGGCACAAGGCACCTGCTGAAGGCTCCAGGCAGCAGCCCAGCCTCACCTTTTTGGCAGAGAGTGCCAGCTTCTTGGCTGGTGGTGGTGACGCGGTGCTCAGCTCCGGAGTGGCACTGGCCAGCTGGGAGGGTTCCAGTTTTGCCAGTCCAGTATCTCCAGTGGTGCCTGGACCAGCATCTTCAGTGGTGTCGGTGGCATCTCCCGGCCCGGCGTCTCGGGCGACACGTGGCACATCATCTCCCGGCCCAGCATCTCGGGCGACACGTGGCACGTCATCTCCCGGCCCGGCATCTCGGGCGACACGTGGCACGTCATCTCCCGGCCCGGCGTCTCGGGCGACACGTGGCACGTCATCTCCCGGCCCGGCGTCTCGGGCGACACGTGGCCCGGCATCTCCCGGCCCGGCGTCTCGGGCGACACGTGGCCCGGCATCTCCAGCAGGTCCTGGCCACCAAGCACCTCCAGGGGGTCCCAGCTGCCCGGCATCTCCAGCGAGTCCCGGCCACCTGGCATCTCCCAGCCTGGCGTGTCTGGCATCTCCGGCGGCGCCTGGCCAAGCAGCTCCCAGCCTGGCGTGTCTGGCATCTCCGGCGGCGCCTGGCCCAGCATCTCCCGGCCCGGCATCTCTGGCATCTCCCATGGAACCTGGCCCGGCAACTCCCAGCCCAGCGTCTCTGGCATCTCTGCTGGCACCTGGCCCGGCAACTCCCGGCCCGGCGTCTCTGGCATCTCTGCTGGCACCTGGCCCGGCAACTCCCGGCCCGGCGTCTCTGGCGTCTCTGGTGGCACCTGGCCCAGCAATTCCCGGCCCGGCGTCTCTGGCGTCTCTGGTGGCACCTGGCCCGGCAACTCCCGGCCCGGCGTCTCTGGCGTCTCTGGTGGCACCTGGCCCGGCAACTCCCGGCCCGGCGTCTCTGGCATCTCTGGTGGCACCTGGCCCGGCAATTCCCGGCCCGGCGTCTCTGGCATCTCTGGTGGCACCTGGCACGGCAACTCCCGGCCCGGCGTCTCTGGCATCTCTGGTGGCACCTGGCCCGGCAATTCCCGGCCCGGCGTCTCTGGCATCTCTGGTGGCACCTGGCACGGCATCTTCTATCCCAGCATCTCCAGTGACAGGAGGGGTGACCATGTCACAGCATGTTTCCTGAGAGGTGGAGAAGCTGCAGTCTGGGTTCTTGGCTTTCTGGGACGTGTTGGAAAGTTTTCCCGCTGTGTTGCGCACCGGGCTGGGAGCACGGCTGCTGCAGGATCCCTTCTTCGAGGTCCTGATGTTCTCCCGGCTGGAGCTGGGCTTTGGCAGCAGCTTGTGTGAGGTAGGTGGCTTCTTACGCGCCTGGGACTTCTGCTGGGGCAGCTCCACCTTGGCCCATCTTGCACTGCTGGTGTGGCACACGCCGTTGACTGTTCTGAGCCCTGGGAAGCAGATGGGCTTCTTGGGCCTCTGGACTGCAGCACGGGGCGCTGTGGCTTTGCAGGCTAATTTGGGTGCTGAGGACCCAGTGGGCAGCTTCGGCGGGGCCGTGCCATTGGGTAGCTTCGGCCCAGTCTTAAACATGCTGCGGGCCACAGGGACTCCCACTTCCTGCGGCCCCGGCTGCCTCTTCCTCTGCAGCGAGTCTGGTCTCTGGACAGAGAGAGAGTTCAGTGAGGAGAGAATCCAAGGACGCGGAGCGATACTGGCCCTCCCCATCCCTCCCCAGGCTCACGCAGGATCTCTTGGCTCAGCGGGATCCTTCCTGCAAGCCTGTCCCTTTGGAGCAGCCCACCCGCCCTCGCAGAGCGGCCAGAGGGGCAGCAGCAGCCCCTCGGGACTCACCCGGCCCGCCAGTGGTGGCAGGGACCCGTTGGCCACAGTTTTCTTGCCCTTCTTGGGGACGCCGCCAGTGTGGTTGGGCGCTGCGGCGGCAGCTTTGGCAACGGGCACCTCCGAGCTATTCTTGGGGTCGGAAACCCTGGGGAAGGCAGAGAAGCGCACGCGTTAGCTGCGAGGGAGCGAGCGACCGGAACGCTCCCGGAGATGCGCGCAAGGAACAGGACGCAGAAGCTCCGAGGAGATGCTCTGCATCTACAGCAAGACCACGGCGAGGGGCTGGACCCCTCCCTGCCGCCCTCCTCCGAGCCAGCGCACGCACACGGGCACTGGGGCCGCTCGGGCCTTCCCACGCCCAGGCACGTGCCACCAGCCCTGCCCCAGTTTCAGGGGGCAGAGGGGCGGGGAGACGCCGGGCGCTCTCACCTCACGTAGAACAGCAGGTAGGCCTGCTGGTTGAGCACCACTTTGATGTTGCTGCAGCGCACCACATCGTCGTTCATCTGATACCACTGCCCGTTGCTGGCCTGCGGAAGGAGAACGGGGTCAGGCTGTGTGCGGGCACCTTCCCGGCCCGCAGAGCGGCGGGAATAGCGCCGTCGGCAGAGCTCCTCTCCCCAGAACCCACGGGCAGGCCAGGACAAGCAAGGGGACTCTGCGAGAGCAGACCTCCACCCCTCCCGCGGCGGGGCACAGCCCGTACCCCCACTCCAGTGCTCCACACGTCCTTTCTGCGCGCTACAGGGACCCACGAGCGTTCCCCAGCCCGGAGGGGGGAGCCAAGGGGGCACCCCAGGCTCACCTTCACGTAGCAGTAGTAGTGGCCGGCCTGGCAGCTGTACCCAGAGTGCACCAGCACCGCGTAGAGTGCGTACATGACCGGTTCCCCCTTGTTCTGCGACATGTAAGGGCGGATGTCCAAGAACTCGGGGTACCCCACGTCCTGCGGGGAGAGGGGGTCTCAGGAGCCTGCAGAGCACACAGCTTCCTGCCTACAGCACGAGCCGCTCAGCCGTACGAGGGAGGGGGACCCGCCCTCCCCAGGCCGGGGTCGCGGCGAGGGAGACGCCGGGACGAGCCAAAGTCCCGCCGCGCAGCTGGGGCAGGGCTGGACGGCGGCAGAGCTCGCTCTGCGTGTGGGACCGGCTCCCACCCTGCTGGGGGCAGCGGGGCCGGGGGGCAGCAGACGGTCGCGATGCCGAGTACTCACTTTTGTGATTTTGCCCCCTCTGTGGCTGGCAAAGCGCTTCAGGGAGAGCGTGAGCACATTGGAGGCCCGGTGGATGGTGAAGTATTTTTTGGCTGACACTTTCTTCTTGCAACTGCGCAGAAGAGCTGGAGTTACTCAAACTGTCCCACCACCCAGGCGATCGCCAGCCCCGGCCGAGCGGCAAACCCCACGGAAAGGGCCGTGCGGACAGCAGGCACCGCTCCAGGGCGCCTGCGCATGGCCATGGCTGCCGGCCCGGCTCCTCCCGAGACGGGGGGAGCTGAGGGGCAGCAGGTCCCGTGGCCACGGACCTGATGGGTTAGCCACGGAGCGGGTGAGAAGCCCGCCCCTCCCCGTACCACGGCACCAGCACACCCGCCGCCCCACACACTCACTTGTCACAGCTGTAGGCGTCCTCCCCGCCCAGCACGTCCGGCTTCACGAACAGCTCCAGCGCCTGCATGATGTTCGGGACTTGCTGCAGGGACAGAGGAGAGGTCAGGGCACGGGTGGCCGGGCCACGCGAAGGGCCAGCTCCCAGCTGAGGTGTTGGCCCCCCGAGAGAACACAGAGCACGAGCACGGGGCCACCGGCCACGCCAAACCCGTGAGCCGGCCACCTGCGCGGCCCCCCAGCACCCCCCCGGAGCCTCAACGGGGGAGCCGTGGCTCAGGCAGCGGGCACTGCCCTGCCACAGCGGGGGGCGCAGACAAGGAAGCCCTTTCCCCTTGCCAGCAGCGTTGCGGGTTAAGGAGCCGAGGGCAGGAATGGAGCGGCTGCAGGAACACCCCCCCCAGAGCCTCCCCCCCGCCCGCCCCTCCCGCGGTACCTTGATCTCCAGCGCCAGGTCCAGGTACAGGTCGTAGGTGTCCGAGACGTTCTTGCAGACGGAGCACCTGACTGCAAAAGGAGCGAGCAGTGAGCGCACCGCGGCACCACGCCTGCCCCCCGCCGCCCCCCAGCACAGCGCCGCGTCCCCCCGCCCCCGCTTCGGGCTCCGGGACGATCCCAGCCCGGCGAGTCCGCTACGTGCTGGGACAGCGAGTGCTGCTGGACGGCCGGCAACGCGGGCGCCTTTGCTGGCGGCAAGGAGCTGGGGACACCCCCCTGCCCAGCGCCACAACAGGGGGCCCAGCCCGCAGGACCGACCCGCCGCGGCGTCGGATAACTTGGACGCGCTCAGCGATACCCCCAAAAGGCTCCCAGGGCAGCGGCCCTGAGCGTCCCCGGGACCTGGCACGTGGCACTCACTGCGGGACTGCAGGTAACCGCCGAAGATCTGGTGGATCAGCGTCGTGGCCTGGGTCTGGCGATCCAACCTAGGGAGAACAGCACCGGATCTCACACCGCCCCTCCGCAACGGCCACCCCCACGCCCTCAGGACACCCCCCACATGCTCCGGCCGGCGCTGGAGCTCACGGGGTGCCACCTCCCTCTAGAAGGAGCAGGAATTCCTGGCCGGAGCACGGAGCCGGGCGCCGCAGACAAGGCAACGCAGGCATCCCGGGATAGAGGGCCCAGGGGGAAGTTGCTCTCCCACAGCCACAGAGCTGGGGCTCCACTACTGAGCACGCCTGGATTCCAGCAACTGGGCCAGGATCCAAGCCCGGAGCAGCCTCGGGGTTTGGGGACAGGACCACAGCTATGCTGGGGCAGAGGAGCCAGGAGCAGCCAACAGCCCAGAGCTGAGGCAGAGTTGGGCCGTCCAGCCAAGGCCCCGGGGGCAGCACCTCCCTGGGGGACACGTTCACCCCACAGTCCCCTCCCGCGGGCGCAGGGGACAAGAGGGGACAGCAAAGAACCGCGACAGGCTCCACGTACTTGGTACAGCCATTGAGGCAGGCCTTCTGCATGGCATCGATGGTGTAACGTAAGAACTCATGCGCATCCTCCTGCCTGCCGAAGCGGATGTGCTCGGCGATGTCTGCAGCAGAGAGGGCAATCAGTCCCGGCACGCGCTGCAACAGACACCGGCCCTCCCTCCCTCGGGGCAGCCACTCTGGGGTCTGAGCCCCCCCCAAACCCAAACCAGATGTCAGACTCCCGCCAGCCACGGGGGCAGCCCCACGAAGTCGCCAGGCCCTGGGCAGGCTCAGTGAGTCACCTCAGAAGAGCCGTTTGCCAAACCCTGCCCCGACCTCGCAGGTTCTGCTCCTGCACTAGGCACCGCTCCCCCGCACGGCTCCGGGGGGGCGCAGCCATCCTTACTTTTGAGGTCTCGGACGAAGGATAATGGCTTTATTACGTTGCCGCTGTTGGCGAAAACCTGGATCACGTGGTTCTGCATAACGCACAGCATGCAAAAGCCTCCCTGGTGACCTGGAGCGGGAGAGGAGGCAGGACGTCAGGGACAAACCCAGCCGGGGCGAAGGCGGTATAGGGCACGGGGACCGCTGGGCCAGCACGGCTCAGCGTTCCCTACAACCTCCGCGGCATCCCGGGTACACAGGGACCAGCACACGCCACCCTGGCTGGCACAGCCCCGGCCGCTGCACCCCCCCGCGGGAAACCGTGCCCACGCGGGTGGAAAACAGGTCCCCCCGGAGGAGCCCCCAGGCCTGCGCTGAGGGACGGATCCCACCGGAGCGCGCCGGACAGGGCTGCCTGCCCCACGTGCTGCCCCGGTCGCAGCGCGGAGCAGCGCCCACCTGGCTCCCTCTCAAAGCCACCCACAGCCAGCACCTGCTGCCCGTACGCAGCCCCCGCAGGCAGGGGCTGCTTGGGACCCCCAGCTCAGCCCCCAGACCCATCCTAGCCCTGGCTGCGCCCCGCAGAGACAAAGCCTTCCCGTGCCCAGGGACGTGGTGCTTCGGGAACGCTGCTACGGCCAGGAAGAGTGAGCAGCACTGAGGCAGGGGCTGCTTGGGACCCCCAGCTCAGCCCCCAGACCCCACCGGACCCATCCTAGCCCTGGCTGCGCCCCGCAGAGACAAAGCCTTCCCGTGCCCAGGGACGTGGTGCTTCGGGAACGCTGCTACGGCCAGGAAGAGTGAGCAGCACTGAGGCAGGGGCTGCTTGGGACCCCCAGCTCAGCCCCCAGACCCCGCCAGACCCATCCTAGCCCTGGCTGCGCCCCGCAGAGACAAAGCCTTCCCGCGCCCAGGAAGAGCGAGCCGCGCAGGAACGGCCTCTCGAAGGAGGGATGGGCAGCGGGGAGCCGAGGAGGCACACCCTGCCACCTGCACCCCCCGCCAGAGCCATGCGTGGAGGTGCTGAGGACGGCGCTGGCACCGGCACCGGCTCCTCCTGCCCGCCAGCGCGGCCGCCCCGGCCCCGCCGCCCCCGCGCCGAGCTCCCCACTCACAAGTGCGGCTGTGCTCCCTGGACAGCAGGTAGTTGGTGAGCGGTGCCGTGTAGGTCAGGCACTGGACCGTGGAGTTCAGGAAGCAGGTATTGCCCAGGTTCTGCAGCCCGGCGCCGATCCGGTGGACCTGCTCCCACTTCATGGAGATGCGGTCCATGGGGAAAAGCACCTTCTGGGGCACGGGGATGCCATCTCCCTCCATGCTCTCGGCGTGGTCAGGGCCTGCGAGGAGAAGGGCGCTGAGCTGCGGGGCGCGGGACACGGGACGCGGGGAGGGCCCCCGTCGCTCTACCTACCGTTCCTGCCGGGCTGCCCCTTCTTCGGGCTGTGGGTGGTGGTCTCGGCCGGGGGGTTGAGCAGCACGTACTTGTCCCGCAGCAGGCCCAGCTGGCTGGACACGCTGTGGCGGGCTGGCTCAAACTCCACCTTCTGCAGCAGCACCTTCTTGGCCGAGGCGTCGAGCAGCCGGCGCAGCTCCCACTCCGCGTCCCGCTGCACCGGCTTCAGCACCCCCCGCAGCTTCTCCACGATCAGGTCCATGGTGGGGCCCGAAGGCCCCAGCTGAGCGGAGAGAACGGACCGTTGGAGCCGGGCACCGGCGCGTGACGTTCCGTTACGCCCCCCCACCCACCCACCCCGACGCGGAAACAAGCGTTGCCAGGGCAACGGGTCGCGGCCCAGGCCCGGACTCCTCAACGGGTCCCCCCCCGCCGGCTCTATGGGCACCGTACCGTCCCGACAGCCGCCCCCCGCCACCTGAAGCGCCGCCGCCGCGCTGCCCCCCCCCCCGTTCCCCTGCCACCACGTGGGGCCTGTCCTGTACCGGCATTCCGCTATGCCCGCCCCGCCGCCTGCCCTGTGGAGCGCAGAACTCGGTCCCGGCCCCAGCCCCAGCCACGATCCCGGTCACCGGCCCCAGCCCCAGTCCCAGTCCTAGTCCCGGCCCCAGCCCCAGTTCCAGCCCCAGCCCCGGCCCCGGTCACCGGCCCCAGTCCCAGCCCCAGTCACCGGCCCCAGCCCCGGTCCAAGTCCCAGTCCCAGTCCCAGCCCCAGCCCCAGTCCCGGTCACCGGCCCCAGCCCCGGTCACCAGCCCCAGCCCCGGTCCCGGTCCCTGTCACCAGTCCCGGTCACCGGCCCCGGCCCCGGTCACCGGCCCCAGCCCTAGTCCCGGTCCCTGTCACCAGTCCCGGTCACCGGCCCCGGCCCCGGCCCCAACCCCGGTCCCGGTCCCGGTCCCGGCCCCAGCCCCGGTCACCGGCCCCAGCCCCGGTTCCGGTCCCAGCCCCGGTCCCGGTCCCGGTCCCTGTCACCAGTCCCGGTCCCGGTCGCACTCACCATCTTGGGCCCTTAGCGCCGTGCGCACGTGTCACCGCCCTCCAGAGGAACCAGCCGCTCGCCAGCCGCCGGCACAACCCGCTTCCGCGCCTCCTTCCTCGGGCTCCGCCTCCGCCGCTCCGCGCCCGCTGGGCCCGGCCCACCGATCCCGCTCCCGCCTCCGCGTCCGCCCCGATCGGCGTCCAGAGGCGGACTGAGGGCGGAGACGCGCCTGCGCGTTGCTAAGGACGCGCAAAGGGGTGGGGCCTGGTAACACGCGGCCGCGGCACCCTGGGACGTACTCCTCCCTGCGCATGCGCGCAAGCCTCGGTGGGCGGGGCCAGCTCCGCATCGCCTCGGCCCCGCGCGCGGCTGCCTGCCCCCCCCCATCGCCCCCCCCATCGTCTCCCATCGCCCCCCATCACCCCCCATCGCCCCCATTGCACCCCATCGCCCCCCCATCATCCCCCATCGCCCCCATCATCCCCCATCGCCCCCCATCACTCCTCATCGCCCCCCCATCGCCCCCCCATCATCCCCCATCGCCCCCCCATCACCCCCCATCACCCCCCATCGCCCCCCCATCGCCCCCCATCGCCCCCCCATCATCCCCCATCGCCCCCCATTGCACCCCATCGCCCCCCATCATCCCCCACCGCCCCCCATCGCCCCCCATCGCCCCCCCATCGCACCCATCGCCCCCCATCGCCCCCCCATCATCCCCCATCGCCCCCCATTGCACCCCATCGCCCCCCATCATCCCCCACCGCCCCCCATCGCTCCCCATCGCCCCCCCATTGCACCCATTGCACCCCATCGCCCCCCCATCACCCCCCATCGCACCCCATTGCCCCCCATCATCCCCCATCGCCCCCCCATCACCCCCCATTGCCCCCCCATCATCCCCCATCGCCCCCTCATCGTTCCTCATCGCCCCATCGTCCCCCATCGCCCCCCATCGCCCCCCATTGTACCCCATCGCCCCCCCATCATCCCCCATCACCCCCATCGCCCCCATTGCACCCCATCGCCCCCCATTGCACCCCATCGCCCCCCATCATCCCCCACCGCCCCCCATCGCTCCCCATCACCCCCCATCGCACCCCATTGCCCCCCATCGCCCCCCCATCACCCCCCATTGCCCCCCCATCATCCCCCATCGCCCCCTCATCGTTCCTCATCGCCCCTCCATCGTCCCCCATCGCCCCCCATTGTACCCCATCGCCCCCCCATCATCCCCCATCGCCCCCATTGCACCCCATCGCCCCCCATTGCACCCCATCGCCCCCCCACCGCTCCCATTGCACCCCATTGCCCATCGCCCCCCATTGCCCATCGCCCCCACATCGCCCCCCATTGCACCCCATCGCCCCCCATCGCCCCCATCACTCCTCATTGCACCCCATCGCCCCCCATCATCCCCCATCACCTCCCATCGCCCCCTCATCACCCCCCATCGCCCCCCCATCATCCCCGATCGCCCCCCATCGCCCCCCATTGCCCCCCATCGCTCTCCATAATCCCCCATTGCCCCCCATCACTCCCCATTGCACCCCATCACCCCCCCCACTCCCATTGCACCCCATTGCCCCCCCATTACCCCCTATTGCACCCCATCACCCCCCCATCGCCCCCATCACTCCTCATTGCACCCCATCGCCCCCCCATCATCCCCCATCGCACCCCATCGCCCCCCATCATCCCCCATCGCCCCCCATCGTCCCCCATCACCCCCCATCACTCCCCATTGCCCCCATTGCCCCCTGCAGCCCCCCATCACCCCCATCACTCCCCATTGCCCCTATCACTCCCCATTGCACCCCATCGCCCCCCACAGCCCATCACTCCCCATCGCCCCCCCATCGCTCCCCACCGCCCCCTGCTGCCCCCTCATTGCTCCCCTCCGCCCCCATCACTCTCCACTGCCCCCCATCGCTCCCCATCGCCCCCCGCCACCCCCCGTCACCCCCCATCGCCCCCCGCCGCTCACCGCCCCCCGCACCCCATCACTCCCCATCTCCCCCCATCCCTCCCCACCGCCCCCTGCTGCCCCCCATTGCTCCCCTCCGCCCCCCATTGCTCCCCACTGCCCCCCATCGCTCCCCGCCACCCCCCATCGCTCCCCACCGCCCCCCATTGCTCCCCTCTGCCCCACATCACTCCCCATCGCCCCCCACCCCCCCCCACAGCCTCTGGGGGCCGCCGGCCGGGACGGGCAGCGGGATGCCCCGCGGGGCCGCGTGAACACCCAGCGGGCGGGAGGCGGTGGGGGGGGGGGGGCAGCCCCACGCCGAGAGCTGCCAGCGCAGACACCCCGCGCCAGCCCGGCGCGACGGAAATCACGGCGCAGGGACCACAAGGCCGGTGGCAAAACAAGTGGACATATTCAAGACAGACTACCAGCGGCGACGGGAGCGAGTGGCACATCTGATACAACCGCACAGGAAGCGAACGGGGCGGATACGGGGCTGAGGAGAGCTCTGGGGGGGGGTTAGTTGTGGTTTCCTCTTGGAATTGCCCAGACTGGTCCAGCACGACATCTCAAACCTCGCGGGGACGCGCAGCACGAAACCGGCCCCGGCGCGGGGCTGCGGGCGCCGCGCCGTCGGGGAACGGGCAGCTCCGGGGCGCGCGTCGGCGCGGGAATGGCTCAGAGAACGCGGGGCCCGAGGCTCGCGGGAGGGGTCACCGCAGCGGCCGGCTTACCCCGCCCTGCCGCCCGCGCCCCGGCTCCGTCGCCGGAAGGCCGACGGCTGCACGAGGAGGCGACCGACGGCCCGCGGCGCCGGAGCTCCTGCCTCGGCCGCCCGCCCGCTGCCCGCCCGCCCGGGCTGCTGGGCCCAGGCCTCCCCGGCGGCTGCGGGGGGCTGCAGCGGGAAGGAGCCCCCCCCCGGGGATGCTGGGGAAGGCGGTGAACCCCCTCGCTCGCCTCCGTATCGCCGTGGGGAGAGAGGGGCAGCCGTGCCCGGGTGCGTGCCGGGGGGGGGGGGTCACCCCGTGCCCCTTCGGCCTTTCGGGACAAGGCGCCTGCGCAGGAGCCGTCCGGCCCTGGGAAAGGCCCGGAGCCCCCCGGAGCCCCCGTACCCTTCCTGCGCCCCAAAGGGAGGGATGGGCGGTGGGTGGGGAGGGGGACGGTGGGATGGCCGGTGCTGGGGGGCGGCCGGGGCTGTCTGGCGAGAGCTGCTGGGGCGACCCCCCCCCGCGGCGGGGGCACTGGTAGACCTGCTACGCAGACGGGGCAGCTCCCGCCGCTCACGAGGGTTCGATTCCTTCACAGCTGCCGCGGCGCCGGGGCCGCGCGGGGCCGGGCAGGGACGCGACACCCCCCCCCCCCACCTCAGCCCTGCCACGAGCCCCCGGCACGGCCACGGGCCGCTGGGTGCCCGCGACAGAGCGGGGGGCGCCCGTCCCTGCCCCCAGCGCGCGCGGCGGCCCCGCGGCCGGGCGGGTTTTCGTGCTGTCTCCGGGAATCGATGTCAGCGTGGACCAGTCGAACATCTCGCAGGTTTTTTTTTTTTTTTTTTTTTTCTACTGGCTACTGGAATGCGCTCGTTTGGCTTAGGGGTCCTCGATGTCGAGAAACTCTTGCTTGGGGGGGGCCATGCCGCGGTACCAGGCGCACGAGCCGTCGCTCCTCTTGATGCAAGCGTAGTGCTTCGCCTGCCGCCCGTCCACGTTGTTCTTCTCCATCGCCCAGTCCGTCCAGAGACACTCGTCCGAGGAGGAGACGAAGCAGGGGATGGAGAGGCAGCGCGAGATCTGGGCACGACAGCCACCGTCACCGACCGCCCCAGGGGCCGACGCCGCGGCGCGAGGGGCCGCACGGGGCGGCCGGGGCTGGCGGTCCGTCGGACCGGGGATGCCGGGCGGCCCCGTCCCTGCGGGGCACGGCGGGGGTGCCACCCCGATGCGGGGGGGGGACTCAGGGATCCCCTGGGCGTGGGTGCCAGGGCTGGAGAGAGCCGGCGGCTTGGCCACCCCTCCCGTACCCCCGGCCACGTGCCGTGCCCCCTGCACGGCGTCATCCCGGAAGGATGGGGAAGAGCGTCTCGCTGCGGAGCCCACGCCTACTGCGGGGCGCAGACCCCGCCGGCACGGGGAGAGGGGCACAGCCCCTGCTCGGGGGCACCCCAGCCGCTCACCTTGCACTCGCAGCCCATCTGGTACCGCTGGTTTAGGCTCTTCTTCTGGGTCGGGCTCAGCGAGTCCCAGGTGGAGACCAAGTCGCAGAGCGTGATGTGCATCTTGCCGTTGCCCTCTGACTTGCCTGGGGAGAGGCCAGACAGGCTGCTCAGAGGGTCCCCCCCAGGCACCCCGACACTGACTCGCAGTGCCCGGGGCTCAGCCCGGCCCGGGGGGCTGCAGGTTGCTGCAATCCAGCCCCCCCCCCCGCCCCGTGCACCCTCCCCGGTGAACCCCAGGGAGCAGGGGCACGTCCCCTGCCCCAGCCCGGGGCCGCCCGGCGTTGCCAGGACACGGCCGGGGGTCCACCGAGGGCTGGCGGTGGGATCAGGGCCAGGGTGGGGGGCGGGGGGGCCACACCCGGGAGCGGGCAAACGCATCGCAGGCGTCTCGGGAGGGACACGAGGTGACAGGGCCAGTCCTGCCACCGACGTCCCCCGGGAGCCGCCCCTCGCCGACACCCACCTGCGATGAGATATTCCTTCTTCCCGCCGGTGTCCAGCAGCCGGCCGCACACGGCGGTGGACGGAGCCGTGTAGATGAACTCTATGTCCTTGTCGGGGCCCTTAAACATCTGGGGAGAGGGAGCGGGAGTGAGCGGCCGGCGTGGCGGCTGCCCCGTGCCCCTCCCCTCCGCGCCCCACGCTCGTTACCTTGATCTGCTTGATTTCATACTGGATTCGTTTGATCGGGTTCCCGTATATATCGTTCCCCGAATCCACCTCCTTCGCGGAGACGGCCTTGGCGCGGATCACTGCAATGGAGGGGGGTCGGGGTCAGCAACGGTGCCCGGGGACCGGAGGGGGCCGCCAGCACCGCGCGGCGCTGCCCGGCGGGACGGTCCCGCTCAGCGCCCCCCATCCCGCAGGGATCCCGCCTTCGCGCTGCCCGCAACCAACCCCGCTGCCCGCCCCACGGACGCCCAGCTGCCCACGGGGACGGGGCTCTGGCACGGCGAGGGGCAGCGCTGCAGCAGCACCCTCACGGCGGGTGATAAGGACGGGTCACCCCAGAGCGTCCGGCCCCACCAGCCATGCTGGACCAGCCGCCGTTGGCCAGCCCCCGCCAATCCGTGGGCACAGCCCGGCCCTGGCCGGGCTCGTGCCGGTCACCCCGACGGCCCCGGGACAGCGAAATCCTGGCAGGAGCCTCCTGGGAGCAGCGCGGTGTTTGCGCCGCTGTCATTAATTAAACCGGGCGCTGACGAGGGCCCTGGCCGAACGCCCACGTGGCCTGGCAGGACCGTGGGAGAAAAGGGCAGAGGGAGCCGTTTGGAGGGTCACCGTTGGGTGTGGCGGGGGGGGGGGAGCCGCGTCCCTACGGCACCGTCCCGGCCACTCGCTGCGGTCAGCACCAGCGCTGCCCACCCACTGCCCGCACAGGCAGCTCGGGCCGGGGTCCCCAGCCCCCCCAGGTGCCGGCCAGCCCCTCCGCACCCCCCCGCCAGGGGAGCAGGCAGGGGTCCCAGGACAGGCTGCCTTCGCACCCCGCAGCCGGCGCGGGGTGACGCTCCGGCTGCCAGCTCCCTGCCGGACCGCCCTGCGCCGTGGAGGCGCCGGAACCGCGTCCTCCCGGGGCCAGGGGCTCAGGGGGTGGCTTCCTGCCCTCGCTGCCTGCAAAAATAACCCGGGGCCGCCCAGGGCTGGGGCAGCGGGGCCCTCCCGGTGAGGGGCGGCAGCGAGCTCCCCAGCCCGCAGCCCCCAGCAGCCCGGCCAAAGGCAACGGCGCTCCCGGCTCCGTGCGGCTCCAGCGCTCGGTGCACAAGGACAAGGTCGGGTGCCCCAGGGCCGTGACACCCTGGAGCCCGGGGACAGCGACACAGGGACGGCTCTGCCGTGGAAGGGTCACGCTGCCAGCACAGCCCGGGGACACGCAAACCGGCACGTGAGCGCTCGGCACGTGGCAGCGCCCGGCACAGCGCGGGCAGGGCAGGCAGCGGGCAGCAGCTCACCCTCGCTCGCCGGCTGGGGACATGCCGGGCCCGGGTCCCTGCGCCAAGACCCGCGGGGGGGACCATCATCCCACGGGGAGGCCAGCTCGCCATCCCACGGGGACACCCCGGCGCCCTGCCGGCCCCGCTGCACGTGCGTGCCGTGGGGTGGGGAACAGGGAGCCGTGCTTCGGCCAGGGCGGCAGGAGGGCAACTGCCAGCCAGGATAGGGACCCAGCTCGTGTCCCCCAGCGAAAGGTGCTGGGGTGGGGGCAGCCGGGGACGCGCAGGGGGCCGCCCCCAGCCCGGCACAGATGATGGCACGGCAAGGAGAGGGAACCCGACCGCGGTCTATAAATACCGTGGGGCGCGGGGCACGCGGATGGGCTATTTCAGCTGAAGGTCAGGGGGACAGAGCCCCACGTGGGGACCGGGCGGCGCCAACCGGGTTTGGACGGGAGAGGGTGGCCACTGGCACAACCAGGGGCCGGGGAAGAGACTCCCCAAACCAGCCGCCCCCAGTCTAGGTGGGCGCTGGCCCGGTGTGGGGCCGGCAGCCGCAGGACCGGGGCTGCACTGAGGGCTTTCCCAGCCGTGCCCCCCGCTCCTGGGGAAGGGCCAGGCTGCCCGGGCACGCCGGCAGCATCGAGGCGGTGCGGGAAGCGCCAGGCTCCCTGCCTGCAGCGGGCAGCAGGGCGAGCCCCTCGGCGCAGCCCCCCGACCCGCTCCCCGACCCAGGCCGGAGGAGCCTTGCTTGGCGAGCGCCGGCTCCGTCCCTGCCAGCGCCGGCTCCTCTGCCAGCAGTGCGGCAGGGTCACCGCCCCTCGCCCCCCGCCCCAGCGGCTGCTCATCCTCCACGTGCCAGGCCCTTGGCGGCTCCGTGCTCGGCGTAACTTGGGTGCAGGGGAGCGGGAGAGCCGCGCGCCGGCTCCGGCCTCGTGGCTCCGGGCGTGGGGAGCTGTTACTGGTTCAGTGGGCTCCAGCCTTTTCCATTCACGTGCTGATGAATCACTTGACAAAAATGCAGCCCAATTCTAGGCGGATTTGTTCTGAACAGTGCGGCTTTGTGGAGGGGACGGCCGCGCTGCGCTTTCCCCGCCAAGACCCCGGCAGCACAGCCAAGCTGCTCCGCGCCAGCCAGGAGCCGGGGCGGCGAGGAGGGCGAGCTGCGGGGACGGCGGCGGGGAGACCCCGGGGGCAGCCCGGCTGAGAACCCTGGGATGAGGAGGAGGCAGGGCCGAGGGACGGAGGAAACCCCCGAGTGCTCGGAGACCAGCAGTCGGACCTCCCCGGATGCCAATGCCCCCGTCAGCTGCGTCACCCACCGCTCCGGACGGCCACGGACCCCCGGGAAGCTGAGCTGAGGCACCCCCGCTCCAGGGGCAGGCGGCAGGCACAGCACGCCGAGGGCACGGGGTGGCCGAGTCCGACCAGAAACGCTGGAAACGGTCCTTCCCCAGGGGGGACAGGCCATGGCAAGAAGCTGCCCCTTGGGGCCACCCCCTCCCGGCAGGGTGGGCACCCCACCGGTGACAACCCCAGGGTTACAAGCTGTGGGCACCCCGAGATGAGGACCTTGGACACCTCTGGGGACGGACCCCTGCAAGGCAGGAGGGCCCCTCACCGCCCCCTGTCACCAGGGTGGGTCCCAACGCCCTGGCAGGGCAGGGGGCTTCACCCCCGTGCCAGGGCTGCCGACTGGCCGCTTCCTGCCCCTGCGCTGGGAGAAACGCCCGCGTTCCCCTGCCTGAGCAGGGCCGCCCTCGCCGCCGGGGTCTCCAGAGCCCCCCAGACCCTGCCCGCCAAGCGGGGCTGCCCCCCGTGCCCGCTGCCTCGGGGGCTTGGGGCTGGTTCCAAGGGCTCTCCACGGGTGGGGGTCTGTGGGGAGCTGGCGGGAGGGGGTGACGTCCCACCCTGACCAGCCGGGGACGCCTGGAGCCGAGGAGCCCAGGGCGCCCGGCAGCAGCGCGGTCCCCACGCCACGGCGGGCAGCGGCGCCACGAGGAACGGCCCCCGCACCCCTCCCCCCAGCTGGGTGACGGGCACGCGACCAACTGGGGCAAACTGGGGCTGCGGGGCAGCTCCGGCCGCAAAGCCGGGGGCAAACAGCCGCCCAGCGCCACAGGCCCCCCGGGAGGTCTCCCTGGGCTCGCCAGCTGGTGGGATGCCGTCCTGCCTGGCCCCCGCCACACGGCTTGCCCCGGCTCGGGGGCTGCACCCCGTGTTTTGGGTGCTGGGGGGGGGGGTGTCCCACTGTGGGCAGTTGCCATGGCAGCAACACCCAGTGGGGAGCTGCTCTGGGTTCTCCCTGGGAAAAGGAGAACAGGGGCTGGAAGCGGTGATCTGTATGGTCAGAGATGTGCCGAATCACGGAATGGGTTGGGGTGCAGGGACCTTACAGCCCCCCCAGTCCCCCCCTGCCATGGGCAGGGACACCTTTCATAGCCCAGGTTGCTCCCAGCCTCATCCAGCCTGGCCTTGGGCACTCCCAGGGATGGGGCATCCACAGCTTCTCTGGGAACCTGTCCCAGTGCCCCCCACCCTCTCTGCAGGAAGAATTCCTTCCTGATGGCCCATCTCCATCTCCCTCTTTCCGTTTAAGCCTGTCACCCCTTGTCCTGTCACTCCCTGCCCTTGGGAAAAGCCCCCCCCCAGCTTTCTTGTAGCCCCCCAGGCACTGGAAGGGGCTCTGAGGCCTCCCTGGAGCCTTCCCTGCTCCAGGCTGAACCCCCCAACCCCCCCAGCCTGTCCCCATGGCAGAGGGGCTCCAGCCCTCGGAGCATCCCCGTGGCCTCCAGACTCGCTCCAACAGCTCCGTGTCCTCCTGCTGTTGGGGGCCCAGAGCTGGAGCAGAACTGCAGGGGGGTCTGCCCCGAGCAGAGGGGCAGAATCCCCTCCCTCGCCCCCCTGCCCACGCTGCTGGATCCAGCCCGGGATGGGGTTGGTCTCTGGGCTCCAGCGCACACGGCCGGCTCAGGGCCAGCCCCTTCCCCCGCCATCCCGACCCAGCGCCCCCCGGTGCCCGCCGGCCGCGGCGGGGGGGTCCCCGGGACACGGCGTCCCGGCGGGGGGGGGGGGCAGCCCCAGGCCCCGCCCACCCGCCGCCTGCGCGGGAGCCGCGCGCTACGCGCTGCCGTGTGCGTCATCACGGCCCTGACGGACGCGGGGCGGCAGCCAATCAGCGGCGGCCCCCGCAGTCAGCCCACGGCCCCGCGCGCCAGCGCACGCGAAGGGCTCCGGCCGCCGGGGCTCGGCGGGGCGGCCCCGGGGGGCGCCGACACCTCCCCCCCGCCCCGGGCAGGGCTCGGCCGGGCTCAGAACCCCCTCCCCGGCCTGGGCCCGCCGGCCGCCCCGTCCCGAGGGACCGACAACGGGGGTCGCAGCGGGGCCAGGGGCCGCACCCGCACTGCCCCCGGTCCCGGGCGGCGCACCGAGCCCCCGCTGCCCCCGCGCAACGCCAAAGCCACGGCCGTGCCCCCCCCCCCAACTGCTCCAGGAGCGGGGGTCTGGCTGCAGCCCCCAGCCCGGCCTCGTCCCCACCCGGCAGAGCAGCCGCCGAGCCCCCCGGACCCCCAGCCCGCCGGACCGGGCCCAGCCGTGAGGGGCGGCAGACGGGGCAGCCCTGAGCCCCGGGCCCTGCCGAAAAGCGCTGCCCACCCGGGCGGGGAGCGGGCAGGCCAGGTCGCTGGTTCCAAGCCACTTGCAGCCGCCCCGCGCCCCCCAGCCCCATGCCTGAGGCAGAGCCGCCTCCGCCTCCCCCTGGAAGCGCAGCCCTGGGCTCCGGTGGCTCTGGTGGCTCCGGCCCGGCTCACGCCGCAGAGCAGAGCCTCAGCGGGGGCGAGGGGCTGGGGGAGGCACAGATGGATGCGGCCCACACTGCACAGCAGGGAACCCCCCTACCGAGGGCTGAGCGTGAGCCTGGGGGCTCATCAGCCACCCCGGGGGCCCCGGCACTGGCATCAGCCACCACCACACTGGCTGTGTCGCTGGCCCAGCCTGGCCCCGGGCCGCCCCAGCGCAGCGGCCGGGAAAGGTCCCGGCAGCCCCCGGCAGCGGGGCTGTCCCAGGCGCCGCGGCACGCAGGGGGGAAGCCGGTGGAGGAGGCTCCCGGCCCCAGAGAGCGTCCAGCAAGAAGGGCAGGGATGGCAGACCGCAGGGCCGGGTCGTGCGGCGTGGGAAGAGAGGGCTGGGAGCGCGGCCCGGGATGAACCCTGCCCCCAGCCCGGCGCTGGGGTCACCCAACACCAGACTGATCCCGACAAGCCGCGCAGGGGCCGGGGGGCCGGGAGGTGCCAGGGCTGCAAGCGGCACGTCCCCGGCTGAGGCCGCCTCCAGGACAGGCACCTGGCCGGGGCGGCCCGAGCCGCAGGTGACCCCTGCCCGGCCTCGCCGTGCCCGCCCAGGGGGGGCGGCTGAGACAGCCGGTGCAGCGAGACAGCCGGTGACTCAGCAGCTGAGTCACAGAATCCCAGAATCGCGGATGGGCAGTGAGTCACGGGCGCCCCGGGAAGCTGAGCCCGACGAGAGCGTGACGGGAAGCCGCAGCCGCGCTCCCGGAGCCAGCACGGGGCACCCCGCCGTCCGGAGGCGGCGGCTTCAGCAGCGGCTCCGAAAATTCCCTGCTCCCTTTCGCCTAGAAACCGCCCCGCGCCCGAGGTGCCGCGCGGCACGCCGCGGCGAGCGGCGAGGCCAGGCCGAGCCGGGGCCCGCGGGGCAGCGGGCGGGAGCTGCCTGCGTGGAGCAGAAACGCCGGGAGCGGGGTCCGGAAAGGGCGAGGGCAGCCTGGGGAGCCGTCAGCAGCAGGCTGGCTCGGGAGCAGGGGACGGGGCAGGGCTGTCCAGAGGCCGGAGCTGCCCAAGCGTTTGGGAATGTCACCTCTGCGGCTGAGCCCGGGAAGGGCCCCGCGCAGGACAGCGTCAGGAACCGGGGCCGGCCTGTTTGTGCGAGATGTTCAGATTTAATAAGGGAATTATTCATGGAAAGAGGAATCCAGACCCCGGCGCTGCCAAGCCCTCCCCTGCAGCCGCGTCCAAGCCGAACAAAGTGGGACGGGGGAGAGGAAATGCCGGGAAATAAGGAACAGACGGAGGTGACGGAGCCCGGCGCTGCTGGCTCTCCCGGGCCGCGCGCTGGACCCGGGCTCCGGGCCGGTGCCGTGCGAGGGGCGGCGGCGCTCGGAGGGCCCGGGCCTCCCCCCCGGGGCCGTCATCTCCCCGCGCTGCCACGTACCATCGCGGTTTCCTCGACGTTGGGAGAGGCCGGGCTCACCCGTGTCACCGGGGCTGCGCGGCGGGGCCCGGCCCGGCCCGGCGGCTGCTGCTGGCGTCGCCCGGGGGGGGGGGGGGGGGGGGCGATGCCGAGGGCTACCGCGAGGGACCCCCGAGACGACGAGAAGGGACGGACGGACGGACACACCCCGGACGGACGGACCGCGCCCGGGCGCGCATCTGCTCCCACCGACACACCCCCGGGGCTGCCGGGGCGCGGAGCCCGCACCCGCGCGGGGCTGCGGGCAGGTGCGGGGCGGCTCTGCCCGCTCCCTGCCCGCCCCCTGCCCGCTCGCCGAGCCCGGCCGCCCCGCGCCAACTTTCCTCCCCTTCCCCCGCCGGGAAGTTCGCGCGGGCCGGGGCTGCGGGGCCGCTGCCGGGGCTGCGGGGCCCCGCGGGGACAAAGCGCGGGGGGCGGCTCACCTACGTCGGCGTTGCAGAAGGCCTGTTGCGGGTGGATGGGCGAGCAGCTGCAGGCGTCGGCCGGGCGGGCCCTGCCGAGCAGCAGCACCGCCAGCCAGGCCAGCAGGCTGGGCAGCGCGGCCAGCATCTTGCGGCGGGGCGGCGGGCTCAGCGTCCCGGCCCACAAAGCCTCATCCACCGCCGGGGCCGGCCGAGCCGCCGCCGGAAAGTTTGGGGCCGGCAGCCGCGGCCCCTGCGCGGCGTGGCGGGGGCTGCTGCGGCCGCTGCTCCGCTGCCTTCTATGGAGCTGTTTTCTTCCTTCCGCGGCTGCCGCTCGGCCGCGCTTTTAACGTGCTCCGGGGATTTGCTGCTCCTCCTCTGCGTGGCGCGGGGCCAGCCCGGCTGCTCCCGCCCCTCCGCGGGACGCGGCTCCGCGCCGCGCATCGCCTCCCCCGGCCCGGCCCGGCCCCCGCCGCGGGCACCGGCCGCCCCCCGGGGGGAAGGCGGCGGGGCAGCCCCGAGCCCGGCCTGCGGGGAAGGGCTGGGCTGTGCCGCTGCCTCGGCATCTCCCCTCACCCCGGCTCGGCTCATCCCACCGCTCCCGCGCCCCCCCGCCTGCCCCCTCGCCCGGGGGTCCCGCACCATCCCCGCAGCCCTCGGGCCGGCAGCCGCCCGCCCCGGCGTCCGTCTCCCACCATTCCCAGCCTGGGCCCGCGCTGGCTGCAGCACCGGCGCTGGGGCGCGGGGACGGGGGCTCTCGGAGCCGGGCAGCACGGGCACGCGTTGGCAGGGAGAGCCCGCGCCGCGGCCACGCGACCCGCTCCTGCGCTAGCCACTGGCCACAGGGCTGCCCGCCACGGCTGACCACGGCTGCGGGTGCCGTCGGAGCTGCTTGGCCTTAGGATGGGAAGGAACGGCGGAAGCGTGGGCAGGGTGACTCGGCCCAAGCCCTGCTCCAGCCGGCTGGGAACCGTGGGAGGTGGCCGCGTTCACGCTGCCGGGATGTGGGATGAAACCTGGAGATGGGGCTCCAGGTCCCCGACTCTGCCGCGGGGCGCACGGTTCGCAGATGCCCCGGCAGCCGCCAGCCCGGGTCGCGCCGCGCCCAGGGCACCGCGGAGCTGAGGGTCTGGGGGCCCAGGGATGCTGCAGCCCATCGGTGGCGAGGAGGGGGCTGATGGTCCAGGTGTCCCAGTAGCCCCCAGCATCCTGCCTGCACGTGGAGGGGCGAGATGGGATCCAGAAGGCCTGAGGGCGCTGGGGGCACGGTATGGGAACACCCCACCTCCCAGAGGGATGTGGCATTCCCAGCCCTCCTGAGCGCAGGGGGCAAGGGGGGACAGTGCCGGGGCCAGGACAGGTGCCGCAGAGCTGCCGCCCCGGGCTGGGAGGGCGAGCGAGGCCGGGGAGGCTGTGCCAAGTGATGCGAAGGCAGAGTGACCAGCGTGGCCCCTGGCCAGCTGGCGCCCGGCGCGGGCTGGGGACGTGCCCTGGGTGCTGCACGGCCCCGGGGCCACGTGCGCGGGCCGAGGCCAGCTCTGCCCACGGCGCTGAGGACGGGCGGGTGACGGAGATGAGTGCGTCCGCTCGCAGCCCAGCGCCGGCGTGAGTCACTGTCTGGGCTAACCGAAAACACGTGTCCAGCCGCGGCCGCGCTCCTCGCTCAGCTCCCCAGGGGCCGGACACTGTAAACAGGGGCAGGGAGCCAGCCTGGCCGGGACCCCAGCCCGGCCGGGACCCCAGCCCCACCAGCTCGCCACATCGTGGGTCCTCCCACCCAACCGCCACAGGAACAGGCCCTATGCCCCCCCCCGAGCACGGCTGGTCCCCACCAAGCCGGGGCGGGCAGGGGAGGCCCAAGGACCCCCCCGAACCACAGCAGCCAGTCCCATCTGCACCCCAGCCCGCTGGCCGGGCGGTAACAGGGACCCCCGGCCGCAGGGATGCTGTGGTCCTTGCGGCTAGCAGGGTGGGAGGGAGGCCCCGGGGGCTGCAGGGGCCGGTGTTTTGCACTTTTGGCTCCTGAGACCCGTGCGAGTTGCTGCCGGGGGCCGCCGCTGCGGTTTCACAACGCCGCTGGCGAGCTCGGGGAAGGCTCCCGGGCCAGCACAGCCCGCGGCTGCCGCCAACGCTTCCCAGCTGCTGCCGGCACTGGGAAGCCAAGCTGGTGCGTCCGGTTCTCCCTCCCGCGCCGAGCACGGCGGTGGGCACGGCCACTCCGCCCACCGGCTCCCCCGTGGCTTCGCTCCAGGTCCCGGCTCATCTCCGAGCCGAGCGCAGCCAAGGCCGGGCGGACACGCGCCAGCAAACCGCCGTCCTTGGGCCTAATGGCGTGGGGCCAGGCGCGGGGGCCTGCCCGCGTTACGCCCGGCCCCAGCTGTCGGCCCATCGGTCACTGGGGGCCACACGCGCGGCCCCCGGACGAGCCATGGCACCGGTACGGCACCAGGAGCGGTCCTGGGCCCAGCTACTGGCGCTCGAGGCTGCCAAAACCCCCTTCCCCGGTGCTCCTGGCAGCGCAGGAGCTGCCGCGTCCCCCTCGGAAGCCGGGGCAGAGGGACGTGGCCGCGGACCCCTCCCACGCGAGACCTGCCCCAGGAAACAGCGCCCAGGGCTGCGCGGCCCTCACCCGGCTTACGGAAAAAGGGAAGGAAACCCGGCTTCTGGGAAAGGCCTGACGAAATCCCCCGTGGCTACGTCAGACCCCCTCGCTGGCCCTGCGTGACACCCTGCGGAGGCCCCAGCCCCCCGGGGGGTCAGGAACGGGTCAGGACCCTGGCGATCGCACGATCAAGGATGCTCCCTCCCATCAGGATCCTTGGCCCGTCCCTGGTGCTTTCCCAGCCCGGCACTGGGGACACGGGAGAAGTCCCGGGGGGGCCCCCGCGACAGGCTGCCAGCAGGGCTGGGCTCCCGGGCGGGTCAGACCCCCTCCCCCAGGCACCGGGGTGGGCCGGGGCTCCAGCTGGCCACCCCTGGCCCCCAGCAGCGTGGCGGGAGGCTCGGCTCGGGCTCCTCCTCGGCTGCCAACCCAGATGTCACCGGAGCCGCCGACTCGCCGTCGAGGGCTTGTGTGGCAACGAGAGGTTGGGGACTAACAGCTGCAGCGCGGGGGCTGCCGGGGGCTTCGCCGCTGTCCCGCAGGCTGGGGCGCGCAGCACCCTGCGGCAGCGGTCCCTGGCCACCAGCTGCCACTGCCGAAACACTCGCAGGACGCCTGCTGCCAGAGCCAACGCTTTACCAGAGCCAAGGCCACGTACAGAGCTGGCGGCGCTGCCCGGCAGCCCTCGGCCCGGCCCGGGGGCGCCCCCAGCCAGGAACACGCGCTGGCAGGGCCTGCCCCAGCGCCCCTCGGCCTCCCCCGCCCCCTCCGGTCCGCAGGTCGGTTAAATAAACTCAATGCCCTCGTATTTCACGCTCCCGATCCTGGTCTCGGGCAGGAGGAAGCGCCCGTCCAGCGTGAAGGCCATGATGTAGCTGGCGATCTTCCCGTCGTCCTCTTCCGATTTCAGCGCCACGATGATCTGGTCATCCGTGTCCGGGATGAACTTGAAGGAGGAGAAGCCGTGGGTGGGGACCACCTCGCCCACGCGTCCCACTGTCACGTCCCCGAAGTCCTGGGTGGAGCTCAGCAGCAGGTTGGTGCCGCGTCGCTCGTCCGCCCTCTCGCTGTAGCGCTCGTGGCTGGCGCGGCGCGGCAGGAAGAACCAGCGCTGCAGCGTGTCGCTCCAGGAGGCCGACTCGTGGATCAGGTAACCTGCGGCAGGGACGGCACGGGGCAAACGGGGCACCCGCTGGGCCCGGGGGGGACCACCCTGCCCCGCTTCCAAACACACCGCGGCCCCGCGCGGGCGACCGCTGCCAACATTTCCACCTCCTCCTGCCCCACTGATCGCGTGGCAGCCCCCCAACCCCTCCCAGAGCCGGGCAGGGGCACCCCAGTGCGGCCTCCCTGCCCGGGGGCCTGGCACAGCGCTGGCTGGGCCACCCTCCAGCTGCTCGTGGCGCCGACAGAGAAAGCCGGCCGGGGCAGGCTCCGGCCTCCAGCGTCCTTTAAATCTCACACCGGTCCCCGTGTCTACAAGGGGAGAGACCCCAGCCCCGGAGCCCGCAGAGGGCGTGAGACACGGGGCGGCAGGAGGGAGCCCCGCTTGGTACCTGGGGGGCGGATGCCCGCGGCGGCCCTCAGCGCGTTGTAGTTTGCCACCCAGTTCTCGTGGCCCACGTCGCCCTTGTAGCCGATGACCTTCACCCACTCGGGGTTCTCGTTCACCACCTCCCCCGTCGTCGTGGTCCACTCCTTGCCCAGTCCCCCCACGTAGAGGTGCTCGTCCTTCACCGCCAGCCACTCCGCCTTGAAGCCTGCAGCGGAGAGAGCGGCCGGCACGCGGGCGTCACACTGGCATGCAGGCATCACACCGGCACGCGGGCATCACACCGGCACGCTCACACCAGCCCCTGTCCCCCCAACGGCCTTTTCCCGCGGAGCCCGCCGCTCCCCGGGCAGGGATTACCCCCAGCCCCGCCGGGTCTACAGGAACGGCCCCGGGGAGCGGTGGGCTGCGCGTCCGCGGGGCAGGGGAGCCGAGCTCACCTTTGCCCACCGTGCCGTCCCCGTCCGGGAGGATGACCCACGGCACCGCCTTGTTGCCCTCGATCTGGTAGACCACTCCCGTCCGGTCGTCCACCGCGTAGAGCTTCCCGTTGAAGACGACCAGCTCGGAGAGCTCCATGCCCCTGCCCTTCTCGGCCAGGTGGGAGCGCAGCACGCTCTCCTCCTCGTCCCACTCCACCCTCACGCTGTCCCCGCTGTCCGACAGCACCAGGTAGCCCTTCTTCAGGTAACTGAACCACGTGTGCTCCTCGGAGCCCCGGGAGCGCGTGTCCAGGTCCGCGATGACGCCGATGCGGTAGCGCACGCCCTCGGGGTTTCTCTGGGGTGGGGACAGCGGGTAGGTGTCATTGTAGCGGTCCCCCGCCCGCAGGCTGAGCTGCCGGGTGCGCGGGCCGGGCGGGCCAGGCCGGGCCGGGGAGGAGCGGTGCAGGCAGAAGAGCAGCAGCACGAAGGCCACGCAGGCCGACGACAGCACGATGGCCCTCCAGCGCAGTCGGAAGCGCGGGTCGGCACTCTTGGTCATGGACACGAGCACAGGCAGGCCACCCACGCTGATCCGGAGCGGGCTCATAGACTCATGGCAGGGCGGGCCGGGCATCGGACCGGGGCCGAGGGGAACCTGGCGGCAAAGAGGGCAGGAAGCAGGTCAGAGCTGGAGCCCGGCGCCGCGCTCAGCTCCCGCCGCTCGCGCAGGGAAGGGCCGGCTTTGCCGCTGGAGCCGCTCGCAGCCCCTTCTCGCCTCCCCGCGCCCCCCGACCAGAACGACCCCCGCGCGTCGGCCAGGCGTGCGCGGCCTGCTCAGCCCGCGGCAGCCCCGGCGGGGAGCTGGGGCACCCCGGCCTGGGGCGGGTCCCCGGGCTCCCCTTGGCCCTTGCTGCCTGCGGAGCAGCCGGCCCGGCCCAGCTCCCGCAGCCCCCGGGAACAGGAACTGCGCGTGTGTCCCCGGGCCCCACGGGGACACCGGAGACGCGTGGCAGCTCCGCCCGAGCAGGGTGCCAGCACCTGAGCAGGAAGCACAGCGCTGGGTCCAAGGGACAAACACCCGGACCTGCCCAGCTTAAACTCACAGCAGCCCCCCTCCCACCCCCTCCCAGCCTGCCCGCCACCACGGGGTCTCCTCTGGGGCGGACTCGCACGCGGGTACCTTCAGCCCACCCTAGGCCGTGCCCACCCAGCAGTGCCACCTCCCAGTGCGGCACAGGGGACGTGGCAGCTCCCCGGGCGGGCGCTCCGGGCCGTGCAGGGCGCAGGGGGCGAGCAGCTCCCCGGGACTGGAAGCTGCCCCGCTGCCACCCACCCCCTCCCCGTGCCGCGCAGCACCGGGCAAGGACACCCCGCTGGGCAGCAGCCCCCCAGCCCGGGGCGGGGGGTCCCCAGGCGCCGGCCCAGGGCTGTCGCCAAGGGGCCGGTGACCTGCGGGGGGGCGCGCCCCGGGCCGCGCTCCCGGCGAGGGCCGCACCGCGGGGCTCAATGAGCCTTTGAGCGGCCCGAGGGGCGAACAGAGGCTGCATTGAGCGCGGGGGGCCGGGCCCCGGGCAGCGGCGGCCGGGACACGGGACGGCCCCGGGGCCCCGCGGCAGGGCAGCGCCCCGCCGTCCTGCGAGACCCCAGCGCATCGCCCCCGGCAGCGCCCCGGGACCCCTCCCGGTGCACCGGCCCCCAGCGCGGCCGTGGGGGCCCCGGCGCCCCCCGAGCGCGGCCACAGGGACCCCCCGGCGATGCAGCGGGGACCCCCTGGCTCTGCCGGGCGCGCCCGTGGGGACCCCCGAGCCCCCACCCCGGGCGAGCTGCCGGGAAGGCGGCGCACGCACGGCCTGCGGACCCCCGCCTCACCGGGACGCCCCGCGCCGGGGCACAGCCCCGATGCTCCCACCCCAGCAGGCTGTTCGGGGCCCGCGGTGCTCCCGGCCCGGCCCGGCCCGGCGGAGACGCCGGTGCTGCGGGCCCGGCCCGGCCCGGCCTTACGGCCCCCAGGCAGCGCCCCCGCCCGCCCCGGCTTCCCCGCTCACCGCGGCGCCTCCCGAGCGCAGCCGCCGCCGCCTCCCGAGGAGAGCCGCCGCCTACAGCTCCCGGCAGCCCCGCGCGCCACCGCCCCGCCGCGAGGGCTACCGGGAGCTGCAGTCCGAACCGGCCCGGGAAGGGCCCGGCCAGCCCCGCCAACGGCAGTCGGAGCCCAGCGACCGGGGTGGCAGCGCGGGGGCCGAGCCGGCCCCGCGGGGTGCTGTCTCCTGCGGTCCCGCCCCGGGCGGGCCCAGCCCGGCTGCCCGGTGGGCACGACCCCGGTGCAGCTCCCCGGTGCAGCCCCCCGGTGCCGGCCGTCCGCCTCCCACGGCTCGTCCCGCCACGCCCGCGCTGGCCCGCAGCCCCCCGCCACGTCCCCCCGGCAGCCGGGGAGCGGGGACACCCCCCGCCCAGGCGCCTGTGCGTGTCCGGCTGCCGGTAGCCGCCCGCGGACGGCCGGGCCCCGGCGCGCCGGGCCGGTTCCGCTGTCCCGGGGAGCCACCGGGGGCTCTCCCGGCGCGGGGCTGGGTCCTGCCCGGGGACGCGGCTGCAGGCGCGGGGTCGCCGAGCCCAGTGAAGGGCCGGTCCCTGCCCGCGGGCCGTGGCTGCGGGCCCGGTGCTGGCAGGGGCCGGGAGCACACATGGTTAACGGCGGCCCCGGGCTCGCAGCTGGCGTGGGAGGGCTGCGCGCCTCGGCCCGCTCCCGCCGCCGCCTTCGCGTCCTGCACAGCGCGTTTCCGCCCGAGGAGAGGCTGCGGGAGCGGGAGGCAGCGGATCCGCCGCGGGCAGGCTCAGCCCCGGGCCCGGGGCCGGCACCGGGGGGGATGCTCTAGGCAAGGAGAGGCTGCGCCAGCGGCCGCCTTGCCCCGGAGGTAGGTTGGGGGTGGGTTTGGGGGTGCCTGCAGGCCCGGGGACCAGCCCCCCGGAGCTGCACCGCGTCGCGTACCCGTCTGCGGGTGCCGGCAGCGGTGGGTGCTGCGGCATCTGCCCGGCCGGCCACCGGGTGCCCGGGGCACGTCCGGCAAGGGCAACCGTCCCCCCGCTCTGGCCAGTCGAGCGAGGACCCTGCGCTGCCTGCAGCGGGGCCAGGGGGGGCTACGGGGCTGAGCCTCACAGTCCGGGGGCACAGCCCGACCCACCGCAGCTCCAGGAGGGGGTTACAGCTGCAGCTCCCTCGGCCCGGTGCCCAACACGCCCGTCCCCACGAGCACGTCACACCCAGGGCTGGGCCACCCCTCGGCACGTCTGTGGGGGACACGGTGGCTGCCGGGGTCCCCGGCGCGACGTCTCAGTGCTGCCGAGTGCCGCAGGGGCCGGAGGGCTGCGACCTCCCAGCCAGGCCTGACCGCGGCCGGGTCAGCACGGCTCCGGGAGCACAAGGAGCTCTGCAGCCGCTCCAGCGAAAGGCGGGGGGAGCCGTCCCACCCACGTGCCCCCCGATTCCAGAGGCATTCCAGCTGCTGCGGCTCGGGGAGGGCTGGATCCACCACCCTGAGCAGGCAGGGCGGGGTGGGCGCGCAGGTCCACGTCCCACCCCACCGCTCCGAGCCCCCTCGTCCCGCCGGGACTCGCTCTCGCTTCATCCTGGTCTTGATCTCAGCCTGGAATGCGTTTCGGGATGTTTCAACTGGCTGTCCCAAGGCTTTAGCCGCTGGATTTCAACCTCCAAACTGCTCCTGGAGAGCATCCAACCCCGACCGGAAAACCGGCGTCCCTTCAGCAGGGCAGGACGTGGCACCGCGCGCCCGTGGGGTGCGGGGGGAGCCGCGTGCTCCGAGGGGCGCTCGCTCCCTTCCCAGCCCGGCGACAGCCTGGGAAGCGCGCCGCCTGCCTCGGTGGGAATTTCCTGGTGAAGGATTCCTGCTCCCTGCGGAGCAGCTGCCTGCAAAGCTGCCTTTTCCCCAGGGCTGAGCCCGCTGCCGGTCCCGGGGCAGCATCTGGCGTCACGGTCCCTGAGCCGAGGGAAAGCCACGGGCTTCCCACAACCCCAGCGGGCTGCGTCGCGGCACGGGGCTGGCAGAGCTGGAGGGCCAGCAGGGCCAAGGCTCCGTGGGGGATGCCGGCTCGCAAGCCCCTGGCCAGGCAGCTCCGTCGCCTCTGTCCCGGTGTCGGCTTCGCCCCTGCCCACAGAGCGGAGCGCAGGCGGGCACCGGGCCAGGGTGTGGGCAGGGAGGCTGCGGCGCCAGGCTGCCCGCCCAGGGGGTGCCCGCAGCCCTGCCGCTCCCCATGCCCCGCCGTGGGCCGGGATACGGGGCAAGAGGTGGGGAGGGGATAGAGCAGGGGGGACACAGGGACCCGGGAAGCACGTGAGGGGACAGGCCCTTTGCGGAGGGTGCCAGCGGTGGGAAAGCCCTTTGAGCCTTTGCCATCCCTCGGCCCTTCCCAGCCCCAGCGAAGGTGACTCATGAGCCAGGCATCCATCCCGGCCTCGAACGCCCTCCGAGCCCGCTGCCGGAGCACAGCCGCGCATCCCGGACCCCGCCAGCCCCCGTGCTTGGGGACAACGGGAACAGCCTGCCTGGAGCCTGGCCCAGCCTGGCGATCGCTGACCCCAGTGCTCGGAGAGCAGGCGTCCACCAAAACAGCGGGATTCCACCCCAAACTGCTTCCCCATGGCCTGGCCCACCCCTAAGGCTTGTGCAGGCCCTTTGCCCCGTGGGGCAGGTGCTCCGGGTTCCCTGCGGAGCACGGCCAGGCAGCCTGGGGGAGGCTGTTTGGGGAGGGAGAAAGGCAAAGCCCGTACCCCGTCGGGAGGCCGCTGGCAGCCGTCGGGAGGGTCCCACACCCACAGCCCTGTGCCCGTCCGGTTGTGCCCCAGCACCGCCTCGGGGGTCCGTGCCGCCGCGCGATGCCGAGTGGGCGGTGCCACGTGCCACAGCGTTTGGCCATGGCTGTCCTGGGGGCCACAGGGCGAGGTGCTGCGTGTCCGGCCCCACGCCCCGAGCGGATACGGCTGTGATAAGGCAGGGAAGGGCACCGGAGCTGCCCGGGCTGGGCCACCGTGCCACCGGCTACCCCAAATATTAGCTTTGGCCCCACGCAGGATGTGGGCTCCCAGGAAGGCTTCTCCCCATGGCAGCCGGCTCCCACCTCTTCCACACATGCCAGGGCTCTGGGGCTGCGTGGCCCCAGCGCGCTGGTGAGTCCAGGGCCCCTGCGCTGCCCCAAACCTGGCTCTGCCCTGGTGCTCGCTGCAGCATCCCCGAGGCACATGGCTGAAAGCAGCCGTTTAGGTACAGTAGGACAGCGTCCCGTCCCGGGCACGGCGCAGGGCACCGCCGGGCTGGCGCGGGACAGCGTCCCGTCCCGGGCACGGCGCAGGGCACCGCCGGGCTGGCGCGGGACAGCGTCCCGTCCCGGGCACGGCGCAGGGCACCGCCGGGCTGGCGCGGGACAGCGTCCCGTCCCGGGCACGGCGCAGGGCACCGCCGGGCTGGCGCGGGACAGCGTCCCATCTCCACAGCTCCTGGCCCTGCCAGGCCTTGCCATCCCCCTCAGCCATCCCCGGCATCTCGCAGGGCACTGCCGCAGCATGGAGGGGTTTTGGGTGCTCGGTGTCCTGCTGCTCTCCTGCCTGCTGCTGCCCTTCCCGGCGGGGAGCCAGACCAGCCCCAGCCCCGACCGGCGTTCGCAGACGGACCCCGAGGAGGCACCGTCCCAGCTCCACGCTGCCAGGTGAGGGGACCCCGGGGCCGGGGCGTTTCGCAGTGGGGGCTGGGGCAGTCCCGGCACCGCAAAAGGCCCCGGCCCGCAGCCGTAGCTCCCCATTGCGCTTTGCTTTCCGCCCTCCCCAGGGCCCCGCGGGAGCAGAAGGCTGGCGGTGCCCAGGAGGGGCTGCCCCCCCGGCCCCGCTGCGTCCGCTGCTGCGAGCCGCCTGACCAGCGCTTCTACCCCCAGTACCAGCCTCAGATCAACATGACCATCCTCAAAGGTGAGGGCTGGCGGGGCACGTGCCGTGGCACTGCCCGCGGCCGAACCCGCGGCCCGGGCACCGTCGGTCTGCCAGCATCGCCCCGGGGCGAGGGCAAAGCTGGGCTCCCCGTGCCAGCTCTCGGGGGTCCCAGTCTCCCAACTGGGAGCAAGAAGCCTGTGGTCCAGCACCCCGCCCGGGCAGAGGAGCGGTGGGCCCGAGGTGCCCCGGGGCCTGCCGCAGTGGCCTCTGGGCAGCAGCTCTCGGGCAGCATCACAGCCCAGGGAGGGGGCTGGGGGGGGGGGTTGTCCCTGCTGTCTCCATCCCTTTGTCAGGCAAAGGGGATTCCGCGGGGCGGCACCCCCCTCTGACCGCTCCCCCGTCCCTCCTGCTTTGCCCAGGCGAGAAGGGGGACCGCGGCGAGCGGGGCGCGCAGGGCAAGTTCGGCAAGACGGGGGTGGCCGGCAGCAGGGGCCACGCGGGGCCCAAGGGCCAGAAGGGCAGCGTGGGCGCCCCGGGCGAGCGCTGCAAGAGCCACTACGCCGCCTTCTCGGTGGGTCGCAAGAAACCCCTGCACAGCAACGACTACTACCAGCCCCTCATCTTCGACACGGAGTTCGTCAACCTCTACGAGCACTTCAACATGTTCTCGGGCAAGTTTTACTGCTACGTCCCCGGGGTCTACTACTTCAGCCTCAACGTCCACACCTGGAACCAGAAGGAGACGTACCTGCACATCATGCGCAACGGGGCGGAGGTGGTGATCCTCTACGCCCAGGTGAGCGACCGCAGCATCATGCAGAGCCAGAGCGTCATGCTGGAGCTGCGGGAGCGGGACGAGGTCTGGGTGCGGCTCTACAAGGGCGAGCGCGAGAACGCCGTCTTCAGCGACGAGTACGACACCTACGTCACCTTCAGCGGCCACCTCGTCAAGTACAGCGGGGACCCCTGAGCGCCTGCTGCCCCGCCGCGGGGGCCGCCGCCGCCGCCCCCTCCGCGCCACCTGCCATTAGCCCTCCTCCGTGCCACTGCCCCGGGGCGCCAACGCCCCCCGGCCCCAGCTCCCCCAGCCCCATCGGCTGCGCCTGCAGGAGTCGGAGCCATCCCCGGCTTCTGCTGCCCTCGTGACCCGGGAAGGAGCCGCTCGCCTGGGGCGGGCAGGGGGCCCATCCCCGCCTGCGCCTGCTCCAGAGCTGGGCTTTGCCGGGGCGCGGGCGCCGACGGCACCGGCCGCGAGCCGGTACCAGCCGAACGGGTCTGACGGCCGGTGCCGGGTGCGAGGCACGGTGTCCCCCCCGCCCCGCGCCGTGCCCAGCAGGCTCTGGGAAGGGCAGCGGGCGCTCAGCATCCGGCAGGAAAAGGCGGCGAATCCACTAAGGGCCCCCCTTTCCTTGCGCGGAGCCGGGTGCCAACGCCGCGGGGGTGCCGCACGGCGCTGGGGACCCTCCGGGCTGACACCTCCCTGGGACCCGATTGCGTCGGTTCCCCGCGGCGAGGCCCTGTCACAGCTGTCCCCAGCGCAGCCTCTGCTCGGTGCTGAGCTGCCGGGGGGCGGGGGGGCTGGCTCCCCGCCGGCAGCTCGGGGTGCAGGGCCCCTCGACCGCTTCCCCTTCCGTTCATTATCTGCTGGGCGGGCTGGCTATTTGCGTAGATGCGATAGCAGAGCGGGGCCGGGCCGCACGCTGCGGCCCCCCCCGCGCCCCCGCCCTCTGCGCCGCTTCTGACCACAGTAAACACCCAGAGTTCCACTCTTACTCACACCTCCAGCGCGTCCTCTTGCCTGGGGGGGGTGGGGGGCAGGTTCCCGCTCCTGGGGCGCAGGGGCTCTCCCAGAGCTGCGGGCTGGCACGGAGCTGGCGGTGGGAAGGGAGAGGAGAGGGTGGGACGGACAGACGGTCCCCGGAGAGACCCTCCACGGGGGCCGTCTGCTCCCGGGGGGCCGGGGGCTGAGTGCTGTAACTGACCCGTCAGCAGGGCGGGCTGGGGGTGGCGGTTGGGTTTACCAAGAGTCCGGATCAGCCGGCGCGTCCGTGGGGATGAGGCAGGTCTGAGGTCAAGCTGGGCTGGCAGCGGGTCAAGGTGGGGGGCAGTGGGTCCGTGCCTGGGCAGGGCTGTGGCTGCAGCCCAGCAGAGAGGGAGGGTGGGCTCAAGGCTGAGCTTAAATAGTGCCCCAGCCCCACAGGTGGGGGGGGAGTGGGGGCCCAGGTGAGCCTGGTCAGGGCAGCGTAGGGCTGGCAGCCCCCTAGGGGCCCTGGCACTGCTGTCCCCGTGGGGCTGGCCCCACAGACCCCGCAGGAGGGGTGGGGGTCGCTGGGCAGCCCAGGGCGGGCTCCCAGCCCTGCGGAGGGGGCAAAGCCCTGTCCCAGCCCACGCAGCCGGGCCTGTCCTGGGACAGTGTCCTATCCCGGGACACACAGACATGTTGCACCACCCCCGGACACGCAGCCCCTCCCGGGACACATGGTGCCACCCCCGGACACGCAGCCCCTCCCGGGACTCGTGTCCCATCCTGGGACACACATTCCTATCCTGGGACACCTGTCCCATCCCGGGACACACAGACATGCTGCACCACCCCGGGACCCCCGGCCCATCCCAGGACTCGTGGCCCATCCTGGGAGACACATTCCCATCCCAGGAGACACATTCCCATCCCGGGACTCGTGTCCCATTCGAGGACACACAGACATGTTGCACCACCCCCGGACATGCAGCCCCTCCCGGGACACACGGTGCCACCCCCGGACACGCAGCCCCTCCCGGGACTCGTGTCCCATCCCGGGACACACATTCCTACCCTGGGACACCTGTCCCATCCCAGGACACACAGACATGCTGCACCACCCCGGGACCCCCGGCCCATCCCAGGACTCGTGTCCCATCCCAGGGCACACAGACATGCTGCACCACCCCCGGACACGCAGCCCCCCCCGGGACACATGGTGCCACCCCCGGACACACATTCCCACCCCGGGGCCCCCGGCCCATCCCGGGACTCACGGCCCATCCCGGCAGACACGTCCCCACCCCGGGGCCCCCGGCGCTGTCCCCGACCCCCGGTCCCCCCGCAGCACACCCGGGCCCAGGCCGCGCCGGCGCTGGGGGCGGGGCCGTGGCGGGCGGAGCTCGGCGGGCGGCGCCTCCGGGAGAGCCGGGCCGGGCCGGGCCGGGCCGGGGCCAGTGCGAGCAGCGGCAGCGCCATGGCGGACACGCGGGACGGGCCCGTGCGGCGCGACAAGAGGGCCGGGACCGAGGAGCCGGCGGAGGCGGAGCGGGCCGGGCGGCGGCGGCGGAGGTGGGCGGCGGGCCGGGATCGGGGCCCGCATCGGGGCCGGGATCGCGGCCGGGATGGGATCGGGGCCGGGGTCGGGGCCGGGATCGGGGCCGGGATGGGATCGGGACCGGGGTGGGATCGGGGCCGGGATCGGGGCTGGGATCGCGGCCGGGATGGGGCTCGGCGGGCGCTGGCCGCGGTGCTGGCCCGGCCCGGCCCGGCCCGGCGCTCACCCCCTTCTCCCGGGCAGCTTCCAGCCGGCGGCGGAGCCCCTGGGAACCACCGTCCTGCACGACACCGTCAGCACCCACCCGCAGCCCCTGCCAGGTGAGACACCGGGAGGGCCTCGCCGCACCCCCGGGTCCCCACCGGGCCGGGGCTGGTACCGGTGCCGAGCCAGTGCCGGTACCAGGCCGCCCATCCTGCCTCCCCGCTGACCCTGTCCCCCCACCCGCCCCAGCGAGGCACTTCGACACCAGGACGACGGAGCCCGTCAGCTTCTTCCTGTCCGGCCTGGAGGAGCTGCTGGCCTGGCAGCCCGACAGCAACGACGACTTCAACGTCTCGGCCGAGCCGCTGGCCGAGCGCCAGCCCCCGCTCCGCAGCCAGCGGCCCCGGACGCTGGTGTGCCACGACATGCGCGGCGGGTACCTGGACGACAGGTACGCGCTGGGCAGGGCGGCGACGTGGCCGCGGGGCCCGACGTCTCGACCCCCGAACCTCTGCGGCTTGACCGGCTCGGCTGTAGACGGGCAGGGGTGGAGGGGGTCAGCTCTCGGCGCCGGCCCGCGGTGACCTCGCTCGGGCCAGCCCTGGCCGGGGGCAGCGAAGGCGGATCCGCTCTGCCCGGCTGCCCGGGGCGTGAGTCAGACTCGTGGCCAGCCCCGCAGCCGTCTGCCGGTGCCCTTCCCGCACTGCCCAACCCTCCTCCCTCTCGGCCGCTGCAGGTTCATCCAGGGCTCGGCCACGCGCCACCCCTACGTCTTCTACCACTGGCGCTACATCGACATCTTCGTCTACTTCAGCCACCACACCGTCACCATCCCGCCCGTGTGCTGGACCAACGCCGCGCACAGGAACGGCGTCCCCGTGCTGGGTAGGGCAGCGGCGGCGCTGGCGGCCGCGGGCCCGCGGTGCGTTGGCCGGGCTGCGCGGCCAACGCTGCCCTCGCCGCCTCTCCCCCCCCCCGGCCAGGGACCTTCATCACGGAGTGGACGGACGGGGAGAAGCTGTGCGAGGCGTTCCTGGCCGGCGGGGCGGAGGCGTACCGCGCCGTGAGCGAGCAGCTGGCCCGCATCGCCCGGCACTACGGCTTCGACGGCTGGCTGGTCAACGTGGAGAACGCGCTGAGCGTGAGCCGCGGTCGCGCCCTGCCCTCCCGCTGCCCCCGCGCCGGGCTCCCCTCCCGCGCCGGGCTCCCCTCCCGCGCCGGGCCGACCTCTCCCTGCTCTCTCCCCAGGCAGCCGCCGCGGGGAACCTGCCCCCGTTCCTGCGGCACTTGACCGCGGAGGTGCACGGCGCCGTGCCGGGGGGGCTGGTGATCTGGTACGACAGCGTCGTGCAGAACGGCGCGCTGCGATGGCAGAACGAGCTGAACCAGGAGAACAGGTGAGGCTGGGCGCTGCCCCGCCGTCCTGCCCCGCCAAAAGCGGCCCCGGGGAGAGCCCACCCCAAACCCTGCGCTCAGGGGGTGGGCGGGGCAGGGCCTGCAGGCCCTCGGCGGGGTGCAGCCACCGCGTGCGCCCCGCCACGCCGACCCTCGTCCCCAGGGTGTTCTTCGACGCCTGCGACGGGCTGTTCACCAACTACAACTGGAAGGAGGAGCACCTGGAGCGCACGCGCGGGCTGGCCGGACTGCGCCGTACCGACGTCTACGTCGGCGTCGACGTCTTTGCCCGCGGGGACGTGATCGGTGGCGGCTTCGACACTGACAAGGTGGGTGCGCTGGGACCGAGCCAGAGCGGGACCCTGGGCCGCCGGCTGTGCCGTGCCGGGCTGCGCCGCGCCGGGCTGCTAACGCGGTGAGGAGCGGGGCACCCCGGGGCCGCCGGGCTGCCAGCCGTGGAGAGGGAGCCGGGGGGATCCCCTGGGAGCACGGCCCTGCGGCGTTGTCCTGCCCCACCACGGGGCCGCTGGGAGCTGGGGGAGTGGAGGCAGGTGACAAGGTGACCAGCTGGCCTGGCCCGTGCCGCTCACCGCTCCTCTCCCCAGTCCCTGCGCCTGATCCGCCAGCACGGCCTCTCCGCAGCCATCTTCGCCCCCGGCTGGGTCTACGAGCACCTGGGCGAGGAAAACTTCCTGCACAACGAGAACAAGTGAGGGGGGCTCAGCGGGGCGGGGGGGCGAGGTGGAGAGACCCCAGCCGGGAGGGCGGAATGGGGCCGCCACGGGAGCGGGGCTGCCTGCCCGGACCAGGCTCTGCCCCGGCCGGGGCGGTGCCCGGCGCCACGCCGCGTCGGAGGCAGCGGCAGGGGGCTCTGCTCGGACACCCACCCTCCTCCCCCCAGGTTTTGGGGCTCGCTGGCCGAGTACCTGCCCACGCACAGCATCTGCACGCTGCCCCTCGCCACCTCCTTCAGCCTGGGCATGGGCACCAGCAGGTTCCTGGCGGGCAAGGTGGGCGTGGGGAGACGGCTCGGCTGCGGCTGGGCGGGGGTGGGCTGCGCCGGGGGGGTCCCTGCTCCCGGCCCCGCTCACCCTGCCCTTCAGGAGGAAGAGGCCGGTCCCTGGTACGACCTGAGCGCGCAGGAGATCCAGCCCCTCTACCCGGAGCGCGGGGACGGGCTGAGCACCGGCTGCTGCCTGCAGGACGCCTGGCACGGGGGCAGCTCCCTGAGGGTGCAGGGGACCATCCCCCCCGGCGAGGAGCGCGTGGCCATCCGGTGAGCTGGGAGAGGGGGACACAAACACCCTCTCGCCACCTCCTCGGCGCTGGGCTGGCACCGTGCCGGCCCAGCTGGGCCCACATGGCCCGGGGCGCGGCGGTCAGCGTGCGGGGGGTGCCCTGCCCGCACTGCCCTGCGCTCCTAACCCAAGGCACCTTCTCTCTCTCTCCTCTCTCTCTCTGTCTCTCTCTGGGTGGATTTGGGGTCATCAGCCTTTTCTCTTTCCAGATGCCGGCGCCCCCCAAGCTCTTCCTGACCCTGCTCTACAAGCTGGAGGGGCCGCACCCCGACGACCTGACGGTTGGGCTGGAGCTCACCACCTGGGACTCGGGTACCTACCACGAGGGCAGCGGCACCTCCCCGCCCGGTGAGGCCCCCGCGCCCCCGTCCCGCGCTCTGTGCGCTCTGCGGGGCGCGGGGTGAGCTCAGCCCCTCGCTCTCCATCCCCCCCGCCAGAGCCCGACGGCCGCCACCACCCCCGGCTCCTCCCGGCACCACCCCCCGGCCTGGCCAAGCTGCTCGCCGCTTGCGACCGCGGCGCCCAGGGCTGGACCGGCCGGTGAGTGCCCCCCGCCGCCCCCCCCGGGACCCCGCACCCGCGGGGCAGCCGCCCCCCGGCACCGCACCCGCTCTGCCCCTTCCCCCCCAGGTGCTACGAGCTGGACCTGCGGGACCGCGGCCTGCGCGACCTCTCGCTGCTCGTGGCCCGCCGCCGGCCCGGCGCGGCGCGGGCGCCCTTCGCCTGCCTCCTCGGGGAGCTGCGGGTGAGCGTGCCCCCCGACGCCCCCCGCACCGATCGCCCCCCCGCGAACGCGGGGAGCGCGGGCGGCCCCCCGATGCCGCGGTCGTTCCCTCCGCAGGTGCTGGACGCGGGCGGCGCGGCGGCGGCCCCGGCGGAGGTGCGGGACCTGGCGGCGTCGCAGCTGTGGTGGCGGGAGGGCCCGGCGCCGGGGCAGCTCTCCCTCAGCCTCACGTTGCGCTGGGCTTTCCCGCCCGGTCGAGCTTCCCGTTTCCGCATCCGCAGCCAGGGCGCCCTTTGCCGTCTCGGCGGGACGGAGCCGCGGTTGGTGGGACTGGCCCACTCGTGCGTTTACCGCGCCGTGGGGCTACCGGTGCCGCGGCCGCCTGCCGGGGGGTCCTGCCGGTTGGAGCTGCTGGTGGAGCCGGTGCTGCGGGACGAGCTGCCCGTGGACCCCGACCGCTGGGGACGGCTGGTGCTGGTCTACACCGAGCCGGCCGGCGGCACCAGCTGAGCGTGGGACCCCCCACCCGTGTCCGTGTGTTCGGGGTGGGGGGGGGGCACGCGGGGCCGTGCTTGGGGGTGGGGGGCTGCGTTTCATCACCCTGCTTCGGTGGGTCCCTCTTCTCGGACCCCCGTGGCTCAGCCCTTGCTCACCGTCCCCCCTCCCCGAGCCCCCCACTCCCCGCGTCTGCTCCCCTGGGGTCCAGCATCACCCGGGACCACGCTGCCCCCCACCCTGGGCTGGCAGCGGCCCCCCCCCAGCCATCCACACCCCACACCCCCCCCCCCAAAGGTCATCCCACGTGGAGAAGGAGAAACAAACGCGTGGCAGCAATTAGCAGGGGAGGGGGGCGAGTGGCCACGCAGGGGGGGTCACCCATCAGAGACCACCCCCGGTCCCACCATCCATGCTGGCTCCGGGTCACAGACACGGGTATTTCGGAGCGACCCCCCCGCCAAGGAGGTCACGGACACAGAGTGTCCGTGACCTCCTTGGCGGGGGGGTCGCTCCTTCATTGCTATGGTGAGGGCGGGGGTCCCGGTGGGTTCCTGCCACCGTCCCATGGCCGGCCACATCCCCTCCCATGCCGGGGGATGGCCAGAACCCCCCCCCCCAAGTCAAAACCTGAGTCGCCCTGGTTGAAGAAAGAAATCTTTATTAATAATTTCAATAATAATAATCCTTGTAATAATAATTAATAATAATTAATAATAATAATAATACTGTTTATTCGAATGGTCACACCTTTGAAGCATACAGGATGGGCCGGCCGGCGCGGGTGGGGGGGGGGCGTTGCTGTAAGGAAGAAGCCAGTACAGCGATGGAAGAGGCTTTGTACAGGGCGGGGGGGCGCGGGGCTGGGGCGGGGGTCCGGGGGCTATGTACACCGGGAATAGAAAAGGGGGAGCTCGTTGCTGGAGCGCGGGGTGGGGGTGGGGGGCGTCTGCAGACTATAAAGTGAGGTTTGAGAGGTGGCGGAGCCACGCGGGGTGGGGTGGGGGGGGGGCGTAGGGGGGTGCTGCAGCCCCGGGGTGGGCGCCGGTGGGCACGCCGGTTGCTGCAGACCGACCCCCCCCATCCCGCCCCGGGCCGGGGCTCAGGGTGGTCCCCACGGGCGACGCGACGGCCGAGGGACCCCCACGCGCCCGGGGAGGGCCGCCCCGTCCCACGCCGCGGGGCAGGCGGGACCCCCCCCGGCTCGGGCTGGGGACGGAGGGGAGGGGGTCGCAAGCGCGTCGCAAGCTCCTCTTAACAAAAATTCCCTTTAAAAGGCAGAGGCCGGTCCCCCCCCCCCCCCGGCAACACCCAGCGCTCGGCGCCGCCGCCCCGGCCCGCGCCGAGGCCCCGCGCGCTCGACGCACCGATGACCGGCGGGCGCCGGAGCTGGGGAATCCCCCCAAGTCTCCGGGAAGGGGCTCCGCTGCCGCCCCCGGGGGCGGAAAGGAAAGGAAGACGTGGTGCCCAGGCGCAGGGTCCGGGCAGGCGGGGCCCCCCCTCACCCACCCCGGGACGCCCCCCGCGCTCGGCGGGGCGCCCGCTCCCCCTCCCCGCCGCGGGGCCGGGACGGAAGGGGGGTCCCCAGCGGCGTGGCCGGCCGGCGGGTGCCGGCGGCGGCGCTCCGGGCCCGGCTCGGTGCGCGCGGGCCGCCGCGGGCCGCTCGCCTGGCTGCTGCCGCCGGGGTCGTTTGGTTCGTTCTGTTGTCGCTTTGCTCGGAATTGTTTGATTTTTGACCTTTTTTTTTTTTTTGGGGAGGGGGCGGTGAGTGTGGATTTGGGGGGTTTTTTTGCCCTTCCTGGTCCCAGAAGGAAACGGCCGCGGGTTCACTACAACAGAAACAGAGAGGCAGGGCTTGCGCTGGAGCCGCGTGCGGGACAGCCCGGCCGAGACCCTGCCCGGGGCGGGGGGATGCCAGGCCGCCCCCCACCCCAGCCCCACACCGCGCCCCACGCCCGCGCAGCAGCTGCCCCCCCCGAGCGGTGCGCTCGGCCTGGGGAAGCGCTACTGCCCGGGGTGGGGGGTGTGCGTCCCCCCCCCCAGGGTGGGGGGGCTATGCCCAGGGTCCCACACCCGCCCCATCCCCGAGGAGCACGCAGCAGCCCCCACCGGCTCCTGTCTCAGCTACGGGGGGGGGGGGCAGAGGGGCTGCCCCCCAGCGCCACAGCATCCCCTCCTGCCTCCCGGGGAGGGGGCCAAGCCCTCCGCCCCCCCAGCGCGGGCAGCACCCGGGGGACCCCGCGAAGCCCGGCTCTAGTGGCAGGGGGGGCCGTGGGGTGGCTCCCCGGGGCAGGCGGCAGGACGGAGCGGCTTGAGGTAACCCTAGGGGGTGTGGGGTGCCCGGCCCCCCCGGGGCAGCGCCCGCGGCTCCTCCGCAGCCCGGCCTCGGCTCTGCCCGCGGGGCTGGTGCTAGGGGGCAGGCAGTGCTAGTGGTGGGGGGCTGTCTTGCTAGTAGGGAGTGAAGCGGCTGTACCCTCCTCGGTATAGACTAGCCTGCAACATCAAAGATGAAAAAAAGCCAATCAGTATCGGAGCGAGCGAAGCCCACTGCTTCCCTGCTTTTTTTCCTGGTTTTCCAAGTTTTTTCCTCTTTAAAACGACACCAAAATCGCTTCTGTCCCTGGGCCGGGAGGGGCTGGCAGGGCCCGGGGGGGTCCGGGACGGGCAGGGGGTGCCCTGCAGCCCCCCCGGTGCCCTCGGCACGGCATCCTGGGACCGCGGCGGCCGGCGCTGCCCCGGGCTGGGGGTGCCGAGGGGCACTTGGCAGCCCAGCCCAGGGTTGGGGGGGTGGGGGGGGCGTCACAAAAAAGGAGGAAAAAAAGAGGGGTGGGCTTTGACGTCCCACCCGCGGGTGGGGTTTTTCATCTTTGATGCTGGTCAGGCTAGCCAGGCGGCACGGCGAGGGGGTGGGCCGGGGGTGCTCCCTGCGTGATGGGGGGGCCCAGGGACACGGCCCCGTGCCGGTGGGGGTGAAGGGAGGGGGTCCCAGTCCTTGGGCAGGGCCCTGGGGAGCTGCTCAGGCAGCCGGAGTGGGGGGCTGCCGTGCCCCGGGGAGGCAGCGTGCACGGGCAGGTCTGCGAGGGGCTGCTGCTGGCGGGGGGTAACGGGGCATGGGGGGAGGCGCTGGGGGGGCTCCTCTCTTGCCTGCCTGAGGACAGAGCCGGGCAGGGGCTGCACTGCTCCCGCCGCCGCCAGCTCCCGGCTCCCCTCCCGTAGCCCCCAGAGCCCCCCACACCCCAGGGATGCCGTGCCAGCCCCCCCCCGCCCCCCAGGCTGGCTGCAGCTCGCGTCGGGATACGGAGAAAGGGCGCGGGGGGGGGGGGGCGGGGGGCTGCTCTTACCATGGTGCCGATGCTGTACGTGGCGGCGGGGCCGATGGTGTGGTGGTAGGGGTCCGCTGCTGCGTACACTCTGCCGTAACTAGGACCAAACAGCAGTGGGTGTTAGTGGCCGGGGTCCTGTCCCCCCTCAGCAGCCCCCCTGCCCGGCCACCCCCCCCCACACCGTGCCTGGGAGCCCCCCCCCCGGGACCTCCCCGCTTCTCCCTGCCCGGGTACCAGCCCAGGGGAGCGCAGGGGGCCGGGTTTGTGGGACACCCTCATCACCCTCGCCCGCGGGGGACGCAAGCCGGGGTGTGCCGGACCAGGCGGTGCCGGGGGTGAAACGGGGCTCCCCCCCCGACCCCGGGGGCGACGGCGGCCGCGCTTACCTGTCGCTGTACGCTGCCGCCGCTGCCGCGGGCTGGGCGTATCTGTAGGCGGCATAACCCCCCTGCAGCGGAGAGACTGCGTCAGGGGGGGCAGCACCCACCTCGGGGGGCTGGGACCACCCCCCCCCCGGGACCCCCCGGGGAGCCGGTGCCCGTGGCACCAGCCACACGGCGGCCTCGCTGTCGATCCCGGGGGGTCTCCCGATCGTTGACCTTATAAAACATGAGATTTCCAGCGCAGAGAGCGGCGCCTCCCCGCCGGCCGTAACGGGGCGTCACGGCGGATAAATCCCCCAGCCGCCCGCCTACAGCGCCGGCTCCGTAAACACGGCGGGGGTTGAACCCCGGTGTGAACGCGCCGGCACCCGTAAATCCCGGGAGGGGCCTGGCGGGGGGCACAGCACCCTGCGTGGGGCCACCCCGCTCGCTCCGGAGGAGCCGCGCTCCCCCTTGGCTCCGGCTGCCTTCCCCAGGGGAAGGGGGTGGCAGGGGGTAGAGCCCGGCGCGGAACCGCCCGCTGCCCCCCGCCCCGGCACGGGGTCCCCGGCACTCACGTAGATCTCGGCTCCGTAGAACCCGTCCTGGTAGACGACCCTGCGAAGGAGCGGAGGTGTCGGAGCCGCGTCGGAACCGCGTCGGAGCCGCCGGCACGGAGGGAGCCCCTTCCAGCAGCGCAGCCCGCGGGGCGCAGGCAGGCTGGGGAGCGGGGGCGTCCCCGGGGGCAGGGATGCGGGGATGGGCGGAGGGCACGGCCGAGGGCACGCGGGGCACCATCGCTGCCGGGAGCGCCGACCGGCCTCGGATCGCCACGGCCGTGCCGGACACCGGAGCGCCGGGAGAGCGTATTCCTATTAAACCAGCCGCCCCGGCTGGAGCAACCGGCCGAGCTCTGGGGCCCGTGGGTCACCCCGAGGGGCAGCGGATTGGGGGGGGGGCTTTCACAGAGCCTGAGGCCAGGCGGGCGCTGGGGGAGCTGCAGCCCGTTCCCGGCAGCCCAACACCGGCGGCAGCAGAACCGGAGCGACGTGGTGGCAAACGGACCCCCGCCCCAGCCCCGGCTCCGAGCGGGCGGTGCCCCCCCCCGCCCGGGTACTCACGCGCCGTAGGCGGGGATGGGGGGCGGCGGTGGCGCGGCGCGGAAGGTGTTGTACACGGCGCGTCCTCGTCCCCGTAAGTGCGCCCCTCGGTAGGCCACGGCCGTCCCCGTGGCGGGGTACGGGAACCCCGTTACTGCAGGAGGGAGGGGGCAAACGTGGGTTTTCCGCAGCCCCCACCCGACAGCGCGCGGCTGGGACCCCCGCGGGGCACCCCGCGCCAGAGCCCGCCTTCGCCCCCCTCCCCAGCGACGCGGCCCCACGGGGACGCTGGGGCGGGGGGAGCTGTGCGCGCAGTGGTGCCGGAGGAGGAGAGGGGCTGGGGGCTGCTCAGAGCCAACGTCTGGGGGGCGGGGGGGGGCCCCGCAGCAGGGCCAGCCCAAACCCACCGTTACCTGCGTAGAACTCGGGGCCGTAGACCGCTCCCACCACTGGGTTCAGCTTCCAGCCTGCGGGCACGGAGAGCCGGTGAGGCCAGGACCCCCCCACAGCGCTCGCCCAACCCCCCCCGCCGGGCTCTGAGGGGCCACAGCTCCCACCCCTGCGCGGCTGCGAGGGCCGGGGGGGGCTGTGCCCCCCAGCGGTGGGCAGGGAGCGGAGGGTGGTCGCTGCGGGAGCCGGGCAGCAGCCAGGCCGGGGGGGGCTGGGGTCCCGGGGGTCCTCACCGTTGGTGTAGGGGTTGGCAGCCTTCTTGTTCGTCATGACCCGGGCCGTGGCGTTGTTGACCTGCGAAGAGGGGACGGGAGCTCAGCGCCCGTGGGCGGCGGGGCTGGCGGGGCCAGGGTCCGCTCGGCGCGCTCGGACGGCGGAGCCAAGGGCTCCGGGCGCGCGGGAGACGCGGGAGGGGCTCTGCCCGCAGCCGCCCTGCCCGCACCCTGCCCGCCCCGCTCCGGCGGCCGGGCTGGTGGCCGGTGCCCTGACCGGTGCCCTGACCGCTGCGGCCCTGCCACCGGGCTCGGCCACCTCCTGTCCCCTCCCCGCGCCCGCCGCCGCCTGCGGGGAGGACGCGCTCGCGGCCCGGGTCGCTCCTGCCCGGGTTTGATGGGCGAGGTGTCCCGAGAGGCAGAGCCCATCCCCGGGGCAGCGCTGCGCCCAGCGCCGCCGGCACCGCGCTCCCCCCGCCGCGTGCCGCCGGCAGAAAAGCCTCGGAGCCGCCCAGCCTGCGGAGCGGGCACGGGACGCGGCCCCCCCGGGCGCAGGGGATGGCACGTGGAGCAGAGCCCCTCTCGCCCCTGCAGAGCTCGGGGCGCTGGGCACGGGGGCTGCGGGCAGCTGGGGTCCACGAGACCCCTCGGTAAGCGGCACCGCGCCGCCAGAGCCGGGCCGGGAGGGTCCTTTGGGCCGGGCGCTCCCAGCGCACGCGCCGGGCAAGCCCCCCCCTGGGGCACGCGGGACCCGGGGCTGCCCCAAAGCGCCCCCCGCCCCGCCTGCAGCCCCTGGCAGGGGACGGGACCCCCGGGCCGGGCGGGGGGGACGCACGCGCGCGCGGGCATGGCACTAGCACACTTATCTGAGCACCTCAATCTTCCGGCCCTCTACGATGGTGCCGTTCAGCTTCTCCCGGGCCCGGTCGGCATCTGCGCTAGTTTCAAAAGTTACAAACCCAAACCCCTGTGAGCAGAGGAGAAAAGGAGAAGGGAGGAGACAGAGAGAGACAGAGAGAGGGTGCGGGGACAGAGAGAGAGAGGGGGTGAATCAGGAGAGCTGGTGCAGGAGGAGAGGCTGCCGCAGTGCGGAGGGGGAGGGCGCGGGGCCCCCCCACCGGTTCCGGGGGTCCCGGCGGAAGCCCCAGCGTCGCCCGCGAGCTGGGAGAAGAGGCTGAGAGGGGCACAGAAAGCAGGGAAGATACAACAGAGACATCCACACACAGGGGGACACGAGCTGCTGGGGGGGGCGGGGGGGGGGGGGGGGCAGAGCGAGCCCTCCCCTCCAGCACTCGGGGTGCACGGCCCCCCACCCCCGGCCGGCGCAGGGCAGCGGGATGGGGCTCCCCTGAGATGGGGTGCCCCATGCCTGGGTCCCGTGGGAGAGGAGGCGGCAGAGGAGCGCCCCACCCCCCCGCCTCCACCCGCCCCCCCCCGACCTCGGGGCTGCGGGCAGCACCCACCTTGGAGCCCCGCTCATTGAAAATGATCTCCACGTCCAGGATCTTCCCGAATTGCTGGAGAGAGAGGAGAGGGGTGAGCCCCCGCGGAGCCCCCGCCCCGTGCCCGAGGCAGCTGGCACTGGGGGCCAGACCTGGGGACCCTCAGTGCCCTGCAGGGGAGAGCCCCTCTCCCTCCCCTGGCACCCGCTCCTCCGGGACTTGAGGAGTGTCCCCCAGAATCTCATTCACCCGCCCTGCTCTGAATCCCAGCCAGGGCTGGGAGGGGGCCAAGGGCTCTGCTGTCACCCCCCTCCCCCCCGGCTGTTCACCAGGGTGCAAATCCTGCAAACCGCTGCCACGGGGCAGTGCCATGGGGCAGTGCCATGGGGGCTAATGCCAGGGTCTCTGCAGAGCCACGGGGCAGTGCTGGGGTCCCTGTGGAGCCATGGGGCAGTGCCATGGGGCAGTGCCATGGGGGCTAATGCCAGGGTCTCTGCAGAGCCACGGGGCAGTGCTGGGGTCCCTGTGGAGCCATGGGGCAGTGCCATGGGGCAGTGCCATGGGGGCCAATGCCAGGGTCCCTGCAGAGCCACGGGGCTGTGCCATGGCACAGTGCCATGGGGACTAATGCCAGGGTCCCTGCAGTGCCATGGGGCAGTGCTGGGGTCCCTGCAGTGCCATAGGGCTGTGCTGGGGTCCCTGCGGAGCCACGGGGCAGTGTTGGGGTCCCTGCGGAGCCACGGGGCTCTGCCATGGGGCAGTGCCATGGGGGCCAATGCCAGGGTCCCTGCAGAGCCATGGGGCTGTGCCATGGGGTAATGCCAGGGTCCCTGCGGTGCCACGGGGCAGTGCTGGGGTCCCAAGGGTGCCACGGGGCTGTGCCACAGGCCGGTGCCCGAGCAGAGAGCAGGGGGGCGCGGGTGGCCGGACTCACCCCGAACATTTGCCGCAGGTCGGGGTCCCGGAATCGGAAGGGGATGTTGGAGACGTGTAACCTCTTGGGCTGCTGCTTGTCTGTGGTGTCGGAGGGGTGTAGCTGCTGGCTGTCTGTCTGTGCCGCCTCGTCCGTCTGCTGCGGGAAGCACCACCGGCTGTCAGCCCCCTCCTCGCCACCCCCGCAGCCCCCGGCGTGGGTTTGGGCTCAGGGGGCTGTCCCCCTGCGCTTGGCCCTGCCCCCCCCAGGGACACCGTGGGGTCCCCGAGCCCCGGGGCAGCACGCTGTGGGTCTCCTGCCAGCAGCCGGTGCAGCACAGGGGCCCTAATGTTGAGGGGGGGTCCCAGTCCTGCCAGCACCTCCCCGTGGGGTCAGGGCATCCCCATGAGTGGTGCTGGGCACCCAGGGAGCTGAGGACGGGGGGGCACAGGGAGCACAGCCTGGGGAGCGGGAAGCATGGGATGGGGCCGGGGGTGACCCACCACGGAGGCTCAGCCAGCATCAGCCAGCCTCGCGCTGGCCTGTGCCCCACGTCGCCCCGTGTCAGGGTGCCAGGGGGCTGCGGCGCAGGGGTGTTTCCAGGGTGGGGGGCGGCAGACCCCGCACGCCGGGTGGGAAGCGCTCGGCTCAGCGTTTTCCCGGGGCTGCATTACAGGGCGGTAATTGAAGCTCTCTGGCGGGAAGGCAGCCAAGCAGGTAGATTACAAGTGATTAGAAATGATGGGGGGGGGGGGGGGGGGGCACGGGGGAGTGAGCCAGCATCCGCAGCACCCAGTCTGGCACCAATCCTGGCACCCATCCTGGCACCCATCCCAGCACCCTGAGGGACCGCAGCCGGCTGAGCGCTGCTGCCCCGGCACCCATCCTGGCACCCGCCCTGGAACCCATCCCGGCACCCCAAGGGACCGCAGCCGGCCAAGCGCTGCTGCCCCGGCACCCATCCCGGCACCCATCCCGGCACCCTGAGGAACTGCAGCCGGCCGAGCGCTGCTGCCCCGGCACCCATCCTGGCACCCGCCCTGGAACCCATCCTGGCACCCCGAGGGACCGCAGCCGGCCAAGCGCTGCTGCCCCGGCACCCATCCTGGCACCCGCCCTGGAACCCATCCTGGCACCCCGAGGGACCGCAGCCGGCCGAGCGCTGCTGCCCCGGCACCCATCCCGGCACCCATCCCGGCACCCTGAGGAACTGCAGCCGGCCGAGCGCTGCTGCCCCGGCACCCATCCTGGCACCCGCCCTGGAACCCATCCTGGCACCCCGAGGGACCGCAGCCGGCCGAGCGCTGCTGCCCCGGCGCCCATCCCAGCACTTCCCGTGCTGTCCCCAGACCCCTGCCCGGACCCAGTGCCCTTACCGGTACCGTCTGCGTCCCTGCTATGGACTGTGTGCTGGCGTCGGTGCCCGGCGGCTCGGCGTGGCTCTGTGCTGGTGTGTAGAGGGTCATGGCGTGCTCCGGGACCGTGCTTTGCCCCGAGTAGTCCTGCGTGGGGTGGGGGTGCGGCGGCGCGTACTCTGCGGGGATGCCGTTCTGGGGGGGGCGGGGGGTACTGGGCCGGGGGGTAGGGCTGAGCCATCGCGTCCGGCGGAGCCGTGGCGTCCTGGTTACCCTGCCGAGACACCGGCACCAGCACCCTCACCCACCGGCATCCCCGGGCTGCGACCTGACCCCGGGGAGTCCCCCCAGCCAGACCCAGGACCCCCCGCCCCCACAGGCTGTCTCTGTGCCGTGGCCGCTCGGGGTCGCATCACCCTCTCCGGTGTCACATCGCCCCCAGCCGAGCCCCCAGCCTCTCCCACCCCAGGGCCCTACCGGGGCGCATGGCACAGGGGGGGCCCCAAGCCCCCATGGGGCTCACCCCGGGGGACCCCACACATTGCCCCCTCCTCGGGGAAGGGAACCAGGGCAGCCTTCGGCTTGGGGCCCAGGTGAGAGGGGTGGGAGGGCTGATGATGGTCCTTGGCAAACACCAGACAGGCATCAATTAACTGCTAATTAGTTAATTAGACCCTTTGCTCTAAGGCAGACCTGGCTGCCCTGGTCAAAAGGGGTGAGCTACACCTGTGCCACTGCTGTGGGGCTGGGGGGGGACAGTGTGGGGCTGCTACCCGGTGCCTCTCCCCCACACCCACTCACCCTCCATCCTCCCAGCCCCTGCGCACCCACGGGTGTCCCCACCGACACCCGCAGCCCATGGGGACAAGCTCCTTCGATGTGTGCCCCATTTATGGTGTGGAGGGATGGCAGGGGCCGCGCTGCCGGCCCTGGGGGGGACACGGCAGGGACCACATGCAAACCCAGCGTGCATAACCCCGCTGCGGCTCTGCAAGTCATCGCCAGCGCCTCCCGTGCTGACTCAGCTGCTCGGGGACGCGCCAGCCAGATGCACCAGCCAGCGCCCGGGGCCACCCGTGCTGCAGGACGGCGGAGCCCCCTCCCCGGCACTGTCCCCCCGCCATGAGCCGGGCAGCCAGGCCAGTGCTCCTGCCTGCACCGTGGGGGGCAAACCCCACCGCCCAGCCTAGAGGGTCTCCCTCCTGCGCTTGGCCTGGCTCCGGTGCCCGAGCCGGCTCCAGGGAGCGGCGGACACCCAACGGTCACGGCACCCGACCCTCCCTGCCCGCGTCCCCGATACCCAGTGCCCGACCCTCCCTGCCCCTTCCGATGCCCCGTGCCCGACGCCAGCAGCCGGAGCAGCCCGCGGCGCTCCCGTGTGCTCCGCGCTGGACACTCGTCCTTGCTGTCCCCACGGCCAGGATCAGCCACCGTCACAGCGGGGGCGAGCGCTGCTGCCCCGGCAGAAGAGCCAGGGGACGCAGACGGGTGCTGGGGGCAGGGACCGTCGCCACCTGCCCAGGTCTCGGGCCCCTCTGGCTCGTCGCCAGCCTGTCCGACAGCCCCGTCCATATCTGTTATTAATTAGGGCTGTCGCAGCGCTCGTCAGCCCCGGCGTGATTTCATTCAGGGACCATTAGGTTCCCCAGCGTCGCTGCCCGCGTCGCCGGGGCTGCTGGTGCTGCAGAGGCGCAGATCTACGGCCCCCAGCGCCCCCCCAGCGCTGCCCGTCCACCCCCCGGGGCTGCTGGGCTCGGTGGCGGGGGGCTGCGGGGGCCGATGGAGATGGGTTTGGCCGCACGATGCTCGTTGGTGTCGCAGGGAACGGGCTGCCGGCGGCACGGGAAAAGCCCCGGGACCCCCCTGCTCCCCCCGGGTGGGTTACTGGGGCCTCGGCCCCACGGCAGCCCCTGAGCACCAGGAGCAGCCCCGGCTGAGGCCTTTGGCACCCGGGGGAGACGCGGCTGTGGGAACCGTGGCACACGCCGCCGTGTCCCGCGGGCATCCCACCGCCTCCCGGCTCCTTGGCAGAGCACCGTGCCGAGGAGCACCGCGCCGAGGAGCCCAGGGCCGGGGGAGCCCCCCGTGAGCGGCTCCATCCCGCAGGCTGTGGGATACCGCACCCCAGGCCCAGGCCTGGAGGGCAGAGCCCAAGGTCCCCAGCCCGGTGCCACCAGCCCGGTGCCACCAGCCCCGCACGGCAGCTGCCGCAGCAGGCCAGGAGTGGATATCATCTTTAGCTGATTAAACGTCCCTCATTAACGAGTTTCTTTAATCAATGAAGTTTTTTTGTTTGCTCCACTTGCTTCCTCCCCGCCGCACTCTGCCTCCTCAGCACAATCCCGGCCGTTTCCTTTCAAGTCATTTAGCGCGCGGGGCCGGTTCCTGCCGACGCCGCACTTTGGCGATCGTGGCTGTCAGCTCGGGGCTGACGACGCCATTTTTAACATTTGCTCCTTTTTTAAGAAAAAATAACGCACCGGGAGCCCCCGAATGCAGGCGACGGGGCCTGAGCGATCAGCCGAGCGCTGCGTTAACGAGAGGGCACCCGCTGGCCCCGTGCACCCGGCCACGGGTCGGCACACCTCGTCCGCGATGGGCGTCCCGCTGGCACGGTGCGGAGGGGCTGTGTGGCACCTCCCCGGAGTCACCCACCACTCGCGACTGACCATCAGTCACCTCCGGCCATGGCTGGGCAGGCAGAGCCTCGGCCCGCACACATGGTCAGGGATTAGGACCGGGCGGCAGCTCCCCTCGCCCGCAGCCCCGGGCATCCCCCCAAAGCAGTGTTGGCCAGCCGGCTCCCTGCCCCCTCTAGCCCAGGGCAACCCCCCCATCCCGGCCAGCTCTGCCTGAGGGTGTCCCCTTCCTGCGCCGGGCTCAGGCCAGTGCCAGCACAGGGTGCTGGGATGGCACGGCACTGCCTGGTCCTGGCACGGCACCGTCCGGTCACGGCACCCATGCAGCCTGGCTGCACAAAGCCCCGGAGCAGCTGGGGAGGGGGCACAGTCCCCACCGCCAGCGATAAGGGGATCCCCGAGAGCAGCCCCCACCAAGGAGCCCGCGGCCGTGGGTATCCGTGGAGCGAAGGCAGAGCGTAGCTGCGGGCAGCCAGCCCAGCTCCGGTCCCCGACGCCTTCGGCTGTCCCGCTCCTTCCGCCGGGAACCAGCCACCCGCCAAGGGCTGGAGCGAGGGACACTGAGCTGGGACCCGGGGGGGGCATGCCGGTGCAGCAGCACCGAGCTGTGCCAGAGACGGGCTCAGGAAATGCCCTGGGAGGGTCCTCGCAGGGCCCCACGCGCCCCCCCCCCCGGGTGCCCAGGGCCCACGCGGCCATGCCGTTACCGCGCGGCTCATCTGCGCGACAGCCACGACGTCCCCCCTTCGACCCCGCCGCTGGCTCACGCTAACGACTGTCAACGTGAAACAGAGGCCGGGAAGGGGACGACAATTACTCCCTGAAAAAGGAATTGACTGATCCCCGCCATTTCTCCGGGAACCACTGACCCGTGAATATTTCATTACCCAAACAGCCGCGCCATCCATACAGAGCAGCGCCCGGCCCCTCGGCACGCACCGGCCGCGGCGAGCGGCGTCGGGGTGCTGGGAGCGGGCACGGCCCCGGCCGGGACCGGGGGTCGCTCTCCCATCCCAGGATGGGGCCCGCTGCGGCCCCACGGAGAGCCAGGGGCGGGACAACGGATGAACGACCCCCGCCGGGAACGAGCTGGGGAAGAAGATAAAGAGCTGCAGAGGCCGGAGGCAGCGACCGCGGTGCTTAACGTCTTCATCACGGAGGAGGCCGGGCACCTGCCGGGCTGCTCGAGCGGGAAGCTCCGGAACAAGAGCGGGGAAGGAGGGAGCGGGCAGGAGCCGAGGGGCAGGGGCGATGGCTGGGGCGGGGGGGAGGCAGGGCAGCCCGCGGCGTGGGGAAAAGACCATTTTTCCAGGCTGCCACCACCCCGGACCCGCCGTCCCACCCCCTCCCCTGCAGCAGGACCCACGCGATGCTCGGGAGCGGGGACGAGACACCGGCCGGGGCGCGGACCCGCCCGCGCGTCACCTTCTGCACGGGGGGGCGCAGGGTCCGGCTCCGCCAGCCGGAAACTCCGGAGCTGAGGCTGCATGAAATATTCATGAAGTAAATGGTGCAATTTCATCTGCATTCAGCCAACTTCATGTATATTGCAGAGTATTATGAAATGATAATGTTGTGTAACCGAGGAGAGACCGGGGGGGGGGCTCGGGGGGGCTCCCGGCCTCCCCCCGCACGCGCACGGCTGACATCTCCCAGGCTGGCGTGTACCTGTGTTGCTGCGCCGGGGAGGGACCGGGCCGTGGCTGCCGGAGACGTGCCAGGATCAGGCCCGCAGCGAGCGGGAGCACCGGAGCTCTGGGACGCGCGACGCTCCCGCCTCCCCGAGCAGCGCCCGGCATCGCCGGCGGTGCCGGGGTTCACCCGCAGCAGCTCCCGGCGGATGCTTCCGGAGGGCAGGAGCCAGGCCGGCTCCCCCCCCCAACGGCGCAGCTCTCTAGCCGCGCCGGAGCGCCGCAGATCCGGCGTCCGCAGCATCGGCCGGGATTCCCAGCAGCGCTCGGTCCCCGGTGGCAACCCAAAGGGTTTGGGACAAGTGGGCACAGGAGGCACCAGCCCGGGGGCAGGGGTGGGCTGGAGAGGACACGAGTCCTCAGCAGCACCCACCTCAGCGTCACCCGGAGCCCTGCGGACACCGGAGCACCCGCCGCGGGGACCCGCAGGCCACACGGCTCGGCGCGCCAGGTGACAAAGCCACGCTGGAGCGTGGCCATCCGTCTGCTGCTGCCAGCGCCCCCGGGGGGGGGCAGCTGCCTCCTGCCCGCGGCTGGCAGGGGCTGGGGGCTCTGCAGAGGGGCTGCTGCTCTGGGAAGGGCCGCAGGGTGCTGCACCCCGGCAAGGCACGGAGGGGCTCTGAGGGGCCGAGGCACCTTCGGGTGTCACAGCCCAGGCCAGGAGAGGAGCGAGCATCCTCCTCTGGCCGGGCCCGCCAGGCCCTCGGGCAGGTCCCGTGGTGGGTGCAGGAAGGTGGCCGGGATGCTGGGCCCGTTCCAAGGGGCTCCCAGGGGTTCCCGCTCCCGGGGCTGCGGCTCCCAGCCCTGCCCCAGGTTTCATAGGACGAGCGCGGGCGCAGCACTGGGCTCGCTTCCCGGCCGCTCCCGGCGTCCCCGGGGAGGCTGGGGGCCAGCGCTCCCCTCGCCGGCTCCCCGGCAGGCACAGCCCTTGCGTGGCGCTGCCGGAGCTGCCAGCAGCCGAATCCAGCCCGGCCGGATCCGGAGAGCTCAACGGGCACGGCCACACCATCACCGTGCCGGGGCTCTGGCACGCGGCGCTCGCTCACGCATGCTCACACCGGCCCGCGTGGGTGCCGGGGACCCGTGCGCGCGCCGGGACAAGCTCTCGCGTGCGGCCCTCTCCAACAGGCAGCTGGGAGCGTAATTTTTCCTCTAATTACATATTCAGCACTTCTGAGAAAATGAGATTTTGGTAATTCAATTGGACGGAGAAGCCGGGCTGTAATAAAATGAAATTTGTAACAATCGCGCGGTTAAATTAGTTAAATGGAGAGGAAGGAGCCGCGGAAAATTGACCCCTCGATCTCCTAAAGACTAATCAGACATCTGAACCGAGCTGTGCTAACAAAGCCCCCGGGACGTTGCGGCGGCGCGCGAGGGAAGGGCTGGAAAGCAGCTCTCCGTGGAGGGGACACGGTCCCAGGGTGGGATGGGATCGGTGGGGAGGGTCCCGATGCCACTGCCGTGCCCTCTGTGGCACCGGCCACCGCCAGGGCCCATCCCCGGGCCCTCGGCCGCCGGGTCCTGGCGATGGCCAGTGCCCTCCACCATCCCCCAGACACGTGCCGCATCCTTGCCGGGCGCTGGGCCACGAGGGCGCGGGGGGGGGCGGGTGGTCCCTCTCTGCCAGCAGGGACCGCGGGGACAGCCACCGCAGGCACGCTGGGACAGGGATCATGGCACGCGGGTCGGGAGAGGGGTGTCCCGCGAGCTGGGGGGGCTCTGCAGCCCCCCCAAAGTAATTAGCCTCAATATTTATCTTGTTGTTCTCTTTTTGGGTTGGTTTTTTTTTTTTCTTGTGAAAGAAAAGGAGAAAAAGACGAGTTTCTCATTTGCAAGTTAATTAGTCTAATTAGCTCTAATTAAGAGCTCCCCACACAATGCAGATCACAAATAAGCTGCCACCGTCGCCTGCTCCCGCTCTTCTTCCCCCATTTTTGATTTTATACAAGAGCCGAGTGGAGGCTGTGGGAGATGTGGGTGCGGCGGGGGGTGGGACACGGGATCCCCCCAGGCTGGGGGCTGCTCCCCGCCGCAGCCGGTGCCCGGGCTCCTCCAGCCGGCCCCACTGCTGCTGTCCTGGGGGAGCCGGCGCCAGAGCCCAGTCCCACACCGGAGCAGGACCCGGCATCCTTCCCCGCATCCCTGCCCGGGGGCTGCTGCCGGGGCACGAGGTGCCCCCACCGCCTGTGCCCACACACCCCGCTCGGCAGCCGGAGCACGGATGTGGCCAGCACGGCCCCGGCCCGCAGCCCAGACCCCAGGGCTCGCGCTCTGGCCCTGCCAGCACAGCGTGTCCCCCGGTGCTGTCCCCGGGCAGCCTGGGCGAGAGGGTGGGGACAGGAGCACGGGGAGAGCCCAGGGAGGGGAGCGGGGGTCCGGTGCGTGCTGCCCACCCTTCCTCGGGGAAGAGCTGCCGCGGGGCGCAGGGAGCGGTGGCAATCGTGTCAGCTGCTCGGACACGGGGTGAACTCACGACGCGGTGCTGCAAGCCCGGCGCTCCGGCAAGGGGGAGCGGGAGCAGCCAGACCTGCGCCCCCCTGGGCACGCCAGTCGCCCCCTCCCACCCTGCAGCGAGCCCCCATGGCCAGCCCAGAGCGTGCACCGGGCCAGGGTGCTGGCCACGGCAACCCCCGCTCCGCAGACACCCTCCAGCCCCAGCACCCACTGGGTGCTGGCGGGAGCCCTCCCGGGAGCGGAGCGCAGCACCCCCCGGCTCTTGGGTGGAGGGGGAACAGCTGAGATCCCCGAGGGTGGGAGCGGGACCCCGACAGCTCCCCAGAGCGCCTGTCCCACGCACAGAAACCCTGGCAGCGCCAGCGCGGAGGCGGGATGTGCCCGAGCTCCCGGCATCGTTCCCGCAACCCAGGGCTGCTTCCAGCGCTCGCCTCGCTCTGCTGCTGCCAGGGATCGCATCCCGGGAGCGCTGCTCACACCGGAGCTGGCGCGAATCCTGCTGATGCTGTGCAAACCCCGTCCGAGAGACCCGCGCAGGCTGGGGTGCGAAGGCTGCTGGGGAGGGGGCCCTGCGCCACGGGGGCGCCGGAGCCGGCCCCTGCCAGAGCCGGCTGGACGCTCAGTGCCAGTGGGGACAAAGCAGGAACCTGGGGGGGGGGCTTGTAGGGGATTCGGGGCTGGTCGGGGTTTGGGAACCACGCCTGACCCCCACAGACGCTGTCACCCGCTGGGATGGGGTCTTCCATCCCTCCCCCGCCAGACTCTGCCCAGGCCAGCGCCTCCCCCAGCCTGGGGACCAGCAAGGTTGGGTCGGGGGGCTCCTTCCCGAGCTGCAGTGCCAACGGCGCCATAGCCCACCCTGCCCGACCTGTGCCCCCAGGCTCTTGCTGGGGGCTACCGTTTGCCCACAGCCCACCCCGCTGAGCCAGGCTCCTGCCCCCCTGCGCCCCGCTGGGTGAGGCCAGCATTTCCCAGCAGGAACGCCGCAGCCGTGGCTTCCCACGGGCTCGGAGCCTCCTCTGCCCCAGCCTGGGCATCCCAGCACTGGCAACATCCAGCTCCTTCCTCCCGTGCCAAGGCACCTTTCCCAGCATTCCCCGATGCCGGCGCTTTCCCAAGCCTCTCCGCACCCTCCCAGCAGCCCCGTGCCTGCCCAGCGTGCCCGCCTGCCAGGACCTGCCGCGCCTAAGGGACCCACGCCCTCGCTGGGGGGGCCGCCGTGCCCTTGCGGCTCGCCAGCCCCACGACTGAATCCTGGCGTTTCCCCGACGCCAACCTTGGCGATGGAGCATCGCTCCTGCTGCCCGCGGAGCCCCCGCGCTCACGCCGGGGCCCGGCACGACAGACGCCACGGACCCACAGCACCACAGACACCGCAGACCCACAGCACCACAGACGCCACGGACCCACAGCACCACAGACGCCGCGGGAGCCCCAGCCGGACGGGGAGAGCAGTCGGGTGGCCAAGTCACCGCCGTGACTCCGCAGCTCCCGGGAGGAGCCGGGGTGCCCCGGCACCCTCCATCCACCCGGCCCGGTCCTGGGGCAGCGCGGGAAAACCCAGTTCCCAACGCGCCTTCCTACTTGGATGCTGGGCCCTGCGCGAGGGCGGCTGCGGGTCGGGGCTGCGGGTCGGGGCAGCGGGAGCCAGCGTGGGCAGCCTGCGCCCGCTCTCCTAATTAGCTCTCCTTCTTCGTTAAGCCATACCCCTCCACCGACTGCCTGTAACGCTTTAAAAGGATGACAGCTACTAAATCTAATTTCATCTACTCGTTCACCCATCACCACCGCACTAAAATAGGCACACACCTATAAAAAGAGCAGCGCCAGGCAGCGTAGGCCCAAATCACAGCTATTGTGGGAAACGGCTCCGCGGAGCTAAAATTAATGTCGGTGGTTTCAGCACATTAACAAAAAACACGAGGAAAACAAGTCTTTTGTGGCTTCAGAGCCCGTCCTGCGCCGGGCCAGCAAGGTGGCCGCCGCGGCGCGAGCGCTCGGCCGGAGCCGGGAACCGCCGCTCCGGGTCTCGCATCCCTGCGACGCGGGAGCACGGGGCGGGCTGGGGAGCAAGCGGGTTCGGAAGGAACCCGGCCGCAGCAACACGCTACGATATTGCTCAGAATAGACTTGCTCCCTAAAAATACAATCCGCCAAACTTGGCAGCAGCCCGCGTGGCAAGGAATTTTCCAAGCAGCCTTTTTGCAGAGGCTGGTTCCCGGCGAGCCGAGCCGCCCGCACCGAGGGCTGGGCAGCGTGACCGTGGGTACCGGGGGTGTCCCGGCGAGCGGCACCTCGGGGGCGGCTCTGCGGGTGGGTTTCAGCCCACCCGTACGTCAACCTGCGCTCCGACGCAGTGCTGAGCCGGGTCTGTTCCAGGTGAGCCCCGCGCCTCGTCCCGCAGCGACTGGGTGCCCAGCTGGCGGGGGGGGGGGACGTGGGGACACTTTTTAAGCGGCGACTGATTCCTCCGTTAACGACACGCAGCCACCAAAGCCTCCCTGTGTGCCCAGGTCCTCGCCGAGCAAGAGCTAAATGGTACCCCCAAGCCCCACCGGCGCAGGCTGCTCCGCCGTGGGCGCACACCCACCCTCACACCCCGCAGCCCCCTCTCCTGCCTCCCCCCCGGGAGCCCCACTCCTGCCGAAAACACCGGCGTTGGGGAGCTCCGAGACACCAGCAGCCTCCTTGGAACCCACGAATGCCAACAAGATCCCTGTGGGGAGAGCCCGTGCCCGAAGGCGACACGGCCAGCTACTGCGTGCAGCCCCCCCGGCCCCCAGCTCCTGCTCCCCCCGGCCAGCCCAGCGCAGTGCAGCCGGATGCGCATTTGGCCACGGGGCTCCGGCACCATCCGCGTGTACGTGCCCAACCGGGGTCTGAAACACGGACGTCTGCCTGGCTATGTCGGAACCGGGACGCAGGGGGTCTGAACCGAGCCCCCCGCAGACCCCACATCTCAACACCTTTGGGGGGAGTCGGTTAACCACCCCCCAGCATCTCTGGCTGTGCACAGGCGAGCCGGCCGGGCAGCGGCGAGCTCCCTGCGCGCTCCCCTGGCATTAGTGCGCCGAGGGTGCGCGCATCCAAAATCCAGAGCGAATTCAGGGCTCGGACACCCCGTGCCAGGCAGGCCCGTTGCTCAGCTGGGCGGGACAAGGAGCCGGTGGCAGCGCAATCCCCCAGACCCTTCCCCAAGTCACGGCCGCCGGTGCCATCCCTCTGCCTGATGCCTCGCTGCGACGGGCACCGGGAACGCCCCATCCCCAAGCTGGGCGCAGAACCTCAGCAAGGGACAAGCCCTGGGAAGAGGATGGAGGTTTTGGCCTCTATCGTGCTCATGAGCCGGGTGAAAACCCAACTCCAAATCTCTCAGTAAACCCCTCCCTCCTGGCCCGCGAGCCCAGACCCGCTGCCAAGGAGCAGGAGGCTTCTGGGAGAGCGAGGAGGAAGAGACGCTAAACACGACGGGGGAACCGGGAGCTGCTGGGTGCAGAGCGCCGCGCACCGGGGCACAGCTCCCCCTCCCCAGGGACCCCAACCTCCACTTGTGCAGGAGTGGGTGCCGGCAGCAGGCAGCCCACGCCTGCCCGCAACGCTGCCGGCCCCTGCTGCCGCCGGCCGCAGCCCCGGGAGCCGGCTGGTAGCGCAGCCGCCCCGTGCCGGAGCGCTCCGCAGGGCGAGCGGCACAGCCGAGCCCCTCCTGGAGGTGGGGGGGATGAGGGGATTCCGGGTGGATAAGGGGATCCCCGGGGGGATAAGGGAAACCCCCACGATGCCATTCAAAGCATCCACGTGCTCCCTTCAGAGGGACAGAACCCCCAACCCCGAGGGATGGGTGAGGGGCTCGGGGACCGTTTCTGCTCGGCTCGGAGGTGCCTGGGCAGCAGAACCGTGGCCGTGGGGGCCTCAGCGCAGCCTGGGCAGGCCAAGACCGAAACCCAGCCCAGCCCCAAGCCTCTGCCTGCAGGAGGGTGCCATAAATCACGCACCCGTCTTGGCCGGCCTCTGCAGCAGCCCCCACGTGAGCCCCAGCCCCGCGGCCGCCGCTGCACTTGTATAACCACCGGCAGCACCGGCTTTGCCAGCCCCATCTCCGGCGTGCCGGATGGAGCGACGCTGGGCCTCGCCGAGCCCACTGCCACGCTCCGGCCGCGAGCCTGCTCGGACACAGCCCACGGACGTGCCGAGGGGCCCAAAGGCTCCGCAGCCTTTCCCTGGGGGAGGGCGGGAGGGTTTGCGACCACGCCGGCCGGCCTCGGCTGCTGGGTGAGCCGCACAGGCCACGCCGAGCACGGCGAGGATGCTATGAATTTTTAAACTCCTGAAAGCACGAACGGAGCGGTTCGCCCGGCTGGGAGACGGGATTTCCGACGCAGCCAAGAGGCTTTTGAAGAAAACGCTGCCTCTCCCCAGCTGCGCGTCCCCCCGGGACCAGGAGCCCCGGAACCCTGCACGCCGGGGGCAGCCCCGCGGGGCAGCACGCCCTGGCCAGAAGCTAAGAGCCAAACCGACGGCCCAAGCACCCCCTCTAGCTGGGCCACCTGGTCCTGGGGGCCACCCGAACCCTCCACCCTCCCTCCCCGGGTCTCTCTGCAGCACCGACAGCGCGACGAACCCACGCACGCCCGACCCCGGCTGCAGGCGCGCACGCCGTGACGGCACATGCACACACATATGTGCACACGCATGTGCACGAGCTCACCACCTTCCCTTATCCCGGGAGGCCGCTCAGGCCACGCAGGAGCCTCGCTCCCTTCTCCGAGCATCCATCATCACCCCTCGCCTCTGCCAAGCGGCAGCGAGGCTGGGAAAGCGCTGGACCCACGCCGGCGGCTCTGCCTGCCGCACCGCCCGCATCTCACCCCGCTCCCGACCCTGCTCCCAGCCGGAGGAACCCCGAAGGAATCGCAGCCGAGGACCACGAGCCACCGCTGCCACCCAACTCGCCGGTGCCGGAGAGGCCGCGGCCAAGCTCCGCGCTGGGGAACCGTCCAGAAACACGTGTGAAGAGGCAAGCAAAGGAAAAAAAAATCCCCCGGAGAGGGGGACTTACCTGTTGGAGGTAGAGGAAGGCTGGAGGGCAGGGGAGAGAGTGAGGAAGCATGCCTGAGTTGGAGACAAGGAGGCAGCCCGAGTTAGCCATGGAGCACAGCATGTGTCGACAGGTAGCCGTGAGCTGCTGGCGGGTCCGTCCTCTTCCGACCACCGCTCTCCTCTTCCCGGCTCGCCCCCTCGGGCTCTCCCCTCCTGGCCGGCCCTCCCGACCCCTCGGCGCTACTGGGGGGGGGTCATCTGCGGCAGCGGCCGCGCCCCGGAGCGCTGCCCGGTTACTTCGGTGCCATCAGGCACTGAGCGCCCGGTCTGCAAAGGGTGTGCGGGAGCCGGAGCGGGAGCGGGGCGGGAGAGAGGAAGGGGAGGAGGAAGGGAGAGAGGGCGAGGGAGCGAAATGGAGGGGGTGGGAGCTGGAGGAGGAGGGGGAGTCCCCTGTGCATTCAGACATCAAACAGAGCTCTGTATAAAATGAAGAGAATCCGTAATGACATGAGAACAGCTGATCCCGCACTTAACCCCTCCGCCGCCGCTCGCAGATGCCTTCCCCGCCGCCCACCCCCCGCCCCCGCCGCCCCCCGGCCGGGCAGCACCGCCCCCCCCTTCCCCTCCCGACGGGAGAAGGGTCTTACCGGGAGCGCCGGCGCTGCGGGAGCCCGGGGAGCCGCGCCGAGCAGCCCCCGCGCCGAGCAGCCCCCGCCGCCGGCAGCGGCTGGCGGCCACGCCGGGGCCGCGGGACTCCCCACGCACACGCAGCCGGACACGTGCACACGCACCACGCTCACCGCGGGAGACACACGCAGACGGGGAGGGCCGGGCTCCGCCCCCCCGAGAGGCACAGCCCCGCAGCATCCGCGGCCCCGCAGCATCCGCGGCCCCGGGTAGGCCCGCCAGCCCCTCACCCCGGTGGCAAGGGGGGGCTGCGGGGAGCCCGTGGTGACACGCAGGGACCCTACCCGCAGGCATCCCCTGCCCCGGGGAACCCCGCAGCACGCCCTGCCCCGGGCACCCCGCGTGGCCTGGCCCCGGCTCCAGCGGCGTTTTGGCTTGGCCCGCCGGGGGTGCCGGCAGCCCCCCACGCGCCGACACGCCACGCTCCGCTGCCCCAACAGCCATGGCGAGAGCCCACGTGCCGGTGCCCGCGAGGGACAGCCGGCGTGGACACACAGGTGCTCGTCCGGGCCCCCGGAACCACCTCATCCCTCTTCCCATCGCAGCCCTGGCACCCTCGGGTGCCGCAGAGCTCGATGGCAGCACGGGGTCCCCGCCCCGGCACCCCACGCCGCCGGCACTGCGTCGTGCCCGGGTTCAGAGCCGCGACGAAGCGGCCGGGACGGTGTCGCGCGTGGGTACGTGGGAAACGAAACCCGGGCTCCGTACGGTTTCCATCTTGGCCAAATGTGATGCACAAAGGCAGGTCTGTGCCAGCAGCTGCTGCTGCTCCGTCTCCGCCGGAGCCTCCGGCACACGACCAGCCCTATTCCGAGGCTGGGATTTTCCACAGTGTCCCCAGACATAGCGACATGCTGCAGTGTCCTGGTACACTCGCAGCGGTTCCTGTTGCTGCTGCAGATACTCAACAGCAGCAGCGTGTGGCACGGCCGGCCCGGAGCCACCCGGCAAAGCTGCTGGAAACAAACAGCTCCGGGAAAAAACGGCCGGAAAAAGCGGTATCTGGGGCTAAGGGGGTGCCAGACCCCGTGCAGGGTCCTGCTGATGGGGTGACCACGCTCCAAAGGGAGCGCAAGGTGCCACATCGGGGAGGGGACGCTGGGACGGGGAGTTTCTCGTCACCACTGCCCCTGGTACCGAGAGGACGCCGGCAGCACCATCCGCTACCGACAGCATCCCCCGGGCGCTGCTCCCTGCGAGGAGCTCAGCGAGCTCCCGCATCCCACCCTCAACCCTTCGCCTTCTGGGGACAGATCCAAGGGACCCCGACCTGTCCTGACGCAGCAGCCCGTCCCGCGCACCCCGGCGCTCAGACCCCGCGCGCCCCGCCTGCCTCCAGCTCCCCTTCCCCAGCGACTCCCACGGTCCCCGTGCCCGGAGCAGGACACGGGGCAGCTCTGCGAGGGCTGGGGGATGAACACGTCCTCCCACAGCCCCTCGGTCAGCTGTGGGGACAGGGGCCCCACCTGAGCACCGCACAGCACCCTGGCACAGGGCGAAGGACTCCCTGGGCAAGGTGATGGGCACCTCCAAAGGCGCTGGGCTGGTCCGGCTCCACCGCGGCTCCCGCACGGCTCTCAGGCGGAGGGCACGGCCGATGCTCCAGGCTTGCAGTGCCCCACCAAGCCAGCCACGTGAGCCTGGAGCCAGCTCCAGGATGAGGTAATGTGCCCGTCCTCCCCCGCGCCGGAGCCTGGCTCCGGGCAGGGTGACTCAAAGGCTCTCCTGGCCGGTGGCAGCGCCGCGAGCCCTGGCACTGCCCCGAGCCAGCAGCACACGGCGCGGGAAGGTCCAGGCTGGCTCCAGCCACAGGGTACGGAGAGACACTGCTCTTCCGTGTGGAGAGCGCACGGAGCGACGTGCCGGGCAGACACCCCGGCCCCATCGGCGCAGACCCCCTGTGCCGCCGGCAGCAGCGGGAGCTGGCCGTGTTCCCCCAGGATAAGTACCTTGGCAGAGGGGGAAGCGGGCAGGGCTCTGGGAGCCGAGGAGTGTTCGAGCCTCCCCTCTCCCTCCTCCAGCCATCACCAACACCTGCCTGGCTGCAGAGATGCCCCCGCAGCAGCGGGGAGCCCTGAGGGGCAGCGGGGAGCCCCGTGGGGCAGCGGCCACCCCCGGCTCATTGCCCTCACCCTGCTGCTCCCGGCCGCCCCGGCGTGAGGCCGTGCCGTACCCCCGGCCGATGGCACCGGCACTGCAGGGCAGCCGCCCCACAGCACCCGGACCGGGGCTGCCCAGCCCCACGGAGCCACAGCCCCGGAGGAACCCCTCCGAAACTGAAGTCTCCTGGAATGAAAGTTTATTTATCTGTTTAATTAAGATGTGTTCACCAGGCGCCCAGACCCCGTTCCATCTGTCTCACTTACAGCCGCGTCCCAGCAAAATTAAACCTAATAAATATCAGCCGAGGGGAAGCAAAGGGCACATGTGAGATATATGATCAAAGGCACAAGTTGCACAGGGCTGCAGTTCTAAGCACATCTTTCTCCCTGCCCTTCGGGGCCGGGCTGGCGATGCGCTCCCCTGCACAGGATGGGGCTGCCTTTCCTTCAAATCAGCACTATTCCCTTTTTTTTATTTATTTTAAATGAACCCTTGAGGGCTCCTTGGGTTTGTTTTCTGGAAGAGGTAGGACAACACGGCATCAGGACAGGAGTGGCCTCGGCCGCTGTTCAGGAGCCCACTAAGGGGCAGAGCCTGCACTGGGGAGGGCTGATGGATGCACCGCCGAGAGAACCCCCCCAGGGAAAGTGTGACCCTTTGGGCTGGTCCCAGGCAACTGGGGTGTACTGGCCAGGAGTGGTCGGGGGCTGGCCCGGCGGCAGAGACCCACCGGGGGATGCCCGAGGTGGCCGGTGCGGTGCTGCCAGCTCCTGCTCCGCTCTGGGCCGCGCTCCCCTCCACCGCTCAGGAACTGTATCCGATGGAAACGAGGGCTCCAAGGCCTGCCCAGGGTCCTGCCGTGGGAAACTGCTGACCCCAACGCGGCAGTCCTCACCGGGACCATCCCACACCCTCTCCTGGCAGAGGGACGATGCGGTGGCCCATGGAGCTGCCAGGCATGCCGCGAGGGGACGATGCACAACCATGGGGGGGCTGCCAGTGTCCCGGGGTGTAACGGGACCCCTGTGGCACCCCCCCGCCATGCTCCCACAGTGCAAAGCCAGGGCGTGAGCCCAGATGCTGCTGCTCAGGAGAGGACAAGGCACAGTCACCGGCGAGGAGCGGCGCTCCCCGCCTGCGAGCAGCCCTGCAGCACCCAGGGAGTGGGGCACCCGTCCAGTCCTCTCCTCCCACCCGCTCCAGAATGCCCCCAAGCCACGGCATTCATTAATTAAAAGCTCATCAGTAGTTAGCCATAGCCATAAAGTGATTAGATGAAGGTGCTGACGGATCTGAGCTGCTGTGAAGTGAGGGGAGGGTCCCCCACACAAATGCCCCCATGCTGGGCACAGAGTAGGACAGGGAGAAGGGACCTAGAGGGGTGACGGGTGACAGCACCCCATGCCATCGGGCACTGCCCCACTGCAGAGGGGTCCCTGCCCACCCAACATCACTCTGCCCGAGCTGCCCCCCTGCACAGGGGCAGCATCAGGGTTTACTGGGACCGGACCAGGACGCCTCTCCCAGAGCGTGGTGGGTGCTGTGGAGCGGGGAGTGGTCCCAGGCAGGGGTCCCTCAACCACAAGACCTGCCAGCACAGAGCACCCAGCACCCCCAACAGCACCAACCAAAGCGCTTCCTCCTGCCTCCAGCATGGCCAGCCCCGGCCCAGCCAGCTCAGCTCACGCCACCCCAGCGCCACGGGCTGCCCCGAATCCCCGCACACTCCGCTCCCCCGTCTCCGGAGGCAGCCGTGCAGCCACCTACAGATTGGTGGTTTCTTGCTCCATGTCCACAAGACCAATGTGGTTTCCACTAACCACAGCCGTACTGGCACCCAGTATGGCCGCTACGGAGCAGGGGGACCACGGGGAGTGCAAGTGGGATGCTGGGGAGGATGCTCCGGCTCCCTGAGGACACCTGGCTGAGCCTCCTCTGCACCCAATTCCTCCCCATCTTTCACTGCTCCTTTCTGCTCCTCCGATGGCTCCTGGGGGGGGTGTGTCACTGGAGCCCCCTCCCCAGCTTTGAACTCCCAAAGATTGTACTGAAAACCTCAGTTCCGTGTCTCCCTGGCACTCTCACTGCTGCTGACCCAGATCCTGCCTCTGCCCCGGCTGCCACCTCCCTGCCTGCCACCGGCTTCCCTTCCCCAGGCTGAAACCCCCAACTCCCCCAGCCTGTCCCCACGGCAGAGGGGCTCCAGCCCTCAGAGCATCCCCGTGGCCTCCTCTGGCCTCGCTCCAACAGCTCCGTGTCCTCCTGCTGATGGTGCCCCAGAACTGGAGGCAGAACTGCAGGGGGGGTCTCCCCAGAGCGGAGCAGAGGGGCAGAATCCCCTCCCTCGCCCCCCTGGCCACGCTGCTCCGGATCCAGCCCAGGATCCGGGTGGGTGTCTGGGCTCCAGCGCACACGGCCGGCTCACGGGGGTCAGCGTGTCCCCGAGCAGGGGCCGGGGCACGAGGCAGCCCAGGCTGGGGCACCAGCGGAGCGGCAGAGGGGGCAGCGGGAGGGAGCTGCGCTGGGAGCAGAGCCCAACCCTCACGATAAGGCTGCTCAAACGCACGGACAGGACGCTGACGCTCCCGCGGGCGCTGGGGCTCCGGGGCAAACTTGAAAACCCAAAACGTTGACAGGACCCTCCGCCGCTTGCCCCACACGCTCTTTAGTTTGCAATTACTGCTCATTTGAAGACCTTTCGCTTCGGCACCTCAGCCCGTCGCGGTGCCAACTACACGCCCGCCCGCTGCCGCCTGCCACCGACACCGGCCACGCTCCCGACGCCGGGAAACGAACCCTCCGCCTCCTCGACAGAAGGATGCCTGCGGTGCCAAGAAACCAGGCTCAGCCGCTCCGCTGGGAACAAAGCCCTCGCCCGGCACCTCTCCCGGCAGAGCTGGGGATCCCACTGTGCCCCACGCGACGCCAAGACGTGGCCGTCCCGGGCTCGCCGGCTCCGCGCACCGCGCTGGAGGGGGAAGGGAGACCCTCGAGGGCCGCGGCACTGCCCGCTGCCCCTGGCAGCAGTCACATCGCGGGGAGCTGTGCTCGGAGCTGCCCCTGGGACAGGCACCCCGGCACCGCCGCCCTCAGCGGCTGCAGCTCCAAAGCCGCGCGGTGCCTGCGGAGCCGCAAGCGGGAACCCCAGAGCTCCGGTTTGCTCCCACAGCCGTGGCGGCTCAGGAGGTGCCCGGGCAGGATTAACGCCTGGCACCAGAAGGCTCAGCGGGCCCGACAGGCTCCCGACCAGCGGCCGCACCGACACCTCACACCCGAAACCTGCTTCCCTGGGAATGAATTCGCACTCCCCACCTCCTCCCCCTTCGCCCGGCTCTGTCCACCCTGCTCCCTGCTCCGACACCCCGGGCAGTGCCGCTCCCCAGAGCGCGAATGCCCCAGGGGCTGCCGCAGCCCCCCGCAGCTCCGGGGGAGCAGGACGGGGGGTGGAAGGAGCTGGTTCTGCTGGCTTAAGCCCCGGTTCGTGTGCTGGGACGCCACGAGCTGGGTCTCATCCCAGAGGACACCCCGAGTTGGTGTCATAGCGCCCCCAAGATCCCGGGGGCAAGCGTCCCCTGCGGTGGGCAACTGCCAGGGCACCTGGGGCTGGTGCCAGCGCGGTAGGGGCAGGGTCCCCCCTCAAGGGTCTCCCTCAGGGACTGCTCCCGGGAGCCACACGGACAGACAGCCAGCAACACCAGCACACACGGACAGCTCACAGCCACCGAACACCTCGGCCCTCCTCGGCTGAGACTCACACCACTCGTGTCACGCCTGCGTCGGGGCTCAGCGCCCAGCGGGGGCCGGGGGCTACCGGCAGAGCTGCAGGCAGCCTTCCTCCGCGCCTGCCCACCCGCCCCGCCGGACCCCCGCGCCGCGGGCAGACGGTGCTGCCCCGACCCACCCAGCCCCGTGCAGCAGCACCCATCGCCTGCCCCTGCACATGCAGGTTTTAGCATGCAGCTTTCAGCAGGGACCCCGGAGGGACCAGGAGCCGCTGCCCCAGCCCCAGAGCAGCCCCTCACAAACCAACGCCCCCGTACCTTTGATTCAGCCCAGCTCCTCCTGCGGTGCTCGCGCCGGGCTCTCTGAGGAAGACAAGGAAGGGGATGAATTAAACCAAGGATCGTCACCGCTCACCTGCTACAGCCAGTGCTGCTTGCGCATCGCGGGCAAAGCGCTCCAACCACCTCCCCGGGGAACCCGCCCCGGTTAAGGGCTGCGTGGGCTGGGGGCTCATCCCGGGGCTGCCGAGCAGCAGTGCCCGCCTGCGCTTCGATGGGACCCCTGCCCCCAGCTCTGCCCGCACCTCGAACCCGACCCGGCTCCCACGGACCCCTTCCTCGGCTTCCCCAGGGACCCTGCGGCCCCCCGCCCGGCTCAGGGGGTTGGGTAGGTCGCCCAGGGGGTGGCTGGCCGCACAGCCACCTCGGTGTAACCCCAAGCCCTCCGCCCGCCCCACCTCGCCGCACGCACCCCCAAGGTGTGCGCCCCCAAGGACACGCGGCTCTGCCGCCCCCGCTCCGGGCGCTTCCTGGAGAACATCGCCGAATTTCAAAGAAAACTTCCTGAAAGCGGCGCTTGGGCTAACTGGCTTTTGCAGCGCTGCCAGGGCAAACGGCCGTAAATCACGTCAGACCCTCCAAAATCACGAGACCGGCTCGTGCGCCACGAGGGACGTTGAAAGGAGTAAGCGAGGGGTGGTCCTGGTGGCTAACTGCTTCCCTGGGGAGCCGGGGGGGTCCAGTCCCGCAGCCCCAGGCGGGCAGCCCCCTGCTCTGCCGTTACACGAGAAGCTGCGATGCTCCTGGGAGCCCCCCCGCCCCCCAGAAAGCAGCCCCCCTTAGACAAGGCGGCGCCCTGGGCGCACCCGGTGTGGGGACCCCGGGGCCGGGTGAGCGGATGCTGCTCCGACCCCAGAGCCGGATCCCTGCCCACGGATGCTCCGGAGGCGGCAGCGGCTCGGGAAGAGCGGAGCGGGTTCCCAGGCACTTGTGTTAGCAAACAGCGCTCCGAGCCGCGCAGCAGGATAATCAATTATGGTAATTCCTGCCTCCGTGAATCAGATTCATGGAGGAGCACAGCTCATTAGGCTGGTGCTGACTTCCATTAGTGCTCTTACAATAAAAACCCTCCTGGAAGCTCTCGCCCAGCCAGACACGTGTTCCAGGCTCGGGGGTCTCCGGCCCTCCAGGCCAGGGCACACTCAGCTGAGGGATGTGGGTGCCCTAAAAAACCCCGTTGGAGACCTCCCCGGTCCCCAGCAGCGAGGGGACAGCCCCACGCAGCCGTGGGCTTGGCAGAGCCTCCGGCCTCGCAGCAACCGCTCCCCGGGGCTTCCTCGGCTCTGCCAGGAAAGGGGTCCCCGGGATCCCAGGCAGGGAAAGGCAGGAGACGGCAGAGCGGGAGCGGAGAGCTCCAGCGTCTGCCACGGGAGGTTTGGGTGCGCTGGGCGCCCGCTTGGCCATGAATAATTGAGGGATGCTCGCTCCCCTCCGGGAGCTACGGCGTGGGTAAAAGCACATTTCCCAAACACGCTTCCCAAGGAAGGCGCCTGGGGAGCCGCTCCCGACGGCGGCGCGGAGCCCTGGCCGTCAGGACGTGCCGCGCTCGCCCAGGAGGGCGCCGAGCCCGCAAAAATCCCAGGTGGTCCCAGACGCCGCGGGGAGCGGGACGCTCAGTGCAAAACCGCCCTGCCGCAGGCGCCGGAGCTCCGGTGGAGCAGGGAGCGGGCTGGGAGCAGCTCTGGGCAACGGGGGGGCCAGTGTGGCCCGGGGGGGTCGTGCTGCTGGTCCTGCTTTCCCTGCGGAGCTCCGGCCGGAGCCCCGCATCCCAAACGGACAAGCCCAACGTGGGCCGGCTCGCAAGCAGACCCCAACCCTGCTGAACCACTCGGATCCAACGCGGGGCCCCACGGACGCTGCACCCCACCGACCCCCGCTTTGCAGCCGTGGGGCAAACCCCGTGGCAGGCCTGGGCTCGCCGCCCCGCTCCACTGGGAGACTTCTCCGGAGTTTTTCAAAGTACATTGTGACACCCTCCCCCTTCCCCCAGTTCCCTCCACCAAAAATCCTAAATTAATTTTGCTTTTAATTAAATTCATTAGCAAAGATTATCTGGCTGAGGAAAAATAATACCCCGCCCCTCCCCCCGCAGCCCTCTCTATTTATATCCCCTATATCCATAAGCAGCAGCGAATATTTCTTTATGGGCCATTAAAGGTTTAATGTTTAATTTATAACGGCGTTCTCCGGCGGGCGGGATGGCCAGGCACAATGTCAACACTTTTAATTAAATGAGAAGGGTTTTTTTTATAACTAAGATAAACCGCCCCGTCCCCAGCAGCTCCTGCAGATGCACGGCCGGAGCGGGCAGGGGGCTGGGGCAGGGGGCTGGGTCCCGCAGGGCAGCTTTGGGCTGCGTTTCACCCCCCGCTCCGGGTGGGTGCCGTGCCGAGGAGACGCTGGGGAAGCACCCAGAGGAGCCCCGGCCCATGGTGAGGGTGAGAGCCTGTCTCCAGGCTGGATTTGGGGCTGGGGGACACTTCAGGAGACCCCCCAGATGCTCCTTGGGGACAGGGACAACATGCTGCTCTCTCTTTGGTAACCCCCTTCCAAACGCTGCCCGGGGGACCTGCTCCCCGCCGAGCCCACCCACGGCAGGGTGTCCAGGCAGAGGGGCACGCAGGGTGCCGGCTGCCCCTGAGGACGGGCAGGGTGCCCAGCACTGGGCTGACCACCAGCTCCAGCCCCGCTTCCTTGGGGCAGAGGTGGGAGCTGCCCTGAGCCAAGGAGAACCGTCTCCTTCGGCAAGGGACAACTGGAGCCCGTCAGCCCGCAGGGAGGGGACGGTGACCCAGGGGGCTCGGCAGGGCCCCCCCGCCAGCATCGCCAGCCCTGACCCCCGTTACCAGCCAGAAGTAACCGCTGTGAATCTATCAACCGAAATTCCTGCTGCGACATCAGCTCCTTCCCCGGCACCTCCTCCCGCCCCACGACTGCGGCTCCCGCAGCATCGCCACCTCCTCCCTCCCGGCACATGGCGCTCCGACCCACGCGTCGCCCGTGGCACCCGCCGGCAGAGCCGCGTGGCACAGCCGGCACCGCTGGAGGACTCCAGCATTCCAGGCTCATCCCGCTGGCATCCCTCCCACAGTCCCATCCCACCCCACATCAGACAGGGGGGCACGGGAGCGCAGGGGGAGCGTGTCCGGGCCCCCGGGGCCGTGCCGGGTGCTCTCCCAGCAGCGGCAGCCTCGGCTCTTGGTGTCGGGAGAGCGGAGCCCTTCCCGCCGGGAACCCGGAGCGGCACGGAGCAGGCAGGTTCCCATTAATGGAGTGTTTTATCTTACGGGAGAGATTAAATCTCGGCACAGAGGAGCTCGAAAGAGCTGACTCAGCAGCTGGCTGGGGGGGTAGCAGGTTCAGCCATAAGCATTTGGCTCCAGGACAGCACTTCAGCGCTTCACTCTCCTGCAGCCGCGCTCTGCCGGGCAGCATCCAGCCCGGAGCACCCGGTGGGCGTCCTGCGCGCCCCTCTCCCTGCCCCCCGGCTCGCGCCGGGCCGGACGGAGCACCACAGGCGATGGATGGGCCCAGCCCCCTCGTGCCACCTGGCAGCCCCACACCGGTCCTCAGCCGTGGTGCCAAGTGAGCCGAGCGCCCCGTGCCACCGTGGGGCTGCCTTCCTCCCTCTCCCTCATCATCCTTGGCACCTCGAGGACAGGTTGGCAGGAGGTGGTGGCCGCTGTGCCCACAGGAGCATGCTGGGGGGGGGCTGCCCAGGGTCCCTCCCCGGCGGGTGCTGCTGCCCAGCGCCTGCCCGCACCGTGCTGGGTGCCCCTGGCGAAGGCGTGCCGGCGCTCCCACGGACACGACTCCCGTGTCCAGCCCGGATCCACGCTGGCTATGGAGCGGAGAGAGGCCACTCGCCGCTCGCTCACCCACGGGCGTGCACGCGAGGGCTCGGCCACCGCCGTGGCGAGTGGGGGAGCGGCGTGGTGATGGCACGGTGCCGCTCTCTAAAAGCATGAGTGTCACTAAATCAATAATTCATTTACTTTAATGAGATAAGTACTTTGAAAACTAATTGCAAACCTGCTCCATTTACTCCAGCCCGTTACAGCCTTTAATGCGAACGGCAGAAATGCCGCTGGAGGAAGGGGAAGGGGTTTGGTGGGAGACAGCGGGTCCTTCCTCCTCCCACCGGTCACACCAGGGATGCTGGAAACCACAGTAACCACCCCAATCACCGCGCGAAGCCCCGGTGGTGGAGCGCGGGGAGCACCCTGCCCACCCTCCCGGGGCCACCACTGCCCCTCTGCGCATGCTGCCACCGCGGAGGGGCCCACCACCCCCAGAGGGCTGGCACCGGAGAGATGATGGGGTGGGGGGGCTGGGAATACACGTGGGAGTTGCTGAGCTCCACCCCGGAGGGGATGGATTGGTGTGGAAGGAGCAGAGCTGGTGGGGCACTGAGGAGAGCGAAATCCACCTGGGAGCACATCCCCAGCCTCGCCACGCCAGCTCTGCCTCAGGCAGGAGCCACTGGTGGCATCGGGGTGGCAGACGGGACGGGGCATTGCTCATTCCTCCGGGCAGCAGCCCCCTCTGGGCAGCAGCCCACCCCCCCGGCCGGCTGCACGCTGCAGCTGCTCACTATAACGGTTCACAGCTCCTTATAAAACCCCCGGCCGTATCCCCCGCACAGCATCCTCCATCGCCAGCTGCCAGCTCCTCCCGCCTCCACTGCCCCTTCCCGCCTCTCCAGCACCCGCCAGCCCCGCGGCGCAGGCAGGGGGGAGCAGCACAGCCCCCGGCCTGGCTCCAGCATGGCCAAGGGGCAGGGGGGAGCAGGGGTGTCCTGCCGGGCCCCGGTGCCGTTCCTGAAAAGGAGCGGGCAGCTCGCAGCAGCGATGCCGATGTGTTCCTGAACGGCAGCCGGAGCGGGAGCTGGACCAAGGGCTCCCTTCTCACTCGCTGGAGCAAATGGCAGGTCATAAAAAGGAACTGTGACAGCACAGAAAACGTTCCAGAGCCCACAAGGACCCGTCCAGGGTAAATCCATCTGCTCAGCAATTTAGCTAGAAAATCCTTTCCAACCATCCGTGCCGCAGGTCCTTCATCCCCCCACGCGCAGCCCCGGGCCGAGTGCTTCCCGCTCCGGCGCTCGGTGATCCCACAGCACCCCCGTGGGGATGCTCGGGGAGGGGGTCACGCTGCCCCTCGCCATGCACCCGGGCCAAGCCCACGCTCCAGGGACCCTCTTGCTGGCACTGCCCCAGGGGCGCCCCGACCGGTGGGCGGGGGGACGGTGCGTGAGCAAGCAGCAGGCAGGGCGCTGGGCAGGCAGGTCTGGAGGGATGGACGGTGGCACCGGCTGCCTCCGCTCTTCCCCGAGCTGCCGGCTCACTCCGGAAGGAGAGTGCACCATCCCTCCTGGAGCCCCGGATCCACTGCACCGTTTGCAGGATGCAGGAGGGCTCCCGGGAAGCCCAAATCCCACCGGGGCCTCCGCGCACAGCCCTGCAGCACCTGGCCCTCGCCCCCTCCTGCAGGCAGAGGCCGGGAGGCCGCCCCATCCCAGGAGAGGCGGGATAATCCCACCTGGCAGAGGACTCGGCGTGGCTCAGCCTCTCGGAGCAAGCAGATCCAGAGATCTCCCTGCAGGCATCCCCGAGAATCCCACCTCAGCCGCTCCCGTCTCTCGGAAAATCAATGGCGAGCATCTCAATTAATCACACCGGGGGCAAATTGATTAGGAGCCTAAATAAGGTCACCACGGTTGTCTGCTCGCAGGGCAGGACCCCTTCATCATCATTTTACCCGCACCGGGCTGCGGAACCCACGATCACGCCGTCCTTGGGCGCGCGGAGGGATTTTCCGCTCCTCTCCTGCAACGCTAGGGCCGGCAGAACCGGAGCCGCGGCTCTGCCGCCCAGGAGCCATGTTCCAGCACGAGGCCGCGAGCCCCCGGCGTGGGAGCCCCTGGCGTGGGAGCCCCCACGGAGCCACGCGGTCCCTTCCGATCCCGAGGGAGACAAAAGCAATGCAGCACTGCTGCTCTGGAGGGGACGGAGCAGCCCCAGCGGGGCGGTTACCCGACAGAGACCCCTCCTCTGGTCCCCAGGAGCCATCGTGCGCAGCCCACGGCCCCCCCGGCACCGGAACAGCCCCCACCTCGCCGCAGGCCGGCAACGCGCCCCCCCCCTTTGCTTGTAAATGGTTATAAATATTAGCATTTGGTTTAATATTTAATACCGCAGGTTAAACAAGCATTCCCCTCCCCATAAATAATCATTAACAGGGGGTTCTAATTGTGCTGTTGGGATCCTGCTTCACCACCGGTTTGGAGGGCAGACGCGATCCCCATCCTCGGCTCCCCCGTACGCCGTAAGTTAACCCGCGGCTCAACCGCTTCCGCGAGGGCCTGATGGGACACGGCAAGAGGAGACGGCCCCGCGCCGGGGGCGACACCGCCGAGATGCGGAGCAGGGCAGGGACACGGTGACCAGCGGGATGGCCGGGACCAAGCAGGGGACCGGAGCCGCCGGGAATGCCGAGCAGCCTGCAGCAGACGCGGCGAGCGGGATCAAACCACGGGAGAAGAGCCGTGCGTACGGGGACATCCTCGGCTGCGGGCACCCGGGCGCAGGACGAGCCCCGGAGCGGAGGTGGGTGACCCGTGGGTGAGGGGCAGCCGCCCAGCATGGGGGGCTCGGCCGCCGCTCCGTTAGCAGAGGCGTGTGGGCACAACTCGGGGCGAGCGGAGGACGGGGGAGGCTTTTATCCTAAAACCTTCCGTAAAATTGATCGGAAACAATAGCAAAGAGAAACAAAACCCCGAACCACCAAAAACCCAGAGCGCGGGGAATTGGCCAGGGGCGAGCGCTTGAAAGCGCGGGAGAACGGAGACACAGAGGACGAGGAGAGTGCAGGAAAACCTCCGTGTAAGAGCGATTCCCCCTTGGGGGATGCGCTGATGCATCGCTTGGAAAAAAGGGCTGGTTTTTGCTCTGTGGCTTAATTTCATCTTGAAATGAAAAAACTACAAAAGCGAATTGAAAGAGCCCTCTCCGCCGAGCTTGGACACGGGGCTGATTTCCCCGGCACCGCGGGCGCCCTCAGCTCTCCGCCTGGGCAGGGACAGGCCCCCCCGAGCCGGGGAGGGGGGCGCAGGGAAGCAGCTCTGTGTGCCCAGCTCCGGACGGACACGCTGCCGCGACCCGGGAGGAACAGGGACACTGACCAGGGGGAACCCGGGCGCTCCCAGGTCGGGAAGGTCACGCCCAGGGCTCTGTCCCCAAAGAGGCACAGCCCCCCGAGGTGGGCACGCTGCTGGCGCTCCTCCCGCCCCCCCAACACCATCACATCCCACAGGCCCTGGGACCGGCACAGCGCGGGCAGCGAGCGGGGCAGCACCAATCCCCTGGCCGGGGTTGAGCGTCCATTGGGCTGGGGCAGGGACCGAGCTGGAGAGTCCATTTCGGCTCCGCACCAGTTTGTCCTGCTCAAGCCAGAGCGTTAATCAATGAGATTGGCCCGGGATTAACGCTAACGAAGCAGCAGCAGCGTGGCTCTTGCAGGGTGGGGGACCCCAGCCCCTCCAAGGGGCTTCTGCCTGACTGGGTGGGGCAGGAGGCTGGAGCAGCCTCGCTGCTGGCTGTGCAGGCAATCCTGGACCCTTCCCACGAGAGATGGGCAGGCAGCCGGACAGAGAGCCCAGCCCATGGTGACCATCACCCAGCGCAGCCCCACAAGGGCCCAGGACCCTCAGCAGCCCCCCCAGAGCGTCACACAGACGGAGCAGTGACAGGGATGACAGACAGACGGGATGCTCACGGGTGTCAGACTGACATACGGGCGCTTTTCCCAACCCTGCCCCCCCCCCATCATCCTCAGCAGCTCCCACTCCCGTACGGACCCTCTCAAAGCCGGCTGGGAGGAGAGGAGCATCCCGTGAAGCAGGGAGAGCTCCCCAGGAGGATTCCCAGGGAGGGACGCAGCAGAGGGGACACCCGGGACAACCCCTCTGGAGCAGTCTTCGGAGTCTCCAGCACGTCTGGTCCGGACATGGCGCACTCCCCACAGGCAGAACCAGGGACCCGGCCAGCCCTGGCGCCGGGCCGCAGCGCTGTGGCAAATGGTGTGTTTTATCTTTCTGTGTCAGGATTTCTACAAAAAGGGGATAGTTCAGCTCTAAACGTAATGAGTTGGGAGAACAGCCCCCCCGTGGCTCCCTCCAGCTACCACGGCATCGATACCATCGATTGCTAAAAAGAACTAATAACCCTGGCCCGGGCGGGATGCGCTCCCCCCTCACAGGGTCCCGAATCCACCCCCCCGCGCCCCCCGTGCCTCCCATCAACACGGGGCCGGCTGGCGGAGGGAGGGTGGGGGTGGGCACAGCCCCCAGCGCAGGATGGGGACGGGTCCCAGCACCGCTGGAGGGACAGGACAAGCCGAGGGGTCGGAGGAGATGCTGCCGGGAGAGGATCTGGATGGGGAGGGAGAGCATAAACCTCCTCCCACACCCCCAGCCACCGGCTCAGGGCCTTACCAGCACTGCCCCGTTACCCCCACCCTGCCACGGCCACCCAAAATGAAGCCACAGGCACTCGCTCCAAGGAACTGGGGCTGGATGGGAGCGGAGAACCAGCGCGTTTGTGTCTGTCATCCCTCCGAGCACGCGGAGCAGCCAGGCCAGGGGCCCTCCCCATGCAGAGCCATCACTCCAGACCTTAAATCCTGGGGAAGCCGCTACAAGGCATGATCCCTCATCCATTTCCAGGGCCTGGAGAGGAGACCGGTGAAGTCCCCATGTCCAATTCCACAGAATCATGGAACAGTTTGGGTTGAAGGGACCTTACAGCCCCCCCAGTCCCACCCCCTGCCACAGGCAGGGACACCTTCCATAGCCCAGGGTGCTCCCAGCCTCCTCCAGCCTGGCCTTGGGCACTCCCAGGGATGGGGCACCCACAGCCTCTCCAATCCCAGTCTTTTCCATCCTTTCACGTTTCTGAGGAGGCACGGAGACGCACCCTGCCTGCTCCAGAGGAGGGAAGGCGAGAGCTGCCCATCCCAGTGGGACAGCCCGGAGCGCCTGGCCAGGTAACACCGGCACGGCACGCGCTCTCCTCCTTCCGTCCTGCTGAGCTTCCCAGAAAGGGAACGATAAAGCACCAGCCCACAGCTCGGCAGAGTTACTCAGTCTGTTGGAAACGAGTCCGACTCAACACAGAAGAAATAAAGTGTTGAAAAATGACCGACACAAACGCCAGCACCGATGGCGGAGACATTAAACTATCCGGTTATCCGACTGCCTCCTGCAAAGCCACCTCCCCCGCCTGGAGTCGGAGCCAGCGTGAACACGGCTGTGTGTTGGGGTGACTCTACAAAACGCTGCCCCTACCCAAAGGCACCAGCCTGTCTCCTGAGCTGCTCCCCCAGGACGCTGCCAGCCCACCCGGCTCCCCGCTGCGCTGCGAACCGGCCACCCAAGGGCACAGGGTGCCAGGCAGCTGGGGGACGGGGGGCCGTGGCCACCCAGGCAGCCCCCATCGCCAGCCGGTGCCCCCCCGGGGAAACTGCCAACAACATGACGCCCCTCCTTGCGACCTGCCAGGCAGAGGCTGCGGGGTCCTGGGTCCTCCCCAGGCATGTGCCCCCCTCGGCCGGGCAAGCCAAGGGCCCAACCTGGCCAGTGCCGGTGCTGAGCAGCAGCCTCCAGCCCCTACGGCACTGAAAACCCACCCAGGAGCGGAGACGCACCCGCTGCTCCTGCAAAAGTCATTTTGAACCCCCTCGGCTCTTGTCCTGGCGCTGGCAGGACCGTGCCAAAACAGCCACCGAAAACAAACCAGCCCACGGAGCGCGGCCGTCGGCAAGCGAGGGCACTGCGGCGAGCGAGCGGGTCGCTCGGCCGCCACGGCGAACACCGTGGCGAGCATCACTGCTCCCTCGCACGGCTCAGCGACCCTCCACCCCAGCAGAGCCGCTTCCCACGGCCCCACGGGACGGCGCCCAGGGGCCGACGAGCAGCAGGGTCGAGCGCACAGGCGGGGAGCGCGCAGCTACCTGTAAATAACCCTTCGTTAAGGAGATCCTCTGTGCTCGGTGTTATTCCGAGCAGGGATGATGGCAATCTCCCTTCTCCCGCTTTTCAATCATGTCTTGGGGGGAGCAGAAACCGGCCAGGCTGAATTAGAGAGACTTTTGTCGCGTTTAATATCAATTCATTTTGCAGACTGCTGACGCAGCGGGATTTCACAGCTCGGAATTTATGGTTCTTTCCAGGGACATGCGCAAAAAACGGGCGGAAAAAATACCCTGCCATCAGCACAAACCCACAAACTCTGCTGGGAAGGAGCGGGGGTCCGGAGGGACCCCTCCCCGGGTGTTCCCAGGGGAGCAGAGCTCCGCACGTCTGGGTCCGCAGCACCCGGCTCGTGCTTTCAGGAGGAGCTCAGCGGAGGCTCCCGGGAGACCCAGAGCTGCCCGCGGGCCGGGGCGCCCGTGTCCCGCAGGACCCCTGCCCGTGCCCAGCTCTCAGGCAGCGGCGCCGGCAGTGCCGGAGCCGTTATTACACCGTGTTATTCGGCCCCAAGGGGGTTTTATGCAAAATGACACACAATATAAATGACTGTTGTAAACAGAGAGTTTAATAAAGGGCTGTGTGCGAATTTACAGCCTCCCCAAGGATAATTAAAATTATTTATCTACTTACCTAGCTAGCCGCCGGAGCAGTCTATTAATTATTATCTATTATCCGCGGCCTGCTTTGCATGCTGCCGGCGCGTCGCCTGCCACCCCCAACACGGACGCACTGCAGCACGGGGAGAGCTGCGGGCAGCGCTGCCCGCCGGGGGGGCTGCCGGGACACCCCCCCCAACCCCTGGGGGGCGTCGGTACCTCGGGTGGTTCCGTGCCAGCCTGCAGCCAGCAAAGCACCAGCTCCACGCGACGGGAGCGGAGGCAGAGCCCCGAGCGCGGTGCGAGGCGATGCTCCGGCACCGAGCAGCCCCGGGGATGGTTTGGGGGGAGATGCCGCCCCCGCAGCCTGACGCAGTGCTACCTGCTCCTATTTATTAGCGTGACAGAGCAATCATCAGCGCGGGGGCACCGGGATCCCCCGGCTCCTCTCCACGCACAAAGAGACCTCAGGGGGCTCCGGTGTGCGGATACTTACCGCTGGTTTATTAGCTTAATAAACCCGGGCGGTGCTGCCAGGATGCCCGAGCCGGCCGCGAGCCCTCCACGCCGACGGAGCGGGCAGAGCCGCTGCGGCACAGGCTGGCGGCACGGCTGCCGTAGCCTGGCTGGCACCCAGAGCCTGCGTGGGGGCTGCCCTCGGCGGGGGGCACGGCCCCAAGGGCCTGGGAGGGCCTGGAACAGGTTGTGGGGAGCGGAGGATCCGGCTGCTCATCGCGGGCACCGCGAGCTGTCGCCTCCCAGCAGCGCCCCGTTAATCACCGCCACAACTGCTCTCCCTGCCCGGCTCCCGGCGCTTGCCCTCGACAGCCCCAGCGAGCGCGGGGCAGTGGGGGCACTGGTGATGCCAGGGACCCCCCACGGCCCCCGGGGACACGCTGGGACAGGCTGCATCCAGCGCAGCAGGCAGGACCTTTCCCCCAAGCTCCAGCGGGTCCAAGCCCGGGCACAGATCCCGGGGATGGGACGGCACCGTGGGGTGGGCGCCAGCGCGGCAGAGGAGCACGGCACGTGCTGGCTGAGAACGGCTCCGTCATCAGGCGCTTGAGCCCCTTCGCAGGCTGCTGGGCCATTGGAAGCCGTTTTGGCTGGCAGCGAGGGGCTCCTCTCCCCCCGCCCGGCATCCCGGCAGTGCCCGCTGCGCTTTGATCCCGGACCGTCACGCTTCCAGCCCCACAATCTAATGAAAGCCACGCGATCAAATTCCAGGCCATTACTCCAGGAAAGAGCCCTCCTCCGCGGCCGGCAGCGAGAGCTCCAAAGCAATTAAAGCCAGCCCGGCGCGCTGCCCGCCACGCGCGGGTCTCGGGGGGGCCGGGCGCGCAACGAGAGCGATGCAAGGATGTTAATGGAAGCGCTTCCAGGCTGTGCCGGGGGGGTTCTGGTAAACAAGGGCACGAGGCGAGGGCAGTTTCTAGAGCCCGGCCCCACGGCAGCAGCAATAAAGGCAGTGCTGGACCCGCCAAGGATAGACTTCTGGGGGAAAAGCTCATGTTCCCCCCCTAAAACCCCTGGCAAGCGCCCCCGCCTGTGGGGAGCGAGGGGCTGCCGGGGTCCTGGGCCCCGGCCCTGCTCTCCTGCCCACTCCCGGGATCACTGGACAATCTCCCCGTGGGATGGGGCTTGGTGACCACTATCACACAAGCGGCCAGGTCCTCGGTGCTGGGAATCCCAGCCGGCACACCACGGCGCACTGGCACCCACTCCCCAGCCCGCACCCGTGTGCACGGCCCCGGTGTGAAATGGCAAATAAAATCACCGTAACCAGCCAGAACCGGCGCTGGTGGGACAGCGGATGCAGACGATCACCATGGCTGGGTACCGCCGGCCCCCACGCCGCAGCACCGGTGTGGGGAGGGGGCAGCGCAGCGGGGGTGGCATCGATGGGGCCAGCAAGGAGCCCCAGGGACCTGGGGACAGAGAGCGCAGGGGTTGGGCAAGGCAGCCCGCGCCCAAGGGCAGCAACGGGGCGAAGGTGAACTCCCCAGGGAGGTGTTAGAGACCTGCTTCGGCACGGGCACTGCAGGCAGGTCCCCAATGGCTACGGAGGATCCAGCTGGCACAGGGGGCACAGGGGGCACCAGCCAGGGCTGCCTGCATGGCACCACTGCCACAGCCCACCATCACCAGGGATGCCTGGAACGTGCCGCAGGCTCCGCCACGCGCGGAGGGAGGGCTCTGCCCGCCCTGCCCAGCCTCTCGGCTGCCTGGTTGGAAGCAGCGGCATTTTCCCAGCCCAGCTTATCCCAGAGAGCGGGAGCACCAGCACCCCAGGGCTGGCACCGCACCTGGCAGCAGTGGGATCGCGGCCCGGCCTGCGGAAAGGTTCCTGACTGGAGCAGGGCTGTGCCGGCACACCAGTCCCCTCCTGCCTGGAAGGGCTTTGTGAGCGCCCAGGAGAGTCACCCAGAGCCACCAACTGATGCTCCTGCCCCGCTGCCACACGTGGAGCGGAACGGCAGCCTTGGGGAACCCCCCGGGTCATGCCAAAGCAAACAGTGCCATGCGTTTGCGTGCCCCCGGCCGCGCTGCCACCCCCTCCGACGGCTGCTCCCGAGCCCCAACCCCGGGATAGTTCTGGTTCGCTCCCCCCCTAAATCACGGCTGACGGCGGGGCTGCTCGCACTCCATTACCGAGAGAGCTCGCGCCGCGCCGCAGTTCCGTTTAGCTTGCAGAAACGGCAGCCTCGGAGGAGAAACCCACCCCGGCGCTCGGCGCGGATGATGGACGATTATGGACCATCTGCACTTTCAGGAGGGGAGAGATTTACGAGCGGCGCAGACAGCCAGGAGAGTGTCCATTACTATAACTCACTGGCCTCTTCACAGCCCGTACCCGGGACCTGCTGCCGCGGGAGAGTCCGGGTTAAGCGCCGCCAGGGAGGAAAATCAATTAGGTTTTTCTAATACGCCGTTGGCAGCGGGCGGGGGAGGGCGGCTCGGGGACCCCCGTGCGGGGCAGGGGGCTCTGCTGGCGGAGTTGGTCTGTGCTGCTGGAGCAGGGCGGCCACCCTGGCCCCTGCTCAAGGGCTGGGGGGCCCCTCGCAGCCCCCTTATCCACTGGTGATGGGGACACCATGGTCCCGCCGGGCGGAAAACCGGGATCCGAGAGCACCTGACCTGTGGCTGCAGAGGATGCCCACGGCGCGGGGGGGGCTGGCACGCTCCTCCTGTGCGCCGGACCCCCAGGGACAGAGACGGGCCAGGTTCCAGGGGAGGGAACCCCCTGCCCTCCGCAGCCGGCTGCGGCTGGGAACCCACGTTTCCATCTCGCACGCTCGCGGGAACAGCGAGCACTGGTCCTGCAGCCTCACTGGCGAGGTCCCGCGGGGGTGTCCGTAGCGGCGGCGCTGCCCTCCAGCGCCGCAGGGCCCAGACACCCACCCAACATCCCTCCACAGCCCCAGTCCATCCTCCACACTGCCCAGGGGCCCACACCAGCAGCGGAGACACCGCAGCCCCCTCCCCTTGCTTCCACCGAGGTCTCCACCAGCAAGACCAAGCGTGCGGCTGGGCCAGTGTGCCATCCCGGGAGCAAGCGGGATGAGGGGGGAGCAGACGGGATCTCCGAGCGGCAGAGGGATCCACGGCGAATAGCAATGGATCCCCCTGAGCTCTGGGGTTTTACCGGTGGGTTAGACCGCCAGGCAGCAATTACACGGTGTCACAAAAAGCCAAGTGCTCGTCTGTCAAGGTTCCTGCCCCCTGCTCGGCGGGGAGGTGTGGGGCGGGGGGCTGCTCCCCCTCCCCACGGGCTCCAGCCTGAGGTTTCTGAGGTCGGGCAGAGGAACTTTCCAAAGGAGAACCTGCCAAACGTGGGATTACGGCGCATAAATCCCTGCAAACTTCCTTCTGCGGCCTTCCAGCGCGTGGCCTTGGAGCGAAACGCTCCCGTGGTGCCTGTGGTCTGCCGGTGGGGGCGGGGAGGGGGCCACCTCCGCAACGCCGCAGCGCTGCTGCCGCTTCCTGGGGAGCCGTGCTCCCACTCCTCTTAAATGGGGTGGAGAGAAGGATCAGCAAGATGTTCCCGACAGCTGAAGGCAGGCGACGCTGGTGGGAGCCCGGCGCAGCACCCGCGGCAAAGCATCCGGAGCCACCGGCCGCTCCGGACTCTGAGTTGCCACGCGTGACCCAGAGAACGGGTTCTCCACACCCCTCCCCCAAAATGCTGCTGCCCCAACCCCCAGACTGTGGGCACAGAGGGAACCGCCGCACGCAGAGACGGGGACTGTCCCCCTGCGCCGGCCCCACCGGCATCACCGGGGGCGTCGCGCCACGGCCGGCCCCCCCCGAACGAGCGCGGCGATGACCCCGAGCACAGCCGGTGGCCAGGCGTGGCGGCGGAAAGCAGGGAAGATCCTCCCAAAACACGGAAGTGTCACCTTTGGAGACACTCTACGGTCACAGCCTTTGGAATTCAGCACGTGGTCTCTAACCGGTATACCCGAGAGGCGTTTTGTGCGCAGGAACACAACAGCAGGAGACATCCCTTCCGACGCCAGCGGCCCCCCCCCCAGCTCCTCTCCTCATACCTGCACCCCCCAGCTGCCTTCAGCAAGGCCAGGGGCACAGCTGACCCACCCCCACTGTCCGGCCCCTGGGCAGGTTGGTGTTGCACGGCCACAGGGACCCGGTGCCCACCGCTACGCCCAGTCCAGCCCCCCGGCACAGCCAGTGGGAACCACGAAATCCAGGGCTTTCAGGGCCAGAGGCCTCCAGGAAAGCCCACAGGGGAGATCCCACCAAATCAGGGACATTTCACAGCCAGGGAAGCACCGGGATCCTGCTTTGGAGCCATCACAGGCAGGGCTGGGAGCATCCCCTCGACCCCAGCCCTGCCCACGCTGCCCCTCCCCGCGGAGCTTGGTGGACAGGAGCGGGGTCTGCTCAACCTGTCCCGCCTCCCCAGAAGCATCCCAGGGGATGCTCCCCTCCTGCCATCAGGCAGGATTAGCTGTAACGAAAACCACGTGCTTTTCCGACCTCGTCCCGCGTTTAGGGCCCTCACTGTATCGGGTTTTATCCCGTGTAATATTCATCACGCTGGTTTATTTATGGGCCCCCTCTTCGGGAAGGTATTTTTCAGGCCTGGTGAATAAAACATAAGGCTTTGCTGCTTGTCAGAGAGGACGTGGCCCCCCCCCCGACGTCACCCTGAGTAACGGCCCTTCGCTCTCCCCAGCGGCCGCACTTTGAGGGAAATTTATTCGTATTTGGGTTCGCGCTGGTCGGGGAGATGCCAATTCTTCCCCCTTCAGAATAAATGAAGCTTCAGCTCTACGGCAAGGGGTGGGAGCAGGGTGGGTGGGTGCCGAGGGACAGCATGGGACCCCGGGCACGCAGCCTCTCCTGCGGGTGGGAGACGTGGGACAGGGCTGGAGCAGCGAGCCCGGCTCCTAGCGCTGCCCCGCTGCGGGAAAAGCCCCCGTCTAAAGCCCAGACAGCGCTGGTCGGCTTCCCCCACGCTGCTGGGGAGTCCAGACCCCTCCCCACAGCACCTCCGCATGCAGAACTCCCCCTGCCCTGAGAGGACCGCGCCCAGCGCCGGGTGCCCCCCAGGCGCAAAGCAAGCCTCCAGAGGTGCACCGAGCCCCTTCCCCGCAACAGCAGCTCCATCCCGGAGGCAAGAAACCCATTCCCTCCGCTCGCAGGGATCCCCCCTACCCCTTCAGCCTCCCTCCAAGGGCTCGCTGCCCACCCAGGGGCTCCCAGCACCGAAACACCGGCACCCTCCAGGCCGGAGCCTGACGCCCCCAGCACGGGCGCTGCTGGAGCCCGGCAGGACACGCAGCAGGGAAGGCTCCAGCCTCGGCCACGCTCTCCGAAACACGTGTTGGGTGTTGAAGGGCTGATTTTGGGAGTGCAGCTGCCCCGGCCACGGGCAGGGATGGCAGGCGCTGGCTCCCAGCGTGGCAATTCCAACCATCCAGGCTGGCTGCAGGTTCCCGGCGCATGGGACGTGCCTGGAGCTCGCAGCCAGCTCGGTCCTGCCCCACCACATACCCGGGGGGGGGGGTGTGTCTCTATACACTGTGTACGCCAGCAGCACCTCACACCCGCTCTGTGAACGAGGAGATGGTCGTGCCCGAGGAGCCCGCCTCGCTCTGGCAGCACAAGCCCACTGGGCCCCCCAGTCCCACCCCTGCCACGGGCAGGGACACCTTCCATAGCCCAGGGTGCTCCCAGCCTCCTCCAGCCTGGCCTTGGACACTCCCAGGGATGGGGCACCCACAGCTTCTCTGGGAACCTGTCCCAGTGCCCCCCACCCTCTGCGGGAAGAATTCCTTCCTGATGGCCCATCTCCATCTCCCTCTTTCCATTTAAACCCGTCACCCCTTGTCCTGTCACTCCCTGCCCTTGGGAAAGTCCCCCCCAGCTTTCTTGTACCCCCCCAGGCACTGGAAGGGGCTCTGAGGTCTCCCCGGAGCCTTCCCTTCTCCAGGCTGAACAAGCCCAGGAGCACTGAGCGCATCCCGCCGACGCACGCGGTGCAGCCCGGCAGAGCCGGGGCAAACCCTTCCCTTCGCCGGTTGGGGATCTCCTGGCTGCCACCCAAAGTTCCCATTAACAAATCAAACCATGAAACCCAACGGGAGCGGCCAGGAGATTCCCCTCCATCGCCTCCTAATTTATAGGGTTCCTGGTTCAGCCGTTTAACAGAAGCAAAATTCTATCAAAGAGGCACTAAAACCCGGCGCTGCGGCTTCGACGCCGTCACCGGCGTTCATCTGGAGACTGCTCGGGATGTAATTCCTTGATGGTTAATTTTTAATATTCCAGGCAAACTCGTTAAATTTGACTGAAGAGAAGGAGAAGCAATCAGAGTTAAAAATCAGCGGAAGGACTACCATAAATCATGCCGGGGAGGATTCCGCAGGCGTCCCACCGGAGCTGCTTGTGCCGAAAAGGAAGGGAGGGTCGCCATACCCCGGGAAACTCCAAAGGGAGGAGAGGGAACCGGCTCCACGCGACGCCCCTGGGACACAGAAGGGCCGCGGAGCATTTTCCAGAGCAGTGAGGATCCCTGCTCCCTGGAGGGATGGGGAGCACAGGGACGGGGAGCACAGGGACAGTGCCGGGGCCCTGTCTATCACGGGAGGTGGCCACGGCTCTGACCCCCCGGCCAGGCCATCGGCAGCCGGGCACACACCACGGCTTTGCTGGGACTGAGCACCTCCCAGCGCCCACCGATGCGTCCCAGCACCCCCAGCGCCCCCAACCTCCTCGACGCAGGCGTTGGGTAGCCCATGATATTTGGGGATGCCTCGCTGGCCTTCCAGCCCCCACCCACCCCCTTCTCAGCACCCCCACACCCAGCGCGTGGGATCCTGGGGCTTGACGTGACGCGAGCACAAACCCGTTTGGTGTCCAAGCACAGCTCTCGGGGCGATACCCAAACCCTCGCCCGCGCTCTGAACGAAGCCCCCGCCTCCCCTCTGCGGGGTCAGGGTCAGCCCTGCCACCCCCTCACACCCCCTCCACAACCATGTGTCCTGGTGTGGCCACCCCCCCCAGGCACCAGCACTGTCCCTGCTGCGGGCTCCACATCCAGGACTCTGCACCACCCCGGTTACCTGTGGGGGGCCCCACAGCCCCCTCACCCATGGCCCAGCACCTGCCATCCTCCCTCCACCGCCCCAGCTCCCCTCTCCGGAGCAGGGTGAGCCCCCAGCCCCTTGGGGGGCAGCGCAGCGCATTCTGGGGCCAAATCCATGCTTTTCTACTTTCAGCTTCCGATTTCTTTTCCAACACCTTTCAGAAACCCCTCCAAATCCCCCGGCCCAGCCCAGGGGGAGGAGGACAGACAGCTCTACTCAGCCAACCTCCCGCATCTTACTGGGTTCACAGGAACCAGTAGGGGCCTCCCGGCTCCTGGATCACACACACAGCTTGCTCCCTCGCCTCTCCTTTCCCTTCTTTGCACTTTTCTTTTACTTATCTTGCAGAAAATAAAAGCAGCCAAAGCTTCTCGCCGCTTCATCTCGATTCTGTCAGTTTTATGTCTCAAACGCGCACGCAGATTTCGCTGTTTCTTTATTTCTTCATTAAGGCTCCAATAAAAACCTTATAAAAACGCCCTTTTTTGTTGTTAATTGCAGTTTCTGGTTCAATATGCAAGTTGTGCCGGCTCTCCTCCCAGACTCCCCAAGCCTCCCGGTAAATACTGCAGCCGCCCCAGCCTAACCGCGCTGCCCGCTGCGCGTTTCCGCAGCGATCGGAGCCCGGCAGCGGCCTCTCCCCCCAAACGGCGTCTCCCCCGGCGCGGCAAAGAGCTCGCGGCGGCCCCCACGGCTCCAGCAGCAGGGCAGGACCAGCTGCTTGGAGTGACTCCCCCTGCCCAAGCCCACAGCATCCCGGTCCAGCCCCGCGGGATCCCCGGCGTCGCGGCGCAGCCTCGGCCGGGAAAGCACCGTTGGAAGGTGCCGCGGGTGCCGGATCAGGGCGGGAGCAGCTCTGCTACAGCTGTGGATGCTCCGCAGCACCCCGGGTCACCCAGCGAGGGGGCAAGGAAGGTTCCTGGCCCGCGGGGACGCAGCCCGGGAGGTCGGCGCTGCGTTTCCAGGGGCCAAACCCACCCGTGGAGCCCCTGTCGAAGCCGGGACGGTGCCAGGGACGCGGGCGGCCCGTTCACCGCCAGCGTTGGGTCCCCAGCACTTTACAAGGCTCCGTTACCCCTTGCCCGCGTCTGTGCGGCGCCAGCCACCGCGCTCTGACGTTTCCCATATCGAGCAGCTGCCGCGGGCTGAGGTTTTGAGGGAAGTTTGAGTGAGAACGGTTCAAACGTTCCCGAGAGCAAGGCTGTGGAAAACCGCTGTTCTGACACAAAATGTGTTTACAACCCCGACGCTCGGAAAGCCCCGCACCTTCCCACGCCCCTCGGCCCCCGCCCGCCCGAAGCTCTGGTGCTGCGCCCCGCTGCGCACACAGCGGCCATTCCCATCCTCACAAATCCAGGGAATACGTCAAGGAAAGGGAGTTGGCAAAGCATGGCTGAGAGCCCCGGGACGAGGCAGCGAGACACAGCCCGGCCTCTGCGCTCCCACGCTGCCCCTTCCCCAGCCCCACAGCGCGAGGGGGTGCGATCCTGCAGCGGGGCAGCCCATCGCCCGTCGCATCCCCTCCGCTAGACCGAACGCTCGCAGCCGTGCCGCAGAGGTGGCAGAGCCCGGGCTGGGCAGCCTCCACCGCCGGGACGTCCCCAGGGAGCCGGGATCAGCTCCGCAGCCGGCCGGCTGCCCGGCTGCCAAACCCTGAAAGGTTATTTACCCCCGACCCAGGGCGGGGGGGGCTCATGCTCAAGTAACACAAGGGGCCCTTAACAGCAACCTCCGAGAATCAAACCGAGTGCGAAGGGGCACGGCCGTCGAGCACGGGGAAATGAAGCTGTTGGAGACTCCAGCTCGTTAAACGGCTCCGATAACACTTGGGTTTAATGGCACATTTAATTCAGACTTAACTGCGGGGGAGCTCCACAGAAGCCCCGACGGCAACCGCAGGAAGAGCGGATAAACGGGTCGTGGCTAGCGCTGACACACCGAGCACCCAACCCCGGCATGGTCAGAATGTGTTAACGCCCGCGACGTTCCATGACACCTCAGAACCAGGCTCCGAGGGACAGAGAGTCCCCGTGCCCTGACGACGGGGATGAGCAGGGTCTACGCCGGCGCTGGCTACCCGCTCTCGTGCCTGTACGACTCGCAAGTGCACGGAGCGCCAGGAAAGCCGGGGGACCACGGGCCGGGACGAGCAGCAGCAACGCGGCAGCGCTCACCCCTAAGAGAAGAATTCAGTAACCGGCAGCCAGAAACTCCCAACTCCTGGAGTGAAAACAGCTCCCGCAGCAAAACGCACCCAGGAATTAGCTTGGCGTAGCCACCTCCACCAGTCAGCAGGAAAATCAACCGTCTGGGTGCTAATTCTGGACAACTCAACCGCGCCAAGCTCAAGGTTTCTTTACGCCATCGTTTTTCACTCAAAAGAAAGGGAGGGGAACGTCGGGCTCTCGCGGCGAGCGCGTGTTTGGGAAGCGAGCTGCTCTGGTGCATCACCCTGCCGCGGTACCGCATCACAGTCCAGCCGAGCCGGCGGCCCCAGAGCAGGAGAAACCAAGACACCGCGAATAAAGTGCGACTTTAAAACACCGGTAGCCTGACAGCGCTGGACGAAGCCTCCCAACGCGCAGCGTCGCATTGATGCCTTCCCCTAATAAAGTCGATGCCGGTCTAGCTTCGCTGCCTGCAGCGCATTTGCTCAATTAGAGGAGAACAAATAAGGCAACAAGCCAAGATGGAAGTGGTAAACACCGCGCCGAGCTCACGGGGCTGCTGCACCCCAACCGCAGCAGCCGCCCGCTTCCAACCCGCCCCCTGCCCGCACGCTGCCGGCCCCGGGGCTGGGGTGAGGGATCTGCACCTCTCCCCGTCATCCTCCTGCCCTGCGGGGCCGAGCACCCCCCGAGCGGGCACAGCACCCGCCGTGGGACCTCATGGCTCAAGGGCAAAGACGATGCCGTGGTCTGTTATCCAACGGCAGCATCGGCTTCACAGCCGCTTTGGGATCTCCCCCTCCCCAGATCGGGACGGGACAGTGGCACAACCGCAGCGGTTTCCCTCCCGTCACACCCAGCCTTGCAGAAACACCCAAGCCCCGTTGCACCCATGCCCCAGCACTGCTTCCAGCGCGGCGCGCGCCGTGCTCCGCTCCCCAGGGTGTCCCCAGCACCCCGTGCCGCAGCCGCTCCGGGGCTCCTTGGAGCCGTCCCACTGCATGGGCTCACTGCATCCCCCCGAAGCAGGCGAATGGCTCTGATCCCCCCCGACATCTCCGGGGGGCTGCGGGCAGCCGTTGTCACGGTGTCCCTGGCTCTCAGTTGGTGTTCTAAAAGCAACTACAACAGCCCAAGCTGTAAGGTTTGCCAGCTCCAGGGTGCCTTCCTGCCGTGGAGCGAGAGGGGTGCCCCATGGCTCCGGGCAGAGCCAGGACCCAGCATCTGCCGGCCACGCCACAGAGGCACAAGTGTCCCAGCCAGAGCCCAGCCCCGGCCGAGTCCCGCACTCCTCGCCCGCGCCAGCCCCTCTGCTGGGCTCCCGGTGCTGAACGAGCGGCGCAGAGCTCCCGCTATTCCTCCTGAAGCTCCTTCCCGCAGCGAGGGCCCCTTCCCCGCTCCCGCCCGAGGAGGCACGCGGGGATGTTTTGGCACGCTGTAAAGTTCTGTCACATCCCACTGAGCTCCTGCTCTCACCACCAGCTCTAAATCCACAACCCCGACTGGGATTTCCACCCGGCCCCCGCAGCAGGGAGGGATTATGGCACCTCAGCTCAGTGGCAGCGATAATCCTCCGCCTTATCAGCGCGGGGAGCAGCCGGTGACAAGGCCGGCGAGAGCTCGCGGGGACCCCGATGCCAGCATCGCCCACCCCGGCTCCTGGCAGCGGGCGGGGGTTGCTGCCCGGTCTGCGGTGCCGATCCTGCGGCAAACCTGCTCCAGATCCAGAAAAGACCCTTTCCAGATGACCCCAGCCCTGTACGGGGGGAGGGGGCGCGAGGGGTCATCCCCAGTACAGAGCTGCCCTCATCAGCATCGATGTAATTAGAGCAGTTAACCCACAGCCCGGAGTCAGCGCTGGGCGAGCGTCTGCCACTCCGGACCCTCCTCGCCCCCACGCTCCGGCACCCGCGCTCCCCTTACTCCACTCCTGCCCCCCCCTCCCCGGCACATCTCATCTCTCCGCTGTCCTCTACACCCCCCTGCCCCGCACGCGCAGGGCAGCAGCACAGCAGAAGGATTTAATTGCGTGTCAAAATTAAATCTCTTTTGATGAAGAACAATTCAGCTACGGCTCTGCCTAATCAAATTAACAAAGTCCTTTTTGATTTTCAATTATCTTCTTCGCTGGAACACTTTATCCGCTGCTCCTGCGATACCGCTGACAAGCCCCGACTGACAATGGGGGTGTCCGGCAGGGCAGGGCGAGCGCGGGAGCCCTCCGCCGCCTGCCCCCGTGCCGGGAAGCAACCGGGACAAGCCCACGAGGTTAAGCAAGACCCGCAGCCCCTCGCTGCGGCACGGCCGGACCCCCACCTCCACGGCTGGGGATGGAGCAGCCCCTCTCCTCGCCGGGATGCCGCCACAACAGGCCCGGTGCAAGGGTTGCACCGGAACCGTCCCACCCACAGCACCCCCACCGAACTGCTGCAACACCCTCACCCCAAACCACACCTGGGGACAGCCAGCAGCAAGGCCAGCCCTGCCCGTGGCAGGGGGACAGGGGACCCAGGGGAGCCCACCCACGAGCTGGGGGCTGCCACAGCACCCTCCTTGGGAGGACGCTGTGCACCCATCACCTCTTCAGCAGCGCCCATCGCTGCCCACCTCCCCAGGGCACCCATCGCTGCAGCGCCCGGGTGCTGCCTGGCCCCTGAGCTGCATGGGCAGGGCTGGAGCCCACCAAAGGGGAGCCCAGCAGGATGGGGACTCACCCAGCCAGGACCCCGTGCTCAGCGCTGGCCAGTTATCGCTCAGGCGTGACACTGAGAGGTCACTTAAGGAAGAGACTTGGCTGCTGTAAGACGTTCGGAGAGTCTAGCACATGGCCACAGGGCACAGACCCTGGCAGAGGACGCAGGGTGCAGACCCCCAGAGCTGACCCCCTGTTTGTGCCCAGAAGGTGCCTGGATCTCGTCTCCCAGGGCAGCAGGCAGGCAGGTGATGTGCCAGCCTGCCAGTCCATGGTGGTGGGCAGCATGCCTGGCAGAGGACGGGCAGACCCCACTTTGCAGACGGCAGACACGAGCGCTGAGGCTGCCCCGAGCTGCCCGGCCCTGGAGCCTCGAGGGATGGCTCCATCCCCTCCCCATCCTACCAGGGACCTGGAGAGGATGGAGCTCCCTGTGCTCCCCGTTCTGACAGCCCCCAGGGACACGCAGGTGGTGACAGACGGAACTCAGCCCCAGCAAGAGGGCACATCCTGCACCCCGGCCGGTGCCAGCTCACCTGAGCACCCCACACCGGCGGTTCCGTGCGCACACACCACAGGCTGCGGAGCTCTGAGCTCCCTGCAGCTCGAGAGAGACATTAAGCTCTGATGGCAGGACAAAATGTATTAGAAGATGCTAATTTAATTAAAAGAACAGAACAACGGCTAAATTAGCAAGCGAAGGCGAACACCTCTGTAACGAGATGCAGATACGAGAGCAGAGGGACGCAGCACGGGCCCACGGCAGAGGCACAGGCTGAGCTACCCCACTGAGGATGGGGTTCGAAGGACCACCTCCCCGCCGCAGATGCTCAGGGTGGGCGGGCAGGCACACAAGACTTATCCTAACCTTAAACCCCAGCTTATGCTCCAACTTGCAGCCCTCTCCCTTCTCCCAGCCATGCTGAGGACCCTCCCACAGCTCCCCTCCTCCCTAGCACGGTTTCTGATGTTCCATCTCCATCTCCCTCTTTCCGTTTAAACCCGTCACCCCTTGTCCTGTCACTCCCTGCCCTTGGGAAAAGCCCCCCCCAGCTTTCTTGTAGCCCCCCAGGCACTGGAAGGGGCTCTAAGGTCTCCCTGGAGCCTTCCCTGCTCCAGGCTGAACCCCCCAACCCCCCCAGCCTGTCCCCATGGCAGAGGGGCTCCAGCCCTCAGACCATCCCCGTGGCCTCCTCCAGACTCGCTCCCACAGCTCCGTGTCCTCCTGCTGTTGGGGGCCCCAGAGCTGGAGGCAGAACTGGGGGGGGGGGGGGGGGGGCGCCCCCAGCTCCATCCTGCAGCCCCTGCCGAGCCTCGAGCGCAGCTTTGGTGCCTTTTCTCGCTTGTATTAAGCTGTTTTCCAGGGAAACAGCCTTAACGCGGACCGGTCTCCGGTGGAGCCGACCCCTGCAGCCGCCCCGGGCCCCGCACGAGCGGCGCCAGGACCCCGCCAAGCATCCCGCACCGGAGAGCCCCCGGGGCCGCCCCCACCCCGCTCCCCGCCGCGAGCCCGGCCCGGGGCCGCCCCCTACCGGCCACCGGGGCACACCGAGGGGGGTGGGCTGTCACGGGCCGGGACACCCCCGGGCCTCCCTTCCACTCCCCCCAGGCTGAACATCCCCCTCGGGGGGACCCAGCCGTCTCCTCCTGTCGCACAAGGAGCATCCCCGGGTCCCGGCACCGACAGCTGCCGACGGCACGTCCCCCCTGCGAAGCCCCACCGACACAGCATTTGGAGACGGGACACCCCAAATCCATAGGCAGCTCCCCACGGCCTGGTCCCTGCGCGATGGGGACCTGCGGGATGCCATCCCGGCCCCGCTCCACGGCTGTCCCGGCACAGAGCTGCCCCGACAGCCCGCGGCGAGAAGGGCGGGCACGCCAGGAGCCAGTTCCGCAAGAGGGGCACGGCGTGTCCAACGCACCCCAATTTTAGGGCTCGGCTCAACCGTGGGGTGACCGGGACCGGAGCAGCAGCCCCATCCATCGCTGGGTACGGCGGTGAGCACGCAGAGGGGCCGGAGGGACCCTCGCTGCTCCTCCAGAACGTCCCTGCTTCCAAAGCGACTCACTGATGGCCTCTTCATGGATGAAGGGATGGGCTCCCATTCCCAGGTCTCTCCACTTCCACTCCCTTTTGTGCCTTTTTCCAAAGAGGGGTTGATCACATCCTGGCAGATGCCGGGAGCAGACGCCTAATGGAGGCCATCTGCCACATTTCACAGGGAAAATTATTCAGGCTCGCTAGGACTTTAATTTAATCAGCTGGCACCGAAGTGGGCACCGGGCTTTCAGGGGAGCAGGTGTGTGCGCGAACCGGCAAAGGCGAACGCTCCCTCTCCATTCCCAGAGCCCACGGAATAGGGGCTGACAGTGCTCCCGGCCACCAGCTCAAAGGGCACAACTCCCACCGCGCCCCCGGCACTCTGCTACCAGGGAGCATTTCCATTCGGAAGAGCTCCCCCAGTAGCCCCAGCCTCTGGGAATGGCAGCGCGTCGGCAAGATTCATGGCAGGTGACATGGGAGCAGATGGGACTTTGGCTACAAGTGGAAGGAGGCTGCTGGCCACGCTGGCCGTCACGTTCGTCCCCCCCAGCCTCCCTGTGGACCCAGCCGCTGCTATCCCGAGGGAAGGAGCAGGAGGGAGCCATCCCTGGGGACCCGGCAGCTTCCTTCGGGGCAGCTGCGGGTGCCGCACGGAGCTCACCCACCTTCCCGTCCCCTTCCCATCCCGGATGAAACCGTCCCACTCTCGCTCCCCCCAGATCCCTCCCACATGTGAGGTGACAAATCGATTTACTACCAAGAGGGGGAAGCGCCAGCCTGGCGCTTGGAAAGGGGGACGGGCAGAAAGATGCCGCATCCTCCAAAATCCCTGCCTAAGCCCAAGGCGAGGCAGCTTCCCTGAGCCCAGCGGCTCGCGGCTGGGATGCTCCTGGTGCCTGTGCTACCCTCGAGAGGGGATGAGCGCGTGTCCGTCCAAGGAAGGAGGCGGACGCAGCACGGCCTCTGCTCCAGGCACCTGCGTGCAGGTCTGGGATCTCTCCAAGCGTGTGGGGTCTCGCTGCCTCCACCACGGACCAGAGAGGATGCACAGGAACATCCCACCACGGCTGCCCCACACCGCGGGCCCCATAAGCACACAGCGGGGTCCCAGGCGTGCAGCGGAGCGAAGTAAAAGGTGAAGTGACACGAGTACAACACAGCACAGGGAGGGAGACGGGGACACCGGTACCCAAAATGGTCCATTACAGCCCCCATTTAATCACCGGCCTGGAAAAGGACAAAACCTCCATCAACCCCCCGCTGATCTGGCCTAAAGGAAAATTCTTCCTGACCCCACATCTGGGGGCACATTCACACCCAAGCCAATGATTGTGTCACATCCTGCAAATAAAAGCCATTTACCACGTTCTCCCAGCCGTACCACTTTCTCCCCAACATCACAGCACGTCCAGGCTCCCCCAAAACACGTTTTGCCACGCGTGAGCTCCCCAGCGATGGCCCCACAGACACCGCACGGCCCCACGGCCGGGGGCGCGCGTGGCCCCGACACGCTGTTGGTTAACGCGCGGCTGGACCCCCGCGGGCACCAGTCCCTCCCGCATCACCCCCCTCCCTTCTACCAACACCCACGGCCGCTCCAACGGGCCCGTTATTGACACACGGCACGAAGGGCGTTATCCGCCTTCCACGGCGCTCACTGGCCGCGCTTTGGCTACCGCGGGCGGGTCCGCGGTTGCCCCGCAGAGCGCCGCCGCACGCCGCTCGCCCACGGGCTGGTGCCGCAGGATCGCTTCCCTGCACGGTGCAAGCCCCAAACCCGGGCTGAGCTCCCCCCCACCCCACGGCAGGGCGTTGTCCCGGGGGGTGGTCACAGCCAGAGCCTGACCCATCGGCACCCCCCGGGGCAGCGGGAAGGAGCAACCCCCAAACCTCATCCCTGGGGCTACTGGGAATCTGCACTCACCCACCTGCTCTGGACCTTTCCAGAAGGCTATGGTCCAGCCAAGCTGGAAAATCCATGGAGCTAGAAGGAAACTGGGCGTGGGGGGGGGACAGGGATAACTTGGCAGCTGCTCACATTTAGTTTGCACCTTCTTTGCCAGTGTGGAAGGAAACAAACGACCTGTGAAGAGAACCGAGCGCAGTGATTCATTACCCCTGATGTGTGATGATGGCTTAATTATTTTTCTAACTGGGGAGAGACGCTTTCTGACAGCAGGTGCAAATTAATTCTCCACTGTTTTAAGGAGTGATCGGCCCAGGACAAGCAGAAAACTGGAAAACCTAATTAAAATCGGGAGCTGGGTGGAATAAATGGAGCGGGGAGTTTGTTTGCACGGGGCTGACGGGTACTAGCGATCGCTGGGGAAGGCACCGGGGCTCCCAGCAGGAAAGCGGAGCGGCCTCAGCGGCTCTGAGCCTGGCCGGGCTCGGGGTTCGGGGCAGGGGGCGTCACGGTAGCCAGGGAAAACCAGGACTCGCTCAAGGGAGAGGCGTCTATGGCTCCGCACGTGCTGGGTGGCGAGGCACGGCGTCAGCAGCCAGACTACAGCACCAGGGACCCCTGGGGCTCCCACCCCTCGGGGGCAACAGTTACCGAGCCCCCAGCACCCGCCGAGAAGCTGTCCCACTTCTGCCCAGTCAGAGCGGGTCAAACACCTTCAGAGGAGCCAGTTCCCGGCTTCCGAACCTCCAGCCCAGGCTTCCAGGAGCAAGAGGAGCCAAGGGGGCTCTTCCCAGCCCGGATCCAGCAGCACCCACCATCCAGGGCTGCGATGAAGAGGGAAGGATATCCAAGAGCTGGAGGTTTTGCCACGGGGGGGAGCAGCCCGGGACCGACCAGGAATGTCTCCAGCTCGGTAATCAGGGAGAAAAGAGTTTATGTTGAGCAGTTGCCATGGAAACACTATCTATACTTTCTTGCAGCTCCAGATCCCAGCTCTCCCAGTTCCTCTCCCTCCACTGCCCAGGCGGCATGGCCCTCACAGAAGTGGTCTCCATCACGCCCTCCCTCCACCTGTGCTTTGGCCTGGGGGGCTCCAGCCCCCCCCACAATCGCCAGCGGGATCCCTCATGGCCTCGGGAGGGCTAAGCCAGCGTGGGGCTGCTCCCCAGCTGCATCCCAGAGCATCTCCAGGGGTTTTAAGGGAAGCAGGGCCTGGAGCCTGCCTGGTTCCACGCTGCAGCCCAGGACCCCCCACCACTGCCCATCCCCTGGGACAGCCCATCCGGCCCCCCTGCGCCCCACAGACCCGCAGCCAGGAGAGTGCTCGGAGCTCAGCCTTGGCAGAGATGCTCAAGAAGAGCCAGGCAAGCCCCCCACAGAGATGGCTGCCCCCTCCCACACACACGCACCTGTCTCTGCAGCACCCGGGACCCCGCCTGGACCATGCAAAGCCAAAACCAGGGGACCAGCAGCATCAGGGGGTTAAAGGGGTGTCCTGCTCTCCCTGCTCATCCTCCTGCCTGTGGATGCTGCTGTCAGAGGCACCCAGAGCTCTCAGCCCCACTCATCCCACCCCACCACCCTGGGGGGGGCATCCTGCCTTTCAAGCCCACCTGCTGGGCTGCTCTGCCAGTCACCCCCTGCTCCGACCCACCAGCAATGCTGGGAAAAAGAGCCCTAATTGCTTTTTGTTTTTCTGTTTCTCCCACCATTAAATCCCTTCTTCATCCCTAATAGTTTGGGATTATATGAAGGTTAATATGTTTCGGGTTCCACACAAGTACAGCTAATTAACAAACAGTCCCCTCAATTCCCTTTAATGCCTACACGTGTAATGCGATCCCTGCAATTACCTGCTTCCCAAAGCCATTACCAGCCACGGAAAATGAGCTGGAACAGGTGATAAAACCCTTCTTGCAGTGGTTCATAAAAGGAGCTGATCCCCAGGCACCAGCTCCCCCCACACTCAGCTGGAAGGGGCCAGCACTCTTCCCGGGCCACCAGCATTCCCTCCTCCCAGAGATCCCTCCAACTCCACTCGCTCCAGCCCTGAGCTTCGCCCGCTCTTGGGTGGCTGAGCCCAGACTTGCTGCTTCAGGCCACAGCACTTGGTGAGCCCCAGCCCTCCTCCTGCTGACAAACGTGCGTCAAAGCAACCCCCCCACATGCTGGGGTACCCCAGGCGAGGGAGCGGAGCTCTGCTCCCGACGGACACCCTCACCTACTTGGTCACGACGGTGCGAGCAGAGCCAAAGCCAGGCCTGGCTCTGCCACCGTCCGAACGCAGAGCTGAGCCACCATCCCTAGGGATGCACCGCTAAAGGGGCAGAGGGGTTCGCCACCCACCCCCCCCAGGGAAAAGGGGAGGGAACCCAGAAGGGCAGGAGAGCCCTCATCCACCCTCCCCATCTTCCCAGAGCAAGAGCATCCTGCGCAGGCTTCGAGGGACCACGGCCAACCCCGCTTCGCCCTGCCCGGGGAGCTGTGCTGTTCCTGCGGCGAAGCCACTTCACGTCTGCTTTCGGGAGCCACCGAGGGAGAGACCCCGTGCCAAGGGGGGTCTCAGCAAACTGCTCCACCGGTCTGTCAGCCCTCGTGAAATCCCTGTCCCTACAGGCAAGTTCCAGTCTCCAGCACCTGGATCGGTGGTGCCTGCGCCTGCCAGAGGAGAGAGCTCCCCGATAACCAGCGTCTCTGCTCCATTGTCTACACAGCAGCGGCGACACACGGACCCTCTCCGGAGCCTGCAGCCCCCGGGGAGCACCCGGGGAAGACCTCAGCCCGGCACAGGACTTCTCCCTGTGCCCAGGGCCAACCGCAGTGCCGGGGGAGCAGCGGGCACCATCCCCCTCTACCCAGCACCCCACAGCTACGGGGACACCCCAGACCCCACGTCCAGCAGGGAAACCGCTCCCCCAGGGATGCTCAGAGAGAATGGATCGGCTCCACAGACACGAGGGACCCCCTCACCCAGCACATCAGCAGTGGGGGGGGGGGCTGGGCACACAGCCCAGGCATCCCCCACATCCAGCTCCTCCAGCACCGGCACAGCCATCCCAAGGGAAGCGTGCCGCAGCCCGCCGTGCCAGCGGGTCCGAGCACCCACCAGCAGGGTCACCGTTCGGCTGGAATTCTTAGGCTGGACTTCAGCTGAGGTTTATCCGTGCCACGCAGCCACCCGAGCCACGCAGCCCAGCCCGGGGGACAGCGGGGATGCCACCAGTTAGGGCACGATGACCAGGCAGGTGCTCGGCTCTGGGCGGGGGGGGGCATCCTGCCCATCACCCCCCATCCCACAGGCACCGGCTGGCCTCTCCATAACCGCATCTTATCTTCTCAGCGCCCTCCCCGAGTGCCCAGAGCCCCCTCCAGTGATGGGCCTCCTATGCCAGAGCTTCTTATAAATGTAAATTGGGAACAGCCTCACAGCACAGGAGGAAAATCACTGTAAACAAAATCTCCGTTGCTGTGGAAACCATTAAAAATAGATTCCCCACGCTCCCCCCTTTTGTGCTGGGTATTATACAGCTGGGTTCCTTCATTCCACATTATTATTACTTTTTAATTATGAATAATTTCCTCCCTTCTATAGGAAGACAGAGTAAAAAACAGAACTTTCCAAACGAGGGGGCCTTTAGGATATGTTTCGATATGCAAATGAAGGCAAACATGCATTCTGGAGTGTTTATGCCACAGGGCAAAAATCCTCCTGCGTTAACCCTTCCCGTGCCACGCTCCCCGTTTTCACCCCTTTCCTCCAGCCGGGACGCCCGGGCACCCCCGCTCCTGCAGAAAGTTGGCGTAAGGACGACGGCAGAGAGCAGCGGTGGGGGAACGCTGGGGGGAGTTTTCCCAAGGGCAGGGAGGGACAGGACAAGGGGTGACAGGTTTAAATGGAAAGAGGGAGATGGAGATGGGCCATCGGGAAGGAATTCTTCCCAGAGAGAGTAGGGGGCACTGGGACAGGTTCCCAGAGAAGCTGTGGGTGCCCCATCCCTGGGAGTGTCCAAGGCCAGGCTGGAGGAGGCTTGGAGCGACCTGGGCTATGAAAGGTGTCCCTGCCCGTGGCAGGGAGTGGGCTGGGGGGGCTTTAAGGTCCCTCCCAGCCCAAACCAGTCTGGGATTCATCCTTGGGGAGGGACCATGCTCTCCTGCCAGCCCTGCCACGTAACAGCAATGCTCTCGTGGCAGGGACCAGCTCTGCCTTCACCCCAGCACTCCTCGCTGAGCAGAAACATTAAGACCAGCACAACTTTTGCTGCCTCAGCCCCTGGTGCAGAGCAACCCACAAGCAGGGAGCGAGGGGACCCGCTGCCCCGCTGGGATGGGGCACCACGAGCTCCCGTCTCGCTGAGCAGTAACAGAAAACCCCCCAGTTCAGGATTTGGTCGCTGAGCGGAGGAAAGAGATAAAGTTCTTGGGGAAAAAATGCAGGATCTGGGAAGATGGTCCCATTCCAGAGTGACTCAGTCCCTATTTGCAGCCCTCCCCAGTGGGAGAGGATGCTCCTCCATCAGCAACGCGGTCAGGCACCCGGTCCTGCCGGCCGCCAGCTGAGGGCCTGGCAGCCCCGCGGTCGCCCAGCACACACGGAAGGTTCCCGAGCAGCCTGGCCCCAGCCCACTGGCTCCGCACGCTGCCGCGGAGCAGCAGATGGACGGCCCTGGGAACCCTCCCAACGCACGCTGAGCGAACGTCCTGCCCAGCTCCGCACGAGCCGGTGGCAGAGATAGCTGCCCTGGATGCTGCGGGACAGACAGCCGTCCGTCTGTCCAGCTCGGGGAGCTGCACAAGCAGCAGCCAGCACTGGTGTGTCAAGGACACCCCAATCTGATTCCATTCCCCCGGAGGCACCTGGGTCTAATGGGAGGGAACACGGCTGACTTTGCACGGTCTGGCTCGCCGTCACACAGCGTTCAAGCGGCCTGGGCTACCCAAAACCTTGTAGCATGGGCACAGAACGGGCTGGAAAACCACACACAGGCCTGTCCTCAGCACGTCCGAGCCTACGCTGTTTCTGTAGGCAAGCACAGGTATCCCTGCGGATAAGCCAACGGCCCCAGGGCTGGAAGGGGGCTGGAGGGCAGAGGCTGCCCTGCAGCAGGCAGGAACCACGACCAGCACGTGCCGAGGAGCCGAGTAAGGGGCAGCCCCTTCAGAGGAGGAGGGTTTATCATGGGTCCCAAGATGCTACATGGAAAAGGCGGCCAACAACATGCTGAGATACACAGAGAGAGGGTCTCGACTCCAAAACGCCCCGGGAAGCAGCCCAGAGCTTGTTTCCAGCATCCAGGGTACTCCAACAGCAAAGCCCTCGGTGCCGGCCCACGGCATCGCTCGCTTCCTTCTTACCCAGCTTCCGCGGGCGATTTTAGCACGCTGCCGCCTCCTCCTAGAAATCCCCAGGGAAGAGGTTCCTCCTCTACAGCGACACGCTCTCCCCATCCCCGTGTTCAAGCGCTGCAGCGCTCCGTCTCCCCTGCCGTGACCCAAATTTTAACCTAGCCCCCACGTACCAACACTGAACGTCGTGACTTCCGACCGCTTCGGGCCCGAGGGGCCCCTGGACCCGGCGAGCGCCCGAGGAACACGGACCCAGCCCAGCCGGGCTCTCGGCCCACGCTCATTCAAGCTACCGCCCCCCCGCTAGACAGATACCCGGGTTTGATCCGAGATGTCCAGCGATGGAGAATCCCCCAGAGGCTTAAGCCGTTCCAGCGGTTAATTACCTTCCCTGATAAAACCACGCACTTGGTTTCCAGCCGAAACACGCGTAGCCGGAGCTTTCAGCGCCTGGATCTTGTTATGCCTTTTCCCTGCTAAATCAGAGCGCCCTGTACCCGCGGAAATCTCTTGATCGCAGCCGAAACCGACCCACGCCGCAGAGCCACCTCTTGACCTTCGCTGGGATGAAGAGTTCAACCTACTCAGGCAGCGTCTCCCCCCGCCGAGCCGAGCCGCCAGGCGGTGAAGCGTTTCCCACTCCACCAGTGTTTTTCCGGCACGGCAAAGAGCGGTCCCAGCATCCCGACGGCGCTGCCGGCACTCCCACCGCACACGCACCTTTCCTTGCGCACGGAACAGAACGTTTCACATCCTGCCCCGTGGGGAGCAGCTGCTCGCTCCCCTGCTCCTGCCAGCTCGCTTTCCGAGCGGGACGGTCCCCAAGCCCCTTCGGCCAGCCAGGAGCTGCGCCGGGGCCAAGGGGACAGATGAAGCCGTTGCCGTCCCAGTGCCGCTTCCTCCAGGCTCAGCGGGTCCGAGTCACAGGATCGTCACAGCCGCTCTGGGCAGAGGAAACGGCCCCTCCGGGAGCAAAGCAGGACAGCCCCAAATCCCCCAAAACCACCTTGGGGGGCACAACCAGAATGGAGACCCAGGGCACGGTTCCCACCCAGAGCCCAAGGGGCACCCAGCTCTCCGCCAGCCCTTCTAGTGCCACCCAAAACGCCACCGAGCAGCACCCAACCTCTGCTCCCCACCCTGCCAGGGAGCTCCACGGCACCCGAGCCCCCGGCCGCGGCGGGACGCGCTCCGATGCTGCCAGCGTGGATGTGCTCCAGGGAGGGCAGGAGCAGGGCGGGCTGCTGGGGCACGCTGCCCTTCGCCCCAGGAACAGCCCAGCAATCCAGCGGCACACCGGGACAGGCTCCTGGGAATGCGCTTGGCAAAACACACCCCGGGCAGCCCCTGGCCCGGCGACCGAAGCCGAGAGAGGAGACGAAGCAGCAGATCACGGGGAAATACTCACAGGACGCCCGGCTCCCGTTGGCACATCCACGCCAGCCAGCCCAGCCACGGGAGAGGGAGGGACGCGGCGGTGCACGGAACCCCCAGAAATCAGGAGCCTCCCTCCCCGCCAGCCCAGGGGGCAGCCCAGGGAGACAGAACTTCCCGTGCTCCCCGTCAGGCGAGGTCCCGCTCCAGCCACAACCGCATCCTTACTGAATTCCCAGCAATTATACTCACACTAGACAAACAGATCCTACGAGCCCTCAGTTAAACGTGGATAATTACGGCTGCCTGCACCAGGGGACGGCCCTGCCCGGGCTCAGGAGGCAGGATCGCATCCCGACTCCGCTAATGCTGTAAATTAGCGAGGAGTGTCCCAATGGCAGCGGAGTAATTACCAGCTATCGCATCCCCCCCCCTTCCCGTGGGCTGCTGCTCCGCGCTCCCCCCGCCCTCGCAGTGTGTGTGTGTTTGCAGGCATATGCTGCTGTTAATGGGGCTGCTGTCACTTCAGCTGCTGGCAGAGATGATTTTATCCCGGGAAGCCTCTCCCGGTGCCAGAGCACCGGCTTTCGGCTCTCAATCATCCCCAGGGGAACTCAGGTGCAGGGGAACAAAAGAGGGAAGCAGCAACTTTTTGGTGGAACCGGTTGTGCCGGGCAGCACCTGCCATGAAGTGGTCAACAGCAACTGGGGGGGGGTGTGTGACCCAGCGGGACAAGCCCCCGGCAGACCCCTGGGAACACTCCCAAGCCCAGCAGGCACAGAGGGGCACAGGGAGCAAGGAAGGAGGGGGCTCAACCACACAGACCAGGGCGAAGAGAGTCCAACTAGCACCGTGGGCGATGCCAGAGGAGCTGGGATGAGCCCTGGGGCAGGGGACAGGGTCCCACCTTGCCAGGACACCCAACAGCAAACACCAACTACACCACACGGTCTGCAGCAGAACAATACAGCAGACCCATTTAACAGCCAGGTAAACTGAGGCACAAGGCAGGAAAGGAAAACAAGCAATTGAGAGATTAAAACCAGCATGACCCCACTAACCTCTTCCACACCCCCTCCGCGACCCCACTAACCTCCTCCATCACCTCTCCACGCTGCTGTGCACACAGGCAGGGAACAGAGCCGCACCAGTCCTCACACAAACAACCGCCCCCCAGCCCTTGGTGGGCTCTTACAGGGCAGCAGCACTCCTGCCCGCCCGAGCCCTCATTGCCCCAACCACCCACAGCTGTGTCCCAGGAAGGACAATCCTGCAGGGAACGAGGGAAACCTGGTATCCGGCAGCTGCCAGCATTCCCTGTCCCCGCTGCCAGGGCTCCCCCGCTGCCCCGAGCCTCTCCGAAGCTGGCAGGTAACGGAGCGGGGGTGATGTCCCAGGAGCTGAGGGCACCTGAGCCTGTCCCCGGGCAGGGACGTGCTGGGGACCTGGCTGGGGACAATTCGGCATCGGTCCCCTCCTGGCGCGAGCAGCACGCAGAAGGGGGTCGGGGCACGGGGTCACCCTGCAGTGGGGATGCGGAGGAAAGCAGGGCCACCTCTGCCTGTGGGGACCCAGCCCAACCCCTCCAAACCCCACAAGGTCCCAGCTCAAGCTGTTCTGGTGCCTGAAGACAGACCGGGCAGCAGCGCTGCGCCTCCAAGGCCCTTGGAGAGCTTCAAAACCGGGACTCAGAGGGACAGACCCAGCGTGTCCCCACTGCTCCCCAACCTGTCAGACGCCCGCAGCGCCTGGGCACTTGCTGAGACACTTTGGAGCCGCCATGTGAGCAGGGTTTAGGCTGGGGGTGCCTGGGGCGAGACAGTGCACCCCAAATAATTCGTGCAACGTGGGTGGAGGAGGGCAGAGGCGACTGTGAGCGGCTCTCCCCATGTCCGGCGCTGGCTGCTGGAGCCCCGCGTGGGAGGTCTGACCTGACCGTCATGGATGAGTGTGCAACCGGGGATTTACCCAGCCCGGCAAGCGCGTGCATCCCCAGCTCTTACTGTGCTTCTCCCCACAGCCTCTGCCCCGGGAATACCCCTGCTCCGGGCAGGAAGGCCGAGCGCCAGGTGGGCAGCACTGATGGCTGCGGAGCAACGGGCACCGCGAGCGCCTGGCCGTCACGCTCCAGCCCCCCGGGCTCTGCCGTTGTGTGCCGGAGCATCACCGACCCTCCCGCTGCCGGGGCACCGCGCTCGCAGCCCCGAGGAGAGGGGGCACGGCTCCGCGGCTGGCACGGCGGTGGCTGGCATACGGAGGCTCCGGAGGCTGCTGCCAGGGAAAGCTCGTGCACTTTGCCACCGCTGAGAAGCTTCTGTGTTCCCGAAATATCATCTTCCCCTGGGCAACTTCATCTGCAAGTCTTGGGACTTGCCGGAGCATTAAGCCGACATCTAGGTCAGCGTAAGGAATAGCTCAACGCCTCCAGGAGAAAGGGTTTTCCTTTCACATCCCAGTGCCGCCTCCTGCCCGCCCGAGACCCAGCCTGGGAGCGAGCACTTAACATGGGTGACCACTTCAAACCCAGCGTGGAGCAGGCTGTGGGGGTGGAAAAGGGATTAACGACCTTTCCGAGACCTGGCCTTGCGATAAGCTGCCGTTTCTGGAGGCCTCCCGCCTCCTCGTGGTCCCCAGAGCAGAACCTCAGCGGGAAGAGGCTCCTGAAGAATTTAAACCAGAATTGAACAGTCGGACTTGATGATTTTTTCCTCATATTTAGATATCAGGAAGGAATCCTTCCCAGAGAGGGCGGGGGGCACTGGGACAGGTTCCCAGAGAAGCTGTGGATGCCCCATCCCTGGGAGTGCCCAAGGCCAGGCTGGATGGGGCTTGGAGCAACCTGGTCTGGTGGAAGGGGTCCCTGCCCGTGGCGAGGGGTTGGAACTGGATGGTCTTTAAGGTCCCTCCCAACCCAAACCAGCCTGTGATTCCATGATCTTAAAGGTCTTTTCCAACCTAAAATATTCCATGATTCTAAGGGCTGGGGGAGCCTGGCCGGACGGGGACAGACCACCGGGACCCAGGCCAGGGCCGGCAAACAGGTTCTCACCGCATCGCCCGTCTCCAAGATCCGATGCTGTGCACAGGAGATACAGCCCGGCCGCAGACACCCTCACCTCGGTCTCATGGCTCCAGCGCTCGGCAGGCGACTGCCGGCCCCCCGGTCTGTAACAGCAGCTCGCGTGCTCCGTGCCCCCAGCCCTGCTCCTCCAGGAATGCAAAAATACTTGCCAGGAAGGCTGGCCGAGGGACCGGAGAGCCCCGGGCTCCCCCAGCAGCAGCTGCCGGTCAACCGCGCGGGGCCCGACCCGGTGGGCAGCATCTGCCCGATCCCCCGTGGCAGCGGGAAGGGTGAGGCCGGCGCAGGGGGTGGGAAGGAGACCCTGCCCTGTTATTTTACGCCATCACACACGCTTCCCTCTACAAGAACAGGGGACGAGGCGGCAGGGCTTTGCTGGATGAAGTGTCCCGGCACAGCAGGAGCGGGACGTGACAGATCAGAGAGATAAAACCAGGAGAGGGGCGAGACAAGCAATCGGCAGAGAGTGGCTGTGAATCTCGGGGCTGATGGGGCTGGAGATGAGCTGGCTGGCTTTCGGGGGGCACGAGCAGCAAAGAGGCTGATAACAGGAGCCGGGAGTGGTGCCGGATCCTGCATCCCGGCAGGTGCAGAGCCCTCGCTGTCAGGGAGACAAAGTGGAACCACTCCAGTGCCTCACTGACTTGTAATAAAAGCAGGTGACGCTCTGGAGATCCGGCACTCGCCCCGTTCTCTCTTCCCTGGTCGCCCTGCCTCCCCCAGCCCCAGCTCACTCTACCCAGGACCGGCCTGGGCACGCCAAGGATGGGTGCTGCGGGCAGGCAGGGATGGCCCCGCTCTCCGGCTCAGCGAACGGCAGCGCGTGCGCCTCTCCCCCGGCGGGTCAGGATGACTGAGTGCAGGATGCAGGCGCCACGATGGTTTCAGCAACTTAGCCCCCTTTTATGAGAAATTTGTCCCAACACCTGCCCCCTCCATGGCTGCTGTCACCTGAACGGTGACCGGGAAAGGTAATAATCCCAGGAGGAAGCTTTGAACCGGAGCGACCGGCTGCCTGGGGAGGGGGCAGGAGGTGGGAGAAGAGTGATTTTTGCAGGCGCTCAGGGCCACACAGAGCGGCCCCGGCCTGACGCGCCGGTGCTGGGAGATCCGCTTGCGCCCTCCTCTTCCTCCCTGGGGGAAACCGCCGCATCCACAGGTGCTGTAGTGGGGGTGAAACACGGCTTTGGGCAGGAGCCCCAGCCCCATCTGGACTAGCTCAGCACCTAAAATGAGCCTCCTCCCTCCCTGACACAATTCCCGCACCTATTTCTGTCCTGCCACCTCGCCCTCCCCTGCCACCCTGCCCACTCCCGCGGCCCCGGGCGCTGCCGACGGCCGGGTGCCGGCTGGCGAAGCGCCCGCCCTCCCGCTCCCACGCTCTGCTGGGGCGCCGAGCTGTGCCCCCGAGCACCCTGCCATGGCTCCTTCCACCCACCGCCTTCCCAGCTCCCTCCAGCGCCCGCCTGCCGCCTCCCCCAGCCAGGCAGCCGCGAGCCGGGGGGGCTCGGCAGACCCGCAGAGCCCCGCGGGGGTTTGCCAACCCGCAACCCCTCGGCGGACACCCCAGACCGCGCCGGGGGAGCCCGTTCCCATCCCACATCCCTGGGCATCGAGGACGGCCGGAGCAGGACGCGGGATGGGCAAGGGAGGCAAGCAGGGCAGCATCCCGGAGCGCGGCACAGCACCGGGAGCTAATCCGGGGATTCCCAAGGCTGCGAGTGCCAGACCTGCCCTCGTGCCTTCTCCGGCAGGGAGCTGCTGCTTCGATGTGACTCATCGCTGGAAGACGAGTTCTATTTAAAGGACGTTATTCGTGGAAAATCGAGGTTTAATAACAGGGCATCAAACGAGGAGAAAATACCAAACTTCCAAGCGGAGCTAAGATTCCGTATGCTAATTTATACGGCACATTCACTGCTCCAAGGAACAAAAACCACGCCGAGAGCTCCTCTCTCCGACAAAGCAGCGAAGGGAGCCCTCTCCTGCTCCCTGCTCCCACCATGCCAGAGCATCCCTCCGGTCACTGGGGCCACGGCCGCTCGCTCGGCCCGGGGAGCACCGCGTCGGGCTCCGGAGCTGCCCCGCGCCCCCGAGAGCCTCCGGCATTGGCTTAGCTTGGGGGTGGGAGGGCGGGGGGAGACGGCGCTGAGCTGGCTTTAAAAATAGATGAAACGCTCGCCGCAGAGCCGCCGCGTTAGAGCAGCAGAACCACCGGGCCGGGGACAGCGGGGCGAGCGCTCGGCTAAGCTCTCCCAGAGGAATTTGGAAACGAGTGAGGGGAAGAGCGACAAGGCTGATCGGGTTTGTTTTCCAACAAAAAAAAGAAGGGGCGGAGAAGCCTGCCCACACTCGCAGCCCGTGCCCCGTCCCCAGCCCACGTCTCCGTGCAGCTCCGGGCGCTCTGGGACCAGCTCTGCGGTGGGGGCTGAGCCCACCCGCGCCAGGCTGAGGATCTGGCTGGTCCCAAAACTGGCCAGGGCCGAGGCCGTCTCCTTTCAAGGGGGAAGAGAAGTGCCTTCAGGTTTCCCGGTGCAGAGCCGCGGCCAAGCCTCATCCCAGCCAGGTCCATCTGCCCCGGAGCGGTGCCCAGGCCCTTCCCAAACCCCGGCAGCGCCGCGTGGCTCCAGGATGCTGCCACGTCCCAAACCTGGTGAAAACACGGACAATCAAAGCAAAGCAAATCCCACAGTACCAGAGCTCCCCAGTTTGCCGGCCTGCTGGATGCGGCCGCGGGAACGCCGGGCCCTGGGGTGCACCCCCGCTGTGGGGGGCTGTGCCGGTGCAGCCCCCAGCCCACCCACCGTGCCAGGCTGCCGCGGCTGAAGCACCTCGCGATGGCAGCGGATAAACCATCCCAGCTGGCGCCGAGCCAACCCATCCCCTGATTTATTGGACTCTCCCCCACGGCAGCACACGGCTCTGCCTCCGAGGGGGAACGACTGGGCCAGGGGCCAGCTTTGCCAGAATTTAAAAAGTGATCAGTAACGGGGTCACCTTCCCCGCGAGCAGCTCGTTCCGCTTCCACAAACACCAGATACACGGAAAAAAGCCGGGCACAGAAGATGCCAGCGCGGTGTCCGGGGGCACGGTGGGCTGGGAGGTGGGAATGGGGATAGGGAACAGAGCCCAAGCGGGACCGGCTGCTGGAGACTTGCTGCTGGTTGCCCCCAAGCCCCAGCGGGGTGCAGGGCTAATCCCCATCCCACCAACACAGTTGGAACCACGCAGCCCAGAAGAGGGGTCCTGGGGTTCTGCATGGCTGGGGGTCCAGCTCATGCTGCAGAGGCTCTTCCCAGCCGGACACGGCAGAGGGAACCCCCAGGCCCGGAGCTGGGGGCTGCCCGGCTCTCCTGCTGCCCCCGCGCCCGGCAAAGCCTCCGCGAGTGGGAGCAGCCGAGCGCCAAGGACGGGATTTATTGCGGCTCCGCAGCTCGCAGCATCCAGCGCAGGCTCCCGTATTCCCCTTTCTGCACGCTACAACTGACTCATGTTTTTAAAAGGAAAATTGGGAAGGGGGGGAAGGGGGAAAAAACCCACAGGAATGCCTGAGAATCGAACCCCGGCGAAAGCGTGGGAGCTCTCTGGAGAGGAGGAAAGCGCTTTCTGTATAATCCACCTTTTGCCGTGTAATCACCACCCCTCTTGCTGCCGGCAGCCAAGCGGGAAATCCACGGGAACACTTGTTCCCGCAGGTCCCTGCCCTGGATGCTGGAAAACTTCCCTCTCCTGGTGCAGTTTTCCAAGGAGACGAGCTATCTCCTCTCCTCCGAAGCAGCTTACCAAGCAGCTGGCACGACGCCAGGGCCTTTTTAGGGAGACGTTAACGATGCCGAGGGAAGAGCTGATCATGTGCCATGGAGACAACTCTGTGCCCCAGTGCTACACGGCCCCAGCCCCGCGCGGGGCGACAGGGTGGCCGTGGGCAGGACCGGGGCTCCTCTCCGTGGTGGCACCAGCTGGTGTCCAGCGGTGGCCCCCATGCCCAGGTTTAGCACCTCCAGCTCCCAGGGACGGTGGCAGACCCCTCCTGACCCCAGCAGACCAGGGGGAGAGCAGCCGGCGCTCCCGCATGCACCCACGGAGACCTCCGTGCTGGTGAGGGCCGGAGCAGCCCAGCGCGGTGGGGACACAGCTCCCAGGCAGCGGCCACATCCTGGCCCTGGGAATATCGCCCAAATTATTGCGACAGAGCAGGAGAGCAGGATGGTCCGGAACGGGATGGGCAGGAACAGGATGGGCGGGAGTGGGATGGACGGGAGTGGTACAGCGAGCTGGGACAGGTACGGATGGGGCAGCTCTCCCAGGAAGGACAAAATCCCACTGAATCAGTGTGAAACTGTACTGGTGAGGGGGAGCTGCAGCTGTGTCCCACCCCCACACCAGTGACCAGCACCCCTGCCTGGATGTGACACCCAGCACCCCGAGCCTTGCCGTGGGAAAAACACATGCCATCGCCCCAAAGGCTCACATCACCTTCTGGGTGCCCCCGCACCACGCTGGGAGCAGAGCATCCACCAGCCAAGGGACCCTCTTCTCATCAGGCACCATTTGGGGGAAGAAAGCTCGGATTTCGCAAACTCCATCCCTGAGTTTTTCAGCTTTTGGCATCCACACGTCTTTCAGCTTCTCCCCTGACAGCAGCACGACTCCCAGCAGGAACCGCTCCCTGCCTGCGCGGCACTTCGCAGCTTCCAGCAAAGCCTGCGCCTCTCCGGCAGCCCGACAGCTCCAGGCATGTCGTGGGGCTCCCACGGACCGTCCCCCTCCCACGCGAGGGGCCTGGCCCAGGAGGAACGGCTGTGGGAAACAGCCTCGGCTCAGGTGGCGCCGAGCGGGTCTGAATAACACAGGAGCAAACAAAAACAGATCTCTGCGTTCGGGCTGGGTCTAGAGTAAGGACACCAGGACCCGGGAGGGCGCTGCCTCCAGCTGTAAGGCCAGCAGAGCCTTATTTACCGCAGGAGGAGTAAATAAAGTCATCCAGAGGGACCTGGACAGGCTGGAGAGGTGGGACCGTGCCAACCACGTGGAGCTCAACCAGGCCAGGGGCAAGGTCCTGCACAGGGGTCGGGCAACCCCAGCACCAGGACAGGCTGGGAATGGATTGGGAACAGCCCTGAGGGGAAGGATTTGGGGTGCTGGGGGTGAGGAGCTGGCCAGGAGCCAGCCGTGTGCGCTGGAGCCCAGAAACCAACCGGATCCTGGGCTGGATCCGGAGCAGCGTGGCCAGGGGGGTGAGGGAGGGGATTCTGCTCCTCTGCTCCACTCTGGGCAGACCCCCCCTGCAGTTCTGCCTCCAGCTCTGGGGCCCCCAACAGCCAAAGGACACAGAGCTGTTGGAGCGAGTCTGGAGGAGGCCACGGAGATGCTCTGAGGGCTGGAGCCCCTCTGCTAGACCCAGACCCAAGCGGATAAATAACCCAGGAGGAAGGACCAGAGCTGGGCACAGGGAGCCTGTGAGGAACAAGGGGGGCAGCGGGCACTGGGAACCCCCATGTGCAGGCAGCACAGGGCAGAGCGAGGGGAGATGCTGTGGCGAAACAGTGAAAGGTTCATTAATTATGTAAATAAACAGATAATCCAGAAAAGAAGCAAGGCTGCAGCGGAGTGTGGATGAGCAGAGATAAATCTAACCTGGATGGTGCCTGAAAACTGAACAATCAGCTCCGACCTCCAGGCGCGACGGGGATTAACACACCGCGTTCTGCTTTACCGGACGCAGGAGCAGGAACCAGCTACGGCCGCCAAAGCAGGAGCAAAACTCCAAACATCCAACGAGTTCAAACCAGAGGAACGAGGGAATCTCCACCCCAGAATCCCAGAAACCCCCAAACTGACCCAACCCCCAATGCAATGGCCCACAGCACTGGGAAAGAGCAGCACGGAGGGAGCTGGGGCAGGGAGAGACCCCCCCGGACCTCCCCAACACGCGGAACAGGAGCTCAATGAAAAACAAGGTGGAAATACATGAAAAACAGGCACGACGTGACGCTGCCTGAGCCAAGGCAGCTCCAGCCGGCGTTCCCATCCTCCGGAGGGAAGGTGAGGGGCCTGGACAGCAGCAGCCCCCCACGAGGGGCTGGGAGGGCTGGGGGAGGCATTTGCCGAGCCGGAGGGGCTGGCAGACCTCGGAGTGGAGCACCCAAAGAGTCCGAAGGTCGAAGTGCTGAACACAAAGGGCTCCAGGAGAATTTCTGCTGTCACCTGGCAAAACCCACAGAGAACCATCCCGGGGTATTACTCAGTGACAAGCTGACTGTGAGTCAGCATCACCCGCACCGTGAACAAAGCCGGCGTGCTCCTGGGCTGGCTGCTGGAGAGCCTTCCCGGGAACCACGCTGCTGCCGGGGCCGGAGCCGTGCCGGGGATCCGTACTGGGGCTGGAGGAGCAGGGCAGGGCTGCCCCGGGGATGGAGAGCTGCTCCTGGGAGTGACAGAAGGATTGAGGACAGAAGGATGCCTTCCTACAGGCAGCAGGGCAGGGGTCTGCTTGGACCCCCTTGGGAAGAAACTCCTCTGCAACCCCCAGGCTGCTCCCCAGGGTCTTTGCAGCAGATCCAGGAGAGGACCAGGAAGCCCCAAAGTCTTCCCAAACCCCACCACACACCCCAAATCCTAAGTCACACCTCGGCAGAAACGCATCTCCAGACAGACGAGACCGTCACTGCTTTGCACAAGGGCTACAGCAGAAGGAACGGTCAGTCCTCAAGTTCTGACCTGGCTCACAGCCTGGAGCCCCCCCTGACCCCCACAGTGTGGAGCAAGCTCAGGAGCAAAAGAGCATCTTCTCCTATGGGGACAGGCTGGGGGAGTTGGGGGGTTCAGCCTGGAGCAGGGCAGGCTCCGGGGAGACCTCACAGCCCCTTCCAGTGCCTGGGGGGCTACAATGAAGCTGGGGGGGACTTTCCCAAGGGCAGGGAGTGACAGGACAAGGGGTGATGGGCTTAAACTGAAAGAGGGAGATGGAGATGGGCCATCAGGAAGGAATTCTTCCCGCAGAGAGAGTGGGGGGCACTGGGACAGGTTCCCAGAGAAGCTGTGGCTGCCCCATCCCTGGGAGTGTCCAAGGCCAGGCTGGATGAGGCTCGGAGCACCCTGGGCTATGGAAGGTGTCCCTGCCCGTGGCAGGGGGTGGGCTGGGGGGACTTTAAGGTCCATTCCCACCCAAACCAGTCTGTGATTCAGGGGACAGTCCCTTTCCTCACCCGGTCACAGGTCATCAGGGCCCGGGCTCTGGGCCTCTTCCTAAAACACACCCTTAAACCCCTCTTAAATGGTACCTGGACATTTCACTGCTCCCACTACCAGAGTGTTGCCCCCAGCACAGGGACCACCCGCTGTGGGAAGCAGGCAGAGAGTGGTGGCTTCACCCCCAGCCACTGCCGACACCATGCCGGAGCCCTTCCCACCACGGCACCGGAAAACCCGCGGGCCAGGCGCCTCGTCTCCCCGCGCCGTTCCCTAACTCCGTACAGAAATCCAGGCTGCTAATCACATGGAAAGTCTCCATCCCATAATAAACAGAGTGTACTATTTATAAACCTGAAAACGTCTTTATTATTATTATTTTCCCCCAGAAAAAAAAAAAATCCCCCCCTCGCAGAACGCCGTTAAACACACCCAGCAAGGAGCGCAGGTCTGCGGCGCGGGGAGTGCTCCCCAGGCAGTGCCCAGCGGAGCAGATGGCAGCGTGGGCGTTGGGTACCAGCCTCCTGGCAATCTGAACATCTGTTACCGTTAGAAAATGCTAATTGCCATCAATCAGGACAGCACCTACCCACATTTACATGCGGGCACCGAGAAAAAATTACGTCGAAATTTCTCCGAGTACAACACTCGCTGCATGTTAAGTAACCGGAGCCGCTCAGATGCTGCAAGGCAGCCCGGCACCCGCGGCTGCGGGCAGGGAGCCACATCTGAGCGCCCAGCAGCACCCGGCCTCCTCTCCCCAGCAGTGCCCGGCCTCCCCTCCCCAGCAGCGCCCAGCCTCCCTTCCTCAGCATCGTTCGGCCTCCCTTCTCCAGCAGCACCTGGCCTCCCCCAGCCTTCCTTCCCCAGCACCATCCAGCCTCCTTTCCCCAGCAGCACCCGGCCTCCCTCCCCAGCATCATCCAGCCTCCTTTCCCCAGCAGCACCCGGCCTCCCTCCCCAGCACCATCCAGCCTGCCCTCCCCAGCACCATCCAGCCTCCACCACCCAGCAGTGCCCGGCCTCCCTTCCCCAGCACCATCCAGCCTCCGCCACCCAGCAGCGCCCGGCCTCCCTTCCCCAGCACCATCCAGCCTCCCCTCCCCAGCAGCGCCCGGCCTCCCTTCCCCAGCACCATCCAGCCTCCCCTCCCCAGCACCATCCAGCCTCCCTTCTCCAGCACCATCCAGCCTCCCTTCTCCAGCACCATCCAGCCTCCCTTCTCCAGCACCATCCGGCCTCCCTTCTCCAGCACCATCCGGCCTCCCCTCCTCAGCACCATCCGGCCTCCCTTCTCCAGCACCATCCGGCCTCCCTTCTCCAGCACCATCCGGCCTCCCTTCTCCAGCACCATCCGGCCTCCCCTCCCCAGCACCATCCAGCCTCCCCTCCCCAGCACCATCCTGCCTCCCCTCCCCAGCACCATCCTGCCTCCCCTCCCCAGCACCATCCAGCCTCCCTTCCCCAGCACCATCCAGCCTCCCTTCCCCAGCACCATCCAGCCTCCCTTCCCCAGCACCATCCAGCCTCCCTTCCCCAGCACCATCCAGCCTCCCTTCTCCAGCACCATCCAGCCTCCCCTCCCCAGCAGCGCCCGGCCTCCCTTCCCCAGCACCATCCAGCCTCCGCCACCCAGCAGCACCGGCAGTGCGAGGGGCGGGGGACCCCCTGTACGGGTAAGCTCAGAGCTCCCCTCCGCAGAGCCCTCTGACCGTGGCCACCCCCGTCTCCGCAGCCCAGACGCGCTGCCTCCAGCGTGCGGCACCCCGGGACGGACAGTGCCCGTCCCCGTGCACCCTCCTCCGCTGCGCGTGGCCCCCACCTCACCCCACACACCAGACGCAGCAGGAGCACTTTGCCCCCACCTCGCTCCCTCCAGTGACTCCGGAGCAGCTTTGGGCCCCACACCCCAACCTGCTGCGCATGCAGACCCCCCACCTCACTCCCCACTGCTCCCCCCTGCCCCCATCCCGGCTCGGAGAGGCTGTGGAGCGGGAGCTGCCAGCTCCACACAGCCCCCAGGACAGGGGGGGCCCAACCGGGCCGCAATGGACAGACACCGCAATGGACCACTCGAATCCAGCTGGGAATTGTCCGGCCCTGCTGGTCCCTGTGACCCATCCTACGGGAACGAGACCCTCTCCCTCCCCACGGAGCACAGGCACCGCCCCACCGCGCTTCGCCAGAACTGCAGGAGTTGTAGGCAAAGGCTTGGAGAAGCCCATGCCGTGGGCAGCCTCCTCATCCCAAGGGTCGCAGAGCCTGGTGTGTGTGTCCCCCTCCAAGCCCCCGGCAGCCCGCGGGGCTCAGCCTGCCCCGGGGCACCTCGCCGAAAAGGGGTGGCAATTCCCAGTGGGAAGCCGCAAGGACTCGGACAGAAAGCGGGAGCAGAGACCCACAAACCCAAGAAACCTGGAGCACGGCGACCCCCCGGGACACAGCTCCCTCCGCAGCGCTCCCACGGGATGCTCTGGCACCGGATTTGGCGCGCCGGCCGCGCTCCCCACCCCACGGCGCTGCCGGGGCCCCCACCTCGCGCGCAGTGGGGGGCTGCGCCTGGATGCAAGCGACGCCCCGGGCTGGGGCCAAGATCCCCTCGTTCCTTCCCCGATGCAGGACACCTCTCGGAGCCGCAGCCGTCGTGTGGCTGGCCAGGGGGTGCCAGCGGGGGTGCACAGCACTGTCCCACCCTGCCCTTTGGGCTCAACGCCCCCACCAGCACCCAGTGCCCTCGTGGGCTCTCTCCCAGCGTGGCGCCACCCACCCTCTTCCCAGGTGGGCTCAGCGCCGGCAGCGGCGCGGGGGCTTCCCCCAGCACGCTCCTGGATAAAGCTCCGGCTCTTCCCAAAGCCGAGCAGGCAGCGCGGAGGAGCTCGCTCGCTGCCGAGGCGAAGGAGCCGGGGGCACGGGCCGGAGGAGCTGTCAGGGAGCGCCAGGAGAGCCTCGGCAGATGCATCGCGCTCTTCCCACGGCCGAGGGGACAGTTAATTCCTTGGAGCCCTTATGTCACGGTTGTCGGGCTCCGGCCCCGGCGCCCGGTTCCCCCCACAGCCCTCCCCGGCCCTGGCCCCCTGACAAACTCCCACCGGCGCGAGCAGGTTGCGGCACCGCTGCTCGCTTCCCGCAGCTCCCGCCGTTACTCAGCAGCCGAGGGAATCGCTCGGAGATACAAGGTCACTCAAAAACACCATCTGTCCAAGAACCGCTCCTCGCCCCGGAGGGAGCAGGAGAGAGGCTATTCCAACTCGCCGAAGGCCACCGGCCTCCCCTCCGCCGCCCCGGCTGCGTGCCAGCATCTCGCGGCGCTCGCTTGGCCCCAGCTGCAGCGAGGGGGGGACCGCAGCATCCCCGCCCGGGGAGATCCCCATCCCTTGCAGCAGCAAGGCAGCCCCTGGGCCAGCAGCCTCCCACACCGGGGAGCAGAGCCTCCGCATCCCGAGGGCGCCCAAAGCCTCTGGAAGCGGATGGGAAACCTCCCAGAGCGCCCAGCCGGAGGGCGAGGGGTTTGGTGCTGAGGAGAGTGGGGAGGACGCGGCTACGACCCGACCACCCCAGGCTGGCAAACGCCCAGGCTGCCAGGATGAAACCCGCTCTGCCAGGCCAGCGTGGAGCAGCGAGAACGGCGAGCGGCACGGGAACAGTGCCCGGCCACCCCCGCTCAGCCGCACGCCCCATCGCCTGTGCTGGCCAGAGGCCACCTCCGCCTCCCCAGCCCCGGCCGGTGACACCCCCCCAGCTCAACGCGGTGGGGTGCGCTGCTGGGTGCAATGGCGGGGGGACAACGTACCTCACGCGGGGGGGACCGGCCGCGGGAGCACCACGCAGCTCCCTGCTCCAGGGCCCCTCCCTCCGGCGCCGCCCGGTGAGCTGAGGTCACTTGTGCTCGGGCCAAGGGTCCAGGAACAGCACCCAGCTGTTCCCCCCACCCAAACCCCCGTGGCTCCAGCCCACCCCCGTGAGACCCCCGGCAGAGGCAGGCATCGCCCTGGGGCTGCGCCGCAGCGGCGTCCCCCCCAGCCGCCCACACCTCGGTGACCCCAGGACCCCGCACCGGCCCCAGCGCCCACGGGCTGGTCCTCGGGGCCCGCAGCGAGCCCTGCTATGCCGGGAGATGCTTTCCATATGGGAGCAGCCAGCGGAGCTGCCAGCTCCCGGCTCCAGCGCTCGCCGCTACATCTGGAAACTCTTCTCACCCTTAATTGTTCTTAATGCTTTAACACGCGGAGTGACTAATAAGACACTAATTGGGCGGCGTCAGCAGCGAGAGACGGAGTGGGGAGCGCGGCTGGCAGTGTCCTCTGTGCCGCGCCGGCGCTCCCCCCGCCGCTTCGCTGCCGGTGTGCCGCAAGGATCATAAATCACTACGAATCCCAAGCGCTTTTCCCTGCTCGGCCTTTCCCAGAGCGGTGGGAAATCCACCTGCAGCAGCGGGGAGAGCGAGGAGCAGCCGGAATCACGGCCACCTGCGCGCCGGGAGCGAGGGAAGAGAGGATGCAAGGGTCCCCCAGCACGGACATCACACAGAAAGGCACCCCCTGGTCCCCCAAGCCCCCCCTTCGCTCCCCTCTGGCACCGAGCCCAGGGTTACCGAGTCCTCGCGGCGCTGCCGGGCATCACCGAGACGGGCTCCCACTTGCCGCTGCTCGTGCCGAGCAGACGCCAGGAGCCAAGCGACGCACGGCCCTGGGGAACGCACCCGCTCCCGGGTGATTTACGGCACCGGCAGCCGCTGCCGGGGAGCTGGGGCGGAGGGCGTCTGCGTTTGGGATGCTCCCGCGCCCCGGAGAGCCGGGGGTGACGGCCCCATCCCGGGGAGCTCCCGTGGGGCTGCCAGCCCTGCCCGCGCGTCTGCCGGCAGCACCGCGCTCGCTGGAGCTGCCCGACAGCAGGAAACGGGCACAAATCTCGTTACACACCGGCTCAGCCTCCCTGGGCATGTTTTCCATAAATCTCCCGGAATTTATTATACGATAACTAGCCTGGAAAAGCCAAATTAAATCCACGGCCAAGGAGCTGACTTTCAAGTGTGACCTAATTTACTTGCTCGAAGGGGAGGGAGGGAGCGGGGATCCCGGTGCCAGGCGTTCCCGGGATGACCTCCCCGTGCAGCCGCACACCCCCCCTCGCCGTCCTCCCCCTCGCCGTGACTTTGGGGACGGAGCTGCGCTGCCTTTCATGTCTGAGCGGATCTCGCACTCCCACTCGCTGGAACAGAAGCGCCTGGAGGGCTCCCTGTCAGATGGTTCTCCACTGCTCATCTCCAAGCCGTCCTTTAAGGAGCGCTCTCCTCCCGGGGGGGTGCTCCGGCGGGTTTGGGGATGACGGGGAGCGTCGCAGGGGCTCCGCACACCCCAGTGAGCCCCATGCACGGCACCTGCACCCCAAAACCTTCATGCGAGGCCCCAGCCAGGGAAAGGGCTCGCAGGGGAGGGAGGCCTAAGGGCAGAGGAGAGAGCAGGAGGGAGAGTCTGGCCGGAGCGTGGGTGACCCCCTGCCCCAGGCACCCAGAGCGGGTCCCGGCAGCAACGGCTGCACCAGCCTGGCCAGTCCCCCCGGGACGGGCACCCCCATCCCCACGCAGGGGCACGACACGGCACCACCGGGGCAACAACCTGGCTCCAAACCACCAAGCAACGCAGCCCCGAGACCCCTACACGCCCCAGTGCACCCCAAGAGGAAACTCCCAGTGATCCTGCTCCAGCCAGGCCGCACGTAACGGGCCAGCCCCAGCGCATCACGGTGCTGTGGGGCAGCCCCACACGGCCCCTCTCCCCGCAGCGCTGTGGGGCGGTGCAGGAGCGGGTGCAGGAGGCGGCAGCGCGGTGCAGGCAGCGCAGGCAGGGCCCGTGGCGAGAGCGGCGTGGGCAGAGCGGGACCGCGGTGCTCCGGCAGACCCGGGGGTGGGCTCGGGGCTGGCACGCGGGCGCGGGCTGCTGTTCTGGAACGGAGCGCACCGGCAGAGCGGCATGTGGGAAGCTTGCATAATAGTGCCAGCCCACACGACGCCTGCTCCTTCCCAGCATGATCAGCCCCTCGCTTTCATGAGCAATAACATCCACCCAAAGTTTTCCAAAAGACACGCAAAAAAAGGCGTCAAGGTGATGCACAGAGCTCAGCTGCCTTCCAACGGACCCAGGCAGCTGGGGAAATCCATCCCCACAGCCTCTTCCAGAGGGGAGGCTTCTCTCATCCCCCACTCGGGACGATCTCTGCCCCACCCGGGGGACGAGGATGCTCAAAATCACAGCGTTTGATTTGCGAGCACGCGCCTGGGACCGGGGCAGAGCAGCGGGACCGGGGCAGAGCAGCGCCGCGAGGGGGGCACGCACGGCTCCCCAGCATCGGGACCCCCGCAGCACGCTGAGCCGGCCGGCGATTCAGGACGCCGGGAGGGAACGGGGACGGCGGCAGAGGAGAAAGCCGCGCTGCCTAGGCCAGGTTTAAATTTTAAGCAGTCCTGTCAGCACCAGCCGGGATTTTAGCCTGTGTAACGTGAGCCGAGGGCGGCGGGTCCGAGCCAGACTGAAGGGATGCTGCGCACGCAGCCGCGGTGGGTGTTTGCGGCATGTCTGTGCCAACAGCCGGGGCTCGGCGGGTCCGGCTGGGCTGCGTGTGCATCGCACTCACGCACCCCCCTACCCGTGCACGGGGACCACCAAGGTCCCGCGCACTCCGGGACCCCCGTGCTCCTGCAGCGAGCAGGTAGGAGATGGCTGGGACCGATCCCATGGAGCAGCGGGGAGTCCAGCCCGTGGGGCAGAAGCACCCCCCACCCCTGTCCTACGGGGACTGGAGCCCTGTGGCTTCTCCCCACGCCACTCCCCTTTGCCAGGTCATCTCAGGAGAGCCTGGACCCAGGCACTTGTGCCACCGTGGGTGGGCACAGGACGCGTGCCCAGCACTGGTGCAAAGCACACGGCGGGCTGAACTGTGGGCTGCTGCCCCAGGTACGGCCTGCGGGAAGCACCAGCTCCATCCTCAACCAAAAAACCCTCCCCACGCTCCCCCCTACCTGAGCTGCTCGGTGGGAGCTGTGTACGTGGAGGCCGAGCGCAGATGCCTTGTGCTGCGGTGGCGGGCGGGAGCTCACGCTGGCGTTCAGCCCTCGGAGCCGTCGGGAAGAGCCGTCGGGGTCTCACAGCAGCAGCTTCTCAGCCTGAAAGAGAGAGAGGAGAGGCTCCAGTTCCGTCCCTGTGTAGGCATCGCTGCTAACAAGGGAGGAGGACGCAGCAGAGCTCAGTGCCTCGCAACGCCACAGCCTCCAGGGACTCGCACGCCGCTTGGCCCACTCTTCACAGCATGATTATCCCGTGGCTGGAGAGCCCCTGCCCACCAGCAAAGCCCCCCGGAGAGGGGGAAGCGTGTCCGGCACTGGGTTTGGTGGCAAAGGGTGCACGGCGGGTCCCCAGCTTGGGGGTCCCCATCGGGACCACATCCCGGTCTCTGCAGGGATGCAGGATGCTGAGGCTGGTCCTGCCTCTCCAGGGAGCACAAGCCCTCTCCTCAGCAGAGGGGGACAAGGAAAGGCAAAGGCTGCTTCTTAGGGGAAAAAAGAGCCCCCCAACCCACCCGTCCCCCCTGTGAAGGCTCCTCAGAGGCATCCACGGTCCCGCGTCCCTCTCAGAAGGTCCAGTTTGGTTGAACAGGAGACAATTTAACAGCTCATCCCCCATCGTAATGGGACTTTTTTCCCTGCCCCCCCCCCGGAAGCCCATCCATCACGGTGCCAACGTCCACCCCACGACCTCCGCCAGGCACCCCCCCCGCCCCGCCGTGAGTTACGACGCCTGCACCGCGGGACGGGCTCGGCACACCGGCTCCGCGCCGGGAGCCGAGATTTATCCCCGCGGCGGAATAAGGGGCAGAGGCTGGGAGATAAGTCACGGCGGAGCTGCGGGAGCGTCTCTCAAGGTCCTCCAAGGTTGGCTTGTTAAAAAGCGAGAAGAGGAAAGGGATAAAAAAATGCCCGCAGTGGTGTGGCTCCCGAACCGCCTCCCAGGGAGCCAAAGGGAGCCGGGAGCCCCGGGGCCGGCTTCGCAGCATCCCGGGGCGGGGGGCTGCTGCTGGGGCCCAGGCACCAGCGTCCCCCAAACGCCCGTCGCAGTGGCACCCCAGAGGCAGCAGCGCAGCCTGCGGACGGGGACAACACTTGGCAGGGGCAGCCAGGGGGGCGCTCGGATGCTGCCAGGGGAGTACGTGGGAGAAGATGGGTAGAGGGGACCCAAATGTGGTACGAAACTGCCCCGTTGGTTCCCCAGCCTCCCGGGGCAGGAGGTGGCCGGGGGTGCCGGGTGGGCTCCCGGGCTGTCTCCATCAGCAAAGAAAGCAGGACGGCACACGTCCCGCCGCCGCCCTCAGCCCCCCAGCGCCGCCCTTCCCACAGCCCCACCCGTGACTCCCGTCTCAGGCTCCAGCATTCCCGACCACCCACAGGGACGGACACCCCCAGCAGCCCACCGCCCCGGGAGGGGGCTGGAGCATGCAGACACGCAGGCGCTTGGCAGCGCAGCTGGCACCAGCCCCACGATGGGCACCCACCACCCCTTTTGGGGAGAGACCACCCAGAACCCCCAGAGAAACCACAAACAAGAGCTCCCCAACCTTGCTGGACACCCCCCCGCTTCATTAGCCCTCGTTAGACTCCGCTCCCGATTAGCACACAGAGTCAGAGCGCAGCTCAGCCCCTCTCCTTTAACGCTGGGGTGTCCCCTGCCCCCCACCCCCAGCACAGAGCCCCCTTACCAACCAAGAGCCCTCTCCCCCCAGCTCAGCGCCGGGCAGCACCGCAGACAGCCCCCGGGTTTCACCCCCCAACACCTTATCTCCAACACAAACTCATTTAGCCACGGCATCCAGGCTCGCTCTGCGGGGCCCCCCCATGACGCAGACCCCCCCCCCCCCCGACGCACGTGCAGCCAGCGCCGGACACAAACACAGGGAAAACCCAACAAGGCGAACACGGTCACATCTTTTCAGTCCCCTCTACTTCCAGAAACAACCCCACGTGGGTGCAGGGGGCTGAGGGGGCCTGGGGGGGCAGCCAGCAACAACCTCCCCCGGGAAAGCGGCCTATCCCCCAGAGAGCTGTGAAAGCGGATTGTCGATCCCCACGGGATTCCCAGGAGCCACCGGCCTCCTGCAACACCCCAACCCGTCGCGAGTAGCTCCACGAGCCAACGAAGAGCTCCCACCACAGCCGGCAGCACCCCGGGGGGGGGATGGAAGCAGGGGGGTGCTGGACCAGGGCTGCACCCGCTGGTTTTTGGGAGACCGAGCCCCTGCCTAGCCCAGCGCAGACATCACCATGGCAGCGGGGTGATGGGGACATCCCCCTTGGCAGGGCAGCGCTGGAGGGGGCGGCCAAGGGGGGGCTGCAAAGGCAAATACCCACAGAGACAACTCCCTTGGCCACGGAGGGGGGAGAGAGGATTCTCCTCCTGGCAGAAAGCACAGCGAAGCAGCACAAGGAGCCTGTGCATCCCGAGATGCAGCTCCAGCCCGGCTCAGGAGCTACTTCCCACTTCTCCCGGTACCAGCAGCAGGACACGGCGCTCCGTAAGAGGATTTTGATGCTGCTCATTCCCCGAGTCCCACTTACATCACGCCTGGAGGTATCCACGGCCATGGAGGTGACACGGAGGAGGGCTAAAGGGTTTCACCTCGTGTGCGGAGGGAGCAGCTTCGCCTTCAGCTGCAAAACAGCAGAATTAAAGCAACCTAATACGAGCTGCCCGTTTCGTGCCCCCGTGCCGGCACAGTGCGGGGGAGAGGAGCACATCCCTGCAGCCCCCGGCCGGCAGGACCCTCCTCCTGCCCGCAAACCCCTGTGGGGACCAGGCAGAGCCCCCTGGCCCCGGGGCTGGAGGAAGCGCCCACGGGCATCACCCGATCCCAGGTCTGCGGTCGGCTGCATCCCGCGCTGGGGGGGGGGAGGCCACCCACGCGCAGCATGGAGCCAGGCTTGGGTGGCAGAGCCACGCTCACAGATGCCCTGGGGACAGGGGAGGAAGGCTTGTCACCTCCCTGCCACCCTCCTCCTCGTCTGAGCGAGGTCCCACACACCCCCACCGCAGCAGCTGGGAAAGTCTCTGCCTGCCACAGACAAAACCAGGGGGACGGGAACCACCCCCACCAGCCGCGGGGGACGTGGCACCCGTGGGAACGCTGCCGGCGGGGCTGTCACCGCCTCCCACGGCACAAACCGGGTGCACCAGGGGCACCTGCAGAAATCCCACGGGACGGTGGCTCCGGGCACCGGCAAACGGCGGCAGACGAGGAAAACCCAGCCAAGGCGGGAGGCACACGTGGGGTGCACGTTTACCGTGGGGGGCACGCTTACTGTGGGGGGCACCCAGGCAGGGCTGTGGGTGCCAGCTCCCCTGGGACCCCCAAGGGCAAGGGCACGGCACCCACCAAACCCAAGAACTGCTTTGCAGATGCACCCTGACCCCCGGCACAGGCGGCACTGACAGCCCCCAATGCCCCACGCCACCATGGCAAGGCTGCCCGGCACCCACGGTGATGGCCAGCAGCTCGCCCGCACCCAGGGTGGCCAGGCTGGCCCAGCTCCAGCTTGTCCGCTACCAGGGTGCCCTCGCCGGCCCCGCCCCGGCTCACCCACAGCCAGGATGCCCTCGCCGGCCCCGCTCCGGCTCGCCCACAGCCAGGATGCCCTCACCGGCCCCGCTACAGCTCGCCCGCACTCAGGGTGCCCTCGCCGTGCCCTCGCCGGCCCCGCTACGGCTCGCCCGCACTCAGGATGCCCTCGCCGGCCTTGCTCTGGCTCACCCATACTCAGGATGCCCTCGCCGGCCCCGCTCCGGCTCACCCGCACTCAGGATGCCCTCGCCGGCCTTGCTCTGGCTCACCCATACTCAGGATGCCCTCGCCGGCCCCGCTACAGCTCGCCCGCACTCAGGGTGCCCTCGCCGGCCTTGCTCCGGCTCACCCGCACTCAGGATGCCCTCGCCGGCCTCGCTCCGGCTCACCCGCACTCAGGATGTCCTCGCCGGCCCCACTCCGGCTCACCCGCACTCAGGATGCCCTCGCCGGCCCCGCTCCGGCTCGCCCGCACTCAGGATGCCCTCGCCGGCCTCGCTCCGGCTCACCCATACTCAGGACGCCCTCACCGGCCCCGCTCCGGCTCACCCACAGCCAGGGTGCCCTCGCCGGCCCCGCTACGGCTCGCCCGCACTCAGGATGCCCTCGCCGGCCTCGCTCCGGCTCACCCATACTCAGGACGCCCTCACCAGCCCCACTCCGGCTTACCCACAGCCAGGGTGCCCTCACCGGCCCCACTCTGGCTCACCCATACTCAGGATGCCCTCGCCAGCCCCACTCCGGCTCGCCCGCACCCAGGGTGCCCTCGCCGGCCCCGCTCCGGCACACCCTCGGCGAGGGCTGCACGGTGCCTCGCCGCCACAGACCCCATCGTCGGGCAGCGCCGGCCCACTGCGGGGGTCGGGGATGCCAAGACGACGCTGCAGCCTGTTTCTCCGCACAAGTGCATTAGGCATTCCGCACAGCACTTTTGCTGTAAATCACTTCCCATTCAGGCTCGCTGCTGAGGGTCTCTGAAGGTCGATTTTCCATGGTTATGACAACAAAAACCAAAATTGGGTCAAACCTGAAAGGTATTATCTTCCTGCAAGCTGCTAAATGCACAATAGTAATGAGGTTGGTTAAGCAATTCACCCGCAGACTGCATTATTTGCTCGGAAGATGTATTAACCAGTTAAATGAGCGTGATAAGGCAGCTCAGCCCATTTCTCCCACCAGCCGCGCGCAAGATCCGAGCTGCTGGGTCTCCGTACCCCGGCTAATAACCGAGACCGCGGGCACGGCGACAAAGGCGGCCGGCGCCGTGCCGCTGCGGGCCGGGCTCTGCCCGCCCTGACCCGCGGGAACACAAAGGCGGCTTGAAAGGCGTCCGGCGGCTGAGCATCGCTGGAAAAAATAATTACCCGTCCTCCCTCCCCCGTATCTTCTTCTTAAATGCTCCCCCCACACCCCACCTCCTGGCGAAAGAACGAAGCCGCTTCCCGCCCCGGCGGGGGCCGGTTGTAGCAGCTCCGGGATGGGGGGGTATCCCGGGCAAACACGCACAGCCCACCAGCTGCTCCTGCCGGGGTGCGGGGGGCCAAAACCCACCCGCCCACCCACCTCGGGACGCAGCAGGGGAAGCCTCGCAGCTGGTACCCGGCAGATGCTGGAAGCTGCCCATGCCAGAGCTTTCCGTGCCCACCGGGGTGGGTAAGGGGCAGCCGGGCAGGGGCTTCCAGGGCACCCACCCCAAGGGGGCAGCGGGGGCGGCTGCGGGACACAAAGAACATTTGTTTTTACAGGATTTCCGCTGTTTTTCCTCAAACAAATGCCCATTAATGTAAACAACATGGATGTAAACAAGCAGGACCCTAAAATCCATGTGCAGCTGGATGCAATGCGGGGGGGAGGGAGGAGAAACACTAATTAACCCCTCAAACAAATGAGATGGAAAATTTGAACCGCATGGAAAGCATCTGGTGCTGCTGCAGGAAGGGACGGCCAGTGCCACCGCGTCCCGGTCCGGCCACCCCACGGCACCAGCCCACCGGTGGGGCAGCTGAGCCACATCTGCACCGCCCCAGGAACCGCAGCGGTGCCAGGCCCACGTGCTGCACCCCCAAAGCTGGGCACGTCACTGTCCTGCCCGCATGGCCGCTGGCCCCCTGGCTCGGCTCTGCTCTGGCAGGAGGCTGATCGGACAGCTCAGCTCCCCGTCTATCTCTGGGGAGCAGGAGGGGCTGCCCAGCTCCCCTGGAAGCGGGGTGCCCACAGCCCCGTGGGTCCTGCCAGGGCGATCAGCCGGTACAATCTGGGAGTTAGACACCCAGCCTCCAGCCGGGGAGGAAGCCCGGAGAAAGCCTCGGCGTGTCTCTCCCGGTGATCCAGCTGGTGCTTTGCCAGGAGGAAGTAGGTGCGTGGAGAAATGCCAGCACGGTCTAGCACGGAAGGACAATGGGATCCTGGAGTGGGATCCGTGTTGACGGAAGCTCTGGGACCAGCACTGTGACCTCCACGAGCCACCTCCCGCGTGACTGAAATAGGGCTGCAAACCGGTACTGGAGGAACGAGGGAGACACGAGCAGATCCAAGGAGCTCCAGGCAGGGAGGAAAAGGGATGCTTCATGAGGCTGGCGGGGTGTCACAGCGGCTCGGCACAGCGTAACGGGACGGCAGCGTCCCGCAGGATGAGCTCTTCCAGGCTCTCCCAGGCCTCCACTACAAGCTGCCGGCGCCCCAGGCAGCTCCCCAGGAGCGGCTACTGGAAGCCAGATGCAAAGGAAGTTGGATGAACGGGAAAGACAAACCCAGTGCTCCCGCCCTTGTAAGGTCTGGTCTCCAGGCCGCACACGGGAGAGCGGCGCGAGCGACGGAGTCCAGCTCGGAGCATCACCTCCAGAGCTCGCAGCAGGGGCTGCCCTGGGGCTCCACAGCACAAGGCGAGTGGGGACACGCGGCGTCCACGGCCACGCAAGGGGACCCTGTCTAGTGCACCAGTGCCAGGGCCCCTGGCAGAGGGCAGAAGGTACCACGGGGCCAAAAGGTCACTGCAGAGAGGATCCAGGACGCAAGTCAAGGAGAGCTGCCCTGCCTTCACCGGGCTCTGGACTGACATCATCCTGGTGGGACGAGGAGAAGGAAGAGCGAGAGACCTCACCTGAAGGTGGTGAGAAACCCAAAGGGCAGCAAGGGTCTGAGCCAGACCCACGGCAAGCCACCCTCTTCCACACAGACCTCCCAGTGCTTCTCCCGCACGCCAAAGGCTGGGACTGCACCGCTGTCCTGAGGGGGACAGGCAGGAGGACCTGAGCTCTGCTGGTGCTGTCCCCCACAGCCTGGCATCACCGGTCAGCGTAGAGCCTGGCATCGCTGGTCAGCACGCAGCCAGACGAGCTGCACAAGGTTCCCATGGTCATCCCCAATTCCAGCACTCTGCCTGTCCGCGGAGCCATGCCCGCACCCCTGCCTGCACACACCCCGTCTCCCGAGGTGACGCTTGGCTACCTGGGCATGTGTCCATCAATCTGTCCTGCTCCTCCTCTCCCTAAGGACCTCAAACCCCGTCCCCTGCCACCAGCCACTCACTGGCCGTATCTGAAGCTGTCCCATGATCAACCCCTGGAAACTCTGCAGGGCCGAGCACCAGGGAACAGAGGAATCCCTCATCGTGGCTCCAGGTGGATTCCTGCCCCCCGGCTGCCCCACAGGACAGATGCTGTGCCCAACCCCATCGACTGCAATCCTGTTCGTGCTCCGTTGCGCGCCTGCGGCAGCCCAGGACAAGACTACAGTCCTGCTGCTCCGGGCCAGCGCGGTCCTGAGGGACCATCCCTGATCCCAAACCTGGAGAGCGAATACACATACAGCTCCTCCTGGAGCAACGTCAAGCACCAACTCCTCGGGTTCACCTGCCAGCTGCGGCCCCGGCTCCGGTGCCCACCTCCGCCACGGCGCTGGAAGGCCAGCGCGCACGGCACAGCGCTCGGCTCCAGGAAGCGCCAGCCCCTTTCCTTACCTTGGCGTGGCATTCATGCTGCCGAGGCCGCTCAGCTGCCTCCGGGATGGACGGGCAGGCGGGACACCCAGGACCCACCCGAGCGCCGGTGCCGGCGCCGTGCGGTGCTCCGCACCTCGCCAGCCCTCCCAGGTGCTCGGCTCCCAGCGCTGCCTTTGGAGCCGGCTGCCGCAGCGCACGCGTCCTCCCCCCTGCCCTTTCCAACGCCGGCGGTGATGGGCGGGAGTCAGAAATGCCACGAGAAGCATTCCTCATTTTGAGAAGCCGGATCAGCCGAAGGCTGGCACCAGCCCAGAGCCCGGCGAGACGAGCCCCAGATTTACACACCCAGCGCGGCCCAGGAGACAGCAGAGCTCCAGCGAACCTGGCCGAGACCCCACGGGAACGCCGGCAGCGAGAGATCCCAGCGACCCGGCAATTCCAGCTCTCCCTGGGAAAACAAAAGCGACAGCAGAAAGGAGCCCCGGGCAGCGAGGGGAGGGGGCTGCCATGGGACGGGGCACCCGGGCCAACAGGACACACGTGGGGACACCGGATCCCTGCTCAGGGAGCAGGGAGATGCTGGGACAGCGAAGCGTCGCTGCTGGAGCACCCCACGCTGCCTGCAGCACTGATCCAGCCTCCCCCTCACCTCCTCCTCCTCCTCCAGGGCTTCCTCCTCTCCTTCCCTCTTTGTCATTCCTCTCAGCTCACGCCTCTTCCCTGCTCTCCTCCAGCAATAATCCGGGCACTACCGCCCCGGCAGATTGCTCAGCGCCGCTCCCCGGCTGCTGCTGACCAGGGTTTAATGACTCCCCCCGGCCGTGGCAGGGGCTGGCCCCCACCTCCGCCAGCTGTTGGCAAGGCTCTCCCCCCTCCCCAGAGCACTGGCACCCAACGAGCCCCGGGCACGGTGCAGGGATGGGCGAGGGGCACCCACCACCTCCGCGGGGGCTCAGCCCGGATCTGTTCTCGCCCCATGTCCAGGCCCTCAGCCACCCCTGGGTCTTGCCTAAACCCCTCCAGAGCCCCGGGAGCACAGGACTCCCCGCCCCCCCCCCGGAACAGGCAAGCAGAGCCAAGGGCACGGATGCAGCAGAGCCGGAGGGGCCGCAGGCTGACCGCATGCCACATATCCCTTGGGAATGGGGAAGGGACAACCGCAGCTCCGTGTCGGGCAGACGGATGCTCCTGAAAGCATCGTGGCGTGTCTGGATCTGGTGTCCAGCTTTGGGCCCCCCAGTGCAGGGAGCACTAGTGGAGCGAGTCCGGCACAAGGCCATGGTGACGGTCGGAGGCTGGAGCGCAGGACAGGGATGGGGAGGGAGGTGGGATGCTCAGCCTGGGGAAGGGGTGGCTCAGGGGCAGCGGGGGGGATCACCGGGAAGGCAGAGCCAGGTGGGTAGCATGGAGGGCAGCGGAGCTCCATCTGCATTATCCCATTTCCCCCCCACATCCCACCATCCACATCAGCAAGGACATTTTGGAGGCAAGGAGCAGCCACTGTCCAGGAACAACAGCACACAGGTACCCCCACCAGCCCCCTGCCCGGCACCACGCCAGCTCCCCACCCGCCATCGCCACGCTGGGCTACAGGGAGGAGCAGCAGACAAGCCCAGGGGGGGCCAGGGGCTGCCCCTGCTGCCCCCAGCCCAGCCTGACCCCTCGCCACCAGGCGCACCGCTCGCTGCCAGGCTGCAGGTCCCTGCGTCCCGTCCTTTAATTAACATTCCACATGTAAAGTTGGGATTGTAATTACTGCAACTGATGAAGAGGCCGAAGGTAACCCGGCTCCGAGGGAGCGGATTAGCGGAGGCTCTCCGGAGCTCCCGCTCTCACCTCGGCACTGTCGGTGCATTTTAAGCAGGGGCCCGATGCCCCCGCAGCCGGTGATTAATGGCCGAGCCGGGCGAGCGGGACATGCGGTGGCTTCGGCCCCGCTGCTCTTCCCACGCTCCCACCAGGGTGGGATGGGACCGGGCTCCAGCGGCCGGGGGCCATCGGAGGGAAGGATGCTGGGCAGCAATTCCAGAGCATCCTCTCCCCGCTGCCAGCACAGCCCCTGCCCAGGCACCGGCACCAGGCCAGGGGAATAAGGACACAATTCCTGGGAAGCCAAGGACCCTGAGCCCCAACTCAGACCCACAGCGCCGAAAGGAGACCCCCTGGAGCATCTCCCGGTGCCAGGGCAGCAGCTGTGGGCAGGGAGTGATTCTGCCAGATCCCTGCCTGTTCCCACGTGGGGCCGTTTCCGTGGGATTTGGCTCTAACCTGGCCAGTGCAGGATGCTCGAGGCTCAGTCGAGCCAGGAGAGCCCACACTGCTGGGGCTGCGGTGCGGGAGCTCCCCCCTTCCCTGGGAAACGTTACCCTTAATGAGCTATTCCAAAAAAACAAGCATCCAGAGAAAACTCCCCACATCCCAGCTGTCACCCCAGGATGCAGAGCTGTGGGGCCAGGGTGTCCCGTGGGGGCGTGTCCCTCACCTCCCATCAGGGCTGCTCACAGCACAAGGCAGTGGGAAGGGAGCGCAGCCCTGCCCCACGGCAGCCCCGTACCTGGACACCCAACTCCTCACCCCCCTCCCGGTTCCTCCTCCAGCTTTGCCCATGCTGCCAGCATCCCCCAGCCACCGAATCCTGCCCCAGAGGTGCCACAGCCGCCCCCCCACCACGGCAGAGCCGTGCCAGCGCTGGGGACACGCACCCCATCCCACAGCCACCCAGCCGCCACCACTCCCCAAAGCCCAGCAGCTCCTCAGCCCGCACCCCACACATTCTGGATGTGAAAACGCAGGGGAGCATCCCACATTCCCGGCTTGCCCCTTCCCGGCTCGCCCGCGGCCTCGGACCCCGCGCTGCTCGCCCACGGCCGACACGGGGCGTGCGAAGGGGACCCCCAGCCGGAGCGTGGCCAAGGACTCCGGCAATTACACAGAGATAAGGCAATCAGCGGTAATTAACCACCAGCCACGGGCCGGCCGCTCCGCTGCGGAGTCCCCCTTCCCTTCCCTTCCCCAGGACTGCAAAATAAATTATCCTGCAAAGTTAGCGGAGGCTGAGCTATGGAAACAATTAAACAAAAATTAAATCTAATTCATTTATACTCTGAGCACAAAGTGGATAATGTGGGGGTTTTCTTCTCTCTCCTCTCTTTGCCTTGGTGTTACAGAGGACTATTATGGGAAATTAATCACGGGGAAAAGCAATGAACGTGATCTATCGCTCTTTAAAAGTGCACTGTGGTGATTATATAAAAATCTATTAGAGAGGCCAGGAAATAGAAGAGTGACACCATTTAAAAGGAAAAGGGAGACAGGGCTGGTGGCAAAGGGATTGATTTCCTAACAGACGGATCCGTGACAGCGGGAGCAGGAGGAGAGCAGGCTCCCGCCGCTGACCCGACCCAGCCCCTGCGCCAGGATGGCCGCGGGAGGACGCGGCTCCGCTCCCCACAGCGGAGCTGGGGCTGGCCCTGTGGGCTCCCACCGAGCGCGGTCCCACGTGCCTGGTGCCGGCACGGGCACGTCGACGCGGCACACACCGCCGCAGCGCTCCGCGGGCTCGTCGCCCCAGCACGTCCTCCCGTCTCCTGGGGGCTCCGGTGCTTGCTGAGGGCTGTCCGGGGGGATGGCCAGAGCCGTAGCAAGGAGCCGGCGCCGGGATGCAGCGATGCCCATGGGAAGGACCGGCATGGCACTGGCTGAGCGTGGCTGCCCAGCCACCGGCCGCCGCCAGAAGATGCTGTGGCGGACGCACCAGATAACTGCCCCGCACCGCACGGCCCCGACGCCCACCCCAGCCGCGGGGGCCCAGCCGGAGGCAGCACCGGCAGCTCCCGGGCCCCAGACCTGGAGCCGTTCAGCCAGTTCCAGCTGCTCCTCCATGGACACAGAACAACAGGCGCTCCAGCCCCTTCCGCCTCCCAAGGACAGCCGCCCCCGCGCAGCTGCAGCATCCCATCGCATCCCCTCATAGCTGGGGCATCCTGGCACTGCCTCCCATCCCAGGGGTGCCCAGGAGAGCGACCCCCATCATTAACGATGATTGTGGGAGGAGACCCTCATGGCACCGGCAGTAAACAAGGCCAGACCTGTCCCTCCGCCCCCGGTGCTGCGGGCCCCCAGCGCACGCTCGGCTGCTTAACGGCCGCCATAAAACCTTCGCCGCGGCAGATTCCACCATCAATCCCGGCCGGCAGCACGGCCCGCGCCAGCCTGACGCTTTAACGACACCATCAATCCCCAGGAGCCCGAGGCGGAGCGGGGGGGACACGGCCAGGCAGGGGCCGACCCCTCAGAGCCCATGGGGAGGGGGTCACGGCTGTCCCCAAGCCCCACAGGGAGCTGCACCTTGGGACACGACGAACAATCCCGTGGCACCCACAGCAACCTTGGCCTCCTGAGCCCACCACCCTGGATCCATCACCCCGGATCCACGACCCCGGAGCCACCACCCACGAACTCTCCACTCTACATTAACGCAGGGAAACGCCTTTCTGCGAATTTAACAGCGGTTTCTCCAGGCGAATGGAAGTCAAACACCCCATTCTCCCTCCGCTGCATCTTTCCAATGATTTGGGAAAAAAATAAAGTGGAAAAAAACCCCCTTTGATCTCAGCAGCCCATTTGTTTAGCCCATGCCGGGATTTAATTGAGAAGGGACGTCCTTGAATAAATGCGGAGACGTCCTCGCTCCCTGGGAAGTCTGCTGTGAGTTGTACAACCCACGGAACGAGGTTTTTCTGCTCAGCCAGGGATATTCTGGGACAACACAGCCCCAGGGCCACTGCTGCACGTCGCTCACCCAGCCCCTGGACCACTCACCACCGGGCACCCCAGCAGGCTGCCGCACCACGGGGCCGGGCGAGAGAGCACCGAGCCCCAAGGGCTGGGTGCTCCCAGGGCTGGGGGACACCGCTCTGCCCCCAAACCCAGCACAGGGGGTCAGTTGCGTGGAGCAGGCACGAGCCTGGTGGGACGGGGAGCGGGGATGACTGCGCGCTGTATAGGAACGGGAAGCAGGACCAGGGGGGGGGGTGGTCCTTGGTCCCACCAGAGAAGCGTTACCCTGGAATGGCAACAGAGGAGAGCGCAGGGAGCTATGGGAGAGGCCATGGGATTCCCGGCTCGTGAAAGCCTTGGCATTTCCCAGCCCATGGCAGCAGCAGCTCCTTCTCTCGTCGTCTGTTAAAGTCCTTGTCCTCCCTCAGAGACCCTCACTCGGCTCTGCACCCGGCCCACCAACCCACCAGCCCACCGACCCACTGGTGCCAGCTCCCGCAGGGTGCCCGGCAGAGGGGGAGCGTGCTCAGGCCCTGGACCTGGCTTTGCTGCGGCTGAGGGCAAGCTGATTAAAGCAATTAGGACCTTAAATAGTAACACCAGAGTGGCTCATCAGAGCTGAAGAGCCTCTCAAACGATGAGCCTGAGCATCCTATTTAGGGATCTCAGTTGGGTGAGGATCCTAAGCCAGGCCCCCAGGGTGCCCTCGCAATGAGAGGGGGTCCCAGGGACCCCGCAGCCTCCCCAGCGCCCGCCCGGGGGGTGCCAACGGGGACAGCCCCGTGCACGCAGCCGGCTCCGTCCCCAGCCCTGCAGCCAGGTAGGGGACACACGGCAGGGTCACCCTGTGGTGCCAGCACCCAGGCACCCAGCGCTTCCCGGGTGCCCCATCCTCCCTTTCCTTTGGCTTGTTGGTGCTCTTCTCCAATACAGGCTCTGGGAAGGAAACGTGGAAGGAATTCGGCAGCGCCTCTCCGGAGGCAGCACCGCACACCAGCGGCCAAACGCCACCTTTCCCAAAGCACAACACGCTCTGTCTGCTGGCACCCCGAGTCTGATCTGCCGGAGATCTGAGGGACTCCACTGGGAAATCCTTCTATCCCGGTGTACACGAGCCTCCAGCCACAAAGGAATCTGCAAATACAGACGTGGGAACAGCACCGACAGCTGCAAAATGCTCCACACCCTTCCCTCTGCTCTGGTTCCCCACGGACTCCCTGGAGCAGCACCAGTCCGAGCGCCTGGACACGGCACGGGGAGGGCAGGGGGCACTGACCTGAGGCTGGACCCACTCGCTCCCGGAGGGGGGCAAAGGGGAAAAAAGAGCAGGGCGGGACAGGGGGGTCAGGAGCCACTCGCTGACTTTCTCTCAGGCTCCGAGATGCTGCAGGAGGGCGCTGGCACAGGCACATCGCATCTACGAGGAGGCATTTCAGTGGCGCTCAACGAAACATCGTGGCGGAGATATTGCAGCGGGAGGAGTATTTTGAGCCGTTTGACACCTCTTGGTGGGCAAAACCCCGCTTGATTACTGCACCAAACTGGGGAAGCGTGCCTAGCAAGGGCAAAAGGGAGGCAGACTGCCCTCTCCCGCCCCGATCCCACCTGTGCAGAGAGCCGGGATGGCTGCGCTCGTGGCAGCGCGTCCACGAGCCTCAGGCGATGCCCCGCGGGCAAGGGACCGGGGTTACATAGGACACACGTCCCCAGCTCTGGAGCTGCTTCCCTCCAAGCTCCCCAGCATCCCTGGGCGCTTCCCACAGCCTGCTAAGGGATGGGACCTGCCCACGGAGTGGCACAGAGATCCCTGATGCTCAGGAAAGGCTCTTTCACAGCCTGCACAGGGTTTCTACCAACCGCCCTGCAGAACCTCGCTGCGGCTCAGCAGGATGGCGAGCGCCCGAGCCAGTAAACCTCGGGACCTCAGGGAAGCTGCTGGGGGAGGGTTCCAAGGCAGGGCTGCCCCGCGCACGCCACAGTTAGCTCTAACTGCGCCACTGCCAATTCACCGGCGCCACCTTCGCCCCTTGATCCCTTCGCTCCGCTCTGCCCGCAGTGTTTGGCCTGCCGACCCCCGGGCACGCAGCTCCCGAGCTGCCAATCCCCCCAAGGAGAAGCCCATTCCTGCAGGCTCCCCCTCCCCGGCAGTCGTGACCTCGCTCCCGCCGAGTGCGTGCCGGACGGAACCCACCACATGCCTGCACGGGAGATGCCCGTCCTTCCGCTCACCAACAGCGCTGCAGACCCCCGGGCAGCGACCAGCCCCCACCGACCAGGGGCAGGATGGGGCCAGAGGGCGCGGGGTGGCCGGGGCTCGCTCCCGTGCACCCGGGCTCGTATCGCTGGCAAATGGATGCAATTAAGATGATGCTGCAGCGGGACCGTAATTGCTGTTTCCTTAGCTTGGCAACACGACCCCGGAAACCCCCATTATACTAATCACTGTCAAACGAACACAATCGCAGAACACATAAAAACCCGGTGTACTTCATGGTGAAATACAACGCCGCAGAAGGCTGAGCCGGGCCATAAATCTGCTTCGCACTTACCGCTGCCTGCTAAATGGCCCTGCTTAATTATAGCTCCATAAACATGACTTTATAGCAGTATCGATACAGCCAAAAAAAATCAATCCTGCTGACGGACAACCGGACAGACTCACGTCCCGCTGACCCCCGCGGCCGGGCTCCGCGTTCCCGCGGCTCAGCGGGGATGCCCGCCGATGCGCCTCGGCCTTCCATCCCGCTCTCGGCTTCCAACCCGCCTTCGCCCGGCGCTGCTGCCGCCGGAGCCGCGGACAAGACACCAGCATTACAACCCGCGCTGATCTTTGTCAATTATGCTACAGTATTTGAGCTCTAACCAGCTTTAAATTGAATCAGGACGGAATCATCAGTATAAAAAGAGCCCGCACCAGCCTTTCAATTCCAGCACTGGGGAAAAAAAAAGTTATACATCTCATAATGGCCTTCTACCCCATAATGAACAGGAAAAATAAATTAGATTCCCAGCTAAGGGTATATTTATACAATTTCATTATGTGCCCATGAGCAAGTCTGGTTTTCACCAAGATAAAAATGAGCTCTCAGCAATGCTCGCGCTAAGTAAATGGAGTGATTTAACAGCTTAACAAGGAGCGCGACAGAGGGGCTGCGGAACGACGGCAAAATGGAAAATAAAAATAAAGAAACTCAAAATCCTGCTTCTCGAGCCATGCCAGCGCGGCCAGGCTGGACGGCACCCGGCAGCCCCAGGAGCGCTCGTGGCCCGGGAGACGGCGGCACTGGGAGCACAGGCACGGCCCGGGCAGCGAGCACGCGGCATATCCCGCCCCACTCGGAGCGACACCCGGAGACGCCTTCCTACGCTTCCCTGTCTGGCTGCTCAACGATCCTTCTATGCCAAAACCAAAAAGCTGGGCCCTTCCCGTTGGCCGTCGGCGGTGCAGGAGCGGGTCCAGGTCCAGCACGCTCCGGCTCACTCCCTACCGTCCCGCGGATGCCAGGGCTGTGCGTGCCAGCTGCCCGCAGGAGCAGCAAGGGTGTTCCTGGCAGCTTTGGGGCTGGAAAGGGATATTTGGAAGTTGCTCCCAGACCCTGAGATGTTCGAGCCAAGCAAGGCTCCTCTCCCAGTGCCACCGAGGTGGGGACGGAGGGTGGTGGCACTGGCTGGCTGCCCCGGCAAGCTGCAACGCACCCGGCTGTTGGGCTGCGAGGGTGCGACACGCTCGGCACGGGGAAAGGCAGTGAGGAAGCTGGGAGCTCACCGGGAGCTCACCCACCCGGCTCTGCGGCCGGCACCACGGCACAGCAGGGCGCAGGGATGAAGCAGCCCCGGCCCCAATGCACCCAGCCCCGGCCCCGCCGCACGCGCAGTCCCTTAGAGCCAACTGCCCCAAACCCAGAGGGAAGCTGCCGATTCCTCCCTCCGAGCGGAGCCCGTTTCATCAACCTCCTGCGATCCCGTTCGGCCGCAAGCCAGGCTCCCTTTTCCAGCTACGCTTTCTGCTCCGGGGGTCAGCAGCACACGTGTGCCCCCTCCCCGTGATCCTCCCTCGTGCGCAGCCAGGAGGGGACCCGGCCAAGCCGCCCACGGAGGAGCTTCACGCCCTTCGCAAGGTTATCTGCTCCCGGTGAAGGCTCCCCCGTCCCACCTTCTGCCGCCAAGGAAGAGAGCGTGTCAGCTCCCCCCGGGCCCCCAGCCCGGACCACACATCCATCTGGGCTCAGCATCGTGTGTCTTCTCCAGCACAGTCAGGCTGATCCTAAATCCATAACCCACACTTGAATAGCTCATCCATTTAACGGCCGAGAGCTGCCAGCAGGCAAATCTGTCCTCTCAGCAGCAGCAAAACCAGAGCTGAGCACTTGCCTTTTCTTTTTTTTTTTTTTTTTTACCCCTTTTTAAATCAATTGTGAGGCCACATGGTCCATCGGAGTGATCTGGAGACCGGGAGCCATCTCCGAGGCAGAGCCGGCTGCCTTGGCTGCGTATTACAGCTCTCCCGCACAAGGTGACATTTCCCCCTCCATCCTCCCTACCCCAGGGAGCCGGGAGGATTAATAGTCCAACGGGGCTCTGGGAATGTGTGTGCCGAGAGTTATGAGCCTGATTCATCGGCGGAGTTCCCTCCCCTGCTACAGAGATTAATCGCTGGTGCAACCGCAAACACCGTTTGGGCTCAACCGTCCCAAAACGCAGCGGGGAGAGGGAGAGGGAGAGGGAGAGGGAGAGGGAGAGGGAGAGGGAGAGGGAGAGGGAGAGGGAGAGGGAGAGGGAGAGGGAGAGGGAGAGGGAGAGGGAGAGGGAGAGGGAGGAGAGGAAGGACCCGCTGACGGGGCTTTGCAACACATGACGTTGGAGCCTTTTCTCTGCGCCTCTGCCTGGGATATTATGGAAAACTAGATTGGTTGTGGAAAGTATCAGCCCAAAGCTCCGGAGCGCTGCAAGGAACGAGGCGTGAGCCCCGGGGCTGGCCCGTGCCGCCCGTTTTTGGGAAGGCGGCTCTGCTCCAGCCCTCTGCACCGGGGAGCGGAGGAGCGCACAGGCCCGAACGGGGTGAGAACCCCAAATCCCCCCTGGAGCATCCCACCCCCTTGGCTGTGGGAGCAGCGGGGCAGCTCTGAGGGTGGGGATCAGTGCTGCTCTGGGTGCCTGCCCGGCTGCTCCCCATCCCGACGGCTGGAAATCACAGCCCTGCCAATCCTGCCCATGGCCCCAGCGCTTCAACCGCCCCGCCGAGGGATGGAGACCTCCCTCCCCAAGGGGGAAAGGACCAGCCCCACAACGGGGCTCGGCCGCTCTCCAGTTAAACAGCGGGTGGGTTATTTTTAACGCTGTTTCACCCCGGCTGGAGCAGTTTCCCAGGTTCTGGAATCCTTGACAACCCCCCGAAGGATCAGCAAATGATTTCCCACTCTTTCCTTTCAATCGGGGAGGAGGAGGGGGATCTCCTTTAGCAGTCAGAGCGAAGGGGCAGCTCCAACCCATCAGCTGGACGGGTCTGATCAGGCCCTGCAGGCAGGTAACCGAAAAATGAACCCTTAAGGGGATGGTAACACCCCGCGTATGCCCCCCCGATGATCCGGGAGGGGGTGATGGAGATGGCCCTGCAGCGTGGGGACCCGCTTGGGGACCCGGGAACCTGCCCTCACCACCGCACACCCCAGGAGGAGGAGGAGGACCCCCACAGCTCCCCACCACTGCTGGCACAGGGCAGTGCCCACCCTGCCCCACCTCCCCGGCTCGCGGCAGGGCTCCCCGAGACGGGTGAAAATGGGATGGATGAAACGGGATGCTGGTGTGGGACACCCCAACTCTCCTTCCAGCTGCTTACCCCAGGTCTCCCCACCCAGCATGGGGCCAGGGGCCACGGTGCCGGCAGAGGGGTCCCACCACCGTGCCAGAGGGGAGAACAGCTTTGCCATCCCTGGCTGCCCCCACACGGCCCCCCAAGTCCCCCCCTCCCCGCCCTTCCACACTTCTAATCTGCTCTGCACCCCGAAGCGAGGGGGCTGCAGGTTCAGTGGGGCTGGCTGCCACAGATGAGATTGCATCTGTCTGGGTATAAATAATTTACTGCTTGATGGTCAGAGCGAATTTAATTAGTTCTTGTTCTCCTGATAGAATCAGCCCACCGCTGCTACAGCATTTCACTCCGAATTAGCCTGAAAAGGACTAACAAGGCACTGCTAATTTTACACACACGACATCCCCCGCAGTCGCTGAAAATACAGCTCCACGGAGCGCCGCGCACCGCCGGCCCGGGGTGCCCAGAGGGACGGAGCAAACCCGGGGCAAAGCGGGGAGGGCAGAGATGGGCAGGGGGTGGGCAAACACCCGTCCCTTCCCCTGCTCTACCCTTAATTCCAGCTCCTGGGGGATCTGGGGAGGGGGAAAGGGGATGGGGAGCTCGTGGCTGCCAGAGACGGTGACGCTGCCCGCCGAGTCGCCTCCTTCCTGGGCTCCCCAAGAGCCCAGCGCCCGCCTCACCCCCCTCCAGCACCCGGGGTCGAGCCAGGCCACGCGCTGCCGCCTTGCCGCTGCCTGGGAAGAACAGGAGCACGCATCAGTGCTCCCTGGAGACACGCAACCGGTCACCTGGAAGGGAGCGGAGAGAGGGGAATGGTGGGGCGGCTGTGGCCAGGGCCCCCGGGCACGGCAGACGGGCACCGAGCCCTCCGGCAGTGCTGGATCCCAGCAGCCCCCAACCCCTGGCCGTGCCCCCAGCCCCAACAAACGGCTCTGGCACCCCCACGCACTGTCTGCGTGGGGCGTCCCGGGGGGCAGCGGGGCAGGGCCGTGCTCCCACGGCCGCCCATCCCTGGAAAGCATCCCTGCATGTTTTCCCAGGCACTCCTCTAGGACGGAGGCTCATCGACCGGCTGCTTTGCCGGTCCTGCCTCCCCGCTCTGACCTACCCTGTCTCCACCACGATTTATGCTCCACATCAGCCGTTTACCAGAGCCGCTTCCCGCATCGCCGCGGCGAGCTGACACCGCTCAGCTGAGCTGCGCCGAGACCAACCAGTGACCCCACACCCCACCAAACGCCGCGGGCGACACCCCCCCAGGCACAAACCCCTCCGTGGACACCAACCTCAGAGTTTCAGCCTGAAAATCAAATTCTGGGGATATGGGGCCGGCAGGGAAAGGCTAAGCAAGCTCCTCCAGCGGCAGGGATGCTCTGGGCTGTGCTGGAGAGAACCTGCCATGGGGAGCACGCCGGGAAATGGGTGCTCCTGCTGATTTCTGCCTGGAGAGGAGGGAGTGAAGGGGAACTTCCATCCCAAAATCACCCCCCCAGCACCTCGACAGCCACACTTCCACACGGAGAACTAACGGGCTCGTTTTCGCCGCTCGTCATCGCTGGGCTTCGGCTTTGAGCCTCTGATCCAACACCCTGCACCTCACCCGATAAATCACCCCACGAGGGTGAAGCAGCCAAGAGCCACCGGCACCTGCCAGGACTCTGAGGGCAGAACCCCCGCACCAGAGCTACCGGGCTCTCCCCTCCCCCAGCAAACGGCTGGACCACCAGCAACCCCGCGGCACGGGCAGGGATGCAGAGGCATCCCTGGGGCGGGGGGATCAGCATCCCTCCCTTCCTTGAGCTCGTCCCCCGGGGCCGGTGCAGCCCCGTGGCCCTCCCCATGCCTTGCCCTCTCTCCATTCACACGTGAGCTGGGCTGACAACTCCTCTTCATCACGGTGCCAGAGCCTTCCTTGGAGGCCATGCATCTCAGGCAGGACAGCACCATAAATATTGCATAGGAGGTGTTTCTAATCTAGTTATGGGTTCAGCCTCTCACGCTCTTCCATCAGGGAGCCTTGGATTGAAATTGAAGTGTATTAGTATAATTTTATCAGGTTTTATTAAGCCTAGGGTCTCACGTTTTTGATATATAGTTTTAATTAAGTTTTAAGTCAAAGAATGCAGTCGCTCATATTTTATCTCGCCGTGGCACATCGGGGGGAAGCCGTTAATCAGCACCTACCAAAACTTCCCGTCGCCAGTGATGAACGACCGTGAACTTTGCCTGCCAAAATCATCTTCCCTCCGTCCGGAGCCCACGGCCTACCCGACCCCTGTGCCCAGCTCTCCCTCCCCCCACGCCTGCGCTCTCCTGCCCTCCGACGCCAGCGCTCCGGCAGGAACAAGAAGGGATGAGGGAAGGTGGCACCGAGGCAGCTGGCACCGGGGGCTGCTCCCGGGCACTTCACCAGGAGCAGGTACCGGCAATGCTGGCGAGAGGCACTGCCGCCCCGGCGGGTGTGCAAGGTGAGGGAGCCAAGGGCGATGACGGTCCAGCTGAGCCTGCTATCCAAAACCCCCCTGCACCCCCTTGCCCACCGAGAGCAGACGCAGGGCCGTGCACAGCCATCCCCCACGCTTCCCCGACAGCCAGCTCGTGCAGCACAGCAGCAAGGAGAGGGCAGGGGGCTGGGGGGGGCTGAGGGATGAGGAGTGATGGCCAAGAGCAGCTGGTGCTCATCCCTCAGCCAAACCCCTCCGGAGCCACAGCACCCGTGGGGCTCTGACAGCAAGGGGGACCCTGCCCCAGCGCGCAGCCGTGGACCGAGGGCCCCATCACAGCGACGCAGCCTTTGGTGCTTGATTTGCTGCCCGTCTGCAGACTCCGGCCGCAGGCAGGCTGCCTCCGCGGCGTGCGCATGCCGGCCAGCCCTTCCTGGGAAACCACAAACCGGGAATTTCCCAGCCAGCACAGCAGTGCTGTACCAGCACCCGCAGCGAGCGCAGAACCGGACCCGATCCTTCCCTGAGCCCATTCCCAGCAGCAGCCCTCTCCGGATTTACAGCTGGGTGCCCCCCAAGCATCTTTATATCATCCTGGGGAGACCTCAGCCATGCGCCCATCCCAGCTCCCAGCGCCAGGACAAATGGTCACCGCTCCCTCGGGATGAACACGGGGCTCCAGGCTGAGCCACACGCTGGAGCCAGGCACCAAGCTCGGATAGTTCCCTCCAACGTGGGAAAAAGGAGTCCCACCCCTCAGCTGTGGAGACTGCCCTGAGCCCACAGTGGGCACCCAGTGGGTGCAACGGCCCCCCAGGGACGGTACAGCCCCAGCACGTCGGTGCTGCCCAGGCCACTCGCTCCCAGGAGCATCGCCAGCCAAATGCCCTCCTCCCCTCTACACAGAGCAGTCTGGGGACACGAGGTCTGTGCCCATATGCCAGCGAGGGCAGCAGATGGCATTGCAGCTTGCACCGCTGCTGCCCTCGCCCTCCACAGCCCCCCCGCCCAGGGAGGGCTGCTTGTCCCCAAGGACTCGAGGCCACAGTGGCAGCAGATCGCTCACGGGTCCTTGGGAAAGGCTGATTCATCCCGGCTGGAAGCAGCGGCGGACGCAAGGCAGAGCAGAGCCTTCCCACCCACCGCTCTGCCTGGGCACCGCGAGGTGCTGGGCTGCAAGCGCACCCTCCCCTTGGGTGTCAGCCCCCGCGGAGCTCCCCCAAGGTGGGGGCGAACACAAACCCTCTGCAGGCAGCCCTGGACACACGCTTGGCCAAACTCCGGCCTCCAGAGACCCGACCCCAAGCATCCCCGCATCCCTCGGCAGCCCGGGCAGCGGGGCTGGGGGGACAGGAGCTTTGGGACACACGCACCCCCCGCGCATGTGCCACCCTTCTCCCCTGCTGGGGGCAGAGCTCTCAGAGGGTTTCTGAGGATGGAGACAGCGGCAGCCCAGGAACATTTTGGGTTCCGGAGCTCCCCTCGCATGAGAAGCGGAGGAGCCGAGCGCAGCCCTGTCTCGCCAAGCTGAGGTGCTTAAAAATTTATCATGGAACTTACAGAAATGAACTCAATTAAAAACCATTTTAAGGGTATTACATTAAAAAAATAACTCTCATATTTCCCACGTCAAAGCTCCCGTCTGGGAGCGCGGCATCACAAACGACGGGGCACGCGCTCGCGCCAGTAGAAGCCCGTGCCACCCGCCAGCGCGTGCCCACCGCCCGCTCCGTGGGTAAGGGAAGGAGCGACGGAGCCAGGGAAGGCAGCGAGCACAACCCGCGGAGCCGGGCACAGCCCCAGCGAGCCTCGCGTCCGGGGGAGTTCTGCTCCCGGTTTGCTCCGGGCGCTCCAGCAGCGGGGCCGGAGGAAGGATGGATCCGCTCCCGAGCGGCGCTCGATGAGCCACCGGCAACCGCAGCGGCACGAGGGGAGCTGGCCCCGACCCCGCTCAGGGGCTCGGCGAAGCGGGGTGCGTTAACGCAGCCGGGGGGGCAGGGGTGCCCCTGGGGAGGGGTTAAGGGACTGCGGGAGCTCTCGGCCCTCGAGCAGAGCCCCCTCCCCTCCAACCTGCTCCAGCATCCCGCTGCCTCCCTGGATAACCACGTCACATCCTTGGGAAGAGCCGAGCGGTGCTCGCGGGCGGCCCGGCAGCACGTGGCTGCCGCACCGTCAGCAGCGACTCCTTCCCAAAGAGGAGGGAGGGAATCCCAGGACGAGCAGAAGCGGGTCTGCTCATCAGCTGCAAGACGGAGACCCGGGGGGATGGGGAGCGCACTTGGCGTCGCCTTCCTTTGCAAAGAAACGGAGATTTGGGGCTGGATTTGAATTTCATCCAGAGGAAAAGCCCTTCCTTTGAAGAGAAAGCAGTTGGATTGCTGCACTGTCTTGTCCCCAGGTTCCCGTTACAACGGGATTGAGGCAAAGGGGGAATGGCAAGCCAAGCAACCCCTTCCCGCTGGATCACCGGGTTACCCTGCGGCTGCCCCGTCCCGGGGCGGCTGCTCGCCCCGCCAGCACAGGGATCCTGACCGCAGCAGAGCCACCGCTTGCCAAACGAGGGGGGCTCAAGGCAAACACAACCCTTGGAGCATCCCTGTGGCCTCCTCTGGCCTCGCTCCAACAGCTCCATGTCCTCCTGCTGTTGGGGGCCCCCGAGCTGGAGGCAGAACTGCAGGGGGGTCTCCCCAGAGTGGAGCAGAGGGGGAGAATCCCCTCTCTCGCCCCCCTGGCCACGCTGCTCTGGATCCAGCCCGGGATCCAGTTGGCTTTCTGGGCTCCAGCACACAGGGCCAGCTCATGACCAGCTCCTCGCCACCTGTACCCCAAATCCTTCTCCTCAGGGCTGTTCCTGATCCATTCTCCACCCAGCCTGTCCCTGTTCTCGGGCTGGCGCAGCGGTGCTGCCGGGAGGGCCGCGGGCGCCTGTGCCGAGGCTGCAGCTCGGTTTTACCTGGGCAGCAAGGGAGAGCGAGCGCGCTGCGTGTCGTTCCAGCGCGGGTATTTATATCCTTCGCCGCCGCAGCATCCCTTTGTAAAGCCACGGAGCGCGTACAGTCAGGGCTGTCAGTTCGGCGGCGCGTTACAAGTGTTTGATATGGAGATTTTGGCAGGGGGAATGGATGTACCTCGCCGAGAGGTTTATGTAAAATGACAGCTTCTGGAAAACGAAGCACTCGGATAGGGGCAAAAAAAAATGGAAAGTACAAACAAAAAGGAAGAGAGGCCTTCCGCTCCGCGAGGCCAAAACGGATCTCTCCTCCCCGCCGGCCTGCCAGCATCTCCACGGCGGCCGGAGGCAGGATGCGGGCAGGATGCAGGCAGCACGCCGGCAGCACCAGCTGCACCAGCCCCACCAGCTCAGCTCGGCTGGTTCGGGCTTCGCACCCGCACTCCCCCGCCCCAGACCGCTGCCCCATTTCCATTTCATCACTCCTCCTCTCCCCCCTGTTTACGGACGAGCCTTTCATCGCCGCTGCGTGGGCGTGCGGAGGAGGAGGAGGAGGATGCCTGGAGAGCGCTGCTGTCAGCAGGCCCGGGGAGATGTTCGGCAACTCCTGCCATGGCGGGGCGTGCAGGGGGGATGCTGCGCAAACGCGGCGAGGCAGTGGCTGGGCCCCCCGCTGCGGCGCTGGGGTGTGGATGCTGAGCTCTGGTGGAAGAGCAAGTCCAAGACCTATCGGGGTGACACGGAGGATGGGAGACTGCCTGGAGGCACCGCAGGAGGAGCGGATGGGATCCCACCCCCGGCTCCCCAGAGATGGGAGGGGGGCTTGCTCCACCATCCACTCCCACCAGCTCAGGCGCCCACCCTGCCTCAACCAGCTCCAGCATCCTCAGCCACGGGAGCGAGGGAGGGAGCAGCCCGCGGGCAGGCTCATCCCAGCGGGAAGGAACGCGGCGGCAGCCCCCAGCTCTGCGGCACGGCCGTAGCCCAGCTTGCTCCTCCGGCTTTACACCCTCCTCCTCCGCCTCCGGCCCGCAGGGCTGCGTGCCCGCAGCCGGGCTGGAAGCAATTCCTGCTGCAGCTGTAACAATCCGTGAAGAAGCCGACTTGTTCCTCACCTCTCCGAAATGAAGGATGGCGATTACCCACATCCCAGTCCACACAGCTTAACCCAAATGGATGGTCTCCCAGAGACGGCTGCGCTCGCCCACCACCCAGTCCAGCAGCCCACTCCCCTGCCCATGTCTATTCGGTACCAAAGCGTCAGAGTAACTCCTGCAGGCCCTGGGCGGAAAGGCCATTTATCCCGAAGGGAAAGGCTGCTGGAAGAGCCATTCAATTACTCGAGCGTTAGGGAGAGGTGGCAGTGCCAGCCTTGCCTTCCTACAGGCAGCAGGGCAGGGGTCTGCTTGGACCTCCTTGGGAAGAAACTCCTCTGCAACCCCCAGGCTGCTCCCCAGGGTCTTTGCAGCAGATCCAGGAGAGGACCAGGAAGCCCCAAAGTCTTCCCAAACCCCACCACACACCCCAAATCCTAAGTCACACCTCGGCAGAAACGCATCTCCAGACAGACGAGACCGTCACCGCTTCGCACAAGGGCTACAGCAGAAGGAACGGTCAGTCCTCAAGTTCTGACCCAGCTCACAGCCTGGAGCCCCCCCTGACCCCCACAGTGTGGAGCAAGCTCAGGAGCAAAAGAGCATCTTCTCCTATGGGGACAGGCTGGGGGGGTTGGGGGGTTCAGCCTGGAGCAGGGAAGGCTCCGGGGAGACCTCAGAGCCCCTTCCAGTGCCTGGGGGGGTACAAGAAAGCTGGGGGGGACTTTCCCAAGGGCAGGGAGTGACAGGACAAGGGGTGACGGGCTTAAATGGAAAGAGGGAGATGGAGATGGGCCATCAGGAAGGAATTCTTCCCAGAGAGAGTGGGGGGCACTGGGACAGGTTCCCAGAGAAGCTGTGGGTGCCCCATCCCTGGGAGTGTCCAAGACCAGGCTGGAGGAGGCTTGGAGCACCCTGGGCTAGTGGAGGGCGTCCCTGCCCGTGGCAGGGGGTGGGCTGGGGGGGCTTTGAGGTCCCTTCCCACCCAAAACAGTCTGGGATTCCACAGTCTACGGACTTTGGAGGCTGCAAAAGGAGTTTTCCCACTGAGCACCCGTCAGAGCAGGTTGCTGCAGGGAAAAGCAGAGCCCTTGCACCAGCACGCGCTCGGCAGAGCCCCCAGTTACGGCCGCAGCCACGCAGCCCCGCAGCACGCCAACAGCCCTGACAGCGACCTCCAAACCCAGCACCCAGCCACCCTGCTCCTGGAGCCGGACAAACCAGCCATGCAGCAGGACGAGGCCGTGCGGGGTCTGGAGAGCAGCCCCTCTGGCTCCAACCCCTGTTTGTCTGCTCAGGCGGCAGCAGAGCGGTGGCACAGCACCCCCCGGGATGGGGTCCCTGCCCCATGCTCCCCCCACACACAGCACCGACACATCCCAGCTCCACCCCGACCGAGAACATCACCCCGGTGCTGAGCCATCAGCCCCCGAGCAGGAGCCCAGAGCCCCCCACACTGGCTGCAGTCCCCACTCCCCTCCCCGGGCTACGTGCGGGGGCACCGAGGCGCAGAGGGAGCAGCGCTGCGAGGCAGGCGCTGGGCTGCAGCTAAAAATATCCAGGAGCAGGAGTGACACGAAGGCTCCGGCTGAGCTCTGCACCGTGTACCACGGGAGCAGCAGAGCCACCGCACTCAACAGCCCCACACTGGCCCCCTGCTTTGGGGAGAGCTGGGAGAACACACTCCCCGACATCCCGCCGTTGGCTGGATCCGCTGGCACACGTGCGGTTTGTCCCCCCGGCACAGCCGGCTCCTTGTGGGGGGCTCACCAGGACCCACCAGGCGAGGCAATGCCTGGGACACACACCTGTGGGAGGTGGCAGCTCTTTCCCAGTCTCAGGTCACTGGGCTCCACCGGTTCCAAGGACTCTCATCACCGAGAGCCCCCCGCTGACCTCAGGCACCACCGAGCAGGAGCCCAGGCATCCCCAGCAGCCCCCTCCCCTCGGCTGCCCAGCCTTGGGCAGCTCTCCCTCGCGCCGGCCAGGCAGCGCGGGCTCCCACAGCCCCCACCCCGGGCAGGAGAGCTGGTGAACACTCACATGTCAGCCCTCCCTTGTGCTGCTTAAGATATCCTCATCTCCACCGCGCCACGGGAGTGCCGGGCACTCGGAGCCGGAGAAGCCGCCGAGCTCCCTGCCAGGAGAGCTTACTTTCTAATTAGACAGATAACAGCAAATCATGACAACAGACCACCGTGGGGAATGACAGGGACTGCTGCTCCATGGACAGCGGGAGCTCCGGGGCCCTTCTGACAGCTCCTCCGCTCGCTCCGCGCTCGCTCCCTGCAGCCGGCCCTGGGAGCGCAGCGGCAGCCCCCGCTGCAGCCACCCCCGGAGAAAAAACAGGAGGAGATGCTGGAGGGCAGCGGGGTCACCTCACCTGCTCCCCCTTCTCTCCCCAGGCACGGACAAGTCCCATCCGTGCTCCCGAAGAGGCAGGTGGGAGGGAAAGGCGCTCCGTGCAGGATGAGGCCAAAGCCGCAGCCGTGCCACGGGCACTGGTGTGCCCTGCCTGCACGGGCGGGGAGCACCCCTGGGATGCAGCACCCACGGCGAGCGCCGGGGCAGGGGGCAACAACCCAACACCCATCGCACCCCAAAGGGAACTTCTGCGGGGAGCAGCCGGAGGAGCCCTGCGCCCTTCGGGGCTTGCGCGGAGCTGGGGCAGCCCAACGCACCGGCCGCACACTCGGTGCTGGCGGCCACCGCTCCCACCGCCGCGGTGGGATGAGCCCGGATGCGGGAGACCACGGGGAGGGCGTCCCCGGAGGAACAAGGAAAACAAACCCAAACCCAGGGGATATTCACGGAGCCGCCAAGGAGCGAGAGCAGCCACAAAGGCGCCCATCAAACGGGAGGATCCCGGGCGCAGCCATGAGGAGCCGAGCGCTGCTCCGCTCCCCCGTCCTCCCCAAATTCTCCTGAAAAGCAGACGGCCCCTCGCGGCGCAGGCTCCGGGGCGTGCGCGCGCACGTGCTTTCATCCCAGTCTGTAAATGAGGTCTTTGCTGAGAATTTACAATTCCCTCATGGCCTCAATCTTGCAAAGATTGCTTTTTTAACACTGCTGGGCTTTAATTCTAATAAGCCTCCTCTTTATTACGGAACCAGGTCACATTGCCTTGACACCGCAAGAAAATCTTTCATCGGGAGGGGAGACGGAGAAGGGAGAAGAGGAATAAAGGAAGGGAGGAGGGAGAAAGGGGAGCCAAACAAATAAAAGCCGCTCGCTTCATCCGGGGGACTCTCTGAACCAGGCAAACAGCCGGCGGGCCAGCAGCGGGGCTGGCGGGGAGAGGTGCCTTCCCCCCGCGCCGCTCGCACCCCCTGAACACGCAGAATTATTTCTGGTGCGGCTTCACCTCCCACGCACCCTCCCACCCTCCGCTGCTTAAAAACGCCGGGAGGAGCAGGAGGGGAAGCTTGACAGAACTTTGACAGACATAATGAGGACGGAGTTGGGCCCTGCCCCGGACAGATGGCCGCTACCGCCAGCCCGGCGCGGGGCTCCTTACCTGGCCGGCACCGTGGGGATGGGAAGCGGCGCAGCAGATCGGAGCGGCAGCGCCAAGCACCCGCGAGACCCGAATGCCCCTGCCAGCAGAAATCAAAGCCCTGCGCTGGCAGGAGAAGGCGGCACGGCTTCTCCTTCCCATCAAACAACTGCTTGGGTATTGATTTTTCCCTTCTGGAGGCTCCCCACGCTCCAGCATCCCTCCCAGCGCCCAGCCCCTGGCTGGCTGCTGCCTCCCCTCAGCTTCTTGGCTTTGCCAAGGCGTGTTATCACCAAACATCTCATCTTGGTGCCTTATGGCACGGCCATCACCGTGGAAACGGCCTGATCTCATACCCCACCTCGGCTCCCTGCGCCTGCATCCGCAGCCTCCAGCGCAGGATCGGGAGAGGGCTCGTCTGGGGCTCATTAAACCCCCCGTCTCCCTCCGCTCCCGCACGAGGCGCCTATCAGCCAAAACACAGAGCGAGCCAGGACTCTGGGGTGCTGGTCCCCACTCTCAGTGCCTCTTGGCACCTTCCCCATCCCGCCCGGGGCCGGCAGGCAGCCCCCCCCGTACCCCACGGGAGCTTTGTGTCACGCAGCGGGGAACATCCCGGCTGTGCCGCCGCACAGGGTGCGCATCCGTGGCGCATCACAGGCATCCCGCGGCTGCCCAGCCGCTTAAGCCGTCCCCGACGCCTTGGTGCTGCCCGTGGCACGTGGGGGGGGCCACAGTGGCACGTCCCCAGCAAGAGCAGCTCCCGACCAGCGTGTCCCTGGTCCCCAGTCTGCTCCAGGGGTCCGGAGGGGGCTGTTACACCGCTAAGCGTGCAGCAGCGTACGCAGGGCACGAGGCGCATCGCTGCGGCTCAGCTCAGGAAGCACGAGCGCCTTTCCCACGCTGATGGGGACCCAAACCCACCCTCCAAATTCTTCCCGCTGGGTTATTTGGCACGGGAAAGGCAGGAAAACCCAAACAGCTCAAGCACAGGAGGTGACAATGCCTTTTCCAGGATCGGCAAAGGATGGGGCTCCTGGCCCACAGCCTCTCCCACCAGGGAGAGCACAGCCAGGATTACAGCGCAGGAGGGGGGAACAGGGCTGCTCCAAATGCAGACGCTTCAATTCCCAACGCTGGCAGCTGCACTTAAGGCAGGAGAGGCAGGGAAGCCATGCACAGGAGTAACCATGGCAACTTCATGGAAGTTAAATAAAAACTTCTTTAAAAAAAGATAACGAGGCCCCTGAATCATGCTTTATCAGCTATGTTGCTATAAAGATCGAGATGCAGCCAGCTCAGGATTCCTAATTACTTCGGCAATATACTGGAGAGAGCTTTATTTAAAAAATCTGGCTCTGCGGATAATTATCAGGCCCTTCTCCACACCGGGATTTGCATATTCCATGAAGCACCTTCCCAGGCGGATCGCCTGCGAGAGCCCTCCCGTGCGACGCCTGCCTGGGGCTGCTCTGGCATGGGGGGCACAGAGAGAGCCCCACCGGGACGCTGTTGGCACGTCCTCCCGCCGCGAGGCTCCGGATTGCAGCGGGAGCATCCCATGCAGCCGGCTGCAACACAGCTCCGGGCGACTGCGGCAGCGCGCTGCCCTGCGGAGCACCTGGGCTGCCCGCGGAGCGTCGGCGGGGCGGTGGTCTGCAGCAGCACCCACCGCCTCTACGTCGCCAAGACCCAGAGCCCCCTGCCGCAGAGGGGCTGTGATGCACCCCAGCCGTGGGGGTCACCTTGCCGGGGCCCAGGGAGCCGATTTGTGGCCAGCTCAGCCAGCAGCTCGCGCCAGCTCCACGCCTGCTACAGCAGGAATTCCTTCGCCACCCAGAAACCAAACCACGAGTCCCGAGACATCCCTAAGGCTCTTTTTCCCTACAAAACAGGCTCTCGGACAGCCCTGAGGAGCGAACAGACCTCCCCAGCCTGCAAACGGCCAACGCTCAGTCCTACCCACCACCCGACAGCGCCGTGCCCATGCGGCGTGACGGACCCGAACGCTCTTCGGGGGCGTTTCGGTAAACCGGGTGGGTTCCCTCTGCCCACCACTGCCCACCAGCCCCGCAGCGTCCCAACCGCCCATCCAGCGGTGCGGGGACCGCCTTCCCCCCGCACCCCAGGAGCCCGCCGCGCCAGCCTCGTCCCCTGCGGAGGGGCAGCAGACCCTCGCCCCCGGCTGCTGCAGAGAAAGGGGGCCCGGGTGGGATGGGGACGGCGCTCCGGGGCTCGCCCTGCCCTCGGCTCCCGCCATCCGCCCCGGGGATGCGGGGCAGGGAGAAGCCAGCACCACGTGCAGCTTTCAGTAGTTCTTTGGATCCTTTATTTTCACAGCTTACGTTAAGAATAAGTGAATTTTATGTATTATTTACTATGGGGTTTATACATATTATTTACTAGGTTTTTTAACTCAACTTAAGCCGATTTTGAATGGAAATTAGAATCAATTAAAATATGAAGGGAAAGTCAGCATTTTGAAGCAGATTATTAAGCACAGCTACATGGAACACGTCGGAAGCATAAACATCTAGGAACAAGTTCAATATCTAAAAGTGGATTTATATCGTCTGTGGCCCAGGAACTGAGGAGCCGGTTATCAAGGTCAAGATTTTATCAGCCGGTCTCCGACTCTCACATCTGTGTTTTACCCAGAGCTTGATTAAGAGTTTAGAAATCTGGAAAACTCTCCCGTTTTCCCCGGCTCCCTGCTTTCGAATTAATTGTTTATCGATCCGACAAGAGGAAAATATTCCCTCCCAGCCGCGGAGGAGGTGAGCCCGTCGTCAAAAGTTGTTTTATCACTCCCATAAATTCTGGCTGCGATGACTTGCCCCGGTTCAACAACCCCGGGTGCTCCAAGCGCCGGCCGTGCACGCGCCCTGCTCACCGATGCCCTGAGATGATTTTGGCGGTCGACAGACCTCGGGCACTGCCCACATTCCCAGCTCCAGGAAATCCTGAATGCCCTTCCCACGGCAGCGTTAGTGGTCCCACTCAAACCCCACTGAGACCGGGTCCTCTTCCACATTTAAAGTCCATTTTCACCCGTCTCCTGCCTGGGCAGAGCCCGGCAGCTGGGAGGGAACATCTGGAATGGGCACACCACGCACCACAGCACAGCCAGGAGAGCGAGGAACCGCCTGGGGCTCGGCAGCCGCCATCCCCCCCGGGGCGGTGGGCAGCATCGTGTCTGCCCCACAGCAGCACCAGCAAAATAGATGCTTTTCATTCTCCCAGGCAGGAAAGCATTCCAGCAGCGCAGGCAGCCTGGCAGGGCCCAAGCCAGCACACGGCTCCTTCGATGCTTGGGAAAAGCAACAGCAAAACGCTGAGGAAAAACCGCTTTTCCCACCAAAAAAGCCCTCTGGACCCTCTCCCTGACGCTGCAGGATCACAGCCCCCAGCCTCACCCAAGGGACCGGAACTCCACTCGGGAAGCTCACAGGAGCACCAACAGCTTCAGTTTCTGGGCAGTAAAGCCCAAAAATAGCTAAGGGAGGAGAACAAGAGCATCACGCAGCACCAGCGGGCTGCCCGGTGCCCCCCATCGCTCCCCGCAGCCGTACACAACGCGCCGGTCCCCTGCCACGGTGCCCAGAGGAACAGGACAAGAGCCCAGCGGGAAGAGCTTTGGCCAGCGGAGCTGGCGGTACCGGGACACGGCGGGGGCTGGGGCGGGGGTGACACACGGAGGAGTTCAACGTGGCACAGATGCCACATGCTGCCAAGGCACGCCGGCAGCCTAGAGCCAAGAGAGGAGGCCAGGAGATGCCAACGGGATCCAGGCTGCCTGGGACAGGCACGAGTTGCCGTCAGGACGACCCGCACCGGGCTGGGGGGGATGGAGGGAACATGTACACGCTGGAGACTGAGACATGAAAAGGGATCCCGCACCCGTGTGCTCGTTTCTACCCATTAGAAATTCAATCTTGTCTAGTCCGGGAGACACAATGATGCCTGGAGCGCCGAGCGGGAGCCGAGCGGAGGGGAGCGCTAGCTCCGGATTGGTTTATTAAAAATAAAGTTTTGGGGGAAAAAAAAAAAATGTAATCTCAATAACTAATGAAATAACAGAGAAGAAAATTTTGCTTCCTCGTCTGGTATCTCAGCCTGTCAATTAATTTGCAAGAACGCACATCCCAAAATACCTCAAACGATTCCAGCAGAAAGCCCTGGCACAGCACCGACGGCAGGCACCGGCAGCTCTGAGCATCCCAGCCCGGCGCAGGAGCATCCGGGGGGGAACAGGTACCGGAGCCCCTGGCTCAGGCCGCCGCCTGGCTCACCGTCAGGGCACGGGTGGTCCCTGGGGGCAGCGGATCCCCCCAGAGCCCGCTGCCAGCAACAGCCAGGCAGGATGGGGGAGGGCAGAGGGTCAGCGCGGGCTCCAGGCTGATACGTGGGAGGCCTGGCAGCTCGCTGCTGGAAAATACGTCTCCTTTCCACTTGACTGTGTTCATCGCCGACGAGCAAAAGGCGCCCGGGCCCATCGGAAAGCAGCTGCGCTGCAGGTCACCTCTCACACCCCGCCGAGCCACTGACTCACGCCACAGCCTGGGGAAAGGCACCTCCACCTCCTGCACCTTCCTGCTCCAGATGTGCCCCGAGGAGGGATGTTGCCAAGCGACCCACCCCCGGCGATGCCCGACGGCTCCCACGTCCCAGCTCCAGCTGCGCCCGTCCCCGGCTGCATCACCGCCAGCTCGACCCCTCGTCACCGAGCTCAGCCTCCAACCTCACCCCCGGCTCCCCTGCCTCTCCCAGGGTTGTTTGAAAAGAGCAAATCATTCATAAGCACTAATTATTCAGTGTACTCTCACCCCGTAAGGCTGTAAATTAAAAGAGAACTCAAATAAATTAAGGAACTTCCCTCATGTCTTTTATTATCTCAATAACCTTCAGAGGCATTTCTCTGCCGTCAGCTGATCCATTTGAAAAACGGTGACGACAAACTAATCTAGTAAATGCACACACTAAAAAACCTTTATTTATACACCGAACGAGCAGATACGGCCCGTGCTGGCCGAGCTGATTGAGACGCGAGTCCCCCCCAAACGCCCAAGCGTGCTCCAGCCCCGCTCCTGTGCTCCCCCCAGGGACCCCTCTCAGCGGGCTAAACCCACCCACCAGGCTGGGAAAGAGGAATGGCACTGCACAGGACAGGGAGGCCGAGCCTGAGCGGGCGGGAGCAGCGCGGAGAGAAGGCTCTGCCACCGCTGCCCGGCCATCCCACCGCCCGGGACGCGAACGCGGTAATTAAGGACGTGTTCCAGCGATGGGAGCTGGAGAAACGTGTGCAACTGGGAAAGAGGCCCTTTGTGTGGAAAGGGAGAACAAACTCCAGCCCTTGTCAGACCGGGGAACATATGGAATTCGCACGACTGGCCAGGTTTGGGAAAGGAAAGCTGGAGGAGCTGCTTTTCCAAAGGCAGCATGGCATGGAGCAACGGTCAGCATCCTAAAACATCCTAAAACCTCCCAGCCTGCCCAGGTCCCTGGCGTTAGGAGCAGCAGGAAGGGAAGGGACGGACACCGCGGCAGCCCCGTGGCCAAGCACGGGGATGCCCACGCGAGACACAGCCTCGCGCAGTCCCGGTGGGCTCCCGGGGGAGATGTCTGACAGTGACAGCTCCTCCAGCACCGCAACGTCCGTCCCCATGCGGTTCCCGAACCGGAGGGAGGCGCAGGAGCCGCAGCCGCTGGGCTGGGGGGTTTCCCAGTCCCACCCCAGTCCCTCTGCGCCCTGTCGGGTACCTGGGGTTGGGCTCACGGCCGCAGCTGCTGGACCCCGCACCTCCTCAGGGTTCCAAAACCACCTCCCTGGCTCACTACGCAACCAGGATGTCCCCGTGAGAGGGTGCCCATGAGAGGGTCCCCCAGCCGTACCCCAAAACCCCCTTCACCCTGGCACAGGTTTAGCTCACGCTGCAGCAGTTGCCCTCGTGCCAAGGGTCTCTGCGGGGCTGAACAACCCCACAGATCCCTTCAAAGGGGATGGGGGGGGAACCCCTCCCGTATTTTCTGTGAAATACCAAGCCGAGCCTCGCCACGGCTCCCCAGAGCCAAGAACAAGTTCCAGATCTGGGCAGCTCTGCCAGCCCCAACCCGCCGCAATCATCCCTCCGCAGGAATTACCAATTCCTGGCTCTTTCTCCATCTATTATCCAGAACAAAAAATAGCCGTAATTTCTTGCTTTGTGAGGCTTCATCACGCCTCAACCGTTTCAGCCTGGAACCGGGAAGCTCTTTGGGGAGCAGCGCGCCCCCATCCACGTTTGCACAGCGAGGCCTCCAGCCTGGCCGCAGCCTTTGGGTACCGCTGGAACACGAATAACGGGGGGGGGGGGGGGGGGGGAGGGGGCAGAACGCACCCTCCGAGCACCCCGAGATGAGCGATGAGCCCCAGACATCCCGGGGAATGCCAGGCAGCGTTAGCAGGGAATAAGAGCGAGGTACTCCCCGACCTCGCAGCCCCCCTCCCCCAGCAACCTGTGCCCCCCAGGACAGGAGCCCAGGCGCAGGAGCCACCCTGCCCGGGGCCAGGCATCTGCAGAGGCAGCGAGCAAGCTCCAAACCTCCCCAGAAGGCAACCGAAAATAGTCGGTGTTGTTAATGTCATGCTTACTGGAGTGAGAAGCCGAGAAATCCCTGCTTCCCTGCTCTCCCCCCTCCCCATCCCTCCGCCTGCGCACGCACAGGCGCTAAGGAACCCTTCCCAGCTCTCCAGGCTGCTCCAGCCAGAGGGATGGCTCCAGCCCTGGCTCCCGCCAGCCTGCTGCCTGCACCCCACGCTGCCCACCCCCACCTCCCGCACCCCACAACGGGCCTGCCCAGCATCCCGGTACCCCGGCCTCTCCCACACCCCCACACCACATCCGTTTACTTCAGGCATTGGCCTCGAAGCCTTTGGGCACGACGTCGCCTGCGGTGCAGCCCCCCGGCACGCTCACGGGGGGGCTGGGTAACGGCGCAGGGGTTCGCACCCGCGAGACAAGCGACGCAGGCGACTCGGAAAGGCCTTCCCCTTCCCTCTCTCCCGCTTTCCCGACGCAGCAAACCCTGAACACACCGCGCAGCAAGCCCACCTTGGGATGAAATTCCAGGAGAGAGGCAGGAACTCAGGAGAAACGCAGCACGAGCTGCCCGGCTCTGCCTTGGCAACGGGGCCGAGGCCTTCACCCACAGCCTGACCCGCTCCCCGCGGCCCAGCATCCCCAGTGGGACCCTCTCCTCCTCCCTCATCCTCCTCCTCCCCGTTAATCCGGCCTCCACCTCACCCAACTTTCTCCTCACAATTTGCCTTCACCCCGAGGGTGCGGTTTTAATTAGCGCAACACCCCCCTTAACAGCGGGGCCTCGTTCAGACACCCCCTAACGCCAACTTAACGAGCAGTCAGGCCCGGAGCCTGTCTCAGGCACATCAACCGCCACCGGCTCCACCTCGGTAACGGGCAGGTTCCGCTACCGGAGCCGAGCCCAGGCTCCCGAACCGGCACCGCCCGCCGCAGCGAAACTTCGTCCCGGAGGGCGCTGCCGCCGAGACCCCCCCCCGCCCGCTGCGCCGTGCCCGGAGCCGCGAGCCTGCCCCCGGGGAAGCAGCATGGCCCCGGTGGGGCTCCCGGTGGACCCCCCCCACCCCGCCCGGCGGAACTTCACCGCTCCCCACGCCGAGTTCCCGTGGCGATCACCCCCCACCCGCGCCGCCCGCATCCTTCCCGCTCGCCCCCCCCCCCCCCCGCCCCCGCCCCCCGGTGCCGCCGCCCCCGGTGACTCACGCGCTCAGAGGTGCCCGCCGCGGCGGCGGCGGAGGCGCAGGGCGGCCGCGGGTCCCCTCCCGCCGAGCGGCATCTCCCGAGCAGCGGCGAGCGGGGCAGCCCGGCGGCAGGAGGCAGCGGGCTGGGCTCGCCGCACCGGGCAGCCTCGCACGCGGCTGCGCCCGCGCCGCCGCCGCCCCCGGAGCCGCCGAGCGAGCGAGCGAGCGCGCCCGCCCCCGCCGAGCGCCGCGGGGGGGCACGTGCGGCCGCCCCCGCCCCGCCCCCGCCCGGGATCCCCTCCCCCGCGCGCACACACACCCCCTCTCCCCCGCCGCCACCGTGGGGCTGCGGGGCCCGGAGGGGAGACCCGAGGTGGGGGGGAGGAGGGTGTGCCCAGGGCCGGACCCCCGACCGGGGCTGCGCTCGGGACCCGCCGCAACGGCGCACTCAGACCGCGCCCCCCGGGGCCACGCTCCCCCCCCCCACCCCGGGCCCCACGCGCAGGACACCCCCCCAACGCTCCCCCCCAGCGAGGGGCTCACGCCGCAGCCCCACGCTGCTGCGGCCGACGAGGCATCCCCCCCCCCGGGCATGCAGCGTGCTCGGCGGGCCCTCGGCACATGCTCCCACATCCCATCGGGAAAAAGGCGGATTTTCCCTCCCTGACCCCCCCGGACATGGACACGCCATGGACACGGCTCATTCCCGCAGGGGGGGGGCAGGGACCTGCCCCACGGGTGTCTCTTCCTGGGGCCGTGGGACCCACAGGCAGGCGAGGAGCAGACCCCCGGCAGGACGGGGGGGCTGCCCGTACCCCCTTGGCCTCTGGGCCGGAGGCGGCAAGGAAGGAGATTCCCATTCCTCACTGCAGACCTTGGGAAGACCAAGGCCGTGCCAGAAACCCCCGGGATGCAGGTTGGGAGCACACCCCGGATCCGCTGACGCGCCGGGCGTGCCTCAGCCCCTCACCCCAGTTTAAGGACCTCTGGGCAGTGATCCGGCCATTCCCACAGCCCGACCTTCCCTGAGCCGGTGCTCCCGGCTCTCTCCCGTGCTTCTGCCGTTGCCCTCCTTCCCGGGAAGCCGGCCGAGCCCCGCGCAGACCTGCGTTACCAGATTCTGCAAACCACAACCTGCCAGAGCTCCTGCTGTCCTGCCCCTTCTCCGAAGAGCCAGAGCGGCGGCTGCTCCGGCAGCGCAGGGCCTGAACCCCCCCCCCAAACCCCCCCCCCCGAGCCCAAGGGGTGTTACACAGCCCAGCAGAAGCAAACTGCTCCTTGCAGACCCGCCGGATGGGGCTCAGCGCCCTTTTTCCGTCTCAAATGACCTATTTGTGGGTCCCAGGAGTGACGTCCGTGGTGAACATCCCTACGCTGCGCTTCCCCAGCGCCATCTGGAATACCTGCCGCCGGTTCCAGCCGGCGTGTGCTCCCTCCGAACTTGGCACAGGCTCCACCTCCGAGATGTTACCGAGACCCCACAAAGCCCACGCGCTGCCCCCAAAAACAGGCACCGCTCCCCCTCTCCCCTCCTAACGCAGATTCACCTTCCCCCCGGGGCCCCGAGGGCCCCCCCCAGACCAAACCGGCTCACATCAGGCCACGCGTGGGGACTACAAACCGCACCCAGCGCACCACGTCCATCCCAAAATCCATCTCGGACGCTGCACGTGTGTATTTTTATCCCCCCGGAAGGCAGGAAGCACCCGAACCCCCGCCCCACTGCCCTGCCAGAGCGGCCGCAGCTCCTTCCCGCAGCCTGCCAGACAAAGCCGGGATGGCTCCGCGCTCTGCCCCGCTCGGCTGCTTCCTCACGGTTCATCGAGGCTGAGGATGCTCCAGGCAGCACATTTGGAGAAGGAGGAACCGGGAACAGGGGAAGGAGCGGCTCTGCAAAATTTTCTCTGCGCCTCAAGCCGCCGAGCTGGGTCCCTGTTGACATCTGTTCCCAGAAAAGCAAACTGGTACCCGCTCCGGAGCTGCAGCCTCGCCAGCCGGGAGCTGTGCGCGCGGAGCGGGGGAGAGGCGGGATGCTGCGGGATTGCTAAGCAACCCCCAGCGCGACGAGGCCTGAGCTGAGCAGCGCGTCCGGCCAGGGGACCACGCGGGGGGGAACCCACCGGGGGAAGCTGCCCCGGGGGTCTGCGGGAGGGCGAGCATCCCGACCCGGCCGCAGGAGAGGAGGGGCAGGCGGGGGGTAACGGCAGAGGAGGCGCGAGAGCGGCAGCGAGGAGGGGCAGTTGGGCAAGGCGCAGGTCAACGGCGCTCTGCCGCTGGGCTGGGACGAGCACCAGAGGCAAAAGAATCACATGGAAAACAGGTTTTTTCTCTTTTTTTCTTCATTTACTTCAGTCCTTGTGGTAATTGGGGCCTTCATTTGTTGATAAATTACTGCTGCCTTTTTATTTTTATCCTCAGCGATGCCGAGGTTTCCCCTCTCACGACCGTGGCTGGAGCGAAGGGACAACAAGATCCGTGGTGGCTCTGCCTTGGGTTTTTCCCCAAACCCGGACGCTGTAAGCGGGAGGCACAGCACAGCCCCAGCGCCTGGGGATCCCCTCGGGCCCCAGCGCTGCGTGTCTTGCCCCCGCCGTTCCCTCTGCAGAGCCCCAGCAAGGACGGCGCCAAGCAGCCAGCCCTGGAGCTGCAGGAATCACCTCCGCGAGGGAAACGATGCCATCGGGAATCAGGGAGAGACGCGAGAGGAGGCGGCAGCCCCTCCGAGTCCTCCAAAACAGCCCGAGTCCTCGGGGTCCCTTGGCTTGGAGGCGCCCAGACAAGGTCCAGCCCCTCCTCACGACTTCGCCCAAGTCTCAGCGCGTCCAGCCTGGCCCTGCCGGGAGGTTCACCCACACCCCCGGGGTCCATCCTACCTGGGGGGGGTGGCAGCACGGAGCCCTCTGCTCGCCGGGGGGGCGCACGGTGCCAGCTGGAGCTCTCCCCAGCAAGCCGCCGGAACACCGGGTACCCGCCCCGTCCTTGGCTGCGACGGAGCTGGTGGGATGACACGGCAGGACCCAGATTTATGGGGTTTTTCGGGGGCGAGTGTCAGATGCCCTGACCCAAAAAACCCGGGGCGGAACGTGCAATAGCTGGCGAGGAGCTGAACGCACGCACAGCCTGCGGAGCGCTCGGCAGCCGTGGGGAGGGAAGGGAGAGCCGTGCTAACGCGCTCCGAAAACACAATTTACGACAGATTTCCCAGCTCAGTTACGCAACGCAAGGAGCAAATCTGAAACGCAATGGTCACTGCCCATTAACAGCAACCCCCCGAGCCCCCGTGGCACTAACGAACTCATTAAACCAGCCAATTACCAAACCAACGGCAGGAGCGGGGGAACAACCCGATACCCCGTACGGGGGTAGGAGCCAGGGCAACCTGGGCCGCCCGTCTTAAGACACGACGCGTCTTTGTGTCTCTGGCGTCACGCTGCGCCTCCCGGGCGTCCTGCAGCCGCTGCCCCCGATCCAGGGGAGGGAAGGGCCTGAAGTCACCTCTGTGAGTCCCTGCCCGGGAGCAGGAGGTGGAGGAGGGAAGCGCCACCGGCCTCACTGCTGGGATTTCCTCGGTGCCGAGCGACGGACTCCAGCATCGGCAGCGCTCGGCGTCGGAAAACACCGTGCAGAGAGGCAAGTCTTGCAAAACAGGGACACACAGCTCCCTCCCACAGCACCGCAGGTCAGACCCCATCGCTGCCTCTGCCCCCAGCCTGCGGCAGAAGGCTTAGCCCTCATTCCCAGGGCATCCCTGGAGCGGAGACGTGGCGCGCAGCAAGCGCAGCAAGCAATGGCCGGGATTCAGCCTCCCCGTGGCTGCTGCTCTCCGAGGAGCCGAGCTTGGCCAGGGCTGTGCCCACGGGCAGAGCTAGATCTGAGCTCATTCCTGGCTCCAGGGCCACGGCCACCCACGGGGACACATTTTTGGGGAAGGGCATTTGTTCCAACAGCCGGACAGGGCAGGCAAAGGCTGGCAGGGATTTCACCCTGGCTCCGGAATCCCGTCGCCACCCCGTTACGAGGCTGCTACACGCGAACCAAGGTGATCCTGCGTAAGCCTGGGAAGGCGTCCACGCCAGCATCCCCAGCAAAGCGCGCCTCGCACCTCGGTGAAGTGACTTGACACGGCGCTAATTATGCAAATTAATCATCGGTAAATCAGGTGGTTGGTTATCTATTTATTTCACACAGCCACCCGGCAGGAGGAGCGCCGGGAGAGGAGAGCTGCTCTCTTTCGGCTGAGGAGGGATGTTTGGGGACACGTTGCATGATCCGACCTCCCCACGTTCTCTCTCAGATTAAATTCTGAATTGATTGGCTGGTGTCACGCTGCTCATCGCTCTCCATGTGTCACGGCAGCTAATGAACCATGCCAGCGACACATTTATAACCTGCTATTAGCCGCTTCCATCAGGAAGGGACATGTTTTTTCCCCCTCTCTCTTTGCTCTGAGGTTCTAAAAGTTAGAAAAAACAAACCAAAACCCCCAACCCTCACGCCAGCAGCAGCAAACGTTTCACCTTTGACTTGACGATCTTAAAGGTCTTGTCCAACCTGCAGGATTCTATGAACCTCAAGCGCTTGTGCGATTTCCATCCCTCCCCCCCTTGGCTCAAGTGGCCACAGGAAAGGCCCTGCACAAGGTGCCCACACCCCGCTGATCCCTGGTCCTCCCCAGCTTGCCCGGAGCAGGTTCCCGCCCTTCCCCAGACCCTCCAGGCAGAGAAGCTCACGCGTCTTCTGAGCAAAGCTGTACCGACACCACCCCCAAACCCTGCCCCGAACAGCACCCCAGAGTCACGCCGCTGGGAGCCGGACCGGAGAGGAAGGGGCTTCCGGCCTCGCCGTCCCACCGCGGCAGCCGGGGTCCTGCTCCAACGGAGCCCCCGGTGTGGAACGGGGAGGTGGCGGCAGGAACAGAACCACAGCGGTGACCAAGGGGCCGCTCGCTTCGGGATCGCAGAGACAACTCTATCGGGGGAAGGAGAGCTAATTAAATTTACTGGGATCATTGAAGAGGAAATTATTTAATATTCTGCATGGAATTTAATATCTGAAAGCATGAATGGCCTTGTTCCATCAGAGAGCAGTTTCTGCCCGACATCCGAGTTTACATTTCGCAGCCAGCCCCGCCGCCGAGGGACGGGCAGGGACGGGAGGACGCTGCCTGCGAGGAACCTCACTGCCGGAGCCCGAGAGGAGCAAACAGCGGGAGAGCAGAGCGTCACCGGAGCCGCGGCATCCTCGGGTGTTCCCGACAGAGCAGCAGCTCCTCAATCCGGAGACGAGCAGCCTCCCGAAGGGCTCTGCTGGCTCTTCTGCGGGAGGATCCTCCCACCCCCACGCAGGGCTGATGGTCCTCTGGGGAGCACCCGGCTCCGCGTGCGGCCTGCGGTGTGTGACCTCACGTGTGTCATCTAGTCCCGTACCAAAATGCTGCAGCACCTTAAATCCCCCCGGTTGGTCCAAAGAGGAGCCCGGGCAGCACACACCGGGACCCAGGGACAGCAGGGCTTGGCCAGAGCATGCCTTCGCCCTGGCTTGCACCCCTCTGGCTCAGCATCACCCCCCAAACAAGCACCTTTGGCAGCCGGATCCCACCGGCGCGTTCTCCCACGCTCGCAGCTCTTCAGCTTCTCGTTGCTGACACCCCCCGATCCCCGGGCTGGCGGCCACCCCCGCAGCCCGTGCATCCCCAGGAGGTGGGATGTCGCCAGGCCACCCTCCCAGGGGTGCAGGGCAGGAACGATGCCCTCGGCACAGCACATCCCTTTTCGGTGCAGCAGGAGCCGTCGGGGCTGGCACGGAGCTGCACCAGCAACCCCACGGCCCTGCAGGGTCTCCAGCCTCCGGAGCAGAGCCCAGGGATGTGCCGGCCTCGTGCCGGAGACCCCAGAATCGTGAAAGTGATTACAAGTAGCAAGAATTTTCCTTCTGTATTTATGCCACCGATGCCTTCAGCTAATTCCCGTGACTGCCAGCATGGAAGCACTAATACCTCGGCAAAAGACAAAGCAATTATTTCTAAACATAGCTCCCTCTCCTGCCACCGTCACCATCCAAACCACCAAACTCTGGTCCATCGTCAGCATCTTTCTCTAACTAGCAGGGGGGAAAAAGGATAATTATTTTTTCCAAAAAACCCATATCCAGCAGCATCCAGCAAGGAAGCAAAGCGTGCACCCGTGCCTTCCCCAGCCCCGCAACACCCCACCTCGGGCAAAGACAACGTGGGGAGGGCCATGAGTCCTGCCCCACAGCTGGAGGGAGGCACAGGGGGGACAGCTGGGACGGGGACATTGCGGCCGAGACCGCGGTGCCTCGGTCGGGAGAGCCCTCGCCTCACAGCACCCGTCCCCGCGGCAAACACCGTCTGGGTGACGGGGACCCTGGGAGAGGTGCCCGTTGTCAGGAGGGGAACGCCGAGCACAGAGGCCAGGAGCCGGTTCTCCCGTGGCCCCAGCGCATCCGCTACCGTCCAGCCTCCCAAATTCTCTGCGGGGGAACCCCCCTGCTCTTCCCCAGGTGACGGGAACGTGCCACCGCTCGACCCAGACACAGCACGTCAGCCGCGCTCCCCGCGTCTGTTGGGATGGAGCCCCAGCACCCTCCGCAGCACGAGCCCGGTCCCGGGTGACGGAGCGGAGCGCGGGCCCTGCGGGGTGCGGTGCTGCCGTACAGATGCATCACAGCCCCCAGCCCAGCTCCTCAGCTGGGAGAGCAGCCCCCTGGGAGAGGGGACCCCAACCAAGGGGCGCAGCAGAGACCAGGGAGAGAGGCCAACTTCTGATGAACTGCCCTTAAAAACGTTTTCATAACGTGTCATACCCGACCTACAGTAGCACCTCCAGTAATTAACAGCTAAATTTTAATTAAACATTGATTAGCGACTAATTAGTCTAATGATTAGTCACCTGAAGGAGACAAAGCAAAATACTGGGGCTGCCAAGATCGGAGCAGGAGAAGGGAATGATGAAAGACGCGAGGCAGTGGGAATTCCTTCGCTGCTCCAACCTCTTCCCTGGTTTTGGGCCCTTTCAGACGTGGCCCACCATGAGAATTCTCCTCATTGTGGTAAGTCCGATGGAGGCTCAAGAGAGCGATGTGGCCGAGACCGATGCTTTCCATCCTTCCCACCAGATCCCAGCCTGTTCACAGCTGAAGACCCTCTCCCTGCCAAAGGAGAACCAGTCCCTGCTGCCCTAACAGAGCTGGGGGGGCTCTTGTGCCCGTGACAGCCTGACCCCCACTCAGACACCGCCCTGAACCTCACTCGGTTTCTCCCAGTCCTGGTTCGGTGTCTCCTGCCCGGCAGAGGGGTCTCCCATCCCTCGGCTTCCCCCTCCCGAGGCAGCTGAGCCTGGCCCTGTGCCGCGATGAGCGGGGCTCTGTCAGACCCAGCTTATGGGGGTGGAATGGACCCCAGGCTCAGGGATGGAGGGTAGAAATGCCACGGCAGGCGAAGGCAGAGCCCTTGGCAGTGCTGGTACAGCACGGCACACCCGGGCTGGTTCCCCACAACCCCGGGGGACCCAGGCTAGAGACCCACTCCCTTCTGCCAGGCACATGCTGTTTCACAGCGCCGGGCTCCATGGGTCTGGTACCCACACTCAGCCCCCCCAAAGACCCTGTACCTCTGTCCAAGCCACAGCCCTGCCTCCAGGCTGCTGAGCGCAGGCGACACCGGGCACTTCACAGAATCACGGAACGGTTTGAGTTAAAGGGACCTTACAGCCCCCCCAGTGCCACCCCCTGCCACGGGCAGGGACACCTTCCATAGCCCAGGTCGCTCCCAGCCTCATCCAGCCTGGCCTTGGACACTCCCAGGGATGGGGCACCCACAGCTTCTCTGGGAACCTGTCCCAGCGCCCCCCACCCTCTCCGGGAAGAATTCCTTCCCCATGGCCCATCTCCATCTCCCTCTTTCCGGTTAAGCCCATCACCCCTTGTCCTGTCACTCCCTGCCCTTGGGAAAAGCCCCCCCCCCAGCTTCATTGTAGCCCCCCCAGGCACTGGAAAGGGCTCTGAGGTCTCCCCGGAGCCTTCCCTGCTCCAAGCTGAACCCCCCAACCCCCCCAGCCTGTCCCCATGGCAGAGGGGCTCCAGCCATCGGAGCATCTCCGTGGCCTCCTCTGGCCTCGCTCCAACAGCTCCGTGTCCTTCTGCTGCTGGAGGCCCAGAACTGGAGCAGAACTGTGGGGGGGGTCTCCCCAGAGCAGAGGGGGAGAATCCCCTCCCTCAATAGTTCCCGCGGGACACGTTCACATCACCCTCAAAACCAGACGCAGGACACTCAGCCCCACGCGGCCCGACTCTGCGCTTACACGGAGCCGAGGAGTCGGGCCAGGTCTGGAAAAGCAGCTTCTCCAGCAGTTTCTCCAGCAGTTTCTCCAACAGGGCGATGACTCCTTGGCGCGCTCCCCACGGACGGACGCGGCTCCGCTCCCGGTGCCGGCTGCGGGGGGGGTCTCCCTACCCCCACACCCCCAGCTGCCTGCCGGGGCGTTGCTCCTACGAGGATGGTGATTGTTTTGCCGCTCCCTTTTGTGCGATAATCCTATTTACCCACATTACTTATGCCTCAGAGAAATCACTTCTGGCTGAGGGTTAGGAAAGCACTTACAGCCGAGCGCTCCCCCAGCACAGCCGCCCCCGAGCTCTCTGCCTCCCCCCCCCCCCCCCCCGGTTCCCTCCCCAGGGCTCCCGGCCCCTCTTGCCGAGCACCCCCAGATGCACCCAGCAGCTCTGCAGCCCCACAGGGAGCCCCTTCCCCTCCCTCCTCACATTTCTCGACCTTTCTGTAAGTTTGAGCCTTTGAGTCTCCCTCTCCCCCCCCCCCCCAGTTTTTTCCTTCCTCCCCACACCCCTCCCCGGCTCCCCTCTGGAGCTTTAAGGGAATCACAGAATCACTAAGGTTGGAAAAGACCTATCAGGAAGGTGGAACAAGGATGCAGATGGGGGTCAGGGGGGCCAGAGCAGAGCCTGCCCTGGGCCAGGCCCCCCCTGGGAAAGGCTGGAGAGGGGTGGGGAGACCATCACACCAACGGCATCGGTCCCACCGCACACACAATAACTCCCGGGCAGGCTGGTGGCTCACGGGGTGGGAGGCTCAGGCAGGCACACCCCAGGATGTCCGGTCTGAGAGGGGGGTGGGATTCAGGAGCCACCCCTCTGTCCCCATGCAGCCATGGGACACGTAGCCCAGTGGGCCCTGAGCAGGAACCCTGAGCCTGGGGGGCGGTGGGACCCACAGTGGGGCACTGGAAGGGTTAAACACCATCCCCTCGTCCTCAGCCCCCCCGGCATCCACCTCAGAGCTGCAGGTATATCGATTGCTTCACACATCTCATCAGCCCGGGATCGGCACGGATCGATGGGGTTAGGTCATGGCAAGAGGCAGCTGAGCTGATACCGATACCCTCCCCCTCCTCCTCCTGCTGGGGGCCCCCCACACCTTCCCTGGCATATCCAGAGACCCTCCTTGGGCATCTGTGCAAGGGGACTTCTCCATCCCCTGGGAGAGGGGGAGAAGGGGCAAGGGCCTGGCAGCTGCCTGCTCCCGGGGGGGGTGGGGCACAGGACTGGGCTACCCACAGGGCATCCTGCACCCCAGGAGCCCTGGCATCACCAGCCAGGAAAAGCCCCAGCCGTCTGCACACACCCCCCCTGGTTTCCCCACGCTCATCCCCACAACCCCAAATCCTCCCGGATCACCCCCGAGAGCTTCATCCAGCCGAGCGCAGGAGGTGTGCGAGCAGCAGGGAGACAGCAGCTCTGTCTGCGGCTGCTTCGTGCCTCCCTGCAAAGCAATCTGCCGCTTGGGCTCCTCTGCTCTTCCCTCTTACGCAACTGCACAAAACGTAGAGCAAAAAAAATATCCCCTCGATGCTAATTTACCCGAGAAGCTCCAGCAGGTTTGCACAAGGCAGCCGTTTCAGCAGGAAAAGACACAAAAAAGGGAACAGCCATGTCTGAAGCACTGCTTCAGGAACCTGCCCAGCCTCCTGGGGAATCCTGCCCTCCCCAGCTCCCTGCCGGGATGCCCACCTGCATCCCTGGCTCCTGCCCCCAGCCCTGCCAGGATGCCTGCCTGCATCCCTGCTGGGGTGCCTGCCTGCGCTCCTGCCCCCATCCCTGACGGGATCCCTGCCTCCTGCATCCTCCTCCCCCCCAACCCTGCCTGCATCCCTGCCTCCTGCCCCCATCCCCACCAGGATGCCTGCCTGTGCCCCTGCCTGCATCCCTGGCTCCTGCCCCCCGCCCTGCCAGGATGCCTGCCTGCATCCCTGCCTCCTGCCTACATCCCTGCCGGGGTGCCTGCCTGCGCTCCTGCCCCCATCCCTGACTGCATCCCTGCCTCCTGCATCCTCCCCTCCTGACCCTTCCTGCATCCCTGCCTCCTCCTCCCCCCGACCCTGCCTACATCCCTGTCTCCTGCCTACATCCCTGCTGGGGTGCCTGCCTGAGCTCCTGCCCCCATCCCTGACGGGATCCCTGCCTCCTGCATCCTCCTCCCCCCCGACCCTGCCTGCATCACTGCCTCCTGCATCCTCCTCCCCCCCGACCCTGCCTGCATCCCTGCCTCCTGCATCCTCCTCCCCCCCGACCCTGCCTGCATCCCTGCCTCCTGCATCCTCCTCCCCCCCGACCCTGCCTGCATCCCTGCCTCCTGCATCCTCCCCCTGGCCCTGCCTGCATCCCTGTCTCCTGCATCCTTCCCCCACCCCAACCCTGCCTGCATCCCTGCCTCCTGCCCACTCTGCCTGATAGGCTGCCTGCACCTGGCCCAGCACTCTCTGGGCACACGCCAAAGGCCAGGGAGCTGTAGCCAGGGTGGAAGAGCTCGGGGCAGTCCGTCCATCCATCCGTCCCCCCCAGGTGCTGCCCCCCACACCTTCCTCCCACCCGGGGAGCACAGCCCGAGCCCACCCCCGGCATCCCGCAGCCGGGCTGCTCCCCTTCGCGGGGGCATTACAGGTGCAGCGGTGCAACACCCGGTTTAAGGGGGCCGGGGCCGGCGGGATTGATGTCTTGTGTTGTCTGAAGTGCAGCTAATCTGATAGTTAATTTATTTAAATTGATAGGGCAGAGAGAAATTACATTTCTATCTTCTCTGGACAGATTTCACTGCGCCTGGTGACCCCGGCGAGCAGAAGCACCGGGCGGGGGGCCTTGACGCGCCTCGAAACACCCGCCTTGGCCCACTTGTAATATTTTCCTGTTCATTATTGCCATTTTAGCCAACCACCAGTACAGATTTTTCGTTACAACGGCTCCTAGTGCGTTAGTTGGGTGTAAGCTGGTACCTGCCTTAATTGCTTACAGCAAAGCTTCCTCCCCAAAAAACTGACCCCTAGAACCAGCCCACCAAGAAGGGTTGGGGCTCCCCAACCCCACCCCCTGGACCCCCAACCAGCCAGAAAAGGGGTGAGGTGTCCCCCAGGGTGAGCAGCCTGGGCAAGAGCCCATTCCCGGCTGCGACCCGTGGGGCCAGCACCCCGCTCCCGCAGCCTTTGCCACTCACATCCCAGCTCCCCCTCCCCACAATAACTCCAATAAAGACTCAATCACTGTTATTCTGTACCCAGCTCTCCTGGTCCACCCTGATGAGGACCTGCCCCTCGCCTCCTCAAATTCACCAGGCAGCGGGGACACATCCCACAGAGCTCTGGGGAAGGTCCCAGGCTGTGGGGGGGCTGTGGGGGGGACCTGTCCCTCTGGATCCCCCGGGAAGCCCTCCGAGCTGTATCCACAACCCCAGTAAGAGGTAATAAATAAGAGGGGCTTGTGGCAGGCGCAGGAGGGAAGGCTGAGGCAGTGGTGATGCCCTCGGTGGAGGCTCCTCGGTGGGAAGAGCAGCAGCGAGTGGCTGCCCGGGCTGCTGCATCGCCGGCGCTCGCAGAGACTCCCCGGCCATCGCCTTCCTGTAAGAGTCAGCACCGTGCCAGATTTATCGCGGATGCTGCTCAGTATTTCATGCCTGCTGCAGGCAATCCCAGCGCTGCCACTGCGGCTGCACGGAAAGCACTTTGTGGATTTAATTATGCGATAAGGGGCATCAGAAATGCAACTTGTTGCCTATTTCCCAGAGTAATTAATTTCATCTGTATTGAACAAATGACATAATTTGAGGATTTCTGGGTTATGGATTAAGTAAAGACCAGATGAGAGCATCCTCATTGGCTTGGAGATTAATTAACAGCACGAGGTGAAGCGAGCTCGCTCCTCTGCAGGATTGCTTTGCTGGGGCATTTTTAATCTACCTGCCTGGCACCACGTCGCCGTGCCACGGGGCAGCAGCACTGCCTGGTGATCAGGGCACGGCAGCCCTGGCCAGGACTCGTTCCCATTCCGGGACAGGGGGGATGCCAGCCAACTAAGCCAGCGTCGAGGCTTCCCTCTCCCCTGCCCGGGTTAGCGCTGCCTGGTCTAATCATGCTGCTACAGGCAGGGCAGAGAGAGCCCTTGCTGCCTGGCAAAGCTCCGTGAGCGCACACAAGGGCCCATTCCCACCTCAGCCAAGGGCTCGGAGTGCAGCTCCCGCTCCAGGACCCCTTCGCCTGGTGCGCCCTGCTGGATCCTCACATACCAACCCCCCGTGAACCTCAGGCTCACAAAGACGGAGAGGCGGGCTGCGGCTGCGCACAGAGATGGAAATTCAAGGGCTGGAGGGTGGGGTGGGGGTTGCTGTGGGGCCCCTGACACAACGCACCACCCCTAGACTGATGCAAGGACAGCTCCTCACCTGGAAACCTCTCCCAACGGGCATGGATAAGACCCTGGATGCACCGGGCAGGGTCCCTGGGAACAACTGGGACAGCGGCAGAGCTCTGGAGAAGCTGGGAGCTCCTTCATCCCATCCTGATCCCCAGCACCCCAGGGCATTGCAGCTGCACTTTGCTTTTCGTATCCACGCCAGTGGGGCTGTCACTGTGCCCCGGCCCCGCTCCAGGGACACCGACTCAGGCCGGGAATCTCCCCACATACCCCTCAACCTCGCTGAAAATGCTCTGAGCGGGGTCAGAAAAAGAGGGCTCCGTGCAGCATTTATTCGCGAGCCAGGCATTTTATTTAATGCCCCTCGCGATGCAGGATCAAAGATCCAGAGCAACACCTAATTAATTATTTTTCTCTACTTCTGTACCAGCCTCTGGTTGAGCACCGAGTCCCAGGAGGTAAAAGCCTCCCTTCCAATGACTCTGCATAATGAGATGGATTTGGACTCCCAGCAAATTTGCTCAGTTTTATGGAGTATTATATGAAAATGCTGTGAAATTAAGTTCTGTCTTTGCTATCACGCCACGGCCATCAGAGCGCTTTTATGTACGGCACTGAGACTAAAAGACGGGAAAGTGAGTCCTCGCTGCAGTAACGTGGCGAACGGGGAGAGGGAGGAGCCGTGCAATGAGGATGACATGGTGGAGGGTTAGACTGGGGAGATAATGAAGGAACAAGAAAGCGATGCAGATGAGAGTTGCAAGCTAAGAGCCTGGAACTGGAGCAGCAGCAGCCGGGAGGCTCCGAGGATGGGGAGGATGCTCAGGGGTGTCAGGACACGTCTGGAAACACCACGTTAGTGGAACCGTGGTGTTTCAGGCAAGAGAGCACGGCGGGGAGGGGCTGCCCCTGCACGTTCCCAGCACAAGCCCTTCCCTTCTGGGAAGCGTTTCACCCCTCGGTGCCAATCCAGCTTGGAGGCCGGGAGAGCCCCCCACGCCCCTTCCCAAGCCAGCTCCCTTCACTGCCTGCTGACCAATCCCTGTTCCTTCTCCCCCCTCCATCTCTTCCCACCCCCAGCCTTTCTCCCCCTCCTCTTTACATCAGCCCTGCTCCCTGCATTTACCCCAGAGTGATCTATTTTTGTCCTTGGCAACTTTATAACCCGTTTCCTTGCCTGACAGCAATTAAGTAGCTGCTTCACTTCCAATCCCATGGCCCATAAACATTGGAAAAAGAAAACGTTATAAAGAAGAAAACAATCCAATCTGCACGCAGATGCATGCCCACATGCACAGGCAGACACGGAGGGACGTGTGGGGAGGACGGGGATGTCTGAGCCTCTTCACTGGTGCAGAGGCTGGAGACCTCCCGGAACGCATCGCAGCATCGCCACTTCCAAACGCGCATCCATCAATCCCGGCAGCTGAGCAGCCCAAGCGCCGGGCTCTCACGCTGCTGCCCCTTCTCCTGCCCCACAGTTTGCCTCGCAGCGCTCCGGCACACAAAAATAAAATGGACAAACCCAACCAAAAATCAGAGGCAGCCGCACCCCCCGTGATGTATGGGGTGTTTTGGTGCCTGACAGGCCCCGAGCCGTGGGGGACCAGCATTGATGAATCGCACCTTTCAGTCCGCCGTGAACATCTTCACTTTCCCGGCTGGCCGGCGGCCGCCACGTCAAATCACGGCACCGGCACGGCGGGGGGAGCCCCAGCCACGTCCCCAGAGCTGCTCCGGCATGAGCGCGGCGAGAGGCTCACTGATGTGGCAACCGCTGGGAACACGGAGCCCTGTGCCGAGGAACCTCGAGCAGACACACTTTCTAATTTCCATGACAACTGTAATGGGGTGTTTGCCGGTCTGGGAGCGCCCGGGTGTGCAGGAACGCGCTCCGTCGGCACAGAGCGAGATCAGCCGCTTCCGCCACGGCCCGCGCGCTGGTCTCCGCCGGCCCCGCTCCCCGCAGCCCCTACCCCAGGCTGCCTGGCCGGGGAGGCAGCAGGACTGACCCCGGGGGGCACAGCCTGGGCCTGCTTCCCAGGCCGTGGTAGCCCAACGTGCCATGGCCCATCACCTCCCACTGCAGGACATGCTCCGTGCACCGCGGGAAGGTGCGGGGTGCCTGGGGTGACACCGGGCCCTGCCCAGGCAAACAGAGGCAGGAACACTGCCTGTGGTCAGGGCAGGAAAGGGACAGGAACCAGACCCAAGCGACGGCTCCAGGGACACATGGCTGCTGCAAAGGAGCCACGCTGGGTGCTCCATCTCGCAGCGCTGCCCCGGGGAGGGATGGGGGAACATCAGTGCCGAGGAGAGCGCAGCTTGGCTACCATGAGCTCCTTTCCCATCCCCAGAGGAGCTTGAGCAAAAACTAAGAAGAAACCAGCAACCAGTTAGCAAGAGAGCACGAAATCCAAGCGATTACTGAAAAGCTTGGACATGGCTGTGAATCCCACGGCTGCCAACAGTATCCCCAAGCTATTAAGAGAAAAATCAAGATGTGGACAGAATTAGATTGGCCATAGGTGAAAAATGGCTCAATTATTTCTAGTGCCAGAACCACAGAAGGACATTTCCCTCTGTTCCTGATCCACCACCTCTCACTAATTAGCAGACCTAGCAGAGAGAAAAATGCTCCGAGCTCCGGAAAGAGCAACAGCTAGAGACCCAACACGCCGCACGCATTTGTATGCCGGGCACAGAGCAGCACCCAGGCAAAACCACACTGGTCTGGAGGGGACCGGCCAGGGCAGGTGTCAGAGCTGGTTTTTGCTCTGTAGTCAGAGCCAGCCCTTCCGACAGCCGGGCTCCTCAGGGACAAGGACCATCCGGACTCGGAAGGGGGGTGTCCTGCTCCAGCTGCTGTGCCCACGCTGGCTCCTTTCCCTGCTCAGACCATGGCCTGGCGTCCGTGCTGCGACACGGGGTAACAGCAGCCTGCGGGAACAGCAGGTTTGAAGGAAGCAGCATGGATACAGCACATCAGGATTGGGACATCCTGAGCCTGCAGAAGCTCCAGGTGGGACGGCAGAGTGGGGCTGACCTGCAAGGGGGGTGCAGGTCTGGGCAAGGCTCAGGGAGAATCCAGCCCAGCGTCCTTAGGGGACCGAGGGCAGGGATAACAGCAGGCTCCAGCTCCCCAGCCTCTCCTCCCTCCGGTTATGCAGGCATCTTAAAACAACCGAAGCATAAACCCGAAAACAAGTGACCAGGAGGCCCTGCCCCTTCCCTGACAAACTTCGGAACATGCTGTCATCAAGAAAAATGATGCTGGCAAGAGAGAAATCCGCTGGGGTTGCTGGCAATTTACCCGGCTCCAGCCCCAATGAGTGTTTATCAATAATTTCAGGATCTGCCTGTCGCAGGCACTGCCTGGGAGCGCGGGCAGGGAGAGCGGGGGCAGGCGGGTGTCAGCACAGCCACGGGCAGAGGAGGAACCATCAAAAGGGAAATCAATTAACGGCTCCTCAGGAGCAGGGATTTGCCAGCATTACAGGGAAAGGTCTGTTCGCTCGGCTGTAGCGGGGAAACACTTAAACGGTCCTGGGTGACACAAAGGCACAACCCAAGGCGCCGCTAGGGCTATTGCACCTCGAATCCCGGGTTGCTTTGGGCCCCCCACTACAAGAAAAAACTGAGAGGCTGGAGCGTGTCCAGAGAAGGGAAGGGGCTGGAGCACAATTCCTGTGGGGAGCGGCTGGGGGTGCTCAGCCTGGAGAAGAGGAGACTCAGGGCAGACCTTATCGCTCCCTAAAAGTCCCTGAAAGGAGGGTGCAGGGTGTGTGTGGGGGTCAGTCTCTTCTCCCAAGTGATGAGACAAGAGGAAACAGCCTCAACTTGCAGCAGGGGAGGTTTAGGTTGGATATTAGGGACATTCCTTCCCAGAAAGGGTTGTCAGGATTGGAAGGGGGGAGTCACCGTCCTGGGAGGGGTTTAAGAGATGTGTGGATGAGGTGCTCAGGGACATGGGTCAGTGCCAGTATTAGCAGTGTTAGGTTAATGGTTGGACTTGATGATCTTAGAGGTCTTTTCCAACCTAAAAGATTCCATTATTCCGACTGCCAGCAGATGCCACAGCCAGCCTAAGCTCCAGGCAGGGACAGAGGCGGTCACTGCAGAGGAGGGGGTGACAGAACAGCAACGCGGCCTTCGCCAACCTGCCCATCGCCTGGCCCTGGCTACACACAGAGGCCAGAACCGCTTCAGGCATTGCCTCTGCTCCCCAGCTCCTCCCCACTGCTGGGCAGCCCCTGGGACCATACCCGCAGACATGGAGAGGGAGGGGAGGCCAGGCTGGCTGCAGGTCACACCACGAGCTGCAGCCACCTCCGGGCAGCCCCCTGTCACCACTCTGCCTGGCCTTGGACAGCGGAGCACTCCTTCTACCGCGCATCGCATCCGCATCACCACGCTTAATCGCTGCTAATGCATCCATCTCCCGCGAACTTGGCTAATTGCTTTCTGAGCCAGGGGCCGTGGGTCCCTGAACCGCCCTGCAGTGCCACGGCCCACTTTGAGCACAGCGTGGAGAAAAGGGAAACCTTTTCCTCATTTACGTTTTAAACACGTTGCCTGATCGTTTCGTTGGATAACCCTTATTTTCGAGAAACAGTGAAAAACCATTTCCTTTTATTCCCCTTTATACCACTCCGGGATTTACAGAACTCTATCGCATACCACCTCTGCTGTCTCTCTTCTAACCAAAACAGTCCTAATTCATTAGTCTCTTCGCACACGGGAGCTGTTCTGCGCCTTTGATCAGCCTTGTCGTCCTTTTCTTTAGCGCAACCACCTCCTTTTTGTGATTGGGCCACCGAAACTGCACACAGCGCTTGCACTACGACACAGCTCGTTACACCCTGGCAGAATGCTGCTGCCTGTTGTGTTTTCAGCCTCTTCCCTAACAACTGCTAACAAGCAATTTGCCTTATTTGACTGACACTGGGCACCGATGTGACATTTTCATACAACCATCCCCAGAAACCGCGGGGTCACTTTTCCCGAGTAGGAAATACTACAGGCCAGCTCCGCAGGTTTGTAGTTAAGGACTCGTTCTTGTCTGTATTACTCGGACTCGGCAACATCCACCTGCCATTTTGCCACCCGGCCACCCGCACTGAGGGATTTCCCAACAGCCCTTACCGACCAGCTGTAGATTTAACCTACCCCGACTGTCACGGACAGTGGCCAGCAAACCGGACCGCTGCAGGCGGAGAGGCTGGTCAATTCTCAGCTCCCTAGCCCAACCCCCCTGGGTGGGGGGCACAACCTCACATACACCCCTTTGTCCTCCTCCCAACGCACCTTGTCTGACTATTTGTGTCTCTGTAGGCGGCGAGATCCCGGAGCCTCCGATCATGAGGGCAATGACATGTGTAAAAAACTTCCTTTTTTTATGCAGTGGTGATCTCTTCAGGGCTTTATCCTGCCATTTGCGGTTCCCCCAGCCCCCCCGAGGTGACTTCCCACCTACCAGAAAGAAGGCAAAGCCCACGGAGCCCGTGAACACTTGGCCAACACTACGAAGACCCCTCCAGCCTTGCTGGTGGGGCCAGGGGAGGCTGCTCCGCCCCCCTCCCCACCCGTGACCTCTGCCCCTTCGGTGGGGAGTTAAGGGGGGGTGACGCCTCTGGGCACGTACTGATAAAAGCGGATGAATCCATAGGGAGTAACAGCGGGAGCGCGCAGCAGAGGGCAGCGGGAGCGCGCAGCGGCCCCGGGCGCCGCCGCCGTCAGCACCACGGACAGCGCCCGCCGTCACCGCCCCACGGGTGAGCAGGGCGCGGCCCCCCCCCCCCCGCCCATCCCACGGCCGGGGGGGACAGACCCCCCCGTCTGGGCACGGCGCACCCCATGACCAGCAGTCGGACCCCCACGGCGAGGCCTCCAGGCCCCGTGCCCAAGGAGCCAGAGCCCCCTGTACCTGGGCAGCCCACGCCGGGTATGGCAGCCCCCACGCGTGGGAGCTACAGCCCCAAAAGCGGCACTGCAAGGCCCGCAGCCAGGCCCCTGGCGGGTCCTCCCGTGGCACCCCCCGTGGGAAGAGCCACCCGTCACCCAAGCGCCAGTCCACGGCGGGGGAAGCTGTGGATGTGCAGCCAGACGCCTCCGTACGCTGGGGAAAGGTGCTCAGCACCCAACGCACACACCTGCTTCCAAGAAAATCCTCCACCCTTCCCAGCCTTCTCGAGCTCCTGAAATACCTTATGCTGCTCTTTCGGAGCTGTTGAGGAGGCTCCCTCCTGCCACCCACAGGGGGAGGCCCCTCAGCCCCCCCAGCCTCAGACTGCCCTCCCAGCGACCAGCCGGTTGGCTGCTGCAGGGAATTCTGTTCCCAGGATCCTAGCTGGGACCAGACGGGCAGCGCTCAGTCCTGGCCCCCCTCTCCTAAGCTTCAGCTGTCCCTTCCGAGGGGAACATTTCTTAGTTAATGTTAATACTCTGCATCACATCAGATCTTCTCGCATATTTATGCTCCCTCCGTAAGCACCTTCCCGCCCTGTCCCGCTCCCAGCAGCAAGGTGATTACACAGCCCGCGCTACCGGGTGTTCCTGAGCCGTGGTCCTGGCGTAGCCGTAATGGATCGGTGACACCATCATATTTATGGGTATTTCAAGAGAAAGAAAAAGGCTACTGGGTGTTCATATGTTCTTGCTGTATTATTTAAGAGAAGCCATTTGAGAGCACGGGAGAAGCAGTGCCTGCTCCCAAAAGGAGGAAAAATAATGGAGGGGAATATTTGCAAAAAGCTCAGTTAAGTAAATATTTTATGCCCAATAATGTTATGGCTTTTGAATGATGCATGCGAGAGAGTTGAAAGGAGGTGAGGCACAGAGCGAGGCAACACACCGTGCGGAGCGCGGAGGTGTTGGGGGGGCAAAGGAAAACACGGTGGCTGGTGCCTCTCACCCTGGCTGCGTGGCTGCTGGCGGGGGCGGCAGGGCAGGGCTATTCCCGTCGCTGAACCTTGCAGAAAAGTTAGAGCAAACCTTGCAGGGAGCTGGTTCTGCCCCAGATTGGCAACACCCGCTGAGGGGCTGACCCTTCTCCTGCCCTTCGCTTGGCCCCAGCCGCAGGCAGCAAGGGAAATTTGCACCCCCTGCCCAAGCCTGCAGCAGGCAGGAGCCCTCCTGGCTCTCAAGAGGCTCTGTGCAGTCTGCAAGACACATCCAGGACACTCCTCCTACAGCTGCCTCCTGGGAGGCTCAGGGCGCTCCTGAAACTGCGGGAAACGTGGGTGCCTTGTTGCTTTGCTTAGGAGGAAAAAAAAAAATCAGACCTCAGAGAAGGGCATGGGAGCAGGGAGAGCCAAGAACTGGAATTCAGAGGGATTGCCCTGACCCAGGAGGAAAAGGCAAGCAGGGAAAGGAGGAGAAGGAAGGCCAGCAGGGCAGAGGGAGGGGGCAGGCGCAGTGACCAAGGGGAGGAGAGCAGGGCCAGCACAGGGGATGGGCATTACTCTGACCAGAGGAATTCTTCCCTGGTAGGCAGAAGCACAGGGTGAGCATCTGGCACAAGGTAAGCACAGAAAAGAGTAAAATAGCATTAAGTGTAATAAGAAATGTACTTAATCAATGAGCTCTGCAGCTGGGGATCAATGGGAGGCAGACACAGCCATTAGCTAAGAAAGCTGAGAAAGAGCCCCGGGCTCTGATGGAGTGGTCGATACCGGGTTTCACTGAGCAGCAGAGGAAGGCTCCCAGGTGGAGAGGAGAGCCAGGCTGCAGCCACAAGACCGGGCCCAAGGGCTCTGCTCCTCAGGCTCAGACCCCCAGCAGGGAGCAGAAAGGGGAGCCCTGCTGAAACGCTCCTGCCCTGGGCTCCATCGAACAGCCAGCGCCTGGAGCCAGCCCGACCCCAGCACCCAGCTCGGTGCTGCCTTCACCATTCCTCCAGGGCTGTTGCCCTCAACACAGACCCTGCGACTCCGCTTCCCACGCTCGCCGGGCCTGATGGCTGGAGCCTGCTCCGAGCCAAGCTAGCAGAGAGAAGCAGCGCTGGTGTCCGAGCGGGACACCCCCAGGGGCTAGACACAGGGGGAGCAGTGTCCTGGGGGAGCAGGACACCCCCAGGGGCCAGACACACGGGGAGCAGTGTCCTGGGGGAGCAGGACACCCCCAGGGGCCAGACACACGGGGAGCAGTGTCCTGGGGGAGCAGGACACCCCCAGGGGCTGTGCTCGAGGAGAGTTTCTGTACACGCCTGGGCAGAGAAGTGGCTGTCCCCTGAGACCTCCTTCTCCCACCGGGGCTGAAATCATAGCCTGATCCCAGGAGGCTGCTCCTGGCCCTCCTGGAGCACAGGACACTTGCTCTGTCCCTGGATCCTGTTCCCGTGGGCTCTGCAGGACACCCTGTCACTGTCACCCTTTCCCAGACACTGCAGCCCAAGGGGAGTAGGTACCCCCGTGACCCAGATGGACTGGGGGGACCCGCTGCTGTGTCACCTGCCCTTCTCAGACTCGAGCACCGACCGTGGGTAGCGCTGACCAGCTCAGCCCCCTCCTCGAGTCCCGCTGCCCCCCAACATTCCCCCCACCGATCCTCCGGACCTCTCCAAGCATCTCCCACAAGGGACGGGGGCACGTTCACATCCCGGATGAGAACAGAAACCTCGGCGAACACCCAGACAGGGGGCAACGTTCTGGGGAGGGTCCCCACCTCCTTCCTGCCCCCCATCCCGCCCCTCCCGGGACCACCCCCCACCCCGCCGTGCGCCCCCGCCGGCGGCTGAACAGCGCCACCTGGCGGCCGGGTCCGGCGCACCGAGCACGGCTCGGGGCAGCGGGGGGGATCGGGGGTCCCGGGAACGGCCCCCCCATCCCGCAGCTCCCTCAGTGCCACCACCCTGCGGCCGGAGTCGGGTCCTGCTCAGCCTCCTCCTGCTGCGCCTGGGGATCAGGGGGATTTGGGGGACCCCCCACTGCCACCACCGCGCTCCTGCTGACCCCCGGCAGGTGGGTCCGGCTCCGTGGTCAGACCTGCGGTGACACCGTGGACCACAGCTCCCGCTCCCTGCAGCCCTGGGGCTCCCGGGAGCACCAGGGGAGCAGATTCACAGGGGTAAAACCCAACCTCCTGCCTCCCGGCACAGATCCGGGCCCTGCCTGAGGGGCTCCCTGCAGCACCCAAAGCCTCTTTTCCCACCTCCTTGCCTCTTCTCCAGCCTTTACAAGCTGCTTGGCTGAAGCACCTTCCTCCCTCCATCTGCCTCAGGGCTCAGGCCAAGCCCGCGGCTGCTCCTGGCTTTTGGTTTCGTGCCACGCGCTGTCGCTGCGGCTCTGCTCCCGACTTCGAGGCCATCACCAGCACTTTCCTTGGCCATGCCTGGGCTAAGGCAGCCTGAGCACCCACAGGCAGCTGTCCCCCTCCCTGGACAGCAGCGGGTGAGAAAAAGCGGGTCCTGCTCAGCCTGGGATCAGTCCCCTCCCCAAGAGCTGCCCTGCAGGGAGCAGAGCAGGGTCTGCTCCGCACCCATCACCCCCACCCAGCTCTCCCAGGTGCACCCAGTCCCCAGCAGCTCCCACAGCTCCATCCAACACGCAGTAGCCCCCTCGCAGTCCCTCCAGACCCACTCTGCTGCAGAGCTCCTGCTTTCGCTCGCCAGGGCAGCATTACGCCTTTAACCGCGGGGTCCTGGCAGCCCAGTGGCGCTAATGAGCTTATCCAGGCCCTCGGGACTCAGGCAATCATGCCGGGAGCCAGAGGAGCACTGCAGACACTTACCCTGTGTGTCGGAGCTGTGCCCAGCTGATGCAGGCTTAGCACAGAGCATCTCCAGCTGCATTGTTCAATTCTCTCCTCACCCTCCCAGCCACCTTCTCTCTCCCCTTTTCCCTTCCTTCATCCTCTTCCCAATGAGCCACACGTGCCATGCCTTAACCACCGGCACAGTGCAACGGAGCAGAGCTACCCCAGGCAGGACAGCGAGGGAGCAAAAGAAAAGCACCTACTTGCATTCCATCAACCCCTCCTCCACCTTAGTTTCCAAGTGCACCGTTTCCAGCAATCCTGCTCTCCAACACCCCAGCAAGCACCGGGGAGGGGGCTCTCCCTGGGGGCTGCAGCTCAGCCTTTCTCTGAGGGAAGCAGCCACCGACCCCACAAGCATCCTACCTGCCTCCTGAGGTGGCTCAGACTCCGGTTTCAGCCATCCTTCCACTTCCCAGAGCCTCCTCCCGCCATGCTCAGGCAGAGCAGCACCAAAAGGGCTGGTGGGGGCCTGGAGGGCCTTTATACAGTGACCGCGATGCCCCTCCCTCCAGCTGACCCATCTCACCTGTGGAGCTCCTCAGTCCCAATGCCAGGGAGCAGCTCAGGCCATGCCGGTAACGGATCCCCACGGACACACGCCCCACAGAGCTCACATGGAACAAAGTGTGACACTCCTGGCTGAAATTCCAGTGGCACCCCTGAGAAATTTTGATTTTTCCATTTCAAAACAAACCGTAAGGAAGGAAAACCGCCTGGCCCCGGCCTGCCTGAGACAACTGCCCACCCCCACCCCAGGCACAGACCCCGCGGGTGCCAGCGCTGCCCGTGTGCCCTCGCGCGCCGCAGGGACGCTGCGGCTTTACCCGGGGGCGCTCGGCACCTCGCTGGAAGCAGGCTGGGGGCCCGAGTGCCGTGTTTCGGACAAACAGGGCCGTCCTGCTGGCAGCTGACTTCTCTGCGCTCGTGGTTTCTATTTTCTAGCCCCCCCCGTCCGTCTTCCCAGAGTTAATCGGTACCCAGGGCAGTCTTGGCCCCAACACCCCTTTGCAGGGACCGTCCTCCCCAGTTAGGTGTTGGGACCGATGGCTTGTGCCAGCACAGCATAGCTCGTTGCACGTTCTCACGATTCCTTCCAGAGGTGCTGGATCAGCGCCGTCAGCAAGGGGCCCGTAACCCAGAGGGTGCCGTGCAGGGCCACGGTGGCCCTGGAGCAGCACAGCCCTGGGACACATCTCCATGTAGGATAAGTGCCTGGGGTGCTGGTGGTGCCAGATCAACCGCATCAGCCTTTTTAACTGGAGACTGACGGTGTCCCCAGGCCGGGTGGCCAAAGGTGATGTGCTTTATCTGTGCCTCATGCTCCTTCGATACCGAATATCAAGATGTGCCTCGAGACACTCCTTTTATTAAATATTCCTCCAAGATTAGAGCAGTTCTTCCCTCTCTCTAGCCTCTTCCCTCCCAGCAGAACCCATGAACACGATAACTTATCGGGACCTTCACCTGTGCTGCGCGCAAAGGCACGGGGACTTAGTGGCCCATCTCAGCACAACACGCTGAATATTTAGGACTGTCCCTGATCTTGGTAAGTGATAACATCTTTATCATATGAGCCCTTTAAACCCGCAGTGCCCGTCTCTGGCCTCACTGCAAGGACACTATCAGACCCAGGGCAGCAAACCCTGATAACAAAATAGTTCCTTGGGCAAACAGCCATGACGGGGCTGGCAGAGCAGGTTGCCCGGCTGCAGCTTCTCTCCAGGTGCTGTCCGCTGGCTGGACACATGGAAACTACTGGAACGGACAGACATGAGCCCAGCAGAGCGACTGCTCCACTCCAGCCTGGCCAAGCCCAGAGCGCACAGTTGCCAGTCACACCAGTATCTCTGGCTTCACAGCACCCAGCACACGCCAGCACAGCCCCGCAGCCCCCAGCACAGCCCCGCAGCCCCGGCTCCCAGCGAAGGCACTTCCCCTTGGGCTGCCGTCGGACCAACACCCACCCCATGCCCTCCTTTAGCAGGAGGAGGGCTTGCTGTGGGGCTCAGAGCAGGCTCCGTCCCACCGCGGCTTGGCCTTGTTTCCCCCGTGGCAAACGAAGCGCCCAAGGCTGCGCCCCGGCTCGCGTGGGGGGTGAGGTGGGTCTGCCCGAACCTCTCGCTGAATCCTTGCACAGTTATCCCATGTCACACCCGGAAAACACGAGCACAAGAGAAGAGGTGACCGAGACGTCGATGCAGCCCAAGGAATCGGTCCAGTCAGGAATACTCGGGGATGCTCAGGTCTACAGAGACAGCTTCCAGGAAGGACAAGCCATGGCATGTGCGTGAGACTCATCTGCCCAGCTCATCCCTGGGAGAGAAATGTGGAGGAGCGAGCCCAGGCAGGGCTGGGGAAACCAGTGGAGTTGGCTCTTCTTGGTGAGGGAGGGGATGGCTGGGCAATCAGGAAGCAAAGCACCGAGGAATAAATCCGGAATGTGAGCAGAGGAAGATCAACACCAACACAAAGGTTGAGAGTTCAGGCCCTGGGGAACCAAGCCAACCTCTAGTACCTAAGTCCACAAAAGCCTTAAACTCAGGTTTGCTGAGAAACGGTTTATCAGCAATGATTAAACTCCAGAGAAGTCAAAAACCAGCAGATATTGATAAAATGGGATGCTGATATAGCAGAGCTCAGCAGTACATGAGTGGATGACAGTCACCTGCATGGAGCAGCAGAGCCCGAGCAGTGGGAGCTGGGTTGATGGGACATGGGGACTTCAAAGCCGGGGTCACCCTTGGGAGCATCTCTGGGGATTGCTGGCACATCCAGGATCCAGGAAAGAGCCTCCTTCACAGCATGTAGCTTCACAAAGCCACACTCCAGGCCCTTGGGTAAATCCAGGCTCCTCTCTGACCCTCTGAGCACCCCTCTCGAGGTGGACGAGCGGCTCTGGCAGGGGTGAGTTGCCTTTTGAAGCTGAATGGCTGGCCAAAGAGCAGGGCACCAAAAGCCAGGAGTGAGGAAAGGAGCCAGCAAGGGGCTGCTGGGAGCCAGCAAGGGGTGAAGGACGGCGCTGGGGCACGGGGTGGTGGGGAGGCAGGTTTCACACGGCCCCTGCCACACCAGCAATCCCTCTCCCCGTGACAACTGAAATAACCCCTGGGGCCACCAGGGGTGGGCAGATTTGCTGTTTGTCCCGGAAGGAAATCTAAGCTAATGGGCTTCAATCAGACAAAGACCAGAGAGGCTCATTCCGACACGCAGTGCCGAAGCCGTGCGCCTGATCAGCAACCGCAAGATTAGATAAAAACTGAACTTAGTCCCATCCACCTGTATTAATGTGCGCTCCCTGGGTGTCTGGGCTATTCCCGTTCAAGGGCATGAAGATGTTCACCTCCCTGGGGTTCCTCTGTGCTGCCCTCTCTGTAGCAAGGTGCGTCCCCGTGCAGCAGGTGCCCAGCCGCAGCAAAGTGCTCCTGGTGTCCTTCGATGGCTTTCGGTGGAACTACGACCAGGACGTGGACACCCCCAACCTCGACGCCATGGCTGCCGAGGGGGTGAAGGCGCGGTACATGACTCCCGCCTTTATCACCATCACCAGCCCGTGCCACTTCACGCTGCTGACCGGTGAGTCCCCCAAGCCCGAGCCGGGCGGGACCGCACAGGGTGCGGGCCGGGGAAGGGCACGGTTAAGGCTTACGCACGGGTGCAGGACACTGAGCCCAGCAGCCAGCCATCCCCAGCGGCGCGCTAAGCTTCAGGGAGCTGGATTTTGGAAATACGGAGAGACACAAGGCAATAGTCGCAGAAAGCGATAGGCCTGAACCTGTGTTATCAAGGGTAGATAGCACCAGATGTCGCAGGAATTATGCAGCCACCACCTAGACGATGGCAGGGATTACCACCCCAGCAGGGCTCAGCCCCAAAATCTGCTTCAGTAACGGATCAGACCAACCCTTTGGTATGGATTTGTTCCTAACGCGTGCAATCTGCGGCTCGAGCTGCGTGCCGTCGGTCGTTACTGGATTTATAGTCTCTGTAGGTTGCCTGTTTTCCCAACGGGACTTCTGCTCCTCCAGTCCTGTTCGCAGAGTCTGGGGTCTTCTGGTTCGCTCCCGCAGCCTCCAGGCACCCTTTCTGTCTGTGTTTTGACACATTTCCTTGTCTTTTGTTACAGGATAGCCTGTAGTCAAAGTTTACCTATGCTTCTGTATCTACCAGGGCCACAGAACAAAGATTTCAGCACAGTTCATGCATCCCACGGCTTCCTTTACTTCAGCCACTGCTGCTAAGCTCTGGCACAAATTAGTCTCTCACTCCGGGGGCCTCCTGGTGTTTTTATTACCATAACCGCGTTATTTATATTGTATAGGTGCCGGATACCGATAGCCTCTAATCCATATACCGTCTTGGAGTACAACACGTGCTACAACCTTGCAAACTCACAAACACAATTACAGAGGCAAACCCACAAAATAATGTTCCATACAGCATTGTCCTTATCTAGGTTCCCCAGCCAGCGATTCCCCGAGACGAGGCGATAGCAGCAGGAAGGGGGAGAACTGAGCCTGTATTTATCAAGGGCAAACAGCACCAGACCAAGCCCATAGCCTCCTTGGATAAGATAAATGATGTTTTAGACAAGGGAGAGGCACTAAATCTAATCTTTCTGGATGTCAGTAATGTATTTGATACGGCGCCACGCGGGAAATCGTTCGTTGAGATGGAGAAGATGAAGCTCAGTACAAAACCTCTAACGTGGGGCAGCAACGGGCTGGAGGGAAGAGGACGGCAAGTGCCGGGGGGGAGGAGATCGTCGAGCTGGAGGGAGGGCGACAGGGGAATTCCTGAGGAATCGATTTTGGAGCCAGTCTTATTTAAGGTTTTCATTAATAACCTTGGCATGAAGGAGTGGAACATGCTAATGGAATCTGCTGATGAGAACAGGCAGGGAGGCGCTGTCAGCACCGGAGAGGACGGGGGTGTCGTGCAGAAGTGACTGTGCAGTCTTCGGGACCGGAATAATAACAATGGCATGACATGTAGGAGCAGAAGCGCGAGCCTTTCCCTTCTAGCGGGGGTTTCTGTTGCGTGCTGACCTCACCGGCTGCGGACAACAGAGAGAGCGAAACACCAAAGGGATGAGTTCATGAACTCATCCACGAACCCGCCTGCACCCAGGACAGGAGCAACTGCAGGGGCATCAGCACCCCCCAGGGGCAAGGGTGCCCAGCTCCGGGTCCGGGTGAGACCCCCCCGGGATCAACCCATCCGCCTGAGGAGCCGGCATCCCCCCAGCATCTCAATCCCCACCCTGGGCCCCTCACTTGTAGGAGGCAGAGGGAGGACGGAGGCAAAGGGAGAGCTGACTGGAAGCTGGCCCATCGCTCAGCGTGGGGGTGAGACCCCCGCTCCAGCCGCAGCCAGGCTCACCCCCACCTCCTCCGTCTCTCCAAACAGGGAGGTACCTGGAGAACCACGGGGTGATTCACAACATGTGGTTCAACACCAGCACGGGTGAGAGGCTGCCCTACTACAGCACGCAAGGCGTGAACAGCTGGTGGGACAACGGCAGCCTGCCCATCTGGATCACCGCGCAGAGACAGGCAAGTGCCACGGGCACAGACCCTGCCCGGACAGATCTTGCCTGCCAGCGCGTTGTGCCAGCCACAGGCAAGCCACGATCTCTAGTGGCCATGAGCTCCATCCTCGCTGCAAGCGGCGGCTAATTAGAGCAGCAACAACGAAATCCCCAGATGCTGGCAGGAATAATGATGATTGTCCTATTAAAAACAGCGACATATAATAGAGGCATTTTGGCTTTATTAAGACATTAATAAAACAGGTTATCCTGTCCCTGTCTAAAGAAACCACAGCTGGTTCCTTAGGGAGCATCACGAGCCCGGGGGTCTCACACACTCCAAGGCTGATTTCCGCAGCCTCATCCAGGACTGTCCTGGTCCCTGCTTCGGGGACCGCAGCAAGGCTTCCCTAGATCCCCGTAGGCTTTGAGACAGGACCTGAGACCTGGCCCAAGACACATACTTTTGCCTGCATCTACCTGCCAAATTCATAGAATCACAGAACCATAGGATGGTTTGGGTTGGAAGGAGCCTTAAAGATCATCCAGTTCCAACTCCCTGCCATGGGCAGGGACACCCTCCACCAGCCCAGGGTGCTCCCAGCCTCATCCAGTCTGGTCTTGGACACTCCCAGGGATGGGGCACCCACAGCTTCTCTGGGAACCTGTCCCAGTGCCCCCCACCCTCCCTGGGAAGGATTCCTTCCTGATATCTAATCTGAATCTCCCCGCTTTCAGTTTAAACCCGTTACCCCTTGTCCTGTCAGTACAGACCCTTGTAAAAAGCCCCCCCCCCAGCTTCCTTGTAGCCCCCTTCAGGTACTGGAAGGCTGCAGTAAGGTCTCCCCGGAGCCTTCCCTTCTCCAGGGGGCTGAGTGAACTAACAGCGTTAGTAGGTGGTTGCCCTGGCAGATGGAGGGATGCTGCAGCGTGAGTTCAGGTGAGTTTATGCGATGTCTCCACTCACAGGGTTTAAAGACGGGCTCCATCTATTTCCCTGGTGGAAAAGCAAAATACCAAGGGGAAGAAGTGGGTATGAAGCTGGTGGAGCCTGCCGTGTTCAACTACAGCAATGAAACCAACTGGAGAGAGAACATCGACATCGCCATGAAATGGTTCACGGCAAACAACCTCGACTTCATCGCCCTCTACTTCGGTGAGCCCGACTCCACGGGACACAAGTACGGCCCTGAATCCACGCAGCGGAAAAACATGGTCCAGCAGGTGGACAGAACCATCGGTTACTTGAGGCAGCGTATCAAGGAAAGCGGCCTGGAATCAAACCTCAACCTCATCATCACGTCCGACCACGGCATGGAGACGGTCATACAGACCAACGAGATCCACATCCGGACAGTACAGAACTTCACGTTCAAAGACATCCAGTTCCAACTCCTAGATTACGGACCGAACGGACTGCTGGTACCAAAAGAAGGAAAATTAGAGCACGTCTATTCAGTCCTGAAAGACGCCCACCCCAACTTACACGTGTACAAGAAAGCAGACTTCCCGAGGAGATTCCGCTACGCCAACCATCCCCGGATCACCCCGCTGGTGCTGTACAGCGATCCGGGATACGTGATCCACGGGGTAAGATGTGTGCATGGCCGTCTCTTGCTGTCGCTTGGGGAGCTGCCCCTCTCCTCCTGTCCCTCTCGTAGCACCCCAGCACCTACCCAGCTTTACAGCTTCCTGTCGGTTGGTCTCCCAACGAACAGGTGGAAATTCCAGCCCTTTGTGTAAAGGCCTTTCCCGCCCATCAGAAAATTAAAGGTCCAGCAGCCTTGGGGCAGGACTTGCGCCCACACAGCATATGAGCCGCAGGATCCTCTCCTATCCTGGCATTAAGGGAAAACCCAAAGTCAAGGCCAGCAGGCAGATTCCCACCGTGAAGCTCCTCAGCACAACAAAATTGGGATGCTCTGACGTTTAGGGAGGGAACCTGAAGACGTACTTGCTCGAGGGCTGTGTCTAGAATCACAGGATGGTTTGGGTGGGAAGGGACCTTAAAGATCACCCAGTTTCAACCCCCCAGCCATGGGCAGGGACCCCTTCCATAGCCCAGGGTGCTCCCAGCCTCCTCCAGCCTGGCCTTGGACACTCCCAGGGATGGGGCACCCACAGCTTCTCTGGGAACCTGTCCCAGTGCCCCCCACCCTCTGCGGGAAGAAAGGATCTAGGCAGCACCCTCCAGCTGCTGTGACACTGCACATTGTTAGAGCCACTCGACACACAGACCCCGGGCTGTGGCTGCAGGGCCTGGCACGCCAGCGCCTGGAGCAGGAGGGGGAGCACCCCGCGGTGCTGCTGCCACCGGCACCGTGCTGGGGGGGAGCGGGGGGGGGGGGGCGAAGCTTTGTGCACACACCCTCCCCTCTCCCTTTCAGCGCTACAAGGTGCAGTTCAACAAAGGGGAACACGGTTTTGACAACGAGGCCATGAACATGAAAACCATCTTCCGCGCCGTGGGCCCGGCTTTCAGGCAGGGGCTGGTGGTCGAGCCCTTCGAAAGCGTCAACGTCTACGCCCTGCTCTGCCAGCTGCTGGGCATCACCCCCGAGCCCCACGACGGCTCCCTGGAGACCATGAGGCCCATGTTGCGTGAGTCCGCGGGGACCGGCCGCGCTCCGCGGCACCGGGCACCGGGATTCCCGCGGGGACAGCGACACCTGCCGGCAGCCGTCCGTCACTCCCCCGCTCCCGCCGCCGCTCGGTGGCTCCGGGTCAACGGCGGGGACCGGGCATCGACCCCGGTCCCACCGGGCGGCTCCCCCGCAGCCCCCCGGTAACCGGGGCGGTGTCACGGCCCCGGCGGTGAGCAGCCCAGGAGCAGGGGGGGATGGCTGCCCCCGGTTCCCCGCACAAGCTCCCCGCACCCGGGGGGGGGGGGGGGTCGGGGCCGCTGCCCCCTGGCCCCGCGCTGAGGATGGGTTCCACCCCGCCACTGCAGGTTCAGGCGCTCCGCTCCCTCCTGCCAAGCAGCTGCCGGTGACGCTGGGCATCGCTCTTGTCCTGGGGTGCTGGGGAGGACTGCACTAAACCCCCCCCAAAGGTAAGTGCCTCTAAGGACACCCAGGAACCCCCACCTGGAAGTCCAGGCAGGCTCATGTCCTGCCTGTGCTTGGTGTCCCCGAGTTTTGCCCATCTGTGAACCCCCCCACTGCGCCTTGCCCACCCGCCACTCCCCGCACGGCACAGCAGACCCTTGTCACCCCCCCTTTTGCACCCCCAGCAGAGGGACTCCAGATTTTTCTTGCCTGGGTCAGCATTGGTGCCATTTGGGGCATTTGCTGGGCATCTCCTCGGGCTCCCCCTGCCACTGCCCAACCGCCCCCCCGCTCTCCAGCCTCTGCGTGGGTTGTGTGAGCACGGGAGGTGGGGGGGTGGATGCTTCCTCGCTTGTGGCTCTGTGTGTGGCTGCAAGAGAAACAAGGACGTAAGTTTGCCGCTCGCCTGCGCTGTGCAGATGTGCCTGGAGACCCATCAGGCCGAGTAATTCCAATTTCCTGGCGCTTCCAGCGCTGCGCACCCCCAGCCGATACCCACCGGCTGCGTGTACGTGAAAGAAGTAACAGCAGCGCTGTGCTTTCCTGTCTTGGCAGCCTCCGAATTCCAGGCAGCTCTACCAGAAACGTGCGGAGAGATGAGGAAGGACATGTCGCACGAAGACAACCCATCCCGATCTCAGCGAATTGTACAGCGTTCCCCAAACTTCCCCAAATTACCGATCCACATTCCTCCCGAGTGACTGAGTCCCAGGGGGGAGATGCCTCTCCCACGCTTCAGGGTGCACACTGGGATGCTCCGCTGTGGAACCTGGCACCGATGTACAGCCTGACCTTGGCAAGGTTACCCCGACTCCCCCGTCTGCTTGAGGCAGAACAACTCCAACTTGGTCTGGACCGAGGACAGTCAATACCTGTTGAGCATCTAAAGCAATTAAAAGCGTATCCAAGTCCTGAGTGCGCCGGAAGCCTCGGAGGCGGCGCGGCCCAGCCCGTTTCTGCTGGGCGCAGCGCTGGGCTGGCCGTGGGAGCAGCACTAGGAGAACCAGCTCTGCTCCGACAAAGGCAGCCACCCAGCCCCGGAGCCTCGGAGGAATCCCAGAGTCAACCGGTGGTTCCTGCCCCAAGAGCCCCGGGTGCCCTGAGCACCATTCTACTTGTCCGACTGAAATTTTCTGTCCCTTATGGCCGTCACCAGAATGGGAAATACCATCTACACCCCCCCGAGCCCCAGACCCACAGGCAGGATGGGTCCCGGCTGTGCTGCTCCATGGCAGCATGTGAGCCTTAACCCACCTGCAGCCCTGAACCAGCTCCTGGGAGCTGGGCGGGGGCATTAATCCTTCATGTAATCTGGAGAGACAGAGGATGTGGCAGTGACACCCCCAGCTCAAAGCAAACCCCCGGCCCCCAGTTCCCGAGCCCAGGGCCACACAGAGCTTGTGCTGGCTTGTGCCACCCACCCAGTGCCCCCTCCACAGTGGGGCTGATGCACCCAGGATGCCAAAGACCCTCATACAAAGCCAAACCTCTCTCTGTAGGAAACAGCCCGGGATGCCTCAGCTGGGACGGGGCTTAGGGGGCAGGAACTCCCCATCTCAAAGCTCTGGTCCCTGCCCCGTTAGCGTGGCAGCTGCCCCAGACCCCATCCCAGATGCTGAAGTGCCTCTCCCCAACCCTGTGCCTCATCTCAGGGGCTCGATAAACATCTGTTGCCATAGAGACTTGCTCCGGCTGCCGTCCCTGCATCACCCAACGAGATGAAACAAGAGACGCACGCTCCACTCGGAAAAACAGGAAGAAAATGTTTGGCTTGAAACCGTGCTGGGGGTGGGGGTCAGGCGGGCAGCACGCAGCGCCAACCGCCCGGCAGCGAGCAACGGAGGAGGGGAGGCTCCGCAAGGGGAGCCGCGCGGCCCAGCGCTGCAGATATTATTTAGAATAAGATTAATGCCGTGATCCTGCCCGCGACCCCGGGATTTCCGCAGAGGTCGGCACAGCCGTGCCCATTTTGCAGGGGCAGCCAGCATGAAGCTGCTTTGCCCGAGATCCTGGCAGTGCCAGGTTCCGCATGTCCCGTGCCAGGCATGCCCGGGGTGGCCGACTGCGGCAGGTACAGGCCAGGATGCTCGTGGGGCTGGTGCCAGTCCGGTTCCCAGACCCACGCAGAGGTTACAGTGACTCATCTGGCGCGAATCTTCACCTAACAGCTGACTTTTGCCCCCGCCGTGAACGGGAATTGGCTCCCGATCCAACAGGCAGTGTCCCAGTGGGAGCTGGGCTCTGCCAGGAAGATGTCCAGTGAGGGAGAGACCGTGCTGCCGGAACCCTGCCATGGCCCTGCTAGGAAAATTTCCATTGCCCCTGGAGTCCTGCAGTTTGCCATTAGATATATCCTGGAAATAGCCCTGTTTTGGGGACGGGAGGAGAAAAGAGAAAGCATCAAACATGGTACTTCTTTAGTCCCACCGCGTTTACAGCTCCGAGCATCCTCAACTTTGTGTCGCTGAGCACTGCCGGAACTGGGACAACTCCCCTCCCCGGCCGGAGATGTGGCTCTGCTCCTCCACCCTCCCCCCAGACCCCCTCCCTGTGCCCCCCTCCCCTCTCCTGGGCGCCCACACACACACGTTTGCCTCAACCTGGATTTGCCCCGGGACCGGCCCCTGCTCCTGCTGCCGCCCGGGGCCGGGGCAGGGGCTGGGGTCGGGGCAGCCCTCGCCGCCCGGCCCCACTCCCCGGTCCCGCGTGGCTGAGCCGCGGACGGGCCGGCTGTCCCGGTGCTGTCCCGGTGCTGTCCCGGTGCCGTCCCGGTGCCGTCCCGGTGCTGTCCCGGTGCAGTACCGGCAGCCGGCGGGCGGTGGCTCCCGAGCCGCGCTCAGCGCCCGGAGCCCCTCGGGGCAGCCCGGCACCGGCGGGGCGGGCGGGGGGAGATGGAGGGGGAGCTCAAGGTCAAACCCCGTCCAGGAGCATCTCGGTGGCGGTCAAACTCCCGTGCCCGGACTCACCGGCCGCTCGCCCAGCTCCGGCAGCTGCCCCGGGGTCATCAACGCAGCGAGGGCCCAGTGTGGGAGGCCTCTGGGGGGCTTCCACGGGTGGGAATCCCCTCTCCGGTACCGCTCAGTAGTAACACAAAGCTGAAGCCCTCAGCCGGGGACCCAGCCCTGGGGGGCGCTGAGCCGGGGATGCTCCCAGCACCTGAACGTGCAGGGTTGCTCCAAGTGACACCGCAGAGACCCACGTACCGAAATCCTCCAGGCCTTCCCCCCCGCTGGCAATACAGCCCTGGCACGAGGGCTGCTGTGAGTTCCCACGACACGGATGGGTGAGGAGGATCCCTGCACTCCTGGATGTGAGGAGGTTTAACCCCACAGACACGCAGAGCTGTGACAGCCCAACCAGGCTGCTGACCCACTGCTCCCCAGCCCAGGAACAGCCTCCAGCCCAGCCTCCCCCCCAGGTAAAACCTAGAAAACACTGTCAAATTTTGGGTGTCCTTTGCTGAGTCTTTCCCCTCCCTTCCCGTTGCATCTCACCCCGTGGACAACGCCCCGCCTGGCCTTGCTGGCAACCCCCGCACTGCTTTGTGCTGGGGGACGCAGTCGCTGCCTGACACGCGGCTGGGCTCAGCCCAGACCCCTGCTCCGCTGTGTTGCATCTCCCCCCGCACTCCCATCCCCGAGTAATTCATTCCCCCGGCCCCCCTCCCCGGGGCTGGGGGTCACACAGCAGGGAGAGCCCTGCTCTGTATTGCATCCCAATTTGCTATGCATTTCCACACCATTTGCTTCCCTTTCTTTTTCCTGCCCTAGAAAGAGGCTTGCTACCCAGGGGTCCCAACCGCCCCAAGATGGTAACATAACAAACATACACATACACGTATTTATTTATGGCATACACACGGTTTGCAGGAGAGCTGCTGCCTCCCGAAATGCCAGCTCTGGGCACGGCACGTGCCCCTACAATTCCCGCACAACTCCACGCGGCCCGGACGCAACGCGCTCTCTGGTCACCCCATCCCGCAAGCTGCACAGTTCCATACCCGGCTGCGGTGCCCAAATGATATGCAGATCTCTGTGCTTCAATTGGCTGGCGCCTTGGGAAAACAACTACCATTTGCCCACAACAAACATGGCCACGGCCGCTCCCTGGGCTGGCCCCAGCTTTGTCCTTTGAAGTCTGGAATATCACACACCCTTGGCACACACACACCCCCCCCCCCCCCAGAAAACCCCCTCCCTATTAACCCTGACCCAGGAGAGCCCCGAGCCGCAGCGCTGGGGGGAAGCAGGGGGCACCCCCGGCAATGCTCCTTCTTCCCGGTGGGTCCAAGGACAATGGAGAAGCCAAGTGCTCCATGGAAATAGCCACAGCCCTGACCCCCGCCCTGCATCGCCCAGCCGAGGCTCTTTGCCAGACCCCGGGGAGCAGCCGTGTCCCTCGCCGCCGGTACAAAGCCCGGCAGGACGGGCTCTCGCTCCCGGCCGATGTCCGGCTCCGCCACGCTCGCTCCTGCAGCCCAGCCCGACGTGCCTGCTCCGACCCTCTGCCCCTCCAGAACCACTGCTTTTGTCAGGAAAGACTGGGCTTTGGGTGAACACCTTCTCCTGACAGCAAACGGCCCCCGCAGCGTGACAGCCCAGGACATGCGGCATTCCCGGGATGTCTGGCATACTTGGGAAGAGCTACAAAATGATGTTCCACCAGATTAGCTCAGGAGTCCGCGTCTCATTTTTAAGATGCCAAAGGTTTTCCCAGCGACTGCTGAGTTTATTGGCTCTGCTGTCACTTTGCTCGGCTGGAGCTGGGGAATGCGGCAGCCAAGCTATTTACTGCCTGTTCCCAAGTTTTTCCGGGAAGGTGAGGTCCCTGTCAGGGATGGAGAACACCGAGTTCAGCCCAAAGGCGCTCGCAGGTGGAGCAGCCCCTTCGGCTGCAGCGGGTGGGCATCTCCTCCTGCCCCTCCCCGGGAGCTCTGCCCCGGGCAGGAGCCAGCACGGGTGCAGCAGCTCGGGGAGACGATGCCCAGGGACGGGCCCCTCTGGGTCCATCCCGCTGTGCCAGGACCCCCAACCGCCCTGGGTTTCCCTTCGCAGCCCCAGCCCTCCTTGCCCTCAGTCCCACCGTGCAGACACCAACCGCGCCCTTCCCAGGGCAGCCGGCGGCAGACGTGCAGGGGCGAACGGCACTCGTGGGCAGTTTCCTTTTCTCCATCACTAAAACATCCTGAAATTCCCAAACCAGGCAACGCAGGGCCAGCAACCCTGGCACGGGGAAGGGGGTGGCAGCAAGGTCACTTTGCCATTGCTGAGCCCAAGGGCGAACGCTCTGAATCTCAACGTAAAGACTCGAGATTTTAACATATAAACAAACGTAGAATTTTTTTATTCGCTTCCTGTTTTTGTAAATCTTCAAAGCCAAGAGTTCAGGCTTTTTTAAAGCTCAGGGTGACTTGTTTTCCTTCTTTTCCTTTTTCTTTTCTGAGAAAAAGCGAGATTTCTCACGTAACTGCATGGGCCCGTTAAAGACATCGGAGCTAAACCACGGCACCATCAAATAACGGGAATTTGATCCTGTCATCAGCATGGGGATGCTGCCACCCCAACCCCAGAACGGCCAGCAGCCAGGGCCTGGCATGCTTTGCGTGCCGAGGAGACCCCCCGCTCTGCCCCGGCCACCACACACAGCTCTTGAACCACGCGAAACAACCTGCAGCTCCAAACTGGGGAGAACTGGAAGCAGGGAACACGCTGCAGCCCAGCAAAACCCCGGGATACAAAGGAGATTCCCACTCCACGGAGCAGCGCTGCCCTTTTTCCCTGGCCAGGTGAAGGGACTCGGCTCCCCGTTGATGCTGAGGGCTGCACAGCGTTGAAGAAACACGGGTCGCTGCTCGGGGCTGGCCACGAAGGCACCAGCCTTCACCTGGCTGGTGGAGGCACCAGCCTCCCGAACGCTGCACGCAGTCCCCAAAGAGACCCGAATGCCGAGGGCTGCTCCCCCTTCCCGTCCCCGGCCTCTCCCAGGCTGAGCGAGCAGCGACCAGAGCACCGCTGCCCACACCTCCGCTCACACCGGCCCTGTCTCCCTCGCTCCGGGAAGGAAGAGAAGAGCTATTCCGTTCCTGCATCCCCACCGGGAGCTCAGGAACACAAGGGCCGGCTGGAAGAAGAGCCCACCCAGCGTTACCGGGGCTCATTTCCCGGCCGTGTTCGTTTCCCGGTGCCGGTGAGCCAGGTACCGGGGGCCAGGCGAGCCCCACGCACCGCTTGCCCCGGCACCAGTCGCTTGAGCTGCGGCCACAGCGCCGTGAACGCCGTATTGTGCGTGCCCAGGGCTCGTGCGCGCGGGCTGGGCAAGGCACACACCTGGGGGTTCTTTTACTACAATAGAAGGTGCGCAGCAGCGAGAGAGCAGAGCTGACGAGGTGAAGTAACTCCAACGAAAAGTGCCGTGCTGGGTTGCGTTTCCGTGTCACCTTTTGGGTAAAAACAATGCCTCTAGCAGCTCTCCTGGGCAGCAACCAACCACAGCCATTGTAAAAAGAAACCCGCAAAACGTGACGGCGTTCGACCTGGGGCGATCGCCCGGTACTGACCCCGCACCCCAGGCACAGCCCCTGCCCTACAGACCCCCCCTCGCCCCGCGCCGCTCACCAAGCAGCTAATTCCCCCTCCGTCATGCAGGGGCTGCCGGCAGCGACCGTCCCCTGCAGCGGGGGCAACCCGACGCGCAGCCCGGAGCTCAAAACCCTTTTCTAAATTCAGCATCGCTTACCAGAGACGGCCCTGCCCGGGGTTCACGTGGGGCCCCGCTCACAGGACACCCCATCGCCCGTCCTGGTCCCGCTCAGTCCCCGCGTGCCGTGGGCACCCAGGCGCTGGGGCTACGGAAATTCATTTCCCTCTGGCTCCTGCACAGTTAATCGCAGGCTCCGGGCCCTCGGTTGTGAACTCCCTGAGGTGCTGACTCATCTTCTTCCATGCCTGTAAAGCACCATATTTCATTGCTCCACGCCCACAGCGCACAACCGCGGTGTAGTAGCTCCGCACGCCGCCTCGCACGCCCCAATGGTGTGGCCGGTGCCGTGGCACGTTCGTTACCGCAGCACGTTCGCTACCGTGGCACCTTCGGTACCGCGGCACGCTGGTTACCATGGCACCTTCGGTACCGCGGCACGTTCGGTGCCGCTGCTCGGTGGCGGGGAAAGGACGGTGGTCCCGGCTACACCTGGCTGCCCCCGTGGGCTGGTTATTAACGCAACGGCCGAGGAAAGACGCTTTATTCCATTGTAACCGACCGGTTCGGACCCGAGCACGGGCCGCTGCCGTGCGCTCCGGCCCGGCGGGCACCGGCGGGGGATGCGCCCCCCGCCCCGGGCTGCGCCCCCGCCGCCGCTTTGTCCCCGGGAGGGACCGCGGAGCCGGTGCCGGCAGCGGGGGGCGCGGTGCCGGGAGCCCCTCCCCGTGCTGCCCGGCCCCGACGCCGCGCCCGGGGGAACAAAGCACCGGGCCGGGCCCCATTGTCCCCGCTCCGACCGGGCAGCGGCCGCCCCCCGCGCGGGCAGGAAGGGGAGGGGTCGCGCGCAGACAATGCCTGCCCCCCACCTCCCCCCCACCCCCACCCCCGCCGTCACGCCCCGCCCTCCGCTCCCCATTGGCCAGCGGGGAATTTGGGGAGCCCCCCCCCCCCCACCTTTCCCCTCCTCCTCCTTTCACCAGCTCCCCCCACCCACCCCCCCCGCGCGCGCCGGGAGCGCGCACGTCGCATTGTGCCGGGGGGCGCGCGGGGATGATGGGGGGGGCGGGGGCGCGCGCGCCCGCCGTCGGGGGCGCGCCCGGGGGCTCCCCTTGTGTGTGCGTGTGCGTGCGCGCGGGGCCGGGGCCATGGAGGAGCTGAGCAGCGTGGGAGAGCAGGTCTTCGCCGCCGAGTGCATCCTCAGCAAGCGGCTCCGCAAGGTGGGACCCGCCGCGCCCCCCGCGCCCCCCGCCCCCGCCCCGGCCGCCGCTAACGCGCCTCTCTCCCCGTCTCTCTCCGCAGGGCAAGCTGGAGTACCTGGTCAAGTGGCGGGGCTGGTCCTCCAAGTGAGCGGGGCTGCGCGGGGCGCGGAGCGGGGCGCGGAGCGGGGGTGCCGCCCGCCCGGCCGCTTTTGTTCGGGTCGCGCAGCTCCTTTTGTTTACAAATAAGCGCGGCCGCGGCCCGGCCCTCCCCGCCGCCGCGTGGGGCTACGCTCCCTCCCCCCCACCCTTCACCCTCCCCCCGGGGCCGGCCGACCACCCCCCTCCTGGAGCTCCCCCCACCCCCCGACAGGCCCCGCGCCCCACTCGCTGAAACTCGAGGTCCCCCGGGATGCGCGGGGCTCCCCTCGCTCCGCAGCAGCGTGGCCGCCCCCCCCCCCCAACCCGATCTGCCCCGGCCCCTTTCCCCCTGCCCGCCCCCCAGGGCCGGGGGTGTCCCGACCCCCGCTGTACCGCCCCCCGGTGCGATGATGCCCCGGTCCCCGACGGGTGTTCGACGGGCCCGTCTGTCCTTGGGTGAACTCCCCGGTGCTGAGTCGGTAACGGGGGCGGCGGGGAGCACCGGGGGCCCCCCCCCCGCTTACCCTCCAGCCCGTGTCTTGTGTTGCAGGCACAACAGCTGGGAGCCCGAGGAGAACATCCTCGACCCGCGCCTCCTCCTCGCTTTCCAAAAGAAGTGAGCAAACTCTAAATATTTCGAAGCGAACGATGAAGTCAATTAACTTCTAATTGGCTGCGCGTGCGGTGGAAGTCGGGGAAACAACAGCCCGGAGCTCGCCGTGCCTTTTGTGGCACAGCCCTTTTGTTCAGCCCCGAAACCCCAGCTCGGGTCCACCTCGGCCGCCCCTCCCCGGGTGGGTGACCACCGAGAGCTCGCGGCCCGGCGCACGACCCGGTTCCGCACGGGAACGCGGCAGCGCCCGGCACAGACCTTTGACCGGGCCCTCGCTGTGCCTGGGGGGGCAACCGCGGGGACGGTGGGCTTGGGAGGCACCACAACGTGCTTGTGGAGGGCACAGCTCCGAGAGGGGGAGGCGGGAACGGGTGGGAGAAAATGGTGTCCTCTGCCAGGGGCTCCTGCCCCGCGCGGAGCGGAGAGCGGCAGCCCCGCAGCTCTTCCGCAGCAGGAATCACGCACGGAGGTACGGAAGTAGCCAGCTGGCTACGGTCAGCACGGTGCCGCCCAATATTTTGGCTCCGTGTTAATGGAAATCATTAAACTTTCTGATAGGATTTAATTATAACTTGTTTCTGGATCCATGTTTTCAAGAACGGAACCCGGTGGGTCGTGCAGACAGCACGGCGTTGAACCAGCTGTACGTATCACAGCTTAACGCTGCCCCTCCTAAACGGAGAACTCCCAAATAGCACGGTGACCCAAAAACGTTCCCCAGGAGGTGCGGGAGAGGTGGGTGAGCCCGGCGAGGGAGAGAACTCCCAGAGTTTCCACGCGTGCGTTTGCTCTTCCTGCTTGGGATGAGGACGGCCGTGCACTCCGAGGACGGCCGTGCGCCCCGCTGCTGACCACTAGAAGCTCCTTGTTTGGGGATGCTCCTGTGGCAAGGGGACGCTCTCCCGCCACTGACCGGCCGGCCGCGGTTCCCCTCATTCCGAGCAAGGGAGGGTTTAGTGGCAGAAGGGAGGAACCAGGATGATTTGGGATGTTTTTTTCTTCCCTGCAAATATTGTCCTTAATCACCGTTTTTTCCCAGGGAACATGAAAAAGAAGTGCAGAATCGGAAAAGGGGGAAGCGGCCCCGGGGCAGGCCCAGGAAACACGTGGTGAGTCCTGGTGGAAATCCACGCGCTGCGAGGGGGGGCTCAGGCCTTGGAAAGCAGCAGCGAGTCTGTCCACAGCGCGGGGGGGTGGATGCTCAGGCCCTGGAGGGTGGTGAGGACACAGCAGTGCCCACAGACCCCCGCAGGGGCTCTGAAGATGGCAGTGACAGGTGAGGCGATGACCAGGACGTCTCTTCATCCCCACGGTGGCGCAGGAGACGGGAGCTCCCTGGTACCAGGGTCCTGCCTGGGCTCTGAGCCCGGTCGGTTTGTACCGCGCTCCCTAACCCCGTTTTCGGCAGAGGACGGGCAGACCAGCGAACGCGGGGACGGAGCCTGCGCGTGTCGGAGGGACGTTGCGGAGCTGCGGTGCCCGTAACAGGTTTTGGTGATGATGTCTGTTAACTCCTTCCCTGGCTGTTGCTTTGCAGGAACCAGAGATGCCTACAAAAACTAAGTCAAGTAGCTCCTCTTCCTCCACATCCTCCTCTTCCTCCTCCTCTGATGAAGAGGATGACAGTGACCTGGAAGCAAAGAGAGGGCCCCGCAGCAGGGAGACTCACCCGGTACCGCAGAAGAAAGCTCAGATCCTGGTGGCGAAGCCCGAAACGAAAGACACTTCCAGGAAGAAGCGTGGGCGGAAACCTCTTCCCCCAGAGCAGAAAGCGGCTCGAAGGACCGTGAACCTGACAAAGGTGCTGAAAACATCCCGGAAGGAGGTGGGCAGCAGCGCTAAGCTGATGGGGAAGCTGCAGCCCCCCCACAGCACCCAGGGCTCGGGCATGGCCGTGCTGAAGGACCCGCCGGGCACCTTGGCTGGGCTCGGGGCGGGGGGTTCGTCTGCAGAAAACCTGCCCGGCATGCTGAAGAGCGGCTCCGCGAGCCCGACGCGGGCCATCAGCTGGCAGAGCTCCATCGTGCACTACATGAACAGGATGTCCCAAAGCCAGAACTCGGCCGAGACCTCGCCCCTGGGCAGGCTGGCGCTCAAGTCCCAGGCGTCCAGTAAGAGCGGCTTAGGGCTGGACCTAAAAATGAGGAACCAGAAAGGACCTGGGGAGCTTGGGCTGAGCACACAGGGACCCAAGACCACCAAGGCTCCTAGCAGTGGTGCTGGAGGGGATCCGAAATCCGGGTTTGCTGCGGGAGGCCAAATGCTGCACAATGGCAGCAAGACACCAGCGAGCTCATCCGGGGCCGGCATCCAGCCAGCATCCAGCCAGGAGCTGAACCTCCAAGCCCTCAACCTGCAGAGCGTCAAAAACGGGGCGAATGTTGCCGGGGGGAGCAACCTCCCTCGCCACCTCTGCAGCTCCCAGTCCAAAGGCTCCGGCGGCGGCACGGCGGCAAGCGCGGGTGCCGCCGGTGCAAAGGGCGGCGCGGCGGGTGCCGGGTTGAATGCTGCCAGCGCCGGGGTGCTCTCCGGGGGGGACGGCGGCAAGAGCGAGAAGCAGGCGCACCGGGCAGGCGACAGGGACTCGGCCAAAAGCGGCACAGCCGGCACGCAGGAGGGGCACGCGGCCGCGGAGAACCGCAAGCCAGGCGCCCTCTCCGAAATGAGCACAGGCGAAGAGACCAGCTCGGATTCGGATCGGGATTCAGCTTCCTTCCCAGGAGTGGGTCAGAACATGTCTGTCTCTATCCAGACCAGCCAGGACTGGAAACCCACCCGCAGCCTGATCGAGCACGTCTTTGTCACCGACGTCACCGCTAACCTGATCACAGTGACGGTCAAGGAGTCCCCCACCAGCGTCGGGTTTTTCAACCTACGGCAATACTGAGCCCGGGAGAGGAGGGAGAGGGTCCTTAGCCCCTCCCTCAGCTTTGCCCAGCTCTTCCATCGGGTTTTTCTTCCTTGGAGTGAACGCGGAGACCTCGTGAGACCTGCTGGGACTCGTGTCTAGAGAGGTTTGAGAAAGACGCAGTGAAACCTGCTCAGAACTGCCAGCGGGTCAGTGGATCCCTCCCGGCTTCTCCCCATCCTCTCCGGAGCCGGTGCCCCGAGCGCAGGTGGCTGATGCCCTTCCCCAGGAGCAGGTGCTGCGGGGGCCGACGGGCTGGCAAGTTTTGAGCCAGGCTTCACTGTACATGGGTTTCTTCGCTTTACAGCTGGAAACAGCGTTCGACAAGGTCTGCGGCTCTCTGGCAGCAGGGAGAGGGTGCGGAGCGGCGGAGCGCCAGGCTTTCACTCCGGGGAGGAAAAGGAGATCCTTTCCTTTCCTCTGGGCTCCCGGTGAACCTGTCTGTGAGCCGTGGGGAGCCGCAAGTCAATCCAAATGAGGTGGCCGCTGCTCCCAGCCCTCGGGGCTGCTGGGGGGCGGCTGTATACGGGGGTCTTTCAGGGTACACTCAGCCCAGCCACCCCCCTGGGCGAGGTCGTTTCCAATGATGGTGAAGCGCACGACGTTTCTGTTGTGGTTTCCAGCTGATAGGGAAATATTGTTTACATTTTTTAAGGAAAAATCCTTTTCTTTTTGCGGGAGGGGAATAAACCCGGTCTAGGGAAGACGGAATCCTGGCTGCCACCGATGATACAGGTGTCAAAGGTGCCCCTTTCAGAGCAAGGGGTGGCTGGCAGTGGGCATCTCCTTGCTACCAGGGGAGGGTCCTGCCTTGCCAAGAGCAGGAGCCAGCGAGAGCTGTGACTTGACTTTCAGACGAAAGCAAAGCCCGAATTGCTGTGCAGCCCAGGGAGCCCCAGTGCTGCTCCCCTGCCTCGTCCCAGCATCACCAGCGTCTTGCCCCATTCAGCAGTTTTCCAGGCACTCGTAGGGACCGAGGCGAGGGATGTTTTTTAAGCCTTGCAGCACAAGCAAACCCCTCCAGCAGCAGGTGGGTTGGTGCCTGGACTGACAGTTGTCTGTGAGGTCAGTGCTGGAACTCAGCTAAAAAGTGCTCGGGCAGAGCTGGGGGTGAGCCCTCCCTGCTGGGATCCAGCCTTCAGTCCAGCCCTGCGCCTTGGATGCTCCCTGGGTTTGACTTACATCGGTCATCCACGGTTTTCTCCCGTCGGAGGGCTCAGAAGCTGCTTGAGAGCACCTGCATTGCTGGTCTGGAGTGGTGGGAAGGGGAAGGAGAGAGAAGGGGCAGGGCCAGGCAGCGGGTGCCTCGCACCACTGCGCCCGCCACGGGCAGCTCCCTGCGGAGCCGGAGGGTCTGCAGCAGCCGTTCATCCCGTGCCAGCAGCCGGGATGTTCATTTTGCCTGGAAATTGCAACTAATAATGGCTTTTTTGCTGAGGTCTTTGCCCTACTTTAGGTTACTCTTAGAAGCCAAAACGAGCAGCAGTTCAGGCGGAGTTTAGTAGCGTTCAAGGTCAGTTTAGTTCTGTTAATGCTGAACAACTTTCCCGCGGGAGATGAAAAGCCTGTGGGCTGCCAGGTCTGGGTGCATGGTTCGGGGGTGCCCCAGCGGGCACCAGGCACTGCCTGGGGGCTCGCCACTTGCTAGGTGACTGACCTGGCACCAGGGTGGGCATCTTGCTTTGCCACGGGCAGGGGCACCCAGCAGTGCCGTCACACGCAGGAGTGCAGAGATAAATGGACCAAACTGGGGGCTACGTGTACTTCTGACACCCCCCCGCCACGTATCGGCCCGCTGCAGTCGCATTTGCTGCCGCTGGCCGTGCAATTCTCAGGTGAAACGAAGCCTAAGCCTGCTGCCCGGCTGTTCAAGGGATGGATGCTTGTTCCCCGAGCGGTGGCTGTGCTGCCGGGATGGGCTCTGGTGCTCCAGAGATGCTGTCCCTCAGCTTTTGTATTCGATCCCCAGCCGTCCTGTTGCTGGTGGCTTGGCGTTGGTTGTTACGGAGCTGAGCACGGCGTCCCGTGTGAGCCAGGACGGGTGGAGCTCTATCGATGCCCTGCAGCAGGGTCTGTGCAGGCTTCTCGGCCTGCTCCAGTCCTGCTCCGGTGCTGCTCTGGTGCAGCCAGGCAGCCTCGAATGTCACCTTGCCACGGTACCGGGCCGCCTGGGCAGGGGGTTTGTTCCCGGCCGCCCACCGAGGACGGGTGCAGCCCGGCTCTGCTGCCGGCCCCCCAGCCCAGCGACACGCTGCACGTCGTTTGGCCGGGCAGAGGGCCAAGGGGAGAGGAGGGAGCTTTGTCCACGGCGGAGGCTCCCAAGGACAGAGTTTCTGTCGAGCTCCACGATGCCAAAATGTCACAGTCCGTGCTGTTTACCTTCTAGTCTAACTTTGCCAAACGAGCCGCCGTTGCTGTGAACGGCGCGAGGAAACGTTCAGCCGGTGTCAGCAGAAACGAAGGCGCTGGGCTTGGTCTCTGCTGGGTGCGCTTTTGTGCTGCGGCTCCAAGCGTTTTTGGGATAAGAATCAAGGAATCTGGGAGCACAGGGGTGATGCTCTTCCCCACACACCAAATGTTTGCTACTTGGCCTTTGCAAACCCAAACTGAACGACAATGTGCCTTTCGGACCGCCCTTATCTCAGTCTTGTCTGCGACACCGGTCCCACGACAGGTTTGTGCCTATGCAAAGCGGGGTGGTCACAGGGTCCTGGGGACAGCTGTGACACCGATGGGTGCCCTGGTCCCCAGCGGGACGCCCAGCCATCGCACGGAGCTGTGCCGCAGGGCTGAGGGCAGCAGAGGGATGCTCACCCAGAGGAAGCCGACCTGGCAGGGATGCTGTTGCCTAGAGCAGTAGGATGCGGGGACCGGTGTCCCCCCTGGGGGAAAAGCATCTGAGGATGCTCCAAGAAGGGGTCAGGCACCAAGTGTCCCCAGAGGGTGCAGACGACGAGCCACGACGGTGGGTGTTGTGCTGGCTTGGGGGCGACTGCTCCCTCCAGAGCCCCACAGAAGCTCAAATGGTTTTCTCCGTGCAGGGGCTTGCTCCTAGGGGGGGTCGCTGGGAACACGGATCCCGATGGCGAGCGGCTTTCCTCCATCACCCTCCCTTCCCAGGCATGTCCCCTCCGGGCAGCAGCAGGACCCTGCTGTCACCCCGTGCTACTGTGCCTTTTGCTCACCAGCTGGTTCAATCCCAAAGGTCTAAGGATGGTGAAAATGATAATCCAGACATTTTTCTGTCTCGTCTCCTGCGCGCCGGCCCCTTCCCCACCTCGTGTTCCGGGGTCTCGGCTCTCCCAGCAGCCCTGGGGTGTGAGGACGAACGGTTCCGGCTGGAGTTTGCCTCTCGGAGGCGCATTGTGCGAGTGGTTTACCGTCACCTGGGGCTGAAAGCCGGGGCAGACCCTGTTTGCCAGGCAGGACCCTTCGGATCCAAGGTCTACCTTCATTCCTTCCCTGGTTCCGAGTTTGCTGCTACGGGTTGGAGCGTTCAGCCGGGTGTCGAACAGCCAATTAAAGGTTTGTCACTTCTCGCTTTCCAAGGGGTTTCCAACGGGGAGAGTCCTGCGGTATGTGCGTATCAAATGGCTGTTTTCTCCAGGCGGAACCTGGCTGAGCGGACGTTGTTTTCCGTTGGACTGGAAGGGGTGGCCGGGTCAGCCATCTTCCCTGGAAACTTGGTCTATTTTTATATATATATATTTTGTACCAAAAAAAGAACTGGAGTTCGTGGAGGGATGGGGATGGTTCAGGGGGTTCGGTTCGCGTTGTTTCGGAAGGCTGTGAAGGGCTCCAGAGCTGGGGAGAAGGTTTTTACCGGGAGAAACGGAGGGATGGGTGAAAGCAAGCAATTGTTCTTGTGACCTGAGCCAGGCACCGCTCCGATTGGTGTGTTTTAACGAAAGAGAGAGCCAAATCCTTCCTGTACGGCACCTACGGTTGCTTTAAACCACCGCTGTGGCTTTGGTTTTCGGAGACCCAAGAGCTGGAGATGTCACTGCCCTGGGAAAGCGGAAGGGCTGCGTGGAGCTGGACACAGCCCCCCGCCCGGGGGCCGGCGGGCACCTCGCCGTGCGCGTGGCGTGTTCCCTCCTGCCCTGGACACGAACGCGAGTGTAGACCCACGACCTCTAGGCTGCTTTTAATTTATTTGCAGGAGAACACTAGGAGCTGGTTACGTCGGGCCGGGGGCAGGGGGGGGGCGGCGGGTGTTTGTATAACCTTTCCACTGCTCTTTTTTAGCCTATCAATAAATATTTTTTTAAACTTTTCAGCCTGGTGTGGTCACTTCTCCCCTCCCCGACCCTGGGCACCGCCTGGGCCCGGCTCCCCGCCCGGGGCTCCGCCGCTGCCTTGCTAAACCGCATCCCCCCCCCCCCGGCCCAGGCACCGTGCTCCCGCCCCTGCCCGCGGGATGAAGGAGGAAGGAGAAGGGCCCCCGCGGTGGGGAGGGGCGAGGCTGAGGGGCACCGGAGCCGGGCAGCCACCCCCCACTTCCCCCCGACGGCCCCGGGCAGGACGCGGCCCCTTCCCACCCCCGGGTCCCGGTTCCTACCGGCTCCGCCGGGCTCCGCTGCGGCTGGAGCTGCCCGGGGGAGGGGGCTCCGGTGTCTCCACTCAGCCCCGACCCACCCCGCGGACCCGCCCGATCGCCCCCACCTGCGGGACCGAGACCCGCGCTCGGGCCGGGCTGGGGGGGGCGCTGCGCGGTCGCGGAAGGACGCGGGGAGAGGCGGATCCCCGGCGGGGCGGGGGGACCGGGCGACCCCCGGGGTTCTGCCGTCGGGGCGAGCGAAACCCCAGCGGTGGGGCGGGGGGGAAGGGGGGCTGCGCGGAGCCGCCCCAGCTCGGAGGGGGGTCGGCTCCTGCGGGCCGCGTCCGGGGGCCCCGCCAGCCGGTCCCCTCCGCCCCCTCCCTCCGCGCCCGCCCCGCCGGGGGCCCCGCGGCGGCCGGTGTGAAAGGGCCCCCCCGCTGGGCCGGGGGAGAAAGGCGCCATTGTGCGGCCCTTTCCCCCGCCCCTCCGTGCCGCTCATTCTCCGCGCCCGGCCGCTGACAGCTCCCATAATGCGGGGTCTGCGCCTTTCACCCGGCGGCGCGGGGGAGGGGGGCTAATGAGGACACAGCTCCAAAAACCCACCCCCCGGGCCCCCCCCCGGGCCCCTCCGCCTGAGCGAGCGGGGCAGATTTGAATACAAAGGCCGGGCTCGCCGGGCAAGGGCGACCGCCGCGCCCCGGGCCCCGACCCGCACCCCCCGCCCCGTCGGAAGGGCGGAGCGCCGAGGCCCCGGGCAGCGCCGCGGACCGGCCCGGTAGCCGGGTGCCTTCCCCGGGAGTGGAACGGCGGCCCCGGTGGCGTTCCTCGGTGCGGAGCCACACACGGTGCTCGCCGCCGCCCCGTCCGGACACCGCGGGACCCCCGGGGGACGGTGCCCCGTACAACCCCATCCTCCGCCCCGTCGGGTCCCGGTCCCAGCCCCAGTCCCTCACGGTCTGGGCCGAGGGGGGATGCGGGGCCGCCCAGCCCGTCGGGTCCCGTTCCCAGCCCCACAGGGCCAGTGCAAAGGGGGATAGGGGGATGCGGGGCTGCCCACCCCTCCGAGATCCCCTAGCCCCACATCCCCCCCCGCCCCAGGGCCACAAAGGGAAGACAGACACGTTTCTATTTACAAAGTATATATTTAAACTGACATAAAAAGCAGGTCTGGATGGACATTCACGGCTGGCAGAAGACACGTAGTTAAGCTTCACTTCTGAGACTGAGATTTAGCCAAATCGGGTTTTGTACAAGTCTTAGATTTAAATAATTCACACGCACACACCCCCACGCGCACACACTCGGTATATACGTCGCTATATACATACACACATATACACCCACATGTATGTTCTGCTCCACGTACATGTGTCAGGACGCACACGTATACACAGGGCTGGAGCGAAGCACACCAGATCCCGGCCGCATCCCGGCGGGGCAGGCGCGCGGCTCCGGGCTCTTTCACAAAGGGAAGGGGGCATCCTCCAGCCTTGGCACGGTGGCCGCAGGAGGACGGGCAGCTCAATCCCACCATCATCCCTCCGACAACACCCGTGTCCCGTGTCGGCTGCCCCTGGCACCGGCACTGAACCAGCACGCTGGTTCTTCGTACAAGTCAAGTTAAAAACCTCAATTTTACAAAATATGCCTTAAAAAAAACCACAAAATAAACCCAAAAAGAAAACAACTGAACAAAAATCCAGAACTCACAGACATGGCTCCCTTTGCAGAGTCACAGCATCCTCCTGCTCGGGCATCCGACACGGGTCCCAACAGGACGGGGAAGGAGACGGAGCAAGGTGGGGCTGCAGATGGGCCCAGCAAGCAGCAGGCTGCTCCTTGCCCCAGCCCCCTTCCCCAGCCCCCCCTGTGCTGTCACCCCCACAAACCGGGAGCCCTCCGGCGAGGAGGGACGAAGGCGAACGGGCCCAGCCGGACGCATTTGTGCTTTCCAACCCAGAGAGACGCTCAGACCAAGGCGTCGGGACGGGGACACCTGCTCCACCTCAACCGAAATCACGACACGGGTGAACATCCCGCTCCCCACCCGGCTCAGGCTGCAGCCAAGCTGGGGGAGAAGGAGCGAGCGGAGCAGGGGCTGCAGCCCCCGTGCCTCCCCCCCCAGCCGCTGCTCAACCCAGGGGGGGCAGAACCCACTGCGCTTTGTTCCGAGCCACGAAACCCCACGGCTGTGCCCTGCCCCAGCCCGGGGAGAGAACGGGCCGGGTGCTGCGGAGCCAGGCGAAGGCAGGGAGGCCAATAAAGCACCAACAGCCCCCCAGCCAGCAGGGCTGCTGCGCACGGGAATATTTTGCCTCTTGGCTATTGTTTAACTAGCGTAAGAAAAGGGAAATATTTATTGTCTCTGAATGCATAAAGGTGGCTCTGGGATTTGTCAGAGATGTGGGTATTGCCAAACACTTTATCTGGAGTCTTCCAACAGTCTGGAGCGAACTGTGTTGGGGAGGGGAGGGGAAAAAAAAAAAAATATATATCCCTTTTCTATAGCAGAATAAAGCATCTAAATATGGGCAGTGACATGCTCCCCTCCCGAACCTCTCTGGCATTTCAGGAATGTAAACAGAGGGGGGGTCTGTCGGGGTTAATTTTTTTGTTTTTTAAGTGGGTGGGGGAACAGAATCAAGCGACCAGACAAAATGAAAACAGATTCTCAGCTCAGTCCCATCTCCCACAACGGCTACGACAACTATTAAAGTGCATTTCAGTATCACCCCTGGCAGGAACCGTACACACACAGACCTCTCCCCTCCCAAGGAAAGGTTCATTCAAGTTAATACTCCGCTAGAACGGTTTTAGCCTCTTTTTATGGATTTCTGCTCTCCCCCGCCCCGACTTGGTAGCGACATAATGGTTTTCGTTAGCCCGGAAACGCCCCCTCCCCAACAACACTGTCAATTCACGTGCTAACTTCACCGTCAAGGGCAACAGCTCTGGACACAGCACACCTGATTGTACAAGCAACACCTTATATCACAATCAAGAAATCAGGGCGCTCTGCCCTCCGAGGGGGTAACACGGCCCCCTCTCTACCATCCATAGCATCATATGAAAACTAATGGGTAAAAAAAAAACCAACCAAACAACCAACCCCAGGACATAGCTAATTATGAACATCGTTCGTTATGTACACCGGCTCCTGCAACAGATGCATGAACTCCGTTAGTTCTCAGTTTTATTGTCCTTTCTAAGAGCAACTGAGCAGTCACTGTTGTCTCCATTTAAATAAAACAACTCAGAGTTGAAATATATATATAGATATATATATAAGCATTTTTTTTTTCTTAAATAACATATTTACATCTAATAGAAAATATAACTCTAGAGATAATCTTTCCAACGAAATGTAAGACGTGGAGAAACAAAAAAAAACCCAACCAAAAAAAAAGAGTTAATGAATTTAGGACAGTTTCTAAATCCACTCCAGGATGGAAAAAAAAAAAAGAAATAAAGGAAAAAATTAAAAAAAAAAAAAAAAGAAGAAAAAAAGGCCCACCAAGCTCTAACCAAGCTTCTGTCTGGATCCGACCGACGAAAACCCCAGCACCATCTCCGCCAAACTCATCGCTTCTCCTTAAAGAATCCTTGGTCCGTGCTGCTCTCCTTGATGGTGACGGTCAAAAAGTTAGAGGTCACATCAGTTACCACCACCTTCTCCAGGTTGTTGAGAGAGGGGCTCCAGGACTCCTCCTCGGGGTCCCCCAGGATCCTGGAGACGGGGATCCTGGCGATGAGGGAGGGCCGCCCCGCCTGGCCCCCCACGCCGTCGCGGTACAGGCTGCCCACGGCGCCCGGGCTCACGGCGCCGTGCAGGAGCTTGGGCCCGCCGGGGTCCAGCCCTCCCTGCCCCTTGGGGTCCAGAAAGTCTGCTCGGTGCTTGGCCAGCCGGGGAGGGTAGGTCTCGGCGGCTCCCAGCTTGGCACCCACCTCGGGTCGGTGGGGGCCGGGCAGGCTGCCCGGCAGGTCGGGGTCCTGCCGCCTGGCCAGCTGGATGACGCTGTGTCCCGAGCCGAACTTGGCTGCCCCCGCCGCCGCCTCCTCCATCTTCCTGGCCTTCAGGTAGTCCCCCACCTTGTCCCCAGGGTCCCCCAGTTTCCTCTTGGAGGCATCCAGAGTCTCCGCCAGGTCCTTGTAAAGCTCCTTCCTGGGCTTCGGGCCTCTCTTTTTGGGGGTCTCGCCAGGTTTCTCCTCCACGCGGATCACCCGGTCCCGGATGCTGTCTCCTTTGGGGGTGCTGGTGCTGGAGCTGCCCTGGGGAGCCAGGGCTATGTTTCTCAGTCCTTCCCTAGCCCGGGACGTGGAGCCCAGATCCTGGGGGGACCTGCCGGGATACGGCATCCGGATCCCCCTGGAAGAGTCGCTGCGGAATTCATAGGTTTTGGCTTTTGCTTTTGCCTGGGCCTGCAAAGAAGATAAATCACCCGGTGACTTTATTATCCTGCCATCCGGCTGCCTAATTACAACTTACAAGCCTTTGCAAGGAGCATCCTCCACGGGGGCCGGCGAGGGACCCGCTCCCCGCGGCGGCACGCGGGGCTCCGGCTTCCTTACCTTTAGCAGGAAGGTTTTGGGCTTGGGGCCTCGCTTTTTGGGCCCGTATAGCTCCATTTCTCGCTCCCTAGAGGTGTTAAAAAGACCAAAGCTTCAATTCAGCATAGCTACAAGACAGCAACATATTTACAAGCTCAACTGCTACGGCGAGCAAAGGCCTTGTACCTTTCCTCAAAGGCGGCGAGCAGCCGGGCATCCAGGATGTTCTCCTCGGGTTCCCAAGTGCTGTACCTGGAGGAGGGGGTGGGAACGGGACGGAGAGAGGGAGCGGCGTGAGGAGCCGGACGCAGAAAATAATACATCGAATAGGAAAATAAAATACGAGGGATAAAGGAAGGGACCCAAGTTTCCTTTCTCCGACAATGGGAGAGCGGGGGTGCGGCGCGCCAGCCCCCCCCCCCCAACCCCCCCCCACGGCTGCAGAACCCTACGGACTTACTTCTGAGACCAGCCCTTCCATTTTACGAGATATTCCATGCGCCCCTGCGGATGCGAAGGGGAAATAAATAAATAAATCCATCAATAAACCAAGCGACACGCACGGAGGGAACCCGCGAGCGAAGCCCGCAACAAAGATACGCCCCGCAATTCCACGCGTGCGACCGAGGCGCCCGCGGAGCGTGTCACGGCCACGCCGGGGGGAGGGGAGGAGGGGGCGCGCGGGGAGGTGCGGCGACACAAAAACGGTAATAGTGATTAAAAAGAAAAAAAAAAAAGCAGCCCGGGAGGAGGAGGAGGAGGAGGAGGAGGAGGAGGAGGGGGCGGGCAGCGGCGGAGCACGCCCGCCCCGCCGGCGGGGAGCGCCCGGGCATGCGGCGGGGAGAAAGAGCCGCCCCCAGCGGGCGCCCAGCCGCAACCGGGCCGGAGCCGGCGGGGCCGCCGCAGCGGCGGCGGCGGGGCCGGGCTGGGGGGGTGCAGAGGCCGGACGCGGAGCCGGGAGGGGCGCGGGGAAGGGGGTGGGGGGGCACCTACTTTGCGGATGCGGCGCTTGAGCAGGGCCTCGGCCGCGAAGACGCGCTCCCCGACGGCCGAGAGCTCCATGTTTACGCGGCCGCTCGCAGCACACAGGCAGCCGCCAGCGCAGCCCAGACCATAATACTCCGCCCGCTGACGTCAGCGCCGCGGCCCCCCCCCCCTCCCCTCGCTCCCCCCCCGCACTTGTTGCTGGCGGAGCCGGGTGGAATATTCCGCCCGCGCCGCATTGGCTCGCGCCGCCGCCCCGCCCCCCCCGACGTGCACCGCGTCCCGATGAGCGCGGGGCGGGGCGGGCGGCGGGGGCGCGCGGGGCGGGAGGGGGCGGGGCGACACGCCCAGACACGCCCTCCACGCCACGCCCCTCTCCCGCCGTTGGGGGGGGAGGCTCCGGCTGCCGGGGGGGGCGCGGGGGTTGGGGGAGCGAAGCACAAAGGCGCCCCGGGAGCGCGGGGAGGAGCTGCCGCCGCCCCCCCCCACCCCCACCCCCGGCAGCCACGGGACGGGGCGGGTCGGTCCCCCCCGCCGGCACCTGGACGGGGCGGACCGGGGGGGGCCCCCCGGTGCTCTGCGGGCGGCGCTCGGACAAAGGGAGCGGGGGCGGGGGCGCCCACGCACAAACCGCCGCGGGTCACCATCGCCGCCGCCGCGGTGGTGACGACCGTCCACGGAGACGCGCGGTCCCGCGGGCCGCTCCTGCGGGAGCCCGAAACCTTCCGGGCCCGCGGGCAGGACCGGCGCACCAGAGCCCGGCGGCCCCCGGTTTCCCCGCGCCGGCAGCCCCCGGCTCCGCTTCCCGGGGGACGGACGGGGTGGTCCTGGGCCAGTGCGGCGATCCCACGCGGGATTTGGGGTCCCCCACTCCGCGTTACCTGTCAGCGGGAGGCACTGCGGGGCTGTCCCCCGGTATCGAGACACACCCCCCCGGGCACCCTCCCCGGCTCCGCCTCTCGCCCCGCCGTCCCTCCCGGGAGCCGTCGCCTTCTCCCGCCGTGATCTGTCCCCGAGGCGGCCACGGAAGACCAAGACACGCGCGTGGTGGAGCCTCCGAGGACCCGGCGGTGCCAAGCGACCGGTGCCGCAGCCGGGCAGGGTCCCCAACCCTGGGGACCTGCCTCCTACCCATAACACACCCACCCCCCCCCGGCTCTCCTCCTGTCAGGAGCTCGAAGCCGAGGGGGAGCAGGTCTCGGCGGCCCCCGCGCTCACGCGTGGGAGACCCCACGGTGGTCGTGGCCCCGGGATCTGGCTGCACACCTTCTCCGGTAAATGAGAACGCGGCTGCCTCATCCCGGGGCTCCGGCCTGTGTACGGTTTGCCGCCGGGGGGGGGCTACGGGTCACCCGTGGCGGGGACGGCGAGGCCAGCGCGGGACCATCTCTCGCGGGCTACGGGGCACTTGCCTTCCCCCGGTCTGGGACGCCGCCCGTGGGGACCCACGAGCCCCGGGGTACGCCGGGACCGGCCGAAGGGACGGGAGGGCACTGACGTTGTCCCGGTCCCGGGGATCGTTGTCTCCCGGGACCCCGCCTGCCACCCCGGAGCCCTGCCCGGTCCCGCCACCCGGGAGGGCCGGGACCTCCAACGGGGACAACGGTCCCTCTGCGGTGAAGGGGGACACGGGTGGTGACCCTGGGCTCCCGCGAGCAGCGCGGGAGGATGGAACCCTGCGGCCCCACGGGAGACTCGCGAGGTCCCGTGGGCTCCCAGATCCCGCCTCCAGCCCCGCGGTTGCGGGAACCGTCGCGCAGCACGTGTTTTGCGTGGGGTGTCCGGCCCGGCGCGGAGCGGAGGGGCCGGGCGGGGGGAGCGCACCCCTCGCTCCCTCCCGGCCCCCGGCGAGCAGCGTCCCGCGGAGTTTTTCGTTAATATCGAATTAATCGTTATTAATTAAGACATGTCGCGGGGCGGCTCGTGAATTGGCGTGGACGCGGCGGCCCGGATCCCGCTCCCGGGAAGGTGCCGCGCAGAAGAGACACGCGGGGGGAGCGGGCTCAACCCTCGACCCTGGGGGGCGCGGGGCGGCGGATCGTCCTCCCGGGCCCGTCGGTGCAGCCGCCCCGGTCTCGTCCGCGGCTTGGGGGTCCCGCGGCGGGGCCGAGCGTGGCCCGTCCCCGTGGCCACGGGGGTGCCGCAGCCCGGGAAAACGGGTGTTTGCCCCGCACCTCCGCTGCCGGTGTCCCCGGTGCCGGCGAGAAACACGGCCCCGGGGCTGAGCTTCCCCGCGCCGACACCGCACGGGAGGGGCCGCGGAGCTCCCGGCTGAGCAGCCGCCCCTACCCCGTCGCTTGCGCGGCGCTCCGCGGAGCCCCACAGCCACGCGTGGGGACAGAGAAGGGGAGGCCGAGGCTCCAGCTGTCTCCTGCGCGGGCATCAGGGGAGGGAACAGCTCCATCGCCCGCCGTGACCCACGCGGGAACCGTGTGGCACCGGAGCTGGGTCCCCGGTTGCCGTGCGGGGGGGCAGGGAGAAGGTGAGACGCAAACGAGAACGGCGCGGGTAAAGCCGCGAGGAGCGACCGCCGCCGCGTGGGGGTCCGGACTGAGCCCCCCGGCCGTGGGCGAGCTAGGGTCGGGGCTCCGGCCGCTCGTGGAGGTCTTGGCCCGGAATGAGAAGCGGAAAGGAGTCGCCCCGGCGCCGCGGGACGAGACAGCGGCGGGCGGGACCGCCCCGACTCTCCCGGGCAGTTCCTCCCGCTGCCGGAGGGGGCCCGGGGACCCCCTCGCCCGCTGCCGGCGCCGCTGCGGGGGTCCCTCCCGTCCGGCCGGGCCACCGGGAGCGGGACCGGAGCCCGGGGACGGGACACCCTCCACGCTCCCGAGGTCAACGGCAGAAGCTGCCTGGGCGCTCCACGAGCTCTCCGCCGTGGGGGGGGCGCTCGCCCTCGCACCCCCTGCGCCCCCGCTGCCCCCGCCCGGCCTCGGCCCTGCCCCGGGATCCCGGGGCCCAGCGCGGAGTCGGGGACGGCTCCGGCCCGGCGAGGGCGTGTGCCGCCGCCACAAACCCCGTTTCCACCCATTTGACCCCAAATCCGTCCCTCGGCCACTGCGTCTGCGCTCCCCCAGCCCGGACTCGTGCGATGAGCTCCTCGGGGCTCAGCGGGCCGCCGCGGGGCAGAGTGCCCGGCTCCCCCCTCGTTTCTCGCTGCGCGGGGGCTTCCACGGCTGCGAGCCTTGCAACGAAACCGGGGGGCTGCTGCTTCTCCCGGTGCCGCGCGTGGGGGTGGCGGGGCGAGCACGCGTGTGCGAGCGCGGCTGAGCCGGGGGCGGCGGTGGGGAGGGAGGGAGCTGGCTCCAACCCAACCTCAGGCACGATCGATCCCCGCGCCGCAGCCGGGCTCTTCCCCGCGGCTTTCCGTGCGCTCCGGCGACCGCGCTGCTCCGCCCCACGGGTATCCACGCCCGGGGCGGCCAGGATCCAGCCCAGCTCCCGCTCCGGCCCGGTTCCCCGGGCGACCGAAGATGCCGGTGCCTGTCGGAGACCCGGCTACTCCACGGTCGCGCTCCCACGTGTCCCCTCCCCCTGGGCGGCCCAAGTATGGCCACAACGCTGAGACCGCGGGGGAAGCGGGGCCAGAATAAGTCGCGTCCCCCCGCCAGCGCCCCAGCTCCTGAGAATCCCCGAACCGACCCTGACGACGGGCCGGTCCTTGTGTCCCGGGAGAGGCACCCCGCAGCCCGCCCGGGCCGTGGGTACCGCCGGGCAGGGCACAGGGTACACCCGCAGCCCCATTCCACTCGAGCTCCCTGCGTGCGTGGGCACCCCCGCGCCCGCGTGGCGGCTGGCCCCGGGTTCCCGACCGGCCCCGCCGACTGGTTCCTCTCCGGAGTTCTCCCGGCCCGGTCCCATTCCCGAGCCGAATGGCAAAACGATTCCTTCCACCGGCGGCTGAACGGAGCCGGGACGAGCCTCGGGGCAAGTTCACGCCCCCCCGGGCTGGTGCCGGGCTGTCCCGGCCACGGGCACGCCGCCTTTTCGTTTTCGAGCAGCTCGGGGCGAAGCGGGGAGGCAGCGACCGGTACCGAGCTGCGGCACCGGCACCCTACGCGAGAGGGGGCGTCTGGGACAGGACCGCCTCCCCGGGACCAAGGACAGGACCGGAGACGGGGCCACACACGGAGCTGCGGTCACACGTGGGCTCGCTGCAGGCGGGACCGGGCCGCCCGCGTTTCCCACCTCTTTCCCCCGGGACAATGTGCTGTCGTTCGCCCTGACCCCCGGGATCTCCCGGTGCTGCCGAGGCCGCGGGGGTACCGGCTCCGGGGAGGGGAGATCTCAGGGGGTGCCCGGGCAGCGGTGTTCCCGCAGGGCTGCTCCCTCCCGCTCCCACCAGCCCCGGAATTCCCGTGCGAAGAAGTTACCGCGTCGATGTGTTTTGACATCGAGTATCAGCCTGGACAGGGCTTCCCCGGAGGCTCCGGAGCCACCGGGGCTGGCAGCACGCCCCGGTGGGCACGGCTCAGGCCCGGCAGAACCCCGGCAGGACACCGGGAACGGCTGCCGCCCCTTCCCCCGGGACGGGGGAGGGTGCGGGCAGGGAGCGCCGGACGGGCAGCCGGGCCCGGGGCGGCGGTGCTGAAGGACAGCAACGGCCCCGCCAACCGGGGCGACCGAGCTCCTTCCGCCGCCCCCCGGCCGGCCCCACCTGCCCGGTTCCACCCCCGGGGGCGGGCGCGGAGAGCGGCGGGCGCGACCCGGGCTGGTCCCCAGGGTGCCGCACCGACAGGCGTCGCTTCCCGGTGCGGCCCCGCCGGCCCGATTAATTCCAGGTGCTTTCCATAGGTGGCACCGTCCTACTGGAAATAGTGGCTGCGGCCGCCGCGCCAGCCCGCGGCGCTCCCGCCGCCCCCGGGGGGCACTGCCGCCCCCTCCGTCCCGGGGAGCTCCCCCACGCATCGCGGGGTCAGCAGGGCCAAGCGCCCGCAGGAGGCCCCGGGAGTTGTGCCGGGCCCCACGGCCCCGGGCGGTGCTTGGGGGGGGGGTCTCCCCTCCGCGGTCCCCACCGGGGGCAGCGGCCGCCGTCGTGCTTCGCAGCACACCGCCGCGAACCGTCGGAGTGTCCGTCCGCGCCGGCCCTGCGCTTGGGAGCCCCCCCACGCGTGTCCCCGCAGCCACTGGTGCTTCCTTCCCAGCAAGGCCCGCGTGCCCCGAGCACACCCCCTGCTCCGGGGAGGATGAGCGGCGGAGACCCCACCCGCGTCCCGCCGGAGAAGCGCCCACGGGGAGCCCTGGGAGCCGACGGCAAAGCCCCCACTCCCCGCTTCCAGGAGTGCCGACACCCACCGGGAGCCGCTGGTCGCCTCCGGCCCCGGGGCCGCGCCCCCCCACGCAGCCCCGGGGGTCGCACCGAAACCCCCGTGGGGCGAAAGTGCCGTTCCCGGGGGCGGGGCGGGGGGGTGGGCGCCGCTTTATCGCCCCGCTCCAGGCTGGGCGCGCTCCGCACAAAAGACCTTTTGTTTCCGGGGTTTCTGAATTTGCTGATTATTTGTAGGAACATAAATACGGGCTGTTTGCAGAGCCGGGGGGGGGGAAGGAACCGACCCCAGCGCTGCGGCGGGCGAGGAAACCCGAACGCTTCGGGGTATCCCCCACCCCCGCCCCAGCCTAACCGGCCCGGCTCCGTCCCACCCGCGATGCTGCCCACGTTGGTGCCGCCTGCTCGGCCCGCACGGACGGCAGGAGGGCGAATCTGCTCCCTCGCGGCTCCGGCTGCAGCGGTCACGAGTGGGCAGGGACCACCCGACGGCCCCGCCTGGGCCAAACGGACCGCGCAGCCCGGCCCAGCGGCGCCGGTGGCAGATGACATGGGGTGAACCAGGAACGCCTCTGCCCCGGTGCCGTCCCCGCCCGCCCCCGCTTGCCCGCGCGCGGCTCCGCTTTTAACAAAAGCAATTAGAGGGTGAAACGCGGCCTATTTGCATTCCACCTAATGACCGGCGGCGGCTTCCCGAGGGCGCGGGGGAGGTGTCTGCGGCGGGGCCCGGCCCGGTGGGGCGGGCAGTGCCGCCCCCCGCCCCACCCACCCCGTCCGGCCGCCCCGGCCCCGCCCGCCCCGCAGTAGGTAGATGCTGTATTTAGGTTCATGCCCTTATATGGCGATGAGCGCGGCGCCCCGCGGACGGCGCGCACCATATAAGGAAGCGGTGCCCGAGCCCGGGGTGAGCTGGTGAGCGCTCATTGGCCCGTCGGTATCGCAGCAACCGGCTCTCACGAGTGGAACGGCCCCGCGTCCCCCCCCCCCCCCGCCCACCCTGCGGGGACGGGACCCCCGGGAGGCGTGGGGATGGAGCTGCCCCCCCCGCACCCACGGGTGACCCCCGACGGGACCCTCGGTTCCAGCGTTCACACCTTCCCCCCGGGGCCTCGGCTCCTCCCGGTGCCACCTCGCAGCCCTTTCCCGCACCGGGGCTCTCTGCCGGGCCGCCCCGCCGCAGGCTGCGCGAGGAGAGGCAGTAGCGCCGTGTTCCGTGGGCACCGACGGCACGCGGGAGCCCACGGCACGCTCGAACTGCGGCGGGACCGCCGCTCCCTGCCCTGTCCCCGCAGCGTGGGTCACGGAGGACACCGGCTCTGTCCCAGCCGTGGGGGGCGGACGGGTACCCAGAGTCGGTGGGACGGCGTGGCCCCTCCTGCCGCGCTCCGCCGAGCGGCGACACGGGACCCCGATACGGGGCACGCAGACCGGAGAGGCTTCGCTGTACCTTGCCGTACCCCGGCAGCGGGCAGCCCCGCGGGGCTGGGCCCCCTCTTCCTCCTCCTCCCGCGGAGCTGGACGGACGCGCGGGGGGCTGCGCCGGGCGGAGCCTTCCCGGGAGGCACCGGTATCCTTCGCACCGGGTGCGGCGCGGGAGGCGGTTTCCGCGGGCGCCACGCGGGGCTGCGCGCACCCCCGGCGCCGTAAGCCGCGTCCACGGGCCGCGCAGCCCGCCTCGACGCCTCGCGGCCTTTTTCCCGTGGGGGAAGCATCCCCCAGCCCGGCCCCCACACCAGCGGTTTTGGGACGTCCCCTCGACCCGCGGACACCCACGAAAACCACCGGCGGGGAGCGAACCCCCGGCTGCGCGAAGGTGCTGCCATCCGCGCACCCACGCGTGTCCGCTGCGGCCCCGCGGGCAGGCGCCGGGGAGCGGCGGCCGTGGCGGGCGGGGGGCGGCGAAACGGCGCGGAGCCGCGGGACCGAGTTTTCGTTGCGGCTTCGCCGCGGAGCCGGTGCCGTGGCCGAGCCGCGTCCCCCCGCCCCGGGTTCGTGTGGTTTCCTTTTTATTTCATTTCAAACCCAGCGCGAACCCGGGCGCTGCGGGAGCGGCTGCGGGGCGGTGGGCTCCGGGGGGGTGGGTGCCCGTCCCGCCCCTCTGCCGCACCGCCCCCCGGGCTCGGAGCCGCCCCTGCCCTCCGCCTCGGCGGGCACCGCCCGGGGGCTGCCGGCACGTGCCGTCCCGGCGCCGCGGCGGGCCGGGGGTGATGGGGACGGGCTGCCCCCTGCCCCCTCCCCGCCCCCCCCCCCCGCCGCAGGTGAGACCCCGCCGGGGAGGTTCCGCTCCGGTCCCACCGTCCCGCCGGGGCCTGCGGCCGCCTCCCGTCTTGCCTGCCCCGGGGGGGCCGCGGCCGGCGGGGAGGGCTGCGCCGGTTCCTTGCCGTGTCGTGTCCCCCCCCACTCCCATGGCAGGATTCAGCGGGCTCCGCCGAGCAGCCATTTTCTGCAGCTGCATCTCCACCGGAGCTCTGCCGGGCGGCGGGGCCGGGCGGCGGCTCGGCCCGGGACGGGGGGGGCCCCGCCACGCAGCTTGCCGCCGGCACGGACGCCCCGAGCCCGGGCGGGCGGTGGCGGGGGCCGGGCGGGCTGCGCTGCAGCCTCGCCGTGACAATCCCACCCTTTCCCCGCCATTTTGTTACCGTGCTGGCGTTTTCCCAAAGCACAGACAGAGCGGGAGCCTTGGGAACCGGTCCCCGTTGTGTCGGGGCGGGCGGCCCCCCCGGCCCGGGGTCCCGCTCCCCTCCGCCCCCGTGGCGCCGCACCTGGCAGCGGGGCGGGTCCCGGGACGCCCGGCCGCCGGCGGCTCCTTCCCACCGGGATCGCCCCGCCGCCCTTGGCGCCCCGAGCTCGCAGCAGGCTCCAGCGGCGGCTGTCGGGGTCCACGCGGGACCCGGACACGCGGGGCTGGCACCGGTCTCCAGGCGGCTCTTCCCAGGCGAGGGAGCGCGGAGCGCGGTCACCAGCCTCCTCTCCCGATGGGTCGGGAGCGTGGCGGTGCTCGACACCCTCCGCCCGCCCCACGGGCAGCGCGAGTGCCCCGACGGCCGTGGGCACCGTCCCGTCGGGGAGAGTCCGCCCCGGGGCTGGGTCGCCCGCCCCCGCGCCCCTCACCCCTGCCCGGTCCCGGTTCAGGCTCCCCGCGGGACCAGCCCCAACGCCCTCGTGGGAAGCCCGTGAGGCTAGCGTCGGGCAATATTTGACCCACGCGAGGTCGGGCGGCCCCGCGGGGCGGACAGCACGGCCAGGCCGGCGGGGAGGGCGGGGCAGGGAGGCGGCCGGGGCGAGCCACGGGGCAGTGTCGGGGGCGCGGGGCCGCGTGGGCAGGACGGCGGATGCCCCGACGGGGCGCGCCGGTCCCTCCACCCGCGCGGGGGCTGTCGAACACCGGCGGCAGACCCCAACCACTGGACACAGCGGGTGGGTGCGTGTCCCCCGCTCCACGGTCGCATTCCCGGAAAGGGGGGGGGGTGTGTGTCTCGGCTGTGGCCCAACGCGGGAGACCCGAGCGCGGCGGCTGCAGATGCCCCGTTCGAGCGGGAGCGGAGCGCGGCGGGGCCGGTCCGTGCCCCGGGCTGGGCCCGCGGAGCCGAGCAGCGGCGGCGGGAGAAGGGAGCGGGGAAGAGGGGGGGCTCCCGCAGTGCTGCAATGCAGCGCCGCGCCGAGCGCCGAGCCCGCCGGCCCGGCAGCGCTCCGCCGCTGCTGCAATGCAGGTGTGAGCACCGCGCCGGGCCGAACCGGGCCGAGCCGGGCATCCCGTGCCCCGCCGGGCCGCCCCCCGCCCCAACCGCACCGGGCTTCGCCCCTCTCCCGCTTTCTCGCCCCCGTTTCGTTTTCCTCCCGCTCCTGCCGGGACGGCGGGGCGTTTCCTCCCGCAGCGGGACGCAGCCGGCCGGTGTCCGCGGGACCTCCCGCTCGCCCTGCGTTTGCCCGGGGGGAGAGGCCTCATCCTGCACCACCAGCAGTCACCCTGGCCCTGCCAACGCCCCCCGCTTCTCGCTGAGCCCCCACCCCGGCACCGGGACCGCTGCGAAGCCCCCGGTGCTGCACCGGCTCGGGGCGGGTCCCCGGTCTCTGCCCTGCTGCGACTCCCCCCTCCCCACGTTACCTCCGGGGCCCCCCACCCTCGCCGTCGTCTGAGACGGTGCTTCCCCCCGTGCCCGCTCTCCCCTCCCCGCGGTCCCGCTGCAAACATCGCCCCGTGTCCCACGCGGGACCGCGGGCGGGGGGAATCCCACGTCCACTCCGCTCCCCCGCGGCTGCTGTTTGACACTTGGACACGCAGCGCCGCGGCCGCGGGTGGGAGTCCCCGGGGTGGGGGAGCCCCCGGGGTGGGGGAGCCCCGCCGGCCGCCGCCCGCGGTGTCGGTGTGCGGTGGTGTGCGGGCAGGGCTGCCGGTGAAACACCCCGGTGCCCTCGAGAGACGGAATCAACGTTGTAAAAGTCACAGTCGGGGAAGATGCACACCCGGGAGGGCAGGGCGGATCCCAGGAGTGCGTAAAATACCGGTGTGCGGGGGGGGCGGGCACGTTGTAAGACGGGGGGCACACGGTATAACCCTCCGCTGCCCGTCCGCGTCCCACGGGCTGTGGGTTGCATCCCCTGCCGCAGCAGCCCGTGGGGAACGGCAGCAAATCCCAGCGCGATGCCAAGCATTCCCGGGTCCTTTTGCCCTCCCACCTGGATTATTTTTTTTTTTTTTTCTGACGCGGTGAAAATGGCACCGCGCTCCAGCTCCAGCTCCTGCTGGCGCGGACCTCAGCCGCTGGATCCTGTCGTGGCTTCCTTCCCGAGATGAAAGCCCAGCCGAATCCCTCAATTTCCTCCCTGCGTAGAGGTTTACGGGCTGATCGAAACGTGTTTAACCTTCCCTATGAGACGCCAAGCAGCCCCCTCCGCCCCTGGCTCCCCGGCTCCCCACGCCCGCTCGGCATCCCTCGGCCTCTTTGCCGATTCCTCTCCAATATTCCAGTATCTCTTCAGCTCCCGGAGCCTCTGCTACACGCGAACGCGGGCTCACCAGTGCCACACACCGAGGCAGTACCGCCAGCCTCCTCCGCCTCGAATTTCCCCTGCAAACACCGGCAATCCTCCTCGCTCCCGGTGCTGCCCCCGTTCCTGCCCCTGCCCGTTTTCCTGCCCCTATTCCCACCCCTGTCCCTGCTCTTGCCCCTGCCCCTCTCCCTACTCCTACCCTTTGCCCTGTCCCTGTCCCTACCCCATTCCCTGCTCCTGTCCCTGCTCCTACCGCTGTCCCTGAGCTCCCCCCGAAAAGGGCTGGATGCGGGTACGGAGCCCGCGGTAAACCCCGCACCGATGCTGGCGGGGGGAGCAGCTCCCGGCCGAGACCCCCTCACCCCAACCCCCGAGCAGGTTCAGCCCTTGGCTCCTCCTGCCTGTGGTCCCTCTCCAGGAGACAGGGGAGGGAGGGGGGGGGGGGGGGGGAGCGCTTGGGGATCCCACCCCCTCACCGTCGGGAAAACGTCCCGAAGGAGGGCTGAGCCCCGCACCAAACGGCTGCCGGGCTGGTTCCCTACAACAACCCTCCGGTTACCGCATCCCCTTTTGTGACTGAGCATCTCCCGGTCCCTCCCATACAGCTCCCCGTCCCGGGAACGTCCGCTGCCCGCTGCCCCCCGCCCACGGCCCGGCAGGTCCCCCCCCCCCGGCCTCGCTGCCCCCTCCAGCTCGGCGCTGCGGCTCCAGGCTCCTGGGATGCTGCCCCACGCAGCAGGTCCTCAGGGGGAGCAGAGGGGCTCGAGGCAAAGGGAAAACCGCCTTGCTGGGGAAAGAAAAAGACATCAAGCTTGAGCCCGAAAGCAGAAAGGACAATGCCACGGCCGAGACTTCTTTGTCACGTACTCGGGCGAGAGACGGGAGGGATTCCTGCGGTAATGCCCGGCTCTGTTCAGCCGTTCCTGTGAACCACGAATTGCTGCTTGCAGCACCAACTGTGGAAATGCGGTACAGGAGATGAGCTGTCTTCTGGCCGGGTCTCTGCTGCCTTTGCTAGGCGTTATTTCGGAGCCCTGAGAGTTAAAGCATCTTCAAGAAGCAGAACATCAAACACGGGAAAAAGTGGGTCTGCTTCAGGCTGCAGAGGTACCAAAAATGGAAAACCTTCAGCAAAGCAGATACCGTGGAGCGAGCGAAGGATTTTTCAAAGCGGAGAGGGACACCCAGGGAGGGCTCTTCCCACCTCGGGTTAAAAATGGCTCAGGGTCAGGTTGAGCCCTTAAACTCCAGATAAGATATCACCCCACCAGTCAAGACACCTCTGGTGTCCGACCACCCCACCGTCCTCTCTGCAGAACGCAGAATGGATCTCCCGGTTTTGTCTGTTGCTGGTGGCTTCATGTGCCGCAGGGACCCGGGCGAGGAAGGATAATGTCACGGCTGGACCACGCACGCGGAGGGCAGTGGCTGGAGAACACGTTCCTGATGCTACAATAGCAGCCGGGCTGGCACCGCGCTGCAGATGGATGGGCACACTCCGGGACAACGCTTCGTCCTTCGTTTTTCAAGCCGTGTGGAATTACTAACACGCGTGAAAATTAACGTTTGCTAGCCTAGGTGAGAATCACCGGTTATTTTGCGCTTTGAGGTGCTTCGGCGGCTCCCCGGTGCCCAGCAAACCTTCCCGCTCCGAGGCTTTGGTACTTCAAAGGACCTGACGCTCTTGGTTGGTTTGAGTTGTTGGTTTTTTTTAACCAAAATACAAATGATTTCTTTCCTCGAGTCCCGCTGAGCTCCGAACAGCGCCACGAACTCGTGCAGCGCATCCCCCCACTCCCGCATCAGCCGTGGGGCCGGGCGTCCTCCCCACGGCGAGCAGGAGGTGCAGAGCCCAGACATTCCGTGCTAAGGGAGGGGGGAAAAGCCCCCAACCCCCCCCCCCCCCCAAACCTTCTGAAATCACCACGTGCAGCCTCACACAAAGCGCATTTCCAGGGTTCCCTGGGCGCTGTCCCCCAGCGCCGGGGCCAGGCGGGGAGCGCTGCCGCCGCCCGCCGCCCCCCCGCCCGCCCCACACAAGTTCTGCCGGTGCAGTTTTGCCTTCCCCTTTCCCAGCATGCCTTTTTTTGGGGGGGTTAACCCTTGCCGCATGGCAGAGCCCACGCCTGCAGCCGAGCGTGGCCATTTTAGCCCGCAAGCTCGCCTCCCGCCCCCCCGCCGCCCGCTGACGGCAGCTCCGCTCGCCGCCCCGCCGGTTCTTCATCCCCCACCAACCCCCCGGGGCCCCAGGGCCAGCCTCGCACCCTCTGCAGCGGCCGGGGACACATCCTGCCTCGGGGCTGGCGTGGCGATGCCCACGCAGCGTGGCTTGGCACGGCAGAGCATCCCCCGGCCGCCGCTGGAGCAGCCCGGTCCCCGCTGGCCACCCCCGAGCTGGGGCTCGCCCCCGGCACCGGGCAGGAGGGCAGCGCGGGGGCCGAAAGCCCACCCTGGCCTCTGCTGCTGGCAGCTCTCGGAGCAGCCCCGGGGGCTGCGATGGTCCGTGTTTAGCTTCAGCCGAGAGGTGACTTTGAAAGCTTGAGTCATCCTCGTTTTCCTCTTCTCGTGCTTCCTAAATGAAAGCAACGCGGTCCCCACGCTGCATGGGCAAACCCGAGTGGGGCAAAACCCGGGTGGGGGCAGGCTGTGCCCTGGGGAAGGTCTGGGCTGCAGCTGATTTTCACGGCTGTTGCTCTTCCTGGTGTTGTACATCCCAGGCTCATCCCCGCCGCTGATGGGGCATCCAGTGGCTTCCCAGGAGAGCAGGAGATGTGGCTTTACTTCGGCACAAGAAGTTCTGCTCAGCACAGTCTCTACAGCCAACATTAAATACACGTTTGTTAAAACTTCATCAGCTCAGCCCCTCTGTTCAGGCTGCTGTTAAGGCATTTTATAATAATATAGAATCACAGAATGGTTTGGGTGGGAAGGGACCCCAAAGCCCCCCCAGTGCCACCCCTGCCACGGGCAGGGACACCTTCCATAGCCCAGGTTGCTCCAAGCTCATCCAGCCTGGCCTTGGACACTCCCAGGGATGGGGCACCCACAGCTTCTCTGGGAACCTGTCCCAGTGCCCCCCACCCTCTGCGGGAAGAATTCCTTCCCCATGGCCCATCTCAGTCTCCCTCTTTCTGTTTAAGCCTGTCACCCCTTGTCCTGTCACTCCCTGCCCTTGGGAAAGTCCCCCCCAGCTTTCTTGTAGCCCCCCAGGCACTGGAAGGGGCTCTGAAGTCTCCCCAGAGCTTCCCTTCTCCAGGCTGAACCCCCCAACTCCCCCAGCCTGCCCCCATGGCAGAGGGGCTCCAGCCCTCGGAGCATCTCCGTGGCCTCCAACTGGTCGATATAATAATATCTAAGTCTGTATAATTGATTTTCTCTGTCTGTAGGACTTCTCTGCCCTGGCCGCTGCAGCACAACAGCAACACCTCAAGGTTCAGGCTATTCCCTGTCTCCCCTCCAACTGAGCCCGGTCTATGGCGCCGAAGCTGCGTCCATGCTCGGGCCAGGACAATGTATAAACCCCCCAGAAAACGGGAGCGTGGAGAAACCCCCTTCCCAGTGCCTCACTGGGACAGGCAGCCAGTAACACCAGTGGAGCTCTACCTCAGGCTGGGTCGTGTCTGTCACTCCAACTGGTGCCAGGGCTGTCCCTCGCAGAAGGGTCCTGGTGTTTGATGGAGGTCCTGGAGGCTTTGGCCGTTGGTGATTAAGTTTCCTCTTCTCCCCACCCTCCAACCCCACGGGGCTGCTATCAGCAGGGTTGGCCAGGGACCAGTGTGTCGAAGCCACAACTCCCGGGATCCAGGGTGCTTCCTGCCAGGCTGCGTTGCCCGGCGTGTTTTATACGCCTGCTCGGTCGACAAAAATAAATCTTCGTGTTTGCAGTTGGCTTTAAACTACATCAAGGTGTCAGCTGGGCTGACGGCTCCCTCTGAGAAACGACTGCCGTTGGTGCCGGCAAATTGCTCCTGGGTGAGCTCAGGATCTCGCCCCGCGACGGGAGATACTGGCAGGTCCCAGTCCACGGGGAGGAGACCCCGGCCACCCTCAGCCCCTGCCAGCACCAACCCCAAACTTCCATCATGACAGCGACACTCGTTTCCCTCCCATTTGCACCCAAAGGTCTGTCACGGGCTAACACTTCTGTGCCGAGACCCCACGCGCCGGCACAGACCCAGGGATGGCTCCTACGTGCACCTACACCACCAGGACCCCCTCTCCTTCCAGTCCCACCTCCACCCCAGCTTCACAGAGCCCAGCCACAGCCAGCACAGCCTCTCTCCTATGTCACCCAACCCTGTGCCCCTCCCCTGTCACTCCCCACGGCAATCAGGGGGTCCCTGACCGTTCTTCCTCGCCGCACTGATGCTGCTCAAGGCCGGGCTACGCTGCAGAGCCGTGTTTGGGTCACGTATCGCTGGTGGCAAACGCCTCGTCAACGTGTCAGCTGCTTTGATGGGATTCTCCCCAGCTCAGGGTGCAGGCAGGAGCTTTTCCATGCACAGGGGACCCTCCGGAGCCGCTCACCAAAGCTCTGGGAGTGCCTGGAGATGCTCCGGGCTGTGCTCGGCACTGCGGAGCCTTTTTCCTCTTCTGGTGAAAACATAAACAGAGCAGTGTCCTTGGGTCGTCTCCTCCCGACACAGATCTCGCATGAAGCTGGGCTGCATCCAAATGATCTTATCTACAGAGGAGCCTAAGGATTTCCTATCGCCAGGCAGGCAACGGGGGAGGCGAGGGGGCTCGGGGACGGGGCAGAACTAGGGAAAGCCCCCTTCTCCGTCCCCCTTGCCCAGATGCCCTGGTTCAGTGGTGGGGGCTGGACCTTGGCCTTGCCTTCCTGCAACTGTTCTTCCAGAGGGGCCACCAGCCCCACGGAAAATGCAGCGATACCCCCCTGCGCCAGGTCTCGGCCGCTGGACCAGCCCCACTGGGTCCAGTTTTAGTTCGAACGCTTACGAGCAGCACGGCCGAGCTGTACGGCCCTCGCTGTGCTCAAGGGGACGGGCCTGGAAAAACGCAGCCTGAACAGCTTCCCCCCCTCCCCAGCATGACCATGAATGCTTTACCTTGTTGCTGGCTTCTCCGACGCGGAGAGGTGCTAAGGCCACCACATTCAGCAAAGACAGAGCCAGCTCCTGACATCGCACAGCGGAATGAGGGAAGAATGGGGAAAATAAAGGAAAAACCCCACAAAAGTGCATGCAAATGACTGCCTGGAGGAGCTGCCCCCACCCACGTACGAACGAAAGCACCGAGTGCCCCAAATGCCTGGGAAACCCTCCTCTTCCCCATCTCATGTGGACGCTTGCCCTTCCTCCCGTCTCCAGGCAGGAGCTCCACTCGCATTCCCCATCTGGACCTGGAAGTCTCTCCATCCCCACGAGCCTGTTCCTTACTCTGATTAAAAGACGTCAGCTCCGTGTCCTGTGTTTGTTTCACACCCTTCTCCTTACCAGCATCCTCACCCCGAAGATGCAGCCTCTCCTACGCCGTGGGCCCACCCTTGATGGCTGCCCCCCGGCCATCGCCCGGAGACGGTGTTGCCATCACCTCCCGTGGGGCTGGGACCGCACCGACGCCTGGTGAAACCGCACCGGGGGGTGTGGGGGGGAAAACCTGAGGGCAGCTTCACAGCCCCCATTCGCACCCCTCCTCTCAGTACGGCCACGTACAGATGGATGCGTCAGACCCTTCCAGGAGAGCTCAAACCCGACACAAATTCTCCTTTTTTAAATCAGCAAATGTTTGTCTGGAATAAATCCAAACCAAGCAGAGGTTAACGCATTCCTGGGAAACACATTAACTGTAGCGCGCACCAGCCTTCCTAACGGAGCGCGGTGACGCTCCGTCTCATCCCGGATCACTTTGGTACCCGCTGGAAGCCATAGTGGACTCCACATTAATTTGCTCAGTAACAGGCATTTAGGTTTGACGCGCCTCATACGGAAGGAGCTCGGTATGAATAAGTAATTCACCCCCTGAACACCCACCCTTCCCCAGCCAATTGGCACACGGCAAGCGGAGGGTGTATCTTTTAAACCAGTAACTACTCACTGCACCTTCCACTGCACAGGAAGCTGCTGGAGTTGTGATAAACACGATCAAACTATTAAACTAAGAAATATCAGGCTGAGCGGTTTCCGGGAAACGGTGCCTCAAACAAACCACAGCTACTGCCAGCACCGACAGCGTTTTAGGTGCTTCCAGGGGAGCGGCGGCGGGCGCGGAAGCTCGGCAGGCACACGCAGAGGAATGCTCTTCCCTTAAAAACGGGACACGCTACGATCCGTTCTTCAAACTGCTGACGAGCCGAGCTCAGGGCGAACCCACAGTTACTAACTGCCAAGGGTCTCCCACGCGCACGGGCTGGGGAAGGGGGCTGCTGACCCTGCTCGGAGCGGCGATGCTCAGGCTGCGGGCAGGAGGAGCCTGCAAGCCCACGTTGAACAGACACGTCCCGCTCTTCCCCTTCGGTTTCATCCACCTTTGTCTGGCTGAAGAAGTTCTCCCGTTGCAGGCACCCTGCCCCAGAGCGAGCCCGGCTGCCCGGCCCCGCTCCCGGGCTGGCTCCTGCCGCTGCCGCGCGGCACTTCCCCTTTCATCAATCACAGTTTGCATTCTGAGCATGCGTCTCCTCTGCCATGCCATTTTTGTTTTTCAGATAACCATTAGCTTAATTAATCAAGGGAAACGCATCATTTCTGACTGTCTGCTCGGCCAGCTAAGCCTGGGACGGCAGGGAAAATGCTTCCCACCAAACCATCCCCGGGCATCCCCCGGCGTGGGATGGGGGTTTGCCGGCCCCGACACCTGCTCTCCAGCACCCTCGGCCCATCGCTCGCACAGCCCCGCCGACACGCGGCGTCAGTTAAAACCTTCTCATGATCCAGCACAATTAACCGGCAACACGTGGCTTTTAATCACAGCTCACCTACTTCCACTCGCTCGCCGCGCGCGCAGCCAGATTTTGGGGTCCCCACGCGGGCAGGTGGGAATCACAGGCACTAAACACACCGCACAGGTTTCCGCTGACTACGGAGCATCAACCGAAACAAGAGCTGAAGCGAGATGTCGGCACTGACCTCGCCACACCAAAAGTTTCCCCCCATAGCGGAGCCAGCTTCCAGGTGTCAGCTCTGCCCATGGCCCCACACGCACGCCGAGGAGCAGACCTGAGCTACGCCAGGCCAAATCCAACGTCTGCGACAACGCTGTCCGCAGCTGAGCTTGTCCCACTTGGGTACGAGGTTGTCCCAGCCGGGAAAGTGGCACCCACCCACCCACTGGTTGCTTTTCTTCCCGTTGAACCCAACCTGCCTCGGAAAAGCACTCTGGAACGAGAACACCCGTGGGCAACACTTCGGCTGACACAGCTCCCGCTGCGGCTCCCACCCCGGAGAAGCCACGGCAGAGGACCCCTGGATTCCTGCGGACACCACGTCACCCAAAGGATCTGGACGGGAACAGTTGCCAAGCTGGCTTTCGAGGTTAGTTAAATCAAATGAATCCTGGCAAGACCAGGTGGCCCAGAACTGGGCAGCACGAGATGGAGGGTTCATTTTTGCTCTGGGAACAGCCCCGTCCAGACAGACGCCGCGCCACAGCAGGACCCAGGGGCTGAGCCCGCAGGGTGCTGCCCACCCCCTGGGCTCCCCAGGAGAGGCCAAGGCACCCGGCAAGGGCAACTCGCCCACCTCTTCAGGCAGCTCCAGTATAACTGCAGGGTCCACACTACCCAAACCAATTAATTCTGCTTCTCACAAGCTCGGGGCTCTTGTCCACACACATCACTGCTCCAGCACTGACAACATTTCAACCAAGATCTTTTCTGGAAGAGAAATCAACCCCGAGAAAAGCCCAAGACGAGAAAGGCTGGCAACTGAGCCAGGGGGGCAGTTGCCCTGTGAGCACTCCACTCGGCCTGGGCCGGGCTCCGCGAGCACGCTGCGAAGTCGCCACCTTCGTGTGAGCCATTTCAGAAAGAATTAGCCCTGCACTGTATTTCCAGCAGACTCCAGCAATTATTAATCTAGTTCAGAGGCATCTGCAGCCTTTTTTTTGGTGGAATTTGGACCATCGCCCTTTCTGAAGAAGTTCAACTCATCTAATCGTGACCCTCCCCGCCGCTGGGGATGACGCTGCCGGGATGGCAGGGTCATGCCGAGAACTGACCGTCCATCACCCCAGCCACCGCAGCCACCTTCCCGGTTTCCCGCTGCAGACCTCACGCAGCCCCTTTGGCTTTGGAGCAGCGCCTCGGGGACAAGACCCGGAGAACACGGGGCGCCCTGGCGCGCTGCGGGCAGCACGCTCCCGGCCGCTATCCTGGACACGGAGCCGATTTTAACCTGCGAGCGCCCGCTGCGGTGCCAGCGCCCGGCCAGAGCCTGCCTGCACCGGGGACGCGTTCTGTGCCGTCCGAATGCAGGAAGAAACGCACTCCGAACCCTGGTAGGTTTTGTAAAGGTTTATAGTCCTTTGCAACGATTGCATGATACATTTCTTCCCCCGTGACACAGCCCTCGGACCAGGAAGCGCCGCTGGCAGCTCACGCTCCACCTCCCAGCAGCTGGGCTTTGCAATCCGATCTACACTAGCTGCAGAACATCAAATGCACTTTCAACATCTCCATTTAATATTTACATTCAAGCAATTAATAAGTGGAAGCTTATAGTTTAGACATTTCTAATAGCAGCAATTTCTATAATAGCTCGTTTAGCTTTAGATAACGATTTTTTTTCTTTTTTTTTTTGCACATAGAAACACCACATGTGTACAGTATCAAAAAATATATACCGGGGACGGTCCTGCGGGTCGTATGGAGGGCGAGGGGATGAGACTAACAAATGCTGAATGGTTAAAAAGGAGAACAGAAAATATTCGTTTGATATAGTTTATAAGGTGATCTAGGGACTCCATAAATCTAGGCTTTATATTTCATTATATAAATACCTACAAATAAATATATTAGCGTGGCCGGGGAGCGACCAGCTTTCAGCTCAAACAATACATTTCAATAACACCACGTACAAACGGGAGCAAGAATCACTCGACAAGTTAGCACTGTTAAAATATAATACTATAACTCTGAGTAACTGGCGGGCCCCCGTCCTGGCGTGTCCCAGCGCCCGCAGGTCCCGGGGCAGCCCCCGACCGCGAGGACACCCACCGTGGCAGGGACGGCCACCGTGCCCGGCCCTGTCCGGGCGTCCCCTCGGCGGAGAGGGCAGGCCCGGCCGCAGCGGCGCGGGCAGGGGGAACGCGGGGTCCGGGGAAGGGGCACCAGTACCTTCGAGGGAGGCTGTGGGGCCGGTGGCCCCGGGACGGGCAGGCAGCTCCCACGGGGAGCAGCCGCTGGCCCACCTCACACCGTCACGTACTCCTTGAAGGTCACGGTCAGGCAGTTTGCGGTCACGTCTGTGATAATTATATTCCCAAAGAAGGGCTTGAATTCCTGCAGGGACTCGGCCTCCTCCTCCTCCTCCTCAGCCTCCTGGGGCTGCGGAGGCTCCGTGGCCGGTTTCTCGGCCGGCACCGGCGGCACCTCCGGCTTCACCTGCGCCAGGGCCAGCTCACCCTCTGCCCGCGGTTTCACGCAGCGCAAGTCTATGGGCTCGTCCAGGTCCGAATCCAGCAGGATGACCTCCGGCTGGGCGGGCGGCTCCGGCCGCTCTGGAGCCGGGGGGCTGAGGCAAGTGGGAGCACTGATGCTCCGGGAGGTCACGCGCTTCTTGCCCAGCTCCCGCTCCACGTGCGGCTCCGACAGGCAGCGCTTCCGCGAGCCGGAGCTGGAGAGGTTCAGTCCCATGGAGGAAGGGCTGTGCTCGCAGACGGGGCTCAGGGACCAGGGCACGAGGTCTGGCTTGGTGGTGAGCTGCAGGGGCTGCTCCGCCGGGGGGAGGGGCAGCTCCTTGGCCAGGGGAGTCTTTCGGGGACTTTCCTCAAGCTCTGCGGGGGGCTGCTGGCCCTCGCCCTCTGCTTTGCTCAGGGCGTTGCTGCCCACCACCCTCTCCTCCCCTGGCTTCCTCCAAGCCTCCAGCTTCTCCTCCCCACCCTTCTTAGGAGTCCTCTCCTCCGCAGCCCGCTTCCGGGGCGGCTCCCCGGACTTGATCTTCACCGCCTGCATCCCGTTCTCCATGTACTTGCTCATGACGATCACAATGCGCCCGTTCTTGTTTTTGTTCTTGACTATTTTCATCTTGCCCCCCAGGCCGTTGCTGGTCACCCTGTCCCTGGGGGGAGGCCCGGTACCGCTGGACAGGTTCTTCTCAGCCCCGTTCTTGCTCTCTGCAGTGAGGTTCTTGACCGGGCCCAGCAGGTTTTTGGCCGGGCCGTGAGCCCACTTGTCCGGGTGGGCGACCAGGGGGCTCTTGTTACTGTCCAAGCAGGCCTGGCTCTGCGGCTCCTTGCTGCTGGGCTGGTAGTGGGGCTCGTACATTTTGGGGTCCGGCTGGTAGTGGTGGTGTTTCTTGCTGTTCAACTGGTAGTAATACTTCCCTTTGCTGTGGGACTGGTGCTTCATGCCGCTCTCCTTGCCGTTGGGCTGGTACTGGTGGTGCTTCTTGCTGTTGAGTTCATACTGGTGCTGCTGGCTCTTGCCGGAGGAGCCGAGATCCAGCTTCGGCCTGTTGTCCACGGCAGGGTCCTGCAGCCCCGTGAGGATGTTCGAGCGACGGGCGAAGGAGGGAAGCTGCAACACAAAACCGGGGGCCGCGGTCAGCCGGGGCCGGAGGAGGAGGCGCGGGTGCTCCGGCAAGTGCCGAAGGCTCCGGTGAAACCCCCGCCCCTCCAGCCGCTCTCCTTACGGGACGCTGCATCACCGGGCGCCGCGTCCTCGGGCAGGCATGTGCATTGCTCCAGATTAATGAAGCAATGAAAAGAAGAAAAGCACCCTTCAATCAGCTGTCTGGGAACAGGGGCCAAACCACCCGCTGCCGCCGAGCTTGCGAGCAGCCTGCTAATGCCGCCGGGGCGCAGCGGGTCTGCCCTGCAGCCCGGAGGAAAACGGGGAGGGGGGGTAGCTTGGGACCGCCCGATGAGCTCAGCGCCGGGGCCCGGGGGGTCCCCGGGGCATCGCGAAGCGCCCGGGCTGCGCGCACGGCTCCTCAGCATGATGAAACCCGGTGAAAGCGGCTCCCCCCGGGACCGGGCCGCGCTGCAAACAGGCTGCCGCGGGGGGGGTGCGGGGCTGGGCTTCACCGCGCATTTACCTGCACGACCAGCGGCTTTGGCTTGGGCCCCCGCTTGCGGTATCCCATCAGCTGCTCCTGCCGCTCCCTGCGGGAACACAGAGTCACGGCGAGGCCCGGGGGGCGGCACGCGGACCCGCGGGGGGCACCCTTCCCCTCCCCGCACCCTACGCGGGTGCAGCCAGCCGGGACGGGGAGGGCGGGCAGCCGGGACCCCGCAGGTGCGGAGCAGCAGGCCCGGGGGTCCCGCGGGAGGTGGCGGGACAGGGGCAAGGCGACTCCCCCCCGCCCCCACCCGCCGCGGCGAGGGGCTGAAGTTTACAGTTTGCGCCAAAACGCGCCAGGAAATAAATGCACGGAAAGGAGGGGAAAAAAAAAAAAAATAAAAAAGGCAGTAAAACCCGAGCGCAGCACCAGCCCGTCCAAGCGCAGCAGCAGCGCCGCCTCCTCCGCCCGCAGCCATCGAATCCCCGGGCAGGCAGGAGCGCAAGGCGCGGCGTGGGGGGAGCGCGGCGCGGGGGACCTTGAACCGGAGGCGTCGCCCGGCGGCCCCGCGCCGCCCGCCCCGTCGGGGCCGCGCCCCCGAACCCGAACCCGGGCCCGTCCCGCGGCCTCCCCCCGCCGCGGCCGCCCCCCCCCCCCCTCCCCTCCCCTCCCCTCCCCTCGGCCCCGTGACGCATCTGCAATTGCCAGAGCGGCCGCCCCCCCGTGTCGTGTGTCCCCCCCACCCGCCGCTCACCTGTTCTGGAAGGCGATGAGCAGCCGGGGGTCCAGGATGTTCTCCTCCGGCTCCCACGTGTTATATCTTGCGAGAAGGGAGGAGAGCGGCCGTCAGCCGCGGGGCCCCGCCGGGAGGGGGCCGGGGTCCCGGGCAAGGTGCCCCCCCGCCGCCGGCCCGGAGTACCGGGCCCGCCTGGGAGCAGGCGCCCGGGGGTCGGCCCCCGGGGGAAGGGCGGGGAGGGGGCTGGAGAAGGAGGCGGGGGGGGGCCCACGGAACTGTTTATTTAGCGCAGTTATTATTCCGGAGGAATTCTAGGCATGTCATGATGAAATTTTCCAAATCCCCTTTCCCGGACCCAGGAAAGCGGCCGCGGCGCGGAGGAGGGACCCGGCCACCGAGTCCGGAACAGCAGCGCGCACCCCCCCACCCAGCGCCCACCCCCCTACCCCCCCCTACAACCCCCCCCCCGCCGCCGGCACTGTCATGCAAACCCCAAATACTCCGCAGCGGCCGCCCTCGCCGCGCGGCCGGTGCCTCCGCCTCCGCGGGCGGCTCTCGGGGGCCGCCCGCCCGCCGCGGGCTGCGGGGCGGCGCGGCTTATTTTTGCGGTTATTCCCCCCCCCCCCCCGCTCGGTTCTGCAATATGGAGCCCGGCTCCCGAGGAGGGAAAAGGGGGAAGGAGCCATTTTCTGGTGCACATCAGCCGCCGCCTCCCGCCGCCGCCGCCGCCAACACCGGGCCCCGCGGCCGCTTCTCGCCGCCCTGACCGGGGCCCTTCCCGGGGTGGCGAACGCGGCGGAGCCCCGGCGCCGGGCCCGGCCGCCCCATCCCCGTTCCCCATCCCCGCTGGGTACTCACTTGGGCGACCATCCCCTCCATTTCACCAGGTACTCGACTCTGCCCTGCGGAGCGCGGGAGGGAGAGACACGGCGTCAGCCCGGACCCACCGCCCGCCCGGTCGCCCCCCCCCCCCGTCCCCGCCGCCACCTCCGGCCAACCCCCGCCCCTCCTCACCTTTCGGATCCGCTTCTTCTCGATGCTCTCCACCGCGAAGACGTGCTCTCCCACCGCCGGCAGCTCCATGCTGCAGCCGGGAGGGGCCGGGCCGGGGGTCCGCGGCCGCCGCTGCAGCCGCGCTGGGCTCCGGCTCCGGCAGCTCCCGCCGCCGACCCGACAGACACTGAGCCCCGGCCGCCGCGGCACCGCAACCCGTGCAAATCCCGGAGCGAGACGTCAGGGAGGCGGCGCCTCCCGGGCCCGGCTGCCCGTCAACGGCGGGGCCGGGGGATTGGCGCAGACCTGCCGGGGAGCGAGGCGGGGAGGGGGCGGGCGGGGGCCGGGCAGGAGCGGCGCGGGAGGGAGGGGGGGCGGCCGGAGGAGGGGGGGGGGGGGGGGGCGCGGGCAGCCCGGCCCCCGCCCCACGCGTGACTCAGCACGGCCCCCACGGGCCCCGCGGCCGGCGGGGGGCGGCAGAGCCCGCGGGGCAGGTGCGCGATCCGCACCGACCGGGAAGGATGGGGCGGCCGGGGGGGGGATGCGCGGGGGGTCCCGAAACGGGGGATGACCTCCCTTCTCCTCCGCAGGGCTCCACGCCGCGCCACGTCGCGGGTTGCCCTGGGCCCGGGGGTGGCGGTGGCATCCGCCCCCCGCACGGCCCGCGCCCGCCGCCTCCTCCCGCGGGGCCCGGTCCGCACCGGGAGGCGGGTGCGAGGGAGCGGCCCCGGCCCGGTCCGGCCCGGCCCGGCCCGGCTCGGCTCGGCGGAGCCCTCGCCCCGCTCCCGGGCCGGGCGCTGCGCTGCTCGGCAGGTCCCTGCGGCCGTGGGGAGCCCGGCCCGGGGGGACCCGCGCGGTTGCCAGGTGGCCGGAGCGCCCCGGTGAGCGGGCCCGGGACAGGTGGCGGCGGCGTTTCCCTCGGCCGGTGCCGGAAGCCGGGGGACGGCGGCTCTGCGCCCTCGTTTCTCGGTTGAGCGGATTAAGGAGACCGGGCTGAGGCCCACGCGTGTCCGCGCCGGTCCGTGGGTTGCCAGCGGAGGACGCCGCAGCATCTCCCCGCCCTTCTCCGGGGAACGTGGCGGTGCCGAAGCGAAGGGCGAGCCCCCACCCCCCGGGCAGGTGGAGCGGGGCCGCCCGTGCCCGGGGACGCTCCGAGCCGGGCACCTTCCCGGTGCGGAGCCCCCGCCGTGAGGGCGGGCAGCTCCGGGGCTTCCCCGCCGCGGCACCCCGCGGGGCAGGACGACGAGAGGCGCGGACACGCGTGGGGTTATTCCCGGGAAGGCGCTGCCCGGGGGTGTGGCGCCGCGTAAAGCCCCTCCCAGACCCTCCCGGGGGTCTCTGCTCCCGGAACTGGCCGAGCTGGGTCCCGCAGGTACCGGGCTATGCCCGCCGAGCCGCCACCCGGGAAGGGGGGATGCCGCGGGGGCGAACCCCGGCCGGAGCGGACCCGGAGCCGCCGCCCCCGGTGCGCAGCAAAGCCGCCCCAGGACCGGGGGTCCCGGCGCCGCCGTTCCCGTTCTACTGCCCTCGTCCGGGCTCTGCGGGGCCGCGACGTCCCGCGGACGGGGCGACGGCTGCCCGCGGGACCGGGACCCCCGGCAACTTTCACCGGGGTGCGGGAGCGGCACCGGGGCTTGGAGCGGCTCCTCCGACGGGGGTCGGGCAGCAGCGCCCGGTCACCCGAGGATGCTCCCCGACCCCCCGCGCCCGTTCCGCCCCAGCCCGCAGCATCCCCGCCGGCCCGCGGGCTCGCCCGGTCGCCGTCCCCCCGGGCGGTGCGGCCCCGGCCAGCGGCAGCCTGAGCCTTCGGGGGCCCTTCCCGGGCCCGGAGGTGCGGGGGCACCGCAGAGGCACCGCTGAATGTCACCGCACCGGAGACCATAACAAAGACGCAGCCGCCGCGATCGTAGAGCCGAGCCAATAAAAAGCAAACTGATATTACAATTTTGATTTCCCTGGAGGGCTGAAGGGGCTTAATGTAAGAATTATTCTCCATTGTGAGCAGCAGCCGAAGGAAAGCCCAGGCAGCAAGATTTAAATTTTCCTTTTTTTTTAACTTAGTGGTTTTCCTAAGAAACATACATTCCTTGAAATTTATGCCAGCAGAGTTTGTTATCCCTCCCCTTTGACATTTCAAGCTTCTCCTGTTGCCAGAGGAGACAAGCCGAGCACAAGCCGAGCACAAACCACTAATGCTTGCAATAAAACTCAATGCCCAGGGACGAGCGCGATTTGGTGCAATTCCCCTCCAATCTGGGTAAGCCGCGGAGCGCGGCAGCTCCAGGCCCAGGGCAGCTCCGGGCCCAGCGAGGCTCGGCTCTTCCCAGGAATCAGCCCGGAAGGGCTGATAAGGAGGGCAGGGGCTGGCTGGCTGCATATTTATATATATAATATACGTATTTTTAAATGTGTGACCAGACATCCTTGGCATCTCTGTAGAACCCGCCTCGGGAGGAGCGTGAGAGGCCATTGATGAAATATTGTATTAAAAAAAGAAAGTGAAAGCCTCACCAAACCCCAATATTAACAGCATTTTAATTGTTGCCTGGCTCGTGGCTCCTGCAGCTCAGCACCAGCTCTCGTCCTGGAGGTTTCTGCAGGATGTTCATCCGCTTTCTGTTACCGGGCTGATTGCACATGATTCACCGTAATGATGGTAATGGTGGTGATTTTCTATCCCTTACCTTGCTCAGATAGCAGCAGTTCGTGAACTGATACGTCTTTCCCCTTGTCAATTCAAAAGAGGACCCCTTATTTGAACCACATAGTGTATCCTAAATAACCAAAGCAGGAAGCATTTCCAACTGCTGCCTCTTCCCGACTGGCCAGGGCATATCACAGGGATGAGAAAAGGGTTTCCGACCAAAAGAGGCAGGAGCCAACCACTGCCTTTTAAAGCCAAGGGAGCAGTTGTTTAACACCACACATTTTGATTTGCCTGTTTATCAGGGAGGTAGGAGACGCAGATACACATTCTGTGGGTGTTCCCCCCCGCCACACACCTGAGCAAGAGTTCCCGTTCCTCTCTATCCACACAGCATCACCAATAGGCACACCATCCCCTTGGCAGCACCATCCCAGGCAGAGGTGCATCCCCATCGTCCCCTCAGCAGCACCGTCCCAGGCAGAGATGCATCCCCATCGTCCCCTCAGCAGCACCGTCCCAGGCAGAGATGCATCCCACCATCCATCACACCGAGCCCTCAGCAGCACCGTCCCAGGCAGAGATGCATCCCACCATCCATCACACCGAGCCCTCAGCAGCACCGTCCCAGGCAGAGGTGCATCCCCATCATTCCCTCAGCAGCACCATCCCAGGCAGAGATGCATCCCACCATCCATCACACCGACCCCTCAGCAGCACCGTCCCAGGCAGAGATGCATCCCACCATCCTCCACACCGTCCTCTCGGCAGCACCGTCCCAGGCAGAGATGCATCCCACCGTCCTCCACACCGTCCCCTTGGCAGCACCGTCCCAGGCAGGGGTGCATCCCCATCGTCCCTCGGCAGCACCATCCCAGGCAGAGGTGCATCCCACTGTCCTTCACACCGTCCCCTCGGCAGCACCGTCCCAGGCAGAGATGCATCCCACCATCCTCCACACCGTCCCCTCGGCAGCACCATCCCAGGCAGGGGTGCATCCCACCCCCCATCCCACCGTCCCAGGCAGAGGTGCATCCCACCCCCCATCCCACCGTCCCAGGCAGGGGCGCATCCCACCGTCTGTCACACCGACCCCTCGGCAGCACCGTCCCAGGCAGGGGCACGAGCAGACCGAATGCGGGAGCTCCAGCTACCCCCACGTGCCAGGGCAGCCCTGTGAGTGCCTGGTCCTGAGTGGGGGCTGCTGGGGTGCAGCTGTAAGACAAAACCTCTAACAGCCAGAGACAGATGGGCTTCCTGCAGGTGCTCGGAAGCGTACCAAGGCCATTTCCCCTCAGAATCTCATGGGCCACGTTCCCTCCTCCTACCCAGAGCTGATCCCTGTCTAGGTGTATTCCTTCCGTCATTATTAATGGGGTTCTTGCTCCGGAGACAGAGCCAGCCCTGTGTCGGGGCCTCCCTTGCCTTGGGTTCTGCCTCTCCAAAACAGGATGCTTCGCTTCCCCGCGCCTCTTGTGCCAGTAGCTCCTGCAGACCTGCTCTATGTTTGCTATCACGCAGCACTGATTACACATGCCATCTTTTCTGATGTTGCTCGTTAGTCTGTATCATTATTAGCAATTCAAACCAGCAATTCTTTTTCAGCTGTGAGCCTCCAATTCCCCCGAGAAGACTCCAAGGCTGCAGTCTGGGTGCTCAGAGTTCCCTCCCCTCTGTCCCAGCCAGGCCAAACGGTTCCTCCTGGAGCCTGGACAGGCCTGGAGCACTCCAGGCAAAGCACCAAATAATAACGGAAAGTCAGATCATGGGCAGTTGCAGCATTTCCTCCAAGGCCGCTCTCGCAGGTGGCCAGGCACGGACTTTGCAACTCTCCTACATGACGGTGTCCTTGGAGGGAGGGGGAGGGCCCTGGCCCCATTCATTCCTACCTGGCCGCCGGCAGCCTTGGCCAGCTGGGCTCCTGGATTTGCCCTTCTGCTTTTGTCAGCTCTGGCTCGCATTTGAAGTTGTGGCCAGTCTGAAAACCGGATTATAATATAGCCCTTGCTGAGGTCAACGCCATGCCGGAGAAAGACAAGAAAAGGATGAGTAGGTAGGCTTGCGGGGGGGGGAATAGCAAACCCACAAAACCCAAACCCCACCCACCCAATCAATAGGATGCCATGAGGTAAGATGCAAACAATGAAACCCAGTTCCAGGTTGCCAAGGCAAATCTGTCAATAGAGTATTGAACAAGCAAATCTGACTTGCAATTATTGTCTCCTTCTGAATACGAGCCGCCCCTTCGCCTCGCAGTTCAAACCCGACGCTGGTGCGGAGGAGCACGGTGATCACTGGCCAGGGCTGTTGCAAAATGCCAAGGGAAGAGTCAACTCTGCCGGAATTTACTCCAAGACGCGCACCGACCCCCCCGGAGCATCCCCACCACCTTCGCTCCGGCAGATGAAGTGACATGTGCCCTGCCCCCGCCTTAACAGGCTTCCTAAAGCAGGAAAAAATCCTTTTGCAACGAACTGTTCACTCCTGGAAGCGGTCAGCAACACGTACAGGGCCACGGAGCGCAGGAGAGTGTTTTCGGACGCCGCTGAAGGAAGAAAACCAGCGCCCAGCGTTTTGTAACCCTCAGGAAAGCATCATGAGCACCCCAGGCTGGGGCTGTCAGCGTGGAGTGAACGTGGTGACCTTAAAACCAAGCAGAGCAGCAGCGTCCAGAGCTGCCACCACCCTCCCCGAGGCAGCAGCAGTGGGAAAATCCAGAGGCAAACCCATCCTGAACTGGGTCATGGCACGGAAATTTAAAGGGCTTCGCAGGTTCCCGGCTGCGGGTGCACACGGAGCCGCGCCAGGTGAATTCTCTTTCCTGGTGCTGCTTCCAGCACAAAGCCCGAGAGGCTGTGAGCAAAATCCCCGAGAAGGAGACACTTGTCGGGGCACACAGTGCGCTTCCACAGCCCTTTGACAAAGCACAATGGAGCCTGCTTCTGTGTGGCTGAGACGCCAAGTACACATGGCACCGTCCGCCAGAGCGGTCACTCTGCGGGCACGGCTGGGGTCCCCCCCACCCCCAGAGCCCCCCCCCCCGAGAGGAAGGGGGTGACAGCCCTGCCCTGCACAGCTGCAGTCAGCACAAGTGGGGAGGGCAGCATGGAACAGCAGGTTCCCAGGAGACTCCATCCCTTGGGGATTCGGATGGGAATAACCACCCATCCTCAGGGCCCTTTTCTGCTGCACCTTCACCCCCATGGGTGCCAGCGAGGGGGCCTCGGGGACCATCTGTCTTTAATCCTCTTAGAGCCGTAAGTCGGGAGAAACCCAGAGGAAAGAGGCACTGAAGTCCCTCAGTCCCTGGCCGTGACCCTCCTACCACAGCGCAGGGCTCAGCGCTCGCCTGGTGGGAGCGGGTCCCACCCGCCCCACATCCCCAGAGCAGCGCAGGCTGCGGGGACACCGGACACGAGCACTGGGAAGCATCCCCACCAGCAAGGCCATCCCCTCGCTCCGCGGAGCAGCGTGGCTGCGGGCCTGGGGCAGAGGGAGGTGGGAATCCCTTCCCCTGCGCGCCGCGGGAGCCGGGTGCACATCACCTGCCTCCTCCTGCCCTGCCCCTTCTCCACCATCCCCCTCGCCTGCCGGGGCAGCCCTGGAGAGGGCTGTGCTCGGAGCTCTCCCCCTCTTATCGCTTAAGCCGATGCTGTTCCTTGGCAGCCGAGGGCAATTATGAGATTTTCTCCGTCAGGAACGGGTCTGCGCACGTGTCCCCCGGCGAGGCTGGGATGCGCCGGCGGCGAGGAGCCGCTCGGCTGCCCCGCGAGTTGCGAAAGGGTTGAGATGGTTTGTGCGAGCTTTACCAATCTCCTCCGTCCCCTGGAATCACAAAAAGCTTCCATCAAAAAATAAACAGTGCCAACACGCTGCGAGCCCCCGACAGCTCAACTTTCCAGCCGCCCCACAAAATCAAACAAGAAGCTGCTGGAGTTGGACTTCGTTTTGGACACAAGACCCCAAGTAAAACATAGCGAACAAAGGCTCCTCTGCGATCAAAGGCACACGGGGAACACCAGTGTCCCACCCAGGGGCCAGGATGGCTTGGGCTGGCCGTGACCCAGGCGTAACAGCCTGGAGGTGGCTCTGGGATTGCCTCTCCTCGTCCCTCTCCATTCTCCAGGTAGACGGGAGCTGCACCTTCGCCCGCCCGCGCTGCGGAGAGCGTGAGAAAGTCGGAGGCTCCAGGACACCTCGCTGAGGAGGGCGGGTTGGGTGGTGATTAGAGTGGTGGTTTGGAAACACCATCAACAGAGGGAAGAAATTATACCCTGTGGATTCCCGGGGCTTCCAGAGGGCTTTTCCGCCATGTGACATTCCAACATGCCCAAGAGGTTCTCTTTTCCTTAGGAGGCAGGGCCGGGAAGCTGCAGCTCATGGCACATGGAAGGGACAAGGACAAAAGCCTCCAGGCAGGCGCTTCCAGCACCACGGCAAGCAGGAGCCTGGCCAAACCCACCAAACTGCTCCCAGTACGGTGAGTGGAAGCACGTACCTCCGGGTCCCTCTCCCTTTCTAGGGCTGCAGCAGGAGATTTTTATCCCACACAAACAAAGTCTTGAGCACGCAAAGGGGTCACCGGGCACAGGGCTTTGCCCCGCAGGGTCTGATGGCAGGATAAGGGCGGACGGTGCAGCCGCGCTGCTGGATGGTTAACCGGAGGTTCCAGGGAAGTATTTCATCCGGAGCTTCTCGGGTCGCTCCGGCTCTGCACGGGCAGCTGGGGAGATGCTTCACTGGAAGGGTTTTGGTTTTAAAACACAAAATCAGTACCTGGACACTTCAGTATCGGACTCCAAGCAGAGTGCAGCAGCTCTACCTGAAGTTTCTTTTGAAAGCAACTCCTTTCCAAGAACATTAAACACGGGGAAAACCAGCCCCAAAAACATCCTCAGGAGATAAACCACCAGCTGAACCTCAGCACTAACACGCTGCTGGAACTGCTGTCTGCAGCAAAACCCCATTCCTCCACCTCACGCGGCTGCAAAGCCAGGTCCGTCTGCCCACATGGGTGCCAGTGCCAGCCTCCGCTCACCCCACACCGTGCTGCTCCTCTGACCCACATGCTCATGCCCCCAGAGCAGGGAGGGTCCTGCGCCCATTGAGCCTCAGGGAAAAGGGGCTTCAGCTGGGCTTTTTGGGGCACAGGGAGCCCAGCACACCCCAAGGTGCAGCCTGGCCACCTTGTCCCATGCACACGCTCTCCCAGCTCCCACCCACACCAACAACTCTGCCTGGGGAGGAGGAGCCTCTGCAAGGCCTTTCCCAGCTGCAGAGGAAGCTGAGCTGGTCATGCCACGCTATTTAAGTGGAGAGATGCATTGATTGATTGATTGATTTGCTAAGTTTACAGCTGAAGAGAGCGTGCCTGCACCCAGGTGCTGTCATGAGCTGCCTGGGGAGCGCAGGGTGACAGACAGCCCTGCCATTGGGCAGCTGCATGGTCCCATGGAATCCCAGGATGGTTTGGGCTGGAAGGGACCTTAAAGATCATCCAGTTCCAACCCCCTGCCATGGGCAGGGACACCTTCCACCAGACCAGGTTGCTCCAAGCCTCATCCAGCCTGGCCTTGGACACTCCCAGGAATGGGGCACCCACAGCTTCTCTGGGAACCTGTCCCAGTGCCCCCCACCCTCTGCAGGAAGGATTCCTTCCCCATGGCCCATCTCAATCTCTCTCTCTCTGTTTAAGCCCATCACCCCTTGTCCTGTCACTCCAGGCTCTTTTAAAAAGTCCCCCTCCTGGGAATGCTACTCCAGCCTACGGGATGTGGGGAGGGAAAGAGAAGCGGGGAAAGCTGCACCCCTCCCATGCTGGGACCTGTGTGGTGGGTACCATGCAGGCTCCCGGCAGCAGAGGTTTTGTCTCTGAGCCTGGCATCACGCAAGGGCTCTGCTCCCATGGTTGCCCGGTGGCGTTTGTGCAGCACCCAGCACTGCGGAGCCACGGCTCCAGCGCCCACCCAGTGCCAGGAGCTGCTCCCGACCAACATCCCCACTGCCCCTCCCTGGGCAGCGCGGTGATGAGATCAGTAATTACGCACAGGCACAAGTGCTAATTACTGGTTTGGGCTGGGACAGCTCTAGGAGCTGCAGGAAGAGGAGCAGGCGAGGGCATTGCCAGCACGTCCCGGTCTGGGCATGGCACGTGGGCCAAGCGCTGGTGGTCACGGCAAATTGCCCATCCCCTCCCAGGGCTGCGCTGCTGCGGGGGCTGCGGAGGCGCTGACGGCCACCACACAGCCAGGGACGGGGCTCTTTGGGGGCTGTGAAACACCCCACGGGCCCTTTGGTGTCTCCAGGGATGCAGGGTCCTGGCCGGTGGCACCGTGAGCTGCAGCTCCCACGGCACGCAGCGGCGTGGCCGCGCGGCGGGTGGGATCGGGGCTGCACTCCTGGGTCCATCCTTCCATGAATGGCGATGGGATCCTTGCTCCGGGCACACGGTTCCCTCGGGAGTGAGCTGGGAGCTCTGGGATGGCTCCAGCTTCTCTACTGTGGATGGGGACACTGCGCAGCCACAACTCGACCGAATGCCGCCGCGTGGGGCCACGGCCCCTGCGCTTCTCCCCTCCGGCAGATCCATCCGTCCGGCGGCCGCAAAACGTGACGCTCGACGGAGTCGGCTCGGTTTCGACAGGGTGCTGCGGGGACCCTGGCCCGCTGCACGCCGCTGCAGGGTGCAGGCGGAGGGAGGAAGCGTGTGCGACTCTGTGGTCAGGCAGTTTCCATCCTCCTGCACCTGAGCCGAGGCAGCGGCGGAGCTCCCCAGCACCCCTTCCCCTCCGGCTGCCCGCCTCGGGGCGCCGGCCGGCTTCCTTCCGCCCGCGCCGCTCTGCCAGCATCGCCTCGGCTGCTTTAGCCACGGCTGGCTTGCGAGGCGATTTCACCAACGCAGCGACCGCCCTGGCGCTTTATCCTCTCAGCGGATTACACCAAGTATTTATGTTTTCAAAGGTTTCGGGAAGATTTACCGGGCGTGCTGTCCGCCCTCCGCGCGTTGCACTGTCACCACGGAGCTCTCGGCTATAAAGCTGCTTAGTCCAGCCCAAGTTGAACCGCGTTAAACCCATTAGGAAGAGCACTCGTTCGCCTGCGGGGGGGAGCCCATCTGTATTTTCAGGGCCTAAACCCAGAGGGTCGGTGGTCTCGATCCAAGGCAGCTGCCGGCCGTGCATCACGCAGCGCGGGGGCCTGCTCCGTGCCCCCGCTCCTGCCGTCCTGCGGAGCTTGGGCGATGCCGCACCCAGCGTGGGACACGGCCGCTGCGGCCCTGGGTGTGATTTGCTCCACGTGGGAACTCCCCAACCCCAAAGGCTGATAATCTGCCAGCCCATCGCGCGTGCGTTAGGCAGGGCAGAGCAGGCGCTGGGCTCCCGGCCGCTGCCCTGGGCGCACCGGCCACGCCGGGTTCAGGCGACTGGAAACAGCCACGCCGGAGCTGGGTGAGCGCTACTGGGGAGACACACTGGTGGCTGACTGGTTGGACTGGCTCCTCCAACCTCTGCCCCTCCTCGGACTACCTGTATTCAGCTATTCAGAGCCGGGGATTTGCGAAGGGATTCGGAGTGGACTCCTGGGATCCCGCACGACTCCTGCCTGGAGCGATCCTGTCCAGTGACGTTGTCCCGGGCTCTGTGGGTGCGGGTGCCTCACCCCTGGCTGATTTTTTTGTGCTGAATATCCGGGTGAAAGTGTTGCAGGAAAGACTTTGCAACTCATGGACGGGCAGAGCAGGGTGCTCCCGACTGGAGAGCCCATCCTGAGAACCCCCCACCTCAAGGGTCTGTCTGGGCAGGGAAAACTGAGTCTTCTTCTGCTTATCATTCGCTGGGATGTTTAACGGGAAGGACGTCTTCCCAGCAGAGGGATGGCAGCTCCACTGGAAGGTTGGGCCCCTGTGGACGCTGTGTCCCCACGATGGCACAAGCTGGATGCCCTGAATTCACCTGAGGAAGAATCACCCGGGGCTGGGGGAGCGGAGCCCAGCTTGGCTGGCAGCGCCCACCGGCAGTGCCCGGGCAGCAGCAGCGCTGCTGAGAAAGGGGCCCAGCACTGGGCACCCCCCAGTGCAGAGCATCACCCCGTGGGAAAAGGGCAGTGGCAAGGGGACACTTTGGCACGTCCTGGGAGAGCGGCTGGTGGGCGAAGGGATGGGGCTGTCGTCCCTCGAAAGGATGGAGAGGTCCCTCCCTGGGTGAGGCTATGGCTGGGCTGGGGGCTGTTCCTTGGAAAGCTGCAGCCCACCTCCCTTTTCACTTCCCCTTCTCTTGGCTGTGTGCATGTGCCCTGGGCAGCTATTTTTAGGCTGCCGCTCGCTGTCTGGTTTCCCCTGGGGATGCTGAGCAGGTTCTGGGAACTCCAGCTGTCTCTCGGGCAGCGCGGGTGATGCTTCGCTTCCTGGGCTCGCTCCTTCGCTCCTCAACATGTGCACCAGCTCTGCCACTCGCCTGCAGCCGCTCTGGCATGGGAGACCCCCCCCCAGCATGTCCCTCGCGTGGGCTGGGGAGCACCAGCACTCCTGGGATGGGAAGGATGGCCTTGTCCAGCGTGTGGGAGGGTTGAACTTCACCTCAAGCGCATTTCCCTGCTCCAGGAGTCTTCTGGGTTTTGTACCTATGGTTGCTGCAGCCTCTGGGGTGCACGTGAGGGTCCATTCGCCCACACTCGCACGCTGGGGCGAGTCCGGGACGGGGACATGCGGGATGTGTTCGGGACAGCTCTCACTGCCACGTGTCCACACGTGGTCCACGTTCCCCAGTGCCATCCGAGGGCAGCCCCCGTGCTGGGGCAGCCAAAACACCCCCGTGGTGCCTGGGGAGCCACGTGCCAAGGACCCGAGGGAACACTGCGCTCCCTCCAGCCCCCCCTGCGCAGCCCAGCGGCACTGGGGGCTGTGACAGGCTTCCAGCCCCTGGGAAGAGTCAGGAAGGCCCAAGGCAGGAGCCACGCGAAGCGGCTTTGCCACTTTGACCAGCGAAGAGCAGCTGGGCCACACGCGGGAGCACAGAGGACGCAGGTGAGTGTGAGCCTGGGGAGGGGCTGCGGCTTCAGCCTGGGTCTGGGGGCTCTGGCTACGCTGACGATCCAGCCAGCAGACGGGATCGCAGGGCGCACGGGCGACAGCGGCGCTGGTTCATGGAGCCCTGTCATTAAAAACACAGCCACTGTCCTCGTCTCCGAGGATTTACTGCCTGCAGCCGGGACGTACAGCGAACGCAGCCTCCTTGCGTTGCTCACGCAGGACGGGACAGCCAAGACCCCCGGGGCTCGCTCCCAGAGCCCCTTGCAGCTCCCCCCAGCTGCCCCACTCCTGCTCTGCCCCCACATCCACGCTGAGCCCACTTTGTATAAGGGCAGGGAGGGACAGGACAAGGGGTGACGGGTTTAAACAGAAAGAGGGAGATGGAGATGGGCCATCAGGAAGGAATTCTTCCCGCAGAGGGTGGGGGGCACTGGGACAGGTTCCCAGAGAAGCTGTGGGTGCCCCATCCCTGGGAGTGTCCAAGGCCAGGCTGGAGGAGGCTGGGAGCACCCTGGGCTACAGAAGGTGTCCCTGCCCATGGCAGGGGGTGGGACTGGGGGGGCTTTAAGGTCCCTTCAACCCAAACCATTCCATGATTCTATGACCCACGGTGGAGCCCAGGGTGGGCTTCAGCCTGGCTGGGCTGAAGTGGGGGTGAAGAGCTGCGGGAACTGCTCGGGGGTGACACAGTGGGGACGGGAGAGTCATTTGGTTACTGACACACCCCGGGGGGGCACACCCTTTCCTCCGGCCGCAGAGCCCTGCCACGGTCCCCGGTGGGAGGAGGGTTCCCAGGGCCTGTGGTAGTGGCTGTCCCTGTGTCCCTGCCCCTGGGCAGCTCTTTTCTGGGTGGGATGTGAGCCAGAGCGGGGCTGTGTCGGACAGGGCTGCAGCAACCGTGGGGTCTGGGGGGCACGGGGAGGTGTGAAGTGACCCTGTGCACGCCAGTGGCACAGCGTGGAGCGTGGGGCAGGGGTGCAGGGCTGCCCAAGGGACGGGGGCTACGTAGGGCAGGGATGGGGCCTGTGAGGGACAGGGATGGGGGCTGTGTGGGGCAGGGATGGGGGCTGTGTGGGGCAGGGATGGGGGCTGTGAGGGGCAGAGGGACAGGGATGCAGAGCCGCAGGGCACATGGGGACCCCCCAGGCAGGGAGGTGCTGCTGACACGGGCCCTCGGCTGCTCAGCGCCCCAAGAGTGGCTGCCCCGGGGGGCCCCTGGCCCCTCCCGCAGCCCATCTTCGGGCCGTTGCTGCAGCAGGGCCATAAAAGGCAGCGTGGGGAGGGTGCTGGCGCTCAGCCCGCTGTGAGGGGGCCTGGTGAGCTGTCACCGGGAATTGGGGCTGGGGGTCGGGGCTGCCCCTGGGGCTGTGGGGCTGCCCCACAGAGGGGATGCTTTGTTCCCTCTCCCCCCCTTGCTGCCCTGCACAGCCTGTGCCCCACTGGCCCCAGGAAGGGGCCAGGCAGCCCCCCATCCCAACACCCATGGGTGTGTGGGGAGGTGGGAGAGCATCAGGATGGCCCTGGCAGTGGCACTCCATGGCACGGGGGGGTGGGGGGTGTTTGCAGCTGAGACCAGCTCCAGAGGTGGTGCAGATGCCAAGACTTGGGAATCAGAGGGACTGGGAGAGACCAGCATGGGCTGAAAGCATGGGAATGAAATCCTGGAGCCACACTGCTGGTCCATCCCAGGGGATGCTCGGGCTCAGAGGCATCTCGAGGGGGAGATGATGGGGCAGGAGTTGAGGCAGAGGGGAAGGGGCAGCCAAGCTCAAGAGCTCCTTACGCGTCCGGGTGGTGGATATGGAATGGCGAGCTCCATGCACGTGTTTTGGCTGGTGCAGGACCTTCTATGACACGAGCTGAGGACCTGAGCTGGGAGGGGGTGGTTGGGGGTCCCCCAGATGTGCAGGAAATGCCATCAAACCAACCAGATCCAGAGGGCAATAACGGGAGGAAAATTGGAGGCAGTGAGATTTTGGGGTGATGCGGGGACTCGTTCCTGCTGTGGCTCACCCCAGGGATGTCGTCAGGGGCTGAGACACTGCCCGAAGCCCAGAGAGCGCAGCAGGGATGGGCAGATAGCAGCCCCATCACCGAGCAGTGACTAAGAGGAGGACAGCCCGAGTGTGCCGGCCGGGGGGGTGTGAGCCAGCCCGGAGGAATGCGAGGAAGACAAACAGTGAGAAGGAAGGGCGCTTCCCCAGGTATTGGGGTGGGCACCACGGCCGGGCGAAGCGTCAGGGCTGGGAAGCTGGGGCCGTGCATCGGGATGCGCTTCCAGCTGGTGAGGTGGATGGGGGGATTCTCCCCAAACGGCATTTACTGGGGCCTTTGGAGTTGGGTTGGGCAGAGGCTGGGAGGCTCTCCTGGGACGGGGAGCTGGCGCAGGAGTGCTGCCGGTGCTCCCGGGCAGTGGCTGAGAAGGGTGGTGGTGGCAGCCGTGTCCTTCCCAAGCCGTGTCCTTCCCAAGCCGTGTCCTTCCCAAGCCGTGCTCCTGTTCCCACACGCCCAGCAGCTCCCTTGCTCCTGCTTCATCCTGCCAGGCATTTTTGGCAACCCAGGCGTGTCACAGCCCGGCTGCAGCCACTGTACACCTGGCATGGCACGAAGCGAAGTAAATCCCCCTCCTCGCAGGGCTCTGGGGCTGGTGGGCGCGGGTGAGAGCAGCTCAGCCCCCCTGTGACACCGAGGACACGGGGCTGATTCATCCCTCGCCTCGACTCCTGCTTACGTCCGTCCATGCTGCTCCTTCCCCGCCTGAACGGCTAAATTAAACCCAGCAACAATGGGCCATCGATTATCCCATTATATTTCCATCGGGCCTGACTTCATGGCTGGCTCCTGGAGGGGCGGCACACGTGGCCTTGGCAGCGGCTCGGAGCAAACAGCCCCTCGCTCCGTTCTCCTCTCCGGAGCCCTGAGTCCGATGGGCAGCCGGTAATGCCGGGTCCACAGCCCCCCATCAGCTGCTGCCCCCTGCTCCGGCAGGGACGGCGCGGCAGACCCCACATGCCAGTGGCAATGCACCTGCATGGGGAAGGGTCCCTGTTTCAGGGGACCCCCCCCCATCCCCAGAGGTCTCTCAGGGGCCATCCTGGCTCTGGTAAGCTTGGGGCTTGCTCCAGCTTTTTGCATGGGACTGGGGGGGGGGGGCTGTCATCTCTGCCCCCCACTGTCTGTGGGGCTGTATCCCCTCCCAGGTCCCCCTTCTCTCCTTGTTGCTTTGCCCTGGCCAGCCACAGAAGCACTGCTTCCCATCCCATCCCATCCCATCCCATCCCATCCCATCCCATCCCATCCCATCCCATCCCATCCCATCCCATCCCATCCCATCCCAATCCTTCCCATCCCTTCCCATCCCATCCCATCCCTTCCCATCCCAATCCTTCCCATCCCATCCCAATCCTTCCCATCCCTTCCCATCCCATCCCATCCCATCCCATCCCTTCCCATCCCACGCAGGGGAACAGCCCCAAGACCACCATGTCTTGGGGGGCCATTTCTTCCCGTGTCACCAATTTCAGCCTTGCCTGTTCCGAGTCTTTCTTTACCCAAACCGCTCATGTGTGATTTTTCAAGAACAGAAAGGTCAGCATGTGCGGCCCCCCGCTGACTGCCCCACGGTGCCCACCCTCCCGGCGGGGCTCAGGCTCGGCTCTGCCCCACACCTCCGTGATGCCCATGAGCGTCCAGGTGCCATGGAGCATCCTTCCAGCAGGAATTTGCAGAAGGGGGGTGTTTGTGGCAGCAAGGAGAGGGGTGGGCACCCCGGGGTGGTCCTGGGTGACCCAGGCAGTGCCGTGTGGGGTGGCAGCTCCCTGCGTGGAGCTGGGCCGGTTGCCCACTCCCCATGTGCTGCGGGGGGAGCTCCACGGCGGCACAGGGAGGCGGTGAGGGTGACGCTGCTGTGCCTATACAGGGATGCTTCGCCTGCAGATCTCCTACCTGCGTCAGCAGCTGAATTCCCTGGTCTCATTCCCTGCTCTGGCAGCTCCTTAACCCTTTCCTCCCGGCAGCTGCGGCGGAGGGAGCGTGCCGGCAGCGGGGCGCTGTGACCCTCTGGGTGCAGGCTGGCTGTGGCACCCAGGCCTGACCCTGTTCCCACACGCCTGCGGAATGGGACACAGCCTTTTCCAGCTTGGGGAAGCTGCTCTGCACCCTGCTCCATGCCCCCCAGCCCTTCCAGGACCGAAGGGCTACTTTTCCAGTTTGCATAAGCCTGGGAAAAGCAAGAGAGAATCTTAGCTCAGCGCAGGACACAGCAAACCCCCCCAGCCCTGGGTGTCTCTGTTGGACATGGACATCTCCAGCACCTGGAAGCACCTGAGAAACCTCCGGAGAGCCGAGGATTTTGGGGGAGCAGAGGACTTTGGGGGAGCAGAGGACTTTGGGGTCACCCACCACCCAGCCACAGCGGCTGAGCCACCTCCCCGGCCGCCTCTGCCCCCGCCACGGTTAGTCAAGCACCAGCCGCAGACAGAAGCAGCTTAACTTGTTTGTGGTTCCTCAGACAAACCCAACACAAACAAAATCAAAAATCCCAGGAGGAGTCTTTTGGCTGCTCCTTCTCTGGGGCCCTGCTGCTGCTTCGCCACACGAGGCTGGAGCTTTGGCAGGGGCTGCACTCGAAGCCGGCTGAATTCGGAGGGACCTGGCGTACCCAGGCAGCGGGGAGGGTTGGGGCGGCTGGAGAATCTCTTCCAGGCGGCAAAAAGCCCCAACACAAGCACCAGCTGACACCAGGTCCCTTTTGCTGAGCTGCCCGAGCCATCCCCGTGTTCATCCCCGTGTTTTTGGACCACGCCTGGGTCAGCTGCGGCCCCGGGAGACACGGACGGCTCCGCGCATCCAGCCGGGATCCAGACAGACCCGACACCCTTCCGGCGGTTTTCCTTTGGCCAGCAGAGCTCACGCAAGGACGGTCACTTGGGTAATTCAGCTTAAAAACTGCCCCTGGGGCAGAGCTGCCATTCCCTCGTTGGGGTGCACCCCAACGCTCCCAGCCCCCAAAGCACGGGGCGGGGGCATTTCGTGGTGCAGCCAGAGTGACAACGGCATGGAGCAGGTCCCCGTGCGAAACCAAATCCTAACCTGGGTCTTCTCATTCATGTGGCCCCGGGGACGGCCCCAGGGGCTTGAACAGGAAGATTCATCTTGATTTTGCTTTGGTTTTCTGCTTTTTGAGCCACTGCACCGCGGCGTGGCTCGATTTATTTGTTTATTTGCAGAGATGCCAGCCTGCCAAACAGAACAGAGTGAGCTTGCGAGGGGAAATAGAGGGAAAAAGCCCACCCCCCTCTGATATTCCCTTCCTGTGGGACCGGCTGGGGCTTTGGTTTAACGGGAGCTGCAGAACATCAGTTGAAACCAGGGCAGCTTGCAGACAATTACAGGTTTGGAAACAATCCACCAAAGCCACGATGGTGGGCAGCGATCCCCCTGCTTCCTGGGGACCAGCCCAGCCTTCCAGGAGAGGGAGAAGGGGCTGGGGACAGTCCCTGCCCTGGGGACAGCTCGTGCTGGTGCCACGGGTGAGAGCCTGGCGTAGCCCCTGCTTCCCTCTCCAAGCCCCGCTCCCCACACCTGCCCGGCTGCTGGAGGGCTCAGGCTCGCACAGCCAAAACCCGCTCTCTGGAGAACCTCTCCAGCCCTGACCATCCCGTCAGCTGCGTTGCCTTTACCAGTTCCAAGCACAACATGTAACTACCCCCGGCTGGAAGCATGAGGATGGCGTTTGCTGCCCCGGACCGGTGAGGGATGGCGAAGCCCCCGTCAAGGAAAGCCCTGCAGATCGCCTTTAGCGAGTGACCCAGGCGAGAGCTCGGTGCATCCCAGCATCTCGCCCCAAAACCAACCCAGCCTGTTGGGTTCACCACCGAGACTTGCTTCATGACAACATTACCCAAATATTTTCCTATTCAACCCAGCAGCATCCGAACACCCACCGCTCTCCGCCCGGCAGGTGAGTACGCGCTTAGAAACCGGGCTGGAGAAGCCTCTCCAGACCACGGATCTTCAGAGAGTTCCTAAAATAGAGAACAGTGCCTAGCTCGCTGGCAGAGGGTGGAGGAGCCCAAGGTGAGCAGGACAGCACCCCGGGGTGCTCCATCCTGCTGCGAGTCCCGGCTCTGCCCCAGCACCCACCGCAGCTGTCGCGGCATCCCCTCGCCCTGCGATGAGCTGGGTCTGTCTGGGGAGGGCGGCTGCTGTCCCCTAGACCTTGTGCTGCCTCGTGCTCGGGGGCCCCCAGCAGCAGGAGGACACGGAGCTGTTGGAGCGAGGCCAGAGGAGGCCACGGAGATGCTCCGAGGGCTGGAGCCCCTCTGCCCTGGGGACAGGCTGGGGGGGTTGGGGGGTTCAGCCTGGAGAAGGGAAGCTCAAGGGAGACCTCAGAGCCCCTCCCAGAGCTGGGGGGCTATGGGAAAGCTGGGGGGGCTCTTCCCAAGGGCAGGGAGTGACAGGACAAGGGGTGACAGGTTTAAACGGGAAGCGGGAGATGGAGATGGGACACCAGGAAGGAATTCTTCCCGCAGAGGGTGGGGGGCACTGGGACAGGTTCCCAGAGAAGCTGTGGGTGCCCCATCCCTGGGAGTGTCCAAGGCCAGGCTGGATGAGGCTGGGAGCACCCTGGGCTATGGAAGGTGTCCCTGCCCGTGGCAGGGGGTGGCACTGGGGGGGCTTTAAGGCCCCTTCAGCCCAAACCATTCTGTGATTCTATGATTCTACAGGAAGGAGTCCTGCGGGGACACACAGGTTCAGCAGATCAAATATTTTCAAACTGAAAATTTTGGCCATTTTTAACCCCTTTGGGGCCGGCCCCACAGACGCCAGTGGTCCTGGAGCTGCTGCTGCACAGCCGGACCCTCAATTTTGACAGTTAAGGTACCACACTGCCGTGGTTTAATCCATCTCCATCTATTAATTAACCCTACCCTGGGCACGGCGGCCCGGAGCAGCGGTGATGGCCACAGACAAGCTCTGAAAAGATCCTGCTTTCTCCTTAGAAACCTCCAGCCTGTGGAGGAGGAGCGCGAAGCGGGACCTCCGGCCCCAGGGATGCCGGACAGGGTGAAGAGCCCAGCTTGGCAGCAGGCAGGGCCCAAGGGAGGCCAGAGCTCCGCTGGGAGACCTGGAGAGGGTTTGAGGCGGAGGAGCCTGGCCCTTCCCAGCGGAACTATTTCTTCAAAGCCCTTTTTAAGCTCAAACGAAGAGAGAGCTGCCTTTTGTAACAGAAGAAATGAACTGCAGTCAAGGAGCAGGTTGGGGTGCTTGGATGATGCCGAAGCTCTCAGCTGATGCGCCGCCGGCAATCAAATGGGACACAAAAATATTTAAGGAGCTTCCTCTGAATTTCCAGCCTCGCGGTTTGGTTCTGGAGCTATAAGGAGCGGGGAAAGGGGGGACAGAGCAGCTTTTGGGATGCGACTCGGGGTGGGAAAGGGCTGGGCATGGGGCTGAGCCATGCGCTGCTGGAGGAGGCTTTTCCCACCGGTGCTCCATGGCACGTCCAAGCTGGTGCCGTCGGCACGGCTCTGCAGGAGACACCCCCCCCACCTCGGCTTTCCTTCCCAGGTGGGTGAGCCCTCATGGCTTGCTGTTCCCAAAAGTTTAGATGGAGCAGAGAACGGCGTGCAGAGCCTTCCCCAAAGCGCTGAGCACTGGCAGGGCTGGGCCAGCGCCTGGAGCAGGATGTGGCCATGGACCTTGGCCGGCCAGACGGGTCTATTTTTATGACCCAAGCGGAGAGACACGTGGATTAATCGGCCAGCCCTGGGGACAAGCACAGCTGGGTTTTAAATTCTCTGGTGCCTGTAATAACTCAGGTGAGTCCCTGTAATTCTTCACCCGACAGGCTGCGTCCCTCAAACACAACAGCCAAACAGCCCCGTCCCAACACACCCCGTGCCCGGGAAGCGAGACCAAGCTCCCCCAGCCGCCACTCTGCGCCGGGTCTCGAGTCTCCCAGCGCCAGAGACTCCAGCAGCGGTTGGGGTGACCGTGGCTGCTCCGTGCCCCCTGTTGTGGGAAGATACCTGGAATCTCCTGCTGGCAGCGGGACCCGCATGGGAGAGCAGGGGATGTGCTCCCGCCAGCTCAGCGCCGCTTCCGACAGCAAAGCCAGCTTTTCCCACCGGCTGGAAAACTGCAGCGCGAGTCTTGAACCAAACAAATCCTGAGTGATTGCCACGTTGCTGAACGACATTTTAATAGTGGAAAAATAATGCTAAAAATGATCTATGTTATCTCTTCCCATTGTCTTGTCCTGGCTGGGAACGACTCTGGCAGCAAAACCAGCTCCGCATCTTCCAGCTGGAGTTTGCTGGTGCCCCCCAGCCCACTGCAAGCGGCCAGTGAGCCCAGCTGGGCTCTGCCCGGCCCCTGCCCAGCGCAGAGCTGCCCACACGCCGGCCGTTCCCCGTGCCACGCTCCCGGGGAGGCACCCGGCTGCTCTGGCGCTGACGGATGAGCCATGGCGGGGCGGAGGCCTCACGGCGATGCCCATCCTGCCGTCCCCGCGGGGGGCTGGCTCCCGCCCGCCTGGCTCCCTTCTCTGCAGGGACGCGCTTCTGGCATTTCGGGGCACGGGGGGTTTCGGACCCAAACTCAGGCACCGCCACCGAGCGCTCCCATCTGGACGCACACGCTGAGCGCTGAACCAGCGGAGCCTGGGGACAGCAGCGCAGACCCAGCGCCCACCACGTCTCCATACGGCTAAACGAACCCGCTCAAGGTGCGGGGACGGCGTCTGGCCCCGTGCTGGCCCCATCCAGAGGGTACGGCACCCCGCTTATACAGCGACGCACCACACCAACGCCTCACACAGACTTTTATTGTTCACTGAAACACCACAGATCTGGAAGGACTCCCTGCTTGGCAACGCCGCCGCCAGCCCTGACACGAGGTGTCACCTCCCGCAACCCCCGCCTGCAGCCCGGGTACCTCTGGAAGCCAGGCTGTTTCGGAGGCGTGCGATGCTGCAGCAGGTTGCAGTGCTGCTCTCAAGGGGAAGGTTTCCATCCTCTCAGCGAAAGGCACACGAATCAGGAGCCAAACCGTCCTCCTGCCACGCAGCGGCCGGTTTTCGGCGTGGCGCCTGCGCGGGGTGAAGTCGCCCCGCTCCGAGCGCAGCGTGCACTTGGTGCGTGTTGCTTCCCCAGCTGCCAGCCTCGCTTCCCAGCAGGTACGGGGCACGCAGGCTCCGGAACAGGCCGTGGGTAAGGCCTCGCAGGGCGATGTGGAGAGAGGTTTGCTTGTCAGATGTAGGTCCCCGCGGCGGCTCCGTGCACGAGGGCACGGGGTCTTCCACACGTGCTGCGAAAAGGACGAACAGGCCTGGTGGGCAAAGCCAAAAAGTGAGCACGGGCTTCCCCCCCCTGGCCAGACCAAGCCACAGTGGTGTGAGGGAGCAGCATGGTTGAAGTGAGAAGGAGCAAGACAACCAGGGAAGGCTGCAAGACTCCACACGCCGTGCAGAGGGACGCAGCAAGGCCGGGCAGCCCACTGTCACCTTGTCTCCTTTTCCATTCTTGCAAGGAAACTACTCCCCCAGCTCTGTTTGGCACAAACACTGGCTCAGGACACACCTTTGGATGCCACTGAGTTGGGCAAGGACATTGGGCAACAGGGCTGTGCTCAAGGCCCCAGCTCCACTGCTGGCTGGCAAATTCTGTAGGAGACGAGAGGAGAAACATGCTGTCCTTTCAGAAATCCATCAAGGGGAACCTTCCTCAGGGACGGGGCTCAGCAAAAGTGACCGCAACGCATCGTTTTAATTTTGGGATGGGGAAGAGGGTGCTGCCGGCACCAGCTGAAAGAGCCTAAAGCCCACTTGGAGCGTATGAGCCACAGCCCACGGACAGGTGAGGACAGTAAACACGCAGTAATTGGGAAGAGCCAAAGGAGACACATCGGGAAATGTACTGGGAACAACAGACTCCGTAAACAAGTGTCTGAAGTCTGTGGTTGTCAGCACAGAGACACAGCTTTGCTGTAACGTCACGATGAAGTAAGCTTTGAAAGGCGTCTGTGAAACACCCTGACTGCAGAAAAGCAGTGCTTATCCCTGGGGCTGAGCACTTTCTGTACCAATGGGAAAGACATCGGGCCAGCCAGCGTATGACATAAAAAAAGGCGAGAGACAAGACCTTTGGGTGACCAGTTCTTCCTCGCTGACACCTTCCCTGCAGCCCCAACAGGCCGCAGTTTTATTTTTGGCAGATTATAATTAAAAACGGTCTTTATGGCTTTAGAGAGAAGCCACAAAGCTGCAGGTTTTGGCTGAAGCAGAGGGGGTGTGTGGTACGCTCCGGATGAGGGGACATCGCAGAGAAGTCTCACCGCAGCTCTGCTCCTTCACCTGACCCACGCACGCTGCTGGTTGTACCGGGCTCTCTCTAGCGTTCGCGTTGCTCATCAGCAAGTGGCAGAGTCCTGGTTGCTAACCAGCCCAAGCCCAGAGGCAGAATAAAAAGTCCTTGTTAGAGACCTAGAAAAGCTTAACGTTTCTATCAAAATCAAATCCGAACACGTGCAAACACTGTTCCGGGTCTGGCGAGTCTCGCCCAGGTTCCAGCACCCGCGCGCTGGAATTCGCTTTCCCCGTGGAGTGGTTCCATTCCTCGTCCGTTCTCCACCTTTCTGTCTTCTCAGGAGTCTTGACAAGCTATCCCTCCATTTTTGTCTTCAGCATTTTTCCATGCACATCCTTCCTGCCCTTCCCTCTTCCGCTGTCACACCCTGTTCCTCTACAGCTATTTTCGGAAAGCAAAGACGTCCCGTGTTTTCAAGCCTCTCTTGCCTTCACTTCCTGGTTTAGGAGAAGACTCTTCCGCCAGTCCCCCGTACGGGCAGCTCTCGGACTCGGGGTGATGGCCAGAGCACTCCACAGCGGGGATGAAGCCGCTGTCCCACATCCCGGTCCCACACAGCTTGCACAGGTCATGCAGGCTGCAGGGGATGCGGGGCAGGAGGTGGAACTGGTACAGCAGGCTCCTCGCCTAGAGGGAGAGAGACAAAGTCAGTCACTCCTCACCACGGCACGAGAGGGAGAGCAGGGGTGGCCCGGGACCCCCTGCCCCCTCCTCCTTGCTACCTTACAGAGCGTCAGCAGAGGAGCATGCCCCTGAACACAAACCCGACGGTGAAGCGAGAGCCGGGGACACTGCCCGCTCGCAGGAGCTGCGCACGCGGCAGCACGTCCCACGGCCGCAGTCGCTCCCAGCCCCAGGAGGGCCAGGGACTGTGGCACGAGGACACAGAGCTCTGTCTGCCGCTGCCCCTCAGTACGTGCAAGGCTTATCCCAGCTTTTCAGACACCTCTGAAGCGCTCTACAACCACCTCTTACTTCTGCAGAACTTGTTTCCAGGCAAACAGCAGCATCCTACCCTCCCAGGCTCCTGACAAGCAGGAGATGCGGAGGATGAAGCATCCATCAGTCCCGGATTTTCTCAAGGCTCTGACTCATCTCTCGGACCTGAGACAGCCCACGGGCATTTACCTTCCTGAGCACAAGCTCTCCGTTCATGTGCATAGCCAGGTTGCCGAAATGCAGCAGCATCTGGTCAGCAGCCAGCTGCTGTTCAATAACATCATCCCCATAAATCACCACGATGGCCACGCAGATGAAGAGGTGGAAATAGTCAGTCTGCAATAAGAAAACAGAGGCTGGGGTACAGCAGGTGGAGGCAGGGGTCTGACTTAACCTCCCCAACCACGTCCTCAGCGGAGATTTTGTGCTCCTTCCATCCAGTTTGGCCCAGCGATATTCGGGAAGGGAGTTACTGGTGGATCCTGAATGGCAGCTGAGCCAAAGCGAGTTGCCGTCACAGCACAGCAGCAAGGTTTGGAGCACAGCTTTCAGAGCAGGCTAGTGGTTTTTTGGGAAGACACTTTCCAGCTGTGTAAAGGAAGTCTGAACTTCAGAAGTGGATGTTCAGCACTTCCTGAAAAACCTCCTTCTGAAGCCCAGACATCCTCAAGTAGGAGAGGCGAGCGTCCAACCTCCTGCTGCACGGATAAACCTCTTTGACAGTTACAGACCCTCCGTATCACCTACTTATTTTGGCTACTGAGAGCCTTTAAGGGAATTCTGCACCACTGGCCGGGACGGTGAGGGTTCAGCAAAGGACACGTTGCTGCCCACCTCCAGATGTCTCACCTGATAGTGAGCCCAGCACGCTTCCCACATGCGCAAAGCCTCGGCATCTGGAAACTCCCGTTTGAAACAGAGGAGGATCCAACGGTGACAGAAAAGCATCTGCAGGCCATCCTCTCCCAAGGAAGAAAGGTGCTGGTAGAAGCGTGGGTGCATGAGCCGCAGCAGCTCTCGCAGGTACATCTGGAAAAGATGCTCCGAGCTGAGCCACGCGCACAAGGACTCACGCCACCCTCACCCTCCATCCAGGGGATCCCTGGCACCGCAGGACAGCCCTGGGCTCCCCCGGAGCTGGCCACGGTTCTCTTCTCTGGCCAAAAGCTCCAGGTTTATGTCCTGTTTATTACAGCACAGCCGGGAGCACGCTTGGATCTGTCACTAAAGACCAGAGCTGACAGGCCCCGGTGGATATCTCACAAGGAAGGACGGGGGTGAAAAGAAAATCCCACCACAGCTACACTGTGAAAAGAAAGAAGGGGAGAGATTCAGGCTGAGGAAAGCAGCCAGAGCCTTAAAAAACAGGGAAAAGAAAGGACATTGCTATCCCTGGCAATATTTCGTCAGAGGCCGAGCTATATGGAAGCGATTTGGGAAAGCCTGACTGACTACGCAGGCACCTTACAGCGCATAAACCTGACCAGTAACCAGCTGCGCCTCACCAGAGCCTCCCACAGGGCTTCCACCACCAGTTTACCACTGGGAACTGGTGCTGTCGTCACCCAGACAGGATTGTTCAGGTTTAGAATGGATTTTTCTGGACCTTAACCAGAAAACAACAGATATTGATGTTAAAACCTGAAAAGCTCCCATTTTTAAACAGGTTCGCCTTATTTTAAGGAACCCTGTCAGATATATAAGGCTTTTCATGTGGAGACAATTTATAAAATCAATTAAAAATATTAAGACCTTAAAAAAACCCCAAACCACAAAGAAGAGGGCCGCAGCTCCTCTGCTTCCTGCGCACCAAATGCCCCAGAATCAGGACAAAACCGCATCAGTGAGTCTTTACTGGCTGGGGGAAGCTCAAAGACAAAGCAAGCAGCATCCTAGACACCTTCGATCGGAAAAGATTCCTTGGACAGGAACCCTTTAGCACAGCCACAGCAACCTCGCTCTGATAATTTATTGGCTAAGGGTGACTCGGGAGGGCCCAAATCACCCAGGATCAGTTTTACTCATCGGTGTTTTTGTGGCTTTGGAGTGGGAGCTGGCATGCTGGAACCCACCAGCCCAGGTAACTGCATTCTTCGACGTGACTGGGGAGAGGGGAAGCTAAAGGGGCCTCACCAGCTGCTTCTCCATATCCTCATCCCGGGGGGAGCTGATGAAAATCGTGTTCTGCATCAATCCTACAAAGCACCAGAACGTATCCGACTCATCGAGGACCTCGGCCAGGAGTGGGGCAACCAGGTCGGACATCCCCTGGGAGTATCCAATTGTTGGGTTAAACACTGCATAGTTCAGCAGGATCCTCCTGGAGAAGGGATGCAGACGGAGAGGTGAGACACGGAGAGGGACGTCGCAGCTGGGCGCAGCACCCTGTCCCTTCTACCCCAACTCCCACCGTGCAGGCCAAGCACGGAAGGGCAACAGGTCATTCCCGCCACCTAAAAGATGGACTCGCAATCGCACCTGGAGGCTTGGGAACCTTGGAGCGCCTGTGCTGCATCCCACAGAATCGCTTTCCCTAAAAAGGACTGTATCTAGAAGCGTAACAAAGATACACTGACACTATACACCTCACTGCAACTCTCCTTGTTCAGGATGACGACGTTTTGCATCCAGAGAGGCTCCCGGATGGGCAACACGAACTGCGAACGGCACACGGCAGCCCAGGACGATGGATTTGGACGGAACTCCTGAGGCTCCCGCTTCCCAAGCGCAGCACAGCCCGCGGGGAGCAGTGCAGTCGGAACAAGCGACACAGCTCATCTCGGGACAAAGAGACGCGACCCCTCCTGTAAGGTACAGCTAAACCCTGCTGCAGACATGGGTGTGGTGAATTGGACTCCAGGGTTTGCCCCGTGACCCTCCCGCAGCCCCAGAAGGCTCAACCCTCTTGTATGCCTACGCTGCAGGGAAGGGGATGGGAGTAGGGTTGTGTCAAGAAGTAAATGGCTAAAACAGCAGTGAAAGCACCAGGGAGGAAGCGCCCGCTTCTCCATCACTCGGTATCAGTCACCCCGCGCCCGCTTCTCCATCACTTGGTACCAGTCACCCTGCGCCCATTTCTCCATCACGTGGTACCAGTCACCCTGCGCCCGTTTCTCCATCACGTGGTACCAGTCACCCTGTGCCCATTTCTCCATCAGGTGGTACCAGTCACCCCGCGCCCGTTTCTCCATCACTTGGTACCAGTCACCCTGCGCCCGTTTCTCCATCACCCGGTACCAGTCACCCCGCGCCCGTTTCTCCATCACTTGGTACCAGTCACCCTGCGCCCGTTTCTCCACCAGTTGGTACCAGTCACCCTGCGCCCGCTTCTCCACCAGTTGGTACCAGTCACCCTGCGCCCGTTTCTCCATCACCCGGTACCAGTCACCCTGCGCCCGTTTCTCCACCAGTTGGTACCAGTCACCCTGCGCCCGCTTCTCCACCAGTTGGTACCAGTCACCCTGCGCCCGTTTCTCCATCACTCGGTACCAGTCACCCCGCGCCCGTTTCTCCATCACTCGGTACCAGTCACCCCGCGCCCGTTTCTCCACCAGTTGGTACCAGTCACCCTGCGCACCTCGGCATTCCCAAGGCAGTGACCGAGGCAGCCCGGACCCGGAGCGCTTACCGAGTTTTCCATACACTCAGTAGGACACGCCGTCCGGGACACTAGAATCAGACACTTCACCTCATAGTTTCCACGTTTGGGTTGTCCTCCCCTCGAAAGAACTGGTTGCTGCGGTCAGTCCTCACGACGTCTTTGTCTACCGTGAACTGTACATTACGCCAAAATTCCTTCTGTTCATCTGGAGTCATGGAAAGCCTGAAAATTGAGCAGCAACAGGAGCACGTTGCCGAGAGAGGAATATGATCGTCACAAGGATCAGAAAGTCTTATTTCAGCTTTAGTTTTCAGAGAAAAAACACCCCCGTACAGAGTTCTCTCATCACCGGAAAAACAGACAAGCAGGTCTGTCCCAAACAGCAGATTTTCTGTCCAACTGCATTACCAGAAGGAGCCTCCTGGCTCATAAACGGGATGACACGATGTGTTTTCTGTGACAAACCCCGCTTGAGAAGCAGTCGGACTCTGTTCCGCACTGCTCCTTGCGGGTGGCACGCCAGAACCCACCACTCTGTTGTGACTGTCTCCTAATCACTCATACGGCCGTCCCTCTCCAGCGTAAACGAACCCCCAACGTACAGTGCTTGCAGTAGCAACTTCCCCAAATCAGATATCCCTTCTTCTTCCCTATTTTTACATCCAAATATATTTATAAGGAAACAGAAGATCGCATTTTCACCGTCAGTGTTCCAAACCAAGCACACCAAGCCTGTAGCCTTCCCTACGCGGTACTGATGAGCCTCTTTTCAGAGCCCAGGTGAGATAATACTTGAGCTACACAGCGTCAGCTCCAGGCTCTGCCGAGGTCAGTGCCTGATACACCTCCCCTACCATCCCTCTCCCTCCCGAATGCGATCGGCTTCTCCCAAAGCCAAGGAGGGACAGTCTGCACGTCACCGCCGGCGTTACTGCGACCCGGGGAGAGATGGCCAGGAGAGGGTGACGCTGGCCACTTACCTTTTCTCCTGGATCTCGAAGTACTCTTTCCTCTTCTGCACTCTCAGTGCCTCCCGCTCTTCCGAGGTGGACTCGTAGCTGTAGTAGTGCAGCAGGAAGGGCCAGACCTCCCCACGGATGGAAACATCAATCCCACCGAAGAAAATGGCCTGGAAGAAGAAGCAAAAGCTGCAACTGGTGCAGTGTGAACGTTCCCAGAACCAGCCAGAAGGAACTGCGCTGTGGCTTTGCAGCTCTGTCCTGACAAGTGACGCCTTGATTCAAGCTCCTGCAATTTGCACATGTTTAGAGGGAAAGTGCTGGCCTTCTATTCCCAGACGAGACACAAATCGGGCTCATTTCAATGTCAATAACCCCCCCTGGAGAGGCTCTATGATTAACGTGTCGTTCTCATGTCACGGCTTAATCCCCAATCTTGGAGACACTGCATTTCACTGCAAACTCCTCTCCCAGCCCGGCTGTTACTTCAGGCAGTAACCTCAGGTTTTCTCCCTTTGATTTGTTCACGCTGCATTTTGCCAGCATGTCCAGCGCTGGACACGGGTTTACTCATTCCAACCGGCAGCAGATGCCGGACACCACCCTCTGAAGCCAGGGAGACGCTCCACCATCTCGCCTGCAGCCCAGGAGATGCTCCACCATCCCGCCTGCAGCCAGGGAGACGCTCCACCATCCCAGGAGACGCTCCACCATCCCGCCTGCAGCCCGGGAGACGCTCCACCAGCCCAGGAGACGCTCCACCAGCCCGCCTGCAGCCCGGGAGACGCTCCACCAGCCCGGGAGATGCTCCACCAGCCCGCCTGCAGCCAGGGAGACGCTCCACCAGCCCGCCTGCAGCCCAGGAGACGCTCCACCAGCCCGGGAGATGCTCCACCATCCCGCGTGCAGCCCAGGAGACGCTCCACCAGCCCGCCTGCAGCCCGGGAGACGCTCCACCAGCCCGCCTGCAGCCAGGGAGATGCTCCACCAGCCCGGGAGATGCTCCACCATCCTGCCTGCAGCCCAGGAGACGCTCCACCATCCCGCCTGCAGCCCAGGAGACGCTCCACCATCCCGCCTGCAGCCCGGGAGATGCTCCACCAGCCCGGGAGATGCTCCACCAGCCCGCCTGCAGCCCAGGAGACGCTCCACCAGCCCGCCTGCAGCCCGGGAGACGCTCCACCAGCCCGGGAGATGCTCCACCATCCCGCGTGCAGCCCAGGAGACGCTCCACCAGCCCGCCTGCAGCCCGGGAGATGCTCCACCAGCCCGGGAGATGCTCCACCATCCTGCCTGCAGCCCAGGAGACGCTCCACCAGCCCGCCTGCAGCCCGGGAGATGCTCCACCAGCCCGGGAGATGCTCCACCATCCTGCCTGCAGCCCGGGAGACGCTCCACCAGCCTGCCTGCAGCCCGGGAGACGCTCCACCATCCCAGGAGACGCTCCACCAGCCCGTCTGCAGCCCGGGAGACGCTCCACCAGCCCGCCTGCAGCCAGAGAGACGCTCCACCAGCCCGGGAGATGCTCCACCAGCCCGCCTGCAGCCCGGGAGACGCTCCACCAGCCCGCCTGCAGCCCGGGAGATGCTCCACCATCCCGCGTGCAGCCCAGGAGACGCTCCACCAGCCCGCCTGCAGCCCGGGAGACGCTCCACCAGCCCGCCTGCAGCCCGGGAGACGCTCCACCAGCCCGCCTGCAGCCAGGGAGACGCTCCACCAGCCCGCCTGCAGCCCGGGAGACGCTCCACCAGCCCGCCTGCAGCCCGGGAGATGCTCCACCATCCCGCGTGCAGCCCAGGAGACGCTCCACCAGCCCGCCTGCAGCCCGGGAGACGCTCCACCAGCCCAGGAGATGCTCCACCATCCTGCGTGCAGCCCAGGAGACGCTCCACCAGCCCGCCTGCAGCCCGGGAGATGCTCCACCAGCCTGCCTGCCGCCCGGAAGACGCTCCACCAGCCCGCCTGCAGCCAGGGAGACGCTCCACCAGCCCGCCTGCAGCCCGGGAGACGCTCCACCAGCCCGCCTGCAGCCCGGGAGACGCTCCACCAGCCCGCCTGCAGCCAGGGAGACGCTCCACCAGCCCGCCTGCAGCCAGGGAGACGCTCCACCAGCCCGCCTGCAGCCCGGGAGACGCTCCACCAGCCCGCCTGCAGCCCGGGAGATGCTCCACCATCCCGCGTGCAGCCCAGGAGACGCTCCACCAGCCCGCCTGCAGCCCGGGAGACGCTCCACCAGCCCAGGAGATGCTCCACCATCCTGCGTGCAGCCCAGGAGACGCTCCACCAGCCCGCCTGCAGCCCGGGAGATGCTCCACCAGCCTGCCTGCCGCCCGGAAGACGCTCCACCAGCCCGCCTGCAGCCAGGGAGACGCTCCACCAGCCCGCCTGCAGCCCGGGAGACGCTCCACCAGCCCGGGAGATGCTCCACCATCCCGCCTGCAGCCCAGGAGACGCTCCACCAGCCCACCTGCAGCCCGGGAGACGCTCCACCAGCCCGCCTGCAGCCCGGGAGACGCTCCACCAGCCCGCCTGCAGCCCGGGAGACGCTCCACCAGCCCGCCTGCAGCTGGCTCATCCGCAGTCCTGGCAAGCCCTCCAGCCAAGCACTACACACCAGTCTTCATACCCTCTAACGCCCAGTTCTTGCCCCCAGCATGAAAGCCAACTCCTGTGCCTTCCACCCATGTACTCACCCTTTGCGGCGGGAGAGAAGGGACCCCAAACCCCGGGCAGCCACCCCTCACCTTCTGCAGCTTGTACTCCTCTTCCACCTGCCCGGATTCATTCAGGTGACGGAGCCAGGCAGACACATCAAGGCGCCTGTACGTGTTCTCCTCCGGGTGGGTTTCCGAGGAGGGCAGCTTGGGACGGCGGATGGAGAACTGCATACAGGTTTTCTCATCGGTAAGCTGCTGAACGGGGGAGAACAAAACAAAAAAACCTGGAGGCAGGAGGCAGAGATAGCAGGGGTATGAAACCCCGCAATTTTCAGAGCAGGAAAACCTTTTTGCGTGGCTCACGTAGGATTAAGCACTGAGACGCTGCACTTGGGGAGGTTGGGTTTTTTTCTTTTTAAATTCCAACCATTACAATAGGGCGAGTGATTAGAATAATTAAAAATCCGAGTACCGCATGACAGCTTCCTCTTAAAAAATAAAATTGTTTCCATTCCTCCCCCAATCTTATCCCTGACCTGAAACTGAATTAATGCCGCTTACAGCAAAACTTCACCCTGCCAGGAATGCCGGCAATAAATTACATATGATTGGCCATATACAAAGGGATTGCTGTTAGGCAAGCAGGGAGCTGCACTGCCAGGCTCTCTGAGGGCACTCATGATCCCAGTGCAAGACTGCAGCTGACATTTAATTTAAAAATCAAAGGTTGTTCAATGCAAAAAGTGAGCCCATGCGACCATAATAAGAAAAGCAGCAGGGGGCTCTGTGTGAAGGATGGAAATTTAAAAAAATCACTGTTTCTAATAAGCACATACAGTATCTTAAACAGATAATTAAAGAGCTCTTATCACATTTGTATGTAGATTGAACAAAATATGGCAAGATGCCTTGTCAAAACATTCTCCAGTGCGGTGTGCTACGCTCCACAAAACGGAGGGAAGACTCTGACGGAATTTCAGCCCGACCCCCGCAGATCTCCCAGCCACCCTGCGTGCCTAAAGCGCGGTGCTGACCTGTCGGGTCTAGCAAAACAACTACCTAAGCAAGCCTTCTGGATTATCTTCCCCCGTATTCCACAGGCGGAACAGGAAGGGATGAGGATAAGCACAAGAAAGACCTCGCGTCCGCCTCGAGGTTGCTTTCAGCCTGGCGTGGTGACGTGAACTCACGCCTTCGTTTCTCCCACGCGCTCCCCTGGCCAAAACCCTCAGCGTGAACCATCTGCTGGAAAACCCCTCTCTGCTGCATGCTCCTTGCTCAGGTACCTGGTCCTTGAGATGGGTCTCTGTGCAGTACTTCCACTGCTGAAACACCTCGGAGAGTTTATCCAGGCCGCCGTGGTGAAAGTGGAAGATCTTGTACTGGCTCTCCCTGCTCGCAACAACCAGTTGTCCAGAGGTGCATGCCTCATCGCTGTGGGACGAAACAACGGGACAACAACCGGCATTTATTGCCCAGGATCAGGAGGAGCCCAGCGGGAAGGGGGAACAACAGACGACAGAGACTGGAAAGCAACCTACAACAAGCTGCCCCTTAAAATGGGTCGCACAAGTCATTTTATGGCCCTGGGACCCGACGATCCTTATGGGTCCCTTCCAACTTGAGACGTTCAGTGATTGTACATGGCCACAGTGACCATGAAGCTCTGCTCGTGCCTGGTAACGGCACTCCTTTACCCTTCCGCCACGGGAAGGAATTAAATTTTGTCTTCCCTGGAGAACAAAAACCCGCGAGGTCTGTGCCAGCAACACGCCGGCAGCACACCACGCCAGCTCCTAGGGATGAGGGGGCTTGGTGGCACCCAGCCTTGTCTAAAGAAGCAGGGAGTGAGATGAGAGCGTAAAAGTGTTTTTAACACCTTCTGTCGTGATTTGAAAGATAACTGGAGAGGCCAAGAGCTGCAAGACCCTAAAGGAGCCCTGGTGAGGGGCAGCCAAGGGAGAAGGTACCATAGGTAGATGTTTCCCGCACCTCCAGGTTATTTTAAACATTCCTGGTAAGATAGCTAAGAGCAACCTTCGCCTCACTAGGGAAAAACGTCCTTTAGGCCCCGTAACTGTAATTCTCTCCTTGGGAAGGCCGACACCTGCTTTCCTGGAGACAACCGTTTGGGAGACTTCCAGGGAGGACTGCAGAAGGCATCTGCCTCCACGGAGCCCAGCACGCACCGTCCCAGAGCACACACGAACGTCACGCGCAGCAGTACGTTACCTGAAGAAGAGGCGAAGGGATCTCATTTGTCCCAGGTCCACTCTAAAGACACCGCAGACCTGCTCGAGGGCAAACACCTTCTGCTGTTCGTCCCATCTGCTGCTCTGCGTTTGCCCGTTGTTCTCCGGGAACTGGGCACTGGTGTCGAGGCTGGAGGCAGAGCTGGTGGAGCAGGTCATGCGATTGTCACACGTGTCCCTGCGGAGGAAGAAACCCCCGCAAGACGTCAGGCAAAGACGGCACCCGGGTGCCACAACCGCAGGTGCTCCCCGTTAAAAATCTTCCGTCGGAGCTCTGCAGTCGGAATTCAGTGCAGGTCTAAGGAGTCAATAACCGACAGCCCACGTAGAGGTTAGGTTACTTTTATTTAAATTAATTCCCTACCGTCCCCAAAATTATTCTATCATTGGTCCAATCCTGAATTCCACACAGAACTGGGGAGAGTGAAAACCGTTCCTCAAAACACCGACTTTTCAGAAGGCAAAATTAAGAAGCCCAGGGTGGGAACAGCCCAGACTCCTCGGAGGAACGGCCCCGTCCCAGGCTCCTTCGTCGCAGCACAAAGACCAGCCTGGGAGCAGGTCCAGCAGGCACCTGCCTGCCCTCCAGCCCACGCCACAGAGCCCTAAGCTGCAGGACCCCTTCAGACCATTATGCCTCTGGGATCGGTGACCCCTTGGGATGGAAAACCTGGGCCATTCCACAAACGTGACCGCAGAAGCTCAGCAGGCTGCTGCAGCAGCTCCAGCAGCACTCAGTGGATAACTTCCCAAGGAAGAGACTTGTCCCACAGCTCCAGCAACCTCCTCAGCACTCAGCCCAGCCGCTGCGCACCGGGACCGGGGTGAGTGCGGTCCGACTGCGGCACTGACTAGGAATCTCCTCTGGCAAATTCCCTCGGTGGCCAGTAAGATCCAAAGATCTTTCCCTTGAACTCGAGGTTCTCATCACGCCTTTGCAAGCGGACCTGACAAGCCTGGATTCACGTGTATAAACTTTAGACAAGTGGTTTCAGCTTGCAAAATTGAAATTTCGGAGCGTTAAGGAGCGGGAAATTACACAGGGGCTCTTCAACCCACCGCAAAGCAGGGAAAGTGAACCCAACCCTTCTCCAATACTCTAGGAGCCCACTGCACCCCGGATATTGAAGAGTAAACCGCGTTTAGGTTAAAAACCCCCACTTGCCCACCACCGGCCCTCATTATAAAGAAAAATATCACTACTTTGAGAATTAAGTGAATCTGAAACTGTGACCCCCGGATTCTTAAAAAGGCCAATACACGTGAACAATCCCAGCGCAGGCTCTGAATGGGTTCCGCTGTGAAATCAGGGTTTGCAAAACAAGGCAAGTAGCAGGTATAAAGACAGCCCCCTGCAATGCCACTTTATGCAATGTTTTCTAATCCGCTTATCCAACAATGTAGGCACTGAACGCTGAAAATCACACACTCAGCATGCATCTGCAGCACGGCACATCAGTATGCTTTCCAAGCCCGGCTACGGTGCCTCTTCCACAGGGACGAGCCTTCGTTGCAGCATCTCCCCATGGTTCAGGTCATTACGTGCCAATGGACGGGTCTCCGGACGTCCCCGTTAGCTGTGGGTTAGGTTTTTAACCAAGCCCCGGCGCGCCGTCCAGCCGAAACGCGCGACTCAAAAAACCTTAGCGCCCGCCCGCACGGGAAATAAATCCCCGAGCCCCCCCCCTCGTTCTGCAGCATTATGTAGATGAGACGAGGTCTGGTTTTCTTTCGGCTAAAGGAGCAGCGCTGTTCGTGAAGTTCTGCTGCTCCGTTTTTCGGAAAGAAAGCACAACGCAAAACTTAGATCCCGGCCGTTTGGAGGCTGAGGCCTTAGGAGTGACACGGCCGTGTCGCCGTGTGAGCAGGGATCGCACCCAAACTCACTCAAAGAGGAACGACAGCGGGGTTTTTTAGGATAGGCACTGGGATACTTCCAGTCTCACAGGCGCAGCTATACACAGTCACTTGCACCTTGGGAATTTTTCCACGGAAATTGTGCCGGCCTTGTGAGAAATCAAGCGTTCCTTTCTGGTGAAGCTGCAAAATACAACGCTCTCCTACAGCGTTCAGCATCTCACGTCAACGCAGATGCACTAGGAGTCCTGGTAGGAGCCGCTCGCGCTGGACGGCTTGCTATAAGCAGCTGGTATTTATGGAGCAACACTTCATAACAGCCACAGCTGGTTACACAGGATTTTCCTGGAAGAGGTGACTCAAGCTAGCTCAAAGACTAAGCAGAGGTAACCAGTTTTCTAAAACTCTCGCAAAGGCGAACTGGTCAGCACGACAGAGGGCTGGAAGACAGGTTGGCTCCGGGGAGCGTTGTCCTGCGGTTCCCTCGTCACGGCGGCCAACGTGCCTGTTCTTCAAGAGCATCCAACGACCAGCGGCAGAGACAACTGCCAAGAAACGGGGGTTACCAGCAGAGCTGGGCAGGCTCGCTTTGATCCCGGGAAATCCTGTAGCTCCTCGGTACTGAACACTATGGCCAGCTGCAGCTCCTTCTGCCACGGAACCAAAATCCGCTTCGGATACGCAGGGAGATACCCAAAACCGCGGGGGCTGGAGAGCCCAGTCACAAAGGTGCTGGCAATGTCCTGTTTTCTTGAAATGCTTCTACAAGACAAACAGTTCACGTTTAGGCGCCAGTGACAAGCTTGCACACGCAGCCAGCACAGGCGGAAGCAATCCACGTGCAAACGGATTTACCCTTTCCGGGCAGCAAAAAGCCAGCGTGTAAGCACGGTGCCTCGGAGCGTGCATCCCAGGACAATTCCAGCGTTTTCACTGATGTAGAAGATGAAATCTGAGAGATCTGCGCCCCCCATGCCCTTTGCAGAGGTTGATAAACACGTACACTTGTACACCGTAGGGATGCAGTGAGAGTAGCCCCTCGTACGTCGGTGCACACCGAGTCGCTGTGGAAATGAAGAGGACAACCTCGTTGTGTTTAAAATGACTTTTCCCAGTATATATTGATTGAAAAGAATGGAAAAGATTCAAATCTGTTGGCCTACCTTAAAAAACCACCTTTAATACTGAGATCGTTCTGTACTTAGGCAACAAGTCGTATGATCAAGCTCGTTCTGTGGGTTTTGGGGAGCCCTCTCCACACGCACACCAGACACACAGACGCAAGGGGAGACTTCTCCAACTTATTATTGATCAAAGTCAGACGATTACATCTGTTAGATGAGGGATTTATAGCAGAGTGCCCTGCAAACGCAGGGAGCTGAAGCGCTGCAAGGCAAATAGCTGGAGGAACATTCCAGAGAGACTTTGGGTTGTGGGATCCAGGAAAAACAAAGCGCCAGCTAGTACGCAGCGCTGCTCAGCAAAACAAGAGAACAAGTGCAATGGTCCGCGGGAATAAAAGGGACGGGGGGTGGAAAAAGTAAGGAGGAGTAGCAAAACCTGAGGCAGGAAACACACGGATCCAGTCGGGATTCCACTTCAGCCTTTTCCCCGTTACTTTTTGGTCTCAAAATACACCTCACCCTTGCTGGTGAGCAAGACCAGGTGGTGATGCGTTTTCTCCACTCCACAATCCACCGCATCTACATTCCTTGAGCTCTTGCAGCCCCTGCGACAGCGAGCGCTTGCGTCCCCCTCCCACCGCGCAGGAACCCTCCCGCGTGCCCGATCCGAGGAGGGTCAGCCCCACTCGGCAAGCGAGACTGTAATGGGACCCGACGTACTGTTGGGCCAGAGCGTTCGTACACACCTACAGCACAAAGAGAGAGAAAACCAAGTATTGCTTCTGGTACAGAGCCAGGGCAGACCTGCACCAATTACAAGGGAAGACTGTTTCAGCAACAAAGACCTAATAACTCATTTTCTGACATGATGTGACAAACGTAATTAGAAGAGGGAAAGGGGCTGAAGATTACAGCCATGATGCGGCAGTTACCTAAGCTGTCAGCGTGCACCGCCCGCTTCCCAGAGAGCCTCCTGCAAGAGCCAAACCCTCCTCAGCTGGCTCTCCATCACCGCCGTACTAGAGCACGCCTTCCCTAATAACAGCCTTCCGTACAGCCCGAGCGATTCCTGCACGCTGGCTCGTGAAGCATCGTTTTCAGACAATAAGTATCATCATAATGTATGAGCATCCATGTAATGGGAATTACATGCCCCTTTTCCTCCCCAGGGCTTAGCATGTCTCTGCTTCTCCACTATTCCCCACAGGCACTGACCTTCTGCGTTCCTCTTCTTTCCAGCAAGGTGAAGCAGCTCATGGCAGCATCACCTGCCTGAAACGCCTGGCAGATAGCTTCAAATAAAGACTCCATCAATACACGTTCAAAGCTACCCTGAAATGCCTAAAAACGTAGAGTAGTGACCGTACAAAGTGAGGCAGTGTCGGGCAGCTGGAACCCACATCTGTTGTTCTGATTAAGAAGAGGGTCCTCGACACTTTACAATATACACACGTTACGAGTTGTGACACAGGCTGACGTCAGTGACGTATAAAAGGTGTGCAAAAGGAAACAGATTGGTAATCTGGGATTAAAACAAATCTGTGGAGTTGTTCCGAGCTGTGCTGCAGAGAAGGGCTGGAAGGGCATCGCGGGATGGCACCAGCGTCCCCGGGCCAGACGCCGACAGCGAAACGCTGCTGTCGCCCCAGCTACTCGCATCGGATCAGCACAGAGGAGTAACTAGGTTAAGAATTGTGTTAAATTCACCCTTTGGCTGAAACTATTTGGAACTTGCAGTTCCGTTTGCCTCAGAGAGCCTGAACTGAATGGATCTGCACTGACCCTGGTGAATGGGGAAGAAGGTGTTGGATGCTCTGGACGGAAGCCTAACCAGAACTTCCGGAATGTCAAACCATCCTCCCGTGGAAGCGCATCTGTACGGCGGCAAACAGGCGTGGAAACCAATCCAACAGTTCACCCTGTTTGCTAGGGAAACCTGAGAGAAACCGCCCAGGCCGCTGCAGCACAAAGTACACGGACGGCAACACGGACTTTCTGAAAGCTCGTGCCACAGCGCGTCCATCGATCTGTTTGCTTTCAAAACACAAATTTCCCCACGTTGAACTGCACTAAACGCTATTTAGTAGCTAATTAACTTTCTGTGCTGAAAACCTCCTGTAATTGCGCTTTTTTCACCTTTTTCCGCCGGTGTTCTCCAGGGACCCGGAGCTGTCCTACGGCATTTGTTCTGCTCATTTCTATCTCACAGGCACAAGTTCCTCCCTGACACCCGGCTGCCAATCACCGCCGCAGAGGTCACCGGAGACCGAATTAGGAGCACTCTGCCTCTGACAAACTTGCTTTGCTTAGCTCGCCGTAAAGGGAAAATAAAAGGGTATGAAAAATAATTGTATCCTTTCATACCCGGCACCAGGAAGCGGATTCACCGGCGCGTCTAAAGTCAGCGCGTTGTTAGTCACTCCTTATTGTCCGTGTTATTAACCATATTCAAAGAATAAGCTGTTTACATCTTAAAAGCACTGGAATCCCTCCCTCCCGCCCTAAGGGAAGGCGCGGGAGGAGGTTTGCGGGTACCCGCCGTCCACACGCCAACCCCTCGCCGGCCCCCGCCGCGGGGAGGGCAGCAGCTTCTACGCTCACCCGCTGACCTTGGGCTGTAGGAGCAGGTTCACGCCGGGGGAACGACCAGCTCTGAATTAACACCAACTCCGCGAACACCAGCCCCGACAAATAGAACATTTCAACCCAACGGAACGACTCAAGGAAACCTGATTACGCAGCTTTTGCCTTCCGGTCGGCGTAATTGGCTTGTCCTTGGGAAATAAAGATCCAAACCATTTGTTATGCTTTACGGGGCTCCGCAATCTGCTTTTACAGCACCCTGACCGCCTTCCCTGGGCACAGCACCCCCAGATCACACAGAGACCACCTTTGGTTCGCCATCCCACATCTCCGCGGAGAGAAGCCAAGCGCCCGGGGCGAAGCCTCGCCACACCGCGGGCTTTGTGGCTCCAAATTCAGTCCTCCAAGTCCTCGTGGCCTGAAGGGAAGCCAAAAAATTTTGGCCAGCAAGAGGGGGCATCAGGAAAAACCACCCCGCTCACCTCCAAAGGGTCCCCCCCCCGCTGTAAATTAAGCCAATAGGAAACCAAAATAAAGAGAATTCTTAATTATTTTGGATGCAAATGGGAAGGGTGGGGAAAAATCAGAAGTTTGTCGTGAATAAATGCGTATTTCAGCCTCTTTTACCCCATCAAAGTCCGGAACATGACACACATACACCTTCCGCTGAAGGACCAGCGACCTGTTTGTCGCCGACGGGCCCCCGGGCAGGTGCAGGTAAACCCCACGTGAGTTTTTTCTCTGTGACTTCTCGTTGCAGCGAGGTAGCAGGGGCAGACCAGGCAGTTCGATGGTTATGAATAAAATACACATAGGTCCCGAGAACCAAACACAGCAAGTCATTTAGAGCCCAGCGCGTGTCGCTCAGCGATGCGAACGTTACCTTCGGTTTAAGGAAGAAAAATATTCCAAAAGCTGAATGGGAGATTTTTACAATCCGTACAGCGAAGGGGCACCTCATGCCTCGGCTTTAGCTCATTAATAAATCAATTGAAATGCAACACTTAAAAAAAAAAAATTCCTTAGATGGAAAAAGTGATTTCTCAGCAAAGCTTGAACAAGAATGTTTGCTTTTCAGCCCATTCCAGCCTGGAAAAGGGGACCTTTCTTACCAGTGTTTATTTTATATTTAAAATCAATGGAATATTTAGCTTTTTTTCTTTCAGTCCTACCCATGCAAAAATAAAATTCTACACTAATTATGCTAATTACAATCAAGCCTTCAAAACCCCGGTCCCTTGAAAGCCCCGAAGATTACCTTTGTTTTTACATTCTTGGCTCTAAGCAGTGAACTGGGAATTTCAGGGGGTACTTTTTACTGCCAGCCCGCGGGAACCGAGCCCCCCGGCCCCCGCGCTGGTGCTGCTGACCCAGCCTCAGCAGAGCCAACGCCACCCAGAGAGTATTTCGCCGTTTACACAACACAATGCGGATTTCCCAAGGGGAGAGCTTGCTTCAAGTAGCAGAAAAGGGAGAGGAGAAAGGCGAGCTGACTAAAAGCGTGTTTCAGAGTTCTTGTAAATGCCTAATGCTGTTATAATCGCGAGGACCGAGCCAAGACGACAGGGACCACGCAGATTTATTTGCATGCGCTGCTGTCCTTCCAGAGGGGACACGCTCTGTATTTTGATCCACTTAACGCAATCCTTCCCCCCACAAAGCCATGGACACCTGCCAGCACCATTTATCTCCACTCTCGATGAGGAGTTCTGGGCCTTAGGATCCTACGAACAAGGAACAGAAAACGCGGGACAAGGCGCTGGGACAAGGCGCTGGGACAAGGCGCTGGGACAAGGCGCTGGGACAAGGCGCTGGGACAAGGCGCTGGGACAAGGCGCTGGGACAAGGCGCTGGGACAAGGCGCTGGGACAAGGCGCTGGGACAAGGCGCTGGGACAAGGCGCTGGGACAAGGCGCTGGGACAAGGCGCTGGGACAAGGCGCTGGGACAAGGCGCTGGGACAAGGCGCCGCGATGCCCCACGAGGAGCCCCCCGCCGCGACCAGGCGACCCACCGCCCCCTCCGAGAGTCTGTTTCTCCAGGACAAGCCCACGCTGTCGTTTTCTGTAAATAATGCTGTTTTCTGGCCACTGCACTAGCGAAAAACACAGGGATGGAGCCACCGACCGCGGCGCTGGGTGCACGGGGGGCTGGCCGAGCGCTGCCGGAGGTGGCTCTGCTGAGGTAGAGCGGGGCGAGGAGACCAGCCGAGGGGAGAAGGGCTGCTCTGCCCAAGGGGTGGGCAGCGGTAGGGCCGGGGGGACCGGGGCGTGGGGGGGGGTTACCGGCCCCGCCGCGCCGGGCGGCTGCCAGGACCCGGGAGCGACCGGCCGCGCCGCTGGGCAGAGCACGCCCCCTGGCGGCCGCGCCGCGCCCTCCGCCCGGCCCCACAGCCCCGGCCCCACAGCCCCGGCCCCACAGCCCCGGCCCCACAGCCCCGGCCCCACAGCCCCGGCCTCCCGCGCACCCCACAGCCCCTTTCCCGAAACGGGAGTTTAAAGCCTCCCCGTCCTCGTAAGCAAGCCTCAACAACGCCTGGCACCCCAAAAAGCCGTGTGTGGGGGGCAAAGCGGTTCCCCTCCGCTCCTGCATCACTCCCCACTGCGTGGCCGTGGGCTCCCGGGCATCGCCCGCTCTCGTCCCTGACTATTCCTCCCCAAAACCTCGAAGAAATAGCTTCACCGTCCCACTAGCTGCGATGCCTGAGCTCGACTTAGCTGTCACTATCTTCTTCCACAGAAACCTGGCAGCAAACCAACGGAGGGAAAAAACAAACCTGCTATAATTAATGTTCTTGCTGTTCAAATATTTATGTAAAGCAAGATAGAGCCGTATGCCTCCACAATCTCTTGGATCTGTCCGACCTTCTCAGCTTTGCAGCCGGTAACGACTTTAATTGATTAGGCAGCCTTGCTGACAGCAGCCAGCTACGGCCCGCTCCGCTTCCCAGGACCCGGTTCTGCGCAGACCACCTTAGATGAAGTTTACACCCACCCCACGACCCAGAGAAAAGGGACAAAAGGCCTATCCCTCTGCTGGATGAAGGATTTGGGGATATTTTTTTGCTGGGCATGCGTTTGGGTACAAATGGACTTGGGCGCTTTGGTGTCTTCCGTCATAAACTGCACTAGTTCAGAGTCCTGGGGAAGCGGCGCCTGAGGGAGCCCCCCGCTCATCGCCAAGGCTGAAATCACCCGAAGCGAGATAGCACGACACAAGATGCTTCAAGAAGTTACAGGAGATTGGGAAGTCTGTGACCAATTCCCCTGGTTCTAAGAATATAATCCCTTCTGTTCCAAGAGCGATGAATTCCCAACCTCTTGATGACTCCAGAGCTCCTGCCAGTTCACACTCATTTCAGCTCATTTCCCATATAATTTTGCCTCCGTTTATTCTGCGGCGGTCTGAACAGCACTAAGCCTTTCAGGTGAGCTGCCAAAACAACATGATGCAACACCGTCTGCTCTGTTACCACCCGCTCCTGCAGCTGCTGCCGCCCTCCGTAACGCCGCACCTCCGCTCCCTCGTGAGGAGGTAATTTACTGATTAGCTCCCTGGGAAGAGGCTTAACAACAGGATGTGCAACACACGTGTAAAAATTGCATCAACCGCCACGCCAGAGGAGTTTTCCTTGGGCTGTGCGCTTTGCCTAGACCGGCTGTGGTAGCTGTGTTACACGAATCGCGTCTGAAGAACAGGACTGTACCCTTGTTTAGCTCCACTATAAAAATGTCTCATTATTTATATTACCGGCTGCTAAAACGATCACCTGGTTACGAAAGATGTTTCCTCCTTGCACGGATACCCAGGATCACGCTGGTCACACTGCTTCTGCTTGGCCTCGAAGGCAAGTGCTGGGGAAGCGCGAGCTGGTGGTGTCTGGTCCATCCCCTGCGGATGCTCGCAGAGCTCCAACCTCTGGCCAGATGTTGCCCCAAGCTCCGCTTGTGTGATTCTGAGGCTTCTCGGTCCAAACTCTGACTGTGTCGACCAACATCCCAACTGGAAGTTAGTGAAGGAACCAAACCCAGCCTTTATTTGTCCTCTTCAGCAGTTTTGTATGGTGCTGGTCAGGTAACAGCAGCTCGTTACCAAAGCAAAAAGCCTTGAGCAGCCCTGCCACCCCTTGCTAGGGAAAGCTGTTAGCCAGGGAGCACCCCGGCACGGCACAAAAAATCCCCCAAACAAACCCCACTTACAGAGCACCGAGTTCTTCCGCAACCGGTTGGTACAGATCTGATGTCATGGCCTGTTAAAGTAACTTCAGAAGCAGCGGTTGAAAGACATTATAGAGGTGTCAGATGCTAGTTGGTCAGCAGGATGTAACAAAAGGCTTTTAGTTTCACTTTAGTGATGGGGAGAATGGAAGCTGAGTAATTCAGCAGGGCGGCAGCAAGCCAAAGCTGGGCACAGAGTACAGCCATCCCGAATTAGTGCCCTTCAGACCACAGGGCAAACGTTTCCTGACAGCAAACAACAGAGACAGGGGAGAAAAGGAACAGAACGGAACAATTTTATTTCCAGTATCCCTCCTGTCCTACAGAAACACAGTCAGTGCCAAAGCCACTATCAATACAGGCATTTCTCACACCAGCTACCTCCCTGCTACGAGCAGGAAGGGGCCCCCAAAGCTAACAAGGACACAAAAGTGCAAAGCCACCTTCACCAGGGCCGAGCGCACGATGCTGAAGCGCCAGGCTGGACGACAAAGAGAGGCAAGAATGTGCACGCTGGCGATGGGACACTCCCCGAGCTCCTAGCCTGAGGAACTGTGTAAATGGGAGGCAAGCATCGATCGCTGCGTGGGGTCGCTGGCAGCCTTTCCAACTGAGAAAAGAGAAAAAAACCCAACCCAAAAAACAATGGATACGTTTTTATTTCCTTCTGTTCTGCAAGGCGAGTTGTTGACTGACTCGTTGTGCAACTCAAATGCTTCCAAGCCTACCTCCCTTCCTCCTCCCTGCCCTGTCCTGCACACACCGGTACGTGGCCTCTGGCTCCGTGCTACCCACGGGTCAGGGCCACCTCCTCAGAGGATGCTCCAATAGGAACCTGGGACTCCTGCTCGTAGGGATATTTTGGCGAGCAGCTGGCCGAGCCCCTGCGCCCATCTGATCCAACGCCACGTCCTAATTCTTCCACAACACCACGTTTTTGCATTTCTGATGATCTCTAGTTGCATGGAAAGCGGCTGGCTGGACTGAAACCCCCACGCGATGCGTTGCTTCAGCTCCTGAAAGGATCACGGGGAAAAGCAGAGTCCTCTTGACAACAGCTCCCCGACGCCGAGGGACATAACCAGAAACATTCGTTCCTCTTTGCAGGGAGGAGGTGGTGACCGGGGGGTAGGGAGGGAAAAGAGCTGAAACAATCTGCCAGCAGCACAAACTCTGTTCGCACTCCAGTTCTGGCTCAGATGGGAAGCAGCCGGCGTGAAAAAAAAAAAAAACTCAAACCTTAGGAACAAGGAAGCCCTTCTTGTGCTCGTAGCACCTTCCGAAACAGCACCCCCCGCCCCCCAGAACGCCGGGACGAACACGGGGAAGAAGAGAACGCTTTTTGACAAGCCTTCCGCTTGTATTCTACGCAAAATCTCCAGCTCGAGGAGTTTGTAAGATGCTGCAGATACCATGCAAGGGGATCTACGGGGAAGAATGAATTGGCACCAAAAAAAAGGGCACGCTGGACAAAAGCCTTTCAAGTTTCAAGTCCAAACAATGAAAGGTCTGTTTTATTAATCTGCCGCAAATTATGTGTCACATACACTGGACGAGGCCTTCAGACTGGTGGCAGAGGAGTTAAAAATAAGAAAAAAAGGAAAAATAAAAAGCCTACCAGGAGGATGAGCGTGCGTTTGCAAAGCCAGCCTCTGCATCGCCGGGGCTGCCAGGGCCCCGGCAGCACGCGAGGAACGACGGCAGAGGGCTCGCCGAGCCAGGCAGTGCTGCGTGAACGCGCAGGCGAGATGCGATAAACTCTGCTTCCTTCCTTCCCTGACACTATTAGCAGCTCAGGGCATTAACTGTGCACAAGACGGTTAAACCACAGCGCTCCTTGCCCGCTCCCTGTGCCCCTAGACACCGCGCCGGCACCCTTCTGCGCTGGCTCCTCTCCCGGTACACGCCGTCGGGTGCGAAACCTCCCCGAGTCTGCCACACGTGGCCTTGTGGCCCAGGCCAAGGACTTGCATTTCCTCAGGATGAGTTTGATCTCCTGGTTTTCAGCAGCCAGGATACTATTCTGAGCACCTCCCTCGCTACTCCCGCTCCTAAGCGCTACCGCGGGGATAATGACCCCAGCTCGGGGGCCACAGCGGAGGCCACAGCTTCCCCACACACACAGACAGGCAGGAATGCTTCTCCTTTCAGAACCTTGCCATTGGAGCTCTGAAATGTTCACTGAAGCATTTTAATTCTACTTTATTTACAAAATAAATGCTTAACACCCCTCTCAAAACCCCCAAGCCTTCGCTACTTTCAGAGTGAGAGAGACAGGTCGCGCACAGATTGTCAGTGCTGCTCCAGGAAAAAAGAAAACGACCTTCAACAGAGGCTTTGGTGGCAGTGGATTTAGGGGTTTCTGGGGTTTAAGTCAAGGCCAAGAAGTCTCTAAACCAACACGACATCTTCTGAAAGCGGATGCACCTGAAGTTTCAGCCCCTGAGCAGTAGCCCGGTGCTAGAACACAACCTGAACGGCACAAAAAGCCCAGGAACCAACAGAATGTGACTAGGAATGATATTTAATCATTCAAAGGCCTCTCACGTTTTCTCAAGGTGTGTTTCACGACACCTATGTGGTTTCCAACGTCTTCCACGCTCCTGTGAATACCTGGCAAAAAGACTGTTGGGCACCATATTCAGAGAGTTACAAAATCCACTTCAAACTGACGTCGTTCGGGACAACCTGGAAACCAAAGGCCCATCCTGGGGACCCCACAGCTCCTTTGCAGTGTCCCTCTGCAGCCAGGCGAGAGAGCTGCGGTGGGATGGGACGGGACGAGGCACCGCTCGATCCGCTGCCCACCCAGCGCTGCAGCGCTCAAGCCCCCAAAACCCCGTGGGCTGGCGGTTAATTAGGTTATGTGTCCCGGCAGGACACGTATCGCATGCAAAGCTGAGACAAGGTCTGAGATCACCACGCTGAAGCGTTTTAAAACATCCAGAGAGCTGAATTAATTACAACACTTCCTCCATAAACCTTGTCCTTAGCGGCATCCTTGAGACCAGGCCGGAAAAGAGGCGAAGTCCCCGCCAAGGCCCATCTCGCGCCGTCTGTGTGTCGCTGACACGCGCGAGGGAGAACTCGTTCTTCCTAACTTCAGGCACCGTCTCGAAGTTGAGCTACGTCCTTAACGTCAGCCCCGCGGAGCTTCACGGACACAGCACGCCCGCCCTCCCCGAGACAGCCAGGAGCGATACGCTGCGCAGAGCGCGGAGCAGAAAGCCAGAAACATCCCGTATCGATACGGCAAGTGACGTGGGTATCCCGCTGCGCACCGTTCCTTCGCCGAGGTGCCCTCTTGGCTGGCTGCAGAGCTTACTGCAAGCGCCGCCGAGAGGTGCCGACGCTTGGATACACCAGCGTTGACAAAACCACCCAGGTTAGACACGTAAGAATTAATATTTATACGTCTTAAGTGGGACCACGATCCGAACACCAGCAAAACAAGCTCACACACGCAGACTTCGTGTCAACACGGTGCCTGGCAGAGAGGCACCCACGGCTCGGAGGAAGTCAGACAGAAGCTTTGATGCAGCTCTCCGCAAGAAGCAACGAGCATATCTCCTCAGCAGAGCCAATTAGACCAACAAAGGACCTTTTTTAATTTAGTAACGCTGCTTCCCGGGCTCAAGACAGTCCACCTGAAGGACTGTACCTGCACAGTCCTGTATGTTCGGGGCCAGGTTCACTGAGCAGAAGCAGCACTGGCCAGTAAATCATTGCCTGTAAACGCTTCAGACACTTGCATAAGGACAGGATTGTCAGCTCAATGCCGTGGCGATGCTCCTCAATTTCCTTCAGCATCTCCAAGCTCAGCAACCAGCACCCCAGCTATTCGCCCAGGAACTAGAGAAAAGGATGCACTCACCTGCTTTCGTTATCCAGAAACACAGAACTGCTGCTTTTCCCAAGGGCTTCACTGATGGGAGAGAGGCAGAAAGGGGAAGAGAAGGCATCGGAATCAGAGTCGAAAGTACTGTCCCTGCTTACGTCATCAGCAGACAGCTCCAAGGAGCCCTCGTCCTCCCCTGGCTCTGGCCTGCAGTCCAGACCATCCTCCGTCCCCTCCACCGACAGCTCCGACCTGTTCTGCTCCTCCTGGGAGCTGATTGTCAACAGGATTCCTGAGTCGCTGCGGGCAGGCCGGGGGGACCGGTGGGTGCCGTCTGCTGCGGGGCAGCACTGGGAGAGCCTCTCCCCTTCCGAAGAGGGGGAGCTGATGTCAGCCACGTCTTTTACAAGCTGGGACACAGTCAAGACGTCTTCCTTCAGGATCACTGCCCCTCTCTGCTCGGTGGGAGATGCCTGCCGGACAACGCCGAAACCCTGAGCGTGGCGGCCGCGTTTGCGGGGAGCTTTATGGACAGGGGAGCTCTCAGGAGTGATGTAGCGCAGGGCTTCTTCATCCTGCCTCTGAATGCGGGAGTTTGGCACCCAGGCAAGGATAAGCGTGGTTCCGAGTAGCTCGTCCTTCTCCATGTACAAGCACAAATAGCCTTGGAGAGAGCAAAGGAGCGGTCGGTTATGACACAGCTTTACGCTTAGGAAACCGCGTAAGCCTGAAATTTGCCCTTCCCCATCTCCCCCCACTTCCCCACCATTACAAACCAAACCCTTTTATTTACCAGGAGGGGACTCTGCCAAAGGAACTGTGGAGTGCTCAACATTATTCAGTATTTACAAATATTTCAAGTCTGCATACGGCTTTTGGATAGCCGAAATTCCCTCTGCTCTAAGTGGACACAGAAATGACATGCAAATACTCCAGCTTCCTGGACGGATTACTAATCAAGAGTGAATCCTGGAATATGTTACCACATGAAAAACTTCTGTTTGTTAGTTAAACAGTTTCAAGTGCCAGCTTTAAACAGCTCTTTCTTAAGAGTATTTACCTTGGTGTAGTTGAAGGGCTACAATTTTCATGGAAAGCTTATAGAAAAAAAAAAATACAAGTCACACAAAACGGGAAGCACAGGTCAATGTTCACAGGATAATGAGTTTCGTGAGGCCAAGCCAGTAGCCACGGCTCTCTTTGATGAGAACATGAAAGGGCGCAGTAACAGATGAGAATAAAGGGACAGAGCAGTATTTATCATCATTTTCTCCAGTGCACGCAGCCACAATTGGGTTTTCTTTCTTCCCCCTTTCCCAGTGGTCCTGGAGGCCACTCTAGCAATGACGGTTACAGGATGGTACTTGGCTTCCCTGATGTGCTGGTTTCAGGCAGGAAAGAGCCGCTTTTCTTCAAAAAAAAAAAAAAGGCTGGCCCAGGGGGGGCCGAGGGAACAATACACATATTTGAAAGTGCAGCAGAAGTTACCGTCCCCAAATGACAACTGTCCACCTTCTGGCAATACAAAAGGACTTACTAAAACAGGCAAATCCACATCAGCCCAGAAGAGAAAGGAGAAACGTCAGCAATTTTCCTACTAAAAGGAGAGCTGATGGATCAGCTTGTGGATGCCTTGCCTTAATCCTCCACCTTGCTCTGTCCCCCACTGGCACCTCTTCACATTTTCGAGCCCAAGACGCAGGATCTGATACAAATACCCCCCCAGGGAGAGAGAAAAAGAGCGAGCGAGCAGTGTCTGCAACACCCCCTCACCTGGGTGATGCTCCCCGACGCTTTGCAGCAGTTCAGGTGGGTGCACACAGACATTGTTCTTGGAGTAGATGATCTCCCCGTCAAGTACCGGAGACGAGCTGCTGCCACCACCAGCGTTCAAGGCCAGGAGGTCAGACGCTTTTGAAGAGGCACGTCGGAGGAGTCGCCCCAGAGACATCGCCAAGGAAATGTTTCCATTATCCGTCTGCTTTAATCAGGAGCCAGATTCAGAAGACCTGCCAAGGAGGAGGCAAGAATAGCGTTGGAACAAAGGTAACGGCAGCACAGCGCCCGTGAGAAGCAAGAGGTGTCCCGTCAACCGCTGCATCCAGCCTAAAACTCAAGGAAGAGCCTTCAAGCGCGCTGGAGCTGTAACATCACCTCTACGTTTTAAAGATGCTGACGTACAGAACCCCGGGATGTTTTCCTCTGCAACGAAGAAATACGAAGGCAGCAAAAACCCCTCATTTCGCCCATTACTGTGGGGAGGAAACAAAAGTGCTGCTTGTCACTGAGAACCGCTCGTTAAGGGGATCTGCTGAGCGACGCAGAGCTGCCCGAGGTGTCACTGTCCTGGGGATGTCACGGAGTCGGAGCAGACCCCAGAGGGCTCCTGCAGCACAGAAAAACCACTGAGACCATGACATTAAACAAGGTGCTGCTGCTTCATCCCCAGTAACCACTGATCTCCAAACAGCCACCAAACTAAAGCTCATCGTGGGCTTACCAATTTTTGGCATAATCCTGCTGTGCATTTGAAGGTTTTGGCTTGGGTTCGTTTTGTTGGGGCTTTTTTGAGCAGTGATGGTTCAACAGAGCTTTTTCAGAGATAAGTGGCAAGAGACCCACACTCAGCACGGTGGGCAGGCTCCAACAGCAGCATATGGCACGGCGAATCCCGGCAAGCGTTCCCTCTATCCACAGGTAACTTTAGCCAGCTGTGCAGTATGAGCTCTCCAGTGAATCCAGGGGGCTCACCCAACTATAAACTGTTTGGCAGGCAGATCGGTGGGTCTTGCACGTAGCAATCCCACAGCCAGCCCAGCACAATTCAGCGCCGAGCAGGCTCGACCTGCTGCCGCCGTCCCTGGCTGGGCAGCGGACCATCAGAGGCACGGTGGCTGCTGTTCTGCCAAAACACACCAGGAGAGGAAACAGCAGCTTCTGTTCCTTTGTATTTACGTGGCCTTACTCGCCCGTGAACAGGCCAGTCCGACCTAGCACGCACGGCCACGGTGCCAGGGCCGGGGGCAGCGTGCGGGGAGATCAGCTCGGCGTGTTCCTCGTGACACGTCCCACACCGCGGTCTGCGGAGCAGGCAACGGGCAGCCAGAAATGAAGAGAGAAGCAGACAGGCCCTGACGATGACCTAAGGTCCCTTCCTGTCTAAACCGTTCTCTGATTCTGTGTTTTGCACTGAATGCAGGAAACATTTAGGGCCCTACAACATCCAACATTCAGTAACTCCGATTTCTTTAAGCATGGTATCAGTAGTACCTCTGGACAGACGAGGAAGCAAGAAGGCAGAAAGGGCAAACGGAAACCAGCGTTTCTCAAAGCAGAGCGAGATCAGGAGGGAAGGAAAATAGCTGTCCTGATTCTGACAGATTTGTACACACGCAAGACTGCAAAGGAGACTGGAAGCAGTTGACAGAGCCCTCGTTAAAGGACAGACCATTGGTTTAACTGGCAATCCGTAGATCTGTCACCTTGAATCACAGCACAAGCGCTTTCTGCATTTGCTGGACCTTGAGGGAGAAGCCCCAACCCTGCCATGTACCGTGCCCAGCGTTTCGGGTAAGAGAATGGCTTTACAAGTCCTTTGCACCCACATCTCCTCCCAGCCCCAAACACAACACGCATCTGCACGTCTCAGCCCCCAGAAAGCAAACACCAGTGGAGCCATATGCTTGTTCTTGTCCGGATTGCCCAAACCCACAGCACTGTTTCAGGCTTTGGGCTGTACGCTGGAGACGGTAATTTGCCTGAACCCTATTTAAAGTGCAAGTCACCCGTCCTCTGATTGCACCCTGCGAGGATATGGACAGTAAACTCTGCTGCAACCCCTCCTTCCCACCGCCAAGTTACCACACACCATTTCTACACCGTGCTGAGGGAGCCTCCAGCAGTGATGTGGAGCAACCTGGATGGCATCAGAAGCCCCGAGCCTCCGGCACATCTCTTACCACACCACTTTGGGGTTGCATGGTCTGCTCAGCTGTACCCCGCTGCTGACTGAAAGCAGCCTGGGATACCCGACCCTTGAGCTACGTCATCGCCAGAACTCTGAAAGCTCAAAACCCGCGCAGGCAAAGGAGGAAGGTGGTATCAGGCGGCTGCTGACCAGGGAATGCTTCCTCAGAAAACACAAGCGAGCTTTTCCTATTAGGGACAGCAGATGGAGGTCAGCCTGTGTGATATCCTAGTGCAGCTCTCCAGTGGCTCTCAGGAATGCAGGCAGGGGTGCGGGACTTCTCTGCCAACAGAAGCAACGTTAAATCAGCTTTTGCCCAGCAGAGAAAGAACAAAGCAACAGGTACAAGATCAAAGGCTGCTCCCTGGAAAGCAGAGGGAACGTAAAGGGAAACACCACTTTGATCCTGCAGTTGCTTCAGCACGGCCTGACCTGCCGGTGGACGGTGCTGCAGGCACACACACGCGTAGCCTGGTCAGGAAGAGGCAACACAAAAAGGCAGGAGGTGAAGAATATGACGTCCTGCCAGCACAGAAAATCAGTCTGTGCATTTGTCTTGCAGAAGAGCTACAGGTCAGACATCAGAGACCACTACAAACAAACAGCTAAATAGACTGGGAGACATAAATGTCATCAGCAAGGCTCAATTTAATCCTTGCACCGTTGCTACAGGCTAGGGAATTCCGTGTAGCTTTGGTTGCAGCATTAAACAGATGTAAGTCACTGGAGAGTTTCAGGGAGAGCGACAAGAGCGACCTGGGAAGGGATTGTGAAAGAAATGGGAATGCAATTCATACACGTGAATTGGCACTGCCAAAACCAGGCAGAGCTGTCTACGGGGCACAGGAGAAGTAGAAGGGCAACTGAACTGGGGCAAGGAATATCTAGTTTAGTCATTCCAACAGCAGGGATAACGGTGTATGACAATGGGGCAACCTGAAGAGGCCATTCCCATCACCGTGGGGTTTTCAAGGACAGGCTGTAGAAATAGATGGGCAGTAGGTCCCAGTTATCCCTGGGAGTGTCCAAGGCCAGGCTGGATGAGGCTTGGAGCACCCTGGTGTAGTGGAGGATGTCCCTGCCCATGGCAGGGGGTGGGACTGGATGATCTTTAAGGTCCCTTCCAACCCAAACCATTCTATGATTCTATGATGGACAGGACCTCTGAAGGTCATCTAGTTTACTCGTACAACCCCACAGGTCTCTGAAACACAGCCGAGAACGTGCCTTTCCTTCTCACGGTTCACACCACGCAAGCCAGCAAGTAACGCAAAGTCCAAATCCGCAAGGTTTGCTGTTCGGAGCCCTCTGAGTGGGACAACATCTGCACACACAGTCCGTGGGGTCTGGGCTGTGAGGAGGAGCAGGTATTGCTGCTGCCTCTTCTGCAGCCTTGGGAAGGCAGGCGGGAACGATCCTACAGCTAAGTCAGCATTAAATTAGCACCATTCAAAAAAAAATAAGTACTTTTCATAATAATTTTCTATTTATCCCCTGATCTGAAGGGATTCTTTTCAGTGTGTAGAGACAACCCAGCTCTCCAGAAGCTGAAGCACTGAATTAGCCGATAAGCTCTTGCTGAGTGCCAATATTTATTAAGCATACATACATTTTCTTCTCCCACACATCAACTGTCGCCACTAAAACTCTTTGCTACAGCTACCGAGTGTGTTTGCTCAGCCCCTGGCTGCTCTCCCAGGCAATGCCAGCACTTCTCAGCCACGGGAGAGCTCAGAAACGTGCTGGGGAGCCAACTCCTGAAATCACCCCAGGAGCCTCTTCCCAAGAGCCTGACCAGTTCCAGCCAGCAGCATCTCAAATAACACCGGCTGCTCGCCTCCCGTCGAAATGCCCTTCCCCTTCTCACAAACGGATAAACAACAAAATCCTGTTTGGCTTGGCAGATCGCGGCCTCACCTTGGCAGACGCTGCTGGACCAAATGTCACTGCCTCCGGTTGCCCAAGATCCCTGTATTCCGGCAGAGGAGGCGATGCAGAGCTCCCGCAGGGGCTGACACGGGCTCCAGCACGCTACTCCTGATCCGTGCAGCACACGTTGACACCAGAGCAGCTCACGAGCGCGCGAGGCTTCTCTCACAAATACCTGTACCCTACAGAGGCGTACGACAGCCCGCGCTTTGGGGTCGGCTGCAGCCCACAGGTCACGCTGCGGAGCGCTTTGCGCCTGGCAGCGGCTCTTAGGGCTCCGAGGGCAAATCTGCGCAAGACTTTAATAGTTTTACAAGCGGAGTAGGCCAAGTTACAAGGCTCTTGAAGCGAAACATGAGAGTTACAGCATGTCTGGGCACAGAGGAGAAACACGAGCCGTCAAACAGCAGCACGGAATTGAAGTGTGAAGCGCCCTGTGTAAGAAAAACGCAACAGGCTTTTTTTGCCCGTAATAACCTAAATGTGATTGCACACGCTGAAGGAGTACAGAGTCGTCGCGCTGTGGAGGGTCTCCAAGCCCCTGCCTCCTCCTTGGGAAGAGCAAATGCTGGGTTTGCACCTCTGGTAGCTCAAGCGGAGGTTCCAGCGCGTGGGAAGGCAGAGCGACCGGAGTACGGGAGTCAGTACTCGCAGCTTCTTTCCAGTCCTCTGACTGGATTTTCTGTGCAACTCTCAGCTAGTCACTCACTTGATCTACACTTCTCTGTGTACGTGTGAGAGCCCTTGTAACGACCTTCCCTTTGTATCGCAATACCTCTACGTTGCGGGGAAGCTTTCGCAACTACCAGCTATTAGCTGGAGCTATTTAAGATGACCTAGCCAAATCAAGGAAAAAAGTTTACCATAGGGAGCCGTTCTGAAGTCATCCCGTTTCATGGGGAGAATTATGTAGGTCACCAAAAAGTCTTTCATTCCTGACCTGCTGGTGCAGCAGTGGCACGCAGAGTACAGAGCAAAGGGAAAGCAACGGCAGTTGCCAGCGAAGGCTGAAATCCTCACGCTCGCCCAACTCCAATTCCAGTCACTTCAGTGGAACAGATTCCGCTCAGATGCAGCTCAGCTGAGAAGGTAAAAAAGGGACAGCAGCCTAAATAACTGCAAGTTTGTGACTCAGAGACAAAAAGGGAATCGAAATGCTATCATCAGAGCCCACCCGCTGCTCCCAGCTGCACCTCCTTAGGCACAGAAAAGCAAACAAACAGCTTACCGCCCCTCCAGCACTGAAAGTCAAACCGCCACACACGCTCTGGGGCTGAGGAAGGATTTCTGCCACATGTCCCTCCGTCCCAAGTTTAAACGTCACTTCATGTTCCTTAACTGCCGTGCTTGGGCAGCAGTTTTTCCACGGTTTTTTACTTCCAACGTCCTGTAGCCACGGCCTGGCAACGCTCACAGCACTAGATCCCTAAATATCAGCAATCCCAGGAGCCTGGTCTCACAGCTGAATCGACGAACTCATTGCAAAGTCTCTTCTTAAGACGACAGACATCAGAGCACGCAGTTCTGCCACCCTGACATTCTGAAACAGTCCCCCTGCCCCAGGCAGGACCCTGCCCCCCTGCCTTCCTGCCAGCGGGACAGAGAAAGCCACGCTCTGCCCCATCCCGGCTCTCCAGCTTTACACCAGCCCCACGGCGAGGCACGGAGAACAAACCCCGATGCTCAGCAAATCCCACGCGGGGTCGGACAAGCAGCCTTCAGAGACTTCTCTGGTTTTAGCCATTGTCAGCAGAATGAGAACGAGCCCCTCTAAGCCAAAAGAAGCAGCAGGCCCCGCATTTTCACCCTGAGCTGTCCCAGCATCAGCCTTCACATTTCTATTTTCTCTTAAGAAGACCTTTCGTTTTTATTACTTCCCACTCGTAGCAGCAAGTAAGAACATAGTACTAAGACAAGCTACCACTCTGCTCGGAGAGGAAGCAGCAGCATCTTATGGAGACCAGCAGCACAGCCAGCAGTACACCAACACAGTCCCTGCCCTGGGGCGCCCGGAGGCCGCACAACGCCCTGCCAAGGCCCCCGACCATCCCTCTCCGCTGATAACGGGACTCAGCCAAAGAAGAGGCGGCTGTTGGGGTCAGGGAGGGAAGGAAATCGTAAAAATCCGCCAAGCCGCAGGGAGCCGCTCCGAAAGAGCGGAGGATAAAGTTTGAGAACTACGTCGCGTTCCGCTTTTTGCCAGCCCCGAGCCGGCAGCACCGCGCCCGCCTCCCCCGCGACCCCCAGCGCAGCGCGGGGGGCTCCGGCAGGCAGCGGCGGACGGGGAGCGGAGCAAGGGAAGACAAAGAGTGGGATACAAACATGGACGCATCACCAGGGGACCGGGCGGGATACCCGCGTGCCTCCTCCCCGGGCGCGAACCCGTGCGACAGCCACACGCGTAACGAGCAGCCGGCCCGCGGGCCCAGGTGGGCCGGGGCAGCCGGTGCAGAGGCCCACGGCCCCGGCGCACGGAGCCGGCGTTACACGCCGCCCAACGCGCCGGTGGCGAGCGACACCCCGCGCGGCCCCGGCGCTTTTACCGGCAAAGACGAGCCCGAGGAAACTTCTGGCGGCTCCCGCGGCTGAACGGACCGACCCAGCCCCGCCCCGGGCGAGCTCCGACCCACCGGGCCCCGCGCCGGGGCCGCTGCCACCGCCCCGCTCCGCCCGGCCCGGCCCGGGGGTGTGTGCCTTCCCGCTGGCCCCGCCCCCCGCCGCCGGCGTGACCCGCGGGGGCCCCGGGCGGGGCAGCCTCCGCGAGGGAAGGGCGAAGAGGGACCCCCCCTCCCTAGCACAGCACGCCCCGCCTGGGCTCCGGCGCCGTTACCCGTTGGCCGTACCGTGGCGGGCGGGACGCCGCGGGCCTCTCCCGCGCCCGGCGGGCGGCGGCGGGCTGAGGTGGTGCGGCCCGAGTCCCCCCTTCGTGAACTGAGGTGGTGCGGCCCGCAGCGCTCACGTGACCGGGTGTTGACGCGTCGCCTGGCAACGAGAAAGCGGTTCCCGGTGGCGGTTGAGTGCGGGGTTGGGCCGCGGCGGTTGGCTCTCACGGACCCGTGAGGAGGGGCGGCCTGCAGGAGGCGGGATAACGGGCTCTGGGCCCGGGCGCTGTGCTGGGGCTCACTCTCTCGCTCCCGCGGGCCGCTCTGGTTGCAGGCGGAGGCCAGCCCCAGCCCCATGGAGGAGGCCAGCCCCAGCCCCGTGGAGGAGGCCAGCCCCAGCCCCATGGAGGAGGCCGCCGGTACCGCAGTAACGCGATCGGGGGTGGAATTCGGCTCTGCTGAGCGTGCTGCGGACAGAGTTCCGTCGCATCTTGCTATGGAGGTAACTCCCTTTGCAAAGTTCACAGGGCAGCGTGTTCCCCTGAGTTCCTTCCAGAGCAGTGTCTGCATGGAAGCGGCTGCAATAGGAAGACGTGAAACAGGGGGGCAATTATTGCGGAAAATAAATGTGGTTACAGCCCTGTGCATCAGCAGCGTCTTGGAGCAGGTGCTTGTCACTCAGCTTGACGCGTTTCTGCTGTGGGCGCCTTAGGGAGGAAGCTATCCGCGTCCCAGATGCACGTACTCGGGCTCTTTTTTTGAGGTTTGCTGCTGATAAGTTTTCTTCTTCCTTTGGTGCTGCACAACGCTTGAGTTTGGCAAATGATCTTATGGAATAAACCAGCGTCTCTTTCAAAAGAAAGAGCGAGCGGAATGATTTGGCTACGTGTAGTGCAGGCTGGGAGGCTTGCTTTAATAAATCCCTGGGGGCGTTTTTTGTCAGGATTTTTACTTCGTGCCGGGTGGGTGGCTTGTTTTTGCAAACGAGTTCCAACTCCTAAATTGAACTTCTGTGCCCTGTGACCAAAAGGTTGTTACAAGACCGTAGCACGGACATTAACCCGAGTTCCCGCTCCGCTGTAACGCTGCTCTGCTCTTTGCCTGGGTTCCCTGCCAGGCAATCGAGGCAGAGACCTGGAACGACAGTGAGGAGGAAGAGTCTGTTCCTCGGGAGGACCAAGAAGAGACATTTCCCCCAGCAGAAAGAGGAGTCTGCGGGGATACAGAGCTGTGTGTTAGCTCTGCAGAAGTGAGACGCTATAACGATGTATATGACCTTATTCTCAGAAGGCGTGATCAGTATTTGTCACTTCGAATTCTCCCGGTGCGGTTTGATGGCTGCAAATACAAAATCAAACCAGAACTGGGACAGGGAGAAGCTAACTGGTCGAGCACACAGCATACAAAACCTGACAAAAGTGGGGAGGTTCCTTTGTGGTGCATTGTGTGTGTGAAGGTTTTATTAATCAGGAGCGACACAATATACCTGTGTGCTGATTTTGGAGCAAGGCCCTCTTTTGATTCTTTGTCTGCATTGTTCGTGTCTCGTGATGGCAAAACCAAGCAGATTTTTTTGGGGGCAAATAGATTGAAAAGCTGTTTCAGGTGACGGATTTTATGTTTCAGGAAAAATCTCCTGAGATTTGCTTGGGCAAAGTGGAGTTAGACAATTGTCCTCCTGAATTGGGTGACGTGGAGCAGCCACTGAGAGGTGGAGGAGCCCCTCCCCTTCCTTCAGGAGCTCCTCTGCAGGCACCTGCGTTGCCAGGGGAGTTGACCAGCCGCACAGAGTCAGGTATCATTCCGTTTCTCATTAAAGATACCATCGGTCAAGCACAGTTTCTAGTTTTCTCTCACTCTGACCATTGTTAATCCAGCTGGAGGCATACTACAATGAAATCTAAGCCTTTTTCTTTTGGGGGATGGGGTCCAGGTAACACTGGAGAACCCATTTCTCTCTCATCAGAGTCTGCCTTTGAGCAGTTCAATCAGCTTAGTAGTGAGCATGGCGACCAAAGATGGGAAGAGGAGAGCCAGCAGCGTGGAGCTGAGGAACACGAAGTAAGTGGAAGACGTGAAGAAACCACAGAAGAAAAAGAACTGATCGCCTTGGATCCCGAACATGTGAGAAGTCTTCAGATGTTGTCACTCCTTGCAGACTTGCTGGGTTTATTTGTATGAAGTGTGTGAGGTAAATTGTAAGCAGTGGCTTAGGTGTCTGCCAAAACACCATGTTTAAAACCAGCTTTTGCAAACTCCTGATGTGTCTGATTCCTCAATATTAACCTCGAAATTGCAGGTTGAGGAGTCAGCAAGGTAGTGGACAAACGTGGTACTCCTCAGTACTCCGCAAAGAGACGTACTCGCAGCAAGAGTGAGTTGGATGGGCTCTCAGATGTAGCTCATCCGATACGTTTCTGACCTCCAGATACTCTCAGGAGTCACTTCCTGATGTCCACAAACACCCGCCACAGAACAACAACTCGTTAGAGTGTGGCTAAAATAAGAACGCAGGCGGCTATGGCAGAAAATATGAGGGTTTATTTAACAGTGGGCGTAGCAGTGAGGTTTCTTCATCATTTATTTGCACAAGTATGTTAATCAACATCGCACTTCTTTACAGCCTCTGGTGATAAAATTCCAGGCTGCCCTGAAGAATCACCTTACTAAGGAGATGGAAAAAATGAACCTAGAGCTTCAGGAGCTGGTATAGGGCATTCCTCCTTTGCCTTCCCGCAGCAGCCCATCCCTGTCCAAGCTTTAGGCAGGCAGCTGATCTCCTCTTGTCTTTGCAGAGGACAGCAAAGAAGAAGGGCGAAGCAGAGATAGAGGAGCTTGAGGCGATTCTCTGTGGGGAGCAGCAGGAGCTGGCCCATCTGCAGAGGGAACTGGAGAAGATCCACGACCGCTGTTCCCAGACGGCCACAGTGCGTCGGCAGCTGGAAGAGGAAGTGGAGGGCCTCAGGCTTTCCTATAAGAAAACGTGTCAGAACGCGGAGGATGAACGCAAACAAGGTGACCGAGGCAGCCCTTGTAATGGTTCCTAATTCTTGTGCTACGTGGAGGAGTGACTTTGAATACATGTCAAGCATTGGAATGGAAAATAGCGTAAAATTCATCAGGAATAATGCGCTCATTGGGAGATTTCACAGATATTCCTGGTTGCCGTATGATTTCTGTCGTTTCTCAGACGGTGTTGCTACGTTGCACTCCTAGGAAGCTCTTTAGGACTAAACCTGAGCCTGTTCCTGGCTGGTAGGCTGTTCTGTGACTGAGCAGAGGGAAAACCCCTCGCTGTGTTGTGTTTGTGTCTCTGTAGGGGCGGGGTGAGATTGCAAAGGTTGTAGGTCCCTAGGGGCATCTGGGAGCATGGGAGCACCAGCCGTGTGGCAGCCCCTTCCAGCCAAAGGAATGGGCCAGGAAGCGATAAAACCCTTCTGCTGGCAAGGACAGCTAAGCCTTAAAGTCTATTGCCTGGGCAGTTTTTGCGGGTTATTGAAGAAAAGGAGAGGAGCTGAGATAGAGAGAAGTTCTGTTTTGGGGCGGAGGAGCGGGTTCTCAGCCTCCCGAGGCCCCTTCTTTGACTTCCTGGGATTCTCTGTGCTGGGAATCAAGGAATTGCTTACCAAGATTCTTAGCTTTGCTTGTGGAACTATGCTCCAAAGCTGATGTAAATTCCCATTTCAGGGGAGGGCGGATTTAGCTGGGGCTTCTGTATTTCTTTCCCTTTTCCCTCTGTTTAAAGCGTGTGTTTAAACATACTCTCCTGTAAATACTTTTCCTCCTGCCTCCCCAGTTTCTGCGATGCAGACCCAGCTTGACAACCTGGCCTTGCACCTCTTCTACATGCAGAACGTGGACCAGGATATGCATCATAATATTTTACGACTGAAACAGTCGGCAAATAAGGCTGAGGCAGAGGAGGTCCAGGCTGAGGTGGAAAAGAAAAGAGAGGTAAAACTGCTTTAAAGTAAATAAATACAGATGACAGTTTGTGGTGAGTCTTGGAGGATGTGCTGCCTTGTCAGAAGGGAGGCTGTAGTGACAAGCATGGAGATGTGTGGGGATATTTTTCCCAAATAATTAAAAAAAACCCCAAACAAACCCAAAATGCACCCTCCCACATAAGTAGGCTCTTCTAAAAATGAGAAGAATCCCCCACCAGGAAGATAGCAGCATGTCAGAAACCTTTGGGCAGTACAAGCCTTACAAATCACTCTTCACCCAAGCAAAGGGGGGGTGGGGGCAGAAGGGTATTTGGTAAAGAAGTATCGGAAGGTCAAGTGTACCAAACTGGGAGGAGTGGCTGCCACGCCAGAAGGCCGTGCTGCCATCCAGCGTGCCCTGGCCAGGCTGGAGAGCTGAGCGAGGAGACAGCGGATGCAGTTCAGTAAGGGCAAGTGTGAAGTGCTGCATCTGGGGAGGAACAACCCCCTGGATCAGCACAGGTTGGGGCTGATCTGCTGGAGGGCAGCTCTGGGGAAAAGGACCTTGGAGTCCTAGTGGACAACAGGATGACCATGAGCCAGCAGTGTGCCCTCGCGGCCAAGAAGGCCAGTGGCATCCTGGGGTGCGTTAGGGAGAGTGTGGCCAGCAGGTCGAGGGGAGTTCTCCCCCTCTGCTCTGCGCTGGGGAGGCCTCCCCTGGAGTGCTGTGTCCAGCTCGGGGCTCCTCAGCTCCAGAAGGACAAGGAGCTGCTGGAGAGGGCCCAGCACAGGGACACTGAGATGATGAAGGGCCTGGAGCCCCTTCCATGTGAGGGAAGGCTGAGAGAGCTGGGGCTGTCCAGCTGGGAGAAGAGGGGGCTGAGGGGGATCTTATCGATGCTGATCACTATCTAAAGGGGGGGTGTCAGGGGGAGGGGGCCAGGCTCTGCTCAGGGGTATCCAGTGACAGGACTAGGGGCCATGGCCATCAACTGGCAAACAGAAGGTTCAGCCTGAACGTGAGGAAACCCTTCTGCCCTGTGAGGGTGCCAGAGCCCTGGGACAGGCTGCCCAGAGAGGGGGGAGTCTCCTTCCCTGGAGCCTTTCCAGCGCCACCTGGACTTGTTCCTGTGGGATCTGCTCTGGGTGATCCTGCTCTGGCAGGGGGTTGGACTGGATGATCCCTAGAGGCCCCTTCCAACCCCTGACACTGTGAATCTGTGGGAATTGCTCACCGTTAGGGTGAGTTTGGCAGTGCAAAGTGACCCGTGGAAGTGAAGGGAGCCGCTGGGTGTGCTGGAGCTCCCTCTGCTGCCGCCTGCTCCAGCAGGACACAGCCTGAGCAGCGCTCCTGCAGAACTGCACGCAAAGCGTGGAGATCGAAGGGATTTCGATTCGTTTTTTAAACCAAGCATTTTAAAAGGCAGATAGTTAAGGTTCCCAGCTGCTGGGGAGATGAGACGATGCAATCCACGCTGACAGGAGTGAAAGCTGCCGCAGATCTGAGTGTCGGTTTACTACTGCGGTGGGGTAATAAAGGAATCGGCAAAGATCCGTTCTCTGGAAAGTTGGCATAGCGCACTCGGGAGCCGTTCGGGTGTGAACGGAAAAGTCTGAGTGGGCATCCAGCTCATCCGGTTGCCAATTTAATGGCTTCTCTAGGCTCTGTTATCCTGGTGGAATACAGCGGGTTTGCTCACCCTGCACTCTTCGACTCTTTAGGACCTGCTAGTAGAGCGTTTAACCAGGCAAGCCTGCGAGCTGCAAGAAGAGCTGGCCCTGTTGGAAGCTCAGTATGTGGCCCAGGTGGAGGACACAAAAGTGATCCGGCAAGCAGTGAATGAGGTAGGAGGGTGCTTTTTTCACTTCTGCTTAATATTTCCCTCCGGAAGACTTGACCCCTTTGGCTCATGCTGACGTGCTACGTACAGTGTAGGCCAGAGCTACGTGGTTCCTTTCTGTTCGCAGGAATGAAGGATTTCTTTTTTTCCCTTTATCCATAGGAATTGCCTGTAAATCACTTCCTTCCCCACCACCTTCAGCATTTTTCTTCTCGCAGATCTACACTCCCTGGTCTGGTCTGACAATAAACTAGCCACCTATTAGTTGAAGCTGTTCCTGCCCAGCACATTATGATCGCATTGTCATGTGAATTTGGTTTCTCAACCCAGTATAAATTCATCCTGTCTACAGATTCTCTCTTCCTTAGGCTTGTATGGAGGTGCAGGCTATTAACATGGAGAAAAAGCGCTTGCTCAGCCACTGGAATAGTAGCTTGGCTGCAATGCAGCAGAGAGACGAGGCCTATATTGCCACACAGGAGTTGCTGAGGTACGGCCTTTGAAAACAGTCCCAGGGGAGACCCCAAATAATTTGGGCAGGAGGGATTCTAAAAAAGACAGTGTGTCTCCTGTCAGGTTCGTTACTGCGTGTGCAGGATAAGTCAGACAGAATGAGCTTGCTGCTCTAAAGCACACAGTAAGGTTAAAGGATAAGAAACACTGTTCTTTGTTACTATTTTCTTTATCCGAACACAACTCTCCCTCGAAATGTGTGGGTTTTTTAAAGCTGCTTGGAGTTCTTCTTTTCATATTTTATTCTTTTAAAAGGGTTCTTTCCCCTTTGCAACATCTCTCAGTCCACAGAGCTGGACAGTGAGGAGGATTTATCTATCGCTTTCGGTTAGGGTTTTGTGATGCCTTTAGAAATCTTCAGGAAAACCTTCCTATTGTTGCCAAAGGAAGTGGCTGTTTGGTTTGGAGTCTTAAAGCTCAGCTGATTCCCTGAGAACAAACAATATGCTTTTACAGGGTGGCATACTGGTAAGAATGGGAGGGCGGGGACAGGGCCTAGAGAAGGAATTAATTGTCCTACACACGTTTCCTTTTAAATCTGAATGTCTCCATCCATCTTCCGATGACTCGGAACTGTCACAGCAGACCAACCTTCCCAGAGATCTTCCTTCTTGGTCAGACGCTGCAATAGCATGTTTGAAAAGACAGTTCAGCACGTGGATCAGTCCCCGGGATGATTTTCCACCTTCTTTGCCTCTCCAGCAAGCACAGACATGACCTCAAGTCCCTAGAAATGGACATCCATGGCTATAGAAAGCCCATCAGGAAGGAGAAGGAGAAGAATGAGTTGCTGGTCACCATCCTGAGCCGTTCCCAGAACAAGGCCAACACGACAAAGAAACTGCTTGCCCAGTGCCTTGAGAGGCAGGAGGCCTTGAAGGTGGAATGTAGCACCTACTCTCGCATTCTCCATGAGACGGAGCGGGCCCTCAGCAGGACCAGGATGGTGAGAAGAGTTCCTTGGAAGAAGAATCCTTTTGAATCGGACACAGGTATTTAATTCCTTTCCCCAAACGGTTGTAGTGATCCTGTCTCTGTCTTCCCTACCTTTTAGGATCAAGCTGCTTGTCTGGACGAGTTGCTGTCCATCGATAAGGATATAAAGAAGGAAACTGATGCCAAGGAGCAGATGGAGAATGAAATCATGGCAAAGGTTCAGGACCAGATGATATCCAGCAAAGCCACAAAGCGCTTCTCCCAGCTGGCTGCAGAGCTTCATAGGAGAAAAACGGATCTGGTACGGTATCCTTGTACCGGGAGGGCAGGGAAGGAGATTGCCTGGAGCAGTGCTTGTCAAGGGTGTTTCGTCTGTGCCTTCATTCCGGTTTTCGGGTCGGCAACTGAAGGTCTGCTTAGTTTGCGACTCCAGTTTGGTTTTCCCAGCGATTTTATTGCAGGATTCTGGTGTGTGTGAGAGAGTTTGGCCAAAAAGGCCTGGCACATAACATACTGTTGCTTCTTACTTAAAAAATAGGGCAGAATGGTGGATCCTGGGAGTATTTCCTGTAAAGTATTACCAGTTCTTATGTACTGGAGGAAGACAGCAGATATGTGATACTTCTACACCCCACACTAAGCGAAGTTATATCCCTACCCCGGTCACAGGATGTGGCATACTCTAAGTAAGGATGACTGTCCACTGAACAGCCGAACGAGACCCGGGGTTCTTGACGGCGTGATAAATTGCTCTCTTTGGGAGTGTGTAACCGGTACAGGTAGAAAAACTGGAAGATGCAGCCACGCGTTTGCCATGCGGAGTTGGGCGGGCTGGCTGCAGCACAGCGTGCTCACACCTCTTTTTCCACGGGTTACTTCAGCCTGCCCCTGCGTTTTGTAGATCAGGTGGATATCGTAAGTCACTGGAAGACTTCCAGGGGGTTGGCTTGCAGTGTGAGAAAGGCCCCTCCACCCCCTTTCTGACACACACACACAAGTGGACACACTGCACTTGCTCCTGCGAGCATCTGTGTTGTAGAGCAGAATATAGTGCAGAGACGGAGCACCTGGAAAACTGAAGCGTAACCTCCATCACGTGTAACGGTGACTTGGGAAGACAAATGCCATCGCTCCAAACGTCCCTCCTCCTTCCTCCTCCTTCCCCCAGCTTTATATGCCAAGCATGATGCCATATGGTCTGGAACACCCCTTTGGTCAGTTGGGGTCAGCTGTCCCGGCTGCGTCCCCTCCCAACTCCTTGTGGCCCCCAGCCCACTCGCCGGTGGGAGGCAGAAGAGGCCTTGGCTCTGCGTCAGCACCGCTCAGTAATGCCCCAAACACCCCTGTGTTACCAACACTGTTTCCAGCCCAAATCCAAACCAGAGCCCTGCAGCAGCTACCGGGAAGAAAATGAGCTCTACCCCCGCCAAAGTCTGCACAGGTGTTCAGGGTCCTTTTCAACAGCCTTATGGCAGGGGTGAATGTTGCTGTCCTCTCCGGTCAGTAGACAGAGAAACAAAGGTACAGGGAGGGTAAGCAGGTTCCTTTGGCTCCGCGCACAGTCCTGGGGGCAGAATCCAAGTCCCCGGTTCCTGTGCTTGGTACGTGGGCGTTACAGGCCGGTGCATTGCTGCTGGTGGCGGTGATTTGTTCTGTCTGTTGACATTCCCAGGAGCTGCGTGTTTCCAGGGTTGAGAATGATATCGCCCAGGTTATTCTGAATGCAACCCACACTGACCGCAGGCTGACAGTTCTCCAAAAAACACGTTGTGAGCTGGACGAGGAGATAAAAACCATCCACGATCTGATCGGCCAGGGTGAAAGGAAGCTTGCGAGGTGCAGCGTCCTGATGGAGAGCAAGCAAGGGGTCATCAGCCAGTACAACAAGAGGCTGGAGGCGATTCTTTCTCAGCAGGGGGTATGTACCTTTGAGTTTCGATCCCAAACGCGGTTTTATGCTTTGTGGTGACGCCGATGCCCTTGATAACTGTCACTGCCTGAGTGCCGCAGAGTTAAAAACGTCAGGCGCCACTTTTGTGACTTAAAAGCTGTGCTGGTTGATGGAAATGCCGACGTTGGTCCAACAATGCGTGTGAAGAGGAGCTGGGGGTAGGGAATTGTGAAATGAGGGTGTGCCTGGCACAGCTTTCCGCAGGGAGTTGTCCACACCTGGTGAAAACGTTGAATGACACCAATGCTCTGGGAGTAAATAGGATCTCGTTATAAAATCTGCAAAGACTGACGAGGGGAGAAGGGAACAGGCAGAGCGACTGAAGGCGCCTGGTGGTTGTCCCCGTTCCAATCCCAGATCCGTCCCGAACACCTTTACGGATACCAGTGTGGAAACGAGTTCATAGACTCATGGAATGGTTTGGGTTGGAAGGGACCTTAAAGCCCCCCCAGTGCCACCCCCTGCCACGGGCAGGGACACCCTCCACCAGACCGGGTTGCTCCAAGCCTCATCCAGCCTGGCCTTGGACACTCCCAGGGATGGGGCACCCACAGCTTCTCTGGGAACCTGTCCCAGTGCCCCCCACCTTCTGCGGGAAGAATTCCTTCCTGATGGCCCATCTCCATCTCCCTCTTTCCGTTTAAGCCCGTCACCCCTTGTCCTGTCAAGTTGTTCCATGGCACCTACTTCGCAAGCTTTGGAAGGTCCAGGCATACCTGTCGTAAGAGCGTAGGAGGCTCTCTTGCCCCAGAGCCTGAGAACCTCTTGGGCTTCTGTCGTGTTTGTTCCTGCGCGGTCGGGAAGGCTTAGTCTCCTTCGGCTCCTGGGAAACAGAGGCAGGAAGGAACTGACAAAATAACAGCGTAGTTGGATTATTTAGAATTAAACTGGACTGGCCTTGGCAAATGATGCTGCAAACAAGTGCTCTAGCAGCTTCTGCCTGATTAATCCCAAACCTTGTCCTCCTACAGCAGCAAGAATTGGGCCCGCTGGAAATGGAGATCAACAGGCTGAGTAAGCAGATAGACGAATATAGTTCTGGGGTGATGACACTGCAGAAGAGCTGTCTCAGTCTGCAGAAAGAGCTGGTGAAGTTAACACACGACCGGGAGGAACAGGAAGCCTCCTTGGATATGTTAAAGAAGCGGGTGATGGTCATGCAGCAGCGGAAGGTGCGCACTGAAAGTGAGTCGTTCCCTAGGTCTGTCTGAAAACGTTCATCCACGAAGGGACAAAACAGGGAGCGAAGGCTTACGGGGGGTAGCGCTAGACCTTTGCCAAAGCAGCGCTGCTTGGCACGCGTGAGTGAGCAGTAACGCACACAGCCCCAGTACTACGCTCGGGGCTGGAAGCCGGGCACCTTCTGCGGGTCGTTATTTCCCGTAATGACCCATCCTGCTGCCCTAACTGACACCGTCGAACCCCGAGTCACCACGTCACGTGTGGCGCTCCTTAAATAAAGTTTGCAAGTCGTCGGTAGGTAAAGGTCCCCGCTTTCCTTGGCCAATCCCAGCTCTTTTCCACAGGGGTCTCCTGCCAAACCTTGATTTTGGGGCCTGTGGAAAAAGGTTTAGGCTGGGTGTGTGGGACGCCGGTGACTCTGCGTGTGCAGCGCTGTCTGGTCTAAGAGCAGTTCGCCACACCTTGTCTCTGTTCACCCCGCTGCTCCTGGGAATTGTAACGCTTTCTTCTGTTCACCTACAGATGAAATTCAGCAGGAAATAAAGGAGCAGAAGGAGCTCGAACGTCACATGAGGAACATGTCAAATGACTTTATCAAGTTGAATGTGTTGATCAACAAGAACAACAGCAGCCTCAAGGAGCTGCAGTGTGGGAACATGATCACAGAGAACGAGTTTGTACGCTCGCTCAAGGTACGGAGGCTTGACATCTCGTTCCCTGGTCTCAACCTCCTCTGCCGATCAGAGGCAAACAGTGACCCTGTGAATCTCGCTCACGCTGACAACGTGCTGGTTTATGCCTCCCAAATCCAGGCAGCAGAAAAAGAATTGGTGGAGTTGCAGGAGAAGCACAGTCAATTGACCAAGGAGAAGGCGAGACTCCTCAACAGCCTGGAGGAAGCAAAGTAGGTCCCAGAGATCCTTGCTGTCTGCCACAGCCTGAATTCTTGTATGTATGTCTGTGTTTTACCTTCCTTCTCCAGTCATCAGACTGAAGCAGCACCAGCAGACGCGCTTCTGTCCCTGGAGAAGAGGAAGGGAGTTTACTGAATGTTTGAAAGGGCCTTTAGCTGTCTCTGGAACCGGCAAGAGAGGAGAGGATGTTGGCTTTGGTTCCAGCATGCTTGTGCCGGGTGTTGCCAAGATCAGTATGGGAGGACTCTGCGGTAACTCGGAGCGAGTATCCCGTTCTGGGGGGGGGTAATTGGGGTCTGTCAGCCCCGGTGACTCTGGGCGTACATGGTTTTACAGCCATCGTACCATTTGCTAAGTTGCAGAGCTTCCTGTCTGGTTTCACCCCGCTCTGTTGTGCCCTTTCCTACAGCCTGTGTGTAAAGTCTTAGCTTCTGCTGAACCGTTCAGCTCCGTGTTGAGCATCGATCTCGGGAGCGCGCTGCTGCGCAGCGAGAGCATCCTCTGTGTGGTGTTGCCAAGGCGCCGCTTTCCCTTTCTGTCATTGCAGGCATCAGATCAAGCTGTGGGAGAAAAAGATCCAGCTGGCGAAGGAGATGCGTGCCACGCTGAATTCCAAGACGAGACAAGGCGAAATCCAAGCCATGAGAACAAAGATTCATAGGATGCGAGTAAGCCACGGGGAAGAGCCCGGGGGGAGGCTGCACACGAGGTGTTCAGCTTGGGAGCTGCTGTAACGTAAGGCAGGAGACGAGAAATGGGCTGGAGAAGTAGCATCTCCAAGGGTACAGCAGCAGCGGTGCTGGAAATCTGACCGCCCTGCAGCTAGATTGAATGAAGTGCATCGGCGTGCACGCGCCCCACGCGTTCCTCGTGCGTGCCAGGCCTTAGGCTGCAGCAGAATGTCTAGATATCCCTGAGAAACCTGCGTAAAACCCAGTACGCCTGCCACCTTGTTCTGTGAGCCCAACTGATGAGCAACAAAATGTTGATTACTAAATATTGCGTCATCTAAATCACCGGTTAGGGAAGTCTCGTGTCTTCTGGCAAAGCAACCCTTCCCTTTCGTTCTCGGGATCCTCCTGCTTTTGCCGTTGCTAATGAGTTCCAGTGAAACCTTTTGAAGGTGATTTTAGATACTCCAGCCCTCTGCCTCCCACACAGGGCAAGCTAGGTTTGGATTTAGAGCAAATCTGGCTTGCCAAGGCTCCCGTGTCATGTGCGATGGGGGATGTTGGGGGATGGGGTGTGCCACACGGAAGATGCCATTTGTAAACGTCGTGTTTTCGGCCTGTTTTCTGTCTGACGCATGGCAGGTCCGCTATGGCCAGCTGATGAAGCAGCAGGAGAAGATGGTTCGTGACATGGAGGCATCTGTTTCTCGTAGAGAGACAATAGCGACTCGTGCAAAGGCTCAGAACAAAACAGGTAAGAAATGTGTCACCAAGAGCGACTTCCAGCGCAAGAGACAGGAGCTGAGGAAGAAGATCAGCGAAACCCAGAAGGTGAGCGAGCGGCGCGGGGCGGCGGGAGTTGGCGTAGCTGTGCTGGCCTCGTACGTCAACGCCTTGCGAGGTGTCAGCGCGCAGACCCCGCAGCCGCGCGGGTGCAGCACTGCACAGGGACAGGCCTGGGGAGCTCCTCTGTTACAAAAGAGAGTTCTGGGAAGATGGACGGGAATGCAGCCGGCCTAAGGAACCGGAATGTGACTTTTCCTTCTCTCCCGTTGACTAGAATGTTGAGGACTGCACCCAAACCCTCCTGGAGCTGGAGAGCGCCCAGGCGTCCCTTAGTGCCTCCTTCTCCGAGAAGCAGCAGAAATTGTGCGAACTGCAGGCTGAGTGCGACAGCCTCGATTCCGAAGCAGAATATCTTCGGAACAAGAAACGATGGGTGAGCGCATCCGCTTCCTTGGGGCGGGTGTAGAACCTGCTGCTTTCTTCTGGTGCCAGCTCCCCGTTGCTGTCTCGCCACCCTCCCGAACTGGGCCTGCTTGGCACCTGATTTGAGCGACGCTGCAAGTTAGCTGAGCACGTTCTGAGGGCTCAGGGCGGGCTTGGGTTGATTCTGTGCCATGCCTGTACCTCGGCAAGCCCTGGAGTGGGGATGCTGTGTGGCTGTTCACAGCAGTGTCCTCCCCAAGAAGCCCAACCCTTTAAGACGTGATGGTTACACAGATCACGTCCTTTCCCGAGTCCTTCTCCCTGTGCAGCCTGCGCTCAAGGCCGTTTGTTGCTTTCCTCAGAACCTTTTGGAGATTGTGGCCTACCAGACGCGCCAGAAGCACCTGCAGGCGGTGAAGGAAGGGAAGTACACTTCCCTGTGCCTCACCGAGCACGCCTGGAGAAAGGAGCGGCAGAAACTGGAGGGCCGGCTCCGTACCCTCAACACCATCGTCCACCAGGTCCAGCGGGAGCATCCTCAGCACCGCAGGGCTCTCCAGGGGCTCAGCTACTGCCTGGATGCCAGGCTGGGCTCGCCGGGAGACTGACGGGTGAAGCACACACAACCTGCAGGCTTTGTCAGTGGGGGAACGGAACAAACAGGTCTGTGTGTGATACTTATTAAAGACGGAGCAGTGCAGAATTGCCATGGTTGGTCCTTTTTACCAAAGGACACCGGCCAAAGGCTGCGGGATGCTTCTGCGGGGGCTGGGGCATGGTTCCACAGGGGCCGGGGATGGTTCTGTGGTGACTGGGGGATGGTTCTGCAAGGGCCGCGGATGGTTCTGCGGGGGCCGGGGGATGGTTCCGCAGGGACCGGGGATGGTTCCGCAGGGGCCGCGGATGGTTCCGCGGGGGCCGGGGGATGGTTCTGCGGGGGCCGGGAGATGGTTCTGCACTGGCCGGGGGATGGTTCTGCACTGGCCGGGGGATGGTTCCGCGGGGGCCGGGGGATGGTTCTGCGGGGGCCGGGGGATGGTTCTGCACTGGCCGGGGGATGGTACCGCGGGGGCCGGGGGATGGTTCCGCAGGGGCCGCGGATGGTTCTGCGGGGGCCGGGGGATGGTTCTGCAGGGGCCGCGGATGGTTCTGCGGGGGCCGGGGGATGGTTCTGCAGTGGCCGGGGGATGGTTCTGCGGGGGCCGGGGGATGGCTGCGGCCGCCGGGGCCCGGGCTGCGCGGCGGGGGCCGGGCCGGCTCCGGGAAGGGGAAGGCGCCGGGCCCGGGCCCGCCTCCGGGCGGTGGCGTGACGCGGTGGAGGCCGGGACGGAACCGGGAAACGATGTCGGGGCGGCGGGTCGCGGCGCTGCTGGCGCTGGCGCTGCTGGTCCCCGCCGGGGCGAGCATCCCCCCGGGCTGCGAGGTGCCCCCGGGAGGCCGCTTCGACTGCGGCCCCGAGCGGCTGCTCACCCGGGAGGGCTGCGAGGAGCGGGGCTGCTGCTACGCGCCCGCCGGCCCCGGCCCCGGCCCGCCCTGGTGCTTCTTCCCCCGCGGCTACCGCAGCTACCGGGCGGAGAACCTGACCGCCACGGCCGGTGGCTACACGGCCCGGCTCCGCCGCGTCGCCGCCAGCTTCCTGCCGCGGGACGTGGGCAACCTGCGGCTGGATGTGGCCCTGGAGACCCCCACCCGCCTGCGCTTCACGGTGCGCTCCGGTCCCCATCCCGGTCCCCCGGTCCCGGCCTCGGACCCCCGCCGACCCACCCTCTCTGCCCCCGCAGCTGCGGGACCCGTCCCGGCAGCGCTACGAGGTGCCCCTGGCCAGGCCGGCGGTGAGCGGCCAAGCTGCCTCCGCGCTCTACGGGGTGTGGGTCAACCCGGACCCCTTCGGCCTCGTCGTGTACCGGCAGCGCGGCGGGCAGGTCCTGTAAGTGCCCGTCTGGCTCCCCTGCCTTCGGGAGGGGGTGGCGTGGGAGTGGGGCCTGACCCCGGCCCCAGTGATGTGCGGGTGGGAGCAGGGATGCGGCAGGGGACAGTGGTGATGGTGACAGGGGACACTGGTGACCATGGCAGGGGACACTGGTGGTGGCAGCAGGGTGGCAGTCCACATCTGCGCGGGATTTGTCCCCCTCTGCAGTTCGCTGCCTGGGAAGGGAGGCAGGAATCCCAGAGCTCAGCCGAAACCTGGGCTTGTTCCACGTGGGGATGAGCATCCGTGTGCCCCCCAGGGCTGGCGGTCCTCCAGCTCGGTCCTACCCTACTCCCCGGCCGCTGGGCACCGCCGGGGCGGTTTGCCGGAGTCTCCCTTTCTCTCCGTCAGGCTGAACACCACCGTCGCGCCCCTCTTCTTCGCAGACCAGTTCCTGCAGATCTCCACCTCCCTGCCCTCCCGTTTCATTTCTGGGCTGGGGGAGCACCTGACGCCGCTGGTCCTTGACACGGCGTGGACCAGGATCACCCTCTGGAATCGGGACATGGCACCTGCGGTACGGAGCGGGGCTGAGGGAAGGAGAGACGGCTCATCCGTGCTTGTGGGGGCGGCCCCACGGCCTCATGTCTTGTCCGGGGCTGAGCGCAGGTGGGTGGGTGGGTGCTGGGCCAGGGTCTCCGGCAGAGCCTCGCCGACACCGTGCTCTGCTCCAGCCCCAGGTCAACCTCTACGGCTCCCACCCTTTCTACCTGGCGATGGAGGACGACGGTTCGGCCCACGGCGTCTTCCTGCTGAACAGCAACGCGATGGGTGAGTCCCGCGGAGGCGCTGGGTGTGGGCCTGGCTCCCGTCCCCATCCTCAGCTTGTTCTGCCGCTGCTTGTGCTTCCCCAGACGTGCTCCTGCAGCCCAGCCCGGCCCTGACCTGGCGCACAACGGGCGGGATCCTGGACTTCTACGTCTTCCTGGGCCCTGACCCCAAGAGCGTGGTGCGGCAGTACCTGGATGTCGTTGGTAGGTCCGAGCCGGGGGGCACGGGCGCTCCCAGGATGGATGCTGTGAGCGTGGCCGGCGTGGCAGAGCGGGACTGGGGGTAGCACGATGCTGGGCCGGCCCTGCGCCCGCCTGGCCAGCACCCACCGTCCCGGCTTCCAGGGTTCCCCGCCATGCCTCCGTACTGGGGCCTGGGCTTCCACCTCTGCCGCTGGGGCTACTCCTCCACCAACATCACCCGGCAGGTCGTGGCCAACATGACGGCAGCCCGCTTCCCCCTGGTAGGTCTCGGCTGCTCCCCAGAGCCTCTGCCCAAAAGCAGCCATGGGGGGGGGGATGATGGGGACCCCCGTGAGTGTGGGGGGGTCGCTGCTCCTTCCCAACCGCTGGTGCCACAGGACGTGCAGTGGAATGACCTGGATTACATGGATGCCAAGAGGGATTTCACCTTCAACAAGAAAAGCTTTAAGGATTATCCAGAGATGGTGCGGGAATTCCACCGCCGCGGGCTGAGGTACATCATGATCGTGGTGAGTGACACCCCGGCTGCGCGGGGGCTCCGGCACGGGGGGGCTGCCCCCAAGGGTGGGGATGGAGCTTCCTCCGAGGAAGGTGGGGAGGCCGTGCCCTGTCCTCGCTGGTGACGCTCTGGCTTTGTGCCCCACCAGGATCCCGGGATCAGCAGCTCGGGGCCTCCTGGCACCTACAAGCCCTACGACGAGGGTCTGAAGCGAGGGGTGTTCATCCGAAACGCCACGGGGCAGCCCCTCATCGGGAAGGTGTGGGGGGGGCAGCCCTGGTCTCCACAATGGGTCTTGAGTGGGGCTGTGGGAGAGGGACCGCGAGAGCCGGAGGGAAACACCCAGGGGATGGCCTTGGGGGGCACATGGGGGCTGTGGGGTGCAGTGGGGCTGGGGACAGCGGGGCTTTTCCCATTGCTGCCTTCCCCCCCGCAGGTGTGGCCGGGCCCCATGGTCTTCCCAGACTTCACCAACCCGGAGACTCAGGAGTGGTGGCACGACATGGTGAAGGACTTCCACGACCAAGTGCCCTTCGATGGCATGTGGATCGTGAGTGGCCCCGGCAGAGCTGTCGGCCGTGGCTCCCCGGCTCCTGCCTGGCACTTCTGCCGGGCCCTGGTGCGGCAGCGGGGGCACCCATTCCCGCCCCTTCCCTCCTCAGGACATGAACGAGCCGTCAAACTTCGTGGAGGGCTCGCAGGATGGCTGCCCCAACAACAGCCTGGAGCAGCCCCCCTACGTGCCAGGTACAGCGAGGGGGTACCGGCCTCGGGGAGCCCCGGGAGGAGCCCAGGGATGCTCCGGTCCCGGCCAAGCGGGCTCTGGGCTCACCCTCGCTCCCGCCTCTCCCGTGTAGGTGTGTTTGGAGGACGCCTCCGAGCCAGGACCATCTGTGCCTCCAGCCAGCAGTACCTGTCCTCCCACTACAACCTGCACAGCCTGTACGGGCTGACCGAGGCCGTCGCCTCCCACGAGTGAGTCTGGGGCTTGTGCCGCATCCCCGGAGGATGCACATCCTGGGGGATTCCAGAGCCAGGAGAGACACCCCTCCCTGTGCTGCGGAGTGGGCACTTTGGGCACGGGGGGCGTTCGGTGGGACTGCCAGCCCGGGCTGGAGCTGATGCAGTGCGGCCGTGCCGGCTGCTGGGCTGGGGGAGTGTGTCCTGAGCCCTGTTCCGTGTCACCTGCCCCATGGACGAGATGTCACCTGCCCCATGGGCAAGGTGGCGCTGGGCGTCTGCTCTGGCTCGTGCCAGCTCTGGCTGCCGGGAGCCGCTGACCGGGGACTGAGCCCCCTCCCCGGCTGGGTGGTGCTGAGCTGACCCTGTCTTGCCCGCAGCGCGCTGCTGAGGATCCGGGGCAAGCGCCCCTTCATCATCTCCCGCTCCACGTTCGCTGGGCTCGGGCGCTACGCAGGGCACTGGACAGGGGATGTCGGCAGCAACTGGGAGCAGCTGTATTACTCCATACCAGGTAGGTGGTGGGGCCTCATCTGTCTCCCCCCCTGTGCCTCCCCAGCAGCCGGAGGCTTCTCCATGGGCTCCGTGTCCCTGGCACCGCGGAACCCCGATGCCCTTTGCACCCCCTCCACAGAGGTGCTGCTCTTCAACCTCTTTGGGGTCCCGCTGGTGGGTGCCGACATCTGCGGCTTCGCGGGCGACACGTCCGAGGAGCTGTGCGTGCGCTGGACCCAGCTGGGCGCTTTCTACCCCTTCATGAGGAACCACAATGACCACGGCGCCCGGGTGAGCCCCCAGCCCTCGCCCCTGGGGCAGCGGGGGTGGCTGGGTGGGGGTGGGCAGGGGGGTGTGTGCCCTGGGCCTGTGCGAGAGGCTGCCCTGTGTGTGTGGGGCTGTGCCATCGGTGCTGGGCTTGTGCTGGGGGTATTCCGTCCCGCGTCCCCAAAATGCACCCACCGTTCCCCCCTGCATGATCTGAGCATCCCCCTTCGGCGTCTCCCCTGCAGCCGCAGGAGCCCTACGCCTTCAGCCCGACCGCCCAGGCTGCCATGAGGAACGCCCTCCGCCTCCGCTACTCCCTCCTGCCCTTCCTCTACACCCTCTTCCACCGGGCTCACTCTGCTGGGGAGACGGTGGCGCGGCCCCTCTTCCTTGAGTGAGTGACCGATGGGTGCTGGTCCCCGCCGGGCACAGCGGGAGGTGGGTGCAGGGTCTCCCTGGCACAGCACCGCCCTTCCCCATCCTTCCCCAGGTTCCCTAAGGACCCCAACACCTGGGCTGTGGACCGCCAGCTCATGTGGGGCGGGGGGCTGCTCGTCACCCCCGTGCTGGAGGCAGGAAGGACCAAAGTCAGCGGCTACTTCCCGGCGGGGACGTGGTACAGCCTCACAGGGGTGGGTGCTCCCCCCCAGGGCTCTCAGGAGGCTGTGCGTGGGCCTCACCATGGGGTCCTGCCTGTGTTCCTGCACCCCACCGCTGGTACCGGCCCCCCAGGGCTGTGTTGGGGTACCTCGCCTACCTTGGCTGCTGGCCATTGGAGGGCTGCGGCGCTGGGCTGGGACCCCCTTGGGGTGCACCCTACGCTGGCTCTTCCCCCTGTTGTCATTTAGGACTCCACCATCCACAGCAAAGGGCAGTGGATCCTCTTGCCGGCTCCCCTGGACACCATTAACGTCCACGTGCGTGCGGGGCACATCCTGCCTCTGCAGGTGAGTCCCTCCGCGCCACGGTGGTGCCGTGATGACCTGTCCGGCCAGCCCCTGCCCAGCGTGGGACAGGGCGAGGGGCTGCAACGCGGTCACCGCCAGACTGGACCAGCTGAAAGCCGGTGGGGCTCGGCTGGGGGTTGGGGGAGGCGGCTCCGGCAGCGCTCGGAGCTGTGCCCGCACCTGCGTCCCAGGAGCCTGCGTTCAGCACTGCCGAGTCCCGCGAGAAGGGGATGGCCATGGTGGTGGCGCTGACGCCCGACGGCTTCGCCAGGGGAGACTTGTTCTGGGACGATGGGGAGAGCTGGCAGACCTTTGAGAAGGGGGACTACACCCAGATCCTCTTCCTGGCCACACATGTGAGTTGGGGGGGGGGGCAATCTGGGTGCAGCCAGGCTGTGCTGTGCCTAAAGGCCCCAGCACTGTGCACTGGTTGGGTGGTGGGGTCCCATACTCCCCCCCAGGAGCCCCCGTAGGAGGGGGAGAGGCTGTGCCAGGGAGCCGGCTGCTCTCCTTGCGCGGCAGCGGATGCTCGCCAGCCCCATCCCTCTGATAATGGCTTTGCCGCTCCCCAGTGACCGCAGACTGTCCCCCACCGGGCTCAGTCGAGAAGTCCTGGGTGCGTTTGGGGTGTCTGGGAGCACGGGGTGACGGTCCCCTGTCCTCCCAGGGTGCCCTGGTCAGCGAGATCCTGCGGGCGAGCACCCACCTCAGCGGGGTCCTGCTGGAGGCCGTGACCGTGCTGGGTGTCACCAGCCCTCCCCGGCAAGTCCTGGCCAACGGTGCCATCGTGGGTGACTTCTCCTACCACAGCGACACCCAGGTGAGTGCTCGTACCCCCGTGGGAGGGGGTGGCGGCAGGGGGCTGACCCTTCCTTCTCCCTCGCAGGTGCTGAGAGTCCCCGTGTCGCTGCCGATGTGGGAGCAGTTTATGATCACTTGGTCCTGAGGGCGGGCCAGAGCTACACTCCTTGGCCGTGGGGGGGTGATGCTGGTCCCGCTGGCTCTGGGGCTGAATCCGTCCCGTCCTTCGTAAAACCAGAACTGCTGCTGCTCTTCCCACACAACGTGGCTCCCAGGCTTTGGCTTTCCTGGCTGACCCGAGTTCACTGGAGATGTGTGTGCACTGGATTTGCATCGGGGAGGGGGCTTGTGCAGCCCCCCCAGGGACGGGGAAACCCTCATCTGCTTCAAAACGGGGGAAAAAACACCCAAGTGCCTTGTGAGACAGCAAACCCATCAGCTGCCGGACGGGTAACCTGTCGGGGGACTGCGGGGAGTCTCCTGGCTGTGGTTTTGGGGAGGGGGATCTGGGCGGGGGGCGAGGGGGCAGTGCTGTGAATAGAGGTGCTGTTTGCTGGGAGCGAACCAGGCTGCTTGCTGCCGGTGCCTGTCCTGACATGGGCTGCCCAGCCCTGGCCCCCCCAGGCTGGGCCCCCCAGCTCTGCCCATGCCTGGTTGGTCTCTGCGCCCAAATGACAGGACAGGAGGAAACGGCCTCAGGTTGCGCCAGGGGAGGTTTAGATGGGATATTTGGGAAATTCCTTCCCGGGAAGGGCTGTCAGGCGTTGGAACGGGCTGCCCAGGGAGGTGGGGGAGTCACCACCCCGGGAGGGGTTTCGGAGCCGTGTGGACGAGGTGCTCAGGGTCGTGGGTCAGTGGGTTTGGCAGTGCGGGGTTAAGGGTTGGACCTGATGACCTGAATGGTCTTTTCCAACCAGAACAATTCTATGACTCTACGATTAAACCGTTCCCCTGCCACCTCGTGGCTGATGCCCGCTGGCCCGGTTCCCCCCAGGGACATACAGCCTCTCCCCTCGCAGTGGGGCTGGCAGCGGGAGACCGCGGTGCCGGGAGCGGGCAGGGATGTGCTCAGCTCGGGGTACAAAGGGAGAGACCCCTCCAAAAGCTTTATTGGGGAGCAACTCGGCCCTGCGGCTCCTGTGGCCAAGGATAAAGGCATGAGGATTCCTGAGTGTGCTGCAGAGAGCAGAGCATCGGGGCATCACCCAGGGAACGGGGACCGGTCCAGCCGGGATCCTCGTGCCACCGGGCAGCGCGTGGCTGTCCCATGGCGATGGGGGATGCCGGCAGGGCCGAGGCTCACAGCTCGTTGTGCAGCGGCCGGCACTGGGGGCTCAGTTTCTCCTCCAGAACCCCGTCGGGGGCACATACCCAGGGGTCACCCGTGTCCCACTGCCACTTCAGGAGCTGAGCACGAAGCAGCTGGAAGATGGGGGCATAGCGGGGGTCGGGGGCCAGGTTCTGGCTCTCGGCGGGGTCGCGGCTGCAGTCGAAGAGCTCCCAGCGGTCCCTGTAGTAGTACTGGTGCAGGGTCTTGTTCCAGTGGGTCGGCTGCCCTGCCCTGGTGCGGTTGAGCAGGTCTTGGAACGTGGGTGAGACGTAGAAGTCCTGGTCGATGGGAAAGGGCATCTTGTAGTTGAGGTTGTGGACGAGGCGGAACTGCTGGTGCTGGACGGCTCGCATGGGGTAGTACATGGTCACCTCGTGATGGCTCTGGCTGCTGAAGGCGGTGGCCCAGGGCTGCTCCGACCGCAGCGCTGGCAGGAGAGACTTCCCGGTGAGCTGCACCCGCTTCGTGCCAAAGATGCTGTAAGAAGGGTAGGGGATGGAGAACCAGTCCAAAATGGTCGGCGTCAGATCTGGAGGGGAAGAGAAGGGTGAGAGGGGGGTGGCACCTGTGGGATGAAACGACCCCTGAGAGGGGCAGAAGGGTCCCCCGGGGTCTGCTGCTGCATGGGGTGTGGGTGGTCCTGGAGTCATAGAATGGTTTGGGCTAGAAGGGACCTTAAAGCCCCCCCTGCCCCCCCCCCCCCCCACGGGCAGGGACACCTTCCACCAGAGCAGGTTGCTCCCAGCCTCCTCCAGCCTGGCCTTGGGCACTCCCAGGGATGGGGCACCCACAGCTTCTCTGGGAACCTGTCCCAGTGCCCCCCACCCTCTCTGGGAAGAATTCCTTCCCCATGGCCCATCTCCCTCTTTCCATTTAAACCTGTCACCCCTTGTCCTGTCACTCCCTGCTCTTGGGAAAAGCCCCCCCCCCCAGCTTTCTTGTACCCCCCAGGCACTGGAAGGGGTTCTGAGGTCTCCCCGGAGCCTTCCCTTCTCCAGGCTGAACCCCCCAACCCCCCCAGCCTGTCCCCATGGCAGAGGGGCTCCAGCCCTCAGAGCATCCCCGTGGCCTCCAGACTCGCTCCAACAGCTCCGTGTCCTCCTGCTGTTGGGGGCCCAGAGCTGGAGCAGAACTGCAGGGGGGTCTCCCTAGAGCGGAGCAGAGGGGCAGAATCCCCTCCCTTGCCCCCCTGGCCACGCTGCTCTGGATCCAGCCCAGGACACGGTGGGGTCTCTGGGCTCCAGCGCACACGGCCGGCTCATGTCCTGGGATGGGCTGCAGAGCTGAGCTCCAGGATGGTGTCCCTGCAGGGGACCCTACTGCTCCATTGTCCCTCCTCTCCCTTCCCAGCGCTGGCCGTGCCAGTGCCGAGGGCTGCAGGCTGTCCTCTGGGAGAGGACCCTGAGAGAGGACCCTGGGACCAGCTCACCCCGCCCCGGCACAGCTCTGCACCCCCCTGCTCCCTCCCGGGGGACACGGGGTCTTACCCAGGAGGGTGGCAAAGGCCTGGCTGACCTGCCCCCAGCGCTCGGTGTGCTCGGGGGACGAGATGAGCAGGGGCTCAGCGGTGCCCGAGCGGTAGAGGTTGGTCCTGCCGCTGGGGAAGGGGATGCCGTTGTCAGAGGTGTAGATCACCAGCGTGCTGTTGTGGAAGCCGGCACGCCGCAGCTCCTCCAGCACCAGCCCGATCCCTGCGGATGGAGAGGCAGAGCTGAGGGGGGGCGGCAGGAGGGACCGCGGCGCTCCTCGGTGCCAGCCTGGCCCCCGCGGCTCCTACCTTGGTCCATGCGCCCGATGGTGGTGTACTGGGCTGCCAGGTCTGCCCGGGCAGCCGGCGTGTCTGGAACAAAGTGGGGGACCTAAACGGAGAAGGGGAAAGTGGCAGCCGTGGGGAAGGCGGTTGTGGGTACGCTGGGGTGGCGTTGGCCAGCTCTCGCCCCTGATGCTGATGGCAGTGACCGAGGGGGGGGGCAGCCTGCAGCCACTCCGGTTCTGGCGGAGGCTGCTGTTGCTGGCAGCCCCTGTGCCCCCCTCCTCACCCCATCGTGCTGGGTTTGGTTGGGATAGAGTTAATTTTCCTCACGGTAGCTAGTACCGGCCAGGGTTTGGATTTGTGCGGAGGGAGAGACTGAACACACACTAGTGTCTGCAGCTGTTGCCCAGCAATGTTTACACTGAGGCAACAGTCACACTCAGCTTCTCATCCTGCCCCGCTGTTCCCGGCTTCTTCCCTACAATAGGCTGGGAGGGGACACAGCCAGGACAGCTGACCCAAACTGACCAAAGGGACGTTTCGTGCCATCAAACGTCACGCTCAGTATGTAAGTTGGGGGCAGTGGGCCAGGGGTCTGGCCCTCGGGTCTGTTGGGCTCTGGCTGCTTGGGGACTGGCTGGGCACCGGTCAGCAGGTGGTGAGTGGTTGTGTTTTTTTGGGGTTTTTCCATTATTTTCATTACATATTATTATTAGTAGTAGTATTTTCATTACATAGTACTAGTAGTGTTGTCATTACATATTATTACTAGTATTATTCTTTTATTTCATTTATTTTCAATTTTAAATTGTTCTCAACCCATGAGTTTTCTTGCCTTTTCCTCCGATCCTGTTCCCCATCCCAGCGGGGGAGTGGGGAGGTGAGTGAGCGGCTGTGTGGTGCTTAGCTGCTGGCTGGGGTTAAACCATGACACCCATGGAGCCCCACGCAGCCCCCTCTAGCCCCATGCAGCCCCATAGAGCCCCACAGAGCCCCACGCAGCCCCACATGCTCCCACCTGCACTTGCTCCGGACGGTAGAGCTGTGGCTTCCAGTCCGGGATCCGGCCCATGCCGCTCTCTCCGTTGCCGAATTTCTCACAAAAGGCCCCGTACTGGGGCTGGGAGTGCCCGCAGCGGTGGGGGTCGTGGAAGGCAACGTAGAGGAAGAAAGGCCTAGGGATGGAGAGGGTGGAAGGGGGGTAGCAAGGGGCTCCCCACACCCCTTGAGACCAACCCTAGGCTGTGCAGGGCTGAGCTGGGCTCAGCAGAACTCCCACCTAATCCAGGCTTCTGGAGAGGGTGTGACCCAGAGACAAGGTCCTATTTGTGACCAACCGGGATGGTTTCCCTCCCCTCGGCCGGGCCCCCTCGCAGCCCATCCCAGGGCCTCAGGGTCCGTCTCACCTCTCGTCCTGGCTCCGCAGGAACTGCCGGACGAGCGCTTTGATTCGAGTGATGTTTCTCCCAACCTGCAAGACCGAGCTGTTCTCCTCCGTGTAGGCGAAGTCGAAGGGGTAGACGGCCTCGGGCCCAACGTGTTTCTTCCCAATTATCCCTGCCAGAAGGCAGAGGAAGGAGCGGGATGAGGGACACAGTGAGGTGCAATGAGGGTGGCAAGGGAGCGGTGGTGGGAGGGAGCAAAGTGAAACTGGGTGCCAGCACGGAGCAGGGGCGCAGTCCAGTCGGTGCTGTCCCGTCAGCTCGCAGGCGGATTAGCCGTCAAGCTCGCCCACCCAGCGGGGCTGGTGCATGGAGAGTTGGGGTTCCCTGCCCGTGTCCCTACCTGTCCGGACGCGTGCCTGGCTGAGCAGCCGGGGCAGGCTGCGCACGCTGTCGAAGGAGTTGAAGTGGTGCACATCCTGGTGCAGCCCGTACATCCCGTTCTGGTGCTGCAGGCGGGGGACACACACGACAACACGCTTGGACGACGCCTGCCAGCCCGACGCCCGCGCACCAAGCGTGCGTGCACGGGAAGCAGGTCCCAGGGAGCCGGTCAGGGGGTCGGTGGGCATGGGGAGGGTTGCCCGTACCTGGGGTAAGCCGGTCAGGATGCTGGCCCGGCTGGGCGAGCAGCTGCTGACGGAGGTGAAGGCGTTCTGGAAGACCACACTGCGCCGGGCCAGCGCGTCCAAGTTGGGCGTCCGGATGGCCGAGTTGTTGTAGGCGCCGCTCTCAAAGCCACCGTCGTCTGCTGCGGCGGGAGGGGTGCGGGGTGAGCGCTGCGGCACCGGGCCTGGCCCCACACCCTGCGGGGGGGCAAAGCCCAGGGGACACTGGTGACACCGGGAGCATCCTCCGGCTGTCCGGGCCGGGGGCGGTGCTGCGGTGTCGGTCGCAGCAGAGGGGATGCAGCGGGACCCCCGGCGCCGGCCCTCCCCTGCCCCGCGGGATGCCCCGAGCGTCGACCCCCCGGCAGGGGGACCCCGCCGCGGGCCCGGTCCCTGGGCTGGGGGCGGCGGGAGCGGACCCGGTCCCGGTGCCGGGGCTCAGCGGGGCGGGCGCCCGCACTCACCCAGGAGGAGCAGCACGTTGCGGGCCGGGGTCCCGCCGGTTCGGAGCGCGCCCAGCAGCAGCGCCAGTGCCCAGAGCCGCATGGCAGCGGCACCGGTGCCGGTACCGGCGGCGGCACGGCCCGGCGGCGACGGGCCTCGGCGGCTCCTCCGGTCGCCCCGGCTCCTCCTCTGCCCCGGTCACATGAGGCGGCCCCGGCGGCTCAGATCCGGCCCGGGCGGAGCGGCCGGATGCGCGGGGAGGGACCGGCCCCGCCGTAGGGAACGGGCTCACCCCGGCGGCCCCCGCGCAGCCCCGGCGGAGCTGCTCCCCCACCCCGGTCCCGCGGGGGTGTCCGGCCCGTTCTGCCCCGGCCCGGGAGGCGGAGGGGGCTGGCGGCGGCCGGGCTGGGGGGCGCCGCTCCGGCCATGCCGGGTCCGCGACCGGGCGGGCAGCGCTCCCGGTGCCCGGGGCTGCGGGCGAGGCTGCCCGTCCTGCGCTGGCTGCCGCGGTACTCCCTGGCCTGGCTGCAGCTCGACGTGGTGGCCGGCCTGACCGTGGGGCTCACCGCCGTGCCGCAGGCACTGGCCTACGCCGAGGTGGCCGGGCTGCCGCTGCAGGTGGGTGGCAGAGCCCCGGGGGTGCCCGGGACCCCGCTGGCTGCCCGCGGGGCTGGGAGCCGCAGACGCCGGGCGTGTGCGCTAAGGGCCGGCTGCGGGCAGCCCAGCCCTCCTCATCCCGGCATTTCCCAGCTCCCAGCCGCTCCTTTTGTCCCCGTGCAGTACGGCCTCTATTCCTCCTTCATGGGCTGCTTCGTCTACTGCCTCCTGGGCACCGCCAAGGACGTGACGCTGGGGCCCACTGCCATCATGTCGCTGCTCGTCTCTTCTTACGCCTTCCACGAGCCTGTCTATGCCGTTCTGCTCGCCTTCCTCTCCGGCTGCATCCAGCTGGCCATGGGGCTCCTGCACCTCGGTGAGACGCTCTGGCCGTGCGTGGTTGTATTTTTGGGATATCGCTGTGCATCCTGTAGTTGTTTTCCCCCTTCCCTGTGTTCTCCGAGACGCTGGGGTTGTCCTGCTGACGCTTGTGACAGCTCTGCGTGCATGCCAACACCCCGTGCTCCCCGTCGTGCTTACGGCCCCTCATCCCGGCCAGGTCTCCTTCTGGATTTCGTTTCCTGCCCAGTCATTAAAGGGTTTACATCGGCTGCTTCCATCACCATTAGCTTCAACCAGGTCAAGGTAGGGTCTGCTCCGGGTGCCTCACGGAGCTCCCTCCTGGAGCCGGCTGTGCTGCAGAGCCGGGATGTTTGGTACCGGGCTGGGCGATGCGCTCGGTGTGAGAGGAGGGAGCTGCAAAGGGGGCACAGGGCCCCCCTGCCAGCAGTTCTGGTGGGTCCCCGAGTGCTGAGCTGAGTGCACCCTCTGCCTGTGACCGGCTGGTGGCATTCAGGACACCAGTAAACCCAGGACATTTGGTCACTCGTGGGAGGGAGGTGCTGGGTGGTTCTTGGCACGGTGGGTTTGCAGCTCCTCCGGTCCCTCGCTGGCCTTCCAGGGGCCCGAGGGTCTCCAGCTCTTCTGGGGCTGCAATGCTTCCTTTGTGGCTAACCAAAATCAGAGCCTCGGGGAGATGGTGTCAGGCTGTTCCAGGAACCCACAGCCTAGCGTTGGCTAATGGCTGCGGTCGCAGCGGGGGCGGCTGCGAAGGCGCTGGGCCCTTGCTGCGGCTCCCAGCAGGGTCCCGGAACGGGCTGGAGCCATGTCAGAGCCTGGGAATAGGGAACAAGATCAGAGCATCTCTGAGCTCTGCCTGCACGGAGCTGCACAGGGAAAGGGCTGTCCTGGGGCGCGTGTGGGAGCTGGGGGGGGTCACTGGGGAGCTGTCCCACCAGCAGCACCCACACCGTGCTGGGCCAAGCTCCCACTACTCCTGGCAGTCCCTCCACGGCACCCGGCAGCTCGGGTTGTGCCGGGCTTTCACCAGGCTTTGCCTTCCTGCGCAGAACATCCTGGGGCTGCAGGGGATCCCGCGGCAGTTTTTCCTGCAGGTGTATGAGACGCTGCGAAGGATCGGGGAGACCAGGTCAGCACCGTCCCTGCTCCGTCCCCAGCTGCGGGGTCTGGGGCTCTGCTGCTTCCCTCCCCGCCTCTTCGGTCACACCTTGGTCACCTTTCCCGGTCCCTGCCCAGCACTGTAACACAAGTGCTTGTCCTCAGCCATTTCCATCTGAGCTGGAAATTGGAAGATGAGGGAGCGTGGGGGCTTCCAAGCTGCTAAAGGGGAAGGATGGGGGATGCTTGTCCTATTTTCCGTTCCCGGTGAGGTACGCCAGGGTTTTTTCCAGCATAAAGGCACATCCTTGGGACTGTCTGTCCTCTAATTTTTGGACTTTGGAGTCCAAGAGGGACTGCAGACATACCCACGCGCTCCCGTTACTTGCTCCCGTGGCTGGGGTCTGGGTTTCATACAGGGCACAGCGACGCAGCGTCAGCCCCACACCTCCCTGCCTCGCTGTGCGGGGCAGCAGCGGGAAGGGGAGGCAGATCCTGCCGCATGGATCCTGCCTGTCGCAGGGAACCTTCTCCCTGTGCCCTGCAGCCTGTTTGGGCTGGTGCTGATGTGCCTGGTTGCAGGGCTGGGGATGCTGTGCTGGGGGTGTCCTGCCTGGTCGCGCTGGCAGGGCTCCGGGCGATGAAGAGCCGCCTGCCCCGAGCTGCCCATACGGAGCCGCTGACTGCCAGGATCAGCTACCTGATTGTCTGGACCACTGCCACGGGTGCGTTGGCCACCCCCTGCCCTCTCCCCTCCTGGGGTCTCGTCTCTCTTGGGCAGGGAGGACACAGACCAGAACTGGTAAAATCCAGGTTGGCAGGGGCTGGCAGCCTGGGTACCACCCGCGGGTCCCTCCTGCCGCCCTGGGCTCCAGGCAGGTTTTCATGGTTCCTCTCTCTGCTGCAGCTCGAAATGCCCTCATAGTCCTGTTTGCTGGCCTGGTTGCTTACTCCTTCCAGGCAATGGGCTCCCAGCCGCTCACACTCACCGGCAGCATCCCCCGGGGGCTCCCTGCCTTCCGTCTGCCGTGCTTCTCCATGGCTTCACCCAATGGCACCGTCTCCTTCAGGGACATGGTGGAGGTGGGTGCCAGGCAGAGGCTGGGCTCCCCGTGGGCTTCTGTCTCCTTCTCCCTGCCTTTGCTGGCTCCCCACGCTGCGGGGGGGGGGGGGACTGTGCTGTGGGGAGACCCTCATCCCTCGGTGGCAACACTCACCGTGTCCTTCCCTCGCAGGACATGGGGGTCGGGCTGGCCGTGGTCCCGCTCATGGGCCTGCTGGAGACCGTTGCGATTGCCAAGGCTTTTGGTACGGCTGCGCCAGGCTCCTGCGCCTGCGCTCTCCGGGGAGGGGGGCTTTGCAGGGGCTTGGGGTGCTGGGAACATTGCTGTTCCCATAGGGAATGCCCCACTGAGCCCGGTTCCTAGTGTGGGCTGGCACCCATGGGTTGCTGCTGACCCTCTCCCCTGGCCAGGCAGCTCCCCAGTCCTGACTGGGGAGGGGGTCGGAGGGGCTGTGTGTTGTGCATGGCTGGAGTTTGCACAGATGACCGTTGTCTTGGGCTGCTTGGGGGGTGCTGGCACTGGGGTGGGGGGGGCAGGATGGGGTCCCACGGCTCTCCCAGGCCCTGCCAGCCCCTTGCGCCTGTGGGAAGCTCCAGGCGATGCCTCTCGTCTCCTTTCAGCCTCGCAGAACGGTTACAGGATTGACCCCAGCCAGGAGCTGCTGGCTATGGGTAAGAGGCCACTTGGAGCAGGGGGGCAGGGGGTGAGGATCCAACCCAGCACCGCTGTGGGTCCCGCAGCCCCTGCGCTACCAGAGATCCCCTTCTCAGCAGTCCTGCCTCTTCCCGACGTGTTACCTTTCCCATCTTGCACGGTGCCCCCCAGCCCCCCAGCCTGAGCCTGGCTCACACGGCTGGACGGGCTCTGATCCGGCCCTGGGTACCAGTCCGGGGATGGGGGAGGTGATGTCAGGGGCACAGGCTGCTCTCACGGCCCCGGGCACTGCCTCCCATAGCTGCTGCCTCCCTAGCCCCTCTCCTTCCCCACTCCAGGCTTCGCCAACGTCCTGGGCTCCTTCGTCTCGTCGTATCCCATCACGGGCAGCTTTGGCCGGTGGGTAGCAGGAGGGGGAGCGGAGCCCCAGCCTGCAGGATGCTCACTCAGACTGTGTGGTGACTCTGCAACATCTTGGGTGAAAGGTTTTGTGGGCTCCTGTGGGTCCCGGAGCTCAGGTGCTGGTCCCCAGCTGCCCCCCACCTTGGCTGCTGGGCTATGTGTGGGTCCCGCAGTGACCGTCTCTCCCACCTCGTGTGCCCTGGGGTCCCGCTGCAGCCTGGGAGCTGTGGGCTTGCTCGTGTTCCCAGTGGGGTCTGACGGGGTGGGTGGTTTTCCCAGGTGGGCTGTCTGGGTGGTGGGTGGGGGCAGCCCTAGCACAGCCCGGGGCAGCACGTTGCTTCGCATTTCAGGACAGCGGTGAACGCGCAGTCGGGGGTCTGCACCCCCGCAGGAGGGCTCGTCACAGGTACAGCCCCCAACCCCGCCGTGGGCTGCTCAACAGGCCCCCGTGCCCTGCACCCGCACCCCCTGGGTGCCAGGGGTCCCGTGGGTCAGGTGCTGCCCGTCTCCCGCAGGCGCCGTGGTGCTGCTCTCGCTGGCGTACCTCACCTCGCTCTTCTACTACATCCCCAAAGCGGCGCTGGCCGCCGTCATCATCTCGGCTGTGCTCCCCATGTTTGACGCTGGGATCTTCAGGACGCTCTGGAGGGTTAAGAGTGAGGGCACGAGCTGGGGGTGGTTGATCCCCGACACAATCGCAGAGCAGGGGCTGTCCCCGAGGGCCTTCGGGTGGAAGGACAAGGCACGGCTTAGCCTGGGTCTTCTCTCTTGCAGGGCTGGACCTTGTGCCTCTCTGCGTGACGTTCCTGCTCTGCTTCTGGGAGGTCCAGTACGGCATTGTGGCCGGGGTGCTGGTCTCAGGGATTCTCCTCCTCTACTCCATTGCCAGGCCCCCAGTAAAGGTGGGCTGCGGCGGGGCCAGCCAGACTGGGACAGGGCTCCCCAAGGACCGTGGGCCATTGGGGTGCAGGGTGCTTCTGACCTCCTCCTGCCCTTTCCCGTGTCCCCAGCCTGCCATTGGCACAGCGCAGGGACCCCTTTCACAAGGAAAGGAGCATCCCAGGAGCTGAGAGCAGATTCCCTGAGGGATCAGGGCTCCTGCATGTCCCCTGCCAGCAGGAAGGACAGTGCTTTGCTTTGTCACACGGGCAGTTGTCCCAGCTCCCCCCGACTCATCCCCCCCCCCTTGCACAGGTGTCGGAGGGGGACGTGCTCCTCGTGCAGCCAGGGAGCAGCCTGCACTTCCCAGCCATCGAGGGTCTCCGGGACACCGTGTGCAGTTGTGCCCTGGCAGGTACGGGGCTCCCTGACCCACCGGCATGTCCTGGGGACCCACCTGGGCCACTGCTGGGGGAGGTGGCCGGTGCCCCCAGACCTGCAGGCTGCAGGTGCAAGCGTGGCCAGCACAGCTTCCTCATGGTGGGCACCAGCCCCTGGCCGCTCCTGCTCTCCCGAGGCTGTCCGACCCCTTCCAGCCACGTCTGTGACTCCAAGGGCTGTGTCCCCTGGGCTGGTCATTTCCGGACTCACTGGGGACATGACCGTCTGCTCTTCTTCCAGCAGCATGTCCACCACGCTCCGTGATCCTGGACTGTCGTCACATCAGCAGCATCGATTACACGGTGGTGGTGGGGCTGGCAGAGCTGCTGCAGGAGCTGCGCAAGCACGGCCTCTCGCTCACCTTCTGCAGCCTGCAGGTACGTGGGACCCCGAGCCGGGTCTTGCTGCCCCTCCACAGGCCGGGCACCAGCTCTGCTCCCCAGGGAAGGATCTGCACCCACGGGCTCAGCTCGGCTGCCTTCCCTGCGGGGTCTGTCCTGTGAGGATGCTGCTGCCGCTCTGCTGGGTACTGCCTTCATCCCAGAGAGGTGGAGGCTGCAGCATCTGAGCCCAGGGGTGGGATGCGGGGTGGTGGGGACGGGCTGCATCCCCTGCCCTGGGCTGGCTGGGGGCTCGCAGCCCCAGAGTGATGGGAAGCAGCAGGCTCCCCCAGCCCAGGTTTCTCTGCCCTCAGGACCCTGTTCTCCAAGTCCTGCTGTCTGCAGACTTAGAAGGGTTCCGGCATTTCCCCAGCCGGGAGGAGGCAGGTGAGGCTCTGGGCTGCCCTGGGTGCTCTCCCGGGGCTGGGGTCCTCCAGGCTGCTGCTGAAGATGAGTCTGACCTTCATCAGGCCCCAAAGCAGCAGTCCGGGGGGGCTGCAGGGGCCTGGCTCCCTGGAAGGCGAGCCTCTGGAGCCTCTCCAGAGAGTGGGGGGCACCCCGGCCTCGGGGATTCGTGGCGAGCCTTGGCGTAACTCTCTGTCCTGCTTCTCCCCCTTCGTGTTTCAGAGCGGTGCGGAGGACTGGAGCTGGGGGGCGGCAGGACATCCCCTTCCCCCAGCACCAGCGAGGCCTCACTGCTGCCCACGGGGCTCATCCAGTGAGTCCAGCATCACCTCGCTGTCTCCTCACCTCCGATCGCGCTGTACGTCGCGCGCAGTGTCTGCGACACCCCGGTGACGTCCGACCAACACCCTCCACGTCCTGCCTCCTGGGCGGCTGCTGGGGTGTCTGGGGAGGGGCTGGGACCGTCCCTGTGTCCCGCACAGCGGTGGGCAGAGCCTGACCGAGGACAGATGGTCTGCGGAAGGAATTAGTGGCGCAAAACCGTTCACGATCATCGGGAAATCCCTCCTCCAGGCCTTCCCCATCCTCGAAGCTGCTGTCTTTTTTTAATCAGCTGTTTTAATTCTGGAGACTTTTTAAAATTCTGGGCCACACCGAGCGCAGCCTGACTCCTGTCAAAGCGAGTTTGGGGGACGCTGGCGCTGCCCTCCGAGGCCACGCTGCAGCTCCCAACCTCAGGCTGCTGGGAAATGACAAACATCCATGATTTTTCTCCTTACTGATCCCTCTTGGTTTGTGGGGTTGTCTGCCAAACGCTGCCATCGGACCACCCCCCCGTCGGCACACCCAAGGGGACAGGCACCGTGACACCGGCTTGTCCGTGCCGTGCTGTGAAATGGGTGCCCAAAGCAACAGTGCCGTCAGGCGGGGGGGCTGGGGAGGGGCAGAGGTCAGGAGTTTTCCTGAGCTGCCCTTGGCTGACCCCCCCCATAAGGAGAGTATAATAAAGCCGTAATTGCCGGTGAGTCAGCGCGATCTCTGCCTTTGGGGAAAGCTCTTGGCTTTTGTGTGGGAAGGAAAAATTAAGCTCTCATTTCAGGGCTCTGCTGAGCACACCAAGGAAAAGAAACTGAAACCGGGCGCAGGTTGCCCTGTTCTGCAGCGCCTGAAGCTGGCTCTGGCACAGCTCCTCCTACCAACGCTTTCGCAGGCTTTGCAGGGGTGACAGAGGTGCCTGAGAGCCGAAACCCTGCCAGGGCCAACAGGTCCTGCTGCCGGGGCCCGGAGGAACGTTTTTGCAGCCCTCGCTGCACGGGCAGCGGGTGAGCGTTTGCAGAACTGGCAGGGCACACGCACCCTCTCTGCCCGTCCGTCTGTCTGTCCGTCTCCCCAGACAAGGTGTACGTTTGACCCCTTTCTCTCCGTGTCGTGGGGCAGCGTGGGGTTGTGCTGTGCAAGCTGCGGGGCAGCAGCAGGAGGGGTCTCAGGGAATCCCCTTCCTGGGGATGTTGGGAGCTGCAGGAGTGGGAGAGGGGTAAGGGGGTAAAAAGGGCCTGGTGTGTGTGTAAATAGCATGTGTACTCGAGCTTGTGTGTGCAAGTGAGTGTGTGAGCACTAGTGTAGATCAGGCCAGCCCGGTCCTGGTTGGACCCAGGGATGGGGCGACAGCAGCATCCCCGCCGTTGGATCCAGCGCGCCATCCTTTCCTCCAGCGCGCCTTCCCTCCGCAGCGCTGCTGGCAGTCCCGTCCTGCGTCCCCGCGCTGCTGGGGGGCACGTGCATTTAAGAGAAGGGCAAAACACCCCATGGGCACCCCCAGCGCTGCCGCAGCCCCGCTCCAGTGGCCCGAGGAGCCTGTCGGTGCCCGTTTGCGGCGCTACTGCGGCAGCTCAGGGACCAGGCGGGAACAAGAGCCGGACCCGTCGAGGCCCGAAGGAAGTTTCCCTCCACCCCACCAGCCACAAGCAGAAAAAAGAGGGGCTTTGCTGGAGATCTGGGAGCGCTCAGGTGGAAGAGAAGGGGGCTGAGCGCTAGTCCCCACCGGGACTGCCCCGCTGGCCCCGGGGAACGGCCATCCAGCTCCGCGCTGGGACCGGCCACCGGGACAATGAAAAGCCTCCCCCAAGCCCTCCACGACGGGGTGGGCTGCTGGGGGGGGTCCTAGTGCAGGGATCCCCCCCGGCCGGCTCCGGCAGCCGCGGCGGGGCGGGACCCCGTCGGGAGCCGCCCGGTGGAGGGCGGCCAGAGCCGCTGCCGGTTCCGCCGCGGCGGGATTGGCCGGGCCGGGGCCGGGGCTGGGCGGGGGGCGGCGGCGGTGACGCCCCAGAAACGAAACTTGGCGGCTCGGCGGAAAACCGAAACTTTGCCGGGCGGGAAGCGGCGGAGCCGGCGCTGCAGGTGCCGGGTCCCCGGTGAGTTGCGATGCCGGGGCCGGTGGGACGGGCTGGGCGGCGGGGCAGCGCTGCGGGCTGGGCCGGGGCACCGGGCCGGGGCTCCGGGTCGGGGCTTGCGCGGGGGGGTCCAGTGCGGGCGGCGCGGGAGGGGCGTTCGCTTGCCGGACCGCGGCGCGCTGCGAGCTCCGGGCCCCACTGCAGACCCCCCGGTGCGCCCCGATCTCCCCGGTGCGCCCCGACCCCCCGGTGGGTTCGGCACTCCCCTCCGCTCCCCGGGACACCCCTACCCCCTGGTGATCCCGCTCCTCCCACGGTACACCCCGGCTCTCCCGGCGCCCCCCCCCGTGCCCCCGTACCCCGGCCCTCCCGGCGCCCCCCCCGTGCCCCCGTACTCCGGCCATCCCGGCCGACACCCCCGGTGCCCCGGGACCCCCCGCGCAGGGGCTGGGAGGCGCAGGTAGCCCCGCCCCCTGCTCCCCCTCCCTTATCTAACGGGATCATTTCCATTCCGCCCGCCCTTCGCCGCGCCATTGGTCCAACCACCCGGCTCGTTTGCATATCACCCCGTGAGAGGCGGGGGTTGCCGCCTATCTGTGGGGTGCGAGCGGCACTGCGTTTGCATAGAGGCCCCGCCCCCTGGGCAGCCCCGCCTCTGCCGCGGGCGGTGCAGGTGAAGGCCGGGGCTGCGGCCTGTGGGCCCGGCCCGGCCCGGCCCGGCCTCCGGCGTAGCCCGGGGGAACGGGGACTCCCGGCCTGCCTGGCGGCATCAGCGGACTGCCGGGAGCGGGGCCTGCCAGTGAGGCCGCCGAGCCCGGCGGTGGGGTATGGCTGGGCCGCGCCGCCCTCGCCGTGCCCTGCCAGGGCCGGTGCGTTCCCAGGTGCCTTAAATGCCTTAAGGTCCGCAGAGAGCGGGGTGGCCGGCGGTATTTGTTTGGTTTTTGAAGTGGTTTTGGGGTGTGTGTCCCAACGTGCGAGCTGGCGTAGCCAGGGGAGGGCAGCGAAGCGCCTGGGGCCTTGCTCCTGGGTACCGCGGCCCAACTCCTGGAAATAAACCCGGAGCTGGGAGGAAGGTTTTGGGACCAGTTCCGTTACTCCACGTTAATATTCGTATTTCTCTCTCTGCCCCATCCTTTTCTCTCCCTCCGTGGCTCCCGAAAAGCTCAGGGCAGAGGTTGCGGTGGGGAAGCATGGAGTGCCGCCTGTGTCACGCTGTTTCTGGGGATGGTTCTCCCGGTTCTTGCAGCGGGTGTAGGGCCCCGCTGGCTCCCGGCGCCAGCAATGGGGACCAGGATCCAGGTAGGAGGATGCAGAGTGGGGTGGGCTGGGGGCTGGTGTGCCCTGGGGCTGCTCGGTGAGCAGAGGCCAGTCCACTGGCTCCTGTGTTAGCCCGGTGCTCGCGTAGCTCTGGGCTGCTGTGGCCGAGCGGTTGTTGCTGCCCTCATCTCAAACTCCCTTTGCATTACTGGCCAGGGCCGATGTTTTCCTCGCTTTGCTGTGGCTGGTGGGGATGGAGTGAGAAGCGAGTTGGTTGCCGACGCCTCCTACGCGTATTCTCCACTCTCAGATCTCCAGTGTTGAGCTAATTTCCCTTTTGCCAATGAACCGGTGCTGTTTTTATGGAATGCTGTGTTACAAAGACGGGTCTAGTCCCTCTTGAACCAGAATTTCCTATCTTCAGCTTCCTGTGAGGTTTCGAATTCGCTCCCTGAATTTCTGTTTGCCAGGACAGTAATTCAGCCTCTACAAACAGTACCAGAATCAGGCACACAGTTAATGCAGTGACACTGGGGGAGGTATCTCCTGATCCTTTCTTTGCTTAAAGAGGGAGTGACCTGGACCACCAGAATTGCTTTGGGCTTGATGTGAAGAAGTAGGATCCTAAAAGCGTGCGCTAAATCAGCATCGGCTTGCTGTAGTCCTGCCAACGTGGATTCTTAGCAATTCCCTCCGTGATCCAGAATGGGAAGGTAACAAACAAGATCTCCAGCTCTTAAATGCTGGGGGTCAAACATCCAAAGCAGGTGTTCTGGTGGTCCGAAAGCTTTGTACCTGCTTCTGGCAATGGTTGAAGGTGATGGAAGGAGTAGTGCTTGTCAGGTAAATATGCTGTTTGTCTGGGGGGCCAGGGGCTCTAACAAGTAAACGTCAATGGGGGAATCGGTGAGGAGCAGGAAAAGCTCAGGAAAGAGTTTAAACCCTTCAGATAGTGACACGATGGTAAATTGGGTGTGAAACAGGATTGCAGAGGGTGCCTGCTTCAGGTACAGCACAGCCAGCTGTCCTTGAGTGTGGGGCAGCCTTTGGGCTGTGAACACTCCAAGGGGCTGTGAGCTGCCTTCACCTCGATTTTTGTGCTCCTGCTGCCAGAAATAGCCAGAGGGGATCTGTCTGTTGGTGTTGGTGGGTCTTTGCTCAGAGGTTAAAAGCTTTTGCTCTCAGAGCTGGGGTAGAGGCCGTGCTGAAGCGCCTGTCTGCGCGTCTGCAGAAGGTGATCTGTTGCCTGGTTTGGATCTGAGCTGCCTTTTTTTCATGTTTTAAGGATTGAATAAAACTGTTGGAAGCTAAAAAGGGAGTTTCCCTTGCTTTGCGGGACACAACACTCAGCTGCGTGGTAGCGGTTGCACAGCCAGTCCAGAGGTGCTGTGAGAGCTGAGGAGTGCCAACGTCTCTGCACATTCTGGGGGTCCTTGAGCGCTTCGACGGGCAGTTGTGGTTCCCAGCGCCTGCTGCTTTGGCCAGTAGCATGTTAGCTGGAGGTAGGATAGGGATAGAGCAGTATTTTCTCAATACAGCGTTTTCTTATCTTAGTTATTCTGCTGCTGACTGCAGGGGCCTTGGAGAGGGAAGGAGGCTGTGCTGGGGAGGATGGGGTAGTTGCTGGTTGTACAGGGCACAACAAAGCAGCTCCTGTTTGTTCAGTTGATACGTTCGGGCAGCAGCAGACCCTGCTCGCTCCACACCGTCTGAAAACGGTATTCTTCACAGACTCTCCAGTTTAACAAGGAGTCTTGCCTCCCTTGCAGAAAGAAGCCAGGCGGAGCTCGCCCCAGTCCCTGACAGAGGATCAGAACCTGGAGGAGGTGTGAAGGGCGAAGGTGCTGACGGGTTTTCTTCCATCACTGGAACAAAGGAAGAGGAGGGAGGATCGCGGATGGAGAACGCAGGCGAGACCACGCCTGGCAGTGCTGTGGGTGGGCCTTCTTCCCCTGCTGAAACACGGGAGGAGGAGGAGAGCACATCGCTGGCGAAGGGTGTAACAGCTCCAAGTGGTAGCTCGGAGACCACATCTCAGCGTGTGGCTGGCAGTTCTTCCAAGAAGCCACAGAATAAGGTAAAGCTCTTTGTTGGTGCTGAGGAGCAGGAGTAGCTGCTAACCTCTTGCTCTCTCTTGTAAACAATGGGGCTGGGCTGCACCACCACAGATCCCTTCGGTCTGCATCTGATTGCTGCTGCCTGCGTTCCTGGGCAGCTGTAGATGTATTTGCTTACGTCAGGCGTTGTGTGCGCGGGGAGCTGATGTGCTGAGGGGTAGAGCTCCCCGTTACAGTGCCTCTGCTGCATTGTGGGAGACAGGACAGAATTCAGCTTAGTAACTGGTCTGAGCTTGTTAGCATCATGCTCAGCGCTGCTCTGTGTTCCTGCTGAGAAAGTCTTGATTATTAAAAAGCCAGAATTCTCAAGAGTTTCTGGCATGTCACCTGCTATAGAAGATGGTAGCTGGTCTTGTCCCATCTCCTCCTGATCGTTCTCTATTAGCCCAGTGTAGCAGGAAGATGTTGGTAGGAGCTGCAATGGAGGAAGTGGCGAAGAATTTCTCTTCTGTGATGAATAAACAGACACTGTGTTTTTCCTTTTGTTTTTTAATAGAAAAAGAAGAATAAATCAAAAAAGAAGCCTTCCAGCTCTGGGGAGCAGGACTCTCTGCCTCGTCAAAGCACAGAATCAGCTCGAACGACAGAATTGCCTGGTACATGTGTTACTCCACGAGAAATCCAAACCCCAGGCAGCGAAGTAGCCCAGCCGGGTGCCGAGGTACTTGTCGGTGACAGTGGAGGCGCACACGAAAGGGATGGGGCGCTGGGTCACTTGGGAAAGGAAGCTGGAAGTCTGGAAGCGGTTGCAGAAGGCAGGCACAGCAGTGTGGATGCGCTGACCCCACCAAAGCAGAGCGGCACGGATAGTGTGGCTGCCCCACCTCCAAACTCTGCAGCCCCAAAGGAGAAGGTAAGGGATGGAAGTACCACAGGGTGTGGAGAAAGGGTCAGGAGTAACATGGAAGGGGCCAGTTGTGCCTCTGATGCTGGCCAGTTGCCAGAGACCAGACCAGATTCCCAGTGCTCAGGCAGCAGTGAGAAACAGGTCTCAGCAGGGGAGAGAGCGAGCAGTTCCTCTGGGTTGTCTCCTGGCAAGGGAGCGCCAAAGAGTAAGCCTGCAGCTGCTTCTGCTCAGCCTCGAAGCCAAGACACACAGACTTCACCTCTGGTCGAGAGCTCGCAGGCTGGGACGGGTAAAGACACCGGCTGGAAGGTGAACTCTTCGACTTCCAAGGTAAATGTGTGAGCCAACACCGAGTATTGGGTCGAGTTGGGCAAAGGTTCCCTTTAGAACCATGATTCTTTCAATGAAGCTGAAGGCCACGAGGCTGGGACATGGGGGGAGAGCAGGGAACACTGGAGCGTGGCTGTTCTGAGTTTTGCCCTCCTGTGTTAGTTGTAGCACAGCTGAGTGCTTGCCCTGTTCCCCCAGGAGCCGTGAATCCAGCCAGTTCTTCCAGGCGTGCTCCAGGGAGCTCCACTCACGGATGGGCCTGTTAAGCTGTGGATTGCTGCTGGTTATCTTTTATTTTCTTTACACCCCGTCTCCCAGGGAGCTGCGGCTTAGCGACCTGACTTCCTTCCGTGTGTTTGGGCTGGATTCCTCTTGCAATCACCTGGATTTTCCTTAGCCAGTAGCTTCCCTCAACGAGGGATGAGTGTTTCCAGAAGTACGAAGCTAACTGGTGTGCTGTGGTCTCTGGATATTCCCAGGTGTCTGAAGAAATGCTGCACTTCCAGGGTCTCCTGTTTAATTGGACATTGCTTGTCTTCCTATCGCAGAATAAGAACAAAAAGGAGAAAAAGAAGACCCCAGTGGAGAAAGTAACGGAGAAGACAAATCAGCCCCAAAAACCTGGGGTTGCTGGAAAGGATGACGCTTCAGCTGGAAGAGGCAACTGCAAGGACAAAAAGCACCAATGGAACCAGCAACCTGCAGAGAAGCTTAAAGAAAAGTGAGCCTGAAGTTCTAAGATTAGGCTTGCGTGTGTCTTGGACGTGTGGAAACGGAATTGCCTTAAGCCCGAGGTGGCCACTGCTCAAGGTGGTGTTTAGCTGGGAGTTGCAGCAGAGGGCATGTGCTGGATAGTGTGCTGCACTTGGTACTTGAACTTGAATCAGACACCAAGTGTCTGATTAAGAGAAAAGAGGTGGCTCTCATTTCTTACTCCTCCGAGCAAGCTGCCACCCAGCTGCCTGTGGCCAGAGCGTTTCACCCTGCCTTTGGGAGCCCATTTTTCCTTCTTGTGCTAAGCTGCGCGCCAGGCCTGCTGCGTAGCACCCGTGGTTGTGAACTGCTGACAGAGCTTACGGGTCTTGTATCCAGTAAGCTGGCAGCTCAGAAACCTTTTGTCGTTTATAATGATTTCTGCGATTAAAAAAGAAGGTGTAAATTAGAATTCTTTGTTTTCCTTCTAATTCTTACAGTTTTGTGGACCGAAGCAATGGCGTCACAGTATATTTCCATGCAGTGTTGTCCAAAGACTTCAAACTCAACCCCGAGATCCATAAAGTGTTCATCAGAGCCGAAGGCATCTCTCCCTATGCAGACTGGCAGGACAACATCTGTGAGCTGAGCTGCACCAAGTAAGTATCCGCACGCACAGGCCCGGGGGGGTTGGCTCTGGAGAGCGGGCTGCGATGTGCTGCTTCACTTAACACGTAAGACTGTAGCTCTGCGCCGCTGGGTGGGTGTTGCTACAAAGGGTTTGTGTCGTGGAGACGACTGTTCTAAAACTTGGATCGTGACAGAATCATCACCATTCCTATGGAAAAGGAAGTTTATGGGTCAGCTGACATGTCTTTTGCCCTCCTCTGCTGTGTTTTCTAGGCATCTAGGAGAACACGGATACCTCATTGAAGGCGCTGTAACTCTTGCAAAAGAAAACCTGAATAAATACATTCCTTACAAATACTGGGTTAGCTGTGGAAAAGGACATTATGAGTTTATTTACAGGCCCTCGGTACACAATAATCCTGTGAATCGCTGCTTGATGATAAGAGGCAACTGCCTTAAAAACGGAGGTGAGCTTTTCTGACTGGATCTGCATATTGGGATGGATGATCCATGGTTTTTTGTGGGATCATCTCCAGCTTCCCCTGGACTAGCAGTGTTATCAGACAGGCTGTCTGAAGCTGGAAGCTTAACGGGTCAGTGGGGGTGTTTCTGTGGGCAGCTGAAAGAGGAAAGGCACGCGAAATGTGGGTTTGTCTCTCAAATTACTGTTTCCCTCTGTTCTCATCTTCGTTGGTTCTTCCAGAATGGCATCAGTATGATGATATCGTGTGCGCAATGCCTTCCATCGTGAAAAATGTTTGGATGAAGTTATGCGGTAACAACAGCGTGGTGGAAGGGAAGAAAATAGCTGCCAATATTATGTTAGAAAATATCTTCAGCATTCTTGGAACCTGGAGTTCTGACAACCTGAGAAGCTTCCTCATCCAGCTGGCCCAGTTCTACATCGTTACGATAGACCCGTGGGTACACGAGGGCTGCAAAATGTCATGGGTAGAGTTAAACTTCGGCACGCAGCAGGTAATTAGTTTTCTTTTAACAGATCATAGAATCATGGAATGGTTTGGGTGGGAAGGGACCTTACAGCCCCCCCAGTGCCACCCCCTGCCGTGGGCAGGGACACCTTCCACTAGAGCAGGTTGCTCCCAGCCTCCTCCAGCCTGGCCTTGGGCACTCCCAGGGATGGGGCATCCACAGCTTCCCTGGGAACCTGTCCCAGTGCCCCCCACCCTCTGCGGGAAGAATTCCTTCCTGATGGCCCATCTCAGTCTCCCTCTTTCTGTTTAAACCCATTACCCCTTGTCCTGTCACTCCCTGCCCTTGGGAAAAGCCCCCCCCAGCTTTCTTGTAGCCCCACAGGCCCTGGAAGGGGCTCTGAGGTCTCCCCGGAGCCTTCCCTTCTCCAGGCTGAACCCCCCAACTCCCCCAGCCTGGCCCCATGGCAGAGGGGCTGCAGCCCTCGGAGCATCTCCGTGGCCTCCTCCAGCCTCGCTACGACCTGTCACAAAACAGATACCAGAAAACAGCCATTCAGTTACTAAACCCAGAAGTTTAACTTTGCTTTTCCAGTTGAAGCGCTGAGGTGGACAGAAGCAGCGGGGATCCTCTCGGGGTGACTGCTGCCACCTGCCTTCAGTGGCATCTTTGCTCTTAGGTGCCCATCCCAATATCCTGTGCTGGCCAGCAGCAGAGCTGCGGTGTGGCGACCTCTGACCTGAGTGGGTTTTGTGTCTGGATGGTATTTTCCTAAGCTCAGCCCTTTAGTTTTGGTGCCAGTCAACGCTGTCACCAACTTCTCTGTGCTGGTTTGGGCTCTCAAGCCTTTGAGACAAGCTCCTCCTGGTCTGGTCCTAAGCGGTGGTGCAGACGGGGCTTCTGGACTCCTGAGTCTCATACCTGGCGTAATTTTGAAATATGGCAGAAATGTCATTTTGGGAGGCTTTGGATCGGTGTCAGGGCTGCTCGTTTCTGAGTCTCCGCAGCCTCCCTCTGCCGGGCGATGCAGGAGAGGCCACGAGATGGCACGGCCGCTCAGCTCAGCGGAGCCCCGGGGGTTTGCTGTCACTGCGTGCCTTCGCAGGGGTGATTTTGGGATCACCAAGCACCGCAGTACTATGGGCCCCCTAGGCGTCCTTCCAGAATAGCTTCTGGGGGCTGTGGGTAGGACAGAAATCTCTCCCTTTGACTCCCAACCAAGCCTGAGCCCACTGGGAAGCTGGAGTACAGTTGTGCTGTGCGATGGTGGCCTAAGGCAGCGTCGAGTGTCCAGCTGCTCCGCTCGCCACTTCCCTTCCGACACCTGCCCCGGCCCCTTGACACTCCCCAGCCCTCCTGGGCATGGGACGGTGCGGCAGTAGCGGAGCGATGGGAGCTGGTTGCGCAGCGAGGGGTACCCAACCGTCACAGGCACTGGGGTACCACGCCTGGTGTTCTGGGGTGGTCAGCACCACGTGTGCTTAGATCCCAGGAGCACCGTGGTGCCCTGGGCTGTACAGGGCTGTCGAGTGGCTTTGCTGTAGGTGGCAGAAGAATAAGACTTGTTGAGGCACTAATGCTGTGGTGTCTTCCCTGTATCCTAGGTGAATGAGCTGCTGCTGCAGTATCTGAGGAAAATAGCTCTTCCTTTCCTTGCGCCAGAAGATGCAAAAGCATCGCAGGAGGACAAAGTAATAGAAAATAAACTGGCTCTGGGGCTCACTGCTCTCACAGTAGTTGACTTCTACAAGCTGCCGGTATTTAAAAGCGACCTAGCTGACCTGTGTAGCCTCTTGTGCTTGGATAAGGTGTCACCACAAGCCGCGCTGGAGGCAGTTAATCAGATGAAAAACTCTTTTGCAGCAGTCACTAGGTACGTATGTTCCCGGAGCGCTTTACAAGGTATCTAACCGGCCGGTTTTGCTGCAAGCGTAGCACCCTGTGAGAAAGCAGTAAGGGGTTTGCATTCTACTGTCAGAGAATTGGGAAAAAAAAAATGAGCTTTGGAGGTATGTTTGGAGGTCTCTGTTCCAACCTCCTGCTCAAAGCAGGGCTAACAGCCAGGCAAGCTTGCAGCCAAGTCTGGAAAGCTCTAGGGATGAAGAGGGCACAACCCCTGTGGGGCTTCTCTTAGTCACAGACCTTTCTTGATGTGACAAAAGTCTGACTTTTGTCCAAACAGGATTGCCCTGATTGTAACTCATCACTGTTGCCAGAGTAGTGGATTGAGGTAAAACTATTGGTTTTTCTAATACATAAAACTCTCGTTCGTTATCCTCTTCTGTCAAGCAGTTTCTAGCTTCTCTTTGCTGTTGGTACTTACCAGCTCCAACAATCAGGATCATGATGTGTTTACTGCTTTACATTTTAATGCCATCTTTGGATTCTTCTCGTTCCCTCTGATGTGCATCGTGGGTTTTGTTGGTTTTTCCTCAGAGTGCCTGCTTATTAGACTGTTATCTCACTGCTTATCTGGCTCTCACGTTTCTCGTCCTTCGCTTGCCCGGCTGCAGCTATTAAAGTTCCGTTTGGAGACCTTTGGTAGGACCTCAGCCCAACCAAGGAGGCTGGATTGTCCCTGGAACGGCTGGCTCTGTGCCTTTGCGTCACCTGATCCCTGACTGCGCTGGGGGGGCTTCTGTGGGAACTGTAGATAAAGTATTGGCCCTCCTTCCCAGGGTTTGTGCAGGGAGATTCAAGGAAGAGCACAGCTTTGAGTCTTAAACTTTCACCACGCTCTCACTGAAGAGAAGATTGGGCTAAAACAAGTACCAGAAGCTATCTGGCGGTGCATAGCGAGATGAGACGTTGCCTTTCCCCTGCTGCCCCCGCCAAGGATATTCTTGGGTCCCGTAAAAAGCTCTTCTCTTACTGTGTGTGTTTTGGTGGTTTTTCTTCTAGTTTGAATGTTCACCTGACAAACTTGTGCCAGAGGTGCATCGATGAGCAAGTAGACCAGTGGGTGTGGGTTCTGCCTCTTCTGCATTTGTTTGCTGCTCCTCTGCAGCATCACCACTTGGCGATGGAAGAAGATACCTGGGCAGGGCTGGAAGGGCTTCCGTTTGCTGAAGCAAGGCAGAAGCAAGATACGTGAGTGTGCCAGAGTCACTGGTTTTATCCAGTGTCTTGACACTGTAGTCAGTGGTGATCACCTTATCTCCCTTATTTTTCATTTTTCCTGCCTTGTTTTTAAAAAGCCAACAAACGTAGCGTGTTGAGGGCGGGTGTGTGGGATATATGAACACAGACCCTGTTGGTTGCTCGGAGGCTGTGGCGTATAGCCTTTACAGCCTATTACCTTTCTGACACCAACAGCCCTTGATTCTGCAGGCTGGGGAGCAGCTTGCGCCGGTGGCGACGCCTGGCGTGGGTTAAAGCAGCTCGTGATCTGTGTTGAGCAGAATCTGAGCAAGACCTGGAGTTTATTTTCCTTGAGTGCTTCTGCTCAGTAGTCTGACGCCGCTGCTGCGGTCACTGGCTCCTGAGGTCTTCTACTGGCCTTCAGCTGTAAAGGACAAACGCACAGGAGCGACAATGAGTCCTCCGTGGGCTGAACAAGCTCTTAGCCTTGTGAACCTTAACCTTGAAGGGTTTGTTTTGCCTTCCTTCCAGGGGGACCCTGCTGCAACTAATGAAAGAAAAGAAATACTTGCTGGAATTTGACAGGGCTCTGGTCAAGTCCTGGATGTGTGTGCTGCCCCTGGAGAGCCTGGCTGAGTTTATAGAAGACTTCTCCCATGATTTGTTAGTTCCCCTTCAAGGTGTTTCTTACAGATTGGAAAACGTTGACATTTCACGGAGCAGTTCTAAGGTTTGTCTTCTGGTAGCTTTACCCAGCCGAGGGATAAAAGCTGCAACGGGGCTGTTGTGGGCCTTTTGGCAGGACTGGCACTGAGGGGAATGTGGGTGGTAGCAGCTCAGACCACAAAGAGCTTAAAATTTTAGCTAAAAGCAAAAATCGTTGCTCTGAAGTAGGAGATGCCTAAGAGGAGACGAGAGGGTGTATCCAGCAAAACACAGTGTTGGCATTGATGAGAGAAGGGTCTGCTTATCTGGGTTCACTCCTAGTCACTGGCGGCAGATATTTTAATCCTGAGATCCTCAGGTGGCTGCCTGGAACTATCTTTTGCACAGTTCTTGGGGGTTTGGACAAGGTGCTGCTGGGTTGAGAGATTTTCCTGGCAAAACATTTCTATGAGAACAGCAGGAAATGGACTTCCCAGCTAATAATAATAAATTTAAACCTCTCGCTTGTAAGAAGTGCAGGTTTTGGCCGTACATAAAACAGACACCTGCATGTTCACTCCCACATCCCGAAAATAGTTTTTGCAGCTTTACAGTGTGTTTGTTTATAAAAGTGTGGGAGAAGGCACAGAAGAACACTGAGTTCCCTCCCTCACAGCATCCCCCCAGCTAATGAGAAACCAGTCCACACAATTCCTTTCACGGTTTAATAAGTCCATCTTTTCACTCTTAGGTAGTGGAGAGTCTTCTGAAGACGCTGCTGCGTGCCTTGGATGGGAAGCAGGCCAGGTAACCGACGCGCGCTTGGACAGCACCGTCCCTTTATTTACACCGGGCGTGTGGGGTGGGGCGAGGTTTGTAGTGTGAATGCCGGCCCTGAAATCTCTGTGAATAAAAGAATCCTGCCTTTCTACCCCTCTGCCGGAGAGCAGGAGTTTTTAAATCCCGCTGAGGGACGGACCGTTAGATGCCACACCGTACTGAATTTGGCGGGGTTGCGTTTCTCTCCCCTCTGAGCACTAAAGAAACTCTTTCCTCTTGATTCCTGTCCTTCAGAGGGCTGGAAGCTCGCTCCTGGCAGTCCTGCTTGACCTGTTGCCTCAAGCTGCACAAGAGGCTCTGCAGGAACATGACGGAGGGGCTGCGGTTCGTGATTCCCGCCACTTCTGTCGCGCTGATCGCGAAGGCTGCCCGGCTCCAGCCCGCGGCAGTGAGTACCAAGGGACCGTTCACGGGTTGATGTGAGCGAGTTACCTACAAGTATTACAAAACGAGGGTACAACAGGCTGCTTTTAGATCGTGTCCGTTCTCAGTCTGGAAGACAATATTCTAAATTAACCAAGAATGTGCTACTTTCAGAAAGCTTTGAAATCATTTAATGATTTGAATTCTCATTGAAAGGAAGGTCGGATGCCTAGGTTGGCTTTCGTGGCGTTTGTTTTATGTTGGGATTTTTCCCCTTAAACATGCGTTGTCTTTATTTCTTGGAATAAGCCGTCTAAAGCACAATCTATTCGTAAACACGGCATTTTCCCAGCTTCCCTCTATCCTTTATCCAGGTAGTGGTGGGTCTCTGCTGGGCGTCTTTGTGCTTTGGATGCATTTAGCCTTCTCCTTTAGAAATGCTTACTTCAGTCAGCTGCGCGTTGCTCTCCTGCTTGAACTGTTCTTATTTCTTCTTCTCCAGTGCGTGCCGGAAGTTCCGGTGGTGGAAGTGTTCAGTGAAGCTCTGAGAGACACTCGAACCTGGTTCAGAAAAGCTTTAAACCAGAACCTACTGAAAGAGTATCTGGAGCACATGACGTTCTCTCTTTATTGGGAACTTCGGGTTTGTCACCTTCTAATAACATCAATAAGCAGGTGTTTTACCCTGCCTTAACCGTAGAGTCTAACGGCTCTTTGCTGGGAGCTGTAGCTGCTGTGGCGGGGTGGGGAATGAGGTGGGGACAGGCGGTACACGCTACAGCCTGAGAAGCTGCGTTGTTTTACACACGATTGAGCTGGAAAGCAAAGGGCTGTACCTGATGCTGCTCACCTTATTCCTCCTTTTCCTTGGCTGCTCCAGAGGCGCTGCTGCCCTTGTTGGTGTTTATCTGGGGCTGGTTTGCTCACCCTGTGTGTCCTACTGGCTGTCCTTCAGCCTTCTAGCAGGCAAAACCCAGAGCAACGCCTTACAGCCTGACTCCCTGCTCCCAGCCGCCTTGGGGCACTTCCAGCATCAAAGTGGGAGTGGTTCATCCAAATATCTCCTTTAGCAGCTGGGATGTGACACTGGGCTTAAAAGCTGCCTTTTGCAGCTCTGGGAGTGCTTTTTCTTCTGGGTGGAAACACCTGAAGGGACTGCAGGCTGAGGGGTGTGGGGCCTCTCAACACAGTTCTTCTAATTTCCTTATTTGAATGTTAAATCCCAGCATTTAGTGTTCGTGGGGTGTTTGTGCTTCTCACGTGCAGGCCTGGAATGAATTTGTGAAGATCAGCTTTCCAGATGAACAGTTCACCAAGACCTGGAAGAAGACTTTACTGGCAGATTTGGAGAGAAGAATTCAGGAGGTAGGGGGGGACTAAACCACCCGCTGCGCGCCGATGGGCCAAGCTCAGAGTGGACAGACAGCTTTCTGCTGTGCTTAAAGCACGGCTTCTAGAGCCTGAACGGGCCTGTGGAAACGTGGTGCCATAAAAATTGCCATTGCTGTTAGAAACCGTGTTCTGGAAGCTCAAAAATCGGATGTGAAACCGTACTGTGCTCTTGGCGTCAGAGGCTGCAGTGGCCTGCCTGGCTGCAGTGCTGGTTCCCAGCAGGGGCTGGTACCCCGATGCTTTAAAGGAAACTGGGTGGGTGTTAAGCACCCAGGGACTTACAGAAGCAAGGTTGGCGCTTGTCTCCATTCGTGGCGCAGAAACGGTGTTGCCCAGGCTCCCAAACGCACGCGCGCTGTAGGCCCCTTCTAAGTCGAACTCTGACATCTCCTTGTCTCCTTTCTGCGTGAGCTGCAAACCCCTTTAAGCTGTTGATTTTCATGGTATAATCAGGAAACAAGTATTTCCCGTGGAAGCTTGGCTTGGAGAGGTGTATGTTGTGTCGTCGCACGTTTTAGATGAAAACAATCGGAAAGGTTTTCCAAGAATTTACTCATTCCATCCCTCTCCGAGGCCCTGATAAATGGGCCGATGCCTGGCTCCACTGGGAAACTTTATGACGTAGTTCCTTTTACTGTCTCAATAGCAGCACCCCTTCATGCTTTCAGAAGGAACACTTTGGAGAGTTAAATTTGATGAGAAATCTCCCTTTTCCCCCATAGGAGTCTCCAGTGAACCAAATCTTAGCCTACTGCTGTCAGTACAACCAACTTACCCAAGTTGACTCTTCCATTGACGAGTGTTTCCGCAGTTGTGCCACAGAGGCTGTAACTGCAGCTTGCCAGGTATTGTACTTGCCCTTGAGGTGGGAAAAGTCCATTTTCCTGTTGTGTGGAAATCCGGTTGCGTGGCAGAGAGGCGCGTTGTGGTAGAAGGAGAGTTAGTTGCACATTCAGTCTCTCGTTGCTCGAGTTGGTTTAACTAACTTCAACCACCCACAGCAACAAAAGCTAGTATTGGGAAATGAGGATCCACTTAGAAAGGGTCCACGAACGATGTTTGTAATGCTTTTTCCATCAGGGCTTCTGCTGTCCTATGGCTTTTTTGGAATACGCCTCGGCACTGGAGGCGTGACTTCTTGACATCAGTGCCTGGTCCTGGGACACGGGCGCAGTGTAATCCCGAGCGCTGATGTGTTCCTCTCCTTCTGTCTTGTGTGCTTTGGGCAGACTCAGAGCAATCTCCTTGAGAGGATCTCTCCCTACAACATGGCCCAGTTCAGCCAACTCGTCTCAGCGATTATCGTGAAGTCGTGGCCGATCAAGTGCGGGCAGGCGGAGGGTGATTTCGATGAGATCTTGCACCATGTGCTTACGTGGCCTGACATCAAACAGATCTTCAGCTTTAGTGGTACGTCTGGTAGTTATGTTTATAGGGGTCTGCGAAAAGCTGCTCTCTGCCGTGCCGCTCCCACTTTGCAGAGCAGCAGACAAACAGGTAACAGTTGTCCTGCTCTTGTTTTATTCCCCGTCTCAAAGCTCCAGATATTCAGCCTGGCTAAGTGGGAGGGAGCTAGTGTTCCTCTTGTGCTAATCCACTGCAGCCACTTCAGGATCTGCACTGGACTGCTGACCCTGCAGACCAAGTGGATTTGTAGAATGTAACTTGTTTTTTTCTGAGAAGTTTTAATAAGTTAAAATGCAGGCACATGCAGAAATGCAGGTGGCTGTCACGTGAACAGGTCAAAATGGCTTGTGTTTCCTCACAGGCCTGGGGTATGGGGAGGTGTCTGAGTTGTTTTCCTGACATCCTGCCCGTTTCGGCTCAGAAAAAATGAGGGTTTGGAGGACGGTGCGCTGAGTTCGCAGGCTTTTGGGTCGGGCTTCGAACGGGAAATGTCAGGACACTGAGTAGTTTTTGTGAAGCAGGGCTGCTCGAGGTTTTATGTGCTTTGTTTCTGGAACAGGAACAGATGCAATGCTCCTAGAAAAACTTACAGATGAAGCAAAGAACATAATGGCCACAGCAGACTCTGTGTTTATGAGCATCATCGATAACATCCAGAAAGGGTGTATCCTTGTGAAACATTTGGAAGAGATTGTCCAGCACGAGAAACAGTTCATCTGTATCTGGGAGATAAGTAAGAACACTGTTGGCTATGGCATCATTGTAGTGATCGATGGCCTCCTGCTAACCCTCTTCAGTGATTAGGAATGCTAATTAGGTGCTCCAGCAGGTAGCAGTGCTGCCCTTGTCCTTTACGTGGAGCTCCCAGCCCCACTTTGGCTTGTCCCGTTTCACTGTGCTGTTTGACTCCACAAAGCCAGACCTGAGTTTCTAGCAACAGTGTGCCCTCACGGCCAAGAAGGCCAGTGGCATCCTGGGGTGCGTTAGGGAGAGCGTGGCCAGCAGGTCGAGGGAAGTTCTCTCCCTCTGCTCTGCGCTGGGGACGTCTCCCCTGGAGTGCTGTGTCCAGCTCGGGGCTCCTCAGCTCCAGAAGGACAAGGAGCTGCTGGAGAGGGCCCAGCACAGGGACACTGAGATGGGGAAGGGCCTGGAGCACCTTCATGTGAGGGAAGGCTGAGAGAGCTGGGGCTGTCCAGTTGGGAGAAGAGGGGGCTGAGGGGGATCTTATCGATGCTGATCAATATCTAAAGGGGGGGTGTCAGGGGGAGGGGGCCAGGCTCTGCTCAGGGGTGTCCAGGGACAGGACGAGGGGCCATGGCCATCAACTGGCAAACAGAAGGTTCAGCCTGAACGTGAGGAAACCCTTCTGCCCTGTGAGGGTGCCAGAGCCCTGGGCCAGGCTGCCCGGAGAGGGGGGAGTCTCCTTCCCTGGGGACTTTCCAGCACCACCTGGACTTGTTCCTGTGGGATCTGCTCTGGGTGATCCTGCTCTGGCAGGGGGTTGGACTGGATGATCCCTAGAGGGCCCTTCCAACCCTGAACACTCTGTGAACCTGAGTTATGGGTGCAGGGGGAGGGAAGTACCTGCCTTGTGACTACAGATGGGGGTTTTCTTCTTTCAGAGCACCAGCAGCTGCTGTGTCAAGAGAAAGAACTGCTCCAGGGACAACTGAAAGAACTGCTGCAGAGGAGGCAGGAAGAAGTAACATTCCTCAGAAAAGAGGAAAAAGCAGTAGGCACCTTTCTGAGCATGTGTAGGAAGGTGCAGGCCTTTGTGAAAGGTAGTGTTTTGGGGAGCGGTTTCAGAGGGGCAGTTCCAGAAAATGCAATGTTTTCTTTGAAAACAACGAGGCTGTGTGTGGTTTAGAACAAAACCTGTTCAGCAATGACGAGGAGGGGTGGGAGTAGTAAACCAGAGTGTTTGAGGGATCTAATGAGTGTGCTTGTGCATCAAATGGTACTTGCAGGGCTCCACGTGCCCTGTAGCGCTTTGCGACTTGGTGGATTAGGGGGAGGAAGCTGGACACAGGCTGGACACCTGATCTCTGACCTGTCTCTGTTTTAAAGTGGATGTAGGTGAAGTGAAATTTCAACACTTGGAAGATCTTCGCTCAAAAAGGCTAAATACAGTTGTGAATGTGGGAAAGAGACCCATACAGACCTTCTACAGCTTGAGCCCACACCTGAAGGAATTTGCCCAGAAAATTCACTCTTTTAAGGACAGCCTGATCTTCCAGCAATTCTGGGAGGAAGCGGCGCAGAAGGCGGGAAAGGAGTACGAAAGTTCGGAGGAGGAGGAGGAGGAGGGGGAGGAGGATGAGGATGGCACTGTTCTTGTGTTGGACCTTGATAACGTTTTCAGCAGACTGATCTTCCCTTGTTTTGAGAGCTACGAAGTATTGTACGATGATCTCAGATCTGGAAGTCTCACGCTTTCTGCAGTTGATACAATTTTTCAGGAGTTCACAAACCATCCTGAAGATATCAAAACGGAACTGATCACCCTGTGCAAGGTTAGACCTGGAGAGATCAGAGATTGGGTTGATCTCCGATTTCAGCAGATCCAGCAATACCATGAGATGCATTTAACTTTTGATGCTGTGAAGATCATTGCCAGTGTCAGAGAGAGTTTAAACCTCTCCGGTGACTTCAGTATCCTGGAAAACCTGTTGAGCATAGTAAGTATCTGCTTCTTCAGCTCTACCGTCAGGGTGTTGGCTAGCAAGCTTGGGGAAATCTGAACCTTCCTGCATGTCTATCCCAGTCTGCCAAGAGCCATTCCTTGTCCCAGAATGCTTATTGGAGGTAACAATTCAGCATTCAAAGTTCTTGTGTAGTATTAAAAGGGAGAAGATGGTATTCCTCTGTTTGGGGTGTAGCTTTGCAGCAAGCTTTCCTTTCCCTGCTGGAGAATGGGTTGTATTCCCCATTTCCCGACTGAGTGTTTGCACCGCTTGCTTTGTAGACAGAAAAGCTTGACTCCTACAAGACACAGAAGCTGGACTCCATCAGCCCTGAGCTTATGTGTGCCAAGACACTGCTGCAGGGGATCACTGTGAAGCGTCGCGGCTGTCTGAGGGAGCTGGCTCAGCAGAAGGAGTTTGTCTGCTGGGTCAGAGAAGCCCTGAAAGGTGTGTGCTGCTCGCCCAGGAGTTGGGCAGATAGGACTAGAAGGGATGGTCAGTTTGGGGGTGGGCAGGAATGCCACGTCCCTGACCCATCTGCTTGATGCCTTCACAGTTTCTGGTGCTGGTAGTGTTACAGGAGTCTTAGAACATGCTGTGAAGTAGTAACTGTAAACATGCCCGTGCCACTGGAGTGTCGTGCGGCACGCGGGAGCTATCCTGCCCCAAAGCTGGGCGGTCTGAAGGCTTGTCATAGCTGCCACTGCCCAGTTCAGACCAGTTACTTACGAGAAGAGAGGCTGTCCGTTTAACCTGGCGGCAGCAGGCTGGTGCGTTGTGTGACTGTCAGCTCCGTTGTCCAACATGCAGAGACACCCCCCCCTCCTTGCACCGCTTCCATCCTGGATGTGGATTTGCTGTTTGTGGCAATGCAGAGAAAAGCCAGGGCCGAGGATGCCAGGGCTGTGGACAAAGCGCCTAGAAAAGCTGCTGGTGAGGTGGGCGGAGGGAAGTTGAACAGGAGGTGCTGTTCAAAGGCATCCTTTCTGCATCTGCTGTTAAAGGTGGCGATGTGGAATTGCATTAAAACTCCCTTATTTGTTGTTCATTCGTGTGTTTGTCCCACTTCAGATATAAATGAGCTGAAGGTATTTGTAGACTTGGCCTCCATCTCTGCTGGGGAGGATGACATGGATGTGGACCGTGTGGCGTGTTTCCATGACACTGTGCATGGCTACTCTTCCCTGCTCTACGAGCTCAGGCCAGAGTCAGGGTTTGAGGGCTTCATGCTCTGCTTGAAGAAGCTGTGGCGAGCCCTGGACAGTGACGAGAATCTTCCCAAGAAACTGGTGAGTTCTGCCGGAGCGGGGTCCTCTTGTGGCTCTGCCTTCCAAGAATGGCTGGAAGGTTGATGGCACAGGGCAAACTGCACTCGTGTGGGGACATCACAGCCGTTCTTGTTGTTGGAAGAAAAATGTCTTATGTTACCGTGGCACAAAAGTTCACTGGTGTAGCACGGTAGCACGGACTTCTCCAGGCTGCTGCTGAGGCTTTCAAACGTGACGCAGTGTAGCTTTGCTCTTGCAAGGGTTTGAGTGGCGATGCAGAGGTGGCAAGGCAGATGGCTGGGAAGTCTGTCTTGCTCTTTGCAGCAGGGTGTGTTTCTTCGGCAAGAGGCATTGAAGCGCTGTGGGCTCTGCTTGTTCAGCTTCCCATGGTGTTGGTAAAGAACAGCTGCGCAGAAGGATCAGGCGGTGGCCAGCAGGCATTCCCTCTTCCCTCCCCATCTTAGGCCAGCCCAAGCTGTTTGTCTTGGACACAGATGTAATCCTGGAAAGAAGTGCCAAGTCAGAGCGATGAGGGCAGTGCTATGTCTTCTCTTCCCACAGCATGCTTCAGCTCAGCACTTGGAGTGGCTGAAAACGGTGAAGGAGAGCCACGGGTCTGTGGAGCTGTCATCACTGTCACTGGCGGCTGCCATCAACAGCAGAGGAATCTACATTCTCAGAGCACCAGCTGATGGCCAAAAGGTGAGGCTGCTTGGCTTTTCTCTCCTGCGGATAGCACTGCTGTCACATTAGTGACTTAGAAAGGTGCCGTAGCTTTTCTCCCACCCTGCAGGTCCTTTCTGGGGGCTTCTGCAGTCCAAGTGCTCCCTTGCTGGGTGTAGCTCCGACCTGGGAGTGGAACCTCCGTGCATATCGGTGCTGATGACTTGTTCTCTGGCAGGTTTCTTTGGACAACGTCCTGCACTTCACCCTCCCAGGGAACTCTGGGGATAATGAAGCATCGTGGAAGTACTCTCTGGCAGGCCTCCGTGAGCTGCAGAACAAACTGATGCTCATGTCGGCAAAGGGGGAACAAGGCTTGGAGGTGGAGAAGTTCTCTGAGGTCAGACTTCACACCCAGTGGGTGCCTGATGTTGGGTCTGGGCTTGGATTTTGCCTTGAATATCATCTTACAAGACTCTGGTTTATGGCTCAGTTGCTGAGGATGAATAGTAGCAGGAGATTGATGTTCCTACCTCTTTGGTTCCCTCTTAAGGTGGAACTAAGCTGGAGATTGGGCAGGGGACTGGCACCCTCATCCTCTGGCTGCACTGGGGACATGTCTGGGAAGGTTGCTGTGCTTTTGTAGCAATCTGGGGATTCCTTACTGGCTTCCTGGGGATACTGCTGTTAAAAAACCACAGAGTCTTTTGTTACTGTACAGAAAGGCTGGAAACAAAGCCTTTATCTTGATTGAAAGTCCTTCCTGTCGTGGTAAATCAGCTTAGTTTTTCTCTCCTCTGTCCTCACACAGGTCTTTTCCAACATCCAAAGACTTGCACAGGCCTTCATAGACCTTTATTCAGCTGGGAACATGCTCTTCCGCTCCTGGGTTGCTCATGTGTATTGTTCACCCAAAAGAGAATGCGTTGTTATAGACTTCTCTTTGGGACTGATCCCCGTGCTAGAAGGGCGAGGAGACATAGCAGCTCTGCTCCCAGGCCTCTGCAAGATGATGGAGCGTTTCCTGGAGAGTTGGAAAAGCTTCATGTATGAAAAACGATTCCAGCACTTCTACCTGAACTATTACACTGCCGAGCAGCTGGTCTATCTGTGCACAGAACTGGGGCGGGGGACGCCCAGCCAGGGTGCCCTGATGATGCTTTCCTTCCTCAAACACGACTGCACCAAGCAGGACGTCCTTAGAGCCTCTGGGAGCGAGGTACCTCCCAGCTCAAGGAAGACTATTTCTGACTTCCAAGTGGTGCTGGATGGGGAGAAGGACCTGCCTGCACGGCTGGAGCACATCTGGGAGTGCTACATGAGCGACACGGGCTCCTTCCTCCCCAACTGCCTGGATATTGATACGCTGGGTGGGTGTCTGAAGAACCTGGCCAGCTGGGAGACAGCGTGCGTCGCACGAGACTTCCCCCAGGATCTTCTGTGTGTTGGGCAGCCCAACCTCATCACGTGCCCTCGTTCCGAGGTGCTCACGTCCGCTCTGGCTATCTACATGAACAGCCTCGACCAGCCCCTTCCCACCTTTGACGAAGTTCTCCTCTGCACTCCCCACACCACTGCTGAGCAGGTGGGGCTCTTCCTCAGGAGGTGCCTCATTCCCTGCAGCGGAGGAGAGAAAATTTACACCATGCTGTACGCGGATGAGCTGAGTTACGATGTCAGCTGCAGAGCAGAGGAGCTATTCCAGCACCTGCAGCACTACAACAGCACCTACCGCCTCGTCATTCTATGCAACTGCGAGAGGGAGCACAGCTACATCCCTTCTGCCTTCAGCCAGTACAAAGTGCCCATGGTACCCCAGAGGACACTAGCTGAAATCCAGCGGTACCTCCAGTGCCACTACAGAGTCGCTGAACCTTCGAGCTCAGCTGCTTCTGTGTTCAAGGACAACATGTGTGTTGGGATCGTGTCCTCCAAAAGAGCTGGCCTGGGTAAGATGTCACATGCAAAGCGGGGTCTGCTGAGGGTTAAAAACCGGGGTGGGGTTCACTTTGCCAGGTTTTCCGCCCAAGTTGTAAGCATCTAGTCCAAAAGACTGATTCAGGCTATAGTGGAGGGAGGTGAAAGCTGAAAGGACAGCTTATCTTGTCCTGAGAGGCATCTCTACAGGTGGTTCATCCTGCCAGTCTGACACCTCCCTCTTTCTGCTGACCCACACCATTAACATAAGCTAGATAGTTAGCGCTGGATGTCACCAGTCTGACCTCCTGAGGTTAAAATGTGCCCGGAGGAAAATACACGTGGGTGGGGCAAGGGTTGTAAAGCCTGCCTGCTTTTCTTGCGTAGGAAACGATTGATTCTTGGCTGTCTCAACGCACACAGCCAGTGGGCATTCAGTGAAGCTACTTGGCAGGCTGAAAAGCAAACAGAAGGTGGTTCCTCAAACAGGGCCGAGTTAAATCGTGGAACCCAAAGCTTTGCACAGGCTTCAGGAGCGATTAGAGTCATGAGAGAAACGGCTGTCGAGGGCTGCTAAACGCACAGATGCCATCTCTGACAGCGGAGTTCCTGAGTTGCACATCACAAAAAAACCAGGGTGAGAGTGGCCATGTGGGCGGTGTTCTTACCCTCTTCCTTAGCTGTTGTCCCCTGTCAGTCGGTAGCCCTGTGTGTGCCTCAGCTGTCCAGCTCCGTGTGGTTCTTGTGGAATGTTGGCTCTCAGGTCCTTGGAGTGCCTGCAGGAGCAATGCTGGACCTTGCTTCTTCCTTCCAGCAGCCATTCTTGGGCTTTGTTAGAGAGCCAGCCCAAGGAAGAAGGTTGGGCTCAAAAGGGAGAGCGTGCTGCGTTATTTTCCAGGGATCAGTGAGAAAATCCAGACCGGTTTTGGTAACAGATGTCATCCCTTGTCAAACTTCCGAAACTCAGGGCAGCTCTGGGGTGTGAACGGGTGCTGCCTCGGCTCCCGTCTGGAAAGCTGTGTGAACCCCCCTTTGGTGTTGTGTTACCAACCTGTCGTACTGCTGAGGGTGAGTTTGGAGCTTGGAAGAGGCAGCTTTACCCAGACACCCGTACCTTGGAAGTAGTCGTCGGGTGGACCTCCCGCAGCCTGCTCCGTGTGCGGCGTGAGGGGGTGAGGGGATGTAGCCAGCGGATATGGAACAGTCTGTCCGTTCCCCGTGTTAATCTGGGGCAGAGCAGATGCAGACTGCAGCCAACGCTGGCAAAATCAGTTTCTGCAGGATAAGGTCGGAAAGCTGAGGGTGCTTTTGTCTTTGGCAACAACCGTTCCCTCCTCCCCACCATGTTTTGACTTTCGAAACTACCACATAAGGGAATAGATTCAAACCCTACTAAAAAGCACAGCCTTCCTGGGGCAGTGTGAGCAAAACAAGCCAGAGGGCTAAGGATGGCCTTCAGCAGCCAACGGCAGGAGCGGCTTTGAGCCCAGGCTGCAGCTGCTCTAACCAGGATTAGGCTTTCTTCTTCTGGAATGCCTTTCAGGAGGGTTCAGAGATCTCTGAGGACAAGGTACTGGAGCATTTGACTTCTTTCTATTCTGACTTTAATATGATGTGTCCGATACTGACGGCTTTAAGTCTTTTGGTGTGTTTTGTGGTGACAGGGAAATCTCTGTATGTCAAGAGGCTACATGAGAGGCTGCAAGCAGAGCAGCCCGACTGCACAGAACTTCTGAAAACCATCAGACTGATCGAACGAGAAGTGGATGAAGATAAAGTGCTAAAATCTCTTCTGCCTTTTCTGAACAGAAACCAGACAAAGCCCATGATATTCCATTTTGATATCACCTCTTCAGTAAGTACACCCCTCCCCTGGGTGCCTGGGCCGGGAAGGTCTCTGTGGACCCTTGCAGAAGCTGTTTCGTTAAAGTTTTGTTTCTTAGTAAAGGGCGTGTTTTCTAATAGTTGTGTAAGTAACACAGAGCTCTTCACTGTCAAGGTGGTTGAGCTCTGGAGCACGTTGCCCAGAGAAGCTGTAGAGTCTCCAGCCGTGGAGATACTACAATCCTGGCTGGACATGGTGTTGGGAAACCAGCTCTAGCTGAGCCTGCTTTGAGCAGGGGCTTGGATAAGGTGCTCTCCGGAGATCCTTTCCACCCCCAACCATTTCATGGTTCTGTGAAGTTAGGATGAGTGAATACAGAGGAGACGCATCTCTGTCTTTTCCGGCGACAGGTACAAAGTGGAATTCCGGAGTTTCTATTCAAGCTGTTGGTTTTGCGGTACCTGGCAGATGATAATGGAAATATGTGGCTGCGGCAGAAGTGCCATCTGTACATCGTTGAAATCCTTGAGGTATCACCAGTGCCGAAGAAAGCAGCGAGACACGTATGTACACAGCAATGCCTGTTGTCCTTGGCTTTCTCGGTCGTTTTGCACACACATTTGTATATGGCTGCACAGGAGTTGTAGAGACTGTGACTGTAACCTTGGCGTAGGAATTCCCTGTCTGTCAGGGTGTACTGTGCTTCTCCATTACAGTTTGCTGTCCCTGGTGTTACACAGAGTGCTGTTAAAACCGGACAGTAACTTACACCTGTTGTGGTTGTCTTGGGTTAGCAATTTCTGAAGGCCGGTTAGCCCAGCCCTCGCTGGCCCCTCTAACACTTACAGGAAACATAAAAATGCAACATCTCTTCCTTGTGTTACTTGGCGCGCTCCAGAGTACTGGAATGTTTATATCCAGCTGTGAGGGTGGAGTGTAGAAGGGACAGGGATAAATAACGACAGTTTCTTGGGTTTAGTTCTCCTCGAGGTAGCACTGGGAAGGGGCTGGAGGTAACAAAGGGCTGTTGTTACAAGAAGGAGACTCTAGGAGGAACAGGATTAATTGTTGGGATGCCCTTTAAACAGAAAAAGTGATGCGCAGGAAGAAGTGTCGTGGTTGTGTAGGCTAGCTGCAGCTATTCAGTTAGGCCTGTGATTTTAGGTGAGAATACTGTAAGGACAGGTGAAATAAAGGGAAGATTAGGGCTACAGCTTTGTGATGACCTTTTCTTTTCCTTTACTCCAGTTGTCAGCAAGCCAGCAGTATAATTTCTTTGATGTGTTCCCTAAAGTAACGTGCAAGTCTCCCAAGGAAGTACTAGAAATGGAGACACTTGGGAACCAGTCTGGGGATGTTTCGGACCCGGGAATGGACGAGGAGGAATTTTGCAGTGAGGCTTACCAGAGGCCTTTCCAGTATCTGAAAAGATTTGACCAGGGATGCAACCTGGACACGTTCCACTACAAAGCACACTCCGTGGAAGGGAATCCGGCACAATGCCTGCAGCAGTTCCTCCTGCACTGTGGGATCACAGATCCCTCCTGGTCAGAACTCCGGAACTTCACTTGGTTTCTCAATGTTCAGTTGAGAGACTGCGAAGCTTCTGTCTTTTGCAACCCAGACTTTGTCCAGGACACTTTGCACGGTTTCAAAAACTTTGTCGTTACCTTCATGATTTTAATGGCCAGGGATTTTGCAACACCTTCCCTAAACATTTCCGATCAAAGTTCAGGAAGGCAGCCCTCCAACCTGGAGAACGTTGCAGAAGAAGACCTTCTTCCTTTCCGCATTCGGAAAAAGTGGGAGTCTGAGCCTCATCCGTACTTGTTTTTCAATGAAGACCGTGTGTCCATGACATTCATGGGTTTCCACTTTCAGTGTAACAGCAGTCACGGTGTCGATGCCGTTAATCCTTTGAATGGCAACATTATCAAGAGGAATGTTATGACTTTGCAGCTCTACGAGGGCTTGCTGCTCCAGGGAGTTCCCTTCAATGTTCCATTTGATGAGTTGCCTCGTTATCAGAAGCTGGAGAAGCTTTGCATGGTTTTGGGAATATCCTGGGTAACAGACCCCGATGAGACGTACGAACTCACAACAGACAACGTGCTAAAAATCTTGGCCATTGAGATGCGATTCAGATGCAACATCCCCGTTGTTGTCATGGGAGAAACAGGCTGTGGGAAAACCAGGCTTATACAGTTTCTGTGCAAGCTACGCAGAAGCTTCGTGGAGGTAGAGAACATGAAGCTCGTCAAAGTTCACGGAGGCACCACCGCGGAGATGATTTACGCCAGGATCAGAGAAGCAGAAGCCCTTGCTAGAACCAATAAGGAGCAGCACGGGTTGGACACAGTCCTCTTCTTCGACGAAGCCAACGCAACGGAGGCCGTGAGCAGCATCAAGGAGGTTCTGTGTGACCGCACGGTAGAGGGGAAGCCTTTGGCCTCTTGCTCTGGCTTGCGGATCATAGCAGCCTGCAACCCTTACCGTAAGCACACACCGAAGGTGATCCAGCGCTTGGAATTAGCTGGGTTGGGCTACTCTGTCAAAGCAGATGAGACGAAGGATAAGCTTGGATCGATTCCACTGAGGCAGCTCGTGTACCGGGTCCATGCACTGCCTCCCAGCATGATCCCACTGGTGTGGGATTTTGGGCAGCTGAACAACTTAACGGAGAAGATGTACATTCAGCAGATCGTACAGAGAGTTACCGAGCACGTCCCGATGAGGCTGGCTGAAGCCGAGGTGATCACGGAAGTGCTTTTTGCTTCCCAGCAGTACATGAGGCAGAGGGACGACGAGTGCAGCTTTGTCAGCCTGCGGGACGTGGAACGCTGCATGGAAGTTTTCAAGTGGTTTCACAAGCGCAGTAAACTACTCCTGAGGGAACTGGAGAGGTACCTTGAGAAGAAGAGAGCTCCGAAGAGCACTGCTGAGAGAAACGATGTTATCTGGGCCATAGTGCTCGCGGTCGGGGTCTGCTATCATGCGTCCTTGGAAAACAAGGAGGCCTATAGGGATGCTATCAGCCAGGTCCTTCCAAAACCTTACGATACCCAGAAAGCGATTTTGGAAGAAATCTCGCTGATGCAGGACTTGTTCCTGAGTGGTGTGCACCTCCGAGACACCATAGCGAGAAACTTGGCCTTGAAGGAAAACGTCTTTATGATGGTCATCTGCATTGAGCTGAAAATCCCTCTTTTTCTTGTGGGGAAGCCTGGGAGCTCCAAATCCCTTGCGAAAACCATCGTGGCCAATGCTATGCAGGGCCAAGCAGCTCATTCGGATTTGTTCAAGGACCTGAAGCAGATCCATCTTGTGTCTTTTCAGTGCAGCCCCCTCTCCACTCCAGAGGGAATCATAGGCACTTTCAAGCACTGCGCTCGGTTCCAGGAAGGGAAGAACCTTGAGGAATACGTCTCAGTGGTGGTTTTAGATGAGATTGGGCTGGCGGAAGACTCGCCCAAAATGCCCTTGAAGACTTTGCATCCGCTTTTGGAAGATGGCTGCATAGATGATGTCCCTCTTCCTCACAAAAAGGTCGGCTTCGTTGGGATTTCCAACTGGGCTTTGGATCCTGCTAAAATGAATCGAGGCATCTTTGTCTCGCGTGGCGACCCCAGCAAAGAGGAGCTCATCGAAAGCGCGAAGGGGATTTGTTGCTCGGCGCGAGGGGCTCTGCAGAAAATTGAACAGTATTTTTGTCACTTTGCAGATGCCTATGAAAAGATTTGCAAGGCCCAGGACAGGGAGTTCTTCGGTCTGCGTGACTACTACAGCCTCATAAAGATGATTTTTGCCTTAGCTAAGAGCTCCAAAAGCGAGCCGACACCTCAGGACATAGCTGAGGTTGTTCTTCGTAACTTTGGTGGCAAAGATGATGTCAACGCCTTGGAAATATTCACCTCGCATTTACGGGAAAAAGGAGAAATACATGCTCGTGATATCAGTAGAGTTGAGCTGATACGACAGAACATTTGCAGCAGTGGCCAGGATGGTGACTGCAGGTACCTCCTTGTGTTGACTGAGAATTACGCTGCGCTGCAGATCCTCCAGCAAGCTTTCTTCACTGCCCGGCAACAGCCAGAAATTATCTTCGGCTCCAGTTTCCCTAAGGACCAAGAGTATACCCAGATATGCAGGAATATCAACCGCGTGAAGGTCTGCATGGAAACTGGCCAAATGGTTGTGCTCCTCAACTTGCAGAACCTCTACGAAAGCCTCTACGATGCCCTCAATCAATACTACGTGTACCTTGCCGGGCAGAAATACGTTGATTTGGGACTGGGCACCCACCGGGTGAAGTGCCGAGTGCACCCCAAGTTCCGCTTGATAGTCATCGAGGAGAGAGATGTGGTGTATAAGCACTTTCCCATCCCGCTGATCAACAGGCTGGAAAAGCACTACTTGGATATCAGCACTGTCCTGGAAAAGGGGCAAAGGGAGACGGTGAAAGAGCTGGAGAAGTGGGTGCGGGAGTTCACGGCGGCCAATACAGAAGAGCACTTCGTAAGCCAGCAGAAGTACAGCCCTTCCGACGTGTTTGTGGGCTACCACTCCAACACCTGTGCCTCGGTGGTCCTGCAGACCACGGAAAGGCTGAAGCCGCTGTGTTCTCCTGGGGAACTCGTGTCCTGCGTGAAGAAAGAAGCCCAGCTGGCACTGCTGAACTGTGCCACCCCGGACTCTGTCATCCGCCTCTGCAATGCCGTGGGTTTGTTTAGGGCAGATTCGCTGGCCAATATATACTTCAAGCAGCAGCAACACACGTCGTTTGCCGACTTCCTCCGAGCTCACGTCCGTGCTGGCTCTGGGAACCAGACGGTCTTTACGGAGGTGAGTACCTCTCGGCGCCCTCCCAAGCTGCACTGAGGGTTTTCGTTTCCGCTGCTAGGGCTGCGTTGTGGCTACAGCCGGGTAAACCCGGTGACGGCCGCGCTGCTTCGCGCCCGGGTGTGCGGAGGGGCTGCTGCAGCGGGCGTGTTGCATCCTGAAGAATCTAATACCTCTGCTATGCAGGAAGCAGTATCTGATGCTCCCCGGCAAGTGGGGGTTTTAAGTAGTTTGGGCAGCTGATGCATCTCTTTACTTTTTCTACAGCCAGTAGCCTGTGCTGCTGGCCGTGTACTTTGAAATAATTCTATCTCCACTTAATCAGGAGCCTTTGAACCCTCATTTCTTTGTGTCTGCTGCTGGTCTTAAAGATACAGAAGACTTTCATAGAATCACAGAACGGTTTGGGTTGGAAGGGACCTTAAAGACCATCCAGTTCCAACCCCCCTGCCATGGGCAGGGACACCCTGCACTGGACCAGGTTGCTCCAAGCCTCATCCAGCCTGGCCTTGGACACTCCCAGGGACGGGGCATCGGTTTAACCAAGCCGCAGATCTCGTGGGCCTTTAATGGGATGGCTCTGGTCGGCTCTGGTTTCCTTTTGCTGAGTACCAGAGCTAAAGAACTTCAGCTGAGACTGGCTGGAGAATTTCTCCTTCTCCTGCCTCCCATGGAGACAACACGCTTTCTCTTGAGGCTGGATTGCTGCTCCCTGAGAGCGCGGGGGGGAGGGCAGGCTGGGCAGGGAAGGAACGCTACAGGGGCTCACGGAGAAGTTTCCCAAAGCCTTGGCTGCCCCTTCTCAGCTGCCCCACGGCCCCCTCCCCGGCAGCACCAAGAGTCATTGTGTCCAGCTGCACAGCAGTGTCCCTGGGTTGGTGTAACAGCCTATGTTGACCCTTTGCCTACTGGCAGACCAAATGAATGGGTGTTCTGGGGGGCAGCCTGGCTCTGCAGCAAGTTAGCAGTGTCTGGGAGCAGAGATGAGCAAGTCTCTACTGCCTTCCTGAACAAAGAACAAATCTTGCACTCCCAGGTCACCACCTTCTCGAGGCTGCTCACCAGTGCCGACGCTGCTTGCCTGGAGAGAGAAGTGCGGGGTAAAGCGCAAAGGCCTCAAATCCTGTTCCTGCAGCAGTTTGACACAGAGTACTCGTTCCTGAAGAGCATCCGGTGAGTCTGGTTTCGCGTCATCCTGCTCCAAACAGGCTGTCGTGGGCACAACACTTGGAGTAACGCGCATGGGAAAGGGAGGCAGGAGGACGCTGTGCCGAACAGCGGACTGGCCCAGTGCGGACTGTGCTTGTGTCGCCATGCTGAGATGGGTTTCTGAAGCTACACCATCCCTGTAGGATGGGTGTCTTAATCTCGGCTGCCTGCCACAGCCAAAGCTAATGTGGAGTGACTACTGCTACAGTCGTCACTGTTCTGTTTTCACACGTAGTGACTTCTTTGAAATCCTCTTTCACTCTTTAGAGATTTCCTTGATGCCACATCAGGAAATAAAGTCCTCATTATTCAGACAGACTTTGAAGATGGCTCTCGAAATGCCCAGCTCATCGCCTCAGCCAAGTAAGTCCAGCGTGAAGTGGTTCCCAGGTAGCTGTTCTGCGTGGTGACTCCTCGCCCCCATTTGACCATTAGTGCTGTTTGGGGGACTTGAGAATTGGGAATGTGTGATCCTTTGTTTATTCTGCAGTGGAATGAATCTGGAAGCACTGATTGTATTACAAATAATTCAGAACCCCAGCCAAAATAAACTAAGCTGAGTCAAATTACCAGACAATCCCCTCCAAAGTGTGAATTCTTGCCAGTGGCTGCAGAGGTCCCGGGGAGCTGAGGATCGGGGTTATCGTTCGAGGTGTAGCTCCAGGCGGCAGGCTCGGCACAGCCGGCTGGGAGGGAGGGAGAGGCGAGCGAATCGTTTCTGCCTCTACGGGGGCAGAAATGGGCACTCTCTTGCAGAGGAATGACTTGCGGCCGTGAACTCTTGTCTGTCTGTGTGTCAGCAGCATTTCCTCTTTGTTGCAGGTACACTGTTGTGAATGAAATCAATAAGGTGGACCTGGGAGAAGCCTCTGTCTTTGTTTACTTTATTATGAAGCTTTCCCGGCTGGAAGGAGGAACGTCCTACGTGGGATTCCAGGGAGGTGGGTCTAGCTCTCTGTTGCTCCTCGCTCTCCAACTGGCTCAGACAAACATAGCAGAGCGACACTTCTCTTGTCACCTTCCCTTTTCATGCTTTAAAGTCTGGAATCAGTGTGTCCCGTGGGTTGTCAGAGCCGCTTCCCTTACGCACAGGGCCTGTCCCTGCGGGGTCAGTACCTTGGAGTCCTGGTCTCCTCTGCGAGATCCCCTTCTCTCACCCACTGACAGATGAGTCCTCTTTCTAGTCGGCTGGAGAGCAGCAAACGACCATGAGGCCAGCTGTGTTGGCATACTGTCCCCCAGGAGAGTCCTGAGCATGTTCTGCTTTCAGCAGCAAGGCTCCTGCTGCGTGTGGCGGGCTCCAGGAGCCTCGCAGCCCCATCGTGTGCACACCCTGTCGGTCCGGTGCTATGTGCTAGCACGTTCAAAGTGAATTGCTGCGTTCTCTTTCTGCATCAGGAAGTGAGAGTGAGCGAACTCTGACTGTGAGCTGCTGGCCCACCGGCACTGGGAGATGACTTTTTGGGAAGCTCTTCTCAAAGAGCAGGCTGAAGGCATGAAATGATGGGTGGTTTTGTCCTCTGCCTTTAGGCCTGTGGCAGTCAGTGCATATCGATGACCTCCGCAGATCCAAAGACATGATCTCCGATATGAGTGCCCTGCAGAACCTCACCATAAGCCAGATCTTCTGTGAGGAGTCGGGTAGAGCCAGAGGTGAGCTGCCTGCTGGCTCTGCCAGCCAGCGGTGTGGATATGCTGGTGGGGGAAAAGGGGAGATGCAGTCCCAGACTTGGCGTGAGTGGAACTGTTGCCTGGTACAACACAGCTAATGATTTTCCCTGCTCAGCATCTGTTTTTCGTGAGGGGTCACAACATGCCTTCCAACTTGGCTTTGTGGCTTTGTGTTTAGTTCGTTACTGCAACTTTGGGTCCTCAAGTAAGTGAATTTGGTAGTTTTGCCTTTATTTCTACAAAAATACGGTATTTCATAGAATCACAGAGTCACAGACTGGTTTGGGTTGGAAGGGACCTTAAAGATCACCTAGTTCCAACCCCCCCGCCATGGGCAGGGACACCTTCCATAGCCCAGGGTGCTCCCAGCCTCATCCAGCCTGACCTTGGACACTCCCAGGGATGGGGCACCCACAGCTTCTCTGGGAACCTGTCCCAGTGCCCCCCACCCTCTGTGGGAAGAACTTCCTTGCACTGCTCAAGACCCCAAGTACTCTGTCTCAGGATGAGAGGTGCTACATGGCAGAGACAAGGAGTCACTCCAGAGAATCTCTCACTTGCATGAATACAGATCTGCTACCCAAACCTGTAGGAAGGTCAGAAGAGACTTTTTCGTTCCTCTCAGGTTTTTTTTCTTAGGGTTTTTCCTTTCACTCTCCTGCCTTACAGCCTTCTGGTAGAGCTTAGTGCATTCGCTCTGAGGGTCATATTTCTTCCAGTTCTTGCTGCAGGAAGCTTGGCAGCTCTAGCAGCTGTAGCTGTATGAGAGGTGGGTTTCAGCTACTCGTGCAGGTGATAATGGATCTCTGACAGATGTTCTGCTGCTCAGGGAAGCAGCTGCTAAAGAAACCCTTATCTGACGGATGCAGAAGTGTGCCACTGCTGCTGATAAAAATACTACACCTTAGTTGCAGCTCTGCGTGTGAATGGTGAAGAAGAGAAGGAAAAGAAGGTGGAGGTTGACACACCAGTGCCAGCAGCAGAGCACCATGAGGTCAGTTCAGAATACCTTTGTTTGCTTCTCAGCTGTCAACACAGCCTCTGCTTTCTGTTATCCATAGGTGCAACACACCTTTTGCATCCCCATTCACTTGCAAATAATCTTCCTGAGGGATGTCGCCAGGAATGCTAATGATCAGACACGAATTTCTCCCCCTGCTGTCCAATAAAGAAGTATTCCATGTTCCCCTGACAGCGTTGGCTGGAGGATGCCCAGCGCGAGGGTGACTACGTGTGGCTTTTGCACCTTTAGTGCCTAAGCATCTCCCAGGCAGGATGCATGTTCCCTAGTCCTGTTTATAATTCCCACTTCTCTCCCTGAACTGCTGAGCTTTCCCCCTGTAGACATCTTGATACGAATGCTGCGTTGCATGGCAATTTGAAAAGGCCACAAATGTTGCACTGGGTACTTGACAGCAAAGGAAGAACTTGGATTTGCAGCCTGGGATGAGAGGAAAACTGGGAGATGGGATGCAAGGGGCACAGGCCCTTTCTAGAGAACACTGTAATCGTTTTAAGAGGGGTGTGTTGGGAGGAAGGTGTAAAACCCAAGAGTAACAAACATGTTCTCACGCTGTTCCTTGGAAGGGTGAAATCCTGGACACCACTGTACTCCTGAGGACCTGTGTACAAAGTGCTGTGGGGATGCTGCGGGACCAAAATGAAGATTTTAGTCGAAGCAGAAAGCGAATTAAGATTCTCCTTGGCCTTCTGTCCAAAGAGGGTGACTTGAAAGGTATGTGCTGCCTGGCTGCAGTGTCCCAGAGCATCTACGGGAACCCCAAAACATGTACCTTAACTCACTGGGGACCCAAAGGTCCTTGCTGTAGTGTGAGGGGGATCTCCTGGGCAGTCTCCCAAGAGTGTGTGTGTCTGTGCTTCAGCCTGTTGCTCCTTTAGTGACTGTAGGGCTTTTCCTGGCGTTTGGGTTGCAGCTTTTTCCCTGACTGGGCTATCCCTGCTGACTGGCTTTTTCCCAGTTGCCTGATTATTGAACCAACTGTAAAATGCTGTGCTTGGTGTGGGAGATTTGGATTTGGATCCAGTGCCAATAGAAGAGAAAATGCAAGTTCCCTATTGTTTTCTAGCCTCTTTCCTGAAGGTAACAAATGCTCGTCTCTTCAGCCTTTTGAAGAAGCAAGAAGAAAATTCCCTTCACCCAGAAAACTGGGTGCTTCGGGAGGCTTTCAACCTCGGTGCTCTCCAGGAGGCAGGAACCTTCAGGTGAGGACAGCAGCTGTATCCTGCAACCTGCAGGCTTCCAAGGAAGCTCTGCAAAGGGCAGCTGTGCAGCAGAGACAGCAGTTTTGTGTAAGCTGAGTATTTGCAGTGTCAGGCTCCGGTCTGTGCTGGAAACTCTCAGTTTTTGTCCTCTCCTGGCTCCTGAGGGAGGGTGACTTACAGCTGGATGGGCTGTACTGGGATGCACAAGTGCCTTGAGTGGAACAGTGGGATAACAGGCAAGCCCTGAGCCAGAGAAATGTAGGTTTTGTTGTTGGTAGGGTGTGGTTTCCCCTTAAAGGCAGGATTAGGACTTTCTTACATGCAGATGTCAGCCTTTCTCAGGACCACCACCTCTTGATGTGCTGATATCACTGCTCACCTTCCCTCTGGCTTTCTTGGTCTCTTTCTGCCCTCAAAGGCACACCCTGTGGAAGCGAGTCCAGAATGTGATCACGCCATTCCTGGCTCTCCTGATTGCTGTCATAGACAGAAACGGCAATCTGGAGCTGCTGGTCAGGCCGGCAGCCGAGTGGGTGACAAACCTGTGGATGTTCATCTTCAGTGACACAAAACTTCTGACTGTCCCTTACGGTGTGGGTAAGAGCAGGTGAGCCACTAGAGAGAGCAGCAGGAGGGCTTGGCTGGAGCACCGAGACCAGTCCAGCACTGGCTTTAAACCCACATGGGAGATGGGCACTGTTGGGTGCTCGCCAGTTGGGAAATCTGTTCTTTCTACCTTATCCCCAGCACTCCTGGGCTTTGCTCTCTGGGTCTTGGCATGCTCACGCTTCTTACCCAGCCCCTGAAGCCCACGTGTCCTGCTGTCACAGCCCTTTTGCCAGGGAATGCTTCCTGAGTAAGTCCTAATGCCGCACAGTTGGCAGGATCGGCCGTATTAACGAGTCCTTTGGTTCTTCCCCTGCCCTCGTCCCCTTCTAGGGCTAATTTCTGGCTTTCTGCAGCTTCCTGCCTCTGTCTGAATGTGTCTCCCAGGCAAAAGCCCAGTGTGTTAATGACCCTTTAATCCCCCAGCTCTCAGCCAGAGATAATTCTGGTGCAGAACAACATGACGGTGTCTGCTGATGCTGGGAACGAGATGCCTTTCAGCTGGAGGATAAAGGAGTACTTGGATGAGTTGTGGTTGGAAGCTCAGTACATCCAAAGCACTGAAGGTGAGAGCCTGGCTTGGGCTTGTGACACCCAGCATCTCCATCCATCACCCATTCCTTGTGAACTCTGGGTTGTCACTGCCAGGCCTGTGACCCCGGAGTTACCCGCGATCCCTCTGTGCTCACAGGAGCCAACGGAGCTTTGTGCAGCTAGCTTTTCGTGCTACTCACGCTTAGTCTTTCTCATGTATTCTGTGCCCTTGTACTCAAACCGCTGCGGTGATGCCAAGAGTTAACGCCAAGGTGAGATTCCAGAAACACAGCGCTGGCACCTGGGCTGAGAAGGCTTGGCCTCAACCCCTGGGTAGTGCTCTGAATGAGGGCAGTGCTGCGTGCGTCAGTGATTAATTAGATGTCAGTCTCTTCAGGACAGAAGCTGTGTCAAACCCAGCCTCCTCCTGACATTCAGCTTCTCTCTGCATTCTCGTTTTCCAGACCAAGCTGGGAAGTTTGTGGATATCTTCCAGAAGACTGCCCTGGGCAAGTTCATCTCTGCTCTGAGTGAGGAAGAAAGGGAGATGCTCCTCCAGTGCTATATCACAGACTTTATCGTGCTGACCGTTGGTGTGTCCTCCGTAGAGGAGCTGCAGGTCAGTGTCTGGAATGAGCTGGAAAGCCTTTGGATGGGGAGAAGGGCATGACGCCTGTGAACGTGCCCATCTGTATCCGTCTGGCCGTCTCAAAGTCCCCCTCTGAGGCAGATCAAAAGCGGGGGGGTCACAGGGCAGGCGCATTTGTCACCGAATGGCTGCTGAGCCCCTGCTCAGAAGAGTACTGCCACCTATACACATGGACACACGTTTGAGGCTTTGGGAAGCACTGATTCTCCTCTTCCAGAGCATTTTGCCAGGATTTCCAGTACAACATGAATTACAAAATTTCTTATTTAATTTTAACTTTTTTCTGAACTTGCAGTGCCTGCGAATTGCTTTCTTGTCCTGCATAGAGGAGGGGAAGGCAACGGCTCTCAGAAGAGAGGAGGCGGTGCCATCGTTGCCTTGGGTCCACCTCGGGTACGATCAGTTCAAGAGCCGCCTGCAGAACTTCGCTCGGATCCTGGCTGTACACCCTCGTGTCGTTGACTACCTCAGTAACCAGGAAGGATACGGAATGGCACGTTCAGAGATGGTAGGGTCACTACCAGGTGCTTTGTGAGCCTCAGCCCTAGCAGAGAGCTCTGTCTTCACCAAATTAACTAGTGTCCAGTCTCCTTTTGATTTCGGCGACAGTAAAGTGGGAAGCACAGGCTCAGTCAACATCCTCACTGTCAGGAATAATCTGCGGTGTTAGCATTGTTGCGAGCAGGATTTAAAATAGTTTGCCATGCTTTCGCATCAGTTAATAGGATGTGAATGATCTGATCCGTGAGCATGAGAATTCCAGAGCTTAAGATGATCAAGTAGAACATCATGCAGTAGAACACATGGTTTAGCAAAGCGGGTCGAGAGCCCAAGGCTCATAAATAATTCTGACACGCAGCTGTTGTGCTGTGCTCACACCCAGTGTGTGTTCCCAGGTTTTAGATGTGTTAGCGGCAGTGGGGTGTGCCGAGGAGCTGGAGAATCAAGTGCAGACAGCCCAGCCAGAGACGTGGCTGCAGAGAGTGAAGAATCTTCGTATGCCCATTGAATTTCTCTGTAAAGAGAAGGATTTACAGAGGAGTGGGAGCTGGTGCCATCACCTGCTAAAGGAACTCGAGTACGTACCACAGATCTTCTCACAACCTTGATCTTCTGCCTTGCTGTTAATAACAAGATTGGTGCAGGTGGAAAGCTGCTCTGGGGCTGCTTTTCTCAAACACAGCCCTTTTCAGGTTCCTACTAAGCTCAGTTACATACAGACCACTTTTTTCCTCACTGCATGCAGGTTCTCCCTCTAAATCTGGCAGTATCTTCTAGTGCATTCCAGCTGGGCTCGGGGCTTATTTAAAACTCATCACGTTCCTGTTAACCGGCGACATCTCCCCACTTCATCCCATGTGCACCAAGACTGACAGAGATGGGGAACTTCACTGCATCGAAGGCAGTCTTGTCTCTGGGAAGACAAGCCCAGGGAGCTACCCCAATTTCTCACAGAGTTTGTTTAACCAAAGTGAAGAAAGTGTAGTTAATTGTGATTATTATTTTATTTTAAATTACCTCCTTGATCTAGAAGTCAGGGGTGAGGAGGTCTTTGCAGTGGTCTTAATTCTGCTGCAGTGCTGTCCACAGGACAGGCCCCTGTGCTGCAAACTCACTGTATCAGGGGCTGTCGCTTGTGTTGTCCTTGACACGAAGCTGGGGGGGCTGATAACCCGTGGGCAAAGCAAGAGTTGTGTGAGGAGCGCACAAACGCTGCAGTGGTGAGCATGAGAGCAGTGAGATCATTAGCCCGACCTGATGCTGCACTTCATTCCTGCTCTGGGTTAACATTGTCATTTGAAATCGCGCTTTCCTTCCCGCAGAGTCTGCTGGAACCGGGTTTTCTCCATGTCTCTGTTTGTAGAACACGTGCTGGTTGGCATCGACACTCTGATGCCAGAATTTGAGGATATAGTGAGAAAATACACTTTGCTTCTTGCCAAGGTAAGCAAACGTGCTTTCACCTCTTCCCTGTTTGCTCCTGCTGGTCCTGTGAGGTTTTGTCTCGGGTGTTAGAGCTGAATCGCTTAGCTTTGTCATAGACTCATGGAATGGTTTGGGTTGAAGGGACCTTAAAGATCATCCAGTCCCACCCCCTGCCACGGGCAGGGACACCTTCCATAGCCCAGGTTGCTCCAAGCCTCCTCCAGCCTGGCCTTGGACACTCCCAGGGATGGGGCAGCCACAGCTTCTCTGGGAACCTGTCCCAGTGCCCCCCGCCCTTTGTGGGAAGGATTCCTTCCTGATATCCAATCTGAATCTCCCCGCTTTCCATTTAAACCCGTCACCCCTTGTCCTTTTCCTCCGCAGTGTTTTCAGCACGATTCAGACATGAAGACTCACCCGACTTTCATTGCAGTGATGAAAGTGCTGTGCGAATGTAAGGATGAAGTCAGCAGCAGGCTCTACAGGTAGGGACTTCGAGGCAAGTCGCAGGTCCAGCAGGAATATTGCCCGTGTGCCCAGCATATTTCTGGGCATAAGGCAGTGCTACACACAGCGTAGGGAAAGCCAAATAAAAAGCATAACTTCCATTGTGTTCTGCACCCTGAAGCTAAGCAGTTGGCCAACGGGTCTTACATTATCTCCTCTTGGTCTAGGTGCAGATGAACATCTTACTAAAGGCTTTCGGTAAGACAGCGTTGAAGTAATTGTGTTCATGGCTGTTTCTGAATTACAGTTACGATCTGAAGTCGTGTCCGATCTGCCTAGGAGAGCCAAAGGATCCGGTCTGCCTGCCCTGCTGCCATGTGTTCTGTGAGAAGTGCATCAGAATGTGGCTGGTTCCAGCACAGATGCACTGTCCGTACTGCAGGGTTGCCATGGGAGATGTTAATTTAATTGTCTCTGCAGAGCTCAGGTACTCCATCCTGTCCAAGGTGGAAGCGTTGCAGTGGGGCTGGCTGGGGGGCGGAGATTGATTCTCAACTCTGAAGTTGTCAGCATGAGTAGAATGGGTGGAGGGGGCTCTGCTCTGCCCTTGCTGGAACTGGAACAGGTCCTGTCCGTTTTCTTTCAAAAGAAGGGAGGAAGCTGCCCTGGCCCCATAAGACAGGTGTAGCTGCAGACCTGTGCAAGCTCAAGCCCTGTCCGTGGCTGAGTCAGATGAGGGAACTGCTTGTCACCTTGGATTGCTTCACGATAACTTACGTTTCCCAAGAGGTTTTTGCTGTCTGGCATCGTACTGCCGTTTGTGATTGTGTCACGGTCATACAGCCTGTGCAGACAATGCTATGGAAGCGTTGCGCAAGTGCAGCCTTTTGGAAAGCTGCAAAAGTCTTCCCTTGGTGGCTTTTGCCTGTGTCTGCTTTGCTTCACTCACTGTTCCAGCTGGTCTGTACCCAAACATTGTCCTAATGCTTCTGCCCTTTCCCCAGAGATGCCATAGCAAGAAACGCCCGGTTCCGGCAGCGGTGCAATAATTTCTTCATAGACGTGGTCACTACCATGTGCTTCAAGGACAATGAACCCCCCGAGGCAGAGGTGATCCAAGAGCTCCTAAATCTGCTCTTTGTCCACAGGAGCCTCCTGACAGGTTCAGGTGGGTCCCTTCATCCTGACGCTCAGCCTCATGGAGCCGATTCTCTTCCCACTTCCTCTCACCTGCCAAACTTGCCTTTTTCTTATCCCCTCAGATCACCCTACTATCTACACAAAATTTCTGTCCCCGTTTAACGAGGAAGTGGATGAAAATCCCATCATCCGCTCGGTCATGCTGAAGCTCCTCCTGAAGTACAGGTGAGCGCCCGGAGAGCTGAAGGATGTTACACTGGGGCGAGGTGCGGCTTTGGTTTCCATAGAACCAGTCGGTTCTCCTCGCTTCCATGCTGTTCACTGGATTTGAGTCCTTAAAGGTGAAACTCATCCCGTGCCTTTCTGTTAGTTAGGCAGCTTGGCTGGCTGTGCTGAAATATCCGACCAGTCTGTGCCAAGGCTTACCGAGCTGTCCTTAACCTAAACCTCTGCTGAACCGGGCGGGCTTGGGCAGCCTAAAGAGAGGTCTAGATCAGCAAAGCCGTACTCCTTATCCACAGACATCTAGTCACAAATGATCTTGTGCGCTGTCGTGGTTTAACCCCAGTCAGTGGCTAAGTGCCACACAGCCGCTTGCTCACCGCCCCCCTCCCTCTCTCAGGGGAATGGGGGAGGGAAGTGGAGGAAAAGGGTAAGAAAATTTGAGGGTTAAGAACTGTTTAATAGGTGAAAATAAATGAGATAAAATAATGCTACTAATAGTACTACTACTATGTAATGAAAATTCCACTGCTACTACTACATCATGAAAAGGAGAACAGTAGATAAAACCCCAAATGACACAACTGCTCCCACCCGCTGACCGATGCCCAGACAGTCCCCGAGCAGTGAGAGACAGAAACACCTGAGAGCCAGACTCAGCCAAGTCCCCCCCACTTATATACTGAGCACGACATTTTAGGGATTGAAACATCCTTTTGGTCAGTCTGGGTCAGCTGTCCTGGCTGTGTCCCCTCCTGGCTTCTTGTAGAGAAGCTGGGAACAGAGGGGCAGTATGAGAAGCTGAAAAAGTCCTTGGCTTAATGTAAACATCGCTTGACAACAACTGAAAACATCAGCGTGTTGTCAACACTTTTCTCAGCACAACCCCAAAACCCAGCCTCAGACTGAAAACATCAGTGTGTTATGAACACTTTTCTCAGCACAACCCCAAAACCCAGCCTCAGACTGAAAACATCAGTGTGTTATGAACACTTTTCTCAGCACAACCCCAAAACCCAGCCTCAGACTGAAAACATCAGTGTGTTATCAACACTTTTCTCAGCACAACCCCAAAACCCAGCCTCAGACTGAAAACATCAGTGTGTTATCAACACTTTTCTCAGCACAACCCCAAAACCCAGCCTCAGACTGAAAACATCAGTGTGTTATCAACACTTTTCTCAGCACAACCCCAAAACCCAGCCTGGCACGAGCCTCTGTGGATAGAATTGACTCTGTCCGAGCCAAACCCAGCTCACGCCTCCACAGCCCTCTCCGTGCACACCAGTTCCTCCCGCCTCCCTCTGCAGTCAGTGCACAGAAAGCCATTTCTCAAGTGTCATCATCTCCCAAGTCAGAAGCCTAAAATAGATGAGATGCCTCATGCCCTGCATATGCTAATTTGTTATTGTTGATGATAAAACCTCGCTCAGACACTGAAGCTAGACGTGCCAAAACATGGCACAGTTTCTTTTCCATCTTCCTGATGCATCCAGTGAACCCCCGCTTGTCACATGGACACAACCAGTAGCCAGGGCCTACAAGGAAGCTGGGGGGGGGCTTTTTACAAGGGACTGTACTGACAGGACAAGGGGTAATGGGTTTAAATTGAAAGCGGGGAGGTTTAGATTAGATATCAGGAAGGAATTCTTTCTGCAGAGGGTGGGGAGCACTGGGACAGGTTCCCAGAGAAGCTGTGGGTGCCCCATCCCTGGGAGTGTCCAAGGCCAGGCTGGATGAGGCTGGGAGCAACCTGGGCTATGGAAGGTGTCCCTGCCTGTGGCAGGGGGTGGGACAGGGTGATCTTTAAGGTCCCTTCCCACCCAACCCATTCCATGATTCTGTGATTTAGAACATCAGTAGTAGCCGTTGGTATTGCAGTCATGGTCAGGGGGTGTTTCTCTCTCCCATAGCTTCACTGAAGTGAAAAATGATGTGCAACACTACCTGTCCCGGGTGGAGCACAACAGGATCCTAGAGGAAAACGATAAAAAAGAACTCTACCTGCTTTTTGTCAACTGCTTGGAGGTAAGAGCTGGGCAGTGACACTGTTGCAGGAATGAAAAAACAAAGCTTTCCGCAATTTTTGGCAAGTTTCTTGTGCCCACAACGAGCTGCCTCATTAGAAAGCCCAAAGGGAAGATGATATCAAATCAGCTGGTCAGAACCTGCTTGCCAGCCGCTAATCTTACTTTCCAGAGTAAGGCTTGTGTGTATTTGCAGCGCTACGTAAATATTTCTCTCTTGGACACCTTGGTGTTAAGTGAAGCCTGATAAGACCCAAACTCCAACACAGTGCAGTGAGCAGGGAGAGTTGTAGTTGCAGTAGTCCGCTGCTGGACTGCTCTCTTGTTTTCAGCCCCTTCTGTTGGCAAAGCTCCAGAGTATTATGCTGTTGGGAGTGTTCCCTTTCCTCCCCTGGCGTAACTTGGAATGCTTTGGATGACTCCAAGCAAACGTGACAGCAGGGTGGAGGTTTCATTTCTTACAGTTTCCACTCAAATGGTGACTTTGCGTAGGTAAGGTCAAAATTTGCATTCTTGCTAAGGGAAAGGCGGGTAGCGCTTGGCATCGTGGCACGTGTGATGAGTTTCTGCACGTGCGGCCAGTCAGCACGCCCGTACCGCTCCTGCTGAGCTGCATGCGTAGGAAATACGGGAGGGAGCTTGGGCGTCTTGCTGACAGAGGTGTTTGATGTGGCAGAGGTTTAGGATAAGCACGGGGAGATCACAGGCAGGAGCTAATGGCATTGGGGTGGAGGGTGGATGGCAGTTTAACGCACTTACTGCGGTGAGGGTGCCCTGGAGGCGTAACGTGCCGACGCACAGCACATCTGATCGTAGGGGTTCTGCCACTCACGCAGTATTCTGGCCCCTCCTTAGGATTCCATCTGTGAAAAGGCCGAAGGCAGCCTTGGATCTGAGCATATCAACAATCTGCTTGGAGACAGAGGCTTTCCAGACAACTACCTCCCAAAGAACAATCAAGAAACTCCTCAGGAATCGTCGGTCGAGTATCTGCAGGCAGTGGCCACGGTTCGCTTGTACCTGAGCAGAGCTGCAGAGCTGCTCTTTGACTTGCACGAGCGCACGGGTAAGTAATCATCCCGTTATCGACCGGAAACGCCGTACACAGAGCGAAGTCACCGTGGGCGGTGGGCTGGACGCAGTCAGTGCGTCTGTGCTGCGCGGAGACTTGTTCTGACGCATCCACTGAGCGCATCGGCTTTTCTTTCTTTCCTTGGGCGTGCCGGTCATTATTTGTCCCTCTGCCCTGTGTTGAAGCGCTCTGACTCGTAGGACGGCTGTGCGGGTGACCCCTAGGGTGTAGTTCCCTGGCAGTTACGCTTTGGAAGGAGACTTCCTTTATCCTCCAGATGCTGACAGTGAGATCTGATTTAGGACCAACTAAACTGAACTTTAAAGAGTAAATGAATAAAGCCTAAATGATGCTTCAGGTACATGACTGCGGCATGGCTTATTTTATATGGATGAGAGCTAAAAAGGATGAAGAGATATCTCCAAAAAAATAAGTAAAAGAGATTTTGAGCTGATTTGCTGACCCAGGAAAGGAGAGCAGTGTGTGGAGAGGCTGGGATACTTACGCAGGCCATGAAGTGAGATAACATAACTAATTCCAAGGGACTTCAGTGTCCAGCCCTTGCCCTGAGGATGTCAGGCTCGCAAAACGCATCCCAGGAGATCATTCATAGGGAGCACCATCACCTTGGCAGTTGAGACAGCGGAAAGCTGTTACTGAGCAAGATGGAAGAGCTCTGCGAACCAACTAGCAGTAAATGGGCAAAACTTGGCCCCGAGAGAAGGAGCCACTGCAGAGGGCCCAGCGCAAGGCCACGGTGATGAAGGGCCTGGAGCATTCTCCATGTGAGGAAAGACTGAGAGAGCTGGGGCTGTTTAGCCTGGAGGAGAGGAGGCTGAGGGGGATCTTATCGATGCTTATCAATATCTAAAGGGGGGGTGTCAGGGGGATGGGGCCAGGCTCTGCTCAGGGGTATCCAGTGACAGGACGAGGGGCCATGGCCATCAACTGGCAAACAGAAGGTTCAGCCTGAACGTGAGGAAACCCTTCTGCCCTGTGAGGGTGCCAGAGCCCTGGGACAGGCTGCCCAGAGAGGGGGGAGTCTCCTTCCCTGGAGCCTTTCCAGCGCCACCTGGACTTGTTCCTGTGGGATCTGCTCTGGGTGATCCTGCTCTGGCAGGGGGTTGGACTGGATGATCCCTAGAGGTCCCCTCCAACCCCCACCACACTCTGAATCTGTGAGAAAGAAAGCAGAGTATGTCATCCTCTGCCGAAGGAATGAATCACTGAAATCCAGCTGAGGAAACACTCTAGATCAGCGTCTGAGGACGAGAGGGCCCTCAAGTGCTCCTGTGTAGTTAGTCAGTACTAGTAAAAAGAGCTTGGTGCTACAGCTCCTGCTGGCAGCAAAGTTTTACAGGGTACAATGTGGCTTTGCCTTTTTTCTTTCTTTTTTTCCCCTCTAGAGCAAGACCAGGTAGAGGAGAAGCAGCGTTACCTGTCAAACGTGAGGGTGTTCTGTAGCCTGGCCAAGAATGACTGGCATCGCGTTTACCTAGTCCGGAAAATCGCTAGTCAGTATGGGATGGAATTTGCTCAGAAGCTTGTCACGGAGGCACCGTTCAACTGGGTGTTCCCAGTGGAAATTCTGCAACAGGTAACGAAAAGGTGTCTCCTTGGAGATGGCTCTGGTCTCCTCTTCAGCTGGGGCTGCTTTGGGGTGTTTCTACTGTTGCGTGGTGCTGGGGGGCTCACCACAGTGGGGCTGGTTGTGAAGGTGACTTATCCTCACCCTCTATGGAATGGAGCCTCTTGGGGCAGTGAGGAGGCGTTTGGGTTGCCGTGCCTGCCCGCTGTCTCTTTGCAAAGGCTGCAGTGCCCCAGCTTTTGGGAGAAAGAGGAGGTTTGGCCTCGTCCAATGGCTGGTTAGTGTCCACAGTGCTCACCACGGGCTTTTCCCTGTGTAGGTACGGCACAGCCAGTCTAATCCCATCGATCGTTACCTGGCATGCGGTGAGAACTACAGAGTCCTGCGTGACGCTGTGGGGAAATCCATGATTGAGGGCAAGACTGAGGCTCTAATAGAAGCGGAGAAGGTAGGACACGTTCTCCTCACCATAATCCTGTTGTGGGTTCTGGATGGCCAGAGTTTAAGATTTCTGTTCCTGCTGGCAGCGTCTCTTCCAGTGGAGATGCCAGGGTTGCCTTTGCTTGAAAGTTCCTGTGGCTTATGGTGGCAGACACGTTTGCTTTACTTTCTGACCCGTGTCCCAGCGTGTGTAACTCAGGTTATTTCTGTGGTTGCCTCATCTCGCTTCTCTCCCCTTGTAATCTGCCTGCGCAGCGGTTTGGTTTGCAGTAGGCGATGCTGGCATCTTGGAGCCAGAGGGCTGGAGGGTAGGCAGAGGATCAGAGAAGCTTTCTGCCCTCTGCCTCGCCTGGTGTCTTGCCCTGCAAAACACAAACGGGTGATTTCCGTGTAATCATAACCTTTTTCCAGTACGTGTATTGTGTATGAAGGTCTTGAGGAAGGGGCGTGTGAACAATGCGCCTTTGCGTGTCTCCGTGCATCGCAGAGCCAAATCGCAACGTTGGCGGTGATTTACGGTGGCTTTGCTGGCGTGGTGGGTTGACTTGAAGGCACGTACAGGCGGCTGCCTAGGAAGGTTGTAATTCCAGCTGGATGTTAGAAGAATAAATACTTGAGAGCTTTGTGATGTAAACCCCTCAATCGCTTGAGTGCTGTCAGGTTGCTCACTGGTTTATGGCTTGAGCACCCATTTCTGCACTGTCCCCTTCACGTGGGGGAGAGCTTTACCACGGGCTGGCTGAAGCCTGCGTGTGCAGGCACCAGCTGAAACTTTGTCCAACTTAAGCTGTGACTGCTACAGCCTCTTCTCTGCCGTATCATGAGTTCTTCTTTTCTAGGCATCTAGCAGCTCCCCGGCTGTCCAGTCTGTCCATCTGCTCCTGGCTATTTTCAGAGAGGTCACTGCCCTGTATGGAGTTAGTGACTCAAACCTTCACCCCAAACAGCAGGTAGGAGACTTGGGAAGCATTGGAACATGCTCCATTGATAGGGATGAATGAGATTTAAATCATGGGTGGGAGAGCCTTTTGTTCTGCTGCCCCAAATACAGTGAAGCCCTGATGAGAGCAGAGCGAAAAGCTTTTCAGAGCAGGGGCAGCACAGCATGGGAAGCAGCTGATGGTCCTCTTTGGCGGGCAAGAGTTTTATTTCTTTTCAATATGTGCTTTCAGCAAACAGATGCCATGACTCAGTTCATCCAGAACTCCCAAATCCTGAGTTCTCCAGCCCTGCAGCACTTTGCCGATTCTCTGGTGAGGAACGCGCTGCCGTCTCTGACAGTGGATCCTCACAGCTCCAGCGACAGCGGAGCAGTAATCGAGATGGCCGTTCATACCGCAGCGGTCTTGCTGTGCGGGAAGAACCCCATCCTGCAGCCCCTGAGGAATCTGGCGTTCCACCCGCACACCATGGAGGTAGAGGTCTCACTCGGATGGCAGTTCAGCACGTTGCTGGCTCTTTCGTGTGTCTGCTGGATCCTCTGCAACCCAACCTTTCCTAACATCGAGAGCCCCGATTTACTGGTGTCGCTGTGGATTACCGATGTATGGTTATTCCAGTGTCGTTGGGATTAATTAGCACAAGAGGCAGCTCTAGACTGGTGCTTTGAGGTACCTCTGCACCCTGAGCACTATCAGGCAAATACTTTTGCTGCTGTTTGAGTGAGCGAGTCTGAGAGCAGCTGGCAGGCCGTACTGCGGAGACCTAGGGGGCTAATGGCTCATGGAGCCCTAGGCCCAGCCAGGGTGGAGGCATCTGCTGCTCTGCTTCTGGCTATCCAAGGTGTAAGAAAAGGCACTGGTACACAACAGGGTACATCAGGCTACCCCAAGAGGAATCCAGTTCTTAAGAGTGGGTTTTCAAAGGTAGAGTTTGAAAACATACACGTGCATCATCTACATGACCTCTGCTTTCAGATGTCTCTTGTTCCCCATCATGAGAAGGAACCAGTGAGCAGCTGCTACAGGAAAGGACTGATTCATACATTCACCACCTTTTTTCTTTCCTCCTTAGCATGCTTTTCTACCTACGATGCCAGAAGATATCATGGCTCAGGCGAGGACCTGGGAAGGAGAGGATGGTCTGCACTGGTACAGTAAGTGCTCCTGACTGGCTGTGAAAGAACGTGAAGGATAATCCTTGGTTTGTGAATGAAACTGTTCCAGATGTGAGGACAGACACACTACTCCTCTTAGCATGAATTATCCTTTGTAAATTAAGATTTATAGCTACGGTTTATGTGGGTAACGCACCAAAGTGCATCGCGCTCCTGTTCAGTCTCAAGCCGATAGCTGTTTGCAGAGTTTGAGCGCGCAGAAGTTACTTCTGCCAGTGGTAAAGTGGTGTGAGCAGCAGAGGAGCGCTTGGCCACCTTCCTGGCCAGCTTTCAGCTCTCTGCTTTCTGCAGCAGGATCTTCCTGCAGCAGGATCTTCCTGCAGCCTAGGAACCCGGGGGTGGGAGCATTCATGCCTACCAGCCCATTTGGTACCCAGTAGCAGAATTTTTCAGGCTTCTATTCCTTGTTTCTCAAGGCATAGCACTGAAAACTGCCTCTGGTTCCTCCCTGGGTCTGTCACTCCTGAGCTTTGGGACTGCCAGTGCTTTTCATTAGATCTTGAAGCATATTTTGTGCTCAAAGATGAAGGTGCCTAGGAAGGGAGATACCAGGGGCTTCATAAATGTCTGTCTTATAATACTGTCCCTTTTGTTTCTCTTGATAGCATGTCCAAACGGCCACCCCTGCACTGTAGGAGAGGTAAGAATTTGAGACTGGTGGGTTTTTAAGCAGGTGGTGTCTGCAACAATAAACTGCTTTACTGAGGTGATTGGTTTTACTGTTGCACAGTGGTTCCTTTTCTAAACTCTAAATTAACCATTTTTCTATTGCAATGTAAACTTCGGAATAGCTCTAACACAGCTTTTACCATGAATCTAGGAAACGAGAGCGGCGGAGGTTCTTTGCCCAGTATTTAGCAGGTGTTTGTTTAATTGGATTTTTGTTTCACGCTCTTTCCCTGCTGGAGAGGCTCTCACTCGGGAATTGAGTGTTCTCATTTTGCTTTTCCCTAGTGTGGCCGCCCCGTGGAAATTAGCCGCTGTCTGGACTGTGGAGCCCAGATTGGAGGGAAACACCATCAAGCAGTGCGTGGCTTTCGACACTTCCAGTACGCTCGAATTCATTAACCTTTCCGCTGCCAAACGATGTAGTGCTTGCCTGTCGTGCTTTCGGGGCAAAAAGATACTGACCACTTCATGCTGCTACCTGAAGGGTGGCACGTAAGGTCTTGTCAAGCTGCTGGTTTGTCATCTCCCTGTTCATCCTGGCTGATACAGGTTATGTGGTTCTACACCAACATGTAGCAACAGCCAGTGTAATTTCTTAATTGGATCAGCATGAGCGAAGAGCTTCTACCGGAGCTCCAGTAACCGTAACTTGTGCACCCTCCTCAATTCCCCGCGTCAGCGCGGCCCTTGCGGAAGAACGTTACGTTGCTGATTCTAACAGCAGTGCCTTCTCGTCTGTCCAGCACGGAGTTGGCTGATCTTGCCCTACAGGGCTGGACGTTGCCCCTTTCATAGAAAATCTGTTATGAAGAGATGTCCAAGGAAGAGTAATCGGCCAGCAGACCCAAACAAATCGGCTTATTTCTGTACAAAACTTACTGGAGGTCCTCACTCCCCCGTCGCACTTTTAATTGGCAGCTTTTATGGCATTCAGAAAACTTAAGAGTCAAAAAGACATTGCTGGGTATCAGACAGCTCTGGTGTGGTTTTTGTCAAAGCGAAAAACCCCTGTATCTGCGCTTCCCAACAGGAATACTGGAGACAGAACTCAAACTGGCCACATACTTGGAGATGCACAACACAGAAGAACGACGGCGGTGTCTGATCGGGCCGTGACCCCCGTTGTCTTCATCCTGATACGCTTGCTCACGCATTTGACGATGTTGCTGGGGGCCGCGGAACATCCTCAGGTACCTTCATGTGGCCACTTGGAACTATTTTTGGAAACGTAGTGAAACTTTGGTGTGATGCTGGTCCTTTTCATCACGTTGCCAAGTAACCAGGGCAGTCTTTCAAGATGCAAGACTCAAATTCACTTCCCTACGCGCCCAGGAGTGATTTAGTTCCTTCACGCACTTGCGTGCACCCGTGTACACACGAACCTGCCTGTATTTGCTGAGGTGGGAGGAATCCTCCAGGGTGGAGTTGGCTTTCTGGTAGCTCTGCATGCCTTGTGCTTCAACTGGACGTTCCTGGCTCTGCTCATTCTTCCCTTTTGCTTCTTTTTTTTCAGTCATTGCAAAAGATTATCAAGCCAGCCGTGAGCAACTCGGTGACTTTCCTGCAGCAGCATATTCGGGAGGACTTGGCACAGCTGACAAAAATTTTGGGGAAGAGTGTGGATGAGGCTATCAACATCCTTCATCTGGTGCTCGGCAGCCTCCTTAAGGACCCCCATCAGCACCCAGGCCACTGTAAGGACAACTACCTGCCCTTTCCCCCCTGCAAGCTCCAGCTGCAGTTTAAGAGCAGCAGTTACGTAGCGGCTTTGCTAACAGACCATTTCCAACGGGCAGCAGCTGAGCTGAGCAGGAAGATCCAGAAACTTCAGGCTTGTTTCTTCCCTTCAAGCGAAGGATTTTTGGCTGTTTAATTCTCTTGGTCGAGTACGTGGGGTTTGCAAGGTTCGGTGCAAAACTCTGAAAAGGAATTACTGAATAAATGACTCTGTGACGCATTGACAGAGCTTGCCCCTCGCAAGCGGAGGTGCTGCTCCAAGCACGGTAGCTCACGCCGCCCTCTAAATGATGCTAAGAAGCTGTTTGGTTGGAAGAGGGATGGCAGAGTGTGGTTCGTGGTAGGGCACGGAGTTCACGCTGACCTGAGTCGTTGTGTCATAGAGGGATTTATGTGGAACAGCCATATTTTTAGTGTGTGACAGCGCAAATCAGTATTCCCAGCTCTGTTCCTTGGTCTGTCATTGATCGTGGTCTGACCTTGGACAGCTTGTTTAACCTTTCTGGGATGACGAATGACTTGTGTAAATGTGCACGTCAGGCAAACGAAGGACTGGAGGGAAGCTCCCGAAAACCTGCAATCGCTGCGTGCTGCCTGGGATGACACTCCAGCGAGACTAAGATACTGTAATTGCTCTTGGCTCATCATGCTAACTGGGAAGGATGTCACATCTGGAAACTTAGGGAATCTAGGCTTTCTTTTAACTGAAATATTGCAGATGTAAGAGACTAAATATTCCTGTTGCAGGGCCAGTTCAGTTTGATGATGTGCTCTCCACCAAGGAGAAGAGAAACAAATGGGAAGAAATTGTTGCAAACACAATTATTGTTCCTGAACTGGAGGTGAGGAATTTGCTGTGTAAATTTTAAGTAGTTGAGCAGTTTAAGATGCGCTTATTTAGAAACCTGACGTGCCGCCAGATCTGTGCTACACCTCACCCAGCCATTCCTAAAGCCGAGCCATCTGTGGCACAGCCGCAGGTCAGCTTTAATGTGTAAGGGTCAGCCAACCTGTGGGCGTGAGCATCTGAGCCTCGAGGTGTGCTCTGATAGCTGGAAAAGCAGAAATGCCTTAGCTCAGTTGAAAGTATTTGTCCAAGTGAGCCCATGGGTGTCCTGGACGAATCCTGTCTGCCTCCCCCTCCCCCATGTGCATCATCTCAAGAATGTGAACCTGTGAGTCGGATGAGCTGGGGAACAAGGCATGACTGTCATATAAACAGCTGTCCTGCAGCATGTCTCACACGCCTTCCCTCTGCTTCCGCTGTTTCTGTGCCAGCTGGTCATCAGGCGAGGAGGGAAATACGCTCCAGCGGAGGTTCAGCGTGGCAGGACACTGCCAGTAGTGATACAGGTTTTTGCTTTTTAATGAAGGATTTGGATAAGAAACTTCTGAAGTTGAATAGACAAATACAAGAGGACGAGAGAATTTCTTCCAATATGATAGTGAAAATGGTATACGGCGACCCAGGCGCCTTCCTGTCCCAGCTGCCAAGGGACAGTCACATACATCATTCCAAGATGTGGAGCTGCCGCAAGAGGATCTCAGTGGAGAACCTGGGCCACGTTGTCCAGCAAAAGAATGCCAAGGACACTGTCCCTCTGCTTTGGAAGTTTCTGCAGAAGGTGGGTGTGACGCAGGGATGAGGCCGCAGTGTTCGCACACCAGTTCACGGGCTGGTTGAGGTTGGAAGGCACCTCTGGAGCGAACCTGGGCCACCCCCCGGCTCAGGCAAGGTCGTCTAGAGCCAGTTGCCCGGGACCAAACCACTGTTGGATTATACCGTGGCTTTATTCTCCTTGCTTTTTATCATCCTGAGAACTGCAGGTGTAAAATGGATTTCTTTAAACATTTAAATGCCTTCAACGTTCCGTAAAAGCAATAAAACCTGGTTTGTCCGAGGATGACCTTACTCACAGCCCCCTTTCCTCTTCCAGGAAGCAGAACTGAGGCTGGTTAAGTTCTTACCGGAGGTTCTGGCTCTGCAGAGAGACTTGGTGAGGCGATTTCAGAACACCACTGGTGTCGAGCACTGCTCGATCAGAGACTTCCTCAGCGAGCCCCACTCAGGTGAGAAGGCTGTGCCAAAACTGTAATTAGCGGAGCAAGTGCTGGATAGTCCAGGTGACCACGAAGGGGAACACTTCTTGAGCTTGCAGTCTTAAGCCCTCGTATTTTCCGCTTAACTCCCATCCAAGTGAGTTGGAGACCTCAACCCTGATGCTACGCCTGGAAAAGTCATCAGGTGGCTTTAAAGAGAAGTAAGCACAGGAAGGTTGTTCACAAGGGGTGGGACAATGCTCAGACATGGGCAGGATACATCCCTGCATGCAGCGGGGGGTATGTTGAATTTTTAAGCTCTGCCCTGGAGTAAGGCTTGCCTAAAAGGTGGAATAGGTGTCCTGCCCTCTCGTGAGCAGCATCCAGGCATTTTGTGGCAACTCCTTAGATTGTGCTTAAGTACAATTACGTATGTTTTTAAGTACTTAGGGAATAGTACTGAAAGGTGATGCCGAATCAGACCAAGGATCTGTCCGGCCTTGTCACCTGGGCCAGTAGCAGCCAGTAATGGAAGACTATAAACAAACAGAGCAAATGACTCGATTTGATAACACTAGAAAACTGTTTAATGTCTGTTTAGTCCCTTTTGACCTGTTTGAGCAGTGTTCAGTACCTGAGTTCAGTGGTGTGCTCTGAAAATCCTTACCTTGCGGAGCTTCATGGTGTTGCTCAAGGACTTGTCTTCCTGTTGTCCCTCAGATGTGATGCGGGACCTGTTACAGAGGAGAGTGAACGTGTTTCTCTCTGTCTGGAACAAGCTGAGAAGCTCGCTGGACACCAGTGGTGAGTGCCTTTCCTCCCCGGCATTGTTTAGAGAGTGGTGGAAGCAAGGGCTTGCCAGCTGTCCGATGGCGCTCCCCTGACAGCTCGAGTTCCTCCCACCAGTGATGCTGACAGCCTCAAAACTACCTGGGCCATTAAAGGTTTAGAAAGATCTAGGTGCAAATGGCAGAATTCCTTTCCCTCTTGTATGCTCCCCTGAACGTGCTCCTTTAGTGCTTGTCGGCGATGGAAGCGGAAAGAACGTGGCTTTGTTCAGGCTGCATGCTTTCTTCTGACCTGGGGCAGCTCGGAGAGGCTTGTTCATCATGGGCTGGCCCTGGGCCACCTCAGACTTCTCTGCCTTTTCTTTCAGGAGAGATTAAACTTCCTAAGGGCTACTGTGATGCTGACCTGACCCTGGACAGCAGTCTTGAGGTCCTTCTGCCACGTCGACAGGGGCTGGGCCTCTGCTCCACGGCCTTAGCCAGTTACCTCATCAGTCTGCACAACGACTTCATCCGCTTGGTGAACAAGCACATCAAGGAGGATGCCAGGTATGTTGCTGCTCCAGCTAGGCATTTTGGGGGCTCTGTTGTATTACCTACTACTGCGGAATCTGCTTTCCCTGCTTCGCAAAGGCTCCTCGCTCTAAATGGAGACTGTTTTCTGCAGGTACTTGGTCAGCCCGTCAGAAGTGGCTGACCTGCACTTGATCAGCTACGAGGTTGAGAGAGACCTGATCCCTCTGATCTTGTCCAACTGCCAGTACAGCATGGAGAAGGGAGGGGAGACGTTGCAGGACTTTGATCTGGAGAGGATCCAGCAGCAAGTCATCAGCAAGTTCCTGCAGGGGAAGCCGCTCATCACCCTAACGGTAGGGCGAGGCAGCTGGCCGTGCTTGCCGCAGACAGCTGCTTGGCCCCCGCTGGAGCCCTGCAGCGCTTGCGGCAGCCAGGCATGCACTGTAACAGGGCTAGCGCTGTTGCCAAGCTTTACAGCCACGGGTTTCTCTCCTGACAGGGAATACCTACCCTTGTGTACAGACGGGATCGGAATTACGAGCAGCTGTTTGATGATGTCAGGAATAAGTTGGATCAGGTGGGTTTTTGCAGTGGAGGAAACGGGGCAAGCAAGTGACCCCTGACATCCCAAGAAATGTCTCGGGATACTTGTCTTCTGTCGCTTGCCTTGTTCATCTGCCCTGAAGGCTTGTCCGCTGCTCTCCCGGCATGCCTTGATATGTGCAAACTGCCTGTCTCTTGTCAGCCAGGATTTACAAAGGAGAGGGATATAGTTAAGCGTTTTCAGTTTCCTAAATGTGGGGCTGTACCATCTTCCGTGACTTCAGCAGTAAGGAATGGCTCTAAACTAACGTTAGCAACTGCTCTGACTTTGTGGTTTCCAGAGTGCTCTCCCCAGTTCTGTGCTGAACATGATCACTGGGGAGCTACAGTCTTACAGTGATGTCTGTGAGGCTCTGTCCGTCACTGAAATGACCTTGGGGTTCCTGGCCATGGCTGGAGAGAATGCTGAAATGCTTCTGACTGACTACATCGAACACGTTCTGCAAATGGGTGATCAGACAAACCCTCACGTACTGCAGGTGAGTCCTGAGAGCGAAGCTCTTACTCTTACAGGGTAAAACCTCCACTGGTTTGTGCTAAATCCAGCCGGTCTGATCTCCAAGCCCAGCTTGAAAAGGAATGTGACAGAATTCCCTCCCCACCGTATTCGGCAGCAGGGGGGAACCAATTCTCACTTGCCCTGCAGCCGGTGTTTGCAGGGTGGGAGCACCCAAGAGCTGTGACGCTGAGCAGGTTCTTGCCAGACCCTACGGAAAGGTCAGGCAGGGATGTGCAGATCAAGCTGCAGATCCCAGCTCCGCTGGCAGCACCAGGAAGGAGAATCCTCAGTGAGTGTCAGCGTAATTAGTTGCCATGCTAAAACTGAGAAAAGGGAGAACGTTCAATTATGAGTCAGCTGGCAGCGACTCCGCTCTCCTGGTGCTGGGCGGGATTGAAAACATCCCTTCACTGCTCAGAAGTGGTGACAGGGGAAGGTTTTATCTCCTAATGATGTGTGAAAAGAGGCCCTTCACGGATAAGGCGAAGGCACTGTGATGTGTGACACTGCCCTATCGCCGTTCCACTCCCTTTGATACCAAAAAGACGGATTATTGGAGGCAAAACGGGGAAGGGGGGAGAGAGAAGCCTGTTGTGGATGGGCTTCTACACCCGCTTTAAAGGGGCTCGATGGAGGTCCCTGCGCTTGTGCTCCTCGGCAGTTCTGACCTGCGTGGGCAGGGCAGGGTGTGGACAGGCTCCTGAACACATCCCTTACAGCCAGGTTCACTCCGGGTGCGCTTTTCTTTCAGGCCCTGAGACGGTGCCGCCTGAAGCACAGCATAGCCCTGTGGCAGCTGCTCTCTACCCGCAAATCTGAGCAGCTTCTGCGCCTCAGAAGGGTGAGGCACACTGGTAACTTCGCTGTCTAGTCAGCTGCTTCCTCTTCTCTAAATGAGGATGCTCACGTGTGCGGTTGGGTTTTTTCCCCCCGTTGCATTTGTAGGATCCTTTTGCAGACATCAACGCAGCCTACAAAGCTGAGCTCAGTCCGGCCACTGCCAAGCTCCTCAACGCCTTCCTTGTCCACTCGCGGCTGGAAACGTTCCTGCAGGAGCTCCACGAAATGATCACCCTGAAGCTGAGACGTGTCCAAGCTGTGGACGAATTCAGACCCACGTGGAGGTAAGAGATTTACGCTGCCCACGCCAACCCACGCTCGCTACTCACTTAAGCTTCTCTGCCCCTGAAGTGGGTGCGGAGATGGTTCCCTTGGCCAGCGACTGCCTCGCTGGACACGGGGCACAACCATCAGCGTAACGCAGCTCGTTTTAAGACACCCTGCCTGTTCCTGACTCTTCTCCCTCTTACACAAGCTGTTTTGGGAGCGCTGCTGGAATACAGCAGGAGCTGCTGTTGATGAGCACTGGGGATAAACACAAGCACTGCTGCAGTCACTCAGCTTTCCACGTGTACAGCTTGGCCCCAGCGCTTCTCTTCCGACCTGCAGCATCCCGTTTCTGGGTTCTTGAGCCTCTCTGGAGGCTGTTTAATCCTTCTCATTACAAAATACACTTATTGGAACTGGGTGCTTCACGGTGGTGCGTTCCTACCCCCCGAAACACGGCGTTTGGAGTTTGCTGCACACCCTCCATTAACGCTACCTGTGCTTTGTTTTCCAGCCTGAAGGAATCGCTCCTTCCTTACCTTGATGCAAAAGACTCGGAGCTGGCTACCGAGCTGCAGGAGCTGTTCCCGGATGAGGTTCTGCTCTGTCATGCTACTGCTACGTGGAAAGCAGCCGCTGTCTTCAAGAGAGCGTAGGGGAAGGGAGGACCACCCCCCCACCCCCCAGGGTCAGTCCGACCTTCTTCATCCACAGGGACTTCTAGTGCCACGACCACGGGGTCTGGGTGAGAGTCCGGATTCTCGGGGGGGTTGGTTTTGGGGGTTTAGTTTCTTTAACTTCCGTGTAAGTATGATGCAGAGACGAGATGCGTTGATGCACCACAAGGAGGGCGGAGAAAGGGAAGGCAGCACAGATAAACAGACTCTCGAAGGCGTCATTAATCAAACCACACAACGCGACACCTCAGAAGGATGAAGGGTTTTAAAGCGCCGGGCCAGCCGCCGCTTCTCCGCATCTCCTGCCGCGTCCAGCACCACGGGCTCCTGCTCCCGGCTGCCCCGGCGCCCTGAGGGTGCCCCCGGCCCTCCCCTGCCCCGGTGCCTTTCCAGCACCGCCGGAGCCTTGGGACCAAGCTGGAAAGCCAAAACACGGCCGGAAGCGGCTTCTCGGCCGCCCCCCGCCGCGGCCGGGCCCCGCTCCCCGCGCCCCTCTCCCTGCCCCCCGTGTGTCCCCCCTCTCGCCCCGGAGGTGTTTCCCAATAAAGCTCGTTCTCGCTCCCGCCTCCTTCGCCGCCCGCGTTCCGGGGGTGGTGCCGGTGTGTGGGGGGGTGACTGGGGCTTCCGGCGCGGCGCCATGGCGGGGCGGGCAGCGGGGCCGCCGCCGGACGCCACGCTCCGCCGCTGGGAACGGTAACGGCGAGGCGCGCCCTGCGCATGCGCCTGGCGCGGGGGGGGGGGGGGGCTGTGCGTGTGTGTGGCCATGGCAACCGTGCGCCGCTGCGGGCTCCGCGCTGGGCCTTGCGCGGCGGGGTGGGCCCCTCGGGACCCCCTGCTTCTCCCCCTCATACCGGGCCACGCCGGGCGCGGTCACCTTGCTTGTCGGTACTGGGCCAGGCCCGGGGTCCCCTTCACCCCCCGGCGGCCCACCGCGGTGCGAGGGGGGGCTGCACCTTCGCAGTCCCCATAAAGGGCACCTGGGGAGGGTCCCACATCCCCGCGGGCTGCGGAGCCCTTCGGGAAGAGCCCCCCCAGTAGCTGGGCCCTCTCGTGTGCCCCCGCCCGCCGCGTGGCCGGTGACCCGGGGGCAGGGGCGCCCCTTCACCGTGCCCTGGGGTCTTTCGGCAGAGAGCAGGCCCGGTTAAAGGCCGGCGTGGTGGAGCGGGACACCGAGGAGTGGCAGGAGGAGCCCGGCTTTCGGGGGCTGGAGAGAGTGGGAGGTGTGGACTTGTCCTACATCAAAGGAGATGACACCAGTGCCTGCGCTTCCCTGGTGGTGCTCAGCTTCCCGGCTCTTGAGGTACCGGCAGGCCCACAGCCTCGCTCCGGGGTTGGGATGGCAAACCCCGGTACAGGCCGTTCCCTGGGGAGCCCCCGCCTCGCGGGGCGGCGTTGGGGTTGGGATGGCAGACCCCGGAACGGGCTGTTCCCTGGGGAGCCCCCGCCTCACGGGGCGGCGGTGGGGTTGGGATGGCAGACCCCGGTACGGGCCGTTCCCTGGGGAGCCCCCGCCTCACGGGGCGGCGTTGGGGTTGGGATGGCAGACCCCGGTACGGGCCGTTCCCTGGGGAGCCCCCGCCTCATGGGGCGGCGGTGGGGTTGGGATGGCAGACCCCGGTACAGGCCGTTCCCTGGGGAGCCCCCGCCTCGCGGGGCGGCGTTGGGGTTGGGATGGCAGACCCTGGTACGGGCCGTTCCCTGGGGAGCCCCCGCCTCACGGGGCGGCGTTGGGGTTGGGATGGCAGACCCCGGTACGGGCCGTTCCCTGGGGAGCCCCCGCCTCGCGGGGCGGCGGTAGCTTACCAAGGCGCGCGGGCGGTGAAGCCTCCGTCCACGCATTACCCGAGAAGGATAAATGGGATTAAATCAGCGCGAGGGTTTAGGAAGGTGGGATGGAAACCGCTCCTAGTTGCGAGAGGCTCGTAGAATTCCCGGGAACTGCAGGGCGTGGGGGGCAGGTGTAGCGTGCGGCGGTGGCGGTGAATTACCCTGGCGAGGGGTGGGCTGTGGGCAGGCTCCGGAGGGCGGTTTAGGGGTTTATTGAAAATAATCAGTCTCAGCCCCAGTCCAGGAGGAGGCAAAAGGGACCATTGTTAGTGATGAGCAGGAGAGGAAGCGAAGGCGTTGGCGGCAGGTGTTGGTGGGTTCCTCCCGGGAACCGACTAATCACACGGGATGTAACAGTCAAAAGCCTTTTCAAAACCGCCCTGAGTCCCACATCCCGCCGTCCCTTGAATTAACAACGATTTTGGGTCTCTCTCCCAGCATTCAAAACCGTATCAAAATGATCTTTAAGGGTCAGAGAAATCAGGTGGGATAGCGGCCGCTGGGATCTTTATGAGCCGGGTTTCTAACCCTGCCTGGAGCCCTGACTTGCCCCGCGCCGTCGCGGTCTCCTCCGGCCCGGCAGGGTTTCTCCCGCCCTACGCCTGTGGGACAGCCGTCCTTTGATAGTGCTCGGACTGGGGGAACTTTGGGGTCCCCGCTGTGTGTGTGAACAGCTGCCCTCGTTTTGGGTCGAGGACGCCACTCGAGCAGGGTGCGGTAGGTGACGGTCCGCCCCGCCGCCAGCGGTCTGTCGTCCACCCCCTTCTCTAGCTGAGCGCAGGCTGACACGACCCGCCCGCCTTCGCTTTGTGGGAGAGATCAGGAGCAGGGTGTTTATAAAAGAGGTGGGACGAGGGACGCAGAGCAGAGGAGAGGCCTCTGAAAACTCAGGAACCGAGCAGCAGAGTCCTGGCGGTCGTTGTCTCTGCGCTGTCCCGCTGCTCCCAGGTGCTGTACGAGGATTGCCGGATGGTGGCTGTGAGCGCGCCCTACGTGGCAGGATTTTTAGCCTTCCGAGAGGTCCCTTTCCTGGTGGAAGCTGTTCAGAGACTTCAGCAGGCGGAGCCCAGGCTCAAACCTCAGGTGCAGCATATTTCTTTGTTCAAGTTAAGAGGTCGTAAGGCCACGGGATGTGGTGGGAAGGTGTTCCTCCCTCTCCTGAGACTGGCTGTTTTCCACTGGCGGGGCGGACGGTACGGTGTGAAGTTGTATCGTAGCATCTCTTGCCCTTTCCTCAGGGACCAGGGATGCTTCGCCAAGAGCAGCCAGGCCTCCCGTGGCAATGGGAGCCCCGGCTGCAGCTCTGCTGACGAGCGCTGCCAGCCACTAAGAGCTCACACTGGGGTCATTTAGGGTGGGGTGGAGCCAGCACCACCCGAGTCCCTTAGAGAGAAGTGAAAGGACAAGCAGCCTTCTTCCTCACAGGGGCCAGCCTCACTGTTTACCTGTCGGAGTGGTGCTCAGTGCACAGGGAATAACCTTTTTTTTTTCTTTTTTAGGTCCTTCTTGTAGATGGGAATGGCCTTCTTCACCCCAGAGGTAGGACTTCACTGGAGAGCCCTGCTCTCCGTGCTGCCGCTTGAGAACCCTGTTCTCTGGTGTCCTGCAGTTACAGTGACTCGTTGTTGGCAGGATTTGGGGTAGCCTGTCACCTCGGAGTCCTGACTGATCTACCATGCATTGGAGTGGCCAAAAACCTCCTGCAGGTGGATGGCTTGGTCAAGGATGAGCTGCACAGAGAGCAGGTTAGGCCAGGTCGGGAATTTATTACTATCCCCAGAGAACTGGGACGGCAGCATACAGGTACCGTCTAACCAACGTCTGCGTTTATCCCTAGATTCGTTCCCTGCAGAGAGGAGGAGATGCCTTCCCGCTGACAGGCACTTCGGGGAGAGTCCTGGGCATGGTAAGCTGGGGGAGTTTCCTTTTCGCTTGGCCGTCGGGTGCAGCTGGCAGCGCTGGCGGATGGTGTCTCTACAGTGGGACATTTGCTCAGGAAGGGAACACTGGGAAGTGTCCCAGTGACATTTCTTGAGGAAGGCAGGGTGTAAGGAGGTGACAGTAACCCAGCTTTCCCCTTCCTGTGAGCTCAAATGTAGAAAGTCTTGACCACTCAGGTGTTGGATATAGTCACGCCCGCGGCTGTGGCATCTGAGGTGCCGAGCTCCAGCACCCCCGTTCGTCGGCCACGGCCGGGGAGAGGGGCCAGTTCCGTAGCAGGATGCGGTGTGGGAGCGTCTGACTCCCAACGACGCGCAGGAAACGCGCGGATGTTAGAAACTTCCGGTGTTATTTCAACACAGCCTGCGTTGGGAAGTCTCGGCGCTTCCCAGCGCAGCGCAAGGCGTTTGGGGAAGGGTCGCAGGGGTCTGAGAGGGCGAGGAGTCCCTGTGAGGAGACACTGGGAACAAGCTCAGGAAGGCTGGGAGTTGTCAAGCACGGAGCCCCCATCCCACCTTCTGAAGGCACCGCTGGCTTGTAATTCGTCTGCCACTCTGTATTAGCTAAAATAAGCCTCTTAAGTATTTGATCTTTCTTGTTTCTGAACGCACAGGTCCTGCGTAGCTACAACAACAGCTCTAAGCCGCTTTACGTCTCCGTGGGTCACAGGGTGTGCCTGGAGACAGCCGTGCGCCTAGTCAAGTCTTGCTGCAGGTACCGGATCCCGGAGCCCATCCGCCAGGTGCGAAAGCAGGGATGCTGAGGAAGGGAAGGCAGGCCTGGAGCAGGGAAGCAGGCAGTGGAGGGGGCTGTGGCTGCCAAGCCTGCGGCGCTGTTTCAGAGCCTGTTTGCCGCCCCGCTGCAGCTGACAGTTGTGCTGCTGCTGCCCTTCTTGCTGGCCCGTTCTCCCCAGCCCGTGGTGGTGTTTCTGTGGCGGTTGACTGCTCCTTCCTTCCTCCCTCCGTGTTCTGACGCAGTGCCCGCGGCACACGCAGCCCTTACCGCAGACCCAGCCCCATTTCTCGGTTCCTCTCTGCAGGCAGGTTCTGTGATGCTGATGTTAACCCACACGAGCAGTGGAAATGCAGTTTTCCTGGGCTCTCTGAGCCCGGCACAGACTGCAGTGCTGCTCCTCTGGGCTTTTCCCTGCGGCTGCGCTCCGCAAGGAGCTGCAGGCTGGGGCGGCAGCCAGCCGGTAGGTGACAGCAGCGCATCACTGGCAGCGAGCCGCCACCGAGGCTCAGCTTCAGACGAATTAAATCACAGCAGGGCTTGAGGAAAGGATCTGGAGAAGCATAAAGCCTCTGGGACTTCTACCCTGACCAGTGCGTCCCTTCTCCCTGGGTCACCCCGCTGTTAGTGGCTCCGGCAGCCCCGACCCGGCGGCTGCCCCAGGGGCCCGCTCGGGTGTCGGCGTTCCGAACGTCGCCCTGGAACGGGCCGTTGGCGCTGCCGCCCCGTGGTGCTTGTCGGGCGTTGGGCCACCTTCGCTCCGCAGCTCCTCGGAGCAGCGCGGAGGTGATCCTGCTGCGGGCTGTTACGCAGTCTCCGTACACAGGAGCTGCTCGCTGGTACTGCAGTGTTTTCTGAAAACAGAGCCTGGGGTTACAAACCAGAGAAAAATCTAACACCTCGGAGCAAAACAAACCTTGAAGTGTCCATCCCAGAGCTGGAGGCTCTCCTCTCAGAAACCACTACCTGCCAGACGGGAGTAGGCTGATAGATCTCCTTACGTAATCTCCTCCAGCAAGGGACAGATGCCTCCGCAGAGCGCTGAGCTGGCTCTGCAGTTCGGCATGTTCAAAGGAGAGGGGAACAGCATTCCCTCTGGAAACAAAAAGGTGTCTCGGAGCTTTTCATCACCCTCGTTTCGTTTCCAACTCTCTCCAGTATTTCTCTGCGTTCTGAAACGCTTCCAGTTCTCTAACTGCGACCTTTATTTACCGTGGTGGAACGGGTTGTTGTTCCTTTCCTTGCAGAGAGATCAGAAATCCAAAAAGGAGTGTGTTTGCCGGGGAGGTGGAGGGATGGCGGGAGGTAGGGCCACTTAGACCTTCCCACGGGACTTGTCCCTGCCGCGGTTCCTCTGTGTGGTAGCTCGGGGCAGCGCGGGCAGCCTCAGCTCTTGCGCACCTGAAGCTGGAGTTTGGCAGCAGGAGGCTGCGGGGAATCCTGCCGTGGGTGACTGTCTGGGCCTTCTGGCGATGGTACGTCCCCAGCGCCAGCGTGCGGACCTGATGGGTGATGTGCTTTGGCTTGGCCAGTCTCGTGTGAGACTTCGACGTCGTTGCCTTTTAGTCTGTGAGTGCTGGAAGGGCGAAGCTGTTCCGAGAGCTCGGCCGCCCGCGCCTCCGCGGGGCGGTTTGCGGGTTGTAGGAAGGCAGTGCTGCGCTGCGGCACGCGTGCTGCCGGGCGGCTGCTGGGGGCACTCAGACCTACGTTCCTAGGGGCACGGCTGGCCAGTCTGTCCGGGGTGCGTTGTGCCCCTTGGGCGTGCAGCAGCGTCGGGCAGGGGTGGGGAACCGTTTCATTTGCATTCCGCCCACGATGGGGTCATGCTGCCAAAGGAACTGGCTGTGATGCAGGTGAGAGAAGGGATCTTTCAGAGGAAGCAGAGCAGTTCATTATCACCTACAGTCAGTATTTACATCCCACTTAGTCCTTGTTCCACATGTAGGGGCAAAGCCGATCTGGGAGAATTTTGCTTGCACGGGGGTGATCTCTGTCCAGCCAGCCTGGGAGATTTTGAGGTTCTTCTGCAGAGATTTGGTCATCTGGAGCTACCCAGACGAGAACTGAGGTGGGCAGGAGCTGTCATCCCAGAATAATAAGCAGAGCATTCAGTCTGAGCGGCACTGGAACAATACCAAGCCCTCCTGAGAGCAGCTGCCCTTGCCTGCCTCTGGCAGAGGTCAGAACCCTCGCCAGCGTTCGCCCACGCTCCGAGCTGCTCCGGCCCGGGATCCCCATGCGCTGCGGGGAAGCAGGAGCTGTTAACACTCTCCAGCTGACAAGGGTTGCACTGGGACCGACTCTTCCGCTCCCACCGTTTCGGGTCCTTGGTTGGCTGCGCACCAGCCTCCAGCTGGATGATCCGTTCAGCCCCGGCTGGATCCTGCCGGCTCGGGATGTGGCCGATGGCACAGCCCGGTGCTGCTCCAGCCCACCCGGAAGGACCGGGGTCGGCCTGCCCAGGGCTGCGCGTGGCTGCAGGTCACTTCGTGCGAAATAATAAACACTTGCCCTTTGGAGAACCGAGAAACCAGGCATCATCCCTTTCCTCGGTGGGAGGGATGTGCCCTCTCTGTGCCCGGCAGGGAGACCCGCAGCTGATTCCCTGAAGCTCCTAGCTCCCCCCATGGCAGGCTTGCCGTGTACGCAGTGATCGCTACCCGCCGTCAAACAGGCGAAGCAACGATGCCAGCCTCTAATGCCAGCACTAGTCCCCTCTGCAAATAGAAACAAGCCGTGCGGATTATTGCGGGACAGTTATCCATCTTATTGATTAGCCCCTGGATAAGACGCTGGGTTAAGCTGTCTCTCGCTGCGTTAGGAGCAAGCACTGGCCAGCAGCTCGCCACCTCGTCCGGCGTTAGCTGCCGTTACCAGCAGAACGTGGTTGGGGTTTTTCTTCCCTGGGAGAGGAGCTCGTAGACCTGACTCTTGCCGCTTTGGTCTCCCGCAGGGACTATTGAGCAACCTCCTTCCCTCGTTATAAAACCCATCACGTAAGCTCTTATCCTGAAGAGTGATCAAAGTTATTTGTCAGTTCAGTTATGAAACTGTCCAATTATAGAGAGAAGGGAAAAAATCTCCCAAACAAACCGCCCTTATGTAAGTGTTTTCCATCCTGGAGCTCGCGGAATTGTAGTGGTGGAGCTGGGTTTCCAGCAGGCAGCAGGCAGAGCCTCCGCCCCAGAGCAGGGGTGGAGGGGCTGGGGGGCGCTTCTTGAGGTACGGCAGAGACTCTTCACAAGTAGCACAGCGCTGAGAGCAGCGAACGCTGCAAGGACAGCCCCCGGGGGTGCCTTAACCCAGTTTATTAGCGTGATCATCGTCCGCCGGGATGCTTTTCCAGCTGGGAAGGTCACATACTGCTTCTGCAGTGGAGAGAGACGCTTTGAGGTGGGGCAGGACAGCGGCTGCTGCGACGCGTCAGGGCGCAGCGGCGGTTTTGGGAAAGGAAGCTTCTAAAAATGAAGAAAACCTTGGGGGAATGTCAAAGTCAGCTGCCCGTTCTCGAAGTTCCGAGAGCCCAGGATCCGCATCCTGTGACAGCACCGAGGAGCCTTCTGCTAGCGTGGCGCGACACCGGGAGGGCGAACAGGAACGCTTCTGGGGGACAGGAGCATCCAGGAAAGGTCCAGCAGCGCTTCCTGGCAGCTCTTGTTGGGGTTCCCGTTGGGGTTCCTGTCCCGCTCTGACCACACGTGCTCCTGCATTGCTGGTCAGACGCGGCACCCTGGTTTCCTGGCGAGCTCCGGCGCGCTCATGTCACGGGAGAGCGTATCAGAAGAGGACAGGAGGGACTGGACCCTTGGGTGAGGATGGGTTTGGGGTTTGGTGCTGGCCCCAAGCTCAGTTTCAGACAGGGAGGGCAGTAAACCAGGCCTTTGGTAGAGCTCCAGCATTACTCCTTTTGATTTTGGCACTGGAGAGCGGAGCCCGGAGCACGGAGAGGCCTGGGCTGTGCACCGCTCCCGTTGTCTTCCCTGGCCGCTTTGCCTGTGGACGCGTGGGGTGGGACAGCGGGAAAGGTGTGCCGGTCACTTGCAGGCGCTGCCAAGCAGCGGTAGAGCCCGGGCTGTGCCGCGCCCCGTCTCCGTTCGCTTCCGTGGGTGTTTTTACCTGCTTCGGCTGCGTAACCGCCGTCGCCCAGCCAGCCCGTCCCGCGCGGCAGGGCCAGCCGGGCTCTCGCCTAGGGAAGAGGATGCGCAGCAGACGAGCGGCGCGCTTCTCCATCTGTTGCTGCGTCACACGAGTGCTGGAACAGAGGAGGGAAAGGGAAGGGTACAGGAACGGGCAGTGCCGGCTGCTCTCTTTCATCCCAAATCCTGCTGAGAACCTGCCTGCTGGGTTGCCGTATTCCCAAACCCCTCACAGCCCTCTCCACAGCCGGGTTCCCTCGCTCAATCTGCAGTTCCCTGTGGAGGGCAGAGTCCCATTTCTCAGCTGATTGGTGGCCAGCAGAGCTAATCCTTTGGGAACATCACAGCTGTAAAGGCCAGGGATGATCTTGGAATGCTGTGGGGCTGGAGGCTGCAGCCTGCACCAGCTTGCAGTCCCGCTTAGCACAGTCCCGGGACTCTTTCCCTGAGCACCCAGCGAAGGTGTTGCAGCGGAGTCCAGGGGACGGTCTGCTGCTCTGGGACAAGGCGATAAGATGCTCCAGTAGCTCCCCGCCTTTCGAGGAGGGATCGAGGAGCCACCGTCTGTTGCCAAACTGCCTCGCGGTGCTGCGGAGATCCACCTTCGCACCCGCTGGGTTTGGCCCCCCCAGCGGCTCTGTGGGGGGCCAGGGGACACACCGCTTGGGCACATCGGTGTAGGCTGAGGGATTCTGACGGCTTCGAGCTAAAGGGCTGAAGAAGATCCCGAGAAACGAGAGGAGAGAGTGCTGGGCTGGGGGGGGCAGGGTCCTTCGTTTGGGGCACCTTTATCTGCGAGCGCTGACGCACGGGAGCTCCTCAGCCCTGCCGACACCTGCGTGTCCGGACAAAGGAACCGGCCTCGGGTTGTGCCGGGGGGTTTAGGTTGGGTTTTAGGGAAAATTTATTCGCTGAAAGGGCTGTCAGGCGTTGGAACGGGCTGCCCAGGGAGGTGGGGGGGTCACCACCCCGGGAGGGGTTTGGGAGTCGCGTGGATGAGGTGCTCAGGGACGTGGGTCAGTGGTGGGCTGGGCCGTGCTGGGTTGGACTTGATGGTCCTAAAGGTCTTTTCCACCCTAAATGATTCTGAGATTCTCTGTGATCCCAGCGTGTGATCCCTCTGTGGAGGAGGGTGGTTGGTCCAGTGGGAAAGCTGGTTTACTCCTTGGAAGATCTCCCCCGGGGAAGGCAGGCCGCCCTGCCCTCGTGTTTCCGATGCTCCATCTCTCCTCGGACGTTGACGAGCTGTTGCTGGGCAAGCCCGCGGAGGAGCGTAGCTGCTCGTTCCGTTTTCCTCTGTTGCATTTGGAGGTGCCGGCACCTGGGAGAAGTCGTTTGGGTCACTTCAGGGGGCGAAAGCACGAGACCGCTCTCAGGCTCGCGGGTCTCCTCCAGTCCGGCCCGGCTGCCGGGGCTCACCAAAGGGGTTGCGGTTCTGGAGTAGGGATGAGGCATGATGGAGAAGTAGCCCGTCACCGCACCACTCTCCCTTTGCCACTGGACCCCTCTTCATTCTAAGCCTCTGGAAGTCCTTGCTGGCCTGTCACATCCCTGGACGATGAGGAGGGCACCTCAGCAGCCGTTCGGATTCCGGCTGGGTCGGCGCTCCCTGCGCGGCAGCGGGGGCTGGAAGCCTGTGCGGGTTCATCCGTGGGGACCCCTGGGAAGGGCTGGCCGAGCTGCAGCCGGGGTTTGCCGAGGCAGCCCGGTCCGGGTCCTGCTGTGGCTGTTCGTCCTGCCCTGCCTGGCAGGAGCTGTCTGTGCCCAGCGTCTCGTGGCTCCCGTGAGAGGGAAAGGGGCAGACAGCAAGGGGTCAGCGCGTGCCCTTTCTGCTTCGGAGCTGGGCCGTATCCCAACACGGCTCTTTGCTCCGGGACCCCCTGTTTCTTCGTTTGAAGTCTTCCTTCTCCCAGGCAGCTTGGAGCGAGGCGCAGGAACCAAACCAGGGGAGAACCGTGCGGGTTCCTCTTTGCAGCACGGTGGTAGAGCGGCGGTTTGGGATGTGCTGACGTCAGTGTGCAGGGCCGTCCCGAGATGGCAAAGGGGAGGCACCGAGCAGCGCGAGCGATCCATTTTCACTCATTTTCCTCCTTAATTCCAGGCGGATATTAGATCCAGGGAGTATATTCGGAAGCAGCTGTGTTCACCGCTGGAGGTCACACCGGCTGGGCCAGAGAGGTAGGTGTGTGGGCAGCCCGAGAGGGCTCCCAGAGGGGATCTGCTCATGTCATGATCTGCAGTAATGGCATTAAGGGGACGGACGGGGTGACAAGGTGAGCTCAAGTGGCAGCGGGACATGTGCTGCCCCCATAAAGCGTGATTTCTGGTGGTTGCAGCCACGCTGCTTCACACGTTCCTCCCGCAGAGCCCGGTGTCCTGCGCTGGGGAAGGTCGTTGGGGATTAGGTCTTGTTTCCGGCGCCTGCGATAAGCACCAACGCCTACAGGTGTGACACGAGGGTGTGACAGAAATACCCGGGGGGAGCTGGCTCCTGCCCCCAGAAAGCAAGGGGAGGGTCAGACCCCCCACTCTTACATAATGTAGGCCAGCAGCTGCTCTGTTACGTGGAGTAAATCCGTAGCAGGTCCGCTGGCGCGTAGGGGTTCGTGTTGTGGCTGCGCTGCCGCTTCGGCGTGGTTCAGGAGGGTGGGGGGTTGGGCTCCCTCGGAGCCACCGGTGCCAGACTGGACAGACCAGAGCCCTGCCTGGGTGGCTGCTCGGGGGCGAGGGAGGAGTGCCAGGACTCAAAGCCCACCCCGCTCTGAGGGGCCCGGGGAACCAGGAGTAGCGAGGGCTGCCGTGGGGTGCCCTGCGCAGTGTCCCCCGGCTGAGCTCCATCTCCGACACGTCCTGCCACGGCCGGTGCTGAGGCTCGGGGGGAGGCTGGCTGGCGGGGGGGGGCTGTGCACAGGAGAACCAAACACCCACCGTTCATCACCACCATCTCCAGCCCTGTGTCCGAGCCCTGTGGTCACACAGTTCGTTGGTTCTTGTGGTTTCTGCTTAACTCTGGGACCCTTCTTTTTTGTTTCTTGCAGAAAAAAGGAGGCTGAGCTGGACGATGAGGCTGAGCTGGATAATTAGGCTGATGCCAGAAGAAGCTGCAGGGCCCGTCTTGACGGGATCCTCCCCTCCACAGACCGCGATTCTGCCGAGTGCCAGCCCGGGGGAGTGCGGCGCAGGGCGGTGGCAGTCGGGACAACGCCATCCGCCGCGTGGGGTCCTGGGGGCAGGCGGAGCGGCTTCCGCTCGAGGACAACGTCAGAGCGTATTTCTCAGGGTTGATTTTTAAGCGTTGTAAAAATATTTGTGGAAGCAAACCTACACTTACGACCACCCGAGTGCTTGGGCTGTTGCAGGGCGTTCACAGAGATGCTGAGGCGCTTCATGAACCAACTCCAGAGCTGCCCTTTGGCTGCCACGGCCCCTCGGTGGCACAGGGACTTCCCTGCTTGCCGTTTTTGGAACGGCTTCCACCCGGTCCCTGCAGCCTGTGCTCTCCCTTTGCGCGTCTCTGGGGAACAGAAGCTCCGGCTGGTCCTGACAGACGGGCAGGGGACGCTGTGTTTCAGGTGGGCGTGTGACTCACGAGGGAAGGGACGGAGCCAACAGTCTGCTGCGGATTTGAGAAGAGGGTCTGAGCTCCAGTACCTCAGCAGCTTTGTGTCCCTTTGGGGTTGGTGGCTTCTGCGTGCCCTAATGCCACGCGGCAGCTTCCTGACCCCGGCGAGCGTGTGGGTCGTGCTGGGCACGCGGCGCTCTGGTCTGGTGGGTCTCGGTGGGAGCTTCCTCTGCGCTGCTGCTGTGTCATGATTCAGATGGAAGGGCGTTATGGTACCCGGCCTTGGGTGGTGTTACTGCACCCCCTGCACAGCGAGAGGCCGGGGCTCACGGTGCAGACCAGCTCTTCCTTGATAAAAGCTTGTACAGCTTCTCTGGGAACCTGTCCCAGTGCCCCCCCCACTCTGCGGGAAGAATTCCTTCCTGATGGCCCATCTCCATCTCCCTCTTTCCATTTAAACCCGTCACCCCTTGTCCTGTCACTCCGTGCCCTTGGGAAAAGCCCCCCCAGCTTTCCTGTAGCCCCTCTGGATGCCACCCCTTCATTTGAGAAGCTTCACTTCAGCAGCAGAGCACAGAGCAGCCAGCGTCAGGGGAAGCGTTTGGTTTTGGGGCCGGGGATGTGGGGCGCAGCCCTCCCCGGCCGAGGGGATGCAAGGGCAGCCCTCCTGCCTCGCTCCCAATGCCATGGATGCAGCATCCCTCCCCGTCCCCTGTCTCAGGCTCAGATGGAGCCGCCTAAAAAGCAACCCACAACAGTGCTGGCAGCTTGAGATGCCGGTGAAACACCCCAACCGTGTGGGAATGGCTTCCTAGGGGGCTGCTGCCTCCCCCACCCACCCGACAGCCTCTGTGATGCTGAGTGGGACCCTGGCTGTGGTGGGGAGGGGGTCCCGGAGAGCCCTACGCGGAGGGAGGAGAATCAGGCCTGTGCTTAGCAGCAGTGCCCACCCTCCCTGCACCAGGGAGCTCCATCTGTTAACGAGGAAGGGCTTGCAGTGCGGAGCTGGCTGCTGGGGTGGGAGCCCCCACCCCCCCGGCACCACCTCCTGTGCTCCCCACCTCGGCACGCGGCTGGGTGCTGCAGCTCCGAGCACCAACACCCCCTGCGCCCCTCCTGCCAACGCTGCTGGGCTGGGTGAGCCCTGCAGCACCCCCCTGACTGGTGGGGGCATTGACCAGTGAGTTCTTACTGGGAGGAATTGCTCTGGTGCCTTTCCCAGCTCTCCCGCCAGCCGGCAGCGAGCGGTTCATCCCTTTCTCATCCCGCATGTGAAGCGCTGCCGGGACAGGGTCTTCTGAAGCCTGTCACCAATTCCCTGGGCAGGGGACCCATCCGTATTCCCGAGTGCCTTGGCCTGGGAGCAGCCCAGGTTCATCCCAAATTCCAGGTCACCTGGCTCCTGCTGCAGGTGTATCTCGCTGGCGCTGAAGCCCCTCATGTGGGTCAGCTGTGCCAGAGGGTCCTGGGGGAGCAGAGCAGCTCCTGCTCTGGGGTTGCTCTGCTAGAACAGGCCTTTCCCCGGCCGGGGGGACGCAGCTCCTCCTCATCCCGCTGCGCAGCCGGAGCCGGTGAGTGGCTGCTGCCTTAAACCCGCCCGGTGTTCTGGTGCTTTTGGGCGCTGCTGGTTGGTGTTGGGCCAGGAGAGGGTTGGGGACCGTGAGAGGGTTGGGGACCGTGAGAGGGTTGGGGTGGGGCTGTTGGTGGGGGTTTGCAGCAGAAGGTGCGGGCTGGGCTGGGCTGAGCCTGGTTTCTCCATGAGAACACGAGGCTCCCCCAGCTCTGGGTCTGCAGCTGGGGGCCGACCCTTCTTGGGCTCCCGGCTTTGCGGGACGCATCAGGCCTGTGCTCAGAGCTGGGGCTGGTGGTGCTGCTGCCTTCAGCTCTGCCCGGGGGTGGGAAAGAGCCAACAGCAGCGAGAGACCCAAAGATACGGGCAGAAAGCATCACGCGTGCCGCTTCCCCGGGTGTCGCCGCCGCTTCCCTCCGCCTGAACTCCTCTCTGCGCCCCTTATTCCGAGCGCAGGTGAACTCGGATAGAGGAGTTTGGATTAACGGGGTCTGGGGGGAAGGGGGGTGCTGGTGGGACCTTGCAGCCCCCTCTGCAGAGCTGGGGGGGCGAGGGCTCGGCTCCGCTTGGGTTTGGTGTGTACTTGTCCTGTGCGATGCTCGCGCGGCTGCCCCAGCCTGGGATGCAGTTGGACAGACTGATCGCCGTGTTTGGTGGCTGCTTGTGGCTCGGAACACAATGAGGGATTAACTTGGTCTTTATCTAATTGGTTTATAAAGCAGGGAAGGGAAAATCGCTTTGTAATGCATGAAACCTCCTCTTAGTAGAAACTCGGAGACTAGAGCCCGGGCGTCCGGCCTCAGTAAACTCACACACGTCCCTCTGACTCTGCGTTCGCCTGGAATTAGCTTTTCTGGGTGGGAAGCGTTGGTTCCCCGGTTCCCAGCAGCTTACTGCTGACCCGGTACGAGGCCTGTTGTTGTCACCAAGGATACTTTTCTCTGGAGCATCCCTGCCTGTGACCGCTCAGGAGTCTCTGAACGGGTGTCGTTGCTTGGCAGCTCCTTGGTGCTGGGAGCAGGACGTGGGGCTGGGGGCTGCGGGTAACAGCCGTGAGCTGCAGGGACACGGCCGCGTCCCGTGTGACGCGTGAGGGCTGCGATCCGGGGCAGAAACCTTCAGCAGCGCCGGTTGCCAAATACTGGGCCAGCAAAACCCTGGGATGCGGATGGGAAGAGGTAGAAGGGGGTGAAACCGGAGGGGCAGAAGACGGAGGGATGAAGGAATGAGATGGGATCCTCTCTCGTGGCTCCCGTGGGGTCTCTGTGAAACGGAGAAGGTCGTTGGGATGGTTCTGTAGCTTCTCGCTGCCGTGCAAGAGCCGGCACACGGTGCCCCCCGCTGCTGCGGGCTGGAGCCGGGGTGGAGGCTGCCTGCCTTTGGTTAAACTGCTCTGCCACCGCTGCTGCCTTGCTGGGCTGCAGCACTGGCATCCTCCCGCTCCTGTAGTCCCTCCTGCTGGGGTGTACCGTGTGGGTTTGGATTTCCTGACTCCCTGCCGTAAGGGATGTGGCACCGGGGCGGCTCTGCGAGATGATTCCTGCCAGAGTCGCGCTGGGGGTGCGGAGCGAGCCTGGTCCCTCCCCTGCGTGAGAACATGCTGCTGGGAGGGGATATGCGAGGAGGAAAGCTTTAAAGAACTCCCTGTTCTTGGGAACGCTTGGATCTGCCTGGCCTCGCAGCCTCCCATGCACCGCATCCGCGTGTGGGGCGTGCGGCTTTCTGAAGAGGGGGCTGCGCGTCCCCCCGGGGCTCCCAGCCGCGGCCCCGCGGCCAGCTCCTGCCTCCAGCAAGGTGGTAATTAAAGCAGGAACCGCTCCTCGGCTTCGCACGGGGGGAGGCGGGAGGGAGCCCCTCGCCCCGCTGCGATGCACGTGCCGGAGAGCCCTTGCTGCCTGCCGTGCCCTAGGCTCATCCCGACACAGCCTCAATTAAACCCGGGCCGCACCACGCGGAGCCTCCTGGCTCCAAGCGTGGCTTCCGCGGGTCAGGCTCAGCCCTGCGCGCTTACGGAGGGATCGAAGGCGTCTCCGTGCTAACCTGGGCTGGCGCAAGGAAACAAACCCCTCGCCCTTCGGCACCTGGCCTTGGAAGGAGCTTCTCACCTGCTTCCCGAGGGCTCCTCCGGCCCCAACTCGCTCTGCCCTCCGAGGACCGGAGGGCTTGTGCCAGCCAGTGATGTGTTCTGCTGCGGATTCTCTGGGTCTGCTCCCTCCGCGGCCTTCGTGGACGCCAGGGCTCAGAAAGGGAGCCCTCTGCGCGCTGCTGATCTGGGCTCCCTTGCTAAGGGAGAGAAGATGCTTCAGGAGGCGGGTCTGCTGCTCCCCTGGTTACTGAGGGAGTCGGGATGAGCAACTCGTCGCAGATGTCTAAAGCTGGGCGAGATGAGCTCCCACCTCCGTGTCTGGAGCTCGGCTAGATGCTGCCTGTGCAGCTTGTGCTGCAAGGGCTGAGCTCCGGTGACTCAAGGTTTGTATTTCGGGATGCTGAGGACAGGGGAAAAAATGGGTTTGTTGGGATTCCCCCCGCGCCCCCAGTTCTTGTGCCTCTTCCCTTTCGACTTGTCGGGAAGGTTTAGGAGGGGCTGTCTCCCTCCCGCATCCCCAGGCCAGGCCCAGCTGTAGGCTGGGAGCATCAAGCCACGATCCGGGCGCGGGGCGCACCCACGAGCACCGGAGCTTCCCCTCCCCAGCGCCTCTGGCTCGCGCCGAGCTGGCTGGGGGCAGCCGTGTGCCGTCGCCTCTCTCCCCTCCCGCTCCGCTCGGAGCGGGGTGGCCGTTCCCCGGCTTTGGGCTCCAGTTTCTGGCTGCAAACAGGCATTTTGAGTGTTGGTCCTCCCTGAGCTGAGCCTCACCGGGGCATCTGGGTGCACCCGGAAGCCTCCAGTGCCTCGGACGCGATGGGTGGTGGTAGCAGAGCCCGCGTGTGCGGGGGGTCACCGGTGAGGTGGGACCCGGCACCGTTCCCTTGCACTTGTGTCCTTCTGTCCTGCGATTCTCCACCCCAGCCGCTCTTCCCTTCGTTGTCCTCGGTTGATCCTCGCTCGTACCGATGCAGACACCTCGTGCCAGAGTCCTGCCGCCCCCCGGCTTTATTTTAAGGCCATATTAATTAAAAGCAAACGAGTGGAATTTCTCTTGACATCCAAATTAATAGCAAATGAGATAATTATGAGCTGTGTCATGAGGGTGATGGAGCAGCTTGTGCAGGGCTCAGCCCAAGGAAAGGCGGCACATTTGCAGCACACACAGACGTTTCTGGGGGTGGGGGCTGTGTCTGAGCAGAGCCGGGGCCGTGACCCCCGGGAGGCAACGGATGCATGAGATCTTGGGCTGATGGGAGTAAAGACCTGATCAATCTCTTCGTGGGACTTCCTCTTCCAGACCCAGGGGCAACAGTACCTGCCTGCACAAGAGGAAGGGGGTGGAGGGGCTGTGAGGCCCCGCCAGGGTGCATGGACTGAGCAGGAGGCATCTGACCTGGCTTGGGACTGCTCTGAACAGGAGAGGGGCTGGGGGCTGCAAAAAGGTGCCCGCCCCCTCCCTTGGGCTGGATTTACTGCAGCCGTTGGTGCGAGCAGACACGGCAGCGAGCATCCTCCCGTGGCCCCTGGGCTCAGGGAGGGGGATGGGGTGGCAAAGCAGGGCTGGCTGCTCTCCTGGGGGTGCAGCCCCTGGGCCCTCTGCATGGCTGCTCTGCAGGTTTGGGCTGGGAGGGTGCCATGGGCGGGGGCACCCTCCACTGGATCAGGTTGCTCCAAGCCTCCTCCAGCCTGGCCTTGGGCACTCCCAGGGATGGGGCACCCACAGCTTCTCTGGGAACCTGTCCCAGTGCCCCCCACCCTCTGCGGGAAGAATTCCTTCCTGATGTCCCATCTCCATCTCCCTCTTTCCCTTTAAGCCCATCACCCCTTGTCCTGTCACTCCGTGCCCTTGGGAAAAGCCCCCCCAGCTTCCCTGTACCCCCCCAGGCATGGGAAGGGGCTCTGAGGTCTCCCCAGAGCCTTCCCTTCTCCAGGCCCCGCACGTGCACACTCGGAGCACCACTGTCTGCGCTCGGGAGGCCTGATCGGCTTTAAAAGCACAAAATAAAGGCCATAAAATCAGCCTGTAATTAATTCCTGGTTTCATTCCCAACTCACGGGCTCGGTGCAGAACGTTTCCTTAGGAACATGGTTTTTCCTGGACCCGCTGCTTGGCTGGTTGTGCCTCTGCCTGCGACCCCCCAGCTGCTCACCCTCGGCTCCTGGAGCGCAGGCGCTGGAGCAGCGGGGTTGATTCCGTAGGGCCGTGTTTACCCAGCACGGGGGGCTCCTGCCCCGCGCCCGCCCCAACGGAGGTGGCTGTGCCACGGGGACCAGCGTCTCCCGGCTGATGTTTGGGCTGGAAAACCCTTTCTCGAGTGTGGAAGCAGCTGCCATCTGTGTGCCCGTTAGCGGGAGGCGATTCACGGGGCCGGAGGCCCGTCTGGAGGGAGGGCTACGGGCGCGGGGAGGAGAGGTGATGCCAGCCGGCTCCGCTCCTGTGCCGTCGCTTGGGAGAGAAATGCCCGTCGTCCTGGCGAAGGGCTTTTTGCCCGCTAATAAAACATCCAACAAACCCCTAGGAGAGCGTTCGGGGTCGGAAAGCCTGCGATAAATCTGGTGGCTGTGTAACTTGCTCGGAATCACAGTGGGTAGCGATGTGATTAAAGCTCTGGGTGAACACGCAAACCTGGTCTGTAAAGAGCAGGATGGGGAGGGTTTGGGAAATCCACCTGGCCTACAACAAGGTTTCCCCAGCAAATCACTTGGGTACCGGTTCGTCGGGCAGGCAAGTGTCACCCGGCCCCTCTGTCTGCAGTGAACTGGGACCCAATGAATTTGGTGTGGTTATTGCTTGTGACCGGCACCGCTGCGGCCGCGGCGGGGCCAGGCTGTGGGGCAGGGTGGGCTCTGCCCCACCCGTGGGGCAGCACCAGGCCCAGGGGCGTCGCGGTTCCATCACAGTCTCTTTCCTGGTGCTCCCACAGCGCGGAGTCCTCTCCGCATGCTGGGGCGTGGGCGCCGGGTGCCGAAGCCCCGTGGTCAACGCGAAGCTGACCCTGCAGCCGGCCGGAGCCCCCTCTCTCCTTCTGACTGAGGGTGGGTAAATTTCATTTTGCCAGAAATAGCCCCCCTACCCCCGCCGTGCCGCTTGCTGTTCTGCCTCATCCCCGGGATCTGCCAAGCCACGCTCGGACCCTGCGGCCGCAGCTGAGGGTGGAAAAGCCGCTCCCTAAAATCACAGGAGCAGTTGGGTGAGGGAGGGCAGAGCTGCAGGGGGTCAGTCCCCCCCCGTTCCAGCCCTCTGGAAGGGTCCTGGATGTGGGGTGGATGGGGATAAGGAAGGGTCGAGGCTGCAGCATTGCTGGCCGAGCAGAGAGAACAGGGGCTGCTGGGGAGAGCCCGGGGACCAGCCAGGCACCCCTAACCATCCTGGGGGGGTCACACAGCTCAGCACCCCTGGGATCAGCCACGAGAGCTGGATCCTGGGGCTGGGGGAGAGCAGACCCCAGCCCTGGGCAATTCCACAGAGCTCTTGAGCATCATTGGACCAACGTAGGGGGGATCTAGTGGGGGGGACACAAAAGGAACAGCAGCGTTGCCGACTGTGTAGCGTGACCCATCCCAAACTGGTGCAGCAAACCGCTCGGGTCTCTGGGTGCTGGGGGGGTGGTGTCTGGAGAGTTTCTGGTGTGAGCTGGGGCTGGGCAGGGGGTCTGGGTTCTGCTGATGAGTCGGGGTCCTCTCAGGAGGGAATAAATCAGCACAACCGCGTCCCCTTGAGCATTTGCCCGCCCCATCGGGGTATGGGGGTGAGAAGCCGGGTGGGTATTTGGAGTAGGGGGGAGGCTGCCGGTCCCTGTCTTTCACAAGCACTGACTCAGCGGCGCGATGGAGCGTCTCTCCTCATCCCTCCCTGGCAGGAGGGGACTTTGCGAGGTGATCCAGACCCTTTGCATCCTCCCCCCTCCCCTCTCTCCCCATCTCTCCCTGCCAGCCGGACCGGGGGCGGCTGCGGTGCCCCTGTGGCATCTCTGACTTGCATAAGAGCCTCGGCGGGATGATAAATGTTAAAATCTGCCGCAGGCTATCGCTGACCTAATTTCCAGCATCTTGTCATCTGTTGCTTACAGCCTGGGTGCAGATGGGCTGACAGGGAGATAAATATGAGGAGAGGGTGCGCGGGGACCCCCATCACGGGCTGTGCTACGCCTGTACCCCCCAGCCCCGGGCGGCGCGGGACCGCGCCGCCCGGGGCTGGGGGGTACCGGCGTAGCACAGGGTGGTCTGTGACCTGTGGGATGAAGCCTGCTGTGCCCAAACTGGGACAAATAAGATGCTCGGGGTCCAGTTCAGCTCTGCTCCCTGCAGATTTCTGCCAAGCAGCAAACAAATGCTAATTACACAGCATAATTAGCGAGATGCTGCATCTATTTTTAATCAGCTTTGGAAGATCTATTCTTCTTTCTGCTCCGTGCTCACCGGCAGACTCTCCCGTGGCGGAACGGTGCTTAGTCGGGGATGCTCCGATGGGAAATGAGTTGCTCATACCCCTGGGATGGAGCTGGGATCGCTCTTAGGATCCCCAGCCAGAGGAGCATCCCCCTAAAACTCCTTGGTGTGGAGTCTGAGGCTCCCACCGAGATCCCAGCCCCACCGTGAGCCATCGGGGATGGATGGAAAGGATGGAGGATATCAGCTCGGCTCTGCCAAGGTGGCGTTCAGCAGCAGCTGGGAAAATCGCAGGAGGAGGAGCCCGGGAATAGGCTGCAAAAATATTCCGTGAAGACGAGATGGGGGGAAGCAGCCCCGCTTTTCCAGCACCTCCCTGCTCCTGGGGTGGGTGGGCTGGGGTCTCCCCGCTGCTGAGGGATGCCCGGAGTCAGCTCTGGCTGGGGAAGGGTCCCTTCAGAGAGAGCTGTGGGGTGCAAAAAGCCAACTTTGCTTCTTTACTGGAAGGGGCTCCAAGGTCTCCCCGGAGCTTCCCTTCTCCAGGCTGAACCCCCCAACTCCCCCCGCCTGTCCCCATGGCAGAGGGGCTCCAGCCCTCGGAGCATCCCCATGGCCTCCTCTGGCCTCGCTCCAACAGCTCCGTGTCCTCCTGCTGTTGGGGGCCCCAGAGCTGGTATCTTCACACTGGGGACCCATCCTTGGGGCGGGTTGTGTCCCCGGGATGGGCATCGGCCGGGGGTGTTCGGTGTGGGGTGCCGTGGGGGCTGTGCCGGCTGCCGCAGCACAGGGATCAGCAGGAGCTCACGTCCCTGGCGTCGGGGGACCCTGGGGAAGTTTTGCAGCCTGGCTGAGGTCCGAGCTGCCGGGGCTGTGCCGGGAGCCGAGGCTGGCTCGCTTGGGATCTCAGAGGAGATTTTCCATGTTACGGATTCATCATCTCTGCAGGAACCGTCTCTGCGGGGTCCTGGGAAAAGATGGTGCCTGGCCAGAGGCTTGTCTCGCTGTGCCCAACGGATTTCACGTCCCTCCGGCCCCACGGCGGGGAGGGTCGGGCTGGGGCTGTGCTCTGTGCCTGCCCTTGGCATCTCTGGCTCCACTTCAGTGGGGCCCTGGCCAGATCTGGTTGGGTTTCCAGGGGGGAGGAAGGGCTCGAGGAAGCCCCCTCCTCGGCTGTGATGGAAAGGATGCCCGGGCAGTGCCGCAGCCGTGCTGCGGAGGTGTGGGGGGACGATGCTGTGCCAGCGATGGCATCTGAGGGACACTGTCGCAGCCGTGACTCACGCCAGTGACCGGAACGGTCTGTTGGCCTTGACGTTGTGCCCGGGGTCGTGTCCAGCTGCCCGCGGTGACCCAGCCGGTCCCTGTGCTCCCGTTGGCCCTGGGTGCCCTGTGGTTCCGGGACCCTGCTCACCCTCCTGCCCTGTTGCTTGGTGGGGGGGGGCCCACACTTTCGCTCCCCAAGGTGGGAAATCCTCCCAGCCCTGCCCAGCCCAAAGCGCAGTGTTTGGCTCTCTGCCTTCCTGTGCTCGTCCTCCTCCGGTGCCTCGCCCTGCAGTCGCTGGCTCGGAGCTGTGTCCCGGGGGGAGCCTGGGCCGGCGTTCGGCAGCCCCCGCCGCAGCAGTGCTCAGCACCAGCTCAGCTCCCGGCCCCTGCCCGGGGCTTTTACAGGCAGGTTGGAGCCGCAGAGCTCCCTGGCACTGGGGAGGATGATGCTGGTGCTCCAAACCCCATCCAGGAGCCATGCTGGGGAGAGGGAGGATGATTCAGCCTGTACACCCCTCTTCCCCTCCCCCGCCATCACCTCTGATTTTTGTGAGATGAAGACAAAGAGCATTTTCTGTAGGCCTGTGCCCACATTCCTGTCGTTTCCCTGGCACAGCCCTGCCCAGGCCGGGAGCTGAGCCCCCCTCGCTGCTCCGGGGGGCTTTGCCCATCGGCTCCGTGTCCCATGCACATTTAATCCGGGTCTCACGGAGCCACATGCTCCCGGCACACCCGGCGCGGGCCAGGGGTACGGCGTGAGACGCTCGCTGCTAATTAATCTAACGGCATGTTATTAAGTGCCTGCGATGCCTTTGGCACTGCATAATAATGATGCTCTGGGATGTTTCTGGACCCGGCTCTGCAGACGGCTTCGCTCGCCGGCGGCCGCTGCCCTCCCGGGGGGGCTGCGTGCCCAGGGGCAGGGATGCGGGAGAGGGCGTCCTGGGCCGTGCCGTTTCCTTGGTTTTCATGGGTGTTTTGCTATAAAATGCAGCCAGTTTAGTTTTTTCGTGTAGCCCATCACCTCCTCTCACCTCTTGAAAGCCCTCGGAGGAGCTGACCCGTGCCCGAGGAGTGGGGAGGAAAGGACGGGCATCGGGGTACCAAACGCCTGTGTGCGAGAGTGGTTTCTCTTCCATGTGAGTCGCCAGCGAGAGGTCGGATCAGAGCTGTAAATCCCAGCTGTATCCTGCCCTTAAGAACTCTCCCTCGCCCCCGTCAATATTCCTGAGCCATCTCCCGAGTCGTGGGGCCTGTCCTCACGCAGCCCAAGATCTCCATCTGCTCCGCTGCTCTAAAAGCCTCCTGGATTTAGCGCACTCGGCGCCGGCAACGCTCTCCCTCATCCCTGCGCTTGCAGGGGATGCTGCCGGCTGTCACCAGCGTCACCCGGGCAGAGCTGGTGGCACCGAGCAGCTTCCAGCCCCAGGCAGCAGGTGGGGTTCCAGGGTGCGGTGTCAGGATCGGTGCGTGGCATCAACGGGCTGCTCACCCCCTCTCGCAGGACCCTCCCTCCCTGCCCACCGGGAGCCGGCACGGCTCCGGTGACACCGGTGCTGGGACACGCAGGGGACCTGCTGCCCTGGGCCCCAGGAGGGACGGGCAGGGGTGACCCCGGAGCTGGGGGGGTACAGCTGAAATAGGGGGGAGGGTCTACCCACAGGTTTTTGTGGGGCTGAAATCAAGGGTCCCCTCGCAGCCTGGGGGGGGTGATGAGCCGAGCCGGGGAGGTTCGTTGCTGGACTCTTGATGCCGAAATCCCGGCTCCTCCAGCTCCAGCCCCCTCAACCATCACCCAAATCTCACCCACAGCCTCCCACCCACCCTGCTGTCCCACCGCTGCCCACCTCGAGGGGGTGGGGGGGGAGACAGCCCCGCTTTAACCGCAGCCGTGTGTTCCAGCTGCCAGCAGAAAAATGTACATGTCCGTTAGCGTCCTTTTTAATTGCAGCGCCGCACAAGCCCCCAGCTGAGGGTATCCTTTCCCTCCGGCGGGCACTGGAGGTTTACTCCGGTGCCTGGGATGGCGGAGCGTGGCGGGCAGGATGGCTGTCCCCACCGGGAGGGCTGGGCTGGGACACGGCAGGAGCTGCCACCCGTTCCCTGGGTAAAAATAGCATTTCCCTTGCAAAGATGTAGGCTGTTCCCGGTGACACGGAGCCAAACAGCCTGTCCTTGGAGCAGCTGGCTCCCAGGGCTCAGCTCTGCTCGCAGGGCTGGGGAGAGCTGCCTGGGGAAGGGGGGTGTGCGGGGGGGGATTTCTGGCTGGAGCTCTGCAATACCGATGCTTTTGCAAGGCTGTCGAGGAGATGATCTACATCGCTTCTATGCCGGGGGGTGGTGTGTGTGTGTGTGTCTGGGGAATTGAGTGGGGGGAAACTCTTGGTTGCACCGTTCTCAGCACCCCGTCTGTGTCCTCTGGCATCGTGTCCCTGCTTTAATTCCTGTGCCCGGTTGCCCCCCGTCCTGCCCAGCTCCGAGCCCTGGCTGAGGATCCCTCGGATGCCCATCTGCGCCTTCTCGGGTCACCTGCGGGCACCTGGCCAGTGGCACCTGAGGCCCGACCTGTCCCCTGTGTGGCTCGGACTTGCCCTAAACCAGTTTCGGCCTGTTGTTGGACCTCCTGCCCACGGAGGATTCCTGACACTGCCCGTCCCCTGCCAAGGGGACCCAGCGCTTGGAATTCCACTTCTGCCTGGGGCTGGTGGCTCGGGAAAACACTCCGGGTGCCCAGAGCTGCAGTTGGGGTTGAGGCATCCTCCCTCCTCTCCCTGATGGTTATGGCTTGAGACGTCCTGACAAGGGCCTGGAGCTGTCCCAGGAGCAAACCCTCCTAGGGAAAAGAGCCTTTATTAGGGTGGTGGAGGAGGGGGTGCCCGGGGTGGCTGTTCAGCTGGACATGCGGGAGGTGGTGGGTGGCCGGTCAGGGACGCCCTTGGCAGGGGCCGCGGTTGGCTGGAGTCGTGGCTTGGGAAGATGCAGCACAAGCAGCCGTGGGACCCTCACCACGGTCCCCGCCAACCCCGGGGGGCTGAGACCCGCTGGCCACGAGCGCGGCAGCAGCAAGGGCTCTGCTGGGATGCCAGCAGCATCCCCCCTGGCTGCATCCCCGTGCCCTTACAGGGGAAGGCAGGGAAGCACCCCCGAGGGCTGCGAGGTGCCTCAGGCACTGGACCCGCACCCCTCCCAGCTGCAATGGGATGGGGGCTGTCAGGGATGTGGGGAGGGGGGATTGGTTCTGGCTGCTTATAAGGGGAAATAATGCTTTTCCCACTTGCACCTTGGATGCTAAAAGCGATTCATCTGGGCAGTCTGTTCTGCAGCAGGTGTGTGGCAAGTGGGAATGTGTCAGCATTCCCTAGGAACGGCTTAAGCCGCCCTGGGAGGCGCAGCCCTGCGCCCGTGACACACGGGTGGCCTCCAGCCACGCCGCCCTCCGAGCCAAGCGCCCTGATGTCATCCCTGTGCTCAGATTTGCCCTCTGGAGCGATGCCTTCCAGGAATTTGCCTTCGGAACCCAGCCTGGCTCCCCAAAGGATGAGCAAAATGCCCCCAGCGCAGGTCCTGCCTGCACTGGGAACGCTGCCGAGAGCGCTGACGGGTACCGCGGGCTGTCATTGTCCCCCCATCGCCAGCCGGAGGGAGCTGAGCTTCCAGCCTGCGTCTTGGGGAAAAGAAAATAACAATCAGTTTGTGGGATGGTGTTGCATAAACCAGGGAAAAGACGCGGTCCAGTGCCGCAGCAGAACCCCTGGCAGGTACGGCCGTGGCTCGGGGGGATGCTCCGATGGGAACCGGGGCAGAAATTCCTGCTTTACACCCGTAAAACCTTCCCGGGGAGAAAGGTCGGCTCCTGAGCACTGGCTGCTCGGGGACCTCAGGCAACATTAAGAGAAGCCAGTGTCTTTCTTCACTCTTTATTGTGTAAAAATAAAGTCAACAATTCATGTAATCTTGGCAATAAAATGGAAAAAGCATGAGAATCAGTAGAAACAGTGCATTGTCAGAACTGCTGCTGCGGACGGGATGCGGATATCATAACCCATTCAAACCCCAAAGGAGACAGAGCGCAGGGGATAGGAAAAATGTACAGCTTTGGTCAGCAAAATAACGACGGATCGAGACACATCTACTCTCTCCCCTACTGTACACTATGTACACGGTGTGGACATCGCACCCTCTCGTCTTTCTGGTGGTTTTGGCAAAATCGACGCACCTGGGGCCGTGGGTTAAACCTTCTCAGGGGTCTTGTTCTTCTCAGCAGGTTGTGCTTGTCGCTTCGCTGATGGGAACAGGTTCTCGGGAGGAACTGAAATTAACTCACGAGGCTTTTTCGGGTCGGTGGTGGCGTTTTAAAAAGAGCACGGTTTAAAATACGCTGCCCTGAGGCGCAGCTCGTACCAAGGCGCCTCGACCCGGGGGTGGGGAGGGGGGGTGGCGGGACCGGGCTGCTCTGCGGGCGCTGGCTCCCCAAAGCGGCGGTGGCTGGGCCAGCTCTGTGCTCCGGACCCGGGGTGGGGGGCGGGGAACCTTGGCGGGCTCCGCGCGGACCCCTCCACCCCGCACGTCTCTTTGCCACATCTTTGGAGTTGGTCGGGGAGGCTCTGGAGCCCTGTGGGAATTCTCTGCCTGCCCCTCCACCGCCACCCTCGGGAGGGGTGAGGAGGGGGCGCTGGGGGGTGATTTCTTCAATACAAACCAGGAGTTTAGAAAAGGAAACCATACAAAATGCATCTATTATTTCAAAATACGCTGCTTTATCTCTTTTTTCCTGCAGAATCTCAAAGTACTTATTTTCCTCAGGGAGCGCTGCTTAATTCTATGGTTTTATCTTCATAAAAATACCCTTTTTTTTAAATTATTGGTAATAAACTTCCCTTTACAGTAAGAGAAACGAGATCGTGTATTATCAAAAGCAGAAAGGCTTCGGACGTGTCGGGGTAGCTAAACTTCCAGGGGCTGGTAAAGGCTATTTTTCCAGGGGGGTGGTAAAGGCTATCGCTTCTCACCAGCTACGGCGCGTAGGAGGCCTCGGTGGGGGGCTGCAGGCGTGGGGCCGGGGGGGGGGAACGTACCTGAGTGCGGCAGGTCGGGGAGCGGGGCCGGCGGGGGGGTCCGCCCCGGTGCCTGCCGCAGCCGGGGGCTATGGCTGTGCTGCTGGGGAGTGGGTTTCTCTTACCCGGAGGGGGGTGGGACTGATGGGATCGGTCCCTCTGCAGAGCCCCAGCTCCAGGGATGTTGCAACCCTTCTGGGGGGGGGTTCAGGCTGGACGGAAGGGGGGGCCCCCAAGGTGGGGGGCAGCGGTCCGGGCCCCGCAGCCTTTTAAGGTGCTGGTGCCTGGGGAAAGTGGGGCCACCCTGTCGAGGGTGGGGGGAGGCGGCAGCGAAGCAGGGGCCAGGGCTGGGCCTGGGGGGGGGGTTTGAGGGGGGGGCGCGGCCGCGCCAGGCCAAGGCACGCAGGCGTTGAAGGACGTTGGCAAGACAGAAACCGGAGGGTCGTGGGGGCTGCGGGGGCGGGCGGCCCCGCTGCCGGGCATCCCCGCTCCTCGGGGCAATCGGGCGGCTTCACTCTCGGTCGGTTTTGCGCAAGAAAACAAAAAGAAAAAGGAGAAAAAAAACGCAAGAGAAGACCCCGCTGAGGAGTTTGTCCCGCTTGTCCGTGGCCTTAGTTGAGCTGGCGACAGGCCTCGAAAGTCCATTTGGTGGCCCCGCCGTAGATGTCGATGTTGGCCTCGGCCCAGGCGATGACGTTGCCCGCCGCGGCCCTGGTGCTGCAGGTGGCCAGGCCGTACACCTCCCCCGGGCTCAGCTTCCTGTCCCACACGTTGAAGTGGGCCAGCTCCCCCACGAAGGCCTGCGTGGCGTCGAACCCGCCGCCCAGCGTGTCCTGCCAAGGAGCTGCCGTCACCGGGAGGGACGTGGCCGGGCTGCCCTGTCCCACCCCGGGAGTGCCCAGCCCCTTGGGTGCACCCAACAGAGCGGGGACCCACGTGTCTCTGTGTGTCCGCCCCCCCGCCCCCACCCCCAGCCCTTTTACCTGCTCCTGGCCCAGGACCAGGACCCCCTGGGGCTTGATGGGGTGGTAGGGAGCCAGGTTCTCGCCGCTGCCGGTCTGCGTGCCGTCCTGGTAGGCTTCCCACACGCCGTCCCGCGTGGTCCAGGTGACGCAGATGTGGTGCCACTTGCCGTCGTTGATGACGAAGGGCAGTTTGGCCACCTGCGGGCGGTGGGTCAGGATGGGTCCCCCCCAGTGCACACCCCCAACCCCCTCCCTGCTCCCCGGAGCTGTACCTTGTCATTGATGAGGATCTCCATGGGGTTGTTGCCCCACTCAATGAGCACCAGCTCGTTAGCCTGGCCGGGCACGGCGTAGGAGAAGGGGGTGCCCATGCCGGGGGAGGCGTTGGACTTGATCCACATGCAGACGCTGAAGGCGTACATCTCGGGCAGGCTCTTCTTCACCTTGGCGTACATGTAGTTGGTGCGCAGCGGGAAGGTGAGCTGGAACCTGTCCGGGGGCCGGTTGTCCTTCTGGCCTGCGGGCGTGGAGGTGCGGTGGGATCCGGCCGGACGCCCTCTCTGCCCGCTTCGGGGGTCCGCGGCCCCCCTCCCCACCCCGTTACGTAACGGGTCTCGGGATGGCAGCGGGGAGCAAACCCACCCTCCCATCCCCCGGCTCCCTAATCCCCGGCGCAGGGCAGCGCCCGGAGCGTCCCCGGCGCCCGCCGCGGGCACCGTCTGGATGCGGTGGGGGGACAGGGACCGCTCCGAGGGTGGCGAATGGGGACGGGCTCGGCAGAGCCGCCCGCGGGGAGCGGCTCGGCATCCCGCCGGAGCGGCTCGGCATCCCGCCCGGCAGCGCTCGGTCCCCGGCGAGCGCGGAAGGGAGCGCGCTCGGCCGGTCCCGCCGGGAGCCTGGCCCCGGAGTCCCGCGGGCGGCGGAGCGCCCGGTACCTTTCTCCAGGTCGCTGATGCGCTGGTGCAGCGAGGTGAGGGTGCTCTCGATCTTGCCGCGCTCCTCGGACTCGTTTTTGGGGTTGAACTTGCCCTCCTCCAGGCTGTTCACCCGGGACAGCACCTGCTTCTCCAGGTCGTCGATTTTGTTCTGCAGGATGTCCTTCAGGTTGTTGGTCTGGCTGGAGGAGTTCATCCTGCTGAACTGCTGCAAGAGGGGCGAGCACAGGACCGGGCTGTGACCGCCGTGCCCGGGCGGGCTCCCCCCGCTCCGCTCCGGGCAGTGGCTCCCCGGCACCCCGCGGCGGCCGCCCCGGGGGCAGCATCCCGCCCCGCCGGCGGGACGGAGCGTACCTCCAGGTTCTCCAGCCTGGTCTTCAGCGACTGCAGCGTCTGCCCGAGCTGGCTGAGGGTCTCGGCCGCGGGCGCCCGCGACAGGTCCCCCATGGTGTTCTTGGGGCCGCCGGCTTTCCTGCCGGCCCCGCCGCCCTTGCCCTCGCCGGGCAGCGCCTCCAGCACGCTCTGGCTCTCGCAGCGGCCCAGTTTGGCCGTCAGCTCCCGGATGGTTTCCTTCTGGTTCATGATGGTCTCTTTCTGCTGCAGCACCGTCTCCCGCAGCTGCAGCACCGTGCTCTTCAGCTCCTCGGCGGAGCCGGTGCCCGGCGCGGGGGCCGCGCACATGTCCCCGTCCAGCGGCACCGAGGTGCAGATGAAGCGCGTCTGCCCGAAGCTTTGCCCGCGGCCGCGCAGGCAGAGCAGCGCCAGCAGCAGCAGGAGGGGGCTGCCGGGGGGACCCGCGGCCATGGCTGGGCTGGGGCCGGCTCCGCCGCTCTCCGCCGGGCCCACTGCGGCACGCGGCCCCTCTTATAGCGCCCGGGCGGGGCCGCGCGCCCTGACGTCACGGCGCGTGGAATCCCGGCCGCGCGATGGGGGGGGGGGGGGGGGGGGGCGTGAGTGTGAGTGTGTGCGGGGGGGGGGGGTGTGCGTGTGCGCGTAGGGGGGTGTGTACGCGTGTCTGTGTGTGTACGGGTGGGCGGGGGCGTGGGGGGGAGTGGGGGCGGCGCGCGCGTTGGTGGGGGAGATCGCGCGGCGGGGGTGGGGGGGTGAGGGTGCTACGGCGGGTAACTGCGGGGGTGGGGGGGCGGGTACGCGGGTGCGTGTGCTGGGTGTTCATGCATGTGCGGGGCGTTCATGCGTGTGCGGGTGTGCGCGGTGCCGCGGGTGGTGCAGTGCGTGTGAGCGCGGGGCCGTGCGTGGCAGGGGCCGCCCCGCGCTCTCCGTGGGTCCGTGGCCGCGGCGGGCTCGGTGCCGTGTCTCGCACCGCCCGGGGCCGTTCCCGGCTCGGCAAAGCGGCTCCCCGGCACCCCCGGACCGCGCAGACATCGCCGGGCGCTGCGTGGGGAGGGCGCGGGTGGGCGCGGGTGGGCGGCGGGGCCGGGGGCTCTGCCCGGCAGTCGCTGCCGGTGCTCGGGGATAAAGTGATGCTGGTGCATCGCTCGGCTGTGGCACGGGGCAGCGATCGCTGCTTTTCTTCTTCCTTCTCAGTCAGGGGAAGAAAAAAAAATCCGCCGGTGATATTTGGATGTGTCCTTGGTGGAAATAGCTCTTGGCCAGCAGAATTGCTGCTTTTCTTATCCTCAGCACTCCAGCCAAGGCCGATTCCGCTCCAGTCCTGGAGAAGCGAGCGTGCAGCTTCTCCCTGCAGTTGTTCCTCACAGCCTTCCCTTGGCCAAGGAGCACGGGCGGGACCGTCCCGGCCCCTGCAGCCCCAGCTCCTTGAGACTGTCCTACCTGTTGGTTCCACCCTTGGCTTTTCTCCGCAGTGCTGTCTCTGTTAGGGAATACCTACACTGCTGGGAGGTTTAGCTTGCAGACTGCCTGCCTGGATGTGCCTCTGGTCCTACGGTGGGTGAATTTGGTCCTCCCAGCTCAGTTTGCTGCCTGCTCTCCCCAGTCTGCACTGCAGCAGTCCATATGGCTGGAGTATTTACATAATGCCAAGTTATCCTGGGAAATATGAAGCAATTAATTTTGATTAGTGAAGTGGGTCAGTAAAATACAAAGGCTTTCAGCCCATGGATCTGCAAAAGATGGAGCCCCACTGCTCCGTGGTCCTCTCCCCTCTCCGGGAGCTGGGACACTCCGAGTGCCTCACGGCAAGACCTGTGCCTGCAGGATGCAGTTTGATGCCTTTTCTGCTGCGGGTGTTCATCCAGCCCCAGGAGTTTTATGACACACTACCTCGGCGTAGAGCGTTTCCTTCCCAAAGGTGTCTCAACCCCATCCCATCCCTCACCCAGCAGTGCCCTGTGGCTTACACTTAAAACAGCATTTCACGGCCAAACCCTGAGATTTGGGGTGTCATCAGGGAAAGCGGGAAGTGGCCGAGAAGGATGGGGACGTGCCAGTGCGCTCAGCGCTTCTGTGACACCTTCGCGAGGGTCCGGCAGTGCTTTTCCATCTTCCCTCCAGCCTGTCCCAGGGCTTACGGGGACTGCGGAGGTTTGTTATTTGGAGCCTTCCTGACGCTTCTGGTTCTTCCTGCTGATCCTGCAGCAGCAGTTTGGGGCCCCCTGCAAGCCGTGAGGAGCTCAGCTCCGGTGCCGTGTGCTTGGCTTCAGGAAATTCGGGAGGGGGAAATCTGCATTTCCACTAGGTTCTGCTGCCTTCACTGCCCTGGTTACTTCTGTTCGCTCGCTGCGCTGTACAGCGTTTACCTGCAACAGGCATGGAGCGGAGGGGGGTAAGGAGGGGGCCAGGCAGGGCGTGTTTTACTGGGCAGACCAGTCCCCCTTCTGTGCTGGTTTGGGTTTGGGATTGGTTCTGTTTTGTTGTTTGTTTGTTTGTGGAGAAAAGGGATGCTATGGAAAAGACTGCAGGTTTAATTCTTCTGCCACAGGCAGGAGCGCAAACCAAACCCAACGTTACTGCAGGCAACGCGATTACACTGGTGTAGGACCGGTCCGAGCGGCAGCTGAATTGGTACCCACTTCTGTTACCATCTGCGTGCTATTGACAAAGCTGTTCATGTCACCGAACCAATTTAACGAGGAATCTTTTGTCATCCCTAGTACATTATGCCGAGATGAGACCAAGGTGACAAGTGCGATAAAATAAACACTCCGATACTATGGTGATGGAGACCGAATAAATACCTGGATGGGGAAAAACAACAGAGCTGCACTACAATAGATAAGGAAAATAACCCCTGTGCTTCCTAGTGCAAGGAAAGAACTAGAAAATATGATCAAGATTTCAGCTTTCCCAGAATCACTGAATCATGCAGTAGGATCTGTTATTGCTTTTGTAGATTTAGGAGCCGTATGGGTATAATGGAATAATGGAGCCCCTATTATTTTTAACTCTTCTCCTGCCTCTTCCCAAGCGCTCTCCGTAGCTGGCTGATTTATCGCTCCGTAGCCGAAAAGAGCTGAGCGCAGCTATCAAGGACCCTTGGAGATGATTTAGTTCTGAACGGGAGCCAGCAGGCACATTTGTATTTGTGATGGACGAGCAGCGTTTTGACCAGCCCGGGGTGCTCCCCCCCTGGGAGCAGGAGCTGGCCCGTGCCCTCTGCCACGGCCGGTTGCCCAGCGCAGAGGTGAGGGGTGTAAATCTGTTCAGCCCCAACCTTTGTGCGGGAACAGCAGAGTTACAAATGCCTAAAGGACATTTTTTTAAGTGGACAAATCTCTTTAATCCCAGGAGCTGGAGCCCTAGGGAGCAGGGAGGGGAAGCTTTCTCTCCTGTTTGTGCAGCCCGCTGCACATAAAACATCTCCTGTGGGGTAATGCTGATTCCGCATTTAAGTCTCCTCTGCGGAATGGGAACAATATGATCCATTATGGGATGGAGACAGCTTTGCGATGGGAAATAGAAATGGGTAGACCTCACCGAGCGAGAAACTCAGCTCCTTTTGTTTGTGCATCAGCTGAGCTGCTGGTTGTGCCCGTGTTGTCTCCGAGTTTCCCGGGGGGATCGTCCATCCAGCCCCCATCCCCAACATGCTCGAAGCAGGACGCGGCAGCGGCCATGGGGCTGCTTTGTTGGGTTCTTTTTAATAGAAGGGCTTGTTCCCAGAGAGGCTACAGCCAGGACGGGATCCCTGGTCACACCACAGCACCGGTGCCTGTGCCGAGCCCGCGTGCGGCGGGAGCAGGATCCTGCCCAAAGCCCTTTGCCTTGTGCAGCCGGACTGGAGGCACGGAACCAGCACGCATCCCCGAGCTGCGCCGCGGCTAAGTTTGCAGAACAGCGTCTGTGCGAAATCTTTTATTTTTTAACGCCTCCGAAAACATACAGCTGTCATTAGAACAGCTCGAGCATGGGGCGTAGCGGGTACAAACACGGCGTGCGTAAGGTGGAGTATTCCCTTCTGTCACAGACAGACACTTTGGACCGGAGTTGGGGAATTTGCTGCATTTTGCTGCAGTCTCTCTTTGCAGATCTCTCCCTCGCTGTTCCTCTCCCTCTCTCTCACACACACACAGTCACTCTCTCCCCTTTTCCCTTCCCTTTCTTTCATTGTTTCCATCTCAAAAGTCCGTTTCTTTCTAAATTGCCTGACATTTACATCCAGTGAGAATGAGGAGTGTGTTCTTTGTACTCGTAGGTCTCAGTGATGCTATAGGGACACAGATCCTTTCATTACAAATAATTAATTTAGCTATATATTGCATAACATCCTGAAAAGCTTTCTAGGGCAATCTCATGCTAGCTGGATGCACAGTTCCTATCAATATTACATTACATTTGGGTACAACAGTTATGAAGTTTCATTAAAAATTTAATTTGTGGTTTAAAACTGCAGCGTTCCCTTAAAAGTGTAGCAGAGAAACCATTTCGACTGCTTGAGGACTGATCTTGCATTAGCCAAAATTGCAGGGAGAGCTGCAGAAGGGGCTCGGTGATACTCCCTGCATGGGAGTCCGAGGGGCTGGACCACGGGAGGGAGGGAGCCCGGGGCTTGGTGTGGCTGTACCGTGTCCTGCTGGGTTCCTGCCAGCTGCCAGGTGCTTTTTTGGAGCGTGGTACCGAGCCTTGACCTGCATCTCTGGTCAGCAGCCGCACGTGAGCACAAAAAGGCCTCATCCCCTTCTAGCTGCACCCCACCCCGGCCACATGCACCCGTCTGGGGTTAGTTTATGCGTGAAGACGACGGTGACCTCTGAGGAGTGCGGAGGGAGGGATTCCTGCTGTGTCCCGGGCGGCGGGACAGGAGCTGCTCTGGCACTTGTGCGGGCTCCTGGGGAATTAGCTGTGAGCCCAGGAGTCCCCGAGGAGAGGATGCTAATGCCTTTGTGGAGCTCACAGACATCCTTCTCCACCGCCTTACACTGGTACCAATTAAAAACCTCCTTACCGTCAGCGAAGTCGTCCTACAGCAGGAACTGGGAGACGGGAGGAGGAAGAGGGCCTGGAATCATGTTTTGTTAATGAAGTTTTGTTGTGACGCTCCGGCAGCAGATTTGAATGGAGGCAGGTTTTAAACATCCCACATCCGCCTCTCAGTTCCAGCATTGATTTGTGCAGCGATTTCCACCCCTGTCTGCGCGCACACACATCAGAACCAACAGCTTTTCCTTCCAGAACATCCCTCCAGTCGTTTTTCGGCTTTCTCAGGGTTTCCCTGCCGTAGGAGAGCTGGGTGCCTGAGGGATCCGAGTCCCTCGCCAGGAGACGGACCTCCCCCATCCTGCCCAGGCGCTGGGGCTGGACCTGCTGCTCCTGCCCACAGCCTGGGTCTGGCACAGGGAAGGTCCAGTGAGGGAGCGCCGTGGTCTGCACGGAGCCTGGCCTCTCGCTGAAGCACCCACAAGTGACAAACCGTGATTCTGTTTATTATAAACCCCCCGTTTGCCCTTTTTTTCCCTGGAAGGGAATTTTGTAACCGTAGCGGGGTGTTTCAGAAGTCAGCACCGTCCTGACATTCGCTGCAGCTCCCTGCAAAAGATCGCTTCCCCTCCCCCCCCCGAGAGGATAATAATGGGGAGTGGGTTCCTAAATCCCTTAAGCTTCTTTGATAGCTTCAATATTTATCTGTAATCCTGCTAGAGCGTCTGAATGGAAACAGCCCTGTGTCCCTGTCGCTCCAGGGCTTCTTCCCACCTTGCAGCGTTCCCTTTTCACAGGAGACAAGGCAGGGCAGGATGAGAAGGAAACATCAAAAGGCAGCAACACTGGTGGTGCCCTAGTTTTTTCCGTGATTATTTATGATTTTGCACAGTCTCTTGCTCTCTGCTCAATTATGTTAATGTATGTGGAGGCTGGGGATGCCTCCACGCACACCTTTGGGATGGAGTGGAAGGGAGGATGGGTAAGGACAAGTCTGGGGGGGTTCCAAGCACGTACAAGGCAGAGGGATGGCTACCCGGGGCCGGGCAGATAGGTGTGCAAGCACAGGTGTGGGTGCAAGCCCTGGATCAGGGAGCTCTGTGTTGGCACCTGCTCCCGAAGAGGGAGAAGCTGGAGCAGAGGTGGTGAGGTGTTGGGGAGGCAGAGTTCCCCAGGGGGAGGAATGCTGTGGTCCGTTGTGGTGGGTGAGAGATGTGTCTGTCTGCACCAAAGTCAATTTGCGTTTGTGCTCACGCTGGTTTGGAGTTAAAACCCAGCAAGGGTTTAAAGGCAGGATGGATAAAGATGCTGCAGTGCAACGGGAATTAATTGCGTTTGCCAGCTCTGAGGCTGACCCGTGCCTAAAGTGTAGCTTTTAGTGGGGGAAAGGGGTTCTTAGGACACTGAAGACTCTTTGCTGGCAAGGATGCCGTTAGGGCTGGGTCTGTTATTGATTCCTGTTCAAGACTTGAGGCATAAGAAGCGGCAGAGACTGTAAGTGTAACTGGAATGACATCCGAGCTGCTTCCAGGCAGTCAGCGAGGCTGGAGACGTTGCGGCTGGTATGTGGAGGTGGCACTTTGGGAGTGCAAGGAATGACAGGAGCCCAGGGGAGAGCCTTCCCAGCCCGTGCCGCACCGGGACTGGGATGGTGGTGGAAGGCCTGAAGCACCCTGTCTTTGAGAGGTGCAAGATGGACTTGCAAAACTCTGGGCTCCGCCACACCCGGAGCGGTACACGTTTCGGTTCTGGTTTGTTGCTGGGATGGCCGTGCCATCCGCACTTGAGAGCACCGGCACCGTCCTGCTTTGCTCGTGCATCCAACAGCGTCGTCGGCTCGTGGTCTGTGGGACTGATTGCCTCATGCCGCTTCTTCTCAGGGCTTTTCTGCATGGGAAATGCGAATTAAAGTAAATTGTGAATCTGGAATATGCCAGCTGTGCTGCGCTGCTTCCCAGGGCAGAAACCCTTGGCATGGTCTTTGGAAGGGGAGTAAGCTTCTCATTCTTGCCACATCCTAGCTGTTCAATCAGCAGTTTAATGGGAAGTCATGAGTGCACTATAAATTCACACTTTATGTACTGCTTATCTTACCATGTAGAAACGTCTTTAATTTCCAGCTGCATGGATGCTCCCCAGTGTAAATGGGAGAAAAGGAAGGTTGTGTGCGTGTTCATCTCGCTTCCATTCGTTGTAACAAGACTAGTCACATCATTTCTTAGAAACCTGCTGAATTTCAGCAGCTAACCTGTCGGCCACCGAACCCACCAAGACTTCGAGAGTAGATGTTGATCACGGTGTCATTCTGTATCAGGAGTCTGAGTGTGAAATATCCTAGGCATAAGGAGAAGGTTTCCACGGCTGTATTTCATGGGAATGGGAAAAAGAGGAGTAGAGAAACATGCTGATTCCAAGGGTAATTACATTTCCTGGGTGTAGGAAGAGATTTTTGGTTTGCTCCATCTAAAACCACGTTGGTGGTTGACACTACGTGGGCCAGTCCAGGCTGTATTTTTCCCTTCAGGGGTTGTTCTGGTTGGGTCCAAGTCTCTCGGTGGTTGCCTCTTTTATCGCACACCGTAACCCCAAGCCGTAGCGGTTCTGATTTGGAAGCAATCTCCGCATTGTCGCACAGAGCATTTCCAAAGGCTGCTCCGTGAGGTAACGCTCGCATTCCCAGGCCCCAAAAGGAGACAGCAAGACCTTCCTGTAAAATGCTGAATTGTTCCTTATCCGCCGGTCCACCTCTGGTTAAAGGGAACGTCGAGCCCCGCCTGCCCTCCGTGGGAAGGTACGCTCGGCAGAAAGATACCCCAGGAAACTGGACGTGTGGTCTGGATGCTTTGGCCAGGCTCAGGAGGAGCCAGCGCAGTTCAGCAGCTCCTATTTCTAGCATATCGGGGTGGTTTTGTCGCTCAGTCAGAGCTGATACCGATCTATAATAGCCACAGAGTGTTTAAGGCAACACTTCTGCCCTTAATAATGAGAAAACCAGCGAATATCTGCCGAGGTGACATCTGTCATGTGTTTTTAAACACACGTAGCCCGATAACCTAGCAAATTATCCAGATAGCGGAGAGACAAAGGGAGATAACGATAACAAATGAGCTTACGTTTATGGAACGCCTTTCATTGAGATGGATAGCGAAGTGGTTTGAGAACTCTATTAACGGCTTCTACAAACTATCTAATCTATCGTATCCCCAAACGTATTGAGTGCAGCTTCGCTCAGGCTTTATGAGAAAAACATCTCCATTCAGCAACCAGGTTTTGTCAGTCTTCGGAGTGGTCATTTACGTCTCCCCTGTGCGAGCAGGAGCACAGAAATCTTTACATTCGTTGGTGAGCTAAAGCCACCTTTGGGGTGAAATGCAGCTGCTGCTTCGCGGTCTAAATTACTTCCAACTTTTTACTGCCTCGTAGCCAAGGATGTCAAATACACTCATTAACTAAACTCTACAGCTACTGATTCATCAAGAAACTCGCCCTTTTAGAGTTCAGTTCAGATGGAATTCCCGTTTTCTGCGTTGAACTGCTGCATCACCTCTTCTTTCTCTCTCTCCCTTTCCTTGGTGAAAATTTTCCCCTGCTGCCAAAGCATTTCTTCCACTGAAAGGGCAAGGAGAGATTTTTTGACCTAGTATTTATTCTGGCCTTTTCAACATGAGAAGAAGAAGAATCCCTGTCACTTTCCTAACGCTCCTGACTGAGACAGAGCTTTGCACCCATTTTATGTCTCCCAGGATTTTGAGGCAGGCTGAGCGTGTTCATAACAGCACATCGCATCAGGGGCCGGCGGCACTTAAGAACAACCGATGCGCCAAGTGCTCTGGTCGTGATCCTCAGCCCTCTCCAAATCCGTCTGCATCTCCTAGGATGAAGCGGCTGCCTGTTTTCCCTGTGTCAGCCGCGGGATGCCCAAATGCAGATGGCAAAGGATTTTTGGGGGATCACTTGTGTCCTTTCTGTGGGGTAGAGAGGTGGCTGCTCTGCAGAAGCTGGGGGGTGGCATGGCACTGTGTTGGGCAGGGTGGTGTGACTGCATCCGTATGGATGTGTGTTCCCCTCTCTGGAAGCAAAATGAGTTGGGATAAGCCCCAGTGGCCCTACGGTGATTTCCTTTGCTTTGGGTTTCATGCACCTCCTGTTCTTGGTCTTCTCAAGCTGGTTCGTGCCTGGGCAGGGGAAAGCCTTGGATTTTCTGTTCCTCCTGGATACCGCCGTGGTCCCTGGGCCGTCGGGGAGCTGCCTGGCAAGCAGCAGCAGTTACTCACGAGATGGTGTTCTGGGGGTGAGCGCCTTTGGCAGGCAGAGAGAACTCTGATAAGCCCAATCTGGGTTTAATGCGACAGCTGCTGCTTCCAGCGGTGCTGGGGAAGCACCGGCACCAGTGCCCGTTTCCCCACCCATGTGGTTTGAAAGGAAGCGAGTTAGGCAGAGTGTGGCACTGCCAGGAACAGACCCGTCGGCTCTCTTTCCCGCAGAGGGAGGTCACTGGGATTCTTTTACGAGATGGAGAGTCAATTTTATGAATCATTTTTCGGATGTGTATTGGATTTGGCACATAACATCGACCACCCCTTCTCACCTGCCTCCCGATCCCTTCCTCCCCAGGCTCCAATTCCTGTTTCCAGCCTCAAGTCTTCAGTTCACATTTACTGCGAGGAGACGGGCGTGGAAGTCTGTGTGCTGTACATGCATAAATAATAGAGCTGAAATCACACTTAGTTAAAAATAGATATTCTTCCTAATAAATATTTTACCTACTGTCTTTAGGAGATAAAGCTCCCCTGCCCGAAGTGTTAAAACAAACCTTATTGTTAGCCCTTAAATGCTTAAAACAACCCCGACCATGGCTGTGCAAACAACGCTCTGCTGCGAGGCTGCGTGTGGGGAAGGTGTGCGTTCCCGTGCGTAAGCGTGTAGTCACTCACCTACTCTTAAAGCCTTAGAAGAGGCGGCCCTTTGGCTGAGGGTCTCTGACTTGGGCTCGTTCGGTGACCTGTGGATTTGGCTAATGAAAACTGTAGATAAAAATCTCTCCTGATATTTCTGAATAACGTTCTTCTTTCCACACCTTCCTTTCTTCCTGCCCAAGAGTGGAATTAGAATTAGGTGGCTGAATGAGGCAAAACAAAGGACACCGACAGAGACCGAGATCGGAGAATTTTTCATTAAGAAGAGTGACAGGTGGAAAAATTTGTCCAAGCGCATTTCAGGAAGAGAATCCTGCGTTTTGGTTTTTAGGACATCGCTGTATGTGCCTTACTTGGCACGGTGTTTCTACTCCCTCGATTCCCAGAGAGCAAGGGTTTTGCAATGCCACTTCAGTCGAGAAGATGGGCCAAACCCGGGCTCAGCTTTGTGAAGGATAAAACTGGGCCTGAAACACAGTGACCTGAAACGCAGCGAGCTCCCGACGTGAAGTACAGCGGGTGAAGTTCTGCCCACGAGCACGAGTGTGTGTTTTAGGGGGGTGCAGTGCCAGCGAGGCGATTCCACAAAGAATTCACAGGGAAAAGTTCAGCCCGCGGGCCGGCGGACGTGGGAATGCAATAACCAAAGGTGATCCAGCTGAAGGGCCTCCAAAGGGAGCCGGAGCATCTCCTGCACTCGCAGAAGCAGCTTCCTAATGTGGAAGTGCGTGGGAGGGTGAATGTGTGGGACTCCCAGTCGTATTTTCAGAGCACTGAAACGTAATTGGCGTTCCAGGCTGAATCTAGGCGCGCTTTCCTTGTTAGGCAGGCAGAGACTGAGTCGGTACAACCACCGCGGCTCACTTCACCCCGCGTTTTTCCGGAGGAATTGCACTGCCAAGCTCCGTTGACTGACGTGACTAGATCTTTGTCAACCCACACAGAAGCCCAGATGCCTTGCTCAGAGGCCTGAGATCACGCAACACGTGCAGTGGTCCAGCAGATGTTGTCTAGGTGATATTACAGCGATTTTGGTGTTTGGGATGAGTTATCAAGGGCCCAGCATCGACGTGGAATGAGCAGGGATTCTAGAGATCCACCTGGGCCTGGGAGCTGCCTTGACAGCTCCCACTGCTGACTTGGATGAGCGATTAGGAAGCGTGCTTAGCAGATTTTTAAGGTAAAGCTGCGTGTGCCTAGAGCATGTCGGAGGACGGGACTGGAATGAAGAACTGGAATGAAGAGAGGTTTGGACAAACTGGAGACATGTTAAAAAATGATTTCGTTTCACTTCAGTATGGAGAAATAAGCTGTTCTCTCTTCCCACTGAGGGCAGGAATGAAGTACCTGCTTTAAATTTAAGATGGAAATCAGCTGTCAAGGTCACATTGCCTGGAGAAGTTATGGATTCTCCATCATCGGAGGTCTTAAGAGCCTGTGAATCTGTAGAAATATGAGCTAAGCATTATAAACAAATAAATCAGAACATTAAGGAAGCCCAGACAAGCCCAGCAGGAGAAGCACATCCGTAGCCTAGATTCTGTGCTCTGGTGGGACGGGGCTTGCCATGGCCTGTTGACCTTGAGAAGTATTTTCCCTGAGTAAAGGTGCAGAATTTTCTCTGCCATGAAAGAAACCAAGACCTGACAGCGGAGTGAAAGGAAAGAGGTCCAGGGAGCGGCATCACTTCTCACAACTCAGTTTTATGGAGGTATAAATGGAAGATCATTTATGTCTCCCTTTGGTTCTTGCCCCCTGGAGACTGAAGTAAGGTGAGGTGCTTTGGTGAAAGCGTATAGGTGCAAATGACCAGAGAGCCCACGGCCACCACCCTGAAGATTTTAATTATCAGAGAGCAGATGCCATCGGGGCTAAGTGTCTGGCAGTGCTATTCTTGGACAGATCCGTTCGTTCTGATTTCCCTCAGAACTGGCAAAGTTAGGAATTCAAATGGAGACTGGCCTGCAGCATGTGTCCTTTAGAAAAGGATCTTTGCGAGGCTCAGTCAGAGATCTGATAAAGTGCAGGTAAATCTTTTTCCTGTGACATTTGCTGGCTCTGGTCAGCTCACAGGCTCCCGATCGCAGGTTTGTTAAAACTAAATGGTATGCCCTTTCCATCGTGCATTAAAAACTAACATGTATTTAGCAGGTAGAGGATGTTGTCGCAGCCGGGTGAAGCCAGGGAACAGTGGAGAGCCGCAGGTCTGGACTGAGGTCGCCCCGGGAAGTGCACGTCTGGGATAATGGGAGCACAGCAGGTCAGAGCTGATGTGCTCAGAGCGGTGTGGGAAGCCTGCTGACGGCCTGCTCTCGCCGTCTGGTTCTCATCCCGACAGCCAGGCCGTCACTTTGGCTCTGCTCTGAGGAGCCTTTCTCCTGCCACCTTCCCGTCCCCTTCCCCCTGGAGCCCCTATCAGGTGGGACCGGGCAGATGCTGGCGTGGGTGGGATGACGGCACTGGGAGCACCGAGAGCCTGAGGGGAGCGGGCCAGCATTTCAGAGAAATCCCTGAAATAACAGTGGAGGACATGGGTACACGGGGGATGGGGGAACATAGGGCTCTTCCAGCACAGGCTGTGGACTTCGCCTGGACGACCGTGAAAACACACGGTCCTTATCCTAAATAATCACCGTTGTAAAGCTGTGCCTATGGAGAGCGAGGCAGATTTGTGCTCTCTGCCCTCTGGCCGCTGTGTCCTTCAAAGGTATTTTCGGCGACAGCTCCGGAGGCCGCACAGCAGCACGTTCTGGCAGGGCAGGCTTCGGCACACGCTCCCCAAAGCGGTCGGGAGCCGGGATTAGCGAGGTGTGCTGCCCAGCGCGAGGGTCCCTCTGTGCAGCCGCCACGCGGGACGGGCTGCCCTGGGCGCTCCAGTGGCTGCAGGTTTTTTTTCAGGTGGTGTGTTGGGATTGTTACTCCCACTTTGTGTAGCTGCCGTTGATACGAGGAATTCGGCAAAGGTTAGCAGAACCACAGCCGTGCGTGCTTTCTACGCCACGGCAATTCATTTCAATAACTATCATGTAGCTGTGATCAACCGTCAGCGTAACGCACCCGCAGAGCAATGAATCAGTTCAGGCGGTAAATCAAAGGAGCAAAAGCAAATGCTGGCCACCCCAGAGCCTCCAAGAAATCTTTTCCAATCTATTGCAGAGGATGGTGTTTGCATTTAAAATATTCCATGAATGAAATACACTGAAAATATCAATGAAAATTAATCTGATTCTACAAATCAAATGATACATGTGTTCTTTGATTTCTACTTTGAAATAATTTTTACATGTTCAAAGTATTACAAACAGGAATGTGGTTGGGCTTGATTACCGCTAAGTGCAAACACTCTGAGGAACTTCATTAGGAGCAATATTTGATATTCATTAACCTTCAGTTTATTTGATAGCAAAGAGCGTCTCTTCCTGAAACAGTATGTTTGCTTTTCCTCTTACACGGAGTGAGCATAAATCAGACATAATGCTGCTGGGGTCTTGTCCGGTTTCACCACTCCCCTGCTCTTTTGCCCCAGTATAAACGACCACACAGCTGGAAGCGAAGTACGGTCCAGGGTGCATTTGGGGAAACCAGGACACAGCAGCGCAATGCTCCCGCTGCTCAGAGCCAGGAGCTTGACAGCGCGGATGTGTTTTCACCTCCGTTCGTGGGGAGGATCATCAAGACCGTGATGGTAGGGCAGGGCAGTCTGGAAGGCTCAGTGTGTCGTGCAGTCAGTCCTGTGCTGCTCTAAGTCTCTAAGTGGTGGAAACCTAAGCCATGTTGATTTTTTTCATGTATTCCTTTTTCAGAATCAATGAACTTGACCCTTCAGTGCTGCAGGAGGGAAAATCCATGGAGGAAGCAAGGACATGGCACCCTACGGCTCCCAGTCAAGAAGCCAACGGTGAACATGTAGCTTGGCGGGGCAGTTAAAACGAGGAGCAGATGGCATGGACGGAACCTTGCCCTTTCTGTCTCTGTGCTGCCGTGAAGGCCTTTCTGCCCCCAGCTTGGGGCAGCCAAGCCTGCCACCCCCACCCCCCGCCCCGGGTACCCCTGTGGTTCAGCCCCTTGCTCTCCAGCCCCAGCAGCCTCCCGGTGTTCTCCGGCTGTGCCTGTTCTGCCCTTGAAACGCCTTTTTTCCTACAGGCAGCCCCGAACCCACCACCTGCGGTGCCCCCGCACCCCCGGGGCGATGCCCCCTTGGAGGGGCTGTCACTGCGCATCACCGACATCTTCAGGCCGCGCACGGCAGGGGAAGGGACGGGCGAGCCGGGGGCCTCGACCCTGAGGATCTCCACCTGTTGGAAGGAGGGCGACCTGTTTTAAGCCCTGTGGCTCCCAGGGGAGCTCCGGGCAAGCTCCAAGGCCCGCTAGGCGCGGGATAGGCCGCACCGTAACCATGGTAACCGCGGCTGGACCGCGGCGGCTCGGTTTGTCCCACGCGGCGGCCCGTAGCGCGGTGTATTGTGGGCCGGAGAAAGATGGCCGCCTCCTTGATGTGGTGCTGAGAGGAGTCGGGCTCTCCGCCGCCGCAGGACGACTCTCTCCGCCGCCGCCCGCCTCCCGTCCGCTCCCGGTCCGCAGCTCGCCGATCCGCTCTCGGCCCGCCGGCGTACGAGGGAGCTGGGAGCCGCGATGGGCCGGGCGCGGCTCCCGCCGCAGAGAGTGCAGGGCCCGCGGGGCTAGAGGCGCGCGTGGAGGCCCCGGGGCCCGGTCCCCGCCGGTACCTCGGCCCTTCGCGGGGCCGGGAGGCGCCGCCTTCCTCGGAGCCCGGCCGGGGCCGCTGTGTGCGGCCGGCGGCGGCGAGTCGCCAGGTGGAAGGCGCTGCTTCCCCCGGGCTCGACCTTACCTGCGCACCTGGGAGAGAAGCCTCGCTCTGCCCTTGCCCCGTCCTCCCCCCCCCCGCCGGCCCGTGTCCGCGCCCCCGCTGCCCGAGGGATCCCCCGGCCCCCGCTGCGTGCTGGGCCGGAGGTTGCTGCTCACTTGTTGCCTGGCACTACCCCTCTGATGGAGTCCGAGATGCTGCAGTCGCCTCTCCTGGGGCTCGGGGAGGAGGATGAGTCTGACCTGACTGACTGGAACCTGCCTCTGGCCTTCATGAAGAAACGGCATTGCGAGAAGATCGAAGGCTCCAAGTCTTTGGCTCAGAGCTGGAGGATGAAGGACAGGGTAATGCTCAAGGGCAGGATGGGTTTCGGAGGAGGAGCGGGGGGGACAGGCGGTGAAAAGGGAGGAGGAAGCGCGCAGGGGGTTGCCGTACTCCCGGTGGTCTGTTGGAGGAAACGATGGCGTTTGGCGTGGCGGTTGGCGTGGCGGTTGGCGTGCCTGCCGTGGTGTTGGGGAAGCACGCGCGCGGGGGGGTCAGGAGGACTGATGCCAAGCTGGTGGCGATACGCTCTGAGTGGCTCCCTCGTTTAAGGTCTTTAAACGAAATGTGGGCGCTTGGTGTTTTTCAGGAAAGCCGATCAAGTTAATGAGGGCTTCAGGAGCTCTCTGGGCCAGCAGGTTAACGATGCGAGCACGAGGTGCAGCAGGCGTAGTCGCTGCAGTTGGGTGGTGGTGAAGGCGCATGGCAGCTTTGTGGTTTTGAAGCTTGCCACCAGCGTGTCGTGCGGAATGTAAAATTAAGGCATTCTTTGGCGGGGGGGAAACTGAGATTATGTGATTTTTGGAGGCAGGAAACAGTTATTAGGTGAAGTACTGACTGTATCAAGGCGAGGTGCTTCTCTTGTGTTCAAACCTCTAAAGCCGAGCAGGTCAAAGGAAGATCCCTGCCAGGGGGTGCCGAATCCTGTGTTGCGTCCATGTCCCAGCGAAAACATTTCAAGTTAAAAGCAAACAGCCACGGCTAATCAGCTCCACTCGCTGTGCTCTTGGAATCTGCTGTGGGTTACGGGATTCCTTAGGTCTCAAAGCGGGTTTGCCTGTAACTTTGTGTTTATGAATATGTATGAGGGTGTGTTTGTGACCAGATTTCTGTTTACTGTGGAATTACTTGGGAGCTGATGTTGAAACTCCAGCCTGTAATTTCTTTCCGGAGGCATTATGACCAGGCAGGAGGATGCTATAGAGGCGTCTAAGTGTTCCCAGAGGGGTGTTCCCCGGAACGGTTGTAGTGCTCAGAGCTTCTGGGGAAGGTTCTGGCTGAACCAGAATCATTTTAGTGGAACCATGTATGGAAAACTTGACTTGGCACATCATTAATGGATTGAATTGAGGGTTTTTTTGGGATGTGATTTAAATGAGCCACAGAACACAGAGTTTCATCTCTTTTAAAGGCTTTTGGCAAAGAAGAGAATTTTCCCCAGTAGACTGTGGAGGTGTGATGAGCTTGCTGGTCTATTTTAGTGATCCCTCTGCCTTCCTGTGAAGCTTCCTGTTCTCTTATTTCCTGATCTGCAAGGCTGTCTTTTTCTAAACTGGGAACGACATTGCCTTGATCAATATAATCAATAGTTAGTACAGCATAAGCATGAGTAAAGTGGTAGTAATCAGCTGTCCTCTCCGTATCAGTTGTTAAGCGTTTCATAGGCGTGTTGTAGGCAAGGAGAATCACTTCAGTGGAGAGCAGTGGTTACAGTGACCATCGCTGCCCAGCTCCTACCTTCCTTACTCCCATGGAGTTGCAGTTTCCTCTTCCAAGAGCCTTCTGTGCTGTGAGTGGTGTGCTTTTCACGCAGTTGTGTGCTGCTCGCTGTGAGTAAGCTTAGCGAGATCAGACCCCGAGTCATTCGATGCTTATAAATACCTACAGGGCGGGTGTTAAGAGGATGGGGCCAGGCTCGTGTCGAGACAGTGACGAGACAAGGGCCAACAGGCACAAACTGCAGGAAGTTCCGTCTCAGCGTGAGGATAAACTTTACTTTGCAGGTGCCAGAGCACTGGAACAGGCTGCTCAGGGAGGTTGTGGAGTCTCCTCTGGAGATACTCAAACCCCGCCTGGATGCGTGTCCAACCTGCTCTGGGTGACCCTGCTTTGGCAGGGGGGTTGGAGTAGATGATCTCCGAAGGTCCCTTCTAACGCTGACCATTCTGGGATTCTGCAAGATACCGAGTCTTATTTTTGCAGCCAAAGAACATAAGAGCAAATCTGAAGTTTTCTGTTTAGCCCTTCTGTTTTCACTGCCAGCTTGAGTCAAATCACTTCGTATCGGGATCAGCGATGCCGCTCGTGTGTCATTTGTGCCTGGACAGCTTTATTGGGTTGGTTTGGACAAACTCACCACTGTGTATAATTGCTTTTTGCTTAAGGCAGAGGAAGAGAAGCTGACTTGAGAGTGCTCAGTCTCATTACTTTGAAATCTTGGCGGTTCTTTCTCAGGTCTCATGTTTCATTCAACTCTTTAGCGATCATCGGATGTCTCCTTCGTGTTTGACGTATCACGGCAAACTTCCCAGCACGTCAGACGGCGGAGGAAAGGGTCTGAAGACGGGGTGTTTAGAATTCTGTTTGTTGAACGATTTCCCCGGGCTAACTCGGGTTAATCCTGCGGGATAGTTCATAAAATCGTATAATCCGGTTTGACCTTGGGCTGTGTGAACTGCCTCGGTAGCTCGTGCTGCTGCTGCTTTCACGCAGCCCCACTGCAGATGGCAGGAAACCAACGGCCTGAGCAGAGATGCAGGAACTTGAGCTTTGTGGAGTTTCTGTTAGGAAGCATTTTGGAATGACGGTGCGAGGGAAGACAGGGAGCAATGTGTCAGCCTTTACTGTCAGGAGGTAGGGTGGCCCTTGGTTGATATCCGTGCCTTTTCCTTTTTGCCTTTTCACTTCAGTGTTTTGTTATATGCTCTATGGCATTCTAAGCGAACTGTTCCTCTCATCCTGTTGTGTTAGCTGTCCTCAGAAAGTTTGTTCTCTTTCTCTTCTTCGTGCTTTGGAGCGTTATTCCCCGGTGATCAGAATGCCGTGCTGCAGCCGTGCCGGTTTTGGTCAGCATTCCAGGCCTCTGCTGCCCAGCTACAGCTGCTAACCGAAGTCAAAGCAGCACGTAGTCACTCCCCTCCAGCCTCGGTCTGAGCGCAGGTTCGCTTCCCCAGTTTGCTTTACCTTCCTTTTCTTGCCTCTTGCTTCCTTCTGCCAGGAGCCAGGCCTGATGCACTGCAGATGGCCGTTATCTTGGAGGTGCGGTTGAAGGACTTCCCCGAGGTCTGAGGGGATGTATTTCTTGGTGTAAGCTGAGAGTGTGGAAAGTGTTCAATTACTTTGATAAGTTGTCAGAGCGTTACCCATATTGAAACACGCCGACCTGTCTCTGAGTCAAGACGTTCTCGAAGGGTAACCAAAAGAAGCCTCTTTTTTCCTTGTCAACCATGAAAAAACACAGGCAATGGCAGATTTTGCCCTTATTCCTCATCTTGAGTAGTCCTGGGGGGGTGATCCTAGCTTTGCTGTAGTTACAGGAAAGGATTCCCTAAGATTTGGGAATGGAATAACTTTTTCCCCATCTTGCTTCTTTGCTCTACACACCCCAGAGTTTATGTGAACTTGAAGGTTCTTTAGAAGGCAGAACTCTAATAAGAGGGAAGAATCCAATGAGAAAATAACGAGTGGTAAATCTGGATAAAATAACAGCACTTTCTCGTCCCCCTCTCATCCAGGGCTGCTCTGAAAACATTTAATCCTTCGGCTCCTGCTTCCGTGGACTACATGGGCCATCAAAGTGTCACTGCTTTGATGTATTATTGATTTAAAGAATATTTTAAACACAAGAGGGTTGGAATTGTGCTGTTGGTATTGAATTAAATCTCGCAGCCGCGGTAGCAATCAAATAACGATACTCGGTTTAAATAAAAAGATCTCGAATACGCCAGCTTTTACTGCCAAGTCGCTACTAAATTCAGAATGTTGAAATTAAGACACCTATATCGATTCCTAAAATAAGCAGAGAGCATCAATGCTGGACGTAATAGTTTTACTTTAACATTTCTTTCCTGCTGCCTCATAACTTGCTGAGTGGGAATGAAATCCCGTTTTTATGAGGATTCCACAATGAGGTTGCTATGGAAATGGAGATGAAAGCAAGACCGCGTACAAATGCGCTCAGTTCACACAAGCAGAGCTCACCTGCCTCTGCGGAAAACGTTCCGTGTGTCGAAGGACGTCAACGGACGGTCGCGCACCGGGAGTTTGCGCGCGCCGTTTCACCTTGACATAGTCGTTTCAGTCTGCTGGAGCTTTCCGGGCACGCTGGGACCGACGGGGCTTGGCTGCCGCTCGCTCTTAGGGCGCTGGAGGATCATCTGCCCCTTCTTCTACGCCTCGTTGGGTGTTTCCTGCGAGCTTAAATGATGAGCAGGAATTGTGGGTGGGAGCGCGTGTTTTGGCACCAGCCTTCGCTTGAGTTGGACTTATTCCCCCTGAAATGTTTGCTGTTGGCTCGTGCCCGGTCACGGTCGGTCGGGTGTGTTCATGTTTGGGGAACTCCGAACCCCGTGGGCAGCCTGGGATCTACCCCAAGCGATGTGTACTTCTGTTCTTCCCCGGGTTCGAAGATAAACTCCGAGGAAGACGAGCTTGGAGCGTGCCGCTGCCGTGCTGCAGCGTGAGAACTGGTGCTGGCGTGAACCTCTGTCCCCCTGGGTCAGGGCTTGGAATCCATCCCAGCTCCACAGTCGCTAGGAGAGGCGATTGCCGTCCAGCGAGACGCGCGGGTCGAGCGGCAGCGTAGGGTACGCGCTGCCCTACGAACCGCCACCGAATCCCCGCTTCGCCCCCAGTGCCCCCGCTGTAAGCAGCGAGTGCTGCCATCCAGGTTACGGATTTCGGTCTTCTCTGACCCGGAGCAAAGACCGTTGGGGATGAAGACGGTTGGGTATTGATTGGCTGGGTCTGGGAAGCTTGAGCTGGATCTCCCGCTATCCACAGAGGTTCTTCTGTCGAAGCAGCGAGGACACTTTGGTTAACAGCGCTGAAGAGCTCAGCAGGTCCCGTCTTTTGAAGGATCTTCCCTTTATACATGAGTAGGAAACACTGACGTCTTCAGCCCGGTCAACCTCTTTCCCACCCTGTGACTTTTCTCACTGCAGCTGGGATCTGGGGGACGCGAAATGACAATTGTTTGGTAGTCGCAGGCAGCGCGGTCCTTGCTTCCCGTGAACGCTGTACTTAACCCCTCCCGACGGCAGCTCTGGTGTCAACGCTGGTCAGACCACGCTGACGGCAGGACGACGGTGTGGTGATCGGTGTTTCGCTCTGTTAGGCTTAAGGTTGTGTTGGAGACTTTATTAGCTTAGGTGGAGCGTTAGGATAACTCCATTAGGTTATCTAATTTCTTGTACTCAACGTATCCAGGGTTGGATTTTTTCATAATCCTGTTGGGAGGACTTTTTGCAGGATAATAAGTATTTTTTTTATGGTGGTTGAACATGAGGAGTAAATGCCTATTTATGAATTTGTACATTGTAAACCTGCAAATATCCACTTCTGCCAGTTAGGGGGGAAAGAAGATAGTTTTTGTAATCTAAAATTTTAATGGCTTAATATGCAGTAATGTCCAGGAGTCTTGCTCCCTGAGAGTGCTCCACCCTAATCCCATTTGCAGTCTGAGTAAGAAGCCATAGAAGTGCCGCGTCACGTGTGGGAAAGGAGCTGACAACGTTACCGGTGCGAAGATAATTTTGGGGTGGGGAGAGACTTCACCCTGACCAAACGGAATGACAGAAAATAACCCTTATCCGTGCTTCTCCATTAAAAAGTGCAGTCAGAGGGTGCAAAGCGTATAGAGCGTGCTTCCGTTGTTCTTGTGCTGGAGACTGGGGCAGCCTCGGAGCCGGGTGCTACCGAGCATATGGTGTTTGGAGAGGCGTTAGGCAATTATTGCTGTTTAAAATCAACATATATGTTGTAGCGGCTAATTACCCTCCTGCCCCCCCTGCGCGCTTGCGGGAGTGGGAAAGGCCTATGAATAGCAGACAGTCTGAAAAATAAACACCCTCAAAGGTCTAGAGAAGCACCGGGCTGTTATTGCAAATTGCGTGCTTTAATTAAAAATATTTATCACTGTTTGAGGCTTTTCCTCTAATTTCTCAGGAGTGGCCAATGGTAACGAGCAGGGGAAGGACCCTGGTGCCGTGGCGAATGGCCAGATGGCAGCGTCGCACGACGCTGCTGCGGAGGAAACCGGAACATCTGTTCTGCTGACAGGCACCGCTTCTGTGTTTCGGCACCGAGCGCGCTTCGGCGGTCGGGAGACGGAAGGTTACGTGAACCTTTTAGAATGCTCCTCTGCATTTCTTCTCTCTCCCTCTGTGTAGATGGAGAAATCCAAGGGCAGAGGCTTCCTCGGAGCTTCCCTTTGTTTCTCTCCGTGGGCTCCGTAGGTTTTCTGGGAAGTTTGGGGATTTTGGGTGTGCTTTTTCCCTCTGACGCGTTGTTTCCGGTGGCTCGCTGCTGTGCTGGCCTGCCCTTGAACGTTTCCAAAGGTGACTGTTGGCACGGCGTGGCCGTGGGTAACCGAGGGAGGTTATTGATCGCGCTCTGTGTCTCCGAGCTTTAACCGGTGTTTCCAAGTGTATTTGATAAACCCAGGATGTTTGTCTATAAAGAAGGTACTTTAGATGCCTCTCAATGAGTTACTTGATGAAATGCTTGTTAACACAGCCGTGCTGTGGTTGGTGTTGGTTAGCACCGAGCTTTGCTGTGGGATGCGGTGGGCGCCAGGCGGGCTCAGGGCATGGACAGTTCCCTGTCTTCTTTTTGTCCCAGTGCCGCTGACACCCTCACCAGTATTTTCACTTCTGTATTGTGTTTCTTCACGTGTTCCTGTGTGTTGTGGCGGGTGATCCGCAGTCGGAGCGGCTGTTGTTGGGAAGGGGATGAGAGCCCAGTGCAGTGGGTGCTGTACCCTGCAGAGCAGAGAGGAGGAGCGGTCCCTCAGCGGTGGGCAGGGTGGTCTGTGGGAAGAGGGGTGATTCCAGTCATCCCATCCCTCCCGGCAGCCCGCTGTCTGGATGGAGCTTGGCATGCCTGGCTGTCCCTCTGCCCGGCTTCCCTCTGGTCAGACGAAGCCTCGAGAAGGGGCACAGCCTACAGCACGTTCTTCCCGGAGCAGCCCCATTGTCTCCCCTCGGGGGTTGCTGCTTTCTCGCCCATTCTTCAGGGCACATCAGCAGGAAGAAATTTAAAGCCCTTGAAGCGATCAGACTGTTGGGCTTGATTAGGCAGAGGGAGGGTGTTCTGTGCCGTAAGGCTCTCGAACACAACCAGGCCTCTTGGTCTTTGTTCCTGACACTTCAGTTGAAACTGTGGACTTGATCTTGTCCTTATAATGTTCTCCTACTTGCTCCTGTAAGCTCAGGAAGCTTCCTATTGTAAAAAGTCATTTTAATGTCATGAAGTTGGCTCAGGGACTCCGCTGGAAGGGACAGTGTGACTCCCGCTCAGACGTGCATCGTGCGGCCTGTGTTACTGACTGCTTAAAGACCCAGACGCGCCGTCCAGGAGTGGTTTGAAGTGACGGTTTGTAAGCAGGATCCGCACATGAGGAAGCCGATGCATGGGAAGCTGGACACCTTTTTGAAGCTGGTGTCAGACAGGAGTGAGAATGTGGTGGAATAGTGAGGAGCAGCCCGTATGGAACGCCAAGCAGGGTTGTGCTGAGGTAGGAAGGAAAGCCGTTGTTGCAGATCACACGAGGAATAAGGGCTGAGAAATGTTTCTTGCTGATTATTTTTGCATAAAGAAAGCGAAGATCTTAGAAGAAAAATATTTGCTTCCTGTTGTTTTTCATGAATTTTAAGAAATGATTGGCAGGGACAAGAAAACACCATTCTGGTTATGGCTATGGCCGGGTGAGCCCACCTGCTCGACGCTGCAGCTTTAATCCGAAGGGCAGCGCTGTCCTGCACCGTTACCCCCGCTCTCCGCGGGCACCCTCGGAAGCGGAGGTCGCCGGGCCGCGGCACGTCGGTTGGTACTGCTGCCTGTCGGGGGGAGAAGACGCGCGCCGTGCTCCGAGCGGGTAAATGGGGGTGTGTGTACCCTGGGCGTTGATTGACAGTGGTAATTCCTCCCCGGGGTAAGCAGTGCCTGTAAAGCAAACAGTGAAGGCAGCAGCTAGAAGTCAGTTTTATGAGGGGCCGTGTTAGCGTTACCGCCGGCTCTTGGACTCGGTGTAGCAGCTGTATTCACTGGGTGAAGGAATATGTTGGACGTAACCAAACCCTGAAGGAAGTGCCTCGTATTGGTGCAGAATACAGAGGCTAGAAAAGGAAAACAAACACGAAGGAGGAGCTGATCGAGGAATCTAGCGTATGCTGTCGCAGCAGTCACAGCAAGAACCGACCTTTTGGGCTACAGATGGCTGAAGACGACCTGCAGAGGCGTTGAATTATTAATGTTAACTTGAAGTATTTCTTTGCATCCTACTATTTTTATCGCTGTGGAGAAGCACACTGAGGGTGTTTTTTTTTTTTTCCATGACAATTTTTCTGTCTTCAACGTTATATAAAAACAATCCTTGAAGCTGAAAGCTCTTCCTTTGTGGGCGTTTTACCTTGCAAACGTTACAGGCGAGCTGAAGAGGACTGGCGCGTCTCTCCGGCGTTTGGCCTGCTGAAGGGAAGAGCCATTAAAACAGAAGAGTAACACTCGATTCTCCGTCATCCTGCGCAGTGTGGTGCCAACTGAGGGTAGAAGGCACCCAGTTAGAGCTTGGTGTGTAAGTGACGGCTCAAAGGCAGGACGGCAGAGGCTCCGCTTCCTTCTGCCTGGTCGCTGGGTAGAGAGAAGTGGGGTACAGAAACCTTTCTTGGTGTTTGTGGTCAAGCGGACCAGGAAGTGGTCAGGGTTTTGGCTGCCTGTTCCAAATTTTTGGCCTTTTCTGAGCTGATTTGCCGACTGGCGTGCCTCAGTGGTGTGCGGGGCCACAAAGATGATGAAGGGCCTGGAGCACCTTCCATGTGAGGGAAGGCTGAGAGAGCTGGGGCTGTCCAGCTGGGAGAAGAGGGGGCTGAGGGGGATCTTATCGATGCTGATCAATAGCTAAAGGGGGGGTGTCAGGGGGATGGGGCCAGGCTCTGCTCAGGGGTGTCCAGTGACAGGACGAGGGGCCATGGCCATCAGCTGGCAAACAGAAGGTTCAGCCTGAACGTGAGGAAACCCTTCTGCCCTGTGAGGGTGCCAGAGCCCTGGGACAGGCTGCCCAGAGAGGGGGAAGTCTCCTTCCCTGGAGACTTTCCAGTGCCACCTGGACTTGTTCCTGTGGGATCTGCTCTGGGTGATCCTGCTCTGGCAGGGGGTTGGACTAGATGATCTAGATGATCTCTAGAGTCCCCTTCCAACCCCGAACACTCTGTGAATCTGTGTTTGGCACCAAAGCCCTGGACATGATGCCTGTGCTGTTAGAGATCACACGGACAACATGCTGCCACTTGTCACCTCTTAGTGGGAGCCTGGAATGGGTGGTTGCCAGGGCGGTCAGGATGCCCATCCCCTCGGGTGGGTGATCTGCCGTGAATCCCATCACCCCCAGAAGAACAGTGCCATGATTAAGCATGCCGCTTGCTGCAAGGGGCCACCCTGTTGTGAGAGAGCCTGCCAGGAGCGGGTGCGAGGTGTAAAACCTTCCGTGAGGCTTGGGAGAGAGAAAACACTATTTTCTGGTGTTGCAGAATGATCTGAACCGAAACTCCAAAGGGAGAACAGTGTTTTGTGTTGCTCAATCTTGCTGTTACTGCTCGGCGTTCAGAGAGCTCCTTGTTGAAGCATCTCGTGGCGCGTCTCCAAACCAGTTAGTTACCTGCGGAACAGCTGGCGGTTTTGCCTTCGGTCAAGAGCCGTGTATTAAACCTGTGTAAATGTATATAAGGAAGAGTGTCCCAGCAAGCTTCTTCAGGAAGGGAATGGAGTTCTTGAACAAGCCGGCAGGATTGAGCCCACTGGCCAACGAGGATCCCTGGATGAGACGGATACGAGGAGGTCTCCGCCTGGAAATCTGCCCCGGTGTTTCTATTTAATGCTAAGTTCACCCTCGGCACCGTAAAATAACGTAGCAGCTTGTATTTTGTGTTTAATGCTGCCTTAATCTTGTGTTTGGATTGACTCACAGAAGCAATTTTAACGCATTGGCAGGTTTATAAGGTTTGAGCGTTCGTCTGTGTAATATTTAAACGGAAAGTTTTCAGCTTGAAAAGCGCAGCGTAGAAATCAAATATTTATGGTGTTTAAAACGTCCATTCTGAAACGTTAGGGGAAGGTCTTGCCATAAGATGCAGGATATCTGGTGAAGTGATTGACTGACTTGTTCTGGCATTGCTTGAACCTGAAGGTGAACCAGCTCCGTGACTTCGTTAGCCTGTCGCCGGGCTCCAGCGGGCGACGAAACGGGGTGTTCCAGCCGCGCTCCGGACTGGCGCTGCTCTCGGGTGTGCCACAGCAGGACAGCCCGGGCTCCCTGCGATGAGAAAACGCGGGGTGTTCGGTCAAAACCAGCCTTAGGAAGGTCACGTCATGGGTTTGCCTGCCTGAAAGCAACCGCAGGAGTTGCGGTGATTTTGGTTTGAGGTCCCTGCGGGTGACGTCGCTGTCGGCCGCAAGTCTGTTTACTCCTGAAATAGAGGCAAATGAAAACGGTTTTACAAGTTCTCTGATCTTTGGTGTAATATGTAAGTTCTGATGTCAAATGCTTAATAAGCACCTTCTGTTCTGACCAGACACACAACTACCTCTCTTCTCCTGTTTCCCGCGGGTCCGGGGTGTCAGTTCCATACCGTTCCTTCCCTCTCAGGAACAGCTTTGTCACCGGGCGGGTTTTGCAGTTTGAGTCTTGCAGGTTCCGACGCAGAGTTATTAAATCATTGTGAATTGAGTGCAGTACGAAGTTGTGAACTGCAGCCAATGTTTCATTTTAAACATCCAACTTACGGCGGGCCCTTCTCTGTGTTGTGTAAGAGCTTCTATGGTTTTGCTCTCGAGCCTTGGCTGAGAAAGCATTTGGGATATTTGTTTTCCTAGAAGCTTGCCAAAGCATCTTATGCTTTGTTTTTTTTTAATTTCTAACAAAAATCCATCAAAACGTGTTGTGGTGACTGTATTCTTGAAATGCAGAAAGGAAAATTTCCACTGTCCTAGTGACAGACGGGAACGTTCTGGTACTTCTTGTTTTACGAAGCTTTAACCGCGCTGCCAAGTCGCTGGTGGTCGGTTCCGAACCAGTTGAGCAGCGTGCAAAGCCTTGTTCCGTTCCTTGGGCTCGGCTTTTCTTTTGCTCTGCGGTGATTCACCGTCCTAGCTGGGTGTCGAGCAGGAGTCGGGGGGTCTGCGGGAGCCGTAATTCGTACTGAAGATGCGCTCGTTAGCAGAACAAATCGTCGTGAAGCGTAATACGTCACGTCCTTTGCGGGGAGGCAGGAGAGGGGAAATAACCCCATTTGTCTCCGGGCTCAGTTCGGCTGTTCCTTTCCATTACCGCTTTGCTCTGTTTTCAAGGAGAAATGCTTATTTAAACCACCCAACTTGGGAATAGAAAATAAATATCAGCCTGTTCAGCATAAGTCACGGATCAGGCGTCGCCGGTGAAGTACTGGAAAATCAGTCGGTGTCGGAGCACGGATGGGAAACGCTAAGTGAGACAGGATCGTTCCGCAGCATCCTTTCTCTTGGCAGAATGATTTGTATGCTTTCTCGTCGCTAAGTTATTTTGTCCTGTAGTTTTCTTTGCGTCCCCCCGGGCTTTCAGTGCCCGTTTGCCAGCGTGTGGTCACTGCTGGGGGTGTCAGTGCGCTGTAACGCCCTGCAGCCCCCTGCTCTTTCCGGGGCTGTGTGTGGCAGTGGGCGTCTCGTACTGGGACCGTGTCCTTGTGTGCAGGTTGAAGAGGGTAGTTCTGTAACGCTCGGATGTCTGGGGGGGTTGGTTTGGGGTTTTCTGTCTCCGAGATCCTGCTGCTGAGCACTAATGTTCTCAACCGATGCGCGTAGTTGGGACGTGGCACTTCTGGGCTGCTCGCAGTAGTAAAGATCTGTTTAAGGTCTTTTGTTAAATGGGATTCATTTCTTATGTTTGCCTAGTGCCAGGGTGGGTCACGCCACAAGTCTCAGCAGGAACGGTGTGCCTCTTCCAGCCTTAGTCATATTCCATGGGTTTTGGGAACGGGAAGGCAGGGAACGATGACGCTACGAAATAAACTTGGAGTTGCTTTCTAAATGCAGTTGTTTCCTTATCTTTTATCTTCTCCAAAGGAATAGAAAGGTTTCATATTGCATGTTGTAATAAGTATTCATGGCGATATCCCAGTTACATGAGGTTTTCGTTGGTGCGGTACTCATGGCACATGGAATAGGTGAGCAGGAAGAAAGCCAGATGCGCTTGCGAAGGAAAAACAAGGCACTGACGTGTCGGGTGCCAGACAGCTCTCTTCCTGGGTAGAAAGCATTTAAAAATCTGTCCCTTAGGCTTTAAGACTAAAGGGAGCTATTTTCATCCTCGGTACTTGAGGCAGCCTGCGTCACGTGGGAGCCATCTACTCGCGGAGCCCAGGGATGGGTGTCCTGGTAGCTGAAGGTGCACGAAGCTTTCAGCCCATCTCTGATCACTCTTGAAAATCAGGGCTTTTTGATAACATGCACATCTTGTGTTGGATGAACTAGAAAACTTTGAGACTATTTGTCCTTTTACTAGGGCTGGGTATTATTGTATTGCCATGAAAATCCTGTAGGTTGACAAGACCTTTAAGATCGAGTCCAACCATAAACCCAACTCTGCCAAGTCCGTATCCCTGAGCACCACATCCACGTCTCTTAAATACCCCCGGGGATGGTGACTCAGCCACTTCCCGCCCCCCCCGCAGCCCATTGCAATGCCTGACAGCCCTTTTGGTGAAAAAAATCTGTCCTAATATCTGATTTAAACCTCCCCGGTGCAATTCGAGGCTGTTCCTCCATGTATCTATTTCCTGACACAAATAACTCCTAGTGGGGCAGGACGCAGTTCTCCAGCTGGGGAAGGGAATCATAGAATCGCAGAACGGTTTGGGTTGGGAGCAACCTTAAAGGTCATCCAGTGCCACCCCTGCCACGGGCAGGGACACCTTCCACCAGCCCAGGTTGCTCCCAGCCTCATCCAGCCTGGCCTTGGACACTCCCGGGATGGGGCACCCACAGCTTCTCTGGGAACCTGTCCCAGTGCCTCACTGGAAGAAGTCTGGTGTCCTGTTGTGGGGGTCACGGATTCTCTGTGTGCATGGCGTGGAGTGGGAGGTAAATCAGCCAATATTTGGATGCTGAGGTACCCTTTTTAACTGGGTGCCCCTCTCCTGAGCCCCCATGGGCCTGTTATGTGTGTCAGTTGGGTTTTCCCTGCAGTCGTGCCGAGATGGTTCTTGTTGGAGTCGACCAGTGAGACCTTTGTGCTGGGTGTCTGTAAAACCGGGGCAGCAGTTGCCCTGTGTCCTGGGGACATTATTTTCTGAAGACAGCAAAGAAGGAGAGGGAAGGGTGAGATGCGTGTGAGCAACACGGGCCGATCAGCACCGTGTCGGCGGCACGGTTCGGTTCCGGGGGTGACAGTTTGGTGTTGGTAAAATAAAGGGAAGTGAGGGTGAAAGAGATGAAAGTGGAAGAGAAGAGAAGCAGGTTGAGGGGGAGGAGGAGGGAAAAGGCTTCAGGGGGGAAGGAGGAATGAATCAGGCTGGTTGGCAGCACTGTTCTCCATCGGCAACCCCAGCTGTGGTTGCAGGTGGTTGAGTCTCGGTGGGGTTGCCCCAGGCCTGGTGACCGCTCGCAGCTTTGGAGCACCGAGCTGTGTCGTGCACAATCCTCGTTTTGCCACGAACTGTACTTTCACTGTGTGTTTCCTTAATTTTGGTAAAGTATGCATGCTCAAGGGCTGGGCTTCGGCTGCGGTCCTCTTCACCCGAGCGACGTGCGCCCCTTTGGGAACCCTTGGGAGGAATCCCCGTTCAGACTCTCCCTTTCATCTGTATTCTGGAAAGCGCTGCGGCTTCCTCCCCGTTAACTGACAGGGAGGAGGAACTCCTGGGGGATCGCAGGGTTTTGTTAGCAAGAACATCGTTGGGGATGAAGCCGTTAGCCAGATTTCGTGCCAATTTTTTCACGCTGGGGTCCCTGCCATAGGGATGGGAGCGAGCAGGAATTCCTGTCCTCATCCAGAGCCTGTCCCCTCTTCTTGCAGGGCATAGTGTCTCTGCTCCAGTGTCGAGTTTCTTTATAAATGATCCATTTGTGTGGCTCTAGCTTTTTCTGTAAGCGCGGGGTTTGGAGTTTTTGTTTCCTTTTCACCTGCTGTTGTGAGTTGTATTGAGCACCCTGGGGAAGCGGGGACGTGGGCCGCCGTGCTTCAGACTAGCAAGGGAGAGCCGAACGCTCGCTGGAAGTACCGTAAGCCGCGTCACTTCGTTTGCTTTCCTTCTCTGGTTTAGATATTGGGATGATACCTGGCTTAGATACTGGATGCTCCATCCCGGGAGTGTCCAAGGCCAGGCTGGATGAGGCTTGGACCAACCTGGTCTGGTGGAAGGTGTCCCTGCCCGTGGCAGGGGGTGGCGCTGGATGACCTTTAAGGTCCCTTCCCACCCAAACCATTTTGTGATTCTATGAGGAAGTTTAGAAAAGAGCATAAAGATGTGAAAAAAGACTTCTCAAGCCATATTTTTAACTGGCCATAGTGCTTAGTCATTGCTTTAATGCAATTTTTCGGTTGCAGGGAAGGTATCAGTGGGTTTGGATTTCGTATGTTCCTGGCTATGGAAGCATGTTTACATGTGCTGCCTAGTCAGTTCTGTGGGGCTGATACTGGAGCAGCAGCTATAGGCCAGACTGGGAAGGGGAGCCAAGTGGTGACTTCCCTAAAATAAGAATATTGAGGAGAAGTAACATGTAAACAAAAAAGTGGACTAAACGTTCTGTTATGGTTTGGTTGGTCACTTGGATGTGTTTTCCCTTGTAATGCTTTTAGTTTCAATATTGGAGAGGACGTACTATAATCTGGTATTGATCAGGGACCCTGAATAGCATCTTATCATGTTTTAATAATGTATTTCAGCTGGACAGTGACTAATGTGAGTAGCCGAAGTCCAGTGATACCCATTTCCATGCTCTATAAAAGAAGAATGGGCTCTGGAAATAATAAAAATAGTAACGTTGAATCCAAGTACTGTTCTATTTAAAAAAAAAAGAAAGACTTAGTCAGTCATGCCTGGCTTAAAATAGTCTCCGTTCCTGAGCGGGTAAGAGCTTTGCTGAAACCCTTCAAAAGTTACAGGAGTGGTGAAATTTCAGCACAAGTGAAAGTTGATGGTGTCCCTACACGGAGTAAACGTTTTACTGTCTGTCTTTGCAGATGAAGACTGTTAGCGTTGCCTTAGTTTTGTGCCTCAATGTCGGTGTGGACCCTCCTGATGTGGTGAAGACAACTCCCTGTGCCCGTCTGGAGTGCTGGATAGGTAAGTCTGGAGAGCTTCCAAGCTCCAGTGTGGAAGTCCTGTCTTTAATACCTCCAAAGCATTCCAATTAGTATTATTAGTCTCATAAATACCGCATTATAGCATGTATAGTAACCTCTCATAGGTCACCTCTCCTCCTTTATTCTAAAATGAGATAGCACGGAGGAAAAAAACCCTGTTAGTTAGCTGTTTAGCTTTCTTTTAATTGTAGATTTACGCGTATCGGGAAATCTCTGAGCGGTAACGCCTTTAGGGTGTTGCGATCTGCAACGGATTGAAGTTACCCTCCATCACACGGTAGAGGTTTCTGTAATGCATGGACTGAGGTGGCTGCTCTGGGGCTGTTAATTGGGGTCATGAATTCAGAAGACCTGGAATTGTTCCCAAGGATGTCTTGCCAGCAGTTCGCACTCCTGGGCTTGCCCCTTTGTTGCAGCGTTGGACTAGATTTCTAGTTTTTTGTTATGAAAAGTTCCCTTGGTTTTGGAGATGAAGTTGGATTATCAAGACGAGACAAATCTGAAGTAATACCAGAAGGAAATACCTTGTGTCCGAAAGCTTCTCAGAGAGATTTGCTTTTTATCTGGGAATGGGAAGGGTTCAGTCTTCAGCAAGTAACACGTGGAGCCCCGTGATCCCCGACTCGGGCTTGTGATGGGCTGCAGAGGCAAATTCATCAGGGCGCAGAGGGAATTACTTTGGAACCTTGGGGAAGCTCTGCTTTCTGACCTTGCTGTACCTGCTTTATGAATCACAGCTGCTCGTTTGTTTTTTGCCTAAAAATGCTGATAACTAATGCAGTTGAGGCCGTGAGCGTGCGGTAACGAGCGCTTCCGTTCAGTGGAGAGAACAGCGCTCCTTTCTCATTGGTACATCAGTGGAGAGCAAAGAGTGAGGAGCATGGTGGAGTCATTAAAATAAAGCTGTCGGTAATTATCATCAACAAAGAGAATTTTGAATGCAGTTCTTAATTAAATTTTTAGTGTGTATGTACACAAGTGCTCATTTCCATTTCTAGCCAGCTTTAAATTTCTGGAAAAGGTGGTTGCAAAAATACCTGCTGTTGTTTCTTCTTCTGTACGACAGTCTCAAGCCAGTGGCGTGTGTTGTGGCAATGTGATGTCGTTGCCAGATGGGCAAGAAGGCGTGGAAGTGAGTTTGGGGCAGGTGCTGCTCTGTACAACTGAGCTGAGCTCACCAGCTGGTGAACGTCGGCCACAAATGGCCATCGCGGCCTCAGACACCAGCCCCTTGCGGTTCTCACGTGCCTTCCACACGCACCCTTGGCACATCTGAAGGGTTTTGTTCTTCTCCAGAATCGAGCCCTAGCTGAAACCTGTGCCACGGTGTCAACCTGGCGCCGTTTAGGGCACGGAGAGCCTCGTGCGGGGTGACACCCGAGGGGCCTTGGCCGGTGTCGCCGCGGGCCTTCGCTAGCCTTGCGCACGCGCTCAGCAAGGGGGGGGCTGGAAGCTCGCGTGAGGACTGTGGTGGTTGAGCTGCGTTCGGGAAGGTAACTTGTTTCCATTGTTTGGCTCCTGGAACGGCACCAGCGTACTTTATTTTTATATAAAGTGCATTGTTAATGACGCTGATTACTCCAAAGGCCCCCCAGAGTCCATGAACTACAATCCTCTGCTGTCAAAGCGTGTGCAGAGTATTTAAATTTCTTATTCTGAAGGTGTTTGGTCCTTTCAAAGGATTAAAAAAAAAAATCTCATGTGTTTATGCTATTTATTTCCTTTTTTTAATATTTAAGCAGTAGCTAACAAAAGGTGTTACGAGGCAGTGTGGATACTCCGGGGGGATTATTGCCCAACATCTGAAGGGCATCTGCTCGAAACCCGCCTTAAATAGCGAGGGGGCCGTGGCGGCTCAGAGCAGCGGAGGCTGGTGCGGTGTGTCGGCGTTTCTGGAAGGTGTCAGCACGTGCTGTAGCTGCCGGGCCCGTCGTGGGCGGTGGGTGCGCGTTCCCTCCCACAGACGGCTCTGGCGGGGCTTCGGGAGGAGAGCAGACAGGCGTCTTGGGGTCTGAGCAATTCACTGGGGTTTGGGTTGGAAGCATGGAAATGGTACACTCGTGTTATCTTAAATCTTTCTGCAGAAGTACACCGAGATTTAAATAAAATCCTAGTGTCTAGTCATGTAGGGGAAATAACTCGTAAAACTGCTTGATGTTTTGTTTCTAGCAGGACAAGGTAGAATGTTTGTGAAGGTTTAAAACCCCAAACAACTGCACTGATTTGTTTAAACGCTTTTAAAGTGATTTATATTAGATGGTAAGATATTAGCCTTTAGTTTTTTTGCAACTAGTTAATGGGGTGTGTTATGACCGTGGGCTTGGAATAAAGCAGGGAAGCTGAAATTGTGTGGGGATGGATGGATGGATGGATGGATGGATGGATGGATGGATGGATGGATGGCGGTAATTATCTAGTGGTAAAATTGACTTCTTAAGGCTCGTGAATGGCACATCATCTCTGGAGCAGTAAGCGATGGAAGGAAATGAGGCAGGGTTTGCATTCATCAAGAAAAACTGTTTAACTAATTTAAAGTTTTGTCGTTATTTACTATGGAAACCATCTTTCCGTTAGTAAAAGAAAGGAAAGTTATGCCTCTGCTGCCTTTCAAAACGAAATTGTGTTTGTTACCTTCGTGAGAGAAATCTTCCAAATTCGGCAGGCTTTGGTTTGTCCGTGAGTGAAGAATTTGGGGATAATTTCGGGGTATTGCATCCAGAGCACCTCCATGAGGAATGTAACGGTCACGGGTTTGAACACGCTAACATACCGTCCTTGCCAGCTGGAGGGGGAAAGCTTGGAAAGCTTTTGGCTTCTCTCTTCCTCACAGCGGGGAGGTGTTCGTGCCGTGGGGGAGACTTTGGTCTCCTGCGTCGCAGATCTGGATTTTACGGGAGTGGCTAAGGGTTCAAGTGCACGTGGAATTGGAAATTTCTGCCCCTTTTCAAGCTGTGGTCACAAACTCCCCTTTGTCTTGTGTTTCCTAGATCCGCTGTCCATGGGTCCGCAAAAAGCTCTGGAAACCATTGGTGCAAACTTGCAGAAGCAGTACGAAAACTGGCAGCCAAGAGTAAGTACTCCTCGGGCTTAGACGGGGCCGCTCCTCCGTGGTAACGTTCGGTGGAGACTGAAATCTGGGATACGGGGCCGTCGGGTGGCTGGTTCCTTCCTTCACCCGCCGGAGTGATCCGTTCCTGCGCGCCGTCAAACGTCGATGCTCCTCCCGGCTAGGGCTTGCGTTGCTCGCGTCTCCGCGGCGTTTAAACTGCCGGGGCCTGCGGTGAGGATTTCTAACTTCCTCTGGCTGTAGTGTTGGGGTGTTCTGAAACTTCCCATTCCCAGTTTATAGTTGGAAAAAGGTGTTTGGCCTCAGCTGGTTCGGACCTGTCCCAGCGCTCACCGGTAGTTTTTATCCTCTGGAACAAGTGGATGTGGTAGGGTTAGAAGCTGTTGGTTTTGTTGTAAAACATGATTTCAGAGCTTTGGTACCTGCCAACTCTAACGCCTGCTGTGTGTTTATGTTTGTGAAAGGGAGTGTTTGGGGCTGTAGTAACAAGGCAGCGTGCAAGGAACTGACTGGTTGTTCCCGGTTTTGTAACACCTCACCCCTTCATTCTGGGGAAGTTGTTTTGCTTCTGGATGTTTGTGTCCCTGGTTCCACGGGTCTCAGTAAAGAAACTACAGAAAGATCTAAAGGATGGAATTTGAAGTCTGCAGCGCGTTCCACATGGGTGTAAAACCCAAGCTGTTGACTCACCTTCACTGCTCGTGGCCTTACCTGTACGCTCCAGGCGGTTTGGGCCAGGGTGCTCCTCTTCGAAGTACCTGGACTGTTGAGTGCTCAATGCTGAACTTACCGTGATAAGCGTCTTGAATGCAGCCCAAACAGAAACAGCAACTTTGCTGCGTGGCCTGACCTGGCGTTTGTCTTCCTGACGTGGCACGCAAGCTGACCCGGTCTTCGCCGCTTCTCCTCCTTTTAGATTGTCTTCAGTAACCACAATTCTGGTTTTGTCAGCACCAGGACTGCGTTTTTCTGTTTCTAACGTCGCTCGATACCTTATTTAACGTATAAATAATCTACCAAATGCTTGTTCCTACCTGAAGGCCTGACACCTTCAGGTGCAGTACGACTGGCTTTGAGGTTACCGCTCAGCAGTAAGTACGAACCTTTCCTTTGCCGTCACTGCCGAGAACACTTTTCCCCCACAAAAGGGTTGTTGGCACGTGTGGTGTTCAAGGCCGCTGGAGACGTAGCGTTGTATACGTTCCAAGTCCCTCCTCTCCTTTCTCATTCAAACTCGCTGGGAATAGTGTTATATTCGGAACGATTTGGATGTAAACACAGTTCGTGCCGGGTCGTTACGCGACGTGTGCGATACTCCTCTGCTGCCTTGGTCGGGGTTGAGCGGCTGGGAGCGGGTTCATCGCTCGGTAAAAGCTGAATCCCGTACCTGAAGGAGACTTGCTGGTTTTAGCGGCGAAATGTTTCCATCACTGGATCTGTGGGTAACTGTCCGTGGGTGTGCTTGCCTCGGAAGTGCTTTGTCAGTACGTTTCTGTGGCAGGACTTGGCTTGACGTGTGTACGGTGTATTGGAGACGAGAGAACCTCCTTTTGCGTTTTTCCTCGTGATACGCTGACAATTTTTTTTTTTTAAATCTCTCTAGCAGCCCAAGAATTTGGCAGAAAATTCAAATAGTGCCTGAAATCAAATAGGAGAGTAAAATATCTTGATGGAAAAGGTGAAAACAACCCTTTTTCTCCGCTCTTTAATATCGGAGCCCTTATTACCGAGGCGCGAGGGACAGGCGCCTGGACGCAGCAGGTACCCTGTGTGGGCCGACCTCACGCTGCCTTGCAGAGTTTGCACCAAACGCGAGGCAATTACCGAGCTCAGATGTTTGTGCGCCAGGTACCTGGTTCTGAGCAGTAAATCACAGCCCTTTGAAACATTGCGAAGCTGAACACGTACCGTTTTATTGCGCTCTACAGGGCTCTTGAGTTTTCTGCAGTAATAAAGAGAAGTTGATGTGCCATCTGCAATAAAACAATAGGAACGTTATTGAATTTCCTAGACCTTTCATATAAATACTAATAGGTGTAGTTGGGGCTATTTCTCAGTGTTTTGGAATGGTTGAAAAATTGATGGAGGGAGGACAATTTGGGGAAAGCCAGGCAGTCTGGGAAAAAAAAAAAAAAAAGACGAAACCATTCAAATTTTGTGAAATAGCCAATATTCCCGGGCTGTCGGCGTGGGTCCTGACGCTGGGAAGTGCCTGTGGTGGGTGTCTTGTGAACGCACGAGTGGTGCGAACTACCCCGCGTCAGTAATAAACGCCGTGTGCGGGGCCCTGTGACCAGCCCTCGCCTGCTTATAATTGCAGGACGTTGTTCAAACACCCGCGTGGCTTTGTTAAATACGAACTGGGGGCAAGCTCTGAAGGAGGCGAGCGTGGCAATTCTTTGTTTCTGGAAGCTCCCCGGCTGCACAGCTGATGCTGTTTCCTTCCAGATCTTGGCGAGCCCCTTTCTACATAATTTATCAGCTTGCTGTCGCTTGAAGTATTTGTTCTGATTAAATTTAAGACTTTGCTTTATTGTTGTGTAGCTACATAAATTTGTGTGCTGCGGGAGCGAAAACCACTTCAGGCGTTGTATCATCCGGAAAATACTGCAGTTTAACAGTATTCAGGCATTTCATTGCAATCCTCAAATGGAAGTTTTACTGGGGGAGGAGAGAGGAGAAGACAAAGCTGTTGGCTTTATCTGTCTTTAGGAAGAATTTTCGGAACAAGTGGGAGTGTGCCGAGATAATTCAGGTGCTAGTGAAAAAGTGGGAAGGGAAAAGGACAGCTCTTCTCTGAATTAACCTTGGGTCATGGGTCTTGAGTTTCACTGGGCATGGCAGGGGTTAAACCTGAGGGTAATCTGGAAAGCAGGCTCAATTACAGGGGATAAAAGGGGTTGCTTAAGCAGCTGAGAAGGAAAGGAGGAAAAGGTAGTGAAAGTTAAGAGCGCAGGACCCCATAATGCCCTGACTGGAGGGGAAAAACCTTCCCCCATGAGGCGTCCGTGGGAATCTGCGGGCTGATGGATGGTTCAGGGACTGGCTGATGGAGCTGAGCAGAAATGGGCCTCGCTGGTTCTGTGGGTCGAGGAGTTTGGCAGGCAGCGTCAGGAGAACCCCAGCAGAGCCTTTAGCTGAGACAGCACGTTGTACCCCTGCCATCGGCCAGAATACATTTAAGTTTCTACTGGAGACGCGTCGCACGCTCTGCGTGTCGGACCTTCGGGTAAGCAGTTGATCGCGTCGCAGCGGTATTTCTCTGCCTCTCGTCATCGTGTGTTGCCCTTTCAGAGTACTGCCGGCGGTAGGTAAGCAGCGAGAGCACCCGTTTGCTCGTGCTGGCAGTAAGTCCCAAATACCGGCCCCGTTGTTTGGCTGCCGGTTCGGTTTTCTCGGCAGCGCTGCGCGTTCTGCCGTTCAGGAGGCAGGAGCTCTCCTCACTTGAAAAGTCACCCTTGTGTGAAAATAGGAATAGCAGGCTGCGAGTTCAGGGTGCTGCTGCAGCGTGATGGTTTACGGAGATGCAGGAGCTGGGGGGGATTTTTACGAGCAGAAGTTGAAGTTGTTTGAGTCCCGGTTTACATCCATTTATCAGAGCCTGGGACCTGCGTTCTGTGCTGTAAGGCTCTGCAGCGCCGGAGCAGAGGGTTAGTGGGGAGGGTGAGGATGTTCCTCAGCTCTCCGCTGCTCCTCTGCACCGCGCGCTGTGCCTCTGCTTGTGGACTGGCTTGGGGGCGCGGGTTTCTCTGCATCCTCCTGGCTGGAGCTCTCTGAGCCGAGCCGCAGTACTTGTGTCCGAAAAGCACCAGTTTCTCCCCGTGTGAAACGACCGCTGTGTGCGGCGCTGTACCGTGCTGCGCGACGGGGCCGTCCGGCGTTGCCAGCTTGTTCTTAGAAGGGGGCCAGACGTCTTCTTTATCTCCCTCCTTTCCCATGGTGGACGTCTCGGTACTTGCCTTCCAGCTTTCCCTAGGCACTCCTTTCCTTCGTTTCCATTTCTGCGTGTGTGCCGCTGAGGATGGGGCTGTGTAGCCGGAGGCAGAACTGCAGGTGGAGCGATGCACGGATTACATAATTCAGGGTCTGGTGTGAAGGAGTCCAGGGCATACGCTGATTAACCTTCCGTGGAATTACAGAGTATTTGTCTTTTGACCAGTTTCTTTAACTCTCAACTGACCAGAGAACACGGGACATTTTCTTTGTTTCTCTCACCTCGCTCAAGGATTTCGAGGCTTCTGTTGTGATTTCCCAGCGAATCCCAGCAGCACTCCTACGCCAGGTGCCTTTTGCAATACTGTTCTATATTCCCTGACAGGAACTCCCCCAGCCCTGCAACTGGAAGGTCGAAACCTGCTGCTCATAACTTTTCCTGTGTAGAGGTGAGGTGAGGAAAGCTGTCGGAGCCACTTACGTTGCCCCGTTGCTCAGGGAGTGCATTCTTAACCCCGGAGGAGCAGGACCTTGTCTTGGTGAAGGTTAACCGTCTAAGTTTTAAAACCTCTTCCTTTTCCTGAGCGTTTGTGCCATGTGTCTTTGCACAGCTCGCTGAGAGACCCCTGAAAACCAAATGTTTGTGACTCCCTTGGCTGTGGTTTGGTAAGGATTCCATCTTTTTATTTTTTTCCTCCTTTTTGGAGAGTTGGGTTGAGCCAGGTGCTGTCCACACCTCTTGCAGCCCCAAATGAGGCTGAAGCAAACCGAGGGAGAGTACAGAAAAGCAGTGGAGCAGTAGCAGTTGACGTGACAGAAGCCTGGCTCTGTGCACGCTGGTGGCTGTCGCAGCCTGGTGCAGCAGGTAAAGGAGAAGCGAGGGGTTACAGGGCAGTTTTGGAAGTGCAGTCACGACGTGGAGGAGAATATATTGAGGCAAATGGATTTGGAACAGAGTGAAGTAAAGGGTTGTGGGTAAATCTAGTTTGCATGCAAGATTTTAAATTGATTTACACAGATTCACAGAGTGGTTGGGGTTGGAAGGGACCTCCAGAGATCATCTAGTCCAAGCCCCTGCCAGAGCAGGATCACCCAGAGCAGATCCCACAGGAACAAGTCCAGGCAGCTTTGGAAAGTCTCCAGGGAAGGAGACTCAGGAAGGAATTCTTCCCACAGAGGGTGGGGGGCACTGGGACAGGTTGCCCAGAGAAGCTGTGGGTGCCCCATCCCTGGGAGTGCCCAAGGCCAGGCTGGATGAGGCTGGGAGCAACCTGGGCTATGGAAGGTGTCCCTGCCTGTGGCAGGGGTGGCACTGGGAGGGTGGTAAGGTCCCTTCAACCCCAACCAGTCTGTGATTTTATGATTATGATGGTCCATGACTTAGTCACTTGTCAGAGCCTGGCAGGAACACAGCTGCATTACCTAGCATTACTCTGGCAGTTCTAGGCAGGTTTTAGGTCTTTCCAGCCCATTGAATTAGGTGGCTGTACCCATTTTTTCATAGAATCACAGACTTGTTTGGGTGGGAACAAGACTGGCCCTCCCACTGCCACCCCCTGCCCTGGGCAGGGACACCTTTCACCAGACCAGGTTGCTCCAAGCCTCATCCAGCCTGGCCTTGGGCACTCCCAGGGATGGGGTGACAGTTTCACTCAGTTCAAAGAGGTGACATAATCAAGGGGAGCGACTGCAGCAATCTTTTACTGAAGTGGGCCTGAGGGAACTGAGGAACTCTGCTAATCCCAGCCAGGCAAGCCGCTTCCTTTCATGCGTGGCACTAATAGAAATGTCAGTCAGTCGGTTGAACCGTGGCTCTGTATTATCCTTTCCCCCAGGTTGCTGGTGCCAGGTCGAGGCTCCCAGCAGAGCACGTGTCCCATTGTGCTTGATTATGCGGGTTTTGAAATAAAGGGTTTTCCTATTTTTAAATAAATAAGATATTTAAATAAAGGGCTTTCCTATTTTTTCTAATCTGACATCGTCTGGCGTGCGCTGCCTCTTGCAGCTCTTACCCACCGGTGAGTGATGGTCTCCGAGGAGACATCTACAATACGGAGGGAATATATTTTTGTGGCAAGCTTTCAAGGAAACCGTGATGCTTTTCTGATCAAGCGAGGCTGCTCCTGTCTCTCTCCCCATCTGCTCCCCAACAGTTTTCCCTTAGTTTCAAAGGAAGTACCGCCTAGATACTTGAAACAGATAATTTAAAGCCTCTACCTTTTTGTGCGTGGTTTCTGTTGTTCCCCTCGTTAGGTACCTCTGGGCTTTGATAGGGTTTCTGAGGTTTCATTCCTTGCGTTGCTTCCTTCTGCCTAATTAGTTGGTGAGTTGCCTGCTGCACATCAAAGGTTGAGCATTTCCTAAAGAGTAACTAGTTAAGCATGAAAACTAATTGAACATATGACCTAATTATTGGTCTCCCTGTGAATCATACTTTCCCTTTATTTCTGTAGGGTTTTTCTTTTAAAACAACAGCAAATCCTAATTGCTCCTGCAAAAGACACGCTGTAGAATTCCAGAGGGGAAAATGGAAAATGGAAAAAACTTGTACTTGCTCTCCCTACTCTGCGGGTGGAGGAACATGTAACAGAAATGAAGGAAGGGGGAAAAAAATCCCACTCTGACCTTGTTTCACAAAACCAGGTTTTCCTAAGAGGACTGTTTGTTGGGTTTTATTTCCCAACAGCCTCTTGAATTTGGCAGCTATTTCAGGCTCTGCAGTGTTGTGCTGTATCAATTCTTTGCTGTCTTGTTAAATATCAACTGTCTTCGGCACAAACCGGCTTCCCCTCCGGCCCCGCCCCGAACAAAAGTCTGTGGAAGAGGGGGTCAACAGGTATAATTGCCAAAACCAGTTTTCCACATTCTCATTCTAGCTGAAAGGTTGTCGTGGTACCGTTCCGAGTTTGCCTGTTGGCCACGTGCCGCTTTTGCAAAAGACCCCTCCAGGAGAACCGATAGTTTAGCCAGGCAGGCACAAACTGTAAGTATGGGAGGTGGTGAAACCCACTTTTTCATGTCCTGTGCACACAGAGAAAACTAGGGCAGGTTAGGCAGCGTCTGCCTTGCAGTTTTCCCTCTGGTAGCTCTCCGGGAGTGGTCTGCAGCCCAAGCAGGATGGCTTGGCAGGGAGGAATGCAAGACCAGCGTCCGAGTTCAAACCGTCAGCAGAGGCGTGGTGCCTTGAAGCTACTCTTCTGTGCTGAAAAACCTGAACTGGGCCACCTATTTTCTCCTGCCGACGGGCCCGACGCGTCGGGAGGAAGTCAGGTGGACGACTGGAGATTTTTAGCATCTTGAACCACTGCACAGGTTCCCTGGAGCTTTGTAGCCTGAATCGTAGCAGTGCAGCTGTGGGCACTGCTGATGTGGCTGCCTTCCCGTGGGAGTAGCTGTACCACCTGTACGTAAAAAATGTCCTGGAACGATGATGAGTAAAGGTTTGGGAGTGAGCTGTGTGAGTGGAAGGCTCCCAGCTCAGTGCTGGGGCTCAGTCTAGGTAGAACGCATGTTTTAATTCTTTTGATAGGGAAAAAATATCTGATAATTCTTTAACACACTGCTGAAACTGAAGTAGAAGCTGTGGAATTGCAGCAGTGTGCTTAGTGCTGCTTTGTCTGAGATTCTTGTGGAAAAACAAGGCGCTAAAGGGGAAGAAAACCTGGTTACAGGCACGACCTGATGTGACGAGGCGTGTTCAGACGCTGTAAAGACAGGGAAGAGGCATGAAGCTGTTTGGTGAGCTGAAGTGCTCGTGCCTTGCAGATCGGCAGTGATCTGGCATTCTGGAGCTGTCAACAAACTTCCAGACTCAGTTTGGTGGGGAAATCCTCTGGGCCTTGCCACCTTGCTGGAAGCCTCGAACACTGCAGGCAGGGGTGTCCTTGGATGAGGGAGATGGGGCAAAGGGGAGGCTGTTCCCAGTTCTGAACTAAGTGGAAAGGCCATTTAACTTGTAAGCAAATCAAATATCTTCCCATTTTACGAGAGAAGTGATGCAGCAATGTGGCTGTTTGGGTTAGGGTCTCTGAGAGAGGGCACTCCCCGAAGCGCCCAGGCAGCCGCTGGACGATGCTGCGGGTCTCTGCGGTGCTCCCCCGGGAAGCAGTGCTGCCGGCCAGAGGCCGCGAACGCCCCACGGCGATTCCTGCACGCTGTAAACAGCTCCTCTCGAAAACGCAAAGGGTGACCTGGTAACATCTCCCAGGTGCACGTTCAGGAAAGCCACCAAGAACGAGGTTCTTGTTTTACCTGCCCCTCCCTTCCACACGTTGTCATTTGGGGAAGCAGTGGGCCCCCCCTGGCCAAGGCAGAACTTCCCGAGGCTGGTTCTGAAATGCCTTGCCTTTGCTTTATCACCTGCCGGCTGAACTCCTCCTAATTTAATTAGTTAATCTATTCGGACGCGGTTGTTCGGTGACCGTGCTTTCTCTTGTGTTGCTTTCCGTAGCCTTCTGACAGTAAGATCCGTTCCCAGGTTTTAGACCTCCCCTCTGCTTTGTTTTGTGTGTTGTCATCAGAATGAGGCCGGAGTTGGCAGACAAGCAAGATTTGTGTGTTCCAGGCTATTTTCTTCTGACCATTGTACACTTTGTGTCAGGTTGTCCTAAGCTGTGAAGAAAGACCTGATATTAGAAAGGCTTCTTGAAAGAGATAAGCAGCTCTGCCTGCTCAAATCTGATTAACGTTTTTCTGTAATTACCACCCAGCCGCTGCGTGACCTATTTAAAAATACCTTGTCTTTGTGTTGGGTGGGGAGTCGTGAATCGCTGGCCAGGAGAGACGGGGAGGAGCCGTCGGCAGATCCACCTGCATCGACCCGGGTGCTCCTTATCTGGTAAATGCTGCCGGGTAGCCACGGGGCAAGGACTCGGTCACTGCCAGCGTGGACAGGCAAGTGGTGTTTTAGTAGCCCACTGAAGCTTCTTTCTGAAGACACGAAGTTTTCATCACAGACTGGTTTAGGTGGGAATGGACCTTACAGCCCCCCCAGTGCCACCTCCTGCCACGGGCAGGGACACCTTCCAATAGCCCAGGGTGCTCCCAGCCTCATCCAGCCTGGCCTTGGGCACTCCCAGGGATGGGGCACCCACAGCTTCTCTGGGAACCTGTCCCAGTGCCCCCCACCCTCTCTGGGAAGAATTCCTTCCTGATGGCCCATCTCCATCTCCCTCTTTCCATTTAAGCCCATCACCCCTTGTCCTGTCCCTCCCTGCCCTTGGAAAAAGCTCCCCCCCAGCTTTCTTGTAGCTCCTTCAGGTACCGGTTTTGTGCCAACCGTAGAACATCAACAAAGGAACTATATACGTTTACACTCCTGCTCATCCCTAAGGCAGGATGAGAGAAGCCTGGTAACTCCTTTCTTACGGGCCTTACCAAAGCATAAACTGCTGAGTGATCGTTCTGCCTTCTCCTGACTCGTTAAGCTGTTTGTTAATCTGGGTATCGCTTCATTAAACAATTACTTTGCAAGCAGAGGAATCCTTGAAATGACTACACGGTTATTCAGCGTTGGGAAGGCTCTTGTCCCGGTGTGAGCATGGGGTGGTAGTACCTCCTCCGGGGCCGAGGCGCTTTGACCAGCCTATAAAGACAGCCAGCTGGAGGATTCACTTGCGAACCAGACAGTGGTTCTGCAGCCTAAACCTGGCTCCGAGTAATATCTAGGTTTACGTTTAAGAAACAAGAAGATGCCGAGCCTGAAACTTTAAGGAGCTCTTAAAATAGAGGTTAGAAAGAAGCGATGGGACTAAAACGCCACTGTTGCTTAGGAGTTAGGTTATTTGGCTAAGCAGGTTTTAAGCGTGTCCTGGTGTGTACTTGGAATCCTGTTAGAGCGTGTTGTGATGTGACCCACCGAAGCCATCAAACGCCCTGGGGGGCGGGATGTGGCATACGAGAAGCAGATTTAAGTTCTTCTATAGTTCCCTTTGTTTATACATAAGCAGTGATTTATGCAGCCGTCTCGGAACGTGTTGTGGTTGAACAGATTGGAGGGGTTCTTACCAGGCAGGGTGGGCTGGTGGGTGGACTTTCTCTGAATCTTGGAGCAGGCTTGCGGTGTGTAGAGGCTTGTACTTGCTGAGAAACCCACCTGCCTCCTGAATCTATTGTAGCAGATACTCAAGGTTAGTAGTCTTGATTTTTGTCTTCCCTGTCAACGCCCGTTCTCATGAACAGACTGCTCAAAGGTATTTTTTTTGGAAGTATTATTGAAGACTGAATCCACACAGTGAAGATTAGGTTCTTTAGAATTCATTTCACATTGGACTTAAAAGCAAGGTCAAAGACTCTGCAGAGGGAAGGTAAAGTCACTACACTGCTGACTACAGTCAGGCGAATGAATGTTCCACCCTCACAGCTCAGCTCTAGTAATGCATTTTGTCCTAGACATCTCGCAAATTAAGCTGTTTAAGTCTTGGGCTGCTTGTGAATATATTAGCGCGTAGGAGATGGATTTGTAAAATGCACCCAGATATCTGCAGAGGACTTGCCTGAGACGTGCAAGAGTCTTCCCTGGGGCTCGGTTCAGTGTTGAAACTTAAATATCTGTAAGTTACTGTGCGTCTTCCCTGCAATTAATATTTTTCAGGATAGCAGTAGCTAATAATTGTGTCAAAGATTTTCTCGTGGCCGGCGTTGACCAGGTTAAGCTGTTGGTTTAACATCAGTTTGGAATTTCCATCATGCTCCCTTGTACTTAAATACGCAGTTTGTGATTACCTTTGATTATTCCTCATGAATTCACATCAGGGGGATGTCATGTGCCCACAGCCTAAGGTTAAAACCCCGTAAAGGTGGTTGGGTTTTTTAAAATAAATAAAGAAGCCTGGAACGTGTGGATACGGTTCAGGGTAATTTGTATTGCGGGCCTGTCTCTAACCCAGGAGTTACTGCGGCCGTATCAGCCTGGGCTTACAGGCAATTGAACGTGCGATTGGTTGACAGCAGGTACGAACTGGAATCGCTTCTTCTGATGCTGAATTGATCTCTTAAGTGCTCACATAACACGCTCTTGCAGCCGCTCGCCTTTCAGCCACCCGCGGTTTGCATCCCGCTGACCCGCTGCAGCAAAATCCGGGTCTGGCGCGCGCGAGGAAGTGAAGAGCGGAGTTGCATCAGTGCAAACGTGAAACTGAGAAGAGCTGGTGTGAGCCTGCGGGCGTCCTGCCAAGCTCCCTGCTCGACTGCGTTTGCCAGGTGCTTGTCAAACCGCTGTCCTTTCCGGGCTCCACAGCAAACCGGGAGCGACTACAAGGTCGTGGGGGGCCAGTGGAGGATTGCTGTCTCACTAACTCTCGGCTGTTGTCTTTGTTTGGGGTGGATGTGGGAATCAGCCGCCCAAGGTTCCATTGCTTTTTGGGTAAAACGTCAGATATCCTTCAAGAATCCTGGTTCGTTACGAGACGTACGTTTTGTTGATGTAGTAAGGGCTGTTTGAAAGAAACGCCTGCGGCGGGGCTGTGCAGAGCATCCTGCTCCACGAATTCCAGAGAGTGAATATATTCTTGTCTGATTTCCTGAGGAATCCAGGCTTTTAAAACCACATTTTCATCGCGCATCCGCTGTGCATCCAGCACCCTTAACACAGCACGTGCCGCTTCTAAATGGTCGAGAGCCATTTAAATTTGTCCTCAACATTTTGAGAAAGTAGGTGGGGGACAGACTGCGTGTGGTTCCTCTCCTCATCAGCTAGGGAAGAGTCTCCCAGCTTTTAGAATCATGGAATGGTTTGGGCTGGAGAGGACCTTAAAGCCCTCCCAGTGCCACCCCCTGCCACGGGCAGGGACACCTTCCATAGCCCAGGGTGCTCCCAGCCTCATCCAGCCTGGCCTTGGGCACTCCCAGGGATGGGGCACCCACAGCTTCTCTTTCTGGACATTAACGGCTACGTAAGGGGTGGGAAGAGAAAACACCGTTAACACCCAAACCCTCAGGGGGAGATTGCATCCTGTGAGGTGATAGAGAATCCCGAAGTGAGTGCAAGATTGGGGAAAATTTGGCTTGATTGTACTGCTCACGAGAAGCCTGTTCTGTGTAGAGTGTTCATTTATTGTGAACTTGCACAAAAATGAAAGTGTTCCCGCACAGCTCTAAATTTGCCTGTTCTTTGATGTGTTTCCAAGGCCAGTGTAAACTCAGGATCCTAAACCTTTCTTTGACGCAGGAAAAAAGACGTGTTTCGGTCAGCGCTAAATCACGGCGTGGAGATAGTAACAATGCTTTCGAACGAGCGGAAGCACAAAGTGCTTCTGTTGGGGATGAAGTACGTAGTTTTTCACTAAAACGGCTTCGCCAGCAGAAGGGCTGGACGGCGGCCAACTTCGTCATGTAGAGAAAGAGCAGCGTGAGGGACTAACAGCGTCGCGAAAAGTCCGTAGTAATGAGCTTAATTGTAAAGTAATTAGTGGGGGTAAAGCCACTAGTAGCGCAAGTTTTTAGGAACATAAACTGTTGGCGTGTTTTGGAAGAGTTTGTGGAGGAAGGGGCCTAGAGCTGCAGCCCCTCAGGGGTCTTGGCAAAGCTCGGCCTCCGAGGGGAGGTGTAGCCCTTAGGCTGGTTCTGCCAAGAGTGTGGAGAGCGAGCGAAGGTGGACGATGAAGTCGCGATTAGCATCCCTCTGCGTTGGTAACTGGGTGGGACCAACTGGGCCATACCGGAGATGGGGAGCAGCGGGGTGCTGGTTCTAATCCGGGACGCTGGCTGGTGTACTGGTCAAGAGGTGCCGCACGCAGAGCCTGAGCGTGTATCGTGTGGGCTGGGCGGCCCCCGAGCCGCAGCCCTGGTGTCTTCTGTCCTGCACGTGTTGTCCTTCCAGGGTTCATGGGTGCTGGAAAGGTCCAAACGGTTCAGGGGAGGGAGCGAGCCCTATTGCAAGGTCGGGCTTGTCTCCGCCATGCTCAGTTGCATGTTCTTTCCCCCTAAACGCATCAGTGGATGGTTTAGTTTTATTCTGCCTCGTTGTAGCGTTGGAGGGAATAACAGCTAGCCAAGAGAGCGTGAACGAAACGCGATTGGTTCTCTTTGCACAGGCCACGCGTATACATAGATTTCTGCTCGCTGCCTTTGTGGGAGCGTTCACTCATGGCTTGGGTGGTTTGGGCTACAAAACTGATCCCCTTGGAACTTCACAGCGACCTCCCTGTGTGGACAGAGTGAACGATTCTGCCCCGCCCGCCTTTCGTAAGCAAGTCTTTGTATGTGGACGCTCCTCCAAATCTCCCCTTCACATCTTGCTAAATGTCCTCTGGGAATCCAAATGGGTTTATATCAAAAGAGATTTTCTCTCATCTCCCTGCTTTTTGATTTCTTTAAAAAAACTCTAGAAAATAAGAGTTTGATTTAAAAGAAAAAAAAAAAGGGAAGCGTGGCTTCTCGTTAAGGATGCTGAATGGGCTCTTCCCTGCGGTATGGATTCCTGTTTCTGTTTGGTTATTGTTATTCCTACTAACGTGCTCGGCACGGACGTCGGGCTGCTCTGCCTCTCCTCTGGGTTGGGTTAAAAACCTGACGTCACGCTTCCTGATGCCCGTGCGGATCTAAACGGAGGTTACCCTCCTCCCTTAGTCCAGTCGTTTCATACCGCCGTTAATTTAGTTCACACTTGGAGGTGTGTAGCTCCCGGAGGTGTGGTGGGGATGCGGAAAGCCTGGCCGTCTCGTTGCTCGTGACGGCCTGCGGTGGGTGATGGCCCTGTCGGCTCCGCTGCGAGCCGCCTGCTTCCAGCACCTGGAGCGCGGGCTTCCCACCGTTGGAAGAGCCGCTCCTGCTGCGCGTTGCCTTCTTCCAGGTTCTTCTGCTAGGCACTGCGTGTCTTGTAATGTTTTCAATCCTCTGGAATCCACCTTACACACTGAGCTGAAGAGTTTCTTGTTGTCGGTAGTTGGAATATTGATCTGAGTGTTGATTCAGCTGAAGTGTGTTTAATACCAAAAATCAAAACGGCAGTCGGGCTTGGATCTTGCTTAACGTTCCCTGATAGACTAGCTTCTCTCTGAAAGCCTTCCTAAGGAGAAGAAAGTTCTCAGGCCTGGAGAAACACGGCCCGCTCCTCAGCCCCGCGGCACGGTGATGCCTGGCGGCCCCAGCTGGCGTACGCCGCTTCCTCGGCGTTTCTCAAACCTGGGTTGCAGCAAACCAGAGCCAATCTCCAGCCGAGGCTCAGCTTAAACATCTCATTTGTTTTTTCCCAGCGAGATCGAGGAATTCAGAAAGGGTGTTCAGGAAACTGGGAATCCCGAGCTTGCTGGGTGCTCAGGGCACTATTTCCTCATAGACCCGAATTTACAATCCATAAATAGTTGCAGAAATATGTTTGTGGTGCGTACACATCCCCGTGCTCTTCCTCGATGCAGGGTGTTACCCCGTGCAGGGCAACAGCGATGGGTCCCCCGGCCCCTGCGCACGCTTGTGCCGTTCCGTCAGGGATGAACTGTGGTTGATCCGATCTTCGGGTACCCGCCTGGATTTTGTCTGCGTATTCCGATCATTGGGGAGCTTTGGGGCTGGGTTTTTCTCTTCTTTCCAGAACGTTCCCTAACCGCAGGGCTGGAGGTGATGGCGCAGGGTTTTGGAATATTCAGAGGAGAAAGCTAACGTGACATTTAGAGAAAAGGAAACGAGGGTGAATTTGAGCATCCAGTCGAGAGCAATGAAATTGAAGTTCTAGTCCTTGTAAGGACAAAAAAAGACAGCACAAATCACTGAGCCGCCTTCCCGCTGCACTGCGATTTAAACCTCGTGAGAAGTTTACTGACGTTTTTTGACACTATTTATTTGTTTTTCTCTATCTTATTACAAGAAGATTTTGTAGAATTCTTTAAAAACAAATAAATTCTTATCAATGCTTATCTCTATCTAAAGGGGGGGGGTGTCAGGGGGAGGGGGCCAGGCTCTGCTCAGGGGTGTCCAGGGACAGGACGAGGGGCCATGGCCATCAACTGGCAAACAGAAGGTTCAGCCTGAACGTGAGGAAACCCTTCTGCCCTGTGAGGGTGCCAGAGCCCTGGGCCAGGCTGCCCAGAGAGGGGGGAGTCTCCTTCCCTGGAGACTTTCCAGCGCCACCTGGACTTGTTCCTGTGGGATCTGCTCTGGGTGATCCTGCTCTGGCAGGGGGTTGGACTGGATGATCCCTAGAGGGCCCTTCCAACCCCCACCACTCTGTGAATCTGTAAATTACGGTAACACTGCTAATTTAGCTAATTTATCTAAGCTATTCCCATTGTATTTTACTGTCTTAATGTGCAAGTTTAAATGCTGCTGGTACCTGCTGCTGCTTTGGTACGTTGGGGTTAGTGTTTGAGGAATGTTTTAAACAAGCGCATCTGTGTGGTGTGTGTTTAAAATGCTTTGTCTTAACTTTATTGTAAGTAATAGCTATTTTAATTTTCTCTCTTTCCTGAAGTTTTACTCCTAATAATTAAAAAATAATACCTGTAATCACTTGACCCAGGGTTTTCCAGGGCTTTGCAGCCTCAGGGAGTGGAGATCTGAGAGTTCTTGCCACGCAAATCCAAACGCCCCTTTCACTCTCAGCGTTTCTTCCCTAAGCTGCAGGAGAGACGGCTCGGAAAAGCTCATGGTAGCAAGATATTTCCACCCCATCGCTGGAAAAATCCAATGCTCTAAGGGTTGGGCTCACACTGGCTCTTATTGAGGGTTTTGTTGAGCCGATTTGTTATCCGGTGTCACTAACGGCGTAGGTACCACTCTGTGATACTCCTGATGTGGTAAGTAAAGCCTAGAGCAACTGCGTTTTCCTGTGCCGTAATTCGGAATCGGGCTTTAATACATTGGTCACTCAGTGAAAAAGGGCTCATTTCAGTTCCTCCTACCACAGCTGTTTCATTCTGCACGGCGCAAGTCACAGGATAAGGAAGCACACAGCTTTTCATCGTGTAGTTCAGCTCACCCGTAGCTCGGTCAGCGCTGAGCGTGGTGGGAAAACGCTGTAAACGTGCGTTGTTGCTCCTTGATTGATCGTTATTATCTAAGAAAAACATAGAAGAGAAAGCAATGGGATGTAGATGGAGAGGTTTGGGTTTCATCAAGAGTGAAATTGGACCAGCTGGAGTAACGACGACACGTGGAGGTGGACTTTGTGGTTGAGTAGCTCTGTAGTAGTGAAAAAGAGGAGCTAGTCCTCATCTCTCCGCTTTGTTGCTTTCGTAACAGAGATGCAGCGTGGCAGAGTTCTTGGGTGAGGATGAAAATCAAGCCAGGAACACGTGCGTGTAGGGGTGCCGTAGGTTTAAATTTAGGCTGAGAGAATTGGGCTTGTTCAGCCTGGAGAAGAGCAGGCTTCGGGGGGACCTCAGAGCCCCTTCCAGTGCCTGGGGGGGTACAGGGAAGCTGTGGGGGGGCTTTTTACAAGGGCAGGGAGTGACAGGACAAGGGGTGACGGGCTTAAATGGAAAGAGGGAGATGGAGATGGGCCATGGGGAAGGAATTCTTCCCAGAGAGGGTGGGGGGCACTGGGACAGGTTCCCAGAGAAGCTGTGGGTGCCCCATCCCTGGGAGTGTCCAAGGCCAGGCTGGATGAGGCTTGGAGCACCCTGGGCTATGGAAGGTGTCCCTGCCCGTGGCAGGGGGTGGGGCTGGGTGGGCTTTGGGGTCCCTTCCAACCCAAACCATGTTATGATTCTAGGATAAATTCCTCCAGTATTCTCCATAGTTTTCACCATAATTCCTTTTCCTGCTCACGCACCCATTCTCGGTTTTAATTTTCTGAATGGTTACGTTACTCAGAATGTGTATTTAAATGTGTCGAGCTCAACAGAGTCACTGCACCACCAGTCGGTAATTAGGTTTGGCTTGGGAAGACGGGTGCCATCCTTCTGCCAGTGTCCTTTGCATTGTTTTTTGTGCTTCCGGTGTGCTCAGCCGCTCCAGAAAAGTAAACCCTCGGCGCTGTTGCTTTGCTGTGTGACACATGGCCATCCTGGTCTGTGGCTGTGAAACTGCTTGGCAGATACGTGCCTGTTGTATATGTCTAAGCCAGAGTTTGTTCCAGACGTTCGGAGGAACACGTTGCATCAAACTGGCAGTTGCCCCATAAAAGATGGAATCTGAATTAATTCAATTTTATCTGTTTCACTTTAAGGGAAACTAAATTCAAGGTTTTTAGTGTTCATCATGAAGAGCTCTTCAGGCATCAGAGAAGCACCTCCAGCTGCAGGGATTTTGGAATTCTTTGGATATAAGACAGTGGTCTGAGTTCTCTTACCCTGAAAAGGGCAGCTTGCGTGCTCCTGCGTGTAACTGCGGCTGCGCTGCCGTGTGTGGCCCCACGGCCCTCAGCCTGCTGCTGCTGCTGGCAGGGGCCGTGGCCGTGGGTGCTTTGCACAGCTACGGTCCCGCGGACGGGCTGAGATGCTCGTGCGTGGTGAAGAGGCGGTGGTCAGGAACTCGGGAGTGCAGAGACTGGAGTGGGGTATTGGTGCCCGGAGCATCCTTCCCCGAGGGGAGCAAACGCTGTTGAAGCAACGTGTTTGGGCAGTTACCGTGCTGCTTCGTTACAGTGGAGCAGAAGGAAGCAGCGTGGATTTGCTTCCTTCCAGGGCCAGCTTCACGCAGGACCATGGCCATACCTTTGAGTAAGTGTTTGATCCCAGCATCTTCGCCTTTAGCAGTCACTGTGATTAAACCGAGCTCAGAAGTTGTGTAGCCGTTTTCCTGTCGTTTCAGGGCCTGGGTACCCTCTCCCCTTTTCTCCCTGGTGCTGTGCATCCTCCCTGACCACACTGGCTAAACCGGCTTGAGCAGCAACAACGATTTGGCAGTGCCCTTGATCCCTGGAGCAGCAGCACAGTGGTTTGTGTGCTGGGCAGGAGGCTGCGGGACGCACGCGGCCGAGAGAGGCGGTACTGAACCCGCACATCTCTGGGCCCTTGAAACCGCCCCTCTCCTTACTCCTGGTTTTCAGTAACTTATTTCTTTGTAAGGCTTTTGATATTTCTGTTTTCCAAATGTGGGCAGCGTTCCAAAAAACCCCTCTCTTGGAATAATTAGATTGCTTTGATTCCTTTTAATTAAATCACGTTAAGTAGGCTGGCTGCGTGCGTGGCAGAGTCTCAGCTTTAACGTATTTTCGGCCTTTGGAAACTGGGATTCAGATCTGATCCAAGTCACAGCGCGGCAGCTGCGCGACGTCCTGCGATGCCCCAGTTACGCAGAGATTCACCTTGAACAGGGGAGTTGCTTTGGAGAATAAAGCAAAAGGAGATTAGAAATCGTTACGAGGAAGAAGTAGGCTCTGCTGAGAGAAACGTGTGCGATGGGAGGGAAAGGCAGCGCTCGCTGCCCTGCGGGGCGCCCGGGCGTTTGCCGGCGGGAGGCGGTAACGCAGGTTAGGCGTGGAATTGTCAGGAAGGATGGGTTCTGCATCGGGATACCTGGGATGGGGTTAGGTTACTTCACGAAATCCAACCCAGCCTTCTTTCGGACAGCGTGCGGGGCCAAGGAAGGAGGCGGCAGGGTGTGGGATAGCCAACCTTTCGGTTCGTGGCATCACACATGTCCTGCATCTCAACCGGCCGCTCTACAGTCAACTCCAACGCTGCAACCGCAGTGATTCCACTCCGTGTATTTCACCTGTAGCCATAGCTCTGGCTTTTCCGAGCTTGGTGTGAGCTGTGGTCCGTGTGGGAGTCGGCTGCCCGATAGCTGTTTTAAAAAATCTCCAGCAAAAAGCTTTTGTGCTCCATCCGATCCTGGGCAGGATCCTGCCTGAGGCTGTAAGGAGGGGCACAGGCATGTTCTGCACAAAGTACTGAGCGTCGGAGTAATTTCTTCTGTTGATTAGTTGGGAACACATCTTCTGATGAGAAATGGAGTGGCAGTGCCTGGGAGTCTCTTGGGAAGAGCGGAGCTGGCGTACCAGGCCCATTCCTGTTTTGGGGAATCTTGTACCTGACGGTGAGGGTGAGGCCGATCCCTTCGAGGGAACAAGAGGTGGGCAGGTAGGGACAGAAACAGAGCTCTGATTTCACGGAGAGCTTCCTGAGTCCTTACACAGTGGATTCCAAGCTGGTCCACACTGTTTGCCAGCGTAATTTTACCCCCCGGCCACTTCTTTCTCAGGCTGTTTCTTGCTGGTGCCCTGTGACCTCACTCTGGTCTTGTAATCTGTGAAATGCTGTCTCAGGAGCTTAAATCCTGCTTACCCAAGTAGTGGCTGAGAATTTTAAAAAATAGCTACTACCCGGACCCAGCAGGAGCATCAAACCTCAGCAGGATGAAGTGACGAGGGAACGCGATGTGGGGATCATGTGCCAGTATGAGTTGTAAAAAAAAATGGAGTATGGATTAATTTTTATGGAAGTTAGGACCATTTGGCTTAGTGAGGTACCTCGGGGGTGAAAGGTGAGTGACTTCAGGCTTTCGTGGTGCTGAGTGAGGAGAGGGCAGCGTTACGGCTCGTAGATTCAAAGGTATGGACGCCAGCGGGTACGTCTTTCAGAGTTCCTACCTGCTGTGCTAGGTGCTGCTGCTTTGGCACTCCATCACGTGCACGCTGTGGTCTGCGCTCAGGAGTCTTTCTGGAACCGAGACAGGTCTTAGGCTGCAGGAAAAGAACAAGACTTGGATTTTATAACTTTGATAGGAAAATAGGCTTCTCCTTGCATTTTTTCATTTGAGGGGAAAAGGATTCATCTCCCGATGAACAAGCAGCAGTACTCCGGCACGCCGCTGTCATCCTGCTGGGCTGGTGAGTGCCGGCGGTGGTGGAAACCTGGCTTCCGAAACCCCTTGTCCTTCAGTGGTTAAGCAACATCAGCGACTTAAATCCCTTGTTCTGGAATTGTCACCTTTCTTCCTTTTTATAGGACCTAATCCTGAGGCGAGTTTCCAGAACTCAGCAGCTGGCAGGGTTCAGCACACCGGCGTTTGGGAGACGGGTGATGAGTCGGGTTCTGGTTTCTCAAAGGACAGCAAAAGCACTTGGTCCCGAAATCGCTGAGCTTCGGCAGCCGCTGCCCTTCGGAGCGTAGCTCCCTGGTTTGCGGGGAGAGCGGCCTGTAGCCTTGCCTTTTCCTCATTGCTTGGTTTATGTTTTGGCCCCATTCAAAGGAAAAGACCTATAATTAGGCAAAGTTTCCGAAGCAGAGCCATTAATTTAAGCACAAAATCTACAGAACTGTGGGAATTCCTTTATGCAGCCAATCCAGCCTGACATTTCCCAGCGGGATAGAGGTTGATGCACGGTGTGAATTGGTTGTTCCCCTCCAGACTCACTCCTCTTGGAGAGGTTGCTGCTATCGCCTGCTAATCCCTAAACATGGGGGTGTTTTATTTATCCTTTGGAAGAACCAAATCCCTCCTTAAACAGACGGGACGATGTTTGTGCTGCGTTGCCGCTGCTTTTGCGGTTGAGCGCTGTGTCCCCAGCGCAGCCCCTTTACCGACCTGGGGAGGAGCTGGCTGGGTGTTCCCCTGCCGCTCTGCTTTCTCAAACCAGACGTAGCCAGCCCCTTGCTCTCCAGTGAGGAAAGGATATGGATTTGATGGATCACTTCTTTAGAGGATTCCTGTTTTCTCTCTTAAAGGTGATTGCTTCGGTTTGATCATGGTTAGAAATTTGGGAAGGAATTCTAAGAGTGTGTCAATAAGGGATCAGCATAAAAAGGCAAAACTGCCTCACATCACATATCAGCATCAGGTGTGGTCAGGGTTAATGTCCACGGCAAAACCACCTAGCTAATGCCCTTGGTGTTTGCCCCCAGACTCTTTTCTTTTCCTGTTTGGGATGCCAGAACTCCTCTGTGGAAACTCCTCCTCTTTCCTGCAAATTTGTCAGTACAGTGTTTCGTCAGTCCAGAAATTTGTGGAGTGCTGAAAATGGAAAGGCCTTAAAAATGAGCACCATAACTGTGTTTTGAAACAAGTATGAAGGAAGGAGGTTGGACAAGCCAATGAGTGTTCCGGGCAAGCGTGGCAATATTACATAACGAGGATAGTCTGGATCAGGCCACCGCAGAGTTACTGCCTTTGACAGGAGCTCTTCGCTGAGATGCTGGGGCGATGAGAAGATCCCACTCACACCAGCAGGCCAGCTGACACCACCATCAGCAATGTCGTGCTTCTCCATCGCGGCGCTCCGGTCCGGCATTTTGACAGCTCTGCTGCTGCATCAGCTGGGAGCAGCAGAAACAGCCGGGCACCGTCTGCGGAGGGAGCGAAGGCGAGATTGTCGTGTCTGATAATTGCGTCAGGAAGCAAAGGCTCCTTGGCCAACCCCAGCAAACATCTGCCATCAACACATCATGGGAGGCAGGGAAGGCCAGCATGGAGTGCAGGTGTGGGAGCCGTCTGGAACTGGTCAGTAGCTCATCAGAGCAAGGGGAAAGCGTGAAGTTGCTGTGTGTCTGTGTGATTTCAACAGGCATTGCTGAGGTGAAGGCTGGCAGACCCTTCGAGGGTTTCGGTTCGGGGCTCTGTTTCCTTTTGCCCTGAAAATGTGAATGGAGAGGGAAGTACAGGAGGATGACAGAAGGAAACCAGTCGCCAAAAGGTAGTGAGGCTAAAATGTTCATCTGAGGACTAAAACCGGGCTTGAGGCATGTTTCTTCTACGCTGAAAGGAAAGGAAAAACGTGGACTCGGTGAATCCCACCGGACCGCAGCCTCTCCGGTGTCAGCCGCGTGAAGTGCGGCGGGACACGAGAGCTGGTTGTGGGCCCCGCGCTCGCTGGTGCGGGCAGGAGCGGCAGCCGGTGGGTCAGCAGGGCTTTTGTGCTGTGCACGTTCTGCTCAAAGACCCGCAGTTTCTGCGGTCCTCTCCAGGAAGGAGACCTTATTTGGGTTAAGTCGTTAAAGCCAGCACCCAGCCTCGCAGAGCATCACATAGAGCAGTAAGCACCTCCTCGCCCCCGCAGCGGAGCGCCCCGTACCCCAGTCAGATGAGGGAGCCCTGAACGTTCCTTGTAATTACCGTGCCTGCTGTCCGGGTATTTCCTTCACACCAGCGAAATAAGTGTTGAAGGTATGTTGCAGGGGAAAAACACCCTAAAAGACACCACCTGGTCTAGTTTCTCTTGGATAGCTGTTTCTTGTCGTATGCTCGTGAATGATGCGGAGTAAACTCACGCCTGGAAGTTCTGAGCTGACAGGTGGGGCTGCGGCTGCACGTTCACAGGCTCCCTCTGCTCCTTGTCGTTCCTCTCAGCCTCGTGTTTCTCGATGCGCAAACGATATGTTTACAGTGCGGACCTTTAGATCTACGGGCCTTAGGCTTAGAGTGTGAATTCACCTCCGTTAATTGCGAGCTGTGTTGAGTATTTCCGCCGGGAGGACGTGAGGAGTGTTCCAGCGAGAAACAAGGAGCTGGACAGTGACCGACCGCCCTGGGAACAGTGTCCCGGAACGCTGCCGGCGCGCGGAGCCTGACCGAAGGGGAGCGCTTTGCCAGATCAGCGCCGTCCTGCCAGCCCGGAGAGAGGTACAGGGGGGATCCGCGTTGAGAGGAATTCACCCCTTCGCTTCACTTAGCGCGGACCTTCCCCGAAAGGATGAGCGTGTCGCATCGCCGGCTCTTCCTTAGTTTTCTTCTCCTGCTTGCTTTGCCGTGGGGTTGGCACCGCGTCAGTGGGGCCGTTGGTTGTAGCCGTCTGGCCTGCTGGCGTGAGATGCTGCGTACGCGCGCGGTGAGCGGCGTGGTGTCTGTTTTCAAGCCGCGCGGATAAGCAAAACATTCTTATATCAAATCGAGTGCTTCATCCTCTTTTACTGTAGTATTTTAAGACTTTCTTCTCTTTGCCTCACACAGAAGAAAACCTAACCAGCCCCAACTTCTGAGACCCTGGTTTAGTTACAGACGGGCTTTTCATGGCAGGTTTTTGTAGAGCGAGTTATGCCACTGTCCCGCTCGTGGGCTGGGTTCATATTTAAATACACAGAAGCCGTTGTGATTGTGGGTTCTCAGTCTCTGCAGCTCTGGAGAAGAGAGGAAGAAACAGGCTTTTCTCTTTCAAAGGGCAGTTGAAAGGCTTCTTGTTATTATTTGGCCTTGCTTCAAAAAAATGCACTTCTGAGCCTGACAAACCAGCTACCACACAGGCGTCTTGGACTGAGCCGAGTGAAAATGCCTTTGAAGTATTGCAGTTTTCCAACAGTTTGGGGGGTTTTTATCCTCAAACCTAGAAGTTTGCTCTGATTTTCGTGCTTGCAGAGCTGTACAGCCTGGCACCATCACGTAGTGTCCGCAGCCAAAGGTGGGGTGATACCGAATAGGTATTTCTCCCGTGGCCAAGGGCTCTCAATCAGTTTTCCCTTTTTTTCACCAGCCCTGTGAATATCTGATTCCTGGGACTTTTCTGCACTTTTGAGATTGGTCTTGTCTTAAAGCATAAGCTGGTTTTGAGGTGAGGCTATGGAATATTTCTATATTCATAACCCTTTTCTAGGGAGTCTGGAGTAACCGGTGCCTGATCTTAACAGGCCGTAGTTAGTTAATTTAGAAGTATGTTAGTGTTAGGCCAGATTATTGCTGTTTGGTTGGTTTTATCCATCACTGAATGTTGAATAACATTGTCACGTACTTGCTGACTTCACATCCATTCATTGTTCTGCGATTCTGTAGTTTCTACCGTGTGTTTTAGTATCCGCTGGTAACTGGTCTGCTCTGACAACTGCTGTACGTGTGTGCGGTCTCCTCTGTGCCTCCCGAAGAGCAGCGAGACCTCTTGAGCCACGGGCGTGTTGATGGCCTGCTGGACCCAGTGGTGTGGTGATGAGCTGCTGGGGTGGAGGGATCTGCCGGTTCAAAGCAGGTCGCTCCTGAAGACGAGCCTGCCCGTGGTGTACGTGGAGTAGCTGCAAGAACTTGGCCGTGTTTCTTCTTGCAGACCTCATGCCGTAACGTTTGTCGCTCTGTCTGCTGTGGGTCCATCTGGAAGGGGCAAGGCTCCGTCCAGGTCTGACACGGGGCAGAGGTGTTGGCCAGGCTTCTTGGTAGCTGTCGTATTAATAAGCGGGGAAGTGGCTCGTCGGGGCTTCGGAGGAGGCTGCGGCTGCTGCTGGTCTCGTCCCATGAAGGATAGCTGGCTGACCTTCCCCATCCTCCGGGCTGGTGGGTTTGTTCTGTTTAAGGCTTGAAGGGAGAGCCGTGTCCCTTTTCCAGATGGGAGGGAAGGAACATTGCTGCATGAGATTTGAGGTTTCCAGAATATCCAATTTCTACAATTTTCTGTCTTTAAGAGGGAATTTTGTGCAGTTGGAGATGTACAGGGTATGAATTTGAGGATTAAGGGCGTTGTGCAGGGTTATTTTTGAGGCTGGCTAATGCTGAAAACATATTTGACCTTCTTAAAGCTTTTTGAATGTTAATCATCCCCGAGCGAGACGGATCAGAGTTCGGGGGAGCGATGAGCTCGCTCAGACCTGCGTTGTTACCATGTGCGCAGTCCCACGCGCCAGCAGCGGGCAGGCGTTGGTTATTCAGCTCTACGGTGCGCCTGTGGTGTTTTCCCGGCGTAGCCAGTGTACGTACGCGCTTCTGCCTTAGCCACGTGCCTGCCTCCCAAATAGATTTGGGTTTACACTTACAGTGATTATCTCTCCTTTGATCCTCCTAGGCCAGGTACAAGCAGAGTCTCGATCCTACGGTGGATGAAGTTAAGAAACTGTGCACGTCCCTGCGTCGGAACGCCAAGGAGGAGCGGGTACTTTTCCACTACAACGGACACGGCGTCCCCAGGCCGACGGTGAACGGGGAGATCTGGGTCTTCAATAAGGTGCGTCTCTGCCAAGCAGTGCTGCGCACCTGCATCTTTTTCGCCGCTCTGTAAATTCTGGAAGCGTCCTGTTAGAGAACAACTGAATTTCCAGGGTTTGAAGTGTGTTCACACGTTTGTTTGGTTCCCTGCTGACCGCTCTTTGCTTTATTCCTGTTCTTGAAGTTCTCAGACCACGTAGGTTGTCCCTCGCCTCCTGGCAGGGCATCTTCTCTCAGCTGCACTAAGGCTCATTGGAAAACACGGAAAAGCCAGCTACTTCCACTTGCTTCACCTGCTTTTCGGAGGTAGCAGCCCGGCTCTGTCGTGTCAGGAGCAAAGAGGCTCCTCGATGGACTTGGCTTTGCTGCCTTGTGTCGCTGACCAATACCAAGTTCTTACCGCAGAGCTTATGCTTAAAATGCCCACTAACTCTGAAGAGCCTTTGCTCAGACTCTGGAGGACAGTGAACAATTTGGGTAGCTCTGCTGGAGGGCAGAGGGGTACGCAGGGAGAGGTATCTTTGATTTTCGTAAAGACTTCCGTGGCTCCCGCGTAGCCGTGGTGCGCAGCCGTGGTTCGCAGAGCTACGCCGGTCACAGGCAACACCTTTCCGTGATTCCAAGTGTGACCTGCACGTCCTTTGCTTTCCCTTTAGCTCAGCTGTTTAGTGTCTGTTGAGGGCAACAGAGTTAGGAGGGAGTCTTAGGAAACGGAGAGAGACCGCTCGTAGCGGCGGAGTGCGCTCAGCTGACACCGGGCTGGCATTCATTGCCGTGGATATGCTCCTGTTTCATTCTGAGGGCTTCTTTTCTCATGCCTCACAGGCATAATTTTTATAATTGAATGAGCGTTGCCTGGGAATTTGAAAGAGAAGAGGAGAAGGGAAGGGGGAAGGTGCAAGAGGGCATCGCTTTATTTTGGTGCATCTATATTGGAGGCTTGATTAGTATTCAGAGCGATAAACAATTGGTCTGAATGCTAATTCATTTTGAAGCTGAATTTGGTGTTTAAGAACAAATAGGAATGACCTTCTTCTTACTTAACAGCCGGTGGGTAATAAATACGCCAGAAAGAAAGCTGGGCAGAATGTGTTACACGTGGAAGAAGAGGAAATTACTGCTCAATGAAGTGGTGTCTTGTGCCAAAGGCTTGGTTGGGAGCGGGCTGGGTATTTGCCAGCTTGCCTGCAGTGATGTGGTGTGGTGCCACTGGTGAGCAGGAGCTGAGGTCTCTCTGGTTTACCTTATGGGCTGTGGGGAAAAAAAATCTGGTTGTCGTGGAGTTTGATGGGGAAAGTTGAAACTTAACAACTTTTGAAGCATGTTAGCAAATATTGAGGGTTTTTTTGAGAAAGGGTCAGGAGCAGAACTTCTAAACACAGGATTAAATTTAAGGAAGTGCTGGGGGGGTGGGGGGAAACAGTGTGTTCAGGAGTCAGTCGGAAGGAATTCAGTCTCAGATCTGAGCAGAGAGCTCAGTGAGGCTCGGCATTACAGCAGCCTTGAACTGGAATAGTAGCGGTACTGAGATTCGACGGTGCTGACATTTTAAAATTAGCTATAAAATGCTCGTGCACGCACTTGAAGCCTCAGTTATCAGAGCAGGAAGGCAGAGCTGAAAGGGACCTTGAGATCGTCGGAGCGAGGGGCCGAAAGGAGCGAAACTTAAACCATGAAATTCTTCTGGTTTGCAATCCCACAGTAGTAATCAGAGCCGTAATCCAGGCTTAAGGGTAGCAGTCTGCATTATGAAGTTAAACCAAGCCACACCAATAAAATCTCACGGACTGTAGTGTCAGAGCAGGGTTTTGTATGTGACTTACCGTGATGGCTTGGACTGAGCGGTGGCCTTAGCGATCATTCCGTCCTGCAGCGGTCCGCAAAGCTCCCAGCTCCCAGGAGCTTCCAGAAACCGTTTCCCTGGTAGTTTTAGTGGAACTACTGGAACTGCAGTACGTGGGCAGAACTGGGTTTGGAAACGACTTACTCTTTCCTGCCTTACCTTACGTGTGGTTTGTGATCGCTTCGTCTTCCCGTACGCGGATCGGTGTCCTGGGAAATCGGGTTTCGGTGAAAGTTTCCTGGGTCTGTTACAGCTGTTCGAAGGCTCTTGGGTTGCCATGGGAGTTACGATGCCATCCGTCACTCCGAACGGGCACGTGGCAGCTCTGCTCTGGGTTCCGGGCAGCGCCGGGCTGTGGGCACACGAGCCGGCTGCCCTCCGGCCGCAGCCGGGAGGGGTTATGGACTCGGCCGCTGCGCGCTTGGCAGCGCCTCCGCGGGCTTAAGTGGCAGAAATCGGCTGTGGTTTATACGTCCAGCTCTGCCCCCAGGAGGGTGCGGCCCTGCACGGTGAATTTTGAGTGTCTGCTTTTTGAGCCTCCCTGTGCCTTGAGACGCTCTTGCCTCCGGTTGTTGGGGGGCATGAAGATGGAAGAGAAGGAGCAACGTGCTTCCTGTTTACCGGACCGGGAGCGTCGGTGCTTGGCTGGGATGAAGGCAGCCTTGTGGGGTTTGGCTTTCTTAGGTAATTCCCGAAGTTGCGCAGAAGTTAAAGGCTGTCACAGAATTACGGAGCATCTCGTTAAACTGAGGTGAAGTAGCTGCTGATGGGCTACGCAGTCGTAATGATCAATCTGGATTTATTGATGGGGTTTTCAGTTGAAGACGCTCGGTGTTAAATTGAAGACAGCTGGTTGACGTCCTTTGTCGGTGTTGCAGAAATCGGACGGATTTGGCCTGTTAAACGCCGGTGGAGTGGTTAGCACACGGGGAAACACTCTTGGCTGAGTTTTACGGGTTGAGTTTAACCCAAACGATACCACAAGAAATGTACTTGTCGTCTGTGTTGGCGCTGGGGTCGTAGTCCTCATTAGCAGTAGGTGTCGGTCGGCATTTGTGTCGATGAATACGCCCAGTGGTCAATCGAGGGTTTACTCTGTGATTTCAGAATCGGAATATTTTTGTGTGTATTTTATTATCTCCCCAGTGAAAGTTCTGCTTTTCTCACTGTTTGTTTTTTGTCCTTCTTCTAGAACTACACTCAGTATATTCCGCTCTCCATATACGACCTGCAGACGTGGATGGGCAGTCCTTCCATTTTCGTCTACGACTGCTCTAACGCCGGCCTTATCGTCAAGTCGTTCAAACAATTTGCACTACAGAGGGAGCAAGAGTTGGAGGTGAGATCACAGTCTGCTCCGGAGCTTTCGTTTGTGCTGTGCCGGCGGGGTGAAGTTTAAACTTGCTTTGCTCTGTACAGCAGAAAAATGGGTTTAAAACCACGTTGGAAGGCAAATTAGTTTGCAAATGATTTTGCCACTCCACTTTTTCTGGTTCAGTTTGCTATCCTATTAAACTGGGGACAATTTGTAATCCGAGCGCTAATTAGATGGTAACGTTAATAGACTCAATTTGTGCCCTAATGGGCTCTTCTGCTGAGATAAATCCTGAGGTGAACTGGGCAGATTTATCGTAGTGGCAGAAGTCTGGTGTCTGGGAATGGGTTTGGGTGCCGTCGGAGCTCTGCGCTGCGGAACCGAACGCGAGAATGCCAAACGAAGGAAGGCAGATGCGTGGGGGGGGGATTGTCGCGCGGGTGTCGGTTTCAGGGCGCTGCCGTTGGCGGTGGCTCTCAGGAAGAGCTGCCTGTCTGCAGGTGTGGTTACTGGTACGTTTATTGAAGGAAATCTGAAAGGCCAAGTGGAAGGTGAGGAGTCGGGATTCTTTGTGCCGCGGGATGGCAAGGCTCCCCGCTGCCAGCAACTCCTGCTCCAAGGAAGGAATATTAATTAGTCAGCAGCGTGCTGCTGCAGGCTGTACTTGTGACAGACCTGACAGCATCCCTGGCTGTAGTTCCTTCCATCTTAAAGTCCAGGTTTTGGAGATGCTTCTCTGGTGACTCTTGGCAGGTGGAAATTCCACCCTGGTGACAGAAAGCGCTCTAATAGCTCGAGCTACGTAGATCGTTTCGCTATTCCTTCCCTTCAGCCAGTGATAATGCCATGTCTTGTAAAGATCAGGAACTTCCTGAAGTCTGTGGCTTGGGGAGGACAGGAAACTACGGGGCGCGGATCAACGGAATTGGCTATGGACGCCTTGTGGAGGTTCCCATCTTTCTGAGTCAAAGGTGATGGCCGGGGATCACACGCTCTTCTCCTTTTCCAGGTTCTTCTGTCAGCATGTGCCTTTCAGTGGGGTATTTTCGGAGCCTTCCTCTTCTGTATAACGCGCCCCTCTGGGTTTCTGTTCCCCAGCGGGTTAGAAACGGGCCCAACTTTACCTGCCCTTTCCCTCCTTCATGAAAAGCCTTTTTGTTTTCGCGTGGCTCTGGCTGAGCTCCGGAATGACTTTGAAGCTGTTCTGGAAGGAAGGCAGCCCCAGGTGTCTGTTTTCTACTGTGAGCCAGGTCCGTGGCTCAGGAAAAGCTCCTCTCCGGGTCAGAGCAGACGGGGACGGTTGGTGGCAGCAGGAAGATGAGCACAAGTAACGGCGTCCGTCTTCTTGACAACAGAAATATCAAACTCCATTTGCTCTGGGGTTTTTCATTTTGCAAAATACGTGAGGTTACGTAGGAAAGTGCTTTAGTATTTCTTCTCTTAGCAACACAGGTAAAAGCTGCCAGGCACTTTGATCGTGGAAATACTTCCAGCGTCTTTCTGTACCTTTAGATTCCACCCGCTACCGCCGCCTCACTGAGGTACTGCTGGTTGTAAGAGAAGGTAGAAGACTTGGTAACAGATGGGAAAGTGCTTGCAGTGTCTGACAAAGCATGGACGAGAATTCCTGTGGGAAACTCTAAATTACTGCTCAGACTCGTGAAAAGTGAAGCAGAGCCGGCCGTGGTGCTCCAGAGGGGCTGCCGGAGCGATCACGATAATTGTTAGCCCATCTTACTGAAAGGAGATTAGAGCAGCTTGCCGTTCCCTTAACCTGGGAGTGAAGGCTGAGGGAAGCTGTGGCTGTTCATTTTTTGGGGATCCCTTTTTCGGATGGCCAGGTGCCACCCCGTTATACCTATCCCACCAGCAGTGTAAAGATGAAGTACGGCGTGCTTCTGAGTGTGCTTGGGACCCCCTTCTGTCTGGGTTTCACTGGAATCTAAAGGCTGGCGCTCTTTCTTCATGGGAAATCTGAATCTTGTTCAGTCTCCGAGGAAGCACAGCAGGAGATGATGGCTGGGGAGTGATAGGGAAGCAGTCGGTGCTTCTCTGAGACACCCGAGGAAAGGTAACGTAGCACCGCACGGAGCGTTGTCCTTTAGAGAGCTGCCTCCCAGTAGCACTCGAGTAGTAAATACTTCTCATTTCCCTTCGTTAGCGAATGCAGTGTGGCTGAAATGTGTCAGTGAGGAGCTGTGCCGAGGGAGGAGCAGGTTGGTTTCGGTAAGAAGTAGGGCTTGTATACCAGAGGCAGAACCTGTCCTATTTTATCCTGATGGACACGCTGCAACCCAAACCCGTGTTTTACCTCCAGCAGGCCTGCCGAGGGTGGCGATGGTGAAGGCAGAGGTCGAGCTCTGAAGGCACCAGAGCCAGTTCAGCTGTACCCGGATTTCAGTGGGAAGGGGAATGGGCAGATGTGGAGATAACTGTTGTCATTATAGCTTTGTGTTGTGTACTTTTAGGGCAGCAATTAAGCTAATGAAGTCTACCAAACCCCATCATTCCTCACAGGCCACGGTGTTTCCAAACTTCCAACCGGATGCTGTTGACACAGGGGCTGGCGCTTTCCCCGCGCCGGGGTGGACTCGACTGTGGCAGGGAAATAGCTGTGAATTGTTTCAGTTTCCACCTGGGCGGGACGCGAAGGGTTCGGTTTCGTGTCTGGCTGAACGAAAGGCCGGATCGATCGTGTGGATACGAAACATCCGTTCAGCAGCGAGACGTGGTACTTGGTTGCTTAGTGGGGCTAAACCCCGACGTGTGGTCGTGATGTGGCAGGGTAGTAAGTGTGATAAAGGTGTTTATAGGTGAGTGTGTTAGTTTGGTGCCTGAGGACGTGGTCTAGTGGGTGTGGGAGGGTTGGGTTGATGGTTGGACTGGCTGGTCTGATAGGTCTTTTCCAACCTTAGGGATTCTGTGATTTAAAAGTTCATTTTTCTGGTTGATCCTGCCTTTGTTTTGGTTTTGTCCTAATATTTGTGTTATGGAGCTCTTGTTTTCCTTTCCCAATTGACATTTTTTCTGACCTGGAAAGTGCAAAACTAAACGTTCGTAGTGGGCTTTACTCCACCCTCTTTGGGGTTTTTTCCCTTCCTTCTATTACTTGTAAAACAATGTTCTGATACTCCCCGAAGCCTGGCAAGGTCTGTAATTACTGGCTGGTATTGTCTGTTCACTTCATGGCTGGTAATTGTTCGTCTTCTAAGGGACAGACATTCACACCGCCGCTGCCGCAGCTTCTTCACTGTGTGTGCAAGCCGGGAGTTGAGCACGTCTTGGAGTGAGAGCTGCTTCCCCATCGGAGCGGAGGGACACTACCAGACCAGGACAGATGTCAGGTCTCCAGTGTTTCACACTACTGGGAGAGCAGAAAATCCATCCCAATGTACTCCCCACCTATGGAGCCCATTTATGAGGCTACCTGGAGGGCAGCTCTTTCTTCAGGAAATGAGTAGCCATAGCTGAGCACTTTGACCGCTTTATATTTATAAATCTGTGAAGAGCTACTGCTTTTCCACACTCTCCCTCGTGCATTTCTCCTCAAACGAGAGCGTTTTTCAGTATTTTAATTTTCCTCATTTTCTGTAATTAGCATCCAGCCCAAGTTTTATTGGGAAGTGCAGTAAATCTCACGAGAGGGCAAGTGCTGACGTGGTGTAGCTCCGTTTCCAGCCAAGGCATGGCTTGAGTATTTGCTGGAAGCAGCACGACACGGTGTAAAGTAAGGACAGGCCTTGGCTGATATGGACAACTTGGGAAAGCCAAAGTGTGTCACTGCTGCCTCTGGGCTTAGATGGAGGGAAAAAGTATTTAAAGACTCAAAAAAACATAATAGGTTGCAGAATTTGTGAAATATCACCTGAAACTGCTCCCTGGCGTGGCAGGCTGCGTTGCTAGACAAGAGAAGGGAAGGCTCTGGGGAGACCTCAGAGCCCCTTCCCGTGCCTGGGGGGGTACAGGAAAGCTGGGGGGGGCTTTTCCCAAGGGCAGGGAGTGACAGGACAAGGGGTGATGGGCTTAAACGGAAAGAGGGAGATGGAGATGGGCCATCAGGAAGGAATTCTTCCCAGAGAGGGTGGGGGGCACTGGGACAGGTTCCCAGAGAAGCTGTGGGTGCCCCATCCCTGGGAGTGTCCAAGGCCAGGCTGGATGAGGCTTGGAGCACCCTGGGCTATGGAAGGTGTCCCTGTCCTCTGAAGTGGCGATCAGTTCAGGCTGTTGCCGGTTGCTGGGTTTGGCGTGTGGTGTTGTTATGGCAAATACACTCAAATACCGTTAATTATATGTGGGTTGGAACTGTGGCCAGTGCTGCCGTGGTGGTAAATATCTCCAGATCCAAAGATCCATCGAACTTGGGCAGCCCTTCATCGGTTGCTTTCAAAACGGCTCAGAAATTACCTTTACTGCGTTTCCTCGATCTCTCTAGGTGGCTGCAATTAACCCAAACCATCCTCTTGCCCAAATGCCTTTGCCGCCGTCGATGAAGAACTGCATTCAGCTGGCGGCGTGTGAAGCCAACGAACTGCTGCCCATGATCCCTGACCTGCCCGCGGACCTTTTCACCTCATGCCTTACTACGCCGATCAAAATTGCTCTGAGATGGTGAGTATCTGCCCCGCTGCTGAAGACAAGCACGTGATTTGTGTGGCTTCTCTGTTGAAATGACGGTTTTGTTAATCCAATTGCTTCATCTAAGCTAAAATTCCTCTGCAGTATTGAATTACAGGGTTTGAACGATGCATTTGGGACGGCGTTTTATTAATCAGAACTAGAAAGGTGAAAATGTTGTTATCGCCTGCTTATTACATTGTAGGTTCCAGCTCAATATCTGGGTTTGCTCGGATTAAGGGATTTACTGTTCTGGGAGTTAAATATCTGCTTCTTCAGAGCGCAGAAATAGTAGGCGGTGCAGTACCACTTTCTGTGGATTGCCCTTTGTACAAATCACACTCCAAATATTGCGGTTGCTGTAAATAATACAGTAGCATTAAATAATGCTGTGGTGAAAGAAATTGGGCGATAAACCAAAGAAGGACGTTATGGAATGACATCCCAAGTTAATTAGGCAGAAAGCTGTAAAAGGCTGCTCCAGAAAGCAGGAGCTTTCCAAGAGCAATAAGCAGTTGTGGGGCCGGCTGAGGACGCGGTGTGAGAAATCCAGCCTGCGCTCCCCGGTGCTTAGCTCTGGTGACTCATTCCCGTCGGCACCTTTCACTTGAGCCTCTCGAGGTTTTGTGTCGTGCAGAATGAGGAACTTCAGGTCGTTCACGGGTTGAAACGGGCGGAAGGAAGCGTAGGGACGTGGCAGACCATGGGAAGCAATTGAGTCACCACGGCTTCGGGATTTATTAGCTGTCTTTCGGGGAGACTCGTAACACCCTACGGTTCCTGCACCCTTCCTGAGGTATCTAGGCAGCAGACGGGGCGAGCTCCCTTGGCCAGGTTCTGCTTTACCTACGCAGTGCCTCTGACCCGCACCTTTTGCTCCTGTGGGCGCAGCACGAGACCTGTTCAGTTTTTTGTCCCGTGGTTGATTTTTGTGAGCTCACAGGGTATTTTTGGAGAATCACAGACTGGGTTGGGTTGAAGGGACCTTAAAGCCCCCCAGTCCCACCCCCTGCCATGGGCAGGGACCCCTTCCACCACACCAGGGTGCTCCAATCCTCATCCAGCCTGGCCTTGGACACTCCCAGGGATGGGGCACCCACAGCTTCTCTGGGAACCTGTCCCAGTGCCCCCCACCCTCTGTGGGAAGAATTCCTTCCTGGTGTCCCATCTCCATCTCCCTCTTTCCGGTTAAACCTGCTTTCGCACAGGAGTCCCAGCCTGGAGAGTGGCAGAAGTCTTGGATAAATTGAGAAGCGGGGCAGAGAGCTTCGCTGACGTTAGGAATGTGTTTTGAGGGAGCTGAGGAGAACGTGGCTTTTCTGACCCAGGTGTCACGGACCGTGAGACTGGCCCAGAGTTTCAGCCACGGAGCAGCAATCCTCTAAATAAGCTAATTACTAGGCAGGTGTGTGCTCCTCCGATAGCTTCAAAATCCTGTTCCTCCTGCTTTTTCCTTCTCCTGTTGTAAAAGGGAAACATTGCGTTGTTTTTCTGCGGTGCTGCTGTGCCAACCCCCCGTCAGAACTCACAGGTGAGCACTTGCAGACACGCAACAGGCCTGAGCCTGCTGCTGAGCCAGAGCCGGTTAATCTCCTCTGATCCTGAGGGAATGATGTGCTTCCCTTCTGGGGCAAGGGAAAGGAAAGAGGAGGTTGACCCCCAACCCAGCGGCTACGGTGACGGCTCTTCGCTGGGGCCATGACTGCCTGGGCATGGGGCTGGGCTCGCTGGCTCTTCCCGGAGCTGCTGGGGTGGGGGAAGGCTAGCTCTGAGCTCTGCTCTGGGACGGTTCTCTGCCTTCTCCTTGGCAGCTGAAGAAAGTTTCCACGTGACAGAACTCCTGTAGGGGAGCTTTGAGGAATCCTGTGGTTTATAACCCGGGAAAGATGCGGGGAGCTGCTGTCCTGCGGCTGCTGTCGGGTCGCTGCTCTCCAAGTGTGAGGGAGTTGAGGTTTCTGCGGGTTTTATCTACGGAGAAAGAGTGGGATGTGACGGGAGGTTCCCCCCGATGGGCTCACGGCTGCCAGCCGATGGGAGCCAGCGCCACTCGGTCGGAACAAGTGATGCTTTTCTGCACATCAGTGGTTGAAGGGAGCCCTCAGCCAATAAACAAACCGACGGGGATGCGGGATTCGGCGAATCCGAGAATCACTGGGGTTGGGAAGGACCTTTGAGGGGGAATCCAACTGAAACCCGGCAGTGCCGAGTCCGCCAGGTGAGGGTTTGAGTTCGGGTTCCAGGGAGAGCGTCTGCGCCCAGCCCCACGTTACGGTGGGGAGAAGAGGGGGCAGCTTCTCCGGGTGGGCACTGAGCCCCGCAGGTATCCCGAGCGTCCCGTTGGGGTGTTAATGCCCTTCGGGCACAGCGACACGTGGCCGGGGAACCCCTCGCCCAGGCTTCCGTGCCCGGGGCGGGTTTAGCCGGTTTCTAGCCAACTGCAGCTTCCCACGTGAAGCGAAAGCTCTCGGCACGGGGGCCCGGGGTGCTCCCTCCCAGCTGCGACCAGAACCTTCCCAGTTTGCGCCCTGCTTCCAGGGGAAACGCTGAGGCTCGGGAAGAGGCTTTGGGTCTGGTGTGGTTTTTCACCTGGTTGTGTTGACTTGGTTGGGGGTTTTTTCCTGTGTTTGTTTGGTGGGTTTTTTTCTGTGTTTGTTTGGTGGGTTTTTTTCTGTGTTTGTTTGGTGGGTTTTTTTCTGTGTTTGTTTGGTGGGTTTTTTTCCTGTGTTTGTTTGGTGGGGTTTTTTCTGTGTTTGTTTGGTGGGGTTTTTTTCCTGTGTTTGTTTGGTGGGTTTTTTTCCTGTGTTTGTTTGGTGGGGTTTTTTTCCTGTGTTTGTTTGGTGGGGTTTTTCTCTGTTTGTTTGGTGGGGTTTTTCTCTGTTTGTTTGGTGGGGTTTTTCTCTGTTTGTTTGGTGGGGTTTTTCTCTGTTTGTTTGGTGGGGTTTTTCTCTGTTTGTTTGGTGGGGTTTTTCTCTGTTTGTTTGGTGGGGTTTTTCTCTGTTTGTTTGGTGGGGTTTTTCTATGTTTGCTTTCGTGGGTTTTTTTGCTTGGTTGGTTTGGGTTTTGTTTCATAAACCCCTTCCAAACCCCTAAACTGCTTACACGACACTGTTTAATGCAGAGTTTCTATAGACTGAGAAAGGACTTTTTTCATTATTTTTGCTCCTGTGATTCGTCCAGGGTTTTTCGGTTGCTTCATCTCCATGGGAACAGGGCTGAGGGGGTGCTCAGGGCAGGTTCTCGAGCAGAGCTACACCTGACAGAAGCAGGAGATCTTTCTGTCTTGTGCTTGACAGGAAACGTGTTGGTAAAAATGCGGCTCAGGGGAAGGATTTAAAACCGTTACCCTCAGCTGTTCGGGGGGACGGTGCCGGCAGATGCCGTGGGAGCTCCGGGGAGGATGTCCTTTCGCACCACCGCGGAGCCGATGGCTGGCTGGTGCTCGCTGCACGCACAGCTCTCCTCCCCCGTTCTCTGCCCCTGATGCCCGCCCGGGAGGCATCGTTGCCGCTGTGGTTTTACCCGTGCCCCGTTACTCGCCGCTGTTGAATGCGGTACGTGCAAAGCCAGACCCTCCCCCCGGTCCAGCCGTGGGATGCCAACCCGGTGTTGGGCTCCTAACGCCGGCGGTGAACCAAAGTAAGGCTGTGAACCCTTGGCTTTACAACTTGGCTTTTACTTCACTCGAGCCCTTTCCAGAACCCGGTGGAATTGCTTTTGAAATACAACATTTTTATGGTTCCGGCCTGACAGGCTAATGAGGTTTCATACGCCAAATTTATGGGCAAATAAAATGTTAATGAATAAATTTCTACACATCCCATTTTGTGCTCTGTATTTTAAGTGAAGGGCCGATGGAGAAAATCCCTTCTCAAAGGGAGTTGCAGCTGCACCCACTTCAGCCTAATGTCAGGGAGAGGAGAATTGATGCTGGAAAGAGAAGCAGAGGCCAGTCGCGCCCTCGGGAGCGCGGTGCAGGAGCCTCTCGCTGACAGCCCGGCGGTTCCCGGCATCCAGCGGGCGAGCTGCCTGCTTGACAGCGATTGTCTGCCTGTGCGGCGGCGGCTGTGCGCCGGCGTATTCCGAGAGTATGTCATGGCTGTATGTAACTGTATCTGAGGCAGGCTGAGGGACAAGCTGTGGGGCCTGTTTGGCCTCCCTGCCCTGCTCTGCTCGGGAAGCAGGCGCAGCCGTTGCAGGAACGGGCAGAAATCGGTACGCGGTTGTGCACGGTTTTACGCAAACCGGTGTCTCTCGCGCTGTCTGAAGCGGGAAGCAGCTACGCTGGAGGTCGTGATCAGTAGTGCATCCTGTGCTTGTGTTGTCACCCGTCCCCGAGCACACAAACTGCAATTCCACTTTCAGTTTCACACACCCGGGGGGAGGCTGTGCTTGTCGGAATGGTCTTCAGCACCCAGGTGGTTTGAAGCCTGAAGTCCTGCTCATCAGGGTGATAGAGCTCCCAAAAAGTGCTGGAAAACCCCCAACCAAAAAGAAACCAAAAGTTTGGGAGCTGCTCAGCCTCAGGAATTTCAGATCCGCAGTTTGTACGTCAGGGCCCCAGCACAGGGAGCTGGTAAGGGGGTGGAAAGAAGAGCTTGACCTGTGACAGGGCTGGGTCAGTTAAAACAAATATTTAAAGTGTTTGGCTTTGTTTATCCTGATGTGTTCATTTGGCGTTTCTGCTTGAGATTTTGGGGGTTAACTGAGCCAACCCTGCATCCCAGATTTATTTAGAGGAACTCTGTTGGGTTTCAGAACGCTCCTGTGATACCTGAGCAGAACCCAGTGGAGCGTTGTCGGCTGTTGCTGGTTTTCTGCTTTATTGCCAGGCACTTATTGGGATGTTTACATTCAGCTCTAACATATTTCACCTGATGTCTGGGATGATGACACAGACCATCCCTTAAGGCATCGCATTTAGAGCCTTGGAGTGCTGGAAGGGGCTCGCAGATCCAGGAGGAGGAACATTGTGTTTACAAGTACATTTTCTTGGCAGTCGGTGGTTGTTGGAGAGGAAATGCTGATAGTCTGCTGCTGCTTACATGGGGGTTTAATGAACTAATCCCTGCCAGAATGCGCAGGGCAGTGGTGGGTGCTGCCTAAAAGAACTATTGTAGCAGGCCCAGTGTACACCCCACGGTAGCCCTCGCTGGTTTATTCCCATTCCTGAGAGGCTGGGAGAGTTGGGGGGTTCAGCCTGGAGAAGGGAAGGCTCCAGGGAGACCTCAGAGCCCCTTCCAGTGCCTGGGGGGTACAAGAAAGCTGGGGGGGACTTTCCCAAGGGCAGGGAGGGACAGGACAAGGGGTGACGGGTTTAAATGGAAAGAGGGAGATGGAGATGGGCCATCAAGAAGGAATTCTTCCCGGAGAGGGTGGGGGGCACTGGGACAGGTTCCCAGAGAAGCTGGGGCTGCCCCATCCCTGGGAGTGTCCAAGGCCAGGCTAGATGAGGCTGGGAGCAACCTGGTCTGGTGGAAGGTGTCCCTGCCTGTGGCAGGGGTGGCACTGGGGGGGCTTTGAGGTCCCTTCCAACCCAAACCAGTCTGTGATTCCGGTGAATGCAAAGCAGATCAGGGCAGAAAGGCAGAAAGGTTGGGTTTCTCTGGTTTGATTTCATCACCTTTGAGGAGCCACGAGCTCAAATGAAATAGCTGACGTCTAAGCTTATTTACATGGTGCCCGCGGTACAATACGGGCAGCTCCCTAAGGAAGGGCTGAACGGCAGCAGCAGAAGGTGTCCAGGTCTGAAAATACTGGTTATGTTGACCCCGGAGCTGTGCCCGGCTGGGAGGCGCAGGGCAGGCTTGACACGGCAGCGTTTCTCCTGAGCGTCTGTGTGCACGGGGCTCGCGTTCTGCTTCTGATCCAATGACCTGTAATCAAAACCCCTGTGCTTAGGAGAAATCCTTGCAAAAAGGTGGCTCGTGGATTTGTTGGCCCCGTGGCAAACGCTCTGCGCCAGGCGAGAGCTGGCGCGTCGGTTCTCCGGTGGTCGCTGCCTGGCCCGGAGCTGGCTGTGCCCAGCAGGCTCGGGATGCTCATCCTCTTTTTACATAGTGTCTGCAGCAGCGTGTAGCACCGTGTATTGACCTGTCAGCCTGTAAAATATTGCTGAGTGAGGGCGGTTTAGGTCAGCTCCCGGCTCCGAGGAGGCGCTTCCGAAGAAAACAGAAACGGCTGCAGGACATGGCCGTAGGTGGGACTCGGTTTCTTTATGGAGAGCAAATGTGTGACAGGACAAAGTTGTGCTGGCGCTGTTACGGGCCTCCTTGGGACGTGTCGTCATGGAGAGGCAGTCAGAAAGCCTTATGGCATCCTTAGTCTTCAGGGAGACTCCAGCCCGATTCCAGCGTCCCGATTCTGCCGTGCTGCACCCCGCCTGCGGTTTTGGTTTGAGAAGGGTGCGTCCCTGCATGGCTCTGTAGAGCAGCGTTGTAAGGTTTCTATGTTTGGGCAGATTTATAGGGATCCAGCTGTAGTGTTCACCCATAGCTTCGTGACCGCGTTACGATGGACGGCGCGCGCGTCGGAAGAGTGGCCTGGAGACCGCTTGGCTTTTCGGAGCTCATCCCTGGTGCCCTGCAGGCAGGGGCTGCCATGAGACCACCCCAGGGTCCGCGGGGTTTCGGACACGGGCTCTGCACCTTGTCTTTAAAGTAGTTGTCCTCTCCTTTACCTGGACAAGAGCCTTTTGGGTGTGGGTGTCGTGGCTCTGGTGAAAGGACGAGCTCCTGCTGCAGCAGTTCCAGCCGCTGCGGGATGTGGGTTTGCTGGGCAGCGGAGCCCTCCTGGTACCTGGCTGCCCACGGAGCTTTCTGTTCCCGTGCGGAGCGAAGCGTCGGGGTTAAGTATCCACTTGTGTTACACCGAGGGGTAAATTCTTCATTAAACAACCATCCACGAGAGTAGATTTCTGGAACGCAGGGACGATGGGCCGGGAAGGTAGCGGTATTGCCGAGCAAGTCATTTCTCAAGTTGAATTTGCTGGTTTCTCTTCCCGCGTCTGTTGTTTCTCATTTCTGCCCTCAGGGCCACAAAGCGTATCCCCGGGAGTTCTGGAGGAGGCACTCGGGTGCCGGGAAACGGGCCGGCAGCCCGTGCCACCTGCCCGCACTCACTGGGCTTGAGCGACTCGGAGTTTACTGGGCGCAGCGAGCGGCAGCACCGACGGGACCCTGCGTTTGCCCGGGCGGGCGTTCCCGAAGCCGTGGTGTTTGTACTGCCGGGGCAACGGAGTCACCGGGTTTTCAAACTACATAACGGGGTGTTTGAACTTGCCGCATCCCTCTCGTTCCCTCTCTTTCTCCCTTTCCTGCCTGCAATGCCAAATCTCGTCAGGGAAACCCAGCCAACGCTAATCACTATTCCAGAAGCGCAGCCCTCCTCGGCTCTCGTGTCGTCCCGCTCCTCCCGAGAGACCGTGCTGGATGACTGCGAGCCCTTGTCGCCCCGTGCTGCGCGTTGGAAAACTTGTCACCGTGACAGTTACAATACCCCGGTTTTGACACCTGACGATGGAAATCGCCGCATAATCATGAGCGTGACAAATACTGAGGCCTCGTTTGAGGCTTTGTTGTGCTGTGGCAAAGTTTTCTACCCAAACGCCGTTGGAAAAGCAGGAACGCTGTAATAAGAAACCGCCCGGATTCTTTCCACAGAACCTTGTCATTAAATATTCAATTAGTGTGGTTTATTTTTATTCTCTTCTCCGCAGGTTCTGCATGCAGAAGAGTGTCAGGCTGGTGCCAGGAGTCACGCTGGATTTAATAGAGAAGTAAGCCAAATTCTATGATTTTTTTTTTTCCCTGTTGCTCTTAATTTCCTCGTTATTTCTAGCACTTTTGCCTGTGAGGAAATTTCTTTGGAAAGCTTTTCGCAGAGTCCGTACCTCCGGTATTCCTCATTCCTTGCCTTCCCGGGCAGCGCAGGGAGAAGCAGCGCCCATGAACGCGAGCAGTTGCTCGTGGAGCGGTGCCGCGGCGGGGGGCTACGGCTGCGCCGGGGCTCGCTCAGCCCGAGGAGCTCACAGCCCTGTAGCTCTCGCCCGTCGTGCCGTTATCCCGCTCCAGCCGGAGAAATGGGCGCTGCGGGCACAGGTTGTGGCCGTGTCCCTGCAGGCCCAGCGTCGAAAAGCCACGTGTGTGGCTGGTTTTGGCGTGGGTTTTGGCATGGGTTCTGACCGTGGGAGTGTTGACGGGAGGAGACGTGCTCGTCCACCCCACGGCACCAAAACCAGCTCATGGACAGGAAAATACGTGACCAAAAATGCTGTTTCTCACTTCCGCGCTGTGCTGTCCTGTCCTTGGCCTGATAACGTTGTTAGGTGTCAGCCTTCACACCTTTATAACGTGTTACGATCCTTTTCTCCCCCACCGTTTGAGCGTAACCACTGGTTCTGGCAGCTGAGACAAACTGACCAACCAGAGCAACTGTTCTCTACATTCTGCTTCGGTTTGTACAAACAAGGCAGACTTGGAAATGAGAGAGTCATGGAATCACAGGATGGTTTGAGTGGGAAGGGACCTCAAAGCCCCCCTGAGTGCCACCCCCTGCCACGGACAGGGACACCTTCCACCAGACCAGGGTGCTCCAAGCCTCATCCAGCCTGGCCTTGGGCACCCCCAGGGATGGGGCTAATAATTATTATCCTCTGCAGTCTTTGCTGGGTTTGAAGACTATTTGTTTTGAAGGGGAGCACACCGCTAGAGACAGGGCGGTAGATGTTTGCAGGCACTGGGTGCAGGAGTTCTGTGCTCCCTGCAGATTGGTTCTGGGTGCCCTGCTCTTGGAACACTGATACAGGCACGCAGACTGCCTGCGAGCGCGTCGTTAAAGACCCTGTGTTCCATTGCTGAGAAATTTTCCCTCAAGAAATACAGTTGTTGAGCTGATTAGGACTCTTCTGCCACACGGGTGTCCGGATTCCCGTTATCTTTTGTCTGAGGTGAGAACTGTAGAACTGAAGGGCGGCCTTAAAGTGGTTGGGAGAACAGGGATCTGGGTAAGCAGCGTGAATCCTTAATAGAAATATATTATCATAGTTCCTTGTGTGTTAATAAGCTCCTGCATGGTGGAGCGAAGTGCAGCAGTCATTCCTCGCTCGCGCTGCCGATGGCGCGTTAGCTGTTACAGCAGAAGCGGCGAGGGGCAGATTGCGTCAGCTAAAACCTCTGGTTCGGTTTTCGCTTTAGTAAATCGCTCCATGTTAACTTGCACGTTTTACATCCAGACGAGGTTAAAAACGCTCCTCAATGCCACTGGCTCTTCCGCAATGTGTATTTTGGAGTCAGGGGTATTTAGTCATGCTCATTTTATACGTGGAAATGTGATTATCCCACCTCATCTCAGCTGGGGAAGCTAAGCAGAGATTCTTAGAAAGCTGCGTTTCGCTCGTCTTACTGAAATCAGCCCAACCTCTCGGTTCACAGTCGAGACAGGCCCCCAGCCGTGCGTTGGAGAGGTTTCCAGAGCTGCCTCACCCAGGGGAAGGTTCCCCCACCGGGCATTGTTTTCTCTGAACCGCTGCGAAGACGCGGTGGGTTTCGGTGTTCTCCTGGTTTCCAGGGGATGCGCAGCAGGAAGGAAATCTGCCCGGGGGTGTCCCGCGTGCTAGCAGGGGTTTGGCGTGGCAAGGCCGGCTGGGACTGGCGTGAAAAGCTGTGTGGTGGTAGAAGGGCGCGTGGTGCCCTGACTGCCGTTTGACGGGCAGCGTGACGGGGAGGGGGTGTTGGCCGCCTCCGCTGGGCAACAAAGGCAGGCAGCAGCTCTTCCCGAACCCATCGGCACAGTGACCACATTATGTTAATTGCAATTACCATATTGCTACAGGAGTGTATCTAATCAGAGAACACAGGGTGAGGGAAGGCCCGAGCCGGGTAGCTCGAGAATCAGCCCCGCTGAGCACCCGAACGTGCTGCCGAGGGTTAAATGCTCGTGTACATAATGCTTCGCTGGCAGAAAAGGAGTGTTCTTGCTGGTAACGCCACAGCACCCGTGCGTTCTTTAAAGGCTGTCTCCGAGGAAAGGTTCCCGTGGATATCAAATATTTAAACCCCCTAATTTCTCAATTACAGAAAACACGTGGTGGTTGTTACAGCCTTGAGATAGGCCTCGAGTACTCCCTGGGCCTGTATTGTAACGCTGCTCTCTTGAAAACTGGGGAAGGAAGGGGTTGATACTGCAATGGAGCTGCAGACTTGGAGATGAAATTAGGCTGCACCTTGTTTGAAGGGCGCAGATTTCTAATGCTCCAGGCTAAACCCGCGTCCTGCTAAATAACCGGGTGGTGTCTCCTGGTGCGCGTTCGTGGTCCAGATCTGCTGCGGCGAAGCCGGAATGATCCCTCGGTTAGAAATAAAGATCGTCGCTGGAGCCGGGCAGTAAAACGTAAAGAAAGAAAGGAAGAGAAAATAGGTTGGTGGAGTACTGGGAATTTGGGAATCTCTGGCTGCGGCTTCATGTGGCAGCAGCAGTGTCGGGCATTCCGCCTGCCTTTTCTGCTGGATCACAAGCCGTCCTCTCCGCTGTGCTGGCACGTGTTGTGTGGCTGCAGCGGGGAGTGGGCTGGGGCTTTGTTCTGCTTTAAAAACGTTTTGAAAAATTCCTAAGGAATTGTTTAGCTTGGTGGGGGCGGGAATACGGAGCTGGGTGCCGAGAATCAGGGGTGTACAACAATGCTTTGGTCTGTACTGCTGCATCAGGCTCCCTCTCCCGACATCACGTTCTCCAGAGAGCAAGGATGGTGTGTTCCTTTCCTGGGATTTTTTTTCCCTGGGTCCATTTTGCAGAGGGAGGGAATTCCCTAAACAAAAATCCCGGTGACCTGAGAGCTGTTCGTGCTTGGGGGGGCAGCATTTAGGGGACAGTCTGTTGAGATAACCACACGAATGTGGTGCCAGGAGTCACGTCTGAGGCAAACAGGAGCCCCATCCCGTGCTGCCGGGGTTCGGTGACAAAGGGCCTTTTCCGAGTCTCAGCCCTGCGTCACGTAGGCAGGAGCAGAGCGGGAGAAATCCCTCTCCTGCAGCCTGTGCTGTCGCTGTTCGGAGAGCAGAGAGACCGTCTCTAGGCTGTCACTCAGCAGCACAAAATCCATATATAAAAATCACTAGGAATAACAAAACTGAGACTAAAATGAATTTCGGCTCCACTCTATTGTTGAATGGCACAGAGTGGAAATTACGGATGTTTTAATGTGGGTTGATTATTATGAGTGACCGTTCAGTAGGAGCCACTTTAAAGGTGAAATAGGAAAAATGAAATCCCAGGATACCACACGGCAAAGGTGCTGTAACTGGAGAAGACGTGGAAATTGTACTGTAATGGAACGAACCCCTTTGGTGCTCCCTCTTGGAATGTGGCTGATGGGTTGCCTTCAGGATGGTGACCTGGCGGGCAGGCGCGGAGAGCACCTCCTTAGGATCACGGTTCTTTTTCCCGGGTGATCCCAGTAGCAAACACCAGTTACTCCAGTCCCTTTCCCTCTGCCCAGCTGGCACGCTGTGCGGGAGGGTCCAGGCTCGCATCGAGCCGGAGCAGCAGCTCAGGCTGAGTGCGCTGGCCAAAGGGGGGACCGCGCAAAGCCCCCGGCTCCCCGTGCCGCTCGGGGTTACAGGCGTGTGGCTCTGGCACTCTCCCCTCGGAGCGTGACCCCGCCAGCCGCTTTTGGCTGACCTCTTGAAGTGAGCGCATCAGTCTTGGAGGGGGCTTTGTGTGTGGAGAGCCGTTGGGAAAAGTCAGAAGGATGAGAACTGTCCCAGCATGGCAACGCTTTTGCTGACTGTTCTTCTCTTTGAATAAGCAAAATTGTGTGAGCAAACGGGGCCAAACGCTACGTGGGAATTCCGTTTCCATCAGGATGTGGCGCCTTCTAAAATACACAGCCTGCCGGCACGAGGAAATGCTGCCCGAGCCGGAATTCAGGCCTGGCAGGACTCGGCAAGATCCGTAACCAGATGGGGAAAGGCTTTTGCCGAAAGGAGGGGGTGGTGGTGTCTTTGGCAGGAGCAGGCAGGGACAGGCTGTCACCCCCCGGGAAGGGACTGATGGCACAAGGGGGTTCTGGTGTTGGCAGCACCGTGGTCCTCTGTGGCAGGTCTGTCACCACCGCCGCCACCGGTTACGATGGCTTTGAGGGTGTTCAGTAACCATGGGCCACTCCGAATTCTGAAATGCCGCAGCTTTGTTTACCCTGTATTTTATTTACAGTGGAAAAACTCCAAGCTCTCAGCCCCTTTATTTTCATAGAACCACGGAGTGGTTTGGGTTGGAATGGCCCTTAAAGATCATCAAGTTCCAACCCCCCTGCCACGGGCAGGGACACCTTCCATAGCCCAGGGTGCTCCCAGCCTCATCCAGCCTGGCCTTGGGCACTCCCAGGGATGGGGCATTTTCTCCTAGACAATGCAGCGAAGGCGTTGGAGCGTATTTCAGGATCAGGCATTCGCCACGCTGTAAGCGGGATTGTCTGCCACGCTACCTGCCGGTAACAGAGGGCTCGTTAGTTCTGGGGTCGAGGACAGGCTTTGCTTTTGACTGTAGCGTTCTGGAAAGTTTCTGTTCTGTAAGAAACCCGGTTTTGTTGGCACGGAGTGTTTAGTTTTATCGCGTTGTTGCAGGGTATCAGGCCCTGGCGTAGGCAATGCCTGTTGTAAACACACAGTGAAGGTCCCACTCGAAAGGATGGTTTTCATGGCAACCCTTCATTCCTGTCTCCGTACAGCGGGATGACAGGATTGAACACCGGCGTACAAAGCTTTGCAGCGCTCCTCAACAAATAATTCACGACCCTCCAACGGTTCGTCTCTCCCAAGCGGTTTGCCGAGGTTTCCGCAGCCCGCTCGCGGCACGCCTCTGTCGGTCACGTTCCTTTGCCTGTTGTCTCTGGGCGCCGTAACTGTTCATCCTGTCGAAGCGGCCCTTGCCAGTTCGAGAGATTTGCACAGCGTACGCCCTGCCTGCGTCGCTGCGTCACCGTTCCCTGAGGCGCTTCTCCCTCTTTCGCCCTGTAAGGGTGAAAAGTGGCCCATACTCAGGCTATTGGCTTTCCCAGGACTGGCACTATCGCGTGTGTGCCGTCTGCATCCGTGCCAGAGCACCTTGTGTTGTGAAGTGTGACGGTCCTGGAGCGTCTCCCAATGTTGTGTCTCATGTTCCCAGAGACACAGCGGAGCCCAGCCGAAGGGAAGACCCGGCATCCTTTGAAGCGAACGCTTCTCCCTGTAATTGAAGTGATTCGTGGGATTTTGCTATATTTCTGACAAGGACATGGATGGTTCCACCGAGCACGAGCTCTTCAGTGACCCTGACATTTGGAGTCCTCGTTTCCCACAGCAGACTGCCGTGATTTAGCTCTCTGTAAGGGCGTCTGTCGGGAAGCTGAGGGAAGAAGCAGGCGAGAGCCCAGGGATGTTAAATTGTGGTGAGCAGCTGGGACAGCCTGCCCTTCTTCCCTTCCCTTCTCTTCCCCTCCCTCAGCAGTAGTTTTTACAAACGAGGGCCGCTTTGTCCTGCCTGTCAGAGCAGTAACGTGAAAGGCGTCGGGGGGAGCGATACCGAGGCGGGAGCGATGTTCCTCGTGGGGAAGAACGCTTTCTGGAGCTTTGTGCTGCCCTGGTAACGTGGGTGCAGGCCCACGTAGAAATTTAGAGGAGCTTGTGTTTACCGTGGCGGGATGGATTGGAAGGAGCACGCTCTGCTGGGAAAGGGTCTCGCCCCGAAGTATTTCATCTGAGGAACGACAGTGAGTTTGTGTAGTGGGACTGCAGGAACAGCAAAAGTAAAGTGACCTCTGCAGCTTTAGGAGAGGGGTAGGTGATGGTTAAAGCAAACAGCATAATGATTATTTCAAACAAACCCTCGTACCCGTGCGAAGAACCCGACGGGGCGGTGCTGTAGGTCTCTCGTGGCTTCCAGTACGTGGTGGTGGCTGGCTTAACGCAGTGCTGTGGGGCAGCTCTCCCAGCTGGAGTGGGGCTCGGTACCCCAGTTCCTGGAGATGCAGGCGCTAGGTGTTGTGTTTAGCTGATGGTCGGCTGGTTCGCTGTCCCTGTCGGAGTATATTCGATTGCACTCCGAGGGTTGTGACTCTTCTCTTGCCTGTTTAAAGTTTAATTATCGGCGGTGATTAAGATCAAGTGTCACCGAGTAATACTGTGTTAAAAATCCCTTCCTCTGATCGCTCAGCTTGTCATCGGAGCGTCACAAACTGTCCTCCAGGTTCCGGGTGCGAGTTTGAGATTCCCGTCCAGGACCAGGAAACACACGGTGTTTCTTTCCATCTGCCACCTTCCAGTGCGGAGTGTTCCGCCTTTATCGGATCCCTGCGCGCCGCTCCGGGAGCAGCCCTGCTGCCAGTTCCCTTCCAGCAGCCGCTCCCGGTTCCAGCTCGGCCTCTGCCAGCTCGGCTGGGCGTTGTGCGGTTGTGGAAGCGCGTTGCCTCTCGTTCTTGTGCCGTTCCCACCCGGTTTTCAACGCCCCGAACAGCATTAACCCTCGCGATGCTGGAGCTGGGCACAAAATCAGCCTCTTCCTGGCTGTATGTGAAGGCAGAAGGAAAATGAGCTCGCCTGATGCCACGTGAGGATGGCATCCTGTTGGCTCTTGACCGCAGGCCCACGTAGGCAGCCGTATCTCTGTGAATCTGGCAGCCGGTCTGAGACAGGCCAGTTGTGTCGTGAAAAAATACCAAGTGCATTTTAACATCCCAGATGAAACCTATGTTCTATTAACGAGTAGCTACTTTAAGTCTTGAAATACAGAACCGAGCAGCATACCTTGCTCCCCAAGGCGGTCACGAGGGGTTCCCACGGTTGGGCTGCTCGCAGCAGCTCGGGGTGTCAGCCTGCCGTTCCTGGGGGCGCCATCCGTACGAGGCGCGTCGCCTGCATTGAGTGAAGAGGTTTTAGTATGAACAGCGCGCAGAACTCTCCATCCGGTGTCCGGGTTCGAACTCGACCGTGAAACCCCCTAGTTCTGTCTCCGCTGGAATCTGGCTCAAAAGGGGCCGTCAAACGGCTGGGGCTGAGCGTTTGCTCGGGAATCTCGGCGAGGATCCCTTTGGTTTCTAATTAACAACGCCCTGACTTCCCAAGCGCTGCTACCTCGCTGCGGAGGGTGTTCTGCAATGCAAATATTGATGTGAAATCCTCTGGCCTCGTGTTCCCGCTGCTGGCTCTGGGGCATCCGTTAACAAACGCTCTCTCGGAGATGTGTGCTTTTCCTGTTATCGAGACAGACAGGAGTTTTTTCCAAGATGTTAATTTCTAGCTGGTTTAGAAACAGAAATACGAGGGAAAACGCTTCATCTGAACCTGCGTGGAAATAATTCTGCTGCATGTATCGGAAGAAGTTGCCATAGAGGAAGTGCTGGCTTCGTGTCGTTAGTCCTGAGACTTTTAGTATTTGGGAACTTGTCACAGGAGGGAGGTGAGGTGCGATGGGATTAAATCCTTAGGATGTCTTACTGCGTTGTGTGCATAGAATCACAGCGCGGCTTGGGTTGGAGGGGCCTTAAAGCTCCCCCAGTGGCCTCCCTGCCAGGGAAAGGGACACCTTCCACCAGAGCAGCTTGCTCCCAGCCTCCTCCAGCCTGGCTTTGGGTACTCCCAGGGATGGGGCACCCACAGCTTCTCTGGGAACCTGTCCCAGTGCCCCCCACCCTCTGCGGGAAGAATTCCTTCCTGATGGCCCATCTCCATCTCCCTCTTTCCGGTTAAACCCGTCACCCCTTGTCCTGTCACTCCCTGCCCTTGGAAGAAGTCCCCCCTGGATTTCTTGTACCCTCCCAGGCACTGGACTTAAAACTTCCCGGTCCTGTTGACACTTTCCCAAGGGGGAAGAACGCTGTGCTCGAGGGTGCCAGGTGGGGTTTGAGTGTCTGAGTATTAATAAAGGCAGCCCAGGACCGAGGCTGTGGGCCTTGGTTTGTGGATCGTGACACAGGCAGAAGCTGGGGGTGGTGAGGAACCCTTTACAGCCGCTTTGAAGTAGCGTTGTGTGTCGACTGGGAGTCGCACTAGGCTGCCGTTTGGTGTTTCGAATCACAGACATCCGACTGCGTGTCGGCCCCGTAGTTCCTTTGGGCCCCACGCCGTATTACAGGTGAACAAACTCGGTGTGAGATCTCGGTTCAGCTCCTGGATGGATTAAACTGGAGTGACTTTTTCGGTCTAGAAAAGCAAGATCCCGGATCAGCAAGATTCCTGGCAGAACATCGCGGTTCCACCTTCACCGAACGTGCTTCGGTCAGGCCGTTGTCTCTGGTGTGTCGGTGCTTACAGTAGCCAGTGTTGAGCCCAGGGGAGACCGTTGGTTTGTCTGGTCTTCTGCGTCTCTCAGGCTGTGGGGCGTCACCAGGTTCCTCCTCACCTGAGCCAGACAACTCCTGCTCCTCTGAAGCGTGTGCGCCGTGAACCTTTGAAAGGTGAACGCTGGATTGCTGCCCTTTCTTTTGGTGTCGAGTGCTCTTCGTTCTTCCCCCCCTTGTGTGAAGTGTTTGTTGGCACCGAGATTTTTCGTTCTTGTAGGTGCTTATCCACAGCGTTCGGGCTGTTCCTTGGAAGGGTGGGTAGAGTGACCTCCTTAAACTCCTCGCTGCGCGACGTTCATTCACTAGGGGGTTTTTTTATTGCTATTTTCTGCACGTTCTACATTTTGTATTCCCAATTTTCATAGAATCACAGAATGGTTTGGGTTGGAAGGGACCTCAAAGCCCCCCCAGTCCCACCCCCTGCCATGGGCAGGGACACCTTCCATAGCCCAGGTTGCTCCCAGCCTCATCCAGCCTGGCCTTGGGCACTCCCAGGGATGGGGCACCCACAGCTTCTCTGGGAACCTGTCCCGGTGCCCCCCACCCTCTATGCAAAAAGGCATTTCCGTTGCTTCCCAAAACTCGACAGCAGCTCTGTGAGATCCTCCCCGACCTTTTCCCTCAGCTCAGTTATCTGTAGACAATTCCTTGTTTCTCGGCCTTTATCTGGCACTTCCCCTGCAAGCCAGCTCAGTGTAGTGGAAAGTGTGTCTAGCAGCACGAATCCGTGGTTAAGAACTACGGGTCTGGACATACCGTCCTTTGTGAGCCTCGACTGTGGCTTAGGGGTGTGCACGGGTGTGTATCTCCAAAAAATAAGGGATTTAATAGGAAATGTACCTCTTTTCTCACTTGTAGGATTCCTGGAAGACTGAATGACAGGAGAACTCCCCTGGGAGAGCTGAATTGGATCTTCACCGCTATCACAGACACCATTGCGTGGAACGTCTTGCCCAGAGGTAAGACTTGGGGCAGGGGAGGCAAGTTGAGATTGGAAGTCAGCATTGCTTATTGCGAGACGAAGGATGAAGAGTAAGATAAAGGAGATGCTGAAATAAGGAGAAAGTTAAAGCCTGATGCTGAAAGAACAGATCCGTCTGGATCTTAAGGCTGGTTGATGTTTTTAGTTCGCTCTTTCTACCAGAAGCGCTTCAGCAACCTGATCATTAGAAACCAGAAGGGTTTTTGCCGGTGCTGGGATGATTGCTTTAGCTTGAATGATTTCCTCTCTTATCGTACATGTGAAAGACAATCTATTTTCTTCCAGCTGTTCGTATCAGAAATAAAGGGTTTTTCCTTCTTGCTGGTAAGACAGTCTGTGTTTCCCACGAGTAACTGCATCCCGTTCCTTTACCTCTCTCCTGCTCTGAATTAGTTCTTCTGGAGCACCAGTGGCCAGCGCTGCAAACGGTTTTCCACCTGTGCTCGGTAGTGCATGAACATGAATTCGGAGATGGTGCCGCTGCGACCTTTTAGGGGTCATTTGGCTCCTCGTAAGCCCGTCAGACTGGCAGTTCGCAGTGAACTGTTCTGCGCTCAGTAGTACGGAATGGTCCTGTTCTCCCTCAGTTGTTCCCCGAAGCTCAGGGAGGCTGAGTGTAAGTGAAACTCCAAAAGAAGCGTTTTATCCAAAACCGACAAAACCCAACCTGAGCTAGAAAGTATTTAATTCTGTTAGCGGCGAGCGACTGCGATGTTCTAGGGGGACTCAGAGGGCAGATTTCCATTTAATACTCCTCATACCACGTCCCTGCAAAGCTGCCGTAGATCCCTCGTTAATGGAGTAAAATATTAATGTGTTTTGATGTTTTAAAGGATTTTTGCATATTACCTGAGGTACTCCCGAAGAGAAGCATCCAGTAACTCGGGCAATCTCTTGGCAGATCTTTTCCAGAAGCTCTTCAGGCAAGACCTGCTGGTGGCCAGTTTATTTCGGAACTTCCTCTTGGCAGAAAGAATCATGAGATCCTACAACTGCACCCCGGTCAGCAGCCCTCGCCTACCTCCCACCTACATGCACGCGATGTGGTAAGCGACAGCCCGCGGGTTACGCTCGCCGCCGGGCGCTGGTGCCGCGGGGACATCTCGGGCGCTGTAGTCGCGGAGGGTTGCTGCTGCTTGAGCCTGCTCAGCGCTTTACGAAGGCGGGGGGCAGGAATGAAGCAGCATGTGGAAGCGTAATACCCGTCTCCAAATGGGTTTCTTCCAGGTGCGTGCGTAATTAGAGCGCGGTTCTGCGACGCGGGAGCTGCGGTTTAGCCGTGTGGCCAAGTAGGAAGGAAATTAGGCTTCTGCTGCCGTTGTTTTGACGAAGTAAAGCGACCCACCTGGGACTGTGAAGGGTGGGGAGAGCTGAGGCCAGAGGGAAAAAGGCTGAACTTGCACTGTTGAACATTTTTGCTGCAGAGTTCATCTACTTTTACTGTTGCTTTTAAGATGATTCATGAAACAGAGGTGACAGAGCTATTGAAAAGCTCTTACGGGTGGTTCTGTCAAACGAATGTCCCGTGCAGAAGAAAAATGAAAAGGATAATAACAGTAGTAACAAAAAGACTTGCTTTCATTTTGTCATTCGCTGTGATGAAGGATGGAGCAGTGCAGAGCTTGGCTGGGCGCAGACGGGTACGGTCAAGGTAACGTGGCTCCCATCGGAGGTGACGCGAGCTGGGTAACGCGCTAAAAGGCGAATAAACGGGAGCGTGGCCCGGGGGGCTCGGTTTGCCTGCCTTTTCAAAATCCTTTCGATACGTTTCCTTCCGAAAACCGTGGAGGAAAGCGAACGTAGAGGAGGCGTGAAGTGATGGTGGCCCGTGTCAAACGGGGCGCAGCACCGCTGCGTTCACGTGACGTGGCGGGGGCTCTCTAAGGAGCGGAGTCGAGCGAACGACGGCGAGCCCCGTCGGCGTTGGCGGTCGTCGAGGAGGCGCGCGCTCTGGCGCAGAGGTGACGGAGTCACTGGAAAGCACGGAGGCAAACGGGGAAGGCTCGCGTGGGACTGTTCGCGGCCGGGCAGCCTCCCTAAGCGCGCGTTTGTGCCTGCGAACAGCGCGCTGGGTTAGCAGCTTTTGAGGAAAACGGATTCAGTCGCTCGTAAATGAGGTGAGTTGGTCTGTGGCTGTGTCGTGCGAGGGACTGGGACGTTTGTAAGCGAAGGGTAGAAACGGACGCCAGAGTTCCCACTGCGCAGCTCCGTGTGGCAGAGCCTGAGCCGCGGAACTCGGCACTTCCAGCCGCAGCCGCTTGGAACACGTCTGGGTGGAAGTTTTGAAATGAAACCAGTAAATTTCTCGAGATATTTGCAGCTTGCTTATTGCCAGCCTATTAAAAATCTAGATTTCTCGTTCCTTTGGGGAATATAATTCATCCTCATTGCCAGCATATTGAAAGCCTGTGTTTCTGGTTTCCTGTGGGAATATAGCTTGGAGCTGGTGTTGCCATCCACGGGCTGAACCACAGGAAGGAAACTCGGAACTCCTATTCTGCCCCTCTCATAGATCTGTGTGGAAACATGAGGGATTCCAGAGGCACGTTCTTGTCTTTGCTCGTATTGTAGTTCCTCTTGTGAAAACGGTGCTGTAAAGTCCTTCCTAAAGCCCTTTGGACCCTACCACAGTCACTGACGCTGCTTCTCAGGATTTGTCGGAAGGAGTTCCTTAAGAAAAGTGTCACGCTGGTCTGTTTACCCTTGTGAATCCCAAACACTAGCAAAGTAGACAGCAAGTGAGCAGAGAATCCCTTGACACACTCTATCCAGTGCCCTCCAAAAGCTGCTCACTCTGGAGCAAGTCTGGCAAAGGGAAAATTCCACTTGGTCCGAGGTGGCTCAGTTCGTTATTATGAACTTCCAGTCAGGACAGATTTAGAAACTAATTTAGGGCTTGCTTAAATGCTTTCTAAAAATGGTATCTGTACTTATCTATCACCTTTCATTCAAGAATTTTCTGGTGGGTCTCTGCTCTGAAACATCCAAACCCATTTTTCCGTGTACATAAACCAGGTGATGTGACTGGAGGGCAGGAGAGTTGCCCAAAGCAGTGTTGAACCTACATCTGCATGGTTTCACCAAGAAGGGCACCGTGTTCCCTTGCGATATTCTTGATGCTCCGAGGGCTGGAGCCCCTCTGCCATGGGGACAGGCTGGGGAGGTTGGGGGGTTCAGCCTGGAGAAGGGAAGGCTCCGGGGAGACCTCAGAGCCCCTTCCAGTGCCTGGGGGGTACAAGAAAGCTGGGGGGGGCTTTTCCCAAGGGCAGGGAGTGACAGGACAAGGGGTGACGGGTTTAAATGGAAAGAGGGAGATGGAGATGGGCCATCAGGAAGGAATTCTTCCTGGAGAGGGTGGGAGGCACTGGGACAGGTTCCCAGAGAAGCTGTGGGTGCCCCATCCCTGGGAGTGTCCAAGGCCAGGCTGGAAGAGGCTTGGACTTGGAGCACCCTGGGCTGTGGAAGGTGTCCCTGCCTGTGGCAGGGGGTGGCACTGGCGGGGCTTTGGGGTCCCTTCCCACCCGAACCGTTGTGTGGTGCATATTTAGGAATCGGGAGAGCTGATCTCTGTGACCCTGCCCTGTTTGGTAGGCTCTGCCATACTTCAATCCTCCGAATCTTCCTTACTTTTATTGGCTTTCTCGGTTTCACCTGCTCAGGTGTAAACCCTCCCGGGCACGGGCTCTGCGTTCGTAGGGAGCCTCAGCTGTAGGTTCTTGGCTGCTGCAGCAGCACTGTAGTGCAAGCATTCATATTAATGCCTGTTGACTGACTGGCTGTGCCGTGCGGCTGGGAGAGTCGTTCTGTCTATTGTGCCGTACAGTGGGGGGCCTGGTGCTCTGTCAGCACCTTGATCTCCCTCGTGATGGGTGATGGTTTATGCATTACTGCTGTTGGCAGCAGGTTGTATTCATGGCCCCTGAAAAGACCTAATAATGTGTTTGGAAATATTTCCCAGCGTAGGTCATATATTAAAACCAAAGTACCTTAATTATAGCTTTGGAAGAGCGATGATTTGTCCACAACAGAAATACTGCAATAGCGTACGCGCCGGCCGTGAAATTCTGGCTGAAAGTCATAATATACTGCAAATGAAATAAGCTTGAAATTCTGGCTGAAAAGAAAACGGTAATAGAGCAACCCAGTTCCAGGTGAGAGCGGAGCCGGAGTCTGAGCTCTGTGGGAGCTGCAGCGTGGGTGCGGGGCTGCCCGCCGGCGCCTCGAAGGGGTGAGGCTCTCGGCTACACAGAGAGGCCGGCTGTCTCCGCAAGAAGGCGGTGATCGCTCGAAAGGGTGTTTGGAACCGTTTGGCATTTGAGGGATCAGATTAATTCAGGTGACGCCGCTGATTTCACTGGGTTGGGTTTGTGTCCGTGGGCGAGTCTTAACGTCTCCAAGACCCATTAACGGACTACAAATAGTTTAATGGTGGGAAATGTGGGACAGAAATAGCAAAGTCTGTGCTTTAAGTTGGGGCTGGAGCGGGGGGATGGTTGGTAGAAGGAAGGAGGATTTCACGGCAGTAAATATTTTGTAGAAATAGCTGTGGCTGAGCAGCTTCCAGCGCCCTCCCTGCAGCAGCTCAGGGGCTGGTGGGAAGCAGGTGAATTCAGGCTGGAATCTGAAAATCCGATCAAACGGGGTCCGTTGTCGGATTGTGCTTGCAAAAGGAACAAGCATGACAAATCTTGTCCAACGCGCTTGATAAAGTCTGAAATATTTAACAGCTCCATTCGGTTCCGAGCAAGCAGGTGCCCGGGCCCCAGGACTCCAGCTGGCTTCCACTTGGCCTGCGATGCTCCTCAGCGCGGCTCTGCGGCAGGAAATGCTCATTTTCACGGGTATTATGTGCGCTGCGGTATCACACAAACTGTTCCCGGGAGAAGAGAGGCTGTTAAAAGGCATCAGAAACACGTTAGGAAAAAAAAAAAGAAGTGCTAGATGAGAACGGAAAGCATTAAGCACTGAGTCAGCCCGGAAAATTGGGGTGTCAGAAAACATGCCTTCACGACCTGCCAGCTCACGGAGCACACGTAGGTTCTCCGTACCCGTCGTTTTTGCTGGTGTGGTGTTACTGTGGGCTTCCGGTGCCGAGCGCGGCGTGGATCTGCACGATAGAACCGGGCGTCTGGCGGCGCCGGAGCTCTCGGCCTTCAGTTTCCACGTCCAAACTTGGCGTCGCCTCCGGGAGCAGCGCGCGGGCAGCTGACGCGTCCGCGCTGAGTTAGCGGTTTAAACGGTGCTGCTGTAACGGAACTGGTGTTGAACTGAGGCGGGGGGGGGGCGCATGTGAGTAGGGACTTGGTGCCGAGGGGCGATGAAGAATTGAAACTAGGCTATAGAGACAAATATCTGAGTATTGCAGTCACGGGAGGAGGGAGTTAACGATGGAATTCCGGGGAGCTCTTTCCCGGTTTAATTGTTAGTCAGAATTAGGGAGGAGCAGCGCCTTTTCATGTCTAATGTTGATGTATTTCTGAAAGGCCGTGTCCTCTCCCGGGATGGTGGCTGGTGTCCGTCGTGTTGAGTGCCTTGGCCTGATGGATCCGTGCAGAGATGCAGGGCACCGGTGGCTTGTTTGCCTTGCAGACCGTTGGCTTGCGGCGTTTCCTTCCGTGTTTTGGATAAACAAAAACACTTTCCTGCCTCTTTTTTCAACTGAGTCAATCTTCCAGCCAAGGAGAGGGCTTAATGCACATTTATGCTGAAATATATACGGGAGCTGCATGAGGGTAACTCTCTTTTCTCAGTAGCTGGACGTAAGGGGTCCCCATCCTACCACAGTGGAAAGTCGGTGAGTTTGACCACGTCCTGCAACGAGGTTGCTCCACGCTGTGCCGTGAAGCAGCTGCAAAGGGCTCGTTGCCTTTTTTGAGGTGTGAAATTATTAAAGTTTCCAGCTCTCAAACAAGCCCAAGGGCAAGTACGGCCGTGCCATGGGGTTGATTGCATTAAACAACCCTTTGAGCTTGTGGTTGGAGGGCTGGGGGTCCCACTGACGGGTCATGGAACCGTAGAATGGTTTGGGTTGGAAGGGACCTTAAAGATCCTCCAGTTCCAACCCCCCTGCCCTGGGCAGGGACACCCTCCACTGTCCCAGGTTGCTTCAGGCCTCATCCAGCCTGGCCTTGGACACTCCCAGGGATGGGGCATCCACAGCTTCTCTGGGAACCTGTCCCAGTGCCCCCCACCCTCTCTCTGGGAAGAATTCCTTCCTGATGGCCCATCTCCATCTCCCTCTTTCTGGTTAAACCCATCATCCCTTGTCCTGTCCCTCCCTGCCCTTGGGAAAAGCCCCCCCCTCTTACAGGGTCACTTGAGCTTCACCTCCTGTGGTGCCTCTCTCCAGGTTCTCTGGAGTTCCTGCCTCGTACCCACTGGTTTTAGACCACACGGAGATGGCCACCTCCTGGTAGGTGCTGTACGACAGGAATCCTTTGGCCCAACCAGTCGCTGCATGGGGTTGCTTGGTTTTGTTGCCCTTTTTGGGGAGACAGAACAGGAACATGTATAAAACCTTACGCTGAGCAGGTGACAGCTTCTGACTGAACTGGGGGGTGCGAGGCGGAGTTGTCCTCTCTCCTTACTCGGGTGCTCCATCAGTTTGTTGTGCACACAGAGCCATTGGGACAACACTATAAAAATGCTCATTAAGGCGTTGTTCAGTAGCAGGATGCAGTGGGGTCGTACACTGCGATACTCCGGTAGGTTATCGCCCAGCCGATGCCTCATCCTATCGTCTCGTTGCCGCGAGCGGGCTGGGGGCCTTCGGGAGAGCGCCGTGAGGGAGAAAGGACGCCGAGGTATTGCCCAGCTCTTTTTGTACCTGCTGGAGTGAAAACAAATCTTCCAAAGCACTTAGCAATCTCTGCAAGGAAGGAAGGGGGGCAGTGACCTCTTTCATCAATCATTGCTGGGATGCAACACCGCCCATCCTTGCTCCCCTGCTGCTTCCTAATTTCTCTCTTCTGTGTGTGCTGAAGTGTAATATTGGTCCAGGCAACGTGTCTGCAAACGGCCCCCGTTGCTACTCCCCTTTGGCATATTGGCACGGCAAACGCTGCTCCGCCCCCCCGCCCCAGCCGTTGTTTTCACCGTGACCGTAACAAGCGGCTGTCCCTTCGTTCCCCTTCCCGCGCTCCGTGGCGTTACCCCTTCGCCGCTCCCTCCTGGCTTGGTTTGAATCGTTTAACTGTCGTGGTGCCTGCTTCATCGTCCGTTTTGCCGCGGCACTGCCTTAACGGTGTGGGAGCTCATTCACGAGTCGGGCAACCTGAAGTCCCGCGACTACCGTGGAGCCGCAGGTAGTGACCGGCCGCTTCAGGCAGAGCTGCCGTTGGCCGTCCCCTTGAGAGGGGGGAGAGGTCCTGTTTGCAGCGGAGGCGGAGCGCAAGCGGTGTCTTGGCGTGGGTTGGGAAGGCGGGAGAATCGTTTTCTTGGGGTTGATGGGCGTCTCTGGCGGTTGGTGCGACTCAGCCGCTGCCCGGCCTGGGGCGAGCAGTGGCGTTGGTGGTCACCCTGCCAGGAGATGGAGTGGCGCCCGCTGGGGGGCTGCGCTGGCTGGTAACGTCCCGGGTTTAGAAGCGTAAAAAGGGGTTGTGTTTTCATCTACTAAAATACCTTTTAACGTTTTCGTTTGCTGACCGCCCTTAGAACCTTTGCCGCTGGACCTTGAGGGCCGCTTTCCGCCTTTTGATAGCGGCGTTGGTGCGTCCTACCTGAAACGCCTTGGAGGAGCTCGGCATCCCAGCCGCGTGCCTCTGCGGCGCCGGGGGCGCGCCGAATCCAACGAGACTGGCTGTCTCTGGTCTCTGAACCGTCTTTCTCCCGTTTAGTCAAACTCAAAGGCGCGACGCAGCGACGTTTTCCCATGTTTGAGAGGATTTCTTCAGGCGGTGCTGCCCGCTCCTCCGAGATCCCCGAAAGGCGGAAATATTCCCTCTTTGCTTGAAGTAAAATTATCTTTACATTTGTACTAATTGACTTGGCCTCTGCCTCAGCCAAGAATAAATCTCTCTCTCCTCAGCTCTGTGTAAACATTTTGACTCCAGCATGGGTCTTTATTGAGCATGTGGGAAGCATTAGTTGCCCGCGCTTTGATTATCTCTTGATTACCTCTTAATTATATTGGCAGCATATTGTCAAGTGGAAGGTGAATGCTGTGGAGCGGAGGGACGCACTCTGGGGCAGCCGAAACAAGCTGCAGCTCTTCAATGCATAGAAAAAACGCAGGAGCGTACGGTTTGTTCTTCCATCTAACTGGAGAGATTGTTTTCCGTCGGGAACAGCTGCCAGTTCGGCTAACGGGATGGATTTTGCTCGGCGGTTGTTCTAAGGGAAGGCTTTGTTTGGCTCAAAACAGGGTGATTTAAGAACTTATTAGGGCAGGTAACTCAAATACACTGCATTGATTATCACCTATGGCCTTACGTCTGCAAACCTGCCTGGGAGAAGGAAAATTGCTCGGCCTGTTGATGGTAACACACGGCGGCCACGGAAGAGCAAATGTGTCTGGAGAGGAAAGGAGCCTCGTTTGGGTAAGAACCCAGCGGGTGGTGGGTTAGCTCCTCTCCGGGTGCATAAACCCGGATGTTGACGTGGAAAGTGCGTGGAACGTCTGTGGGTGGAGGAGGGACGATCGTTTCTGGGGTAGAAAGGAACCCGTTTGCTTTTTTAGAGGTGTTTTAGGAACTTTGGAGTCCAAATGCATTTACCTTAGTTCGGGCCTCTGGCGGTTTGTGAGCGTTTTGAAGCCGGCCGGTCGCACGTTTCATTTGCACTGAATCAACAGCAGGAGGACACGGAGCTGTTGGAGCGAGGCCGGAGGAGGCCACGGGGATGCTCCGAGGGCTGGAGCCCCTCTGCCATGGGGACAGGCTGGGGGAGTTGGGGGGTTCAGCCTGGAGAAGGGAAGGCTCCAGGGAGACCTCAGAGCCCCTTCCAGTGCCTGGGGGGTACAAGAAAGCTGAGGGGGGCTTTTCCCAAGGGCAGGGAGTGACAGGACAAGGGGTGACGGGCTTAAACGGAAAGAGGGAGATGGAGATGGGCCATGGGGAAGGAATCCTTCCCAGAGAGGGTGGGGGGCACTGGGACAGGTTCCCAGAGAAGCTGTGGGTGCCCCATCCCTGGGAGTGCCCAAGGCCAGGCTGGAGGAGGCTGGGAGCAACCTGGTCTGGTGGAAGGTGTTCCTGCCCATGGCAGGGGGGTGGGACTGGGTGGGCTTTAAGGCCCCTTCCCACCCAAACCATTCCATGATTCTATACTTTAGCCATTACACAGTAACAGTAGCTAAGTGTAAAATCTGCAATCCCTACGTATTGTGTCCGAGTTCGGTGTGCATCCCTCCATCCGTACGGCGAGTCACGGATCCTTGCAAACAGAGCCGCCAGGCCAAACCCAACTCGAGTTAGGTTGGTGGAGACGGAGTTCCCTTTCGCAGCGATACGTGCAGTGACGTGGAGAGGGGAATTAGCGTGACGGTGTGGGTGTATCCGTGAGCCGGGGGGCTTGGCAGCAGGACTGCATCTTCCTGCGCTGATGGGACCTGACTGCGGAGCAGGCGAGGCTTTGGCTGCATGTCGAGGTGTGTGCTGAGGATTATGGGTTGGAGCTAATCCAGGACTGAGTACGTTTTTTCTGGTTTAAAAAAAAAAAAAAAGCCATCCATTTTCACATGGGGAAGGGTGTGTAATGAGACTTCAGTTCACTCCGGCTTCTTCCTGCATTCCAGAGCAGAGCGGTTTCCGTGACCCTCAGCTGCACTCACGTTTTGTTGGGCAGCCTGGTGAGCTGCTGGACTAGACCTTCCCACTGTTTTCCTGAATAGTTTCGTATGCTCTATTGTCGTTCCAAAAAAGGGAATATTAAGCATTTCTGAGCCGGTCAGGTAACACTGCTTTGTCCAGATACTTGTGTTTTTACATTTCCCTTGCTGTTACTCATGGATAACGTGTGATGACCTCTCTTTCCTCTGTCCCCTTTGTCTCCAGGCAAGCATGGGACCTCGCGGTTGATATTTGCCTTTCCCAACTACCTACAATTATAGAGGAAGGAACTGCCTTTCGGGTGAGTTGGATAATACCGTCAGATGTCGAGTGCCCAGGTTCACCCCCACTCGAATCCTCAGTTCAGCGCATCGCTTGTGCTTGTTGAGTCTTGAATTGTTGCAGTTTAAGGTTTATAAATTAGGAAAATGGTAACCCTAACCCTCTCCTCGCTTAGAGGAACAGGTGGAAAATCAACTCTGAGCTCTTCGCTACTGCGAGAGGGGCCTGATTCAGCCCGGAGCTCTTGGTGAGGAGCAAACCCCTGCCGGTAGAAATGATGCCGGAGTCTTAAAGTTTCAGACACCTTGGTTCTGGCTGATGGCATTGTTACCAAAACCAGTCCCAGCATGCCAGCAGGAGTTTGGAAATGATAAAAACCATGTGACAGGAAAACTCTCTCTTAGTAATTTTCAAATAGACATAAAGTAGAGGTTGAGGGTACGTTAAAGGACTTTGCTTGAGCGTAGTATCGTTAATATGGGTCACTGGGGTTTCCTCCTAGCTCGGGTCATCTCACAGGTCAGAAAAGCAAAATGTTTAATTCTATATTTGTCTTAAATTCTGCTGGCCAGAAAGGATTTTCCGTGCTGTTCCTCTGACACTTCACCAACGGAAACCTTTCCGTGGCGATTACCGTGCACCCCCGATACCCGCTCCCCGTGAGGGTCTCTCTACGGCAACGTTCCCGCGTTTCGTTTGTGTCACCAGCCTTCCAGAGGCTTCTCCGGCTGCGACTGCAGGTTGTCTCCAGAGCCCCGAGTGCAGGACGGTGGACTTGTGCGAGGGTGGGGGTCGATAAAGACGCCCGAAGGCTTTTATCCTCCGCCCCTCTTTCCCCTCTGCTTGTGCTGTAATTTAACATTCAGACAAGTGGGGTTTTCCTCTCCTAGCTGATGTTCGTTGTGGTTTCTGCCGGTGCCAGCGGGTGCTGCGGTGTTGGCCTCAGGCCCCTCTGGGCACTCGCTGTCAGGCGAGTGGAAATTCAGCCGATTCCTCTGTGTCTCAGGGATGAGGGGAGCGCGCTGTTGCCAGGCACCAGACGTGAGGTCGGCAGATAAGAGCGGTCGTTCCCAACCAGCGGTTGAGCCAAGATAGGCTGGAAAAGTATTTACAAGCCGGTTTTCAAGCCTGACTGGTGTCGTTTCTTGTGTATTTTGGCTAGAATTTGAGGTAGCAAGAGCCACCAGTGTGCGGCCGCGGCGGGGAGCCTGGCTGCTGTGCGTCCCCGGGCTAGCCCAGGCGCCACAGGCAGGCTCAAGTCCGCTTCCGAGCTCCTCCTCACCCTTCCATTTAACATCCAGCGCGGTGAAGGCCGTGTGGGATATTAACCTGTTGAATGTCTCCGTGAGACACCTCCAGAAACAGCGTGAAGCTTGGCTCTTGGCTTGGGAGGGAGCGGAAGGGGCTCCGCTGTCCCCTGTGACGAACGGTGGGAGCAGGCAGGCAGGCCCTGCTCTGTTCCTTGTGTTCCAATCAACGGTTTCCCCTCAGACCTCTTGATTTATGCCCGGCGAGAAGCCTTGTGGATCGAGGAAGGTTGGCCGCTGCCGGGCGGCAGTAATCCTGGGAGGAATTGGCATTGGATGCGAGGCCGGGGCGGGAAGGGGCGTTGTGTTCCTGAGGTTAGTCGGCCTGTTTCGGAACGGGGCTGGCAGAAGCAGCAGTCAGTGTCTGGGATGGCAAACGCCCGCGTGAGTCGCGGGATTACCTGCTGCCATCCATTCGCCGGCCGGGTTGGAGTCCGCGCTGGCCCTGGATAAAGCAATTGATAATCTCTCCAGGGCCGTTTTGTTTCGGCAGCGCGTTATAAACCTCGGGCGGCCGACTGCTGCTTATTCCGGAGGTGTGCTTTCCTAGTCTGAGCTGGAAGATGGGATAAGCCGATGGGGAAAGGCCTGCGGGCGTGCAGAGGTCACGGGGGAGCCACAGGGGAGCCACGGGGCTCCTGGCAGGTTTGAGGGGGGTTACTTTCCCTCCTCCCCTCTCTTCCCTGTCTCCTTCTCCCTTGATTTGTGTTCCCCTGTATCTTCCTGCCTGGAAGCTGCTGCGGTCAGTACTTGCTCACACCTGGTTTGTACCACGTGCTTACCTGGACGGCAAAAGGAACGTTTCTTCAAGCGCTGCCGCGCTGGTGGGGGATGCTGATGTGCTGTGAGGAAGGAATCCTTCCTGGAGAGGGTGGGGGGCACTGGGACAGGTTCCCAGAGAAGCTGTGAGTGCCCCATCCCTGGGAGTGTCCAAGGCCAGGCTGGATGAGGCTGGGAGCACCCTGGGCTATGGAAGGTGTCCCTGCCCGTGGCAGGGGGTGGGGTTGGGGGGACTCTGGGGTCCCTTCCCACCCAAACCAGTCTGGGATTCTGTGGTTTACCCACACTACCACAATATCTCTAATTGAACTAGTGGATTTGGTATTTCAAGTAGATTTTCTGATTCTTTTGTTTGCCTCTATGAGGTCCTTTTCCAGCGTTAGGGGTGTCAGAAGTGATGGATAGCTGAATAAAAGGCTGGAATTAACAAAAATGATAAATAGGAGGCAGACTTCTTGCAGCACATCTGAGTTGCCGCCTGTGTGTAGGAGAGGATTCTGGCAGCCAGGGCAGGCTGGGATGTGGATGGGTGTATTTTCTGTCGCTGTTGGATTGTGGTCGCTGCAGACTGGGCAGAGATAGCACTGCGCTACAGGAGTGAAAGCCCCCTGCGGAGCGAGAAACCCACGGCTCTTCTGTCGGCTTCCCTTGTGGAAAGGATTAACCCGATTTCCCCGAGACCCTTTGTGCTCCCTTTCCCTGATTCTCTGCTCTTTCCTTCCCATTTTCCAAACACGTGCACTACAGAATGCGGCGTGTTTAAAGGGCCTTGTGTCTGGTCAGCCTTTGGAAAACCTGTAGACGTTTAAAAAGGCCCAAACGAACGTGCATCGATTAAAGCAAACAGGTTTGGGGAGCAACAGCCTGTGCGCGTCCGTAGGTGCCAAAACTATTTGCCTCACTGTTGGTTTTTACGGTTCCTGTTTTGCTCCAACAGCACAGCCCCTTCTTCGCGGAGCAGCTGACGGCTTTCCAGGTGTGGCTGACCATGGGCGTGGAGAACCGCAACCCCCCGGAGCAGCTCCCCATCGTGCTGCAGGTGAGCGGCGGGCGAGGGGCTCGTCCCCCCGGCCCGGTGGGTGCTGGGCTGCCAACCAGGTGGGCTCTGGAGTGGCAGGACGTGGTCAGAGCAGCACACCTTTGTTGTTTTCTCTGGTACTGTCTCCCCTTATACGCCAGCTCCGTCAGGCAGAGACTTTATCTTCTCCCTCTTTTCAGAAAGTGGACGTTACTGCGGTGTAAATAGTGTGGAAATGGCTTCTTGCCTGAAAAACATTCCCTTTAATGTGATGCTGAAATTTTGCTGTGAGAACATAGAAACGAGTCTCTGAAGACCGTGCCTGGAAGGAATGTAGAGTTCTGCTAGGCATTTGCTCAGACTAGACAGAGTTCCTGTATATAAAGGAGAAGTAAATCTGGGAGAAACATAATGCCTCGTTTCAAATACTGTTTTCTGGCAAGGCACATCTTACAATTGTCACCTCTTCCTGTCCTCCCCAGGAGTTTGTATTGACAGTAGTACAAACCCTCGTCAAAGTAGCTGTGGTATCTCTACCAGGCAGCAAAATTTAAACTCCTTCTGTTTAAAGGAACGTGGTTCCAGCCACTTGTACAAGGGTACGTGATTCCTTTCCCGAAACATGACAAGACTCCCTTCCCTGCTTAGCTACCGGCTTGTTTTGTGACTGACAGCACCATCAATCTTTGTGAGACCAAAGCTTAATTTCCCTGGGCCTCCCAAGCCTGGAGAGATCAGTTGGGTAAACAGGGGTCGCTTTATCCCCGGCACTGCGGTGGGAGAAGGCGGGCTCCTACTCCAGCGCCAACTTTGCGGCTTTCCAGTGAAGTACTTGGCACAGGGGGGCTCTGCAGTGGCTTAACCTTGGGGTGGAATGGGGAGGGCACCTGGCAAAGGAACCTGCTTTCCTTACTGGGGCAAAAATGAGCTAGGGCAACGTAATTATTCTCTTAATTGAAGCATATTAATTGTGTAGTGGAATAAGATTTATTCCACTCTCCCAGTAGCAGGTTTGGGATACTTTGAATCAGAGACCGACTGATGCAGGGGTGGAAGTGCGTTTCAGACCCTGTTGAGTGGCTTCGTGCTCGGACCCCTTGGGAGCGCTCAGACCCGGCTGCTGCAGCCTAACAAGGGTTCGGTCTGTTTGCCCTTTTTGGATGTGCCCCTGGGGAAAAGAAGGTGTTTGAGTGCCAGGGCCATGATCCAGCCCTGCAACGCTTGGATTTGCCAAGGACGGGGAGACGGGCCTTTGTAAACGGCCTTTCGTTGGCTTCAGGGAGTTGCTTTCCATTTGGAATTCTTGCCGTGCATGGGTGGCTTCCTGGTGCGGAGAAGAGAGGAGCCGCCGAAGGGAAGCTAGCACCCGCACGGCCTGCCCAGCTGAGCAGCACGTCGTGGTCCTTGCGGAGGTACCCCCGGCCACGCGGCCTCCACGCCCCAGTAGCCCTTGCTCGGCAGAAAGCCCCGGGGAGGCCACTCCTGCCGCCCCCTCCGTCCATCCTGCGGTTCTGAGGAGATTCCTGAGCAAACATGGACCGCGTCTTCTGAATTCTCCTGTGGCGTTAATCTGCCTTGCGTGCGTGGACATTACTCCCCTGCCTTCCGTTTAGGAACAACGACGGAGGGATGCCGGGGAGGGACCTGACGCGGCGCTGCCTGCGTGTGGTGGCACAGTGTAGCAATTCCATAATTCCACTAGGAGTTCACAGATCTGGGTAGAATCCCCACGTCCTCGCCCCAGCCTGTAGCGCTTGGCTCAGTTCTGGCCTCAGGTCGCTGTGCAGATCCGTTCGTGAAGTGGGAATAGAAAAACCTGCGGGAGCGTGGCGGCTGCTTTGGTTTTAAAGTCACAAAACGGAGCTTTCGGAGCGAGACCCAATTTGGTTACAGGTTCTTGTGGCGGTGTCGAGACGTGGGTTTGTGTCTTCACCTGCAAACCCTTTTCAGGGACATCCTTTTTTTCCCAGCTACGCCAGATTTTGTGGGTTTATTGTTGGGTTTTTTGGATGAGAACAGCCCCGTGGAATCCGTGTGCCTCCCCTGCCCGCGTAAGCACCCGGCACCCGACGCGGTCCTGTTGGTCCAGCTTCCCCCATGCCCTGGTTTCTATTACTGCTTTTATCTCGGACAGCTGCCCCTGTTGCTCCGTGCTGGGCATCTTTAAAGCACAGGGCTGATCGTGCCAAGGTCCGCAGTAAGTTTATGGCATAGGCTGGTGCCAACTGGGGCAGGATGAACAAAATCCTTTCTCTCGTGACCTGTCCTGAGATCTGGGCTCTGAGATTCAGAGGTGAAAACACTCTCCCTTGTAACCGTCTTCTGCCGGACTTTCTCTGCACCGCCCCCGTATCCAGGGCCGGCGTCTGTCGTGTGAGACAGGAGCCAAGCGATTTAGCTGTTCTTCAATATCAAACATGAAAAACAATGTAATTGGAATACGCAGTGTGGAAAATCACCGAGAAGGGGACGGAACTGGGGAGCTAAACCGATGAGTCTCCTTCCCTGAGCCCCACGCTGAGGGATGTTTCTCAATTTAAAGCGAGGATTAAACATTGCATTCCAATATCTTACATCTGTTAAGGAGATTAAGAACTGCAAGTCTGCCTGTTAATATTTCACACCAGGGTAGGTATAAGCCAGTAAACTACCACCTCATTATCGTTGTCAGACTCCGTTTTAATGAGATTTTTATTAACGACTAATGTGACCTTTTGCTTCCCCCTTAAGTCTCTTACATCGATTTGCCAAGGAAAGCAAAGCCTCTTTTTCTGCTTCTGAGCTGTTTTGGGTGATGGGAAGCTGGGCCTTCTGCTCTCCCTTGGATCCTTCCTGCGGATACAGCCGCGCTCCTGCCTCACCGGGGAAGGGCAGGTGGCCCGATGAGGATATCTGAAACCCGTGGGGGCTGCTCCCATCTAGCAGAGCTGCGTGGGAAGCACTACGCTCGAGAGGAGAGCGAGCCGAGCGGAGCAGTGGCGTGGACACTGGGGATAACTGCCTTCCGAGGAGAACGCTTGCGTGCGTCTGCGGAAGCTCCACGAGGACAGCGTGATCCGGGGGGTGGCGGCATCCCTCGGTGGCTCTGCTCGGTGGGGTGCCAGGTTTTGGCAGTCAGGGGTTGCCTTCCAGCCTGTTGGTCCAGGCCATCGGTTTGCCCAAAGCGCTCACGACCCGGCGCCCTGCATTCGCTCTGCAGCCGGAAGGATTTCCGCTCCTCCCAGCAGTAACCGCTCTCGCTCTCCTCTGCAGGTGCTGCTGAGCCAGGTACATCGGCTGCGAGCCCTGGATCTGCTGGGAAGATTTCTGGACCTGGGCCCCTGGGCAGTGAGTCTGGTGCGTGGGTGTTGCGCGTGCTCCTGGTAAAGCCTGCTTTATCTCGGTGTAGACGGTGGACACAGGTATCGTTTGTGGCAGACGTTCCCACCGATCTATCCAATGACCGGCGTTTGACGTGCTCGTGTGTGTGAAATGGAGCCCCGGCGTCCCTAAAAGTGGTTTGTGTCCGTCAGAAAGGCCGAGTAGCTGTTTGTTTGCATTACGGCCGAGAGGAGTTCCTTGGGGACAATTTAGTGTGACGTATTCTGAGGGACAAGGCGGGAGGAAATACCTGGGACAAATAAGGTTTGTCACGTAAAATAAACAACAGAAAAAGAGCACGGATGTTCAGCGGCCGCTCTCTCCGCTTACTGGCTGCGTGGTTTCCCTCTCTTCCTTCAGCTGTTCGGCCTCTGGATGTTATAAGCTCTTCTAAGAAGGTGGCGGCTGCCTCCTGCCTTTTGGGAAGCGGCTAGCGTGGTGCGGATAACAAATACGAATTCAGGAGAGGGGCAGTTTAAAACACTCCTGTAAAGGGAGCTGTTTGTTGGTAGATGAACCGCCAGCGGGTCGTGGAATAGCTCAGTGCTGGGACTTTTTAGTGGGTTTCTTCACCGTCCTCCCCCGTCTCAGCCCAGGCTCCCTGCCGCACGCCTTGGGGCAGCGTAGCCCGCGGTGGGGGGCAGGAAGCACGCGGTAACAGTCATTTTAAGACCTCTGGGTTATAAACCGCTACGAGGATGAGAACATCAGCTGCAGGGCAGCCGCAGCGGCCTTTGCCCTGGCTGTTACGTGCTACCCAAACCTCGTTGGCCCTACCCCCGGGTGATGCTCGGCACCCCCCGAGGAGCCCGGCAAGCGCAATCCCTCGCCATACATTTCCTTTGGGAAGGGGATCTGCAATCACGGTGGGATTCTCAAAGATTGAGCGTGCTGCGTGTCCTCCTGCGGGCACAGTCTCTGATCCCGTGGAAAAGGCTCGATGAAAGGCTGTGTCGGGCGAGAAGGCTGTTTAATTTCCAGTGGGAAGCCTGTAATTATTGAGCTTTTGCAGTGTGTTTACTTGGGAGAGGGAATGGCCCCATCTGAGCAGGGTGCAGCGTGTCACGGAGTATAAAATAGCACCGGCTGTAACGAGTAAAAGCTCGTGCTAGATTAACTCTGAGTCCCCATGGACCAAATGAGTCTGACAACATCCGGTGACATCCGAGATGAAAACGAGCAGTAGACAAACAGGGATCCCCTCTTTACTAGGAATGGATGAAATTGTTCTCTACCAGATTGCTCATCCGTCTCGTTAAATAGGCCGCGTCTCGGCAGCGCTCGGTCCCGCCCCGCGCGGGGAGCCTCCGCGGGAAGCTGCGCCGCTCACCAGCTTTGCTCTTCTCTGGCTCCCCAGGCCCTGTCTGTTGGCATTTTCCCGTATGTGCTGAAGCTACTTCAAAGTTCAGCTCGCGAGCTGAGACCGCTCCTTGTCTTCATCTGGGCCAAAATTCTGGCAGTGGACAGTGTGAGTATTCCTGAACTTGGCTGTTTCTTTGGGATTTCGGCGGCATTTGCTTTATCCCGGTGCTTTAGAGTCGACACTGAGGTCCTTCACAAGACACTGTCAGGTCTGGAGACCCGCACATTACCTCGTTATGTTAAAGTTATTAAAGCTGAAAGTTAATTAACTCGGGAGCTGTGTGAACGGGAAGCCCTCGCTTAGGGCCGACACGGGGTAGTTTGGCCGCTCACCCCTTTGTGCCCGCCCGGGGTGGGAAGGGTTTGCCCTGACTGTGAGCGCAGCGTCACGTTGCCATCCCCGTGGGCTCTAGGGTGTAGGTGCTCCAGGTAAGAGCCATCGGGTCTCTCTGGTTCCATCTGTACTGGGGAAAACCGCGCTTCGCTTGCTGCAGCGGCTGAAAACGCACTCGTGGCTTCTGTCGCAGCGTCCCGGCTCACCCCCGCAGTTCGGTCGCTTTAGGTTGTCGTCCAACACGTGTTGCTCGAGACGGTGCCTGCCCGTGGTCAGCCAGGCTGCGGGCAGCCTTCGGACACGGAGGTTTTCTGGAAATCAAGTCCTTTTTGGTGACCGACGAGCCCTGCCCCGAGCGTAACGCGCTGATGCGGTGAGGAGGGCTGGCACACAGGTATTTACACCCGCAGACCGAGGGGTTGTTCCTGCCGTGGGTCCGTGATCCCGATCTTCTCCGCAGTGTTTTGGCACCGTTAGGGCTGAGGTTTGAAAACTCAGCCCTGAGTTGAGAGATGGCCTTACCCAGAGCTCCAGTCTGTGGGTGTTTTAATAAAGAATTAAGCAGGTGCGTAGCTGTAGCTAAGCGTGTGTAGTCCTGCGTGCGACGCTGTGGTTTGCGGGTGCAGTGAGTCGAGCACCGTGCGGTTGTGAGGAGCGGCGCACGCGGCTCGGTGCGGGCACAGTTATGAGCCGGCAGGAGACTGAGCTGCTTGTAGAAGTTGGATCTTGCCTTTTTGGGGGGTTATTTTTGTTCCATCTTCTCCGTTTCAGGATGGAGAAGGATATTGGATTTGTTGGAGTTTTTCCCCGCTTGATCTAGCCTGTCAGGTTTAGTTTTATAAATACATTTTCATTAACATCCTGAGGGGATTTGGAAAGCAAAGAAAATGAAAACTATTCATCTTAAAGCTACTCCCAAAAAGCTTATTTTTGCTGCGTGCCTCTCCGTGGCTGCCGCTTCAGCCCCAGGTACGTTTCGGAGCAGGCTCGTGGATAGTTTAGCCGGAGCGTCGTGCCGTCCTTCCCTTCCCGTGGTGGCGAAGCCCAGCTGAGAGGGCTCCTTGCCCTCGCCCTCTCCTGCTCCCCTGCTCTGCTGTGCTGCCCCACGCCTTCGGCAGGCTGTGCTCTAAAACTGAGACCCTCTTAGGTGCTGTGTTAGGATTTCTGCCCGTTATTTCACCTCATTTGCTCCGCAGAGGGCTGGTGCGAGGGAGAAGGGAGGGCAACCGCAGGGAAGGGCGGCGGACGCTGCCGCGGGAGGGGACGGGCAGTGGCACGAAGGGACCGAACGTGTCCCTGTTTCAGAAGCTAAACACATACTTTCTTGTTAGGTGCTAAATCCCAATCCAGACACATCCTTTCCCTCTGCTGACACAAGGTTGGGCCGTGGATGTCTGAAACAGATTAATCTGGTGGCCGAGAAGCTGGCCCTGAGCTGGCCGTGTGCGCTGGCAGCCCAGAAAGCCAGCCGTACCCCGGGCCGGATCCCCAGCCCACGCTGGATCCCCAGCCCGCGCTGGAGCAGGCTCCTGGCAGGAGCTGTGGCCCCTGGAGACAGGAGTCCAGGCTGGAGCAGGCTCCTGGCAGGGCTTCTGACCCCCTAGGGGGGCCCAGGCTGGAGCAGGTTTGCTGGTAGGGCTTCTGACCCCCTAGGGGGGCCCGGGCTGGAGCAGCTGCTCCTGAAGGGCTGCATCCCATGGAAGGGACCCACTGGAGCAGTTGGGGAAGAGCTGCAGCCCCTGGGAAGGACTCGGGTTGAAGAAGGTGGTGGAGGACTGTCTCCTGTGGGAGGGACCCCAGGCTGAGCAGGGGCAGAGGGTGAGGACCCTCCCCTGAGGAGGAAGGGGTGGCAGAGACAGCGTGGGATGGACTGACCCCAACCCCCATTCGCCGTTCCCCTGTGCCGCTTGGGGGTGAGGAGGGAGAGAAATGGGGAGCAAAGCTGAGCCAGGGAAGGGGTTTTCAGATTTGGGTTTAGTTCTCTTTTACTCTGATTTGATTGGTGCTAAATTACATTAATTTTTTCCCCAAATCGAGTGTTTTGCCTGTGACGGGAATTGGGGAATGATCTCCCTGTGCCTTTCTTGACCCACAAGCCTTTGGGTGTATCTCCCCCCCTGCCCAGCTGAGGAGAGGAGGGATGGAGGGGCTTTGGGGGGTGCCTGGCCTCAGCTGGGGTCACCCACCACACCGATTCACAGGATCTAGGCGGGGGGGTTGAGGGAGCGTGCTGCCTTCGCAGGATTCGCCTCCCTCCCTCGAGCCTCCGGCGCTTGGTTTCAGCGGCAGCGCCGTGGGTGCGGTGTGGAGGTGGGCAGCCTTCTCTCTGCCGACGTCAGGGCGAAGGGATTGGGTTCTGTGAGGGACACGCAGTGTTCACACAGAGGATGAAAAGGCGGGGAGGAAGCCTGGGTTTTATGCAGCGTTACGGAGAGGTCAGGAGAGCCTCTCGTAGCTGCAGCCTGGCGGCATCCATTCCCCCTGCTCTTTGGGCTGCCAAAACCAGCATCTTCACTCCCTTCAGCAACACAGTGTCCTCTTGCATCCCTGTCTTGCTGTCCCCTCTCCTTCCAACAGGTAGTTCCCTCCTTCACCCTCTACGCCTGATAAAAAATCCTGATGCTGTCTGAGCATGGAGCGTACAGTGGAGCGGGTCACGGGGGAAGCCGGTTGCCGGGGCGGTGCTTCCTGCCCCCGATTTTCCCCGTCCTCGGATGGATTCCTTGGGTTGGACCCTAACGTGTCAGCCCAAAGCCCAGGCGGGTTTGTTAGCACAAACACGGCGTGTGCCCAGTGTTCCTGCTGGCGCTACCCCAGAGGCGCCCGCGGGACCCTCCTCTGCAGGGGAGTCGCGTTGGGAGCAGCTGCTGCTCCTTGACCCACGGTACCGCTTGGCCGGGCAAGCAACGATCCGTTTCGTCTGGGGGGATGAGTTGAAACCTTCTCCTCAAAATCTGGTCCCGCCTGGGCTGGGGGATTGGGCAGAATCTGCAGAATGAATTTAGAAGGACTGAATAACTCCTCCTCCGCCCCCCGCCGTACCGATGGGGTTGGCAATCAGGCGGGGAACCAGACTAGGGGCTTTTAGAGATGTAATCTTAGGTTATTTTTATTCTGTTAAATGGAAAAAGACAGTCGGATTCCTCCCCGTTTTTGGCTTTGGTGGGTCGCAGATCCTGGTGAAGGTTTAAGGTGGGATGGAGAAGCCGAGTTTAGCTCTTCTCCTGGGCAGGAGGTGACGTTTTCAGTTACTGATTCTGTTGCGTTGGAGCGTGGCGGAGGGTTCCTTCCTTTGGATGCCGTTGGCTGTCGGCCTTTCTTGGGAGGGGCAAAAATAATTTAACGTTATTGTACTCATGGTTGGTTTTCTTTCGTCTGGTTTTTCAGTCGTGCCAAGCTGACCTCGTGAAGGACAACGGCCACAAGTATTTCCTTTCGGTTCTGGCAGATCCTTACATGCCGGTAAGGACAACCCCTCTTTATTCAGGCTCTTGCGGCGTCTGCTTGGCTTTCCTCAGCTTACCCGTTGCAGTTCTGATGCGGCTGGGGCTCGGGTAGGACTGGCCCCCACCCCTTGCCACCCGCTGCTCTCCTGGAGGGAGCCATGGGGTCAGGGACCAGGGGGGTCAACGTGCTCCTGCGCGATGGCAGCGCCAGACCCGACCAGAGCTTGCAGCCTTGTTTGGCGTTACGTCGGCGCGGGTCAGCCGGTGGTGCCGGCAGCCGGGGGCTGGGCGCAGAGGCAGCCTGATTGCGCCGTCACTCTCGCGATCCCCTCGGCTGAAGGATTTTTGAGGTTTCCTGGAATAGGTGTGTGTGCGTCTCCCCCTCCGCGGGGGTGGGTCGGGAGGGGGGTGGCAGTGTGGTGGGGTGAGCTGTTGAAGGGTGTCGGGTGTAACGAGGGGCAGGGCAGTGTGGCAGAACATTCCAGCTTTCCTGTCCCTCCCTTGCTCTTTTAATGGGGTAGAAACTGCGCCCAGGATAATCCCGTGGGTGGAAAGCGGAGGGTGTAGCTGTTCTCTAGACACCAATCAGTCGTGTGTTGTTTTAAGGCTGAACACAGGACGATGACTGCTTTTATCCTGGCTGTAATTGTTAACAACTACAACACTGGACAGGTGAGTCCAATGTCCTTTGCCCTTTCCTTCTCTCCTCCCTCTTCTCTGCTTTGTGCCTTTGAGCAAAGCGTCCTGCCTTGCGTTAAGGCACAACCCTGAACTCAGAAATGGAAACAGGAGATTGCTTTACCTCATTTCTGTGTGCATTACATGAAAAATTGACCTGGAGGTGTGACAAACACGCTCCGTGCCTGGCGGCTGGAGGTGGGGGTTAAGGACACAAGTCACTCGGCATCCACCCCTCCAGGCAGCCCCTGACGGGCTATTGGAGAAATAACGCCTTGTTCCTGTCAAGTGGGAACCTGGCAGCCGTGATGAAGTTCTTGGGAAGGGTTTGTGGAATGAGCCATAAACCTTGGTGCTCTGACAGGTGCAAGGAGTGTTTGCAATGAGGAAAAAACAGGCTTTATGCATTAGAGGAAGCGGTTCTGATGCTCAGCTGTTTACCTGGCTGTAGCAGCCTGTAGCTGACCTTCCCTTCAGGCTGCTTCCGAATGGTATTTTGCAACAAAATCACTGTATAAGCCCCAAATCATGATTTTCTCTTGATTTCCTGTCCATTTCAGAAATAACCTTTTTCTGATGGTGAGGTGGGTAGCTGTCATCTGAAACAAATCGCGTTGATCTGTCTTGTAGGAAGCTTGCCTTCAAGGGAACCTGATTGCTATTTGCCTGGAGCAGTTAAATGATCCACATCCTCTTCTGCGTCAGTGGGTGGCCATTTGTTTGGGCCGCATTTGGCAGAACTTTGACTCAGCCAGGTGGTGCGGAGTGAGAGACAGCGCACACGAAAAGCTCTACAGCCTCCTCTCCGATCCCATCCCAGAGGTAAGAAGCCGGCTTTGTAAGCCAACGCCAGTTGGATTGTCACGATTCTGGCTGCAGAAACCAACCCAGGGCCTTCAAGAGCTTTACGCCTGCGTCTGGTTCAAAGCAGGATCATCTCGCTGTTCCTTCGGGGGGGTGCAAATCGTACAGCCCTGCAAGAGAGGCAAACAAAGAAATGCAGGGGGCGTGCACACAGCCCGGAAGGCCTGGAATCGAGTTGGGAAGCACCTCGGGTTGTGCTTACTTGCGTGTCAGGAGCTTGTTAAAAATGTGATCTCAAAACTCACTGTCTTTTTGTCCGAGTACGAGACTTCTCCTCCTGGTGTGTGGGAAAATACCCCCTTGATTGCGTGTGCTTTACCGTTGTGACAAGGGCTGCCAGGGGGCGGTTCTGGTGCCTGGCCGTGACTGACAGAGCCTGTCCCCACTCACATCGCACGTGGGAGAAGCAGCCAGGGATAAACACGGCTGCTGGCACGCAGTGATTAACCCCCCCATTCCCCTTTCCCTTCAGTCTTTCTGTCCTGCATCCTCCACCTCCTTCCTCTGTCCCCACCTTCCCCCATTCCATTCCTGCCCTGCTCGGGGTGACTCCCCTTTCGGCAGACCCCCACCCCCCCGAGAGGCCGGGGCGAGCGTTCCTGCTCCGTGGAGCCCGCCCCGCAGTTGCTGGTCGCACCGTATCCCCGCCGGTTGCAGGCTGCCAGGACCGGCTGTACGATCCCTGCGTTCCGGGCACGAGCTGCCAGGTTCACCCCGATTTCAGCTGCCATCCTTTCTCCTGTTTCCCATCATCTGCCTTTCCGTAAGCCCAGGTCCAGAGGCTGTAGACTGCACATCTCGACAGGAGCTCCCTGTGTACCTCCTTCCTGTTAATTAATATTCTAGGCGACGTCAACTGGAAAAATCACCCACGGGAAGGTCGCTGAGCATTCTGGGAAATGAAATGCACTCCTGCCTGGGTGAATGCTTACAACCCGGCGCTTTGCTGATCTGTTTTGCTTTTCACTCCCCGTGGGCTTCCGTTTACCTGACACAGTAGCCCAGGTTTCCAGAGATGCCATTTATGGGGATTAATAAAAATCCCATTGGTAGAATCTGAGCTGGAAACACGAGGAAAATAATAACGACTGTTTGTGTCTCGCAGGTACGCTGTGCTGCCGTCTTTGCGCTGGGAACGTTTGTGGGCAACTCAGCGGAACGGACCGATCACTCCACCACCATCGACCACAACGTGGCCATGATGCTGGCCCAGCTCATCAACGACGGGAGCCCCATGGTTAGGAAGGTAGGGCAGGGCCGGAGGTGCCCGCGTCTGGGGGCTTCCTGCTGCCGAGCTCCGCACTACGCCCAGCCAGAGCGTGCGTTCTTTAATTGAGTTTTCATCGAATCACGGAACAGTTTGGGTTGGAAGGGACCTTAAAGCCCCCCAACCCCACTCCCTACCACGGGCAGGGACACCTTCCATAGCCCAGGTTGCTCCAAGCCTCATCCAGCCTGGCCTTGGACACTCCCAGGGATGGGCCACCCACAGTTTCTCTGGGCAAATTTGATGGATTTGACTCACTTGGAGTCAAAGTTTTCATCGTGAAGTCTTGTAGCTTCAGTTCCCACTGAGAAGCACCACGCACGCGTGACGACACCCGTGCAAACAGCGACGCCAACCTACTGCCGTGGGTGAGGGCTTGGCCCTGACCGCTGCGCGCTCGGGGTGGGCCCGTGCAGTAGCGCTGGGGGTGCTGCTTTACCCACTTCCCCTTTGTCCACGCACGGATTACACGTACCGTTTGCTCTGCGGCGTGAGGAGCCGACTGAGGGGAATAATGCAGGTGCAGGGTAGGATGTCATCGCGTCCCAGAGCTGACAGGGTTGTTCAGATCAAACGTTTCTGCCGTTTAACGCTGAGCCGCTGATTTGGCTCATGGATTGCGCTAGGCAAATGTCTGCAACAACAGTGATCCTGGGATTCTGTGGGGAATTTTTACATCCTGTTCTTCGAATGTAAAGAGAATGCGAGGGCAGGGATAAGGAGGGAGAAGGACGACACTGAAGTCTCTCTCAGGTGCTCAAACCACTGAGAATTCCTGCTGGGCCGCTCTTCTGCTAACGCTTTCTGGTGATTGCTGTTCCGGCTGCAATGTTTGTCGTGGTGGTAGGAGCATGGAGTATGTGGCAGGCCTAGGGGAGGCGGGGGAGAGGGAGCGGGGTGCGGCAGACAGCACACGGGAGCTCGCTTAAGTCAGAAGATCTTGCTTCTTTTAGAAACCACAAGGACAGGTGACAGACAAAGCAATTCCTCAGGTTTTTGGAGAATTGCGGTCTCTGATGTGCCATTGTACATTAAATAGTTTTTGACACTCTGGAATGTTCTTGATGGGTGTGCTTCGGTGTCCTAACGCTTGTGTTTGCGTAACTGGAACAGCAGTACCCTGACAGTTGTCACCAGCATTGTCAGGATTAATTTTTGTTGTCTTGTTCCAGCATTTAATCAGTTTAATTCAAGAGAGAAATACGTGTCACACTATATGCTCTTTGAGATTTAGAAATCTCTCTTTTGGAGATGAGTCCCCTGAGCAGAGAACAGCGACCGCAGGCAGCTCTCCACCTCTCCTTGTCCGCTGTGGCCGAGTGCCTGGCAAGCAGTACCTACCTGAGGGTCTGAATCAGACAATCATGGAATGGTTTGGGTGGGAAGGGGCCTTAAAGCCCCCCCAGTGCCACCCGCTGCAGGGACAGGGACACCTTCCATAGCCCAGGTTGCTCCAAGCCCCATCCAGCCTGGCCTTGGACACTGCCAGGGATGGGGCAGCCACAGCTTCTCTGGGAACCTGTCCCAGTGCCCCCCACCCTCTGCGGGAAGAATTCCTTCCTGGTGTCCCATCTCCATCTCCCTTTTTCCGTTTAACCCGTCACCCCTTGTCCTGTCACTCCCTGCCCTTGGGAAAGCGCCCCCCAGCTTTCTTGTACCCCTCCAGGCACTGGAAGGGGCTCTGAGGTCTCCCCGGAGCATTCCCTTCTCCAGGCTGAACCCCCCAACCCCCCCAGCCTGTCCCCATGGCAGAGGGGCTCCAGCCCTCGGAGCATCCCCGTGGCCTCCTCTGGCCTCGCTCCAACAGCTCCGTGTCCTCCTGCTGTTGGTGCCCCAGAGCTGGAGGCAGAACTGCAGGGGGGGTCTGCCCAGAGCGGAGCAGAGGGGGAGAATCCCCTCCCTCACCCTGCTCGGGCCACGCTGCTCTGGATCCAGCCCAGGATCCGGTTGGCTTTCTGGGCTGCCAGCACACACGGCTGGCTCATGGCCAGCTCCTAGCCCCCCCGTACCCCCAAGTCCTTCTCCTCAGGGCTGTTCTCCAGCCATTTCCACCCAGCCTGTCCTTGTGCTTGAGCTCCACCTTCTCTGCCCTCAGTAATCCGGGGCTCAAGCTGCAGCTGTGCCGGGTCGGATGGTCCCTGGCAGGTAGGCAGCACCGTTCTCCTGGCAGCTGCTGCCTGCGCAGGTCAGCGTGGGACTGCGGTTCAGTGTAGGATTCAGACATCAGGGCTCTTGGTGGAAGAGCTGAGCTGTGTCCCCAGGGGCCTCGTGTCAGATTCTGTTTCCTTCAGCTCAGAGCGAATGTAGGACGGGCTCTAGGAGAGCTCCGCTCCGTGCGTGCGTCTGCGGCACAGGGAGAGGGTCGGGCTGTGCCGTGCAGGGCCAAGGACGCGGATCCTCGGCACAGCTCGACGCTGCTCTGCGGGAAACCCGTGCTGCGGGAGCGAGGGAGCTGGGTGCCAGTCACCCGTTCAGTGCTTCCTGTGACACTGCACCAGTCTGACAATACTGGGTAGCATCGGCGAGCAGGGGGAGCCCGTTCGGGTAAGAAAGACTTGTGAAGGATCAGATTGGACACAGAGCGCTCTGGCTCTGGTTCATCCCTGTGAAGCGAAGGGAAAATCGCCGCCGGGGTCTGGATGGCCACCCGGTAGTATCAACAGTAGGGACCTTACTGCGCTGTGTTTCCCTTTGATTTCTGACCTACGTCACCACGAAATACCTGTTTCCGCTCTCCCCGCAGGAGCTGGTGGTGGCCCTGAGTCACCTGGTGGTTCAGTATGAGAGCAATTTCTGCACCGTCGCCTTGCAGTTCATGGAGGAAGAGAAGAATTACCCTCTCCCTTCTCCAGCCGCCACAGGTAGGTGCTTTGTGTTTGCGGGGGAAGGGAATGTGTAGCCTGAAAGTACTTGGGAACTGTTATTGAAGGAGTTTGCCCAACACAACGCGATTCTTGCTGGTGGTGATTCATCAAAGAGCAGCGTTGCTGCGAAGCCGAGTGACGTGGTGGGGAGCTCCGGTGGCCGGTTAGCGCTGCAATACAGTGCATCCTCCACCGAGCCTCCACCTCCACCAGCTACTTGCTGTAGCTCACCAGCAAGTTGTAGAGACTAAACACCCTGTCAAATTCAAAGGGATTCCTTTCACACCAAGCCTGCAGCATATTCGTCACGCAGGCTTACCGGAGTGGGGATTTTTACCCTTCAAATGGTACCCGAACTGCAGTGTCACGTTGACCTCGCGAGCGGCGATGAACCGTCCGTGCTGCTGTAAAGCACCAGACAAGAAGCAGTGGAGAACTTGATGTTCTGTGCCGATGAGCCCATCCCTTTTGTTGTGTCTGCCGCTTCGTGTGAGGGATGAAAAGCCCTAGTGAAATTGTTGCTAACCTCGTATTTTCCTTAGATGTTAAGTACATTGGAATTCTTCAAAGATAATGAGGCGGTTGCAACAGAAACTTGGAGACAAGAGCATGTGCTGCCGCTGCGATGAGCAGTTTAATCTCCCGCTTGTCTGAGTAACTAAATCATGGAGGAACATAAGCTTCTCCACGTTTGTCCTCTGTGCTGCAGGAAGTGAGCACTGCATACAGTGCTTTTCCATATCCAAAAAACCCCGGAGGTATTTGTAAGTAGGATGCTCTGGAAGCATTGGCCCCACCGCCGTAATGCAGCCGCCTCCGCAGAGGAATCAAATAGCTGTTCTGAAGCCGTGGAGCTGCGTGTGTTTTCGGGAAGGAAAAGGAGAAAGTTTGGGAAATCATAAGTACCCAGGTCATGGGTGAAACCAGGCCTGAAATTTGGTCAGGAAACCGCAGTTTTCATAACTCTGAATAATGAGAAAGCGTGCTGGGTGTTTAACGAGCAGAAGCGGGCGGGAGCCTGCAGACGCTGCCGCCCCAGCGGCGTGTCCCAGCACAACGTCTGGGCAGTGGCGCGGCATCGACCTGCGGAGGAGAGTCGTCGCACCTCCCCGGGTAGCCTGCAGGCGCGGGGAGCGCTGGGCTCACCTGGCGTCACTGGACGTACCAAAACCACAGCCTGGGCGCGGACTCACGGGCCTCGCTGCTGCTGTGGCCACAGGCCCCTGTGCCGTTCTGGTTTTGCCTACGGGGCAATGACTAAATCCTGTTCACGTGGGTAGTGTTTTCGTTACAGATTTGATGGGAAATGACCAAAGGGCGATGACGGCTTTGGTTACATCCCTAATTGCTATATTTTGCATCCGCAGAGGGCGGGAGTTTGACACCGGTGCGAGATGGCCCGTGTACACCCAGGCTGCGCTCCGTCAGCTCTTACGGCAACATCCGAGCAGTTACCACGGCTCGGAACCTGAACAAGTCCTTGCAGAACCTCAGCCTGAATGAAGAGTGTAAGACATTTCACACCTCGTTGCTTTTGCTTTACCTCCTCTTTACCCGCCCCTTGCAAGCCAGGGCGTACCACGCGCAAGACAGCCGGAGCTGAAACGTAACGCTTCAGCCCAGGTGATCCCGCTGCCAGCTCCAAGGGCTCGGCTGAGAGCCCCCCTCGTCATTAGGTTCAACTTGCTGGTCATTAGGATTGATTTCTCTGCGTGTTTGGGGACCAAAGAGGTGCCTTCCAACTTCCCAACGTACATGGGTCTTTAACTGCGTCTTTTCTCCCCCCACGACGCTAACCTGGATCGAAACGTTCCGTGTTTCAAAGGGGTCGTTGTGGGTCTGCCTGCACCTTCAGTGAGTGCCGCAGGGTTTAGGAAAGGGCTGCTCTGCCTGGGTAAAAATTGTTCTCTCACCAGTTCTTCTTTCAGCATCTGCCCTCCCTTTCCTTTGGCAGCGGGAAGCTCGGTGGCGTTTTCTCCCGGGAATCTCAGCACCAGCAGCAGTGCCAGCAGCACCTTGGGCAGCCCTGAGAACGAGGAGTACATCCTGTCCTTCGAGACTATTGACAAGATGAGACGCGTCAGCTCTTACTCCTCTCTGAATTCGCTAATAGGTGAGTCCGGGCTCTGCCCCCTTCCTTTGGGTGCCTTCCACAGCCACGTTACTGTGTCGCTGCTCCAAGGAGGCCTCCCCTGCCTGATTTCTGTGTATGTGCACTGGGCTTAAAAAAGAAGAAATCCCAGGTTGTGTCTTTTCCTGGAGAACAGACACCTCTCCTGGAGAAAGGACTCCGGGGAGACCTCAGAGCCCCTTCCAGTGCCTGGGGGGGGGTACAAGAAAGCTGGGGGGGGGGCTTTTTCTAAGGGCAGGGAGTGACAGGACAAGGGGTGACGGGTTTAAACGGAAAGAGGGAGATGGAGATGGGCCATCAGGAAGGAATTCTTCCCACAGAGGGTGGGGGGCACTGGGACAGGTTCCCAGAGAAGCTGTGGGTGCCCCATCCCTGGGAGTGTCCAAGGCCAGGCTGGATGAGGCTTGGAGCACCCTGGTCTGGTGGAGGGTGCCCTGCCCGTGGCAGGGGGTGGGACTGGGGGGGCTTTGAGGTCCCTTCTCACCCAAACCATCCTGTGATTCCATGATTTAGTGGCAGGCTTGGCAGTGCTGGGTGAACGTTTGGATTTCATGATCTGAAAGGTCTTTTCCAACCTAAAGATTCTGTGAAAAGCAAAAAGACCGAGTATTTCATAGGAAGCTGCTTTTGTGAACAAAGTTCTGTGGCTGATCCCGCTGCCTGCAATCCCCTCTCCGTTATTTCCTCCCGGATAAGCAGCTGCACCACCAGTCAGCGCACTGAACTGGTTAACACCTCTCTCCAGCCCCTTCCTCCGTCGGCGTCTGGCTCTGGGGAGCGGCCAGAACTCGGCGGAGCTGAGGGCTGTAGCGCAGAAGGAGGGGAAACGTCGCTGGCATTCCCGCAGCGCGTGGCTGGCTTGTGGGTGGTGGATCATTTGCATTTCTGTCCTGGAACAAAACTGGATTGTTTACACGGTGAGCTGGCCCAACCCAGCTGTTTTTCGGGTGACTCTGCCAGCCGTGTCTGGCCGCTACGGCAGCTCCGGTCCAACCCCGACCGTTTGGGATGCTAGCACAGCCGACATCCAGAAGGATGTAACGTGGAATAGGCTCCTTCCGGGGAGCAGGGGGGGCAGCACGAGGCAGAGGATGCTGGGGGACGTGTCTCTTTGGGATCAGTCAGTGTGCCCGTGTTTTTCTCCTTCGAGAAGCGGTGAAAAGAGAGCGGTGTAACTCAGAGGAGTCCACCTGGGCCGTAGACTGCCTGGACTGAAGAGACGTTTTGCTGTGCTTGGAGTTTTCTGGGGGAACTGAAGGTGGTTTGGCTCTCCTGAGCTGAAAAATTCTGGGATTGTCGTTCTTGAGCCCCTGTGGCAGTTTAAATCCATGTGTTCGTTAGAAGCTTGATCAGTTCGTTTCCTTCGGATTGTAGGTAATGAAATCCTTTAAAACAGGACGGGAATGATAGGGAATTTCTCTCCATCTTAAGCTAGAAGTTGAGTTTTTCATTTCCACTGGTGCAAACCGGTGTCTGCTCCGTGGCTTGCGCGTGTCTCACAAGCTTTACAGCACAGTTGGAAAAGAATCTAGAGATGAGCTGGAGACGAGTGAGGGAGACCCAGGAAAACAAAAAGAGCAGTTCTCCAAAGCCTCCCTCATTCCTATTCAGTCGGAAGAGCTCATATCCAGCTGGAAACCACAGAGCTTACAGAAGTGTTTAAAATTCATCACTCACACAGAATCCCATTACCTTCAGCGTTTGCCTGCTGAAAGCCAGGCGTTTTCATTTCAACTGAAGAATCACCATCTCCCAGCCTGCTCTCTCCTGCTCCCTAAGGAAAGAGTTTTCAAAATGCCATCAGCTCCAGCCACGCTCTGTACCTCTTTGGCTGCACAGCCAGCGCGGGCTCGGATTAACCCCTTCCTTTATGGTTTCAGTGTGCAGTAAAACACTGCTGTGCAGCTGCAAGGCTGGGGTGACCCGCAGAGGGGCCAGCTGGGCAATAGGCTTGTTTTCATAGTCACGGAACGGTTTGGGTTGGAAGGGGCCTTAAAGCCCACCCAGTGCTACCCCCTGCCACAGGCAGGGACACCTTCCACCAGACCAGGTTGCTCCCAGCCTCATCCAGCCTGGCCTTGGGCACTCCCAGGGATGGGGCACCCACAGCTCCTCTGGGAACCTGTCACAGCGCCCCCCACCCTCTGCGGGAAGAATTCCTTCCCCATGGCCCATCTCCATCTCCCTCTTTCCGTTTAAACCCATCACCCCTTGTCCTGTCACTCCCCGCCCTTGGGAAAAGCCCCCCCAGCTTTCTTGTACATCCCAGGCACTGGGAGGGGCTCTAAGATCTTCCCGGAGCCTTCCCTTCTCCAGGCTGAACACCCCAACCCCCCCAGCCTGTCCCCAGGGCAGAGGGGCTCCAGCCCTCGGAGCATCCCCGTGGCCTCCTCCAGACTCGCTCCAACAGCTCCGTGTCCTCCTGCTGCTGGGGGCCCCAGAGCTGGAGGCAGAACTGCAGGGGGGTCTCCCCAGAGCGGAGCAGAGGGGCAGAATCCCCTCCCTCACCCCCCTGGCCACGCTGCTCTGGATCCAGCCCAGGATCCGGTTGGTTTCTGGGCTCCAGCGCACACGGCCGGCTCATGGCCAGCTCCTCACCCCCAGCACCCCAAATCCTTCCCCTCAGGGCTGTTCCCAATCCATTCCCAGCCTGTCCTGGTGCTGGGGTTGCCCCGACCCCTGTGCAGGACCTTGCCCTTGGCCTGGTTGAGCTCCACGCGGTTGGCACGGTCCCACCTCTCCAGCCTGTCCAGGTCCCTTTGGGTGCCATCCCTTCCCTCAGCGTGTTGGCGGCACCACGTTTGGGTGGGAAGCTGAGCCTTGCTGCTTTTTCCGTACAACTAGTGATCAATCTTCGTGTCCTGGAAATTTTTAGTTTAGTTTTAAGAGAGGAAGAGGGAGGGAATTAAAGTGGGGGTTTTGCATACCTTGAGGCTGATTATTCATATCCAAACCGCATGATTAAAGTCTTTGTCCTACAGAGAGCGTCGCTGGAAAGATTATATTAAGGAATGATCAAAGGAGGAGGAAAATAAATCTTGGAGCGATGAAATGCTGGGGATAGCTCTCTTTTCCAGCAGGAGAGGCTGGGGGCAGAAAAGTGTTGGCTGTGTCACAGGATTCGTTCTCAAGAGCTGCCTCAGTGCCACCTCGAGCGGGAGGTTGCTGCAGCGGGGAGGAGGAAGGTGGGAGGTGTAGGTGAGCCGCAGGCAATGGGAGTGAGTGCTGGGATGGGGAAAGCCCCTTCCAGGCCGTCTGTTGTGATGAGGAGTAACTGCTCAACCACCCGTGTTCATAAATACTTGCACAGTAGCAAAATCCAGGGATCGGCGGGGTTTGGGGACAGGGAAGCTTGAAGTGGAGGTTTCCTGTCCGTTCGTACTGTCTGTCCAGCACTACGGGAGCGAGATGGAGGAGCGTAACGCAGTGACCACGGGCAACACCCCATAGTTCAGTGGGACAGAGACCCGTTTGTGTGGGATTGGTGAATCCGGGATGGGATTCACCGCAGTGGGGAGACCGGGATGGGGAGCAAAGTGTCAGTGTGTGATACCTGGGAACAGAGTGACGTGGTTGGTTTTCTTGGTTCTGTTTTTCCCCTTCAACATGCCATTATTTGCCCTGGCCTCGCATTCTCCATGGAAACAATAAGGAGAGGGGGCACGGGCTGGTTGCAGTGGGCTGCTTTCGTGCTGGCTTTGACAGCCCTGGTCCAGAGGGAGCATTTGTGCTGGGGGAACACACGTTTTCCTAGCGAGCGGCTTTTGGTTGCTGCCGTTGGAATTGCCATCAGGGGCTGGAGAGTGCAGGAACCACTTTGCATGGCCCCATGCAAACAACCAGCAGCAGAAAAACCCGCTGGTCTGCCCTTCCCATAGGGAAGGGGCTGCCGTCCTCGCCTGGGGAAGAAGAGTTCAGGGAGTGATGAGGAATTCGGGTGTTCTCTTCATCCCAGTAGCTCTCGTGGGACCTTGTGTCGCTCGTGGGAAGAGGAGCATCCTGCAGGATACACACAAAGCAGGTGGGAGTAGCCCGGATGGGACGCAGACATCCCTCCCGTTCCGTCTGGAGCACGTCGGCTGCGTGTCTCGCTGCGTGCCAGCCCGACCCGTGCCCAGAGCCAGCCCGCTCCGAGGCGTGCGGCAGCGCCGGTGCTAGCGTCGGCTGCTGGGTCGGCGGGGGTGAACTGCACCTTATTCTGGAGACAGAGCCTTCGAATCACCGCGGTGATTTTTACAGGGGATTAGGAGGAAACCCTGGCAGTGCCTGGCAAAACAAAAAGACTAAACAAACCCATCCATTCTGGTTCTGCCCTTGGCGTTCGCAGCGACCCGGCAGCGGGACCGCCGCCGGGCCCCCTCCTCACGGCCGGTGCGTGATGGGTGCTGTTCAACTGTTCTCCATACACACACGAAATCAAAGTCGTTGGTAGAGAAAGGCAATTTGTTTTCGACATTCGTAGCAGAGAGGAATCATTTTGTAAACGTAAATCTAGACTGCAAGGTCCATTTAGCTGGCTTTGAATCAGTCTGACTAATTACAGAGCTGTCAGCTTAGATTAACACCCCTTCCCCGTGCTCGGCGCTTTGTTTGCATCTCCTGGATGTGTTTTGCGGCTCAGTCCATTACACGAAATCAAGCTGCCACCTCTGCTGCCTCCCATTACGCCGCTGCCTGGGAGCTCAGGTTTTTACAAGGAGCTGTGTCAGATGTGTCACTCGGTGAAATCAGGGCCGTGATCAACGCCGACACGGGCGGGGGGAGGACGGCGGAAGAAAGGACCGGTCCTTCGAGCACCGGCTCTCAGCCCGCGATGCCTTTGTAGAGATTCCCTCGGCTCTCTTCAAAGGCTGCCGGGGGAGGGAGGGATTGCAGTGGCGCGGCTCTGCTGTGAATTTGGGTTGGGGTTCTTTTTCGCGACGCTCAGATGAATAAAAAATGTCGTTGGGTTCTTTTCTTCGTGGCTGCGTCATGAGGGAGGTGTTATCGGAGACCCTGGAAAATCTAATGGGTACCCGCTCGCTCCCCCTTTCTCTCCCCTTCCTTCTACTCTCTTTCAAGGGCTTTGAAGGGAATCAAGCCGTTCAGATTTCCCATCGGTCCTGACGTAACTTCCAGCCCAGGGCCAGACGTAGGAGGTAGAGTCCTGAGCAGACCTCAGACGACATTCCCAGGCTGGCTGCTTCGGTGGCTGGGGCTGCTCTTTCCTCTCACAGCTTTGTAGCACTTTGTCTCCCCTTTTCTTGCCCTTTCTCCTTTCCCCTCCTCCGTTTCCTTTCCTGGGAATAGAAGCTTCTGTGGTGAAGGTGCCCATCACAAAGATAAAATCCGTGTGGTCAGAAGCCTGGAGCAGCCTGACAAGCGCTGCATCACCCTCCCTCGTGGGTGGGAGGCCTAAACCCTCCGGGCAGACCTACTTCATTGTGTATTGCATTTTCTGTATTGAAACATGGATAAAGAGCTGACAGAGACAGTGACTTTTGCCTGTGACGGCCAAAACCTGAACTTGGACCTGCTCCATCCGGTTCTGCTCAGCTCATCCGCGCCATGCTCTGATTCCCTACGCTGTGGGCTCTGTCCTCAGGAGGGGTAAATAGGACAGACCCTTTGGCTGCGTATCTCGACCACTGTTCTTGCTCTCTCAGCAACTTTCCGGTTTTCCCGGGTGGATTTAACACTTCCCTTCCTCGGGCCCTGCGTCTTACCCGTCTCGGCAAGGTTACGTTGGCGATGGGCAGCGTAGGTGGCCCCCAGCAATGGGCAGCACTGTCCCAGCGCTGCGGCCGTAAACGTTTCTGTGTGAAAACCTCCTGAGTAGACACCACTTGGAAAACCCTTTGCATGTCGGACCCTTGTCTTCGCTGGGCAGATGAGAGGAGGGAGTTGGCTATTGCCTTTCTGTTCTGCAGAATGCTTTGTCACGCGCTGGGGGGGTGGTTCTGGCAGAAGAGCGGCTCCCTCGGCTCGCAGACGCGTGTATGAGGGGCAGCCTGCTTGCTCCTGGAGCTTGTTGCCACGTGCTACTTCCCTTCTCCAGCCAAAGCTCAAAACGGGACTGTCCGAGGCTGCTTTCCGTTGGTGGGAGTACCAGGTTGAGTAGCTACACAGGGCGAGGAGCAGCTTGTTGACCAGGGAACCCTTTCTTCCCAACAACACTTTATATTTAGGTGCCTCCAGAAACACGAAAGGAAATGCAGTAACAGCTTGATCTGTCATTTACCATTGATTGTGACTCATCTGAAACCCCTATTTTAGTTCCTTTTTTTCGTTGTTAGCGCAGCCACCTCAGTATCGTCCAAATGGCCCAACTCCCAAGCGCCAGCGTTGCGACCGGTAGGCGCTGCGAGGGTTAGAAGAAAGAATAACAAATTAAAGATTCGCCTAAAAAGCAGCAAGATAAAATGTTCTCGGAATCCTGTCAGTTATTGCTAAAGCTTATTAACGTGGTTTGTGCTTTGAATCTGTCAGTCCCTTCCGCTGAAACACGAACGGCAGATACTCTCGTTAGATAACAAACTGGCAATTGAGGAACGGATACAAATGTCAACAGGGGAGACGGAGCTGGACTTGTAAAGGTGCAGCTCCTAAAGCTTCATTTTTAACGTTTAACCCCTGAACCTTCAAGTGTTAATGCTTAAACCAGCAGTAAAAATAACCATAAAGGTATTAGCCGGTACCTGTGGGTTTACGCCGTTCGGTAGCTCAGCGCAGGACAGCCCACGGCGTTGTCCGTTGGGCCTGGTCGGGTTATTTGCTTCGGGAGCCGGGAAGAGCGACGGTTTGATGGAGCTCGTGTAGGTAGCCCTGTCCTTTGGTTTTACAAGCCCTTGCAGAGTGCACAAAGACACAGAAACGGAGGCGAACTGCCCCCGTGGGGTGTCTGGGGGCTCTTCCCTTGATGTTTGCTCAGGGGTCACTCATGTTTGGGCCTCTCGTGAATTTTCTCGCCTGCGATCGAAGAGCTGGAGTGGATGGATTGTCACGTGCTGTGGGGCTTTGTTTATTGTTTCTGCTTCTCGTTATTTTAGGTGTGAGCTTCAACAGCGTTTATACCCAGATTTGGAGAGTGCTCCTTCACCTGGCTGCCGACCCCTATCCTGACGTCTCCGACTTGGCCATGAAAGTTCTCAATAGCATTGCCTACAAGGTACGCCCTTCCGCGTTCGGGCGGGCCTGCGAGCCTTTTGGACGTTAACTTTTCTCACGCTTAGGCAAGGCGTAGGTAGGCTGGAGTGAGTAGATCCGTTGGAGGGCCCTGGTGAGCGGTGCTAGTTCCGTCTGGATCTATTGCGGAAGGAGCTTATGTTTCGAGACGATAAAGGCTCATATGAACTCGTGATGAGGTAAAATAAATAAATGGGGGAGGGCCTGGGATTGGTTTAGGATGTGAACTAGGTACAGACCTTAGAGAGTAGGTCTGGTCTAGAAAGTCTACTGATCCCTGGGAGAAACCTTAAACATACTTCATTAAATTGTCCGTTTGCAAACTGATTTAGATTATGCAAGTGGGACTGGCCTGCAGACTGAAGCCACAACGGCTCTCCAGCCCAGGTGAACTAGTACATGTGAGTCAGCATGCAGACACCCCCGCCACTCCTCACCTCTTCAACCCAGGCCTAAACCACCATCCTCATCACATTCCATCCTCCAAGGGTGACAAGATGTCCCTGGAGGCTGCCGCCACTTGCCGATTCAGAATTGCCGGCCTGGGGAGCTGCAGACGCACCCTCGTTTTCCACCTGAAACGAAGCACCAGGCCAACCCCAGAACATCTTCTCACCAACCGCCTTCCCCCCTCCCCGCCCCAGTCGGTGGTGTCGGAAAGCGACCGGACCGCAGTCCCTCCCGCGCGCTTTCTGGTTGCTCTAGCATCGAGACCATGAGCCATTGCAATGCCAGATGACCTCTCTTACTGATCCTTTCCAGCGAATAACCCCAGATCTTGGGCCTCTGAGCTAGAGTTGCAGTAAGAGAGGCCAGCATTGTGCACTGCCATTGTGACGCCTTAGAGATTTCTTGCTTTTAAATCTGATTTTCTCTTGGGAAAATAGTTCCTTATTTGACCTCTTGCCTTTGTTTTAAGTCTGTGTCAGTGAGGGGTAACGTCTGGGGTTTGGGACAGAGATGGATGGTGGGGGCACCGCTGTCAGCCCTCCCCTGGGGATGCAGGTGTACAAATTACTGTCGGGCTGGAGATGCCGAACTAAGGTGAACAAGGAAAGGAAAAGGTGAAAGATTTCGCTCGCTCTGCTCTGGATGCATGAGACTATTTCAGTTTTGTATTTTGGAAGGCTCTTGGCAAAACGAAACCTTGCTCCTGCGGTGGGATCAAAAGGGGTATGAAGAGGAACCAGATCTGCTTTTCCTCTCTGAAATATTTTTTCAGGACTTCACTCCCTTGCTAGCGGAAGGAGGTGTATAAATATTAATAAAGATGCTGCTGCGCCTGGCTCTGCGCTGGGCTGCTTAGCCAGCAGGAATTGGAATCCCTCCGTTGTGACCTCCCTAGTCAATGCTATGACCCGTTTGGTAAATTCCGTGTTGATTCTGACACGTTTGGACCAGTCTCGGTACCGAAAGGAGTCCAAAAGCTCAAGTGGATGGGTGTCATGCATCTCGTGCTCCGCTTCTCCGGCAGCTGCTCCGCCCCCGGCTTTCTGAGGCGATGGCTTTTCAAATGGTTTTGCCAAACAATCCAAGAAGCATTCCTGCTGACAAGGATTTTTATCTGGGGATGCTTCAGTGAGCAAAACGGATTTGTTCTTCTTTGCCTTAGCCAGGAGATCCAGCAGGGAAGCGTTTAAACAGGCGGTTGGTCCAGCCGTTCGGGCAGCTGCGTACGTCGTGGGCTGACTGCTGGGCACTGGGTGCCACCGTGGGCTTTGCTTTTGCCAGGACCAAAAAAACCCAGCCCATTAACAGCCCACCAAAACGGGAGATAAGGCTTCCCATCCTGGGTTACGATCTGGCCTTTACTCGTTTCGTTACGGACAAAGCTCCTGCCGTGAGTGGCGCTGCCGGGGTTTAGAGCTCCGTGGCTCTGCTGCTGTGAGCTCAGACCGATTGCAGGAGTCGCCTGACGTGTAATGCCGAGCAGTAACGATTAAACGTTTGCTAACTCTACCCTGAGATCTTTCCTTGGTGCTACTGGAGCTTTGCTGGCCGTGAAGGGGCGCAGCCGGGCTGCTGCCCGCGGGGCTTTGCGCTTCCCGGTGTGTGCAAGCAGCGCTGTTCCCCTTCGGCGCTGTGAATTCGATCACCGAATAAACCCCAGAGCTGATCTTCCTGCTTAAACAGAAGTACTGCTTCAGGTGAAGTAAAGCACTTGGAGGGGGTTAACCCTGCTGTCCCAGTGAATGGAAAACTCAGGGAATGAGGGGCTTCCTTTCGGAACATGGACCGCGCTGCGGCGCGTACGACGTCGCCCGTCACGGTCGGGCTTCTTGGCTGGAAGACCCGGAGGAATCAGCCACAGGCTGACGCTTCTGGGCGGCATCGGTGAACTGCAGCTTCGGAGAACTAAATACTGAGCCTGGAAATGCTGCCGAGGTATGATTCCTGAGCGTACGTTGTTCCGGGCCGGCGTCAGACACGCGCCCCGGCTGCGCTGAGGGGCGATCGGTCAAGGGCGTCGGGAGCGGCGCGCTTGGAGGGCTCACAAGCAACAAACCTGGGGCCGTGCTGCGGGTTTGGTGGCTGTGCAGAAATTCAGATGGTGCCTTTGGAAAACAGTTCTTTGCCAGGCGCTGCCGGAATTTAAAGCGGAATTTTTTGTTGTCAAATGGGACCGGTCCCGTTCCATATTTTTTAACGGCGCCGTGAGCGCCGAGCTTTATCTACAGGAGATCTCCAGTGCTTTTTAAATAGGGTGATGTCTTTCTGAGCAGCCGGTGAGTAGGTTGCACAGGCGTCCATGCTTCCTGGGTGTGCAGTACGCCCTGCCTGTTCCAGGGGCTGGTGAGGCATTGCTGGTGCTCACGCAGATTGCGGCTGTGTTGTGGTTTGTATTTAGGGTGCAGACTGCAGTAGTACAACTCTCATCCCCGGCCTGGTCTTTTTTAAAAAATCCAAACCATGCTTTTTGCAAGTGCCGAAACGAAAAGGCCCCGGTATTTGGCGTTGGCCTTGTAAGACTTTTTGAAATCACAATTAATTAAGGAAAGTTTCCTTCCTCCCAGATTGCTTCATCCGACTGTGTTTAGTGGCAGGCTTGAGGCTGAGTTATCCCAGGGGTTCTTCCTCCTTGGTACAGGCTTTTCTCTGCATGAGCAAGTCACTCTGACAGTGTGCTTTGTTGTTTTTTTTAAACCTGGAGTCAATTTGCAAAATTATGAATTACCATCTCCCCCTCGACAGGAGACGGTTTGACTGGCAGAGGAGCAAATCCCCGGGAAACGGGGAGCTGCTGCCGCCAGCAAAACGCGCGGTGAGAGCGCTGCGCTGCAGCCCTTGCGCTGCTCGCTGCCTTCAGGAAAGTAACGGCCGGTTTGTTTTCCCGAGGAAGAGGAATCCTCTCTGTGTACCCCCTCAGCATCTCTTCATTCGCTGGCCGTGTCCCTCTTGCTCCGAGACGAGGTGACCTGACCCGTTTCAGGTGACAGAGACCTGACTGCAAGGAGCTTAAAACTGGGCCTTCTGTGACTAATTAACATTAATTACGAATAACAGTATGTCACGAGTTCCTAAATTGTTTCTACTTTCTTCCCATGGTGGTGGTGTGACCGTCTGCCCCAGCCACGTGCAGCGGCCGCTCACCAGACCCTACTGCATTCCCGAGTGATGGAGAGGGGAGACCCTTCCCACCCCCGTGTGAAAAGGAGGAGAATGACACACGCAGCGAGGCTAGCTCGGGGGAGGAGGCTAGCTCGGGGGGCAGGCGGGCTAACGGGGGGGCATGGGTCTTGCCCCCCAGCCGTAGCAGTCCGGGGCTTGCTGCGGTGTAGGTGACAGTCATCACCCCTCCTGTGCCTTGGAGCCGAACAAGGGATGCTCAGGAAGGCCTGAACCCTGCCAAAACGGGGGAGGCGAAACCCTCGCGGGGTCGTTCGAGGAGGGGAGAAGCGGAGGTGGTCTCAGACGGCCTTTTGGGTCCCGCAATGAGAGGGCAGGGTAGCTCCCAGGCACCAGCACCTCCGATTTCCCGGCGACAGACAGCGCAGAGTCGGAGCCCGTTGGTCGCGATGGTCCTCGGTTCTGCCTTGTGAAGCATTAGCCTACAAGGGCTCGTGAGCCGACCGCGCGCACAGCTCCCGCTCTCTGAGCGCTCTGTGCTTCCCTAGCTGCTGGTCTTACCGCGCTCGGCTGGGTTTTAGCTGGACACAAGCCCCGGTGCTGTCACCCGAGGGCCCCGCTCAGCTCTTGTGTGGCGAGATTTGGGTTTTCTTGATGGTCAAAGAGGTGACGGAAGTAGTCTTGCCTGCGGGATAGCTGTATCCAGGTTTTTTATGCCAAACTGGGGCTTCCTTTACATTATTTTCCAAGGGCAGGGAGTGACAGGACAAGGGGTGACGGGTTTAAATGGAAAGAGGGAGATGGAGATGGGCCATCGGGAAGGAATTCTTCCCAGAGAGGGTGGGGGGCACTGGGACAGGTTCCCAGAGAAGCTGTGGCTGCCCCATCCCTGGGAGTGCCCAAGGCCAGGCTGGATGAGGCTGGGAGCACCCTGGTCTGGTGGAAGGTGTCCCTGCCCATGGCAGTGGGGGGCACTGGGGGGGCTTTAAGGCCCCTTCAACCCAAACCCATCTGTGATTCTGTTTCAATCCATGAGAAATTACCAACATCCCACAGAAGGCAAAGGATGTGGAAGGGGAGGAAGGGGGTCCATAAGCAAGGGAAGACTCCTTCCTTTCTAAAGGGGAGCCTTGTTTGCAGGGAGCGAGCGGCGTGCTCAGCCTTGGAGGGCTGCCACACGGCGATGTAGCACTTGTGGCCGCCTTTCCCTGGCTGGCGTTTGGGGCCTTCTCCAGGAGAAAGGGCAGTAAGGCTCCGGCTCTTTCAGGAACGGGTCTCCTCTAGCTGCAGGCTGAGTGCCAGGGTGCTGCAAAGGGAGAACCGGCTGTTTTGTAGGGCTCGAAGCAACCCATCCCTTGCCATCCCTGTAGAGCAGACAGGATGCTGCGGGAAGGGGCATCCCCTAAGGAACTCCGGCAAAGCTTGGCTCCTCAGGGGAGATGGAGCAGCGCCGGGGGGGCAGTTTCAGGCAGCTGCTGGATTTACAGGGAGGGTTCAGACTGAAATCAGGGTCAGAACGTGTGCTTGACTTAGGGTGGTGGTAAGAACTGCAGCCCTCCGTCGCGACAGGGGGAGAGCCTGGCTGCTGCGGGGAGCCCCCAGGCTGTCTGCCTGCCCCACAGCAGCTCGCGGCGAGGTGCTGGCGCGGGTCATGGGCTGCAGCTGAGGGAGGGAAGAGGCTCCTGTGTTAGCCAAAGCCATTTCCCTGTAAGTCACCGAAGGGTGCTTTCTGGTAAGTGTTTTCTGACTAAAATCATCTGACGTGTGGGGAACTGCGCTGGGGCTTTTCTTCATACGCATTGTTGAACACCCGCGCACACTGATGGCTGAAGTTCATTTAACCCCAGGGGCACGACTGCAGGCGGTAACGACCAACCGCGGCCGGGGTTGCGCAGTCCTGGCTGTTCAGGACTCTCCTCTGTGTTTTCTCTAGGCAACAGTAAACGCTCGCCCGCAGCGCATCCTCGACACCTCCTCGCTGACTCAGTCCGCCCCTGCCAGCCCCACCAACAAGGGCATGCACATCCACCAAGTCGGGTAAGCACCAGCCTTGCTTCCCAGCACCTTGCGCGTCACGGGTCGAGGAGCTCCCTGCCAGTCCCACCCCCCCCAGCTCAAGCAGCTGCCCCGGTTAGCCGCACCAGGGCGAGTGCCGAGGTCTCGGTAGCTTGGTTCAGCACCGGTGAGGTGTTGAGAAACAAAGGTTCTGGGAAAAGGTGGGGAGTTTCTTCCTGTATTTCCTATTAGGGCAAGGAGTAACGAGCCACACTAATTATCTAAGGAAAATGGAAAGGAAGAGCCAGCTGTTGCTGACATTACTGGTGCGCTCTGGCCTGACCTGGGTGGTGTCCAACTTTCCCGTTGGAGTCTGCCCTGTGTTTTCTGCACTTCCAGCTGATAAAAGCTCAGGGTTATCTGATGATAAACAAGCTGTGTCCAAACTGAAATTGGGATGATGGTATGGGCGAAGCTGGGATTTGAAACTGTGATTATTTCCCCACCCTGTTCTCCAAGAGCAAACGCCACGCTTCCGAGCGAGCGGCCCCCGTGAGCACCAGTAAGATCCAGAGTTGGAACGGAGGGCCCAGAACTGCACAGTGGTGGGGTTTTAATGTTTTCTGAGAGCCTAATGTAAACTGAGATTTACCTTACTACACAGTTACATGTAAATTAAAATGCTTTTCCATGGGCTGCCGGGACTTGCGGTCCCCCATCGGAATACAGCGGCTAGCTGGCCGGTGGCCTCAGGCCAGACATTGGGGCCTGTGGCTGTGGGACCTGCAGGTTCCCAAAATGTTCCTGTTCTCCTCACGTGGAGTTGGTGCAGTCCAGGTTCACCCTTGTTTTGGGCCTTGTATGTCTTTTGGAGGGGATGGGGGCATTTGTCCTTCGGCTTTGTAGGGGAAGCACGGCAGCCAAGTATAAATCTTACCAGAAAGAGACAAAGTAAAAGCAACGTAATTCACATCCGAGCGTCTCATGGCCGGTGATACCCAGATCCTTTCCCTCTTTTCTGCTCTTTAGAGGGTCACCTCCAACCACGAGTACGAGCAGCTCCAGCCTGACCAACGATGTGACAAAACAGCCCGTCAGTCGCGACATCACGTCTGTGAGACCCGCCAACGTCAGCAACATGGGGGTGCAGTACACCCCCCACTCCCACCAGTTCCCCAGGACGAGGAAGATGTTTGACAAAGGGCCGGAGCAGGTAAAGAGACTTTCCTTTCGGGTCTGCCTACGTCCCTGTCCCGCTGGGGTTTGCTACACGTTCTGTTCTCTGTGCTTGATTTTGACGTATCTCCTGGGTGCTTCTAGCTGCCGTTGCCTCCTGAGCGGCTTCCTCAGCCAGCGACATCGAAGCTGATTCATTTCTGTTTCTTCAGCCTAGATTTGGTTCCGTAGCTCTGGACAGGGCATTGCTCACTGCTGCTGCCACTAACAAGTGTTTAATCAGAGTTGTTTACTCTTCATAAACATCTCTCTGCCAGAGCGATAACGCAGATCCGTGACCTCACATTCTCCAGCCTCAGCCAGGCAGGAACCAAGGCGGAAAAATGGGAATATTCCTCCTCCTTTAGCATACAAACCAGCATTCCCCTGGGGAGCCTGACGGGTGCTCCTGCTCCGGAACATTCACCTTCTTTCCCGCAGCCCGTACCCACCCCGCGCTTGGCAGCCCCTCTGCACTATGCAGGAGGAGGGGTGGGGGCCCAGACTATGAGTAGGAAGCCCAAAGCTCGTTAGAGGTGGCCCCGCTGGAAGGGCTAATGAGTTAAGAGCTGGCAGGAGGGGCAGCGACTCCGTCTCGGCACGCACGTGAGCCATCAAGGGCTGTGCCTACATGTTAGCGTTCTGAAGACAGGCATCGGGTACCGGGCGTCTTCCCGCGTACGGAAGCGCGAAGGACCGACGCGGCGCCAAGTAGAGCGATCAGTCAGATTGTAGCGTGCGCAGAGGATTCCGAACGTCGCCTTCAGATGCGTCGTGGCGGACGGTGAGCGCGCTCGGATGTGCTCATGGCCATCACATGGAGACGGAGACGGCGCTTCCCAGTGGTCAGTGTTCTTCAGGATTCAGCCGCTTGGCAGCGGTTTTGACTCCCTCTGCCTCGGCGCGCTCCCAGGGTTTTTCTGGTGCTGGCTCTGGATGAGCGGAAACTGGACAGGCCAATGCACAGAGCCTGGGGGGGACACCAACCCTCCCTTTCGCCCTCCTGGTGCTGTGGAAGGGAAGGATTCTCCGGTCTGCGGCGCTGAGCTGTGTGTCGCAGTCCGCGGGACGCGTCGGGTGTCCTGACCGCGGACGAGTCGCTGCTCTTTTCTTAAACTGGCATTTCTGATTTCCTTGCCTGAGCGGCCTCACGGGGGCTGCCGGAGGTGGGGGGGCGCGGCCAAAACCGACGTCGGGGCCCCCGCCGGAACCCCTCTGCTTCCCACGGGGCTGGCAGCACTAGCCTGGGTCAGAGGTCAGAAAACACGGATCAAACCTGGATAAAGGGAGTGGTCTTCCCCTTTTCCTTTTGGCTGCCTTGGCTGCAGACGCGCGGTGCGTCTATATCCTCGACGGGAAGCTGCGTCCGGCTGTGCTTCATCCTGAGTCATCCTCACGGCTCCACTGTTCCTCCAGCCGGATGCTTGGGAGAGTGTGAGAAAACTCATCCCGGGATTTCGTTTCGATGATGCGCTGGTGCTTCAGCCCTGATTCATCCGGTCGCTGATCAAGTCTCGTGACGTGCTGCTGAGGGATCGTGCGCGTTTCCCAACAGTCAGTGTCACGACACGGATCTCGGAGCTGGACCTGAAAGTTTCCGTGTCCTTGGCAGCGTCTTCCCGCTTTTTTCTGCCCGGTGATGTGTTGAAGGAGAGCGGGGTGTTCCTGGGTGTGCGTCGGGCCCACGTGACCGGGAGGGACGGGGGTTAACAACCTGTTCTCTCTCCACACAGACAACTGACGATGCCGATGATGCCGTCGGACACAAAAGCTTCATTTCGGCCACAGTGCAGACGGGGTTTTGTGACTGGAGTGCCAAGTACTTTGCTCAGCCAGTCATGAAGGTAATGCTTGGTTATCTCTCTGCATGCTTTCTGGATCGGGGACCGCAGCTCTGGAAAAGCGCTGGTGTCCTGGGCAGGCTAGTGGCTTTCCTTGCTCCTCCCTTCCTGTTCCTTCAGCCTGGGACGGGAAAGGAACAGATTCACTCGCATCCTGCTGCTCTGGGGAGCTGTGCGACCGCTGCGCCTGTAAAATAAGAGGGGAGAAGTCGTCAGGGGGAGCAGAAGAGGTGGTGACGGATGGGACAGGGGTGTGTTATTAGGGAAAGGGCCCAGGACAAGAGCCCTGCGCCCCATGGAGCACACTGAAGAAAGAATACAAAGAAGGGGGGTCTCGTCATCGGTCGGGGTTCAGTTTGGCACAGCTGCAGGTCTCATTGCGGAGTTGTTTCATCGTAAGTGTGTTTGTCTGTGTATTGAAAATGGCATTATAGCGAAAATTGATTCTTTTATATAAATAAATGGAGCAAGGAAGGCTCTTCGTCCCAGAAAGGGCTGGAGGAGGCGGGGTGCTGCTTTCTTTCTGATACTCCAGCTGTGTTTTCTGGCTGTGGTGATGCTGAAACAAGCAGAGAAATGGCAGGAGGCTGCTGCCCCGGGTGAAGACCACACAACCCAGGGGCAGCAGAACGTACCCCCCGCTTGAAGTTAGGCTTGGCTCTGCGCTCGAGCGTGCCGTCAGAGCCGTGCCCTGCTTACGGGCACCTTGAAATGGAGAAAGCGATAGTGGCTGGACGGCCACGTGACTGCCCGGGGGGCACTTTGGAAGCGTCGTTGTTGGCTTTTAGTTTAAAAAAAGGGAGTTCTATTCTGGCAAAGCACAAGGGTGGTAATGACAAATCTCCACTGAGATCTCTAGAAGTGAGTGTGTTCTGGTAACTCTGTTGGCTCTGTGTGCAGTGAACGATGCACCAAAGCCTTGTTCTTGGAAAAAACAACCCAAACCAGAGCCCTTAAGAACGGGCAAAGATCGTCAGTGACTGGAAACGGAAACTGCTCAATTCCCAGAATCTTTTAGCCAAAGATCAGGTTTCAGTTTTAAGTATGAAATGAGAACAAGCACTAAATCTCACCTTATTATCAGGGAAGGGAAGGCTCCAGGTACCTTGGGAGTCAAACAGCACAAACTCTAGCAGAATGTTCAGCCTAATTTCTTGGAGCTATTGCAATTTTTGTGACTAATAACGCACAGTCTGCATTAATGCCATTACCTGAGCAACTCCACAACGGCTCTTTGTATCCAGCCACTGATATTTAAATCTTAATAATGAAGAAATTGTAAGTTTGATTTGCTGTTTCGTCCAAGAATTGCCACTGAGCCATCCGTCACCTCTCCTTCCCGTCCTTAGGCACGTTAAATTGTTTGGTGATGCGGTGAGGTAATTGCCCCCCAAGATTAAGGTATCGGAAAACTAGTTACACAGCAGCCAGGTTCTGTGTAGCTGTGATTTCTTTAGAGAATCACCAGGAGGAAAAACTGATGGTAAAGTGATTGCCTGCCGCTTCCTCGGCTGCTGGTGAAATTACCTTTCCTCTGATATCATTAGCCAAATCATTCCGTGGGGGACACGTCTGCCCTGTGGGGCCTGGGCCTTGGTCCAGCTTTGAAGCCGGGTTTGTGCTCATCCAGTTGAGTTTCGGTGGCCTGAGTCGGGTCCAGAAGAGAGTACGGGAGGAGGGGGGATGTTCTCTTAGTTCTTATTAAAAACATTTGTCTACTTGGTAAGGAAGGCTCTTCCCCGTGAAGAGGGGTGTCTTTATTAATAAAATAAATCATGGCAGGCAGCCAGCCAGCGTCGGGATCGGTGGGTAGACGGGGAGCCCGGGGTGGGGCAGGTTAGCACTTCATGTGCATAAAATAGAGAAAATTACGGCAGGGGAGGAAAGCAAAACTACGGAGCATCCCTCTACTGACTCCTGGAAGCCAGGGAGGGGAGATCCTGGAGACTGAGGGCTTCCCTGCCCCCCAGAGTGTCTCACCGTGGGAACCGAGGCGCCGCAGGCTGCGCCCCTCGCCCGCGGTGGCCTGTCCCGGCAGCTTTTACTGGAGCAGCGAGCACGGCTGCGATGGGCCTTCGGTCTCCCACGTGGTTGTGTTGGGAGGTGCTGGCTGGGGTTGTTGGCTGAGCACAGGCTGTCCCCGTCACCAACGCTGCAGGTGAAGTGGAGCAAAACAAAAGGGTCTGTCTTCTAATAAAGCAAGGAAGAGGGTTGATTTCCTCGTTACTTGGGTAAAGCAGCTTTCCCGGGGTTTCTGCAGGAGACCGGGTGCGTTGCGCTGTGCCCACGGGGTCACGTGGATCGTTGCGATGGGAGCAGGTGGGGTGTCTGCAGGACGGGGACGAGTCCCTCTGCGCGAAGGTCCTGATCGCTGCGTGTGGAACCAGGGAAGGCCTGGCCGTCCAGTGCCCCAGCTTCCGTGGGATGCTCTCTTCCGGCAGCAGCGAGGAGCGAACAGCCCTGGCCGGCGGCCGCTGTCTTTTGGGAACAGCTGAAAACGGCCGAGTGAAGTCTGCCGAGTACCGATGGGAAAAGATGGCACCGACGTTTAACTCCAGCCCTTGCTTTGGAGGTGGCGCCTGCCATCATAAACAGGGAAAGACTATTCCTGTAATGAATAAACATAAAGCGGCTGCGAGTGCATCTTAGTCATACTTAATTTATTAATTTAGTTTTGCTTCACAGACCTTGCCCTGAGAGTGCTTTCAGCGGGAAGATCGAGGGATTCATTTCCAGCGTAAATCACTGCCTCAGTCTCCAGCCATCATTCCGACCTTGATTTATCGATTATCTAATCAAATAGACGGAGAAAGAAAATACTGCATTGTGGATTCTCACTGTGCCAGGAAAAACAGATTCTACCCCAGCTCGGATCTCTCCAAAAGTCTTTCCTCTTCCTCAGACCTTGTGGCGAAAGGCTGTTCTGCTCGCCACGGGCGGTCTTGGAGCGAGCGGCACAGGAAAGCCGTTCTGCCAGCTGTCAGGAAGCCCTGCGTCAAGGAGAGCGGGAGCCAGCATCTGTTATTTCCCGGACTGGCAGAACATGCAGGCAGAGCTGGGAAGGATCCTGGAAGGTGAGAATTACAGAAGGGATCCTTCCGGATAAATCCCTGCCTTAACTACAGCGCTGGGGCTTGGCTGTTGTTCCAAGTCCTGGTAGAGAAGTGAGCCTCCCGTGCAATTGCCGCAGCACCGTTAGCCAGGGAGACACGGGCTTTACCGCTGGAGCCATCTGCGGAACCCCCCCTCCTCCCGGCCGATCGCCAGCTTCCACGTCGAGAGGGAGAGACAGGGCATTGAAGAACTTTGCTGGCTTGCAACGGCAGCACTTGGTGGGAGGTTTCGGAATGGTAATTGGTGTCTGAGTGGAAGCTGGGAGATGTTGGGAACCGGTGGCTTGTCATCATCCTCATCTCGGAGCACCGTTCGTGCCTCCCACGTACCTCTGGGAGCTCTGAGCAACAGCCAAAACCGGGCTGTTGTTTACAAAAATGCCTTTCTGATGCTTGAATGGGAGCTGGCTGGGAGGGAGACAGGCATGAGTGATGAGCCCCAGTAGTTAGTTCTCCTGCATAATAATTCCCGGGTTTCCAGCCAGCGGCAGCTGGGTTCGGGGTCCCGGCTCTCTGCTGCACACACGTCCCGGCGTGGTCCAGGTTTGTCACCAGAAGCTGTGGGTTCCTACCTTGGTAGGTGGTCGCTCCCTCCCGCAGGACCGTCCGTACGGCTCTGTCCCGCAGGAGGATGGGCACGGGAGGGAGGATTGCCTTTCTCCGGCGTGCTCTGGCTCGGTCTGCTCGGTCGGTCAGAACCTTCCCTGATTAGCACAAAGGCGCTGATGGCCCGTGTCATGCTTAGCCGGACCGGCACGGCCCCTCTGCCAGGTTACCGTTATTCGCAGCGGTTTTTAAGGGCAAGTTGAGTTCAACAGAGGATGTCGTTAAGGGTATCGTGCGTTTACTCTCTGATAACACTTTGGAGGGACCCAGAGGGATTTTTCTGCCTTATTGACGCTGGGTTTCGTCTCTCAAAGCTCCGTGACCTCCCCAACCTTGCAGAATGGTGCCAGGTTTCTCTATGCAGGCTCAGGTCCCGTTGCTTTCTATCTTGCTGTTCACCAAATTCCAACCAGCATCGCTCAGCTTAACGATAACCCTGGGGCTGCCGAGACCCAGCGTCTGGAGTATCTCGTGCTCAACGAGTATATTTGGGGCATTTTCAGCTGTGATCCCAGCTGGACCTGGGGGAAGCTCTTGGACACACACAGATCCTGGCGGAAGCATCGTTGCAGGAACTTCCTTTACCAGTTCCAAGGTGATGACATCCCCCGTCTGCAGAGCCTTTGGCACAGAGAATATGGTTGGTTGAGTCAACTGTTCCCAAGCCGAGACTTCAGCATATGCCCTTAGTGTTCTCCTACGGCACGGAGCTGGGTTGCATCGTAAAAGGATACAGCGGTGTAACCCTTCACAGCGTAGCGAGCCGCTGGGCGAGCATCTGGGACCCCTTTTGCTGACATCTTCAGGGGACAAAGAGGAAGACAAAGACGTTGAGCAGATGACTGGGGGCGCAGAGGCCGCCCGTACGAGAACTGCGGGTGCTGCAGGAAGAAAACCGGGTACCAGGAGTGGGACAGGCCAGGTACAGACATCCACCCCTTCTTTGTTCAGGGACAGGACAGGCTTTTGCTGGGGCTGGTGTCCAGCTTCCCGGTTTGTCAGTCAAGCAGCACGCACGCCAACACGGGACCTGAAACGCAAAGCGGCTGAAGAAATAGGATTCCAGGCAGGAAAATCCAGGCAGGGCCCTTCTCTGCCCCATCAGCCGATGCCTCGCTCTGCATCGGACCTCAGTAACGCGCTGGGGATCCGAGGCAGTGAAACATTCTCTTCCCAAGCTTTTCCTGATGTGTCTGACCTCTGCTGTGGCTGCTGCCTGCCCCAGCGCTCCGGCCGACGGCAGGACAGACGCTGCTGCTGCCCTGGCATAGCGCAGGTCGCTGTCAGATCACCCAGCACGAGCGTTGTCTCCAGAGGGGTCAGAGCGATCGGAGATCACATCTGACAAGACGTCGAAGGGTTTTGTCACTGGCAGCGCTGCCCAGGCAGCAGAGAGGAAAGCCTTAAGCAGTGGGCAGTAAAGATGCCATTGCTCTCTCCCTAAGGAAATGGTAATAATCATTTTAATTACTTTGTTAAGGAGCCGGGGGTGAACGCAGGGCTCGGGGACGCTGCAGTTGCAAGGACAGTAAACGTGGTGCCACGCAAGGACTGCATTGCTGCAAGCGGTTTTAAAGGGTTCCGTATGTGCGTTGTCAAAAATAAATGCTTTGGTGGTGCCGGGGAAGAGGAGTTGGACGCTTTTTACCATGGAATCTCGCGCTGTTGCTGTGTTCATCGTGCAAGCCTTCGCTTGCATTTCCAAACGGATCTCAGGTGTGCCTGGGCTTCGGGTTGTCGTGGTTGGACCTTTGATGGCTGGACATTGGGCGGTTTACTGTGCCCAGAGCAATAAACACACAGAGTTTCAGCGTAACAAGCAGTACTGGGGACGTCTCACAAGCCGGCCTGCCAGAACTTCCCCGGAGGTTTGCCGTCCCATCGGTGAGCAGCTTTGGGCGGCGCTGGCTGTGCCTTTGCGGTGGTTTCTGGCTCAGTCCCCTTTGCCATGTGCCTCTCCTCTTGCAGGTTGCACTCTGGCCACACCAGGTTTTAAATGCAATGACCCCTTCTGCCACCAAACCCCATTCGCTGCTGTTCAGCCGCTGCCGGGGCAGAAGCTGTCCCGGCGAGGGGGTGAGCTCGGGAGGACGGGCAGTCAGCAAGTAGCAGGGGCGGTGGGTGTTTGCTGCTCTCCGTGAGCTTGGCGTGACTATCCTGGCCTGGCTCTGTGCCTTTCTGTCTGTTGGCGGGGAGCCTGCACACCGTCTCCCTCTCGCCAAAGGGTTGCACGTCGCGGTCGCTTGCACGGAGCGTGCTTCCAGCCGCGTCCGAGGCTGGTCTTGCCATGTGCGCTCCACCGATGCCCTAGCGCCTAGGGACCAAACCCTGGGAGAGCCCGCCGTGGGAGGAACCTCTATTACTGATCAGAGGTGATAAAAACAGCTGCCTGCTCGGCCTCCTTGGAAGAGTTAAGTCATTTTTCTTCAGACCTGCAAAGCCCAGCAACTCCTTTAGTCGGGTGTTCTTTATCTGCTGTAACGAAGAGCGCTTTGCTCGACGGCGTAGCCGCGTGATTCTTAGTCCTAAACTGTCCTAAAGCCGCTGGGTGCCTGTAGAATTTACCGTTCTGCTCGTTCCCTTCTTCCCCTGGCCTTTTGGGTCTGACTTTAATTTATTCCCAGAGAAGCTGGGTTTTCATTAAGGTGTAGGTGTAATCTCTCCGCCTTCAAATCTCCTTTGATGTATTTTATCTTAGGTTTGTTTATTGCTTTACATTCCTGGTCATTCGTCATTGCCTTTCTAATAGATGTTGTATTCTTGAAAAATTGAAATAGTGCTATTTTGTTGCCAGGAGGAAAAGTGGAGGGTGTGTTTCTTATTTATTTTAAAGCAGCAGGAATTCAGCTCAGTCACGGTTGTTTCCCAAGGTGTGGTGCGTTTTGAAGACGGGATAGGCCGTGGTGACAGGCAGGTGAAGTCCTTTCTTATCAGGAGAAGAAGATGGTGTGTCTGTGGGCAATGGGGAAGGGGCAAAAGGACTTTTATGTCTCCCTTCTCCGAGAGTTGCTCCTTTTGGAACAGCCATCCGTTCCTTCGTCAGAAGAAGCCAGGGTCCTGTAGCTCAGCTCCTCAGTTGACCCAGGGGTGTTTCCAGCGCAGCGGTGGTACTAGCCTTGGACAACTTCTTAAGTGTCGAATACAAGACACATCGTATGTGCCTCCTGCAGTGGTTTGGGGGATGAGATCGTACGCGTTTATTCCTTTTGGTCCTGTATTTCGGGAGGGCGGGAATGCCTGGCGTCACTGGGAGCATCACTTTGACTTCCTGAGTCCCTGGCAGGAGCAGCTGGGAGTGCTGGTCCAGAACTGGCTGGAGCGCGGGTTTTCTGGGAAGGCCGGGGTACTGTGCCGCAGCCTGGAGCCTTGGGGTGTGAATAAATCCGGTAAAAGGCTGCGTCCTGCTCCAGGGCCTTTCTCCACGTTCGGGTAGAAGTCGGTGTGTAATCAGACCGAGGTGACACGGCGGCATCGTTTTCTTGGAACCGGTTCTGGTGCGGGCACCTGCAACAGTTGCCGTTGCTCATAAATGGGATGTCGGTAACTCGAGCACCTCAGGGATGTGAAAATAACGCCTGTTCTGGCCTGCAGTTGTCCATTAGCAGCGACAGAAGGAGTTTAACGTGTTCTGAGCCTTCTGTCTGCATCAGAGCTCTGTCCTCTCTTTAATCTCAGGGTGGCTGTGCGGCTTTCCAGCTGAACAGTGCGAAGCGGGGTAACCCACATTGCGCTGAAGTGGGACCCGCGTTGTTCAGGCGCGAGGGGAGTTGCGGGGAGCGGGTGTGCGGTAGACAGAGGTTCCTTACCGACCCCTCGCCTGGGTGCCGCGGCGGGCGGTCTGACCGTGCGTGGCTCTTTGGAAACCCCCAACGTTCCTTCAGAGGAACGCCTACGACGTAAAGACAGAATGCCTTGAAGAGAGATGATGGGGAGGATGTAGATCAGAAAGGATGCTCAAGGATTTAATAACGTAAGGTCCCTTGGGCTCCTCCGTGTACCGCCTGAGGCGGGAGACCCTAAAGAATTTATGGCTCAGTCTGACGTGCGTGCGTTGCGAAGGGAATTCGCGGAGTTGTGATGGTTCCTGTTGTTGCGTGTTGTCAATATGTTGACGTACTGACAGATCCCAGAGGAGCACGACTTGGAGAGCCAGATCCGAAAGGAGAGAGAGTGGCGGTTTCTGCGCAATGCTCGTGTCAGAAAGCAAGCCCAGAAGATCATCCAGAAGGGTGAGTGATTTCCCCCTTGCCCCGGCTGCCGGCAGCGTCCTCGAGCTCCAAGCACTGTGCTTAGGCAGGAAAACCATAAAACCCCAGTTAATGATGACTCTATAAAATTGGAGAGGGGCCTGGTCTCTCCCTCTCGTGCAGACGAGGCGATGCTGCCATAGGGAATTTTGCCAAGTCCCTTGTCTTCGCGTTCCCAGCTGCTGGGTTTGTTCCCCAGATCAGGGGAACAACCACTTCAGATGCCAAACGTCTGCCTTCCCCTTGAGAAGCTGAACCACAGCGCTGTGTAGAGGGCTGGAGCCCCCCTGCCATGGGGACAGGCTGGGGGAGTTGGGGGGTTCAGCCTGGAGAAGGGAAGGCTCCGGGAAGACCTCAGAGCCCCTTCCAGTGCCTGGGGGGCTACGAGAAAGCTGGGGGGGGGGGGGGTGTTTCCCAAGGGCAGGGAGTGACAGGACAAGGGGTGACGGGCTTAAACGGAAAGAGGGAGATGGAGCTGGGCCATGGGGAAGGAATTCTTCCCGGGGAGGGTGGGGGGCACTGGGACAGGTTCCCAGAGAAGCTGTGGGTGCCCCATCCCTGGGAGTGTCCAAGGCCAGGCTGGATGAGGCTTGGAGCACCCTGGGCTATGGAAGGTGTCCCTGCCCATGGCAGGGGGTGGCACTGGGGGGGCTTTAAGGCCCCTTCCCACCCAAACCATTCCATGATTCCATGTTAGATGGCGTGGTGGGTCACATGTGGAGCGTTCAGCTGGCGTGCAGCACTGGGCCGGCCTGTCGAGGCCAGCGCGCGCTGAGGAGCCCCACAGTAATGACTCCCTGGAAGGAGGAGCGAGCTTGCCACGAGAGCAGGTTTCCTCACTTACAAGACTTGACAGAGCATCCAGTTTCCAGTGCGTTGGCTCCGGGCCCTCTCGGCTGTCGGGCAGCAGCCGAGCTCTTTGGTGCGTTCCCGATCACAGCCGACACAGAATCGATAATTCAGAGGCACTTGGGGATGCTGTGGACCTACAGCTGGACCTTTCCTCCCTGTCCTGTTACGGCGGGATGGGGAGTGTAGGCTGTGTTTTTAAAGGGATAGAAGGCAGAATATTGAGGGATAAACTTCCACTGTCTGGCTAAGAAGGCTCAGGCAGCGTTTGACGTGTGTCGGACACCGTTTGGATGGCTGGTCATGGAAAACCAGCCCAGCCGCGCTGCTGGCTGTGTCCTCAGATGCTCAGAAGCCATCTCGGAAACTTCCACGTTCCCCGCTCTGCTGAGCTCCGTGAATTGCTTATTCCTTACATCCCGGTGTCTTTTCATCCACGTTTCCCTCCCACATCCCGCACGTCCGTGTTTCGTTAGCGTGTTTATTGGTGACTCTGTGTCTCTACGAGGCCACGGTCGGGCCAGAACTCTTTTATCCGAGGAATTTATTCGAATTCAGTGGAACCCACTCAAGTTTCCTCAGGAATTTGCATAATCCAATTATTCCTGCTCGTGTGCCTTGAGCAGCAGAGCCTGGGGAGGGGCGTTTATGGGAGCTCTTCTCATGGCATCCTCCCAGCAGCGTTCCCGAGGGCAGAGCCGTACGGCCGGGGGCTGTTGCTCTCCTGGGATGCTCTCGAGGCACAGGGAGTTGGGAATAATCATTTGCTGAATGAAGAAGTGCCCAAGGCTCAGCCTCCTGCACGTACCTCGCTGTCGGGAGGTGTGCCGGGCTCGCGTCGCCACAACGGGGAGCCCGGTGTTGTGAAGCTGCAGGGTATCATAAACCAGAGTCATGTAGAAATGAGACTGGAGCCCAGGAGCTGGCTTGGGAGATCTTTTTGAATACAGAGAAGGGGATTTTTTCATGCTTGCCTGAAGTGAGATCTTTTCCTAGTCAGGGTTCACACGTGGTTGCTTGACCTGAGCGCCTGAGACGCCAGTATTCATTAAAAAAGGAAAGAAGATGTAAAATATTAAAAAGAATTACAATAGCTTTACAGTCTTTTAGTGAAAATTAGATTAAATGGATGCATTCTAAAACAAACTGGAACTGAATAAGTGTCTCCTGGGCTTCCAGCTTTGTGTGCCAAAAAACATCGCGGTGTCAGGGGTGCCAGAGCTGTTTGTGAATGGAGGAGGGTTGGGAAAGGGCTTTAACCGTCCTTCTAACGTCTCCATGGAAAATACATTTTTCATTTGCTAATTAACCTCCAGAGGACTGGGATGGAAGGTTAAATAAATAATCCACAACTGAAGTGAAATACTGGGTTTTAAGTTGAAAAGGAGGAGAGTGACACGTGGCACTGGGAAGCTGGGGGCGTCCAAGCCACATCCCTCGGCCGGGATGCTCCCAGGCACTGAGCCCTGGCTGCCTCCTGTCCCCCCGCAGGTATTTCCCGCCTGGATGACCAGATCTTCCTCAACCGGAACCCGGGCGTCCCCTCCGTGGTGAAGTTCCACCCGTTCACGCCCTGCATCGCCGTCGCCGACAAGGACAGCATCTGGTAGGTGCTTCTGCCGGCGCCGGAAGCGCTGGCCGCCCTGCCGCCGCGCAGCGCGTGCCGCCGGGTTCTCATGCCGGTGGGGTGGCGCTGCCGTGTGTTGTTCCTTCCCTTCTCCCCTCTCCCCTCCGCGGCCATCCTTCCCTCTTCCAGGGCAGGGAGTCGGGGCAGAGTCCCGCCGAGTTCAGAGCCGTAGCTGCGGGCATCGCACCGCGTCCTTGGCTACGTGCAGGATGCCACAGGAGAAAGCCAGATTGATTGGGATCCCAGATGCACCCGACCTTTCGCTCCGCCATATGCGTGCCGCTCGCGCACAGAACCAAGGGCTGACTTGATGTTTTTTCCTCCCCCAGTTTTTGGGACTGGGAGAAAGGGGAAAAGCTGGACTATTTCCACAACGGGAACCCTCGATACACCAGGATCACAGCGATGGAGTACCTGAACGGACAGGACTGCTCCCTCCTGCTGACTGCCACAGGTACGTCACACCTTTCCCCACCCATGCGTGACCGCAGTGGGTCAAAAATCGTGTTGCAGCCAAAGAGACTGAATTCGGTTCCTTGTGCTGTTCTGAGTCCAGAGCAGGCAGGGCTTGTTTTAAGCCCTAAACGTCTCCGATAGCTCCGAGTTTCTCTCTAGACCGTACCGCTCACCCGGGGGAAGCGGTTCTCCAGAATGCCCCGCTGCGTCACGTAAGGTAGCATGAAGAGCTCTTTCCGATTCGGTGGCCTGTAGAGCTGTGAGTAAGACCTGCTTCTCTCCCGAGGTTCCTTTCTAAACCTGCCAGTCTGAGTGTTCTCAGCGGCTTTTCAGACTTCATGCCGAAACGCACAGGTTGGGTATAATGAAGGGAGGTGGAAGAGGAGCTGAAAGGGCCTTCAGGACATTTTCCTTTCAATTTATTGATTCTCAGCACAGAAGTTTCACAGGTGGAGAACAGATTGAAAAAATACAGGATGTTCTTGAAAGATTTGCTGGTGATGGGCTGGGCTGTGATTCAGCTCCTTCTGTGGGGTTTACTTGGTGTTCAGTGGGTACTTCTGTGGCTCTCGGCACCAATCGCAAGGAGGACCGAGGCGAGTCCTAGAGAAAGGGAACGGGTCCGAGAAATGGAGTGACATCTGATGTCTGGTGTTACTCAAGGGATGGAGAGAAGCTCTTCCAGACCAGTTCCTGGTGGCCCAGTGCTTTAGGTTTTATGGGTGTAAGATTAGAGAGGGAAGACAACTGCAATAAAAAGGATTAAGTTGAAGTGACACTCTCCGTTGTGGAGTTTGTGGGACTCCAGTTCCACTCCTCTTCCTTTGTCGTGCACAGGTAACTGTGAGAGTTGCAGTGAGGTGTCATTGTGTTCTCCTCTCTCTCTGCTCCCCCAGATGATGGTGCCATCAGGGTGTGGAAGAACTTTGCAGACCTGGAAAAGAACCCAGAGATGGTAACTGCCTGGCAGGGGCTGTCGGACATGCTGCCGACTACACGAGGTGGGTTCCCACTAAGTTTTGGTGGGGGGGAGTAAACATGATTTGTGATGGTAGGTGGTTTTTCCTAGGGATGGGGAGAATAAAACGGGTTTCTCAACTTGAGCCATCAGTAACATCCTTGTTCAACAGTCTCTGCCTTCTGGAGTGGCCTTTTGCCAGGCCGTGGTGAGGAATTACTTCTCCCCTTCTCCCAGAACAAACCACCAAAACCCAAAGCCCGATCTCACACACGCTGAAGGACAGCCAGAGCAGCCTCTTGCTGGGGAGCAGAAGGTTACAAAGTCCTGTACAAGCTTTCCAGCAGCCCTCTTGCCCAAAGGTTCCTCTTGACTCTGTTCCCAAGGAGAGAACTGTAGAACAACGGTGGGACTGCCCTGCTGTGTGCTCGGCGTGCCGGGAGGTTATTCCTCCCCTTTGGGTGGGATAGCAGCTCGTGCATCGCCTCTTTCCTTCTGATGGGCTGCTCGGCCTTCGCACAGCTTTGCATGTGGCACCCGTGACCTCCCTTAGCCTGAGCTCAAGGTCTCTTCGCTCTTTGTTGTGGGTCAGGAGGTGGCGAGAGAACGTTCACCCTAAATCTGAGCGGTGACGAAGGACAGCGCAGGTAGGCGCTGAGCTGCTCCGAATGTTGGAGGGGTTGGATAGCAAGAGACGTGAGAAGGAGCGGTGGCACCCAGCCGTCGGCAGGGTGAAGCTCTGAGTAACCCTCAGGTCTGGTTTAGGACATAAAGGAGGTGGATGTTTCGTCCTTCCGAGACCCGGGAATGTACTGGTGCTCTAACGATGATTCCCTGTCACTTTGCTATCTCTAATCAAGGCTACAGGGTTTTCTGTCGGCACTCGTGGGATTGGTGCAGGAGTCGCTGGGTGAGGCTCCCTGGCTTGTGCTGCGCAGGGAGGCCGGATGAGACGACCGTCATAACTCACCCTGACCTCAGGGTCTGACAGCTCTCATTTCTGAGCTGATGCGGTTCATCACAGGAGCCTGACACGGCTCTTTCAGCCACTCATTGGATTTTACCCGTGCTGCCTCGCTGAGCTCGCGTCTGTTACGTTTTCCTCACCACCTCGCGGCTCGCCTCTGGTGTTTTAGGAAAGAGGATCAGTGCTGGAGGTGGCCGCAGGCGCCGCGCCTCGCTGCGGTGTGCGCGCAGAGCTGGTCGTGAGCTGCTGGAGGTTGGCAGCCGCCAGTAAAAGCAGGAGGGAAACGGGGGCGATGCCCCGAGCGGGGAAGGTCCTGGATGGCCTTAGGTGGAAAGGGGCCGGTCCTCCTCTCCGGCCGCTCGTGGTGCCATTCGGTTGGTCTGTAGTTCTTTCCTGAAGGCTCTTGGTTGATGTTTACCCTCCCTGGATTCAGGATCTCGCCTCCTTGGCGCTGCTAACGGGCTCGCCCCGACAACCGGGAGTTCCCCAAACTGCTCCGATCCCCGGCTTCTTGCTGCATCACCCGTTCGGAGAAGACGCTGGCAGCCGTCGGCTGAACCCCTTCAGCCCGATTCCGTTTCCCTGCCCGGCTTTCTGCGTGCACCCTGGCGAGGCGCAGCGTTGGCTGATCACACCTCGCTCTCGCAGGGCAGAAAGGGTCGTTGCCCTCGGGGCGGGTGAAGAGCTGGGGCAGGAGCTGACGTCGCTGGAAGAGGTGAAGGGTTACGCTTGCCAGAACAGGAGCGTCGAAACCTTGAAGTCTGTTCTCTTTGCCCTTTTCTTAGGAAGTCTGGGTCCCGCTTGCCTTTCCCCCTTGGAGCAGTAGGTTGGGAGGAAGAGAAGGACAGATTTCTTTGTGGAGAGAGAAATAAATGTCATTTCAAAAGAGCTACGTGGATCAAGTCCCCTTGGAAATGAGACTCTTGGAGCAGGTCTGTTTTCCTGCCAAGGCCGGGGCTTGGTCCAGCACTGGCTCATAAAAGTGAAGCTGCATCTTTAAAGCTGCAGAGCTCTACTGGAGTTTGTTTGCTCCTGCTATTGATTTCCTCCTCTCCCGCCCTTCCCCTGTTTCAAACTCATCTCTGAATTTAAGAGTCTTGAGAGCAACCACAACGCTGCCGTTTCTAGGCAGTTTTCCCTCTTACAGAAGGAGGGGGCAATAGGCAGGACCTAAATACATCCTTGGGAGGCTTGCAAAGCGTCCCCGGCTTGTCAGAGGAACGGGAGGTCAACACCAGCGTGCTCAGGGGCTGCTCGGCAGCGGGGAGCAGGCCGGAGGGAGGCATGGAACGTAAATTTTTACGCTCCAAAGGACTTGTTTGTCTTGGGCAGCCCAAGGCAAGAGAAATGAGCTGATACAGGGTGTTCGAGCCCAGTGCGTTGCGCTTCATGGCCAACTTGAGACTCAGGGTAGGGGAGTGTTAATTAAACACTGGCAAAGCGCTGCGTGGGCACCCTCTTTTTCCCAGTGTAAGATCTGCTGCCTTGGAGCTTGTTTCCGTCTGTACTCAGGCTGCACCAAGGATGGCTCCTTCGACCAAAATCAGGGTGTTCAAAGCAGCGTTGGTGCCGGGCGCCGCAGCGTAAGGCCGTGCCTGGGAACGCCGGGTGTGAGGGATGGAGGGGGCTGAGACACAGGCCAGAAGCGCGTTGTGAATAGCTGTTCCAAAGGGAGTAGGAGAAACGAAGCCTTTTCCGTGGAGCGGTGGAGGGAGAGCGCACACCTGGCGTGCTCTGCAGCCGGGGTTTCACAGCAGGAGGCTTCGGGCATCCTGGCAGTTCCTATAGGAAGGGGTGTCAGAGGGGTGGTGGGAGCTTGCAGAGCAGCACGGAGCCCCACGCCGGGTGTCTGCACGAGAGCTGGGTCGGGAGCTGCTCTGGGTTTGCACAGCCAGGCAGGGTCGTGCCGCTCTCCAGCTCTTACAGGTGGCCACGCTCCTGCTTCCCAGCAAAACTGCAGAGTTTTGGGTTGTTTCTGGGCAGTGGGAAACAAGCCACGATCCCCCGGCCAGAATGGCTTTGCCCTTGACAGCGGTACAGGTCTGGAATTTGGGAAAATACAGAACCAGCTGCTCCACAATTACCAGACACCGTCTGCTCGGCTGTTCCCTCCCCAGCTCTCCGCGTGCTCTCTGCAGTGCTGTGCTCTTTCCCCTTCTCCAGTTCAGCAGAGAGAACCAGTATATCACTGGGAAAAGGGTGCCAGCAGAGGACTGAGGGGCTCAGCCGGGTCCTGCCGCTCCCTCTGCCAGGTTTCCCAGGGTTGTCCCAGGGTGCCCCTCGCTTCCCGGTTCGCTGCCCTGCTCTAGTACTGCCTAACGGCTAGAAACCAGCCGAAGTGGCTCACTCAGGGGCTGTTGGAATGGAGCGCTCGTAAGCTGCTCGCCCTCTCCGTGTGCCCCTGAAGCACGGGGCAGCGGGACTCGCTGCGGGGAGCCCAGACCCTCCGTGACAGAAGCCTGGTGTTACCCGCATTCCCGTCTGTCGCTTCCTGCTGTGTCTTACTTCAGAGCAGGGACCGGAGGGTGCGAGGGAGGGCCGCCTGGTTCAGGAGGAGCTGGCAAATCCATGCTGCCGTCCGGAATGCTGGCGGCACCCGTGACAAGTGCCCCCGGTGATGGCTGCCCAGGGAATGCTGTGACTGCGCTAGTGCTCGCTCTCGGGATGGAGGCATGTGCTGCTCTTGGTGCTTCTGCTTCTCTTTTCTGTTCTTTTCCTTTAATTTGAGTTGCTTTTCCTAATCCTTTTGGGTTTTTTAAGATGTGGTTTTGCTCTGGCTGACCGCCTTACCCTTAGCGTCACCCCCTTAATCCCTGTCTTCTCACAGGTCTGGCCCGAAGGGTTTCAATCTATCTTGACAGAAGTAAGCAGGGAGGTGAGTGCTTTCTTTCCTCTTACCTATGTCCAGCTGGGGTGGGAAGGACCTCCTCGCCCGGCCTCGGGCTGGGCGACTGCTCGGGTTTTTTGGCATTGGTGGAGTGACTGCTGGGTCCCTGTGGTTCCTGGAAAGCTTTGCTGCTTCTCCCTTCCCCGTTCCTCGCCTCGTGTGTGCCGGTAACGGCCGTGAGAAGTGCAGGGAGGGTATCCGTGCTCTCTGGGTGAGCGCAGCCAACCGCTGGGAAAAGGGACATCTTCACGTCACGCCCTGGGCGTTGTGCAGGGAGAGGAGGTTTGGGTGGGACAAGTCAGTCTTTCCAGGAAGATTTCAAAGCATCCCTGGACAGCAGGAATTTAATGCCAGGTTCCGAGCGGGAGCTGCCGTTCAGCTGGATTTTACTGGGGTTTATTTGTGATGCACTTTTGCTATAAAGACCACGTGGAAAGGAGAAGCTGATGAATCTTTCCCAGGAGGCGTAGAATAGTGGACTTTTGGCAAGGATACGCCTAATAAATTTTACAAATTCTGCTCTTTCACGTGGAAGGAAGGTAAATGAACCCCTCAGCCTCCCTGCCTAGGAGCCAGGGCTGTGCAGTCTGGAGCCTGGCCCCCTTCTCCGCTGCCGAGGTCTCTGGGAGAAGCAGATGGCTGATGTGTCAGGGCACCTCTGTGTGTATGCGCATCCGTGGATGCTGATGTTGAGAGAGTCATCTCGGGTTATTCATCAGTTATTAATATTTGCTGACTGGCAAGAGCCAAATGTGTCCGTAACGATGAGTAGGAGGGAGCTGATGGCAGTGGGGTGTGATTCAGAGCGCTGCGGCTTGAGGTCTTTGCAAACCTCTGACTGTTCGGAGACAGAGCTCTGGGACAGAACTCGGAGCTGATGTGTTGCTGTTAGCTGCCTGGCTCTGCTTTCCACTCAGAAACCCGCTGGCAAACGGGAAGGAGCAAGGCTTGGCTGCAGGGAATTCCCCACCCAGGGAACCAGGCATCCGGGCAGTTTAAGGAAATCCCGGCCCCTCCCTTGGCGGATCAATACTGCGATGCCAAGGAATCGCGCTGTCCCGAGCACACGGGTAGCTGAATCAATGAGGAGCATTCACCAGCCTTCTCTGGCCATGTGTTGGGGTGAAAAACGCAGCGAAAGGGATCCTCCTCACCCACCGAAGGTCTTACGGATGCGTGAGAGCAGCTGTTCGGTTGACAGAAAAATGCATCAGCAATATTTAGGTAAAATGCACCAGTTTTGTCACTAAAGCACAGAAAATCTGTTCTCACTGCCTAGGCTTCCGTGAGGAATTTTTACTGGCGGAAACATAGGGAACCATCCCTTCGTTCTCGCGTCGCTGGGTGCGGGTCGTGGGCGGGAGTCGGGGGGCGCTGCCCCGGTGCAGAGCGGTGGTGAATGAGCGAAAATCCAGTGGCTTCGTGGTTCGGGCCGTATCAGGCCACGTATCATCCGGTGCAAATCCGCCCGGGAATCCCTGAAGGTGGCGTGAGCAGGGAGCGAGGCCGGCACCCTCAGCGGCGAGCTCGCGGGAGTCTCGAGGTGCGTTGGTGGGACCCTCCGCCCAGGCTGCTTCCCCTCCCGCTCCGCCGGAGCTCTCTCGGGATGCTCTGCTTCCCCTCCCATCGGCATAACGGTGCGATACGAAGGAGACGGCGCCAAGAGGAGAATGTGTGTCTGACCTGTGCCCACCTCTGTCCATCGCTGCCTGGGGGGGGCTGTTGGTGCTGATACGTGAACAGCCGTAATCTGGCTCACCTCCAGGAGATGTAACAGATGCCAAGTGAGAAAAAAATAAGCAGATACTTGGCAGTTCCCTGCTTCCTTCCTGCTCTCCTGGGGCTTCTGAAACAAAGGGAAAGACGTCAAATACCTGCTCTGCAGAAAAACCAGGGCCTTGTCCTCTGGAGGCTCCGCTCCGCTTTGAATAGTGCTGACTCCGCTGGCAATCCGTCAGCAATCCCGATGGGAGAGGGTGGAGAGGCGGCCCCGGAGGCTCCTTAGGAACCGAAGTTACAGCGCAGTGGCAGGGGAGTTTGGCAGGGAGCTGCGTGGGGCAGAGGGGGAAAGGCTCTGACTCGCAAAAGGAGCTGATCAAATGACCAGCCTCAAACAGGGCGAGTCTTCCCACACCTCCCCGGGGCTCGGCATCTTGTCCTTCAGGAATAAGAAGTTTGGGAGAAGCACCTTATTTCTGCTCAGATGTGTTTTACGGGATTAAAATAATGGGAGAAGTTGCAGCTCCAGGGGTTTGTGTTCTTTTAATTGGATTCCCAGCATCACAGCTACTCTCCTCCCTTGCTGCGCCGAGTCCTTGGCGGAAGAAGAGGGACACTTTTTGGAAGGATGTTGTAGAAATTAATGATGAGTGAGGTCATCCAACCCTCCCACTGCTCCCTGGAAATTAAAACAGCGATGCGCCTCGTGGCTCAACCAGGAGGGCCCAGGATTAAAAAATCATCAGTCAGAATCCGAGATGCTTTTATGTTGTGTTCTCGGTAGGTGTTCCTGGCTCGGTGGAAATGCCGAGGACAGGCTGGCCCCGTTCCAGCGACGCTCTCAACCCCCGCGTTACTTACCGAGATGGGTGCAAGGAGCTATCCCGTAGCTGTGGCACCGGGGGAATCCCGAGGGAGGAGCCGTAGGAAGTTACAGCTCGGGGCCGGCTGCTGGTGTGCCTTGCCTGCAGTGCAAACTCGCGTCGTACGGAACTGCAGGCGCTTGTGTTAAAGACACAAGGAGAACCAACCAAAACCCACAGAAGAAACCCACAGAAGCTGTAAAGATTTCTTGTCCTGACCCGTGGAAGATTTGTTCCTCGCTGTCTGAGCACATTCCATATGGGAAAGCTGTAATCTTAGCGAGGATGCATTGAAAGGAGCCTATTGCTACGACGCCTGTTCCTGCAGGTCGTTGCCCCCTGAGAGCACCACGGTTTCCCCGCTGGCCTCTGGCACCTGGTTGCACTGGTGTCCCGGCGTTGCCCCTCCTCACTGCGTCCCTGGAAGTAGGTGGGAGCTTGGGAATAGGGTGTCAGGGAGTGCAGACCCTGGCTGCAGGGCTCGGCCAAGGCGCCAAGAGGGCGCGGGCTGCGGAGGACGTTACCTTTGGGCCGGAGTGAGCTGCGAAGCAGCTTGGATGCCAAACCCTGCAAGCCAAAACACCGCGGGTGAGCTGCAGTCTCAGCTGTGACATCCTGGAGAAGGACCTCTGCTAATTAAAAAGGAAATGATAATTAGCATTAAGTCCCCCGTTTGCTTCTCATCCCAAAATACTAGGAGTTTAACGTGTACACATGAGCCAATACCGTCTCATTTCCCCCACGAAAACGTTTGCTCCTACATATAAATAGTTCAGCTATTTATGTCTCATTCCGTCCGTTGTCATCCTTGAATTTAACGTTTCCCGGGCAGAGGAAGCTTTCCTTCCCCGCTGCGCGCTCGCGAACCACTTACGTTTACGTACAAAGGCTGTTCTGCTTTTCAGACACGTTCCGATTCTGCTTTAGCATCTCCAGTCGCATCCCCCGGGCACGGGGGCCTTTTCCTCCACCCGCTTCTTCCCCAGGGCCTGGGCTGCAGCGGGACGGACCCCCGGCCCGGGGGCTCTGCAGCCAGCACCCGCCACGGCTCCGGCTGCAGATGGAGCCGGCCCCGTCTCCCGGCGGGACGGTGCCAGGAGCTCTCCTCGGCCGCCTGGTGCCTGCGTTGCGTGGTGCGGCGTGTCCTGTGCTCTGAGACTGCCTCGACCGCCCGCGAGCTCTGTGCGTCGGGAGCGGCAAAATCGGGATTGGGGGGGTGTTTTGAGAGAGTAAGAAGGCTGACGAAAGAAAGGGAAGATCCCTCGTTACGGGATGAGCAAACTGCTGCGCTGGCCCCTTCCGGAGAGCAGAGGTGGTCCCTGACGGGGCCGTGTGTGTAAGAAGGGCAGGAGCCGCGTTGCCTGCCTGGCAGAGCACAAGCCCCACCGCGCACCCACGTGAAGCGTTGGAGCCAGCAGGGAGCTGCCCCGTGTGAATCGCCTCCCTCCTTTCTTCCCACTCGTGGGCTCTGACAGCTCCTGCTCCGGGGTGAACCCTTGGCCCTTCTGGTCACTTCTCTTGGCTCTGTGCCAGTTCACGTCCAGCGCAACCCCTCCAGAGCTTCTTCTCTCCGTGAAGCCTTCCAGATGGCATCGCTGCACACCCTCGGTGCTTGAATTCCTGACGGACCCGCCCAGACAGGCACCCAAACTGCCCGTCACCGCTCCGAGTTCACGGCTCCGGCCTCCTCCGCACGAGAGACGCCTGGGACCGCAGCGGGCTGGGGCCTTGCTGCCGATCAGAGCGAAGGAAAACGTTATCTTCAAACTGGGGAATGTAACTGGAAAACTGGGAGCTTTAAAAGTGCCGCAGAGCACATTGCCTGCTTAACTCCGTCAGCGCGGGCAGTGGCGGTATCTGTCTCAGCCTGCCGGGTTTGCCTTGTCACGTGGGCCACGACAAGGTGACAGATGAAAACCCTTCGGTGCTGGTTGTCATCTAAATCGCTGCCTGCTTGTTCGCCTCGCGTCGCTCCCAGCCACCCTCCCAGCTGCCGGGCAGTCTGAAGGAAGGATCAGTTTGACTCGCAGGAGAAAGAGGCGAGCTCTCGGCTGCGCCCAGCTCCCGAATTGCCCGCAGTGAGGTGCTGGGCTGTCAGTAAACGTCGGCAGGCGCAGGAAGCGGCTTGGGAAGGGGAGATGGGCCACGTGTTCTGTCTGGATCGGTGCAAAGCAAGGTCGTTGCATCCCCTTTGGAGGCAACTCGGGGTTGATAGGATGTCTCTGGTGTTTCCTTGGTGCCCTGTAAAAGCGTTTGCTCTGGTAAAAGGTCCTTACGGCCCTCGGGTGACAGAGAGCACGTTGGGGTAGGTTTAAATTTCCTGCTGGGGCTCATTCCTAGCAATAAATCGAGAGAAATTCACATTTGTGCCTTCTGGACGAGCGAGTTGCGGAGTGGGAATGCAGGAATCTGGCTGAAGGCGGCTGCAAAGGGCTCGGAGCAGGAGCCTGCAGTGCTCTCCGACTCCAGGTTCCGTAGGGGTATGAAATCCGTCTCAGCACCAGAGTCTCTGGCGTGGACGAAAGGATGAGCTGCTGCTTCTGCAAGGCAAGGCTGCGGCTCTGCTGAAGGGAGAGCCCTGCCCGAGGAGATGGGAGCAAACACAAACGCTGGAGTTCTTGCCTGCTTTCCCTGTGCAGTGCTCCCGGGGTATTTTGTTGGCGTTTTTAGTAAGAGTCTCCCTAGAAAACCCATGATTTGGGAATGGTCAGTCTTGGCAGCATAAAAAGCAAGTTAATTGGTGTACAGCACTCTGCTTTCAGCAAAACGTTCCTGTGCTGCGGAGGTGGCACACGGGCACAAAGAAATCCCTTCTAATTAACTGTACAAGGATTGTTCCTCTGAGGTTTCCCCTCCAGATCAGGGCTTTCACTCCCAGCTATTCCCCAAGTCCCAGCGCTCATGTGCTCTGTGCCTGGGAGTCAGCTCGCTCCGTGGGTTTGGGACATCGTGTTCCCCCGGCTGGGAGAGGAGGGGACATACGCTTACTCTTCCCTGGAAATCGCTGTGCCAGCAAAGTTCCGGAGGTCACGCAGGCAGCCAACCCGCCTGTGAGCCGGTGCCCCTGTCAGGGCGTGTAGGGAATCCCCGGGAATTCTCCTACAGCAGGGACAGGACCGAGCTTCCCCTAGAAACCAGTTTGTGCCCCCAGCGAGGAGGAGGAGAAGCTCCTTGTGAACCGACTTTAGCCAGTGGCACTGCAGTGTTCCCCTCCTCGTCTGCGTGCGTAGCACGGCGGTTCTTGCTCCCACCGGCCTGTCCCTTCAGTATCTGCCAGCAGCACCTTTGCTATTCCTTGTTTAGAAACGTCTCCCCGGAGCCGCTTGGTCCTATTAGAAGGAAGAATCATGGTTATCCAGGGGCTCTCGGGTGAGATGGCACCAGTTCCGTCTACTTCAGTCGTCGTTTGATCCACTGTTCTCGTGTTGTTGCCATATTTATGTACCTGTCCGGTGGGTAATTTATTAAGCCTCCCTTAGGACAGCCCCGTAGCTTGGCAAAGGCCCTGGAAGGCTGTGTCCACCTGCACCCCAGCTTTTCCAAGCGGTTACGGCTTTGACCCCGTGTCTACCCTATTTTGGACTCAAATCCAGGACCAGCTGGTGTGATCCCCTTTGGAGGACGTATGGATGAGCGTTTCTGCGCTTTCCCATGGCGCAACGACGGTTTCTGCACGCGGGGTCAGGAAAGCTGCTGTTCTAATTTGCAGGCCCTGCCTGTGCTTTGTCTTAGGAGCAGGAATGGTAGTCGACTGGGAACAAGAAACCGGGCTGCTGATGACATCGGGAGACGTGAGGGTAATCCGGATCTGGGACACGGATCGGGAAATGAAAGTGCAGGTAACATCTGCGTGTTCGGCCCGTTCGCCTTTTCCCTCCCAGAAGGAATCCCCTGCAGTGAGTTACCCTGGCACAGCCAAAGCCTCTGGGGCTCGTGTGTGGAGAGCCTGCAGGCTCTGGAGCTCGTGCTTCCCTGCCCCGGAGTTGTGTTACAGGACAAAAACACACACAAGGACATAGTGAGTGCATCAGGTCTTTCCTGGAAGCTGCTGCTGTTATCCTGGGCAGCACTTGGGAAAGGTGAGGCTGTCAAATCCAGGGGCCGGCACTAGGATGCAGGGAGCGTTTCCTCATAGCATATAATGCACAGAATCACGGTATGGTTTGGGTTGAAGGGACCTTACAGCCCCCCCAGTACCACCCCCTGCCACGGGCAGCGACACCTTCCACTAGACCAGGTTGCTCCCAGCCTCATCCAGCCTGGCCTTGGGCACTCCCAGGGATGGGGCATCCACAGCTTCTCTGGGAACCTGTCCCAGTGCCCCCCACCCTCTGCGGGAAGAATTCCTTCCTGATGGCCCATCTCCATCTCCCTCTTTCTGTTTAAACCTGTCACCCCTTGTCCTGTCACTCCCTGCCCTTGGGAAGGGTCCCCCTGATTCTGTAAAACGAGGCGGCACGGAAGCAGCAATTCGGTCATGGGTACCTTTCTGTGCCGTGTGATGGGGAAAAGGCGCTGAAGCGTTGGTGTCGGCCGTTATCGGACCAGAGTTTCTCTGGAATTACAAGGGGAAGCAGCTGGTCTGTGAGAACGGAGCCGTCACACTGGAGGAAAAAGGAGGGCTCGTTTTCAAAGCTTCTAGAAATTAATTACCCTTGGATGAACATTAATTGCGACACTTTGACCCTGCAAGGCAGGATAATTAAGCCTATGTTAATCTTAATTACTTTCACGCATTGTTTTTTCTATGTAAATTAGGGAACAGTATAATTCAGGAGGTGAAAAACTTTTAAATGATGATGATTAATGATTGCGCTGGAAAGTATCTAAAACCACGTCGATTCTTTAATTGCAAAGCTCGTTGTGTTGGAACTGGAATGATTGAAACTTCCTGACTCAGTAACACCCGGAAAGTGAAATTCAGCACACGGCAGCTCTGTAATCCCAGCTATTGAAGGTGCCTTCCCACCCTTTGAACTACTTCTGGAAGCACTTGGGATGTAGCTGAGGAAGCAAGTGCTTCATTTTCGCTTCTGCTGATTGTTCCTGCTTCAAAGGCAGGAGCTGGGTGTGGGTGTAGGAGAGCAGCGGAGAGCAGCCCCAGGGCTGGTGCTTCCCTGCTCAGGAGGCCGGGAGAGCAGCTGGGAAAGGTGAACACGCACCAAAACAACAGTCGGGTTGAGGTGTGAGCTTAGCTAACACCTTTCGAAGGGGCCTCCTGCCTTTATCCTGCCTTTTCAGTGCTGCTTGGCTGCTTTTTTAACCTGTTTTAATTGAAAATGTGCTTCTTCATACCAGGCGTAGACATTATTCATAGAATCATAGAATAGAATCACGGAATGGTTTGGGTTGGGAGGCACCTTAAAGCCCATCCGGTTCCAACCCCCCTGCCATGGGCAGGGACCCCTTCCATAGCCCAGGGTGCTCCAAGCCTCATCCAGCCTGGCCTTGGGCACTCCCAGGGATGGGGCACCCACAGCTTCTCTGGGAACCTGTCCCAGTGCCCCCCACCCTCTGCGGGAAGAATTCCTTCCTGGTGTCCCATCTCCATCTCCCTCTTTCTGTTTAAGCCCGTCACCCCTTGTCCTGTCACTCCCTGCCCTTGGGAAAATCCCCCCAGCTTTCTTGTAGCCCCCCCGGGCACTGGAAGGCTGCAATAAGGTCTCCCTGGAGCTTCCCTTCTCCAGGCTGAACCCCCCAACTCTCTCAGCCTTTCTCCATGGCAGAGGGGCTCCAGCCCTCGGAGCATCTCCGTGGCCTCCTCTGGACTCGTTCCAACTGGTCTATATCCTTCTTATGCTGAGGCTCCACAGCTGGACACAGCACTGCAGGGGGGGTCTCACAAGAACAGAGCAGAGGGGGAGAATCCCCTCCCTCGCCCCGCTGGCCACGCTGCTCTGGATCCAGCCCAGGGTACGGTTGGCTTTCACAAGCAAGACTTCTGCTTATAGCAGGCAAAAAGGGGAGAAGGAGCGCCGCTGGAGTACGAGTGCTCCCCGTGTTCCCAGCGCAGCTGTCCGTGCAAGCTCCTCTTGTCTTTTCCCGTGGCGTTTTGTTGCGTACACGTGTTCCCTGCCTCCTAGCAAGGTAACCTGACGGGTGGCCCAGCGCTGGCTCGCTGCATCTTGCGTTAAGCGGTTCTCCGGGGCTGTGTCGTAGCCAGGCAGCCCGTTGTGTGTCTGAGGACGCGGTTCAGGAGCAGCAGAGCCGCCGTGGCACCGCTCGCTGCCGGCGGCTGCCGGGCACGGGGACGGGGAAGGTGACGCTCCGACAGTCCGACCGCAGCCTGCGGCGCTTGGCCCGTCTGCGACGACCCCCGGGGCTCTGCAGGGGTGTAGCGAGGATCCTGAGGAGGAAGAAAGCAAAGGGCTAAATAATAAGAGTTAGGAAGAAAATAAGCTGAAAGACGTGGACTTAGTAGCTGGAGCCGTCCTGGGTAAAGGCAGGAACCTTCTGGCAAAATCATTATGTTGTTTCCAGGCACCCAATATGGTCTTTTTCCGGCTCCTTTTACGAGAGGCATTTAAATAACTTCCTGGAACTTATTTGAGTGTCGATTTGCTGCACAAAAAGGGCCAATCCCTTGCACCTTTGTCCCTTTTTCTGCCCGGGTCACCTTACCTAGAGCGCGCCGCACGTTTGGGTCTGTGTACGGTTGCGTGACGTTAGGAGGTTTTGCTCTCTTCGGGTGTATCTGTCTCACGTGACCCTTCTCCCCCAGACACAAACTGTCCCTCCCACCATTCCAGTGGCATTCACAGCTTGTACGCCGGAAAGACGGTTTAGGGAGAAAGAGCTCCTCTGGCCATTCGTTGTACCGAACTAGACATCCTTCGTAGGGGGTGACCCTAGCTCCCCCTCCCCGGAGCAGAGCTTGCCTGCATTTGGGTTCGTAACGCTGAACGACTTCCCGAAGCTGGGTTTGCTGGAATTCCTCCCCTGGGCCCGGCGTTTCGGGTTGAACTGTGGGACCTGTGGCTCGAACACGGGGTCACCACCCCCTCGTTTCTGGGGAAGCTTCACCCCGGCTCGCCCTCACGGTGGTCGGAGTGGCAGGTGGAAACCCTGGTTTGGTTTTGGACGGACATACGGAGTGAGGAGAGGAGGACACGGGGTCTGTCCAGTTTAGCACCTTGACCCTAGTGCCTTCGCTCTGGGGCTCTGGAGCTGGAGAAACACCTCGGTGTGAGCTTGGTGTGTTTGTGCTCTCCCTAGGATATCCCCACCGGAGCCGACAGCTGCGTGACCAGCCTCTCCTGTGATTCCCACCGGTCCTTAATCGTGGCGGGGCTGGGTGACGGCTCCATCCGTGTGTTTGACAGGAGGATGGCTCTGAGTGAATGGTAACTGCCCGTCCTCCCCGGGCTGGGTGGGATCCTCGCGTCCCCTCCCCTTCAAAACGTTTCTCTGCTCGTTCCGCAGCCGCGTCATGACCTACCGGGAGCACACGGCCTGGGTGGTGAAAGCTTACCTGCAGAAACACCCCGAAGGCAACATCATGAGCGTCAGGTAAGAGAGATTGTACCCTGTGAGCTGTTTCCTCTCAAACACCGTTTGCCTTTCCGTTTAAAATCCGCCTCTGGTACTGCACGAGCCGAGAGGGTAAAGGTCTTCGGTTTGACATTTGCTGCCGTAATGAACTCCTGCCCCCAACGTGGTGGCGAGGAGGCAAGCAGGGATGTGGAGCGTTCCTTGGAAGCCTGCTAGGGAGGTTTCAGAGTAAACAAGAAGGCGTCTTCGCCGAAATCGCCGTCGCGAGGCGTGCGAGGGAGGGACGGAATGTCCCGGAAACCTGAGCTAGCGCGTCCTACGCTTGTTCTTCATTGCCAGCGTCTCCGCGGGGTCGTTCGGGAGAACACGAGGAGGAAGGTTGGTGGTGCATCTGCTGGGCATATTGCCGCGCAGGATTACTGTGCTCTCGAGCAATTGTCTACGCGTAAATCCATTCCTGCTGCCTGGTAAATACTGCGGAGAGAGCGACATGTACTTACGTGGCCATTAAAGAACAGCAGAATGTAATTTATTGTCACAAAGCCGCTGTTTGCACACAAAGAGCCTCTTTTTCTTGATTACAAAATGAAAACAAAACATCGTTTTCTGGGATTCGGAACATTCCTGAGGTGGGGGATGGCCCAGCAAAAATGTATTAAGATTTTCGGAAAGGGGATTACGTGATGCAGCTGCCAGCTTGGCCGAGCTGACATATTAGAGTTTTTAATCTTCCTTCCTGTAATCCCCTTCCACCGTCGCGGGGGTCAGGCCCCAGCCCGGCCCTGGAGGCGCCGTTTTCCCTCTCCCCCGTGCCCTTCTCGGCACGGCGGGCTTTCCCTCGGGGTTGCAGAGGTAGGAGCGAATGTTGTATTCAAAAGACAGGTCTGGTCTCGGCCCGGAGGGACTCGGCCTGTTCAGACGAGCCACCTTGCTCTCCCTTTTTCCCAGTTCACTCTTCAGTTGGCAGCGAGATCCCAGAAAAACAAGCGTTGGGACACAGCGAGGTCCTGGTGTATTTCCCGGCGAGCGGGAAGGCGTTGTAGCAGCTCTCGGAACCTCAGCCAAGCTTCTGCTCCAGACCAGGGCAGGAGTTTGTCCCACGGGACTGGTGACCGAGCCGGAGCTGCAGCTCTCCGCTGCCCGGTGCTCACCACGGGCTGCTGTGTCCAGCCGCTTTGGTCTGTGCTGGTGCGGCCACGGTGCTTCTGATTAACTAGCCGTGGGCTCTGCTTGTGTCAGGCTGGCAGCGCTGCTACGAAAGGCCCTTAAACACCTTCTGAATGCCCCGCCTTAGCTTAGCCCTTGCTGACTCGATGCCTGTTACTGTGCACTGGGATGTGTTTTCCTTTGTGGTCCCTCATCACAGAACTCCACTTCCATCTTAAAGCTCCTGCGTGGTTTTCCAGTACTCCCAGAACCATTTCCAAGCCTTACTAAGGTGCAGAGCTTTAAATGAATTCACTGTATATTTGATCTCCCTCGAGCAATATTTCCATCTAGGATCTAAATCAACCTCGAGTTTAATTTGTCCTGAATTTCATCCTGTGACATCTGGAGTTGCAGCTTCTTACAGCTGTACACGTCATCCCGTGCAACAGCCTTCCGGTCCGTATCCGATATTCCAGCGGTGAAGAAACGGACGGCGATGTGCTGCTGAACGCTTTTGGTGTCAGCTCTGGGGGCGATTCACGGTCGTGTGGCCATCAGCGACACGGGGAAAAATAATGCTTTAAGAGCTGGGGTGCCCGAAGCCTGACTCCTGCTGCCGGCGGCGTAGGACCGGCGTAAGGGCCTTTCCCGTCTGTCCTCCGGCACCCCAACCCGCCAGTGCCTTACAAGGAGCTCAGCAGGGCAGATGACCCCTAGCAAAATCTGCGGTTCCGGGGCTGTAGGAAAAGGTGTCCCCTCGTCCCATCTCACAGCCGTGATTCTGCTCGTGTCTGAGAGACGCTTAACTGCAAGAACACTCTCGTGTGGGAAAGGCGCTCGATCGGCGAAGCACAGCCCCTCCCACGGCCACCGCTGCTTCCTCCCTCTCCTCCCTGATAGCCACTGACAGGATGGACACGTGGCCTGGGCGTTACAGGGTTTGTTACGCCTGGTCCGGGGCGGACGCGGGCCTCTGCGCACAGACACTCGGCAGAGCGGCTGGTGCCGGCAGAGCCCATCCGCTTTGGGCTTTCTAATACCGCTCCCTGCTGTGGAAAGGAGCAGGAATCCGGGCCCAACGCGCGGCTCGGTGCGTCGCGTACGACGTGGTGGTCCAGGCACCTGCGCTCAGCGACGGGCCGTAAGCGATCACAGCAAGAATCGTCACTCCTGAGGGCAGAGGGGTTTGCACAGCGCTGAACACGCTGGGGGTGGTCCCGAACGTGGCACCAGTGGGAATTCAGCCGTACTGACGGAGAGGGCCGCGGTGCGTGTCTTCTCCATCCTAGTTTTCTGGTCGAGGCGGTCGGCTCCCAGGCAGGCACGCGGCCTGGGTTCCCGGGCTTTAGGATCTGGTTTGGGTACAGCCTGATGGTGTGAAACTTGTGTTGGCAGCGTGAATGGAGACGTGCGGTTCTTCGACCCCCGGATGCCGGAGTCCATGAAGGTCCTTCAGATAGTCAAAGGCTTGACGGCCCTTGACATCCACCCGCAAGCCAACCTCTTCGCGTGGTGAGTTCTGGTTTCATCCTCCCGCGCCCCTGGAGGGGACGGTGTGTCTGCAGGTGTCGTTCGGGGGGGTTTGTTGTTTGTTTTAACCTCACCCCACACAGAGCAGCTTCTCCCTCATGTTTCCAGCTCCGAAATTTCATCCCCTGCGAGCATTAGTGAAACCTCGTGGCGGGGTATGACCTTACCTTCCTTCCTCAGGTCCCCGTTCAAAGCCAGCGTTCTGGGGCTCTGAGTGGGCACCAGCATCTGCTCCGCAGCCGCGTGTCCCGCAGGCGGGTGGGGGATCCGCTCTCGGTGCGCGCGCGCGTCAGCTCCTCGTGTTTTCTGTCTCGGCCCTGGCAGGTAGCTCTGGTGACGCCTTTCTGTTAGTCTGTCTGCACCGAGGTTGCCACGGTGCAGTCCAGGCCTCCCCGCTTTAGCAAGAGCTCACAGCGCGCCAGCCTGATGGCACAGCTGAAAAGGGGCTGTAGGCAGCGACACCGGTGTTAGCACAGCGTTCTCGGTGACGGCGCCTTCTCTTCATTCCCTTCCAGTGGCTCAATGAATCAGTTCACTGCAATCTACAACGGAAACGGGGAGCTGATCAACAATATCAAATACTACGATGGTTTCATGGGACAGAGAGTTGGAGCCATCAGCTGCCTGGCTTTCCATCCTCACTGGGTCTGTATGCTCGCCTTTTTGGGGTTTGGAATTTGCATTTCTCAGTTAATGTCCGTGGTGGGAGAGAGAAAGGCACAGAGACGCCTCTAGCACAGAGGGATGCCACCCCAGCCCCGTCTCTGCGGATGCTTTGAGCCTCAGGTCATAGAACCGTGGAATCATGGAATGGGTTGGGTTGAAGGGACCTCAAAGCCCCCCCAGCCCACCCCCTGCCACGGGCAGGAACACCTTCCACCAGCCCGGGGTGCTCCCAGCCTCATCCAGCCTGGCCTTGGACACTCCCAGGGATGGGGCATCCACAGCCTCTCTGGGAACCTGTCCCAGTGCCCCCCACCCTCTCGGGGAAGGATTCGGGGAAGGTTCCTGGTCCTCCAGGCCGTTCCAGACGCCCACGCTGGCGGTGCTGCTGGTGTACAGTGTGTGCGCTCCCCGCTGGAACAGGGCCGGCAGTGCCTGAGCCCTTCTCGCCTGTGGGTCGGCTGTACTGCTCCCCTTTCGCCCCGTCCCGCTGGGGCCGCAGCCTGCCTTAGCTCCGCACGTCTTGGCACAGGGCTGGGCGCTGAATCTGCCCGGAGCTGACCGCGGGGGTGCAGTCTCTGCCTTCCAGCCCGGAAAATTTCACGTGCTGATTTATCCCGTGCCCCTTCCCTTGCGGAGAAGGCTGACCCTGGCGTCCCCGGGGGCTGCTTTTACACCGCCTCCGGTAGGCGGTAGGAAGCCCTGATGCTGTGCAGTCGAAAAACTGCGCGCCAGAAAAATGAGAGAACTGCAAACATTAAAGGCATAGGCTGATAGAAGTCTGGAATGAATCGGTATAAAGGACATTTCGGCACATGTCACGGCCGGGGTGGCTCTGCAGTGGTCGTTAAGAGGGAGAATCTGGTTGCTGCTTAATTAGGAGGCAGGTGCCCGTCTGCATTCTGGGCTTCTGCTCAGGCAGAGAGTAAAGGAAGGAGATTGGAAGCCTGAGAAAACCATGGGAACGGATAGGAAGAACAGGAGGAGGCTAAAGGCGGCGTTTAGAGAGGGGGTTGGGTTGGAAACCTGCCGATGCAAGCCCCGGCGTTTGATACGTAATGGGAGGGAGCAGAGGGAACCATCACGGGCGGCGAGGAGGGAAGAGCTGTGCCATCCCCAGCTGGGGTTAGCTGGGCAGGGAGGGGGAGGGCAGGATTCCTGCCCAGGTTGTGCGCGGTGACCCCGGGGGACAGCAGGGGCCAGGGAGAGCTCTCCTCCCCCTCGCTCTGGAGAAGCTGCTGCGCAGAAAGCTCGGCGGCGATCCCGCTGTCCCGCAGCGTGGGGGACAGAGGGAGCGATGGCTCATCGCTGGAGAGGTTTTGCTCTTTAGGCCAGCTGACAGAGCCCAGTGCAGCCCCGTCGCCGCGGCTGGGATCATCCCTGGGCCTCTCAGTGGAGGGAATGCTAATTTCCAGTCCGGCTCCTAACTACCAGATTTGCAGCCGTTTAGAAAAATTATGTTAGCGGTTGGCAACTAATAGCCACTATAATTCTTCCCTCTGGCTGAAATGGGCATATAACTCGCGGAGGCGCTGTAGGTGCTGGCAGTAATGTCATCAGAGCTGCGCTGGCAGATGCTCCGAATCGCTTCCGAGCTGCCGGAACCGTCGGCCGTTCCCGGTCTGCCTGCGCCGTGCCGCGCGTTGCCGCCCGACGCCCGTAGGTTCATCCCCGCTTTGCTCTTTCCGCAGCCTCATCTGGCAGTCGGAAGCAACGACTACTACATCTCGGTGTACTCGGTGGAGAAGCGCATCAGATAACGGCCGGCGGCAGCGGCGCTGGAGAGGGGGGGTCCCAGCAGGCGGGGCCGTGTCTCACCCACCATGTACATAGCCAAATTATCGACTTGAATGTTTAGTGTTGGCTGCTGCTGCGACCCCTGACTTGAACACTCGTTTTTTCTGACTTAGCTACTGATGATTTTGACAAGGGGAAGAGAGACAGCCTCCCTTCTCCCCCCGCCCCCAGCTATATCCTCTAAAAGCTGCAGAAAAGGAACGTTTTATTTTTGTTTCCAGTGGTTGGCTTCTCCGTTAGAAACACGGCTCCTCAGCTCGGACGGACTGGATGAGGCGACACCCTTGGGAAAGGGCTTTGCTGTTTTAGCCTTCGTTTCTCCGTTTCGCTGGAGCGGAGGTTGCTTTAAGGACCGGAATCAGGACTCGCCTACAGCTCTGTGCGTTCAACCAGACCACGGGACCCCCCACCCCGGCTGCCGCCTGCCCTGTGCCGGCCGGCGAATCCTGCGGGACGACATGCACCTGCACTGCCCGAGCGTGGGCCAGGGCAGGCGGAGCGCGGCTCCGCACGACCCTCGGCCTCTCCGGCGGAAGCCAAGGTGGATGGTGGCAATTGGAGGCAGGGAAGGGGCTTGAGGAGGTGACGGGAGCAGGGCAGGTGCCAGCGTACCGCGGGGTCGCACGTACAGGAAGAAGAGGGCAGAGAACGGACATCTCTAACGAGCCTCGAGCAAAGTCACTCATGTAACCGCGTTCCACCCGAGCGCACGGTGCCGGGGGGGGGTCTCGGTCACCGTCACTGTCCTTTTGCCCACAGCCAACTCCACAGACACGTTTGAATGCCTGCGAGCTCTGCCCAGCCAGCGAGGGATGCTCCAGGCTCCGGCCACGCGTTTTCCTCTCGCTCCAGCGTTCCGCACGGTGAGAAGGTGCGCGCTCGCTGCCGCGCCCGTGCAGCCGCACGCGCTGGGGGACGTGGCTGAGCCTCTGTCCCCGCAGAACTGGGCGTGCAGCCACGGGAGAACCACCGAAGAGGGGGAGGACAGCAGGTCACGCTGCTTTCAGAACCGCCTTGTCCCGTTGCTCCGTCTTCCGCGCCTTCCGCTGAATAATGAGTTGCTGCCCCTTGAAACCCACGGTGGGCCTGGAGGGGGCTGTGGGCAAGGGGTCGGCAAAGCCCACGGGCAGGTTTCTTTCCAGCGGTCGCTGCCCCGGTGCGATTAACTGGCCAGGAACAGAACTTGCTCCGTGCAAACAGCGCTGCAGCGACACGGGTCGACAGGCCGAGTCCACGAGTCCCCGGTTTTCCCGCCGGGAATCGCGGGGTCTGCGGGCTCCCAGCAAACGGCCCGCGCCGGGGCTGGTGGGGAGGGGGAAAACGAGGGAAGGGGTGAGGAACGTCCCGTCCCTGTGCGGATGGCGGCTTCGCCTCTTCCCTGGCGCCTGAGCTCTGGCTGCCCCTTAGACACCCCATCCTGTTTCCTGTACGTGCCGGGGCAGCCGGGCCCCGCGGGGGTCGTGGCGTTGACCCCCGGGCTGGCTGCGGCCAAGGCGAAGTGCCGCACGTGTGTCGGGATACTGGCTCCGGCGAGGGTCCTTGAACCGCGGCGGTGGAGCAGATGCCAAAGGCCGGGAGCCGCATCCCTGCCCTGAGCCCCGTCGCTGCCCCCCGCCCCCGTCGCAGGGAGGCCGAGGGCCCCTTCGCAGGATGACGAATCAAAGGCTTTAAACTTAAAAACTACTTACAGCGTCCACTTTTGGGTTACCCAGAGTTAATTGTGGTGTAACAGAGCTGTGCCTCTTCCCGACCCAGCCGCTCCCGTGCTGCTCCGGCGTCGGGGCCAGCAGGACACGTCTCCTCCGCGCTGCTCACGCCGGGGCCGGCAGGCGTGGGGTTGGGACCTGCCCGTAACCGATTAACACAGACCAAGCCCCGACGAGAGGTTTTTAACTTCTGCCGGTGCGTTCAGTGAAGGAGCGGGACGGTCCTGGCGAGACGCGGCGGGCAGCGGCTCCTTGCCCGCGCTCCCCGGTGCCAGCCGGCCCCCGCGGCCAGGAGGTGGGTTTTCCATCCAGGCGTGAGCGTGTGCGGGATGTGCTTCCACGGGGCTGATGCAGAGATTCAATCATGATGTTTAACCGAGGATCGGGAGAGCATCCGACCGAAAAGTTCACTTATCTCTATTTATTTTACAAAAAGAAAAATAAAGAGAAAAAAAAAAGATATAAAACCCCACACGATTGTAATGTGAGTAAAGCAATTACAGACAAATAAATGGTTAATGAGGAATAAATGCTGAAACACTTCCCGGTCTGAGGGTCGTTTCCTGGGGCAGAAGTGGGGAGGGGGAACCAGGTTAAATTTTGGGTGAACAGGCTCTGAGCTTCAGGGCTGTTTCATGGAATCCCAGGAGGGTTTGGGTGGGAAGGGATCTTAAAGCCCCCCCAGTGCCACCCCCTGCCATGGGCAGGGACCCCTTCCATAGCCCAGGTTGCTCCCAGCCTCCTCCAGCCTGGCCTTGGACACTCCCAGGGATGGGGCATCCACAGCTTCTCTGGGAACCTGTCCCAGTGCCCCCCACCCTCTGCGGGAAGAATTCCTTCCTGATGGCCCATCTCCATCTCCCTCTTCCCATTTAAACCCGTCACCCCTTGACCTGTCACTCCCTGCCCTTGGGAAAAGCCTCCCCCAGCTTCCTTGTAGCCCCCCAGGCACTGGAAGGGGCTCTGAGGTCTCCCCGGAGCTTCCCTGCTCCAGGCTGAACCCCCCAACCCCCCCAGCCTGTCCCCACGGCAGAGGGGCTCCAGCCCTCGGAGCATCCCCGTGGCCTCCCCTGGCCTCGCTCCCACAGCTCCGTGTCCTCCTGCTGTTGGTGCCCCAGAGCCGGGTGCAATTTCCCTGCGGAGAAGAGGCCGGTTACGCGTGGAGGTGCCGGGCCAGGGGCACCCTTTGTGCTGCTGAGGTTGGGCACGAACGGGGCGTTCAGCCCCGCGGGGCTGAGCCCGGGCCCAGCGCTGCCTGCTCGGGGCAGCTGCACCGCAACAGCCTCGTCCCCCTCCCAGGGCGCTGGGACACGGGAACGGCTCTGGACACCGTGGGGCAGGATTCGCCCCCTCGGGGTGGGAGTCACCAAGAGGCTCGGGGCACCCCACGGAGCTGCTGTGCCCCCCTTGGCGTGAGCCCCCGCTGCCTGTGGGGCCAGTAGAGCTGAGGTCGTGGCCACCGCTGTGGCCCCTCCTGGCCCCCCCAGCATCCCCTCTCCCCGCCATCAGGCTGTCCGTGGGGGGGCCATGTTCGCTTCTGCTGCCCGGCCACCCCCAGGGCCCCCAGACCCACAGGGACCCACAGAGCCCCCAGACCCACAGGCAGTGCCCGAGCCTCTCCTGGGCAGGGATGTGGGGAGATGGGGATGAGGGGACAGGGGGACGCAGGGACAGGTCCCTGCAGAGGCAGATGGGGAGGGGGTCTCCATTCTTCCCCTCCCCACAGCCCTTCAGCTGCCCCTGCCCCATGACATCTCCCTGTAGCCCTCCCCATGCCCTATATCCCTCCCCATCCATTATGGCCCCCCCCTGCCCTACAGCCCCCCATCCCCTATAGCCCTCCCTATCCTCTATAGCCCCCCATCCCCTATATCCCTCCCCATCCCCTACAGCCCCCATCCCCTATAGCCCCCCATCCCCTATAGCCCCCCATCCCTTACAGCCCTCCCCATCCCCTACGGCTCCCCCCCCCCCTACAGCCCCCCATCCCCTATAGCCCTCCCTATCTTCTATAGCCCCCCATCCCCTATATCCCTCCCCATCCATTATGCCCCCCCCCCTCCCCTACAGCCCCCCATCCCCTATAGCCCTCCCTATCCTCTATAGCCCCCCATCCCCTATATCCCTCCCCATCCCCTACAGCCCCCCATCCCCTACAGCCCCCCATCCCCTATAGCCCTCCCCATCCCCTATAGCCCCCCATCCCCTATAGCCCCCCATCCCTTACAGCCCTCCCCATCCCCTACGGCTCCCCCCTCCCCTACAGCCCCCCATCCCTTACAGCCCTCCCCATCCCCTACGGCTCCCCCCCCCCCCTACAGCCCCCCATCCCCTATAGCCCTCCCTATCTTCTATAGCCCCCCATCCCCTATATCCCTCCCCATCCATTATGCCCCCCCCCCTCCCCTACAGCCCCCCATCCCCTATAGCCCTCCCTATCCTCTATAGCCCCCCATCCCCTATATCCCTCCCCATCCCCTACAGCCCCCCATCCCCTACAGCCCCCCATCCCCTATAGCCCTCCCCATCCCCTACAGCCCCCCATCCCCTATAGCCCCCCATCCCCTATAGCCCCCCATCCCTTACAGCCCTCCCCATCCCCTACGGCTCCCCCCTCCCCTACAGCCCCCCATCCCCTATAGCCCTCCCTATCCCCTATAGCCCCCCATCCCCTATATCCCTCCCCATCCCTTACAGCCCCCCATCCCTTACAGCCCTCCCCCTCCCCTACAGCCCTCCCGATCCCCTATAGCCCTCTCCATCCCCTATAGCCCTCCCGATCCCCTATAGCCCTCCCCCTCCCCTACAGCCCCCCCATCCCCTACAGCCCTCCCCATCCCCTATAACCCTCCCCATCCCCTACAGCCCTCCCCCTCCCCTACAGCCCTCCCGATCCCCTATAGCCCTCTCCATCCCCTATAGCCCTCCCGATCCCCTATAGCCCTCCCCCTCCCCTACAGCCCCCCCATCCCCTACAGCCCTCCCCAGCCCCGGTCCCCCCCGGTCCCGCCGTGTCCCCATGGCGCCCTCTGGCGGCGTCTCCTCGCCCCTGCGCCGCGCTCGCCTTCGCCTTCTGCGGGGCCGGGCCCCGCGCGGCCGCCGTGGCGGGGCGGGGCCGGGCCGTGGCGGAGCCGCCGGGGCCGGTGGGGGGGGGCAGGAGCGGCGGGGCCATGGGGAACCTCTTCGGGCGGAAGCGGCGGAGCCGCGTCACCGAGCAGGACAAGGCGGTGCTGGTGAGCGGCGGCAGGGCGGCCCGGTGGGGCGGCCCCGGGCTGGGGGGAGCGGCCGCGGGGCGGGCCCGGCCGGGGCGGCGGGGGAGGCCGGGCCCCGCTCGGTCAGCGGGAACGGCGCTGGCCCCGGTGTCCGCGCTGCCGGTGGGCCGGGGGGAAGGGAGCGGGCCCGTGGGAGCGGGCGGGAGGGGGCGCGCTGCCCGGGGGCCGGGCTGGGGCAGGAGCGGCCGGGGCCCGCCTCGTGACGGGTCCGTGTGTCCGTCTGTCCGTGTGTCCGTCTGTCCATGTGCCCGTCTGCCCGTGTGTCCATGTGCCCGTCTGTCCGTCTGCCCGTGTGTCCATGTGCCCGTGTGTCCGTCTGTCTGTCTGTCTGCCCGTGCGTCCATGTGCCCTTGTGTCCGTCTGCCCGTGTGTCCATGTGCCCGTGTGTCCGTCTGTCTGTCCGTCTGTCCGTGCGTCCGTCTGTCCGTGCGTCCGTCTGTCCGTGCGTCCGTCTGTCCGTGTGCCCGTCTGTCTGTGTGCCCGTGTGTCCATGTGCCCGTGTGTCCGTCTGTCTGTCTGTCTGTCCGTGCGTCCGTCTGTCCGTGTGCCCGTCTGTCTGTGTGCCCGTGTGCCCGTGTGTCCATGTGCCCGTGTGTCCGTCTGTCTGTCTGTCTGTCCGTGCGTCCGTGTGTCCGTGCGTCCATGTGTCCGTCTGTCCGTGTGTCCATGTGTCCGTGTGTCTGTCTGTCCGCCTCCAGCAACTGAAGCAGCAGCGGGACAAGCTGAAGCGGTACCAGAAGCGGATCAGCCTGAGCCTGGAGCGGGAGCGAGCGCTGGCCGGGCAGCTGCTGAGGGACGGCAAGAAGGAGTGAGCGGGGGGCGCCGCCAAGGCCGGGGGCGCGGGAGGGTCGGTGGGGCGAGGAGGGTCGCTTTCCTGGAGAGGAAGAGCCGCTGTTGGGGGCCGAGGCAAGCGGAGAGGGGGGGCAGCCCCTGTGCCGTGGCTGGTGCTGGAACGTCTTTAAAGGAGGGGGGTCTTCTGCTCTGCTCTGGGGAGATCCCCCCCACAGTTCTGCCTCCAGCTCGGGGCCCCCAACAGCAGGAGGACACGGAGCTGTTGGAGCGAGGCCAGAGGAGGCCACGGGGATGCTCCGAGGGCTGGAGCCCCTCTGCCATGGGGCCAGGCTGGGGAGGGTTGGGGGGTTCAGCCTGGAGCAGGGAAGGCTCCAGGGAGACCTCAGAGCCCCTTCCAGTGCCTGGGGGGTACAAGAAAGCTGGGGGGGCTTTTCCCAAGGGCAGGGAGTGACAGGACAGGGAGTGACGGGTTTAAACAGAAAGAGGGAGATGGAGATGGGCCATCAGGAAGGAATTCTTCCCACAGAGAGTGGGGGGCACTGGGACAGGTTCCCAGAGAAGCTGTGGCTGCCCCATCCCTGGGAGTGTCCAAGGCCAGGCTGGATGAGGCTGGGAGCAGCCTGGGCTATGGAAGGGGTCCCTGCCCCTGGCAGGGGGTGGCACTGGGGGGGCTTTAAGGCCCCTTCAGCCCAAACCGTGCCGTGATTCTTCCCCGCAGCGGGTCAGTGGTGTGTGCGGGTGCTGGGTCAGTGCCCGTCTCTCCCCTCACGCTCTGTGTGGGTGTGATAAGCCGTGGGGGCAGGGGCTCGGTTTTGCAGCGCTGCAGCACGGCTGGCCCCGACGAGTCCCAGCCCACAGCGCGTGGGTGCACTTTCACCTACCGGACAGCCAGCTGACGCTTCTGTCCTTCATCCGCGTTCCTCTCAGCAGCGGGTCGGGGTTGTTTCATCTGCACGTGGGTTTGTCCTCTTGGGTAAACCAGGAACGCGGCTGTTTTAGCCGTACCTGCTTTCTCCTGCGCCGAGTCCTCCTCCTCCTGTTTTCCCGCAGAAAAGCCCTGCTTCTGCTAAAGAAGAAGCGCTACCAGGAGCAACTTCTGGAGAAAACGGAAAACCAGATCAGCAACTTGGAGCGGATGGTAAGCGGGAATCGGCCCCCGCGCCCCGCGGGTGGCCTGCGCCCTGCAGGTGGCCTGCTTCGTGTCCTGCGGGTGTCCCGTTCCCTGCAGGTGGCCCGCTCCATGTCCTGCGGGTGTCCCGCGCCCTGCAGGTGTCCTACTCTGTGTCCTGCCCGTGTCCCTTGCCCCACGGGTGTCCCGCTCCACGCCCTGCGGGTGTCCTGTGCCCTGCGGGTGTCCTGCTCCGTGTCCTGCAAGTGTCCCGTTCCCTGCAGGTGGCCTGCTCCGCGCCCTGCGGGTGGCCCACGCCCTGCGAGTGGCCTGCTTCGTGTCCTGCTTCGTGTCCTGCAAGTGTCCCGCGCCCTGCGGGTGTCCCGCTCTGTGTCCTGCCCATGTCCCGTGCCCTGCGGGTGTCCCGCTCCCGCGCCCTGCGGGTGGCCTGCTTCATGTCCTGCGAGTGGCCCGCTCCACGCCCTGCAGGTGGCCTGTGCCCTGCGGGTGGCCTGCTCTATGTCCTGCGGGTGGCCTGCTCTATGTCCTGCAGGTGGCCTGCGCCCTGCAGGTGTCCCACTCTGTGTCCTGCCCGTGTCCCGTGCCCTGCGGGTGTCCCGCTCCATGTCCTGCGGGTGTCCCGCACCCTGCGGATGTCCCGCGCCCTGCCAGTGGCCTGTGCCCCACAGGTGTCCTGCTCCGTGTCCTGCAAGTGTCCCACACTCTGCAGGTGGCCCGCTCCGTGTCCTGCAAGTGTCCCATTCCCTGCGGGTGGCCTGTGCCCCGTGGGTGTCCCACTCCATGTCCTGCAAGTGTCCCGTGCCCCGCGGGTGTCCCGTGCCCTGCGGGTGGCCCGCTCCGTGTCCTACGGGTGTCCCGTGCCCTGCGGGTGGCCCACTCCATGCACCGCGGGTGTCCCGCACCCTGTGGGTGTCCCACTCCGTGTCCTGCAAGTGTCCCGTTCCCTGCGGGTGGCCCGCTCCGTGCCCCGTGGGTGTCCCGTGTCCTGCGGGTGTCCTGCTCTGTGTCCTGCAAGTGTCCCGCACCCTGCGGGTGTCCCGCTCCACGCCCTGCGGGTGTCCCGCTCCGCGCCCTGCAGGTGGCCTGCTCCGTGTGCTTGGCGTCAGCCTGGTTTTTTTCTGGAGCGGGTGTTTCTTTCGGTTGTGTGGAACTGTGTTGTGGCTGTCAGGCCCTAACGAGGGTTCAGCCCTCTGTCCGAAGGGCAGCTACCCCTGAAACCGCACCCACGCCGTGACTCTTCCCTGAAGAATCGGGCAGCGGGTATGTTTAGTGCCGTACGTCTGCGGACGTGGTTTGTAGGTGAGCAGGACTTGAGTGGGAGCGCGGACAGTGGAGAATCCCCCGGGCTTGCCTCGCTGCCTCGATCTTAGGAATGGATGGGGTTGTTGCGCAGTGCTGGAGCCGCGTGGAACCCACGGCCTCAGCTTAGTCTGGCAGCGCACAGGGGGCTGAAGGGCTCTCGGGCGCGCCCTTGCCTGCGCCGCCGCGTTTCATGCGTGTTTCTTGCTGCTGGATCACCTTAATCCTCTGCTTGCTGCAGAGGGGGCTCCTGGGTGATTTCTCCTTGGAGTTTCTCTGGGGATCTTGGCAGTCCGTGTCTGATGCTGGGAGTGGTAACCTGGCATGTTTCTGCTTCTCCGTCCCGTTTCAGGTCCAGGATATTGAATTCACCCAGATCGAAATGAAAGTCATCGAGGGCCTGAAAATAGGCAACGAGTGTCTGAACAAAATGCACCAGGTACGCCCGAGCCGAGCGCGCTTCTGCCTTGGGCGTGGGCAGCGTCCTGGGCGTCCGCGGCGGTTCCCCCCCCCGGCCTCGCTCACGCGTGGATTGTTGGCTCTTTTCTTCAGGTCATGTCAATAGAAGAAGTAGAACGAATAATGGGTGAAACGCAGGACGCCGTGGAGTACCAGCGGGTACGTGCTGCGCGCCCGAGTCGGGAGCGGAGGCTGCCTGCCCTGCAGCGTTGCTCTGCGTCCCCAGCCCTGCTGAAGGGTCGGGTTGGGAGTTAAATCTCAGCCGCCTGCAGGAAAATGAGCTTTGTTATTTGCCGAGTTCCCCTTCGTCCCCCCGTTTGCCTTCCTCTCCCGTGTGTACCATGCCACAGCTCAGAGCTGCTCCCGCTGCGCTGCTGTTGACCGGGATGTGTCTGTCCCTCTCTTCCGCAGCAAATAGATGAGATACTGGCTGGCAGCCTGACGGAGGAAGATGAGGACGCCATTCTAGAAGAATTAAACGCCATTACTCAGGTAGGGCTGACCTGATGTTCAGGCAGGTGCCTCTTCCCTCGCTCTCGACAGCTTGTCTTGCTCCACCAGAGAGCTCAGTGTCACCTGCTTGTGCCCGCTTGTGTCATCGAAGGCGCAGCTGGTCGCTCCGGGGTCGTTTAGAAACGGGATGTTTTCAGGGGTTGCACTTCACTCGCTGCCTGTTGCCGTCGGCTCGTCTCGGGCCTTACTGGATCCGCTTCGCTCGATCTCCAAAGCCCCGGGTCGTGCTCAGATAACCGAGCCGGGGGTGTGTTCTCACCCCCACCCGTCTCCGTGGTGCCTGTCGCTCTTCCCAGCGCCGGCTTGGCTCCGCCGCAGGGCCTGTGCGGCGGGTGGAGGGGATGTGGGGCTGGTGTTGGCTGGAGGAGCCCCACGGGGGTCCCGGTCAGTCTCGTTTAACAGTTAACCTGGTGCCTGCTCGTTGGGCAGCGCTGAAGCCCGTCACCCTGCCCCCGTTGTGCGTGGGTGTGGGTTTGTGCGTGAAACCTCTTGTTCTGCTCCCGCCGTCCGTGTGTCACGTCTTGTCTTTCGTGTTCTTGCAGGAACAGGTGGAGCTTCCGGAGGTTCCTTCTGAGCCGCTCCCCGAAAAGGTCCCAGGTACGCTTCCTCTAACCGCGCTGCACCTTTGGCTCCTCAGACTGCAGGCCCTGCAGGCCCTGAGCCCCGCTCTCGTAGCAAGCGTGAAGGGATATAGTCCAGGTGGTCCATGCAAGCTCCCCGCTGGGGCCCCGACAGTTCCTGCTGGCCCTCGGCCGCAGGAGGACCCAAGGCCGTGGTCTCCGTGCCGTCGGCACGTGGCCGTTCCTTTGAGGAGCTCCCTGCTGTTAAATGTGCCCTCGCGAGCCGCGCTCTGCCCCCGCCGCGGGACTCCCGGCTGCCTGCAACCGCCTGGGGTGTGTTCCTCCGCGAGGAACTCCTTCCTCGGCTCCGCGCTCCGCCCAGGCGAGACCCTGGCAACGCTCGAACCGTCCCCGGACGCCGTCGCGCCGTGCCGCTACGCAGGAGCCGCTTTCGCGGGCGCCGATACCGGCGTTCGCCGGCCTTCGCTGAGGTTGGGGACAGCTCGTAGCTCCTTGCGACCTTCCTTCAGGAAACAGCGCTCACTCTGAACCAGCCGGATGAGGACCCGCGATTCCAGGCCTGTCGGCTCCCGAGCGCTCCGCAGCGGCAGGGCTTGAGGAGGGAAGGGGGAGAGCGCTCCCGGAGCAGAGCGCCCGCACGGGCGCTGCTGGCCTGTTGCCTGGGGAGGAAGGTGTCTCCCCGGAGCCGTCCCTCCGTGCTGAGGAGCCCAAGGGGGGAGGCAGCGGGGCAGCACCGGGTTCAGCTGGGTGCCCGAAGCCCAGCTGGTGCCGAGCCTCTCCCGGGACAGCAGGACGCTGAACCGTCGCTCGCAGAAGCTGGACGTCGCCACTTGTGGAAACCAGGAGCTGTCAGAAGCCGTTTCCTCGGTGTGGAATGTGCCCAGGAGAAATCTGGGATGCGGGGAACGGGTCTGGTTTCCTTTTAGTGCGTGTTTACTGGTAAACATGGATCAGGTGTCCCCTCCGCTCGGCAGTGGGGTGGCCGGCCGAAGTACGAGCTGCCCTCGCTGCGTGCGGCCGACCCAGCCTGGGTCGGGCTGGGAATCCGTCGCAGGGCTGAGGGGAGGAGCTGCCCGACGCGCGCCCTGGCTGTGTGCCGCCGCGCTGGTGGCCGCTGAAGCGATCGGGTGTGTCCCGAAACTGGTTTGATTCTTCACGTGCTGTGACAAAGGGGCGTCCTGGGTCTGTGGAGTTGTTTATACGGGACCTCTGCGAGGGCCGTAGCTTTCCAGGTGGCGGGAGCGTTGGCCGCTCGGCAGGGGAGCGCAGTTCGGTCCCGCTTCTTCCACAGGAGGCGACTGGGGGTTATTTGCCTTCCCTGATTCTGTAACACGTTTCTTTCTCTTCCACAGAAGCGTCACCCGTCAAGAACAGGCCAAAACCAGAACTGGTGGCAGCGTCTTAACTCCCACTTCTGGGGATTCCCCCCCCTAACTTTCACCCAGGACAGTTTGCCACCCCAGCCGCGCGCTGGGAGCGAGCCGTGGCTCGGCAGCATCCCAGCTGTGCTGGGCGGATCGTGGAGCAGGATTCCCTGTGCGGGGTGGGGAACCTCGGCTGATTATTGCTCTTGTATCAAGATTATTTTCTAGTGCTTTCTTTTTTTTGTAACTTAAATTCTGGACTCGCTCAGCTGCGCTGTCTCGGGATTAAACAGCAACTCTCAGACTTCCCAAGCCGAGTGCTGTCTTCAGGTTCGATTTCGGGGGTAAATCTGCCGTTGCTCTGACTGAATCCCCGGGAAAACCCACCCTCGAGGTGGCCCTGTGTTTGAAACGGCCCACCCGGGCACCGGGCTGGGCGGGAGCGCGCCCCTGCCCCCGGGAGCCCTCCGCGCTGCCGCTGCGCTCCCCCCGCTTTCCCTCTTCCCATCTGTTCGTGGAGGGGCCGTCGGGGTCTCTCGGCCCCGCGGGAATCAGCCTGGCTGGCTCCCGAGGGCCGCGGGCTGCCCGGAGGGCGGCAGCGAGCCCCAGCTCCCGCGGGTTTCAACGGTTCCGTCGGCCTCGCGCGCGGGCGGCTGACGCGCAGGGGGTGTTGGGCCGGAGCGGAGTGCGGGGGCGCGTGGCGTGTGCCGCGGCGGGGGAAGCGCCGGCTCTCCCGTGCGAGGGGAAGAGCTGGCGGCCAACGGTTCCCGTGCAGCTCCCGCTCTGCCTCTGGGATCCCACGGTGCCGGGCGAGACCTGGGGTGACGGAAATCTGCCGAGTCCCTTGAAATTACAGCCAGGAGCCTTCTGCCTGCGAGCCAGGGGTCATCCCTTGGCGCCGCACCGTCGGAGCTCGCCTGTGCGCCGCGCAGCTGGGCCGAGATGGGCTCTGCTGCCGGTGCTCAGCTGGCGGTTGACGTTGCCCCGTAGGGTCGGACGAGAAGGGTCAGGCTGGGATGAACGTGAGGCTCGTTCTGGACCAGACCTGAGGCTTCTTAACCCGGGATTCCAGGGACTTGGCTCAGCGAGTGGTTAGAGGGGAGGCTGGTTCCTTCTGGGACGACCTGGCGCTCGGTGTGGTGTACTGGGGCGCTCGGGTCGGCACGGGCCGTGGAGAGTCGGGAAAGCTGCTGGGCCAGGGAGGTGGTGGGCAGGTCCCGCCGTTCCTGGAAGCCAAGCTTACCTGCCAGCTTGCAGGTGCCCTCCAGGACGCTGCAGAGCTTCGTTTATTACATGCTTGGAGCCACAACCCCGAATCCCTGTTTCTGTGGCAGCCGCAGGGCCAGAGGGTCCTTGGTGACTGCCTTTGGGGTTAAGTGACCTGGTGCTGGACGGTGACAATCCCAGACCGCGGCAATGGGCCCGGCTGTGGGTTCCAGTCGTGCTTTGTCTCCGTTTGTGACGTTCCAAAGCCTGGCTGGGGCGCCCTCCTTGTCCTGCAATGGGCAGGGCCTGGGGCTGAGCTCTCGAGGCGCTCCGGACCTGCCGCCTTTTCTGTCCCACGGCGCTTTTCTCTTCGTTACCGTTTCGCAGCGAGGCCAGGGTCCCGCCAGCCTCGCACCCGGGTTCACCGGGCCGGGCGGCTTCGGCGAACCGACCGTTGTCCCGGGGGTTGGCGCAGCGCCGGTCAACCTCGTGTCTACGCAGAATGCGCCCGTTATCCCAGCCGGTTTGGGACGGCCGGACCCTTCAGCCCGAGCGAAGACGGGACGGGGCTGTACCCCGCTTGCTCTTCTGCCACGCTGGTTCGCCAGCCTCGCTGCAATGTACGCTCGTTCCACCAGAGAGAGCCTTGGCCGCATCCACACGGCGTGTCCCCAGCGTTTTCCCTTCGAGGCTCCGTTCCCATCCTGGTGCTTTGTTTAATTTCCCCTGTTTAATTGGGAATCCGTGGGAGTGAAGGCTGGACTCTCCCAACAAGGTCCTGACCGGACCTTTTCCCGGGAGCGCAGCTGCTAGCGCCCTGCGTAAACCCTGCTCGGTGGGGCTGGCACACGTCGCCGCCGGCCCTGTGCCCGCTTTTCCTCCTCGTGAACGTCCTGGCAAGGAGATTGATCCCACCGTCCCCAGGGGAAGCCGCGGCGAGGCTGTGCCAGGTCCTGGCATCTGCGGGGCAGGGAGCAGAGCCCCCTCCTGCTGCTGGCCATGCTCCTGGCTGGGATGCTGAGCCCCCCTCGCTGCTGCCCACGCTCCCGGTCGGGGTGCTGAGCGCCCCCCCCCCGGTGCTGCCTGCTCTCCCAGACAGAGTGCTGAGTTCCCCCAGTGCTGCCCACACTCCCGGTCGGGGTGCTGAGCCTCCCCCCCCGGTGCTGCCCACAGTCCCACCCAGGGTACTGAGCCCCCCCCCAGTGCTGCCTGCTCTCCCAGCCAGGATGCTGAGCCCCTCCCAGTGCTGCCCGCGCTCCCACACGGAGTACTGAGTCTCCCCAGTGCTGCCCACGCTCCCAGCTGTGGTGCTGAGCCCCTCCCGGTGCTGCCCTTGCTCCTGGCCAGGATGCTGAGCCCCCTCCCGGTGCTGCCCGCGCTCCTGGCTGGGGTACTGAGCCCCTCCCGGTGCTGCCTGCGCTCCTAGCCAGGATGCTGAGCCCCTCCTGGTGCTGCCTGCGCTCCCACTCGGTGCTTCCCTTGGGCAGAGGCCGGTGCGGGGTTGGTGCCGCAGGGGTTAACGCGGCTCCTGGCCGTGGCTCACGCAGCAAAGGGGCCGGTTACTGAACTAACAGGAAAGTTGGGAGCAGATTGCCAACAGCTTCCTCTTCCAGTCCTGCCCCACGCAGATTGTTGTGCGTCTCCTTGAGAGGAAGAGCCAGGGGTGGTGTGTGACCCCTGTGCTCTCACAAGAGGCTGTTCCCGCTGGCTTCACCCATCCCTCCTCGTGTTTTCACGGCCGGTGGTTTGGATGAGCAGGAGTTGCCTTCCTCCTCCCTCCCCTTCTTACCCCCTGCTCCTGGGAGAGATGTGGGCAGGAAATTTCGGAGCAAGGCTCCGTGTGTGACAGGAAAAACAATCCTGCTTCTTGGATGACCCGGGAAGGGTTGTCCTAACGGGTGGCAGCTCCGGCACGGGGGAGCTGGAGGGACTGTGCCCGCCTGTCCCTTGTCACCCGCGGGCCGGGAGCAGGGCAGGGTTTGGGCGGATGGCCTCGGGGATCCCTGGGGAAACGGGCTCTCCTGGGAGGCAGGAGCAACGGGCTGGGTCCACGGTGGGCCGGGGGGGGATGTTTGGAAAGGCCGTCCTGCCCCTGGGGTGGCAGTGACGCTGAACTGGGGGTTTGTGAGAATCCCCCTGGAACTGGGGACCAACTGGGCGATGGCCGGGCTGTGCCTAGGCACTGGGAGCCTGCGGCTCCGGCCCCGTCACGGCTGTGTCCTCCTGCCCCTGGGGCTGGGGTCTGATGTCCCCTCCCTCAGCAGGATTTTCTGCTTCCAGCCCGGGAGGGGGAGTTGTCCAACCACCCCCAGACCCCCCCTGCCTGTGACCCTCGCCCCTTTCGGCCGGGCACGGTTCCCGAGGGCACCTTCACGCTGGCTCCACGAGTGCCACCCCCGGGGGGCAGAACAAGGGACCCTCCCCCCCGGCTGGTGCTTCATCACCAGCAACCCCCCCGTTATTTGGGATTTATGCCTCCGCCGGCGATGGGAGCACTGGGATACCTCCAGGTCTCCAGGCCAGCCGGACCCTGGGTGGCGGCTGAGCCCCCCCGTCCCTGCCTGGCGGTGCGGGGGTCCCGTGTCCCTGGGAAAGCAGCTGTGCCCTGTTTAACCGTGTTTGTGTAACGCTCCCCGTGCCCGCTCAGCTGCGGCGGCGGGGAGGGAGCCAGCACCCTGCAGCGCGAGCTGGACGCGGAGCCCTTCCAGCTGTGTTGGAGTTGGCCAGATGTTTAGTTAAACAAAGGAGTGTCCTCCCTCGCAGAAAGAAAGTCGTTCAGGCAACGCTGCTCGTTGCTAATTAACCCCTGGAGAGCACAGGCTGGTTCCTCTGCCCGCCCCACGCAGCGCCCACAGCCCTCCCTTGTGCCCCCAGCCCTGGCACGGCCCGGAGAGGTTTGGGCCACCGGGCAGACACCGTGGCCAACACGTCCCCTGCAGACACAGCCCGTGTGACTGAATTCCAGTCCCTGAACACCCACAGAGGCGGGTGTTGTGTCACTTCTCCCAGCGCGGCTGCCGGCCTGTCCGTGGTATCTCCAACACGGCCCTCGGCGCCGGATCCAGCCACCATGGCAGTGCCAGATCGTCGCCCGGCGCAGGAGCCAGCAGCTGGGCGAAGGGAGATGCTCCGGCGCTGCCTTGTCCCTGCTCCCCTCCGCAGAGAAGGTCCCGAGGGAGCGCTGCCTGCGGAAGAGAGGGAATTACTGCCAGCGTTATGCAATTATTCCTTTAAATAGCCTCATCTTCACCGTTGGCCAACGGACCCAGCGCCGTTCCGGCGCTCGCCGGGGCTGTCCATGTTCTGCCGCCCGCCCCCCGCTGCTCTGGAAGTTGTCTGGAAGCCGGTTTGGGCAAAGGGCTCCCTGTCACCCCCACGGCCTGGGAGCATCCCCCTCCTCATTAAATGGCAGCAGCCCCTGCGCTCGGTGTTTAATTGGGCTGTGCAACGCGGGGACGCGGTGGCAGAGCCGGGGAGTTTCTATGCCAACACAGCTGGATGGCAGCGCTGCCTGGGGAGATGAGGGGGGGCTGCCTGCCACATGGCTGCCCCCCCGACACGGCTGTACATCCCTGACGTGGCTGCACGTCCCCGACACGGCTGCACCCCCCCTGCTCCTTCACATGTTTCCTGAAGTGCCCCTGTAAGAAAAGGTGAGATGAAAATCCCCGCGGGGGCTGATTTTGGGGCGTCCCACCTGGATCCTGTTGCTTTTTGGCACGGGCAAACCCAGAGCTGTGGCTGAGTGCTGGGCATGGGGGGTGATGCCCTGGGGGTCTGCAGCCCCTGGGGTAGAACTGCCCCTGCAGCCCTGCTCAGTGCCCCCCAGCTCGCCCTGCCTGGCACGGGGGGGTGACCCCGAGGGACAGGGTGCTGCCCACGCTGGGGGGTAGCACTGGAAGCGTTTCATTTTGCCCTCAAAGCCTTGGACCGCCAACGCCCCCTCCCCAGGCAGCACGCTCAGAACCCCGGGGAATCGGCCGCTGGCTCCTTCCTTTTCCCCGTTCACATATTTTAAGTGGCCTGGTGTCACGCTGAGTCACCAGCGCGGAGTTGGAAGAGGCTTTGGCAGAGAACAAGCCCCAGGTTTGATAGTTCAACTGTGGGAAAAAAAAAAACCCACAACACTCGGAGCGCAATTTCCTAATTAGAGCAGCGATGGGAACAAAGCGGATTTGTTAGGGAGCTGCGTGCTGAGTTCGGGAATGTGACCTTTGCTGGCTCTGGGTGCTAGACGGGAGCTTTCGGTGTACGGTGGTGCTTGGCGGGGACTGAGATGCTTCAGCGGCGACGGCTCTGACGTAGGAGAGCCAGAATTTCACCTTCTGGGGGAAGCCGGACCCCTGCCAGGGCGGTGTCTGATGTGGAAGGGGCGCGGGGTGGCCCCGGGCCACCCTCCTTTGCTATTTCTCCCCAAACGTGGGCTGGTTTCCCTGCCCCGCCGTGGAATGCGGCTCCTCAAGCCGTGGGTGTCCGTGCGGAGCCACCGCTGCCGCGTGACAGATGGTCCCCAGCCCTTGGCTGTCACCCGGCCGCGGGACCGGCTGCCCTCGGCACGGGATCCCGGCTGGGCTGCACGGGGAAGGCTGATGCCAGGTTGCACCCGGGGCTGGAAGGAGCCACGGCCCGACAGCGCACGATTAATTAGCAGGAGGAAACGAGCGGAGACCACAGGGCTGTGCCTTTGGCTGAAGAGACAATGCTCCCATCCATGCAGAAAGGAGGGAGATGCCGTGTGGGGAGCCGGGCGGCCTTGGGACTGGAAGAGGGATGGTGGGAATTCGGCATCGTGTGCTTCAGCCCCGAGAAGTAGCTGCAGCCTGGGAGCTGGTTGAGGCTGCTACAGCCCCCCCTCAGCCCGTCAGATGTGGCCATGGAACGAGGAACGTGCTCGAGGGTGCCGTGGGGCTGGGGTCTCACGCCAGCGCAGAGCAGCACGACGGAAAGGAAGAGGCGACGCTGGGCAGGGAGAGGGCAGGCGATGGGAAGGGGCCTGATCCTGCCCCCTCAGCCCCTCTGAAACCGGCTGGTCCTTCTCGGGCAGGCAGGGGGCTGGGCAGGGTGGGAGGCAGCACCCAAAGGTCCCCGCAGCACCCCCTGCCCCTGTGTGAGGCCTGGGCTGGAGGCGCTGCCCCGTTTCCCCGGGTTCAGCAACGTGATGCCAAATCCCATCCTGCCAATTATGCAAATCACACAAACTATTCCTGCTATTCAGAAGTATCCCCAGAGATCTCCTTAGCGCTCTGTAAGGCAGCGTTACTCACTCCTGAGAGCAGGAGCTGGGGCAGATGAGGAGCGAGAGGGGCTCTGGGCTGCCCAGTGCCCTGGCACCCAGCAGCAACGCCGACCCCCAGGCCGGGGCTCCCCCAGCACTGCTCCCACCCCAGCTGAGGTTGGGTTTGCTTTTTGTTTTGGAGCTGAGATTTCTCCCTCCCAAGCCTCCCCCCATCCCCGTGGAGGGCAGCACAGCCAAGGGACCCCCTCCGGCTCTCCCATGGCCGGTGCCAGCCCCGCTGCCTCGTCCCCTGCTCCAGCAGTGGCTGTCTCTCCCATCCCACTCGGTGCCTCGCTCCCTCCATCTTCCCAGTCCCCATCACAGCTCTCTGCATCCGCAGCGCTTTGTTCTCCCACCCACTCCCTGTTTCCTCCGTCATCCGGGCTCCTCCCTGCACTTGCTCTCCCCAGGAGCCTCCCGGGAGAGCTGAGGCTGCTCCATGCTGGCTCCATGGATCTCCTGTGCAGCCTGGGCCTCCCCCACTCCCACCAGAGCCGGCTGGGTGGGGGCTCCGGGCATGCTGTCGCCTTCCCGGCTTTATTTTACCCACACAGGCAGGCTCCAGCTTTGCTTGACCCGGGCAGACACCCACCAACAGGCATCCCCCTTTTGCATCCCACTTTTGCATCCCACTCCCTCGGAGGATGCCGCAGCGGGGGGTCCTGGGGACCATTCCTGCGGCTGCACACCCCCTCCCCAGGGCCGTAGCGTAGTTTATTGCCATTAGGGTCCCCGTGAGGAGACCCGAGCCCAGGCTCCGTGCGGCCAACGGAAAGGCCGGTGACGGCAGAGCCGCTTCCCGACACCCGTCTCAGCCCGGCAGCGTCCCTCGCCGTGAGCAGGGCCGTGTGCTCTGATGCAGAGAGCAGCACGGATAAGACGCTGCTCGCATCAGCGAGCAAAACTGTTCCCGGCATACAAAGACCTGGAAACTACAACTTGCACTGCCGGGAGTCTTGTCCGGATGCTGCTGCCAACGGGATTAGGGAAAACCTGCCTGGATGATGGAAGCCAGTTCCTCCACTGTGCCTCCTCTTCCTCCTTGTGAGATAACCCTGACCTGCGGGACACGGCGGCGAGTCCTGCTCGGTGTGGGGCGGGAGCCGGGAACCGCTGCGGGTCCGGGCTCTGCGCTGGGTTTCAGCGCTGCAGCTCCCGCTCGGTGAAATAGGATCCGGAATTGTTCATCCTTGGATAATCCTCAATAAATGGCTTTTCTCAATTTGCATTTTGTGTGCCGGGGGGGGGGGGGGGGGGTTTAAGGGGCCGATTGCTGCTGGCACACGCAGGGAATCTCCAGTTGTGTGGCAACGTGTGAGTCCGGACCCTGCGGAACAGGAGGTGTGAGCGCGCGTGTGCCTCGAGGGAGCAACGCGCCGGAGGCGGCACGTTTGAAGTTCCACGCTCGAGGGACGCGGAGCCCACGGCGAAGGGCCCAGCCCCACCGGTACCCACGGCGATGGTACCGGCCAGGCGCTGCAGCCGCTCTTCCCAGCATCCCGGTGAGCGACGGCCACGCCGCGGGGGGGCAGGCGAAGTTTGGGCGGGTGGCTCCAGGAGACGGGGTCTGGCGTGGGGTTCGCTGTCCCGGCTCCCGCAGAGGTTAGTGAGGTGCTCCAAAAAAAAGCGAGGGGACAGCCCGGTGTTGAAGAAGGGCCCCCCTCAACCCGCTTGGCAGTGACCCAGGAGGCAGGAGTCAGGGATGAACCAGAGGGATGCGGGAAAAGCACGTCCTGTGCTTGCGGCTGGGTTGGTTTTGTTCAACCACCGTTGGGCTGATTCCCCAGTGACCCCTCCCAGATGTCGGAAGAATCCCATTATAATCAGTTTAGAAGCAAGTAACTCCTGGTGCAGCACGGGGAGGGTTGAGAGCCGACTGGGCGGCAGCAGCGTGTCAGGACACCGATGGGGAAACCATCTGCCCGAGCCAGAAAGCATGGAAATTTCCTGGCAATCTCACTAACAAGTTGACACTTGCAGGTACCGGCTGCCCCTGGGTTGCCGGAGGGTGGTTGGTTTTATCCTTTTATCAAAAAGGAGGACAGGGGAATCATGGAATGATCCCAGAATCATGGAATGGTTTGGGTTGGAAGGGGTCTTAAAGCCCACCCAGTCCCACCCCCTGCCACGGGCAGGGACACCTTCCATAGCCCAGGTTGCTCCCAGCCTCCTCCAGCCTGGCCTCAGACACTCCCAGGGATGGGGCACCCACAGCTTCTCTGGGAACCTGTCCCAGTGCCCCCCACCCTCTGCGGGAAGAATTCCTTCCTGATGGCCCATCTCCATCTCCCTCTTTCCGGTTAAACCCATCACCCCTTGTCCTGTCACTCCAGCCCTTGGGAAAAGGGAGTGGGACGAGGGCGGGGGCTGCCAGCCTGGGATGTGGTTGTGCGTGGAGCGGGGCAGCCGCTGCCCCGTCCCTCCCCGTGGGACACGCAGGTGGGTTAGAGATGGAGGCGGCTTCTTCGACCCGGCGCGGCTGCCTGCAAAGGTGCCCGGTTCCCGACGCCTCGGACACCATCCACCTTCTTCCCAGGTGCCGAGGAGGAAGCAGCGACGACCCGGCGCAGTCCCCGGTGCCGGTCACCTGCCCGTGCCCCTGCCCCCACACCGCAGCTCCTGGCAGGGATGCAGGAGGCCGAGCAGGGGTTTACACCTCGGTTTCCTCCTCGCTGCATCAGCCGGTGACACGTCACGTACAAAGCCACGAGGGATTATAACCCACCTTTATTTTCCCTCTCTCGGGAGGTTTTCCAGAGGCGCTGAGGACGCGGCAGCTCACGTTGACCCCCAACACTTTCCCCTCCCTTGGCAGCTATGCCACCCTGCAGCCACCTCCCTCCATCCCTCCCGGAGCAGCCACCGCACCCGTGGGCGGTGCGGGCACCTCCTCCCCTCGCTGGAACCCCAGAGGGGCTCTTGCCCATCCCCAGTTGCCCTCGGCCATCGCCGCCCCAGCACGGCGCTCGGTCCCTGCCGGGGGTGGGGGGGAGGGCGCGTGACCCGGCCGGCAGAGCTGGCGTGCCGCCACGCTGGTAATTAAGAACGAACCTAATGAAACTTCGAAAATAGCACAATTTCCTCCCCACACCTGCAGCCGAGCGGGGTGGATTACATAAATTGGGGTTGCCACAGCAACTTCGCTCCACCCAGGGCCGGAGGTGGCCGGTGCCGAGCGTGCCGACGCGCCGTCACCCCGGGAAGAGACGCCGGGATGGCTCGGGGATGGGTGCTCCAGGGCTGGCACCGCCGTCTCCGGGTCAGTGCAGGGCTGCTGCGGGTTAACCCACTGGTGTCAAAGGGCTGGCACCCACCAGAACTTGCTTCTCCGGCGCGGAGCGGGACGGCGTCTGCCTTCCGAAAAGGCACGAGAAGAGCCGGGAGGTGCCGCAGGGATTTAGGGAACCGGTGAGGGACTCTGCCACCATGGTTACCCTGGGCACGCTCCAGCTGCCGCCGAGCCCCGGGGAGTGAATCACCCTGACAAAAAGACAGCAACGGGGAGAACACCAACGACAGCAAATGTTACAGCAGGAGGCAAAGGCAGGTTTCTCCTGCCGTCGGTTCCCAGGGTGCTCCGGGCGGCCGCCCTGGGCTCCGGCACGGTGCCGCGGGGCACGGCCGGCACGGCCAGCACGAACCAGCCCCGTTGCCAGTTAGGAGTTTGTGACGTGGGAAAAGGCAGAGGAAACGATAATTTGGTAAATCTGCCTCGAGATGAGGATAAGGAATCACCGGCTGCTTCCAGCCGGAGCCGGGGGGTACGAGGGAGAAAGGTTTTCAGTAGGCATATTTCCTGGGGATAAGGAGGAGCAGAGGATGGGAAGAAAGTGGAGCGGGTGCATGAGCGCAGGCCTAGATGTGCGAGATCCTCGGAGGGTCGTCCCCAAAGGCCTCTTTTATTAGGAGAAATTACAAATCCTTTTATCTTCTCCGCCAGAGGAACAGCCTGTTTGAGCTGCTGGGCTGTCACACTGGAATTAGATGCAAGAGCCCCCCCCCATCCATGACGTCGCCGAGAACTTACATAACGTAACTAAAAATAAGGTGATGGAGACGCGGATCGAGCCACTCTCTTCCCGGACTCTCCATCCGAAATCCTTCCCCGGCACTGGAGAACCAGCGAGGTGCTGGTGTCCGGCCGAGGGAGCGGCATCCCACCGGAGCCGCCCGCAGCCTGGCCGCTCGGGACGGAGCGGGGAAGGGGCACGCGAGGTCCCCGCGTCGCACAGCCGGGCATCCCTCCTGGGAACATCTCCCGTGGCAGCCTTGTTCCCACGCCCGCCCTCAGGCTACATCCCATCACCAACTCGCTTCCCCAGCCCCCTTGGAAAGGGGAAATTTTTCCCCGCCAAATGGGAAAAACCCGTCTCGGGGGTTGTAAATTCTTCCCTTTCCTGGGGGGTGTGAAACCTCTGGGGGGATAGAAACCAAAATGGGATCCAAATGGGACCCCTGCTCCTCGCCGGGGCTGGGGTGGAGAGCGTGGGGCAGCGAGGGGAATAGAAGGGAGACGTGTGGGGCCAAGGTATCGACCGTCTCGGCCGCTCGGGCTCCTCATTCCCGGAATCGACGGAGGAGATGGAGAAACACACTCTCGGCTGCTTAACCATTTCACCGCTCCTCCGAGCAGAGGGGAAGCAGAGGGAGGCTCGGCCCGAGCGCCGGGCCAAGGCAGCCGGTGGCAGTTTGTGCCGGGACCCTCCAGGTGTTCCCCCCCTGTACGGCCATGGCCCGCGGGGACAGCCCCGGCCCTGTGACCACGGAGGGCTGCAGAGGGCGGCAGCTGAGCCCAGGGGGGCTGCAGGGCTGGGGGACGTGGGGGCTTGGCCCCTCGTGTCTCTCGGGACCCATGCAAGAATTGCTGGCCCGAGGGTTGGGGAGGACAGGGGACCCACAGCGCCGCCGTCCCGCAGGGACCTGGGGGCCAGGAGGGCTGGGAAGGGACTCCCAGGAAACGTGGGGTGATGGGGTGCGAGCCCGGCTGTGGCGGCTGGCCAGACGTGGGACAGCAGTGGGACAGGGAGGGGACCGGCGGGGGGTCCCCGGTCAAGCCCTGCTCCGGGCTGAGGACACGGCCTTCTGCTCTCCTGGCCTCCCCGGACGGCATCCGCCGTCCTTCCCGTGTTACAGGATGGTGGGGGGTACGACGGGGGTACGGGGTACAGCGGGGCTGCGGTGGGAGGTAACTCAGGGATGCGGCGGGAGATGTGGGACGGGCTGTAGCAGGGGTACAGAATGGGACCAAACGCAGCCAGAGTGAGTGGTCCCCTTCAGTGCCCCCCCCCCCCCGGCTCCTCGCCAGGGCTGGGATGGAGCTGAGGGGAATAGGGCTAGAGGTCTGGGGCCAAGGTATCGGCCCTCTCGGCTGCTCCGGCTCCTCGTTCCCGGAACGGGCGGAGGAGATGTGGGGTGCACTACGGGATGTAGCAGGGGGTGTCGGAGAGGTTATGGGGTGTAACAGGGTGCGGGATGGGGAATGGGGTATGGGATGGGGTATGGGATAGGGTACAGGATGGGAAAATCAGTATGGGATGGGTTACGGGACAGGGAATGGGGTACGGGATTGTGTGGGGGGGGTGGATCCACCTTCCAGCCCCCAGCATCCTGTGATTACAGGACGGGGTGCGGGACGGGGCTCAGCGGGGTACGGGAGGTGGGTTACAGGAGGGGGCACAGCGTGGTGCATCCCTCCTGCCCCCTCCCATCCCGCACCCCGCCCCGTCCCCCCCAGTGCCACGCCGGGCTGCGGCTGTGCCCCACCGCCCTTCCCTGCCCAGCCTCCCGCGGCCGGAGCGCGGAGCCCGGCCCAGCCAAGCGCCGCTCGGCTCGGCTCGGCCCGGTACGGCTCGGCACGGCTCGGCACGGCCCGGCACGGCTCGGCTCGGCTCCTCCCCGCGGGGCGGGCCGGGGCAGGCCGGGGCGGGCCGCCAGCACCGGGAGCTGATAAAAGGCGGCGCGGCCGCCGCTCCGCGCTGTTCTCCGCGCCCGCCGCCCGGCTCCGCGCCGCTCCGCACCGCCCCGCGCAGCCCCCCGCCGCCCGCCCATGGTGCTGCCCGGCCCCCCCGGCATGTCCCGCTCCGAGGAGGTGCACCGCCTCACCGAGAATGTCTACAAGGTGAGCCCCGCTTGCGCGGGGGGTGCGGGGTTCCCTCGGGCTTACCCCCGCCCCGTCCTTCCCCTCCTCCGCCGGGGGCCGGGGCCGCCCCCGCTCCCTCCCGGGGATGCTCCCGGCGTCTCGCGGCTCCGCGGCCGGGAGCGAGGGGCGGCCACCGGCTACCCCAACCCGTCCCGTGGGGGGGTCTTACCCCAGGCGTGGGCTGTGCCGTCCCCAGGTCACCCCGGGGCGGGGCGGGCGAGCCCAGCCGCGGCTCCCGCTCGCCTCTCCCCAGCGGCTCCGAGCCGCCGCGAGGGCTCCTCGGCTGCAGTTGGGGAACATCCCGGGGTAATTGTTTTCCCCCTGCTCCTCTCCCGGTGGCACGAGGTAAAAAATAAAGGAATTTACGTGCTTTAATTGCTCTCGAGAAGGAAGCGATTTCTGCCGCTCCTGCGCCAGAGCGATCGCAGCCCCGGAGCCCAGCGCGTAGCGCAGGATGCGTTCGTCAGGCTGGAAGGCTCCTTTGGCTTCCTGCGCTTTGAGTGGCTACGCTGGGCTACCCGGGAGCGTTAAGCAGGAAAAAAAAAAGGAACTCTGATAAGAAAACCCGTAGTGTAGAAAAATAGTGAAGTTCCGAAGCGTCCAGGCTTGGGATCCTGGAGGGTAACAGCTGTTGAGATGGAGCCGATGGCACCCAAAGTCTTGGCGAGACCGAGCGTCGAGCTGCGCCTGGAGCTTTCTGCCGTTGGGTTTAACAGCACCAGGGGTTGGGTGTCTCCCCTCCGCGTGCGGCTGATGTGCCCGGACTCGAGGCTGCCCGGGTTGCTCTCGGACCTGGGCAGAGGAGAGCAGAGCCCGGCAACGCGCGCTGTTGGCGTGGTTCGAGTCCCTGCCTTTCCCTCCCGGAGCCGGGTGTTTGCGGGTCGGCCCCGGGAGCCGCTTGGGCAAACACGGCGAGAGGTGCCGGAGCGCATCACCCGCTGCCCCAGCCGGGGCGACGCTGGGGCTGGCCTGGGGACGGTCGCTGGGAGCGGTTTCAGCTGGTGACTTGGTTGTTTGAGGCGTGGTGGCCTCGAAGAACAGTGCTAACGGCAGGTTTGCGGCGCGGGGCGCGGTTTCCCCGGGCGCAGCCGTGCGAGAAGTGTTCGGGGCGGCTCGTGGGTCGTCAACCAACTGCGTTTGTGGTGCTTGTTCCCCCGAGAGACGCAGGGTGAGCGCGGGCTGGGCTCTTCCCGTGCCTCCGACCATCGGCTTCGCCATTCCTGCACTGCGTGACGCAGGTCAGAGGGAGCAGCGCGTCCTCGGCCCGGAGCAAGCAGTAGCGCCGTTGAAGCCTGGCACGGGGGCCTCTTGGTCCCAGGAGCCAAAGATGGGCTCGAGAGGAGTCCAAAGGTCCAACTGCCAGTTAGGGAACGCTGATTTCATGGTGGTTTAGTGGGTGTAGGGAGCGATTTCGTGGAGCTGGAGGCAGATCTCGCGGTGTTACCCTGCGCAGGGGAGGACGGTCCTGACTCCATTTGCTTTTCCTGTGCCAATCTTGTCTCCTCTGAAGACAACGGTGCTTTTCTTGGCCTCCGGAGATGTGTGGCACGGGATGCTCGCACCATCCCGGCGCTCACGTTTCTTGGAGGACTTCTACGCCCTCCTGGAGCCCAGCGCGAGGGCTGGTGGCTCAGGGGCTGCGTGGACTCTGCGGAGCTCTGTACGCTTTGGAGTCACCAAGTCCCAAACCGCCCCCAGCACTTCACATCCCCATTGCCTGAGAAGGGGTCTTGTCCCCTGCTTTTCTGGCCCGTACGGCAGCCTGGGCACCGCTGGGCTCAGGGGGAGACAACACCAAGGAAGGGGGATGACGCTGGGGTCACAGCCGCCACGCCCCACGCTTTGCTTCCAGCCGCCGCTGTCATCTTGCCGGGTTTCCAGCAGCAGCCGGACCAGGGGCGTTGAGCTGTTTGCCCATAAGGTCTGGGGCAGGAGCAGGCGGCTCTCCGGCTGCTCCCGGTGCCAGCCACCCTCTCCCACGCAGGCTTTCCCGAGGCGTTCTGCTCGGGAAGCCCATTGTAATCGTTTTCCAGAGCCAGTGCTCGCCCTGGGAGCGACTGTGCTAATGAGATGGTGCAGGGGCTGCCAGCCGCCCCCTTGCCGATGCTGCCACTACAGGCAGCTGCCCACACACGTGTAGTAATTGCAGAGGGAGACGGAGGCTGCTGGCACCTTCCGCCAACGTAATCCCACCTTCCCCGGTGCTGATTCACTTGCGTGGACCCTGTCGTAGCGGTGCAGCTGCTGGGCTCTGCGCTCAACCTCTCTGGCCGAGGAAGGGCACCTCTCCAGGCTGGTCCCCAAATTCCGCTCGTCCCTCGCACAGGCTTGTCTGTTGGGAAAAAGGGACTGGCAATTCCTCCTCCTCCCCCCCGGAGACAGATCAGTCTCGCTTATGACAGATTATTGCCGTTTACAGGCTAACCTCCATTTCGTTTTAAAGCCGTGTCTGTGTGGGGATGATCGTTTTGCAACGGTGTGGGAATAGCTCCGCGTTCGAAGAGGTGTTGGCTCAGAAACTCCCCAGACTGGAAGCCCGGTTATCTTGCACGAACGCAGGCGTGATTCCTGATGGCTGTTGGCCGCACATCAGCTCTAACAAACGTTATTGCTGGCGTAACGGCCTCTTGTCTCGTTATCTCCGAGTCCAGAGACACTTGCTCCAGTGAATCAGAGGGAAATGTGGGCGCTTTGGTGTTCGGCAGCGGAGGGGCGATGCGGTGTGAGAGGGGGAGGAGCTGGCCCCAGAAGTCAGCCTCTGCCACCCCCAGATTCCACGCACCGTGCTCCCCGCTGTCTCTGCTCCCTGTGTTGTGGCTTCCTGCACCCCAGATGCTGGAAACCTGATGGCTGGGTGCCGGGATTCCAAGCACCCCGCATGATGACGGGTGCATCGGGGCGGTCAGCGGCATCGCTGCACGGCTGTGGTCGACGGTAGCAGCCCGCTCCCGCGGGCGGTGGGTGCTGTGCGTCTGTCAGGGGGTGTGAGCGGGCGAAGAGCCGCAGAATTCCTTTCCCAGGAATAACGGTGGAGATGGGAGGCTGGGCTCATCCCATAATGAGCAGGGCTCAGGGCTGTGGTGGTGTGAGAGGGCAGAATTGCACCTTTGTAGGTATCTTGGCTCTGCCGCCGAGTGGGCTTGCGAGGTTTGGTGCTGGGGGTGGGCTCGGCTGCCATGGGGCTGCTCCATCCCCTCCACGGGCCGGGGGCTCCGGACCTTTGCCGAGACGCTGCATCTCCAAACTGCTGATCCTTGAGGCTTGTTATAAAGCCGGCAGCACCGAACCTGCCTAAGGCACCCCAAATCGCTTCCCATGCGCCTGCAGCTCCTGCCGGTGAGGGATGCTGCTCCTTGGGCTGGAGGCAGCTGCCGGCTTTGCCGCCGGCGCCTCGTGGCGTTGGGTCTGCTCATGGCTGAGGTTTCGCTCCCGTGCTGCAGGGCAGGGTACGGCCCGGACCACACCACGTGCCTCTTGGAGCTGAAGCCTTTGGCTGAGTTGAGCCCCTTGGTGCAAGGTCTGTGGGGAGGGGGCTGGGGTGACCCTCCCAGCTCAGCAGCGGAGATCCCAAGCCCGAGGGTTGGGTCTGCCTTGCAGGGCTGAGTGCTGGTGGGTACTCCTGGGGTGCTGGGGGGCTCTGTCTGCTGTGCAGGTCCCCATTCTGGTTTCCTTCAAGCCCAGACCCCGATGACAAAGACATTCAGAGCTCTAGCCCCAAAATTTAGGTCCCTTCCATCCTCTGACACGACATCCAGTAGGAATTAAATGACTTTAGCTGTGACCCTTGAGAGGGTCCTGGAGGATGAGGGCTCAGCTGTTCCTGTGGGCTTGGAGTGAGCTTTGGGAGCACATGGGGCGGTGGGCTCCCGATGGCGAGGGAGGGGTGAGAGATGCCGCTGTGTTGTGTGTTCTGGTACCTGAGATACCGGGGAGGTTGGCTGGGCGGGGGTGCTGCCAGCGATTGAAATCAGCCCCCCTAAGGAGCCCGGCGAGGCTCCCTCCCAGCTGACACTTGGCTCTCGAAACTACGGGGCTGTCTTCTGGTGGCACAGGGCAGGACGAGGCGAGGCGGAGGCAGCTCTGGGGTTGGTCTGGGCACTAAATATTAATGCAGCAATAACGAAGGCGTTCCCGGAGCAGGGCTGACCCATTTAGAAACAAAACTTCCTTATAGCTGAGCTGCTGCTACAGCGCTACTGCGGTGGAGCGGAGAGTCCCATGGTGCTGCCCCCTCCAGAGGCACTCGTCATGGTCACATAACGTCCCCATGGCATCAGTGTCACCCGTGAGTCACCCGGGAAAGCTGTGGGTGCCAGGCGGAGCCCGGGCACCCCATGGCATTGAGCAGCATCAGTCTGGCAAGGAGATGATGGGCAGCAAAGGATGGTACTGGGAAAACACTGAAGTTGTTTTAGCTCAAAGTCCGTTACTTGTGATCCCTGAGGTGTCTGAGATGTCCCCAGGCTGTCCCTGGAAGGGGGTGGTTGGGAGAGGAGCCCAGGGCACGGCTGCGGCGTCATGGCAATGCTCATCCCTTGGACAAACCCAGCAGCCTCCTCACCTGGATCCCCGCTTGTCCGGCCCTCTGCCGTGTCGCTGTGCGGAGGAGTGACTGGACGTGAAGTCTGGTGTTAACTACCACTCCGTGGTGAGGGCCCGTCCCAGCGTGCCGTGATGCTCCGCGGCCCGTGGCGCAGAGCCTGGGTGCCGGCAGACCACGGCTGCTTTTTATTTTGCCCTGTATTCAGTTTTGGGATCTACCTGGGAGGCTGTGGGGGCAGACCTGGGCTGAACTGGGCAGCCTGGTTTGAAGTGTGTTTTAAAAGCCCGTAAGGAGGTGTCGTGCAGGTCTTTCCTATGCAGGAAAATCCTGAAGCAGCTCCGTTTCCAGCTTGTTCTTGGGGAGGACTTAAAACTTTTACTTATGGGCTGTGTTGTGGATGCCCCATCCCTGGGAGTGTCCAAGGCCAGGCTGGAGGAGGCTGGGAGCAACCTGGGCTATGGATGGTGTCCCTGCCCATGGTAGGGGGTGGCACTGGGGGGGCTTTGAGGTCCCTTCCCACCCAAATAATTCCATGATTCTATGATGACTCTTACGGCATCGGAGCAGATCCTTGCTGTAGTATGAGTGCACTCAGAGGGGAGAGACCAGGGACCTTATTTTCTATCGCCTCTTCTCCCCCAGACTAATTCAGCAGGACTGTGTCCTGGAGACCTCGTGCTTTGCATTAGTTTCATTTTTGGCAGCTGAATAAAGCCGTGCCAATCCCAGAGAGCTGAGTGGTATTACCCAGGGAATTTAGTGCAGTGGAACAAAGCAAAGCCCTTTCAACCTTCAGCTGCCAGGGGTTGGGGTTTTTTTTTTTTTTATTGGTCTGTGTTTTTCTAAACTCTGCCCAGGCGGCGCGTGGAAGGCAAACAACTTGTGGGTGCTGCTGATGGAGCAGAAGCTGAGGGAGAAAGAGATTTGCTTTCGTTACCGCAATTTTGCTGAATGTCCGCTTTGCCGTAGCGTCCCGCGAACCTGGCTTCCCCCCGCCGGCTGAAGGAATGCCCTGCGGCGTCTCTGCCCTCCCCGCTCCGTGGGGCCAAGGGCCCGGGGGGGCATCCAGGATGCGACGTGCAGCGTCATGGGAGCAGTTGGCAGCGTTTTGCCGCCTGACTTGGGCGTGCGAAGTGATTGCTTGTTGTTCCGTGACACAAATATGTTTATTTTGCAGTATTTCTCCTTAGCAGCTGGTGGCTTTTCAGCTTCTCACTTGGAGGGGGATGCGAAGGTGTGTTAGTTTTGGAGTCACCTTCCCTTCCCACCCTGAGAGTGAGGAGGTGGCTTGAAAAACCTCTATTTTTATCTCTGTAGTGAAGAGCCCTTTTCAGTGCCCTCACCCTGCCGGGATGTTTTTGTTGGGAGTCTCCAACCACTGTCTTAAACATTGACTTTCAGCCAACTTCATAGAATCACGGTACGGTTTGGGCTGGGAGGGACCTTAAAGCCCCCCCAGTGCCACCCCCTGCCATGGGCAGGGACACCTTCCATAGCCCAGGGTGCTCCCAGCCTCATCCAGCCTGGCCTTGGACACTCCCAGGGATGGGGCACCCACAGCTTCTCTGGGAACCTGTCCCAGTGCCCCCCACCCTCTGCGGGAAGAATTCCTTCCTGATGTCCCACCTCCATCTCCCTCTTTTCGTTTAAACCCGTCACCCCTTGTCCTGTCACTCCCTGCCCTTAGGAAAAGCCCCCCCCCAGCTTTCTTGTAGCCCCCCCAGGCACTGGAAGGGGCTCTGAGGTCTCCCCGGAGCCTTCCCTTCTCCAGGCTGAACAAGCCTCCGAAGGTTCCATGTATTTGGCAGAGCAGTCGCCTCCCCCCTCGTCACCTGGCCAGTGAGATCCTTTCGGGGGGCTTTTTCCTCTCCATTTATTGCTTTAAAGTGGCTGTTGTCAGGTTGGGGGGAGCGGGGTCCTGCCCCGAGCAGTGCCGGCAGCCGCCGGGGCTGAGTCATGCTGTGGTTCCCTCCAGTTTGGGGAAAATGCGCTGAATTTAGGAAGGGGATTTCCGTGAATCTGTGCCACATCCATCCCCAAAAAACCCCACAGATCCAGAGAGCGGCTCGGCTGCTTTAAGCCTTCGGGCACAGCACCGCTCCCCGCCGCCCTCTGCGCCCGTGCTCAGGGTGCCGTGGGGATGGCCGGTGCTCGGTCACGGGCGCTCCTGCCCAGCGGGTGATGGATCTGCGGGTCCTCCTCATCATTTACCCGCTAAGCTTCATGCTTCGGGACGGGAGGTTTACACAGGCCCCGCTGCAAAACTGATTGTATTTATATATACGTGTCTACGTTCATCCACATCAACACTCGCTGCGCTTAGCCGAGCAAACTGTTCGGAAATCCCTTCCCCACGGAAATTCTGCCAATATTTCATCTGCAATGAACCTTGTTCAGCCTCGGCCGGCTCAGGCTGAGCTTGAGCGTGGTGGAGGTTGTAGCCACAGCGCTGCCGGCAGTGGGGGCCGTGTCCCTGTCCCCGCCGTGGGCAGCGAACCTCGGCCACCGCGTGGGATAACTTAGGCGGATATTTTTGACCAAAGTTTAAACGTGAGGTGAGAAGGATGGAGCAATCCTTGTCGGTGTTAATTAACTCCTCTGCAATTGTCTCCTGCAATTAGGGAAAACAACTCGCTACGTGGCTGGTTGCTACAGGTTGATGTTCTCCTTTCGAGCCGAGCCTGTTCCCTAAACTGCTCCCTGCTGCCCCAGAGCAGCTTCCGTGTGCGCTGTGCTTGGCTTGACCTGCAGCCTTAATTAGCAATGAGGTGTCTCGTTAGCCTTGCACTTGCCCGTCGGAGCTCTGGGGATCCTGTTGTGGGATGGACCCGAAAGCACCAGGAGCTGCTGGGGCGGTGGCTTTTGGGGCATGGCAGATGGGGCTCCAGCCTCGGAGCAGCTGTCCCTGACCCACCCTGCGCTCCAGCTGGGAGCAGGGCTGCTGCTGTGTGCTCCTTGGGGGATTGAAGGGATTTCTCCTGCCAAAAAGATAGCAGCACCTGGGTGATGCCCTCCCCGCTGATGCTGGTGTCCCATGCGGGTTCCTGCTCGGTGAAACTGGGAAACGGCCGTTTTCAGCCACGGGAAGGAGCTGGCCGAGCCTTGCACACGTGCACCCGCGGAGGAAAATTAAACTGTCGCACTCCCCAAAGGCCAGGCAGCAGGAACTCGGGATAAAAATGCCTCAGGCAGAAAATGAGCTTTATAGTGTTTGGCCAGCTTCAGATGAGGTGACAGATGCTTAATCAGCTTATTCGCCATAAGTGTCTGTCTGTCGTCTTCCCTGCCCTCCCCGGGATGGGACGCTGCCAGGCGTGGGGGATGCCGAGCCCTCGCTTCCCAAGGGAGCGCCCCTGCGTCCCTGCCTGGGGACACTGGGGCATTAAACTTCATATTCTGGTGGAACCCGTGGCGGGATGCTGTCGGGGCAGGGCGGGGGGGGGTTCCCGAGGTGGAACAGGGGCTTGGTCCGCAGGTCGGATGCCCAGGGAGAGAATGGAGATGTTGTTGTCCCGTCCACAGTTGGGCTGGGAATCGGTGTCTGGTTTTGGAGATGCTATCGGCGCCGGGGGATCGAATAGCTCTGGCACCGGAGGGTCGGCGGCTGCTGTGCCAAACGTACAAAGAGCTGTTCTTCTCTGTGATCCGATTATTCCTTCCCCCCCAACCCCCACGTTTAAATAAGGACCTTAAAGCGAGGGAGGAAAAGCTGTCAGACAGCACTTGTGGTGTTCACCGACACCCTAATTTATGCATTTATGGGCAGGTGGAAAGCGACACCGAGCGCTTGGAGGTGTAATTCCGCGCACGTGGTTCCGGCCGTGGCTGGCAGCAGCTCGGTGGGGATGGCGGTGTCTCTGCTCTGTCTCCAGCCCCTTGGTGATTATTTTGGATACCCCTCTCTGGCCCTCTCTGCTTGTCTGGGATAGACCAAGCCGATGCTGCTCTCCAAACTCATCCCTGGCGTGGGACATCACCAGCCATTATCTCCCAGAACTCGGGTCACCTTTCTGGCTGGTCTGAGGGCCATCGCCTGCTGTCTCAAACAGCCCCTTACGGTGGTTATTATGGCTATATTGGCCATATCTGTTGATTTCCTGGTTCGGGGCGTTTGCTCACCTCTTAGGGCAGAGCACAAGGCGTCTCCCTCGGGGCCCTGCAGAGCCACCTCGTTACTGGCCCTCTGCCTCGTTGACGTTCAAAACCCAACCTTGGTGTTCCTCAAAGCTGCGGGATGAAGGGAAGATTCCTGGGGCGTCTTCCCCTCGCTGCGCCCAGGCTCCGCTCTTGGCTGCATAGCGCCAACGGCACCGCCGGAGCTGGCGTGGGGGATGAGCCCTCTGGGATGGTGCTTGGTGAGAGGGGAAGGTGCCTCCAGCCCGCTCTTGCAGAGCGTGTTGCAGTCAGCTGGTCTCCTGGCTGTGTTCTCGCCGGGGCGTTCGGGTCAGCGTTGGGCTACATCCGCACCGCCCTGGTCCCGTACTTGGGGGTCACCCAAAATGAGAATATCTGCCCTTCCGGGCCCGCGGGGCCGCCGCTTTTGTGCGTTATTCGCTGTACGTGGGTGTGCTTCAGGCTTCTTGGTGCGTCGTCTTGCAGACGTCGGGAAGGTTGGGTTGAGTTCCCGGGAGGTGTGGGAGGAGATTTGTGTTCCGGTGATGAACACGGGGTTCAGCGCGGCTGCCCCTGGAGCTGCTCGGCCCCTCTCCCGGTCATCTCTGCTAACCCCATTGATGTTGTTCTTTCTCCTCCAGACGATCATGGAGCAGTTCAATCCCAGCCTCAGGAATTTCATTTCTATGGGGAAGACCTACGAAAAAGCCTTAGCAAGTGAGTGAGTGGTGTGTTCATTGCTGAAACGTGGGGGCCTGGAAGGCTGGGGAGGGTCTGGCTGGATAGCATGGCCTCGGAAGGGAGGAAAGCTGGAAAACCAGCTTGGGATGCTCTGGGAGAGTGAGGGGAGGGAATGGGGAGATGGCTCTTGGACCTCGATGCGAAGCTCGCGTCGTTAGGATGCGCGGGGGGCGCGCGAGTGCTGCGGGGCCGGGGACGTGGAAAGGATCCCAGTGTGAAACTCTCAGGTGGCAGCAAACACATCTCCAACCAGCTGATCTCCAAATGCCACTTCCAGATGTTTCAAATTAAGATTTTTAAGTTGCATTTAAAGGTGGGTTATTGAAAGGTTCGAATTTCCCAGGAGAAGGCGTTGGAAGAAAAGGAAAAAACCCCTGTAAACATTGGTGGTGGCTCTTGACTGGGAACACGGGGTCCTCTGGGAGCCATCAGGGAGGCGTAGATTACATCATCAGTAAAATAAGAATTGATGAAACCCCAAACTGGACTATTTGGACTTAAAACGACTCCGCATGCTGCCTGGACCCTACTCGCCGCGGTTCCGGGCAGGTTTTGTTCCACCCCAGAGGCAGCTGCTTCCGGGGAGGGCTGTGCTCGCTTCAGGGCTGCACCGTGTGTCTCTCCTTTCTGGTTTTGGAGCTGGTTCAGTGGGAACGCCTGCAAGGGAAGCGGCTGTCATAACCTCAACGCAGGGAAAAAGAAAACGCTTCTGTCTCGTGTTCTTAAACGCCGGCGTTTGAGACGTGACCTTTGGGACGGCTTGGTGCCCTCTCGCTCTTGCCTGGAGCAAACTGTATTTCCCACCAGTCAAATGAGGTTGCTGGTTTGGTGAAGGATCCCTTCGTTTGCAGACCTCCCGCCATCCTCAGGTACAGGCGCTGCCCTGCACGCTGCTCCTCAGCCTCCGTTTTAATTAGGGTTTAATGGATCAACTGGCCAGAACGTGGGAAGCACATGTCCCTCCCGGTCCACTGCACAGGGATATGTGGACTCTGACCCCACAGGGGTGGGACACTTATTTTGCTGCTTGTGAGGGTGTTTTCCCAGCTATTCCTAATAACGTTAGCAAAGCAGGAGTTCCTGATTTCATAGAATCATAGAATGGTTTGGGTTGGAAGGGACCTTAAAGATCATCCAGTTCCAACCCCCTGCCATGGGCAGGGACACCTTCCACCAGCCCAGGGTGCTCCAAGCCTCACCCAGCCTGGCCTTGGACACTCCCAGGGATGGGGGACCCACAGCTTCCCTGGGCAACCTGTCCCAGTGCCCCCCACCCTCTGTGGGAAGGATTTATTCCTAATACCTAATCTAAATATCTAATCTAACTTTGGGGGAGTGCTTCTGCCTGCTGGGGCTCCAGCTGGGCGCAGGCAGCAGGGAGGGGAGGAGGAGCAGGGTCTGGCAGCAGGAGGGAAAAGGTTGCACTTGGAACCGTGGGGGTTTCTTTTATTCTTCTAGAACGTTATACTGATAATGAATCTTTTCATCACCCGCGTGGCGGAGCCTGTTTGCTGCACGCTGGTCTAGCACAGCTTAAGTTGGGTTAAGCTGTAGGCAGCGCCGTCGCTTCCGTTCTGGTTTTCCTCACATCCCTGCTGTGGATACGCTTGGAAGCCCGAGACCTCCCTGGGATTTTTAAAGTTGTCTCTGGTCATCCTTCTGCGTCGCGCTTGTCGGGGGCATCTGAAGGAAACGTCTTAATCAGTAAATCGTGGTGGAAGAGGCTCCGGCGCGTGATTTGACGGTGTTGAGCCGGAGCTGTACGACGTGTACTCCTGATTAGAGGAAACCCCCTGCTTATCTGATTAAAGTGGAGCGTGGAGCTGGAATGTCAACAAACAAGACTGAGCTGGAATGGAAGTCTGTGATATTCAATTATTCCACCGTGATTTTTCTCAGCAGCATTAAGAGGGCTGATGGTTGCGCTGGAATGAAAACCATCTGGGCCTTGCACGTCCCCTTTTTCCTCCTAAATAGCCCTATAATCTCGCTGCCTGAGCTTGCTTTCTTCACTCACTTTGCTTGTTTGTTGTCTAGTCCCTCCCTGTGGGGTTAAAGCCCTTTGAAGTAACGTCTATTTTAGCATCCAGCATCTATTCAGTGCCATAGGAGTTATAACAGCCATTAAAGAGAATATAACCTGCGTTTTTTGGTGCTTTTAGGTATGACATACGCAGCAAAAGGATACTTTGATGCTCTGGTTAAGATGGGAGAGTTGGCAAGTGAAAGCCAAGGATCTAAAGAATTGGGTAAGTCACTAATTTACTGCTGAACGGAGTCACAGTCCAGAGCACAGGGATGAAATGGGGTTGTTGGTGTCGGTGGGGGTAACGAGCTGCATGTGGAGCTGATTCTGCCTCATGTGAAATGGTAAAAGTGTCTCTGTGTTTACTGTTACTGCAGCTTAAAAGAACAACGCCCGTTATTCTTGGCATCGGGGTTTTGGGGCGCTGTCAGCTCGTGGTGTCTGCTGGCGTTCCTGGCTTGGTTTGCAAAGGAGAGCGAAGCACCAGCTTCTGCCCGGGGGGCCGAGGTGGTGCTGCCCAGCCCTGTCGCCCGCAGAAGGGGATGGTGCAGGGGAGAGGGAGCGGCGTGGGCAAGGGGCAGGTCAGCCGAAGCGGTGTTTCCCCTGGGCTTGGGCTGTGCATGCCGGGGGCTGCGTCTGCGCCCACCCCATCCCACGGATGCGGCAGAGGTGTTGAGACCCGCTGCGTGGCGTCGGCAGCATCCCGGTGCGACGGAGCCGCTGACGGTGTTGGCTGAGCCGGCCGGGGTTGCGACAGTCCTGCACTGTGTTGCTCGGAGCCCCTGTCCCTTTCGCACTCACCCCTCGGGTGCACCATTCGGGAGCTACTTTTCCAGTCTTCCTACGGATACGGCTCCCGCGTTCTCTGTTTTGCTGCGCAGTCGTGGTTTGAGGTGCCTCTTCCTGTTCCCCCAGGGATGCTGCAGCCTCTCACTAAGGTTCTTGTGGGGCTGAGGTGGGTTTTGGTCTCATTGCCTTTGCAATCCCAGGTGAACTCCTCCTCCTCCTCCTCCTCTTTCTCCTCCCAGTCCCTCCTGCAGATCCAGCTCACCAGGTCCCTGCGCTGGGAGGTGGCAAACCGTACTCATTAACGTGCTCTCTCCAAGGATGTCAATTAACGGAGAAGAGCTTGAGCTGAAATGACTCAAGGCAGTGGGTGAACAGCCCCAGGGCAGGGGGCCAGGCTTCGGCTTTGCCCCGTGCTGGGTGTCAGCCCTGGGCTGCTCGGCCCTGCGCAGCTCGCTGGCTGCGTCTCAATTTGCCGGGGAGGCAGCGAGTGTCTATGGAAACCGATTTTATCACTTGGATTAAAGCTGCCTGTAGCAATCTGCTTCTGTTTAATAAATAAAACAGAAGAGCCTTGTGTGGCTGCGTGCAGCGCCTGAGATGAGGGGCTTTGCAGACCTTGCTGTCCAAGGGCTGCCTCCTTGGGGGTGAAAGATGTCGCAGCTCCATCCTCCTGGAAGTGGAAGCTTGGGAAAGCCTTATCCAAGGCGGCTCATCCAAGTGAGGGCAGGGTTTTGGGGACTACAGACCCTGCACTCCCCTTCAGAGCAGCTCCAGGCTTTGCTCACGCTTAAAGCCTGGCTTTGGAGTCTGGTGGCCCTGGTTCCCCGCCTAAGGACGGTGGTCTGAGCCCTCGGCGTGTGGCTGGAGGATTCCGGGATTGGTTTAAAATGGGTTTCCAAATTCCTCCCCCAGCGCATCTGAGCGAGGATGCCTGCAGCTCCTGCTCAGCCTGGAGCCGTGACAAGCAGCTCCTTGGACCTCTGGCTTTGTTGATCTCGCTGATATTTATTGTGGCAGCTGCTCCGTGCAGAAGAAAGTTTAGATAAAATGTCTGGCCACGGTTTACCGGAGCCGATAAGGACCGGGGACACAACCCCTCTCCCTCCCAGCGGGATGTGTAAACAGGGGCTGAACTGTTTTGGATCGGGGCTGCGCTCGCCAAAGGTGCAGCTTTTCCCGGGAACACCTTGACCTTATCGGTCCCGGTGCCGTGAGGGCTGATACCGCCGGAAGCGAGCGCTGGGGTCTGGGTTATTTCATTCCTTACTGGGGGCGGCAGCAATTGGAGGATGTTCGTTAATGACGTGCCCCCGCCTCTGTGCGGGTGGCGAAGCCGGTGACGAGCCGGGCTGGCTTCTTCTAAAGCCCCGTTCCTGGGCTGGAAGCGATGGTGCACTTGCTGGAAGCGTTCATCCTGCCGGAGTGCTGCCTCCAAGCTCAGGGCTCTGCTCGCCAGCTGCTTAGCACCTCACATTTTTTGGTACATTCTCCATCAGATTTTACAACTGTATAGACAGGATAATCCCGGGTGGGAATGGAAAACCAGCGATAATAAAGTATTTGAGCTTTAATCTGCTCTGTGGCTGGAGCTTTCGGGTGCGAGTGTCTGGCGGGGGTGTACCTCCGCACCCCACTGCTGAGGTTTGGGATGCTCAGGGTCTTTGTCGTGTTTTAGCTAAAGCGACGCCCTCGCCAGGGACAGGGTGCCGCTGGCAATTGTCCCTGCACAGCAGAAGCCCCAATTTCGGGTCAGTGGTGACGGCAAGGGAGGTGCTTGTCGTGGCATTCTCGGGAGCTGGATCACTGCGGGGGGAGATCAGGACAGCTTCCCCCTTCCCTGCTCTGCCTTCCGGGCTGCTGGCAGTTTCTGGTCCTTGGAGGATCAGACCCAGGCCCACAGTTCCTCTTGGAGGAACCTCTTCTCATTTTCGGTGGCGCCTGCGGTGGCTTTAGGGAAGCCGAGAAGCTGGTGTGAGAGCATGAACGCTGTCTGCTCGGTGAAGGCTTGATCCAGGAACGGTTTGTGGATACTTTGGAGAAGCTCCAGTCCCGTGTGTGAGTGCTCAGGTGACTTTGGCCATTCTCCAGCTCCTGCATCCCTTGAATGCTACTCAAAATGTTGAGGTTTATCCCTCCCTTGAAAACTAGGCCATGGCAAAGTCATGGGAAGGGGTTTTCTTCTCCAGGGAAGCACGTGCCTGGCGAGCGGAGCTGGGACCAGTTTCCGCCAGGCTGGTGGAGCTGAACAGGCTGAACTTTCAGGGCTGCAGGTGGTGGATTTTCTTGGCACTTGGTTTCCTCAACGCTCCTCTCAAATGAGTGACGGCTTCTCTGACTGAGGTGCTGTGAATGGGCAAGACTGCAGTAATTAGTCAGCCATTGTTGAGCTGAAATGAGATAATGGGTAGATAACGGATAGATAATGCTGGGTAAGGGCTTTCTTCTGATACAACTGTACAAATTGTGTATCAGGACCCATGGCACCTTCGTGGTCCAGTTGTTTGCTGGCGTCACTGGAGGATGCTGAGCTTCAGGAGCTTTAAACCATCTCCAGATGGCTTTTAGAACACCGATGCGCATCGTAGAGGGATGCTGTACACTGAGAAGGGGGTCTGCGGTCAGAGCTGGGTGCAGCCTGGTCCCATCCATGATGCCAGGGTGCCCCAGCCCGTGTCCTGGTGGGATGGCCAACGTGGCAGCTCCCGGTGAGGAGCAGACCAGCCTGGTGGGATGTTCACGGCGAGCTCAGACCCTTCTCAGTCTGGCCTGGCTCTCAGCAGTGGCATGGTTGGGAGGCTTTGTGCTTTGCTGAATCCTCTGGGGAGGAGGATTAATCTGTTAATTGGATTCGCAGTTGTTTTGGGTAGATGCTTCCTGCAGCAGCGGCGATGCAGATCCTGCTGATCTCCGAGGTCGTCGCGGTGTTTGGTGCATGATCGGGGACCACAGAGCTGGTGGTGGCCATGGGAACTGCTGAAGACCTGCCCAGAAAACACAAGGCTGAGCTCCAGGGAATATTTGCCAGTGATGGGTGACTTGGTGTCCCTGCCCGTGGAGATGAGCTCCTGGGTGGGAGAGCTAATCTTGTTGCTTGATCCTTTTAAAATTGGACTTAACGATGGGCTTAATGGCTTGTGGGTTACAACTCTGTGCTGGTGGAAGAATGGATGCTCTGGACCTGCATTTCCACCTGTGATTCTGTTAAAAGGCTTAATTCGCCAGAGAAATTGTTCCATAAATTCAGGACTCGACCTCCAAGCTGTGCCGTTCACCTGGGGAAGGAACCCGTGGGAATGGGCTTGCTAGGGGTGCAGAAACACCAGAAGGGCCTCCGAAAAACTCCTTCCTGCCTTGGAAAGGGGCTCGTCTGCTGTCTACATTGCTTTTTCCCTGTCTTGAAATCCCAATTAAAAGCAGGCTGGCGCAGCAGTCGGCTTGTTCTCACCAACCTGTGTTTGGGTGAGGAACGGTGGAGGGCTGTTAAATGAGCATCTGCGAAGAGCATGTTGCCTGGCTGGATTTCTGACACGTCTCAGCTGTCTAACGTTTGGGTTTCACCTTCCGTAGTGGCATCTTGCAGGGGCTCCTGCCTGCTGCGTGCCCTGGCACCGCACTCGAGATGGGCTCCTGCAGGGATGCTCCGTCCTTTCCGGAGGGACAGAGGGGCACGTGTGTGTCCGTGGGCTGGTTTCCGTTCTCCATCAGCGATGCTGTGAGCGTGGCAGACCTTAGGAAGGGGCACAGCTTGTTGTGTGGCCAACCCTGGGGTTTGCTTCCCTCCCTGGGACTGCTGCTGTGCAGGACAGATGGGTCTGTGTGGATCCAGGCTGGTGAACGCGGGGTCTGTGCACTCGTGTTCCCCTGTGCTAATTAATCCTGTGCCACCAACCTCGCTGCTGCCAGAGCAGTTGGGCACTGGGGACTCGCATGGCACGTCGTGATACAGATATGTGATCCGGGGGGGGTGGGCTGTCGGGAAGTGCAGGGCATCGCAGGGCATCTGGGTCTCTAATCTGTCCGTGGTAAAAGTGTCAACGGCAACTGCTCAGCCCGAGGGAGCCGGCCACTGGGAATGTGTCGGACTTGCCCGAGTCAGGGTGCCTTGGGAAGCTTTGGCCTTTTTTCCTTTACCTTGTCTCTCTGTAAATAAACAGGAAATGCCTTAAGCTTTGCCGAGCTGGGTTGCAGCAGGGGCTGGGGGCAGAGCTGAGCGGTACAACGCTGAGTCGCTCGGGTAACAGCAGCGAGCGGGTGCCAGCCTCTGCGGCTGTGGTAAGCGAAACCTTTCGAAGAGGAAATGGATGAACTGGCGTGCAGATGCCGATTGCTTCCCCGCACTCGTGTCCTTCCCGCTGCACACGCACGGATCTTCCCCAAGTTGTCACAGAATCACAGAATGGTTTGGGTGGGAAGGGACCTTACAGCCCCCCCAGTGCCACCCCCTGCCATGGGCAGGGACACCCTCCACTAGACCAGGTTGCTCCCAGCCCCCCAGCCTGGCCTTGGGCACTCCCAGGGATGGGGCACCCACAGCTTCCCTGGGCTAATTTTATCTTTGCGATTGAACGCCGGCGCTGATCAAATCCGAGCCGCCTCGTCTGGGTGAGGTGTTGGGCTCTGGAGTGCCGCTCTCGGTGGCTTGAGGGCTCTGTCTGTGGCATGCGCTGTGTCTACCAGCTTGGAGCAAGATACACGGCGATGAGGGAAGAGGAAAAACAGATTGCAGAAGTTTTCAGTGGCGTGCTTCTGCTTTCACATCCCCGCCTGCCCTGGGAATGCTGGCGCGGGCACGTCCCCTCCCTGGGTTCGGGTGCTCGGCATCAAAGGATTCAGCTAACAGCATTTAAGCAGCCATTGAAAAGCAGATTATTTTTTTCCTCTTAAGCTTCAGGAGCTCAAACAATTTGCCCTGTTACTTCTCATTAATGAGCTAATATTCCTTTTCTGCCCACTCGGTTACTTCCCTTGATGGCACCGTTGCCTTTCCTGGCCTCCCTTCACAAAAAAACAACAGGGAGAAGCCCAGCACAATGTCAAACAGTGGAGAAGCTGAGCCCTGGACTCCTTTTTCTTTCCATCCTTTCATGCTTTTTATTTGGGATCTGAATCTCCAGAGCAAACGATCTTGATGGCGAGCGATGCCAACGGTGCTGTGTCCTCCGTCCTACAGGAGCAAGGCTGGTGGGGATGCAGTGCTGTTTGCTTGTCACAGCATCCCTGCTGCCGAGCTGATGGCCGGTGGCAGTGGGAGACGGTGGCTGGTGTCCACGGAATCAGCTCCCTGGCTTTGCCCTTGAAGCACAGGTTGGGCTTGTTAATCCCTGCACAAGCATCAGCATGTTCTGGCTCGGAGCAGTTTGGCTCCTTCTCCCAGGCATGGTTTGGTATTTTTATTAAAAATGGCTCGTATCTAGCTTGAGAAGGGGGGAAAAAACCCACCAAAACAACCTGGAAAACTCTGAAAACCCAAAAGCAGAACGCTGTGAGCTGGGCTCTACCTTCTGCAGAGGCAGCTGGCTCCCGCGCGGTGCCGAGAGCAGTGGGGAGGGATGTGGAACAACCTGTTTGCCTGTTCCTGGCTGGGTGCGGTAGGGAAGGGCCCACAATAGCCCCTATAGTTCTCCCAGAACGATACCGTGAGTCAGAGAGACGTAAATAGCAACTCCTCCTTGCTTGTTTGCGCTTCGCAGCCTGCAGAAAGGTGTGCGAGCCCGGCACGGGCAGGTGAAACCCTTGCTCGGCAATCCTACCCTTCCCCATCCTTATTTCTGTCTCTGGGCTTAGGGGAGGCATTTCACCTTGGGTTCTTTGACCTGTAGGATGTGCATTTTGGCAGGAAGGCGAGCACGGTGCTGTGCACACAACTTACGCTGAGCCAGGCTCTCGCCCCGGTCTCTGCCCCGCTGCGCAGCCGCCGTTACCCTGTTTAACTTCCAAATGCCCCTGGTAGGTGATGCGAAACGCCCGTGGCGTGGGCGGCCGTGCCGGGGCGGGTGCTGTGTGGTCCCAACCCTGCGGTATCGGCTGTCAGCACGATGCCGCGGATCCTCTTCTGAGCCAGGGATTGAGATATTTAAGCTTCCCAACTACTGCGGGATCTCCTGGTCCCAGTTTTAGCTTCTGCCACGCTGGGTTAGCCTGGGGTTTGGGGTGAAATGCCTGTTGATGTCTAACAAGGTCTGCAGCTTTTCGGAGGTGGTGAAGCAGCTCGTGGCGTGGAGGCGTCAGGGGGTGCTGGGTGTGAGTTGGGGCTGGGACACGGGGATGCTGGGCTGGGTGGGGGAGGCTCCACACTGCCACGGGCTTTGATGTGGGGCTGGAACGCCCCACACCTTGGCTGTGGTAAGAGCCAAGGGGGTGGGGGGGGTGATGGAGGAAAAAGCTTAAACAAATACCTGCTGAGAGAGGCACCGCGCGCCTCCCCGGCTGCTGGGAACAGGCTCATTCCCTGCGTGAGGAATGCTGGAGCCCTGTTGCCCCGGTGCAGGGGGCTGGGTGTGCCCAGCGCTGGATTTGGGGATGTGTATTATTTCGGAGCGCCCTGGGTCCTGCTCCGTCGGGGGGTTGGGAGCTCAGCCCTCGGCCAGCCCTGCGCCGGCTTTTTCTCAGCCGGGGTTTCCACTCCGGCCAAACGGGAAACGAAAGGGAGAGGGGGTGGTGCGAGCTTTGGAAATAATAAGCCACCCTTGCGTTGATATAGTCTTGGAAAAGCAGTCTCGGCCGAGCAGCGGCGTTACGTCATTGCCTCCTTGCAGTGGGAATTTGTGCACTTCCCATGATTGAGCTGCCGCAGCCTGGCCGGGGAGCGATTTCCTGGCGCTCTCGTGGCGGTGACCCCTTGCCTGGCCCTTCCCTGTTCATGCGTGAAGCCCTCCACCGCAGACGTGACACGGGGGGCCGCTCCCCTTCGGAGCGGCTGTGAAAGGTCCGGCGGCTGCGGGAATCTCAGCACACGCTTCCCTCCCGGCGAAGGAGCGGAGACGCGGCAGTGCCGTCTGGTCACCCCCTCGCTTAGCGGGATGCTTTGTGCATCGCTGCTCTCCCGAGGAGCCGAGCAGGGGGCACGGCGGGGGCAGTGGCCGCGGTGCCAGTCGGGTCTGGCACTGCGTCGACCCGCGGCGGAGGGGGTTGATGCCCGCCGAGGACGAAAAGGGATCAGATTTTAATGTTTGTGGAAGGTTTTGACACACAGTGCATGGTGCAAAGTACGAATTGCTTCAGCCCCAAGAGCAAAGAAACGTTGGGTCAGGCTGTTCCCGATGGGCTGGCGGTGGTGACGCCCGGCTGGCGTACAGCCCGGGTGCTGGTGTTCCCGGGATGGGCTGCCTGAGCAGCGGGCTGGGGCCGGGTCTTTGTGCTGAATGAGGGTCTGAATGGACCGGTGAGACGCTGGTTTGGCTCATCCCGTCTCGCTGTTGCCGAGCTTTGACTCGGAGTACAGCGGGTGCAGTTGTCCCAAAGCCTGGATGGACCTGTCCTCTGCGGGGGACTCACGTTTTCCTGCGCTCTACCCCAAAACTGCAGTGTTTGGGGCTGGGCTCTTGCTGGGGCAGGACAGGAGCGAGCAGCCCCTCTGACAGCAAACCTGGGCGCTCGGCTGCTGGGGGGGCTGCACACAGTGGGGAAGGGAGACCCACCATCCGCAGGGATTAGGGCTGTGGCTGCTCGCCCCCAGATTCCCTATGGGTTCCCAGGCTCATCCCTGCCACCTCCACCTCGAACAGCCTTGGGAGCGTTGCACCATCTCCTCCCACACCCTGTCCTGGGGCTCTGGGGCTGGTGTCCCCTTCCCACTGCGTTTCCCATCCCAGAGACTGTTCTCTCATTTCAAACTCCACGTATGTTTTTCCGGGCTGTACATCTGAGTTATCCCAGGTGCTGCTCAGCTTCTTCTGGGATGGGACGAGGGATGTCGCTTCCCTGCGGGTGTCGGGGGCTCCCCGCCGCTGCCGGCGCCGAGCCCTGGGGCAGGAGCAGCTCAGAGACACGGCTCATGGCTTTCCCTTCACAAACAGCTCCACAAGGGCTGGAAGCCTCCTGGAAAGCTGCAACCCACTGCACTGGAAGTAGGAGCTTCCTAACTGCCCTTACAAAGAGCTGGCGGGGCTTGGCTCTCCCTGGAATCTTGCTGTGATCCGGAGATGGCTCTTTATTTGAGCGGTAGCACTGGCTCCTCTCCGAAAAGACATTCCCGGGCGTGTGTCTGGCTCCAGCCACGTCGTCTGGGCTTTTGCTGAGGCAGGACCCTGCCCTTCCTGCCTAGGGCGAGCCCAGCGGGCGTGTGACTTGGTGAATTCTGCGTTGGAAAAGAAAAATTAAAGGAAGTGCCGGAGCAGAGCTGGGATCCCTTGGCCATGGGCATCCGTGGGCTGCTCCATTCCCCTCCCAGGATGGCGTGGGGCTGCCCTGCAGCGTGTGCCCCGGCTCTGCCCTCACTGCCCGGCTCAGCCGCGGGGGCTGAAAGGTGGTTCGAGGGGAATGTTCGACCCAGGGCTTCGCTCTGTTCACAGCCTTGACCTGGACTCAGCCCCGGGGTTGTGTCCGTCTGCTGCCGGGGATGAGGATGCGGGGGAGAGGGGGGCAGGTTTGGCTCTGGGCTGCACACGCTGCTGGGAGAGGGTTCGGCAAAGCTCCTGGCTGTAACGGTGCTTCTCTCGCTTCTCCCTCTCCGGTATCTGGGCTGAGTCGGGTCGAGCTGAGGGACCTTTCTTGGTCTCATGGGGTTCTCTGCCCCATCCCTGTGGCCAGACTGAGGGCTGGCGTGGGCAGACCCGTGCCAGAGCTGGGAGGCTGATGGCACAGTGGGTCGCAGGCAGGGCTGTCCTGCTGCTCTTTGGCCTTTCCCATCATCTATGTGTTCACTCAAGCGTCTCGGATGTTCGTCCGCGCACAGCTCCACGGTGGGCGCCCCGGGAGCACCCGCTGGTCTGGCTGCAAACCCCAACCTGCTAGTGGGGTGGTGCCCGTGCCCGCCCCACAGTGTGTCCCCTGAGCTCAGCGCCTCACACGTCTTCCCTGCATCTTGTCTTTGCAGGAGATGTGCTCTTCCAGATGGCTGAAGTCCACAGGCAGATCCAGAACCAGCTGGAGGAGATGGTGAGTGCCCCGGCACGCTGAGCTCTCCGCCTCGCCGTGGGGTCTGCCAGTGTCCCAGCCGAGAAAAACCCTTTTCCCTGTCTTCTCTGGTCAAACCCAGCCCCTCTGGAGCAGATTTGCTGAGTTGCAAAGGGTCTGGTCTGCTCAGGCACCCGCTTCTGCCTTGCTGAGCCCCACCGACCATCCGTCTGTCCCTCTTGCTCTGTCCGTACAGCCCCTCTCCCCTGCCCCCTGCGGTGCTCCCCGGGCAGGACTTGCCACCCCTCACCAAGGATCCGTGTTTTCTCCTTCTGCCCGCAGCTCAAGTCCTTCCACAACGAGCTCCTGACGCAGCTGGAGCAGAAGGTGGAGCTGGATTCCCGGTACCTGAGTGTGAGTTTGGGGCCATGCACCCCAGAACAGACGCGGGGCATCTCCGCGTCTCCCGTTCCTGCTGCTCCCTCGCCCGGCACCCTGCGTGGGGGGGTAGTTCTGGTTCTGCTCGTGCCCCCGGTTACAGATGGGTCCCCGAGTGTCACCCACAGCCCCACGCACGGAGCATTTCCCCTGATGCCAGACTTGCTGCCCCTGTTTGCTCTCTGGGCTGTGGGGATCCTGCTTCTCCCAAAGTCTGGGAGGGGGCTGGGGGGGGTCAGCTTGCTTCTGCCAACCCAAGGCAGGGGTTTGACTTCGAGTTTTCTCCTGTCACGTCCAGGCTGCGCTGAAAAAGTACCAGACGGAGCAGAGGAGCAAGGGGGACTCGCTCGACAAGTGCCAGGCGGAGCTCAAGAAGCTTCGGAAGAAGAGCCAAGGCAGCAAAAACCCCCAGAAGTACTCGGACAAGGAGCTGCAGGTGGGACCCCGGGCATGGGGGGGGTGACGAGCATCTCGTCCTGGCGCCAGACAGTGGGTGCCTGGTACCACATGCTAGAGGTGGCGTGGCCCTTGCCTTTAGATAAGGGCTTGGCCGTTTTCTCTAGAGGAACGGACGCAGCAGCATTAGGGGAGCGTGGGGGGGTGTGGGAGGTGTGGATAGGGAGGGGGTGGCAGCCCGTGATGGGAGCGGGTTGGTCTCGTGGCCGCCCTGGGGGAGGATGGTGCGGAGGGGGCGGCTGTGAGCATCGCTGATGGCAGCCGTGGCACCGGGCGGTTCTGACTAACCCTGCCCGATCCTCTGCTCCCGGTGCCTCTTCATTTCTTGTTCTTAATGAATGAACCCAAAAAGATCATTAATTTCTGTTGTGCCAGATCCATCTTCCTCTGGATGGTGTTTTGCTTAAATATTTCTCCATGCCTGCTGCCGGGGGGTCCCTTCCCCCAGCCTGCCGGGGCGGCGCGGGCCGGGGGCGGCCACGGTGAATCACTGCGGTGTGATCGCGGTGTGGGCTCGCCCGCCAACCACGCGCCGTTTGCTAATCGGGTCCCGGCTGCGTTGGGGCTGGGCACCCTCCCAGCACCCGGTTTGTGCCGCGGGGTGGGCACGGTGTCAGAGGTCGAGGCGTCGGGAATCCCCGCAGGGAGGGAGTCAGGGTCGGCGTCTGGCTGAAGGGCACCCAGGGCGCATCCCTGGATGGTGCCAGCCGAGCCGGGGATGCGCTGAGGGGCCACGGGACGTGCCCGAGGGGCTGCGGCACCCGCGTTACTGATGCATTTGCAGCAGGAGTTTGTGTTTTCTGGAGTCTGCGGCCTTTGGTTCGAGCTTTGCTTGGCTGAACGTGGCAAATCTTAACAAGAGATGGATCGAGCTGTCAGCAAACCTGGCTGAAGTCCTCGTGCTGCCACTGCAGTTGAGGCTGTTAGTGACAGGACAAGGGGTGACGGGTTTAAACAGAAAGAGGGAGATGGAGATGGGCCATCAGGAAGGAATTCTTCCCGCAGAGGGTGGGGGACACTGGGACATGTTCCCAGAGAAGCTGTGGGTGCCCCATCCCTGGGAGTGCCCAAGGCCAGGCTGGATGAGGCTTGGAGCACCCTGGTGTGGTGGAAGGTGTCCCTGCCCATGGCACGGGGTGGGGCTGGAGGGGGTTGTAAGGTCCCTTCAGCCCAAAGCAGCCTGTGATTCTGTGAATCACTGCAGCACGAGCAGGACCTTGCAAGGGGAAGATGAACCCTGAAGCCAAAAATTACCCAGCCTTGCCCCTGAGGCATCAGAGTGCATCGCATTGGGACCAGGCTCTGTTGCTTTGGGTGCCGCGGGCTGGGGGTGTCCCCTGCTGAAGGGGATCTAACCACGGTGACACTTCACCCGCCGGGGCTGTGTGCAGGGTGGCATTTAAAGCGATCGGCAGATCGTCACCGCGAAGGCTGTGCTGGGGAAGTGACATTCTTAATTGCAGTGAAATTTGAGAAATCAGTCGTTCTCTGGGTGGCGTGAATCAGAACAAGCACCGAAGGAGAAAAACACACCCGTGGTCCCCCACCCCATCCCGGTGTGCAGCTCCCGTGCTGAGCCGCAGCACGTTGCGTGGAGCCCGTGCTCCTTTGCAGCCCCCCACTGCCGAGAGCCGCGCTGGCTGCAGGAGGCACGGCTGGAAGGTGTCGGTGCAGCACAACGTGGGTGTCCTCCCCACTGGGGTGGGGGCTGGCACCTTCTTGAGAGCTGAGCAGCTTTTAAACCACTTCTGAGCGGCCATCTCTCCGCAAGCCCTTGCTCTGAAATTCCTGCTGAGCAAGAAAAGCCCTGTTAGGCAACGAGGCTCAGCGTGGGGAAACTCTGGGATCAAACCTCTGTTATCCCCCACCTGCAAACCTGCTGATGGGCCAATGGAGAGATTGCTGCCAGAGCCCCCCCTCTCCTGCCTAACCCCCACCCCGGGCTGCTGCGTGCAGGGATCCCCATCCCACACCCGGCGTCGGAGGGCGAGAAAATCCATCCCAGGGACTGGCTCTGTGGCTGGGAGATGGTTTGATCCTGGTGCTGGAGATGGGGAAGTCCTGTCAGCGCGGCCGCTTTGGGCGGGGAAACAGGATCAGCCTTTCATTCCCTTAATCTTTCAGCAGTAAGTATTTAGGAAGCGCTTATCTCTGAAAAAGCCTTATGATGGCTTTTGAGCTTAAAGAGCTATGAGACTGCTCAACTGCTCCCTTTTTTTTTTCCCCTAGATCAAAATACAAAGTGAAATTGCTGAATTCAGCCAAGAGGGCAGTTTTCCCTCTGTTCTCTGCAGTGCTGGTATTTCCTTTCAGCGGAAAGAGGGTGTTTTGGGGGTACCCTTGATGCTGTCCTTACTTTTGCCTGGGCTTCGGGGAGCCGAGAGTCCAGCCTGGAGCTGTGTGGGTGTTGGTACCCACGCAGGGAGGGAGCCTCGCGTAGGCTTAGTGAACCAGGAGCATCCTCAGAGCTGCTGGTGTGGCACCGTGGGGCTTTGCCCCGCAGAAATCTTTCCCAACTGGCTTAAAACCGAGAGCTGTGCTGTGCGTGGGGCGGTTTGTTTAGCTGGGCTCCAAGGGGGCTGCCGAAGGCACCTCAGGATGCTTGCGGGAAGCTGTAGACTTCATCAGGCTGGTGCCTGGGGACCACGGGCTGGCAGCGCCTGGATGGAGCCCCTCTGATGGGCTGGTGCAGATTGTCTCGTTGCGGGAGAAGCCGCTGTTGTTGGAGACGTCCCAGTAGCTACATCAGTCAATAAAGCAATAACATCCTGCTCTCCTTGGAAGATCCATCCGTTTAAGCTACTGTAGCAGCCGGGAGACTGATGCTCTGTCACCATCTCTCTGTGTTTAATGCTGTGGGATGCAGAATCGGTCCTTTCTGCCTTTTTGCGACTTGCAGGCGATGTCAAGATGCTGTCGCTCAAGTGAGATGGGTGGGAGAGGCAGTGCTGTCCTCCAGGGAGCTCCAGGACGTGGGGTCTGTAACAGCGCCTCACTCTGTCGAGGGGAGAGGAGATGTGGGGCTGTCCAGGCTCTGGTTTGCTGGGTGGGTGGCAAGAGGAGATGTGGGGCTGTCCAGGCTCTGGTTTGCTGGGTGGGTGGCAAGAGGAGATGTGGGGCTGCCCAGGCTCTGGTTTGCTGGGTGGGTGGCAAGAGGAGATGTGGGGCTGTCCAGGCTCTGGTTTGCTGCGTGACAAGAGGAGATGTGGGGCTGTCCAGGCTCTGGTTTGCTGCGTGACAAGAGGAGATGTGGGGCTGTCCAGGCTCTGGTTTGCTGGCTGGGTGGCAAGAGGAGATGTGGGGCTGTCCAGGCTCTGGTTTGCTGGGTGGGTGGCAAGAGGAGATGTGGGGCTGTCCAGGCTCTGGTTTGCTGGCTGGGTGGCAAGAGGAGATGTGGGGCTGTCCAGGCTCTGGTTTGCTGGGTGCGTGACAAGAGGAGATGTGGGGCTGTCCAGGCTCTGGTTTGCTGGGTGGGTGGCAAGAGGAGATGTGGGGCTGTCCAGGCTCTGGTTTGCTGGGTGGCAGAGGACAGCCTTCACCTGGGCCAGGGCACCAGCGTGGCTCAGGCTCCGTGCTCTGCTAGATCGATCAGAAAGCTCAGTAAAGCAGCCCAGACATCTCATCTGTGACTCCTCAGTTCAGATTTTCCCCCTTATAAAGCAGAAGCAAATGCTGACGCTCAGCAGGCACTGCTCATAAGTAATGATCTCGTGGCTGGTGAGCCGTAGCTTCGGGAACGCGGGGGCTGAGCAGGTCTGCTCGGGATAAGGCTGCGGTGTGGTGCTCATGGACACTTGCCTGAGGCTTCTGCTGAGCTCCATCAGCCACTCGTTACGTGGCGAGAGCTGATCCAGGCTTGTCTGCACGTCCCCCGTCATCTGGCCGCTGTCTTCCGTGCTTGTTTGGTGGAGTTTAATAGACGAGGCCGGGCGTCGCGGGATGGAAGTGGCTGAGGGTTTAAAACACCTCACGGTTTGCAGGAACGACGACTCACGTCGCTTAAAAGCAGCTCAAGGTGCAATTAGGCTGCAGGAGTGATTATTTTCTTTTCCATCTCCAAAGCTTTGTCTGTCGTGATCAAGAGATGCTGTGGTTGTGGGTTGTTGCTGCCGAATGTCGCAATAAAGCCAGGCTTTTTATTCCGTATGAATCAGTCCGGAGCTTTTGTTATAGCGGGGAGTGAAAGCTGAGACAGCTAACTGCTTCAAATGCCTCATCTTACGGAGTGACTGAGGCTTTTTTTTTGACCTGTGAAAACCAGGAGAATAAACCAATTCCGTTCACGTCGCTTACGAAGAAGGATGAAAACAACATTAAGATTAAACAATCGCCAAGGAAGCTGAACTGCTGTAATTTCATTAAACACTGGTTAGGATCAGGCTAGGAAATCGAGGTCGCACAGGGTTTAGGACCTGGATTGAATCAGCAGCTCAACAACGAAGTTACGTTGGTTCCGACTATTTATCGAATCACATTAACACCACGGACAGTTGGATTTCTCCGTCGGGCTGAGACGACGCTGAGTAATTCATCCTAAAGAGGGAAGCTGAAGCCGGCTCTTCGCAGTCGGACGCTGCGCCTGACCCGGGCGAAAGGGCTCGGTGCCCGTCCTCGGCCCTACAAAACCAGGGCTCTGCTGAGCCGGGGCTGTGGGGCTGCGGAGGCTGAGCTCAGCTCCCGCCCGGGTGCGTCTTCCGTTGTCCACACCTGCTCCGATGGGAATATTTTAAGTGTTAAATATCACCGTGCCAAATAACCTGTGGGGTTTTATAAACTTTTGGTAATTGAAACCTCGTTTTGCTATTCCCATCAGGAGGAATAATTTTAGGTGTAGGTCAGGCAGCTCTAACTGATAAGGAGTTTGCACAAACCAGGTTAACGAGGGCTTGTGTGAAAGTCAAACAGGGAAGAATTATGTAAAAGCTCCGTGGCTGCAGGTAACTCCAGGTTTTAGCGTGCTTTAGGCTGGGTTAGGATGTGTCCCAACGCAGTCAGGGGGTGCAGGGATGGGGGAGCACAGGTGGGAGATGCACCGGGTCCAGGGCTGAGCTGCTGTGGTGGCGGCAGCGTCAGCGCGTCCTCCTTGCCAGGGCCAGGTCAGGACCCTGCGTGGGAAGTACACAGCCTTGTAGGAGCTGCTACAAATGCACAATGAAGTCTTAAACCTCTTCTCTGGGCTGAGATGCCTCGAGTGACTCTGCTGGGAAGCTGTTCCCTCGGTCACCGTGACTGCGCAGGTCAGGGCCACATCCGATGGGTGTTCTGGTAGCGAGCATCGAGCTGCTGCTCCGTGATGCCCCGGTACCGGGGGAGCTGCTCCTGAAACCCCCGCACAGCCGGCTGGGGAAGGCGCTTGCCTGCTGCTTTCGCTCTCGGTAAAGTTTATGTAATACCACGTGCGTGCGTGGATGGTGCTTTACAGGGGCAGGGAAAGGATGAGGCGGACGCTCCGATGAGCAGATGTGTCAGACGGGCAGCGTAACGAGGGGAGACAGCCCTTCCCGGGGGAGGACAGGGAGGCTGGCATCCTCGGAGCAGGGCAGCTCTCAGGGCTGTGCTCCCTACCATCCGCTCTGCGCGCGTTCACCTTTGATAACCGTCAGCGCGACGGTGTCCGCAGCATCCCCGAAGAGGGCTTGGGCCGCGGGGGGACGGAGCTGGAGCGGTGGGGGATGGTGGGCAGCGCAGCGGGTGCCGGCAATAAAGGACCTTCCCGGGATGGAGGTGTCAGGACCTGTGCAGGGCAGGGAGGGTTGTCTTCTCCCGGGGAAAGGTGCAGAGCTTTGGGGTGCCGGAGGGCGTATCAAGCAGCCCCACGTTAAGTTGCTGCTCCCAGTCACTCTCTCTGGTATATTATGAAGAATGTCCTCCTGTAATTGAGGAATTCTGGTGGAAGGTGTCCCCTGCCCTTGTCAGGGGGTGGAACTGGACGATCTTTAAGGTCCCTTCCAAACCTATGTTTCTGTGCATAAACTTCTGCAGAAGAATAATCCTTCCCCACTTTAACGTCTTAATTTTTCTCAGCAGCCTGGGCAAAGGTATATTCCCCCCTCGTGTCTCGGAAGATGCCAAACTACCCTTTTACGATGGGAAAAGTCGTCTTGTTTTTGAAAACGGTTGCCAGATTCCAGTAGTCATACGTACACTTCTGAACATCCCTGAGCGTGAACTTTGGCACTAGGCCTACGGGGTCAGATCAGGAGGATCAGCAGGAGGCTGAGCAGTGACCAGGACGATGCTCTTCCAGTCTGTTTTTCCACTGAGACTATTCCACAGCTTCGATGTTCTTCCTCCCCTAATCAGCCTAACTTCTTCCTTATTTTATCCCATTACTTTCTAATTATTCTCCCTTGTGCTTCCCTAAATAAATCCTCACTTCTCTCGGGTTTTACTCCTTCCAGGTGTTTCAGCCGGCCGCATCAGTCTGGCACGGCTTGCAGAGTCCCCTTTTCCCCGGCGCGGTCCCCTCCCTGCTCGGCATCTCTCCCGTCACCCGCTCCGGTCTCAGCGCTCCTTGCCGTGCCCACGGCCGTTAGCTGGTGCCTCGCTGGCTCCGTCCTGCTCTTCCCTCTTGTCCCAGTGACCGGTCCTTAGCACTGGCAGATGGACCGATGGCCAGTGATGACCCGTAACGCTGCTTTCTCAGCCGTGCTTGGTTCCGTGGGGATTGGCATCGCCCTTGGCTCACGGTCGCGTCCGGTTTGCATGTTCGTGGCGTGGATAGAATGGCTTGAAGTGATTTATTTTTTTTCCCCAGTAAGACTGTGGTTACTAAAGACTCAACTGAAGTCCGGGAGCGATGGCGCTGTGTCACCTGCACTAACCACACCGGCGGCAGCGTAAAGAACTCGGGTCTTGACATCTCTCGGGTGGTTGTCCATCCTCGCACACCTCTCGATGCCGGCATTTGCGTGGCACCGGGAAGCTGTTAGCGTAAGAAACAGGGCCGTCGTGAGCTCCAAGCTGGGGACGACAGTGGCTGGTTGAGCTGGGGACGTTGCAGCGTTGTCTTTGCTCTTCCATGTTTTCTTGTTCCTGATTTCCTGTCTGACCCCTGGGGGTAACTCGCTCTGGCGTCTGAACGGAGACTTGCCCAGCTTCGGCTGGACCCAGCGTGGCCAAGCTGTGCTCCAGCATCGCTCCATCTCTCCCGGGCATCTGTGCTGGCAGGGACCAGGCCCCCCCGCCAGCCCCGGGACTGCTGCTTCCCTGCACCAGGCAGGAGCCCTGGCTCCCACCCCTGAGCATCTTAGACCAAACTCCTCGTGCCAGCGCCGCCGCGTGCTGACATTGCTAATTAGGTCAGCAGCTCCCGGTGAATTGGAAGTGGATGTGTTCAGGAAGGGGAGGGGGGACGGGGGGAGTTATTTGAGGTCTCTCCAACCTAGAAACCCAGAAAAGGTTTCTGGAGCTGTTGGGTGGATCCGGCGCGTGCTCTGGCTCTCGGCACGGCCGTGACCACCACGAGTGGCACCCTGGCTCCCTGCCCCCTGGGCACTCAGGTCACAAGTAGTTACAGGTTTTTTTCCCCCTTTAAACTGGGATTTTTTATTTAGGCAATGCTTAAAATCCGAATTTGGAGCTGACAGCCTGAATCAAGGTCTGAATTTAAGATGCAGCACTCGAGCGCTCCCGGAGAGGATGCTGCCGAGCCGCAGCGCCCGGACACACCGAGGCTGGCGGGGGGGCACCATCCCCTGGCCCCTACAGCTGTTGTCAGGTTGTGGCAGTGTGTTTGGCTGGGGTTCAGGACGCAGGAGGGCTGCAGGATCCCCCTCCGTCCCCGGGGAAAGGAGCCGTGAGCCTGACAGGCTCCTGGCTGCAGGTAACCGCATCCCTCGCCAATTGAAGACGAGGCTTCTCCTCCACATAGTGAGGCCTTACACTGTGCTTTACTTTTTTTTCCCGTGTGTCTGGCATGTTTAGCAAGGGTTTTTTTATTTAAATTGTCTTTCCGTGCATCACTTGAAAGCCCATTGTCATCTTGAGCAAATCCAAACCCGGAGCTGTCTAGCGAAGAAGCGGCGGAGCTCGCCATTTTGCAGTGTAACGGCGTGTAAAACTCCGGGCTCCGAATAAATCGATGGCACATCAGGCACATTTACATAAAGTATATAAAGCGCTGAGAACACTAAATTTAGAGCACAGGCTCTCTGCTTGCGAATCAACATGTTCTAACTGGTTGCAGCCATTAAGACAAGTCTTTCTTCAGCAAAATAATTACCAGTGTACGGGCAAAGCAGGACTGAAATCGGGTGTAAATAAGGCTTTAACTCGCACAGGTAAGTCACGATAAATTAAAAATCTAACGTGGCTAAGGTAAGGTGTCCAGGGTGGTTGGGAGTGGATTTACCCACCCCCTGTCCCCGGCCGTGCCCAACCTGGGGATGGTTATCGTACGGGGAAGCCTGAATCCCGGCGGGGTGGTCCTTGTGCTACTGCACTAAATTAGCCAGAGGTGGACTCGTTTCACTCCTCCCCTTCTCGTTCTTCCTGGCCCAGTTAGTGAATTGAGCAGGGTGAGGCTGGGGTGTCGGGGTCTGCGCTTGCTCCCGCCCTGCTGTTATTTCGGGTGCTGTCAGGGTCGTGTTTCCTTCCAGAGACGGGGAGCATCGTCCCGTCATGTCCCTCGGGAGGGAAGGAAGCTTTTTTGGGAGCTGCCTGTGGTGCAGGGCTGTGGGGACAGTGGGAATTGGTCCATCCCGGGTGTAGCAGGGCTGCGATGGAGGGATTGCGACACCAGTCCCTGGGGGGAGCTGGGGGCTTTCCGAGCTGGTGCTGGGGCGTCCTGCGCTCCTGCTCCCCATCACCACTGCCTCTGATGCCTCTGGGCTCTGTCCCTGTGCTGTTCCCAAGGCTAATAATACTCGGGAGGAGGCGGCGTGCTGCCAGCAGCAACTCCGTCCCAAGCCCACTCTGGGGAGTAATGCTTTCCCCGCTCACTCCCAGCACATCCTCCCACAGCCCCCTACTCCCACCCACCATCCCTGCAGGCACATGCCCAGGGCTGCTGCCACCTCTTCCTTGTGCCATGCTGACCCCGACGCCTCTGTGCCTGCTGCCGGCACAGCCCGGCTGCCTGCTGCCCTCCCCTGCATCCCCACCGGCCCTGGTCTGGCTCAGCTCTCCCCGCAGCTTCCCTTTGGGGTGATGCATATCACTCCTTATTCCATGCCCAGCTCACTTAGCTTCATTATTACTGTTGCTGAACAGACATTTGCACTGGATTTTCTCATTCTGGGGGGAAAAAAATCTCTCTGAAACAGGATTGTTGGTTGCAAACTGGGTTTTTTACCCACTTCTCACCCATTTACCCCATACGTGTTGGTGCCTGTGGGGATACCAAAAACCTGCTGAGTCCAGCATGAGCTTTGGGCAGGGTTTTCTCTGGAGGGAGGATGCTCCGAGCAGGGTGGGAGCGGTAGGAGCTCCAGCGCTGAAATAAGCCCCCTTTGAAGTCTGGGATGTCACTTAATCTTGCTGCTTTGTTGAGGTTTGTTCCATTTTATGTGTCTGCTAATAAATATTGTAGCACGCTAAAAATAACTGTTCAACACGAAGCAAGGAGTAAAGCTGCTTTGGGCCCTGAATTTTCCAGTTTAATTCCCTTCTTGGGGAAGCTCAGACTTTCCAAAACAGGTTTAGCCATGCCTGGGCTGTGCTTCTCAGTGTGGTGCTGCCATCCCGGGGAAGAGCTGGTGGCCAGGAGGCATTGCAGGGCAGGGGAGATGCTCCTCTCAGCGGCTTGGTGGCTGCTCTCAGGGGTGGAAGCTCTTTGCAGAGGAGCTGGGACATCCCGAGGGCGTTGAGGGAGGAGAACGTGGCCGGTTTGGGGAGCTGGGGACGCCTCGTTGCGTGATGGATGTGTGTTGGAGGTGCCCAGGTGCTGTCCTGCTGCAGCCCTCGGCATCACAGCATCCCGCGCTGCAGGCAGGGTGGGCAGCAGGCAGCGGCTCGGCGAAGACGCTGGCAGCGGAGGAGGTGCCGGAGGGGTTCAGCCTGGGCTGGGTGGGTTTGTACACTGCGGGGGGGCCATTGCCAGCCCCGGGCAACCCTCACGGCTGCCTCCGCCATCAGCGTGGTTGCCTCAGCGCGGCTCAGGCGCCCGTTTGGTGAGCGGGCGGCTGCACGCGGTACAGCTCGTCCCGCCGCCCGCGCGGCTCCCAGCCCACGCGCTGACTCAGCACCTCTGCGTGGGAGGGGGGTTCTGATGAGTAAGGACGGGTTGGAGGGGCCGTGCAGGCACATGTGTGCGTGTCCTGTGCTGGGGGGGGAGCCCCCTGTGGGCACCTTGCCTGCTGGTCTCCCCCCCACTCCACCCCACCGCCGCGCGCTGACCTCTGTCCGGAGGATGCTGCAGCATCCCCTACCCTGCACGCGTGTGGGCAGGGGCTCGGTGGGCAGAGAGGCGAAGGCAGCCACCTCTCTGCTCCTCTTTCCTTTCCAGTACATCGAAGCCATCAGCAACAAGCAAGGCGAGCTGGAAAACTACGTCTCCGACGGCTATAAGACAGCTCTCACGGAAGAGAGGAGACGCTTCTGCTTCCTGGTAGAGAAACAGTGCGCGGTGGCCAAGAGCGCGATCACCTACCACGCCAAGGTGAGTCGGCCTCGCCAGAGCTGCCGGTCCTCTCCCATGGGTGCCAGTCCTGGCTGCCCCATCACCCCATGGATGCACCAGTGGGAGCCGTTGCCCATAGAGCAGGGTGATACCCTGAAAGCCATGGCTGGTGCAACCCCTGCAGCTTGTGGGGGCAGAGAAGGGGGATACACCAGTGGGTGACCCACGGATGAGGTGCCCTGGGTGCGCTCCCAGGTTGGGAAAGACAGGGTGCTGCACCCCGAGCTGCCCGTCGCCTGGCAAGGGGGCACGTCTCCCGTAGGTGCTGTGTAGGAGAGCCGGAGGTAGGTGGATGGGGCTGAGTTCTCTCCTGCGTGTCCTGGTTCCCACGCTCCAGGGGGCTCTGTCCTGGCAGAGGCTGGTCAGGTTCCTCCTTCACCAGCTCCTGGTTTGTGAAAGCAGAGGGAATGCGGAGCAGCGACGCTCTTGCTCGAAGTCGGAGCAGTGCTGCCCACCTAGCAGGGCATGGAGAGGGCTCCCTCCAACCCCCGGTGCCCTTGGCCTTAGCCAAAGTGGGAATTAAACCCGGGATTAAACTGCTGCTCCAAACCTTCTCTTGCCCATTCCCAGGCAGCCCACGGGAGCTGGAGGTGCTGCCCGCCAGCCTGGGGGAGCAGCATTCCCCCGCTCTGCTCCGTAACAGAATCCATCCGGACGAGGGCCAGGCGTGCCGGCACTGCTCCCATTCTGGTTGTTCCCCACTGCCACCCCCCGTCGCTCCCAGCACCCATCTGTCCCCGCCGCGCTTGGCACCGGCGAGCAGGAGGAGTTGGGATTAGTCAGCGCTGTCCTCGCGCCGCGGCTGGATCCGTGCTCGGCATATGCGAACCCCTGTAGTGCAGGAGGGAAAAACTCTACCCCCCGGGGATTTGGGGGATCAGCAGGCATGAGGGTGCCGGCACCTGCGGCACGGTGAAACCAACCTCACCTTGCAGCAGCGCACGGAGGGTGGTTTTGCAAGGGGGACTTGGTGAGCGGCTGGTCCGGAGTGTGGTGGGCGTACGTGCCACGTGGGCGCCCAGCCCGGCAGCCGGCATGGGCCTCAGCGGCTCAGCATGCCGTCCCGCGGCTGCCTGCGGCTCCAGGGAGATGCTGCAGCAGCCGCAGCCCGGGCGATGCGGCTGTGCCTTGGCTGGAGCTGGCGGCTGATAGTGGGGAAACCTTCGTGGCCTCCAAAATTGGCTCTGGAGGGCTTTTAGTCCGTAGGGATCACGTTGCCTCCAGGTGAGGCCGGCTGCGGAGACGGACAGCGGTGTGGGGTCACCCACTGCCCTGTGGGGTCAGATGACACGCTCCTTGGAGCCGCCCCCAGAACCCTTCACGGCGCGTTTCCCAGGGATGGCTTCAGGGTGATTTGGAACATCCCGCAGTCACACATGGGACGCTGAATAAGGGCACGTTTAGCTCCATCCGTTGCTTTTTGGGGATTTTTCCCTCGGCTCGGAGCACGGCAGTGGATGCAGGCGTTGCAGGGATGCCGGGAGCAGCGGGGTTTAGCTGCAGGGCAGTGGGCCCAGAGGCTATCGGGGCTGAGTTGCCCTAAGTGAGAAGCTCATCCCTTGGGACCTGGGTGACAGCACCGAGCTCTGGTCAGGTTTTATTGCTCCGCTCGGTCGAGCTGTTCCCTAAGGGGCCCAGCGCCCACCCGGCTTCCTACGGCCCCTCTGCTCCTGGAGCTGCCCCACGTAGGGTATCTCGGAATAAGCTGGGAGAATGAATTACCTTTTCCTTCCCTCCTTCCCATTTTTCATGACATCTTCCTGGCTCAGCTGCCGTCAGAGCCTGGAAGGGGTAATTCCCTGCGTTTCACCTCATCCGTGCCACGCGCAGTCGTCGATTGGGTCCGCACGGTGCTGCCCAGGGAGGGGTGCAGAGCTGGGTGCTTTTCCCGCACCCCTGTGACCTCATGCCTTGGTTTTGTGTTGCAGGGGAAGGAGATGCTGACGCAGAAGCTGCCGCTGTGGCAGCAGTCCTGCTCGGATCCCAACAAGATCCCGGACCGCGCTATCCAGCTGATGCAACAGATGGCTGCCAGCAGCAATGGCACCATTATGCCCAACCCTCTGTCTACATCCAAATCCAACCTCATCATCTCTGACCCCATCCCCGGTGCCAAACCTCTCCCTGTTCCCCCAGAGCTGGCACCTTTCGTAGGAGTAAGTATCTCCGTGGTGGAAGTTGTCCTGCCCTTCTGAGCAAAGCTGGAGGGAGGAGCCCGGGCCGGTGTCACCGTTGTCCTCGGCAAGTTGCCTTTGGATGGACTGGCATTGAGGGGCAGGGATGGGCAGCTCCCGCGCTCGCCGCCCCGGGATGCGGGAAGGAGTACGGCTGATGTGGGGATGGGCAGCCTCTCCCATCCCATCCCAACCTGGGTTGCTGAGCTCCGGAGGGACAGGGGCTGCAGGGGTTCCCGGGTGGGGAGTTGAGGAACCTGTGAGCTGGAAGGACCTGACCGGGCTGGTCCCAGTTGGGCTGGTCCCAGGGTACCCCAGAACTCTGGGCTTAACTCAATTACCCCAGTAACAGTGGGAGAAGGCACTCGGAGTGCCCCGTGGGATGAAAGACCCTTCAGAAAAGGGTCTCCCCCACCATGTGGGGGCAGGAGCTGAGCAGTAGAGCTCAGGAGGGATTTATCGGGTGCAAGGCAGCTCGGAGCTGTGCAATACCATAGAGGTGACCCCACCGCTGCCCCCCAGAGCCGTTTGTCTCGGGTGGGGGTACTCGACCCAACAGGCTGAAGCTCTGGTCTGCTGCGAACCACCTTCCCCGGAGCTGCGTCCCGCTGCGGGAGCTGCGGCGGGATGCCCTAATGAAGACCTTCCCCGTCTTCCCCCCCCTCCTCTCCTCTCTCCGTAGCGCATGTCGGCGCAGGAGGCCATGCCGGTGATGAACGGAGTCTCAGGCCCAGACAGCGACGGGTACAACCACTGGCCTGAGATGAAGCCAGCACAGCCCAAATCTTTATCTCCTCCCCAGCCTCAGAAGCAGCTGAGTGACTCTTACTCCAATACACTCCCAGTTCGCAAAAACGTGCCGCCGAAAAACAGCTACGCGTCAGGTGAGGCTCCGTCCTCCGCTCCGGGGGCTCCCGGGATGCCGGCGGTGCTCGGGGATGGGGGGGCAGCGAGCAGGGGCCGGTCGCAGCCGCGGGGTGCGTGTCCTTGGGGGGATGGTGGGGCAGTGGCATCGCTCTGGACCTGGGGGTTAGGACACCGGGGTCTGCCGTGGGTTTTCGGCTGGGTGGGTTTCAGCCAACAGACAGCACTTCCAGGAGGAATATCTTGAGGGATCTCGCAGAGGGAGGCTGCTCCCTTCGCCGTGGCTGGCGGGGCCGTGCCGTGAGGAGTGGCCGGATCCTGCCTGGGGTCCCGCTCGTTAAGGTGCGAGTGGAACACAGGGTTTTATTGGCCCCTGGGGTAAAACAAGCAGGATTAGGGACTTGTCCCTGGGGTTTGGCTTGGGGGCGAAGGACCTGGGGCACTCCTCGGTCTCTGTGTCTCCTCCCCCAGCCGAAAACAAGACGCTGCCACGCTCCAGCTCCATGGCTGCAGGGCTCGAGAGGAACGGCAGGACGAGGGTGCAGGCCATCTTCTCTCACGCTGCCGGAGATAACAGCACCCTCCTGAGCTTCAAGGAGGGTGACCTCATCACGCTGCTGGTGCCGGAGGCCCGGGATGGCTGGCATTACGGGGAGAGCGAGAAAACAAAACTGTGAGTGTTGCGGCATCCCAGGGTGCAGCCGCCTCTGGATCCTCCGCAAACAAACGCGGGGTTGGCTTCACTCCCTGCGTTTTCCTTTCAGGAGGGGCTGGTTTCCTTTCTCCTACACGCGGGTCCTCGACAGCGATGGCAGCGAGAGGGTCCACACGAGGTAGGGGTGCTGCGTCGGGTCCCTGCGCCCCAGGACAGGCTTGGGGTGGGAATACTCCGCTTCCCTTGGATGCGGCGCGTGTCATCAGGAATACCTCCCAGCACAGGGGGGTGGTAGCTGACTCGGGAGGGGGCTTTGGCCGTTGGATGGGCAGCCTGGATGGGGTCTTGGCGTGGGCTGAGCCGGTGCTGATGCCTCTGCTTTGGGTCCCAGCCTACAGCAAGGGAAGAGCAGCAGCACCGGGAACTTGCTGGACAAAGACGACATCTCCATCCCGCCGCCCGACTACGGAATGGCCTCCCAAGCCTTCCCGGCACAAGGCGTCAACACCTTCAAGCAGAGGCCGTACAGCGTGGCCGTGCCCGCCTTCTCCCAGGTGAGCCCGTGGGGCAGCGGGGGCTTATCCCGCCCCGCGGGATCGGCGGATAATTTTTATAAACGGGAGATTCTTGAGCAAAAAAACCCGCCGGGGTGTCGGCCCCGACTGGAGCCCGGCACCCGGGTATCCGCAGCGTCTCCGTCCTGCCTGTGGTTTCTGAAGCAGGAGGTTGAGGCGTGTTGAAGCAGTGTTGTCGGCAGTCCTGGCGTGGCCGGCGCGCGGGTGAAGGAGGGCTGCTCTCTCCAACCTGTGTTCGTTGTTCGTAGGACTACCTAATGCCCTACGGTTGTGCAATTAAAGACTATTCCAGTGGCCTCTGCCAACCGCCCTCCGCTCACTACAAGCCTTACGCTAGGTCGACAGCTGTAAGTCCGAACGCACGCAAGGTTTCCCTCGGGATTTACGGGCAGCTGGCTGCTTTTGCCTGGTCCTCCGAGTGCCTTGCCTGGGCCCTGTCTCCTGCCAAGCGTCTCTGCTGGGGAGAAGGGATGGGGGATGCAGGGAGGCAGTGGGGGAGGGGAGGAGCGGTGGCGGAACAGGCAAGGCACGAGGAGCGATGGCACAAAACGGCACCGTAAACCCCCAAAGGACAACTCTTGCCGACTCCATGGGAGCCTCCCACCAGAAATGAGCCGTTCGCAGGGAGCTGGAAGTGTTTTCTCTGGCGCCTGCCCCTTCAAGCCGGTGACAGTCCCGTGGGAACGCTGGCGTGAGCGTGCGGGGCTGGGACAGACCTCAGCCAGGGCTTCCCACCCTGGCAGTTATCCAAAAGGAGCTCAGGGCTTCTCGGATAAAGCGTTGGGAAGGATGCGCGTGTGGGTGAGCCCAGCTTAACCCAGGAGCCACTGGCGTGGCGGGGCATCCCGAGCAGAACGAGCATGGTGGGATGAGCCATGTTGGCTTCCCGGGAGCGGTGCCAGTGGATGGGAGGAGGATGAGGAGGGGGAGAGGTGGCCATGCAGCGCTCGGAGAGGCAGCAGCTCCGGCTGGGATCCGGCCCTCTTGGCAGGGGATGGGATAGGAGCACAGTCCCGCTCCTCGCTGGGTTTTCCCAGCAGGGTTTGCTGCTGGATTTGGGGGGTTGTGATTGGGAACGTTCCTGGGACGGTGGGAACGTGGGTCTCTGATCCCTGGAGCGTGGCCAGCTCAGAGACCAGCGACTCCCGCTCCTTCCTGGAGCGGCCCCGTGTTTGCCGTGGAGTGCAGGGCTGCACCGTGGCTGTCTCCCAGGGCAGGTCCTCACCCAGGGAGCGACATCCTCAAGGAATGTCCTACGAGCCTGGTCTCCATCCGCTCCTTAGACCGATGCAGTCCTTCCCCGCTGCAAAGTACTGGCTGAAGGAGAAAATGATCCAAACCCCTGTGGGTTTCTGGTGGGAGTTAATACAGACACACACCCCTTTCCACGGAACATTTCACTGGTGTCTCCGACTTGTTCGATCCCTTTCCGAGTGTCTCGAAAGCGGCCGGAGCTCTGTATCACGGTGGGGCCGGGCAGAGCAGACCGGGGTTCCCCCGGCTGTGGCATTCCCTTGTCTTGCCAGGAGAAAGTCCTGCTCCCAGGAGAGTGGTGTAACTTTACTCCCTTCCATCCAAATCCCATTTAAATCATCTCCACGTCTTTTCACTCCAAATGCATTGGCTCTCGGTCCCGGCATCCCCGAGTCCTGATGCACTTTGGTCTGTGTGTGGGACCCAAACAGCCACAGCCCCCGTCCCCCCACTCACCCTGCTTCCTCCCCTCCTCTCCACAGGGTCTCGATGACTACGGGACGAGGTCCGTCAGCAGGTAAGATTTCACCGTCCCGTCGCGTTACCTGAAAGCGAAGCGTCGGTGCTGGCTCTGGGTGAAGCCGTGGCCCCGCGGGGTGTCCCTGTGTGGGCTCCCCGTGGACAAGGGGGTGGCTGGGATGGGGCCGTGCGCTGGAGGACACGGTGCAGGGTCTTGTCTGTGAGCGTGGAGGAACCAGGGCAGGTCTCAGGGCCACCCCCTGCGTCCCCAACCCCACGGGGGCTTGTGCTCCTCCGGAGAGTCGCGTCTCCCTAACCTCCACCCCGGGGCTCGCGCCGAGGCCGTGGAGAGCGCGCGCTCTCAGGGGTCTTTCCCCCCACGTTGCAGCAGCTCCTCCAGCCCCATTCCCTCTGCCTTGGAGCCGCCCCATCCCGCTCATGGGGATAAACCCCACGCCCACAGGCCCGGACTGCCAGCAGAGCGGTGAGGGGCAGGGCTGGGGCTCGCCACCCCGCTCCCCGTGGCACCGAGCCGGGCTCCGGGGCACGGTGCTGCCGGCGGTCCCGGCCACGCTGGCAGTCTCCTGTGCTTTGTTCCGCAGTGGCAGTGGCAGTTTGGTATCAACGGTGTGAGGACACCTTGGCTAGCGGCCGCCCCTTGCTGCTTGGAAGAGCTTTCTGCTTCTTTCTCCCCTTTTGGTTTTTTCCTTTCCCTTCGTTTCTCTCCTTCTTTCGGATTTTAAACTCTCGTGATCTCCAAGGAAACCATGGTGCTTCTCCACCCTTCCCTGGTTGTTCAGTGCCCTTGTTTCCGAAGCCTTTCCAGAGCAGAACCTGCTGACGGGGCTGTGCTCGCTCTGGAGCATCCCGGATGCGGGTTACGCGTTAGTGGGACCCGGTTTTTGTACTCCTGTGTGAATGTTAGCGATGCGCTATCCCGCCCGGGGCCGCCCCGCACGAGCCTGGACAAAAACTCCCACACTGGAACAAAATATGCATGGCCTCCGGTGTCCGTACTGTTACCGAGCATCCGGGATACCCGGGATGCCGTTCCCGTGGGGGGCAGCAGCCCCACGCCTCCCCCTCGGCCTGATCCGCTTCCATCCAAGCGCCCGCCGCGGCGGATTGGGGAGAAGCGGATGGCGCGGAGCTCCTGCTCCGGGAAAGGGCTGCTTTTTGGCTGGGGTCCCGCCGGCCGTGGGGCGCAGCCGGCAGCCCCCCTGGAAGGGTTATTCCGGGTTGTTTTATATATATATATCTCTATTTTTTGTAGCAGGGTATCGTTACCTCACGTTAGCGCTGGGGGCCGGCGCGGAGCCCTCCGCCGACGCGCTCGCATCCCTAAACTGGGCTCAGCCCCGGCGCTGTGACCGGGGGTCTCCCACCCCGGCGCTGGGTCGGGGGGTCCCGCGTGCGCAGTCGAGCCCCGGCCGTAGCCCTTCTGGTGCCCGTGGCCGTCTCCGCTGCGAAGCTGCCCACGCTGGTTGGTTTTTTTGTGTGTGTGGTGTGATTTTTAAAGCCTCTCGCGTTGCCCGTTTCCGAGGACGTTGCTGGCAATAGGGACACGCACACGGACAAGTGGGGTTTTTTGTGTTTTCTACACTCGCCCGTGGGCGTATTGTGACGAGACCCCTCCCGCACCCCCGGCCCAGTTTTGCTAAAGATTTTTAACCCAGGGTATTTCATGCTGAATGACTTGACCGTAGAGGAGGGGGGAGGGGGAAAACCCGACCCGACCCAGCCCAGCCGAGCCTGTACGGAGATTGTAAAGTGCTGAAAAAACCCTTTTTTAAAAGCCAGAGAGAAATGTGCCCTGTACTGAGTTATTGTTCGAATAAAAGTTTTATTTCTCGCATTGAGCTGGGCCTCGGTGTCTCTTTCGGCTGCCGTGCCTGCGTGCTGCCCGTCACCGCCTGCATCGCCCGTTGCACGTTGCCTTTTTTTTTTGGTTTGGTCTTTTTTTTTTTTTTTTTTCCCTTTTGCCCCTCGCCATCGGGACACCCCCCCCCGCCTCGCCCCGGGTGCTCCCCCTGCTCAGCCCCTGATGGCTTTAAACAGCTTTGCTGAGCGGAAGCAGCCAAAACTGTTTAAGGGCCGGGTCCCTCCTGCGTGTGGGTCTCGAGGGGATGCCGCTTGCTGCACGCCGGGGCCACGCTTTCCCGGTGGGAAAGCGGCAATGGCCGGGGCGGTGGGAAGGAAGCCAAGCCCGCTCCCTTCCGTAGCCCCCGCCATGCCTGGCCTCTCCTCTCCGCAGGTGACTCCCGGCTGGCCGTGCCCTTCCTTCCCCGCGTCGCAGGGAGCCGTCGGGCAGCACCAGTGATGCCGTAAACACGTCTTTTCCTCCTTTTTCTTCTTTTTTCCTCCTGTTTCCTCTACCCGGAGGCGCCGGGAGCGGTGCAGCCGGCGAGCTCTCGCACCGGGGTGGCCACCGGCTCGTAGCCCGGTTCCTCTCCTTAACCAACACCTTCTGTTCCCGTCAGGGGGTCGGAGCGCATCCCGGTGTCCTCCAACCTGCCTTCTCTTTCCCTTGCAGCCCCGATGTTGAAGTGGCCAGGTTTTGAGGTGCCCCCTGCCCGTAGTTAGTAAGTTGATGGTCTTGGAGGGGGGAGGGGGCCAAGCCCTGGGCGTGTGCTGGTGCTGGGCAGTGGGTAACGGGTGCGGGGACGGTGCCACCGCTCTGCTTCCCCTCTTGCACCCAGCTGAGCCCATCCCCTCCCTCGGTCACCGCTTGTGGTCACCACCCCGGTGGCGGGAGCTCCCGGTGTAACCGCGCCGCATCCGCACGGCTCCGCGCGCCGCCGGCACGTCGGGCAGCCACGCTTCTCCCGGGGATGCTGAGCTGCTCCTCCTGCTCCTGCCGCTTCCCTGCTATCCGTAACCGGCCTGTTTGGTTGTAGGTCTCCGGTTGTGGCTGCCCCACCAGTGCCTCCCCCCGCCTCGCAGCCCCCTGCCCTCTCCAGTGGGATGGAGCCGATCCGCACTAACAACAAGTTTTTTGAGCAGCTTCTTTTCCTTGTAGACCACGTCTCGGGGGTCTCCTTGTCCCAACCGCAGCTGTGGCCTCAGGGCAGGGATGGAGGAGTTTCCCCAGCAGCCGAGACCCCCCCTCACCAGCACTGGAGAGCCCCTACCCTCTTTCCCTTTGATCTGTGAGCTGATTTCCCACGGCTGCCAGAGCTGCGGGTTCCCAGCCCCGTGGCAGAACAAAAATAGTTAAATAATAACCCCTGGGGACTCATCAAACAACCTTTCCTCTTCCTCCAGTCCTGAGAATCTATTTTGGCATCCTGGGGGGGGAAAAGTGATCTAAGAATCTGCATTAATTAGGTGGGAAATTAATTACCCTATTTTTAAGCAAAAGCCATTTATCTTTTGAGGAAAGGAAAAGCACACTTGGAGAGGGGAAGGGAGGGAGGCAGCGAGTGCCCTTCTTGATGGGGGCAGTGACGCTGACCTCCTTCCTCCTGCCCTGCGGGAGGTGAGCAGGGATGTCCTGGGGGCCAAGGGGGCTCATGGCCATTGCCTCTGGATGGTTTGTGCAGCTCCCTGGGGAGGGCTGTGGCTGCCCAGGCAGGGAAGGGCTGTCTGTCTGCAGGCTGGAGAGGTAAGGGGTGTGGGGGGCTGCAGGGGGGGCTCTACAGCTCCCTTGGCTGCTGGTCCCAGTGCAGGTTTGGACCCGATGGCTCGGGGCATCCCAGGGTGGCCGTGAACCGCAGGCAGCTGGCTGTATCCCTATGGCTGCCTGCACCCTACTGCCAGGGGGGGACAGAGACCCTCCCTGGGGCAGGTGAGGGTGCTCCCGCTGCCGCGGCACCCTGCACAGCAGCCCTTGGCCCCCCTGTCCCGGCTGCAGGACACGTACGTGCGCCGGGGTCGCGTGCTTGCGGACTCCGTGCGCAGCCATAGCCGTAGCTGGCAAGCGCCGGTGGCAGCGGGGACCCCTGGGGGGTAAAGCCTGGCTCAGGCCGGCTGCCCATGGCTCTGGCCATGGGACACTGCTGCTGCTTGGGGTGCCCAAGGACAGCTTGCCGGGAGCTGGGCTGGGCTTGGCCTTGTGGCCCTGCTGAGCTCTGGGCACCCATTCTCTCCCCACGCTTTGCATCTCCAATATTTGGCTTTTCCACCGGCTTGCCAGCCAGCATGGCATGGAGCTGCGAGCACTGCTCTTGCCCGGGTGTCCCCACGGAGCCACAACCCCCTGCTCCCTCATAGCGGCATGGTACGGAGACAGTGATTTTGGGGTGCTCCCATGTGTGGGAACAGCTCGAGCCCAGCCTGGGGAGGCTGGACCAGCTTCTCCAGCCACCCCCTCATTGGCAGTCCCAGCCTTAGGCCTGCGGAAAAGCAAGGTAGGAGATCATCCCGCACGCAGCAGCCCTTGCTGGCTGGTCTCTTACATCCACTGCGGGAGAAGCAGAGGAACAGGGGGGTTCAGCTCGGCCCGAGGGCTCCAGCTTAACCCCTTCCCAAGTGCTGCCGGTCCCGGACGGGTGGAGGGGACAGGGCTGGTGGCTCCGGGCTGAGCCTCGCCGCGTGCCCAGCACAGCCCCTGCGGCGAGCAGAGCTGCTGTGGCTCTCCAGTGAGAGCTTTTCGGGGTGCTCGCTGTGCCGGTGTCCCGTCCCCGCTGCCACCAGCCCTCCTGCTAAACTCTGCCTTCCTCTTTCTCCGCAGAAACCCCTTTGCCAACGTCCAGCTGAAGCCAACGGTGACGAACGACCGCTCGGCTCCGCTCATCAGCTGATCCGGGAGCGCTGGCGCCCGGTCCAGCACTCGCCACCTCCTCGCCCGCTGCATGTCCGGCTCTCCAGGACTTCATTTCTAGGCGGAGTTTATTTAATCCTGCTGCTTTGGAAGCCAAAGCCTAAAGCTAGTGCCCTAGTTCTCTCTTCTCTAGACCCAGCTTGCTCCTCGGTGGCAGAGGGTTAAACCGCTGCCGTGTAGCCTCTCCTTGGCCTGGCAGCACGTCGCGGAGCCGGCTTTGCTTCTGGGCCAGGCTGGAGCTCGCCACGGTTGGGATAACGGCCTCGGCTGGAAAACGGCTCTCCGGAGGCGAGCTGAGCATCAGGCTTGTGCAGGGTGGAGCGGTGATGGCAGAGGGGTGATGCTCCCCCCTACCCATCCGGGAGGGACCCCTGGGACAGGCAGGATAGCCTGGATCCCCCGTGCAAGCCAAGGGGGTGGTGGGAGCCATAGGCAGCTCCCAGGCTCCCACGAGACCCCGGCCACCCGCTCCACGCTCCGCTCGCCCACCCGGGGCTGCGAGGTGCCGGCGGTGGGGCGCTGTTGATGGGGTGCTGGCGCTGCAGCCCCCGCCGGCACAGGGTCAGCTCCCCTGCCAGAGCCAGGTCTCGGTCTGTAGCCGGGTATTACGGTACTGCTGTAAAATATAAGCTAGAAAAACCCACTTTTGGAGGCGAGGGCTCTGTTTAAGCATGCCTTGGGCTGCCCGACGGTTGAAGAAGGGGCGGGGGGCTCCCCTCAAACAGGCTTTCCCATCCAGACCTCTTGCTTGGCTGTTTGCTCTTCCTCTATTACTGCATGAGAGAGAGAGAGAGATAGAGATAAATATATACATATAGAGACACGTGCTAAGAATATTGCTGGGGTGCACACCCCCGAGCGAACCGGTGCCTGCGCCGCTCCCGGCTGCCGCTCGCCCGGAGCCAGCGCAGGGCTCGCGTCCCGGCTACGGGAAAGGGGAGAAGGAGTTTTTTCCAGGCAGGAACCATGTCTCCCGAGGGTGAGCGGTTGTGTGCCGGGCAGCGCAGAGGGTCGGCACCCTCGGATGTGTTTGCCTTCTCCGTTTGTAGTTGTCGTTTTGCACTTTTCAGTCGCCGGCGCAGCGTGGCTCCGTCACCAAGAGCCCCCGGAGCCCCGAGCACGTGGGTCGCTGCCCGTGGGTGACCGTGCCGGGCTCTTTCCCGGTCAGACGCAATGGCTCCTGGCTGCCGTGGCCCCTCCGATGGGTTTTGTCCCAGCTCTGCTGCAGGAAAGTGGATTCTCCTGCGCCCACCCGGGCTCCGGTGCGTGCCAAGGGCTGGGTTCTCCTGTCCGCGGGCCACTTCGTCCTCTCCGGGGCCGGAGCAGATGGCTGAGGGGGGACCAGACGGGGCAGGGGTGAGGGGAAGGGCTCTGCTGGGGTGTGGGGGTGGGAAGGGGCTGGGGGCTCTCAGCCCAGGGCGGGGACAGGCCTGGGGTCCCCTGAGCCACCAGGCCTGCGTTGTCCTCTTCCAGCCCCATGCCAGGGGCTGCTGCCCGCCCCAGGACCCCCAGACAGGCACCCCCCAGGGCTTCGCTGCACGTCCTGGCTCGGTGGCACCTGCAAGATGTAACCTGAAATAATTTTTTATGAGAAAAAGTAATTTATGAGCAATAAAATCCCTCCCAGCCCCAATGTTTTCCTTGGCCGGGCCCGGAGCATCACCTTTCTCCATCCCAAACAGCCGTCCCCACCCCGCTCCCAGCCCTGCGTGGGGCGAGACCTGGCGATGCCCACGCGCCGGGCAATGATGGGGGCAGGCAACGGCTGAGGATATTTTAAAAACGTTTATTCTTGGCCCAATGACATTTGACACACATGCTGGGAGCTGGATGGAAGTCAGCACTGATAAAAAATACAGCAGATATGACCCGTATTGGTAAAATAGACAATGTAATAATAGCCTTTCTATTAAAAAAAATACCCAAGCCACAGCTCTGTCCTCATGCTGCCCTCCAGAGACAGGGCCCTGCGGCGCCATAGACCAAACCCGGGCTCCCTGGGTTGGGGGGAAACGAGGGGAGGGGGCCAGGACCAGCACCCCACCGCCTGGGTGCGAGGAAGGGCGAGGAGCGCGTGGGAAGGGGCTGGAGCAAACCATCCCCACGGTGCCAGCAAGCCCTCCCTGCCGTGGGGGGGGGGGTGGGCGGGGTGCAGCAGGGTGGGGGGTGCAGCAGGGTGGGTGCTGCGGGAGGGGAAACACCACCCTCCCCCCCCCAAGGTGCGTTCTGCTCCTGCTGCACCCATTGCAGGGATGGGTGCTGCGCCCCAGGGCACCGGCTGGGGTGGGGGGGCAGCTGCAAAGCATAAGCCAACAGCTGGGAAGGGTTTGGGGGGGGTCAGGGGGGGTTGGGGGGGGGTACAGGCCAGGTTGGAGCTTAAATAAAACAAATAACGTGGCGATCGCCAGCGGGGATTTGCCAAGCGGCTGCTACAGGAGAAGCAGCCGCAGCGTGTGGGGGGGTACGGGGCAGGCACAGCCGCCCCGCGGTTTGAGGCCAAAGCTCCCCCCGGGGACCCTCAGTGTCCCCTGGGAGGGGGCACAGCCCCCTCGTCCACCTACAACAGCCCCCTGACCACCGAGGGGGGGCCACAGCTCCAGGCTGGGCTGGCCAGGAGGGTGGGTGAGGACATTCACGCCTGCGCCGGAGCGATGCCGGAGCGATGCCGGAGCGATGCCGGGATGGGCTCGTCCCCCCCGCACCCTGCTCCGGCGCGGAGCAGAACCCCCCGGCACCAGCCCCATCCGCGTGGGGGGCGGGGGGTGTCCATGCACGCTTGGGTCTGTGCACGAGCATGTGTGCGCTCGTCCCACGTGCCGGGGGGGGGGGGTGGCAGGAGGCAGCCGGGACTGCAGGACATAGGGGGAGGGGGAGGGGTCTGGGGGGGGGATTTCTCACCTCAGGGTTTGGTCTATAGACCCCCAAAAGGAACCAGCCCTGATTTCAAGGTTTCGCTCAGCTCCGCTTACTCCCATTTCCTTCTGGAAGCTGGAATTGCACAATTATCCTAAGCCTCAAATGAATTAAAACTTTAAAAAAAAATAACAAAAACCAACAGAACAAAGAACCGCCAGCACCCCCCCGGCCCCCCCCTCACCCCCCACCCCCCCGCCTCGATACGGCTCTTTGGCAGCAATAACTTAAAATCGCATCAACGTGGGTTCAGGCGACAGCGAGTTCCGGTTTTTAGGGTGGGTTTGATCAGTTTTTTTATCCTTTAAATACAAAAATAGTCCAGTCAGCGGGTCCCCGGGGGGGCAACTGCCCCCCCCCCAACCCCCCCCCCCCCCCCGCTAGCCCTCCCCACCGCAGCGGGACAGGGGGGTCCCGTCAGCCCGCGGGGGTCCTTCGCTGGGACTGCTCCCCGGAAAACAACGGTGGGGGGAGCTCCCCCCCCTGCCCCGAGCCCCCCCAGGCTGTGCTGCCCACCCCGGGGCACAAGAGCTGGCGGCAGCGCTCGGGGGGTGGGGGGTGGCAGCTCGGGAACGCCGTGGGGCGGCCGTGGGGCAACCGAGCCACCGCGTGTGGCTACGGGCAGCGAGGTGCAAGGCCAAGAGCGCGGCACGGGGTGTGTTGGGGGGGAAGGTGTAGGGGTACACGCCGCCTCGGGGGGCAGACGTGGGCAAGAAGCCAAGGTGGGGGGGACTTCGCTGGGGTGGGGGGACACTCCAAAACGTTAGCAAGGTCGGGGCACTACCCCGTAAATGCTCCGGCGAACACACGGAGACGCCTCTCTCTGTGTCTATGTATACACGCACGCCCGGCCGTCACCCACCGCCTGGCCCCCGGCCGCGCCGGCCCCGCTCCCGCTCGCCGCAGCCAACGAGCTCCTTCCCTAAAAAAAATTCCAGAGCACGGACTGGGAACCCACGGCCGGAGCCCGCTCCCGGCCCTGCCGTCCTCCTGCGCCGGTGCCGGAGCGATGCCCCGGCTGGCTCACTCCCGGTCACCGTCCTCGCTGCTGCCTGCAAGGGGCGGAGAGGCGGGATGAGTGGGATCCAGCGCTCCCCCCGGGACACCCGGCCCTTTGGAAGGGGGTGACCGTCCCCGTGGGGCGTAAGGGCAGGGTGTCCCGCACCCGGGGGGGCGGCGGACCCCGGCCAGGCACGGAGCAGCACGCGGTGGGACTCACCTCCTATGGAGTCCATATCCGAGTCGGAGACGTGGGTGATGGAGAACCGGGATACTGGGGCGGGCGAGACCGTGAACCGGGAGAACTGGATGGGCAGCACCTGCTTCTGTGCCGGCACCAGCGCGGGCAGCGCCGGCACGGCCGTGTCGGGCTCCGTCGGCGTCCCCGTCAGCGGGGACATCAGGGACGGCTTCACCGGCATGAGCGGGAAGTCGTCGTCCCACTCAAAGCCACCACCTGTGACGCAGAGTGAGGGGGCTGAGCCCACCGCGGGGGTCACCCCAGCCTGCCCCACCCCACCACCCCCCCAGCTCCTTACTCTCTTCTGAAGCGTTGCCGTCCGAGGAGTCGTCCGAGGCGCCGAGCCTGTCTGCCGGGCTGGGGGGGCTGCCGCCGGCGGGGGGCAGCCCCAAAGGCCGGGGGGGCTCCGGGAAGCTCTGCTCAGCCAGCTCCCGCGTGGGGCTTTCCTGCGCAAGCGGAGACAGACGGGAAGCGCGGGAGGCACACCGGTCCCCGTGCACGATCACGGCATCCGAAAATGCCACAGGGCTGTGCCCACCCCCCCCCCGGCTCTGTGCCCCCCGCAGCTGCCCACCTGGTCAAAGAGGTAGATGGTAACGTCGTCGTAGAAGGAGACGGCCTTCTTCTTGCGCTCCAGGTCCTCGCAGAAGGCCTCGGAGAGCAGGCTCGGCATCTTGAGGAGGCTCCGCAGGTTCCTGCCGCTCTGGCTCTCGGCCACCACGATGGGCACGGCCACCGGCTCCTCCTCGCTCTCCTCGCTCTGCTCCTGGATGTTGTAGCAGCGCAGCTCCTCGTCCGACTCGTCGCTGTCTTCCGTGTCCTCCTCCTCCTCTTCCAGCTCCTCGCGGCGCTCGGGGGCGGCCGGCTGAGGCTCCCGGGCGGATGGGAGAGGGGAGAGTCCCGGGGGCAGCGTGCTGGGACCCCCCGGCGCATCGCCCACCACGGTCCCCTCCGGGGGCAGCCCCGGTTCCCCAAGCCCTGGCGCGGGGGACACAGTCTGTTCATCCCTGGCTGCGGGTCCCCTGAGTCCAGGGACACCCTTGGGCACGTGGGTCCCGCCGACGGATGCCGGATCCCCGGGGCTCAGTGGCACTGGGGTCAGGAAGAATGTCTTGGGTGGCGGGGGGATGCCGCAGCACGGGGGTTCTCCATCGGGGAGCGGGGAGCTGCCCGGCACCAGCCCCGTGCCGGCGGGTTGCTGCTCGGTGCCAGGCGCTTGCCCCACGGGGGCAGCCGGGGTGCCCCCGGCCCCCTGCCAGTCCCCCAGCGAGATCCCCATCACCAGCGTATCTGCCGCTGCCGCAACACCAGGCGCTGCCGGGGGGCTGCCGGGTGCCCCCGGGGGGTGCAGCGTGTCCTCTCCCAGCACAGGGCCTCGCTCCAGGTCCTGCGCAGGGGACCGGGGACCCTCCTCTGCCTCCGGGGTCCGGGACCCGTCGCTGTCCTCCTCGTCCTTGGGGCCACGCTCGGCCTCGGTGTCGTAGTCGGAGAAGTAGGCGGAGTCGCGGTAGGGGTTCTTCTCGGCGAGGCTGTGCAGCTCGGCCCCGAGGGAGGTGGAAAGCCGCGTTTCGGGGACCGAACCCTCGCCCTCGCCCCCCGGCAGCCCCGGGGGTGGCTTCCCCAGCTGGCCAAAGGCCTCTGGCTCTCGGGGCTCGTGAGGCTCCTTGAGGACAAACTCGGGGGACTCGTTGTTCTCGGTGTCGTAGCCGCTGTCGAGCGCCCTGGGCTGGCCGGCGGGCGCGAAGGCCGTGGGGCTGAAGACCTCGCAGGAGCTGGCTGTGGAGGGGATGTCCAGCGATTCCAGGGAGTCCGGCGTCCCCACCTGCTTCTGCAGGGACTTGAACGTCGGGGCCGCCTCCACCCGCTCCATGTAGTCCCCGGAGAAGTCGGTGAAGACGCCGGAGGTCAGCTCCGCCGTGTCCTCGTCGCTCCCCTCGTCCATGCTGGGGAAGCTGGCGCTGGAGAAGGTCTTGTCCGGCGTCCGGTCGGCATCGCTGGCGGCACACGCGCTGCTCTCGGCAGCGGCCTCCCCAGACGGTGACGTGGGCGCCTCAATGGCTTCCGGCGAGGTCTGGGCACCGTCTATGCTGGACTCCGACGGAGGGCTGGGGTTCGGGGCGGCGGCGCTGGCCATGGGGGCAGCCTGCGGGGCAGCGCCGGCGTGGGGCAGCGGGCTGCGGGCAGGGCTACTCCCCTCCACGCTCTCGTCTGGGCGCGCATCGTGCTGGGCCCCTGCTCCGGCTGTCGGGGCTGTGCCGGGGCCGCCAGCCAGCGCTGCTGCCGGCGAGCGGCCGGAGGTTGATGAGTCACGGCTGTGCCAGGCCTGGCGGCGCGGGGAGGGCGAGCGGCGTGGGGAGGAGGAGCCGCCGGTTGTGCCGGGGCGCTGATCCTGCCGTGGGCGGCGGAAGTCGAGGCCGGGTGGTGACCCCCCGAGCTGGGGCTGGCCACGTGGCACGGTGCCCAGCGGCTTGGCCATCAGCCCCCGGAAGGTGATCATGCGGCGGTAGCACCAGCTGTCGCCGGCCGGGGGCTCGCGCGACGCCAGGCTCCCGATGTTGTTGTTGGAGGAGCTGTTGGAGGCCCAGGGATGCCGTTGAGCTTGGGGGCTCACCCCCTGCGGGTGAGGGGCGCCGGGGGGGCTGTCCTCGCCCAGTTCCAGGGCCACGCAGTCCGACTGGGCTCCGCTCTGCCCCGGTGGCCGCCCGTCCGGTGGGGCTGCCTGCGGCTCCCTGTATCCCTGGGGGCTGTAGGCGCAGTTCACCGATGGGGAAACACCCAGGGGGTCGGCGAAGATGCCAGGTTGGAAGCCGGGGACGGACCAGTCCTGGCTGTCCGGCTGGCTGGGCTCCTCCTCCAGCAGGTAGCCCTCGGCCCCATGGCCGGGGGACCGCTCGTAGCCCCGCGGCTCCTGCCCCGGGCAGGGGTAGGGGTAGTATTCGGCGCACTCCCAGGACCCCTCACCCGCCGGTGCGTGGCCCAGCAGCGGCTCCATGCTGAGAGAGACTGTAGGGCTGCTGTCGGAGTCGTAGCCGCCGTTACGGGCACCCTGGGCTCTCCAGCAGGACGGAGGGCGCGGGGACCCCCGCTCGTCCACGGGGCTGTAGGTGCACATGGCGTAGTCCAGCTCGGTGCTGCCCTCGCCGGGCCCCTCGATGCGGATGTAGTACTCGCTGCTGAGCGAGGGGCTGTGGGCGCCCAGGATGGGCACCACGCCAGGGGCCGGCAAGCCGGGGCAGCCCGGTGGCTTGCACTCGTAGCAGGAGGGCGAGACCCCCAGGCTCAGGTGCCCCGCGGTTGTGGCCGGGTAGTAGAGGTCGTGGTAGCGGGCGGCGCTGCTGGGGCTCAGGGATCCCAGGGGGGCCTGGAAGTGCTCGGTCTTGGTGTGCTCCCACTTGTACTCGAAATTGAGGCCGTGGCTGGTCTCCATGACGGTGAGGATGTCGTCCCCATCCGAGGGGAAGCCGTCGGCCGAGAACTGCTCCAGCAGCGGGAAGGAGGAGAGCTCGGTGCCGTGGTGGCTGGCGCTGGCGCTGCCGTTGGGCTTCATGGAGTTCCAGCGCTTCTCGAACTCCTCCTCCGCCTCCGTCGCCCCTTTGGCGCAGAGGTAGGAGAGCAGGAGGTGCACCTCCTCCGCCGTCGGACGCTGCTCCGGCTGCAGCCAGCAGAACTGCATCACCTCGTACCTGCCGCGGTGAGGGGCGGGGGTCAGCCCTGGCCCCCCTGCCCGCCCGGGGATGGGGAGAGGGAGGGCAGGATGCGGGTGCAGCCCGGCCCGGGGGTGTCCTCACCAGCGCTCCGACAGCGACAGCTTCAGCTGGGGCTTGGGCAGCTTGAGCTGCTGCTCCTTGATGGCGTAGGCGAGCACTTGCCGGTCGGAGTAGTGGTCGTAGGGTTGGCTGCCCAGCTCAAACAGCTCCCAGATGGTGACACCCAGCGACCTGCAGGCAGGGTGGGATGCTGGGGGCACAGGGAGACACCCCCACCCCGCCACCATCCCCCAAAATAATCCACCCCCGTGCATGCCAGGCACCTCCCAGGCAGCCAGCCTGCGCCGTGCCCGGCTGCACCCCCACCCCCAGCGCCCGAAGCCCACCCACCAGACGTTGCTGGACTTGGTCTGGTCCACGATGAGCAGGTTGCCGTGGACTTCGTCGATGAGCTCGGGCGCGATCCAGCGCAGCGGCACCCACAGCTGGTCGGCCGTCACAAAGTAGTCGTCCTGCCAAGTATGCAGGGTCAGTACGAGAAGAGAACGTCAGACCTCCACGTAAGGGACCGGCCACGCCAGAGCAAAACCTGTCCCCAGACCCCCAGCACCCCCCCTCCAGTCCCTTCTGCCTGCTCCCTGTGTCCAGGTCCCCGTCCTGAGCCCCCCTCCGGCATCTCCCACCCGCTGCTCCCCGGCTCCAGCCCTGCGACCTCGGCACTGCCCGGAGCCACGGGCAGCCAAGGAAGGACAGACGGACAGCCGCCTGCAGGGTCCTGGCCCTGGCAGAGGGGCATGTCCAGCTCAGCCCCGGCTGCACTGCACTCTGTGGGGCAGGGGCCAAGGGGCCTGGGGGGGGCAAACCCCCGCTTCATGCTCAGGGGATGCTGCCAGCGCAGGGGGGACAAGCCCGGGGGGCAGCTTGGTCCCGGGGCACAGAGTCGCTCGCAGGGTGGTCTGTGGGGCAGCACCCCACCCCCAATGCCCAGGGGGCTGCCCTGGCATTGCTGCAGGGGGGGAGATGTGTGCAGGGAGGGTGGGATTTGGGGGTTGGAGGGCTCGGTGCAGCGTGGGGGTGCGTGCAGGACTCAGTGCAGAGCTATGCTGTGCACAGCAGAACCCGGAGGTTCCCCCCCGCGATGCCCAGCCCACGGCCCTGCCCTGGGGTCCCAGCATGCAGCCCCCAGCCCCCCTGCTCCCCCCAAACCAGCCTTACTTTGTACTTGCAGTGCGAGAGCCCGTAGTCCCCGATCTTGACGGTCAGGTCGGCGGTGAGCAGGCAGTTCCGCAGGGCCAGGTCGCTGCCAAGAAAAACCCCAGCACTGTCACGGCCACGGAGGGCACGGGGGGGGCACCCACCACCCTTAGGCCAAGGGTCTGTGCTCGGGAACCCCCCCGGGCAGCGCCGTGGGTGGTGGTGGGAGCGGGGCAGCTGCGCAGCGTGCAGATAACCAGCCGCCGAACGCACAGCAGGAATGCCCGCGCCTCCATCCGTCCGTCTGTCCGTCCGTCCCGCGCTGAGCCGAGCACAGAGCGGGTGTCCCCGGGCAACGTGAGCCCTGGCACGGGGGCGGCTGCTCCAGCTTTGGTGGGGGGGTCACACAGATGGGGCACATGCGAGACCCCCCGCAGTGAGGCAGGGCCCACCGAGGCTGGGATGCCCGTAGGAAAGTCAGACGCCCCACATCCCCCCCACCCCGCAGCACTGGGCAACCAAGCGCAGGGAACTGGCTCAGTGGGGGGGTGGTCCGGTGGCCCCCGGTGGCAGCACCCCCCCTCCTCAACAAAATCACTGATGCTGGAGTCTCCATCTGCAACTCACTCAGCACCAGGATATTGTTGGGCAGGAGGAGCAGCGGGGGGGCGGGAACGCCGGCATCCTGGGGACAGACCCCCCCTCACCGCCCCCCCGGCGCCAGGCCAGCCTACCTGTGGATGTAGTTGTTCCTGTGGAGGTGCAGCACGCCGCAGGCCACCTCGCACGCCATCCTCTGCAGGGTCAGGGGGTCAGGGGTCATGGCCTCGGCCCCCCGGCAGCTCCGCAGGTACCCCTTCAGGTCACCCTGCAAGGCAATGCCACCGTCACCCTCCCCAGTGGTCAACTGGCCGGGGTGGGGGGCTCAGCCCTGCCCTGCAGCCCTGCGGTACCCAGGGCTTGAGCCCCAGCCCCACAGCAGCACCTCGGGGAGTGGGATGGGGTGGGGAGGGGGGGACACGGGGACTCACCAGCGGGCAGAACTCCATCACCAGCAGGTACGGGGTGACCTCGGCGCACTGGGCCAGGCACTGCAGCAGGTTGGTGTGCTGGAGGGCCCTGTGCCAGGCAGAGCAACGGGGGATGGCGGCACCGGGGCGGGGGGACGGCGGCAGCCCCCCGGGGAACCATCCCCCTGCCCCCTCTGCTGCCGAGCCGGCGCGGGGAGCGCGGGGAGCGCCGGGAACGCCGGGAGCGGGTACCAGCACGTCCCAGTGCCCCGAGACGTACTACAAAGGGGCACTTGTTCGGCTCTGCCGGGGCACGGAGCAGCTCCGCGCGCCCCCCCTCAGCGCCGCTGTGCCCATGACCTCACCGCAGCCCTGTCCCCACGCCGCAGCCAGCCCTTGTCCTGCCGCAACAAGCCCCAGGCAGGCGATGGGGCCAGGATGGAGCCCAGGGAGCTCGGCCGGGCATCGCCGCGGGGCAGCCAGGGCTCTGCTCGGCAGCCAAACGTGGCACTGGGGGGGCACTGGGGACCGTTTGCCAGCATCCCCGCTCCCGGCTCCCGCGGAGCGATGCCAGACGTACCTGTAGGGCTGCGCTTCCTCCAGGAATTGCATCTGGTCCTGCACGCTGGCGCTCGCCTTCAGCTCCTTCACCACCACCTGCGTGCTGCTGATGCCCGAATTCACCTCCCCCAGGAACACCTGGGGTGAGGGACAGGCTCATCCCTTCTGTCCTCACCCCAAAACCCCGTCCTCACCCCAAAACCCCGTCTTGCACAGCACCAGCATCCCACCAGGACCCTGCCCTCGCCGCTCACCTTCCCGAACCAGCCGTGCCCGATCTCCTTGAGGTAAAGCAGGCTCTGCCGCCCCAGGTCCGCCGATTTGAGGAGCTGCACTGTAACACAGCACATCCAGCTGCCTGCGCGCCCCCCCGCGCCCCCACCCACCCACCCAGCCTGCCTGCGTTACCCGCCGCTCCCAGACGAGCCCTGTGACACCCGGTGCCAGGCCCCGCACCGTCCCGGGGGGCTCCAGAGCAGCCCCCGCAGCAGCCGTCTCCAAGCACCCTGCACCCAGAGCATCCTCCTGTGCGGGCATCCTCCCTCCAGCCAGGGGACACGGGGTACCGGTGTCCCCAAACCAGGGGGGCAGTGGCAAGCTGGCTCCCTGCCCCTTCCCCTCCAGGGACCAGGGAGATGGAAGCTGAGCCCAGTGGGAGCTCTGGCATTTAGCCCCTTCCCAGCTCCCACCCCTCCCCGGTGCAGGTCCTGCCCCTTGAGCATCCATGCCAAGGGCGGGCAGCAATGGGGCCATTGTTGGGCTGCACCAGCCCCCCCCCCACACTGCTGCCGTTCTCTGGGCCAGGGAGCGATGCAGGGTGGGAGGGGGCCGCGGCCAGGCACCCCCCACATTCCTCTCCCACTCAGGGGTTTGTTTACACGGGACCGGGGCTCACGGGGGGCACAGTTTGGGGCACCCATGTCCCGTCACACCCCGGTGGGGTTGGGGCTGGTGCCATGCACGGGGTGGGGGCCAGCTACCCGGGACCCCCGGCACTGAGGGACAGTGGCAGTGCTCCCCGGGGACCTGTCCCCTGCCTGGGAGCTGCTCAAGGGCTCTCTGGAGCTGCCCCTCCTTAGCAGGGGAGACCCACCATCCCCACAGCCCGATGATGCGGGACCCCCAACCACAGCACACGGGGGTCCCGCGTGGACCCTCACCCCGGCTTACCTGAGCGCCCTGGCTGCTTGGCCATGGGCAGGGAGACCTTGGTGAGGGGCAGGACGTAGACCTCGGGGCCATGCTGGGGGGCAGGCGAGCCCTGGGCCGAGAGCTCCGTCACGTAGTCGTCCCCCTCGGCGTTCTCAAACTCCTGGGCCGGGGGACGCACGGGGGGGCACACACCGAGCAGAGACAACTGACCCTGCGGGTTCCCCCCTGCTGGCAGCTCGCCCCGCACGCCCCTCTGCCCGCCGTCCCGACGGGCTCACCCCCACATCACCCACCCCCTGGGCATGGGGACCCCGAAATCACACCCTCTGGGCGCACAGCCTGGCACGCCCCCCCACAGACACACACCCCATGCCCCCCAACTGCCATGGGATGGCCCTGCGGCTGGTCCCACCGCCCTGGTACCCCATCCCATTACCTGGCTATGCCGCCCGGCCAGCCCCCGGCCCCCGAAAGCCGCCTGGGCGAGCAGGTAGGCGATGGTGAGCATCGTGCCCTGCCCATGCTGCTGCCAACCCCCCGGCAGCGCTGCCCCGGCCGGGCACCCCTATATACCCATCGCGGGGGCAGGAGGGGGCTCATTGTTCCCCTCCGGCGTAGCGAGGTGCTTTGGCCGGTATGGGACCGTTATACAATGGCCCAGCGTGCGTGTCCCCCCCGCCTGACCCCCTCCCGCTGCGGGCGCCACAAGCCTCCACAAAAATCCCAGCAATTAGGGAAAAACCGTTCCTCGGCACATTCTGTGCCTGTGAGGTCAGGGTGCCTCCCACCCCCGGGGGTGTGCGGGTGGGACCGCCGCGGCCCTTAACCATGCCGTGGCCTGGTCCTGCACAGAGCCAGGAGCCTGGATGGGACAGGATATGGCCCGGAGTGATGCTGAGCCCTGGGGCATCCCGGATCTGTGCAGATTGGGGATGCTGGCTGGGTCAGGATATGTCCTGCAGGGATGCTGAGCTCCCCAGCATCCCGGGTCTGCAGAGCAGGGATACTGGCTGGGTCAGGATACGACCCGGAGTGATGCTGAGCCCTGTAGCATCCAGGATTTGTGCAGATTGGGGATGCTGGCTGGGTCAGGATATGTCCTGCACGGATGCTGAGCTCCCCAGTATCCTGGGTCTGCAGAGCAGGGATCCTGGCTGGGTCAGGATATGACCCGCAGCGATGCTGAGCTCCCCAGCATCCCGGGTCTGCAGAGCAGGGATACTGGATGGGTCAGGATATGACCCACAGTGATGCTGAGCCCCACAGATTCAGGCTTTGCAGAGTGGGGAGCCCAGTGGGGTCAGGATACGACCCACAGCGATGCTGAGCCCTGGCAGCACCCTGGCAGGCCTTTGGGGGGGGGGTAGGGGGCTGAGCTCCCCCTGAGCATCACTATCACAAGCCGGGACACATCCTGCACTGGCCCTGGCAGCAGTGGGGGGATCCTGGATCCGGATCCTCTGGGCACATCGGGGGACTGCGGTCCTGGGGAGAAGCCCACTGGGTCAAGCCCCCCGCCCCATCCCACCCCTCCTGTGTCCCCATGTCCCCTGCTCACCTTGAAGCCGATGTCCCCCTTCTTGCAGCACAGACAGGCCAACATGAGGAAGATGAAGGTGAAGAGCCCCGAGAAGGAAACGGCCACCACGGCCAGCGAGGAGGACCAGGAGAGCTCGCTAAGGGGGGTGCCGTCTGCGGGGACAGGAGGGGCGCGGGCTCAGCGCTGGGGGCACGGGGAGGGGAGGAGGCTGTGCCAGGGGGTCCTGCCCTGGGGGGAGTCATGGGATGTAGGACACTGGGGCTCAAGGGGGCTTTGGCAGGGAGCCCCCGGGGAGTGGAGATCCCAGCACCGCCGTGCCCCTTGGCTGGCTCAGATCGTGGTCAGGATTAGGGGGGGAGCCCAGGAGGGACCCCAGAGACGGGGCAGGACCCCGCCAGCAGCCTGCATGGACGGGGGCATGGTCCCCATCATGACACCCCACAGAGAGGGGCTGCCCTGGGTCAGGGGGTGCTGCCCTGGGTCAGGGGGTAGTGCCCACCCTTGACGTGGGCAGGACCTGAGGGGGCCGGGAGACCAGGGCCCAGTGCCCCCGGCATAGCCGGCTCCGGAACCTCATCCATGGAACTCGGAGACGAGACCCCCCAGGGGAAGGGTCTGCCGGAGACCTGCCCACACTGCCAGGAGCCCCCAGCCCAGCCCCTGCCCTTTGCCACCCCCCACACGCAAGCACCGCTGGGCAAACCACAGCTCCTGCCCCCCAGCCCCACACCGGCTCCAGACCCCCGGGCACAGGGGTGGCAATGTCGCTGCTCCAGCTGGGCACCGCACCCTCCCGGCACCGGCACACCCCAAATCCGGCACCCACCGCCCCCCGCTGCATCCCGCTCCGGGGCTGAGTGTCCCCTCGGGGTGGCAGGGACCGCGATGGTGCCCGTGGCCGTGCCAGGCCCCCGCCGCCGGCTGCAGCTGCCACATTACTATTCTGCCCGGAGCCTGCCGGAAAAACCGGAGCGATTGTGGGGGAAGGAAGCCGGAAAGCCATGGCACTGCCAACGGAGCCGGCATCACCAGAGACCCCCACCCACGAGCACTGCCCAGCGCCATGCCCTCCCCACATCAGGGCTGGGACGGGTGCCCCACTCAGCCGTACCCGCCCCCCCTCCAGCCCAAATCCCTGTCCAGCACCGCGGTCCCTCCCCAGAGCATCCTCGGGGACGCTCACGGCACGCGCACGGACCACGCGCCCCGTCACCGGCCCCGCGCCCTGACCGCGCTGCCGCCGCCCGCGCCGGGGGTCAACCCCGCGCCGCCAGCTCCCGTGTGTCCTTGGGAAAGGGCGCAGAGGGTCCAGGTCCTGCTACCCCAGCGGGAGCCAGCACACGGCTGCTCCCGGGCTCTGCCTGGCACCACACGGCGTGGGCACGGAGCACCCCGGCTCCGGGCACAGCGGCCAGCGGGCACGCCGGCCCCGCGTGCTCCGACACTTGCCCAGGAGATGAAGAACCGTCTTCTAAAGCTCATGGATGCAAAGCCAAACCTGGGAGGAGCCGGGGGGGGGGGTTGGGGGGGGTGGTATTCCCCCTCCTTTCAGCTGGTTTCCATGGTGAACACACTTTGTACCGCGAATGTCACCATTTTCCCTGGATAGTGGGACAGCAAGAGAGAAAATGACTCACGGAACAGAGCCGTGCGAACGCTGCCGGGAGCGGAGCGTGGGGACAGAAGCCTTTCCAACGGGGACCGTCAGCCCAGCCGCCCCTCGGCTCTGGGTCGGGAACTGGAGCTTTGCAAACGACCCGTTCTCCGAACGCACGAGCCTGTGAGGTCCGGTTGATCCTGCCTCAGTTTCCCCATCGGGGTGCCGCACTGGGGCAGGGGACATCCCCATGTCCTGCCCCACACCGGGGCAGGGGACATCCCCACGGCCCGCCACCCGGGCTGCCCTCCTCCGTAACCGCAGCGCAGGCGCGTGGTACGGCGATGGGAAATTTGGCATCGCTTCCGAGGCCAAATTCTCCTAAAACCAGGTCAAACGCACCTGCTGCAGCAACCGGGATGCAGGGACCAGAGGGATGCAGGGACCAGAGGGATGCAGGGACCACCGTGGCACAGGGACCACAGGGATGTAGGGAGCACAGGGGGCACCACGGCGCCAGGAACACCAGGACACAAGGAGCACCGGGATGCAGGGACCAGAGGGATGCAGGGACCACCGGGGCACAGGGACCACAGGGATGTAGGGAGCACTGGGGCACAGGGGGCACCAGGGCACCAGGAACACCAGGACACAAGGAGCACCGGGACGCAGGGACCACCGTGGCACAGGGATGTAGGGAGCACAGGGGGCACTGGAAACACCGGGATGCAGGGAGCAGGCGTGGCTGCACGTGGTGTGAAGGACCCCAAGGGCTCTCAATAGAAGTGGGGGGGCCCCTTCGCACCCTGCACCTCATCCCGAGGCCCTGCCCTCCCCTCTCCCTGGAGCAGGGACCCCTGACACCAGCCCCACACCCTCCTCCAGCCACGGAGTGACCCTCAGCCGCTCCCCACACCCCGCTCGGACATCCACACCCACACACACCCCCCCCCGATAGCCTCTGGGTCGAGGCTGGGGTGCTCAGAGCTGGCCCGAGGAGGGGTGCGGGGGGGCACACAGCACGGCAGCGGTGCTAGTCGGGGGGGGGGGGGGGGGGGGGCAGCACCCCATGGCTGCATCCTGCACACCGCGCTGGCACAGGCACCACCCCAGGAGGGCAGGGACCCCTTTGCAGCCCATCTAACAACGCCACGACCCCCCCATGCCCCAGCCATGGGGGTCCTGGGGGGCTCTTCCAGCTGCTGCTCTGCAATGCCCCCCCCCCCCCCCCCCCCCCTGCTTCGGGCAGAGCCGGCCACGGGGGTCGGGCTGAGAACGGCCAGCTCAGTGCCCCCTCCGGCCTGGCCAGCAGGATCTGCTGCATGGCTCAGGCAGCCCCCAGCCCAGCCCGGGGGGGCGCAGCACCGACCCCTCACCCCGGCCAGCCCTGCGGGGATGGGGGGGGGGGGGGTTTGGTGGCAGCAGCGAGCCCACAGCTCCAGCCCCGGGGGCAGCGGGTCCAGCCCCGGCGAACGGCAGCAGAGCGGCACCGGAGAGAGACGGGGGATGCCCGGTGCAGTGGGGTGCAGTGGGGTGCAGTGGGGCACCCCCCAGCCCTCCCACCCCCGCGCTGCCTGCACCCCCCAGCCTGTTGCGTTGCCCACCCGACCACGGACGACGGTTCCTAACAGGGATGGGGAAAGGCCGGGGCGGGGGGGAGGACTCGGGCGTGGGGTCCCGGGAATGGGGTCCCGAGGGTGAGGACCCGTCCCTGGGGTCCCGTCCGCGGGGTCCCGGCCCCGCAGCGCCGCCCGCCCCGCCGGTACCGGAGCCCCCCCCACCCCCCCAACCCGACGCTTTGCTGACTCACGTTCGCCGGGAGCCCGCGGCGGCCCCGCCGGCCATGACACGCTGCTGCCGGGCCGGGCCGGGCCGGGCCGAGCCGAGCCGAGCCGGGCCGGGCCGGGGCTGCGGCCGCCGCTCGTGTCCCGCCGGCGGAGCCCGCAGCCCGGTGCGGCGAGCGGCGGCTGACGTGTGCGGAAGGGCCGAGCCGGGAGCTCCCGCTGAGCCCAGGGCAGGCAGCAGCCCCCCCCCTACAGCCGGGTACGGGCAGGGGTGCCCATCACCACCCCCCGACCAGGGCACAGCCCGCCGGAACACCCCCCCGCTCTCGCCTGGCCCGTGCCTCAGTTTCCCCATGCGTCACTCCCAGCGCGTGGCTGATCCCGGGACCGGCGGGGTGGGGGCTGGCAGAGCCGTCCCGGGGGGCGATGGATGTTCGGGAGCGGGGGCTGAACGTCTGCCCCTTTGCCACCCACCGCGGCTCCCACCGCGCCCCAGCACCCCAGGGCGCGGTCTCCTGGGCCAGCAGCGCCCTGCCCCAGGTGGGCAGCTGGGAGAGGCTGGGTGTGGGGCAGGGAATGGGGCTGGATTTAGTCAGGGAGCGGGGCTGGATTCGGGCTGGGTGTGGGGCAGGGAGCAGGGCAGAATCCGGGCAGGGAGAGAGGCAGGATCTGGGCAGGGATCGGGGCTGGATTCGGGCTGGGTGTGGGGCAGGGAGAGGGGCTGGATTCGGGCAGGGAGCAAGGCAGGATTAAGGCAGGGAGCGGGGCAGGATTCGGGCAGGATTTGGGGCAGGTAGCGGGGCTGGATTCGGGCAGGATTAAGGCAGGGAGAGGGGCAGGATTTGGGGCAGGGAGCGGGGCTAGATTTGGGCAGGATTAAGGCAGGGAGAGGGGCAGAATCTGGGCAGGGAGCAGGGCAGAATCTGGGCAGGGAGCGGGGCTGGATTTGGGCAGGATTTGGGGCAGGATTTGGGCAGGATTTGGGGCAGGATTCGGGCAGGGAGCGGGGCAGAATCTGGGCAGGGAGCAGGGCAGAATCTGGGCAGGGAGCGGGGCTGGATTTGGGCAGGATTTGGGGCAGGATTCGGGCAGGGAGCAGGGCAGAATCTGGGCAGGGAGCGGGGCTGGATTTGGGCAGGATTCGGGCAGGGAGCGGGGCAGAATCTGGGCAGGGAGCAGGGCAGAATCTGGGCAGGGAGCGGGGCTGGATTTGGGCAGGATTTGGGGCAGGATTTGGGCAGGGAGCGGAGCTGGGTCTGATCACCCGGGACCCACCGGCCCCTCCAGCCGCGGGCTCAGCTCTCCCTGTCCCAGCTGCTCTCCCGGCACAGACAGGGCCCTGGTAACGCGTTAATCCCGGGTCCATGGGCAGCTTCCAGGAAAGCAATTTCACACCCCAGAGCACGAGCTCTGCTCACCCACACGCATCCAGGCGGCAAGAAACCATCCGCTGCCATTTAACGTGCGAATGCAAGGCTGCTCCTGCCATCTGCAGCTCCAGAGGGAAACTGAGGCACCGGGAAGCTGGGCAGCAGCATGGCCGCGGCTCCTGCACCCCTGAGCCCCGATCCACCCTGCCACGGGAGCGGGCTCGGGGCTGGCACCACCCACCCGGGAGCCCGACACGGAGCCGGTGCCCGCAGCGTCCTCCACCGAGACGCCCGCGGGAGCCACGCATCCCCACGTAAAATCGGGATGCGGCGAGGAAGCAGCTCCCTGTGCCCCCAGCCCTGGAGACCTTGTCCCAGCAGGAGGCAGAGCCGTTTGGGCAACCTCTCCGGTGATTCATGGGTGGGTTAATTGTGAACGCAAGGCACGCCTCGTTAATCCGTTCTCCTTACGTATCCCTTAACGTGGGCTTATTTAACCGACGCAGGAGTATTTGAAAAGGATTGATTGTTGCCTCTTAATCCCGGTTTGATCATCTCGGGATGAATTAGCAGTAAAAAAACCGTAATGAGATGGCAAATAAATAATAAAAACAAAGATCATCCATCATTTTCTAACGTGATGAAATAAAAATTAGGGCTGCACTAAGTACAGGCCAAGCCGCACCGTTGTCGTGCTTACACCGAGCCTGATCGGAATCAAGATTCCAAGCGGCTCCATCAAGGCTTCCCCCGGCTGCAGGGCCGGGTTTCCAGCTGCCACCGCCACCAGCTTTCTCCAGGCTCTGAGGAAATCACGGTATCGCCAAGAGCACACAACGCAGGACCCGGTTATTCGGACCGAGCTCTCGCGGTCGGTGTTTAAATCAGGCCGGTACCCGGTGGAGCATCCCACGCCGGCAAGGGATGCTACGGCTGCATCACGGCCAACCCGCTGTCCCCAGGGACGCGGCGTGACCGCGGCCCGTCGTGCCCGGGGGTCCTGTCCGTCCCTGCCCGCTCCCCGGTGCGGACCCCGCCGGCGCCGTGCCGGGAGCGGTGCCGGAGGCCGGGGCTGCCCACGAGCGTGGCACACGGGCGAGACGAGGCTCCCTCGGCAGAGCAGCCTTTACGTAACAGCGGGAGAGAGGCAGCGTGGAGCGGGGCAGCCTATTTTTATCAGAAATGCTCAGCGGCGTTATGAAACGAGCAGCTTCGGCGCCAAAACGGAGCGGCGGAGGAGCAGGGCCCAACGCAGGAGGAGGTCCAGGGGTGAGCGGGCCGGGGGAATGCTCCATGGGGCAGGCAGAAATCCATGGGGCCCCATGGAGCTCCCCAGCCCACGGCACGGCAGGGAGCGGGGCTCGGCATTGAGGATGCTCGAGGCACGAACCGGGGGGACGTCAAGCACCAGCCAGCCCGGCACCCCCCGGCACCCACCCACCCACCACCTGAGGAGCCCAGAAAACCCCTCCTTTGCCGTAGCCCCGGATGCGGGCGAGCACCAGAGGATCTCCCAATCCCACAAGGATTTTGGAACGACGAAGGGCCGGCGGCGGGACACCCTGGCACGGCGGGACGGGAGCTTGGGAGAGCGGCTCCCGGCTCCGGCACGGAGGGCAGATCCAGGCGGGCAGCGCTGCTCCATTTGCTGCGTTTGCCTCCACTGGAATTTTCCTTCGCTCCAGTAATTAAAACAAACCGCTTTGACACGGCTGCTGGCACCAGGCTGCGGAGGAGGGAGGCTGCGGCTGGCAGAGGGGAAGGGACGAGAATCCGGACCCCTTGATGCCCACCACCAGGCTGGGGGACAGCAGCCCTGTGGGAAACCCTGGATCTGCCCCCCTTCCTACGGTGCCGAGCCCTCCCACGGCCCCCAACCCTGCATCCTCTCCATCGCCCGGCCAGCCCCAAGCAGCACCAGCTCCGGTGCCACCGGGGATGCTCCCCGTTCCCTCCCCCCGGCTCCTAGGCCAGGCAGGAGCGGCAATCAGAGCCGATGGCAGCGCCTGCCGTGAGACGGGCACGCAGCACGCCCCGCCAACGCTTCCCTGGGCTGCCGGGGGTGGGGATTGATGCCCAGAGGAGATTTATTTTCCTGCCTTTGGGAATGCTGAGTCAGCACAATTCGGCTCCTCTCCACGCTCCCCACGGCTGTGCCATGCCGTGTCCCCACGGGACGCGCCGCCGGGGCCGAGGCCAGGCAGGCACCGGAGCCCTGCTGGGGCTGGGAGCACCCATGGGTCGCTCTGGCACGTGGTGTCCCACGGAGGATGGGGAGTGCCGGGCAGGGAGCCCGGGAGTCACAGCCCACTCCCCCCCCCGGGAGCCGGGAGCCCTTTCAACCCCGGCGTATTAATTTCTCCTAATTGGCTTTGACAGGGATCCGTATCGCCATCCAGAACGCAACGGCCCGTGTGCGCGGGGCGGGGAAGGAGGGAAGGAGAAGGGGGGAGCGAAGCGGCACCCCCCAGGGAACGGCGCTGCCGGCTGGATGCGTGTCCCCCCTCCCCGCCGAGCGGGACCCAGCTGCCCTGCTGCACTGCAGTGCTGCGCCAACGCCATTTCCCACGGCAGCCCAGCTGCCAGGCTCCGCCGGGGCGGGGGGCTCGCCGCACGCCGACCCACTCCGGCCCACCCCCAGCACCCCCGCAGGCACCGGGATACACCCCCCGTGCCCGGCTCTTGCTGCCCGGACAGACGGACAGGCCCCACGCCGCTGCCCCCTTCCCCTCGGCATCGCCAGCAACACGGATGGTGGGAGCACGGGGGGCGCCCAGGCCCGGGTTTGGGCTGGCGGGGTCCTGCTGGGTGCCACGGCCCTTTGCCACCGCCGTCCCCCACGTCCCTTCCCGTCCCCATCCAGGAGCGGACGGTGATGCCGGACACGGAACACCAGCACCCGGCGCTGTTGCCGTCGCGTGGCTCAGGGCAGGGGGTGGCAGCACGTGCCAACCGGGATGGAAAACACAGGGCTGAGGAGACACCCCCCCCCATCATTTCCCACTGCCTCAAGCCTCAGGTGACCCCGGTGTGGGTGCCCTGTCCTGGCACACGACCCCCCCAGAACGCAGGGACCCGGAGCAGGGTCCCGCAGCCGGAGCGGGACGCGGTGATGCCGCAGCCACCCACAACCGGTGACACTTCACCGGCCGCCACAGGACGGGGAGAAGGGCTGGGGCGGCCGAGGGGGGGCGGAAAAAGAGGAAGAAGAAATAGGTGTGGGGAGAGAGGATGTTACTGCGGATTTCAAAATGTGCCTCTGGGTCGGAGACGGGGAAGTGAGGGCTGGGAACGGGGGGGGCAGCTGGGGGGGCCGGGGGGGCAGCGAGGGGACCTGCCCCAGCTGGGGCCAGGGCAGTGACGTTCTTGTCCTTGAGCAGCTGCCGTCAGCTTCACGGCAAGAGGATGTGGTGCCAGTGACCCCAGAGCAAACCACCGCCCCGGTGACACAGGGGACACGGTATTTCTGCCTGGTGCCTCCGCTGGCTGGGCTGCGGCGCTGCTGGGGCAGGGGGTGGGCACCCAATTCCCACGGGAAGCCCAGGAGATCCAGGCCGGGGCAGGCGGTGTGGCCGTGCCTCTCGCCGGCGGGGCGGTGGGTGCTCTGCCGGTGGCTCCGGCATTCCATGTACCATGTGGGAGCATCTCTGGGTCTGGCCTGCGGATGGGCACGCTGAGACCGGAACCACGAGGCTGCCGGGCTGGGACCCCTCCCCGGAGCCCCTGGCGCTGGGAGGGAAGGCATCCCCCGGGCGGTGCACGCCGGCACGGGCAGCCGGCACAGCCCGGCATCCGACAGCCTCACCGGAAACCTCCGGTGATGCGGGCGCACGGGCCGCTGCGGTCAGCACACCCCCTCGGCACCTCCACCCCCCCGTGACACCGCTGTCACCGTCCCCGCTGCCGGCTCAGCCCACGGCCCCACCACAGCGCTGTGGTGTCACCGTTCCCTGGAGAACGCGGGGACACAGAGCATCCCTGCTCCTTTCGGTGAAGCCGGAGCCGCTGGGCCCACGTCCCCCAGCCACGGTGCCACGGTGCCACGGTGCCACGGTTCCCTCTTCCACGCTGGCACAAGCAAGTCCCAGGGAATCGGCGCGGGCGGCCAGCGATGCCGCGCAGCAGGAGGTGCTGCCACACGGACAAAATCGCCGAAGCCGAGAAATAGGGAAGACGGTTTGCTCCCCCCCCTCGCCGGTACCGTGGGCAGCAGCGGCCGAGCCCCGGGCCCGCGCGGCAGCACTGGAAACCTTCTTGCGGAAGGATTTGTCACCCAGATGTGCCCTGCAAATTCCCGGGTCGACGGGATCAGCACGGCAAGCGGGGCGCCGCGGCTCCGATCCCAGCGCTGCCCCGGTTCAGGCGCAAATAAAGGGGTTTCTTCCCGAACAGACGTGAATCCCGAGTGGGCTGGGGACAACGGCTCCGGCAACGGGGATGCGGTTTGGCGAGTCCTGGCGTGGCTCATTTATAAATCCCTCCACGGATCCGGAGCGGCTGCGGCTGCCAGCGCCAGGGCCCGGGAGCGGCGTGCTGCGAAGGCAGCAGGGACCGGGAGCCCCGCTGGCAGGGATGCGGGAATGGGGCTGGGAGGGATGCGGGAATGGGGTTTGGAGGGATGCGGGAACCGGCTGGGAGGGATGTGGGAATGGGGCTTGGAGGGATGCAGGAGCCCGGCTGGAAGGGATACGGGAACCGGCTGGGAGGGATGCAGGAACCAGCTGAGAGGAATGCAGGAATGGGGCTGGGAGGGATGCAGGAACCAGCTGAGAGGGATGCGGGAACCAGCTGAGAGGGATGCAGGAATGGGGCTTGGAGGGATGCAGGAACCAGCTGAGAGGGATGCGGGAATGGGGCTTGGAGGGATGCGGGAGCCCATCTGAGAGGAATGTGGGAATGGGGTTTGGAGGGATGCGGGAACCATCTGAGAGGGATGCAGGAATGGGGCTTGGAGGGATGCGGGAACCATCTGAGAGGGATGCAGGAACCAGCTGAGAGGGATGTGGGAATGGGGCTTGGAGGGATGCAGGAGCCCGACTGGAAGGGATATGGGAACCGGCTGGGAGGGATGCAGGAACCAGCTGAGAGGAATGCAGGAATGGGGCTGGGAGGGATGCGGGAACCAGCTGAGAGAGATGTGGGAATGGGGCTTGGAGGGATGCAGGAGCCCGGCTGGGAGGGATACGGGAGCCCTGCTGGTGGGGGGATGCAGGAGCCCGGCTGGGAGGGATGCGGGAGCCCTGCTGGTGGGGGGATGCAGGAGCCCGGCTGGGAGGGATGCGCGAGCCTGGCACGGACAACTGGACCCTCCGCCACTGCGTCCGGCACGGACAATGGTGCCCGGCGATGGAGGAGGCTGCGCGGGGGCCCGGCACGCGTCCCCCCTGTTCGGTAAACAAAGGGCCGGTACCGAGCACGGCGCCAGCCCCGCCGGACGCTCCCAGCTCGGCAGCTCCGTGGGCAGCAGGTCCCGACCCACCCCACAGCAGGGGGGACCCACAGGGGAGGCGGGAGGCGGCTGCCGGCGTTGGGCAGCCGAGGAGCAAAAGGCAGAGAAGGGGGGGGGGGGCTGCTGCAGCCCCCAAATCCACGCACGCACAAAAGCCCCCCCTTTGCTCCGCTCCCGCGTCTGCAGCATCTTCCCGCAGCTGCGGCGCGGCCGAGGCCGCCTTACGTAAGAGCCTGAGCCCCCCCCCCCCAAAAAAAAAACCACCCCCGCTCCCCCTTCCCCGGCACCCCACCGAGCCCAAGGGGCGACCACCGTCCCCCCTCCCGGGCAGGCATCGGCGGGGGGATGCTCAGTCCCCCGGCACCATCCTCCTCGCTCTCCCCATCCCCATTATTCCCGGGATTTCAATGCGGGAGATGCCTCCAGAGCCCCCGCAGCCCCCGCGCTCCCTCCGCCCTCTCCAGCCCCGGGGAACAAAACGCCTCCCGGTGTGGCCCCCCCACAGCCCCCCCCCAAGCTCTCACCGGGCCGGGAGAACCGTGAGAACCGGGATCCCGTGAAGGGATGGGGCGCGGGCGAGGGGATGCTTCGCCCACGCTGCGGGGCTGAGCCGGTGCGCGGCGGCAAAGCGCGGGGGGATGCCCGGGTGGGACCCGACCCTCCCCACCACCCTCCGACGGTACCGGGATGCGGGTCCCGGTCAACCCCGGTATCTGCGGCGCTTACCGGGGTCGAAGTGGGAGCTGAAGGCGAGGCTGGGGCTGAGGAAAGCGGCCGCCATGGCAGCGGCGGCGGCGGTGGGGCGGCCCATGGCGCGGCGGCGGCGGGAGCCTCACGGCCGCCGGTTGCCGCTGGCCCCGCGCTGGGCACGGCGGCGGCGGCGGCGGCGGCTCCTCCTCCATGGCGGCCGCCGCGGGCCCGCGCCCCGTGCCCCGGGGAGGGGCCGCGCCGCCGCCGCCGCGGAGCGGGTACCGGCGTTGGGGGGGGTGTGGGGGGCGGGGGGGGGGGGGGGGGGAGGCGCGGCAGGTGGCGGAGCTGCAGCCCCGGGACCGCACCGGGACGCGCTGCTCTCCCGGGACGCGTCGCCGCCCCCGCGCGGTCCGGATGGGACCCACCGGGACCCCCAGCACCTTCCCCGGGAGAGGGGCCGGGCCCCACCGGTGGCAGCCCCCGTCGCCCTCCCCGGAGCTGCTCCGGTGCTGAGGCTTCCCGGGACTGGGGATGGAGATGGGGCCGGGGCTGTGCCCCCCAGCCCCGCACACCCACCCCACGGAACCGTCCCGCACCCCACGCTCCCACCCCGCACCCCATGTCTGCACCCACAGCCCCCAGACCCAGCCCGGGGGCCCCAAAGCCCCCCCCCAGCCCACCCGCAGCATGGGGTACCCAGCTGGGCGGGGGGGGGGCTGCCCCACAGCTCAGCCTCGTGCGCTCGACGCCGCAGCCCCAGCACGTGGGCCCGCGCCCTGGATTCGGGACCCTCTACAATCCGGGCGGTGCCGACCCCCCCGGTAGGGAACAGCCCCCCGCTCCGGGCAGCTCCGGGCACAGCCGGTCCCCCAGCCCACCAGGAGCCAGGCTGGACCTTCTGCAGGGGGGGGGGGTCTTGGGATGGTCCCATCACAGTGAGTCCCCCCACCCAGGAGCTGTGGGACACGGCCCGCCCGCCGTGGGGGCTCACGCTTCCCCTCCCCCAGCCCGTTTTAATGTTTTAAAGCCAAATTTCTGCATCCACGGTTCATTTTTTAGGGGATCAGAGCTCGGGAGGAACACGGCGCCGCACGCGTCACCGCGCCGCAAATAGACCCAGAGCTGGAAAAATCACCGGCTGCCGGGAGAACAAACACGCTCCCGACCGCCGGAGCCAGCTCACTGCGCGTTCCGCAGCCGATCCCACCCCCACGGCCACGAGGACCCTCTCGCAGGGGCAGCGCGGGGTGCTGACCCCCGGCACCCACCCCCCCGATCTCCCCCAGCCATGCCAAGGGACACATCCCTATGTCGGCGCAGCCCCCCGAGCCCCCCACGCACCTTCCCAGGCCTCAAAGCAGCCCCAGCACCCGGGGGGGGGGGTGGATTTGGGCTCTCCTGGGGCTGCGGTAGCATCCGTGCCCGCCGGAGCAACCGTGGGGAGCGGGTGGGCACGCGCCCCAGGGCGGTTTGCACAGCCAGCCCCCCTCCTCGTGCGGCTGAGAGACGGGATGCTGGGGGGCTCGGGTGGCTGCACAGAGCCCCCCCGGCACCCACCCGCCCGTGCCATCAGCACCGCGAGCACACGCAGCTGGTCCCGATGGCGGGGCGGGAGGAGGACGAGCTGGCGGCCTTCCCGCCACTGGGCAGGGGCTGCGGCGGGTTTCGGGGGTGGGAGGGGGTGAAATCACCCTGTGCTGCATTGGGGGTGAGGGGGCAGCTCCCCGCGGGGGCAGCCCCGGTGCCCCTTCCCTCCTGGCATGTAGGAGCCCAGCACGGCCCATGTCTGGGGCAGGATGGATGGGATGGGGGATGGAGATGGAGGGGGATGGGGACGGGATGGGGACGAGGACAAGGGCTGGGATAGGATGGGGATGAGGTCAGGGATGGGATGGGGATGAGGACGAGGTCAGGGATGGGATGGAGCAGAGCATGAGGACAGGGCTGGGCCTGGGATGAGGATGGGGACGGCTCATGGGCCTGCCCAGGGGGTAACTTGGGACCCCCAACTCAGCTGGGACCCTGGACGCTGCTGCCCCACGCCCAGGCACCCTCCTTGCCCCGGCCAGGAGCAGAGCTGAGCCGTGTCAGGGGTCCCCCAAACCCACCACCCCCCCAGAGCTGCCCCCTGCTGCCTTGCTCTCCCCCCGCTTCCTTATGGAGGCTCCTGACACACCCGCGGAAGACAAAATCCCAACGGATCGAGGCCGACAGCCCCCAGCAGCACAGGTGGGGTGCAGCCCTGAATTTGGGGCTGGCAGGGACTGCCCCGCCGTGGGCAGAGCCCCGCGCCCAGCGACAGCCCGACCGGCGTCCCCTCCTCGGCCAGGCGCTGCCGCGTCCGGGCAAAGCTCGCCCCAATTAGCCGGAGAGATTACCCCGCACGGGCGCTGCCAACGCGCTCCGGCTTCCCGGCTGATTCGTCTGGGGCCGCGGCTAATCCCCTCCCGGGCAGACACCAGATTGAGCCACGATCTCTGCGCGGTGGCTGCCAAAAGCACCCCGCGCTCCTGACCTCCTTCCCGGGCCAGCGGGCTCCGCTCATCCCGCCTAATCCCGGGATCGGGGAGGGAGAGCGGCTCCTTAATTGGGTTCTTTAGCAGAGCCTGCCGCAGCCGCGCCATCGCCGCCGGCCGGGACGCGTGCCCCGGGGGACCCCCGGGGAGGGGGCACGGCGCTGCGGCGGGGCGCGGGCAGCCATCCGGTGAAAATCGGCATCCCTGGTTACGCAACGGCGCGGATTTACTCGTGCCTGAACCCAGCGCTGGCCTAGAAATTAGCCTCGGCACTGCTGGCGGGGGGACAGGGATGGGAAGGTGCCGGAGGATGGAAGCCCAGGAGAGGCTGCGGGAGCACACGGAGCACCCAGGGGACTCCCCCCCAACAGCCGGCGATGCCGGAGGGTCAACAGGGCGCCCAGGCACAAGCCCCCCCCAAGCGAAGGGGCCCATCCCCTCTTCTCCCACACCAGATTTCCCGGTAGTAACGGATTTACCCGCAGCAGCGGCCAGACGGGACCGTGCCGGGAGTGCCGGGAGCAGGAGCCGCCGGCAACGGGCTCCGGGTGGCCCACGCGGAGGCTGGGAAGGAAGACGGAAACGGCGCTGAGGAAACGGGCACTAGAAAAGCAACAGCAGCGAAAACAAGCTCCGTGTCCAGCCCTTCCCAGGAAAAGGGGGCCCCGTGGCTCCTCTCCATCCCTGCTGCTGGTTTGGAGGGGGCAGTTGGGCAAGGGGGGAGCAGCAACCGGTGTGGCCGGGGGCTCAGCCAAGGCCGGGATGGAGGGGAAAGGAGCCAGGCAGGATCCAGGCACCCTCCGCCTCTCGTGCCTGGGATACCCGTGCCGAGTGCCAAAGGGTGGGAAGAGGGCACTTGGGGCTGCTGGGTGCCTTGGGACCGCATTCCCCCCCGACCAAATGCCGGCGCTGGGAGGCATCCAAGCTCCACTGCCGCTTCCTGGGGTGACAAGGGGTCCCAACACGGCTCCACGTCGCAGCAGGGTCCCCTGGATCCCTTCTCCCGGGGAGGAAACGGCTCTGGGAGCGCGGCTGTGGGGCAGAGGGAGACCCACATCCCTCCCCACGGGTGCAGGACGCACAGGGAACACCCTGGGAACGCGAGGAGCGAACATCTGCTGGCACCCCGCCCCAGCCTCCTCGGAGGGAAAAGGCTGGAGAGGAGCGGCCGCAGGCTCCGTGCCGAGAGGAAACAGATGCCGCCGGTGCGGCCCCAGCATTTCCCGGTGCTGTCAAGGGGTGCCGAGAGATTTGCAGGTAGCAGAATCCGCGGGATCATGTCCTGCCCCGGCCGGGCCTCCCCGCACCGTCCTGGATTTAGGAGGGGAAGCAAGGCAGGGAGCGGGGAGCCGGGCACGGACAGGGTGCTGGGCGACGGCTCCCACCTCCACCCGGGCGCTGGGAACACGGGGGGCTCACCCGGCCTCCGGGACAGGGCTCCGGAGCTCTAACTCCCATGACAGAAGAGAGGAGAGGAGGCTCCTGAGCCCAGCTCAGGCGTGACCCACAGGTGCCCCGTATCCCAGCCCGGGGAAGTCTCCGGGGGCAGGAACACGGGGACGGAGGGTCTGCACCCGCTCGCTCCCCGAGGAAGAGCGGCTCGTGCCCGGGCAGCAACAGGCACGGGGAAGGAATGGAAATCACGGATGGCAGCGGGGCAGAGACCCCGGCGCCGGGGGACACGGAACAGGCAGAGCCATAGAAACCGGCGCAGATGTATTAAAACACCCCCCCAGCACCCACCCGGGCGCACAGCCGCACCGAGGCCAGGCCAAACGAGGGCGGAGGGGAAGGAAGGGAGAGCCCGACCCCAGCCCCGCGCGCAGGTGTGCCCGCTCCCCCGCCCCGTGGGCCCAAGGGGTGCCCCGGAGCACCCCGGGGTGGTTATTTGGGGCCCAGCGGCTGCTTTCGCTGTTGCTCCAGGAGAGCTTCCAGGCGGTCGGCTCTCTGCACGGCCGCCTGCAAGAGAGCACAGGAGAGGGAGAGCTCGCCGCGCCGTGGGGCAGGGCCGCGGCCCGTGGGGCAGGGAGGGGGCAGGCCGCCCCCCTCACTCACTTCGTACTGCTTCCGAAGGCTGCTCACGCTCTCCTCCTTCCTCACGACCGCCGTCTTCACCCTGAGCGGAGGGGACGCAGAGGCTGAGGACCCCAGCCCCAAACATCGTGCCCCAGGAGGGCGGTTGGGGCGGGCGCAGCCCCTCTCCCTGCACCAAAGAGCGGCAGCTCCGGGCTCGGGGTGCTGGAAGCACCGTTATTCCCTTGGTGAGCGTGTAGTTTGGATGGAGTCATCTACAGGAAGAAGGGGACGTTAGCTTCACAAGGATTAATTAATTAACGGGACCACAGGGAGGGGGGGTTAAGTTTCTTCCCATTTCCCAAGCCCATGGATGCTGCCTCGTGGCTCTCGGAGCACCAGAGTCTCCGTTTCAACCTCTGCCAGGGATCCTCGTTATCTCACGCTCAAGGTACGACCTTGGCTCTCCCAGCGAGCGGGAATCAGCGGGCAAGACCCGGGGAAAGCCAGCGAGCGCCGTGTGCTCATCCAACAGCCTCTCCTTGCCACCGGGGGTGAGCGGGAGGGATGGCTCTGCCCCACGCAGGAAGAGCTCCCAGGGGAGACAAGCGCTTCCCTTTCCAGCTGCGAAATTCCTCCCCTGCAGCAGACTCCAGGGAAGAGGAAGCCTTATCCCAATCCCCACACCGGCTCCCTACTGAGCGCAGGACAGAGCCCCACGGCACAGCCCCTGCTGCGCAGCCAACAGCCTGGGGCCCCCCGGCACATTTTGGGGGTGTCACAGCTGCCCTGGGCCTCTGCGGCTGCGCCAGCAGCAGCCTGCTCCCTCCCCTGCGCTCCGGAGGGGGAATTAGCTGCCCACCCCCACCCAGGAGCTGCAAATCTGGAGAGCAAGACGCCGTAGCTGCAGCCGCAGCACCATCCGGGAGCCGACGGTGAGCCCGGCCGCTCGCCGTGCTCCTGCCAGGGAGGAACCGCAGCTGCGCTGGCCGCTCCCGGCGGGAGCCCCGACGCTGTTCCAGCTGCCCACGGACACTCACGTCCTCCAGGCAGGAGGGAGCAGCCCGGGGGACAGTGTGACACGGAGTCACACGGGCCAGAGGATCGACTCTGCTGCCCATCTCACCCCGGCGGGACTGGAAGCCATGCCCGAGGATGCAGCACTAGGGACGAGGCAGCCGTGGAAGCCCCATGCGAAGCACCAGCATCCTCACCTCCTGTGAAGCTCCTCCAGCTCTTTGTCCTTCTCCCGCACCAGCCTGTCCAGCTCCAGGCGCTGCCGGGCTCTCATCTCGGCCATCTCCGCCTTCAGCCGCGCGTTCTCCTCCTCCGTCCCCACCAGCCTGTCCGCAAACTCCTGCCGAATCACCTCTGCCAGGCTGCTCCGCTCCTGGGCCAGCTGGTCCCTCGCCTGCAGCCGGGCAGAGGGGACATCAGGGCGCTGGCGGGGACAGGGCGATGCAGGGGATGGGCCAAAGCCCCGGGCTCTGCTCCACACCCACCTTCCGGATCTCCTCCACCTCCTGCTCCTTGTGCTTCAGCAGGCCCTGCAGCCGAACGCTCTCCCCCTCCAGCTCTGCCAGCCGCCCCTTCAGCTCGTTGCAGCGCTCCTGCAGCTTCCGCTCAGACCTCTCCAGCTCCTGGAGCTCCAGCTCGTACTTGTCTCGGATCCTCTTAATCCTACAAGGAGGACAGGAGGGGCAGCCTGGCCGAGCAGCGACCAGCCCCAGCCGCCTCCACGAGGGAGCGGGACCTGCCCCAGGGGAGACCCAGGGCTGTTTCCTCAGCGAGAGGCAATCTTCGCCCCCGCCAGCCGCTCCTTCCCACAGGCTACAGCACCCGGAGCTCAGCCGAGAGACGGGAAGGGGAAGGGGGGCAGCCCGCGAGGAGCTGGACCCGCAGGCTCCCTCCTCTCGCCCGCCCATACCTGCTCTCTGCCGCTCTCTCGCACTCCTCCTTGGCAGAGGACATGTCGGCCTCCAGGCGCTGGATCACCAACTCGATCTCTTTGTCTCTCTCCTTCCTCACCTCCTCCCGCAGCTCCCGCTCCCGGGAGAGCAGCCAGGCTTCCTGGGGACAGAGACGTGGCCTCGATCCCCCTCTGAGCCCGAGGGTGGCACTTTTGGAGAGGGGCAGCCCTGGCTGTTACCTCCTTCTTCACGTAGCTGGCCTCCCAGGCCTGCTTCTCCATCTCCAGCCGGTCCTTCAGCACCTTCACTTCCGTCTGCGGAGAGACAAACGCTGCTCAGCCCCAGCAGCCGCAGCATCCCACACCGCTGGGGGTACGGGGCTGGGAATCGGACTGCTCCCACCCAAAACCAGCCACCCAGGGGAAAACCAGACCTCATGCCGTCTCTCCTGCTCTTCCTTCTCCTTGGCGTACTCCTCCTTCAGCGCCCGGGTGAGGGCCGAGCTGCTCGCCTCCAGCTGTCGCCGCAGCTCCTCCACCTCCGCTCTCTGCCTGCACACACACCGCGGCTCAGCCTGGCCGCCCCCTCCTCGGCCTGCTTCCTACTGGAACACCAGCCCCTCTTCCCACCGGAGCCCAGCCCCGGGGAACCGGCCCCATCGCTCCCGAGCTCAGGGCTCCGCGGGGGCCGCTCTCTCACCTGGCCGCTTGCTGGCTGAGCCGCTCCTTCTCCTCGGCCACCTCCGCGTAGAGCCGGCGCCGCTGCTGCTGCAGAGCCTGCTCCTCCTGCTCCAGCTGCTGCTCGCACCTGCAGGACACGGCAACCTCGGGAACCTGCCTGGCTTTGGGCACTCATCCCTCTTTCCACCCTGTCCCGTCCCTTCTACGGCCGGTCCCACTCTGGAGCACAGCACTGGTTCACCGGCACCTCCCACCTCAGGCTGGCGGAGAGAAAGGGCTGCTCCCTGCGGATATTAACCGCTGCAAACATTGGGAGCACGCCAGAGTGCGGACGGTGGACACCACCGCCATGTCCCAAGTCCCACGGTGACATACCGCTGCCGGGCCAGCTCCCTCTCCCGCTGGCTCTGCTCCTCCTTCTCCCGCTCCAGCAGACCCCGCAGCTCCTCTGCCTGCCGGCCGTAGCGCTGGGCCGCCCGCTCGTCCGACTGCAGCAGCTCGGCCTCGTGCAGCATCTTCAGCTTCCTGATGTCCTGCCGGTGCTTGGCGATGAGCTTCTGGATCTCCGGCTCCAGCCCTGGGGCAGCGGGAAGGACAGTCGGGGGGGGGGCTGGCCAGACCCCCAACGCCGGCACCCTCGGCCCGGGGCTGGCGAGGGGACTGCGGACACAGGAGCTCAGCGGAGAGGGGCTGGCAGGAAACTGGGGGTGAACACGCCAGGGTTTTCTCGCTCCCCAGCACCTACACCCACCACACACGGTGAGCAGAGAGTGCCAGCGCCAAGGAGCAATTCCCTGCGCTGCCAGCGGCTTCCACGGCCCCGGCCCCTCTCCCTCCTGGGCCAGCACGGAGACCAGCCCTGCCCCGGCCCGATCCAGCCGCCGCCCAGGGAACGTGCCCGCACCTTTCACGGTGATTTCCTTGATCTTTTTGGTTTTCTCATCGATCCACTTCTCCCGCCTGATCTTCTCCGTTGCGCTCATCAGTTCCTTCAGCTTCTTAATCTCCTGTTTGGAAACAAAGGGGAAAACTTTGGATAGGAGCCAGGGGAGAAGAGCCCCGTGAGCCCGAGAGCCCGGCCGTCGAGAAGGAAGACGCAGGCAAGAGCGGGCGGCCCGAGCCGCACACAGACCCCCGCAGGCGTGTTCCAGCCCGGAGGAGCAGCCGTAGGCTCTCCTGCTGCCGCGCTCTCGCACGGGATGAGGCTGCTGCCGCCCCGCGGGAAAGAGCAAAACCCTCGGGAAAGCACTCGCTGGCTGACACGAGAGCAGCGCCGGAGGGGGGAGAAGTGGGCTGCTGACGGAAGATGCTTCCTTCTCCGGCCTTCCCTCTCCCTGGCGCGGAAGCCCCTCCGGCAGGAGGGCAGACAGACACCCCTCCTGCCCGTGCTACCACCGCAGACCAAGCTCCTGCAGCACCCCGAAACCACTCCAAGACTCAGCCCGGGCACGGCCGCTGCTCTTGCCTCCTCCTCTGCCTGCGTTTACCTCCTCGGCTCGCCTCTCCAGCAAAACAGGCCGGAGAAACACCCCGGCTCCGCTGCCCACGGAGCTCTTCCCAGCAATCCCACCAGCAAAAGCTGACGGAAGCACTCCACCATGCCTTTCTGTGCCGGGACGTCTGGGGAGGAGGGTGGAAAGGCCCAGCCTGGCTTGAAACGGCCCCATTTCGGCACGGGGGGATGATGTCCCCGTGCAGGACACGTCACAGGTCCAGAGGACACTGTGCAGAGGGGAGCGGGGAATAGCAGGGACTATAGCAATAGCCAGGCCGGGACCGGCTCTCGGGGGAAAAAAGGGCAGGAAAATCGGTACGGGAAGACGGGGACAGGCCAAAGACAGCGGCTGAGCACGTGGCCTGGGGAGACAGGGCTGACCCCCTGCCGAAGGGGATATTCCCAGCCCTGCTGCCTGCGGGGCCGGAGCGGGTCAGGGTGCGAAAACGGAAGGACAAGGCACAAAAAAAGAGCAAAGACCACATTTACCTCGCAAAAAGGGCCCAAAGTGCGCCAGACCTGGGGAGAAAGAAAGGAGGGGATGGAGAGAGACGGGGAATCGCAGAGTCCTGGGGGGAGAGGGGCAAAACCAACAGCCACGCGTACATGAGAGCGCCGGGCAGGGGTCCCACGGGAGCAAGGGCAGGCACAGCCCAACGGGGGTGGCAGCACCGCCGGGGACGGCAGCTTGGGATGAGGACAGAGCCAGCCCGGCAGGGGAGCACGCCTTACGGCCAGCAGCCCGCTCCGGTGACCGGGGGACTGTCCCCCGGTGCGCAGAGGAAGCGGGGAGCCGTACGGCAGCACCAGGAGCCCAGCGCACCGGGAGCAGGGACAGCAAAGGGGATGCAGAGCAAACGTCAAAGGGGTCCCGGGCTGCCCGTGCCGAGAGCGAGACAGAACAGAGGCTGCCGCAGCCAAACCGGCCCCGTCCCTCGGTGGGAAGGGGCCCCTCCAGGCTCTGAGCGCAGCGATACTGCGCTGGCTTCTTCCTCGGGCTCCAACAGCACGGTGAAGCGAGCCAAGCGAGCCTGCGCTTTGTCTGCCTGAGGGGTGTCTGTCTGAACGGGCTCAAACCAGTGCAAGCGCCCGCCCCGCTCCGGCATCCGGGCCGGAGCTCAGCTGCAAGCCAGGGACCGGGGCAGCAGAGCCAGGAGGAGCCCCGCGGAGCTGCCTCCCTGCCGGGCCCAGCACGGGGCGAGCCGAGCCGTCTCCAGCTGCGGAGCAGCCCTCTGCACGCTCCCGAGGGAAGCTGGCGGCCAGCTCCCACCCCGCCGGCAGCAAACCCCGGAGAGGGGCCCCAAGGCCCGAAGCCGCGGCGCAGGCTGGCCGGGGAAACAACCCTCCGCGTGTGTGGGTGCTGGGCAACACCCCAGCGAAACCCCAGCGGCCTCTTACTGTCGCTTATACATCCCACGAGCCTTTCAAATCCTCCCCAGTGAGCTCCGAGAGCATCCCTGCTCCTGCAAAGGGGCTGGAGGTCACCCGGCTCCAGAGCATACCACCACACCTACACTGCCCCGTGGCATCGGGCTTGTGCCAGCGCCCGCTTTCCCCTCTGCCCAAGGGAGAGCCACTGCTCACCCCCCAGCCCGGGGGACGTCCCGGATCCACCACAGAACACGTGGGAAGGGTCTTTCCGGGCAGAGCCCCCCTGGCCACGGCATCTCTTCTCTCCCTGCCCCTCCACCTTCCCAATTCCCTCACCAGCTCGTGCTGCTCCTGCATCTGTGTGATTTTCTTGCCGTATTTCTGGTCCACCTGTTTGAGCTCGGCTACCACAGCCTCACACTTCTCGCTCAGCGCCTTCTTGTCGTCGATGAGCTGGGCGGGGTGAAGAACAGACGCCAGGCAGGATGCGGCAAACCTCGGACCTGGCTTCGGAAGCCTCAGGCTGCGTTGGGATGGGCGATTACCTGGTCGATGAAGGCCAGGTGTCTCTGGATTGCTGCCTCGTACTGTTCCCTCTGTAGCCTGAGCTGGTGGCCGAGCTCCTTCTCGGTCTGGTTGACGTGTCGGACGGTCAGTTCCCGCTGCTGAGCCTTTTGGATGCAGGGAGAAAAGCCACAGGATATCAGAGGGGGAAGTTACGCCCACCCATGAGGTACCTACTGAACCTGAAGGCACGGTCAGGCTGGAACACGGAGGAACGAGCTAAACCAAAGCCCCTGGATCACAGGGATGTGCCTCGGGTCCTGACCGAGGGCTTCCAGACTACCCAGGGAGGGGAGCTTGAGGGTTTCAAATCGAGGGGGGCAGCAAGGAGAAACCAGAGAGATGCCCACACCAGACCGGGAAGGACCCTGCAGATCGCCGTGCGGCATGCCTGGCAGGCTCGGGCTCTCCGGCTCCGTGACACTCACTCTGGGAGCGCCGCAGGACTTTGCTGGGAAACCCTACCCACGGAGTCGCAAAAACCCCGGGGCCTTCACCCGCAGCGAGCGAGCGCGTCTCACACACCAGGGCCGTCTGCAGCAGGCTGATGGCTCGCTTCTTCTCCTCCACTTCCAGCTTCAGCCTCACGATGGAGCTTGTGACCTCCGTGGCAACGGCTGATGCCTGCTCCAAGTGAGCCAGCTCCTCTTCCGAGAGGAGACCCTGCCACAGAAACGATTAGAAGGAGGTGGGAATCACCCAGAACCAGGAAAAGGGGACGGGAGACCCTTCCCACCAGGGTCTGGCACTTCTCCGGCAGAGACGGGCTCTGGCTTCCACACTCACCTCCCGTGGCGTGGCCGAGGCGGCCGACCTGGGCCTCTCCTGTTCGGACTTCTCCATCTCATCCAGGAAACTGATGATGCTTTGGAGTTTGGCCTCTGAGAGCAGAGCCCCGTTCTCAGGGACCCCCGGGGAGTGGTTCAGCTTCCCAAACTTCTCCAGGTTATCAGCAGTCAGGGAATTGGAGCTGGGTTCCTGCTGGGCAGACACAGCTGAGCGCCGAGGGGAAGGCTTGGGAGGCGCTGCCTCTTCCCCATCGCTGCAGCCCAGCCCTCCCACTGCAGCCCAGGAACCAGCCTCAGCCCTCGTGTGGTTTTGCCAATGGCCGAGCCCCGGCGGCACCAAACCCGGTGGTGAGCCGGCTCCGTTTCCCACCCCCCAGGCGGAAGCCGGCAGCCCGAGGGGGAGCCTGCTCTCCGGGGCGGATGCAGCCAGCCCTACCCCGTCGATCCAGGCGTAGCGGTCCTTCCCGAAGGCCTTCGGCGGCGGCAGCTCGGGCTCTTCCTCCAACAGCCTGAGCGTGTCCAGCAGCTCGCTGAGCGTGACCTTGGACGGAGCCCTGCTGGCAGCACTCACCACAGTCTCCAGGTCCTCGCCGCCCGTCTCTCTGGAGCTCACATCCTAGGGGGAAGGAAGATGCCGGATCCTCGACGAAGCCACCCCGGTAGAACAGTCGGTGCCAGGAGCCCCCCCGAGGGAAAGCCAGACCCACCTGCAGCTTGTCCTCTGCTCCAGGGTCCCGCGAGGGCACGGAGCCAAGGTCTGCGAAGCCACCTTCACCCGGCTCCGCAGCTGCCGAGTGGGAATTGGCCTCTGCAGGAACCAGAGCGTTCTCAGGCTCTTACCACAACCAGCCCCGTCGCAGCACATCGAGAACCTTCCCTCCACCCTCCCGCTTCCCCCTCGCGTCGCGCGCTGCTCCGACAGCGTCACCAGCCCGCCGAAGGGACTCACCGGCATTATTGGCTTTGGCGACGCTGCCGGCTGGGCTGACGTTCCGAGCAGGAGCGGGCTTGGCAGGCTTCTTCTTCGCCACCCTCCTGCTCCCCTTCACCAGCGCAAGCTCCTCTTCCGCCAAGCGCTTTGCATCCAGAGCCTTTTGGGCCCTTTTCTGGTGCAGCTCCTGGAGGGATGAGCAGACCATCAGCGTCCTGCCCCGCACGGGGCGCTTTGACACAAACCTGCGGCGCTGGCAGGGGCCTGGGAGACGGCAGCGACCCACGCGCTGGCTGCCCAAGGGTCAACCGGGACAGCGCTCGAGCAACGGGAAGCGCAGGGCCAGCGGCTCTACTCCTCGTGCTCGGAGCAGAGGGATTTGCCAGCGAACGAGGGCCGTTCTCCTGCCTTTGCCGCTCCGAATCCCCCGGGGCAGAGCGCAGCGCCGCCGCAGCACCGGGGGGAGCTGGATTTTGGGAAGCTGCTTAAAGCACAAGCACGTGTTTGCAAGGCTGTTGCGGTGTTTTGCTGTTTTCCAGCTGCTCGTTGATGCGTCTGCCCCAATTCCAGCCACGCTGAAACACGATTCCATTTAGGGCAAAGGGAAATTGGGGGGGGGGTTTAAAAATAATCCTGAGCCATACTGCAAGCCAACGTGCAACTCCCCACGGCGTGGGCCAGTCGCCCATCCATGCCCCTGCAGCTCCTGCTGCGGGAACGGGGTGAAGACGGCGAGGCGGTTCCTGGCAGCAGGCACAGCGCGGTGCTCAGCCCACCCCAGAAGGACCCCGCGCCCAAGGAGGGCCCTTTTTCCCCCCCTCTCTCATCCTCGGCAACCCTGAGGAGCTGCAGTTCCAGCCTCCCCGTTTGAACGTGGGCACCCTTCTCCCCGAGAACTGGATGGAAACCAGCAGTGTCTTCGCAAGCTGCGAACGAGCTGCCAAGGCTTGGCAGGGAAAGGGCTCTCCGGCACCTCCGGCTCCGAAGGGAGCACTCCATTTCCAAGGCTGGCTCTGATCCTGCGGCGCGCGAGGCCCCTGGAGACGCCAGGGAGAGGCCCTCGCGCCGCCTCACAAGACGCCAACAGACGGTCTCGCGCAGGCCACAGCGCCCACGTCCCTACCTGGACCGCAGCGCGTCGGGCCAGGCACGCCTTCTCCTCCCGGATCTTCCGGCGTTCCTCGTCCTTCCGCTCGTGCAAATCCAGGATATTCCCTTCTTCCATCTGCTGCTGCCTTTCCTTCCAAAGGGGGTCCAAACAAGCGTTACCGAGAGCCCTCCAGCACCCGCCGCCCGCAGCGAAGTAGGAAAGGGCACAGCGCACCCAGGGTCACCCCATATCCCGGTTTTCCATCCCCCCCCACCCTCCCCTCTAGGGAAAGGGCCCTCAGGACAGCTCCACTTTGGAGCAGCTTATTTTCTCCAGATACTCAGTGTAATTATTAGTCATCTGGGTCTGAAACCACCGGGGAGACGAGGCTTAAAAATAGACTCACATGCCAGCGCTACGGAACCCTTCGTTACTGGGATAAATAATTAAACACAAAGACACGCAAATAGCTGCGGCTGACTCGTCACTCTAACGAGCCAACTCATTACCGACTCCCTGACAGGGTTTCCCTCCTTCAGCCACCAGCGTGTCCGAGCCAGTGAGAATTCAGCGGGATCCGTGCTACTGCGAAGGTCCCGCCGGCTCGCGGGCAAGGGGAGTTGGTAGCCCGGGGCCGTGCGGCGCTGAGCCCGGGGGTTCCCGGCCTGAACTCCCCCTGGACCAAACCCCTGCTTCCCCCTTACAGCACGTGGCTGCAGGGACGGGACCCTCCGCAGCTCTCTGGGATGCTGGATGGAAAGCCAAGACCCCCTCGTCTCCGACAGCTCGGGTGGAGGGTCTGGCGACTAAAGGGATGGGAATTCCCCCACCGGCGAGGCGAGCGGGACACGGGTGTCCGCAGGGTCCTGGCGGCGGCACTGACCTCCCTTTTGGAAGCCAGCAAGCGCCGCAGAGCCGCAGCTCCCGTCCTGCGCCGCTGCGAGTGGCGTCGGTACCAGCGCTGGATGGTCACGGCGGCCAAGTTCACCTGCTGAATGAACCTGCGGGGATGGGGAGGGTCAGCGCGGCCCTGGGATCTGGCAGCCGGCCGCCCACGGCACCGGGATTTCTCCCGTCCCCTCGCAGCCCAGCTCAACAAGGCCTTTTCCTGAATTTTGGGGCGGGAGGGACTCATGGCTTGGACGAGGACGACTCCGAGTCACGGGTGGGGTAAATCACCCGCTGCGGGTGCACTAGGAGGGTCCCTTCCCAACTCCAGAGCCCCAGAGGAGAGGAACAAAGCAGCACCAGGAGGCTCAGGCCCCGTCCCTCCAGCTCACCTCTCTGCCTCCTCCTCGGTCACCTCCCTCCTCCGGCGCAGGCCGCCGCCGCTGCTCTGGTTGTTGCAGGTCGCGATGTTGTTGCTGGAGAAATTCTTCTGAGACTTCACCAAGCTGCCGCTTTCACCCTCCTCGTTGGAGGTGGCCTTGACGACGTTGCTGAGGGAGAGGACGGAAGATTCTCGGCACCGTCCCGCGCGCCACGGGGTCAGCGCGGCCCCCAGCGCGCGCCACGCTTACTTGAGGGAGCTGGGTGCCTGGTTGGAGCTCTTGGGCGCGGGGCCCTTCTCAGAGGTGTAGTTGTTGTGCACCATGGTGGTGACGCAGTTGCCCATCGCCCCCTTGTTGCTCCTGTTGCGGAGGGAACACGAGGGCGTTAGGACTCGCCGCACCCGAAGGGGACGGCACGTACCATGGACGCGTTGCAACCCTCAACCGTCACCGTTTAGGGCGTCCCCCAAGGCGAGGCCTCGCGAGCGACTCGCTCATCCCCAGAACGCGCTCCCCAGTAGCCGTACGGTGGTGGACAGGCAGACACGGCCCGAGCAGAGCCGGCAGTTCAGGTTGCCCCACACGCAGCCTCGGCCTAAGTCTCTCCTGGCCCTGAAGGGTTCAGGTTTTACCCGTTCCCTTATTCCTAGAGCGAGCGCAGCCTCCCCCACGCATCAATCGAGCTCCTCCGCGGCTTCCAAACGCGTCTTGGCCGGCCAGCCTGGCTCACTGCCATCAGTCTGCCCCGCGCCTGCCCCCCGTGCCCGAGCACCGGCACCACCGGGTGTTTTCCCGGCGCAGTTCCTCCCAGCACCAGGCCGGCTCCGGCTCCGGGCCGCCCCTCGTACCTGTTGTTGGCGGTGAAGTTGGCTGCCAGCAGCACGGCGGCTTCTTTCTTCCTCATGCCCGACGGCGGCTCGATGCCGCGGGAGCCAGAGGGACTCGGGAGTGCTCGCGGCTGATCGTCCTGTCACGGAGTCAGCAGGCGTAAAGCGCCCAAACCCACGTCCTCGAGCACCACCCTCTTCCTTCACGAGCCCGTTTCTCCCCCGTAGGAGAAGCCCCCGTCGCACAGAGGCGCAGCCTCGAGGCTTTGCCCACGCCACGAGCGCGGCGGCGATGGGCCAACCACCCCGGCTCAGAGCCAACACAGGCCCGAGGCCCAGCCACGCGCTTCGGCCACCTGAACCCTCACGGTTCCACAGAGGAAGGACGAGCTGTACCACCCCGTCCTCAGGCCTAGGGACACCCTCCCACTCCTCCAGCACATCCAGTCACCCCTCAGGTGACAGCCACCCGCCCCAGGAGGCCGCTGTCCTCACCAAGACGTTCCACGTGGTTTTCTTTCCCGCGGAGGTTTGGCTCGGACTCGCCGCTTTCTTTCTTCCCCCAGATCCACTCTCGAAGAAGCTCAGGAAGTCCTCCGGCTGCTCGGAGCTTCAGCCCGAATCCAGGGAAGGCAGAGAGGAGAGAACACGTGTTCTGGAGTTAACACGGCCCGCAGGCCCGCGGCGCCAAGGGCGCGACGGCAGCGTTCTCACCCCACCCCGGCGAGAAGCGCGCTCCGATCGCGGCAGGGCGCTGGGAAAACGCAGGCAGCGTAGCGCCGAGGCACACCTACCCCCTCCCGCCGCGACGCGGGGGGGAGGATCGCGACACGGCCGCGGAAATCTAGGAACGACTCGGGTTTACGCAGAGCTTTAGGGCTCAGCGCGACGTGCGGCGACGAGACGTATTAAAGGGCGACGAGAGAAAGGAAAATCACGAGTCGGAGACGGCTCTAGGAGGTCACTGGAGACAGCAGGAGAAATTCCACCTCCTAACACAGCCCACGTACGGGCCGGAGGGTCCACGAGGGGCTCTTTTAAGTGAACAGTCCTGTCCCTTGGAATTAAATCCAGTGTCTTTTGCGACAGAGGCTTCCCAGCCACAGAAAACTCCTCTTTACTGCCCCAAATCCTAATCAAGCGACCTCCCTTCCAAAAAACCCCCAGGCCTGGCCTGCCAAGGCCAGGTTATAACCCCAACGTGCACGACGGAGCTCAACATCCGCCTCTGACAGGCTCCGGTTCCCTCACAGGACAGGGGAGGTCACGCAGACTCGGGGCGGGGGCCAGTCACAGTCCCACCCGTGGGACAGAGGCACACGGCCGGTGGCTGAAGCCGTACCTGCGCGTGCTGTTCACCCGCTGGTTAACCTGCGTGGTGCTGCTGGACCTCCGGAGGTTGTTCATGGCCCGGGATCCCGCATCTTCCTGCGGAGCGGAGAGCTAAATTCAGCGGCGATGATAAAGGAGAAGCACGGGCAGGCAGAGCTGGGATGTCTGGCCTAAGTGGGCTGTGAGTCAGGCAGCCTAAAATAGCACTGCGGGCGGTGCTACCCCCCGCGCGCAGCCCCGGCACGACGTTTCCGATGCCCCCGCGGCCGCCAACCTCGCCAGGGGACGCCTCGCTCCCTCTCCGGGCTCCGGCACCGCCGCTGAGGCAGCGGGAAGGATGCGTGAGCCCCCCAGAAGGGCCGTGCTCATCACCTGCCCTGGGAAGCAGGGCGAGGGAAGGCTGCCAAGGCAGCAGGGATCACTCAGCGGCGAGCGCAGAGACGCTTCGCTACCGGGTCTTAACAGAGCCCGGTAACTACCTGGGGCTCGTTCGCTCCGCTGGGAAAAACCGCTCCGAAGCCCCGGCTCAGCCAGAGCCCAGCTCCCGCGCACCCTGGCGGGGTGCTGGGCACGGCTGGGCCTGAACGCGCCGCAGCGTCCGGCGGAAGACCCCGGGAACTGGGGAGATTCCAGAGGGAAATCAGCACAGGGCAAGGAAGGGGGAAGCCTGACGCTTTCCCGCCTGCCCTCCCGCACACGTTTAAGCACGGAGAAGAGACCTGACGATCAGTCGAGGGCGACCAGGTTTGGAGGGAGCGCACGGCACCGCAGCACCTGGAGCTGCAGCTCCCACCAGCTCGATTTCCTCCCCCCTCGAAGCCTCCCCACCGTGCAACACGCTCCCAGGGGGGAGCCAGGACCCTCCCCGGTGCCACCTCCCGCCCCACGCTGCGGGATGAGCGCAGCCCAGCGTCGGACAGCGGGCACCGAGGCATCCCGCAGTCCACGCGCGCACCCCTCCCAGCCTCGAGCGGCGGGAGGGACGCAGGACCTCTCCCGCCAGGACTCACCGGGGCGTTCCTCTTCGGTTTGCCGTCGGCGGTGACGGAGACGGAGCGTGCCACGTGCTTGGCGGGAGAGGCGCTGCTGGGGCGGCGGGAGAACGGCGCCGGGAGGCCCGTCAGGATCAGATCCAGGCTGGCAGAACCGGCGCCCTGGAAGGAGGAGCTGCCGCGGGTACTCTTCATGCTCGAGCAGAGAGAAGGGGCCCTGGAAGCAGAGCGCAGACGGAGGAGTGAAGGCGCGAGGAGCGCGCCCAGCCTCGTGCGGCCAAGCCAACCACCCGCTCTGCCCCCAGCTCTCTCCTGCGAACACCGTCCCGCGCAGCCGTAACCGTCTTCAGGTGGCACAAAACACCCTCCTCCGTGTTCCCACACCCCAGACAACCCCGAACACGAGGCCTGGAGCGGCTTCAGGTGCACACTCCTCGCTGCTTTGACCCAACGCCCTGGCCGGCCCACATCCCGCTGCCCCGTTTACAGGCTGGGACTCTCTCTCCGAGGCCAAGGGACAGCTAACACCACGGAGAAGAGCGCCCGCTCCCCACACCGGGCTCCGTCACTCCACCCAGACCGTGCTGGGGCGAGGATGGGGCGAGCCCAGCGCGGCCCCTGCTGCTAAGGCCGGGGGTTCAGCTCACCGGGCCCCGGGGGCGACGCTGAGGAAGCGCCTGGGCAGCTCCCGAGGGATCCTTCCCCCAACCTCTGCCAAGAGGCCGTTCGGGAGCGGCCGTGCCCTCCCCGCGGGCACGCGGAGGGCTGAGCCCCCTTCCCAGCTCGGGGCGCGGCCCCCCCAGCCCCGTCGCTTTATTTCTTCGCTCCGCACAAGCCACCCCTAAGCCCACCTCCCCCGGCAGCTCCGGTCTCACCCTGGGGCCCCGGCAGAGCCCGTGGCAACCCCTCCGGCTCCAAGAAGCCGGGGAAACAAAAGGCTCTCCATGGAAACCCCCGGGCTCGAGCCAGGAAAACCGGGCTCAGGACCTGAGCCCGGGCCCGGGCCCCCCAGGTCCCGGACCCCCAGGCCCCAGGCCACCCAGGCCCCGGACCCTCACGCCCCGGACACCCAGGCCCCGGGACACCCAGGCCCCGGGACACCCAGGCCCCAGACACCCACGCCCCGGACCCCCACGCCCCGGGACCCCCAGGCTCCGGAACCCCACGCCCCGGACCCCCACGCCCCGGGACCCCCAGGCTCCGGAACCCCACGCCCCGGACCCCCACGCCCCGGGACCCCCACGCCCCGGGACCCCCAGGCCCTGGACACCCAGGCCCCCAAGCCCCCAGACCCCACGGGGGCGGGCAGAGGCGGGTGAGGGGCTGCCAGCAGCCAGCAAAGCCCAGAGGAAGGTGAGAGGGACCCGCGACCCCCCGGGGCCTCCTGAGGGGGCAGCACCGAGGGCGAGGCCGGTGCAGGGACCGGGGGGTTCAGCCCCGGCCTCACCCGAGGCTCCGGCCCCTCCTTACCCGGCTCCAGCCCCCCGCCCGGAGGCCCCGGGGTGCCGCTGCGAGGCCCCAGCCCCCCCGTACCCCGACCCGGTCGGAGCAGGCCCCGGTACCGGTTCGCCCCCCCCGCGCCGCCTACCGCCGCCACCGCCGCGCGCACCGGCCCGCCCCAGCCATTGGGCGGAGCGAGAGGAGGTGGCGACCAATCGAAAGGGAGGGGCGGGACGAAGAGAAGAGAGAGGATAGGTTGATGGGGAGAAAGGGGTGGGAGAAGGGCGGGGCGATGGGAGAGGCCTGGGGAGGGGATGGTGGGCGGGGCAGAGGGAAGGCGGGTGGGATGTCATTGGGTTAGAGGCGGGGCCAGGGGCGGGGGCTTTGGGGGGGTGGGCGGGGCGAAGGGCGGTGCTTGCCCTACGGGCAGGGGGAGCTGGGGGAGCTGTGGGGTGGGCCCAGCTGTGGGCTGGGGGGATCTGGGGGGCTGGGCGAGCTGTGGAGTGGGCCCAGATGTGGGCTGGGGGGGATCTATGGGGCAGGGGGAGCTGTGGGGTGGGCCCAGCTGTGGGCTGGGGGGATCTGGGGGGCTGGGCGAGCTGTGGGGTGGGCCCACCTGAGGGCTGGGGGGATCTATGGGGCAGGGGGAGCTGTGGGGTGGGTTCAGCTGAGGGCTGGGGGGATCTGGGGGGCTGGGGGAGCTGTGGGGTGGGCCCAGATGTGGGCTGGGGGGATCTATGGGGCAGGGGGAGCTATGGGGTGGGCCCACCTGAGGGATGGGGGGATCTGGGGGGCAGGGGAACTGTGGGGCAGGCTCCAGCAACGGCACAGAAAGAAGTCGCAGGTTCCCAGTCCCAAGTGTGGGGTTTATTGGTGGGTCCCGGCCCCACAGGGACGGCACCTTCTCCCGCCCCAGCCCCACAGCCTCGGGGGGGATGGAGCCGGGGGGTATCCGGAGGTAGCGGGCTACCCAGGAGCATCCCAAGGACATTCCAGGGTCCCCAAACTGCCCCCCAGCTCAGCGCCGGTGGGCAAGCGCCCAGCGAGCCGGGTGTGGGAGCCGCTGGCCGCCCACGGAGAAGCCCCCAGGGCGGGGGGCACGGCGCAACAGGCCCCACAGGGAGGGAGGGCAAAGCCCCCGCAGCCCCCCGGGGGCCTGACGGCAGCTACATGTTGAGAAAGGCGAAGGCCGAGGGCTGCCGGCCGCCCTCTGCGTCCGGCCGCCCGTCCGGGGGCCGGGCCAGCGTCCGTGGCCGCGCCGGCGGAGCGTCCGAGCAGAGCGCCGGGCCGGGCCGGGCCAGCAGCTCCATGCCGGCGAAGAGGGAGAGGCTGCGGGGGGGCGCAGGGGTACCCGCCGTGTCCCCCGCCAGCCTGCTCGCCACCTCCTGCTCGCGGGGACAGGCCGGCACCGCCGCCCCGGGCCACCCGCGGGTCTCCGCTTCCACCCCCTGCTCCTCGCCGCCGGCCGGCGCGGCCACGGGAAGCGGGACCGCGCTCAGGGGGGTGAGGATGCTCTCGCCTGCCAGGGGCACCGTGTCCGTCAGCAGGTCTGCGGCGCACGGGGCTGAGCCCGCGGCGAGGGCAGACGCGTCCGAGTCCCGGCGGGAGCTCTTCGTGGAGGGCTGGTCTCTGCAGAGCGCCTCGAACTGCCGCAGGATCTGGGAGAGGAGCAGGATGGGCGGGAGGGAGAGCGGCATCGGGAAGGGAGCCCGGCCCCGGCGCCTTTTCCCCTCCCAGGGCTCAGCCTTGTCTCCCGGGAAGAGCATCACAGCCCCACGTTCCTGGGAGAGGTGGCCAATTCCCTCCCCTCCGGGACACTCGGGGAACCATCCCCAGGAGCCCGGCGTCCCTAAGGATGGGCAGAGCAGGTCCCGGGATCCCCCAGCCCCGGGAAGCGGGCACGTCCCGGGACTCACCTTCGTTGCTCGGTTGGCGACGGGGCCGGGGCTGCCTTGGCTGAGCTGCCGCAGGCGCTGCCGCGTGACGGCAAAGATCTGGTCCAGGGAGAGCAGGTCGGAGCACACGAGGGAGGAGATGGCGCACATGGATCTCTGCGGAGAGCGGAGCGCGGCGGAGCGCGGCTGAGCGCGGCAGGCGGGGACGGGCAGGCGCCGGAACGCCGCGGCCCGGCGGCGCCTGGTCCCGCCCGCGCAGCGGCACAGCCGGGGTTGGGCGGCACGGCGGGCACGTGCCGGCGCGGCACGGAGGGACTCACCATGCGGATGCTGTCGCTGGGATCCTCCAGCGCCCGGCTGAGCAGCTCCAGCACCACCTCGCAGTTCAGCAGCCCGCATCTGGCCGAGGGGGAGGGGTCACGGCCGCGCCGGCTGCACCCGCCGCCCCCGGAGCCCGTCGCCCTCCTGCCTGGCAGCGTTTCGGCCTCGGAGATCCAGGCCAAGGTAGCCAGGGGGGGTGAGAAGGGTCCGGGCTGCCCCTCGAAGCCCCCCCGCACGCTCCCCACCATCCCGGGGGAGCACTTACTCCTTGACGAAGTGCTGCGCTTCCTCCCTGGTGAGGAAGACCCTGGCGCTGCGGGTCAGCGCCGACACCAGGCTCACCTCCCGCACGCAGTCGCTCAGGCTGTCAGCGTCCACCCTGCTCGGGGAGGTGCCTCGGTGGGGACAGGGGACAGCCCTGCTCCCTCCTGGGGACCCCAGCGCGGACCCCATCGCCCTCTGCGGCCAGGGAGGCCCCTCCCAAATCCGTTCCCACGGCTCGGCTCGCCCGTGGGCTGCCGGAGCTGGGAGGATGAAGGTGCCAGGAGGAATCCAGCCCGGCAGCGCCAAGGGACTCCAATTAACCGCGTGGGAAACGAGGGCAGCGCTCCCGGAGATGAAGGAAGCATCTCGGAAGGTCCCAGGGGAAGGGGAGCGCCCCGTGGCCGCGCTCTCACCTCTCGGCCACGTGGGTCAGGTCCCGGCTGGCCCCGGAGTGGCTGTCGCTGCCCGATTTGCTGCCGGAATCCGAGGTGCGGCTCATCTCGCCGCTGCCCTGCGAGGAGTCCTGGGAGCTGTGCCCGCTGTCTGCCTCCTCCCAGCCACCCCCGGCCAGCCCCGGCTGGTGGCTCACTGCAGGGACAGCAGCCGTGAGGCGCTGACCCCCAAACCAGCCCCACTACCTCGTGGGGACCACCCACCCCCCTGGGCCCCTCAGCAGCCGACGGCCGCCCCAGCGCAGGGACTTACCTCGGGCGCTGTGTGCTGCGGTGGCTGCCGGTGGCTTCGCAGCCCCGGGCGGGCTCCCAGGGGGAGAGGGGGCTCTCACGGGCTGGTAGGCATCTTCGTGGAGCTCCCTGGTGCGAGGCCGGGGCCCCTCCGGGGCGGGGAGCACAGCCTGGGCCACCGCTTCGGCTGCTCGCTGGATGGTGCTGAGCAGGGCTCCCCCCGTCGAAGCTGGGGAGAGGCCGGGGTGTCCGTCGGGGGCTTCCCAGGGGGCTCAGCCCAACCCCCCGGCACCCACCGCCTCGCAGGGTGACAGGAGGGGACGGTGGGGACCTGCCGGCAGAGAGGAGCGGCCCCAGCAGCCGGGCTCAGAGCGCGAGGGACGTCCGGATGGACGAGGGGGATGGGGAATTCCTGGGAGCCACTGGGATGAGGCTCCCGTGTCCCTGTCACACCTCCCAGCAGGGAAGGGACCCGGCGGAGCCCCCACTGCCAGCCCCCCGCCATCAGACGGTTTGGGAAAGGGAAGAACTGCACAAAGGGTGGCTCTGAGACACCCAAAAGCATCTCCGAGTGCCGGGAGCCGGCTCCAAGCCCAGGCATGACCCCGGGGCTGCGGCCTCGCGGCACAGGACCGAGCAGGGGACCCACACGGGGCGGGGGGGGCACAGCCAGGACTTACCGGAGCCGCTTTTCTCACCGCTGAAGCCGAATCCTTGCAGGGAGCCGCAGGGGCCGGGGCTGGAGCCCATGCCTGGGGGAGACACGGGGCAGGTTCAGGGGGAGAACAGGCGCTCGGGGTCACCCTCCGCTGCTGGCCCTCCCCCCCCGGAGGGTCAGGGACCTGCACTCACCCGCGGGAGGCAGGGGACGGGCGGGCAGCGTGGCAGGCTGGGGGAGCGGCGTATCTGAGAAGAGAACACTGGCCAAATCCTGTGGGGAGAGAGGGGAGCGCGGTCGGAGAGCTGGGGAGCGCCAGGCCCCCCGGCCGGGCCTCAAGGCGGGGGTCAGCGGTCACTCACCTGCGCGGCCGCCCGGACCTTCTGGTTCAAGCTGTTTCCATGGAGGGGGTCAGGGGGCGCAGAGAACGCTGCAAGGCACGAGGGAGGGAGGGATGGGGGACACTCGGCTCCCGGGCAGGGAGCAGGATGGGGCAGGACCCCAGCCCTGACGGCCGGAGCGACCCTCGCAGGTCGCAGCCACTCTGGGCTCCGCAGCACTGCGTAGGGCCGCTCCCGGCTCTCCCGCCCCAGCCCCCCCGCTCCTCGCCCCCTCACCCGCTGCCTCCCGGATGAAGCAGGCGTTCCTCTTCAGCTGCAGGACGAACTGGGGGGAGCCCTGGGCGCTCGCGTGCCGCAGGATCTTCAGCACCTGCGGACGCGGGGTGAGGAGGCCGAGCCGTGGCTGCCCTGCCAGCCCCCGGCACGGCCCGCGCTCCATCGCCGCGACCCCGGGGCCCCCCCTCGGCCCCCCCCTGCGCCCCACCTTCAGCTTGACGTGGCAGGAGCTGCTCTGCAGGCGGCTGAGGAGATGCTCCAGGAGGCACTGGCTGCTGCCGGGCGACTCGTGGGAGATCTCTGGGGTGGGAGTTACGGATCCTGCTCTCCCCAGCGGGGCTGCAGCCCCCTCCTGACCCCCAGAGCCCCACCCCAGCCCCCTCCCGGCCCCTAGAGCCCCACCCCAGCCCCCCCCCGGCCCCCAGGGCCCCCCCCCCAACCCCCCCCGCCCCTCTGAAGGATACTGGCGATCTCCTCAAACAGGTACCCGGGGCAGGGGGTGTCGTCGTCCGCCGTGGCCCTCAGCAGCACCGGCAGCTGGGGGAGGGGCGAGCGGCGTGAGAGGGGCCGAGTCCCGGGGTGGGGTCTGGGCTCCGGGTGGGGCCCGGGCCCGGCCCCACGACCCCCGCCGGCGCCGTGTAAAGGCGCCATAGAAGCCCCCTCCCCACCACACCACCGCGCTGACGTCACAGCCCGCGAAATGAGTGACGCCACAGTGATGACATCAGAGTGTAAGGGCGAGGCTGGGGGGGATCGCGGCAAGGCCGAGGGGCCCGGGCTCCGACAGCACCGGAGGTGGGATGACGTCACGGGTGGCGGGATGACGTCACGTCCCCAGGCAGCCCCCCGCCCAGGTCCCACTCCCCTCCTCTCCCCCTCCCGGCCCGGCCCGGCCCGTACCCGGCTCAGGAAACTCAACCGGTCTCTCAGCGGCGCCGCCATGACACACCCGGCGCCGGCCGTGCCCGGCCTGCAAGCGGCCTCGAAGCTCCGCCCCCCGGAAGACGTTGCGCGCCAATGAGAGTGCGAGACGCTGCCGCTCGGCCAGTCCCCGGCGGGGGGAGGCGGAGCTTTGGGCGGAAGTGGCTCGCGAGGTTGAGGCCGGCGACAAAAGGGCGGGAGATAGGAAGTAAACAACTGGCACCTCTACCACTCAGCGCTACCCGTGACGATGGACCAATCAGAGGGTGGGCGGCGCGAGTGACCAATCCACGCTTCCGACAAGCCATTTCGGCCAACCCGAGAAGGACGAGGGGATGACCTTCAGCTATCATCCAATCAGAGAGCGAGTAAGCTTTGATAAGGCATTCCGAGTCACCTATCGACAAGCCCGAGAGGCGGGCGTCCCCGACACCCAATGACAAGGCGCGGCTCTTTGATGAGCGGGACGTGTGGCCAATCGCGGCCGTTCCGCCATGGCGGCGCCCGGGCCGTGAGGCGGCGGCGGCGGCGATGTCGGGCCGGGGCGTCTGGCTGCGGGCGCGGGCGCGGCTGCGGCGCTTCCCCGCGCTGCTGGCGGGCTGCGGGGAGCAGGTGGGGCCACGGGCGGGCAGGGGGGGCAGCGGCGGCGGCTTCGGGGGGCGCGGCCCGGTGAGCCCGGCGCCCCGCTCCGGTTCCCCGTGGTTTCTCGCAGGCGGCTGCCTACGGCCGGTGCGTGGCCGCGGCGGCGGCCGGGACGGCGGAGCTGCGACGGGACGCCTGCCTGGAGGAGTTCCGGGCGCTGCAGGACTGCTTCGCCCGGGCGGTAGGTCCCGGCAGCCACCCCCGGTCCCGGCTCCGGTGGCCTCAGCCCGGCCTGAACCGCGACTCTTTGCAGGCGAAGGCGGCGCCGAAGTGACGGCCCCGGCGGCCCCAGCGTGACGGCCCCGGCGCCACTCACCGCGCGCACCGGCCTGGAGACGCTTCGGAGAAATAAAATCCCTCCAACACGACCCGGTTTGTCCTTAAATCACAGAACGAGGAGGGCTCCGGCACCCACCGGCACCCACCGGCCCCGGGGCTGCTGCAGGCCGCGGCCCGGGTGCCCGAGGACGCAGCCGTGGGGCGAGCGGCAGCCCCGGCCCTGCTGCTGCCTGCCCGCGCCGGGCGAGGGGAGCGGGAGGGGGGGCAGCATCCCCTCCGCAGCGTCCCCAGCAGCGGGGGGGGGCAAATCTCAAAAAAAAGACCCCAAAAAAGCCTGTTTAGCGCCAAAATCGTGACGCCCCGTGGGTACGGCGACAAGGAGACGCCGCTGCCTGCCCGGGAGCTGCTGCCCCAGGGCCGAGGAAGGCTCATTCGTCTCTTTTTTTTTGGTTTACAAAAGAAAAGGAGATTTCAGAGCAAAACGCTTCAGCTCGCTTTATTGATCAGCTCAGCCGCCCCCCCGGGCTCGCCCCACTGCGAGCAATCCCCCGCAGGCAGAGGCGACGCAGCTCCTACCGGCTTCCAACCCGGCTTTGAGGGGGCCCACGGCATTCCGAGGAATGTCAGGAGCATCTTTGGTCCTTCACCTTCACACACACACACACACACGATGCCGGAGCCTGCCCGCGCTGCCCGGCAGAGCACAGGGCAGGAAGGGGCACCTCCAGCTCCCCCTCGGCGTCGGAAAGGCTGGTTGGTGCCGCCGGGGACAAAGCCTGGCCCTGGGCTCCGCAGGGGACAAAGCCCGGACCCGTCCACAGCCCTGGGCTCCGGAGGGGACAAAGCCCGGACCCGTCTGCGGCCCTGGGCTCTGGAGGGGACAAAGCCTGGACCCCAGAGGGGACAAAGCCTGAACCCGTCCGCGGCTCTGGGCTCCGGAGGGGACAAAGCCTGGACCCCAGAGGGGACAAAGCCTGGACCTGTCTGCAGCCCTGGACTCCGCAGGGGACAAAGCCTGGACCCCAGAGGGGACAAAGCCTGGACCCATCCGTGGCCCTGGGCTCCGGAGGGGACAAAGCCTGGACCCATCTGTGGCCCTGGGCTCTGCAGGGGACAAAGCCTGGCCCTGGGCTCCAGAAGGGACAAAGCCTGGACCCCAGAGAGGACAAAGCCTGGACCCGTCCGCAGCCCTGGGCTCCACAGGGGACAAAGCCTGGACCCGTCCGCGGCTCTGGGCTCTGCAGGGGACAAAGGCTGGACCCCAGAGGGGACAAAGCCTGAACCCGTCCGCAGCCCTGGACTCCGGAGGGGACAAAGCCCGGACCCCACAGGGGACAAAGCCCGGACCCGTCTGCAGCCCTGGGCTCCGGAGGGGACAAAGCCTGGACCCCAGAGGGGACAAAGGCTGGACCCGTCTGCAGCCCTGGGCTCCGCAGGGGACAAAGCCTGGACCCCAGAGGGGACAAAGCCTGAACCCGTCCGCAGCCCTGGACTCCGGAGGGGACAAAGCCCGGACCCCACAGGGGACAAAGCCCGGACCCGTCTGCAGCCCTGGGCTCCGGAGGGGACAAAGCCTGGACCCCAGAGGGGACAAAGGCTGGACCCGTCTGCAGCCCTGGGCTCCGCAGGGGACAAAGCCTGGACCCCAGAGGGGACAAAGCCTGGACCCGTCCGCGGCCCTGGGCTCCGGAGCCCGCTGCCGTCCTGGGGCAGGGCGCGGCGGCAGAGCAGCTCCGGGGCCGCCGGCTGCGGCGCTTGTGCTTTAAAAGACAGCGTGATGGAGAAGCTGGCGCGTGGCACGGGGGGAGCCCTGAGGGTTAAGGCCGTGACAGCCACGGGGACGTAGCGCGGTGGGTCCTCCTGAAGGAGTTCGCCTGGATCCGTGGCTCCGGGACATTTTAACGAGCAATTAAGACGACACCCATGGAGCGAGGGGCATGTGTGCCGGGTGGGCGGCAGCCTCCGACTGCCAGAGCGGGCAGGAGCGAGCAGAGCTCCGGAGCGAGCGGAACCGGACAGTCCCAACGTGTCCGCCACCCTCCCCCGGGCTCTGCGAGGTCCCGTCGGACACGGACTCCACGGGGCTGCTCCACCCAAGACACTTGGAGATAACGGATATAAAAAAACCACCACAGTGATGAGGTCTGTAGACTCCAGGCTGGAGAATTTTCAGCCATCCGAGGGAGAGCTTTGGGATTCGATTTCGTACATTCTCCAAGTCAGGGTGTAAAAACAAAAACCCAAACCAACAAGCGAACCCAACAGAAAAACCCTCCCCACCGCACAGGGACGGATCGCTGGGAGCCTGGGGCCGAGCAGGGCTCTCGCACCAGCTCTCCTCGCTCACCAACCACGTTTCCAGGGCGGAGCGCGGATGTCGAACGGCGCGGAGGGGGGCTGGGAAGGGCACGCACGACTCCACCGCAGTACGACGAGGTAGGTACGCTTGAGCCCCCGCGCCCAGCTTTTGTTCCCGGATTAATCGCCTCTTGCAGAAAAACCGAGCTGGGAAGGGGATGGAGGGGGGGTCCCGCAGTTTGCAGCCCCCCCGGGGTTGAGCTTCGTAATGCACTTTGGGCAAGGAGAAGTCAAGCTTGAAAGCACGGATGGGAGCTGAGTGTCCGGGGGGGTGGGGAGAGCAAAGCCCCGTGTTATTGCTCGCGTGGCCGAATCCCTGGGAGCAGGGGCAGCGCGACGGCGGTCGCTGCGCCCGTTTAAGGCAGCGTTCCCACTGAACGAGGTTCCTAAAGCACAGCTATCTCCTAAACACGCAAGGCTAACGGCTCCCACGTCACGAGGAGCAACCAAAACTGGTCCTCAGCGCAGGACTTGACGCTTCTCTGGGATAAAGCCCTTCCCGAGACGCGCGATCCCCGGGTTCCCGCCTCCCGCGGCCCCGGATGTCACCCCCACGCAGGCTGGGGGAAGGAATCCGAGGCAGGAGGAGGCAGGGGAACCTCGTGGATGGCCGCCTCGGTTCCGGGAAGGGGGTGGAAAAGGCAACTGGATATGAACGAGACACCGAAGATCCTTGGAAAGGAGCCGAGGGAGACGGCGACCTCTGAAAGCCAGAGGGCAGCGGGAGCTTTGCTTCCAGGGTTGCCGTCTCCGCAGAGCACGGGGGAGGTGTTGCCGCGGCGGCGAAGCCCACGGTTCTCCGGTTCTCCGGAGGATGCTCCAGGATCCAAAAGGATCCTCCCCCCTCAGTGGATCCAAGCGCTACATCCAGTAAAGTGCTGCTGGCTCGGAGCAACCGCGGGTAAAACCCAGGCGGTTAATCCAACCTTCCCCGCGGAGCTCTCAGCCCCGCGGCCACCCACCGCGCACGACCCGCTCACCGGCTCCCATCCGCCTGCGTCGCCTGCTTGATCCGCCGGCTGTGGACCACCTGCTGAGCCCCCTCCGCCACCTGGTTTAACCGCGTCTCCAGGGCGCTCCGGAGGTCGTTGACTTTCACATCTGGAAGGGGGTTGAGGCCAATGAAGACCCCCGCCCCCCCCGCAGCCTCCTCCTCCTCCTCGGGAGGCAGCAGGTCCCGTCTCCTCCGGCGGAGGTCCAGATCCGCCTGCAGCTTCAGGTCCCGGTTTGGTTTGACATCGTGGTCTGGCTGCTGGTCCCCGTGGGCGGCGCCTCCCTTCTCCGGTTTTTGGGCAGGAGCGTTCTCGGGGGCTGGTTTCTTCTCGGCGCCGTCGGAGCGCGCTCCCTCCCCGCGCCTCTGCTTGCTCTGGGGACCTCCCTGCGCATCCCAGGCCACGTCCTCCGGCGGAGCTCCTTCCCTTTCCTCCTCTTCGCCAACGGGCGAGGCCTGCTGCCGCCTGCCCGCACCCTCGCCTCCCTCGGGATCTGCAGCTCCCTGGCGTTCCCGTAGGTGCTGCTCGCTCTCCGCCACGTCCCTTTTACTGGAGGAGGCCGGCGCTGCCAGGTCTCTGGGCTCCACCTGACTCAGGGCTTTGGCTTTGAGGTCTATTCCTGAGTCTCTTTCCAGGCTCTTTCCTGCTACTCCCTGAACTTTGGCAGCCCCCAGCTGTTCTCTTTGGATGGGAGCTGTAGCTGCTTCCACGGCTTTCAGGGAATTCTTCTTCTCGTGGACGTCTCTTCCAGCTTTGGCTTCGTGACCTCCTCCTAAATCCTCCGCCAAGGACTTCTTTTCCAGGTGGCTTCTGGCTGCTGGAATGTGCTGGGCATCCCCGGGAAGGGGATCCCGGTTCTCCGCCGGATTTTTAACAGCTCTGTCGTTCTCCTGTGGCAGCACCTTGGGAGGAACCCCGGGAATCTCACGCCTGTGCCCAGCCTCTTCCAGCTTTCCCACAGTCCCCCTGCGCTGTTCCACGGAATCAGCGGGATGCCCACCCGGGCCCTGCGCAGGCAGCTCCGGCTCTTTGCCGAGCAACTTCGCGGCAGCTTCTTGCTTAGCCCCGAGGCCGTCGTCCTCCTGCCTGGAGACAGGCACGGCCAAATCCTGCTGCGTCTCCGCTGCGGAACAAAAACCGACACGTCAAAGCTTTCCCTTCCGACCGGCGCCGGATTCCCTTCTCCCACCGCCACGTCCTGCCCGACAGGGAACGGGAGAAGAGATCGCACCGCCCGCAGCCACGCGGGAAAACAAGGGGAGCCGTGGGGGAGAGCGTTATCCCCGCGGTCAGGAGCCAGAGATCCCCAGCTTGGAGCTCAGGGTGGGGTTTTTGGAGAGCGGGCCCTGCCCCGTGCCAAGGGACGCGGATCGCTCCCGGCCCGCTTTTAAAGGTGTGTTGAGCAGTGGTGGGTCCGTGGAGGGGTCCCGCTCCACGTTGGCGATGCCCTTACCTTGCTTTGGCTTCTCCTCTCCCTCCTCCTGCCTTTGCTGGTGGATCTCCTTGTGCTGCTCTTCAATTACGGCCAGGAGTTTTGCTTGCTGGTCAAGCAGCTGCTTCTGCTGGACCTGCTGTTCTTTGATCACCTGCAGCAGCACGGCATGGTCGAGCAGCTTCGCCTGCCCCGCTTCTAGGAAAGCAAAAATAAGGAAGGCAATAAAAACCCGTGGCCTGAACCCCCTCACCGACCACCTCTCGGCGCTGGAGGAGCTGCACGCCTTCCCCCGGCAGGAGGGTCCGACCCTGCGAACCCTGCCTGGGGGGAGGGGAAGGTCGCGGCACAGCTCCGCTGCTGGCGAGCACGGCGGTGCCGCTTTCCGAACCTCCACCGAGGGCGGCAGCCGGAAGCCCAGACCGGGCGCTCACTACCCTCCCCAAAAAGATTTGGGCTCAAAACCGAGCTCTCACGGACTGCTCAGGGAGAGGAGCCGTGAGGAAGAGGGGAGCAGCTCCGCTGGGATCCCATGGAAGGATGAGGGAGCTGCTTGGCACGGGAGCTGGAGTCGGTCGAGAGCGAGGGGTTCGGCAGCCCGAGCGGGACAAGACACTTTTAAACCTGCCTGCGGTGCCTCGGGAAGCCCCAGCGCTGCCGCAGTCGGCTTCTCCAACGCAGGCGATGGCTGAATCCACCGCAGAGGCTTCATCCCAGCTAAACCGAGCCTAACAGGCCATCTTAGGAGGACCTGGAAGAGGCCAGCTATGGTGCAGCACCGGGAGCTGCCCTCAGAGGGAAATTCCCCACGTGGTGGGATAACCCGACACGGAAACACCGACCCAGCACATGAGGGACGGACGCTGAGCTACGTCTCTTCAGGGCGCGAGTCCTGGGTTACAGCCAGCGTGGTGAGAGGCTGCCACTGTCCCTTCTCCCGGTTTAGCCAAGCGAAGGAAGTGTTTTCCTGGCCCACATCAGGAAAACACCCACCGAACAATCCAGGTTTTTGGCTTAGAGCACGGAGAAAGGGCCGGGATCCGAGCAGCAATTAATGGTTTAACAGCCCAGAGCTCCCGGTGGCCAAGGCAGGTCGAAACCACAGCGGCACCAACAGCCAGCCCCACGCTCCGCCGAGCCACCACGGCAGTAACACCCAGCTCCCCACGCCCACAGGAGGAAATCCCCGCACGCCGGCCCTTCGCCACCACCAAGTCGCACAAAACGAAGCGCGTTTCGGGCCAAGCCAAGGCGACTCAATGTCAATTCGCACAAACTATCAGTCCCCGCTCGGCACGGAGCCATTGAGCCCCGGCTCGGCACGGAGCCGTTGAGCCCCCGCTCGGCACGGAGCCGTTGAGCCCCCGCTCGGCACGGAGCCGTTGAGCCCCGGCTCTGCACGGAGCCGTTGAGCCCCCACTCGGCACGGAGCCGCTGAGTCCCCGCTCGGCACGGAGCCGTTGAACCCCGCTCGGCACGGAGCCGTTCAGCCCCCGCTCGGCACGGAGCCGTTGAGTCCCTGGCTCGGCACGGAGCCGTTGAGCCCCCGCTCGGCACGGAGCCGCTGAGCCCCCGCTCGGCACGGAGCCGTTGAGCCCCGGCTCGGCACGGAGCCGCTGAGCCCCCGCTCGGCACGGAGCCGTTGAGCCCCGGCTCGGCACGGAGCCGCTGAGTCCCCGCTCGGCACGGAGTCGTTGAACCCCGCTCGGCACGGAGCCGTTGAGTTCCGGCTCGGCACGGAGCTGTTGCTGCTTTTCTGCGCCCAGACGGACACCCAGACGTATCGTACCTGCAGAGCGTGAACCCAAATCGCTCTCCTCCCACCCAACAAGCAGCTTTCCACCAAAACTCAGGGTGTTTCCAGACTATTACGCCCCCCCCAGGAAATGAAAGTCTCAATTAACAACCTGTAAAACACCACTTCAGTTAAAAAGGGATGCTGTCCGGGTTAATCCTTCTCCAGCACACGCTGCCTATCCTCATCCCAAATTATAGAGAGGTATTTCCAGTTCGGTTATGGCACTGTATGGCCCTGGAATTCCCCTTTTCGCTCCGTTGCGGAAAGCTGGGCTGCGAGGGGGAACTCGGTCCTTTCCAGAGAGCAACTGACTTCTCGAGATCTGTTTATTTTTTGCACTTTGCCCCAAATAAACGATGGAAACAGAAGTTGTTTCTAATTTCTCGCTCTCCAAGCCAGCCCGGCTCGGCAGGGGAACGTTGGGGTTGAAGAGGCAGCAGGCAAAGGTTTAACTCCTTGCGAGCTCTGCGAACGTGTAACTCCCGAACCCTCAACGGTTGGGATGCAGGGCTCAGCCCGTGCTTTGGCTGTATTTTAACAGGCACTCTTCAGAAAAACCACCTTCAACAGTTATAAAATCGAAGTACCTGAGTTCACGCGGCCCAGGGAGCACCCAGCAACAGTCCCGGCGAGGCAGCTGCTGGCAGGGAGCATCCGCAGGCTGCACGCCCGCTGCCTCGCTCCCGAAACGCCTTTCCAACCTCTCCACCCTCTGCCAGCCCCCGGGTACGAGGCTCAGCTCAGAGCAGAGGAGCAGAACAAGCCCAGAGCATCCCTGGCGAGTCCCACACAGAGATGGAAAACCCCAAGTCCTTTCATCCTCACTGAGGCGTCAAGAGTCCGCACAGTCCTTACCCGGCGCCACCTCTTTGTGCTCTGCTTTTAAAGTCCCGTTGTGATGCAGAACAGAAAAAATTCATTAGAAACCCAAGGTGTAACCCCCAAACGAAGAGGAGCAGAGTCTGCCCGCTGCCGTCGCTCACAGGGCCCAACGCCCAGCATAGAGCCCCAGAACTGCTTGGGTTGGGAGGGACCTTATAGCCCACCCCCTGCCACGGGCAGGGACACCTTCCATAGCTCAGGGTGCTCCAAGCCTCCTCCAGCCTGGCCTTGGACACTCCCAGGGATGGGGCAGCCACAGCTTCTCTGGGAACCTGTCCCAGTGCCCCCCACCCTCTCCGGGAAGAATTCCTTCCTGATGGCCCATTTCCATCTCCCTCTTTCTGTTTAAACCCATCACCCCTTGTCCTGTCACTCCCTGCCCTTGGGAAAAGCCCCCCCCAGCTTTCTTGTATCCCCCCTCCAGGCACTGGAAGGGGCTCTGAGGTCTCCCTGGAGCCTTCCCTTCTCCAGGCTGAACCCCCCAACCCCCCCAGCCTGTCCCCATGGCAGAGGGGCTCCAGCCCTCGGAGCATCTCCGTGGCCTCCCCTGGCCTCGCTCCAACCGGTCGATAACAGTGACCAGAACCAGCACCCACCGTGCTGCCGGGTCCCGTTCCGCACCAAGAGCGGCGCTGGCTGGCACCGTCCTCCCGCAGAGCGAAATCCCGCACCCGGGGAAGCACACTCACCTTCCAGCCTGCTCTCCGCATTCTCCTGTTGCTTGTCCTCGGTGTTCCGGCTCTCCCTCGGCTCCAGTTGATCCGGGAGGGCCAGCTCCTGCTTTTCACCTGCAGACCAACAGACCTTTGCAGTCAGTAAGGCCGCTCCAGCAGCAGATGTTCTCTGAAACGACTCCACGTTGTGGCTGTCCCTCCCCTAACGCCGGCACAGTTTATATTCCAGGGAAGTAATAAAAAAACCCCATATTTAACGATCTTATAGACTCGTGGCAGCGAGCCAGCGTTAACTACCTCAGCCAATTAAAATGCAAGCGTGGTTCTAACTAGCTCCGAGACGGGCACTGAGCAATGTGTTACCTGTCAAGATCTCCCGGCTCCGCGTCCCCAGCGAGTTCGGAGACGCACGGGAACAGCACGGCACCTGACATTTAGCAGGCTGGCAAACAACTGTTTGACAGATATTACGGGAGCTGTCAAAGCCACCGGATTCCTCCTTTTCCCAGCAGCTGCCGAAGGGGCTGCGCACGCTGATCTCGCAGAATTAAAAGGAAACGCTGGGATACGGGTAGGAATAACCGAATCGCTCACTCTCCGGGGGTGGAATTACAGGCCAAGAGGGGAGTTTGCTCAGACGAGCTGCCGTGGGGGGAGCTTACCAAGTTCGGCTTCCTTCTCCATGGACTTCGCAGCCTCCTCTGCTTCCCTGGGGAGCTGGAGCTTCGATTTCTCCCTGTCACCTGCCCCCTCGGCTTTCTTCTCACCGTCCGGCGCGGCAGCTTGCGCCTTGGCTGCCGGCGCTTGTTTGTCTGGCTCCAGCTCCTTGTATGGCGGCCTGCCATCCTGCACCATCACCTCCGGGACGTTCCTGGGATTCTTAACGGGCTCATCAGTCCCTCCCCGTGGCTGCTTCTCGGCAATCGCTTCCTTCCCTTGGTTCGGGCCAAGCGCCTCTTTCTGGGCGTTCGGCGCGGCCGGCTCCTCCAGCGCTGGCTTGAGCAGGCGATCGGCGGCTGCTCCGGGCGCGAGCTTGCGCTCGTCGGATTCCTCCCGCTCCCGCCCCATGTCCACGACCACTTCGTCGTGCGGGACGGGCGGCTCGTGGCGATGCGCTTCCCCCACGGGCAGGGCGATCCCTAGGGTGGGTGACAGGCAGGGTTAGGGGGCTCCAGGCTGATGGGAGAAGCAGCAGGCGCACCGCACACCCCTGCTGCCCTTTTCAGCCCTGCCTTTCCTTCCTCATCAGCAGGCCGCGTGCCTAACGAGCCCTGAGAGCATCAAGTACTAAATCACCTTCGGCCCACGAGGCTAACGAGCAGAGAGCAGGATCTTTATCATAAAGAGTCCTGCAGCGTACCCATCCCGGCTCCGGGGCTGACACCCTTTCCCCGGGCTCCCCGTTACCTTGATCCGGACGGTCAAGCTGCACTTTCTCCTCCGGCTTTCCTCTCTCCTCCTCTCTCTTGGAAACCTCCATGGGCACCTTAATTTGTGGCTGCTCCATCTCCTCCTTCTCATCCACCAGCTTCGGTTTGTCACGCTCATCCTCCGCCTCCTCCACCGCCGGGTTCTGGTCTGAAAACGCAGGAGAGTTAATCGCAGCAGGATCCAGGCAACCGCTTTACCCGCTGCACCCCCCCGCGCCGACCCAAGCCGAGCAGCTCTTTTTCTCTCCGGCATCAGCACGGAGCGGTTGGGCCTTTTGTTTTGGGGTTGTTGTCCCTGCGGTGGCTTTTTATGGAGCTGCTGGCACGGGAGCCCAGGCCAGGCAGCGACGCAGAACGGGCCGCAGCCGGCTGCCGCTGCAAGCCCACGCCGCCAGATGGTAGCATCCTCCCGGCTCCCCCGCGCCGGACCCCCGAGCACGGGGAGAAAGCGAGGAGGGGGTCCGGCCGCAGCCCCCCCATCACCTTTTCACACCCCGAAAAGTGGCTCAAAACCTATTTTGGGAGGGGTTTTTTCTTCCTTCTTTTTGGCAACAAGTGTTTCCCGCCGCCGCGAGGAGGGACGGGAGGAGCGATGGGTGATCCTGCAGGCGGCACCGAGGTTTGAGGAGCATGACTAAACACCCACGGGGGGGGGGAAACTCCCGAGGGAGACGGGGGGGACTCTCCCCACCAATCCCCCGAAGAGATGGGATGTTTCTGGAAGACACATCCCAGCCAGAGCAGTTAGGGGAGTGAACTCCATGGAATCTGTGGCACGTCCCAGGGGATGGGAACGGTCCCTTCCGACCCCGGGGTGGCAGGAGACGACCCACACAGTGCAAACAGGGAGTAAACTCGTCCTCAGAAGAGCAGCAGAGGAGGAAATCGAATTGTTTCCCAGCCCTGAAGTTGCTGTGCAGATTTTTTTCCATCCAACAAACTCCAAAAAAACCCCTATCTTCTGTAACAAAAAAAAAATAATTCCCAACTCTTCCCCCCATCTGCCCTCCCCCACGCGATTTCCTTTAGGGAATTAATGCTATAAACATCTTCCAATGTTCTCCTCCCCCTCCGCGGGGCTGGTGCGATTTATTACGAGATGAACTCATGGGAAAGCAGAGATTGCCACAACTTGGGCTGCGTGGGCCTGACCCAGGCCGGGGCCGGGGGGAGGGAACAGCGAAATGAGCACAAAACCCTGGCCCAGAGGGATCCGCGCCAGAGGGATCCAGCGCCGATCCAGAAAGCCGGACTCTCCCGGCGCAGAGCTCAGCGCCAGGCCGAAGGGACGTGCGCCGGGGGGCTGGCCGGCTTTCAAACCGCCTTGGGTTTGGGAATGACGGTGGGAGGGGAAAAGCACTTGGATTTTCTGAGAAACTTGAGGTTGGTACCCAAGGGTCCCTTCTCTCCATTGAGGGACTTCCCAGGGTTCAGCAAGTCACGGCAGGACGCTCCCCCTTTCAGGAAAGGACGGGCTGGAGGAAGGAGTGCCCAGGCCTGGCCGGGGGCCCTGGGAAGCAGGAGGCTGAGGCCGGGGAGGGGAGCGCTCGGCACGGCTGCGGATGTTCCCAGCCACATTCTGGCCTCGCAGCAAAACAATTATTTCCTCTATTGGAGGAAAGGGTGCTCCTTTTTTTTTTTTTTTTGTTGTTAATTGGTTCATGAAGGCGGGAGACAGCTACATTTGGAAAAGATTCCGGCGCATCCCAAAACGGAGGGCCCGCAGGGCAGCGGAGCCATCCCCACGGCAGGAGGGAACGGCGACAGGAGGCACCGCACAACAGCGGGATGCTCGGGAGGGGAAAGGAAAGAAAGGGGGAAGCTTTCCACGCGAGCAGGGAACGGATAAAACCAAACTACCCCCGTGTGCACGGCTGGGTTCGGCCCGAGGACCCTGCAGCAGGTGAAACCCCCTGCCCGGGCTCCAGGCCACGACCAAGGGGCTGGGGGAGGCCTCGCTGCCGCCAGACGCGCCGACCGTAAATCAAGAGGCAGAGCCACGTTCCCCCGTCTGCAAACAATGCGAGAAAAGACCGAAAACACAACCAAAACACAAACAAAACGGAAAGCTGCCGCGCCGTCAGAAGACAAAGTCTCCTCTGAGCCGTCATTTGCTCAGCAGGAAACAAAATTAAGTTCATCATCAGGGCGTGAATTAACGACCTCTCACGCCGCATGGAAATCTAGAAGGGGCCGTATGCGGTTTGCAGAGAACAATTTTGCTCAGGATGTGTAATAATCGCTCTGTCTAGCCACCCTCCGGGTCCCTTCGGAGAGCGTTACAGTAATGCCGCGCCTCTTCATGTTTTACGAGCGGCCTCGGACTTCACAGGCGAAGGCTGAGAGGCTGTGAAAAGCGTTTTGCCTTCCAGCCACGGAGCCCGGGCGTCAGGGCAGAGCCGGGAGGGTCCTGCTTCGCCTCGGCGCGGGCGAGCGGGGTCCTGCCGAGCCGCCCCGGCTCGGTGAAGGGAAGCCGGGGCTTCCTGCGACCCGCGTGCGTGCGTTGTGGTTTGCCAACCGCCTCTCGAGGCTGCAATAAAATCTCATGATTAGCAACCTAAAAGCTTCCCTTCCCCCCCCCTTGCGCCGGCTCCCAGTTTGGGGAGTAGCAATGGGCCTGGAAAGGCATTAAATCCCTCCTCACGTGGTTTTCCTATCGTTCCCATCCACCCGCAGCAACGACTGTAGCTGAAAGCGGCGTCCAGGCAGCGAGACGGGCCCTGCTGTGCCCCCCACCCCCAAGCCGAGGGGGACCCGGCGGAGGCGCAGGGAGGTCAGTGAGACACCAGGCTCTGCGTGCGGCTGGTGGCAGCGCCGTGGGGCAGGGACCATCGATGAGGGCTGAGGATGGACGTGGAGTCGAGGATCGGCTCGTGCCGACGCAGCTCCAGACCTGCTGAGATGGAGCAATCCCCTTTCCAGAGAGTCATGGAATGCGTTGGGTGGGAAAGGACCTCAAAGCCCACCCAGTGCCACGGGCAGGGACACCTTCCACCAGACCAGGTTGCTCCAAGCCTCATCCAGCCTGGCCTTGGACACTCCCAGGGATGGGGCAGCCACAGCTTCTCTGGGAACCTGTCCCAGTGCTCCCCACCCTCTCTGGGAAGAATTCCTTCCTGATGGCCCATCTCCGTCTCCCTCTTTCCAGTTTAAACCCGTCACCCCCCGTTACCTTTTGCGAGGGGGGGACACCCCGCTAAGGAAAACAAAGCAGAGGGATGGGGACGAACCACTGCCCTCAAACACATCCCTGAACCCCCAAACCTGACGCAGCCCCCTCCCCATCCCAGCAGGAAGCATCCCCCGTCACCAAACAGTTCCAGATTTCACAAGGTTATCGAATGGCATCACTGAAATTAGTTCACAGTTGTCTCCCGACGCACCGGCAGTAAAAACGAACCCAAATTACGAGGGGCTGATGGTTCCTTTTCTGTGTCACCGCCACTATTAAAAACTCGCTCGCACAAAGCGCCAGGGAGAGCTGCAGCGGAATCAAGCTGTTCCCGCAGCTATTAACCGGGCACCATCCACGTTTCTCACACGTTTGGGGCCGCTTCGGGTAGGAACGCCATCGGGGACGCAGCCCGCGGCCAGGCAGGTCTCGTTTTTGGGGTGGAGGGGGAGAGGCAAACCAGCAGGTGCCACGCGGGGACGGAGGGACCCTCGGCGCTCCGCGCCGGCAGCAAACGCTGCCGGCGCGGAGCGCCGAGGGTCTCTCCGTCCCCAAACAACCCAAAGCGCAACACCCAGGAGCTGCGGGATGGTCGGAGAAGGGCCGGCGTTCCCGTGGGTTCTCCGGAGCTCCGGGGAAAGGGCACTCTTGCATAAGGAGAGTGAATCAGGTCTTTGTTACCCGACGTTGCACAACGCGAGAAAACGACGCAGCAACGATCAAGGAGCTGAAAAATATTACAAAATCTTAATCTCCCCCCCCCCCCTCAGCCCTGAGACCCTCTGGGGTGCTTTCAAATACAGAGAGAAATTGCCTAATTAGCCTTTTTTTTTTTTTTTTTAAATGGATAATTGCCTCCCTGAGCTTTCGCAGGCAGCTCAGCAACCTTTCACCACGGGCGCGAGCGCGCCGCACGGGTTCTGAAAGGGGTTTTATACCTTTCCCGAAGAGCTGCTGACAGTAAACCTCGAGCAACGCAGGCAGGAGCCGTAACGGGCGCTCGGGTGTCGTTAGCGAAAACACGGTTCAGAGCTCGCTGGTCAATACGTGCTCACATAAAAGGGGCAACGTTCTAATGTTCATAATCCCCGGGCCCACGGGGCAGGGGTTTAATGAAAGTCTGTACGGTTCTGGTCTCCGCAACATCAAAGGGGCCAATAAAACTCCTCTCGTACGCTGACAGGCAAAAGTCAGACGGCGAAGGCTGGATTGGGAACCGGCCCCGTGCAGCAACCGGGTTTGCCTCAGCCAGGCTGCTCCTGGCTGGAGGGATGTGGGGAAGGGGCGTGGGGCACCCTCCGCCCAGGAAAAGGGGTACAGGGGCACCCTCCATGTGGGAAAAAGGGGTACAGGGGCACCCTCCGCCCGGGAAAAGGGGCATGGAGGCACTTTCTGCACAGGAAAGGGCCAAAGGGGCACCCTCCGTGTGGGAAAAAGGGGCCCTGGGGCACCCTCTGTGTGGGGAAAAAGGGGTACAGAGGCACTTTCTGTGTGGGAAAAAGGGGCACAGGGGCACCCTCTGCCCAGGAGAAAGGGCACGGAGGCACTTTCTGCACAGGAAAGGGGCAAAGGGGCACCCTCCATGTGGGAAAAAGGGGCATGGAGGCACCCTCCGCCCAGGAAAAGGGGTCGCAGGGACAACCCTCCACCTAGGAAAAAGGGTACCCACCGCCCAGGAAAAGGGGGCGCTGGGGGTACCTACTGCCCAGGAAAAGGGGTGCAGGGGCACCCTCCACCAGTGCCTGTGTCCCTGCTAAAGCCCCGTGCGAGGAGTAGGGAGGGCACCCAGGTGACGCGGGGCAGCCCACATCCTGCGCACCCCAGAGCGACAGGATGCAGCTGCTGCAGTGTTTTCCAGGCTGCAGGCTCCTGGCTCTGGAAAACAAGCCGGGTGAGGACGAGGGGGGAGAAGAAGGGCACCATTTAACACCTCTCATTGCTAGTCAAGCCGACATCCCGCACAGGCACAGGGAGGCACGGGTCCAAGGTGCGGGGAGGTTCGTGGCGGTGGAGCGGGTCCAGAGCTCTCCCAGGTCGGCTCTACCATCCGCCCTGCGAGGTCTTTGTCCCTCTTCCTCTGCCCAGCTCCATCCCGCTTCCTCCTTCCAGGACACAGAGCACCCAGGCCAGGCTCCGCTGCCTGGGGCAGAGCCAGCAGCCCCCCGGTACTGGGAGGGCAGCTGAGGCTCCCCCGGGCGGACGCTCATCGGTGCGTTCGGAGCCTCCTGGGAAGGTTTACGAACCAAGAGCACTTGGTTCGATCCTCCCGGGTAGGATTGTTTAATCCAGCAGCAAACCCCATGCAACGAGGCCGAACGCCGACGCGCTCGGGGCACCCACGGCGGGTACGGCAGAGCGAGCGACGACGAGACGCGGGCGTCCTGCTCCGCCGCCCCGGCTCCCGCGGGGAAGAAGTGGAGAGATTTAGCAAACTCCACCGGACCCCATCGTTTATGGGACTCGTTTTATTTTCCCAGTCACCAGAACACGCATCGTTAGCGGCTCCTCCTGAAACGAGCAGCTGTTCTTTGGCCGTTACCGGCTCCAAAATTAACCAAGACGGAAGAATTCAATCGCATCCCTCCTCCCAGCCCTGCTGAGCGTGCACGATTAAGGGATCGAGAGCGTCTCGTTGCTCAGAGTTCGCGCGTATCCTAGCGCCTGAGAAGGCATTCGCGCCTTGGGTGACCCACGAACGCGTCAAACCCCGCCGCTGCCGGCGCAACCCCGGAGTGAATGTTATCGGCGGCAGCACCGGTGGCTCGGAGACACTCCAAGGAACACAGCCAACAACCAGGAGGGAGGATAATCTCCACAAGAGCCTGCCCCACTTCCGTTCTCAATCTCTGCGAGGATATTTCAAGGCCCACAAAGAATAGGGGAAAAAAAAAAAAAACCTACCGCCAACAACAAAAAAAGCAGGAGCAGGACCCAAAGGAAAATAAAACAGAAACAGGACGCAGGCAGAGACGAGGGGCAGCGCAGGGTCACGCGACACCTGCTAGCGATGGCCTTGCAAGGCGAGCCTGCAGCTGGGGACAGCGGGGACCGGCCGTAATTCTATCAACGGCCCCGGTAAACAAATAATAAATAACGTGGAACCAGTAAACAAAGCTGAGGCATAATCACGGGCTTTGTCAGAGCTCAAACCCAATCCAAATTTATACCCTTGCAACTCCCCCCTCCACCCCGCCAAAAATAAAGAGGCCGTGCCCATAAATTTCCATACCTTGGAGCGCGATGAATGGTTTGTTATCGGAAGGGCGGACAACGCGCTGGCAGAGACGGGGAAAGCAGCAGCCCTGCGCGGCCGCTCGCACCCCTCGTACAGGTGGCCAGTTGCTGCGCTCACAGAGCTGCTGTATCGCCCTGAGCCGGGAGAGCCGGGCTCCGTCCCCACAGGGGACGCAACCCCTCCGTGCTCGACCTCTCCCTTCCCAAAAAAAGGCCCACAGGTACCGTGGGAGCGCGCACCAGGCTTTTCCAGAAGGCAAAACTGCAGCTTTTCTTGGGAAAAGCTCCCAGGCTGCCTGGAAGTGACCCTGCTTCCACGATTTTAAGAGATGGAGCTGGGAGCAGGGCTGGGAAACAACTGAAGCACACACATACCTGGGATTTTGACTGAATCCTGGCCAATTCCGTTCTCCTCCGCGTCCAGGCGATCCAAGCCCACCGCTTCTGCCTTCAGAGGGGCGTCTTCCGTTGCAGCCAGGGTGGTGTAGGTACTGATCACCAGGATTCCCAGGCCGATCCACAGTATAATCTGCACAAGGTGCCAGAGCTCCAGTTAGCACAGCAAAACAAGCAGCACTGCTCCGTAGGCAGGCACACCTTCCACCAGACCAGGTTGCTCCCAGCCTCATCCAGCCTGGCCTTGGACACTGCCAGGGATGGGGCATCCACAGCTTCTCTGGGAACCTGTCCCAGTGCTCCCCACCCTCTCCAGGAAGAATTCCTTCCTGATGGCCCATCTCAGTCTCCCTCTTTCCATTTAAACCCATCACCCCTTGTCCTGTCACTCCCTGCCCTTGGAAAAAGCCCTCCCCCTGCCCCCCCAGCTTTCTTGTACCCCCCAGGCACTGGAAGGGGCTCTGAGGTCTCCCTGGAGCTTCCCTTCTCCAGGCTGAACCCCCCAACTCCCCCAGTCTGGCCCCACGGCAGAGGGGCTCCAGCCCTCGGAGCATCTCCGGGGCCTCCTCCAGACTCGCTTCAACCGGTCGCTATCCTCCTGATGTTGGGGGTCCCAGAGCTGGACATGATCTTGTTCCTGTCCAGTAGGAACCACACAAGCTGCCTGGTCCCTTTGCAGACCGGTGCCAACACCCAGAGCACCGGTCATTCCAGCTCAGGCTGTGACACCAGCTCACTAGCCAACCCCATCCTGCAGGACTCATCCTCATCCCCCCAGATCCTTACTCCGCAGCGTTTACATCCCAATTCACAAAAAAAACGCAACACAAGGATGCTACTCGGTGTGAGAAAACCCAGGAACGGCTACGGGGGCCCAGTGCCACAGGCTGCCGGGGGGAGACAACCAAAAACAACGGAGAAGCGAAACGGAAGGGAGCAGGGAAAACGTTGGCATCCCCCCAGGGCTGCGAGGAGAGGCTAACGTTTTCCTCTCCTTCCTTGTGCTGAGGGAGGTCACCCCGAAATGTGGTCCAGGGTGGTCGGAGCCACAGAAACCCTGTTCTCAGCAGCCCCCCGCAGACACACAGACGCCTGCAGAAGGAAAAGGTTGGTGGGACGCGACGCGGCTCCGGACGAGGGACGACCATCGTGGCCGGGGAGCAGAGGCCAGGCCTGAGGGACGTTGCAGAGGAAACAGAAGTAAAATCTGCTCCGTGCCTTGCCATGGGTGCACAAAGAGCAGACATCCTGCCACCCGGCTCAGGCCAAAAGCGGAGTCAGCAGGTCCCTGCCGCCGCTGCCCTCGGCCTGGGGCTCGTCCGCTTCCTCCCCCTCGCACAATCCACAGCCCCGGCAGAAACGCACTGTGCGATGGGAAGGCTGTTCTGGAGTCTCCCAGAAACAACAGCAGAGAGGAAGAGTGTTTCCACAAAGAGGATCTATTCTGGTGCCACAGGAACTTGGAGCAACGTGGGAGAGAGGGGAACGATAGGAAACGGCTGAAAACACGTTTTAAAAGGGATTTTTGTTGTTTCTTATCTTCGTGGGGAACCACGGGTTCCAACGCCTCGGATTCAAACCCCTCCGATCGTTTAACATTTGGAGTTCATCTGGGAGCTTCCCAGAGCTGAGGGCACCTGGTGGCACCGCCAGGCTGGGCTGTCCAGGAGCCAGCAGCCGTCCCTCACCGCCGGCACGTCTCCTCCTCACCTACCCCGGCAGCAACCAGAGACCAGAATAAAGAGCTCCACGATCTGGCTTAATTCCACAGAGATGGAATTGTACTCAAGGGACTTCCAGGGCTCACCCAGCAATTGAAGGAAGAGGAACGTGGGGTGCAAGGACCCGGTGGTTCGAGGAACCAACACGGAGGAGCCACCTACCCCCGACCCTGAAGAGCTGCATGAGCGAGCAAGGAGGGGGGCAGGGCTGCAGAGCCGTTATAAGCCGGTGTCTGATCCCACAGGATCTCCCCGGCTCCGGAAAGCAACCCCGCTGAGAGCGGGGACCCTTCTCCAGAAGGGCCTCAACACAGATGGGGCAAGAGGATGTGCAAAGCCCGCCAGTCAGCAAGGCAAGGGCCCGTCTCCAGAGGGGAACGCTCTGAGTGTGGATGGGAATTCAGGAGAGGAAGTTTACGCGGCCGTTTCCTCAGCTGTTCGCTTTCCCTCGGCCGCTCCTTCCTCCCAGAAGATAACGGGCTCCGTACAGCAGCGGCATTCGCTCAGACCGTCTCCTCCAACCACGCCTGAGCCATCAGGGAAGCAAAACAACTGCGTTGGTGCCGTGACGACGCCCTCTGACCTTGCGCCAGTTTGGCCGCGGAGCGACCCAGTCATGGAGAAGGAACGTGGAGCCCCGGCCACCGCCGGGTCTCTCCGCTGCAACAGAGGTGCCGTACTGACCGAAAACGCCCGCTGGGAAGGCGGGCTGGCCGCAGGGAGGGCGAGGGGAATCTCTTTTCCATCCGCACAGGAGCAAGAGCGAAGGGTCATTTCCTGACCCGGAGCAGCCTCTTCCCCAACTGGGACAACAGCAACTCCGGCCTCCCTAGGAGCGGCCTCTCGGACAGGCTTGTGTCAACACTGGGAAGCCAACACCTTCCTGTCAGAAGCCAAACACGGTGTTTACAGACCTCGCCGTGACCTTCAGCTGCGCTCTGCCGAACCTGTCCCCCCGCCCGAGGCTCCCGCGGGCAGCCAGACACGGACCTGCACCTCGCCACGCTCCGTGCTTAACCACACAAAAGGGAACGCTCTCCCCGGTCCACTCACGGCGCCGCACGCCTGACTTCAAGCTTTTAAACTGCCCCGTTACCCCGTCGTCTTTCCAACGAGCCTTCCAAGCCAGCCGCCGCCCGGGCTAAGCCAAGCTGGGCTGCGAAAATTAACGACCCGCTGGCAGAAGCCTCCGGTGCCCTTTGCCGGCCACCAGAACCCTGGAATCGGCCGTATGCCTTCCCCCTGGAACCCTCTGGTAATGCAACTCCCCCGTTCCGTAGCCTCAGCTCGCACCGTCTTCCCAGCTCAGTAAAGCCGAGTTTCCCATCCTGCCCGGGAGCTGCCCGACGCGGGGCCTGGCTGGACGCGCGATAAAAGCGGCCCGTTCTCAGCAACAACACGCAAGGGTCGGGGTAGTTCAGGCCTAGGGGCTGGAGTTAGGAGGTGTGCTGCTCCGGAAGAAAGCTAAAGATGTTGGAGGGAGAGCGCACCGTAGGCGCGCGGAGAAGCGGGGAGGAATAGCTATGCCCAGGGCTCCCTCCCCCTTCCGCTGCCGCCTTTCACAGGAGCGTATTTTGATGGAGCCTGATCAAAGAAAGGAGGAATGAAGGAGGAGACCAAAGACACAGCTTCAGGGAAAGAATAAATGAGCCTTTGCAGAAGACCTGGAGGAAAGAGGAGAGGGTGGGCCCAGAATCCGGCGCCGGAGCGGAGGCGGGGAGGTGCTCTGCCGCCGAGCACTTTCTGAAGGCAGGTGTGTGCCCTCGCCGCGGCACTTCAGAGCATCGGTCAAAGCAAATATGCAAACCTGACAGGCGATGGATCATTCCAGAGAAGGCTGGGACAGCTCGCTACCAGCCCCTCGAAATGCCAGGGTGACCCGGGGGCTGATGCTTTAGATAAGCCTTTATTCCTGCGCGGGGATTTCTGCAGGACAAAGCATCTTCACCAGCCTCGTGACCAGCGTTTCGGGTCAAAGCATTGCGACGGCCCCCGCGTTCAACCCCAGGCAGCTGACGGTCGCCTCCAGGCACATCCTAAGTGCAGTTTCAAGGCACTGCAGAGCAACGTTCTGGCTGGGCTGGAATAGAAAAGGGCTTCTTGAAAGTGCTCTTTGTTTCCCCGAAAAAAAAAAATCCAGGCTGGCATTCAGACTCCTGCTTGGGGTTTGAGTCAAAGAAGTTAGGACCCAGGTGTCAGAATGCGGAGTGAAAGCTGGAAAAAGCTGGACTATTTCCTCGCGTCAGGGAAAGCACGGGGCAAGAAAAAACACACGCCCGGCTAAAAACTTCACGTACGTTTGCGAACCCACAAGTCATTAAACCCAGAAAGAGCCGCTCGTTCCGTAGGACCCACAAAAATGTCGCGCTCTCCCCCCCTGCTGACTCCACAGTTTGCCCAAAACCTTATTCCCAGTCACGACAGTGACCGGGAATGCTGGGGCAGAGGCTAAAAGGCAGTGGATGAAGTTATTGTTAGGAATAAAAACCCCCAAATATGTTCATTTCAGCCCCATAAAAGCAGAGTGTTTGCAGAAGCAGAGATCAAACCCAGCAAAGAGCCACTTTGTTCCAGTCCCCGAGGAGGCCGATTCCAACTGGAGCAAAAGGAAAAGCTAAACTTCTAACAGCCTCCCGACGACCCCAATTCCTTATAAAACCGATTCCTGAAGCAACACGTCTACGTGTGTGTTCCTTTTTATTATTATTTTGGTTAAACCCAGAAAGCTGAGGGTCAGCAGCAAGAACCGCATCGCTGGGGAAGCGTGTTTGCTCTACCCAGCCCAGGTTGGGATGGAAAGGCCCGTTAAGGTTTTATAGGCTGCCTGGATTTCCCATTCTGCGGATACAGAACCTGAAGCCCGCGAGAAGGCGGTCTGGAAGCGGCGTTTTATGCTTTGCTCGCTGACGTAGGGACAAAAAGCGCTGGTGTTGCAGCACGGGGCAGGCCACGCACTGAGCCAGCACCTCTGCTGCTGCTCGGAGCGGTGCTGCCCGGAGCAGCCGACCAGAACAGCTCCCACCTGTACTGGGCAGACTGGAGGGGGAGGCCGGAGGAGGTGCTGAGCAGCTTCTCGGCTGTGGCCAAATTAACTGCGTTCCCAGGGGGCTTAGGAGGGTGTCAAGCAGCATCAGCACTGACCTGTGAACAAAGCGCGTTCTTGTGGACCTTCTTGTAAATAAGAGCAGGGCAGATAAAACAAATGAGGCTTCCCATCGTAGCACCTGTCAGGCCCAGGACTGTTTCCACTGCAAAAGAAGAAGAGAAGTCAAGTCCCCTTCCAGGACCAGTTGGAGCAAGTCCAGAGGAGGCCACAGGGATGCTCCGAGGGCTGGAGCCCCTCTGCCATGGGGACAGGCTGGGGGAGTTGGGGGGTTCAGCCTGGAGAAGGGAAGACTCCAGGGAGACCTTAGAGCCCCTTCCAGTGCCTGGGGGGCTACAAGAAAGCTGTGGGGGGCTTTTCCCAAGGGCAGGGAGTGACAGGACAAGGGGTGACAGGTTTAAACAGAAAGAGGGAGATGGAGATTGGACATCAGAAAGGAATTCTTCCCGCAGAGGGTGGGGGGCACTGGGACAGGTTCCCAGAGAAGCTGTGGATGCCCCATCCCTGGGAGTGTCCAAGGCCAGGCTGGATGAGGCTTGGAGCACCCTGGGCTATGGAAGGTGTCCCTGCCCGTGGCAGGGGGTGGCACTTGGAGGGGCTTTAAGGTCCCTCCCACCCTAAACCACTTTGTGATTCTGTGACTGCCAGAGCCCCTGGACAGGCGGGGCGTGAGCCCAGCAAGCGTCCCCATCCCACCCAGAAAAGCAAATAAGAGAGACCAGAAGAAACAGCCCAGGCCCCAGCCCCCGCCCCCTGCTCCTCACTCACCATTCGGGATCATGATGCCTCCCACCATGGTTCCAAACACAACCGCCAGCGTCAGGGCTTTGAACCGAAGCGGGGGCATATAACCCCCAGCAGCAAAGGTGCCGTCTTTTTGCTGGAAAAGAAAGGGAGAGAGAGAGAGAGGAGTTTAGCTCCTGCATCACAACCACGCAGTCCCTCAGCTATTACCCCAGCAGCTTCGTCACTCCCCCCGGCGATGGTCTGCGCAGAGGGGGGCGCTAGGAAGAGCGGTTTTAATACAGAACCGCGTTTGAACCTTCAAAACGAGAGTGACGGGGGGGGGGCACAGGGCCAAAGCTGCCGTTTCCATCCCGCTCCAAACGGGACCTCTGGGGCTGTATCCCAACCCCTGGGCTGGTGCTGCAGCCGCCCAGCCCCGGCGAGCAGCCCCCAGGCCAAGGGCACGAGGGAGAGGAGCAGCCAAGGCGCGAGGGAGAGCGGTCCCAGCGGGAAGGGCGCTGGTTTTGCTGCAGCGAGGTGTTCCTCGACATGGGCGGGAGCAGGGCTATTCCCACCGCGTGACAACACGTGTTCCGGCTCCTCCGACTTGACAGGAGACACGCAGCTAGATGAGAGGCGGATGGGTGCTGCTGGAGGGTTTCCAGATGCCCTCCGTTTCCCATCCCATCCCCACGCTCCGAGCAGGAGGTGCGAAGGACCCAGCAAACCCTCGTGCCCTAGAAAACCAGCGGCTCCTGGCTCTCCTGGATGCACAGATGGGAGAGGAAAGCAAAGTGACACGTTCAGAGCCCAAAAAGCGACGGGCTGAGCCCAGGCGTGAACCAAAGTCTTCCCAAGCGTCTCCAGCGCTTCCTCCTCTGCACCCGCTGGCTTTCACCGACCGTCTTCCCCCATCCTCGAGCCCTCCCGACGTGAGAAAAGAGCCGGGAGCTTCTCACAGGCAGAAGTGGCAGGATTTAGATCTATAAATTGCTCAAGTTTTATTTCCTGCCCTAAGAGGTTTCTATTTATGCGGATACACAAAGGCCTCAGAACATTCCCACAATCTCTCACTGTTATTTACTGAATACCATCGGCGCGCTCAGCGCCGCACAATACACAGAGGAGAACGCGCTACTCCCACAAGGGAGCACAGTCTAAATCAGACAGACCAACTACAGTCACAACTGCCTGACGATCTGACCCTGGGAAAGGTGAAGGCGTGTGGGACGGGACGAGCTCCCCCGCGTGCTCCTGCGCCGGGCCGGCACCAACCAGCCGGGGGAGACACCGGAGGAAGGGGACATCCGAACCCGGAGGGGAGAAGCTGCTCGGGGAGCTCCGGAGAAAGGAGCAAGGGCGGAAATAGAAGAGCAGAAGCGAGCAGGCAGACGCAGAAGCGAGAAGAAACGAGGCCGGGCTCTGAGGCCAAGAACAGAAGCTTGAGCTAAATGCAAAGCAAGATCGAGTTGGCCAGCAAAAGGATGCCAGCTGGAACAGCAGGAAATAAGGAGGCTCCGCTGTTTCCCAAAGCACATTTCTCCTTCTCCCTGAAGGGGGGAGAACCACCTCGGCTCTGAACTGTGTAACACTTCTGCGCGAGAGCCGAAATCCCCAGCGGAGCGGGGAAGGAGCAGGAGCGGGCCTGGGGGTGCAGCAGAGCCATAGCAACTCCAGCCCTTCTGCCCACGCCATTCCTCTGCCGAGAGGACAAGAAACTCCAAGCACCAGGAAATAACCCTTCGGGATTTACGGGCTGCCCCGGGCCTGCTGCCGCACCGTTCCCACATCAGGCACGCAGGATGTCACTGTCAGCGGAGGGTTTGTCCCTCCGGAGAGCAAGCACCTACCAGGAGCCAGACATACGTCAGCTGTCAACAGTCTGTAGCCCAGGCCGGCAGCAGAAGCCAAAGCGCCAGAGCAGCCCTTTAAAACCCCTTTTCAAGGCGCACAGCGAGGCAGCCGCCTGCTCCTGGCCCCCGGAGAGGGTCTTACCTGCTGCTCAAAGAGGAGGGTGTTCAGCGCCTGTCTGCACGGGAGAATCATCATCGGAAATCCCACGGCTACCGACATCATGAATCCCACTCGGATCATCTCCGTCACCAGGTTGGAAGGGAAGTTCATGAGGACGTTCCCAGCAATGGCTTCAGTGTAGCTCACGTAGCCAAAGAAGCCGACCTGTCGGGCGGGAGGGGAGGAGAGCGGTTGGGGTTGGGCTCCAAAGCACAGTCATACCTGCTCTTTACAAAATCTGGGAGGTCAGCGACCTCCCGTGGGTCAGGACCAGCCGGACAAGGAGGGAACGTGGGGCCACCTCCGCAGGCGACCTCCCAGTAGCCCCAGATGCAGCGTTCCCCAAAAGCGGAGAGAGGCAGTAAAGGGAATAGCAGGCCCTTCCCAAAAGCAGAGGCAAGTTTCTCACGAAGTACAGGGAGGACGTCGCAGCGAGGGAGCGCTGCCCGCGCCACCCTGCTTGCTGCCAGGCCCACGGGCCGGCCCGCTCCGATGAAGGAGGGGCTGTAACAATTCCTCGCTCGCAGGCCAAGGTTCTCCTCGGGAATTATTAACTCGGTTTTATTAACTGCTGCTTTATGAGGCATAAAATTCCTTCTTTCTAATTGCAACAGGCTGAAAGGAGCAATCCTAAACGCCGGGGGCAGCACCTCCAGCTCCTGGGCGCTGGAAGGCAGGCAGCACGCGCGTGGAAAAGCTGGATCCACACTCTTCCTCCACCCAAGGAAACGTGCCACGTGGATAACTTGGACTCTCCAAGCGTCCCCTGTGCAGTTTGCCATCTCCCATCTAATTCTGCTTGCGGCAAAATGACTTCTCTTTGAGAATAAACACAGATAAGCAGCAACCAGCCCCTCGGGAGGATAAATCATCATCCCCGCTGCCCCTCGGGAGCGGGACTCGTGGCCAGGAAAGGGAAGGGGGAAGTTTCTTACCGTAATGTAGAAGGTGGTGACCACGTTTAGGGAAGAAGCGAATATGGAGCTCATGATTTTGACAGACGGCTCATCCAGGCTATCGTAGGTAGGCAAGACCTGACTGTAGAAAAGAGTGAATTATTTAAGGCAACCTCCTGCAGCGAGCGAGCGAAAACCCCAACCCCAGCACGCTCCCTGCCTCAGCCCAGCAGCAAAGAATCCCCGACACCTTCCCCCTGCGAAGCACAAACGCTCGCCGCTACCCCACGATTTAGATTGCTAATGCCAAAGGGATTTCGGAACACTCATAGCTCTCAAGTGTTGCAAAAAAAAAATAACCCCGCTCTCCCCCCCGCCCCCCCAACCCCGCCACGCGGAGCTAAACGTGCGATGTAAACATTTGGGTTCAAAAAGCGCTGCAAAACGAACGACCGTTTGTTCCAGCGGAGACACCGGTGGCACCCGGCCAGGCAGCGCCGGGAGATTGTTGTTCTTGGAGCTCTGCGTGCTGATAATTAAAGCGACGCCGTGTTTACAGAGGAAAAGCGGGAAGAAGGTTAGAGCATCGCGCGCCGTCTAAAAGAAAAATTAAACAAACAGAGCGAAACGCGGCGCCTGTCGTTTTCCAGGGGTCGTAGAAAGCCGGGAGCGCCAGTTACGGGGGGATTTGGGGTATTTACAGACTTGGAATGTACCGTTGGACATCAGGTGTGTATTTTAGCAACTCATTAACCTCTTTGTTACTTTAATTCAAGTGGCTACATCCTGGCTTCGTGTTACTGAAGGAACTCTCACGAGAGGGGCGGGAGAATCCAGCAGGATGGGAAGGGGGATCCCCTGCTCCAGTGGGCACCAAGCCACTAACACAAAGCGTGTCAAGCCGAGGCCAAGCCCAAAAACCCTTAACCCTTAACCCCTGAACGTCACAGGGGTCTGCACAAAGGAAGCGGAGGCCATCGGCTCGCAGGAACCCGCGGGACGCGCGCGCGGGGGCTGCGAACGTGTTGGCAGGGAGCGAGGAGAGCAGCTTCCCCGGGAATCTCTCCGTTCCGGGTTCCTCCCTGCCCTCACCGCAGCCACCTCCGCTAGATTACATCCCGGAATTCAGCCTCACGAGGGGAAGGGGCCCAGCCAAACATCCGGGCTGAGGAAGGAGCAGAAAGGAGGGAAGCAGAGAGGGATGGCACAGCCAGGACAGGCTCGTGTTAGCGCAGGAGCAACAGCCGTGACGTGGGGAAAGGCGCCACGCAAAGCCCGGCTGCACCCAGCCCTCCTGCATCACCCAGCGGCACCCGTTGGGTGAATCCAGGTGTGGAGGAGCAGGACAGTGACCCTCGAGCCCACAAGACCTGCTGCCGGACCCTGCTGACCATCCCCACCTCTCGAGGCAGAGCAGCACGTCCCGGCGCGGGGGGTCGTTTTAAGCAAGATGACTGGACTGAAGGGCAGCGAAGGGTCGGGGACCCTTCCCCGCGTCCTCCGTTATGCTGCAGTGCAAAGAGGGCACAAGCAGAAGGTTCCTCCTGAGCGAAGAAGTCAGCAGAGAAGCCTCAGAGAGAGCAGCTTTGCTTCAGAGATGGCCAGAGCGAGCTCAGCGTCTTCACCTTCGCTGCAGGGAGCGGCCTGTACCAGCTCCCTGAGCCCAGCACTAACTCTTAGAATGGTTCGGGCTGGAAGGGACCTTAAAGATCATCTAGTTCCAACCCCCCTGCCATGGGCAGGGACACCTTCCATAGCCCAGGGTGCTCCAAGCCTCATCCAGCCTGGCCTTGGACACTCCCACGGATGGGGCAGCCACAGCTTCTCTGGGAACCTGTCCCAGTGCCCCCCACCCTCCCCGGGAAGGATTCCCTCCTGATACCTAATCTGAATCTCCCTGCTTTCAGTTTAAACCCGTCACCCCTTGTCCTGTCAGTACAGGCCCTTGTAAAAAGCCCCCCCCAGCTTCCTTGTAGGCCCCCTTCAGGTACTGGAAGGCTGCGATAACTCAGCCTGAAGGGAACTGATGCTCAGAGCGGCAACGAACAACACCCTGACTTCTTATCCCAGCAAACTCGGCATTTCTGCCCCCATCTGCACCACAACAGCCACGTCTAGAAACCAGGAGTTTCCTCCTGGAAAGCTCTACTGGCTCCTCGTTAATTAGAGGGTTCAGCGACTCGACCCAGGTCACGCCGGGAGGTAACGCAGGAGCCCTCGTGCCGTAACCGCAGGGGAGTGACCTCCCTTGCGACTTCAGGACAGCTTCTACGGAGCAAAGAGCGCTGAACTCGCACTCAAACAGGGTGAAGAACAGCAGCGCGTCTATTTGCCCTTACTGTACGCTGCTAAAGCGGAAATCCTTTCCCTTCGTGCTACTCATTATTTAAAAAGGCGATTCAGAGGTGACCAGAATTAAACCTACCCAGCCGAGAACAACACGCTTATGCCATCCCCAGCCCGGGCAATCTTTGTATGGCCCCGATGCTCGGAAAAAACACCTCGCCTTGGGTTCAGCTTGCCACATCAGTGCCGCAGCGGAGCTTATATTTAGGTGCGCTCACGCCGGTCCAGAGCAAAGCATTTCCCGACGTTTCCAGCTCCCAGGGAAACGTTGCCGGGTACTGTGCGGCCAGCCTAAGGAATCGAAGGATCTTAGGAACTCCAAAGTGTTAACAAGGTAAAGCTGTAAAAGACTAGAATTCCCTTCGCCAGTTGTAATGGAGACATTAAACAGCAAGACTGGAGCGTGTTTGGGTAGGAACCGAGCTGCCAAGAGAGCCAATAAGTGGAAAACGATGATTTGGATCCTGCGTGTGGGTGTAAACACAGCAGTCTGCACAAATTTTATCTGTCACATTCATTTACCGTTGGCACGGCACCCGTTTGCTAGAACCCCGGGGAGGGGGGAGGAAGCCCGACTCCGCCAGCCTTCCAAAGGAGGATGGTCTTTTCCGTGTCCACGTTTGGATTTACACTTCTATTTCAAGTCTGTTACTATTCTGGTCAGGCACGCATTGCTCACTTGCCGTGTTGGTGCGGAAGGTAGTGCTGGAAACGTGAACACAGGCTGGCCCGCCGTCACGGCCCTCCAACGGAAACCCTCGCACGACTCTCCAAAAACCAGCGGCTGGGAGATCTTCTGAGGATTCTCAGAGAGATCCGGGGAGGCAGCGAGCATTCATAGCCCGCAGGGGGGCCGCAGCCATCAGGCGACGCAGCCCCGCTGCCTTTCCTGGTTCTAAATCATTCCCGTCAAAAAACGGGGGGAATCATCGCTCCTGCAGCTGCACCAGCAGCAACGGGCGTTACACTGAGGGTGTTTGGCCCAAATCACAGAATCACAGGATGGTTTGGGTGGGAAGGGACCTTAAAGCCCTCCCAGTGCCACCCCCTGCCATGAGCAGGGACACCTTTCACCAGACCAGGGTGCTCCAAGCCTCCTCCAGCCTGGCCTTGGGCACTCCCAGGGATGGGGCAGCCACAGCTTCTCTGGGAACCTGTCCCAGTGCCCCCCACCCTCTGCGGGAAGAATTCCTTCCCCATGGCCCATCTCCATCTCCCTCTTTCCAGTTAAACCCATCACCCCTTGTCCTGTCACCCCCTGCCCTTGGGAAAAGCCCCCCCAGCTTTCTCGTAGCCCCCCAGGCACTGGAAGGGGCTCTGAGGTCTTCCCGGAGCTTCCCTGCTCCAGGCTGAACCCCCCCAACGACCCTGTGTTGCTCAAGCACAATAACTCCCAAGTGAAACACAACTCCCGCCCCCACCCAGGTGACCAAGGGGTCACAGTGGAATGAGACGCTGCACTTCAGCTGTAAAATAGTCCGATTAAGATAAAATAGGAAACCAGATGGTATCTATCCCTCACGGATCCTCGTGACCCTCTGCCCTCAGGAAAACTCTCCGCGCGCCAGAACTGCCAGAAGCGGGAACGGCAGGTACTTACGACTGACAGGCAAAAGACATGCCGAAGATGGGGATGCAGCGAAAAATGCCCTCCCAACGGGCGTAACTAACTCGCTGCAGCCACTGCCCGCCGAAGAGGCCGTGCTTGAAGGACGACAGCACAATCTGCAGCCGAGAGAAAGGAAAGGGGTTAAAGGTCCAAGCCCAAAACAACCCGCCGGTGGCAACAGGCGGCGTGCGGCTGCTCCGCAAGGAACAGCTCACGCTGCCCGCCGCAGCCCCAAATTCCCCAGCTCCCCACCCACGCGCTTTAACAAGCCTCCCTCCACGGCCTCTTGCCCCCAAGGATCCTGGGGTGTGTTCTAAAGGATCCTGGGGTGTGTTCTACAGGATCCCCAACGTCCCCTTCCCCCTTTTTTGATGCCATCAGACATCACAGCACACGCCAGGGTGGAACAATTTCCACAGACACATTTAACAGCGAGGGAATTCTCCTTCCCAACAATTTCTTCTGCGCTTTTTTTTTTTTTAAAAATCCAAAGGGGAAGTAACATTTGCCTTGGAGAATCCTGTTCAGCACAGAGAGACAAAGGTCCCTAAAACAGCACCCCCACCTGCACCCTGCTGCTCCCGAGCCATGGAACACCACCGGCTCGCCAAGGGCGGGGATAAAGTTCAGGAAAACAGGGGGAGCGAGGCCAGGGGAGCTCCTGCCACGGGCAGGGAATCTGGCAGGCATTGGGTTGCACAGGAAACAGAAGGTAAATACGTCTGAATGCCTGTTTATAATATCGCCTGAACGGGGGTTTGCTAATCCCCAGGGATTACAGTTTTAGTGCAGCCAACTCTCCCGAAATGTTGCGGGTTTCTTAAAGGCACAGCTCCCGGGACATGTAAATCACAGCCTCCTTACAGAGGGCAGCTCAGCGGGGTGACCCAGCACAACCCGCTAAAAGCAAACCGAATTTCCACACCTCCCTTTTCTTCCTTGTTTCAGCTCCTGAAATTCGGGAGAGACAGGGCTGGGGCTCCCCGAGCAAACCACAGGAGCACCCGCGACGTCGTGTGAATGACCTGAAGTCATTAAAAACCAAGGGAAAGTCTCCCTCTGTCAGTAAACGGGGCCTGGCCAAGGCAAACAGGGCTGGCTTTAGGCAACACTCAGCTTGCCCTACTTCATGTAAACGGCCAAGAATCCGTTCACCTCAGGGAGGAAAAACTCTCCTAGAAATATCCACGGACAAGCTCATGCCATGTACCAGATTTAAGACTTTACGGAGTTTCAGTGCTCAAGAAGCAGAAGTGCTGGTGCCTGACAAATAAAACTGCTCGCAGCCCCAGGGACGTTAAACAAAGGCTGCAAAAAAGAGCATCCAAAGTCCACGCTCGGGCCCTTCACGGGAGCTGCCTTTCCCCCAAAATCAGAAGCATTATGGTCTCCAAGGCGTAACACGCTGAAAGGCCTTCTGCTTCCAGGCACTCTTCCCCACGTCTTCCATCCTTCTGGTTTACAGCTCAGAGCCCTAAATTACAAGACACCAACGAGCAGAACAAACCACAACTCGCTTTGTGGTTGATTATTATTGGTGGCACCACAGGCCCGAGCGTTCGCAATAGCTTACAGACCCACCGGCCACTGCCCACAGCCTCCAACTCCCCACCTCACCAGCACGGGCACCCAGCGCTCTCGTTCTGCCCGGCAACGCTCACCACCAGGAAGGACATTGCCAACTTGAGGCCTGCACCCGCAGGCCGTCCCGTCTGCGCTAAAACAATGGGAAGAGAGCGTTCCCGGCACCGGGACTCACCACGAACATGAACACCGTGTAGAAGATCAGAGCCATGGCGCTGAAGGACTGTATGGAGGCCATCATGTTCCTCTGGAGGCTCAGCGGAAGGACAATGCACAGGGAGACGGCGAAGAGCAGGACTATCCGGAAACTGCCGGACACCTGGAAAAGGAACCTGCCTGAGGAACCGAAGCACGGAGGGTGTTACCACCCAGTGAGCCAAGTAACTCCCCGCTGTGCTCAAGTTTTCCGGAGCGAGGAATGACGCAAAGCCAGGATGGACTTCCCACGTGGAATTCTGCTTCTGCAGGTACTTCAAAAGCCGCGATGGCGCGAGCTCGCCGTTTCCTCGGCTAGGTCTGTGATTAGCTCGCACAGTCACTGGGTGCCACTGTTGCTCTACACAGCGCGTGACAGGTCCATCCTGAACTGGAAGCGTTTGGGGGGGTGGGAGGGGGTGTTAGAATGCTAATCCAGCACAAACTATTTAGGTATTTTCATGCAATTAAATAAAAAAAAAAAGCTAAACTTACTCGGGAGACAAGAGATTGAAGTCTTGAAAATTCCGATCCAGAAAATTAATCAAAACCTCGGGCTGGTATTTATTATAGCAGAACGCTCCGAAACGCTTGGAAATATTTAATACCTAAATTGGCTGCAGCCACAACGCATCTTTTTTAACTTCACAGCCCCTTAATCGGAGCTTAGCAACATCAGGCGGAGCAGATAACAGCCCCGCCAAAAATCCTGCCACACGTCCATCCCGCCTCCTCGCGCTGGCTCCGAGCACTGCTGCTCCCGGCGCTCGGGGAAGAGCGGCCAGAGCCTCCTGCCCACGAGGAGCTGCCTCCACGCGTCTTCGGGTCACCTCGCAGCTGATTTTAGCTCAAAGGGGAGGCGGGAGCGCGGTCACTTCGGTCACCGCAGCAGCAAGGGACAGGACCAAAATCCCGCTTGAACTAGCGGGGGTGAGAGCTGGGACAGAGGAACCGTCTGTCCCCATCCATCAGGGGCAGGAGTTAGGACAGGAAGCATCATCTCCCCCAGGAATCTGCTCCAGAATGAGTAGAGACCCAAGTTAAGAAGAATTCCTCTGTTGGAAAGGCCTCCGCGGAGGTTCTGCACGTCTGATTGTTCGCCATATGTTTGGGCTTCAAACGACACCCAGCTCACCGCCCCGTGCTCACCACGAGACCGGCCCACAGCGCCGCGCGGGCTGCCGAGCTCCCCGCGAAGGCAGGACACCCTTCCCTAAGGCACGCGCGGCTCGAGGGACGAACTGGAAGCCCTGCCCGAGTCGTGGATGCGATCCAGCGAGGATTTATTTACCTGGAAACCAAGCAGCCGGGCAAAGAAGTTGGAGCCCAAATCACCGATGACAACGTAGAAAGCGATGCACGTGCCCAGCATCAGCCCGATCATGCTGCAAAAAACCAACAAAACATGAACCAGACAATAAAATCTCCGTTTACAGAGGAACACCCAGGAGAGTTAAGCGGAAAACGCTAGAAAGGTGACTTAAAATCTCGTGATCAGAGGTAGAGGAGCCCCGGTGCGCCTTGCTTCAGCGTACACCCACCCCTAACACCACTCTCCGGCCTTTTGCGCTGGAGACCAGCCCCGAATTTTGCTGAATCCCACTGAAAAACACGTAGGCAACCAGTAAGAAAGCAGGTTTTCTGCCGCGGGCCGTCAGCTCGCTCTCAGAGCCCTAAGAGGCGGCTGCGCAGCAGTACCGGGTCACGCTTTCCTCCTCGGGCTCGCGAGGGGTGGGCCACCCAACCCTAGCAACACAGAAACCAGGGGAGCTCCATCCACCTGCCGTTCGCACCCATGCTCCCGGCTGGACACCGTTCAGCTAACGGCCCGTGCACGGGTTTCACGGCCATTTGGAACCACAGAGGAAAAAAAAAACCAGAGCTTGGAGATGGGAAGAACTTTATTTGTTGGGAAAAAGGGTTTAAAATAATCAGCAAGAGGGTCTCTCAGCCCCACGCCCCGCAGCGGGGGCTTCCTGTGAAATTCTCCATGCCAAATCGGCTCTCCAAGTTCTTCCCAGAGAACGGACCGCGCTTTAACGGAAAGATTGTCTGACGAACTGCTGCTCCTCCCCGACACGATCCCACGGACCACCTTCCCTCCCAGTGCCGACTGCATTAACGGCCCCGGGGCAACGACAGGTAACATCTGAGAGAGGTTGGGTGTATTTTTAGTGTTGTGCGGCTGTTTGCAGCTGGGAGGAGGGAAAGAGCCAGCACCACCGACTGGCCCGGGCTCAAGATGCCTCCAACAGGGAATACCCACTGGACAAAGCAGCGCGGTAACGATGCCGCACGGCGACTGCGGGAATGAGACCCGCCGGGGAGCTTCTGCTTGCGCTGGGGTCATCTGAGGAACCAGAATCTGTCCCGAAACGGAGACGGGATTTCTCTGACCAGGCATCTCCTCACGCCCGGCGTCTCACGGCGGAGAGCTGCACCCACTGCGAGGAGCGGGCTAAAGGGTGGATCCGAGGTACCTAACGCTCTCCCTCCCACTAGCGCTCGGCGATCTTGGCAGGGATTTCACCCCTGGAAAACGGCCACAAGCAACATGCCCATCGTTTCACAGCACACGCAGCGGAGCGGGAGGGTTCATTCCCAGGCTCCTGTGCTCCCGCTAGCTTGGAAAGCGCTCCCGTCTCCACTCAGCAACGGGCGGGACACGCCGAAGGCGACACCTGCGCGCTGTGCCGAGGGGAGCTCGCGCTCCTGCTCCGATTCTAGCTGGCCAGGGAGATCTCTAGCACCAGAGGAGGCAGGAGGGTAAGAAACGGGAGCGCAGCAAGGCTACAAGAGGCCAGAGAGCAGCAGCTTCTTTAAAGAAAACCAAACTATTCGAGCTTTAAATAAGTTGCAGGTTACCTTGTTTCCACCAGCATCTTTCCTGCTTTTCCATAGGCATGAAATGCTGGAAGAAGAGGGAAAAAAAGATAGCTGTAGTTAGGCAAAGAACGGTGCAGAACGCGGCACGGGCACCGGTTCAAAATCCAACAAGAGCAGCGACACAGGGCAGCGCAGCAGGAACCCACCGGCGTCGTGTTTTGGGGGCTGTATCCCTCGCTCACCCTCCCACTTTCTTTTTCAGACATGCCCTCTGCAAACTGAAAACCACAGAAGACAGGAACAAAGACGAGGGGAAGATAGAAAGCAGTTTGGGGTTTGGGGTGGTTTTTTTTTTTTAAACAGGAATAAAAAAAAAAAACCAAGAGGCAGCGTGAAGTCGCAGTCACAGATGGCAAACATTAAAAGACGGCCCGCACGCAAGAGCGAGCGCGCCCGCCCGTGTAAGACCCTGCGCAGCGAAAAGTTACTGCACTGCAAAATTTCAATCAAACTCGCCTTTTTTGGGTTGGTTTTCTTTTTTTTTTTTTGTATTTTTATCTTCCCACTAGCAGCGAACCGCCTGCCGGCGCTGGATGGGAGACCTGAGACGGTGCCCAGAACGCTCAATCCCATACCCAGAATACCCAGGACCCAGCCCACACCAAAGGGCTGCTGCCAAGACAGGGGTGGCTGGGGTTTTTTTCCCCCCCTCCCCTCCCCTCCCATACTTGGGTCGTAGCAGAAAACGCTCAGCCGTCCTTAAATCATCGTGGTTTTTCTTAAAAACGCCAAGAAAACTCCGCTTATATTTTTAGATCTCACCGGGTAGGATGGGAATTGAGATCTCCAGTTCCAAACGCAGACCACACTGCCCGACTCCATCGGTCCAAGACGAAACCCACCCCCCAACCGGATTCCCCTTTGTCTTCTCTCAAGGTACAGCACACATCCCCGGGGGCCAGCAGAAAACAAACCCTATTCCCTTCTGGAAGCATCTTCTGCTATTTTAAATGTTAACTTACAAACTCTCCTTTCTTTGGACTCTGCTCGAGCTGAAAAATTCAGGAAACAAGATGTTCTCCCACAGAATGGGGGGGAAGCATGGCAGGAGACCCACAGGAGAAAAATAAACCGGAGCTGTTATGTGGGGTAGGACTGAAAATAGCTGATGGCTCGGTGTCAGAGCGGCTGGAAGAGCTGCCACCAGGCACGCTGCCCGAGCGCGGCCGCGTCGCTCCGGCCTCCCGCTCCCACCTCGGTTGGGAAGCCATGACGCTAAGGGGAAAAGGCAACAGCCCTTGGGGGGTGCAACCACGCAGCCGAGAGAGGGGAGAGGAACCAGCAAAACAGCCCTCCTGGAGACGGTTCATCACGGAGCCGGTCTCCAGGACAGCCGCTCCGGCAAGCTCCTTTTTCACACCGCACAAGGGACCTCCCAGAGCCCAGCTACCGGTCGGGGGTGCTGAGAAACAGCCTCCCTGGCTGATCTGGAGCGATGCTCTAAGGAGAGCAAGCCTTCAGACCTTATGCCAGACGCTCCCACCTGGGAACGCTGCAAAAATTGGATCCTTTATCTTCTCAAGGAGGAAGGACGACGACTGCCCAGCCGAGCATCTTCGGAACGGGCTCTCTAGGCACCCAACAAGCTGGGCAGAGCTGAATCCGCTCAGTAATTAGAGAAGCCCTTTTAAACCCAGTGGTTTCAGTGGTTACTTGACCGGGCAACCCGTGTTTCAGCACTTCGCTCCACAGGGAGCCGAGCAGAGCCGCCTCCGTGTGCTGCTGACGCGGTCGGTACCCGGCGCCACAAAGACCCAGACCTGTACGGGGAGGCATTAACTCCTCTCCTGCTTTATCTGGGAGCTGCATCCCACTCCCCTTCTTGTCCGCGCAGCTGTCCAAGGCCGTTCCCTCCCACGCAGCGCGGGAGAACAGCAGCGAAGAGCAAAATATTTGTAATACCCAACCCCTCCGGGCACAGAGCACTGCGAAGACGTCTGACCCCGGCTCTTTTGTGGCTGTAACCATCGCTCCCTGTTCCTCCGGAAGGGACTGGCTGCCCGAAGTTAATTTGCAAAACTTTCTTACATCTTTCAGCGCTGCCAAAGCCTCCCACAGAATCAGCTGCAGGGGCTGCCAGCATCCCTCGCAGATGGACCGGGGCACAAGCCCCCGGTGACAAAGGCCGTCTGTGTGGAGCTGCTCAACCTTGATGCATTAGGATGCGTTACGGGAGCGCTGCCTTTCCTCTCGGGGCTGTCCCTCCCGGTGGCACCTCTCCCAGGGCAGAGGCATTGCTTTCAGCGCCAGCGTCCGCGTGCCAGGAAGTTTAAGCAGCATTACTGGCCCTCTTGTGTATTCCAACTCCTCGGCTTCGGAGAGGGCAGAGGATCCCTTCTTCCCGGGAGACGCTCCAAGGTGGAGGGGACTCTCTGTACTCGGGGGAAGCGGCACACAAAGATGTGTTGGAAGGGAGCAGGGAGAGGCGACCCGGGCAGCTGGGCTGGAGCGACGGGGCCGAGGCAGACGCTACGTGGGGGCTCCCCCTTCCCTCCGGCATCAGGCACAAGCTGCCGAGCCAACAGAACTCCTTGATTTTTACCGTTTCTAGCGGCTACAGCTTGGCGGAAGCCAAGGCGCGCGGCCCGGCAGCAGCACCTCAGGCAGGGCGAGGATGGAGAAAACCCATCTGTCACCAAGGTCAGCGAGGCAGCCACTGCTAGCTCGTTCACCGACGGCAGTGCCAGCCAACTCTCCTCCCCCAGAAAAATAAGGGAAACAGAGTAAGAGAAGCCTTTTCCTCTCGTCTCCATGCCAACAGAGAGGACAGGAACCCGAGCACCTCTTCCCGCCCCCCAAGCCGGACAGAATCAGGGGGTCACAAGCAGAGGCCAACCCTGGCGCCAGCGCAGAGGCGAGGAGCTCCGCGGAAAAGGGCTGGCAGGCTCTGCCAAAAACCCACACATGAATCTTACAGATGTTTTTATTTTCTTGGCCGCTTGGAACCTCGCGCTGTGTTTCCTCTCTGCCCTGCCATAAACGCGCACACAGCTCGGATCCAGGCAGGCCGAGCTCCGTGCCAGGCTCTCCCGCTGGCAGAACCCGATGTCCCCGGCAGCACACTGGGTGGGGAAGCTCGCGGCTTTCGTGCCGAGACCGATAATTTACACCAGACACCCGCTACGCCAGCTCCCGAAAACTTGGGTTTGGATCAGTCAGCGCCGCGTCTCCTCCCCTGCCCCTCAGAGTCAAAACAATTCTGCGCCGATTAACGGCGCTGTCAGGAGCGGAATCAAACCCTCGCGTTCCCCCGGGGACGCGGGGCTGGAGCAGGGGTGAGAGACTGACAGTAGAAAACAAATTGAACGCTACATCAAGAACCCGTTCGCTATTCCAACAATATCAGTATGAAAGTTGTAAATTAACTGAAACCGCAGTTTAAAAGGAATTAAAAAAAAAAAAAACCAAGCCCTAGAGCTTGAAAATTTCTCACCGAGGCCGGGGTAGGTCCTGCGCTTGCTGAGATTGGCCGATTTCACCAGGAACATGCAGGATTGATGAGTCATCCAAGAACAGAAAATGAGCAGCAGAGCTCCCAGGACAATGCCGCACTGCAAGGGGAGACGAGGGAGGGAAGAGACGAGCCCGAGGTGGAAAGTCAGTCATCGAGTCAGCCCTCCCGCAGAGCCCCGCTGCACCTCGAGGCTCCTTCACCTCCCGCCAGCCACGCTTTCGCCCGCTGAGGGAGTTCCCTCGCCTTCAGAGCGGCCGGGAGGAACACGACGTACGAGTCCAACCTCGCTCTCTCGCTGCCCAAGGACACGCAGCAGCCACCTGCGTCCCACAGCTTCCAGCTGCCCTGAAGAGCGAGCCGGGAGCCGTGTGTGGAGCAGAACTTCCACGGGCTCCCCCCGGGGTCATGCAGGACGAGCACTCCTAACCCCAAGCTGCACACCCTGTCACAAACTCATTAACTAAGAGCTACCCGACCACACAGACTAATTAGCACTGTCCTGCCTTTGCGGCGCGGGACGTTGAAGGCTGGGCACTTTTTCAGCAGGTGGCCTCAAACGGGCACGAGCGATGTTGGATCCTAACCAGAGCTGCCCTTTCCCTGCTGTATTTAAATCCCGTGCGGCCACCGAGAAGGCGGCAGCTCCTGGAGTGGGGGAGTGGGGGCACAGCTCACCGGCTGGTGTGCAAACACCTCCGAGCCCGGCACAGGGATAAATTCACAGATTCACAGTGTCAGGGGTTGGAAGGGGACTCTAGGGATCATCCAGTCCAACCCCCTGCCAGAGCAGGATCCCCCAGAGCAGATCCCACAGGAACAAGTCCAGGCGGCGCTGGAAAGGCTCCAGGGAGGGAGACTCCCCTCTCTCTGGGCAGCCTGTCCCAGGGCTCTGGCACCCTCACAGGGCAGAAGGGTTTCCTCACGTTCAGGCTGAACCTTCTGTTTGCCAGTTGATGGCCATGGCCCCTCGTCCTGTCCCTGAACACCCCTGAGCAGAGCCTGGCCCCATCCCCCTGACACCCCCCCTTTAGATATTGATCAGCATCGATAAGATCCCCCTCAGCCTCCCCTTTAATTGAAATTCTTTAATGCTTTTCCTCTTCCACTCCCAAGAAAGGCTGAAACGCTGAGCTGGAGACCCCACCACAAGGAAAAACAGGCAGTTTGGTGGAAAAACCGCCCCATCTCCGTCTTCAGGGCTTTCACTGCTCCCCCTCCACCGTAACACCGCCACCCCCCCGTCAGGACAAGGGGCAGACGCGGGGATGCGGGCTCAGGCCGCCCTCCCCTGCCCTCGCCCGCAGCCCGGCAGCCCCGGGGCGTGGGGCAGACACGGCGCCAGGCCCCCCCGGCCCCCCGACCAGGGACGGGCCAAGGCGCCCGGCTCCGGCCCTGCACAGGCCTCTCCGCCGGGGGAACCAACGGGGGGCACCCGGCGCCTCCCCACAACGCCGCTGCCGGCCCCCGGTGCGACCCCCGCCCGGCGGGAGGGCGGCCCGGGGGCGGCGGAGCGCTCACCTGCCGGAAGCAGAAGGGCACGGTGAGCACGCTCACCCCCACGATGCTGTTCACCACGTTCATGATGAGGCCCCAGTTAGAACCCGCCGCCGCTGCCGCCGCCATGGCCCGCGGCGCAGGGCCCGGGTCGCAGCCGTCGCAGCAGCCGCAGCCGTCGCAGCAGCAGCCGCCACCGCCCTCCCCTCAACCGACTCTTGAACCGCCCGTGCCCGCCATGGCGGGACCGGCCCCGCCCCCGCCGCCGGCACCGGCCACAGCGGCACTTCCGGGTTCCGCTGCTCCGCTGGCGCTTCCGGGAAGGGGCGGGGCGGGGCAGCGAGGAGGGCGGGGCAGAGCGGCGCCCAGCGGGCTACTCCTGCCGGCTTGGAGGACCGTGTCCGCTTGCTCCTGGGAGTGGAGCGGGGGTGTCGGGGTGCCTGGGGGCGCCCCCCGAGCCGGGCACGCACGGGGGCGCGGGGGCACGCACAGGCTTGCACGTGCGCGCGTGTAGAGGCATGTACGTGCGTACGTGTGTGCACATGCATGAAGATGCGTGCACATGGTGACATGGAAACGGATGGAAACACAGACATGGAGACACACAGACATGGAGACACATGGACACACAGACATGGAGACACACAGACATGGAGACACAGACATGGAAACACAGACATGGAGACACACAGACATGGAGACACAGACATGGAGACACACAGACATGGAGACACATGGAAACACAGACATGGAGACACAGACATGGAGACACATGGACACACAGACATGGAGACACACAGACATGGAGACACACAGACATGGAGACACACAGACATGGAAATGCATGTAAACGCACATACATGTAAATGCACACACATACACCTGCAGCTGTGCACACCTGCAGCCACGCAGATGTACACGCACGCAGCCACGCAGATCCACGCACACACACGCAGCCACGCAGATGCACACACGCAGATGCCCACACACGCAGCCACGCAGATGCACACACGCAGATGCCCACACACGCAGCCACGCAGATGCACACACACCTGCAGCCACACAGATGCACACCTGCAGCCACGCAGGTGCCCGCACACACACGCACACACGTGTACCCACGGAGGTGCCCGCACACGCGTGCGAATGCATCCCGCAGGCGCGGCAGCTTGCACCCTGGGGTCCCGGGCCCTGCCGAGGGGGTTTGCCTGGCTGTAACCCCGCCGGTGCCCCAGCCTGGGTGCGCAGCAGCCCGGGTGCACATCTGGGATGCATCCAGCTGTGCACGTGCAATGCGCGCGGCAGGTCCGCTCCCCATCCTGTCCAGAGCGATCCCCAGCTCCAGCCTGGCCACGGGTCCATCTGTCCACAGCGGGGGCACGCCAGCAGCCAGCTCTCGGGGGGGGTCCGGGCACGCCAGGGTTCCTCCCCCACCCCCAAGGCACACGCCAACTGCACGCCACCGTTGGAGCGAAACACGTGGCGCTTGTATAATTCGCAGCGATTGCGGTGGGTAACCGCAGGAATTCGCTCTACAAAAGGTGAACACGCCTGCCTAATTCCCTCCAGGTGCCACGGGGACTCGGGGGCTGCTGGCGGCAACGCCGGCTGCCTTTTCCCTGCCTCCCGCGCTGCAGCCTGGCCCGTGGCCCTGCGTGTCCCCGGGGTGGGACGGGAGGTCCCCTCGGGGCTGTTGTTGCTCTGATCTGGGGGGAGTCCCAGTCATGGCCTGCAGCACCTGGAGATGGGATGTGGTATCGGGACATGGGATGTGGTATCGGGACATGGGATGCGGTACCCAAACATGGGATGTGGTACCCAAACATGGGATGTGGTACCGGGACACGGGATGCTGTGCCTAAACATGGGATGTGGTACTGGGACACGGGATGCGGTACTGGGACACGGGATGCTGTACCTAAACATGGGATGTGGTACCCAGGCATGGGATGTAGTACCGGGACACGGGATGTGGTACCGGGACACGGGATGCTGTGCCTAAACATGGGATGTGGTACCCAGGCATGGGATGTAGTACCGGGACACGGGATGTGGTACCGGGACACGGGATGCTGTGCCTAAACATGGGATGTGGTACCGGGACACAAGATGCTGTAGCTGGATACAGGATGTGGTAGCCAGCCATGGCCCACAGCACCTGGAGATGGGATGCAGTACCTAAACACGGGATGCAGTACCTAAACACGGGATGTGGTACCTGGATACGGGATGCAGTACCCAGGCATGGTTGGCAGCACTTGGAGATGGGATGTGGTACCTGGACATGGGATGTGGTACCTGGACACAGGATGCAGTACCTAAACATGGGATGCTGTACCTAAACACGGGATGTGGTACCCGGGCATGGGATGTGGTACCTGGACACTGGATGCGGTACCCAGTCATGGTTGGCAGCACCTGGAGATGGGATGTGGTACCCGGGTATGGCCGGCAGCACCCAGGCACAGGGCAGGAGGCTACAGGGGAGCGGAAGCGCTGGGTGCTGTGGGGGTTCCCCTGTGCCCCCAGGAACATGCAGCAAAACCCCCACGTCCCCCCCAACAGCTACCACAGCTCCAGCCCCTACATGGGGCCATCCTGGGGGCCAGCACCGTAGGGGGTCAGAACACAGCGGGGTGCAAACACCCACTCACCCCGCACACTTGTGAAAATGAGCGTGCACACCTGCACATCTGCGCCAAAGCGCGCGTGCCCACGTGTGCGGGCACCCCATATACGCGTGCAAACCCACGGACAAGTGTGCTCACGCGTGTGTGCTCTCAATGGGGCCAGGAGCACGCTGCAGCCCTGCCCTGGCACCCACCTGTCGCCACGGGCTGGGGGTGGGCATCGCCCACCCGTGGGTGCCTGGGCCCCCGCTGGGGAGGACGGAGCTGCTGCTGGGTGGCCGTGGCAGCTGCTGGCCAGGCCGGGAAGGGAGAGCACCTTGCTCCGGCACGGAGGAGACATCTGCAGCGAGTTAGAGGGGAAACCATCTTTATCCAATTAGCGATACACGGCCCCTAACTCAGCACTGGCAGAAAAAAGGGCCCAGGTGGCTTCTCCGTGCGCCAAGCGGCCACCAGCCACCCAGCAAGTGCTGAGGGCCGGCTGGCCGCTATCCGCTCTCCGTGGGCTAGGGTTGCCCAGGAAGCAGCCCTCACTCTGCCACCCCTGCAGACACTGTCACCAGCATGGGCACAGGGGGATGGGGGGCTGGTGGCCCCAGCTCCTCCCCCCCAGCATGGCAGGTGCTGGCACGGGGTCACCGACACGAGTGGAGCCACCGGCGTGGGTCACCAGGACAGGCTGGGGGCAGCTTGGGCACCGTGTGGTGCCGGGACAGTGTTTCCCATCACCGTGTCCCCAGCCCCACTGCAATCCAAACCGCCCATGGCCACTCGCCTCCGATCCATCATCTCCCAGCCACCGACCCGATGGACCACACGTGGCCCTACACCACGGGCTGGCCACGGCACCGCAGGCAGGGACAGGCGGCTGCCCCTTCCAGGGGCAACCCTGGGGCTGGCATTGCCGCGTGGTGATTAGACAAATAAGGACGAAGGCAGAGCCAGACGTGGCACGGGCGGGCTGGGGTCACCCTGCAGCCACCGGCGGAGCGAAGGGCAGTCACTGCCAGCCCAGTACTTACTGCTCCCAGTAACTGCCCGGTATTTCGGTGGTGGCCGCGTGCCTGCTGCTGCCTCCTCCTCGGGGTTATTGTATTTATCCCCAGCCCAGCGCTCCAGGAGCAGCAGCTCCCGCGTGGCACCATCTCCTCCTCCTGCTCCGCTGCTTGTCCATGCCCACCCCGAGGGACCACGGTTCCCTCCAGCTCCTCAGCCGTTACTCACAGCCCAGGGGCAGATCCTGTCCCCAGCGCGAGCCCCGTCGTCTCTGGGGGTCCCAGCCACGGCCAGACCCTCCCCAGAAGCACCGAGGCTGGTTCCCTGCTGCAAACCTACCGAGTGTGAGTGCCAAATTCCCCGGAAAGCTCCGAAGCCCCTGCACTCCCGGCAGCGTGGCCAGCCACAAGCAAGAGCAGTGGCACCAGGGGTGCCACTGGGATGGGGACAGGGACAGTGGGACCACATCAGGGACCCCCAGACCCGCTCAGCTGGTACGTGTGGGGCATCACAGCTCCCGCTGGCTCCTGGGACGCGGTGAAGAGCAAAGCAGCATCCCCACCGTGGGAGCCCTGTGGCTCAGAGCCCTTCCCAGCCCTGCCCGATGGCCCAGATTCCTCCCACACGGACTCGGTGCCACGGAGAACGAAGAGCCTCAGGTGGCTTGGGGCCGGCTGAGGATCCCGCGCTGATTTATGGAAACACAACCCCCCCCCCGGGAGGTCTGGCAGCAGCTGGGGCCGGGCAGGGAACGCTGCTTTGTCTGACGCGGCTCCCCGGGGATGCGCGCTCCTCCACGCACGAGCGCGCGTGTGCGTGCATGTGCACACGTATGCTTGCACACACGCACCGTGCTGAGCAGAGCCAGATTTCCAACCCTCACGGGGGATGTTATCCCAGGATAAGGTCCAGGATCTCTGCTGGATGGGGTGCAGGAGGGGGAGCTCCCACCCCTGCGCCCCACACCCCACGCCATTCCCTTCCCTGCTGATGGTTGTTTTCCTGCAGGAATTCACCTCAGTAGCAGCTGTGGGTCAGGGGGCTCTTGTGCCGGGGGTGCCGCGGGGCTCGTGTGAACCACCCACGGCACAGCTCTTCCCCACGACCCTGGCCCCCTTCAGGGAACCCACCCTCCTTTCCCTGGGGCGAGGGGGGCACAGCAAGGGGATGCCACAGCACGGGGGGCCCCAGCGCAGGATCCTGGAGGAACGGGAACCCCCTTCCCAGGCTGCCGGGGCAGAGCCCACGCCCGCCACAGCCCAGAGGTGGGTGCACCCAGCATCCCCCCTCCCTGCGGGGCCAGCACCCAGCGCCGAGCAGCCCGGGGTCACCCCGCTTCCCCCCCGCAGCCGGCCCGGGTGACAGATGCCTGGCAGAGCCCGGGAGCAACGCGGCGAGTATTTAAAAACATAAATTAAAACAAATTGCGTTTTTATATTGCAAATAAGGGCAGTTTTATCGGTTTTATTGCATAACAACCATTAATGAAGTGCAGTTTCAGGCACCTTAATTGCTGGGAGACTAAAGTTCAATCCATATCTCCAGCGCGGGCTGGAAGTCACCGTCGCGTGTCACCATCGCGTGTCACACGAGTACCTGGCAGGCTGGAAAGGCAAATAAATTAACGGGCGCCCTTAGGAAAACGCGGGAGAGGGACGCGATTTACCCACGTGGGAAGTGGCGCGGCTCAGGCAGCACAAACCGTCTCGGGAGGAGGCGAGAGGCTGCCGTGGCCCCCCACGGTGTCGCCCCCCACGGTGCCACCCCCCTATCCCGGCGCAGGGGCCGTGGGACCCCACAGCCGGTGCTCGGCGCGGGGTGTGTGACGCCAGGCTGTGGCGCTGCCCACGCTGGCTGACCCCCGTGGGCACGGCAGAGCCCCGCGTGGGGGGCTGCACGGGCTGACCCCGGCCCCGGGGAGCCGCCCCCCTCGCCCAGCACGACACACGCGTGGGAGTGCGCGACCGGCACGGCCGCCCACGCGTGTCTGCGGGGTGTGCGGGTGCACAGCGCCGGGGATACACCCGCGGGGGGGACACGCACGCGGCCCCGCACGGGGAGCTACGCGCGGACGGGCAGCCGCGCACACGCAGGACACGCATCACGCGGGCCACCCCACGCGGGCCCTCCGCACGTACCATGGAGCCTTACCGGGCCGAGCCGGGCCGGGCCGGGCCGGGTCCCCCGAACCCCCTCACCCGCCTGCTCCAGCGCCGGGGGACCGAGCCGCAGCCCCCGTAGCGCGCCGCGGGCAGGGGGCGGAGCCACGCGATAGACCCGCCTCCCCCCCCGCGCGCATGAATGGGCTCGCCCCGCCCCGCTCCTTCTAAGGCGTCAGGTGCGGCTCGGCCAGAGGGGCCCGGCCGTGCCCCGCCCGCCCCCTTTGTCCCGCCCACTCGCCGCGGTTCCGCCAATCAGAACGTCGCGCAGAGCCCCCCGCGGGCGCCGGCCTTTGTTTGTGGAGGGCGCCGGGGCCAATGGGCGAGCGGAAGGGGGAAGGGCGCGGCCAATGGGAGCGCGGGGTGAGGGGAGGGGCGGGGCGGCTGGGTACGGCCCGGCCCGGCCACGTGCGCGTGGAGGCGCCGCCGCCACCGCCGGGCCCGGGGGCACCGAGCGGCCCCGGGACGTGCCCCGGCCCCGCCGCTCTCTCCACGTTCCCCGTGGCCCGGGAGCGCCACGCCGTCCTGGAGCCGCTCCACGCTGGGGGTGGGCGGTGGCCATCCTGCCCCCACAGGCCACACAGTGCCCGGGGTGGGTGGGCATGGGGAGGGGCGGCCCCGGTTCGGGCCAGACCCACCGGCTCGATCCCGGGGGTGTTGTGGGTCAGGCCCGGCCCTGGGCAGGCACGGCAGTGGGGGCTGCATCAGGGTGAGGCCGTGCTCGGATCACTGCGGCCCCACTCGTGGCCCAGCCCTTGGGGGGGGGGCGCGTCTGGGCAGCAAAGCCCCGCGGCCTGCAGCCCCGCCCCACACCACGCACGGACCCTCGGGACCGGGACTTGGCCATGAGCCGGGGCCCGGCTGTGCCGAGCACCCACCGCACCGAGCAGGGAGGTGCCGTGGCGGCCACACCCGGCAGGAGCCTCCCGAGGGGCCCGGAAAGCGCCACCCGGAAATCCCAGCCCGTGCGTGGGTTGTGTCCGGGAACCGCCTGCCGCTCCTCGGCCGTGAGAAATTCCCTGCTTCCCAACCGGCCCCAGCGCCGGAACGGCCCCGTGCCGTAAGGCTGCCCGTGGCCGGGCCGGGGCGTGAGGTCGCTCCGCTGGCGTGGCGAGCGTGGCCGCTTGGGGCGAGCCCTTGGGGAGGTGAAGGTCACGGTCGGTTTTACCATCCCAGGCAGCTCCTGGACCCGTGTTTGATGCTTCCAATCTCCGCCAGCGCTCCAGGCCACTGTTTGTCATGGAGAGGGGGGGTGTCAGCCTCACACCGGCCACGGCATTGCCGTTCCCACCTTGGAGCTGTGGCCGGTGCTGGCGAGATCGAGGGGCGATGGCGAGATCGAGGGGTGCCGCCCCTGCCGCTGACTTTGCCAAGCTTCAGCTCTGCTTCTCATCCCCCTCCCGTGTCCCCCCGCCACCGGCCTGCGGCTCCAGGGCTGTGTCTCCGGCACTGTCTGTCCCTCCAGCCTGCCAACGGCGCTGCCCAAACCACGGGCAGCCACCGGCCAAGGGGGCAGCCTCAGCATCACCGGGGGATGCAGGAATGCCGGCGAGCCCCGGGCCAGCACCGCTGCACTCTCTGGCAGGCGGGGAAGCGCCGGTGCATCTCCCCTGGCTCGAGGAGAGAACAAAGGAGGGCATCTGCGGCAGAGGGAGTGCCGCTGCCGGATGCGCCGCAGCGCAGCTAATCCTCCCCGCGCCCTCCTCGGGGCCCCGGCGCAACCCTCCCGCCAGCACCGTGTGCCGGGGAAGGATGCGAGGGCCCACGTGGAGCGACAGGAGGGTGCCGGGCCCGGTTTCCCCCGGGGCCCCGGCCTGCCGCCCTTGCGGCGTGCACCATTCGGTCCCGCCGTGCGCGGCGGTGTGGCGGCTGTATTCACCCCGGCGGATGCCGCGCCATAAAGGAAAAGTCTTACAGTAACGACTTTTGTCACCCAAGTCATTAACATAATAGGGCTTCCACATCAAAATTGAATATTAATGCTACACCCGGCTGCGGCGTGAGACGGATAATTGCTCTAATACATTTTCCAGTAGGATTTTCGCATCGCGGCAGCAATTGCATTAGCAAACCCGATTATTACCGCGGCCGATACAATGGGACAGTTAATGGGAGTTAAGTTCCTTCCCTTCTCCTTGGGACCCCAGAGCAGCTCTGACTCCGTTGTCGTCCCCCCCCGCAGAAACCTCCGCAGACCGCGGGGCGCAGGGATGGTGTCCCCAGGCCGGAGCGGAGGCGACGGCAGCGCGGAGCTGCCGCTTTCCTCTGCGCCTGCAAACACGACCCTGGGTCGCAGACGGTCCCGGGCCGCGCCGGGAAACCGGCGGCCAGCTGGAAACCCACCTGCACAGAGCGGCGGGAGGCTGAGCCGCCCGCGTTGCGCCATGCGGTGCCATGCCACGCCACACGGCCCCGGTCTGGGCCGTGCAGGGGCAGCAGCAGGGGCACACTGGCCGGGGGACATCCCACCATGGCAGTGCCCAGGTGGCTGGGAAGAGCAGGGGATTTTCCCAGCCCCAACACAGGGCTGACCCCGCTCCAGGGAGTGACAGGGGACCCTCGAGCCTCCTCTCCTTCTCCAGGGGCTTCGGCAGCTCCCGGGAGGATGAAGCACTAAAACACCAGGGGCTGGTGCCCGCCCTTGGGACCCACCAGGTTGGGGTGCCAGCATGCAGGTCACAGACTCCTCACTGCACCCCCAAATGCCATTGGCCAGAGGAAGACCCCCCCTCCGTGCAGCGCCCTGCCCACACCCCCAGCCTCCGCCACTGCACCCCTTCCTCAGGGTCCTCTCTTGCCCCCCCCCACGTGCCACCATGCTCAGGGTGCTCTGCAGTGGCGCAGCCTCAGCCCGGCTCGTGTGGCTGGACACCACGCAGCCACGCAGGAGCACGCAGGGGCAGTGGGACCGGTGGTCCCACGTTCCCCGTGGGCACTGTGCACGCATGCAGCAGCAGTGCAGTGCTCAGGACATGCACCACGTCTGCACACAAGCACTGTGCACACATGCAGCAGCGGTGCAGCACTCAGGACATGCACTGTGCATGCACACAAGCACCGTGCATGCACGCAGCAGCAGTGCAGGGCTCAGGACACGCATCGTGCACGCACACAGCAGCGATGCAGCGCCCAGGACATGCACTGTGCACGCACACAGCAGCGGTGCAGGGCTCAGGACACGCATCGTGCACGCACACAGCAGCAATGCAGCACCCAGGACATGCACCGTGCACGCATGCAGCATCATGCACACATGCAGCAGCAGTGCAGCATTCAGGACATGCACCACACATGCACACAAGCACCGTGCATGCACGCAGCAGCAGTGCAGCGCTCAGGACATGCACCGTGCACACACACAGCAGCGGTGCAGGGCTCAGGACATGCACCATGCACGCACACAGCAGCGGTGCAGTGCTCAGGACATGCACCGTGCATGCATGCAGCATCATGCACACATGCAGCAGCAGTGCAGCATTCAGGACATGCACCACACATGCACACAAGCACCGTGCATGCACGCAGCAGCAATGCAGCGCCCAGGACATGCACCGTGCATGCACGCAGCAGCAGTGCAGCGCCCAGAGCCGTGCAGGGCCCGTCCAGCAGCAGCTCCAAGGTCTCCGGGGTGGCAGGGAGGGGCGGAGAGCTCGGCCCAGCCCCGACAATAGGAGGCGGGAGGGGCCCGGTCCGTGGAGCCCCGGGACCGGGCCCCTCCCGCCGCCCTTTGTCTCCGGTCCTGGCGGGGCCGCCCCGGGTGCGACAAAGGCAGAGAATAGGGGGGGGTGGGCATCATTAAACGGGCTTTAATTGCACTCGGCTGGGTTGGCTTCACTGATCAACCTCGGTTGGGGAGCCCACGCGAGGGGCTTCCCACGGCGGGGGAGGCCTGCCCACGGGGGTCGTCTACTCATGGGGGATCAGCCGGGTGTGTATAGTCCACGGTGGGGGGGGCGGTACCCGCTGGGGTACCACCAGTGCCCAGGGATGCAGGCTCGGGGCTCACGCATCTCCCAGCTCCATAAGCCCCCAGCTCAGCCCCTTCCCCTCTGGCATTGGCCGGGGGGGGGTTGGTGGTGTTTGCCCAGTCCCTCCCCACTCTCCCTCCCTCCCCTGGAATTCCCAGGGGAAGGAAGAGCCTCACAGCCCTTTTTTTTGGGTTATTTTTTAATAGTAAGAACCTGTTTCCGACCGCCGTTGGACGAACAGCCGCGCTGCTGCCAGCCGGTACCGTTACCCCAAGGCCGGGATTTGCACCGCGCTCCAGTTCGGCAAGGATTCTGTGCGCTGGGTTAATCCGCAGTGGGATTAATCGGGCCGGAGCCCCCTTTCCCGGCCTTTCCCAGATGGCGTGGGATCCAACGGGGATGTTTTAGCCCGTGTCCCAGAGCCGCGGTGCTGCCGTGTGCACCCACGGGACGATGCTCCACGGGAGGTCAGGATGCGGCCAGCCCCGCTCCCCACGGCAGGTTTCCCCGGGAGACGGGGAGCCCTCGGATACGGCCGCAGAGCTCATCCCGGGGCAGCGCGCTCTGCTCCGGCAGCCGCGTCGCAACACCGCAGGGAAAAGAATCGAGGCGGATAAAGAGGTTTTGGGAGCGGGGCGTGCTGGGAGGGGGCGTGCGGGGCAGCAGGAGAGTGAGGGTCCATCCCCGGGGGGTCCCAGCGCGTCCCCGCTCCCGCAGCCCCGCGGTCTCACCCCGGGCAGCGCTGCTGGCACCGCGGCCTTCGCGCCGCGGCCGTGACGGAGGCCGGTTGCGTGCTGCCTCCGTGCTCGGGGTGTGATCCCGCGTCCCTCTGCGCGTATGTCCGTCCGTCCCCGGGCATTGCTCCCTGCTGTGGCTCACGCGTGTGCTGGGGCTATTCCTGGCCGGTCGTCCTCATGCCCCGTCCCTGGGGGTGCGCGAGCGTGCCGTGTCCGTGCGTCCCGGTGCACGCCGGTCTGTCCGTGCGGTGCTGGAGGGTCCCCGCCGGCTGTGCCGCCTCCCCCGGCCACTCGCCCTCGTAACTCGATTGTCAGCCCGGCGTAATGAATAGCTCCCTTGTAATCCAATAGCTTTTACAAGTTATTTGGATTTATTTGAGCATTTTCAATCAATTATATTCTTTTATTTCGACCCCCCCCAACCCGCCGAGCCCCGATGGGGACGCGCGGTGGCACGAGCTGCTGCCCCGGTACCGGTCTCTCCGCCGCCTGCTCGCCGTCCTTCCCGATGCCTCCCGGGGATGCGGAGGCTCTGGCTCCCCCTCCCCCAGCACAGCCCCCCCCAGCATCGAGCAAGGCCTTAACCTCCCCCACCGCATGGCGCCTCCAGCACCCCCCCCACTGCACTGCCCCCCAACATTGCACCCCCTCCACTGCAAGGCCCCCCCAACACTGCATCCATCCCCTCACCTCACACCACATGGCTCCCCCAGCACCCCCCACCCACTGCACAGCCCCCCAACATTGCACAGCCTCCCACCCCACTGCACGGCCCCCCCAACACTGCATCCATCCCCTCACCTTGCACCGTATGCCCCCCCCCAAGCATTGCACAGCCCCCCCAACACTGCATCCATCCCCTCACCTCGCACTGCATGGCTCCCCCAGCAGCCCCCACTATTACACAGCCTCCCCCCCACTGCACAGCCCCCCAGCATCGCACCCATCCCCTCACCTCGCCCCACATGGGTCCCCCAGCACCCCCCCACCCACTGCACGGCCCCCCCAGCATTGCACAGCCCCCCAACATTGCACCCCCCCATTGCAAGGCCCTCCAACACCGCATCCATCCCCTCACCTCGCCCCACATGCCCCCCCAGCAATGCACCCCTCCCCAATTGCACAGCCCCCCTCATCTTGCACCGCAATGACACCCCCCCAGCACCGCACCCCCTCCGCCATGCACGGCACCCCCAGCATCGCCCCCTCCGCCTCCGCCCGGCCCCCCAGCGTTGCACAGGCAGCCCGGCACTGCAGCTGCCCCCTCTGCACGCCCCCCCCGGCCCCCCCCGACCTGCCGGCAGAGCAGCCGGTAGCGGACTCCGGCCCGTTCCCCTCTCGCCGCCGCCTTTGATCTCCCCCGCGCCGCACCCGGGCCTCGGGGTCCACCCCGGGGGGGGGGTTGGGGGGGGAAGGGGGAGCCTAGAAACCGCCCCCGGTCCCCCCCCCCCCCCGCCCGGGGGCCGCCTTGAAACCGCGCTCGGGGCTCGTCATCGCTGCTCGCAAGCGCCAGCCAATCAGCGCCTTGTTTACACTGCGTGATTGACAGCGGGCTGGCGACCGGCCAGCCAATCAGCACGCCGGGGGCGGGGAGACGGGGGGGTGGTGTTGCAGCGGGGGTTGCATCGCGCTGAATTGCAGCCCCGGCTGCAGCGCCCCCCCCCCCCCCCCCCCCCGCGCCGCGCACTGCGCACGCGCGCTCCTCCTTCCTCCTCCCCTCCCATTCATCCGCCGGGCTTGAATTAGGCGCCGCCACTCGGCGTCGCCGCCCCCGCCGCGCCCTGATTGGCAGGCGGCTGGCGAGGCGCCAGCCTATTGGGAGAGCGCGCTGACGCCCGTGGCGCGCGCGCGCGCGCGCGCGCGCGGGAGAGAGGAGCGAGTAAAGGAGAGGAGGGGGGGCGGGGGGGGAGGGGATTAAAGCCAGCGGGGCGCGAGCGCCGCGCGGCGGCCAATCACCGCGCGCGCGCGCGGGGCACGCGCTTATTAGCATGCGGGGCGCGTCGCCCGGCGGAGTGCGCGGCGTGAGCGGGGAGGCGCGGCGGGGTCCCCCCCCCGTCCCCCCCCCCCCCGTCCCCCCCCCGCGCTCTCCCCCCCACCCCCCCCCAGCCCCGGTTCCCTTTGCTGCAGGAGCAGCCGGTGCATGGGCAGTGCACGGGCACCGGCAGGAGCACGCTGCGCACCCCGCGCACCCCAGGGCCGCCCCGCGCCGGCGGGACCGCGCTCGCCCCGCGCGTGGAACGCCCCTCCGGTAAGTAACTGCGATTGTTCGGCGGATTTTTGGTGGTGGTGGTGGTGGTTGGGGTTATTTTCATTTATTTCCCCCCCCCCCGCTTTTATGTTTTTTTAACGTTAAAATATTTTTTACGTTGATTTTTTTTGGTGTCGTAATTATTATTTTTTGCCTTTTCTTGCCTTAAAATAGTCTTTCTTTTTTTGCGTTGAAATAATTTTTTCCGCCTTAATTTTCGGGCGTGAAAATATTTTCCGCTTCGATTTTGCTTTAAAATATTTTGTTTCGCGTTGATATTTTTTTTAATTTTTAATTCGCATTCCTTTTTCTTCTTCTTTTTTTACGCGAAAATATTTTTTCGCGGCGCAAAATCTCCGCGTTAAACCCCCCGCCTTTACAATTTCGCGCATCAAAACATTAATTTTTTTTTTTTTTTGCCGTGAATCTTCGGCGTTAAAATTTCTCGCGTTTAACGTGTTTTTTCCTTAAATTATCGCCTGGTAAATTTTGGACTTTATTTATTTTTACAATTCTCAAAATCGCTTTTTTTTTTTCCCCCATCGTTTTTCTCCGGTTTTATTTTAAAACCCGCCCGGTTTCGGGGCCGCGCGTGTCTCTCCTTCCCCGGCGCTGCCCTCCCGCCGCCCCGCAGTACAATACGGCCGCGCTCGCTCCGCCGCCCGCAGCGGCCCCGCGGACGCGCAGTCCCGGCCCGGGAGGGGCCGGTGGCCCCCGGCCGCGCTCGCCGCTCCGCGCCCCTTTGTTCGCCCCCGCCGGCCCCGGCAGCCGCCGTTTCTCCGCCGGATCGGGCCCGCCGGCCCCGGCGCTGCCGAGAACAATGCCCCGGCGGGCCCGGCGCACCGGGCGGCCTGCGCCGCCGCTCTCGGCGGGCTCCGGCGGGCGGGAGCCGGTACCGGGGCAGCGGGAGGCCCGAGCACCGGGGAAATACCGGAGAACCGGCGGTCGTGTGTCGGAGAAAGGAGGGTCCGTGCGCCGGGGCGGGGGGGAGAGCGGGGAACCGGGGCCGTGTTGACCCGGGGGAGAAGGGAAACCGGAGAGGGGAAGGCGCCGTGCACCGAGGAGGCACCGGGAGCCCCGTGCACTGGGGAAACCGAGGGCAACCGGGGTCCGGTCACCGGGAAAACGGGTTCGCTGCAGCGGGAGGAAAACGGGGCCCGAGCACCCGGGAAGAGGAACCGGGGGGAGCCGTGTCCGGAGCGGCGGGGAGGGTAAAAAGAGCCGAGCACCGGGGAACCGTGCCCCGAGCGGCGGGGCGAGGAGCGAGCGTTGCAGCGGGGAACCGGGGCCGTGCCCCGGGGAGAGCCCCGCGCACCAGGGCGGGGCGGGCGGGGAGGCCGGGGCCGTGCTCCAGCGGCAGCACCGGGAAAACGGGGAGGGGTGGGGGGTACCCGGAGTCGCGCACGGGGGTTTACCGGGGAGATCAGGGACCGCGAACCGGGGGGTGCGCGGGGGGATACCGGGGGCCGTGTAGGGGGGCCGGGGGCCGCCCTCTCACGCTTCTCCTTTCTCTGCTTTGCACCAGGAACGGAGGATGAACCGGCAGCCCCGGCGCGGAGCGCGGCCCGCCGCCCCCCAGCCCGGCCCGCCGCGGCGCTGAGCATCGTCCCGCCGTGCCCCCCTCCCCTCCCCGCCCTCCCCCCACCCTCCCCGCGCCCTGGGCAGCGCGCGGGCGGGTGGGTACCCCCCCCGGGATGGACGGCCGTGACTTCGCTCCCCCCCCGCCTCGGCTGCTATCGGAACGGGGCAGCCTGAGCCACCGGCACGGCGCGGGGCGCCTGGCGGGGTCGGCGCACGGGGCCGTGCAGCCCCCCGCACACTTCCAGCCCACCAAGTACTTCCCCGCACCCATCTCCATGGCCACGCACACAGGTCAGAGCGGCCGCGGTGGGGAGGGGCGGCGGGGGGGGGGGGGGAGCACGGGCGGGGGAGGGTGGCCGCGGCGTGGGGGTCCCGGCACTACCCTGGTGAAAGGTGTGTGTGGGGGTCCCCCTTTTTTGTGTGGTTTTGGGGGAAGCGTTCCGTCGCCCGCCCGTTTTGCCGGTGCGCGAGGAGCGTGGGTGCCCCCCCCCCCCTCCGCCCGGGGGACCGGCGGGATGCCGGTGCGCGAACAAGGAAGCGTTTTCTGGGCGAACAAGGAGGCCGTTATGCGCGGGGACGGGCCGGCGAGCCCCGGGGTTCAGGGAAAGCGCCGACGGGGCCGGGAGAGAACGGGATTGCAGCGCGTGCGTTTGGCCTCCTCAGCCGTTGGCCCGCCCGGTACGGCTCGGTACGGTACGGCCAACCGTGTCGGTACCGGTCCGGCTCTCCCGCAGACCCCCTCCCCACCCCCGGTACGCCCGGCTTTGTCTGCGGCCGTGCGGGGGCGGAGCGGGGGGGTTCGGGGAGCCGCTTCGCCGCCGCCGAGCTCCGGGCAGGGACGGATCCGGTGCGCAGCGCGACCCCCGCCCCCCCCCCCCCCCCCCCCCGCCGCTTCCCGCCGGCGCACGGCGGCAGCGCCGGTTATTGTCGCCGCCTTGATGAGCTGTGAATACTAATAAAATTATATCTGCTTTAATGGGATTACAATTAGTGCGTGGATTAGGGCGGGGGGGGGGGGGGGGGCACACACACACGGCCGGGACGGCGCGGGGGGGCGGCGGTGGGGGTCCCGGTGCTCCCGGAAGGATGTGGAAAAAGCGTTGGAGGCGGGGGGGTACCGGGGTGGGGAGGGGGAGGTGGTGCCGGATCGGGCCCACGGCCGGGGCGGTTTCGCTTTGTGCCGGCGCTTCGCCCGGGCCCCCCCCCCCCCCCCCGCCCCGGGAGCATCGCTGGGTGCTGACCCCCCCCCTCCTTGGCTTTGGGGTGCAGGGGGTATGGATAAGGGGTCGGCGCTGTCCCTGGGGTTGGGGAGCGGGGTGGGGGGCTCTGTCCTTCTCCGGTTTGCAGTGACCGGCGCGGGGGTCCCGGGAGATGCTGGCTTCCCTCCGGCGCGTCCCTGCGCTGGCCGGACCCTCGCAGCCGCCTGGACGACACATGGGAGCCCGAACGCAAGGGAGGCTGTTAAAATAACATGGATCCGGCTAAAAATACCCCGGCAGAAACTCGCCTTATTATAAAAAAAAAAAAAAAAAAAAAGGGAGAAGCCAAACCCAACAACAGAAAGAGCTAAAAATATTCCTGGCTTTGGCAAGGCCGGCACAGCCGGAGCCGATCCTGGCGAACCGCGCTCCGAGGCTCCCGCGCCTCCGGGAACGTTGCTGGAGCGACTGAAGATGATAATTTCATGCCCAGGCCAGTGGGGGTGGGCGGGTTGATGTGTGTGTGTGTCCCCCGCTCCCCAGGCTTGGCACCCCGGCGTTCCCCCGTGGCGTGGCCGTCGTGCCACGGAGGCCAAGAGCCGTGGCGGCGCGCGGAGCGGTAATTAACGCCGATGATTGATAATTACCCCACACCCAGCAAATAAAGCCAGACTGCGGTTTTGCCGGGCGACCGTGGTGGTGCTGGCGCGGCACGCGGCCGCCCCGGGGCATGGTACCGGGTTGGGGTGGGGGGGGACACCCACACCGGCCACGTTCCCCCAAATGGCTCCCGGTGCCGGGCCGGACTACACCTCCCAGGAGCCTTTGCCGGGGGCCGGAGGCCGCCCTGGGAAGGGGAGATAAAAACTGTTTAGCTTGATTTTATTAAAGCCATAATTCAGGGCCGCGCGGTTATTGCAAACAAATGCTCCGGTTTGCGCCTGGATTTGGCAGCGGGACCATGCAAATGACGGCGCGAGACGGCGCTGGGGGCCCGAGCGCGGCGACACGCGGCCCTGTGTCGTGCTGGCCGGGTTAGGGGACCCCCGGAGCTGATGGGAGCTCAGTCCGGGCCAGGGTCTCACCGCCCCGGCATGCCGAGCCCCGGTTCCGAGCCGGACTCGGGGGGGTGAGAAACTCGAGCGGGGGCTCGGCCGAGCCGGTGCTTGACGCCAGGGCCTCGATTTTTGCCCTTGTGACGTTTTTATGGGCTAATATACAGCAGAGACCGCGCCGGGCTGTTTGTCACCACGGCGCAGCCCTCGGAGCGCCGCGATGTGTAACGGGGCCGGGGGGCTCGCACCAGCGTCGGGCTCGGCCGGGACCACCGCGGCTGTGCCAGCGTGCATCCCGGTGCTGGTGCGCAGCCCGGCCGCGGCTGTGCCGGTGTGCATCCCGGTGCTGGTGCGCAGCCCGGCCGTGGCTGTGCCGGTGTGCATCCCGGTGCCAGTTTGCAGCCCGGTGCTGGTGTGCAGCTTGGCACCGGTGGTGCGGGTTTCCAGGCCGGTGCTGGTGTGCAGCTCAACCCCAGTGGTGTGGGTGTGCAGCCCGGCCACAGCAGTGCCGGTTTACGTGCTGGTTTACATCCTGTCACCGGTGTGCAGCTCGACCCCGGTGGTGCCGGTTTACGTGTGGGTGTGCGTCTCGACCCCAGTGGTGCTGGTTTACATCCCGGTGCTGGTGTGCAGCCGGGCCATGGCCGTGCCGGTGTGCATCCCGGTGCCGGTTTGCATCCCGGTGCAGTTCTCCAACGCGGTGCTGGTGTGCAGCCCGGCCACGGCAGTGCCGGTTTACGTGCTGGTTTACGTCCTGTCACCGGTGTGCAGCTTGACCCCGGTGGTGCCGGTTTACATCCCGGTGCGGGTGTGCAGCCGGGCCGTGGCTCTGCCGGTGTGCATCCCGGTGCAGTTTTCTCAACGCGGTGCTGGTGTGCAGCCCGGCCACGGCAGTGCCGGTTTACGTGCCGCTTTACACGCCGGTGCCGGTGTGCATCTCGACCCCGGTGGTGCCGGTTTGCATCCCGGTGCAGTTTTCTCAACGCGGTGCTGGTGTGCAGCCTGGCCGCGGCAGTGCCGGTTTGGAACCGGGAGTGGGTGTGCATCCCGTCACGGATGTGCGTGCCGGCGGTGGACGCGGCGGTGATCCGGCAGCATGGCGCTGCCGTCCGGCTGGGCTCCCGCAGCTGTCCCCCTCCCTGGATTGAATTGCAGGCCGGGTGCCGCGTGGTTCCCAGTACAACTGGGAAGCGGGGGGGACACACAGACACGGTGGCCCCTGTCCGGGGTGGGGACGTGGGGCCGGGTGCCAGCGCTGCAGCCGCTCCGCGTCGCGGCTTCCCCGTTAACGACGGGGTCTGACGAGGGGCCGGGAGGCCGCGGCAGGGCTCCGGCCTGGCCGTGGTGCGGGGTTGGGGGGGTCCCCGTTCCCCCACCCGCCTCCGGACACCGCGTGCCAGCCCGTCCGTGCCGTTTTATAAAGTCGGTGTCGACGTTAAACCAGATTTTGGGGTGAATTTGTCTGCTCCTCGGTAGCCACCCTTGTGCCGGGGTGGCCGGGGGGATGCGGAGAACCCCGGGATCCCGTGGGATGACCCCGGGGTGGTCTCATCCGTTCGTTAGCCGGATCCGCACGGGGATGCCGTCGGGGTCCCGGCAGCCGCGGTCAGGGATGGTAAACGCAGTGATCGCCCCAAATTTAGGGAGGGTGTGTGTGTGTCTCGGGAACCTGGCCTTTGCCTCCTGTCCCTGCACCCCTGGGGCTGCCTGTCCTCGGGGTGGGGTGGGGGTGTCCTGTGTTGAGGGGGGGGGGCTGAGGTACTGCCAGCACCGTGTTCCACGGGCCGAGCACTGCGTGCGCGGTGGGCTTGGCCGATCGCGTACCGGGCGTGCGGACAGGCTCCAGGGAGCGTTTGGGGTGCCCTTTCAGGCACCCCTGGCTCCTTGGGACCCCCCCCCACCGAACTCATAGTGTCCCTGCATCCCCCCCCCGCAATCCAAGCGGTGCCTCTCCCGGCGCTGATGGCAGCGCTACGCGAAGCCGAGCGGGGAGTTACGGCGGAAAACAAAAATAGCAGGATTTGGCGATTCGGTGACTCTGCAGAGATTCACACAGGCTGCCCCCCCGCCCCCCCCCCCGCGGTAAATAAACACTCACCCAATAATCTCATTCTTGGAGTTCTTCTTTATCCGCTCCGTAAAACAAAACAGATGGGCACAGCGCGGCTCTGCCTGCCCCCCCCGCCTGCCCCCCAGCGTCGCCCCGGGGTTGCATCCCACCCCCCAGCATGCTGAGCCCCCCCCCCAGCCCCGGGGGGAGCGAGGGGATGAGTCCTGGCGCCCTTTCGGGGTTGCTCCCTCCGGCTGTGTGCACCCCGCGGAGGCGATGCTTTGCGGGGGGCCGTGCGCGCCGCGGGGTCACCGTGGGCCCCGAGTTTTGGGTGTGTGTGTGGGGGGGGGGGTCCATGTGCTTGGCTTCTATGGGACACCAGGCCCCCGTGGGGCTGTGGGACCCCCCCCCACGGGGCTTCCCCACGGTCCCAATCCCGTCGCCGAGCTCGCGGTTGCTCGCAAGATGGCCTCTGGGCTTTACAAAGGCGCGCAAGTCGCGCGCGTCGGGCGCGCAGGGCGCTCGCGCCAGGAGCGCTCGCTGTCCTCGCCAACCCAGCGCGGAGGGGAGCGGCGAGCGAACCCGGCGAGCTCGCGGGCGGCTTTTTTCGGTGGCTCCGGCCCTCTCCCCCCCCGTCGAAAGCCGACAGCTTGCGAGTGGCACTTAGCGCGGAGCGACTGCCGCGCGATTACCCATCGGATAACGTTTTAATTGCGCTGCTGGCGCTCCGTCAAGCTCATTTGAACGGCGTTTCGATACCGTGGCGTTTATTTAGTGCCATAACAATATGGATTAATCTTAAATTATAACACCGAGCAAATTATATTATGCTTATGTCCCCTTTCCCAAAATATTTAAAGGGACCGCGTGGCTTGCGGAGCGTGGGGGGTGGGATTGGGGGGGGGGGGGGGGCTGCATCCTGGTTGGGGCCGGGGTCCGGCAGCTCCGTGGGGCTCCCGAGCGCGGTGCCGGAGGGTCCCTGCCAGCTCCCGGCGTCTCGGCGTGCGGCCCCGGCTGCGCTAGGAATGTTCCAGCCCCGAAATAGCCGAGGGAGTAACCCAACCCTGCGCCCCGCGCACGTCCCCGCCGCCCCCGGGGACCGGCACCTCGCCCGGGTGTGTCTGGGGGGCTGCACCCCACCCCCCCACCCCCCATCCTGGAAACAGAGCCCCAAAATATCAGGGTGCAGCTTCCACCTTCCTGGAGCCACCAGGAGGGGCAGGGCCAGGGTGTCCCCGGGGGGGGGGGGGGGCTGGGGGGGACCCCCCCATTTCCCAGCAGCGCTGCCTTGGGGATCCCACTGCTGGGCCCCGCCCCAGAAAGCTGCTGGGCTGTGGCCGGAGTGACCCCCCCCGGGGCCCCGGCCCCCCCACGCCCTTGCTGGCGGGAGAAACTTTCCGTCTTCCCGGCACATTCCCATCTGTGCCGCACTCGGCGCGGGGGCGAAGAGTAGCTTGGGGAAGGGGGGGGTGGGGAGCACCCCTTGCCGCCCCCCTCCCCGGTCCCACGAGTGCTAACCTGCCCCCCCCCCCAGCCCTCATCGCCCTCCAGCGCTGCCAGCGTGGTCGTGCTGAGACCTGGCATGATTGTCACACGGATGACCCCCTCTGGGTTGGGTGCCAAGGCGAGAAGCACCCCCACGCCCCCCCCTCATGGCTGCGGTTTGACGGTGAGAGGGGGAAGCAGCTTCGCTTCCCTCTTAACCCTTTCCGTTTTGGGGGTCCCGGTTGCCACCAGCCCCAAAACCCACTGCCCCGCCCCCCTTGCCTCAGTTTCCCTGATGCAGGGTCCAGCGTGGGGGGGAGTGTGGCATAGCGGGGGTGGTTACAAGGCGCTGGAGCTGCCGGGGTTCCCGGCATGGGTGTGAGGTGCACGGCCCCCAAAAAGCCGCTGGAGTTGGGGGCCGGGGGGCCAGAGACCCCCCCTTCCCTCCCCGCTGGCGCCCGGCACGGGGGATTTTCTTGCCGGCTGTGCCGGTGCCGGGAGCGGTGCCCGCGGGGCTGACTCACGGCACTGGCCGCGGGGAGCCCGGCCAGGGAGTTCCCAGGCTGCCGCCTCCTGGGATGGGGGGCCAGGAGGGGGGGGGTGTCTGGTTGAGACCCCGCTGCCCATCTGCCCCCGTACTGGCAGCCGGCCCCACGGCGCTGAGCCCACCCGCTGCCTGCTCACGCGTGAGATGAGTTGTGTACGGTCTCGGGGGGACGCTTCCCTGTCCTTAGTGGCACTGCGGCCGGCGGGGGCACAGCCCGGGGCGGGGGCTGCTCGCCGTGCCGAACCGTACCGTGCCGAACTGTGCCGTGCCACGGCAGAGCACGAGGGCCCTGGGCGAGCGTGCGAGGCGGGTGGGAGCGGCGCGGGCGGCCGTGGGGCCAGCGCACCGGGGGGATCCGGCTGTGCCAGCGGGTGGGAGGTTGGGGAGCGGCAACCGCGGCCCCGCCGGGACACCCCGCGCCAGGCCAACCCCGTGGAAGGCTGGGGGGGGGGTGTGTTATTTTTTTTTTACAGCCTGTTTCACAGCTTCCAGAAAAGGCTCGTTCTGGAAACCTCGGCTTCCTGCCCGGCACGCTGCCGGCTCCACGCCCGTGGCGGGGTCCCCCGGCACAGCCGGGGCTCGGTGGAGGGGGGACACGCCGGGGCGGTTGACCGCATGCGGCACCGGGCACATGGCTCCGTCGGGATGCGTCCACGCGGCCTGGCTGGACAGCGGGGTGGACACAGCCGTGACGGTGGGTGCCGGGGCGCAGTGTCCGGTGCCGGTCGTGCCGAGGGCAGGGTACGGCTGTGCCCCCGGCCCACGCAGCCCCTGTCCCGGGTTCGGTTCCCCCTTGCCCCGGCCGGTGCAGGAAGGAGCGAGCTGCCTGAAACCACATCCCCGACACTCATCCCAGAGGCATCCCGGAGGGATTAACCGTGGAGCGTGGGCCGGCTTAGAGAGCAAAGCATCGCTTCCTGCCCCGGCCGGGCGGCCGGCCAGCCCGGGCTCCTCCGCGCCGTGCCGGGGAGGGGGCTGGTGGCCACGGGCCCACCGGCCCACGTCAGCGCATACACGGACACGGGGAGCGTGGCCACGCAGTGAAGGGGGGGACGGTGCTGCCCCCCACCCCACGGCCCCCGCCCGGCCGCTGGCCACCGGCTCTGATGTTTCCACCATGATCTCACGGCTCGGCCTGGGTGGGGATCGGGATGGGGAGCGCCGGGATGGGCCTCTCTGGGGGGTGCTGGGGGCCCCCACCGGGCTGTGGGCGAGGCCGCTGAGGTCAGGGTGGGGGCTGTCCCCCTGCCCTGGGCTTCTCGTGTGGTCCCCCGTGCCTGCCCCGCGTGCACACGCGTGTGGTTCTGGCCCCTCTGCAGTGTCCTGGCCCCGGGGAGCTGCTGGCCCTGTCACAGGGGCTGTCCCTGTGTCCCCAGCCCTGCCACCACCTCCGTCTGCTGCAGCTGGCAGCGAGGTGGCACGGCACAGCCCGGGCTGTGCCGGGGAGTTCGGGCTCATCCCGGCACCGGGAGCGGCCGGTGTCCCGCGGCGTCTCGGAGCTGGAGCAGTGGGGAGAGCGGCAGCGTGAGGAGCCCCACGCGTGTGCAAAGCCTGCTGTGTGCCAGCACGCGTGTGTGCTCAGGGCGAGCACACGGAGTCAGGGCACGGCACCGGGGTCCCCCTGCTGCACCCTGGTGTGTGTGCAAGCCCCGTGGGCTGAGGGGACGCCAGGGGCGTGATTGCACGAGGGATGTGCGTGCTCACGCAGTGGGCGTGCACAAGGGATGTGTGCGCGCGGGGGACGTGCGGGCTCATGGAGCGTTCGTGTTCGAGAGATGCGCGTGCACAAGGGAAGCTCATGCAGTAGGGACATGCGTGAACAAGGAACATGTCTGCACGAGGGATGCTCGTGCACGGGGGAAGCTCGTGCAGTAGGGACGTGCATGCACAAGCAGGGTGTGTGCACGAGGGATGCTCTTGCACAAGCAGTGTGTGTGCACGAGGGAAGCTCGTGCAGTAGGAATGTGTGTGCACGAGGGATGCTCTTGCACAAGCAGCGTGCATGCACGAGGGAAGCTCGTGCAGTAGGAATGTGTGTGCACGAGGGATGCTCTTGCACAAGCAGTGTGTGTGCACGAGGGAAACTCGTGCAGTAGGAATGTGTGTGCATGAGGGATGCTCTTGCACAAGCAGCGTGTGTGCACGAGGGAAGCTCGTGCAGTAGGAATGTGTGTGCACAAGGGATGCTCTTGCACAAGCAGCGTGCATGCACGAGGGAAGCTCGTGCAGTAGGAATGTGTGTGCACGAGGGATGCTCTTGCACAAGCAGCGTGTGTGCATGAGGGAAGCTCGTGCAGTAGGAATGTGTGTGCACAAGGGATGCTCTTGCACAAGCAGCGTGCGTGCACAAGGGAAGCTCATGCAGTAGGAATGTGTGTGCACGAGGGATGCTCTTGCACAAGCAGCGTGTGTGCACGAGGGAAGCTCGTGCTGTAGGAATGTGTGTGCACGAGGGATGCTCTTGCACAAGCAGCGTGCGTGCACAAGGGAAGCTCGTGCAGTAGGAGCGTGTGTGCACGAGGGATGCTCTTGCACAAACACGGCACGGGCTGTGCACAGCCCCGCAGCAGGCGTGTGCACACTCGTGTGCCCAAGCGCGTGTGGCGGCGGGGCGGGTGGGCGTGCGAGCGGAGGCACGGGCAGCCCTCCCTGACTCTCTGCTCTCCCACCGCAGCCGGCAGCGGCCTGATGGGGAACGCGCCCGCCTCCTCCTTCATGGGGGGCTTCCTGAGCAGCAGCCTGGGCTCGGGGGCACCCAGCCACCCCGCCGGCCCCACCGCCTCCCCCCCGGAGCCAGCTTTCCGCGGGCCCCACTCCGGCACTTCCCAGATCTGGTTCTCGCACTCCCACGAAGGTGAGTGGGCGCGGGGGCAGGGACGGGGGGCAGCACCCCGGGGTGGGTGGCCAGGGGGGCTCTGCCCGGTGCCGGCAGGTGCTGTCCAGCCGGTGCCCACGCGGGAGGGGGGTTCGGACCTCCCAGGCACTGGCACACGGGGTGGTCGTGGCACGTGCGGTTGGCACGCAGTGAGCTTTGGGCTGGTGGCACGGGGGGGGCACAGCCAGCGGCGTCTCCCACGGGGGTCCGTGGGGACCAAGCTCAGCCCTCCCCCAGCTCAACTGGGACTCGGGGTGGGTGGGCTGGAGACCCTCGCCCCGGGCTGAGCCCGGACCAACTTGTGTCACCGATGACGACCCAGAACCCGCACTCCCCTCCCGCGGTAGGGACCCCCGTGGCGGGGCGGGCACAGAGGGCGATGCACACCGGGCTGGGCGGTGGGGGAGGGGGGGCTCCCCGCATCCTGGCGGTGTCCCGCACCGTGGCGGCCGTAGCAAGGGCCGACAGAGTTAAGGAGCGGGGAGGTGGTATTGGCGCCGGGCCCTGGCAGCCGGCCCAGCTGGTAGTTTGACCGGTTGCCAGTTGGCTCCCAACGTGCCGGGGCCTGCGCAGCACGCCGCGGAGGGGAGGGGGGGGCACGGGGTTGGGGGGGGAGCCGGGTAGCACACGCGGCTCCGGCAGCGCCCGCCGCTGACGGACAGCTCGCCCGAGCGCGCCGGCTGACGAGCTTGCGGGATGCTGCGACGCGGCCGCCGCTGCCGTGAGTTTGTGGGGTCTCAGCCCGGCGGCAGCAGCCCGGGGTGGGGGCCGCGGGGGGGGGGGGGGGAAATGGGGGTGTGCGTGGCACGGCAAAGCGCTTGTATCCAGAGCGGTGCACGGCAGGGAGATGCTGCAGGCGGCCGCGAGCGTGCCCCGGCCCCCCTGACCACCGTGCCCCCCCCCCAGCCCCGGGGTACCCGCGCTTCTCCGGGAGTCTGGCCTCCACCTTCCTGCCCATGAGCCACCTGGACCACCATGGCAACAGCAACGTCCTCTACGGCCAGCACCGCTTCTACGAGAGCCAGAAAGGCAGGTACCGGGGTCCCGGCACGGCGCCCGCCGCGGCCGGCAGGTGTCCCCCAAACCGGGCGCGGGTGGGGGGGTCCCGGTGCCCGTGTCTGTCATCGGGGCGGGGTGCCGGAGCAGGCGCCGGGTCCCCCGGGAGGAGCGGGGCCGGCAGGCTCGGTGGGCACCCGGCCCAGCCGCCGCCGCTCTCGCTTTTCACAATATTGTGGCGGGTGCTTAATAGAGAACATTGTTTGGGTGGGAAACGGAGTTAATTAGGCTGTGCCTTCCCCCGCGCTCCCCCCGCCCCCCCTGTCCTCGTTAGCGGGGCGCTGGCACGGCCGTGGCTCCGGGGACCCGCTCCACGCCGTTTTTCGGGGGGCTCACCCACCGCTCTCCCCCCTCCAGATAACTTCTACCTGCGCAACCTGCCCGCCCAACCCCCCCTGCTCCCCACTGGCCACGGCTTCCCCGGCATCGCCCGTGCCGCCCCCGGGCCCCCCACCGCCGGATCCTGCAGCCGGGAGCGGGAAGCCGGACCCCTCCCCAAGACCCCCAAGGACTACGACCGGTTCCTGGCAGGCAAGGAGAAGGTGGGCAAGGGGGACCCCAAGGAGCGTCCGCCCGACGAGGACCCCAAGGAACGGCACAAGGCGGTGCTGCCGGTACCGCCGGAGGGGCACTGCAAGGAGGGGCTGCCCGCCCGGGGGGTGGGCGACGGGCGCCCCAAGCACCTCACCTCCTGCCTGCTGGGTGCCAAGGGGCTGGACGGCGACGGCGGCCGCGCCATGCTTCCCAGCTGCGCCATGCCGCGCGCCGGCCGCTGCGGCGCCAAGGAAGCGTGCCGGAGCGAGCGGGAAGGGGTGGCTCCCGAGGTACCCCAGCCCTACGGCGAGTGCATGGAGCGGCGGCAGATGTTGCATCACGCCGTTTCCTACGCGGTACCCACCGGACCGGCCACGCTCGGCCCTTCCGCCGGCTCGTTCCCGTGCCTGCAGCTCCATGCCGGCCCCGAGGTGCTGTGCCCGCTGCCGGAGCCGGCCAGCCGGGAGCTGAAGCTGAGCGGTGCCACGCTGGTGCCGTCGGTGGGGCACCTCACGGACAAGAGCCGCTCTTTCCAAGTGGCGACGGAGGCCGGGGGGCTGGAGCACGCCGACAGCAAGGAGCGGCATGCCGAGGCGGGGGCCGAGCCCCCGGCCGCTTACGGCGGCCCCTTCCACCACCCGCTGAAGGCGGAGGGTCCGGCGGAGCGGCGGCTGGAGTGGGGGGGTCCCGGCACCCGGCTGAAAGGGCTGGAGTACCTGGGTGGGGGGACGACCGAAGGGCACCCCCCTTTCGCCGGCCGGGGTCCAGCACCCAAGGGTGCTCTGGAGAAGGGCTACTTCGAGGTGCCACCGGCACCCGATTGCTCCCGCGCCGCCCGCCCCGACCCGCTGGGCGTCCGGGTCGGCCCCTCCTGCTGCACTTTAGAGAAGGGCCCCCCCAAGGACCACCCCCCGGGGCCCGCACCCCAGAAAGTGGCACGGATCCGGCATCAGCAGCACCCCGAGGTGGAGGCGGCCGGCTCCGAGGGCAAGCGTAAGCCCCTGGAGCTGAGCGCCCTGGGCTACGGCGGGCCCCCCCTGCCCCCCTGGGGCGTGCAGAGCCAGGGGCCCCCCCTGACCATGGCGGAGGAGCGGAAGGGACCCTACTTGGACCCCTTTGGCACGAGTCTGCAGCAGGCTGCGTTGATGACTCAGGGCCCGGTGCTGGGCCAGGAGGTGCCGGCGGCACCGGACGAGGTGTCGGCCATGAAGAACCTGCTGAAATACAGCAACCAGGCGCTGCTGGGGGGGCAGAAGGGCCCCCCCTTCGTAGGGTTGGGGAGCGTCAAGGGCAGCTGCGCCCACCAAGACGCCAAGTTCCCTTCGGGAAAAGGGCAGCCGGAGCTGGAACGACCGGACTGTGCCCGTGGCCGGGACCACGATGCGCTGGCCCCCGGCGAGGGCGAGGTGCGGCAACCGCCCGTGGGCATCGCCGTGGCCGTGGCGCGGCAGAAGGACACGCTCGGCCGGCCGGAACCTTCCTACGGTGGCGGCGGCTCTGGGCGCCAGGGCCGGGCAGCTGCTGGCATCAAAGGTAAAAGTTGGGGTCCTTGGGGAAGGGGGGCAGCGGGGAGGTGTTGGCAAGGGGCTGGGGGTTGCCACGCTCACGCCGGCATCCCGTGTCCGGCGCAGCGGGCACCGCGCGGCCCATGCACCTCATCGACCTGGAGGCAGAGGAGGAGCGAGGAAGGCTCTGCGAGGAGCGCCTGGGGCTGCCGGGGCGAGAGCTCCTTCTCCAGTGAGTGCCGGGGTTGGGGGCTTCCGGGGGGGGGGTCCCCGTGGTGCGTGGTGCCGGCACGCTGCCCCGTTTTCCCCCATTTTTCCCACAGGGACAACAAGGACCTGGTGGAGTTCGCCCGGATGCACCCTTCGGGGGGGTGTCCTGGGGAGCTGACCCCCCATCTGATGATCGCGGGGGGCTCCTCGCTGCCGGCGGGGCAGCTGGGGGGGGACCCGGCTGCCCACGCCCACCCGGCACACACGCACTGGCTGCCCCGCACCCGCAGCCCCTCCATCTGGATGGGGGGACATTCCTACGGTCAGTGCTGCCGATGGATGGGGAGGGGGGCTATGGGAGCGGGTTGCTGGCCCCCCCCCCAACCCTGGCGCTGACCGCCCCCCCGGCCCTGCAGGCATCGGCCACCCCGCGCTGCACCAGAACCTGCCGCCCGCCTTCCCCGCCTCCATGCCCAGCACCATGCAGCCCGTCTTCCCCCTCTCCCAGGACCCCCCTGCCCAGCTCGTCATCCTGCCCACCGAGCCCCCCACCCACGGCACCCCCCACACACTGGGTGAGGCTGGGATGGCAGCAGACACCCTGCTTTGCAACGGGGGGTGGTCCCGGGGGCGCTGCTGTGGGGAGATGGGGTCCCTGGGGGTGCTTTTGGGGGTGCAGGAGTAGGAGATGGGGTGCTTTTGGGGATGCAGGGGAGGGTGATGGGGGTCCCTGCAGCAGCTGGGGGTGCAAGGGTGGAAGATTGGGTCCCTGAGGGTGCTTTTGGGGGTGCAGGGGAGGGTGATGGGGGTCCCTGCAGCAGCTGGGGTTGCAGGGGTGGGAGATGAGGTCCTTGGGGGTGCTTTTGGGGGTGCAGGGGAGGGTGATGGGAGTCCCTGCAGCAGCTGGGGTTGCAGGGGAGGGAGATGGGGTCCCCCTGCGTGATGCTGGAGTTGCAGGAGTGGGAGGTCGGGTTCCTGGGGGTGCTTTTGGGGGTGCGGGGGGGTGATGGGGTCCCCCTGGGTGATGCTGGAGTTGCACAGGTGGGAGATGGGGGCCCTGGGGGTGCTTTTGGGGGTGCAGGGGAGGGTGATGGGAGTCCCTGCAGCAGCTGGGGTTGCAGGGGTGGGAGATGGGGTCCCCCAGGTGATGCTGGAGTTGCAGGAGTGGGAGATGGAGGCCCTGGAGGTGCTTTTGGGGGTGCAGGGGAGGGTGATGGGGGTCCCTGCAGCAGCTGGGGGTGCATGGGTGGGAGATGGGGGCCCTGGGGGTGCTTTTGGAGGTGCAGGGGAGGGTGATGGGAGTCCCTGCAGCAGCTGGGGGTGCATGGGTGGGAGATGGGGGCCCTGGGGGTGCTTTTGGAGGTGCAGGGGAGGGTGATGGGAGTCCCTGCAGCAGCTGGGGGTGCAGGGGTGGGAGATGGGGTCCCTGGGGGTGCTTTTGGGGCTGCAGGGGAGGGTGACGGGGTCCTTGTGGTTGCTGCCAGGGTGGCAGGGCTGGGGAGGGCACCACTGGGGTCTGCCAGGTAACCCCGAGGCGCGTCCCTGGTTGACCCCTTCCCCCTGCCGCCAGCAGCCGACGTGATGGACCAGGCGTCACTGTGGCCCCCCATGTACCCGGGCCGGGGTCCCGGCGCCCACCTGCAGCACACGGGGCAGCTGCCCGTGTATTCCCGCTCCCAGTTCCTGCGGCAGCAGGAGCTCTACGCCCTGCAGCAGCAGCAGCGGGCGGCCCAGGCCCTCGAGATCCAGCGCCAGGCGCACGTCCAGGTGCCCGGGGGGCTGAGGGCGTGGGGGGCTGGGGCGTGGGGCTGGATCGGGATGGGATGTTGGGCTGCGCTGTTGGATACGGAGCTGGTTTGAGGTGGGGATGCAGGGTCAGGGGATGGGGACGGGCTGTGAGTTGCTGCTGTGTGAGATGTGGGGCAGGGGCTGAACCGTGGGGCTGGGCTGTGTGGTGCTGGACTGGGGGATGCAGGGCTGGGGTGGGGGATGCAGGGGTGTAGGGTGCTGGGCAGGTTGGTGGGATGCAGGGCTGGGATGGGGGATGCAGGGATGTGGGTTGCAGGGGTGTAGGGTGCTGGGCAGGGTGGTGGGATGCAGGGCTGGGATGGGGGATGCAGGGCTGGAATGGGGGCTGCAGGGTTGGGATGGGAGATGCAGGACTGGGATGGCGAATGCAGGGCTGGGATGGGGGCTGCAGGGCTAGGACTGGGATGGGGAATGCAGGGTTGTAGGGTGGTGGGATGCAGGGCTGGGATGGGGGCTGCAGGGTTGGGATGGGAGATGCAGGACTGGGATGGCGAATGCAGGGCTGGGATGGGGGCTGCAGGGCAGGGCTGGGGGATTGCAGGGGTGTAGGGTGCTGGGCAGGGTGGTGGGATGCAGGGCTGGGGGATGCAGGGCTGGGCTGGGGGATGCAGGGCAGGGCTGGGGGATTGCAGGGGTGTAGGGTGGTGGGATGCTGGGATGGGATGGGGGATGCAGGGCTGGAATATAGGGCAGGGTTGTGGGGTGCAGGGCAGTGGGACTGGCGTGTGCCAACCTCAGTGTCCCCCACAGCGGAAGCCGGAGGAGCAGCCCCTGGAGCTGGAGGATGGGGGTCCCGAGAAGCCCCTCAAACCCTCCCACAAAGCAGTTGCCTTAAACCCCCAGGCCAAGGGCTTGTCCTCTGCGACCCCCGGCCCCCCCAAACTGTCCCCTTGCTGCCACTCCCCGGCCCTGCGGCACCCGGCCAAGTGCCCCGTGGCTCTCCCCGCGGCCCCCTGCACTTTACCCGTCTGCCCCGCCGCCAGCTCTGCCGTGGCCCCCCGCTCCCCTGCCGACAGCCCCCTGCCCATCCAGAGCAAGGGCAGCGAGGGCGAGGACAAGCGCGGAGAGGGGCAGCCGCCCCGCGACTATCCCAAATCCCTGGAGCCAGGTAGGACCGCGGCGGTGAGGAGGAGGAGGGTGGTCACGGTGATGGGGGGGTCACCGCTGAGCATCACCCGCTTCCCCACAGACCTACCCCCCGGCTACAGCTACCCTGCCGCCGGCATGGGCTTCTCCGAGGCGCACTCCGCCGAGCCGGCCGATCCCGACACTATGCACGCCGGTTCTCCGCCAGCGGAGCCGGAGCAATCCCGGACCTTCAGCCCCGCCGCGGAGCTGTTGCGGGAGCCGGCGGCGGGGGGAGCGATGGCCGAGGGTCCCGGGGTGCTGCTTCACCGTCACCACCTCCTCCTCGCCCCGGGACCCCTCTGCGGGGAGCGGGGGCCGGCCCCGGGGGCTGCCGAGGAGCGGGTGCCGGTGCCCTTCGGGGTGTGCCGGGAAGCGGCTCAGGGAGCAGCGGAGCAGAACCCTCCGGAGCAGCAGCACCCGGTGCCCGCGGCCTCCCCACTGCCCCCCGCCACCGAGGAGGAGGACGGCGACAGCGAAGGCTCCGAGCCAGAGGGCAGCTGCGAGGAGGAGGAGGAGGAAGAGGAGGAGGATGGCGACGTTCCCAGTGGACGACAGGGCTGCCCGGGCGGGCTGGAGGCACTGATCGCCGCCGGTATCGACCTGGGGGAGCTGCCAGCACTGGGCTCACCGGGGGAGCCCCCCCCGGCGCCCCCCTCGCCCGCTCCCCACACCTCAGGGATCCCCGGCATCGCCCTGCTCAGCGAGCTCGCCGACCTGGAGCTGCGCCGGCGCCGCTGCGACCTGGCCCTGGGAGGTGAGCAGGTCCCCGGTGTCCCCACCCCCCCGCAACCCGGGTTCCCCCCCCGGTGCCCCCTGCCTGCTCCCGCTGCTGCGGTGCATATGCATCCAAAACGGGAGCCGCGGGTGCGGTGTCGGTGCTGCGGGGGCGGGGGGGGGGGGGGTGAGCTCGCCTTCGCCGCGCAGGGCTGCGTGCCAGCCGAGCTCCAGGCAGGCGCCGGGATTCCCTCCCGGCTCGGCTTCCCTTGGGAATCCCCGGGGGCCCCCCCCCTCCCCCCCCGGGGGAAGGTCCTGGCTCATCCCCAACTGGGGCGGGTGGCTCAGGGCGAACGCGCGGTGCCGCCCGTAGCGTGGGGTGGGGGCGGGGGGGCTCCGACGGGGCGTGTCACCTCGTCCCTCCCGGCCTTGGCTGCGTTCGCCGATGAATTCATCGCTGGCCGCTGCGGGCCCCCCCCGGCCCCACAGACACCTCGGTAGCGATCCTGGTGCACAGGAGCCTGTGTGGGGTGTCAGGGGGGGGCGGTGCCGGCGATGTCCAGCGCCGTCCCTGACCTCCTGTCCCGGCAGGGGAGGACGAGGACCTGCTGGCCTTCAACCTGCAGAACCTGGCCACGGTGGCGGCCGCCTGGTCGCTGGTGGAGGCGGCCAGCCGGGAGGGCAGCCCCCCCGCGCTCAGCCCCCTGCCCGCCTCCCCGCCGCCCCGCCCCCGCGTCCCGCGCCGCAAGTACACCTGGACGCCCAAAACCAAGGCCGTGAGTGTCTCTTGGCTGGGGTGGGAGGTGGGATGAGTTGTGTCCGGTCTCAGCCCTGGGGTTGAGGCGAGCGATGCTGAGAGCTGCCCACCCCCATGGCCCCCCCCCCCCAGGTTTGTCCCTTGAAGGCGGCCATCGAGCAGCTCAACACGCAGGAGATGGAGGTGCGGATGCGGCTGGCCGAGCTCCAGCGCCGCTACAAGGAGAAGCAGCGGGAGCTGGTGAAGCTCCAGAGGCGGCATGACCACGAGTACGTCCCCGTCCCCGCTGGGTACCGAGGCTGCGGGAGGGGGCCACGGGAAAGGGGGGAGGCCGTGGGAGGGGATTGCCCTCTGCCGAGCGGGACAGCGGCGGCGGTCACCGGTGCGATGAGTTTGGGCCCGTCCTCAGCCCGGCTCGGCGGAGGGGCACCGCCCGCGGCGGCCGCGCGGCTCAGGGTGCCCCCGGTCTTGCCGCGGCTGCAGGCGTGACGAGAGCTCCCGGAGCCCGGCGCGGCGCGGCCCGGGGCGGCCGAGGAAGCGCAAGCACTCCAGCACGCTGGGCAGGGCCGAGAGCCGCAAGGTCAAGTGAGTGACCGGCGCTGCGTGCCCTTCCGTGTCCCCAGGGACCCGCCACCAGCCCTGCTTCCCCCGGGGGGCCGGTGGGGGTGTCCAACCATCCCTCCGCGACCCGCATCCCCCTTTCCGCGGCGGGAGCGGTCCAGCCGCTCCGGCACGCCTCCCGCTCTCCAACCTCGCTTACGCCGGGGGGGTCTCGAGCGGGCGGCAGCACCGCGTGTCCCCCCCCCGCGTGGCATAAAAGCCTCTTTATCTGCGCCGTGTGAAGCCATTGGTCACGCCGCGGCGGCGCTCATCGCTGCCGGCGCTTTGTTATTACCCATTAACCGCCCGGCGCAGCCGTTTCCCCACTCCCGGGCCCTGTATAATTGTCCTTCTCCGCTACAAATTGCCTCTCCCGACAGGCCCATTTCCATAAATCCTCCGAGCGAGTCCAAACACGCTTGGAGCGCGTGTGTGCGCGCGCGGCCTCCCCCCACCCGCCCCCCCCCCCTCCCCGCTCCGGTCGGTAATAACAGTTAAATCTGCGCTAAATGGTTCCTTCAATTAAGACGGAGGGAAAGGGGGGAAATTAATCTCGGGGTTTTATGTCACGGAACATTAGCGAGCGAGGGGGGGTCATGGGGGGACAGGGGGGGCCGAGCCAGTGGCTGGTGGTGACCACGGGACGCAGGATGCGGCCAGAGGATGCAGGATCCAGGCAGGGATTAGGATGTGGGCAGGGATGCAGGATGCAGTCAGAGATGCAGGATCCAGAGAAGAACGTAGGATGCAGCCAGGGATGCAGGATCCAGCCAAGGACGCAGGATGTGGTCAGGGATGCAGGATCCAGCCAGGGATGCAGGATGTGGTCAGGGATGCAGGATCCAGCCAGGGATTCAGGATCTAGCCAAGGATGCAGGATGCAGCTAAGGTTGTGGGATGTAGGATCCAGCCAGGGATGCAGGATCCAGCCAGGAATGCAAGATCTAGCCAGGGATGCAGGATGCAGCCAAGGATGCAGGATGCAGTTGGGGATGTAGGATGCAGTCAGGGATGCAGGATGCAGTCGGGGATGCAGGATCTGGTCAGGGATGCAGGATGTAGGATCCATCCAGGCCATGCAGGATTCAGCCAGGGATACACGGTTCAGCCTGGGATGCAGAATCCAGGTGGGGATGAAGGATCCGGCCAGGGGTGCAGGATCTAGCCAGGGTTGGAGGACCCTGCCGGGGGGTGCAGGACCCATCCCAGGGGTCCGGCGGGCACCGTGCCCACGCCGCGCTCCCCCCAGGGCGGTGAAGACCAGCCTGTCGCTGCTGTGCGCCGAGCTGCGGGGCGACCCCGAGCCCAAGAAGAAGAGGAACAAGCTGGCCGAGGCCGCTTTCAGCAGCCTCAAGGGCTCCCCGGTGAGTCCCGACCCCCCACTGGCAACCCCCACCCTGGGCCCGGGGGGATGCCGGCCCCCTCCCGAGCCACCCTGTGCCCCCCAGGAGAAGGTGCGGTGCAAGAAGAGCGGCTCGCAGGGCAAGCTGGCCTGCAAGGTGGCTCACAAGGTGAAAAGCAAAGGGCTGCCCGCCGGCATCAGCCCCTTCCGACGGAAAGACCCCAACCCTGGCGGCCGCATCCAGAAGAAACTGTCCCGTCCCAAGAGCTCCAAGGCCACCAAGTACCAGCCGCAGGACCCCGACCCCCACCAGGCGGTGGGCTTCAAAGGCAAGGCTGGCGTGGGGCTGGGGGTGAGGGGTCTGGACTTGGGGCTGGGGGTGCAGGGTCCAGTTTGGAGTGGGGGTGCAGGGTCTGGCATGGGGCTGGGGTGAGGGGTCTGGCATGGGGCTGGGGGTGCAGGGTCCAGTTTAGAGCAGGAGTGCAGGTTCTGACATGGGACTGGGGGTCCAATAGCCTGGCATGGGGTTGGGGGTGCAAGAGCCTGGAATGGGGCTGGGGGTGCAGGGTCCAGAATGAGACTGGGGGTGCAGGATCTAGCTGCAGGTGTTGGGGGGGGCAGCTTATGCCCGGTGGGGGTCACACACGGCCCCAGCTCGCCCCATTCCGCACGGGGCAGCTGCGTCTCTCCGGGCGTGGGGAGCCGGGGGGGTGCAGGGGCCAGCCCTGGTGTGCACGGGGTCCCTCATCGCCGCCCCCTCCTCTTGCAGACGGTCACGACGGGGACACGGAGAGTGAGGACGGTGATGAGGAGCCGGGGTTGTCCCTGCCCCCCGCGGTGCCCGTGCTCGGGCCTTCTCCGTCCTCCGTGGTGAAGATGGAGGCCAACGAGAAGGCCAAGAAGAAGAAGGAACGGCAGGGCCTGCTAGGTAAGCGGAGGGTCCCCGGGGGGCACAGGGCACCAAGATCCCCCCAGCTGCACGTGCTGGGGCTGGGTGGGTGCCCTGAGCCCCGTGGTGTCCCCCCCCCCAGGGCCCTGCCGCCTCGGCAGCCCCGAGGGCGAGGTGAAGGTCAAGCGGCGGCCGGTCAAGCCGGGGGCCGGCAAGTTGGAGAAGGTGCCGGTGCGGCGGAAAGCGGGTGGCTGCGAGGAGGGTGGCAAGAAGAAGCTGAAGGCCAAGGCCAAGGAGAGTCACCGGCCACCGGCCGCCGGCGGCTCCAGCACCCCGGCACCCCCCGGCGCCCTCTTTGGCGGCAGCGACCCCCGGCACTTCGGGGCGAGGGAGGAGGGGGCTCGCCTGGCTGGGGAGAGGCTGAAGAAGGCCACGCGCAAGAGCAAAGTGCTGCAGTCGGCCCTGAGGGTGAGTGGGGGGGTGCAGGGGGTGGGGGGCACCTATGGGAGTGGGGGGGTGTAGAGTCTGTATGGGCTGTGGGGGCTGGAGGGCTGGGGGGAGTGTGGGGATGGGGCAGCGATGGGAGCGTGAGGTGCAGGGGAGGGGGATGGGTGCACGGGCTGGGGGGGCTGGAGGGGTTCCAATGGGACCGGGGGGTGCAGGGGAATGGGGAGGGGGGGATGGGGAGTGTGCTGTGGGGTGTGGGGGGATGGATACATGGGCTGGGGGTGGTGATGGGGCTGGGGGGCGTCCAGTGGGACCGTGGGGTACAGGGGGATGGGGAGGGGGGCTGGGGAGTGTCCAGTGGGGTGTGGGGGGATGGATACATGGGCTGGGGGTGGTGATGGGGCTGGGGGGGGTCCAGTGGGACCGTGGGGTACAGGGGGATGGGTGCGTGGGGTGGGGATGCTTCTTGGACTGGGGGTGTCCATCGGGGCCTTGAGGTGTAGGGGATGGGTGCAGAGTCTCCGCAGGCTGGGGGGGGCATCAGTGGGCCTGTGGGGTGCTGAGGTGGTTCGGAGGCACCGGTGGACCCCAGAGAGCTGGGAGATTCCCACGGGGGGGTCAATCAGCCAGCTCTGAGCGCCCCCCCCCATCCCACAGCGGAAGAACGGGGCGCTCTCCCTGGCCCTCTCCCCCCGGAGCGCCAAGACCATCCTGAGCAAGGGCAAGAAACTGGCCAAGGTCAAGAGCAAAGTGGCCACCAAGCAGGTGAGAGGCAGGGGCCGGACCCCCCGCCCCGGCACAGCCCCCCTGGTGCCCCCCCGGCATCCTCTGCTCCCTCTCTGGCAGTGCAAGGGCCGGGCGGTCAGCAAACTGCTGGAGAGCTTCACCGTGGAGGACGACTTCGACTTCGACGACAACAGCAGCTTCTCGGAGGAGGAGGAGGAAGCAGGAGAGTGCCTGGCAGGGGTGGCACGGGGGGGCCGCCGCTCCCCCCTGCCCCACGCCTGCGCTATCCAGAAGGAGGATCTACGGGACGGGCTGCACATCCTTATCCCTAAGGAGGACAGCCTGCTCTACGCCGGCAGCGTCCGCACCATCCAGCCCCCCGACATGTGAGTGGGGGCCGGGGTGGGGGTCCCTGCCGCGGGGTGGGGATGTCAGGGTGGCCGGGCAGGTGCTGAGCCCCCCCGCCCCGTTTCTTTTCACGCCCCCTCCCCAGCTACAGCATCATCATCGAGGGGGAGCGGGGGAACCGGCAGCGCATCTACTCGCAGGAGCAGCTGCTGCAGGAGGCGGTGAGCGGGGTGGGGGGCCGGGGCGGGGGTCCTGGGCGGGGGCATCGTGTCCCGCAGAGCCCGACACGCCGCCTCCTGGCAGGTCCTGGACGTCCGGCCCCAGTCGCGGCGCAGCCTCCCCCCCGGCACCCGCGTCTGCGCCTACTGGAGCCAGAAATCCCGGTGCCTCTATCCAGGGAACGTGGTGCGAGGTGAGCAGCGGCTGGGGGCAGCCGGTGGGACCCCGGGTGGGGGCAGCTGGTAGGGCAGGGGGGGTGTTGGGGACCCCTGCCCCATCCCCACAGCCCTTCGTGTGCCGCAGGCTCCTCCAGCGACGAGGAGGAGGACGACCCTGAAGCGGTGATGGTGGAGTTCGACGACGGGGACACGGGGCACATCGCCGTCTCCAACATCCGCCTGCTGCCCCCCGACTTCAAAATCCAGTGTGAGGGGGCCGGGGGGGCCGGGGGCTGCGGGCGTGGGCCAGGCAGGGGGCTGGCAGGGCTGGTCTTGACCCCACGCTCTGCCCCCCCCAGGCACCGAGCCGTCCCCTGCGCTGCTGGTCTCCAGCTCCTGCCGGCGGACGAAGCGGTCGTGCGGCGACGTGGTCCCCCCCGGAGAGCTGCCCCCCAGCCTCTGCCCCGACCGGCACGACGGCCCCCAGCCCCCCCGGAACTCGGGGAAGAAGGCGGCCAGCAAGGAGAAAAGTGGTACGAGGGGGTGGGGGGCTGCCACCCAGGGACCACCTTCCCGTGGGTGCCCGAGGCACCGGCAGCACTGATGGGAGGGGTGGGGGGATGCAGGGGGGGACACGGGGATGGATGCAGGGAAGGGCCCTGGGGTGCAGGCAGGGAAAGGGGTGCAGGGAAGGACACGGGCAGGGACAGGGATGCAGGGATGGGTGCTGGGATGGAGGCAGGGATGGGGATACAGGGAAGGATGCTGGGATGGAGGCAGGGATGGGGATACAGGGAAGGATGCTGGGATACAGACACGGAAAGGGATGCAGGGAAGGGCCCTGGGGTGCAGGCAGGGATGGGGATACAGGGAAGGGTGCCGGGATGGAGGCAGGGATGGGGATACAGGGAAGGATGCTGGGATGGAGGTAGGGGTGGGGATACAGGGAAGGATGCTGTGATACAGGCAGGGAAAGGGATGCAGGGAAGGGTGCCGGGATGGAGGCAGAGATGGGGATACAGGGAAGGATTCTGGGGTGCAGGGAAGGATGCTGGGTAACAGGCCGGGCTGGGGATACAGGGAAGGATGCTGGGATACAGACAGGGAAAAGGGGTGCAGGGAAGAACTCAGGTGCAGTCAGGGGAAGGGATGTAGGGATGGCAAGATGCAGGCTTGGGGGAGGATAGTGGGATGCTGGGACTGGGAGGAAGCAGGGAAACAGGCAGGGATACAGGCAGGGAGAGGGGATGCAGGGAAAGATGGAGTGCAGGTTGTTGGGAGCGGGCTATGTCAGGCTGCAGGGAAGGGTGCGGGGATGGAGGAAGGGGGTGGCACAGGGAGCTGCAGCGGCAGGAACGGGACCACGGGGAAGGATCCGGCGGGAGTGGGGGCAGACCCGGAGCATCCCTACACCCCTCCATCCTCCCTGGCGACCGCCAGGCCCACCTGACCCCCTTGCGTCCCCCCCAGGCAAAGCTGCGGAGGTGCTGCTGGGCGGCAAAGCGCCGGTGCTGAGCGAACCGTTCGTGGGGCGGCGCGGCGGGCCGCTGCTGAGCTGGTCGGCCGTGGCGCAGGCGAAGCGGAAGGCGTCGAGCAAGGGCACAGCCGTGCTGCAGAACCTCTTCCAGGTCAACGGCAGCGCCAAGAAGCTGCGAGCCAAAGAGGCCATCTTCCCCGTGCACCACCACCACCACCACCACCTCGCCGCCCCCGTCTTCGGCAACGGCTTCGGAGCCGATTCCTTCAGCCGCATCGCCAGCTCCTACGCCTCCTTCGGAGCCGGGGCCGGGCTGGTGCTGCCGGCTGCCCAGAAACTCCTGCGCTCCAAGAAAGCCGAGAGGCTGGAGGCGGAGATGGGCAAAAGCGGCCGGAGAAAGGCAGGCAGCGAGTACCTGGTCAAGCTGGACCACGAAGGGGTGACGTCCCCCAAAAATAAGAACTGCAAGGCCCTGCTGCTGGCTGAGAAGGACTTCGGGGCCAAGCTGGAGCGGCCCCTGGCCAGCCACGGCTATGCCCACGCCGCGCTGGCCGGCAAGGATAGGAAGGGGCGCGCGCCCGTGCACCAGCTCCCCGTGGGGCTGGCGCTGCGGAAATACTCGGGCCAAGCCGAGTTCACCCTGAACTGCGACAGCGACTGCCACAGCTCCTACTCGGACATGGACGAGGACGAGGAGCCGGGCGGGCTGGGCGCCGACGTGCCCTCGCGCTTCATGACTCGCCTCTCGGTTTCCTCCTCTTCCTCGGGTTCTTCCACCTCCTCCAGCTCCGGCTCCATCTCCACGTCCAGCCTCTGCTCCTCCGATAACGAGGATTCCTCCTACAGCTCCGAGGACGAGGACTCCACGTTGCTGCTCCAGACTTGTCTCTCCCACCCGGTGCCGGCGCTGCTGGCGCAGCCGGAGGCCCTGCGCTCCAAGAGCGGCGCGCCGCAGCGTTGCTTCCTCACCAAGGCCGCCGCCGCCGGCCCCAAGGCCAAGCTCAAGCGCAAGGAGGCCCTGAGCTTCTCCAAAGCCAAAGAGTTCTCCCGGAGGCAGCGCCTGCCCTCGGTGGAAAACCGGCCAAAGATCTCCGCCTTCCTGCCTGCGCGCCAGCTCTGGAGGTGGTCGGGGAACCCCACGCAGGTACGGCCGGCGCCCGGCACGGCGCCCCGGGGGGGATGGAGCGGGGCGGGTTGCGGGGGGCAGGGGCGCGTGGGCGCAGGGTGGAGGGGTGTGGGTGTGTGTCAAGGTGCCTGGGGGGTGAGGGGGGGGGTGTGGGTGCACAGTGGGGTGTGGGGGTGCATGTCAAGGTGCCTGTGTGCACAGAAGTGGGGTGATGGGGCAGAGGTGCGTGGGTGCATGTCGAGGTGCCTTTGTGCGTGCAAGTGGGGTGCGTGGGGTGCGTGGGTGCCTGGCAGTGTGCATGTCAAAGTGCCTTTGTGCCTGCAGGGGGGTGCGTGGGGCATGGGTGCGGGTTTATGGGTGCATGGGGTGCAGGGTGGAGGGGTGGGGGTGCATGCCAAGGTGCCTGTGTGCACAGAAGTGGGGTGTGGGGTGCATAGGTGCCTGGCAGGCTGCCTGTATGCATGTGGCATGGGTGCAGGGTGCCTGGGGTTGCAGAGCAGGGTCCAAGGGTGTCTGGGTTTGCAGGGTGCAGGGGATACAGGGCAGGGTGCATGGGTGCAGGGGATACAGGGCAGGGTGCATGGGTGCACAGTGCCTGGGGTTGCAGGGTGCACGGTGCCTGGGGTTGCAGGGTGCAGGGGATACAGGGCAGGGTGCAGGGTGTCTGGGGGTGCAGGGGATACAGGGCAAGGTGCATGGGTGCAGGGTGCCAGGGGTTGCAGAGCAGGGTGCATGGGTGCAGGGGATACAGGGCAGGGTGCATGGGTGCAATGTGTCTGGGGGTGCAGGGCAGGATGCATGGGTGCAGGGGATACAGGGCAGGATGCATGGGTGCACAGTGCCTGGGGTTGCAGGGTGCACGGTGCCTGGGGTTGCAGGGTGCAGGGGATACAGGGCAGGGTGCAGGGTGTCTGGGGGTGCAGGGGATACAGGGCAAGGTGCATGGGTGCAGGGTGCTAGGGGTTGCAGAGCAGGCTGCATGGGTGCAGGGGATACAGGGCAGGGTGCATGGGTGCAGTGTGTCTGGGGGTGCAGGGCAGGATGCATGGGTGCAGGGGATACAGGGCAGGGTGCATGGGTGCAATGTGTCTGGGGGTGCAGGGCAGGATGCATGGGTGCAGGGGATACAGGGCAGGGTGCATGGGTGCAGTGTGTCTGGGGGTGCAGGGCAGGATGCATGGGTGCAGGGGATACAGGGCAGGGGGCATGGGTGCAGGGTGTCTGGGGGTGCAGGGCAGGATGCATGGGTGCAGGGGATACAGAGCAGGGCGCATGGGTGCAGGGTGTCTGGGGGTGCAGGGCAGGATGCATGGGTGCAGGGGTTGCAGGGCAGGGGGCATGGGTGCAGGGTGTCTGGGGGTGCAGGGCAGGATGCATGGGTGCAGGGGTTGCAGGGCAGGATGCATGGGTGCAGGGGATACAGGGCAGGGGGTATGGGTGCAGGGGGTATGGGGGTGCAGGGCAGGGTGCATGAATACACCGCCCACAGCACCTGGGTGCACAGGGCCGGGTGGGTGCTGTGGGGAGCATCCCAGCCCAGCTCGATGCTGCTTTCCCTGGGTGCCTGGGGTCTGGCTGGAGCGGGTGCCCGTGGGACTGGGGGATCCATACACCATCCCTGACCCCCCGCTCCCCCCAGCGGCGGGGTATGAAGGGCAAGGCGCGGAAGCTGTTCTACAAGGCCATCGTGCGGGGCAAGGAGACGCTGCGCATCGGGGACTGCGCCGTGTTCCTCTCGGCCGGGCGCCCCAACCTGCCCTACATCGGGCGCATCGAGAGCATGTGGGAGTCGTGGGGCAGCAACATGGTGGTCAAGGTCAAGTGGTTCTACCACCCCGAGGAGACCAAGCTGGGCAAGCGGCAGAGCGACGGCAAGGTGAGACGATGGGGAGCGGGGGCGGGGGGAGGTGACGCCGCCGGGAAAGCGGGGTGTCGTCGGTGACGCCGCGTGTCCCTCCCCCCTCCTCCCCCACTGCAGAACGCCCTGTACCAGTCGTGCCACGAGGACGAGAACGACGTGCAGACCATCTCCCACAAGTGCCAGGTCGTGGGGCGGGAGCACTACGAGCAGATGACCCGCAGCAAGAAATACCAGGACCGCCAGGACCTTTATTACCTGGCCGGCACCTACGACCCCACCACGGGCCGGCTGGTGACCGCCGATGGGGTGCCCATCCTCTGCTGACCACCCCCCCCCACCCTCGGGGCGTGGGGACGGGGAGAACCCCCCCTGCACAACCCCTTTCTCCGCCGCAGGGCTCCTTCCCGGCGATTATGCAAAGCTCGGGGTGAGGGGGGGGGACACAGAGGGGACTGCGGGGTGGGGGCGCGGGGTGGGGCGTCCCCTACAAGCCATACTTTCCCTAGTACCTCTGACTGTTTGCCAGCAGGTAAAGCAGAAATCAGGTGTGTTGTTCTATTTATTTTGCGTGTAAATATTGTATTTCTTCCGGGAAGTTTTATGGAAAACGCAAACCAACAAAAAAAAAAAAAAAAGCCCAAAAAAATACCCCAATTAAAAAAATAATAATAATATGGGGCAGGGGGGTGGGGTGGGGGGTCGCGTTTCTGTTTCAGTGCACTGTTTCCCCCAGCCTGGCTGGGACGAGGACAGCGGGGGAGCTCTGTATATAGGGGGGGACAGGGCGGCGTGGGCGGGGGGCTCGGCGTGCAGGGTGGTTCTCCCGGCCCCCCCCTCCGCCCCCCTCCCCCCGCCCTACTCCCCCCCTTCTCCTTCTTCCCGGGGGTCCCGCAGCTGCCCGGCCCCAGTGCAATAGGGGGGTGGCCGCGGTGCCGGCGGACGCTGGTCCGTCCCGCCGAGCCCTGCCCGCCGCCGCCCGCCCCGCGCTGTAAATGTGTACAGGCCGCGCGGCGGCGGGGGCTTTTCCAGTGTAAACACTAAAAAAATAAAAACAACCCACGGAAAGGAGACACACAAAAAAAAAATCCGCGATGGAAAAAAAAAAAAAAGGAAAAAAAGGAAAAAGGATTAAAAACACAAAGGTTTTATGAACAGCAAACTCTATGTAAAGGCCTTTTAGTATGGAACTTTTTTATTGATAACTTGGCTTATGAATAAATATATGAACCGTTCCCGGCGCTGCTCTGCCTCAGTTTCCCTCCTGCGGCGGACACACGCCCCCCCCCCCCGGCCGTGGGTGCCCTGCCAGGCACTCACAGAGGCTCCCCCCCCCCCCAGCTCGGTGCACGCAGGGGATGGGGGTCGCAGGGTGAAAGCCCTGGGTACCCCCCCCCCCCCGTGGGTGGGGTGTGCGGGAGGGGCAGGGGCTGTGCCGAGGGGGGTGGGGGCACGGGGGGAGCGGGACTGATGGGGGGGGGTGGAACTAGAGGAGGGATGAGGGCAGAGGGATGCGGGCAGAGGGAGGGAAGCTGGGGGGGTGAAGGCAGGGATGCAGGCAGGACGATGCAGGCAGCAGGGATGGAAGCTGGGGGGGTGAAGGCAGGGATGCAGGCAGGACGATGCAGGCAGCAGGGATGGAAGCTGGGGGGGGTGAAGGCAGGGATGCAGGCAGGACGATGCAGGCAGCAGGGATGGAAGCTGGGGGGGGTGAAGGCAGGGATGCAGGCAGGACGATGCAGGCAGCAGGGATGGAGGTGCGGTGGGGGGGGGGTGCAGGGAGCAGGGATGAGGGAACAGGTACAGGCAGAGGGATGCAGGCAGCAGGGATGCAGGCAGGAAAAGGGAGCGGGGATGGAGGCAAAAGGGATTGAAACTGGGGGGGGGTGTGAAGGCAGCGATGCAGGCAGCAGGGATGGAGGTGCGGGGGGAGCAGGGGGCAGGGATGAGGGAACAGGTACAGGCAGAGGGATGCAGGCAGCAGGGATGCAGGCAGGAAAAGGGAGCGGGGATGGAGGCAAAAGGGATTGAAACTGGGGGGGGGGGGGGGGGGGGGGGTGTGTGTGTGAAGGCAGCGATGCAGGCAGCAGGGATGGAGGTGCCGGGGGGGCAGGGGGCAGGGAGCAGGGATGCGGGCAGAGGGATTGAAGCTGGGGGGGTGAAGGCAGGGATGCGGGCAGAGGGATGGAAGCTGGGGGGGTGAAGGCAGGGATGCGGGCAGAGGGATTGAAGCTGGGGGGGTGAAGGCAGGGATGCGGGCAGAGGGATTGAAGCTGGGGGGTGAAGGCAGGGATGCGGGCAGAGGGATGGAAGCTGGGGGGGTGAAGGCAGGGATGCGGGCAGAGGGATGGAAGCTGGGGGGGGTGAAGGCAGGGATGCGGGCAGAGGGATTGAAGCTGGGGGGGTGAAGGCAGGGATGCAGGCAGAGGGATTGAAGCTGGGGGGTGAAGGCAGGGATGCAGGCAGAGGGATTGAAGCTGGGGGGTGAAGGCAGGGATGCAGGCAGAGGGATTGAAGCTGGGGGGTGAAGGCAGGGATGCAGGCAGAGGGATTGAAGCTGGGGGGGTGAAGGCAGGGATGCGGGCAGAGGGATTGAAGCTGGGGGGTGAAGGCAGGGATGCGGGCAGAGGGATTGAAGCTGGGGGGGTGAAGGCAGGGATGCAGGCAGAGGGATTGAAGCTGGGGGGTGAAGGCAGGGATGCGGGCAGAGGGATTGAAGCTGGGGGGTGAAGGCAGGGATGCAGGCAGAGGGATTGAAGCTGGGGGGTGAAGGCAGGGATGCAGGCAGGACGATGCAGGCAGCAGGGATGGAGGTGCGGTGGGGGGGTGCAGGCAGAGGGTTGTGGGCAGAAGGCAGGGATGGAGGCGGGGGGGTGCGGGCAGGGGGTGCAGGCAGGGGTGCGGGCAGGAGAAGCTGGCGGCAGCGCTCGGCCCCGTTTTAAGCGGGGGGGGGCGGGGCAGAGCGCGCCCCCCCCCCCCCCCCCCCCACGTGGGGCCAGACGGGCAGGCAGAGCTCGCCCGCCATTGGCCGCGCCGCAGCCAATCAGAGGGTGCGGGGATGCCGAGCCCGGCGCCCATTGGCTGGCGGGGAGCCCTTTTGTTCTCACCACCCGGGTGCCGTTAACCCTTTCCCTCCCGCCGGCAGCTGCGGGGGGTTACGGGGGGGTGTCACGGGGGGGGGGGGGGGCTGTAACGGGGCCGGCGCGGAGCTGAGACCGCGCAAACTCGTGTCGCGCGGCGGAGCGGCGGGGCCGTGCTGCCCCCTGGCGGCCGGGCAGGGAGCGACGGGCAGATCCGGGGGGGCAGATGGACCAGGACAGATGGACACAGGGATGGACAGATGGACACGGGGATGGACACAGGAATGGACACGGGGATGGACAGTCCAGGTCAGATGGACACAGGGATGGACACAGGGATGGACAGTCCAGGACAGATGGACATGGGGATGGACACAGGGATGGATGGACCAGGGCGAGAGGTGGGGGGGGGCAGATGGACACAAGAATGGACAGACCGGGGCAAGGGCAGATGGACACAGGGATGGACAGTCCAGGACACACGGATGGACACAGGGATGGACAGTCCAGGACACATGAACACAGGGATGGACAGACCGGGGCAAGGACAGATGGACACAGGGATGGACAGTCCAGGACACATGGATGGACACAGGGATGGACAGTCCAGGACACATGGACACAGGGACGGACAGACTGGGGCAAGGACAGATGGACACAGGGATGGATGGACCAGGGCGAGAGGTGGGGGGGGGCAGATGGACACAAGAATGGACAGACCCGGGCAAGGGTGGATGGACACAGGGATGGACAGTCCAGGACAGACAGATGCACGGATGGACAGTCCAGGACAGATGGACAGACCAGGGCAAGGGGCAAATAGTGGGATAGAGGGGCAGCTGGACAGCCGGAGGGGACAGCTGAACCGACAGCTGGGTGCCCAGGGGCTGGACAGTCGGGCAGCTGGCCAGCATGGGCTGGTCAGCGAGCTCAGATGCCACAGACCGGACACCCAGCCCGGGGGGGCGCCAAGCCCTGGCTCTACTAGGCCAGAGGCTGCCAGGTGTGGGAGAGGGACACCCAGACACACCCCCCCCCCAGGGTGTAGCCCCACTGACCACAGCCAACACCCACCCCACTTCCTTGGTGCCAAACCAGCCCCTTTACACCCCAAAACCTCACTCCAGCACCCTCCCCTGCTGGGGGCAAGCCCAGATCAGCAGGGAGACCCCCCCACCGCCCCCCAAAAGAGAAAGCGGAGCCCCCGTGTGTTTTTGTCATGTCATTTATTTTCCTTACACACGGATGTGCTGTCGGGCGTTACAATTTTCTCCACTTTAGGATGACTTCTGACAAGTTTTGGTTTCCTACCGTCACGTGAGAACATTAAGGCAACGTACAAAAAAAAAAAAAACCCAAAAACAAAAGAAATATCTTACATAAATTAAAACGATGCTTAAAATTTACAGGTGTAAAATGCGAAGTTTTGGCCACTGGAGGCGAGTTTCAGCCCCGCGGTGGCGACTGGGAGGGGGGTGGGGGAAGGAGGAGCATGAACTGGGGTCGTAAGGCTCGGATGCGATATGTTTGATTCCCAAACCTTGCTAGAACGGGGGGGGGGGCAGGGGTGTGGGGGGGGTGAAGTGAATTCTCCGTGGAACTCCTACCAGCCTCTACGGGAAACCTGGAATACTCCACACTGGATGTACGGCACAAAAACACCCCCCACCCCCCCGATTGTAAACACCCTGCGCACGCCCCCTCCTCATCCCGGGTGGGGGGTGGGTGGGGTTATTCCGCCCCAGGGGAGCAGTTGGGAGTGACAAGGTCAAACGGAGCGAGGCTCGGCCATCCAGTGCCGCTCGGTGTCTTAATCAGGTAAAACTTTCCCAGGGCAAGTTTTTCTTTTGGGAAAAAAAAAACCAAAAAGGAAAAATAAACACAAAAAAAAAGGCTTATTCCAGTTTTATGAGGCTAGCATGAGGTGTAGAATTTGCCTGGGCAAACATACTAGTGAGACGAGCGATGCGGCAGGCGCGGGGCGCCCGCCAGCAGTCCGTTTAGAAGCATTTACGGTGGACGATGGAGGGGCCGGACTCGTCGTACTCCTGCTTGCTGATCCACATCTGCTGGAAGGTGGAGAGCGAGGCCAGGATGGAGCCGCCGATCCAAACGGAGTACTTACGCTCCGGCGGGGCGATGATCTGCGAGAGGAGAGCAAGGAGGGAGGAATTAGAGCGGGCCGGCAGCATCGGGCTCCCCGCCCCACCCTGCCGCGGGCCGGGAGGCACCTCGTACCTTGATTTTCATCGTGCTGGGCGCCAGGGCCGTGATCTCCTTCTGCATCCTGTCGGCGATGCCGGGGTACATGGTGGTGCCTCCGGACAGCACCGTGTTGGCGTACAGGTCCTTCCTGATGTCCACGTCGCACTTCATGATGGAGTTGAAAGTGGTCTCGTGAATGCCGCACGACTCCATGCCTGGGGAGGGAGAGTTTGAGGGCCTGTTAGCACCCACGCAGCGCCTCGAGCGGGTCACCCCCTCCCCTCCCTGCGGGGACATCCCCCTGGGAGCACCTACCCAGGAAGGAAGGCTGGAAGAGGGCTTCTGGACACCGGAACCTCTCATTGCCGATGGTGATGACCTGGCCATCGGGCAGCTCGTAGCTCTTCTCCAGGGAAGAGGAGGAGGCGGCAGTGGCCATCTCCTGCTCGAAGTCCAGGGCGACGTAGCACAGCTTTTCCTTAATGTCACGGACAATTTCCCTTTCGGCTGTGGTGGTGAAGCTGTAGCCTCTTTCTGTCAGGATCTTCATGAGGTAGTCTGTCAGGTCACGGCCAGCCAAGTCCAGGCGCAGGATGGCGTGGGGCAGAGCATAACCCTCGTAGATGGGCACGGTGTGGGTGACACCGTCCCCGGAGTCCATAACAATACCGGTGGTACGACCGGAGGCGTACAGGGACAGCACGGCCTGGATCGCCACATACATGGCCGGGGTGTTGAAGGTCTCAAACATGATCTGGAAGGGAGAGGGAAGGGGAATGATCAGTTAGCACCCGGTAAGGAGCCGGAGTCGCTCGCACCCGCGGTAGAACACACATGCCGACATGCAGAAAAAAACCCCCAGTGTGAAGGGAAAAAAAGCAAAGAACGCAGGCAGAAACACAAATGAAAGAAACCTGAGGCGTCAGGGGAGAAATGCCAGGAGTACAGAACCCTGAAAACGGCGGAGAAAACAAGAGAAACTCAGGTTTAAGATGCCACAACCAAACCCAAGAGGTTTACGAAGAGGATGAGAGGAAGGGCGAGCGAGGGTACCTGCGTCATCTTCTCCCGGTTGGCCTTGGGGTTCAGGGGGGCCTCGGTGAGCAGCACGGGGTGCTCCTCGGGAGCCACGCGCAGCTCGTTGTAGAAGGTGTGGTGCCAAATCTTCTCCATGTCGTCCCAGTTGGTGACGATGCCGTGCTCGATGGGGTACTTGAGCGTGAGGATCCCTCGCTTGCTCTGGGCCTCGTCCCCCACGTAGCTGTCCTTCTGCCCCATGCCCACCATCACGCCCTGGGATGCCCGAGAGTGAGTCAGCGCCCGCCCGGCGGCAGCACCGCCCCGGTCCGCCCCCCCCCCCACATCCCCCCTCCCGCCTACCTGGTGCCGGGGGCGCCCGACGATGGAGGGGAAAACGGCGCGGGGGGCGTCGTCCCCGGCGAAACCGGCCTTGCACATGCCGGAGCCGTTGTCGATGACGAGGGCGGCGATTTCCTCTTCCATGGCGGAGGTTCTGCCGTGGAGAAGCGGCACGGTCAGTGCCGCCGCCCCGGGGAGGCCGCGCTGGCAGCGGGCCCGGCTCCCCGCCCACCCCCCCCCCGGCTCCCCCTATTCCGCTGTTCGAACCTCCCGCGCCCTGACGTCACCCGCCGCCCATCGTGCCGCGCCCTTCGAACGGGTGAGACCATTCCAGCGCAGCGCGGGGGGGGAATGGGGGTGAACACAACGAGACACAGCCGCAGCCCACCCCAGCCAGGACCGAGCCCCCCGCCCCCCCTCCCCCCCCCCACCGGGGACTGCAGGAGAAGGGGGTGTCGGGGAAGGGGGCGCGGGCCACGCCCCGCAGTGCCGCGGTGCCGGTACCTGCGCGGGGGAAGGCTGCTCTCGGCGCTGGGGTGACGGTGCCGCCTGCTCCGCTGCCGCCGGCTGAGTGAGACCGTCCGGCTGCCAGCCCCGCGCTTTTATACCGCGAGGGCGTTGGCCCCGCCCCCCCGGCGGAGAACATGGCCATAGATGGAGATCTTTCAGAAACACGCGTCCTCATTGGCTGTCGCGGACCCGGCCACGTGGGGCGGCCGCCGGGATGGCCCCGCCCCGCGGCACCCCGGAACCTGCATGGGGCGGCGGTGGCGGAGTGGGGGGGGGGTGTTGGGGGAGCGACCCCCCCCCCCCCGGCCCCGGTGGGACCCCCCCTCCCCGGCCACGCCGCCCGGCAGCACCCCTGGCAGTGCCCGCCGAGCAGCGGGGACCCCCTCCCCGGGCGGCGCGCGGTTCCCCTCCGGTAGCACCGGGCCCCCCCCCCCCCCCCGCCCCGCGGGCCCGGCCCCGGTACCCCGAAGGTGGCACCGCTCCCCCCTCCGCCCCACCCCCCTCGGCGGCACCGGGCACCCCCTTCCCCCCCCCGGGCAGCACGTGCCCAGCCGCGGGCAGCACGTGCACCCCATTGAAGGCGCGTGTACCCCACCCACAACACCCTGCACCCCCCAACCCCCCCGCGGCACCCCCCGGCTGGGCACCCACCACCCCGCCTCGGCCTGGCTGCACCCCGAGAGCCCCCCTGCACTCCCATAGCATCCCACCGCTACAAGCACCCCCCGGCACCCCCCGCTCCTGCCAGCACGGGTAGGCAGGCCGTGCCCCCCGGTGCAGCACCCCGCGGGCAGCACCCCACGGCCAGCACCCCACGGCCAGCACCGGGCACCCCAAAAAGAGGGTGCCACAGGCTGCAGCCCCTGCGCCGGGTGTCACGGGCCTGGCTCGCGCTGGCGTGTTGTGCCAGAGATCCCTGGGCCGTGCCAGGTAGCCATGCATCACGTCAGGTAGCCATATACCCTGCCAGGTAGCCATGCACCGTGCCAGGTAGCCATACACTCGGTCAGGTAGCCATATACCCTGCCAGGTAGCCATGCACTGTGCCAGGTAGCCATATACCCTGCCAGGTAGCCATACACTGTGCCAGGTAGCCATATACCCTGCCAGGTAGCCATACACTGTGTCAGGTAGCCATACACCATGCCAGGTAGCCATGCACTGTGCCAGGTAGCCATATACCCTGCCAGGTAGCCATTCACTGGGTCAGGTAGCCATATACCCTGCCAGGTAGCCATGCATCACGTCAGGTAGCCATTCACTGGGTCAGGTAGCCATTCACTGGGTCAGGTAGCCGTGCCAGGCTATGCCAGGGACCCACGTGCCACGCCGGCAGCCCAAGCACCCCCCGCCCAGCAGCCCCTCGGTGCCGGTGGGCACGTGGAGGCGGCGGGGGCCGTGCCCGGAGCAGCCGGTGGCGGAAGCTCGGTGTGTTCCGAGGGATTCCCGGGACGAACACCGTGTGCTCAGGCCTTCGCCGGTACTGAGCCCGGATGGGTGTCACGGAGGGGCCGGGGTGCCAGGCAGGCCGCGATGGCGCTGTGCGGGTGGCAGAGGGACAAGGGGTCCCGGCACAGCTCGAGGGGTCCCACATCCCCGTGGCAGCGGCGAGCGGACCCCCTGGCCTCGTGGCAACCTGGCACCTCGGGCTGGGGGTCTGGCTCAGGGGGGTTGCGCCCCACATCCCGGGGCGTGCGACCGGCCGGATCCCCGGCGTGGGCACAGTGGGGGTCCCCAGCAGCCCGTGACTCAGGACACCCCTTCCAACTGGGCCACGGACACCGGGGGGGCTCCCGGGCAGGGGACACGAATGGGACGCTGTGGGGACGGGTCCCACGGGGTTGGGGGGGCCAGAGGCGATGCCTGGGGGGGGCCGGGGAGGGTCCCGGGGCGATCCCAGCCCCGGCGTTTCCTCCTGCCCAAACATGGCATCCCCGGTGCCCGGTGAGTAAGGGCCGGGCAGGGCCGGGCAGGGCGGGGGGGTGGCCCCAGGGTGCCCCCGCCGTGCGGGGCGGGCGCACGCACCTCGTCCCGGCCGTATTAGGAGCGATCGTACCGGTGGCAGCGGGACGCCCGGCCCCGACACCGCCCCGCGCCGCCGCGGGGACCTTCGCCCGGGCCGGGGGGGCAGGAGGAGGAGGAGGAGGAGGAGGAGGAAGGCGCCGCGCCCCGCCCCGCTGCCCGTCGCCGCGGTGATGGGGGGGTGTCCCCCACCCCGCCTGTGCGCAGCCTCCATCGCCACGGTGACACACAGTCATCGTCCCCTCCCGTCGCCATGGTGACGGCCGGGTGATGGGGTGGGGTCCTCGGGGGACACGGCCGGGCACCGCCAGCCAGCACCCAGCACCACGACCCCCAACCTAAACCCGAGGCTCGGCCAAGCCCCCCTCCCCATCAGCCAGAACACGCTGGGGGGGGGGGCCAGCACCCCAAATCCCCGGGGCAGGGTGTTGGATCGAAACCAGGGTGGGGCCACCCCCTCCGCGATACCCGCGCGGGGTGGGGGCTGTCACGAGCATGTCAGGTCTCAGCGCCTGGGGAACAGGGCTGGGAGGGCTCCGGCTGTCCCCTGGGGGGGGCCATAGGGACAGGCTGTGGGGCAGGGCCCAGGCGGGGCCCACCCGATGGGAACCTGACCCCCCCGGGGGGGCCAGCAGTTATAAATGCGGCTCCCGGCTGCTGTGCCAGGCAGGTGCCGCTGTGCCGGAGAGCTGGCACTGCTGCCCTGCCAGAGCCGGGGGGGCCTTGCATCCCCCCTCCAAGTCCCTGCAGGACCCTGACCCACTTATATCCCCCCCCCCTCAGGCCCGAAAGCCGACCCGTATCTGTTTCAGTGGGGGTCAGTTACACCGTGCCGGGCGGCGTAGCTGCGGCTCGAGTAACGCAGCGGCTGGGGGGCCGCGGTACCTCCCCCGGCTCGGCCGGAGCGAGCCCGGCCATGAAAAAGTCATGAGCATCCAATGCCGGGACCTATTTTCGGGAACAATAACCGGGCACCGCGCTGACACCGGAGCCGTGGGGCCGTTGTGGGGGGGGAGGGAGGAAGGCGACAGCCACCGCGGCCTTCACTGCGGGACGGCGGCGTCACCGGCGCAGAGCCCGTCCTCAGATCCCTGCGTGGCTGCGGTGGGGGGGTCCCGTGGCTCTGCCTGCCCCGGCTGGGGGGTCCCGGTTGAGCTGGGGGGACGATGCCTGCAGGGCAGGAGTGGGGGCTGTCCCCTCCACCTCTGTCCCCTGCCAAGGCAGCCCACCCATACTGCTGTCACGAGTTTCAGGCGGTCTCAGCCCTGTGGCACCGAGACCCCTGCACGACGCGGGGGTCCCAATCGCCCCAATGGGTGGGGAGGTGGTGGTGGGGGGGGCTGTGACCCCGATCCACAGCTGCAGGAAGGATTTGGGACCACAGGACAGATGGAGGCCAAGGGCCCCAAAGCAGGATAAAAGGTTTAAACTAATCAAAATGCCTGGCTAATTGGTAAGGCGCTTAGGGGCTGCCCGGGGGGCGGCGCGGCTGGAGGTGACCCGCTGCTGAATCAGAGGGGCCGGTAACCTTAGCCCGCCGGGAACGGATACGCCGGCCCCGCGCCTGGATCGGGTTCCCACCCAAGTTTTCCACCCGCGGCTCCGCAGCGGGACGGGCAAGAGCCGGGGCCGCAGTGACGGAGCGGCCACGCAGCCGGGGGGAGCGGGCCGGGGGCCGCCGCGCTGGCCCGGGGTCTCAGTGGGTTACGGCCACCCGCCAGCGCCCACCGCAACCCGGCCGGGCTCCGTAATCCTACCGGGGGCTAATTAAACGGGCCCAGCCGCTCCGAATCGCCCCACGGCATCGGCAGCGGCACCGGGGCGGCGCAGACATCCCCCTCGCCGTGACGCCTGGGCTCGGCAGGGCCGGGGACCCCCCGCCGCCGCCGCCGCCCCCCCGGGGGTCACCCCGCTCCGGCGGAAGATGCCAACGAATGGGATCCACCAGGTCCTGAAGATCCAGTTTGGATTGATCAACTGCGAGAGCCGGTACCTGACGGCGGAGAGCTTCGGCTACAAGGTGAACGCCTCCGCGCCCAGCCTGAAGCGGAAGCAGATCTGGACGTTGGAGCAGGATGAAGCCGACAGCTCCGTCGTCTTCCTCAAGAGCCACCTGGGCCGGTACCTGGGTGCCGACAAGGACGGGAAGGTACGGTGCGAGGCCGAGCAGCCGGGCCGGGATGAACGTTTCAGCATCATCACCCAGTCGGACGGACGCTGGGCGCTACAGTCGACCCCTCACCGCCGTTTTTTCGGGGGCCGGGAAGACCGTCTGTCCTGTTTCGCCCCCAGCGTGACGGAGGGCGAGCTCTGGACCGTGCATTTGGCCATGCACCCCCAAGCCAACCTGCTGAGCGTCAGCCGCCGCCGCTACGCCCACCTCAGCGCCCACGAAGACGAAATCGCCACCGACAGCAACCTCCCGTGGGGGGTGGACGCCCTCATCACCCTCTGCTTCCAGGACAAGAAGTACAGCCTGCGCACGGCCGACGAGCGCTACCTCCGCTGCGACGGCACGCTGGTACCCGAGCCCGGCGCCCGCACCGGCTACACCCTCGAGTTCAAGGCGGGCAAGTTGGCGTTTAAGGACTGCGACGGGAAATACCTGGCACCCACCGGACCCACCGGCACCCTCAAATCCGGCCGCAGCTCCAAGCCCGGCAAGGACGAACTCTTCGACCTGGAGGAGAGCCACCCCCAGGTGGTCTTCACGGCCGCCAACGGCAGATACGTCTCCATCCGGCAGGGTAAGGGCTGCCTGCGCCCCCCCTGCCCGCCTTGGGACCCCCTCGGGACCCCCACGGGTCCGCTCAGCCGAAAGCACTCAGGAAGCTGTGGGTCGGAGTCACAGCCTCCCCCCCCCAACACACATTGGGGCGATTGGGACCCCCCCGCATCACCCAGCGTGCAGGGTTCTTGATTCCACAGGGCTGAGACCGCCTGAAACTCATGACAGCAGCCAGCAAGGGCTCCGTGGGAGACCCCCCCCCACCCCTGGGATGCCCGCCATGGGAGGAGACCCTACCATAACAACAAGGGGGAGGCTGCGGCTGGTGGAGGTGGGGTGGGAGCAGCAGTGGGGCTGTGCAGGGCTCCAGGGGGATGTGTGGATGTGCAGGGCTCCATGGGGGCGTATAGGGGGGTGGGTGTGTGTGCAGGGCTCTGGGGGGATATATATGGGTGTGTGTAAGTCTCCACGGGGGTGTGTAAGGGTGTGTGTGCATGTAGAGGGCTCCATGGGGGTGTGTAAGGCTCCGTGGGTGTGGGTAGGGGGGGGTGTGCATGTGCAAAGCTCCATAGGTGTGTACAGGGGTGTGTGTGCACGTGCAAGGCTCCGTGGGGGTCTGTAGGGGTGGGGGTGCATATACAGGGCTCCATGGGGGTGTGTATGTGTGTGCAAGGATCTGGGGGTGTGTGTAGGGGGGTGTGTGCATGTGCAGGTCTCCATAGGGGTGTGTAAGGCTCCGTGGGTGTGTATAGGGGTGTGTGTGCATGTGCAAGGCTCCATAGGTGTGTACAGGGGTGTGTGTGCACGTGCAAGGCTCCGTGGGGGTCTGTAGGGGTGGGGGTGCATATACAGGGCTCCATGGGGGTGTGTAAAGGCTCCGTGGGTGTGTATAGGGGTGTGTGTGCATGTGCAAGGCTCCATAGGTGTGTATAGGGTGGTGTGGACGCGTGTGCAGGGCTTTGTAGGTGTGTATAGGGGTGTGTGTAGGGCTCCGTGGGGGTGTATAGGGGGTGTGTGTGCATGTGCAAGGCTCTGTGGGTGTGTGTAGGGGTGTGCATGCATGCCAGGTCTCTGTGGGGGTGTGTAGGGGTGTGTATGCGTGTGCAAGGCTCTGTGGGTGCGTGTAGGGGTGTGCACGCATGTGCAGGTCTCCGTAGGGGTGTGTAAAGGCTCTGTGGGTGTGTGCAGGGGTGTGTGTGCATGTGCAAGGCTCTGTGGGTGTGTGTAGGGGTGTGCATGCACGTCAGGTCTCTGTGGGGGTGTATAAAGCTCCGTGGGTGTGTGTAGGGGTGTGCATGCACGTCAGGTCTCTGTGGGGGTGTATAAAGCTCCGTGGGTGTGTGCAGGGGTGTGTGTGCATGTGCAAGGCTCCATAGGTGTGTACAGGGTGGTGTGTACGTGTGTGTAGGGCTTCGTAGGTGTGTATGTAGGGGTGTGTGCAGGGCTCTGTGGGTGTGTGCAGCAGTGTGCACGCATGTGCAGGTCTCCGTAGGGGTGTATAGGGTGGTGTGTACGTGCGTGCAGGGCTTTGTAGGTGTGTAGAGGGGTGTGCGCAGGGCTCCGCGGGTGTGCGTAGGGGTGTGCATGTGTGTGCAAGGCTCTGTGGGTGTGTGCAGGGGTGTGCACGCGTGTCAGGTCTCTGTTGGGGTGTATAGGGGCATGCATGTGTGTGCAGGGCTCTGTGGGCGTGTGCAGGGGTGTGCACGCGTGTCAGGTCTCTGTTGGGGTGTATAGGGGCGTGCATGTGTGTGCAGGGCTCTGTGGGCGTGTGCAGGGGTGTGCACGCATGTCAGATCTCCGTAAGGGTGTGTAAAGGCTCTGTGGGTGTGTGCAGGGGTGTGCACGCGTGTCAGGTCTCCGTGGGGGTGTATAAGGCTCTGTGGGTGCGCGTAGGGGTGTGCGTGTGCCGGGCTCCATGGGGATGTAGGGGGGCGTTCACGCGTGCGCAGGGCTCCGTGGGTGTGTGCAGGGGTGTGCACGCGTGTGCAGGGCCCCGCGCAGCGCCTGCCGGTGCGTTGCAGCCCGCACACGTTTGTGCGCACGGCGCCGGGCAGCCCGTGTGCGTGCACGAGCGCAGGGCTCTCCCCACCCCAGCGTGCGCACGCCTGTTTCAGGTGGGTGCACGCCTGCACATACGTGTAGGGCTCAGCCCGGCGCCGCCGCCACGCGTGGGGCTCTCCGCGGCGCCGCGCGTGGCACAGCCGCGCAGGTTCGGGTGCGCGTTTGCCCACCCCCCTGGCACGGGGCCGTGGATGGACCCACGGCCTCCAGCTCCCACGGGGCCGGGGGGGGTCCCCGAGGAGCCCCACACGCCCGGGCGGCCGTGGCCCCAGCTGCCCCGACGTCCCCGCAGGCACTGGGAGCGCGCCCGCCCCCGCGCCAAGCGGCTTAGCGCCGGGTGGGCTATAAATAGGGGGTTTGTGCGCCGCGGCACCAACCAGATGGACGCGGCGACAATCAGATTAACCAGCCCAATTAGCACGATTGTTCAGAAAAAGGGATTGAGCGGTGCCGGGGGGGGGTGGGGGGCGCGGAGGGAGCGCGGCTCGTGGGCGCACGCGGCCGGAGCGAGGCCCACGCCGACGGCCGCTCCTGCCCGCAGGCGTCAACGTCTCGGCGAACCAGGACGAGGAGCTGAACCACGAGACCTTCCAGCTCCAGATCGACCGCGACACCAACAAGTGCAGCCTCCACACCAACACCGGCAGCTTCTGGACCCTCGTGGCCCACGGGGGTATCCAGGCCGTGGCCACCGAAGTGTGAGCAGGGCCGTGAGCGGGGCCGTGAGCGGGGCCGTGGGCGCGGCGAGAGGCTCTGGGGTGGGGGCCGGGGGGGCGCCGGGGAAGGGGTCCGGGTTCGCGCCGGTTGACGCTCTCCCTCCGCCGCCAGCGCCGCCAACACCATGTTCGACATCGAGTGGCGCGGGCGGCGCGTGGCCCTGAGGGCCAGCAACGGCCGCTACGTCTGCACCAAGAGGAACGGGCAGCTGGCCGCCGTCAGCGACGCCGTGGGTAAGCGCCCCGGGGGTGGGCGGCGGTGTCGGCGGCCCCCCAGGCTGGGGGTGCTCAGGGCCGTGGGTAAGCGCCCCGGGGGTGGCATGTGGGGGTCTCGGCATCCCCCCAGGCCGGGGGTGCTCAGGGCCGTGGGTCAGCACCCCAGGGGTGGCATGTGGGGGTGGGCAGTGGTGTCAGCATCCCCCCAGGCCGGGGGTGCTCAGGGCCGTGGGTAAGCGCCCCGGGGGTGGCACGTGGGGGTCTCGGCATCCCCCCAGGCCGGGGGTGCTCAGGGCCGTGGGTCAGCACCCCAGGGGTGGCACGTGGGGGTGGGCAGTGGTGTCAGCATCCCCCCAGGCCGGGGGTGCTCAGGGCCGTGGGCAAGCGCCCCAGGGGTGGCACGTGGGGGTGTCAGCATCCCCCCAGGCTGGGGGTGCTCAGGGCCGTGGGTAAGTACCCCAGGGGTGGCACGTGGGGGTGGGCAGTGGTGTCAGCATCCCCCCAGGCCGGGGATGCTCAGGGCCGTGGGCAAGCGCCCCAGGGGTGGCATGTGGGGGTGTCGGCATCCCCCCAGGCCGGGGGTGCTCAGGGCCGGGGGTAAGCGCCCCAGGGGTGGCACGTGGGGGTGTCAGCATCCCCCCAGGTCAGGGGTGCTCAGGACCGTGGGCAAGCGCCCTGGGGGTGGCACGTGGGGGTGTTGGCATCCCCCCAAGCTGGGGTTGCTCAGGGCCGGGGGTAAGTGCCCCAGGGGTGGCACGTGGGGGTGTCGGCATCCCCCCAGGCCGGGGGTGCTCAGGGCCAGGGGTCCCGCGCAGGGGAGGACGAGGAGTTCACCCTGAAGCTGATCAACCGCCCGATGCTGGTGCTGCGGGGGGAGCACGGCTTCGTGTGCTCCCACCGCGGCTCCAACCTCCTCGACTCCAACCGCTCCGTCTACGACGTTTTCCACATCAGCTTCAGCGACGGCGCCTACCAGATCCGAGGTGGGTGCCGGGGGGGGGGTGAGGTGGGGCGGGGGGGGGCTACCAGGGGTGCGCAACCGGACCCCGCTGACAGCGCCCCCTCTCCGCAGGCCAGGGGGGCAAGTTTTGGTACGTGGCGAGCAGCGGGTCGGTGTGCAGCGACGGGGACCTCTCCGAGGATTTCTTCTTCGAGTTTCGGGAGCGGGGCCGCGTCGCCATCAAAGGGAAGAACGGGCGGTACCTGCGGGGGGACCCAGCCGGCACCCTGCGTGCCGACAGCGAGTCCGTGCTGCGCGCCACGCTCTGGGAGTACTGACCCGACGTCCGGCACCCCCCGCACCCCCGGATGGCGGTGAAGCCGGCGGTGGCACCATCCATGGCAGCTCTGTCCCCGACCCCCCCTCGGCCCACGGCACTAAAGTCGGTTTGGATCGCGCGGGAGCGGCGTCTCTTTGCTTCCCAAGGGACGAAACCCTGGGATACCCCCACCCTGTCACCCCAGAGGGAGAGCGCTGCCCCACGGGACCCCCCCCTACCCCTGGAAAGGGCTAGAGCATCCCGGCTCTGCCGCCGCTCTGGGATGCAGGGCCCCCCCGGGGGGGGCTGGGATGCCCAGGGACCCTCTGCGAGGCTGGGGGAGTTGGGGGGGGCCCACAGCCAGGCTGAGCTGTAGGGAAGGGCCCTGGGGGCTCCCCATGAACGCCAGGGAGGAGGGAGGGGGGCTGCCAGGGTTGCAGCCCCCCCGGCGTGGGCGGGGTGACACGGGGCGAGGAACGACGTGGCGCTCCCGACGCCAAGCGCAGGGTACGGCTCGGGGGGTGCGTCCGGCGGCTTCACCCCGAATGCGGTGGGGCCAGGGGGGCCGGTAGTGGCAGCCCCCTGCCCCCCACCACCCCAAGTTAAAAAAAGAGACGGGCACGCGCGGAGCTGCACGATCGTTTTCATGGCAGATGACGGACTCACAGACACCGGAGCGGCGCGGGGGGGGGCCGAAACACGGTGCCCCCGCCAGAGAAATGCGAGATCGTTTATAGAAACAAAGGGGGGAGCGGAAAACCCCCCCTCCCCTGCCCAGCAGAAAACGGGGCTCCCCCGGGCCGGGCGCCCGCTGGGCACCCTTGGCACAGCACCCTGTTTGCCCTGACCCTGAACTGCGAGGCGGCACGGGGGGGGGCACAGCCCCAGCACGAAACTACCACGGCTACGACGATCCACAAAGACACCACGGCCCCGGGGGTTGCCCACCCAGGCTGGGGGTGGTGGGGAGGGGGCACACACACACACGGCAGGGCCAGGCCGGGCCAGCCCAGAAGCCCCCCGCGCTGCTGCCGGAGCCCCACGACCCCCCCCCCGCCCCGGTGCTGCCGACAACACGACCACGAAACACGCACACACGGACACCCCCTCCCCGCGCCGGACCACTGCCCTCGCTCTTGCCACCAGCACTCCCGTCCGAGCCCGCTCCTCCTGTTGGGGTTGGGGGGTTTCGGGGGGCACCCACCCCGGCCGGCGGGGCTTGGGGACCCCCGGGACGTGCTGGCCGCCCCCCACTCACAGGAGAACGAGGCTGGGGTTGCGCAGTTGCCTGTAGATGTGCAGGAGCTTCTCCGGCGTTCCGGCTCCGTCGTCGCCGAGGGGCAGCCGGTCACGGAGGGTCTGCGCCTCCTTCAGCAGCATCTGCCCCACAGGGATGGAGGATGAGCGTGGGGCTGAGGTGGGGGGGGTGACGGTGACGTGCACCCCCGTGGGGAGGGGGACGGGGGCCCAGGCGTGGCTCACCTCGTGGTTGGCCTGGATCTGGCGCAGGTACTGCATGCGGAGGTCGGGGGGCCCCGAGCCCTGCGCCGCCTGCTCCAGCACCAGCGCCTGCGGGGAGACGAGAGCTTTGCCGGAGCGGGGCGCCGGGAGAGCCGGCCGCGGGAGCGGCCAGCTCCGGGGAGCCCCAAACCACGGCGCCGAGGGCTCCATCCGGCATCCGCGCTTGCCCTGCTCTCCCCGGGCCTGGCGCTGCCGGCGCCGAAGCATCTCCGGGACGGCTGCCAGCCCCCGTGCCCGCTCCCGTGGAGATGCCAAACTGACCGGAGCCCATTCCCAGCACCTCCCAGGGCTCCACGGCCCAAACACCGAGGCCAGGGCTCGGGAAGGGAGTGGGATCCGCCACAGTCCCCCCCGGCACGGGGCAGTGCCAATGAAACCCTCCCGGCTGCCCCGCAAGGCTTTGGCCCCGGGGTTTTGGCTTGCTTTGGGCCCCCCCTCGCCCCCAGGACCACGCCCGCGGGGCCCAGCGGCACAGCCCCGCGCCGGCCGAGCGTACCTGGATGCGGCGGACGACGGCGTGGTGCATGCGGCACATGTCGGCCAGCGACGGGCTCTCCATCAGGATCTCCACCGCCTGGATGGGACCCGCCGGGCTGAGGTCACTCATGGCCACCTGCGACAGCGAGGACACCCGCGCTGCATCGCTGGGGGGCCCCGGGACCCCTCCCCATGGCGCAGGGCTCCCCCAGATGCTCCCCCCCCCCCACCTCCCTACTCCCTCCACCCCCCCAGACCCGTTCACTCTCCAGCCTGGCACAGGCAAAGGCAGCAGAGGCGCTGCCAGCCCCGCCGGGCACATTGGGCCCCTCGCCCAGCCCCTCCGAGAGGCATTTGCCACCACAGTGGCCCCGGTGGCCATCGGGCCCCAAGCAAGCCCGCGCCCTCAGCCCCAGCAGAGGCACGTGCCGCGGCCACCGGTCCCACCGGCGAGCGGGCGCCCGTTCCCTGGCGAGACGCGGGCTGCCACCGCGGCGGGTTTCAGCGGGTGGCTTAGCCCCAGCAGAATTAACGCCGTCGCTAATCGCGTCGGTGATATTAGTGCTCCGGAGCGTGAATCGAGCCCAGCCGGGTCACTGCCAGCACGCAGGCGGCCGTGCCCCTCGGCCCAGGGTCACCCAGCCGCGGTGGGAGAGCGCGGCAGCAATCTGTGCTTTCCCTTGGCGCTTAGAGGGGGATTTTTGGCGTTAAGAGGGGACGAGCCGCGGCAGAGCGGGTTTACGCCCCGAATCCAGCCGTGGTTTCGCCTTGCTCTGCGGAACCAGCAAACCCAACCAGCCGGGAAAGCTCATTCCTTCCTGTGGCTGAGCCTGATGCCGGGAGCAGGAGCCAGACGGCTCCAGGGGAAAGGCAGTGGCCAAGGGGGTCAGCGAGGATGCTGCGGGCCAGCGAAGGGATGCTGGGGGCGGGGGGCAGCCCGTTTTGTGCTCCCAAGGCTGGTTTGCTGCGTGGGGACACTGCAGCAGCCCACTGAAACCATCTGGGGGAAAACAAACCCCCCCGGGAGAGGGAGGGAAGCCACCACAGGCTCTGGGAAGCTCCAGGTGTCCGGACCCGCGGACGACAGCGTGGGGCGAGCACGGCAAGGCCCAGGTCCCCAGCCCAAGCGAGGGGTCGCGGGACAGAGCCGGCTGCGTGGGAGGGGGCCGTGGGGGAGTTTCCCTGCGGGGCTAACCCATTCCTTGCCTCTCGGACGAGCAGCTGCACCTCGCCTCCGTCCGGCGCCGCGCCTCGCACCGACGCCACCTCCGCGCCACTCAGCGCCTCGGCCCCGGCGTTCTGGGCCAGCAGCCAGCGCAGCGTGGCGCAGCTCAGCGGGACGTCTGGGGACGAGAGGGGAGAAAGAGGAGCTCGTTATGCCGACGAACGCCGCTCCCTGCGGCTCAGCAGCCCCGCTCGGGACGGAGCGGCCGCGGGACGGCCGCGGCTCCTGCGAGGCCACGGCTGACGCTGGGGACGTTCCACTCGCTGTGAGAAGCCGAGCGCCGTCACCCAACCGCCAGGGTGGTGACTGCGTGGGGTCACACAGCCCCCCTGCGCCCCAGGAAGGGGCTGGCCCCAGCAGCACGCACGGGTTGGCCGTTTCCCGGGATGCAGGCGGCTCTTCCCCGGGGAGATACCCCGGCAGCTCCCGGGATGCTCTGCTCCAGGGACCCACCTGAGTCAGAGGTTTTCAACGCGGTTTTCAGCAGCTCCGAGGACACCCGGATGGACGCGGCCGAGGTGGGGAGGTTTCCTTCTCCCGGGGCGATGGGCAGCTCACTGGCTTTCACCCCCTCTGGCTCAGTCTGCTCCCGGGACACTTGGAGGAAGGTCTCCACAGGGTCTGGGGGGGCAGCTGCCGGTGGGGATGCATCCGACCCAGGGGGGCTGCTCTCGAAACGGAGGCACTGGAGCATGTCAATGGTGCATTCACTGAGGGGCAGGCAGATCCCCTCTCTGTCCGGGGAGAGGATGGGAGAATCATCCGGGAGGAGATCATCCAGAGCCTCCGAGGAGTCGGAGCCGCTTCCCAAAATATCCCGTAAGCTGTAGTAGAGGGCACAGGAGATGGTCAGGGGTAGGTCCAGCTTGGCGTCGGCAGCGGAGCTGAGGGGCAGCGTCAGCTCCCTCTTGTTCCCGGGAAGGAGCTGGTCGATGGGGAAGGTGAAGGTGGTGGCCGAATCCACGGATTCCTCCTCTAAGGCACAGGGGCTGGCCAGGAGCTGAACGCAGAGGGTCCAGCCCTCCTCCAGGCTGTACTCGCTGCAGTTTTCCAGCAGGCAGGAGATGGTGACGGTCTCTCGGAGCAGGAGGCAGCTCCAGTTGGCAGTGACGGTGCAAGCAATGGGTTTCTGGCCCTCCTGGCTGGACAGCAGAGCCGCGCTCACGTTCATCACCTGGTTCAGGCTGGCCAGGGCTCGGTTCTTCTGGTCCACCGCTTTCTTCAGGAAGGAAACCCTGCAAGGACAAAGCGCCGGCACTGAAACAGCAGCAGGGACGGCGGCCAGGACGCCGGGGCAGCGCTGGAGGCCAGTGTCGCGTGGTGGGTGCCGTGCCGGTGGCACACGAGCCGAGCAGCCCCTGGCACGAGCCTGGAGCCGCTCCGGGAACGCCCCAGCTCCCTCTCCAAAGCAGCCAGGATCCACGCTGCCTACAGGCCCGCTCTGCCCCACCAGCTGAGCTGACCCCGAGGAGCGGCTGGGGCCAGCCAGACCCCTGGAATCCCCCTGTGGAGGGAGGGGGGGACTTGCCCGTGTCCCCTCCCCACGCACAGACGGCCGCAGAGGCCGGAGGCGCGTGCCTGTGACTTGGCAAGCATGGCCGAGTGTCTGGGAGCGCCTGGCACCCCGCCGCTCCCACCTTCTGCCGCCGAGGCTGTAAACACCAGCCTGGCCACGGCGCCGTCTGCGCCCAGGGGAGGGGGGGCCTGGAGCTAAACCCCGCTGGTTTTATACCATCGAGGTTGCAGTGGGGGGGTTTCCAGCTGGCTCCTGCACTCCAGGCAGGTAAACGTTGGAGCAGTCACTGCCCTTTACCTCTCCGAAGTGTTGCCTATCCCGGAGAGCAGCTCCTTAATCCTCCGGCCGGCCTCGGCGGGCGTCAGCCCCTCGTCAGCGTCCTCGGGGCTGCACAAGCCGCAGGTCATGAGGCGGCCTTTGGCAGACAAGGCCAGCAGCTCCGATTCACCTGCGGGCACAGACGGGGACAGGTCAGGCGATTGCGGGGGGCCGGGGGGGGCTAGGAAGGCAGCTGGGGCTTCCCTGATGGCTGGGGAGCGGGATGCAGGGGGATGTAGGAGCACAGGATGGCACCGTCTGCCCCAAAACACCGGAGACGGAGGTACCCGCAGAGGGATACGACAGAGACGGGACGACGACAGCACGCCCGCCTCGCACGCAGCTCCCTGAGAAGGGGCCACCCCACTGAAGGGAAATGAGCCCCCGCCCCGCTTCATCCTGCCTGGCCTGTCCCCACGGCTCCTGCTCGCTGACAGCCGCCCCAGCCATGCTCCCCGGAGCCGGCCGCCCCCAAGCCAAGGCCAGCAGTCGTGGGGGAAGGCCACAGCACCCCGGGGACGCAGCGCTGCCATGCAGGGTCCCCGGCAGCGGGATGCATGCAGCTCCGCAGGCAGCGAGCGGGGCCGGGGGTGGGCAGGGCTGCCTGCCTGGGTGCCCCCTGCCGCTCCTCGCTCGCCTGTCCCAGCCCCGTTCGCTCCTTGTGCTGCCCTGTGCGAGGGGGCTCGGCTGCGGGATGCGTCCGGGGGGCTCGGAGGGCGAGCATCGATTCTTGCTCCGTGCCCAGGCACCACAGGCTGCCCTCGCCCGGGCTCGGCACCCAAGAGCGAGCGCAGCGCGTGCAGGCCTCGAGCGACCGCATGGGAGCCCCCCGCGGGGCCCGAACCTCATCCCAGCTCCGTGCAGGGCTGGCGTCAGTGCCCGCGGGAAGCTGCGTGGAGCGGCCGCCCCGGCGAGCAGAGAGGAACCGTGACCGGGCGGGGAAGAGCCGGAGCTGCCAGCACGCCTCGCGTTCAGCCCGAGTCGGCATGCTCGACAGAAACGACTTACAAAAACGAGGGGAGTCAACAAGAACGGATGGAGGACGGAGCCCAACCTGGACCGTAAGGAGGGGTGGAGACGTACGGGGCGGAATAGGCAGCTATCCCGCTCCACCCCAAGACCCAGCGCACGCCCCGCTGCCGGCAGTACCTTCTGACGCCCGAGAAGACAAGGAAAGAGCCACAACGCTACAGATACTTAAACTGGCCGGAGACAGGACGGGAGGCAGGACACCGGTGCAGCTCTCGGCATCCTCGGGGTCAGAGGAATCGCCGACCCAGTCCAGGTCGACGGCGGAGATGTCCGAGTGCGTGCTGTAGTACATCCGGCTGCCGCTGCCGCAGGCGGCGCAGAGAATGGGCCCGCGCAAGTAGTATTCCCTGAGCTCCGGCACCGTCGCCTCCTCCCTCTGATCCGCCTTGACGGCCACCATCTTCCCGTAGTGGCCCACGGCCACCACGCAGTCGCAGCCGGCGTCTCCGAAGAGCTGCTCGTCCTCGGCGTCCTCTGCCGCCCTCCGCTCCGTTCGCAAGGCCCCGATGAAGACGATGGGTTCTTCCAAATGATGGAGGATCTTCACGGGGGGGTCCGGGTTGGAAACGTCGTGGCAGCCGTCAACAGCCGGCGAAGAGCTGAGGGCCTTCAGCGGCACGGAGCAGAGCTGTCCGTCTGGGAAGCCGCAGAGGATCATAGGAGACTCCAGCATGGCCGCGTCGATCCCGAAAAGCAGGCTGAAGAGCGGCTCTTCCAGCACGAAGCCCCCCGAGCACCACAGCCCCTCTCCGGACCCCACGGTGCCTGGGGAGGAGGCGCAGCACAGGACGGGCAGGAAGCGGGAGGGCGGGCCGTCCCCCTCGTCCCCGGGCTGGGGGCCGGGGCAGAAGCCCACCTCGCTGACCTGCCGGTACGGGGGATTCTCCTGCTCGGGGCGCGGAAGCTCGTGCAGTTTCATCCACCACTTCCCGTGAGCCTGGGACAAGGTGATGACGAAGCTGTTGAGCAGCGTGAACATGCAGAGGCTGGAGTCTGGGAAGATGCAGGCGTCCGACTCCACAGGGAAGACGCCGGAAGGGCAATTGCTTTCTTGGCCGTCGCCGTCCGTCTGCTCCATTAACCTTTGAGCAAAGAGGGAAGAGCTCTCAGCCAAGCCGTGGGGCGAAGCCAGCTCTTCCCTTGGCCGCCTCTTCGCCCGGCTCTCGGAGACAAGCTTCCTGCAGCACAGCTTTTAGCATCTGCCGCGAGAGCGGCGAGCCGGAGAGAGCCAGGGTTTCAAACCACGTAACGCTTCCCGTGCCCGCGGCAGGACGGGCAGCGGCGGAAGCCAGGGGCTGGCTAAGGCCGCCCGCAGCCACCCCGGCCCCGGGAAGCAGCCCCGGGACTCCGGAGGTGACGGCACGGGGCTGGCCCCCGTCCCCCGGGGCGGCTGACGGCCGGCTCACCTGCTCTGCTGATCCAGGGAGACGCAGTAAATGCCGCTGTGGGCACAGAGGATGTAGAGCTGCCGGGGCTGCGGCAGCAGCTCCACGTGCCACACCTGGTCGGGGGCAGCGGTACACGGCCTGCGCGGGGAAGCAGAAAGAAAACGTCACCTTCCTACGGTGAAGCGCTCGCCGGGCAACGCTCCCTCCCTGGCAACCCCGCCGGGGCTGCAAATTAAAGTGGTTATTTCCCTCAAACGCGGGTTACAAACAATCTTCTGGGAATAAAGGGATCCCTGGGCAGCTCGCGGGCCGGGCTTTCCTGGGCGAGGGGCGGGCGCCCTCGGCGAGGAGCGGCAGGGGGTCGGGAGAGGGGCTGCGGGGAAGGGGGCGGCCGGTCGCTCGTGCTCCCTGAGGGGGAAGGAAAGGAGCGGTCGGAAAGCGGGTACGCGATCCGCTCTCCCGAGCGGGAGCGGGGTGTAGGAGGCAAATCCCAGCTTTCTTCCAGACGATAATAGGGACAAATGAAGGAAAGGAGCCGCGCGTACCTCGGCACGACTGCTGTTAGTCACGGCAAAGACAATAGCGAAACCCTTCGCAGGTGAGAAATAAAAGAGGCGTCACTCGGGAAGAAAAAAGGCCTTTTCAGCTTAATTAAGCGTTTGTCTCGCAGGTTTAGGGAAGGGGCCAGCCGGCAGCGACCCCCCCCGCCCTCGGAGCCGGGCAGGGTGCCGCTGGTGAGGTCCGTTTGCGGAGGGAGCACCCCAACGGAGGGACCCCAGGAAGGACTCTGCCCCCCCCACGCGCCGTGTGACCGGCGACACGCGCGGTGTCCCCGTCACCTTCGCGCCCTCCCGGCACGGGGGAGGCGGGAGGGAGCCCCCCCCGGCCAGCGCGGTCAGCCCGCTCACCTTCAGCACCTTGCCCTCCTGGTCGTAGACGTAGACGAACTCGCTGCCGTTGGAGAGGTAGATCTCGTTCTCGTGGCAGAGCACCCGGGGCTTGCCCGCCACCAGCCCCCCCAGCGGGCAGCAGAAGCCGGCCAGGTAATCCACCCGATGGCCCACCTGCGCCATGGTGCGGGCAGGGCGCGACGCCAGCCTGGGGGGCGCGGGCGTGGGGGTCAGCGCTCGAGGGGGAGGGGGAAGGGGTAAGGATGGGGTCCCTCCGTGAGCAACGCGGGACCCCCCCGCACCCCCCCCCCAGGGCCACTGACAGCTCCAGGGGTGTGGTGACCCAGCCCCACAGCCCTCAGCCCCACAGCCCCCCATACGGCAGGCCTAAACCCCCAGCCCCTTCATGCATCAACCCCAGCCCCCCCAGTCCCCATCCCAGCGCCCCCCCCCCCCCCGGCCTCAGAGACCCCAGCCCCGCCCCCCAGCCCCAACCCCCCCAAACCTCTCCCCCAGCCTCAGCCCGCCATCCCGCCCCACAACTCAGCTCCCCAGTGCCCCCCCCCCCCCCCCATCGCCTCCCGGTGGGGTTGCGGGTACCGGGCGGGGGGCGCGGGCGGCTCCGCTTTACGGCTGCGCGGCGGCCGCCGCAATGGGCGGGGAGTTTACGACAGGCCGTAAAGCCGCGATGGGCGGACCCGGGCCGGGCACCCCCCGGTGGTCGGTACCGGGAAGGGCGTGGGAGGGGTCCCGCGGGGGCGCAGAGAGGAGCGAGGCTGATGCTGGCGAATAGCGGCTTTATTAACGGTGATGGGGGGCCGGCCCGGGGGGCAGAGGCCTGACCCACAGCACGGCCGCCCCCCCCCCGCCGTGACCCGCCCCGGTGCCCGGTGGGTGCGGGGACCCGGCCGCTGGGACGGGCACCCCCTCCCCGGTGCGGCTGGGACCCCTCAAGCCGGTACCCTCCTTCCCGGGGTGCGGGGCAGCTGCTGCGGGGGGTCGGGGGGCCTTCGGGGGGGCTGCGGCAGCCCCCGGCGGCGCGGGGGGGCTCCGGGGCCGCGGGCCCGGTTGAGCTGGTCCACGAAAGCCTCCGCCTCGGCGAAACGGGCCGAGAGCCGCCCCAGCTGCTGCTTCAGGGCGCTGAAATCCTGGTACAGATCGTCCAATGCCTCCGACAGCGACCGGATCCTGCGCGGGGGGAGAGGGGTGAGGGCGCAGGACCCCCCTTACCCACCCCCGGGGGGTGCTGGGGGGTGGTCCACCGCCGCCCCCCGCCGCCCCCTCACCTGCCGTAGTCGGGCAGCACGGTCTGGTGGTCGAAGAGCAGCAGGTTCCTCATCTGGGAGGTGATGGCCAACTTCCAGTTGTCCAGCACCAGCGTCAGGTTGGCGCAGCCCCTCGGGCGCGTCCCCCGGGCTGCGGGGACGGGAGGGGCTGTGGGGCAGGACCCCAGCCCCACACCCGCGGGCAGCTGCCCACCTTCAGTGGGGAAGGCGGGGAGGCACCGTTGCCGATTTGGGGAGGGGAGAGAGGGGTGGCGTTTACCGTCCGCCGCGTCGTCCCCCGCCGCTGGCCGCCGCTTCGGCTTGGCTGCGCAGCCCAGAGCCGCGAGGAGCAGGAGCGGGAGAAGTCGCGACATGTCGCGGGGAGGGAGAGGGCGGCGAGAAGGGTCCCGGGCTGCAGGGGCAGAGGGCAGCCGGGGCACCGCGTCCAGGCTGGCCGTCGAGTCCCCGAGGGCCCGGCACGTGGGACGCGGTGCCGTCGCAACCCTTCGCGCCTCCCGCCGGGGCGGCCGGTGCGGCCGCTCGCCGGGCTCGGTTCCCCCGGCTCTGGCTCCGCGCGGCTCCTGCCTTCCCTTTTCAAGGCGCTGGTCTGGCGCGGGGCCCGGCGCACGCCGCTCTGGCGCTGATTGCAAACAGACGTCGCGGCAGAACCGCGGGCGAGGATGGGGATGCCGAGCGGCCGGCCGTGGGATGCAGCGTTCTCCCCCCGTCACCCCGGGAAAGCATCCGAGCCCCCGGCACGGCTAACGGAGCGCGGGAAGCGCGGCGCTGGCTCTCGTTTTTTAGGTGCTTTTATTCAACGCTACTCGCGGACCCCGCGGCGGGTCAGTCCGCGCCAGGCACCGCACGCCGCTGCACCCCCCAACACCAACCAACCGAGGGGAAAAGCAAACCGCAGCCCCCGAGCCCCCCCCCCCCCCCCCGGTAATGCCGGCGGGACGAGGCCTTCGGCAGAGCCCAGGCAGCGCTCGCTAGCAGGCCGTCAGGCACGGGGCAGGGGGGTGCCAGGGGTCCCTGCCACGCTGCCCACCCGCAGAGGGCAGGGGTCATGCCGTCCTGGCGCAGGATGCAGCCTCACGCCCCGCCCCCCCCCCCCCCCCCCCCCCCCCCCCACGAGGGGGGCAGCGCTGGAACCGGCGCCCCGGGGGCTTTCACTAACGCCCAAACCTGCACCGAGGGAATTTGGGGGGGGTCTCCAGGATGCCCAGCCCCCAGCTCCAGCCCTGTACCGGGGGGGACATGCCCCGAAGGGATGCGGGCGCAGGGGAAGGTGCCGGCTCCCTTGCCCAGCCAGGGCACATGGGTGGGTGCCCGAGTCACCTGCTCCCCCTGCTCCAGAGGGGACCGAGCTGCTGCCCAAGGCACCTCACGCCTTCCCCGGGAGCCGAACCGCTGTGGGGTGACCTGGCACACCGGGGGAGGGGGGACGCCCCTCCCGTGGCAGGCGGCACATGCCGACCCCGCCGCGTGCAGCCGGGTGCCGAAGCACCTCCGGCGCACGGGAGCGAGCGCGGCTCGGAGCGATGCCAAGCCCAGAGCTGGCACGTGCCCACCTCTCGCCCGGTGCCAAGGCTGGGGGGGGCCTGTCCAGCTCTGGGAGCGCTGCCAGCCCAACGCTGCCGACACCCGGGCACCCAAGGCCGGCGGCATGACCCATGGAGGCAGGGAAAGGGGAGCGAAGCTGCGCCAGGGAGATGCCAAAGGTTCCCTGTCACCTCTGCTACGCCGGGAGGCTGCTTTGGGCAGGGAGGGAGGGGGCCCTGGCTGCCCACAGCACCCCCAGATCCCCAGGAAGAGGCTAGGACAGCAGCTGGGGGTGGCAGGGGGCCCGGCCCGGCCCCACAGGGCAAAGGGTAAGCGTCGGGTTTCCCGGGATAAAGCCAGGGTGGCCAGTTCCTGCTGCGACTATGGGGCTGCCCCCCCTGGAGAGGAGCGCGGAGGAGCTGGGGAGCGCTTGGAGACCCCCCCCGCCCGGCTCCACACCCCGGGGTGCCGGATCTGGGAGGCGGAAGGGAGGAGGAGGGGAAGGGAGAAGCACCACTCCTGCTGCTCGAGGGGTCGCTCTGTATTGGAGCGCCGCCGCGCCGGCGTGGTTTAGGTGCGGGGCAGGCTGCACATCTCGCAGTGGTCCGTGCCCGGCTGGTTCATGAAGGTGCAGTGTTGGCAGGCCCAGACGGCCGCCGCCACGGCGTGCGTCACGCCGCCCACGGCGCCGTACTCGGGCAGGCCGGAGAGCTGGACGCCCACTGTGCCTGCGAGAGAGAGAGAGCCTGGTCAGAACAGGGCGTGGAGAGCGCTGGGTCCCTGCCTAATCCCAGAGCAAGTTCCCCGTCCCAATCCCTGCGGAGATGCTGAGGTGGGCGCCCCGGGGATGCTCCCAGCGAACCCACACCGCAGCCCCGCACCCCAGCTCTGCTCGGTGCAGCCGTGGCTGCTCGGGATGCGGGGGCAGCTTTCCTCCCGCCACTGACCGGCCAGCTCAGGCCACCCCCGCCCCGAGGGACCCCCTTTCTTACTGCAGAGCTGCTCGATGGTGGCCCACTGCTCCGATTTTTTCCAGGTCTGTGCCAGCTCCTCATTCTTGGTCCTCACGGCTTCCAGCAACAAGCTGATGCTGTCCTGGAAAGGCGTAAGAGGGAAATGGGCTCTGGACACTCCTGCTGTGACCAGGGAAATGCCTCCCCACCCCCCTTGGATGGTAGGAAATGGCCATTTGGTCAGTGTGGCCAGTTGTCCAGGCTGTGTCCCCTCCCAGCTTCATGTGGAGAAGTTGGGAACACAGGGGCAGCGTGAGGAACTGAAAACGTCCTTGCCCTAATGTAAACATCGCTTGGCAACAACTAAACACGCCAGTGTTGCCAACGTCCTTCCCAGCACAGTTCCAAACCCTGGCCTCGTGCTAGCTGCTGTGAGGAAAACGAACTCCATCCCAACCAAAACCAGCACACGCCACCAGCCTGAGCAAGACAGCCCCAGTCCGAGCTGCTGCCCCTTCCGAAACGCCCCTTGGCTTGCCCCCCACGGGCAGGAGCAAGATGCGGTTTGCCCCTCCGGCTCCTCCCCCACCATTCAAACCTACCCCTAAATCCCAAATATTCCTTGCCCTCTGCGCAGAGGAGGTTATCTCCCAACCAGGGAGAGCGTGCCGGCGCCGCGCGCTGAGCCTGCCTCCCCGGCGGGGGCGCAAACCCCACCGTGCGGGCCCCGGCCACGCGCACGGCCCCGGCCTGATCTCCAGCTGCCCAGGGTCAGCCCGGCTGCCCCGCACAGGCGCGACCCTCTGGCAAACACATGGCCCTTTGCGCCGGCGTGCTGCTGCCAGCGGGAAGCTCCGGCAGCGCAGATGCGAACCGCGGGCCTGGGCAGCCGCCAAGCTCCCGGTGCCCGGCCAAGAGAGGCAGAACCGCATAGCCAGGAAGTCGTTGGCCTCACGGAGATTTGGGGGGCTCTGCTCTCGTTATCGTTACGGAATTTCGGAGTCGGAGATAGCGTTTTTTACAGTGTTTTCAGCTCTCCGAGCTGTGGCCAAGTTAACTCTGTCCAGGCTGCGACCGCGCTAACCACCGCCACCCCCTCGCTGCTCCGGGCGGCGTGGCCAGAGCTCTTGCCCTCGTGAAGGGCTTTGGTTTCACTCAGTAAACCTCGGCCTGGGAGCAGAGGCGCTGGGCCAGCTGCACGGCCTGTCCAGCCGGGGGGGACGTGCCCAGGGGTGGCAGCCTAAGGGACCCAGCAAGAGGAGCTCAGGGCCCCCGCGAGGCCGACACAACCCCTTCCTCCTCCCCGTTACGTACCCGCAGAGGCATGACCTCGTTCGTGACCAGGAAGAGGAGCAGATGGAAATCGGAAATGATGTCTAGGAAAACGGAGGAGGTATTTTGGGACAGGTACGTGGCCAAGCTGTGGAAGTCCTACAGAGAGGGCAAAAAAAGAGAAGTCAGTGCCTGCCGCAGGCAGTAACTTCATTTTCCTGTTTGGATCCACTCACAGACACTGTGACATTCCTGTCTCGGCTGCAACGTGCAGAGACCCTCCCGAGATCGGATCCCAGGCTGGCTGACCGAGCTGCAGCCACATTCTAGAGAAAAGGACCTCTGGGCCCCCACTAGCTCCCCTATCCAAACGCCCCCAGAGTTGAGCCCAGACCCCGGAGGAGCTGGGCAGAGGCCAGGCAGCTTGGCTCAAAGCCCGGTCCCTAAGAGAATGAGGCAGATGAGGACAGAGCAGCCCCCTTCCCCCCCAAATCCCTCTTTTCCACAGCTCTCGAATGCAGGGCATCCCTAGAAACGAGGGCCGAAGCCATCGTTGAGCAGCCGACCTCTCCCCCGCTGCCGACAGCCGCAGCGGGCAGCGTGACCACTTTGGGACCTTCGGCACGGCCTCCTTACAGAAACGAGCGGACGCTGCTCTAAAGCGGCTCCAGCCGTCGGCGCAAGAGCCTCGAGCTGTCGGGCAGCTGCCTCCGCTCGACGCTACGGGCCTCTGGCAGGAAAAGGTCTCTGCGTGTTAAAGATCAGTCCAGGGAGGGAAGTCAGCGCTCTCAGAGCCGAGACAACCCTCATCCCGCTCCTGCCTGCGCGCCCTGTGCTGTTGGGCTGGAGCCCCCCCGACCTCTTTGGTGCTGTCTGGGAGGTGCCAGCCCTGGCAGAGGGCGAGGAGCCCCAGGCCCCATCCCAGAGCGGGGAGCAAGGCACTGCTCTGCGCAGGGAGGCGTCTGGCAAGCGCTGGGCTGAGCCACAAAGGGGTGATTTAAGGGCAGAGCCGCAGCCGTCCCGTCGCAGGTATCGGCAAGCAGCGAGGGAGACGCGACCCACCTGCGTTAGGATTTGGCACGCATCGCTCCTTACCTGAGTTTCTCCCAGCACGTCACGGTTCTCGATGGGGAATGGATTTTGAGAAATAGAAAAAGTGTAGACAGGATCCTTGGGGAAAGTCGTAGTAATCTAAAAATCCAAGGAAGGATGATCAGAGCACTGACAGCAGGAGAGGCACACGGGGTAGGGGGAAACACGGCTCTCGGGAGCCAAGAGCAGCCGTGGCTACGCGACAAGAGCTCAGCCAGGAAACAGGAGAGGAGTTACAGCAGGGATCTTCCGATGGCTTTTCACATTTGCAGCGAAATTCCCATCAGCACAGCCCTTAGCTCCTGGCAATCGTTTCTAACGATGTCCTAACGAGCACAGCACGATGCCACGGAGACCGCAAAGGTCACCGGGACGCAGCAGCTCCCAGCGCAGCTCTGGCCCGGAGCAGGGGTCACCTCAATACCAGGGGATGACAGGGCTCAGCCCCCATGTCAGGCCACGGGGTAGCCAGGGGACCGTACCGCTCCGTTCGGGGCTGGAACGGGTGCCGACACCCACGCACTTCACTGAAGAGTCACCCCACGCTCCGGGCACGCTCGCCCCGCCACCCCCCCGCACCCTGCGCCGAAGGGACGGGGTAACACGCCGTCGCGCCCACGCTGCTGAGCTCGCACGCCAGCGGCCAGGCCAGTTACTGGCACTTAAAGCAGTCCTGATCTGGGGGTTTTAAAAGCTTCGGTGTCAGTTACCGGCTGCTGGGTGCTGTCAGCGAGGCCCTGCGTAAGCAGTGATGCAGAAGTACCTGCCAGGGCAGTACTGACTCTGGAAAAATGCCTTTTTTCTAAAAGAAGAGACCAAACAAGCTGCTTCAGAAACGCAGCTTTCCAGACTGCTCCTAACCGCGTGTTCCACCAACCGGTTTTCACCTTAATTACACCCCAGGAAGCTGGGAAAGAGGCGCCTTTACGACTCGAGTTATAAATAGGCGGACTGGCACGGGTGTCCGAGGGCTCCACACAGCGAGCCCGCTGCTCCGGACACGTTCCTCCCCGCGAGACACGGGTCGCAGTGTCGGTGCTGCTCCGATTAGCTGGCGGAGAGCGAACGGGGAAGAAGGAGGAGCCAGCGGGAGCCTCCCGAGCTGCCAGCTTCCCTGCGCCCATGGTACGCCGCCCGTGCCAGGAGCGGACCAGTTGCTCTGGGTGGATTTAATCGTTATTGGCACCACCTCGAACTTCAGCAATACCATCTGTCATCTGAATTATTTGCCTTCCTCACCGTAACAGTGTCAAGCCAAAGGGCAGAGCCGTGCCCCAGCGCCTGGCAGCGCTTGCTCGGGGGCAGGCAGCAGCCCTGCTCCAGCCAAGCTGTAGCGTGAATTCCCTCTCCCAGGAAAAGGCATTTCTCTACAACCAACCTGGTCCGCTGAGTCACTAAAAGGAGCTAGATTCTTAATTGCTGCTAAGAGACCGACAACTGGAGCTCCCTAATGGGCTCCTCGTGGGGTAATGCCCAGCACACGCATCCGTGGGGCTGGCCGCTTCCCCTCTCGCGTGGCTCCACGCCAGCTCGGAGCCGTGCTAAGACACCAGGCAGCGTTTTCCCAGGAAGCAAATGCGTTCGCTGGCAGCACACCGATCCCAAGGAGCGCTGCGGTTCCCCCAGAGCACACCGATCTCTGCGCTAGAAACGCCTGGCAGCAGAGGGAAAGGGAGAAAGGAGGAAAATCTGTCCTATGGATCAGCTCCAGCGCGAATTTTGGAAGTGGGATGAGAACTTCCCTCCGCCCTGAGCATCTCCTGCTGCAAACAAGCGCAACGCATACTTACGTCTATGATTAGGTACTCAACCGGGAGCGGGCGAGCCAGTTGTGTGATCTCGTTGCCAAACTTGTCTATGTCCTGAAAGAAGAAGAAGAATTTTTATTATTTAATCGGCAATGGAAATGGTGTGGAGCCGCAGGGATCCTGCCCACGTGGGAACCCGGCGATCCTCCGCTCCGGCAGATCGCTACAGGGATACAAACGAATCCCCTCGCACGTGGCCGCGGAGCTGCCCAATTCCCTTGCTGCTCCTCGGGGCGAGAGAGCTCCGTAGCTCCAGGAGCCAGGACCTCTGGTTCCTTGTGAGCCGTGGGAGCACGTGGTGACCAACCACCTTGGCCACCACCGGAGAGGCGCCTGGCGTTACCCAACAAGCGTAAATGCCATTTGAGCAGCAGTCCTGTCCTGAAAGGGAGGGACATCGTGGCATCTGCTTCCCTCGCTTGGGAACTGGAGATCCAGGCACTTTCTCACGCACAGCCCTGAAGAGCCAGCACATCCCAACGCATGAACTTGTTTTGCTTCGCCAGACGAATCGAACGTAAAGTCTAATTATGGAGAAAAACGGCCAGCGTATGTTCATTAATCACAAAATGACAATTAGACGTGATTTATGTCAAACATGCCGAGTTCAAACACCGCTCCAGAAATAAATTCATGAGAACTGACACTTTTCATTAAAGATTCTGTAAGAGGGGGTTGTATTTTCTACCTAAATCATCGCTTAACGCGTCATAAATCATTCACTGAGCCCCACATAAATCGCACGCCCATAATTTCCAATCAGGGACCTTAACGTTAAAGTTTACGTTCACCGGGCTCTCGCAAGTCCCGGTGGCTGGAAGCAGATCCAGAGCCACCGCACGCCGGCAAAGCCGTCCCCCCGACCCCTCGGCGGCTTTGGGGGAGCTCAGCGAGAGGCTGTGACCCCCTCCCCCGTGGGGTTCCGGGGGCAGCGCCGGCGAGTGCGACGCGGGACGAGCTGCCCGCGGCTGACGGCCTCCTCGCCCGAGCCGTGTTTTCTCCCGGAGCGCGCCACTCCCGCGCTATCGGCGTCGCTCAGTTGGTATTTACGCGGCACAAATATGCGGGGCAGCAGCCAGCACCCCGCTCTCCCGGTACACCCAGACGGACATCGCCCGAGCAGGCTCCGGCACGCTGCTCCCCTCCAGGCAACAGCCCCCCTCTTCCACAAGCCCCCTCCCCAAGCATCCTCAGTCCCGAGGAACGGTTCCCTTTGTGAAAAAACAAATCTACCTTCCAGCCTTTGAAGCTCCTTTCAAAAGCAATCCCGATAAGGATCTTTTCTCCTTGAACATGACAGGCTGTTGGCCCTGTGGGTTATTCCAGTAACAAGGCTGGTGGCTCGTGGCCTCAGATCTCTCCGGCTCTGACAGGAGCAGGAGGAGAAGCGGAGCCTTTTCCACGGAGATCACAGGACCTGAAAGCTAACCTGCTCCTAGATCTCGGCGATACCGCCAGGAGTCAGGAATCAAATCCAATCAGCCCAACTCAGCTTCCCAAACACAATCCTGCCCCTGCAAGAAAGAACCTGCAACGACTCACGCGGAATTAGCCCATCTGGAATTCATTTTCCAATCTAATTAAGGTCTAATATGCAGAAACATTTTTCCAGCACCTGTTCCCTTTAATCTCCCCCTCTGGGGATTTCCATGGAAAACGCCTTCTTTGTAACATCAGGCTGCTGGGGCCTTCAAAACCTGCACTAGACTCTTGCTACCCACTGGAACCTCACCCCCCCCCCGAGTTGAGGACACTCCCCCCGTGCCAGCACACTCTTCTGCGCCCCCCAAGTGCCACCTGATTAGTTAATTATGTTGGAAAAGGCCTTTACAAACGTCAAGCTGGGAGAAAGACGTCTCCATCCCCAGCTCGGCAGCGGCTGGGCCCCAGCAGCGCCTCGCAGCACGTTACTGCTGCAGCCCCGGAGCCCCCCCACCCCAAAACCATGAACGCCCAGCGGCAGGCACTCCAACGGGAGGCCGGGAAGGGGTTAAGGAAGGCGCAAGTATTTGGCTCCTGGACAAAAATCAAAGCCTGGAGGATCTGGACAACGAATCATCCCGAAGACAGGAGCAGAGCGGAGGTTGCATCAGGCGTGGAGCTGCAAACGGCTGAGGTCAAGCAGGGAAGAGGACGGGAGCATCCGCAGGGAGCGGGGCCGGCACGTCGCACACCCGGCACGTCACACACCTCTGCGGCACCTCGGGATTTTCCATCGAAGACGAGGGGAGCAGCCAAGCGAGGAGCCCGGGCGGCTGTCAGCCAGGAGGGAAGCTCCGTGTCCCAGGGCAGGACAGCCGTTGGCATCCCGTGGATTCCCTGTGCCGCAGGTACCGCGGAGCCGAGCGGCTGGCTGTCCCTTCTGCGCGTTAACAAACCTTGCTCTTCCCTCTGCTGACTTCCAGGAGCTTTGCCAGGCGGTCCTGCCCCCGCGCTCAGAGAGAGCGGCCGGCGCGCAGGGACGAAGCGACTCGAGCGATGGGTCAGCACGAGTTGAAACCCTTCTCGGGAGACTCCCCGTGAGCTACTCAAGCATCCTGCCCCCCGCCAGCAGCCGGGGTATTTAAGGCTAAGGCGGCTTTTCCAGTCCAACACCAAGGGTTGGTAGGAGGCCAGGCACGGGACGTCCTTCACCGCTGGTGAAAACTCCCCGCAGAAGCCTCTGCGCAGCCCGGCTCTCGCGTTTTCCCTGGGAAGAGGATTTCAAAGGGGACGGGTGGAAGCAACGCTGGGGACAGCCTGGCTCAGAGGTCCCGTTGGGCTCCGATACAAGCAGTTCCCTGGCTCAGGGCTCTCCCAGGATCACGCTGATGACAAACCGAGGCCCAGGCAGCGTCTCGGCTGTTGGAAACGCAAAGAGCACGCGCGGGGGGGCACAGGGCTCTCGCACGACACGGTGTCGTTGCAAAGGGCTTTCATCTTACACCATCCCAAGGGAACTGGAGGGGGAACATCAAGGCAGCTGTAAAATACAATTCGCTGCAAGGACGACGTCTTCATGGTCACGCTAAGCGGATGCAGATACCCGTGGGATAAGAGACAAAGCCAGCCAGTCCCCAAATCCAACTATCGGAGTGTTTCAAAGGGCCTGTAAACCACAGCGATCCCCTCCCCGAGTCACGGGAGGTCGAGCTGCCCAGGAAGGTGATCACGGAGCAGAATTAGGCAATGCTGCAGCACCGCAAAGTGGCGGGCTCGGCAGGCTGGGGGCAGGGAGCCGGGGCAGCCCAAACGGGAGCGATCACACCCGCTTCAGGCGCTCGGCACCGCTGGCGAGCAACTTCAGCTCCCAAGAATCGACCCGCGGCTTGGAAGGCGTGTGCTTAGTGAAAATAAGGCAGCGTGGGTATTTTCTAGAGCCGGGTGGACAACGGTGGTTTCTCAAGGGCAGAAGGCAGGAGGGGAAAATGCCCACGTGTAATACCCAGCTGGGAAACGGGGCGAAGCGGCCACCGCAACGGTGTCTTTCCTCGCAGAGCGAGCGGTTACCCCGATCCGCGCGTCCGTGTCTCTCCCAGAGCGACTCCTTCACGAGTTTCGCCGCGCTGAGCTCGCCAAGAAGCACGCGCCGGTTGCGCAACGGTCGAATTGGACCCGGCGCCGAGCTGTGACGCTTCCCAGCCAAGCCGGGAGGCCAAGGAGGGGGGGCGTTTTCTTCCTTCTGGCTAATCGTACCTGGGGAGGCATCTCAGTGCAAAGTAACTTGTGCTCGTGGTCCCCAAAGCCCTCGACGTTCACGCTGGAGCAGAACTCCAGCCTCCTCGAGCCAGGAAAGCAACGGCCGCGCGGAGAAAAGCGCGGATTGCCAATCCCACCGGGGTGGTTCCTCCGAGCAGCAGGGCTAGCGGCCAACGTAAAGAGAATGGTAAAGACATAGAGGAATCACGAGGCTGGAGGCAAAACGCTTCGCCTCCCGAGGCAGGACAACGCCGGTGCCGTCAGTTTCCCTCTTCCCGTGGAAGAACAGCCCATCTCTGCTCACAGAGCACTGAGGAGAGTCACGGTCGGGCAGGAGCAGCTGCAGCCCCAGGGGATGTAGCTCCCGCTCCCACCCTCCAAACACAAAGCGTGGAAGAATGGCTCGCTGACCCAAGACGGCCCTACGAGAGCTGGATATTTTGCCCCGCATCTGGATGAGTAGTTGTTGTATAAATACACCCACAGCACGCAAACACCGGCCTTCTGGTCCTCACCCGACTGGAATAAATGCGTACAGCTCCGTTCGTCCTAAACGAGTACTTGCACGTATCCGGGGTCAGTTTTGGGGTCAAATTTCTCCCTGGAAAGGGCTGTCAGGCGTTGGAACGGGCTGCCCGGGGAGGTGGCGGAGTCACCACCCCGGGAGGGGTTTCGGAGCCGTGTGGACGAGGTGCTCGGGGACGTGGGCCAGCGGGTTTGGCAGTGCGGGGTTAAGGGTTGGACTCGGTGATCCTAAAGGGCTTTTCCGACTGAAACAATTCTACAAGTCTGGGCTGTTACACAGAAATACACCTCTATCCGCACCGTGCCCTTTTTCAGTGACAGCTTCTCAGCCCAAGACAAAACTACTCAAAAGAGGGGCTCTCTGCCCAAAGTTAGCCACGGGGGCAGCACGGAGGGGATCCCCTCCATCAGGAACCGGGGACAAAGCTGCTCGGCTCCCGCAGCTTCGGCAGAGAAAGGGGGAGCGGGGGTGCCGCGCCACGAAGCGGCTCGTCCTCGGCCGAGCACCGGCCTCCTGCTCCTCGCAGCGCGCGTAAGCGACGCTTTGACACCGCCGTTGTCACCACCCCGGTAACTATGAGGTAGCGTCTCTGACCTCGAGCCTCGCGCATTTAACGAGACCCCAAAGATTTGCAAAGCCGGGGGTGACTAAGCTTTCCGTGAAGAACATTCCAAAAAAACATGAAGCGATGCTACAGCCAAGCACGTTTAAGTCCGAAGGACGACTGCGCTCGCCAGAGCGGTCCTCCAGCACGTCACCAGAAAGGCGATTACGGCTAAAAGTTATAAAACACGATATAAGCTGCGGCCCGGCCCAGGGAATCAGCGGCTCAATGGAAATTTCCACACGAGGCTAAAGCCATTTTAACTCCCTGCTTCAGATTCCAAACGGGAGTGAAGATCTGTTGGGAACACCCACTGGTTTCCTGCTATTCCCAACACCCAGGGTGGCCCACATGTGGGATACAGACCTACGGGACCTCCTGCAAGGCTGCACCCCGACCGTGGCACAGCACGGGCTGCTCTGGAGCGGGACCGCGGCGCGCCAGGAGATGATCTCATCTTCACATTCGGGGCCAGCCCTTGCACAATTGAGCTCCGCTGGATCTACATCGGACCTGGCTTATCAGGGCAAGGCGTCTGCGTGCTGAGGAGAAAGGATTCCAGCTACCTTTCCTCTCAAGCACTGAGCTTAGCCAAGAGGTGTTCCTCATTTTCGGGCGGTGTCACGACAAGCTGGCAGTTCAGCATGAAGGGGCGGAGGGGGAAGAGGGAGGCTCATTCACCCCGGCCAGCACTTCCCAGTCTCACGTTCAGGGAGTACAAGAGCGTACAAGGATATCGACCTGTTGGAGTGAGGCCGGAGGAGGCCATGGAGATGCTCCGAGGGGCTGGAGCCCCTCTGCCATGGGGCCAGGCTGGGGGGGTTGGGGGGTTCAGCCTGGAGAAGGGAAGCTCCGGGGAGACCTCAGAGCCTCTTCCAGTGCCTGGGGGGCTACAAGAAAGCTGGGGGGGGGGCTTTTTCCAAGGGCAGGGAGTGACAGGACAAGGGGTGACAGGTTTAAACAGAAAGAAGGAGATTGGGATGGGCCACCAGGAAGGAATTCTTCCCGGGGAGGGTGGGGGGCACTGGGACAGGTTCCCAGAGAAGCTGTGGCTGCCCCATCCCTGGGAGTGTCCAAGGCCAAGCTGGAGGAGGCTTGGAGCAACCTGGGCTAGTGGAGGGTGTCCCTGCCCGTGGCAGGGGGTGGCACTGGGGGGACTTTGAGGACCCTCCCAACCCAACCCAGTCTGTGATCTGACCAGCTCTGTTTCTGTCCCTGGTGCACGACACGTGCATTTCAGACATCCCAGGCAAGGGTACCTTTGCTGATCCCACACTCCTTACGGACAGCTTTACTACAGGCAGCAGGAGCACAGCAGGCTGAGCGGGCTGCGAGCGTCAGACAGGAGAAGAATGAGATAAGCAACCTGGGTGATGGATGGCTAATTAGTCAGCAAGCAGTGCCATTAATTAATTCCCCTGTCCTTGCTCACGGGGCACCAACACACACCAGTTTGAGAAGCAGTGCTATCAGCCTCCGCAGAGCTCCTGCTCCCGAGTTTCTAACTCGGCCCCGCAGACACAGAGAGGCAGAAGATCCCCAGGAACAACCGTCAGGGGCACAATGACAGCCCATTCATCACTCAAGCTGTACCGAAAACTGCAGCAGACAGGTTACCGGCAGCATTCTCACATGACACTTGAACTATTTTGGATCCGCTCTGGACGCACGTATCCCCTGCTGCAACTCGGGACCGGTTTTTGGAGCTACTGTCTGACCCAAGAGCAGGACCTGGGCACAGGCAGCCACTAGAGCGGGAAGCCAGGAGCGCAGCCGGGCCCTGCCCTTGCTCCGAAAGCCTTTGCACCTTCCTGCTGCTGCAGAAGAGCACGCACAGGGCTGTCTCTCCTCTTGCTGCATGAGCTACGGTACCTTTTGTTGCATCTGCTGCCCAGCCGGTGCCCGGAAGCGTGTCGCACATGAGCGAAACCCTGGCATGGCCTAAGGAACCCACCGCTTCCACCGCGCCGTTTGTGCTAGCGCGCATCATTTGGCTGGGCGGCGGAGGAAGCTGGACTCGGCCTGGGATTAAAATCAGCAGAGAAGCACGGTAACCACTGCCAAAAATTGGGGAGAGGAGGTGAATTGGGAGCACTTGCTGCGGGCTGTCGCTGGATCGCTGCAGACCTTTAGAAGCAATGGCTACTGCTGCACTGGAAACCAGAACAGCACGTTTACGAGGAGGAAATGGAGCTTATGCAACTACTTTGCAGACATGTGGTGAACGGTTACTACTGAAAATAGTTCAGACCTCAAAGACATCCTTTCCTGAGCCGGCCAGACGGATCTGCAGACCCGCAGAGCTGGTTTGTTTGCAGCTCCCCCCGCGCACAGCCACGCGGCCCTTACCTTATAGAACACGTCAGGCACATACTGCTCGCTGCTGGACTCCTTGGCGTAGCCCAGCTCCGGCGCGTCTCGGCAGGGCAGCAAACACTCATCCCGAACCAGCGCCATGCACTGATTCGAGACCTGGTAGCCCTCAAAGTGGACCTGGTTGTCGGGACCACCTGGAAGAGAAGAGGCTGGTTAAAAATCCCGCAGGAGAGCGATTTGCCCAGCGTAACTCAGGCACGACTCCAGGAGCGACGTTAAACACCAGGGTCTTGCCAACAGCGCAGCGTGGCGAGATGGAGACGCTGGTGCTGCCTACAAGTGCATCCCAGGCACCAAAACTTCCCTCTACGCTCCACGTTTATTTGGTAACGCACATTCTCACAGCTAGCCTAACGGGACAGACCCCTGGAGCGACTCCCGCTGTCTTCCAGGAGCCCTTTCCGAAGGCTCCCGGCTGCATCGCCCTCCCGCTACCCTGTAGGTATCTTCCCTCTCTCAAAACAAAACCCGGGCACGCAGCTCCTGCGAGCCTGTTTCATTTCCAAGGATTCAGGGTTGGTCACCCGGTAATGTCAGGCCTAAGAGGAAAAAGTGTTTTCTCGGCCTGTAACGGGCGGCTCGGTGGAAATCTGACATGGAAAGTGGGAATCAAGACCTTGGCTCGCTGATGGATCACATGCTTGGCGCTTTCATTTGGATAATGTAAGCAACATCAGGTCATATGTCAATGGAATACAACTGGAAAGAGAAGATACGGACAGATGGTAGGAAAAGGTTGCTGTTTCCAAGCCTAGGAACTCAGGAGGGGATAGGAATTAATCCACGCAGAGGGTTTAAAGGCAAAGTTGATGCAAGCATATTTATACGGTCCAAAAGGAAGGAATCAAGTGTTTAAATAGAAACCCGATGGGCTGCTTTAACAGAAGAGAATGAAATTATCTGGAACAGAAAAGAGGAAATATTCGTTTTCTACCCTTTGATCTCTAACCTCAATCGTTCGCTGCTCCAGAACAAACACCCCTAGAAATTAAACATAGAGCAGGGGACGGGGAAGGTCTGGCCGAAGCCAGCCATCGTTTTCTCAGGAAAACGCCTTGTTTTTAAAAAAAAAAAAAAAAAGGAAATAAATAAGCAAGCAAGCGAGATACACATCAATCTTCAATGAAAGATGGATGCGCTGAGCAGCCTGGAATGTCGGGCAGCTGTCTGATCGCCCATTAACCCAACGGGAGCGTTTTCCCTGGAAAAAGGCTCCAGGAACCCAACACCCGGGCTCAGAGGCAACAGAACATCGCACTTTCGGTCTTTACAGTGGATGCTATTTGGAAGTCACGCTTTTTTTGCTGTTTTCATTGTGTTAAATAGACCCAGAACGAAGCCGATCTGCTCCAGGGGAAATTTTAAATGAATCCATGTGTCGCCCCGTGGAGAAGAGCGGATGGAAGTCCTAACGCTACGGCTCTCCCAGCACACGCCAACGTCTCGCCTGGCAGCCCGGGCAGCGTGGCCTTTTCCGCGGAGCCTCTGGAGAGCTGCTGCGAGAGCGGCTAAAACCAGAGGTGACAGAGCAAAGCATTTTGGAGTTTTCACTCATTTTATTCAGGGAAACAAAAAAAACCAACCCCGCCGCTTCCATGCATGGAAGAGCACGGCATCCTACGTAAGGGTTTCCCTGACAGCGACACAAGGGAGATCAAGGTCCCTCCTTTATGCTGAAGCAGCCAGAGTAACTTTCAGGATCCGGGTTGCGCTGGCGCTTTTAGGGAACAGAATCTGTGGAGCTTAGAGATTTGAGCCAGAAAAAGCGAGCTACGGTTATTCCCCTGGCTACAGGCAAAAAAATCCCATGCTTTGTGGATCAGAAAACGCTCCAGGTCTGAGCCTCAGTGAAGTTTCCTGCAGGGTAACTCATTGTAGAGAAGACAGCACCAAGAAAAAGTATTTCACTTGACAGAGCAAGGCAAACCCCTTGTCAGACAGGGCAGATGGGGACCAGGACGCCTGACTTCTGGCAGAGCTGCATATTCTTCTATTAACAAGAGATAATTCATGTGTAACCAAGAGAGCCGGGACGAGCCGAGGCCAGTTTATACCTGTAGCCACAACTGTGACAAACTTGGATCCAAAATGACCATCTGGAGAAAGGCGACAGATGTTGGGCTGCTGGTTCTGAAAGTTTCCAGCTGTGATGCACTCCTCTGCACTTAGATAATACGTGTCCTGAGGGAAGAGCAGAAACGTCAATAAAAAGGACAACGTGATGTAGCTTAGACCTATTTCCCTGGGCCGTGGCCAAAGAAAACTACCCACACCCTAATAAAACATGCTTTCGTAGAAAGCTGCTGCAGAGACCGGGCGGAGAACGCAACGTGTCAGCGCTCCAGCCCGGCTCTCACCAGGACTGTCCCCGCTTCTAGTTTCACCCACCTTGACACACCTCTTTTTTTTTTTTTAGAAAACCCCAGGGTTTCGTTTTCCAAATAAGGGTATCGTTGATTTTAGCGCTGCAGGAAGCTGAGGTCGAAGTCTGAGCCACGTCTATCTCAAAGCCCAGCCCATAGGAACATCCTCTGAGTCATTTCACTCACTGAGTTTACACCTCACACCACCCCAGCTGACACCACGAGCAGCATTTCCTTAAAGCAGAGCGGGCGAAGGACTGCAGGCAGCTTTCCACGCTCCCCAAACAGCTTCCAACCCCTAGCACTGCTCTCCCTGCTCGAGCTCCTTTGCCTTCAGCTTCCCAAAAATTACGTTTCCCAAGAATTCCCGTCCCTGCGTCCCCTCCGGCCCTGCGCTGCCCTGGCCCGGTGCTCTGCTTGGCACAGGCAGCGCTGAGGGGATTACACAGCCCCTCGGTACCCGCAGCGGGGTGTAGCTGAACGCTTCAGTCTCACCTTGTTTCTGCTGTACCGAACCGTCCCTTTCCGCGTGTCTTCGGAGACCAGGTCAGTAAATATCCAGCCAACCTACGAAGAAGTGTTACGGAGAAAGCTGCTTTAAGAAAAACGACCCCAAAACACCACCAAAGCAGAGCTTATACATTTTCTCCTAGCAGGACAAGATGTTCTTGGCTCCTCGCACGGCCCTGCTGTATCTGCCCGAAGGAAATGGCTCTCCCAGCTGTGCCGGGCTCATTTGAATCCCATTTCCAGGAGCAGCATGCCAGCTGGCCAGCCGGCAGCACCTGCAGCTTTATGTTTCACTACGGAATATTTTTTTTTCATGGAAAGATCTGGAGGCTGCAAGAGGCCTCTCAGCCGCTACCTCCTCCCACCCACCCACAGCAAAAAGCATTTCCTATCCAGCGTTCGGCGCGGAGCAGCATCGGGAGCGCCAGCGGATGACAAAGCGGCTCACATGATCTCATTTGGAAGCTCGCAGTCACTTCGTTAAGATGAAGCTCATATGTTTCCCACTGGAGTGTGATTCACTCCAAAGCAAGAGTCTGCTCCCATCCAAAAAAAACCCCCAACCAACCCACATTCCTGCTTTCTGCGTTGTTTGCACATCGGAGTAGGGATGTGTACACACACCCCGCTGCCTGAACCCTTCCTCACGCCGCTAAAACTGGCTCCGGCCCCAGCGTGAGCGGCTCCCACAGCGTTTAACCCCTCAGACCGCCGATTCCCGACTCCCAGCAGAGCGCAGGCGGACAAAAAGCAGCCGGCGGTTAGGTTAGGTGTTAAGCCACACGGATTAAAACTACCTGATGTGAGAAACAGATTTAAAAACACGGATGTAAACAACACACAGAAGCTTTGCTTCAGACACTGGCAAAAGATTTTATCGTCGGAGAACAAGAGGCCTCGCCGCAGACGTTCCGAGTCCGTGAGACTCGTCTGATCCGTGTTTTCTCCAGCGAGTCAAATCTTGTCCGTGTACATCTCCTCCTTGGCATTCACGTGACACCCAAACATTTCCCAAACCAGAAAAAACCACCAGGAACGGGTTGAAGAGCTGTCGGCAAGGCAGCGGATCCCAACACCCAAGCGCCCTGGTCGGCTCGCCGGCAGGCTGCAGGCGCCGAGGGGAGCCGAGGGCTGAGGCTGGGGGACCTGCAGCTCTAATAACGTGCCGCAGGCTGCCCGAGCGGCACCAGGAGCCCGGAGCACCAAAGGGGAATCAAAACCAAAGCGGGAGCCTCTGCTCGTGGAAGCGGAGCGCCGATTCCGTGAAGAACAACCATCGGAAGGCAACTCCAGCTACATCTGTGCCAAACTGGCGCTCGCTGGGGAGATGCTACCGGGAATGAGCCCTGTCTGAGGAGAAATAAAGGGAAAACTGTGTTTCGGCTTCTTTGCTACTCCCTTTGATGTCGCACGTGACAGAGCACTGCTGACTTCAGCCGCACGGCCCGGCTAGACGCTTGCGCTCAGGAAAACGCTCTCATTTCGGTTTTCACACCTAAAAGCCCAAGAGCTACCGACGCTTAACCTAGATTTCAGGTATGCCCAAACGCTCCTGAATAACCCCACGGAGCTGGAGAGCTGCCGATGCCTTTCTTCACTGCCAAAGACGCGGGAGATCCGACAACATCCTAACCTTTCTCAGCCCGAGCTTTGCAGCGATCTCGTCCACGACCTCGGCTTTTGGATCTTCCAGGATCTCCAGGCTGTTCTGCGTACCGATCTGCAGCAAAGAAAAGCTCGCTAGTGAGACAGCACAGGAAAGAACAGCTGCCAGGAGCGAGGCAGAGGATGCAAGCAGAGCTCTGAGTTGCCCCCTCGGTGCTACGCCTGACTGGTTTCACGCTGGAGACCTCCGCTATTCCCAGACCCATCCTGCCAGAGCCCTTCAGCTCGGTTTGCAAACCACGTCGGGGTTTATGAATGAAAAGCTCAGTGTTTACCAACAGGCCGTTGCCGCTTCCGAGCACTCTGGAAAAGGCAAGGGATTATATCATTTTCCCAAAGCTCAGTGTTCAACCCGCCAGTTTTGTGTCGCCCTTTGGTCTGTTTGACTCTCGGAGCAGCAGAGAGGCTGAAATCCAGCGGATCCAAGAGCCCACGCCCAGGCCTCCCCCCCGTCCGCTGGAAAACACGACTCCATCTGGGTGCGTTTCAGCTTCCCGGTGCCGTGCCAAGAAGCACGGCACAGAGGGCTCCCCAGGAGAGCAAGAGCTCCCTCGCTTGCACGGCGCACGGCTAGAAGCGCGTGCACTTGCAAAGCGGGGGCTTAACTGCGATAGCGAAACAATAGAGGGCTCGGCTCTGCTCGCAGGGGAGGGAGGAAGTTGTAAAAGGCTTCTGCTCTCACACCCAGCCGAGAGATCCATTCGTTCGACAAACCCACTGCATTTCACCCCAGCGACCCCGCAAAACTCATCCCTAGGAAGGAAACGCGCGATCTGCCGCGGTACGTTTGCGCACACAGTGTCTGCGCTTCGAGAAGCGACTTGGATCAGCGGGGAAGGAGCCAGTAGGAAAAACTCCGCTTCGGGCTGAGCCCTGTGCTGGGCAGAGCAGCTTCTCCAGCTCCGTTTCCAGCTCAGCGGGGCCGGGCACCATCTAGCGGGGACTCCCGGCTGATCCGCGTCTCCGCTCGCCTCCAGCGCGGCAGTGCTTTTGGCTAATTAACCTGCTTCAATTTTCTCTGAGAGATGATAAATAATTGAAGCAAGGGCTGTAATTTTTATTTTACCTCGTACAGAGTTTGTTTTCAAGCTTTTCCATACCGTAACCCTGGAAATCTGGTGACGGAGGGGAACGTGTGAAATGGAACTCTCTAGCTTTAAATCATCTGAGCGCAGGGTAATGCGAAAGAAAGTGTAAAAATAACAAAAAGCAAATCGGGGTTTTAAAATTCTGTCAGTGGCAAGAGCTGTCAGTGACATTAAAGACATAAATCACAGACTGGGTTGGGCTGGGAGGTACCTTAAAGCCCCCCCAGTGCCACCTCCAGCCACGGGCAGGGACACCTTCCATAGCCCAGGTTGCTCCAAGCCTCATCCAGCCTGGCCTTGGACACTCCCAGGGATGGGGCATCCACAGCTTCTCTGGGAACCTGTCCCAGTGCTCCCCACCCTCCCTGGGAAGGATTTCTCCCTGATGCCCCATCTCAACTTCCCTCTTCCAGTTTAAAGCCTTTGCCCCTTTCACACATCACCTCATCTTTTTCTCGGGACTGTTTTCCTTACGGAGCTGCAGCGGGAAATACCACGTGAGGTTTCCCAAAGTGTTTCCGCATCCCGCGATTATCTTTACAGGCCGCAGCCCCCAGCTTTTACCTGTGGGGGTTCGTAGATGGCAGCAACCTCCGCCCGGATCCCCAGCGGGATGTCTTTGTGCTCCGTGTACCGGCCGTACAGATACCCGAGGTGCTGGTTTCCTGTCTTCCGCCAGAAGTCGAGGAAGCGATCTGCAATTGTGTGGTTCTCAAACATGATGTTGTCAACATGCCTGTATTTCTGTTTGACAAAGTCCAAGCGTCAGGCCATCCTCGACTGGGTGCGTTCAGTTTGCCAACCGCCGACACCTCCCCAGCTGCCTAGGATGCGCCCCCCCCCTCAGCCGAAGCAGGGATATGGGAAGCTAGCCGGCTCCCTCCTTCCCCCCATCCGCTGCAGCTTCCCGCTTCAGCACCCACCACAGGCTGGAGCGTGGGGGAGCAGCCCCAGCCCCCCACTAGCTTGGCCTCTTTCCCAGCGCCCCAGGAGCTTTTACAACTAAAAAGGGACTGAAATTTAAGAGGGAACAAGAAACGGTGGGTGGCCTTTTGGATCCCATGAGGAAAAAGAGCGGAGATTCACCGCTAGCAGTGCCAGCTCAATGTCCTCCTCGTCAAGAGGAAACTGCTGACCCAGATACATTTTGGAGTCTTTTTCCACAAGGGCTGGAGGCCTTAACGGCCGTTTCCCCGCCAACCGCCCATACGCAAGGGCTTCTTGCCCCAAGCTGGCTGTTCCTGAAGCCGTGTCTCCAAAAATAAAAGCCCCCCTCGGCTGTAAGGGCTCCTGCGAGCTCCGTCTCACCTGTCTATTGAGAGTGATGGCACTGGGCTGGCACTTGGTGCAAATCCCTTCTGGCCAAGGAGGGTGCCCTTCACAGCCCGATTTGATCTTACAGCTGATGTTTTCCAGGGCAACAAACTTCCCCCTGCGAGAAGGGAAAGAGAAGGTTGCTTGTTACCACAGTAAATGTTTTTGGGTCTCAAAATAAAAGGCAAGTGGCTAGAAATATCGGAGAGGAGGCAGGCAGCACCAAGGCTTTGTGTTTTCAAACTCCCACGGGGGATGCTCTGCTCCCGTGGCCCCCAAGTAACCTCTGCTGCCTGCACAGCAAGGGGGGATCAAGAGGATGACACGCAGTCCTGGCCCAGCTCCTAAGCGGGTATTAGAGCAAGAGCAGAGACAGAAAACTCCCCAGACCCTGCTTAAATAATTTCCGTGGCACGTGGGAAATAAGAGATTTTACTGCCAGGGCAAACCACAGCTCCTCTCGTGTGCAAGGCTTCCTGCCAAGGGAAGTCCCCTTCAAATCCAAGTGTTACGGACCAAGCTGCACCTCACAGCCACTAAAAAACACCCCAATGGAATTTAGGAACAGAAGAGGGACGGTCACACCTCTGTTTAACTTATGTAGAGGAGCTGCATTTCAGAACATCACCGGAGGGGACTCGAGATCCTTCGCTGACCACGTGTGCCACAGCGAGGCAAAAGGAAACACATGCTTCTCTCAGCGCTCCCTCCCTGCTCAGCACTTTTCTGCCCTGTGTCAACACAGCACCCCCCGCCCCATCGCGGGGCTGCGCGCCTTATGTTCCAGGTAGCGGGTGGTAAATACTGAACCACAACAAGAAAGGGTTTCTCTAACACGTGGAGCACGGACAGAGCAGAATCAGGCCCTGGGGGACGTCAGGCTCATCTTTCTGCCCTGTTCACATTTGTAGGTAAGAAAAGATCATGGAATCACAGACCGGTTTGGGTGGGAAGGGACCTTAAAGATCATCCTACCCCCTGCCACGGGCAGGGACACCTTCCACCAGACCAGGTTGCTCCAAGCCTCATCCAGCCTGGCCTTGGACACTCCCAGGGAGGGGGCAGCCACAGCTTCTCTGGGAACCTGTCCCAGTGCTCCCCACCCTCTCTGGGAAGAATTCCTTCCCGATACCTAATCTCAATCTACCCACCTTCAATTACTCTGGGAAGGATTTCTCCCTGATGTCCCATCTCAACCTCCCTCTTTCAGTTCAAACCCGTCACCCCTTGTCCTGTCACTCCCTGCCCTTGGAAAAAGTCCCCCCCAGCTTTCTTGTTGGTGAATAAAAGCTCCCCAGGTTCACTGCGGTTTGAGACCCAGGCTCGGAGCTTGGTGTAATTAGGGAACCTCTTTCCTTCCATCTGCCCTTCTCCCTCCACCAGCAGTGTTTCCTGGAAGCAATTACATTGCCACAGCAAAAAGGAAGGGGACAGAATTAATTTTTCCCCCCCGCCTTTTTTTTTTCCCCTTTTTCTTTTCTCTTTTTTAAGGGGTTTTCTCCTCTGTTTGCATTTCAACAGATCCGGCGAGCTCTGCCCGTACTTCATATTTTCAAAAAAAGCAGCTCCAAGTAGATTCCCTTAAACACAAGAGATTTCCTTACTTGTCTGCCCCTCCGGTCAGCTTCCTGATGTAGGCATGGAACGACATATGCTTCACAGGAGGTTCCAGATGGTTTAAATAATCCTCATCAAAAGGCTGCCAAAAACACCACACAAAGAAAAGGCAGGTCAGGCACCTGTCTGCTAAAACCACCGACGGCTAAACAAATGGATGTTCTCCAGCCAACCCCACCGGCTCCCAACGTGGAAACAATCACAAGTTAGGCTCATTTTTGAGGCCGCTACTACCGCGGTAGAAACAGCAGGGCTTTACAACAGCTACTTTTATTATCGCCTCCTACTTTTCCAGCAGATTGGCTCCACAAATCAGAAGGAGCCTCAAAGGCAGAACGCTTTTTTCCTTTCAATAAGTAAACAAAAAAAGCCCAGCTGCTCCGAGGAGGCCAAGGAACTTCCAGAGCGCACGGCAGGGAAGCGGGGCAACGGCGACTGTTGAGGGCTCGCTGCTCCGTGCCGTAAATTACACAGCTCAGCACGTTTGCGGGCGTTACCAAAGCTGCCTTCCCCCGAGTAATACGTGGTTCAAGTGGGAAGTGCTGGGATCCACGAGGCAGGGGATGAAGGAAGACCCAGGCAAAGGCCGAGAGGGAGGAAAATTAGGAGTTTCTGTTAAAGCGGAAAACCGGAGCGTTCACCAGAACAAACCCCGGGAGTTTAAGGATCCTGGCTGCGAGCCGGCACCTCTGACAGCGCACGGCAGGATTCCGACACAGAGCTGCCACCTCCGTGCTGGCAGCGTGGGAGGGAACGCCTTCCTCCTTGGAAGCAACAGAATCCAAGGGGACACGCGTGTCTCCAGCGACTTGTTGGGGGTCTTACCTCCAGCGGTACACAGTGCACACATTTACCCAAGGGGCCGTGGCGACACCTAAGCGGAGAGAAAGAGAAGCGGCGTTAAAGCTCATGTAATAATGGCAAAGCCAGGCTGGAAAAGCTGCTCCAGGCCGGTCATTTTGGTGTGGGAGACGTGTACAATGGCAGAGAAACTCTCCACCTCCTGGGGAAGGTTACGGAGGGATCGCCCCAAGATAATTTCACAGCAACAGCTTAAATCTGAGAGCCCCAGGCCAGGATGAAACCCTCCCGACGTCCGCGTCGCTGGCGAGCGGCTCTGCTCTCTGCACGGATCACAGCTTCTCCGGTCCGTACGACACTGCGCTGGGGTTGCGTTTCAAGAATTTGCAACCCACGTCGCAGCGTTGGCCGGTTTGGTTTGAACAAAAACAGACAAACCCAAACATTCAGCCGTTATCAGTCACTAGAGGATGGTCTGGAACACACAGGGAAGCGTGTGTTTAGCGGACAGATAAAGACCCGCTGGGTAGACTTACCAAACAGAGGGGAAAACATCTCCTTTTGAGGTGACCGCTGTTAAATAACCCCCAAACCCACCCCAAATCCCCCCCACGCCTCTAGGTCAGTGCTAGCTTTCAAAGGCAGGCCCCTGGAGAGGAGCACGCAAAGCCCGCACGGACAGGATGCGGTTGCAGCATCGCTTTTAGCAGAGCGTTGTGGCGGATAACGTACATTAAGGCTGACGAAAGGCTGCTAATGCACTCGGCCAACGCCAGCATCCCTTCACGTTTAGATTGATGTGCACTCACAAACACAGGAACAAGCCCAGACACACTCTTTTTACCATAAATACCCACCCCCCCTGCGCTCTGGCCTCCTCCTAAGAACAATACCTTCCTTTATTCTTTTGAAGAACGCGCTCAGGACGATGTTTTTGCCGCAGAGCGGTTCAGTTCGGCCTTTATTGTTTCGGTAACGTGACGTTTCCCTCATCTATCATCGGCCCGAAAAAAAGGGTTACGTTGCCACATAAAGGCAACGTCTCTCCAAACTTCCCCGCCGCTACGGCGCTGAAGATAAACCAGATGGAAGTAAACACAACGGGGAAGGGCGAGCTAGCCTGGTTTAGAGAAGAATTCCTCGTTGCCTTTCACATTTTCCCTCAAGCCCTTCCGGAAGTTACTTTGCAGAGGGGTCCAGCCCCAAGCCAACGACCAGTACAGGCATCAGGAGCCAAGTGAGTTTGGGCAAAGTGAGACTTGGATGCCTTTCTGTGGGAAAAACGGTCTCCCTGGTCTCACAGCAAGGTTACAAAGGCACGTGAGGGAGAGGAGGCCAAAAACTAAGCAGGCCGAGACTCAAATCTCACTTCCACGTCTCTGCCGCTGGGTATTTCCACTCATTCCCTTTGCTTCTGTGGTTTTCCCTTCGGAGGAGTGGCTGGAGCTGAAGACACAGTGCTCCTGCCTGGGCCATCCTAGCCAGGTGCCACACGGCCATCGCGGGGCCGGGGACGGCGATGGGGCTGTGTCGGCTCTGCCCGAGCAGGGAGAGCCAGAAAAGGCGACAGAGCCCAGGGCTCTGCCCACAGAGGAGCCGCCGGTGATTTAGGAAACGAACCTGACCCCGCCGCTGGCTGGGCGATGCCGAGGCGGCGACTCAGGCTGAAAACACGACTCCCCGTCCGCAGCCCTCCTGCCACGGAGACCCGTCCCGCCTGTCCCCTCGGGACCCGAACAACAGGGTGCTACGTATCGAGACCACGTCCGGGCCCCCGGTTAAGCAATATGCCACGCACAGAGTGCGCAGAGCATAACCTCGTATTTCTATGCAGCACCGGCTGTCGGGACATCCCGGGGGAAAATTCAAAGCGTTTGCTTTAATCTCCAGAGCTCCAGATGTTTTAGGAGCACAAAATACACGCTAAGTCCCATAGCAGGGGCCACCTTGATCAGAACAATGAGTCCTTCCTGGCACAGACCCTGGGATTTTGGTATCTGCTTCCTTCCTCGGCTCACCAGAGCTCGATTTAACCTTCCAGGACAATGGCAAAGGCCGTTTTCCCTCGTGAACATTTCAAAGGCAGCGAGGGATGGAGCAGTGGCTCCAGGGGCAGTTCCCATAGCAAACTTCCTGGAACTGGTTTCAGGCAAGACGTTACAAGCTCCGGTGAGGCACAGACGCATCGGCACAAACCCAGTCCGCCCATACTTACAGCTGCTGGTCTCGATTCCGGTAAATTTTCCCATCTTGCTTGATCAAATACTGGTCGATCTCATCTTCCACGACCTGGGGGGCCCCGGCAGACCGCAAGCTTTGGGAGATTGAGGTGTCCATGGTCTCTGAGGAGGAGCCAGCCGGGCTCGACGGGTAGAGAAACAGCATATCGCCATGCCTAGGGGTGTTAAAAACCAACACACGGCCATCAGTGGCTGCGCCTGGGTAACGAACCTCCCGCGGGAGCGTGTAATTCGTCACAAGCTACGAACAGGCCAGCAAACGTGTCGGTGCGAAGCCATTCCGTTAGTCACCTTCTGCCGCTTTGGTCCTTGGCACAATGAACGCGGATGTTTTTATTGGGAAACAAGACCAAGATGAAGGAAAAGGCGAAAGAAGTAAGAATTCAGCAGGGAAAAGGACCGGTGTGGATCCCTCAAGTCACAGCGTTCCCCGAGGCTGCTGCCAGCGCTGAGACACTCAAGCCACGAGCTGCACACGGCAGGAACAGCTCTTGTATCTTTAGAGGGTTTAACATTACTCTTGACACGATCAGAATTGAGACTTTCCCAACCAAATGCCACCGTTTGGCACCCCTGGTCTCCCCGGGGCGCCTGGCTAGGGAAGGCAGAACTCTGGCTTCCGCACAGGCGCTGGCACTGACGAAGAAATAAAGGACGGCGCGAGCGAAAGCCGGGGTGAGGGAGCTCGCTGCAGGCTGTAGACGAGCAGCCAGGCGCTGCCCCACCACCACAAGCAAACACAACATGAGAAACGGCCTAAGAAAGGGCTGCCAGGGCCTCGCGCAGCGTCAATTCGGTCAGCCCCACGCCAATCCAGCTTGGCCCTTCGCGCAGTCGGCGAGTGACAGCTTAGGGCTGCTGTAACGTGCTGCCCACTGCTGCCCAGTGCGGAGGGCAGAGAAGGGGTGGCCGGTGGTACGAAGGCCCCCACCCTTCCCCCACAGCACTCGCCGCCAGGACTCACTTGATTTTCAGTAAGTTGAGGGATTTGTTTTGCGACGCTGTGATCTCTCCCGTCCTGTTTCTATTGGTGTAGACAGAAAACCCATTATTCCTGAAACCAAACTCTTTCGCAACCTGAAAAGAGAGAGAAGAATGACATGGTTTAAGGTACCTCAGGCCCCGGGTCGGATGCCGAAAGCTGCTCAGAGCAAGCGCTAAGCCCTGGGAACCCCTACTGCAAAGCTCCAGCTGAATTCACCCGCGCTCCTGAAGAGCACAGGATAGCTGAGGAAAACAGGGACGCTCGGCCACGCGAGCAAGTCATTCAAAAAGAGCGCGTGTCTCACACAACACAAGCACGGCATTTTATCTAACTCCAGGCAAGTGCTGTCATGACTACAGGGGGGACGCTACCCCCTCCAGTTCTCTCGCTCCGGCCTCGCCAGCGTACACCAGCCAAGTCATCGTGACCCGAATTCCTCAGACCGGATCTCCACCTCCGAGGCTCCTCTGCCCTCAGTCCCGCTCTCGCCTACCAGTCGCGACACGAGTTTCACACGAGCTCTTCCTGCTGTTCCACTTTCCGTTTCTCTACCTCTGTCTCTTCTCCTCTGTCTCTCTACCTTTTCTCCTCACAACCACCACCTCCCAGGCCCCAGGCAGGTTTTTTCCCTGCTCATCCTCTCAGGAGTTCACTTTAAGGCTGCTTTACCCCCAGTCAGTCGAATGCCTCTTCACAGCAATAGCAATTTTCACATTCGGCCACGTAAAAACATCGTCAGTTTGAAAGCGGCGTGGAGAGTTTCGAGAGGTGACAAGCTCCTTCCCAAATTCTGACGTCAACAGCCTTGATTTTTATTAACTACCTCTCTCCGTGGCTTCGGCAGGGCTCCGAGACAGCGGCTGCACACAAGGCAAACCTAACAAGCCCCAGACGCTCGAGCAAAGTCACGGAAAGCAGCTCCTCTAACCTCCAGCTTCGCTGCCATTTGCGGCGGCAAGCGATCCGCCGTCTGGCTGGCGGCACGGCTTTCAAACGGCTCGGCTCGTAACACGAGCCCCTGAAACCGAGCGGCTGGTTTTGCGCAGGTCCCAGAGGTTTGGAAAGCAAGGCTTTTCCCCCCACACCTTGGGTGAGACAGTTTGCAGTGGGTTCCTCTGACCCAGCCCTGAAATCCATCGGGATTTTCGCTCGCTCAGGCGGGAATTGCTGTCTGGGCCCAAGCTGTAAACAAAGCAAGTGACCCAAACAGCAGGTTTCAGCCCGCTCCCCTTCCCCCTCACAGGGGGAAAGGAAATCTAGCCGGCTGAAAGAATGGCCCTTCAGGCACGGGAACACAAAGTCCTTCTCTTACCACGTACAGAAATCCTAATCTGAGGGTTCCAGGTGACAGAGGAGTTCCAGGAGGGAAGGAAACGGAGAACTGCTCACTCTGAAACAGCAAACTAAACACGGAGCAGCTGCCTCAGGCCGAAGAGCAAGCTGCAGCCAACTCCAGATCTGAGAACTCCAGCACTCAGCGTGTTTTCCTCACCCTGCCGTGGAAACCTTTCCCGGGAGACTCCGAAGCCTCTCACAGCACCTTAAAATCTCGCCTTAATCCTCGCTCTCTCCAACACTACACCAGCAAACCAGCGGCACACCACTCAAGTGATATTCAAAGCCGAGTTGCAGCAGGATCATGTCTGAAAAGGCCAGGCTTCAGTTCTCCAACAGCTTTCCTGTTGGATGGGGGGGCAGCGTGCTGAAGGGAGGGACATGGGAGGGACACGGGGGGCTGCTGGCATCCCTGTGTCACCTCCCAGCAGCCCCTTTACACTCTCCCAACTTCTGAGAGCAAGCACAGCTTTCCTGTGCTGCTCCCCCAGCTGCCATTTCTTTGGAGGAACGCTAAATCGTATCCATCTCCCCCCACATCCCGGGAAAGCTCCCACCCCGGGGAACTCCAACTGAAAAGCCGAATAAGTTTCCTCCTTTAATTTAGTTATTTTCCCTCTGGAACAGCAATGAGAAAACGGGGTTTTGGCTACACCAAAACAAAGCCGTTTTCCACCGGGCACGCCGATCCTCGCCGCCGTCGGCACATTCGCCCAGCGAGGCGAAGGGCGGATCTCCCACGGGAGAGAGCGTCCACCCAGGCCGAGCTGCCGCAGCCCTGCCTCGTCCCGCAGGCGAGCGGGAAAGGGGAAGCAGAGCCTTGGGGATACCTTCTTGAGGAACGTCGCCACCGTTTCTCGCTTGGTGGCCGTGATGCGCTTCACCCCTTCCGGCGACTGCACGCGGATTATCTGCGGAGTTAAGAAGACAACCCGAGTCAGTGGCGGGGCGACGGAGCCCACCCTGCGCTCGCAGCCTGACGCCACGTTTCACCCACCATCCCCACCGCTCCTCCCTCCTGCTTTTAACGCCAGGAGCGCGCAAACGCACGAGGAAGTAATCTCCTCGTAGGGCAGCGCCGGGCCGAGGGCTGCAGGATGAATTATCCCGATGCGCGAGGCACGGCAAGAAGCTGGCACGGAGGAAAGCGCTAACGCTGCTTTTTTTTTTTTTGTCAAAGCTCTGACCTCAGACATGGAATTAAAACTTTCAGGAGGAGGGTGAATCAGAGCTTCCCAGGGAGCAATTTACTCGGTGCTTACGAACGCTTGCCAACTGGTGCTAATGGGCACCTGCGCCGGCGCTGTTCCCACCCACGTTACCGACGTGCAGCTTCCGTGGCTAATGAGAAGGTGAGGAGGCCCAAAGCTCAGACCACCGCTGCGAAACACTGACCAGCACAGAATCAGGGAATGGTTTGGGAGGGACCTTAAAGCCCACCCAGTGCCACCCCCTGCCATGGGCAGGGACACCTTCCACTAGCCCAGGGTGCTCCAAGCCTCATCCAGCCTGGCCTTGGACACTTCCAGGGATGGGGCAGCCACAGCTTCTCTGGGAACCTGTCCCAGTGCCCCCCACCCTCTGCGGGAAGAATTCCTTCCCCATGGCCCATCTCCATGTCCCTCTTGCCGTTTAAACCTGTCACCCCTTGTCCTGTCATGCCCTGCTCTGGATCCAGCCCAGGATACGGTTGACTTTCCGGGCTGCCAGCGCACACGGGGGGCTCATAGCCAGCTTCTTGCCCCTCCCTGTACCCCCAAATCCTTCTCAGGGCTGCCCCAGGCAGCAGTTTTACTGCAACCTGAAGTCAGAAATAAGAAAAACTGGCAGTTTTTTTTGGGGGGGGAAAGCTGGGGAGAATTCCTTACAGACTGGGAGGGAAGTGGCAAATGTAAGCGTCGGAGTCCTCGTGCTGGCGGGGACCGAAGCGGCTCCGGTTGCAACGCTGAGCCACGCTCGGGATGGCAGCGTGCTGAATGCGGGGACACGGGGGGACACGGGGGGCGGCCGCCGTCCCGGTGTCACCCCCAGGGACCCCCCTTACACTCTCCCAACTTCCAGCCCTTTGCGGTACCGACGAGCTCCTTCTGCCGGCCAAGACCGGGCATCTTCCCCCGAGACATCCCCACCCGGAGCCGAGCGGGACCCCGGGGTGACGGTCCCAAACCCCACACGCTCCGGGGAGACACTTTTCTGGGATAAAACCACCGGGAATCCGTCCACGGCACCGCTCCCGGGGGGGGGGGCTGCCCTGCTCGGACACCGCCAGCCGGGCCCGGCCCGGGGGTGCTGCGCTCCCGGGGCGATGCCCCGTCCCCAGCCGGCAGCGTGACCCCGGGGGACACCCGGTGCGGTCGTACCGGGAGGGGTGAGCGCGGCCCGGAGCCGCCACCCCCCAGGAATCTGCTGCCTCATCGCCCCTCCCCCCGGCCTCCGCCGCCCGGCCCCACTCACGATCGTCTCCGCCATGGCGCTCGCCCGCCGGGGCCCGGGGCTCACGGAACCGTCCAGCTACCGGCCCGGCCTGCTACAGTCCGGCCCGTTCCGCTTCGCCTTGCCCGGCCCGGCCTAACTCCGGCCGCGCCGCCTCCCGGGCCCGTCCCGCCGCCTCCGCCGCCACCCGGGCCCCGGCGCCCGCGTTCCGCCGCTCGAGGGTTCCTAGGCCGGGCGGGGCGGTGCCACCGCCACAGCCGCCCCCCGCGCTGCCTCGGTGCCACCGCCACAGCCGTCCCCCCTCCGTCCCCGCTCCTTCGTTCCGCCCACACCCCCGACACCCCCCCGCCGGGGGGGTCCCCGGTGCCCCTCAGGGGGCTCCCATCAGCCGGGCAGCGGGATGTGGGACCTGCTGGGGCCTGTGTGTGTCCCCCCCCGAGTCACCCCAACCCCCCGCGCGGGCTGCTGGCCCCTCGGACCCCACCCCACTAACGGGGTGGTGGGTGCTGCGGTGGGGCTGGGCCGGATTGGGCCCAGCTGTGGGGCTGGGAGCCGCAGCCCTATTTAAGCGCTGCCCGCAGCCCCTCACATGATGGGAGCGTGACTGCCTGGGCTGCGGGCAGGATGGCGCTGAGCAGAGCGTGGCTCTCCGCCATGGCCACCAACGGGGAGAGGGCCCGGCTGCTGCCCCAGGTAATGCCGGGGCCCCGCGGGACCCCCCCCAAGCCCCCACTCCTGCCCCACGCACCCTGTGTGCTGCCTCCACGCTGGAGCCTGCGGCACCCGCATCCCTGGGGGTCTCCATAAGGATGAATCTGGGGGTCTCTATTAGGGGTAGGGTCTCTGGGAGACCCACCCACGCGCTCACACCCCGGGGGTCTCCATGGGAGGGGGGTGGATGCGGGTCATCCCCTGCGCAGGGGGCTCCCGCAAAGGGGATGCGTGGTGGCTCTAGGAGCCTGCGATAGCCGTGGGGTGGGGGGTATGTGGGGTGAGAGGGGCATTTCTGGGGGTCTCCTGGGGTAGTTGCGCTGGCTGCGAGCGGCTCTTCTGTCCGTGTAGGCATCCAGGCTGGTGGAGCTGCCCTACTCCTCCTCCTCCTCCTCCGATGATGATGATGGCTCGCTGGCCGGGGACACGGACCTTCCCACGGCTGAGCAGGACCCTGGGGAGTGGCACCCTGTCACCTCCAAACTGGGGACCTTCAGCCAGTGTGTGCGGTACCTGGCCGTGCTCTGGAACCTCCTCTTCCTCCTGCTGGGCCTGCTGGCCCTGGCTGTGGGGGTGTGGGGGCTGCTGGCCAAGGGCTCGCTGCAGGGCGAGCGCCTAGCCCCGCTGGGCTCTGACCCTATGCTCTTCTTCGTGTTGGTGGGGCTGGGGGCCAGCACCGTCTCCCTGGCCGGCTGCCTGGGCGCCCTCCGCTCCAGCCCTTGCCTGCTGCGCTTCTTCGTGGGGGCCGTGCTGGCCTTCGCGGGGCTGGAGGTGCTGGGGGGGCTGCTGCTGCTGGCAGCACGGCACCGGCTGCGGGACGCGCTGCGGGACGCGCTGCTCCTCTGCCTCCTGCGCTACCAGGAGGAGCCCGACCTGCGGTTCTTGGTGGACGAGTTGCAGCAGAGCCTTCAGTGCTGCGGCCTCGGCTCCTACCGCGACTGGGAGAACAACCCGTGAGTCGGGGTACTGGGAGGGGGCATAGCGAGGGGGGGGGCTTGTTGGGATGGCGTGTGGACCACGGCGGCTCTTGTCCATCCCCGCAGGTACTTCAACTGCAGCGCCCTGGGAGCGCAGGCGTGCAGCGTCCCTGCCTCCTGCTGCCTGGACCCCCGGCAGAACGGCACCGTCGCCAACACCCAGTGCGCCTTCGGGGCCCTGCGCGTGGGGGACGCGGCGGCCGGCGCCGTCGTCTACGTGGGGGGCTGCATGGAGCGGCTCAGCGCCTGGCTCCGTAGCCAGGCGGGCGGCATCGTGGCCGGCGCGGCCGTGCTGGTGCTGATCGAGGCCGCCGGTGCGCTCATGGCGCTGAAGATACTTGGAGACATCGCGCCCGTTGGGGTGGGGGATTGAGGTGGGGGTGGGGGGGACGTACTGGGGGGGCTGATCCAGTCCAAAATAAACCTTGTCAGAAACCTGAATCCCATCCACGTCTTGTGCATCCCACCCAATGGCTCAGGGAGACGCTCTCCCTGACAACCCCAGACCACGACACCAGGCTCCCGCGCTCATTTTGGGTTTTAATGGGCGTTTTTCCAGGCTGAGCCCCCGCCGTGCGGCCGGGGCAGCTTCTACCTACGCAGTGCTATGGGGTGGGTGGGCGGTGGAGGCTGTGGGCTACCTAGATGATGCCGTACTGAGCCAGCTCGTGCAGCTCCAGGTGGCTGAAGGCTTCCCAGGGACAGATGACAGTGATATCTGGGGAGAAGAGAGAGTCTGCGTCAGCATGACCCACACCCCCACCCCGCCCCAGCCTGGCCACAGGCAGCTGTGCCCACAGCGAGCCCCACAAGCCCCCATGCAGCAAAGGAGGGACAGGCCCCCTGTACCTGTTCCCAGCCCCTCCATGCCTGGGATGTCGTCGCCGAACCTGCAAGGAGAGAGAGTGTCTGCCCTGAGCCCCCACCAGCCCCCCACCCACCCCAGGCTGGCACGTATGGCCGTGTCTGCCCCCTCCACCCCAGGGGTCCTGCCCCACTCACCCCTGCACCCCCTTTTTGGGGGGCTTGCTTTTGAACTGCCTTGTCTGCCTCTGCTTGAATTTGGGTGGTCCCTTCCGGGGGGTGGCGGGTCCCCCGGTCACCCTTGTGGCTGATTTGATCTCTGGCTTGGGGGGCTCCAGGCTCATGGCTGTGCCGGGGCTGGCAGCCTGTCCCGGTTTGCGCTTCTCCCTGCGGCTCTGGCGCTGGCACGGGATGGCTCCTCACACCTGATGGAGGGGAGACATTTGGGGGGTCACTGGCTTCTCCTACCACCCACAGTCACCCTGTGTCCCCACCCTGGGGCCCCTTGGCCATCCCTGATCAGCTTTCCAGGCTGCCCCAGAGGAGAGCCCCCCTCCCCACACCCTCGTTTTAGCCCAGCTCAGAGCCCTCTAATCCCCTTACCCCAAAGGCAAGGAAGGGTATCCCAGGGGCAGCAGAGCTGCCTCCCCTTGGGGCTGTTCCTCCAGCCCTTGCCCCCCACCCCAGTGCGGATGGGGCACCCGGGGACCCCCTCGTCAGCACTGCCTGGAGCCCCAGCCATGGCTCGACCTGCGGTCCCATAGTGGGTTGGCGTTGGAGGAGCGAGGTGTCCCTCGGGGCTTGCCTGCAGCGGGCCAGGTTTTGGGGACGGTGGGCACCCTGGGGTGCAGACCCCCAAGGGTCCGTGCTGGGATGCAGGGGGAGGGCAGCAGCTGAGGTGGACATTGCAGGGCGGCACGTGGGCTCCATCCTGCTGCGGTTGTGCCTCCCCTGGGCCCGGCAGCCACGCCGTGGGCTGGCTGTGGGAATTCTGTGGCACGGGAGATGCTTCCAGCATCGGTACAAGGCGCTTTGGCCCCGCTGCAGAGCCCAGCAGTGGAGTGCGCACCGTGGGCAAGAAGGGACCCGGCCCAGGGAGATGCCAGAGACGCTGCTCCTGGTTGCAGGAGCGGGAGGCACCGGCTCCTGCCTGGACCAAAGCATCACCCAGCCCCGGTACCACCGGGATCGGCTCCCACGCTGCGCACGGAGCAGAGCCCTGGACTTACGCAGCCGCCGCGGTCCCCGAGGCCAGCGCTGCTCCGCAGGAGACCCTTCGTCCTGCTCCCGCCGGCACAGATCCTGTAGACACTCTGGGTGGCTGTTGGGAGAGGGCAGATTTATCCTGCTCTGGGGTAATAGGATTATTTGTGTCCCTTCTTTCCACAGGGGTAATCTCGCGTCCTTCCCCTGAGCGGGATGGGGGGGGGGTGGGCAGGGGGTGTCTGGATTAACGCCACTGGAACTGATGGTGTCAGGACGGGTGGCAAATCACCCACAAGCGGATCCTGCCTCCTCTCCCCAAAGCCCTGCGGCATCCCCTCCGGGGGACTCCCGCTCCCTGAGACATCGCCTCAGCACCCCTCGGTCCGAGGGTGGGGATGGGACCCCTGGGATGGCTCCGTGGAGCTGCTCTCCAGCGAGCCAGGAACCAAACACCCTTCGTGGGCTGACCCTAACAGGGCCAGGCAGCAGTGCAGGCAGGCTGTGCCTGGAAATACTGGCAGCAGAGCCTATGTGGCCAAAACCCCTGTGATGTGCCGGGCTTTCAGCCTCTGCTTGGCCCCAAAAGCAAGGGCTGCGGGGTACCGCTGCCCGGGCTCCTGCCCACAGGCACTGCCAGACCCCGCTCCAGCTCCATCCTGGCACAAGGGCTGCTCTCCGAGCATCATCCCTGCCGGTGCCACCATGGATGGCACAGCCTGAGCCTGGCATGGGCATGGCACACCAAAATCTGGCAGGAGAGAGGCTGGGCAGCCCCTGCCCACCCGCCCCACTGATAGGGGACGGTATCACTCCAAAGCTTCCCTTAATCCAGGACTAAAGCAATTACAAAAAGGAATAATCTCAGCACACTTTAATTGAACTTCAGCCCCTGCCACTAATTGCAATTAGTAGGACTCCAATAAATAGGATTACAGGGATCCGGGAGCGTTTTCTGTGCAGCCGGGAGAACCAGGTACGTCTCCAGCAAAGCGCAGGGCCCTGGTGTTAATTGCTGCTTCCGGCCCGGGTCTCATTAACGAGCACTGCTCAAGGGCCTCCTGGCTCCTTGGGGGGCTCATCCTGGGAGGACAGGGGGTCCCGATGGCCAGGAGCCTGCGAGACCCCCAACCCAGCCAGGCAGCACGGAGAGGGAGATGTGCTGGGCCAAACTGATGGCAATGGAGAAAGAGGCACCGGGAGGAGCGGCCCCACAGGCTGTGACCTCAGTGCCTCCTTGTCAGGACAATGCCCAGCCCCACGTGTTCGGGGCCGCACGCTGCCCCGCACCTCCCGCCTGGAGAAGGAGCCGTGTGCCTCCCCACAAGCCCTTCACGCAGAGAAACCCCTAAGAGGCTTAGGGTGCCGGTGGGGAGGGTGGAGGGGGGATGGCGCCAGCACCCCAGCCCTCCCCAATTACCAGGTCACTGCCAAGCTGCTGACGACGCTTAAACACGCTCCACACTGGGGAGTGCAAGGACGAGGCAAGAGCAGCAGCGTGGGGAGGGCTGGGTGTGCGGGGGGGGAACACACCAGCCTGCCCTTGGCGGGGATTTTCAACCCCGGGGGAGCGCAGCATCCGACTGCCGGGAAATCCGGGGCTCAGGACACGCGTGAGCTGATGTTTGTCCCCAAGGGCAGGTTCCCCAGGGATGAGACACGCTGTGGGCACTTTGGATCCTGTCCACGACACCGTGCATGTCCCTGGGGCGGGGGGGGCGCTGAGGCCACCCCAAAGAGCTCAACACACACATCAACAGTTTAAATAAGCTGAGTCCGAATCCCGACACCCAGCCCGGAGCAGAGGCTGCCGGGGCGGGTGCCACTGCGTGTTTTTGGGGAGCTGGGGAGGATCAGTCCTTCTCCATGCGCAGCCTGATCTCCATCCTGAGGATCATCTTAATGTTCTCGTCCTCCACGTGCTCCTCGACGGCGGCCAAGGCCCGCGCACCCCCGTCCCGGTACCGCTCCAGCAGCTCCTCCACGTACTCCACCCAGACGCAGCGGGGGCAGCCGGTCCCGCAGCAGTGTGTGGGCGCTGGGGGGATCAGGGGGGTGGCAGGAGGGAACCCCTCCTCGCCCTGGGGGGTGCCTGTCTTGCCGTCGCTCCCTGGGGTGTCTGGGGTTCTGTCAGCCTTTTCCGGGGTGTCCGAAAGTTTCCGAAGGCCGGCGACGTTGGGGGGGTGGGGTTGTGGGACCCCATCTCTGAGCATCCCCCCAAGGCTGCCGGTGCCATCCCGGGGCTCCTGAGAATCATGACCCTGCACTGACACCAGCTCTGGGGGGGGAGTGGGGGCTGCCCTGCCCGCTGTGCTCCCCCTGCCAGAGGACCCCCTGCGCCCTCTTGCACTCAGTGCGCCCCCCCAGCAGCCCCTCCAACCCTCCTCACACAGCCCCAGCAGCCCCCCTATCCTCCCCCAGCCCCCCTATCCCTCTCACCCCCCGCCCCCCCCAGGCCCCTTACCCTATCCCAACACCCCCCTATCCTCCCCCTCCGCTCCCCACCCCAAACCCATCACCCTTCCCCCCTCCCCCCGGTCCCTCACCCCATCCCCAGCACCCTTCCCCCTCCCAGGTCCCCTTCCATCACCCCCTTCCCCCATGGGACCCCCCCCCGAATACAACACGCCCCCTCTCACCCCCCGGCACGCCCCAGCCAGGCTCCGCGCCCCTCGCAGCAACATCCGGTCGCAGCGCCCCAGCCGCCCCCGCCCCCACCCCGAGCGGCAGCGCTTTCAGCCAATGGCAACCCGGAGCGGGCGGCTTATGCGGGTTGAGCGGCCGGGCTGAGCCAATAAGGAGCGGGGGGCGGGGCCGGGACGACGCGAGGTCGGGGGGAGGCCGGAAGTAGCGACCGCGTGGGAAGCGGCGGAGCCATGGGCCGGGGGATGGGGCCGGGGGACCGGGACCGGGGGATGGGGCCGGGTGGGCGAGGCCGGGGACAGCGACAGAGACCGGGACAGGGACAGAGACCGGGACCAACACAAAAACCGGGACAGGGACCGGCACCGGGGCGGGGACTGGCCGCCCCGCGCCGCGGCAGGTCAGTGCCCGGGGGATCCAGGCGGGAGCAGGCCTGGCTGGCTCCCGGTTAGGGTCCTGCCCCCCCGCGGGATCGAGCAGACCCCACGGCTGGGTCCCGATGTCCCCCTGTGTGCAGATCCCGGTGTCCCGCCGTGCCCGGCTCCGCTGGTGCCTCCCCAGGTGTCCGGTGTCCCGCCTTGTCCAGGTCCCCGTGGCCCTTCATGCCCGGTGTCGGTGCCCAGGTCGCTGTATCCCACTGCGACTGTGCCCTGCCACACCCGTCTCCGGGTGTCTCATCACGCCTGGTGTCCTGCCACACCCTTGTCCCAGTGTCCTGCCATACCTCTGTCCCAGTGTCCTGCCACACCCTTGTCCCAGTGTCCTGCCATACCTATGTCTGTGTCCCAGTATCTCGCCGTGGCCGGGTCCCAGTGCTTCAGGACTGGCCTCACACCATGTTCATTCTCCCCCAGGAAGGAGAAGAAGGTGTACAACATGAAGCCCAAGCATCCCGACGAGCAGGAGATCCCCTTCCGCTTGCGGGAGCTCATGAGGAGCCGTGAGGCCATGAAGCGCCCCAACCCCGGGAAGAAGCAGGCGGCAGGTGGGACGCAGAGCCGGGCTGCCCGGGGCCTGCCCGAGGAGCCCGCAGCTCTGCAGTGCAGCTGGAGGCAGCCAGATCCTGCAGTGGGGTGTCCCTCTCCTCCCGGCGATGTCCCATCCCTGCCCTGCCACAGGGAGGGAACCGCCAGGTTGTCACTGCAGCCGTAATGTCACCTGTCTCTCCTAGAGAAGAAGCAGCAGCCCAAGGCAAAGGGCCCCAAGGCTCAGGGAGACATCCCCGTGCCCAAGTTCAAGAGAGGGAAGGGGGAGTCGGAACGCTCCTACGTCTGCCGCATGGAGCAGGAGGTGCAGCGCGTCCTGTTCCTCACCAAGAACCAGCTGCAGCGGGAGCCTGAGAAGGAGGAGATGGCACCGGAGAAGTCCAAGAGGAAGAAAGAGTGAGAGCAAGGGCCACCGTGGCCACCGGGCTGGACTGGGACAGCCCAGCTCCGTGCCCCAGCCCGGTTCTGGGCACGTGGCGGGTGCTTTGCCGGTGCTGCAGCGCAGGTCCGGCATCCGGCAGCGACTCCGGGTGCGGGTGGAGGGCTGTGGGCCTCGCCCCCGCAGGGTTGAATCTCTGGGAATGGAGCCACAGACCTGTTTCATCCTCCTGCTGGGCTGGAGCTGGGGAGAGAGCTGTGGGGCCCCAGGTTTTTGGGAGAGATCCCGTGGGGTAGGAACTCGCTTGCTCCCTGTCCGGTCACAAGCCCTGGCCGTAACGCAGCTCTTCAGGTTTCAGAATAAGAAGCTGGAGAAAGCACGGAGGAAGAAGGAGGAGAAGAAAGAAGCTATGCTGGAGAAGAGCCTGTTCCAAGGTGGGTCTGGTGCAGGGGGGTGGCTGGAGCGAGCCCCTGCCCCCCGGTGTGAGGATAGCTGGAGTGGCGTGTCCCGGGGAGCTCCTGCCTGACGCTGGCACCCGTTCCTCTCCCTTAGACACGGTGGCGTTCGGTGAAGTGGTTACGCAGCCGCCCACCATCACCTCGCGGCCCAGGGGCCGGGGCCCCACGGAGCAGGTGAGCTGGGGGGGGCGATGCCTCCTGCCCCTTGTTGGTCCGCTCGGGTCTGGGCTGGAAATCTCGCCTCCCTGGGGTTGGAAATCGGGCCTGGAAGGGCAGCCGTGGTCTCAGCCTCCTGGTGATGGTTCCTCAGAGCCCTGTCCTGGCTTTTTCATCCGTCACCCTCCCTGACCCATCCTGTCCCTGCCCGCAGGCTGGACGGAAGCGGCTCCTCCTGACGTCTCGCCTGGGCCAGAGCCAGGCGTCCCCAGCATCCCTGGCAGCGCCGGTGTCCATGGCTCGCCGGCGCATCGTAGAGGAGGAGAGAGCGCGCGTCATCCAGGCCTACCGGGACATCCAGCGGCGCAAACAGCAGCAGCGGGAAGCAGCACAGGGGGCGGCCGGACGGAGGGTCCCCCGCTGATCCCAGCCTGGAGGGCCCCCAGGACTCGAGGGGGACGGTTGTCCTGACCCTGCTTTTCTGTCGCTGTGCCCTGGGGCTCCCCACAGCTCGGCTCAAGGGGCGCCGTGGGCTCGGTGCTGGAGCTGGGACCCCGGCGGTGCCATGGAGCTGCTTGCAGTAAAAGTGCGGTTGAGCAGCGATGGCGTGAGCGCCTGTGCCTCCCCGACCTGCGCGGCGGACGGGCACCGCTGTCCGGCTGGCGTGCCGGCAGATGGCAGTCCCAGCCGGCAGTGGGAATGTCACCGTCACTTGCTGTGGGCTGGCCCTGGGTGGGGGCAGGACCCTCGTTGCCTTGGGCGAGACCCCAGTGCCTGGCCATGATCCTTCCAGCTCCCGGCTGGAGGAGAGCGGAGCCAAGTGCCGGAGACACGGAGCATCCTGCAGGACTCACCTGCACGGTGTCACTTTCCTCCGCTGTCACCGCTCAGGGACGCTGCGTGAGGCCTGAGACGGCAGCCGAGCTGCCCCCTGCCCACATCCCTGCCTGTCCCCGGCAGGTATCCCAGGTGATGGTGACCGCGGTGCTGCCAGGGATGCACCCACACCAGCACAGCTCCGAGGCCCCCCGTGATCTGGGCCTGGCCCGCACCCCACGGGTGCTGACAGCCCCCCAGCTCCCACGGTGGGGGTCCGGGGGGTTGCTGCTCCCGGCACGGCGGCTTCACCTGCGCAGGACAAAGGCCGTGCTGTTCGGCGGCCCCGTGCCGCGGCGCCTGCACAAAGCGTTGCCTGTTGGAGCGGGGCCGGCCCCGGCTCTGCGGCCAGCGCTGACGGCAGCCGGTGGGATCCCGGTTTCCGGAGGGGCTGGGGCCGGACACGGGGAGCGGAGCCACCGGCAGCTCCGGTGTCCCCCTGCCAGAGCTGAGTGGGGACGGTCTTTGCTCGTTTTTTTTGTGTGGCTCTGCCGTGCGGTGCCGGCGGCAGGGAGCAGCGACTCCGGGGACATGGAGTGCCCGGTGCTGCTTGGAGACGTCCCCGGTGCCAGGTAAACACAGGTGACGCAGCGCAGTCCCCGAGGCGAGGCCACGGCCGGATCCTGCAGCAAACAGCCGGCTCCCGCAGCCATGCCCTGCGCCCGCTGTGCCCCTGAAGCCGGGACACGTGCCGGTTGGCAAGGACATCGCCTGTGCCAAGCTCCGGCTTGCGCATCCCTCGTGCGGGCACCGTGGCCGTGCGCGGCGCTTGTGCCTGCAGCCACGGGCAGCTCCGGCCCGGTTCCAGCTCCTGGCTCAAGGAGACTGGGTCACTCACTCGCCCCCACGGAGCCATTTCAGGCCCTGAATAATTCATGGCACCGCCGGCCACAAGTTTCCTGCCCGGCAGGAGAAATGGCTGCGGAGGGGAAAGGCACCGGGAACAGGAGAAACCGCTCCGACCTTGGCGTGTCCTCCGTGCCGCTTCCCGCCGGGCAGCCCATCTGCCTGCGCTTGGCTGCTGCGGGGGGACAGGGAGCAGGGGCTGGGCATGGCGAGGGTCCTGCCCTGAGCCCCCCCTTGCTCCCCAGGATGGGGACGCGGGGCTGAGCCCGACAGCACCGTGGCGGAAGCCCTTGTTTGTGTCGTGGTTGGGGGTGGGGGAGCAGCCGGGTACCCCCTCCCCATGACAGGCCGCCTGCTGCAGCACGGTGTAGGAAAATCCACTTTATTGGGTCTGACCTGGAAAAAAAGGGGGAAGAGGAGTAACGACAGAGAAAGCCACGAGGAGGGCGAGGGGCTCAGCACCCTCCCTGCTCCCCACGAGGGATCCCCGAGGGGGGAAGGCACTGAGAAGGTGGCTGGAGCCGTGCGGGACCGGGTCCCCAGCCCCAGCAAGGCACTGATCTCCACCGGACCCCGAGCAGCTTCTTCCCCAGCAGTGGGGAAACTGAGGCACGGTGGGAGCCAGGGCTGGGGGGAGCTTCATGTCACGGGGCTGGCTCAGCTCAGGGTCTGCGACGTCCCCAGGGCTGGCGAGGGTCAGCGTGGAGCCGGGGGGCCTGGTGCTGGGGGGAGCCCTGGGCAGGAGTCCCACTGGCCCCCTGGCAACGGACGGTCGCTGGCCTGGAAGGGCTGGGGTGTCCGTGTGTGTCACGAAGGCAGCGAGGTGACCACCTGGGGTGGCGCCACGGGAGCCGGTCCTTGCGGCAGGGACGTCAGCAGGGGCGCAGGGGTCTGGACAGAGCTGGCAGCTTGCGGGTGCCGTGGAACAGGCAGGCAGGAGCGCTGGCTCCAGGACCGCATCCGGGCATCCCCTGCGCAGGAGGGGGTTCTGACCGCCGGATGGGATGGGATGGGACGCGGTGGGGTGGGACAACGGGGCCGTGGCTGCGCCGGCGCTGCGGGACCCGTGCCGTGGGGTTCACCACCGGCTCCTGCCGTACGGGGACTGCACCTGCGGGCAGAGCGGGAGGGCGCCGGGGCTGCGGCACACGCCGGCACGCTTGGCGCTGGCGTGGTGGTGCACCCACGCCGGTTTGCTCCGCAGTGTCGGGCAGAACCATCCCTGCTCCTGCCCTCCCACGGGAAACACCACGGCAGGGACAGACTTTGCCCCCGGCCGCGGGCTGGACGTGGGTGCCTGCTCCCCGGCCTGCCGCGTTGCACATTAACCCACCTGGCAGGTCCTGCCATCGCGCGGGGTGCTGGCGTGCCAGGCCTGCGCCGCGAAGGCGTCCTCGGCTCGCAGTGTGGAGCTGGCGCTGCCGGCCGCCGGGGCGGCGGTGGAGGCGCGGGGCAGGATCACGTCGTAGGGACCTTCGGTCTGTGGGGCAGAGGAGGAGGGGTGCTGCAGAGACACCCCAGCACCCTGTTGCCGCCATCCCTGGGGGATCCCCTCACCCCCATCCCGGCTGCTCCGGTTGAAAGCGCAGCCATCGCCGGCGGTGCCGCGCGGCGTCGCGCTTACCGGCCCCTTGTGCATCAGAGCCATCTCGGTGGGCTGGTAGACGCTGGTCAGCAGTTGCCCGTTGTAGCCACTGTACGGTGACACCGGCTTCTTGGCTGCAAAGAAACGGGGATGGTGAAGGGGTTGGGGGCCTTGCGCAGCCACCCCCCACCCCACCGAGGAGCCGCTCCTCGTTAGCGGGTTTAACGAGCTGACTCGGCAGCCGGCTGCTCTGTGCCCCTCCCGAGGGACAGGAGGGATGTCCCCTGGGGTTTGCATCACCGCGCTCCCGGCCACAGCCCCTGCCCGGCCGGGGTTTGTTATTGTAGGGTCTCTGGGGGTGCTGCTCAGGAGCGCCCACCCTGCCCCGTGGGCTGCAGACACCTTGGCAGCTGTCACCGCCCCGTGTTATTGTAGGGTCTCCAGAGCAGAGCGGCTGCCCAGGGCGGGGAGCCGGGAGCCGTGGGCACCCCACAGCGCGGAGGGAGCACCCCTGCAGTCGCTGAGCTCAGCCCAAACTGGTAGACCCAGCCCGGCGAGTTTTCGGGAGCCACAACAACAGCAGACGTCGATCCCGGGCGGGTCACGGTCAGACGTCTCGTCGCCCGCCCACCGCTGCCCGGTGCCCGGTGAGGGGGTCCCCGGTGAGCCCCGGTGCCTACCGAAGGAGGGCTCGTCCATGGAAAAGGCTTTGTTCTCCACAAACATGCTCTGCGACTTCTGCTCCTTGAGGATGGTCTCGTAGCCCACCCCGCGCGTGGGGTAGACGTCATCCTCGAAGTTCTGCTCGGGGCCTCGCCGCGTCACGTGCGTCACCTCGGGGATGACGTAGAGGAGGAGGAAGGCGCAGGCGTTGGAGACCAGCGCGATGGCCAGCGTGGGGTCGTCCCAGCCGGGCTTCTCGCCCGCGCGTTGGTTCCCGTAGAGGTACATGGCTGTCCACGCCGCCCAGATGGCCATGGAGAGGCCGGTGGTGGCCAGGATGAAGGCGCCGTGCTTGCGCCAGTGGCCGTAGTGGCCGCAGAGGGCCGGCCAGGCGGTGCCGAAGGCGGCCACCAGCAGGAACATGACGTAGATGAGTGCCATGACGAAATCAGCGTCCGCCAGCCGGCAGGGGTCCGCGGAGCCGCCCTCCTGCCGCGCCACCGTGATGATGAGCCACTCGGCGTTGATGATGACCTCCACCAAAGCCAGGAGCAAGGCCACCGCCAGCGTCACCCAACCCCGCGGACCCCGGTTCCTCCGCACCAAGAAGTTGAGGGCCGCGGCGTGCGCCAGCAGGCAGGAGAAGCAGATGCCGAAGAGGACGCCGAAGAGGAAGCGGCGGGAGGTGCAGGTGGAGAAATCCGGCCCCACGATGAAGTCGAATGTCAGGCAGAAGAGCCCGAAGGTGCCCAGAAGAAAGAAGACCTGCGTGGCTACCAGGCTTTTCTTCTGGGGGTCCTGCATGAAGGGCAGGCTGGCCACCAGGACAATGGTCAGCACGAAGCTGGTCACCACGCCGAGGCTGGCCACGGCCTCCACCACAATGCCCCAGGCCGCCGAGAGGTCGCAGAGGTTGTAGTAGAGGGAGGAGAGGTCCTGGCCGCAGCCCGAGGGAGGGGTGGTCTGTCCGCTGGCCGCGGGCAGCAGGGCCAGCAGCACGCAGGCGGCCGTCGGCGGCACCGCCGCAGCACCCATCCTGCACCGTGGGGCGGGCGCCGAGCGGGGCGTCCAGGGACCCTGCGGGACAGGCGGGGTGTTAGGGAGCGGGGACCGGGGCCATGGCTCAGCTCCCGGTGCTGCTTGTGCCATCCCCAGGGCTTGGAGCATCCGGGTATCCCTCCTGCCAGGCCACGGTGAGCCATCGGGTCCCGGAGAGCCGAGCCCACGCCAGCACGGCCCAAACGGGACCAGGATCACACGTATCCCCTGTTGGCTCCTTGCCTGGAGGCCAGAGACAGCCGAGGGGGGCTCAGCCCCTCCTGACACGGGATTTCTGAGTGTGGCCAGCTGTGCCAGAGCAATCTGGTGCCGGGAGCAGGCAGCACTGTGCCCGCCGGCTTCCCCGGGGACACCGAATGTGGGTCCGGACTGGACAGCGGGGCTAACGCCTGGTGATGGGGGGTCCCCTTGGCTTGTTGTGGTGTGCCAGCATCTTCCTCTTTCCACTTCTCCTGTCCCACTTCCCTCCTCGGGCTCTGGGCACTGACCCAGCGCAGGTCCCGTGTCCGGTGCTGCCGGCCGCTGGCACGCAGGCAGCCGCAGCCTGGCACAGCACGGCACGGGCATGGCACGGGGGTCCCTGTCCCCACTCCTGCGGCCCCAGGGAGCACAGGGTGGGCACAGGGTGGGCAGTGAGGAAACTGCAGCTCCACTGCTTTGGGGGGGGAACCCTGCAGGAGACCCCCGGCAAGGTGACCCCGGGCCGGAGTGGGAGCAGTGCCCAGGGCCGGGACCCCCCCGCCCCGCCCCTGGGATGGGGACCCCCGGCACTGCGCTGGGACTGAGCCCCCGTTCCATACCGGCTCCATGGCACCCAGCCCGGATCCCCGCACCCCCAGCCCGTGCCCCACGCACCTCCCGGCCGATACCAGCCCAGTTCCCCGGCGCTCCCGACCGGTACCAGACCCCAGACTTGGCCGGAGCCGCCCCCAGCTCTCCAGCCAGGCGAGCCCGCGGGGGCGGCCGGCTCTGTGTCCCGACCCGTCTCGGTTCCCGGTCCCGGTTCCCGGTCCCGGTTCCCGACCCGTTCCCGTTACGGTTCCTGGTACCCCGTAGGGCTCGCGTCCCTCCGCCCCGGCGCCACTCACCGGCTCCAGCGCCCGGAGCCCGGCCGCTCCTCTGGCTCCGCCGTGCCGAGCCGTGCCGAGCCCCGGTCCCGCCGCACCGTGCGCGCCTGCCCGGCCCGGCCCCTCCCCGAGGTGCGGCTCTGCCCGGGGAGCGCGCTCGGGGCCGGCCGGGACCTGCCCCGCCGCCGCGGCGGGGGGAACCGAGCGGGGCCGGGGGTCCCGCACCGGGCGGGGGGGGGTTCCAGCCCCGGGCGCACGGAGGGGGTTGGGGAGGGGGCGGGGTGCCCGCGGGCGGAGCCCGAGCTTGTTGTGGGGGTTGGACGGGGGAGGGGGGGCACGGCACCCACCTGGCCATCAGTGGAATGAGTCTGCGGGGTCTCAGCCCGGCCCTGCTGAGCTCGGGGGGACCCCGGGGGATGAGGGACGGAGTGGGGGGCTGTGCCGGGGGCAGCATCACCCTCACGGGGGCTTTGCACAGACCTCCTCTTGGTGCTGGGTTGGCGGCACCCGGCTGGTGGGTGGGCTCTTGGGTGGGAGCTGGGCCCCACGGGAAAAGCCCCCCCGGTGTAAGGATACACCGGTTCCCGCCGGAGGCTCAGGTCTGGAGGGGCCTCCCGGAGGAATGTCAGCTGACGGCTTTAGCCGGAGCCCTTGGCAGGGCGGCCGGGCCCCAGAAAAGCCCTTTCTGCGAGGGGCCGGGGGGGCCAGGGCAGCCCCAGCCGTGGGGGGAGCAGATGGGGCTCGGTGGTCCCGGCCGTGGTGGCCGTGCGCCCTGGAGAAGGGCATGGGCACCCCGCAGTCACCCCACTGGGAAAGATCTCCCACCAGGAGTTTTGGGGTGCCCCGGGGGGGGACACCCAGGGCCCTGCCAGCCCCAGGGGAGGTTTCCGGGCGGGCGCTGCTATTTTGGGAGGGTGAAGCAAGAGGGTAAAGGATGCAGACGAAAGTTCAACGTGCCTCGGGCAGGTCCTGAGCCCGGGCCGGGATGAAAACAATCCGAGAGGAGAAAGGGAGGCAGAGCCAGAGCTGGCAGCACCCACGGCACGAGAACTGGCACCCACGGGGAGGAGGCGGCGTGTCTGGGCTGGGTGCTGCACCCGCTGCCGCTGTCCCTCCTGCCCTTCTTCCTGAAGAGCGTTTGGCTTCAGGATGGTGTTTTGGGGAGGCTCGTCCCTCCCCGTGTGGCACGTGCACACGCGTGTGGTCCCACACGGGCGCCGGAGCGGGACGGAGGGGCTCTGCGGTGGCCTCGTGTGCCTCAGTTTCCCCAGGGAGCTGGGGTTCAGACACAGTACCCCTCACTCTCAGGCAAAGTCTCGGCCTTGGCTACCCAGGGCTGGGAGCGCTGGCCGGTTGCCCTGCCGCCCCCGCGCCGGCGCTGACCCGGGCCCAGGCCGTGGCTTCCTGCCGGCCGCTTCCTTCCGCCGAGCGGGGCCGGTGGGTTTCCCGACTGCTGACTCAGCACAAGCCCCCTGCCACCCCCCCACCGGCCGTGGGGCCGCTGGCAGGCGTCCATCCCTCCGAGGCCCCACGGCTTTCACCCCCGCGTTCCCCCCACAGCGGATGATTCCCCCCCCCGGCTTCCCGTGGGGACCCTCCTGGCTTCCCAGCCCTTGCTGCACACCCCTGGGGGTTTTGTAGGTCCTACAGGATCACCCCACCAGGGAGGTGGCTGTGGGCTGGGCTGGCTGTGATGCCACCGTGTGCCACCAACCATGGGCTGCCCTCGGTCCCCTCCGTGGTGTGCCGGGGCGGCTGGAGCCTGGCACGGCCCTTTCGGCGAGGGCAGAGCCCGGTGCTGGTTCCCTGGTGCCCCGGGTGGGCTGGGAACCGCATTCCCCGTGGTGGGACCGGGCAGAGCCCGTCCGTCCGGCACAGACACCGCGGTGAGGGGCTGGGACGCAGCTCGGCACAGCACCGGGACCTGGGCCAGGCTGCTCCGCCAGCTCACGCCAAGCTGGGCCAGGCTTCTCCGTCGGCTCACGCCAAAATCATCGGCACGCCGGGTGTATTTTTTCCAGGCTTACCTTTCCTAGGGAGCCGCAGGGCCGGACGGCTGGCACGGTGGCACGGGTGGCACGGTGGCACCGCAAGCCTCCGCGGCGGCTCCTGCTCGGTGGCCCACCTCGGGAAGCCGAAAGCCGTACCGGGAGCCTGGGGGGGGCCCTTTTGCCCTCCCCCCTTCGCTCCAGCCGGGGCTGCGGAGCCGTTTGCCACCCCAGCCGGTTCCGCGAGCCCAGAGCCGCCGGCGGTTCCCCACTCCCTCTCCAAGTAAATAAGCTCCGGTCGTGGCGCGGGGGGGGGGGGGGCGGCTGTCCCCGGGGTCGAGCTCCTGCGGCGTTGCCGGTAGAGCCCCCCTGCCCACGGCCCCTCCGGCCCCGGCGGAGGGTGGGATGCGGCGCCGGGAGCCCCCCCGGGAGGGATGCCCGCGGGGCGGGAGGCGCTGGCCGGGTTAATACCTAATCCCTTCCCGATCCCGGCTCCTCGCATGCCAGAATTAATGGAGCGAGCCCCTCCCGGGGGGGTGAGGGGGTGTTAACCCCATCACCGGGAGCACAGGCAAAGCCGGGTCCTGCAGCACCGCCACCGGGGGACCGATCCGGTGCCTCACGTCCCGGGAAGGGTGGGGGGTTGTGGCTTATCCCACGGGCACCGGGAAGGGGAAACGCTGTGCCGCATCCCACCTCGCGCTGGGGGTCTCCGTGCCCTGCCCTAGGGCAGCCCAAATCCCTCCCCCCGGGGGTGTGGGGGGCGGCTGAGCCCTTGCCGCCCCCCCCCCCGGGCACCCCCCCGGGTGCTGCCCTGCCCGGTCGCTGCGGAGGGGACGGGCTGGTTTGTTTTTTGCGGGGGGGGGATTACGCTAAGGACTCTACGGGGGTTAAGATGGGGAGCGGGGCTGGTGCAGGAGGCCCGGGGGTGGGGGCGGGGGCGGCAGCTCCTCAGGACGTCCCGTCCCTGCCCTCTGGTGGCAGCTGGGGACAGGCAGGCTGGCACTGGTGTCACTGGGAGGGCGGCACTGGTGTCACTGGGAGGGCGGCACCGGTGCTGGGTGCACTCGATGCAATGGGGGGCTGGGGTGTGAGCCTCCTCCCTCGCAGCCAGCGGGTGATGCTGCGCCCTTGCGCTGGGGGCACCCGGGGTGGCTCTGGGGAGGGGGATAACGGGCGGGGGTTGGCTCCCGCAGAGCCCAGAGCTGGGGTCTTACCTGCAACTGGGGCCACTGGGCCCCGGGGTGGGCCTCCAGGGGCGGGCAGGGCCCCGTGCTTGGGGGTGCTGGTGCAGGGTGCCCCCATCCCGGCTGCTCGCAGGGAGCCGGACCCAGGCAGAGGTTTGGTCTCACACGGCCGTTTATAGGGGAAGGACCATCCCGCCAGCACCCAGCGTCACCCATCCGGGGCCCGCGGGAACTCACGTGCGCCCGTCACCCTCACCACAGGGCAGCCGTGCCCGCTGGGTCCCCCGGGACCACCGGTGCGTCGCTTTGGCACGGGCAGGGGAGCAGCCGAGGGCATGGCCACGCTCCCTGGCCGTGGCAGGCCCCACGGACCCCACGGAGAGAAGCTCCTGTCACCGAGCTGGGGCACGTCCTTGCTGCCCCATGGCTGAGGTTCCCAGGGGGCTGCGCGTTCCGAGGGGCTGAGCTGCCCGTCCCCGTGCGGCTCAGGGAGCGGGCAGGGGTCTGCAGCACCCGCCAGGGCAGCCCGATGGCCCCAAATGAGCGTGACCAACAGCTCCTGCCGCCATCCCCACGCCCCACGTTAACCCCCAGCCTCGTGGAGGGTCACGGGGGCGGCATCCCCCGGGCAGGGTCCTGCCGAGTCCCAGTGTGACGCGTGGGGCTGGGTGAGCACCGGGACCCCCTGGCTGAGCGCCGCCCCGGCCGATGGCAGCGCCGGCTCAGAGGGCCGTGACAGCCAGCAGCTCCAGAGGTTTCAGGGTTGGGAAGCGACCGCTGCCGGGCCGGGAGCCGTGGCGGAGGTGGGCCCGGAGCACCTCGCCCACCGTGCGGCGGAAGGTCTGGCTGACGAAGCAGTAGAGGAAGAAGTTGAGGGTGGTGTTGAGCATGGCCACCATGTTGGCGATGTCCAAGGCCAAGTGCACGCGCCAGTCCCTCTTGACCGAGGCCACGTAGAGGTGACAGATCATGACGATGGTCCGGGGAGCCCAGAGCACGATGAAGACGGTGGTGACGGCCAGGAGAAGGGCCGTGGTCTTGCTCAGGCGGGGTCGGCCGCCCCCCGAGCCCCTCCACCGCTTCAGCTTGCGGATGATGATGGAGTTGGTGGCCAGGAAGATGCTACAGGGCAAGAAGTAGATGGTGACGCAGTGCACCCACTTCAGCACCGTGTCCAAGGCGGTGGGGGGGTCGGCGTCACGCCACACGTCCAGCCACCAGTAGAAAGGGATCCCCGTGGCCAGGGCCACGGCGAAGACGGCTGCGATGATCTTGCGGGTACACCGTGGGTAGGAGACGGCACGGTAGCGCAGCGGGTGGCAGAGGGCCACGTAGCGGTCCACGGTCAGCAGGACGGTGACCCAGATGGAGGCGTGGTTGGCTGTGAACTCCAGCACGTTGACGGTGTGGATGAAGGCGCTGGGCACTGCCCGGGCCAGGATGGCCGTCTGCAGGATGAAACCCACGAAGATGATGAAGACTTGGGTGAGGATGTCGGAGGTGGTCAGGGCCAGCAGGTACCAGTACGATGACTTCTTGGTCCTCGTGGCCAGGCGGGACAGGGCCACGGCGGTCAGGACGTTCACTGGAGGGAGGGGAGTGATTGGTGGTGAGACCCCGGGGCTCACAGCCCCCTCACCCCGCAGCATCAGGGATCCCAGGGGTGCCCAGGCTCCCGCAGAGCCGCGGGGTGCGTGGCCCCGCGGGGGGAGTTATAAATATCACGGTGCCGTGGGGATTGGCCAAGCTGATTAATCTCTTCCGTGTGTCAACCCAAGCAAAGCAAATACCATCTGTCCCTGCTGCTGCGGCACCTGCCACGTGGAGTGGGCTTTACAGCACTGCCGGGGGGGGCACTGGTGCCCCCCACCCCTGAGGACTCACCTCCCCATCACCAAAAGCGCTGGGGGTGGGAGCTGAGGGTCTGCTGGCAACCGAGGACACAGGCTGGGCCGAGGGTGCACGGCTCAGCACCTCTTAGGGGCTCAGCACCCAGGTGGGTGGCTGCTCCTCACGCTCCTGGGAAGCCCCCCCTTGCCCCCAGACCCCTCACCTGGCAGCCCCAGCCCCAGCAGGATGCTGTAGTACACGATGGGGAAGACGCCGACCATGCAGGGTGACCGCTCGGGCTCCGGCCGTGCCACCTCGCCGGCCCACACCACCGCCGTGCTGTTGGGCACCGGGACCATCGCCTTCCGCCGCGGACCGGCTGCGAGGGGAGACAGGGAGCGTCAGGGGGCCGAGAGCCCCGGTGGCACCCCGCTGGGATGTGGCACAGGGGGCTCGGGGCGGGTTGGCTCCCATGTTGTCCCATGGGTCTGCCTGCGATGGCACATTTCGGAGCTGCCCGCTGTCCGTGGAGGCTGTGGGACAAGGGACACGGGATCCAAGCCCCTTGGGGACACCGGGGTGATGTTCCCCGCTGCCCGAGATGCTCCTTGTTTGTCCCCCCCCGCGGGCTCCGTTTATCACCACGAATAAAAACAGATTAAAACACCGTGTTCTTGGGTGGCTGCCAGGGGGGCGAGGCCCTGGCTCCGGCCCGGGTGCCACCCCCCCGGGACCCTGCGGTGGTGGGGAGGACCCAGCTGTGCCAAGGGGGGTCCCAGCTGTGCCAAGGGGGGGTGGCTATCCCCAGGCTGGCAACCAAGTGCCTTGCCAGCTTCTCAGGCAGGTCCGCATGAGGCAGCGGCAGCGGCGCCGGCGGACCCTGCCCTTCCCCCTGCCCCCCTCCCTGCCCCCCACCCGTCCCCCTGCCCGCGCCCCGCGCCCGGATCGGGTCCACGCTGCGCCCTCCCATTCATAAACACGGCCGGTACCACCCCCTTCCCGAGCTCCGCGCTCCTATTGGCTAGAAGGGACCAGACTTCACCGAATCAGAGAGGCGTACTCCAGGAACGGGGCGGCCAAACCTTGAGCACTGCATTCTGATTGGTCAGAATCTCCCCCTCCTCAAATTAGCATCTCCCGAGGGGGACAGTGACACCCCCACCCCATACCCCCGGGTCCTTGTGCCGGCTGAGGACTCAGGTGGGGTCCTGAGCCCCCTGTGGGGGGGCATCGCTCCGGTCCCAGTTCGACCCAGTCCCTACAGGGACCCCAAACTGGCCCAGTCCCAGTCACCGCAGACCCCCGACGGCTCCGGGACCGGGGGGGGGGGACCGAGCACGTCCCCCCCCCCCCCCCGCCGGTGTTCCCGTTCCGGGATGGATCTGTCCCCACCAGCACTGCCGTGGCTGGGGGGCGTCCCCACCTCCCCGGCCCTGGAAGCCGGGGGGGGTCCAGGCGGGGTGGAAGCAGGGGTCCTGAGCAGACCCCCGGGGGGCAGCGGGGTGGGGGGGATGCCAATTAACTGCAAATTAGATCTGGCTAATTAGCAGGTCCCTAACGTCCCCCGGGAACTGGGGCATCGACCGCTGCAGCGGGAACGCGTTAACCCCTTCCCAGCCCTGATCCTGGCGGGGGGATGGGTCTGGATCCGGTCTGGTGTGTCCCCCCCCCCCGGGGTCCCGCTCCCCAGTCCCTGCGGGAGATGGGGCTCTCACCTCGGTGTGCGGTGCCACCTCCCCGGGACACGGAGAGCCACCGGTGACCGTGTCGTCGTGGGGGGCCGTGTCCCCACGGGTGTCCGTGTCCCTGCCGGTGTCCCTGTCCCCACGGGTGTCTCTGTCCCCCCCGGTGTCAGTGTCCCCACCGGTGTCCGTGTCCCCTCCGGTGTCCGTGTCCCCTCCGTCACCTCCAGCATCGCCCAGCCTCCTGGGGTGCGAGGGACACGGAGGGGGGGAGGGAGCACAGCGTGGGCAGAGCCGCGGGTTGGGCCAGCGGGGCTGGAGGATGTCGCTGCCCCCCCCCGGGGACCAGGGATGGGGTCACCTGTGGAGGCTGTGCCCACCCTGAGTGACCGTGACAGAGCTCGTCCCCACCCCAGAGCCACAGGGGTAGTGGTCCAGGTGCTTGGGGACAGCTTGGACACCCCCAGTTATACCCAAAAGCCTGTGTCACCAAACGGGTCCTTGGGGGGCTCCGAGGGGTGTGGGTGCCGGAGGGAAAGCTTGCCTGTGCCTCAGTTTCCCCAACAGCACAGGTAGGGGTGGGAAAGCTGATGTCCCTTGCCTGTCCCTGGGGTCACCTAGCCCCCTGAATCCCACCCCGCCCCCCGGTGCCCCGCAGGGTGTCCCAGCCACCTGGCACGGGTTGCTATGGTGAGCCAACCCTCAGCCATGATTACCGCAGCCAGCGGCTCTCTCCATCTCACCGCGGCCAGGGGATGGATGTCCGGTCCCCTGATGCCCCCCATCACTGGCATCATGGCCCCCCGTATGGCCCACGGCCCATGTCACCCTGCCCTATGGCCAGCTGATGCCCCCACGGGGGACACGAGGCTCCGTGGGGTGCAGCGGCATTGGCATCGTGCCGGCGGCAAACCGGGCGCACGGTCCCGGCAAGCTGTTGTTTTGTTGTTAAATGAGGCATCGGTGGATGCGGTGAGCCATTAACCGGCTGTGCCGCGGCAGGGGGGCCCCCGGCCCCCCCAGCCAGCCTGCACCTTGCTGCCATGCCCCACAACCGTCACTGCCCCCCGCCTGGGGCTGGGGACCCCTGGGAGCACGGCACAGGGATGGCCGGACGGCTTATGGCCAGCCCCGTGGGTCAGGGCCAGATGGGTGATCCCCTCCGCCCCGGGACCTGCGGCACCATCTGCCCACGCTCAACATCTGGAGACCCCCATCTAAGCCTGGACCCCTTGCTTGCCCCACCCCGAACACCCCTGGCTTGGGGATGGGGCTCCTCAGCCCCATGTCCTCGTGCTCCTTGGAGACGCCGGCGCTCCGGCTCCGGCTCCACTGAGCCCTGAGCAAACCCGTCCTTGGAAGCCCTTGTCAGCAGCAAAGCACCCCCGGCCGCAGTGGGGGGCACCAGGGGGCACCGTGCCAGGCCTGGGCATGCTGATGCCAAGGGGCAGATGGGCTGAGCCCCACCACTCTCAGCTGGAACCCCCCTGCCTGGCATGGAGACGTGGCCGCTGCCATCCTGCCCCGCTGCACATCCCCATGGACACCTTTGCCCGGTGAACCGCCCGCTCCCCATCCCACCGGCCATGGCACGGTGCCCCCCGTGGGTCTTGGGGGGGAGCGGGGTGAGACGGGCACCAGCCTGGCTACGCCGTCACCGCGTTCGGTGTCTGGGCACAGAGCTGCGATAACGTGGGTGCCAGCGCTGATCCCATCAGCCCAGACAGATACTCGATAACCGGGAACCGGATAATCCCCCCCCCCCCGGTGCGGCTCCGGCTCTGCCATGAAGGTCACAGCGTCTCCCCGGCGGTGTCCCTGGGATGGGGTGGGGGGGCCCAGGCTGGGTCCTGCTGCACCCCGAGGTGACCTTGCGCAGCCGTCCCAGGGCTCCGTGCGGTGTCCGGCAGGGGCAGGGGGGGCTCCTATCCAACACGGCAGCCCCCCGCCACCCTCACCGGGAGCCTGGGTGGTGGGCAAGGGGCTGCCGTGCCGGTGTGAGCCAGGCTGCTGCTGTCTGTGGGGTCTGTCCCCCCAGCTGGGGGTCCTGGCTCCCCACCCCATGGTACCACTGGGGTGCAGGCACCCCCCCACTCCCACCCCACGTGGAGAGGCGCGCGTCTCCCGCAGTGGGGTGGGGGCACCCAGCACACCGCCCCAGCGTGTGGCAGGGGGGCAAACGCCGCCCTGGCCACCGTGCGAAGCCCCCCGGGAGCCTTGGCGGGGGGCGAGGTGCCAGCGGAGGCCGGCGCAGGGCACTCGCAAGGGCCTCTTGGCTGCAAAGGCTGGGAAAAGGGCAGGCAGTTCCTGCCGGCAGCCCGGATGCCATGGTGATGGGCTGCTGCTGCCGGCATGAATACCCATGAGCCGGGGGGTGGGGGGAGCGGGGAGGCCACGTCGAGCTGTGCCCTGAATGCAAAGACCCCCCCTGCCACGTCCCGGAGGCACAAAGGAGGGTGGCCATGCGTGGGGCTCCGGTGGGAGCAGGCGGCAAGCGGGGCTCAGCGGGGGGGGTCAGCGGGGGGGCTCAGCGGGGCACCCCGTCACACCGCCCCGGGGTGCGGGGTTGGGGTCCGGGATGAGGGTGGGATGGACAGGGGCTAGAAGCGGTTCCCTTGGTAACGGCCGGTCCCAGTTTCCACCAATCGATGTGTTGGCGTGAGCGCGTGGGCTGGGGGGGCTCGTGGCCTACATAAGCGCCCACGCCGGGGCCCCCGGCAGATGCTCTTGCCAAGCCATGGGCAGGCTGACCGGCCCCTGGCCCGTGGCCACCGGCCACTGGGGCTGCACCGCCGCTGCCTTCCTCCTCCTCCTCCTCACCGTGCGAGCCGGTAAGGGTGACCGTGGTGGGGGTTAGGGATCCCCATGCCGTGGGTCCTGCCGCCCTGGCCGGTGGCTGAGCACGGTTCTCCAGCGGCCGTCGCGGTGCCTGGGAAGGGATGGATGCGGCTCCTGGACGTGCCGTGCCCCACGGGGAGAGCTAGGCTGTGCTCGGCACCGCGGGCAACGCTGGCTGGCACCGCAGGGAGAGGGGGTCGCGCTCCCCTTCCCCATCCCTGCTCAGCCGGGCTTAAGCTGGCGCTGGGAAGGGTAATCCGCCGGATCGCTCGCCGGGGAGATGGGGATTTGAGAGAGATCGGGCCAAATTCACCCGGGGAGGGGGATGCTCGGGGGAGTGGGTGGGAGTTGTGCCAGGCATGAGGGAGAGGAGGAGAGGGAGGAAGGATCCCCGTGTCCGCAGGAGCACGGAGACCCCAGTCCGTGGTCCCTATCCCCAGTGAGCCTGGCACTGCGGGGACACGGACACGGGGGGACGGTTACACCCCCGGTGCGGGCCCAGGCCAGGCTGCCGGCTCACGCAGCCAGAGGAGGGGACCGAGACTTGGCGGGGCAGGAGGTGGAGGTTCACGGCATCAGCGGGGAGCCAGGGATCACGCCGGGAGCAGGCACGGTGCGGCAGCTGCCTGCTCAGCGGCACCGACCCGCCACCACGCCGGGGCAGCTGGCGTGTCCCCAGGCTGCTTGGACCATGGGGACCCCACCCCGGGTGTGGGGGCAGAATGTTCCTGGCCCCCTGCACCCACGGGCTGTCATGTGCCCTACGTGTCGGACTGGGATACAGGGGGTCCGGGGCAATGCCTAGGGCTCGCTCTGCACCCACCGGCGCTGGCAGACCGGGCTGCAGGCCAGCGCTGCCCGGCACAGGGCCATTTCCCAGCACGTCCCAGCCCGGGACATGGTGGTCTCAGCCCTCCTGCTGCAGAAAAGCTGTTTTTTGGCTCCCGAGGACACAAATGTCCCCATGTCCCCTCGTTGTCCCCACACCCCCTTGGCACCAGCCAGCCCTTTGGCACTGGGGGGAGCGGAGAGAGGATGCGCACAAAGCCAGGGTTCCCCAGCCCCCCGTGGCCCCACGGCCGGTGCTCCAGCGCCCCATTCCCGGTTCCCGGGGTGCAACGCTGGGACAGTCCCATCTCCTCACAGCCCAGAAAGCCGACGTGAGCGGCGAGGCCACGGCAGCCACCATCAACCACTCGCTGACGCTGCTGCAGCAGCTGCAGGAGCTGCTGCAGAACGGCAACGGCAGCGACTCGGTGCTGTGGGTGCGCACGACCGCTTCCGACGAGGCCAAGGTCTTCCACACCCACCAGCTGCTTCTCAGCCTCCAGAGCGAGGTCTTCGAGAGCCTCCTGCGCAACCAGAGCGTCATCACCCTGCACGAGCCGCCCGAGACCGCCGCCCTCTTTGAGAAGTTTATCAGGTACCTGGGGGACCCCATGGGATGGGGACAGCAGGAGGGATGCAGCTCCCCTGCGAAGTGTGGGAATCCCAGGGATGGGGATGCCCAGAGGGATGCAGCCAAGGAGGGGAGATGTTCTCTTGAGGACCAGAAGGACCTGGATGCCTGGAGGAATGTGGGCAAGGAGAAGGGATGCTCCCCTGCGGACCTCATGGGATAGGGATACCCAGAGGGATGCAGCCAAAGGAGGAGGATGCTCTCCTGGGTACCACAGGAACCTCATGGGATAGGGATACCCAGAGGGATGCAGCCAAAGGAGGAGGATGCTCTCCTGGGTACCACAGGAACCTCATGGGATAGGGATAACCAGAGGGATGCAGCCAAAGGAGGAGGATGCTCCCCTGAGGACCGTGAGGACTCCAGAGATGGGGATGCCCAGAGGGATGCAGCCAAGGAGGGGAGATGGTCTCCTGGGGACTAGAAGGACCCCATGGGATGAGCATGTTGGGAGGGATGCAGCCAAGGAGGCAGGATGCCACCCTGGGGACTCCACAGAATGGGATGCCTGGAGGAGTGTGGCCAAGGAGAGGGGATGCTCCCCTGGGGACCATGGGGATGCCATGGGATAGGGATACCTGGAAGGATGCAGCCAAGGAGGGGAGATGGTCTCTTGGGGACCCTGGGAATGGGGATACCCAGAGGGATGCAGCCAAGGAGGGAGACGTTCTCTTGGGGACCAGAATGACCTGAATGCCTGGAGGAATGTGGGCAAGGAGAGAGGATGCTCCTCTGGGGACTGTGGGGAAGCCAAGGGATAGGGATACCCAGAGGGATGCAGTCCAGGAGGGAGGATGCTCCCCCCGGGAGCTGCCGGAACCTTGTGGCTGGGCTGGGCAGGGGACTGGGGGACACCAACATCACCGCCACTCTGCCCCAGGTACCTGTACTGCGGCGGGGTCTCCATCCTGCTGCACCAAGCCATCCCCATGCACCAGCTGGCCAGCAAGTACCGGGTGTGGGGGCTGCAGCGCGGCGTGGCCGACTACATGAGGACCCACCTGGCCAGCGAGTCGAGCCAGGGCCACGTGGTGGGCTGGTACCACTACGCCGTGGGCATCGGGGACGCAGCGCTGCAGGAGACCTGCCTCCAGTTCCTGGCCTGGAACCTCTCGGCCGTGCTGGGCAGCGTCGAGTGGAACTCGGTGAGCGTGGAGCTGCTGCTGCTGCTGCTGGAACGCTCCGACCTGGTGCTGCACAGCGAGCTGGAGCTCTACACCGCCGTGGAGGCTTGGCTGAGCCGCCGGCAGCCCGAGGGTCCCGTAGCCGAACGGGTGCTGCGTGCCATCCGGTACCCCATGATCGCGCCCAGCCAGCTCTTCCGGCTGCAGGCGCAGTCGGCGGTGCTGGCACGGCACTACGGAGCGGTGCAGGACCTGCTTTTCCAGGCTTTCCAGTTCCACGCTGCTTCCCCCCTCCATTTCGCCAAGTATTTCGACGTCAACTGCAGCATGTTCCTGCCCCGCAACTACCTCGCCCCCAACTGGGGCTCCCAGTGGGTCATCAACAACCCGGCGCGGGATGACCGCAGCACCAGTTTCCAGACCCAGCTGGGTCCCAGCAGCCACGACGCCGGTAAACGGGTGACCTGGAACGTCCTCTTCTCGCCGCGCTGGCTGCCCGTCAGCCTCCGCCCTGTCTACTCGGACTCGGCCTCGAGCGCCGTCCAGCCGGTGCGCATCGAGGACGGTCGCCCCCGGCTCGTTATCACCCCGGCCATGAGCAGCCCCGACTTTGCCGGCGTCAGCTTCCAGAAGACGGTGCTGGTGGGGGTCCGGCAGCAGGGCCGCGTGCTGGTGAAGCACGCCTACAGCTTCCACCAGAGCTCGGACGAGGCGGCCGACTTCCTCGCCCACGCCGACCTGCAGAAACGCGCCTCCGAGTACCTCATCGACAACTCCCTGCACCTCCACATCATCATCAAGCCCGTCTACCACTCCCTCATCAAGACGAAGAAGTAACGAGGCCGAGCTGGGTCCCGCTGCTGGGACTGGCTCCAACCCCGCCGGGGGGCCTCACACTTGGTCCTCCTACTCGTAGGTAGATGGAGGTCCCCACACCAGGGGGCCCCAGGGCTGCTCTCCCCTCCCCGATTGTCCCTTCTGTCCCTGCAGGGAGTTGGGGACACTGGTCCTCCCTGATTGTCCATCCTGTCCTCTTTTCTGTCTCTGCGGGGAGTTGGGGATGCTGGGACCCCTCCCCGATTATCCTTCCTCTCACCATTGCTGTCTCTGCAGGAAGTTGGGGACACTAAGACCCCTCCCTCATTGTCCCTTCTATCCCTGCGGAGAGCTGGGGACACTGGTCCTCCCAGATTGTTCATCCTGTCCCCATCGCTGTCCCTGCGGGGAGTTGGGGATGCTGGGACCCCTCCCCAGTTATCCCTGCTGTCCCCATCAGGGGGGACACTGTGAGCCCCCCAGCCCCATCCCAGAGGTGCAGGAGGTGAAACGTGCAGCCCACAGCCACAGGCACATCCTGGGCTCACAAACCCTGAGGGGGGAGAGGGTGGGGACAGGGACAGCCCGGCCCTCCTGTGATGCCCCCCCTGTGGCACCGGGGTCCCCCTGTGCCAGGCAGCGAGGCTGCGGTGCTGGGTCTGCTGGGTACCCCCGCAGCAGCCCCCCTGGGTCCGGTGGGTGTGTGCCCAGGCTGGGGGGGTGTCCCAGCTGCCTCTCCTGGTGGAGGAGGCTTGGGGGGCACCGTCCCCGCTCACGGCCGGCAGCTGCCCCATCCCTGTCCGGGCACCCCCATCCCCCTTCCTAATAAAAGCTGAAAACAAGCGTGGGGAGTGTGGGGGTCTCTGGGGGGGAGGGTGTCCCTGTCTTTGGGGGTGCACAGCCACCACACCACTCCCCAGTTCAGTGCGCCTCCCTTTAATGGAACCCCTCGGAAGGACAAAGACCCCTCTGACCGCCCTGTGCCCCGGCAGCCGCATCGGTCCGGGTGCTGAGCACCCACCAGGACCCTTCCCAGAGCAGACACGTGGCTCTGGTGAGGGTCACAGCCCGGCACTGCTGCGTCCCTCCCGGGGCACCCCTGTTCCCCCAGTCCCAGGGCAGTGGGTGGGATTCCCTCTCCCGCTCTGGGGAAGGGTCCTGCCGGGAGGGTTCACCCCCAGCCCCGGCCATGCCAGGGCCCCATCCCGCTGCCGACAGCCGTGCCGTGGGGGGAGCGCAACCGGCGCCTCGTTACTGATTGCCGTGGAGTAAGCAGGCCGGGGGGGCTGCTGTGTTTACCCAGCGCTGATAACCCCAGCCCGGGCACCGCGGGCGGCTCTCACAGGGATATCAGCGGGATGGGGGTTCGTTCCGCATCGCTCTCCAGCTGGGGAGGGACACAGGACCCCGCTGCCGCACCGAGCTGCCCCCCCCGGGCTGGGGGATGCTCCGGGGGACACCCTGCTGCCCTCCTGGGCTGGGGGATGCTCCGGGGGACACCCTGCTGCCCTAGGCGCTGGCTTTGCTCTGTGGTCTGGCCCGAGGAGGGGAGATGAAGAGGGAGAGGACGCGACTTTCCCACCCTCTGCTCAACCCCTCTGTGACAAAACAGGAAGCGTGATGCGGAAAACTCGTGTTTATTCACCCCGAGGAAAACAATAATCAGGAGGGCGAAGGGTCGGGGAGCATCGGGGGCCGGGGCGGGGGTTGCTGCACGACCCACCGCTGCTGTGGTGGTTACGGCTCCTGCCAAGGGAGCAGGCGTGGGGTCAGGACCCTCCGCTTGTCACCCACGGAGGCAGAGACCCCCAGGAGCTTGGGGACAGCAGCCTCGTCCCCACACTCCGGAGCAGCACTGACCTTGGCATCCTCCTCCTCCTCGGGCAGCTGGCTCTGTTCCCACGCCGCAGCCGCCTGCTCTCCCGCACGGTCTTGACCCTGGAAGGCAGAGGCTGATCCCTCAGTCCCTGCTGGGGCTCCTCCCGTCCCCACCGGTACCTTGTCACGCCGGCGCTGGGGCTCTTCCCGCACCCTCCTCTGCCGCTCCGCTTCCACCGCCTGGAAGAATTCCCTGCGAACGCGGTCGAGCACCTCCTCGGGCTTCTCCTCCACCTTGCCTTCCCGGCCCTCCGACCTGGCGCGCTCCTTCAGCCGCATTTCCCGGTGCCGGGCCTCCAGGATCTTCTCCCGCTTCGTCTCCCGCTCGAACATCTGGGGCAGAGCGGGGGGTTGAAGGGGGCAGGGTGAGCAGGGGACCCCGCGGGGCTCGCTGGCAGAGCTGCCGTGCCCGGTGCCAGCCGTGCCGAGGGCTTTGCCGTGCCCTGGCACGGCAGCTCGTGGCTCCGAGCGCACGTACGGCCGTGGCCAACGTCTTCTCGTTCCTCTGGAGCGTGCAGAGCCCGGAGGAGATTTCCAGGAGGGAGACGGTGCCCAGCTTCGAGCCGCAGCCGACGACGCGCCCGTTGTCCTGCAGCCGAAGGCTGGAGAGGGGCTCGTCGCAGACCTGGGGAGGGAGGACAGGGATGGGGGGTGGCACTTATCCCTGACCTGATGTCCCCGTGGGGACGAGCAGGATGAGCCAACAGCGGGAAACCCACGCGTTTGCCGACAGCAGGAGCCTACGCGCAAGGTTTTGGGCGCACCGGGCGCCCGGCACGGCTCGGGGAGGAGGGGATGGATGCTCCTCGATGGAGCTTATCCTGAGCTCCGCGCGGGTGGGATGGGAGTCCGTCCCCTGGCTCTGCCTGCTCCGTGCAGGGCAAGGTGGCTGGGGGCAGGCCCCGCTCCCCTCCCGGGGCGAGGGACCCAGAGCCGGTGGGTGCCAACCTTCAGGCTGAGGGAGGGGTCTTTCTGCTTGAAGAGGAAGTCCCAGACGTCCAGGACCCCGTCCGACCTGGTGGTGAAGAAGACGCCCGGCCTCACGGTGCTCCAGCACCCATCCGTCAGGTAGGAGAGGTGGTACCTGCCGGCAGACCCGACGCGGTGGGGACGGTCCCACCGCTGCGCACACAGCTCTGCCTCGGTGACCGTCCCACCACCTCCACCCCGACCTCGGTGGACCATAGAATCACGGAATTGTTCTGGTTGGAAAAGCCCTTTAGGATCACCGAGTCCAACCGTTACCCCCACACTGCCAAACCTGCTGACCCACGTCCCCGAGCACCTCACCCACGTCTCTTAAACCCCTCCCGGGATGGTGACTCCCTGGGCAGCCCGTTCCAACGCCTGACAGCCCTTTCCCTGAAGGAATTTCCCAAATATCCAACCTAAACCTCCCCTGACACAACCTGAGGCCGTTTCCTCTTGCCCTGTGACCTGGGAGAAGAGACCGACCCGCCCCCTCTCTGCACCCTCCTTTCAGGGAGTTGTAGGGAGCGACAAGCTCTACGACCCCCCCCAGGTCCTTTTCCGCTGGGCAGCTTTCCAGCCCCTCATCCCCACGCCTGGAGCGTTGCAGGAGGTTGTTGTGGCCCAGGTTCCCGGCACTTGGCCTTGAACCTCATGGAATTGGCCCCGGCACGTGGATCCAGCCTGTCCGGATCCCTCTGCAGAGCCTCGGGCAGGTCAGCACTCCCACCCAACCTGTCACCCGCAAACTGGCTGAGGGTGCAGCCCCCCACCCAGGTCATCGATCAGGATGTTGCGGAGAACCACAACTGCTGGTTTTCTGCCCCCAGAACGCGTTTCCGCCAACCAGCAGAATCTCTCACGCACACCCACGCCTACTTGGTCTGCATGATGGGCGATTCCTTCATCTCCTCGGACCAGATCCGAGCAGTCCAGTCGCCGACCGTCAGGAAGACTTTGGGGCAGAAGGGGTTCCTGGCCAGCGCGTACACAGGTCCGTGGTGGCCGCTGTAGGTGCTGGTGATTTTTTCGGGGGGTGTCTTGGCCTTGCGGTTGCAGGCGATGACGATGCCTTGCTCTGTGCCCACCATGAACTTGGTCGGCTGAGGGTGGGAGCGGGAGAGAGAGCAGGTTGGCACCCCACGGTGCAGGGGGCAGTGGGGCAGCAAAGGGCTTCGCTGTCCAAGCAGGGGGGAGAGGCTGCAGCAGCAGCGCTTGGGTGAACGGAGCCCCGGGTCCCGCTGCGATCGGGGGGATTTAGAGACAGAAATGCCAGCAAGATGACGTGTTTCGGGAGAATGTCAACCCCTGATTCCTAAAGATGGGTGAGGACGTGCTACAGGCTGCAGCGCTGGGTCACTCTGGGCATCAGGTGCTTGTGGGGTGTCCCTGGGGTGACGCGGGGGGGACCGGGCACTGCCTGCCCGGCTTGGGTTGGTTCGGCTCCTGCCCGTGGCCATGTGCAGGGGGGGCGATGCCGACGGCGGGGCAGGGGGGCTCACCATGGTGGGCTCGAACTCCAGCGCCACGGCGCCCAGGGCGTTCTCCAGGAGCCCTTGCCGGGTGATGTCCAAGACCAGCCTCTCGGTGGGCTCGGAGAGCTTGCGGATGTCCCACCACAGGACCTGCACGGGACAAGCAGCGGGATGCAGGGCTGCTCCCGGCTCAGCCGCGGGTGCTGGGGAGCCGAGTGCCCTGGAGCCAGCCTGTGCTGCCAGCCTGGGGTCTGGTTGGCCAGGGGCTGGGGGCCTGGTTCCCATGCCGCAAGGGGCAGGGGAAGGTCTTTTGGGGTGCCAGCGTGTCCCCTGCCTGCGTTCCTGGCACCCTGCCCTGCCCTTTACCTGCCCGTCGGTGGAGGCCGAGAAGCACTCCATGCCCGTTTTGGACGGCAGCCAGATAGCTCCGTACACGGGATCCCTGTGGCTGACCTCCACGGCGGACACCTCCACGGGCAGCCCCCCTTTCCTGGTGTCCCAGTAAGCTGGGAAGGGAAAAGAGCTGTCAAGACCCCGCGCCGGCTCACTCGCGGGGTTCCTTCGCTTGTCACACGTTTCCCGAGGAGATGCTGCCCCACTGCCCAAGCCGGAACGGGGAGCAAACGTCACCGTGTGCTCCCCTTCCCGGCGTTTCCCACCCCCAGGCCCACGCACGTGCCCCGCGGGCTGCTGCGACGACCGAGCGGTGACGCGGTTTGCACCATCTGCCAAGGCCGAGCCGGACGGTGGCAACGGTAAACAACGGCGGCGTTTCCGCAGCCATCATCTCGCGCTGGCAGATGCACTGCAATCCCCAGAGGCAACAAATCACCGCCCCCCCCCCCCCGGCTCCCCCCTGCTCTGCACAAGGGGTTGCAGCAGGAAAAACCACGGTCTAAGCCCCCTCCTGTCGCCTAACGGTGGCTCGTGCGCTCGACGCTGTTAAAAACCAGCCGGTGCGGCTTGACCCGGGCGGTGTCCCCCTCCTGCGTGCCCGAAGGGTGCCCGCTAACGAAGGCAGGTCCCGGCTAATGAAGACAATCCCCCGCGGACAGCCCCAGCCGTCCCTTCCCCGTCTCCCCCTCGGCCAGGGCAGAGGCCAAGGCCACAGCGCAGCACTGGCCGCGGTTCAGCGAAGGTTGGCCACCCGGGGCCGCCGGGGCACCGAGCCGCACGCCTTCCCTCTTCCCGGCTACTAATTAGGCAATTGGATGCGACGGGGGGTGCCCCGTGCCACGCGCCCGGGGAGCACGGCGGGGAGGTGCCTCCCCTCCGCCACCTGCGGAGCGTGCGGTACCCCGTAAGGCACGTGCTGTCGCATCCGATCGCGGCTGGATGCGGCAGGGACAAGGTCAGAGGGAGCGCAGTGAAATCCAAGGGCTCGCGTGTCCACGGCAGCAACAGAGCCGTAAACGAGGCCGGCAAACGGGGCCCTTTTCCAAGCACTTGAAACAACGGGGCACGAACAATCCAGCGCAAGAAGCGATGGCAGCTCTCCTGGGATTTTGCCGTGCAAAATTCCGGGGTCGTGGACGAGGCGGGGGCCCAGCACGTGTGCTGCTCAGCCGTCGGATCCAGCAATCCCCGCCGGGCCTCAAGTTGTGCCGGGGGAGGTTTAGATGGGATATTTGGGAAATTCCTTCCTGGAAAGGGCTGTCAGGCGTTGGAACGGGCTGCCCAGGGAGGTGGGGGAGTCACCACCCCGGGAGGGGTTTCGGAGCCGTGTGGACGAGGTGCTCGGGGACGTGGGTCAGCGGGTTTGGCAGTGCGGGGTTAAGGGTTGGACTCGGTGATCCTAAAGGGCTTTTCCAGGCTAAACAATTCCGTGATCCTGACCCATCTTCCTTACCCATCTGCCCGTTGTAGCATCCTCCCACCAGGACGTGCGAGTCTTTGGGGTTGTACTCCAGGATCACCAGGGGCGATGTCGGCTTGAGAACGAGCTCCGGCTTGTTGGGGTTTTCTGCCAAGAAGGGGCGAGTAAGGAACAAAGTGCACAGGCAGTGCAGAGGGCGAGACCCCTGCCCCTCAACCAGCCCCCCCATGCCCCGCTCCCTGCCACGCCGGCGCTCGTCCAGCCGTGCTGGATGAGGAGCTGGTGAGCCGCCACGTCACCTTCTCCAGGGAAGAGATCTGGCTGGTCCTCACCCGCCAGCCCGGGGATAGACCCCCGGTACCCCAATCCCCGGTACCCTGACCCCTCTTCTTGGTGTATTTCAGCCCAAAATACAACAGGTCTGAGAGTCTTTGACGGAGCAGGGCAGTTCTCAGCCTGGGCTTGTGCTGCCTTTTCCTACATCCAGCACAAATGGACCGTATAAACACCAGAACCACCGCGGAGGAGCGCAGCTCAGCTGCCCGGTGTGCCCACAGGCACTCGAGCTCACGTAGTGGGATTTTAGCGGACGTTTTCCAGCTTTCAGGCCCCATTTCTCCCCTTCCCTGCATCGATCTGTGGGCAGAGCAGAAACCCAGCCCCCGCTCACCCCTCCCGGAGCACCGCGCGGCCTCCTTACACGCTTCGAAGGCACAAAGTGCTTCCCGGCGGCTGCGTTACTGACTGCTGCCTTTTCCCTTCCCCTTACCGAGATCCCAGATGTACGAGTCAAAGCTCATGTCTTTCACATTTTGCTGGAACTCCAGGCTGGAATAAGCCACTGCCAGCTTCTTGTACGTGTCAGGGTGCCAGGAGAGATGCGTGGCCGTCCTCTTGGTTCCGTTTGGATCCCTTTTTAATAACAGGACATCAAAGCAAGCTGTTAGCATGCTGACAGCTTTGCCGTGCCCTGGGGGGGCTGTCTCCCGAAGCAAACTGTGGGAAGCACAATTAAAACAAGCTGCAGCCCTTGAGCACTGAGAGCGGGAAACGATCCTCTTGGGGGTTGGGCGGGGGGAGAAGAGTTGATGATTTAATAAAGTGTTTCCAGTTATATGTTTCTAAGAATCCAATTACGTTACTGGATCTGACTTCTAGAAATGGCCTAAAGCCCCTGGCGCTCGACCACGAGCTCTGAGGCACCAAAACACCATCCTGCCTACAGGGCTCTTCGGAGATGCTCAGAGCTGCATCCGTCCTCGGACCCTGGTACCTATCTCCGAGGTTCCTGGGCTGGGAGAGGAGGAACGGATGGAGTTACGGAGCAGGGGGGCGGCAGCAGGTCTCTCCATCCATAAACCAATCCAGCACCACCCCAAAGCCGCCAGGTTTTCCACTTCCACAGCATCCAAAGGCAGTTTAACGCCTGCTGTGGATCTGGAGAGCCCAGCTACCTGATGACATTGATGGTTTTTGCGGAGGGGGGCTCGTCATCCACCTCTGCCATCTCCTCCTCTCCAAAGTACTCCTCGTAGATGTCGATGGCGTTGTTCTGCTTGATGCAGTGCTCCATCAGCTGCAGGGAAAGCACAGGCCATGCCTCCAGGGTGATGGAGCCGGCAGCGGGTGCGAAGGGGGCTCTGGCAGTGGGATACAGGAAGGAGGGGGGTCGGGCAGGGCCTTACGGTGCCGAGGTGCGTGATGGTGTTGATGTAGTTTTCATCTTTCTCCACTTTCTTCCTGAAGCGGATAGTCTGCTCCACGTCCTGCGGGTCGATGTCCCTGGGCCAGCTGCCCTCCACGTGGTTGACGCCGCGGGATTGCACCTCCACTCGCTCCGTGTTGACCTGGGGGGGCGGCACGGAGAAAGCAGGGCAGGAACCTGGGCCGAGAAGGTGCAAACACAGCTTCTCCCCCTCGCAGGGTGCTGCCCCTCGCCCCCCGTGGAGCAGCCCCTGGGCCGCCCTTACCTCGTGCTCCGACACGGTGCTGGTGTGCTGGACGTAGCTGTCCACGGGGTTCCTCAGCACGAAGGCGCTGGCCATGCTGGGGTCGGGGGGGATGTCCACGTCGACCTCGGCCGCCCGGTCGGAGAAGTGGCATGGCCGGCCGAACTCGCTGCGCCGCCGCGTGTACGCGTAGATGATCTCCATGGCGGCCCCGGGCCGTCCGGCTGAGGGGGTTGAGGGGGCCGAACGGATCGGGGGGGCCGAAAGGGATCGGGGGGGCCTTTGGGGGGTGTCCCCTCGGCAGCACGGGACGTCCCCGCTCTCCTCCCGAGGACCCAGGCGTGCGGGTGAGGCCCGGCCACACGGGGAGCCACCGGCAGGGCCGCGGCGGCCGTTGCCCGGCAACGCCGGGGGAATCACGTGGCGCGGCCGCCATGTTGGGGAGTTCAAGGCGGTGATGCCACCGCTCGCCGCCATACTGGGAGGGTAAAACCTGGGTTAATGAGGGGGTGCAATTAGCACCGGGTAGTGGGGGGGGTCAGCGGCGCCCTAAAATGGGGGGGGGGGGGGAGGCTCTGCTGCCAGCCCCAGCCCCAGCCCGGGCCTCGTCTCTGTGTGTGGGGACTGGGCTGTGGCCTGGTGCCTGCAGCCCCAGCAAGGGGACCCCAGCCCCACGGCGGGGCCACCCTCCCCGCTCCCCCCGGCCCGTCCTGCCACAGCCCTCGGCCGGGGGGGGGTCGTCAAGCTGCGGCTTCTGCTGGAGCTGGGAAGTTCCTGGGGGAGCTGCCGTGCGGGTGCCACGTCCCTAGAGCCGGCGGGGGTCACCCCCCCCCGCCCCCCTCCCATGGCTGCAGGCCCCCAACGGCCTGGGACCCCCACCCCAGGTCCGGTGCCCACCGGCTGCCCGGGCCTGGCGCCGCTCCCCCGGCACCCGCTGCGACGCAGAACGGCCGGGGAAGGAGGCCAAGGCGCAGCTCTCTGCTCCCTTCCCAGCGCCCTGCGGTCAGCAGCTGCTGACCCTCCCTCTGCCCCTGCGCCCCCAAAGCCCGTGTGTCCCCCCCCAGCGCTCACAGGCCTGAAACGGCTCCAACCACCCCCCCCCCCCCCAGCCCAAAACTAGTCCAAGCTGCAGCCGCGGGATTTAAACCCAATTAAAACCGGCTTTGACCGCAGAGAAACGCTGGGAGCGGCGCTTGCAGCACGGCGTCTGCGCTGGGCATGGAAAATCCCCGCCTGGCAGAGGCGGCACGGCGGGATGGGCACAGGGCAGGGCTGGGTATGGAGCAGGGATGGGTACGGAGCAGGGATGGGCACGGGGCAGGGCTGGGCACGGAGCAGGGATGGGCACGGGGCAGGGATGGGCACGGGGTAGGGATGGGTACGGAGCAGGGATGGGCACAGGGCAGGGCTGGGTATGGAGCAGGGATGGGTACGGAGCAGGGATGGGCACGGGGCAGGGCTGGGCACGGAGCAGGGCTGGGCACGGAGCAGGGATGGGCACGGGGTAGGGATGGGCACGGAGCAGGGATGGGCACGGGGCAGGGCTGGGCACGGAGCAGGGATGGGCACGGGGCAGGGATGGGCACGGAGCAGGGATGGGCACGGGGCAGGGATGGGCACGGAGCAGGGCTGGGCACGGAGCAGGGATGGGTACGGAGCAGGGATGGGTATGGAGCAGGGATGGGCAAGGGGCAGGGCTGGGTATAGAGCAGGGCTAGGCACGGAGCAGGGCTGGGCACGGGGCAGGGCTGGGTACGGGGCAGGGATGGGCACGGAGCAGGGATGGGCAAGGGGCAGGGATGGGCAAGGGGCAGGGATGGGTATAGAGCAGGGCTGGGCACGGAGCAGGGCTGGGCACGGGGCAGGGATGGGCACGGGGCAGGGATGGGCACGGGGCAGGGATGGGCACGGAGCAGGGATGGGCAAGGGGCAGGGATGGGCACGGGGCAGGGATGGGTACGGAGCAGGGATGGGCAAGGGGCAGGGATGGGCACGGGGCAGGGATGGGTACGGAGCAGGGATGGGCATGGAGCAGGGCTGGGCACGGGGCAGGGATGGGCACGGAGCAGGGATGGGCACGGAGCAGGGATGGGCAAGGGGCAGGGATGGGCACGGGGCAGGGATGGGTACGGAGCAGGGATGGGCATGGAGCAGGGATGGGCACGGGGCAGGGATGGGCACGGGGCAGGGATGGGCACGGGGCAGGGCAGCCCAGAGAAACCTGCCAGGAGCAGGTAGGTTTAGTACAAGTGTTTATTATCTTTTCCCCAGAGGGCACATACAAATCAGGCCGGACTCCGGCTCCTAACGAGGTTAGTTCACATGCGTTTAAAAACAGCTCTTCTACCGGTACCGTTACATCCAAACATTAAAAGCCGAAAATAAGATAAAGTAAAATCCCCTGGAAGCTTCCAACAGCGAGCAATGCTAGTCACACGTAACACGGGGCGTTAGGGGAGCGGAGGGATGCACACTTATCTTTAAAAGACACAGTGAGTCACCGCTATCAAGTAAGAAAGCCCCCGGCTCACCGAGGGGGACAGCCTGGCCAGCCCGGGGGGCTACCCGGCTGCAGCACTGTTAGCCAAAGCGGGAAGGGATGGAAAAACCACCGGCAGCAGCACAGGGTGGCTGCTAATCGCTACTAGGCAGCGAGGAAGAGAGCTGGAGCAAACCCAGCCCCGGCCGAGGCACCGCTGCGGTGGTATCCAGAGCTGAACTCACCCTGGGCGGGGGCAGAGGGAGCAGAGGGGGGAGAACACCCATCACCCTGTCAGCAGCCTTTGGGCTGGGTGACCTGGGTCCATCCCCAGTCGGTGGGATGGAGCAGGAGCTCTCCCAGCCCACAGCGAGCGAGGGGCTGCCGTGGGGAAGGGGCCTTTGCTCGCATCCTCCCGAGGTTCCCGGGGCAGCCTGTACCGAAACGGGCAGCCACGGAGGATCCAGCTCTGCTCATGCTGGTTCCTGGCTCCTTGGCCCCCAGAGCTGCTTAGCCTGAGCCCTGGCAACGCTGGCCAAGCCAGCCACGGCAGCAGGACCATCCCCTCCCCTCCCGGGGACCACATCCTGCCCCGGGGATGCTGGAGTTGTCCCTAACCCTCTCCCAGGGGATTCGTGGCTACGCCAGGGCTGTCCTGCAGAAGGAGGGGAGCCCGCCCCAGCCCATGCTGCCGGCTCGACCGTCCTGGGGAGCCGAAATTGCCAAAAAACAGCCTATAAACCAGCCAAAAACCTGCTACCAACATGCACCGCGGCACACCCCCGCTGGAACCGAGGCAGCGAGTCCAACGGCGCCTCTGCCCTGCGGAGAACTCCTCAAACCCAGGAGCAAAGCAAACTAAAACCAGCAAGGCCAAAACATCCCTAATTCTACAGCCTCTGGGCCAGGGCAGCTCCTGCTGGGGTGGGGGGCAGCGACGTGGGGCACCGGAGCCTGGCAGCCGGTGTCACCATCCAGGGGTGGCAAAGCCGCTCGTGGGCATCGGGAAGGGGCTGGGATCACTAGTGGTTGGTACTGCATTGCTACGGGAGTGAAGGAGCCGCTGCCCCGGACCCTCCCCGAGGGGCTGGGGGCAGCCCCCTGGTCCTGGGCTTTGTGCTCCAGGCAGAGGGAGCCGGAGAAGACCCCCTTCCGTGGCATAAAAACATCCCCGAGCTGGTGCAGACGGGGAGGGAATGGAGAAGCCGACGCCGCGGGGGGAAGCGTCTCCGGTTTTCCCGGCACACCGGGAGCCCGGCCGCGGTGCTGCCCGGCGTTCGGCCCCGGGGTCGCTGTCAGCCGAAAGGCAGGAAGACTTGAGACCGAGCAGAAGCTGCCGAGGGGGAGAGGAGGGTGCGCAGAGCACGGCAGGGGGGGCTGCAGGGCTCCCCGCTGCTCGGGCTTGTCCTCTGGGCTTCCCACCGCGTCTGTTCCAGGTGTCTTTGGTTTCCATCACAGAAACGCCGGCGGCATTTTCTCCTCCTCGGGGCGAGCGCGTTAGGCTGGGAACTCGGTGCCGTGGTGCCTGACGTGCTCATCGGTGACGGACAGGTAGGTGGCTCGCATGCTGGGGGAGTACTGCGGAGAGAGGACATGGGGGGTCAGCATACACCCCCACCCCCGAAGAGCCCCCCTGCCAGCTGCATCCAACCCCTGCACCACCGCCTGCTGCTGAGCCTCCGGAGAAAGCCAGAGGATGGGAAGATTGCTTCCTGTGGGTATTAATCCCCAGTTCATCTGCCAGGCTGCCATGGGGCGTGGCGGGGGGGGGCGCAGAGCTTGGTCACAGCCTTTTTGGGGGCTGGAAGACACCCCCACCCCCAGCCAAGACACTCCAAGTGCTTCAGGTCACTGGGATGCGGGCAGGTTTGTCCTCCTCCACCTTCCCGGCTCCAGCCTGGCGCCGAATTCAGCCCCCCCTCCCCAAATCCGGATGCATCTGATCCTGGGGGGCTCTCACCAGGATGCCAGCCCCAGGCTGGAGTGCCTGGCACGGGGACGGGTCTCAGTGGGATCTGCCCCCCTGTCTGCAACCACTCCCGGGGGAAAACTGGGGCTCACCGCGTGCCTGCGCCGGCAACTGCTGAACCCCGGGGCTCCCCAGCAAGGGCAAAGCCCCCCCCCAGCACCGGTGGCAGTCAGCCCAGGGCTGAGGCCAAAGCCTCCAGCCCCCCCCATCCTACCAACGCTGCGGAATTACATCTCTCCGGGGCGGGGGGGACACCCCAGCCAGGCATTAAGGAAGATTATTCCGAGTTTGTTATTTTGGACCGTGAAAGTCCTTCCTCAGGGATCTAAGTCCTGGTTAAATTAGACCATTCAGGGCGGGGAGAAGTGCTCAAATTAATCCCCCCCCCCTGTTCATGTGTGTCCCCCCCCCGCCGGGGAAGAGGCTCGCCAGCTGCCAGGTCTGCGCAGCGGGACGATTCCCGCGCTGGCACAGCTCCACGCTTTCACCTGACGGCAAAACCCCTCCCCGGAAGGGATGAGCACGGTGTCCGTGCCACGGCAGCATGCCCGGACCCGGGGGGAGCCGGGGGGGGGGGGCATTCCTGCTTTGGCTGGAAGCATCGAAGCAGATTAAATGCTGTTGGAAAAGGGGAAAAACTGTGCCGAGAAGGGGCTGGAGATGGGATCCGTTTCCACTCCCAACAGAGCTGCAAATCCTCCTGTACCCGGCCCTGGGGATAAAAGGTGGGCACGTCCCTCCCGAGCCATCCGCGCCGTCCCCAGAACCAGCCCCACGGGAAAGGGGATGGAGGGAGGCACCGAGGAGGGGAAGGAGGATGGGAACCGAGCTGCTGCCCCGGGATGAGGAGGGAGAAGGAAGCGGCTGAACTTACTCTTGATGGGCAACTTAGCTCCAAAATAATTGATGCAAAAAAAACACAAAAAAAGGAAGAAATTAAAGAAAATAAAGCAGGTGTTAACAGTGGGGGGGTGGGCTTAAATAAACACGGGGGGAGGAAACGTGCGCGGGTGACTGCGGGAAGTGTCCTTCGCATCGGAGGGACTAAGAGACGAAGCACAGAGCAGCTGAAGGGAAGACTATTTTGGTCTCCCCCCGCCCGAGCACGTGGCTGGTGACCCCTCCCCGCAGCCTCCGTGGGCCGCCCGGGATCTGGGTCAGCGAGACGGGATGCGCTCGCAGGTAGGGAATGTCCCCTGCAAGGGCGGGAGGGGGCCAGGCTCGCCCGTCCCCATCCCGGCAGACCTCGCTGGTACCCCAAGTGAGCGGCTTTCTGGGGAACGGAGGGGGTCTGCACCCCACCCCCGGCTAACCCGCCCCCCCTCCCAGCCCCACGGGGCATCACAAGAAGGATTTGGACTCGGGAGCCCACCGTACCGTGGGGGGAGGAGAGCCCCTGCCGATGAGGGGGACGTTCTCGTAGCGTGGGTTTCCCCCGAAGAGCACGGCTTGGTTCCTGGAGGGGGGAGAGCCCGTCAGAGCCGGGGGGCACAGCGAGACCCCCCCCCAACATCCTGCGTCCCCCAGTGCGGGGTGACGCTCCATCCCGAGGACCCGAGGGTGGGTGTCTCTGAGGACAGGCTTGGGGGGTCTCACATGTACTCGGAGACGGGGGCGTTGGAGATGGTCTGCGCCGGGGGGTGCAGGCTGCTCTGGCTGCCCAGGCTGCTGCTGTAGCTGCAGAAGCTGCGGAGCTGCCCCCGCGCCGGATGGTGGGTGGCGATGCGCCGCGCCTGCGGGTTGAAGGGGTCTTCCTCGTCCATGTCATCGTAATCCCGGTCCCTGCGGGGGATAAGGCACTTTAGCGCTCACCCCCCCAGACCCACCAAAAGGCAGCTAGCTCCCCCCGTGCTGGGCTCGTGCTGCAGACACAGCCCCGTGCCCACCGGCGATGGCAGCGTGGCCGTGCAGGGAGGCGGCCGTGCGGGCAGGGGACGCGGGCAGACCCACCTGCCAGCGAGGTGCTTCCAGGCACGCGCCGTGGCACAGATGACGGTGGAGAAGGAAGCGGCTACGAGCAGGGAGAAGAGGACCAGGTAGAGCAAACCCTCCACCCCGTCGTAGCAGATGCCGATGAGGGCGTCCAGGTAGTCCTGCAGCAGGAGACGGGGCAGGGCAGGGCTGGCAGGGCAGGAGGGGGCGACCCTGGGAGCCGTGCATCCCCATCCTGAGCCCCCCACTCACCTTGTGCAGCCCCCGGCAGTCCAGCATGGCTGTGAGCTGGTGCAGGCTGGTCTCTGAGGAGTTGAGGAGCTGCTGGACCCCCAGCAGGTCTTTCTGTGGGGAAGGGGGGTGGGTCAGGGCAGTGCGGAGCAGGATGGGCAGCAAAGGGGGGGCATGAGGCACCGGCTCCCCCCACCCCGTACCTCAGCTGTCGGGAAGAGGGGCAGCGCAAACTGTATCAGGCCCTGGATCTGGATCTGCATGGTGGTGAGCGAGCGCTGGAAGACGGTGAGAGCCTGCAAGGGGGAGCGGGGAGCGGTCGCAGAGCCGTCCGGCCCCCGGGGACACCCCCCTGCCCCAGGCAGCACAAAGCAGGGTGCCCGGCTCCCCCGTACCTGCTGGAAGGGGCTGCTCAGGCTCTGGTCACAGTACAGGTAATAGTGAAGCACCTCTGCAAAGCGAACGGGAGACGTCGGTGTGAGCGTCCCGGGAGGCTGAGAGCAGCGTGGGGGTGACAGAACGGCAGCGGAGAGCACCAGACCCCCAGGCAGGTTTTGGGGGAGCACCGGTGTCCTGCCCTGCCCCGCGGCTGGCTCTCACCCGCGCTGATGTCACTCTCTGTCTGGTTCAAGATGAACTTGTCCGGGGCCACGCAGAAGTCGCTGGTGCCCTGCGGGGACGAGAGGGATGTTGTGGGGGTTGGGAAGGATGCGACGGGCGCCCCCACCCCTCGGCTCTGCCCCGGCACAGATGGTACCACCCCTCCTGGCCACGCTCACCACCGCTGCCGCTGTGTCCACGGCCATGGATGCCCAGCTGAGGATGAGGGTGAGCAGCCCACAGCACAGCATCCTGCGGGAAGAGAAGTGAGCACGCCACGGGGGTCTGGCTCTGCCCCCCACCGCAGCATCACCGAGTCCGGCTACGAGGTACTCACATGATGAGGAGGCAGCGGGAGCGCTTGGCCAGCCCCAGGCAGGCCAGGAGGCAGACGGTGAGGATGAGGATGAAGAAGAGGAGATAAGCCAACCACCTGGGCACAGAGAAGGCTCTGTCACGCACGCCCACCTCCCCAGCCCCGCCGGGGGATGCTCCCACGGCTCCGCTCACCGGTAATACTCGACGTAGGCGACCTGGCCTGCCAGCGCGGTGAGGTTGGTGCTGGTGCCCTGCCAGACTGGCAACCCCGAGAGCTGCAGGACGATGCTGCCGGCCAACTGCTGCATGAACTTGAGGGTCTGCAGGTAGTCCCCCCGCGCTGCCAGGAGCTCAGTCAGCCGCCCCAGGTGCTGCTCCAAGCCTACCCGCATCTGCAGCGTGGTGCCCGCTACCTGGGGATGGACGGTGGGACCGTCAGCCAGTGGAGCCATTTGTCCCAGCCCTGGGCTGCTCTCAAGCCGGATCCAGCCTCTGGGACAGCCCCACTGTGGCCCCCCCCAACCCGTCCTGGCCACAAAGGCCGCATTCTGCAGGGTGACGTCACCCTCCCACGCTCGGTGTGGCGTGGCCGCCCCGGGGCATGGCTGGAGCAGGCAGCGCAGGACGCCTGGGTCCCTCCGCTGAATGCCTTACCCAAACCCGGGATGGAGGATCCATGTGACCCTGGGGGACAGAGAGGGGGTCGGATGGAGGGGACTCTGCCCCACGGCCCTACCAGAGAGTCGATGCCGGTCAGGGTGTGGTTGGCGTGGTCCAGGGCGTAGAGGAGCTGGTACACCCCGTCATTGGTCTCGCTGTTCCCATAGAAGCCGACGCCGACGGCTGTGCTGTGGGCAGAGAGGGGACGGACACGCCAGGGAGGATGTGGGGACGCTCCCTGGAGCATCCCAGTTTTGGGGGACCCTCCACCCCTGGCAGGGGAGAGCCAAAGTAGATGGGACAGGGACAACACCCTGATGGGGACCTGGGGATGCCCGAGCCCGGAGCCGCTCATGGGACAGGGACAACACCGTGATGGGGACCTGGGGACGCCCGAGCCCGGAGCCGCTCATGGGACAGGGACCACACCGTGATGGGGACCTGGGGACACCTGAACCCGGAGCTGCTCATGGGACAGGGACAACACCCTGATGGGGACCTGGGGACGCCCGAGCCCGGAGCCGCTCATGGGACAGGGACAACACCGTGATGGGGACCTGGGGACACCTGAACCCGGAGCCGCTCATGGGACAGGGACAACACCCTGATGGGGACCTGGGGACGCCTGAACCCGGAGCCGCTCATGGGACAGGGACAACACCGTGATGGGGACCTGGGGACGCCCGAGCCCGGAGCCATTCCAGGGGCCGGACACAGCAGGTTTGAAGCTCCTCCTGCCAAACCACAAGAGATCGAAGGTGGAGGGGTCGGGAAAGCAGATTAAGGGAATCCGCTGGAAGCAATGCTGCTCCCGATTAAACCTGCTCCCGGGCTCAGCCCCAGGGCGGGTGGCAGGCAGTAGAACTGGGGGCCATGCTGTGGCTGCTCCAGGCCCCGTGGGGAGCTCACCACAGCCACTTTGGCATTCCCGGCACATGGTGTGCCAGCGGCTGAAGGCTGGAGCCAGGTCCGAGGTGGCACGTGCCCCCACACTTACAAAACTGACAGGCACCGGCCCGTTTGGCACCATTAGGCCTTTAATGGCCACAAACAGGCTTGTTGTGGCTGCCCGGGGGGGGGTTCAAAGCCCCTGGGGAGCGTTGGAATGCTTCCTGAGGGTGCCCTGAGGCTGGAGGAGCGGAAAGAGCCGGAGGGGGAGCCGGGGGGAGGACACAAGCTCATTAGTGCCAGTTCCCTGCTCCGTACAACGCTCGCAGGCAGCCATCTCGCTCCGCCCAGGCTAAACAACCCCTTTGTCTGGCCAGAGGGTCATGGCTGGGCAGCAAAAGGGACCCCTGTCCCATCCTGTCCCCCCCCCCACGGAGGCCAGGCCTGCCGGGGGGCCCACGGGGCGAGTGGCCAAGGGGGTAGTCCCAGCCACAGGCTGCCAAAAACCCGCCACGGGCTCGGAGAGCTCCCAAAACGCTACCGGGCGAGGGAGCATCCCCGCGCTTAATTGCTCCGGTCGCAATTAAGGCCAGGCGTGCGCGGGACCTGCCAGCTGGGTCACGCTGCCACCCGCCATCTGCTCCGGGCTGGGATTAGCGACCCGGCCCCGCTCCCACCCGGGATTAGCCAGGACAAGCGGCACGGCCACGTCGGGCTGGCCCGTGGCCGGTCCCCGGGGCTACCGGGGAGGGAGGGTATTTAAACCGAACGGATCTAATTAAAGCGATGCGTGGCGTCGAGCCCCCTTGGGCGGCAGGGGGACAGCACGACGTCCCCCATCCTCACCAACAGACCAGCCCGGCGGTGACGGCCATCCAGGTGACGCAGCAGGAGTGGGGACGCTTGGCGTCGGGCTCCTGGTCCCTCTTGCAGCAGCACAGGCAGAGCAGGTAGGTGGTGAGGAAGAGGAGGTTGAGGCCGAGGCAGACGGCGGCCACCAATCCCAGGAAAAGCAGCGACTGGGAAGGAAAAAGGGACAATCAACACCCGTGGTCCTCACGTGCCCGGTGGCGAGCTGGATGCGGCCACGTCCAGCGCCCCACGGGACGGTCACACGGGGAAAGAGGAAGCGGTTCTGTCCCTCTCCCTGTCCCCAGGAGGGGCCGTGGGGGGCAGCAACCCCTTGGAGGGGTGGTGGGTCCATGGGGTGGGCCCCTCCAAGGGGTTGCTGCCCCCCTCCCCTTTATTTAGGGGTCATGGCGGTCCATGCCCTGGGATGTGGGGGGTCTGGAGCACGAGGGCCCAGCATCCGAAGCAGAGGGACCCCCCCGCGCACCCTCCACGGGGAGGAGGCGGGGAGCGGCGCTGCCCCGGGGCAGCGGGAGGCGGGGAGGGGTGCCGGTACCGGCTGTCCCGGCGCGGGGGAGGGCCCGCCCGGGGATAAGGGCGCTTTGTGCGGCCGGGAGCTCAGAGCCGGATGAACGGGGCCATCGCGCCGCGGGCAGGGCGGGGGGTTGGGAGAGCTCCGGCTGCAAACGGGACCCCATCCCGGGGGTGGGTTCCGGTACCTCCGGCGGGGGGGTGGGGGGGGGAGGCCCGCCCGAGGAGGGGCGGCGGCGGTGGCAGCGGGGTCGGTACCTGCTGGTAGTCGGGGTCCCGCGGTCGGAAGGCGGCGGGCACGGGCTGCAGGCGCAGGCCGCGGTGCGGTAGCCCGTGCAGCCAGGTCGCCCACCAAGGCGCCAGGTAGTCGGCGCGGGCGGGCGGCATGGCGGGGCCGGCGATGGCGGGGGGCGCCGCCACGCCGCGGGGCTCTGCCCGACACGCCCCCTCACTACGGCCACGCCCCCGTCCTCACGCTGGCTCCGCCCCCTCGGGATGGTGGACTGTGCCCTGGGTGCCCCGCACCCCACCGCGGCTCCGTGCTGTCCTATGGGAACCCCGTCCGGCCCGCTATGGGGCACCGCGCCCCCTCCCCTCCCTGCTATGGGGCACCGCGCTCCCTCCCCCTCCCGCTATGGGGGCACCGCGCCCCCTCCGCTCCCTGCTATGGGGCACCGCGCCCCCTCCCCTGCCCGCTATGGGGGCACCGCGCCCCCTCCGCTCCCTGCTATGGGGCACCGCGCCCCCTCCCCTGCCCGCTATGGGGGCACCGCGCCCCCTCCGCTCCCTGCTATGGGGGCACCGCGCCCCCTCCCCCTCCCGCTATGGGGGCACCCTGCCCCCTCCCCCTGCCCGCTATGGGGGCACCCTGCCCCCTCCCCCCTCCCGCTATGGGGGCACCCTGCCCCCTCCCCTTCCCACTATAGGGGCACTGCGCCCCCTCCCCTGCCCGCCATAGGGGCTGCTCCTGCCACATCCCTCTTATAGGGGAGCTGTACCCCATCACTCCCCTGCTATAGGGTCTTCTCCCCATCCCCTCCCTGCTACAGGGGCACCACACCCCTTCGCCACCTGCCCCACACTCTCAGGGACACCACACCAGGGGTCCCCAGCCCCCCCCCAAAGGCTGCCCACAGGCAGAAGCCGACCCAGCCCCATCAGTGGGGGTGACGGGGGTCCCCCCAGAACACCGCAGCCAACACGGGGCACCGGTGTCCCCAGCGCCTCCTCGCGGGTCCCGCCGCACCCATGGGTGCTCCGGCAGCACCCTGCGGATCTGAGGGCTGCGAGAGGGACCCGAGAGCAGCGGAGCTTTGCTCCCCCCGAGGCGTCCGACCCCCCTCACCAGCTGCGAAGCCTCAGCCCAGCGCACACCAGTCCCACCAGCGACCTCCCAGCCCAGCCCCTCTGCCCGCCCAGCAGCAGGACCTCGCCCCACTCGAGCCCACTAACACAGGTGGGGCCCTGAGGAAGGAGACGCCCCCCCGGCTCCTGAACCCCCAGAACGGTGATCCCAGGGGACCCTGGAGCGGTCCCGGTTCCGCTGGGACAGGGCGGGCGTGACACGGGGGAACAGCTCAGGTTTTTATTTACTGTAACAACGGCGGGTCAAGCAGAGGGCTCACTTCAGCTCCTTCACGGCCAAACCTGGGGAGAAAGAGAGGAATTAACGACGCCGCTCCTCATCCGGCGTTCCCTCCGGGAGAGCCCGGCCGTGCGAAGGCTGCTCGGCGCCCTCCGGCTCCCTAGACGCCGACGCCCGTGGCGTTCGGCGCGGGATGTTTCCCCGCAGCCGCCAAGCGGTACCTGGGGGCAGGGACTGCTTCAGCTTCTCCGCCTTCTCCTTGTCCGTGATGACCAGGGTGTAGAGGTACCGGCTGCAGCGCACCTTGAACTTCACATTGTCCTTGTTCTTCTTGATCTTGACGGCTGCGGGACGAAGGAAGAGGTCGGCGGCGATCCCCGCCTCTCCCACCGCGCAGCCCTCGCGGCTCGGTGTCCCCAGAGCTGCTGCCAAAGCCGGAGAGAGCCGAAAGGGGCGGAAACGCTCCGGAAGGGTCGTCACGAGCGACGACGGCGTTTCGGGGGTGAGCTACACCCCCTTTTCGCCCGCACCCGTGGGTTAACAAAGCGTCTCCGGAACGCAAGCGCCTCCTTCCCCCCCGAACAGCTGGATCCAAACAAGCAAGAGGAGAGGGAAAACTCCTCACACGGTCGTTAAACACCTTGACCGGGCGTTTCTGGGCCTTCAATTGTAACGGCCTTTGTATTTGCAACACAAAACCGGGGCTGGGAGTGCGATTCGCTTCTCACCCTGACAGGGCTCCCCAGCGTCTGACACCCCGTAGCTTTCCGCAGACCGCAGCGGGTCAGAGACAGGGCGGTACCTGCCCCGCAGCCCCGCTCCGGCCGGGAAGCGCAGCCCCTGCGCCCGAGCATCCCGGCCCGCTCCTCCCCAGAGCCCCGCCGCCGCCCCAGCGCTCACACTTCGCGTCCTTCCTCCTGGCCGTCAGCAGAAAGTCTTTAATCTCCTCAATCTTGCGAGGCTGGAGAAGTAAAACCCAGAGTCAGCGTACAGCCAGCAGCCCCGCGCTCGCTCCCCGGCTTCGGGCAGCACCCGGGGGTCGCGGTGAGTCCCCGCGCTCACAGACAAGACCACCCCCCACCCCCCCAGCAGCTGTCCCAGCGCATCTCTCCTCCGCAGCCCCCGCTCAGGGAGAGCCCCTACTCCCGTGCCCCCGCCACAAGCCAACCTGGGGGCCGCCACCGTCACCCCCCGGGCCACAGGGCGCTGACAGCACCCCCCACCCTGCCCAGGACCCCCCCGCCACCCCCATCCTGCCGTGCCGACAGGGCAGCCCCGCGGGACGGCGCAAGGCCAGGCCTCCGCCCCCCTCGCCCGCCCTCCCGACCGCCCCCTCCTCACCATGGTTCTGGCCCGGGCTCGGAGCGTTCCAACCTGCGGCACAAACAACCCAACATGGCGTCAACTGAGGCCCCACCACCCCCCCTCCCGGCCTCCCCCCGCGCTCGCCCGGCCCCCACCGCCCGCCATCGGGTTGTCCCGCGTCCCCTCTGCTCCCCCGGCCCGCCCCGGGGCCACCCGACCCCGCAGGACGGCGGATGGCGGCGGATCCCGCCGCCCCGCTCCTCACCGCGTCACCCCTCCACACAGAACCGGAAGTGAACGCGGGCTTCCGCATCCGCCCGTTGGCCCCGCCCCCTCCAGCGCCCGCTACGGCTCGGCCGGAGGGACAAAAGAGTCGCGGTCGCGAACGCGATGGTGGGTACGGTCTGTGCGATGAGTTGGCGGGGTCTCAGCCTCCCCTGCACAGATAACGGAGGGTATGCGGGGGGTACCGAGCGCTCCCGGGGCGGCCCCTCCGTGCACCGACGCGGGGGAGCACGGCCTGGGTGGGTCGCTTACAGCATCCCGAGCCCCAGCATCTCTCGCCGGAGGGGGGGTCGCCGCCCCCACACCCCGGGAGGTGTCAGAGCCGTGCGGTGCGGGTAGGGCTGTAACGGAGCAGCTTGGCCACGAGAGGGAGCTTCAGTCCCGCGTAAACCCCCAAGCGCAGCCCGGAACCCCTGCAGGGATGCTTGGGGGCGGGGGTCCCGCCCGGCCGTGCCCCGGGGGATGGCCGTGCCCCGGGGGGATGAGCTCCCACTCCTCATCCATCCACCGGACCAGGAGCACGCGCAGCCGCGGGGGGGTGCTGTTTTGGGGGTGGGGGGTGTCATCGCAGTTGCCTCTCGAACCCTTCCCCGGGGCCGTGGGTGATCCCGCCACGGCCCCGCGTGGGGCAAACCCCGCGGGCACCCGCCCCAACGGATTAATCACCCGCGGGGTCCTCATTTTGCAGCCGCGATCGTCTGGGAGATGGATAATTAATTACCTTCTGCTTTTAATTACCGCTACTGGGGGGATGCTGTTGGCAGCGCTCGTGTGTCCACGAGGGGAGCCCACCAGTTCCACCAGTAGCTTCCAGTATCACCATCACCCACCCTGCACCCCCAGCACTCCCACCCAGGCACACTCCCCCAGTAGCTCCCAGTATCACCATCACCCACCCTGCACCCCCAGCGCTCCCACCCGGACACAGCCCCCCAGTTGCTCCCAGTATCACCATCACCCACCCTGCACGCCCAGCACTCCCACCCAGCCACAGTCCCCCCAGTTCCTCCCAGTATCACCATCACCCACCCTGCACCCCCAGCACTCCCACCTGGCCACAGCCCCCCAGTTGCTCCCAGTATCACCATCACCCACCCTGCACCCCCAGCACTCCCACCCGGCCACAGTCCCCCCAGTTGCTCCCAGTATCACCATCACCCACCCTGCACCCCCAGCACTCCCACCTGGCCACAGCCCCCCAGTTGCTCCCAGTATCACCATCACTCACCCTGCACCCCCAGCCCTCCCACCCGGACACAGTCCCCCAGTTGCTCCCAGTATCACCATCACCCACCCTGCTCCCCCAGCCCTCCCTCCCAGCCACACTCCCCCCAGTTGCTCCCAGTATCACCATCACCCACCCTGCACCCCCAGCCCTCCCTCCCAGCCACCAGTAGCTCCCAGTATAACACCAAGACAAGCTACTGGGACAGCGCCTGCAGCTGGGGCGGGAGCTGTGGTTCTCCCACTGCGGGGAGGCCTTTTGGGTGGGATAATCTCCCCCTCCTCCTCCTCCAAATGAGTTTTTTAATTGTTTGATTTACTTATCTCATCTCTGATCGCCTGATCGACTCTGGGGCCTTGTGATTGCTCCAGAAGTTGGGCAGTTTGTCATGTTTTAGGGAGTGCTGAATCGTATAATTAAACACCAACGGTGTAAATCATCAGCGCGGAGGGAAGCCAGACGGGAGCGGAGCGGGCTCCTCGGCACAGGAACAAACCCACACCGGCACGAAAAGTGCCCGTTGCGGCACCGATTCCGCGCACCGACCCTTGGCTGGGGGGGCTGAGGGGGGGGTGTCAACCCCAAAATGCCGTGTCGCTCTCCAAAACCCCCCGGTTTTGGCCCAAAGCGCAGCGTTTTGTCATCATCGGAGCCCGCGGCGGGGGTCAGCTGGTGGCTGTGCCCCCGTCCCACGGTCCCTGCGTCCCCCCCGCCCCCCCGAGCAGCGTCGCTCCCGCTCCTGCCTGGGAAAGGCTTCACTTTTCCTTTATTAATATTATTTAAAAGCCGAGTGGGTGTATAAATCAACAAAAATAATTCATGAAGCTTCTCAAAGATGGGATCTTTTTACGACAGGCTTTAAATTAAAAAAAGAACAAAAATAATTAAAAATACCCCCCCCAATATTCTGAAACTGCAGCTTTTAAAGCACATCAAATACGTTTCCTCCCTGCCTCCCACCGGCCCGGCTCCTCTGCCTAATGAAATTCAATTAGCATCCTTAATTCACCCCCCGGCTACCAGTTGGATATTAAAAAACCTTCCCGGTTCTGCTTGGGAACTGCCGCGCCAGGATCCTGGGTGTGTTTAACCCACCCCCGGGCTCAGGGTTTGGTGAGGCTCCATGAGGAGCCTTCCTCCTCCTCCTCCTCCTCCTCCTCCTCCAGCAGCTCCAGGAGGCTCCGGGGTGGTGGATGTTGATGGAGCCACACCGGGGAAAGCCGGAACGCTGGATTTGCCTCCCAGCACCTCGCTGGCATCCAACACCCCCATCTCCCCCTCCCCAAACATGCCCTTGCCGGGACCCATGGGTGCTGCCCGCCGAGCCTGGTGGGGCGATGTCCCCCAGCGCCCTTGGGGACAGCGGGGACCTGGCCGGTGGCACCCTCCCGGGGTGTATTAGTGGGTTTAAGCTGCGCCTTGGCAGGCGGCGGGATGCGTGTGTCGCCCGGCGATTAGATGGTATCGCCTTATCAGCGGCAGCAGCACCGGGGAGGGGGGTGACACCGAGAAATGAAAATAACAGGAGGAAGAAAAAAGCCGACGTGATTTTTTCCTCGCTCCTCCCCTCAAAGCTCTGATTCAAAGTCAAACCGCCGGCGAAGATAATCGGCTGTGGGCTCTGTCCCTCAGCGCCGCCCGCCTTGACCTTGGGGGTCTTTGGGCAGCCCCAGCCCCGCTCTCTCCTTGGGAGCCGGCCAGCTCGCTTGGCAAGCTCGCCCGAGCGCGGAGCGAGCCAGAAGGGCTGGGTGCGGGAGGGTGCTCCGTCAAAGCCGTGTTTACACACGCAAGGGCAGCCGTGCTCTCATTATGCATAATTACCCTGTCCTTAACGGAGTTGCAAGGCATTTTTCCTTGGGGGAAGGGGGACCGCAGCTCGTCTGCGCATCAGGGTGAGCTCCGAGCTATCCGACCCGTCCCGATGGTTCCAGTGTTCCCTGCGGTCCCGGGACAGCATGTGGGGGTCTCCATCGCAGCGTTCGGTGCCCACCGCCTGGACCCCGGGGCCTCACCCTGCATCCTTGGCTCCCGCGTGTGGTGCTGGATGCAGAGCATCTCCTCCCCATCCCTGGTGGCACCGGTGGCCGGGGAGCACCCTGCCCTCCCAAAACGTGGGTGCTTTCCTTCTCCTCTTGCGCTTCCCAGGGATGTGACCGTCCCCTGCTCATGGGTACAACACGACATCCCCAGATGTTTGCTCCTATCTTCATGCAGCAGCGCTGCCGATGTCCCCCCCAGCCCAGCGAGGAGGCACGGGAGGGACAGCTCTGGAGAGTCAGCAGGGAAGACCCACGGCTTCTGGGTCCCATGGGTGGTTAGAGCGTGGGAGCGTTCTTGTCCTCAGGGATGCGATGCTGCACGCCAGGAGATGTGCAGGAGATCATGAAATCACAGGATGGTGTGGGCTGGGAGGGACCTTACAGCCCCCCAGTGCCACCCCCTGCCATGGGCAGGGACACCTTCCACCAGACCAGGTTGCTCCCAGCCTCATCCAGCCTGGCCTTGGGCACTCCCAGGGATGGGGCACCCACAGCTTCTCTGGGAACCTGTCCCAGTGCCCCCCACCCTCTCTGGGAAGAATTCCTTCCTGGTGGCTCACCTCAATCTCCCTCTTTCCGTTTAAACCCGTCACCCCTTGTCCTGTCACTCCCTGCCCTTGGGAAAAGCCCCCCCAGCTTTCTTGTAGCCCCCCAGGCACTGGAAGGTTGCTGGAGATGTGTCCAGAGAGGTGTGTGGTCCCACCTTGGACACCCTGGGGAGCTGTATGCGGGTGTCCGGCTTTGTGGCTTCACCCCACGGCTGCGGAGCCCCACGGCAGACCAAGATGTGTGCGTGCAAGAGGTGCACGGCTGAGACGTGCAAGACGGAGCCCTGCCCGCAGCTCTAGAGCTGCCTGCCCGAGCGGCACATGCCCAAGCCACGGCCTCCCCGAGCCACGCACACCGGTCCCCGACGGTGTGCCCCAGGCGTGCACCGCCAGCAGCGGGTCCCAGCGCCCCGTGGCCTCCGCCGTCCTGGCAGTGCCGGTCCCGGCTTGGAGACACCGCTCCGGCATCCATCCATCCATCCATCCATCCATCCATCCATCCATCCATCCATCCATCCATCCATCCATCCATCCATCCATCCATCCATCCATCCATCCATCCATCCATCCATCGTTTTATTCTTCCAAACCCCGGGTCCTCCTTTTCCCTGCAACCACATCTGTGTGGGAAGGCGCCGCGCGGCAGCGGCGGGGAGCTGGCGGAGTTAATAGGAGCCATGAAAGGACACGTTCGCCGGGAGATTCCCTTGTGCAGGGAACAAACCGCAGCAGAAATTGATTTTTCCCCGTGTTTACTCAAGTTTCTCCCCCCCGGATGCAGAGAAGAAAGGCCTTGCATGGCGATTACCTGCTCCGGAGCGCGAGTGCAATTTCCCGGATGCGTTTATTATTAACAGGGACAGAAAACTCTTTCCAATCACTCGACATTTTCCTTGTGGGGTTGTTTTCCTCCCCCCCTTCGCTCTCATTCTTTCGTCCCTTCTTGGTTTTGAAAGCGCGCTGCCGAGAGCCGATCAATCCACTCCTGATGGCAGCTCCCATGCCCTCGCATTCATCAGCCGGGCTCTTAAAGAGCATCTGAAGCTCCACGGGCGACTTGGGGGGTGGGAAAAAAAAAGCCCATTTGGAGGCGAGATCATATTTTCTCCGTCTCTTCCCCTTTTGTTCTTTATTTGTGGAGGACAAAGGCGAAGGCTCGAGGTGGGGAGCAGGCAGATAAAATCCGAAGAAACAAAAGAGCTCGTTTTCATGGGAATACCCTAAAAAAAGGAGGAACGAATTTGGGGAAGGGGGCACACAGAGCTGGGGAAAAAGCCCAGGGGTTTGCATTCAGCGGCGGCATCGTGGTGTGGCCGGAGCTGGGAAAAGGGGAACAAACACGGCTGGAAGTTTTCCCTCAGGCATCGGGAGCCGTTTGAAGCTCTGGAATATATGTTTTATTTAATTAGGGCTGGGCCTGATCCTGCCCGGGCGGAGCTGGGATCAGCATCTGACTCCGGAGCAGCTCCCACTTTGCCCTTCTCAGCCGTTTCGGGGGGCCAGGGGGGCCAAACTGCGGAGGTTTAATGGGTTGGGGTGTTGCAGCGGAAAAGCTGTTTGATGCCTGGGTCCCCCCATCGTGCTCAGCATCCCTTCCCGGGGGCAAAACGGAGCCCAGCGCTGCAAGAGGGACCCTGTCTGGCCACCCGTGTCATGAATTGTGCTGGTCTCAGCGAGTGGGAGCACGTGGCCATGCGGGGCAGAGCCCCGTGGCCCGGGGTGGGGGGGCTGTGGGGTGAGGTTCCTTGCAGGGGGCAGAGTGGGGGGGGTGAGGATGTCTCCCCACCCAGGACAAGCTTTGGCTGGGTGGTGACGCAGGGAGCGGTCCCCACGCAAGCCCATGGGAAGGCAGCACGATGGGGTGGGGTGGGGAGGGGGAAAAACTCAGGTGATGCCAAGGCCAGGGACCAATTCTCCTGCCTTTAAATAATATTAATAAAGTAAAAATGGATCCGTTGCTGGGAAGCTGGTTGCTTGGGTGGGGGGAGGAAGCGGTGGGCAGGGTGGCGCAGGCCCCCCTTTGCCCATTGCATGCTCCTGGAGCTCAGGCATTCGCCGTCTCCCTTGGCGGGGAGATGCTGGCTCTCGGGGCTCTGCGCTTTGGAAGCGGCGAGGGCTGCTGCCCCCCTTCCTTGCCAATGCCCGTACGAGTACTGGGAGAAGCTGGTGTTGCTGCCAGGGTCCCAGTGGCTCCATGTGCCGTTTAACCGGCACGGAACGGCATGGTATGAGCTCGTGGTCCAGGATGAACAGCGTCTGCAGCTCCAAAGGGGCTTTTCCATAACTCAGGGGAGACGTGGAGAGAAAAGGGGATTAGAGAACTCCAGGTTAATTGCATTTCACTGCACGGTCCCCTCGCCCACCCCCCCTGTGCCAGCCCCCCGCCTCAGGGACCGTCTCACAGCCCAGCTCCAGGATGCCCCTCTGAAGTTGGAGGGATAAAGAGGAGCCGAGTCCCACCGCCCCCCTGGGTATCCCAGTGGGCCATGGCTGGGACACAGAGCAGGGACCCTGGGACCCCTGACTGGGTGGGACCACCCAGCCTGGCAGTGGGCAATCCCCCTGCATGGGGCAGGGCTCCCCAGGGATCTGCTGCCTGCAGGACAGGCCCCAGGAGGCATATGGGGACCCCCTGCCACATCCCCCCCAAGCAGGGGGGAAGCTGAGGGTGATGTCCCCCACCCACCCCTCTCCTCCTGCAGAGGGCTTTTACCCTGGTTGGGGGCACAGCGCAGCGTGTGAGGTGCTGCGTCGTGTCCCCATGTGCCACTATCTCTGTCCCACGTCCCCCCAGCCTTCACAGGACACCCCCGACAGTGACCCAGCGATGCACATACCGGCCCACAGCGGGCATGACCCCCACCCCACGGGTGCTGCAAGGCGGGAGGGTGCAACGGGCGGGCAGCCCCGGTCCGGGACCCCGCAGGGTGCCAGCGGCACTTGAGGGGGTGACATTGGCGGTGTCACCGTCGGGGCGAGGGCAGAGCCGCTGCGGTACCCGCCTGGCTCCCCGCCACCCCGCACGGCTCCAGCCGAATTTGGTGTCATCCTGCAGAGGAAGATTATGGTAATTTTCCTCCCCCCTTACGCATAATTTTCCAACTCGGCTGCAGCAGAAGCTGGGTGATGGGAATGTCATCTGCGATTCCATTATCTCCTCCTGCCTCCCCCCCCCTTTCTTTTTTTTTTTTTAACTTGTGAAACCTTCATCAAAATATGTAGATCTAATTAGGACAATTACAGCGCGAGGACAGCTGAAACACACCACCCCCTCCCCCCCGAAAGCTGCGCCGTGACCAGCCGACTTGGCTGAGCCACTGGCAAGATGCAGGGACTGGAGGGTTTTGGGGGTGTTTTGGCTCTGGAGGGGGGTAACCAGGCCCCAGCCCCACGCAGCCTCCTTCATGATGCTGCTGGCTGTGGGGTGCTTGTCCCCAAAGGGATGGAGGTGACCTCAGATATATCCCTATGGGGAACATGCTTTGGGACCCAGAGGCTGTGTGTGCCAGGTCTGTCCCCCACCTCGCTGGCTGTCATGAGCTGGAGGGGTCTCAGCACCTTGGTGACATGGTGCAGGGGACAGCTGCCACCCTGCTCCCGGCACACCTTGTCCCTGGGGGTACCTGCTGTGCTGCTTTGCGAGGAGGGGGCCACTGGTGAGCCTGCAGCTCCCTGAGCCTCATTGGTATTCAGTCCCTGCGTGGTGGCAGCTGGCGGGATGGGAGCGGAGTGACAGCGGTGACAGGTAACACTCACCACAGGGACAGTGGCAGCAGGCAGGCTGGCAGCAAGGGCACTGCTCTGCCTGCACCCACAGCCGAGGTCCAGCTCCGTGTCCCCACGCTGGGGAGAGCCCGCATCCCTCCGGAGCTCTGCGGTGGATACTCACCCTGGGATGCTCTGACCAGGGAGTCGGGATGCTCTGCCAGCCCCACACAGAGCCCCCAGCCAGCCCCACAACCCCCACACCGGCCAAACAAGAAGAAAAAGTCAAACAGGGACATGCTGGGACCCTGCACCCACCCCTGAGGGTGGTGGGCGCGGGGTGGCAGCCGGGCAGAGCCGGCTGCACGGGCAATTAAGGGAAGTGCAAATTGTCAGAGCCGGTGATTAACGCTGCCTCCAAAGCCGCATGAATATTAAAAGCTGACATTGCCCAGGCTCCCCGCACAATGAATTCTGTATGAATCTTAAGATAAATCGTTTGGATAACTTAGCGGCAGCTGTACTCCCTCGCCACCAACTGCCTCCAAAAATCATTTCACATCAGGCGAGAGGAGCCAGGACGGAGCCCAACGCCAGGAACTTGGCGGGGCTCGGCCGTGCTGGGATCAAGGCAGGGGAGCGCAGGGTGCCCGGGAGGTGAAGCTTAAGGCTCCTCGGCTCTGGCTTGTTCCCAGGAAATGGTGACAAATCCTCTGACTTGCCATCATCTTTGGCCCGTGGGACATTTGCTTTGCCTCGGGAGCGAGCTCCTTCCTGGAGTGATGGCATTTGTCACTGCCCCGTTACAGTTACATGCAGCTCCACGTGTCCCTCGAAGCTCTCCTGACACCCCATCCCCGTTAGCAGGAGCACATCCCGCCCCTCCAGCCCTGCCATGAGCATCCCTGGGGTTGCAGAGATCCATCTTCCCAGGAGGGGACCTGCCACATCCCCAAGCACTGCCGGGATGGGTTCCCATTGGCATGCAGCCCCTGCCCGTGCTTCTGGTCAACATGCAGCGGAGGAACCGTCGCAGCGTCCTCGGAGGCCGGGGCCTTGATTGCCTCCTCGCTCCGCCATAAATCAGGCCGGGATGCCTGGCAGCGCAAGGAGGGGAATGGCAATGTCACGGCAGGCAGGCGAGCATCGCCGTGCCACCGCGTGCCGGCAACGCGGAGCCGCAGCTTCCCCGGGGTCTCTGCAGCAGGCGAGCTGGTGCCCCCATGTCCTTCCCTACTCTTGTGGGGGGGTCCCATCCCAGCCCCTCTCCCCCGCTGCCAGTTTGGGGGAAGGCAGCCACCCCCCTCGAGATGTCAGGGGATTTGGAAACACGGCAAATCTCCTCATTCCGAACCACTCCGACCCCGGCGCGTGCCGTAATCCAGGTTATGAATTGTAAATCAGGTGTGACGCAAACCGTCCTGAGGGGGGTCAACCACCTCCTCCGGGGGCTGCGCTCCCCTTCCCGGGGCAGCCCTCTGAGCCCTCATCCTGGAGCACGCCCCCATCCAGCCTCAGGTGCTATTCGGGTCCTGTGGTACCCAGGGATGCCAATGGGGCTGGGACCTGCCCAAATGCTCCCTGCACCCCAGTCCCACTCTGGGACCCCAAGGGGATTCCCCCAGGCAGGGACCCACCTCGTGCTGTTGCCACCTCCTCGCCCTCGGCAGTGCCCTGCCATCACCCATGTGTGACCTGCCACCATGGCGTGCTGGGAGCTGTGAACGTGACCCCGAGCTGCCAAAAGGCCGTCAGATAAATCAGGAAATCAGGTGCAAATGGCAAAAGGAGATTAAAGCAGAGCAGAGCAGATTGAATCCGGGGCCATTAACAGATTAAATTGTTACACAGAATCAGATCAACACGCAAATAATATGAACAATAAACATGGCTCAGGGGCACCAGCTCGTGCTTCCAATTTACTGCAGCCAGAAGATGAAGGCTGGTGGCTGTCACCACCCACATGGCCCGAGGACAGTGGTGGCAGCACTCAGCTCAGCTCTGTGCAGGGCAGAGGACACACAGAACTCTGTGGCTGGGGACAGCAGCACCACTTGGGATGTCCCCACGGGTCACCAGCCTTCAGGGGAGCTTTAGGGTCCAGGACAGGGTCACCCCACCAGCATTCTACTTACCCCAGGAAGCTTTTGCACCCTCCATAGCACCCACCCCACAGCAGGGAGCCCCCAGTGTGGCCCTCAGGGATTATATCCCCAAACCACAGCACCTCACCCACCCTTTCTTAATTGGGAATTGCAATTAGCAGCAATGTTTTACCTGGGAGGAATTAGCAACCCACAATAGCAGCACCTGAGCATGACCCCAGCGCTCTCTGCCATGTCCCGTGGCCCTGGCTCTGTCTCAGTGAGGGTCTTTGGGGATCCCATACTCCCTTCCCTGCCTCCCCTGGTGTTGCTCCCGTCGGGCATCCCTGGGATGCGGGACCCCAGCCAGCCGCGCTGCCTGGCTGGGGAGGAGGCCTCTGCTTCCCTCCCGAGACACGCTGCCGGCTCTGTGGCCTTTCCTTCTCATCTAAACCCCCTTTCCCGTTGTATTTTCTCCTTCACCACCCTGTTTCTCCTTCCAGAAGGGCAGCAGCCGCCACATCCCCACTCTCCCGGCTCCTGCTCCGAAGGGCTCCCACGGCAGCAAAGACGCGACAATAAAAGGCTGCAAACAAAGGGAAAACGTCTTTTCTCCCCACCTTATTTTCATACCCTTCACCAAAAATCCCAAGGAACGGGGAACAAAGCCCAGGCAGTGACGGGGTTCAAGTCCCCTCTCGGCCGCGGGAGGGTTGATTCGCACCTCGGCCGCCGTCATGCGCCTGTTCTGCCGGCGAAGCCTTTCTTCCCTAAATTCCTGCTTGCCCGGGAAGGCAGGACAAAGTCTGAGCTGCTGCGACAGCACCCGGGAACAAGTATTATTATGTGGTGTGACAATGTTTGATGAATTCGTACGCGCCTCGGGGAAGGGACTGAGTAGGTGAATGAAGTGAGAATATTCCCTGTGACAATCAATACCCCCTCCACGGACCCGACTCCACAGATGTGACATTTTGATTTTTCTCCTTTGGCCGTACTAACTGGATTTATATCCCCTGAAAGTGGAAAAACAGCAGGGAGCGAAGTGCTGGCAGCGGGCTGGTGCAGCATGGGTTGGGGTGTTGGGTTGGGGTGTTGGATGGAGGTGATGGATTGGGGTGATGGGCGGGAGTGATGGGTTGGGGTAATGGGCTGGGGTAAGATCACTGGGGTGATGGGTTGGGGTGATGGGCAGGGGTGATGGGTTGGGGTGACAGATTGGGGTAAAATCGCTGGGGAGGTGGGTTGGAGTGATGGGTTGGAGTGTTGGATTGAGACAGTGGATTGGGGTGATGGGCAGGGGTGATGGGTTGGGGTGACAGATTGGGGTAAAATCGCTGGGGAGGTGGGTTGGAGTGATGGGTTGGGGTGTTGGATTGAGACAGTGGATTGGGATGATGGGCAGGGGTGATGGGTTGGGGTGACAGATTGGGGTAAGATCGCTGGGGTGATGGGTTGGGGTGATGGGTTGGAGTGTTGGATTGAGACAGTGGATTGGGGTGATGGGCAGGGGTGATGGGTTGGGGTGACAATTGGGGTGATGGATTGGGGTGATGGATTGGGGTAACAGAGCTGGTGTGATGGGCTGGGGTGTTGGATTGAGGGGATGGGTTTGAGGTGCTGGATCTGGGGTGATGTGTTGGGATAACAGAGCTGGGGTGATGTCTTGGGGTAATGGCTTGGGTAGGATGGGGATGGCTTGGATAGGATGGGCAATGGGTCACGGTTATGCATTGGGTTGATGCTGATGGGGCCAGGGCAATGGGTTGGGATTGGGACTGGGATGACGGGTTGGTGTGACAGAGCTGTGGCAATGGGTTGGGGCCAGGAAAAGGGTCGGGGTGAGGAATTGGGTTAATGGGTTGGAGTGATGAGGCCCAGGTGATGGTCTGGATGGTGCCAGGGCAACGGCTTGTGGTGACGGAGATGGGGCAATGGATGTGGCGGTGATGGGCTGGAGGGATGGGTTGAGGTGGTGGAGCTGATGCACCGGCACACGCAGACAAGTCTGTGCCAGGAGGAGATGCCTGGGCCACGTTCTGGAGTTGCAGCTGGTGAAAGGGAGCAAGGTGCACTGGGTGCAGAGCAGGGGCTGCCCCACATCTGGGTCCTCCAGGCAGTCGCCTCCCGCACCCATCCTGCGCCCAACCTTCCCACGGGTCCCCCCAGCCACCGTCCCGGCACCCAGACAGCCTGACACTCGGTCTATCAGCATCCACCCCTGGTTCCCAAGGCGCCACCGTGGCACCCACCAGTCGCACCTGCCACGTCTCCGGGATTCCCGTCACATCCCGCGGCCCCGGAGCTAATGACTCATCCCCAGCACGGCCATTTGTTTGTGCTGGTTTCAGACAGACTAATGTTTTTAATGGCACATAATCATTTTTCAGAAGTCATTTGATGCTACTAATCATCGCTGTGATATGCCACGACGGGATGTGTAATGACATGCTGAACAGGAAAAATGGCACTCGGATACTTGGTTTTTCCCGGTGTAATCTATATTTTACCACATCTCTCTGCCTAATGATACTTAGAGCTGTTAATAAATGACTACTTAGGCACTTTCTTCTTTTTTTTCAGTGGGTGATAAAATAATTTTGGATTAAAATACAGGAATGGGACAGGGAAGTGGTGCCTCCAACCTTTTCCCGGCCGCTGGAAGGGAGCACGTGGGAAGCAAGCGGCACCAGGGGCTCACGTGGTGGGAAGTTCGTAGCAGACAGCTTTCCCTGCTCGTAACTTTTTAGCCTCTTGGTTAAATTAACAAGTGTTTAAAAAAAAAAAAAAGTTAAAATAAACCATTTTTAAATGAAATTTTATCGCTGCAGTAAAAGGATCCTCCTGGCCTGGTGCCCGAAGTCTTCAGGATGAATTAGTGTGCAGTTCCTCACGCTCGAACTCGTTTTATCGCTTAATTAAAGGGATGCTGGCATTTTTTTTTAAAAAATATGCTTTTTCTTAAACCGCGCTTTTCCTTCCCAGTGAAAAGCCAGCACCCACGGAAAAGGGGATGAACTCGGAGCATCGAACGTGCCCTTTGCAGCAGGAGCCCGCTTCCTCGGCTGCTCTTTGGAGCCTGCTAGATGCCACCATGGAGAGAAGAGCCCGGGTTCAGGGACAGTCCAGCAGCTCTGAGCTGTGGAGGAAGAGAAGGAGGATGGGGATGGAGGAGCGTGGCCCACTGGGACCCCTCTGTGGGCCCTGGGGTGCAGGACCCAGCTTTCCTCTCAGGGTGCTGACTGACATGGGGTGAACATGGCTCCTTCCTCACTGTCAGCATTGGGTCACACGGCTCTGCCTGGAATTGTGAGGAAGAAAAATTGCTCTTGCTTACATTTTTAATCCATGTGTAATTACCTGCTGGGCTCCTCGGGAGGATGTTAACCAGCATCGCCAGCAGCCCTCCGGCATGGCTCGTGGGCACGGCATGCTGTGCCGGCTCTGCTGGGCAGGGACAACCTCTGTCACCTCCCAACAGTGGCGAGTTTCCAGGCATGGCTCAGCTGATACCCAAAATCATGGCACTTCCCGTGCCATTCCATCCCATCCCATCCCATCCCATCCCATCCCATCATCTCATCCCATCCTGTCCCATCCCATCCCATCCCATCCCATCCCATCCCATCCCATCCCATCCCGTCCCGTCCCGTCCCGTCCCATCCCGTCCCATCATCTCGTCCCATCCCGTCCCATCCCATCCCATCCCATCCCATCCCATCCCATCCCATCCCATCCCATCCCATCCCATCCCATCATCTCACCCCATTCCGTCCTGTCCCATTCCGTTCCATCCCATCCCGTTCCATCCCATCCCGTCCTGTCCCATCCCGTCCCATTCCATCCCTCACCTCTCTGTCCTGGCTCATCCGGCAGGGAAGCAGCCGTGCCGCTCTCCTCCTGCCTGGTGCACATCCCACGCGTCCCTGCCCAGGGATCTGGGGGCTCCTCTCCCAGTGTCCATCCCTGGCACACCAGGTCCCAACAGTCCTGTGCTCCCAGCTGCTGGGTTTTCCCCTTCCCGAAGGAGTAACCCTACCCCTTCCTCTTGTCCCTCACCCTGTTGCCAGCCGTTTGCCCGCACGATCCCACTAAAAGCTGGGAAACGGGGTTTGCAAAGCGGTTGTACGCGATGGCTCCTTATGTCCCGGGAAGGTAAATGGAGAACGAGACATAAAAAAAATCACCAATTACTTAACGAACGTAGACACGGCAATGCCATTAATGTAATGGCGGGGAACGGTTCCAGGGCCGGCCGCGCCGCTCCGTACGGCAATTAACATCGCGGAGTTGACGAGCTCCGGCCTCCTCTCGCCGAGCGGGAGCTGGGCACGAGCCATTAACCTTCCCCCGGTCAAGGTGCTCTCCCGGCCGCCTTAATTAGTCTCCAAGGTAATGCAGCAATAGCCGCTCGCTGATGGCGTTTGCTGTGGGGATGGAGCCGCTCGGAAGCGGGCGCATGGCAGGGAGTAGGCAGGGATGCGTGTGCATGAGTGTGCACGCGTGTGCACGCGTGTGCAGAGCCGGTGGTGGCTGCCATCCCTGCAGAGGGGACCCCGGTGCTCCGGCCTCGCACGGCTGCAGCGTCGGTGACAGCTCCGACCCTCGCAAGGGGCGTGGGGGGACCCCCCTGAATCCCCGTGCTTTGCCGAGCAGCATCCCGTCGCCGCGGATGGGGAGCAGCGTCGCGTTTGCGTTGCACAGGGCTGAGTAGATAAAGCTACTAATAAGACAGAGCACTAATTAATTGCAGCACCAGCTGACAGAAGAGCCCTCAGCCGAGTGCCGGCTGTCACACGCTGCCAGGTCATTAGGAGTTTGTGTGCCAGCTCGCAAACGAACCCGGGGGCTGAGCTCTGCAAAGCCAAACCGCTTTGCCCCCAAAAGCCTGAGCGCCCCTCGCCTCTGCCACAGCTGGGAGCTGGCACAGGGATGTGCCAGCCCAAGCACCGGCCCGGTCGGGATGTCCCCCTCCAGCAAGTGGCCACGGAGCCGCGGTACCATGGCAGCTCCAGGGCTGTAAATGTGACAAGGTGAAGTTTCTTTTCTTCCAATTTTCCCTCCTCTAAACCAGCAAATCAATTCGGTAGTGGCAGGAGCAAAGCCCTTACAGCCTCTGCGATCCGCGTGGAGTCACCCGGTCCCCTCTATCCATCATCCTTCATTAATTAGGGTGTAATTACTTACAGATTCCTTGCTCATTATTCATAGTCCCCAGGATAAGGCTTCCCTGTCCCTGTGCTTTCCCACCCGGAGCAGGATGCTCAGGAGGGCTCCCAGGCAAAGCCCGACTTGGGGTGCATCCATCGCAGCGATCCCGGCTCTGTGCCGTCGTGGTTGGTGGTGAAGGCAAAGGGAGGGGGAGCAGGGCAGCGGGATGGGGCCGCTGGGGGGTCTGGAATTGCTGTGCATCCCAGGCACCTCCACCCAGCATCGCCCAGCATCTCCATCAGTGGAGACAGCGTTGGGGCACGGAGATGATCTGCGGGACCCCCCTGGAGCACACACCGCCCCAGGCAGGCAGAGCTCGCCCCCCTGCCTCAGCGCTTTGCCCTGGCTCCTCTCCCTGACTCTGCTCCCTGGGAATTTTTTCCCCTTTATATAAAGGAAAAGGACAACATGCTCATGTTTCTCTCTCCCGGTCACTCGGGCTCGAATTATTTCATCAATCACGGAGCAGCACCGGAGCTGGCAGGAGCCAGGCAGGCTGTGACTGGGAGGCAAGGAAACCTGCCTTGCTCCGCTGGCACAGAAGGGATTGATCCAGCCCCGGGATCCCGCTCATATGGGATGGAGCCAGGCAACCGTCCCAAAAACCTTACAAGGGCCTGAGCATCCCAACCCAGATCCGTGATGGCCCCGAGATGAGGCTCTGGTGCTGCATCCCTGCCACATCCCGATGGCATTGCCAGGTCCTCTCCCAAAACACACGGCTGTCACCCGGGATGGCACCCGCTGCCCATCACCCGGCCGCTGCCTCACGTCGGAAAAGTCCTCAGTCTGTGGTAAACGCCCCTGTTAACCAGCTTGTTCCTTTTCCCAGTCTTCCTCTGTTAGAGGCAATTTAGCCATGCAAATGTTGTCCCTGGTAATTATCCGTGCATCCCGTAAGCCCCCAAACGAAGCCAACCCCAGCCACAGCCCCGGCAGCGTGAGAGCGTGCCAGGATTGCTCCCGGAGTGCGGGCGATGTGCTGAACAGGCTGGCAGCTGGCAGAGCCCCGCTGCCTTTTGGCTGCGAGCTAACGATTATCCCAACGGATCCAGGGGAAATATGGCTTTTTACTCGTCGCCGTGCCCGGCTCGACGCGTCGCCGCGGAGCGGCGCTGGATCCGGCGGCCTCGCCATCTGCTCCGCGCTGGAAACGTGCGGGTACAAAGCGAGTGTCACTTGTGCTAATTCTCGAAGCTGGTGGCAACTGGTTTAATGTCCTTTGAAGAGTTGGCACACAGTGGCAGCCCCCACGGCCCTGTGTCCCCTTTCCCACCCCAAAAACCAGGTGCTCCTGTCCTGGCGCATCGCTGCAGCCCCTTGTTGGGGTGTCCCACTCCTTCCCCTGCGCCCCCCGGGGACTCGGATGCAGCACGGTGGCACGTCAGGCTTTATTTGGAAACATCCTTCCTATTGTTAAAAAATGCAAATAGAGGATCTTCTCAGCTCTTTTGTGTCATTATTTTATAAAAACCTCTGTTTGCAGCGATGTTGTGATTACCCAGCAGGTTCCCTCTCCCCTGGGAAGGCAGCGGGGAGGGAGGCAGCTGGGGGGGCCCAAACCACAGCAGGGATGGAGACAGGGACATCATTGACATGTAGGACCTGAGATGCGACCGGAGATGCCACGGTTGGGGGGTGACAGTAACTCCAGCCAAGAGCCCTAATAAATCCCGGTGACACGATTACACGAGGCCACGCCATGTCTCAGCAGCCACCTAATTAAAAACTGGACTAAAACGAGGCAAGAAAATAACTTAATTTGGGTGTCACTTGCCTTGCTGACGCGGTGGCAGGTTCTGTGTGGGGTGAGTGTTTATAAAATCTTAATTGGGTTTCACGTTCAGAACGGGGACGGGTACCAGCCTCAGCCTTAGTGGCCTTGCAGCCCAGGGGTGCCACGGCTCCGTGGATGGCTGATGGATTCTCCAGCTGGATTTTTCACCCTCTCTTCTTCTTTTTATTGTTATTGTTCTTTTCTTTTTAATCAAAGCTTCAAATTGGACTCAAAGCAGCTATTTATAGCGCTGTCGGGGAGCCTGGCGTTTCCCTGCCAGAGTGCCGGGTTGCTAACAGCACTTGCTGAATGGGCAGGGCTTGGGGACATCGTGGCATGGGGTTTGGGGACACGGTGGCACAGGGTCTGGGATGTTGTGGCACAGGGTTTGGAGCCATTGTCGTACGGGACTTGGGGATGTGAGCACAGAGCTTTGGGATGTTGTGGAACAGGGTTTGGGGACACCAGGGTGCACGGCTTGAAGATGTCACAGCACAAAGCTTTGGGACATCATGGCACAGGGTTTGGGGACATCATGGCACAGGGTTTGGGGACATTAGGGTGCAGGGCTTGAAGATGTCACAGCACAAAGCTTTGGGACATCGTGGCACAGGGTTTGGGGACATCGTGGCACAGGGTTTGGGGACATCAGGGTGCAGGGCTTGAAGATGTCACAGCACAAAGCTTTGGGACATCATGGCACAGGGTTTGGGGACATCATGGCACAGGGTTTGGGGACATCAGGGTGCAGGGCTTGAAGGTGTCACAGCACAAAGCTTTGGGACATCGTGGCACAGGGTTTGGGGACATCGTGGCACAGGGTTTGGGGACATCATGGTGCAAGGCTTGGGGCTGTCACAGCACAAAGCTTTGGGACATCATGGCACAGGGCTTGGGGATGTCACAGCACAGGATTCGAGGACATCATGGTGCAGGTCTTGGAGATGTCACAGCACAGGACTTGGGGACGTCATGGCACAGAGATTGGGGACATCATAGCACAGGTCTTGGGGATGTCACATTACAAAGGTTTGGGGTGTGGCACAAGGCTTGGGGACATAATGGCACAGGTCTTGGGGACTTCACATCCCAGAAAGGCTTTGGTATACGGCTCTGCCCCTGCAGGGACCTCACCTCCCCTCGCCCAGCTCCATGGCAGCCTGTGGCCCGGCACTCACCCATGCACGCTGCAGGGCCGCAGACCCCTGCCCAGTCCAGCAAGGGGGGTCCTGACCTTCATCCCCCCAAAACACCTCGTGCAGCAGAAACGGCTGAGGTGTCCTGTCCGGCCCTACGTGGAGAAATGATTTAGACAGTTGTATTAAAATGCAAATTTCTGCCTGGCTTGCTAGTTTATCATCTGACTTGTTATACAATTTGCCAGTTATAGAAGAAAAATTACCATAATGGGCCCCTGGGGAATGGTTGTAAAAAGGATACCAAACATTACTTATCAGCCCATTCCGCCACAATTATCTAGTGCTTTTCTGCTCCCCCCCAACCCCAAGGAAAATTAAACCATCAATAGGAGTCTGGGAGCTGGGGGGGGGAGCGCTGGTGGCAGCGGCAGAGCCGCCGGCGTGCTGGCGTGCGTGCCCCTGCTGCCGTCCCCCACCCCGCATCCCACCGTGTTCCCCCCACTTAAAGCTTCTTAATTGTCCGGGGAAGCGGAGGTTAAACACACCCGACCCTCCTCAAAGGGCTGGCACGGGGAGACGCGGAGTGTGTCTCTGGAGGAGCAGAGAAGAGAGGGGAAGGGGACAGCCTTTCTCCAGCAAGGAGAACAGGAAAGCCTTTAATGTGGCTCTGCGGGGAGGGAATGAAAGTCTCCTCGTTTGTTCTGGGGAGCAAATTTAGCCCTGCCCTTCTGAACTCCAGTTTCAGCAAGTGCTTCGGCATCTCCAGGGTACCTTCGGAGCGGGGAGCTCCGGGGACAGCGGGCAGAGCCAACCAGCGCTGCCTGCCTTTGCCTCTGCTGCTGGCTGGGACATCTCCTCGCCTGTCCCCCTTGTCACAGCCTCTCCTGCCATGTCCCAGCATGTCCTGGCATGGCCCAGAATCTCCTGGCATGACCCAGTGTGTCCCAGCATCTCTCAGCATGTCCCAGTATCTCCCAGCTTCTCCCAGCACATGTCCCAGCAACTCATGGCATGTCCCAGCTTCTCCCAGAATCTCTCAGCATCTCCCAGCATCTCCCAGAATCTCTCAGCATCTCCCAGCATCTCATGGCATGTCCCAGCATGTCCCAGCTTCTCCCAGAATCTCCCAGCATGTCCCAGCATCTCCCAGCTTCTCCCAGCATCTCCCAGCTTCTCCCAGAATCTCCCAGCATGTCCCAGCATCTCTCAGAATCTCCCAGCATGTCCCAGCATGTCCCAGCTTCTCCCAGCATCTCCTAGGGGTACCTGGGCGATTCCCTGCCACCCAGCAGTGCCCGGGTAGGTCCCAGGGCTCCTCAGAACCTCAGGTTAGAAGCGGTTTGGGTACGGGGGAGGTGGCTGATGCCCCCCCCCAGCGCTGGCAGCTCTCTGAGCAGCCGGTGCCATCCTCAGCCCTGAGCCATACATCCCAATCCCGGAAAGCCTCTGGGAATCGTCCTCCAACTTGGGCGACTTTCCCGCCGTTTTGGAGCCGAGCCATGAGCGCTGAGGCGCCCGAGTGCGCCATTTTCCATGCAGATCATTTCCTAATTAAACCGTATCCCGAGCCGACTGCGTGTGAGCTGGGAGCGCTGGCGAAGGTGCCGGCTCCCAGGGGTGCCTCCCGTGCCGCACGTGTGGGTGGCTCCCCGCCAGCCCCCCGCTGCCCCCCACCAAGCCTGGAGCCGGTCCAGGTTCCGTGATGGAAAACAGGGATCCGGCAGCTGTGTCCATGCGAGGAGCAGGCAGGCGGCTGGATGAAGCCCCCCCAGCAGCTGGAAAATCCCCTCTGCTCGCCCCATAGTGCCGGTCGCTTCCCCCGGGAGCATCAGCCACTGCTCTGGGAGGAAAACATGGAGCTGCTGTGGGAATTAAACCAGGATGTGCAGGAAGGTGGATGAGCCCATGGAAACACCCGGGAAGGTGGAGAAGCTTTATCAACCCTGTCTCAAGGACGGGGTAGCTGAGCTGTGGGGGGCCGAGGGAAGGAGGCTCAGGGGTTCAGAGGGGAGCAGGCAGCTTGGGGGTATCAGTGGGGTGATGGGGTGCATGGGGGGAGCCCCTCACATCAGCTCCCCGGAGTGTTTTCAGGGGGGGTGGTGGTTTGTGCCCCCTGAGCTGTGGGGGCTGTGCCGTAACCAGCCACACAACACTACCTTCCCATCACCGGGTGAGGGACCAGAAAACAGCGTTTTCCCTCGGCACCGGCGTGTTCCAGCTGATGGGGAAGGCAGAGAGGGATGTGTGGGTGCCCTGGTCCCCCCCGGCCCTGCTCCTTTTAGGGAGGTGACAGTCTGGCTGAAAGCCCCAGGTGTCCCCATCCCCTGCCCCACACGTGGCCAACGCAAGGTCCTCAGAGCCACAGCCCCCAGTATGGGTGTCCCCTTCCCACCCCATCCCTTCCTGAGCCAGCCCGGGGGGGCCATGGCGTGACCCCAGGGGGATGTCAGCTCTCCAGAGAGAGGGCAGGGACAGGGGGCAGGTGAGGGGCACTGTGTCCCCAGCCTGCAAGGAGCATCATCTGCAGCGGATGCCACTGAGCCAGGCGCTAGGGAGGAAGGGTCTGCACCGGAGGAGTATTTTTAGCTTTCTCATTAACGGAGTGCTTTCAAATTAGCCTTCGATTAACCTCAAAGTAAGACGAAACGATGGGAAGAAAGTGGATGGGGCCTTTTCCCCCCCCTTCCCTTCCAGGGCTCAAGTCTCCCGCAGAATATCAAGGTTTTCGTGATTAACGTCACATTCGCCTTGAAGCCCTGATGACGTGGAGTTGTGCAAGGTTTAACTTCTGGGGAATAACCGCTGTCGGCCGGGACGGAGGCAGTGCCTGCCTGTGTGGGAACGCTGTCCGGCTCCTGCCTGCGCCGAGGAGCCGGGTGGGAGCGGACGCTGCCGGCGCTGCGCTCTCCATGCACGCTGGTCACCGGCACGTGGCCACATGGCCAGGGAGACCCCTGTTTAATTAACCCCTTGTCAAAACTGCTGGGCAGATGACATCTTCCCTGCTGGGTGGCTCCTCTGTGGGGACAGACAGACAGACAGACAGCAGCTCCAGGTCCCGCTTTCCCAGCGCCCTGGCTCAGAGAAGTGTTTCCCTCCCGGCTGCACCGTGACCAGGACTCGCTCGAAGCCACCCAGCCGTGTCCCCACCAGCCTGGCCTGGGAGCTGCTGCGCTCCCGGCTCTCTCCATCCTGATGCTGGGGTTTTGACGGGGTTCCCTGCTGTCAGAGGGGCAGCCCATGCTGCTGCTGGGATTTGGGGATGCACACAGCCGGGCTGGGGTGGGAATCCCTGTCCGGCCGCTTGCAGCCTCGGGAGAACTGGTTTTACACCCGTTTGACTCCATTCTTGCTGGTGGCCAGTGTGTCCCTGAGCGGGACAGGATGGAGGAGGGATGGAGGTGGAGGAGGGATGGAGATGGAAAGGGGATGGAGAGGGTGGAGGGACAGAGAAGGAGGAGGGATGGAGATGGAAAGGGGATGAAGGTGGAGGAGGGATGGAGATGAAAGAGGGGTTGGAGCTGGAGCCAGGATGGAGATGGAGAAGTGATAAAGCCGGAGGAGGGCCAGAGAAGGAGGAGGGATGGAGATGAAAGGGGATGGAGATGGAGGAGGGATGGAGAGGGAGGAGAGATGGAGAGGGAGAAGGGATGGAGCAGAGCCCAGGGCAGGACTGGCACCATGTGCAGCTTCTCCTGCTCGTCTCTGCTCTCTGCCACGTGTGGGGCTGCTCCAAGCCCGGGGACCATCCCCCTTCCCGAGACCACCTACGGAGCCAGGCCAGTCAGAGCCAGGGTGGGAGGTGAGAGACGGGAGACCCACAGCTCCCACCCATCCCCACAGAGTCCCCAAGATCACCTCTGTCCCTCGGTACACCGGGACCAAGCACGTCCCTGAGCCGCCTCCAAAGGACGGAGACAGAAACGTGTGTGCAGAGACTCCCTAAGCGAAGCCGGCGCACGGAGGGCTGATTTCCATTAAGTGGAAGGCAGAAATAACAGGAACATCAAAGAGAAATTGGAAAGACAGAAGAAAAAAAGAAACAAATCGGGGCGGAGGAGCAGGGGTGGGGGAGAGGGGGGAGAAGAAAAGGAAGGAACTGCAACGAGCTGGTGTCCGTCTTGCAAATTGGAAGCAGTGCTCGGAGGTGTCCACGGGCGACCTGCCAAATCAATTGATTTCATCTGTGGGCAGAGATGCCGTTTTTTATTTCACACCAATTTTCACGGCCAGCGTTAGATAAAAATGGCAGAGACGCCGGGAAGAGAGCGCGGCAGGGGGGGTGCGGGGGGAGCGGGGGGGCCAGCAGATGAAAAAAAGAGATTGAGGGGAGGATGGAGAGGAGACAGCGTTGCCGGTGGGACGTGCGTGGGGACGGTCTCCCGCTGTCCCCTGCCACCCCACCGCATTTCGTCCATCGCTCCGGTCATCCCCCCTAGGGGGGATCCAGGGCTGGGTGTTTGCATCCCCCTCCCCACCCAGGACAAGGGGATAAGGGGAACCCCCAAATCCCGGCTCTTTTCTGGAGGTGCGATGGGAGCCATCCGTGCTCCGGTGAGTCACGGCTCCGTCCCGGCGCTGGCGAGCCGGAGAGCTCAGGCAGGGAAAAATACCCGCTGACATCAAGGTTATGTAGTCCTGGGCTGACAAGATGGATTATCTCCTGTAATCCATCATCTCCCTGGCTCCTAGTGCATTTTTCCTTTTGCTCTTTTTTTTTCCTTCCTTCCTTTCTCTCCTCTTCTTTTATTTTTTTGGAACAGAAAATGTTTTTAGCGGCCGCAATAGCCACCAGGAGCTGCGGGGAAGCAGGCACCATTGGTTTTGTTTGGCTGGGTCTGGTAATAACCGAGCTCAGGCCATAAATCCCCCAGCCGTGGGCGTTAGGTAATACCAGTAACAATACTAATGAAATCCCGTGTAACTTCCCCTTCGGAGCAGCCCCTCTCCCGCTTTGGCCAGTGGAAAAGGGCTGTGATTCCCCCTCCCGTAATTAGAGCTCCCATGGAAACGCTGTGGATGAAGGTGTGGCCGGGGGGTTTCGCCCTCCCTGGTGCCCCCCCAGGCTGGGGACCCTGGGTGAGGATGAAGCTCAGGGGTGTGGTGACGGTGCCAGCCTTGGCGGGGGGGTGTGTGGGGTGTGGGATTTGCCGCCGGGCTTTTGCTGGTGAGACATTTCGCTCTGGAAGTGTTTTGTTTTGACATTTCCCAAAGAAAAATTCCTGACTTTTTGCTGTCACACGATGGCATTTTACTGTTAAAGTGAATATACCAAACTCCAGCGAAAGCCCAGCGACCAGGGGCCAAACCACGTTCCCTGTGGTGAGCGAAGCGCCGTGGGTTTGTGCCAAGAAGCCCCTCGCTCCCCCAGATCCCCCTTTCCCTCCCCTCTCCCCGTGGCTTGCGGTCCTAGTGGCTCGTGGTCCCGGGGCGATGCTGGCCACGCTGCTGGCCACGCTGCTGGCCACGGGCTCGCTGGGGAGATCCCCAGGGCTTGGGCCTGGATTTGATGATCCTTTCGGATCCCTCCCAACTTGAGATATTCCCTGGTCCGGTGTGGAGCCTTGGCACACGCAGCTGGAACTCAGCGAGAACAGCGGGAAGAAGCCAGCCGGTGGCTTTATTACGGGAATAATTGTATTAGCGCAAATCTGACTGTCGGCAGCCCTCAAAAACGCGGGAGTGGTGGGTATTGGTGGCATCCCTGATGTGACAGGGGTGGCTCATCCCCCTCCGGAGCGTGCTGGTGCCCTGTGGGGTGAGCGGATGGAAGGGTGTGGGCACGAGCCGAGCGGGCAGTCCCTGGGGAGCGTGGCCGAGCTGCCTGGACCCCAGCCCAGCGTGGGGACATGCCAGAGGGGTCTGATGGGGATGGGAGGATGAGTGGCACAGGGGTGGTGTGGTGGTGGCAAGGGGGTGGCAGGGCATGAGCCCTGGTGAGACCGAAATGAGTTTCAGGGCACTTTTGGAGCGGGAAACACAAATTTTGGGAAGGCAGGAATATTCCTTTCACCCAACGGCTGCTGCTGCGGGAGTGACACGTCACCCCGTGTCCCTTTCTGGCTGGGGACCCCCAGCAGCCCGGCCACCGGCTGGCGGTTGTACTCGTTTTTGGGTCCCTGCCGCTCCTCCCTGCCGCCGAAGCTATTAACGATCTAACAAATGCGCTAAATTAAATAGTGCTTTTGCACATATTATGTGAAATGAAACCCCGTGATGAATGTGCCTGGGCTGCAGTGACGGTGGCTTTCGGGGCTGCGGGGAGGATGTGCACCCCTCCTGAGCAGCTGTTTTGGGGCTGAGCATCCGCTCCCGCCCAGCTCCCAACTTGGGTCAGGGTGCAGAGCCCTGGACCAGTGCACGGGACCCCCCAGGAGAGCCCCCATGGCTGCGCTGGAGCTGGTAGGTTTGGGGTTCCCCAGCTCCAGGTGCCTCTGCTCCCTGGCACGGGGCGGGGCTGGGGGCTTGCGGCAGCCTGGGGTGAAGGACTTCGCCTCAGTTTTTGGGGTGCTGGGCTATTCACCCCCACCAAGGGAGCTGTTTACCCCTGGCCCCCACCGGGACCCGAGCTCTATCCATCCCCAGAGGCAGTGCAGCCCGCGGGGCACCCGGCAGAGGCGCGAGTGCTCCCCATTAATAATTTACAGCTTCTAATGAGTTGTCAGACAGTCGAGGGGTTGCAATTACCATTGAACCCTTGGGCTGGAGGCATCGCCTCGCTCGGCTGGGCCGACGGAGCCCCCGAAGCCCGAGCTGCTCGCCTGCGTCACCCCGGTTCACCGAGCGGGGATGGGAGCACGCGTGCTCGTCCTCTGCTGGGACCCGGGCTTAATTAATCTTCTGTCGAGCAGAGAAGTGGTAATGGTCCCGGAGGAAGCCGGCGAGATGATTGTGCTGGAGTGAGACAAAAGAGAACAGTTAGACTGTGACAGCTGATATTAAAATGACTGCAACTCACTTCATCCCCCAGTCAATGCGTTATATTCCTTATAAATAACGGGTTACTCCAGGTTAACTGTCTGTCGCTGCATTCCGATTGTTGATATTTAATTAGCTCTAAAATTAAAGTGCTCCTTTATTGCCCTGCCGTTAGAACTGCTTTATTTCTAATTGATTGAGATTAAAGTGTCTCCTCACCACCCCGGAGGGAAGCTGGGGGACAGGTTTGGTGGCAGCGTGTGGCACCGGGAGCTGTGGCGGCACAGCAGAATCCCGGTCATGGTGCGGTGCCAGCCAGGGGTTGTGTCTCCAGGATGCCACAGTGTGCACTGGTTCCTGGTCCACTTGTCCTCCCTGGAGACCTGGAGAGGCTCCTGGTGCCGGATCCTGCTCTGCACTGGCTGCAGAGCCCTCGCTGCATCACCAGCACATCAACGGGCATCCCTTTTCCCTGGGAAATGCATCCCGCTGGGCAGGCAGCAGGCAGGGACCTGCAGGGCTCAGGGTCTCACCGTCTCCACGATACCTCACCCTCACTGCCTTCCTTGAAAATCACCCCAAAAAGCTAATCCTGGAGCGAGGAGAGGTGAGGCACTGGAGCCGGAGAGCCTGTGCCAATGGTCACGGTGGTGCCCACGTGTCAGGCCAGGAGCTGCTTCCCACATCTCAATAACGGGAGAAATTATGACCCGTCCGATCGGCCTGAGATGAAATTTAACAGCCCGAGGTGGGCATCAGGCACCGTTACAAACCAAACCCCATCTTGCTCCGAGCTTAAACGGCTCTTTAAAAAGCTGATGCATAATTTAACCAGAGCAATTGAAAGCAGACATCCTCCCGGGGACGGCGGGCGGGCACGGAGAGGCCCAGGACTCGCAGGCAACCGTGGGAAACACTCATCCCCATCGCTGCGGGGGGATGCTCGCAGCCCAACGGCACCCCAAATCTCCCTCCGGAGAGCAGCCTGGAGCAGGGACGTCGCCAGCACATCCCTGAGGGCAGCGGGAGGTGAGGTTTATTGGCGGGGCCATGCTCCGTGCCCAACGGTGAGGTGCAAGGGCGCAGGATTGACCGTCAGCGGGGATTTGGGAACCTGTGGCAGCCGCCGGAGCGGCGGGCAAGCAGTGTCCCGCGGATGGATCTGGTGCACTGTCAGGAGCGTGCGGGATGGATGGTGTCGGGCACTGATGCTTTACAAAGGTCTCTGGCCCTCTGGGAGGGAAGGGAGCTGGGATCCAGAGGCTCACGTCCATAGGATCTCCTGGGGGTGCCCAAGGAGGGGGTTGGCTGTCCCGCGCCGCAACGCTGCAGCTGATGCGGGGCCCAGGGCAGGATGCGGCCCTGCAGGGAGCTGGTTTGGGAGGAGCACTGTCTGCATCTCCAGCTGAGCACCCCTCGTTGCCACCCATCCCCTTCCCGGGTCCCCATTGCGCCCGGCCCTGGATAAGCTCCAGGAGATCCAACAGATCCTGCCCTGTGTAAAACGTGCCCGGCATGGAGCCGCGTTACGGGCAGGGGGAGGTTGGTGCTTGGGGTGAAAGCTGGGCACCCCACGGCGAGCAGGGACCACGGCCTGCCCGGCTCAGTGAAAGGACACGGTGAAGGAATTCACTTGCATCAGTCGGAATAAACAAGGAGTCTCCATCCAGGCTGGCTACTTGGCAACCCCCTCACTCCGGGGAACAGCAGAGAGGAATAAACATGATGGATGAGGAGATTTGGGATGGAGCCGTGCGCTTTGCCTTCCCCAGCTCTCTCGTGTTGCCCTGCCAAAAGGACACGCGTGCTGCCGGGCGGGTTGTGCCGGCACGGACACCCATCGGACAGGAAGGAGCTCCTGGAATTGGGGCTGTCGTGGTGGGCGAGGGGTCCCCCAGCTCTGGCGTGTCCAGGCAGCATCTCCCACCACCCCGAAACGCCGCGTAGCTCCTCGGGAGCCGGGGACTGCTCTCTGCCGAGCAACCGGTGTGACATTTCGGTAAATGCCAGAGCCATTTGTAAGTGTTCGTTTCGGCGGGGGCCCCATCCATTACGCCACAGCTCTTTGCCGACCAGCCCGGCGCGCTCCCTGGGCTCCCGGAGCAGCTCCTCAGTAGGATGGGTGTGGAGCGCGCTGGCGGCGTCCGGCCGTGCTAAAACTCCTCGGCAAAAGCATCCTCAGAGGGGCCGTTGTATTCTGGAGGCTCAGACCCTTCGGTGAGGTCCCTGTCACGTCCAGCTGCAGAGCAGGAATTTGGGGGACCAAGGATGTACAACCCACAGCTGCCCCCGGCCATTTTCCTGACAAATTGTGACTTTTAAGGAAAACAAGGGTTTGTTTTACAAATTTCCCCACGTCTGGATTTGCAGCCGTCCGTTAGTTTTTTGGGCTTTTGTGGAGGAGAGGAAGGGAAGGGGCTTGGCCGTGTCCAGCCCCACCAACCCCAATGAGGCCAAAACCCACAGAACACCCCAGAGGGACGCAGCGGGATGCAAATCCGCCGGGAGCGAGGGCGGCAGCGTTGCACACTTTAATTCGGCTAAAACGCCCTGCACAGCCACGCTCTGCCCACAGAGGCTGAGGAAACGGTCTGCTTCACGGCACACGGGGAGAGGGCTCTGGTTGTGGGCCCAGTGCCGGATCCTGGCCAGCCCCATGGGGCACGACCAGATCCAAGCCGGGATCTCAGATCCCTGCCCTGGGTGCGAGGACAGCGGTACGCGGGCGAAGTTTCGCGGTGCCTCTTTCATGTCAGAGCATCGCCGAAGCGCTGGGGAGAGTTAATAATAGAACAGCGGCGAATTAAACAATGAATAATGGAGAAGGGTAATAGAAATAATAAATAATATATTTACAGACCCGCAGTCCTGCCCCAGCCGGCTCCCGAGGATGCGGCTGGCAGGTCCCCGCGGCCAGTGCCACGTCACGGCTCCGTGCAGCCAACCTTTGCCAGAGGGTGCCAGGCCCCACGCCGTCCCCAAGGCTGGGGGGGCACACCGGTGAGTGGCACGGGGGCGTAATCAGGGAGCGGCTCCGAAATGCCGCCGATTAATGCTCCTGTGTGGGGCTTGCACACAGAAAGCCTCTTGCTGAGCCATCTTTTCATGCTCCCTGGCTCCTAAACAACTCGCTCGCACTCGGCTGTAATCCCAAAACGCTGTAGTTAGTGGTGGTTTGTTTTCAAAGCAAGGGCTGCTTTTCCTCTCCCTGGATAGCTGCCGTGGGCTCAGGTGTGGGGGGAGTGAGGGAGAGGAGGGGGCAGCGGGGTGACACAGGGGTCTCCTTGCCTGTCCCAAGCCTGGCAGTGGGCTGTTGGCGGCGTGGCAGGTGTGGGGGGGGGTGGGAGGGCGGTGATTGCCGGAACCCCCTCGCCGGCACGCTCCCCATCTGCTCCTGCGTGCCGGCCACCAGCTGCCACACGTGTTGGTGTGCTGGAGAGACAGGTCATGGCTCGCGCCGCTGGCACAGCAAACCTAATGAGCATCCAGGGCTGTGCCGGGGGGTGCTGGCGCTGCTGGGGGTCCCCGCGGCAGAGGGATTGGCAGGGTACCGGAGCCACCGTGGCGGAGCAGGACCACGCAGGTGGCAGCAGGGACGGTGTGGTGAGGTCAGGTCTGGGGCGGTGATGGATGGGGCTCGGCCGATGGCAGTGTGGGCAAGCGTCTCCGCTGGGCTCCCGCATCCGTAGGCTGATGGATCACCCGCTGCCATGGGTCTGCAGGATCGAAGTCTGGATGAAAGCCAGAGGGAGAGTATTCCCGGGGGCAAGCATTTGGGAGCAAGTGCCTGGCTGTGGCACAGACCCCAGCAATCCGCACACGCTCCACACCGGGCATCCCAAAATACAGGGGAGGGGTTCTTGGCCCCCAGAATCACCAGGGCTGAAAGCAAAGTCCTCAGGGTCTGGCCAAGGGCTTTGACCCCCCCAAATATCCCCCTGGACCCTTGGCATGGGGTCCGCGGGGTCCTGCCTGCTCCGAGCGAGGTACCGTCCCCCCTTCGCTGTGCGTGTCCTTCCCCGGCGCCGCGCGGGCTCCGTGTCATTAATATCTGTCACAGGGCAAGTTGCAGGCGAGATAATATTGATGTAGCCATTAGAGAACAAGGCACGCCGCCGGAGCCACAGCGCCGGAGCCACGCTCTGACACGGCAAACATCGGTGACACCCCGACCAGGGTCAGCCCACCCCCCCCGGACACACACACACAGAGCCACTGTCACCATCTCCCATCCCAAAAACGGGCTCGCCGTGTGCCGGGGAGGCACCACCTCCGCCGTCGGCTCCTGCGCTACCTGGGAGAGGAGGGAAAAACACCGGGAGCCCTTAAAATAACACACAACTGTTTAAGGATGTGAGATCCGTATTAAATCTCGGGGAAAAGGAGCAATTATCCTGTCAGAGAAGGCGATATAATTTTGGAGAGCTAGTTCCGCAGCTGTAATATTTTTTCCCCCCACCGTTTCTTCCCCGGAGGGATTTAGTGGCCAATTATCTGTCGGGTAACAGGAAGGTGCTCGCTGCAGGCTCCGGGTGCCACGTGGGGTGTCAGTGCCAGGGATGCAGGGAAGGCACCCCCCCCTTTTTGAGGGCTTTTGGATCAAATGTCGGCTTTGCTGCTGGGACCTGTGGCGTCATTGGGGTGGGGGTGACACGGAGCCAGCATTCCCTGGGGATACACACCCAGGGCCCGCTTTGCCCTTGGGCAGGGTGGCTGTCTCTGCCTCCGCTAAGTTCCCTGTGGATGCAGGGAGCTGGTCCTTGCCTGCTCCCCATTCCCTTCTCCCCGGGGTGCGCATGGCCTTGTGCCGTGGAAGGAGGCTCAGTGAACCCAGGGCACCCACCCGCCACAGGGTGAGCGTCTGGGGAGTGTTGGGGCTCCGTGTCCCTCTGCGGAGAGCGGAGGGGGAGCCTGAAGTGCCCTCTCACCCTGGGAGTGGGCTGGTGTGGGTGCTGGCACTGGTGTGGGTGCTGGCACTGGTGTGGGTGCTGGTGTGTGTGCTGACACTGGTGTGGATGCTGGTGCTGGTGTGGGTGCTGGTGTGGGTGCTGGTACTGGCGTGGGTGCAGGTGCTGGCACTGGTGTGGGTGCTGGCACTGGTGTGTGTGCTGGTGTGTGTGCTGACACTGGTGTGGATGCTGGTGCTGGTGTGGGTGCTGGCGTGGGTGCTGGCACTGGTGTGGGTGCTGGTGCTGGTGTGGGTGCTGGCACTGGCGTGGGTGCTGGTGTGGGTGCTGGCACTGGCGTGGGTGCTGGTGTGGGTGCTGATGGGCAGCAGGGTGGGGAGGGTTAACGTTTCCATGCTGCCGGGGAACATAATTAAGTGATAACTTGTCATTTTTTTAATGAAGTACCGGAGCTGGAGATTTATAATTGCTAATGAGCCAGAATAATAATTAGTTGTTTTTTAATGAGGGCGATGATCACTCGGAGGAAGAGAGCGAGACGGGCCCTGCTTTGGCCTAATTTTTCTTCCATGGTTGCGTGGTGTGTCCAACAGCCTGGGCTGTCCCTGTCCCCAGCCGGTGGCAGTGGCCCTGCCAGCTCTGTGCCATGCCGGGTGCCACCGTCCCTGCCCAGGTACCGGCTTTTGGCAGCGGGAATATTCGGATGCTCAGGTCACCTCTTGCATTGCTCAGGAGGTGACCCTGCGGACCCTAGGGATGAGCCCCTGCACTCTGGGGGTGTCCGTGTGTCCCTGGGCTCCTTCTGTCCTTCCCACCTGCTTCTGGTCAAACTCTCCCCACATCCCCTGGGACATCTCCACTCCCCAGAGGAGGGTCCTTGTCCCCAGGCCCTGATGCCAGCAGCACTGCAGCCCAGCCCTGTGCCGGTGCAGCCCTGGCACGTGTCCCTGTGCCCCATCGGAGGGTGACATGGGGTTTTTGGGGGCTGGGAAGCTGCAAGGGGGGTGCTGGATTCATGCTGACACACCGCACCAGCACATCTCCCCCAGACTGAACACCCCGTAGGTCACGGCTATTTCTGAGGACCAGCCCTGCCCCACATCTCCACAGGCAGCTGGCCAGGCAGCTGCGGCCCCCCAGCTCTACGGACAGCCAGGGGGGACCAGGACACCCCCATCCCACCGCCTGCCCCAGGGGCTGGGCTGCTGCCTGTGAGCACCCCGGTGCAAGGGGGACTTGGACAGTTGGTCACCCATCTGTCCCCTGCCTGGGGACACCTGTGGGACCCTGAGCTTGTCACCCCCTGCCACGCGTGGGTGCGGGGGCTCTCAGGTGCTGCCAGCACCGACCAGCATCCCACAGGGGTTCAGAGGGCAAAAATCACATCGCTAATCGCGTAATTGCAGGCAATTATCTTTAATTAGCGATAGGGAGGGGTGTGAAGCAGCGGGGTGGGGAAGGCGGGGGCTGCCAGGCTCAGGGAGGTGCTGAGCTCCCGGTTGGCCCCAGCTGGGGAGTCCTGGCATTGCCGAGCCCCCCCGGACACCTTGGCTCCAGCCTGCTCCCTCTTGAAACCCTCCCTAATTGCGACAGACGCCTCGGGAGCGGCTGTGATTGCCTCTGAAGGATTCATAAATCAGGCAGCGAAGAAGGGACCATCTCCGAGAGATTGTTTCAAGGTAAATTTTAAGAAAATCAGGCAAAAAGAGCGGAGATGGAAACGGCAAAGCCAGTGCGGCGGCTCCGTGCCCTGTGTGTTCCGCAGACATAAATAATTAAGCCATTCTGGGGATCTTCAGCTTTCCAAAGGCATTGCCCAGCACCGGAATGAAGCCGATGGTGTTGCTTCCTCCGGCCACTGCCGGATCGCCCTGGGCAACGCGGCCGGGATGTGCCTCAGGCTGGGATCGCTGCTGGAGATGGAGCACGTCCCCATGCTGGGGCCGGCTCCGGCGACGCCAGGTGGCAGAGACAGCAGCAACGTGTCACCAGGGGATGGTGCTGGCACCGCTGGGCACCCCAGCCCGGCAAACGGTGTCACCACACCGTGAACGTCACCCCGTGACCCACCGAGGAGCGGGAGGAAAGCCGCACTCCCGCTCCAGCCAGGCCCGTTAACCCAACGTACGCTGTTATTTCTCAAAGGTGTAATTAAATTTAATCGGCAATTACTAAGTGGGGATGTTGAATAGGCCCAAATGTCAGCGCCCACCCCCCAGCCCACCGCGGCAGAGCGGGTCCCAGCACACACACATCCCCCCACCGTGCCCCAGCTTCCTGATCCCCCAAGAAACAGGCGTCTGCGTCTGTTCACGCTGCTCTGGTTTCTGCTACTTCACAAGAGCTGAAATCTGACCTTTTTTAATATACAAGGCTGCGATTTCGGAGCCGGGAGCTGCTCCAGGAGGAAAAGGTGGAGAGAGTGAGAAAAAGCATTGCAGCCTCTCCGCGGGGTCGGACGGGTGGTGTTTGGGTACCCACCGACGGCTAAGCCAGTGGCAGGGATGCTCAGGAGAGCACCGGTGGGATGCAGGAGCCTGTCCTGGCATCACTGGGATGCAGGAGCCTGTCCCGGCGGGGCAGGGATGAAGGATGGGATGCGGAGACGCGCAACTGCCCGTTTAAAAATAAATGCAAGCTGTCACACGTCGGGAGCGGGAGCAAAGCGGGGCTGGGCGAAGCGAGGCTGCCTGGAAATTGCAGCCCTGTGCCGTGCCGCAGATGAGGTCCCGATAATTGCGCTTTCTTTTCTTCCTTTCTTTCCCTTTTCCTCCCGCTGAGCTGCAATAATTGGGTGCTGTCGCCCGAGCTCATCCGCTGCTGGCTCCCTGAAAGGAGCTCTGCAATTAGCCGGCGTCACCCTGTAATAAAGCCTTTAATATCCACTTTCACGGCTCACACTGCAGTCACTCAGCCCCGTTCTCACCCCCTCTCCTCCTCATCCCATCCTCATCCTCATCCCATCCTCATCCTCATCCCCATCCTCACCCTTGTACTCATCCTCACCCTTGTACTCATCCTCACCCTTGTACTCATCCTCATCCTCATCCTCATCCTCATCCTCATCCTCTCCTCATCCCCATCTCCATCCCATCCCATCCCATCCCATCCCATCCCATCCCATCCCATCCCATCCCATCCCATCCCATCCCCACACATCCTCGCAAGCGCCAGGGCTTCAGGACACCCCCCCAGCACCCATTCCTGCTGTGCCCACCCAGGCAGCTGCCTGACCCACTCCCTGCGGGCAGGAGCAGCGGCTTGAGCCCTGGTACAACCCCCACCACCCTCATCCCTCCACCTGGGCGATGGTGCTCTGGCTGGAGCAGAGCCCAACACCGGGCCGCACACAGCACCGTGGCGCAGAGGCCTCGGGTCCCATCCTGACCCACTTTCCAGAGCAAAAAAGCCTCCGCCAGCGTTTCAAAGCCGGCTCCCGTCTGGGAACCCAGCACGGGGCCGGGGTTCCCAGGGTGCTTTCTAACAAACGCTCACAATAAGGTAATTAGGGGAGAAATAATAAATGTGTCATTCCTGCAGGAAGCGTTTTTCCTGGGAGCAAGGGGGGAGCCCTGCCATCGTGTCGAGCATGCGTGCACTCACCGTACATATTAATTAACTGGGTAAAAACCTCCCCAGCCCCCAGGCCTGTACATTATTGATGAACATCTCGGGGCGGCGGTGACTTACGGGTTCTCACACTCCACTCGCTGCCTTGGATTTTCCCTTGGATTTCACTCTTGGAGTTGTCAGTGCTTGCCCGGCGGGACCTGCTGCTGCCCATGGCAGCACTGGGCAGCATCGGTTGCGCTGCCCCCACCCACAGGGTCTTGTCTGACATCCAGGGCTGCCCAAGGTGCTTCTCCGTCCCTGGAACAGGATGGGAGTGCGTGGGGTGGGATGGGATGGGATGGGATGGGATGGGGTGGGATAGGATGGGATGGGATGGGATGGGATGGGATGAGATGGGATGGGATGGGATTGGATGGGATGAGACAGGATGGCATGAGATGGGATGGCATGGGATGGCATGGGATGGGATAACGTGGGGTGGGATGGGATGGGATGGGATGGGGTGGGATGGGATGGGATGGGATAGGATGGGATGGTGGCTGCAGCGTGGGACCTTCCCTTGCCTCCATCCCACAGAAGCACCAGCCCAGGGTGAGACCCTGCACCCCGGTGAGGTCTGGCAGAGTGGGCACCAGCCCCAGCTCTCCCTCCGGCATCCCGAGAGTCCAGCAGCTGGGAAGAGGAGTTGGACACTTTATAAATCACTGTCTCCCTTTATGGATGGAGTTTTAACCTTCCCGGCTTCTGCCTGGAGATTTATTAGCAGGATCATTTCCCGCAGCAATAACTCTCCACGCTCCCCGGGGTGGGCAGTGGGGCTTCTCTGCACCCTCAAGCGGGCTCTTGTCACCCCAGCAGCAACAGGGCACCTCCTCACCCCCCATGCCCCGGTGTCCATGGGCAGGGGCACCCCTGGGGACCCCGTCCTGCAGCACTGCCTGTTCCCTGATGCAACGGTGATGGGGAGCTGGGTTTCCTGCCCGTGGGCAGGGATGGGGACTCTGGACCCCTGCCTGCAGGGGGACAGGAGTGGCTTCGCAGGGGCTGCTTGGCAGTGCCAGCCCCCATCCCCAAGGTCACCGGTTCACATTCCCACACAGACTCGACAGGCAAGGAATTGTCATTCCCAAAGGATTATTTTAATTAGGAGACTCGTAGCTCGCTCTCCTGTGCACACCCACTCACCCCCACCGCTTCAAAGGCTCTGCCCACCCACCATGCTCTGGGGCCACGGGCTGCAGCAGCACGGGGACATCGCGGTGGCATTGCGCTGAGGAAGGGGTGCAGACCCTCTGCTCAGCCCCCCGCCAGGACCCTCCTCCCCCTGGAAAGGAGAAGGCAGGGCGTTCCTGCCCCTGGCGTTCGTTTCACTAACGAGGTCCTTGCTAAAACAATTAAGAACTTTAGTGATGAGGTTTATAATCCATCTGAAAGGGAATCAGCCTCCACCCTCCTCCCCCTGCCCTGTCCCTCCTGTCCCCAGTGGGGACATTCCTGGCTGGTGACCCCACACTGACGTCCTCCCCAGTACCACTGGGCAAGTTTTGCCTGTCCGTCGGTTGGGTTTGATCCCGGTGCTGCCCATGGGACCAGGGCTGGATTCCCGTGGGCGAGCGAGGCTGATGCTGGCAGCGGTGGGATGTGCCAGGGAGGCCAGGCGTGGTCCAACCACTGCCCCGGTGTAGCAGCGAGCCCGTGTGCATCCTCCCCCGGATGGTTTCAAAGCATCCAGGGTGTCAGGAGCTGCTGCAGCATGGTGGGGTGATCCAGGGAAGGTCAGTGAAGGTGCCTGCTGGCATGGGGTGAGCACTGGCCATACCAGCCATGCCTGTGCCATTCCTGTGCCATACCCACCGTACCTGCGCGATACCCACTGTACCTGCTCCATACCCACTGCAGCTCCATACCCACCACAGCTGCTTCATACCCACCGTACCTGCACGATACCCACCGTACCTGCTCCATACCCACCGTACCTGTGCCATACCCACTGTACCTGCTCCATATTCACCATCCCCGTGCCATACCCACCATCCCTGGGACACACCCACCATCCCTGGGCCATACCCACCGTACCTGCTCCATACCCCCCGTACCTGTGCCATACCCACCATCCCCGTGCCATACCTACCATACCTGCTCCATACCCACCGTACCTGCTCCGTACCCACCATCCCCATGCCATACCCACCGTACCTGCTCCATACCCCCCGTACCTGTGCCATACCCACCATCCCCGTGCCATACCTACCATACCTGCTCCATACCCACCGTACCTGCTCCATACCCACCATCCCCATGCCATACCCACCATCCCCGTGCCATACCCACCGTACCTGCTCCATACCCACCATCCCCATGCCATACCCACCATCCCCGTGCCATACCCACCGTACCTGCTCCATACCCACCATCCCCATGCCATACCCACCATCCCCGTGCCATACCCACCGTACCTGCTCCATACCCACCATCCCCATGCCATACCCACCATCCCCGTGCCATACCCACTGTACCTGCTCCATACCCACCATCCCCATGCCATACCCACCATCCCCGTGCCATACCCACCGTACCTGCTCCATACCCACCATCCCCATGCCATACACACCATCCCTGGGCCATACCCACCGTACCTGCTCCATACCCACCATACCTGCTCCATACCCACCATCCCCATGCCATACCCACCATCCCCGTGCCATACCCACCGTACCTGCTCCATACCCACCATCCCCATGCCATACCCACCATCCCTGGGCCATACCCACCGTACCTGCGTGGTACCCACCATCCCTTGGCTCCTGCATCAGCATTTCCCGCAGCCCGTCGAGCTCGTGGCTCAGGAGTCGCTCCCCGCCGTTTGGTTTGTTAGATGGTGTAACAGCACCGAAACCGACTCCGCAATATCCCGAAGCAAACCATCGATTCGTGACCAAAATCCAGTGACGAGCTCAGTCGAGCTCCGCGGGCAGGTAACGCCCAGATTAGCGGGATCGCCTGCATCCGAAAAATAAAACGAGGACAAAAAGGGAGGAAATGCTGGGATAATGAGCGCGGGATGGAGAGGAGACTCCTTCCCTCTTCTTGCTTTCCTAAGGCTGCCACAGCTCAGGGTTTTATTACAAAAAGCCACCTAAGTATTACAGGCTAATCCGTAAATCCCGGCCTAGTAAAATATGTGATGGATTTTGTAAATTGTGCCCTTTACAAAGCTGATTGAACTTTTTTTTTCCCTGCTAGTTCCCTTTTCTTCTCCTTCCCCTGCCTCTCCCAGGGGATTTGTTTCCTCCCTAGGGACCACGATGCCTTTTGGAGTCTGTGTCCTGCCCCACGCCAGCCCCTGTGGGAGCGATATGGCAACGGGACTGGATCATGGGAGGATCGATGGGGCTGGGATGGGGATGGGGTAGTACAAAGATGGGATGGAGATGGGGATGAGGATTGGGATGAGGATGCAAAAGGGGATGGGGATGGAGGTGGGGAAAGGGGTATGGATAGGGATGAGGATGGCATGGAGATGGAGATGGTGATGCAGAAGGGGATGGGGATGGCGGTGTGGGTAGGGATATGGATGGGATGGGGATGGAGACGGGGAAGGGAAGGAGATGAGGATGATATGGGAAAGGGGATGGGGACGCGGAGCCTGTCCACGGCCCTCTGGCCAGAGCTGGCTGCCTGCGTTCCCAAATGCTCCATTCCCCATCCTGTCCCTCAGCCCGCTGGCAGCTGGCTGCACAGAGGCAGGAAGGCGACTCTGAACACCAGGCCCTGTGGGTGACCCCCCCACTGCCTTGGCCTGGTTTTGGAACTTTCTGCCTTCCCTGGGGTGTTTCAGGGCTGGGGGGGGGGGGGGCAGAGAGGACCAGAAGAACGTCACCTGGGTGCCCCTGTGTGCTAGTCAGGGCAGGGGCACCCTGCTCTCCCCACGCTGCTGTGGGGCCAGGAGCCAGGGCCTGGAGAAGGCTGCGGGGGGGTCAGACAGGGACCATGTTGTCTTTGGCTCCTCTGAGGCTGCGGAGGAACTTGGCTGCCTGGCCAAGCCATAAATCCCGGGTGTCAGGGGTGGCGCGGGTCGGTCTGAAAGCCCTGCGTGGCCAAGGACGGCAGAGCACGGCCAGCCCAAACACCCCTGGACTCCTCGGTGGGCCGGGACTGTCCTCGGGGCCGGGCTGGGATGTGAAACCTGGGAATGGGGTTCCATACAGCCAGCCCTTGGGGGCGAGAAGCACAGCCCAGCGTCGCAGGCCCTCCCCAAACGGAGTTTCTGCGCAGGAGGGGGATAAACTTGGGCACGTCTTTCCTTCCTCCAACATTATTTCCTGGGGTTTTTTATTGAAGCAAGATGTTGCTGGCGAAATTTGTGCTCCCTTCCCTGTTTTTCCATCGAATTATTCTGCAGAGGAACATCTGGCAGCAGCAAACGAAGGGACTCGTCCTGCCTGTCGTGGCGGAGACGCTGATTTCCCTGCAGCGGCCGGGGGCAGCTGGCAAATGCCACCTGCCACCGTCGTGGCTGTCATCCTGTGCCGCTGGGTGACACGGGTGGCAGCGAGGACGGGGACCCCCCCTGCATCGTCCCCCTTGTAGCAAACAGGGAGCTGGGAAGAGGAGAAACATCTGCCACGTCTTTCACTCGACTTCGTTCCGCCCTAAGCTCCTTTTTCCTTCGGTTTAAGGGTTGAGGCTGACGGAGACCCGGGATCAGATCCCGGCTCCAGTCCTTGGCAGCCAGAGCCGAGTCCAGATCCCTGCCAGGGGCTCAGATCCTCCCAGGATGGCTGAGCAGCAGCAGTGTTTGGGGGGTGACGTGCCCTCCCCAGCCTGGCCTGGGCTGAGCTCTCACGGGGCTGGGTGTCTTCACCCTCAAATTATGCCTTGTGAAAATCCCATCAGGATGTGTTCACCGTGCAAATCCGGGCTATCTTCATCACCCTCGGAGGAAGGAGGGATGGATTAGTGCCCAAAAGTGCAGTGAAGGGGGTCTGAGCTCCCACTGCTGCTGAGTGCGGGGACAGCAGGGCAGGGCTGTGCCTCAGTTTCCCCAATACCAGATGTCGGGCGTACCTGGGAGCCGTCCAGCCCCTCCTTTCCTCCTGCAGCCCAACCTGGCCATTAACCACGGGCGTTACGTGCGCTCGGAGCCAGCACCGGTGGATACTAGGCAGTAACCATGGCAACTACCAGGTTTCTCTTTCTTTGCCCTTGCCAGTCACCTTGAGATGCCACCACGTCGCGGTCACCAGCCAGGCACCCTGCGTCCCCCCACGCACCTCCCACCGCTCCGGCCTGCCTGGCAGAGGGACGTGGCGGCAACAGGGATCACCTTCCCTACCCTGGCACAAGGGCTGGATCCAGGCATCCAACACCACCCAGCCTGGGGCTCCCGGGGCTCCTCTCCTCCCTGGGGACGGGACCCAGTGCTGTGGGGTGCAGGAGGGAGCCCTGTACCACCCCACCACCGCATCCCCAGCACCGGCAGCATCCCTGCCCGGCAGCGCCGGCGGAAGGAGCCCCACGAGGCGCACAAAGCAACATCTGCAAACGCTTAACCACGCAGCCGGCCCGGCCCTTCCCGAAATAGCTCGCTGGGGTGGGCTCCCATGCCAGCACTGATGTCATTGGCTTTTATTTCCCTCCCGTCCGCTCCTTCGCCGCTGGAGCCATGATTCATTGTCAGCCTTTGCTGAGCCGGGCCTGTGCCGACACAGCCGGGGTGCCGCGGGATGATGGATGGCTCCCGGTGTAGGGGTCCAGGGGTTGCGATGCCATCGGAGGCTCCTCGTGTTCCTCTTGGGAGCCCTGATGTCTCCAGCAGCATGGGCTCTGCGAGAAAATCCAGGCTGCTGGCTGCTCCCATGGGATTGGTGTGAGCAGGAAGAGGGTGTGGGCCCTCAAGGGGCATCCCGGGTCCCCCACACCTCCAGCTGTGCCTCAGCTGCCCCAGGATCCCTAAGGAGAGGGGATTCCCTGACATGTGGCTCCGGCACTGCAGGGTTTGCGTGCGGGGGTGCCTTTGGAGCCTGCACCCACGGTCCCACGCAGCTCCCCAGGATGGCGATGCCGTTGCAGCCAGCCCCAGGCCCTCTCTGTGCGCAGGGGGTTAACTTGGCCCCCGCCATGCGAGCGGAGACAGGGCTGAGGCTGAGCCAGCCCGCGCAGGCAGGAACCGGCCAGCTGGCTGGAGTCTCCTGGCTCCGGCACCAGCACATGCCTCCGGAGCAACGTGTTCGTGCAGCCGCCCGGAGCTCAGCTCCATCCCTCCCCGCCAGCACCACAGGATCCCACCGCAGGGGTTTGGCGTCTCCCTTGGGCCGGGGGGCACAGGGGTCCAGGCAGGATGCAAAACTCCTGGAGAAAATGCTGCCTGCCCCTGCGCCGTGCATGGGGACGCCAGGGCATGGCACAGGGACTCGCCGGGGTCCCTCGCAAAGGGATGGTTGGGAGCAGCCCTGAGGAGCTGGAGGGGTACGGGGGGATGAGGAGCTGGCCATGAGCCGGCCGTGTGTGCTGTCGGCCCAGAAAGCCAACCAGATCCTGGGCTGGATCCAGAACAGCATGGCCAGGGCGTGAGGGAGGGGATTCTTCCCCTCTGCTCTGCTCTGGGGAGACCCCCCCTTCTGCCTCCAGCTCGGGGGCCCCCAGCAGCAGAAGGACACGGAGCTGTTGGAGCGAGGCCAGAGGAGGCCACAGAGATGCTCCAGGGGCTGGAGCCCCTCTGCCATGGGGACAGGCTGGGGAAATTGGGGGGTTCAGCCTGGAGAAGGGAAGCTCCGGGGAGACCTCAGAGCCCCTTCCAGTGCCTGGGGGGCTACAAGAAAGCTGGGGGGGCTTTTCCCAAGGTCAGGGAGTGACAGGACAAGGGGTGATGGGTTTAAACAGAAAGAGGGAGATGGAGATGGGCCATCAGGAAGGAATTCTTCCCACAGAGGGTGGGGGGCACTGGGACAGGTTGCCCAGAGAAGCTGCGGATGCCCCATCCCTGGGAGTGTCCAAGGCCAGGCTGGATGAGGCTGGGAGCACCCTGGTCTGGTGGAAGGTGTCCCTGCCCATGGCAGGGGGTGGCACTGGGGGTGGGGCTTTAAGGTCTTTTCCCACCCAAACTGTTCTGGGATTCTGTGATTCTGTCATGGCTGTGTCCATCCCATCCCAGCAAATTTCAGCGCTGTAAATCGCCGTTGCAGCTGGACGTCCCTTTGTCACTGCATCCATGACCCTTGTGCCAGCGGGGCAGGGTGGTGGCACAGCAGAGCAGATGGCACACAGTTGGATTTGCTGAGCAGTTTGTGGGAGACGCAAGGTCCGATGGGCACAGCTGCTACCTCTCCCAGGCTCCCTGTCCCCCTCCCAGGCTTCACTCGGAGAATTACTGCTGTATCATGGAAAATGGGTGGAGTGGGAGGATGCCTCCTTGCACAGCCAGGGGGGAGCTGGGGGGGTGGGCACCAGCCCTGGATGCCTCTGGTTGCCCCCACTTGCTGTTTCTCTGCCCTGTAGCAGCTCAGAGGACCCCCATCCATCACCTTGGGGATGCATGGGAGGGGGCAATGTCCCTGTCCCCCCCACTGCTTGTGCCTGCTGCCCACTGCACTGCTCTGCAATGTGCAGGATACATCCCCCCCCCCCCATCCTCCTCCTCTGCAGGAACACATGGCACCACGTCCTCAAATAATTGCTTCATTATGGGCTAATTACTGTAATTAGCTGAGCAGTGCTCCTGCAAGTGCTTGCTGGCCTGTACATGGCCGGGCGGCATCCCCTCCAGCCCCGCAGCCCGCGGGGGTGGCCACGATGGACCTGAGGTTTGGGGGTCCCAAGTTTGGCACCCACAAGGGTGCTCAGTGCCTTGGGGACCCTGAAGCACACAGGGCCGGGCGCGTGTGCGTGCTGCTCCCCCCGGAGCCACTCTGGCCATCCCCATCCCCTCCCCATCCCACGCTGCCCCTCTGGCACAGGTACCCAGCAGTTTGCCGTGGGACAGGCACACGCCGATGCCTTGAGGCACCGCGTGGCTCTGGCCCCCCGGCTCCGTGGGGGAATTGGTGATGTTCCACACCGAGGGGTTGCCATTCCGTGGCTGTGCCAGGCAGGAGCAGGGGCAGGAGCAGGGGCAGGAGCGGGCCAGGAGCGAGGTCGGGGAGGTGCCGGCGGCTCCCGCTGCTCATCCATGTTTTATCTTTAATTCCTCCCTTGGGTCTTCCGTAAGCAGCAAGAGAGAAGAGAGACAGAGACAGATCCAGTTCCAGGGTCTCCAGAGGCCCTGGCATCACTCCTCTCCCGCAGCCCTCAGTGCTGGGAGCAGCGCTGGCCCCGGTGAGGCCGAGCAGCCCAGAGGCCCCGGTGATGGGCCCGTTCACCCTTTGCCTTTGGGCTGGTCTCGCCAAGCTGCTCTGTTCAGCGGGAAGGGGAACCCAGACAGGATGGGTCCACAGGGCCGGGCAGCACACGGGACCCTGCAGGGATGGGGTGTCTGCGGGGAGGGACATACCACAGAGCAGCTGCCTTTGAGTCCTTTCATCCGCTGACGCGCTGTCACGACGGAGCGTAATTGGGATGCGCCGCAGCAGAGCGGCGGCACGCGTCCCTCCGGCTCAGCTTGGGGGCTGGCTGGTGGGATGCTGTCCCATAACGGGCTTCTCTGCTTCCCTTTGTCACCGTCTGCTCCACACCAGAATCGCTTACGGTGACGTGAGCTGTGGGCACTGCCAAATTGGGACCCTCCACTCCACACCAGCACCCGAAGGTGCTGCGGGGACACCGGTGTGCAGAGCTAACACATCCCCAGCTGCCCCCCAACGCGGGGGAGCGGGCGATGAGACAGGGTGACGCGCAGAGGCCCCATCCTCCACCATCACCGTGGTGTCCACACCGCCCCGGTGTCACCGTGAGTGCCGGGAGCCCTGGGGACAGCCGTGCCCCGTGCCAGTGGCCGTGCTCGGCTCCGTCATCATCGCCGCTGCCTGAGCCACGGCCGCACTTATGAATAAATGAAGTGCGAGGGAAGCATCTGCCTAATGGCACGGTGACAAACGTGTGCCGAAACCGGAGGGAAAAGGGAACGATTTGAGGAATTCAATTATTTAACAGGAGCTTGTTACTGGTATGTACGGGGGAGCCCGTGCCAGCGCAGCCCCGGGCTCCGGCAGGGGGAGGCGTGGGGTGTCCTGGGGGATGCTGGGGACCTCTTAACCTCACTGAGAGCCCCCTACAGCGGATGGGGACATGCAAGGTGAGGGTCCGCAAGCACCAGTGGCTGGGAAGTGCTGGCACGTGGTTGGGAAGGTGTCAGGGGAGCAGGAGGGATTCATTCACGCCTCACCCAGAGCTGGCAGAGCCCTGCTGGGGAGGTGCAAATGGACTCGGCAGGAGTCCCCCACCCTGCAAAACCCCCTTTTGCAGATCGGAATTGCCAGTGGCTGAGCGTGATGTGGGGGCTGATCCAGCTCAGCTGGGAGCTGTGGGGCAAGGGCAGCTGATCCAGCCCTGGTGATGCTGGATTTAACACCAACTGAGACAGGAAGGGTGTGGATTTAACAGTGATTTAAGCCAGCCCACTGCTCCCAGTGCCTAGGGATGTATTCCCACAGCCTGGCTATGGGCACATCTGTGGGGGACAAGGGGTACTGGCTGTCCTCACAGCCTCTGCTGGGTTGTCCTCTGTGGCCAGCTTGCTGCTGGTCACTCAGATGGGTCTGCTCTTCCCTTTATGGGTCACAGTGGCTATGAGGACCTCCAGCTCTATCCAGTGCCACCTCCCCCTGGGCTGTGCCGCATTCTTGGCTTTGGATGCCAGCGGCTGAGCCCAGGGATGTGGATCATTGTGTTTCACCCCCACACACACATCCGGCGGTGACAAAACCTGGCAGGGGACAAGAGCGTGTAAATGCTGGCAGGGGCTGTGGCTCCAGCAGCCAGCTCGCCACGCGCGCCTGGTTGCTCGCTGTGCTGCCTGGGGAGCAGCTCTCCGCTTGCACATGCTGCAAGGCAGCATATTTTATTCCCCTCCAGCCTCTTTCAGTGAGTGCCGAAGTGTTTGGGTCCGGCACAGCCCGTAGTCACTCCATCCTTCCCGTTCCCTGCTGCTCCACGGTGCCTGGGTGGGACACCAGCATCCTCCGCTTGAACACTTCATCAAGAAAGCGAAGGTGAGCGTGGCCTGGGTGCGCTGGGCAGCGCTCGCTGCTGAATCTGGGGAGGGCAGAGCCCTGCCAGCAGCCTGGTTGCTCTCAGCAGCCTCAAGCCCTGGGCCCTGATGGCAGCCAGAAGGAAGCGGCTGTTTGCCAGAGAGGCAGAGCCTGGCAGCAGGCAGCCGTGCCAAGCCGGGAGCCGTGGCGGTGAACATGTCCCGGCTAATCTGTCGGGCCATTCTCCACGGGAACAGCCGGGCATGTGGATGCCGGTGTCTGTTGAGCGTGGTGCTGTTTGGTGCCCGCTATGAACAAGCAGGATTAGTGCCAGGGTGTGGATTTCTGGGAACCCCTTTGCAGGTCCAAAGTACCCCATGGATTAGGTGTGACCTCGGAGCCCCTCGGTCTCTGTCTCCCCTTTCCCTGGGGTCCCTGTGCTCCCGCAGAGCCGCAGCCGGCGAGTGGCTGTTTGGAGAGAAGAAAAATCACAGCATCAATCACAGCGGGGAGCGGGAGCAAAGCCGGGTGATTTAGGTGACTGGTCACTGCCGTAACCGATGATGAGCTGCGAGTCGAGGAGGGAGGAATAAGAAGGCGACACAGGCTGGTGTCTGTTTGCATAAACTACTTTATCCGCAGAGGGGATCCGGCACCGAGGGAAGTGATAAATGCCCCTCGCCACAGCCGTGCGCTCCGATTAAATGGCTTTTGAAGGAAGGCAGCGCCTCGGCTGTGAGTTACTGGCTACGAGTGCTCATGCCAGCTGGTGCAGGACCCCAGGGATGCTGGGTCTCCGTGTGGGACCCCAGGGATGCCGGGTCCCCAGCACAGATGGGGAGGATGGCTGTGACCAAGATGTGCAGGGGACCCTGCGGTTCCTGGTCTCCTCCTGTCCTGTGCCAGTGGCACACTTGCAGCTCCACAGTGCTGCACCACGCAGGCCCCCTTTTCTTCCCCCCCAAGCCTTTCTGTCTTCAGCTCTCATTCATGAACAGGCTGCAGCCCAAGATGGGGAAGGAGGAGACAGAGGAGGCACCAGAGCCGGGTGTTTCATTCCTGCACACCTCTTCCCGCGCGCCAGATGGGCAGAGGGAAATCATCCGTAATTTTTTTATCCAGAAGCAATTCTGCGATGCGGTAGAATCACCTTCCCTCCGGTGGTCCTGGTGGTGGGGCAGGGAGCTGGGGAAGGGGGAGGGCCTAGGAGCGGGGTTACTCTCCCCATCCCCAGCTCCCTGCCCTGGTGCCAGGACCACGGAGCAGCAACCCCCCACCGTCTCCTTTCCCCTCTCTCCATGCCTGATGCTGCTCCTCACCCTCCCACCGGGTTCTTGGCCGTGGGATGATGGAGAGGTTGTGGCTCTTTGGGGACAGTCAATCCCTGGCAAAATAAAAGCCATATCAAGTCCACAGGTGGGTTGGGAACCACGTGCTGCCCCAGTGTCACGGTAGGGGCATCACTTTCCCCCGGTTCTCCGGGTTTGCAATTATCCGCTCTTCTTGGATGCAAATTTCCCATCGTTTCCCACACAAGCTGCCCTCCATCCCCGGTCCCCGATGCTCACGTACCCGAGCCCGGTGAGTGATTTCCGGAGGGATGATGTACAACCTGCTTGCTCATCTAGGTTTGTGGCTAATCCTGTAGCTGAGACGTGTCTGCAGGGAGCGGTGCTGGGAGGAGGGGAGTCCCTCGCAGGCTGGTTGCTGGATCGTGCCGCTTGGGACGAGGCTGGGACGTGGCAGCGATGCTTAGGTGCTGGAGAAGTCTATTATTCATTTTTTTCTCTAAATAAGCTGTTGTTTTTTTTAAACAGCCTTACGAATCAATCCCGTCACCCACCCTGCTGTGGGTAATGGCAGGTAAATGGATCCCCAGGTCCTTGACAGGAGCGGGGGACTCTGTGTGCAACACGTGCGTGTCCAGAGCCCCTCCGTGCCTGCTCGCACGTGTCGAGCTTTGCTGTACACGTGGCTGCACATCAGTATTTCTGAGTGTGCATACAGCTCCCGCTGTATATATGGGTGTGCATAGCTTTATGACAGCCGAAATGGAAAAGACAATTGGATGTCAAAACCCATACGAGGAGCCCATTTATACCCACCGACTTTTATGGGATTCCCACTGATTGACTCAGGGCCCATAAAACTTCCCGCAGCAGCTCCCACCCCTCCCGGCCCACTCTGCCTCCGTTCAACGGGGATGTGATTGACTCCTCTGCCTGCAGCGGGATTCTATCCGGCATCCCTGGATGTGCAGCTCCTTTCCAGCTCCTCGACAGGGCTGTTCCAGATAAGGGTGCACGTGCTGCCGTGTCATCGGTCTGGCCGTCAGAGCATCGGGGCAGGGGCTGCGGCCGGATCCTGCGCTTGGCCTCCAGCCACAGCTTTCCCTTCCCAATCCCTTTTTTCTCTTTGCAGAGGTCAACCTCACACTCCGCTGATGCTCTCCAGGTGACAGCCCTCCGTGCCACCACAGCATTGGAGGCATCCCACTGCTTCACACCGTCCCCAGCGGGACAATCCATCTCGGTACTGTCCTGCATCCCATGCTGGTGCCATGGGGCACAGCTCCCCACGCCGCAATGGGAAACGGAGGGATGGCAGAACGAGCCAGAGGGATGGGGAAGGTCCCCGAGCGGTAATCACCGTGGCTGCCCTCGTGTGCCATGAGCAGTCGTTGTCTCTGGGAAGGCTGAAATCTGTGTGTCCGCACAGTTCATCATCACCAAACCCCAGCGGGAGCTGAGAAGCTGGCTGGCCAGCTGGGAATGGGATGGGGACACGGGGCTTTGCTCCCCCTGTGCCTACAGCGTGGCTGGTCCCTGATTCTGGGAGGTCCCAAGGGCTGTCACCAGGGTGTTGGGCATCAGCTCTGGTGTGTAGCTGTGTCCAGCAGCATCCAGCCTGCTGCGGAGATCTCCGTTAGCTCCAGCATGGAGCAGGTGGGGTCAGTGTCTGTCCCTGGGGAGGGCACAGCCAGGGCAGCTGGTGGGGGTCACCTGGAATTGTGTGAAGCCAGTGCAAATTGGGTGCAGAGCTCAGCACAGCCCACGGGACTTGTTCGGTGGGTGCTGGCCCGGCACCCATTGCACCGTGCTGGCCTCGTGTCTGTCTTTGGAGAGGGGGGTCTGTCCTGGAGGAAGGTGATGGAAAGACCTTCCCCAGCATCCCTGCAGCCTCTGGCTCTTGTCAGAGTGACTCAGCCAGCAGCTGCCCGCCAGCACTCTCCTTTCCATGGCTGAGCACGCTGACCTTTCCCAGTGCCTCCCAGCTCAGCCCCCAGCCGCCGCTCCTGCCGACCGCCGGCTTCGGTGTGGGTAGGAGGCAGGGGGAAACCGCTGCAGGCCCCTTCCCCCCACTCCACTCCCCTCCCAGTCCTTGTCTCCCCAGCACTCATCCCGCACCTATTAATATTTATACCTCCCGGTGTGCAGTGAGAACTTGGACACAATCAGGACGCTGACATTATTCCACGGGGACAGCGCGGTGCTGGCAGAGTGTGGCCAGCGTGGTGGTACCTGTGACGGTGGCAGATGAGGGTGACAGGCAGAGTCTGTTCCTCCCAGTCTTGGGAGAGGATGGAGCGATCTCCTAGGACATCCGAGACTTGGGCTGAAAAAGCACAGTGCAGCCTTCCTGCCATGCTCCCGGCTTCCAGGAGCAAGCGAGGGAGGTTACCCATCACCCTGCATGGGAACATAGCTGGTGTACTGCTGTTGCGTTGTCGTTGCGTTGCCATTGCAGTGCTGTTGCGTTGCTGTTGCGTTGCTGTTGTGTTGCCGTTGCATTGCCATTGTGCTGCTGTTGTGTGGCCTCGCCGTTGCATTGCCATTGCATCACTGTTGCCCTGCCGTTGAATTGCCGTTGTGTTGCTGTTGAGTTGCCGTTGAGTTGCCGTTGAGTTGCCGTTGCGTTGCCGTTGCGTTGCCGTTGCGTTGCCGTTGCGTTCCTGTTGTGTTGCCGTTGCCTTGCCGTTGCAGTGCCGTTGCGTTGCCGTTGCATTGCCGTTGCGTTGCTGTTGCGTTGCCGTTGCAGTGCCGTTGCGTTGCCGTTGCAGTGCCGTTGCGTTGCCGTTGCAGTGCCGTTGCAGTGCCATTGCAGTGCCATTGCCATGCCGTTGCAGTGCCGTTGCCTTGCCGTTGCCTTGCCATTAAATTGCCGTCGCGTTGCTGCTGCCTTGCTGTAACACCGCCCCAGCGTTTTCCTTGTGTGATCCTGTCATTGCCACCACACTGGTGTTGCACAGCCCCGCATCGAGCCCCGGAAACACGCTGCTTTGCCAGGGGACTCCCCCCCCAGCCCTTCTCCAAGGGCCGAAGGCCAGAGAGATCTTTTATCCTGGCGCCTTTTCCTTGTTGCAGGAGGAGCCCAGTGGAGGGGGGGCCCATGGGCCTGAGCGCGGGGCCAGGCGGCTCCACACCGGACCCTGCGTTGAGCTGGGAAAGCCGAGGGCTACCTACGACCTTTCTCTGCTCCCAGTACAGCGTGTCCCCAGTGTCACGGGAAGGGCAGGCACATGCCAGCTCCATCCCAGCAGCACACCTCGCAGGGTGACGTGTTCCCACCCCCTTTTATAAAAACCACGGCTCCTGTAATAAAGAATTTAATAACCCGCTGTGCCTGTGTGGATAGGAAACTCATTTGTTTAATAGGCAGCAGTTTGGCTTTGTCATGTTCATTTAGTTTTTAATGACGCACAGTTGTGCCAATATTGATTTTAGCTTATAGGGACTCAAAAAATTTACTATCTGGAATTATCTGAAATGTAGCCGGTTTATCCGGCAGGCAGGAAGACGGATCTCTCCCACCTCGCTCCCGGCCGGCGCGGCACAAACCGTCCGTGCTGGGCTCCACGTGATCCCGCGCCGGTCCCCGTCTCGCCTGTGGCGCATGGTGGCAGCCGGCTGGACCCCACCGGCTGAACTCTCCCAGCCGTGGGCATGGGGAAACTGAGGCACGGCGTGTGTGGGGGTGTGTGGCTCCCCCAGGTCAAACTTTTCCAGTGAGGTTGGGCAGGGGGTTGGGCCGGGGTCTCTCCGCCTGTATTTCATGAAGCCGTTTGGTGCGGGAAGCAACGTCGGTGGAGGAGCCCTGCGGCACAGACCCCCCCCCCCCAACCGCACGGCCTCCGCTTCCTTCGCTGATTTTTAATGAGTCAGCAGCTCTCGCACAGCCCGGCCCCCCCTGCACGGGGTGGGGGGGACAATTGACAGCAAATCCCACCGACAGCCCCTTATTGAGCGTAATTACTTGGCAGGAACCAGCCGGAATCCATTTCCCGAGCGTCTGCGCGCTCCTCGGCCCCCGGCTCTCCCCGAGGTAACGCTGGGAGATGCTCGGGGTGCACCGATCCCCAGTGCTGCCCCCCTCATCCACCAGCTTTGGGAGAAGCCGGAGCCTGGGGGGGCTGGCTGGAGCTGGTCCGGTGGGCTCGGCATGGGGAGGGTGCTGTGGGGGACCCCCTGCCCACAGTCCCAACCCCAACCAGACTTTTTAGCCACGATCATGGAATAATTCACTTTGAGGTTTTGCTGCTGCTAACGGGATTGATTGAGGAGCTGGGAATTACATCCCTCTAGAATGCCCCTGGGGCTGTGTGGGAACACAAGCTGGGAAGTGAACGGCTGATTTTTTGAGGGGGGATGGGCTCTGGGAGCCCCTGCATCCCCCTCCCTGGGTCCCTGCTTGTGCCCATTCCCCTGTGCTGGGCCAGCAGCCGCTGCGGCAGCCGGCTCTGCCAGGCACCGCGCTCGGGGTTATTCATTATGCAAGTGTGTAAATATATTATTTACTATTTCTCCTATTATTATTATCCATTATTTATCCCCTAATCCTGTAGTGCTGGAAATCGGGGCAGCACCTGAAGTACCCTGGGCTGGGAAACTGCCCACCGAGTGATGGAGACCCCCCCTGGACTGCGCCAGGCTGGAGCACCGAGGCTGGGGCTGAGCCGAGTGGGCATGGTGAATCTGGGGGCTGGGGGGCACGGATGCAGGGGGCTGGCCCTAGAGAGCAGACGGTCACTTTGGGGGGACCTCTGTCACTTTCTAATGGTTGCACATCAGGGACCAACATGTGCTGTGGCCCACCTCAGCCACCCAGGGACAGAGCCAGCAGCCCCCTGCTCTTGTTCCAGTCCCCCTACTGGGGGATGGGGCTCCCCCTTCCCTGGGTGACAGTGTAATCATCAGGGAAGCCGGGGACTGGGGGCTGCAAACACACACCTGGAGGGGTTTAACCTGCAGGTGGATTAAATCTGCCAGTTTAATGCAGAGGGGTTAAGTAAGCCTGACCTGGCAAAGCTGGGCTGAGGGCAGTGGCTCTGAACTGGTGAGACTGGGGGAGCAGGAGCAGGAGCAGGAGCAGGAGCAGGAGCAGGAGCAGGAGCAGGAGCAGGAGCAGGAGCAGGAGCAGGAGCAGGAGCAGGAGCAGGAGCAGGAGCAGGAGCAAAGTGGGGCTTTGGGATCTGCTGCCTTCCTGCTTTTGTGAGCTCTTACTTGCAGGTACCCTGAGTTATGGGGTGTGAGTAGTGCCCAGGGCTGCTACATGTGTATCTGTAGGTGCTTAGGTGTGGTGATTGTGGGGGTGCTGGGGCCAGTGTGGGGAGATACGATATGTGTTCCTGAAAAGTGAGCTGCTGTCCTCCCAAATCCTTTGCTTTTGGGTCTGGAGTGCCCAGCAAAAAGAAACCCTTCTCTGAGCATCAGATGCTGGAGCTGGGGTGTCACAAATGTGTTTATTACAAATGTTCTGGCTGAGGGGAGCGGAGCTGGGGAGCTCCCAGTATCTCCAGTCTGGCCCTGGCTGGTGTGTGGGGTGCAGCAGTGAGTGCCTGTAAAACCCTGACCCCTAGGAGCGTGTGATGAAGTGAGAGTCTTGGATCTGGCCCCCAGCAAACCTGGCTGGTCCCCAGCTGCCGCTCTTGAGAAACGCTCAGCAAAGTGGCCTTTAAATGTTAAGAAATCATGTTAAAACGAGCCAGAGCCTTAGTTTAAATTTTTAATCTCCTGGTTTAAAAATCAGCCTTGAGGCTGGGCCTGTTGGCTGGCACTGATGGGCAGGCGTTTCCGTACCGGGGGGCACGGGGCCAGCACCAAGCTTGCTGCCATGAAGCCGGTGGTCCCGGTCAGCACGCAGGGGAGCCAGCTTTCCCCATGGCCCATCCCAGGGGCTCCTCCCGGCTCTTTCCAGCCAGCAGGAAAAGCAAAACTCAGCTTTTCAGGGCAGTGGGGGGTAGTTGGTATGTTTGAGAGCCATGGCTTTGGGTTGGTTTGCATTTAGAAATGCTTTTGCCTCCCCCCCATCAGCCTGGGACCTGTGGCCTCAAAGATGCTCTGGGGGCAGGATTTGCCAGTGCGAGCCCCCAGCTAAGGAATAGCCGTGGGGCTGGAGCAGCAGGAATGGTGTTTCCCTCCACCATGGGACTTGCAGACCCTCTTGCCTGGAGCTGGGATCCCCAGCCTCCTGGGGTTTTTTTGCATGGGGGTGCAGCCCCCCACAGCTGGTGTGAGCGGTCTTGCGGAGCTCCTCTGCAGAGCTGGCAGCTGCGGGAAGTCTGATAAAAGCTTTGTGCTGGAGCGGAGGCTCCTGTTCGTGCCGGCTTCCTCAGTGGAGGATGGCTGCTGGGATGAATACCTCCTCTCCACTTGCATCTCCCGCTCACTGGCGGAGGGGAGGGTGTGCAGACCACTCGGGGTACTCAGAGGGGTTTGGAGCAGGAGAAAGGGCTTTAATGCCTCTGCACTGCGGTAGGCTTGGGAACCCCCAGCCTGGTGAACCCTCATGTTTGGGGGGAATGAGGGGTGGTTGGGTCAAGCCCATGTCCCACACCGGGCCGCTCCTGCGGCGCTGGGTGAGCTGTGTGTTGCTCCTGGGGAGATCCTCGTGGTGCTGCTGATGTGGTCAGCATTCTCCCTGGGAAGCTCGTGGTCCCTCTTGGCTTGTTCCCAAACCACCGGTCTCCCAAAGAAGAGCCGGATTCCACTCAGGAGCGGGCCTCCTGGAGCCATTGCCGAGGAGACGCCCTTGCTCTGCTCTATGCCAGCTCGGAGCCCGAGCACCGGGACGCAGGGATCGGTCCTGCTCTGGGCTCAAAGGAAGATCTTAGTTGGGCCGAGATGCCCCAAGCAGCTGATGCTGGGAGAGCTTTGGGCCAGGAGGAGCTGTGCTGGCAGAAGGAGAGGACTTGCTCCTGCTGCTGTTCCTCCCCCCAGTAATTTTCTTGAGGACACCAATTATTTGAGGGGTTTCTGCTCCGAGCTGGTCCGGAGGCCCCTTGCCCAGCATCTGTGGGCACCGTAGGGCCCCATTTGATGGGGAGGCAGCTTCAGTCCTGCCAAAAACGGAGCATCTGCCTGTGTGTGGTCCTGCCTGGGTGCTGGGGACCATCCCCACAGTCCAAGGGGGTGCGATGGCTGCCTCTTGCCCCACGCCGCAGTGCTCCTGGGGAGAAGGGACCTGTCCTAAGCCCCGGTTTAAAGAGATCACGGAGACTGCTTGTAGCCTACAGCACTACCTTGAAGTAACTCTTCCAGGAGAGCTGATGTTTCTGAAGAAATTAAGACCCTTTCCAACGTTAATTAAAGAAAAGGCAGTATTGGGGAGCCTTGCTGCAGCCAGTCTGTATCCTCCCCGTCAGAAACGTGCACCTTATTGCTAGTCTGCATAGGTCTGGCTTCAGCTCCTGCCCGTGGGAGCTTGTTATACCTCTGTCTGCAAGGCTGCAGAGCCTCCGTTATCCAATTTCTCTTCCTCATGCCGGTGCTGACAGCCTGTGGATACATTTACCTCCTCCTCCCTTTGATAGCGGGAAAGGACTGAGCTCCTGAAGTCTCTCACTCACAGGCAGTGCTTCCGACCTCGCTTCTCCTTGTACTTCCCAGCCCCTTCCAGGAGCAGGGAGCTCGGAGGGGTCACAGTGGGATGCTGCTTTTGTGCTCAGGGAACAGTGATGCTGTTGAGAGAGTCGATACCTCGTCCGAGGAAGATGAGAGATGCTGAGGATGGGCAAAGGAAGCTCTTGGCTGTTGTCCTGCAGCCCTTGGATAATGCTGACAGTCCCTAAAGTGCCCGACATCCCAGAGAAGACTTTTTACATTTCAAATAAAGCCTTGATCTTTTTTTGGAACTCGCTTTGGTTTCAGACAAGAGGGTTGTTTTTTTTTTTAATTCAAACCCAGCGACGTATTTTTGGGTTTGACTTTGATGCGCCCTCTTCGAGCAGGAGGTAAAATAACAGCTTTCAAAACTACAAACAAGCCCGAGGTGGCTTTCCGCTACCCGCGGGGCTGGCACGGCGAACCCTTCATTAGCCAACGCCTCCAGCAGCAGCCGTTGGACGTGTTGCTGTTGTTGGGGGCTCAAGACCCCTGAAATGGGGTTGGGGATTTCTAGAGAGGAGCTCAAAAGCCCCCCCTGGGGCTTTTGAGCTCCTCTCTAGAAATCCCCAACCCCGCTGTGCAATTGGAGATCCGTGCATCCTTCCAGAAGAGTCTTGGAGGGGTGAGGGCAGTGCACCGTGGCTTGTAGCTGGTCCGTGCGTGTGCGTTGTCGTGATTTCGGGTGTAATTACAAGTGATGCTGTCCCAAATTGTAGCTTGGAGTTGGGATTCTCCGTAAGCCATGTGATGCTGCTGGAGGATTGGGCCAAAACTCATGGGAGATGGAGAGATGGAGCTGCCCTGAGTGGGGCAGGGGTGGGCTTAGCAGCACGTGGGGGTCACTGCATCGCATGGCATGTCCTTACGGTCATGGGGTGGGTGGCGATGTGGGTACTGCCAGAACCTGCTGCTGTCTCCGATCCCTGGGATGTGCCAGCATCGATCGGGGCAGCTCCCAGCTTTTCCACCCACTCCTGAAAACCAGCTGCGGTGTTGCGTGCTGGAACTCGCTCCTGCTTGGATGGTTTTGGGCAGAGGAGAGCTGGTACGGAGCGGGCAGGGCTGAGAGGGTGGGTGTTCGCTGGGGGGGCCAAAACCTGACCAGGCTGCCCGGGTGACCCTGGGGAACCAGGTACCTGTGCAAGCGGTTAACGAACGGCTCACACCTCGGCAAGATTAATTGTCATAACCATAAATCAGTGCAGGGCCTGGGGGCAGGCGCTGGATTTATGTCCCTGGAGACAGGAATTCCTGTTCTTTATGGAACAAAGCCCTGATCCCGCAGGGGTTTGGGAGCGTGCTGAGCATTATCGTGGCTGCTCCCTGCTTGCAGCACGTGTGTCAGTGCCTGGGGAGTGGGGTCCCAGTGCGGGGGGGCTGAGCTCACCCCTGGCAGGGGCAGGCTCTCTCCCTGCTTGTTCCAGCCCCCGCTGGGAAACACCTCCTCGAGGGGCGAAGCCAGGATTGCAGCCTCCCACAGCACATCGATCCCCATCGTGTCTCGGTTGAGAATGCCAGCCACGGAGCTGATTAATGCTGGGGTGGGCAAGTGCTGGCTTATTGTTCAGTCTCTCTTCGAGAGGTCGATGGGAAATTTGGCAGTGGCTCTTCGAATACGCGACGTGCGCGCAGGCATTGTCCCCCCGAGGGCTGGGCAGGATTTACGTGTGAGCACGTACAGCGTAGTGGAACTGCACACCGGTGCCCGGGCACTAGCGCGCGCGGTTGTAGTGATGCCCGTGGGAGAATGTTCCCTCTGTTCCTGCCCTGGATTGACCCGGCAGCGCTGGGCCTGGCTTCAGGCTAATCTGCTCACGCTTTCGTTTCACCCTGATCCCTGTAGGTCCCTCGGCTCAGAGGTGCTGTGTGCGCTCAGGAGGCTGATCCAGCGTTCGGGGTGGATATCGCCTTTCTGCGCAGATGGTGTAGGTCCTTGGGTGTTAATGCTCCGTAGCAGCCCTGTGTATCTGCTCTCCCCCTGAAACGTACTGGTGTAGAGCACAGCCATCCCTGAGGGATGTGCATTCAGGGCCTCATCCTGCTGGGAGATCTGGGCTTGAGGAATGGCAGCATCAGGCCTGAAGCGGTGGGATGTTACCGGGGAGGTGTGCTGGCTCATCTCTGGGGTTAGAGCTTTTATTTTTTCGAGAACCCTAAAAATGTTTGCCTTGATAATCCAGTGGCAGGATTCTGATCTTGGGCTACATCAGGGACACGCTGCGTCCCCTCCCCAGGGACCAGGCGCTGATGCTTTGAGCGCTGCTGGAGGGGCTGGGGGCAGCACGGGTTGGGGGGTGGCTTCAGGCGCTCGGAGAGGCGAAAGCTGCCGCTTCCCCAGCCCGGGGGACCCGGGGGGGACCCAGCCGCTCCACACCAACTGGGGGCAGCCGGTGGGGGGACGCGCCCGCCGCGCCCGCTCCGCCCGCGGCTCCGTGCGCACCCGGCCGCGGCCGCTGGGTAGCGCTCGGGGCCGCGCCGACTCCCCGCCTCCGCCGGCTCGGGGCTGCCCCCGGCTCCGCCACCGCGGTTCATTCCGCCGCCGAACCGCTCGGGAGGAGCAGGCAGCCGGCCGGAGAGCCGAGAGGGGACGGCGCGGCACCGCCAAGCCCGCCCGCCGCACACCGCCGGCGGCTGCCCGCGGCACCCCGCACCGCTGAGCCACCCCGCACCGCTTCGGCCGCCGGTTCCCCGCGGGTGCCGGGGCGCAACGGGGAGAGAGACACCCCCCGCCCCATCGCCCGGAGCCACCGGGGCCGGGATGTCCCCAGGCAGGAGCTGAGCGCTTGGGGAGGGGCTGCCCTCCGCCCCCCCCCCCGCCCCCGGACCCCAAACTTTCCAGCGGCGGAGGGGGCTCGGCCCCCACGGTGCCCGGGCGGGCAGGAGGGGCCGGGGCGGGGGGGCGCAGCCTCGCGCTTCCCATCCCCTTTCCTAACGCGGGGCGCAACGCTTGGGGAGGGGCTCAGCTGCCGGCCCCGCTCCGGATTTGGGGGTCCCGGCTCTGCACGTCCCCGAGGAAGTTGCACGTGGTGAGGAGCTGCCTACGGACCCCCCCCTGCCCCCAATCCACGAGGACCCTTTCACCCCATCGTCTCCTGCCCCCGAGCAGCGAGGGTCCCTGCGCCGCAGCCTGGAGGACCCCCCCCCCCACCCTCCCAGTGCCCGGCCAGCAGCGGGGTCTGGACCCACAGTCGCCCGGATTATAAAGTCGGGGAAGTTGCCCCCCCCCCCCCCCTCGCCCCCCCCTTCTCGGCGGAGCCATGGCCCGGCTCGGGGGCTGGGGGCTGCTGTGCTTCGCGGTGCTCTCCCTGCCGGGTCCCCCGGGAGCCGGCGCCCAAGGTAAGGGGCTGGGGGGTTTTGGGTGGGGGGCACCCTCCATCTCTGACTTTGATGCTGGAGATGGAGCGCGGAGGGTTTCGTGGGGGGGGGGGGGGGTGTCCCAGGGGAAGCTTTGTGCCAGCCGTGGGGTGGGGATCGAGGTGGCTCTGGAGGTCGTACCGCGGTTGGGGGTGGGGGGCACAGCATCGGTGGTGGTCGAGAAGCCCCCCCGGGGCTAAGCGCAGCGCGGGGGCGAGCAGCAGGGTTCTGCCGTCTCCTTCCCCCAGGCTGGGGATGGGGCGGGGAATATTGCCCTGAGCGTGGGGTTAGCAGCTGCCCTGGACCACTTCGGGGAGGCTGAGCATCCCCCGGGGGTGGCGGTGGGGTGAAAGCACCCATTTCACACCCTCCCAGGGGACCCCCGTTGCACTGCAACACCCGGGGGGGTTGGGGGCAAGTTTGGGGAGCTCCCAGGGAGCAGCTCTTGACCTGGCGTTGGTCCCATCGACCTCCAAACGGCTGGTCAGAGCGGGCAGGGGGGGTCTGCAGCGCTGAGCCCCCATGGGTGCCTGGGGCTCCCTGTGCACCCAGCCGGCCCTTGGGGTGAGGCAGTGTGGCTGGGCAGGGCGAGCCCCCCGCTCCTCATCTCCAGGGCTCCGGCACAGCCTGATTTTAGCTGCTCCGCTAACCAGGGGGGTTGTAGAAATAGTTTGGGGTGCAGCCAGGGTTCGGAGGTGGGGATCCCTGGTGTCCTATCCCCTCCCCAGCACCGGGGCTGCACCACGGTCGCCTCCATCCCCACCACTTGGACCCAGCGGCTCCAGGTTGTGAAACTGGGGGTGGTGGGGGGACACACACATGGTAAGGCGTAGCGCTGGGGGTCCTCGCCCGCGACATTTCTTGCCCTTGTTTGTGGCAGCGAGTGGAGCCAGAAGTCCCTGTGTGCTCCCATCCTCCCGCCCCCCCGGAGCCTCCCCCAGCACCGCTATAATTTCTCAGTAATTAAGTTCAGAACGTAACATCTGAAGCGGCAGTATATTATCCGGGCAGGCCCTGTGTGGGGAGCTGTGAAGGTCTCTTTGATTGATTCACTCCCTCGCCGAGTTTCTCTCCTCCTGGCTGGCGTCTCCGGCTGGCGGATCCCCCGTCATCCGTTTGTTCCCCGCCAGCGGGACGGGCTCATGGTGTGACCGAATCGCCTTTCATTTATCCGTGAGGCTCCGTAGGGTGGGCGATGTGGGGCTGCCTGTGCTTCATCCCTCTCGAGGGATGGGGAAGGGGAAGGGGCTTTAAGGCCCCTCTCCTGGTGCAGGAGCCCAGCTTTGCGGCTTCGGCTCCCTGCGGCGCGTGTCACGTCCTCGCGGGCGGCGTGACATTGCTCGGTGGCGGGCAGCGGCCACGGGCGAGCGCGAGTGGTGGCTGCCCGCCACGGAGTCGTGGCTTGGGGAGGGACATTGCCGAAGCCTGGCACGTGCCCGTCTCCCCCGTGCTGCGGTTGGCACCGGGGGCACGCCGACGGGGTCACCTCCCCGGCTGCGGTGCCCGTTGGGGTGGAGCGGGCGCTGGGGCGAGGGAGCCGGAGGGCGGGCAGGATGCTTGGCTTCGGCCTCCGGCTCAGCCCCGCTGCTGTGGGGCGGGCAGGGGAGACCCCCGTGGGCATCCCGGGGGGGCTGGCGGCGGGAGCGGAGGCAGGCAGGGCTTTGTGAGGGTGCTATCGATTCGGGCAGCCGAAGAAAATGGGATCAATAGAGACAGGGAGGAGGAGGATGGCGCGAGACCTCCCTGGCTGGGGCGCGGGGGGCTCCCCGGGTGCAGGATGAAACACTTGGATACCTGCAGTTGATAAAACAAAGACCCTTTGCGGGTTGGGGGGGTAGAGGGGCTGGAAGTTTAATCACAGCCCGACTGCGCTGCGTAATTATTAATTACCCATGGCAAAAAATAACTTATTGATTAGGGGCCTCGCGCTAATTACCCGGAGCCGAATGCGGTGCTGGGTGGAAGGCTAATCAGTCAGCGCCGCCCGGGCGGGAGCCGTGTCGCAGTGCGACCTGTGCCGGGGCCGAGAGCCGGTGCCACAGCCCGGGGGGGCTGTGCCATGGCCAGGGGGGCACAGGCAGCCTGCTGCTGCCAGCCCTGCCCCAGCCAGCTCAGCAAAGGGGCCTCCAGCACGTTAGCGAGGCAATAAAGGCCCCCCCCAAAAGGTGGTGGTGGGGTGAGACTGGGTGTCTGGGGGGGTCTCAGCCCCCTCCTCCTCACTTTCGGTAGACTGTGATCCCTAGGGATGTGGTTTTTTCCCCACCTGAAGCTTGGGGGCGCAGCCCGGGACCCCCTGCTCTAATGGGATTGAGGAGGCTGTGCCCAGTCCTGAGGGGGATTTGGGAGGCTTAAGGTTCCAGACGGGATTTGGTGCGGGGGCCCGAGGTGGGCAGCTTCCACCAAAGAGGCTTATTAGGGGCTGGAGTAGGGGAGTGCTGGCACCTTCTGGCACCCACGCGTGGCGCCTGGGCACGTCCGCACGCACGGAGCCCTGTGGGGCTGAGCGGGAGGGGCACGAGCCCCTGCGCCTCGCCGGGGGCGTGATGCTGGTGATGGGGTCGCGCCAGGACTCGCGTGAAGGGTGTGCTGGGTGCCCCGGTGCTGTGGGTGCCCCGGTGCGCTGGGTGCTGTCAGCAGCAGGGAGGGGATGGCCGGGCGCGGGTGTCTCCTGCCCTGGCTTCTGCTGCCACGTTAGCCGGTGGCCTCGTGCGAAGCTCCGGCAGGAAAGTGGCTTTTAGGGAAGAGCAAGATTAAAATTTGATGTCCCTTTGGAAGCCATTAGTGACCAGGCACGGGAATGAAATTTTGATGACCTGATAACCGTAACGGGCGGGGGGATACGGCCCTATCCCAGGCAGCCTGTGTCACCGTGCCCCATCGCTGCGCTGGGTGCTCTGGCTGGTCCCCGAAGGTTTGGGGTGGTGGCACTCCCTGCTGAAGCAGCAGCTCCGTGACGCCTGGAGCCAGGAGAATAGGCAGGGCAGGGGGGGCTCGTCCCCACCACCGCTGCCCATCGCGGCCGGAGCTGCTGGCACGGTTGGGCCCAGGTGGGTGAGCTGAGCGAGGTGAGGGCAGCAGCGTGGCTCCTGCCTGGCAATGCCAGCCAGGGGTGGGTCAGGGTGGCAGCGTCGGGTGCTGCTGTCCCTTCGTGATGAGGCTGCGGTGGCATTTCTGCTCAGCAGGAGCGAATGGAGGAGCTGGAGGAGAGCGGGAAGGAGGGAGGCAGGTGGATGCTTGGGAACCTGGGAAAACGCAGATAACTAAACCAGAGAGGAGGGAGGCTGGCTCGGGGGGGTGCCATCAGGGTGGTGTGATGAGGAGTGACCCCCTCCATCTGCCTTCACAGGTCCTTACAAACCGTGTCCTTGTCCCCAGCCTGTGCCTGGAGCCCTGCCATGGCTGGTTCCTGCCCGGGGATGAGCTCTACCCACAACACACATCACTGTAGGCCCTGCAGGAACTGCTTGGGGGTGCATCGATGTTTTGCAGTTGTTGTCTGGGATGAATAAGGCCAGATTGGGGTGCAGAGCTGCGTGGGAGTGAACCCCTTTGGGTACTGGATCGCAGATGGGGTGGGTGAGCACTGGCTCCCTTTGGCGTGTTACCCCCCTGGGCTGGTAAATCGAGTGTCGTTGGGTGCAAAATGGCCAGTGCCAGGCCAGGAACAAACCTGCTGCTGTCAGTGGGGATGTGATCGTGGAAAGGAAGGGTGGGCAGAGCCCCCAAGCTGGGGGGGTGGGGGTGCAGGATGGTGCCGAGGGGCTGGTGGCCACGGTGCTCCACCAGTACTGTACAGCTTTGGTGCGTGGCACTGGGCCTTGGCTCCCCAAAGCATCCGTAGGGATCCAGCATTGTTTTGGGGTTCCCACTCTCTGCATCCCCAGAGCCATCCCTGGAGTTCTTCCCGGGCTCAGGGTGCCCCTCCGGCAGGCTGGAATGTGCTGCCAGAGGCTCCCTGCCTTGCATCCCGCCGGTCCTGTCTGGCATCCCTCGCACCCCGGGCACGCTGGCAATGCTGCCTGCGGGGGCACGGCCCTGGGCACCCCCTCCGAGGGGCTGGGAGTGGGCTGCCAGGGTGTGTAACCCCCACCCCTGCTCCCAGGGATGCTTTGGGGGTGCAGCCCCCACCTCACTCCCAGTGATGCTTCCCCTTCCTCTCGTTCCCCCCAGCCTGACACCGACCGCCTGCCTGGGGCCGGGGGTGGCCCCCTGGCAGCCCCCTCCCCTTGCCCCCAGCCCCGCGGGGTGCAGGAATGCCTGCGCCTGGAAAGCCGTGCCGGGCTCGGGTTGCCTGGGAACTGGGTAACCTGATCCCTGGGAACGGGGCCGAGGGCAGGGGACATTCCCGGGCTGCAGCTGGTCCCCCCGGCCCCCTTTGTCTCCCAACTCGGATGGGGCGGCTGCGGCCTCACCCCCCACCCCCCCCAGGAATGGAGACTTGGGGTGCAGGGGGCTGCGGGGCTCAGGCAGGGCCATCCCTGGGGATGCTGTGACCGGCAGCTGCCGCCTGCTCCGGGTTGTCACCTCCCTGCGTGGATCAGTGTCACCTCCTGGGGCTGGGGAAGGCCCAGGGCACGGGAACCAGCTGCCACCAGTGCCAGCAGCTGGGCATCCCAGGGATGGCGCGGTGGCAATTCCAGGAATGCCAGAGCCTCTCGTGCGCAGCCACCCTCCCTGCCAGCAGTCACTGTCCCCATCATCCACCTCGGAGTGTGGCAGCTCCAGGCTGACTGTCCGGAGGATGCCAGGAGCCCTTGGACAGCTTGGGGGGAAACTGAGGCACTGGGCAGAGGTGGCGGTGGGTGCTGTGGGAAGGGGACCGGGATACCATGCTGGCTGGTGTCCCGCAGCCCAGTGTGTGCCGACACACGTGAGCAGCTCCGTCGGCTCTCATCAATCACCGCCTGCCCACGCGGAGGTGCCGAGGCCCCCGGCGTACGGAAACCTTGATGAGGTTGACCATTAGCAGAAAGAAACCGCTGAGCTAATTTTAGCTGCGCTAGCTAATTGCTTTTTGCGCTGCTGGGTGAGACGACAACCTGCGAGTCCTCGTCTGTAACCTTCAGCCCTCCTGGCTCTGTGCGGCAGCGATGCCGGGGTGAGGAGAGGGATGAGGAGTCCGTGGTGGGAGTGCTGGTCCCTGGAGGGGTTTCTCCAGGATGCTCGGGTCCCATCTGCGGACCAGCATGGATTGGGGTGCCTGGCAGGGTCCTGGCTCGCAAGGGTGCGTGTCCCTTGTTGCTTCTTGGGGGGCATGTGTGGCATGGGGGGAGGCTGTGGCTGTCCCCTGGGACCAGCAAGTTGCCTGGGGGTGTGTTTTCCAGGATGTGTGAAGGAGCCTTGTCCCCATCCTGCAGGGCCGCCCCCCAGCACATCCCAGTTCACTGGCTGTGAGCTGCGTCGGGGGAGGAAACCGGGCTGAATCTAGGGCAGAGCTGGGGTTTTGTGGGGTCACTGATAGTCCCTATTCCTTCCCTTCCTTCCCGGAGCCTGCGTCTCCCTGGTAGAGAGCACTCGGGCGCTGGGCTGTGCAGGTGGCTGTCCCCAGGGTGTGCCCGTGGGTCTCGTCGTGGTGGGATGCTCAGCGCTTCCCTCCTCTTCCTCCTTGCTTGGGCTTGGACCACGGGGTCGGGCTTGGGGGAAGGCGAAGGGGAGTGGGTCTGGCATGAGTCTGGTGTCCCCATCTCCCAGCAGCCCACGAAGGTCCGAATGGTGCCGGGGTGGGAGCTGGGTGTGGACATGCTGCTGGTGCCTGGTCTTAGTGTGGCTGGGAAGGATGGATGGACAGACAGACGGATGGATGGAGGGGGCTGGGATGTGTGGACACAATAGCTCCGGTTTCAGCAACCCGCCTCCTGCATGCCTGAAAAACAGCTGATGGCCATGAAGGGGGATGAAATGGGATTAGCTGCTGTTTCCAAAGGGAGCGCGTCCTGCCGAGCCGGACAATGCGTGCGCTGTGCCCCCGCTTCACGCCTCGGCGCGCCGGTCGTGCTGGAGAGGCTCTGGGCGCTGGCTCCCCGAGGCTGAGGTGGTACCTCCTGCCCTGGCTGGCTCCGGGGGGGCCTTGGGGTCTGCCAAGGGTGCTGCCCAGGGTGCCAGGGGTGTGTGCAGGGGGCTGGAGACCCTGGGATAGGGGTGGAAACTGGGACAGAGGGACCGTGGCTCAGCTTCTTGCCCCACTGCAGCACCGAGCGGGTCCTGGGGGACCTCGCACTGCCTGCGCTGGGGTGATGGGAGCTGGGTGCTTGACACCCTGCAGCCGAAACCGAGAAGCAGACCTCAGGGTGTGAGGGGTTTCGCAGGGTGGGGGTGCCCCTGCACCCCTAGAAGGGCTGGCCAGCGGCGGATGCTGGAGATGGGGGCAGTGGGGACCAGCAGCGCATCCTGGTAAGGGGAGGGGGCAGGAGCTGCTGGGGCGTGCGGCGCCGTGCTCGGGGGAGTGAATTGATGTTTATTTTGATAATGAGTTCTCGATGCGTTCGCAAACTAATAAAATCAACTCATTAGGGTGGTATGTTTAATTCAGAGCTCTGCCGGTGGGAGAGCCCTCCCCGCCGCCCGAGCACCGCGCCGAGCACCCGGCCTTTGCCTGCACGCACGGGATGCGAGCGGAGGAAGGGGATGGGTGCCTTCATCTCCCTGTTTTCTCCATTTTCCTGGCTTGCAGGGTGGAAAGAAGGGCTGGAAGGGCAGCGGCGGGGAGCGAGCTGTGCAGTGGAGGGTGGAAACAAGGCGCACGCGGCGAGCAGGGGCAGCGAGTTGCCGGCGAGCTTCACCCGGGGCGGTGGTGGAGTCTTGCTCGCTTGGCTTCCCCCCATAAGCTTCACGTCAGGCTGGGCAGCGGCGCTGGCTTTGCCGCTGGAATCGCTGGCCCGGCATCGCGACGTGGGCTGGAAAAGCCCCTCTGGCTCGGAGAGCCACAAGTGTGTAAATAAGTGCAATGACCAGAGTTGGCTTCTCTGCTCTGGAAATACAGGACTGGTGGATGGCTGGGGGCGGTGGGGGTTGCCAGACTGCAAGTTATTCCCATCCCTTGCCTGTAACAGGGAAGGAAAAGCTTTGGAAAAGGCTTTTTCCAAGGAAAACTCGTGTTCGTTGTCATGCTACAGCTATTTATGTTTCAAGTGAGCAACGCAATGACTAATTAATACTTTGGAAAAAAGGATGTCTGGGCAACACCCCAGCGAATGGGCGAGTGCCCGCTGGCTCGGGGCTGGGGTGGGGAGGGGTCCTTCATCCCGCTCGGCACAGGGAGGGTGAGGAGCTGCCCAAGTGTTTTCCATCCCGCGGGGCTGGTGACTCGATTGCGTCAGCGCCATGGGAAAGGCTGAGTGGGGTTTTTCTTGTGGTTTCCGTCTTCTGGATTTCTTTCCCCGCTGTATTTTTTTTTTTATTCCGGTTGGGAAATGCTGCCTTGTTGAGATTCTCGCGGCCGGTTGTCTGTCTGTCCGTCTGCGAGGGAGGTTGCAGGGTGAGGGCTGCGCTGAGCATCCTGCCTGGCTGGGGGGGATGCGGGGTGCAGTGGGAGCTCTGGGATGCGGGTGGGGGACGGATGTCCCTTGCAAAAGTGACGTCCCATGGGTTCTTGGGGCTCTGGGCAGTGGCTTTGCTTTCCCACCTCCTCGCCAAGGTGACCCCAGGAGTCACCGCAGCCCAGGGCTGTGGTCACCCTCCAGGAACACCTGGAGGATGCACTTGGCTTCATCCGCGGGGCCAAATCCTGCCCTGAGGTGTGCTGCACCGGGATCGTGTGCTACTTATCCCACCCAGTGCTGGGACCACCCTAGGGTTGGGGTCCAGGGCTGTCAGGACCCCCACCTCACTTGCCAGCTGGGTATGGAGCCTGTTCCTGCCCAACCCTCGTGGGGAAGCTCCGGTCCTGGCGGTGAAGCCTTGGGGGATGGGGCTGAGAAGGTCCCCTCCACCCCTCCAAGGCAATGCGGAGAGGGATGTGCATTCACCCCTTCTCCTGCCCGGAGAGGGTCTGGCTGGAGGCTGTTGGAGGGTCTGGAGGTGATGTCTGTCTGTCCTTCCCTTCCTCGCCGTTTTGGAGTCTCTCCTGGGGAAATCAGCCGCAGGATCCGGCCCCTCTCATAGCGTTGAGTCACTCTCCGGGTGTCCGTGACTCACAGCGGTGACCCAGATACGGCAGAGCTGCGTAAGCGCGGGGTCAGGAGGATTTGTGCCATCGGAAGGGGTTTGCTGCGGAAGGAGTTTCGGACGGAGCCAGGAGCTTGTTAAACATCCCCAGCTGGGGACGGGGCTGTCCCTGCATGGGGACGCTGCACCCCGTGGGGACGCCTGGCTGTGCCACCCATGGCCGGGCAGTCCTAGGGGCACATCCCCGGGCTGGGGGGGCTCCTGTCCCCCCAGGAGCATTGTGCGTGGCCCCTTTGCTGTGGGTCCCTTTGCAGCTCCCTGCATCTGGGCTCGGGGTGGGAGCCCCGTGCTGGGGTCTGCGCCTTTGGGGCCAGGCGTGGGGATCCGTAGGAGCCAGCGTGGTGCTTCGCAGCACAAAGCTCCGCTTGTCGGCGGGCTGGGAACACACAACCGTGCCGTGTGTGTGCCTGTTTGGGCTTTTCTGGCGCAGGGAAATGTTATTTTTTCCAGGCGGAGCGGGCAGAGGGGCTGGGTGTGCGAGGGTAGGGATGGGCAGGCACACAGCCCCGTTCTGTTCCCGGGCTCGCCACGGCGCTGAATGCCGTGCTGTTCCCCGGCCAGGGCTGACGTCTCTCCCTTGGCTCCGGGAGCATCTCCAGCCTTACCTGGCCCACGGTCCCTGATGCCTTGGGCAGAAGCGTGGAGGCTGAGAGGGGATGATGCTGGCACAGCCCTGGCTCCCCCGCAGTGGGCACTGGGGGGTCGGTGTCTGGATTTGGGGCTCTCCGGTGGCTGGGCTTGCTTCCTGGGGTTGCGCTGTGTTTGGGGAAGGGATTTCCAGGAGGAGACCACGAAGGGAGGTGACCACATCTCTATCTGGGAGATGGGATGTCCTGAGCAGGCACCAAGCTTGATGGCCCTTTTGCAAACACCCCTTGTCCTGGGGAAGCCGTGCTCCCCCCTCCCCTTGTGCCCCATCCCTGGGTAGGGGGGTTTGGCTGGGCATGGCGAGGCTGCCCTGGGGGAGCTGTGCTCCCCCCTCCCCATGTGCCCCATCCCTGGGTAGGGGGGTTTGGCTGGGCATGGTGAGGCTGCCGGCTCAGCCCGTGGCCCGTTGAGCCCTCGGAGAGCCTGGCTGCGGAAGAAGAGCTTGTTATGGAGCCATCCTGCTTTTAATTAACAAATTAAAATCCTCGTTAACAATCCAGCCCCAGGGCTGTTGGAGGCTGGGAGAAGCTGGAGCGTTTGTTATGGAAACAGTAGTTAATTAACAAATAAATAAATAAGTGTGGGCCTGGAGATGGATGTGGGAGGAAGAAGGGGAGATGGCAGAGCTGTGGGGGTGTCCTGCTGGCCTGGTTGGGAGGAGAGTGTCCATCCATCCATCATCTGTCCCAGGGGATGCCATGGTCCCAGCGGGCAGCGCCAACCCTGCTCAGAGGGACTGAATCCTGCCTTGTGTTGGCTGTGCCATGGCAGATCCGGCCACGTGCCGTGGCCACCTGGGCTGGGTTTGGTGCTCCCGGTCTCCTCCTGGCCTTTGCCGCACGCCGCTGGCCCCAGACACGGCACCGTCTGCCTGTTTGCCAGCCCTGAGGCCGGGAAGCGCTGCCGCAGAGCTCTGGTGGAGATGGATGGAGTGTGACAGCGGCAAAACCGCTGTGTGGTTCGCAGGTGATTCTGGTGCTGTGCCGGGGGAGGCGGGGGGCATCGCTCACTGGGCCGCCCCGGGCATCCCTGGAGGCAGGGATTGCTCCGGTCCCCATCCGCATCCCCTTTACTCTGGGCTAGGTCTGGGTATGGGGGTGTGGACAGCCCCCTGGGCTGGGTGCAGCTGGGGAGGGGGGTGCTGAGGCCATGGTTCCCCCCCAGCCGTGCCCTGCAGTGGTCATCTTGCATTAACCGCGGGGCTGTCACTGAGAGCCTTGAGCCGGTGTCTGCCACCAGCAGGGATTGTCACCACGGGTGGGTGCCGGTGGGGAGGTGGTCCCCGAGGTGCCGTGGGTGACCAGCCAGGCTGGTGCAGTGTCACCCTGCCCGTCTCACAGCTGGCACCGAGGGGGGGGGGGGTCTGTGGGGACTGATGCAGGACGTGACCCCGCTGCCAGCCCACGCCAGGACCCCGCGGGGTTTTTGCGTGGGGCAAGGAGACGGCGGAGCCCACGTTCCTCCCGCAGCTTCACCTTTCCAAAGGCTTAAGGACAGAAAATCAGTTTAAAAGCCGGCTTTGCCAATCCTGGCAGCGTCACAGGGGCAGGAGCCGTGCTCCGCTGAGCAGCTCCTCCAGGTCTGCATCTTTCAGCCTCCCACCTAATCCAGTTAACACACCTCTGCAATCGGCTTATGGCATGTAAGAAACCCCAAATCTCCTCCGAGGAAGGCGTGGGACAGCGGTGCCGGAGCTGTGTGCTCGGCGGGGTCCGGTTCCTGGGGTGGCAGCGCCAGGTCCGGGTCCCCTCCTTTGTTGGACCCTTCTTGCTGTGCAAACACGCTTGCTGTGGTGGTCCCCCCAATTCCTGAGGGCTCCCCCGCTGCTGAGAAGACCATTTCCATCTGTGAGGAGGTTGCTAAAGCAACCGCACAAACACCGGCAGGGTGGGGTGGAGAGGAGAAGGTGCCCGGTTCCACCCGCCTCAGTCCGGGTGGGCAGGAGCTGTGACCCCAGCCCAAGGGGCAGCATGCCCTTGGCTTGCCAGACCGCTGCTGCCCGTGCCCCTTCGCCACGGCGGAGCTCCCCGTGCTGGGAGCAGCCTGTCTGACAGGCTCAGCGTGAGGCATCGGAGCAATGACGGATGCGTTTCGGCAGCAAGGTCGTTGCAGGGTGCGTGCGGGTGGCAGATGCCCGGATGGTACCGGCTGCCTGAGCCTCTTGGCTGCACCATCCCGGTCCGGCTCTTCCCCCAAGGGCTGCACCGGTGCAGGGTGTTGGGCTCAGCTCTGGGGCTCGCTGCTGGAGGGCTGCAGCTGCTGCGAGATGCTCCGGCGTCCTCTGAATGCTGGCAGCGCAGCTCCGCTCCGGCATGCCGACGGCTCGGGGATGCAGCCCCCTTTCCAGCAATGAAGATGGTTTTAATCCAGGGATATCGGCATGATCAGGGCTGAGTGAGGGAGGGTCTCCAAGCAGTTAAAAAGCCCCTTAGCTCTGCTCTGCAGTCACTTTGAGATGCAGCTCCTTTTTGCTGTGGCTAGCGGATGGGACCTCCATCATCTCTCTGCTGCTCAGAGCCTGCCTCAGGCCATGGTGCTCTGGGAGGGACGGAGGCGAAGCCCCCCATGCCTGTTTCAGACCATCGGAGAAGCAGGGCTGCAGCTGCCAAGCAGGAAAATCACAGCCAGCGCAGGATTTTCCCAGCGGCAAAGCGAAGGGCTGGAATTAGCAGCCTCAGGTTGGAGAAGCAGCAACCTTAGGGCACCGTTTTTGGGTCTCCCTCTGTCCCAGCTCCCGTTTGCCGCCTGGGAATTCTGTGGGACTGGGGAGCTGCTGCAGTTCGGAGGGGGCTGGAGGGGAGGGCTGGGGTACCGCTGCAGCCCAGCTGGTCTCCCAGGGATGGATGGTGGATGTGTGTGGGGCAGGGGCTGCATAGGATGCATGTGTGATGCTCGTCCTGGAGTTGCATCTGCCCTTGGGATGCAGTGGGGTGGGGAGAGGGGAAATCCGGTGGGACAGGGATGGAGGGCCAGAGGGATGATGCTCTCCAGCGTGCCATGGTGAGTGAAGCACCATGAGCTTCCTGAATCCCTGGGATGTGTTGTGTCCCCTGCCCTCCCCAACGATTCCCGGTACCGCCGCTGAGCACCGAACCCCTTGGCTCGGGCTGTGCCCCCTAAATAACGCAAGAAGAGGGGTGCTGCCCTCGGGGGGCCACAGATAAACATGGTAAATGGCTGGGAAACAGCGTGTGTGTATTGGGAAACCACCTCCCTGCGTAGCCTGTCGGACCCCTCTCCCCTCGATCCCGGCCGACGCTGCCGGGCCAGCACAGGTACGGGAGTAGGCGGGAAGGAGGGGATGGAGCAGAGCTGCGGAATCCACCGGAGCATTGGAAATTGCATTTCACGGCCGGGCGGGTTGGGATACCGACCCCAGCACCGCACGCCGGGCGCTCGGGAAGGAGATAAGATTTGATTAAGAAGGCCGCTATTAATTTATGGCAAGTACACTCACGATAGCAGAGAGGTTGCTTTTAATTAATAGCCAGAAGGAGAGTTCTCAAGCTCTTGGTCTCAGTGGGGGGAGAAGGGGCGGGAGGGAAAAATCAGGGAAGGAAGGGAACAGAGTAAGTTGTGAGGATTAATGGACATGCTGCAATTATAAGACTTTTTCTTAGTAAAAAAGAAAAAAACCCACATTAAAAGCCACACCATGGGGTAGCCTGGCTGATCCGTGGGGCTGAGATGGGCAGGATGGTGCCGGGTGCCTTTGGCACTGCTCCATGTGCCAGTGGGAACCAGGGCTAGCACCCCGTGAGCCCCAGCCCAGCCTGGGGGGACCAGGGGATGGCTCGGGTGTCCCCCCATGGCTGACCCTGTGCTCCAGGGTCAGCCCATCCCACCCCACCAGGGGGAGGACTGAGGGGTGATGCTGGGATGGGTATTGGCTTCGGTGGGTGACAGGCTGGGGAGGATGGAGCCATCCTGCCCCAGTGCCAGCCTGGTGCAAGCCCCAGGAAGGCTGCAGCTGTACCCGGGGCTAGGTTGGGTGCTTTCCCTGCCACCCCCTTCCCTAAATTTGGAGCTGTCATCGAGTCACTGTGGGAGGCGATGAATTGAAGGGAACGTGTTCCGCCGGAGCACGGTGCGGCCACCAGGGCTCCAGCGCTTTCTGCCATGCCGGGTGAGGCTGGGGGCTGCCAGGGAGCAGACAGGCGCTAGCAAGCAGGGGCCACACGTGTGGTGAGTTTGGGGGGGGCTGTGCTCAGGGGGTCATGGCTCAGCTTACTTTGTGTTGGGAAGGAAGGAGAGCGGGGCTCAGGGAGGGTGCCCATGCCGTCTCGACCTCACGTTTGACTTCATCCTTGGCCCCCCCCAGGTGCCCGTGTCCCCGCTCGGCAGCACGTTGTGCTCTGTGGCTCCCGGGTGCTGGGAGCGTGCGGCGTGTCAGCTCTGTGTTTGCTTTTTATTAAGGGGATGGAGCCTCGGCTCGGGAATACTAATGGCTCTGGTGCAGGCAGAGAGTCCCACTCATCCCCCAGCACCTGCCACCGCCCCAATAAGGACAGTGGGAGCACCAGGTGCCGTGCCAGGGTGTTGTGGTGGCTCCCGTTCCTGTGCCCGCAGGGACACGTGCCCAAATCATCCCTGTGACATCACCGACAGCCAAATTGGTGCTCCCCGACGGCACGCTGGCATCCGACAAGCGGAAAACGTGGCCAAAGGATGGCTCCTTGGGCAGTGGCACGGCCATGGGGCTTCACCAACCCTGGGCCAGGTCGCTGGGCACGTGGCCACCCAGCCGGGGTGGCCGTGGAGGGGACACGGTTTGTCCCCAGGGACAGCGTGCCCTGGCCAGGATGGGTCCCTCGGGGCGTTCTCTCCTGGCACCCAACCAGGGTTGTGACCCCACCGTGTCCCCTGTGGGTGCTGTGGCTGGGGCCCTTGGGGTGTTAACCCCTTCTCTGCCGAGCAGGCTGCCTGCCTTCTCCCCCCTCCACCACCCCCAAGCCCCCCAGATACGGAGCGGCTGCCGCGGAGCTGCGCCGCAAAGATGTTACACAAATGAATAATAAAAACAAAGGAAAATTACCCTCTTTATTGAAACTCGTTTTATGAATAAAACAATTATTCTGGTAATTGAAAAAATGTGTCGTTAAATTAAATGCAGTGGTTCCTATTAAAATTTTAGTGGATTTCTTCTTCTCTGTTCCTTTTTTCCCCCCTTTTTCATTCCCTCCCTGCCTCTGCTGGCGGCTAAAGGCTGGTAATTATAGCGGAGGGTTTTGCTTTCTCTTTATTGTTTTTTAATCTCTCCGTGCTGCCGAGCGCCAGCGATAGTCTGATGCAGGAGAGACTTAGCTCCATCGAAATCTGGGGGGGCACAGGGGGCTGGAGCGGGAGCATGGGGCTGCTTGGTGGCCGTGCTGGCACTCCCCATGCGCTGCCGTCCTGCCTTGTGGGCAGTGATGCCCTGAGAGGGCTGGGGGGCTGGGGGCACAGCTCTGTCCCCCATCCCCTGGTCAAGGTGGGGTGCAGACGGCGTGCAGTCCCTTCCCGGGGTGCCCCCTTGCACCAGCCGCATCCTGGCTGGACCAAAGAGGGGCTGGTGGGGAGGGATGGGGGTGTTTGTGTTGCTTCCTTGGAGTCGGGTGTTGGTGCCGGGGGGGCGAGGTGGTGGGTGTGGTACCGGTACCCGATGTTGGTTGGGCTCCATTGGGTGCTTGGAGCCCACCGGTCTCGGTGGGTGGGTTCGGGGTGTCCCACAGGTGCCAACAGGTGGATTGGGGGTGTCCCACCGGTGCTGATGGGTGGATTCGGGGTGTCCCACTGGTGCCAGCAGATGGATTTAGGATGTCCCGCTGGTGCCGGTGGGCACCGGTTCGGTTGGGTTTGCCCGGTGCATCCCACAGTTTCTCACCCTGATTCATGTTAATGAACGGTATGAGTGCTGGCCTGATGTGCTTCCGATCAGCAAGCCGGGAAGGGAGAGGCTGGGTGTCACCCCTTGTCCCTGAGGGGCAGCAGGAAGGTCACCGTGTGCTGAATGAGGGCTGAACTGAGCGTGGGGGGGGCCATGGACCCCCCTTGTCACTGCAGGTGCTTGTGCAAAGCATCCCCAGCAAAGGTGGGGTAAGGAGCTGGGTGTCCCGTGCGCTGCTGGTCCTTCGTGAGGGGCTGTGGGGATCCGTGGGGCCAGTCTCTGTGCTCCCAACCCCATGTCACTCGCCGGGGTTCGCTGAATGCCGGGGGGGTCACACCCTTCTCCCCCGGCCAGCAGCTGCCTGGCAGAACCCTTGGCAGGCATTCCAGGATTCCTCCGGGCTTAAAAACCCCCGTCCCTTCCCATCAAGAGGGATTTGAAGCTGGGGAGAGGGAGGCTTATTTCCCAGCTCACCCATTACGCCCAGGAATTAGGATCCATTACTGCTCTTTCGGTGAGACCAGGGTCCCCCTGCCCTACATCCGCGCCCCCCCGGCACTAATGCACCGGGCTCAGCCCCAGCTCCTGGCAGCCCTTATGTAAATAAAGTGCAGGGGCAAAGATTTTGATCCCATTAGGCAGGATTAGTGCCTGGTGGGGCCCTGGCATTAAAATGTCATCAGCGGGGGAGGGAGGGAGCTGGGGTCATCCCGTTTCCCGGCCCCGCTGGCGCTTGGCATCCCATTTATCCCACCCAGCACTGCCGGACTGGTGTGGGCGGGATGGGGATGGCATGGTTTGGTGGCACCTCTCTGTGGAGGGTGGCATAGCTGGCATGGCACGGTCCAGCATGGAGTGGCACGGCATGGCGTGGAATGGCACAACACGGCACCCGTCTGGCAGCCCCGGGAGCTCAGCGCCGGCCCGCGTCGCCGGCAGATGTGCAGATGTTCCCGGGGACGCCTCTTGCTGCCGCCTGTGTTTGGAAAGTGATGAATTTCTGCACCAACTAATTAGTCTCTAATTAGCAAGTGGAGTGTAAACAGTCACAACAGATGGGGGAGAGGCGGAATTAGCAGTAATGACCCTTCTTTTTTGGGGGGGACGTGGCTGTCACGCACCAGGAAACCTCCCGCTGGATTCAGGACCTGGGGAATCGCAGCCCCTGTCCGTGCCGGCTCGGGGGTGAGGTGGTGGACACCCCTGTGCACCCAGATTTGGTGGTGCCACGGCCTGTCCTGCTGCCAGGGTGCTGGGAAGGGGGGAGATCCCCCCAGGCTACCAGGAGCAGAGCTGAGATGCTGGGAAGCGGAGGGAAACTGAGGCAGGGAGGGCTGATGGAGGGGCTGGGGTGCAGGGGGTGCAGCGCTGCTCGGCACCAGAGCCCCCACCCTTCTCCCCTCTGAGCTGCGGCACGTCATGCTGATGGTGGGAGCTGGTGGGGAGGTGAACTCCGGGAACAGCCTGTCTCCTTCCCGGAGGCCTCTCTGGAGACACCGGCACTAAACCAGCCACGTCCCCCTCCCTAGGCTCCTCCGATTCTCCTGCCGCCCCCAGTGCTGGGCTGGCATCCAAGGCTCAGCGCTGCCTTCGCCCCCTCCAAGGGATGCGCGGGACCCCCCATGGTCCCCTGCCCGTGTGGCCGGTTGGCAGGGGGACAGGGGAGCTGCTTGGTCCGTGACCTTCGCGGGCGGATCGCAATCGCCGCGATCAATAGCGGAATTAGGAGCCGCCGCTCTCCTCGGCGCCGTTTTTCACCCCCTAATGCAGAACAGATGGCTCGGGCGCTTCAAAGCGAGATGAGCCTTAGCTGCTTAAAATCAAATTAGGACGTATGCAAACAGCGCGCGGGCCCGGGGGCAGGAGCGCCGGGAGCACCCTGATTCCCGATCACCTCCCGCCCACCTCCCAGCCGCTGGGCTCAGCGGGGGGGGATGCACCGAATACGCCAGGTCTCAGTCCCAGTGCGCTCAGTCAGGTCCCGGTGACACAATGCTGAGGTCTGGCTCTCCGGTGTGGCCCGTGACCCCCAAAATGGGGATCAGCCCTGTTTTGCCGTGGGTCCTCGCTGCAGCAATGCATTGGCTGTGTCCAGCCCAGTCAGCCCCCCGGTCTGGTGTGTGGGTCATGTACTGCTTTTCATGTGTGAGGTGTTTGGTCCCAGCACTGGCATCTGGCTGTGCCACGGCCCCAGGGCCGGCATCCAGCTGTGCCAACGGCCTCGGAGCCAGTATCTGGCTGTGCCATGGCCCCAGATCTGGCATCCAGCTGTGCCAACGGCCCCAGCCGGGGGCTGCGATAATCCCACAGGTCCCTAGCCTGACGTGGGCGAAGCCCTGGCCTTGCAGGTCAAGCTCCTGCCACGCCGTGGCGGTGGACACGTGTGCACACCCCCGCGCACACGCGTGTGGAGGTGGCGCACGCACAAATCCTGCACCTGGGTGCTCCCGCGAGCCTGGCTGGGTCAGCTCCAGCGGCATTTGTGTGCCTGGCTCCTTGGGCACCCCAAAACCCACAGTTCAGCCACTGCAGGGCTCCCACGAGCTCTCCGGACCGGGGAACCCTCGGTGCCAAACCTCCCAGCCAAGGCACCGAGCTGCTGTGGTGCCCACGGGCAGCCCTCTGCCGCCGTGGCATCTGGGGCTTGCTGGCGAGTGGGAGCTGGGATGCTGTGGGGTTTGGTCCTGCTGCCCCACACCCGCTTTTGGGGGTGCTCTGATGCCCAGGTCTGGCCAGCACTGCGAAAGGGCAGAGGGGAGATTAAATTAAGCTGCTCCTTCCCTGCCTAATGAGTCGCCTGGCATTTAGCACCACCGTGCCCACCTCGGGGACAGGCAGGAGGGGCAGCTGGGTGTAAATCAGCGGGATGTTTCCATGTGGATGCAGCGAGCAGGCACCCCAGGATGAGCCGGAGCCGGGCACTGCCGGCAAGGAGCAGAGAGGGCCCCCCAGTGCAGGCCTGGCCGTGTCTGGGTGCCTCTGAGCTCCTGCAGACTCATGATACCCCCCCAAGGCACCAGAGCAGGCTGAGCCCATGGGCACGGGGGCTGCTTTGGGGCCGACTGACGGTGCGGAGAAGCCGTGGCAGGAATTCAGCTCGTGCACACAAAGAAAGCAAAGCCCTACCCCAAAGAAAAAACCCAAAGCCGTGATTGAAAGCGCACTTGAAAGCTGCTGGGGAATATGAATGTGTCTTTGAAGTAAAAGGGCTTCCATTTGTTAAGCAGAAAATGGAGCTGTGTGTTTCGATTTATAGTTTTACTTAGCAAATAAAACAGGAGAGGAGTAAGTGTTTATGTCTCACTCCGCTCCCAGCCCCTCCGCCCCCTTCACCCCCCGAGTTAAAAGCTCAGTGCTTCTGAAACGCTACAAAGGCAGCCGGGAATAAAGCAAAGCAAGCAGCTTAGATAAACCCTAGATGGGCTAAGCTTGTGTCGATAGGCTTGGGAAACGGCTCAGGGAGGGGGGAAAATGGCCAGTGGAAGGGGTCTGGGGGCTCTGGCTGGGACAGGGGGATGGGGAGGTGGCCGCCAGCATCCCCCCACCCACGTGCTGGGTTCTGGTTGTGCCTGTGATGAAGTTATCCTGCTCCCGTGGGGCTCCAGACTATGGGGCTGGCAGGCTATGGGGCTGAGCATGTCTCTCACCCCCCTTTCCTCTTCTCTCCACAGACGATGTCTCCCCGTACTTTAAGACGGAGCCGGTGCGGAGCCAGGTCCACCTGGAAGGGAACCGCCTGGTCCTGACGTGCATGGCGGAGGGGAGCTGGCCCCTCGAGTTCAAGTGGCTGCACAACAGCCGGGAGCTGACCAAGTTTTCCTTGGAATACCGGTGAGTCTCCACCGCCGAGCGAATCCCACCCGGAATTCCGGTCCCTGCCAGCAGCCGTTGTGGCACAGCGGGCATCGCCGGTCCCCTTGGCAGGGGCTGCTGTCCCTGGGACGGCACAGCGGGAGGGGTTGGCGTGCCGGGAGCTGCCGCCTCTATTTGGAGAGCAAACGGTGGATTTAAGCAGGTCAACACCGGGGAGGAGGCGTTTGCACGGAGCAGGATTAACGCCGAGCCACAGATCATGGCTCGTGGCTCCCTGAGAGCGGCCCAGCCAGGGGAAGGAGCTAGAAAGGGTGAGAGAGATCACCCCAGGTTTGGGCATCTGGCTCTGGGTGCCGACTCATCCCGGCGCAGAGCGGCCGGCCCCGCGTCACTGGAGCTCGCCGTTAAATCAAGCCGGGCACCTCTCGCCGGCTCTTCCGTGTGCGTGTGTCATCCTCTCTGTTTTAATCAATAATTCAGCCCGAGACGAGCCGTTCCCCATTTAAAGACATTGAATCCAAAGGCTTCGTGTTGCTGTAGCAACGCGGGGCTGCTCCGGGATGCCAGGAACGCAGACAATGTGGCTGGGTGACGTCCTCTCCCCGGCGACGTGTGCCGTGCCGGGGGCTGGGTCCCCTTCCTTGTGCCGTGCCGGGGGCTGCATCCCCTCCCTGGCACTGTGCCGTGGGCTGGAGCAGTGGCCATCCTTGGGGACCCCGGGGGCTGTCTGCCACCAAGTCGTGGTGGCTGCAGCTCTGCCAGGGCTAGGTGCTGGGTGCTTGCACTGGTTTTGGGCACTCCGCGGGTGTGTCCCTTGTCCCTGTCCCCAGTGTCGGAGCTCAGAGACCCATTAGGCGGCAATAATACATAATGTCCCCTTAAATGGGACTGTGGGGCGGCGGTGACAGCGGGGAGTGGGGCACAGAGCCCATATGGGGGTTCCTCTGGGGCAGCCACACAGCGCTAGGCAGGAGAAAGATGTCAGGCCCTGTCGGGGTGCCTGGGGGGGCACCTCCAAACCAGAACAGGGACTCCTAGCTGCCTTTCCTGCATCTGCCCCTGGGCTTGCTCCGTGCCTCAGTTTACCCTTCTGTAGTAAAGGGGCCAGTGTGCATGTCTCTGGGATGCCCAGCAGCTCCGGAGCCCCACATCCCGGTGCCAAGGTGACTCCCATTCCTCTAAGCCCCCGGCCTCCAGCTCCAGCATCCAACCAGAAAAGATTAAGGAAGAAAATAAACAAACACGAGGGGAAAACCCAAACAAACACAGCCACGGCTAACGAAGCAAACAGCTAACGAAGCAAACAGCCTCCGTGCAAATCACTGCCCAGCTTTAACCTGTCCCTGCCAGCGCCCGCTTCCCTCTGCCCGGCGCGCGCGCTACCCGTCCTCACGTCTCTGCAGGGATTTCGTGTCTGCAGATGAGAGTTTGGATGTCTTGCCTGGATTTGAAGGCTGCCGGTGAGGAAGGCGAGGTACCAAAATTAGTTATGATGGGCAGAAATTGAATTTTAATAGAGATGTCGGTGGCACGGAGCCAGCCTGCTCAGGCAGTGGGAAGGGAGTAATTAAAAGTTAACGAGTTTAGAAACAGTAATCCTTGGAGAGGGGAGGGCTGGGGCTGATGGCCGGCGATGTTCAGGGATGCTCCTGTCCGTGTGGGGACCGGGAATGGCTGTGGGTGCATCGGCAGCATGGATGAGGGATGTGGAGCTGGCACGTGCCCCCCAGCGCGTCCCTGTTCTGGGGGCAGGAGGGACCTTCCCTGGGGTCTGGCTGTGCCTGGATGCCTGTGCTGCTGGGGGGCTACATCCCTGGGGCGCTGGCTGGGCTTGGTGGCATCACCTCGGGGTTCCCGGCCAGGATAGGGGGGTCACCGAGCCTTTCATCCTTGGCATCCGCTGCTCCCCAAATCCGCTCCTGCAGCAGCGCATCCCCCGGCTGCTACCGCAGCATTTTGCCCATTTATCAGAGGGCTGGGGAGGGGGGGGGGGGCTGTGGGTGGGGGCAGGGAACCCTCAGCTTTCCCCCCTGCTCCCTGGGAGCTGCTCGGGTTCATCCTCATCTGGGGGTCGGCCGGGCTCCCGCTGCGGTTTAAGGGAAGGAGCCGCTCTCCCAGTTTGGCAGCGGGTTTCCATGGTGACCGCCCGTTCCTTCCCGCAGCGGGGCGGATGCCGGAGGGTACCGGGGCGGAGGGACAGCGGGGAACGGGCTCGGCGGGGCCCCGAGCCGGTGGGGGCCGAGGCAGTGCCTGAGCCTGCAGGTGGGACTGAGCCCTCGGGAGCATCCCTAGAGAGCGCGGGCGATCGGGAGCAGCCTGGCCCCCTGTGTGTGTGGAGCAATTCCCCCTTGGGAGCATCCCTGGGGACCACGGGGGATCAGGGACTAGCCTGGTTCTGTGTGTGCGTGGAGCCGTCCTCCCTTGGGAGCATCCCTGGGGGAGTGTGGGACATTGGGACCAGTCTGGCTCAGTGTGTGCATGGAGCAATTCCCCCTTGGGAGCGTCCCTGGGGACCACAGGGGATCAGGGACTAGCCTGGTTCTGTGTGTGCGTGGAGCCGTCCTCCCTTGGGAGCATCCCTGGGGGAGCGTGGGGCATCGGGACCAGTCTGGCTCCGTGTGTGCATGGAGCAATTCCCCCTCTGGAGCATCCCTGGGGATCACAGGGGATCAGGGACCTGCCTGGCTGTGTGTGTGTGTAGCCATCCCCCCTCGGGAGCATCCCTAGGGACCATAGCGGTATTGGGGACCAGGGTGTCCCCATGTGCGTGGGATGCATGCGGAGCCGTCCTCCCTCAGGAGCATCCCTGGGGACCACAGGGGATTGGGACCAGTCTGGTTCTGTGCACACATGGAGCCATCCCCCCCTGGGACCACCTCTGGGGTCCAGCCTGCCATCACCCACTGCTGCCTCCGTTGCCTGCCGATGGTGTGGGCTGCACGTATCTCCCGTGGGATCCCAGCTGCATCCCACTCTTGCGCATCCCAGGGCAAAACCCCATCCCCTCTGATGCCCGCTGTGACCTTCGTTAAGGCGACAGCACGCTGTGACCTTCGTTAAGGCGACAGCAGGGCGGGCGGGCGATGGAGGCTTGCCCGTGCGCTCAGCTCCCGTGCCCTGGCACGCCGGCACCGTGCTCTCCAGGGCCAGCTCTGTTTTTTCCGTGCCTAATCTCGGTGCCGGGCTCTCCGGCGAGCTCTCCAGAGCCTGACTTCTTCTCGTACGCGGAATCATAACATGCAAATCAGGCAGCTTGATGTCTTTAATGAAATCCTCGGAAGGAAAGTGCTTCTCTGGTGAATTGGGGATATTTATTTCTCATACAAGAAATTTAACATGCAGATTAGTTGGGTCTGGTAATTTATCACATGAGATTGTCCTATTAAGGGTTGCATCGAGTCCTGCTGCCTTCGGAAATTACCTTACACATAGATTACCTCCGGACAGACTCCCTTCCGTAGGGATGCATCTTCCATCTACTAAATCTGCCCTCTCACCTCTCCCCTCATCCCCCCGCAGCTGGTGTGGGAGCCCAGCAACTACTAAAGGATCCCCCGCCTCTTCCCATGAGTCCAGATCCCCTTTGCTGAGAGCTCGGAACCTGGGAAATTGAAATCACATCCCCGACACGGAGGAGGGGCAGGTTGGGGGCTGTTTTGCCACCCCCCTGCCCATTCTGGGATGTTTTGGGGTGCGCGTTCCCCAGGGATGCAGGGAACACGGCACGCTGCACGCACGGGACCCCACCAAGCCTTTACGGCATTTTGAGGACCCCAAATGTTTGCTGCCCGTACTTTGTCCCCAAATTATGTAAAATATGGAGCCAGGACCCTCTCAAAAACACTGGGGGCAAATGGGGTGGTTGACCCCCAGCTCCCTGCCAGCATCCCAACCTGGGATGCACATCCCTGCTCCGGCTGGACCAGCTCTGTGCCAGCTCAGGTGTGAAGCACAGCCCTGCGCTGGTTTTGGCTGGGATAGAGTTAATTTTCTTCGTAGGAGCCAGTATGTGTTCTGGATTCTGAGAAGGGTGTTGATAACACTGACGTCTCCGTTGTTGCCAAGCAATGTTTACCTTAAGCTAAGGACACTTTCAGTTTCTTGCGCTGCCCGGACAGCTGACCCAAACTGACCAAAGGGACATTTCATGCCCTAAACCGTCACGCTCAGTATATAAGATGAGAGGAGCTGGTCGGGGGTATCGCTGCTCGGGGATGGGCTGGTCAGCAATTCCTGCATTGTGCATCACTTGGTTTTGTGTATTCCATTATTATTATAATTATTATTATTATTTTATTAATAATAATACTTTTCTCTCCCTTTGCTGTCCCATTAAACTGTTTTTATCTCACCCACAAGGTTTTTTCCGACTCTGTCCCCCATCCCACCCTGGGGAGGGACAACGAGTGGCCACCGCATGGTGCTTAGTTGCCAGCTGGGGCTAAACCACAAGCCCCGTCCCCTGGGGAGCTAATTGCCATTCATACTATAATTAACAGGAGCTGATGGGTTGCAGCCGGGCTGAGTGGGAGCCCTGCTGGCAGTTTCTGGTGCCTGTGGCTCCAGCCCGGCCGGCTTCACCTTTGGCATTGCCGCAGGAGTGTTGGTGAGGCAGCGCCGAGCCGGTAATGGGCAGCACGGGGTGGGCTTTGCCGGTGATGCTGGTGCTCCTGCCTTTCTCTGAGCCTTGTTTGGCTTGGAGCGGGGCTCGGGGATGTCAGTGGGAGCAAGCGGTGGCGATTGCCGAGCGTAGGGTGGTGGTACCCGGCAGCTGCACCGGCATCGGGGCTGGCAGGAGGCGCACAGGGGGAAGGTGATGGAAGGGATCTCCATACTGGGACCTTACTGGGCTCAGGCAGCCGCAGGAGGGAGACCAATGGAGCGCTCCCAGGCTCAAGGATGCCTCCTGGGCCGGGTGGTGGCTGAGCTCCCAGCAAGGGGCATGCCGGGGCCCTCCGGATGCCACAACACGGATTGAGGCTGGTGCGCTCGCTCCCCTCCCCGCTTTGCAGGAAGGGGGCAGATTAATACTTGGGCATTAATTATTAAACAGCTCGTTGTTCTGGCAGGGCCAATTGGGGTGGTGATTTGCAGGGCCTCCGGCACCCGCCGAATTCCCCTGACCGAAGGAAAACACTTCTGGCAAGCGGAGAGGCGATGGCTCCGGCCACGTGTGTCAAAACAGAGCCCTTTCCAATCAGGAGCTAATTGAGATTCGATAATACTGTTAATAGGGCTGATGAAGTACCGGGGAGGGGGTGTGGGTATTTAAAAACATATTGAGCGGCGGCCCGGCCGGGTGGAGGTGCCGGGACGCGCGGCTCGGATGCTGGGAGTCGTTAAACCTTTGCTAAGCGTGTTTTAATGCTCACTTGACATTTCATTATCGCGCAGTAACTGTTCAAATACATGGCCCCCTCTAGAATTAATTAGTCGTTATACAGGATATTAATCAAAGGGGGACCGTGCCAATGTGCTTACATCCAAAATCCGATCCAGCTGTTGCTATTGCTGGGCAGCACTGGAAGAACCACACGGATTTCTGCGCTCTTCTGGCTTTCAATTTGATGGATCAAATGCTTTGGCTGATGCTTTTCCCGGCCCCTCTCCACCCCCTCAATCTAATAATAATTCGGCAGCGTCAGCCCCACGCTTCTCCGCAACCCCACGATAATAGAGCCGCAAGCATCAGCCAAGGCGGGGGCGTCGCTGTGCCGGGGCGCGGGGGCCGTGAGCGACCCTACGATAGGGAGGCAGCGCGTGCGGCCCGGCGTGCCGAGCGTTTCGGTGCTGCCCGTGCCTTGCCGGGGGCGCACGGCGATGGGGTGGGGGGCGATGGCCGATCCGGGTGTCCTGCCTCGCTGCGCTGGAGCTGCCGGGGAGATGGATGAGGAGGTCATCGTTCCCGACGCGCAGCCCATCCATCTGGCAGATCCATCCGGTGCCAAAGCCTTCCGCCGGCCGGCTGCTCCTGCAAACCCGCCGGTCCCGTGGCACGGCTCCGGAGCCCCCTCCTGACCCCGGGGCCGAGCGTGGCACAGCCGGTTCCTGACCGAGCCTGGAGACCGCCGCTGTTTTCCATCAGCGTGGGTTTTTTTGGAAGCGTGGGTCGCTCTTCGCGTCGGAAGTGCTGTTCCCCACAGACCGTGCCCTGTCAACCTCCGTCTTCAAAATCAAACCAAACAAGCCCCCGAAAGAGCGGAGTCAGCAGCGAGGGCTGTGCCGGGAGCACGGCTGGGCCTCCGGCCTGGATCCAGCGACGCAAAACGTGTCTCTGGGATGGGGGGGTGGGCACGGCGACCCGGCTGGGCACCGGGCACCAGGGTTGGCCCCAAAGCGGAGGAGCCAGGAGCCCCTGGTCACGGAGGAGCAGCCGTGGCTCGTGGCCACTCAAACTTGGGGGGCTGGTTTGGGGTGCTGCACGCTTCGCCCCTCCACCTCCTCCTGCCCGCGGCGCTGGGGTGAGAGCAGTTACCGTCCCCTTACAGCCAGGCGCGATGGGGAAGGAAATCAGATCGGAGTGACCTTGGATAGAAGCCTCGGTGGAAGTGGAGCAGCTGGGAACGGTCTCTCCTCGTATGTGGTTAACGACGGGGGGGCAGCCTGCGCCCCACGATTGATTCCCTTCCTCCGGGCTGTTATCGGTGTGTGCAAACCCTCTGATCTTCAATAGCTCCTTCAGCTCCTGTGGGGTGGGGACCAGCCCCATTAATCGCCAACTGTATCCTGGGCTGGATCCGGAGCAGCGTGGCCAGCGGGGTGAGGGAGGGGATTCTGCTCCACTCTGGGGAGACCCCCCCCACAGTTCTGCCTCCAGCTCTGGGGCCCCCAACAGCAGGAGGACATGGAGCTGTTGGAGCGAGGCCAGAGGAGGCCACGGAGATGCTCTGAGGGCTGGAACCCCTCTGCCATGGGGACAGGCTGGGGGAGTTGGGGGGTTCAGCCTGGAGAAGGGAAGGCTCCGGGGAGACCTCAGAGCCCCTTCCAGTGCCTGGGGGGCTACAAGGAAGATGGAGGGGGACTTTTTCCAAGGGCAGGGAGTGACAGGACAAGGGGTGACGGGCTTAAACGGAAAGAGGGAGATGGAGATGGGCCATTGCAAGGAATCCTTCCCAGAGAGGGTGGGGGGCACTGGGACAGGTTCCCAGAGAAGCTGTGGGTGCCCCATCCCTGGGAGTGTCCAAGGCCAGGCTGGATGAGGCTTGGAGCACCCTGGGCTATGGAAGGTGTCCCTGGTAGGGGGTGGCACTGGGGGGGCTTCAAGATCCCTTCCCACTCAAACCATTCTGGGATTCTGTGACAACTGGGGCTGCTGGGATGTCCCCGTTGAGGGGGTGAAGGCTCCCCGTGCCCACGGAAGTGTCGGGGCTGTGCGTCGGTGGGTGCTTTGTGCGTGGGTGCTTGTGAGCACCGAGGGGGGAGGGGTCAGTTTGGGTCCCACAGGGTGGCTGATGGGATTTGTGCTGGCCCCTTCCCGGGATGAGGATTCACAGGGGCTGTGGCAGCCAGGATGTGGAAGGGGGTGCACAGGGTGTCTGTCCCTGGGGTCCACGCGTGCCCCTCCGCTGCTGAGCAGGCAGGGGGGCATTGGCGAGTGTCCGTCTGTCCACCCACGTGTGTGTTGGGAGTCACGGTGTGCGCGTGTGATTTATTAACGAGGACACCTCAAGGAGAGCGGGCCCATTATTCCTGGTGTCCGCATCAGCTCCCGACAGCTCCGTGGGATTGAAATATCTTATTTAAAGCCTCTGGGGATCATTTTTAAATATCAGCTGTGACACTCAAGGACTCGTTCCCAAAGGGCATCTTGCCTTCTCCCACGGGGACGGCTGACCCCCGGCGTGCCACGTGGGTGGGTGGGTGTCAGCAGCCAGCCTCGCCGTGCCCATCCCAGCTCGGTGGTGCCAAGGGTGAGCATGGTGTCCCCGGCACCATCTCCCACACCCGGGGGGGGGACAGAGGGACCCACTGCGGTTCCCGGAGAGGGGACGTGTTCCTCATGGCTTACGAAAGTTTAATTTACGCTCTGTTATCAGAAGAACAAACAAAGCTCCACCGAAACAGCCCCCGGCATGTTTTAATGCAAGATTAGATTTTGGGCAAGAAGGGCTGAGCTTGATTATTTATTCCCTTCCTGCTTTATCTCGGAGCGCTCCTCCCACCCCTGAGGGCTGTGCATCTGCGAGGCTGGTGGGGGGATCCAGCCTATTTTGAGGGTGATGGAGCAGGAGTGCCTGTATCCCTCCTGGGTGTGGGGACGGCTCTGGGAGGTCTGGTGGCTGCAGTGGTCCAGCCTGGGGACCCGGGCAATGCTCAGGGCTGGTGGCTGTTTCCTTTTTCTGCTTCTCCAGTGCTGGCAGCTGATAAGAGCAGCCGCTGGGGATGATAAGGCGGCTCAGCCCCAGCTAATCGGCGCGGGGGCTGAGTGACACCGGTGGACCCTGGCTGCTGGGGCTTGGGGGCAGGGGTCAGGACATGCCAGGTCCCTGGCAGCTACTTCTGCTTTGACAGCTTGACCCACAGTGTGCACACACGTGTGCAAAAACATGCGTGAACACGCACATACATGCATGTACACGCACCTCCAGCAGCTGCATGTGAGCCGGTGCGTGGTGCAGGGCTAGTGCCCAGCAGTGCACGTGGGGCTTGTGTAGGACCTACACCTCTCCTGGGGTGCTGTGACAGTCACTGGGCTGTCCCCCCTCCACTGCTGGGCTGGGTGGCGATGGGTCACGTGTGCGCTGAGCCTCCTTCTGTCCCGCAGGTACATGATCACGTCGCTGGACCGCACGCACGCCGGCTTCTACCGCTGCATTGTCCGCAACCGCATGGGAGCTCTGCTCCAGCGCCAGACCGAGGTGCAGGTGGCCTGTAAGTGACACCCCCCGCTGCGGTGGGGACACCCAGACCCTTGGGGGTCTGGTGTTGAGGCACCCCAAGGCCAGCACATGAGTCTGGAGCATCCCTGGGGTGATGCTGGCAGGGACGGCGATGTTGCTGCGTCTGCTGCCTGGCCATGGCGTTTTGGGGGTGCAGGGGGCCACGCCACGGGTCTGGGATGCTGACTGTGTGCCCTGGGGACTTGCTCCTCTCTGTCACCCCTTCCCTTTGGGATTCCCCCAGTCCCATCCCATTAAACCCCTTCCCGAGGAGCAATGACAAATCAGGAAGCTAATGAGAAATTAATAAGGCAGCTGTGCTAACAACTAATGATAACGGCAAAGTCGTTAAAAACACATTCTTTACATGTTTTTAATTACAGCAATTAAGGGAAGTCAATAAAAATCCCCTGCCCCCCCCCACCCACCCCTGCACCCTGCTTCACTCAGCTTTCCTCAACTGCTGTGTGCTTCCAGCCTGGGAATGGCTGGGTGGGATGGAGGCAGCAGGTGCTCCAACCTTGCCCGCACAGCCGAGGTCGTGCCGGGATGCTCCCGGCGCTGGGCTGAGGCAGGAGGGATGCTGGGAGCGCTGGGATGGAGCCCTCCTCCCTGCGGCTTCACGCCAACCTCAGCAGGGCACGCGCAGGGGTCCCCGGTTTGGCGTGCAGGCCACGGGGCTGTGCAGCTCTGGGTACCCCAGGGATGGATCCTGGTGGAAGCGTAGCCCTGGCCACGTCGGAGCAGCCCGTGGGGTCTGGGCTACCCCACCACCATCCCATGCCCGATGCCAGCTGACCCACCCCAGCCCAGGAGCAGGGCAGAGAGGAGACCCCAGGGCATTCCCTCTGCATCCCTTCGGGGAGCCCATCCCCGTAGCCTCCAGCCTGACACTGTTCTCCCCGGCATTTCTCAGACATGGGGAGCTTCGAGGACAGCGAGATGCAGCAGAGCGTGTCCCACGGGGAGGCAGCCGTCATCCCTGCGCCCCACATCGCCAGCTTCCCCCGGCCCCAGGTCACCTGGTTTCGCGATGGCCGGAAGATCTCCCCCAGCAGCCGCATGTGAGTCCCCCCAGACCCCCCCTGGCACCCCCCGGCTGCTGAAATAAGGTTGTTTGACGTGTCTCGAGCGCACGGTGCTAAAACCCAGAGACAGACTTGGCCACTAATGGTTCTGTTTGTCACTGGGGAATTGAATTTCTTTAAAAAATTACAATAAGAGGGAGAAAGGCAGGTGAAAAGGTGGGGTGCAGCACGTGCCAGGGTGTGACAGAGCCGGGCACGGCGCACATGTGTGTACCAGGCGTCCCGTGGGGCTGCGGCAAATTGAATTTGTCACCCTTATTGTGCAGGGGTTGAGCTGGTCTCCTTTCTATTTGCAAAGCAGGATGGAGGAGATAAAACCCCTTTATCTCATCTTTAATGGTAAAAAATACATTCCCCAAACCATTTGACGTTGCCAGCAGATTAGACAGATCCATTAAAAAAAAGTAAAATACAAAACTAAAGTCCTATGAATCTGCACCATCCGATGTGCCCCACCTGGCGCGGGGGGAGTGGGCCAAGCCGGGCCCGTGCCCAGGTGCTGGTGCCTGAGGCAGGTGGGAGGAAGGCTGGGGGTCCCGCTGGAGGTCCTGTGTGGGTGCTGGCTGGGGGAGCAGTGTCCCCGTTGGGTTCCCATCCCCATCTCTCCCCTTCCCAGAGCCATCACGCTGGAGAACACCCTCGTCATCCTCTCCACGGTGGCCCCGGATGCGGGACGTTACTACGTGCAGGCGGTGAACGACAAGAACGGGGACAACAAGACGAGCCAGCCCATCACGCTGACCGTGGCCAGTGAGTGTGGGGGCACGGCCCCCCCCGGCCCCGCTCCCCCTGCCCGCCTGCCTCGCCCCCAACTTTAATTTGCAGTAAATCTCTTCAGAGGCTCCGTTTTTTTTGCTGACTTAACAGTTCAGCGGCCTGACCATTTATTTAGGCAGTTTGGGCTGTGCTGCAGGCGCTAATTTTATCGGGGGCAGAGCCCCCCCTGGCCCCGGTGCCGGATCCAGCTGTGTCCCAGGATGGGACGACGCAGGGTGGCCCCAGCGGGAACACCTCTCCCACGGGACACCCTGCCCCGCTCCCGCCCTTCTTCCCGTCTCAGCCCCACGGTGCTCCAGATCAGCTCCTGCCTGGGGGGACACCCCTGTGGCCCCATCCCTCATCCCTTCGAACCTTTAAGGACCTGGCCGATGGTCCCCTGGCCCCTGTTCTGGTGGTGACAGCCCATTCCAGGGAAGATGCCCCAAACTGGCATCATCCCTCCCGCTAACTCTGCCCCCATCTCCCTCTGGCTGCTCCGGGGGGTGTGATCCCTTTCCACACAGGGTTCTTCCTGTCCCCCTTCCCCTCCTGCCCCGTTTTTCCGTACCTCGGTGTCCCGGTGTGCAATAAACCACCCGGAGCCCGTGTTTATGGATTCAGCTCTATCAGCATCTTCCGAGCCAATCGCGTTTTTACAGCGCCTACACGAGGGTTTTTTATTGTTGCCATCATTCTGCTTTATATACTCCCCTCCTCCCCTCCCTGCCGGGGGGTGCCACGGGCTCCTGCAGAAGGAGGGGGCTTAGGGAGAGCTGTGGAGGCACCCTGATGCCAAGGTGATGGGCTGGACCTGTCCGTCCTCCCTGTGCACAAGCAGAGCCCGTGACCCTTTGGTCCACGCCAGGCAGAGCGGGCACAGGGCTTTGGGTGCCCCATCAGCCTCCTGGGGGGGGCTGGGGCCCCCCGGAGGTGCTGATGGCTGTCGCTTTGGCCTCCTTCTTCCCAGACGTGGGTGGCCCGGCTGATCCCATCGCACCCACCATCATTGTCCCACCCAGGAACACCAGCGTGGTGGCCGGCACCTCGGAGGTGACCATAGAGTGTGTGGCCAACGCCAGGCGAGTAGAGAGGGATGGAGAGAGGGGGAGATTTGGCAGGGGGCTGGGTGGGCTCTTGACATGCTCCTGGCCCCCCCAGGCCACTGATGAAGCTGCACATCATCTGGAAGAAGGACGGGGTGCCCCTCTCCAGTGGGATCAGTGACTACAGCCGCCGGCTCACCATCCTCAACCCCGCCCTGAGCGACAGCGGCTACTACGAGTGCGAGGCCGTGCTCCGCAGCAGCAGCGTGCCCGCCGTGGCCGAGGGCGCCTACCTCTCCGTCCTGGGTGAGTCCCTGGCCAGCCTGGACCACGCGTGCGTTGAGTTGGGGCAGTCCCAGCCCCAGATGGGGCGCGACGGGCAGGAGTCACGGGGGGGTGGTGTGGTGGTGGCTCCGGGGGACCCTGGCTCTAACCCAACCTCCCCCATCACCGGGGTTCCCTTTGCAGAGCCGCCACAGTTCACCAAGGAGCCAGAGAGGCACATCACGGCTGAGATGGAGAAGGTGGTGGCCATCCCCTGCCAAGCCAAAGGTGAGCTGCTCCCCAGCTGCCCCCCCGTGCCGACGTGACCCCCGTGCCTGAGACATCCCTGGCCCTTGCAGGTGTGCCCCCCCCGGAGATGGCGTGGTACAAGGATGCTGCCCTCATCCACCTGGAGAAGCTGTCCCGCTTCCAGCTCCTGGCAGATGGCAGCCTGCAGATCAGCGGGCTGGAGCCCGACGACACCGGCATGTTCCAGTGCTTCGCCCGCAACGGGGCCGGCGAGGTGCAGACCACCACGTACCTGGCTGTGACTAGTAGGTGCCAGCCACCCCCACCCCAGGGCAGTGGGTGGGATGTTCCTGGGACCTCCCAGATGGGCTCCACATGGGGCTTGAGGACCCTCCCATGGGACCTGAGGACACCTTCCCATGGGGATGAACCTCCCCCTGGAGCGGGTTAACTCCAGGCTGGGCACTGGGAAGGGCTTCAGGGGTGGCCGTGTGTCTGTCCGCCCCCCAGGCATCGCCCCCAACATCACCAGGGGTCCCCAGGACAGCACGGTGATTGACGGCATGTCCGTGATCCTCAACTGCGAGACCTCGGGGGCTCCGCGCCCGGCCATCACGTGGCAGAAAGGTGACGGGTCTGGGGTCACTGGGGTGTGGGTGCCCTCTGCTCCGTGTCTGCCCTGCCCACACACAGCCCCGGGGCATCTCCTTGGAGCTGAGGGGGTGACGGGGCTCCCTGTGTCGCCCAGGGGAGCGGATCCTGGCCAGTGGCTCCGTGCAGCTCCCACGCTTCACCCTCCTGGAGTCGGGCAGCCTGCTCGTCAGCCCCGCGCACCTCGCCGACGCCGGCACCTACGCCTGCCTGGCCACCAACTCCCGCGGAGTGGATGAGGCGTCTGCCGACCTAGTCGTCTGGGGTAAGGCGTCCACGTCACCCAGCCCTGCCTACACCCCTGCCTGCCCACCTGCCTGCATGCCCAGGGCAGGACGGACCCTGCCCGGCTCCGTGGGCAGCTGGGTGCTGCCTCCCGCCCTGCGTGGTGCGGGATGGAGCTCTCTGGGGATGCCAAGGATGGGCTCTGGCACATGGCTGGTCTGTTTGGATGGGTGCAAACCTGCGCTGTCCCCTGCCGATGCCACCCCCTGCAGCCCCCCGGGCAGTGCCAGTGCCTCACCCTGTCCCCCCGCAGCGAGGACACGTATCACCGACCCGCCGCAGGACCAGAGTGTCATCAAGGGCACCAAGGCCACCATGAGCTGCGGGGTCACCCATGACCCCAGCGTGGATGTCAGGTGAGTGTGATGGAGCCGGGAGGGTTGGAGGGGGAGGGTCCGGGCACCCCCAGGCTGCCTGCTTGCCATGCCCGCTGCCTGGGGAGGGAGCGGGCAGAGGGGGGATGCCCTGTGCTGGTGGTCCTGCAGTGCCACCTGGCGCCCTGCGCATGGGGATCTCTGGTTCCCTCTCCTTGGGGGGGGGCTGCAGGGTGCCAGGACTCCTAGGTGTGTGTCCCCCGGCACAGGTACATCTGGGAGAAGGATGGGGCACCGCTGAGCCTGGAGAGCGGCCCGCGGGTGCGCCTGGACGAGACGGGCACCCTCCACATCTCCCAAACCTGGTCGGGCGACATCGGCACCTACACCTGCAAGGTGGTCTCAGCGGGGGGCAACGACTCACGCAGCGCCCACCTCCGTGTCCGGTGAGACCCCTCCTCACCCTCACCAGCATGCCGCACCCAGATCTGCACCCCTTCTCTAACCACCCCCTCCCTACCCACCCTGTCCAGGCAGCTCCCCCACGCCCCCGAGAGCCCCGTGGCCACCCTCAGCCCCCTGGAGAAACGGGCTATCAACCTTACGTGGGCCAAGCCCTTTGATGGCAACAGCCCCCTGCTCCGCTACGTCGTGGAGGTCTCCGAGAACAGTAAGGAGCTGCTCCCACCCCCCGGGCACTGCTGGCTCCAGGAGAAGTCCGGTCTCCCGCATCACCCCAGGGCCGTGGGCGAGGGGTGCTGCAGGGAGCTTGGGAACTGCATCTGCAGGTTGGGGTTTTCACCCTACCGCCCCCCTCACCCCCCACAGATGCGCCCTGGACCGTGCTGCTGGCCAGCGTGGACCCCGAGTTGACGTCGGTGGTGGTGAGGGGCTTGGTCCCCGCTCGCTCCTACCAGTTCCGCCTCTGCGCCATCAACGACGTGGGCAGGGGGCAGTTCAGCAGGGACACGGAGAGGTGAGCTGCGGCCGGGAGGTCACCATGGGGGGGCCGGCAGCTCTGGGCGCTTACCTCCACCTCACCCCCCAGGGTGTCCCTGCCCGAGGAGCCCCCCTCTGCACCCCCCCAGAACGTCATCGCCAGCGGCCGCACCAACCAGTCCATCATGATCCAATGGCAGCCCCCCCCCGAGAGCCACCAGAATGGTGTCCTCAAGGGCTACATCATCCGGTAGGTGCACAGGTGTCCCACCCCCGGTGTCCCCTGTGTTGCGAGGGGTCACCGGCAGCTCTGACGGTCCCTGGTCCCCAGGTACTGCCTGGCTGGGTTGCCCGTGGGCTACCAGTTCAAGAACATCACCAACGCCGACGTCAACAACCTGCTGCTGGAGGACCTCATCATCTGGACCAACTACGAGATCGAGGTGGCGGCATACAACAGCGCCGGCCTGGGGGTGTACAGCATGAAGGTGACCGAGTGGACGCTGCAGGGAGGTAGGCAGGGGCTTAGTGTTCACCCCGCTGTGCCGTGGGGGTGATGGGGTGGCAGGAGGATGGGGTTTGGGGGTCCTGAAGGGACTGGACTGTGCTGGGGAGGGATGAGCAGGGGGTGCAGAGCCAGAGAAGGGCTGGCCCAGGCAGTGGCACCTTGGGGCACCCCCCCCGGGTGCCTGGGGTCCTCCCTGTGCTCCGGGGCTGATGGAGGGGACCTTGTGAAGCTGGAGACACTGATAGCTGTTCCTCCATCCTGGCAGTCCCCACGGTGCCCCCGGGGAACGTGCAGACCGAAGCCACCAACTCCACCACCATCCGCTTCACCTGGAACCCCCCCAGCCCCCAGTTCATCAACGGCATCAACCAGGGGTACAAGGTGAGGGGCGATTCCCACAGGTCTCCCCAAAAACAGGGTGGCTGAAGCCGGGGGAGACTCCTCGGACATCTTCACAAATGGGCTCGACTCCTCCTTGCTGAAACCCCAGATTTTAATTGGTTCCGACCTGACTGTTAAAACAATATTTACAGGTTTAACACTTGCATGGGCTTGGAGTCTCCTATGCTCTTTAATTAATTCCAAATTGCAATTAATTCAAATTTACATTAATTAAATTGAATTAAAACATTAAACTTGTGTCTTAATCCACTCGAAAGAAGTTGAGGAATTTAATTGCCGCTGAATGAGATAACTGGAGCAAGTACGATATTTAACGTTCTTATTAAATGCCACTTAGTATTTTTGATTAGTATTTTTAGGGCCTAATTAGTATTTAATTAAGTTGCTATAGGCTATCTTGCACAATACCAATTAAATGCCCAAACATCCCTCCTAAACGCAGGCGAGCGGGCGATTACACGCCGTTATCAATGGGAGTTAATCGCAGAGCGCACGCTCCGTATCGGCTCGTGCGGGTAAACGCGCGCCGTTAAGGGTATCAAGTGTTCCCTGCACCGTTAATTGATATTTAATTAACACTGAATAAATAAGAGGAGGCTGGAGGTGCCCGGAGGATGGTGTTTATGGCACCCATGTGCGTGGCGGGGATGCCGGTGACGGGGATGCTGGTACCCGGCGTGGGTGTCCCTGGTACCCGGCGTGGGTGTCCCAGCTCCATCTTCCTGCAGCTCATCGCCTGGGAGCCGGAGCATGAGGAGGAGGCGACGGTGGTGACAGTGCGGCCCAATTTCCAGGACAGCATCCACGTGGGCTACGTGGCGGGGCTGCGGAAATTCGCCGAGTACTTCACCTCGGTGCTGTGCTTCACCACGCCGGGGGACGGCCCGCGCAGCCCCCCCCAGCTGGTGCGCACCCACGAGGACGGTACGGGGAGGCTCTGCGTTCCCACGGGATGGACCCTGCCCACCTGCGGCTCCCGGGGAGGGTGGGAGCAGCCCCGAAATTGGGGACATGGGACCACCGGTGCTGCCAGTGGGGATGCGGAACAATGGGGTGCTGCCGAGCCCAGGGGAGCCTCCTCCATGCTCGCTCCTTATGGGTGTCCCGTGGGTGCTGAGGGCTCCTGCTCTTTGCTGCATGCTGAGACTGGGTGTCCTTGGGCAGTGCCTGGCCCTGTGGGACATCTCGGCTTCAGTGACATCCTGGACACGTCCCTGAAGGTCAGCTGGCAGGAGCCGCTGGAGAAGAATGGTATCCTGACAGGTGGGTACCTGGCTCCTGCATCGGCCCCCTTCCCGCCCCGCGGCGTCTCTCCCTGAGCCCCCTTCCCGCCCTGTGGCGTCTCTCCCTGGGTCCCCTTCCCGCCCCGTGGCGTCTCTCCCTGGGTCCCCTTCCCGCCCCGTGGCGTCTCTCCCTGAGCCCCCTTCCCGCCGCGAGGCAGCTCTCCCTGAGCCCCCTTCCCGCCCTGCGGCATCGCCCCTGAGTCCCCTTCCCACCTCGCAGCATTTACCCCCAGCCCCGCTCAGCTCCCCGTGGTGGGTGATGGCGGGGGGCTGACGGCATGGACCACCCTTCAGGCTACCGGATCTCCTGGGAGGAGTACAACCGCACCAACACGCGGGTGACCCATTACCTGCCCAACGTCACCCTGGAGTACCGCGTCACCGGCCTCACCGCCCTCACCACCTACACCATCGAGGTGGCCGCCATGACCTCCAAGGGCCAGGGCCAGGTCTCCTCCTCCACCATCTCCTCGGGGGTGCCACCAGGTAAGCACGGGGACATGGGGACACTGGCAGTGCTGGGGGGGGTGAGTGTCCAGTGCCACCCACCCAACCCTCTCCCCACAGAGCTCCCTGGTGCCCCCACCAACCTGGGCATCTCCAACATCGGACCCCGCTCCGTCACCCTCCAGTTTCGCCCGGGCTACGACGGGAAAACCTCCATCTCCCGCTGGCAGGTGGAAGCGCAGGTACAGGGAGGCACGAGGGGTGGTTGAGGGGTGCCACGGGGGGCAGCTCACCCCACTCCCATCCCGCAGGTCGGCCAGAGCGGTGAGGCTGAAGAATGGGGGCTCGTCCACCAGCTGGCTAATGAGCCCGATGCCCGCTCCATGGAGGTGCCCAACCTGAAGCCCTACACCTACTACAGGCGAGTGGCCGGGACGGTGCCACGGTGTCCTCCGGGGGGGAGCCCTCTCGTCTGCCCCCCCGTGACTCCCCTTCTCTCCCCTCTCAGTTTCCGCATGCGGCAGGTGAACATCGTGGGCACCAGCCCCCCTAGCCTGCCTTCCCGGAGGATCCAGACCCTGCAGGCCCCCCCGGACATGGCACCCGCCAACGTCACCCTGAGGACGGCCAGCGAGACCAGCCTGTGGCTGCGCTGGATGGTGAGGGGGTGACCGTGGCTCTGGGGGCAGGTGGGGTGGCTGTGGGAGCTTGGGAATGACGGCGCCCATCTCTGCTGGCTGGGATCAGCCCCTCCTGGAGCAGGAGTACAACGGGAACCCCGACTCCGTGGGCTACAAGATCCAGTACGCCCGTTCGGATGGGCGAGGGCAGCTGGCAGTGCATGTCATCCAGGACCGCGTGGAGCGGGAATACACCATCGAGGACCTGGAGGAGTGGACCGAGTACCGGGTGCAGGTCCAAGCCTTCAACGCCATCGGCTCGGGGCCCTGGAGCCACGTGGTGCTGGGACGCACCCGGGAGTCAGGTACCGCTGCCCACCCTGCAGCGCTGGGCACCTGCCCTGGCTGGATCTGGCCACTGACCCCCACTCTCCCTGCCCCCAGTGCCCTCCTCTGGTCCCAGCAACGTGTCAGCACTGGCCACCTCCTCCAGCAGCATGCTGGTCCGATGGAGTGACATCCCCGCTGCAGACTGCAACGGCCTCGTCCTGGGCTACAAGGTGGGCTCCTGCCGCAGCCCCGGCGCTGTGGCTCTACCTGCCTGCATCCCGCCCGTGCCCTGCCAGCCTCACCCACAGACCTGGGAAGCATGGTTTTCCTGGGGGGAATCACCCCGTGGACTGCCAGGCCCCCCGTTGTGCGCTCACCAAGCGATGGTGCCCACCTGTGCCAGGCTTTGCCGTCCCCAGCTGTGTCACATGGGGTCTGTTGCAGGTGATGTACAAGGAGAAGGACTCGGACACGCGTGCCCAGTTCTGGCTGGCGGAGGGCAATGCCTCCCGCAGCGCCCAGCTGACCGGGCTGGGCAAATACACGCTGTACGAGATCCGTGTGTTGGCCTTCACCAGGATCGGGGATGGCGTGCCCAGCCAGCCCCCCGTCCTCGAGCGGACGCTGGATGACGGTGGGTACCGGCACCTGGGTGGGCAGAGGGACACGAGTGGGCTTGATGGTCCCTGGGTGCCCCATCCCTTCCCAGTTCCCTGGTGTGATCCCTCTCCCCAGTGACCAGGACATCCAGGGCTCCCATTGCCAAGGGATGGGATCTGGCTTGTTGCATGCCCTTGTGTGCTCCCCGGTGACCCCCATCTCTCCCCTCTCCAGTTCCCGGGCCCCCCGTGGGGATCCTCTTCCCCGAAGTGAGGACCACCTCAGTGCGGCTCATCTGGCAGCCACCCACAGCACCCAACGGCATCATCCTGGGTACGTGGGGAGCCATCCCGGCTGTGCCACGCCGGGATGCTCTGCTGGGGGGGAGCAGAGGTCCCATGGGAGCAGCATGGGGAGGCAGAGACCTGCTTCCTGAGATCCCCTGAGCATCTTGGAGCCCCTGGGGCTGGGGTCTGCCCGCTTGGCTGGCTCCCTGGCTGTGCGTGAGGCTGTGCAGGGAGCCAAAACCCCCTGGTTGCTGGCCCTGAGCGCGGGCAGGGAGGGAGGAGAGCACAAGGGGACCGGGATGGTGTCCCCTCTGCCAGTCCCCCCATCCCGCTCCGTTCCCCGCAGCGTACCAGGTCACTCACTGCCTCAACACCACCACGGTCAACACGGCCGCCGTGGAGGTGCTGGACGCGGGCACCCGGCAGTACACGGCCACTGGCCTCCAACCCGAGGCCACTTACCTCTTCCGCATCGCTGCGCAGACCCGCAAGGGCTGGGGCGAGGTGGCCGAAGCTCTCGTGGTGACCACGGAGAAGAGAGGTAATGGGGAAGGGGTCTCCAGCCCGCGGCGGGGGGCTGCGTGTAGCGGCAGTATGCCCGTGGTGCTCCCAGCCCCTCGCCTCTCCCAGACCGCCCGCAGCCCCCCGGGAAGCCGCTGGCGCAGCAGGAGGAGGTGCGAGCCCGCAGCGTGCTGCTCTCCTGGGAGCCGGGCAGCGACGGGCTCTCCCCCGTCCGCTACTACACGGTGCAGACCCGCGAGCTGCCCCACGGCGAGTGGGCACCGCACGCCGCCTCTGTCAGCCACAACGCCACCGCTGTCGTCGTGGACAGGTGAGACCCTGCCGTGTCGTGATGGGGAGTGCGGAGATGATGGATTCTGCTTCGGGTAGTTACTCCGTGCCTTAGTGTCCCCATCTGACAACAAGCAGCTTGCACCAGGGTTGGGAAGCACCAGCCGATGTGCCCTGCGGGATGGAGGGAGGGTGCCTTGTGGGGTCACCCGCCGGCCCCACCATCCCTGTCCCGCTCTGCTCCTGTGCAGGCTGAAGCCCTTCACCTCCTACAAGTTCCGGGTGAAGGCGACAAACGACATCGGGGACAGCGAGTACAGCGAGGAGTCGGAGTCGCTCACCACCTTGCAGGCGGGTCAGTGTGGGCTGCGGCTCCTGGGGCAGGGAGAGGGGGTGTCCTCCTGCCTGGGCATCCCCCCGTGCCCAGCCTCACTACCCGCTTCTTCCCCACAGCCCCCGAGGAAGCCCCCACCATCCTCTCCGTCACCCCACACACCACCACGTCGGTGCTCATCCGCTGGCAGGTACCACCCCCCCTGCCTTGCCCGGGTGATGGGGGACCGACCACCCTGGGGAGGTGGCACTGAGGTGTACTGGGGACAGCCATCTCAGGGTGCTGGGGAGCCCCACAGAGCAGCCCCTCCTCACTGTCCTCCCCACGCAGCCCCCGGCCGAGGACAAGATCAACGGGATCCTGCTGGGTTTCCGTCTCCGCTACCGCGAGCTGGTGTACGACAGCCTGCGCGGCTTCGCCCTCCGCGGCATCGGCAACCCCGGTGCCATGTGGGCCGAGCTCACCCGTGAGTGCTGGTGTCCCCCCGGCCCCACGAGCCTGGGGACATGTGGCTCTGGGGGTGACCCAACGGTGGCGGGAGGAGGGCAGCGTGTGGGGTGTCAGGGCACCTCTTGGGGTCTCAGGGTCAGGCTGTGCCCCATGGAGGGTCAGGCTGTGCCCCATGGGGCTGTCACCGGCCCCCTCGTGCCACCAGGTCCGTGGTCCCTAACACACGTGTCAGCGGTGTCACTGACTCGGTCCCACTGTGCTCAGCCCCCGTGTCCCTGTGGCATGGGTGTCCATGTGTCTGCACCTAACGTGGGTGTCTGGGTGTGCTAGTATCCTCAGAACCCAAAGGGAATGGGGTCACGTCCACTCTGGGGACATCAGGGACACGAGTGACAAGGGCAGAGCCCAAGACCCACCCAACACTCTCAGCCATGCTTGGACCCCCACAGACACCCCGATTCCCAGACCTGGCTCGTGTCTCTCCGGATGGGGCTGAAGGGTGGGAAGGCTTCTTGGTGCTGTGCCAGCCCCGTTGGCGCTTGGGGGGGGACAGGGCACATGTAGGGGACCCCTGGCCCACCCTGGGGTGGGCAGCCGTGCTGGGATGGGTGCTCGGAGGTGGGAGCCCACCCATGCTGCGTGTGGGACTAACCAGCTGCCTGCTCTCCCTGCCCCATGCCACCCAGCCGTCTACGCCGTGCACAACCTCAGCGAGGTGTCCCTCACCCAGTACGAGCTGGACAGTAAGTCACCGCTCCCCCCGTCCCTCCCAGCCTCCCCCCGGTTCGTGTCCTCCCTGCTGCTGCCCCCCCGTGCCTGCCTGCTCATGCTGTGGGGTGAATTGGGGTGAGCCCATCACCCTGTGCCCAGGGATGCCCCTGCCTATCCGCTCCTGATGCTCTGTGGGGACACCCCATCTTCCCCAGCGAGGGGGGGCTGGCTCAGCCGGGCCCCTCACCCCTCCAGCCGCAGGGAGGTCCCCACTCACCCCTCCTCCCCCGCAGACCTGAGCAAGCACCGGCGCTACGAGATCCGCATGAGCGTGTACAACGCGGTGGGCGAGGGTCCCCCCAGCCCCCCCCAGGAGGTCTTCGTGGGTGAAGCAGGTGAGTGTCCCTGCCTTACGGGGAGGGGGCTCGGCTGGCACCCTGTGCTCCTGCCTGCCGCACCCCCATGGCCCCCATCCCCTCTAAAGACCCCTGATGTGCCGAGACAAGGCAGCGCATCGCCCCCTACATCAAGGGGGGGGGGCTAGCAGGGCTGTCACACTGTCCCCCCCTCGGACACAGTGCCCACCGGCGCGCCGCAGAACGTGGCGGTGCAGGCGGCCACGGCCACCCAGCTGGATGTCACCTGGGAGCCACCACCCGCTGAGACCCAGAACGGGGACATCCAGGGGTACAAGGTACCGCCCCCCCAACCCCGGGAGCTGGCACCCAGCCGGGGAGAGGCTGGCGGGACACTGGGTAGGGGGTGGGTGCCATTGCGGGGGGCTGAGCTCCCCGGGGAGACTGCTCTGTGCGGTGTTGGATCTGGGGTGCTGGGGAGATGCTATGGGGGTCCTTGGCGGTGGGATGCCGGGGAGATGCTGGGTGTCCCATCCCGGTGCCGAAAGCCTGGAGGACGGCAGGTGGCGCCCTCGGCCCTTGGATGCTGCAGGGATGCAGCCGGGATGCTAGTGGGGATGCTGCCGGGATGCAGCCGGGATGCTGCCTGGGGAAGCAGGCTGGATGCTACTGGGGATGCTGCTTGGGGATGCAGCCGGGATGCTCAAACCCATGCTCCAGGCACCTCCTTGGCCACATCCATGTTGGTTCCTCCTGCCCAGCCCCTGTCCTTTGAGAATTAAGTTCAAAGCCTGGAGCCATCCTGGAGGAGAAGCCATTCCCTCTGGAGCGCTCGGAGTGCCCAACCACTCTGGGACAGGGGTTTAGGGGCCCCGAGAGGGCTGCATGGGGTGTTTGGGCACAGCACAGGGCCGGGGGGGGGGGGGGTGTCAGATGGGCCAGATCCATGCATCCCCCAAGTCTTCATGCCCTCTGCTCCTCCTGCAGATCCATTTTTGGGAAGCCCAGCGCCAGAACGAGACCATGCGGGTGAAGACGCTCTTCCTGCCTGAGAAGGGGGTGAAGCTGAAGAACCTGACGGGGTACACGTCGTACTGGGTCAGCATCGCCGCCTTCAACGCCGCAGGAGATGGGCCCCGCAGCCCCCCAGTCCAGGGGCGGACGCAGCAGGCAGGTGGGGCCCGTAGCACGGCTGCCCTCAGTCAGCACAGGCGCATCCAGACCCTCCTGCCCCTGGGCTCTGCGGGGAGGCATCACCATGGGTCTGGCTCCAGTGACATCCCTGGGTGATGTCCCACATGCCAGTTCGCCCCAGCTCCCAAGCAGAGACCACCTGTGGGGTCACCCCAGGGGGTTTGGGGGGATGTGGAGGTCTTGGCTGAGATTTGGGGAGGGTGAAGGTCTTGAGAGGAGGGAGACATGAGGAGGACACTTCTGGCAGGGTGTTTGCAGCAGTGGGGATGGGGGCACGGGAGGTGGCACCAGGGTGGTGTGAGATGGTGATAAGTGCTCCAGCCCCGGGAGGCAGGGAGAGGGGCTGGCTCAGTGCTGGGGGTGTCCCCAGGGAGCGCTGAGCTGGCCTCGGCCACCCTGCTCCTTGCAGCCCCCAGCGCCCCTGGCTCCATCCGCTTCAGCGAGCTGACCACCACATCGGTCAACGTGTCCTGGGAGCCCCCCCCGCTACCCAACGGCATCCTTGAGGGCTACAGGCTGGTCTACGAGCCCTGCATGCCCGTGGACGGTGAGTGCTCGGCGGAGGACAGTGGGAGGAGGCTGGGAGGGCTCCGGGGAGGACCCCACTCATCCTCTGTCCCCACAGGTGTCAGTAAGATCGTGACGGTGGACGTGAAGGGCACCAGCCCGCTGTGGATGAAGGTGAAGGACCTGGCTGAGGGCGTGACGTACCGGTTCCGGATCCGGGCCAAAACCTTTGCCTATGGGCCGGACGTTGAGGCGAACATCACCACGGGGCCTGGAGAAGGTAGGGGGGGACACGGGTGGGATGCCGTGCCGCGGCAAGGGAGGAGATGCAGTGGGGGCGGTGCCAGCGGGGCTGGCACGGCCACGTGACGGTTTGGACCCCTATGCCTCCACTCTGGATCCCCAGGTGCCCCCGGACCCCCTGGTGAGCCCTTCATCTCCCGCTACGGCTCAGCTATCACCATCCACTGGTCGAGTGGGGACCCTGGTCAAGGGCCCATCACCAGATACGTCATCGAAGCCCGGCCTTCAGGTACCGCAGCTCCGTCCCACCTGTGTCTGGTGGAGGAGGGGCGGACAGATGACCGAAGGCATCTGGATGGCGGGAGATCAGCTTCTCACCCTGGGGAGTCCCGCAGAGCCGCTCCCCCCCTCTCCCAGGCCCCTTCTCTCTTCCAGACGAGGGGCTCTGGGACATCCTCATCAAAGACATCCCCAAGGAGGTGACATCCTACACCTTCAGCACGGACATCCTCAAGCAGGGGGTCAGCTACGACTTCCGCGTCATTGCCGTCAACGACTACGGCTACGGGACCCCCAGCACGCCTTCGCCCTCCGTGTCAGGTAGCCAGCGGGGGCAGCATGTAGGGGTGCCTGGGGGGATGCTGTCACCTCTGTGCCCGAGGGAGAGTCCCAGCATTGCTCTGTTCCCATGGCCAGTGCTGACACCCGTGTCCCTGACCCTGCCTGGCTCCTAGAGATCCCCAAATCCCACTCCCGGCAGCATCTGCCAGCCCTCCCTGTGCAAAGCCTCTGCTATCCCCCTCCAACCTGCTCCCTCACATGGATCCAGGTCTCAGAGTTCCCCAAGGTGTCCTCACGCCCTGCAGCGGGGTCTCCCCATCTTTGCCCCCATCCCCCTCTGATCCTCCCTGCTGTGCCCCAGCCCAGAAAGCCAACCCATTCTATGAGGAGTGGTGGTTCCTGGTGGTCATCGCGCTGGTGGGGCTCATCTTCATCCTCCTGCTCGTCTTCGTGCTCATCATCCGTGGGCAGAGCAAGAAGTACGCCAAGAAGTCGGACTCAGGTGAGCGCCGGGGGTCTGGTGGGTGGTGATGGGACCCTTCTGGTCTGTCAGATGAGGGGTGCAGAGCCCTGACTCCCATAGAACCTTCCCTGCCTGCATTTGGGGTCTGAGCGGGGCAGTGGGAGCCTGCCTCCTCACTTTCCTCAGGGCCCAGCTCGTCCAGAGACCTGGTGACATCCCATAAAGATGCTGTGGGCTTCCCGGAGAGCGCCGGGAGCGGCAGATTAAATAAGTGACTTGTCCTGCTGTCTGCTGCGGAGGCAGGGCCGCCCGGGGGCTCGGCAGGGGTCACTGGGATTAGGCAAACACGGCTCTGTTTTCTTAGCTGTATCAAGGGCTCAAATTGTGGGGAAAATCCAGACCTCCTGGTTAAGCAAACAGAGCCGGGAGCTGGGGCGATGGGGCAGGTCAGGGTGCGAGCCAAGGCGGGCAGGCTCGGCACGGGGCCGGGCATGGGGCTGCTGCCTGGCACCTCCTGGGCATCCCCAGGTTTTGGTTTCTCCAACACCAGAGCTGGCACAACCCTCCCCAGACCATTCTCCAGCCTCCCTCTGCAGGGTCCAGCCCCTCCTCAATGCTGTGCTGCCTGGGGAGGGTCTGGGCTGAGCATCCCATCCCACAGGGAACGGCTCCAAGGCGACCGCCCTGAGCCACGGTGAGATGGTGAGCCTGGACGAGGGCAGCTTCCCCGCACTGGAGCTCAACAACCGGCGCCTCTCCGTCAAGAATTCCTTCTGCCGGAAGAACGGCATCTACACCCGGTAAGGATCCCCCTGCCCAGGCAGGAGGGAGTGTTTTCATCCTCCCTCACCGTGGGATGGAGAGGGCTGGCACCCCGGGGAGGTGACCCTGTTCTGCCCAACGTCCTGCCTGCCCTGACGCACCAGGATGCTGAAAAGCTGGGAATCCCTGAGAGCCCATGGACCATGGGCAGGGTCCGGGTGGGGGGTGTGGCCATGGCTTAGGAGTGTCCTGGGGGCATTTGGCATGGTTTAGGGCTGTCCTAGGGGCATTTGGCATGCCTTAGAGGTGTCCCTGAGTCTGTCCCGGGGATCGGCTGGGCTCATCCCCAAGGGGGGACCTATGCTGAGCCCCCCCACCTCTCGCCCAGGTCCCCGCCGCGGCCCAGCCCCGGCAGCCTCCACTACTCGGATGAGGACGTGACCAAGTACAACGACCTGATCCCTGCGGAAAGCAGCAGCCTGACGGAGAAGCCCTCCGAGGTCTCCGACTCTCAGGTGACCACCCAGGGCTGCACGCGAGGACCCCCAGGGCAGGATGGTGGGCTCTCCCTGGCCACCACGATGCAGGTCCTGGTGCACATTTGGGACAAGCGGCGCCGGTCCCCTGCCCCATCCCACTTTTAGCCAGCGGCATCCCCCGTGGCTTTGCGGCACAGATCCAGCACGAAGCTGGCACAGCCCCTGTGCTGGGGATGTGGCACCGTGGGGGGGGGTCCTGAGGGCTGCTGGGGACAGGAGGGCAGCGGGTTTGGGGACTGTCCCGCTGCCCGGTCGCTGGTGGCAACGGCTGCGGCTCTGCCAACCCTGCAGAATGGCACCTTTGTCTCCTGCCAGAGGGACGGGCAGCTGTGGCCTGGCAGGGTTGTGGCCATGGGCTGCCCCCCACACAGGCAGCCTCGGGGGGGCCATGGGAGCATCACCCCCAGGGAGGATGCTGGGCAGCATCCAAAAAGATGCTGCTTGAAACCCATGGGGGAGGTCCCCATGGCTGTGCCCTGAGCAGGAGAAGGACCACCCCAGGGCCCCCACCCCAGTTGCTGCTGGCACCGGTTGTTCCTTTACCCTCGGCGCAGCAGATCCCGGCTCCATCCCTCTTGCCTGAGCCGGGCTTGAGTGGCTTTTGAGGAGCTGTGAAGAGCGGCAGGAGCTGGCGCGGGCGCGGAGCAGCTTCCCCCCACCCTCAATGGCCCCTTTGTGTGCGCCGAGGGGAAGCTGAATCCAATTACCGCTGGCCGAGAGGCTGGCCCGCCACCACTCGCCTCCCAAAAAACACCCACCCCAAGGCAGTGATGCCCCCGACACCCCCCCCCCAAGGCAACCCGGGACCCTACAACCCTTTAGCACGAGGTTTTATTTTGCTTTAGCAACACCCCAGCGGTGCTGCAGCCCTCCCAGCCCCTAAAATCCTGTCTGGGGATGTGCTCACCAGCATCCCCCAACAGAGCACTGGGAAAGCTCACCTTCTGGGGGGCTGGTGGGTGATGCCCCCTCCCTGTGCTGTGTTTTAGGGAAGCGACAGTGAGTACGAGGTGGACCCCGGCCATCAGAAAGCCCACTCCTTCGTCAACCACTACATCAGCGACCCCACCTACTACAACTCGTGGCGACGGCAGCAGAAGGGCATCTCGCGGGCACAGGCGTACAGCTACACCGAGAGCGACTCGGGGGAGCCCGACCACGTACCCCTCTCCAACAGCACCTCCACGCAACAGGGCAGCCTCTTCCGCCCCAAAGCCAGCAGGACTCCCACCCCCCAGACCCCCGGGAACCCCCCCAGCCAGCCTGGTACCCTCTATCGCCCGCCCAGCAGCTTGGCCCCTGGCTCTAGAGCCCCCATCGCTGGATTTTCTTCTTTCGTTTGATATTTAAACAGAAGCGAAAACAAACAGGAGGGAAAAAAAATACTAAAAAAAATAAGAAAAAAAAAAAAGGAAAAGCCCCATGAAATTAAGAAAAAAAAAAAAAGCAGCGAGGGGAGGAAGAGGAGGAGGAGCGGAGAGGCCGCAGGGCCCCGAGGACGTCCCCTTGGGGAGAGCGGTCCCGGCTCGGGCTGGGCGCCGGGATGGGTGTTCTGCTGTGTCGGCGGCGCCGGAGCGGAATGCCGGGTGCTTTCCCGGGGGCTGGGGCGCCAAACCCAGTTCTTTTTGGCCAAAGCTTTCTGTGTTATGGACTCCTGGGCCAAGGTGGGGCAGGAGGGCTCAAGGGGGGGCGGGGGGCGGAGGGGTTGCGCTGGACTTCGCCGTTGGCACCTGCCGTGGCTGCTGGCCTCGCCGGGGTCCCGTGGGTGCTGCCGGGCTGGGTGCAGGGGCTCCTGCCATGCCAAACCCTCTGCCAGCCTCCACTTGGAGCTCCCCCAGGACATGGGGACAAGTGACACCCCCAACTGCAAGGGGAAGAGGAGCTCTGCTGTTCTGAAAACCTCTGGACATGAAAACCCCACCCTGGACCCCCCCAACCTTTGGGAAAAGGGAGCAGCCACCACCCCAGGAACCCAGGGAGCAATTAATTCCTCCCCTTGTTTGTGCCTGGCCCAGCACAGCCCCCCGAGGAGAACCCAGGACCTAAACCCCACTGGGGTGCAAGCGGTGCTGATGCCCCCTCCCCCCCCGATTTTGCACACCAGGGCCGCAGAGGGGCTCTGGCAAGGGCTCAGGGCAATGCCGCGACCGTAGCACTGGGTGGTTGGGGGTGGGTTTTAGTGGGGTTCTGTGCAGAGACCCGGGAGCATAAGGGGTGTGCAGGGGGTGGTGATGCCCGGGGGGGGGGGGGGCCTCCGGGACTGTTTTGGTGGTTTCTGCATAGCAAAACCCCCTGCAGTGCCTACTGGGGAGCCAGGCACCAGCCCGGTGCGGAGCTGGGGCTGAGCCGAGGGAGATGCCAATAAACAGCCTGAGGATCAGCCCGTCTCACCTCTGTGTCACCCTGCGACGGGGCAGGGGCTGGTGGCACGTCTGTCTGTCCCGCTGCCCCCGGCTGGGCTTGGCTCCCTGCAGCACCAGGGAAGGAACCGGGCAGCGTGTGCCAGGGGCTGCGGTGCTGGATAAGGGTCCAGAACCACGCGGGGAGCTGAATCCCTGAGTGTTTCGGTCCTGGAGCAGTGGGGTCTGTGGTTGGAGGCAAAGGGGACTCAGTGGGGTAGAGGAGGTGGGAGGTGACCCTGCTGCACTGGGTGCTTTTGTCATCACCGGAGATTTCTCCTGGGGCAATTTGTGGCCACCCTTGCCAGGCGGGGGCTGCTCTGCCCTTCAGGCCTGGCAGGAAAATCCGGGTGATGCGCTTGGGTTTCATCACCCATCACCCCTCCGGCAGCAAACAGCGTCTGGAGCCGAGGCTCAGCCTGCCAACACCGCAGGCAAAGCACCCACTTCCTTGGCTGGGGGGTGCTACCAGGGCTGGGGGTTCTGCACGGGACCCTGCTGCGGGTGGGGCAGGGGCTTGGAGCCCCTCAGGTATGACCCTGGACCCTCACCCTGGTGTGGGCAAGGGTCTGGGGCTGTCAGAGGGAGCGTTTTGCAGGCGCTGCTTGGAGCTGGGGGGTACGTGACCCGAGATGGCGGGGGGGGGGGGGGGGCCCAGTGCCCTTCACCCCTTCCCAGGCTGGGGAGAAACAGGGGACACTGAGGTGACATTGCCCCCTGAGCCGAGACCCGCAGGGAGCAGAGGGCATTTCTAGCAGGAGGCTCATCTGATCCACATGGGAGCTGGTGCCGAAGGGAATGTGGCACCCAGGGGTGCCCATCCCCTCCCCGGGCAGTGAAGGGAGCCCCAACATCCCACTCGGGTGGAGACATTGGCACGGGGGCAGAAGGAGGGGTCTGTGTTTGGATGGATAAATCCTGCTCCTTGTTTGCAGGCTGGATCCAGCCCCCATGAGGAGTGGAGACCCAGCAAGCACCCACACTGTCCCTGGACACGTCCCTCACTGCGGGCACAGAGGGATGCAGGTCCTGACAGCTGCCTGCGTGGGGTCTGGGTGTGCTCCCTGGCACGGTGGCATGTCTCAGCCCCTGACCTGCCTCGTCCCCAGCCACAGGGAGGGGAAGTGGAGGGTCCAGCATCATCCACGGCAGGTTTGGGAGGTGCCATGCCGGGAGGTGAAGCCACCAGTGTGACTGTGGCTGGAGTGCCCGGGGCCCTGTGACAGCGATGGTGGTGACGCTGGGGTGAGCCCTTCCTGCTCCTGGTTTCCCACAGCTGGAGGATGCGGTAGGTCCCACATCCCACCATGGTGGTGGGCTCGCCCTCTGCTCCCAAGAGAACCTCCCTGGGATGGTCCCAGGCCACAAAGCCCAGCGTGGGCACAGCAGAGATGGGCTGAGTGCCAGTGGTAGCAGCAGGAGCTCTTGCTCGCCTGTGCTGCCTCAGTTTCCCCACAGCACAGATGCAACCTGACCGGCTGGGCTCACGGGGTCAGCTCCATGCTCCCTGCTGAGCACAGCCACCTCTCTCCCACCTCAGCTTTCACCACAGCGCTGCCACAACCAGCTCTTTCCAAAAATCCCTCCCGCCACCCTGGTCCCCCCGGGCAGGTCTGGGCTGCCTGTACCCAGCCCTGCTGCTGCTGGCTCGAGCTGTCGGCAGCAATCAGTCCCCGGGGACTGGATTGGCCTTGACGTATCGCCCGGCTCCTGCTCGGCGGTGGCCTGAGGTTCTCCCAAGGGCAGAGCACCACTCACTTATCAGCGTTGGCGAGCTGAAGGGGGGCAGAGGGGAGAAGCTGCACCCCAGACCTCTCCATGGATGGCACTGGAGTGGTACCCGCTCGCTGCCCCGGACACGATGGGGAGAAGGTTGTGTGCCAGAAACGGGGCCTGTGACCTGAAAACCTGGGCTGAATGCTGTGATTTAGTTATTTATGTTGCCAAAGCAGCGTTGGAGGAGTCAAGCAGTAAATTTATTCTCCAGGTTGAGATTAGAGCAAGCGAGGTGTAATCAGAGCAAAGAGAAATGCTCAGGGTGCAGCGGAGAAGCCGCCCTGCAGCCCAGGCTCTCCCTTTCCTCCAGATTTCCCTGATTCCCCACAAGTGTCCCCACCTTTCCCTTGCTTCGGGGACAGGGACAGCCCCTCCTTGTCACACCGGGGGCCAGACAGGACTCGGCGCATCCTCAGAACCCCACGTGCCCCAGGCCCTGCTGCCTCCTGCGCTGTGCCAGGCTGCGAAGCTGGTGGCACCAGCAGAGCTGCCGGTGGAGGGGACGGTGGCGGGGATGGCAGCGGAGCCCTCCCGGGGCGGCGGAGAGCGGCCGAGAGGACGGACCCAGGTCTGTGCACCCTGGCTAGCAGGGGTGGGTGCCCGGTGCGTGCCGTGGCACTCCCTGTGCCAAAGCTTTGCCAGGGTAGGGGGTCTCCATGGGCGATGCTGGTCGTGGTGGGGCCCTGCAGCAGCCATGCTCCAGGTGGGATCCGCCAGGGGAAGCTGAGGGGGGGGATGCACTGATGGATTCCCGGGTGGGTGGAGGGTTGTGGCAGCCTGTTCCCCAGCCAGGGCAGTAGCCTGGGTGGGAAAGGCATGAGGCTGCACGCTCTGACCTGTGCACCCATGGGTGCTGAGGTGCCAGCGGTGAGCAGTCCTGCCGGGATGTGCTGGTTAGCTGGATAACCGCTCACCCCTGGGAGAAGAGCACAGGGAAGGGGTGAAACCCCACGTCTGTGGGTGCAAGCTGGTGTCCGTGGGGGTTAGCAGGGCTGTTGGGGAGGGGGCTGTTGGGGCAATGCCCCGTTCCCAGCACCCTGGGGTGTCCGGATGGTGATGCAGGGGTTTGGGGAAAGCAACCGGCTTGCTCGGCAGCATCTCCTGCACCCAAGGCAGCGCTGGCAGACAAAGCTGGCAGGCGCTGGCAGCAGGAGGAGGGGACAGGGTTGCCGGGAAGCTCGGGCGCTTCTCCCTGCCCTGCCTTTCAATGTGCTTTTCAATGCTCTTCTTTTCTTCTCTGCCTTGAAAAGCTGCCGAGAAGCACTAAAAAGGAACCAGCGGAGGGTTCGGGGGGGGGGGGGTCGGGGCGATGCAGCCACCTGCTCTGTTGCTCCCCAGCCCCCCAACCTCGTCACCATCTCCCCAGGGATGGATCCAGCCCCAGGGCTCTGCATGGCCTGAGCTGCTGTGGAGGAGAGGGGAGCGGGCCCGTCTCTCCCAGGCAGTTTTTCAAGTTGAGTGGGTGCCTGTTCTTCCCAGCCGGAGTTAGAGCAGCCTGTGGGAGCCTTTCCCGGCGGCTCCCACCAGCCCGTTGATGTTAATCCCCCCTGACTGCACTGTCACAGCCAGCCCCACGCTCCCGCGGGCGTCAGGTGAGGCGAGCAGTGCCGCGCCGGTGCCGTGCCAGCCTTCCACTAACGCACCAGCCACACACGAGTGGGTAGCGGGCTGGGGCTCTGGGAAAACCCTCCTCCTCTTCCTCACCCACCGACAAACCACAGCCACAAACAGCGGTGGCTCACAGAGGGTCCCCGCTCCACTGTGGGCACAGGGCTCTGCCTCCTGCCTCAGTTTCCCCATGTGGAAAGCAAGGAAAATAAAATTTGCCAAATGAAGGGGCTACGAAAGTGGCCTGAAAATGGCATGAAAATGGCACCGGTGTGAACCGAGGAAGCAGCGCGGCCTGGGATGGAGGGTGCAGGTACCGGCAGCGTCAGGGTGCTGCCTGACTCCCACCCTCGCTGCCCACGGGAGCGATGGCTCCGTGGCTCCACCGCCAGTGGCCTCCAGCCCTTCCCACGGAGGAAAGCGTCTGGGCTGGACGAGCCACGGAAGCGCCTGGAGCTGCTGAGCCCAGGGAAGCGGCGACATGTGAAATCTTCGCCAGCATCAACGCCCAGGACCGGGGCACCCCAGGACCCCACTCGCCACCCCTCTGCCCCCAGCCTCCGGGGCACCAGCTGCTCCGAACACCCAAGAGACGCTGCATTAGGCAGATTCGGGATAATCTCGTCTCTCCCGCCCCTTTTCTCCCACAAAGGTCTCGCCTTAATCCCCGGAGCGGCCCTGGAGCCCTGCACTCTCCCTTTCAGCCCATCGCCAGCGCCGGGGGGGGGGGTCCCGGGTGCCCCCCGCCATCGCATCCCGGCCCACCCACTGACCCACGGCCTGCAGGGGCCCTGGCACCCCCCGAGGGGGACGGAGCGGAGCGGGGGGCTGGCTGGGGAGGGGGAGGTGGGGAAAGGGGTGAGGGTGAGTGCGGGTGCTGCAGCCTCGTGGGTGTCACGGTCACGAGTGGCACGGGGGCACCGGTGCGACCCCGGTGCTGAACCCGCCTCTTCCTGGCAGCTCGGTTCAGCTCTTAAATCTCCTTAATTAATTACAGTCGGTCACCCCCCACCCCCCCGATGGTCTGCCAGGGCTGCACTCCCCTTGCTCTGTCCCCCGGGGACCCCACTCGGGACCCCCCTTCCCCGAGGGACGGGATCCGTGTTGCCCCACCCCCGCGGATCCCTGCACGTCCCCACGAAGGGGCCGGGAACCCCACTGGTGACCCCACTCAGGGACAGTCCCCGCCCCCCAACAACGCGGGACGCGCCCGGGACCCCCCACGGGCGGGGCCGCCCCCCCCCCGCCCCACTCGGGTTTGAATGGAGGGCGTGGGAGCTGCCCCGTGACGTAGCGCCGCGCCATTGGCCCGGGCGGGGCGATGACATCATGCCCGCCGCGGCGGTAGTGGGGGGGGCGGTTTGGCTCCGGCTCGGCTCGGCTCGGCTCGGCCATGGGCCGGCAGCGGGTCCCGGGCGCGCAGGTAGGGACGGTCTGGGGCACGGTCGGGCTCGGTTCGGCCCGGCACGGCTCGGTTCGGCCCGGCACGGCACGGCACGGCTCGGTTCGGTGCGGGGGGAGGCAGCTGGGCCCTGGCTCGGCTATTGTCCGGCGGGCGGGGTCCCCGGGGTTGCCCCGAGCACCGCTCCGGTACCGGTCCGGGAGCGGCGGTGACCCCCGTCCCCACCCCTCTGGGTCGTGGGGCCGGTCCGCGTCGCGGGTGGGCGAAGGGGTTAACAGGATGCGGAGCCGGGTTTGCCCGGCGTGGGACACCGGCCCGGCGCACCCCGCCCCGGAGGCGATCGGCGGCCGCTCGCTCCCGGCTCCCCGCGCTCCGTCCAGCCCCACGCGGGGGGGTTGAGGTGCCCGGGGCTGGCGGTGGCCGCAACCGGGGCGGTGGCTTCCCGCGGCCCTTCTCGGAAAGGCTGATCCTCGCCGCGCTGGAGCGGGTCCAGCAGCACCCCTGGGCTGGCCGGGGCTGGGCGCAGGCGGGTGCTGAGTCAGAGCCGCCCGAAATCCCCCTCCAGCTCATCCCCCTGCAGCCTGGGGCAGGGGTCACCCCCCTCCCCCAGCCTGCCCTCCCGCACTGCTCGCCATCCACGGTGGCCGCACGCCGGCTCCCATGGGTGCTCCGGGGTGCCGGGACCTACCCGGTTCTGCGTTCCGGGGCACCGGGCTGGCTCCCAAACCCTCTCCGGTGTGGGAAGGGTGCCTGGAGAACTGGGGGCTGGTGGGCAGCGATCGCTCGTGGGGGGCTGGACACAGCCTGTGCCGCCCTGGTTTGACCCCGGCGGCGGTAAATATAGATGTTTCCAAGTGCCGAATCTATAGATCAGGGAAGCTGTTCCTAAAGGGAGCTGGGATCGTTAGCGATCTGGGAGGGGAAACTGAGGCACGGAGCGAGGCAGCGCAGGGCTCTGCACCCCGGGACAGGGCGCAAAGTAAACAAGTCTGTTTTGGACACAGCTCCCTCGGAGACCGTGGAGTGAATCCAGCTGAGGTTTAGCACCGAGGAGGTTCAGTGGGTTTGGGGGGTGGGGAAGAGCAAGGCTGGCCTGAATCCCCATCGCCGGGGCTGGCCGCCCCACTTCGTGCCGTGGGGCTGAGCCGCCAGCGGGGCTCCCACGGGCAGCCCCACGCCGCAGGCAGCCCCGCACCCGGCGGCGTTGTGCTGACCGCGGCGGTCTCTCCCTTTGTTCCCCGGGTTTTGTTGCGAGCGCAACCGGCCGGCGCAGTTGTGGGCCCCCCCTCCCCAGCCGGCGGGCTGCGGGGTGCTGGGCCCCGCCGGCAGGTAGGGTGCCGTGGCCAAGCCGTGGGAAGCCTGCCTGTTTACTTCCCGTCCACCCCAGCGAAACCGCAGGAATTTGGAGCCTGGCAGAGGTCGGGAGGTCTGTTTGGCCCCAGTATCCTGTCGGACCCCGGCCAGCCCCTGTTGTTATGAGAGACAGAGCTGGGGCCAGCGAGGAGATAACCTTTACCCCCCCGGAAACATCCCCTCCTCGCCCTGGAGAGCCCCAGGCTGGTTCCTGGCCCCGTAGCAGGAGGATTTATGGTCCTGTGCGTGTTCTGGCCTGTCTTGCCGACAGTTCCTCCGTGAACTCTGGCTACCTCCCTGTTGTCAGCAGTCCCTTGGGGAGTCCTGCTCCGCTTTTGGCCCCCGCGTGCCGGCGCTGGGGCAGTGAGTTCCCCAGCTTGGCGTGCCGAAAACCCTGGCGAGAGCTGAGCTTCGCCTCCCGCCCCGGCAAACCATCTCGCTGCCGGCTGTCTTTCCGCTTCCAGAGCTGCTGCCGGGGCTGCTCCACGTGCCCCTCAGCATCCTGGTGCCAGGGACAGGACCAGCCCTGTCACCTGTGCCGGTGGTCACTGGGCGCCTGGGCTGCTCGCACTAGCAGGACCATCTTGCCCCCAGGCCTGGGAGCCCTTCGTGGGGGTGTGACAGTGGGATGGTCCCCTCCCAGGGTGACAGGGTGTGATCTGTGCCCTGTCTCCATCAGCTGTCTGCCAGGCAGCAACATCAAAGGGCCTCCTGACCCAGATCGCCGTGGGGTAGCGCACCAAAAAGTGGGGCTGAGCAGCCAGCGTGTCCTCCCTGCCTGGCGTGCGGGTTCTCCCTGGCCCCAGGCAGCTTGGGGTGGGGGGACCCGACCGGTCCAGAGCAGCCCCTGCCCCAGCGCCTGGCAGGGTGGGGTGAGCATCCTCTGATCTTTTGGCTGGAAGGTGCTGCTCGGGGCGCTCTGCACGGCAAAGGCAGGGAGGCTCGTTTGGAGCCAGCCGGGCCGGCCGGGATGCTTTCCCCTTCCGTGGGTTTGGCTCTCCCAGCCTGTGAGCGGGATGAGCCGGCGGCAGGACGTGTAGGAGTGCGGCTGGACTCAGCCTTTCCCCCGTGTGCACCCGTGCACTGGCCTCTTGAAGCCACTGGTGTCCACTGGACCCCATGGGTGACGTGCTGAGCAGGATGAGATGGAGGGGGGGGGGTCTTGTGGGAAGCCTGTGCCATCAGGGCACGTGGTCCCAGCCCTGCACCCAGCCAGGGCTGTCTCACCCTCCATGCTGGCTGCAGGACCCCAACGCCCACCCGTTCCCCGGGGAAACAGTGTCCCCAGGAACATGAGGCTCTCGCTCCTCAGAGCTCGTGGTCCCAAAGGGCTGAGAGAGCAGGTGGGAAGCAGCACATGGTCCCTTGGTTCAGTTTATCCCTCTTGTCCTCGACTTTTGCAGGTCCCTTCCCTTTCCCCGGAGCCCTGCTGGGACTCTGGGCTCACTGCCCCAGGACGGGCAGCGCTGCCAACCTGCCTGCAAAGTCTCTCGGGTTACAGAGCAGCTTTCCCTGGGAGGGAGCTGGAAAGGCGGCGGCGGTGAAGCCGCTCTGGCCTGGTTTCCTTTGTGAAAGTGCCGGCAGTGGGAATGTCACAGGATCCGCTCTCCCCAAGTGAGAGAAGGAGAAAAGGGCTCTGTGTCCCGCTCCCCCGGGGCAGCACGGGGCCGGCAGCGGGGCTGTGCGGGCAGCAGCATCCTTGCCGTGCTGCCGTCACCTCTGGGAGCGAAGTGTCAGGGAATGGGGAGATTTTGGCTGCTGTCAAAGGGCTTTGTGGGCAGGAGCATCGAGGGGGGACGCAGTGGCTTGTTTTGGAGGCCGTGACGGAGAGCCGCTGGCCGGGGTGGCTGGCGGCGTGCGGGTAAACGCTCCAACCTCCCGTTGGCCCCTTTGCCGCGGCTTGCGAAGTATCTCACAAATGCTGAACTTGGCCCCGAAATCTAAATACGAGGGAGGGACAGTCCCCAGATGGCCTAAATCAGCAGCACGGTTGCCTGGCCCAGCTTGGAGCTCGCCGCGGAGTGTTTGTTTTATGGAAAACCAAAGGCTGGAGGCATGCCAGCCTGGAAGGAGACCTTGCAAGGGGAAAATATCCGTGCCACGCACACGCACGGACCCTGGCCGGGGCAGCGAGGCTCCAGCGTCGCATTCGGACGGGGTGAAAAGGAGGAGAAGTCCACTTGGCTCTGGGTTTGAGGGTGCAGAGGTGGCACGGCTGCTCTGTCTCATCCCCCAGCTGCTGGGGGTAAACTGAGGGTTCCCCCAGCCAGACCCCCGCCATGGGCCACAGCGGAGTCGGGCGCTCGCCCTGAGAGGGGCTCATGCTGCCACCTCCGTGGGGTGGTGGGATCCTGCGCGGGGATGGATGGGGAGCGGGGCTGCCGACGCCGTGCCGTGGGGCATGCCTGCCATGGCTGGCTCCATACGGAAGCTGGGGATGGGAGGGCTGGGCACTGGGACTTTGCCCCCGCGTGGGGTCAGAGTCCATCCTGCTGGCACAGGAACGGCCTGGACACGGCCGGCCTGAGCGGCGGGGGACGGCCGGGTGTCGCACGGCAGGTTTGGGAAGGGATAGGGGGCGGGATCCCTCCCCCAGCTGTGCCAGGAGCTGTGGGGCAGATGCCGCAGCCCCCTGCTGTGTCCAGCTGAGGGGGTGCAGGGTTGGCTCGTGCCATCGCTGCCCATGGGTTGTGGGGCCGGGGGTTGCATCCAGCTGACCCCTCAGAGATGGGTGGGCAATGGGGGGGATGCGTCCCCCGCCCCAAGGCTTGGTCTCCAAGGATATATGTCGGTCCCTTCCCCACGCGTGTCACAGGGCTGTGCTGTTACCGGCAGTGCCCGAAGGGAGGAAGCGGGATGGCTGCGAGTCCTTCCTCCCTGGCAGCCTCTCCCGGGACCACCTGGGGCTGCCTGGCGCCAGGCAAAGTTCGGGACGCGGTGACGCTGTCCTCATCCCCTCCTGTGGGACCACGGGCACTGGGCTGGACCGGGTGGCGGTTGGCACCGAGGTGACCACGGGAAGGAGGAACATGCTTCTCTGTATCTCGCTCGGACAGGACACTCGTCATCTCTGCCACCTCTGAGTCACAGCAGTGACGGGGAGGTGGCCGGGGGGGTGGGCTCAGTGATGACGAGCCGCGTTGGAGGACTTTGGGGTGCTCAAGAGCATGAGCAAGGCTCTGTCCCTGTGTCCCTGTCCTGCCAAGCGTGGGTGCAGAGGGGTTCCTGTGGGGTGCCTGCCTGTCCCCCATCCCGGGTCCCCCCTGCACGCCACTTCGGGTGCCTCCCGGGGCTCTGCGCCCTCCTCGCACACTTCCTGCCGTCTGTTTCCAATTCCTCCTGGCATCTGCTCCTCCCTCCTTGCTTCCAATTAAAAAAAAAAAAAAATCCCAGGCATCTTCTCGGCGTGCGGCTTCCCGAGGTGCCGTGCCCCGCTCCGGCAGGCTGGGGCTGTGCGGGGAGGGGACAGCGGGTACCCGTGGTGTCCCTCATCCCTTTTGGTGTCCATTCATGTGCGGCACAAGGTTGGGAATCATCCTGCAACATCCCTGTGCCCAGGTCGTTATCCTGACGTCCTTCCTGTGCGTGGGCAGGGTCTGGGACCCGCTTGTTTAGGGGGCGTGGGGAGCTTAGGAGGGGTCTGGGGATCCATTTCCCTGCGTGGAGGCTCTTCCTGGGAGAGCGGAGTGGCTGGGGGTCACGTTTGCAGCCTGGTGGTGTGAGAGCTGGTGTGACCGTGTCCCCCAAGCCTGACTGTGTCCTTCTCTCCTGTCCCCTAGGAGTGACCCCTCCGTGACGTCAGTGGGAGCCCAGCCGCAGAGCACCGAGCGCGAGCATCGGCCGGGTCCACGGTACGCGCGGCAGCTCCACCTTGGCAGCGCATCCCCTCTCCGCCGCAGCGATGCCGATCCTCAAGCAGCTCGTCTCCAACTCTGCCCATTCCAAGCGGCGCTCGCGGGCCGACCTAACGGCCGAGATGATCAGCGCGCCCTTGGGGGACTTCCGCCACACCATGCACGTGGGGCGCGCGGGGGACGCCTTCGGGGACACCTCCTTCCTCACCACCAAGGCTGGGGAGCCAGAGGCGGGCGAGGAGCCGGGTGTCTCCAAACCCGGCCTGCTCTCCCGCCGCTTCCGCAGCAGCAAGCGCTCGCAGTCGGTGACGCGAGGTGACCGGCGAGACATGCTGGGTTCGCTGCGGGACTCGGCTCTGTTTGTCAAGAATGCTGTCTCCCTGCCGCAACTCAACGAGAAGGAGGTGGACAGGAGTGCGGGGCAGCTGCCCAAGAGCCTCTCCTCCAGCCCTGTCAAGAAGCTGCCTGAGGAGGTGAGCCCCGAAGAGCAGCAGCGCCCGAACGGGGCGGCCGCCGGGTCGCTGAGCCCCGGCTTGGATGAGCGCGACTTCGGGGACATCACGGAGCTGCCTGTCGTGGTGGCCAAGAGCGGGGCAGGCATGAAGCACGCCGAGTCCATCATGTCCTTCCACATCGACCTAGGGCCTTCCATGCTCGGGGACGTCCTGAGCATCATGGATAAGGAGCAGTGGGAGCAGGATGAAGACCCGGAGGCAGAGGAGAGCCGTGAGGAGGAGGTGGATGCCGCCCTGCCCGGCTCGCCCCTGGCCACGGCAGCTCTGCTGAGCCAGAGCCCATCCCGCAGCACCGGCGGCTGCCGCCCCAGGGACAGCAGTTCGGTGTCCAGCTGCACCTCGGGGCCGGAGGAGCGCAGCCCCGTCCCAGCGAGCCAGCGGGGGGGGCCCCCAAAACACCCCGACAAGGAGTTCTCGTTTGCCGATGAAGATGACGACGAGATCAGAGTATAAAAGGCGGGTGGGCGGCCGAGCCGGGGGTTTGGTTCTTATTTGCGGTTGCTTGGACACGGGGCCGAACACCCCGGTGCTGCACCGGGTGGCACTGGGAAGACTCAACTCCTCACCCATTCCCTCTCCCTGTCCGAGGGCGGATGTGCCGCGGCAGGGCAGTGCTCCTGGGGCCGGGGGCAGCCCTGACGCCTCTCAGCCCCTGCAGAGCTCCAGCACACTCCAGGAGGGGAAAACAGACTTGATTTTGGTTCCTTCTGTTGGACTTTGGATACTAGCTCTTGTTTTTTTGTCCTCCCTCCCCATGTAAAGCAATATAGGATCAGACAAGACGAGGCTTCGAAGTTTTAGCCCCTTTAGTAATATATATATTTTTTTTCTGCTGAACAGTTTTTACTGCTCTCTGATTTGTACTTACCTTTCTTTACTCTCACTTTTGGTTTTAACGGAGGGGAGACTTCCCATGTGGAAAGACTTGGCTCCGGAGCCTGGAGAAGGCCCAGGACCATGGGGTGTCTCCAGCTCTCTGGGTTTCTTGGGGGCTTTTTGCAGACCAAGAGCCTCCAGCCCCGTGCCATGGTGGGGGCACACTCCCCTCGGATGGATGGATCCATCCCAGATGCTTGATGCTCCAAACAGCCCAGGGGATGCGGGGATGTCCCCTGGCCAGCCCTGGGCATCGGCTGCTCACAGGGATGCTGATGGGAGCATGGGAACACCCAGGATCACCCCCCGCCGTGTGCCAGGGCGAGCGCCGGTGTCCTGCGTGCCGGGCGGCTGCCGTTGCGGGGCCGGTCTGGCCGGGCAGTGCTGGCACAGGCGGTTGGAAGAGGAGGATTTTATACCATGTATGTACAAATGCAAAGAATAAAAGGAAACAGTAGTGACAGCAGTGGCCTGAGTTCCTGGGGGATGAGGCGCGTGGGGATATGCGTGTTCGCGCCCTGTGGTGGACGAGCTTTCTCCGTGCTGCCATCATCCCCAGATCCCATCCTGCTGCCTCCACCTTTGCTGCCGGTCCCTGCTTGGAGTCCTGCCTGGCGGCGGGTCCCCTGGCTGGCATTTCGGCGCCCGCAGTGGCCGCGCTTTATGTGCCATCGTGCAGGGCTGCCTGCGGTGGGAGGAAGCGGCTGAGATCCCGCTGGCCGGATCTGGCTCCGGGCTGGGACCCTCTGGCCAGGCTGGCTCCTGCCAAGGGATGGCTCTGCCAAGATGCCGCTCTCCTTCCCGCTCCCTGCCAGCCGGGGAGGAGGGGAAGGGGCAGGACTGGCTGTCCCTGCTCCCACGGGCTGGGGTGGCCCTGGATGCTCTGGGCTCCATGGGGCCCATGTAGACCCCAGCATGGTGAGTGGGGCAGGTTGCTCCCACCCCACAGTTTGGCCCTGGATGCCAGCAGGGCTCTGCCAGTGCCAACGCTGCCTTCCCTCCCTGGCACCGCTGATGGAGCTGGGCTGTGATGGGGTGAAGCACCAGGAGCAGCACTGGAGCCCTTCCCCAAGCAGCTGGGGATCACGGCTCTGCTGGGAGCACCAACCAGACTCTCCTCATTGGTGATGGAGGGGGAGGAAAGGATTTGGCCCCCTCCAACACCTCCTGGCCTTAGGAGGGGCTAGGTGCCCCTGTTCCCCCAAAGGGATCTCCCCTGGTGAAGCCAGTGGGAGTGGGCGGGTGCTGTGCCGCAGCCGGGGACACAATGGGGTCCTGTGCGTGCGATGGCCCCCACACAACACCCTGCGCCTGGGACATTGGGCTATTGTCTGGGACGGGGAGAACAACAGCAGCTGTGGCTGGCGGCTCTGAGCTCACCGGGCAGCCTCTGCCCCAGCCTCTGTGGCACAGCCACTCCCTGCCCTGTGCCAGGGTCCCGGGGCTGCTGCCCCTGCTCTGAGCACCCGGTCCCCAAGCCCCTGGTCCTGGTCCCAGCCTCCCAGGAGGTCACCAGGCTGCTGGGCCAGCCAGGCTGCTCTTGTCCCTTATGGATGCTCCAATGCAAAGCAGCGGGGCAGGTCACTGGGGTTTGCACCCCTTCCTGGGATCCCCTTGCTTCCCAGGGCCTCGCCGGTGCTGCGGGGAGGGGACAGGCCCTGGGATGACCCTGCACCGGCCGCCTGTGACTGTCACTTGGCCATCCTGATCTTTGTGACGCCTGTCAGCTCCAGCCTCCCGCTTGGCAGCACCGCCGTGCTGCGAGCCGACGGGGCAGAAAGTGCGCGCTGGCTCGCTGAGCACGCACGGGACGCAGCCCCGCACGGCAGGCAGGATGGTGGCCCTGGCACAGCGCAAGCAGGGGGCCAGCGCAATGGGTCCTGGGCTAGTGCAGCGTAATGTCAGCATCTGCTGCAGGGGAGGGCATGGCTGTGCCCGCAGCCTCCCAGAAACCCTCCATGTGCCCAGCACAGGGTGGGACTCTCGGTGTAGGACTTGGTACGTGAGTGGGACGTGGCCAGCACGACCGGTCGGTGCCGGGTCGGTGCACAGCACCCGCAGGCAGCGCTCCGGCAGCCCTGGTCCAGTGCATTTATAGCTCGTGACAGAATGGGAGCAGGTCTCCATCCCGACGTGTCAGGCCACGTCGCTCCGGGTGTGTGCCGGGGATGCGCGTGGCCGTGGGAGCTGCGCGATGGAGGAGGGACGGAGCGTTGGGTTGAACCCGGGGGGCTGTGTGGTCTTTTCTGGGTGGGCTCCTGGCAGCCCTGGCAAGCAGTGTGGCACCGTGGTCATACCTGGCATGTGGTGCTGCAGCCTGGCACGCGTGCAAGCCCCCAGCCCGGCAGGAGGGACCCAAGGAGCTTCTCGAGGGGGGCATGATTTATCCCCTCCAGAGCCCTGGGGTTGTGGATCTGTCCTGTGAGAGTGGGGCTGGGGAGAGTGCTGCTCTGCACCCACCCGTGCACAAACCACTCAGGGTGCAAAGAAAACCGCACAGGATCCGTCCCTTGCTATCTGAGCTTCTAATTACAGCACTCCAGCCACGTTTGGCTCTGTTTAGCAGCCCCGGTGTGAGGGGGCGTTAACCCAGCTCACTGTCAGCCCCAGCAGCAGGGATGTGGTCCAGCTGCTCTGCCCTGGAGCCGGGGCTGGAGGAAAAGCACATGTTGGTGCAGAGAGGCGATGCCAGGGGATGCAATGGGGGCTGGGGGATGTGATGGGGGCCGGGGCTGAGCTCCCTGCAGCTGGGCTGCGGCCCCAGGCAATCACGGCCCCAAATTGAGATCAGATGTGGGCAGCTTCTCTCTCTAAATGGAGGGCTCAGGGCTGCTGCCTGGATTGGTGTTACTCTGGCTGGGGGGAGGAGGGTTTCTGAGTGCTGCTGGGGCCCAGGTTGGCTGTGGTGACTTGCAGAGCGTGGTGCTCCCTTGGGACGTCTGTGCTTTCCTCGGGTAGCCCCACTGCTGGCCCTGTTGCAGCTGTGCTCCTGGTCTGGAGGTGCTTCTTGCTGGAGCGAGGGTGATGCAGGAGCTGGTGGCTGGTGTGGAGAGGATCAGCTTTGACTCCGAGGCCGGTGTGGAGCAGCAGCGAGGAGCTCTGCCCTTCCCAGGTATGGGCAGTAAACTGGGGACAGGGCCCTGTGGCATCCTTGGGGGGTGACAGGGGGGCAGGAGGTGTTGGAGTGCTCCTTGCTGGTGTTCCTGGCTCTTCCTGCACCCACCAGGGTGCCTCTGCTCCTGCCTCCTCCCTCGGATTCTGCCTGAGACCAGGCTGGCTCTGGGAATTGCTCCCTTGGGGATTCACCTGGCACAGCTCTGTGGGGACTGACACCTCCCTGCAAGATCCTGGGGGCATCAGGGAGCTGGCCAGCCCCCCCCACCTTGCTCCATGAGCTGCCCACGTCCGTGGAAGATTGCTCTGTTGCCCTATGGCCAGTGGGATGGCAGGTTTTGGCCCAACATGCTAAGGCTGCTTGGAATCTGTCATCCCCCCGGCCCTTTGGGTGAGTGCTCCTATGCCTTCTGTGCTGGGGGGAGGGGGGGGCTTGAACACCTTGGCAGTGCCCAGAGGACCATGCCCTGTGCACCCAGTGGGTACTGCAAGTCTCTACATCCAGGAAGGCTCGCGATGGCACGTCCTGAGCTGGGGGATGCTGGGGCAGGGGGGTCCCAGCTGCAGACAGGCCTGGAAGGGCTGCGATGACGGGGTCTGCAGGGCACAGGCAGGCTCCAACAGCGGGTGTGTGCCACGGGCAGGCATGCCGTGCCCTCTCTGGCACGTGGGCAGGGAGAAGACGGTGGTGTGCCAGCACTGGCTGCATGGACTCTGCAAGAAAGGCAACAGGTTCTGCATGAACCCGTCGATTCCTGCATGAGCATGACGTGACCAAGGTGCCCAAGCGCTAATTCTGCTCCAAGTTTGGTAGGTGTGGGACCCCTGTGAGCCTCTCCCACCCCAGCACTCGTATGCCTCGGGTCTGGCCTCGAGCAAGCACCTGATGCCATCTCCTGTCAGTGGGAAGAAATGCCGCTGGCACCCACCCAGGGCCACTGTGTCCTGAGCCAAGCCTGGATGCTCCCAGGGCACTGTGGTTCCTCCCATCCAGCCCATCCTTGAGTGATTTCCACTGTGTTTGGCTTGGGAAAGTGTTGTCCCACGCTTTGCTCCAGCAGGTGACTTCAGCAACAAGGACTGTCCCTTCCTGCACGTTGATGTCACCACCAGCACCGTGGGCTGTCCCTGGTATGACCGTGGCTTCTGCAGACACGGTGAGCTGCCGGGATGGGTGCTGGGGTGAGCAGGGGGTCTGCACCCCACTGCTGGCCCAACCCCGTCACCTCTGAGGTGACTGAGATGGAGCGGGGCGAGCCCCGGGGTTGTCTGGGGGACTGGGTGCCTGGTGGGGATTTGGGTTTGGGGCAGCAAAGGCCCCGTAGAACTGAAGGGGATCAATGATGATGGGGAAAGCTGGGCTCCCGAAACCCCTGTGGGGCAGGGGTGTGGTGCTGCACCCCCAAACCCAGGAACCCCTCCTCTGCGTGGCAGGTCCCCTGTGCAGGTACAAGCACACGCGGAGGGTGATGTGTGCCAACTACCTCGTCGGCTTCTGCCCAGAAGGACCCAAGTGCAAATTCATGCAGTACGTATGGGGCAGGCTGAGGGGGGGGGCAACGTGGCACACAGCTGGGGGACAGCCCCGTCTCTGAGGCTGCGGGGGTGGCCATGGCCCTTGCAGTGCCTGGGTGAAGGGCAAGGGTGCTTTGGGTCCTTGTCTGAGCTGACTGAATCCCTCTGGTCTAAACCTGAGCTGGTGACTGTAGGGTTTGCAGTGGGTGGGCAGGGGACTGCCTCAGTCCCCATGGGGAGATGTGGGGGTCCCCGGGAGTAACAGCCTGTCCTCTGTCCCTCTCCAGCCTCAAAGCCGGGCTAAGGATGAGCAGCATGAATCCAACCAAGGTGATGCAGGGAACATCCTGTGCCATTTGTCCTTTTGCTTCGTGCCTCTGCCCATCAGGGCGATGCTCTGGCTCCTCCTGCCCCACAGCTCTTGCTTCCCTTGCTCCCGCCCCAGTTCTTGGGGACAGCAGCTGCTCACTGCCCCTCCTGTCCTCCCAGGGAGCTGGCTGTCCGTGCTGGCTGGCACAGCTGGATCTGACCACTGGTGAGGACAGCGGGTGCAAGGATGTGCCACCCACTGGTGCTACCCAGCACCTGCCAGCGCAGCTGTGGGGCACCGGTAGCTGCCCCCTGGGCCCACAGAGCCTACTTGAATGAGGGGTCTGCTTCAAGGTGAGGGGTTTTGGGGAATGGGAGCAACAGCCTTGCCTGGGAGGGAGGGTAAAGCACTATGGCAAGGGGCAGCAAGTGGTGTGGGGACCCCACCGTGCTCCCAAAGCAGCTTCCTTGACTGGAGATGTCGGTCTCCCTGGAGTGTGTTTTTTGGGCCTGGAGCTGGATCCCCCCTGCAGCTGGGGTGTGAACTGGCAGGGAAGGAGGCTGCCCTTGGCTTGGAGGAGTCAGGCTGCAAGGGATGGTGGGGAGAAGGGAGTTCTGTGGAATGAACGCTTGGCACGTGGCGGAACAGCCCGGGGTTGGAGGCTGGCTGCAGCTGCGGGTCTCGGGATGCCGCTCGCAGGCGAGAGCTGTGCTGGAACAAGGCACGGCTCCGTTGGCCCACGAGCTGGGAAACGATGGGACAAGGAACGCTGGCGTGGGTTGATCCAGTACAAAACTGATGCCAGTCTCCCCAGTCCACCCAGTGCGGACAGAAAGGTCGCTGTGCCAGGAAATGCGGGAAGACTCGGCTGGAAATCCTGCTGGGGAAGCGACTGGAGCGCGCTCGCAAGGCCTGTGGAAGGGCTAAACGCGACGCAGCCGGCGAGACGGCTACTGGGACAGTTGCTGGGCTAGAAAAGCCAGTCGGTTTCGCTCGAGCGGCGGAGAAATCCCAGCTTCCCTGATGCAACTGGAATAGGATCATGCGCGGCTGCTCCTGCCGGCTGCACGGGGGCTATGGGCACAGCTTGTGCTGGGGGTCCCGGGCAGACTGGGGTGCACTGAGCCCCTGAGAGGGTGTAAGGAGCACTGTGTTTGAGAACACATGGTATCAAGCAGGAAAGGAAAACTCACCAAGGCTTTTATTGCTGGGAAGAAGGAGGTTTTGGCCAACAGTCCTGCCACGCCGCTCTCGGAATAAAGGCTTCGGAGGTGTTTTGTTCTTGCCTTTTTTTGTTTTGCCCTTTGTGCCTGTAACATGACCAGTCCTTTTCCAGACACGTTTGGTGACGGCAGGCTACAACTAGCGCTCTCCTCGCTGTCCTCGTTTTGGCTGCTGCAGACATCGGTTTGCCCTTCAGGCACAACAGTTAATTCGATGGATTTTTTTTTTTTCCTCTTCCTCTAGAAATAGGGCGCCACGGTCGGAGCGCGGCTGCTTTAACGACTTCGCAAAGGTCCTGGGCAGTCCCGGCAGTGCCGCACGGGCAGCAGAGGGGCTGGGGGCCACCCTTCTCCTGCCAGGCGGTAGCAAAGCCCATGGTGCTTGCTGGGGAGAAGAGGGGTAAGTAAAAAGGGCTGGGGCAGGCCCAATGCTGCTGACTTAAAGGAAATGGTTATTCTGGCCTAACCCCATCCTGCCACAATCACAAACCATGCTGCCACACACTTGGGCTACAGCGTAAGGTGGCAATTAATCGGTATTAACAGCCCAGGTCAAGGAGTTGTCCTGTGCCTGGTGTGCTAAGGCGAGAGACTTGGATTCCTGCAGACTACAGGAGCTCTACTGCAAACACAGCCTGGAGGGGCAGGTCCAACAGTGGCTTTTTTCAGGCCTAATGGTAGAGCAGGGACCGCAGGTTGTTACCATCAGTGTCAGCCCTCTGCCTGCAGGAGGGTAACTGAAGAGCAGCCCCCTCAGCAATTGAAGAGCCTGTTTCTGGCTGTAATTGGGCTTCTACTGATCTGAATCCCTCTTGGAACACTGGTCCTGGGCCCTTCTGACTCCCAGTCAAATCGTTGTGACTGTTCCTTGGGTGCTGTTCCAGCTTCTTCAGTGGTATTTACGCCAGCGATGACACCCTAAATAAAACAGGGTGGGGGAAAACGGAACAGCCTTAGTCCCTGAGCACAGTGCTGTTCTACGTGACTGCGCTTCGCCCAGCAGCGACGAGCAGGAGGCTGACTGCAGCCTTCTATGTGCTGCACAGCTGCGTGTGAGAGCAGGTCCTGCTGGGGAAACCACGCAAACACACAGCGGTAAATCCCTTGTCAGTTATGAGTAAATCCGGGAAACGGGTGTTCAGCGTTGGAACCTCTCCCTCCACTTTGCGTGGGGATTAAAAGCGCTTCTGATGGATCGTGGTGCTCTCCGGGGAGAAGCTGTGCATCAGCAACTGTTACAGTCATCTTTATTAGCTAAATTCCTCTGCCTACCTAAGCCAGGTTGGAATATTGTTCTCTGAACTCTGATACTTGCCTTAACTGTGAAGGATTTAAACTATTTCAGAGTCTGGATTAACAGGAATGGCAAACAGACTTTCCATGTGCTGCAAAAGGTGGAACTGCCTGAAATAAGACAGATACTAAGAAGGAAACCTTACTGATGTGCTGATAGTTCCAGCCGTAGCTGAGGAGGCAGTACCCAGCCAGCAGCATAGAGATTCCAGCCGGCCCGCCCCGCTTCACGTTGATGTATTTGTCGTAATAGCTGCGCCAGGCTGTTGGAACAGAAATGGAAGAGTCAAATCACGTGCAGGTCCTACAGATCTCACTGGTTTCCATGTAACTTTCCAAAGACAAACGGTTGGGTCTATTTATTTACTTTATAAAGCCCCAGACTGACCACCTGGACCAAGCTGCAGCAAACCAACCAGGTTAAGCAGGACAATTCTGCCCCAAGCGCTGGGAATTTAGCCTTACCTTTCTGTGCTCCTCCAAGCAGCCCCTGGGGAGACAAGTCGCAGGCCGCCAGCCATGCGGGCAGCTCCCCCAGCCTTACATCCATCAGGCGCCTTTCTGAGAGGGGACCTGTGCGAGGAGAAGTCAGGTCAAAGGCGGGAAGGTGTGTGGTGCTCCCACATTCCCGGCGGTGAGCAGGGAGCTGGCGTCTGCTACAGCTGCAAGACTTGGCCACTCAGAAAGGAAGAGCGAATTGTCTCTCCCACAAACCGACTTGGCTCCACCAGCCCTCAACATGCAAGAGCCCATCTTAACCCTAACTAGAAATGTAAACCGTTGGTTTTGCAGGCTGGGGAGCTGGACAGTTAACCTCCCTGGATCCTTCCTGGATCACTTTCTGGCCAAGCCCAGCAGCTTAGCGTTTCCTACCCCGCCTCTCCCATTCACATTGGACAGTTTAGCCTGATAGCACAGGCTAAACTAACCCTAAACCTCATCAGCAGAGACTCTGTTTCTCCCGTTACCTTGCTGTCCCTCTGAGAAATTGCCCTCTGGTGTCTTTGTTGTGATCCTCACACCTTCTCGGTAAGGCTTCCGTGGAAAAACGCTCAGCCCGTGATAACTGGGATACAAGTCTGGAAACCACTCCAAGCCCGTGGCACCTGACGGCGTGCTCCTGCCAGAGGCCTGGGACAGACAGATGGGTTGGCTTTTGGAGGTGCGGAGCAAAAACTGGTGCAGCGCCAGCTCGGTGTCCCTCCTCGCGTTTGGGATGGGCTCAGAAACAACAGCCATCTGCTTCTTGCTCTCTCGAAGCTTTTGTATGCCGGTTAGGTAATTTTTGGATGTCCCTTCATTGTGACCTTTGAAACCCTCGTCTGCTGACAGATGGACGTTCTTGGTATGCAAAGCAGAAAGAGGGGTTTTATATTCCACGCCACCTCCTAGGTCCATCTGCTTCTCTTGTCCCATGGGTTTGTCTGCTCCCTCCTGCTGAAGGAGGTCGCCAGGGCTGCTCCTGCAGTCAGCTTCAGGGGGATCTCGTACAGGTATTTTTATTGCCTTTAAACTACTGCTATTTCCTCCCTCTGAGCTCGCTGACGCCTTCTCCGCAGCTCCGAGGCCGCGTGTCTCTCTGCTTTCCGGAACAGTGGCTCCCTCCCGCTGGGCTGCGCCGGTGCGGGCAGCAGCACGGCCCGGCTCGGGCCCTCCCGCGGGTGACCTGTGTGTGTCCTGGGTTCCTGCTGCAGCAGCCCTGCTCCTGGAGCCGCTCTTCTCCCTGACCACCCTGGCGCGGTGCTTCTCTATCACTATTTCCACCCCATTGCTCAGCTTTTCGGGTAGATCTGCAACCTCCTCGGGGGACAAATCAAGGGCCTTGGCCACGTCCTGTACCGCAGGCTCCACCTTCCGCTCTGCACGGCGTCCGTCGGGCTGGCGGTGAAGCCCGGGGCCGGACCCTCCGCCCTGCTCGGCCGCGGCCTTCTTCCCCTTCCGGGCCGCCGCAGCCGTCTCCACGCGTCCCGCCGCCGCCTCCTGGGGGGCCGCACCGGGCTGTCCCTGTCCCGCGATGGGGCTGGGCGGCTGCTTGCTGCTCTTACCAGCCCGCGGCCTGCTGCCTGCCCCCCACCCGCCGGCGGGGCCGGCTCCCTCCAAGCCAGAGCCGCTCCCGGGCGCGGCGGGCCTGGCCACCGGGCCTAGGCCTGGGCTTGGCCGCGGGGCGCTGCCGGGAGCTGGGCCCGGCGCGGCCTTGCAGTGCGGGAGGTGGGAGCGGAGCCGCTTGAAGGGCCTACGGCAGTACGGGCACAGCTCCCGCCCCGGCGGCGCCGCTGCCATGGCAACACCGCGCCGCCCTCCCGGGCCCGCTTTGCCGTTAGGCTCCGCCACCACGGCACGCGGGGGGGGGGGGGGGGGCCCTCGGCAGTGCGCATGCACGCTGCCACCCGCCCCGGCGCGCGGTGTGACGCACAAGTAGGCGTGGCCTGTCTGAGGGGGCTTTGCGCGTGCGCAGGACGCGGAGACGCCGGAAGCGGCGGTTGGAGCCGTTCGCGGGGGACGTTTCGCCTCAGCGGGAGGCGGCGGGTCGCACCGGGCCAGGCCGCACCGCAGCTTCTCTCCTTGCTTCGTCCTCCAGCCTCGCGGAGCTCAGTCCAGCCCGCCATGAGCTGCCGGCAGCCACTGCCGAGCGAGCGGGGAGCCAGACAGAGGTGGGGGAGGGGAGCGCGGCCTGAGGGGAGGCGGTGGGAGAGGAGTGGGCCCGGGGCGAGGGGCCCGGCCTCCGGGGGACACCCCCTCGGGCACCGGAGGGGAAGGGGTATGTGGCGGCGGGGGGAGGCGGGCTGGCAGGCGGGAGAAGGGGGTGAGGGATGGGGGGACGGGGACGGGGCGGCTCCTTGATTTGTGGAAGGCGTTAAATGGGAGCTGGGAATGTGGCGGCCGTGAGCGCTAACGGTGTAGCCGGAGAATGCAGACGCTGGGGAGGGGCTCGCGGTGTGCTGGGGGGTCATTTCTCGGCTTGGTGGGGAAGGGGAGGAGGCAGGTCCTGCCTGGGAGGGGGGGAGCAACAGAAGGGACCGTGGAACCTGGGCTGCGAGTGCCCAGAGAACGTGAGGTGCTGGGGGTGGGGATGGAGGCGCTGAGAAAAGGACGTGGAGGTGACACCAGTGTGGCATGAGGTGAGGAACGCCTCTACGCAGAGCGGCCCTGAGAGAGTTAGAGCCTGACAGACCATGGTGGACAAGGGTTGAGGGTGCTGTGGGCTTCCCAGGGATGGGAGAGCGCAGAGGCAGCGCCTGGTCTGTAGGCGTGGACCAGATACCGGCAGCTGAAGCTTGGCTGTAAAAAAAGATTCGGTTATAAATACCTCACTTGAGCCTGTTTTGACTCATTTTATGTGCTCATACGTGTTAGTTTTTAGGCCCCAAACAGCTCCATCCTATATTTTGTGTAGCGCCCAGCGCACCGAGGGCTTGGTTGGCCTGTGGTGGGGAGAATCATTTGATATTAGTATTAAAACGATGGGCGGTGAGGGACGTGGGTTTGCAGGGATTCTCGGTGGTGGTTGTTGCTCAGCTGCTGGGAGGTCGCAGTGATGTCGTAAGAGGACAGCAAACACATCAGAAACAAGGGAAGGATTTGTCTTCCCAAGGCGTTTTCTGACAAAACTTCCTTTCCGTGTGTAAAATAACGTTGCTGAGGAATGTGACTTGACTTCAGGTGCTGTCAGACTAAAGAAAGTCACTGTAGGTGCTAACTGCAGGCTGGTGTAAGGTGAACGTCATGAGGTATTTATTGAAAGTGTGGTCACTGCCACGCTTCCCGGGTGCTTTTCGCGGCCTGTCCGATGTCATTCGCAGTCCCAGGCCTATTTTTAGACGTGCCTGAGTACTGAGAGCAGTTGCAAGGCTGAGAATTGTCAAATGAGTTTATTTAGAAAGATGCTCAGCACTGGTTTTGGTGGCAGGTGTGAGTCCGTGTCCCTTAAACCGAGCCGAAAACATCAGCTTGGCTACTTTCTGAGAAACGTGATCTCCCTGTTTTCTGGAGAGCAGCTAAAAAGAGAATACGAAAGGCCGCAGCGTGTCGGAGGCTTAGACAACTTCATTAATTTATCAGGCTTTCCTGGTTTTTTGAGTAGAGTTGCTTCAGAGAACAGAAGGTGTATCAGTAAGCTGCTAATATTTGGGTTTTTTCTCCTTTCCCCCTGAACTTTCTTCAGGAAGAGGAGACGGAATGGCAACGAAGATGACGCTCATGCTCCCCAGACAAAACGTAGTACCAGGAATACTGTCGTTCAGGACTCTTGGGACACTGAGGTGAGAGCCTTCTCGGGTAAATTCGCTTTGTTTAATGCTGGATTTAAGTGGCAGTTGGAATGTTCTGTGAAGGTAGTTAATGAAAACACTTTTGCTTTGTGCCTGAGCTCTCGAGGTTTGACTCACGTTCTTCAGAGATTGAAATCTGTAAAACGTGGCTTGGAAATCAGGTTTTCCAGTGAGCCTGGTTATCTTTGGCCTGGACATTTGTGTTAATAGATATCAAATACCGATATGTAGCACCCAAGTGAAGCTAAACGAAAAGGTTTTGCTGTGTGAAATGAGGTGTGAGGTATCCGGGACCGAGGAGACAGCTGGGACGGGTTACACGTGTGCCTGGTCGCTTTGCCTGGCCAGCTACCTTTGGGTTTTGCATTTACTCACAGTAGTGTGATTATTTGTGGTAGAAAGTCAAAAAGCATTCCAACTAGCGCGATAAAGGGCCCGTTTCCAGCAGTAGTTCTTATCTGATGCTTAAAAAATGCTCTGCTAGAGCTCGGCAGTTTAAGCAAGACTCGCTTATCCACAGCTGAAACCCTCGAACTTCAACTGTCAGGTCTCTGCTCGTGTTTGCCGTGAGCTTTGCCGGACGTGGGATAGAGCCTCCTCGCCCACGTGACGGGGGTTCTGGGATGGTGCCATTTGCCAGCTAGGAGATTTCGTTTTTCTAAAAAAACCCCTGTTTTCCAAACTGCTGCCGGATTTCTTGAACTGTTGCCCGTGTTCACCGTCAGAAAACGCGTTGGATGCATTTCTAATGAGCAACGTCGCAAAACGTTCCTGGAAAGGAGGGCGCGGAGCAGAGGCTCCCTCCTGGTTTGTGTCCCTAGGAGTTAACGACGTGGATTTCCCTGCGGGTTTTTGAAACCCCCTTGCGTTTTGTGCAGGCCTCTCCGAAGTTTGGCTCTAATGAGTTAATGACTGTTGCGGTTATATCTCACTAGGTTTTGAACGCAGAAAATGTTTTCTGCTGCGGAACTTTGAGCAACGCGTCTTTTACCGTATTTAAACACGTATTTACATTTAAAGTGAGACGAAGCTCTGTATCCCACCCTTCCTTTTGCGAGGGAGACGCTCTGTTAACCAGTGCAGCCATGCAAGCAGCCGATACGATAGGGATGTTGTGTGGAAAACGCTCTAACAGCCAAGATGTTCGTCGGGACGGAAGTCGCCGTGATGGGAGAATGGTGCTGTTTTGCCAGAAGTAAGCCTGGCTGCGATGAAGTTGGTTTTGCTTCTCGGGTGTAACGGGTAGAAGCATAAACAGTTGTTTTGTCGTCTGACACTGAATCACTTGTCCAACAGGTTAAACACCTCTTCGTGTGTAGAGTAGTTAATGGCTAAACGAGCTTTGTGGCGGGAGGAGGAAGAATTTAGTGTGGAACAAGGGATTGAAGTAGGAGTAATGAAATTAAGACTATCGGGAAAACACCTTAATGGTGAGTGGCAGAAGCGCCTTTGCTTGTCATACAAACACTTGGCGTTTGGGCAAAGCGGCTGAAATGCAGAAACGGAACCAGCCTTGTGGGAGCCACGCCACAGCGGGTGACCTTAACTCTGTCCTTAACAGCTGTGTCGTTTGGGGTGCCTGCGAGTGCCGAGCATGGGCATGAACCGCCTGCCCCCGCCGCGGACCTCCGCCGCTGGAGCTAACCTTTAAACCCCCCGCTTCGCGCGTGCACTCGCGTTGTAAAAAGCTGCTTTTAACACCTGCCTGTGCAGGCGGGGAGAATCTCTTGCTGTTGACGCTGGAGGAACGGGCCTTGCTGGACACGGCTTTACAAAAAAAAAAAATCCATGTTCCCTCTCTCAGCGGAGCAAAATTTGTGGTGTCTACCGAGGAACGGAGGGTGTTTTTTGCTTGTTTTCTTGCAGTGGTGGATCACCGAACTGAGCATGCCCAGAAGCTCAAGCCGTGAGATTAAATCAGTGTTATTCGATGTTTCTTTAAGGACTTCCTGTGCCAAACGGAGAAATTCTTGTGCTTACAGTGCACGAGGCCTTCCGACTGATGCCACTTTGAAGCGCCTGGTCATTTGTAGTACTTGTTATTTCGTTTCCAGGGGCTTTGCCATTTGCAGAGGCAGCTGTCGCCGATCAAAAATCCCCGCTAGCTTTAGGGTATCGAACGAGGAGAGAAGGGGGGTGCGTGTAGGAGCGATTTGTGAAACAGTGGCTAAAACTGGATTCCTGTTGCCTTCTTCCAGCTGAACGTTGACTTTTCTCTCCCAGACTGTGGTTTACTGGAGCACGTGACCTCAGTATGAAAATCAGGCAGCTGTATGAGTAAACCCAAACTTGGCCTTCGTCAGGATCTCTTTCCTTTTCGTTTTTGGTCTTGCTCTTCATAACTGACAGCAAAATGTGTAGGATGAAGGCAGATTTTTTCCTTAGAGGCAGTGAAACGTTATCCCTTAGTCCCTCACTTTGAATCCACGTGAGCGAGATCCGATGCCGAAGGGTATCGCTGTTTTCTCCCGCTAGACGGCCCTTTCCTCCAGGGTGGACAGCATCCTGGCTTTTACAGGAGGAAACCAAGATTCTCTTCACTCTGTGGCAGCACTGCTTCTTGGCAAACCCCTGTAACCATGTGCAACTCCTCCTCCGCCTGGAACAAGCCGCTGCCACGCTCCTGGGTGACAGCCACCCCGAGGAGGACAGTAAACTTTGCAGCTCAGTCCCTGCAACATGACGAAAATGCCGGACCAGAACTGCAGCCAACGTTAAACATTAGCGAAGCGTTTGCCGCTGCATTTCGCTTCCTGTCCGGCCTGGCCTCTGGGAGGTTAGCGGTGGTGTTTTCCCTGGGTATGAAGCCAGCAGAAGCCCTTGCTGCCGTTGCTGGCCCGCACGTCGAGGCAGGCAGAGTTGTAGTGGGTCCTCTGAGGGGCCGGCTGCGAGCAGCCCCTCGCGGGAACGATGAGGGGAATGATGACAGTCTGCGACCTGGGGAATCGCCAATGAAAAGCCCTTTGATATTTTGTGGGAAGGAAGGAGTCTGCAGTGTTCCAGCTAACTCCCTTCCTGAATAACTTCTGTAAAACCTAATTTCTTGTGGTTCCTATTTCTTATTCCGACTGCCGACAGGATTCCCCAGGCTTAGAAACAGCGCTGGCTTATTGACGCGCGGCAGCGCCGCTTCTCAGATCCCGAGTTTTCGCCTAGCCTCGCGGCTCTGCCGCTCTGCGGTGTGACGCAGTCGAGGAAGGGCTGGTCTTAAATTCTACCTAAAGCCAGATAGCGGCTCTGTTAAAGTCACCTTGAAAGGGTGTGAGGGCGGCGGGGTCTGGACAGCAAGTTCCTGCCGCGAGGGAGGGAGATGCTGCATCGCGGATCGGCAGAGGAACGCGTGTTTGTTCAGGAACGATTTAAAACTCCTCTGGCTGCTCAGCGTGAGGTCAGGAGGGGGCCGATAAGTCAGGTAAACCGGGAAGGTGCCCTTTTAGTACACGTAAACTTCGATCGGGCTACTCTCCTTTGCCCTTTTTGCTTAAAACTCCGTTCCGTTGTGTAGATGCCTGTCGCTGCTGACGTGATGACTTTAAGGATTCTTTTTTTTTTTTTGTCTAATTGTAGTCCAAATGCGTAACAGAATGTGCACCACAGCCTGGGGACATGGTAGGTCTTTGACATCATTTGGGCGATAAACGGGCTTCACGTGCCTAGTGAATTTTGCCGTTAGAGAAATGGAAACAGAGGGTCTGATGTACCGGATCTGCCAACAGCCTTAGGGGTAGGAAGCACGTCCCAGGACACTGTCTCGGCTTTAAAACCATTACACGTTCGTAAAATAATCATTACTGACAGCTCTAAAATGTTTGTTAAGGTGTAAAACTGTAGCAGTAAATACTACCAGGTTCTCATTTCGATTTTTACCTTGATTTGCAGAAGGTGGCTGTAAAGAAAAACAGTAAGGAACCCAGACTAAAAGGAAACAGAGTGTCCTGTGCGGTGGGTTTCTCTCCAAGGCTGCTGTGACCTGTTGGGTCTAATGGCATCGCATTTCAGTGTTTGTGCTTCTATGCAGAATGAGATGGGCTAGCAAGCAGCGTTTCGTGGCTCCTCTCTGTCCTTCTGGCCTTCTCTCCCTCTCTTAGCGTTAGCAGCATTAGGACGAGGAGCTGGTTGCTCGCGTAGTTAATCCGCTGCTTCCTCGAGGGGGACCTCGCGCGCGTGTGGTGGCTTCTCCTCGCCAGCCCGCGGGCCGTCGTCTTGCTTGCCGCACCACAGCAGAACTGAAGCGTTTCTGGTGCTTTAGGGAAACCAGGGCAGCGTAGGGGAATCGTCAAGATGGATCGTGGGATCAATGCCGCGGGCGTTGAGGCGGGCGCCACCCAGATCTTCAGGCAGTGCCTCCCCGGGCCTTTCTGGCTGAGCGTTCAGGTTCAGTTTGCACCAGCCTCCAGGCTGACTCCAAAGCCAGAGGATGCGGTGCTGCCTGAGAATGCCCGTGGACTCCTTTAAATTCAGCCTTCCTCTGCTGTGCCCACCGAACTTTGGGTTCTGTGGGTTTAGTTTAATACCTACAAAAATGGGGGGTGGGTTTTTTTTTTTAGCTGCTGCCACTTACGCTGGCTCCTTTGGTGAGCTGACTCCCTACGGGGTGGCAAAGTGGCCGTTCTCTGCTGTTAAAGCACCTAAATATTTGCAGCGTTGGCCCGGAACAGCATATAATGAAGTATTTCAGCTGTAACTAATGGAACTTTTCATTAGCAGCCCTTAAAATGGTGTAAACCAAACAGATTTATGTCTTTGAAACACTGAAAATGCTGGCTAACGCTCCTGCAGCCATTACCAGGGAACGTGTTTATCCTAAACGCTGGCAAACGAGCCCTGTCCTCTCTGCGAGCTGAATCCTGAGTCCTCTTGCTGCACGAGGGAGTCTCGATGCCTGGCGCGCTCTCGCTGCCAAGCAAATCGTTACGGATAACCACCAGTAACGTTGCAGTCCCAGTGCTTAACTGGGAGTAGTTGCGTGTGTTCAAAGATGTAAAAAGGGTGTCGTGCCGCTTTTAATTTTAACAGCCTTTCGCTTTTGGATGCTTCAGATCCCGTTTTAGAAAGGTTTGACGCGTAGGAAAAGGCTCTGCATGGTGCTTACCTCAAAGGCCTGCTAGCAGAGGGGCGCTCACCTTTTCCTCCTGCTCTGCCTGTCTTTGCTGCCACCTGCGGTTCAGGGGCGACGGGCTTGGTTTTCCAAATTCTCAGATGAATTCAGCGAACTCCCCTGGTGCTAACGTGGGTCACGGGAGCGGAGCTTGGTGGGCCTAAAAGATTGAAAGCCAACGCGCTGGGGAGGTGAGCGAACCTCCGGGTGAAGCTCATCCCTTCGGCTCTCTGACGCTTTTGCTGGCGATAAGGGAAGCTGCGAATGCCGAGAAAGCGTTGGTGGGTTTACCTTAGTCCATCAAGCTGAAGGTGAGCCTGGAAATCTGGAAGGGAGGGACTTAGCGTAAAGGTGACTTGCTTCCCTGAGGTGTCTCATGGACAGGAGAGGAAACGGTGTGACTGTGCTGTTAACCTTCTCTTTGTCTCAGTCGTCCAGCAGCGATAGTGGCAGCAGCAGCACCTGTAGCAGCAGTAGCATCAACAGCCCTGACAGAGCGTGCGGTGCAGAAACCAGCCTCAACCCCGGCATCGCAGGATCCAGCCCTGTCTCCTCTCAATCCTTCCATGAGCAGTCTGCACTAAGCCAAGGCCCTTACTTCTACATCAACCAGATCCTGAAGGAAGCACACTTCCACAGCTTACAGAGCCGGGGACGCCTTCCTACATGATGAACCAACAGCTCCCTGCCTTCTGTGAAGGGACAGCACTGTGTAGATTTGATATTTCAACTTCAAGTTTGTTCAGATGGAATTGCACAAAACGCCTGTTGCCTTTTCAGTCTATATTTGAAACGATAGGTTAACAGGAAATTGTTTACTTGTGGTTTGCTGCACTATGGCAATGCAAAAGGGGCTTTGAAGCAATTTTTATAGGATTCTTTTCTTTTGGTGGGCGGGGGGAGGGCGGTTCTAAAGACCAAGGAATCCACATTGGTGTTATAGGATTGCAAAATGTTCAATTCCAATCGACTGCCTAATCTGTTTGTTAGCGACTTGTTGCTTTATGTTCATCTTCAGTTTTATAAGTCTTTTTTTAATTTCAATAAACTAGCAAAAAATTTATCTGGCAATGTCTTTTTCTGGGGTGTTTAGAGGAGAATGTGCTGGCACTGCAGGTCCTTAGGGCTGCCCCAGCTTCCCACCCAGCTCAGTGTGGGATCAGCCTTATCCCGCTTGATCTTCACTGCTGTAGTGCTGCAAACAGGGAGCTAGAACCAGGAAAGCTCAGGTGGTTGTAGCCAGAACAGCAACAGGACAAGGGGTGATGGGTTTAAACGGAAAGAGGGAGACTGAGATGGGCCATCAGGAAGGAATTCTTCCCCGAGAGGGTGGGAGGCACTGGGACAGGTTCCCAGAGAAGCTGTGGGTGCCCCATCCCTGGGAGTGCCCAAGGCCAGGCTGGAGGAGGCTGGGAGCAACCTGGGCTATGGATGGTGTCCCTGCCTGTGGCAGGGGGGGCACTGGGGGGGCTTTGAGGTCCCTTCCCACCCAAACCAGTCTGGGATTCTAGGAAACATGCAGGCCCTGCTGGGTTCCCTGCGAGCTCCACGGTGCCGATGGAGAACAGAGTAGCCCAGGGAGGGGATTCTGAAGGGGAGAGGGGTCTTACGCTGCCCCACTACCCAGCTGTAGCTGTGAAATGTTTTCTCTTACAGCCTGGAGGGTGTTCTGGTTTTTCTTTCTTTCAGGTTAACCACTCCTCAGGAGAAGGAGGTGAAAGAGCAGCTGTGGCTGTTCCAGCTGGCAAGGACCATCCTGACCTGTGCCTGGCTTCGCTGGCGTACCAGACCTGGCTGTGGCTGGAAAAGTACTTCCGCCACTGCCAGAGCGGCCGCCGCTCGCAGCCCAGGGGAGAGAGCAGTCTCGGTGAAGACGAACACGCAGCTAAACTCTTTGTTTTATTGTGTCACTTGGTCATGCCAGAAAGCCACCCCAGCTTGAAGAGAGAAGGTGCGGATGCGTCTTCCTCCTCGGTTACAAGCTGCCTGAACAAAGAGCCAGGGCGCGACGCCTCATCCTCTGCTCTTGGGAGTCCAGGAGGTGGAACCTGTGAGTTTTCGGAAAGACAAACGTCAGGAACGACTACAGCGTACCTTGGCCCGCGAGGAGGTGTAGGCTACAGCCGAACAGCTCTCCCCAGGCAACCAGAGCTCGACCCACCGCCGCAGCGGTGTCACTCCTGGAGGTCAGCGACAGGCAGAGGCAGCTCCGAGTGGCGGAAGTGCAGCTCCTCGCTGCCGTCAGCAACAGGTAACTTCTTAAATGTCATTGTCAATGCTCAAAAGCCCCCTCAAACCATCCTGAACTGTGGGGGAGGGGCTGCTGTGCGCAGGGTGAGGGATAATGGCGGCAGAAGGGGAGTTGCTGCCCTTGCAGGGAGCTGTTCTTGAGTAACTAAGGACTTTCACCTCTCCTGAACTGTTTTAGCACGAAAGGAGCAAGGGTCCGTCGGGGATTCTGGGAAGCATGGCTAGTGCAGAACCCACACGTGCCACCGCAGCGGGCGAGGGGAGTGTAGGAGCGAGCCAAGCATCACTGCGTGCTTCCGCGCTCTCCTACGGCTGAGGTGAAAGAGGTAAGGAATACCGTTACGGGAAGCTTTGGGCTTTTAAACCACCCTTCTACGCTGTCTGGTCCTTAATGCTCCCGAGTAATTGAAGGTGGGTAGATTGAGATTGGGTATTGGGAAGGAATTCTTCCCAGAGAGGGTGGGGGGCACTGGGACAGGTTCCCAGGGAAGCTGTGGATGCCCCATCCCTGGGAGTGTCCAAGGCCAGGCTGGATGAGGCTTGGAGCAACCTGGGCTATGGAAGGTGTCCCTGCCCGTGGGAGGGGGTGGTACTGGGAGGGGCTTTAAGGTCCCTTCAACCCAAACCAGTCTGTGATTCTGTGATAATGGAGAACAAGGGCTGCAGAGCAGCAGCATCTCAAGTAACTCTGATAGAACCTCACCTTTACCCTTCTGTCCCAGTGGAGGACATCGCCACAGATGGATTATTGGGTTAGTAAGAGCTAAAGGAAACGGATTACCGCTTCCTGTAGCGGTGAGGTATTCCTTGGCTCTCTCAATCCTCAGCCCCATCTAAGCAGATGCTTTAAAGTGGGGGAAACGGAGCAACATAGTGGCTGTCTACTGACAACAGGACAACACGGAGCCTTTGCACGAGAAGCAAGCCACTCCACACAGGCTTAAATACCCAAGCCAGGCCTCGTCGGGAGTTAAAGGTCAGCTTCACACTGGAAAGGAGTTAAAATAATTAGCTAGCATCCTTCAACGTTTCTTGTGGCCATCTTTAAATTAACTGGTTTTTAAGGCATTGACATCAAAATGCCTCAGCTGCGCAAGTCTTCGCTGCGTTTTCACGGTGGTTGGTTGTTTCACCGCGGAGCAGCGAGCCCTGGAAATACAGGGCCATCAGGGTGGTGGGTTTTTTTGAAGGACAAGGGGAAATCCAAACCATCCTGTGTTGCCCCAGGTTCTCTCATTTGACAGAAAATAAAAATCAGGTGAATATTTAACTCCTTGGCTACTTTCTCCTTCCCCCCCTCCCCAGCCTCTAGCGGTGGTGGGAGAATGAGCAAAAAGCTAACGGGGCTCGGTTTTACCAACCTGGACTCTCTCTGTGCTCCTGGCAGCAGACTTGCCCTTTCGCGAGCTCGACATGCTCAGCGGCAGGAGTCCAAATCTTAAGGGATGGAAGAAAGAAACGCAGCCGGTCGCAGGGATGCGGGGATTCCGGACCCAGCTCCCCAGAGAGACGCGAGGATGCTTGCCAGAGCCGCCGTGCCTTACCTGATCTGGCTGGATGCTAACGGCAAGATGTTGTGGAGCTCCTGGGAGCTCGGAGCACCGCTCCTGCTCGTGTACTGGTTCTCCGTCCCGGTCAGCAAGCCAAAGAGGACCTAGGAGGCGGGAAGGAGCTGTCTGTACCTGGGGTCAGCTGCAGCCTACTGGCACGCTACAGTCTTTGTGACTGGCTTGAAGTCTGAACACAAAGCGTCTCCTTTCCCCGCCTAACTTGCTTTTAACTGGTGCTGCTCGTTGTCACCACAGTTCAGTTCTAGGCCTGTTTCAGCACTGCTTAACCTAATCAGCATTTCACAGGCTCCAGCGAACCCTGTTAGACAGATTCAGCCAACTCCACGTACGACGATGTGCTGTGCAGCCAGCTCAGCACGCTCCTCTTCCCTTCAGCTGGCACTAAACGCTCTCCCAGCAAGTGCCAGTAGTTATCTTCAGGCACTAAGCAGTTTGTAAAGCCACCCCAGCTGCCCTTCAAACCGCGTTTCGCGGCCCTGCTTCCTGATCCATCCCTTCCTTTTCCTCAAACTCACAGAGGTTCGCTGAACCAGGCGATTAAGGTTGCTGTTCAAGTGTGGAGTGAAAACGTCCAAGTCAAACGGATCTATGTGTCCCTCCAGGAAGTCCGTCACCTTCTCAATCCTACGAGCAGAGCAGAGGAGTCCCGTGAGGGGTTATGACCTTGCAGTTTCCAGCAGTGTGGTTTCACTGCTTAACTGTTCTCTCCAGGGGCATCCCCTGGCGATAGAGACCAGCCCGCTGTCTCTGAGCTGCAGAATCCCACCCCGCTTTCTACATTCCAAGGACAAGCTTAGTGTTGGAGATGATGTCAGAGCTTACAGTCTGCACCACCCTTCGCCAGTGAGGCCCAAGGGCACCGCTCCTGCCGGCAACGGGACAGGCTGTTGGTCTGAACCACTTTAGGGCCCTGCAAACCACCGCTGGTATCCAAACCCCGGAACCGTACCCGGAGTCGTGCTTGATCCTGCTGGGTTTTGCTTCCTCACTCTTGGCCGTCAGGATGATGCTCAGGTACCGCAGATCATAGAGTAACTGCAGAGCTCTGTTCTGTGTCATGGGAAAGGCGCCCGCTCCCTGCAAACAGGACAGTTGGGAACAGGGCTCTGAGGGCTGTCAAAGGACCGCTTCAAGGGAAACAGAACCACCAGCACCGCGAAACAACCAACCAAACCGTTCTGAGCACGTGGGCCGGGGTCTGACCCCTTTCTGCCTCGTTTCTGGAGGCAGGGGAAGGGTGTACTCGTCCTTTCCAACTCTCAGCAGCCAACGTTTTCTGCTCTGAAGGACGGGAGTGTAGGCAGCACCGTGTGTCCGCCGGCCCTCCCGCCCCACGTCAGGTGCAGCGAGGGCTGATCCCGCTCACGTACCTTCTCCCGCTTCTCTTCCACAAGCTTTTCGTAGGCAGCCAGCACTTCCGCCATGCAGGTCCGCAGCAGCTCCTGCAAGGTGACTTTGGGGAGAGTGTGACCGCCGACCCGGTTCACCTCTTGGCACAGGCTGAAGAGGAGGCACTGCACGTACCAGGATGGCTGTTTAAGAGAACGGTGTTATCTTCAGGTGGTCTGTGAGGTACATCAGTCCTCGTGATGGGAGCTTCCTACATCCTCAGCAATCATGCTGTGCCGCCGAGACCTGCCTACAGGGTGGCTCAAGTGTCTCACGGGGCTTTACTTCCTGACACACCAGACTTTTGGTTGCAGCAGTTCTCAAAGTCATGGAAAACCAGACTGGTTTGGGTGAGAAGGGACCTTAAAGCACCCCTAGTGCCACCCCCTGCCGTGGGCAGAGACACCTTCCACCAGACCAGGGTGCTCCAAGCCTCATCCAGCCTGGCCTTGGACACTCCCAGGGATGGGGCATCCACAGCTTCTCTGGGCAACCTGTCCCAGTGCCCCCCACCCTCTCTGGGAAGGATTCCTTCCTGATGGCCCATCTCAATCTCCTTCTTTCTGTTTAAACCCATCACCCCTTGTCCTGTCACTCCCTGCCCTTGGAAAAAGCCCCCCCCCAGCTTTCTTGTAGCCCCCCAGGCACTGGAAGGGGCTCTGAGGTCTCCCCGGAGCTTCCCTTCTCCAGGCTGAACCCCCCAACCCCCCCAGCCTGTCCCCATGGCAGAGGGGCTCCAGCCCTCGGAGCATCTCTGTGGCCTCCTCCGGACTCGCTCCAACCGGAATTCCCACAAGCACTTTTACCAGAGGTATCCACCTGAGTGTAGTCAGAACAGAATTGCTCTTTGTGCCTCTTCTGTCACCACTGACCCTGCTCTGACCTTTACCCCGGCTCCTTTATTTCCTCCCTCGCTCTTCTGCACTTCCCGACTCTCCTGAGCCCTCATCCAGCTGCTTTTTCCTTCAGAATCAACAAAACTCCCCTTCTGAGGTTCACTACGAAAGACTAACACCCTGCCCAGCTCCTCCCGTACCCTGCAAACACAGAACTCGCCCGTGTCTCGGCCCTCCTCGCCCTCGGCGAGTGGCCACCACCTGCTCGGTCACTGCCTGTTGTTCCTACCCCGCCACCACACCTAAGGAAAGCCGCCAGCCACGGTTCTCTTCAGCTTTGCACAGTCCCACTGGCGCAGCCCTGTCCTTAGTGCATCCAGTTTCCAGAAAATCTCTCTCCTGGGGGACTCGGTTTTACGGGATCTGGGCCAACCTCACTCATTTGAGTAAGCAGCCGTAAGTCACGTCCTTCCTCCGACCTCTGTCCTTGGGTATCGCCACGAGCAAATAAGAGCAGCGGGGATTGTTTGCCCTGTGCTCACGCCACCAAGCGAACTCGGCACCCCTTGACAAAGCCGTGGGTTTGGAAACCGACCCTTTCTCCGTGTTTACCGAGAGCACGTTCCTCCTACCTGCACAGGCAGCCGGATCTTCGACGTTACGCTGTTTCCAGACTCGGTCTCCTCCTGAATTTCAATTTCATCCCAGTTGGTGGCCGTGGCCAAGACAGAGCCAGCTGTATCGAGCAGCAACGTGCGCGTAAAGCACTGAACCAGACCCTGGAGAGCGAAACACAGAAGCACCCGGTCACAGGCAGCGCGGAAGGACGGGCAGCCTGCCCCTGCCCCCGGAGAGACCTGCGCCCCCCGCTCCTCCCCAGGGGACTCTTTGGGAGACCATCCCGCTGGATGCCACCTCGTCTCCCTGCAGGCTGACTGAGCAGCGCGGGGAGCTGTCGGCAGCGCTGACCGCGGGGAGCCGAGCGAGCGAAACCCACACAGGAAGCGGCTGTGACGGGAGAAGGCGGCTCCTTACTTTGGTGACGGCTGAGCTCCAGGTCTGGTAAGCAAACAGGCTCTGCTGCAGGAGCTCTGCCTTCACCCCCTGCCACTTGGCCTGCACGGGTGTCACTTCCTGGGCCTTCCCCTTCCCCAGCTTCTTGGCCGAGCGGGTTTCCTTCAGCGCTGTCTCCGTGCCGCCCGCCTGCCCCAGGATACACTGCTTCAGGTGAGGGCAGAGCTCAGTCAGGGACTGGCAGAGTCTCGCCATGAAGAGGACAGCGTTGAGTCTGGCATCGCTGGGAGCGTCCGCCTGCCCCCCCAGCAGGCTCTGGGCACTCTGGAGCTCTTGGCGCACGCAGTCCAGCACGTGATGGATGCAGGCGACGCAGCGGTCGCGGAGCAGCCCCTCCACCGTGCTGGCGTCGGCGTAGCGGTCGAAGGCAGAGCGAGGCTGCGCCGCGGGAGCGGCCTCCTTGGCAGCCGAGGGGTCTGCGGGGAGGTAGGACAGGAGGTCGTCCAACCTGGCCTTCAGCTTGGAGTCCAGAGCCGAGCAGAAGCTCTGCACGCACGGCGTGAGCGCCTGGGCCTTCATAGACAGGCCGCTCTTGGCGAACGGGCCGCGGTTCGCCACGTTGACCCAGGCGGCGTCGGAAGGCAGGTCGCTGGAGCTCTCCGACCACAGGAACAGGGCCACGTTGTGTTCGAACTGGATGTGCTTGCTCAGGGCTGAGGTGCTGGATCTGACTTCCAGTTCCTGCAAGGCTGAGGTGAGCAGCTGTTTGGAGCTGCTTGAGATGGAGTCAAACCCTTCTTGGGTCAGTGCCTGGAACAGAACCAGGAGGAAAAATAGAATTGAGTACCTTTTACACGTACTTCCTGCCACCTAGAGTTTAAAACACACACCTAGTGCTGCTAACAGGCACCGGTGGACTGTTTGAGACAGGAAGAGGGGGCAAAAAGCAAGGCTCCCGATGTACTGCTGCGGCAGAGTACCCACCTCCAGCCTGTCCAGGAAGAGCTGCTGCAGCAGGTCCTCCCAGAAGGAAGCAGGCTTGTCCAAAAGGCGCCGGCACACCGCCTCCCAGTTCTGGCTTATGGACTCGCTCGTCAGCAGCTCCCACACCGCGTCGCGAATCCCCGCGAGGCCCTTCATGCTCTTCACGTAGATGAGCAGGTTGCTGACCCCGGCGCGGATGTCGTCGCTGCACCTGAAGGCAACGTTTCACTCGGACACAGCCCCGGGGAAGGCAGGACATCAGCTACGTCGAGGTGGGGGAATTCTTAACCTGTCGGTAAGGCACGCGCCCACCGGCGGGAACCCTGGGCTGTGGCAGATGTTGAAATCGGAAGCACCGTGCCCTGGGAATGCCCCAGGAAAGCTGGCAGATGGGGAGGAGGGCAGGTGGGAGCACTGAGGGGGGGTTGCTGGGAAAACATCCCAAGGCAAACAAGCCCAGCTGGCTCCATCAGATACCAACACAGGCCTGAGGAGGCTGTTGGGGCAGGCAGGTGGCCCCAACCACAGGGCAAGGCACGGTGGGGTGGAGCTGGAAACTCTATAAAGGGGGTCTGGCTGCCCCCCCCTGCAGTCCAGGGAAGGACAGTGAGGAGAAAGGAGGTGCTGGATCCAGAGCCAGGTAAGGGATTTTCTTTTCATTCAGGCTGTGCTTGTTTGTTGGTGGTTATGGCAGCGTAAAGCAGCTCCAGACAACTCTCTCTGCACAGCCCAGGCGGTGTGTTGTGTCAGAGCGACACAGCCTGGCTGTTGGGCCGCTGGGGAGAGGCAATGCTGGGTGAGAAGCAGCAGAAGGCGCAGCCTGGCCAGAGTGAGTGAGGAATTAAGCGATTTTGGGTTTGCTTTGTGCCGCTGCCTTCGCACAGAGGCCGCGTGGTGGCTGGGAGAGCCCTGTGAAGGGGGACACCGTCACACTCACATGGCGAGCCACTTCTGCAGCGTGTCTCTGAGGTAGTCTGGGCTGATGGGGTGTGCCAGGGTCCGCAGGGCTGGCTGGAACTCCACCACGGACTCTGGGAGGTACCTGAACCAGCTGCTCAGCTTTACCTCCTCCTCCAGAACCCCACCTCTCCCTAGAAGAGTTGGGGGGAGCCAGCTCAGTATGGGGGTAACCTCCTGCCTCCAATCCTGGGCAGGCAGAGGCCTAAGGTAGAGCTGCCCAAACACTCACCTGCTGGGTGCTGGCCTGTGGTGCTCTCCAGGGTGGAGAAGAGCAAGCCACAGGGCAGGGCTGGATCCGGAGGCATCCCTTCAGGCATGGTGTAGAAAAGAGCATGAGCCTGGTACAGGGTGGTGGTCAGCAGCTCCATCAGTGAGCACACCTGAGCTTTTATACCTGCACCTGCAGAGAAACACCTTTCAGCCGAGGCAGCCCTTCAACAGAGGGGTGAGCAGCTCTGGGTGCCAAGGCCCGTGGTTCCAGGGAAGGGCTGGAGGGCACAGGACTCAGCCCCGTGCACCACCTGCTTCCCTGTAACAAATGGGCTTGGCTTAAGACCTTGAGCACTGTTAATTTTTGTGGTGTTTTGCCACAGTGGCAAAACCACTGCTGTAGTACGGTGACGCGGTTGCGTCCCCACCATCGTGAGCTTTACGGGGCTGTTCCGCCCGCTCTTCTGCGAGGCCAGAGGGAGATGGAGGGGAAGGGGTTAGCCTGATTGTAAAGAGGAGGCAGCCCAGCCATACTGACCGTGGTGTGGCTGGTTGAGAAGCTGCTGAATGGCCAGCTTCCTGGCCAGAAGGAAGTCGGCGAGGGCTTGGCGTGGAGAGCTGTCCTCCAGGAGCATGATGGCACACAGGGCTTCTGCCACCGCCTGGTCCGACACTGTCTGGCTCTTCAGCAGGGACTTGCTCTCCTGCAGGATAGTGGATCTGGCAAGGGAACGAGGCAGAGTCGCTGGTCTTGGTGCTTGACTGAGATAGTGGGTGCAGTTATGTGACAAACCACCACACAAGGATGTTTTCCCCTGGCAGAAGTGGGGCTATCTGGGTGTTATGGGACCGGGTGAGGAGTTCTTGTCCCGTGCGGCAGTGTGGCTGGCAGCGAGGGCAGTGGGGTCTCAGGTTATAGGCTCACAGAATGGTTTGAAAGGGACCTTAAAGCCCCCCCAGTGCCACCCCCTGCCATGGGCAGGGACACCTTCCATAGCCCAGGGTGCTCCCAGCCTCACCCAGCCTGGCCTTGGGCACTCCCAGGGATGGGGCACCCAGAGCTTCTCTGGGAAAGCATCCCACCACCCTCCTCGTACAACATTTCTTCCCAGTGGCCACGGAGCCGCCCGCTGTGGCCCACCTGAGGTGGCTGGCGGTGGCCACCTGCCGCAGGAGGATGGGGAAGCGGGCGATGACGGGGCTGCCGTGGGCACGGGGCGCTTCGAGCTGCAGCTGGCGGCGGAGGTGACCACCGAGCAGGTGGAGCCGGGCGGCGGGCAGGTACCGGCCGGCCTCCACGGCACCCCACACCTTCTCGGGGACGTCCAGCAGCAGCTTCAGCTGCGCCGCCGCCCGGTAGAAGCTCTGCTGAGCCGGCGGCCGAGCCTGCAAGGGGGGAGAAAAAGGGGGTCAGGGGGGCTCCGCGGCCGCTCCGCCCTCCCCGCCGCAGCCCCTCGCCCCTCTCACCGGCGCGGCGGGGCCGGGCCGGGCCGCTCCGCCCCGCTGGAGGCCCCGCACGGAGCCCAGGAGGCGCTCGGCGCTGAGGCGCATCTCGGCGATGGTGTCGGCCGCTTCGATGAGGTCTCGGTACCGTTCGCCCACCATCTGCCGCAGTTCCTCCCGCTTCTGCTCGATGCCGGCCCTCAGCCGCCGCTCCACCGCCCGCAGCTCGGCCGCCGTGTGAGCCTCGAAGAGCGCCTCGGCCTCCGCGCCCCGCGCCGCCATGGCTGCCCCAGCCCGGAACCGGGACGGCCGTGACGTGGACGCCGCCGCCGCCATCTTTGGGACGGGAAGGAGGGAGGGCACTTCCGGCTTGGCGTCAGGGGCGGGGCCTCCCTGGCCGCGCCCGGGCGTTGTTGCCATGGCGACTTGGCCCGGAGAAAACACCGATTTCTGATCTCTTTCTTTCTTTGTTTGGTCCGTTTCTCGGGGCGATGGGCCGGTCCCCGCGTCCTGCGGGTGCCGCTCTCGCTCCACACGCCCCGGGAGGCCCCCCCGGAGGCGGGGCGGGGGGGGATGCACTGCAGCATGGCTTCCTCTAACGGAGCGGGCCGCGGCCCTGCCTCAGCCGCCGGGGGGGGGGCTCCCCGTGAGCCCCGCATCCCCTCCCCGGTGAACTTACCCCACGGGGGACCTCCCGCTGCACCCCCCGGTGACCCGCCGGCCGGCAGCGCTAGAGGGAGACCCCGGGGTGGCGGGGCGGGGGGCCCGGCCGAGCCCCGAGATCTCCTCCCGAGGTGGGGGGTTTGTGGCGAGGGGGGCGGCGAGGCTGCCGTTGGGGGAGTGCTGAGGGCCCCTCCAGCAGCCCTGTGCTGCGCGCGCCCAGGTTTCCCCCCCCACTCCCCAACGCCAGGCTGCCCGCCCCGTCGGAGGTGGCTTTATTAAGCCAAAACAAGCCGTTTCCTGGCTCGGGTTCGGCGAACCCGCGCGGAGTGAGGGGTGTCCGTGGGGGCGCAGCGGGAAGGCACCCGCTGGAAGGAAAACCCCGCTCTGAAGAGCGTTTTGCTCTCCCCGCTCTCGTTAGACGGAGCTCCACCTTGGCGTGCCTGCCCTTCCGTCATCCTCCGGATTTTCCGAGGCACGCTCTGCTTTGTGCCTGCAGAACCCTCCCTGGGCCGCTCCTGCCTCCCCCTCGCCAGCCTTCGCACAGAGACTTCGTGTTGTCTGACGGGAACGCGGAGCCGGCCCTGCGTCCGCGCTCCCGTGCGCGTGCGGCGATGGCTGAACCCGACGGGGGGTTTCCCTGGAGCCACCGTCCGTGTTGAGCACCTCGTACCGACTCGGCCAGCTACAGCGCGGTGTAGCACCGAGCGCGGTAATTCCTTTCTCGAGGACGCTTGTTCCGGGAGGAAAATCCCACCGCAGCTCCGGGCCGGAGAGCGTCCAGCTCCGCGGGAGGTGCTGGTGCCTGGGGGGAGAGGCTGCTGGTAGAGGCTGGATTCGAATCCCGTAAAACGCTGTTTGTGTGGCAGATTTGGGGCCACCGAACCCCTGGGTGTTTGGGAGCGAAGCGGGTGTATCTGCGTGGGAGCTGTTGGCGGCAAAGCCGGCCTGGGCGGCGGGTCGGAGCCGGACCTGCCGTCTGTAGCAGAGCCGGGCGTGTTTCCCGGTAACGTGCCTCTCCAAGCACGCCCGCGCGTGTGCACCCCCCTCCCACGGCTGCTTTCTCCAGCAGATTGTTTAATCCACCGTTTCCCACACCCTTGCTCTCACCAAAACTGGCCCCGGGGGTGTTGCCATCCTGGGAAGAGACGCTCCTCCCGTCCGGCTGTTCCGAGTTTCTGTGACCCCGTGTACCCGGAGAGCTGCTGGTGGTCGTGCTTCACCCGTCACCCACCTCGTTCTGGGGTTGGTGCTGGCACAGACATGCCTGTACCTCAGCGACCCTGGTTTGTGCTGACCCGGGAGCGACCTTGGAGGGGGTTTTGGGCAAAGGCAGCTCTCCCGCTGCATGGACCCCCCGACGCTGAGACCACCCGTGGGTGAAGAACGGGTATTGCTCGCCAATGGGGCGGTGGATGTGGGGTAGAGCTGGTTTTGGGAGAGGGACTGGGTGTGAATTGTCGTTGGTGGGACTCCAGGGTTGGTGCCTCTTCTCTCTCGGATTCTTGGAAGAATCCAAGCCTGGGTTATACGCCGCCGCGCTCTGACACACACACAGACTCAGAAACTGTAGGAAAACTCTTTTACTTCCCTCCCACCCCATCTGCCACTCCCTCCCCGTGGCACAGACCGTGGCAGTCAGGAGCCTTTGCCGCGGGAAGGCTTAGTTCCACACCAAGACGCCGAGAAACGACCGTTAAGGGAGGAGAGCACGACTTAAAAGCAGAGAAACGCTCTCCGGCGTGTCCCAGTCGCGGCAGACCCACGCGCGCCGCAGAGCACAGCTATCGATACAGAGACGTGTATGTACAGGAGGTGGGCGGCGCGGTGCGGCGCTGCTGGGAGGGGGGCCGCGACCCCCGGATCGCTACAGCCCGCGTTTGGCAGGGAGAGGCTCTCGCGTTTCGTGGAGGCTAAGGCTCGCCTTCCCTTGCCCCGCGGAAGACGCCTGTCGATGGGACAGCAGTCTCCGTGGTCCCTCCCGGCTCGTGCACCAGCCCCACGGCACACGGGGAGGGCGAGGGGGAGCCAAGGGACGTCCGAGGGGCTTCTGTGTGCGCAGGGAGGGGGTGATCCAGCAGCCGCAGCAGAGCCGGGGCTGCGGGGTGTCTGTACAGTGTCAGGATAATAAACCCCTTTGCTGGCGTGTCCCGTATATACATATATGTACACCCGCCCCCTTCCCTCCTGGCCGGGGGCGGGATGGCTGGGGTGCCCGGGCTTTGCATCCCTCGTCTCCTTCTGGTCAGGATACGGCTTGAGGCAGGTTCCCCCCAACCCCAGCCAAAGCCTGGCTGTCCTCCTGCCCTGGCTTTCTGCAGTCCAGGTCCTGGAGCAAGCAGGGAGAAGGGCTGAAATCTGGCAGGAGACATGGGTACAAGGCTGGGGGGTCGGAGGCTGGCAGGGAAGGGTAGAGATGTCCATGGATTGGGCAGCAGCAGCTCTCGTTTTGGATCTGGTAACGGGAAGGCTGGTTTGGGGTCTTGCTGGTGGCCCCCACCTTGAGCAGCCCTGGGGAGGGCGTGTGGCTGGTGCAGCCCCAGGAGCAGGGATGGAGACACTCCCTGAGCAGTTTGAAATGGGCTCGTTCACAGCAATCCCCGAGACGCGGGAGTCGAGCCCCGCTCTAAAGCAGCGGCACGGATCCAGAGCCTGGGAGCTCTCCTAGCAGGGGATGGAGCTGGCTGGGGATCGCAGGCTGCGCCGCTGCCCGCGAGACCGCTCGTGCAGGTCCGGGAGGGACGGGACCTCTCCGTGGAGTCCCCATGAAAGGCAAAGCTCTTCCCGTTGAGATGGAAGGTCGGGAAGCCCCCCAGAGACAGGACAGTGAGGTTCACCAGGAGATCGTTGCTTTAAAGAAGTCCAAGGCAGCTCTGGTGCTGATGCGAGGAGCTGTAGAGATGCGACAGGAAGGCTCCAGGTCCAAACCCAGCGTCTCCCAGCCCGTCAGAGTGGGGTTTGGCTATCGAGCACCAGGGGCACTGGCCATCGCAGGCTTGGTCCGAGGCGGGCGCGGTCAGAAGTGCGCCCGGGGGTGACGCTCAGCCCAACCACAGCACCCAGCTTCACACCCCTGCCCCCCCCCCAGGGCTGAGGAAGCAGGGGTGGTGAGGATGCTTCCACATGGGTCAGTCCAGGGGGGCTCGGGAATGCTGCGGAGCTGCCCCTTGGCTTTGCTGGGGGCCCTCATCTGCATGGGGGGGAAGCCAGTGGCAGGGAAGTTGGCTTCTCATGGGCTTTGGGGGGGCCACGCAGGGGCTGGGACTGGCAGTCTCTTGCAAGGGCGACTTGCTGCAAGCACCCCTGGTGACAGCCCCAGCCTCGCTCCAAGGAGCTCAGGGCCGGATCCGTGCTCCCGGTGTACATGGGATCTCTACGGGACACGCGGGTCCCTGCTTCCCATCACCTCCGACTTGTGACAAATGTGTTCCTGCTGCTCCGGCCGGGCAGGAGCTGTAATTAATGTCACTTGCCCGGGGACAGCCTGCGTGTGCGGTAGCAGCGGAGTCACTCCAGCGCTTGCAGGTTCAGCCCTTTCACTCTGCAATAACCAGGAGCGATTTCTCATTCTGCCGCCAGCGGCCCTGCGAGGCTTTTCAGAACAGATCCAATACGAGGTCAAGTTCCCACTAAAATCAAGTGGCTGGGAAGGAAAACTCCGTTACTCGCAGCAGCAGCAGCGCTGCTGTTTATTAGTCAGCGATGAACCAGCAGAAGGTTTTATTCTGGTTTCACTGCGGGCGTTGGGCTGCGGTTCCCCCTCCCCACCTCACTCCACCGAGGCGGCACATTGTGCCCTCCTGCCCCTTCCCTGGGGGTGAGCTGTGGTTGTGGGGTGCCCTGGCAGCCCCTGGGAGGTGCCATGTGCTCCTGCCCTGCAGCATCCCACCTTGGTGTCTCTGCAGCATCCCGCTTTGGGATGTCGGTGGCAGCCCCCCCGCACCCCTTGCCTGCAGCCCTGTTATCCCCAGCCCGAGAGAGTCTCTGGGTGCAAAGCGGGGGAATGGGGTGTTTCAGATCACAGCCCGCTCGCACAGCTCTGAGCTGCCAGGAATGTCACTGCTGGGGCGGGTGTCACCCGGACAAAGCCAACCTGGGCACATGCAGTGCTGGGCATGGGTCCTTCCCAGGGCTGGAAAGCCGGCCTTTCCGTATTTTCAACATTAAACCGGCACAGGGACTCCTGCTGATGACTCCCGTGGGTGTACAGCCAGGAACAGGTACACCCCCTGCGCTCCCCTCGCCGTCACTCCGAGCGCTGGTGGCACGGGCGGGAGCAGGGCAAAGCCGGCTGCCAGCAGGTCTGGGTCTGGCCTTGGGGTGAGTGCTGTGGGCTGCAAACGGCAGCTCCTGTTGTGGGCTGGGGTCTCAACGCATCCCCCTCCCCACCGCCTCCCTGCCTTCCACACAAGTAGCTCCCTCACCGCCCACCGACTCTGAAATACCCAAAGCCCTGCTGACGCATCGCTGCAGCGGCGGCACCGAAGCCTCATCCCAACCCGGGGCTCCGGCTGCACCAGGCACGGCCATCACCATCCGGTATTTCGCTGTAGCGTGACACGCTGCTTGGGTTTGAATTCCTGCAGCATCAGCAGGGCAGCCTGCGCTGCCTCGGCGCCCGCGGTTGGCTTTACATCCCTCAGGGAAGTGGGTGCAGGGATGCGCTCGGCGAGCCCGGCGCAGGCAGGTGCCTGCGTGGTGCCCACGAGGATTTAAATGCCGAAACGCGTTCCTCGGGGGAGCAGTAAGTAGTTAAAAGCAAATATATGCTGACAGTGCCCTGCTGTGCCCCGCAGAAAGCCCCTGCATCCTTAGAGCCGGTGCTGCCATGCCGGAGCCATGCCCAACGGAGCTGTGCTGGGGAGCAGGCGTCGAGCCTGGCACTGTGCCCTTTTTGGGGGGCTGGCGGGGGATGCTGGGGTGACACGTGTGATGCCCTGGGCACACAGACTCGCTGCAGGGGCCTGGCAGAGCCTCAGGAAAACTTCTCCCGGAGCAGATGCTCTCGGAGCATCGAGCTGGGGGTACGCGGCTGGGGAAGGTGGCACCCCAAAGCGGGCAGCACCCCACGGGCAATGCTCATCCTCATTCCCGCATTGCTTGCAGCATGAGGGGAAGGCTCCGCGTCTGCTGGTGATGGAGCTGGTGTGGGGACATCAGGGTGGGATGGGAAAGGGGAGGGGGAGCGAGACTCGGAGGTTTTCTCCACCTAAAGCGCTGCGTTCCCACGGCTCAGCTCTGGAGCAAGGAGCCTGTGAACAGAGTCCGGCCTCTGGCACAGAAACTGCTCTGGGTGCTCTGGCAGGAAGACGGCACTTCTCCCTCTCCCCTGGGCGTTCCCTCGTGCTCCCGCTGCCGAGGAGGGGGGCTTCGCCGGGGCAGCAGCTCCCCAGCCCCGGGTTTGCGCACTGAGCTGGAAGGGCAGAGGGACATGGGCAGAGCCGAGTGCTCCAGGACGGTCTGGAGGAGATAAATGCAGCAGGTGCCCGGACAGCCCCGCCACCCCTCCCACTGCACCCTGTGTCCCCCCCTTGCCCCCCTGCGGTGCAGGAGGGGGCCTGGATGTGTGCTGCCCTACTCGTGCCTTGGTGCTGCACGCCCTGTCATCTGCTCTGCCCGGTCCCATCAGCTCGGACAAGGTGAAGTCCCCAGCACCCTCCCGCCTCCCGTTCCCCCCTCTCCATCACCCCTTCCTCCAGCGTGACTTGCCTGGAAGGAGCAGGGCGGGCGTCACCGGCAGCCGGTCGATGCTCACCCCACGCCGTGGGGCTGGCAGCCCCAGTCCCAGCGATCGGGGAAGGACAAACCCAGGTGTCCCCCAGGTGCAGGAGCAGGGATGTGCCAGGGTGCTCCAGACCACTGGAGTTTTTCCTGCTGTTTAAATGCTTCCGAGGATTTCCCACCAGGGACCGGTGCCGGGCGATTGTGCCGCAGCTGCTGACCCAGCCCAGCTCCCTGCAGAGAGCCACGATCTCGGCCGCCAGTGTAGCCTGGCACTGACCGTGAGCAGATGCGGGCAGCAGCGGCTACTTGGGAGGGAAAAAGGGGGAAATCCTCTATCCCGGGAGAAAAACCTGCGGGCAGGTGACGTCAGGGCGGGAGGAGGGTTGGGGCTCTCCTGCAGCGGGAGATGGCGAGGCTGGAGAAGGCAGGGTAGGAGCGTAGTGGGAGCCTCCATCCTGGTGTGCCGCCCCCGGGCAGGGCAGCAAGCGATGCAGTCACACAGCAGCGGGGAGGCAACGGAGTGATTTGTAAGCCAGGCAGAATCCAATCCCAAATATCCTGGTTTCCTCGGGGAGGGTGGCCGCAGGGGCTCTCCGAGGAGCTCCCTCCGGGTCTTGGCCATCTCGGTGGTGGCACACACCCATGGCCTCGGCTCCTCCCGAGGTCACCCGGCTGCGCGTGCATATCCGTGTGCGAGCACCCGTTTTGGGGCAGAGCACCCAAAGTCAGCCGGCCCCGAGGGTGATGCTGGGGAAGCCAGCGGAGCCACCCCAGCGACGGCTGAGGCCCACGGTGGCACTTTGGTGTCGAAACACGCTGCATTGCTACAAGTTGTCTTTGTTTTCCTGGCGAGGCAGCTCCTCTTGATCCATATCCCAGCGCTTGAAAGCCAACCAGCTCAGGAGGAGCCCAGCCGAGGACCCCCGCCGGGGCGCGCACCGCTGTCCCCTAAGCTGGCTCTCCTGCTCTGACTCCGTACGTGCCACCACCCTGCCGCAACTGGGAGCAAGCGGGGAGAGGAGAGTGAAGGAAGGCCACCCCCGCTGTCCCCTCAGATGCTCGTCTGCAGGTCGCCATTGAGCAGGGTCCTTTGGGTTTCTGTGGTCTCGTTCAGCCTGGATTTGTCCTGCTTGCTGTCGCTCCGGTCCGCTTCGTCCATGCCGCTGACCTTCACCAGGCAGAGGACGTTCTGAAAGCTCTTCTTGAAGTTGTCGGACAAGAAGGCGTAAAGGATGGGGTTGGCGCAGCTGTTGGCGTAACTGAGGACCACCACGAAGTCGAACATGCCTTTGAGGACGGGCGTGGGCACGATCAGGACGGAGACTGAGGAGACGTTGAAGATGTAGAAGGGGAGCCAGCAGAAGATGAAGACGGCGACCACGATGGAGACCATCCTGGTGACTTTCTTCTCGGACTTTTTCCTCTTGGAGGAGCCCACTCTGATGCCCGAGGACTTGACTTTGATAATGATGAACAAGTAGCAAAGGCAGATAATGGTGAGAGGCACCAGGAAGCCCAGGATGAAGGTGTAGATGATGAAACCTGTGTACCAGGCGCCCGACTCTCCCGGCCAGATGATGGTGCAGCTACTCCTGCCGTGATTATGCTGCACCCCAGCATAAATCATGATGGGCATGATCACCAACAGGGAGACTCCCCAAACGGCCACATTGATCATTTTGGCTGTCCTGGGCCGCCTCCACTTGGCAGATTTAATGGGATGGACGACAGCCAGGTACCGGTCAACGCTCATAACCGTCAAGCAGAAGATACTGGTGAACTGGTTGATCCCATCCACCGTCATGACAATTCTGCAGATGGCTTTGCCGAAGGGCCAGTGTACCAGGGCGACCTGCATGGCCAGGAAGGGCAGGCCGAGCATGAACAGCTCGTCCGCGATGGCCAGGTTGAGGATGTAGATGTTGGTGATGGTCTTCATCTTGGCGTAACGAAGGATGACGTATATCACCAGCGTGTTGCCGCACAGCCCTACGATGCAGACCACGAAGTAGATGAAGGTGAGGATGGCGTTGCTGGTCAGGTCAAAGTGTTGGCCCGTGGCGTTCTGCGACGCATTGGTGGGCGTCTCCATGGAGAAGTTGTCGAAGGGGGAAGCTGGGGAGAACCAGAACGCGGTCGTGTTGGGCAGCTCGTATTCCAGCTCCATGGCTCTGCTGGTCCCCAGGCACTGCTGGTTCAGAGGAGCAGAGATGTCATCTTCCCTTGCTCTGGGGATGGGGGGGGGAAGATTCTAGAAATCAGAGAATAAATAGAAATTAAGGGATTCACGGGGAGGATTTTGCCCATCCTGATGGCAAGCTCCATGCGAAGAGATGCTCCCTGGAGGGTGTCTCCCCAACCAACCTCCCCCATCTCCCCTCCGGAGCCCGGGCGCTCTACCCTGGACACACCACAGCTCCTCCAGACCCCGGCCACACCGGAGTCCTTGTGATTCCCAAAATCCACCCGGTGAGTCGCCGGTGGTGATGCCCGGAGCACCGGGCACTGGGGAAAAACCTTTTTCTGTGCCTTGCCGTTCGGTGGGGCGTCAGCCCCTGCCCCCCCCCGGCCACGATCCGAGCCCGGACAGGGCACCCCGAGCCCGGACGGCTCCTGCGGATGCTGAGCTCGGGGCGTGGGCGCAGCCCCCCCCCCGCCCGGGACTAGTCCCTCCGCTCTCCCGAGCCCCGGGCGGTGCTGCCCCGGGCGCGGCCTCGCCGCTCACCTGGTCCGGCCGCCGCGCCCCGGCCCGGCGGGCAGCGGGAGGCGCCGGTAGCGCCCGCCGCTCCGCACGGCTCCGCGCAGCTCCGCGCACCCGCCGGCCCCGGAGCAGCTCCGCCGCCGGACCCAGCGCACCGGCTGCGCCCCGCCCCGCGCGGGGCGGCTCTGCGGGGCCGGGGCGGGGACAGCCCTGCCCACCCTGCGCTGCCCACCCTGTCTGCGCTGCCCACCCTGCTCTATCCATCCTGCCCACCCTGGCCACCCTGCGCTGCCCACCCTGGCCACCCTGCACTGTCCACCCTGCCCTGTCCACGCTGTCTGTGCTGCCCACCCTGCTCTATCTATCCTGCCCACCCTGCACTGCCCACCCTGCACTGCCCCTGCTGCCCACCCTGCTCTGCCCACCCTGCCCACCTTGTGCTGCCCACCCTGGCCACCCTGCACTGTCCACCCTGCCCTGTCCACGCTGTCTGTGCTGCCCACCCTGCTCTATCCATCCTGCCCACCCTGCACTGCCCACCCTGCCCTGCCCCTGCTGCCCACCCTGCTCTGTCCATCCTGCCCACCTTGTGCTGGCCACCCTGCACTGTCCACACTGTCTGCACTGCCCACCCTGCTCTATCCATCCTGCCCACCCTGCACTGCCCACACTGCTCTGTCCATCCTGCCCACCCTGTACTGCCCACCCTGCCCTGTCCACCCTGCCCACCCTGCGCTGCCCTCCTTGTGCTGCCCACCCTGTCCACCCTGCCCGTGCTGCCCACCCTGCTCTGCTCACCCTGGCCACTGTGCACTGTCCACCCTGCTCTATCCACCCTGCCTGCGCTGCCCACCCTGCTCTATCCATCCTGCCCACACTGCACTGCCCGTGCTGCCCATCCTGCCCTGTCCACCCTGCCCTACTTGTGCTGCCCACCCTGCCCTCCTCTCCTCTGCTCTCCTCTGCCCAATGTGCCCTCCCTGTTTTGCCCACCCTGCTCTGCCCATCCTGCTGCTCTCAGCGCCCCCCGCGCCTGCCCTGCTGTGCCCACTGCTCTACCAGCGCCCTGCCCGGGCACCTCGGCTGGCCTGCGCCTCCGGCTGCTGCTCCTGAAGGTCCGTCTGGTCGTGCTTTCCCGGGCTTTGCCCTTGGAGCGGAGCCTCTCCTGCTCGCAGAGGCTGTTGGTTTACAGTGAAGGGTGCCAGGGGCATGTGCTGGGGGTGCTGTGCAGCTGGCGGGATGGGTGCAGGGTCCCTGCTCCACCCCAGAGCGGAGAGGAGGAGCACTAAGAGTTTGGGGGGAGATAACCTCTGCTCTGCTTTGTTTGAGATCTTGAAAGCAATTAAATCATAGCTATTCCCCCCCTTCCTATCACTTATCAAAGAGACAATAGAAAGCAGGAAATTAAGAGTGACTTGGAACAAAGAGCCCAGCGCGAGGGGCCGGGAGGTTCTCCTGTGCACTTAGCCGTCCACTTCCCAAGGTGGATCTGAAGACACACGGTCCTGGAGCATGAGTGGGAATCATTATCGGCCTCCTAAACCCTTAGGAGGCCGGGAAATCTCCTGGTATAGATGACATGGAAATTATTACCCCAGTGAAAGCGCAGGAAGAGAGGGGATAGGGAGGAAGACAGTTTGGCTGATGTGGATGGGGATCCGATCTCTGCCGGCTGCTGGGGTGTCCCGTTGAGCGCCACCTGTTCAAGCCCCAGGGGCAGCTCCCTAGGATGCTGCTCCAAGCAGGGTGACTACACATGGACCTGGGGACCTGCTGGAAACACAGGCAGAGGCGGGGGCAGAGCAGAGATGTTCCCGACACCGGGGAGGAGGGAGTGCCGCCCGCCGGCGTGGCACAGGAGAGGGTTTTGATGCCTTGTGACCTTTACACAGTTGTCTCCCCCTCTCTCGGCTGGTTCCTGTGCCCAGGAGGGATGTTCTGGCCGTTCCATTCCCTCAGAGCCCATTGGCAGCCATCAGCAGCACTGGGAAGGGCAGTGTAAAGCCTTGCTGTGTGCATTTCCAGCGCTGCATCCTTGAATTTCTCCCTTGTATAGGTGACGCTGTCACATTCCTCCCTTGGGTCCCTGGGCACGCAGCCCTGTGGTCAGCAAGCCTTGCTCGTGCCAGGTTCAGGTGCTGCGGTCCCCCTCACACGGCACCCAGCCCCCAGCCTGGTGCTGAGCATTGTCCTCCCGCTGTGCCGGGGGGCTGCAGCGGTGGGCACCTCGGACAGGGTGAGTGCAGGGATCCCAGAGTGTCTCTGGCCAGCTGTGGGGCTGCTTGGGGGGGCTTCAGCTTCCCTCTGCCCTTCGCTTTCACCTCCCTGGGCAGCTGGCATTGGATGCAGAGGCCAGGGAGCTGTCTGAATTCAGCCAGCAAGCTCGTTTGGCTAAAACCAGATCTGATCTGCATTAAAAAACCCAAAAACTAATAAAATGATGGGCCAGTGTGTATTAAGGGGCTGATCTGAGCTGATATTCATCCCGCCAGGAGTGCAGGAGCAGCCAGCAGAGTCGGGAAGCCGTTCTTGAGCCTTCGGAAATGATTTTTGTAATTCTGCTTAGGTTTAGGGTTGCGTTACAGCCTAGCGCAGAGGCTGCTCTCTACCTCTGGGTGGTCCCTGGTTTGGAGAGACGTCGTTTTAGCCCAGCAGCTGGTTTGGTGCTGGCAGATAAACTCCTCTTTGTCCTTTCGCCTGGGAAGCATCCACCCTGCTGAAAAGCGATTTACTGGCAGGGCTGGATATAGGAGAAATGCACAGCCTCTTCCCACACGGCTTCGACGGCCGATACAACCCATGGGAGAGGGGCATGAGGATTACATGACCACAAAGAGGTTTTTTTTAAGTCCTTCCAAGTTTCCTGCCATCCATTCCCAGCTGTTCTGCAAGATTCCCTGTGGGAAAACAGCGCTTTCGACCCCTGTCCTGGAAAGGAGTGTTGTAAGGAGCTGGGGGTTTGGTTGCCAACGGAGGGGTAGGGTGAGCCGGCCTTTATCCCTGATACATGGAGGGGAGGCAGCGGGATCTCCGGTGTTTTGCAGGGTTGAAGGAGGCTGTGTTGGACTGAGAGGGCTCTCTGACGGTGGAGGGGAACTGGGGGAACTGGGAGGCAGCTGCCGCTTCCCAGCAGACAGGAGGGGGAGGATTTGTTCCTGAGCACAGCTCGCCCCACAGCCTCAGCCACCCCATGCTGATGGGGGAGACATGGGGGTGCAGGGTTTGGTCATCCATTTTTGGGTCCCAAGTGGGTGCCGTGGGGCCCCCGCGCATGCCCTGCGGGCCTCAGCGCTGCCCGTTGCTGTCCCTGGGAATGCCCCTGCCCACAGCCCTTCTGCTGGTCCCTGCCATTAATGACTGATGGCAGAATGCCGGGTCATGGCTCTGGACCAGTTTGTGCTGGGGTTCAGGTCCCTGGGGGTTAAAGCTTCCTCTCCCCTCAGTTCCCTGGCTGTGGTGTCCCACGGCAGGGTGGGAAGGACCTTTGCAGGGAGTGAAGCGATGCCACGCAGCCTTGCTGGCCCCGTCACTGTCCTCGCTCCCCGTGCACAGGGTGCAGCGTCAGCCCGAGGAGCCCCATGGCTTGTCATCACCTTGGCAGAGCCGGTGGCACTGCTGGGGAGCATTCCTGTGCACGGGGCAGCCGTGGCCAAGCCTGCTCCTCCCCGGCATGCCACCCTCGGAGGGACCCCGCCATCCCGTGTGGCTGTAGGGACAGGGCCATCACAGACAGAGGTGGCTGTGGTGTTTCCTCTGCCATGGGTGCTCTGCATGGCTCTTTCCCTTCCCATCTCCAGCCAACAGCCACGAGCAGCGTTGGTGGCTCTGCTGACGCCCGGCTGGAGGCTGCCTGGCTCAATTACAGGGATGTCTGGGATGGGGGAGGATTTGCTCTCTGCTAATTACCCAGACAAACAGGCCTGCACCGTCTCCCCGCACCCTGGGGCAGGGCAGAGCCAGGCCGGTTGCTGTCGGACAACATGATCTAATGGAGCAGCGTCTGCAGCGGTGATTGATGGAGAGGGAGAGGTGCTGGCGCCTTCCCCAGCATCCCGCTCCGACGCCACGGGATGCAGGTTTCTCCGCAGCCCCGGAGGGTCGGAGGCTCTCCTGGGAGAGCCCTGCACCCTCCACACACGGCTCCTTCCCCGGGGCTGCCTCCATCTCCCCCCAAGACCTCCCTGCAGACGGCTCCTTCCTCACGCCTCTCCCATTCTCTCCCCGCTGTTATTTGCCTCCGTAATTAGTTTATTGATCTCCGCCGAGGGTACCGGGCTGCAGTGAAAGCTGCCGCACGCGTTCCCCCTGAATCATATCGCTAACCCCCCGATGCTAATGAGCCTTTGGCAACCACGGACTCAAATCTCTGCTCCTGCCCGTGTCTCTCCCCGCTGTGCCTGGCTTCTTGGAGGGTTGTGCGCACTAAATCGGGACTTAACAGCGCTCCGCGTTTGGCAGGCAGGCTTCCTGCGCCGGCTTGAGATGTCAGGGTTAGCTACAGCACGCACCGATCCGCCGGTACTCGCGTCCCCTCGTGCTCAAAGCAGCCGGGGGGCACGCCGCAGGGACCCTGCGCTCCCCCCCGCCCTGCACCGGGGCTCTTCCATCACTCGCCGTGAGCCCGAAGCCAGCACAGGGATGTGTAAAGCTGTCACTTTGTGCCCTGTGACTAATAGGTGACATTAGCTCGTGGGATGGAGGTGGCGTGTCCCTGCCTGGCGCTGCCTGCGGTGCTGTGCTGCTCCCATGCCCCATCCCTGGGACATGTCTGGATGTCCTCGTTCCCTCGGCTGGGCAGCCGCCTTGGTGCCGGTCCAGGCTGGCTCCATCCACTGTCCCAACTTGACACAGATGGATTTGCGTTGGGAAAGAGCCGGGCCACAAGCCCAGCGTGGGGAAAGGGGACAAGGCCGGAGCAGAGGGACTTGCCGTGCCTGGCGAGGGGCATGTCTGGGGCATCTCCAAACCTGCCTCATGCTGCGGTGCCCCGGACCATCGCTGTCCTGGGATGTGTCTCCGCACCCTCTGCCTGTCGCAGCTTCCCTGGATGGTGCTGAGCAGCGTGATTGCAACAAAACGGCGGGATTTGGGTCCTGGCTGCCTGGCGATCCCTGGGCTGGGGCTGTGGTGCTGCCCCTGCAGCGTCTCACATGCCTTCATGAGAGCGATGGCACAAGAATTGTGCCCCTTTTCTTGCGTAAAATGCGTTTTAGGGAAGGCGTGGTTGCGAGTGCCGGTCTCATCCTTCCTGGTGCTGCTGCAGACAGGGGCCAGGCGGGAGCTGCCAGCCCTGTGATCCCAGGGAAGGTGACAGTGGAGGTGTCCCTGCACGCAGCCATGTCACCGGGGAAGGGGAGGAGTGAGTGGATTTTGCTGATGCTTCTGCACGGAGCCACTCTGCCATCGCCGCAGTCCCCATTGCCCAGGGCTGCCCACGCGTCCCCAGGCAGGGACGTCCCTGCCAGCCGCCCCCAGCCCATGGCAGTGGGCAGGGCAGCCGTGTCAGCCGTGTCCCCACGGCCAGCCCTGCTGGCTCGCCAGCTGTCCCCAGCCCTGCCAGCGCCTCCGTCACAGCCAGCTGGGGGACCTGGGGCGGCGGGGGGAGCTCCCTTTGCTCTGTCCCCGCGTCCCTCCCAGCTGCCACCTCACGATGCATCTGCTTTGTTCCAGGAGCTAATGAAGGATGCTGGCAATTAGAGGGGGAGATTGATTAAACCCTAAATCAAGGAGGTTTCAAATGGCCGTGACCTTTCCCAGTTGTGCCAGGGGAGGCTGGTTAAAGGCTGTTCCAAGACAAACACTCTGATAAAGAGGGGTTATGTTGCAGAAGAGCTGGATGTGTCCCGCTGCCACCACCCTCCCCCCCCCACCTTCTGGCCTGCAACAGGAGGCACCCCCAGTTCCCTCTGCCCCACGGCCTTCGGCATCAGCCCCTCTCCCTCCTGCCAGCCAAGGGAGGAATCGCTGCTGGAGCTGGCTCTGCCCCCAGCCCATCGGGGGCTGCTGGCTTGGCCACCCTGTGCCCCGTGATGGTGCTTTGTGGGGACGTCAATTGGTGGGAGAGGACACAGCGATGCCCAACGCACCCTCCAAAGGCTGTGCCCGGGGTGGATGCCAGTCGTGGTGGGTGGGGGGGTTGTTTCCCAGCGGGCTGCCGCGTGCTGATTATTAAGGTGGGACCTCTGGTTGTTAATGAGCACGGACACAGCTCATCACACCAACGGCAGGGCCATTGAGTGGTAAGAAGGGGCACCGTCAGCGCACCCCAATTCAAAGACCAGGAGCTGCCCTTAACGCAGCCCAGCGGGAAGCCCTGCCCGGTGGGGGTCACCTTGCCGCGGGGGGCTGAGCCGTGGGCGGTGGTGGCAGTGACAGCTCCCCCCCCTCCGCGCAGCCTTCGCCTTGTCGCGCCCTCCCGCGCCGCCCGCCCGCGCCGCTCTCCCGCTGCCTCGCCCTCCCGAAACGCAAAGCCGCGGGCGGCCCGCCCCCGCCGCGTTCCTATTGGCGGCGGCCGCGATGGTGGGCGGGACTGCGGCGGCGACACGTGTGCCGGTACCAGGAAGTGGCTGCGGGGCCGCGGCGGGGAGCGCCGGGTGGTGAGTGGGGCCGGGGGGCGCCGGGGTCTGGGGGCTCCGCGGAGTTCCGGGAGGGGTGCGGGAGCCCTGGGCCTGTCTTGCCGGCTGTAGGTCCCGAAGGTGCAGGGCGCGGGATTCAGGGCCGAGCTGCCCTCCGTGGGGTCTGGGGGGGGGCCTGTGGGGTGTTGGGGTTCCCTTGGGGGCTGGGGGCGCCGGGGGGTGCGGGCTGGAGGAGGAGGAGGGTGTCTCCCTATCCCCGGGGCCGGCCACCGGTGGGGCTGACGCGGGCAGGTGGGTGGGGGGCTGAGCCGGACACCCACCCCGCAGGTTTGGCAGCGGTGCTGGGGCACGGCCGGGGCCCGGGAGGGCCGCAGGAGGCCACGGTGTGTGTATTTCCTGTCTATTCATGTATGAACACAGGTGTGTTTTTATGTATTTACATGTAAATATGTAAATATGCGTGTATTTGAATGTATTTATATGCCTATATTTACGTACATGGGTGTATTTTCCTATCAGTGCTGCTCCCTGGGCCATTCCCTGGTGCGTGGAGCGCGGGGTGCTCGGATAACCCCCCCCTCCGCCCCTCAGCAGCCCCTCAGACGCAGCCCTACGCCCTGTTTTGGTGCCCCATCCAGGGACTCGTTCCCCTTTTCGCCTTGTCCCGGGGTGCCGGTGGCTCAGCGTCACGGGGAGCCGGGTGTTGCGAGGGCGTTCGCCTTCAGCGCCCGTGAAATCGGTTTTCGGCACAAAGGAGCGCCACCGAGACGTGGGACGTGAGGCACGTGCCTGGGAACCGCCCGGGGACGTGGGACGAAGCGTCCCCTCGCTCGGTGAGGTTTTGGTACTGTTTGTGTTTCCCCAGAGCTCCGCTCCCCAGAACGAGCAGGGGGCTGTGCGCTGGATGGGGTGTGGGGCATCCCGTCCTTCCATGGCCCTTCCCGCTCCTCTGAGCTTGGATTAAATTGCAAAGCCTGGCTTAGGGGAAGGGAGAAGCTTAGAGAGGTGTTGTCACCTCCTTTGGCGAGGAGGGGTTGGGCTGCGCTCCCCCGTTTACCAGGGAGGAATTTGGGGGATGCTCTCTAAGCACCAGGCGCTTCTCCTGACGCCCCTCGTCTCTCCTAGGTCAGCATGATCCCGGGGCACGGGCCGGTGGTCCAGTCGGTGCTGGGGACCTTCCTCACTTGGGGGCTGACGGCGGCTGGCTCTGCTCTGGTGTTCGTGTTTTCCAGTGGGCAGGTGGGTGCCGGGGTCGTGTCCTCCATCCCGGGGAGGCGAGCGGGATCTGGGACGGGGGGCTGAGCTGGTCCCAAGCGTGAGGGACTTGACGTGGGTCCTGGGGCAGGAGGAGGAAAAATCCGGCTCATTTCTGTCCCGTGTATCAACACAGAAGAGGAAAAGGAAATCAAATTCCACCCTGGGCTTTGGTATGTGCCCAGGGTGTTTGGGAGATGGGGCAGAGCCGCAGGCAGGGCTCTGTGTTCGGAACAGCAGGTTCTCCTCCCGTAACCCGGTTTTGCTGCCACGTCTCCAGTGCGGGATTTGGGTCAGCCCGTGCCCGGAACAAGCAAAGTGCTGATCTTTAAGTCATCTTGTATTCCAAAATTAGCGGCCCTCCTTGCTGCTGTTTTCAAAATTGCCTGGCTGAATGTATTATTTATGCTTCTCTCTCGTGATGATTTATTCAGGAGTTGGTTGCAGAGTGAGGTTCCCCTTGCACGTTGGTTTTCTTCCTGCGGGAAGGCGATGTGCTGAAGAAGAAATAGCGGCCCTGGGAACGAGGCGGGCGGGATACGTGCCGGGTTACTGCCAGAGGAATGACTTTGTTCCTAGCAGCCTGTTAGAGGAGTGAACGTTTTCAAGGGGCGCGGATGGGCCAGGGGAGTTGCGGGTTTACCTTCCCGCGTCCTCGGAGCGTTTTGGTGTGGATGGGCCGAGCCCAATCCGGGCAGTTTTGGTGCACTGAGGGTTCGGGGCGGTGGGTGCCGTCACCCCGGGGCGGTGGGCTGCTTGGTGTGAGGAGCACGGCTCTTGCCTCCAATCACTTGGGTTGCAGAGATGGGGAGAAGATGCCCTCGGTGCGCTGGCGTGGTTACGGCGTGGTTTGTGGCGTGGCTGCACCACGCTGCTTCGGCCGCGAGTAAATGACCTGGTTTGTGTTTGGTTTTGTTCTTGCAGAGGCGGATCCTAGATGGGAGCTTGGGCTTCGCCGCAGGGGTAAGTACAGCATCCTTCTTGTCTCTGCCTGCCTTCTGCCGACACCCCCGGAGCCCCGCCGCGCTTCCTTGGGCTGCCTGCTCACGTTAATATTCCCTGGGTAATTGCCTGGGGTGCGGGTGAGGCTCTGGTCACGTCTCGGTGCCGCTTGGGCGCGGGTGACACGAGGAGGGTCACGAGGACGTCGAGCTGCTGCCCATGCTGGATTTAGCTCTTGAGTTAAATTCTTCTCATCTCCTTGGGCTTCTGAACCGTTCCCCTCGGAGCACTGGTGCGATGACGATGGACAGGAGCGTCCTTGTCCTGGAGGCCAACGCGCCTGCGTTGTGCTTCTCACTCTCGTGGGTGCTCTAAGCCCTAGGGGCAAGGAGGAGTAAAGGCACGGAAGCTCTACGTCGGGGGTGCACACTAAATTTGGGGCTTACTGTGTCTTTTTTCTAGGAAGATGTGAAACTGTGCGGCTTGAAATTGTGCTGGGGGTTGTGAATGTAGACCACCTCCCGCTGCCCGGCTGCTGGGGTGACGGGGGGCAGGTGGAGGCTCTTTCAGACTTGTTAAATCACTGTTTGTTTTCCTTGAGGTTCTGGAATGTGCCTGAGAGCCTGGGGGATGTGCTCTGGGTGGAGGGTGCGTCTTCCCCGGGCACAGGGCTCTGCCAGGTCCCTCTCGCTGTGTCCAGCACAGGCCACACTGCCGGGTTTTGGGGTGACCCAGGAGCCCAGCAGCGCGGGTGATCCGTCCTGCAGCGTGACGCTTGCGCCGGGGCTGGGCGTGGAGTGGGGCTCCCGTCCTCCCTGTGCGCCCCAGACACTGTGACCATGCCGGTTGAGCTGCAGTTTGACTGTTTCCAGCTCTGGAGAACAGAGGTTTTCTGCTCCTCCTGAAGCAATCCCAGCGGCACGGAGCAAGATCCCGCTGCGGTGGGGGACACGGAGCGCTGCGAAGCTCCGTTTGCTCCCTAGCCAGCTTTCCTGGGACGTGCCTGCCACCTGCTAATGAAGTGAATAATTCAGCCCTGTTGGGCCATCATTTATAAATGAATCGCGTTAGGAATTGCCCGTTCTGGAGCTTTCCTCTGCGGTTTGATTTCCGAGCTGTTTTTCCCCGGGAGACACACCCTGATCCCTGCAAGCCAAGTCGGAGCCACTTGTGTGGTGTCGGGAAGATGCTGCTTGGCGACAGCGTGGGCTGGGCTGTCCCTTCGCTGTGGCACTGCTGTCTCCCGAAGCGGCTGGTGTCACCATCCTGCGGGTGGGGGGTCCCGGGGCACGGTGGGGTGTTTGCCCCGGCGCGGGGCTGTCCTTGCCGCGGCCACCGCGTCGCCGTGCCAGGAGCCGTGAGTCATCCCTGCTCGGCTGGTGAGCCACAAGGCCTGCAAACATTTGCTTTTTCCCTCGGCTTCTTTCCGTGCTCGGGGTGGGAAAGGGGGATTTCTTTCTGGGGTGGAAAGGTGACAGGGTCCCGCTCAGCGAGGAAAGGTGACAGGGTCCTGCTGGCGGAAGGTGCTGCCACAAACCACCCACGAGCTGCGATTTGGGAAGGTTTCTGGGTCAGGTTTATGGGCCTGAGCTGGCGCAGCGGGTGTTGGCTGGGGTGAGCTGCCTATGTCGCCCAGGGTCGTGGCAGGGGGATGCTGCACCGCCCAGGACCAGCTCCATCGGAGGAAGGAGCCGGGGTTCCACAGCTGATTGTGCCACGGTTGCTTCTGGGGACACTGGGCTCAGTGGGAGCAGGTCCTTGCTCGCTGGTTGAGCCTTGGGTGGCAGTGATGTGGCAGAATCCCCCGAGGCTGGCGGTTGTTTGCTCGGTTTGCCCCAGGCCTGCCTGCAGCTCTTTGCCTGGTGTCTTACGAGGGGCTGGCGTACCCCCTGCCAGGGCTGCTCCGTGGAAAAGCTGGAGGAGATGCCACCTCTTGACCTGGCCCTTCAGCGGGGGGGCCGTGGCCGGCTCCCGGCTCCCTGCGCGCGGATGGAAGTGGGATGGTGGAGGTGGGACGTGATGCCAGAGCTACACAGGTGGCAAGCCTGAGGCTGGCTATGCCGGAGAAGGAACCCGAATGGGCTGTGAATCCCTCCTGGCTTGTCAGGATGAGGGGTGTTCTGGCCTCATCCCAGCTTGTGCTGCAAACCCGGTGTCCGGGGAACCTGGGGAGCAGCGTGCTCTCTGTTTTTGTCAGGCTGGCTGCGTGTGGGGGGTGGGAAAGCGGGACGTGGAGCAGCAGTTTTGAAACCTCTTTGTACTGTTTTCACTCCCTTCCTCTCTGTAAGAAGCGTTTCTTCAGGCAGCGCCGCTGCCCTGATCGTGGACAGCGTCTCTCGCTGGAAGGGATTTCTGTTTCAAACACCGCATCTTTGATGTCGAACTCTTGCAGCGATGGATGGGCTGTTTCTCCGAGCACTGGGATAGAGAGAGGCAGAACTTGACTTCCTCCTTCTCTCTGCTCTGAAGTCTGGGCTGCTGGGTTTAATTAAACTTCCCTCGCACTCTGTCAGAGCCAGCAAACCTCTTCCCGTGCTGTTGGAGACAGGTTGTTCCATCCAATCTTGCTGGTTTGGTGCTTAGCTCAGGATCCCTGATAGTCATCTGGGTTCCAGGGAGGGTGCGTGGTGCTCTCCGAGCCTGGGATCACTGGTAAAACAGGTTATAATGGACGGTTCTCTCTCCTGGTGGTAATGAGATGTCTTCTGGGAGCTCGTAAAGGAAAATAAACCCAGAATTAACTAAAACCCTCCCTACCACTGCCCAACGAGGACGTGGGACGTGGGTGTTCAGGTGTTCCTGAGCAGGACGGTCTGGGATGCGGAGTGTTGTTTTGGGATCTGGACGGTCGCGGCTCGATGCCGCCTTCCCCGCAGATCTGCTGTCTGATCTGGGGGAGCCGGCGTAAGCCAAAATCCCTCTTTGACACGTCCAACGGGACAAGCGTCTCGGGTGAGCAGGACCCATGTGGCTGCGGCATGGGGGAGCCCAGCCTCTTCCAGCCCGGTGCCTCTGCTCGGCTGTCTGAGCGCCTCTCTGCCTCAGTTCCCTCTCTGGAAATCACAGATAATAGAGGGTTTTGCATGCAAAAGCCTTTGAGGTGATGTGTTTCCATGGAGACAAGGCTTCGCTTGCTTGGGCATCTGATGAGGAATTCTGGCTTTTCTCTTAAATCTCGATATTCTTCAATAAGACCTTTTCTTTAGGTGCTCTCTGTTCTCTCAGAGGTGCTGTGCTCTTGGACCTCATAAACACTCACGGCCCTCCTTCCCTGCAGCCTCCTGTGGCTATTCCTCTTACTGGCTCGCGGTTTGATTTCTTCTGTCCCAGGTGAAGCAGAAAATCGTAAAGACACGCTCTTTAAACTGCCCTGGATACGTTTGGTATCGAATATTCCCTTTCAGTGCTGCTTAAAACAGCATCAGTAATTCACACGGGTCTACTGAAGCCGGTTCTCGTTGTCAGAGCCTTAATGAAGTCAAGCTAAAGTGTTTGGCAGGGAAAATGTCCTGCCAGTCTCTCACCTTCCTCTTCTCTTTTCCATCCTGCCAAGGGGATCTCCCTGTGACGTGTGTTTTCGGATCTGCGCGTCGTTAACGTGGCCGTTTCCCTTGATGCTGCTGCTCCCGTCTCCGCGATCCCGCGGGCGAGCAACGAGACGTTGCTGCTCGTAGTGGATAAGACGAAAGGGCTTTAATTTTAACGCAGCGGTGCGATACCGAGCTGGGGTTATCATAGAATCATGGGATGGTTTGGGTGAGAAGGGGCCTTAAAGCCCACCCAGCCCACCCCCTGCCACGGGCAGGGACACCTTCCATAGCCCAGGGTGCTCCAAGCCTCCTCCAGCCTGGCCTTGGACACTCCCAGGGATGGGGCATCCGCAGCTCCTCTGGCGATGGAGAGCCGTCGATCCCTGGGAGCGGTGCTGGGGCATGTGGTGGTTATAAATCCTGCTGCCTGGCACGTTTTGGGGGTTTCCCACCAGCGGGAGGACACAGACCTGGGCTCAGTCGGGTTTTGTCTCCAGTTACGCCGGTGTATCCCAGGGAAGGGTTTGGGTTCCCCGCAAACTGGGGATGCTTTAGCTGCTTTCTGGGTGCTTTCTCTTCCCCCATCAATCACAGCTTGTTCTCCCAAGAGCTGGTGGATTTATGGCGTTGTTACATCTTGGCTTTGGAGCATGAAGTCTCTTCTCTTTGTCCAAATTCCAGTTTGGCAGGAGGCACGTGTCCCGGTGCCAGCGAGCTGACGCGCTGTGGCTCCCCTGCTCCCCGTCTTGGCTGGGCTGAGCGGGGCTGGTGCGAGGGGAAGGCTTTGTGCAGAAATCCGTACCCTCTGCCAAAGTGGCTTCATGTTTTATTGATCCAAGGAGAGCCCAGTCAGGCTTTTTCTCTTTTATTCCTGCCTTTGACACCAGCTTGCTCCGTGACGTTGGTGGGATTTGGGTTCCTGTCCCTGGATGGACAATTACAAAGATCTGAGTGGGTATTTTTGTTACTTAAATCAGGTTGCTGGCAGAAATCCTCACCCCTGTGTTAGTTCATCGTCTGATAAGAGCTGCTGCTGAACCGGCGGGGTAAGCACCAGCTCGGATGCTGAAGAGGGTGGTGGGCAGGAGGTAGCACCCTCGAGCAGGACCTTGGCTGCTCCTGGCCAAGCCTGTGTCCCTAAACCCTCACCCGAGCTCAGGGATGGGCTGAGGGGAGGCACTGGGATCTTGACACTTCTGCTGGCTGCAGGGATATGACTCCCAGCTCCTCCGCCAACGGGGACCAGGGGGTTTCTCTGCAAAAAAAGGGGTGTAGGAATACATTAACTTTTCCCTCTTTTCCCTCCCACTTTTCCCTCCCAAGCAAGTGGTTGGTGCAGTTTGCTCCTTCAGCTGGGGTGGCTCAAAGCTCCATCGTCATCTTCCCCCGGAGCCCGTGTACAGCGAAGCGGGTGGGAGCTCTGGTGGTGATGGGATCTGGAGGCTGAGCTGCGTCAGGCCTCTGTTTTCCATAGGGAAATGATATCTTAACCTAAGATGACAATATAATTCTGCAAAGCCTTTCCCTGTTGCGTGTGTTTCCATGTTGGGGTGTGTGGTTGGTTTTTAAAGGAGGTGGCATTTGAAATATGAAGTTTGACAGCCGTGGTTAAGCCTGACATGACAGCCTGCTTTCTTCTTACTCATAGCGAGCTGAGATTTCCGCAGTCCCTCAGGGACTGGTGTCTACAGCAATAGGCATCTCGTTCCTTTGTTAGAAGTGATTTAAAATGTAATAGTTTGTTAACGCGCTTCTCTTCTGCGGGCGAATACTCGTGCCGTGGCCGCAAGCTGAGCAGCATCTCTGAGCATCCTGCAAACGGGACTTTGGGGGGGTTGTTGGATGGAGAGGAGGGTCACCTTTCCTCGCAGCATCCCTCCCGCGGCTGGCTCCGGGCTCCAGGCTGGTTTTTAAGCCCATCCATACGTGTCTCGCTGCCTTCCTGCCTCCCAGTGTGGGACCGGAGCGGTCCCCAGCGCTGGTCACAGCTGAGCTCCTGCGGAGCTGAGTGGCTCCAGGGAGAGAAGCTGGGGCCAAGGCTGCTGCTGAGGGCTGATGGCTTTTTAATTAACCCAGCCTGGTACATCGGGCAGCAGAAGGGAGGAGGTGATAAAATGCACGTTCACGTTATGTTCTGTAGCATAAGCTTGTGAAACTGGAGCCTTGCTTGGCTGTCTGTTCCCTGCACTGGGTAACCCCCTGAGCAACCAGGGCTGGCTTGGCAATTCCCCACAAGTCCCAAATTCTGTTTTCCTGCAGCCTTTTGGGTAGCGGTTCCTTGTCCCTCCCTGCTAAGGAGCAAGCAAGGAAAAAACCAAACCCACTCTGCTACTGGAAAGGTTTATTTTCTTGGAGCAGACTGGGCTGGTGATAGGACTTCGGCAGCGCTGGCCGCTGCCGGGAGCTGGCATGTTGCTGTTTGGGATGGGAACTTGTTCTCCTCCTGGCTCGGGCGCTGGGACAGGAGCAGAGGCGTTGCAAAGCCCTCGTGCTGCGTTGCCTTGGTCCGGAGGAGCGATGCAGGGACAGTGACAGCTGACCCTCAACAGTCTTAGTTAGATCTGCGGAGCAAAGCTGTGGCGTGCCCTCGGCTAGCTCGGGGACGGCTCTTTGGCTCCGGGCGTTATCCAATATTTATGCTTCTCCTGCATGGGATCAAGGGTGTGTTTCCTTGACAAGCCCTGAGCTGGGTACAAGGATGGATGTGGTTCACCCTGGCTTTGGCTGGGATGCAGAGGAGGAGGGTGGTGGCTGGTGGGGTCTCTCAGGACCCTTTCCTGTTGCTTCCCGAGGGGAGGGTGGTTTTCCTGCTCCCATTCCCGTTTGAAGGACTGTTGTGCTAATCCTAATGAGCTCGTGTGGTTCGTTTTGCTGCTTCGTACTTTTAGCCCAAGAAAAACCCTCACTTCTCCATCCTTCAGCGATTCCTTCCATTGGGAAGCAGGTTTTGGTGGCTCTGCAGCGGCCACGCTGCTCGTGGGGCTGGGCTTAGGGGTTTCCTTGGCTGGAGGGTGACCGCGGTGCTGCAGCCTGTGTCGGATCCTTGCGGTGTCAGTGCCTATGTGGTTCTCACCGCTCCCCTTTCCTCTCCCAGGTCATGCTGGCCGCTTCCTACTGGTCCCTCCTGGCCCCGGCGATCGACATGGCCGAGGAGTCCGGCAGCTTCGGAGCCTTCGCTTTCTTCCCGGTGGCCGTGGGCTTTGCTCTGGGAGCAGCTTTCGTGTACTTCGCCGACCTGCTCATCCCAGCGCTGGTAAGTGGGTGTTCCTGGGCAGGGGGGCTTCGCTTTGCTCGGCTCTGCTGTGACAGGAGCTGGGTACAGATTGGTTTCTATCACTGATTTAATGAGACTGTGTTTTCTCCGGGAGCCTGGGTGGCTCCACCGGTGCTGAACGCGGCTTTAGGCTCTCTGAGCTATTCTTTTTCTGTGTGGGTTTTTTTTTTTTTTTCCCCTTCACGCTTCTGCTTTTGTTCTTTTCACTGGCAACGCTTCGCAAACGGTTCAGGTGTGACCTTCTGCCTCAGCCCAGGGCTTTAATTTGTAGAGCTGCCAACCCTCTAAAGCGTTTCAGAACTGAGCGAACCATCCTACCATCGAAGAGTATTTATCGAAAAAAAATAGAGAAATCGGAAGCTGTTGGGTTGTTACGGCTGAAAACACAGGAATGGCTTAGTCAGTGAAGGTGTTTTTGAGAGCTTCCAAACAGCTTTTTACATGTTTCTCTCTCTTGTGGTGGAAGCGGGGGATTATCTGTGGTTACGAGGGAGGAGCGTGAGGCTTTCCGCTTGAGGAGCGGTACGGCGGGTCACCCCGGTGTCCAGGGGAGCCGGCAGCGTCAGCCTTCCCTGCTCCCTTGCTTTTCTGAGCCCCTCCTACCAGGTACAGTCGAACGCATCCCCAGCTATGAAGAAAATCGCTGGATATTACAGCGTGTCGCTTCCAGTGCAAATGGATGCATTAGAGTGAAGAACAAATAAGTGGAACGGCAGCGGTGTCAGGCGGCTGAAAGCCTGGCCTCCCTCCGCGCTCGCTGCCTGCCCGCGTCCCGGCTCTTCTCGGCGCTCCCGAGATGGAATCGCATCCCGAGCCCTTCGCAGGGTGCGGCTGCTGTCAGGCAGTTGGAGCTCTCGGAAGCCTCTTGCCATCAAACCCTGCTTTTTTTCAACTCGGTACCCCGAGGTCTCTTGCCTGCGTTGGCCGTAGCAGCAAACGCCCTCGTTACGAGGTGCCGGATAGGGCCCGGGATGTGTTTGATCAGCTGCTGTTTCCCAACAGGGGAGATAAACGGTTGCACCACAAAACCCGCTTCTTCCTGACGGCCGGCGTTCTCCTCTGCTGCCTTTTGAAATGGGAGCGTGCTGAGGGGGAAGAAGGTTGGGGAAACGAAATTCTTGCGTTGCAGAGAGCAGGATGGAGCGGTGACAAGGACGAGGCGACGGTCTTACAGGGAGCAGTGCGATAGATAGCAGGATATAACTGTATTTCTTATTTAAATCCAGTTGAAATACCGATGGGAGAGGAGCCGTTGCCTTCTCCTTGTCGGCACAGCTGCCTGCACCTCGCAGAGCACGTGCCACCGGGCACTTGTCCCACGGGATCTCTGGGAGCCGGTGTTTGTGCCCGTGCTGAGCTCGAGGAGGGTTCACACCCCATGTCTGGTGCTGCCGCCTCTGTGTTTTGAGAGCAGTGCTGAGGAGAAGGACTTAGTGGCACGGGGGGGCGAGGAGCTGGCCAGGATCCCCCTGTGTGTTCTGGCAGCCCGGAAAGCCAACCGTATCCTGGGCTGGATCCAGAGCAGGGCGTGACAGGACAAGGGGTGACGGGTTTAAACAGAAAGAGGGAGATTGAGGTGGGACACCAGGAAGGAATTCTTCCCGCAGAGGGTGGGGGGCACTGGGACAGGTTCCCAGAGAAGCTGTGGCTGCCCCATCCCTGGGAGTGCCCAAGGCCAGGCTGGATGAGGCTTGGAGCACCCTGGTCTGGTGGAAGGTGTCCCTGCCTGTGGCAGGGGTGGCACTGGGTGGACTTTAAGGTCCTTCCCAACTTAATCCAGTCTGGGATTCTGTGATTTTTGCCTCCTGCACAAGTGGGTGTCCCTGTGCTGGGGTGTCTCTTCTGGACAGAGACTGGCCGTCTAAGACCCTCCTTGTGAGCGTTTGTGCCAAACGCTGATTGTCCTGCCCCTGTCCAGAGGCAGGAGAGCTGGGGCTGGTGGGGGCATCCTGCACTCCCTACCCAGAGGCAACAGTGATGGCTCCTGTGGCTGGTTGGACACCCTGCAATGGGCAGGGAACGGGCCTTTTGAGACGCTTTGGGAAGAGGACAGGGTAGCCGGAGACTTGGCGATGTTATGAGGGATGCTGTGGAAGGAGCACCGCAGGGTAGAGGTTAAAGCTGAGCGTGTTGTGATGAAAAATCAAGTGTCTGGTCCTGACCCCTTCTTGGAGCTGCACTGGTGGGTGAATTGGGCTGCATCTCCCTTCTCTGGGAGCCCAGACCTCTCTCTCTCAGGAGCCAGTGCTGCTCAGACAAGGGCATCAAGCCCTCGCACTTCACTTCCAACAAGTCTTGCTTCTTTCTAAATCCATTACAACCTCAGGCTGGCTTCCCGGCACCGGCTCGGAGATGCTGGTGAGACCCCAGGCACGCTGTCCCCGGGAAGGCAGGATGAGGGATCCGTTTGTAGCCAAGTGCTGTTTGCATGGAGAGCTCTCTCCCTGCCTGCTACTCCTCCATAACTGGTTTGCTGGATAGCAACAGGTAGTAAAAGCTTTTAATGACTCCTTATCACCCCAGCCCTGCTCCTGGGGAGGGAGCAAGGCTTCACTCCTGCTGCAGCCCTGTGGGGAGCTGGGTGGCTCCGATAGTGCCCGGGTGTTTGCTCAGCGGCAGAGCTGGGCCTGTCGGGAGTGTTAAAACCTCCAAGACAAACTGGTTAATGATGCCGAACAGCTGGAGTCGTTAAAGTCTTTACAAAAGACAGATGTAATTTATTACATCTTTATCTTTCGCTGTTTCCCCATGTGCAGCCTTTAACCGTGTTTGTTCATCCTTGACCTGAGGTTATGGAGAAGGAGATGCTGGCCTGGGAGGGCTCGGGTCGGCTGATGGGGGATGGCAAAGCACAATGGGGCGTTCGGGCGTGCTTGGGGGGTGAGAACGTTGCCGAAACGCACCTCAGGAGTTTTAAAAAAGGGGCTCTCCCCCCTTTCGGCAACCGTCTCCTCACATGCCGCGTTCAGCTGGAGCGTGCGTTCACCGACAGTGTCGGGTTCGGAGCCTGGGGGGGCTGGTTCTGCAGCAGGACGTTGCTATAGTTTCAGGAATATCTTAAACCACTACGGAACGGCCCGGCTGCCTCTTCCCTTCCTGGCCCTGCAACAGGTTTGTCTCCTTCCTTCACTCTCGTTTAACCCCATGGCTACTTCTTAAATCAGAACTTGGCTTTCCACTGGTGTTTGAGGAGGCTGTGGGATAGACAGGTGATGGAGGGGTGTGTGAGTTGCTATTGCCTTGACTAAAAAGGTTTGAGCAAGGGTTTACTTAAAGTACTGCTCGGCGCAGAGTGTCCCTGCTGGCGGAGTAGCTGGTTTGGGTCTGCTGTAATGCAGAAGAGTGCTGGAATTGCATATTATTACTCTCCTCCTTCAAATCTGTGGTGCAGCTCTGCTGACGAGGCTGGATTTTGTTCCAAGTGTGATGTTTTATCATGTTTCTGCGATGCGTTTCTTGCTCTGGCCTCCCTCTTCCTGGAGGAATCCTGCAAGTGTCCAGAGGCTGCATCCAGCCCTGACTGCTTTTAGGCTGTCCCCGGCTGCTTTTGCTCCTCAATTCTCACACGCACGTGTGTTGCCTTCGTCGTCGAGCTGCCGGATCTCCAAGCTCTCTCCCGGTGGTGCCGCAGGCTGTTGGAGTCCCCACGAGCGTTCCCGTGCCCACACAGATGGGCTTTGGGTGGGACGCTGGGTCTGGGCGCAGCGGAGCGTCCGTGTCGACGCTGTGGCTTCCAGGAGCTCCCTCGCTCCTGCCTTTTCCAGACCACTTCCCTTAAATGGTCCTCTGAGCAAGTTGGGAATTCACAGGTGGGATGCTGGTGGGATTGGGAAGGCGGCCTGGGCAGGGAAGAGGGGAGAGCACGCTGCCTGCCCACGTGCGTACGCGCTTGTATTACCCGCGTTCCTCTCTCCCCGGCTGCGTGACGTGATGTCCTGGGCTCCGCCATCGTTATGCTAAATAGGATAACGAGGCATAATCGGCTTCATCTCCTCAACCTCGAGGCATTGTTTTGCTCAGAAACATTTGTCCGCGCAGAGAAAGCGGCTCCATCGCGGTGGGTGCGGGTCGATCTGCACCGAGCTCGGTCCAGCACCCGGATGGGTGCTGCGGGGTCTGCCCCGGGGGAGCCGATGGGTGTTGAAGGATGAGGGAGAGGAGGGCAGATGTTGTAGGAGAAGCAGGAGTTAATATATAATCCAGGGAGAGCGCTGATGGGCCATTACTCAGTTCTAACTAGGAGCCTGCCAATACTTCTCCCGTTAAAAACGATCGGGGCGGGCGGATGGGGAGCCAGGGCTGTAATTCTCTCCTGGAAATACCATCTCCATTGGATTTTTTTTTTTTTCCTCTTGTCAGCTGGGTACAGGGTTTGTTGTTTTGTGGTGTGTTTTTTTCCCCGAGTGCAGGGTAAATCAATAAAGTTGCGTGTGACGGGTGGACCGTTCCTTAGGTTTAAACCAAATAGGAGCTCAAGTGCCTTTTAAAACCTTTCCCTTGGGCTGGGCTTTACTCCCCGGGTGCCGGCGTTGGTCCCTCGTGCTGCAGGAAGGAACCGGTGCGGCCAAAACCCCTGCCCTGGGGGTCCGGGGCTCTGCGTTTCGTAGCCGGTTTGAAATGTTTTGGGCCGTGGTTTGCAGCGGCGGCGTGGTTTTCGTGAGCGGGACGAGGAGCTTCGCGTGGGATGGCTGAGCGGGGCGCGGGCGCGTGGATGCTCGTAGTAGGAGGCTGGATCCCGTTAACTTTCTCCAAACGTAATTGTGCTGTGCTCCTGCCCTCTTTTTCTTTTTTTTTTTTTCCAATTGAGGGTTCAAGCTGCTTTTTTTTGTGAGTGTAGCCTGGGCTTGGGCACTTGGCACAGTGAATTTGAGGCTGTTTTTTGGCAGCGCCCTCGGGAAGGGTTTGAGAACTCGATAGGCAGATCTCTGAGGGATTCTCTCCCGTTTAATAACGACAGTGTCGTTTGACTCCGAGGATGCCTCGAGGATGTGTATTTTGCTTTCTAAATCTGTTCAAGTCACGTAGCTGGGGAGGGGGAGGCTGAGAATAGCGTGTGGACAGAGAAGCTGCAGGAGGGGGAGGAGAGACCGTCGTACCTGCTCCAGGCGCAGTTGTGTGTTATTTCAAACGGCAGTTTCTACCTGAGGGCTAAACCACAGCTGGATTAGACCATGGGAAACATCTTTTTGGAGGGGGGAGGGCATTGTGTAGTCATCCCTGGCCACATACCTGGGGTACCTGGGTAACGAGGCGGGGCAATCAGTGCCGTGGGTGCGCTGAGGATGCTGGCGATCCTCCTGGCTGGGTGACGGCATGTGCGTGCTTCCAGCTGGCACAGATGGATCCTTTTCCTTCTGATTTGCTCGGAGACGGATTTGTTGGGTTAATTATTTCATGAGGCAGTAAAAATATGCTGGGTCTTGTCACTGGTGTTAATTTATAATCGGAATAAAGGTTCCCCTTATGCAATTTGCTAATTTCTCCCCGACGTGCCCATCACCACTTCCCATTCCTAATGTGCTTTTTCCTGTTCATCTGTGACTCCTAGGAAGTTAATTAGCTGCACATCCTCCTTGCCATAGTAGGTAGAGGCTTTTTCGATTCAAGCATTAACACGCCCGTGTGCAGGGCATGTGTGTGTTCTGGCTTATTAAATCTGTGAGCGTGGGGCTCGGACACCGCCCAAAGCGGCCTGGGGACCGGGGTGCGGTGCCGTGGGTGACCTCTCGCCGAGCTCAGCTCTGGGCTGCCTAATCCTGGGAAAATGATTAAATAAAGCGGTTCCAGTGAGGTGGGTTTGGTGGTCTGGGGTGGGCAAAGGTCCCCTCAAAGCCGGGACGATGCAGCTCCTCAGGAACCAGAGACCCCCCCCTGCCATCGCTGTGTTTTTTACCCCTCATCCAGATGGATGCTGCCCCCAATCCAGCCTGAATCTGTGTTTTCCTTGTGTGGGGGCCGCAGGAGACGAGCCTTTGCCTCGTGATGGGTGAGGATGGACCAGAGGGACTCCCTTGACATGGGCTTGCGTGAGCCGCAGCTTGACTTGTGCATTCCTGGTGTGCTCTGATTTCCTTTGCTTAGGGGAAAATAAATAGCAGCCCTTCTGTTTGTTATTTTTTTGAGGCATTCTGGCCCTTTTCCACTGGCTCTGGGAGAAAGGAAGGATCCGGCTCTGATGACTGAGGAAGGGAAACCTTTTTTTGGGTACCTCATCAGGGATCAAAGCAAAGGTCCTTCCCCTTCTAGTTCTACATCAATAGGGGGACCTGGGCCTGCGTCTTAGTAACTTATCAGATAAACCAACCCCACTGCTCCCCGAGGGCGGCTGCGGGAGGTTATGGGTCCGTGCGGGACTGATGCCTGTGTCCAGCTCCTCTGTGTCCTGTCCCGGGCAGGATTTCAACCATGATCTGGTGCTGCCCACAACGCCCACCCATGGGGTCCTCTGGAAGTGTTGTCAGAGTCCCACTTCCCAAGGCCGGCACCCAGAAACCCCTAAAGCTTTATTGAAAATCTGTTTGCCCGTAGGACCTGTGGAAAGGCCTGCCTGCTTCCCAGCCCTTCCCTGCCCGCCTGCGGCCGTTCGAGTGACTGAAATCCGGTTCTTGCTGGAGAGGGTGAAATTACTTGGAAAAAGAAAAAGCCCAAAGTTGTAATTATATGAATTTTTATACTAATTTTTAGAAAAGCGTTTTGTTTTATTAATGGAGGTAAAGGGTTATTTACTTCCAGAGGCAATTTGTATCTGCTCTTAATTATAATTCTCTCATTATGCATTAGGCTTTTAAAAAACCCATTACGTTTGAAGCTCCAAAGCCAGAGCGAAAGAGCAAAGATGCTCCAAATCCAAGTAAGGGCTAAATTCCATTCCCACTCTCCTTAGGTTTGTGGGGATGATCACTAACTGCGCTGTCAGCAGAGGGATCCGGAGCAGTTTGACGGTGCTTGGAGCTTCGTGGCTCTGCGGGATGGCCGCAGGCGAGTGAGGACAGGGAAAAACCCTCTGTAACATAAGCAGGGACTGAGAGAACTTGGCTTCATTCCTCATCTGCTGGGCTCCTGCCAGCTCTGCAGTAGACACACGTTTCTCCACCGTTCCCGTCTCGGTTAGGTACCCATGTCCGTGATAAAGCACCTTTCCTCGCCGCTAACCTGGAGCGGGTATTACGGCTGATAAGGCTGGTGATGTAACACGGGGCTTTTCTCTCCTCCGTGGCTCGGCTTTTGCCGATTGAAATTCAATCACCATTTGGGGCCTGGCTCAGAACTGTAAAAGAGGAAAAATTTTTCAAAAGGAAGAGCGCACTGGAATACCAGATCTTCCCTCTGCCTGCCTGGCTGCCACTGTGGGGAGGGATGCGTTGCTCAGGGGGGTTCTGCTGGATCCTGGGCAGTGTCGGACCTTTTTGTTTAAATGGAAAGAGGGAGATTGAGGTGGGACATCAGGGAGAAATCCTTCCTGGAGAGGGTGGGGGGCACTGGGACAGGTGCCCAGAGAAGCTGTGGGTGCCCCCTCCCTGGGAGTGTCCAAGGCCAGGCTGGATGAGGCTGGGAGCAACCTGGTCTGGTGGAAGGTGTCCCTGCCCATGGCAGGGGGTGGCACTGGGTGGGCTTTAAGGTCCCTTCCCACCCAAACCATTCTGTGATTCCATGAATTTGAGGGCTGTTTTTTGGTCCGTTAAGTTTTAGCCATGTTAGGAGCAGAAGGCAGGCAGTGGGCTCCTGAGGGAGAGCAGGGTGTGGGTGCTGACCTGCTACTCGCAGCCAAGTATGGAGGGGATGTGGGTGCTCAGAGCATCCAGGGCTTCCACTCATGTTTCAGGTCGGACGGGGTGTGTTGGTGGGAGCCTCCTGGATTTTAAAGGCTGATGGGGATGCTTGAGATACTTCAGGCTCCTTTCCTTGCTGCAGTGATGTTCTGTACCCTGTCTGCTTCCAGACAGGCTGGGGGATGGAGTAGAGGGTCCTCTGCCTCCCTTTTCTGCTGTCACAGGGCTGGTTCATGGTGAAGAGCATCGCTTCCATAGCATCCATCCTCTTACTCCGAACACCCAAACGAGAACCCGTTTATCAGCGGGCACGCTGAGAGCTACGGATGGTTCCTCGGCTGTTCTTTGATCTTGAAATCTGCCTTTGAATTTGCTCGTAGCATAACCCTAAATTAATGCCCCCGCTGTGGAAAGTAAACCTGCCATTACAGTGACAGCCGAGCAGCGAGCGGGGTTGCAGTTGGATGGGTGGATGTCAGGGAGAAGGAAGGCTGCTTTCATGGAGCTCATGGAAAAGACATCCGCACAGCTCTCGAACGGCAGCACGACGCCAGCTTGAGCTCAGGGTAAACTCTGACTCACCCAGACTGACTTGACACGCTGTCTGCTCCCAGGGCAAGCTGTGAAGGGTCCCTTTTGCGCCTCGGTGTGTGTGTACTCCCCATGGAGGGCTGTCCCCTTGGTGTGGGTGGGCAGGTCGCTGCCTCACCACGCTCAGTGGCCGTCCCTCGGTGGCCATCCCTCAGTGATCATCCCTCGGTGCGGTGCTGGCCACATGCTGCCTGGCTTGTGGATGCTGTGGGGGGCTGGTGGTGAGTGGTGTAAACCAGACACCCTTATTCCATCTGAATATTCTGTTATATGGTGTATTACGTCTATATTATTGATAGAGACCCCCCCCACAGTTCTGCATCCGGCTCCAGGACTCCCAACAGCTGGACACGGAGCTGTTGGAGCGAGGCCAGAGGAGGCCACGGAGATGCTCTGAGGGCTGGAGCCCCTCTGCCATGGGGACAGGCTGGGGGGGTTGGGGGGTTCAGCCTGGAGAAGGGAAGGCTCTGGGGAGACCTTAGAGCCCCTTCCAGTGCCTGAGGGGGGCTACAGGGAAGCTGGAGGGGGGGCTTTTTCCAATGATAGGGAGTGACAGGACAAGGGGTGACAGGTTTAAACAGAAAGAGGGAGATGGAGGTGGGACATCAGGAAGGAATTCTTCCCGCAGAGGGTGGGGGGCACAGGGACAGGTTCCCAGAGAAGCTGTGGGTGCCCCATCCCTGGGAGTGTCCAAGGCCAGGCTGGATGAGGCTTGGAGCAACCTGGTCTGGTGGAAGGTGTCCCTGCCCATGGCAGGGGGTGGGACTGGGTGGACTTTAAGGTCACTTCCCAACCCAGACCATTCTATGATTCCATGAATAGGCTGATTCCCTGCCAGGGAGTGGCACGTTGCTGCGGATTTGGGGGAAAAAATGGCATGTTTGTGCCTCTGCTCAGCCTGGCCGAGGCTCCTCTGCCAGCGTTTGCACCCCGTGCGTGTCCCGGCTTTTGCACCCCCTCACTGCTCTGGGCTGACATGTCCTCCGGCTGTACCGGTCCCGTGGGGATATGCTTGGGATGCGCTACGCTCCGGGTGTGAAAACCTTGGCGGTGCGCTTTCCTGTCTCCCCATATCGTGCTCTGACTGTCGGCGCGGTGGTGGAAGCGATGTGACTTTAATCTGGTGTCTGCAGGCTTCAGGGCTAATGCGAACTGAAAATCCGGCTGGATGAGTCTCCTCTTGGAGTTTCGGGCTATTTGCGGGCTCGGGAAGGCATCTCGCTGTTGGTTTGCATTTCGTACGTGTTTTTCAAGGCCTGTCAAGACTTTATAGGTGAGGTACGTGCTACGCATAAAAAGAAACGCTGTGAGGGCTGATTTCAGAGCTCAATTTATTTCTGGGCTGTAGTTTGTCTTGGTTGGAGTCCAGCATCCTTGGAAGCTTAGGATGCGCCCTTGCCATGGAGCTGTTTGGAGGGAAACCAGCCTGTTCCCCAGCTCAAAATTCACCTGTGCCCCATCGACAGTCCCAAATTTACCATCCTGAGCTTCCGAAGGAAGGGAAATCGGTTAGCCTCTCCTTGGCGGCAATCAGGAGGTGCCTTGTTCCTTATTATGGCTCTTTTCTGTAATCAATTAACAAATTAATTGCACTAGCTAAGAGAATGAAGGGCCTCTCCCATGGTTTTATTGCGCTGTGCTCCGGGAAGGTGTTTGAGCTCCCCTGGCTCCGCCGCGGCTCCTGCAGACGAGCAGAGGAGTCGGTGTCTCTCCTGGGCTTTGGTGCTATTTTGGTAATTATGGGATGTGGGTAATTATGGGATGTGTGAGACGCAGAGAGGAGAGGAACAAAAGAGCATAAACCATGTCCTTGGGAGCGAGCTGGGTCCGGGGAAGCTACGCCGGAGCCTGTGGGGCTGCGATGCTCAGGGAGGGATGCAGGAGAAGGGGCTGTGCCCCACCACTGCCACTTCTCCACCCGCCTGTCAGGGGCTGGTGCACATCCACGCTGCTAATTGCGGCTCTAAAGGAAGTTGTGTTTTAATGTAATGTGATTAGGCAGCACTGGCACGGTGTGGCTCTTCGTTTGGGGGGTGATGGATCGCTACCTGAGCCCTGCTACATCCCCCCAGCCCTCCGAGGAGCTCTTCCGGGGGCTCCTGACATCCCACCCCGCAGCAGCAGCCGCCCGCTTTGTTCACCCTTTCCCATTAATTCAATCTGCACCGATAGCAAATCAGGACTGAGGAGTATATTGTGTAAAAATGAGCTGTTAATTGAGGTTTTGTTTGCTTTTTCTCTTACCCTTGCAGAAAGCCCTGCATAATAAAGGCCTGTAAAAATACATGTTGCCACGCTACGGATATACAAGGTGGGAAGGGGGCAGGAAGAGAGAGAAGAGGCGAAGCTGGCCTGCATTAGACTTTAATAAGCGTGTGGAGAACAAGCTCTTGTTAATCCCATCTGAGGCTTAAAGGTTTATTGCTAACAATTAAAATCTCATATTGTAGCGCTGAGTCGATACCACAAACCCCTCTGCCATGTCCCGCTGAGCAAGCTGCTGGTGCCTGGGTGGTGGCGATGCGCGGGGCAGGCCTTAGGAGAATATCCCTTAGGAGAATATCCCTTAGGATCTGGCTGCAACAGCCAAGTTTCCTCCCAGCAAACAACTGGAAGCGTAAATGCATCTTAAGTGGTTTTGGTGGGCAGCAGTTATCTGCGCAAAAATTCCGCCTGGAGCGACCGGACCTTGGGAAAATGTGTTTTCTGGCTGTGTTTTGAGGTTTTTCCAGGCTTCCCGGAGGACCAGAGGTTGGTGACACTGTTCCTGCTGTTGCAGAGGTGGGTTTTGTTTGTTTAACAAGTTGTTGGGTGGCTGTTTTTGCAAGGTTGTTTGGCAAGAGCAGGGAAAAGACTCCCGTGCTTCTGTTTTTGGGATGGCAAAGGTTACAGAAACGGCCTCCTTTCTGCCATCGCTGTTGCAAAACATCACGTTTTGTAACAAACCTCCCCGGTTTCCCCAGGAGCCTGGGAATGGCTTCCCAGACCGGTTGCCAGCAACATTCCTGCTGTGTTTTTCCTCCCTCCTGGAAAGGCCAAAGCCCCAGATGTGCCAAGGAGAAAAGTCCATGGGTTTGTTTTTAATATGAATGTTGATTTGGCCAAAAAGATGGATCAGCCTGTGCCTGGCTGCCCTGGAGCCCCTCGCCTGGCTCTGGGGCAGCCGGTGCTGGTGCTCCCCGGCAGCGATGCTCTTGGTGTTTGGCCGTGTCATACCCTGGCCGGAAGCGGGTACCGCAGCATCCTCTGATCAGAAGGGCCGCGGGATGCCCTCCTCTCATTCCTGTTGGAGGGCAGATTTGGTTTCTTTGAGGCTTTGGGGTGTTTTTTGATAAATTTGCCTCCCTCCCTCCCTCGGGTTGCCAGACTTAGTGTGTCTGGGTGTGCTCACGTGAGCACTGCAGCTTTTGGCACTGCCTGGAGTCTCCCATCGGCTGCTGGTGGATGAGGCAGCTCCCGGGGGAGCCCCCACGGTCAGGGCTGCTCTGGGGTCACCACACAGCCCACCCCGGCTGTCCCCACACTCCCGGTGAGGAAAAAGGAAGGTGATTTATTCCTCCTGCCCTCGCAGCCCATCGGCAGAGGCTGGTGATTCAAGCTGCTCTTTGCAATATTCAAGAATTATGGGTTATCAAGGCGGCTGATAATTAGCAGTGAATAAAATGTACTTGCAAGATTATTACATTAGTTACAGTTAAACTGATACCAGCCTTCCTTAATATTCACTTAAGCTTCCCTCTTTGCCGTTATTAAGGGAAGGCTCTGGTGTCGTGTTGCTGCCAGGGGGTGAGAAAGGCCTCCCAGCCCGATGTGATCTGCTCGCAAGATGCTGCCAGAGCAGATCTACCCCGAAAAAGCTGGAATGCTCCTCTAAGGATGAACCTTTCGGATTCCCAAGGCAGTGCTGCTGTAGCTACAAGGCTGCTGCAGGCAGGGCTGCATGCTGGGCCAGGGGAGGGCATGAGGATGGAGGAGCCAGATGGAAGACGCTTGGCGTGGGAAGGGGGGTCTCCCCCTGCGGCTCTGGAAACGTGTCAGTGGTCCTAGTGCACGCAGTGGGGCAGGCATGGGGGCGACAGACACTGCCCAGCTGTGGGGAGGGCTGTGGCACTCGTGTTCCAGGATCAGGCCCTCAGGGTCTGTTCCTCCTTGGGAAGCTGGATTTCCTGAGGATGCTCCTGGGTTAAGTGGCTGATGGATGGTTTGGCTCCAAGGCTGAAGTCTACCCAGCAGGGTGAGGGAGGGGATTCTCCCCCTCTGCTCTGCACTGCTCTGGGCAGACCCCCTCCGCAGTTCTGCCTCCAGCTCTGGGGCCCCCCAGCAGCAGGAGGACACGGAGCTGTTGGAGCGAGGCCAGAGGAGGCCACAGAGATGCTGCGAGGGCTGGAGCCCCTCTGCCATGGGGACAGGCTGGGGGAGTTGGGGGGTTCAGCCTGGAGAAGGGAAGGCTCCGGGGAGACCTTACAACCCCTTCCAGTGCCTGGGGGGTACAAGAAAGCTGTGGGGGGCTTTTTCCAAGAGTGGGCAGTGACAGGACAAGGGGTGACAAGGTTAAATGGAAAGAGGGAGATGGAGATGGGCCATCAGGAAGGAATTCTTCCCACAGAGGGTGGGGGGCACTGGGACAGGTTCCCAGAGAAGCTGTGGATGCCCCATCCCTGGGAGTGTCCAAAGCCAGGTTGGAGGAGGCTTGGAGCAACCTGGTCTGGTGGAAGGTGTCCCTGCCCATGGCAGGGGGGGCACTGGGTGGGCTTTAAGGTCCCTTCAACCCAAACCAGTCTCTTATTCAAGGATCCTCACCTGCCCAGCTCTTTGTGCTCCTGTACCAGAGATAGAAGCTCTTTGGCTTCGGGTCCTGCGGGGCAGCTCGGAGCCTTTGTAAGGAGCTCCAGCCCGGCGCTTGCTCCATCAGGGTGCTGGGATGGGAGTCAACACGGCCGAGTGGTGGTTGGCTCTTTATTTTTAATTTCTGAAATAACAAATAGTAGTTTGACGTGAGGGAGGCTTTGGAGGGGTGTGGGCATGAGTAGGAGGGGCTGCTCCCGCAGCCTTGCCAGCGGGGCTGGTGCAGGGTGCTGCTCCCCGAGGAGCTTGGCGTGTCCCATGGGACGCCGGCTTCTCCGGGGGTTGCTGGGGCTGTCCTCGAGCACCCTTCCAGGGGCTCTGGGAGCAGCGTGACCACCTGAGGTCTCGTGAGGTGAAGCTGAAGGGTTGGGGGGGAGTGCGGGGTGGCTCGCCATTGCTCGCATGCTCCTTGGCTCTTGGTGGGTTACAAACGAGTGCTGCTGGCACAGGGCTCAGCCCGTGGAGCTTCGCTGGGGAGTATCAAGCCCTCGAGATGTTGTTTCAAATAACAAAATACCAGGCTGTTGTTTTACATGCAAATGGGTGCTCTCTGATCACTAAGTGCTTTCTAAGGGAGCACTCTTCCTATGCTATCCTATTTCATGTTTATAACATAAATCCATTTATCCGCCTCAGGAAAGCTGGGGACTCGCTGCTTTGCTGCTGTGCACGGCCTCTGTCTCCGTCCCCAGGGGTGTCGGGCTCTGTGCCGACGTGCAGAAGCAGCAAAGCCGAGCGAGCGGCTGATGCAGAGCTCACCGGGGGCATGGGGTGGCTGCAGAGACACGGTGTGTCCATCCCTGTGTTCAGGTGGCCGCTGGCATGGGTTGGGAATGGGCAGCATTCCTCTCCTTGCCTCCCAGTCCAATTTTCCTTCTTTTATTGCTGGGTTAAAGCTCATAATACATTGCAGGAGGAGAGCAGTGTCGCCAACCTGCCCGGACAAGCGGATTCCAGCCTCCAGATGTGGTACCCAGGGACCTACCCAAAGCCAGACCACCAGGTTTTGGCATCACGATTTCTTTATTAATTTACTCTCCTTCATTAGTCAGGCAGATTATTTCTCAGAGGTCTCACTTGCTCTTCATTTCTTTATAAAATCGGATTCGGTTCAATTAGCGACTCGTGCGAGAGGTCGCCCGGGCAGCGGGATGCAATCCCAAATCCTTGCTTGGTCTAAAAGCCAGCAGCTGCCTCCTCCCTCTTCATCCCTCCACCCTCAATCCCAGGGCAATAACATCGATACCAGGGTGATACCCGCGCTGCCAGCAGGAGAGGGGCCTCTTTCCACATGGATCCATTTGGGATTGCTGCAGCGCTGGGGTAAGAAAAGCAGGATCTGCCCGTTGGGGTGGGTGCTGCGCGGTGTGGGGCCCTCCTCTGCAGGGATCCCCATTGTTTTTCTCATCCATTTTTACACGTGGGGCTGTGACAATCCCATGACCTTCCCGTTGTAACCCTGCGAGCGGAGACGGGTGCGGTGGGGACTCCCCTGTCCCAGAATAGTTTCCCTCCGAGCTCCGCAGGCTTTCCTGTCCGAGTCTCTCGTTGCATCATGCTTTTTGAAATAATCAGCCCCTGTGGTTATTTCAGTTAACGCTAATTACTGGCATGAACTAATTAATGTGGGTTGACTTTCCTCTTCTCTTTCTAATGCTTTTTTAACCCACTGACACATTCCAATTAAGGGACTTCACGCAGGGACCGGGCTGAAATGACTCAGAGCAATCACAGTTGGAATAAATCGTGCGCTGTACTGAAGGTCACTAATATTTTTGTGAGTTGCCGGCGTTACGTGTTTGTGCCTGCCAACAAGAGGGTGGCCTGACCTTACAATAAGCGTCTCGGGTATCTTTGTGTGCCTCCGTTGCGGTGGAAGCAGGTTCGGGGGTCCCACGCTGGTAAGCATTTGTTGTGCTGAGAAATGGTGGCGTGAAAAATAGCCGTGGGAGGCTTCTCCTCAGGACTGCAGAGCGTGAGGCAAGTGGTCTTGGTCTCGCACGGACCTTGTGATGGTAAAAAAGGGCGTACGCTGCGTGTTACCTGCCTGCTTGTGCTCGTAGAAGTGATTTCTCTTCCCCTTGATTGGGTTATTGTCCTTTATTGGTTGGGTTATTACCATGCAGGCTCTGGCTGGGCCCTGGGCTCGCTTCCTTGCCTCTGCCAAGACCCAAATCCGCTGTTGATAAAGTCTACGGAGCTGCTGTTGCAGCGTTTGCAGCTGGTTTCATAAAGTGCTGTGGAAGGAGAGCCGTCTGCTCTGTAAAACCTGGCGTTCCCCAGGTTGGAGGCGAGCGCAGTGGCACGTGGGAGGTAGCTGACACTGGAGCAGGGCTGTGCAACCCTTGCACATCCTTCCTGCGCGCTCAAGGCTTTACTTCTGCAGCTTCAACTTGGGTTGGCATTTTCCCGAAAGTGATGCTACGCACTTTCCAGAGATGAAAACCACTTTGGCTTCAGCAGGACCGGACCCTCACAGAATGGGTTGGGTTGGGAGGGCCCTTAAAGGTCATCCAGTCCCACCCCCTGCCATGGGCAGGGACACCTTCCACCAGACCAGGTTGCGTGGGGCTGTGTTTTGGATATATCTCCAGGATCTGTCTCCGTTTATCTCTGGGATACATAGAGCCCACGCTACAGAAGAGCCAGCAGCGGCCTGAGCCTGTGGGTTTCCATTCTTGGCCTCTTCCTGCCTTATCCAAGTCCTGTCGTGATGTTTCCCTCACTGTGCCGTGCCATCCAGGTTTTGCTGGAAAACACTTGTATTTGCTGGAAAACCTGCTCTTGCAGCTACCGCTCGTGTGACGAGGTGCAGAGCTTCCAGTGTCCCCCGTGGGCCAGCGCCATGGGGTGGTGTGGGTCTCCCTTCTCTCGGGGTTTAAAGGCGAGCACCTCATCGGTGTGTCTGGTGAGGGCTGGGTCAGCGGAGGTGAAAGCCTCCCGATCAAACTGCACGAGAGAGCAGGCAGCAAATAGGTGATTAGTATTAATAGCGCTGGTCAGACTGTATTATGCAAACGATGAGACCGGATGATTTACTTATTCATCTTTAACCTTTATTTTTGTTTAATGTGACCTTACCCGTCGAGTCTCTCGTTACCGTCTCTGGCTGCTTGGCGTATGCTCCTTTATCCTGCTGCCATCAATCCGACAGCTTCGCCCGTGCGCCCGGCCGGTGACGCCGGGTGCAACCAGGACACCCCTTCTTGCTCCCGGGGGTGGTTTCCAGCCCGGCGAGGGGATGGGGTCTTGGGGTCCCCGTGGTTTGTGTAGAGCTGGTTACGCCAGGTCGTACAACCGCTGCCGTGGGACACGTTCCCTCCTGTCAGCCGTGCGGTTGTGCCTCTAACCCCCCGATCCCTGTCGGTGTTGTGGGGTGGGTTTGGGCAGCCTGGGGACACCGAGAGACACCAACCATCCGGCCGCGTGTCAGCTCCGCGGAGGCAAGGCAGAAAGAGTGTCTGCCGGTCGGTTTCTCGTTTGGCTGGTGCAGGTGAAGGCTCTGGCACATCCCTGGCTGGTTCTCGCGAGCCGTGCCCGGGTTGGCAGGGATCGCTCGTGGGAGCGGTGCCGTCCCTCTCGCCGTGGGGCTCTGCTTCCCTGCAGGCTTCCCGCAGAGCTGGATGGTATTGGTTTTGGCCGTCCCTCTCTGCCTTCTGGAGGTCACGAATATAGGAATATATTCCAAGCAAGACAAAGTTGTTCTTTCTGGACGAGTCCCTCTGAGCTAACACTGGGGGCTCGCGAACGATGCTCCAATGGGTTCAGGTCTGAACGAACCGTTTCCTTTGCCAACTCAATCCATGCCAAAGATATGGTACCCTACAGCAAACTAAACTTCTGCAAGGTCAACCGAGCGACTCGACAGCAGTGAATGCCCCTCCTCGTCTGCTGGTCTCCCCCAAAACAACTCTGGGGGGAGTTGTGCTTATGGAATCGCGTTTCTTTGCGTTTGTGGAGCTGTGTTTCTTGCTGTTAATGCACCTGCATTTTGGCTTTCTTTCTTTAGCCCCATTCTTGTTGGCCCACAGCTCCTCCTCACCCTGTTTTTGATGTTTCTGGTGGAAATGCGCATTTAAATCTAAACACCTGCACACTGTGGAGAGAGAGGGGGAACCCAAAAGTCGTGGGAAGCTGCGGGACACGTACCCCGATCACCTTCTCAACCACACAGATGCCAGAGCAGCCCCCGAGGATGGGGCTGGGAGAAGCCTGATGGGGAGATGGGGGGCAGAACCCTTAAATTTCTCTCTTGCCTTGCAGGGTTTCGTCGGGCCTCCCCACGCGGCGTTCGCCTTGAGCTGTGACCAACGGGCGCTGAAAGAAAAATATGAGCGTGAACCTGCCCATCACCTGGACTACGAGAGCGAGTTATCCATCCGGATAGGTAGAGCTGGGCTCCATCCAGGCAAGCATCCTGTCATATACCAACCGCAGGGTGCTCGGGGAAGATACCCCTGTTACGCTGGCACCTAGACTGTCATGTATGTGATTGAAATTAGATTGGTTTTGACACGTGCATGCAAAGTGCACCTTCTCTTCCCCTCTCTGGATCTCTTTGTGGCTCTTATTCCAAGAATCGCTACTCCTGTTTCTACTTCAGTTCTCAAAACCACTTGCACGTCTGCCTGTGCCTATGAATTATTGATAATTAGATCTCTCGTTCACCAGGGAAATGAAATCATCAGCTTAGCTTGAGATAGGTTTATCTTCAGCGTGGACGCAGCGGGCGCTGACCCTGCCCTCGCCGGGTTGTGCCGTGCGGAAGGTGCCCCGTGCCGCTGGCCCTCCCTAATTACAGACTAGGGCCGGCAGTCACGCTGTCACTCCTGATTTTGGAGGTTAATAAGATCGTGGCTGCCAACGTGTGGAATAAAATGTCTTGTCGGCAGCTATTTCCTCCTTAAACAGATTTTGAAGAAGGAACTTGTTGGTCAAGGTGGTGGAACCTCATCAGGCTGCCCCAGGTCCCGGGTGTGTCTGTGGGGCGGGGGGTGGCCGCCCTTACCCCCGGCTGCGTGGGGGTGCGTCCTCGGAGTCAGCGCGATTTCCTGTTCCTCTGTTGAACAGCGGTTTTTCAGTAGACAAAGAAAATGTAATTTAGTGAATTAATCTCATTGCTCCTCTGCTTTTTTCTTGGTTGGAGAGACACTGAAATAGCGGTTTACAATATCCCGAGTACAACTGGGAGCAGACTGACGTGAAAAAATGAGCCGCCGCCTTGCAAAGAATAGAGCTAGCCTCTTCAGTCAGGCTCCGTTATTTAACTGCCTTGCTTAATTGCATGTTTCCTATAGTGTTTCAGATCCCCAGGAGTTTTTCAGGGCTTGAAATACCAGCTTGGATTTTTCCCAAGGGCTGGAGGGAGTTTTTACGCTAAACTCCGTGGGCTTTGGGTCCTGGATGTCGCTTAGCTCCTGGGGCACGTGCGAGCTGGAAGGCTGCTCTCGCCTTGCAGGCTGGAAGGCTGTTGCAGGTTTTTTTGGTGTTTTTGTAAGGTGGAAACTTTACATCCCAGGTGCAGATTCATTTGATCCTTCAAGGACAATGCAAGTAGGCAGGCCTGGAGTTTTCAGAGACTGAAGCTGCTGAGGTTTTATGTTTTCATTTTTTTTATCTGCAAACAATAATAGTGCAAATGGTTTTGAGAATTGAACATTTCCATTAGACTTCACTGTTTTTCCTCTCTCTGGGGAAATGGTGTTAAGAATCTACAGCGCATTAATTCTTTCATTGTCTCTTGCTTTTTTTTGGTTCTTTTTGCTTACTGAAACGAGCCCGGTATCTTCACAGGATACCGCCAGCCTTCCAAGGAAGCAGCTTTCCCAGCTCTGGGTGCTGCTTGGCTGCGCTCTGGGGAACGCTCTGGGAACATAACCGGTATTTTCAAAGTCTAATGGGTACTAAGTGGAATATTTCCGACTTAATCACTGTTGAATCATTGACCCTTCCTTCCTATTTACATGTTTTAAAATTGCTAAAGCTGTGAAAACAACAACACCAAAAAAAAAAAAAAAAAATCCCAAAGCACACGGCTGCCTTGTTTTGCATCCCTCTGCTGCCTGGGGATGGTGGTGAGGGGCTGGGGAGCTGCTGTGGAGGTGGCTGGAGGACGTGTAAACACGTGGCTCTCCAGAGCCCTGCGCATCCCGGGGCTCTGCTGTTAGAGCTGTAAATGTGTATTAAGGGGGCTGCCCGAGCAGAAGCGACTCTGGTCACGCTCGGGTGGTGGGATCCTTGTAGCCGCACTGAGCGAGCGAGGAGGTTTTAGACCTGTGGAAGGGAGATGGAGTGAACGCAGTAGTTAAACCTATCCTTTATCTGCTCTGCTGGGAGAAAAACAATTCCCATCCTGCTTTTTCCCAGCCAGCAGCGTGTTTGGGTGCTGCTGTTCTTCCCCATCATCCCCAATCCCTCCGTTTCCCATCGCTTGCAAGCTGTTTATAGGGAGTGAGGAAGCACGGTACCGTCCGGCGGGGCTGGGATCTCTCTCCGCATCCCTCTCTCCCTCTGCACCCCTCATCCTCTCCAGCCCGTGCGATCGCGGGCATCGGCGCTGAACCGAGACAAGGTTTTAACAGGAGCTGCTAACAGCCGGCCGCCTCCTGGACGCGGGAAGCGAGGCACACGCATCCCCGTGAAACGGAGTAGGGGCGGATTCGGTATGAATTGCAGTGAAGTTTGTGTCTAGACTCCGTAGTTGACGAGTGGGATAATCACTAGGCTTTAATTACTACAAATGAGAGAACCCAGCCTTGTCTGTAATGTATCGGGGTAGGCAGGGGATGTAATCTGTGTTTCTGTGCCTCCTTTGGAACAGATTGGGATGAAGCGGAGGAGGGTTTGTTTGCTCCTCTGGGTGGAGGCGAAGCCCTCGCCGGTGCCGTGGAGGGACCTGGCAGGCTGTGCCCTCTGTGCCGCGGGAGCTACGAGCTGGCCTGGTCCGTAAACCGCCCTCCTGCAGCTCTGGGGCTTGAGGCAGCTCAGCTCGCTGGAGTCTGTAGACGTTAAAACCAGGGGAAATGGTTTCGGCAGGGTCACCGTAGGCTGCGGGGCTGGAAGGCCAGGTTTGACCCCTGCAGTCGTAGCTACGTGCGCGGTGTTCTTGGGTAGTTCTCAGAAAGGATTTACATACAGCATCGCACCTTGAAACCTGAGCTCTGACTCATGCTCCTATAGACTGTATATTCAACAGCGAGGCATGTTGATTCTTTATCGTGTCCTGGTGCTGAAATGATTCACATCGCTCCAAATCAGATTAGGGAGCGGAGTGGGAGGGCGACGATGTTCTCCGGCAGCCGCATCTGCTTTGGCTCATACATCCTCGCTACCCTATTGCAAGTGGATGACGATCTGTGTCCAAGGATGACGATCTGTGTCCAAGGATGAAGATTTGTGTCCAAGGACGTGCTTTCTAGGGGCACTGGGGCAGAGATTTTACAGCAACGTGGCTGTTAAGTGCTTGGAGTAAGATACTGAACATCATTTTGGTGCTCGGCTGGGAGCATCCTTAGTGCTTGGCCCTGGGGAGTTGAGTAGCGGTCTCTGAGCAGACCGCTGACCCGAACTGCAAATAAACATATTCTGGAGTACCTGGCTGACTGGCAGCATCTTTGCTCGCTCATCAGCCGTCCCAGACGCACAGACATCTGTGCCGAGGGGATGTGACACGCTCCTGGCATCGCGCTGCCAACGCTGTTCATTCATATTATTAAGGGGAATTAGGGTTCATTTTAATGTCTCGAGGGATTTTTGGTGGGGCGTGATGCAGGAAACGGTACCGTGGCGTTCCTGCGTAGCTGTTCAGTAAGTAAATCCAGATGGGTTTGGTAATTGGGAGAAGATACTGGTGTATGAAATAGTGCGCTTAACAAATGACATTTCATTAAACTTGTTACTTAAATGAGCCATGAGGTTTGGGGGCATCGTAGAGAAACCTCATTACGTAGAATTAGTATTTTATTTTTTCTGCCATAAATTCGAGCTGCTGCATCAAACCAGCTGCACTGTCGCAGAGGCGTAGGCGGTGTTTCAGCAGGGCAAGCCCTGGAGCAGGGGAGGTGGGTGGGCTGGGGGTCCCGCCGTGGGTCCATCCTGCTGCAGGACCCGTTTTGGCAGCATCACCCAGCCTCTGCTCTGATTTTCTATCTCCTTCCCGAGGCTGTCTTTTTTTTTTATTTTCCCATTTTTGCTTTATTTTTCCCCTTCAGAGGCAGTTACTGTGTACCAGGGCAGCTGGGGTGGCTGGCACAGGAGAGGGAGCGGACCCTGCTCACGCAGCACCTCTTTCATCAGTGCCCAGGCGGGTCAGGTCCTGAAATGATGCAGCAAACCTCTGATGAAAGGGAGGAAGGGAGCTGGGGAGATAAAAGAGGAGGTGAAACCCCTTGGGGATCAATACAAAGAGAAGGTGTCAGCTGAGCTGTGGGTACTGGTGCTTCGGGCAGCGCATGGGTATAGTTTGCTCTGCCTCTGGGTGTGTTTTCAGCCAGAAAATTCACTTTTTGCCCTGTTATTGCTGGTGTATCGGCCGGTTTCACAAAGTCCAGCCTTGTCGCAGCTTCTCAGGTTGCCCTGATCTGCGTCTCCCCGCCGGTACCAAGGGGAAAACTCCTCCGTAGAAGTGGCCTGTTCCCTTTGTAAGAGCACGAACGGTTTGCCGACGCTTGCCCGGTAAATTTTGCCCCCGTTCCCTCCTTCCCTGAGCAGAAGCCGTGAAGGAGCGATGATGCATAAAGCCTCTCAGCCGTGAAAGCCATCGTGATTCACTGGGGTAATATTCAGCCGGAGCCTCGCGTGTGCGCGAGGTTCGTTAAGTCATTGCAACTTATAACGTGAGGCTCCTTCTGCGAAGTGGGATGTCCACCAGTTTTAGAGGGTTCTGACTGGATTTGTAATAACACGGACGCGTTCACGCTGCCCTTGGCCCGGGAAACTGCTGCTTTCAAAAGGCATCAATTCATTTTAACTTTTAATAGCCGGCCTCGATGATGAATGCCTCTGGCGATGTCTCTATTGATTTAAAAATATCCTAATGCCCCTTTCTGGAGTGTTTCAAATGGTTATTGACCATCCCTGTCAGGCTGGGTTCTGCGGTTGGTTTTTATAGTCATGACTAAGTGTGGATTTATATACGCAGAGCTTCAAGAAAATAAATAAAATTGGAGCACGTAATCCCTCATGAGCAGATGAAACGCCCTCTTCACACCTCGGTGTGTACCCTCGTTATTCCGGTGCCAGCCTTACTCCTTGGATTAGGAATTTTGACTTTTCGGGGCTAAATGCAGCCTGTTGGGTTGTTCTTCACTCGTGGTCGGTGTTGTCGTTGGGTGTAAACATCAAACGTCGCCTGTTGTTCTGCCTCCCAAGGCACACGGAAAAATGGTTTGGATGTGTTTGCTGAGGACGACCCGGTTCTGCACCCCTACGCTTACCGCAGCCTGCGGCAAATAAACCACTCGGGTCAGCAGGTTGCTGTGGGTGTAGGTCGTTAGGATTTCCAACTCCAAACAGCCTGATCCCTAAGGCAATGTCAGCCTGTGACCTGCCCCGGGATAGCCCTGGCTCTGGGTGACCCGTGCTCTGTCGGGATGCCCTTCTCCATCTCTGAGGGCTCTTGAGATGGGGATCTCTGTGTTGCGTAGACCATCTGCTTGCTTTTTTCCACCTCGATGGGGGAGCAGAGCCTGTTTTTACACATCGTGGTGCTTACGTTGTTACCGATGGGGAGGAGGAGGAGAACCAGGCTGCGGCAGCACTGGGAAAATGACCTCCAAATTCCCTGGGTGGAATTCCTCAAGGTACTCTGCAGTTAGCGGTAGGTCTTTAGGTTCAGCTGCCCTTGGAGGAGGAAAAGTCCGGAGGTGGAGGTGGAGGGTGGTCAGCCCCTTCGAGGAGGAGGAAAAGTCCGGAGGTGGAGGTGGAGGGTGGTCAGCCCCTTTGAGGAGGAGGAGAAGTCTGGAGGTGGAGGGTGGTCAGCCCCTTTGAGGAAGAGAAGAAGTCTGGAGGTGGAGGTGGAGGGTGGTCAGCCCCTTTGAGGAGGAGGAGAAGTCTGGAGGTGGAGGTGGAGGGTGGTCAGCCCCTTTGAGGAGGAGGAGAAGTCTGGAGGTGGAGGTGGAGGGTGGTCAGCCCCTTTGAGGAGGAGGAGAAATCTGGAGGTGGAGGGTGGTCAGCCCCTTTGAGGAGGAGGAGAAGTCTGGAGGTAGGAGGGTGGTCAGCCCCTTTGAGGAGGAGGAGAAGTCTGGAGGAGGAGGGTGGTCAGCCCCTTTGAGGAGGAGGAGAAGTCTGGAGGTGGAGGGTGGTCAGCCCCTTTGAGGAGGAGAAGAAGTCTGGAGGTGGAGGTGGAGGGTGGTCAGCCCCTTTGAGGAGGAGGAGAAGTCTGGAGGAGGAGGGTGGTCAGCCCCTTTGAGGAGGAGGAGAAGTCTGGAGGAGGAGGGTGGTCAGCCCCTTTGAGGAGGAGGAGAAGTCTGGAGGTGGAGGGTGGTCAGCCCCTTCGAGAAGGAGGAGAAGTCTGGAGGTAGGAGGCTGACAGAGGCTGGGGGCCCTTGAGGAACGGGTCCTCAGGATAAGCCTGGCATAACACTTGGTAGCTTTGTCCTTTCCATCATTTGTGGTTGAACAGTGCTATAACGAGCGTGAGAGCTGCTGGCAGGCGTGGGCAGCTGCTTTATCTGCCCGTGGAGGCATGAGCTGCCTCCACGCTTGCTGCTTTCATGACTGCTTGGACAGGGAGAGAGGAGTCCCTCTCCGCAGATGTCATCCGGCCTGTGAAATGTGCTCTTGGCATCTCGTACTGCTTCCTGCTGCTCTCTGCAAGTGTCTTTCATGGCTTCTTGTTAACACGTCCTCTCCTGGGCTTCATCCAGCGTCCTCCTAAATGAGACGTGGCCAGAAGGGCTTAGCCTAGCTACAGTCTTCTCTTTAATCCCATTCAACTATTAGAGTTGCAGGAGAGCTACAGCGTTACCGCCATCCCCTCCCTTTCGAGACGGGGACCCTGTGATGGGACCTGCGACTGGCACTTGAGCTTCCCGAGGGAGGAGGCACAAGTGGAAGAGGACAACACAAAATGAGCTCGCTAGGGCTTCAGTGCGTGGCAGCGGCATCGCTGTAGGATGGATTGTGTGCCGCGGGTATTTCGGTGGAGGATGCGCGCGTGCAGCGATGCCTCATGGTGTGTGCAGGGCGAAAGGAGGGGACTCCCAAGAACTGGGAGGGCTTTTGCCTTTGGAGTGGTTGTTCTCGTGAGCCTCTTATCCTGCCTGTGTCAACGCGGGCACAAATTTAACAGCGCGAGGACGCGGCTTCCATGCTCTGCTGTTGGCTGTAGGGGCTTGGGCCTGTAAAAATGAAGCCCGTGGGTGCTGGGGGTGCAGGTAGCATTGTGCTGCCTGTGCTTGCTCTGTGCTCCTTTTATTTCAGGGTGATTTGTTAATCTATGAGATTTATTAAAGTCTGTCGAGTGACACGCTGGTTAGGACCCACGCTCCGACATCGGGTCTATCTGTGGTGCTCATGGCCATTAATCAGAGGAGTCGTTTCCCCAGTCCAGCCTCGTTAGCTCTCTGCACTGTTATCAAGGAGCTTTAATTTCCTGGCTACACGTGACAATCTGTTAAGTCTCTTTAATTCTGCAGCTGTATGGAGTAGCTTACACTCATTTCCATCCCCAGCCCATCGATGCAGGCAGCTCAGATGGCTTCGTCATGGAGCCTGGGGGCTGGCGAGTGTGGGCACACGCGTGTGCAAGGGTAGGCACTGGTGCTGTAATTAATCCTCTAGTAATAACTCTCCTGGCTTTAGCAAGGTAATAGGGCATTAAAACACGCCCTGAGGACCATCTCCATGGATGCGTGATGCATCAGACCTGTCTCTTCCCGGAGTGGTTGACCTGTCGCTCGGGAGCTGGCTGAAATCCTGTCTCAGCCCAGTTCCAGGCTGGAAAGGGATCAGCGCAAGGGAAGCTTGGGAGAAAACACCACTCCACTGCAGCTGCGTTCGGGAAACCCTCGTGTTTCAAGGTTTATTAAACCGAACTAACAATCGGAATCGTTGCCTCTGGAGTGGATGCTGTTGGGGCTTCGTTCAATAAGCACAGTAATTCACTTACGTTCTAGCGATGGTTCTTGAGTTGAATGGGGATGGGAATAATTTTTAGTCACCCTAAGGATGCTTTAGAGGAGTGGAATGAAAATCAGGAGCTCTAGCAGTCACTCTGCATTACGGAAGCGATAATAGCCGAGGAGTGATGCCGGGGCACGTTCCACGAAGTGTGGGAAGGCCGTCATCGTTACTGCGAAGGGAAAGGAATAAACTGCATTTATAAGGCTATTCCCCACATTCCAGCTGAGCAGTCATTTTAGGGTAACAGTGTATAAAAAGCCATAACCCCGCTGTGTCACCGGGGACTGACCGTGGCTTCGAGAGTGTAAAGGTGTGGGCGATGGGGTTTGCCAGGGATGGGAGCAATCCCAGCTGGAGTTGAGAGAGGGCTCCGGAGTGGTCCCCAGCCCCAGGGCAGAGCAGTTTGACCACATTATGGAGACATATATATATATACGTGTCTATACGTACGGTAACTGGCTGTGTGGCTCTGGTCACCCTTTCAGGTGACCTGTCCCCTGCCATTTGGCCATCAAGGGATCCGTTTTGGTAAAAGCCTGTGCTGCTTTGGGATTTTTAATCGTTGCCCTGTGCGCGGCGGTGCTGGGAGCATCCTGGCTCTGCTTCGAGTCAGCTCTGCAGCTGTACTCGGGCTGGGTACAGGGGAACAGCACGAACCGTGTTTTCATTGCCTGAAAGCATGAAGGGCTTGCGTGGGGCTTTCTGCCTTGGCAAAAGGTTCCTGAGGGGTGGCGAGAAATTTGGGAGCACCCACTGATGGGCTGGCACCCCGTGTCCTGGCTGCAACCTGCGGGCATTCGGGTGCTTGAGCGCCTTCGTAGAGCGGAGCCTGCGCCCCAAAAAGATGGATAAATTAAGACTTCGGTCTTGTTTCTGGTTTGGAGCTGGCAGGGGCAGGTGGGAGCTCTTGATGAGGCCTCCCGTGCCGCTGCTGCCAGCGGAGGGTGCGCCTGATGGGTTTTGCTCTCTCAGACTGGTTTGGCTCCAGTTTAAATCACAGCTGTGTGCTCAGGGGAGCTGCTTGGGGACGGAGCTCGTCTTCTGTGGGAGCAGAGGGCCAGAAACCTTTTTTTCCCCTTCTGAAGGCAGCGGGTTCTTTCTCCCTAATCACTGGTTCTGAGGTGATTTGTGCTTGTGATTTCTTTCCCATCTGATTTCAATTTCAACGCATTTTCATTTCAGTTCACTGCGTCCTGAGACAGTTGTTCACGTCCAGGCCTCTCTTTTATCCTTGTCCACGTGGTATATGGCACAGGATGATGGAATATGCCTTTTCACTAAAAATCAATGTTTTGTTTCCTTCGCCACCCCAGCCAGGAAGCTTTCGCAGATACGAGTATTGATTGTTCAGATAAAAGCCACGTTGACACTGCACTCGCTCTTTACATCGGTGGGGCTGGTGATTGCTCAGCATGTAGCTGGTGGGTGCTGGCTGGGTGCAGTGGGACTGAGCTGCTCCTCGGACAAAGGTGTTTAAGACGTGCCAAGTGGTGGTTGTCCGAAGTGCTTGGATGATATTTTGAAGAAACTGGTGCTGGTTGGCCGGGTTATGCACGTTTTGGGAAGGGCAGTGATGCCCGGTGCAGTCAGCGCTGCGTGTGCACCCACTTGCACCTGTGGCTTCGTCCTGAGCCAACCCAGCCTGCATTTCCCTCCCCCAGCACATCCCAGTCCTGGCTCTGTGCCACCTCCTGCGACCCCGTGGCACCAGGAGACATGTGGGCACCGGGAACTGGTCCATCGCTCCCAGTACTGGGGTGACTGTGGGTCTGAACTGCTCCCTGGGGAACAGCGCTGGGCCCTCCCAGCCCCCAGGGCTGGAGCGAGAGATGCCGTGCGGTTACAGGGCGGCTTCTGCATATTTGAAGGACAAAGCTCAGCGAGGGGCAGAGGAAACGAGGGCTGCGCCCCCCCAGCTCCTGCCTCGTGCCGAGTCCCTGCTGCCTAATAGGATGGAGGCTGGGATTGAAGCTTTGTTGGTGTCTGGATTTGTGCAATGGCTCTATTTAATTTGAATTTCTCAGTGTCTAAAGACAGGGAGCTCCTGCTGGTGCCCTTCCCAAGGAGGGATCCCTGACTGCGGAGCATCCCCCCCCCCTTTCATCTGCCTGTTTCCTTGAAAGAGAGAATAGCTTGGAAGCAGCTGCCCTGCCTTCCCTGCCTCCAATCTGCCTGCTGCATCACAGAGCCATTCAGCGATGCCCAAGGGACATGGTTGAAAACATGCTTTGTGCCTGGGACACGGGGAGAGGGGGATTCAGGGTTGGGTGGGAGACCCTCACCCGGGCTGGGGCAGGTCCATGCACCAGCGATCCTGTTCTGCGCAGCCCCCCTGGAGATCTGCTGGATAAATAACCCCAATTAGGGAGTAGCTTTCTGCCTTTCACGTAGGCACAGCCGTGCTGAAATGATTTTGAGTTTGAGGATGGATGGATCAGCTGCTTGGACGTCCTGCCGGTGGCATAACGTCCGTCTCTGGGGGCTGTTGTAAATGGGGGCTTTATTCCCTCCCGATCTGGGGGCTAATTGCGTTCAGCCCGGCTGGGTGGGTTATTGTTTGGCTCGTGTTTCTTTTTCCCGTGGCTGCTTGGCAGCGAAATAAGTTGTTCCTGGCTCGAGCAGGATCTGGGGAAGTGGCGTGTCCTCCCTTCAGAGGCTGCACCAGGAGCTGCTTCATCTGGGTTTGGAGACGGAATAGCTGCAGCGTATGAGCAGAGACCTCAGACGGTGCTTTTTCTCCCTTATTTTTCAGCAGAGGAAGCAGGAGGGTTGGTGGGACTGGAACAGCCCCAGCGCCCGGAGCAGGAGCCAAGCCTGGCAGCTGCCTGCGAGGGAGGTGTGAGGGGAACGCGCTCCCCCGAGCATCCCCGTCACCAGGGCCTGGGCTGGGGTGGTGGGGACCGATGGCAGAGACGGAGGCGGGTCCCTTCTTGGGGACTCGGCAGGAAAAGGTATTTGATTTTTCCCTTTTCAGACTTGGGGGTTTCATTTCTCACCTGGATTCATTGTTAGCTTAAACCAAGTCTCTTTATCTTAAAAACTGTGCTATCCCCAAGTCCCGACGCCCAAGTGCTCTCGTTGCCATCTGTGTGTCCAGGCAGCAGCAGAGGACTCACCCCGGGCCCCGGCTTTGCCCTCCCGGGTGGGAGCCGAGCGGGTGATGCCCTCCCTGGCACGTGCCGCTGCGCCGTAACTCCGGCCTCGGGGATATCTGGAGAGAGGAAGCCAAGCTGAGGTTCTCTTCAGAGCCCCGGGATGTATCTGTGGCAGCAGATGGTGCGAACTGCCTTCAAGTCGGTATGAAATAACACTGAATTCCCAATTATGTATAATTAAAACGGTGCTTATTTATTTATTTTCCTGCCAACGGGTGGCTCCCCTCTTTGTCCGAGGGGGGCTCTGGCTGCAGGATCCGGCGCGGTGCGTTCCCTGCGAGCGGGTGGCGGGAGTTTGGGGCATCCACAAGCGATGCCCAGGGATAAATAATCGGTAAAATATTCCTTAGGCTCTTTCCGCCGGGGAATCTCTCTCCTGTCTGCGAATGGGGACTGTTCCCCCCGTAGCCCACCCCAGGAAGGTGCGATTTGTAGGATAAATTTTTGATTTTGAGGTTGCACACGCTTTTCCAGGTGGACCTTGGCAGCTTTCCCAGGGTGCGGTGGCCTCTTAACGTTTCCTTAGCTTCCGAGGAGACCTCGTCCGGCTCTGGGTCGCAGCTGCGCCGTGCCCCGGGGGTGTTGGCTGTGCCGGGGTGCGAGAGCCCTGCCAGACATCAGTTGTTTCATGCACTGTGTCGATGTTTTCCTGGTTTGCTTCTGGGGTTGGTCCTTGGGGAGACGAGACCGGCCCCACAACTGTCTGCGTGCCGTAGCCATCCAGATCCCACTGCGTAGGGATCCGAAATACCTTCGGCTGGAAACAGGAGTTGTCTGGGAGGCTCAGTGCTGAGGGCTTTTCCATGAAAAGGCCGATAAAAGGCTGTTTAAAATAATCCTTTGTTGAAATACCAGAGGAAAAGTTAAGAAATGGTTTTTTTGTGTTTTTTCCTGTACGTGTGTGTGCGCTTCCCAGCTGAATTCCCGCGCTGCAGCGGAGGAAGGAGAGCTTAGCACCGTTCTGCTGGCTGAGTCATCCCCGTCTTCCCACCCCAGGCTGAGAGAGGTCGATTGGCTTTGGATTCAAAGGAGGAAAAAAAGAACCCAGCTCCTTCCTGTTGTGAACACGGGGGGTGGCTCAGATCCCTGTTTTTTGAAATTGATTTTTGAGAGGTGTTATTTGAGAGGTATTCCCATCCCTGGGAGTGTCCAAGGCCAGGCTGGATGAGGCTTGGAGCAACCTGGGCTATGGAAGGTGTCCCTGCCCATGGCAGGGGGTGGCACTGGGGGGGCTTTGAGGTCCCTTCCCACCCAAACCATTCTGGGATTCTGTGATTTGCTGCCCTCCCCCAGCTCCAGCTCTCCGTGTGAGCAGGGAGCAGCCCCCGGGAAACAAGATCCCGTGGATCTTATAAATGTTGAGGACCAGAGACCCACCGGAGCGTCCCCTCCATCCCATCCCCACTGACTGCATGGAGCTCGAGCCTGGTCGGGGGTGAGGATGATGATGCTGGTGGGCATAGCTTCGTGCTCTGCCTGGCTGGGGCTGTGTGATAACCCCCTGTGGGAGTGGAAGTGGCCAAACCCCTGGAAAACTGGCGTGTCCGTGCTGCAGGGCTTGGAGCGAGCGCAGGGGAATCCTGGTGCGGGTTGGGCCGTCCTGAGCCCCTCGAGCTGGGCTGGAGCCGAAGGCTCTCCCACACAGCCTGTTTCTACTTAAACTCTGCTAGAGACAGGGGTTTTCATTTCCGAGATGTTCATCCCAGATCCGTAAATCAGAATTTATGGAAGGAAGAAAGCCCAGACCCTTAAGCAGAGCCTCGTCTTGCAGCTGAGACCGTTGGTGAATCCTCCGTCGCGCAACGTAACGCTGCGGGTTGAGCCCCGGATGGTGGGTTCACCCTAAGGGTTACCTGGAATAGGACAATTAAAAATTGAATATAGTGCTGGGACACAGCAGAAAAAGCCTGGGATCCTTTCAGGAACGTGGGAAGGTGTCTCCTGCTCCGCTGGCAGGGCTCGGTTCAAATCCGTTTCCTTCCCCTTGGGCATTGCCCTGATGGGTTCCTCGGATGTGGGAGGGGTGAAATCTCCCGCTCTCCTTCCCGGGTGCTCGTTACACACCGGCTAACGAGCACCCTCGGACGTGGACCGACCGTTGGGGTGGGAGCGTGCCCGTGGGTGCCTTTAGGATCCAACCCCTCTGTGCTGGCATCACTGGGGCGGTTCGGGAGGGATGCGAGGTGCTGGGGAAGGGACCCGAGCCCTGCTGCAGCCCTGCTCCTCCCCAGGCTGCCGGCCAGGTCTCTCTCCATCCCACAGTCTGCTGGAAATCTGCTTTGTTTGCAAAAATACTGTTGTTCCGCCAGAATTTTTCCGTGGACCGGGGTTGCGTGTGTGGATACGGTCAGGATATCGCACTCGAACTCGCCCGTCTCCGCGGCGCGGGCGGGCAGTGATGGATTGTGATCCTGTAAGCAGCCTGGCGGTTTGGTTCTGCCAGGAGAGCGGGCAAGAATCCAATTGCGCGTCCCTTCGGGGGCAGCGGGGATTGATTTTGTAGGTCCGAGGGCTGAGCTGCTGGGAACAAAGAAGCATTTTATTTATTTTTTTCCTCAGAAATCGATTATTTATTCATTTTATTTTCCAGACTCTGAGAATAACCCCTTTCCCCAAGCGCGCTCGGTCTGCCCAGCCACGACGGGTCCAGAGGGATCAGTGCCTTTCCCTCGCGCTGGGCTGGGGCTGGTAGGGGACAAGGATGGGAACCCCAGATGTGGTTTAATTCCAGAGCAGGCGTGAAGCTGCTGGATGGCAACTACAACCTGCGGCTCGGGAAGCTCTAGGATCTGGCATGCTCGGAGCTCGCTGAGGAAATGTCACGGTTGACGGCTCCTCGGGGTAAAGGGCGATACCTGGTGCCACCCGCTAAGCTTGGGGACAGCCTGAGGTTGGTACGTGGCTCTGCAGCTCGAGGGAATGGAGCTGTGGGGAGGCCGGATCCTGCTTTTCCGGATGCGTAAATCCCCTCGCCAAGCAGCCGGCAGAGGCACGGAGGTGCTGGAGCACACCAAAGCCGCTCAGGGGGCTGGCTGGGGAGTCCCCCCAAATACATGCATGGCCCAGGAGGGGTCTGTGGGTACCAGAAGCCCCGGCAAGGAGCGGGTGAGGGAGGATGAGGAGAAGGGCCTCCCAGGAACCCCCTTCTCCTTCTGACCATTACAGGGGCTACAACTGGCCTCTGCACCCCCAGCTTTAACAAGCTGTTGCTTTATGATTTCTCCTAACCCTCCCCTGCCCCAGGAAGCCTCGTCTGCAGAAGGATGGCGGTAATTTGGGAAAGATGCCGCTTGGAGAAGCGTTGGGTTTGGAGCAGGGCAGTTCCTCAGTGTTGCTCGGCTGTTGTTATGGGCAACGCTCCCTCGTGCCGCTTCCATCTCCGGTTAAACCTCTGGGCTCCAATGCATTTAGTCATTGGTTTTTATTTTCAAACACATTTAATTAATTAGCAAAGAATTTCTCCAGCCAAAGCCACTGTCTCGGAATAAAGGAGGAGCAGATAACTTTGGATACGCTGGGGTGGAAGGATAAGGGAAATAACGGAGAGCAAGAATTGAGCAGCTCATTTTGCTTGTCTCTTGTTTGGCGCCTTGGAAGTGCTGTGGAGAGGTGTCGTGGTGAAAAACAAGAGGTGATAACCACTGTCCTGCCCTGCTCTCTGGGATGCCAGCAGCCTGGTCACAGTTGTACAGGTGGCCACTCCTGGAGAGTGTGCCAGCCTCTGATTTCCAGACCTTTATCCTGCTCTAATTAAAAAATAATTAAAAAAAAGCAGGCATGAGAGAAGCATGGGGGGAAGATGGGCTGGGGCACCACAGGGCGGTAAGTGGGTTGAGACGCAGAGGGGAGATGATGCCAGAGCATCCCTGGGCAGGAGGCAGAGGCAGCTCCTATGCAGACATGGCCTCGTTGTGACAGTGGGACCCTGGGGTGACAGCAGAGCAGACAGCTGAGGTTATGGAGCCAGGGTGACGGCGGAGCAGCCAGGATGAGGTCATGGATCCTGGGGTGACGGCAGAGCAGACGGCCAAGGTCTTGGAGGCAGGGCTGATGGCAGAGCAGCCGGGATGAGGTCACAGATCCTGGGGTGACGGCAGAGCAGACAGCTGAGGTCTTGGAGGCAGGGCTGATGGCAGAGCAGCCAGGATGAGGTCATGGACCCTGGGGTGATGGCAGGGCAGCCGACCTAAGGTCGTGTGTCATCGCACCGCGCTGCCTTGGGGTTGCTCGGAGGGGGACATCCATCCTCCTGGCTGCCCCCATTGCTGCCAGATTATCATCTGAGCCCTGATAAAATAGCTCCTGGTTAAAATTCCTGTTTTCTTTTTAAGCAGGTGATGAGATTATTTACTTTCTTCCTTCCTTCAGAGGTTTGTTGCATCTGATCCTGCTCAGATCAGAAGCTTTTCCCTGCCAAGGATCAGGGTTCCAAACATAGCTCAGCCCTCTGCAATGAAGTGATTAAATTAACTCAAATGTGTAAAATTTCAGCATAAAAATGATCCAGCGATGCACTTTATCTGCTGGGAACTCTTTAAAGAGCTCTTGGAAGTTAGCATGAATTAGTTTGCTTAAAAGGACCTGGTGCATGTAATTACATTTAACATCGTGCTGTCGCTCTCGCCCAAGAAATTAATCTTGAAACGCGGCAGGCGTCGAGGCTTTTGGCCACCCTCCCGCCTCGTGGCGTTGGGCAACCGGTGTCACCTGGGGGGCGAGCAGCACCTTGACCTCGCTGGAACTGCGGGTTGCGACCACGTGCTTGGCTGGTGCCGCGCCACCTCTGTCCCTCACGGTTTGGTCCCTCTCTGGGAAGCAGCTTTGGTGGTCGCCACCACGTCCTGTGCCTTATCGGGGAGGTTTTCCAACGCTTTCCGGAGCAGGAGCGTGCGGTGATGGGGTTTAGGTGGTTTCTAGGGCTGGGATCTCCCTCCTGAGCGTCCATCACCGGCAGTGGGGGCGGAGGAACCCTCCCCAGAAGCCTGTGCTGTGGCCACCATCCTCCATATCCTCATGGAAGAGGCTCAGTGTTGCTGTGTACAGTGGGTTGGGGGTCTGTGGGAGGGAATCCCGGTGGCTCTGGAGGAATACGTGCTGGTTTAATGCGTCCAGTTGAGATTTCCAGAGGGTTGGTTTGCCTGGGATAATTTGGACAACCCGTGCTTCCCTTTGCTGCATTCCTCTAGCTCCTTTCCCTCGGAACAAAAAGCTGCATCATGGATTCATTTTCCCATACCAGTTGAACTGGGATGCAGGCTGGCAGCCATCTGGGATGATGGGAGCATTCCCAGGTGCGGGAGCAGCGTGAAGGATCCGCAGCACTAGGAAGTGAAGCAGGGCAGCAGGGAAGAGCCGTGCGTGGCGTATCTGCCCGGACGTGGTTTCCCAGGATGCTGCGGAGAAATGACGGCAGGCGAAGGGCCGGAGCAGTGATTTAATGACTGATCCCTGGAGCAGCGAGAGAGCAGTTTGTGCGCTGGGATCAGGGTTTGGGGGACACAGAAGTGGCACCTGCGAAGCGGGGGGAGGCTGGGAAGGGTGATGGAGGTGGTGCAGCAGCAGCAAGGATGCTCCAGAGCGGTGGCTGGGAATGTTGCGGGGAGGAGGTGCCTGGGGCAGTGCTGGGTCTCTTTTTCAGGTGGGATTGTTACTGCTGTGATTTTTGGGGTTTGGGCAGCAGGCTCCGCTTTGCTCGGTAACGTTTCTTCGGGAACAGGGTGGAGAAGGCAGGCTGGCGCGCTCCAGCGTCCTCCCGACTGCGGATTTCAGATGGATCCAAGCAATAATCGTGTGTCTGAGAGCAAGTGGTAGTCAGTCATGCTGAATTAAACAACCTTTTATGAAAGCTCCTGTGCACGCTCGGATAAATGAAGGCGCCTAATAGACAGTGAGTCATGACACTCTATTTATCTTCCGCGCTGAAAGCCCGAGCAGATGCAGGGACCTCTTTTATCTGCCAGAAACATTGGAAAATGAATTTGTTACGTGCGGGGGGCTGGAGGGGTGAGGTCATGCAATGTGCAAACGGGTGTCCCGCTCCCATCCCTGCCACCATGCCCAGGGTGTACCCTGCTTGGGCACCCAGAGCCGGGCAGCCCGTGATCTCTTCTCGAGCACACTGTGCTTTTGCTAGCGGTAAAATAATGCTATTTCTTCTTAAACACCCTTATTTGACCATAGTTGGACAACTGTGAGGAGCTCCTTGTTCGGCAGCCTTGTTCTCTGCTTGCCGACTTCCCAGGAGCTGGATTTTCCCTGGTTTGGGGACTCTGTCCTTCAAAAGAGAACCTTATCCCCTGGCAGTTTTATTTCCAGCTCCGATGCGATCCGTGCTGTCAGACCCGAGCAGAGCTGTGCGACCCGGGACTCCTGCCTGCTTGGCTCGGAGCCTCCGGCACGCGCCGCCTCTCCCCGTACCTGTCTGGGAAGGGAATAGCAGGTATCCCAGAAGCGCTGCTGTGCCTAATTACTTAAAGTAATTAAAACCTCTTGTGGAGGTGTCGGATAAGAGCAGCGTGCCTGTGCGGTGGCAGTGAGCAGATGCTCGCTGACACCCATCTGCTCTTGAGCATGAAGGCCCTTCTGTGCTCCCTGAAATTCCCACTGCCGCAGGACAAGGAGGATGAGGAAAACAAGGATGTGGAGAAGTTTGAGGAGGATGAGCTCCCGCCGCTCGCTGCCAGTATGTGTAAGGGATTACGTCTGTGCTCTACGGGATGGGTACTCGGTTCCCTGATGGGTTCAGACCCAGGTGCTGCTGGGAATCCTGGAAAAAAGCCTTTAAAAAGCTGGGAATCCTGGAAAAAAGCCTTTAAAAAGCTGGGAATCCTGGAAAAAAGCCTTTAAAAAGCTGGGAATCCTGGAAAAAAGCCTTTATAAAAAGGAAAAGGGGATGAAAAATGGTAACGGCAGTGTCGTCAGAAGGCAGAGCGTGCCCTCGCCGCGTGTGGAGCGATGCGTGGGTGGTGCTGGAGAGTGCGTGTGTCCGGCTCTGCTCCCCGGGGTCTGTGGATTTGGATGCAGTTTCTCTTCTGGGGATTCCTTGTGATCAATAAATTAGGGAAAAGGAGAGGCTGAGGAATAGGGGATGGCGCACGCTGGTCCACGTGCAGACGGATGTGCTGGGGAACGGTGCTGCAGGCAGTACCGGCTGCCTCTGGAGCAGAAGGAGGGATGCTCCTTACTGGGGTGGTCCTCCCTCTGCACCCCCTGCCCAGGATGGGGTCTCTGCGGACCCTGTTCGCATGGAGCAGGCAGCGACGCCTTCGCTCGGCACGAGGCGGAGCGCGGGGTGGATTTTGGATGGGACCCGTGTGCCGCAGGGATGAAGCCCAACTGCCACGAAGCGTTCGTTAACATCTGCTTAAAGTTAATGGAGTGTTGAGGGTTTATGGAGACGAGCGGGATGGGGAAAGGGCTTGGGTTTGCAGAGTGAGAGACGTTAATCGCGTCACGCTTGCTGCGCAGGCAAGCACTTCTGTAAGGGGCTCGGATTGACTCTCAGGCCGTTGGGAGTCTTAGCCTTTTTCCAAGTAATTTTGATTTATCTCAGCTGTTAGGGCAGAGAATTTAACATGCAATTACTTTCTGCACCTTGGGAAGGGATGTCAGCTCCTTGTGTTATCATTTTCTTTTGCAAACGGTTCCCTCTTCCCTACCCCCTCCCCTAGGCAAGGGGTCAGACCGAGCTTACGCAGCTCTCCAGGCTGGGACAGAGCACACAGCACGGATTTCCAGATGCAAACGAAGCGGGAGTTGGCTCTAATGAGAGCGGTGTGTGGCGTGGGGCTCGGAGGAGCTGGGAGGAATTTGGCAGCACGTTGCCGGAGTCGGGCTGACCGCGGTGTTACCTGCGCTGAGGAATGGATATTGTGGAAGCGGAGGAGAGAGCCAGCGGCATCTCTGGGTGGAGGATTTGGGAATAAGGGTATTTGATGCTTTTTGTCCTTTGCCTTGTTCCCGTGTGCATTGACACAATGGCTTTAAATGGAAAGAGGAGGATTTAGGTTGGACATCAGGGAGAAATCCTTCCCGGAGAGGGTGGGGAGCACTGGGACAGGTTCCCAGAGAAGCTGTGGATGCCCCATCCCTGGCAGTGTCCAAGGCCAGGCTGGATGAGGCTTGGAGCAACCTGGTCTGGTGGAAGGTGTCCCTGCCCATGGCAGGGGTGGCACTGGAGGGGGCTTTAAGGTCCCTTCCCACCCAAACCATTCCATTATTCTCTGAACACCAAACTTTTACAAATAACCAGAGAGTGGCACTTATTAAAAGTCTGTTGTGCATCAGTGCTTGGCACTGTCTCTCCTTCCCTTCTCCCACACTTTAGAGATGGGAAATTTTTATCAATTCATCCCTTGGAAGTTTAATCTGAAGGAAGAGACCCCGTAGCCCCAGGTGTGGGACACACTGGGAGAGCCCAGGGATCCCTCTCTCGGCCGCTGTCAGGTCCAGCTCCCTTCGCAGGGAGGTAGAGTCCTGGTTTCAAGAATGTGATGGGGAAAAGATGGAAGAGGATTTTGGAACTGTAAATGGTTTTTGTTCCAGCAGCTCCAGCCAAGAGAGCCTCCAGGTTCCCATGAGTGTGGAGAAAGGAGATGCAGGATGCTGCCCTGGAAGGCATGCCTCTGCCAGGGGTACTGGCTCCCTCCAACCCACCTCACCCCACGGCGTGCTGGACCTCCCCAGTGCCACGGGGCTGGGCTGGAAGGGGAAGTTTGGGGCTGAACCAAGACCAAAATGGGTCTCAGGCCACCTAAGGGGGGTTGCAGGGGCTCCTCACACAGAGTTGGCCCCATCCCCGGCTCTGCAGCCTGGTTGAGCACATTTAACGTCAAGCGTTTGAGAGCTGTAGGAGGAGAGAGGCGGGACTAAAGCCAGGTCTAATTAGAGAAGAAAAAGGGGTTCTGAAGCAGATGTGAAAAGCTCGGGAGCTCCTTAGGCTCCGGTTTGAATTCGGGAGCTGAAGTGCTGCAACAAAGAGGGTTTTTGTGAGCACAGAGAGTAAATAGCGTGTTGGGGGGGTGTGTGCACCGCCTGCGCGTGCAGTAGAGCCGAGCTGACGGCTAATGCAAACAGTTTTCATTAAGAAATAATCCAAAAATAAAAAGCCGTTTCACATGCTGATAAGAAGCCAGTTGGTTTTTGTATTTCACCAGCAGTTGAAGCCATACTCAGAGCCATTTATCTTTTTTCCAGTGCTGGCGGCAGAGGATATGAAAAATGCAGCAGGCTGCACATACGTAATTAAACTTTTGGCAGAGTCTTTGCCCTGCAGCTTTACAAAGAAATTCAATAATGATAAATCGAGTAGAGTATATAGAGGGACTCTTTTTTTTTTTTTTTTTTTGAGAACAAGATTTAAAATAATATATGTGGCACAGATAATTATTTGCCACATAATTGTCTTGGCAATGTTCTTGCGAGTACCCCTGGTCTGGTCGTGTCAGCCTTTCTTTCAAAACCGCCCCTTGCTCTGCTCTTATCGCTCCCTCCAATTTGCCATTGAGGCTTTTCCTGATTTCCAGCCAAGTCCATGTTTAGCCGTAATTATTGTTTTGTTCCCCTTGGCCGGTGTTTCAAGCTGGGAGCACTTTGGGTGCTGCGTTTTGTGTGACAGCCGGGCGCATCCCCCCCGCCCCGTGCTGTGTCCGTGAGCTGGTATCATCGCTCCGCTCTAATTATCTTCCTGGGTTTTTTTGCCTTTTCCCACAGCAGTTGGAAGCAAAACGCATCGGTTGACCCATGTGTGGTTTGTAGTTTCACTGTTGTACGTGACACCACTGGGAAATTTATGCTGGGGTTGTCTCCCTGGTTTTGGTGTTGCTGCTTTTATCTGATTTAATGCACCGATAATTTGTACGAGAGGCAACTGTGTGTTTAAATTGTCCATCCCAACCCTCCTCTGCACTTCCCTGGAAAAGCTGCAGCCATTCTGTTGCTTTCCCCAGGATACCCCAGCCCTGGGAGTGTCCAAGGCCAGGCTGGATGAGGCTTGGAGCAATCTGGTCTGGTGGAAGGTGTCCCTGCCCGTGGCAGGGGTTGGCACTGGGTGATTTTAAGGTCCATCCCAACCCAACCCAGTCTGGGATTCCATGATTTCCCCCACTTGCCACTGTCGGGAGCAGAGCTCCTCATCCCCCCGTGCACCATGGCATCCTCTGGTTCCTTTGTCACCACTGAGGCGTATCAAATATGCTCGTAAAAAGTCAAGTTTTCATCAAAAGCTGTTTCAGTAGAGGCAAGCAGACTGTTTCTAAGCAAAATGAGGTTTAGAAAGGGGTATCTAATACAAGCAGAATCTGTGTGCTGGGACTGACCAGCCACCCACGCGGGTGGAAGGCTCGTATTAAGCAACGGAGCTGCTCTGGGCATTTGCTTCCGTAGTGAGAGCCGTGAAATGGATCTTTTCTGGAAATTTGATAATGGGGAGAGTACGCTATGCCATGGGAATTCCCAACAGGATGGGAATAGCTGGAACTTTCCCCGTTACGCAGCACGAGGAGGTGAACGCTGGCCGCTGCGTCCCTTGCTCCGCTCCTCGGGGCAGCGTGTGAGCCGAGTGGGATGTGTGGGGGGAGTGGGAATGTTCCTGCCTGATGCTCTTGGGCATCTGTTTTTGGCAGGTGTGGGCAGCTGAGGTCCATCTGTGGCACTCGTAGCCCCTCTCTGGGGCTTTTCCCTGTGCTCGTGGCCGGGTGTTCAGCAAAATGTGGTTTTTCTCAATGAAAGTCGTCGTCCCCCCCCCCCCCCAACAGGAGTCGGAGGAGCTGAGGTCAAAGCCTGGAATAGGGAGCTGGAAAGGCTTTGCTTTGATGTGGAAATGCCAGCAAAAGCCTTTCTCTGCCCAGCAAATCCAGGGACAAGGGGAATAAGGAGAAAGTGGGACTGGAATAAGGCAACGAAAAGCCCAACAAACCAGCAGCTCAGAGCACTGGGAGTTTCCGTGTGTGGGCGCCTGGCGATTCCCAGGATCCATTTGGGCAGCTGGGTCAAGCCGGAGGTGGCTCTTCCCTTCCTGGGGGCTCCGTGTGTGCCCTGGGGGGGACAGCGAGCGGATCCTGGGCATCGCAGTTCTGTGGGTGATGCCCTCCCTGCCACGGTTCCCTGGGTATCCGTGCGTGAGAAACAGCCGAAAGGGAGTTGGGAGCAGAACAGCAGGGGGACGAATTAGTGGCTTTGCGAGCAGATGCCAAGGCAGAGTTGTCTTGTTTTGCTCCCGCAAGTTAGGTGTTTGGGAATGCTGGTGCCATTTGGTTTATCGGATCTGCCGAAGCGAAAAGCAGCTGGAAGGGTTTGATTTTTTTCAGCTCATTCTGCCAAAACCATGGAGACAGGAACCGAAGCATCTGAGGTTCCCACCCGTGGATTGGCTGCATGGCTGTGGGCGAGGTGCTCCTGCCTCCCGTGCCCATCCCTGCCTGGGAGCACGTGGGTATTGGCGGTACTGTAACCATAAAGAAATCCCTGGTTTGGCTCGTTTTGTTTAGTTTATCCTGGAGGAGGTGAGGGTGACACGGTCGAGGGCTTGGCCGGAGCGGCAATGTGGTGTGACAGATGGCTCCTTGATTTGGCATTTTGTTATGTGCTGGGTAAACCCAGGGGAGGAGGAGGCAGGCTCCAGGCTAAGCCTGGTCCCGGGTGGAGCTGGAGTAGGTGAGAAAGAGGTCAGAGAAGATGTAGAGGAAGATGTGTTGCGCACAGGCTTGTACTTTCTTGGCTGGTACGTTCTCCGGAGTCAGCAGCTGGGTTTGATTTAAGCACAATCTTAATTAAAGTCAGAAACGCTAAGGATGAACTGGACCAGGGCACATCCTGAGAGGAGCAGAAGGAAAAATTGGGGGAAAAATAAAAATAGAAGAGCATGGCCAGCGCTGGAGTGGCCGTGGTGTCGGTAACGCTGCTCTTGGCTGGTGCCATGAGCGCAGTGGAGGTGCTGCTGTGCTGTCAGCAGGCAGCTTTTTGGACCCGATTCAAGAAAAACTAAGTCGCTGATATCACGTCCTGCGTTTTCCCTGCATTCCTCCACCAGATACCCGAAGCCTGTGGAATACAAAGCTTCCCCAGCAGCCGCCGACTCCCCCCGCTATCAGCATTCATCCCGCATCCGTACCCCGCAGAAACTGCCGCCAGAGCCTGGCTGTCGCAGCGTTGCGGCCGCTCGTGCTTTTGTTTAGCACTTGTTGCTTCCTATAAAGGGAGAAACGTGGGCGTTTTGTCACTTGAGTGTAAGTACTCTTCTTTAAATGTCACATCAACCGTTTTTCCTCCTCCCTGGAAAGCCCTTGAAGCCGGAGGGGGATTCCTGCACCTCTCCGCATCCTCCCATCACCCTGGTTTTCGTGTAGGTGGTTCTGTGGCGTGAGCGATGCCGGGAGCCCGGGGATGGTGCCGTGGTGCAGACCCCTGCAGTGACGGGGCTGCCAGCAGCATGCTGGGTCCACGGGTCAGCATCGGTGGCCGGGGCAGGGTCAGCTGAGCATAAGGCTGTTTGTGGGGCCAGGGGGACGTGTGCCAAGCAATTAAAGTAATCCAGTGGCTTGGCAGGAGGGAATTTCATCTGTAAGTGGCTTCAGCCTTGGCTGCCCCATTGCCAGGGGTCTGCTGTGCCAGCATTCCTGCTGCTCCACTGCTCCTGCTTGTCCTTGCTCTTGCTTAAAACCCCTGTTTATCTCTGTCCTCACAGGCTGGAACGAAGCTCTGCCATCAAATGTCACTGCACGTTATCGACTGGGCTGGGCTTGGGGACGGAAAGCGTCTGGCTCCGTACGGCTGACGTCAGCCACGATGTTTGTCTGTGCAGCATCTCGCTGTGTGCGGAGCTTTTGGGGTAAAGCACGGCAGTCATGGGCATTGCCGTGTGCAGCCCCAGGGATGCTTCTGCAGCATGGGAGGTGTGGCAGGAGGGAATCCTCTGGAGAGCCGTCTGGCCCCGCTGCAGACAAGGAGCGTTTCGGTCTTTACACTGGTTTATTTGGTACCAAGACATATTAAATCCTTGGGTTGATTTTCTGTGCTGTTGAGGACCGTCTCAGGATGCCGTGACGTGTCCGTTGTTACAGATGAGGTGTTGCCGACACCCCTGCTCTCCCTAGGCGACCCCCTGTGACAATTTGCGTGAGCCCTCTTACGCCGAGGTTCTTAATTAGCGCTGAAAACGCCATGCAGGGGGATGGCCGAGCATTCCCCTGCTTCTAAACGGCAGGGCAAGCGACTGAGATTCAGGCAGAGCTGTTCCAGACGTCTCCTTCGACTGCGTCCACAGAAAAACTCTTGGCGTGGGTGTGCCAAGGGACAGGAGGGAGAATTATACTGGTTAAATGCCAAATCTTTAATACGAGGCCGTAGCTGCTGCTGTGTGAGGTGAAGGAATTTGTGCTCCTGGTTTCTTGGACACTGGAGGTGAACAGCGAGGGGCTCGGTGGGTGTGGACTTTATTAGGGTGCTGCCTGGTCCTCCTTCTGTCCTTCACAGCCCTAATTTGGGCTTGGGTTTTAAAATAACTGGTGGTAATGGTCCTGCTGGGAGCAGAGTCCTGGGAGAGCCCAGGGTTATCCAATGATGTCTTGGCAAATGGCAGTGGCAAAGCTTTTGGTAGTGAAACAAATAGTGTCCAAATACAGCTCAGCGCGCTCCTTTTGTGCCAACAAAACGCAGTATTGCGGGGTTTTCCTTCCGCAGCGAAGATGGTAGGGCTGGAGACCTGCCAGGTTTGGGGCTGGGGGGCACGCAGTCTCGCTGCAGGTCCCTGCGGCTGCTGCCTGGCAGCTCTGTCCTCGACAGCTTCTGGCTCCGAAGCTCGACCCACCAGCTCAGGTCTTTGGGTTTGCGGGTGGATGTGAGCCCGGGGATGATGCTGGGGACCCCCTGGAGGAGGAGAAGACAGAGGATGAGCTTCTGCTTTGCCTGAGGGTCTCACTGGCCCATGGGCTCTGCAGTCAGCATGGGGGGAAGCCCTCTACCCTAACCTGAAAGGAAGGGGGCAATGCACACACCTTCAGCCCTGCTTTGGCTGGTGATACTCCTTCTTTCTACTTTTTCCTTCTGGGAGGGGAGGCAGGAGATGCCCAGCTGTCCCTCTGTCGCCCTCCTGGCTGACCCTGCTGTTTCTTTGTGCCCACAGACAAAGGTGAGAACGGGGAGCCCTACCAGAGGAGGAAGGGTGCAGGGGCCAGCCTCCCAGACACCCCCCCGGCGTTCCCCGCGGCCAGGGACAGTGGCCTGATGGCCAGCAGCAGCAGCTGGAGGCGGATTATGCTTATGATCCTCGCTATAACCATCCACAACATCCCAGGTAAGTTCTGTCCGTCTGTCCATCCATCCCAGCTCCCGGGCAGTCGCTTCCCGGGGTCCGTGCCATCCTGGGGGGATTGAACAGGGCTGATGCGTTCCCCCCATTCTGCTGCTCAGAGGTGGCACTCGCCGAGGGGGTGCCTTTTGACAGGATCTATCGCATCAAATCTTCCTCTCTTGGCAGAGCTGAACCGCGCAAGGGCTTGGCAGCAAAACCCTTTATGGGGAGGGGGCTCAGCGGGGAGCCTGGGGGCTCGGGCTGGCTGCTGCGTCTTCAGCGTCTGCAGCCCCACTCGCTGTTGCCAGCCTGTCGTGGGCGACAGTGGTAAATCAGAGCGTGTGAGGAAGATGATGCTGTAAGGACAAATTGTGGTCTCTGTTTGGTTCTCTTCTGGTCTGGGTACCAGCAAGAGGCGCATTTTAAAGCGCCGCCGCTCTGTGGGAGCACGTATAATTGGGGTTTGCTTATTCGAGGGATGGAGTTGATGGAAAACTGCGGAGCCCCGCATCTTGGAGGGCTGCGTCCTGCCAGGGGCTGGCTTTGGGAATACACAAGAAGCTGTGATACAGAAAAGATGAGATAAACTGTAATAGCTGAGGACTCTCAGCTGCTCTGCAGTGCTTGGGGATGCTGAAGGTAGCGTAAGGCAACCTCTGCAAACGCTTGCTTTCCTGGATTCCTCTCCCCTGCCTCCTCCTCTTCCCCTCCCCTTTTCTTTCTCCCTTCTACGCTCAGTCTCGGCCTCTCTCAGGTTGTAGCCTGGATCGGGAGTTGTGGGGGGAATAGGACAAGGCTTTTCTGCATAACTTGGATCTGTAAACGCAGGGAAAAAGGATGCGTGCTTGGGAAGAGCCGTGGGTTCCGAGCTGGCGTGAACACGTGGCTAGCTGGCAAGGAGGCGGCTATTGTGAGCGCTGCTGCTGCAGCACGTGGCTTGCTGTAACCCTCCGAGCCGGGGAGGGGGGAACTGCCTTGTCGCCACGTATGCTTTCCCGTTTCCAGAACGCCTTTTATCCCATGCCAGGGTATCCGTCTGAAATTCCATCGCTGGCAGGGCTTCCTGGGTGAGAAGGCTCCGTCCTGGGTCTGCAGTCACCCCCCCTGTATTTCTCCCCGTGCAAGGGCACCCCGGGATTGAGTGGCAGGAAGAAAATCGGAGCAAACACACGGTGGGCTGCGTCGGTGTTGGAGCTGGGCTGCACGTGGGTGTTCTCCTTGAGCGCTCCGGAGCTGCCATCCCTTCCAGCCTTGCTGCTACCTGCTTGTCTGTGGGTAGTAATTGCTTCCTTCCAGCCGGTTCCCAGCACCCCTGGGTGCTCCTGCTCCCGTGGATTTTCCTCTTTTAATTCCCTCCCCCTCCCTTTTTTCTAATTACAGGTAGATAACTCCGATGCCTTAGTTCAGCTGCATGTGCTGCTGGGGGAGGCAGCCGAGGCAAGTAGGGAGCTTTGAATTAGCCACACACACACAAAAATGGGAAGTATTAGCACCGAGCGATCCCCAGTTGGGTTTCATCCTCCCAACAAAGCGTCAGGGAGCTGGGGTGAAGAGCCGGGCAGCGCGTGCATCTCTTGGCCGTGTCGGCTGGGAATTCCTGTCTCTGTCACCTGCAAAAAGAGAAAGTTTTGTAGAGGTGGGGAACAAAGCATCGCCCGTAGCAATAGGTTAATGGCAACATGGCCCTGGCTGCCACGGAGACGCTGCTCTAACCTTTTGGTTGCTTCTTCGAGAGCACAAAGCCACCCTTGGATGGTTACAGAGGCTCAGAAATTCCTTTTGCATCTTAAAGGTCACAGTATTAAAGTTTAATATCCAGAGAGGTGTGTGAGAGCGATGGCTCGTGGATGGTTCTGCTGCTCAGCTCCTGCCTGGAGCTCAGCAGGGGTCTCTGGGTCACGGTGGGGGTGTCTGTCCCTGCCAACCCCTGTCCCCTAAGTCCCCCTCCTGCTCTTTTCCAGCTGAAATGTGCCTTTCCAGCAGCCCCACCGCTCTGTTGTGGCGCTGGGAGGGGGGTGACAATGGCTGTTTGTGCCCTCTGGAGCCGCTCGCTGATGGCAAAGCCCTGTACCGGGATCCTCCTTTCAACGGGGATTTGCCCAAACTCATCCAGAGGTTTCAAGTTGCCGAGGTTGGACTTGAGCCTGTTGTGCTCCCCGGAGCCCTGCCTGCACATCCCAGGATTCCAGCACCCATCCCACCCTAATAAATGATTCAGACTGTGATTAAAACAGGAGCTTGTGGCCTCCCCTGCTCCTCTCTGCTCTTTTCTTGCTGGTCCAGCCTCTCGGTGAGCAGCGGGACGGGGCTTGGTTTGGCCTTTGTCAAAGTCCTTGTGCCCTCCCAGCGAAGTCCCGGCAGCGCCGGTGGCACCTCTCCGATGCGCCGCGATCCCTGCCTGCGGCGCAGGGTTTGGAAACACTGTAATGCTCTACCTCAATTATCATCCCTGCGAGTGGAAAGGCTGACGCTGTAATTAGCACAGGCTCCTGCAGCGTAACGACACCTCGGTTCGCTTGTGCTGGGGGGAGGGGGCGGGAGGTGCCGAGCCGAGAAGTTGGGGGATGCTCGGCACCTCGGCACGGCTGCCAGACGCAGGCTGCCGGCTCGCCCGGCCTTGCCAAATCGCTTGGTGCTCACTTCGGCAGCGGCGCGTGGCTCTGGTGCTGGCTCTGCTTCCCGGCGATCCCAGCGCGCTTGCTCCGTGTCGTCGGAGGTGGGTCCAGGTGGTTCCCAAGGGCTTTCTGTCCTACCCTTGCCTGGAGAAGGGAAGCTCCAGGGAGACCTTAGAGCCACTTCCAGTGCCTGGGGGGGGTACAAGAAAGCTGGGGGGGGCTTTTCCCAAGGGCAGGCAGTGACAGGACAAGGGGTGACGGGTTTAAATGGAAAGAAGGAGATGGAGATGGGCCGTCAGGAAGGAATTCTTCCTGCAGAGGGTGGGGGGCACTGGGACAGGTTCCCAGAGAAGCTGTGGGTGCCCCATCCCTGGGAGTGTCCAAGGCCAGGCTGGATGAGGCTGGGAGCACCCTGGGCTGGTGGAAGGTGTCGCTGCCCATGGCAGGGGTGGCACTGGGTGGGCTTTGAGGTCCCTCCCAGCCCAAACCATTCCATGACTCTGGTTCTTTCTCCCCTGCCGCGCGTGGGAACCGCTCCCTGTTTTATCACCAGCGGAGAAGGGTTTTATTTCCTTTGAGCCCCGTTTAGGGCCGAACGTGTTTTGGTCTCGGCGACGTGTCTGCCTTTGGTTTCAGGCGAATGTGCCGGAAGCCCGTTCGTGTGCGGCTGAGATAATTGAATGTAAAGACCAGCCCCTCGCACTCGGTTTGTGTTTAGTGGGCTCTGCCAGCAAGCGAGAGGGTTGTTAATTTGTTCCAGAGCCGAGGCTGGCAATGTAAAGAATAAATTGATAATGACAGGAGATGCCAAACTGCAGACTATTCCCACTAATTAATATTCATATATGCCGGGTTTAGTGGAACATTAATTATGTATTTAATCAAGCCCTGTTTATTCTGGTTTATCTTTGTACCTTGGGTGGCTGTTATGCTGAAGACTTCAGATTAATTAAAATGTTACTGGTGTATCACAAATAACAATTAGCGAGGTGTGAGTTGAACGGCCTTTCTCTTTGTGCTCAGTTAGCAGGGAGGAGGAGGAGGAGGACAGCCCAGTAGGACTCTGCCACTGCTGGCTCCCCAGGGAGCTCCTGAAGGGGTCGGTCAGAGCTGAGCCCCCGTGAGACTGGGGGGTCCTTTGCCATGGAGATGCTGCGGGAGCCCGCATACTCACACCGCTCTAGGGGAGATGGGGGACAGGACCAAGGCCGTGTTCTGTGACCATCTTCAGGCTCTGGGGCTCTCCCTGGAGTCACGGTGCTCACAGGGGTGTCGCAGGGGTCTACACCTGCCTGGGACCCTTGGTGGCTTAACCAGAGCCTGAGTCACTTCCCAAGGGTGTCCGTACGTGGCAGCTTGTGGGGAAGGAGTTGCAGATGTCTCCTGTTGGGTTGTGGCGATGCCTTCCCTTGCTTTCCTCTGGCTGTTTCTCTGCCACAGAATCCGCTCAGCTGATGACAGGTACCTGTCTGGGATCCTGCTCGCTGGGGGACCATCCCTCCTTCTCCGGAGGAGCATCCCTGCCGGTGCCCCCTCCTCTGAGGGGAGGCAGCGAGGCTGATGCCAGGTCTGGTCGCTGGCAGGCACAAGGTGATGCTTTCAGCCACTTTAACATTGCCAGGCAAACCTGAATTTTCCTTTGTGAAGCTTTGGGGCTGGAGGTGGGCAGAGTGGGCAGCCCCATCCCCAGGAGCTGCACACAGAGCCAGAGCTGTCTGCTTTGCTCCAGCTTTTCTTTCCTGCAAGAACACATCTTGCTTTTCCGTGTTCCCTCCCCAGTTTGATTTCTGCGATGTTTGTGCCTCTGGTGTCAGCCAGAGGTGTCTGTGAGGGAGCAACTAGGACGTGGCACCGTCACTGGGCTGTGCACGGAGCCTCTGGGTCACGGTGCGAGGTGACGCTGATGTCCCCTGCTCACTCCCCAGATCTCACGTGGCTCCACTGGAGGTTTTCTCTCCAGTTCCCGTGGCCAGAAGCCCATTAACAAGCTGGGATGTATTATATTTATTTATTTTTTAAAGAGAAGGAGCAAAGCCAGGAGTGGGAGCCAGGAGACAATGCTTGGGACCAGCACAGGGGAGAGGTGCAGGATTTAAGGTGCTGGCACCCCTGTCACCGGGCTGGCGTCAGTGTCTCTGGATGTCCTTGCATCAAGGCACCACCAAGCCCTTGACTCACAGTGGTGGTTCCTCATGTTGGTGATGGCTTTAGGCCAGGCACCTCCTGCCCATCCCCATGGCAGCCCTGTGACCCTTCTCCATCCCTACGGAAGGTGCCGACTCCGGCAGCAAGTGCTGCTGCCGCTTTGTTTTATCCCCAGGAAGCGGGGGCAGAAGGGAACTCTGCACCGGGGCACAGTAAACGTCAAAGTGATTTGAAATGCACCCGTTTGCAGCTTCACCTGGGAAGGAGAATGGTTGAGCTGGGTGCCCTGGGGCCAGACCTGCCTGCCGTCCTCTGTACGGGCAGGAAGATTGGCTGGGGACAGCCCCAGGAGTGAGAACTGCCCGCTTGGATACAGGACTGCCCGGACACTTGCTCTTCGTGGCTTCTCACAGCTTTACCCAGCGTTAACGTCCTTTTCTGTGTCTCCTGCTTTATGCCTGCCTGGGGGAGAGGAGCAGACGGCGGGTTTTGGCTCTGGTTGTTGGCTGATGGTTGCAGCTTGCGCTGCAAACGGGAGCTGAATCCTTGAGCTCCCACCACCCTGCACCGGGATCTGGCTGGGAACCGGCTGGCGGGTGGTGGAGGATGCTGGTGGGGACCCCAGCGTTGTAACCCCTTGGTTGTGGACGTGTCTGGTGGTGGACAGTCCCATCGGTCACTCCTTGGCTGGCCTGTCTGCACGTCTGCCGAAGCCAGCTCCTGGCATCGAGGGCTGTGGGCGTGCGATGTAGGTGTGCAATGCGCATCTTGGTTGCGATGTGCTGGTGGAGACATGTCCAAAACAAAAGGATAATCTTCCCAGCATGAGGAGGGAGCTTCCCGGGGAGGTTCGTACCGTGGGGCGGTTGGACATCTCCCAGACGAGCATCCTTGCAGGGGCGTTGTCTTACGCGGCAGCGGCTGAGTCCAGGTTCAACGTGCTCCGCCGGCGGGTGTGAGGGGCGATGGTGGAGGCTGCGGCTTTTTAAGCCTTAAACTCGGTCAGCGAGGGTCAGACAGAGCTCGTCCATCAGACCCAAACCAGAGCCGGGTTTTCTGTGGTGGAGCTGATCCTTGGGTGATGCTGAAGTCGAGGGTGTGGAGGAGGGTGCAGAGAGGGGTTTGGGGATGTTCAGCAGTGCAGAGGCTGCATGCTGTGCTGCCAGGTTGGTGTTCCTTGGCGGGGGGGATGGATTTCCAGGCTGGTTACTTTGTCATTAGGAAAAACTGATTGAATTCATCCTCCTGGGGCAGACGCTGCTGTGCACTCGGCCTCCCGAGAGAGGGCTGGGGCGAAGAGTGTGAGATTGCATCTCGGTGATGAGGAAAAGCGATTATTTATATGAATATTCTCAGAGATCCATTAACGGTTGGAAACATTCCTTTTGGATGATGGGGGGTTTATTTTTTGTTGGTTTATCAAAATTGAGACTATTTCACAAGGGTTGACGGGAAGGCGTGCTCGGTACCCGCCGGGGTTCGGCAGAGCGTGATAACGGGAGCCGTTGAGCTGCGCTGATTAATCTGTGTCTCGTCTGCGTGATGCCTCTTTCTGGAATTACAGCCGCCCTCCTTCCCGTCTCGCTCCCGCTGGCTGCACCGCTATTAATGGCTATTCTTGGGTGCTCTTGGAGCACCTCCGGTTTCTCCTGAAAGGCGTTATCTTTAGAAAGAAAAAGGAAGGAGAAGATTTCTCTGCGGCTCGTGTTTCTGAGAAGAAGGTGCAAAGGAAGACGTGGGGATAAGGGAAGGTGTCCATGTGTGCGGCGAGCACGCCGTGCCGCACTCCGATTGGGATCAAGGGGAGCGGAGGAGAGCGCTTGGCCCTGGCACCGGCTCAGCCTCGCAAGGGTGGAAAGACGCGTGTTTGAAGAGTCATGAATTTTTCACAGCACTTTCTGCTCCGGGGAGGGGAAAAAAACCCAGCCTGGGATGTGGCTTTCCGAGCCTGCTGCCCATCGCAAGGAATTTCCAGAGGGACCCTTTGGGCACGGACGCGTCAGGGATCGAGCGGTTGTTGTTTGCGATGGTGCTGCGATGTGATGGCTCTGTGAGCGGGCTTGGGGGGAGGGGAAGAGGAGAAAGGTCAGATCAGATGCAGCCGGTGGAAACAGAGCCGGGTGTTGGGTGCTGAGCCGAGCGTTTCTCACGGCAGTGACTCACGTGGGATTGGGAGCACGGCCGCACGCGCCCGCTCGCTCTGGGAAAGGTTGCTTTAACCTTTCATTAAACCTCCCGTTAATTGTCGCCTTGTCAGCACATATTTTGACATTTTCATCTATTAAGCACCTGGGTGGATTGAAAGGACCTGCTCCAAGTCGTTAAGCGCGGGGGTGGAAGGCACGGGGATGCAGCCAGGCGAGGTGCCGGCACCGGGTGAAGGATGCGGGCGGCAGCCCCGGCTGTGGGTGATGCTCTCGGCAGCCGTGGGACAGCTCTGCTCCGCTCCTCTGCTCAAGGCAAGGTCCCACCAGCAAAAACCTCGTCCTGCGGAGGTGGTGGCTAAAAAGAAATCCTCCCGTGGGCACGACAGGGCTTTCCTGGGGGAATGGGAAGGTCAGAGCCCTCCTTGGCTCTGGGCTGGTTTTGGCTCCGTGGCCACCAGCTCAGGTCCCGTGGGGTTTCCCCTCGCTCCTCCTGGGCATCCGGAGGCTGCGCCTTCGGGTTCGGGGTTCCTCGGGAAATGGTGCATGAATAACACCCCGACGCCAGTGTAACTCCGTGTATTCCACGGGCACGGTTGGGAAGTTTTCCTCCGCGGGGTATCACAGCCCGTTGCGCTGGCACCATTAAACGGGGGGCAGAGCCGCGGGGTCTCTAATGCCCCACTGCCAGCAGCTCATGTTTCAAAACCCAATTTATCGTCAGACACCTGGCAAGCCAGCGCGGAGCCGATAACACGCGTTTATCGCGGCGGCATCGTTCTGAGTTGGTGGCCGGCGTTCCGCAAGCGGCAACAGCCGCAAAGGTGATGAAAGCCAATTAGATACAGCGTTTTCACCAGCTGGAATGAAAATCCACTGAAATATGCATGTGGAAGCTCCTTTGCTTTCCTATCCCCGTCAGGTCTCGCAGGTCTGTTGCATTAAACAGCCGCGAGCAGTGGCCTGAGAAATCATTTGCCTCCTGGAAGTGAAACATTAAATATCCGTGATGGATTCGGGTTGTGTGGGGTCGGGAGGAGCCTGTTTCCAGCACGGGTCGCTCCCTGCTTTTAGGGTAGTTCTGATTTGTGAATTTGGGAGTTTTCTCCTTCCAGAGGAGCAATTCCATGACGAAGGAGCTTTGGGATGTTGGGCAGTTACTTTAATTCTTTAAAATCAGGTACCTCTGGTGTAAGCTTTACCTGCTGCAGTGCGATGGGTTGAAACGATCCACGTCGTCGTGCTTTGGGGAAAGGGGCAGAAAGGTGGAACAGGATGGGATGTAGAAGGTCTAGGGGATGTAGGAACAGGAAGGTCTGTCTCCTGCGGGGTAAACCGGGAGGTGACATTCAGGGAATTGCCTCGTGCTACCCAAATTCCACCTCGTTTAGTGGACACAAACCCTCGAGCGAGGCCATGGGCTTCTCTTGGGCTGGTTTTCACCTGTATCTGTGGGTCACATCCTGCCCCGTTTGCTCCCAGCAGCTCGGTCCTCTCCTTGTTTCCAACCCTTGCAGCCCAACCGCTTGCACACATGTGGGTTCACTGCTGTGAGCACCCCATTCTGGAGGCTATTTCCAGACAGAGCTCCTGTGAAATTGCCTGGGACCTCCCCCCACCCTAGGATAAGGCATTTGGTAGCCCATTGGGGCTTAAAATCCCCTTTTAATGGCCTTTTAAGCCCACAGTGTCGCACGCAGCAGCACGGTTTGGCTTTCTGTCCTTCCATCCCGCCGTTAAGCACTGGTGAGCAAGGGATTTCGGCTGTTTGCTTTTCCATGGGATGGCTGGCTTGACCCTGCCATCATCCGCTGTTTTTCATCGCCTCTTGCGTAACCTTGATGGGACCCATCCGCGCATCCCTGGAAAACTGGGCGGCAGAGCTACGCCGTTGGTTTTCATCTCCGCAAATCAAAGCGGAGTCGAGCTGTCTGGGCACGTCAGAGAGGTTTGAGATATTTCACCTCCTTTCAGCTCGGCGTATGCACATCACGGGCCTCAGCCGCCGCTGAATCCCTGCGTTATTAATGCCTCTAATGGGTAAACTCCCGAGCCGTTCATAGAGCTGTTCCCGGAGCGGGAGAGAGGAGCTGAGCTCGTGTGCGATGCTGAAGCAGGTCTGGGGTGGTTTGCCTGCAATTCCCTACCCAGAAAAGCAATTTCCTTCTATTTTCAATCTGCTTGGCTTTGCTGTGCTTTCCCACTGCCACCATCCCTACAAATCTTTAGCGGGTTTTGCCCCCCCACACCTCTTTTCCCTCCCCCAGGAAGGTGGGATTCCTCAAGCAGGCACTGCAGGGCTTCCCAGGGTACCAGCCGGGCCAGAGCTGGCATCTCTCGGCACGCCGTGCCCCCCCATTTCCCTTGTTTGCTCCCTTTGGGGCATTACAGTGTAAGAAAGCACCAAAACGGGTTTATTTTCCCTATTACTTTGTTTCTCACAGGCAACGTTTTGGCGGGGCTTCGCTGGGCAGGATCCGTGGGGCTTTGCAGCTCTGCCTGCTCTCTGCCTGCATCTGCCTGTGGCTGCCAATGGTCGTGGGAATCACGATTCCCCAGAACTGCTTTGTCTGAGCAGGTCAATCCAGCCGGTGCCTTGGGTTTTGTTTTCTCTGCCCTGTCGCCGTCAGTTGGCAGGGTCAGGATGCGAGCGCTGCGGCGTGCGGATCCGCCGGGAAAAGGGGACCGGGCCGCATCCCCGTCCCACCGAGCGTTCCTCAAGCAGAAGTTCTTGTTCGTCGGGGACCTGGGGGAGGAGAGGGGACGAGTGAGCAATTCATACTGCAAATAATAACACATGCCCCTATAAACTGCAAATTAACCCTTTACGTTCCGTCTGTGTTCTGCTGAAAGGATTTTCCGTTAGGGTAATAATTAAGAGTGATCTCGCCTCGTTAATTGGCTGCTTCTGCAGGGCTGCGGAGGAAGCAACTGGAAATCCTGCTTGGCCGATGTGACTTTGTCCTGTTGGCTTCGGGATCTCCGCAGACGGAGACGTGTGGCTGGAGGGCTGCCTTCAGGTCAAGCCCGCTCTCACCGCTTAACGAGAATTCACAGCAGCGTCGTGCTCGAGGGACTTTGCTCCCTCCGCGGCACAATCTGTTGCTGCTCCCCGGATCCTCTTCACGTGCGCGGTTAGAGGACGAGGATTTCTGCACCTTTATCTGTGACAAACCTGTGTGAGCCCGGGGAGCTGCGTCCCGCCTGGGAGGGCCGAATGGAAGCCGAACTCTGAAAGCACCAACCTTTTCTAGTAAACTGCGCCCTGGTTTGTTTTCGTTAGGTAGCGCGGTGGCTGTGACGGGTGCCGTAAGCATTTAGCCGGGAGATGGAGGTGTGTGATGCACATGAGCACGGGCAGCAGCCCTTCCTAGCACGGGGATGGAGAACCTTACGCAATTAATGTGGGTCTGGGAAAGGTGCCTTTTTTTCCTTACTGCCTTTGAGGGGATTGGGGCTGGGCAGCCGGGGCTGTGGGTTTCGGCATCGCCACGCTCTTGTGCAGCTTGCTGGAGTCCCTGGGGAGCAGGGATGGTGCTGCGGCATCCCGAGGAGCAGCCGTTGGGCTGAAACGGGAGGGGAATGGTGTCCCAGAGCTCCTGCCTTGCGTGGAAATCCAGCCAAGCAGCTTCTTCCTGGCATGCAAGGAAGTCTCATGCCAGAGATCCAGGCGCTCTCGCTCGGCAGAGCCTGTGTTTATGGGTGTGGAAGAGAAGCGCAATGCGGAGAGCGTCCGGGTCGCCTGATTCAAGCAGCAGGGCGAGAGCGAGAGCACTCACACCGCCGTGCCAGGTCCTTGGCTCCAATTCCACATCCCAGGGCTGGAGCTGGTGGGGTGAACTGCGCACGGATGGCGGCTAAGCAAGGCCACCTCCGGAGCTGCTTGGCATTTCAAATGCAAAGTGAGATCCGCTGCTTTCGGGCTTGGTTGGGTTAACAAAGAAAATGTCTTTCTAAAATGACTTTAACCTCCTGCTCGTTGAGACCTAGAAATGTGAAAATCCCTGAAATCTGGTAATCTCCATGCCTTCTCCTGCAGTAACGGCAAAGTGATGTAACCTGGAGGGAACTGGAGCTCCATCCAGGGGGAAAAAACCATAGAGTTTGAATAGCGACAACAGGGACGTGCTTAAACTCTCACAGAAATACAAACCTCATTATAGCAAGATTAATTTCCCATTAGGAACTAAACAGTTCTTCAAAGAGCAGGATGAATAATTGATGTCACGTTGGCATCCGTAGTACCTTCCTAAAGGAAGCGTGTTCATTTGCTGACCCAGGAGAATTAGCTCCATAACTCCTCGCAGGAGGAGATACTGTCACTCACGGCTCCGTTAACGCTGCTGCCGGGCTCGAGGTGCCGGTGAGGGAAGCAGGGTCCCGGCTTGCGGGCGGAACGCGGGTCAGGGGGTGTAAAGCACTGAGGCACCAGGAGCTGTTGTGATAGTTGGCATTTCCACGGGGAAGGTCTGGGGCAGCCATTGATGATCCCAGCAGCGTTTGCTTCATTTAATCAGAGGATGCTTTTGCCCTAAGCCCTGTGAGTGTATCCTTGGGTCGGCATCCGTGTTGGCACCCACGGTCCTGTGTTGTGTCGGGTGTCCGTGAGCTCGCGCACAGGGTACACTCAGCATCGCAGGCTCTTTGCTCGCAGAGAAAGGCATTTACTGCTGTAAAATCCGTAATTCTTTCCATGTCTTTCAAAGCTCTGCAGGCACAAACCTCCGCTGAGCCGTGCTCTCCTTATCTGCCCCAGAAATCTGACGTCCCCAACCTGCAGAGCTGTGGGATTTCTGTTGTAGGTAGAAGCTATTTACAAACCCTGCTTATCCTCTAATCTTTGTCCTCCCTCCAAGCCCAAGATTTTGCTTCTGCTCAGACTGCGGGATCTGTGAGTTGCTCCTTGTTTTATCTCCACGGATCCTCCTCCTCCTCCGCCTGCCGTGCTGCAGGAGCCCCCTGTGAGGATATTTTCTAGGCAAAGGCACCCACGGGTGGGTGACGGGTGGGCTGTGCTGCCAGCACCCTGCTGAGCGCTTGGAGAGCGGGAGGCATGGGAGAAACTACCTGATAACGAGAGGGTCTCTGTTCCCCCGTCACTGCCATCCTGACCTGCTCGTACGTCAGGAGAATGGGGGAAAATCCGCTGCCGCGCTCGTACGTGAGACAAGACCGGCGAGCGGCGTCGCTGCCTGCAGAGCAGACTCGTGTCAGAGCAGCGAGCCCATGCTGCCGGGACAAGGCACCAGCTCCAGGATGCTGCCACGTCACTTTCTGTATTCCTGAAATCTTGCCTACGCGATTACAGACTGATTTGGAAAGAGAAGTGAATTTTTTAGTGGTTTAGCTTTTGGTTTTTTTTACATTCCTGTAGGATACTGTTCTCTATCCACAGCCCGTGCTCATTTTCCTGCTCTTTATGGCACGCAAGAGTCACACAATAACCGGGGTTAATTTACTTGCCACTGTGATTTATCAAGGCCCCGTGAGCACCACTTGCTATTTACTCGTTTGGATTTCCAGGGGACCTGAAGGGCTTTTCGGCTGGTTTTTGTGAACAGACCTTCTCCCGAGGATTTCGGGTGGCTTCCCGCACGGCTGCGAAGCTCATTTCACGCTCAAAACCGGAGCTGGCGAGGGCAGGAGCTCGGTGAGCCACAGGAAACCCGGACGCTGGGTGTGCAGAGAGTTTGCTGATCGAGGCGGGGGGCTGTGATCCCCGCCTGGCCACCGGAGCTGCCCCGAATAGGATTTAAAATCACAGCCTGCTTAATTTCACCGGGGTCTTTCAGCTTGCCAGGCTCTCGCGGACGCGGGTGGTGGGTGATAAGGGAGAGGTTTGATGGGGTGGAATCATCCATTCCACTTCTAAGTTGATCCTTTGAACTTAAGGCTCATGTGCCGTTTGCAGCCAGAGGCGCTGGGGGATGAGACAGCTCCGGGCAGGGCCGGAGACGGCGCTTCTTGGAAAACAGGTATCGGAGAGCGTGAGGGTGAAGAAACAGCGTGCGGTGCCTGGGCAGCGGCAGCAGGCGAAGTCAGACCAGGGAAAGTGGGATGATTTCATAGAGTCATCGCAGACTGGTTTGAGTGAGAAGGGACCTTAAAGCCCACCCAGTGCCACCCCCTGCCATGGGCAGGGACACCTTCCATAGCCCAGGTTGCTCCAAGCCTCATCCAGCCTGGCCTTGGACACTGCCAGGGATGGGGCACCCACAGCTTCTCTGGGAACCTGTCCCAGTGCCTCCCCACCCACTCCAGAAAGGATTTCTCCCTGATGTCCAATCTCAATCTCTCTCTTTCAGTTTAAACCCCCAGCCTGTCCCACACCTACTGCCTCGACACCAGCCCCTCGCTCCTGCCTGTGCAAACCTTCCTCCCATCCCTGCCGAGGAGAAGAATTCCCTGGAAAGTGCAGCACTGGGCACTTTTTCAGCCAATCCAAAGGTGATGCTGCAGAGCTTTGGCCTCCTGAGGAACATCCCAGTGTGGAGTGGGGAGTGGGCAGAGCTTTCCCTGCCAAGGTAGAGGAGATGGATCAATGCCGGGCCTCGTCCCAAAGCCAATCCCAGCCAATCCGTGTACTCCTGTGGGTTAGAGCAGACGGGAATATTGTCACTGTCCTCCTGGCTCAATGCGACAGAACATCTTGTGCTGTTTCCCAGCTCTGCCGATGGGGCACTGAAGTGTAATTAAAGTGAGAAGGAACACAGAGCCACGCATGTCCGAGCCCTCCGCTCGCCGGTGGATACGCGTTGGGGGAGCTGGGGACCTCAGCCCAAGCGTGAAGGTGTCAGAGATGCTCTGGGAGCAACGTGGCCATCGCTTTGCTCTCGTGGCTGACGTCCTCCTTGCCAGCTTTTCACAGGCTGCCTAAGCCTCTCCTCGGCTGCTCCGCTCAGTGCTGCTACCTGTCGTGCCTTGTCGTGACTCCGTGCTCATCTGGCTTTGCTCTGCTCCCCTTCCCACGGTCCTTCCCTTTGCGCCGACTCCTCCTTGCTGTAGTGTTCCCTCTTGGCTTTTCCTTTCCGAATTTTTTCCCTCTGAAGATGCTTTTTGGGCTCAGAGCAATGCTCTCGCCAGACCTGCGTGATGTCCCCATTCCTGCGTCGTCCTGTGCCCGTGGCTACCACCCCCGGGGCTCTGAACGTGCCCTCTGGGGCTGCGGAGGAGGGAGCTGGTCCTGCCCAAAGCAACAGCCAGAAGCTAAAGAGGGGTGGAGGAGGATGGCAGGGCTTGGCCCTGGAGATATCAGGAGCTCAAGGGCAGGGAAAATGGGTTCTCCTTGCCTTTGGAGCGGGTGGACAGTCCCTGGTGCTATGAAGACGCCCTGGTTTAGATCACATCCACGTAGCAGATGTGGTATCTAAAGAGAACTATGGATATTGCCCTTTTTGTCCCTGCCACCGTGATCAGCAGGCTGCCATAACGTATCCCATAGCGATCCAGCATTAAAAGAGGAGCCTCTGTGGCCCCCCAGCACGGTTATTGCTTTGCAGGTTGGGGGTTGGAAGCTTTTTTTCACTCGGAAAGCAAGGAGAGAGGAAAACGGGCCTTTGCGAGGAGCGCTGCAGAGCGAGAGGGTTGTAGCTGATCCTTAAGTTAGCGTAGGATTATTCTGATCCCTGGGTAATGCCTTATCGGGATAAAGCGTCTTGAATTGTAAAGCCAAGGAAGCCCAAGAGAGGCAAAATCCCTTTGTTTGGGTTAAATAGAAACATTTTCTTGACAGTGGCTGAGACTGGGCATGTTTTTCTTTCTTTGCTCTACCAAGAGACGCCGAATTAACATCCCAACCTGGTGCCTCCAAGCTCTCCAGCTCACAGGGTTGTGCAGACTATCGGCTTTTCCAGCTCCATCATGGGTTGAAAGGGAGGTTGGCAACTGCTTCAGCCATGGAAATCCTCGGTAAACCCCTCTCTGACATGGAAAGGTTTCCCGTGGGACATGCACGCCTGCCTTCCACCTCTTTCACACCCCAAGCCGTGGGCTTTTGCCTTTTTCCCTGTGGAATGCTGGCCCACCATCAATCCGTCAGGCGTTCGGGGTTGCCTGGGACTGGGCTCCTCTTTGCCTTGCTCACGACGCTGCCGAGAACCAGACATTGCGCGGGGCGGTTTGTTTCGCAAGCTGGTGTCTGAGCCTTCAGCGGGTGAAGAGATCTGCTCTCCCATCCCCATCTTCAGCGACCTAATGTCCGAGCTGTCCGTTTGCAGAGCCCTCAGAGCAGCGGATTTCTAGGTGGTTGACACAGAAACATTAACCTTTTGCTCCTTCTGTGTCTTTTCCCACCTGAAGAAGCCGCTCGGGCTATTTATAGTCTGAGTATGTGCAGAATACCCAAGAGAGGGGCCGCGACCCGAGGGCTGAGCTGGCTGTGAGCGTTGAGTGTGGGCACGCTGGCAGCGAGCTCTTTTCGTTTGTTTTCCATGTGAATCTTTGTGTGTATCTCCTCGCTTTCCCGCAAAACAGCGTCATGTTGGGGTTTGACATCTTCTTTGACAGAGGCCGAACCTGCCTTACCGGGGTGGTGAAGCTGGTGTGTGATCTTGGCAGGTTTTTCTAAGTGACCTATTTGAAGCAGGTCTCAGCGACGGGCTGAGTGTGTCACAGGATATCTGCTGTATATCATTAGAGCCTTCTCAAGCATCAGCAGTGACCGAGAGATGTGCTGGGGTCCTGCTGCTTCAGGGACCCCGTGTGACACCAGGTTTGCTCGGCTGTGAGTCCCGGTTGGATGCTTTGTGCTCACCAGCCTCTTGGCTGATCCGTGCTCGTGCTCATCCTGCCCCGGCTTTTGTGGGAAGTGGGGACCTGGACAAGCCCATGGCCAGAGGCTGCTGTCACCTCCTCCTCTCTGCGCTGGTGAACATCTCCACCCTGCTGCAGCTTCCACCGTCGGCTGCTTCTCCCTCTCCGAATCAGCAGTTCACCACGCACCATCTGTTGAATTTTGCTTTCCCGTGATTTGCTTCCATGTGTATGTAATTTGTGCTTCCATTAATTGTGCTGCTGAGCTTCTTATTCCCTGAGACTCGCTTTGCCACGGGGAAACCGTTGTGGTTTCCCCCCCTCTGTCAAAGCTATTTTCGTTATTCACACAAATTAGCACTTTGGTCCTTTGAATTTTGCTCTCTGGGCCAGCCTCACTTAAAAAAAGGAATCTTGGGAAGAGCGGCACCAGACCCATTTGTGCAGAGCTTTGCTGCATCCTCAGCCATACTAAGTGCAGCCGTTAAATGTTTTTAAAAAGATCTGCCCCCCCAAATTTGCTTAATTGCCCGCAGACCAGAGACCTTGAAGCCACCCCTGCCTGCAGACGCAGCCCCTTCAGCAATCACAGCCCACCCCGGCTCTACTCCGGCCCCGGGTGCTCCCCCATCTCCTGGATGGGTGGTGGTGGGGCAAGTGCTTTGCACAAGAGATCTCTCCTGAGACTGGCATGTCCCTCAGTTCCTCTGGCTGGTCTAGCGACAGTCGCGGCAGTTTAGGGACAGTCGTGGTGCTCTAGGGACAGTTGCGGTGGTTTTAGGGACAGTCATGGTGCTTTAGGGACACTTGTGGTGATTTTAGGGACAGTCACAGTGGTTTTAGGGACAGTTGTGGTGCTTTAGGGACAGCTCGGAGTTCCCTCGCCCCATAACGCTGTACCATAGGGTTGATGGGTGCCGTTTTCCGTGTCTCCATCCTGCACCTCAGCACGAGCCTTGGCTCTGCGTTGTTGTCGAGTGTCTGGATTCTCCATGCTCAGCCCGGGCTGGAGGATGCAAATGCCATGATTATCTGAGTTAGTGCTGCTTTTTATGGTGTGTTTCCAAGGCAACTGGAAATTCAGGAGACCACAGACACACGGGTCTCTTCTTCCGAGACCGTACCCTGCGGAGGACAGGTAAACGCTCCCGGTGACGTTTTCAACCTGTTTGGACGCTGATCTGAGCAGTGCCCACTGCCCCTGGCTGTGGCCAGGGCGGGAATTGCCTCCTTGCGAGGCTCTAAACCCCAGCCAGGCACACAAGCCGGGCTGCTGCTGTTCTTTGGATACCTCCCCCCTCCACACACCCCCTCGCTCCGAGGGGAGCGGGACCAGCGTGGCTGCAGGACCAGAAAAGGGGATGTTCAATAAAGGGGAAAAAGCAGCGATGGTTTTGATGCTGTTTGACAAAAAGAGGATTTTTTTTTATCCTGGGAGGGATGAGGGAACTGTGCCAAGGGTGGGATGGTAAGGGAAATTTGGGATAGGGCAGGAGGGGAGCGGGGAGGGATGGAGCAGTCATCCCTGAGGAGCTGCACGGAGGAGGCAGCGGCGCATCGCACGTCTCCCAAAGGCTCCCCGGCTGTTTTTCTTTGGGATTTATGGGAATGACTGTCATCTAAAATGATGGGATTAACTGTAATATCTGCAAGGTGGGAATTTTCACGTGGGGTTTGAGTTTCCTTCTGCTGCGGAGACTGTCTGTGAAGGCGTTGTGCTGGTGTTTGGGCATGGGGAGACCAGAAACCGGGGAGGTGGCCTCGCTGGGAGCCTGGTCCCGGCTTAGCACAGCTCCCGGGGAATTCGTGGCAGAAATCGGTGTTTGACTTTTCCGAACCCGCCGTGTCACCAGTTCGCCTTTACCTTGCAGAGGCAGCTCTCTGCAGGGAGCTTTGCCGAGCTGGGACGCTTTCCATCGGGCTTTGGTGTTTTGGGCTGCTGTGCCCCTCAGTAGAACAGCCTTTCGGCTGCTGGGGGCTGATCCTTCCCCCCACCCCTTCCCCCATCAATGAGGGCATTGATGATGCGCTCATCAATACAGAGACCTCCCCCCTCCGTGTTGGCTTCCCAAGAAACTGTTGGTTTGGGATCCTGGTGTGGAAGTGCCCTGGGAAGCGTGGCAGGCTCTTGCATGGATCTTAGATTAAAATAAGGGTGACGACCTGGCCCGGTGTCCTGCTCCCGGTGTCCTGCTCGTGCCAGTCTTGGCTCCATCAGAGCAGGGGAGGAGACACAGTCTCAGGACTGTTGTAGGGTTTGACCTTACTGGTGTTTTCCTTCCTGTTTCAGAGGGTCTGGCAGTGGGAGTTGGATTCGGAGCTGTTGGAAAATCAGCGTCTGCGACCTTCCAAAGCGCCAGGTAAGCCACAACACACCAGCATCTGGTCATGCCTTTGCCTCTTGGAGCTTGTCCGGCTGTCCCGCGGTGGCTAGAGACGCATTGATTGACCGAAACTTGTCTGGAAGCACAACCGTGGGCAAAAGGAGCGGAAGAAGTTCCTAGCGCGGATGTGTTTTCCTAAGGGTTGCGCCTGTCAGACGTGACAAAAGGTTTCTGCCGTCGATGCCTGGTTTTTGCAATGGTTCTGCCTCGCTGGCCCAATCAGTGGAGCCTGGGGGGGGTGATGAGGAGGAGGCAACACGTGTGGGTACTGTTTTGTGGTGCTGCTGAGGGAGTTTGGGTCTGAATAGGTGCACACAGCGCATCCCTCCAGGGATATAAGGGGTGCTGGGCTGCATCAGGAGCTACTTGCAGCCTCCTCCCTGCGCTGCTCGGGGCCGAGGGGTTCGCATGCTTCACGCTGTCGTGGGTTTGCTTTTATTTCCCTCTCCCTTACCCCCTCTGAACATCCCTGGTGATGCTGCCTGCTGAGCTGAACGCTGGTAGCTGTTTCTTTGGGGGGAGCTTTGCCCGTGGCGAACTTCAGAGGGGGGGAGGTAAAGAAACAGGTAGGGCTGGAGGCTGGAGACGTGTAAATCAGGTTGAGGTAGAGCGAAATGTTAGCTCAGGCGAGTCCTGGGGGCCAGCAGCAAGAGTTTAAAGGTGATTGTGAGCAAGAGCGAGTGGTGGAGGCTCACGGGAGCTGGGACACCCTCCTCTTCCCTGTACCTCCCTGCCACATTATCTCCATGGATCCCTGCCATCGTCTTCTCATCCTCATCCTGTTGCGGCTGAGCTGGGAGCAGTCGTGGCTCCATTCCCTTTGGATCAGGCAGGCTCCGGCACAGGTTCCCCACTCTCTCCTCAGAGAAATGAGGAGATTTGCCCCAAAAGCAGCATCCCCAGCAGGTCGGAGCTGCTGCTGGAGCTGTTGGAAGGCGTGAGGTGGCTTTGTTTTCCAAGCAGGGCCACTAGACTCTGAAATTGGTGGCAGTAAAGACACTTAATCCTCCCGACATCCCAGCTCCTGATATCCCAGCTCCTGATAAGCCAGCTCGCCCACTCCAGCCTGGCCAGCAGCCGCTCTCGCCCGGCTCTGTTTTTGGCAGCCCCAGCGTTGTCCCCGTGCCCCCTTGCAAAACCTTTTGTGCTTCTCTCCGGGACTGCTGTGAACACAGGGGGGTAACTCAGCTCCTCCAAACTGCCAGGGCCAGGGGTTTGGGCTTCAGGTGCATTTTTGTGCCGAGCTGGAGCAAGTCCTGGGTGTACGGGGTGGGTGGTTGATGGCAGGGAGAGCCCTGCTGCTCCCCCATGCCCACCCTCCCCCGGCAGAGCTGCAACTGGGCTGACTGGGGCCATTGTGAAAGAATGGGAACCTTGTTCCTGCCAGAGGATCTGTGGAGTCCTGGGGCTGGTTTTGGACCTTTCCAGGCTGCCCGGCCCACCCTCTGGCAGCGCACAAGCTGCGCTCATGAAGACCCTGCAAAGACACGAGCAAAACCATCCGTACCCTGTTAGATCCCTGGCTGGCGGGGGGACCCATCCTGACTGGGTCTGCGCTGCCCCCCAGGCACTTCGATTGCAGCGGATACCATCCAGATTGGTGGTGAGAAAAGCAGGATAGACCAGCTCTAGACACCGTGTTTCTCTAGCCTTTTGAAATAAAAGGCTCTTCAGAAAGTCTGCAGAGGCTCTGGAGATGCTTGAACAAAAGAGCTCCTTTTATTTTCCCATCAGCTGCTCAGTAGAAGCTAAGAAGCCAGAAGCAGCTGGTTCTTTCTCTGTTTACAACAGCATTAATCACGTTAGTTGAAAGGTGGAGTCTGTACCATGAAAATACCAATGCAAATTCAGTCAGCTGCGAAAGGGGACCAGAAAAAGCCCAAACTTCTCCGCCACCAATCTGTCTGTGCCTGTCATCTGCGGGCAGCCCAAAAGTCGGCCCGTGTAGCCGCTCGGCCGCGAAGCGCTGTGGAGGTACCCGAAAAGGAAAACTGCGGGTGGCTGATCCGTGTTTGTGTAGGCTTAAAAACCAGCAGTGGACTGAGGTTTGCTGACGTGAGAAATGGAGCTAAACCTTTTGACACATCCAAAGGGGAAATTGCCCCTTGGCCAACCTCAGCTCTTGGAGGCCGCGGCAGTCGTGATCCCCCTGGTGTTATTTTAAGAAAAGAGCTGTGTGACTCAGTTTACCTCCTCCATCCTCCTTCCCCCTGGGTGTGACTAACCATGTTAGCACCGAGCTGGGGCGAGCTGCTTCCTGGGAAGGCATATTCCTTCAAACCTGGCATTGCGCAGGAGTATTTATGAACACTCTGACACGCTCAGAGACCAAGTGGAAGATGCAGATGCCTGGGGCTGCTTGAAGCGGCTGCTGGATGTTTCCAGGCTCGGCTGTGCCTCGCCCGCGCTAAGCGGAGACCTTCCTCGCTGCCGTGTGCTCGGTGAAGAAATGCTGGCTCGCCTGGGGAAGCGCTGCCCGATGGCTTTGCTCCCAGAGGGCTGAAAACTCGGCAGGAGCCTGAATTCATTCCAGCAGCCCGGTGAAAGACAGCTGTGCTGTATCTTGAAGGGCTGTTTTTGGAGCCATGGGCTTTGCAAATAAGCAGGAGACAACTGGGGAGAAGGGGAGAGCCCCGAGCTCAGCGGTGATGCCCTGGTGGTGCGAGCAGATGGGTGCTGCTCTGGCCTGGTTTGGACTTGGGCGAGCTCTGCGGGTGAACCCGGGGGCATGGGAGCAGCTCGAGGGTGGGTGTTGGGAGGGGAGTTTTTCCAAGGGCAGGGCATGACAGGACAAGGGGTAGCAGGTTAAAATAGAAAGAGGGAGATTGAGGTGGGACATCAGGGAGAAATCCTTCCCGGAGAGGGTGGGGAGCACTGGCACAGGCTGCCCAGAGAAGCTGTGGGTGCCCCATCCCTGGGAGTGTCCAAGGCCAGGCTGGATGAGGCTTGGAGCAACCTGGTCTGGTGGAAGGTGTCCCTGCCCATGGGACTGGGAAGGCTTTAAGGTCCCTTCAGCCCAAACCACCCTGTGATTCTGTGATTCATTCTATGGTTCTCTCAGCCTGCCTCCTCCATCTCTCAGGTCCCAAACTCTTTGGCTTCTTTCCCGTAGCGCAGCGATGCTCCCCAGCTTTGTTTGGATGAGGGCTACCCCCCGGTTCCCCACACCTTGCAGGGATCCTACAGGGATTTTCCCAGGCTGAGGACTTTCCCCCGCACCGGTGGCTGGGAGGTTTCTCCACGCTGCCTGCCCGGCACCGGTGCTGAGCTCAGCCCGGGCTGAGCATGGTGGGGGACATGGGGTTTTAGAGCACCGTGGGGCTGGGTGTTCTGCTTTAAAGCCACGGTGGCCGGTGAGCACCAGCACAAGTAGCATCATTAGTGCAGCCTTAAACCCACAGCTGATGTCCAGGTTTAGCTAAAACCCCCCAAAAATGATGTTTAGGAAGCAGAGTGGGACCCTCCCTTTTTAAAACACCCGGTGCTTTGCGTGCGCTGGCATCACCTCTGCTGTGCCATGACTCTCTGGGCTGCTGTAGGGTCTTGCCCCTTACCTCTGTGCTTGCAGGATCAACGCTCTGGGCTCTTCCATCCATCCCACGTCCCCGGAGCATCCCGGTGCTGCCTGCCGGGTCCCTGCCTGCGCTCGTCCGCGTTTCTTTGCTGCCACCGGGTGTGCAGGCTCCGTTCCTGCGGCTGCTCCACCGCTCCTCTCCGCCGGTGCCACGGCTCGCTTGCAGCCCCTCGCCTTGCGGGATGGACCTGGTGGGGAAGGTGGGGACTTGGATCTTTGCTTTTGTGCGCAGGGTGGGTCTTGGTGCTCCTTTGCTTGGGCTGGGATCCTGAGCCTTTCTTGGAAAGGTGGTGTGAGGTTTATGACACATCAGGCAAGCCTTAGGATGAGCATGTGTCTGCTTTTGGGGTATCTTCCTTGGGGGGAGCATCCCTTCCTGCTTCAGAGCATCCTTCCCTACCTTGGAGCATCCCTCCCTGCTTTGGGACTGTGGTTCACCTGCCCAGTTCTTCCCGTGTATGAAACCATCGGAAGGTCCCATGGGATGGAAATAGCAGCTCAGGACAAAGCCACTGCAGTGACAGAGGAGTGAGACCCAGTGGAGTGTGTGCGGAGGAGCCGTGCCCGGTGTGGGGCACGCAGGGAGCCCTGGGTGGGGGGAAGGTCCCCTCCAGATGTGAGCAGGGAGGCGTGAGCCGCTCCTGGCCACCGTCCAGGCAGGAAGGTAAGGAGAAGGGCAGCCATGCCTTAAAACAAGCTGATTTACTCCCCCCCTCTTTGCACGCTAAAGCGTGGAGGGAGGGAACCCTCTCCACCTTGTGCGGTTGATTTAACAGGAACCAGATGGGGCTGGAGCTGCTGAGGTCAAGAGAAGCTGAGTTTGCACGTCCCTCGGCTGCTCTGGGGATGTGGAGCAGGCAGGGGTGCAGGCAGGGGTGCAGGCAGGGCTGCCCAGTGCTGGTGGCTTCCCCGGGGCTGCGGCACAGGGCAGCGCCGTGTGTCGGGGTGGTCTCCCTCTCCCTGAGCCCCTGCTGTGTCTTTCAAGAGGACAGAAGCACCCACCAGTGTACCTTGGGGGGACCCTGAGCCCCTCATCCCATCTGGAGCCGTGAGGTGAGGTCCAGGGCTGGCAGGCAGGAGACCCCACGTGCCCACTCCACCGTCCTCTCTGCACCGTCACCCCTTCCCTCAGGACCAGCCTTGCGTTCGCACTCAGGAGCATCTCCACTCTTGCATCCCTTGTCCTGGAAACACAAGATGGGGGAGGGAGGGTCTCTGGGTACCTCTCTTTTTCTCTCCCCCCTCTTTGAGAATCAGCACGAGGGGCTGGTTATCCCCTCCCTATTCTGCCTGGCCCTGTGCTGGTGCCTGGGTGTGCGGGGAGCCTGGTGGTGCGGAGAAGCAGAGGGGGGGTCCTGGGCGGGGGGAGCGGGGGTGTAGAAGCCTGGTTCTGCTTCTTTCCCCTTACAAATCCTCCTGAAAGCAGGAGGCAGCTTGTTATCCTGCCGTATACAAGCGCACAAAAGCCAGATCCGTTTCCATGCAGAGCGTTGCTTCTTCCTGCAGATTTTTTTCCATCAGAGGAATTCACCATAAAATGAATTTCCTCGGTCAGGATTGCGGGAGCTCCGGGACGTGTGTGTACTGTGCTGCAGAGCGAGCAGAAAACTGCCGTGCAAAGCCAGGTATTTCGCTTTTAGCAGGAGGAAGATTTGGGAATGTCTTTAAGATGCAGCCCCGCTGCCCCGAGGAGGCGAGTGGTGAGATCAGGACGGTCTCATCTGTGTGATGAGCAGTGCCTGGACTCGGATAGCTTCCTTGGCTGGCTCATTTGGGCAGGAAAAGGGAATCTGTTGAACGATTAACTTTGAACTGTCAGGATTTTCTCTGCCTGATCTGCTGCTCTGTAAGGAATCACGGTGCCGTGTTTCCAGGGGTTAGGATATCCACTGCATCCCAGGAGTCAGGATATCCGCTGCGTCACCAGCTGGCAGCAGAACCAACAGGCAATTCACCGGCTGATGCTCATGGTTTTCCTCTGGCCGAGCTGCTTTCCGTCTGGGATGGGAAGGTTCTGCATTGGGGATGCTCTGCCAGTGGAAATACTGTCCGTGTGCGGGTTGCCACTCGAGCACGGGTGCACATGGACTCTCTGTGTTACGTGTAGCGTGTGGTATCTGCGTGGGTGTAACCTCTGAGTGTTTCATTTTGCAGCCGCAGTGTTATTTTAGTGTCGGTTGTGTGTGCAATTTTCCAAATTGTGATAAAAGGGTATTATTAAGGCTGGAAAATCAAGCCCATAGCTACTGGGAGATGCTGGGAATGGGATTGCCAGGCTGCTTGTTGCTAGGATCTCCGTAAGCACGTTGCAAAGGGTGCTCTTTGCCTGGAAATCCTCTCTTTGCCCCCTCCCCATCTGTCTCGTGGCCCTTGGTGCTTTGGCTCAGGCTTTGTCCCCGTTGTAGGACAGTGTGGAGCTGAGTACCGTGGTGCCAGGCTGCAGCCCTGGACAGGCTGCTGGGACAGAGCATCCTCACAGCATGGGTGTCCGGGGGTCCCTGGAGACTAGGGCTGGTGTCTGTCCTCATGGGACATGGCATGGGAGCTGCGGGGCCATGGAGTGCTGGCCTTAACTCTGTAAGGAAGTGCCTTTGTCACGGCACGGGGCTAAGTCCGGTCACAGGGGACAGTATGTGCCAAAAATAAAATATAATTACAGGATAATATGAACTGTGGCAGTGTTTCAGGCCCTGGGTGGTCGGTGAGGCCTAACTTTGGCAGAGGGATCGATTAACTCTCATTTCAGGGACAGGAGCTGCTGCCCACACGGCTCTCCCCACAGCCTTTTGGCTTTGTCGTGGGATTCCCACAGCACCGGGCTTACTGTGCCGGGATGACGGTGCCTCTGGGCTGCTTCATCTCCTTTGCTGTGCTCGTTTCCCTCAATAATTCCCGCCGGTGGTTGGAACAGCCGAGCCCTGTGCCCCATCGTCGCTGTTATGTTCCGTGGTTCTGGAGCTGGTTCGTCTCTGTGCTGCGCCGGCACCTTCCCCGTGCTCCTGGCATGGATGGGGCAGAGCTGCTTCCCTAATTCTTCCATCAGAAACAGGGGATGAATTAGGACAGTGTGGACCTGAGTGTGGGAGTTGCAACCTGGCTGGTTGCAGGATAGAAAGATCTGTAAGTGTGACTTGAACTAGAAAGACAGGATAACGCACAGAGGGACTCTTTCTGCACTCTTTCTCCCCAAAAATGCATTTTAATTTCTAAATCCCCTCCTGTCACAGGGGTAGAAAGCCCACGTCCCTGCGGATGGCCCGGAAAGCAGAGGTGTCCGGGCTCGCAGTCCCGCTCCGGCTGTTTCTGCGGAGCAAGGGTCATCCCCATCGCCGGTCGCTGCTCCTCTCCCAGCTGACACTAGGTGGTAACATCCATGTGCCGATCAGCCTCTTCTCGGCGGATTTGGGGCTGGGTTGAGGTCTCGCACGGCTGTAGGACAAGCCCTGGAGCTCACCGGACTCCCAAATGTGGCTTTTTCGCTGGCAAAACGCCTAGCAGAGGGCTGCTCCTTCGGACGCGAGAAGGTGTTCAAATAAGTGAGGCTGATGTCGTTTAAGGCAGTAAATTACTTTGAGCAAAGGAAATCTGTAAAGGCCTAAAGGTTTGAAAAGTGATGTGAAATGGTTTTTAAGCTGTGAGTGACTTGGGCACCGGGTCCTCATGGGATACTGGGGATGAAGGATACAGCATCCCCTGCGGCAGCTGTAGCCAGTGGAGGGCGAGCCTGCGGCAGGGAAAGCCCTCGGCACCGGGGCAGGGAACAGAGGGGTCACCCCTCCAGCACCCTCTTTTCCTGCGCACAGCACTGCCAGGGCTGGGACCCTCCTGGGTGAGGTGGTCATGCACCCAGTGAGCTTTTCTGCCCTAAACCCCAAGCTCCTCAGGGTAGGGACGAATCCGTTGTCCCCGGGGTAGGGATGGTATCCAGAGCAGTGTGGCCAGCAGGTTGAGGGAGGGGATTCTCCCCCTCTGCTCTGTGGAGACCCCCCCTGCAGTTCTGCCTCCAGCTCTCGGGCCCCAACAGCAGAAGGACACAGAGCTGTTGGAGCGAGGCCGGAGGAGGCCACGGAGATGCTCCGAGGGCTGGAGCCCCTCTGCCATGGGGCCAGGCTGGGGGGGTTGGGGGGTTCAGCCTGGAGAAGGGAAGCTCCGGGGAGACCTCAGAGCCCCTTCTAGTGCCTGGGGGGGCTACAGAAATCTGGGGGGGGCTTTTTCCAAGGGCAGGGAGTGACAGGACAAGGGGTGACAGGTTTAAACAGAAAGAGGGAGACTGAGATGGGCCATCAGGAAGGAATTCTTCCCAGAGAGGGTGGGGGGCACTGGGACAGGTTGCCCAGAGAAGCTGTGGGTGCCCCATCCCTGGGAGTGTCCAAGGCCAGGCTGGATGAGGCTTGGAGCAACCTGGGCTATGGAAGGTGTCCCTGCCCGTGGCAGGGGGTGGGACTGGGTGGGCTTTTTAAGGCCCCTTCCCACCCAAACCATCCTGGGATTATGTGATTTCTTCTCCCATTCAGCAGCACTGGGGCAATCGAATCCCACCGAAGGGTTTGTTGCATCCTCTTCTGCAAGCTGCAGGTCACATTCTGTCCAGGGTCTGAGCCCGGTGCTCTGTGAATGCCAGGAAGGGGAAAAGTGCATGATTTTGTGGGTGTGATGTTCAACCTGGCCTTGCCCTTCCCCGGCCCAGCTCCACTTGCAAAGCACTTTCGGTGCGGATGGACCATGGCATCGTGGCACCGGAGCTCCCAGCAGCATCCCACCTGCCTTGGTATCTCCAGAATGAAAGCTCCTATTTAGGGCAGCTGGAGAGCGGGTGTGAGTATGGAAGTGATGTAAACAGATATATTGCCCCCCCCCCCCCCCCCCTCAGATGATGATGGTGATGTTTCCTCCACCACAGCACAATGGTTCCCATTCATCGGCCCTTTTCCTGGGAATGCTGGCCTTGTTTTGATCTGTTGTGCCCACAGATTGTTTCCTGTCCAGCTTTGGTAAAACAGACAGAAAAGAGGCTTCAAGTTGACAGGCAGACTTTGACGATAGCTTGGAAAATATTATTTCATGGGACAGCCTGTGCCTCCCACGCTGTGTCTCTCAGGCTGGAAAAAAAAAATAGGCTTGATTAATGTACGGAGATTGAAACCAGGCAAAAATGTTATACTGTGTTTTCTTGGAATGAATGGAAATCATTGTGGTCTGGGAGGGAGCAGAAGACACACGGGGTTGTTCTCTCGTTCACGTACATGCGATCGCTGCCTCTTGCTTATGAATAAACCCACAGTGGGGCTAATAACGAGGTTGCTGGGGTGGGATCAAAATGAGGGGTCGAATCCTGATCTCTCTATCAGATCAAGGCCCTGCGCAGAACACCTAATGGGAAAATAAAAAACCCACGTATTGCTGGTTGTCAGGTGGGGCTGGACGGGGATTTCCACGTTTTCCTGGGATCCCAGGAAATGCTGCTCCTGCCTGGGGCACAGCGCAAAGCCCGGCTGCAAACCAGAACTACTGGAAGGTGCTTATTAAGCACCTTTTAATTAGCCTGTCCTGAAGGTAGATGTTTATTACTAAGTGAAGTTAATGAGCTGGGTAGGTTTCCCGAGGGATTTTTGTGAGCAGTGGGATGGTACCAAGGTGCGTTCTCCCCACGGCTGGTGCTCTGGAGAAGAAAGTGGTCTGGAAGGGTGTGGTGAGCCACAAACAAGGGTTGCAGCTCCTACGCTTCTCATCGTGGCTAACGAACCTCGGCAGCGGTGGCTGAGGAGATGGAGAGGAGGCTCCTGCCAGCGGCGATGGCATCTTCCCTGTGGAAGCCTCAGATGCCGATGTCCCAGCCGCGTGTGCGATGGTGCACATCAGCTTTGAGAGGAGAAATGCACCACTTGAGGAGAAGGGCAGGTCTCGGTACCAGGTGAAATGAGGCTGTGTGGATGCTGGGAAGGCGCTTGCCGGGAGAGCCAGGGCTGCGGTTTGGCAGCGAGGAGACAGACAGACGGACAGCCGCAGAGCTGATGCACGTGCGCTCCCCCTGCCAAAGCCCGGAGATCCTCCCTCTGCCCTTGTTTGTTGCAAACAGCTATTACAGCTCTCCTGGGTCATTAGGAAAAGGAAGCGGGTGCCTGGAAAGCAAGGTGAGGTGGGCTCGAACTGCTTCCCACCCCTGGTGACGTCTGAAGGGCTGTGCTGGATCAGGCAGTGCCTCTGCCTGTGCTTCCCGCTCCCAAGGCCTTTCCAGGCATCTCTGTCATCTTGGATGGAGCTTCCCGGGTCCTGTTTGAAGCCTTAGATGCTGCAGAACTGCGTCGATGCGCTGGGTTTGCGGTGCAGGCGAGATCTCCAGCAGCAGCCCCTGGTGCAGGGCTGAACGGGGGATGGACACGGCCTGCGGAGCCTCCCTTCCCGGTCCTTATCCTGGATAAACACGCTCCCACCACCGACAGACCGAAGCCAGACTGACCACGGTGTCTTGGCTTCATCCTGTATCCAAGAAAAATTATTATTTGCCTGTATACCGGAATCAGCATGACACCAAACACACCAGTGCATCCAGACTCTCCCAGTGCATCCAGCCTCTCCCGGAGCAGCTCCAGAGCTACTGATGGCTCCCGTCGTCCTGTGTGGCCGGGTCTGCAGGTGGGGCAAAAATAATGCTGTGGGGAAGCTGTGGGGCTGCGGTGTTTTTACCGAGCTGCCTTCCAAGCTCCCAGATGTTTTTGGCACCAGGAAAACGTTTGTTCCGCAGTGCCGGGATAGCCTATCATCCTGCCGAACGCTTCCCGTTTTGGAGCGGTGCTGGGGAGTTAAATCCGGGGTGTTACGGTGCTTTGTCGCTCAGTCCCTGATGCGGAGAGATGCGGACAGGGAGCAGAGACCTTGTTTTCCAATCCTGGGATCAGGAGCAGAGTGCAAAGGATTTTCTATCCTCCAGGGTGGCAGCTCGGTTTGGTCACAGCAACCCAGGTGGCTGGAGACTGGGTTTGGGGTGAATTTAAATTTGGGGGAGAGGCTTCCCCAAGGTCTCTGGACCCCAGCAAGGAGCCTTGCCTGCCTGCGGCGCCACGGGTCCCCTGGGCGGTGGATGGGTGGTGGGAAGGCGCTTGTGCCGTGCCGAGCCCCCCGGCAAAGGGAACCCATTTCGGCTCAGTTGGCAGCGAACCACGTCTTGAGGGGTTTACCTTGGCCTCGTGATGCTGGTCCTGCCTCCTGCCAGGCTGCGGAGGTTGAGGTGGGTCTGTTCAACCCATCCCCGTGCACTGGCGTGTAACCCCGCGCCAGTGCACGGGGATGGGGTGAACAGACCCACCGAGGGGGCACTCAGTGACAGGGAGCAGCTGGCAGCTGCCCTTTTCAGAGGATGCTTTTTTGGAGACCTGCAAACAGGCGCTCGGCTGGGCGGGGGTGCATTTCCAGGGCACGGCTGTGTTTAGGGGCAGCTGCGCCTTCCGAGGCTGTCAGAGCTTGCTCTTGGCTGGTGATGCTCCTGCGGGGCACGTGGAGATGCCGAGGAGGGAATCGCGGAGCAGAGCTTGGCACGTGATGCTGGATCCCATTCAGGTGCCGGATGAGGGCGAGGGAGGTGGGGAGCATCAAAAGCAGCCGAAGTGCAGAAGGTGGAGGGCTGCTAGGGAAAGTGGGTGCTTTGTGCCTTCCTGAAATCCAGAATTCAAGGCACTCCGAGCCAGTGCCTCAGCAGGGAGAACCTGCCTGAAGCGATGCAACCCCTTGGGCTCTGAGGCTTGTGCCTGTCCATCGCTGGCTCCTTTGCTGTGTTGGTTTGGTGGCAACACTCCTTCTTCCCTTGCGCGTCCCTTACCCAAAATGGGCTGGTTGAAAGCCCCTGGCAGCGTCGGGCCCTGACTCCCAGGGCTGGATGGATGCTGCAGCCTTTATTCCTTGCCCTGGGGTGGAGAAGACCTCCCAAGTCAGCAGGGAGGTCTCCAAAGCCTGGCTGGGAGCCGGGCTGTTGGCTGCGAATCCCTCGCTGGCTGTTGGCGTTTACATCACCCTTTGTATAAATAGCCTCCCCTTCTCTCTCACTTCTTCCTTCTCCCTTACTCAAATGTCTAGACTGAGGAGGGTTTTTGGTTGATTTGTAATTCTTAAGAGACAGCTGGCCTCCCAAACAACATCTGGCTCCGTGGAAAGTCTGTGTAACGCTTGCTTCCTTCTCTTTCTGTGGTGCTCACTGTCTGCAGATACGGCATGAAGGAGAGAAAGCCTGGAGCAGCTCCCACATGGAGCCCTTTCGCTTCTCACCTCCCTGGAGCCACCCGACCCTTTCCCTGGGTGTGCTCTTGGCCAAGTGAATGGTTTTAGGTCAAGCTGCGTCTGGGTGCTGCGAAGGCCAAGCTGCCCACGGTGGTCTTGGGGGAGGAGGCTTCAGCTCTGCGTTTGAGCAGGGGCTGCTGGAAGCTTCCCTGGGGACTGGGAGGTGTTGGAGGTGAGGCACTCATGGGTTTCAATGTCACCGTGTCGGGTGTCTGCATCATCCTCTGGCCTTTTGCAGGAGAGCAGCTGGGGAGGCTTCCCAGGGCCAGAGGGGACCAGAGGGGTCCCGGGGCCGGCTCTCCGTGGTCCAGGCCATGCAAGATGCCATCGCAGCGGGTGCTGTGGCGGATGGGTTAGTGGGGAGGTGGGCTGGGGCTGGTGGGCCAGGCTGCCCGAGTGCCTGCCCTTGAACCTGGGCGAAGCATCAGGCACCGCTCCCTCCCCGGCCCCAAAAGCCAAAAAACCTGGAAATCACATGTTCTCCGGGACCTTCCCGCGAAGGTCTCTCCTGCCCAGCTTTGATCTTGCAAAGTGCAGCCGTTGGGTTCCTGTTCACCTTAAAATAAAAGAAAGAGGGCAAAGAAAAAAAGGCAGAGAAAGAAAAAGCCATTATCCCCGTTTATCTTATCGAGATAATTCCAAACAAGGCTCACTTTGAGCACCGGGCTCCGTCTTTGCAGCCCCAGTGGCCTGTTCCTCTCTGTAGCAGCCTGGTTTAAAAATAAACCCTCCGAGGAGGGAAGCAATTTGAATGAAGACATTGTTACTGTACCCGGCGCGATAATAAGGCCTTTTATAGCTACAGCTGATAGTAAATTGCCTCGTTCCAGGTTTTCAGGCTGCGCCAAGGAGCCGCGTCGGTGCTTTCGCACCCTGATGTGTTTTAACGGCGACGCTGCGGGAAGAGGGGACCAGCAGAAACCGTTTCCCTGCTTTTAATTTTGCTCTGAGCTAACGATCCCCAGCGGGATGCGAACGGGGAGTCGCTCCTGGGCGCAGCCCTGCTTGCGTGGCCGGTGGGGTGGGAAGGGGTGGGATGCTGAGCTCCGTTGCGATGTTGCTGCGGGCGGCTGCGAGAGGATGGGTGAAACACGTATGTTTATTTATCCGTAGGTAGAGCTGGGCTTTGGGTCCCTTCAGGTTCTTTTCATCCCTGAGCAGGGAAGAACAGTGTCTTTATTATCTTTATTAACCACACTCATCCTTGTTCCCTCGCCTTGCTTGAGGCTTGTTTTCTACCTGGCTCTGGAGGACAAGACACAAAAAACCCCTAAAAAAATCCCGCCCCCAGACCATTCCCCTGATTTCCATGGCACAGGGAATTATTTTCCACGTGAAACGTGCGCATGATTTGAAGATTCGTACAAAGGGGAGAGGGTTGGCGTTTGCATGACGCTATAAATGTTAATTGGCAGGTATTACAGGGAATTTTTATAGGTGGGCCATAATCTCAGCCCCGCTTTTAGACCACCCACCTTCTGTGTGTGTGTTTAATTATTTAAAAAATATTGGAATAACCTTTATTAAGGGTCTGTATCTCCCTCCAGCACAAGCCCTACCCGCCATCAGCGCGGCCACATCGTTAAATCCCGCTTTATTTATGGGTGTGCCTATGTGGATATGGAAAAATTCAGATTTTCGGCAGCCCAACGCTGTTTAAAATAGAGTTAATGAGGTCTCGCAGGACAGTCCTCTTACGGTATTTAAAAAATAGGTGTTTCTGACTGGTAGGGTCTTAACCAAAACCTCCTGGGGATGGGTTGGGATGGAAGGTGCTGCCTGCGCAGGAAGGTGTCTGCTCGCCTCTGGGAGCTGGCTCAGGTGAGCTCTCGCTGTCCCTCCAGACTCGTTCCTGCCATGGTCGTTGCTGCTCCGCTTGCGGCGGGTCGGTGGGATTTACGGGGTGCCTTGGAGCCGGGTGTCCGCAGGGCTCCGGCAGCCTCCAGTGAACACAGTTCTGGAAAGGGAAGAGGCGGTGAAGAACAGCTGTGACAGATGGTCTGGAGCTTGGTGCTGCCGTCCTCTCCTTCCCTCACAAACAGGGAAACTGAGGCACATTTGTACGCGGGCCAGGGGTGCCAGACCTGGGAATAGCTGGGTCTTGTGCCGGTCCCTTTCCTTGGGCACGAGTTTAACCCCGTTAAACAGGACGGAGAGGTGATGCTGCGGCGTTTCCATCGGTTTACAGGTAACTCTTAACTTTTTAGCTAGGTAACCCATAACTGTGCCCATGGAAGTTTGTCCGTGCCATGGATCCTGCTTTTCAAGCTGGGTTTTTCCTGGCTGGCATCTCCCTACAAACTCCCCTTTGCAGGAGCAACTCCAGGGCTCGGTCACGTCTCCTTGGAGATCCCAGCCTTGGGGAGCCAGAGCCGGGCAAGGTTTGGCCGATGCTGGCCAGATGCTGCGCTGGCAGGTCACATTCACACCCTGCCGGGGCTCCACCAGCTTTTCCTGCGGCTCAACCGAGGTCAAAACATGGCAAAAGAGAGGAGAGAGCGGGAACGCGCCGAGTCGATGAAACGTGGCTTTGTGTTTCCCGGATCGGGGGAGACGTGAACTTTTACCCTGTGCGTGAGTCTGAGTCATAAATCAAACAGTTACATAAATAACAGGGCAGATAAGAATAAAGGTTTTAAAATCCCGGAGGAATAAATAGCCCCTAGACAATGGGAGCCCTCCGTGCCATCCGGCGGGAGATACATGCCCCCGTGCTGGAAGAGTGACCGCTGGCCGGCTGCGCACGGCCGCAGCTTCGGGCTGACGTTGAGGTTTCGAACCTGCTCTTGCCGGCGGCCCCTCGTGATGGGACAGGGCTGGGGGGTGTCTGGACTCGTGTCCTTTTGGCTGAGCCCCCCCCTGCCAAGCTTCACCGGGATGGGGAGGAGAAGCCCCAGCCCCATGGAACGGGAACGTGTTTGGACACTGTGCAGAGACCCATCCCCATCCCCTCTGTGTGCGGGATGCACCCGGTGCCACGGGGGCTTCCCCATCCTGCCAGCCCCCCCCCCGAGCTGAGGTTTGACGCAGCGGGGAGGCGGGTGGCAGCGCTGGCCTGGCACCGGTGGGAATTTGTGTCCGGGAGGCTGGAGGACGTCTTGCTCCTCTGCTAAAGTTCATGTCCCGGCTGCTGCAGTCAGAGGGGAGAGCAGGTTTTATGAGTTTGAACTTGGCTCACGTGCCTTTGGGATAAATTAAGGGTAAAATTTCCTAAAACTGTAAACGTTTACTGCGTGCGGATCCAGAGCGCTGTGTATTTAAGGCTGGCGGAGGGCCAGGCCAGCAGATGTGACGCAGCCCAGGCGGCACGCTGCTTAAGAGCCAGGCGACTGAGCGGGAAGAGGGAGGGAAAGGGTTGGAAAGGGTATGGAAGTGGCTACCGAGGAGCAGCGCTGAACGGGCCGAGCGCCGGGGGAGCAGGCGTTGTGTCCGTTGCCCTGTGCCCAGCCGGCACGGATCTCGCTGAGACCCGACACGAGCTGCTTCTTAACGCTTGAACTTGATGATCTGAGTGGGTTTTTCCAACCTAAATGATTGTGTGATGTACGATTCCCTATTCCCAGGAGCCGGCTGGCAGAGCGGCTCGTCTCCAGGCTACGTAACCCTCAAAACCGTGCCCCTTTAGCGGTTTTCCCTGGAGATGGGTGTCCGTGCGACTGCCCAGCCAGATCCTGCCTCCTGATCTCTGCAGCTCTGCCCTTGGTTTGTGCCACAAATTCTTTCCTGCCGCTTCTTCTCTTCCCTTCGATCCTTTCGGATGTTCCGGCTGTCTCTGGTGCCCTTTGGAAAGCACCTTGCCTCTGGCGCGGTTTGGGAGGAGGCTCTGCCGTCAACTTCCAAATGAAAACGGGGAGCTGATGTTTTTTTGGATTTCATTCAGATCTAATTCTAATCTGTCCCTGCGTTGGAATAGCTTGAAAATTGCGCAGTGGCTGCCAGCCTGGCTGTTTCTTGGTTGTTGGGGAGGAGAGCTGAGGGCTTTCGGGCTCAAGGCATCGCGTGGTGGGCAGCACATGCTGCATCCCTGCTTGGGATGGGGGTATGTGCTGCATCCCCTGCCTGGGAGGGGGTTCTTGCTGCATCCCCTGCCTGGGATGGGGTATGTGCTGTGTCCCTGCCCAGGATGGGGTATGTGCTGCATCCCCTGCCTGGGATAGGGGTACGTGCTGTATCCCGGTCCGGGATGGGGGTATGTGCTATATCCCCTGCCTTGGATGGGGTACACGCAGCATCCCGTGTCCGGGATGGGGTACATGCTGCATCCCCTGCCCGGGATGGGGGTGCCTGGGATGGGTTCCTATGTCATTCCATGCATTTCTGCATCCCTGTGGCTAGTGGGACTGGTGGCTGCACTCCAGAGGAGGAGGCACAGTAGGTCTGCATCCACATTTATTATTTTTAATGGTTTTGAGTGTTTGAGATGAAAGACGCTCTGTTGTCCAAGGGCAGATCCGTGGGAGTAACATCCTCCTACCTGCTTTGGCAGATTTGGCCTTTAAAACACAATGGAGTCACCGGGAGCCCTGCGCCCCCATGGATGGGTCAGGCTGCTTCCTGGGGACTGGAGCGTGGACTGGTGTGCATCGGGGCTGGCCGGGGGGGTACCCACTGCCACCCATCTGTCCCCAGCCACCTCCTCGTGTGAGAACCTCCCGTGACGCCGGGGCAGAGCGTGCCGGGAGCCGTGTGGAACAGGTAGGGCAGGTATGGGGAAACGCTCAGGGCCGTGCGCTCGCTGCCGAGCTCCTTCCCACCTGCGAGCCCGGATCAAACACCTCGACGGGCGGCCCGAGTGGGAGCCATGATGTAATCTTGGGAACCCAAAACAATCGGCCCTTTCATGGCAAGACGATAACAATCAAAACAGTATGTAAGGGCCTGCCATGCAAGAATACACATGCACATTATACACTGGAGGGAATTGAAAGCCGTAGTGAAAAGGGGCTTGTTAAGAATATGTAGCCTGCTTTCATAATCAGTTTGTAAAAGAATAGGCCCTTGAAAACAAGGGTTTAGGCTTATAGAAGGCTTTCTGTGCCTTGACCTTGCAAATATGCAGAGATGCCAACTTTTTTTTGAAAGTGAACTTGGAGTCTCCCAGCGTGGTGCCATAGCAGTTGGCAGGCGAGCTGGGGGTAGGAGGTCCAGCCCCGGTACGTTCCCGGGGGATACGGAGTCTTTCCCTCTCACCACGAGGAGCTGGTCCTCGGCAGAGCTCCGTCAGGGTGCTGTGGTTTTAGCTTTTCTTCCTTAAAACTGGAGCTGCTGGGCTCTGCTGCAGAAGAGGATCATCTGGTGTGAGGGCAGACCTATCCCGGTGTCGCTGGCTCTCTGCAGAGCTCGTGTGTAGGTGGCAGGCGTCCGAGCGATGCTTCCGTTCCCAGATGGAGAAGGTGATGGAGGATGTCTCTGGCATCACCCCCGTGTTGCAGAGGGCAGCTGCGAGGCAGAGAGCTGGGGAAGGTCTGGCCCATGCCTGTTGGCTCTTTGGTCCCTGATGCTTCCAAGGATGCTCGAGTCCACTGTGCCCAAGTAGCAGAGACACCTGAGTGACAGGGCAAGGCGTGACGGGTTTAAACTGAAAGAGAGAGATTGAGATTGGACATGAGGGAGAGATCCTTCCCGCAGAGGGTGGGGAGCACTGGGACAGGTTGCCCAGAGAAGCTGTGGATGCCCCATCCCTGGGAGTGTCCAAGGCCAGGCTGGGTGAGGCTTGGAGCAACTTGGGCTAGTGTAAGGTGTCCCTGCCCATGGCAGGGGATGGCAGTGGGTGGGCTTTTTAAGGTCCCTTCCCACCCAAACCATCCTGTGATCCTGTGACATTCCCTTGGTGACCGGGGTGCTGGTGGCTGAGCTGCTAACGGGGCACACGCATCCCTGGCAGTTCCCACTGAGCTGCTCTTTATGTCAGTGTGGTTGTGGGTTGGGGCCGAGCCACAGGTTATCGCAGGGTCATAGAACCCTTATCGTCCTTGTCTGCACCGTGTCTTCTAGCTGGATACGGGCGACCCATCGGACCAGCTGGGCTCCGCTTCTAACCCCTCTGTATCCCTAATTCCCCACCTTCCTCGCTTCAGGGACCCTGACGTCTCTCAGCGTTTCATCCTGATGATTATCCCACACTGGCTCATCTCCCCATCGCCATCTCCGTGTCCCGTAGCCCACCGTGCGCACCCGGAGGTTCGGCTCCCCTGGGCCAGGCTGCTCCAGTCTGTCTGTGTGCATCTGGTTTACAATGTGTTCCTTTGCAGTCGGGGGAAGCCTTCCAAGAATCCCCACCTATTTCCGTAATAAGGACGCCTTTGTTTTCCTCGTACACAATGCAGCTTTGATTCGGTTGCTTTCTCACCAACCGTGGTGCCGTCAGCTCGGCACGGGAGCCGTGGGGAAGGTGTGAGGTGTGCGCGGCTCGGTGGGGAGAGGGATGTCCCGTGGGACGGTTTTATTTCACATTTTGGGCTGTCAGAGGTAAATCTGCTTTGCCTTAGCACCCGGACATCTCCCAAAACGCCGTGCTCAGGGGTGGCCCCTGAGCAGCCGCTGGAGGTACCCTCCGTGCCGTGAACCGAGGGAAAGCAAATAGGAAGGCTTATGTGTTCCTGGCTTCCATGTTGTCACGGAGTTATCCTCATCCTGATGAGATTAGAGTCCCTGGGAAAGGCTCGACAGGCCCCCAAGTCCAAGGGTTGCTCAGGCAGAGCTGTGCTGGGAGGAAGCGGTGAAGGAAGGAGTGGTCCTAGAGCATGGTCTGGGGGAGCAGAAGACCTGTCTGGGGACATGGAGGGACTGGAGGCCAGGAGATGACACGGAGACCACCTCAGCCTGACGCTGAGCCCAGAAGGTCCTTTGTGCCCCATGGATGTCCCAAGGTGGGAGTGAGAAGCCCCATGCGCAGGGGCCTGGGTCTCTGGTGGGCTTTGCCTCTTGCCGTGCCGCACGCTTGGTGGCTGCCCTGAGTGCCGGCACGCTCGCGGCGTGAGGCCAACACCTTGGGAAAACAGGTTAAAAATCTTGACCCAGGGATGGACAACCCCTCAGGGCTGGGGGCATGGGGCGGCCGGACCCCAGAGGGAGCACACTGTGACCCCTTGTGCACCGTGGCACGTTGCTCGCTGCAGCCCAGCTGTGGCCCCATCCCCGGCACGTGCCGGACCCACTGGGCATCCGGCAAAGCCGTGGAGGTGGCCCGAGCTGTAGGGCTGGTTCTTGTTTTGGGGAGCCCTGATGGGTTTTGCTAGGGGGGTGCGTGGGAGAGGGAGGAGGAGAGCAGGGGCAAACCCACCCCCTCTGGGCTTCTCCTGGATCTTTCCCAGGGTTAAATTCCCTTCCTCCTGCCCCACGGGGCTTTCTCTCCCTGGGGCTGCCGCAGGGCGAGGGGTCAGCGTGGGGTTCCCTCCTCCTGGCAGGACCAGGGCCGAGGGGGGGTTCACCACCCTTCCTGTACAGACCCCTCCATTCACACCTCCCTCTCCCACCCCATTAATTTGTTGTGGTCGGGGCCAGTAATAGCTGCTTTGTGCGAAGGCGAGGGAAGGAGGAAAAAAAAAACCCCAGCGTGCAGACAGCGGCTCCAGTGTTTTCTAAAAGGGATGTTTTTCCCCCTCCGTCCTCTCTCTCTTTCCCTTGAATAATGTTTTTGATTGTAATAGCCTGTCCTGGTTAGGGAAACCCACGGCCTCTCCCCCTTCCCCTCCCCTCTTCTGTAAACCCTGGTAGAAGTTTAAACAACCCGGAGAGATTTTTCTCACCAGTCTTATTTTACTAATAGGAAACAAGTGTTCAAAGCAGTAAAAGGAGCCTTGAGCTGCTGGCAAAGGAATAACTGACCTTGCAGGGAGGTGCTGGGGTGCCGCTCGGAGCCCTGGGCTGGGGCAGGTCTCAGCCCGGTACCTCCTCGCGGGAGCTGTGAGCCCCCCGGTGTCGGTGTCCCCCCCGGGATGGGTCATAACCAGCTCTGCCAACACACGCCAGCCAAGCCACGATGGGAGGACTGCTCCCGTGGACCAAGGGATCCTTGGCTCTCATGGAGCTGCTCGGCTGAAGGAGCCCACACCATAAAACTGACCCTCTTTGGTGCTTTCACAATTGCTCCTTGAGTGAAGGAGAGAAACCCCATATCCCAATTTCCTGGTCTTCACCAAAAAAACCCTCCTGCTGAGCTCGAGGGACCCTGGAGGGGAAGGAAAGGACCATTCGAAGGCTGGAGCAAGTCCCACTGAGGATGGGTGGCAGCCTGGGTGAGGGGTACCAGGAGCAGCCTCTGCTCCATGAGGTGCTGGGGTGCAGCTCCCTCCCGCGTAGAAGATCCCACAAACCTTCCCACTGCAACCCCAGCCGTGGTGCCCCCCGAGCTGTTCGCAGGGCTCTTTCCATGTGGGATCAGTTCCGGATGCTGCCGCGGTCCCACCCACAGGGGATGCTTGGGTGGGTGGGTGCCAGGTGCTCCGATGCCGGACCCGTGAACCCGGGGCTGCCCCAAACACCGGTGCCCAGGGATGCTGCGGCTCCCGGGAAGCCTGGGGTCGGAAACGCCTCGCGGGGCCTCCCTGGACGGATCTCCTCTCCTCCGCCTGGTCTGTTGTCGCTCCCAGGGCTGGTGCTGAAGCTGATTAAGTGCTGTGGAGCAATTTGAGGGTGAAGTTTGCTGTGTTCATGTTAAATATTGGCGTGGGAAGCCCCAGGGCTGGCTGCGCTGCCATTCGGAAGGCACATCTTTCATAACAGCATCTTTAATTTTTCCAGCTCCCAGCAGCCTGCCCTGGGCTGTGCTTTCCACCTAATATATATAGAGAGAGATATATATTTATGCTTTTTTTTTGTGTGGGTAGGAACTTAGCAATCGGGATCGGGATTCAGAATTTCCCGGAGGGCCTGGCCGTCAGCCTGCCTTTGCGTGGCGCTGGATATTCTACGTGGAAAGCGTTCTGGTAAGCTGAGCTCCTCTTTGCCCCCTCCGCCAGCAGCTCCTGGTGAGCCGGGGCCTATAGATTTCTCCCCCGTTTGGATTCGCGTTGCTCCGTCACTGGGCTGCCCTTGGGATGGGCTTGCTCCGGCCGAGAGCCGCTTCCCGCCGTCTCCGTGGAGTGGGTGTTTGTGCAGGGGCTGGAATTGCGTTCCAGACCGGCCGGGTCCCCTCCTGGCATCGCAGAGAGCTGCTGCTAGGAGCGCTCCTGCTTTCCAGCCTTGAGGAAGGGCGGTGAGCGCTGCCCTGCTCCCCCCCCCCAGCCCCTGAGCTCAGCTCCGAGCCCCCGGCTCCCTGGGGGTACATCGGTGATGCCAGTGGGACACCCCATCCTGCTTCGGCTCTCTGCTGGGCGCATGTGGTGAGCTCCCAGGTCCCGCACCGCACAGGGGTGTGAATGTCATTAATTTAATTTTTATTTAGTTCCGTTTTTCTCCCTCGCTTTGCTCCAGGCTGGATTTCAAACCCACTTTTCCCTCTTCCCCGAGGTGAAAAAGCCAAGGGCATGAACCCTGCGAGCGTGGGGCAGCGTCCCTGCCCGTGCACGTGTGCTCGGGCGGGAGATGGATGGGAGGGGGGTGGGGGGGGCTTGGAAACAGCTCCCGTCAAAGCTTTGTTTTCTTTTCCTCCCACCCACCTCCAATTCAGTAAGCGCAGCCGGTGCTGGGACTTGCACCGGGATTGCTGCTGCCGAGAAGGGAGTTCCCATGGTCCGGAGAGTTAAAACAGTCCTAAAGGGGAAGAAAATGAGGAGGAAGAGCACAGTTTGGTTCTGGTTGAGGCTAGGGCCAGATGGTCTCTTTGGGATTGAGCGATGCTGGTTGGAAACATTTCCTCTAACCCATATCTGCCCGTGAGCTGGATCCCCAAATCCCGCAGAGCTCTTGGGGAAAGGAATCGGATCGTGCCTTCCTGGAAAAATCAGCCAGCTTGGGTCAAATCACCTTCAGCGCCCGTTTGAAATAACCTGCGTGGCGTGGCCAGGTGGCCGACCACCTCCCGGGCACGGCGGCACTGGGGCAGACGGTGGGGAGGGGGAGGTGCAGAGCCCCCCAGGAGGGCTGGCGGCCCCTCAGGCCCGCTCCCTGGTGGCTTTTAGTCTCGGTCTTTTGCAGGTACGGGCAGCTGAGCGGCATGGTGGAGCCCGTAGCCGGCGCCTTCGGTGCCTTCGCCGTGGTGGTGGCAGAGCCTCTCCTCCCCTACGCCTTGGGCTTTGCCGCCGGGGCAATGGTCTACGTGGTGATGGACGATATCATCCCCGAGGCGCAGACCAGGTGAGACCCCGGTGACCACCACAAAGGTGGATAGACACGGAGGGAAGCGCTGATGCCTCTGGCCTATCCTCCCCCATGTTGTCCGGATGAGAAGCAGCGCTTCCCTCATCCCACAAGCCGGTCCCGGCTCCCAGGAGCTCACGCCCTCCCCTTTTCTCCCTGCAGCGGCAATGGGAAGCTGGCTTCCTGGACCTCGATACTGGGATTTGTGGTGATGATGTCCCTGGACGTAGGGCTCGGGTAGGGCAGCGCGCCGCTCCCCGGGAAGACTTCGGAGCCGTTTGGGCGGTGGCATGTGGAACTGGACACGCGTTAGCCTCCAGACTTCTTTTGTATATATGTTTCTTCTGGATCTGGTTTGGTGTTGATTTCCTTTAATTTTATATCTCTTCCTCCCCTACAACGTCATGTCGATGGTTTTCAAAGCACAAATATGGGTGGTTCCTCGCGGGTCCTGGTTTCCTTTCGCCACCAGATTTTGGGTTTTCCCTCTCGGGAGGGTCGTGGGACCGGGCTGCAGGTCGCCCCGTCCTTTCCCTTCCCGTGCTGGGCCGGTTTCTCCGAGTCAGGTCGCTCTGGGGTTTGATCATCTTTGCTCTGTAGAAGATTAGAAATTCAGTGTCGTGCGTTGAAGCTGGTCTGTGGTCAAGTGTCAGGGCATCACAGCGTCTCGATTTCCACGCGGGGTTTGCGAGGCAGGCGGGAGGCGTTAGGGCCAGGATAACACCCACGGCACTCGTGGGATTGCAGAGCTCGTGGATCCTGCTGGCCCTTGGGAATGTAGTTTTGATGGATGCAAGTAGTCCAGGCAAATAAAAATTAATTTTCTTGGGATCTCTGTAAGAGGAAAATGTCATTTTTTTCCTAAATTTATCTCCTAAGTGGAGTTTTGTTTGCATCGTGTCCAATACCTTGAGTTTTTCTCTGGAAAAAAAAACAACAGGGAAGAAGAATCTGTGTTTTCCTGGACTCTTGCAACGCCGAGGTGTGATCATCCACGTTGTGGATGATGTGCTGCCTGGCTGGGTACAGCAGGACACGATTCCACATGGGCCCACAGCACTGGCCTTTCCAAGCGGTTGCTGGTTCCCATGGTCCGGAACTCCCCGAGGAGCCAGCGCAGGGTGTCCCGGTCGCGCGGAAGGGCTCGGAGTTGAGTCAGGACCGGAGCGTACTGGGAGCTCTCTCCTTCCTGAGCAGCATCAGGATGAAATAATTCATCAGGGTGAATTAATTATCCTACCTGAAGAGCTGGAAACATGCACCGTGCGTACCTCCGCTTTTCAAGCATCTCATCCCGTTCCTGAGCAGGCAGGATTAGTCCCTTCCAGGCTGAGGAGCGAGCCCAGTGCCCGGGACACGCTCGAGCAGGGAGCAAAAGGCCCGAGTCGGAAGGATGCTGCAAACCAGACCGTCCCCTTCCCTGGGGATGCTCCTGGCTTCGGTAGAATGGCTCCATTAGACCCGTCCGCAGGAATAACTGGATATCCTGGCTGCTCCCTGCGCCTCCATCCCTCCGCATCCACGGGGCTCTCCGGGGAGCGGGGCTGCGAGTGCGGGCGGGTCACGGACCATCACTCGGTCCAGCAGGAAGGGCAGCCGTAGGGAACGGTCTTGAATAAACTAAGCTAGAGCCGTGCGTTTTTGTTTGGTTCTTTTTTTGGGAAGGGGGTTGGGTTTCATTTGTGTGTCGCTCGGGATGATACAGAACTACTGTTTGCCAATGGATTTGACCTTTGAACTGTGATTGGTTTCAATAAATGGGAAATTCAGCGTTGGCACTGACTTGTTTTAATGCCGTAAAGCCGTACCTGTGCTTCCCCTCCCTCCGTTCTGCTCCGTTTCTTTTCTCCACCTTAATTGTTCCCGGCTTGTCAAAGGTCCTGCCACTCAGCCAGGTGGGAAACCTCTTTGGGGAAGAAAGAAAAGGAGGGGAAAAAGCCAAAGAAAGGCATTTTCTGAGTGTGTTTTAGCGTTCGCTGGGTTTGCTGCGGCTGGGCCGGCTCATCGCAGGCTGTGGGTGATATTTTCTTACTTGATTTCTGGCGCGTGGTATAAGTTGGTACAGAACCAACCCCACATTATGCATTTAAAGGCAGCCTTGTAATCACGTTTGCTGCGAGATAATATCACGTAAAGCATTTAATCCCGCTTAGATGTAGCCAGCCGAGATCATTATGTACATTGGCCCCGTAGGAAGCGAGCGGGGAGGGCGATGCAGAGAGCGCACACGAAAATCCTTCTTTTCTGTTTGTACCCCGGAGGCGAATGAAATTATATATCTATTCCTTGGGAGGACTGAAAGGCTGGCTGGGGGCCAGGCCTGAAATTATCCGTGGAAACAATAGCTGTCAACGAGAAGGTGGAGTTGGGAGCAAAGGCAATATAAACACACAGCCAAGCCCCACGAATGGAGATGGCCCTGCTCCTCGGCTGGGACCCGGCTCTGGCGCAGGGACTGAGCTGGAGGGAAAAGAGGAACGTTATCATGGAATCCCAGAACAGTTTGAGTGGGAAGGGGCCTTAAAGCCCACCCAGTGCCACCCCTGCCACGGGCAGGGACACCTTCCACCAGACCAGGTTGCTCCAAGCCTCACCCAGCCTGGCCTTGGACACTGCCAGGGATGGGGCACCCACAGCTTCTCTGGGAACCTGTCCCTGTGCCCCCCACCCTCTCCGGGAAGAATTCCTTCCTGATGGCCCATCTCAATCTCCCTCTTTCAGTTTAAACCCGTCACCCCTTGTCCTGTCACTCCCTGCCCTTGGAAAAAGCCCCCCCCAGCTTTCTTGTAGCCCCCCCAGGCACTGGAAGGGGCTCTGAGGTCTCCCCGGAGCCTTCCCTTCTCCAGGCTGAACCCCCCAACTCCCCCAGCCTGTCCCCATGGCAGAGGGGCTCCAGCCCTCGCAGCATCTCCGTGGCCTCCTCCGGACTCCTCGCTTGGCCTTGCCTGAATGTGCAGCCGGAGCTTTGCCCTCCCGGGGGGCTGTGGCAGCGGGCTCTGAGCCCCCTTGGCAGAGCTGTCCTGTGTCCCTGCCGCTGCGGAACGGGCGGAAACCCCTGGCCTGCGGCACACAGGGACGTACGCTCATGGTGAGTGCAGACGGAGCGGGTTTTCCTATCTTTCCATCCTTTTGATGGGTGGCAGTCAGCTTTCAGAGGGGCACAGCGGTGCCCAAACCGCTTTGAAATGCCCCTTAGACGTGTAATATTAAACTGTAGCGTCAATGCCAGTGATTTCTCCCTCTCTGCTAATTTTTCAGTGAAGTCTCACACGTAGAAAATCTTTAGATTCCTGGGTTTTATCTTAAAACGCTAAAAACTTTTGGCATGGGCTGGAGGAGAACCGAAATTATGACTCCTCTCCATCCAAAAAACCCTCAAACCCTGAAAGAGAAATCCCCCAATTCCTCCCCACCCGGAGGTGACTGCGTTTGGCAGCGGGCAAAGCTCGGAGGCGGTTTGGAGCTGCGTGTGCAAGCACGTGTGTGCTGGCTGCGGAGCGGGTGCTTGGAGAGCTTCGCCGAGCGAAGCTGCTGTGGAAGACGCCCGGCAGTGCAGCACTGGGTGTATTTTACTGCTTTTCTTGTCTTTCAGAGGCTGAACCGCCGAGATGCTTTTCCGCCGCTCAGCTGCGGGCTCGGTACCTGACCGGGCGGTTAATGGCTGTGGAAGACAGCGAAGGAGCCCGCGGGGGAACTCCTCTGTGTCCAGGAGAGCCTCCTGGGCTGAGCGTGGGGTTGTGCTTGTGACTAAGTGGTGGATGGAGAGGCTGCTGATAGCTCGGGTGTGTGGCACCGTACCCGTGTTTGCCGGGGGATTAGGGCTTTGGAGAGGGGATTATGTGGAACTGTGAGTGCGCAACGCGAAGCGTTGGGCTTTGGATGCGGCTGATCCATCCCGCCAGGAGCTGCGGAGCAAGGAGAAAGCATCATCCCCATTGCTCCGGGCAAATCCCACCTTACTCCCTGCCTCCGTGCGATGCCCGGCAGCTCCCGGCAGGTGCCAGGTGGGCACGTGGTGGCCATGGAGGTTGGTACCGTGGCACGATGCCTGCTCGGCTGCCGCTCTTCCCTCCCCGGCAGCTCCTTCTCCCCGCCCGGCTCGGCTCTCTCCCGGCTGGGGAGAAGGTGGCGAAGGGCCGTGGTTACGGTTGTGCAACCGGGGTAGGGAAAGCAGCCTTTCCCCGCGCCAGCGTGACGAGGTGCACGTCGTCCCCGTGCGCGGTGCCGTGAGTCAGGGAGCAGGAATGGGCGGGTGGGCCCTCGGTGGTGCCGGGCGCTCGCCGGCCCGCGCCGGGGTGCTGGGCAAGGCGAAGGCGGCTGCGGTTTGCAGGGCTGGGCGGGGACAGAAAAACCCCAAGCGAGGGCTTTGCACGCAACCGAACAATAATCCCATTATTAGGGCCCGTGCTGTCAAACAAAAACACGGCACAAAGCATTACTCGGGCTTGCAAGATGCGCGCCCGGGGTAGATCGTAGCACCTGAGTCATTGCTTATAAAGGAATGGATTTCACCCCCCTCCCCTCCCCTCCCCTTAGGAAAGAAACAATTCAAACCTTAAGACAAAATGACTTCTATTCTTTGTACGCGGACTTTGTTGTACTTGGCAACGGGGCTGCAATTAAAACCGAGCCGCTCGCTCTCTCGTGCGCACACACGCAAGCTCCCGGCTCCGAGCTCGAGAGCAAACGTGCGGCTCCTCTTCCTGCTCGGAGCTGGCTCCGGCGCCCCGAGCCCATCGCTCTGGCCCTGCCTGTGCCATGGGGCCTTGCGTCATCCCCGGCTGGACCCCCCGACCTCAGGAACAAGCCTGGTTCTGGGGGACTGGGGGGAAGAAGAGAAATGCTGGCTCAGGGCGCCCTTTTCCTAGGGCATTCCTAGGGGGTCACTGAGTTTCTAGGGGAGGTTTAGTGGCAATTTCACTTTTTTTGGTATATATTGGCACGCTGGAAGCTGTGTATTTGGTCTCATGGTTTCTCAGAGTGGTGGGGGTTGGAAGGGCCCTCTAGGGATCATCCAGTCCAACCCCCTGCCAGAGCAGGATCCCCCAGAGCAGATCCCACAGGAACAAGTCCAGGCGGCGCTGGAAAGGCTCCAGGGAAGGAGACTCCCCCCTCTCTGGGCAACCAGCCCTTGAGAAGCTACGAGCTCTGGGCTGCTGGGGCTGTAGCTCATGGATGATCTCCCGGTTGCCTTTCTCCTGTTGGCTTTCCTTACACCCCTCCATTTCAGCTGAGGGATGGAAGGGTGGCGAGCGCGGAAAGGTTCCTCTCTGCCGTCTCGGAGGGACGTTCTCCGCGCTGGTTTTCATGTGTTGTGTGAGGTGGGAAGGGTCGAGCCGAGGGTGAAAAGCCATCGGTCCAGCAACGGCTCCGCTGCAAATTCTTCTGTCTGGAATGGCGTTCCGAAGGGGAAAAGAGAGAAGATGGCACACTGTGGGAGCTGCGTGTTGCCCAGCTCCGACCTTAGCGCCTCTTCTCTTGTTGTAAGGCTTTTACAGTGCCGGGGGCAGTCGTTTGTGCAAGGACAGTGAGAAAATATTCTTCGTATGTCCTTGGTCAGGATTTCTGGGATAAGTTTCTGTGCCATATAATCCTACGGGGGGGTTCCTGAGAGTGGGAAACGGAGCCTGAAGGTTTATTTTAATAGAATCTTACAGAATGCTGATGATAACTAAAAAGCTTTTGTGTCCAGAGCTGGTTTGCATGGGGGATTGTTTAAATCTCTCTCTCGCCTTTGCCTTCTCATGTTCTCACAGGAACACCGAAAGCGTTGCTGACCTGACACACTCTCACTCCCCATCCCCTCTCGCACAACCCTTCGGCCGTGTGCAGCAGCAAACAAAACCGCCGCTCCAAAACCCGCCTGCAAACAGGGGGGAAGAGAATGGCCTGGGTCTGCTTTCCTTTCCCTGCAAAATAACTTCCCTGCCATAAAACTACCAGTGAGAGCCAAGGGAAGATTAGGTCATAGGGAAAAACGCCGGTTGGGAAACAATGGAGGGAGGTGCTGGTAACGTCCGGGGTGCGGGACTGCCCACCGCCCCGGACTTCCCTAGGGACCCCCACCTCTGCCGGGACCCCCACCTCCGCCAGCCACAAGGCCCAGCGCTGCTTCCTGGCTCTGCACAGGATGGGCAAAGGCTTCAGCATCCCCAGCCCTGTTTTGTTTCCCAGGGTCCATCAGCGAGGAGCTGGAGCATCCCAATTTCTCCCAAGCTGGTGCTTCAGGCCGGGCAGGCGTGAGGCTGGACTTGGAGCACGGAGCAGCATCTCCCAACGTGCTGTGTTTTCCCTTCCTTTCCAAGCCGTAGTTTGTCCCGGAGCTGCTCTGCCTCCATCCCTACCAACCAGCTTGGCTCTGCCAGTGGATGAACAAACCCTCCGGGGAGGTTTGGAGGTCCTTTTCCCTGAATCCAGAGTCTCTGGCATGTCCCTGGAGGTCAGAGACCCCTGGGGAATTTGGGGGAGATGTCTTAAAACTTGTCATGGTTGCACTACAGCCCCCCCAGTGCCCTCCAGTTCTGGGTGGTGGCTGCCTGCACCATGGGGGAAAAACCCTTCCGAGACCAGGGAAACAAATCCAGGCAACAAGGGGGCCCCGGGGGCCTCCCGAGTCATTAAACAAATTAAGTTGTTTAGAGCAAGGAGGCCCAGGTGACTGGGTGTGAAAGCCCCCGAGGCCTCGGTAATTGCTGTGTAAAGGCTGTGCTGGTGGGTGGAAGGGAGACAGAGAGATTTGGGGGATTTTCCCTCCCACACGGTTCCCCGGGCACAGCCGACGGCAGCTCCAGCCCCGTTTGGCTTCTCGGGGAGCCACGGTGGCTCGGGGAGCACAGACTGGGATGCCTGATGGGATGCTGCATCCAGCGAGGTGCTGTCTTGTCCCTGGGCTTAGGGATGGGGCTGAGACCCCCCAGCCTTCCCAAGTGGGCTTCATTCCTTTAAACGGACCTTGGCTCCACATCCCCAAGGTGTCTCGTTGTCGCTGAGACCTCTCCCTGCTCCTGCTGCTTCCCCAGGCTCTGGAGAGGCCGGTGAATGGGGATGGTTTGGGATGTTTTTTCCTCCTGCAAACCTTTCTTCCCTTCTGCTTTGTGCAAGGGTGAGCCGAGTGTCCCCCCAACCAAACCCCCAGCGTGGTGTGTCCTAACCAGCAGGAAACAGCGGAGGTGCTGCCTTTCCTCTCCTTTCATCCAAGGAAAGAGGCACGATTCCCCAACCGGGCGGCTGTGCTCAGACACACGCTGTGCTCAGACAAGGTGACAGGCTGGTCAGGCGGAGCACTGCAATCCCCCTTGGGAGCAGGATGCTGCGGGACCCTCCGCCGGCCGTGGGGACCCCCCTCTTCCCGCTCCCCCAGCCCCTGGCCCGGTACGCGGGTCGGGCTTTCGCTCCTTAAGGACATCCACCTTTCCGGTCCCTTTTAATTGTTATTTAATCAGTGCTTCTTAAATCAAGAAATCGGACAATACTGGGGTGGGAAGCACCCCCTTCCGCTGCAAAGCTGCGAGGGGACGATGTCCCTTCCAGAGCCGAACATGGAGCGGAATCACAGTTAATTAACGTGGCCAGGACCAGCTCCTCGGGGCTCCTTAGCACCCGGGGCCTCTGCTCGGGCACGGTGGGCTGAGAGACCCCCGTTGCGAAGGGCTCAGACGCCGCGAGCACCGAGGGGTCCGTGAAGGGTCTGGGGCTGCCGTTGAGGCACCAACCACCCCGGGCTGAGGAGAGGTCTGCGGTTCCTCCTCTGGTGGGGGTGGCTTCTCTTTTTCTTTTTTTCCCTCCCCCTCTCCTTGAAGCTGTCCGAAACAAGTGCTGTTTTATTGCGGATAACTTCCCAGCTGCACAAAGGCTGCCTTGTGCCACTCAGCTCCAGATGTTTAACATTTCACCAAAAAAAGGCCCCTAATCATAAGGTACCTGTTTCACTGGAACACCAGCTGAGCTGGATGGGGAGAGAGCTGCCTTCCAGCCCTTGCCTTCCCTTTCCCAGGCAGCTGCCTGCAGATCCCAGCCCTCGGGAGAGCAGGTAATACCTGGAGCATCGTAGGTGGCTTGTTTGGGGCGGCTTTGCCTGGGATGTGCTTGGCAGGGGCTGCTGCCTTTTGCTAAACCCTGTTGCAGGGGCTCTGGGTGGCTGATCAGCCTCCGATGGATCTGTTGGAGGGGGCTGACAGGTGAGGCTGTAGGTAGGAATATCAGTTTCCCACCTGTGGCCCCTGCTCTTGGGAAATGGGCATCTCCGGGATGGGAGATGCTGCCTCGGCAAGAGCATCTGCTGCAAGGGGCTCCAGGCTGGAAGGGTTGGTACCAGGGATTATGTTGGCCCGGGGGACAGTGGTCTGTAGGTTTGGGGTGTCCCCGGAGGCTCTGGCACAGCCCTGGGCATCCAGCTGCTCCGTGGCCCAAGGATCCCTGTGCTGCTGCCCCGGCCACGGTGCTGGAGGTGCTGGGCTCCTCCATGAACAGGTGACCCCAGCCCCATCCAGCCCAGCTCGGGATGGATCCTGTAAAGTCCCAAGGGCTGCGGTCCTGAGGCTGAGCAGTTGCCTGGCTCTGCTCCATCCCCACCCCATTCCTTTGACTGCAATCCCTTAATTATTTCCAAAGAGCACATGACAGAAGGCAGGGAGATAACTACAGTCCCTTGTCTCTGGGGAAGAGTGTGTGGGGCAAATAGGAAATGGAGAATTAATGCTGGTGGTGGCTGAGGCTTCGTGGACCATCCGAGGCTCCGTGGATCATCCGAGGCTCCGGATGGCAGGCAGGGCTGATCACAGCTATATCCAGCCTTTTATTCCAACCATAATTATTGTTGACCATCAGGATCTTGCAGAGACGTCAGGCTGGCACCAGCCGTCCCCCACTCCCGTGGGCAGGGGGCTGGGCAGGCAGGGTGCCACCGGCACATCCCACCTTGGCGGAGGCGATGCTGCCCGGTGTCCCCAAGCTGTCCCCAGGCGTTGGGGGGCACTCTGGGTCCCAACAGGCAGCGAAACCTGCCTTGCCATGGAGGCGCCATGTGCATCAGGGCGTGTTGTGGGGATGGGGGAGCTGTGCGCCCCAAAACTCATGACTGAGGGGGTGGGGGGGAGGCTGTGAGAAATGAAGGCACGAGGTGCAGCCGACCCAGGGCTGCGGGTGCCCTGGGGAAAGGTTATGGGGGAGGGAGCAGGCGAATGTGGGGGTGGCAGCGAGGGGAGCATCTCCTGGGGACAGGGCAGAATCCGACCCATCCTTCAGCCGGATGAGGGATCTCGTCTTCGGCATCCAGCGTGTGAACGAGCAGCGGCTCTGCGGAGGCGGAGGGGGACGCCCAGGCTTACAGATATGCTGGGCGGGGGGCAGGGGGAATGCTGCTGGAGGGCGCAGGAGGAGAGCTGCCAGAAGAGATGCTTTGCCATGGGGCAGCGGAACGGTGACCGGCTCTCCTGGCAGCCAAGGGGCCTCGGAGGTGGCCATGGCCGGACCCACTGGAACATGCTCCCCGGCCTAAGCAGCCCCTCATTCTCATGCTGAACGTGCAAGGGGGGAGGGAATGAATCCCTCCACTGGGGAGCAGAGCCCGGCAGCTTCGCCGCAGTGAAGTAATCCACCCCCGGCACCCCGAGCGTATAAAGCACTGCAGAGCACAAGTGCCTCTCTGTCCCCTCTCTTTTCTTCTCTCTCCCTTTAATAACATCACTCCTTTGTCCCCATACCACGTCATTGTCCCCCTCTGCCCATCGCAGCTGGACCCTCCGCCCCGGAGGTGCTCACGGTGCCACCTGCTTTTCCCATTTTATTTTCCAGGACACCTGATGTATTTATTTTCCTTTATTTATTTATTTATTTATTTATTTATTTTCCTCCCTACCTCTGGTTTAGGGTCTATTAAGTTTATTCCTTCTTCCCGGGCCCTGGGAGACCCGGTTAATGAGTAACCATAGCGTGCTCGGAGGCAGCTGTCTCAGACAAACTGACGGAGACTTTTTTGGAGCTGCATAAGGGAACGTTTGTTCTGCAGCTTCTCAATAGATCCTTGTGCAGGAGGCAAGAAGTGCGGGGAGAGAAAGAAAGAGACACTAAATCACTGGCCTCCTTGAAAATCTCGCTGCGTGTGCGTGTCTTTTTATTCCTTGTTATAGTAGATGTTAGATGAGTCACCTTTTTGAGTTTTAATAATGAATTTATCTTTACAACGCAGCACACAATGTCCTTTTTAACCGCGTTTTGGCCTTAAAAGCTCTTTTTAAGTAACTTCAGTATAAAACACACAGCCTGTAGGTACGCTGGCATGGGACTAGCGTCACAGGAGGGTGGGTTTTCTTTGTCCCACTCACAGCCTCGACCAAATTTTACTCTTCTGGTTCATAATTTTACCTGTTCCCTCCCTTTGCTGTTGTTCTATGGCGACGTTTTGGGGTTTTTATCAGGTCTTTGCCAGGTTAAAGGCTGCTTTATCTTCCCTGGGGTTCCCTACCTACGGGCCAGGTAGGAGACGGAGTCCCCTGTGCCGTGAAGGAGAGCAGATGGGGCGAGCGGGTCCTGCGCCCCAGATCTCCTGCGTGACCTTGGCAATGGCATTTAAACCTCTCGTCCCTGCTTTGCTTTTGTCACTATACAAACAGGGGATGAATGTGCTTTGCAGTGGCTTTTTCCTTCCTAGTGTGCCGGGAAGCCGGTGGAGGGTGGATGGGATGTCATGAGCAGGCAGAAAGCTACAGGAGCAGGGTGTGGTTGTCTTGAAATGCCCCTTTCTCCGTGGCTCCATAATTCTTTGGTTCACACCAACCTCTGAGTTCCTCATGGCCAGGTCACAGTCCCTGCTCCTGGTCCCCACAGCCAGACATCGTTCCTTTGCAGCTCAGCGCTGTGCTTTTGCTCTGGGGTCCTGGCCATGCTCCGTGAGTTTCTGGCCATGCTCCGTGATTTTCTGGCCATGCCCTGTGGGGTCCTGGCCATGCCCCGTGGGGTCCTGGCCATGCCCTGTGTCCCCGTGGGGGCAGGACAGGGCAGCCTGGCCCAGCATCCCCTGTCCATCCCATGGTGCCAGCGCTCCAAGCCCCCATCAGAGGCTGCGCTACCTGTCCCATCAGGACCGGTGAGGGTAGTGTGATCCTTCACACATTCCTGCTCTACACTTGCTTGGAGCAAACCCCCGCCCCGTGCGCCCCAGCTCCCGCGTCGCTCGGCGTGGCTTTGCACCCCAAAGCACGCTCCCGCCGTCAGCAGCGGTACGGAGGGGAAAGGAGCGTTTCCTGGGGCGCAGCTGTCCTCCCCCCAGCGGCTCCCCAGGACAGCTTTGCTCCAGCTCCCCACAAGGAGTTTTCCCTCTGGCTCTCGCAGCCGGACGAGGCTGCGGAGGCTGTGTGGGACCAGCTCGTCCCTCCCAGGGACCAGCCGGCGCACGCCTGTGGTCCAGGCACCGGGGGAGAAAACCAAAACCACGTAACCATGCTTTTCCTCCTGTTTTACAAAACCTCAGGGTTTGAACTTTGAGATCGGTTCAAGTTTTGGGTAAAAATTCAGGTTGGTTGTGTTTTACCTGAAAGGCAGCTCCCCCTTCCCTGGAGCAACGGTTCTTTATTGGCTCCTGCAGACACTTGGCACTCGCAGCGCAGGAAAGAAAAAGCTTTTTGTTTCCATATTTCAATATATTTGTATGTATTTAACTGGTTTGGGAAGGGTATTTGAAGGTCAGAGGACTCTCAGAGGTTACGGTTGCTGGCCAGGCCCTGGGAACAGCCATCCTGTGGGAACGCATTCCCAGCTCACCTTGCCTGAATCCCTTTGGGATTCTGCCACTGCTGCTGCCCGTCACTAAACGCTTTTTAATTTTTTAGGCTAAAATCAACAGCCATAAAGGTGGACTTTATCGATGTGCCATTCCCAAACCGGTGTCATAGAAGCAATGCGACCTCGGGCCGTGAACCCAACCGCGCTACCAAGGAGGTGTTTGTACCAACAACGCTTCTGCAAGAATAAGCAGTTTTTCTGGCCTCCTCCTGCCCCCTCAAAGGCTGGTGCAGCCGCGAGTTAGGGCAGATGGGCTCCAGTCACCTCATGGTGCTTCCCCTCTTTCTCTGGAGGAGTCAGCAACCCAGTTCTTTCTCCTTGCCAAATCCTGAGCATCAGCAGTTCAGTATCCCAGGGATATTTTCAGCTGGAGAAGAATCAGTGCCCCTCCATCCTCCCGACGGTATTTCAGCCCCCTTTGGCACAGACCCTGACCCCAAAGCCAGTGCTGGAGCAAGCAGCAGAACTTGCCCCTCCAGCACAACCCTCTTCCCTTTCCATTTGCCATCCCTCTGAGGATTTCCTCTGCTTAAAGCTTCCACGGAACAACTTGGAAGCAGGGAAGCCAGCGGCCACGGGCAGCTTTGCCCCGTGCTCAGCAGCCCATGGACCAAACCGCCCTGTCCTTCCCTCCAAGGAGTGCCCCGAGTCCCTGTGCTCGCAGGATAAAGGATGCTTTCAGCTGCTCTGAGCGGATCTGTTGGGAAACCACTGATTTTCCATGACTTGGAAACATCTGGTTGACATTCTTCCATCCACAGGCTCTTGTGTAATTATCCTTATTACCTGATCCGCGTGCACTTTATCTTGTTTTATGGGCAATTCTGCTCTGCCTCCCTGCCCGCACCACCCACCACCATCACACAAGCACACGGGGCAGCTTTCCTAATTAAAACTTTGTGCTTCCCCCCACCCCAGCTCAGGTCTCCCCTCCCCATCTCAGCAGTGGCTGAGGAATGCGAGACAGGAATGCTGTCCTCTCGCAAGGAGCTGGGGAAGAGGGGGGCAGCTATCACTTAAAAACAACGTCTTTGTGTTTCCAGCCGGCTCTAGTCACGAAACGCCGTGCTGGGGGGTTGTGCATGGCCACCCCTCCCGGTGCCCACTCACCTCCTGCCTCACCTGGCACCGACACAGCAGAGTTCAGCATCTTCCAAACCCTTTTACCATCACGTTGCATTCTTGCAAAACCAGGGCTGGGAGCATCCCATAAATAAATGCCAAGCTTCTCTGTGAATCAGTAGCTCACCTTTCCATTTCAACTCCTTCCTCAGAACATCCTCGGGGGCTGGCGGGGGGATCTCCGTGCAGAGCAGAGGTACCTCACCCCCCCGCCCCGGGCACTTTGTACCCGGCAGATGTTGCTGAAGCCCGTGGGGCCGTGGCGAAGCCTGCGACTCGCTCTGGTGATGATGTCTACCAGCTCTGTGTCCCCTGGGCACCTGGCTCTGAAGGAAACACCACCAAAAAAGGGGAAAAGCTTCTTAATTAAGTTATAAAAATGATAATTTCCTTTCTGAAATCCCAGGCCATCCAACAACACAGCTCTGTGCTCCCAAGCGCTCTGTGCCCCCAAGCGCTCCAGCCGACAGGAACCCTTTGGAGACGCAGGTCAGGTCTTGTTGGGTCACCAAGAGCCTTTCCATTGACTCCGGCGAGCTCTGGGGCTCATCCTGCCCGTGGGCATCACCAGGCCAAGTGCTCCCATCCCGCCCAGCGCACTGGGGCTCCGCTGCACAGCGGCTGGGCCCGTTCCACGTGTCCGTGTCCGTCCACCTGCATCCCAGACTCATGGTCAACCATAACCCTGGGCTTACGGTCTGAGCTGCTTTTTTGGGAAGTTGCTGGTTGAGAAAGGTGAGGGACAGCGTGTCCGGACCTCGGCACGGCCCACACCTCCCTCCCCACTACAAAAAACGGATCAACATCTGCCATTTTTGGGGGTGATGCGATTATCTTCCACGTTCCTTAGCCGCTCCTGAGGTTTCTCTCCTGGAGCCCGGGGCAGGCTGCGTCTCATGGGCTGGTCCTGCCGCATCTGGGAAGGTGCCGCTTCTGGGTGAAGGATTCCTCAAGGCCCAGGGGAGCCGGTGGGGAGAGGAGCCAGTGGGGAGAGGAGCCGGCAGCGCTTCGCCGCTGGAGACTCGAGGCGGAGCGGCAGCGTCTGCTCGCACGCAGCCATCCGGAGGGAAAATAAGCTCCATCATTTTACTGACGGGCCAGAAATGGGAGACAAACGGAGCGGCCAAGTTTCTGCGCTTGAATAAAAGCAGCGGAGCTCTTGGAGGCTGGAATCCGGACTTTTCCTGACGCTTCCCAACAGTGAGGGATGGTCAGACAGACCCCTGCCCGCTCTCGGCCCCGAAGCTGCGGAGACGTGTGGAGGGTCAGCGCCGGCCTGGCGCAGGCAGCCCACCCAGGGGCTGGTGAATCCCGTGGGAGCTGGTCCCGGAGCCCCGCTGCTCCGCACGGCATGGCCCGGCCAGCCGCAGGATGGGGACGAGACGGGGTGGCTCTGTGTGTGTGTGTGTGGGGACACGCAGGGGGCTGCGGCAGACCCCCGCTTCGGCACGTTTTCTCTGCTTGCCAAACGGGTTTTAATGTCCAGAACGCGGCTGTGAAAAAGCAACACAGCCCCCTCCTCCGCAGCGCTGAAATGTTGGGGTTTTTCTTTATAATACACCATAAGCGATGACCTTTCACCTCCTCACGAAGGCAGCCAACACCAGCACAACTATGTGATTTGTGCAGCGTTGCGGTTTCTTCAAGAAATTCAGCTGGTCTCGGAGCAATTAAGGGAAGGGAAGCGTTTCCACTCCGGCGTTGGGCCCGGAAAACCTGCCAGGAGGGATTTTTTCCCTTCCCCTCCGCTCTCCCTCCTTTCTCCCCCAGCCCCCCCGCGCTCACTTGTCCCAGAATCCTTGTGCCGTTTCCCTTCGGCAGCTCTCCGGCCGATAAATCCCGACCTGGCGCAGGTGGGAAGATGCCGGAGCCGGGTCCCTGGCCCTGCGCAGCCGCTGGGATGGGACGTTGGCCACCTGGCGCCGGGCCCGGTGGCCAGCCGGGCGATGGGTGGGCAGGCTCATCCCCTGGGCCAGCACCTTCGGCACCCCCCACCCTCCCTGCCCGAAGCCGTCTGGCGCAGGGGCTGCGTCTGGGGCGGGCAGCAGGCACGCTGGCGTTGGCCCTGCCGTTGTCACTTGCCTCGTGCCCCATGTCCCCTGACCAAACCCCTGGACGGGGGGGGGCTACGGAGGGGCAGGGAAAGGTTTGGGATATGGTCCCATCTCTGAGGATGTAGGGGTGACTTTGCCTGGGGGGTCTTAAATTAGCTCCTAAGTCAACAGCCCAGTTAATTGCCCATTCATTCCACAGATGGGTTAATAATTAAGTTAAATTAATAATTGAGACAATAATTAAACTGAACAATAACCAATACACGGGGCAATTGGAGTAATGGGTCGCCGTGGTTAGTATTCGGGGGGGGGGGGGTTACTCATTCACCCAGCGTTCGGGGGGGTTACTCATTCACCCAGCGGTTTAGGGATGGATGCTGCCCCGGTTTGGCGTCGAGCCAGGGCAGGACGCGACTCCTGGAGTCCCGGGAACCACAGGGCTTTTCCAAGCAAAACCACCGGCTTCCCCCCCCGCCAGCCCCGCGTTTAGGGAGGAGCAAAACCGCCCCTACCCCGGGGCCTCCCCCACCGCCCTCCCCTCGGAGGCGGCTCCCGGCGCGGGGGGAGGAACTACAAGTCCCGTGAAGCCGCGCCGCCCGCCCCCCCCCCGAGCGGGGCTATATAAGGGGAGAATGGCCCGGCCGCCGCAGTCGGAGCATCCCCGGCCACGCTGGTGCTGGGCCTGTCTTCCCCGGTCACGCTGGTGCTGGGCCTGGCTCCCCCCCCAGCCACCTGCTCAGACCCCCCCGGGGGTGGGAGAGGGCCCCGGACCCCTCCCCGGGCGGGAGGAGGAGGATGATGAGGGGGATGATGATGCCGCTCCCCGCGCCGGGGGCCCGGAGGAAGCGACTCGGCGGCGGCGCGGCCTGACGGAGGTGAGTGCCCTGCTCGGTCAGAGGGGTGGGGGTCCAGGGGGTCGTGCCCCCCCCGGCTGGGCTGCGGCAGCCCGCATGGAGCTCCGCTGTGCACTTGCTGCTGCCGCGGCCCTTGCCGGTCCCGTTACTCGGGGGAGGGGGGGGGTCCCGCCACGGGGGGGCGGGATGAGGCCTACGGGGCTGAGCGGGTGCGGGACCCCCGCGGTTCCCCCCCGGCGCGTCGGCTCCCTCCCCGCCCCATCCGCCTTTGTGTCCCGCGGGGTCTGGGCCGCTCCCCCCGGGGCAGGGGGCTCCGACCTGGGGATGCTCCTTGTCGGGGGGGGAGGGGGCGAGCACGCAGAGGGGGGGGGGCGAGCGCCCGGTCCCGGCTAACGGAGAGAGGGGCGGATTCTTCTCCTCTCTAAGAAAAACCGGCTGGGTGTTGTTTTTCCTTGGAGGGTTGTGTTTTTGGGGGTTGGGGGGGGATGGGGACCCGGACACAACCTCGTTAACGGCTCCCAAGGGAGCAGGTGCCCGGCCACGGTGGTGGGCGAGTGTGGCCGTGGGGAGCCCGACAGCCTCTCCATCACCCCTTCCCCTACTCAGCTGGGGCTGGGGGGGGGTCTCCCCAACCTTCGGTGTGGCCTGGCATGAGCCCGGCAGCGAGGAACCTGCTGGATGGGGGTCGGCGATGCGAGGTGCCTGCGACGCACGAGAGCAATTTTGTGGGAATTCCGGCAAAATCTGAATGACTCCCCTTCTTCTGCTCCCTACGACAAAAAGACCCCACCAGTCCAGACCCGCAGCCACCAACGCGCACGGCGATTAGTGCCGCCCGCTCCGAGGGTCCCGCGCCGAGGGCAGCCCCGGCCCTTCCAGCGTGCGAGCCCGCCGCTCCGCTCGGAAGGCGAGGGATGCTCGCTCGGGGCAAGGATGTTGGAGGCTGCTTCCATATAAACACGAGAAGCTTTGCTCGCCCAGGCATTGTTAGCGCTGCTCTGCGCCGCCTCGGAATGCGTTTCCTCCGGAGGGTTTTCAGTCTAGAGGAATTGCTTGGCGCTCTCTTGCTAATTGAGACGTCTTTTTAGACTCGCGGTCGCAGCTGGTGGGATGGAAGCGGGGGGAGAGGGCCGGTGCGCCGTGACTCAGGCCTTGGGAAGGAGCTGCGCCTCGGTTTGCTTGGCATTGCGAAGGAGAGGTTCCGGCTTGGAGGCTGGAACGGTGTAGGCAAGGATGCCTTTCTTCCTGCCCCGATCCCCGCTGTTGGGCGGGTGATGTTTTCAGCGCATTAGCTTTCTCATTCCCTTGTAAAATTAGGGATGGGGGCATGGAAAAAGGTGTTCCCAGGTCTCCTCGGTTCATCTCCATCCTTCCCGCAGGTGTGGGATGCAGGGGGTGTGGTGGGTTTGAGCCCCCTGGCAGGGACATGTTGCAGTGTTTCCTTTCTCAAAGGCTGGGCAAAAAGAGCCAGAGCTGCTCGGCTTTGCTCTCTCTGGGAAGCAGCTGCTTTCCATGTGCAGGTGACTCGGACAAAAGCCAGTCTGAGCCATGGCACCCCTCAAGCTCTGTTTGTGTGGCGATAACCTTGTTTTGGTAGCGGGGTTGGTCGCTGCAGCCCCACCGACAGTGGGGACGTAAAGCTTGCTGATGGGAAGAGGGCGCGGATCTCCGGTGCGAAGGTGCTTTGCCGGCACAACGTATGCGAGGAGAAATGCAATCTGTGTCTCGCGCTGGCAGGGGGTGGTAAGCTCGCTCTCCTGGCCAGGCGCGTGCCCTTCGTCCCAGGCTGCGGGGTGGGAGGGCTGCGCGATGGGCTGCAGCAGCCTGAGCTCCGTTTGCGCGGTAGAAACGCACTGTGGAGCGTGGGGAAGCCTGGAGCCGGTGGGATGGGGTGTTGGCTGCTGTGGGTAGCAGTCACCAGTGGGTTTCTCTGCAGGGCTCGGGTGCTGTGCTCTGGATTCGGTTACAGCGGCTGGAGATGCTGGTGCTGCGGCCGCCTCCGCTGCCCGGCCGCCTCCGCGGAGCCAGTAAATCGGTGCCAGCAAATCGGTGCCAGCGGAGGCCAGATGGGATCCTCCTCCCTGCAGCCACTGGGCTGTAAGTGCCATGGGAAAACAACCCCAACAGTCTAAACCCCAGGCCTACTGGGCTTTGTGAGGACCTGTTTCAGAGGCACTGAACTGGGGGTGCTTCTCCTGGTGAAGGACCCTGGCAGAGCCCTCTGCCACGGCCGTGCTGGAGCCGCCACCTGGGGAGGGCGGATTCGCCCTGTGCGCGCTGGAAGAGCAGGGATACCCTAGGTCAGACGGGGAGAACGGTGGTCACGCAGCCACTAGCAGTGGACATCATGCGCTGTTTGAGGAGCAGCTAAAATTAAACCACCAATTACGGGGGTTGCGGTGGTCTCCAAGCCAGGCTTGGGTGCCATCTCCTCTAGGATTGCCTGGCTCAGGGTGCAGAGCCGAGAGGATTTAGGGGATGTTCTGACCTGGGATGGGACCTGACTCTTTCCCTAAGTGAATGCTTCTGCCTGCAGCTGTGAAATGGGGAAGCCCTGGGCTCTGACCCCGCTCTTCTGGGGGCTGGATTTTGGTGTGCAGTCCTCCTGTGCTTGGTTTTAAGTATATTGGGCAGTAGCACCACTTCTCCTGGGTGATGGGTGGGTTTTTTTTAGTAGCAACTGGCTCAGATCTAGACTGGTTTGGTCTTGGGCTCTTCTGTCTGGGGGTCCTTCTGTATAAGAAAGGATCACAGTGCCTTAAATTTTAGGAGATCAAATGCCTTGGGCCACACCGGCTCCCCCTCCCTCTGGCTCTGGGAACCCCAGACAATGGGGGGATAATGCCAGGAGCACAATACAACTTGCTGGGGGGTTTTTTTTTTGTTTGTTTGAACTTTGAACAGAAAAGCAAAGCGACAAAAGGGAGGGCAAGAAAAGCGCAGTGTTTTGCCAGCTACCAAGGCTGGCCGGAAAGTTGTAACTGCATGACAAAGGGCAGCCTTGTTCGGGATGGCTTATTTCATCAGAAAGATGTATTTAAAACAAAAACGAAGGGGCAAATGCGAGCGTAAAGCTGCCCATGTTAGTGCAAACGCTGCAGGAAAACACTTTTACTACCTCCTGTAACTCCCCAATAAATACTGTTCCTTTTTGATGAAAGCTCTTAACGCAGGATTAGGGTTTACAGTGCGCTGCCGTATTAGTCCCTGGAGGCAGCCCGTGTTCGGTGTGGCTTCGTGTCCTGCTCTGCAGCCTGGTTTCAAGCTTCAAAGCCTTCCCCCTGTCTTCATTTTTGGGTTTTATTTCCCCCCGTGTGGCAACATCTGAATTGCAGGCAGCGCTTTCCTGGACCAGCACCCGAGAGGAAAACTGGAATGAATGCGGTCAGGGAGGTCGTTCCCGCTTCTGGCTCCGCTGGGAGCGTGTCCTCTCCGAGAGAGAGCTGATGAGGGGCGAAGACCTTGGCCCCAGGGTTGTGCTGCACCCATGTCTGAAGAAGGTAACATTTTTTTCCTTCAATTGGTTGGCTTTTTCTGCCAAACCGCAGATATTTGGGGTTGGTTTTGAGGGCTAAAACCTAAGCCTTTAAATAAATGTTTGATCCCTGGGTGGCTGTGCAGCTTTCCTGAGGAGGGGGAAAAAAAGCCCAGGATGAGTTTTGCATCAGGAGAAAACATTCTCTAGTCAGGTTCTTTTTAATGATTCTTCCTACGGGGTTTTATTCCTGCCTTTTCTCCCTGGGGGGGGGGGTGGAATGGAGCTGTCATCTGTCTGTACGGCGGCAGCAAGACCTCCCTGAGCCTTGTGAAGGAGGAAACGAACCGCAGTGGCTCTGTTCTAAGTAAAGCTCAGTCTAAGACACCCTTGAAGCTCTCGAGCAACATGACTTGGTCACAAGAGCCAGAAGGTCTCTGCGTGGTACCGTACAGGAGCTGGAGTGGCCTTGAAGTGCTGCAGCGGATCGCTTGGACACAGCCTGCTTTGGGGCAGACGGAGGAGGATGCTTTGGGACCTTTGTCACATCCCCTGCAGCCTGGGATGGATGGCGGTTCACGGTCATTCGGTTCCCGTTGCTGGTTCTTTAAACTGGCAGTGTGTTTCAGGAGCAGCTTCTGAATTTCAGAAGGGTTTTTTTGCCCTAAGTTGATATGAGAAACCACGTTTCTGGTGCGTGGGCTCACGCTGGCAGCCAGAAGGTGCGGAGAAGGACCCTTCGGGGTTTGTAGGCTGGCTGATCGTGGGGTTTCTTTGGTGAGTGGCGTTATCCTCTGCCCGGCGTCGCTCTCGGCTGATAAGCGCAGCGCTTGGCCTGGCACACGTCCAGGCTCTGTCGCCTGGGAGGGACTGGAACCTGCTGCCAGCGCCTGGGACCTGGGGTGCCAGTGACACCAAGAGGCAGGCTGACTCCTTCCCTGGCTGGATGGCCAAGTGCCTATCTCTGATGCAATGAACCTGGAAGTAAACTCCAGTTAAAGCTGACAGGTAGCTCTTTTTTTTTTTAATGTTTCCAAGGCAAGAGGGCCCTGCTTGGCCATTGCTGGGAGCTGCGTGCTGCAGCCTTTGAGGAGAGGCTTGTGACTGTGGATAGCGGGTCCCCTTCTCTGCTAGGGTGGGGTTGTGTGGGAGCTCCAGCAGCCAGTGAGCTCTGCTATGGACTTGGTTTCGCATGTGTGGCTCCAGCACCTCCTCGGCAAGTTGGAGGTGAGGAGGAAATGATGGGGCTGGTGGAGTGAGGTCCTGGTGAGATGTTGCACACCTGGGGTGCAGGCAGGGCTTGGTTTGGGGTTGGGTATCTTGATAAGTGTTGACATCCAGGTGGTTACTGCTGTGTGAGATGCCAGAAATGCTGCAATGCAACCGCCGAGAGCCGAGATGGGTCACTGCAAGGGGATGGTGCTAACCTGGAGCTGAAGCTCACCAGGCAAACTGGCTCTGGCTGCCTATTCTGGGCTGTGCAAGGCTGAGTGTCTGCTGAAAACGCCGTTACAGCCTTGGGGAGGAGGCGCTGGCTGGCAGGTGTCCCTGTGTCTGCCCTGGAAGTGCCAGCCTCTGTGTGTGTCGGGCAGGTGTGCATCTCTGAGGGGATGGGGGTGCTGCAGTTGCTCCTGTATTGATGGGAGGGTGGCATCCCGGTCCATCAGTGGACATCCGTGCCAAACGCCATTCCCAGGAGATTCCCTTCTCTGCAGCTTGTTGGTCGTGAGGCAGTAGAGCAGCTGGTGCTGGGGAGGAGAATGTAACTGGTACCTGTCTGGGAGAGAGGAGGGCAGCTCCTCGCTGGGTCTGGGCAGCTCCCTTGGGGAAGGGACACTGGATGGTCACCGTCATCCTACCTCTTATGTTTGTCCGAACGGAATATGTCAAATCTTCCCAGGCAAAGACTCGGGAGGGGGAGGGGAGGTGCTTCCCAGCCCAGCAGACTGGATGGGAAATAATGATCCCCTTTTTATAGCTTCTTCAATTGTTCCTGAAAATCCTTTTTAAAAGGAGGAAAGTTCCTTCCTTCCTTTCAGCTCCCGGTATCTTTAAGAATTCGCTCTATTGTGAGCCCAGGACAGAGACCCCTCTATGAGGGCTGCATAGGCGCTCTTCAGAGGCCCCCTCCCCGTGCCCCCTCCCACCCCATCCCAACAAGCCCCCATTCTCCTCTGAAGAGGGTCCCTCTGTCTAACGCCAAGTAACTCTTAAGGGTAGCATTTATCCTCGGGCACTCAGCTCACAAAGAGTGCTGGAGTGTCAAATAAACTCACTCCAGCCTGCAAAGAGAAGAGGAAGAAAATACAAAACCCCCTTTATTTCCACCCCTGCAGGGAAACAAATACGGACTTTGTGCCGGCGAGCAGCGGCGCCCTAACCAAGCGGGGTAGTGCGTGTACTGATGTATCCCTAATAAAACCGCGTGCGCGCGGGCCTGGCAGAGGGGCAGTAAATCAAAGTCCCTCCGAACCGGCGTTAGTCCTCCTGCTTTCTAGGCAGAGCTGGTCGCCGCTGACTCCGACGGTGTGGAGGTGGGCTTGTTTTCGGAGAGGGGTGCAGGGAGGAGATGCTGGTTCTGTTCTGGGCTCTCCGCCGTCCCCAAAGGTGAGGGACAGCAGGGGTGTGTGCTTGGCCACGTCTTCAGCAAAGCCTTTGAGCTCTGAGCAGGCCCTTGGAAGGGCTCAGCACTGCTGAGCTCTGCTGCAGGTGCTGGTTTCATCAGGGATCTCGCGTGGGAGGGGATTTGGGCTCCTTGGCCATGGATGATGACCGTGCCGCACGCCCTTGCAGCTGGTGCGCTGCGCTCCGTGCCGATCGCTGCGGTTTTGAGCCGCGTGGCTGCGTTTGCCTCTGGTGCTCTGCAGAGGAGATGCGCCGTCCTGCGAGGAAATGGGTGTTCCCATTCTGTGGATGGAGTTAAACTGTGGTTCTGCATGTCAGAAACCAGCATGACCAGTACTGACCAACAACTGGGACAGTAACGTATAAGCCAGGAACTGCTGCCTCCTCCCCGGGGATGTGCCCAACAGCGTGGCCAGTATCTCTGCCCAGCAGCAGCAAGGAGAACCAGCTTTGTGATCATCCCCTTGGCAAAGCCCTGGCTGCTTACTGGTGAATTCGGGAAAACCTTACAGCTACATGGGACGTGCTCTGATGCCCTTGGGTGTTCCTGCAGCTGACAGCAGACCTGGAGAACAGCGCTGGCCACTGCTGTTCCCTCATCCTCACACTTGTTTCTCCACAGGATTTGGCAGGTTGTCATTACTGGAAGGAGCGGATGCCGTCAGCCAGGATAGCTGTTGGACTGTCCTCGTACCTAGAAGCGAGGAGACAAGAGTCTGACCATGTGCAGGCTTGGGACTTCTCCCCCACCTCCACCAAGCGAAATGGTCCTGAGCCAAAAGGATTTGTCTCTGGATGGTTTCTCTGCTGGGATCTCTGGAGCCATACGCCCTCATGGACTGGTGTGGGTTTGGGATGCTCCCGTCGGTCTCTATTCGGGAATGTCCTGGCCAGAAGGCTGCCAACACCTGCTTCTCAGTCTGATGGATTACTGCTTGTGGCATTACTCTGCTGGTGCTGGGGCTTTTACTGAACTGTGGAACTGACTTCGTTACACGAAATCTCCCAATGGACAGATGTGGAAAAGTCGTGGTTACAGCCTGATGCTGCGGCGTCCCCTCTTTCTGGTCTGCGTGACTCCGGAGGAGGAAGGATTCCAAATGCATGTGTAGGACAAATCCTGCCCGTCTTAGGTGAGTCAAGAATATGTACTTTTTTCCTTTTTTTTTTTTTTTTGTGAAAACCTTCCTGTGGGGACTGCTTGGAAAACTGTATTTTCCCCCACTTGAGGAAAAAAATGCCAAATCTAGTGATGCGCTGCTCCAGGGGGAATAGGGGAGTAGAGAGGTTTGTTTCTGGAAGCTGAAGTGGCTTTCCCGTCCTGTTTTAATCCAAGTGCTAACTTTAGTACCATTTGAGCCTGAAATCCCTAAGAAGTTTTCTTCCTGGAGTTATATTGCTGAGTAATGGATGAAGGAGGTAAAGTGAGGCAGCCCCCAAGCAGGCTTTTCTTTCTTTCCCTGGCAAGAGAGAATCCCGTTGGCTTTCAGCACTTTAAAGTGTCTTGAAGCAGGCGGTGGTGGCTGCGCGGGGGAGGCTGATGGTTGTTAGGCTTACTGGGAGCGTTGTGTGGCTTGTATTGCAGGGTTCCCTGTGCCTGGGTGGATGCTGGGATGAGCCGAAAGGGTCCCTTTGGATGGGAGTGCGGTGTAAGCCTCCTTGCAATGGATAAGCTGCTGTCCTGGGGAAGGCAAGGGACTGCTAGCAAATGATGCCAGTGCTTTGGATCTCGAGGGGATTGCTATCGGTGTTGACATCTGGGGATATGATGGTGGGAGATGTGCCCAAGGGGCTTGGCAGGAGCAGCCGTGGATGTGTGAGGGTGCCCGGCCGGGGAGAAAGGGTTAAACGTGGGCCTTTCGGCTTGGGTGGAGGGTGAGCTGGTGGCTCTGGTGTGGGGAAGATGGGGGTTTGCCCTCACGACCCCTTCATGATGCCTCTTGTCTGGGTGTAAGTACAACGGCCCTGCCTTGGCTTCCCTCTGGGCCTGGCCTGCAAGAGGGACCGGGCTTTTGTGGTCCCTGTGTGTTTTGGTGAGGACATGCCCCTCTATCCCTGCAGCTGCTGGGGTCCTTTGATGTGAACTGGGGTGGGTCCAGCGTGGTTTTGGGAGGAGAACTGGGAAGGTGCTGTAGTTCACCCGGCCCAGGTGGCTTTCTCGTGGGTGTTTTTCTGTGGTGAACTTTCCTCTGGGGGAATGAGGCTAAGAAGTGTGATGAATAAAAGGAAAACTGCTGCTGGGAAACCCTTTTTTTTAAGAGTACACTTCTGTTTTGGGTTAGAACTCATCTGTTCTTAGTTGGTGATCAGTCAGTCCAAGAAGTCTGATGCAGGCTGGAGGAATGCGAGGTCTGTGCTAGTGTCCGTCCGGGAGCAGTACAGCTGTGGATGTGATCTGCAGGGGACTGTGCCAGCATGGTTCGAGGGAAGCTGGGAAGAGCTGTATGCTGTTCTTCCCTCTTACTGAATGCAGGTCCAGGAGGAGGCGGTGTGTGGACGGCCCTGCCAGCTGGGTGCTCTTCGGGATGGATCGAGGTGGCAAATGCAAACCTGAAGGGCCAAGTGGCCAACATTCCTTGGTTTGTTCGCCTGCACTGCAGGCTAGCAGCCCTCTGAGCAGAGCTGGGATGTTTCCATTTCCCTCCCTTGTCAGTGCCTGAGTGGTGCTATTAGCTCAGTCTCTTCCCAGACCCTTGGGATTGTGGTTTTCCATTGAGCATCTGAAAGTACCAAGTACTTGACTTCATCCCTTTGCAACATGATGACTCTCTTGGCCTCCTGTCCTCTGTAACGCAGGGAGGAGGGATGAGTTCGTGTGCGTCCTCTCCTGGTAGTACCGCAGCTCCTCCAGCGCTGAGCTCCTTGGGCTAAGGCAAGGCAGAGGCTTTGCACCGCAAACTAGGCGCAGCTCAGGTCTGCTTGGCTCTGCACCAGCTTCTGTGTGAGGGGGCAGGAGTTTGGGTTTATTTTTAGCATCTTCAGCTTTCTGAGAGATGCCCTGCGAATGCATGCCTTTGTCTGCTTGGCCGCTCTCTGCGTCGGGGTCATAAATGGTGCACTGAGCTCTGCTTGCTCCGAGGACCTTGCTGGGAAGCTGGGTGCAGGTGTCAACCCTCCCAAGAGGATGCTCGTGGGGGCTGAAGGTGCTTGGCACGGCCGGCTCGGTGGCAGGGACAGCCCTGTTCTGGTGCTGCGCCCCACGGAGGGACCTGCAGACCGCATCCCGCAGAGATCCCCGGCTCTAGTTGCCGGCAGCAAAGGCTTTTTAAGGTGATATTAAGCAATAACGTCCGAGGCACTTTCCCCCCTTTAATGGCTCCGCGGACAGCAATTCCCGTGGGTGCCCGCGGAGCAGAATCCATCCCCTGCCCCGCTGTAGTGTCCAGCGCGACTGCCCTGGGGACGCAGGAAGGGGCGAGTCCCTGTGCTGCTGGGTGCTGGGTGGGCTTTGGGCCCAGGGAATCCCGCATGCAAATTGTCTCCGAGCTTTCGGGACTAATTAACGCTGCTCACTCCCCCCGCGTGCACCTCCACCGGGCATCTTCCCATACCTGCCCCCCCCCCCCCCCCCCCAGTGCCCAGCCTCTCGGGTGGGGGGTGCACCCTCTCCGGGGGCAGCCTGCCGTGCGCTCCGGGAGCGGGGTGTCCCCCCCATCACGGCCCGAGGGGTGCCGGGGCTCGGGGGCGTGCGGCGGGAGCGCGCTGACACCTGCCGGCAGCGGCGGGCAGCGCGGGCAGCGCCGGGCGGGGCCGGCAGGGGGCGCGCGAGGGCAGGCAGCGCTGCCCGCATCGCGGGGGGGGGTGGGGCGTGGGGCTGAAACAGCCGAATTCTACCCCACGCTCCGGGAAGAGGACCCCAAATTCCAGCCCCTCCACCCCGGGTGGGGCCTCCTCGCAGCTGCGCCCCCGTGGGGTGGCTTCTCGGACTGGAAGGGGAGTGGAGATCATTTGCGCGTGGGGAGTGATGGGGGGTGTTTATTGGAGGGGCTTTTCGTAAATTTAGGCTGAAAGCCCTTTTTGGGCAGCTCGGGCCGTAGGAGAGAAGAGGGGATGGCAGTGGGGAGCACGCTGTGCTGGTGAGCTGCAGATGTGCTCAGTGCAAGGGAGTGGCGGACCCAGGGGTGTGTTAGCCAGTGGGTTTCTGGGGTGAACTGGCCCAAAAAGTGAGGCTGAGAGTCTTGTTTGTGATGCTCAGCAGTGCTTTGGCACGTGGGACAAATTCTCTTGCTGTTCCTTTGCTCCTGAGATCTTCTCACAGTGTTGAGCGCTGTGTTCAGCTACCAAATCCCAGACTGGTTTGGGTGGGAAGGGATCTTAAAGCCCCCCAGTCCCACCCCCTGCCATGGGCAGGGACACCTTCCACCAGATCCGGTTGCTCCAAGCCTCATCCAGCCTGGCCTTGGACACTCCCAGGGATGGGGCACCCACAGCTTCTCTGGGAACCTGTCCCAGTGCCCCCCACCCTCTCCGGGAAGAATTCCTTCCTGATGGCCCATCTCCATCTCCCTCTTTCCATTTAAACCTGTCACCCCTTGTCCTGTCACTCCCTGCCCTTGGAAAAAGTCCCCCTCCAGCTTCCTTGTAGCCCCCCAGGCACTGGAAGGGGCTCTAAGGTCTCCCCGGAGCTTCCCTTCTCCAGGCTGAACCCCCCAACTCCCCCAGCCTGTCCCCATGGCAGAGGGGCTCCAGCCCTCAGAGCATCTCCGTGGCCTCCTCTGGCCTCGCTCCAACAGCTCCGTGTCCTGCTGCTGCTGGGGGGCCCCAGAGCTGGAGGCAGAACTGCAGGGGGGGCTTCAGCAGAGAAGAGGGCAAATGCTTTCCAGAAAGTCAGCCAAGAGCTGGTCCTGCCACTGCCAGCATCGGGCAGTGAACAGCATCAATTCTGGGAATGGGCTGGAGACTGGCCACAGCCTGGGCAGCCTCTGCCCAAGCCAGGATAACATCTCAGGGACCCTCCTGATCCTCCTCTCCTGCTCCTCACCCCCTCCTGTGCCTATCTGCAGGAGCTCCTGGGCCCTTGTGGATGGGAGCCCGTGGTTGGGCTGCTTCTGGCACAGAAGAGCCAGTCCCGCCATCAGGTACACGCTGGGGCCGAAGCTTCAGCCGGAAGACGATGTCTGTGTGATAAGCAAGAGGCAAACCAGAAGGTGTGGAATTATTAGGAGAGGGAAAGAAATCAACCCAAACCTCCTGCTGCTGTGTCTATGCTCATCCCCGCTGCAAATGCCACATGTCCTTGTTCCCTGCGGTCCTTTGAGCTGAAAAAACTGGGAAAAATGTATGGACGAGGCCATGGAGTGGCTGGTTTTCTTGGAGAGCAGAGGTTAAACAGGGCAGGGCTGCTCCATCCAGGCAATTAGGTGGATTATAGGGGGGGAAAAAAGCCATCCAAAGGGTGTCTGCCATGGAACGAGCCGGAGCGGGATAGCCACTGGCCGGTGTAGCAGAGACTTCAGAGGAGGGAGGCGGCGGCTGCCCGCGGCCGCTGGATGGCAGCGCCGCTCCGCCGCATCCCCCTCGGGCTCTCCCACCGCCTGCCCCAGCTGGTTGGGCTGCGGGGAGAGGGAGAGGGTTCCGACCCCTCTGAGGTGGTGGGCGACACGGGTGGGAGTGGGCGCTGCCGCTGCTGTCGGGTTAAGCGCAGGCTGGAGTGGCGTGGAGCAGGGGCGATGTCCTCTTTCCCTGCTGCTCCCCAAAACGCTGCCCAGCCTGAGCACAGCCTGTGGTCCCATCCCTGCGAAGGATGGGTGCAAGGGTATAGCTGGCAAAGCCGTGTCTTGGGTCTGGTCTCCCTTTGGATGTGGGTGTGGAGAGGGATGGAGAGGGTAACTCTGGATTAGGAGCATCCCTGTGCTGGCGTAGGGCATGGTAGCTCCTTGATAGGTGGCTGACCTGCTGCTGAGGGCACTTGCTGGTGCTTTGAGACCTGAATTAAATCGCTCATGAGGGTGTCCTCCCACCCAAACAGGCCACTCCAGGGTTCTGTCTCTGTGCCTTGTTTCTTCAAGCTTTTGGGGCTACTCACAGTTCCTGATCACCTGGGATGCTTGTGGAGGTACCTACCCAGAAACAAGTATGCCGAGACCAGGGTGTCAAGGCAATAAGGGGTGAGCAGATCTGGGGCTATAAATGACACCTGTGGATCTGGGTTTAGCCACAAACACTGGGGAAAACTGTTAAGCTCTACTTAAAAAGCTGCTGAACCATGAGTGTGACCTGGAAACGCGGGTGCCGAGGGCAGGGCTGGTCTCGGGACACCTCGTGTGGTAACTCTGGGCCGTACCTGGGGCTCTTCCCTTAGGAATTGGGGCTGGTGTGCGCAGGAGGACACTGGGAGAGCGAGAGGCTGAGGCTTGGGTGATGATCGCCTTAGGGGTGCGATCCCCGCCTGTCTGCGGCGCGCTCTGAGCAGGCCACCTACGCGGCGTTCCTCGAGCGGCGTGGTTGACGCGGGGACGGTTCGATGTGCCGCCTTCCCTCAAAGACAAGGCGTCGGACACCTCCTGCTCTGCCTCTCCCTTTCTCATCGTCCTTCTCCGACTCCCCCAGGAAAAGAGGGGTTGGGAGCGCTGTCTGGCTCCGCTTCCACATCACTCCGTGTGGAAGCAGGTGAATTATTGCTGGATAAACCAGCGTGTTTGGCTGCCTTGAAAAGCACTTCCAGAGCAGTCACAGACTACTTGGTTGGCACCGTTCGCATTGAAAGGTTTCACTGTCCAGGCTGCCTCCTCCGTAGCTGGAGCCAATTGCAAATTCCACCACCGCTACCAGCCCCAGAGCCGGGTTTCCATGGTGAATGCATTTTGGGTTCTCCACCTAAAAGCCCAGAGCTTTTAGGAAGTTTTTTTGCCACGAGTGTCCCAGTTTGCCTGCCTTGCTTTGCTGAAGGAGGTCTTCTGGCTTTCCCTAGCTGCCTGCTCGCTTTGGGGGGGAGCTGCCTGCCCGGCAGCGATGCTTTAGAGGCCTCTGACAGCCGATGCCTTGGGGACAGGCTCCCGAGCCGTGTTCTCACGCTGCTGTGGACTCCAACACACCCCCTCTGCCCCTGGGGTGCTGCGTGAGGCTGAGGTATGGTCTGTCCTGGGACCTGTTTTTTCTCACGCCAGGACCTGTCCCTGCCAAGGCATCCGCTTGCTGCGCCCCACTCCTTCCGTGCACGCCTTGTGCCTTCCATTGCTGTTACAGGCTGCAGCAAACCTGCTTTGATTTGCCAAGGGGCTAGTTCCAGCCCTATTTTTGCATTAAAACCGAATGAAATGTTCGTACAGGGACTTTGCAAGGAGTGAGCTGCAAGCTGCACCTTTGGCTGTGCATGCCCACCCCACGCTCTGCACACCCCCAGCCGGAGCGGCGTGTTGCACCGCTGCCCTGACCCCACCCCGGCCTTGCACACATGGTCTGGGAGGCAAAAAAACTTGCTGGAAAACTTTTATTTAGGCTTCCCAGGAGGTTTTGAGTTTATATATTTGCCTTTCCTGGGGGTTGCATCTGCCCAGCCTGCCCCGCAGGGACATCTCCTGTGCGCCGGGAGCTGCGCTGCGCCCTTGTCCTCTGGAATGCTCTTTTCATTGATATTTTCTGAGAACAAAAATGCCGGCTTTGTATCCAGTGCCCCTTTCTTTCCCCACGCAGAAGGGGAGGGAGAAAATGACTAAAATATTTTCTTGTAACAAAAGGCTGAGGGTGAATCTAGATCAGCCATTCTGATCCATTTAAGGCAAAATCTCCAGGGTTTTCAGCGGAGAAATTAAAACACTGGAGCTTTCTCTTTTCTTCAGCAGAACAAACAGGAGCGGTTACCACTTCCTCTAGCTCATAAACAAAACCAGCCCGACGTCTCCAGGAGAAACCCTGCCAAGAGACTTTCCTTCCTAATTGTTTGAGACTTTTTCAGTTCTGATTAGTATTCGGGAGCGCCCGGCACACAGGCGGGAAGCTTCAGGAACAGGCTGTAGATCTTGCTGCCAGCAGATCCTACCCTCTCTTTTCCATCCCTTGCCCTCCTCCTCTGTCCCGCTCATCCTCTCTCTCCCTCCCTCCCTGTCCTTCCCGCTTTGTTTTCCTTCATCATACTCGGCTTCTTCCACAGCTTGTGGCGGTGTCTTTTGGCCACCAAAGTTTGGCACTTGCTTTTCCTTTTGAAGCTTCGCTGTGTTTGCGGGAACGGTGTCAAGGCTCTAAAGGCTTTTCCTGACCAGCTCCTCGGCAGTTCCTTTTCACTTCCAGGCTTTTCTCTGCTCTGGAAGGAGCTTTGGCTGGAGCCAGCAGCAGGGGGATTCACCTTTCCTCTAGGCAAGGGCAGGTTGGCGTTCAGTCTAAACTTAGTAAACACTATAAAAGGGTAAAGGGTGCAGCTGCCTCCGTGTCCCACGGTGCAGGGACGGTGTGTGAGCTGGGTTCGCTGCCGAGCTGCTCCCACATGGACCCGGTGAGATCTGTCTGCCCCAGCGTCCTCTTAACTGTCACCAGTAAAAATCTTTTCTGTGAGAGGATGGAAACCTCTGCTGGCCTTGGAGGTCCCAGCCACGGAGTCTTGCACGGTTGCTCGCTCCGTCATGGGACAGTGACTCATTTGAGACCGTCCCAGGGGAAGCAGGGAAAAGCAACTTGGATTTTTTACCTCTGACATCCTTCCCTAGGCAGCCGGCCTGGGGCTGTGCCTGCTGCCGGTGCTCCTGCCCAGGGAGCTGAGCTGCTGCCCTGATCCCGCTTTTCCGAGTTAACTTGATTGTGTGGAGAAGAGCTTTCCCACATCTCTGTTTTGTGGCTGGGTTTTCAAGTGTAACGGTGGTCTGAGTTCTGTTCTTGCATCATGTGCTTAGATTAGGAAATCGGTAGTGATAATAAATATTGCTGAATGAGTGGGTGTGGGCAGGAGGGAGAAGCGTGATTTAAAGGGCAAGGAAAACTGTTTTCCCCATGGGCAACACTCTCTTCTTTTCAGGGAACGAGTCAAGCTTTTAGGTTCTCTTTAGCAAGAGGTGCTGGTGTGATAAAACAGCTCGTATTGAGTATGTGGCTGGAAACACTCACCTGTGAAACTGGGATGTGCATGGATGTGGTGCGTATTCCCTGAGCATCCCACCTCCCCTGCAAGCGGCTGCCCAGAAATGTCCCTCCAGCCCTGCCGGTGCTGGGCTGAGGGGAACCTCGTGTCGCGGGGTCCCCGTTAGCCGTGTGCTGTTGTTCGGTCCCTTCCGGAACGAGCACCGAAATCTCTTCTTTGGAAACCAGTTTGTTGAGTGTCGGGTGCGCGCTCCCTGCGCCTGGGAACGCACAGCGTTGACTCCGTGACTCAGCCCGAATTTCTTAATCGTAAAAACAACCATGGTGTCTTGGGCTTTTCTCACGCTTTCCCTGCCATAGTTTCCAAGCATTTTGCAAACCCCTGATGGACTCGGGCCGGTAATCCCTCTGGGCAGGCAGGTGAAGCGGTGTTTGCTTCCCTTTCGCCCTTCCAAGCGGGGAAACTGAGGCTCTGGAAGATGAATTAACTTACCCAAAGTCATGTAGGGAAAGCTCAGAGCCCCTGGGGGGTTGCACCTTTGGTTTTAGGGTGGCTGGGCTGGCTGCTTTGCTCCCTGCAGCCTGCTCCATGCTGCGTTCGGGACGGGGCAGAGCAGTGACCCTGTCTTGCTGTTCCTGGTCTCAAGCAAGACGTGCAGGCGGTTTTCCTCTTTCCATGCCCGCTGTAGCTGCTGGGGTAGGGAGTCTGCAGCTGGGGGGCAGTTCCTCGCAGCTTATCGCAAGGTTCTTATCGCTGTGACATCTGAGCAGCTTGAAATCAGCGTTAGCCGTGTTCCTCCGGGGCAGGAAGGTATTATCCCCTTTTTTGCAGAAGGGAAGGGTGGCTAACGCAGCGCAGAAGGATTAGGGCTGGGATTTTCTAAAGCCTCCTAGTTAAGACGACTGGGACTTGCAAGTCACTTAAGTTACTCAAGAGCCTGTGTGTAAAATTCCTGGCTGGAGCAGAACGTTGAGCTCGGGTCTGGGTTGGTCCCGTGCATCCAAGCTCTTCGGGAGCAGTGACGCACCGCAGTGATGGTGAACCCCTTATGACACTTTCCAAGCATGGCTTCTTCCTCCTAGAGTTTCACCTGGCGAGGTTTCCATCTTACTTGTTTTCCTGATGTTTGCCCCATCGCTGTGCTGGGATGGGGTGGGAGAGGCTTGGCAGGAGCAGGGGGAGATGCCACGGGATGAGGGGTGATAACCAAGTCTTTGAGAACAAATTCAGGCAAACACACGTCCGAGCGTGGAGCAGGTTCCCCTTCCTGGTGATCCAGCTCATCTTGGAGCAGCCTGCGCAGCGTGAAGGCAGAGAGAGCAGCTCTGATGCTCTCGGCGGTTGGGGGAGCTTTGGGTGGCATCAGGGTGGTCGCTTCTGGCTGTTGCAGCCGTTGCCCTCCTGCTCAGGTCTTTCCCCTGAAGGCTTGCTTTTTGTGGGTCCTACTGTGGGTCCCCTGCGCTTTTTTTTTTTTAATGTGAAAATGCAACTTTTTGCTTTCAGGGCTGTTCTGTGCTAGTGTTTTACGGCTGGGTTGTGTCCAGGCTGCCCCGGTGAAGCCAGGCATCGGAGCTGCGTATGCAACTTTATCATAAAGTAAACCTGAAATCAGTTTTTAGCATGTGCTGTTTTTCCAGCTAGGATATGGGAATAGCTGGCGGTGGAGCCAGGCCCCCTGGGCCTGGGCAGTGCTGTGTGGCCACGGCTCCCCATCCGTCCTGGGAAGTGCTTTGCCTTGGGGACACTGAGGTTGGGAATGGTCCAACTGGCCATTTCTGAAGTGGGAGAGTTTGGCCGTTTCTTTGTGGCCTTTTGGGACTGAGTGAGAGGGAACAGCTGCTGCTGGCAGCAATGATGCTGGATATCTGGCACATAACTCCAATTTATACAGTTACACCCCAAAGGGGCAGGGGCAGAGTAGCCTGCGGACAGGAGGGCGAGAGGCCAGTGCTGTCAGTGCCGAGCAGCTGTGTTGCGTGTTCCTGCCGGGGCATCTCCTGGTCCAGCGCTTGGGTAAAGTTGTCTGCTTGAGAGCTGCGTTTTGTTCCAATGATGTTTTGGCATCTTTTCCAGCACTTGGAAGAGGGATGATGTGATGTCAGCACAGGTAGAGTGAGCTCTGTGCTGACCTCCCCTTCTTGGCCAGGACTTACCCGGATGCTCATAAAACCTCCTTCTCCACCTCTTGAAACTTGTTCCAAGAGGCTTTGGCTGGCTGTGGGAGGCGTGAGCGTTTGCAAGGCACCTGGGCGCAGTGCCTGCAGGGTGGTAGCTGGAGGGTGGCTTCCCACCCTCCATGTGAAGCCCTCACTGTGCTCCCCAGCCGCAGTCCTGCCCTGCAGCTCGCTCAGCCCTGTCCTGGTTTGCAGAAGGGAGCTCAGCTGCATGCTGCTTCCCTGGAGCCCAGGATGGGGGCAGAGGGGTCAGGTTTGGTAATGCACAGAATAGTTTGGGTTGAAAGGGGCCTTAAAGCCCGCCCAGTGCCACCCCTGCCATGGGCAGAGACACCTTCCACTAGACCAGGTTGCTCCAAGCCTCATCCAGCCTGGCCTTGGACACTCCCAGGGATGGGGCACCCACAGCTTCTCTGGGAACCTGTCCCAGTGCCCCCCACCCTCTCCAGGAAGGATTCCTTGCAATGGCCCATCTCAATCTCCCTCTTTCCATTTAACCCTGTCACCCCTTGTTCTGTCACTCCCTGCTCTTGGAAAAAGCCCCCCCACAGCTTTCCTGTACCCCCCCCAGGCACTGGAAGGGGTTGTAAGGTCTCCCCGGAGCCTTCCCTTCTCCAGGCTGAACCCCCCAACTCCCCCAGCCTGTCCCCATGGCAGAGAGGCTCCAGCCCTCGGAGCATCTCTGTGGCCTCCTCTGGCCTCGCTCCATCTGCTCAATTGTTATCTAATAATCTAATGTCACATCTAATAAGTGACACCTTATTTGTCTTAAAATATGTTGAGGCCTGCCGAGAGCATCCCTTTTGGGATGCTGGTGGAGGGAGAGGCTGCGTAGGTCTCCACGCCAGGACCGGCTGCTGGGAAGGAGCTGGGTGACCTCAAATGTGCCAATACCAGGGGGTGATGCTGGGAAGCTCAAGGTCAGGAGCATGGGCATCTGAAAGGGGATTTGACCAGGAAATCCCCTTAGAGCAGGACTCTGCTGTCCGTTCCTCCCCTGGCCATGGTCCATCTCCATCCCGGAGTGGGAGCTACGTGACAAACATCTGATCACCAGGTTGGTTGCTTTTTTTGTTCCCTGCTCCCATCGAAATGGCCCATGGGGGTGGGAGAAGGCAGCCACGACAAGGCCGATGGGTTTGTGTGTCAGGGTCTCCCCGAGTACCTCTGCTTCCCTGCAGAGCCGGCCGGCTCCCCTGCCGCGGGGAGTCCTCGCTCATAAAGAGCAGTGCTAACAGAGGATTAATGGTTAATCGGTTGTTCATGGAGGGTTATAAACAACCTGCCGGGCTCTTTAACACCTCTCACTGATGTACTCGTTGCCCTTCATAACACATTCCTGTCTGTCTGATGCAGCCTTGTAACCTCTATTAATCACTCGTTTGCTCCTGCTGCTGATTGTGGCTTGGGGGGTGCTCAGCAGCCCGTGGACCTCGCCTGCTGTGCCTGGATTTCCAAACTCCTCAGAGGACCCAGCGGGGGCTGGCAGGGAGCCCGATGGGGCACATGGAGAACAGGGAGGCTCTGCAGCCCTTCTGCTCAGTGCTGTGCCCTCCCCATGCTCCGCTCTTCCCCAGGAGCTGGGGATGGAGGAGGTGGTGGGAGACGTTTTAGGGTGTCAACAGACGCCTCCAAGGAAGGTCGTCTGGACTGGCCCCACTGACATGCGGATCCAGCACTGAAGGTTTCTGGATCCATCAAGTTGATGTAGAAATGGACCCAACTCCACCTTGGGTCAGCTCCCACCGCCCAGGAGACGAGTCCTGGCCCCACAGAGCTCTCCCGTGCTGGTTTTAGTGCTCTCCGCTGGCGTTTGGGATACGGCGTGCGCCCTTTCTCCGGGCTGCCGGGGAGCTCGCCTGGTTAAGCAAATACTGCTGGGATATTACCTGTCTGTTAACCTGTCAGCGCTGTTTTGCAGCTCCGTTTAATCTCCGGTTGTGGAATTTCCCCTGCAGTTTCTGCCTCCCCCTTGCTGCCCCCTTCCCACGATCAGGGTAATTAAACATTGTCCGAGTCCCGTCACTTAACGGCCCAGTTGTTTGCCAAGGCGAGATAACCGGCTGTTTGCTCGCTGTAGACCAAGGACATGGGCAGCTCATGCCCAGACAGGGCAAGTCACCAGGCCACGGGGTGATGCATGTGACATCTGGCTGCGGTGGCAGGGCTCTTCCCATGGGGCACAGCCAGCACCTGCAGCCGGTGCTTGAAAGGGACCGTCTGGAGCAACCTCTGCCCTTTGGGTATGCTTCTCCTATGGCCTGAGCAGTTAAAGACACGATGTTACCGTGCCTTCAGAAACCTTGGTCTCGCCATGAAAGGAGGTTCCACCTCTTATATTTTTGTGTTTTCCTCTTTTCAATTTTTTATCTTGTTCTAAGCTGCTGTTTGACTTATTTTTGTTCTGAAGCCTGAGGCTGTTGGTAGATGCTCACCCAAGTCTAGGGCAGGAGAGCTGACCCAGCGCTGGTGTCCCCACTGTCCCCCTGTCCACATCAGGCTCGGAGTGGAGACAGCAGTTGGTTCTGGATGGGGGAAGCAGAGACCAGCTGTCCATCACGAGCGAGGTTGGGGGGGGTGTCCTGGGCTCTGCTGTGTGTCCATAGCTGTGTGCTGGGATTGGAACGGATGAGCTGGAAGCTGCTCATGTGCTCCCTCGTGGAGGCTGGTCCCCTGTAGCTGTATCTCTGTGGTGAAGGTCGGTGGTTTCTCCATCCCTGTGAACTGGTCCCACAGCCGGTGTGTGGGCTGGGCTCTCCCGCCTGTCTGGTGCCCCGCAGGGACGGTGTGCTGGAGACACTTTCCTTTGTGAAATGGTGACGGGGCTTTGGCAGCCGAGCGTGCCCTTGCCAGAGCCATCCTTAATCCCTTGGGATGGGGCAGGGGATGTGGAGTGTGTGCCAGAAGAGCCCATCTTGCCTTCCTGTGCCCAGTGGATGGATGATGGTGCAGAGAAGCTGTGGGTGCCCCATCCCTGGGAGTGTCCAGGGCCAGGCTGGATGAGGCTGGGAGCAACCTGGTCTGGTGGAAGGTGTCCCTGCCTGTGGCAAGGGGTGGCACTGGGTGGGCTTTGAGGTCCTTTCCAACCCAAACTATTCCATCATTCTCTGCTGAGGAAAAATTCCCAAGCCTGAAAGCCCGTCCTGGTCTCTCACTGTCGTGCTCAAGTCTTCGCCAGGCTTTAAGCTGAACCCGGTGCCGGGGGATGAAAGCGAGCCACCCCATCCGGCCTGTACCCGGGTGGAGCAGTGAGGGTGGCTACAGCTGGCACCCACCAGCCATGCAGACGGTGGGCTGTGGTTTATTGCTTGTTTGCTGTGCCACGGGGCGATAAGGGTCTCCTTCGGGGAAGGCGAGGGGGGCTGGCAGCACGGCCGTGCATCCTCCCCTCCCCCTGCCCGGGGTGGCCGCCTCGCAGCGCTGGTTCAGGCGCCTGTAGCTCTGCTTACAACAGCTTCGTGCCTGGACGGCGTGAAGAGGTGTACAGACCTGCTGCTACTTCTGAGCGAACAGGCAAGTTGGGTTTTAAATCCCAGGAGCTCTGGACTCAGTCCACACGGTCTGCCCAGGAGGTGGAGTCTCCCTTGCAGAGGGCTTTGGGATCCTCTGGGGTGACGAGCCATGTGTCAGTGTTGGATTTAATACGTATTTAAGGCTGTCTGTGAAAGCCAACCCTCGAGCCAGAAAGAGAGTCCTTTAGAAAACTCCCAAACTATGATTTCTGGATTCTCTTTAATTTTAGGGATTAGGAGTCCAGTTTCTGCCTTTCTCCGAGGTTACCATGAGCACCGTTATAAATTAAAACTGCTGCAGGACTGACTGCTGCTGCCAGAGCTCTTGAAGCCTGGATGCCGCTCGGCTGCAGCTGTCCTTGCTTCACCTTTCCACAGTCGAGGGAAAAAACCGTTTACACTTGGCTAGAGAAAAGAGTGTAAACAGTAGAATACTGAGCTGGTGCCCTGTGAAACCCATCACGTAGCCGGGCCCCCCCAGCCTGGCCCTACTCTGCTCGCTGGGGCTGGGCTCCGAATGGGCCGGGCTGGTCCCGGAGCCTTGTCTGAGCCGGGACTTTCTTCCAGTGCAGATCCAGCTCTTGGCTGGTGCCTGACCTGGCCCAGCACTTGGGATGGATCCTGGGACATGGTGATGGTGGATGTACTGTGCAGGGATTGCCCCGGGCTGGGTGTGGCAGGGCTGGATGCTGTAGGCTGACAGCAAGTTGAAGACAGCACTGGATGCCCTCTCTTTTCCTCCGCTGTTGGCGAGACCACCCATCTCTCCCCAGCTCCTTCCTTTTCTCAGTTCAAAGCCCATTTCTACGCCACGTTACTGAGCTCTGCCGTGTGATGTCAGAGCCGTGTCTGGGGGGCTTTCCCTCGTGCCTCTGGCAGCAGGCTTTCTCTCGGGTTTCCAAAGGAGCCGTGCAGCAGACTGAGTGAAGCACGGACCCCGTGTTCCCTTAGCCCTTCTGCAGCTCCAAGGAATTCCGAGGGCAGCCAGCCTTCCTCCTGTAAGATAAGCCCATAATGATATGTATTGTGTTTTGGAGCCTGGGTAGTGGGGCTTTGCCCTCCTGGCAGGATTAATGCCCTGAGTCAGCGGGAGCGCCAGCTCCGTGGGTGCTGGGGGACAAAAGCCCGGCTTGATGCTGTGCACCCAGGTATCACCTGGGAGGGGGGCCAGTGGCTCCCCCAGCATCCTGCCACTGTGGGCAGGAGCTCTACCAACAGTTCCTGTTTTCCCCAATCCCCCTGAGCCATTTGATATCTGCAAAGGGCTCTGGCAGCCCCCCCAGCTCCCCCTGCCCATACCCTTGAAGTGAAGCTGCTGACTGTACGCGGTCCCCTTTGTTTTTCCTTCTGGGAGCTTGTGTTGCCTCTTGGGCTGGCTCAAAGGCTGTCCTTCGGGGGGGCTCGGTAGGCGTTACAGGGAAACGAGAGGAGGAGATTAAACATGGTGGGTGTTGGGCCAGCACCCTGGAAGCTGCTCTGTGACTGGGCTGCCAAAGACCCCGGGCTCTGCTCGGCTGCTTGGAAGTCCCTCGGTGAAGGGGGAAGGAAGGAGAGCATGGGGAAGGGGTTTGGTTTAACCCCCTAGAGGCAGCAGAAGTCTTCCCAGATGGGATGCAAGATGCAGCCAGACCCCGAGCAGTGCTCTAAGGGGGACGAGGCATCGCTGCCCCCACGCTCGGGGACGATGTGTGTAGGGGCCAGCCTGGTCTGAGCTCCCTGAAGTGCCTCTGTGTCTCAGAGAAGGCAGGCGTTCACTCCTCTTCCATTCGGGATGCGGACTCGGTGCCGGCACGTTCGGGGATGTCAGGCACCCGGCCCTCGCTATCGTAGGTACCACATCCCTGGTGCCCATGGAACTTCATACGAAAACCAGCTCGGTGTTGGCTTCGTGTGGTGCCGCCTCCTCTCGCTCCGGCTTTGAGCCTTGCTAACACAGCCCAGTTCAGGGGTGCCTCTGAGCAGATGTCACTGCTCAATGGGTGTCCTGCCCCGTGCGGTCTGTGTACCCTGCACCTCTCCGAGCCAGAGCAGCGTGCGCTGCAGTGATGGCAATTTCTGGAACTTCATGCTTATTAAAAGTTTGGAAATACTTGGTTTTTTCTTATAATCCGAGCTCTTGGTGTTGGGTGAGGGCACTGCAATCTCTTCTTTTTTTATTAAGTAACTTTATAGCTTTTCTCTTTGTGAAGTCAAGTCAACCTTGAAGTTTCAAAAGCCAGCAAGCAAATAAAAAGGAATGTAACAAAAAAATCCTAAGAATTAAGCATATAGAAAATTTTGGAGTGTCTCATGATTTTTGGAGAGCAATGAGCTTGAGGAGTGATATGGTTATCATATTCTCATGCTGGTGATGTTCTGTAGTGCCTGGGGAAGCCTGCTATTGATGTTGGGTAATCCTGGAGATACCTAATTAAGTGTGATTTAAATAAGAACTACTTCTGCTGGAGGTGGCAGCATGTTGACTTCCCTTTTGTATACCACGAGCTTAAAAGTTGTTGGGAAGGACTTCTGAAGGTTGAGTGGTGTCATCAAAGAGGCAAACCCCAGGCTGGTGTGGCTGCAGGGACTGGGCATCGTGGGGTGCCCAGTTGAGCCCCCTGCATGCCCACCCACTGGGCATGGGACCGTGGTTGCCTTAATGCAGCAGCTTGCGGGCCAGGCAAGCAAGGAGCAGCGGTGCTGCTTGCGAGGAGGTGACACATCCCATCAGAGGTGGCCGTAAGCTTCTCACCATCCCAAGCCGGAGCTGTCGGAGCCTGGGTACTTGCCGCAGGGTTGCTGCGGTTTAATCGTGGCCCTTTTCCCCAAATCTCTCTTAGGGTTTTATTTATTTAAGTAGTAGATTCTGTCTGGGGCTGTTTTAGAGGATTAAGGTCCCCAAGTGCGTGTTGTTCTGCTGCGGTACGGGAAGCGTGTGATCCTGCCTTACCAAAACGGCTCATTACTGGGGGCAGAGAGATTTTTGGGTTTGGTCTCACCCTCAGCCACGTGAACAGCCTGGCTGGCACTGTATGATTAAATTAGTTCCTAGGAGAACAAATCCCGGATTAGGGTAGCCATTTGCCACGCTGAAAGTGGAGCCCTGCTAATTAGGTTTATGTAACGGGCTCGCATGGCGTTCTGTAATCGGCGGGGGGAGAGCTGGGGCGGCGGCGCTGGTTAATTGGGAAGCACGCTGGGGTCCCCAGTGGCTGCTGGAGCTGCTGAAATCTGGGCTGAACTTCTGCAAATTAAGAAAAAAAAAAAAATAAAGCAAGCATTGCAAGGCATTGTGTCCAGCAGTACAGAGAGACGCGTGCGGTGCGATCCAACGGCTGTGTCTTCCGCTTGGTGCGGGGGCCAGAGACGTCTCCGACTTGTCTTGTGGCACAGATGCCTTTTCCTCGGGATTTTGGCTCTGCTCAGCATCGCTCAGCCCCCTCTGCTCCTCTCCAGGAGTAGGTGTCTGTGTACCTGGAAGGCGAAGCGGTGCCAGGGGGTGGCTGTCCTGCTCATGCCCCCTGCTGCGGGGTTTAAGTGGCCACGGTGCTGCGTTACCTGTGGGTGCGTGCTGCAGCCAGCCATGGCAGCACCCCTTGGACCCTTTGTACGCCTGCGGCCCAGCTCCCAGCCACGAGTGAGGTCTGGGCTTTGCCAGGGCCCCAGATGTGGGCAGATTCCCGCCGGAGGTGCTTGGTTTCCTTGGATCTGTTGGCACCGTTACAATTTCCCGGCTGGGTAGGCAGCGTGCTGCATCTGGATGGCCCAGCCAGCCCGCTCCCTCCTGAAACCCCAGTAAAAACTGCCCAGCGAGCCTCCGTAAAATTTAATGCAGCAGTCAAAGGCTAATCCATCCCAGGGAAATGTAGATTAAATCCTTGCGGTGATGGGAGACTTTCCTTCCAGCTCTGATCGAACTGTGCCTTTCCTCCCTGCCTGCCATTCCCCCTCCTCCGCCGGCAGCGGTGAGGGAGGGTGGCACAAAGGGACATCGTTGGCATCGCGGTGACAGGGAGGGGAGTAGCTGGCCCTGTGACCGCTTGGGATCTATAGCAAGAGGGTGAGCAGCTACTCCTGCACGTAGGTGGGACAGAGACTGGGACCAGCAGTGGGTGAGGATTGCTCACAGGGCATGTTTCTGGGGCCCTGGGGGGGGACACCTGTTGGGAAAGTGGGGGTGGGGACCCAGCGAGGCGTCCTACGTGTCCCACATGCCAAGCCTGCGATGGCGCAGTGGGCAGGGGTCTGCGAGCATCGGTGCTGAGCTGCAGCGCAACCCCCTTGGGAGCAGTGCTGTCCCCCCCTCCCCCAGGCATCCTGTGAGCCCCTGGGGTCAGGGTAGGGGGCTTGATGGGACCCTCTAGGATTTACATTGGGCATGTCTAGAAATAGCAGGTTTGGTGGGAATATTACAACTGGAAAACGTCCCCCTTCGTGATGGGTGCTTGCGTGCGGATGAATGATGCCCATTTGCAGCGTGTGCTCCTGGAGCCTGGGCTTTCCCTGGGCCCTGGCAGAGGTGAGGTTCATCTGAGGGGTGGGATTCATCACAGCAGCATAGGGCCCCCCGCAGAGTTGTGGTTGTGTCCCAGAGGAGCTGAATGGGCTTGAGCAGGAGTTGATGGGTGACAATTCAGGTCCCTAATGGCGTGTGTCAGCGGTAGGGGGGAGCAGTGGCCAGGCTGGTGGCACGTACCTCTCTCTCCTGCCACAGCTTAGAGCATTGGTGGTGGCGTAGGAAGTAGGGGAGGTCCTTGTCCCTGGGGTGGGTCAGTCAGGCTGATGCTGCCAGTGCTGTGATGACAGAGCTGGGGTGCTGAGGTCTCTGCAGCCCTGAGCCTTCACCATTGGGAGCAGCGGTGGCTCATTGTCCCTCTCCACTGGTGTTTTGTTCCTTGGGGCCAGCCCAAATTCCTGCCAACAGCTTTGGGATGCAGGCAGGGACTGCTCAGCTCCAGCTCCCGTGGCACAGTGCAAGGTGGAGATCCAGCATCTCACAGATGATCCCTGCGGGCAGGTGATGTCCCAGGAGCACACCGTGGCTGTCACACGCTGCACAGGCTTCTCCTTGCACTCCGTGCACGTCCATCCTCTGCTTTATCCCTGCGTGTCCGGCCCACCACCAATAGTGCTGCGGAGCTTTGATCTGCTCTGGGTGATTAAATTCATATCATCCAGACTGACAGCTTAATATTCCTCAGCAAGGCTGCGCTAAATTAGTTGTGTCTGTCTTGCCAAAGCTGCAGAAATGCTTTCTGACAGCTACAGGCAGTTGATACGCGTTTTTTTTTCCTTTTTCCTTAGTATCCAGTTAAGGGTTGCCTTTGCTCTGTTCGGGGCATCCTTCCTCGTATAAACTCTTCCATCGCTGCTGGAGTCGCTTCGTCTGTTGAGTGGAACCAGCTGCCTTGGAGCGTGGCTGCGGGCGCAGGGGCCGCTGGCTGCGTGGGAGCGAGCTCGGCGCTTGCAGAAATACCCTGTCGTCATGTTTTTAGATTTATACGTGTAGGTATTTGTCATAGTTTGGGTTGAAATTTTTTTGTTTAGGGAAAATGATGTGCTGGCTCAGCCCGGAGCAGGGAGATCGGTCCAAATTCTCCCTGTGCCCAGAGGTCTCCTTGGCATCGGTGCTTAGAAGCTGTGTTTGTCCTCGGGCTGGTTGTCCACGGCTCGTGCGTGGAAGGGCAGTGGATCTGTTAGTGGTGTTGCATCAGCGGCTCTCACGGCACTGGCAGCCCTTCGGCCGTGGTGTCCAGCCCTGGAAACCACCCATGAGAGGTGAGATTGGCTAGAGAGATCAATATATGCTTCTAGAAGCTGCATTTCCCAGCTCATCCCTGCATCCCCAGCGGTGAGGAGGTGGCTGCTGCTTCTTTCCAGGCGAAGCTCATGGTCGCAGCTCCCAAGATGATCGAACCTAAGGAACTGGCGTCAGCCTGCAGCGGCCCTCGGGCATCTGAGCCAGGGGAGGGCTGTTCCCGGGGACCGGCTCGGCAGGGCCAGTCCCTTCAGGTGCTGGCCTTGGTTTTTTGGGATTCCACGGAGCGGATGGTGCCTCTCACCTGTGGATGCTCGAGGCTTCCTCCACTATGGAGCTGCAGCCATTTTGGGGTGAAACATGGCAATTTGCTGATTCCTGAGCCCAATTAAAATGCCTTTGAGGATCTGCCAGCAGCGCATCTGTTCCACCAGATTTTCTCCCCGCAGGTTTGGGACAGCTTCTCCCTTCCTCTTACAAAAATGGACCATAGCTTCGGATTTTCACATGCACGACAGCAGACCTGGGGTTAAGAGACAGGGGACATCCCCTGGTGCAAGAGGGTTGGATCAGAGAGGGGAAATAAGGCTTGAGATCCACTTCAGACCTTTTCAGCCAACTTGGAGAAAGCGTTTTCCTTGCCAAGAGCTTAAAGAAGGAAGAAAAAAAAAATACACCCTTCATAATTGCCACATTTAGAGGAAGGAATTCTAAATAAAAAGTTAATCTTCTCTAAGGATTAGTAAAGCATGCGGCGTCTTGTCCGATGTGGAGGCAAAGCGGAGGTCTTAATTTTTTAAGACAAGAGAGATGTTTCTGTTCGAGCCTGTCTTCCCCGTGTGCTGCCCAAGCCACCCGTGCAGGGGCCGAGGTCCCTCGTCCCATCCCAGGGGGATGAGTTGTTGCTCTTGGGCTGCGTGTGGCGCAAGGCAGCCTCGCGGGTGGCTGACCTGCCTCCCCCAGCTCTGGCTTTTCCGTGTGAATGACTTATTTCGGCAGAGAATTCCTCGCGTGACGGTATGCAAGCGGTTGGGATGCTGCTCTGCTGTCTCCCTGCAAAGAGACGTTGCTGCAGCATCTTTTCAGCCCCGGCAAGAGCTCCGTGCGTCAGCTGCGAACTGGAGGAGGTGGCCGCTGGCGTTGGGGGATGCTGGTTTGGGCAGCTGAGCCGTGAAGACGCCCGGATGGTTTTGGTTTTCGCGGGGCCTGGGTGCATGGAGTTATCAGTCGCTGTTAATTGCGGTGGGAGGTTTGGGAGTTGAGCACGTTTGGTGCCTGGATGTGGGTGCATGGAATTAAGAGCTGCTGTTTCCAAATGTGGGAGCTCTGGGGAAAGTCCTGTGTTTCCCTGGCTGGCAGGGATGTGTTCTGGCACGGGAATGGGGGAGCTGCCACGTGTGTCCCCGTGTCCTGAGAAAAAGCAGCACCTCGTAGGTTTAGTTGCTTCCCTGCCCTTACTTGTAGCTTATTTGGTTGTTACTTGTCGATTCTCTGCTCTGTCTTTGCCTCACCGCTGGTAAAGGCACTTGCAAACCCCAGGCTTGGCTTTCGAAACACGGATGCAAATTGGACACAGTTAACTTGAAGATGCAGTCTGTGCCGTGCAGCAGGTCGGGTCCTCCTGCATCCCGGCATCCCAGGCGCTCCAGCCCCACAGGTGGGGGCAGCCATGGAAATCACCTGTCCTCCCTGGCACAGCCAGGCACGGATGATCCAGTGCCAAACTGAAAAGAACCAGTTGAGCAGGACTTTCCTTTGCTGTCCCCAAATCCCTCAGCTTGCCCAGTATCACCGGGAGTCAGCAATGCCCTGGCCACTCGCTGAGCTCCGGTTCAGTATTTCCTCTGTGCTGGGAGAGCTCAGGTGAGCCGAGGATCCATTCTGGGTGCTGACATGGGCACGGCAGGGCTCAGCGGGAAACCCTCATCCCGTGTTTTCCGTTGCACACCAGCTGGGACAGGCAGCCCTTTCCTGTGCCATTATTTCTATGTATTTACTGTATTATTATTTACTGATTGCCATCGGTTGGCGCGTCAGCTGGAAGCGCTGGAGGAGGTTTGCATGTGCCGGATGGTTGGGTCGATGCTCAAACCCGCCGTGGGCTTACCGGGGCGGGTGGACCTGGAGGAAGATGCTTTTGCTGCCGGTCATTTACACCTGAGCCCGGCTTGGTGGGGGAGAGGCTCTGTGACTGCAAGAGGTTAAAACTTTGCCCCTGTGTTTACTTTAGTTGGCTGCCACCGCTGCATAATAACCTGTCAGCACTTCAGGTGGGGATTTATTTGTGCATTAAAAATTGCCTGGGGCGGGCGGATGCAGACACTCTGCAGCACGCTGGAAAATGTGCCTCCAGCGTAAAAACAGCCTCTCCAAATATTTCACCCTTTTAATAAGTGCATTTAATTAAAGTCATATAACTTTTTTTTTTTATTATTATTAAAAAGGAGGGAGGGGAGGGGAAAAAAGTGGGGCCTGCTGAGGCTGTGAGCAAAGGCTGGAATACAAAGGGGGTTTAAATGCGCGTATTTAATGGAAAAGCCATCAACAACATGTTGTGTTTCTCTTTATTTCCCAGCCTCGCTTTTGATTGTGGATAGCAAGTTGACGAGGGTTTCTGGATTTCCAGACTCCCTTTTCTCTCCTTCTCTCCATCCACTTCCCTTCTCTTGAAATATTGCACAATTACTAATTTTTCCCAACGATGTTGCTCTTGGATAGACTCGCAGTTGCTTTTTCTTTGCTCGTTTGACCTCCTACTTCTTCCCATCGGGTCCGGGTGAATCTTTAAGCCACCACTTTTATTATGAGCACCTCGAGGATTCTGCACAGGTCCCTTTTCCGGTCCTGGAGGAGGAGGAATAGGAGGAGCTTTGGGAAGGGGCAGTGAGGTGGGTGATAGTTTGAGATCCTTCGGCGGGAAGATGCTTTGCCGTGTGCTGCGGGGAAGGGAGGGGTGTGCTGAGGGGATTCTGGGGGCCATTCTGGCTCCCAGCCCTGTGGGCCTCCATGGCCCCGAGTGTGCCCACCCCAATCCCAAATCTGTGTCCCCTAACCAAGGATTTAAGATGGGCTTAATCTTTCACGCAGGAGCGTGGCTCGTCTCCTGCGGCTGGGCCGGAGCTGCCGCTGTGCCAACCTCCCTTTAATGTCACAGCTGACATCAGCACTCCTGTCAGGAGCAGGGGGGGATTTCAAAGCTCCGCTGAGTCCAGTTTGATCAAATTCCACATGGGAATGTGTTGAGAGATGCGCGCTACACAAAGCGCCTTTATCCTGACGCAGATGGCGTTAATACGAGCCGCGCTGCGGCGCGGTACGGCCAAGGGGGTCGCCTTCCCTGTGTAGCTACGCCGTGCCCTGAGATGCAGCCAGGTAATTTTTAAGGATGATTCTGCATTTTTTTTTTTTCCCCAAAAAAATGGAAAAGCCGAGGAGAGGAGACAGGAGGAACCACTTTTTATCCTAAAAGTTGCTGATACTCTTGAAACGCGTTGTCATTACACCAGCAAGTGTAAAACAAGCTCTGTATTGTCCAGTGAGAGCCCTACACGCTGCTGCATCGTTCGTGGGAGTTGGAAGCCACGCCGAGAACGGCTCTGAAATGTCATCTTCCTCCTGTTCCCCGTGAGCATCACCGAAGGGGGCAGAGGGCCGCGTCCTGAGCGGTGACGCCTGTGTACGTGGCGGGGATGGGATGCTGTGGCGTGCGCTTTCTTCTCCCTCCAAGGAGGAGACTTGCAAAAAAAAGACATAAAATGGGCAGAAAGACAGACTTTCACAGACTTTTCTTCACAGGGCAGCCAGTCTCTGCACGTTCAGGGTGCTCGTGGGCTTTTCTCTAATGCAGGATTGTGTTTCCAACCTGACACCCAAAGGGCTCTCCCCATCCGTTTCTCTGAAATGCAGTTTTGCAAGATTTTGGTGCTGCTGTTTTTTCCTGCAGCCTCTCCCTCCCTCCCTGAAGATGGCTTTTTTTTTTTTTCCCAAAGGAAAAAAAATCTGGTGGGTTTGAAATCCAAGGAAAGGTAGGAGATGTGTGAATAATAGTGGATGCTGCCCCTGGCGCTGAAGCCTGGCTGGTGAGGAGGTTTGTGGGAAGGGGAGGCTTTGCAGACCTGCTGGTACCAACTGAAATGGTTTTTGATGGCGTGGAGGGCAGGTGAAGATGGGAAAACATGGTCCCTTGGTGTGCTTCCCTCCCTCCTCCAAGGCATTGCCCCGGCCCCCTAAGCCTGTTGCTGCTGGTGGCTTTGCTGGCCCTGCCTGGTTTGGGGGTGGGTTGTTGGACCAAAAGGGGCATTTGGAAGTGCAAATACACGGTGTGATTTGGTGCGAATCCCCAGTCATGCAGGGTTCCTGCTGGGGAGGCCGGGGCAGCTGGCAGAGTGGGGCAGGGGGCTGCCAGGGTGGATGCTGCCCTCCCCTCCAGAGCACAGCAAATGGCCTTCTGTGTCTGCCGAGCCCAGGCCAGGGCAACAGCCCCTTCAGCCAAGATCCACAGAAAGACCTGGGCTTTCTGGAGCTCACGGATTTCCTTGGGAGCTCAAGCGCTGGAGATGGAGCCAAGAGCCTTTCTGGTTCTGGGGATCCGGCTCGTGGGTGCCAGGTGGCTGTTGGCCAGCGTGAAGTAGGGGTCTCTTCCAAAGATGCTCTGTGCTCTGTCCATGCCGAGGATGGATTTTCCCCCATGGGAACTAACCGGCAGAAATTAGCTGGATGCAGGAGTAAGCCAGAGCTCCTCCTGGAGCTCCATGTTTAGCTGTGGGATGGTTGAGGACTCTCAGTATTCTAACTGGGAAGGGACCTGGGCAGAACTGCCTGGAAGAGAGGGAAAATGGTGCTTTTTGCCTTCCCTTTGCAATGGGATGGGCACAGGCACGTGTCCCTTTCATCTGGAGCTGGCCTGGGCGGGCTGTCTCCTGCCAGTTGATGCCTGTCTGGATTTATGGACCAGGGAAAAGACCAGATGGCTGTCTTTGGGGTGGCTGGGAGGGCCCTGGCAGGTCGTCGGCTGCTGCGGGCACAGAGGGAGCGTTAATGACATTCCCTGGGGGTAGCACGAGGAGCTCCGTGCTCCCAACCCAGCAGGTTTCGTGGCCAGGGTCGAGGCTTTCAGAGGAGCCCACCCGAATGGGGCTGCGACGGGGCGGGAGCCTGCAACCGCTCCCCAGTCCTCAGGCAGTCACCAGATCTTGTCCCAGCCCTAAATCCAGGTCATATGAATCTTTATTTTTCTTTTCCTATCCCGCCTGGAGTCTGCTCTATTCACCTTCGTTTCCAGCGAATGAACCCGCTGCACAGGAGGCTTGCATTCCTCTGAATAATCTTAGGCAAGCAGGGCCTGGCTGCAGCTTCTCAATTAAGCAAAATTGCTCTTGCCTTTCCTTCCCCGTCCCCTGGCACCACAGTCTGGGGACCCTCGGGTACCTCTGGCGTGGTGCTCTGGCCGCATCGACACGAGGAGTGGGTTTGCCATCGGGATGCTGCGGGCTCCTTTGCGCCTCGTGCTCCGTTTTATTTTTCTTTCTGGCAGAGGGAACAAATTCCCTTTTGCGTGAAACTGAATTAATTTAGCCTCTCCACAAAGCGTCCCTTTTTGTCTTTCCCTCTCCATCTCATTCCTGAAGCGCAGGAGCATGCATCGCCTCTCCCTGAGCCGGTGCAGGGGTGTGTGTCCCTTCCTCTCTTCTCCCTGTCCCCCTTCATTTACCTGTGTCAGCCAAATGAGCTCCCCATCCCTGATATCCTGGCTCACAGCTTTTCCCCCACAGAATTTGGGGAGTTACTTAGGGTTTTTCTAATATATTTTTTCACATCAGCAGTTTTTAGCCCCGTTCACACCAGCTCCAGGTCGTGGGTCTCGGTGCCAACGCGCACCCTTCGCTTGCCAGGGCTGCAGTGAGCTCCTACCAGCCCCGGTGGTGATGCGCTATGGGGACGGGGCAGGACTTATGGCTGCTTTGGGATGGGGAGGGGACAATAAATTCATGGTTTGGCTTTTGGAGGAGATGGGGCTACTCCCGCAGTCTGGAACAGCTCAAATGGGCATTTTCCTTCCTATTGTATCCCCAAGGAGACTCCCTATTCCTCCCCAAGAGCTTCTCATTGTCCCCTAATTCTGGCGGAGGAGGGAGGGATGTGCTGTTTAATGTCAACAAAGTGGATGTGTCCTTGGAGTACAAACCTTTGGGGAGGGTGTTGGGGAAGAGGGCTGTTCCTGCGGAGACCGAGCGATGCGTGAGCGTGACGGGAGCGGGAGCTCGGTGGGAATCTCCCCAGTTGGGGCCAGCAGGCAAGCTGGGAAAGATGCCTCAGCCGAGGAAGGACGTAGGTGTTGGAGAGGTTTAATGCTGTGCATGGGCCAGGATGCCAGGAATGGAGGATGGAAAACTGGTGGAGTGTTTGGGATAAAGTTTTCCCAAGGGAGGACAGAGAACTTCCCTGGAGGGGAAGGGTGTGGGATGCCCGTGGGGAAGACAGAGCGTGGCTTATGGCTATGGGGACAAACCTTCCTGCCCTCCCAGTGTGGAGCTACGTGGGTCAGAGGGACGACTGGGAGGGTCCAAGGTTGAGGTCTGATGAGGAGCGGGGTGGGATGCCGCACCCCACGTGGGGCAGCCGCTGCTCTGCGGTCCCGGCAGTGTCTGTGGCACGGCGGCGGCGGTGCTGCTCGGGGGGTGTGTGGGTTTGGGATCTGCCTCCCCCGCCATCCCACACACCCGGCCTGCCGCTACAAGGGTTTATTATTCAGCCTGCAGATGCCAGGTAAGCTCCGCTCCTCCATAAAACTCAGGCAGGCGCTAGGAAAACATGGCCCTGCCAACTCCGTCTGCGCCGGGCGAGGGGAGGGAGAGCTGTTCCTTCTCCTTCGCCCCAGCCAGGCCCCTTTTCCATCAGTGCGGCCGTGGGGAGCTTTTTCCCACCTAGCAAGAGGAGCAGGGCGGGAGGGCAGGAGCCGTCGCTTCCCGGTGAGCAGAGCATTTCCCAGGTTTCTCCTGGAGTGCTGGCACATGGCTTGCAGAGCCCTCCTGCTCTACCTGCCGTGCCGTGAAGTGCTCAGGGCAGGATTTGCTGGTGTTTTACCGGGTCCCTTTTGAAAACCACTGATCAGGTTTGAGTGAGCGCTGCCAGCACCCCGCACGCCCTGGCAGGGCGGCTCCCGTGGGTGTCCTGCATCCACAGCCGCATCGCCTCTGCCCTTTCCCTGCCAGCGATCACGAGTGATGCTCCTAATTTTGCTGGTTATGCTCCTGGAGAGAGCAAGATCTGTTCAGGTGATGGGAAGACGCCGTGGCTGTGTGTGATGTGAGCAATCCCAGGGTATGGGGGCTCCTCTCCAGACGTTGCACCATGTTTTATGAGGAGCGATGGTTTTGGCTTAGCTGATTTATGTATTTACCCAAGGGGACTGGCTGGGGACAAAACGCTTTGGCTTCTGGGGCAGTTGGCATGATGCTGGCAAGGGCTCGTTGCTTTTTCCAACCCGGCAAGCGGGAAGAGCTGGGGCAGGGGGTGCCTGCTGCGGGCGTGGGTGGGCACGGTGGGGTGAGCACCGTGCCGGCGGGATGGGAGCGCAGCCTGCGCTGCAGGTACGGACACGCAGATGTGCGGTTGGGCGAGGGAGGCGTGCAGATGTTCCTGGAATTCCCAAGCCGGATACGAAGCGGCGAACAGGATGCGTCAGGGCGGGGGGAGCTTGCCAAGAGCTTGACAGAACGAGAGGATCCGTTTTCTGCCCTTCCGATGGCTGCGCTGAGCTGGGGCCACCCTGGATCCTAAATCCCAGTGGGGAGCGTCGCGAGCCGGGGCCACCCTGCAGCGGGGAAGGAGCGTGCGTGGATGTGCGTGCCTGCCTGCGCGCGTTCCCGATGGTTTCTGCTCTGATTGCCGTAGCCATCGAGGCGTGGGACGGATTGCGGCCAGCCAGCTGGGTCCCTCGAGGTGATGCTCTTGCTCTGTATCATCCCTGCTCACGTGGGGCCAGGACCTCATTAATTAGCAGGCACATATCTTTGGAAAGCAAAAGTGCAGCAGGATGGCAATCCCGTAGACGGCAAGAATTTGCTCTGCTCCACTCCTGGGTGTTGCTCCCGTGCACGGCGTTGCTCGCAGGGACCGCTGTGCAAGCCCAGCGTGTGGGTACAGGGCTCCAGAAATGTGTTCAGCCAAAGCCTGGGCTTGGGAGAGTTTTCCTTAGGACCTCAGGGAGCACATTTGAGGTTCCTGCCAAGAATTCAACATCTGCACAATTGATACTTGGCAGGAAATTTTAAAATTCATGCATGTTCCCTGAGGTGAGGAGGGAAAGTGCCTGGATCTGCAGATCCGTCTCCGCTCTGTCCCCAGGACAGGATGGGGCAAGACTGAAATTTGTAAGCCTGAGGGACATGGGACAGTGGGGGTCCCAGGGGAATTTGGGTTTTGGGTGTCCTCCTGGGCTGGAGTTTCTTCTAAATGTCAAGTGGTGACAGTGTGTTCCAGTGCATGAAGGGTGGCAATTTGTGCTGAACATCACCAGCTCAGGGCACGGGAGGCTGCAGCAGTGATGGAGAGGAGGCCTTGCCTTGGCGAGACAGCCTGGACCGGTTAGCAGGTCTTGCTGCATGGGCTGCTCTGTGCTACCCTGCTGCCTGCAGGCTCCTGTCCTGAGCCCTGGAGCTCGGGTAAGCTGGGCTAGGGACTGATGGCCATGGCATCTCGGGCTCCTCCCGCAGCCATGTGCCATGGCTGGGGACCCGGCGTTGGCACGGCACGCCAGGGGCCTGGCCAGGCTCTCCCCAGCAGCTGCAGCATCGTTAAGACCCCCTGTGCTCTGACCATGAGGCTGCTGGCCAAAACGGGCTCCTGGGTGTTGCAAACCAGATGTTTAAAGACCACAAAGCTGTCCCCTCTGTTCAGTACAGAAACTCTTCCTTCCTGGATTGTCACTTCCCGAGACTTCAAATGAAAAAAGCAGCTTGGTCTGTTGATACCTTGGCCTTAAAGCCGCTGGCTCAAGCGCTGCTGGTAAATACCCTGTTTGCAAGAGGTGATTTTGTTCTGGGTCCATCCCGGGACCCAGGACAACCGCCCTGCTCCTGGCCACGTGCGCTTGCCCGGGGTGGCAGGTGGGTTTTCTGCGGCTGTCAGCTGGAGATGGCCAGGGCGATAATCCTCCCTGAAACAAAAATAAAGAGCAGAACCGGTTGGACAGAAAGTGCCGCGGTGGAGGGGGGAGCGCGAGGGCACCCGGGGCGTGCACGGAGTCGGCACCGTTCTTGGGCGAGCTCTGATGGAGTAGCAGGGAAGCGCTGCAGCATCTAATTAATAGGTTAATGTAATCATTGCTGTTGTGCATGGGGTGGGGGGAAGCTGTTTGCTTTAGGAGCGCTCTCCTGGCTGGCCAGGGAGTTAGGATAAAGCAAGTCCATCACCGTGTTTCCCCTCGTGATGAGCGTGGCAGTGAGCCGGGGAGGGGTGGGCTGATGGTCCTGCAGCCCTGGGCACCCTGTCCGGGTCTAGGGCAGAGGCTCTGCAGTCAACCACCTCCCAGTGCCTCAGTTTCCCCATCTGTGTCACAGAAACAGTGATGCAGCTGCTCTGTAGAGCAGCAAGAGGCGCTGGAGTTTTATCCCTTGCCCAAATGAAAGCCTGGGGAAATTTGGTGACAGGGCAAGGGGTGGCAGGGCGGGGGGAAGCTGGATTGAATGTTTTGGAAGGAAACAAACCCCTGGGGGGGAGAGAAGAATTTTTGTCGTACCACCTCTTAAAGCGTGACAGCTGCTGGGCTGGCGTTCAGTGGTTTCTGAAAGACCACCGCTAAGTGACAGCTCGGGGAGCTGCGCTCTTGCCTGCCTGCTGTCCCCAGCCGAAGGTGTGGGGGTGGAACTCCATCCCGGGCCATGTTCTCCGCTTGTGGGGTGGAGGCAAAAGCAGAGTGCTCACCGTGCTCTCCCCGCCACGGAGACGGAGGTTGCTGCGGGGTTTCCGTGCTCCTCGTGCCGCTCGCGTGAGCGGAGGCTGCAGTACGGGGTGGTGGCCCCCACTGCTGCAGCCCAGTGTGACCCACGTGCCAGGATAAACAGAGCCAAACGACTTGCAGGGTCTGCTGATGACTTTTCCAGCAGTAATTAACTGGGACACAGTAAAAATCTGAGGGCTTTTGCCATTTCTGGGCTGTACTGCAGTTTCCATGCTCTCTCCCTCATCGCGGCGGGTGGTACCCTCATCGCCGACCTGATGCAGGGGCATCTCGGCACATCACTGGCAGTTGCTTGTGATCAGTGTGGCTGCAGGAGACACAATCGCTCTCATTTCCCCAAGTCCATCCCTTCCAGAGTCTGTGGATGTGGGTAGCTCAGTCCCAAAGAGGATGAGAAAGCACTCAGTAGCTTCTTAGTCCATGAAGCCAGAGCTCCCTGAATGGGGGACCCCCTGTTTCTGGGCACCCAGAAGGTTTTGGTCTGTCCCCTCTTTCCTGGAGAGCTGGGAGCGAAGGGACACTGTCGTCTTTGTCCGACCCCTTGGGCTCAAGAGTTGTGAGCAGGGAATTGTACCATCCAGGAAAAATCCCCTTCCCCGCGCCACAGGGAACTCGCTGGACTCATGACTTGGATGGACCAACAGGGCTTGTGGGTTTTCCCTCTTTCCCTCTCGCTCGCCTTTCCAGCGTCTGGCTGTCCTGCCTGGCTCGTATTTTGGGTAAACCCCAAGAACACTGAGTTTACTTTGAGAAACGTCCCCCTGGGTGGACCCGGCTGGAGGGGGAGGGGGGCTGGGAGGGAACTGTGCCTCCCTCTGTTCAGAGGGCTTGTTTGAAGGTTTCTGTGGGCTGCCCACAAGGACCCGAGGATGTTTGGTGTGAGATCACCTGGCTGCTTATTTAGGGACCACCGGCGAGTTGCCGGGCACCTCGGGGAGCCGGCTGTGGCCGCCTTTTGATATCGCAAAGGCAAATATTGAGAAACCCTTTTTGGGTTAAGGGAGGGGGAGCTGGGTTGGGCGTTTCTTGGGTGCTGGTAGCCACCGCGCCGCAGGCAGCAGCCGGGGCGAAAGGCTTGGAGGTATTTCGGTGGGGTGGCACGTAAAAGATGGGGAGAGGTCATTAAATGGGGGACCTGGAGGCCCCGGGAGACCACCAGAACTCTGTGGGGTGTTTGGGGTTTGGACAGAGCAGCACGTATCCCTCCTCCTCCCTTCATCTTTAAATACCACCCCGCAGATTTCAAGGAATAAATAAAGGCACTTAAAATGGCATCATTTGGTGGTGCCTTGAGGACTATTTATATTTTTATTGCTCCCACAATTTTTACCTAAGAGCCTTTTTCATGAAAACATCAGTGTGTGTGCGATTAATCCATGCATCGTCTTCAGAAAGAGGTTTTCTAGCTGGCTTTGGGGCAGTGGCACACGGCGGGCCGGGATCCCGACTGCCTGCGCTCTCCCGTGCCAGCTCCGCGCTGAGCTCGAGCTTTTCCCCCCCCTCGGAGCCAATTCAAGCTCCTGTTTTCCAGGCTGTGGTGGGGGCTGTAAGCTTGGTTGGGTGAGTTTTCTCTCCTGAAAGTCCTACAAAAATACATTTCTTAGTGGTGGAAGAAGTTAAACGGCCCGAAAGCCGGTGCAAAGGGTGAACCAGACCCACTGGATGCAAACCAGGTTTTTGCCGGTAGGTTTTAGGGACAGAAGGTGGGTTTTGTATAACCCGGTCTGGCTCTTGCCGTAGCACGGCTCTGGGGCCGTGCCCGGCGGCTCCGCTCGCCGCTGGCAGACGCGCCTCTCCCATTCCCTGTGGAAAATGAACCAAACCTCTCAACTTCCGACTGAAACGTACGATGTGAGATGAGTGCTTACGGGAAGGCTCCCATTGCCAAATAGCCTGGAGACCCTTTTCCTTCCTCTTCCGAACGAGACCGTCCACGTGCGAACCGCATCTCCGCGAGATGCGGTACTTGGCACGTTGTGCTCTGGTGTCAGACTTTCACCGTCATCACCGTAACTACTCCCTTGAACCAAGTACGAACCGCTGGCTTGTATCAGGTGTCTTCTAGCAGGTTCCATACCTCCTCCTCCTCCTTCAGGTGAGCTGATGTTTCTGGCTACCGCACCAGGATCCCAGGAGCAAAGGAATAGAAGGGTGGCTTCTGCGATGAACCAGCCCCTTGGGGCCTCGATTCTGCAAACACCGAAGCGTGGCCCTCACTGAACCAGCACCTTGAGCCACGCCGGTGGTCGCGTCCCATGCTTTGACGCTGCTCTTCCACTCCTCCCTGCATCCCTCCAGCCGGGCAGAGGGGTCCCTGCGTGAGCTCCAGCTGCTCATCTCCCATAAAGACCCATCCAGAGACACGGTGACGCTTGTGTGTGTGTGTGGGTTATTTCTTCACTCCCGCCTACAAACCCTCCACCATCGCTTCGTTGCAAAGCTGGTGATGATTTGCTGACACCGTGTGTGTGGAAGAGGTGGGGAGGGGGATGCGGCGTTGCTGCAGGGTGAGGTGGGCAGAGCCGTGAGCCTGGCTGCTGCTGTTTAATGTCTGTGGTCGAAGTGCAAATGGAGCAGGCTCCAGCTACAGTATGTTTGTCTTGGAGATTAAATCTGGAGAGCCTCTGGTCTCCAAGTCCATGCCGGGAAGAGAGGGGCGAGGAGGGAGGGGAACCCTGCGGGTGCACACACCTTTTTAACCCTCCGAAAGCTGTGGGCTGGCTTGGGAGTTGAAGGGTTTAGAGGGCAAGCGCAGGTAGAGGGAGAAAGGGTGGGGAAACACAGGTCTTGGAAATAGTTTTGAAAAGATTGGCACAGTCTGAATTGTTGCACCTGCTCGTGAAGGGTTTTTTGCAGGCAGGAACCTTCCCTCGCTCTGTTTGCAAGATGAAGCGGCTGGGGGGACCAGTTCGTGATGCTGAAGCCAGGAGCATCCGTCCTGCAGGTGCAGATGCATCACGACTGCACCTTGTGCACGGGCGGTGTGTGTGAAACCTCAGCCCCGGGATTCACGTAGCTCTGGGGCATCTTACGGCTTATTCTGCAGCTCCTTTTCTGCCCATCCAGAGGGCTGAGTCCGACGCTGCTCCGCTGCATCCCAGCCCCTCGCTGCTGCTGCCCAGTGTCGCTTGCACCATCCATCCCTGCCTCAGCCTGCGGCACGGGGACGTCTCCCGCTGCACATCCCAGACCCCTGGGTAGGTAAGAGCATCTCGGGCTGCAGAACACCATCCTCTTCCTCCCACTCACCTCGTGCCTGGGGCGAGCAGGGAAACGCTGCGCCATGCTCGGGGGTTGCCTTTAAGGCTGTTGCGTGGGGCAGGGAGGAGGGAGGGAAAGCATCTCCCCCCGGGATCCGTTGCAGTAATGTTCCCAAACACTTCATCTCGTGTACGGTGCGTACTACAAGTGTTCCTACAGTGCTCAGGGCTGTTTTTGCAGTGCTGTTTATATAAGAGATCGTGCAGGGTGCCTACATGCTTCTGGCACTTATAAACCCAGGTAGGCTGTGTTTATCCTGGGGATTGGCCCCAGTTGCAGTCATCTGGGGCTCAGCCAGCAGCGTAGCTAGACTGATATATATATATTATTTTAAAAAGCTCTGGTTGTCGAGAGGCCAAACCTGCTCGCTGCGCCGATGAAAAACGTGGCTTCGAGCAGTTTTACCCAGTCTGAACTGGTGGAGCTGTGCCAATGGGCAGGCAGGAGCTGGGGGACGCACCCGCTTCTCAGCAGGGTGCGAGAGCAGGTTTAGCATCGCCATCCTCGGTGGGATGCTTTAAGAAGCTTTGAGTGGCTGGAGGCTGCGGCTGGCGGGTCCCCCCTCGTTGCAGGGGCTGGGGAAGGGGTGCAGGCAGGGGTAGATTTCTGGTTTTCCCCCCTTACTCCTGTTGCTTGAGGTCCCACACGTTGCAAATGGTTTCTAGCTTCTCTTAATGGGGTAGGGATCTGTGACTGCCTGGTCCGGGTCTGGAATTGGGGACAGTCTGGAGAAGAGAGACCCTAAAGCTGGTGAAAAGCTGGAAAACCACAGGGGCTGCATCCCACGCAACTCGTTTCCTTGAGTCCTTCCCTGCCCTCAGCAACCCAGTGTGTGGGATGGGTTAGTTGGGTTGTGCGTGGATTGCCATGGCTAAAGGATGCGTTTTCACCCATCCTCCCTGGCCATGCATCCAGAAGTCTCCAGCTCCTCTGAATTCCCTCTTGGATGCTGGGTCAACCTCTCCTCCAGCTTCTGCAACCAACCTGGGAGGGAAAACCCAGCGTCTCAGGGCTTGGCAGCTCGCCGGCTCTACTCCTCCAGCCCTTGACTGGGCAGAGTCCTCTTGATCTGACAGGAAAAATTTAATTAAAGGAGATGTAGATCTCATCCGCTGGGAATTCTCCTTGGCACCATGCCCTGGATTGTGCCCAGGGCAACAGTGGGAGCCGAGGGAGGAGGAGAGCAGTGGGAGGAAGGCTCCTCTCACCTTCCTCCAGCGCTGGCCAGGTTTCTCTCCTCACCTGCTCTAGGGATGGCGCTGAGATGAGGCTGCTCTGCCCTTGAGTTCCCCTCCCAAACCCTGGCTTGGGGCCTCCAACCATCAAACCGCACCCGGGAGGAAGGGGGTAACCTCGTGGGTGTGAGAGGTCCATCAGCAGCCTGCGCCGGGCACCTTCTTATGTAGAGAAGCACATGCTTATGTTCCAGACTGAAGTCAAGGAAGGTCCAACACATATATGAATCCAGCGTGTCTCTTGCAAACTTCCCAGGTGCCTTGGTTTCAGCCGACTGCCTTGGATGTTCAGGTCTCGTTGTCCCGATGCGTGATGCCGCGGGGTTTGGCATCGTGATGCTTGTGAGCACGGGATGAGGATGATCCCTCTGGTGAGCTTGGGATGAGGATCGCTCGTTTGCTACAGGACGAGTGATGGGGTTTCTTGGAGCACTGGCAGCATTTTTGGTTTACTTTTCCCAAGGGCAGGGAGTGACAGGACAAGGGGTGACAGGTTTAAATGGAAAGAGGGAGATTGAGATGGGACATCAGGGAGAAATCCTTCCTGGAGAGGGTGGGGAGCACTGGGACAGGTTGCCCAGAGAGGCTGTGGATGCCCCATCCCTGGGAGTGTCCAAGGCCAGGCTGGATGAGGCTGGGAGCAACCTGGGCTAGTGGAGGATGTCCCTGCCCATGGCAGGGGGTGGGACTGGGTGGACTTTAAGGTCCTTTCCAACCCAAACCATGCTGTGATTTTTGTCTCTGAGGACAGAGGATGGATTTTAAAACCGCATACAGCTGGGTGTAGCTTTGAAAAAATCACATTTTGTGCCTGCAGTCCTTTCATTATCACATGGAAATATCTTTCTTGGAAGCTTGCTTTGCTGCAGACTTGCTTTTGTTGTCTGAGTGCTGGGAACTGGGAGCAGAGACCTGAAAGTGCCTGTGAGGGGGGAGCCCTCCCTCTGGGGACGAGCCAGGCTGGACCACGACGTCTGTGGGATGTAGGGATGGAGCAGCGTCCGGAGGGGATGCAGCTGCACCCGACTTTCTTCCTCCTCAAATCAAAGCGATGATGCTGGGGACCAGATCTCATTGCTGGGAGCAGGAGAGGCCCTGACCTGGGCTGCATGTGGCGGGACCCCCTTGAGCCGCAGTGCGTGCAGCCTTCCTGCAGGAAACACCCCGGCTTCGGCGGGGAAAGCCCATTAAAAGGGAATAGGCCAATCAATAAATCAAGGCACCTGAAAAATGAAACCAACGGGTTGGGAGAGGGGTGTTTTCTTCCAATTTTTTTTTTCCTCTCCTCAGTTAAAGCAAACAAAAATCCAGTTGCAGAGGGCGGCTGGCGTGGGTGCTGAGCGGCGGGCGCTGAACACAGGCACGGCTCCGCGGGCTTAAATTAGCTCCGTAAATTACAGCTACGATACGTGGATGTGTTGAAAAGGGATCAGCTAGTTCCCTGGCTCCGGAGGGGAGAGGGCTGGGGGGTGACCCAGGATTGCTGGGACAATCACCTAGGTTATTTTTTTCTGGAAGGTGGATTTTCTCTGAAAATCCGTCTTTACGCAGATCTTACGTTGCCCATCAACGAGGGGAAGATGATGATGGGTAGAGCCAAAGGGGTTTATCCCTGAGGTCAGCGCAGCATTGCCGCTGGCTGCCCTCAGGGTTTGGGTGACAAATACTGGGTCACGTCTCCATCCTAAGCAAACCCTATTTGGCTTTGGGGTGCTTTCGGACTCTTTAATGGGACACGCGAAGCTCACTTCACACCCCAGCTAGCATGTTTTTGGGATCAAACGTCGAGATGCCGCCGTTGGAGGGGCGGTAGCGCTGTCCTAGTTGCATTTTTGGCTTTCCCCTCCCTGCTTTGCCCCGGGGCACGTGGAAAACGCAGGCTGATTTTGTCCCAGTTACAGCTCTGGTGCAATCCGGACCTTAAACCGAGCAGCACAATACCTGGAATAACTGGGAAAGGTGTAGGAATTGTGCAAAATCGGTGTCTGCCCTGTGGCTGACGGCAAGCTGGGGTGGGCTGAGCGCGACCTGGCAGCTCAAGTCCCTCCACGGTGGCACTGCCGGCGTCCTCCCCGCTCGGGCACCACAGGAATGGCTGCTTTGCCTGGTAAAAACCCCCAGGTTTGAGCTGTTTTCCGGGTGCACGTTGCGTCCAGCCTGCCCCAAGCCTTTTGCCCAGGGACGGCACCGTGGGGTCGGTTGGATGAGGAACAAGGAGCTTTTCACTTGGATGCTTTTTTTCCTGACCTACATTTTTATATTCCGGCATCAAGTTTGGGTTTCAACCGATTGGCATTTCTCAGCCAGTAACAGCTTCAAAAAAACCCAAATTCTAGGAAAGGCTGGGCTGAAAGCACATTTCTGCCGAGGTCGCCTGGCTGCTAGGTGCTGTTGGCTCTCCTTCCTGCTGGGAGTGGTCCTGAGGGACTTCCAAGGGTCACCAAAACCCTCACCTTGAACCTTCCCCATCCCGGGACTGAATTCTGGAGCCCGCTGCCCGGCAGTGCAGAAATCCCACGACGTCTCTCTGCTGAAGGGCCAGCAGATGGATGTCACCTCCTGGGACTTGCCGTGAGCAGTGTCACCCCGTGTCCCCGGGTGATGTCAGACCCAAATAATCCCAACTGCAGCCACGCGTGGTTAAGTTTCACTTGCAGAATGATCAGCAATTAGGGTTAGTGGGGGCATAATTAAAAAAAAAATCAATGTTTTTTAAGTCCATTAAACTGATTTTTGAAAAATTTGATTTTTCCTCAGAGCATTCCTCACTTCCAACAAATTTCAGTTAAAACAAAGACCTTTCTCTTACTCCTTTTCCCTTTGGCTTCAAGCCCCGCAGAGCAGGAACCGGGGGTTCCCCCTTGCTGGTTGCCGTTGGCTTTAGTCCGATGGGGAGAGCCGGGGCGGTGGCAGGGCTCCGTGAGTCCTGTCTGGGTTTGGAGGGGGGTTGTTTTGTCCTTTCGGTTGCGTGTCCTTGGGTTGCACTGGAGCACCAGCAGGACTCGGTTGTTTTAGGTGTCTTTTTCAAATAACATCCCTTTAAGCGGAACAAATGCAGGAATTTAAAAATAATCCCCAATTTTTCTGCCTTAACATTTGAAAACAAGAGGGCAGTAATGTTTGGTTCCGACTTCTGCCTCGATTTACGCACACAAAGGACTTTTGGTGTTGCCCTCCAGTTTCAAGCACCCAGAAGGACCAAACAGCCCAAATTCACTCCTCTCCAAACACCAAATTTTGGGTGAGGGCAACCGCTGTTCCCACCCTTCCTCGGCAGCGAGCCCTAATCCTGACCTGGGGGCCCATCTCACTGTAGGTGGGAGGTAATTTTACCTCTTGATCTGGTGTTGAGGTCCATTGTGAGAATTAAACAGTGTTTTGCTGTGCTAATTTACCGCCGCAGCTTGTATAATTATCTTTTTATAAGGATGGGTGTGTTCCGGGCTTTCCTGCCGTACGGCAGAGCCGGCTGTGCCTGTGTCTGCCTGGGAGAGATGTTGTGCCGTACCTGGCTCTGGGACTTGAGGCAGTTAACTGGGGATTGTTTCGTGTTACAGAGCTCCATCCGTAGTGCAGGGGAGCCGGGAATGCTGTGGATGTGGTACCGCGGGACGAGGAGCGCTGGATGGGTCGATGTTTGGTGATTCCCGTGGGAAGGCATCCCGATTTGAGGGATGTGGAAGCGTGTTTGCGGCTGCAGAGCTGCCCTAAGATGGCAAAGGGTTAATCTGGCTCCGTGAGCTGGGTGTGATGGATCAGATCTGGGGGTGAAAGCTGGGCTTATCCCGGGATTTTGGGGAGCGGGATGACCAGATCCCATTAGGGACTCGGTTCTCTCATGGAGAGACCCCGCAAACAAATGGGTGAGGAGCCCCTTTGTATCCATGATGCTGGTGGGCAACGGGATGTTGCTTGTCCCATCAGAGCCTGTCCCCGAGCTCCTGTGTCACCTCAGATGGTGAGTTCCAGGTGGTGGAACCACCACCCTGGAGACCCCTGAGAGCTGCAGCTTTTGCATCCCCCCAAGCCTCTGTGCCTCCCCAGTTCCTCTCTGTAAGAGCAGCAACCCCTGGCGTGCCGTGGGGCTCGCCGGCATGCCGGGCTACGTGCCACTGCGAGCAGCAGCACTCGGAAAGTGGTGGTTGGATCCTGCCAGGGCAAGTTTGGCTGCTCTCGGATGAGTCCCCGCCGGCATCTCTGGTCCAAGTCAGTTGTTCCAGTCGCACTGGGAGCGCGATGCTGGTGCCGATGGGCCTCGCCCTGCCCGGCTGGGATGAGTGGACAGGGATATTTCTCCTTTCCCTTGGGGATGTGGGTTCCTTTGCGCTAAGAAGATAAAGATCATAAAGCTGTGGTTTGAACCCGGCCGCACAGCCTGGCGAGAGCAAAAGGATCTGCAGGGGAGGCAGGATACGGCCTGCCGCGGGAGCATCCTGCCCGTGCTTGGCTTGTGCTGGGTGGCCACGGTCCGGCTCTCCCTGCCTGGCGCTGCCTTGGCACACTTTACCGGCATTTCATATCCTCATTTTTTCATGCAGAAGGAAAGGGGGGCAGTGGGGGGAGAAGGAAGGCGCAGAGAATTAATCAGCTTAGGGTCAGAACAGGAAAAAACACTGCTTAAATTGGTAATCCCCAGGGACAGAAATCAGCTCAAAGCAGCAAAAGGAATGCGCAGCCGGTTTTTCCTCCCACCCTCCCCTCGCCGGTGGGACTGGTCTGGGGGGGCAGGGGGTGGTGGCAGGGATTCTGCCTCCAGCAAGGGCAGGACTCCGGCGTGGGGGCTTTTGCACCCTTGGCTGGGTTCACTCCCTGATTCAAAGCTTTCCAGGAAACACCTTGACCCGGATGCGAGGATTTGGAACATCCTGGGGAGCAGAGCATCCCTCAGGATGGGACCGTGTGGGTTGCATGGCCAAACCCATCCCCTCCCTGGAGCCAAAGCAAGGAGGTTTTGCAGTGCTTTTCCCATTCCATGAGCCAGTACCTCGCTGCACTGGGATAGGAGTGGAGACAGGTGTGTGAGAATAAGGATTACCCCCCTGTAAGCCCTTTTACGCTGGGGATCCGTCCCTGCTTGCCTCTGCTCGGATGCACGGGGTGCCGCAGAGCAGCCGGGGGGACATTGGCAGTGCTGTGGGGCCGATGGGCAGCTCATGCAACCCTGTCCTGAGCCATGGGTGTTCAGGCCTGTCTTGCCCAAATGTGGGTTGTGGAGCCCCAGGAAAGGACTTGGGCAGGGCATGGGGGTAGGCTCAGCAGCTGCAAGCTGCCTCGGGGATGGGGGGTCTAATCCTGGGATTAATGTACCTGGGCTGGTTTTGCAGCACTGTCCTGTCCTGCCCAGCATCTCCAGGAGCTCCTCTGCCCTCCTCTACCTGCGCTGGAGCAGGCAGCAAGTGGAGGTCTTGCTCCGAGAGACCCCAGGGTGCTTGAGAGGAGCTCAAACACAGAGTCTGAGTGTGCCCTGTTCTCCCTCACTGGGCTTAGACACCCCAAAATATGGGGAGATACTGTGTTGGTGGGAGAGCAAAGGCTGCTTTGTGCCTTCGCGCGATGCTGCGCTGGCATCCGTAGCTCTTGGAGTGACAACCCAGGGCAAGAGCCGCTCAGGGAAATCTGGAGAGCGGCTCTGCTGTGGTAGTGCGCTGTTGTGGGAAGGAGAGAGCACCCAGCCTTTCTCTCCAGGCTCTGCCAGGCTGCATGGGGCACAAATCCTGGCAGATCTGCCCATCCCCTGCCTGCAGAGCCAACCGCAGCCTTGCCAGGAGGGTATCAAAATGCCCAGATCGGGTGAGGATGCGGGACTGGAGCCAAAGGGGTGGGTTACACCTGCAGTGGGAAAGAGCTTGCTACGGGATGAAGCGGGATCCTAAGGGATTTGTGGGTTAAGGCTGAGTTAGTCTGCTCCTAGAAAAGGAGGATTTAGCTGGTGGGGGCTGTGGGAAGCCCCCATGTCTGCACTGGAGACTGTGGTCAGTCGGGACATGGCCTCTGCGTTTGGGGCTTCCCCTTTCCCCAGGGGGCTCCAGGGCTTGCTCCTTGGTGAGGAGGGGGAAAAGCCCCCTCCCAGCTCATTTGGAAGAGCCCAGGGATCAGATGGATCATCAGGCGCTCCCGCTGATGGCAGAAACCAAAGGTAGCTGCTTGGTTCCCATCTGCCCGCAGCAGGGAACTGCTGGAATTCCATCAGGAGAAGCAAAAACCGCTGGGAAGTAAACAGAGCTCGTGCTCAGGGCACGTCGTTTCGCTGCTTAGGCCCATGGATCAGTCTGTCAGAAGGTCATCACTCTGGGGATGCTTTTCATAAAGGAGCCGGGTGCCAGAGCCTGCCCGAAACCTGCCTGCAGCCTCTCCTGGGGACCCCGTGTTGTCCAAGCCCTGACATCGTTCTGTGCGTATCGCCTGGGTGCAAAAATGAGGGAGAATGGGACTTTCTTCATTCTTTCACCTGCCTGTCAGTCTTAGCGTGACACGTTGCTTTAAAGGAAGAGTGGCCTTTTCTTGTGGGGAAGGAGGGGGGAAAATGGGTAGAAAGAGCCCGAGAGGGAGGCAGCCTGGTCCCACGCGCAGAACAGGTTGTGAGCAAGAAGAAAGTCGTTGGAGGTGTTTCTGTGAGGGGTTAAAAGTTGTATTTTTAGTCTCACTTATTCTAAGGTGAGTACTGGTGGGTTGGTCAGGGCTGGTATTTGAGGAGGAAACCTGCAGCCGGTGCTGGGAGCGATGTTTTGGGCTGCAGATGCTGTGCTTTGAGCGCATCCCGGCCATGCCAGCGCTTGCCGTGGGGCATCCTCATTCCCAGCTGGCAAACGGGAGCATCTCTCCTGGACCCCCATCCCCTGGGATGCAGCTGGGGTGCGTGGGGCAATCACAGCCGTTCCCTTTCATGTCTCTGATGGGAGAGCAGGAGGCTGCGGCGATGCTGGGAGCAGGCGCGGGGCCCTTCCTGCAAATTCTACCTGCCGCATCTCAACCTTGCCAGTTCTCCTTGACGAATACCCTCCGGATTAAATAGCCAGGACTGAGGGGAGGGGTCTCACACAGTCTGACCCCTCGATGGTCCTGCGCTGAGCATCCCCGCTCACCCCGTGGGGCTGGGCGCGTGCGTGGGACGTGTGCTGGGTTAAAGGGACCGTGTCTCGGTGACGCAGGGCGGTTTGCAGCGTGGCGGGTCGGTGACTCACGGGGAAGCTGACAGCACCCGTCTGGGCCACGGTTATTTATTAACACCTTACCAGAAAGGGCGGCATGGGAACAAACCACTTGCATCGCTTCCTCTGGCTGAAGGAGGTTTGATGCCATTTCTCCTGAGGCTGGCTGGGGTGTTGGCAAGGCTTTTCGTATCGCATGCGTAGGGTAGTAAATGAAAATAATCTCTTTGCACTGCAACGCCAGGAATTGGGTTGGCACTTGGAACAGAGCCTGCTGGTTTCAGGAGGAGGCTCAGTGGTGTCGAAGGGTTGCACGAGCCTTTGTAGCCAGTTTGAAGTGCTCCAAAGACGTGTCCGAAGGGGCAGGATGGGGAGAAGCCGTTTGGTGGGGAGCACGAGGCCGGGCAGAGCTGGGATAGGCTGGGCTCCCATCTCCCAGCCTGCCACTTTTTACTCTGGATTGCCCAGCTTTCTTATGGGAATGATCCCTTCTGGTTTTCCCACATCTCCGCATGCCGAAATCTCGTTGCATGTCCATTCGCAGGGTGGGGATGGCGTGGGATGGGGTGGCACAGGCTGGCCACTGCTGGGCTCCTTCCCTCCACTGCCTGGGGGTCTCAGTGGGACCCGAGGTTGGATTTGGGCCCCTTGGGATGGTGCTCGTGGGCTGCTGCCATGCCTGCCTCCCACCCTGGGGTGGGCTTCACCTGCCCCATGACCAGGGTGTGTGGTGGGCTGTGACCGGAGCACACTGGTAATACCTGATGGAGCTGTGAGATGCCATCAGGGGCCAAAGGGGTCCCTGGGGCCAGCCTGAGCCCCTCACAGAGCCCAGCAGCAGCCCTGCCGCTGCCTGGGAGTGGGGAGCTGGAGACAACAGTTTCACATGGGGGTGCCAGACATCCCACCTCACACCACACCTGGATGCGCCACGTCTCGCCATGCTGGTGATGGAGCGGGCAGCAGGGCAAGAATATTTTCCCCAGGGACCTCATGTTCCCACCCGAGGTCACTTCCTGGGGTTGTCCCCTTTGCCCTGCCATGGCGGTGGAGCTGGCGGGACCCGCGACGTGCTGCTGGGAGTCATTCTGCAGCGGTGCTGAGCCAGCACCCCCAGGCAGCGCCATGCTTCAAGCACGGCTTGTTCGTGGGTTAGTTAATGGTGCTGCAAGCTGCCTGGGGGGCTGCTTGCACCGGGGGGGTGGGGGGGGGGGCGGGATGGTGGCGGCAGGGGTCCCTTTGCAGGCCTGGCTGTCCCCTGTCAGGGGGGTGCTGAGGACGCTGCGTTGGCAGGCGCAGGCTGTGACTCAACGGGTCCGTTTCATCTCTCTCAGATCTTTTGCCTTTTTTTTCCTTGCTTTAATCCACTTGCCTCATTGACTTTATTTTACAATCCATCGCTGGGTTCACTGAAGAGCACTTTGGTCATTAAGCACGTTGGGGCATGTGAAGAAACCGACATCTCTAAACTGTAAATTGCTTTCCAGCCGGTATCAAATCGCTGGCTGGGACGTGGAGGGCACAGCAAGACCCTGCGTGTCCCTCACGCTGCCCCTCACCTCCCTCCTCCCCCACCTCCACATCTGGACCTGTTGGAGCGAGTCCGGAGGAGGCCACAGAGATGCTCCGAGGGCTGGAGCCCCTCTGCCATGGGGACAGGCTGGGGGAGTTGGGGGGTTCGGCCTGGAGAAGGGAAGCTCCGGGGAGACCTTAGAGCCCCTTCCAGTGCCTGGGGGGGTACAAGAAAGCTGGGGGGGGCTTTTCCCAAGGGCAGGGAGTGACAGGACAAGGGGTGACGGGTTTAAACGGGAAGAGGGAGATTGAGATGGACCATCAGGAAGGAATTCTTCCCGGAGAGGGTGGGGAGCACTGGGACAGGTTCCCAGAGAAGCTGTGGATGCCCCATCCCTGGGAGTGTCCAAGGCCAGGCTGGATGGGGGGTTGGAGCAACCTGGTCTGGTGGAAGGTGTCCCTGCCCGTGGCAGGGGGTGCACTGGGAAGGCTTTAAGGTCCCTTCCCACCCAAACCGTTCAGGGATCCTATGATTTTACAGGCCCTGTAACGTGTCCGTGTCCCTGTTCCCCTCCACAGACCTGGACTCGTCAGGGCTTCCCTTTCCCTGTGCAGGGCGTCGGGGCCAGGCTGAGCCCTGCCTGGGCCTGCGTGCAGGGCCAACACGAGGTGCTCACGTGGCTGTGCTGGGACCGGTTCCTGCAAACAGGCTCTAGCTCTCTAGCTGCATTTTTCTAAATCCAGCCCATCGGATGGGAAGCGTCTCGACAGTAAGAGTGGAACTGGGGCATGTCTGAGCAGGGCGAGGGGTCTGAGGGAGGGACACCCAGGAGAGGGAGCAGCAGGGAGGTACGAGTGCTGAGCGAGCCATAACGTGAGCCCTGCCAGAATCGTTTCCCTGCCTGTTGGTTCCCTTTCCTGTTTGGCTTTGCTGCCCACACAGTTTGAGCTCAAGCTGTCTGCAGACGCGATGCTCCTGTCCTCCGTAGCCAAATGTTTCTATTCCTGTGCTTTGCTCCGCTCCTTGCAAGCGTTTCGGGGGGACGGGGCAGGAGGTAGATCCCCATCTAAAAATGCTCTGTTTGCTCTGGACGGATGCGCTCATCTTCCCGGGATGCTGCTGAGCGTGGAGGCAGCTCATGCCCTTCTTCCAGCGCCTTCTCTCTCCTCCCTGCTCTCCCCAGAGCGTTGTGGTGGGCTGGTGGAGAGAACAACAGCAGCGTGGGGGCTGGTGTCCAGGAGGCACCGGTGGCCTCGGGGCTCGCAGTGTGTGGCCTGGCTGTGCTGCTGCTCGTCCTCCTGGAGCCGGAGCGGTCCAGGACAGGGGGAAGCAGATGATGCCTCGCTGGGGAGCGTGGGGTTTGTGGGAGGCAACCAGCCTGGGAAACAATAAAGTGCACCTGGGATCTTCCTCTCTTAGTGCAGATGGTGGGGAAGGAGGGACGTTTGTCCTGAGTGGGGTTTGTTCTGGGGGCTGGGGAGGATGGTCCTTTGTCAGGGGTGTCTCTGTCACACAGCGTGTGGTTAAACTGGGGCGGCCGCACGGCATCGAACCTGCCTGGGCTCCATTTCCCAGGCTGACAACGATCAACATACCTAACCCTCACCGTGGGGACGTGCTGACGTGCCCAGCGTGGGCAGGAGGACATCCTCACCCCCTTTCCCAGTGCTTCCATCCTTGCGTGGCGGTTCCCGCACCGGCAGCGTGCTCCGGCTGCCTCCCAGTTCCAACCGCGCTGCCCGAAAGGTTTCTCCGGGGTGGAGCACGCCAGGAAGCGCCTTTGATCTCTGAGGGGGTACCACGTTTTGAAGTGAGCCGCAGCAATGACCGCCCTCCTCCCTCGCCGGGGAGATAACACATCAGAGCCTGCGCGTAGCTGCGATATCGCTCCTCGGTGGGGCTTGGATTGCTACCAGCCACGCAGCTCGCTCAAGGGCACTTCAAAAGCAGCGCTGGAGCTGCAACGCCCTGTGCAAAGAGCCCCGAGCCGGGCTTTCTGCACACGCACGTCCGCGTGTGCGGCTACACCCGGGCTCTTTGCCCCGGCACATCTTTGTGCCAGTCGCAGGTAGTTTTTGGTTGACCTTTGGGGCCCGCTCAGGTGGATGTGGTGGGGTTTGGACCCTCTGGACCTTGTTTCCAGCTTGTACTGGTGGGTGCTGGGGTGCCACCACCGACGCGCTGGCTCCCTGCCCCATCCCAGTCCTTGCTGCGCAGCGATCCCCAGGACGTGGGCGTTTGGGGTTAGCGCCTTGCAAAGCCCAGCGACGCTGGTGGGGCAGGGGGATGCTCAGAGCGGGAGGGAGGGTTTGCAGCCACGCTCGGCGCGTTCGCCAGCAGCGTGGGAGTTAACAGGCGAAGTTGGGGGAAAGAGGAGGAAGAGGGTTCGGACCTCCTGCGCTCCCCCCTGCCGTCCCCCTTGGCTGCTGCGATTTCATTGAGGCTGTGTATTGGCCTCCGAGGAGGGAGCTGGGTAACACCACAACATAAACAGAACATCTGGAAGCTCTTAAAGGGTTTTATTTTTTAACACATTTACAAGAGCCAGGGACGCTCGCGCACAGCGTTTTGCAAACTCGGAGACGCTGCGCTCTTTCTTTCCCAAAAAGCCCAGAGCTGACTGTCCGGCTTTTCCCTGGGGAAGGGGCGCAGGGGCTGGTTTATCCCCTCACGGCGTATTGCTGGGGGTGTGATATCTTGGCCAGGAGGTGCCAATCTTGCTTGCCTGTTCCTGGCAAAGTGCAAAGCAAATAGGTGATGTGTTGCACGACCAAGGAGTCTAAACCTCTACCCTTCCTTCGGTGTGCCCCTAATTAATGCTGGAGCAGGACGGGGAGTCGGGCAGGGTTTGCTTGGGAGAAAAGCTGTTTAATGATCATGTGGAGTGAGCAGGGAGACAATCAAAGAGGAGAGCAAAGGATTAAGCGCCCCAAATGGGCCAAGAGCTCATCTGAGGCAAATGGGAGCTGGTTGTGCCGTGCTTAACGGTGGAGTTTGGATCTTCCGGTACGTCGCAGCCGATTAGAGAGCTTGTAGGTGGGGAGCCCACGCACAGAGTGGGATAAATGAGATCCATCCTTACTCTGCTGTCCCTCTGTCTTTTCCTCTCCCGGTCTCCTTCCAGACATCTGTGGCAGCTTGGGCAAGGAGCCCCTTTCTGCCAGCTCCTCTAGGGATGCCCAGGACAGCACTGAGGCCACGGGGATGGGCACGGGGCAGCTGCAGCCTCTCCGGGAGGCAGAGCTACCCGAGCTGCCCGTACCTCGGATGGGGAGCACCCCTCCCCGTGCAGTCCTCGGTGCTAGCACGGCGGTCGCTGCACATCCCGGCTCGGTGCTGGGATGTTTAATCCATGATTTGCCCATCCCTCAGACTCTGTAACAGCCCACCTACACACAAGCAAGACGAGCTGCTTTCCCTTCCTCCGCGTTCCCAGATGCTGTTGTTTTGTCTGTCGCGCGGAAATGGCCATTTGATTTTCTTCCATCAGCCCCCGGCTACGTTACCCACCCTCACGCTATCCCGCCCCCCGATCCCGTGGGAGCTCAGCCCTGGGGCTGCTGCTGCTTTTGGGCGTTTCTGGAGCGACGGTGGCTGAGTAACACTGGTTTTCCCATGGATGTTGTAAGCACATCCTCTGCTCTCGCCGTCTGAGTGGCAGTGCCGGGGACTCGGCCATCACTGGGAGGTGCTGGGGATGGAGAGCTCCTCCTGGCCTGCTTGGACATGGACTATTATGGTTGGCCTGGATGATCCGATAGGCTCTTTCCAACCTTAGTGATTCTGTGGTTCTGTTCAGCCACAATGGCTTTCCACCGACCCCAGGCTTTGGGAAGGGCTCTGTCCTCCAAGGCGTGGGGCCCTTGGGGCTGCTGTGTGTAGGGTGAGCTCGAAGGCGCCGGTGCCGAAGGTGATTTTAGGGGAGGTGTTGGGGCTGCTGGTGCATCTCTTCTTTTACTCGTTGCTCCAGACGTTTAATTTGGTGACAAAGCGGAAAACTAAATTGTTTCATCCCAACCAACTGCCTACCAGCCTGGACCTTCCATTAATGCCGTGTTTTTCCTTCGCAGGGTCCGTGTTGAAGGCTCAGGGTGTGGGGGCCTGAGAGGGGACAGCCAAGGTGGTGAAACACCCAGGAGCATCCTCCTGAGGACAGGGGCTTCGGCTGCGGGCACAAAGAGGGGACAGCGGGGACCAGCAGCTCACCCTGAGCTCACTGGGGATCGATGGAGCATCGGGGGCTGCCATGACCTCAGTCTCCCACCACCGAAAACGGCGTCCTCGCCAGCCCTGTGCACTTGCGGGGCTCCACGTCCCCAGCCTGGCGAGGGGGGGTTTCCTCTCAGCGTTGACCTCGCTCCCGACTCCCACGCAGAGCCGAAAGGACTGAATTAGCTGCTCTCCACTGGGCTTTGGATGTTTTGCTCTTGGCTGGGAAGTGCTGGCGATGGATGGCAAAGGGCTCCTGGGTCAAACGGTAGCTTTTTCCTGCGAAGGACCAAGCGCTTGCCCGCTTCCAAGGAACTAGCTGTGGATTTTTTTTCCTTTTTTACCCATCTGCTCTTCTTTTTGATGCCTTTCGGGGTCTTGGGCTTTTCGTGAGGACGGCTGGACCCAGCCTGAAGCACGTGGTGTTCACGAAGGGCCGACGCCTGCGGTGGGAACTGGAGGGGCAAAAGCCTTTGGAGGAGCATTGGGGTGGAAGCCGAGCTGCCGTCGTGGTGCCCTGGGGTTTAAAACTGTCCGGCAGAATCTCGTCTTGCGCCAGGGACGTTGGGCGGCCTCGGGGTGGGGGTCCTTCTGCTGCGGGCGGCTGAGCACCCTTGGCCCCGGCACATCCCGTGTGGCCCCAGGTGGGGCTGGGGAGCGGGTGCAGGAGCGGGAGATGCCAAACCGCAGCGAGGGGAACGTCAAGACGGGGGAAAATGTCACCCTCAGAAACAATTAAACTTCTTAATAAAACCCGTTGCCTCTGTGAGTGCTCAGTGTTCTTTTCCGTTTGCCTTGGCTCAGCCACACTTACATCATGGCCCTATCGCGGGGCTGCCGAGGGGATGCGTTTGATTGTACAGGAAACCAGCGCTTTGGCAAACGTCTCTGCCCTAACGAAGCCAGGCCAAGAGCTTAATGCCTTTGCTTTGCGGTAAAATTCTCCCCTGTCCTTTCCCCCTTTCCTTTCTGCAACCCTTGCCCATCACCGCCCGACTGCGTGGCCGGCTGAGCCGTCCCGAGCACGCCTCCTGCTCCAAAAGTGGCCAAAATGCAAATTAATTCCCCTTAAATCATGTTTTCTCGTGTCCTGGGACTGTGTGTTCCCTTCCAGCCTGTAGACTTGATGCGAAGCGCGGGAAGGTGCCATGTGGAAATACAACATAAAAAGGGCATTTATGTAATGGAAATATCCTTTTATTATTTTTACGGTTTTTTTTAGATTTAGACCATTATAAAAAAAAGGTGTCCTTTCATCTCAAAAGCACAGTAGCTTCATGAGCTATATATATGATATTGAATACATATACTCGATAGAACGGTGTGGGCGTGCAGCCGCCGTGACTCCGTGTCAAACTGGTGGGACTGGGAGGATCTCTGCGTAGCCCTGGCTTTGTGTCTCTGCACCGCGAGTCCCGCGCTGCGGGGGAGGAGGGGCAGAAATGTGGTGTGAAACATCAGGTCTTGGGTCCTCTGGAACCCATTGCTCAGCTCCGAAGCACCTTGGAGGGTCTAAAGAGCCGTGTTAGGGCAAAACCGTGAGGGAACAGCAAAGCCCAGAATTGCAGGAAACTTCACCCAATTTTTCGTTTGGTACCGGTGGGGTTTGGGAGACTGTAATGAAACCCAGTGTCGAGCTCATTTGCATCAATTAAATGCATCAATTAAATGAATGGTTTGGGTGAGCAGCCGAGGCTGGTTCCCGCGTGCTGGCGCAGCCCCGTGTGTGCACGGACAGCCTGGAGCGTGGGGGGTGCTCTGCCCTTCGCCGCTGCTCGTTTCCAGTAGGTTCAAAGCAGAGGGTGACTGCTCTGCCCTTCCTCCTGGTGGAAAGTGGGTTCTGCGGGTGCTGGGGGCTGTAAGACATGGGTACCACGCCGTGGCAGTGCTCTGCGCGGTGCCTCTGCTCCTCCGTGCACCGCGGACCCTTAGCGAGCGAACCAGCACCAGCACAGGAGTTGGGCTGGTGTCGCTGGGTGCCCCGAGCTCCCACGGGCTCTCCCTGGTAGCTTCTCCTCCCAGGTCTGAGCTTCGGGGAAGCCGGGGCCTTGCCCCAGACAGCAGCAGCGCGTAGGAGTGGTCCTCGGGCAAATTATAGGCTTCCCACCCGTGAGTCAATCCTGGATTTTCGGGATAACTGTGGGACCCATTGTCTGAGCTTGCCGGGGAGCCGCAGCGTGCCCCTCCTGCTAGAAATGCAGACTGGCTATGGGGAGGCACCTCAAGGGATGGTCCCGCAGGGAGCGTGTAAGACGCGATGCCGGCTGGGAGGGTGCCGCCACGTGCGGTATTCCCTGCGTCTGGCCTCGCCACGGGCCAAACTCGTCAGCTACGTGTGAATCACCGCGATGTCCGTATAGGAGAGCGAAGTGTATGGAGGTTGTATTCCCACGGAGAAGGCAGCGGCTTTGGGGTCACTCAGACCTGCCACCCCCAGTGCACACCGGTGATGCCATGGCCAATGCTTACACTCTAGCATCCTTTTTTGAAGCTTTTCCCTGCCTGGGAGCTGCTCCGCCGTTAATCCCAGCCTGCACAGACCTGCCAATGGGCGCTGGAGCTGCCCGTCCTCCGGCCCTGCGGCTGCAAACCCCGCTCTGGGGATGGAGGGGGTAGCTCGGCGCTCAGAGGCGGATCTTTTGGAGTTCATAACTAATATTTACTTCAGAGGCCGGTTGCCTTTAGTGTCGGTCAGTTGTATAGTCCCGGCTTGTTTAGAGACGGCGAGCAAACAGAAAGCCAGGCCGTTAAAAAGGGGAAGGGTGTGGGAGCTGTATTGCTATTTACCTGTGAAAACAGGAGGAAAACCTGCCTGTCATTCTTCCTAATAAATACAAACTGGAAGCACAGATAAACCCAAGGGGATTTATTAGTTTGCTTTACCAAATGCAAATATTAAGACTAGTTGGCTCGGCCCAAGGGCTGCCTTTTGCCTTTTGTGTGCACTGCGGCGGCTGGCGCCTATGGGTGCTGATAAGGGTGTGCTCTGTGCTCAGCCAGTCCTGCTCAAGGAGTTTCTTTTGAACTGCTTCTGTCTCCCTGTTGCTCAGGCCGGATCCTGCGAGGGGCTGAGCGCCTGGCAGGGATGCGGGGTGGCTGAGTTCGGCGTGCTCCAGCCTCCCCAGCCCTGACCTGCAGCATCTCCCTGTGCAGGGTGAGCTGCCCACCGGTGTGTCCCGACCCGCCGCACGCCCTGGGATGGTTTTCAGCCAGTGCTGGGATTTGCAGGGCCAGCCTGGAGCAGGAGAAAGCTCCCTGTGCTTATTTGCACTCCAACTCATGATCCTGCCCTAGCCCTTACGGCCCCTTTTACCCCTGCATAGAATGCAGCAAGAAGAGCGGCTGATCCAGCTTGGTTTGCACCTGCAGCCACACAAACCCACCTTTAAAGAGCCCCTTTTGGCTACCCCACGGCCAAATTGCTGCTGCTTTCCCCTCCCTATCTGTCCCCATCCTAGTGCCTGCTTCGCTTTCGCTCATCCTGAGCATTGCTCAGAGCACACGGACAGCTGTCTCCATCCCCGGGTGCACCAGAGGCACCGGCTTTGCAGCCGGCTCCTTCACCAGCAAAACCCCAACCTGCAGCTCCGTAGTTCCCTGCAGGGTAAGCCCTGAGCTCAAGCCAGCTCTGGCTCCAGAAAAAACCTTCCATGACCACAGCAGGCATGGAGCGATGCTCTCAGGAGCAGGGATGGCTCAAGGGCAGGGATGCGTCCCAGGGTTTGGGGTACCGAGGCTGGCAGCGATACCGCTGGGGACAAATGGACAGTGATGGCCTGGGGAAGACGGATTTGTTTTTCCTCGGGTTGCTAATGTGAGGATCCTGTTCCAGCAAGGGCTCAGCGGGCAGGAAGCGCCTTGCTTGCTTTCATCCCACGGCATGGGAAAAAGGGGGAGCAGAGTCCAGCTGGGACGGGGAAGGCTTAGGGACAGCGTGTGGTTAATTTTGCTTGCTTCAAATTGAAAAAATACAAAGTCAGAAGCCAGGAGTCATTGCAGGGACGGGGAGGAAGCCAGGTGAGCAGCCGGGGGGGGGACATGGGCCATCCCCAGCCATACCCCCACTTGCAGTTTTTCATTCCCATCCCTATCTCTGCCCCATTTCATCTGTCCCTGTATCATCTGGTGTGTATTTACAGGCAGTTAGAGATGCTCATCTAGATGTTATTTTCCCTCTGGGGCTCGTAAAACCCATCTGTGGGAGCTGCTGGCCAGCTTGAGGGGAATTTCCAGGCCCTGCTTGGGTCCCGGAGCCGATGGTGTGCGGATTTGGAGGCTGCATGCGCCTTGTTCCCGTGTTTGTTTTGACAGCTTAGCGGTGCGGGGCTGCGGCTGCAGGAGTGTGCAGGATGCATCCCGCCCGGGATGCTGCAGGGGCATGCGGACAGGGACCCAGCGTCGCTCCGAGCAGAGCACCCGGGGGCTTCTAGCAATCGCCGCCACAGGTGGGGGGTAGGTGGTTGGGCTTTTCTGGAGGTGCAGAGCCCTAGGGCTCTCCCTTTCCCATCCCCTGGTTTGCCGGAGGTCCTGGGCCAGTGATGCTCCGTGGTGATGCCGTGACCACACAGGAGAACCTCCAACACTACTCACTTGGGGAATTTGAAGCATTTAGACCTCTTGGCTGTTGAGCCAGGACCACGATGGCTGTGGCTAGGGCCGGGTGGATGAACCCAATGCCACCTCTGCTCTCCCCAGGCACAGCAGTGCTGATGTTGAGCCGTGCAGAGCCATTTGGATGCTGCTCCTGGGCAGGACTGGGATGCTGGCTGGACCCGCCATCCTTCTGGGCTGCTTCTGAGGCTGGGCCAGGATATTGCTCCATGGAAGCCTTTTACCACATCCACTTGCAGCATCAGGTTCTTGCAGGTCTAACAATCCTGTTAATGCTTGCTTGTTTTTCTTTTCCCCGATGAAGAACAGGGATGGATGAGGCTGGGGATGCTCACCCCAGTCCCTCCTCTGTCCCCAGGAGACTCCTGGTCTAATGGGTTGTGCATTCAGCAGAAGCTTCCAGGGCCCTTTGAGGGAGGGGCTGTTGGTTCTCAGCCACTTTCCTACATTCACCATCTGTAAAGCTATTTTTTTAATTGTTAGTTAAAGAGCACGTGGGTGTTACCTCCCCATCAAAAAATGAGCCTTTAAGAGCAGGATCCCTATTAAAGTGAGCAGGAACCTCTCCAATTATGGCCAACCCAGAATTTCTCCTGTCTTTCTTCCCATGTGACTTTTCCTCCCCGTGTCTACCTTCCTGTGGACTCCATCACTTTCTGGGAGCACATTCCCAGTGGCTGGCACTGCTTGGGAGGACGCAGGGCACTTTTCATCTCTGTATGTTTACAGCCCCTTTCCCCGGAGCCACCGCCCTGCCCAGGTGCCCCTTTCCAGTTGCCTATTAAATGGAGCTGGGAGGAGACACACTGTCCATGGGGCTTGTCTGGGAGTGGGGCTGTTCCTGGGGCTCTGCTAGCTGGTGAGCTCCTTTAACCTGTTATCTGTTTAATTTTTCCCTAAAATGCCAAATTTCTGGCTTTGTCTCCTTACTAGGAGAAAAGGCACTGGTGCAACCCGGGGTCTGAAGCCCCTGAAAGGTGGTCCTGGTGTCTCCGTGCTGAACTTCTCACCTCCTTGGAGGGACAGCCGTGTCCCACTCAGCAGGTGGAGCTGGGATGGGGACTTGTGTCCCCTTATCACTGCTGTGTGAAGGCTCGAAAGGTTGTTTTTAGCTTGTAATCAGAGCTCCCTGCAGCCATGTTGTGCAAATAATAGTGAATAATCAGAATATCAGTGGTTAATAAGAATATTTGTGATTGCCACGTGCGTTTGAAACAAGCCCTGGTTGCGAGGGCTACCTATGGGACAGCAGCTTCACCCTCGGCAAGAGGCGTTTTTGGGCTGCACACAGCTTTATCCACTTACTCAATTCTTGCTCGTAGCAAACCACACCTCTGAGTAAGGCTGAGCACCTGGTGGCAATTTTGCCCCCCCAAGTGTTTCCCAGCTTTCTTAGCCACCCTCAAAGCGCATCCAGGTGTGCCCATTTCTGGTATCAGTTATAAGCTCCCTGCAGAGGCTGAGCCCTCTTTATGTGATGGGGCTGCACGGGAGAAGCAGCAGTCTGGGGAGTTTCCTTCGTGCTAGAGGAGGTGTTGCAGGCTGCAGGTAAGGCTGAACCTCTTCTCCTGGTTTTTCAGTGTTGTACCGGGCTCCTGGGCTTGACTGAGGTCTGTGTAAGCCCCAGAGAAGTGGGGTTGGGGGTTGCGTGCCTCGGCTATCGTGTTGGTGTGATGTTGCCAAGGGATTTGGTGTGTGAAGAGGGCTGAACCCAGGAATGAAATAGCTGATTATCGTTTTTCGTTCTTCAGACAACACAGCTGAGCAAATCCAAGCTTGCTGTCTGTTCATTAAGGGGCTAATCCTTTGTTTTCCACTGGAAAAATCCTTTCCAGGAATCCCAAGATTTTTTTTAAGTAGGGCCAAGCTCAGAAAATGGAGGAAAACGTGTCCCTTTCCCATTACATCGGGTGTTTCTCAATTATTTCTTCAGTGGTTTCCCTCTCTTGCTTGTCCCCACGTGCCTCCCTCCTCTTTCCCACCTTCTGCACAAAAACTCATCTGGGAATGTCCCAGGTCCCTCGAGAGCAATCCTGGGTCTGGTCTGGCATCCTGCAAGGGATGAGCTGCTGTTTCTCTACCTGGCTGAAGGCTTCCTCAAACTGCAGTAATACCTTTGTCAGATGAGGAGCTGTGGGGGTGGGAACTGGTGTGATGAAAGACCCCTGTCCCGGTTGTAGCTGACCCGACCGGGGCTTCCCAAAGGCTGAGGGCTGGGAAAGATGTGCCTTTCCCATTCATCTCCTGCAATTTGATGGCACTTGCAGTGTGCTTTACCATGTCACCTCTGAAAATACTCAGAGTGTGAGCAGGCTGTGGGGTTGCCATGGGGATGTCTCTCACTTATTTTAACCCTAATGAGAGGTGGTCCTCAGCTATGTTTTTAGTTGCAATAACTACTGGGTTTTCAAGCCCTGAGTACCATGTGTGTGGTGTAGGGCTGGCCCTGCTCTGTCCCTTGGGCTGATGTGTCCCTGGCTCTGCTGAGATGGCTGGGGCACAGGGGGGTGAATTTGGGGGCAGCGTGTGAACTGAGTGGGAATATGGGGTGGGTTGTCCCCTGTGGTGTTTTACTTGGCTTCCCTTTGCTAGGCAGTGGGAAAAGTTGTTCCAACTGGAGACTTGACTTGAGGGGAGCAGTGTGTGCCCAGGTCTTACCCCACTGGAGAGGAGAGGGAAGGGGGCTGTTTGGGGGCCTCTGCCCATTTCTGGGTGGTGCCTTGGTTCTGGTCCCCCTCCCTGAACTGGTGGCTCTGCAGTTGGCTGCAATCCCATCCATGCCCCCATTCCTCTGGGATGCTGTGTGACCGGAGCCCTTCCCTCCTGTCCCTTCTCTGGTACCTGCTACGGCTGAGGATGCAGCTCCCCTCTGGTTTGGGTGGGTGTGTTTTGGGACTGTATTTTGCCTGGCTCACGCTGGGGCTTGATGTGTGCTGCCCTGTGCCTTGATTAAAGCCCCTCTGTGGAAGGAGCAGTGGTGCTGAGGTGCCTCCAGACCCAATCCCGCAGGAATGCCCATTAGCCCCAAAGCCGCTTGGCAGCAAAGGCTCAAAGCTAAGCTCGTTTTCCCCTCTAAGCCTCTGTGTTGCCTTCAAGAGGAGAACATTCTCCTGCTGGAGATGCCTCTGCTCCCTTCTAGCAGCGTTTTTCTGGTCAAACCTTCCTGTTGTGAGCAGGATGCATTAGCCATCACCTGTATGGTTTGCTGGGGGGCTGGCTCTGCTCCCCACTGCCTGCGTGGTGCCTGTTGATGTTAGCTGGGTGCTTGTAATGGCAAAACCTTCCCGGAGCGTGGTCTGATGTTCTCCCTCCCCCTCCTCTTTAAATTAATGTGCCAGCCATGTCTCACCCTAATTAAAACCAGCAAAGAGAACTGGTCTGGGACGTGGCTTTGGAGGCTGTAAAATTCTAGGACAGTTTTATGTAGTGCAATTAAAAGGAAGGTAAAAAAAAATTGTTAAGAAATTAAACACTAATTACTTTTTTTTTTGCCAGCTGAACTGTTTTGGCAGTGGGGCTGCAAGTGGGATGCAAAGGCCTGGGATGGCTGGTTCCCTGCTGCCATAAATCACACTGATCCACTGTTCCCTTGCTGCTTTAGCAGTGTAACTCATCTGCTGTCAATTAGCCTAAATCACATTTTTTCAATTAAACAGGCCTGATAGTGAAGCCTGGTGGGGAGGGGGGGGGGAAGGGAAAGGCAAAGCCTGGTTGCAGGCAGTGAGGTGGAAATATCTTTTTAAAAGGTGTGATCCCATTTTAGTGTTTTCCATATAAAACGCGATATTATCGTCTGTGCTCTGGGGAGCAATAAGAGCTGGAAACCCGGCCGAGGGGAGGGAGCCTGTGAGGTGGAGGGGACCGGCACGGGTGGCCCGAGGGATTAGATGGGGGATCCTGATTGGGATGCTTGCAGGTGTGATGGCGAGTAACCTGCTGGGAGAAAACTCCTTTGGGATGAATTTCAGATGTTCCCTTGTGCTCCTGCCCTAATTCCCTTTGGTGGGGTGGAGGGTTGGGAACTTGCACAGGGTTTGCTGGGCTGGGAGAAGAGGCTGCCCCATGGGGCTTGGGCATGAAGGCTCATTTGTGCTCCAGGGAAGGTGAAATTACTCTGTTGTTTGCATGCAGCTGGCAAAGGGCATGGGTGGCTTGCATAATAGGTGGCATAATTTGCCTTGGATGGTGAAGTAAACTGCTGTTTTCCCTCCCTGTGTCTAGTCTTGCTTGCTGAATGTTTCCTTTCTTGATTAGTAAAATAAAACAGGCTGCGGAGTATTTGGAAAGGGCAGGGCTTGGAGTAAATGGCTCCTTTCTATACCTGCATCTACCCTGCACCTTAAAAAAGAAAAGCAGACAAAACCTTTCCAGGCTGGGAAGAAAGAAATGGCTGGAGTGGGAAGAGGAGCTGGTCCTGGCACCAGGAGGAGGGAGAGAGGCATGTGTGTGCTGTGGGGTGGTTTAGTTACTGCAAATATGAAGTCTCCTGGTGCTTGGTCACTGCTGGGAGCACATGAGGTAGTGGGGGATTGGGGTGGCCTCTGTTTTGGCCAGAGAGTGCTGGGTACATGGGGCATGCAAGTATGGGAGCTTCAAAAGTGCCTGCAGATATCATAGAATCATGGAATGGTTTGGGTTGGAAGGGACCTCAAAGCTCACCCAGTGCCACCCCTGCCATGGGCAGGGACACCTTCCACTAGACCAGGTTGCTCCAAGCCTCATCCAGCCTGGCCTTGGACACTTCCAGGGATGGGGCAGCCACAGCTTCTCTGGGAACCTGTCCCCGTGCCCCCCACCCTCTGTGGGAAGAATTTCTTCCTGATGTCCCATCTCATGCTCCCTCTTTCCGTTTAAAGTAGTATCTGCTGGTTGGAAATGGAGCTTCATCCCCCTGGGTTCAGGGCTTTGCAAGAGCTGATGCTTCCTGGATGCTCTGGGGCAGGGTGGTCCCTTCCACCTCTCCCCACAACAGGGCAGGATGTGCTCCCCTGACCTCTGTAGCCCCCCATGGTGTCATCCTGCAACACCAGCGATTGAGCAGCCTGCTGCAAAAAGAGCTCAGGCCTCCCGGTTTTGTCAACAAGCCCCTGCAGGTTACCCTGTTGGGAAAACCAGACTCGTTTATTAATATACATGTTAATTGCTGTAATTTGAGGGCTGGCTTCCCACTCCTGGGGATGTGGGTGTGTGCTGCCGGTGTGGAAATGTGTGGAGGAATGTTTCTCTGCTGAGCCCCTGGGGTGAGGGGAGGATGCTCCTGTGGTTATAATGGTGATGACCGGTTTGTATTGTGGGTTTGGGTTCATGTGCTAAAAGAACAATGAGAAAACCAAACAAATCTCCTTGTTGTAGGCTAAAAATACAGCCAAATGGAAATTCAAATGTTAATTACTCTAATTTACCACCACCACCTCCCCAGGCAAATCTGGCAATTGGGAGCATGCTTTGTTCTTACTCCCTGCACAGTTAAGTGCCCTCAGCCTCCAAAAAGATCTTTGCTGACCACCTGGAAGAGCTTGGGCTGGGTAATCCAGGCTGGGGAGAGGCAGGGATCCCCTCTCAGTCAGTGCTGAAGGACCTGGAGGTGTGTGGGACTGAACAGATCCTTGAGGCTCTGAGTCTTGTCTACCCTAGGCTTTGCCAGCACAGTTGTGTTGGAGGGAGGAGGCTTAACTCCTGGTCCCCAGCAGGGCTGTGTTTTTCTGACCCATAAATGAGGTGATGGGATGGGGCAGAACTGCTCTTGCAGTGCTCATGCCTCTCATCTCCCACTTGCAGGAGCTGTTGCCCCCAGCTCTGTCCCTGTCTAGGTGGCTGTAGCAATGGCAAGTCCAAAGCTCTGCTGGAGATAAATTAGGCAGCAGGTGCTTGGCTCCCTGAGGTCCTGGAGGACTCTCCTGGCTTTGTGTTTCTCATCCCAGGAAAGAAAAAGCAACCCACAGTCCTTATGGTCATCTGGCAATGCCAACAGGAAGCCTGGCCCAGGGCCTCTGCTCCCACAGAAGCAACAAAGCGAGGTCTCTCCACGCACAGGGGTGTCCCGGGCTGCGCTTGGGAAACAACTCCTTTTGCCAGGAGCGCGTGTGTCCTCCCGAGCCAGATCTGCTCCTCCAGCTCTCCTGCCCTGTACCAACATTTGCTTTGGAAAAGCAGAGCTGGTGGTTTCTGGAACGTGATCCATCTAACCCGCCATCAGAAAACAACAACCCCAAACCCGTAATTGCCTCTGGTCTTGAGCAATTTGAGCTGGGTGCGAACTGGCCACGAAGGCTTGAAAAGCGCTGCGTGTCACCAGGCTGCGGAGCCGTGCGGGGACGGGAACGCTGCTGTCGGAGTGGCAGAATGGAGTGGATGGTGTCTGCCAACCAGCACTCCCCCCCGCCTTTTGCAGCCCTCCCTCGCTAGTCTGCGGTGCCCTGTAGCCCAGAGTAAACCCCCTGATGCTCAGGGCCCTGCTTGGCATCAAACCCGGCGTGAAAGCCCAGCTTGGCCGTAGCTACTGCTGCCTGCCTTGGTGGGTGAACGGCGCCACGAGTCCCGGACCCAGCCGGGTGTTTGGAGCTCCTGTGGGGGATTATTGCAAGTGGAGAATTAAGCATTGCATTTCCTGATTTCCCTCCTTTCAGCAAGCTGGTGTGATGCTTGCAGCCCTTCCCCCTGCCCAGCCTTGCACAGTCATTAGAATTCCTTTTGGGGGGGGGTGGGGTGTAGTAAATCTGATTTAATTACAATGACACAACCTGCATGGCCCCGGCGGCTCGGTGGGTTTAATCTGATTTGGAGAGGGGAGGCGGTGCAGCGGCTGCCGCTGGCATGAGCGCGGGCTGCACATGACGGGCTTAGGGCAGCACCAGGCGCAGGCTGCCCCGGCAGCGGCGTGGGGGGACCCCGGCTGCCCACCCGGGGCTGTGGGCACTGGCGATGGGAGAGGGATGGGGTCCTCAGCCTTTTGCTGCAGTGAACTGCTTGGGGATGCTCTGCTTTCTGTTATGTGCTGTTCTGGAGATGGTGGGCTCTGGGAAAAGAGGTGGTTGGGTTGGAAGCGATTCATCTCCTGTCCCAAGGAGGGCAGGGAGCTCGGAGCTGGTCAGAAGCAGCTGCACAGTGTGGAGGTGATTAAAAGTTATTAAGCCCAAATGAAGAAGCTGCTTCTAGCAAATAATATGGGGGGAAAAAAGAGGAAAAAAACCCCCAAACATTAGCTCCAAACATCCTAAAAAGTTGAGGCATATGTGGGTCCTGGCTCCTGCAGCTTGCTCGGTCCCTCTCCGGGTGCTGACGCTCCTTGCTGTGGTGGCTTGGGCCGTGTGCTCTGGGGCATCTCCAGTTGCAAACTGCTCTGGGCAAACATGCCCTTTGGCATTCTTTGTCCTGGAGCTTAGCAGAATGCCTTGGGCTTTTAGTGTGACTTGCCCAGCTTCCTCCTTCACAAGGGTCCTCTCACAACTGAAAGGTCATTGCTTTGTCCCTGGGTGGTTTTCTGGCAGGAGGCAGCGTTACCTTCCAGATGCTGCTGTGAACCAGGGGATGGTTCACGTGGGCCGGTGTGGTACTGTGGAGGGCTACCTTGGCTGCGGGTCTCCTTTCCCTCTCCTGTGTCACTGTAGATATCTTTGGGTGGTTAAAGGTGTTTCAGTGGCAGAAGGGGACAGGCTTTAAATAAAGTTGAAGGTGTAAGTAGTTGGGAGAGCAGTGGTTACCCCTATGTGGCAGCTTTGGGGAGGGAGAGACATGCCTCAGGCTCATCTGGTATGGTCTGCAGGCTACCCATGGCGATGTAGAGGGTGTGGGGTGCCAGCTTTCTGTGTAAAGGAGGATGTTATAGTCTGGCAGAGGGAATAAAAGATCCCCAGGATGCAGTAATAAATTGCAACCTTCTTATCAGTGCCTTGTGATGACCTGCTGGCTGTCCAGCTAATGAATTCCAGCTGGTTCCTACCCAAATTAGGCTTTCCCTCCTGCCAGTGCATGAGGACATGCTTTGTGGGGGCACTGGTGTCAGCTGGGATGTCAGGGGTTAATGATCCTCTGACTCTCCCCAGTATTCCCACACCTACTCCCCTCCCGGAGCCTACTGCTCTGCAGCTCCTGGGGCTGCAGGGAGGATGGGGAGCATCGACCCAGGTGGAAATGTCACTTCCCACCCTGTCTGAGGCTTTGGCAAGGGGGGAGAACACACCCAGCCGGGGGTGGAGGAGAGGCAAAGGCTGGAAAAGAAGACTTTGGATAAGCGCAGGAGCGTGTGGGAGGGGACTGTAAATCCTGCTGAAGGATCTGGTGAAAGGTGATGGCTTGACATCCCTGGAGCCCCGTCTCTGCTTGGCCTGTGCGGCGCTGGCAGGGGCGGCACATTCTTCACTGGCTGCTGTTTACTTGGGCAGGGGTGTGTTTTGCTACCAATGCACGTTTTGCTTGAAATTGCTCAGTTTAGGGTCCTTTTCCCCTCCCCATGCAATCATACTCCTTTCCCAGAGTGGCTCGGGTGTGCAATGTGGAGCAGTGTTGCTGGTTCCTTCCTGGGAATTCGGGGGTAACCTCTGACCGAATTTGCCTGGTTCTTTTTGGTCCTTAAAGGCTTATTTTTGTCCGGATCGGAAGAGTTATTTTCCTTAATGACTGAAAAAGAAGCTTGCCTCAGCAAGCTGGGAAAGGGAACAAACCCAACACCAAACCACTGTGGCTGCCTACTCTCCTCTTTGGAGGAGCAAGAGCATCCTGGCCACAGGGAACCTCGGCTCCTGGGAGCTAAGCATTGCAGGAATGTCCTTGGAGGTTGTGGAGATGGCCCGGCTGTTTGCTGGCCAGGATGTGCTTAGGAAGAAATGCAGCAAATGGCAAACAGCAGCCCCAGGTGCTGTAAAGCCCAGATCTCTGCTCTCTGGGTTGTAACGGGCATTTGTATTGGAAGTAAGTCCAGGGTTGGATGTGCAGGATGGAGCAGAGTCTGTGTGAGCCGATGGCTGTGCATGCCCTGCAGCTGCCTGGACTTTCTGTGCAGTGATGTTCCCGCATGAAGTGTCTCCTACAACCCCTGAATCCTGATGGAGAAACCTTTCCTTTCCTGAGAAATGTCCATCTCTTGCATCCCTGTTTCCCAGCAGCACGTGGCTTTTCTCTGGACTTTTGCCTTTGTGCTTTCCATGTGCTGGCTGTGACTTCCCAGCCTGGGCTGTCACCGTTTGGGGACAGGCTGGAGCATGTGATAGGGGTGTTCTGGGCAGCCCCTCTGCTCCATCCCCACATACTTGGGAGCTGTCCCCTGGCATGGCTGAGGGAGGGCTGCCAGGCTTGGGTATGTGCAAATCCCAGACCATGCACTCCAAACCACGAGGTTTTTTCTTTCAAACAAACCCACACAACCCATTAATATATATTTTGAGGTTTTTTTGCTTAACTTCTGGGTTTTAAGGTTGAAATGCTTTGTTTTCTGTGCACTCAGGAGGTCTGGGAGCCTTTCTGCAGAAGGAAAAAGTAAAATACCCACTTAATTGTGTGAGTCCTGTGGGGGTTTGAGCAGTGCTGGGGTGAAGGCAGTGCTGCCAGGGCCCCGGTGAGCGGTTTCAGGGAAGACAAAGCGAGATGCCAGCTTTCTCATGGACTTTCTGATGAGCTGAGCCATGTCTTGCTTGGAAAGCGCCGCGGTGGAGCAAGTGCTGTGACCCAGTGCAAGCCTGACAGCCCAGACCACTGAGGCTTTGTGCTTCTGCTTTTAAATACGCTTGTTTTAATGCCCTCCTGTGGGATGCTACCCTTATCCCATCCTCACCTGCAGTGCCAGGAGGTGGGAAACATCCTCCCCTCTTGGCAGGGATGTGGGAGCATCCCTGGGGTGCAAGTTGGGGCTGGAAAGCTGCTCCGTGCCGGTGCCTGGGGGAGATGTATGTGGGACCTAACCCAGTTTCAAGCAAGGTGTTTCTGCTGACACAGCCACCATCTGCTTTAATTGTGGAATATTAAGGACTTGCTTTTATTTTAAGAAACTGGCCCCTCGTTCCAGTGCGGGTCCCCAAACCCTTTTCCCTACAAAGGGGGTGTTGTGCCTCTTACCTTTCAGCAGTGTGCGCTTTAATTTCGGCTTGCAGCCCTTGCTGTGTAATCTAGAGGTGGGGGGAGCTTTCAGAGCGCTCTCACTCAATAACTCAGCCCAGCCTACAGCGCTAGTGAGGTATTTTACACTCCACCAAGGCAGATAATTAATCATTCCTGAAGAATGAAGAAATGTTTCTGGACTTTTTTTATTTTTCCTTTTTAAAGAAAAACAGGGATTTTTATAACTACTTGCCCCTCTGGTAGGATGGAGGAAGGGGTTTGGGATCATAGAATGGTTTGGGTTGGAAGGGACCTTAAAGATCATCTAATTCCAAACCCCCTGCCATGGGCAGGGACACCTTCCACCAGACCAGGGTGCTCCAAGCCTCATCCAGCCTGGCCTTGGACACTCCCAGGGATGGGGCACCCACAGCTTCTCTGGGCAACCTGTCCCAGTGCTCCCCACCCTCTCCAGGAGGATGATGGAATGCTGAGGAGTGTGAGGGCTCGCTGGCTCTTTGAGGAAGGCTATTGCCTTTCTGGGGCTGTGACTGGCTGGGCTGGGTGCTTCTTGTTGTCCATCTGAGTGTTGCTGTGGTGTGTGCACAAGGTAGAAGGTGCTGCTGACCCCCAGGGCTGGGGTGCACAGTTCTCCCATCGCTCCTGGCTGACAGAGGAGCCCAGAGGGATCTTTGGTTTCCTTCACTGATGTGTTGGTGCTGAAGCTTTTGGCAGCTGCCAACCTGGTTTCCCTGGGCGCATCTCCTTGACCTGCAGATGCCTGCCTTAGAGCTCTGTGGCTAATTGTTTACCCCAGGAATTGGCTGGTGAAGGGAAGCCCCAGGCAGGCAAAGAAGCCTGTATGCGCCATTCTTCCCTACTCCTGAAAATGGGAGTGGGATGGAAAGGGGGACTGGGATTTGCCACCACTGCCCTCAGGTTGCCTACCTCAGGGATTTCGAGCTGTTCCAGTGGTCCTCTCATTGTGTGCATGTTGTCCTTTGTGTCTGGCAATGTGTCTTGGAGCTCACCAGTAATGTGGGGTGATGCTGATGGCCCTCAATTAATGGATTGCTCCCTGATTGCTTCCCAAGGCTGGTTCAGAGGAGGTCGTAAGCTGGAGTACGTGGGCAACGAGGAAAAGCCCCCTTGGAAAAGCTACTTGCTGCGTTTTTGGTGATTCCTGTCTCCAGCATCACCATCCAACTGGGAGCTAGAAACAGCATGTCAGCTCTGCTGAGAGCAAGCCAGCCCTTTGTTCGTGCGTCTCCTTCAAGTGATATTGTGGTTTGCTTAATTAAAAACACAGAGCATTATTGTGGGAATGACAAGGAATTAAGAAGATTAAATCTAGGAAAAATTTATCTGGCCATCTAATCCAGCCCAACTCTGCTGTTCTCAGAGGTATCCTTCTTCCGAACAGTCTGAGGCGCCTCAGGTGATGTGTTTGTTCCCTGTTCCCCCAAGAAATCTTTCTGTGGTCTATTAGAGAGGTGTTTGTAGAAATGAGCAGGCTGGTTTCATCTGCAGCCTGCTGCTTAATTAATCACCCAGTGCTGGGTTTGCTAACAAGCCTTGGCAGAGGGCTCAGCTCCTCCTTGCTACGGGCCCAAGGATGATGCCCTTGGGCTTCTGAAAGTGGGGTCATTCCTCCTCCCTTCACAACAGCCTTGTCTGACGCTTCATACGAGCAGGTTCTTGTGTTGAGCTGGAGAGTTCAGCAGACTACACTTGGATTTTGGGATGTCCTGCCTTAGCTTATTGACTGTTGATTGTTTCCTCCTTCAGTGTAGAGGCTCTGGAGCAGAAAACATGGCTTTGGGCTTGGTGGCATTCTGGTGGAGCATCTGAAAAGTGAGAAATAGCAGGCAAATGCACGGTGGGAAGCTGTAAACCAACACTGAGTTGGTCTGTGGTCTTTTTCCATCTGTCCCTGTGGGGCTCCCTTCTCCCTCCCAGCATGATCCCTTTGCAAACAGCTCCATCCCCAGCTCCTGGGATGTGCATGCTGCAGTAAGCTCAGCCAGGGAGGATGTGGCATAGTGGTGCTACCAGAGCTCTGCTCCCCACAGGCTGCTTTCCAGTTTTTGGAGAGAATGTCAGTCTCTTCAATATCTTGGGCTGATTGGAATGCTTTCTGGGGAAAACCTGCCTCTTCCCTCTCTGTTCATCGGTATGGAAAAGGGAACTTCCAAGTGCTGAGGGTGTTGGAAATGGGAGATCAGCTGTTTCTGGGGAAGAGAGAAGCACCTAATTAATTCAGGGTACAAACCCTGCTGTGCTCTCCCTGCTCCCCTTTAACCTAGGGCTAGATCAGGTCAAGTAGCCACAAGTGGCTGCAAGGGGAAGCATGCTGGGTGGGTGGATGGGGGTTTTGGAGAATGATGCGTGTGCTGGTAGGAAAATGCTTCATCTCCGCAGCCTGGACCAGAGTGGTGACATGTGCAAGGGCCACCATGGTAACAGAGTGGTGGGAAGGGTCCCACCACATGCCATGAATCCATGTGGCCCCAGATCAGCTGGGGATGTGCAAATATGAGCAGCTGCTGCTTAGGGCAAAGCTGTGGAGGGAGGTCCTGTGGTTAAGTGCTGTGACAAAGGAAACACCAATGTTGATGTTTCTACTGTCCCAGGCTCCTGGTTGACCTTGGGCAAATTGCGTTGTCTCTCTAGCCGCATCCTGGAAGGCTGTGTGTGGAGTTGGGTCCTGCCAGGATGTCTGGGTGTGGGAAATGTGCCTCTGGGCAAGCCAATGCTGCCGCCTCTTAATGCGTTGTTAAATACGGACTGTTTGCTGTGCTGTGTCCCCGTGCGCTGCGGTTGGAGGAGGCTGGCTGCTTTGCCAGGTGAGCTTGGCAAAAGGCAGGATGTTTTTCCCTCCAGAAGAGCCTTTCTCCCTACCTGTGTCCCCTCAGTGGGTGTCTGCGTGTTGCCCCGTGTTGAACTGCCAACGCACAGATCATCACCTGGGTCACAAACTGAGGTTTGTGCTTGGAAACCTCACTTGGTGAATGACACGAGTCCCCTGGCAGCCTCCTGCATGCCTGGGATGTAGGAAGTCAAAACCTTGGGAGCTTCCTACTGAAAATGATGTGCCCTTGGCAAATAACGGGGCTGCCTGTGCTTGCTTGGCTGCGGGAGTGCGGGTGGCTTCCCCACAGAGTCCTCCAGCTCCGTGTGCTTTAATATATCTGCGATGGGCATATAATCAAAATGATGCAGTTTATTTTTAAGAGTCATCTCTTGGAGTTTTTGGTTTGCCTTCACATGTCAGCCCTTCAGAGTGTGTTCCATGGAGGAAAAAGCCCCATCCTGGCTGCCTGTTGTTACAGAAATGCCATTTTTTTTTTTTTATTAAACAAGTGCTAAAGTTGAGGTTCTTGTTTATTCCCGTGGCTCCAGGAGCTGAGGCTTTAAGAAGAGCTGCTGCTTTTTGACAACCTCCTATTAGTCATGGGAACTGGCAGTTCTGAAATTAATATTTGCAGACCCTCCCTACCCCTGTGCTCTCGTTCAGGCAAAGAAAACTCTCACCTCCAGCCTGACTTCCAAGTACGTGATTGAGAACATGTGAATCCACAGTGATTGAACTGTGAGTGACCTCCGGGCAGTAAGTGGGTTAATCAAAGCTGGGCTCGTCCCCACACTTCAGTCGCTAAAGCTCCTGCGTTTCCTCCTGATGGCTGATAAGGAGGGATTGAATTTATGAAAGAGATGAAGATGTTTGGATAAGCTACAGTACCAAAGCAAGCCTGCCGGACAAGTTAGGGCCTGAAGGAAGCCTGTGGGGTTGGAGGGGGTTTGCTGGGTTGGTTTTTATCCCAGCTGGGATTGTGTCCATGGGGATGCACGCCCTGGGTACCCTGTCTGCAGTGATGTGCTCTAAGTTTCGGCTTGGTCCTGAGCTCTGCCGGGCTGCCTGGCAGCTTGGAAAGCCTCAGCCCTGCCTCGCTGCCCTCCCACCAGGGCTGTGTATGGTGAATGGCATCTGTTGTCATCCTGGCAAAGCCAGTGTCGTGCTAAATGTGCGGCTCCTATAGCAGGGGTGCTGCTGTAGGGAGTGATGGGGACCCAGGGGGTTTCTGGGGGACCTCTGACCTTGCAGAAATGTGTCCTGGCTTTTTTTCACCCCCAGCTCTGAGTGATGCTGGGCTTTGAGGCATGCTTGGGCAGCTTGGCACTGTCTCGCTGGCTACTGGCAGCCCCTGGGCAGAGAGCACTGGTGCGTCTGTGACTTGCTTTCCATACCCAGGTCCTAAATCAAAAACGTGCATTCGCATTGTGGAGCACGTTTGGTTATTTCCCTGTTTTGCTGTGCCAGGAAGGCCAGTGCCTGTGTCTGAGATCATTATCTCTGTATATTTTTAGACATGCCTTATCAATGCTGAAAGAAGGTGAATCATGTTTGGGACAGGGAGCTGCTTCCCTTCCAGATGTGTTTTGGAAACCAGACCTGAGCTCAGGGGGAGGAAAGCAGCAGCAGGTAATGACCCATCATGGGAACATGATGGAACATGACATCTCTCAGGGTGTGGCGGGCAGGACAACCTGTCCCCCTTGGTTTAGTGGTTCGTTGCTGGGACGTGGTGGCTTCTCATGGAATGCTGAGCAGCCTGGCTCCTGCAGTGGGAAAGGAGGTGATGGCTCTAAGGGTTTTCCCAAAGCTTGTACCTGTGCTTCCCCCTCCTTGGTCTTGGAGGGGTGGCCAGTATGATGGTAGACCCAGGAGAGACTGGTGTGGAGTGTTTGGAGGGGCACCTGCATGTTGGGGCTCTGTGTCTGGGCTCCCATCTGGGGTCCTGAGTGCTGGAGGCTGGGCAGGGTCTGCTGAGCCCCTCCTGTGGCCTTGCCCATGGTCACAGAACCTTGGTTGTCCTCCCAAAGCCATCTGAAGAGTAGTTTTCCACCTGGATGCAGAGCTGTGGAGTGATGAAGCCATGGGCTGTGCCCCCCTGGGAGAATTTGGCTTTTGCTGCCTTTGGCTGCCCCCCTTCCTCCTGAAAAGCAGTGCTGAAGCTGGAGACCCTGGATGCTGCTGCCTGCATCCCTACCAAGGCACCTCTGAGTGGCTGTGAAGGCTCTTTGCCTTCAGGAGGCTTGCAGGTGGGGTGGGGAAAGTGAAACCTTTGGAGCTCTGGCCGTGAGTACTGCCCCCTCTTTGATATCCCAGTCCACCTCCGCAGGAAAAGAAAGTAATTCTGGTTGATGTCTGCACTGAAAAGCTGCAGCAGGGTAAAGTGGTTGTTTGTGCTGAGAGGGGAATGCCCACAGGTAATTTATCTTGACGTTTATAGAAAGCATAAGGGTTTACTCATTCATAAAACGGAGGAACAGGGTGTTTTTCGGCATTGACTGGGCTCTGGAGCTGCTCGAACATTATTGTAGCTGATCGTAATCGCTTCCGGACGTGCCCCAATATGCCTACGGGGGGGTTGCATGGGAACAGTAACAACGTGGGACAGGGGAGCAAACCTGTTGGACAGGAATGGCCTGGCTGGGGCTAACAAATCCTCTTCCTCCCTGGGCTCTTCTGGATGGCGGCGGAGGGCGAGAGCCAAGGGGAGGACCTGCTGGTGGCTGGCACGCACTGGGTTGTTTTAACTGGAGGGAGTCCTTGTGCTGGGGCTCTCTGTGCTCTGTAGCTCTGAGGAACAGTGAGGAATGCTTTGTTTTCAGCACAAGCCCTTTTTTTTAATGATTTTTGTTGTTGCTCGTTGCTCAAGCACAGATAAAGCTGCTCTGTGCAGATGGAGCACAAGTGGAGGGTCTGGCGCCAGCCTTGGAGCAGGGAGAAGGGACTAGATGCATCTCCAGGTTTCTTCCTGTGCTGATATTTGTTTGGGGAAGGTCTGTAGCTCCCTGTGAGCTCCGACTGACCTGTGTGTGTGGCTGGATTGTGCCCGAGCACCCAGGCTGGCTCTGCCACTGCTCTGGGGAGGTGCAGGGGTTTTGGGTGCAAATGCACTGGCTTGCAGAGCTTTCCTCTTCCCCACAGTGCATCCACAAGCTGCTCTTGGCAAACCTTAGCAGGTCAGAAGATTGTGGATGTACTCTGGCTGGTCCTTCTTTGCTGCTGAGCTCCCAGGCTCAAGTAGTTGGGGGCTGGAGCTGGCCCTTGGGCAACCATCCCTAGGACATCAAGCAGTGGGCTATGACAGGGATAGCAAGAACATAGAGTGGTTTAGGTTGGAAGGGACCTTAGAGGACATCTAGTCCCACCCCCTGCTGTGGGCAGGGACACCTTCCACCAGACCAGGTTGCTCCAAGCCTCATCCAGCCTGGCCTTGGACACTGCCAGGGATGGGGCATCCATAGCTTCTCGGGGAACCTGTCCAAGTGTTCCCCACCCTCTCAGGGAAAATCTTCCCTGAAGAGACCTCCTGGTGTTCTCAGGGCTACAGGGTGTTAAATACACCAAATAGCAGTTACCACGAGCCCTGTCTTGGCAGGCTGGGAGAGCCCTGTGCTGCTGCAGCAGGGAGATGCTGAGCACTCTGTGGCTTCGGGCACTGGCTGCCTGGCTCCCAAAACTGTATTCTTGGCTCCAAATGGGGTATCCCCCCCTCTCTGGTTGCTGCCAAAAATAAGTGCCCAACTTGGGACTGATTCTTAGTGTTGGGCATCTGGTGCTTATTGATCCGTTAGCCTGGAAATGGTAGAGCTTGGGAAAAGGTGGTGATGCTCTCCTTGACGGAGCTGAGGGAGCAGCTTTAGGTGCAGCAGGGCTGTGTGTCAGCCAGGTGCTGCTGGCATCACACACCCGGGGTGGACAAAAACCGAGCACCCAAAGCCCTCTGTGAACCGGAGGAGAGCGGACTAGCCCGTGCATTGCTGGGCTGCCCGGGTGTTTGATAAACAGTGGGAATAAGGAGGAGAAACCTGCCCAGAGTTGTCTTTCAGGTGATAAAATTCCTATGCTGCTTGGGTGCACTGATTGGTGTGGCTTTGAGATGGGTTTGGCTCTGGCTCCCCCTCTTCTGAGCACCCCGGCAGCTTTCTGGCCACACACCCTATCTGCCTTCACCGTCGGGACGTGGCACATCCCTGCAGGCCACAAGTGCCACCTTTCTGTCCCCCCCAGGGTGGGTGAAGAGGGGGAGAGAAGGAGTTGGGTGGCATGAGCGGGGCTCGCTTGGCCCCCCTGCACCCATCCTCTGTGCACAGCCAGGTTTTCCTCCTGTCTCTTGGGAGCGGCTGAGCCAGAGTTTTGGCAACAGCATCTGGGGGAATGACGTTGGGAGTGTTTGAGCAGGTGAGCCTGAGCAAATGTGGGCTGTGACTCAGTGGCACCCGGCTGCTGCTGGCACCATGCCAGGGCCACCTGTGGCTGCGGGCGGGTGCTCCTGGGCTGGGGGGGATGCGATGGGGTCCTGAGTCCAATTTGGGGTGCGGTGCCTCTCGTCGCTTGGGTTAATCTAAATCTTGATTGAAGCAAGTGCTTCATTGCTGGCTTTGTCTGGGGGTCTGAGTCACCCACTGCGTCATGCTGCTCCCATGCCAGGTGGGGGGCCGGAGAGGGGGTGCTGCCTGCCCTCAGACGTTGGGGAGACCCCGAGTGCAGCTCCACGGTGGCTGCTCTTGCCCTGTCCCTGGGACTTGTCCCGTTTTGATCCTTTTCCAAACTGGGAGCTTGTGAAGTCCCTGTGGTGTCCCATCACCCCTGCGTGGGGCACCCAGCCCCATGGGGAGGTGGGGGGCTGTCCAGGCTGCTCAGAACCTCCCTCCAGCGGAGGGATAACATCCCAAACAGTGAAGATGGAAAAGAAATTGGACATTAACCCTGCCAAATCCCAAATGCTGCAGCTCCTTGGCCGCAGGCTTGCAGCAGGGAATGAGTGGGATGCAGCAGCGCTGTTTGCGTGGGTTCATCCTTGCCCCCCGCGGCGGCCCCTTTCTGCTGTGGGAGGGTGGGATGTAGGAGTGAGACCCCGAGACCCACCCCCTCCCACGGGCTGTCCCCACGGCCCGGCCCCGAATGTGTGACATCCACGCGGGTGCCCCAGACTGAGGTCGCTCCGCGCCGGGGTCAACCCGCGGTCCCCACTGCAGGCAGCGATGGGGTGGGGTGGGGGGCGAGGCAATGACATCACCACCACAGCTGCTCGTTGGCTGTCCCGCTGGTGATGTCATCACCGCCCCCGATTTACTTCCCACCCATCCCTTTCTTTCCTGCCCCGCCGGGATGCGGCGTTGCCATAGGAACGCGACCTGCGCTCCTTGCCCATGGCCCCGCGCGACGGCGCAGCGTGGACCATCAACATGCGTTTCACCTTTTAACGCTCAGGGCGGAATGACGCATGCGATAAACCCTCCCAAGTGGCATTTTAAATAAAATAAGTGAATTATAAGGTCCGTGGGTGGGGTGGGAGGGATGCTCCTCTGGAAGCAAAACCTCCTGGCCCCGTGCTTCCAGGTCAAGGCTGGTGGGAACAGCCTTTCCATTGCTGTCTCCTGAGGAGGAGTCAAAAAAGTGGCATTTTTCTCATTTAGCAAGACTTAATCTTTCACCACCCCAGAAATAATACTTACTAAGGACCTGGCTGCTGTCTCGCTGGAAGGGGAAAGTTTAAAAGGAACCTTAAAATGTTACAAAATAAGCATTTTAGAAAAGAAAATGTAGTCCAGAAGTTTCAAGAGTGAGGTGGTTGGAAATGTCTGTTTGAAAAGTGAGTCAAAAGCAGCCGGCCCCCCTGATGCGGAGGTCCGGGAGGGGGGGCTGCACTGCTGCCCCCCTCCAGCCCATGGTCACCATCCCGCCATCGTCTGCTGCTGGCTGCACGCTCCTTCCAAGGACAAAACAAAACCCTTTACCCCAGCGTTCAACTTTGACCTTGCTGTGGCAGGATTAAAATCTCATGAAGATGGACAACTCGATTGCAAAGAGTTAATTCCACCCCCCCACACCCCCTGGCCCCTCTCCCTTCTCCTCCCCTCTGTTGTTTTACTCCTTTTCTTTCCAACTGGCCTGGTTTGCTGCTGAGAAATTGGGAAAACAAACAGAAAATAGACCTCGGCCTTGTGGGTGCTGCTGTCTGGAGGATGACGCAGGCGACCCAGTGCCGCTGCAGCCTGGGAAAGGATGCACAATCAGGGCTTTATCTTCTCCCTCTTATGTCTGTGGCTCCGCACTTTGCTGTCAGGGTTGGTTCCTCGGTTTTTGGAGCATCCCTCGAGGGGCCGGTTGTGGGCCGGTTGTAGCCCCGTGGCTGCAGAGGGGCTGTCCGGGGGTGTGGAGCCCCGTGGCTGGCCAGCATCGTCAGCTGGTGGCACTGAACCCCGGGTTTGCCCCTGTGCTGGGCCACCTGGGTGTGCCCCGAGATGGGCTGCACCTCCCTGTGCCTGCCCTGGCTGCGTTTCCATCTCCCAGTGGCAATTGCGGCTGGTTTCTCGTAGCAGGAGAGAGGTTTTACACGTGTGCAGGCAGAGGATAGCGAGGTGGGGGTCCCCAGCCTGCTGCTGGTTGCAGGGACTGCTGCGGAAACATCATTAATGCTTGTTTTCTTGGTGGGGAGGCTTTTTCCCATAATATATTTTTTTTAAAAAGTGTTTTCATTTATCCTTTGTACTCAAATCTGGGTTTAGAAACAGTTTTGGTGAAAAGCTGAGTTTTGCGAGAGTTAGGGTTGCTTTCTCTTTTTATGAACAAAAAAACCCTCCCAAAACAACCTACTTCCTGGAATTTCAGGTGACTTTCTAGGCATCCACTGGTCTCTTTTTCAACTTAAACCTCTATTTGCAGTTTCCTCAGCTGATTTCCAGCCGAGCTCTGGTGCAGCCCCTCGAGTCGGGGTGCCGCTGAAACGCTCAAGCCCCGGTGGGCTCCGACTCCCGCTCTGCATTGCAGCCCCCCCTTTCTGCTCCAGCTGCCCGCTGCGTTGCCGCCGGGGCCCTTGGAGGGAGGGAGGTGGGTACGGGGGATGCTTTGAACACCTTCGCAAAGACGCCGAGCGCTGACCGGCTCTGGGGAGAAAGATGTCTCCTTACCCCAGGCAAAGTAACACGTAGTCAGGTTTTTAAATGGAGTTTTAAGAGGCTGAAATAAGTGAAAGCGTGCTTTGATCTCCTAAAATCTTGTCCGTGCTAAGAGGCAGCCACCTGTTAGATCGTAGATGAGGGGGGGAATGTATTTCTGCTGCTGGTGTGGTCTTATCCTTAGCGGGAAGCTGAGGCTGCAGCTTTGCTTCCCGTGAGCCCGGGCTGCTGGCAGCACCCCCTTTTGCCACCCAGGCAAGTGCATTTTTCATTTATTGTGCAGCAATAGTGTGACTGACACAGCTAGTCGGGAGTCGGAGCAAACCTTCAACTGAAAGGCTCCTCCAAGCTCCCCGAGAGGGAGGGCGATGCAGCTGAACAGCTTCCCATCTCTGCCAAACTCGGGATGGTCCCTGCCAAGAAGCAGCGATGCAGGGGCTCGGGAGAGCGGGCGGGTGGGTGCCCGGGATGCTGTTTGCAGGGCTTGGGCGAAGTGAAAGCAGATGTGTGATCTCCGGGAGGGCCAGGAGCATCACCGGATGACACCCATCAGACTGGGTGTCGCGGAGGACGCTGTGAAGTTGGGGCCAGATATAGTTCGGCGCCTAACTCCTATTGAAGCCAGTGAGATCTGGGCTTTGGAAGCGGAGGCTGTGCCAGACCATGGACTGAAAGGCTCCTGACGCATTTAAGGCCAAGCTGAGGATTATTGTTTGCCTACAAGCAGGCTGCCAGGAGCTGTTTCGGATGCGGCGCCTGTGCTAGCCCTCTCCTCGCGGGTGCTGCCGGGAGCCCACGGCGCGGAGGGGCCTCTTGTTCCTGGTACCCAGGCCAAGAGCATCATTGAGTCCTTCTGGGCTCCAAGTGCTGCTGAAACCATCCCTGAGATTTAAGTAGGACAGGCAGAGGGAGTGTTTTACTCGCTCTTTGTACCACTGGGAAGGCAAGGCCGGTGCTGCGCTCAGTGATGGTTGTGCTGGAGCTGTGTACTGCAGTGCCCTTGGTGACCCTCACCCGTGTTTTGTGGCTTTCTTGTAGGGAGTGTTGGAAGATGCTCGGGGACACAGCGGGATGGCTCCAGCACTTCCATTTTGTGCCCTTCCTTAGTCTCCTACCCTGGCTCGCTGCCCCAGCTCGTCCTCCCCAGGGTGATGTGGAGGATGCTCAGAGGAGGAGCTGCTCCGTGGGAAGAGTTGAGCCCTGGTGTGGTTTCCTGGCTGGCACATTTCGGAGCATGTGGCTTTCAGGGGAAGGGTAACCGCTGGGTGCCAGCATGGGTGTGGAGGGTGTTGAGATGGTGCAACTGACCCCAGGGAAAGCAGAGGTCGTGGAAGGATAGGCAGGGAGAGCCCAGGGCTTTCACACAGGCATCACTCCTGCAGCAGGGCAGGGAAGGGGGGGTGCTGGGCCGAAGCTGCCTCCAGCCATGGGTGCGTGGGGCAGATGTGGGCAGGGTCTGAGGTGGTACCCTGGGGCAGCCCTTGCTTCGGCGGAGCGATGTGGAACCTGGGTTTTGGCTCCAGCGTTGGGAGCATCCCTGAGAGCAGGGGGAGATGACAAGTGCAGCTGGCTTGGGGGAGAGATGGGGAGAGCGTCTTCGCTGTGTGCGAATCTGAATTATTGGGAGCAAAACTCCACTTGAGGCAGGAGTCATCGCGGTGTAAATCAGCTCTGTCCTGCCTTTGGATTTCAATAGGCTTTTTAATTTTATTAATAAACCCTGTGCCATCCTCTGAGGACTGGGGAAGGCGAAGGGGGAGGATGAACCTCCTGGTTTTCAGCCTGGTATTACTAAGCAACCGTGTCCTGAAATTCACAGCCCAATGGAGAGAACTTTGTTTACCAGGAAGAAAACACTTGAAAAGGGGAATCTTTGGCGGAAGCATGACGGGATTAACGCTGGGGTTTCTTTAGGCAGTTTTGTTGTTTTTCAGGGCCTGACCTTAGTGCTCCGATTCGCTTTTGCCAAGCGACTCTTTCCCTGCCTAATTTAGAGTGCGGCTTTGTGCTGGGGTGGGAAGGGGGAGGCGGGAGAGGCAGGTTTGGCAGCGCGAATAGGAGCCTGAGATTATCTGGTTTAGAGCACAAGGAGTCGATCATTAGATGCTGTGCTGCTGAAAATCCTGCTGTAATTAATTTTCTCCTGAATTAATTAAAGGAATTGTGAAGGGAGGCTGGGCCGGGAAGGAGCGGGGGAAGTTTTTCGGGGTGATATATCAAGTTTTTGGCAGAGCAGGAATGAAATTGCCTTCCTCCCCCTTCCCAGGCTGCTTGCTAGAGCTGCTGTCTCAGCCACGACTGGTGTATGGACAAGGGTGTGGGGTTCTGTACACAGCACGAAACTGGCCCAAGTGCCAATTCAGGGCATTTACCCACTTTTTGTGTGTGTGCGCCACTGGCACAACCAGCATTGAAGTGGGACGGATGGGATAGACAGCTCTGAGGCTGAGCAGTGCTGGGCTGTGCGAGGGACCGTCTCCAGGTGCTGCCCAGGACGTTCTCCTCACCAAAGGGGCCAAATGTGGAGGAGGAAATTGAGTGTCAAGCTCTGGCTCTGGCAGAGGAGAGGGTTTAGGAGGTGTTGGTTTCTTCTCAGCTTTGCTGTGTCTTTGCATGAGTGGAATCGCTGTCTCGACTCGCTCAGAAACGGCACCGGTTAGCGATGCTGTGAGCCTTTGGTGCATGACTGCTTGCACGTGAGTGGGTGTAGGAACGGGGGTGCTGCATCTCGGGGTCCCTGTGCTCAGCAAAGGTCTCCAGCATCATCCCTGGCTTGGCTTCCTTCTGCTGGTATCGAGAAATTCCTGAGTCAGTGGGTGTGCACTGATTTATACTGGAACTGGTGTCTGTAGGTGTGAGAAGGTGAAAATCCCCGTGTGGGGCAGTTCTTCCCTTTGCCTTACCGGCATCTCCGCTTGCTGCTGGGCAGGTGGGCCAAAACACACACGGGGAGGGGAGGATGGGGACAATTCCTGTTGGCTCTGACACAGCTGTGCCTACTGGATCCAGGGCTGTGCAGCATCCTCCGGGAGCTCACCTGCTCGTGCCGAGCCAGGGTGAGGGCCCTGCCTGCCCCGTGGCCCCCAGCTCAGGCTGCTTTGCGGTCAGCGATGGCTAATCCTTCCTTCCCTGCTCGGGGCTGGCGGAGGCGGGTGGGAGGGGAGGGCAGGCTGATGAGCATGGGAATCTGGAAGGCTATTCAGCGGTAATTATTGGCCTCAATACCGAGTGAGGGGAAGAAGGGGGAGAGCTGGGAGAGAGGGGGAAAACCCAGGGGAAAAGGCAGTGTGGGGAGGAGATTCCCCTGCCTCCACTGCCACAGAAAGGGAGCAGGCTGGGGGCAAGGGGAGGCATGGGAGGGGTGATGTCTTCAGGCAAATCCTCCCTCCGCATGCTGAGGATGAGGTGGGTGCCATGTCTCTGCTAGCTACTGCAATGCTATGCTGGCCAGCTGGTCTCTGAGGGATGCCAGCCTGGTTCTTGGTGTCAGGGACCCTCAGCCAGCCCCTGACAAGCTGGTGGTCATGGCATGGTGCAATGTGCTATTGCACCTGTTTAATTAACCCCAATTAGTCCAAGTACTGTTGTCTCTTCTGGCAGTGGTACCTCCTGGGGAGATGGGGCAGGGACCTTGCCAGCACCTGGTGGGACCTGGGCAAGGGGCTGCTGTGGTGACACATCCAATGGTCCCGATGTGAAAATGGGCTTGGCATCTTCAAAAGCCCAGCTGAAAGTGGGGTTGGGGTGTCTACATTTGCAGATACTCCCTGTGTCTGAGTATCAGCTGTCAGATCCTGTGATGCAGGAATTAGAAGAAATCAGACAGTGATCTGCAGGTTTTTTGACCCCCTTGGGTACCACTGCCCAGCGGGGGTTTAACACTGGCATTTCCTCTTTAGGAATACTTTTGACATAGGCACCAAGGATGCTGGATCCTATGTCTTGTGGGAGGAATGATGTGTGGTGCTGGAAATGCAGGCTGTGCTGCTGTTTGCTCCAGGAGCTCTCACCTGGCAAAGGGTTTGCTCTTCCAGCCTAGCTTCACCTTCCCAAACAACTACCAAATGGCTTTTCCCCTTAAATTTCAGCAGAGCTTTTATTTATCAGAGGTTTGGTGCATCCTTCCTGCCACGTTACCAGCAGAAGGTGTAGGCTTCAGGGTTTGCATCATTTGGCTCTGGCATTATCCTTCCCAACACCCAAACTTGGTTGCCACCACGGGCGCTGGAGCTGGTGTCTCCAGCAGTTTTCACCCTGTGCAGCTCTGACAGCACCCCGTGTGCACCCAGGGGTCCCTGCTCCCCTCTTTGCCCCCGATCTGGGAGACTTGCAGGGGGCAGGTTGGACTTGGCTGCCATGGAGCCTCTCTTCTCCGGCGGTCCTGGTCCCAGCGGCCTCTCTGTGCCATCCCACCGCAGGTGCTGCTTCTCTCCCTGCTGTCTTTGGGGCTACAATGCTGAGGGTAATAAAACCCCTGAGGTCCCTCTGCCCTGCGCTGAATGGGAGCTTTGTCTCTGCAGAGAAATGGCTTGAAACTGAGCTGGGGAAAGGCGATTGTTATCTGAAGGCTCCTGAACTGTTTGGATCCTGACTTTGTTAGGGATCTTGTAATTTAAACTTCAACCTGCTTATTAGAAATTTGAGACAATAGTTTAATAATAAAAAGCAGATTTTTTTTTTTTTTGCTTGGTTCCTGTGTTCCTGTCCTGCTCTTTCTCTCGGCTGCTGTGGATATTTAATAGTCTGATATGCCCCCCCTACCCTCCCTCTTTGCTTTTACTTTTTTTTTTTTTTTAAATAGTGGGATTAAAAGATGTTTCTTTTTGAGGTCTGCCAAGGAAAGATCATGCAGGGCTGTCCCTGCGGTCCCTGTGCGTGCATTTTTGGAGCGTGCCCACAGAGAGCTGAAAGGAGCTGGAGAGAATGCCAGCTCATGAGTTGTCCTCGGTTCCTGTGGGTCTCCTCCCCTGCCAGGGCCTGGAAGTCCACCCAGGTGAAGGGGGTCCCCTCTGAGCAGTGCCCTGGAACCCCCCTGGCTGCTCTGTGCCAGTGCTCAGCATGCTGCCCTGCCCCAGTGGCTACAGCCCTGCGGGGAGGTTGGGGTGGGATTTGGGAGCTCTTCCCAAGAATGATCCTCATCCAAATTCTCCAGGCTGGGCAGCAGCTCCCTGGCCCCGAAAGCGCCCAGAGGAAACGTGTTCGGACATGTGCGGGGTGTATTAGCATTCCTGCTGCTGTCCCCTGTGCTGGGGGTGGCTGCTCGCCATGGGGCTGGAGGTGTCGATCCAGAGCCCCTGCTGGGTCTGGGCTTGGGGTGCTGTTGGGAGAGGCTGGCACCCCACAGGGCTCCCCTGGGGCTTGTGCATGACGTGGGTGGGCTGGAGCTATGGTGGTTCGGTGGCTGGTGGTGACATTCTGTCCCGGTTCCCTGCTGCTCGCCCCCATTAACGGATTTTGTAGTGCAGGCTGCTGGGAGCTGGGGGGGGCCGCTGGCTGTGTTGGAGCAGCCCCTTGGTGAGCAGGAATGCGGAGGGCCGAGTGGGAGCATGTGTGGGTGACCTCAGTGGGTGTGGGACTGGCTGCGGCGGAAGGCACCCCGGCTGACCCATGGTGCTGTCTGCACTGGGGTACCTTGGGTTCACCCCCTTGGCTGCTCCCAGCAGTGAGGGGCAGGGGGTCATTTTCTCTGTGGGACTAAAGGCTCATTGAGCCGAGTGGCCTCGGACGAGATGCTGTGGCTCCTCGTGGTTTGGAGGGTGGACAGTGGATGCTCGGACCCCTGCTTCCACCCTCTGCTCATGCACTGCTGTGCCGTGGGGCTCATTCATGTGGGTTTAGCTGGGGCTTTGGGCTCAGAAATTGGAGGGGGGATGGGTTAAGATGCAAGACAGGGCTGTGGGTGTTGGAAACCCGCTGCTACCTGGGTTGCGTTTTGGCTCTGGTTGCTGCTGGGTGCCTCGGGTTGTGAGGATGCTCTCGGTGGTCCTCCTGGGGAGTGAGGAGCATCCTGGGGGTCTCGCCACCGTTGCGGCATAACCCTTTCCAGTTGTGCGTGGTGCGGAGAAAATTCATTACAGACAGGCAGTGTTTGACAGTCCCACCCGGAGCAAAAGCTGGGACTCTGCCAGGAGGAATCTGGCAATTTTAGCTTTTACGGAGGCTGTCGGATGCTGGTGGCTCCCGTGGCTGTTGCTGTCTATGAGGAATTGGAGAGGGACAGAGCTTAGCCAGAGCCATGACTGGTCTGTAAATTTGGCAAGCTTGCTGTTTAATGACTGTAGTTGGGCTTGTTTGAAGGCAAAGGACCAAACTCACAAAGTTACCTGTGTGCAGCTGTGTTTGTGAGCCCTGGGCTTGCTCAGGCGCTCGTATGGTGGTCCTTCAGCCCCGGGCTTCTCTCCAGGCTGGGGCTGTTTGGGGTGAGTGAGGGGATGTGCTCCTGCTCTGTGCCCCGGTGCTGGGCAGCCCCGGGGGTGAAGGGGAGTTGTGTTTGGGGCTGTAGGTCTCCCGAGCAATTTCCTGCTGGGCCCAGGTTATGTTGGTTCATATTGGCTCCTGCTCTGGATGCCACTTCCATGACATCATTTGGCTCTTGAAGAGTGGAGGAGGTGAGACACTTCTGAGTGATTATCTAGTGCAAATAGCCCATGGTAAATAGACTCAGTGAAGTATTGACACTGAGACTGTTTCTTTTCCTAATTTCCTGCTCTGGGTGAGTTTTGCCAAGTAGCCAAAAATAGAGGGGGAGGGGACACCCAAACCCTTCAATCCCAACCTCAAACCAAGACTTCAGATTTCAAGTCAGGGCATATAGCTACTGTCATGCAGGTAATTGTATTAGCAGTTAATGACATAACTTCCACCTGGGATCTTGGCATAGGACTAATTTTAGGAAATGTGTCTCCATTTAGCCTGTTTGTGTTAACTGGGGATCTTTCCCCTGGACTGGTGCTCTGATATTTTCACCATGACACTGCCAAACTGGTGGTTCCTTCCCTGATTGGAGCAACTTTCATGGGACAAATTATCCTAAAGAGACATTAAAGCTTGTGCCTGTTGCTGTGCTCGGTGGTTGCCTGTTATCCCAGTGGCACCAAGGATGGATGCCTTTCCAAGGTGAGGAGGGATGAACACAGTCCTTGAGGGCTGCTGAGCCTGAGCTCCAACAAACCAGCAGTTTTCCCATTTGAGGAGCTAGCTGGCCCCAGCCCAACCTTTCCACCCCACAGAGCGGGCGCTGCTGGAGGCTTTGCCGTGCTCTCCTCTTACGCCCTCCTTGCTGGCCACGCGCACGGCAAGACCCAGCTCTATGTGGGTGCTCCGGCCGCATCCCCGGGCACAGCAGATGCTCTCGGGCTGGCAAACTTTAACCCGTTTTTTATTAACCTGCCCGTTTTCTATTAACCTGCATTTCCTTCTGGTTCCACTATTACCTCTGCAGAAAAGAATCTGACTCTCTGCTCTCAGCATCTCTCTTCCCCCTCCTTTTCTTTTTTCCTCCCCACTGCTGCTTTGTGGTTTGGGTGAAACTCTGCAAAGCCCTTCCGACTCTCCCGGTGCCGGCCAAGCGATCCCTCGGCTGTGTCCCTGCTCCCTCCTGCCTTTGTGCAAAACCCCCGAGAGCGCTTTCGGGCTGGCACAGCGGCGGCGTTAAGCCTGTCATAGGTCCCTCTTAATTAAATTTGAAAACTGCTTGGATAAGAGGGCTTTCTGAGCAAGTCAGGTGCTGGGCCATGGGCCTGAACGACTGCCACAGACTAGCACTACCACCCACAGTCCTGATCCCCATGACATGTGTACAGATTACGGAGAAATCCCTCAGCAATGAGGCTGCTTTAACTCCTTCGCGCTCTGGGGCTTTTGCATGGAGCTCCGCGTCGCCCCTGGAGCCTGGCCTTTCCAAAGGGACGTGCTGGTGTCCCTGGGTGGGGATGGGGGTGTGCAGCAGACCTTGCTGGGTATGTGAAACCTCTCTGGGGAAAGTGCCATCTAATTATTTTCTTTGGATGCAGCACGTAATGAAAGGAGGAACATCCCCTGGGCTGCGGCTGTGTGGGCGGCAATAAGGGGCAGACTTCGTGTCACCTTTTTGCCAGAAGGGGTGGAAGTGGACAGGGTCCTGTGGGTGCAGTGCAATGGGATGGCCTGTTTTCATTTGGGAAATGCCATGCTTGCTTCACCCCAGTCCACCTGTGCCCGGCTTCCCAGGGATTTGTGCTTACCCAGCCTGCAAAACAGGGCCATGCTCCCTGGTAAATGGAAAAGGAATAAAAAGAGGCTGGAGCTGTGCCTGGATTAAAATCCAGCCTGCTCGGAGCAGGCCTGGCTCCTGCCAGCTCTGAGCTGTGTCTTACCTCGCAGCTTTGAGCTCTGTTGGGTACTTGTGTGCCCACCTGCATTAGGCATCTTGTCGCTGTGCATTCCCAGCGTGGAGCTGACCGTGTGACTGATGGAGGCTTTGGGGTTTCTTAAGCAAAAAGTTTTTCCATGTCTACTTGGAGGGGGGGGGGAAAACACCCCCCAAATTTGAGAAACCCAGTCCCTGTCCTTTGGGCACCTGGATTCTGCCTGGGAGGTTTTGCCGAAGTGGGTTTCAGCAACGCTGAAGCTGTGCCCTCCTCCCGTTCCCAAGGTTTTCCCTGCACGCTGGTTTCCAAAATTCAGTGCTTGGTTGGGATGGGTGAGAGCTGGAAAAAGCCAGGCAGGGCTGTGCACATGCCAGGTGACATGTGACTTCACGAGCAGCAGCAATGGCTTCGCCTTTATCGCAGCTCCCGGCTCTTAACGAGAGCGTTGGGCTAATGGAGCAGGCATTTGAGGCACGAGGGAGAGGTGGTTTAGGAGGAATACTAAAAAGCAATAATGCAGCTTGTTGAAGCATATTGAAGCCTCCTTCCAGCTTGGAGTTTTGCCGGAGTCACGTTTTCTTGTCTCCTATTAAATCACATGTTCCCAAGGAGCCTTTGAGCCTGGCGCACTGGGCACGTTTCAGAGCCGGGCCAAAACCAACAATTATCTCCAGTTTCAGGAAATTTGAAGCTGTGGTTAACAGTGTCTTCTTGAGGACTGACAGATGACACAGGTGGCTTAGCGTGCAGCCAATGCTAACCCTGCGCGTTGATGGCATTAATCATCTTGACAGGTTGCGGTGTGGCAAATTGCTCAAGGTGGGTCTCCCGGTTGGGAGGTCAGGGGTTCAGGGCTTGGTGGAGGTTTGGGTGAGCGTGGGCTTGCAGCTGGCCCTGCTCGTGGGTGAACTTGCCGTGTTGGACCGACGTGACCCTCGGAACTCTGTTTCCTAGCGTGGCTCGCTGTTGTTATTTCCCCAGGCGGTGGATGCCTAGCAAAAATCACTCTATTGCTTCCTGCAAAGAAATGGAGGTAGAAGTTTTTATAGGCTGTTACTCGGTCTTTACCATTAAGTGAGGGCTGGGGGAATCGTTTATTTGCTGAAAAGTTGACTTTCATGTTTTTCTGCAACTATCCTGATTGAATGTATTGAAAACTTGGGGCTCTGGATGCCCCTCTGGCAGTCCGGTGTCTGGCCCCCCTCCTTCTGACCCCAGCTCCTCTTTCATTCAAGCTCAGATGGTTTTTGGTTCGTGAGGAGAAAGGGGAATTCTCAGCTCGGTGAGCATGCCAAGAGCCAACAATTTTCTGAGTCCTGTTGGTAGGTCCTGGGCTCTGCCGGCCCCAGGGGGGTGTTGGGCATCTCTGTGTGACTGGAAAATCCCAGTCTCCCTTATTCTAGGGGAACGGACGGGGGTCACGAGCTCGCAGGAGCTCCTACCCAAATGCCTGCAGTAGGGAGGAAGGATATGTTTTATCAAAGTGAGTCCCTGCTGTTTGAGTTCCTGGTTAGGAGCTTGATATCATCTAAAAACCAACACGGGGAAGTAAACAATGACTCTGGTTTTATTTTAGTCATCTTTTTCTTTCTCCCATTATTTAACCTTTTAATTACTTCAAGAGTAGCTCAAACTCTAAGTCCCAGCAGATGCAATGATGTGTTTGTTGGGGAGTCTCTGCTGCTGGTCCCTTCCTGTAATCCTGCAAAAGCCAAAAAGAGGAGGAAATATTTTTCTAAGGCAGCTGAAATGAGTCCTTTGGCCATTTGCTGTAATAATACTAGGTGTGAAAAAGCCTCTGGTATTTATGAGCAGATGTGATTCAGGAATAATAAAGACCTGAGAACCTGTCATGAGATCATGTGGATCAATGAATCATCCGCCAGATATGGTGGTTTTGCGTATCAAGTTACGTACCTGAAGCTGGTGGGATTTTTACAGTGTTGTCTGGTGGCAGTGGGACTTCTGGTCACTGAGCAAGACCAAAGTGTCCCCAGAAGGGACAGACCTGGCTGCTGTAGAGGAACTTCAGGGAGGAAGCTTGAGTTGACGGCAACCACCACTTAGGGCTGTCTGCAGCTTTGAGGAAATTTGTATTTCTGTTGAGCCGTGGAGAGGAAACAAATCACTCCGTCAGCTGCCTCCAAAGGAAAAGCTTCCTATTGCTCGGTTTTGCCAGATGCTGAGTGGATAATGTGGCACCTACGGGGCTGCGATGGCGTGGCGAGAGCCTGTGGAGACTGTGCTCTTTGCATGGGTCAGTGGGAGGGACCTGGAGGAGAGGATGGTGATGCCCAGCACCAGGCAGCAATCGCATGCAGAGCCACCCTGGGCCAGCATCTCTGGGTCCCTTGGGCTGCAAATTATCAATCAAGGGATTTGTATTCTTTAGCCAGTACTGGTAGAGAGCGGCTGAAATGCTGTGATCTGGTCTGTCTTCATTTTACATCAGCTAATGGCTGACCAGGGCCCTGGAAAGTTTGCTGTGGCTTTTACAAAAGCCTTTCCTTGCTGCTTGTCTTCCTCTCTGTGGTTTTCCTCCTGTGCTTTCTCCCCTTCCCTCTTCCGCTCTCCCTTGCTTGAAGTTCAGGGAAAATATGTGCAGCCTTCCCAAGAGAACATTTTGGCATAGTCATAACTTGTTAAATACTGTAATTAAAATATTTTTCTCATTAACTTGGAAATAATGCTTCTTCCTAAATTATACCAGAGGAATTTTTTTTTTTTGCTAATTAAGTTGCCAGTTTCAACAAAACTGTTTCAGAAAATCCTGGAGTCATGTGGCTGCCCTTGCTGGGTCCCTCAATCTGCTTCCTCCAGCCAGTGTCATCTGCAAAAGGGGGAGGTTGTCAAAGGTGATTTTTAAAAGGGGTCTGGTCTGGCTGGTTGTTGGTGCACAGCTCGGGTTCATTGAGAGTGGATGCATCAGGCTGGCTGGTTCTAGCAAGGTCTTGTGGCGTTTCCTGAGTTTCCCAAAGTGATGTGGATCCCTTGAGTCTTGTTTTGTGTTGGGAAGCTAAGACTTGAGTCCGCTGCCATTGGGATGCTGCTGGAGCCCTCATCCTCCTGGGCTGGGGGAGTGAACCAGCCCAGCAGGCAGAAACCTGGGCTGCAGAGGACTTGCTCCTTGCCCTGTCCTACACTGGCTGCAGGGCACTTTCCCTCCTGGATTAAGCGAAAGCAGTAGCAGGACCCAAGTGCTCACAACTGCTGGGACTTGCCTGTGAAACAAGGAACTGTTTCCAGTGGCCTTGGTGGTTTTCTGAATGCTTACAGGTTTCCCCCTAGGGATGCAGAGGAGGAGGGTACCCATAGGTCTCCTGTCAAGGGCTGCAGGAGCTTAATCCTGGAAGTGTAATTTTCCGCAAGAAAGCGATTGAGGAGGTTTTTGCATCAAGCGTAATACTGCTCTGATTCTGTCTTGGTGGCTTTCCAAGCCTGTTTCTGTAGACTTCTTGTCTGTGCTGAGGTGTAGGAAGGCTTGTGCAATGGTCCAGGGAGCTCAGCGTGGAGGGGGGTGCAGGCTGGGTTAGTGCTGTTAACTCGAGCATCTCCTAACCCTGTCTGTGGTCCTTGAGGCTCTGTTGAGCACTACCCAAATTCTTCCCATTGCTGTGCAAGGCTCCATTGCTCCTTTAGCAGCTGGTGGGGGGTTGTTCTCTGTGGGTGTAACCCCAGCCCCCAAATGTCTCTAGCAGGGGGCTCAGTCCCACCTCTCACTTGTTGCAGTTAAGGTCTTGGCTGGTAACGCCTGGGGTGGGGTCTTGGGGAGATTCCTCACCTTCTAAAAGAGTTTGTGGTTTGATGTTGTGAATCCTATTTTAAGGAAGTCTTAAAAAAACCAACCACCAAACCCCCCACCAAACCAAAAAACCCAAAACTGCCAACCAAACTTCTTCCCCTCACTTGCACATTCCTGTGCATGTCCAGTGCTGATCTCCTCTTCCTCCTCCTGAATGTGGGGGGGTTTGGGTCTGCGCAAAGGCCCGACTGTCCCACGGGCTCTTTCTTCCTGTAGCTTTCAGCATCCCCCGTGGGATGGGGAACAGGAGCTGTTGGGTGCTCCCTGCAGCCACCAGGATCTCTGAGGTTACAACCCCAACAAACCGCCTGGTTCTGCTCCTCCAACAATTACCTGTCCACGGATCCCGGTTGGGTGTTTTCTGTCAGGCGGGTGATTGCGGTTCAGAGCAAGGACAGACTTATGTACACATCACCCTGGCAACGTTTAGGTAAAAGCCTCCGAGAAGCACTGGGGTGCATGTTATGTGCTATTGCCTTTTTCTGCATGTGGGTTTCTTCCTGACACTAGCCCGAGGTGCAGGGAACACCTGAGCTGGTTTAATTACCTTCCCTGCCTTGTGCTTTTGAAAATCTCTACCATGTGTGGGTTTTTGACTCTTTTTTTTGTTTGTTTATGTCTGTTCCAAGCCCTGTTGCAGATCTGTGCCCGGGCGTTTCGCGGGGACACGATGTGAGATAACCCCAAGGCAGGGTGCGAGCGCAGCGGACCTGGCTTGGGCTGGCTGATGCAAAGTGCCCCAAGGGCTTTGGAAGGAGAAGGGGTGGCTCTTGGATTTACTGAGTGTATCACTGAGGTTTTTTGCCTTCTGCATGAGGCTGCTCGAATGTAACTTGGGCCAAACTTGTCACAACTAATTCAGTCATCTAGAAATGAAGAGGCTGATCTAACTGGATAAGTCAACCCACCATCCTTGGACCTTTATTTTATGATGGGATATGGGCTCCCAGCTCTCTCCTTCAACTCCCAGTGGAAGCAAAGCAGCAGCTGGTGGGGGGACTGCCCTGCCTGCTGAGAGCTGCTCCTCTCCAAGGAGCTGAGAGTGTTTGGGATGCTGGGGTGAAGCGGTTTCATTTATTTCTCTGTAGGCTCTTTTTTGAGGGCTTTCTGGATATTCAAGGGGCTTTTTAAAGAGCAAAGAGGATGATATCAAACCTAGTAAATGCTGGGTGTAGTAAGACTGAGTTTATGGGCCACTTCGCTTGGGCTGGAGAGGGCATTTTACTGACTTGTTATTTGAGAATTCTCCAATAACCTCCTTAAACTTTAACCCGAGTGTGCCGATGGGATCATTAACTTCAGGGATGTCCTTGTGTGCTGCTTTGAAGCTAATCTAAGTTAGCTCCATTCTTGGGCTTCTGTCCTAAAAATACGATGCTGTGCTAGACTTTAGCCGTGCACCTGAAGGCGGACTCCCCATTTTTTTTGTTTTACTAATAGTGGTCTTCAGAAACCCCGGGCTGATCACTTTATCGCTCCGTATCCTCGTTTCCCCTTGTGCAGAACAGGAATATTGCCTCTCTCCTGGCAGCACAGGTTGCACAATATGTTTGAAGTTACTCCTCTGCTCGGGGAGCGAGTAAACCCTTCTGTGCGTTCGCGCTGTCGTCTTGGGCAGTTTCAATAAAGGTGTTCTCCGCAGAAGCGCTTTTCAGAGTCCTAACGCGTCGCAAAGAGGAACCAACATGCTTGGTCTTGTCTCGTGCACAACGTTTGCTCACCGGAAGAGAGCGTACCTGCTGGCACCGGGCACCCGGAGGGCCTGTGGCCAGGGCTTGTGAAGGTGCTTGAGACTGTGAATGCACCGAAGAGTGCTTGTTTGTGCCTTGCAATCACAGCGAGTTCCCTGGCTCTCACAGGGCAGCTGGCATGGATATTGTTCTGTTTTCCTCACTGCAATTGTGGAGAACATCAGTTGAACGGGCTCTCCCCCCACTGATGCTGCATCCTGGGGCTGTACATCTGTATCCATAAGCAATAAGGTTTGTGTGTGGCCAAGTCAGATTAGCTGATGGAATTTATTAGCTCTGGTGGAACCATTTTTAGGCAAGATGTTTTTGCAAACGGTATTTCATCATAAAGCACTGCTGTCAATCAGCTGTAGGCGAATGACTCTCAAAAACCCAACCCTAGATTGAAGGAAATGATAAGTAATTCTGCTTGTCCTAAAAGTGTTGTTTTTTCCCCTCTCATTTAATACACTGCTGGGTAAATAGTTATTGGCCTCTGGTACTGCAGAATGGGTGTGGAGGGTCATCGAGTGTCTTGCAAATGGTTTCAGTTCTGCATTTGGTAGCAAAGCGGGACGTTTCCATGAGCAACCACGACTCACCTTGCTGCATTCCTCCGGCCTGGTTGGCGGGGTGGGTAGTCAAAGGCAAATATACACCCGAGCTGCTGCTGGAGCTCTGCCCTGGTTGGAGGGGAGAGCCCTGGCCACCACTGTGTCAGACCTTCAGCGCTGGTGACCCGTGACAGATGGATCCCAGCTGAGGACCTCAGGGCCAGGTCCAAATGCAGAAAGCTGGGATTTCTCCCTGGCTGTGTGTAGGGAGTAGCTCTCCTCGTCAGTAGGAATGATTGAAACAGGGTGACTTTCCTATAGCAGGGACCAACTGTGAACTGGAGTCTGGGAACAGGTCCTCCTTGGCAGTGCTGCCTTGGCTGCGCAGCTTGGAGATTAAGTCTTTAATTGGGTACAAGGCATCAGTACGCAAATACTAATTTACATACCTGACGTATTGATGGCAAATATTTTGAGGATTGACTCAGAGAAGCAGCACCTAAATAGGGTGAGTGGTAAGAGATGAGGTGATGCATCTTTCCAAGAAGGTGTTTGATACACGAACACTCCCAACACCAGGAACACAGACACCCAGGGCTGGAAACAGCCATCAGCCAGTTTTACACTGGAAAATTAAGTAGGTGGGTTTTCTTTTGGAGTTTCTTTGGAGCAAACTCTCCATCCCTGGGAGTCTTTAATGAGAGCAAGCAGCTTTCTGCAAGACCTGCTGCAGCACGAGCCGCTGCTCCGTGCGCAGGAACCCACTGTGTGAGCTCCCAGCTTTTGCTGCTGAGCCGAGCGCGCGGCAGAGATGGAAACCCATCTCCCAGGGAGCCTGTGGGTCCATCCCAGGGGGCCAAATCACCCCCATGCCCACAGCAGGGCGGCAGCGATGGACCGTTAGCTGGGGCTGCTGTTCTCCAGGAACAGGGCTGGTTCTGGCACACGGCTCTTCCCAGCCTCCTGACGGCCTCTCCTCGTCTCTGGCTGCTTTCACCACCTCCGCTGTTTAACCACACTGTCACTTTTCTCGCCTGCTTGTTTTCAGTGTTTTCTCTGACAGTTGCTTTTTATACTGGTGAATTTTCCCCCCTCCCCCCTCTGTTGCTACCTGTTCCAGCCCTCAGGCGCTGAGCTCGGAAGTGCCTTTGCCGGGGTTTGCCCCGGCCTGTCGCATACATCATCCCGCGGAGGATGGTGTGCGTCTGTTTGGCGTTTAGTAATCGCCGCAGCTTGACGGAGCTTCTTCTGCTTCTCGTGCTTTTTCTTGTCCAAAATCATCAGCTTAAAATAACAGAGCAGCGAGTGGAGGGAGGGAAGACGATGCTCCTCGTGCCCTTGCGTGGGCTCCTCGGGTGCATGTACTGAAAACGTTGTTTGGAGACTTCCTGGCTTCAGAAACTCAGGGATGCTGGCAGTGCCCACGTGAAACAAGGGGGGTGGGCTGCATGTAGGATTCGTATAATGATGTCTGTAATCTTATCAGTTGAAAGTGAAGGTAAGATCAGTAGTGGCCAAGGCTTGTTACTGCTTAATCGTGTATCCTCCACTTCCTTGGTACCATCAAAAGACAATCAGCCTTCACTGACTGCCTTTAGGTGACCATTTGGGACCCCCCAGTGCCTAAGTTGTGAAGGTCTAGGGAAGATAATGCTCCTATCTGACACGGCTCTGCTCGCTGGGGCTGGCATGCTGCAGGACCGTGGGTTTACTTCCAAGAGCCCTTGGCTCGTCTCTGCTGACTTCCCCCAGCCCTGTCTGCCCGTAAGGTCACAGCGAGAGCGTAAACGCAAACAGCGGAGTCTCAAAGGTCTCCCCATTCGGATGGCTCTTTGCCTGTGAGACCTGTTTGATCCCAGCTCCCCTTCCCAAAGGTAGAAGTGTTGCACAACAGCACACTGGCCAGTTAAATGGAGACTTCCCAACTTTCCTCTTCTCTGGAAATATTTAGCTATCAGCTAGCGAAGGGCAGAAGGAACTTGTTTCCTGTACGATGTTTTTTTCCATCTAATAAAGTCTTTGGTTGTATGTAATTAACTCAGAGGTGATAGGGTTGTAATTACCCAGCAGAAGCCTGTGAAAAGGATTTCATGAGTCTTTATCTTGGGAACTTTGTTAATGAAGATGTTCTAAGACACATGACTTTGGCATATCCCAAAACAACCAAAGTGGTGCTTGAGCCATGCAGAGCCCTGGATGGTGGGGGTAGAGGCGTCAGAAGGCTCTGGCTTGGCCCCAGGGTCTCCCTGCAGTAGGACTTGCAGCAGATGGATCCAGTCATTGGCTTGCTGATGTTTTGGAGGTTTATTTGGGATGACAGATGTCTACCCTCCTGGTCTTTGGTTAAAACCACTGGTTTCTCTTGTTTGTCTGTTCTTGGGTGTCACTGGTGGGGCTGGGAAGGAGGAAGCCTGTGGTTAGCTTGTGGAAGACTGTAGGAAAGACTCATAAGATAACCACGTGATGCAAAATGACTGTATAGCTCTGGAAATTTCTGCAAACTTGGTATATGTATCTCGTACGTGCTGTAAGGCTGTTATTGCAGAAGTGTGGGGGTTAGCTCATGGCTTCCCCAACGGGGGAATAAGCTCAGTGGCTCTTCTTGGTATGCAACTTGCATCAGTTTGTCTTCCTCACTCTGACTGGGAAAGACTTGCTGGTCAGATGGAGATGACTCAGCTGAAATCACGTGTCGGAGCCTTCTTCGGAAGTCTTCAGACAAATGAAATCATACAATGTGCCCTTGGGTGTTAGACCCTGAATTGACATTAGAGGTTGGTGTTTGAGAGAAAGCTGCCCTGATTTTGCTCTCTGCAGCCTGAGATTTGTGCATGAGCAGTTTCCCCTTGAGTTTGTAGCCCCTGCAAGATGGACAAGATGCAGGGAGGCGAGGCACACCCTGGATGCTGTAATGTTACTCATGAGCAACACCCTGCAGCGGAAAAATGGGATTGTTTAATAATATATCTTGGCTTCTTGGGGTTTGCTAGAGGTAGTTCTTGGTCATCTTCTACAATTGTTCTTGATTTGAACTCATAAGGTCCATGAGATGCCCAAGACTTGTGTTTCACACCACATCCTTGCCTGCCTTTGCCTTCATGGCTGGCTGGAGACTTCTTGGTGGTCCACCCCACCAACAGCTCTGCAGGGCTCATTGGCAAGTTGTGCTGCCTGCTCTGTGATACAGCTGTAGGATGAGACGAGAGCTGCCTCTGAGGTCTAGCTAATGACCCATGTGTCATCTGACAGCGTTGGTGACTTCAGGTGGTGCACAGTGCTGTGGTGGAAAGGGCTGTCTTGTTAATACCTGGGAGTCCTGGAATAACAGGGGGGTGGGTAACCAGGTTAATAAATGTAAAGGTAGTTGGTGAGCAAGTTAAAAAGCTAAGCTGGTTAAATAATTTATTTGGTAATTATTTTCCCCCTGTCATTTGAGGCACTAATGGTGGAAGAATGGTTCATTGATTTGGGTAGTGGTCTACTTCTTTGGGAAAGGAGTTTGTGGTGTTCCTTGCCACTGCTGTCTGGTATAAATTTGGGCAAGTTGTTCCATCTCTCTGTCTTGTGTTTTGAGAGCAATTATAATAAATTGTGTAACCTGTGTGTCTCATGAGGGGGGAAAAATAAGTTGTTATGCTCAAAGCTGAGTACTGTTCATATTAAGAGTCAATACCCAGCAGGAGTAGTGCTAACTACGGTGTAACTGTAGTAACTACAGTGGAAAGGTTCAGTTTAAATAAGTGATTCAAATAATGATACTCGAGATATGCCAACTAGTGGGTATGATGCTCCTGTGCAGGTGGTGTGGGGACAGGCAGCATTGGTTTTACTTTGTGATAGAGGAAGTGAGTGCAAGCTGTCTTGTGCTATCACAGAATATCGTAACGAGCACTAATAGCTCTAATTTATGAACAGACAGAGCAAGTGCAACACATGTTTTTACCAGAATGGTTATCCTTTGGAATGGGCTCTTCACCTTCTCCATTTCTTGATGTCTCCCAAGCCTGGGACTGTCTTTCTGCATACGTTGTTTGGTCGTAGTTGGAATTGGTGCAGGCGTTGTGGGATGCTGATGTGGAGCAATTAGCCTGAGACAGGACAGATGACCTCCCTGGCTGAGGGAACACCAAGTTAAAAATAAATTGTACTACTGAAACCATAGGACTCATCTAACGATTCGGAGTCCATGGCCACAATGGCCCACTGTGAGGTCCCAGACCTTTCCAAATACCAGGACTGTCTGCATCCTCCCAGACTGGCCATATGCTGCAGGGTACTGAGGGGTTTGGGGCTCTGCTCAAGCCTTGCAGGCATCTGTGGCCTCAGGGATGAGAAGGGAAAATGCAATTCTGAATTGCAAGGAAAATTAAGCCCTTTAGGACAAAATTCCAGCAGGACACTTGCTGATATTTTTGCTGTGTTGTTCTTACCTTCTGCACCCTTTAATTTTAAGCCTGTCTGGTTCTTTTTTTTTTTTTTTTTTAGGTCCTGGAATCGTGAGAACTTCCAATGACTTGGCAGATCTCTCTGAACCGCTGACGTTCCGCTGCCACCTCCACCCATGCCTGTCCCTCGCCTGCTCCCTCGCCGGGTGTCAGTTCTCCAGCCTACGTGCCGAGAAGGAAAGTTAAAAAGGTAAAAGTCTGTAATCTGATTCCACAGTGACCTGTCTAATCCTGTTCCCTGGTACAGCGAGAGCTGAAATACTTGTACTGCAAAACAATGACTCGGGGAGACTGGAGAAGGAAGATGAGAATCTGCAGGGCTTTATTTTTGTTTCCCTTCCATCTTTTGTCTCTTTCTGACCAAAAGCTGTCAGCTGGAAAGTAGGGCTGGCAGGGGAGAGCTCGGGGCTGGGTGCACGGGGAGCAATGCATCGTGTCCTTCTTTAGAGGAGAAATTGGGGTTCAGGCACCCCTCGCTAAATCTGCGTGGTGGGGCTGCACTGAGTTGTCCTAGAGATGAAGGGCTCAAATGTGATGAGTTAAAGCACCGCAGTTCCACTAAGAGCTGTTATGTTGTGCTCCTTACCTGTGGAGCTCCCCACAGCTCCGGAATGTTTCCAGATTGGGCCGAAAATGAGGTTTTTGATACATGGTTGGACTGTGTAGGGAGCAGCTGAGCTTTCCAGGCTTCTCTGGGGCAGCAGTTCAGAGCTTTGCTCTGGCCCTGTCTGGTCTGTACCCGGAGTCCCAGGCTGCTGCCCTTCTAAGGCTGGGCCTGGTGTTCCCTTCCCGTTACCCTTGGGTGGGACTGGGGAGCTGAGCCCAGGCTTCCAGGGCTGTGGAGCTTCCCCGTTGCTCCTCGTGCTGTGTGTGTACACTTGTGCAAACTCCTTCAGGGACATTTTTGGGCATACAGGCTCTTTTCCTCCAGCTTGTTGTTGAGAAAAGCCTTTCCCAGTGCAGATACCACTGAACCTACTTGCCTCTGCAAACGGGTATTTTGGAAAAGCAGCAGCTTCAGATGAGAAACAGGTTTGTTTCAGTGGGTTCTGCTCTGTTGAAAGTACATGTTGTGTGAGCTGTGTGTGGTCTGGATACAGAGGTTATGTTTTCAGTTTGCTGGTGTCTTAGCGCTCGTATGTCGCTTTGTCCTCTCTCCTAGAGAATTCCCTCCTGGTGGGGCTCTGTTTTCCCTTTTACCCAAAGCTCTGGCTTGCTGCTGCACAGATTTGAACCATGCTTGCAGAGCAACCTCCAGCTGGGAACTTGTGTGTGCGGTTCCTCAAACTTTTCTTAAGTCTTGGCTGGGTTACGTTATTTCCTTCCTTATTTTTTTAGGCACAGTACCCTCCAATCCATCTGATATTGCCAACACCGTTGATGCAAGTGCCGCAGTGATGTAGGAAGGGAAGGTTTGGAGAGAGATGAAATCAGTCTGAGGTCAAGTACAGCAGTGCCGGTGGTGTGGGCATGGAGGTGACTCAGGGTGTTATCCTGCAGAAGGGGCCCCCCCTGCAGAAAGCTGAATGCTGTTACGGTTTGGAGAGGTGGTTTTGGGGTTTGAAAGCTTAGCCCGGAGCTTGGCTGACTTCTTCCAAAGCTGCATCCAGCAGAAAACACTTCTCATGGAATTCAGGCAACCGGGGCTCTGTAATGGAAAATCTGCCACACCTTAAATGCTATCGCATTACTCATGAACGCAATACTGGTAATTAACAGAGTTAAAGACCAGATTTATTGCACGTCAGTTATCACCTAACAAGTTGGCATATCTGAGCGCTGCATCAGAGGCTGGATGTGCTGGTTTCCCACCTAAGGGAAGAGAAGTCACCTGCCTCGTCACCAGTGGAGACTCAATGGAACTTGCCATGTTTAAATATCATCTTGCTCATGTACAGCAATGTGTTCAACACTGCTGGGCTGCAAGGCTATGAAGTGAAGTCCTCCACTGTAATGAGATGCAAAATCTAGTATTTTCATCAGGGTTTTGTCTCTCTGGAACCTTCTCGTGTCTCCTGGTTGCTTCTGACATCAGAAATGTTCTCAGGCTTCACCCCTCCACCCTGATCCAGAGCCGCACTGTGTAAATACTGTGCTGGAATCGAGCTCCTCGTTGCTAACCTGCAGTGAAGGCTGTGTGAATTGTGTGATTTGCAAATTCAGCTTCTTAAAAAGGAAATCTAAAGGGTGCCCTGTGCACGCAAGGTAGCCAGGTAATGTGTTTACAACACCTGGGCTTGAATTTGCAACTCACACCTAGCTTCGAGTTGCAGTTCAAATCCTATTCTTCATTTTAGTCTTTGCCCTTAAATCTTCTACTCCAGGACATGTATTTCCATTATTATCTTGGGTGCTGTCGCAGAGCTGAAGTGCTGCAGCTCATCTGTGTGCAAACACTGAAAGAGTTCCTAAATGTGTGAACTTCGCTATTTAAAAAGCAAGGAAAATCAGGTATTTGGAATCTAAAAGGGAACATAGCTTTGACTTTCTGGGTGCATACTAGGAACACTTTTGGCTTCTAAGATTTAATTTTTCTAGGTATCTGCATGCAGAAAAGTACCAGGGAACGTATGTTTGTTTGTATCATTCCATGCCTGTAATAACTCACCTGAGTTTGCTCAGGTTGGCAAAATCCGGACAGAGATGTGACATCTCCTTAAGTAGCCTGACACCTTTGCTCTGAGACTTCCAAATGGCAGAAGACCCTGAGCGCTGGGGACAAGGCTCAGGAACGTGACGTGGATGGGCTGCTTTTGGGGGTTGAAGGCGGTGGTGGCTGGAGGGAGTGCTGCGGCCTGGAAGAGCTGCTCTGCCAGTTCTTTGCAAAGCGCAGGGCTTCCCCAGCAGTGGCTGCTCAACAGAACGGGACCAAGTGCGTGGTCTGAACTCAGATCTTGCCTTTTGGATGAGCAGTGGTCTGCTGCGCTTAAGCGTTTGCTGGTGATGCGGCGAGCTGGGGAGGCTTGTCCCTCTTAGAAGGGCTTTCAGCTCCCAGGTGATGCTTGCACTGGGAGAGGCGCTGAGCTCAGAGGGAACCAGAAGTTCAGGCAGCTGCTGGCCTCACCTTTCTGACCGGGAAGCCCGTTCATCTGCGAGGTAATCTCTGGATTGCGCAGACCTGGCAAGGAGATGTGCCGGCGGAGGTGGGACGGATTGGTGTTTGAGCTCTGGTGTCTCTTAAGCTGCTTTTCTATTTCACAATGTGGTGCTGAGCTGCCCTGATGCCAATCCCAGGCTGAAGGGCTGGCTGGGAAGGGATGTACCTCTTTCTTTTAAGTAGGTAATTGGTTGTAAGCTTGGGGTGTGTTTCAATCAGGGCTGTGGTGGATCATTTCCCCGTGGAGAGTAGATCCCACAGCTTGATTCCCTGCTTAGCAGGAGAGTGCACAAAGCCGCCACAGCAGTGTGTCCTGGAAGTCAGCGAGAGGTTCCCCACTCTCTACAGCAGGAAGGACTGATGTCCTCAGGCCCCACAGACTCTCATTTCCCTCTTGCAGAACAAGCCTGGAAGCCTGGCTGGGAGCTGAGCAAGTGAGGAGTGTTCCTCTCTTGCTGCCCACCCATCCTGCCTGTGCTCCTACCACAGCTGGGACCCCCTTTCCTCCAAGGCACTCTTGTTCCTGTAAGCCAAGCTTAAAAGAAAGAGCTCTCTGTCTCTGGTAGGGGCTTGGTGGTTCTCCCTGATGGGATGTTGGCTGGGAAATGCCCTCAGAGAGGCAGCCTGGTGCTGTGCCCTGTCCCTCTGTGTGATGGAGCTCTGATAGGAACTGGCTTTATCTTCTCTGCCAATGTCCCCAGAATTTACCCCAGATATCACCCATGAGGAAGTGTTTGAGGTCCCAGGTGGTCCACACTTTTTTTTATGGTGTAATTCTAAATCACTTTAATGCTCAGGAGCTTTTCTGCTTGAAAACACCTGAAAGCTGCTGCAAGGGCTGAGTTGCGGTGGTGTTCGCTGGTGTTGCGTTCTCTCGGAAGCGCTGTGACTGCCCAGGGGTGTACAAGCGTACAAAGTTGTCTGAGAGGCTTATGATCCGAGCGCCGTGTCTTCTCCAGGCACAGGGACAAGGGCTTTTTGCAAAGAGGCGCAGAGCCTGATGCAGCTGAGGAGTTTGGTTTAGGTGCTCTTTCTCATCTCTTGAGCCGTTGTTGGCTGCCTATGCCACGTGCTATGGAGAGAGAATTGCCATTTCTACCACGCTTACGCGGGAACGCTGCCCCATTTTACTGAATTTTGTACCTACTTAATTCTAATTCTTGAGCCGATGCTTGGAGCATTGGCATTGAAGATCATGCTTTCCCCCTTGGCACTGTCCACCTAAAGCACCTTTTCTGCTCCCCAGGTGTTTGATCTGCTGGGCGGCTTTGCATTTTTTTGGTCAGACAATAAATCATGCTTTGCTTTCTTCAGATGTGGGGGAGATCTGGACAAGATTGATGACAAGGAAGGGTGGCTGATACTTCCCCCTACGGAAAGCAATTGCAGCGCGAAGCACTGAAGCAACGCAGCTACTTTCTTGTGGGATTATGTGGGATGGTAAATCAGAGTTTGTTCTCATCTTGCCACAACCCATGCGGCTGCAGCCTGGGAGGGAGATCACATCTGCCTTTGGGCTAGAGTGCTGGAGGAAAGGGAGGTGCTGTTGGTGCTGATCCTGGTGCTGCTGTCAAGGCAGGCATCCTCCCCCAGCCACTCCATCCTCTTGCTGCCTGTGCCAGGTCCCCTTGTGTAGCCCAGAGGCTTAAAGCAATGCAGAGAGGAAAAAAAGGGAAATATTGTTGAATTTCTATTTTTTTTTTTCACAAGCTGTGTTTGTGTCCGTCTTAGTGCCGAGTCTGAGCTCGGGCTCCTGCAGCTGGAAGCAGCCAGCAAGGTGTCCTGCCGTGCTGGTAGCACTCGGTCCTCTGCTGACACAGGAAGACCGGTTATATTCCATTCCCCTCCGCTCCAGCAGACAAGTGCGGGCAGTTCCCAGCTACCCATCCCGTTCCTCAAACGGGATCTGGTCATCCCTGCGTGGAAGGAATAAATTCATGTGGAGCCTGTACTGCTCTCGCTCTCCAGCCAGTGAGCCTGTCCGGCTGGAAGCGGGACAGTAGGCGATTCCCATCCCCCTGGCCCTGCAGCCCTGCTCCCCCTTCTCCCCCGCAGCCCTGCCTTGCCCTTTTGTGGAGATTTATAGAGCCGAGTGGGCTGAGAACAAATGAGCAGACATTAAGGCGATGTGTTCTGCATACTAATGACAAGATACTGCTTCTGCACCTCGGGGCAATACTGGGTCAGGCCAGTTTAGCTGTAAACTTTATTTATGTGCTTATTACATCCCAGCTGCAGCTTGCTGGCCCCAGCCGAGGGTTTAGGGATGTGTCCGGCAGTAAATTTTGTTTGTTTATTTGAAATAAGGTGCCCCTTCCCCACAGTCCTTCCTCCCTTTCCTTCTTGAAGGGGGGGGGGGGAAATCCCTTTTTTGCCATCACAGATTTGTGAGCCGTGGGGGGAAGGTGGAGTGAAGAGCGAGGAAGGAGAGGTGAAGAGCAGCTTTGGGGGGGAGCATTTGGATTTATTTAAGCCTTGCTGGTGTAAGGAGGATTTTGCCTCCTCAGCAGGTAGCAATGGGTAGAGAAGAGGCAGGATCTCTTCATCAGAGCTCTGGGAGACCAGGATTCCATCCCTGGCTCTGCCGCTGAACCCTTTGGCTGGACATGGTCAAGTCCCTTTGCCCCCAACCCCAGCTGGTAGCCTGGGCTCAGACACCCTTTTTTCCCCATCTCATTTACACCAGGGATGGGTTTTGCTGTGCTGCTCTGGCACATGCTGTGGGGAGGTGTGTTTGGTTTGGGAGAGGACTTGCTCTGTACTCCTGAGATTGGTGGAGAGATGGGCGGTGATTTATGCCCACAGCGAAGATGTTCTAAACCATTCTATTTTTATGGTATCCCCTCTGGCCTCCAGCCTGTTTCCTCTTCATGTTACATCTTGTCTCTTGGGTTTATAAGCGCTCTGGGGGCAGGGGTTGTCGTTCTCTCTCGTCCTGGCTCTAAGCTGCTTTTCTGCCTTGCTCCATCATTCAAAACAGTAAAACACATGGAGGATGTGGTGAGCTTGGTGCAGGAGCTTTGCCTGCCCCTGCTCTCATGTAGAGATGATAGGAAAGGCTGAACAGGGCAGAATTAGAACCTGTGTGTTTTTGGAGCCTCCATGAGATCCCCAGCCTGGCTGAGTCTTGCTGGTGTTGCTGTGATCTAAATGAAGGATGCCCTCTCTGGGCTGGTGCTGGGACTTTTAAGTGGTGAGCCCTTGTGAGGGTAAAGCACTGTATCGCTCATCAGTCCCGATGGCCTCTGATTCCTGGGGCTGGGGAGAGATGGATACAGTCAGCTAGAGCAGGGGAACAGCTGCATCACAGCTGGAAATGAGCTGGGTCAAGGCACAAGTGCTGGCAGGGATATCTGGGGAGGTGGGTGGAAGAGGCTTTGTAGACCCCATCACCTGTCTGGTGAATCCACCTCCAACATCTGTTGGTGTCCAGCTCTAGGATGTGGCTCTGTGATGTCGTCTGCTGTCAGATAAGCCTGGCTGGGAGAAAAATTCAGCTTACCAAGCAGGCAGAGACTCTCTGTACCCTCTGTGCTGACAGATTTCAACAATAACCATGTTAAACATCTAGCCCTGCTCATTTCCCATCCATGAGGGTCAGAGTTTAGGTTGGGATGGGGCACCGTGTGCCTTGTAGGGGACCAAAAACTACAGCCTGAAAAAAACCAAACCCAAAAAACATCACCACCAGTCACCTAACCCACCCCCCCACTTCTTTTTGCTCACTGGACAGAAAACTCTATCCCTACCAAGTCTCCCCAGGTGGAAGCTGTCCCATCACCGCTGCTCCCCATTGCCACGTAGTAGAGCTGAGCTGTATTTAGGGTGGCCTTGATTTCCCAGGCTCTCTCGCCTGGCAGGGGCTCCAGACATCCCTGAGGTGATGGACCAGGTCCTGGGGCGAGGCAGGACAGAGGCAGTGGGAGGAGGGTCTGGCTGCCGCGGGATGCGTCTGGGGGCCCTGGCAGGAGGGCTGCTGGAGCGGGCTCCTGGCTTGCAGCCTGCTCTCTCAGCCGGAGGTAACAGGCCAGCCACAAATGCTGAAGAGGAGATCAACAGGGGGTAGAAGAGGGATGAAAGAAAACAACCTTCAAAAGAACATGCCCTGTTTCTCTTTTTTTGCCTTTTTTTTTATTGAGGGGAAAGGTACTGGACTGGTGAGGACTTGTAATGAGCCTTCCTCTGGGAAAACCCTTCTTCTGCATTGAATCCAGAAATGCCCTTGCTCGATATCTATCTATCTATCTATCTATCTATCTATCTATCTATCTATCTATCTATCTAATCTGCGTTTGCGTGGCGTTACATACTGCTCTGTTGTTCCTGCTCATTCCAACACCAGAAGACTTTGCAGCTCGTAGGCATGTTGTCTGCCTTCCAAGCCAGCCTCTGGAGGTTTGTCTCCACTCTTCATTCCCAGCTTGCTCCTGTCCACCACTTCTCTGATAGAAAATAATTTTGCACCTGATGTCAAGGTTCTAGACGTAGAAGTAGGAAGGAATCGCTCTGTGCCAAGAGTTTTCTGCATGTGCCGCTTTAAGAGGTTGCCTGTTTCGGAGAGCGTTGCCGCAGTGTGTGGTGTCCTGGCGTGAAGGTTGGTGGTACGACTGTTGACTTAACTCAAAGATGAACCCTGTGCCACTTCTGCCATAAAACCTGAAGTTTGATACCTGTTTGAAATGGGCTGTTGGGCGATTTTGTCTTGCCCGCTGCTCTGCAGTGCTGAAAACTAGGAGGCTGGAAGTCTGGGGTCACTGTCCCATACTTGACTGCCTTCTCAAGTACAAAGAGCTCCATTTCTCCTGCAGTGGTCATGTATGAGTCTTCCCAATGACTTAAATAGAAATTTGGCAGGATTTGTGTGTAATGAGCCCCTTATTTTTATATCCCGTTTGCTCTTAGATGCCCTACGAATTGGTTACTTCTCTAGGTGCTCCCAGAACTCAGGGTGTTTTGGGAAGTGTCTGGGGGGGCTGTTTTACCCCCCTGTGCACTGTAGGCATGGACACAAGCCCTGTGCAAGAAATGGTCTGGTGGTTTTATTGGAGAGATACCTCATCCCTATGGTGCTGTTGAGACTTGTTGGCTTCCCAGTCAAACCCTTGGGTGACCCTGCTTGGGGGGGGAGGAATGGAGAAGGAGGGGCACAGTTCAGGGCAGGATTACAGCATCAAGGACCTGTGGTGTGCTGATGGATGGCACTTGATGGACAAGTGGTGGTGGGACACACTCCTGATTTCTGCAGAGTCCCCAGGAAGGAGAGCCCTGCTCTCTAGCCACTCCTCATTAGCGGTTTAGAAAGCTCTAATTGAGGTTTTCAGTTTGCCACTCCCAGGGCTTTGGCTCAGAGCCTCCCATCAGCTTGTGTTTTGAGCATGAAGCTGTGTTTTCAGGTGAAACCCTACCCCGGAGGAGGCTCTCCTGCTCCCCTCCCTCCTTGGCCAGCCGAGGGCTTGTGCTTTCCGAGCGGATGTAGGAGTTCCCTCCTCATGGCCTTCAGGTAATGTGCCCACCTGCAGCCTCTGGGTCAAACTCAAACCTGTTTCTGCAACAGCAGTTGCAGAACTAGGCTGGGTTTGCAGGAACACCGCTTTCCAGCAAATCTGCCTTGTTCAAGGAAACCTCCTGGCACCCCCTTCCCCTTGAAGCCCCAGGGGCTGTGCCTGGATAGGGATGGCTGGGCATGGATTAACCCTTCCAGCTTGGCTTGTCCAGCAAGTTCAGACATCCACCTGGGTCCGTGCCCGTCTGGTGCAGGGGTGCTGCGGCTGTGCCCGTAACCAGCTCTGCATGTCCTGGGCTTCAGGAGGGGGATGTGCCACTCGAGTTAATGTATTTTGGAGAGGGAAGTGGTCTGCTTTGTTGGATACAGCCTCTCAGCCCCGCTGAAGGGAGCTTTTAGCATGCAAATGCACTTTGCCTCATGCTTTTTAATGTTTTACTTCTCGTAATTACCGAGACTGGTTGTAATTTTTGGACGTGGCCGGGTTTCCGAAAGCAGTTCTCGTTGCTGGTGAGGCTTGATTTCTGCCCCCTCCCTTTTTCCGTCTATCAGGTTGAGGGAAGCAAACGAGTCACCCCGGATAATGTTAGTGCTGGAAAGTCCTGAGGTGCAATAGCGAAAAAAACCTGGGTTAACCTTTGAGTGTTGTTGTATTATATTTTGTTGTTGTGCTTCTTAATACAACTTTGCTGGGAAACAATAAACACTTTGGGCCAGAACAGATCATCAGCTGCGTAAGCCGCTGGAGCAGGTCCAGTGGAGCTGTGAGGCTTTGCTCTCGGCAGAGGCTCCTGCCCCTCCAGCCGCCCAGGCGCCCGTTGGACGTGACGCCTTTCCATGACACTCCTCATAGACGTGAGCTTTCCAGAACTCCAGCTCTTAACCCTGAGCCTGGATTGCAACACCACCGCTCTCCCCAAAACCAGGAAAATATCGGTGCAAGCTGTCAAGATGTTATCGTGGTGGTTGCACAATACGCTATTCCATAGAGGGCTTTTTTGGGGAAGTGGGGTTTGAGATGTGCTGTCTGTCCATCTCTCTGTCTCGCTGTCAAGAACCAAGTCTCTCTGGGTAGTGTCAACAAAACTTGCTGGTGTGTCAGAGGTATGAAATTCCAGCAGGCTGTGTGTGGATAGCTGAAGGCAGAAGAGAAGGTCCTAGTCGAACCCTTGCTGAAGGGAAGGGTGCAACCCTATTTCAGCTCAAACCTACCGGGCATCAGAGAATCAAAGCATGATGTGCCCCAGTGCAGAAAACCAATCTTCGTGGGTTTGCCTGCTCTCGCTTTCTGCTTTCTCCCTGAACGCTTTGGCTCCAGAGCATCGGGAATCTCAGCTTTCAGAAAAACCCAAGCTCTGACTCTCAAGCTTATGGAGAGAAGCATGAAAATGCGACTCTCCAAGGACCTGAAGCTTGCAAAACTCAGCAACGCTTGCAGGAAATTTGGCTCAAATTTGGTCTCTGGCAGTCGGGAGAGATAGACGTGGTGTCGGAGTTTGTTAGGAAATTTGCACTTGAGTGTTATGCAGATGGATAATTTATCTGCCCATGGTCTGTGTGGACTTGTGACAGGGTAGGCGCTGTGCGAAGCGAGTCGCGTCGGGCAAGCGGCTTCTGATGGAGCTGTACAGGGTGGGTTAAGTGATTCGCTGCTAACTGAAATGTGCTGTTTCCCCGTTGTTCCTCTGAGTGGGGTTTCAAGCTCCTGTCAGAGGCCGAGGGTCCTCCAGCCCCTTCCCCAGGGTGCATTTTGCAAACCAAGAGGAGATGATGGTGCCTGCCCTGAGGAGCAGGTGGGGAGGGGGAAGAGGCGCAAGGAGGTGAAGGGATATGCTCATGCTCCGTGGGAGAACCGGGATGAGGAGTCAGCTGTAACTGCGTGCCCCGGGATGCCACGCTGGCTGGCAAGGGGCCGGGGCTGTAGGTGCCTGTACTTCAACTGCATTACCAATTTCCTGCTCTTCACAGTTACTGGCTGCACCATCTCCATGCTGACCTTGCTCTTGTTTAACTTGGCTTTTGCTGAGGCTGCTGCGTGTTCTTAAGTGATGGATTTTTACCTTCGTGCCAGTTGGTTTGGGGGAAAGGACACGGCTTCACTGACTTGTATGGGTTGTGGGTCTCTCTTCTAAGGCTCTGAGAAAAAATATCCTGGAGTGCTTTCACCCTGTAAAATATACCCTAGCAGGTATTTTCTGTCCCTATCATGTTAGTGAGCCGGCACTAAATAAGCTGGGATTGTGCACAAGGGCAGCAACAGGTCCTGACTTCTCTCTCTTAGCGTGAGTGTTTCGCTGAGGCACCCAAATGAGTCGTTTTCTTCTGTTGCTGGTGCTCTTCCAAGGCAGTGCAGTCCTGAGTAGACTGAGATCCATTTGGAGCTGCATCTCTGAGGGATGACACTGATTACAGGCCTGAAGCTGTGGGGGATGGTAAGGGTTGGCCTTCTAACAAGGTGAAGGTTTGGAAGAGTGACCCTGTGGGTGCTGGTGCTTGCACAGGGCTCCCAGAGGGATGACACCTGTCACACTGATGGTCGAGCCTGTCCTCTGGGAAAGCTGCTTGCTCCAGGGACGCCCCCAGCACAAGTGTGTGCCGGAGCTGGGCACCCTGCTGCACAAGTGCTGACCTGAGCCCAGTCCTTTGATGCAACCTGTGACAGGAGGGGGATGAAGAGAGAAGAATAGCTCTATCTGCTGGGCAAAGCTGCTAGGGATGGTGCTGGAGAGGATGAAAGGGGAGAGCTGCCATCGTGGTGGTGATCACAGGCAGCCCGAGGGGCTGTGTGGGCAGCCGGGTCATGCGGGCAGTGACTCGGACCCACAGGATGCTTCCCCCCCGTCCTGGTCCCTTTTGAATTTGCAGTTTCCAGCTTAGTGGAAGCAGGAACAGAGAAAACCCTAGCGAGGCTGAGCTGGCGGCCGCAAACAAAGTGCTTAAAAGGATAAAGGGTGAAAACAGCTTTTTGGTGTCCTGTTGCCTCGTCCAAATTCCCCACGAGAGCGTGGTGGGCGTGTGGTGGAGCTCGCCATGGCGCCGCAGCAGGGACCAGCCCTGCGTACCCCGAGTGCCAAATGAAGGGGGACGGTGCATCCTCCTGATGCCTGGGCAGCAGGGACTGTGCTGGCTGGTTGAGCCACCGGCGTTTCAGATCGAATGATTACGGCCACCGTGTTCATAGCTCAGTGAGTGACCACCAGCTGCCCCTTGCCCCGGGCATCCCTCTGTGCCGGAGCAGTTGTGCTTTGCAGGAGGGTCCCCAGGTGCCTCTCCGCCCCTCCCCGGGCGTTTTAACTTGTTTCCTTTCGGCGGAGGAAACATGACTTTTCCCATTGATGGAATTCAACCCCGACAATGCCGAGTGACACAATTTCCCACTCTGGGCATGCCATCGCGCTGCAGCCCGATGCTGGGTAGCCCTTTTCGGATCCATCTGCATGACAATGCGGCGGTCTGTGCTACCATTAGCTGCCCTTTTGCTATTAGTACCTAATGAAAATGTAACCATATTTAACCCCCCACAGTCCGAGATTAGCGAGAAAGGGGCCTAAGTGGATTTAATTCTTTTGTATGGTGAGCATCAAACTCTCCATTTTGATTGCCCTGTCCCCTCTTCCCCTCTCCAGCGGGAGAGGGAGGCAGGAAAGCTGTGTAAGGCTAACTCTATCCTCTCAGCTGTCCCCGGCACAATGGGCAAAGTATCTTTTGTGGCATTAACGGCTTTGGCTGGGGGCTGGGGGGAGCCGGGGTGGAGAACAATGTGTGAGAAGCTGAGACTGTGGGTTTCCCACACGGCCCAATATGTCTCCCCGCACCCCCCTCTGGGACAAGCAGACCTGCAGCAGCCCAGCCCACAGCTGATCCTGGCTTGATTGGCTTCCCCCCACCCCCTATTTTTTTTTTTCCCCTCCTTCCTTCCCCCCTCATTGTGCTCTCGAGAGATGAAAATCCTTTCCTGGCGTGAAAGGAGAGGCGTGCCTTCGATCCCCTCCCTCGGACGGACCCGGCATGTCATATGACGGCCAAATCCACCGGATTAGTGTGTGTGTGTCTGCATGCGTGTCCCGCCGGGGGGCTGGAGGCGGGGGGCGGGATGCCCGATATCTATATTCCTTCCCTTCCCCCTCTCTCCATATTGATTTCTGCTGGAATATTTATTCATTGCACCTGCTGGCTGCTGGCCTCCTGCTGCCCACCCGCCTTTCCCTGAGCTTTTGAAGATCCAGCCTTGGGGCAGGGGAGCACAGTAAATTCTTGACCCATCTCCCATTCCCCTGTGTTCTCCCAAATCCAACGCCAGTGGTGTGGGGCAGGTAAAGGAGAGATCGCCTTGGCCCCGTGCAAGGGAAGGGTCTTTGCACGAAGACGGGATTGCTCCAAGGAAGGGCTGCTTGGCTGGAGTCTGGTGGATGGCACAGCCCTCGGGCAGGTGTGGGGTTGGGGCTGGCTGGCTTGCTCTGCTCTCACCAAGGTTCTGCAGGACCAGGAATGCAGCCTGGCCCCCAACCCTACCTCGGTAGAGACCCCCGTGTGCCCCAACCTGTCACGGGTCCAGACAAGTCGGGCACGGATGGGAGGACAGTCCTGTCATGTTTGTCATTACTTGTGGGAATCCTGATGTTAAGGATTTGTGCTTGTGGGAAGTAACCACTTACAGGGTCACCTCCTCCGTCCGCATGGGAAGAACTGAGGTAGGGAGTTCTTTATCGACGGAGCCAAGAACAGCATTTAGTACCGCTTAATTCCTGCTTCTGTCCCAAATTCACAACTGTCTTGGTTTCCCTTCAGGTTTTTTTTGATGTGCGCTGTGTCATTTTGTACTGGAATTCCTGCTTTTTCCAAGAAAACAGTTTTTACAGACCCCACCAGCCAAACCAACATCTCCCTCCCATCCTCGGTGTGAGAACTTGCATTCTCTTGGAGGAAGTCTGCCTCGGTTGAGATGGGTTTAGCACCTGGGGCTGCAGCCTCCAATCTGTTTCTGGGTGCACAAAGGCTTGCTTAGCAAGGAGAAAAAACTGTGGGGTAAGGACAGGGATGAGGTGATGCTCTGGGTCAGTGTGTGGGGGTCTGGCAAGTGTCAGCACCTGTGTAATGAAGGGGCAGTGGTGCCACAGCCCGGGGCTGAATGAGATGGCCTGTCCTTGCAGGTAGTTTGGTCTTGCTGCAGGTGAGGTTTGAGGTGTTACACACTAAATGTGGAAAACACCTTGTTTCTAAGGAAAAACCAGAGTGTGTGCAGTAGCCAGTCTGCTGGTCCATGCTGAGCCCAGTGGGTAGCACTGGGGCACGGTGTGGCTGGCTGTCCCTGGGGACAGCGAGCCAGTGGGGATGGGCATGGAGGCAGATGGCTGTGGTAGCCGCTGTTACCATGGTCAGTGGCCAAGGGGAGGCTGGCAGGGACGGTGGTCCGGCTGTCGGTCGGGGTGACTGCTGCTCCGGAGGGATACAGGTGAGCAGCACTGTGGCTGGGTTTGTCTCCTCCAGCCATCTTGCTGCGTTGCCCCAAGGCTGGCACGTCAGAGCACAGGGCTGATGGGACCCCACTGAGGAGATGCTCCACCTTGGTGACCTCAGAGATGCCCCAAATGGAGGGTGAGCAGGGATGGAGACCAGGCCCTGGAGCAGCAGGAGCTGCTCCGGACCGGGAAGGCTGTGGTCCTCAGCGGGACATAGAAGTGAAGTGCTACAGGCTTGGGCGGGAGGAGAAGCGTGCGAGGGGGTGGGGAGCATGGGGGGGGGGGACGGAGGGGGCTGCTGCTTGTGTGAATGTGCCCCTGCTCATTGTTCTGGGGCTTTATTCTCCGGGCCTCGATGGGACCGATTTAGAAATCCTAATCAGGGAGCAGTCTCCTCGCCTCCCGAGTGTGACACAACTCGAGCTGCTCCCGGGCGCCTTTGTTCCCTAATGACAGCTGACTTCATGGAGCAGTGGGAACAGTTTGAGCATAACTCCGCACCGCGGGGCTGGCAGCTGCAGCCTTAACTCTTTCTTGCCCACCTGCGTGGCGGGACGGGGGAGGTGGTGGTGGGGGGATGCCTGGGAGGGAAGCGTAGCCGAAATGCACGTAGCCTGTGCAAGGATGCTCGGCTTCACCTCTGGCACCTCTCCTGAGAGCGACGGCGGCAAAGGGGGACTGGAGAGAGTAAAGCTACAGGCCTACAATTCCATGGTAGACGAGGGGGGAGGAAGGAGCAAAGTAACTTTCCAGGGGCTATCACTGCTGTGTGGCTATTTTGGGTGCCTGCTGCAGGTATTCGTTGGGAAACAAGCCCAACCCAGGGTGGTGCTGCTGCCTTGGAGGAGGGAGGCTGAATTTCAGAAACTGCATGTCCAGTTTTGTTGATGCTTTGAGTGTTGGAGAATGTCTGCGGCCCCGGGTGAGCGTGAAGTGCTTCTGCGCTGGCTGTGGGGCATTTACCTCACTTGCATTGAAAGTAAAAGGCATTGAGTCACTCCAAGATGTTCCCGGAAGAGATTTCTGGCTCAGCCAGCAAAGAGCTTGCTCTCAAGCGTCATTCTCCCTCTTTTGGCCTCGGATTCTTCCCTGGCAAAGCGGCAATGTCCGGCACACAGCTGTGTTGTTTAGCATTGGAAATGTGCTTGGTGATGCTTGCTGGGCCAGTGCTAGCAACGGTTAAACCCCTCTTCCCCCTCTCTGTTTGTTGTCAAACCACTACTCTGACCTGGGAAAATACTTCTGGAAAATTACCCATATTAAAGGGGGCCGAGCTGGGAGAGGCCAAGCTGGCTTGGCCTGATGGATCGCTGTCCTCCTGTGCCGGGGCTCGGTGCTCAATTCCCAGCCAGCATAGGCTGCGTGAGCCCTCGGTGGGCTCTTCCCTCGTCAGCTCCGGAGGGCCCAAGGAGCAGATGGGTCTGTACCGTTTTCCCAGCACCTGTGTCCCCTCTGCCAGTCCCAAATCACGGCTGCCCATGCTTGGCCAAGGTCTCCCTGGCGACGAGGCCACGGGATGCTGTGCAGTCCATTTGTCACCAATTGTCACTGTTTTGTTCTGCCTTGTATGTGCACTCGATTGTGTCACGGGGGAGGTGAGGAGGGGCAATCAGGCCTTGTCTAATGGGCTGCGGTCTCCTGCTGCGGGGAAAAAACGAGGGTCTGCCTGTGGAGGGAAAGGGAAGGGCAGGCGGGAGCATCCCAGGTACTGCGGGGATGGGAAGGCTCCTGGGCAGGCAAAGATCCTTGCATCCTTTAGGAAAGAACTTAGGCCAAGGATGAGCTCTCTGCAGTGTGGCTGTATCCCTGTGAAGTAGGGGGTGTCAGGGGATGTCAGCCTTTCTTTTCCTTGTAGTGCTGGCAGGGCAGTCCAATGCCCCCCATCACCTTCCACGGTGATGTTCACCCTGTGGGATGGCGTTTGTTCTCCCTGGGTCTCTCCTCATCCAAAAGGAGGCAGGTTTCCTGCAGGACAAGCCCACCCTGGGGTACCCTTCAGCAGTAAGGTTTGGGAGCTGCAATGCCCCTGGGGAGGGTCTGTCCTCCCAGGGGAGGGTGAGGTAGGCTTCAGGCTGAAGATGGATTAACACCTCTTTCAGCCTCCAGCTTCTGAGCACTTCTTACTGCCCCCATGTGTGTTGCTGAAAGGGATTTTATTTATTATTTATCATTATTATTGATTTTATTATTATGGATTTTGGTATGCCTCTGTCAGCATACGTCATTTTTTGGCTGAATATGTGACCTTGTACTAAACTATATACTTTATTTTTTCCCCTCTGCCCCATCACCCCCAACTTACCCAAAGTGGCATGATTTATCGCTCCCTGCTGGCTCCACCAGCCCCCTCTTTATCTTTTTTGCCTTCCATCTTAAAGAGCCACTGGGAATAGTTCAAAGCAGAGCAGTGGCCAACTCTGAGTGTCAGCACCCACACTCAGGGCTTTTTTTTTTTTCCCTGTAAACCCTTAATTCAGACCAGGCTGGCCAAAATGTTTATGGGAATTCAGGGAAGCTGCTCAGCATCGCTGTGAGGAGGTTGGGAAAACCTGGGCAGTCAACCCCAAACCAGGCAAGCTGAGGCTGTTCCAGTTTGGCTTCCAGACCTGGAGTGTGGTGTGAAATGCCACAGAAGGAAGGGAAAAGAGGGTGTCCTTGGCAAAGCAACTGAAACTGCCAAGCTTTTCCAGCGTGTGGGATCTGGCAGGTTTCTTTCCTTACTGCCTGGTGGTCATCAGTCCATGTCTCCAAACCACCATGTGGTTCAGCTCACGTGGCTGCATGGGCAGGATGGCTCTATGATGGTACCCTGGATCCCTGGGTTGCTTTTAGGTAGGATTTTTTGGGTGTTGTGCCAGTTGCCCACCCAGGCTTTGCTGTCTCTGAGCCTGGCAAGAGGCTGCTGCTTGAATGGGCCCTTTGTGGTGGTTGGATCCAGTTGTAACGTGGCCAGGAGAGCAGGTTCTGGCCTGGAAAATTGATGCTAGTGCTGTTGATGGAGGAGAAAGATATTCAGGGAAGAGTGGGAGGATAAGGTGAGGTTGGCTGAAGGGTTTGGGGGTTGTGAGATTTTCAGTGATCCCTCTAACCCCACCATCCACCAACATCATTCTACCCCCTGGTGAAGACTGGGCACTGTTTTGAGACAGGACTGTAGGGCAGCCCCTCATCCAGAGAGGTGGTGGGGTCCCTGGGAAGGGCACAAAGGTCCAGGAGCTTCTACAGAAAATGAGCATTTTTGGCTTTGTGTTGTAACTGCACAACGCAGCAGGGCAAGTAGGGGAAGGACTTCGAGCAGGGAGAGTTACAGGGTCCCAAGGGACTGTATTTCTTCAGTCTTGGGCTTTTATCTAAAGGAACTGGGGTGAAATTGCTCCTCACCATGCTGCGGAGCAGAGGTGGGTATCTGCTTGGCTGCAGCGAAGGGTCTGGAGCTGTGCACCATCAGGGAGAGGTTTCCAGGTTGGCTCTTGCCTGTGAGGGGGCTTTGTCAGCTTGCTACTGGCTTGCAGTGAGAATCCCCCATCCATCCTTCTTGCCATGCACCCACCCCATCCTTGCACCCCAAAACTCACCCCTGCAAGGCAGGTCTCTTCCTTCAAAGCACAAACTGCGGACCCTGGTGCGCCCATCCTCTCCGGACAGTTGTTTCCAGCATGTATTTGTTCAGGGGGAGGGCCGGGGGGGCTGCTCCCTTCCTCCACCTGGCTGCTCGCCACGGTGGAAGGGGAAAGAGCATGTAACTGCTCTGCCTCGGGGGCAGTTTTGTCTCCCTTTTGGTCTGGGGTGAGCAAGGCGTGGGGCTGGAGGAAACCAGGCCCTGACACTCCTCGGTATCTAAGGCAGGGCTGAATGCAAGCAGCTCAGGAAGCTGGAAGGTGTGACTTGTCATTAAGTGCATCGGGGTCTTCAGGGTATCTGAAAGGGAACCAGATCACTGAGTCACACCGTGTGTTACTCGCGTACTTCGGGGTGTCCTCTGATTAATCGAGATGGAAGGAACCTCTCCTCCCCACCGCTTTGCCCTCTGGCGTTGCATATGTGACTTGGGGCCTCTTTCCCTCATGTTTTGGAGAGTTTGGGGACCCCTGCAGATTGGAGACACATCCATGGCGTGTAGATGGTCCCCAGTGGCTCGCTCTGTGCCATGGGGCTGGTGTGGGGGCCCTTGGTGTGCAGGGTGGTTGTGGGGCTGGGGGCACTGCAGCAATGGGAGAAGGGAAAATGGAGTTCGGCTATGATTAAATTCAGAAGAGAGGAAATAGGATTTATATGGACTGTTTTTTAAAGCTTTAATAAAAGAAACAATGCTGATGGTGAGCTCTGCCAGCCTGGCAACCCAGGCTGGGATTTCTAGCTGCAACTCTTTTTCCTCAGCAACCAGGTGCGTTACTGGAAACTTGCTTTCTACCTGAGCCAAGCTACTCCCATCCCGCTGCTGCCAACCCTGGTGCAGGCTGCCTGGGCTCATCACTGCTTTTCAGGATCTCAAAGCCCTGGGTGATACCTGCCGCAATGGCTTTCCATCCCTTTGGGCTTTCTGCTCCTGCCAAAGACGGCTGTTTCTCAAATTCCTTCTCAAACCATGGGCGGATCCGTTCTCACAATACCTCCTCTGCGAGAAGGAAGTGTCAAAGATGATGCAAATGGGTTTTGTCAAAATATTTTTGGAGGGAATAAAAATAGCTCTTGGACCAAAATCTATTTCTGTTCCCGGGAAGGAGTGCTTGTTATGGCTGTTTTCTACAGGTGCTGTCAGAGCAGGGCTGGAAACTGGAAATGCTCTGTGATGCCTTGCTTTTCAGATGAAAATCAGTTGGTTTCCTTCCCACAATGGTAGAAAAAGCATTGGGAAGAAGGGGCTGGTGGCTCTCTCGGATGCAGTGGAGTCTCTGCCTCAGCTTCTGGCCGATCTCTTCCCTCCATCCCAGGGCGGAAAACTCACCGGTTAGATTTCAAAATTGCTTTTGCAAAGATAATGGGAAAGCATCTGTCTGTAATTGTCCTAACTGTGCAGGCAGAGAAGTGTGTGCCCCAGGATGTCTGCGCAGGCCTGGCAGCGGATGCCCAGCCCCAGGGCCGAGGGTGCCCTCCATGTGCCGAAGGGGAGGTAGCACCAGCCTGGGGGCTGAAAGTGCCTCCTTGTGCAAAGCCCATGAGCAGCTGATAAAAATGCATTTTGGGTAGGAGCTTTGTAGCCATTTTTTCACTTGTTTTTCCTGATATTTGTCTCTTTTCCTTTTGAGGATGGGTTGGGTTTTGTTCTAGCTCAGCAGTGTGTTCCTGCAGGCAGGTTCCCTGTGCCTCCCCCAGCTCCCTTGTTGCAGGCAGAGGGGCAGTGGCTCCCTAGCTTGCTGGCACTGTGTGTACAGGGTGGTTGTGTCATCCTGGGAGAGACAGCAGGATCCCTGGGGGGATGTCAGGGCCCTTCCTGGCATTCAGCCACACATCCGTCTTTGTGACCACCCTTCGAGGGCCATGCCTGGTGTACCTGTCCATACGGATGTACAGGCAGGCTGAGGGCAAATACTGTAACTCCAAAGAGCTGTCTGCATCCCAGGCTTCCCAACCCCAACTGCATACGAACATTCCTTTTTTCCATTTGCTTCTGCCTGGGAACCTTGCTGCACATCCCTCGCTGGCTCACAGAAAGGGTTTTCAATATGGACCAGTTCAGGGGAGTTGAAGCTCTGCGTGACCATTGTCCTAGCTCTGTGACATCTCAGGATGAGCACTTGTCTGGTGAGAGAAGACAGGCTGTGATGCTTATCTGGGAGAGCTGGACAAGTGGTTTCCAGTGTGTACATCTCACTGAAGAAATGATGGGCAATGGCTGGCTTGGCCAGAGGTCTGAGGAGGAGTTTCATGCCACAGGGAGGTAATATTTGGGTTTGAGGAGCTCACCACAGATTGATGCTTGAGTTACCCTGCATTGCAAGCACTAATATTTCCATTGATGCCGTGGTGTGGAGGGAGGCTGCTGGGGGTTTGATGCTGGAGGAGGTGGATTTGCATTTCCAGCTGTGGGAGCACAAGTCCGGCTGATGGGTTTATGTGCAAGTGAAATCCTGGCTCCTGAGCACATGGATGCTGCCGGGAGAGCTTTCTGTGCACGTGGCCTCGTGGAGATGACGGTAAAGAGGAGGTCCTGAAGGACGTGGGCTGCCAGTGTTGTGCAGCTGCTCTCCCGAGAGCCGGCTCCAGGAATCCGTGTTTGCTTTGGCTGCACGCTTCCTGCAGAAATGGTAGTAATACAATGCTCTGGGAGGAAGGAGGGTAGAGAGAGGAGAGATCTTGTGTGTTTCCAAACATGATAGCGTGCCTCGTCCATGTGGAGCCGGAGCTTTTGGGACACTCTCCCATAGGGGCGCAGCCTGGGCGTGTGACTGAAGCACGTGGACCTTGGGGATCATCCCTGAGCAAAAAGCTTGCAGGTTATTTGAACTGGCCTGGTTGGAATTTTACAACCCAAGCTTGATCCTCTCTTTCCTGAAGCCTAACTGATTGTTTTCTGTGGAGAAAAGACTAGATGTGAATTTTCTGACTTTCAGCTGTGAACATGGTTTCTCTTCCATCCTTCCCTCTTCCTTTTGGTTTCCCTTTTGCATCTTCTTTCACTTTTTTCCCCTCTGTTGTCTCAGTAAAGGAGAAAATTAATAAAGGTAAACCAAAAATAATCCCCAGAACTGAAAAAGCAAAAATCAAGAAGCTGCAAAGGTTTGAAAAATTTTCATTTGGTTATTTTTTTTAATTGAAAATGAAAAATATTCCTTTATTGGAAGAGCTGGCGGTTTGATTCCTGTCCAGAACAACACCACTGACCTGCTGCTGCTTCTGGTTTTGCTCAACAGTCTTGAATACCGAGCAGGGTTGTCATCCCTTTCAACAGGGGTGGCTGGAGGTAGTCTCGGAAGAAAAGCTGTCGCTGTCTCTGCCATTTAGCTTCCCTGGAGAGCTCGGGGAACAAAATCACATGCTTTGGAGAAACCCCTTGGGATCAGGACCTCCACACCCCTCAGTTGTGCTGACCTCTCTCTACTGATGATTCAGGAAAAGGGAGTGCAGCTAGGCTAGGGCAAGACAAGCCTGGGATAAGCCTGGTCCAGGGAGTCTGCACACTGCAAAAGGCTTAAAACTGGGAATTGAACCTAGTTTTGTCTCGATTTCCAATCTCCTGACACCCCTGTGGTGTCATCCTTGCCATGGAGACACCTCGGGCTTAGGTGGTTGCTGACCATTCCAGTCACTTTCCTTGCTCAGTGCCAGTCTCCAGGAGCAAGAAAGGAGCTGAAACAGTAAATGAAAAAGGGAAAGCTTCTCCTGCTCATTTTTCAATGGTGTTTTTATGTCTGGTGCCCTGTATGAGCAAAGAAAACGGTGACCCATCTGTTTCTAGCACCATTAAAGGCATTTGACTGCATGTGGCCCTCAAAAATAAAATAAAAATAGGACCCTTTGGTCTGAACATGTCAAATGCTCTTTCATCTTAGACGACCCCCAGCCGGGACCATATCCTCCTAAAGCTGAGAAGCAGGAGTGGGTTCCCACCAGTGTTCATTCTGGCAAAGGCATCTGCCCTCTTCCCCTCCCCATTTTTTTTTTTTTTCCCCCCAAAAGAAGGAAGTTAGGCACTTGAGGTTCACGCTGGCTGCTGACCTCTGTGCGCTGCTCCCCTGGATGACTTCTCCGGCTTCTTTCCTCCCACTCAGCAGACTTCTTTGGGAGTGAAGAGGTTAAAGCCTCTTTAACAAGTGTTCGGAGGAGGGAAGCATGTTTGACATGCTTTAGGACCAGACTCGGGGAGGGCTGTGCCAGCAGGATGCAATTAATGACTGGGAAGGGAAGATTGCTACAATATGGGGTTGCTTTCTCCTCATCCCTGTCTGTCTTGCTGCTCGAAGCTGTAGTCTGCGTTGCGTCCTGCTGGGAGCCCGTGTAGACTTACGGAGACTCGCCTCTGCGAAAGAATCGGCGTGGTGTTACCTCTGCTAATTTGGGAACGGTGCACCTACGTGGAGAAAGCTCGGGTGTAACTTCAGGCTTTGGAAACTTCTGCTAATTAGAAGAACATTATAAAGGTTGCTCGAGATTCCTATGTAGCTTTTTCTGACATGAAAGCTCATTTTATTTATCAAACTCCAGGATAGTGTAAGTCCTGCTGTGTTGGAAAAGGGAAGAAAAGGATTTTAATTTAGGAGAAAAGGCTCATTATTTCCTTCATAAAATCTTTGAAGTGTTTTGTACATTTTTTTTGCCGTTACGGGGGGTTAATGCTGATACAAGGTACTCTGGCGCACGCCGTCTTCAGCGCGAGCGCAGGAGCGCGGGGCTGGCTCGCTGCCCGCTGTCTGTGCAACTGCGCCGGCTTCTGGGAAAGAACCGGGGCCAGATGTGCAAACCTGCCCGAGTCCCGAGGGATGAGCAGGGGCTGTGTGCAGTGACTTGTGGAGAGGATTCCCGGCCAGCTGAGGCAGCTCCAGCCTTGCTTGGCGGAGGAGCAGGAGAAGGAAGGTGTCAGTTGGGGCTGTGTTGGAAGTGCTTGTGTTTCAGGTGTCCTACAGAGGATGTGGGTCTCTTCCCAATCCCAGGGCAAGAGCCCATTTGGTAGCTCATCGTACTCATACTGTGGAGGCAGTTGGTTTATTGGCTGCTGTGATGACAACCACGATGTTGCAGGGACACGATGCTCTTGCAGGGAATTGGGGATTCTTGTTGTGCTGTCCTTTCTGGCACAATGGAAAACTGTAAATCTAGAGACCCGTTTCTTATTCTTTTCTTACCCAAAAAGGCATTGATATGTTGGACGAACCATTCTTGGGACAGTGTTGGCTTGCTTGGTGGGGCTATGCGGCATGAAGACCCTTAGAAGGCAGGTATGTAGGCAGCTGTGTTTCTCCAACCTAGTTTTTAAGTAGGAAGGGCATGTCAACTGCTTTGAGTATTAAGGAAAAATTGTTATAATTAAGATCTTCCAATATTTGAAACAGAATGTTTTAAAGGCTCATAAAGTTCAAAGGAGCTTTGCCTGTCCCTTCATACAACTTGTGCGTGTATTTTCCTGCTGCTGGGTCCCTTCCAGGTCTCAAATGAGTCAAACCAGCTCTTGGCCTACGGGGCCAGTTTCAGCCAAGGACTTGTGCAGGATGCACGTGTGGTCCCAGTGCCTGTGCTGCTGTTCCCAGGCTGTTGGGCTTCTTACCTCATTCCTTGGTTTGGCCCAAATGGCTTCCTGCACTGCTGAATGGATGGGTCTGGGAAGTGTGACCGCAGCTGCTCCTCCTGGATGCTCGTTTTTATTGGAAACAGCCCTTTGAGCCAGGGAAGTATGTTCTCCTGCTTTGAGCACTCAGACCTTGGAAATTTAGGTCCAGCTGAGCCACGGCCACCCATTATGGCACTGGGTGACTTCTTTAGCTAGTCTGTGCTGCACCTCCCAGCCTGGGGAGAACAGTTCCTCCTCTTCATCCCTTGCCTGGCAGCCTCTGTTCCCGTGGGTTTGGGTGGCTCCTTTCTTTCCATGTGGGGATGGTATGCCGAGGGCCTGATCTTGGTAAGAATCCCTTGGTGCTACTGGTGGTGTATAAATAAGTGGAAAAACCACTTGGTCTCCCTGGAGATGTGCTTAGGGTAGGGTATTTTTTTTCTTTTTTGGCTAACCAGGCCTACACAACAGCTGTTGAGCAATCCTCTAAAAACAAATAAGGAGCAAGTCTGGTGGCCAAATGTTGCAGGCACGTTGTAATGACTGTTAGCAAATTGCATTGGTGGTGTGGGGCTGCTTAACAAAACAGCTGCTAGGTTTGCCTCTCTGCCTCCTGTGTAACATTAGTTGATGGCTGGTGTTGCTGAGTGGGGAGAGAGGGGACCATGGCGGGGCTGGCTGGAGTCCCCAAAGGATGACATCTGAGGCACAAAGACATCGTATTGGCTATAGTGTTCCTTAAAAGTTTGAGGGTGTTTATCTCATGAGTGAATGCTTCTTTTCTCCCACCTCATCTTCGTGCAGCTTGACGGCTCCTGGGGTTTCTGCATCTGGCGGGAAGAGGGATGCGGTGAGTAGCAGCAAAGTGCCTGCATCCCACTTCAGTCATCGTGCTGGAGATGGCACAGTGCTGTGCCTGCTCCTCATCCTCACCAGCCTGAGCATGGCTCTGAACTTCAGCTACAGACCCACCTAAAGTGCTTCCCAGGTGAAAATGAGGCAAAGATTGGGTATTGCTTACCACTGTTATGAAACAATCCTCTATAGCTGGTTCACTCTAACAATAAAAGACCTTGAAAACTGAGCCTGGGTCTGGTAGGGATTCTTGGTGCAACACCTGACATCTGGGTTGAGATGGAAAGTCTTTCCCAAGATAACTCTGCTACATATGGTTATGAAAATGTCCTTAGCTGTTTTCCCCTGATTATTTTCATTATTGTTATTATTTACTGGCATTTTTTCAGCCTGGATAATGGAAAAAAGCTGAGCTGATTGCACTGCTGTAATTTCTAACCCACTGTGCTGCTTTGGCCCAGCTTACTTCTATCTCCTGCAGATTTGCATACCCATGAAGATTGGTAGCGAGAAGGGTTTCTGCTCTTTAGATCTGCTGGAAGCGTTTTTCGGTTGTGAAAACTGCTCCATTACCGTGTTTACAAACATGCTTGCTTCCCAGTAAAAACAAATAATGAGGGAAATAAATGCAAGAGCCCCATGGGCAAGGTTGAGCTCCAAAAGTCTGTTCCTCAGGAACAAACTTGTATGTCCCAGCAGCGTTCCCTCCAGGTTCTCAATACCTTCAGCTGTCGGAGTCCCTCCTCCTCCCTGGGGTGAGCAGGGGGTTTGCAGTGCCCCCACATACTGTTTGCGGTGGTATTCAGCCTGGTGCTTGCAAGGAGATCACTTGGAATCGTGGTTGGATTCGCCTTCGTGTAGGAATGGTTCCCCATGGCCAAGGAAGTGGTGCCTGAAGGGGTTTTGGGATCAAACTGAGCTGGGATCCAGAAGTCTGGCTTTCAGTCCCTGCTCGGCGGCTGGGGTAAATCCCTTAAGCTCTCTAAGTCAGTGTTCTCTGCCTGTCGCGTTTTCTCACACCCTTTATCCAGTTTGCTGATTTAAACTGGAAAATATTTAACTTAAAAACTGTTTGTTGCTTCCCATTTGTGCCTCTGCTACCCTGCAGAGGAGAGCCCCGATTTCAGCCTGCTCATGCTGAATGTGCTGCTCGTTAGCAGCACCCATCAGCAGCAAGAGACTATGTGCAGAATGCCCACAGATCCCATTAGTTTGGGTCCATCAAGCCGTTCCCTCTGCCGGGGCGTTGGAGCTCGTTGCACTGTCCTTCCTTGGCACCGTGTCCAAGCTGCCACGTCAAGGATTTGAGGTCTTAGCTCTGCACTGGGCTTGGCTGAAAAATAAGTGTATTTTCTTTGTGCTTTCTTGCACCAGGCAGTCCCAAAAATACATGCAGGACCTGACCCAAAGCTTGTTGGAAAAAACGTATGGTGCCTGAGCAGGGTTTTTATTATTTCCCCCTTTTTTTTGTGGTAGTCTTTGACACAGATTCAGGCTAAAACTTCAGAGGAGCTGATCAACAAATTCCTTTTCAGCTCTGGGGATATGTGGAAGCAGTGTATGTCTGCGGGAGGGGTGTTTTATTGTAGTATTAATACTAATTACTTGCCTCAAAGCCTTGAGCTGAGATGGGACGCGGTGTGCCAGATGCGGTAGCACAGGGAAGGTGCCCATCCGTCCCTGCGTGTAGCCACGTGTGGCGGGGACAGCCTTCTCCTGGCCTGCTCCAGAGACTGGGAATCCACATGAACATCACTAAAATAATTCAAACACTTCACTAATGAGTCTCCAGCTTGGTGTCTGAAAGATGATAATCTGATGTTCCGTGAGTTCCTGCCCCCTCTTTCTCCAGCTCTGTGACACTCAGACATGGCCGAACCTCCCTGCCCCTCTAAGAGCAGCAGTGTCCCAAGGAACCAGCCTTGCCTCCTGGTAGACATGAGCTGCAAGCCCAAAGAGGAATAATTGCTTTGCATTATTATGAGGCTAGTTAGCACCAAGCCTGTCTCTGTGAAAGCAGTGTTACAGGTAATGAGCAGCAGCTCATTCTCCTGGCATCATCATTCAGCCCCCAGCAGCGATCCATTTTGGGGTGGTTCACGGCCAGGACCTCGTGCAGGAGCCGGCTGTCCTGCTCGTCGAAGGAGACTGGAGCAATTGTAAAAGCATGGTGTGACGTTGGGTGTTGGACTTGAGCGGTGGCTGGTCACCTCCAGAGACGGGGTGGGAATGACTCCACTTCGTAGTCACCTGCCAAAAGTGGTGTTGCTGGTGGTACCCAGCACCAAGGGCTTGCTGGAGGAGGGAGTGGTGGCTCTTCAGGTGCCCAGCTCCAAGGTTGGGGTTGGAATGGGATGTTGGCCTGAGCTCGGGTCCGTCTGCTCAGATGTTTCCCTTGGAGTCCTGTGGCCTGTATTCAAACAACTGATGCAGTCCTGTGTTTACACTGTCAAACAACACATCTCCGTCTCCAAACACTCTTACGCAATCCACGCTCTCTGTTTCCGCCCGATCGGGGAGCGGCTCTGCCAAGCTGTGATCTAGCTGCACCCAGGGCCTGGCCATGGGGGAGGCTGAAGCGTGTCCGTGGAGTGGAGTCGGGGCTGTTTAACGCTTTCTCCGCTGCTCCCACCCGGGCAGGGGTACCGTGGCCATGGCATGGAGCTGATGGAGACGTGCCGCTGCCTTGCGCTGGAGCTTGGAGCTGCAGTGTTCTGTTGCTGCAGCCTTGCAGCTGAGGCGGGTACCACAGCGGCCTTTATTTAGGGGGTTGCTGCTAATCTTAATATTGAGGTGGCTGTGTGTTTCTTTAAAATACTCCTTGACTGTTGCGCTGTTTCCTGTGAATGATGATGGTAAATGCCCAGAGTTGTCCCGTTGTTGGCTGTCCAGATTTTGGCAAGCCTTCAGCACGCTGTGGTGAGAAGACCCTTAGCCGGGTGCCCATCATTTCTAAACTGGTACAAGTTTTTTTTCCAAAGCTCAACGTGAGGCTTGCATAAGGCTCTTAAAATTAGGGTTGCCTTTCAAGCCAAAGGGCCGGAATAAGGTTTACAAGCCATAAAAGCCTCTTATCAAAGTTGATTTCCTCCAACTCACCTTTCATCTTTTATAGTATTTGCTTTCCAAATCCTTGAACTTAAAAGGATTAAACAGGTTAAAAGAAAAAAAAAAAAAAAAAGGAGGGGGGAAAGGGAAAACAAATAAGGAGGAAGATGGATTGAGTATGGATTATGAGAGGCCCGTATAAAATATGAATTAGGAGAAAGTCTAAACAGAGTTGTCATTTTTTGAACTGCTGAAAGTTGAAGTGTGCTGGAGGTTTAGCTTTAAGGAATATTTGTCTGGATTATTTTTTTCCTTTCCGAAACGAATGGAGGGGAGAGCAGCCGGCTAGGAGGATATGAGGAATTTGCATTGTTCTACTGTCTTCCAACCTCTTTCTGTCCTGCGGTGGGACAACCATGTGTGATCTACCCCAGTGAGCTCTTGTCCTGCTGCAAAACCACTTCCCAGCCAAGAAACCTTGCAGGGGTTAACACAAAGGTCTCGTGGGCAAAGATCTGCTGAAATAACGAGAATTGTGAAAGGGATTAGGGATCTCTTCTCCTGTCAGGGAACTAGAGCAGCATCCTGGAGACCTTTCCAGGACACTTCCCTGGCCACCACCTCCCCTGCAGCAGTGGTGTGGTGAGGGGCATCTGTGGGAGCAGGTACGGGCAGCTAACCTGGGTTTGCTCTGTGGCTTGGCTACCAGTTTGCCTACAGTGTCCATCGCTGGAGAGGCGCAACCCAAGCCCATAGCGTAGCCTTGTCCCGCTCTGTTGTTGCTCTGCACCTCTTCCCTGTCTGTCGGCAAGGTCCTCGCCCTCTCCCCCTGGGACTGGGCTGCCACTTTGGCTGAATTCACCCCTAGAAAACACTGTGAAATCTGCACCCAGGTGCTCTGTCCTGCTGCCCTCTGCTCTGCCATTCCTTGACTGGCTTTGCAGGAGGCTTTTATCAACCAAACCATCCAAACCCGGATGGGAAGCGCTGCTGGCAGCTCCTTTTGGCATGCTCACCATCCCGGAGGAGCGCATTAAACCTGCTTGCCTCCTCCAGAAGGTTGCAATCAGGGGCTTGGCCAGGCTGGTTATGGGTCACTGGCCGGGTCAGCCCCGGCTATGGACTCTGCCTGCTGTGCTGTGGCAAGGTCTGGGGGCAGGCAAAGCAAACACGCTGGGGAGCTCCAGCCAGGAGTGATGCCTGACCTCCCCGGCCCGCAGCATCTGCGGAGGTGGGGGTTTCCCCATGGCCTGCCGACGTGCTGGGCATTTCCGTGGCTGCCTGTGTGTGGGGAGTGGAGCACAAAGCCACCTTCAAAGTGAATACACCTTGGTTTTCTTGGTGCATTGCAGGTGAAGGGCTCCCCCCGCCCCTGCTCTCGGTGTCCTGTGTGTGTCCACCAGCCCATCAGCCACGGCATTCACTGGTCAAGCAGTACGAGGCTGGCCACTGTCTCTGTGGCCAAGGTCTCATCATTTTAGGGGAGGTGGGAGCAGGAGAGGATGTGGGGAGGGACATGTGGGTGTTGGTACCACCTGTGGCTCTTTCACTGCAGTTGTTTCCTCTGTTCCTCTTTGGGGATGGGTCATGCAGGGGGAGGTTATATGGGCACACACAGCCCTGCCGGGCTGTTAATGAATGCCAGATTGTTTAATGACCCACTGATGTTCGGGGTGGCCCCTGGGTGTATTTTTGGCTTTGTGAGTGGTGCAGCTCTGTGGGGTCGGCCAGCTGGAGGCGTGGGGTGTTGGCATTCTCCAGGGATGTGGTCAGGAGACATCCCTGTCCTCCCCCCGCTGACTCACGCTGGCTCCCTTCTGCAACACTGCTGCTTCAGGCTCTGCTTTGAGGGAGTGTGAATTCCCAGGGTGAAACCAAAGAGCGGAGCTCCGAGGTTAACGCTTAAACCCAGGGTACCTCAGAAATGTCCCAAACACCTCCCCCGAGACCACAACTGCTGTGAGTCAACCTGCTGCAGCGAGCTGCTGAGTCAGGGCGATGCTGTGGTCTGAAGGGTGGAAAGCTCGGGGATGCTCAGGGTAGAGCATCCTGTCTGCTCGGCACTGGGAAGTCTCCTGCGGTGCGTACGCACGGTGCTTGCAACCCTGTCCTTGGCTGAGATGGAATTAGTGTGAGGGAGGGTGAAGAAGGGCAAAAATAACAACCAGAAGTGGTTCAAAGCAGATGCTGCCCTTCCCCGCAGCCCGCGTTTCCCACACGTTTTCTCTGGAATTGCTGTATCCGAAGTGTTCTCGTTACCGTTACAGAAAATGTTGGCAATGCAGGTCAAGGGATGTGAAAAGATACTGCGGTCTTGGTGCCAAAAACGCGTGTCAGCTGGTGGAGGAGCAGAGGAGCTGGTGTTCGGGGAGGAAAGCGCTTGCAGGGTGCTGCTTCGAGGAGGGATTAGACCTGCCGGGCGTGTTAATCTCCGACCTTCCCAGAAGCGTCCCAAATTGTTTCAACACGTTTCAATTACCCGACTGCGCTGCCCAGAACAGCTCTGAACTCAGCTGCTTCTTCACCTTCTGGTGGCTCTTGTTGAGGGCTCTTTATTAGATCTCAAGGAAGGCGGATAGAAACCCAATCTGGGATGCTTCTCTGCCTCTGATCAGCCCCTGCTGCAACCCTGTTCCCCCCCGCCCCCAGCCCGGCTGTGAGCTGCAGTGCTCGCTGGAGGTATGGCAGTGCTCCAGGACAAATTACTGATGCTCCGGGAGCGGCTGCTGAGGCAGGATTTGGGGGTTGCTTTGTTCTGTTTGATGGGTCTGGAGGAGCCCCTCTGCTGCTCTGGTGGCTGTCGGTCTCACAGGGATGCATGTTTGGGACCCTGGGCAGTGGGCTTGCCTACCTGTGCTGCTGTTTGAGGAGGGCCGGCTGTGTTTTGTGACAGAAGCGCACAAGGTACCTGCCAGAACTGTGCTGGGGGAGGCAGGAGGGATGCAGGTGCTGCTTGATGCAGGCAAAGTGATGTTGCCTTTGTTTAACGAGGTGCAGTGGCACAGGGGGCAGGTCGGAAAAGACCCTCAAGATCACCAAGTCCAAGATAAAGATTCCATGAATCTCTAAGGGCAGCAGAGCAGGGTGCTGTGCTGGGGCAGGCAGGGCATGAGCTGGAGGCTGGCATTGCCTGTACTGGGCTGCCATCCGCCTGGCTGCCTGTGCCCCAGCTGAGCTCACTGCTGGCAGCATGGAGCAGGGCCAGGAGGGCCCTCAGCTCTGCCATCCAGGGGGGTCCCAACACTGCCTGGCTGCAGGATAAAGTCTCCTCCAGCCAAAAGCAAACCTGAAGGTGGTGAAAGCTAAAAACTCATCAGCCACAGGCAGCTTGGGCTTGCCTGCAGAGCGCTGGGAAGCGACCCTTCCATCCGGGCAGGGGGCAGGAGGGAACAGACATTGTGTGTTTCCACAGTGAATGTTTTTTGGGGGGTGATAAAGTGGTTCTGAATGTTCTCCCTTGGAGAAAAATCCTCCAGCTGAAGGCTCTTAAACTCTCTGCAGAAGTGGCTGCTGCACATGGTGTGCAAATCCCACTGCAAGCGGTGGGACTTTGCCCGTTAGGAAGTTAAATCCCTTCTGAAAACAGGACTTGGGTATTTCTTAGAGCCTACTTATAATTTTACCTTTATGCTCCCTTTATGAGCTGATCTTTTGCTCTGCCATATGGCGAATGGGGCTGTTCTCTGTGGGGTGGCTAGATAGGGATGTTTTCCCCTGCTTCTGCTGAAGGTATTTGAAAATCTCCTACTTTATAGCATTTCTGGCCCTTGGGAAAACGTGGCTCCTCTGTCCTTGTGCCTTTTACGTGCGCTCACCAGCTCAAATCTGCTGCCCAAGGAATGGAGGAAGGGAAAGGTTTGGGGAGAGGGTGTGTTTGGCTGAGCAGAGCTCAGCATCGAGCTTATCCTTCTCTATTGAGCTGTCCTGGGTCAGCTCACCCATCCTGCCCCCAACCATCACTATGCTGCGTGAACTCTCCCAGGGGACACCACCAGTATCTGTCTGGAGCAATCCAGACCCATGGAGCCAGAAAAAGACCCCTAAAGACATTGACCTGGGAGCAGAAAAAGCTGTTTTGAGCCTTTTTGGCTGCATGGGAGCTGCTAGGGAGAGCAGCGAGGACAGAGCCTGTCAGACACACGCTGCTGCGATGGAGACACTGATTGAGCCCTGTTGTCCCTTGTGGCTGGCAGCAAATGATTCAGGGGCTGCCTTGGGGTGGGGGTTTTAATTTATTCTAATGAGCTAAAAGTATTACACTGAAACATGAAGCCCATGGTTGGACCGGGTGCAGGGAGCCCATGGGTGGCTGGGGCTCTTTCCCCATGCGGTGTCGGGGCTGTGACAGGAGCCCAGCACCCATCGATTAATTAAAATCTCAACCCTGTGCACAGTCCAGTTTGCCTTGGCTAAAACCAGTGTGAGAAACTTCCTCGCAGCTCGTCCAGGCTGAAGTGTTGTCATCTGAGGCTGCTTTGCATGACAATGCCTTGGGCTCTAATTATGCACAAGGATGCTAATAGGCACAGAGCGGGCTGGATCTCCATGGGAAAACTATCTGTTTGCGAGGGGTGGGGGGGGGAGAAAAGAAAAAGAAAATCCACCCAAACAAAGTAAACCATGACAGTTTGGGAAGGGAGGAGGACTGGGGGTGAGGAAAGGGGATGGGAGGCAGCAGAGGGGTTGAGGAAGGCAAGTGTGAAGCTAATAAAGCTCAGCTTTGGCTTTTTATTGGGGTCTCTTGTCAGTGGTAAGAGACATGCCTGTGCTGGGCCTCGGTGGCTTCTGCTGCCTGCAGGACTAAGGTGACTGCAATCGCTTCTGCAGTGCTGATATCTGCAATGATCCTCTGCAAAATCAGTCCTTTCTGATTTCCACAGGTCTAATGAGAGTTGTTCTTGCAGTGCTGTGCTGCTGGATCCTGGGTGGGCAAGTGGGGAGAACCTGAGGCACGGGAAGGGCTTAGATTGGCCTGGGTGCCAGAGGTGTGCGTGGGGGGTGTTGGGGAGGACCAGTCTTGCCTTTCTTGTGTTCCCAGTACCTTCCCCTCCAGAGCTCACTGTCCTCCTCGTGTTACTGCTCTACAATAGCTCTGAGGAGCAATTGCTATTTTCCAGCTGAAGAAAAGGCAGCTGGAAGTGAAGGGGTTTTGCCCACAGCTGCACTGGGGACCGATCTTCCCAAGGGCAGTTGGGGTCTTTTCCAGGATGCCCTGTTGGCTTTTCCTTCCCATGTTTGCCAAGAGCGTTTTGCAAAGAGTATGGGGTATGGGAGGAAGATGGCATCATCCACAGTGTTCTCCTGAATCTTCTGGACGTCATCTTCCCTTTTCTCTCCTACTTTGATAAGGTTGAGGTGGCTCTGGAATGGGGAATGTGTGAGACTAGTCATGGATGGAGCTATCTGAGCTTGGGTTCCCAGGGCCATAAAGCGACAGAGATGGTAACTATCCATCCAAGGTGGGGGAGTGGGACCTAGAAACAGGGTCTGTCACAGGCTTGTGGTAGGACAAAACTGGTTCTTGAGGTTTGGCATCTTCGGAAGAGCGGACAAAATTGGTGTCTCTCTCTGAAGAGCTGCAGAAGGTGCCTGATGACCATGCACCTGACGTGCTCTGGGTTGGGAGAAAATACGACAGGCCCGTGGATGGAGGCTACTAAGTGTGTACTGTGGCTATTAGCCCTCACTGAAATGCGCTCTCACGTAGTGAGAATGAGCATTAAGGGGCCAGGTGCAAGAGTTTAATGAGCTTAAACCTTTCTCTGTTGGTGTTGCTGTAGTCATTAGGCTTTAAGACACTGGCAATACCCACCCCGTCGGCGTTTAAAACGGGGGATGGATTTTTAACATTCAGCTTACAGGGATTACTCCTATATTGTTTCTTTCTAAGATCATCGCGTACCGTGCAAGTCCGGGGTGAGGACATTCCCCACCCAGCCACCACCAGCGGCTGCCACCAAAGGAAAAGCAGCTGCAAACTCCTTGTCTGCCTTCTTCCTGATCAGACCCTGGGCTAAGCAACCTTCTGCCGAGAGTGGGAGGGATGAACTGTGCTTACTCGACCAGGGTAGGGCTCCTTGGGTGTTTCTGCATACAGAAGGGTCATTGTGCCGATGGCTGTGGCAAGCCAGGACCAGAACAAGTGTCTGGATCTGGAGGTTTTCCCTGCTTTGATGTGCAGGCATCCCACCCTATGGGATTTGTCTTCTCTGTCCTTTGCTGTGACATGGTCCCCAAATGCTGTCGACACTGATGCTGCTTCTTCCCATGAGATGTCTCATTGGGGAAGGGCTGGAGTGGTGGGATTGCCCAGGTGCTGGGGCAGGTAGCTGCTGTGAGGATGATGTGCATCTGCCCACTCTCACCCGGTTCAGACCCAGTAGGATCTACTGGGCTCTTGAGCCTTCCTTGTGCCATTGCAGGGATGGTGGGCTGAGAGGAGCCACCTGCTTCCTTGAAATCACTCTCCTGCTATCTCTGTACCTCACCCCCCTTAAATTGAGTTGGTGCCAGCCCAATGCTAATGAGCTTGATTACTCCCCCTTGTTCTACATTGCATCACCGAGAGGAAAATCTGAGCCTGGTTTGCTCCAAATCGTTGGGATTTGGGGGAGGGAGAGGAGGACGTAACCATCCAGGGTGGAAAAATAATCATCTGCGAATGAAAAACTCTGGGTTTTACCCTGAGAAAAGGGGGATAGGCAGACTGACAGACCTGATGACAGACCGAGCTCCAAAGCACCCTGGCCCCACAGTGCGGAGAGATGCCTTATTGTTTGATCTGGCTGTGAGACAGATTAGCAGCCCCAGGTGGAAAGTCATAATCTGCATTTAAATGGGCCGGTTATAAAAGGTAGGGAGCCCAGGAGCCCACAGCATTATGCTGTGTCTTTAGGACTCCGTAATCTCTCTTTATTTTCTCCCCAGTCTGACCTGGGGGCACAGTTTCTAATTACCAGGTCACCCTGCTAATATTGTCATTTCCAGCCAGTGGGTGTGAAACCATAGCAACGCCACATTTGCTTCCAAGTTTCTAGAGGAATAAAATTTGCCTTTTAATCACAGAAAATGACTGGGTGTCCCCTCACACCAACCCTCCCCTCCCAATTTACTCCTCACTAATGCAATTCACTATTGGGATTTCTGAAAGGATATGTCAGATGGGACCTTTTTGAAACTTCACCTTGTGGCAGTGGCCAAAGATGAGGAACCCAAGTCTCAGTCTGAGAGGTTGTAGGCTGTTTTGGATGCCAAAGCTTCACTAAATGCACGTGCTGTTCACCAAAGGAACTTTGTATTTTCTTCATTGTATGCTTTTTAACTTAAATTTGCAAGTGAGCCAGTAGAAGAGGGAGAAGAGAGTATCAGACACACCTGAGTTGTAACCCATCATTGCCCCGTGGTGATGTCTGTGTGTACCTGGTTAGTTTGGCTCAGCTGGGAGGTGACCACTGGGATGGTGGTTCCAGCTCATGGATTTCACCTCCTGGTTTGGACAGCTTGGGAAAAAGCCCTTGGAGAGCCAGGAGGCCAACGGGGCTGGTGTGGTGGGCACATCCCATGCTCTGTGGCATGATGGCACTGGGTTATTGTCCCCTGTCCATCTCTGGTAGCTTGGGGCTTCACAATTTACATCTTTCACCTGCGTTGCAATGGCTAAAACAAAGATGTGTTGGGCTGGGTTTTAGTCCCCTTGGAGCAGGTGATAAAAACTTGACTGAGATGAGTCCAAAGAGCTTCAAAACTCGGGGAGACAGGTTTCCAGCTCCCAAGGGTTGTGCTGGGAGCCCTGTGGGATGCCTGGCAAAAATCTGCCTGAACATCAGATGAAACTCAGGTCAGGTCTGGGCTGAAACTCTGTCCCTCGGGCCTTGCTCCTGGCACCGCACGGTGCGTTTACTGGGTTTCAAGAGCAGTTTGTAACTCAAAGTGAGTCAGACGTGAACTGGAATCACATTGTAAGGTGATTTTCCAGCTGACAGGAGTAGGTTAATTGTAAACTGTCTACTGAAGCTTTAAAACTCCTGTCCAGCCTTATTATTAGCAGTTTAAAATTTATGGAGTGAGACTTTGCTTGGTGATAGTTGGTTTGTGCCCAGACGACGTGTGTAATTAATCCCCGCGCTGGGGGAAGGAAAATCAAATATAAAGCTATTTTTTACCCCTTCCCCTCTGATGCATCTCGGGGTGTGCGGGGGGACCTGGGAGGGCTGCTGGGCAGAAACACTGTCCTACCTGCACTGAGCTGCAGGACCGCATCCGGGTCGTCACCTCGAGCACCGGGGGTTAAATCCCTTCCAGCAGTGAGAAACTTCACGTTGCATTGAAGGAAACTCCAGCCTGGGGACTCTTACAGTCCCCTGAAATGCTGGGAGATTGGACCATGGATCTGGGCTCTGCGGGGCGCAGATCCCAATGGGATGTTCAAGGATGATGGAGGCAGTGCCTGATGCAGGGGTTGGAGCTGACCTGCTGCAGGGCAGGGGATGTAGCCAGGTTGCCACCTTGCCTGTTGTTGCCGGTACCTCTGGAGCTCTGACTCCGTGTGGGTGTTTTCTGCACGTGGCCGTCTCGGGATGGCCACACATTATTCAGCTTGTGGGTTTCCTCAAATCGGAGCTACGACCTTGTTAAAAATTTACTTATTTCCAGGCTGAATGGCTGCATCTGTCTGGCTTCGGCAGCCCTTGGACCCGGTTACGCCTCTCTCTGTCGGGCTCAAGAGCTCTGTTATTGCGTCTCCGCTCCCGGAGCGCTGCGGTTACCGCGCTCGTAAGCTGCACAGACCCAGCTCTCAGACTTTCTCCCTGTAAAAAGTTGTAGTCACTGAAAACTGAGAGCAGCTCCCAGGCAGGTAATTAATTAGAAATGTGAATTTGGAGGCTTGTTTCCCTTCGTATTTTTGCTGTTATTTCTTATTTCAAATGAGTTTTACTGAGCCTGTTATAAACATGACTGTTCTAATGGGGAAATATCTCCCCACCCCACCTTTACAAACAATGCCTCTCAAAGCTCGAGCTGCTCACCACTGATGGTCTCAGCCCCTCGGTGCACACGCACAGGAGCACGCACACGGAATTAAACTGGAATTTCACAGCCGCAGGGTTGGCTGAGCAGCTCTGATCCAGCTTCCCCGCGCGTGGGCCGAGCTCCCGTTGACTTCAATAGAGCCTTGCCCGGTTTATGAGCCTTCGGAGCGCAGCCCTGAGCAGGGGCTGCTTGTATAACGGCTATTGCGTGATTAGTATTTGTATTACAATAGCACTTCAGGACCCCGATTGCGGCTCAGCGCCCCGTTAGAGTAGTCCTTGTACAAACACGTAGTAAAGAGGTGGGCTCTGACCCAAGGAGCTAACAATCGAGGTCTTTACGGGCCCCGAGGCACCTCAGGATCAATTATTTATATTACAGTAGCACTTACGGCATGTCTGTGCCCACGCTGATGTGAGCGGCTGTGCTGTCTGTGGCCTGTTTTTGGGAATTCTGGGGTCTGAAGGATGGGCGGGTGGCACTGGGTGTTGCTGCTCGTGTCGAACTCACTCGATAATGACCAGTTCCTGCTCCAGAGGGGCTAATTCTGCATCTGTGGAGGCTTTGCCTTCCCCTGGGGGGGGGGGTTAGACTGCTGAGGGGAGCAGGAGGGGTCTGCTGGAGCCTTGTCCTCCCCTCCCGTTGTTAGCGTGGTCCTTGGGTGCGATGGCCGCTGCGCAACCCTCGCTCTGGCTGCATCCAGCTGTCTGCCCTCACGGTGGTGGAGCTGGTGCTGCAAACCCCGGCGGGTGGGCGCAGGAGCAGTCTGTGTGGGTGGGTGCATCCCTGGGTGAGGGTGAGCAGCCTGGCTGGGGGTGGTGGAGGGGATGGCAGTGCCCTGGTGGTCTGCAGTGTCGCATGGTGCATCCTGAGTAGTGAGCTGCTCCCATCCCACCTGGCTGCTGCCCTCGCCTGCATCCCTGGCCACTGCTGTTCTGATCCTGCAAGAGCCTGAATGGCAGATGGCTTGTGCTGGAGAGGTCTTTAAGGCTTTTTTTTTCCCTGATTCCTTGGACCCGTTGGTGCCTTGTGTCTCTAAAGCTCTTCTCTCTCCCCACCTTTTCCAGGTGGGTTTGTTTACAGCATCAAATCCAAGCATCTCAGTCAAATGTTGCTGGTGTCAGCAGAGAAAGGGGGTGGTGGTGGTGCTTGTGGTTATCCCCCTTCCTAAGACACCTCTCTTGAGATGGCAGCAACTCCTTTCCAGGGGGTGGGGAGTCCCAGCTGCTGAGAGTGGTTGGGGAGGGAGCCTAATGCTGAGAGGTGGTGGGAATCCCAGTGTTCTCTTGTCATTTTGACATATAAATTGCCTTCTCATTTAATCACCTGACTCCTGGAACTCAGCCCTGAAAAGGAAAAGAGAAACCCTACCAAAACTTGCTTGACTCGCAGCGAGCCGGGCTCTGCTGTGATGTATTGCTGTTGTATGTCCCAAAAGCTACAGCTGGGCAGGAGCTGCAGCCGATCCCAGGATCCCGGCACACAGCTGGCTGCGATCTTGCCTTCTCTCTTGGAGAAAGCCCTGGCTTTAATAGGATGTCAACATGAACAGCTGGCTGAGGAAATGCAAATTGAAGCTACATTTCTGAGCAGCTGACACGGCTGCAGGCGGCCGGCACGATGAGCTGCGTGTGGCTGTAGGTGGCCAGGCACAGAGCCCGGCACAACGGGGCATTACTTGGGCAGAGAAGAGGGGCTGTGCCATGGGGCTCCCCAGAGCTGCTTCGAAACTTTACCCCCGTTCTTTAAAAAATACAAAAAACACCTGCTTTTTAAAAAAATGTCTCAAGTGACTGGAAAAAAGCAAACCACTAAGCCAAAATTCGGCACTGCAGATGGGAAAGCACTCCAGCCAGACTCGCTCTTCCCACCGCAGCGCTGGCCCTGTGGCTTTCTGCCGGAGCTGGATGGGGGTCCACTGGTGCTCCCCACCCTGCCCTGCCCCTCCCGCAGCATTGGTGCACATCTGTCCCTGTGCCTGCTCTTATCTGCTGCTGCTCAAACCTGCCCTGCAGCATTGTATGAGTTCCCCTGCATTCATTTCCCCCCCACACCCCCTGCTCTGCTGTCTAGCACAAAGTGCCCTGCAGCTTTTCCAGCATTTTTCCCATCTCTCGGTGTCCCCTTGCCCTCCCCGGCCCCCCCCCCATGCTGGAGCCCAGCGGTGGGTGGGCAGGAAGCTCGGAGCTGCCCGGGGACCCGCATCCAGCTTGGCTTTCCCGAACGGAGGCCAAGAGCGTTAAAGCCCACACCATAAGTAAACAGTGCAGAAATTATAGGTCCAGGGTTGGGTCATGAGCTTTGCTCTTTTGGTTTCTTGTGAGGAAGATATCCCTGGGATGCTTCCGGCTGGAAGGTGGAGCTGGCTGATGGAGGGGGAGAGAGGGGAGCTGAGCACAGCTGCGTTGGGACAGAAATGCCACTGCAGACCCCCAGAGCGGCTGGGGCTGTGCTGTGGCTCATCGCAGCCCTGCCTGCTCAGCATCATCCCGGCTTTTCCCTGCGCTCACCCTCTGCTTCTCGCTGCAAATCAGGAGGGATAGGAAGGGTCCCTCCTGGCCCAGACCCCTGGAGAGGTGGGCAGGCAAAGGCTGTCCCATTTTTGGGACATTTTCCAGCTTGTTGCTGGGTAACAGCCCAACCCACCCACACGAGCATCAGAAAGACATTAACTGGCGTATTGAACGGTTTGCAGCCAGCTGCTGCGCTCGGCGGTGCCGGCGATGGGCTTGCCAACCTCTTCCTGGGACTCCCAGCCCCTTCCTCGCCATAACGCCGGTAGTTAACGTTTGTTCTCCTTTTTCAAAGGAGCAGCAAAGCCAAAACTTACAGCGGGCAAAGTCCAATCAGGGCAGGGGAAACCCGCCATGTGCTGTGGAAAAACGGCTGGGACTGAAGCGTTCCCACCGGCCGCGGTGGCTGACTGTGCATCAGTTAGGGTCAGTGTCACTGTCCAACCTGTGCAAAGTAAATGAATCCCTGTCAGTTAATTGGCTTAAGCGTTGCTTGTAGTGAGAGTAAGTATTTTGCAGTGGCACAGAGGGTTTTGCACTGCAGTCATGAGCTTTCCGTGCTCTGCAGCCAGGGGTGTCGCTGCCCTGAGGGGCATGCGGTGAGCAGGTCTTGCTGCCGGGGGTCAGGGATGGGCTTTTTGGCCAGGGAAAGGGTCTGGATAGAAGAAACTGTTGGCAAAGTAATGCTTTATCTGTGCTGTGCCCTGTGTGGGCAGCCCAAAGTGTCCCACAGTGTGCTCGGCTCGGAGCATGGGGCTATCAAACTGCATCTTCTGCACGGTCTGGGTCAAGTTACTACGGTTTTGCACAAGTTTTCATAAGTGAATAATGGTGCCTTTGGAGGGAACGGAGACCCACGCAGACTCATGCTGTCACCAGCGACCTCTGCAGTGATGCCACCAGCTTCTCAGTGTTGGAAACCAGTGGGGCAGAGAACTTGAGATGCTCAGTGCAGCTGTGGGCAGGGATTCTGCAAGTGATGCTGCAGGTTGAGGTGGGGTGAGGTGGCAGGCTCCTGGGCTGGATTGCCCAGAGCATGGTGAGCTGCTCCCGAGGAGCAGTGTAGTTGGAGACAATGTGTGTTTGGAGCAGTGATTTATCGGGGATGGGCTGGACAGGAAAAGCAATGCCTGGCTGAGCCAGGGGGTGGGGGTCTCTCCTCACTGGGGTGCCTGTGCTGCATCTGTGGGGCTGTGGGAGAGCAGGGCTTAGGGGTGAGCTGTGATCTTTGGAGATGATGTGGGTCCTGCTTGGCTGTTCAGGGGATTTTGGCTTTTTTGGGAGAATCCCAGCAGTTGTATAGGGTTGACCTGAAAGCCCAAACCCCCTTGGCAGCTCCTCCACCCTGGCCTGTGCTCAGCACCCTCCCAAATGGGGCAGCTCAGGGCAGACAACCCACTGGTGAAGCGCAGTGGGGGCCAGTGGTGCTTGGGGACAGACGGAGCTCGTTGTCACTTTTGGAGCTCCCCTTCTGGATTGCCACCCTGGCCGAGTCTGGCTTTATCCATCTCTGAATCCCATCGCTTCCCAAGCATCCTGCCACGCCATCGCTTTGCCTGGGCTCAGGACGTGTGGGGGAGACACCCCAAGCCAGAACCCTTCTGAGGCTTCAGTGTAGCTTTGCTTGGGGGCTGTTAATAAATGGGACACCAGTGGGGAATGTAACTTTTAATACAACGTATATTTATTGCAAACAATATACAAAAAAAAGGTAAGTTTCACAAAGAGAAGGATCTTGCAAACAAAACAACTTACCTAAAGGCAAAATATGATTTAAATGACAGGTCTTTTAAGTTACAGAAATACTTTAAAAAGATCTGCTTTTATACAGAAATAGAAAGATGCCATATTATAAGAGTGCTTTAAGATTTTTTTTTCTTCTACTGAATCCCTAAAAAAAAAATTGTTAACAAATATATCATTTTTTTAAATAAAAAAAGTTTGCTGTCTTTTTTAAAAAGCAATCCTTAACTGTTCAGCCACAGCTTCACCAAAGTCAGTGTCCCCACCTCAAACCAGTTTTGGGGGGTGGAAGGCTAAAACGGTGCCACCCCCGCAGCACGGGGCCCCGGGGTGTTTGGATCTCGTCCTCTTGCACGAGCTCGTGTGTCCCAGAGAGCTGAGGCAGAAAACAAGGCAAATGATTCAGTGATACGCTACATTTGCAATCTTTAGTTTGTACAAAATCTTTTTTTTTTTTCCAGTTTATCCTTAAGACAAAAGAAAAAAAGGAAGAGCACAAGTTTGTACAAACCCAGGACACAGATTCCAAAAAAAAAAGAATAATAACAATAATAATAATAATAAAACAGAATTAAAGAGATAAATAAAGGACTGGTTACAGTTTAGACCATAATTTAACAGGCACGGTTACCTTCCAAATAATGCTCTGACAAATGCAATTGCTTCTGAAAGGACTTAAAATAGATGGGGGATTAAAAAAAAAAAGTGATTAAAAACTGCTCTTCTCACAAAATAAATAATTTAAAGTATCTGTGATGTCCCGCAAGCAGAGAGGAGCCCTCGGACGGGTTTTGCGTCAGGCCTGGGGGTGGATGGGGGCTGGCTGGAGGGGATCAAGCTCAGCCCCCCCGGACAGGCAGAGCTGGGGACAAGTGATTATCACAGGGCTGTTCTAAGGCTTCTCAATAGCACTTCTTGCTGTAGTTTTTTTTTAAAAAAATCTTTTAGTATTTCCTTTCTTTAAGGCTCAGGGTTATGAAAAAATAAAGTTTACAATCTCCTCCTGGCTGGTTTTGCTCCCAGTTAGAAAAATAAAGCGTCCCCGTACGATCGCAGCTCGCGTCTCCCGCGCTGCAGAGCTGACCGTCGCTGAGCCTGCCGCTGGCCGCTTACCGGAGCTTTGTTCCCAGTTAAAAAGCACGCTGGTTTGCTATTTTTATTTTTAGAGAAAAAGACACTTATCTATACAAAAATACCTCTGACTGCAAGATAAACCTAGGACTGCCCCGCTAAGTGTCACTTTTTTTTTTTAGCTGTTGGAAAAATAAGAGCTTTTGAAAAATTCTCTAAAAAATATGTATAAATCCCCTCAAATTGGTAATCAATCATACACAGTACATACTAAAAAATATTTAAAATAGAGAATATTCCTCACAGAGGACTGAGTTTTCTCTTTACCCACCCACCCCCCACATTTTTTCTTTATTTTAATTACTGCTAAAAAAACCACCTCATGACAGAAGTCCAGAGAACAGACAGCTGAGCTGGTTGGTTAGAAATGTCATCTCCATGCCGCGCCCGGGAAGCAGAGTTAAAAGTCCAGTCCTTGGAAAGTCTGTACCGAGTTTTGCCGGGTCTCGGAGCGGTCTGGCCGCTTCCTGGAGGATGCTGTAGTGCAGAAGGCTCGAGGCGCTCCCTCCTCCTCGCCAGCTTTAACTTTTTAGTGTCCTTTTCTAATTATTATTTTAATTTTAAAGAAGGAAAAAGTCTGAGGAAGTTCTCCTGGTTGTCTTTTTGCTTCTTTCATGCTTTTTTTACCTTTTTTTTTTTTAAATTTTTCTTTGTTTTTAAAACTTTTTTTACATGGCTTTAGGGTCTGGTGAGCTGTGTGTAGACAGGCTGTTCCCAGTGCTGCGGGCTGTGGGTCTGGGGGATGGAGGGGACCCCAGAAGTGTCTGCAATGGGGGTGTACATGGGGCGCTGCGTGGGGTTCATGTACGTGAAGGTGGAGTAGAGGCTGCTGCTCTGGCCGGCGGCGTGGCTGTAGTAGGAGCTGGAGTTCTGGTGGTCGGTGTAGTCGTACTGGGAGCGGGTGATGGTGGGGTAGGAGGAGCTGTAGTGCTGGAGGTTGAAGGAGCTGTAGTTGATCTGCTGCGGGGAGTGCTGCTGCTGCTCGCTGTAGTGGCTGGGGCTGAGCTGCTCCGTCTTGATGTGTGTCCTCTGTTGCGCCTGGCCCTGCTCGCTGCTCAGCGCTGGCAGCCCGTGCTGTGCCGGCGGCTGCGGCTGTGCCGGCTGCTGCTTGGACATCCAGACGTGGCCGGCTCCGGCTTGCGAACCCGCTGTGCTGCTGATGCCGTAGCTGCCGGTGTAGGTGACCTGACCGGGCTGCCCGTGGGTGGCCGGGACCCCTGGGTGGCCGTTGGGGGGGAGATACTGATCGAACTCGTTGACGTCAAAGGTCTCGATGTTGGAGATGACGTCGCTGCTGAGCTCGCCGATGTCCACATCTCTGAAGTCGATGTGGGGCGGCTGCCGGCCGCCTTCTTGCAGAGGGCGACCCTCCCGCTTCAGGTCCTGCTTGCCTGGCTGTGCGTCCGTCTTGGGGGTGGTGGGGGGCGTGGGGGGGCCCTGCGATTGCCCTGCGGAAGGAAGAAAAGGGCACGGGTGTGAAGGGGGTGTTGCTGCTGTGATGGCTGGGGTACCCTGCGGTTCCCTGAGGCGGGAGGTGCTGCCGGACGTGATAACGCTGTTAACACTGTTAACTATTAACCCGTGGGGGGGCCAGATAACAGCACCTTGCTTGTGAAAGCCCTTGCGTAAGGGGAACACAAACATCTCCAGGTGTGAGGAACGCAGATGTGAGCTCTATCAGTGCCGATCTATCGCGCCGGGCAAAGTTATCGAGCTTTCAGACACGAGCTGCGAGAATCAGGCCATCCCTTGGTTTATTTTTTTTAAAATGTATGGCTTCATGTTTCTCGTGGGTGGAGGAGTTGGCAGTGGCCGCAGGGGTTGGCACACGTGGGCTAGTGTTTGTGTGCCCGTGCTATAAGCAGGGCTCGTGGGCAGCTCTGCCCCTCTCCTGGTGCAACCGCCCCCTTGTCGCTGTGTTTCTGGGTCTCTCCCTTGCCTAATCCCAGTGTCAGCCCTGTTTGGGATGCAACTTTTCTTAAGTAGCTGCGACTTAACCCTTTCCTTAAGACCTCGAGGGGCTGCGGGTACCTACCTGAGTGCTCCCCGGGGGAGTGCACCTCGCTGATGCTGGAGGATGACTGCGGGGAGTCTGCTTGCAGCGCCTTGAAGATGGCGTTGGGGGAGATGTGGGTTTGCTCAGAGCCCTCCTCCTGCTCTGACTGCCCGTTCTTCACCGACTTTCGCCGCCGCGGTTGGTACTTGTAGTCAGGGTGGTCCTTCTTGTGCTGCACCCGCAGCCGCTCGGCCTCCTCCACGAAGGGACGCTTCTCGCTCTCGTTCAGCAGCCTGGGAAGGGGGAAACAAGGGGGGTGAGGGCTCAGCTGCAGCTCACGGCAGGGCATTAGCGGCTCCCCCCTCTATAGCATTTAACATCAGCCCAAACCTCTTCCCGGGATCCCCCCCAAATGGCAAAGTCCTCCGCAATGTTGAGGCCCCTGCCTGGGGCACATGCTGGTTGTCACCCCCCTCTTGCCCACCCCAGATTGTTTTGGGGGCTGAACGAGGTGCGGCAAGGTCTGACCCTTGCCCTACCCACCCCACCCGTCCCTGCAGGGGCTCATGTCCCATCCCTGGGGCACTTTAGGTGACGCACCCTGTCCTGCCAGGGCCAGGTTTGCTCACTGCTTTCTCCTCCTGCTGCAAATTTAGGATTTCCCCCCCTTCCCCCCCGCCCTCTTCTGCAGTCACAGAGTAAGAGGCGGCCAGGTGACTCACTTGCCTTCTGTTTTTCTCCCCTCCCTGCCTTATTTTGGAAGTCGGAGGGCACCCAGCCACGCGCCACTCATCGCACCCACCCACCCACCCGGGGCTTGGCACAGCATCGCTGCTGCTCGCCCTGTGCGCACCCCCCAGCCCCCCCTCTTTCGCCCCGCATCGCATCTCCTCTCGGGCCAAGCTGATGCAATCCAGCAAGCCCTCGTTTCCCCTGGACAAGAGCACAAACAAACAAACGCCAAGGCCGGCTGCGGGGGGGCTCTACCAGCCCGGGGCCAGCTTCCACCCGGGGCCTTGCTCCAGGGAAAGAACCCACTCGCGAGAGCAGAAGGGCGGTCACAGGGAACTACTGTCCCTACTTTCTCCCTACTATCCTGGCTTCTCCCACGCCGGAGGAGTTTGCCAGCGCGTGCACAAGTTCTTTCAGGGAGTTTTCCAGGCTTGGAACCATCCTTTCCCTCTTTCTTCCGCCTCCCTGACCGCCGGTACAGGCTAGCGCAGCCTTCGCGGGCTGCAGCATCCCCCACCCGCCGCCTCCGCACTCACCTCCAGAGTTTTCCCAGGGTTTTGCTCAGCTCGGCGTTGTGCAGATGCGGGTACTGGTCAGCCAGCTTCCTCCGGGCCGCCTGTGCCCACACCATGAAGGCGTTCATGGGTCTCTTCACATGGGGCTTGTTTTTGCTGGATCCGTTCACCCGGACCGGCATGGGCACCAGGGTCCAGTCGTAGCCCTTGAGCACTTGGCTCACCGCCTCTCGGATGCACACCGGGAACTTGTCCTCGTCGCTCTCCTTCTTCAGGTCCGGGTCACCCTTGGGGAAGGTGTTTTCTTGGGGTCTGGTGTTTTCCGTGTCCGAGCCGGATCCAGAGGGGCAGGGGGACCCGGCCGAGTCATCTGACATGGTGGGGCTGGGGGCGTCGGAGATGCATTTGTCCTGTTCTTCTGTCATTTTCAGGAAGGGGTCTAGGAGATTCATGCGAGAAAAGTGGTGGAGGGGGGTACAGGGGATGAAAAAAGGTGTATATATATAAAAAAATCAGGTGGCTCAGGGGCAGGGAAGGGTTAAAAAAGTAAAACTAGGAGAGACGAAGTGTTCACCAGCGTGAAGCCCGGCTGGGGAGAGGAGGGAGAAAGCTGGAAAAAGTTTGCAAAAGTTCTGAATTTTCCCTACCCCTCTAAAAAAGTAAAAATAAAAGCGGGGGGAAAACTTTTGCAAGTTGCGGAAGAGAAAGGAGGGGAGAAAACACCCCCCGTGGCGGCGGGAGGCCGGCTGGGAAGCGTGGGGCCGGGGTGGCCGTCGGTGGGCAGCGTGGGGCCGGGGTGGGTGGGCAGCGTGGGGCCGGGCGCGCCCCGCCGGTCTCCAGCGCGGCTCTGCGGCCCGCGCCGCGCCGCGGGAATAAATACTCTGCGCGGCGATTTCGGCTCGGGAGCGCTCCGCCAATGGGAGGGCGGCCCCCGGGGGTTGGCGCGCACGTCATTGGCTGAGCCGCCGCCGAGGGGCGGGGCCGACGGGCGCGCAGCGCCGCTCAGCGCCGCGCAGAGGGGGGTGGCCGCGGGTGGGGCGCGGGGCGGTGCGGGGGGAGCCCCTTGCGCGAGTGCGGAGCGGCGGCGGAACCCGCACCCCGTTGGCGCCGCTGCGCCTGGCGTGGCGTTTCCCGCTTTCCCGGTTGGGGGGCGGGAGGGGGCGCCTCCGCGGGTTTCCCGCGGGGCGGGCGGGTCTCCACGGGCGCGGAGCGGCGGCGGAGCAGCGCGGCGGAGCCCGGAGCTGCGCGGCCGGTGTACGGGGAGCGGGACCCGCGGGTGGTGCGCGGCGTCGTCCAGAGGGGGCGCCAAAGGCCCAGGAACGGCGCCGTGGGGGCGGGGAGCGCTGCGCGCACACGCGGGATGGATGGATGCGGGTGGGGGGGGAGGTAGAAGAGGGATGTCCGCGCCCCCTGCGCGCCCCCCACTCCGTCCCACCGCGTCGCCGCCCCTGCGGGGGCTGTGCGTGGGGGGCAGACCCGGTGTGCGGGGGGTGTGAAATCTCAAATACCCCAAACCCGGTGTTTTTACTGGGGGGTGCGCTCCGGCGCGTCACCCCGCGCGCATCCCATCGCGCGGTACAGCCCCCTCCCCAAATTCCCCCGTTCCCAAATTCCTCCCTTTTTTAAAAAAACGTGCTTTTTCTAACGTGTTTCAGCCCGGTGGCCCCGTCTCGGTCCGTCTCGTCCCGCCACGGCGGGGTGAGGGACCGGGCTGCGCGGCGGCTCGGGGCAGCCTGTGCTGGCACTCGGTGGGGGGGAACAGGGGGTGGCCTCCCCCTTCCCAAAGTTTGGCGGAGTTGTCCAAACCCTTATCATCAACCCAAAAGCGGATCCATAAACACTGGGAGCCTTCCCGGGCTTATCTCGAGATAAACGGGAATATTTCTCCTTACGGTGAATTGTACAAAAATCGGCGTTTTTCTTAGCAAACTGCTTTTTCCCAGCGCCTGGGAATTAACCGCCGGGGGTGCTGGCGGGGGAGGGGCCCTTCCCCAGACAGACAATGAGGCAGATCCTTTTTTTTTTTTTTTTTTTTTTTAGGGTTTTCAGGAGGTGTGGGGGGGATTTGGTGGGAAGGGAATTCCAGCGCGGGTGCGCAGGACACGCTGCCCCTGCCCCCCCCCCCAGCGCGCTCAGCCCCGCGAGCCTGTGTCGGGGTGGGGGGAGAGACCTTCCACCGGGTCTCCCTTTACAAAAAACGCAGAACCTTAATTTTTTGTTCCAACCAGAGCGTTAAAAAGTTGGTGTTTTACGGAAAGCGGCCGTTGGACGGTTCTGGGGGGCAGCGGCCGTACCAGGGTGTGGGTCCCTTATCGCGATAGTCACCGATCGGTTAGTAAGTGCGTGTTAAAGGTATTGGAAATGGTACATTAAAAAAAAGTTTAAAAAAACCCATGGAAAAGGCAGCGGGGGAAGGAGCTCTGAATAAATGCATTTGAAAGCAAACTGCCTGGTAGACCCTCTTGCCTTTTGCTATCTCTCCCTGAAATTTTGGGTGGTTTTCCTTGTGGTTTTTTTTTTTTTTCTTTTTTGCTTGCAAACTTTTGGAAAGTAGTTTTCTTTGGGTGAGTTCAAAGGTAAGTGTCTATTTCCAAGAGCCTTTGTCTGGAGAAGAGGGGGTCTGAGAGCAGGAGGGGGGTGGGGGTGGTGTGTGTTTCTTCATCAACCTTTGGGATTTCTTGTGCCCGCGACACCGAAGACGGTTTTCACGGCGCTACGTGTCTTTGCCGGATACGGGGTAGTCCGAGAGAAGATAACGCTGAATTTTGTGTCGTTGTTTTGCTGCGAAAAGGATAAACTTAGAGCAAACGTTAAAGGAGATAATTCTGAAATAGATTCCCTTGGCAATTTCAGCTCTAGGCTGGTGCACGAGTGAAATTTAGCTCAACAAATCCCTTTTAATATAGGTATTTGTTATGGGAACATCAAAGCAAACTCGGGCAGTAGATTGTTCTTATCTCAGCTGGAGCTGCTGTAGGAAAAATCTGAACGAATGTACCTTGAGGAGAAAAATATGGTGACAACAGATTGTTCGGTGGCTTTACTGCTGATTGGCAGAGAGAAACATGAAAACAATTTGAGATGATAATTGATTTAATGAAAAGTGTAATAATTAGAACGTTTTTCATTCTGGAAGTCCATCTGCTGAAAGGCACTCTGCCTTTTCGTGACAAAAGAGTCTGTTTTAACAAAAGAAAGTGGTTTGACGAGTTTGAACGATAAACAAAAGAGAAACAGGCTTTCCAGTTCTGTTATTGGGTGTGATTTTTCTAATTTCTGAATTATTATTTTTAATTCCTGTTCTACGGACTCTTTAGGCAACGTGGACAAGTTGATTAATCGCAGGCGTTCTGCAGGGTTGGAAGTTTCCTTTAAAGTGACAAGCTGTTGCTGCTTTTACGTCAGGATGGAAGTTTTCTTTTCTTTTTAAAGAATTAACATTGTTTTGTCGTAAGTGGCAAGCTCAGATATCAGGAGAGACTTTTAGCGAGAGGCGCGTGGATTATAGCCCTCGTTTGATGGAGTTTTGGGGTTTTTTTCTTGTTCTAAATGGAATCACCGGTTTTTAGGAAACAAGCTTCCCAAGCCTCAGAGAGGAGAGCGAAGGAGACGGGAGCTTCATCAGCAGAGGGAATCGCACCCCCGGGGGGGTGGGTGGGGGCGCATTTGGGGAGATTTTTCTCCCAAACCGTCCAAATTCACGCGCGTCAGATCTATTGAGCTGCCGTAAATTCAACTTTACTGGTGTTTTGTGGGAGCTGGGAGGGCGATCCAGCTCCCCCTTGGAGCCTGATTAAGCTTGCTCCTTCCTAAACCCTGCGTACCTCTCCCCCCTGCAGGCCGGCCGACACCCCCCCCCCCTGCCCCCGGCCAAGGGATGGGGGTTTGACAGGCGCTGGCTTCGCCAGGGAGGCTGTGATGTCACCCCGTCCCCTCTGACCTCACGCCGGGCCAGTGGCACCTCTGGTTTCTCTTTTTCGGTGAGAAACCCAAGGGGATGCTGGCGCTGCCTCCCCACCCAGGGAAGCGCCGCTGGCGCTCGCCACGCACAAAACGAGGGCAAACCGGCAGGATTTGGGTTATAGTGGGGTTTTATAAAAACAAAGGTGTTCCTGCCCCCGATCTCTTCATTTTGATATCGATTTGATCCGTGGCACAGAACATGACGCCTTGGAATTTATCTGGGACTGCCTGCCCTGGTGTTTCTGGATGGTGGCTTTCGGCAGGCAAGTCCTGGGGGGTGGTGCAGCGCAGTTAATTGCAGCGTAATTATCGCTCCCTCCTATAAAAATCTCTCCTTCCTAAACAATGACATCTTATTAAAAAATGAGAGTTGTTCTGCATCCCACCAAGCACAAAATAATTCCAGCAGCCGGATGGGCTTGGCACGCTCCGGTTTTTTCCTCGCTGCGAGCCGGGAAGGGTCAGCTGTCCCCTTGGTCGCAGCCTGAACGTTTTCACGGGCGGCGCAAGATGTGAGCGCTTCGGTTCGTTTTCCTCCATCGCCCTTTTTGTTGGTCGTGGTTGGGTCTGTGGGGCAGCCACCCCGCGTCTGGCTGATTTGGGTGTTGCCCCGTTAAGCGACACGCATTTCTTTCCCATCCCGAAAGCGTTACTGGTGCAGGGATGGAGCTTGCGCTTTGGGTTAGAGGGTGACCTGCCCGAGCTGTGGGGCCGGCCGTGTCCCCAGGGCACGAGGGTGATGTCGAGTCCAGAGGTGGCGCTTGATGCCCCAACAGACTCGAGCCAGTCCAGAGGTGACCTTGCGCTGGGGCTGTTGGACACGTCTGCCGTGGCCTCCCGGGCGGGGTTTGCAGCCCTGTGGCGTCCCCTTTTGTACTGTATCTATTTATTTTTCGAAAGCCCGAGCGTTTCTCAGGCACATTCTGACACGTCCTTATCGGGAGGTCATCGTACCGTTAAAAAAGAGGGAAAGAGCGGTAGCTGAGTGGTGACTGGGGGCAGAACGGTTCGTGTTGTAAATTTAGTGAAGAATTCCTCAATATGGTGGATTTATGTCATCGTATTAATCTTTAAAAATCTCTTTATGTCATGGTAACATACTGCCCTCAAAAGCTGCCACGGGTTGAGCTGGAGACAATGCTGCGTGTTGATTTAAGTTGGGCAAATGTCGACCTGGGAATGGGTGAGAAAGCTGGAGGGTGGGCAATTATTCTCCCCTTTTTTGGTGTGTGAGGTAACAGGGAGCATGAAGGCTCCAAGAGGAGCGCTTGAAAGATACTTTCTTTGACGGTGTTTTAATTCAGGCCTAAAAGTACCGTCCTGCCAGACGTGCTGTGTAGAATAAAGGGAAAGCAATTCAGATTTGGAAGAACAATCAGCGCCGCAGTAAAGCTATTCTGGTTATTACAAGGGCTGAGCTGGGTGGCAGCGTTAATTTGAGCATGTCTGTCTGTTTTAGCTATTAAATAACTGCACGCTCACTGTGGCTGGTGAAATAGCATCACTTTAAAACAGCGTTGAGATTTACCACTTAAAAAATAACCCTGGGAACACGAAGCCGCCCGGGGGCCAGATCCTGCCGGGGGTGGTGAGGATTAGGCTGAGTCTCAGAGACGGCGGTGAAGGCGTTGCGGTCTTTGGGATCAGGGAAAGGCTTTTTCCTCCTGGAAACAAGTTTTGAAAATGCTAAAAATATGAGAATTGGAGACAAAGAGGGGGAAAACAGGGAGTTTTTAACTTGGCTAATATGAAATATCAGTGCTGATCAGCAGCTCCCCGGTTTGCCGAGCTGCTCCCCCGCAGGAAAATCCAGTGACGGATTTATTCTCACACACGTTTTGGAGTCCGGATCTCCGAGCCGAGCAGTGCCGGAGGAGTTTTAACACTCCCTGGCCCCAGCTCAGGCTCCGCCATGGTAAATAGACATAACCTTGCCGCTCTGCTCTTTCTCCCACAGTTGGAAACCCCCGTGCACAGCCTCGTCCTTCACAAACGCTCTTTTCTGGAGATTAAAGCGATACATTTTCGGGCTATTTATTTGTTTGCTTGCAGCGTTTGGCTCGAAGCTCTGCAAACTTGGGTAGATGGAAAATTTATCAGGCTCGGTTAAAGTGGAATGGAAATACCCTCCCAAAAGTGCTGGGTTTCTCTCCTAGGAGAAAAAGAGGAGAAGTAGTAGTAGTAGTAGTACTTTTTTTCCGCAAGGCGCACCTTTAGCTTGTGCGGATGCTATACTTTTGGCCCGCTCAGCGGTGTCTGTTGCTCTGCTGTTGGCCGTGGATTTCCCTTGTTTGCCAGCCACAGCATCCCCCGGCCGTCCTCTCGGAGCGGATGTCAGCCAGAGCTGGAAGCAGTTCTCCATCAGATGCTGAGATAAATCAATCTGGTTCGAATCACTCGGGAGTGGAGGGGGAAAGCGATCAAAGCCAAAAGTAAAGCTCCGGTAATGAGGACAAAAGATGGAGTTTTCATTCATAACAATACTGACCTCTCCAGAAAAGGAAAATTTCCCTAGAGGAAATGCTGGTGACAAGTGGTCACTATCGTCTTCTACCTATTTTTTCCCATTTTTTGTTTGGATGAGCATCCCGCTGTCGGTCCCGCTGCCTGTGCTCACGCAGGGATGCGGTGGCATCGCGAAGGCACGCTCTCTTCGCTAGGATAAGAAGTAGCATTGCTTTGGAAAGGTATAAAACCTGCTTATAAATTAAAAAAAAACCAAAACCTTAACCCAGTCGTAAGCCGTGGTGCCTAGCTAGTGTGTGTAACTATTTTGGGGGTTTATCGGGAACCATTTGTCCCGTACCACACGCTCCTATAAGCGGCGGTTCGGGTATAGCGCGGAAGCGCGCTCACGCGCTGCGCGAATCGTACGCGATGTTTCATAGTCGCGTACAGATAAATAAATGGCCGTAATTTTAAACCGGCCCCATTATGTTTTCCAAGCGATAGTTCAAATTACACAGCCCAGCAACAGCTTACAAGAAATCCATCAGAATTGGAAGGGGGAATAAAACTGCCATTCTCTCTACCTGTTTGTGCAGCTCCTCGCTAATGCAGGGAGAGCCCGACTGTTTATTTGGAGAAGTAAAGTTGTGGAAATATACTTGGAGGGTGTAATGTGGACAGCACGTGTTTCTGGGAGCTACCTGAAGTCTGTCTCCTAATGGCTTGCAGATGTCCCCGGGTCACCGATTTCCTATGGGCCAACGCGCGCGGCAGCGCCCACCCCTCCTGCTCTCCAAATTAAAAAAAAAAAAAAGAGAAATTAAGGACAAAAAAAAAAACCCCCCCCAAACCCTCCACGGTGGATATGGCAGGGGAAGGGGGGGGAACGTTCGACTTCTGGAACTTGTAAAATTGTTTGTTTGGGTTGTTTCCAGCTCCCATCCTGCCGCTGCTCCTGAGTGATTTGGAAATTGTAGCTGCCAGGTCCATGTTCGGGTGGAAAGATGATTTATTTGAAAAATAGAGAAATCTGCTATGGGATCACTTTTAGTTTGCTCAGGGTGGGGAGTTTATTTACACTGGGATTATTTATGTAAAAAAACCTGCAGTTTTCTCTGCTGAGTAATAAACAGGGATTTGTTTTAGTTATATATATCTCTCTAAACACAGACTCACGTATGCATGCGCTCATATACGCTGAAAATGTGCATCTCTGCGTCTCGCTGCTCCTCTTTTGCGCCCAGCGCCGTACAAATGTTTTATTTTGCACATAACACAAATCTTAAGACGTGTCGAAGAATTTAGATGAAAAGGGTTTTGCGCTTGGCGTTGCGTTTCTTCCCTGGGGGCTGCTGGAAGTGGGGGAAGCGAAGGGTGTGCTCGGGGCCACCCTGTTCCCCTCGTTTCCCGGTGTCCACCTTCGTGTGAGTCCCATGCTACACCCGATGGGCACCCAGGGCGGGGGATGCTGAAACCGCCACTGTCTGGGTTCCCTCTGCTTAAATTTGGGCAGGTTTTTGTCCTGGTCTCTCCGCCGTTGGATGCGGCCGTGTGTCTCCGTGAGTTCCTGGTGGGATGTGACCGGGAGTGAGCACTGAGTGTTTCCAAGCCCCAAGGATGCTGCTGAGTGTGGGACACGGTTTTCCTGCTTCCCAGGGATGCTGAGGGTGCTGTGTCCAGGGAAGCAAGGGATGTGGCACTGAGCAGCTCCCAGACTCCTTTTCCTGTGGGAAAAGCATTTCAGGGCACTTTTAAGGTGCCTGGTTTTGGTGATGGCATTGTGGGCACCCGGGCGCTCGTGGCCGGCGGGATGCTCCTAGTAGACAGCATTGCTGAGATGCTCCTGGTTGATTCACCCTTTTCCTTCCTTTTTTGCCTGCTGCTGATGATTAGGTGAGTTTCTCGAGTGGCCAAAGGTGCTGCAATTAAAGGCTGGTTTTTAAATACCTGCCCTGGGGCTGGACCAAGGCCCAGGTGTCCATATGGAGCCATCCCAACCTGGAGCCTCCAATGGGCAGGACAGCTGGCAGCTGCTCCGGTGCTGTTTTAATTTCTCTCCAAATCACTTTTTACTCCATAAACAGATGATTATATTCTTTTAAAATTTAACAATGAAACTTTGCAGGGATGTATCGTTTATTCCATTTTCCTTTTAGTTTCATCTGCTGCCTTTATGTACCGAAAAAGAAGGAATGGGGGGTGCAGGAGCAGCGTGCTTACGGTTAAAAGAAAAAACCAGCCTAATGCTCATCGCGTTAGATTTAACAGTGAAGCGGCGTAGGATAGAAAAACAGAAATCGGGAGGGCAGGGAGTACTGGTTTTTCTGTGTCTGTCTGTCTACCTGCCTCTCCTATCTGTGACGGATTAGAAATACGCGCTGGCCATTTAGCTTGGCAAAAATCATCTTTTTTTGTAGGAACATGAGAAAAAAAATCATCCTGCTGCTAAGTGGGAAAAGCTTTTTCTGAGAATAACACCAGCCAGCTCCCAGGTTTTTTACCTAGAAATGTTTGCTATGTCTTAATAATAACACAGAAAGTCTCAGACTCCATGACAGAATATCATTATATCTTCTGGTTTTAGGAAAAAACCTATTATAAATATGTCTCCGAATGGTGTATATATACCTTGGCTTGCAGTTTAATTTGCTGTCAGTCTGAAACCGCTCTTTATCGTAATCCTGGGTTCCTACTCATAACATACAAAACGATTTTTGACTTTGAAGAAAAGGATGAAAACAGGTGCTGCCTTCAGCAAAGACAGACGAAATGCCCGGGCGAGGGAGCGATAGCCCGCAGCTCCCTGGGAAACCCCAGGAAAAAAGACATAATTTTTATTTTATTTTATTTTTTTTTAAATATTTTATTTTTTTTATATTTTATTTTTTATATTTTATTTTATTAACATTTAATTCCAAACCCTGCACTTCAGAATTTAGGGCTACAAATTCTACTTGCCGCACTTATCCAAAATAAACTCTGGCTGAAGAATAATATTTTAGCGGAGTAAATGAAACGGCCGCAAAAGAAGCATCACGGAAACGTACCTTCGCTGGGAGCGTGACTCTCGACTTAGTCCCGACTGCCTAAGCGCTGTCTTTTCCAGCCACTTACGCTGGAGTGACTTTACTGGGGATTCAGGGGGATCCGGGGAGGGAGATGACTTTTCATGTGGTGTTTTTAAACGTAGCCCAGGTGCTCGCAACCGGCTGTTGTGATCCCCCACCCATTCTGTCCTCAGGTAGTTAACATTCACCAAAATATTGATGGCAGTTACCCTTCCTGCCAGCCTTATCTGAGTGGGCTTGAGTAGGACTTTGGCAGGGCCTGAAAGGAGGTATTGTTACCTTATGAAAAAAGAAAAGAAAAAGGAAAAAAAAAAAAAAGCAAAGAAAACTCAAGAGCCAAGTTGAGAAACAAAGGAGGATTTTTGGATCAGCTCTGCCTGGGACAGCACTGCTCTGCCAGTCCTGGGATGGGACCATCCTTGCACCACTGGCCCCGGGGCCTGGCAGTGGGGATGTTTGCTCTTTGTAAAACAGTTGTGAGTTATTTTTTTGGTCAATCTCCTGTCAGTGAGGCTTCTCAGTGTCTTTCTGAGCACCTGAACTCAGAGCAAACAGAGTACGAGTGTGTATACACGTGGCTTCTCCTCCCTCCTCAGTGTGCTGCATCTTCCTTTTGAACTGCTCCAGTTTCAGCTGAATTTGACAAAGAGGATGCTGAAGAGGTCAGGGTTTTTTTGTAATTCAGAAGATAGATTAAAACACAGCTGAGAGAGCGGCAACGTGAGCTTCCCCTATACTAGTCCTCAGAGAATCCACACACGCTGGGGACTAGCTGTAGGAAGGCAGGCTGGGATCTCCTGCTGCCCATACTAAATAAAAAAGTCTGGTGGCTTTTACGTAGTTATTTGCTTGTCCATCACCTTATTATCTGCCCTACGTTGGCTCAAAGATGGATGTTTCAGGTCAGGAATAAGACCCTAAATCTTTTGGGGGTCTAACAGTCCAGGATTGGCATCCAAATAATGTCCAAGAGACCTGTTCCTCTGAGGCAAACCCTGAGAAGGTGACAAGTCTGCGGTCCCCGGCATACCTGAACCTACCCAGATAACGCCCACATTTTTTCTGTGTTACTGGGGGCAGGAGGGATATATTTTGGGATGGGGGAAAAAAAAAATCCCCTAAAGAGAATCAAATCCAGTCTTACTGGTCTTGCAGCATTTGTGAAAGAAAAAGGCAACCACGGGGCTGAGTGTGGAGCATATCCATGTGTGAGAGGAGACCTCTCCAGCTGGATAAGGCTTTTTGGGAAAATATCAGGAATTATTGGAGTATTTGAGGGGAACGTGGTGGATTTGGCTAACGAAGCTCATGCTCTGACCCACTAGCCCCCTGCCTGGTGTAACCACCGTCAATCCGAGCCCATCCAGGGCTATCAGTTCTTCTTTCCCATGCAGGCTAAATCCTAGTGGATCAGCACTTGGGGTTTGGCCTTGCAGGATGCTGACTCCGTGGTGGGGGTGTGACTGCTCGGTGCTTCGTGCGAGCTTTCTTCTGCTGTGGCTAGTGGTGGCCCCCAAAAGGCTTTTTGGAGCATTAGGGATCCTCTCCTCAGCTGAGGAAACAGGGCTGTGTGTTCCCACCGCATGCCATTTCTCCAATCGAGCAGCTCCCTGTCAGCCCCAGATGCTGATTAATTTTCAACATCTTGTGCCTGACTTGCCTGATCTGAGACCGTTGACTCAGAAAACAGGAAAGGTCAGTTTGACTAACATCTCGCCCAACGCACCCCGCTTCGCATCCAAAACAAACAGCCGGCGTGCGGGATGCGGGCTCGCTGCGGATGATTCCCATGTGAGGGAGAGGGCAGGTCTGTGTGTTTTCTCACCGTGCTGACATCCCAGGGCTGTCCTCCCCTCCGACGGCGGGAGGGGGGAAGGTGTGGAAACCCTCACGGGTTGGAATACCAGGCACATTCTTGTAGAGGGATTGTTTCAATTAATTAAGAAGGGGAGGGAGAGCAATGATCTGCTGAAATCTAGAAGGAAAGCATCGTTGTTTGTAGCGCGAGATCCTGGTTTCTAATCTTTGCACAAGGTGGGACAAAACCCGGTGGCTTGGGGACTGTTTTCTGTGGTGGCACATCGTGGCTGGTGGTGGGCTCACAGGTCTGCAGAAAAGAGAGGATGGATTCTCAGCACAGTATCAGCTTTTCCTTTGAGTTTTTCTGGTGTGCAAACAAAGAGCGTGGCCAAGGAGATTTACAGAGCTTTGCTAAGTGACGGTCCCCTTGCTGTGCCATGGGGTGGCTTGTTTAGTGGAAAGATATTGTTAGGGCCAGGCTGGATGAGGCTTGGGGCAACCTGGTCTAGTGAAGGGTGTCCCTGCCTGTGGCAGGGGGTGGCACTGGGGGGGCTTTAAGGTCCCTTCCAACTCAAACCGTTCTATGATAAGGAAAGCTGGTGTGATGGAGGGATGCAGTGGTAGGTTTCAGCTGTGTAGTTAAGCTGTTCTTGAGCTATCTGCTTTGCAAGGTTCCAGCTCCGATGACCTTGAGGGTCTGCGTTTCAATAAGCCGCTGGTAGTTCCCTGAGGACAAATCAACCAGATGATTCCTTGCGGTCTCCACCTCATTAAAACAGGACCCCAACTATTGATATAGCCCATCTACAAGATAGGGCGTTTATAAAATGCCCTGTATGTGAAGCGTGGGTTCGTAGAGAATTCTAAAGAGGCTGGTTTATTGTGGGCTCTCTGAACACAGTCACAGCAATCCATCGCTTTAAATGGTTTCACAAAATCCACAGTCGGTAACCTGTGATAAAGAAATCTCCAAACTGTAACACGTCCTTCTTTTCTTTCCTTGTGCTTAGAGCTGTGTCAGTTGAGCAGCCCTGGTCTGGCTATGCTCACGCTGGTGGGATGGGTCTGTGTTATAGCAGTGTAGGAATAGGAAATGGGTATTTGTGTTTTATGGTTTAAGGGAGGCAGAGATATCAAACTGGCCCCGACGTTGGTTTTTTCCCCTGCTCCAACTGCTAGTGCGGTGCCCTGGAAAGGATTGCAGTATCGCAGAGCCATGTGTGACCTGGTGCAGAAAAGGGCTGGAGAAAAAAGTACATCCTAGTTCCTTAGCTTGGGAGTTTGGCCTTGGCCCGGTGAATAGGGAGGTGACTGAGTCACTGCCATAATTGTGCAGTGTTTAGACTTGGAAAGGGATACTACATTTCTACAGTAATCCCAGTTAGTGCTCCCCTGTCCCTCCCACCACCTCCAGATTATATTTCTAAACGATCTAGGACATTAGAGCAAAATCAGAAGCTGATTAGCCAGCCTGCTTGGCTGCAATCACACCTTTCAATATTAATTACCCGCTCCTTGAACCTGATGACGCTGAGCATCTGCAGTGAGTGCTGCTCGGTGTTTGGTGTCGTTGGCCAAAGAGAAGGATTTAAAGAAACAAAATGCCCGTGCTCGTTTGCAAACAGGATTGGGGAACATGATCAGCTCTGACAGTGGTCTTGGCCAGAAGGTGGCCAGTCCGATAACACAGACCTGCCTGTGCGTGGTGAAGGTCCTGGCGGAGGCTTTGCAACGCAAGGAAAGACAGAGGAGAAGCAAAACTGCCCATGGAGGGGTTGGGGCCAGGTCTGGAGCTGGTGGGAGCTGGAGGAGCAGTTGGCAGCAGCAGAAGTGCTGCTTGCTTGGATGCTTTTCCAGGGAACACAGAGGGTTTTGCTGGCTTGGTTTGGCTCGGTGTGAGGATATTTGGCAGCTGAGGCTGAGCTCTTGGAAATCTGTTGGAGGTCAGGTTGGAAAGAGATGCTCCATTGTGTCTTCTCCAGGCTCCAGTCCTCCTTCCTTTTTTGTAGGTTGAAGCAGCATATATTTTTTAGCAATTTTGGTTGCTCTGCTACTAAACAAGCTCCACAGCCAGGGCAGTACCAGAGGAAGAAGTAGACAGCCATATTCACAAAGTTGTTTTCCCAAAGCCCAACAAGGTTGCCTTGTGCAGTCTTGCTCCAGTGTGGGCTGAGCTGAATTGATTTGGTGTCTGACCTTCTGGCTGGTGAAATTTCTTCCCTGGCAGAAGACCCAGTGTCAGCCTTGAGCTTTGGGCCACGACAGGAGACAAACCCAGTGGTGCTCATGGTGAAGGTGCAGGAGGATGAGCTGCTGCTTTCGTGTAGCTGGGAGGGGAATTCAGGGCTTGGGCTGGGGGCTAGTGTGGAGCTCAGATGACACGGGGACCTGCACGTGGCGTGTTCCCGTGATGGAGTTCAGGCAGAGTATGGCCCTGATGCTGGGAGCCACTGGAGACAATGTAAATCCCACCTGCTCTTGCCAGCTGTGTGTTTCACCCCTGGTCTAACCGCTTGTCTGCATATCACAATGAACCTCAAAGCTCCTGCATAAAATAACACTTTATTATTAATAATAATAATAAGTAGAGGTAATTTGTGATTCTTGAAACTAGCCCAAGCCACCAAATTCAGATTGAGATCTGACTTCAACCTCTTGAATGTGGGGGTTTGGTCTAGTCCCTGTGCACGCATGGGGCCAGTTGTGAAATTTGGAGTTCAGCTCCTAAGTCCCTTCCTCCTGCCCCTGAGCTTTCGGAGCTGTGGTCTGGCTCTAGGCCAGCGTTTAACCATTATGAAAACCTCTCTGTTTAAGGGTGTGCCACCTGTCAGTCTCTTTCTTTTATTTTTTTAATTTATGATCTTCAGGGGAGTGAGTTGTGTTAATGAGAGCTGCTGGTAACTGCAGGGTGATCAGTAGGGTTTGCTTGCAGCAGTGAGGTTCACGATGGAGAAAACCATAGGGGCTGGTGAGTCCGTGTGAACGTCACGGTGCAAGCTCATGGGTCTTTATGGCTATTCTTGCGTGCTTTTCCTGCCAGAGGGTCCCAGCCTTTGCAGTGGCATCGGCACAGGCTGCAGGAAGGTAATAAACAGCAAATGTAAGAGGTTATGGCTGGGCTTTTTGGAAGAGCTGGGTGCGGTGTGAGACCGTGCTCCAGTGCTGCTGGTCTCCTATTGCACATCTGGCTCAAGAGTACTGGAAAGAAATTGCTCCTGTCCTACCAATCTTGTTCCAAAGGTGGGGTGAAGGGGGGAGAAACCCTTACTCTGTTAGCAGGGTAAATAGGGGGAAGCTTTGCCCGTTACTGGGGCATTCACAGAAGCTTTCTCTGGGTAAATTCTCTTATGTCTGTTGCATCTATGTGATATCATTCCACGGGGAAGTCCTTTCTCAGTCACCACATCCATAGGCTTCCCTTCCTCTCCCTGAGCACCTTCTGTCACGGAGCTCCTAAAGGATGGAGCTCTGTCTTTTCCCAAGCAGGCCAAAGGCTCAGTTTATCTCAAGAAGTTTTGAAGCTATCGGAATGTCAGATCCAGGGACACACAGAGGACAAACTGCACAACTGCCTTTTAGGTAAAGAATTAAAAATAAGAGAGGCTGAGGTTGCTTTTTTTGTGCGTGTGGCAGCTTCCAGGTTGGGTATCCAGCACAATTCTTGGCTCTTCTTGGCTTTAAGATCCAGCAAACAGAGTGAGGGTGTTACGTGTTCAAGAGTTGCTGGAGAGTGGCCGTGTGCGAGCAGGGACTGTGGCACAGAATCTGCCTGGCCCATTTGCTGCCCTTCAGACTCCCCATGTCTGCTGGGGTGTCGCTGCCAGCAACCCCCCGGAACCAGTTGGGTGGCAACGCTGCAGCCGTCGAGCGTCAATCTCCTTTGCCTTCACCGGCAGGAACAAGCTGCCACAGGAGAGAGATGAGATGAGCTCTTGAGGTCATGAGGCAGTCCAGAGGGTTCTCCATCCTCACCCAAAACCTGGGCAAGAGCATGGAGCAGTCCTCTGCAGAAAACAAACCGTGCCGTTTGCAAAACTGACCCTTGGTAAAAGAGTTTTTGCATTACAGGAGCGTTTGTGTCATTCAAAACTGAATTAAAAGAGGAAAAAAAAGAAAGCTCTGACCAACCAATTGGCATTTTTATTAATAATTTTTTCAAAGCTGCAAGCCTACAGCCTCTCCTTTGTTCCAACAAGCGTGGGTGGGAGAGGGTTTGCAGCCCAGCCTGCACGCACGGGCGCGGAGGTGGGCGAGCAATTGCTGGCTGGCTCTGGCCGAGCATTGGCTGTGATGCAGCCCTGCTTCCAGGCCTAAGGAGAAGCCAAGCCAGTGGGAACGTTCTCCAGCATCGTTTTCTGCCATTCACAGTAATTTTATTTATATGTTTGCTTTTTCACATGCAGATGGCCAGCATCAATGGCTCAGAGCTGTGGTTTGCATCCCAGAGCCAAGCAAGGCGTCTTGTCCTGACTCAGCCTTCAGGCGAGCTGGCTGGCCCGTGTCTACCTGGGCTGTCGCTGTCTCTGCAAAGTGGGTAGTTCGTTCCACAAGCTTCCAGCAGTAGGTTGCTGCCTGTTTGCATCATAAACTAGTGTTTAAAGTGTGATTATGGCCAGAAAAGAGCCAGAGAGCAACTGTAAAATTGATGTCCTAGGGTTTTTTAAAATATTTATCCCTTGTCCATGGCTGTCCATGTCGAACTTGCTCTGCTTATGAGTTGCAGTGAGATTTTTCCCTCCCAAATTCAGCATGGCAGCTGGATGCTGCTTTCACTCCTTGCTTTGCATGGCAAAAGGAAAGCTTTGGAAAGCAAAGGGACACGCAGCTACCATTGCTTCAAGGCTTCCAGGGCATGCTCTGGACCCAGCTTAGACCAAGGCATGCTCAACCCTGCCTAGTCCCAATTTACGTGGACTGAGCGACCGGGAGGACATTGTCTGTGCGTGGACTCCATCTTCCAACGACTGTGGCTTTGGGCAGCCCTTGGGAGGGCTGCAAGCTAGGTGGTAGGGGCCTCAAAAGAAGACATAAACCCACGTTGAGCTGGCAGCAGAGGTCTGCCCATCGTGTTTCCAGAGAGAAGTAGCTTTTCCCCAGGAGGAATCCAGCGGGGAGGCTGGTGACCATCCCACAGCAGGGATGGCTCAGACCAAGAGGGCTCTGCTGCGGGAGCTCTGGCTTGGAGCAACGGAGACTTGGACTCCGCTCCGCCATCAATGGATTTTATTGTCCTGCGGGGTTTTGCTCCAACACTTAATTCAGCAGCTCCATTCATTTTGATCGGTACGTACATATATACCTTGGCGCTTGGCTGCCAGGACAAGCCAAACGGTATTACGCAGCCCCAGCCAAAAAGCACAGGGCGAGGTAAGGGAGGTTGCAGAAAAATTCCTCCCTCGCTCGGGTGAAGTTCCTAGAATCTGCGGGGAGGTACGGGGCGAGGGTTGGCACCGGCACGGTGGCCCCGCCGGCTTGGACAAGAGCTTGAGAAACTTCTCAGCTTGACTTCGAACCGCTTCGTAAAAAATTCAGGGCAAACGTTGGAGGTAAACTGCTAAATCATGTCTTAAATCCTTTCCTCTGGAGTCAGATTCCACTCCCGGCCGCTTTACCCGGCACATCTGGAGAGAGGATGCGAAAGTCTGAAATTCACTCTAAACACCCCTCCTTTCCCTTCCCACCCCCTCGCGCCGACCCGAGACCTCCTTGAGCGTGGGCAGGGATGGTGCGGGGGGGATACACAGCACTAATTACTGTCCCAAACGGGGGTGAGTTACGGCTGCTGAGCGCACAGGGCTGGTTTTGTGTGCCGAGTTGGGTGTGGGCGTTGCTCTTTCCTCACAAAGGTGAGACCTCCAGGTTTTGAAGCTGGAAAAAGTCCAGCTCCTGAGATCCTTCCTTAGCTTTTTCCCCTAGGATTTGTGTTCCCTTAATCGGAAGGACTCGTATCGAGAAAATCCCTAGGTGGGCATCGGGTGGTGATGGGACACTCTGCTGAATTTGGGGTCTGCCTGGGGACAGTGAGGTCCAAAAAAGCTTCTGTAAAGAAACGAGTTTGGATTTGGTGCTAATCAGGGCAAAACCAGCGGTAGAGACAACAAATCTGAGGAAACCTTGTCCGTGGGGCAAGGTCAGAGAGTTTTGGTGTGTTTTATTTACGCAGTAGTGCTGGATGTTTGGAAGTGAGGGACAGCCACATGTCTAGTTTTCAGCTGGTACCTCATCCTCATTTGCTGTCTTGCTAGAAAATGGATTTTTTCCGCGCAGTCGCCCGTACTGCTGCACGCACTAACGATGCAATGAGATTCCCAGGGACCTGCCATCTAGTCCTTAGACAGGAAAAAAAAAGAATTACGGATACTGCGTTGCTCTGCGGGGAAGGAGCAGATGGGCAAAGCGTTTTCTGCAGGTTTCTGTCTGAGCCTGCAAAGAGAAAGGGGTTGATTATTGTAGGTCTGCAAAAAATTAAATCCGTTGTATTTCCTAGTCTGCCTGAAGTTCTAAAGTCAGAAATTAATTCTTCCTTGGCATAGGGCGAATTGTTGGCCTCCTGGGGCTCTCTTTGGACAGGCTACTGATGGGGACAGTAACCAAATATGACAGGGCTGCATGTTGCGTTTCCATTTTCTTCGCAGAGCTCCACTTCCTTAAAATTAGGTAAGATTTATGATTTCTTCTTTGATACGCCAGCCAATAAGGACAAGTATCTTTAGCCCAGCTTAAAAAAACAATGAAAATATTTTTTTTAGTAGAGATTTCACTTTATATAGTATTTCTGTCTCGAAGAATGTAGGTGAAATGGCCTGACCCCCATGCTCTGGGGGAGAATCAGGCCATGAAGTGAAGAAAGCTTTTTTCTTGAGAGCCTGCTGATCCTACTCTTCTTCCCTTCCGCAGAGTATTTTTACACCGAAGGTGGATGCCTTGCTGTTGAGCAAACATCAACAAGGTATGCTCCAAATAGCTCAAGTCCTGTTTTCCAGAGGGTGCCCGGTCTGGGTGGTGGTGGTGGTGGATGGACGTTTCAGCTTGTGGGTCCCACTGCAGAGCAGTGTCATTTTGGAGCGACCTCCGGCTCCGATAGCATTCTTGCCCGTGTCTGATCGCAGAGTCTCAGTTTGAAAATGGCTTCTCAAGTCTGAACTTTTATCCAAATCGTGAACAAGATTTACTTTTTTTTTAATTAAAAAACCCCAGAGGTGATCTGATGGTTCCCATCGGTTTGGCCCTAGAAGAGGATGGGCCAAAATACCCAGGGAAGGACAATTTTCACAGCACCAGCTTTCTGGCCTGAGTGTAGGGAGGAAGCGATGGAAATCTCCAGGGAAATCCTGTTCTCTTCTCATAGAATTCCTGGCCCAACTTTGCATTTAGTCCAAAGTGCTGTGGGAAAAATTATATATATGTTAAAAAAAAACCACCATATACACAAACACTTGCCTGTTGCCTTTACTGTGTTAATGGGACTGGCCAGTTTTCAAGACCTATAGGCACACTTACTGCCTTTTGCTCCAGTAGTGCTTTAAGATAAACGTTGCAAATATTTTTCTGCTGTTTCTTACCTTTTTTTGCTTTGCCTTTGTTTTCTGTATATCTTGATTTTAAGAGCTGCAATAGGGAATATATTTCTTTCTATCCTCCCTATCCTGCCTGTGTCCCAGGACTGGCAGGGATAAAAAGCATGCTGTTGGAAGTAGGTACATGAATAATAGTGAATATTGTGCGTGTACGTGTTGGTCTGTGCCCTTTGGTAAAGGGCAGGGAACTGGCAGGGAGAACAGGCAGGCCATGGCTCTCCAAGCAAATAATCCCCGGTCTCTCCAAGAAGTGCCCTCCCCTTAAACTCTCACCACCCTCCTGCCCCTGCTGGGTGTGTAGTTTTGCCTTGGAAAATGGCAAAATATATTTTCCTTCAAAACCTGCCACAGAAAGCTGGAAATCCCACTAGAAATGAGCAGGGAGAGGGAGCGCAGCCACGGGAAGAGGCTGCGCGTGCACAGGAGGAGGACGGGGTGCGGTGAAGCGCCAGTTGCTGGAGCTGGTGGCCCCGGGAGGTGTCTCTGCTGCTCTTGGGATATTGTGTTATAGCAGTCCTGGCCTCTCAGAAAGCCTTTCCCTAAAGCAGGTGCCGGCGCAGGTATTTGGGCACTTTGCGTGCGCTCCTCCCTGGGGCTGTAGGGCTGTGTCCCCAGGGTCCTGAGGGGGAGCCTGTTTTAGTGTCCAACCAATTTTTCCTGGCTCTTTCCCCTCCTGTTACTGCTGCTTACCCTCTCCTTTTGGAGGAACCTTTTTCTTTGTCCCTGGGACTGTTTTGCAGGAGCTGGTGCCAGTGAGTTGGATAAGTAGGGGGGCTGTTTTGTACTATTTTGCTCCCGAGGATGGCACCATGATGTTCCCACGTGTCGTGTCCCAGAGCTGCCCTGGATCCAGCCATCATGTCAAGGAGGGTCTCCCATCGGAGAGAGCAAAGTCTCCCCGGTGCTGCCCCACGAGTCCAGACAGGCACCTTTGGAAAGTCCTTGACATCTCTTGTCACAACAGCGATAAGAAGGGATCACGGAAAGCGTGGGAAGGTCGGCAGGGTTGGCTGAGCCTGCCCGCCCTCCCCCGGGCACCACCGCTGCCTGCCCACGCCGCCCGGCAGCTCTGCCTCCGTGTTTGATCTGAGCGGGCAAAGTCCACGCAAAGAACGAGAGGAAACCTGCCGGATCGGGACACGGGGATCAGCCGGGGCTGGGGAGCTGGAGGCCCTCCTGCACTGCCCAGGGCAGGAGCTTGCGGGAAGCACCCAGGGCAGGTGGGGCAGATGGCTGTTTGGGGGTCATATCTTGAAAAGATCTGGTTTTCACCACTCTCCTAAAGGGCTGTAGGGCTGGTCACTTGAAAATGGAAAAACCCTCTATCTTGTGCTACTGAAAAATATCTTTTTTTTTTTTATAAGCCTCTGGTGTGTTCCTGGTTCAGAACTGTTTGTCCATCTCATCAGGGTCTTGAAAATATTAGGCAGGAATCCCAAATGGATGGCAAAAAGCTGTGAAGTCCAGGTGCAAGACACCTTATTTTGGGGCTATATGTTTTTGAATCAAAGTTCTTTTGATATCCGTATCTGCCTGTGGTTAATGGGTTACAGATGCAAATTGGCACTTCCAGCTCCTGACCCGAGCTGCCCCGGCCAGGTCTCATGACTCAATCGAACAGGGCCAAGAAGTATCGACAGGCTGGAAAAGCACTGGGCTCCCCACACTGAGGATATTTTCCTTAAAGCTCCAGCTCCTGGAACTGCTTGAATCCTGACTTTTCCCACCCGAAAGCTGAATTTCAGTGGAGGGGAGCCACTCTCCTCAGTGAACGTGAATGGTGTGAAAGCCAGATGATATTTTCATTTCTTTATTTCCACTTAATGAGGGACTTAGTCCTATTTCAAAGACAGTGCTCGATGATGTCTGGGGACATCTCTTGCTTGTAGCACCTGGTTTTTGTAGCCTCCAGCCCTGCAGCACCAGCCTGAGCCCGGATCCCCGGGGCTGTTTGTGCGCCCCGCGATGGGGCTCAACAGGTGTTGAATCCCGCCGAGCTGTGTCTTGCTGTGCGATACAAGGTGAAATTCCTTCCCAAAACACGGGCGGTGAATCTGGTGCGCTTTGGAGGTCTTACCCCCAGCAGACAGACACTGGTGGGGCAGGGGTCGGACTGCGTTGATGTAGAACCGGTTCACGAGTGCCGGAACGTGCTAGAGGGTGGTGAGGAGCGCTTGGCTACACGAGCTAATTCTCATCATACCCTGCAAGACTCTGCTGTTTTGTCAGGCTCCTCTGGGAGTGGTGGATTAAGGGCCGGGGTGTGTTTGGTTTGGAGGGTGTAACTGTTTATGGACGTGTATTAGAAATGGGGTATGTGGAGATGCCAAAGTGAGCACGAGTCCTCTAAAGATCAGCTGGGGGGCTGTGCTCCTAAGTCACTTCATCGCTGGAAGAATCCCGTATTTAATGTCAATATGGCTGCTTGGGGATCAGGCTGCCCTTGGGAGGTAATTTGTATTTATTTATTTTTGTCAGACATGTTGCTTTAAATACCATCCCCCCTCTGCATCATGTTCCCCAGTTTTTGTGAATGTGTCTGCAGCACAGCTGGGTGCTGCTAATAAATCTAAAATAAATGAATTACATTATTAAGGAAAAACACTTCATGGTAGACAGCTCCTGATGTGCTTTTGGGCATTTCCCTTTGGCTCAGGCTTTGCTGCCTTGCTTAGGATAAAGCCCAAAGTGGCCCGTGTTTAATGGCCGTTTTACAGCGTGGGAAGTGAGGAGAGGGGCAGGGGATGCTCTGCAGGGCAGGGATCGGGTGTCCCCCGTCCCTCTTGCATCGTCTCCATGTAGCATGGCTTCGCAGGCGATAAGTTATGGAGGAGCTAAGGGTCATCCATGGGGTTTAGCAGGAAGCAATGTGAAAACACGAGGTTTATTTCCTCCTGACTTCACCAAAGCTATTCCGGGATGGGGTCTGTTAGCTTTACAGCAGACCACAGTAAGCCTGCGTCTCTGTGCAAACTTGCTCTTGTTTAATTCAGGTGGCCAAATGGCCATAAACTCCACCGGCTCTTTACAAGCAGCTTATTTCAGTTTAGCTTAAGCCTGCTCCTAACCGGTTGGTGCCAAGGCGCATCCCTGGAGCCGGCGGCACCCAGCATGGATCAAAGTCACAGGTGAATTTAGAGTGCTTTAACACTTCTGTGTTTAGATGGGCTGGGAACCGTCAGGCTTCAGGGATCGTGCCTAGCTGGAGCGGTTGGTACCTGGCTGGCGATGGCAGCGGTCTGCCCCCCCGTGCCGTGGGCTCCCCTTGGCAAGTCTTTGCCTGCTCCTTTTGTAACCGTGCTCACCAGGAAATCTTCAAAGGCTCAGTCCTATCGATTTTCCCCACCATATGTTCTCATTAAAAAATTTATTGTGCACTTTATCTTAGGATTATTTGCCATCAATTAATAAAACATGTTGCAAGCTTCAAATGAACATTCTCCCCGCTTCCCTTTAACGAGGGAAAGGACAGAGAAATATGAAAAAAAATTACTACGACAGATGGTGTTTTTTAACCTTTCTTTTGCCCAATTTGGGGGAAAAAATGAAAGAACTTCTCAGAATATTGACATGGGTTTTTAATTATGAGTTACATCACTTGAAGGCTTAATCCGAAGCTTGGTGAGCTCAGCGGACAGACTGCCAGCCCGGCATACGTTCACGTGTTCAGGTATATGGATGCTGCTGCACGGGCCGGAGCGGGGCAGTGGCGATGGGGGGGCTGTGGGGTGATGCTGTGGGTGGCTGCGGGTCCCCCCTCTCCTCCCACCACCAGGATGGGGAGGGAAAAACTGCAAAACCCCACGGTTGGCGACAGCAGCTCCCAAAGGCATGTGGTGTTGGCAGCCAAAATGTGGTGTCCTCCTTGGCAGTAGATGTCTGGTCTTGTAGGTGATGGTGGGCTGTGATGGAGGTCTAAGAAAGTGGCATTTTGAGGTTTTTAAAGAATTCCTGAAAGGAGAGCACCTCCCAGCTGTGCCCCTTCACGTGGGGACTATAATCCCTGATTTAGGGGGAGGTGGAGGGAGCCTGATGACCCCCAGGATGATGTGTGACCCTCCCTCTTCTTTCCCACTTGATGAGATCGGGATTGTGGGGTTTTTTCCCCTCCTTTTATTTGCAGTTTTGGGCCGGCTGATTCCCAGGGTTGGTGGTGAGGAGATGGGGCGGGAGGAAAAGCAAATACAACATCTACCAGCAGTCCCCGCGGATGCTGCAGGGCTGGTACAGCGTGTACCCTGCAGAGCACTTGCTTTGTGTCTGTGCCTACTGGGGAAAATAAATACAAAAATAATGCATACAGGCGGGTTTCTTATATAAATAAGTGTCTGGGGAGAGACCTGGCTGTGGGTAACCTGCTGGGAAAGTCCTGGTCAGATGGGAATTGTAGAGTTAAACACTCCAGTCTTGCTTGGATGTGTCTTGGCTTTGATTTATACTTCTGATTGGATGTTTGCCTGGCCTGATCAGAGAGCTTGGGCAGCGGCTCATGTTGACACTTGGTGTTTAGCTCCGGGTAAAGTTTAAACAGGACTTATCATGGCTCTGACACCTCGCGAAGGCTTCCCTGGTTTAATAGCGTGCTTCATGCCATCCCTCGCGTAGATTTTCATTGCGTTGCTGTCCTAGATACTCAAAAAGGAAAAGGTAAACCTGCAAAATAAATTAATAGAACAGTTTATTCGAAGCTTCTTCTAGTTTTAAAATAACCCCGTTGCCCTTGAATCGTGTGGCCATTTCTTTACTTACACTGGTAGAATATAAAGCCGGGAGGAGTGATCTGAGGTCAGAGAGGCTGATCCAGCTGTTCAGAAACTGTTGACTGCATTGCTCGCTTGCCCCAGAAGCAGCGTTGGGCTTACTGGGACTAAAGCAGGCTTGTGTTGGGAGGAAAGGCTCATTTTTGGGGTCTGGCATTGCAGCGAGGCTTCAACTGGACTGGGTCAAAATGGGAACTCTTAATTTGTGACCATCGTATATTATTTTTTTTTCCCCCAAATTGTGGGGACAAATTTTTGCTTTTAATAGAAACCGCTCAAACCTGCAGCTGTCAGGTTTGTTCCCCCATGTTTCTCCCATCCGTAGGAGGATGTAGATAACTGCTCTGGGTGCAGCTTGGGGGGCTCAGATGGCCGAGGGCTGCCCCCAGTTCTGCTTTTGCCCTCCTGCGCAGGCAGGAGAGGGGGATGGGTGACGCTATTTAGGAGGGGATGGGTGACAATATTTGTCCCACCTGCCATCCACCTAATTACAAACTCAAGGAGCAGCAGGGAAGCTCAGTGGAAGTGGAGTTGAACACGGTTGTTCCCGGCCTGATGCGGGCTCTGGCTTTGGACAAAGCTCACGCTAAATAACATTGAACTATTTAATTTTATGCTTCGTTTTTTATAAGTAACAGTTAAAAAAAAATCAGTGGAACGTAATTACAGCACCTTGAAGTGTAGCATTACTGGGCCAAAGACTGAAAGGAGGTTACGATATGACAGGCTTTTATCTCGGATCTGATAGGGGTGTTATTCATTGTATTAAAAGTTTGCCAAGAGAGGCTTCGCTGAAAATTAACCCGTGTTATCACAGAGAGTAATATCCTGGGTTTATCGTGTGGAATAAATAAATAACACAGACTTTATGCTTTTGCTTAATGAGGTTACACTGAGTGCAGAGCAAGGAAACAGTGTTAACTCCGATGCAAAAAAAACCAGTGATTAAGGCGAGATGAAACTGGAACAGAAAGTGCCCCCAGTTTTATTGCATAATGGCAGAGCTTGTATTACTATTAATTATATTATGCAATGGGAATAGGATGGAATTTGGCTCTATCTAGCAACATACCAGGGTGCAAAACTCTTTGCAGACATCTCTGATTTCTCAGGAAAATTCTACTTGGGTGATGCTCCTGACAGCATTTTCTCACCTTGGCTGGTTGTGGTTGTTTGGCTTTGAGCCACCCTGCCAAAACAACCCATTTGGCCCAGCCTGGGGACCCTTTTCTGCTTGGGCTCTCTGCTGCTTTTCCCACCTGGATCCCAAAGCTGTCTGCTCCGCACCATGAGATCAACAAATCCAGACCCGCCGTGATGTGGAGCATCAGCAGCACCCCCAGACTGGAATCCTAGAATATCTCACATTGGAAAGGACCCGTAAGGATCATTGAGTCCCACTCCCGGGTTTTGAGAGCTGAGGTCTGCGTGGTCATGACCTGTGGACCTGGCTTGCTTGAGCCTGTACGGTGGGCCAGAAATGCTGGACAGGCACTTTCCCCAAGGAACTGGTGGTGTTTCTTTAGGTGGATAGTTAAACCTGACAGAACACGCCTGCCGTACTGGTAGGAACGAGGCTGTCAAAGGGGCTGAAGCCAAGGGAAGGAGAGGGCTGGCATTTGCCCAGCTGCTGTGACACGGTGTGCAGGGACATCCCATCCTATGGCATGTGCTGGTGGGGATGGAGGGGATGCTCACTTCTGCCACAAGCCTGGGTTTGGGAATCAATTGGCCTGATCAAGAGAGTGTTGTTATAGGCAGAGAGGTGAATAGCCCAATTCTGGACTTCATTAGCTGAGAGCCTGAAATTGTTTTGCCTGAACTAAAGGTTCATCTGGGATGTTAACTGCTTGCACCTCTTCAGCTTTTGTTAACCTCTCTCTGCCGTGGTCCGGGTTGTGTTAGCAGCATGACACCGCGGGTAAGAAGAAACCAGCCGCAGCAGAATTAACTGTGCTTTTCACTCAGTGCGCTCAGAGCTGTGCCGCGCCGGGTGGGATTGAACTCCCCAGCTGGCACAGGGGAGCCTTGATGCCTCCTGGGCACACTGAGCCCGTGAGTCGGAGTGGTCCGGAGGGAAGGGGACACGGTGGCTGTGAGCCCATGGGGATACCCATCCCGTTGCCAGAGCTGGGTGCAGAAAGCACGGCAGAGCCTGAGCTCGGCACTGCTCCCAGCTCTGGCTGTGCCCAAGTTTCCCTTCCAAAGAGGAACCTTTTCCTCCTCCTCCAAAATCATTACACTGAAGAGCTTAAAAAACCCAAACAAACTGCTTGTCCCTTCGTGCCAGTGGATGTTAATAGTACCAGGAATAGTATTATCCACTGGGCTATCATCATCTATAATACCTCTAGAAATCGCTTGGGTAGTTTTAATTATGTTTGTGCCTTTTCTTTCAGCCCTTGTTATCTCTCGAGTTCCTCTGGGCTGGGGGAAGGGTCACGGCATCGAAGCCGCTTCTCTGAAGCGCCTTTGTTTTCCCTGCGCAGGTATTAAGTTGACGGCACAACAATCCCCGAGTACGTTAGACTCGCTTTCCTGCCCTCCCCTGCCTGAATGCAGACGTTGTGCGTCCCCCGCGTGCGGAGCGAGCCCGGCGCGGGCAGCCCGAGGACCGGGCCCGCAGGAATGCGGGTGAACAGAGCCAAATTGTTCCAGCGGCAAAAGAAGGGAAGAGAGAGGGAGAAGGAGAGAAAGGAAAAGTGAAGGAGAGAAGGAAGAGTTGGGAGGGGGGAATTAATCCTAGTCTGTGCGTGGTGGAATTTGCAGGGTAGTGTGGTTAAAAAACCAAAGGTTTAGAAAACTAAGAGTCCTGCCTTCCACGCGTGCCGTCAGGGGAGGTTTTTGTCGGTGGCCTCCGTGGGAAGGTGACATTTGGGAGGACAACCGCTGGGCTGTCGTACCCTGCCTACCGCTATGAATGAAGCTTAAGAAAAGGTGTCCTTGGACTCTTGCTGAAACCCATCATCTTCTCCATCCCCTGCGTGTGCCCGCTTGCTGCCGCTGCCTCCCGAAACGGGCTGGCAGCTTACAAACAAAGCGGTATAAAAGAGGAGGTTGGAGTACGCTCCAGCCTCATTTCCTTGCTGGTGGCAGCAGCCAGCTCGCTGCTCGGCCCCCTGCAGTGTGGTGGGATGCCGGGCTGTGGTTTGGTGGCTCCCGCTTTCCAGGGCATTGCAGAGAGCAAAGGTGAGGACAGAGGCATGGAGGGGAAGCCGGTCCTGGGTTTTGGGATGTGTCCTTGGAGCTGGACCACGTGAGCGGCGCGGGTACTTGCTCGCTGAGTAACACGCGAGTATTGGCCGTGCACCTGCCTGGCACGCTTGCCCGGCTTGCTGCGATGTGCTCTGGATTCACCCGTGAGTGCCAGGGTTTCTGTAGCACCATGGGCATGTGGACCAGGCATCATGTTGTTCCGGGAAGCATGGCTGCCCGTGGCCTGATGCGCTGTGGCATCCTTTGGAATGGCTTTGTGGTAACGCCTGGATGTGCAGCTGTGTATCTGCCTATATTTGAGTGTGTATGTGTGTGAGTATGGGATGTGTGCCCTCCCTCGGTTCCGTGTTCAGCCCGTGCAAAGACACACCTCCGTTCCTCAACCTGACGTGGGAAATAAATCCAATTTTTTGCTGCTGTTTAGCTCGTTCAAAGGAAAGGAGACTGTGCAGCTGTGTAGGGTCTTGGCATCATCGCCGTAGGATCCTCCCTCTGAACGTGTCTTCTCCGGGAGCAGGGCTGGGGAACGGAGCTGCCGTGGTCCAGGGAGAGGAACAGCGGAGGCTGAGTGTTGCCAGGCACCTTCCTGTCTTCACTGAGCTTTCCTCTCTGGCTTGCTCTGCTTTATTAAAGAGTTTGACTAATTTCTTGAAGTTTAGCAGACACTCACAAAAGATACAAGTAAAATAGTACCTGTATTAATAACGTAAAGTAGAGACCTGCGTGGGTCATGCACAGTACGCAGCGGAGTGTATGATACACTGTGCACGTGCGGAGCTTTTGGGTAGTAGCAAGCACAAAATTTATGGTGATTGTAATTTTGGGCTGTGAGCATGGTTTTGGCTAAGAAGAACTTAAGTTGCAATGAAGGTTTAGGATATCAGGAATGTTTTTAAATGTCTCCTTGTAGATTTTGACTGGTTTTTTCCTTTCTTCTGACGCGTGTTACTTGGTGTTCACCCAGTGATGATGGTGAACAGTGCTGCGCTTTATCTCATTAGCAGAGTGGAGGGATGACTAAGGGCACCTAGGAAAGCCTAGCCTGGAGGTTAAACAGGGGCTCAGGTTCAAAAGCAACATTTTCTATTTCTGCCTGTGCTTTTTGCCCATGCCAAATTACTTAATGTGTCTCCCTGCCTCAGTTTCTCATCTGTTCAACAAGAACGGTGGTAACTGTGAACACTCCCAGCAGTGGTGAGATGGGGGGGGGGGGAGGGCAGAGCCTTTGTGGTAGGTGCTGACGTGTTCACTTAGGTGGTAGCAACGAAACTGCAGTTACTGAAGCGTCCCAGGGAATCACACTGGATCTGCGCTGCGCTAAACATTGAGGATCTGTTCTGAGTGCTGAAGTGAACAGAAATGTGTGGTGAATGAATCAGAGGTGGAGGGAAAAAACCTAATGTCCCGTGAGTTTGTCACCAATATCCCGTGAGGAGGTGTTGAGAGAAAGTCTTCTGTCGGTTTTATTAAAAATGCAAAGGGCGCTGCTGACACTGTGATAAAATACCGCATGTGGCACTAGGCTGAGAAATCGTCTGCCATCACACTCCTGTGCTTAAATCTTCTCGGGCCATAAGCTCTTCGGGGCAGGAGTACGTTGTCTGTGGTGATACTTCCCGAGTGCAGTGCATCCCGACCGCGTGCCCTATCGCACCTGGCAGCAACGCAGTCTCAGGTCCGTATCGCTGGGTAGCGCAGCTTCCACTTGTGCTCACGGGGAGCGGTTGCGGGGGCGTGTGATAATGCTGGGGAGCAGGCATTGGCAGGAGTTTATTTCACCCTGTATACAGCAGTCGTCATCCCTCACCTGGCCCTTTGTGAGTGGGTTTCATTCTCACAATGTTACGTGAAGTCAAACCAACCTTTTGCTGTTTTACACGGAAGAAACGGAGTGAGAGGGGCAGCTGGGGAACTTGTGCAAAGCCCCCTGGAAAATGCAAGAGACCACGGAAGGGAGAACCCCCCCCGGGCTCCCCTCCAGTCCCTATTTTTGCCCTTTATGGATGAAGAATGGGCACAAACACCGGCGGTAATGAGCGGAGAGCCCTGCTGTCCCTCTGATCCGCCTCGTTGCACCCCCGGCAGCTCCGCTGGCTGAAGCAGGTTGGACCCACATCTGGTGCGTGGGGTGGGCGCAGTGTGGATGTGAGGGCTCACGCTGGCTTATTGCCATTTTCTGTTGGCTGATAACTCCAATCTCCTCCTTCTGTCATGTATTTCTTTGCTCTTTTTTTCCACTGGAGAACAGGCAGCGCTGTGAGATCTGTGGGAGTTGCTGCAGAGTGGGTTGGGTGGCGAGGGGAGCCTGGCTGGCAGTAGCCTGGGGCTATCGTAAAAGGAACTGAAACGGGAGTGTTAATGCTTCAGCCGAGTTACGGAGAAATGGGTTTACTGTTCGAAAAGGAATTACAAGAGTAATATGTGTGGGAGGGTCTGGGAGCAGGCAGGGTCCCTTCAGAGGTTTGGGAGCAAGTGCAGGCTGGAAGGACACCTCGGGCTGGATTGAAGGAAGGAATTGTTTACAATGAGGGTGGTGAAACACTGGAACAGGCACATCCCTGGAAATATTCAAGGTTCAGTTGGATGGGGCTCTGAGCAACCTGGTCTAGTTGAAGATGTCCCTGCTCATTGCCTTGGGGGGAAGTAGATCAGCTTTAAAGGTCCCTTCCAACGCTAACTGTCCCATGACTCTGTGGCACCAGAGAGGTGCAGAACTGTAGAATAATTTGGGCTGGAGAGGGCTTGTGCAGGTTTCCGGTCCAACCCCGCTCAACGCAGTGCCACACACTGGGTTTCCTGGGGCACATCCAGCTGAGATCTGAGTATCTTCCAGATGGAGAGCCCACCAACTCTCTGGGTCCCTGTTCCAGTGTCTGACCACCTTGATGGTAAGAACAGTTTGTCCTAGTGCCCTGTGTCCCTGCTTGTGACCGCTGTCTCGTCCTGTGCCCCTCCAAGAGCTGCCTGGCTCTATCTTCTCTGTACCCATAGGCAGTTGGAGACAGGGATATGATTTGTCCCCTTCCTTTCCAAGGCTGATCAAAGCCAGTTCTCTCAGCTTGGCCCCCGCTCTCCACCACCTTGGTGTCTTCTCCTGGATTCAAACCAATATGCCTATGTCTGCCTTGTATGGGAGGGGGGGTCAAGACTGGGCACAGCACTGCAGATGTGGTCTTGCAGGTGGTGAACCAGCTTGGGTGGGCTGCACAGGGCTCTGCCCTCCCCTCTGCTTCACAGCTCTGGTTCTTCCAGAGATTAAATGATGTGCTGGTAGAGGCAGCCCGTGTGTGTCCACTTGAATCCACAATTGACAGCACTGCGTCCCGTCACGTGGAGGAGGAAAGGGGATGTCACCTAGTTTAGGTTTGTCAATCCACACGATCACTGAGCTGGCGCCTACCTGCACGATATGGACTGGGGGTGCTTGGTTTTGGTGTTCTGGTCTTGTCCTGTTCCTGATGGCTTTAGGAGAACATCTTCAGCCAGCGTGGTCCTCTGCTGGCAAGCATCAGATTAACTCCACTGAAGCCAAAAGTTCCTGGGACAACAATCTGCTGGGAATGATGAATAAATGCAAATAGTGTTTGTTTGATTTACTTTTCAGGTCTGGCCAGGAAACCTTCAAGTAGCAGCACTTTCCCTTTTAAGCAGGTAAGTGCTTTTTTAAAACATACACGGGAATGCCTGTGCTCCTCTGTTTATTGCTATAAATCTTTCTGTGCCTGGGCTTTTAAATAGTGATCCGCGTGGTAACTGCGTCCTCGTGAAATTCGTGGCTGTGAGGAGTCGATGGACCCGAGCGGCTGTGGTGCACGGTGGGACACCCACCGTGTGGAGTGTGGGGTGATGGGGAGGAGACTGGGGCTGAAGGAGACCTGGACAAGGAGCGGATGATGGCCAGGTCAGCGGGGGCTGGTGGGACGGCGGTCTGCGGCGCTGGCGTGTGGCAGGTGGAGATATTGATTCACGGGAGGTTTATTTCATCTGGGGATCTGATCATCTGTTGGGGTGAATGGGATTGTGAGGAAATTCTCTGGGAAGCGATGGTGAATAATTGAATCCGCTGAGATTTTTGGCTTAAATATTTTATTTTTAAATTCTATAATTAATTTTTTTTAGTATTTATTTTTTCAACGTATTTTCCGCAAAAGGCAGAAACTTTTTCGGAGGAGGGGGAAGTGTAACCTAACCTCCAATTTTCAGTCCCAGACCAGTTCTGACCAGGCATACCAACAATGTAATCATCAGGGTTGTTTTTTTTTTTTCCCCTCCTTAGCAAACAGCAGGCAAAGTATCATTAAAAAAGGCACTAATAAAAAAAAAAAAACCAGCAGCCTTTTGCCGTACACGGCTGGTGTATTTTTCCTTTGGAAGTTGGCCACCCCAAGCACACACAGAGCTCTGTGTGAGCCTACCTCACCCTCCAAGAAGGAGCAGAAGAGAAAAACTCCCTGTGACTTGGATGGGTTCCTCGGGGCGGGGGGAAGGTGGGCTGGCGGGAAGGGGGGCAAGCGCGAGGCAGCGTTTTGAACTTAAGTTCCTTTTTCTATTTTATTTAGATTAGGTTCTGCTCAGCAGGGTGATTTCTTAATTAGAGCAGCCCAGTCTTGCCGGGCTGTCGCTCCAGACCCCTGCTCTGCCTTCTTAAGTTTCACGAGGGAAGTTGTCGTGCCTGATTTCCTGAGCTCTAATGTTCGAGCAGTGTGCGGTGATTTCAATGGGAGGAAAAGACATGTAATTTAATCATCTTTATTAGATTTTGGGCGAGGGAGGGGGCACAGCAGTGGGAACCGGGTCCTCTGCTTGTCTTTCGACTTTCTCTTCCGCTTCTAGTGGCCAGAGATGAGATTTCATGGGAGAAACAGCAGAAAAGCAACGACCCTAAAAGACCATGTAGGGTCTGAGGATACGATGTCCTCCTGGGCGGTAGCTGTTATCTCAGGCTTGGGCAGATCCATGACCCTGCATGGATCTGTCATGAGCTTATTAATGACGAGCTGTGATTAATACTTTAGATTTTCAGTGCACTTGATTATGTGAAAGGGATCCCGTCCCTCCCAGTGGTGGAGCGGGGTGAGATGCTGATGGAGCTGGTTCAAGCACAGCAAGGGGAAGCAAAATGTGGAATTTTGCAAATTCCATGTGTTTTCTGGGAATCCAAGGAAGACAGGCAGCGTGCTCTTGGGGGATCAGCCAGCCTCTGCCTGGAGCGTGGCATCACTGCCGTATCACAGGCACAGCTCTGCTCAGCTCCCACTTAGGGAGAGCAGGTGAGAGCTTCCCCCAGCCCCTCTGGGCCAGAGGTGGGGGGAAATGTTACAAGAACCAGAATTATGGATTTTTTTTAAAACTAGAGATGGTGAGGGAAAAAAACCCAGGTTTTGTTTCATGGTAGCGGCTTAAAAGTTTGATTCTTCCCATTCCCCTCAATGCACGGAGCTGACCTGGGAGAACAGTGGGGAGAGGCAAGCCACGGAGCACCGGGACCTCTGTGTTTTGGTGAAAGGTGGAGGAAATCAGCCCACACCGAGACCTGTTCGTGCTGACTCGCTGCCTGCGTGTAACCGCCATATCCCCCATCTCTACTTAATGTAAATCAGTGCTAGTCCATGGGTGCCAATGAAGCCCAGGCTATTTTAGCCGTGGAGAGCATCGCCTTCTGCGCCACACGAGCGCAGCTGTGACTTCGTAGCTTAAAAAACATTAAGCAACGCTCAGTGGGGAGCCAAGGGGCGCGTTCACGTTTAATTCAAATGAAATCAAGTTTTGGATTTTTTTAATAAATCCATTTTAAGGCTGTAACAATAGCAAAAGAAGCAAATATTGGCTACCTGGAGACACCGTATTCTCTCCCTCTCACCACACGGGTTTGAGTTATTATTTTTCTCGCTGGCCCTATGAAAAGCTCCTGTGGAGGACGGGGGAGGTTTATAACTCAGTAATAGGCTTCTCGCCTCAAAGCGGTTCCAGTCGCTCTCAGCTGGGTTTGAACGGGATGGTTTCCATTACGTGCCGTCAGCGGGCGAGAGCGGGTCGTGATTACGTGCAGCGCCTTTGCGGCGGGCAGGGAACGGGTGCGGGGCTTTGCGGGGGCAAATGGGGTGATGCTGAGCTCCTGAGGAGCTGAAGCACGGGTGGCTGCTCGCGCTCTTGTGGTACATGTGTGATGGTCAGGGAGAAAAACATCTCCTGCATCACCTGAGTTTGGCAGTTACTTTAAAAAATGCTCTTTTCCTGAGGGGTTCACTTTGCACTTGAAGAAGGACCTTCGTCGCTGTGGCTGTATGAGGATGGGATGGTTAAAGTGTTGCATGTAGTGGGTTATGTGGTCCCAATCATGGGTTTTAACAGCTGTTTTTCTGTGCTTGCTGTCTCCTCCTGCGCAGCTGCTCCGTGGGCAGCAGTGCTGTGGTGGAGGTGGCTCCCTCATTTATCCTGCTGGATAGGACAGGAGTAAAAATTATCCAGAAAGCTTCCTCTTTGGGGACAGGGATGTGAGTCAGTAAACCACTGGAGTGTCAGCGGTGGCACAGCGGGAGTGGAGTATGGCGAGCAGCGGAGGACAAGGGAGGTTGTGATGGTGCTGTGCTGGGAGAGGCACTTCCCAGATTTGGGGAGTATTGTCAGGGCTGTGGAGAAAACCTTGTGTAAATTCTGAGCGGGATGTGCTTGTCTCAGGACACATCCATGGTCCTTGCTGTACTTTCCCCCCGCTGCGTGGGAGCCAGCACAAAGCTGCCCTGTGGGGCAGGGGTGCTTTTGTACGAGGTGTTGCCTGAAAAGGCCATGATAGCCCCATCCGCAGGCAGCTGAGCTGTGAAAGCGGCTGCAGGTGCCAGGGAAAACTTGTGCTGGTACATCTTTACCTGCACGTTTGCATCATGGAGAGACCAAAAAATCCCACTGCTGCTGGCAGAGTAAGTTGATTCAGTTGTAAGCTGTGTTCCTGGGGGGAAGCTGCAGTGGCTTGGAGCCTGGTCTGGAAAGCAGTGTGCCTCGTGAGAGAGGGAGAAAGAAATTACAAATTAAAACCAGAAAGCCCCTTTTCCCCTCCGTCTCTTGATGCCTTGATTCAAGGTATGCATAATTAAAATAATTATTTTTAGGGGCAGCCCCCCTCCACCTCCCAGGGACTATGTTGTCTCTAGAACCACCCTCTGACTTTTGATTACAAAAATGACACTGGAGAGAAACTCTATCTGCTGGGAGTGAGGCCACTTCAACCCCTCCTCCTCCTCCCTGAGACCATCCGAGCTGCAGGGGTAGGGAAGGAAGAGGAGGGAGTGATGAAGGTCACCTTCCGCTGCCCCGGGAAGGTAACGAACCCCATGCAAAGGCCCAGGTCGAGCTCTCCAGAGTCATTATCGCAACAGGCTGCGAAAGGTTAGGGAGGAAAGAGCATTTCGGAAGTCTTTGCCCTCTAATTGATTGCGAAGAGCGGAAGGAAGGATGTATCAAAAAAAGAAAAAGCCCCTGTGCTGTTTGTAACCACCCCCCCCCTCCCAAAACGTGCACGGTTGGGAGGCAGCAGGTTGTAGTTTTAACTGTAACGGAGCAGAACGGGAAATCAGATTCAACAGGAGCGGGGTCTCCTTTCAGTCTAATGACAGATGTGGAAAATGTTTTCCAGCATCATTAGAAAGGATGAAAAGCATGAGAGGCTGCTTCGTGCCCTGTCCCTGCCCAGGCAGGAGTGCAGGCACGGTGATGCTGGCTTGCTTTTGCCCTGTCTGCAGCTCTTGGCGTGGAGCATGGCATGGAGCATGGCATGTTCCCTGCTCGCCTCACCATGGCTGCTGGCATAGGTGCCAGGATGCTCCAGCCCCTCTGAGCCACGTGTGGTGATCCTTCAGGGCAAAGGTTGCCCCACCGTGAGCAGATGCTGTGCCCTATGTAATGCATAGACCAGGGGGCTGCTCCGATAACCCCCTGTTCGGGAAGGTTAAGTGCTGGTTTTAGCGTGAGCGGGTGGGATTTGTGCCCCTGGCATTTGCAGCTGGGTCTGCAGCTGGCCCAGAGCACTGAAATGCCCGTTTGACTCACCCTCAGCCTATGCATGGACAGAATGCACTGCAGCCACAGCACACAGGTTGAGCCCGTGGTACCCATCTATGGGCTGGAATATGAGGGGTTAGGACGGAGCTTTGCTACAAATTCTCGTTCCCTACAGTGTTTCAGCCCATATGTTTCTGTAGCCTTGAGAACAGGCCATGGGCAAGGTCTCATGATGTGTCCCAGGATAAATCAAAGTGCTCCACAGGGTCCCCAGTGGGCTGAATTGCACGGACTGGACAGAGGCTGGAGAGGGGATCCAGCCCTAGGGAAGCTGCTTGGCTCTGTACACTGGAGCGGACTGTTTGAGAAGGAAGCCCTCACAACGATTGTGGCTTTCTGGCCCCGGGTGAGATGGTGCCCAGAAATGAAAGGCAGCCGCAGAATTTGCCTCCTCCCAAGTCTGGATGAAACCAGAGCACTGTGAGATGACAGAGTGCAAGATTTCATCTGCTCAAGCGTCACTGAAGGATTGTCTAAGTATGTAGAGTATCTTCTGGAACAATGTGGTGTTAATAGCTACTCTAGGCAGCCTAATTTCGTGTTTCCTAATCAAATCTTTGAGAAGAAAACAGACAACTCATGCAGCTACCTCACCTTAACCTTTCAGTTTGACATCCAGACCCAGGAGGAAATGCAGTGGAAGAGATGAGCTGCTCTTCTGGGGAGCGACTTCTTGCTCAGCGCTAATGAGGGAACCCTGCTACCACCTCAGGACAGTATTATCATTGCTGTTATATTGCTAAGAAAGGGTAAAAAAAATCAAGATTTTTTAGAGCTGACGGGATTTGCCCAAGTCACCTGGATAAAACTGGGAACACTCCCTGACCAATCAGGAACAGACTGAGTCTGGAAATCAGTTGCCTTGATGCCTTGCTCTAACCACTAGACGACCCACCCTGTATGAGCAAACGGAATAAAATTTGAAAGAAAACAAAAATCTGACTTGAAAAATGTGTTCCGCATAGAACCAGAATGTTCAGCGGAGAAAAAAGGATGCGGTCCAAAGTTTTACTTCCAGGCAAACATTTCAAAATGGACTTATAATGTACCCTTTCATTTAGATTTTATATGAAGGTTTTACTTGAACTTGTAATGAAGATGGAAAAATCCGAGGTTACCATGGCTACTGGCACTTTGCCTAATACACTCAAATCTTTTTCCCCTAATAAAATAGATTTCAGAAACCCCCCTATAAAAAGGGAAGAGTTAAAGACCCTATAAACAACTGCAGGATGAAGAATATTATTCCATGTAAAACAGGTTCTGAACATCATGGCGAGGTAATTATGTTCATTCTTTTTTTTCTCCTCATCACTCTGGTCTCCCAAACCCAGAGCCCTGCTCCAAATGGTTCTCCTGCTAATAACCAGGAAAATGTCAGGAGTAAGAAAAATGCCTGGTGCTCTTCCTGAGATGTTGTTCTGTTGGTTGGAAATGCATCTGCCTTGTCACGTAGGAAGATACTTGGTTGTTTTGGATGCTCTGGCAGTCTGCAGCTCCATCCCAGCTGCGATGGACCCTCCTGGACAGGCATTTCAGCTGTGCTGGGTTCTGCTCAGCGCTCCTGCCAGCAGAATTCAAGATAGCTCAGGGCCCTGCTGCTGTACAGCAGTTGGTGAGATGATGCATATTTGACCTAAATCAAGGGCTGGACTTGAGATCTTGTTTGTTTAGCACACGTGCTTTTATGGTCTGGGTCTGGGCTGGGAGATGAGCTAGTCTGAGCCCTGTTGCACACCTCAGATATTGCAGGGTGGAAGAGGAAGCTTGTGGCCATCTGCTCCGGACTGTTTGCAGCTCCCTGGCTGAGTCAGGAGACATGCATCCAGCGATGCTCTTCAGCTGCTTCTTCCTGATGTCCCTGCAGGGATGTATTCTTTGTTCATGGGAGTGAGAGGGCTGTGTCTGTTTCCTTGTCCCGGGCATTGTCTTTTTTGCCTGATGAATTCAGGTGAGACTGGGGCTTCTGTAGCTTTTGTCCTTGCAATTTCCTCTGGAGATGTTGGTGGGACCTGATTTGGGCTGTGCAGGAAAGAAATCGGGCTTTGAGGTCTTCTCAGAGGAGATTGAGCATGCTGAAGTTTTGGGGACAGAGTGTGTGCGTACTGGGCTGGTCGAAAAACAGTTGTGACATTCATGTGGGTACAAGACAGCGCAGACCATGGAGATGCATGATAAAACCCCATGGAGTTGCCCTGGCCCCGTCTCTGACAGTGGGGTGGAAGGAACCGCTGATGCTCTTGTTCTCTTCAGGCTCTCGGGGCATCCTTTTAATGTAACGACTCTTTGGCTTTTAAAAGTAGTGGCTGCCCGCCAGTCCAATTTATTTTAAACATGTGTTTCTGGTTTGAGAATGTCCAGATCTCAAAATCTTTAATCTTCTCACACCTAGGGATTTTTTGTTTTGTTTTGGTTTTGTAAAAGGCTGAACCACGTGCACGGGATAATGGTTAAAAGCAATACAGACTGTTTAAAAGGGGGGGTGGGGGGGAAAGAAGAAAGAGAAACAGTAAAAAACCGAAAAGTCCAGCTGGCACTCTTCTATTCTTCTATTATCAAAGCAAGATGCAGCACAGAGATTCGCGGATGCCAACAAATGAGGCTTTAGTGTGTCTCCCCACCGTAATCACTGATGAAACTCCCTCAACTTGGTGCTGAAAAAGATCCCAATAGATCCCTCCCAGATGAAAAAAAAAAAAAAAAAATAAATACCCAGAGTATTCATAAGGCAGAAACAGGTTGTCTTGCCATGCGTTTAAATCTAATCCAGTTCGGCTGTAAAACTGGGAGAATTGGGTCCCCTCGCTCCGAAGGCTCAGCAGGGCAGGGAGGCGTTCCTCCTCGACCTGGGATTTGGGAAGGTCACTTGCTCTTCCCTGCCTCTGCCACAGAGGTGGAGAGGAGAGTAGGTCAGGTCAGCCTGGGGAAGCCTCTCCCAGGGAGGGAACAGGAAGGACTCGGACATGAATCACCGGGAGGACTTCAAAGGAGGTTCCTCCCCTCCAGCACAGGAGGAACCGCTCGGGATGAGCCCTGCTCCATGCCAAGAGAGTCCCCAGGACGTTTTGCATTAGTAGCATGTGATGGAAATCAAAACTGACAGATTTAAAACGTGCAAGGGGAAAAAACTTTTTATAGCAACCTACAATTAACGTGCGGCTCAAAGGGGCTGCGTACACGAACGTCTAACCGAAGACACTTGCTGCAGTAAGATGCTTTTTTCAGGCATGTGGCTTATTTAAGATCTAAACAAGTGATTAAACCTTTAGCTCTGCAGAAACGCTCGTCGCTTGCCAAACTGCCCTGGGAGTCCTACCTCCGGCTGGACCAGCGTTAGCGACTGCAAACCAGTTGACTGAACGCCTTTGCAGGCTCGCTCCCGTGGCGTTTTCACGCTTGTTTACACGCTGGTTCTGCTGCAGCCTCTGGTGCAAAGGTCCGGGTGGAACAGAGATTAATATTCAAAGCATGTCTGAGAGTTGGTGTCTTCTGTTCACCACCCAGAAACATCCCCCGAGGCACGTCGCAGTGTCCTGCCGGTATAGAGAGGATAAGCACGAGGAGATGGTGTGGCTTTGGTGGTACAGCCACGCAGCCCATGTGAACACAGCAGCCAGCATCTTCCCGTGCATCTCCCAGGGATGGTGTGCCAGCAGAAATGGGGGTGGGAGGAGAGCGCCATGTCCCCGTTCCCCTCCCCAACGCACGTGTGGGTTGGGGCTGCCGCCTCATCCTCCTTCCCGTCTCAGTGCTGCTCTCCTCAGAGCAGAAGGGCTTTTCCATGCCTCCCTGGGTACTAAGAGTTAAGGGAACTGTGCAGCTCTGAAGATAAGAAACAGATGATAAAGGTTAGAGGAGGGATCACATTTCCATTATGCAGCCTGTAAATGCAAACTAATTAGAATGCAGCCTTGCTCCCAAGAAAACGCAAAGGAAGCAAGCAAGCAGAAGAATCCCCCTTTCCTCCCCAGGAAAGAAGCTGAGTGAGCGCTAAAGGCCTGAGAATATGGAATAACTCAGCTTTGCTGCTTGGATGTGCTTAGAACTGGAAAATACCCATCAGCCAAGGTGTGTGCGCATGCGCAAGGTTACTCCTTGTTGCATTCCTGGGAGGTGGCTGAGGAGGTGCTGGGCTGTGCTGGTCCTCTCCTTGGGAAAAACACCTTTGGTGTTTGTCCTGTTCCAGCTGTCCCGTGGGACCAGCGGCAGCTGATGCCCACCTAAATCAGACCTGACTCCTCAGTGCGTTGGGGTGGCGCTGAGCTGCAGGGCAGGGATGAAAGCAAACCCAGTGGTTTTCGGTATGTTGTGAGATTTCAGAGCACCCGTTGAAGGAGTCTAGCACAGCTTCAACAGAGTTATTGCCATTTAAAAAGACAGCACTTGCGCGTGGGCTGAAGTTAGGCACGTCTTTAGCTGTTTACACTGTCGCAGATACCTGCTGGGCTCTCGCCTGACTAAGGCAGAAGGGAGGCATGTGCCTAAAATTTTTGCTGACCTGGCGCTTAGGGTTTCATTGGCAAAAAGGGTCTAAACGCGGGTTATTCCTGGGAACGTAACGCCACCTATCCTTAACCATTGCCCGGGAGCAGAGGTTCTTATCTAGCCGTGTAGAGACACGCTGCAGTTTCCCTCTCTGGATCGGCTGGATGGGGATGTATGACCAACATCAGATTTCACGTTTTCTTTTGTTTTCTTTTTCTTTTAAACTTTGTTTTTCTCTCCTCTGCAGTTCATTAGCATCTTCCCTTTCCTTGCTTGCTTTTTTCCCCCTTGCTTTCTTCTGGAACCCAGAAGTATTTTGCTGTGGCTTGCCAAATGATTTCTATCTCAGTGAAAAAGGACTTGCTATTTCCTGAAAACCTACCACTGTTTTCCCTCTCCCCCCCCCCCTTTCTCTAATTCATTCTGAGTATTGAAACACATCCAGGTAACTTGATAAGAAATTAATGAAAACAAATGAATTCTGTTTTGCGAAGGTGGATCGAGGAGAAGGGCAGCAGTGTTGGGAAGGGAGGGAATTGTCTCTGCTGAAAAGAGATTTCAAGGGACATCTGACTTCAAACCCCCACCCCGTGCCAAATTTTGCAGGGGAGAAATGGCAAGAGGCTCTGTAATTTTCCGCTTGTGCGGATATTTTTGGTTATTTTAGATGTTGTTTGTGAGAAAATGCTGGGCTGATGTGGTTTGGTCAATACAACTTGATGCAGTTTCACTGCCAGTTGCTTTGTGCTGGGGGGTGCGAGGGGCTGGGCTTTCCCCTCGATGAACCCCAACCTCCTGAGCAGCCCTCGCTCCCCAGCAGCCACCCCCAACCACCCATTGCACCCACCCTTCCCGACACCCCATAACACCCCGAGGAGAGGCATGGCCACTGCTGCTAATGCCAATCCCAATCCCAATTTGGCCGTTATCCGATGAAGCTGAAGAGCTGAGCAAGGACCTGGGATGCTGCATCCCGCCGAGCTCAGGCTCTTGCTCTCAGGCCAAAGCGTTCCCAGCGCGATGGAGATGTCACCGTTTCGAGGGGCATTTGGGTAAGCTTTTATGCTTTTTCTGTGGAGCTGTTTTATGAACTGCACTGGAGCACACTGGGCCAAAAAAGAAAAAAACCCCAGTCTTCGTTTAACGAGCTGATTCTTTTATTAGGCTGATTTTCAACTGCATTTTACTTTTCAGCACACGGGAAGTTTCACTTTTAAGAAGTTTATTTCTTTATCGTGCATTCATTTCCGAAGGCTTCGCTGTACTTCAGGGTAGATTTCTGTTTGGTTTGGGACTTGGAGAAATGAGCCTTTGGACCGATTGGTTGTGGGATAAGGCGCTCGCTCTGTTAGGTGGCTTTCTGTGTTGCATAACTCACAGATAGCATCCAACAATTAAGGAAATGAATGACCTTTATTTTTTAATTCACCCCCTCCCCATCTTCTATATGATTTTTTTTTTAATGGTCCATGATTGGAAGCAAAAGGTCTAAAAGAGAGAGGAAATCAAGCCCGTCAATAAATGCTAAAAATATTTAGTGTGGCAGCCTCTGTATTTTCTTTTTTGTGAAACACTGATTAATATTCAGTGGTTGAAGGTTAATACCCCATTCATTTTATTCCCTTTACATCCTCTGCACAGCAGTTGCTGCTCCAATTTCGACTTCTAATTCATGCAAATCTGGTTCCAATCAGGATATTAGTAACTCACTGCATAAGCAGGAGGGGAATTAAAAAAAAAGAAATCACATGATTGTTAAACTTGCCTTTCAGCACAGGCCTGTACACACCCACAGACACCCCAAATCCACAAGGTCGCTGTAATGAAGGTTGTTTATTGTGCATTTCTCTCCTTCTTTAAAATGCAGAGAGAACATCCACGTCGAAGATTTTGGCAGGTTTAACTAGAAGTTATTGTTTTCATGGAGCAGCGAAAGTCTGTGGCCTGGGTTACGAAGGAGATGGATGATGATAATAACTCATGCTGAGCTTAAAATCTAAGATGTGATGCAGGGACAGGAGTGATCTGTTCTCATGTGAGGTTATCAAGCCCAGCTTGGTGCGTGAAATGTCCAGGTGCATGAATAATGCAGAAAAAAGAGAATTGCTTCCTCTGCCTGCTTTTTTTCTTTTCAATGTGAGTGCAAAGCGGTTTCCATCAGGGAAGCGGCTCTTTTGAGCCTTCCGGTGTTGTCTGTGGATGCTTGTGCCAGGCTTTTCCATCCTCTTGCCAGGGCTATGGGGTGCTGCATCGCTGTGGCGCTGTGCTGTCAGGAGAACGGGCTCAGCCGAGGGCTGCAGGGACTGGATGTGTGACCTGAGAGGTGAACCCTGGCTTCGCCCCGGTGACTGCACCACCGTGGACTGCATCCTGCAGTGGGATGGCTCTCTCCCATCTCCTCAGAGGGTTGGCTGCTGGTGTGGACCCAAGCCCTGGGGAGGACCACAGCTGACGTGCTGCATGCTTGTGGCAGGTTGGCACACAGTGCCTGGTCAGAGCAGATGGGCCGTAGCAAGGGGCCTTCATAGGGTGAGCTGCCTAAAGCCCTGCATGTTTATCTTGGAAAATGCGCAGGGTTCAACCTTCCCTACCAGGAATCCTGAGCAGGGCTGGGACCCACAGTGGGTATTTCACAAACTGCTGCCTCTGGGGATGAAGATCAGGGTTGCTCGGATCCTGCATGCCCAGGGATGGGGATAGGTTTGCTGCTGAATGATTTTACCCAAACTCAGGGTGCTGAGAGTTACAGCATGTGGCTGGGTATCCCCATCCCAGCACCATGTGCTCTGGTCCCCAGCAGTGTGTCTGAGCTGGGTCTCTTGATGCTGGAGGGGAAATCCTCTGCCTATCACTATCCACTTGTGAGCAGCTCTGATGTCCTCATGTCCAAGGCAGGAGCAGAGAGAGAAGCATGGATATGATTTGACTTAGATAGGATATAGGGAAGAAATGTTTTACAAGGAGGGTGGTGAAGACACAGGAGCAGGTTGCCCAGTGAAGCTGTGGATGCCTTATCATTGGAAGTGGTCAAGGTCAGGTTGGATGGGGCTTTGAGCAACCTGGCCCAGTGAAGGATGGCTCTGCCCAGAGTGGATTGGACTTAGATGCTTTTCGAAAGGTCCTTTCCAACCCAAACCATCCTATACCTATGGCAGGCCTCAGCCAGCGAGCAGGAGGAGAGATGGCAGTCCGAAGTCTGGTCTCCCATGCATTGTTGTACCAGGAGGCACGTGTGTGTGTGATGGCCCCTCCAGATCCCCCAGGAGCGTCTCTGCTGCCTTCCTCTGGAAGATGCTGCTCCTATGGTATCTTCCTCAAAGGAAAAGGCATTTTCTCTCTCCGTGGATCACTGGTGACTTCAACTTTTAAAAATAAGCAAAGGCTCCAGCACAGCCCTGCACGTGATGTCTAGCCAAAATGCAAAACTTCACCACAGTGCACAAGTGGGCTGTGTTTTTCCGACCAGGGAACAACGTGAGAGCCCTTTCATCACCTTTCTTTTGCACTTCTTTTAAAAATGATTTAAATTGGAGGCAATAATATTGAACCTCTGACACTCAGACAAGACTCTCTGAATCACCCACTTAAACGGCATCCATTTTCTGCAACCACTTTGCTTGCAGCTCTTGCGGTTTATTTTTTCTCCTAAGCATTTGTTCTTTCCACTCTGTTTGCTATTTGTGCCATCTCCATGAAATTACATTTAATTTTTTTTTGCCTCGATGTGGGGGAGAGAGTGCTGGTGATGGCTGGTGTTTCATTTCTCAGTCCTACTGCTGATGTGCTCCAAAAACCGAGGCTCGCTTCCAGCCCTTTTTGAACAGCAGCGTTAAAGACGTTGTGCTGAACCCTCTGTCCCCACGTCTACCGCCGAGAAAAACGCGCAGCGGAGGAAAATCAAATTCCAGATTGCTCAGCAGAAAGGAAAAACCAGCTTTGGAAGCCCCTCTGGAAAAGGGCCAAGTAATAATCTCACGCTGGGTGGGTGAGCATGGCAGCATCTCCCTTGGACTTAGATGGAGCAAGAGCTGCTCATGCCCACTCAGCATCAAGCCTGCTACATTTACAGCCCTGATCTGAAACCAGCTGAATGAAAATAGCTGTGGGCAGCAAAAATAGCCAGTGCTGAAAATCTGTGTCTACTGAGGGTGGAAATTGCTGGGAGTTCCTCCGTGCCTGCAGATGGCCGTTAGAACCTGTGTCACAAATAAGACGCGGTTGTGTGGTGTGCCGCCGCCGGGCTCCCCGCCCCCGCTGTGGTGGAACGGAACCGTGCACCCCAGCCACAGCCCCAGTGTGCTCGAAGCACCGTAGCCCAGCTACTCTGAGGATGCTGGAGAAGGGCTCTGTGGAAAATAGGCCTTTTTTGGGAAGAAACAAGATGTATAATGCATTTTATCATGGTATCAGCACAGCATGCAGCATGATGGAGGACTTTGTCACCCCAAGAATTAATATAATTTCTATTGCCATCCTGGGAGCCCTTAGCACTGTGATGCCAGAGTAGGAGTGGGATTATGTGGAGCCGCGGGGGTTACTGCATCTATGGAAGGTTCACAAAGTGCAATTTAGAACTTCGGGCATGTGAATGTGCCATGCCATTGCATGTTAAACCAAATTTTATATTAGCTGGAAAGATAAAGTAAAACAATGTATTCAGGAGCTCTGAAGGGAAATGTTAATTCTGTGCAATCTCAATTATCCCTGGACCTGTGGGCTTTCTGGTTCTGGGGATGCTAACCCTAACCCTAATAGTTGCTGGCCAGGGTTTCTGGCCCTGGTCCCGGCCCCCCTGGGTTCTGGCTAGGAATGGTGGGGAGGGAGCAATGTCAGGGCAGTGCCGTGCTCCTCTTGGCAGGCCTTTGCAATCCCAATCCTCCCTGGAGCTGTGGGCTTTCTGGTTCTCCAGACCCTAACCCTAACCCTAGAAGTTGCCGACGGCAGTTTCTGGCCACGCCCCGCCCCGGGTTCTGGCTAGGAATGCTGGGCAGGGAGCAATGTTGGTGCAGTGCTGTGCTCCTCTTGGCAGGCCTTTGCAATCCCAATTCTCCCTGGAGCTGTGGGCTTTCTGGTTCTCTGGACGCTAACCCTAACCCTAATAATTGCTGGTCTCTGTTTCTGGCCCCAGCCCCCCTGGGTTCTGGCTAGGAAAGCTGGGGAGGGAGCCATGTCGGTGCAGTGCCGTGCTCCTCTTGGCAGGCCTTGGCAATCCCAATTATCTCTGGGCCTGTGGGCGTTTTGCTTCTCCAGACTGTAACCCTTCTCTTTGCTGGCTACCTTTCATAGTCCTGGCCCCCCTCGTTTCTGGGTATGAAGGCTGTTGAGTGAGCAGTGTCGGTGCAGTGCCCTGTTCCCCTTTGATGCTCTTGAAATCCCCACTGTCTCTGTAGCTCTAGGCTTTGTGGTTTCTGGAGCCCTAACGCTAATAGCTTTCACGTGAAGCTGTGGTGCCCAGCAGCGTGGCTGTTCCAGGCGCAGATGAGAAGTGCATCTTTAAGTTCTCTCCATCACCATCCACTTCAGGGAGTGGTTTGTGTCCTAGTTGGATGTTTCTGTTAGAAACACAAGGTATTCATACAGGGGTCTCTGTCATTCACAGCCTGCTCTCTGTTCCCGATTTGGTTTGATCCCGTACCTCCTGCGGAAGGGACAGCTGCTTCTTGTAGTGCCTCATATTTACTTGCAGAGATTCGCTGGGTGATGGGAGGTGGGCAGATATTTGAGCGAGGCAGTTTTAGCCAAGCTCCCCAGAAGCTGTTTTATAAGTGGTATTTCCTTGATTCAGAGATCTTGGAGGCAGCTATGAGCAGCCCCTTCTTAATATGGGCTTGAGAATTGCTGTTGCTGAGTCTGGTACAAGCCTGTAATGTCTGTCTGAGTAGCTGGGTATGGCCCTGTGGCTCAGCACAGTGCCAGGTGAGTGTTCATGTCAGTTGGTTGGCTTCTTAAACTACAATAGTGACCTGGAAATTGCTGTCTTTACAATGTGTTCAGCAGACGTGTATGTTATACATTCTTACTATGAGTATATATATCTCCAGGCAGCACCTATATATATATCTATATATATCTGTGCAGTGTGTACACACATACATAGGCTCTTGGTTTTGTGTGTGTCTTGCAGACGCTTTGAAGAGTTTAATATGTACGTTATCCTTGTATTTGGAGAATAATGATGAAGTTAATACATATCTAGGCCTAAGCATTGTAGGCTCAGTGGTTTCTGAGCCTGAGGGATGTCAGCGATGATGATTCGGAGCTGGAAGGGGCTTGTGAAAGCTCTGAGCTGGCTGACCAGCCGTGCTGCAAAACCAAATTGCTGCCGAGCAATCAAATCAAACTCTAACTCTTGGCTTTCTGTTGCAAGAGCCAGCTGGTAGCTTGGGTAGAAAAGCTGCTTTGGGCTCGGTATTAACCACAGGCTTGAGCTGGAGCCCTAAGTGCACTGCATTGAGCTTTTCAGCTCAGAAGCACAAGAGCTGCAAGCTCAAGCAGCTTCAATTAGCTGCATCTCCCTTCTTTCCTTCTATCTGCTATAGAAAAAAACAGTAAACTGCACCGAATTGGCTTGACAGCTTAGCCTCCTGAAAGCCACAACGTGGCAATTGTAGGCACCACTCAACTGCTTTTTTCCTACCCTGCAGCAGTCATGCATTAGGCCAGCAATTTGATTTGGTGTCTCAGCCTGCTATTGTGGAAGAAAGTAAGATGGGAAAAGAAATTAAGGGGAGAGTTTTTAAGCTTGGGGCCTCCCATTGCATTGTTTTTATCCTTTTCCCATCCTGGAAAAGAATCAAAAATAGCTAGAACCCTTTTTTTGTTTGTTTAGCATGATTAAATTAGGCTGAAGAGATGACAGAAACAGCACTGTCCAGCTCTTGATGCTTTTATGCCTTGTTGGGCAAGACAGAGTTGTGTTGACTTTGTGAGTGTAACTGTTCTGGTGGAGCTGGGCTCCAGCCACAGCTCCAGAGGGTTCAAGGACGAATTTTCTGGCATCAGGTTTCCACAGGGAGTGCAGCTGTGGCCATATCATACATCCCACGTAGTGACGTGGGTAGAATCATAGAATGGTTTGGGTTGGAAGGGACCTTAAAGATCATCTAGTTCTAAATCCCCTGCCGTGGGCAGGGACACCCTCCACTAGACCAGGTTGCTCAAAGCCTCATCCAGCCTGGCCTTGAAGACAGCCAGGGATGGGGCATCCACAGCTTCTTTGGACAACCTGTCCCAGTACCTCACCACCCCCTCTGTGAAGAATTTCTTCTTGATATCTAATCTAAATCTCCCTGCTTTCAGTTTAAAATGATAACCCCTTGTCCTGTCACTACAGGCCCTTGTAAAAAGTCCCCCCCCAGCTTCCTTGTCGGCCCCTTTCAGGTACTGGAAGGCTGTGATAAGGTCTCCTGGAAGCCTTCTCCAGGCTGAGCAAGCCCAAGTCTCTCAGCCTTTCTTCACAGGAGAGGTGCTCCAGCCCTCTGATCATCTTCGTGGCCTCCTCTGGTCTCGTTCCAACTGGTTGATATCCTTCTTATGTTGAGGGATCCACAGCACTCCAGGTGGTGTCTTACAAGAGCGGAGCAGAGAGGGAGAATCCCCTCCCTCCCCCTGCTGGCCACACCTCTCCTGATACAGCCCAGGATCCGGTTGGCTTTATGGGCTGCCAGCGCACACTGCCAGCTGATGTTCAGCTTCTCATCCCCCAGTACCCCCAAGTCCTTCTCCTTAGGGCTGCTCTCGATCCATTCTCCACCCAGCCTGTACTTGTATTTGGGATTGCCCCAGCCCATGTGCAGGACCTTGCACTTGACCTTGTTGAACTCTATGCGGTTGGCATGGTCCCACCTCTCCAGCCTGTCAAGGTCCCTCTGGATGCCATCCCTTCCTTCCAGCATGTTGAACACACTGCTTGTTGTCATCAGCAAACTTGCTGAGGGTGCACTCGATGCCATCATTCGTTTCACTGATGAAGATGTTAAACAGGACTGGTCCCAACACCGCCCCCTGTGGAACACCGCTCGTCACTGGTCTCCACTCAGACATTGAGCTGTTGACCACAACTCTCTGAGTGCGACCAGCTAGCCAGTTCTTTGTCCATCGAGCGGACCATCAGTAAAACCCATGCCTCTCCAGTTTAGAGACAAGGATGTCGTGTGGGATGGTATCAAAGGCTTTGCACAAGTCCAGGTAGATGACATCAGTTGCCCGTCCTCTATCCACCCAAGGTCGTGACCCCACTGTAGGAGGCCACCATATTCATCAGGCATGATCTGCCCGTGATGAAGCCATGTTGGCTGTCACCAATCCCCTCCTCATTCTTCATATGCCTTAGCATGGTTTCCAGGAGGATCTGCTCCATGACCTTGCCAGGCACAGAGGTGAGACTGACTGCCCTGTAGTTTCCCAGGTCCTCTTTTTTTCTTTTTTTAAAGATGGCAGTTATGTTTCCCCTTTTCCAGTCAACGGGAACTTCACCAGTCTGCCAAGACTTTTTGAATATGATGGATAGAGTTTTTGCAGCCCCATCTGCCAGTTCTTTCAAGACCTGTGGATGTATTCCATCAGGTCCCGTGGACCTGTGCACTTTCAGGTTCCTCAGGTGTTCCTGAACCTGATCCTCACTGACCATGGGTGGCTCTCCATTCTCCCAGTTCTTGCCCTTGTCTTCCATGACTCTGGGGTATGTCTTGCGCCCTTGACAGTGAAGACCGAGGCAAAAAAAGCATGGAGTACCTTGGCCTTCTCCATGTCCTGGGAAACCAGCTCTCCTGTTTCCTTCCGCAGAGGGCCCACATTTTCCCTGATCTTCTTTTTATCCCCAATGTACCCATAGAAGCCCTTCTTGTTGGCGCTGATGTCCCTGGCCAAGTTTAATTCTGTCAGAGCTTTGGCTTTCCTAACCTGCTCTCTGACCTCTCGGACAACTTCCCTGTAATCCTCCCAGCCTATCTGTCCTTGCTTCCACCCACTGTAGGCTGCTTTTTTTGTTTGTTTGTTTTACTTTGTCCAGGAGCTGCTTGTTCATCCACGCAGGCCTCCGGGCACTTTTACCCCACTTCTTTGTTGGGATGCATCGCTCCTGAGCTTGGAGGAGGGGGTCCTGGAATACTTGCCGGCTTTCTTGGGCCCCTCTTCCCGCCAGGGCTTCTTCCCAAGGAACCTTTCCAATCAGTTCCCTGAAGAGGCTGAAGTCCAGGGTAGCGAGCTTGCTGCGCACCCTCCTCGCCTCCGTAAGGATCTCAGATGCCACCATTTCGTGGTCGCTGCAGCCAAGGCTGCCCTTGAGCTTCACATTCCCCACCAGCCCCTCCCTGTTGGTGAGAACAAGATCCAGCACGGCACCCCTCCTTGTCGCTCCTCTGTAACTTGGAGAAGGAAGTTGTCATCAATACATTTCAGGAACCTCCTGGCTTGCTTGTGCCCTGCTGTGTTGTCCCTCCAACAGACATCGGGGTGATTGAAGTCCCCCACGAGGACCAGGGTTTGTGACCATGAGGCTGCTGCTCTCTGCCTGTAGAGGGCCTCATCCACTCGCTCATCCTGGCCAGGTGGCCTGTAGCAAACTCCTACTGCTGTCTCCCTTCCTCCTGCCCTTCCTTTAATCCTGACCCATAAGCTCTCCATCAGCTCCTCATCCCTCCCCAGGTGGAGTTCCACCCACTCCAGCTGGTCACTGACATAGAGAGCAAACCCCCCTCCACGTCTCCCCTGCTTGCCCTTCCTGAAGAGCCTGTACTGTTCACTGAAGTACATTTAGATGGTGGTTGTGTAGCCGTGCTTTTGTCTGAGTAAAAAAAAAACCCAAACCTCAAAACCTAACATAGACTAACTCAATAGTTTAAGCTGGAGCTGTTTCAGCCGTTAATTTCAGTTAGGTTTTCTTGTGATGGGCATCAGCAGTAGAAAGGATGTTCTTGACCTGGGAGATCAATGTTGGCAGGAACGATTGTGTGATGGAGCGAAGCCCACATGGCTGAAGCATGAGATTGGGAGGTTGGGAAGGGGGAAAACTCCAAAATTTCTGGGAATCTGGAAACTGGTACAAAAGGAAAAGACAAAAAACAGGTGATTAAGACAATTAAATACATCTAGAAACATAAGCTGCTCGCTGCTGGGTTAGAAAGGAACAGTTTGCCCCAGAGGGACACCGGGAATGTCAAGGGAAAAGCAATGAAGCCTCCCCCAGCTGCACACTCCTGCATTGCTTGTGTTGCTCCAGCCTGTAAAGATGTCCCTGTTAAAAGTGCCGTTGCCCTTGGGTTAATTTAAAGTGTTTTTGGCAAGGCTGGTAGGCCAAACAAGGGTAACATAGAGGGCCTCAGCCTATATTTTACCAAAAAGTTGTTTTTTTTCTCTCCTGCACTTCCATCGTTTGCCATCCTACCAACTCCTTCAGCCTTGCTGTAAAGTCCTGACTCTCAGCAAAATTCCCCTTACACCTGTGATCTGACCCAAACTTTGACTTGTTTATTTTTGGCTGTTCTCCAAGTATGCCTTGCTGCCGGATGCCCCCATTTGTGGATGCTTTAGCTTGGAAGCTAGCTTTGCGTATCGATGGTTTCAATACAACCTCAACACTTACGTTTTTGAGGGAAAAATAAATTTGCAGCCAGTGAAAGGGTAGAAAAAGTGTTTATGCGCTTTCCCTTGGCGCCCTGCTGGTTTTTGGCTAGTTGAGGCTCACGCAGCTTTACCCTCCGATGGGGACCTGCTGCTTGGGATGGCTGCAGCCACCCAGCACCACTGCAGTGGGATCCTGAGCCGGAGCAAGCGCCTGCAGATCTGGACGGGTCCTGAGCGCCGTCAACCAGGGCTGCCAACTTCTTCTGCAGCTTTGGGCAAAGCAACTAACACAAAGCGGAAGCCCTTGGGAGGACCAAATTCTTCCTCAGCCTTTCAATTAGCTTCTAATCCCTTTGCTCCCATAAAATCTCAGCTGCAGCCTGCCCCTGTTTGTGTATTTCCACTGGCCACGAAAGCCACCTCCCTGAGCATCTGTCTGTGCGGTTTAGGCTGAAATCTCCGTGCCAATGGCCACACCTCTCTGCAAAGAACATGTAATTGCAAACTTTTTTTTTTTTTCCTCCTCCCATTTAATGTAAAACAAGCAGACACCCGTCACCATCTCCTGCTTCAGCTCTGATGCAAACTTTTTCCACCTGGCCAAGTTAAGTGTTCAAAAAATATAAATAAATTTGAAAAGAAAAGAGGGAGGAAAAAAAAAGTCCGTCAGTAGAGATATTTTTAAACACATGACACAGAGGAGTGTGACACACTTGGTGTTCTCAGTGGGTGGGTGCAGTGTTATTGCATGTTATTCTTGTCGCTGGGCCCAGCATTACAAGTGTCCACACTATTAGTGGTGTCCGATAATGCGTGTGGCATGACTGCCTGGTCCCAACCTGCTGCAGGGGGCTGGGGGGCGTGTGTGGTGGGGAGAGTTTTGTGAGTGGGTGTCCAGCTGCAGCCCCGTGCCAACGATGCACGGGTTGTTTATGTCACTGAGCGTCATTAGGATGGGGAGACTCCAAATAAAGGGTATTTCATTGCCTTGTTTGCACCCTGTTTTGCTTGGGCATGTCCATCTGAGCTGGCATTGCTGCAAGTCCATCTTTCCGTGCCCACTTGTCCATCTGAGGGGTATCGGTCCTCAGGTGGTGGTTTTGGAGATGGAGGGAGCAGGGACCATGTGCGTGCGTGAGCCAGGGAGGTGGTGATGAAGGTGGCAGAGGCTGATGCCGGCCAACGTCTGACAGACTCGTACATGAACTCGTGGTTTTATAGGCCTATAAAAGGCAGCTGACAGAAGAGGTTCTGATTTTGGAGGCTTCAGCTGAGCTGGGAGGAGCTGGCCCGGTCTCTTGGCGCCAGAGATGCGTCTGCTGGTGCTGAGTCTCAGCCGTGACGTTGCGGAGCGAGAGCCAGGCTGGGATTCCCGGTGTGCTGAAGGGCAGGAGCCGGGCGCTCACCCCAGCCATCACTGCGGCCCTGCCAGAAGCGCCGAGCTGCAGCTTTCCTGGCTCAGCTGTTGGAGACAGTGTGCAATGCTTGGAAGGGACTTGCTAGCACCTTACTCCGCAGGGCGGGCACGTCATCCCTCCCCCCTGGGTTTGCTGTTGGCGCTTGCATTGCAGATATGGGAGTTTGCAGGGAAGGATGAGGCCAGCTGAGGTCCCTGGTCTCTGTTCGCCTTCGGCGCGCGTTGGGCAGAGCTGGTGTAAAGCAGTACAGCTCCGTGATCCGGCCCACGGCTGGCTGCCCTAACGTGGCCTCTCTGCTCGCGGGTGCGCTTTCTCTTCCCTGCCCGCTTCTTGCCATACCCGCTCATGCATTTTGTTTCTGTTAGGTACCCAAATACCTCGCTGGAGCCGGGCCAGGGGGCTTGGCCCGGGTCCCTCCTCACACACTGTGGATTGCTGCCACGATCTCTGGGGCTGAGCTGGCAGGACCATGCCAGTGATAGAGCAGAGTGGGCACAAAGCAGGGAAACAGAAGATCCCCTTACTTGAAACCTTGGAGATTTCAAATCAGGGCAGAGCTGAGGATGCAGCTTCTCCTCATTGTTATACTTGGGGCCACCACAGAAAGTTTGCTCTTGTTGCAACATGTTCTGGTGTGGAGGTGAATGTTGGACTTGGGGATGCTCTATCTTAACCAGACTTAGTCCTGAGTTACGAGCTCAGAAACCAGGGAATTGCCCTCCTCCTCCCAAAGCAAAGGAGAAGGCAGGGACTCGGATGATCGGAGGGCTGGAGCACCTGTCCTATAGGGACAGGCTGAAAGGATTGGGCTTGTTCAGCCTGGAGAAGGCTCCAGGGAGATCTTATAGCACCTTCCAGTGCCTGGGAGGGGGCTATAAGAAAGCTGGGGGGGGGGTGTCTTTTTCCAAGGGCAGGGAGTGACAGGACAAGGGGTGACAGGTTTAAATGGAAAGAGGGAAATAGAGATGGGACATCAGGAAGGAATTCTTCCTGGAGAGGGTGGGGGGCACTGGGACAGGTTCCCAGAGAAGCTGTGGGTGCCCCATCCCTGGGAGTGTCCAAGGCCAGGCTGGATGAGGCTGGGAGCAACCTGGTCTGGTGGAAGGTGTCCCTGCCCACAGCGGGGGGTGGCACTGGGTGGGCTTTAAGGAACCCTCCAATCTAAACCATTCTGTGATGATTCTATGAAAAAGGAGAATTAATCTTTTAAAGAAGTTGAATTTCTGTTAAATTATAGGAGGTGTGGATAAAAGAGAAACTAACCCCTCAGAAAACTTGACTGGGATAGGTTCATCTGTAAAGCTGGAAACTGGAGGAAATTTTGTTCTTTGGCCCATTTCCGTATGAAAGATGGGGAAACTCACCATAAAACAGCAAATGGGATGTGCTGCTTCATCGCCTGTTATCTGCGTGGAGCTGCAGCGCCAGCTCGGGCGGCTCCTGTGCCTTGTCCACGTGCTACATCACGGGAAACCAGGGAAAGAAAGTGAAAAGTGAAGCCCTGAGCTTTCCCTTTCTCCCACTCAGTCTGCCTAGAAATCTCCGTGGTCCCCCACCATGACCAATGGATCCTGGTTCTCTTTTTATGGAGACTCCCCACTGAGGTAGACGCTAGTTAAAAGGTTACTACCCAGCTGTGAAATATGTAGACATGGTAACAGCTAAACGGCGGAGTGACCTCATATCTCATATTTATTGACTAAATGTGGCTTGAACTAGTCACCACTAGTAAAATAAACCACAGTCCCAAGTACTGCAGGAATATTCCATGGCAGACAGACTCCTGGTTCCTTGTCACACTCTTTTCTTTTGCTTGAAAAAAACCCAAAAAGGCAAACACTTTGTTGCTAGCCTGATTTCATTTACAAGGTAGGTCCTGCAGAAGCCCTTTCACTGCAAACTGGCACCTTCCTGTGAGAAGAGCTGGGAGTCTTTATGGGTTTGCACTGAAAGAGTGGGAGTGAATCCTCCAGGTTATGTTTTTGCCAACATCCACCTCAAGAAAAATCTTGATCAGGCTAGGACAGGTGGGTTAGGCTTTAACAGAGATGGCTGGGGCCAGGCAGCTTTTTTTGACATCTATGTCTGTGTCACACTTGCTGTCTCAGGGATGAAAAACAGCTATGCAAAATCAGAAGACTGCCTTAGGTTTTATCTGCCTGAAGAGGTTGATGTGGTGTAAAGTGATTAATTTCTTACTTCTGCAGGGAATTAAACTCATTCAGCATCAGATGTGTTTTTCTGAACATCTCCAGCCAGTTTAACCCCCTCTGAAAGCAGGAGTGGCTGTGTCATGAGGATTAGGAGACAGGTAAATACGTGGAGCGTGTAGAGGGATGCAGGACAGGTGAGGTATGTTGATAATGCTCCTAGAAATGGGGAAAAGTGAAATGCTTGGAAACAGCAATGAGAAAGAGAGTTGGTGATTCTGGGTGTTGTTCAGCCAGGAAGCAAAAATTCAGTTTGTCCCATTCCTCAGCACCCCAATTGCTGTTGACATCCCTGTCTTGACATGACATGTACCCTTTCCATCAGCCCCTCCCCCTGAGTCCGGCCCGGGCGTGTTGCACCCACCGCATCACCTTCCCGAGCCCCCCCCAAATTACTGTCCGTGTGACCCATTTCTCACTGCCCTGCGATCCAAAAGCCTGCAGGGTGTTGTAAACCGTCTGCGTTGTGGCTTATTAGCTCACGGCTGTCTGTGGGTCCCGGGGGGGTGGTGGAAGCCCCGTGCCACAGTAACGGTAGTCTGGGCTGGAAAAGCCGCAGTGCGACGCAGGTGTTGCTATAACGTACTGCCCGGGATTACCTTTTTGGTCAGAAACCATGATGCAGTGTTTCCCTTTGGAGATTTACATGCACACGGGGGGGGAGGCAGAGTATTGGAAAAAATACGAACTTGGCACCAGGGTGGGATACAGATGTTACAGCCGTGAGCCCACGTCAACGCGGGCTGTAAACTCGGGCTTGGGGCTGAGCAGCTCTTTGTGGCTGCCTTTTATGCGGTAATGATGCAGAAATCCCCTCCCTTGCCCATCCTTCCCCTCCCCACCCAGCAATTTCTCAGCTAAACTACGAGAGAGGCTTAAAATTCAAGGGCTGTGTGATGGAGAGATTCGGAGATTACTGGTGATAGGATGTGTTGATTCGGAGACTGGTCAAAAGTTATCTTGGCTGTGTCACCTGGGATCTTATGCTAATTATTGTGGTTGGTTTTTCCAAGCTAATATGTAGATAGATAACAAGGGTCAGAAAAAGGAGAGGAAATGGCCTTGTTAATTCTCTGTAGAGATAATCATTCCCGCTTCTGAGCAGGGAGAACTTTGCTATCAAGGAACAACACAAGCATCTTTGCCGACTGATATGACACCAGTTCTTCCCTAGAAAATTGGGTCACTGAGACTGAAACCCTCTCTCTTTCCTCTTCTTTTTTTTTTTTTGTTGCGGGGGGCGGGGAGGAAGTAGTAAAGAATTTGTCTCCTACTGTCTGTGATAATATTTTGATAGAGGAATAAATATGAAGAAGCCATTATGAACGTCCTGAAATATCATAGCACTTGCAGAATTCTGCCTTTAGGGAAGGTCTGTTCACAAACGGTGACCCTAGTGAATTGCTGCTTTTCAATCAGAACAAATAACTTTATTGCTGGCTTGTCCTTATTCTTTGATTTGTTTAATTTCCTGCCTCAGACTTGAGCAGGACACTGGTCTGATTCGTGTGTCAGCTACGCTTATTTGACACGTGTTGGGCAGGGTTCGAAAACTTTGTTGGGATGTGTTTGTGCTGTTTAATATCTGTGCTTCTCCCAGTTCTTTGGCACAGAACACAGCCACAACTGGGCTGGGGTACCCGACCATCCTCAGGTTTGGGGCTGAAGCCATCGTGTTTCAGGGTTTCCACCTGAGTTCATAAATCACGCTGGAGTCGGATTAAAGCTTAGGTTAGATTCACTGGCAGTTTTGCTATTTTCACTGAACCTTGCGGTGATTTGGACGTGAGCTGAAGATTTATGTGTATTTGCAGAGCCCACGGTTCCAGGTCAGAGCTTGGACTGAGGCATTACCAGGGAATCATTGCTTCCCCCAACGTCTTTGGTGGCCTCATCTGAAGCAAGAGAGGGAAAATGCATCCGGCGCTTATCTCCCTGCTAAGTCTCCTTCTGAGAAGTGAGAAACTAGATAAAACAAGCCCCAAAATGCTGATATAAACATTGCTCAGGAAAAACGTGGTTCTGTTGTTCTTAACTCAGGCAATACCGGAGCCTGCATGTAACAATGCTGGGGAAAGGATATGGGCAGATCACGAGCTGAAAATTAAAGGAGGGTAGAATACAGGTTTTATTTTCCTTTTTTAACCTCAGCACATGCAGATGGGAGTCACAGATGGATGGGATGTTGCAGGGAAACCCCAGCTCTGTGTCCCTGACATCACAATAAATGAGCTGACACGATACCGGTGCTAGAACCAGGGTGATAACCTCTGAAATATCCTGTCCCGGGGCAATTCCTCTCCCAGGAAAGGTAACTTGGATGACGTGTTTGGTACAGCTGCTCCCGCTGGACTTTGCTGAGTGGTTCCCTGATCTGATGCACATTGGCTTTTAACTGTGGCCATAATTTTCCTGCCTGTGTTCGTGCAAACATCACTGTCAGAGCTCGAACCACGGGTTAGATCTCATTGTGACCTGTGGACAGGGGGATCGAGCTTCAGATGTTCCCTCGGGATGCTGTGATCTGAGACACCTCTTTTGCTTGCCCAGCACCCAGGGCTTACACACTCCAACCCACTTACGCATCCCTACATGCACACGCATTCCCTCGCCAGCCAAACTCCAAATCTGCTCTGGAGGAATTGGAGTCATAACAATATGGCAGTAAAAAATAATTAAATGCCATCATAAAAAAGATGTGGAAAAGCAATTATTTATTTATACCTAGGGAACTAGGAATAATACACCTGTTTCGTAGGGATGGCTGGCACAAAGCTGGCATTGCATAGTGGTACTTAATAATTTTTTTACCGCACTTTATAGGCTCTTTCCTGCAATTAATGCTAAATAAAATCAACATTTCTCCATCTTGCATTTCTGTCTCTCATTAACTCCCTTCTTGCCATTCACCATCTCTTTCCCTCTCTGTATCTTTTAGTCGTCTTCATATTTTTATAAATATCTCTTCGCTTCCCATAAGCTCCAGTCTGTGGCCACTTCAAAGAGCAGGACCTGCTCTCTAGTTGAATTAACTGAGACTTTCCAGCCTGGTGCAGGATTGTTCCAGACTTGTAGGGTTTAACAAGGGCTGCTGCTCCAGGTGGAGCACAGGCACCTACCCAAGATGCAGGGATGAGCCCCACAGCCCTGGCACGGGGCTGGGTGGCAGCACCCTCCCCCTTGATTCGAGCCCATGGCTGGAAGGGCAGCAAAGCAGCTTGAACCACAGAAAACCTGTGGAGGGACCTGGTTTACAGCCAGCGGGGGCCAAGAGGAAGGCTGGAAATTCAGACCATCATCCGCTCAGGTAGATAAATGGATGCATGAAGCAAAATGCTACTGATGGAGCTGGGAGGTGATTTCAGGACAAAACTGGTCCTGAGCTCTGCACTAAATTAATAATCTTTCTCTATTTTTTTTTTTTAGGAAGGAGAAACTTGAAGGACTCGCAGCAACTGAGAGCCCCTAGAAGTGGTGGAAGCTTTTGGTTGTGAAATGTTTGTCCAGGTCTCAGGAGATGTGAGTCCTTTTGCCCTCTCACTTTTGTCCCTCTCCCCAAATTTCAAACTGACTTCAACATTTTCCTTTTGTTGTGGACCCAGAGGACAACACTCCCTGCCAGCAACGCTGACAACAGGTAGGATGGAAATTATGAAGAAATAGAAATCTTCTTAAGTGTCCATTTCATACTTTTTACATGTTCAGGTCACAAATACTAGGCAGAAATGTCTGACAGTGAAAATATCCCCAGTTTGGTTGATTCTTTCTCTGTTACTTCACTTGATCAGGCAGTTTTTCTTTCTACTGCATCCCACCCCCACACCTCAAATAACTTCTATTAATTCCCACCCCAAAAAGAAAAGAGGGAGAATTTTTGCCCTCATTAATCCCCCCTTCTCATTCTGATTTTAAAATTGCAGATTTTCTGCCTTTATTTTCTACTCTTTAAAACAAAAAACCTCCTGATTTTTCACACAGAAAAGTATTTTGGATGAAACATTCCCCTCTCGCCTGCCCCCAAAATGCATGGATTTATTCCTAGTGCCACTGAAATTATTTAATGCATTTAATATCTAAGTAGATAAAGTGAGCTGGGGGAATAAAAGGCAGGATTTTCCTTGAGGGTAGTCAAAGATTTGGGAACAGATCCCTAACTAGTCTAAGGACTGTACCCCAAACTGCTCTGCCATCGCACCCCAGGTGAGAAACTGGCCTGTGACCTCAAAAGCAGGAGAGAACCAGCCCATGAAGCCTGAAAGCAAAGTCACCCAGGGCAGCTGGCGATGGTGTGGAGAGCCCTCCCAAGCCCTGTGCTTGTTACACTGAGAGGGTTTTTTCTTTTTTAATGAAGAGCAGTTGCAAACACGCCTCGGATTGTAGGATCTGCCATCTAGTTCAGATGGGGGGGGGGGGGGGGGTGGGTGGGTGGGAAATAGGACCCACATGTTATCAGCTGATATATGAAATAGAGAAGATTATTAAGGAGCATAGAGGAAAGAGGAGCCATGCCTGCTGCCGAGACCCATCTCTCCCTCCAAGCCTATGCTCCCTCCTCTCCCTCTTCCCTACAAACTGCAGTTAAATGATGAAAAGGCTGGTGTCAGAGCTTTGGGATTTATGTGGATAACAGCACAGTGAGGCCTGGCATTAGAGAATTAGATCCACGTGTTGCTCCTGTGGGATGATCTATAGGCAGGTTTCTGGGGATCAGCAGAAAAGTGAAATATGACGGCGGCTCTCCGGCCAGCTCTAATCCCCCCCTGCTCCCGCATCCCCTACCTGCTGGCAGCTCCTCCCAGCTGCCTGCCATTACCCAGCCCATGCGCCCAGAACCACCTCAAATACTTCTCTGTGGCTCGTGGGCGTTCCTCTCAGGTAGCCCATCCATGAGCAGCAGCTCAGGAGCACCATCCGAGACTGGGCATCCTGGGATGCTGCAGCCGGCAGCAGGCTGGACCCGACGGAGGGGTCGGGAGTCTGTGCAGCGTGATGCGGTAAGACTGTTCTGAGCTTTTGCAGAGCCTGTGCAGTTCCATCCAGCAGCTCTGAGAAGGGCTGAATGTATTTCTACAATATTTCTGGCAGCAAATCAGCAGCTGTGGCTGGGCACAACAACCTCTCGTTTGCAGAAACCCACCCAGACAAGTGTATTTGGGAAAGGGATAAGTTTGGTGTCATCATCTCTGGTGATGCCCAGATTTGGCAGCAGGACTCACCAACCTTTCCTTCTGGAGGATAAAAGAAGGGAAGACAACCTTGTGGTTTCATTATCCATGCAGGAGAGTGGGAGGGCAGCCCGGCTCAGCCCCCTCCCACTCCCTGTGACCGCTAGTGGGGCTGCACGTGCTCGTCCTGTTCCCTGCCCAAGGAGCTGTTGTGCAACTGCTGCTCTTTCCTGGTGTGCTGGATTCAGCCCTGTGGTGCACGGCAGCATGTCCTGCCCCAGGACCTGTTTCCCCGCAGGCTGTAGTCCTCCTTGTGCGAGTCTGCTCATTGCATGCACACCTCCACACATCCATATCTGAGGAGGCAGCAGGCGGTTATTATATGTCTCTGGAATCTGATTAATCTCAACATAGACATAATATTAATAATTTAATATTCCCCTGCATATAACATTTTCTCTTGCCTCCCACGTAGCCCAAGTAAAGGGTTAGAGCTTTGCCTCAAATAATATTATCTTGCTGTTTTTCTACTCTGAGCTTTAACCTTTTCAGATTTTCCCATTAAAACTCTTGGAGGGAGAAAAGAGACAAGATCTTGTCAAAAATAGGAGCCGCTAAACCTGTGACCGTCAGCCTTTCATGGGAGTGGGTTCCCCCAGCACTGGATTTGGGATGTAAGTGGTTGCAGTGACCCCTTTGAAGTCTCATTACAGAACAGTCCTCTTCCTCCTTCTCTTTATGTTAATGTTAAGGCACCAACGTGGGTCAATCACCCTTGCTGCCGTCCCCTCGTCTGTCTGTCCTGGGCCACTGCACTCCTCCAAGACGATGGGTGCTGAGAGCTGGAGTCAGCATCCCGGGGTCGGTGGCAGGAGAGTGCATCTCTTTAGGATTATGGCCTGCAAAGTCCGTTTTATATGTCCTGGTCCAGTGGTTGCCTTTCTTGCGAGGGCAGGTAACTGATGACTCCTGCTTGACTGCGCATGAGCCGTGCCAGGCTCGCCCGGCCATCGGTGGTCATTCCCCACGTCAGTCATCCCCCTTTCGCTGGATGAAATGCTTTGTGTTTGTCCTTGCTGAACTGCCTTTGAGATTTTTTTTTAAGGCTCTAGCTCAGATTTTTTCAAGATCAAGCTAAACGCCTGTTTTGGCATTGCTATTTAGGACTTGTCTTGCTGAGACACTGCTTGAGTTTCTCCATCTTCAAAACAGGGCTGACATTAATTGCTCGTTTGCAGTGCATTTCCAGACGCGTGGCTGTAAAGTGCTATATGAAAAAACAGGCATTGTTGTTATAAAACCTTCAGGAAAAAAAAAACAATAGATTCATATAACTCTATGGTCATTAAAACAAACCTTATGTGGATGGAAGAGACCAGAACTGAATAAACCTTGAGCAAACGCAGCCCTTCACAATGAAACACAAACCGGTTTTAATCAGCAGTGCCAATAAGTTCTATTTTCTGAGGTTTTTCTTTTGCCCCCCCCATCTCCTCCTCTCAATATCTGCAATTGCAGAAGGGCCCATTGGCCTGACCAAAAGGGGGGGACTTTGCCCGACTCCTGGTCTTGATGAATATCATTTTTAAAAAACATTAACAAAATACTTTGCTTGGGCTGGCCAGCTCTCAAGTTGCTTCCAGCTACCCTAGGGGCTTGGCCAGCCTCTCTGAGTGTATTATCCTGCAGTTAGAGCACCGCTGTTTGTCCACAGGCTTTGGACAAAATTGGGTTTAAGCCCCATGAGGTGGTGTGAGAGAGCCGATTATCACCTCCTTGTGTCTGCTTCCCTTTGGTAAAGCTGCACAGCCTTTTTTCATTCTGCCTCACCCAAGCTTCTCCTGTGTTTGTCTGGGAGACAGAAATAGCTTTCTGCTAAGAGGATGATGAGGTTTTGCATCCTGAGCTGTAGCTGTGAGTCAGCAGCCTGGAGCGGTGGGGCTGCCTGCAAGGCAAAGAATGGGAAACACGCTTGGGGGGGGGAGCCCTGTGCTGTCCACCTCACCTCTGCCTGCACTGGGGATCTCTCTGCAGCAGGATGCCTTCCACACAGGGGTGTTCTCATTGTTTTTTAAGTGTTCTGGCTTCTCTATGAGGTTGATAGCTCGGTTCTGAAAAGGCTGCCAGCCCTACCTCTCACCCACGAGACAGGCTCCAACAGGAAAAGGATAAGAGAGCTAACTTCATTCCAGGAATGACATCCCTCCCTCCCTTCCTTTTCCTCTTTCCTCCATCCAGACTTTAGGCTGCCCGTGGACCTTGCCACCATCTGCCTGGGATGCTGGAGTCGTCAAATGCTTACAAAGAGTTACGCCGGTACAAAGCCGACCCTGTGCTGATCATCCAGCATCGTGGGCTTTCCGTTTTCATACATGCCAGAAGACTTCAGTGTCCAGGACAAACAGGTACCGCAGGAGCTTATGTTGGCATCTAATTCTTGCTGTGAAAAGTCCTAGCTGTAAATCACTGGTGGTGGGATTCGTCGAGGAGAAGGAAAAGGGAACTTCCCTTCTCACTTTGCCTTGCTTTCCTCACGCTGAATCCAAGCTTATGTCTGGGGTGGAGAAGGTGGAGGCTTAGCATATTGTGAGCTGTCCAGGAGGAAAAGCTGGGAGAAAACAGCCCAGCGATTAGCATCCTGGCTAATGCACACACATGTGGAGGAGGGCTTTTGGATGATGCGTGGGTAAGTCTCATTCCTGCAGGGGAAACTTTCAGTCTCCGCTACTTTTACTGTGTGGAATAAACGAGCACCCTCCTGGTGATGCCATCAGAGCATGTGAGCACCAGCCAAACCTGGAGATGTGCAGGTTCTTGGTCGCTGCAGGTGTGTAAGATTGTGCAACTCACTGGCAAAAGTGTGTGTATCTATTTGCAATCTATTGTCTCCTGCTAACAGGCTTAATTCCAGATCAGTAATGGTATTTAATCACCTACCTGTTTGTAATTACATCGGTATGTAGACATTTAATTATATTTTGTCCTCAACTAAGCTATGTCCATCGTTTTTTCATCTGTTGCTGGCAAAGGCCATGCACAAACACCTGTAGTAACTTCCAAGCAACTGCCAGTTCCTGGTGGGGCTGAGACCTTCATTTTTCAGCTCAATTGGCCAACGTATATGGAGGTTTTTTTTTTTTTAAATTTTCATTTTGTGGCATTTCCGCAGACACCAGTGCAGGAATACACAGCCCTGTCACTGAGGAGAGGGTGGCAGGGTGCCATGTCCCATCCCTGGTTGTCTGTGACAGCACTGGGCAGATTCCCCAGCAGTGAGAGCGGAGTGATGCACACGTGTCTGTTGGGTGGCTCAGGTTCTCAGCAGCTCTGCTGAAGCGTGACTAAGAGGTGAGCTGCAGAGAAAGGCCCAAGAGAGTGGCCTTTCAAGACTGAATAGAGTCTCCTTGCCAAAAAATGTGCAGCCTGATGAGACAGGGACAGGGCAGGCAGTGAGGAGCAGCATAACCCAATCATAGAATGTTTTATATAGGAGGGGACCTTAAAGCCACCCCCTGCCACGGGCAGGGACACCTTCCACCAGACCAGGTTGCTCCCAGCCTCATCCAGCCTGGCCTTGGACACTCCCAGGGATGGGGCATCCACAGCTTCTCTGGGAACCTGTCCCAGTGCCCCCCACCCTCTCCAGGAAGAATTCCTTCCTGATGTCCAATCTCACTCTCCTCTCTTTCAATTTAAATCTGTTACCCCTTGTCCTGTCACTACAAGCCCTTGTAGGAAATCCTGCCCAGCTTTCTTGTAGCCCCCTTCAGGCACCCAATCCCATACCCCTCCCACTGCCTCTCTTCAAGAAGGTCTCTTGAACTGCTACAGATGATGTCTCAGCTGTAGATGTTTCTCCATATGAACTCATCATGTGGAGCATCAGCAGTTCATCACCAAAGACAATTCCTTGAGGCAGCCAGTGGCATCAGGCAGTCTCTCCAGTGCATTTGTCACAAATCAAGTTCTTACATGCCATATCCAACGTGACTCCGGAGTTACTCACCGTGTTTACTTTCCATCCAACTCACTGCTGCTGCAGCGCAGAACCAGTCATGCCAGCTAACAGATGCCATCTAAACGGTGTGGAATGGACTTCTTATGTGCTAGATATGTTAGGTCATGTAAGTCCTTCCCAAGGGGTATAATTAGAGATCACCCCACCCGCCTTACACATGTTGAGCTTGACGAGGCTTGTTGGGCTGCGAACCCCCCAGTAGCACAAGAAAACAGCTTGCAATGAAGCCTGCCCAGAGGGCTGGCTGTTCCATCGCCGCAGCGCGTTGCCCGGTGCCAAATCCACGGGCTGGAGACGCCTGCCTGTGGGTTGTCACATACCAGTCGTGACAGCCAGCTGGGCGACGCTCTCCGCTCACAACCCATTCCCGTTTGCTCGCTGCTTACATGCTGCAACCAATGTGGGCTTGGAGGTGACTTGTAGCACTTTGCTATGAAATATTACTAGAGGGGAAAATACCCTTCTCTTTGCACAATTAGTTTGGCCATGAATATTTCCTGTTAAAAAAAAAATCAGTCTCTCCAAACTGAAGATATTTTGCTTTTTCCATTTCTGTAGCTCCCTCCCATTTTCCAGAAGCATAAATAGAAACAGAATATTATGTTTTTAACTTTAGATTCTTACTTTGTGAAAAGACAAAAAAGATTGCAAAGAGGGTTTTGCATCTGGCAAAGCTTCCGCTTATTTTATTAAAAAAGTCATCCAGCTTGGAAGGCCATTTCCAAGGAAGTATGAGAAAATGCCAGGTCAGCTCTATTTGAAAAGGAATTGCCATCTTTAACTGACAAGTGGCAGAAAGGAAACCCTTGTTCTTATTTAAACACAGCCCAAACCTGCAGCATATGAAGTTCCTGTTGATCTCAGGCTTGTGGTCCCTGTTCCTTTTTGCTTTGCATCTTCAAATCTGGTGTTTTCCCCTTTTACTCTCATGCCTGACTCCTCTTTCTCTCTCATTTAGGAGGTGAGCTTTACAAAACCGATCCTACATCATCTTACAGCCAGAGTCAGTGTCCTTGCATCGAAGTACCCCAGCATCGTTAGGGTATTGCAGCCCACGGAGGCTGCTGGTTACGAGCTGCTTATGCATCTTTCTGTGAAGTACCTGGCCCAGGCCACACAAGCGCCTGGGCTGATGTGAGCTGGAATTACCCATGTTTCTAGGTCAAACATCTCAGAAGAACTCAGATCCTCTACACAGAAACCCCACCGCCTTCAAAAGGTGAGGAGGATGCCTCCAGTCAGGCTCTTGGAGTGGGGGTGGGAAAAAAAATCCTGTGTTTCCTTTTAACTGATTTTTTTTAAACTCTGCCCTTCCAAAAAATAAAACCCAAGGCGCATGGAGGTATGAAACAGAGCAGGATGTTAAATACGCAACTTACGTCAGCAAGGAGCTTGCTCTTAATCAACCATCCACCTGAAATACCTGGGGGCAAGGAAGGAGGCTGTGGGAACGTGCTGCAACAGACCGAAGCCATCCCAGAGGAGAGCTGCCACACAACGGGCGAGCCGGAAGGGTGGCTTCAGAAGCCACTTGCTAAACGTCTCCTGTTTGATCCCTGCGTAACGGCGTGCCAGAAACAGGGTGAAACTGTTAATTCTGAGAAAGTCCCCCTCCTCACTCCAGCAGGTTTATGAACTTAATTGACTTACGGCGCTCCGTTGTAAGTTAGCCTGCTTGGAAATGTGATCAGCACCGGTAATTTTCCACTTTATGGCATACTTTATAATAAATAATTTAAAAAATCATAAATAGCAGTAGTATTAGATCACTGGCGCTCATGGACTAGCCTTAGTTGAAAGAATGGTGTAGAAAAGAGGGGTTTTTTTTGGATGATGCATCCTTAAAACCATGTCTGTGTTACTCTTTTGCCATAATTAAATTATTGCTCGTAAGAACTCTTGCTTGGTCAAAAAAAAAAAAAAAACCCCACAATTATAATAATTCCATTTCAGTGTTTTCCGTAAGCTCCTAGCCAAGTTGGCCAGTAACTATAAGGCAAAGACCAGGGTGGGAAAAAAAAGCTATGTATTGTATACTTAAAACTTGGCTAGAAATGACCTTTTATTGTCCTAATTTTTTTTTTCCATGCCCAACTTGGCTACTCGAGGCAAACTCATTGCCAAGTTTCTATAAAGTGTTATTTTCCTATGTGTTATGTGTGCAAAAACATTTTTAAAAGCTGCCCTCCAAGTGTCATGCGAAGGTTTCGCGTGGACGAGGGCGGAGGAGGCTGGGTTTGAGCGCGTCACCAGCGAAGATGCTGGCGTGAAAAAGCGGGATATGTTTTCCTTACCTTTTTTTTTTTGCTTTTTTTTGTTTCTCCCCCTCCTGTTCCCTGTGCAGCCCAACATGGCGAGATCTCCAAATGGGCTCTGCTAACAAATGGAGCTGAAGACAGCCACGTGACATTAATATAAACCTCCTCTGTCAGCTTGGAGAGGCACCAGGAAATCGCCCCAGGAATGCTTTTTGCAGCGCCTGTCTCTGCTCGGTGCCACGCGGTGGCATTTGTCAGGCGCACTCAGCCGCGGCTCTCCGGAGGGCGCGGACCCTTTTCCCTCTGTCTGGGTCACTGTAATGTGTGTTGTGTTGTGTCTGAGCACATCGACCACATTTTAATTTGAAGGAGAAAAAAAGGAAGCGATTCTGGGTTACAAACTCAACCCCCAAAACCAGTTCCTGTCATTATGGCTCATCCATAACGATCCAGCCATCGCAAAGTGATCCTTGAGCCATGATAAAATAAGAACTGCAGCGCTCTCTACGTTTCAAGGGTAATTTCTCATCGAGCCCCTCATTAAAAACACCACACTGGAATAAATATAAAGACAAAGGGCTCCCGCATGTTCTTATTTGGGATCGTTTCATTTTAGAAAGGAAGCAAAATGTTTAAGTTTGATGTTTAAGTCAAAGTTTGATGCTTTTTTTTTTTTGTGGTTGTGCATTTTAAGTTTGCATTTTGCTGTGTTTGCCTCAGAGATGTTTAACTGCTTTTTTTTTTCTATTTAATTTCATTTTCTGCTTTTTATGAAGTCCCGCAATGGTTTTTGGTGGTGAGCTGCCACGGTGTTACGAATGCATCCGAAAAAGTGCAGGCAGAAAGACGGCCACTTGAAAGCAATAACGAGGACACGTCTGTCCTAGCTTTTATTTCCTTTTGTTTTGTTCCATGTGAAGTTATACAAGGGGTGAAGCTTTCAGACATACAGATCCTGCAGCTGCTTATAAACATACTTAGTATCCAGTGGCACAAGCTGAATAGATCTGTGATACAGAGGTATAATCTCTAGCTTTAGAATAATTTAGACATTTAGATAATTTGGAAATCCAGCTATGGAAAAGGAAATAAAAGTGCAGTTTTCAAATGTTGTACAAGTTTCCTCTCTGCATCTTGTGATACCCAACAACTTTGAAATCTCTCCCCCAGATGATTTAGGAACAAAAGTCCCACTAACTGAGACAGGAGCCTAAATCAGTTAAATGTGGCAAAAGGTGGGTATATTCCTGATGGGTCCTTTTCCATTTTATGGATCATCCTACTTTCACATGTTTATTTTTTCACTCTGATGTAGATGGACTCTCTCTCCATTAGCATGTTGGTAACCCAGTGCATATTCAGCCCTGCTGCGGGCACTGCTGGCATGTGTTGGGTTACTTAAATGTAGGGCAAATCGGGGAGGACTTGGAAGGAAAGTGATGGAGACAAAATTGAGAGAGGAAAGGTCGTGTGCAGCACGATGCACACAGATGGCTTATTATCGCTAGGACCATGTGGCAGAATCCTAACTCATCTGACAGTCTGTTTTCATGATACAAAACTCTTTCAGGGACTGCTGAACCTCTGAAAGTATCCGGGTGCGTTCTGCATGACGTTCACACTTTGCTGACCTCGCAGAAGCCTTGGAGTAGTTGCAGTTTCAAATCTAGTTTGACAAACTAAGAGGTTTAGTGCAAGGCTGTGGTGGGATGGAGATCCAGCCCAATATTTTGGTGTTTATGGGGCCTCTCAACCCAGACTCAGCAGGTCTCTTGGTTTCCAGAAAGCAGATGGACGTTTTGCAGGTCTCACCTTGCCTGGTGTCTCTGCAGGGGTGACAGTAACTCAACAGAAGCTCTTCCGTGTGAGTCGGTCCTGCTCTTTCTCCTGCTCAAAGACTACACAGAAAGCAAGAATCAAGCGACTGAAGGATTTGTGTTGGAACTAGATCCCCATGGATCAGAACACGAATAGCACCTCCATCCCCTCCCAAATCTTCTAGGCCTGACCTTTCACAATCTCCATTTCCTGACCAACGACTCCAAAGAAAATAGAGCTGCTAGTTGGTATTTAATGGAAATCTGCGCAAAACTTGTCAAAATACACCACCGTGCCTGTCAGATGCCTGGGACAAGACCTCTACAGTAGTTTCCAGAAACCCAGTGCAATTACTTACATTTTAAATTATCTTTAATTGTCGCATGTGAGCTGCAGAAACATTTTTCCCCACTCTGAAGCAAGACCTCGCTATTAAGAGTCACCCCATAATTGCAGCTTTAATAGGGGGGACCGCAGCAGGTCAGCCGCGAAGGTTAGCACGGGGCGCAGCGAGGCGAGAGCGGCTGCTCAGCGCCAGTAAGTGGAAGTGACACATCACAATAGCCCCATCAATTATGTAGGGGCAGCTTGGAGTGTAAACTTTTTAGTGAATCTAATTACCTCGCCAGATGTTTTAATCCAATCCTCTGTCATCAAATACTAAGTTGGTTTTTTTTTTTGAGTTCCTGAGCTGAAAAAGTCACCTTAACTACAGAATCTAGAATAAACTTGATGAGTTTTTTTTTTTTTTGCAGGAACTGAGCATCCTTCTGCTATTCGAGAGATTATTCAGGTTCATGTGTGTCTCAGCACCCGTGGGATTGCACTGAATCAGAATGAACGCGCTCGTGAATTGATAAGGGTGTCACGAAGGGTGCAAGACTGATGAAAAATAGATGAGGTGATGTAAATGTGCTCAAGAGCTGAATGACAACTGTTAGCCCGGCAATGCTGAATTGAAGCAGGCCCTGTCAATAGCGCGAGAGATGCTGCACCAGATTTTCTACGCCTGTTCGCAAATTGACCTAATGTTCCCGTTGACACAAACCCCTGAAAGTGCAGCTAAAAGCAGCGTTGCTGAACGCTCCTGATTTGCTCACAGATTGCGGTCAGATGTGAGCATGAAAGAAAATACTTGCCTACGCATCCAGGAGAGAGGAAAATAGTGAATTGACTGTGCACGCAGATGCGTGATGTTACCTTCCAGAAGTGCAGAGCAGAGAAGGAACCTACCAGTATCAGGAGAAGTTTCATAGCATCTTGGAATCGCAGACTGGCTCAGGTTGGAAGGGACCTTAAAGCCCACCCAGTGCCACCCCTGCCATGGGCAGGGACACCTTCCACTAGCTCAGGTTGCTCCAAGCCTCACCCAGCCTGGCCTTGGACACTGCCAGGGATGGGGCATCCACAGCTTCTCTGGGAACCTGTCCCAGTGCCCCCCACCCTCTGCGGGAAGAATTTCTCCATGCTGTCCAATCTCATGCTCCTCTCTTTCAATTTAAATCTCCCATTTCAATCTCCCTCTTTCAGTTTAAACCTGTCACCCCTTGTCCTGTCACTCCCTACCCTTGGAAAAAGCCCCCCCCCCAGCTTTCTTGTAGCCCCCCCAGGCACTGGAAGGGGCTCTGAGGTCTCCCCGGAGCCTTCCCTTCTCCAGACTGAACCCCCCAACTCCCCCAGCCTGTCCCCATGGCAGAGGGGCTCCAGCCCTCGGAGCATCTCTGTGGCCTCCTCTGGCCTAGCCCCAACAGCTCCGTGTCCTTCTGCTGCTGGGGGGCCCCAGAGCTGGAGGCAGAAATGCAGGGGGGTCTCCCCAGAGCAGAGGGGGAGAATCCCCTCCCTCGACCTGTTTCCTCGTTATTCAGTGAACTGTGTTTTGGGTTTGGGGGGAAATCTGGGTGTGCACATGCAACTTGTTGACCAGTTCTCAGCCTTGCATGCAGCGTACGGAAACCCTCTCTGACAGCTTAAAACCCGACACGAAAAAACCCCAACCCCAATCAGAGCAGTCTCAAACTGTTCTTTGTTAGAACTCCAGTTGAACAATTTGATGGGCTTCACCACTTATAACATTACTTGTTGCTTTTCTTCCCTTTTCACCCCGTCCTGTTCCACAGAGAGAGAACGTTCAGGCTTGTACCAGGCACAAGGTTAGTCGCATGCTTTTGGGCTGGAAATGTGCAGACCAAACAACGAAACGGGGCTGTTTATAAAGCCTTCAACACATTGGGCAGTGGAGAAGAGCCCAAGTTTCCATGTCAAGGCCTGAATGGACAGGAATGACGTGAAACACATGGAAAATATGGAGTAAGTAATAAAATTATAAATAAAACAAATACAATAAATTGGGAATGCAGTTTTACTCGTAATGATTTGTGTTCCTAGTAACCCAAGACTCCCTTACCTTTGGAAAATTGCATGTTTTTCCAACGGGGGAGCTGACTGCAGGTGACAGGCCTGATGGGTTTTGCGGTGAGTTGGATCGCTGAAGAGCTGAAGCATTCAGCAGGGACCCAGGGCTCCAGCAGCCCTGCATAAGCCTTTTCTCTGACAATGGCTTGCATCATGATCTCAGGAAAAATCACTTAATCAAGCAGTGGTTAGTGTTAGTGCAGGAATTTTGGCCAGAAATGAATCTTGGCTTGTTCTGGGCAGAGAGGTTGGCCTGGTGCAGTTAGCCAGATGCGTTGCACTGGGTTTGCTTTCTTCCCTGGGTTTTCTTGGCTATTAGTGACAGCACTTAATGCGCTTCCCTCCGAGAGTGTGCTCTCCCACCGATACCCCGTGGGTGTGCTGGTGGGATGGGGACTCCGGTTGGGCATTGCCATGAACGTTGGCGGGTACTTCTGGGTCTCATACTGCGGGGCTTTGCTTCTGTGAAACGCTCCTCTTTAACAACTTCAGTAGCTCTTCAGCTCCAAAAAGGAACGCTCAGAAGCTGATTCTGGAAAAGAAAAATGAAGTGTTTGTCTGCTTTAGCCACTGCTGATGCTCTACTGTTAGATTAACAGTAGCTAGAGTTATAGAATAAGCTTATCAAATACACGGAATACGGCTTGTACTAGTAACTAGTCACAGCTCAGTTGTGCACGGTTAAGAACACCTGCAGCACAAGTCAGTAGGACAGAAACAGTGATGGAGCTGGGCTTGGCTGCCTCTGACCCTTTGTCCCAATTAATTAGGTACCAATTAAGATGTAGTCTATTAGGAATGGCTTTGGCACAAGCCAAGAATAAGGCTTAAATTCATGTCTTTCAGACGGAAGAATTTATATCCAAATGAACCATCTGAAAGGGCAGGAGCAGCCCAGAGGAGTGAAGCAACTTGCCCAAAGTCATTATGAGAACCAAAGCGTGCACACAAAGCACAGTGCCATGGCCTGAGGTGATTAAATGCTGAGTTATAGGAAACTGTCCCTTTCCCTGTATGTCAACAGCTTGGAAAAGTTTCCTTTGATACCACTGCAATGATTCGTTTTGCTGTGCTAGCAGTAAAAGTAAAAAAAAAAGGGGGGGGGGGGGGTGTATGAGCAGCATATGAATTGCAGCTATTCTTTCAGGTGAAAGATCTGAATTTCCATTTCCTTGTGCCATTAGGACTGATATGGGTCTGACTGGCCGGTACATGGTGAAAAAGTCCCTCCGTGTGCCAGTATTGAAAACTGTTTGTACATTAGCTGGAGGCTTTGCCAGTGAAATAATATCGTCCCCTTTGTTTATTATATTGAAACTCGATAAAAGAAAGCGTCGGAGGGGGAAAAAAATAAGTCTGTGGTGTGAAATGAATGTTCTCGTCTGGGCTCCAGGATGCAGCCGTGAGTAACGTCTGTGGCATCGCCGGGCAAAAAAACAACTTATTGTGCTGCAGCTGCAATCTGGGGGGCTGCTGGGAGAGGGACAGTCTGTGCTTTGCCAAGGGACCCCCACACTCCATCAATTATGGGGGACTGTCCCATTTCAGGGGCACTGCCCCCTGGGCTGACAGCGATGGCTCAGACTCTGTAACTCGCTCAAGTCCAGATTTAGTTGTTCTACACTGTTATTCCCCAAAAAGGCAGACCCACGGAAGCTTGTTTTGAAGTCCAGAGTTACCTTGGTGCCCCAGCATTCAGAACAGATTCCATTCCCCCACTCTTTTTCTGAAACGTGGCTGCATGTTGGAGCGATTTCTGCATCCAAAGCTAGCTTTGCTGCACTGAAACTTAGCAGAAAAGACCCCCAAAAAGTGAAGTGTCCTTTTCAAACGGGAAAGCTGGACTCTGTGTGTGTTGTCAATGTGCTTGCAAGTTGATGAAACCCCTTTAAAATATAGTGGCAGGAAATTATTTTCAATTACAAAATCAAAACCAAACCAACTCCCCCCCGAGCCCACATGATCCCTGTAGAAAAAAAGGATCCAAAAATCTCACACGGCTTAAATGCTGTGATATCCCCAAAGTATTAAGCAACACCAATTTGTAAGGGGGAGGAAAAGCATTAGTCAGCTTGTAGATGCTTTGGGCTTGTCCTCACAATTTTGTTTCGTAGCTCTGAGTGTCAGCACTGCGGGTTCTTGCTCTGTGACAGGGGATGTAGGTGTTAATGCAATAGGAACTGTCATAACAGCAACACCACCACCACCACCACCAGCAGAAATACTGGCGTCACCCAGCACGCACCTCACTAGGCTCTCGGGCTGTATTCCTTTTTACCTGGGCAGTTGTAAGGTGCAAATGCACGGATAGACACAGCAAAGCAGAAAGGCCAAGGTAGCACGGGATGGCGTGGCTGTATTTCATTTTCTGGAGCCTGAGCTGACGTGGCCTTGGGTGGGAACAGCCAGTCCTTAAGAAAGTTTTTGTATTACTTTGCGTCCAAGACTGTCAGCCTTGTTGTGGGTCACTTGGTTTCTGGGCAAAGACACTTGTGAGCAGAGCTAGAGCCCCTAACCCTGCTGAAGGACCTTCCCTCCTGTGGCAGACAGCCTGGGAAGTGGGCCAGAGAGGGGCACTAGAAAGACCAGCTTCACTGGCTTTTGCATGGAAGGGAAAGACAAATACACCCACCCCCTGAAATGGGTTCGCAGGGGTGGTCTTCTCCTTATGTATGACCCCGTAATGCACAGCCCAAGATGCTGCTGGGGAAGCAACGTTTTCCAAGGGCAGGGAGTGAGAGGACAAGGGGTGACGGGTTTGAACTGAAAGAGGGAGATTGAGATGGTCCACCAGGAAGGAATTCTTCCTGGAGAGGGTGGGGAGCACTGGGACAGGTTCCCAGAGAAGCTGTGGGTGCCCCATCCCTGGGAGTGTCCAAGGCCAGGCTGGATGAGGCTGGGAGCAACCTGGTCTGGTGGAGGGTGTCCCTGCCCGTGGCAGGGGGTGGCACTGGGGGGGCTTTAAGGTCCCTTCCAGCCCAAACCGTTCTGTGATTCTATGATTCCAAGCAATGGCTGCTGTGCAAAAAAAGCCCAGAGAGGACAGATTAAGAGCTCTCTCTATCTCCCTGCCTCCTAACCTGGGCAACCCCTGTGATTTTCCATGTTGGCATGTGTGACCTGGGATTGCTCCCCACCCTTTCCACCTGCGGCTCTTGCCAAGTCCCTCCGGGCAAACCTGCAGCCCCATTGTCTGCTTCCCTCCGTGGCTTTCGAGCACAGTGAAACCACAGTACACATCCCAGAGCAGGTTTTTAATGCACCATTTGTTAACTGGAGACAGTTTTGGGGTGATGCATGCAGCAAAACACCCATCTGCTATGTGGGGAGCTCTTTATGCTTTCAAGCCTTTGTTCTGAGTGTCTCCCAATTAACAGGACCTCTGAGGTGTTGCCAGTGCCCTGTGCTGGCTAGTTCTTAACCACCACGAAAAGCTAAACCCCTAGCCCAACTCCAGTAGTGATAAATAGCCTTATAGTACTTCTATATGTGATATAAGGGGGTGCATGGCACGATAAGGGGGTGTGTGGCATGATAATCATAATAGAGAAGGCCATGGTCCCTGCTTGCTGCTCTCCAGCAGACACGAGCAGCCTTGTATCCCAAAGCTGCCACTCCAGAGCTGAGCTCTGCATCACCCCCCCTTCCAGAAATACCTTCTCCTGCCTGTGGCTGCATCCTGCCTCCCTTCCCAGCATCCCGGGAAAGACGGCTCCAGCTTCTGGTAGCACATCCCCAGCGGGGAATCAGCAGCCAGGGAATTGCCCTCCGCCGCAGCCGTGTGGGAGCTTGTGTAATGGTCTAGCACTATCAGTCATATCGCTCATATTTACTTCTTCTGGCCCAATTCTCTGCCTGCTCGATAAATTTGCAGCTGCAGAGGCTGAGTTTTAGTAGAAAGCTGAAGGATTTACTTCCAGCTATTGAAAGGTTTATAGCCAAGAAATGTTAAGTTGCAGAGATTCTACTGCTGGAGATGCGTCCTCCTCCACTTCCTCCCCGAGATGCTGCTGGGTTAAGGGGAATATCACGTCGTGGATCAGCTGCTCCTCTCCTCTGTGGAGGCAAATTCCACCCTAAACATTGTTTGAAGGGAGTAATTCAGGGGCAAAACGTGCTGCTGGTGCTGGGAGCAGCGTGGTTCGTCGCTGTGTGCGTTGCAGAGACATCTCATAGGCACTGTGTGAAGATGAGTTGGGATGAAAAATTCCTCCATGTGTTATTCCCAGACATCCCTGGTGTTTGTGCTCCATTAAACCTGGGACTGGCTCAAACATCTTCACCATGAATGTGTGTGTCCAGGGGTCTCCAGCTCCTGCTGCAGCGAGGCACTCTGGAGTGCTTTTCTTTGACTAAAAAGGGTCATTCTGTGCGACCTGTGAATTCAGAAAAGGTAAATTATGGACGTGTTTGCGTGTGATTTGTGATCAACAGGGAGAGACTGTGCTTTTGCAGATAGCGGGATCCAACAGGACCAGTTCCTGTTCCCTGCTGTGACCAGCCCCTCAGTTGAGACATTCCCTTCCCTGAGCTGTGGTAGTTAGCACTGGGTACCAGTACAGCCCCCGCTTCGGTGAACTGCCCTGTTCGGCTCGATGATACCCAAAACCCCCCCCCCAAACCCCAGAATAAGACAGACATTAGCACAGACAGCATACAAGCAGAATATAAAAAGCAGAAAGCTGGGGAGGGAAAAGGCATTTGAAGAGCGAAGTGTTTGGTAAAAGAGAGGAAGATACGGTGGAGCAGAACCGGGAACTTGGGTACCTTCGAGTCAGCCTCAGCATCACCACCTTTGAAGAAACGCCCTGTAGTTTTGTCTGTCCGGGAGATGATAGGAAGGATGGAAGGCAGGTTTCTCGCTCCTTAGCCTGTGTGCCTTCAGCTCTGCATGGCTCCCCGTTTTGCTCTGTGCCTGGGAAACCACAAGACAACTTCTAGCTTCAACCCCCATGGCTCAGTTCACAGTAACAGAAATGAAATCCCTGAGATCGCTTGTCCCCAAATGCCCTCTTCACTGTTCTCCAGCTGTCCCCTCCTGGCTAGGGCACCCAGGGGTCTGGGGACACTTGACACAAGCAAGGCTTGGAGGGTAGCTGCTCCCTTGGCTTCCCTTAATCCATGCTCAAGCCCAATGGCGTTGGATGCTCGCTCCATCCTTCAGCATGCCAGCCCCTCACTCAAGCTGTCTTTATTTAAGCAGTTGGTGCTTCACAGATTACTTTCAAGCCCCTTGAGGGTAGAAAGCCTTTTACCTCTTCTGGCCCTGAGACTGTTCCAACAGCTGTAACTATTTCATTTTTAATTTACCCGATACAACTTGTCTCTGCTTAATCCATCAGGACAACTTTGAGGGTTCCTGACCCATAAATCCAGAGTTGGGAGGGTGGTGGGGTTTAGGGGGGGAGGAGGGAAAAGAAGTGGTGGGAAAAAAAAGCAAAAGAAAAAAATGCAAAGGATTTTGAAAAATCGTATCTAAATCGTAGCCAAATGTGTTTTCCTAGCTCACTGCAAAGTGCGAGACAAAGCGAAACAGGCGGCTCTCACCTCAGTGCTTGGGGGTGAGGCAAGACCTTTGATTTAATCCTGGTGACATACTCCACTGCACTTACCTTCTTCAACACCTTAAACCTCCTAACTTTGTCCGGAAGGGACTCCAGTCCCTTTTGCTTAATACAAACACTAAAGAGGAAAAACTGCTTTGCATCTTCTTCACATAAAGAGAAAACAAACAGGTTTTATGCCATGAACTTTTAAAGGCAAAACCTGCCCTCCTTGAGGTGCCACCGAGCCCTTTTCCGGGTGGGTGGCAGGACTGCCCTGGATCCATCAGCTGACATTAGGCTAATGTCTAATTAGCTATGGGTGGGCCTGCGCTTCGATTATAGGAAGAACCTCGGGCAATGAGTTGTGGTTTTAAGGCCCACTTCTACGTGTATCAATCATCTCGTGACAAGCGGAGCAGGAGGGAAGAAAAATAAGCTGCAATTAAAAAAGAAGAATTCTAAAGAAAGAATTCCGAAATATTAATGTGTACGGGGGGGAGTATGAGCATATGGCTGCACCGCAGTTAGGGCTGGAAGGAAAACACACTCTTGTACAGTGGTGCTAATACCCAGTTTCTCTGGCTCAGGAAGAAGTCCCAGAAGTAAGTTTTCCCTTTGCCATCCTCTGTGAGTTTAAGCAAGGAGAGATTTTTTTTTTTTTTTAGGGACAGAAAGGTGAGATGCCTCAGCACAGGGAGACTTGATACTACTAGAGCAATTTTAAGCAGAGCTGAACAGACATCTCCTATCAGCGTGACTCCTTCTCTGAGAGATGTAAAATCAGGCTGCGTGACCCATGGCTGCTGCTGCGGTGTCTCAGGGCCAGGAGAGCCCACGGGTCTCCCTGTCTCCTGCCTTTTTCTGAAAATCTTGGCTCTCGTGAGACTGAGTTTTCCCTTGGGCTGCTGGGCATTTTTTTTCTCCCCTCAGTCAGGTCTTATTTTGCTATTTCCCTGCTTTTTTCATTGCGCACGACAGTTAACCAAGGCTTTGCCGTGTGTGTGTTCCCCATGCGTTTGCTGCTCTCCCTAACTAGCTCCACCTCGCTTTCTTTGTAGTCACCCTCTGCCCCCAGAGGCCGCCCAAGTGTGGACAGCAATACTGCAAAGGCAAAATTGATGCCAAGTGAGAACATTTCAACTTGGAGAATATTTATACCTTAAAAAAAAAAAAACAAAAAAACACAAACCCCCCACCTTTTTCAAAACTCAATGTCTCCAGTTCTCACTTCAATTGTTTCACTTCAGTCTGTGTAAAAATGCTCCAGTTTATTGGGAAAGACAAGAGGGATTTTTTTTTTTTTTTTTTAGAATTACATGGAGATATAGAAAACGTATAGGAAAGGTTCTAATTATAACTATTAAACTTGGGGAATAAAGGGATACAGTATTCGTAGCTCGCTCGGTGGTTAGGAGTTATGCAATACTTTCTGTGCTTTAAAAAGTGTGGCAAATGGTGTGATTTTTTTTTTAAAGGAAGAATTATTTTAATAAACTCACCCTCAACATTGTTCTGCTTTGGGTGACTGACTTTGCCTCTTTCCTGAAACTTTCTGTGTGGAGCAGAAAGCGTGTGAGACATGCCAGAGGTGTACTTTAAATAATAATAATGATGCTAGTAATGCTAATAATAATTTGAGGCCTCTGATGAACAGGTTCTGATTGCTTTATTCCTGGCTCCTCCTGTAATTCTCTGAGACCACATTTTAAAATTGCTGGGTGATGATTATCCAGGGATTAGGGATTAGCATGGTGGTTTGACTGCTTGTCAAAGCCTTAAAATAATACACAGATTAAAAAAAAAATCAACTTTCTCATCAATAATGAAGCAGATGATTTTAAAGCCCATGTAACCTCTAATGGAAAAAACCTACAGTGGGTAATGAGAAGGGACAGATTTTCTGAATGATTTCATGATCTCAGTCTCAATCCTCGTTTGATCTGATTTCCTCAGGGAGATTTAGTAGTATCTATAGCACTCAATTACATTTCAGAAGCTCGTTAGGCTGGCAATCTCATTTAGGATGCACATACATTGGGAATTTAGAGACAAATGTAATAACTAAATATCACAGAGCTGATCACTCACAGCAAGCAGTTAGCTCCCCTGCCAGAAAAACCCAACCACCTTTGAAAGGGAGTGCTTAAATGAACAAGTGAAACAAATCAAAGTTTTCCACTGAAACTTACCCATCAAACCTTGAACTCCTTCCCTCCTTGTGCCAACTGACAGCAGCCGGACACTGGGGCTGGAGGACGAGGAATACCTGGGGAAGGCAGTGCTCAGCTTGTCTCTCTTCTGCAGAAAACACACGTGTTTTACGGAGGGAAAAAAGAAATACATCAAAGGAGGCAAGGACCCAGCCCTAAGTGCTTGTAGTGTTAAAAAAAGGGGGGGAGAAAAAGGATAAGGTTCTGAAAACACAGATAAACAGGTACCTGAATCACGTGCAGGACACAGGGACATCACACTTTACCACATCCTATAAAGTAATCAGTAAAGAAGCACTAGAGTTCCCCCCTGCTCCAAACGTGGCTTCCCGAGTTATCCCTGCGAGAAGTTGCTGTCTTGGACTCTAGTACCTGCTGAGCTTAAGGAATGGCGCATGTAAATCCCTGAAAGCCTGAACCCGCTACCGTGGCACAAGCTGGGCTCCACGTGAGCTTGACTCCCCTGAATTCAGCTGGTGCATCCGAAAATCCTGCCCCAAGCTGAGTGCTAACCGGATTGCCCTGTGCCGGTCCCGGCTTGGAGAGCGACGTCTCTGCGTGATGTAGGCTGGCTCCGAAAACAACCTTGGTTTTTTGAGGGACTAATTACACATTGAAGGCAGAGAGAACTAAAAAACAACAAAAAGCACTCATTTCAGAGAAGCTGTGATGCAGGGAAAGGGTTCAAATTGTAGTGACAGGACAAGGGGTGACGGGTTTAAATGGAAAGAGGGAGATTGAGATTGGACATCAGGAAGGAATTCTTCCCGGGGAGGGTGGGGGGCACTGGGACAGGTTCCCAGAGAAGCTGGGCATTTCCACATCCCTGGGAGTGTCCAAGGCCAGGCTGGATGAGGCTGGGAGCAACCTGGTCTGGTGGAAGGTGTCCCTGCCCATGGCACGGGGTGGCACTGGTGGGGCTTTAAGATTCCTTCCCACCCAAACCATTCTGTGATTCTACAAAATTCTATGTTAATATTCCTCAGTATAACAGTAGTATTACAGAAAACTAGTAACTATTATATATGTAATATATCTTATTATACCATATTATACCATATTATATACATATAAGGATGCCAATATAGTCCTAATACTGTAGACGACTTTGATCAGGAATACCAGAAACAGAGGATGACTTTTTCTTTTGGTATTTTGCAAAATAAGATTCTTTTTTTTAAAGAAAAGCATGGTCATGCTGCTTTAAGCAGTTACTTTGTCTTGCAGCTTGTCTTCAGGGAGAACTGCTGCCCAGCGGTCAGTGTCTGGAAAGGAGAGTGAAGACACCTGGATTATATTAATGGTACCGCCACTGACTTATGGCTGACAGCTCTAAACGGGGAGAACAGCCCTTCTAAGTGCTTGTTGTCAGAGGCTGAGTTACTATTAAAGAGGTTTTCCAACAAGGATTTAAAACAAACAGGGAACAGAAAAGCTTTATCAGATGACAATAAAATCCAGAGGGATGAGCCGCTGGCAGAGTCCAACTCCCGCAATTCCTGCCTGTTCTCACCCATGGAGGAGGTCGGAGTGATGACCACCCTATGGGCATCTGGGAGAGGCTGAGGGTATGTTGTGGGGGCAGAACAGAGCAGCCAGGGGCAACCAAGAGTACTTGCAGCCACGCGAGTGGCCCTGGATCTGCCTTGCGTGTTGATTCACTGCTTGGGAGAAGGTCCCAAACCACAAATCCTGCAGTGAACCGCTGTACCAAGCTCATTTACTCAGACTTCATGCCGGGAGTTAGGCTTTTTGTCCATTATTCTATTTATTACCAGACGTGAAAATAATAACCCCTTCAGCTGAGGCTACGCAACCACAATCGGTCAATTCAGTCCACGCCGTAGACGTTCTCCTGGACTCCCAACTTCAACTTTCACTGGACAGTTTCTGAGAACAACTTTTTCTCTCTTTGCCTAGCTACGAAACTCCATCCCATCCTGGCACAACGATCTGGATGCAATTGCTCTCGTTATAGGCCTGCTCTGCGAGACGACAGCAATAAACATACGCGGGGACGAGGCCATTAGCATGTGCACAGCTCCGGTTGGTGCAAAACATGCATTTTTTTCAGCACTTTGGGTGCTGGGAGGCACCACAAAGCTTCTGTGACTTCCCCATGAGTTGCAAAGCCTCTCTGAGGACACTGGTCCCCACCTGCAAAGGATTTCGCCGTGTCTGAAATGCTGGCGAGCAGAAGCGACCTCACAGAGCTCAACACCGAAAACTCTGCGGCACCACACACATCCCCGTGGGCAACGGGACGGGAGAACCAGCAACAAGATGGATATTTGCAGTAAAGACTGGCCTACTCCTGGGAGATCACCAGGCTTCACAGGTGACTAAACGCAACGAAGGACATAGCCCTGACCAGGGTTGTAGCTCACGGGGGTCTGGGTCTGATGTGGGGCAGTAAGACAGACCAGACTATCCTGGCTTGCCGGGTACTTACCTGCTGGACGGGGCTTTACTGAAGCCTGCCTGTGTCAGAAAGTATGCTGTCATGCCAGTAGTTAATCTCCCAGGTACAAAGTTGGTATTCAAAAATGGTGGGTTACAAAAATCTCCAAAAAAGAAAATAAATGGTTGAGGAGCTTTGGTACAGGAGTGACTGGGTATTTCAGAAATGACCACAGAGGCAGATTGTGGTGTGGCTCTACCCGATGGGCTTGAGCTTCCAGATGCAGTTTAACGCATCCCCATCACCAAGAAAACCACTAACGTTGAAGTATTTAAAAAAAAAAAAAAAAAAAGGAAAAAAAAAGTGGCCCATGTTTCACTACCGCACAGATTTCCTCTCAAGTTGCTAATTACGAATCCTACAGAATCAAGAAAAACGCGTTTATGGCCTTAAATGTGTCACGACTTTGAATCGTGCTACAGAAACTCCAGGTTACAGTTTTATTTCTCATCCCAGATCTCGTGTTTGCTCATTAATTAGTGCTAGTTTTGGGAGATTAGATGACTTTTTAATGTTTCCCATGCAAAAAGAACATAAAGTGAGTTTTTTGGTTTTTTCCCTTTGCAAATGGAAAAGGAAAAGTAAAGAGACCTTTTTCATTTATACGCAGCTATTTTTTAATTTTCTTTTGAAAAATGTTGCCAATACCCAGAAGTGTCAAATTCTAACACGCAGGGGGAATAATGTTGTTTTTTAGCTGGTAATAGTCTGTGTTTTTGTGGCTGACTATTGGGAAATTTTTAACATATTTCTTCATCCTGTACTTTCAGGACATGTTTTAAAGTTCCAGGGTAGAAAACCCATAAAGAAAGTGCATCTTATTCTCAATAATTTTGAGGGTATCTTTTACTTAGAAAGCAAAATTAATTACATAATTTGGACTGTTTGTCTTTATGTTCATTTAACAACCATAAACCTGATGATGCAGGGTTTTGCATGGAATTCAGCTACTTGCACACGTTACTCAGGATTTCAGCGATGTGTCGTCGATCCCTGGGACTTAAAGGTGTGCGAGGACACAGAGCAGCCCCATGGCAGGCTGGCTCGGAGGCTGTCCCGTGCACAGCACCTGCTGTTTTCTGTGACTTTCAGAGCATTTGCAGTGTTGCGTCATTTGGGAAGACAATTGGCTTTGCTGGGGATTGGGGAGCTCTTAACACTGCCCAGCTGAACCTTTCCAGCCAAGGGAACGCAGAACATACTGGTCCCTGCACCTTCATACAGAGCTAGAGAACAACCAGCGAACTACAGAATATCTCCTGGGATACCCTTAAGCAGCCTCTTTTTGGTAGTGCAGAATATTTTTTCCAGCTGTGGCAGGGGGTTCGGCATCCAAAAGATACGCTTGCACACTGCAGGCACCCTAACCCCGACCCTGCTGCTCCGCTCAGGTCACTCAGTGCCCAGCTGTGCCGAACAGCGATGCCACCTTTAGCTGTGGCTGCAGGGCAGAAGCTCCTTAGACCATGCCCAGAGCTGCACTGCTTTGAGATTTGGGGCTGGCTGGGGGTGGAGAAGGGGATCTGCTCTGTGCTTTGAGAACCTGACTCCCAGCCCACATGGGTTTGACTTTGTACAGCCAGGAATTCAGGCTGAATTCCTACGGCTTGTGAGCTCTTGTGGCAGTGCTTTCCACCACCACTGCAGCATCTCATCCTTAGCTGTGATGCTGGGATCTGATTCTGCTTGCTCTTAGCCCAGCAAACCCCAGGAAAACCTCAACAACTCCAGTAACTGCTGTGAGAAGAGAATCAGCTGAGGCAGTGTGAGCTAGAGGGCACCCCGTGAGCCAGAGCTGCTCTCTCTAAGCGCTGACGCCGGCCCTTGGACCAGCACACAGGCCTGGATGCTTATGGCAATGCCTTGTTCCTATGGCTCGTCTCACTGAGCATCTCATGTGCATCTTTAGCCTGGTAAGTGCCTGAATCACAGCTTGCGAGGCCGAAGGGGCTGAGGAAGCTGAAGGTCCTGAACACACGCAGGATTTCACCCCACGTTTGCAGGCTGCTGGGTCATCTTAAAACCGAGAGGACCATGCAAGCTGTGGGATGCACAGACACCCGCCCCGTGCCGTCCCCTCCGCCCCGTTACAACCCTTCCCACCAAGGCTGGGATGACCCTCGGGGCTGCAGCTTTCACCGGCTGCTTGTGACATCTTTCAACATTCACTCTCTGTGACTAAGGACACAAGTCCAGGCCTATTTCTTGATCCCACTGTGCCTATGAAACAAGCCTCTCTGGGCAGTTTCCTTCTGGGAGTAGACTGTCATTTTTCACCACATAAAATTTTATAAGTTTCAAGCGAATGGAAAATGGATTTTATTATTTTATTTTATTTTTTTAATATCTTTTTTTTTTTTTCCCCCTGAATGTTTTATGGCTGCAAAAACAGAATTTGTGGTTTGAACTGTTAAGGTTTGATGCAGAGGGCTATGGAACCTTTTATGTAACCCGCTGGCCTGAATAATTATCAAAATATTTTGCTTTCCACTCTTTCTAAGCCTCTGCATCAGAAAAAAATAGTGTATGCAACCTTTTGACCACAAAATAATAATACTAAGAAAGCCCCCTTCAGAAGCTGTGCTTGGGGAGCTGCCGCCGAGGCTGCCCCAGGAAGGCCAGTAGCTCCCGGCAGCGGCCACAGGGCTGGGATTTATCAGTCCCAGGAGATGGGGAGAGGGTACCCGAGGGGAGCTGGCCTGGGGGATGTGGGAATGGACCTCACCTTGAGAAGGACTTCCATGGCAAGTGGGACATTTCAGAGGGTAAAACTGCTCTTCCCTGAAATTATGGAGATACCCAGGAGAGCCCTGTCTGGCTCAGCCAACACCAGGGACAACTTTCAGCTTTTCAAAGCCTGGCATCACATACAACCTACCTTCCTGAGAAACACCTGGGATCTAGTTCATCTACTCTGCCCCTTAGTGGAACAGTGTTTCTGTTGTCACTGTCAGCCTGACAGGAGTTTAAAATCCATCACACAAGGTGTGGTAAAAGCCAGCATCTGCGGTTACAAAGCTTATACGGACATACTGGGTTTTGCACAGTGTCAGAGATGGGGACGGTCCCCAAACCCAGTGCCTGGTACAGAGAACAATTTCAGTAATCCAATTAACAAATATCAGTTGGGGGCAATTTATCTCCGTGGTCCAGGGCAGGGTTGATGCCGAAAGCCCCATCCTGGCAGGATGGGACACCCTTTCCGCCCCTATCCTGCTGCTCCTCCATGCTCAGCTCATGCAGATCTACGTAGCGGGGAAATTGTAATGCTGTTCTAGCAGACGTAGCATGAAGTGTAAACAAGTCCCCCGCCTCCAGTGCTTGGCTGCTATTATTTTATTCCCAGAATTATTGGAGTCCCTTAAAGAAAAGGCATTGCACTTCCACTGCTCCCTGCAACTCTGCTTTATCTGTTTTCTCCTTATTTATACTTCTGTATCCTTAAATATAGAATTGTAAAAGCTTTTGGGGTGAAAGTGTTATGCATTTTTGCATAGAAAGTGGGGAATTACTATTTCCAATCTGACCCACTAATTTAATCTTTAAATGGAAAGTCAGGGGTTTGATCGCATTAATGTTTTCATTACATCTTTCCGTTCCTAGAAAATATGTTGTACTTTTCCAAATTTCTTCAATCCTCTCAGCTTTTGGACAACATATTTTGATTGCTGAAAATCCAAAAGCAATGTTAAGATGATTTTTTAAGTGCAAACAGTCTGCAAGGCTGCTGATGTTATTTCTGATCAGCTCACACTGAGATACAGCAGTCACTTCCTAAAACCTAACGATGTCAAAGGCTATTTGAAAAACTGAGTCCAATTCCTTTTGATGCAGATTCCCCCATAAAAATTAGGGGATGCTCTATCCCGGTAACAGCTCCCGCAGCCCAGCTGTGCCAGCAGCAGGAGGATGCCCCATCCTCAGCACAGCTGACGAGCTGCAAGCCTTTTGGTTCAACCCCACGAGCAACTTTCATAGCATTTTGGACAAGAGTTAATCAGGAATGGCTCAGTTATCACTGATACTACCCTGGGGCAAGGGAAATGGGCTGGGTGACCTCTGAGGGTCACTCCCCATCCTACAGTCCAGGATTTTTCATGCTTCCAAGGGTGTGGAGGATTTTAGCTCCGGTCCCTGCAACCCTTCCCTGCATCCTCTCCTCCTGGCTACCTCCTGCACAGGGAAATACAACCACATTTGGCTTGTGACAGCCCTCAGAAACACACAGTGTGACTGAGTGTGGAGTGACACATCCCCTCCAATGTGAAGATACCTCCAACTTTCACAGAATCATCTCTTTTTGGAGGGGGTTAGGTGCTGGCACTCTTCATTTCCATTTTTGCCTTCAAGGCTAAATAAACCCAAGGAAATCAGTTTCTCTCTTTCTGTTGAGCAGCAAAAGGTGGGCTGAGGACAACCAAGACTGGGGGGGTTTCTGAACCCTTTCCACACGTGTTGAGCAGATGTCTGTTCTGCACTGCAGGCTTCCTCCCGTGACATTACTTGCTCTCCTGGTTCACTTGGCTTCCACTTGGAAGACATCTTCCAGAACAAGTTTCCACAGCTCCTCACTGCCACCCTCCCTTTTCCATGTGCTGAAAGTGGGGAAATACAAGGGGTATTTTGTGGTGAGCTGGCCCACCTGGAGTAGGATGGGAAGAAAACCTTTCCCTGGTGTAAATCAATGCAGTTTGGTCAAATTCATGGGACAGCAGCAGTTTGGATGAGACAGTTCAAGCCTAAATTCTGCTCTTGCACCCGGGGTCAGAGTTTGGCCCTTTTGCAGTCTAATTAGACAGGGTTGTTTGTTAAGGAAAGGTGATGGGGGGGGGGGGGGGGGGGGGGGGAAGAACTGGAAATTTGTCACCGATCTCATTCTTGTGAGGACTCAGAGCAGGATAAGGATGGACAGAAATCCCAATTAGATGACTAATTTTGCTCCTTGAGCAGATTTTAGCCTTTGGCCCTGAAGCCAGAAACAGCACTTATTGCTTCTGGGTCTGCCATGCTTGGCTGATTATTGGTTAATTGAAGCTTTTCAGTGAAAGGCCTGGAAAAAAGAGCTAACCTGGAGGAATGCATCTTATGCCCTGGAGTCATCCTTGCCAGCTCTGCCTCCCTCCTGCTTCTCCCAGCAGTTAAAACGAGCTGTTGGAAAAGCCTGAGGCCACTGCCAAAGGAGCAGGGGTCCAAGGGGAGGAAGAGGGACTTCAAAAGGCTGGTGTCAGTGGGATGCTCCCTCCCCTTTTGCTCCCTGTGCCTGAAACCATCCAGCTGGGCACAGCCAGAAAGCCCTACTCAATTACCCAGAGCTCAGTAAGAGCACCAAATGAGGCCACTGATCCCCCCAGCACAGGTCCATCCATGCCGGAGCTGTGCAGGGGTTTCCAAAGCCCCACAGTCCCAGAAGCACGCACAGATGAGCGATGCTGCCTGTGCAGGAAGGAGCTGGGAGGGTGGCATTCCCTCTGTCCCTGGTTGGGGTCTGGAGGGACCAGCTCCCACATACTCACACAGCCCCTAAAACCAGTTTCCAAATCACCACGCGAAGTTTGCATCCACCCTCCCTTTCCTTTCTCTGCAGGGCAGTAAGGCACAGCTGCTATCCTGAAGTGTTTAGTGAGGATTTGCTGGATGCTACAGGAAAAAAACCACAAAACAAAACACTTCTTCCTCTCCTTTCTGTAGGAAATCTACAGAAATGGCTGGTTACAACTTACTGGAGGGAGCTCAGATATGAAACCCTGGGCCTTCCCTTCCTTCGCCTCCTAAATCAGCGAAACGCTAAGTTGTCTCTCGCTGCAGTGGCAGAGGGGCATTACGCCTTGAGCAATGTCCAGAATAAAAGCACTTTCCTCCTTTACAGCACTAATTGAGAGGTTTATAGGCATTAAAAAAATATTCCATAGCTCCTAGGGCTTCCTATAGTGTTTTACACTCTCACAGTCTATTTTCTGACAACACTGAATCATGCCATGACTCACTGCAAAATGGGGATTGGGGTGTGGAAGCACGGGAAGAGGACTGGTCCCTACTCCCAGACGTGCTCACCCATCACCAAGTGGGGCTTCGTCTCGAGGGGATCCAGCAATTTTTTTCTTCTGTACTTGCCTACCAGACAACATGAAAGCCTTCACTTCCAGCCCCAGATGTGCTCAGTCCCAAGTGTCCCCCAGATGAGGCTCCCTTGAACATCTGCACATGTGCCACATTCCTCGACACCCATGACTACTGACTTCAAACAGTGGCTTGCCTTTTTCTTTTTCAACTCAAAAACGGCCAGCAGTATTCACTGGTCATGTCCACCTTGAGCATTTGGAGGGCAGTTGAAAAATGCCAACTTTTATGAGAAAACAAATGCAGTGTAAGTGGTATTTCTCACAACAGAGCAGGACTCCTCTGAGCTTGCACACCTGATGCTCTACAGAAGCCTGTAGAGATGTCGACCCTGGAATTCATATTTTGGGACCATTATGAATAATCACGAGAGCCAGAAATAAGACGTATTTTTATGGGGAAAGCCAAAAAACCTTTCCAGTATTGTTTACCTTCAGAGCAGGGACTTCCAATCATAACACCACATGCTGGGAAGCTCACAATCAATAACAAGTGCTGCAATACGGGTGCTCCTCCCTCTTCTTCACTGAGGTTCAGTGTGAATCCCTGTGTGTCTAACAACTTTTAGCAGGTACCTCCTAACAAAGTAGTCTCACAAGAGCAGAGCTAAAACAGCTCTGCTCTACAGGCTCATGGTGTAATTTTTTTAGCCCGATTAGGGTTTTTTTTTCATCAGTGTAACTGGATTTCATCCCTACACAGCACTGCCCAGTTAGAGGCGGGTTGCAAAAATAACTACTTTTGCCAAGATATCCTAAACACCATTTTTATAGGTAGAATATGCAATCCAGACCCTCAGCTGGTGGAATTTGGCATTGCTCCACCACAGCCAGTGCAGGGACACTGATTTACACCCACGCAGGAGCCAGCCCATGAATTTTCTCAGCCTGTTTGGTTATCTCAATCTTACTCCATCACAGTGTTTGGGTTTGTTTCAACCCCACTGTAGGATCAGAGCTGGTTTGGAGCATTGAGTGCCATTAATGTGCCTCTCCATAGGATACTGTTGCCATTTCAGGGACTCTGAGGATTCTTTCGATTCCTGTTTGCAAAGGGGCAACCTCAAACTGCTGGAACTGGAAATCCCAAGACTTGTTCTTCTGCTTCTTTACTGAGCTCACTTCTTTCCCTCCTATGCAGGCAATAGGGAAAAGGATGAAGATGGGTAAAAAAACCCTTTCCTTTTTATAGAGAGGGTTTACAGTATTTCAGGAAATAATGATCTCAGTAAAACCCAGACCTCACTGAATTGATGGACAGCCTCAGAAACAGGCAGGGAGGTGCCAGAGTCAGAATCCTAGAGAGAATAAGGCCTTCAATTACTGCAGTGATATAATTAATTAATTTATGACTGTAGCCAGACAGCAGCGACAGCAATATTGACTGACTTCACTGCAATCTACATTGCTGACTAATGCTCATATCAACACCTACAGCAACCAACCAGCCACCAGCCCCTTTGCTGGCTGAGATTTAGCTTGATTTCTCCAGAGAGAACCTTTCCAGATCATTTGAACTAATTGAGGTAATGGAGAAATTGTTCTCATGCCAAAACACTTTCTTCACCCCCCCTCTTCTTTTGGTAAGATGATAGTATTTAGAAAGCTTCTAGCTACTACTTAAAGGAGCAGGGCAGAGTCTTTAGGAACAGCTCAGAGCCTTGGTGTTATACCTCATCCTCCTCAGGGTGCCGGGAGCCAAACTGCACCTCAACATCTGCTAAAGCAACATGCAACACCCCTTTAGCAGGAGCATGTTGCACACTAATTGCGGCGATTATCAGCAGCCGGCATTTACAGCCTCTCTGGACACCGGGGCCGAAGGCAGCAGCAATGTGGTTTCCATCAGGGCTGTCAGAGGAGGGGGCTCATGCTGCCCTTCGCCTCCCACCTTGCGCAGAGGCTCCACTTGAGACAGGGCTCAGCCCTCCCCATGGGTGCTCACACTGGCTGGGCTGAGGGATGCTCTTCAGGTGCACCTTTAGACACCTAAACACCACTTAATTCTTGTCCTTAATCAGTGCCTCAGTTTACCAGGCTGGTTCCCCTTAGACTCAGCTGCTTACTACAACTCGGTGGCTACATTCGCTGGGGTATCACTAACGTGACACATTTAGTGGGGGCAGTCTGAAGTTCCCTGAGGCTTCCCACATTGCCCCAGTCTTTGTCACCAGTTGTGTAATTCCGAACACATCAAGAATAGGTTGTTCTGGGACAGCACATTGAACGTAAGCTTAAAAATCCATCTGTGACTGAAGAGCTGCTGCACAGAAACTACCCAGGTAGGTCCTACGCAAGTTTGGGATCTCAGTAGGACAGCACTTTTGGAAAACATGTTGCCTCTTGCAAGTTGGGTAACACAGGAATCCTTGCCAGGCAGTCTGGATTGATCAAGGTTAAGAGACTGATTGCTCCCAACAGCAGCCTCAGCCCTTGGAGAAAGACTCCATAAGCAAGCTTCCCGTGTGTCCAAGACAGACTGCTCAGATTCTCAGGGCGGGATGAGGAAAATCTAGAAGGAAACCAGGGAGAGAACAATGCTGGGACAGCAGAATTCCCTTTGGAGCAGATCCCCCAGTCCAGCCAGGCAGCAGCATGAAGGGCTCCCTAGAAAACGCAGCTGGGAGTTCAAAGAGGGGGAATCGTTTCCTGCCTGTAAGGGAATCAGCCTGAAGTCTCCAGAAGCACTGGGATGGAAAGCAAAGCCAATGGTGGGGGCTCTACCCCAGCCTGCTCTAAGCAGTGCTGCCCCTGAATCCTGTGCCTTCAAGATGTGTGGGCTTGTGGAGTTAGAGGAGAGAAATGCAACACTGGGTGGGCCAGTACAGGTTTTAATTTTATTTTTTTGCTATAACACAGATATAAAATGCTTATTTTCATGTTTCATAACTTTTTCTCAAAGCACATTTTTGATTTGTGTCCAAAGACACAGCAACCCCCCAGATGAAGCCTGCTGCCTGCGTGTGCTTGTACATGCATGGACGGTTGAGAGAGAGATTAATCCTAATCTCTGCTGAGCCAGCTTCCCCCAGCTCGTAACCTGCCCACTCACCAGGTACCCTATTACCAACTGCCCTGAGTGCAACTGGCAGCACTTGGAGAGGAAAATCAGCTGAATGCCATCAGTCCTGCTACTTTGCTCCAAGTGAATGTTAATTACGCAGGACTGCCACCACTAGCATTAATCATTCCAGAGCGTCTAGAGGCCTCTAGTGTCCAGAGGCTACAAGAACTCGGCCAGCACATCCACACAGGCAGAGACACCCCTGTTCTAGAGCCATGCTTAAACAACCAGGAGAAGCAGGATGGGGTGGGGAGCCTGACTGAAACTCATTGCTTTGCTACCATAGATGGCTTATCCATGACTGGTTTTTTTCCTGGGTAAGTGCTTTTTCAGCACTTACACACAAAATAAATCGTTGAAATCGCAGAACACTGTAACTGCCCAGTGACACATTCCCGCCAGCATGAGCCAGCTGCGCCCCGTTCCTCCACGGGTGATCTGTGCAGCTCGCTGGATCAAGCGATGACCACAAGTCCTTGCAACCAGCACAGCACATGCAGGGACAGGATGTGCAAAACCCCACTCAAGCAGCACATGCTCAGTGTTATCTACTAACGTACGAGGTAAGAGAAATCCTTACTTCCATCCTGAAATCCTTACTTCCATCATACAGGAGTCCCCAGACACTTAGATTTTCCCAGACGGAGACCTTTGACACTAAAAAGAATTCAGTGTTCACTGTTGGGGAACGGCACTGAAGGTTAAGGACCATCCAAGGACAAATGTTTCCAACTGGGGAACTGTGAGGAATTGGGAAACGAGATTTTTTTGCTTCCCCATGCAAATACCTGCCTGTCAAAAATACATTACAGGAGATAGGGGCAGCAAAGGTCCCCTCTCCTCCCACCTACCCATCCCAACAAGTTGTGCTCCCCCTCTCCATCGGTCCCACATGGAAATGCAAATAATCAGAGGCCACTTTCTAAGGAGCAGAAAAGGCTCCTGCTTTGCCAGTAAGTCAGAATAATATGAATTTAAAAGAGGTGGGGGAGGGTGGCTCTAACAACGTATTGTTTTCCAGACCTGCTTCAATTAGCAAACATCCCATAAGGAGGGAGAGGGAGAAAGAAAAGAAATTTCATGCGCTGACACAGCCCCAGTCAGTGGCCAACGCTCCCAGCTCCTGGAAAACACTTTCATCTCCCCTCGCTCCCTCTTGGCATTACATCACGCCAAGTGCATCCTGGGCAATATTGTTATGCTAATAAAGCAGCCCATGAGACTGGATTCTCCTGCACGGGGAGAGACATTCCCACCAGGTCCTGGCACTCCAGCTTATTCAAGCCGGGCTGAATTGCCTCCAGAGAATAAAAGATGCAGGCTTAATTAACTACTGCTCTCCGTTCCCAATCCTGGCTCGATTGTTGTGCTGGGCTGTTGTGGTTGCTAAAGAGGCCGTGCCAGGACGGCCGATACCGGAGCCGCTGGACCACAGCAGAGCCACAGCTCTCCTCCTCTTGTTGTATTTATTGCTATTGTGGTGCTGTGGGTGTTGCTTTTCCGTGCCAGTGGCTCGCAATGCTCAAATCAGCCATGGAAAAAATTCAGGACCCTTGTGCCAGTTTTATTCCCTCTTCCTTGTTTTCACTATTAGGTGCCTGTCTTTTCCGGTTTGGATCTCTTTAAGAGCTTTTATGACTCTGGACAAAAAAGAGCCAGCTTTTTACATCCACCAGCATCTTTAATAGATTTTACTAGCTGCCTATGCTACCGATTTTGGAAAAAAGCTGCATGCTTTAAGGCACAAAAGCGGAGAAGTACCATCTGGCCTTCTCTGACCCTCTCCTTGGCCCTCCTGGAAAGGAAAAGCAAGCAGGAGCCTGGCAGGCAACGCAGACAAGCGCCTGAACAGCACAGCCAGGACAGCCCTGAGGTTTGGGAGCAATCCACACGCTTTCAAGACAGGGCACGGGGAAAGCCAGCCTGGGCTGAGACCCTCTGGATAAAGTCCTTCCCAGCAGCTCAGGAAAGCTGTTGCAGTTCTCCTGGGGAACAGGAGAACTTCTCCTGCAGGGTCCTCCTGGGGAACAGCCCTGTGGCAGGGATAGAGCCGAGGCTCTGGAGTCTTCAGGAAGGGAACAGAGGGGAGCAGCGGCTGAGATTTGGGGTCTTCTCTGCTGGTCAGGCAGGTGAGGGTTTAGCACTAGGGAGCAAGGCAAAGTATAAAAGGGAAGACTGTTCTCACCCCAAGCAGCCTAATTGCAACAGGACAGCCTTCTAATATACCCAACTGCAACTTCACTCCTGTTTGACCGTGCCCCCAAGCAGCCCCCGCTTATTCCCTGTGGCAGACGCCATCCTAGGAAGAGAGGGAAAGTCCTCGGCCACAGCCTGTCTGTGCTGGACACAAGGGAATCTCACCACTGGACACAGCGCGTAAGAAACCGAGCTGCTGCGCCCAGGCTGCGAGCCCGGCGATCCTAGCAAAGAGGATTTCCTCACTGCAGAGCTGTGCAGCGCTCACGGCAGCTTTCAGAGCTTGTTTGCAAACCCCCGCGTAGACATACCCTCAATCCAGAGGCGGCAAGGAAGGAAAATAGCAGGGATATTGGCTAGGTGGGAGTTCACAGCAGGGTGAGGGTCCTGGGATTGGAGTTGTCACATCCTGGGGGATGAGCCTCTCGCATCTGCACAGCGGGGGCCCTGCACCTCCAGTTAATCAGCCGTTAATGCTAGAGAGGGCACTTAATGGTGCTGTATATTCGCTTATCTCAAACGGCAGATCAAGGAGGAGACCACTTTAACCATGGAGGTGGTTTATCTCTTGGGGAGAAGTGGAGTATTTCTTTCTCTGTTCCTTGCCCCTGTGATTTATACTGACCTGACATTTGCATTTACACCAGTAAACCAGGTTCTGACAAGAATCTCATTAAATGTTGCAATAAATCAGTTCCTCTGACAACTATCTTTTTAGTGCCTTTGGAAATGATAGATGTATTCATATTCTGGGACTTAAGCACATGCATGTACACACACAGATGCACACGCACTTCTGTACATACAAACACACACTTTAAGAAAAAAAACAACTTGGCTCAACATCCTGAGAGGTTTTTCCAGGGATGAAATAATAGTCACGGTCAACAGCAGGGGAAAAACGCAAGGTAAAGGTTATAGACGAGGGAGAAGAGAAGCACCCAACATGAAATGAGATCGGTCACCTGCCAGAGGGTCCTAAGGATCTCTTCCAGACCACAGAAACTCCGGAAGCAGCGGGCTATCGCACCCACTGTGCTCAAATGGTGGTAAAGTTGGGACAGGGCAGGAGCCAGATGGTATATGGATATGTATATTTATAAGAAAAGCTAGAATTAAACCTTTTGGAGATTACATTCAGAAAGTACACAGATGTTAAAATGAGAAAGAAAAGCCAGTTAAAATTGGTCAAAGTACAAAATTAAAAGAAAATAAACAGCTTAGAAGCAGCAGCTACAGCCCTCACAGAAGAACAACTCAATTTTCAGATCCTTGCAGGAGTTATTTCAAAGCCTAAGTGTGAAAGAGCTTGATTAAAGGTAAATGATTACTATGGGTAAAAAACCAGAAACACACAGAACTCCTCCCCACTTAACAGATGCGGCCTACCTTTGAGTAGGTACACGGTAGGTATTTGAAGCGAACTGGATGTGCCTATAGCCCTGGTCCCACAGAAGCAACTCAATGTTTCTCTCCAAAAGCCTGCATAGACCCACAGCTGCTATGCATGGCTTTACTTATCCACCTTAGCATTTCCTGCAAGCCTGCGGCTTACCTGGATGTAGGTATCAAGTAAATAACTGCCACCTTTATCCCCTTCAGGAGAACATTAATTTCACCTGTGCAGTTCAGCTGGAACAAGCATTTTCAAGGGCTCCTGAAATGAAAGGTCTAATCCCACTCTCACCTGTAAATTGCTGCAGATTGAGCCCTTGCCCGATACCACCATTTGACTCACTGTTACCCTTTATAAAAGCTGTTGGATGGTGAAAGCCAAGAATGGGCATCAATTTTGTCTATATATCAAGCCTTCAAGTTTTGGAGATGTAGGTTCTCTATCTAGAAGGTTATCAAAGACAGTGGGGACAAGAAACCTTCCCTGCAGGACCTAAGACATGCCTGTACCTTTTCACTTGCCAACCATGTGATGCCTCCTGACTAAATGAAAGGGTCATTTCCCCGTTTTGCCATAACAATATGGTCTAAAGATAAACTATTGCCTTAAAAAATATCTCCACTGGCCTTAAAAAAAGAGAGAGGGGGAAAAAAGAGGGGAAAAAATTGAGAGAGGGAGAGGAGAAGAAAAAAAAAATCCTAAGTTTTGCTGTTCTTTTTGCCAATATCCACAATCCCTCTTCCAAATAACCTCTCATTTACATGCGAGTTTATTTAGTTTTCATGGCTGTCTGGAAGTCAGAGCTTCCCCCCCCCCCCCTTCTTGTCTAAGACAAAGATGCAGAGAGGTAGGGAAATGTAACCTCCATTAGTCAAACACATCACCACGGCCAACCACCATGGTGGGGTTTCTGACTGACCAAACAACCAGCTCACGCGTTTATGTGCAGGGAAGGTGTTTTAAAAATGAGCTGATAAAAAACAAAACAAAGAAATATGCATGAGAAACAGCCCTTCCAGCTCCCTTCCAACATACGTACTATGTTTCTGAGCTTTTTCAGCCTGGCTTTGCTTTGTGGGAGGTGACCTTTCCCTTGAAAAGCTCTGCATTGGTTTCCTTAGATTTCCTTGAATAAGTTATTTGTCTTTATTAATTATATTGTGATTGTGCGAGATATCTCAGGGAGCCACTGGAGTCAGATCATGCATTACCATAAGGTCTGGAAGTGTTCTAAAGGCACATGCAAAACACGCTTATGGATAGAAAAGGCTTCAGATAGTATTTAGAAGGACAAACTGAGTTCCTTGAGGATCCAGAACGTCTAAAACACAGAATATCATTTACTTCTGAGAGACCAACAAAATCTGCACTGGAGTGTGAAATGGAGTAGGTGTAATTAAATATTGAATAGCCTATTGATGGTCTTTCCTGGTATTTAAATCACACCCCATGTGGCTCTCATTATCCAAACACACACAGACGTGCTTAGCTTTGACCGCGCAAATACACTGAAGTACAAGTAGGAGCTATACGTCCATGTACAGGAACAGCTACGATGCCATGTTCGTGGGATCAGATCATGTCTCCAACTTCCTGCACCCTGTTTCCCTTTTCTGTGAGGTGCTGATTTATGTGGTCTAGGAGATGCTCTCCCGAAGCCTTTTATTAATTTTATCAGTGAAGGTACAAAGATCTTCGAAAGCCCCTGGGTGGCCATGGTCATTGCTGGTAGGTGACACCGGTAGGACAGCTCGGTGATGGCAGTGGCTCAGTGTGCTCTGCAAAGCCTTGTTTATCCTTCCAAGAGCATGTACCATGGTGAGCTACTGGGAAGAAAGAGCAAGGCCATGTGTTTCTATCCATACCGGTTATCTTTAAACTTTCATAATCCCTTTGGAGCAGCTGACGGACTGAAACTGGGACGCGCAGTCAGAACCTATCGTTGAAATCCTGGGGTATCAAATCTGGGCCTTGATTTATCCTTTAACACTGGACTAGACATCAGGAGGGCAGACTTGACCCTTTTGAGCTGCTAAATACACAGGTGATTTCTGGGCTTTTTAGGAAACCCCTTCCTTCAATGACTTTAAGCTCCATCTAGCTGTGTCAGCCTGCGTAGTCAAGAAGTATTTTGGTTATCACTACCCACCTCTTTCAGGATTTTCTATGTAAAAGTTTATTTTTCTTTGGATGGCTAAAACTGTATAATTTCCCTGATGTGGGTGAAGCTCTACTAATATAAAACCACTTACATTCGTACAGCTTATTCCTGTATGAGAAAGAGGAATGAGCTTAGATGGTATAAGGCACCCTTATGCTGTCCACACTACAGGATATGCTGCTATAACCATATGGGTAAAATATCACAGCCGCAGCCAACATAATTATACCAGTACAAAGATACTGTGTGTAGACCAGAGCTACATGTGCCACTTCCTAATACTTTCATACGCCACTTTTGGCCACTGTTGTACCCGAATTAAAACACTTGGTTCAGTCAGGTCCTTGTCAGATCCCAAGCAGCAGGGAAAAAACTGGCCAATTTACGTGGGTCAACAGATATTTCTGACATAGAAAGGCAGAGCCAGGGCAGTTGGCCCAGGGCAGTCCCTTCGTTGGAGGAAAGTGTCTCCCTCTCATTTTGCTGGTTGATGAATTTATGATCCAGGACTCTGCTCAAGAAAGAAGGAGAGGTGTCACCGGGCAAGAAAGCCAACCTATCTAAAAATCTGGACCATTTCTTGTTGTTTCTGGGGCTAGTTCTTCTCTGCCTGACATGTTGCATGTCAATCACCATGTCAGCCATCATGGAAAAGAGAGTTTTTCTTTGAATAAACATTTGAGAGCAAATGCAATGGGGAAAATGCCACGAGAGATGGGAAGAGGAATAAAGCCCACCTGCTCTTTTCCTCCATGGGTGGCAAATTCAGAATGGCTGGCACGGCTCAGGGAATTTGTCTTTCTGGGAGAGGATGAAGGGCAACTAGACTAAGTCTTTGCAAACTCAGGAACAAAGTGGGTTCATCAGACTCCCTGTGTGCTTTTGGACTGTGCAGAATTTCTTGGGATACCTTTCCCTCTGCTTTAGTTCAACCTCTTCAAAATGGAGACAGCACTTAAGCGAATTGCTTGGATTTTGGCCAAACAACCCAGAATACACTGAACTCATCTAATCACGGAAGTTAAGTAGCCTTAGGCCCCTACAGTGCTTGGATGAAAGGCCAGGCCAAGCCAAAGGGTCATGGTGGAACATTAAACCAAATAAATCAAACCAGCTGGGAGACTCCATTTGCTCTCAGCATTACTTTTGAGCTGATGGATGGGGAGAAAAAAGGGGGCGTTCATTCGCTCACTCTCTGGAAATGACAGCTGCTCACCCATCTGAGGAGTAGAGGGAGCATGAAGATCAACTGCTACTATCAATCAGTTGGCCACAGGGTGGAGAGCAGGCTGGAAAAAAACACACCGGGGACTGAGAGATGGAAAATGAAGAGTTTAGGGAACGGCAGTGTGTTGTGTCCATAGCTGGGGTGAGATGCGGTGGTTGGGGGACTGCCCAGCTGGTTTGCGTGGCTCATTGCTGAGCTGCCTGGGGCATCCTGGAGCTACCCTGCAGGGAAGGACTTCCCGGGTTGGCAATGCCTTCCCCAACCTTTTCCATAGCACCAAGCGTGATGTGATGCTACAAATGCTGAGTGTTTGATAGCTGTCAGCCCAGCTGTAATGGGAGGTTCTGAAAAACACCCTCTGAGGACAGCCTCTGGAAGTATGTAAACCACTCAGGGAAGCCCCAGGGAAGGGGAGGTCTAGCTTGGTATGCTTCAGAGTGAAATAAGAGTTTGAGTGTCAGAGCAGAAACAACTGCTAAACTGGATTTCATCCCCACAGTACTGTTCAGTCAACCTCTTGTATTAGCAGAGAAGCTGATTCTGGTAACATGTTCCTCCTGTACGTTGTACGACTTCCATATCATGTGTATGAAGAAGAACTTTAATACAACACTAAGACCCCATCCAGTAAGGACACATGGAGGTCAGTTGAATAGAACTGAGTTATAATTTCAGTGGGATGGGAAATAGAATATGGTATGCATATGAGTACCAACAAAAGTGAAACCCTAGAAAAACAAGCCTGTTGGAAATGGTTCTGAAGAGCCAGACAATGCTTTCGTTGGGAGGGTTGGGTACTATTTGCACCATTAAAAAAAATGAAAGGAAGGTGAAGTGAACCATGTGAGCTGGCAGAGCAGTAACAGCAGGAAATGTTGAGATAGCTCCTTTTTCCTAGTCCCAAGGTGTCTTGTTATTTGTCTCAAAGCTGCTGAAATTATTCTTTGAAGATGTGCCTTAGGAATAGCTTATTATCGTTCAATCTGAATCAGTCAAAGCCATAGTGCAAAGAAGAGCCCTGTAGTATCAAGGCAAAGACATGAGTTAAAGTTTGGACTTTAACTCCTCTGTATAATGACAGTAGTAACTTGATGCTGAAAGACACCTGTGGCTGAGAGAGAAAGCCAGGGTGCTTCATGCTCAGGCTCATCTAGACTCAGTATTTTGTCCCCATCATAGAGCTGTGGCCAAGTTACTCGACTAGGTAGACCTAAGGGCTGACCTAGTCTGGAAGCTCTTAATGCACACAGCCATCCTTGTTTCTTTTGTCGTGACCTTTTCCTTTCTATTGAAGCTCCTTCCTACAAGACCTGTCTTTCTGTTCCCTATATTCAACCCCACTGTGTATTTTTTATACTTCTTTGCATGATGTCCTTCAAACTTGGAATGGTCCCTCTGATTTCCATTGCTTCTGCCTCCTGCACCTCTATCCAGTTTCTCCTCTTGTGACTCTTTTAAGCTGAGAAAAATAAAGGCTAGCAGATGTTTGCCTCTCCATGGGAGTGTCACTGAGCTTGCACAGGGAATAGTAGCTGTGTTTCACATAAGCTTTCAGATGTGACAGCATGTAAACCCACTGGGGATGTACTCACATTGCAAGCGAGCACAAACCCTGAACAGCACATCTTCGCAGTCATTGTCCCCTGGAAGTACTTCTTTCAGTCTCTCCTTAATTTTACTGAGTGCATTCTGGGGTTATATTATCACTATGTGAATACAAGAGAATTGCCACCATCCCCAGGCTTGTTGCCTGAACTGCACAAAGCACCTCCAACAGTGTGTGAAGGAGGGGAAAAAATGAATTTATGTGCTAGCTCACACTGAAAAATTATGTTGGACCCACCAGGAAAAAGTGACCCTAGTCCACGTAGAGGCACAGATACCGATAAGTAACCCAGGCTTAGAATTTGGTAAGTTATTAATGGGTCAGATTTGCAAATCATTTCAACTTCTGTGTTAAGCACCTAATTGTGTGGTCACACACAGGGGCAGAGAAAAGTACAAACGCAGCATTTGCCTTGCCTACTACTGTGAGGATCTTGAGTACAGAGTAATTAGACTTGGACTCCCCAAGTGTGGAACTAACAGTATGTTTGGGTTAAACTCTTAAGACAAATCATAGCTGGGACGTGTCTCAGCTTCCCTCTGCCCCCACAGCGTAACCAGCCTCTGCATTTGAGAATATTTTGGTCTCCAGTTCTGTTATTCTATCACTTCTTATTATTAGAAGTTTTTCTCATATCCCGATTGGTAGAAAATGTCATCATCGATTGCCAAGAATAACCTAATATTGTTTAAAAACATTATTGCTGGGGCTGACCCAGGGCATGTCGTGCTGTGAGCGGAGTAGACTTGGAATCACAAACTCCTTTCAGCTTATGGAAGCAACAAGGGCCGATGTGTTTCATGTGCTTTCGGAGGGCAAGCTGGAGGAGGAGGTTACACCCGCTCCGCATCCGTGCTTCCTGCCAGTCGGCAACGCGGCCGTGCCCTGCGATCGCTGCGGATGCAGACATTCCTCCTTCCCTAGGTGAGAACAGAAGGGTGAAAGAGAACGTACAAACCCGAGGGCGACGGAGGCATTCACACTTCTGTTTCGCCTCATGCGTCATTGTCTCCAGCACGAGCAGTTCTTGCAGAGGGCTGGCAAACTCCTTTTCAAAGAAAATAAAAGCATCTCACAACATTTGCACAAAACTTGAACCACATCTTTAGGGATTCTGAGAAGGACTGGATCACATTAGAAAAGTTTTGCCATCATATTTCTCCCTCATCTCCAGTTGCTTCCTGCCTTTTGCATAGCTCTGGACGAGTCTTGTGCTTTCTAGGATGGGAAACATCACAAGTGTTACTGCTGCTCAACTTCAGCAGGACCTGCCCCAACTGTTTCTGATGGGGCCATCCGATGCTGGGTGCTAACCCCCATGAATTCAACCCCTTCCTGGTGTTCTTCGCTGGGACCAAGGATGAAAACGCTGTAATTATTTGCCTTTTACATGCTGGACTAGAGGCATAGAGAGATGCAGTGGCTTGCCCAAGTACCCAGTAAATCAGTGGCAGAGCCAGAATTCTTAACAGTGAGCCTTGTATTTGAACCAAAATACCCTCCCTACTGCCAATTCAAGAGGGTAGCAAGATGTTTAAACCATGAGGAGGGGAAGTGGGATACCATCACATCCATGCTTGGACTAAAGGTGAAGTTGCTGTGTCCAAACTCCTGCTATTTGACCCTCCAGAGAGGCTGGTCATCCTCCATGGACCACTGAGTCCGTCCAACACAACAGTGCTCTTAGCTACTTGGTTTACAGAAGGGCAGCTCTCTCCCACCCTGTTGCCCTGTTATAGCTATTGAAAACGTATACGTAAACAAACTACCACTAGACACTTTATTTCACCATTTCCAGTAACATCTTTTGTTTTGGTTTGGTTTTTTTCTTCCTATCTTTGATCCAGTTTTAAAGAATCCAACAGGCATTTGGAAAGCTGAATATTCTGTGATTCATCCATGACTATTCCATGGCAGATTAATGTGCTGTTATAGTGAGAAGGCATAAATAATTAGGTGCTTGTTGATTTATTTGTTGCTGTTAATATTTGTTCACAATTCAGGCTTTTTTTTTTTTCCTTTAGTGTCTGTGAATTGTTCATAACTGACTCGGATTTTTTGACAATAGTAAGTTTTTTATTACTGAGAAATTGGAAGAAACATCTCCAGATTGCATGCGATCTGCATGACTTGATCCTTCGCTGCTTCCTACTCTCAGTGTGTGGCGATCACCTGATTCACAGGGCACTATTTCTGCTTCTGGTTTGGAGGGTTAATAATTTTTGGAAGCAAATCTTGTTATTATTGTTTTCATATGTCTGAAATGTGTTTATGGTCCTCACAAAAAAACAATAAAGGGAAAAATTCTTACTGCAATAAGGAAATAACGGCTGTGAGGGGAAAGAAGAGTAAGACATGGTTACTCAGTGTGTTGTCATCTCACCTTGACTTTGCCATTTCTCCCTTTTGTCAGATTTAATCTGCCTTTTAGGTTCAGCCTTTCCCATTAGTCAGCTTGCATTTAACCCCTTGTGCAGCGCGTTTCCCTGCTCTGCGGGCTACGTGGCTGCTTTCACTGTACGAAAGGCAAACATCAGCCCTAAGCGGTGAGTCACAAGGCGGATCTCACCACAGCTGAATAACGGGCACCATAGAAATCTCACTCTTGCATTTGAATAATCCTATAGTTTGGGGGTTCAGAACATTTTAATGATTAAAACAACTACTTGCAATAGGCAATTGTGGTGTTAGCATATTCATTGTTCTCTTCATTAGTTTGGTTGTGTAAATTAAGTTGTAAGCAACTTCAGGCCTGGTTTGCCATCGGAGTGTAATTGTTTTGTTTAACTCTTTCTGCAGTTTCAGTTAACGTACCTCAGGATACAAAGATTTTGGAGCTAGTGATTTTGCATAATTTAAGAAAAGATGGCTGTCGAAAAACGGCCTTAGCTCCTACAAATAAATTACGGGATAGTAATAGCTACAGCAAATCATTTGTCATCTGAAATGATGGTGAGACAGAAGAGAGCAAAAAAGAGAGTCAGGCCGAGGCTGGGAATCACAAAACATATGCTCACAGTAAGAGCAGTTTGGGGTAACAGGATAATATCCTCCAGGGTATGCACAAGAATTCCTCACTGCAGAGATCCAGCAAAAAGCGATTACACAGAGCATTACTGCGTCGCTCTGGAAAAGGCAGAGCTCAGACGGGACAGCCCATGGGACCATTTTCGACTCCACTGTTTATGATTCCTTCAGCCGAGGTTGCCAATGCCAGTCTGCAGCGATTTTGTTCAAGATCTTGCCACTTGCAAACTGAAACATGTATCAGAAAGGAACAAATTTGTATGCATGTGTAGCTTCTAAACAGGAATTCCCTGAATTTGTTGCTTTCCCGAAGCCTGAGATTTAGCACTGTGGTAGGCCACTCGTGCAGTTTCCCATCTTCAGGCACTCCCTGCCAAAGCTGCCACCGGAGAAGACATGTTTGCCTGTCTGAAAGAGAGGATACAGCCACATCACTCCTCAAACTCCCCCTGCCAGCTGTTCCATGGTCAAACGATGCTATGGAAAAAGAGTGCCTTGCCAGCCCTAGAGGGAAACTTTAATGCTTCTTGCCAGGTGGATGGAAAGAGAATCATGCAGCCGGCATGAACGTTACGCTTCTGATAGCGATAGACCAAATTTTCATACTTACTAGTATTTTTGCACTACCTGCTGATCGAAATTCCTTGCCCGAGCTCTCTCCCTTGATGCTGAAGATGCCGATTGGAGGCTCGTTGCCAAAACCAATGCACTGTCTCAAACAAAATAATTTCATGTTGTGCTCTTCGTAGCAGCAGAAAGAGGGAAATCGTTGGGGAAAGCTCCTGGCTACATCAAATATAGTTAAGTGAAAAGACAAACTGCACAGCAAACTGGAAGAAAATGGAAAGAGCCACACTGCGTGGATGAAACCGCTTGGAAGAGAGTTGCGGGGAGCAAAGGCTGAGGGTAGGCATTGTTTTTTGTTCAGGACCTGATCTCAGCTGGAAGGGAACTAATCCTGAGTTACTCCATCAGCTTCAGTGGGTTTCAGCATGCTGTGACTGTGAACAGACTCAGCCACAAATGCTTGGTAGATTAAACAAAAACTGGAATTGAAGACCAAAGGCCACTAATGGCTCAGATGCTACTCTGATTACTGACGGATAACATCTCTCAGAACCTGTAGTCTCTAAAGACCAATTTTTAACGAGCTCTGTTGTAAGTTTGGATTATTCCAGGTTATTTCTTGCGTTCGGTGGATCAGCCCTAGTAACACGGCTAATATTCTATCATATTCTCAATTTAGACTGCTGTGTGACAAATGCTGGACCATACATATGCTTAATCTTTTCCAGTGTCTGGAAAAAGTTTGACTTCCCTTACGTGCAACACAGTAACCTTAGTGTATGTGGCTTGTTTTTCTCTAGTGATGGACTGAGTGAAACTAAAACTCCCCAGCTATGTGCTGTTTCTTTAGCAAAGGGCCTGGGGTTGATCGCGTCCACGTTCAGGGAAGGAGGGGAGGGGTAGATCCCAGTGCTGTAGGTGAAATAAAGCTGGTTTTGCTCACGGTTGTCAATGTTTTGTCTCTGTCTTTGCAAGGAGTATAATTCCCATGATTTATACACAATGGCTGTCTCAGTTTGAATGATAATTAAGCTAACCGGGCAGGCTACTCGAGCCATGCTGAAGCTGTACAAATGCCCCCATGATCCGTGGCTCTGTTTGGGCACCCTCGAGCTTCCTGGAGCTGCACTGACCTTCTCCCCCCCCGAGCAGCCTAAGCAGGCAGATGTCTAACAACCACTGGCCTTGCACCAAACATGAATAATAGAAACCCGGCAGTTTTTATAAGAAAACCTTTCTGAAGCCATGGTAGTCTCCTGGCAAGCCAAAAATGCAACACAACATAATCCACAAACAGGCTCCTTAAATCAAAAGAAAACAGGGACAGATAACAGCATGGGACTACTTCCTTCAGTGCAATTTGATAATGAAACATGCAAAATAATGCCCCTGTCTCCCTTTAAGGTAAAAGATTGCATTTGATTTCACAAAACGATGAGAATAGCATTCTTTCAACAAATATACCAGCGAATATTATTTTCTGTCCCAATGGGAACAAAGTACCCCAGCTAAGTCTCAATCCGTGGCACAGAAATCACCCAATACTTTCCCAAGCTCTGCTTTTATTTTGAATTTGAAAACAGAAGTTGCAATCACCATGCAATTATCTTCCACAGGTTTGGTTATTTTCAAGCTCTGCTTAATCACTCTGGGCTTTCAGTATGGTGTAGCAAGTATCAGTGAGAGTTTTTTACCCTGTAGCTTCACGACAAAAGTTTCATATAAGCCTGGAATCCTAAGTACTTGCATTGCAAAGCCTCTCCTCAGTACTGTCATTCTCAGAAATTCACTTCAACGCAGTTATGGAAAGTGAAGACATGCCTAGAAAATGTTTGCAAGCATTTAACACTTCTCAAGCAACTCATGCCATTAAACTCAACAGAATAAATGTGTAAAATCAGGACAATCTCTGTGCTAAGGAAATGGAAGTCAACAGTTAAACAGGCCAAAATAGTCATCAGACAGATTCTTGAGAAGATAAAAGGAGAAATATCTCCTATCAGCACTTTAATCCATTGCTTCCAGAGTGCTACTGTGCACTCTTGACCCGGGAAAGGAATGAATCCTGAAGGGGAATAGCAATCATTGCAGTGAAATTGGAGTTCACAACTGGAAGGTGCTAATTTTGCTTAATCTCATTCAACTCACTTAGAAAGGAACAAAATATTAAAAATCACACTTTTATTTCATAAAAAAGATTGGCAGCTCCAAAGCTGAGAGGCCCTGTGGCTCCTTTACCAGCACAAGAAAAAGCATGCGGATCAGATAAGGGGATTAATCCGATTTGAAACTCCTGGGTGAGCTCAAGAAACGGCTGAAATTTCCCCCATGCACCTCGTGGGGTTCCCACGTGGCTAAAAATGTGAAAATCAATGTGAATCCTGACGAGTACGATGGTGTGAGAGTTTACCTTTTGTGGACCCTCGTTCATAGACAAGACAGTCCAGGTAAAGATAAAACCAGCTTCTTTTTCAGGAAACTCATCTCCTCTGTTGCTCTACTAAAAACATGGGTCCTTGGAGTAGTCCTTATCTTTTGCTTATGTAGACGGTGTGATCTTTAGGGCAGAGAGTGGGTGTTTCCCTAATGTAGCTTACTGAAAGAACTTGGAAGAAAACAAAGCAAAGTCATCAGTAGCTGATGATTCTCCTAATTTTTTGCTGATGTTGAATGTTAGAAAAACAAGACCGTTTCCTCTTCCATTTTTCACTCTAAGCCTGAGGTTGCCCGCTGGCAGCCCACAGCTGGGGGGCTCTGAGTGAAAGCTGGAGGCTGAGTGTTAATTTTCATGCTAGTCAGTCCCTCCCGTGCCAGAGGATAAACAGTCTGTTTGACCATCCCGTTCATCACCCGGCTGCAAGGAGGGTAACACGCACCTGCACGGAGCAGCCCCGGCCACAGTCCAGCTCTGCAGGCAAATGGCTCTCGGCTGCTGCGTCCTCAGACAAGAGCAATGCCTCCAGCTTCTCCAATTTTCACCCGGGCTCTATCCAGCTGCTCGTGTCTAGCCACAGATAAGCACTTAATAGGGAGAGGAAATGAACAGCGATGGAGCTGTCTTGGAATGAAGGCAGAAGACAGTTGTTGAACAAAGAGCTTTCTGAAACACACCAGCTTAAGGGATCCGGTCACCACTATCTTCTTCACTGCCCTAACTAGAAAGAGATCTGATTACAGGGTGGCTGGCTGGCTGGGTTCCCTCCAGCTGACCACAAAGCAGCTGGCAGAAGAAAACGGCTTTAAACGACTCTTGTTGTCAGGCCACAAACGAGATGTTTGTTACGCAGGATGTAAACCTCAAACCAAATGAATTCAACAGCAACGACAATTCTCCTGCCACACTGCTGAGGCATTCCCTTTTGCTCACGGTGAGCAACTGGGAAAGGCAAGGAAAGCACCGGTTTCCAGCTCGGCAGCAGCGTGATGCACAGTGAAACAGCTTAACAGCACTCTTAAGGATATTAAAACTACACGGAACATCAACCGATAACTCTACATCTGCTAATTAATTTCCTTTTTGGTGTCCTGCAACTCAAAAAACTGTGTGCAGACATCTTTATCCTTGATGCTTAGCCCCACTACAAAGATACGCCCCCTTATAGATATTTCATCCTTACCAGTCAGATCTGCTTTATGCAGCTTTTACTCAAATAATATCTTTGATTTATAGGCACACCAAAATCTTATAAAAGAAGTCTACCTGGGGCAGTTCTTGAAAGACTTTTTACAACTGCGGCACAAGCAACAACGATCGTTTTTACTGCAGAGACAGATCTTAATAAAACCATCCAAATCTAGCTGTCAATACGCTCAGTAATTTTTATTCTCGTTTTAACATCCTTACTACGGTAACACATCTTTATTTTAAAGCTGTTTTTTGTTAAGGGAAAGTTAGCTCTACAAGTTAGATCCAAAGGAAATGAAAAGCAAGCCCTTCTCTGGAAATGCACCCAGAAGGAGACAGTCCACTTTTGTTTAGCGGCGTTTATAACACAGCTGCAGCTACATCTCAGTTCAAACCAGTTTTCTGTGACATCTTAACAATTACTTGTACATCCTGACCAGACTGCGGCAAGAGAAACAAGGTTGTCAGTGTGTGTGGCGCAAGGGTGTGCGTGCGTGCAAAGGTCTCCAAAGCGCCGGAGAGCGGGGCGGGCGGTACGTGTAGGCTTTGACCTGTCCAAGCCATGCCTCAGTCCACTGCAAGCCTGATTCATTGCATACCATGAAGTGACCCATGGTATACCGCCTGCTTGCATTGGCTTGGCTGAGCAAACCACAATGCCTGCCTTGCCCGATACGCCTACAGAAGAGGCAAAAAAACCCTCGGTAAATCCTTCTCCCCACATATACCCCCAGCTCTTCCCCCATTTGGACCTTTTTTAGGGGCCCCTGTATCAGGGCAGAGTCCTCTAGGGCAAATGAACAACATCCTTTTAGAATAAAATGATAGGAAAAATCTATGTCAGGTCTGGAAGCTTTACCGACACGAGCACCAGAGACGTGACCAGTGCCTTGGGTGGTTGGCTGAGTATCAGCCGGCTAATTCCAGTTCTGTAGTTCCCTATGCCCTTGCTTCAAAGCCATCCAAAATCCAGGCTGTCGCAACAGCTTCCACTATGGGGAGCTCAGAACTTAGATGGGAGCATGGAGCAAAGCATCCGTCCAGAGGCACTTGCACACCTAACCCAGAGCCGTAATAAAAGGTTCTGAGGAAAGACCCAAGCACACAAAGATAGGTAACCACTTTTCTGCAGCGGAAGGACAGGTAACATGAGATTATCTTTGAGGAACACCTCAGAGAAGACAGTTACTGAGGACACAGAGTCCCACCATTTGCACCTTTCATATCGGCAAGAGCAGCGTGGAAATCTAACAAGAAAAGCGTCTCTGGCTTAGCCTGGCATTCCCAACTCTGTGCCAGCCATTAGGTAGTGCCAAGGTTGACTAATAAAAATAAAACCCCCCACCTGGGTCAATTTAACTGATTAGTTTTCTCATCAGAGTTCTTCTTTGATCTGAAATGCTTTACCTTCTCAACTCTGAGACATCCTTACCAACATGTGTAAGGAGGAGAGACCTCCATCTGCCTTCCACAGCTAGTTCTAGGGCATTCGACCTCTCAGACAAACTGCTGTGTTTGCATGTTTCGCTTCTTTTATCCCAAAGTCCATGGCTGCCCAAATACGCACTTCCATGCGGAGGAACGGCATTCCCTGTCCAAGTCATCTCAGTGGGAAAACAAACAGTGAGGGAGCAAAACAAACCTATAGCATCAAAAAACATCAATCACCAAAGGTGTCAACTGCAGAGGCGTTTGTACTCACACCATCAAAGCCAAGCAATTGTTTCCCATCCAGTGAGGTTGGAAGGGTTATTTGTTTTGTTATATAATTTAAGCAAATGTAGTTGTAAGACAGGGCTACTATGACGTAGATTTATCTTTTAAACATCTTGAGAATCCCACAACTTTGCTGCTAAATATTTACAGAAGATAAGAAAACAGGCATGGAATACGCAACCGCTTTCGTGAGGGAGGCGGAGTCAGTTAACATCTCCGTGTGGGAGCACAAGAAACTTGCAGGTGTATGTGCATGCTTAAAAACAGCAGAGATGGGTCCCTTCAACAGTGTAACTGCACAGGGGGATGCTCAGACTCCGGAGGAATAACTCTCCAGTCATGAAGTGGATGTAGAGATTAGAATCTGCTTTTAAAGCACTGCTGTCACGGGGAAAAAAGCTAAACTCAAGTACACTCCTCAGCGGTGGGCTGAGACGCGGCAGTGGCAGTGGGAATTCGCTGCTCTGCTATTTCAAAACATGAGGCTGTTGCTTTTTCCTCCGTCCAGGTGGTCCGAGAAGCTCAGAGGATCGGTTCAGACAGGCTGGTTGTGGAGCTGGACCCAGGGGGATGCGACCCGAGCGGAGCAGCCCACCACAGCCAGGGCTCAAGAGGGAGCTGTGGCTGCCACGCTGCTAGCAGAGAGCTCAAGTGACCGCTGTAAGACAGAAATCTTTCAGATACCCATTTAAAAATCACTGTGCTGAACTCCTGATACCTGCCTCTTGAATGAGATGGTATCTGCTCTGCAACAACGCCTTCTTCAGGGGCTCAGAGGCGGGGGTTGCTTCCACTGCAGATCATGCCAAGGCATTTAAAGACTTTTTATCTGGGATACTGTTTGCTTAAATGCTGCTGAGGGATTTCAAATCAATGGCCTTGGAGGACAAAATGGGGAGAAAGTAAATTCTTTTACACTGAGCAGCCAATAGGCCACAGAACCCCTCCTTACTGGGTTCTCTGTTTCCCATCACTGTTGTGCCAGGTCCAATTTTCTTGGAGTTATGATTCCAGGCGGTAAAAACAGAAAATGGGAGGTTAAGGACATGCAGCCATCTTCTGAAAGCAGTGGTGTGATTCAGAGACCTGCCGGAGGCCACATCTCATGTCCCAGGTCTCCTTCTCAGCCACCAAGATCCATGTTACCTGGGGTAAGGGACAGGATGAGGAAGGTTTCCTTACACTGTGGATACATTTGAGATTGAAGAAATAATTTCTTCAGGAAAGTTCAGTTCATTTTAGAGGAATGTCTAAAATGCAGTAGTTGGCTTCAGTTCATACTTTCTACCCATCACTTCGTAACGGGAGACTGGGAGTTATCACCCTTCTACACACTTTTGCTTTTGATCAACACGATTTCCTCCTCTTGGAATTTCTTCACTTGTAAAATACTGTTTAAAGAATTAGTCATGCCATGAAACTATTACAAGGCCATTAGGGTGGAAGGAGCATTGTCAGTGCAAAACTGTATCAGTTCTATTATTTAGGATGTGATTGCCAAAGCTGTTATCTGATCACATTATCGCAGGCCGCTTTTCTTAGAAGCGCAACTCCTAGTGAGGATGGAAATACATCACATTCAAACCATCCTGCTCCATCCTGAGCTCCCGTGCCTGTGAGTGCTTTGCAGTCCCACAAGGACCTGCATCACTTTGCCTTGTGATGGGGAGCTGCCACCTGATCTGTGAACAAGGGATGTCCCCTGCTATCAGCCAATGCCCACGACCAAAGCATTTCTAGATTACACCCAAGGGAGAGGCTAGGAAGGAAGGGATATTGTTTGTTTCTCTTACATCTCTCTTCTGCACCAGAAATTTTAAATTGGTTTATATGAGTTGCAGGCTAAGCTAAACATTTTAACTTGTCAGTCAACCTGTGTTTGTTGACCTAAGATTGGCAGATACGGGAGACAGTTATTAGAAAAAAAAAAAAAAAAAATGAGTGCAGTGGAAAAAATCTTTTCTTGGGCTTTGTTTCAGCTATATCATCTTGGCATCAGCTCTGAGTCATTTTTTTCTTACTCAGTTAAATAATGCTGTAAAAATAAACACACACAATCAATTCATCTCCATAAAGAGACACGTGTGTGTTTAATAACGTTTAACTTGTTTACTGCAAGGAACTCACAACTCCTCACTTTATTTCACTGATTAAACCTTTCTTTGGAGCCAGTGAAAGTTAAGGAGGTTTGACAGCTGCATTTTGCTGTGCCTTCAGCATACTCCGGAGTAAAACATTTTTCTTTGGGGGAAGGGAGCGTGCAGCTACTGCTGGGGAGCACTTTGCAATTGCTTTGCAGGAATTTTGTGTAAATCTGTCCTTCCATTTTGCTCCAGGAAGGTTTAACATCAATTTCAGGAATAAGCAGATTAAAGCAAGTGGAACCTCAGTATTTGCACTCTTCTTTCCAGATGAGCTACTGACTTGAAGTCCATAGGATCTGCTGGTCCTCAGCACTAGTGAAAGTCAGACAAACCAGACAGCTCCACATCAGTATCGAGCAGATTCGTCAGCCATCCACTGCATTCGCTGACAGCCCAACATATATTTCTTGAAGCTGCTCACAAACCTCTGCAAGGGTTGACTAAGCAACCCTGGCTGACCACGCACGATGGTCCACTGCAAACGCTGAGGCCACATCACAGAAAGCCGAGAAGTTCCCCTCACCCCGATCATTGTGTCTTCCAGCACGATGGCTCCTTGTGGTCCAACCTCATATTACAGAAGAGAATGGGAATAATGCTCAGGGAAAGTGGTGGTAACCACAACAGGCTGACTCCACTTGGATGAGGGTGTGGAAAGAGAGCAAGCAACATCTTTTTTTTTTTTGGATTGCCCAGAAACGCTGGGGACTTGCTTTTCCCCAAAATACAACATTTATAGTCCTTAGTTTTTGAAGCAAAAAGATGAGAACCCCAAAAGCAGCGTAAAATTTATGTAAACAGGAGCATAACACTCCCAGCAGACCTTTCCTCCTTAAAAATGAATTTAAGCTACCCTTTGCAGTTTATTTAAACCCTGGGCCACCAGCAGAGCGGGTGTAGACCAGTGTGGTTCTCTTGAAGTCAATAAGGTTTATATCAGCTGAAGATTCCCTCCCTCCATCCTTAATGTCCAAATATTATTCCTTCTTCTGGCAGGCATTAGACTTGCATCATAGCTGGATGAAAATCGACTTCAAGGTCTCAGACAGGCAATTCCCACAGGCCAGAGGTGTCATAAATGCGGTTGGGTATTTAGCAAAGGGCCACCGCTGGCAGCAGCCTGAGGAACGCCTTTCATACTTGGACACATACTGTGCATAAGTAGAAGATGACTCTACAGTTCGTGGTAACCTACCTCCACTGCATTCCTTCCATGAGATTTAGCAGCAGGTCTGTTCTTAAAAATCTAGTCCTACTGGTCAAGAGAAGGGGTCTGACCCACCTCTGCCATCAAACCTCTCTCACAGATGCCTGTGCAAAATATTTCCAGCTGGGAAAGGCTGGGTATTGAAGATCACTGATGTTACTGTAAATGATTGCAGCAGTTGTCACAGGGCAGAGGGTTAGGCTCAAGGTTTTGGTGTCCAGGGGAACACCTGAAGGTCACCTCACAAGGAGTGGTGATGTGTCAAAATAAAACAGAAAGAAAGCGTGATCCAGTCACCTTTGTGCAAACAGGCTTTTCTAGCTTCTGAGCTGACATCTAAGGCAGCGAGAACAGGTGAGTGTTCAGCTGTTACCCCCATCCACTGTAGGAAGGGCAGGGTGTCAGCCTCTGCTACAGCATAGAAGATGCAGGTTACGTGTGAGGATTTTAGCTCCAAAATAATGGCCTGTGTGTTGCAGCAGCAAGGTCTCCTCCTTGGGAGGTTTATGTGAGCTAATTAGGGTCATAAACATTTAGGGTCTTACCGAGCTCCAGCCACTGGCTGCAGCAGGAGGCAGATGCCTTTTCCACACCACATTCCTCATTTACAAGATGGGAACAACAGCGCTTAGGGAAAACCTGTCCCACCAACCTTAAGAGATGCATCACCCCAGGGGATGGGACACTCATTCCTATTTGCTGCATGTTGGACCAAGGAAAGGGCTGTTCCCAGTTTGCTTCTGTATCACCCCTGCATCCTAGAGCTGCATCTGGAGGCGGTGGGTAGAGACAACTCCTTGGCCACTGGAATTTGTCCAGAAATATGAAAGATAACACCACCCCCCTCAGGTCATTGTCCTGCTAAGGTGTAATTACTGAAACATGCTCGCTGTAGAGACTGCTAAGATTCTCCAGCTAACTGAGGAAGACACCACCTATTCCTTTAAAGCTGCCCACAGTAGAGAGCACATTCTTCCTATTATCCCAATACTGCATGGATTTCCAGCTGGTGTTTAGGTGTTTATGTGGATCTATAAAATCCCACATAGTTTGGCTTCTGAAATCTCAGGCATGTTCTGCAGACAACGTTGCATTCACTTAACTCCAGCTAAGCCTTTAACCTTGTATAATTAACTACGGGATGCACACACACGCACACGCTTCTGTAGGAGCTTAAACCTGTATTTTGCTGGCTTGATCTGCACCAAAAAAGCTCCAAGGCACAGCTGAAGTACAGATACAACAGGCTATCGTTCTCACTGGTGTCTGTTGAAATTGTTGCTCTTATTCCTCCCCAACTGCAGTTAATGTTACTGAGCTTAGACTTCAATGGAAGTGTAAATGAGCGAACACAGCTGAACACACTGTGCTTGAAGTAATATTTGTGCATGTGCCCAAAGGCTTAAGGACCAGGCGCATTTTAGATATTGTCAAGATAAAATAACATGGGCCTTGAAAAAAAAAAAGTTTGAGAACTTTATGGGAAGTACATGTTATTGCACATGGGGCAGAACACCGCAATCAGCAGTGAGGTAAGATTCTTTAAGAGTAGTGTTCAAGAGCATTTCAGACATACATTTACCCTAACTTAAATATTCATCCAAGGCGCTGAAATTTTGGCCCAGGGAGACAAGAACTGGCTGATTTCGTATCAGACAAATGATTTCCGTATAGGTCTGAGCTGAACTGGACACAGGTAAATGTAGCTGCAACATCCAGCCAAGAAGACCCTTTGATGCCCCACCAGGAACTGATTTTGCTTCTTTCTTATTCAAAGCGCTACAGTGTGAGAAGATCAGATAGATAACATGTTTGCTTCACTTCAGGATGCTTCTTCCAAAACAGGGAAGAGGAGAAGGGAAAAGGCAAGTTACAGTACAGTCCCAGCAAGGAAAGGAGACCAAGGGAACAGCATTTCAGTGGAACTACCTTAAGTTCCGATGAACTCCAACAAGCATCCCCCTTTCCGCTCAAATAGCCAAAGGACCAGAGGTGCTGTAATTACCCTGCAAACCCCTATGTCATTTGCTGGACCACAATATTTTTCTTGCTCACTGTGCTCTCTTTCTTAAAGACAAATTTGCTCTGTTGATGAAGACATGAATTATCCTGGTAGAGGTTTTCCAAAAAAACATTTTATTTTAAAATGGCTGGGGAAAAACCTAAACTATGCCAATGCAATCTATTTATTTTGTTTTAGAGAGGTGGTGTCCCTCCTCTCTGTGCCAGTGACATTTAAGTGCAATATATATATTAGGAGCCCGATGAAAGCCTCCATGTGTGAGGAGGAAGGTCACAAGGGAGATGAGTTTGCAGTCATTAGCCCTGGCCGCAATTGCCAATCTACCTCAGAGGTTAACACACCTTGTTACAGTGGATTTTCAGAAGATGGACTGTAGGATTAAGTAACCCCTGGGTGGTCCTTCAGGGTCAGATGAAGGGATATTTCCATTAGCTATATGTCAGAAGGGCTGGTTTTAAAAGGGCTTCAGTTTCCACAGATTCCCCTGCCCTTACCCACTGGCAGCCCAGGGGCTGGTACCAGGGGTGCTCGCCATGCCAGAAGGCTCTCACCCGCTGGGTGACTGCAGAGACCAGTTACAGCCCCGTGGGACTCAGCACTCCCTGCAACAGCCCTCGAGGGGCTCACTGCATGAACAAACCCCACCGGTGCTCTGCAGCTCCATGCAGAGTTGAGCACATGCAGGACAGCAGTAGCCTTTGTGCTACCCAGGGGCTGAGAAAGTGGGGAGAAAGGAGATGAATGGGTGCTGGAAACTGCCCCAATTAAGAGGGACTGCAGCCCTCTGTGTAAAAAGCCAGAAAATAAGAAAAGGAAGAGATGTAGATATTATGTTTGTGCACGTGTGCGGGAGTAGGGAGCAGAGGGCAAGAGCCATGGGCATTTCCACCTTGGGTCAGCTCTGGCTGTCACTGCAGTTTCCCCTGCACTGGCTTTTCACCCGTGCAGCAGCCAGAAAGCCCGCTTCCCTGCCAGATATGACCATGTCCACTGGGATTGAACCTTTACAAGAAAACTCTCCTCCTCCTGGCACCTCCTGCCATGGGGTGGGTTTGTGCCAGGAAACCAGCAGTAGCAGGGGAAGGAAAGGGGGTGCCTGTGGGCTCTGATGTCTCCTCCAACAGTAAGAGAACTCTTTCAGCTTTGTGTCTCGGAGGCAAGAGGTTTCAGGCTCTCTGCAGAGGGCAGAGCCTTCCAAGCTGTCCAGGATGCTGCCTCTTGTCTCCTTCTCACTAACTAGAGCATTGCTCTTTCTTTCCTGGGAAGTGAAGCACCAGCACAACTCCCCGCTCAGCCTCCTGTAGTAGAACAAATAAACAAACACCCCGAGAAAGCATCTGCAATGACTCAAGTGTGTGCATGGCAGGCGTGCACAGCAGAGAGCTGGCAAGGGCTGGATCTGCCCTCTCACTCCTGTGAGCCATGCAGCATCTTATCAAGGAGGATGAGAGGAAAGGGATAGGAACTCCAGAGTTGGGACACAGTGTCCTGCAAAGCCAGGATGGTGAGTATGGGACATGAACAGGGTCTGCCTTGCTCTGCTCTTGTTCCCACCACCAGTGAAATGCCACTGCCACCACTAAGCTCTGGAAGTGCTATGAAGAAAATTGCAGCCACTGTTTGGTCCACAGGGAGCTAGATGGGTGCTCTGTGGTTTGCTTCACCTTTAGCACTGCTTGCACAAGGGATTTGTTTTCAGTCACTGGAGCAAAAACCATCTCAGGAACCAAGAAGACAGTTAAGCCCTACCTGTGACTGCTAGCCCCGTCACAGAGCGAGCAACTCTCTCCACCGCTTGTCCATGCTGGCAAATGGGTGTCTGGCTTTTTGCAAAGGGTTGGAGAATGCTGACTTGGCAGCTCCCCTTGGTTCCCTGGAGCACTGGATCATCAAGCAGATCACAAGCAAATATTTAGACACTAGTGCACACAAACAAGCATTCTCTCAGCTCTTTCACACAGGGATACAATATTTAATCAAGCCCTGGGCAGAAAACAGCAGCTCTGTATTGAAGAATCATTATATAAAGAACTCTGCTGGCTTCTGGCTATGGAAAGGAAAGTGGGTGCTGTATCATGCAAACGTTTCCAGCCTATTTCTGGGTGTAGGTCTTCCTTGTTTTCTGTCTCCCCTTAAATTTCCCACATCACCACTTCAGTTATGCAAAAACTCAGCTGACACAACTGTAATGATCTCTTCTACTCTTAAAAGCAAGATTCTTCTCCGTTAAAAAAAAACAACACTCTGAAAATCTGCAGGGTCCTGAATGGTAGAGGATGCCTGTTGTCATGCTAGTGCCCCTCTGCAGTGATAACTAATGGAGACAAAGTCTCCTGTAATAGTTCTTGTTCTGCAAATGTTATAGGGACAAAACAAATGAAAAAATAAATGGATTATTACTGCTGAGAGCCAAGCAGCAACATTCTTAGACTCAGTACAAATATTGGCTGAAATAGTTAGCCCTAACTTCAGCCAAGCGAGCCATCAAGAACTGCAGTATTGAGAACTAAAAAAACCCAGTTGAAATCAAGGTAGGACTTGCCCCTATCCTTTACTCAAACAACAAACAGTTTGTCATCAAGGTTTGGGGTTTTTGGTCACACATGCACAGCTTGTCCTGGTCAAGAATACAACGGCTCTGGGAGTGCTACAGAGCCTGTTCCCTTGCCAGGTCCCTGCACCCCAGCAGATATTTTCACATCACCGCGGGACACGAAGCACACTGCTCCTCGGGGACACAGAGCAGAAGGCTGAAGGCTTCTGGGCCTGTAACTGTACACAACCAGCCTACTTTGGAGATGCCAACTAGTAGAACTGTGCTTTGGTTTGAAACATCTTGGTCTGCTCTTTGCATCGCATGCCACCAAAGGAGAGCCATCTCCAGCAGGCCCTCGGCCTGTATCGCCTCAGCAACGTGATATTTGCTTACACAGCAATCTGCTTCCAAGCGGTGCATCCCCAGCTGGGCCACCTGACCACCGCGATTCATTTCTGAAGGGACATGCTGAAAGCACCTCAGGCCCTCACACCTATTCCAGAGGCTTCCCTTCACCTCCTACTACATGTTGCAGCTTTTTTTGTCTTCTATTTTCCTATAGCAGACAGGGTGAGGCCCAATGCTCAGTAAATCACTGGTGAAGCAGTTTGTTTACAGGCAGCACCAGCTCATGTGTGACCCCAAGAGCTGGTCTGGTTCAGCCGTGCTTGGAAAAAACAAGCAGGGCAGACATCAGGTGGGAGTGTGGTCCCTCCAGACGCTCCCCTTCGGCAGCAGCGGATGAAGATCAAATAAACTTGGCATGGGATCAGGTGGAGAGGCCATAAATCTCCAGGGTTTCTTAGAAACTGCCCTTCTTTGTTTGCTTTCTTTGTTTGCCTTCTTGATCCCTCTTCCCTGATGTTTGATTTAAAGGAGCAGCTCGAAAAGTCCCACCTCAGCCTGGGTGCTCGACTGGCACAAACAGGAAACTCAAGCTGCTGGCAGCAAAAAGCATTCCCAGCGATGAGCACATTTTCCAATCTACAGAGCGCTCTGCTTGTACCTGCCCATGCTTAACATCAGCCAGCCTCCATTTACAGCAGCAGACCCTACCACAAAGTTACCTGGGGAAACAACTGGTGGCTCCGGCCCCTCACCCTTGAGCTAACAGACCCTTCTGGTCTCTTGGATGAACACCGGGATGCTGTGAGTTCACATGCAGGGCCAGGAGCAGTGATGTCAGGGCTGGAGATCATGCTTAGGCTCATCTTGGAGGGAGTTTGTGTGAGCCCGATTGCATGATGCAGCCTCGCTGCAGGGCATGTTCTCTGGGCTGCAGGACAGCACTGCCCAAGACCAATTTTGCAAATGAATTTGCCAGTCGATGCCAAAATTACTCACCAATAGATGGACTCTATTGAGTAACTTCAAGGTAATACTAATTGGCATCTAATAACAATGACTCATACAGTATTTAGGTTGCTAAACCATACAGAACCAAGAAGTGTGTTTTTTTTAACCCCCAAACTGATTTTTGCCACTGAAACTTGCATCATGAACAGATGTGTAATATATTGAGGTCATGTTTTTCCTCTAAAATTACTTATCAGCCACTTGCTTTCAGTCCCTGTTTTACAGGCACCCCAGGCTTCCCTCCACCTTCCCTTAATCACTGCAAGCCTATGGGATACACAGACATAACACAACTGGGCTGCCCAGATGTGCAGAAACCCATTACTCAGCAGTACACCTAGGCAGAAATCAGGGCTGTCAACTTTCAAACAGAAAGTCTCCTTTCCAAAAGCTGAGCCGAAAGGAAAGAGATGTATGCAGCTTACTGCGCGAGGGGAAGGGAGAAAACTCGCTGATCCCAGCTAATTGTCAGTGTGACAGCCCGAAGCAGAGATGGTGTGGAAGCAGCCGGAGCCAGTTAAACCTCCCTGAATGTGATAACTGCAAGTGTGTTAAACTCTATGACCTAGAAGTACCCAAATCAGGCTTTTTTTCCCCTCCCATATACTTTCACAGATTGATTTTTTGCTTGTGTTAATTTTGCAGAAGACAAAATCTGGCTGAAGGATGCAGGGCAGAAATAGGAAAAACTCATTATTCCTGCTGCTGTTCCTGCATGTTCTTTGGTCTTCACACAGGGAAGATGATCCCAGGTCATAAATTAAAGTGTCCAGGATTTCTGGGCAAATGGTGTAAAGCTATTTTACTGAGACATTACAACAGGATTTAATCTGGCATTATGTTTTAAGTGTACTGCAATTTGTTAGTCTAATTAACAAGCTTTCCTTGTTACAATAAGCACTGGTGGAAGCTCTGAACAAGATATAGAAATGTACTACCTGGTATGGTGTTTGCTGTCTCTCTTACAGCAAATGCAAGACCAGCCTTTTAGGAAGAGAAGGAATCTGTTTGAAAGAGCCCTCTTAGTACACGATACTCAGAAACTTGTTCCTTGAAAGGAAACCCCAACATTGCTCTTATCTTTATCTAATAGGAAAAGTAAAATGTAAGTCCAGGAAATTATTTCAGAAAGGGACGATTAAATAATGAAAATATTTGGGAAATTACATCTTGCAGCCCCTTATATCCTGAGCTGCAAAAAACTGCTTCCAAGAACACTTCTCTTTCACAGCTACCTCAAACCACCTGCGGTTTGCAATGTGCTTTCTATTTCCTTTCAAAGGCTTTGTTTAATTCAAATGCTCACCCTATACACATGCTCACAGCTCAGGGTTCCTCTGCCTCACTATTTCTTGAGAAAGCACTTTGCCTCTGAAAATATTTCAGCTGAGAAGATTTCATTCAGGACTGACTTCCCAGTGTGCTTCACAGAATCACAGAATGGTTTGGGTGGGAAGGGACCTTAAAGGTCATCTAGTTCCAACCCCCTGCCATGGGCAGGGACACCTTCCACCAGACCAGGTTGCTCCAAGCCTCATCCAGCCTGGCCTTGGACACTCCCAGGGATGGGGCATCCACAGCTTCTCTGGGAACCTGTCCCAGTGCTCCCCACCCTCTCCAGGAAGAATTTCTTCCTGATGTTCAATCTAATCTCCCCGCTTTCAATTTAAACCCCTTACCCCTTGTCCTGTCACTACACATCCTTGTAAAAAGTCCCTCCCAGCTTCCTTGTAGGCCCCCTTCAGGTACTGGAAGGTGCTGTAAGGTCTCCTCAGAGTCTTCCCTTCTCCAGGCTGAACAAGCCCAATTCACTCAGCCTTTCCTCACAGGAGAGGTGCTCCAGCCCTCTGAGCATCTTCACGGCACTCCTCTAGACTTCGTTTCCACTTATAAATCTGCGAAAGACTGGAATGAAATTAAATCCAGCCCTCATTTGCTTATCATTTATCAGTCACTGATGTAACGTCATGGAGAGTTACGTAGTATGCTGTTTGGCTAACTCACTTTTTCCTGCTCGGAGATCCGGGTAACTTGGTGCAGCAAGATCTGCCATTGCCAATGGCTAATTACTGTGCCCTCATCAGTATTCCCGTGACTACTCAATGTCTCATGGCAGTGAGGCAGGGGGCTCCCGAGAGCCCGGGCAGTGCAGGGGTCCCTAGTCCTAAAGAAAGCCAGCTGAGATGGCCCCTGGGATCCAGAAAGAACAACTCAGACAAAAAAAGAAAAAGCATCTGAGATATAAAGGATTTTGCACCTTTTTGCAGCATTTGGTTTGGGCATAAACCCACCGTGAAGTGCAGAGCTGCAAAGGGAGAAGAGTTAAGGAAAAATCTGGCAATGAGCCACCGGGACTCATGGAGTCCTGTAGCTTCAGACCCCCGGTGAAGGCCCCTCAGAAGAGTGGTCTGAGGGCTCAGCAGGGGATGAACAGTGGGTCTGGTCTCCCCTGCTCCCACCCCTCAGAAATGAACTGCAGGATAAGACCATGCACTGGGAAAGCTAGTTTGCCTCTTCCAAATCCTGGGGACTGTTTTCAGGCTTCTGATTGATCATTCCCCTGGCTGGGGTAGCTCACGCTGCTTAGCTGCTCCCTCTTCTGATGGCAGAGGGATTCATCCTCCACAACTTCCAGCACCGGGTACGACTGAAGCCCTGTGAGACCACCATGTGTTTCTGCCAGACTTCCTTCACCTGGCCTGCTTATGGGTCCTAATGTCCCAGGGACATGCCAAGGACCCAGTTTACCCTGTTTCTTTATCTACCGCTGGACTAAGACTCTCCCAAACACTTCTGGTTCCAACCAGATTGAGGACTTCCAGCATCTTGCCCAGACACACACCTTTATCTCACTTCAATCTGAGACAAATGTGCCCACAACAGACACTTTTAGCTAAGAGCAGTGGGCTTTAAGGTCAAACTACCCATATCCATCCCTCTGAATTTCCTACTCAAGCCTGCCATCCCACCAGACTTTAAAAAAAAAATAAAAAATAGCTTTATTTTGGCTGCAGAGCTTTCCTGCCCTTCGGGGACAGGGAGAGAAATTGTACTATGTAGCCATTGTTTCTGACAGTTCATTTACTGGAATGAAACAATCCATTCATCACCAGGAGTCCATCAAACAGAAACTGTCTTCAGCTTCAGCTTGCATAATAAACATACAGTATTTCAGCACTACGGATTTACATTCAACAGTGTGTATCCAATACAACACGCATTTGCCTTAGATCCCTGGATAATATATTCATGGCATTGCTGGTTTGCTACTGTACCAGCCTGTGAGTAGCTGTTCATTCAGCTCCAAGCTGCCCTCTCTTAGCCTGTTAGTCAGACAATATCCCTTTTATCAGAACCAATTGCACTTTCCTGTTCCATTAAGAAAACGTTAGAGAAAATTGATAGCAGCACTTTTTCCCCCTATCAAACAGAATTTCATCAGGTATCATTTTCATTTCAGCCTCCTTTGCACAGGTGAGCCAGGTTCCATCTTATTTTTAGCTTGCTAGAAGTTAGGAGTCTAGTCTAAAACAATTACGTATGGTTGTTCCGTAGTCACTGGGGAGAGCAAGGGATCTCCGGAGAGTGGCTCAGTCTGTGTTAAATGGCTGAAGTCAGCCAAGATGAAATACCGTTACATGAAAGGAACGAGGAGGAAGGAATTAAAACAGATACGTGATTATGTAGTTTTCCTATTTAACAGTGAAAATTCATTCCTATTTGCAAAGTTAAGCTGCTTAACATTTGAATATTTTGACGCGAGGAAGAATTAAACTCAGTGTAATGAAATGAAGAAAATATTAAGTTGCCAGGGAAGAATCTTGGGATGCACTGTTGCAAGAAGAAACCTGTAAGCAACTAGAAGTTTCAAAAGAGCAATAAGATCACAGTTTGAGCATTACACATTGGTGGCTTCATTAGAACGATGACCTATAATCACAAACACTGACTGCAAAGTACATTTTTGTCTGAAGGGCTAAAGCATCATTTAACTGACAGACCACCAGTATCTACTCTAATAAGAAAAATACCTTTATTTTCTGATGTAGGAAGAAGAGTTTTGGGTGTGGGGTTGGTTTTTTTTTTTTTGGAAAGAGTAGGGAAAATTTAAAATGGGACTTCAGTGACAGAAGATGACAGAACTAGGAGACAAATGAGATTTCCCCCTCCACCTTTCTTGGTCCTGGTTTAATCCATTCCACTTCAGTCAGATCAACACAAAAGTCCACAGTAACATGTATCTTTTCCCTGGCAAGACAGCTACCTGGTAATGGAGAAAAACGTTAAATCCCAGAAACAATTGTGATCTTTCTCCTAGACTCCTGCCCTACAGCAGCAATGTTTCCTTGGGGCTGGGCTTCCAAATCACTGCCCCTCAGCTCGTTTCTGAGGGCTTGCTGCCACTGCTGCCTGAGATAACTTATCTGCTTGTGTGTATATTTGAAAAATGGGCATGCAGACCGAAAAAAATTCCCAACACAACAACAAACGGTTCCCTCAAAAGTCTTACTGTGTTTGTCAAAGTCCTTTTTATGTGCTTACATTTCAAAAATTATTACTGAGCATGGAAGCGGTTTCCTGAGAGACATGTCCTGCTGTGGTGGGTGGGTGGATGGTGGATTTAGAAGAAAAAAAACCCCAAGAACAAAAATATCTTGAAATTGAAATTAAATTGCTTTTCAAGCCAAGACGAGAAGGCCAAACTGTGGAGGAAGTGTGGTGGGATCAAACTGTGATCAGGCTGGACACTTAATTAAGAAAGAACAAATTTATCATGACAGGAGGGGGTTTTATTCCTTTTCTTTCATCTTTCTGGGCTGTGCTCTTCTGCAGCATGAGAACACAGCCCGCCAATAACATTTCTCAAGCCCTGAAGCAACAACATTCACCCAACACCCACACATTTGCGCTTAGTAGTATGTCTCCTTCATCAAGTATCCAGTCAGCTGGTTAACTTTAATCCACATTTCGCCTCAGAGAGGACACACGAGCTTTGGTTATCTTGCTCCAGGCCAACTGCGTCTTCTTAACAATCAGCCACACACATGCACAGAAGCAACGTGAAACAGGCTTCAGGTTCCAGAATCAACACCAGGTAGAGGGGCACTCCAGCAGCAGACAGCGGGACAGGCATCCCAGAAGAACACAAATAATCACTGTTGTTCTTGTGTTGCCTCCAACTCCTTCAAAACATGGGCCATTAAGGGGATAGGCAGAGGTAGGGAAAAGCTGTCCCACAAATCACTCCAATGAGGCCCTGGAGTGAAAATGGAGTCTGCATACAATTGCTAATGAGGTGCCAAGCAATTTGTTTCTTCTTCTACTGTGTTTTACTTCAGGAGGAGATAAGTTCTGACCAGAGACTATTTTGCTTGATTGAATTTAGTGGGGTTGCGAGCCTTGGGCACCAAACTTGACCCCTGCCAACTTCTGCTCTTAGAGACAGGGGACAGTCTATTCTGCTGAAAATGGGAAATGAGAGTTTGCAAACACTTGCCCCTGCTCTGCGTGGGACTCCGATAGCCCATGGCATGGAACAGCAATGTCCATTTGCCTAGGGGAGCCTTCATCCCTGAGCTTCCTAGGAGACATCTCAATTTTTGTCCATGCATGCACAGTAGAAGACATGTTTAGTCTCAGCAGGTTCTCTTTATTGAGCTTGAAGAAAGAAACATCAGCTTGTTCTTGAGGAGTCCTCCTCAAGGCTCAAGGAGTTTCAGTCACTTCAGATAAGTTTGATGCTTCTCCAAATGTTAAAAACCTCAGCGGTCTGAAAACTCAACTACATGTGTCTTGTGAGACGAGGCTACCCAGCGCCTCAGAAAGAAGAAAGCACAAAAGCAGCAAAATCTGATATACTTTGGCACCTCTGCTCCCAATTGCAGCAAAACAAGCAGCCTACTAGATGAATTCAGAGTCCATTGAAGCTGGTGGAAGCCTTTACTCAAAGCTTCCTATGAGATGCAAAATGCAACCTGCAGCATTTGTGATGTCCACCTTATCATGGCCACACGTGGGAAGGCTTGTGGCCAGTCTCAACTCCTGGTGGTATTTACACACTCTTTGCACATTCAGCTCCCTGTTTGGCTTTTAAACACCCAACCCCCCCAGCATTAGGCAGCACTGCTGAAGGGAGGGAGAGCAAAGGTGAGCAGAGCTGCGCACCTGCACGGGAACAGGGTGGGAGCTCCCTGAAAGGAGCTGGGAGGCACTGCAAGAGTCACAGGGGAAGGAAGACCAAAGGAATGAGAGTGATTAGGGCTGAGCTTGTGAGATGCTGACAAACAGGAAATGTGCCTTTGTGAGATGCTGCTTGACAATATCAGCCTTTGGCTGCCAGAGACCCAGGGCACCCAATGAGCTTTTGAAAAAGAGAAAAAATGGGATAATGAATGAAAAATACATAATAAACCTGTTTTTAAAAAGTAACTTAACAAAAGTCATTCTGGCATGTTCTTCCCTTTCAGCTGCATGGGATGACATGGAACAAAGGGGAGGAAACTTCTTAATCTTGAACCTGGAATGAAAGACATGAGCTAGAATAACGTTACCTCCATACAGAACCAAAAGAACAGGTTTTAAACCTGAATACCCTGGCCAATCCAAGCATGAGGCTTGCTCCTGGAGTCAAACATGCTTATGGTTTGGGGTGTTTGGATCAAAGCCTTTGCTATCACTGGTAGTGGCAAAGGTCATGAACACGGGAACCTGGTATAACTGCTGACATAAAGCAAAGCCAGCCTTTGACCAGCTGCACTGTCCCATGAAGAACCAGCTCCAGGGGGCATTCAAGTGCTTGGGAGCACGATTAGACCAAGCCAGCCTGCCCGTTCACAGCCACAGTCAAGAAATGAGGTCCCATACATCCTTCTCTTTCCAAATAGCCTCATCTGGATCTTGAGTGCTGGAAAGAATAGAGAGAAAGCGTGGGAGTGATGGGAATTTAAAAACGCCAACTCTTTGCCATACAGCACACTGGGAAGTTAAAAAAAAAAAAGATTTAAGAAGTGACACTTTTGAAATCTCGCCAAAGCCAAACCATCAGAATGGGACACTGTCTCTTTAAGCGCAAGGCTGCACAAACGGAGGGAAATTAATTAAGTATGGGAGGCTGGTGTGGCGCCGCAGAGAGAATGCACAATCTGGGACCCGCATGCCAAAGCTGGGATGGAAAGGAAGGTGATCTGTCATTTTCTGCTGTTTTTTCAAGACAGAAAATATATTTTTGAGAATTGACTAAGCAATTACCCAAATTAAAGAAACTGGAAAAGCAAACAGTGGTAAAAACGCCCTGAATTTTCTCTTCTCTTTTTTTTTTTTTTTTGGAAAAAGGGGTAAGAGATGAGGGTAAATTGGAGCTGTTGTTTCAAGGTGCTCCTTACTAATAAAACGAACAGCAAAATAGAACAGCAGCTCACAACAGCTATTAACTCCTTTATGGCCCTGTCCCACCAGGAAGGACTTCTCCATCCCATTCCCTGCTGGGATCTCCTCCTCACCTTGGAAGACAAGGCTGACACTAAAGAGATAGATGCCTTGTTGGGAGACACCTCCCTGCCACCCTGCAGCATCTTCCCAACCTGCTGCTCCCCATGCCAGCCCCCCTGTTTGGCTGGTGTCAATCTAGAGGGCCCCCACCATGGTGTGACTCTGGATTTAGGCAGAGAAGCAGAGGGAGATTTGGCTCTCACCTTCCCAGCGCATGTCAGCTGCCAACCGGCCCGGCCACACATCACCCTGAGCTGGGGCCAGGTCTTGGTGCCAGCGCTGGTTGCAGAGTGCCGGGCGAACGGCTGCAGCCGGGGGCACGGGGCAAAGGCACTGCCAACTACAAGCAAATTGCAAATCCCACTGGTGTCAAAAATCACCCTTTCCACAGCAGTTTCCTGCAGCCACCCTGCAGGCGTGTGCAGGGATAAGGTGGCACTGGACGGAGCTGCGGCCGGGAAGAGCTTAGCGCTGCTTTCCCCAGGGCTTCAGGCTAGTCTCCGGTGCAGGTCTCCCAGATATCAACTGGGAATACCATCCTGCTGTGACAAGCAAGTCTGGGAAATTCCTGAAGTCTGTTGAAGAGGAAAAACACAAGAACACTGGGGAGCCAGGGCTCTGCTTAGCTCAATCGCTGGGCAGTTTGAGCCCACTGTCCCTCTCCAGGGCTGTGGGATACTGGTGCACATCCTCTCCCGACAGCCCTAAAGGGCTTTTATCTCTGTCACTGCTACTGAAAAGTTAAGCTTAAGGCATCCAGTGTGTTGGCTTGTAACTGAGGAGAGGTTCTAGTCAGAACTAGGTGGGAGAAGCTAGGTCAAGAAAACAAACTTATGGCGCCTCTAACTCCATTTCACAAACTGGGTTTAAAAAGCTCCCACAAACACCAGTATACAGGCTTCCCAAATCTCCCTGCCTTGTTTTTATTTAAGTTTTCCTTCTTTATGTGCAAGATTCTTCAAACACAGGGTTCAAAGTCAAACTGGGGCCTGCTCACACAAGGAGGACAGTGTTCAGAGTTACAATACTCAGACATTTGTTTAAGAACATGCTCATCATTTATAAACCTCTACAGCAAAGAAAAGCCACCTTTTTCTCTTACGGACAGCTGACTGCTGCTATAGATTTTGTTTAGCACACACAAGTCATTGAGTGAGTTTAACTGTTTTGCATTTCTGACAAATAAAACCACAGGTTACCCTAACAGGGATTTGCATTTACGACCTGGGGATATGTTGCATTCTAATTATACTCCCAAACCAGTAAAATATACAATTTCATTTTACACAAGTAAATCCACTCTAATATTCAACATTAATGTTTTCTTGCAGTAGACGTAGAACCTGGGGAACAACCTTCACTCAAAAGAACTATAAAGAAAACAAGCTTTCATGAAAGTCTTGAAAATACTAGGAATACCCATTTTACTGAATAAGGTTATAACGAATCAGGGTCTTGAGGCAGAAGGAATACCACAGGAGCAGACTGAACAAGAAGGCGAGAAATGCACCATAAGCCATCTTCCTTGTGTCTATTTATGAGACATGCCCAACAAAAAAAAATGCTGGTGGTGTGTGTCCATGCACAGGAAGAGTCCATATGCAGAGTCAGACCCTGCCTTTCAGCCTGTATGATTCCAGGGCACAGGCGAAGGCACTGCCCCCACCCTTTGCCAAGCTAACACGAGCCGTACCAGCATGAATTCCTTGTTGGCTCATCCTGTTTGAGGCTGCCTTGGTTGTGTCAGGTCTTTCCCCCCAGTTAAGTTACTCACTTTTTTTGCTGTAAGTACCTGAAAGCAGGATGTGTCTCCCACTCTGTAGCCTTGGCAGTAAGAAAAGTTTCTAATGAGTTACAGAACTGCATCTAGTGACAACCCGAAGTCCAAGAGAGCCAACGCACCTGCAGCAGATAGGTGAGAGCAGAGAGCCAGCAGAAAATCCTGCGCTGGTGCCAGATAAGGAGAGGACTTAATCACCCCACAGCAGCAGTGCTTTTGCCTTGGAGAATCTGGTTTAGTGTTCTCCTGACAATCTGTATTTAATGATGGACTAATCCAAGCAAAGCCAGATCGATACAGCTTGGGCTCAGACTGTACTCTAGAAACATGACCTGATCCAGTGAGAATGACAGTATTTTACACATCATGTACACACGGGAGAATAACACTTTAGGCAAAATCAGATCTTTTGCCTGTGGCTTTCTAGTCCAGTTCTCCATCAATATGCACACAGGAGCAGAGAGGATTTCTAGCCTCTATGCAAGGAAAATGCTTGTGGGAGGGATCTAGCAGAGGAAAAAGTACTAAGGCTACCTCTTGGAGCTCTCTCCTCCTTCCCTCCAGCTGAAGGGCAATGGGAAGGGAGAGCAGAGAGCTCAGACCACGGTCTGAGATCTCCAAAAGCTCAGACATCTCAGCCCTCCGACACTTTGGAAGGCGTGAAGACGCTTGGAAACGTCTCCTTAACCTGTTATGCTCAGGGACTCTGAGCAACAAAACGCAGAAGACAGAAGCTGCTGTACATACAAGATTTTGCGTGAAAACCATGTAGGGGTTTCTCCCTCACTGATTGGAAAAATCATTATTGAAAGAGAGAGGGGAGGGAAAAACCTAGAAGCTGTGATGTCTTTGGCCCTCTCGACCGACACAGCGAGCAGCACATCGGAGCAGCCCGAAGCACAGGGTGCAGGCTCGCAATGTGCGCCCAGACCCGAGGCCTCACCTTCATGTTGTGCATGCCGCTTTTACCCTAAGCTTCGGTGTGGATGACACGAGGAACCCTGGGGCAGGGGGGTAAAGGAGGCTTTGCGGTGAAGCAGCATTTGCAAGCTTCAGGGGTGCTTTTCAGCCATGAGCTGAGCAGCAGGGGCTTTGCTTTTCCCTGTGATGCACTGGGGAGGGAAAGTTCAGGATAGAAACATGGAGAGTCCCTTCATACCGTGTCCGATCTCACTGCCTCTGCAAAAAAATTTTAACTGCATTGTGCTGTAATGAGCCATGCCCAAACTACTGTTTTCTGGCCCCGTGTTTATTTTATTTCCTTGTTGTAATGAAACTCAGATGGCTGTTGTTTACACTAGCACAGCACAGCACGAGCATGCTCAACTCAGTCTAATTAGCTGCAAGTCAGTTTTGGAATTAGGGCAGAGGAAAGAACAAATTTTTAGTAACTACTTTAAATTGAAGCCCTCATTTATTTTCATTATGGCTAGACAAAAGCCATATAAAGTTCCCTAGCCCTCTCCACGCAGGGCCTCTGCTGCACAGGGCTGCATCCATCTCCCTGACTGCTCCACGCTGGAGAAGCACAGCCTCTCCATCCAAGACAGCAAATGGGACGAGTTCAGGCAGCAGCATGGGAGTGGGGAATGGAGGCTGAGCTGGCCTCAAAGCCAGTCTCTGACCATGCAGGGGAAACGGGATGACAACTGCTGCTGTGACCAGCTGCCCAAGTGCTTTGTCTGTTGTGTAACAGGGCTGGTGCTTCGGTCACCCCCTGTCCTGCTACGGCAGCACCTTCTGTTTGCAGGGCAAATGCCTGGGGGCTGTGAGTTTAGGTTCTGGTTTTAATTCACTGTTAGATGGATCCAACTCCTGATGAAATCTGTGGAAAATCTCCCATTGACCTCAAGCCCTGGACAACAATTGGGTAAGTCACATAAAGCCTCTGAACTCTATAGCTGTGGATCACGTCAGTTATTCCTTAAGGAGCAAACTCATTGGATGATATCACATTTGTTCATTAAGGAGCAAACTCCCAGTGGGGCCCTCAGGTTGGGTTGGCAACCCTGTGCTTGATCCTTGTGTAAGGACAGCCCCACAGCGACAGTGTCAAACAGAAATCAGCACTGGTACTCGGGCAGTGCGAGGCATTTGGCTAACGATGCCATTAAACGCATTTATAGCTGTTCAAAAATATTTTTGAAGTCCTTTTCAATGACCGAAACACCTTTACTGCACTTTGAAAAGCATCCTGTGACCCCCCCGCCCCAGACACTGCCTCAGCCCGGGACCCCAAGCATCGGCTTTAGAGAAAAGGAATACCTGCAAGACTGTCATTTTTAGTGGTGCCTGGGGTACAGAGAACATTTACTTGGATTTTTACTGCCAGAGAAGAAGTGATGATGATGAAGTCCTGAGCCTCAAAAAAACCCAACCGGCATTTGTAAATTCCAAATACTTTGTCTTTAACTTGTTCCTATAGGGACAGTGTTACCAGTTAGTGTCATCCCCCCTGCACAGAAAAACCACACCAACACACCAAAACAACCATCTAGCCAAGGCGGAACAGAAAGAAGAGGTTTAGTTTCCCACAGAGCCCCATGAGCTGAGGCTTTAGGAAAAGCCTTGGCACACTCTGACTCATGGTAAAGTCAGAAGAACTCGCAGCATTGTCAAGAAAAGCCTTTTCTACCCCAGCAAAGAGGACATGGACTATATTCACTTATGAAAGAGTCAAAATGCATCCATGAGGGAGGCTTTTTGATAGCTTAATTGACAATTAAGATGGAAATTTCCAATTTGCAGGGGAAGATCCTGCCCCCCTTCCCCACAGCCAACTCTTCTGCTACAGAATCTTAACATCTAGGTGATTTTTAAACTAGTGTTTCAGCTACTAAATACCACCACAGTCACAGAAATATGGGATATAGGGTAACAGCAATGGATTTTCTGCATAAGATTCACTATAATTCAAGTATTGCAATCTTATCAGTCATAATAAGTAAATTTTTACTATCTTGAGTGCCATCTCATCACGTATATAAGCCTAAACTACCTCAGATCCCAACTGCATGTAATAATGCACACAGCTAAGCTGTCACACACAAACGATTTCTATATAAACCAGCTCCTGACTGAAATGCAAACAGCACTGACCTTAACAGATCAGGAACCTCCATCTACATGGGACATTATCACTAGATTATATACCCAAGTTAAATGTTACTATAGCAGAAGATATTCATACTGCTCTAATAACCAGGAAAAGGTATCCTCAAAACAGTTCCGTTGAGGTACAGAAGTGTCTAGTACTTTATTTTCTTAAATATAGCTTTACAGATACTGAAATCATCTTTCCAGGTCAAATAGCTTTTTTAAAAAATATATTAGGTAACACATTTGTTAAAACTACTTTGAGCTAAAGCACGCTCAGATTAAGCTGCAATATACGTTATTTACAATAGATCTATTTTCCAAAAGGGTTCCTGTGTGTTGGATGCAGCGTTGCCAACTGTCAGTAAATTTACGAACAGCTTGTAAATTTAAGTGCTTTCCAGAGAGCTAGTGGTATGTGTGTAAAATACTCATTTTGTTCCTAAAACATGGCAAGACATTTTTTTTCTCTATGCTTGAAAAATAAGGAAAAAACCCTCATAAATAATATCATTGAAGTGATGACGTATCAGTTTCTAAAGAAGAAGCAACTGAAGTGACTCACTTGGCGAGCCAAAGTATCAGCTTTTCCTTGCCTTCGGTGGCTCAGAAGATACTGATGCCTTGATGCACTTTCAAGGCAAGAGTCTCCACAAAACACTAAGGGCTGCCTCGCCCCTCCCATGAGGATATATGTGCTCTTAGGAGAAAGTGTGACTGTAGCAGTAAGGAAGACAGTAATTCACCAAGTCCCATTATTTAAGCTCACACAACAATTTGGAAAGACTTCACTGAAAACTGGCGATTTGGTGCAAAAAATAGTTGCAAGAAATAGAGGTAAAAGCCAGAAAAATGAAGGTTTGTCATGTCCAAACCGGGAGCTGAAAGTAATAATTTTAGTTTCAGGAAAAATAGATGCCAAGCCTGTATACTCCACTGCAACACTAACAGCAGCCCTCTTCAGCAAAACCAACCCCAACTTGCTTTCCTACGCCTGACCATTACACATCCAGCCAGAAACAACCCCTCTCCCCAATGCAAGAGGAACTGCAGGTCGTTTCCTACAGACTGACACAGCCTGATAGCAGACTTTGGACCATGGTCAACTGGAGTGTCTCCTTCCACCTCTACAAAACCATCCTCAGTTAGCAGATTAAAGGTGTTCACAGGTGCTCAAAGTGGAGGTGCTAAGACCCTAAAAAAATATCCTGTTTTGTCAGCTTTGCAGGTCTCCTAGCCCTGGCTGGGGAAAGACACCTTTACACAGACTTGAGAGAGGGCAAAGGACAGGATTTTGCTGCCTTCCACTGCCAGGATGCAAAGTCTGATCCTTGTTTTATTCCTGGAACAGCTGATAACAGGGCTATTAACTCTTAAATCACTGAAGCACCTTTTGATATTTGGAGTTTTATTAGCCAGTTTAGAGGAAACCCTGAGGATTGAACAAGTGGAAAAGTATTTGCAGCACTCAGGTTAAAGCACATTTGTGTTTAAGTTTTAATTCTATGTATCAGGCCAAGTTCAGCCACCAAACTGATAGGATTTGGGTGGGAAGAAGCATGGACTGGGGACAATCTGAGGGGTTGAGCATGTGTTAGACTTGAGTGTTTTACTCTCATTTTACTTTTTATGAAAGAAAACCTGGGCTCCCCTTTGAGGTCCTTTAAGAAGCATCTTTACAGACAGCGACCAAAGAGGGACAGAGGCAGGCTGAACCTGCCCGCAGTCGCTCAGCAGCACCGCTCCCCGAGCCACAGGGTCTCCAGCCCAGGACCACACCGCCGGGGGTGGCTCTACAGCTGTTTGAAAACTGTTATGATTACCTAAACTCTACATCCTGCTGCAACAGGCACAGCACCTTGGCTCTATAGAGGGGCCCTATAATGCACTGTATAATACTAATAAACATGATTGTTATAAAAAGATAAGGTTACAGAACATTGCACTGTGCCAAACTCCAGTTGACTGTAACTTTAAGTTTTGGCTGAGCAAAGAGCCAGAGATTTTAAAATTCAGCAGTAGTAGCTATTCAGAGGGTTGTTCTGGTACTCCTGCCAGGAAAAACTTCGAGTGAAAGGTCTAATTTATCACACACTGGGGTTGCAAACCTGTGCTCTGGGTACCGAGGCAGTTGCTCGTCAGGTTTCAAAAAAAGTCTGGAGGAATCCCTGAGTTCGGAAGTGGCGAGAATTCCAGTTCGCTGTTCTGAACAAGCAGCGTTGCAGTGGGAGGAATGTGCCCTGCCTGCACAAAAAGGATGGATTTGTCCTCATCCTGCTTTGTCATCTTCCCCCCAGAAATCACTGAGAAACAGCCCATTTTTGAGGCAAAGCTTAGGTTATAGAAATGGGGTTTTTTGTACAAAATTCTGGTACAGGAGACTCCTGTGTTGACACAAAGGGCAAACAGTGCCAGGGAGAACACAATTCTAGAATCCTGTGAAGTTCCCATGGACTGAGCTACATAAATTGGGAGCTATTTTATTTTACATTTCCTTTCTCTCCCTCTAGTTATCTTCTTAATTTACCACAGGAGAACTGCTCTGCGTTGCTTTTGACACTCGCTTTTCCTCTTAGGCTGTGACTATAAAGCCTGTGAACCACTCCAGACGTGACATTTTGATAGGAAAGTCAATACACCTTTTGAACCTGAGGAGCTGTCACAAAACACTCGGGCATGATCGAAAAGAGCTCTTCATGGGTGCCCAATAGCACCAGTTGCAGCAGGCAGCATCTTGCTGATGTGGATAAGCATCCACTGGGAACATGCTGGAGACCACCAACTCAATTCACAGAGATGTTGTTTTAATGTTTTTCCTACCCTGGATACCTCGAGATGTTTAGTTAAAGGAATCTTCCTAGGAGTTGTGTGGGAATATGTGCATACCTACAGAAAAACCCAGGCACGATGCATCCCAAATGCTTATCACATGCTAATTAGAATTTCGCTGCAGATGCCAATCAGAAGAACAAGTTAAAGTCATTTAGAAGGAGAGAAGTTAAAAAAAAAAAAGGCATCTGTGGTTTGCAAGGTAGGTGTACTTGACATGTCCTTTTACTAATTCTAATTATAGAGATTCCACAAATGGATGTCAAACACTTTCAGGGTGTTTTGCTAAAAAATTTGTGATGGAAAAAGGAAGAACTCCACCCCAGCAGATCATTTCTTCTTGTTTGTTTTACTATTTTCACTGTTTTCTAACTTTTAGGGTGAGCGAGAAAGCGAAAAGAAAAAAAACCCTTTTGACCTATGTTCAATTGCTGTATGTCCCTCAGCTGAAACAGAAAGCAAACTTCCCCAGAATCTGTTGAATCCAAACATAAACTGGCCAGCACCAGCCTGAGAGTTAAAAGGGAGCAGTAGGAATAATTCCAGTGGCTGGATAGACAAGTCCTTACATTGTCTCTGCAGCGTAGCTCAGATCTGCCTCTCCCTCTGGATCCAAGGGCCATATTCCTACTCACACTCTGGCCCACAAGCTTTTTCCTGACCAAAAATTGCAGCTCAAGATCCTCCTGGGTCCCAGTGCAGCCAACTGCCCTTATTCAGCAGATGGAAAGCTGAAGTATTTGCTCAGGTTCCACTGGATTTGATCAGCCTGATCCAGGGGTTGGCAGATGACAAGGATGAAAAGCACCTGACTGTCACATATCTCCCTTTCTGAAAAGGAACACTTGCTTAGTCTCCATGTGTAAAGAAACTGATGGAGCCACTGCCTTTCCACATGGCTCCCACCCAGATTTATACTAACAGACCTGAAATTGGAAAATCTCTCTTGTATTAAGTCCTGAGGTCTGTCACAATGGGATCTCACATTTAAACAATGGCACCTGTTTGTATCCACACCTAGGGTACTCCTTTAAAGGCTGAACACCCCCCTTTTTGGGTTTTTCCAGGATTTCTCAGCTCCTGCAATGCATCCTGATGTGCTGCCAGCAAAGCCCCAGCTTGCCCACAGCACACTCTAACCCTTGACATACTAATGGCTGGTTTCCTCCCAGGCCAGAACTCAGACCAGGGTCGGTTCCCACCCAACATATTCTCACAGTCTGTTTTATTGGTATGACAAGCCTGGGTGTCTTAAAAAATAAGGACAAAGGGTGATGGCAGCATGTTTACTTAGAAATGACGAGTTTTATTTGCAGCAGGTATGGACAGAGATCATTCCCCTGAACTGTGCATGGCCTGCTAAGAACTAGTCCACACGTTAAACACAAAAAAGGAGGCTATTTTAACTGGAGAACCAAATGATCTGGAGATTCCTTATTAATTGCCCTTGTACAGCTGTCAGCTACTACCAGAGTTTTAACTAGACCACATGAACAAACAATTCACTAAACCCTTTGCCCTCAACTCTTGCCTCCCCATCACCCACTCACCACACACACACACTTCCTTACAGAGGGCATTTCACAGCCTTGTCCAAATCTGGATGCATTCAAACCAAAAACCATCCCTTTCCTTCAAAATAAAGCATCTATAAATGGAATAATCAGCTGCACCAAGGTCACGATCACATGCCCGAGTAAATGGATCAAGCTTCACAGAGAGCAGTGCAGCTGCGTGTGCCTACAGCAGCAGAAAATTTGGGCTGAGGCCCAGATCCTCAAAGGGACTGAATTGCCTCAATTCTATTGAAATAACTTGGGATTAGACACCAAAATACCTTTCAAAATCCAGGTCCAGTGTTCTCTTTTCTCCAACTTAACTAACATAAGCCCAGACAAAATTAGTATTAAAAAATCTTAATGGGCAATTTGAAGTAGTACACTTAAGGGTTATTGCTCTTGACTGACTAATAAACTATATTTTTATTTGCCAATAAAACAATAAGAATAATTTTAGTTATTCTACTTGGAGAAGAAATAATTTCTTCCCTCATAAGTGTTGGCAAATGGCAAAATATGCTATAGAATGCCAGCTGATTCATGTATCAGTAGAGAAATAGTGGAAAAATACCTTAAGCAAACAAAAGAAGCAAGAACAAGTTGTAATATATAGAATTTCAGGGATGCAGATCACAGTTCTCCATCAGGGAGTGATCTGTTAGAGACTGTCAAAAGACACGCATGTGCTGAACTGGGCGGTGGGATTTACCATACGAAGCCAGGAGAGAAGCAGCTGGAGGAGTGGAAGAGTTTTGGCTCTGTCATAGGTAGTTAAGAGCAATGTTTTTGCAAAGTATATGAAACTTTGGAATAATAAGCGATGCCTTTTGCTAAGGTCACCCATCTGCTTTTGCGAGAAACAGCAGTTACACTCTGCACAATGAGAAAATGCAATCAAACTGTGAAAAACCCTGGTTACAGATGCAAGATGGCACAGGCAGCCTTTTCAGAACAGCACCAAAGGACCACTTCACGTACAAATGGCAGCACTGCCCACAGGTGAGCTCCCAGGGAAGCCTCCTCTTGAAACTCATGTTTCCCCCATGGCATGAATTAAAGGCAATAACTCCAGGCTCCCCCGCACTCCCCTTCTCAAGGAGCAATGGCAGGATTAGCCTTTACCAGCCAAGGCTGTTTTCAACACAGAAAAGTTTTCCAGAACAGGCATAGAAACAGATACCAGCCTTTAGAAAGAACGAGAAGGAAGTAACAGAAAACACAAATATTACATCTACCACCATGGGAAAGAGTCAGTGTCACACTGCATATCTTTCTGTCACAATGTTACACTGCTATTCAAAATGACACCCCCTGACTTCTCAATTAATAACAATGATCAGCAGGCTCCAATGAAAATTATTTATACTGAGGCGATGACTTTCCCCTTAGTATCCTTAGAACCTTTTACCAAGAAGTCAGGTTCAGAAAGCATTTACTCCACATACCAGTAAACTCATCTTTGCCCCACCAGATCCTGAAAGTCAGTTAGGGAAAATCTAGCTCTTCAAGCTGGAAGGGACAGCCAGAATCCCACCACACATCTCAAAGTGCCTGTTACACCCATGGCTACAAACAAACACACACCAAAACTGAAATACCTTGTCTGCGGTAGCATCTTCCTACCCAGGCAGACAGCAACCCACCTTTATCAGAGAGACAGGGCTGCAATAGGAAGACAAAACCTTTTACCTTCTGCCTGTAGCTCAGACTGTGCAGCTCCAGGGAGAAACTTACCCCTTCGGCATCCAAACTCAAAGCTGGGGGGGATGTTGCTTGGAGCCTGACTTTTAACACTGCACAATTTGCCCAGCTTGGCCCACTTAATTTCCTGCAAAATTAGTTTAACCTCAAGCAGCTGGCAGGAGGACCCAGCCCAGAGGAACACAGCTGATGGGAATCACAGCATCTTTCACTGGGTACCAGCTGGGATGGGGTTATTGACACCAAAGTGCTGTTAGAATTAGGAAGTCTTTCTTTTTCTTACCCTGCAAGCAATGACAATTTCTTGGATCTTCAGTCATGACCAGAAAGTAGCATGTTTTACCTAGGAAGGATAAAGAAAAAATAAATAAAATGCCTCTGGATAATTCCTGCTGGCATCACTTGCAAAATGAGCAATCCCAGACTGCGAAATTAGATTTAGCAGCTCCGTTCTGGACAGGAGTGTTGGGGGTATCAGTATTTCAGCACTTTCCAACAGTGATAACCAACTAATCTGCTGAAAATAAGATAACTATGTTCATTGTAATGGAGTTTGGTATTGAGAAACGATGCTTGTCCTCTGAGTACAGGAGCTAATCAGAACACAACATACACCTGCAAGTCCCTCTGACTCTACAGCTTTTGTAAAGGTGGATTTCCCATCACTTGGAGATTGTGTTAGGGCTGAGGTTTCCCTCACAAATTTGCCTTTTTTTTTCCTTCAGGGATTTAAAAGAGAGAGGAGGGAGTATCTTTTTCCTCTCTCTTTTAGTGTGTTTTCTTGATGAATTTAGTCATACAAAGATTTAAAGCCATAACATTAAACTTTTCTCTACTGCATTACATAAATGTGTTTCTGATAATTACAACCATAAGCCTGATTGTTTGGGCTTTTGTGATCAGTTATCCAGTGAAAAACTATATGCTCACAAAGGTGTACTAAAATCCATATTTAAGGAACCACAGAGTAAGTTACCTTGAAAAAGAAGTTCATGAGGTTGGTTCTCCGTGACTCCTTCCCTTGCACAGTCCTTTATACCAATAGAAAGTAAGTTCAGAGTGGTTGCAAAATTGTCCCGCTCTCAGTTAGCAGCATTTTGAGCACCATCTTGAAATCAGGAAGATGACAAGATGCACTGCAAGAAAACAGAAAATGCCATGAGGGAGGGGACGTAATGATTTCCACATATGATATTCATTAATCTTCTCCACGGGCTTTGGCAGAGTTACTGTAGTACAACGGTGGAAAATACCAGGCTCCCTATCTCTCTTTTGCACCCATCTTCATCAGCTGAAGCACATGAACAAGGCACTACGAGGCAAATCCATGTACAGATTGTCACTGTGCATGGGCTGATGCACAGTAATTCCTTACTCCACAATAAGTGGGGATGCCTAAGCAGTGGGGATGCCTAAGCAGTGCATAGCCAGACACAACCAGTGCTGAAAGCGCTGGGATTGCCCAGAGATCTGACTTGTGTGCCTCACAGTGACTCATCTATTGGTCTGACCTTCCTTCCTCCTTTCTTTCCTATTTTGTGCTCAGTGCCTGTAGCAGAAGTGTACATTTACAGCTCTCTTGGAAACATGTTTAGAGAAAATGGTAGTAAATGATACTGTAGAAACTATAAATGGTTCCAGAAAGATGGTAACACAGGCCATAGAGTATTTTGGTTAAAAATATATATGGAGCCAGATTGTCATTCGGTGGATTGGCATGGGTCAAAGGAAGTTGAAATGGTGCCAATTCATGCCAACTGGGGAACCGATACCAGTATTTTTGTTGGTAACTAGGTAAAAGAGAGCCAAATGTGATATTTTATGTCCTGGCATTTTTAATTTTATCTTGAGGTTCTGGGGACAGGAAAAATAAAAAAAGCACTGCCCTCCTGAGGTTTATGTTTGTTCAAGAAATGCTTAATATAAAGAGAGACTCATATCATACACACAGAGACTCCCCAGGCTCTTTTGAATCTAGAAAGTACACACGCACGGTATCCACCGAGCCAGGCTGCAACACTTGGGGACTTGTTCTATCAACCTCCTCTAATTAGCTGAATTTAACAAATATGTTGTCGCCAGAGCCAGGATAAGGATAAAGAAATTAGTCCTAACTTTCTGGCACTGATTTCTAACCCTGCTGTTCCCCTGCTGGAACACACTGTTTCAGAACAGCTTGTTACCTGACACCTAATGAAGGAAAATAGACACATATAGGTGGTTATCCAAAGCCACAAACCTAAAACTAGAACAGAACAGACTGGGATTATGAAATTGCATCCAGTTTAGAGAAAAAACCAAGGGTGGCTGCCACTTCTTCAAGCTCTCCTGGGAGTCTGTTGTCTGTGCCAAATATGGGATGTACCCTCAGTAGGTCCCTTGGAGCCATGAAAACTCGAGTTTCCTTTGATGAATTTCAGGTTTCGTTCCTGCATCTACAAGAGAGTGTCAAATCTGTGGACAGACGGATCACAACATGCACTCAGCCTTCAGATCTGGGGACTACACTGGAGAGGGGAGGGCAGGGAACACTCCCAGGTATCATTTGGGGTTAGAATACAGATTTTCAGCAGAATTTCACAATAAATCTTGGTGTAATTGACTGAAGTAAATTTATCTTGTTATTGGTAATCCCCAAGCCATAGGTAAATCTCAGCCGATGCTCTGACCGTGGCTGTCTCAAACGCAGTGTACCTTCTCGATCGCTAGGGCTGGGCTTTAAAATACAACATTAAGAGTGGCCCTTTCCTTTCTTTCCTAGATTATTCCTATATTTCTGTACATTTCTAGTAGGACTGACATCAGTGGCTCGGGATGGAATCACTTCTCTCAAAGGTCCTTGACAACGTTTTGTGGCCAGAAGCCAGCAAAGAGTGGCCACTGCCTCTCTGGTACCCAATGTTGCTGATATTTGGGCTTCCTTTGCCAACGCATCTTTTAATCTCTGGTTTCTCACCGCCCTCTACCAGCTGTCTGTGCCTGCAGTATCATACACTGCAGAAGAGCTACAGAATGGGTTTAATTTGGCACAGAGCAACAGTTGTCCTGGGCCAGAGCCTCAGTGTGGGCTCCTTTGCCGAAGACCAACGTAGGTGAGAGAATTTCACGGCAGATCAGGATTTTGCTGATCAAGAAAGGAAGGATCTTTCATGGGGAGGCTAGCTCATTCAAAAGCTACATGACTTGGCAGCCCAAGGAGCCTTTTTCCTGCATGCTTGTCAATTCTGCTGGCAGCACGCGGGTAGCCGGGTAGTCGGAGCTTGTGCTTCGCGGATTTCAGAGCCCCTGGATGGCTTTGTACTGTGTGCCAAAGGGGGAACAACAGCCTAAGAAAACAAAGCCTGTGCTATCATGCAACCTGGGAGGGATTTAGCCTCCATGTAAATCTTTGCAATGAGCAATTGTGTGAAGGTCACAATTTACATTACAGTGATTGCCCACCGCAGGAGGCACTAGCGTGGTTAACCTCCTTCTCCTTGGCCATCGTATCAGCAGAAACGGGATGGATTAGTGTACGCTGTCACACTGCTCTTTGGGGATCCTGGTTTACATTTCAGTCCTGGCTGGCAAACAATATTCTTGATTCTTCCATGTGAGAACAGGGAAGGCAAGGAACCAGGCAAGGAACAAAGCACTTGCATTTCGAAGCATGAGGTAGATGATTTCTAGTGGATCCTCTATACCCTTAGCAGCCCAGGGAATGCTCTTTGCTACAGATCCTTTGTTGAACCCCTTTCAATTTCTCTCAGTGCAAAGTGTGGGAGTTCACCTTTGGGACTGACCTTTCTAGTCCGCACTGAGAAAAGCATACCTCTCCTGTCCCACTCCACCATCATCTTCCTCAGCCTGCAGAGCAGCAGGTTACAAAGTGCAGAATGCCACCTGCTGGTTTCTGACCTCTGAAGACACTTTTTGGGCCAGCAAGTGAGTTTTAAGAAGCAATTGCCCAGCAGAACTTGCGCTACCAATCAAACCATCAGCCTCCAGTAGCCCTGTTCTCCTAGTTCTTTGCTTCCGTAAATAACCTGCACATGCAGGAGCTGGGTGTATTGCGGACATTTCCTTAGCTTTGAAATCATTGGCTCTTTGAAGCGTTTTATTTTGTAGGAGCAAACCTCTGGAAAGCAATTAGACAAGTGCAGAGAAAAACTGCAGGTGGATTATGCCGGGGAGTTTCTGCATTACCTTTCTTCCCAGCCACACCATCCCTGTCCCTTCCCTCCTCCAAGGACCGCTTGGACATGCTATGTTTAGACCCATGATTTTTGCAGACCTGGTAAACATGTCTTGCTACCAGTGGTGTGGTCTGACTTGACTTTTGAAGGAGATGGTGAAATGAGTTGTGTTTGGCTCAGCCTGAAGGGCTTCCTGGCAGTGACCTTTGGAGGGAGCAGTGAGGATACATCCCCCTGGGAGCACCCGAACGCTGCAGGAAAGGTGATGTTACTCACATTTGTTGGTACTGGGGGTTGTGCAGGATGACACTCATGTTGGAAGCTCCTGGAGACAGGCATAACTTTTTCTGTTTGCTGTGTTTGTTAACAGCCTGGCATCATGACTGCTCATGAACCGGACTCCTAGAACATAAGCAAATACACACAATTAGTAGTGGTCAGTTGAAGATTCAAGTAGACAGTCAGCCCAGAAAATGAAATATTTGTGCAGCTGTTAATTCTCCTCATTCTGTCCCTCACATTGCGCTGCAGATTATGCAATTTGCCGTTTGTCTCCAAAAATACAACTGGATTTCACTGCTGCCGTGTTATCATTACACCATCAGCTGGTACTGGCTGTGTATTAACTGGCCATACCCCCAAAACCCCGGGGACACCTCCATACGCCCCTGAAGCAAAATGCACCTCACCAGGCAAGGAGGACAGAAGGGGGCTTATTGACACAAGTGGGTGCCCGAGGCAGATTGAGATTGACAGGGAAGTGGAGGGGTAAAGGCTGGAAGAGAGATCCGATGTAACTCTGCAATTGCCGAGGCTGACATTTAAATTGCAGGCAGCCATGGGCTCATTCCAGGAGCTGCTTGCGGTTGGACGCAGTTTTGATCATTTAGGGAAAAGCAGGAAAAAAAAAGGGGGAAAAAAAGAAAAATCAAATTGTTCTCGGAAATCATGTTTAATGTAGAAATCTGGTTAATATTAAATTGTAATCTGCAGTTTTCAAGTATACTATTCCTCCAGGAAAATGTTTCCTGTTTGAGGGCCGCAAGTATTAAGGGTTCCCTTATTACATCACTTCCTATGTCAGACCCAACAAGCCTTCAACATGCATTAGTGTATTGATAATGGTAATTTCAAAATGATTGTTTGAAAAAAAAAAAATCTGGGCAATACTCCAATCATATGGATCAATTTAGCTTTAGAATAATGGGGCCAAGCTGGTATTTTTGACACTGTATCCAAACAGTACTTCCACGAGAGGTGTTCTCCACTGCAATTCAGTCTCGGGAGCATGTAGTGTTTGGCCACCAATTTTACAGCACCAGGTCGATTTATTCACTGCTAAACCGAGTTTGCAGGCAGAATTCCCCTTAAACCCACACAAATTGCAAATTGATAACTGTGCATGGAATGAACATTATGCACCCAAGTGTAATAATTTATAATAATAATAATAACCCACAAAATATCTGGACACTTTTACAGAAACATAGCAAAAACATATATTACAAAAAAACCCCCAACCACTAATAACCAATTCTGCCAGCAAACAGTAAAGACACAACCCAGCCAGCCTCACGAATTATGAGGAAGGAATTTTTTGCAGGAAGACACCACTTAGGCTTTCTGTAAAATCCTGATGGAAAGAGCTTTCCAGAGCTGTTGACAAGAACAGAAGATGGCCAGAACCCTGCTTTTAACTCTGTCAGGTTTAAAGATTGTCAGTGGTTCAATATTTTAGTTATCACAACGTGACCCATGAGTCTTTGGCAGAAATGTTCATAGGTCATGTCATGGTTATTTGAAAACTAACTGGTACAGGAACTTTTTGGAGTAACATTGGTTGGAAGTGCTCATGGGAAACATCATCTAAATACATCTCTCATTGTGAAAAAAGAGCAATTATTGAAAATTTCAATTTGACATTTCTTTCAAAGTCCAAAAAGTCCAAAAACATGTATCGAACTATAGAACAAGAAAATGAAACTCAAACCAAAATGTTTCTGAGCAACGTAAATGAAATGTTTTAGTTAACTGCAGTATGTACTGACTTGAAGAAGTTCTTATATTGTCTGAAGACAATGAATTTTTGGTGGTGTACACTTGGAATTACAATGATTTGCTCCCAAGCATCATCGTTCGGCAGAAGTCACTGCTCAGTTAGACAGGGAAGTTGTCTCCTAAACTGTAGCTCTAGTTCCAAATACACTTCTGTGTAAACTAAATCACTGTAGTCAGGTGACTTCTTTAATCTTCAACTTATTCTCCTTAAAAAGGTTAATGTTCTCATCATATTAGATGATTATTCTTTTTGATAAGTAACTTAGTTCACTATGAAACCCTCTAGACCTTAAAATAGCTGTTTATAGGTCTGTTGTCTCTTTGAATGGACAGTTGTATCACTTGATGAAAACCAGTTTTAGTGCAGTATTTAAATATAGCTCAACTTGCATCACCTGCTCCTAAATTCTGACTTCTTCTTTAAACAGCAACCTGCTATTGAAGCAGAACACGATCCTGATTTTCACAGAGCACCAACCGGAGTGAGTTGCCTTCTGTAGGATTTCAGTGGGCACCAGCACAACCCTTACCCTTCCCAAAGATTACTGCTGAATGTCATATGTCCTGAGGTACATATTGATGTTAAATCCAAACAGTATTAATAAACTGGTATTTATTTAACTCTTAAAGCTAATCTTAGCGCAGCAAGTGATAAAATCAACTAGAATACCTATAGTTCTGCAAAGTGTAACGTACGTTCTAAACTTGTCAAATTCTTCCTTTTCTTAGTAAGGAACACGTGTATTTTTAACATACTCAAAAGTGTCTAAACCATGTGTTACGTATTAGAAAACTGATCAATTTTCATACTGTTCAAGATACACGGCACCACACATTTTTAAAGTATCATCGGAACGTAGAATTCAAATGCAATGAAAATGGATCAGTTCTGTCGTACCGTGAATGTGCTGCACTTTGCATATATTACTCTATTTACCTGTATATAAAGAGATGGTATCAAATATTTACACAGATTCTTTCCCCTCTACTAACACTGAAAAAAAAAACAGCCCTTTTTCTTTAGAGCTGAGGGGATAAGGAAAGAGGTGACAAATCATCCTTTCTCTAAGCTCTGTCCCCTGATGTAATTCTTTTGAAATCTATGGAAATTGAAAAAATGCTGTTGTACTGAAAACAGGCTGGGAATGAAAATACCTTCTCCTCTCACTAACAGCAGATAAATAGAGAAAATTAGTTCAGAGCAATGGGTCAATTTTTCTGCTGACATAACTTCATTGGCTTCAAAATTCGGGTCTGGAGGACCTGGCCTTCTTCCTCACAAACTAACATAAAATCTGCAGTAACTGCACAGACCAAACCGGACTCAGTTCCCCCGATGCTCCTATCAACATGTGCAGCAAGATTCATCCTGCCGAGGACAAGCGAACTGGACGAGAGCAAAACCCCCTCAGAGGGGTCAGTCAACCCTCTGCATTTCAGACACTCCAGATTTAGATGAGCCTGAAGTTAATTCAGAACCAGCGACTAAACCGCTGCAAATCGAGGTACTTCCATCGAATTCTGCAACTCGAGATTTGGCTCCTGGCCCACGCATGGAGATTTATACCAGGGCTAACAGAAAGCAGACTTCATCCTTCCCGCCACCCTCCTGTTTGTCCGTCTCCCTCCTGCTAGCGCAGGACAGCTCTGCAGAGTAAATCACGCCGCCGGCCCAGCCTCCAGAGCTGCAGCTTGTAAAGAGGCTTTTGCAGACTAGCAGAGTCATACCCTAGAACAACAAAATCCGTTGGCAATAAGAGCAGAGAGAAAGCGGCTCATTTTTCAAGGGCTTTCCAGCCTGCTTTCTGCTTCGGCTCCATCCAGGAGCCAGCCTCGCAGACTTACCAATATTTTCATAATTAACTGACCAGAATTTTCATAATTTGTAAACACAGTAAAATAGCTTTGAGACAGAGGGTGTGCAGTCAGAGGGAGTGTGTGTGTGATCGGGGGAATGGTGCTGGGGCGAGGGGCAGGAGGGGGACGTTTCCTCAGGCAATTTACATTTGACTCAGGAAATCTGGGAGGGTGCCCGCTGCAGTTAAGTGATCAGGCTCACGACTCAAAGCGATTTTTCTTGAAGTGTCACTGCAACACACAACCACCATGTGTTCTTTCTTGGCTCGGGTTTCTGTGCTGATGCTCCAAAACTTGGACGGGTTGCTCCAGCCTGCCCGGTTTTCATCCATTTGCTTCGGCAGGGAAGACAAAACTGCGTTTTGATGCATGTGCGAGGGCTCTCCTAGCCCTCCTCCTCCTCCTCTCACTTCCACACGAAGGGGCCCTCCCGAATTTTGGGATTTGGACAAAACTGCAAGGAGTCAATGCACGACAAGGTCTAGGATGTGTGTCTCTCCAGGAGCCAGAGGCGATGTGAGGAAAGGGAATCGAAAATTTCAGAAGCAATCCAAATCGCATTTGCCAGACTCAGCCACCTCCTCTGATCTGCCAGCTCCTAACTGAAAACGATAGGCCTGACTCTGCGTTGTTCTGCACTCGGATTTATCCCTTATGCTGGGGTTCAACGGGTGCAAAATGCTTCAGCTCAGAACTGCACCCACACGGGGACCCCTGGGCTTGTGAGAAGGGCAACAGCCATCAGAGCATGAGCAGATATCGTGTCTGATGGCTGTTAGTAACTGTCAGTCCCATCGTGCCAAAAGAGGACACTAATTCAGTGCCGGTTTTAATCCTTACCACCATCTGGATTCTAGCTGGAGGCCACCCACCCAAGCACTGGCCAGCTCATATATTGCTTAGCTTAGATGATTTGATGTGATCATGACCTGAGGCTGTATAGCTGTCACAGGGGAAGAAATAAAAACCAGCTTCGTTTACAGAACTGAGTTCAGTTTCAACTCCCAGTAAAAAACCAAAATAAAACCCCAAAAGAATTTAAAAATATAGTAATTTTGAGAATTGCAAAGTCTCCTGTGACTGACAGCAACTTCTACAGGGCACACAGTAGTGATTTATGTCTTGCAAAAGGCAGCTGGCATGGCTGAAATCAGAGCCAGGGCTACCCTGACCACCGCGATCGCAGCACTGCCAAGTCAGCATACCGCTGACGCGCCAGGTCCCGACGCATCCATCACCTTCCTCTTCCCCATCTTGGGTTTCTCCTCTTGGCAGCTGGCAGCACGGCTGCAACGCAGTATTATGGCAAAGAGGGATGCTGGACATGCTTGGCAACAATGAGTGACTGACCTGGCCAGGGACCCGGTTCAGGCCACGGACTGGGGGTGAGGTGCTAGAGGCAGTGGTAAGTAGAAAATGGCACATGCTGACCTTACTGCATGGGGAAATGCCTCTGAAGAGGCCAAGAGCCAGCAGCACATGCTTGTGGATGGAAGGACCATGCAACACTGACTTCTCTGCTGTGGGAGTTTTTTCAAAGGATATGGTTTTCCTAGGCATGATAAAGCAGGACCGCCTCAAGACACTGAAGGGTAGACTTGTCCTGGTACATCTCAACTCCTCTGTAGCCAAACTCTAATGTTCCCCATCTGCTGTGTGCTGGGGTCACCTGGACTTCTCTTAGTCCATCCTTGCAAGAAAACTCCTTATTTCGTACTTAGGGTCTCAACTAGATCTCACTAACGCACCTATCCCTGTCTTGCGGAAGCTCTCCCCTTTTGCAGTGCTAAGTTCTGCGCAGCTCAGCTACGGTACGTTCATCTTCACCTACTGACCTGCAGTGACTAGTCTCCTAATTGAGCTGTCCTAATTAGGTGTGTAACGCGGCACGGTGTACGTAACCCTCAGACTTTATCAGCCTGGGTGGTTACGGATCTACCAATGCCAGGGGGAAAGGGCATGCCTGCATGCTCTCCGAGCCGGCCGGATACGAGCCAGCTCCAGTCTAGCTGCCTTGTAGCTGCGTTAGCATGGCACCTCGCCCAAACTAATAAGTCCCGTGGAGAGGCACCATGTTAACATGGCCATAAAGCTTCCAGATTGGAACGGCTTCACGGAGAGGTCTGACGAGGAGCCCAGGTCTGCTGAGGAGCCCGGCTCTGTCAGCACTGGAAGAAGCAGACCTCTTTTTTGTTGCCGTTTCTCATTTTAGAATCTGGTTTCAGCTGAGGCAGAAGACCTGCCAGCTTAGGTACGCCCCTTAGCATGGGGCAAAGGTGCTGCCCTGGTAGCACCCGCCAGCACAAACTGCTAGGTGTTGGGTGGTTTTGCCTCCTGCCTTCCATGCAGAACGCACACAAAGTCCTGCATGTGCTTGTGTGCGCAGGCACACATGGACACACACGCGTTGGGGTCTGATTTGCTCAGTTTTGAAAGCAACCTGGAATAATTTGGCCAAATTATAGAATGGAACTCCATGTCCTGTTTTCTTGTGATTTTTTTTTTTTGGTCTTTCATTAAATGAAAGATAAATGGCAGATAATGACTCACTCATCTTGATCCACCTTATAAGCCCCACAATCAAATCTTATTGCAAAGGCATCTAAGGTATGTAGTGCTGAAGAAAAGTGCTTGTCAGGAGGGATAGAGAACAAAGGGTACCTGGAGGTTAGTAAATGTTTTTCATGGGTCCTGTAAGCTGTGGTTTCCTCTATTGGGGGTGTTATATACTTTCAGCTTTCTAGCTCCTCTGTCAGACACCCAACCAAACAAGGGAGTGATTAGCAGAGCTCCCTTGTTGAGGCTATTGTTGTAGGTATGGTTTTAATACACCCACAGTTCTTGGCACTGACGTTCATTTTCTGACTCCAGGAAATCTTGAACTGTTTATTGATTCAAAGGCAAGAAATAGAACATTGAGATGGAGCTAATTGGCTGGAGACATAATCTGCAAGTCACCCAAATAAATATTTCCATTAATTGAGATCCAGTTTTGTGGGAAGAAAAAGTAGCCTGGTTTAGTAGCGATAATTTCTTGCAAATCTACATTTTATTAGCTTGTTTTTCCATGGACAGACCCTTAAGTGCAGGCTTAGTCGAAGATACACCTATGTGACAACACCAGATCCAGGTGCCCACAGTTTGCCTGCTCTGGCACCGACGAAGGCTGGCCTCGCTCTGAGGAGGGGTGGTTAGTCTGTCTGTGACATTTCAGTGTTTGCACAGGAACACAGCCTGCAGAGATCTCTGGCCCTGGCAACCTGGCTGCTTTTTTCTGCCTATGAATGGTCCTCAGTGATAGACGGGATAGGATGTCCCTCAGATACCTAAACCGGGCATTCGCTGTCCCAATGAGTCACGCAAGCCTGCGTCAACCCCTAAAGCACATTCTCTGCTATGCTGGACTCTCTGGCCTTTTTAAATGTTGCCCTTCCATGCTTAGAAATATCCATGGGCTGCTGCTTTGCTTCACCAGAATTTTGCAAGAGGCAGACACGATCTCAAGCTGATTTGGGGAAAACGGAGCCCATGCTTTAATAAGCTTGTTGTATGACCTGGGAAGACGTGCTGCAAATTGATGTTAGCGGGAACTAACAGACCCTCTGTCCTCTCTCTACATCCTCCAGTAACTGGCACCTGACAGAAGGAGAGGCTTTGGCCCCCTGTTCCTCCTTCCCTTCAGTGTTCACTTGTCAGGCAATCAGAAGGACGGCAGTGATCCAAAGTACTCGGAAGAGAAATAGGAATAAAGACAGAGCAGAGAGCAATATTTATAATGTTTCGTTCTTTGGAACAGCAAGGGCTGGGTTATTCGCATGAAAGCTCTTGCACTGGAAACACTGTGCTGGCTAAAATATCTCTGCAACCCTTTTCTAATTAAAAAGGACTCCTCTCTTCCCTGCCTCTCATTTTACAGCAAATTAGATATGAAATCAGATCTGCTTTCTCTGCTTCTCTGAACTCTAATGACAGCTTACCATTGAGAAACATTTTGTTTGGGCCTAGGAGAGAGGGCAGAAGCCAAGAACAGTCATCACAGTTTGAAATACACTGAGAAAGGTTCAAGAAACTCCCTCACTGCTGCAGCAACAAGACCAACGCATGCCACAGTCTGAGAGCAGAGCCTCGGGTCAAGGAGGAAAGCAAAAGAGCTGGGGATTGAGAGGGGAACCGCTACCTGTGCAAGTGAATGATGATGCAGACTAAGGTGTGCAGGGTACATTAAGGCAACCAGAATTTACCTGCTTCTAGTCTGGACAAGAACAGATCTACGTCTTGCTGCTTGTCATGGAATATCAAGGAGATAGATAGACAAAACTCTTCATACTTAATATTCCATGGAAAGCAAAGACAATGAAAATCTTCACTGTCTGTGCAAAGAGACAGGTCTTCTAAGAGTACAAACCCACAGGCCTGCTTTAATGTCACTGGAGCAACCTCAAATCCTCATCTTCTCTAGAGGATAGGTTTGACTGACCCCAGAGTAAATGGAGCCTGGGAATTCTACAGAGAAACCTTGTCAGGATTAAAAAATGAGCCCATCTCACAGTATGTTATGAACAGAATAAAAAAACATTACTGCATCTTTTCAGGAGCCTTGGTAAAGAGCCAGTGCTGGAAAAAAAGTCTTGATTTCAATCAGCTCATAGAATAGGAGGATGAAAAAGCCCTTTCCTCCCTGCCTACACTGCTGCTGGATGCAATGCAGTACAGGGTCCTCTGCATCATGTCACAGCACGGGGAGACCATGGCTGTGGGCTATATCAGATCAGAGTGACCCTATGAGGTACACTCCCTTACGGATCTGCTCCATCTGCTGTGCCCCTGAGTTCACTCCCTCAGTTCTACCGGAGAAATCCCTTAGGGTACACAGACCTACCTTTGCCGTAAAGAATAAAACCAGCCCGGGAATGCAATGGCCTGTCTAATCCTGTTATTTTATTTTTTCCCAAGTGCAGAAGTCCTCCATTGTTTATCAGTGTTTGATAAGCTCATACTGTAATTTGCCAATCACAAAGGACTGGCAGAAAGGGAAAGGATTTGACTGACTCTGAAAAACCAAGGAGTGCCCCTTTTAATCTCTCTGCCATTCTTCCGGCATCCCTGAAAGGCAAATACTGGTGGCTGGCGATGACTGATGGGCGGTGGGCGATGGCAAGATGCCCCTGAGCCAATCAGCAGGCCAAAGGCTCAGCTACACCTCTGAAAGTTAAGCAATCTCACTAAATTGTGTGTGATAAAACTCTAATCTACTGGCTATAAAAACCTGGTCAAGGGAATGTTTTGGCACAGTCGTTGAGTAAGAAGATAAACAAGATTGGAAGAGATGGGGAAGTTTCTTGTTTAGCTTCTAATCACCTTTTACCCTCAAGGTTTAATTCCAAGTCCAGTCTGAAGAAAGACATTTCTTTTGCCTGTTGAAGTCCCCCAGTTGCATTGCTGAACATCACATCAGAGAGCCTGAAACTGAGTGTAGGAATAAAAGAGTACGTGCACACGCTCGTGCATGCACACACACACGTGAGCTGGTCATTGTTTCAGTGGAGAGCTCTGCAGAGTCAGGCTTTCCCCGAGAAACCAAAAGTTCAAGACAGATGCACCAACACACTGGCAATTTCAACACACCCCGGCATCAATCTCTCTTTGAGGCCTGTGCACCCACTCTGGTTGGTCCCCAACAACCAACTACACCTGGAGCTACTGAAACAGGAGAAAAGCTATGGGACTTCTTGGGGAATATACCCCATATCAAGGCCTGCAGCAGCGTGGGCAGGGAGCAGACTGAAAGGCAGGCTGGGGGAGCTGGAGGGTAAGAGGGTAGAACCCCTTTGAACCCCTCCAGCGCACTCTTACTGCTGCTATCTACCTGAGAAGGTCCTTCACAAATCAGGTGAAGGATACAATCCTGCAGGCTGTGCACCCTCTGAGTCCACACCTAACCATGATTGCTACCAGGATGCAGACCTTGATGCTACTGGTCCTCCTGCAAATCTGTTGCCTTGCGAAGAGACAAAAGTCATTCTCTTTTCCTACTTCTTAGCCCCGTGATCTGCCGATCGACCAAGCTGGATTGCAGCACGTCACACTACAGTCTTGTACGGGCACTGCTGAATCACAGAAACATGCCAAAATCAAATAACAGCAATAACAGAAACAATAACAAACATTCATTTGTATGCTCTAGGGTAAGAGGTCCCCAAATGCCTCAACAGAAATAACTAAAAATCAAAATTACAATAAACAAAGGCAATATGCTTATAAAAAAAATATCCCACTTCGAGCGCTCCTACCACTTAATCCCATCTGTCAATAACACAGCTGCACTGCAGGGACTGTTCGGCATCTTTCTTTATTTTTCTAGGCATCCTGGCTGCGCGTAGCACATTAAATGACTCAGAGTTCCAACAGGCGATTTTGAAAGTCACTCTCTGTGGCTGCTACATGTTTGCTTTTCTCTTGACCTCACCACTCATATCTTGCTGTTGTTGCAAAACTAATACATGGGCTGGATCCAAAAAAATGGAAACTGCACTCCCTTCAGATTCTTGCATTTCTGAAAAAGTCCTTCCTGCTTCCTGTTTGCACTCTCGGCGGTGTTTCCAAAACAAAATTTCCACTGCCTTTGAAAAACACAGAGCCATGCTGAGCAGGAATGCAGGCTCCAAGTCAGTGGCACATCCAGGACAACCCAAGAGCGCGATGTGCTCGTAGCAAGGACTGGAGGCTGAAATTTTGGGGTTTTGCATAAAAAAAGAGGCTTCAGGCTTCCAGTGTCTTTTGGATGCGGGTGAGATGGATGGAGCTCACCAGGCTACGGCACCTATCTATCCTCTGTACCAGCCTGTCTGCCATGAACAGCTGCTATTTGGCTATACAGGAGCGGGACAGATGTGGACCTTTCAGCCCTTGCGTAGCGTTAGGACCCAAGTTAAATGACCGTGCAGGCTTTCCCCATAGCAAGTACAGTAGTAGGGTTTACCCAGAAGCCTGAGGAGCAGCTGGTTTCTGCAATCCTTTTAGAACCAGTCTTTGATGAGACTGGCAGCACAGACTGATGGGGATTGCTGAAAAACAAAAGGGATGATTCTGTGAATCCCAAAAGGAACCAGACTGGACTGAACAGAGTAATCTGCAGAGGAATTTTCAGCAATATCAATAACCTGGGGCACTGAGGAGTTGCAAAACAGCTACAAGAGTCAGGAGACAATCTGAGTTAAATAATGAGGATCTTTTAGTTCTTTTTATACAGTGCCTGACTCATCTGCCTCTGGGATAATACCTTCTCTTCAGCCTTTCCAGGTTAACTTGAAAATACTTTGAAACACCTCCGACTTTATTTTCAGTGAATGCTTGGACCCTTCTGTACACAGTTGACTCCTGCAGTTGGGGTGTGAGAGGACTTCTACAGCTTGTGTGAAAGCACCAATACCCTGTCACGACTTCTGCTGATGAGGTTGCGGATAATTAGAACAGAACTGGAGGGAAACAACCACGTAACTTACTCATCCCCGTTTCCTACACATGGCAACAGATACTACAGCCCCCCAAAACCCCAAATCCCTGCTGAGATGAGGAGAGTTTACAGTATAAGGAGATGAAGAAGTCTCTGTCCTGGCTGCAAATATCAATTTCTACTTTTGTTCATTCAACATTTACCCAAGGCTACCTAATTCAGAGTCATGATGTGAACTGTCCTCTGCAAATGGAAAAGTTTGCTTTCTGACAGCTGCTGCCCATCGAAACTGAAGAATACTGAGGTCACAGGACCGTGACGGGATCAGCAGTGGTGTGTTGCTCCTGGACTGCTGCAAGTTGGGCCGGTTTTCCTGTCCCTTTGCCAGGGCTGTGAGGAGTGCCACCTGCTCCATCACGCTCCATCACCAGCTCTCGGCACAGACAAGGCAGGCAAAGGCCCAGGACAGCAGACTGTTTGGAAAGAGAATTATCCATGGCTCAGCTACCTGTTATATCCTTTTGATAGTCTTGGGAAGCTCAGACAGCTGCTGTGGACAGATGGGTTAAAGGAAACCATGGTGGGGAAGGAGACTATCCCTGTCCCCATCTCTCACTCTTCTGGCAATAACAAGCTCGAGGCTTTGGAGCTCTCCCCCAGTTCATTGTCCTGATTCTTTTTCCTCACTGATCCATTTCCCTTTGAAGGCTGGGACAATCTGGGCTTGCTTCTGGGGCAGCCAAATTTAAATCTCCCTGAGCTGCTGAGAAGCCTTGAGCTGGCTCTGGATTCCCCTCCTTGGTGCCTCTGTTTTCTTAATGCTCTTTTATCATTCATTAGTTTTGTTCATTAGATGAGAATCTGGTGAGTCTTTAACTCAATTGGCACAAAGATGTCGAGATTATTAAACGGAATATCATTACCGCCATCTCCGCAGGTATGAAGCAAGTCAGCTGAAACTGGCTGGGGCTTTTGAGTGGATCAGTACATGGAAATTGCAGACACCTGGGCCGTGCAAATTATGCACGAACTCGTTTTACAGCTTCTGTTGATGCCAGATGAAAGTTACTTGGACGCGCTAGAGATCTGCAGGTGATGGCTTATAATGGCAATAGAATTAAGTGTGGCTAGAAGAAAACACGATTACACTTCCAACGTCCAGGTAGGTCTTTGCTTTCTCAATACTGTGGTAGCTTATCTTGAACACCTCATTCTGTAATTTCAGGAAGAAGAAGGTGTCTAAATTCTAATGTTTTTCTGTTTTGTTTTCCTGGTATCATTTTTTCTTTGTTAAAACTCAAATATCTCTTTCACAACTAGGGATCTTCTGCAATTACAGTGTCAGTCATCATTAGCCATATTACCTAGATTTCGTAATTTGTGCCTGGCACCTGGACTATATTTGCAAAATGTCATTTTGTATTTGCTCAAATACTCACAGAAATGTATTCTGTGGTGGATACCAGCCATACAGTGGTTACAAAGAAGTCTGGTCTAAGATATGCACTTGCTTTTATGAAAAAAAGTTGAAACAAAACCTTGCAACTTTTAAAACACCCCTCCACATGTTAAGTCTGTAAAGAAGGGAACTGACTTGCCTGTACTGCAGAGAGGAGGAACTGAAAAACAGAGATTTAGCCACTTTACTCAAGTCACATGCAAAGTTTGTAACTGAGCAGAGGATGGAATTCAAATCTACCATGTCCAGTGCTGCTTCCCTTCCTGCAAGAAGGGTACCAAAAGTTCACCTTTCTTTCCTTGCCATTTTAAAATCTTGTTTCTACCTGGTGAGAATAAGGTCTGCATGGACAGCGCTGCACACAGATAGCTGCCGGTCAGCCAGGCTATGGCAGAACGGTTGTGTTGTGTGAGTGAGAAGTACCCACAAGTTTCAGGACTTTTATACCCTTAGAGCAGCTCTAGAGTGTACAGATGTATTTCAGTGCAGTTGTTTTTCCCTTGCTTTAAAGAAACCACATCTCCATCATGCTTTTATCACAGCCATGCACAAAAATAACGGGTAATTCCCTCTTTACCTTCACACTTTGAGATGTGTCCTCAAACTGGCGTGGCAGAACCAGGGATGCAAGGGCAGGAGAGCAGTGTGGGTAGAAGTCTTTGCACATGGGAGGCAAAACATCTGCAATAAACAAAGAGGTTTCAGAGTTACCCATGGATTTTCTGGGCAAAGGGAGTATTCAGGGAGATATTCCCTAAGGTTACTTACAGCATTGCTGAGCCTTTTCTCCTCACAGTAAGCATGTGGTATTCAATTTGGTGTTTCCTTGGCCACCTGTGATTTGAGATTAAGCATCATTACAATAATTCACTATGTTCTGTGCAATCAGTCAACTATTTTGTTTTTCCTCATTCTTTTACGTCTACCTCACTGCACCGAGGTGCACACAAAATCCTTATCACAGCTGGGTTATCCATCTTATCGGTGGGTTCAGACTCGCCATGGCTGCCACAGACTATGGCAATGCACTCAGGAGGGTCATTACCCTGCTATATGTCTGCCCTTCATATGCTGGGCAACACGGTGGAAGAACAGCTCAATAACACAGCAATGAGTGGCATGTAAATGCAAACAGAAAGAAGATGCAGAGTCAGCACATAGGGAGCCCTGTGAGGATTACAGAACTGGTCCAAGCAGTATAGACCAGTGATAAATCCCTATCTTTTCTTTCAAGTTGAGCATTAGCAGCTGGCTTGATGCCAGATTTGGTATCGGTTCTCAGATGTGTTTCCCGCAATCCCTAGTCTGTAACCTTCTGTGTCGTTAACCATTATTTCTGATAGATGTCACTGCGTGGTGTTGCACAATTCCCATCAGGATCACTCGCACCAATTCAGGAAGAGGAATTGGTTGTTAAGTAACTGTTAGCTCTGTCCTCTCTTAACCTGGTGTAAATTTCTCACCGTGCAACATGGAATTCACGCCCCTATGAAGATTAACATGAAGACAAAGCTATTCCTCTTCTCTTTCTTGCCCAAAGACTATCAAAAAATTGCAATACACTTTCCAATGTCCCTTTTCTTTTACCTAAGTTATTGTCTCCCCTGATGACTTTACCAGTTTTCCCCTCCGGTTTTGAAAGTCGATTATGAATGACCTGAGAATTTCACTTTCATTGGAAATGTTTTATGTGGCAAAAAGATGATCATCTTAATTTGCACCTAGGAGACGAAGTCATGCTGATGTGTGGGGTCATCTGCCTGGTCCTGTCTTCTACAATTTGACATGCTGTGGTTCTCACCCACGGGGTTTCTGAACGCAGCCTTTTTCTAATCAACAAATACCCTCATTTTTGAGCATCTCCTGACGGCAAAGGGAAACACCTCGGTCGTTCCTGGCTCTGAAGCCTCCACCTTGCTGCAAGCACTGGTCGTGACGTGCCTGTGACCCAGAGGTTCCTTGTGCCCATGTCTGAGCTCAGATGAGAGCCCGTGCTGGAGTACCCCGTGCCCTTAGCCATGTAGTCACCCTGTACATTAATGTTGAGCAAAGGAGAAAAGCAGAGATTCAATCCATGTTTATTTTGAAATAATCTCTGGAAACATAACATGATAGCAACTCCACTAACTCCTTTCCTTTTGGCAGTTGCAGCTCTTCTCGAAATAAACAGGTAGGTTACAAGCCTCGGGGGGATTTTAAAAACCACTTGTCCCTCAATCATTTTTCCACTTTCCAGCTACTACACAGTACAAAAAGACTTAAATGATATTTATGTTCCTGTAGACTTGGCAGCATGGGTCTGTGTTCATAATGGGCTATGTTTTTGGGACTTGGGGAAGGGGGGAGAAATTTCCACTCATTTTGTATAATTATGATATAGAAAATATTTGTAGATCATGTTTTTGGACCGTAACTAATGTGCTGTTCAGTCCTGCCTCCTACGTGAGCCTAACACATTTGCCCTAACAGGGGCTGCGGGGTGTGCAGAGTGGGATATTTACACCCTGATGGCTTTTTCAGTGACATCATTGAGCAGCCTCAAGAAGTTGCTGCTTTGGGGCTGTTCTTCATCACCCGGTTTGTTTGGAATTCCCTCTGCCACAAAACATAAAAAAACCCCAAGGCACCAAGGAAAGACACATCCCTAAAAATCCTCAGCTCACCCACATGCAGTTTTTAAAAATGTCGTCCTGGTTTCTGTTTTCTGGCATGTGGGGTAGTCAATGGTGGAAATCCCCAGGGAAAAAGCACGCACGGCTACCTGGGGTGGCCACGTTTAAGTAACGTTTACATCTCGTGGAGTGCGCAGCTTGTGGGTACGATTTTGGTGACCCTGCTGCTGCGTTTTCCTGAGTTTTGAACAATGTATATAATCCTCATTTGTCTGACAGTGCAATGGGAGAAATGAGGTGTCTTGTGTTATAGGGTTGAGGACTACAGGATTCATTAGCTGGCATTCAGAAGGGGTTTCCAATGCAAAGGCCAAGTCCTGGGAATGGCTAAATGGTTCTCCTCCTCCCCTCTCAGGACACACTTTTCACGGCCTGTTCCGGCACTGTGATATTCTGCTGGAATTCCTCATCAGCTCCTACCACTGGGCCACTGCTAGCTCTTATTTGCCATCGGGCAGGGAAAAGAGATGCTGAGTTGATTCCAATGTGCACCTGAACACAGAACAGACTGAAGGCTCCCCTCCAAAATGAAGCACCTTTTTATCTGTAGACATCTCTCAGGGCCTGTCAGCCCTCCCTAGCCTGTTTCTTCTGACTCCCAAACACAAAGAGAAGAGAAACTGGGAACTCCAAGGCAAAGTAGACAGCTTTCTCAGTTTTCTCCATTCAATTAGCAATGCCCACAAATCCCGTCCATCTGATTAAATCCATAAAAATAATATCTTCCCACCCAACCAGGTCGCCATGCCCCCAAAAGCCCTAAATTAAAATAAACAGTTCCAGGCTCGACTTTTTTTTTGTTCATTGTAACCATCCTAAATCAGTGGCTCCAGCCTCTCTCACTGGCTTCTGTAAAAATAGTTCTCCTTTACTGCTAAACCAAGGCTTCTTTATACAGCCTCTGAGTGCACAAATGCTGCTCTTATTTACATAGAGAAATTACAAACAGGCTCTTGATTCTTTGATCCTGTGTATTCAAACAGCCCCGGGCTTCTGCTGATTCTGGCTACAGGAATCAGGTGCGTGGTAGTGGGTTTTGCCCTTACTATGGTGCAAAGAGCTCCGATTTTAACAGTCACAGCGCCTATTTGGGCATAAAACCTTGGGAAGGAGAAAAGCTCTCTGTCCCTCTCCTACCCCAGCGCTCTCAGGACACTGAACATTGTTCACCTTTTTTTGGCACCCAGAAATGGATGGGTTCCTGTTGGCCATCAGACGCAGAGCTGTGCCCAGTTCTTGGCTGATGTGGGAGGCAAATTAGTTTTTTGGGATGCATCTCACCTGTAACTGGTTTATTTAACTTAGGCATTGGTATAACCCCTACCCTGAGCACTGAATGACAGTATTCAGGGGTTCACTGGCAGCTTGGAAACCCTGCAGTCACAATGCAGCATTAAAAGGAAGGCAGGCAGGCTTTGCTCTTCATTAAATGTGTCATGCAGGTATGAGAACTGGAACAGTCAACGGGCTCCAGGCTGTGCACTGGTGTGGTACTTTGGTTCTTCTACAGCACTGGCATGACTGGATCATCCCAAGCTGCCAGTGGGGCAGCAAAGGGAGCCCTGGGAAAGAGAACCATGAGAAAATGTGCCCCTCAGAAACTGCTGTGCAGAGGCTTTTGTCTTTCTACACAATTGTTAAAAATTTCATTTCATTTTCCACTTGAAATATTGCTGGAATACTTAAAACAGAGCCACCAAAATGGAAAAGGAGAGGGGACTGCCACTCTTTGCCATTTTATCTCCACTTTTTAGATTCAAAACATATTTTCAGTGTCAAAGACTGGAGGATGAAGCCAAGATAAGAATAATTGATTTCTTAACTCTATTTTTTCCTAAACTTTACTCCAGGAAGAAGGAATTTAGGGAATGTTCCCCAATCTGTAAAAGCAGGGGTATCTTTTTAATTTCTAAATCCCAAGATGGATGCAAATACCTCATCAAAATGAAATTTGCGGTTGATGCACCAAAATAATTTTTTTCTCTGCTTAACCTCCACCTCTACAAACCAGGCACTTAATCAAGATGTAGCATTTTCCTTAAGAACGGGGAAAATTGTGATCACAGGGAAATTTTCTACATGTTTGCCTGGACATATTTCAGCTGAACCGTTGCAGCCTCTTCCTCCCAGCGCAGGAGCAGGAAGCAGAGCAGTTGGGGTGTGAGGCCTGACTGCTTAGCCTTGCTGGGGTCTCCTGTCACAGAGGTACCTCTGACAGCATTGCTCAAGGTCAGCCTGTGCTCCGATACTTGGGTTGGAATAACGTAAGATTTCCCGATGCTTAGCTGGGATAGCTACGGCCAGAGGAAAAGATGCAATAATGCTGCTAAGAAAAGGTGAGGCAGAACAGTAAGCAATGGAAAAGTCCATAATATCCACAAAGCGCTTCCTTGCAGGTTGTTCCAGCCCTTGCTTTATTGCTTTGCTGTCCCTTTTGCTGGGAATTTTGTCCATCGCAGGCCCCCCGGGAGTTTCGCCTGAGCGTGGGAGGATGGAACAGCAAGCAGCGCTCTGCAAAAATGTTTCTTTGCAAGGTTTGGTGATGATCTTGCTGCATTGTGCAGGGAACGTGAGCTCTTATCACCTGGCCTTGACATCTCCAACCTCTGCTGGGGTGAGGGTTACAATTAGGGACTGCATTCTTTCCAATCCTTCTGGGACAGATTGCCAGGCAAGACTTGACTTTGTGCACAGTTCTGCAGCTTACTGGTTTTGCAAGTATTTCATGGGGGTTTTTATTGTTACTAATATTACTTAGCTGCATGTGAGATGTTGGGCCAAATCCTGTGTTAATGCTGGCCTTAGCCAGCAATAATCCCCATCAATTTTATGTGAGCTTGCTACTAAGTAAGGCCAGAGAAACTGGGAAGCTTTGGGTTTTCTCCCTGAGCCTGTGTCACTGGAACCAAATGGGAAGGGCTCCCTCAACAAGGGCACCTTCAGACTTGGACACTGAGCTGAGCCCAAGAGCTTCCTGATCTTGTCATTCTCTGTCTCTGGGGACAATGCGTACATGTGCCTCTGTGCGTGAGAGATGAACAGATATAATCCTTGTTCCTCATTAAGACTGGGACTAATTCATAATGCCTGAACCAGGATAAATAATTCTCTGCTTTCTCCCGAGTGTCCTATCTGATAACCCTCATTCATCTCCCCTTACTCACACCCTGCCAAGCCTCCTCGCTTTAGAGAACGGGAGGACCCTGCACAGCTAGATCACATTTTATCTTGGTTCATGGATCGCTCCTTATTTATTTAAACCTCCACTGCCTCCAGCTTCAGTAACGATGCTGCTGCCCTCAGCATCAATGCCCCTGCCAACAACAACAAGCTCCATTTAGTCTGCTACAGCTTCCTACGGAGAATTGTTTTCTCACTTTACTCCTGCTCCTCAACCCTTTAAAAATAGGCAAAGCCTAAAAATTATCCCCAACGGGCTTTTGCATTCGTCCACTTTGAAACAAAGCCTTTACACATGTGTGTTCTACAGGGTCCCACTGGTTTTTCCCCTTACAAACTTTTCTCCCATTGCTTTTTCAAATCCAAACGTTTTCCTTCAAGGGCTTTTATACATGAATATGAAAGGTTGGAAGGAGAGAGAGAAAAAAAAAAGGAAAGAAAAATTAAATCTATTTCTTTTATTTGATTACTGGTTCCTTATTTATGCATCTACACACATACAAGGACAGATGCTGTGTTTTAATCCTACAATAATTGGCTTTGGAAAAACAGTAGCTCATAATAATAATATTGTGAGTGGCCAGAATAAAAAGAGCTACTTGAATGATGGGGCAATTAATCATGCGTGCGTAGGCTAGCGCAGCAGTGCCAAGCAGCCACTGAGGGAAAAATCATCTCCCCTACGTCTCCTCCTGTCTTCAGACCCACCTAATTGGTAGTCAAAACAGACTATCTCACTTCTAAATTTATCTGCCCCTTACACACAGGCAGAGCTAAAGGTCCCATTAGGTCTGCGGTAGCGGGTGCTCTGCTGAACACGCAGTGTTTATACATAAACCATATATGAATAGCTAATTCCTGGCACCACTGCTTTCCTTAACAGCAACCTGGCAGCTGAGCAGCACGAGGAGACGGAGGCCGTGGTTTCACGATGCAGAGCGCTCAGCAGCGAGCCTGGCCTCCCGTGCCGCTTCTGCTGCCTGCTGAGACGGGGCTGTCCCTGGAACAGGGAACCCAGACTGGTCTGAAAACCTCAAACAACTTTTTGCTTGGCTGGTTTTGGTGGTCTTTCTCCTTAACTCTGGATCTGTTTCCTGATCCGACTCTGGGTTCAACCTCCAAGTAAGGGAGCTGACACAAACGGGAAGGAGGGATTGGACAGCATGGAGTGCACAGAGGTGGCAGCGATACGTCAAGCTGTTGTGGCCACTGAACCCTTTCTGCAGGGCAAGCGCAGCCTGGGAGGATTTGCAGTGGCCTTGTGCTCTCCAGCCTTCCTCCCTCTCAGGAGAGACCTGCCTGCAGGGCACTACTTTGCAGAAAGGCTTGCCAGAGAAAATCAGTGTCTGCCTCAACATGCCACGCTGGGAAGGGAGGAGGAGGCAAGCACTCCTTCAGCTGCAGTTGTCTGGGGGACAGCCCCTGTGTCAGCAGCTCTAGCTGAACTCACTGGAGCTCGTCTGTCCCCCTCAAGCACAAAGGTCCAAGTGATTTTGGTGTTTGGTGACTCCAACTACTCTGGAAGATGACAAAACTTGAGCTCCTACATCGCCTTGCATACTTCGGAAATGTTACTTCTGCCTTTTGGGAAAAGGTCCTTGCCATGAGTACATCTATTCGTAGGACATGATTTCATGGTTGGGCTTAATCTGATCTAAGTCTACTGCTGCTGCAAGGGAAGATCCTCCAGCTGCAAAGTCTCACTGCCTTCTCTCAGCTCAGCTGCTCAGAGGAGCATGGCCACGTCTCTGGGCTGATCCAGCTGAAAACTAAGCCTCTTCCCTGGCCAGGCGGTGGGAAGCTGCAGCAGAGACAACATTTGACCTATTTGGGGTCCTCCAAGTCTTAAACAATAAGATCTCTAGGCCATCCATTTTTTCCTTTTGAAGAGCATTCTGGTTTGGTCTCTTCCCATCTCTTGGATGCCATTATTACTTCTGTGCACTGTGTCTATGATCTTTATGCTCTTAGACACAGGGGAAGGCGTTTTCTCTCCTACCTTCTTCCCCTTTCACACGCCCTCTAAAATATCAACCTGGAGACATCAACAAGCCTCCCTGCTCCAAGTGGACAATTTCATTCTTTCACACTGGAAACAGCACATAAACAAACTTGAACTCTCCCAAAACTCCGGAGAGACAACATCAAATACATGTTACCCACAGCCCTTCCTTTTCACAAGCCTCGTTTATTGGCTTCTGTGCCCTGGACAATTTGCCTGACTACATGGTAACCTCTCTGAAAGCAGGACAACTCATGCTATAGCTCATTCATTAACTCCTGATAAACTACATCAATAACCTGGATCAACACTGTTACATCAACCCCTCCTGGACAGCATTCTGGCATTTTGGGGAATTATATAATGAGCAGTGAATGTTCAACCAGGCAGAGTTCTCAGAAAGCCCGATGGAAGGTGAGTGAAAAAGCCATGTCTCGGCAGTTACAAGACCTCATCATCGTATGATTTTCAAATATTTATAATTGGTGATGAACCTTCCCCTGAATCTCCAGTTTACTCCTTTTGGGGGGTTAAATTTGGCCCCCACATGACAATTCTTTGAAAAAAGCAGCTCAGGACATGGCAGAGTCAGCTTCACTCAGAGCCAATCCTCGTGTGACAGTAACGTGGGTATGGCAGAAGGAGCTTTCCCCCTCACTATGAGTCACATGATGACTAAAAAGAAGGAAAAGATCAGAGCAGCGAGCTAACTCATTGATAACACTACTAGGAGTACCTGAGTACCTTAACAGCAAGAAAACAGATCCCAGGAGACCTGAATCCAAACCCTCAATGCCAGCCATTAGACGAGTCCCTCTCCAGAAGATACATGACTGTCTTCAGAGCTGACTTTGTTCTCTGCTTAGTCCTGCTGTGAAGGCACTGCGTGACCCTCCTGATACGGCAGGGTACAACCCTGGGAAGTCACTGCTCCAGCAACACTAAGCCTTGGATCACTAAGCTGATCTAAGTACCTAAGGTGTGTTGTTGGGCTGCATAAAGCCTGCATGCCTGAGTCCTCCCTTCCCGTCCTCCGATCGCTCCTCAGACGTGAACCACAGCGCTGTGTCTTTGGCTCCACAAGCTGTACGAGGTGTTAGCTGCTGCAGGCATAGACCATGAGTGAACCAAATCTGGGTCAAGCTTTCGTAAGGTGATGTCCTGAACAGCTGATATGGGGTGAGTTGTGACTTAGTTTTGAGTTATAGGGGCTGGAAGGAACCTGGGCTTTTCCCATCGATGGCATGTTGTACTCCTGAGGTGGCGCTAACTCTACGAACCTCATAGTTCTTAGAGATATCTTAAAAAATCATTTCCAACCACGATTTCCCGTTTCACATGCACAGTTGGCATCCGGTTGCCAGAATCCATAGAGACAGCAATCTCTATGGAGCGTTCACTTGACAAAATGTTGTGGGACAGAACCTTTTCCATGGTTGTGCTGTAAAACAGTAAGGCTGAACCGAAGCGATTCAGAGCAGAATGAGTCTCTGGTCTTTATACGTTGCTTGTTGAAAAGTTTGCTCCAGTATGAAAGTCCTTTAAAAATACAGGCTGTATATCTAAAGTGAGCCCACCAGAAAAGAAAAATAATAAAGAAAGTAGCTTTGAAAGACTGGGCAAAAGTCTGGAGGAGCCACAGTTTTCCTTCCCTGCAGTAAAGCGTGGCTAAAACAACACAAACTCCTATGGCTTACTAATTTTTCAACCCAATATTTTCATATAATTTGTGTGCTTTATAAGCCTTGGAAAACCCACAAGAGGCCACACATTTCTGATGTAATCGTCTTTGAATTCAACAAAGACCATTACCATGTCAATGAGGGGGATGGTTTCAAAGAGCAGAGGGTGGTTTGCAGAGCACCCACAGGGGTTTTTCACTGCAGCTACTGAAATAATAAACTCCTCTTTCCCCCTTTCTTGTCCCCTTCCAAATTTTTGGCTCCAGCTGGAGACATTTCAATAGTTTAGTTCTAATCACAGATAATTCTTTTTTTATTGTGTCATTTTGGGTGCTGTTATTATACATAACAAACGTTGCTATGTTACTAGACCATAAGGTCTAAGCTTTAGCTTAGGCCAGTTTGAGCACAAACTCTTTCAGTTTGGCCCTTAAAGATATTGTATGTTTGGGGTGGAGCTTGCCTTTGTTTCGAGGGGCTACTTCACAGAAATGGCTTTTCTGAGTTTATCCCAGTTTCAATGCTGTCAGTTGTGCTGGAATTTTTCTGCAAGCTTTAATTAAAAGAGGTTAATCGCTTATGCTCCTAACTGTCAAACACTTCTGCATGGGAGTATTTTTATGCATGAGAAGTCCCACTGGCTGACACCGAGCTATTCATGAAGCAAAATATTTTATAGATATTCTGTCTTTGCAAGCTTGGGACCTCAGGTCTGCCTTTCTAGGAAGCTGAAGTAAAAGGAAAGGCAGGAGTTAGGAACACCATGATCAGGCAAAATGTATCACAAACTACTACAACTATAGAACAGAAAAAAAAAAGACCAAAAAAAGAGAATTTTTGCTGCAAATTATCACCTCAGGTACAGTGCAAAAGTTGCAAGTTGATAATAGCTCAGAGTGAAAGAGTTGGACATCTAGCTTATCAAAAAGATGCCTAAAAACAAGCATCAGGAGTACCTTGGCACTGATACGTTACGAAGACAATAATCTATTTATGTATTTTCCCTGTTGCTCACAGAACACTGGTCTCTGTCTTCTGTATCTACTGGCCCATGGTGATGAGACGCTGAATTTGTTTTGTGAGTGACCTCACCCTGTTCCCTCTACAAATGCTACAAACTCAGCGAAGTTCCAGATCACGAGTTTCCAAACAGATGTCAAAATGCCTTGGAGAGAGGGGATAAATTATCATATCAGTCCTATCCCTTCCCACTGAATGTGGAAGGAGCCTAGATGCTCGGGCACAATTCAGTCGCCAAAACACAGATGCCTATCGCATTTTGAGAGTCCTATGGCAACCCAGATACGTGTGTGGGGTGGCAAATACGATTTAGGAGGTCATACGGTCCCTATGATTTCACAGGAGACTGAAGACCTTTCCAAAGGGGCTGGAGAGCATGAGAGCGATCCCAGCAATGAAATCCCACTTCATATTACAGACGATTGAGCAGAATTACTTGGGTCAGCATCAACAGTCACAGAGAGACAAAACTTTGGGGGGTTTTAGGGAACGGAAGAGCATTTTCCTCCCATTTTAAGAAGACGCCACTTGTAGGGCTGAAAAAAATTGCAGCTCGCCAGAGCATAACCATTAAGGGTTTATTACAATTGAGTTTTATAACATGCATTCTAATAAGTCCTTAAAGAATGTGGCTGTATGCAGTAATCATTTCATAAATATTAATGCAGCATTTAGAAATGGGGCCTTAATTTAAAGTGTTACCTTTTTATTAGCAAGTGCACAGTTTAATTACTGCAGTAAAAATATAGATTAGTTAAGCTTTGCTGCTGTTCTATTACCTGGGAACCAGCACCAGCCCAGCTTTAATAAGCAGCTTCTGAGGAGGTGAAAGAAATTCCTCTGGCTAGAGAGACTGAGGGGGGAAGGTTTGCCGCTGGAAACTGACTGTATTCTTTAACAAGGCTAGACTGTGGAATGACTTCTTCTTGCTGTCTGCATTTTTGTGTGCATGTGTGTTAATTCACATACGTCTCCAGTTATTTCCATTAGGGATCAACGGGCTGGTTCTGAACAAACAAACAAAAATAAAGCACTAGGACGTGCAACCAGCATTAAAGCTAAACTTGAAAGGGTTTGATTTTGGTTTGTTTTGTTTAAAAAAACAACTCTGAAAAGATATTTACTCATTTTTCCATAAAACTATTTTCATTTGCTTCTGCACTCTTGGGTTGGAAGCTCCTTTTCCTTCCTCTATCATTTTTCCCTCAGCAGATAGAGTGGTGGGGAGGAGGCAGGACACTGCGTTTCCATCCTGAAACTGTGCAACCGATGTGTTCAGTTGGAGGGAACAAGTCAACCCTTGTACATCAGTTTCCCGGTGCATTAGATAAAAATAACAATCCTGGAGTAATTTATCTTGGTATTGTTGCTTGGAATATGGGCCTCGGGAACAAATAACAGAGACCTCAGCATTACATTTTGAGCCAGTACATTAGATGACCTGATTTAATTACTACCTACTTTGGAGCAGGGGAAGATACTCCACTGCCTAAATTCCCAGGTAAGTGCAAGCACCAACTTCCCTCTAAAACCAAATACTGCTCAGAGGCACCAGATGTGCAGACACCGCCTTTTCCCAAAGACAGGATAATTCAAACAAATATGATGGGAAAGGGGAGTGAGAGACCGTATGCCTATTTTGCAGGAGCAGATTTCAAGAGCAGCCCACTCAATAACTTGTCTGACATCACTCAGGAGGTCTGTGGCTATGCCAAAAGCTGAACTCATGTCCGTTTGGTCCCTGTCTAGTAAGATAAGACAAGTCGTTCTGTGAAAAAGTCCAATGGGTGAAGACAGCTATGTAAAAGCAAGGCAGTTGCAGTTTCTCATGTTATTTGCAACCCACTTGGTCTTGTGATTTATGATGATTCTTGTTTTGCAGATCCAATTTCTTCTGGCCAACACAGATTTAAAAATTTGGAGCCATATGCAAGTCGCACCCTGTCTCTGAAACATTTGTGATCACAAAGCCTAAGCTCTCTTCTAACACGCATGCGAGCGTGTGCGCGCTTTTGGCAAGCGAAGAGCTGGGAAGACAACCACCACCTACAGCTGGAGACTTGGGGGAATTCTCAAACGTGGTTTCTGGAAACAAGGGCAAAGAACCCCTTTGAATCATATGAGTTACGCAAAAAACAGAGCAACATGAAAGCTAGTAGAGGAGCGAAGTTAGGACTGAAGGTAACTGGAAAAGTGGAATCCCAAAGGAAGATGTGACTGATGGAGGATGAAGAAGAACTAAGATCTGAGGAGTCTTGTGCAGCCTTCTCCTGCTGCAGGGAACAGTCAGCTCTCCCTGTGCTCTGCAGTGCTTTCTGTATGAGGACCAGCACCAACTGCCACAGGTGCCTGTGCGGCTGTATTAATTTCCTCCGGCAGTAGGCTGGTTTAGGACTGAATACCTGGTGGTCTGAAAGCCAGAGATGACTTGCAGGATCTGTCTGCTGATCTCCAACCCCTTTGAATGTTCTCTTATGCACATGTCCAAGTATTTACTCCAACAAGCTGCTAACGGCACACCCCTGCGAGCCCAGCAAGCCGCACGGCTCGCCAGAAATGCGAGGGAATGGGCAGAGCCTTGTCCTATCGTGGAATGTCAAGGTTTGGTCTCTTCTGGTTAGAAATTATAAAGGGAAGAGGAGGAGGAGTAGCAATACCAAGACACTGGTGCTGGCTCCAGGGCAAATCCTAAGCATTGATGTTAGACTCCCCTGTCTGGATCAAACGGGGAATCCAAGTGCCGTAACCCCTCCAGCTCTTTTGCACCTTACTTGGCCAAGCTGAGCAGCATTCCCAGCTGTGACACACGGATCATTATGGTACGTTGCCATGGTTGATTTCACAATTGAAAACAAATACAGCTTATGCTGCAGCCGATGTTATAAAAATAAATGGAGCTACTTTGCATAACAGCATAATTAGGGCCTAATTGCCAGCTGGTCTGTTAAACCATAAATGAAAACAAACAGGGCTATAAATTAAATTATTAGAATGATATTATGGCTTGGGGAGATATTACAGCATGAGAGCTTATTTTGAGGATCACATTGTAAACAGAGCAAACCCAATCAGAGCAGAGTCTAAGCAGCCCCCTTCTCCAATCACCTTTCTCACAGCGCTGGAGATCATTCAAACAAGTCGTCATCATCTTCTTTCCACCTGAGATAACCAGTGCATCGTCTCTACAAGAGAACACCAAAAAAGACAGACATCAGTTTTCAGTGTGAAGAGATGCAGCAAACAAAATCACATGGAAAGACTCAGATTCAGAAATGGAATATATAATTTTGTATCTTTACTAATTTCTTCAAGAGGGACTTGGGGTTGGGAGCGGCACTGGACCCAGAACTTTCCTGGGAAGTTTACCTTATGCTAAAACATGATCCACCGTTAAAGCCAATTTAAATTTTCAACATTCATATTTCTGCCTCACTGTTTGCTGCTGCTGTTGTTCGCTTTTGGGGGAAGAGCTGGACTTACAAAGTGTACCCACACAACACAGTGCTGACAAAGTAAGGAACGATGCTGAGTCTTCTCTAATAGCACCTTGTCCGCTAGTTACCTGCCTACAGGCACAGGACACACTAGAGCGCTATCAGGATGAGAACTTAGCCTCTGCTATTAGCGTAAATTCAACTTTCTGTAAATACATCTTAAAGCTTGATACACACTAAGCTTTTCCATTTCTACCTGACTCCTTCCCTCTTATTCTCCCTTCAGGATGAGCTTTCCTGAGTACTTCTATTAGAAGCAATAAAGCTAGTCAAGAAGAAAAGCCTGACCTGTCAAGCAGCTGTTAAAAATGAACTTACTCGGGGCAATAACAAATTCAGGGCAAGAGCTGTTGAAAACAAAGCATAAAACATCTGTTGAAAGGTAACAGTAGAGATAAAAGTTCATAGGCCACAGGTGTGCCCACAGATGTCCTACATCCATCTCTGCTGATGTATTTTTACTTGCAAATGCTGCGATAAGAGGGACAGGGAAAAGCCAACCCAACGGAAAGTCAGCAGGTTAGAAATGCTCTGCAGCGTGAGCTAATTCTTTCACAAACTCCCATCCTTCCCATGGCTCCACATCGGTTTTGACAAGACAGCTTACCCTCGTTTCACTAGGTAATTCAACTAAGTAACACAAACTGAAGCAAGCAACAACCCAAGGGTCCTCAGGGGAGGTGGTAAACCTGAGGTAATGGCAGTTGTTGTACTGGAGAGGATTTTCCAGCTCTACAGTTGAGGATAGTGTTACAACGCGGCTGGCAGGGCATTGTTCTGCCAGGACACGTGTCACGAACAGACGGCCGAAGCGCCTATTAAACACATGTGTTTTATTAGCGGTAATAATCGAACTTCCCTTGATGACATTAGACACAAGGGTAAGTTCAGGATCTGGCTTTGCCATTTCCCGAAGTCTCTTCAACAATTAGGGCAGCAATTGGATGGGGAAACAGATTCCAGCTAAAGAGATTCAAAGCAAAAGGGAAAAGACATCTCAAATATCTGAGGCTGCTCTGATGGCATCACTCTGATACATCTTTTATTTCATGACCACTGAGTTTGCTCAGCGTGCTCACTTGTAAGGCGTTTTGCATTTTCGCAGCAGCTTTCGTTGGAAAATTTCAAATCCCTTCGGGACAGTATGTCAAAAGTTGTGTTAGTCACACTGACAACAGTTGGGCCTTTGGCTGAATGTGGACCCCAGGGTTTGGCGCACTGAGTCTCCTGTGAGACATACCTAGGGATGTCTGTCAGTGCAGGTGAAGTACCTCTGAGATGGAGCACGACGCCAGTTCAGCAGCGCACAGGAACGTTAAATAACGGTTTGGAAGGAGACGTTGGTAACACCAGATTTAGCTCATAATGCTGAGGGGAGTTTTAGGTAGTTTAGCCGAAGCTGGAGTTTAGCCAGACTACCCTGCGCCCCGGCAGGCCCGTTAGCACAGATGCGCGGGTCTCCTGTTTCCTGTGCACCCCCAGCAACACGATGCCCTAATCCCCAACCTGCGTGTTAACTCAGAGAACTACCTGGCACATCACCCTCGTCTTGTGCCCACACGCAAACTGCTGAGACTGCTTCTCCACGGCACTGCTCCCTTCTCCTCCCCTGGCCAGGCTCTCAGTCCGAGGCCGAAGATAAAACAAAAAGCTTCTCTAAACACAGAAGTAGCCCTGTCTTAATACCCCAAGCTCTTATTTTTCCCTTCAGAAATTTCCACGAGTCTCAGTGATTCCTGCCCTTGGCTCCACCGAGGAGCAGGAATGCGAGGCTGCGATCCCTGCCATTGTGGAAATGATAGCAGGCAAAGACCCGCCGGCTTTCGGAGCAGATTGTTATTGCAGCAAGTTACGCTGTGCTAACAGAACCCACTTTGTCAGGCAGCCACAGGGTTGGCAGCCTCTTCCCCCTGTTTGTCCCGTGCCAAGCCAAGGGGCAGCCCGCGGAGATAGGCCATTTGATTTACTTCACAGTTATTTCTTGCAGGATGAAGGAAAACTAGAGAAAGGAAATTAAAAGCAGACGTGGATCACTGAGTCAGCACAGACACACATGCTTGCTGCCTGCTGGGTCACTGGTTGGCACTGGCAGAGCTCCACTGGGTGGAAGTTTATAGACTGCATTATAAAGCCCTTTGCCTGGAGCGGTTATCACGAGAAATGCAGGAGCAAACGAATCCAGGCAGGATGGGAAGAATGCCGTGAGGATTAAGGAGCCCTTTGTGGCACCTTTTAACTACTGCTTGTTACTTACAACAAAGGAAAATATCTGAGGCCAGAACTGGTGTAAATCAGCGTTACTTCCCCTGCCTTCCCCTGCCATCTGCAAGTGTCCAACGAGCAGCTCCGCTCACCCGGGCTGGGATCTGGCCAGCCTTGCGTTTCCCATCCCCTCTGCAGGGCGGGGCGCCGGCTCCCCAGAGCCCGGGCGAGGAGCACGGGCCATGGGAGGGTGCCTTTCCCTGCCGAAAGAATGACAACTTTGTGGACGACAGATTCTACATGCAAACTGCTGTCTGGTGTCCAGCACAGGGAGCCAGCTGAGCATCTTCCAGGGCAGCAAGGTTTAAGGACAGGGTTTTAAAGAACATTTTGTATGAGCAGAGTAGCAGGAGGAGGGAGGTGGTGGCAGCTTATTTAATATATACCAAATGTACGTCTGACACTGCAGTATCACCACTCCATGTCCTTTCCCCACAGTCGTACCCCCCCAGTTCTTTTTCCTTTTTCCCTTAAGCAACAGACCTTCCTGGAGTCAGCTAAACAGATTATTGAACAACTGGTACTCGCTCTGTTTTCCCTTTGCTTAGGGCTACGTCCATCTGCCTGGAGATGATCTAATCTCCTTGTTTTCAGGACTTCCAGGCAACACAGTTTTCCTGGGGATCAATACTATTCGTACGCGAGTCTTTTTGAGACCTACTTGACTTAGACCAGGAAGCGTTCCCACATTTGTACTAGGCACTTTCTTAAGAGACATATTGCCATTCACATTTGTTTTCTGTTCTCTTTGGCTGCCTCTCGTTGCTTTCCTCCAGAGCTGCGCGTCAGCGGTTCTGGCAGAAGTGGATAACTAATGGCTTTAGAAGGTCCTATTTCATGTAAAGTTTATCTCCTTCTGACTGACAGCTAAGTGGACCCTTTCCAAAAGCTTCAGGTTAGTTTCCCTGGTTCGTGGTGTCCTCTTATGTCAGACACAAGATTTATTCTCCTGCCAATCCCCAGAAGGTTTGAATCACAGAATACGCCTGTCATGCTTTGCCTCTCCACCGGCTTTGATGGGCATATGGGGTATTAAATGGACACTGTCTTCCTTGGGAACACGGGACTTCATTTTAACAGGTTTGCGCCTCGCTTCCAGTGGCATCCGTGAGAGGGGAGCGAGAAAACAAAGGTGGAAAGAAGTGAAAGAAAGATGTGATAAACTTGGGTAAAATTAAAGGCAAAGAAAATTAATGAAGGATTAATGAATGTGAATAAAAAGAGGGAAAAGAGTTGAAGATCTTGAAATATCCCATGGAAGAACTGTGCGCATCAAACCCTGCTGCTGAGAAGCGATTTACAATCGTGACCGTCCCATGAGCTGCAGAGGAGCTTAGGGGATACAGAAGCACATACAGAGCGGAGGTGACCTCAAAAGGATCTATGTGACAGGAAACACTCGTGCCTGTGGTGATCCCGGCTCAGCTCTGGCCTTCAGACACGGCTCAGGTAGGAGCGGGCACTCGCGAGCGTCGCAGGGAGCGATGTCTGCGTAATGCCAGCGTACGGGGCAGCTCCCGGCGCGGGACAGCAAGCTGGAGAGTAAGAGCAGGTCCTCTTGCCGCCATCCAGCCCCCGTGAGTTTCACACAGGAGCAGCTGCAAACGCTACGAACAACCTGAAGACACCGAGTGCTCGCTGCGCTGTCGGCTCAGGAGAAATCCAGAAAAATCTGGTGTTACCCTTGCAAGGGTAACACAATAAAACAAGATAAAGGAGGGAGCCAAACCAAACAGAACATGCCTACTTTCAACATCTATCCGTATATATTTTTTTAGAGAAAGAAAATACAGACTAAGCACATAAATGGACAAGACTTACTTAGCTAAGTCATTTTTTTCCCTCCCATGCACCACTTTGGAAAATAAATAGTTTTTTAAAATTTAGGTTTTTGGGGGTTTTTTTTCTTTTTTGAATCCAAGGCCCGTATGTACAGTAACAGCAAACCTTTAAGAGCTACATTTTTTTCCTTTTTTTCCTGCTGTAATTATGGTCTCATTAAGATTCCAATAAAAAATAGTCAAGAAAACCGTTTTTTTTCTCCTTTTTTTAAGAGAGAAAACAGAAGTGCCCACAGTGTCTCTCTACATGTTACGCTTTTAAAATATTTGCATTTGAAATTCCTCACTGCAAATAATTCCAAGCCAAATGTAAATATAACACTTAGATTACTCCCAGAAGAACATTCTTTTGACCATTAATCCCTCCAATTTGGAATCAAATTTTTCCCTCTCTCTCCTCTTTTTTTTTTTTTTTTCCCCAGGACTGTAATTTCACTGTATTGACTGGATCCTGCAACTTTGACAGGCAGTGTGTGCTAGAAAAAAAATACATGTGTCTTAGAACCCACTGGAGCTCACTTTGTCTCCTCTGCTTGCTCTTTGTCAGCCCCTCTGTCAACTCTTGCTGCTCTTACACAGTCCATGGGGGAAGAGGTCTGTTTGTTATGACAGAACGACTGGGATGAGGTTCTTGGCAGGATGCTGAGCGGATTATGAGCTTCCAGGCATGAGAGACAAGGTGCATTAACATGCTGAGCTCTAGCAGGGAAGCAGAGTACAACTCTGAGCTATAAGCAGGTAGGAACATTATCACTCTTGCTTCACACCTACATTTTCCTAGAACAGAGGTATAACGGGCAGGAGGAACCATCCAAACCCTCTAGACAAGCCTCCTGCACAACACAGGCCAAAGGATTTCACCCAAGAATTTCTATTTGATCAAATCTTTTGAAAAACAGACCAAATCCTGCAGTAGGGATACCATGTGTGGAGCTTCCACCATCTTCCTCGTTTATTTGTGCCAAAATGACTCCTCTTCACCTTTCAAATGAATGTGGCATGATAGCCTGCTGCCAGCAAATCTCCTGGAGCTGATGGCAACAAGGCTCCTAGCTCACATGGATCCATGCCTGTGTGCTTTTATGAGCAACAATCAGTAAGAAAGGGGTTTGTCTCTCTCTTCTGCAGCTTCCAGCTTTGCATCTCTCTGATCAGCACTCAGGCAGGTCAGGAAGGAGTGGGGCGAACTCCTAGTCCTTTTGTGGCTCTCTCAGGCATAATGCATTTTCACATTAAAATTCTGAACATGATCTCTTTGACGCTTCTCCAGTGAATAAAACAAACCAAAAAACAAATAGTGATGATGACAGCCCCTAGTGCACTGCAGAGATACCTTGAGGCAAGGGTCCTCATCCATCATTCAATGTATTTTATCAACCATCTCAGCTACTGTGTCACTGTGCTTTCTAAGGTGCAAGAAAAGTTTTCTCTGACATTTAAGATGAGAATTGATACAAAATTAGCTGTCCAGATCTTTTACTTGGGCTATTTTTCCTTTTTCCCCCCAACTGCATTTCATCTTGTACAACCATTTCATAAGCCACCACATACGAGTTGGTTTTCAGAGCCACCATATCCAGAGGCTCCATGAAAATATCACCTTATAAAATCATAATACAGCCTGTGACTGCGCCAGGAGGTAACAGAGAACCAGTGACTTTGCCACGGTGCCCAAAGGCTGACAATACAATAATTTACCTCAATGTTACTGACGGTTTTCCCTCCCTTTCCCATAAACCATACAAACTGCAGCTCCAAGTCAAGCCCTGCCATTGCTCGGCAGACATGTGTGTGCATATGTCTATTCACTCTTTATAAAGCCTTACTTTTTCAACTCATTGGCCACTTAGAACCCGATCTCTCAGAAGAGTGGTGACTCTTCCGTGAATCTTAGGAAAGCAGTAGTTGACAGACCCTGTTCTCACTGAGGGAGAACACTGGTGTTAGCTTGGCCAATACACCTCGCAAAGGAGGCAGACCGCACGGCATCGGAACGAGTACGCTGCGTCCCATCACGGGCTCCTTTAAGCCACAACCCATCACGGACAGAAGAAAGAATATAAGCAACACGGCAACTACAGAGCAACTGCATCCACTCGTATATCCTTCTGGCACAGCAGAAGGGGAACAAGGTTTTGTTCTACTCCTCACCAAGAGTTGTTTGACCAGAGATCTGGAGCTGTCTCAGCTGTGCTAGGACCGTGTCGGTCAGGAAACTGGGGCACACCGTCCCCCTCAAACGATGGCGATGCCAAGGGGCGTTCAGCCCCTGAATTTGACTCTGGGTCTGTTACTGATGGAGAGAAATGAAAGGCCTGATCCAGAGACTTCTATGCAACGTGTTTATTAGTGTTTGCGTAGTGTTTTGGTCACAGCCCTGTCCAGCGGGGGATTTGAATATTTGAACAGAGCACTTACCCAAACAGCAGCTGGCTCCTATAGCCAGCAGCGTCCGAGACTTGCAGACAATGCACTTCTATGCTATGCTGCCATGCGTTTGCAGGCTTTCCTCTTCCAGCCCCTCTCCCCTCCCACCCCTCAGGAAGATGGTTTATGAACTGTGTACAAATGTTTTCATTCAATGGGAGGAATGTTGTTTTCCTAAAATCAGGAATTAGGACTGGGGCTCATTTCAGGAATTAAGGTGTTAAGCCTCAGGAATCCAGCTGCAAAGACACACAGCATCCAAGGTACAGAAATGCCATCCGGCAGGAATCTGGGTGCGGAGACTGTGCAATGTTAACTGGGGTAGGTTTTTTTTTTCAAGATAGGTTTGTCCTGGTTAGTGGAAGGCATTTTGTGCACTCTCATTGAAGCAGCACTTGGAAAGAGGCCCTGGGGGACTTCTTTCCAGACCTTGTATTCATTGGAAGCAATTTGGTTGTATCATCCTACTTTATCCATGGTTTTTTTCCCTTGTGGGAACTGAGCGTGGTGGTGTTGGCACACAGCTGCCTCCCACCTCTGTGCCTGGGGTGGAATGCAGGGAGCACAGACAGATCATCCCAGGAATGCAGTGGGTGTTTCCTTGGGTCTTGTTTCTATGTTTTAATTGCTTTAAAAATAATAGCAAGTGTGATAAAAAATAATAAAAAAGAAAAGATAAAAAGTTGTGAAGCGAAGAGGAAATTAATTTGTAAGACAATGGAGCAGACGGCATTGCCTTGAGCCAGGCAAAGCGAGTCCTGGAGTAGATTTCTCCACCTCCCCTGCATTTGGCCTGATGTGTATCTCCCAGCTGAACCCACACGCCTCTGCTGACAAACCTCGGTCCTAACCTGCATCTCCCACCGCTGCTCCGATTACGGACCGCCTGATGACAGGCTGATGCACCTTCCGTCAGGACCTGTTGTTTCAGGCTGACGTGGCACTGCCAACACAGTTCAGTCCTGAACCACGCACAACTTCCTCCGCCAGTGATTTCCATGAATAGAAGCTGTCAGTCAGGATTTTAATCTTCCCATCTATGATGCATTTTGCATAAAATACATAAAAATAGAATAAACATCTTTAAGAGCATTCTTCTTGTTTGTTTTTCTTTCAGGTCTCCACTGTACCACTAGCTATTCATTAAAATGAATTCCAGTATAACCAGCTAAGCTCAGGAGCACAATTTAAACACATTAAAAACATATCAAAGCCACCACTGCTGAAGCAGACTGGCATCTCTCTGAAATACTGCTCAGTCAGGTTTTGTAGTCTGTCTTTTTCTCTATGCAGAGGAAATCTATCAGCTTCTGTCCTTGACATAAGGGAGATAGGATCTCTGGAGCCTCCCTGCACCAGAGAGATATCAAAGCCTTTGGATTGGCCTCTTATTTGGAGACACTTGTTTCTGCGTGGCATTTCAGACACAATTGCAACATTTGCCATGGAAAGCTGGAAAAGATAAACTTCACAGTTTCCCCACCACTACAAAATGTATTTAGTTATTGTCAGCAGCAAAGATTAACCCTGTACATGGAGTCCAAAACGTTCTCCCTAGCCTTAACCTCCCGTCCCCCGCTGGGGCTCTCCCTTCACCCCACCAGCCCTGCAGCTGGGCTTGCTGCTCTGACCCTTTTCCTTGGCTTTGTGTATTCTCCTCTGGATCCCTAGCAATTACACTGAGATGCAGTCTCAGGGTGTCACAGTCCAATTTGCTCTGTGGATTTCTCCAAGAGATCTGCAAAGGGGGAGAGGGTTGCTCGGAATGAAATGGACTGAAGAAAAGCAGAAATTAAGAAAAAAAACCTGTGAGCACTAAGATTCCCTTTAGCATAAAGAATAGTTTGAAAGTAGAGACAGTAGCAATCAATCAGAATCCACTGCAAGGCCAATTGTGGGATAACCCTATCCAACACCATGCCTTGAGCACCACGTGCCCCAGACCAGCCCGACACTGAGCACATGAACTAAGCTTGAAGCACATTCAGAATCCCATCAAAGCTGATAGGTCTGGTGGAAATGCCTGGAATAAAGCAGGTGTCTGAACACTTTGCTGGAGTGAGGCCATCAGATCGGCCCCCAAAGGCCCCATCGAAGCCCACTGCAGACCAGGGAAGTTTGGCCCTGGGTGTCAATCAGTGGAACAAGGATCAGCAACTGCATCAATATAACTCTCTGTGGTCAGACAACCTCCCTGCCCAGGGCAGTCCATTTTGTCCTAAGAAAACGTCTGCATTTAGATCCTATAGCCTTAGAGTTCACGGACAACATTTTCCTTTCCAATCTAATTCAGGGGCAGGGGGCTGTGAGGTACGGCCGGAGGGCAGCAGGAAGGCTGCCCAGCACTCCCCAGCAGCTAAGCCTTGGCCAGGCAGAGCAGCTGCATTGCACATGGCAGGAGTGGGGAATATGGGGCTGGCTTTTCACAGACGTGGAGAGCTGGAAACCTGAGCTGACAATCAGACTTTCCAAAGTCTTGAAACGTCTCTTTCCCAGCACCACCTTTTCCCCCTGCACCTTTTGCAGTAAGGAGAAGACCACGAAACTTTAAGACCCAAGATTCCCCTGGGAGAAAGTTGGGGGAGAGCTTCCTAGTTTTATCATCACCCCAAGCAAAGGCTGGTGGACAGGAGGCTCCTCACTGAGGGAGCAGAGACTGTAAATCCAGTCCGTTTCCAGAGTTTACTCAACAGTGCAAACAAAAATAAACGGGTGTCAGCTCGCCTGCTTAAAGAGGCCATGAAAGGTGACACTGTGTCACTAATCCCTTGTTGCCATTCATTAAATACATCCTCTAGGCTGTTAATCTTCACACCTTCCTTTGGGGGCCACCAGGCAACAAGCTGGGAGGTCTTGACCATGGCAGAGGATGGCAGGAGATGCCTAAGGTCAGCCTGAATAAGCAAAAACAAGAGCACTGGAATTGTAATAAGATCATGTGTGAAGAATGCATGCTGAATATGATCAAACTGGCCGAGTTCGGAGAAGAACTAGCAGCCCAGCAAAGTCGACAGAGGATAACCCAGAATGCCCAGAGGAACTTGATAAGCCCAGATCCCCACTGCCTCCCAGATGTGGTATTTCTACCAAAGCAGGATAGCACACATCCTTGACCATGCTGGGGACAACCGCAAAGGTGGAGAAACTTTTGGGGCTAGCGAGAGGCACGTTCACAATGAGAGCAGGCCTTTCTGGCCTGCCAGTAACATAAAACATCCCAAAAAATGTGAATTGGCTTCCCCCAGAAAGGAGAGCAGCTGGAGGAAGGATCGACATTCCTGGCTGTATCCCAGACAGCCCTACATCTACAGACCAGCCAGGCTGCCCCAGGATGACAGGGCAGGAGTGGACACAGGGACCCTGTATGCCCTTCAAGGGCAGGGCAAAGCCACACTTCACCTTGCCTGAGGTTACCTCAGGATCAGAATTAGTCTCACGTATCTTGTCTTTTCCACAGCAAATCTGCTGACAGATCTTTCTTCTTTGTATCAAACCAGAAGTGCAGCAGAGATGATATCCCATGGCAATAAAACAAGCCAGGGCTGCCTGCAAGGTGACATAGGATGGGATGGGTTGGTCAAGGCCAGCAGCCTGGGCAGTGCCGGCCTTCAGGGGCCAGACAGAACGAGAGAGGTGATGGTGTGCGTTGCATACTGAGATACTGCATAAACCCACCCTTTTCTCAGCAGGTTTCCACGCTGGGACCTCTAGAGGCTGTGCCTTTTTGTAGGTCCATGGTGCCCTATGTGGCTGCACGTGCTATGTTTTTTTCTCAAGGGGCTGTTCATCCAAACAAACATGTTGTAGATATTCACCGCAAATGTGCGTTGTTCTGGGCTGAGTTAATCTGGCTTATGTAAAGACAACAAACAAACAGAAGGTGGGATTTGGGGGCCTGGCTGCTGAGGTGGCCTGCCCATGCCATACTTGCATCGAGCTCTCAGGAATGCAATGCTTCTCAGCCAGGACAAAACGGCCTTTATTCAAGCATCAGCTTATCAACCCTGTTCTCCCTCCTGAGCTGCTCTAAATATAGGTCTCTGGATCTTTCTTGGGCTTGTGCATGGAAAGGAGGTGAATATTCGGGACTACAAACTTTCTTCCCTTAGTAGATAAATTTAGTAACATGTCTGCAGTGAGGTTCAAAGGGATGAGAGCAAATCTGCACGGCATGATATTCCGCCCAAATTCCTCCCAGTGTTGCATCACCATATAATTCTCTTCAGGTGTTGTTGTTATTATTGTATCACAATAAATAATCCAAACAAGTGGACATTTTGTTATAAAAATATCTCACTGGCACATATATCCACTGGCTTTCTCTGCTACTGTTGAAATACAACAGCTTTTCAGTACGCAGCAACACTGCCCGTGGCTGGAAAAGGGAGCTCAGGCTTTACCACCAAACACACAGAAAGTAAGAATGACACCTGGCAAGAAAGAAATAATTCAGCCTGCCAGCCACTACTCTGTGCACATTTTCCCTAAGATACGCTGAGGTGTCAGGGTGACTTTCTTGGGTGAGAAACAGATGAACAAACTACTGACTCCCTGCCCCTTTGTGTCCTGTGGAATTACTCTCCCCTGAAAGAGCTGCCATAGTATCCTTGAACTAAAAGGAAATCTCTCATTTGGCTCAAAATTATGACAGCCAGAAAAGAATTGGCACAGAGGAAAAACACACCTTTTTTGTCACATTAAATTGTCAGGAAATAGGATATTTAGAAGAATTAGCTTGTAGAGATCAAGCTGCACAACGGAGAGATGGACAGAGAGGCCGCTGCAGCTGGTGGTGGCTCAGAGTGACCCTGTGATGAAAGATGGGGAACTTTGCCCGCATCAATTCAACATGGCAATGAAAGAGCATCTCCCCCTCCCCTTTCTCTGAGTAGGAGGCAGAGCCGAGACGCAGACCCCCAAGCCCTCCTTGAGCCACAGGACCTGCTTTGCCAGAGGACAACGTAACCGCTGGGTTTCGCACACCAAGGCAAGTTTGTCCATGCGCTTTGCCACCGAAACGTGCTTGTGTTCATTTGAACAAAAAAAAAAACCAACCCAAAATGCAACGCACAAGCCCCGTCCTCACAAACCAACGATCCTGTTGCACGCAGCCCTATTTACTATCTGTCTTTGCTAAGAACATATGGTTCCACTTTCTTCGGCTGTTGGTCTCCAGGGTTAATGACATATGACCATATGGCCCAGAGCAAAGAGTGATGGGACCAACGCGCAGGACAATTAATGTGGGGGCAAAAAAAAGAAAAGTAAAAGACAAAATACTGAAACACTCCCCTTTACACACAAAACGTCAGATCCTTGGGCTGGCATCTAGACAGATGTTGTTAACATCTGGGAAGATGTTAAGTGTAGGCTTTTTTTCCCTTTTACATTTAAATGTTCCAAATGTAAATATTATACATAAAAACATTTATAAATGATACTGTCTTTTTTGCCCTGCTGAGGCCATGGTTGTCTCCACACCACTTACATCTCAGCTTTTAAAGGTTTTCCAGTGACATATTCTCAATGTGTCCAGTGACAAATGATGTAACGTGTTATTAGACCATTGGTGCTGTTTCAGTGGAGCCCTGGGTTTCATTAAAGTTAGCACGCAACATTTCTTTCTAACTAGCTCTGCAGAACAACAACACCTCCACACACACAAAGTGATGTGAAGGCATTCTTAGGTATTACCAAACTGACAAAAGCAAACAGCCAGAAGTGTCTTTCATACCATCCTTTTCTCATATGCCCTCTCCGGGGACTTTGGCCTTTCTGTTAGTGGGGAAATAGGCACCTCTGGGAGACATTTCACAAACCAGCACCAGCCACAGGGTTGAGGCCAAGCTGGAAGCTCTGAGGGGCTTGGGGAATCTGTCCAGGCCAAACCTAGAGCCCTGGACCTGCCCATTGCTCTGTGCTTCTAGGAACCCAGCTCATTAAACACGTTGGTGGATTTCTATGAGCCAAATGGGCTCAAATACCGGTTCTGTGCAGGCTGCCTTGCTCTGCAAAATCAAGCCTGCATCTTGCAAACGCTTTGTTTGCTGCTCATTTTAAAGCATATAGGGCTGACTCAGACAGAAACAACTGTTTTACTGGTGTCACTTAGAGGATGGATTTTCTTTAACAGTACATGGCCACATTTTTATACTCATGACACTAAGGGCAGATACAGTTTTGCTGAAAGAAGAGTGCTTTTTTGAGGATTGCTTATTTTGTTTGGGGCACTAATATAAACTGTGCTGGCAAATCCTTTCTCCTGTAGGCAAAGGTTAAGTAGTCCATTGATTTAATTGGCTTAAAGTTAAGTAGGTGTCTACAAGATTAGAGCCTGAGAGCAGACTTCATTTCAAGCTGGCTTCCTTCTTCCTCTGACATCACCAAAATGCCGTGTGATTTTTTTCCCCCAGCTTTGAAACTTCAACATTATCTTTTGTCAACATCTCAAATGTTGGCAGCAAGACGCAAAGCAGTGGTTCAACAATATTTTCAGCTCACTATTGCTTCATTTGCTTGTACAGCTTCACCAGCTCTCTGCAAACAGTCACATTTGTCCTGCACCAGGACCATTTCTGAGTGAGCTCAAGGAGAGCTCAGCGCACTGCTCCAGTATTTTAAAGGCTGACATTCTAACAACACTTTCAAACACGTCATTTTTGTGCTGTTTGCACAGACCATATTGTTTGAATATAGAGAGACCTTGGGAAATGAGAGACATAAGGTGGGCAGTGTTGCAGGCTCTTTTGGGATACTTCTTCCTGGAGGAACATCCACCATCCCATAATTTTCATGTGGCAAACACTGAAGGTTTCAGTAACCCTTTACTGTAAATATCTTCCCAGCCCAGTGAGTCTCCTGGCAGACTTATCACCTCTCTACCTGAATCAATGCCGTGCCGAGTGCCAGCACCACTGGGAGCCTCTGCAGCACGTGAGGAAAGACAGTATTTTAATGCTGGAAAGCACAAAAGGTCGAAGCAGTAATCTGAGTCCAAATGATGAGAAAAAAAGACTTCAAAGGGTCTTCTGTGTCATTTCTACCAATTTCAGTCCGTGCATCGCCACTCCCAGGATCAAAAACCTACTGCTCACAGCATAGAGGCAGTCATCTCAAAATACAGGGAACCAGTAATTTGAAGGCATCTGCTTCAAATTGGAAGTCAACTCCTTTACAAAAAAATCTCCTTCTTACTATTTTTAGTAATTTCTTAATACTCTAGAAGCTTGTTGGATTAAAAATGTTTATGGCATATGTGTGTAATGCATACCTGGCTCTCCGGGGCATATATAATATTAATATATTAGATTATATGATTAAATGTTTATTGAAGACATCTTAGTAACATGCAATTTTCCACTGCAGCATGCTTCAGAGAGAAGGTTAGCATTACTTTGGTGCTTCAAAGATCCACCCATGTTCTCCATCATCCTGGTTAGGATAGAAATACCACAGAAGAAGCAGGTAGCTAGAGATCTCCTCCTTCCCACCACAGCCAGGGCCTCTCTCTCCAAAAGAATGCTGAGGTCTCTTCATGGGGGTGAAAAGCATGCCATGAAAGCACATTGCTGTCCCCCACTGAGAAGAGGGCACTTACTTTACATCACCTGCTCGTGCTATAAACTCTTCAGAACGGCAACAGAGGTTCCCCTCTGTTTTCACTGCACACGGCAGAATGAAATTCTGGGTTTGGCTCTCCCTTAAGCACATTCAGTAAATACACTAAACAAAAAGATAAAACAGAGATGTCCGGAAGAAAACATAGATTATGTTTTGTCAGATGTCGAGATGTTAAAAATGCAGATAAACGCGCATTTGTGTTTAGCCACAAAGTGAGTCGGGTTCCTAACTCCTGTGAGCCAACCTGCACGGAAAGTTTTGCAAATCCCACTAAGAATAACTCTTCACCTGTAGGTGCCGAAGGATCTCCAGCGAGTTTATCCCTTAATTCCTGCTGCTATAATATAAATGTAATGAAGTGTGCGAGAAAGCTTTGAGGAAACGGCATCAATGGGTAATCGCTGTACACACTCGAGAGTTTTTAACAGCACCGCTCCCGATTCAGCTTGCTGAGCTATTATGAGAACCATTCTTGCCCGACGTGACTCAACACTCCTGCCATCGCTGGCTGGTTTTCATGCCCTCAGCTGCAGCACTCTGAGCTGATGTAAAGTGCAGAATGTACTACGGGCACATTCCTGTTCGACAAAAACGGGCTTGGGACTGCCAGGCCTTTATGAGTGTAAAGTCACGTACGTTGGGAATGCAATGCCAAAAAGAATTACGGCTTTAATTTAAAACTGCAGATCCCTTAGTGCAGAAATTACCCATTAAACAAGATAACACAACACAAAGCCCTGTTGGAATGAGTGTTGGATGTTTATGTAAACAGACTGAACCTGAGCAAGGGAACATCTGTAGGTTAAGGCTGGTGACTGTGGGTGTGTGATGGAGACACACTTTTTCTTCTTTCAGCTGGTACTTTGAACGGTTCTGCTAATTGCTTATCTCGTTTTCTAATCTGATTACCTCCGGCTTCAAACTCATCCATACTTTGCCTCTTGTGTATGTTTATTGAAGGTGTTTTGAACTGTGAAAGGCCTGCAAAGTGCATACCCCTTACAGAAGACAGGTTAAAAAAAAGAATAAATACCTCCAGGGTTTGTCTTTTACCTGTTTCCTCAACTGATTATCTCAGAACAATCAGACTTCACAGTGCTTTCTTTGGAGCTGGCTTTGCACTTACAGAGTTACAGGAGAATGCAAAAGGAAGGGGTAGCGTGTTGAAGCAGGCAGCGACCGCTCGGGACGGCTGAGGAGCTGCGCGCAGGATTTCCCCCCCTCCCCGTGCAAGGCAGCATCGACAGATGAGTAAATACGTGGCCAAGGGCCTGACCAAAGGGGTCTCCCTGCGGAAAGGTGTTTTCTCATGACAGAACAGGAAAGGGGGATCCGAGCTCCCCCATCAGCGAAATGCCCTTTGCTAGTCACCTTCCTCTCCTTAATCAACACTGATGGGGCGGACGTTCTGGGTCAGTCGTGCTGAACACGCTGGGTCCAAAGACACACTCTGGATCCTGAGTTTCACGTCAGAAGTAAAAAAAATAACAACAATCCTTTAATATTTTATTGAAATATTTATGAAGCGTTATTTTGGACAAAAAGTGAAGTTTACTGGGGGTATCTCAGAGGCACATACTGGTCGGTGTGCTTGGCACTGTAAAGGCATCTGAGAAGCTTAAATCTAAACAGAAATGAAATGGGACCCTGCTTTACCCAAATAATAAATATTTACCCAAACAGAAATAACCCGGTATCACAGCTCAGTGACCACAGCACTCTCCCGCATGGCAGACTCAACAGCAAGCGTTGTGCAACCGAGGGGCTGCTGCCCTGACCATCACCAAGCTGTTAGGCATTGCAGACTTTCCCTTCAGTTACTTGGTGATAATCCACTGCATAAAACTCCATTCTTCTTTCCCTGATGTGAAACGAGTCAACTCTGGATCTCAAAATTGTTCAGGGGTTGGGAAAAGTTCAGCCTAAATTATGACAGTGCACTTATTCCAGGCTCAACACAAATGCCAGGACAGTTCTAGAGTGGATATTTATTTTGTCCTTTACCCACTGCATCTTCCCATTTTATCTCTACCATAACCATCTGACCAGAAGAGAGCAGTGGCTCTCTCCTCCTAGAGATTCATAAGTTGGACTAAGTTTGGGCTCCCTTTTAGCAGACATACAGAGCTGAAGCACTGAGGGAGTAGTGAACTTTAATGCTCTTCATGTTTATTTGACTTAAACAGGTCCACTTTGCCTGCATCCACTTACTGCTGCTTCGGAGGGGAAGAGAACGGGGAAGCCTATGGCAAGTCTGCCTCTGCGCCATTTGCGTGACGGGCAGTGGTTGAATCAGACAAAACAAATTAACAAAAATCTAATTAGCTTGTATCATTTCTGTCAAAACTGACAATTCAAACATGGAGAAAAGATCATGTTTTTCCCTGGGGAGCATTTTTTATTTTATTTTTTTACTCTCTGAGAGGGAACCTGGAGTCAGATAGCTATTTATAGGTTTTACATGGCCTACTGCTTCCTGTGCTGTGGAAGGGTTCAAGTGAAGCCATAAATGAATTCAATTTCCTTTTCTCCCTTTAGGACTGTGGATATGGACCCTCTGCTTATTTACATTCTGACTGACAAGTTTTTCAACTGACTAAGCCATTTTTCTGTAATCCCTACTGGATCCTCGGCACAGGTTTCCATCACAGAATGTCCTTTTCTAAGCATTATGCCTTGGTTCTGGCCTAACTATATATGTGTGTGTGTGCATACATATTAGTACTTCCTCAAGAGAAGCATGAAATTGCTCAGGTGAATTTACTGTGGCCATGAAGAATTCTGCTCAGAAAAAAAGCAGCCAAGATATCACTCAAAGCTAGAATTTACAAGTAGACAGCAGAAAGAGTTCTACAGATTTAAGTCTTCCACTTCAAAATCTATTTCCCACCTCCTGCCAAACTTCTGATCAGGCTAATTGTAGTGACAACACTTATATGGATGCCCCAAACAGTGCAGTATCCAGAATCCAGCTCTACACTGGTTGTCTTGCAGTGAAGATGTACCTTACGGTGCAGCTACCATAAACTGGGCTGGCACTGTCAGAGAGCAAGGGAAGGTATCATGACTGGAGTAACTACTCCCTGGATGTTAGCTTAGTAATGATTTTGGGGTTTGAAAGCAGTTACTAATTGCTTTAATTAAGCAATTATCCATAAGATCAAATAAATAGCAAATAATAAATCTTGCAGCTCTGGAGCACTATGCGTTTCACTCAGATAAGCATCTACTGTGGAATATAACAGAGCTTCACTGTTATTATTAGTTTTAACTGATGACTTGGTGCTTACAGATCAGAGACCTCAGCTGTACAAGACACCAGAGATGCAGGCTCCTTTCCCGAGTAACCCAAGGAGTAAAGCTAAAGCCTAGAAAACCTTGCCTTTGCTTTTCACCTCTCTGGTGGGAGAACCCAACGTGTGGTGGGGGAAGGTCCGTCCCCCAGCCCGTTGGAGGAAGATATTAGTGACTTCCCCCGGCTCTGCTGTGGCAGAGAACTAGTCAGGAGGAAAGACAATATAGCTCCATTCGTTATTTTTCCCTTTAAGGAGTTCTGCAGTGTTGGGGACCTTTGGTAGCTCACATCCTCTGGCTACTTGCTGTTCACTCGCACGTCCTGGAAGGAGTAAGCAGGAAAGGATTCAGCACTGGTTATGGAATTAGGGAGAGACAGAACACACGAGTGTTCCCCTTGAAGAGCAAATTGCAGGAGCTTTAAGTAATGCTACGCCCTGTTGTATTTGTGGGTCGGTACAACTGCACACCCACTGCAGTCAGAGCCCCACGCTGACCGAGAGCCGCATGACAGAGGAGACAGAAAAGCACACGCTGTCCCGCTCAGCCCGTACCGCCTGGCTCAGGTCTACAGAAGTGTACTGTGTTCATCTCGGCAAGCTCTGCCGAACAGGACCCCATTTCATCGCTCCTCGTGCTGGTGTACGTGCAAACTCCCGCTAGCAGGGCAACGTGAAGTGCCCATGCTGGCACAAGCGGCCGGTGCACATCTTCATAAACGGGGATGTTTCTGAGACTCCCCTCACGAGGTAGCTCAGGGAGAAGCGGGAACCACTGCTCTTCTGTCTCAGCAACAGAGGGAAGCTCTGCAGCCCCAAAGCGAGGAGGGGGCTGCTGCTGACCCTCAGCAGTGCGTGTCTGTGCTTGCCGTGAGCTAGCGCCCGGTGTCATTTTTCAGGGCACTGTGCCTGGCGGCACTAACCTCCTCCCCAGGTATGGAGCCCACAAGAACAGGACTATCATATTAAACCTTAATTAATTCCATGCATCTTATTAAATAAACAAAAATCCACGAGCCCCAACTATTTCTTACACCCCAGTGTTGGATTCATTTCTGGATCCGAGCCACCAGCTTCCCAACCTGTTCAGGACAGGCACAAAGGAGACCGTTTCCAAGTCAGTAACCAAGCAGTGATTTGTGACACGTCAGGAATATTTAGGGAAAAATGACGGTGCCAGCGACCCTGGAGAAGGGAAATCCATCTTTTGGTTGGGAAGCGGTAAATAACTCTTGGAAACCTAACACATTTTACCCTTCCCCCTTGGTTTCAAAGAGGTGCAACCCATTCCAAGATGGAAGATTAGTAGCTTGCAGCCGAAAGAATGTCACATAAAAAAATAAAAGGAACAGATTACCAGGAGCAAAAAATGATACTCAAACTAAGCACTGAACCACTTTCTCTCTGTCCTCCGCTGAGAAATACTGAGAGAACATTTACTTAGCAATTAGGTTTTAATGGTAAAACTTTCAAGGCAGCGCTGGGCAGAAAGTCAAAATCTACATTTTAAGGAGATATTAAGTGCCCTACAATGCACAGGAGCCTGTATGTTTTTTCTTTCACTGTAACACAGCACTTTGTCTTCCTACAAACACACGTGGATGAAAACAGATAAATGCACAAGTCATCAGGTATTCCCTATAGCTCATTGACTTAACCTTCTCTAAGTGGACTTCTAGCATTACCCACCAGATGGGTTTCAGAGAAGGATGGTACAATGCAGTATAAAGCATTCAGCTCTGAAGGAAAAAAAAGGCCTTAAAAAGACTTTGAGATTAACTATTTTCCTCAAATTAAGACTTGAGGGTAAACGAACAAACAAAAAGTCATTTTAAGCAAGAAAACACCAGAAGCAATCAACAGCACAGTTAAATATTTGTATGTTTTAACCAATGTTCAAACAAACCTCATCTTGGTAAAGTCCTGTTTTTCCATAGTGATGATAACATGCAGTTTAGGAGCAGGTTACATGCTGCTCAGTCTATAACGTTTTCTGACAGAGCATCCAGACACCTGCATCTGCTGCTCCTTTGTTGTCAATGTAATTGCTCAGTTCACCTTCCTTCTGGGGCTTCCCCGTGTGCCAAGAGCATTCATTTGCTCAAGAAGGGACTAACTCATCACTCGTTTGCAGAAAACCTTGCTTCTTGCAAGCTTGATGCAAATACAAGAACAAAGCCAGTTCAGACCGGCTGGTCTGGTACTGCTCCCTGCATTGAGACCAAGGCGAAAGCTTCAGCAGGGAAAGGGGAGTTATTCCTGGAGAGATGAGCTGTGCAAAGCAAAGCGTGCAGTGGGAAGAACTGAGCATGAGACAGAGGTCGGTTTGTAACGCCCTGCCTCAGTTTCCCTTTAAAACAGGAATACGAACAAAAGACTGGCTTTGCGCAGCGCTGAAATCTGGCAGTTAGAAGTGCTTGAAGGGAACCACCTCTCACTATAAATAAATTGTTGATAAAAAAGAAAATAAGCTTTGGAGAGAGTGTGAAAAAGACCCAGGATATAGAGCCTACACCACAGACTGCTCCTCAGAACGCACGAGCAGAGCGGGATGGTGGGAGGTTACATTTCCCTGCTAGCACAGCTTGGTTATTCCTGGTTTGCAGTGAGTGCAGTATTAGAGGGGAAAGGCTGGGTGGGGGCTGGGGGTACATTTCCATGAAAGCTTCCCCCATCTTTTTTTCTCCTTTCTCTAATGCTGCCCCTGATACATTAAGCTACATTCCAGCCAGCTTCAAGGACATGTTTCTGAATCCCATTCAAAATGCTGACAGCCACTGAACGTGTGAGAGGAAACATGCCCTCAGATGGACTGCATTTATTCGTCTGGTTATACCTTTAATCTGACATGTTTAGTAAAACCTCTGCAGCGACTGCTGAGAACGTTCCAAAAGAAGAAAGGAGGAGAAGCAAGATTCAGGTGTTGCCTTTGAAGGTTGCTGTAGAGTTGGTAGGGCAGACTCTAAACGCGACAAGGAGAAACCGGTTCAAACCAAGGAACGGGGTTCTCTGCCGCTGCTGGGCTGGTGAGGCTGCTGCCAGCCTCGGGGTTTACTGCTGGGTTTGCTGGTCTTCCACTGAACCGCTGTGCTACGGGGAACAAGGATGCCCATGTGCTCCACTGCACGCTTTAATGCCAACAACCCCAGGTCTCGGCTCAAATCCAATCCACTGTTGAGAGTCAGAGTCTGATTTCCCTTCTGAACAGACCCAAAGTAGAACTGAGATAGCTCCAGGCAGGTAAGGGCTTCTGTCCTTGTACTGGACAGAAATTGCTGAAATCCTGCCCACTTTGAAAAGACATCTGCTCATTTACACCAGCAGAAGGGCAACTTTCCAGTCTCAGTTTTAATACATCAGAGATCTCCCGCAAACAGCTGTATTTTATTTATTTTCTTTCCCCCCCTTTCCCTAGTTGGGACTCCATTCCCCCTTTTTGTTATTTGTTTGTGGTGAGAATATATACTTGCTCTGTCCTGGTGAACTACTAGTTATTCCTGTTTCATTTACATCAACATCAGTCAAGACTTATTCACTAGCCTTAAATGACGTAGATTTAACTTGGGATTAAACAGACTAAAAAATGACTCATCAGTCTGAGAGGCTACTGAGGCTCAAAGCGTGCTGAGAAGATGTAATAATCTAATCAGTCCCTAACTCCTTTAAATCCTTCTTTTCTCTCTACTGCTAAAATGGGAGGAGAGAATTCACTGTGGTGCTGAAACTCGAGCGATGGGAAAAGAAGATCAGTTTGCAAAACACAAAGCAACTTTAATCACTGCGATAAGATTCTCCTTAAAAACATTCTGATAGTCCTGCCGCAGACACATTCATCAGCAAAGAGGCCTTGAGCCATGCTAAACTGTATTGCTATCTTGAGCACTTGTGGTTACAAAGTTCACATCGGACGGTCAGCGTGGACAGCCCAAGGATGAGCTGGTGCTTTAGGCACAGCAGCGGGACCGAGCCTCGGCATGGTTCGGGGGACTCCCAGTCCTTCCCAGTCACTCAGCTCTGCTACATTACCTGTGTCTGTACCCATTCTGGATCAAAGTTTAAGAAGACAAAAAACCCAACCCTAACTCCTAAAAAATCACGTGCCTAAATATTTTTAAAGACCGACCCTTAAGTGAAAACAGCCCAACTGAGACGTGCCCGCTGCACGGCTTTGCACAGCCTCTCTCAGGGCACAGAGGCCCTGCCTCCAGTGACACAGGGCACAGTTTCTCTGGGACAAAAAACATCCGCAACAGAGCCCGTCCTCTTGCCCATCCTGGAATCGCAGACTGGTTTGGGCTGGAAGGGACCTTAAAGCCCACCCAGTGCACCCCCTGCCACGGGCAGGGACACCTTCCACCAGACCAGATTGCTCACAGCCTCATCCAGCCTGGCCTTGGACACTCCCAGGGATAGGGCAGCCACAGCTTCTCTGGGAACCTGTCCCAGTGCCCCCCACCCCCTCTGGGAAGGATTCCTTCCTGATGGCCCATCTCAATCTCTCTCTTTTCATTTAAACTCGTCACCCCTTGTCCTGTCACTCCCTGCCCTTGGGAAAAGCCCCCCCCAGCTTTCTTGTACCCCCCCAGGCACTGGAAGGGACTCTGAGGTCTCCCCGGAGCTTCCCTTCTCCAGGCTGAACAAGTCCAATTCTATCATGCAAGACAGACCTCGCAGGATCTGACCACGGAGAAGGAGAGGAACTGAAACCACCTCGGCTTCCCCGCACACTTGGAGCCTGTCGCGATGACAGCATTCATCTCGGGCTGCAGCCGTTTGAAGATGGAGCTATACGCTGATCCCTGTGGCAAAACCTTCACAGGGGCTACAATTTGGCAGCAGAAGCCAAATCTACATTATCCAAGTGCAGTCACTTCAGCTCACAATGACGCACGGGCCTTAGATCTCCACTTCGCTCCTTTATACCAAGTAGAAAGAGCAAATCATAGGACACCCCATAATCCTTTGAGGCGCATCCAGCATTGGTTTTAGAGCCCTGTGACTTAACTGCTAGCATTGCTTGCCACTCTCTATGTCTGGAATTAAAAGACAGACAGAAAAAAGCACCTTTGGAGCCTTTAAGACTAATTAAGAAGTGTATCAAAAGAAAAAAAAAATGAGAGAACGAGAGAGAGAGATACATTTGGCTGACTGTGAATGAATCTTATAAAATGGAAATGGGAAACATGTGCAAACACTTTAAATATTTTTGCCCCTGCAAGATATTTGAAGACTTCCCTTGTAAAACAAATAGGGAACAAAATAAAACCAGGTTTCCTTCAGTCAGCACATAATCATTTTCATGTTAATTTTTATCTTGTTAACCCAAAAATCTATTAGAAGAAAATTATCTGCCTGAAATCTAGCTTGTGACTCATGCTAAGTGGTTCTGATATTTTGAGAAAATAAATCTTTACACTGTTTACACAAGTCTATCTGAAATTACAGTGTGTAAAAGAAATAATGGTTTCGAGTGACCATAGGTGACAAATGATCAGGCTTCTGATGTTATTCACTTTGGCCTTGTCTACACTGGACTTTTTTTTCTTTTCTTTGAATCCCTACTGGTTGCAACAATGGCAAACCCCTACCAGAGCTAAATGCAAAACTAACTGAACTCCTTCAACAGAAAAACAGTCTTTGAGTTCAGTGCTATGGATTAGGCCTAGGTGCTGAACAAGGTTATGTGGTCAAACCCAGGCGTAATTACAATGGGCAGAAGAGTAATTTAATAACACACAGGCCATATCCTTAATTGCAACAAGCCTCCCTGATTATTATGCCAATTTATACTAGTAACGGAGTTAGCTTTTTGAAAAGATCATTTGTACGTACAGGGCGAGATGTGTTTTGTGTAGGGATTTGCAAAGCTCAGCTTTGATTTGCAAGTGTCCAACCAGCTGACTTTTGAAGGAGACTGGTTTTATATGGGAAATATGGAGTGCTGGCAGCCATGAAATTCATCTGGAAGACACCCGGTATGGGCACATCCCAGGGAAACCCTCACAAACAGGAAAGCACACCTTTTGTTCGCTCCAGTGTGCAGAGAAAGAGAAATGAGCTGACCGCGCGAGTCTGGACATCGCTCCCTCTACGTATGTTTACACCTCTAAGTCGGCATTCTAGGACGGGGCAGTGCAGTTGTGTGCGGACCCTTGCTTGGGGCCTTAGGGAACCCTTTTGCCTTTGGAAAATCCGTGGGTTGAATGCCGCCTGCAGTAGCTTTTAAATAGTTCCTTCAAATTTGTTGCATGCCAAGTGTTTCCCCAAAAGGTATGTTCAACGTGTGATACCGTGAGACAAAACGGCATTTTCTGTTCACTCTGGCAACAATACTTTATACATCTTGGCCCAGCACAGACACTGAGGATTGTTAGTGCAGAGATAAGCTGTGCCAGGGATAGGAGGGTGTAAAGCAAGAGGCGGGGAGAAATGAGGGACTCGGGGATACATCTGAGGGATCTAAGCGCCACCTAAGATACTCGGATGGTAGAAAAAAAGTGAAGCGCTGTTGGTGTGTTAGTCCGTCACTCAAGCAAAGGCCCACACTACTAAGTGACCAAGATGACTTGTAATGAACACAAGCAGTAGGAGGGTGCACAGTCACTGTAATTTTCTAACCAGGACTATTTATTATCATCATCACTATTATTGCTGAAGAGTAAAACAATGGGAATTTAACTTCATTTATGATTCCTTCTTTCCACAGATCCCATCAGTCTCCACACATTCCTTCTGTCACTCCCAAACACAGTACAGTAATAATAACCCAACATCTGTGGCTAGTCCTCCTAGCCAAAGACTATAATTAATTCTAACCCTTTTCATCTGCTTGAATTTCAGCAACATAAAATAATAGGTAGAAAAAGATGTTCAGTATTGAGAAATCTGGATAAATACACAGAAGTTCTAACTAATTAATAAGAACAAGTGATGTGTTTTGGCTAGAGGACATCTTTTTGGGCAAAGAGAGAGAAACCAACTAGGCTGTTTTATTCCAGGCACTTTTTCTGCCTGTTGCAATATTGATTAATTAAAAGAGGAGCTAACACTCATTTTCTTATAAAGAATTTTAGCCAATTGCAAACTTTTTCACTTGGGAGGGACCAGCCCCAGCTGTAAGCTACAGCCAGATGAAACCACAATCCGCTCTGGAGGATTGTTTTGACCATCAGACTGTACTCTTGCGTAGAAAAAGCTGAGCTGAAGTTTCTCCTTCCTTGATGGAAATGCTCAGAGAGCCCTCTCCTCACTTCAACACACAGAAATCACCGCAAGAAAAGAATTCCATAGACCCTCACTTTGGAGAACATCTTCTACCAGGCAATGTACTGATATTTCTGTCACCAGCAGATCTGAGCCTTCCATATTCTACACTGCGTGGCCTTACTGCTTGAGCTACGGCTATGGGAGGATGATTATTCAGTGGGTTCTATTGATGTTATTTCTGTAAAAGTTTCACTGAAATTCTTAAGAGGCATGTTGAAAATGCTGGTTTAGGTACTCTGATTCCTGAAGAGTGCACAGCATAAAAGACTGCAGGCAAAAGCTGCTTTTTAGCAGTTTCTTGTTATTTTGCAAATTTATTCAATTTCAGTTATATGAGTTATCAAAATGGTTACAGCTGACTTTTGCTTTTTAAAGGGGGTATAATCCTTTCCACCTCTCTTTACATGATTCACGTCCATGCCAGGTTTTCCACCCTCTGGCTTTGAGGCTGGATAACTTAACAAATAGATAAATGCCCCTGCTTTTCAGTCAACGCCCAGCAATCCTACGAGAGAGTCAGTCAGTCCTGGCAGGACTGACACGTGGATTTGCTTTTTATCCACACTGGGAAGGCAAGACATTGGCACAGACTGGCTATGAAGGGATGATACAAAGAGATTCTGTGAATAAATATCAGTAAGGTGAGTATCACCTTGAAATTTGCTGTAGAATCAGAAAAATGGTCAGTGGTTTTGTGTGTAGGTGAAGGACAGCCTGGGGGGGAAGGAGGTGGGGAGACACGCTGCTGCATGAAGTGGAGCCCAGGCTTGGAGCCCAAATACCTTTGTGAGTTTTCTCCCCTGTTTAAAGTTTGTTCCTGTGGCTTGGCTGGGCACACTTGGGTTGTTTAGCAAGCAATAACACAGATGCTTCCCCCTTCTCCCTAGGCAAGATACGGCAGAAACCAGAAAGAAAGATTTGTTTTAGCCAGATGAAAACCCACGATCCGACTTCGCTGGTGTGTTATTTTCCGCTGCAGGGCTCTGGATGAAAGCAGCACCATAAAGCCAATGTTTCCTCTCCGTGTGCACTTCTCGTAGCCTGTTTCGAACCTTGGCAAGCGCGTGCAGTGGCACTGTGTTGATCTAACCAGGGCTGTGGATCGCCATGGTCTGTTCCACCAGTGCTTGGAGCCTGCCGCATCAGAGAAGACAACTCCTCGTCGTCGGAGGGGTTAGCAATGGTTTGGATTCAAGTGGGGGAAGGGGAGGAAAAGCCGTTTATCATAAGCCAGCACATACGCTCCAAAGACTGCAAATTTATGAGGTGACAGTATCTCAAAGTATTTGCTTGATGTCAGGAGGTACCACACTGTCCCCAGTGAAAACAGTACCCCTGCCTTCAGTGGGGGCAGGGCAGGCAGAGGCGTCTGATGCCCATTGCCATTCTAGGATGAAATCCATTGCATTTTTTGGCTGTTTGCAATACGAGAACTTAGCAAAAATGCTGGGGGTGAGCTTCCCACCGAGACCACAGAATTAATTCTGTTTAGTTTAAAACGTAGATCACCCACCACAACAACCAGCACTAACAGCCTCTGGTTAGCTGGCTCAGCAAAGACGTCATGGACGAAGGGATCCAGTAAACTTCATCCCGCAGAGCGGGGTGAGGGGTGTCTGCTGGGAACGCACGGAGAAGTCTTTCCTGCTGCTGCCCAGGAAGCTGAAGACCTACCCATACTGTATCTACACATGTACCTAACGGGTTTTTCTCTTTCAGGTGCTTGAGAATTCAAGTTTAAAATACACTATAATTTCACAGAGCTTAGTCAGAAAGGAAAAACCAGTCTGAACACCACCACAACGTCAGCCACAGAATTATACCCTGCGTTTCCTGAAGCAAGGAAAATCTTCTTCTCTGTTACCTCAAAATGACACAACTGAGCTCAGTGGCTTGAAGTTAGTATCATTTAGAAACATACACAGGAATGATTTAAAGATTTTAGCAGTGAAGTGCAGTGCTTCTGTTAATAAACCATGTTGATGGCCGTTTGCCTACTGTTAAAAAGTTTAAAAACGCCTCTGAATTGCTTTAATTTCAAGTCCATCCAGTTATCTTCATGCTCACTCAGATATAGCAATCCACATTCTCCTCCAAGTTTGTGAATACTGAGGTTATTACAACACTGTTGAACCAAATACTAACAAACATGAAAAGGTCATAAACAGGGGCAAACTAGAAAGTAGCTAAAAATTATCAACTTACACATTATTCTCCCAGCACAATCAAAACCTGAACAGAACATGGTTGGTAACAGAAGGGTTCACACAGATTCACAAGAGTGTCAGGGGTTGGAAGGGGCCCTTCCAACCTTCTAGAGACCATCTAGTCCAACCCCCTGCCAGAGCAGGATCCCCCAGAGCAGACCCCACAGGAACAAGTCCAGGCGGTGCTGGAAAGGCTCCAGGGAAGGAGACTCGCCCCTCTCTGGGCAGCCTGGCCCAGGGCTCTGTCATGCTCAGAAGCCTAGTGTGAAGAAGAAGGGTCTAGAAGTCACCTCCGTGATAGAAGAACAGGACTAATTAATATTTTTGGTGAGAGGGTTTTCTGTGTAACAGCGTGCAGTTGTCTTAATTCAGGGGAAGTTCTCCCCCATGCACAAACCAAGCTTTCTGTGTTGATGCCTGTGAAGCTGGCCCCAAGGAAAACAAAGGTCTGTCAGCAAGCAAAGCTGCTTTTGCAGAAGCACATTCAAAACTGTGTTCTAAAAGACCTTTCCTGGAAAAGGTCTGGTGCCTTCAGTGACAAGCAAAAGGTACTTCAGTAATTAATGCCACCGTGGCCATTGCTGCTGATTGGTGTGGGGGACACCAGCAGGTGAGTCTATTCAGACATGTCACCTGCTGTTGAAAGGCATTTTTCAAATTGCTTATTGCCCTAATGAGAATGGCAGGGCTGGGCATTATCTCAAACCCAGTGCCATCAGCCAAATAAAGCAGAGAGCTGTCTGCCAGCTACTCAACAGGGATTAATAAAGTGGCAAGATTTACAGGGAAGTCAACTCAAAATGCTTTCCAAAAAACATGAATCAAAAACATTATATTGTCCTGAATATACGTCATTAGTAAATGGATTTGATGGGTTTCTGGCAGAAGGACACTTTTTAACCCTGATAGGCTAAAATATGTTATACTGGAGCTTTGAGGGTAAGGAATAAATGGATGTGAAGCATGTGCAGTGAATATTAAAGCCCCTACTGAAATGGCTCTGCTGACATTAATAGCATTTTACTGCTTTCCTCAAAGTCAGACAGGTGTGCAAATGGGTACCAAAGGTGGTAACACAACAGGGAGCCTTTCTGAAGCCGGTGGAACAGCCTTTTCTCTATCACCGTGTTTTAGAAAACATCTTTTCTTTTTCTACCTGGAGATACTTGGGGTGGAACAGGCTCCAGGAAAATCTGTTGGTTTTTTCAGTACTGCCTTCCCAAACAGCAGTCTTCTGCGCCCCTGAATATCCTTTTTGAAAGCCTTGAGAAGCTACTCTAGGACTAAATCTTTCCAAATTCTTCTAACAAACATCTAAGGAAACAGTTTGATTCTTGAAATAAAAGATAGAAAGTGATTTTGACATTATTTTGACCAGACTCACTGAAAAGTACTTTTCACATCCACAATTGCAAAATCCAAACAATTGCCCAGTCCTTGGCTGAGCAATGGTGACATCATTCCACGGATTATTTTTTTTAAGAGCTGTACAGTTAATGTCTGCTGGAGATGTGGCTGGAGCAGAATTTCTATCATACATAGCTCAATTGCCTAAGTGAAACTGTCTCTTTCTAAGGTTTGGTCATTTGATGTTTTGGAGGTTTTTGCATTTGTCATAGTCTTGGCTAGTTTTTATACATATAAGTATGCTGCTGTTTAAGAAAACACAGCAGGAAGCTGGCGTCTGGAGATGGTTGGCCTGGTCATTGTGGATAAACCATTCAAGAAGCCCCGACACACCCAGGATGAGTGTGTGTGGTGAAAACAACCCAGCAATACACTGGTTATCTGAGTGTTTGACTCAAAAAAGGGTTGACGTCCAAAGGGATGACAGTGGATACACCTGCATTATTGAAGGTCTGACAAGCCAAAAGAATACAGCCGTATACTGAAAGATTATTTAAGGTTAGGAAGCACAGATTGGATGACCTGGCAATTTGTGTTCGGGGAGAGTGAACTAAGCCTTCTGATCCAGGTTTAGGCTGCTATCAACACTTTGCAGAACTGTTCACAACGCACAGTAGAAGCCTATGAGCCAAGACTTCCCCTACGGCACAGCGTTTGCTGGATCTCTGAAGAGCTGCACTTCCCAAATCCTGCTTTGTCAGAGGTCAGATGCTCAGCAGCGTAACATCCATTGATGCATTAGACTGAGACTTCAAGGTAGTAATTGCCAAGAGCCACAAAGTCATTCAAGAAGCTTTACATGGCAGTGAGGTGCTTAAAGTGCTCCTGGATGTATGTACGATTTTGAAATAGGACACTGGAGTCCAAATCACTTAGATAGTATTGAAAAATCTAATTACATTTTGATACATAAAGATAATTAAGTATGCAGACAGCAAATAAAGAAGAACAGAAAGTCAGTCTGTCCTTAGATTTCAAAAATAACATAAGAAAACAGGAAACTTTGTGAGCGCACTGGAATAAATGCACACGCTAAGCAGTTCCTAGGAAGACATCTCTGGGTGCTCGTATTTGGGAGAAGTTAATCTGGATGAAAATAAGACCTATACAGCAGTGAAAACATCCCTGACAGGATAATGTTCAAGTTAAATAAACAGTTCTAATGAGATCTGTTATTACCTGCTATTTTGTCATGCTCTGGCATGCAGTCTTAAGTCTAATGTTTCTAAATGCTGTCATAAATTTTTTCAACCTAATCTGCTCCTGAAAATTTCAGCTAATGTCTCTCATGGTTCACAGTAAATTACAGACGATGTTGCAGCCTGCAAGCGAATCTAAATCTTAGAAAAACCCAATGCACCAAAAACTGTCCTTCCCCATCCAAGAAAAGACTGCCGTGACTGTTGAGCTTAATGAAGAACTATGTTAGGCAGACAATTTTGTATTAAATATAAACAGCAAATTGTATAGGTCATCCAAAGTTATCCATTTAGTGCCCAAAGAGGGGAAAAAAGCTGAAATAATCTGTGCCTCTCTGTCAGCACTCAGACTGGCATGGTTGAACGTGTCCCTTCTCTGCTGTTCAGGCACATCCGAGAAAGTTCCAAGCCTCATCTCCCTGGCCCTACCAACGCTGGCCCAAGCAGATGGGTACAGAACAGTACTTCTGACCGCTGATGTCGGTCTCAGGAGAGGACGTCTGGCCGTGGTACCGTGTTTGTGTGCATATGCACCTACTTCAGAGGGTTAAGTGAAACGAGGAGGGAGGGTGCTCGCTGCAGCTCAGAGCTGCAGAACGGAGCCTTGTATCACTGCCACTTCCTTGCTACTTACCATACTGTCAACCTTGGTGTATCAGCACAATGTATAGCACTCGGCCCCAGGGGATGCGCCCCAAGGCACAGCACGGGCAGCAGGATCCCACGGTGGTGCGCTGTACGGTCACCAGCACGGCAGACAGCTCTGACGTGGAGGTGCTATTGCTTCTACACAGCAAGACCCAGATGGAGTGTTCTGTTCAGACTTGTACTGCCACAGTTACAAAATAGCTCCGCTTATTGCGGAGGACTCGTTCTTAATTTTGTAATGAAAAGCCAGATCTGTAGGACTTTGACGGATCAGGATGGCTGAGAGTATCGCACTGTATCAGGAAATGGTGGAAACGGGCAAATTGCAGCATTCTCTGTTGGGTTTTGTGTTGCATCAACGGTGTCATTTTGCTGCACGTGTGTGTTGGGAGAATAGCACTGAAAGGCAGGCCAACTCAAAGTGAAACTGGAAAATGAAAGAGTTTTAACAGAATCCTCCGAGTCATCCAGTTTATAGTGTTTCATCTCGAAGCAGTGATACAGTACCTGAATCACTTTATCATGTAGTCTTTAGAAGTCCAGCCCTTGCAGACCCTCTGTGGGAGGATGAGGCAGGAGCAGCAAGGCTGAACCATGAATTTTTTTATGGTTAAGCTCCTAAAATAATGCTACAGGCAAACAGTGATGTTTAAAAAAAAAAAAAATACCAGAGACTCCAAGCTACTAAAATTATCAAATGATTCTGATTTCTGCTGACTTCTTTGGTCAGTGGCTTTGCTCCAGTAGAGAGTGTCACCCCAAAAATGGGTATCTACTGTTCAGAACTGAACTTGGAAGGTGTGTGAATTGACTGTCCCTGCATCCAGGCCGCACACAGATGGGTAGGGGGTGAAGGAGGGCTACTGTTTAGTAAAACGTGAACGATGTCATCCGTTGGAAGAGGAGACATAACTCAATTTGTCTATGAATTGTGTAATATTACAAACCTTATCACTACCATGCAGGAAAATAAATGCAATGGGAATACATTTTTTTTGTGGTAAGAATGCTTTTTAGCTTGCTTTTCTGTAACCTCTAAATCTGCAGATGTGTTGTCGTTTCCACGGTGCAAACAGTTTATTCAAAGACTAAGAGGAATTTCAGTTTTCCATGAAGGTCAGTACAACTTTGCTTTGCCCTGCAATCCCCAAGCAGGTAATACTTCTAATGCTTTATTAACACAGACTGGGGTCAATAAACACTTTATACTCCCTGCCTCCCATACCTGCGAATGTAATTCCCCGACCCTAATGCTTAAAGACCAGAGGGATTCCCAGACCCGAGCCAGCGTAAGCTCAGCAGTTCAGTTACATTTCAGCTCTTTCTAAGGCCACCATGTCTGCCACCTTGATAAATGCAGTTGTTACTAGGAAAGAACAAAATCCTTTAATCATTTTCAAACATTAAATTCCATCATGTCTGGCCCATAAATGTAAAGTTCACTTTCCAGGAAGGATTTACCAAAGTTGATACCTTGTGCTGGCAGAATGTTAACTGTACATTTAGCAAAACGATTTTTTGGAGGGACTTTTGATGCATTCAACTCCAAAAATACAATGATGCCCTAATTCGTCCCAAGTGACTAGAGCTGAATGTTGTCATCTGCACCCAATAAGGCGCAGTGCTTTGTTTGTCACGGGCTTATCCTGGGATAGTTAATGCCGCAAAAAAAGTGACTAAGCTCCAAGTATGTTATCCTTCCCCATCCAGCCTTGAAAGCGTTACGTCTGTGCTGGTTTCTCAGAGGCAACGTACAACATCTGGTGCCGAACCAGTGGGGTCAAATAATGTTCTCACCATTTAGCGTAATTAACTCCAACCGCCCGTCTGCTGCAAGCCCCCGCTGCAGCCAACACAAGCAAAGCTGGGCCAAGACGAAATTTCTCCTCATTATTAAACCCAAATCTAAGCACTTGTCTGTCTGTAAAAACAGAGCAAAGGGAGGAAAACTGAAACCAGCGAACAGGGTCTGAGGTTTCAATAAATGTCAGAGAGCGTCAAGTCTGTTTGGATTGCAAATTATTGCTGGCTGATGGTCTATTATTTTACAACTAGCGATTGCTGTCAAGGACTTGGGGAGGGGGTGGGAGGGAGAGGTTTTTCGAATCCCAGCCAGAGGGGAACAGAAGTTACAAAATACTGTAACAATCATTTAAAAAAAAAAACAAACCCCAAAGTTACTTTAATGTTTGCTAAATTTAGAACTTTATAGGGTATCTCTTCAAAGAGCAAAGAAGTCACCCTGCCCTCTGCCTGTGACAAATCATCACCAGGTCTGCTCTGCCAGAGGCCGTTTGCTGTCCCTGCCTCCTGCTGCCAAACAGCATCCCTGGTAGGATTAAGGCAACTGGGGGGACCATGAACATGGAAGAATGAAAAAAAGACCATATTCCCCCCCACCCAGTGCTTAAGGTGAGCTTATGTCTTGTCAAACACGCTTGAACAATAAATACATACAGATCATTTACATGGTTGTTAAATCCCTCTTGTAAATGAACTGAAATATGAATGGAGGACAGTCACAGGGGGAGAGGACGTCTTGACGGACTTGACGCCCACTGACCATAAACGCGGAAGATCAGGCAAAGCTCAGCCATCGCTATTCTCCTAAGAAACTATGAACTGTAGAGAAGGCACGTCCCAGGGTATGGCTAAATGTTCCTGCAGTCACAGCTAACGAGAGGGGCATGACAACAGACTATTCAGGAGATTGCCCCAAAGAATATGTCATCCCAAGTCTCCTGGGCTGCACATGAAAATCTTCCAGTTGCGGAAACCTATCAGTTTTGGACTCTACTAAATATTTCCACTGAGGCTTCTGACACTGGGAAAAGTAAATAAATCCGTACCTGTGCAAAACAATCAACGAAAACATCCCAGAGCTAAGGGAGGAAAAAAATATTTCCCCCACCAACTCTGATTCCAGACCCAAGTTTCTCAGCCGTTTTTTTGGAAGCAAACCAAGTCATTGAGTAGAACTTTACAACACAGAGCGCGGGTCCTTGAAATCTGGAAAGTAATGAAAAGCATGGAGATGCTTTACATGGAAAACATGGTTGCTCTAGACCGATATATGAGATGGACTAAAATAATCTACCAGTGTTTCCAGGGAAAAGCTCCTCAGACCATCCTTCTCTGGGTCTAACACTGCCCAAAAGATAGAGGCGTTCTTTACATTTCTGAGTATCCTAGTGTCTACAGAGCAGTACAGACACGTCACTAGGAAAGATGGCCCACTGCAGATCCTTCAGCCACAAAACCATTGTGACTGAATATTGCACCATTAAACCACACTGAGTATGATATCCAGTGTGGATGAAGGACATTCTGTCATTCTCCTCTCCAAATATTTTTCTGGTCAGTCAGTTTTTCATGGCTTGTTTATGGGAATGATAATCCTATTTTTCATGCTTGGGAAAACCACCTCCAATTCTGCCTCCAGCTCCCCTTGGGTAGCACTTCTGCTTGAGCTCTTCATTTAGCTGGACACAAGTCTCAGAGCACAGGGCTCCAGGAGAGGCGCTGCTAAGACAGCTTTTTCTGTGTTACCAAAACCTTGGTGTTCTGCTGATCCACTGACAGGTTTTACACAGCGTTTGAAAATGCCGCATGCAAAAACTGCACCAGATGATTGAAACTTTTTGCAGGGTGCAATGTGGATATCTCAAGGAGAGAGATTAAAAAAAAAAGCAGTGGGCTATATGGATTTAAGTATTCAGAAAAGCAAACTGAAGAGTTCAAATTTGAAGAAAAGCAGACCTTAAAAAAAACCAATTGTCACATGTCTATGTTTGATGTTATTTGGAAAATCTATTTTTCTCTCCCTAAAGTTAAACCTGTATTTTGTAAAGAAAAAAACCCACCCAAACCAGAATGGATTCCGAGTTACAAAAGAGTGGTTATATTCTGCTATACCCACCTCCTCCTCCTCTCTCTCCCTCACACACGCACACAGCAACTGGTAATAAAACTGTAACTTACGATTTCGCACCAATAATATCCCAAGAAGGGTGCCTCTATTTTACCCTAGAGCAAAGGAAAGAGGCCAAAACAATCAACCTCTCTTGCGCAGAGCTGAACATGGGCTCCACTTCGACTCAGCTGTGTGTACCCCTGATGTCTGCGGAATACGCTTTACCTGCCAAACTACTCAGCCCAAAATGCGATTGTGACCTTGAAGCTTATTTTGGCCCATCACAAAGTCAGGGGAGAAGCAGGAGGAACGTGAATCACCCAAAGGCCTCTCTAACTTTTCCTCCACAAACGCAACATGATCTTTCGTGCAGAGCTATCGATATTTTTCCAGTGCAACAGCTTTCTACTGTGAAATCCAAATGTTTGGAAGATACGCACCAATTTTTATGACTTTTGTCAAAAATCATCACAATTTCCGGAAGCAAGAACTTTCTCCTCACTGGCTCTTACTGTATAGTACAATGACCTATCTCAGAAGGAAACATCAAGTTAGATTTTATCAAAGGGAATTCCTCATGGAATGGAAATTCCTGATTTTGGTCAGCTCCCCACAGAGCTGAAAAAACATATTGCTGATTTGGTTAGAAAGTTCTTGTTGTATCACAACATTAATGAGGAATTGTACATGTGCGCTGTCGAGGGGGGTGTTACAACTGAAAGGTACAGCACTGGGAGCACTTGGTCCAGAAGCTGCTGTACGAGGTACACGCACGATAACTCTGATGCCAGCTCTGTGTGTCACAGCATACAAGATGCACGTTTTGTAGAGTGTTCTGCTGCTGCCCATACCACAGGGCTGTTAAGAGACAATTATATTTGCTTCCTGGCCTTATTAACAGCCATATACTGTTGAGCTATCGCTCAGACAAATTGTCAGGCGTGCTTCATGCTTTGTAGGAACTCATGTTCATCAGCACTGCATAAGGCACTGCACGAGGAAGCAGAGATGTGCTGTTTGTCACAGAGCCTTTTAAAATATAATGCACAGTAATTAAATCAACTCTAATAAACTAAAGCATCTCCCTTGGAAGTACGCACGAATCAAGGCTCCCATTTGATCGGTACGAGGTTTTCTTACTAGTTACACCAAAGCTGAGTTTACCTTTAATTCCTGTCTTGGCTGAACTAAACCAAGATGCACAGAGAGAATTGAGAATAAAATGTAACTATGACATTCTGAACACTCCTGGAAAGCTCAACATAAACATAATCACAGTAAAACCCCCTGTGACCCAAAAAAAAAAAAAAAAAAGCACTTTCATGGTTAAAAAAAGAACAAACAGAAAAGCCTCCTTGAGCTGGTTTGGCTTCAGCTCTGTTCCTTCACTCTGGCACTTGTTCACTTAGAATGATGGATTAACAACTCCAAATTTCAACAGGTTTTTCCCACCCTTCTGTATTGGGATTAAGTGTTTTAGTGTAATTAGTTTCTAATTGCTGTGCCTAAACCATAGGAGTTTATGGATGTATATACATCTCAGCTTTCCTTAGGCAGGAGGGAGTGAATTTACTTTGAAAGAGAGACTGACCATTGTTTAACGAGCAGTTACGGTCTGACAAATGATTGTGTAAAGCACTTCCTCACTTCACATGTGCTCCCTGCATGCCTGGGTCCGGAGAGTGCCAAGCTCTTAACTCTCGTATTAAGTATCACGCCCTCTTCCATTCTTTTGTCTATTTGTCAGCTCCTCGTTTGTGTAAAGATGCAACTGTGTTATCTACCTGTACAGCAACACGGTGCTAACGAGCTCCTCAGCTGCCCCAGTCATAGACAGCCATCATAAATTCGATATTAGTAACATTTTTGCCCCTTTCAGTACCAGCATCAACGAACGGTGCTCTCGGCTTCATTCCAGATGCAGCATCTTCAACAGACAGAGGTACTGAGGAGGGGCTTTACCAGCTGGGGAAGGACTTTCTGTAAGGGCCTGAAGAGCAGGCTCCGGGGAGACCTTAGAGCCCCTTCCAGTGCCTGGGGGGCTACAGGAAAGCTGGGGGGTGGGGGACCTTTTACAAGGGCAGGGAGTGACAGGACAAGGGGTGACGGGTTTAAATGGAAAGAGGGAGATGGAGATGGGCCATCAGGAAGGAATTCTTCCTGGAGAGGGTGGGGAGCACTGGGACAGGTTGCCCAGCGAAGCTGGGCATTTCCACATCCCTGGGAGTGTCCAAGGCCAGGCTGGATGAGGCTGGGAGCAACCTGGTCTGGTGGAGGGTGTCCCTGCCCATGGCAGGGGGTGGCACTGGTGGGCTTTAAGGCCCCTTCCAGCCCAAACCAGTCTGGGATTCTATGATACTCTGCCGAAGCTTAGTTATATTTAGTATCCACTTTCAGACTGAGATTATTGCATGAGAAGCACAGGTGTGATAAAACAGCAGAAGCATACCAGTCGTTACAAATCCAAGTAGATTAACTGGAGCATTACAGAACCGTACAACCAACCCCAGTTTGCGAGGGACAGGGCATAATGGTTCAGACTCAAGAGGTCCAAAAGCATATCAAGCACTGCACCCCTCTTCAGACTGGACGAGTGATTTTAAAAAACTCACATACGTAAAGGACACTATCAGAAAGGAAAAGTGGAAGGCTACTGAGACAAAACAACAGTTTATCCTGTGTTTGGACTTCAGGCCATTTCTCTTTCTGATGCATCTAAATTCATCTCTACCCCTTTGACGCACACATCTCCAGTGAAGCCTGCACGCACCCAGCTGGTGTGCTGCTTAACTGCTTGCAGCCATGGAAGTAGGATGATCCTCAGTGCCCCTCAATGACCCTCAGGGGTCCCCTTCCTGTGAGGGAATATAACTCAGGATATTCTGTGAGCCCAGGACTGGGTAGAAATCTTATAAAGAGAGATTCTTACACTAAATTTTACAGCTGGAAAATTCTTAAAATAAAATTTCAGTGATTTTCCATTAAGATCTGACACCAAATTGCAGCAGCTTCAATAAATCCTATTCTACTTGGCTAAAATATCTTTAGAATGGCTTTTCCAATGGTAACTAGGCACATCTATTAATTGGCCTTAACCAGAGCACAGATGAGAAAACCACCGAGAAACACCATTACACATTTCGGATCTTCAAAAGACTTTCCAGTCAAATTTTCATCCAAACTGGGTGTTAAAAACGTAGAAGTTGGACTTTGCGTTTTAAGATCTGGTTGGCTAATACCTAGTTTGGGACAAAACAAGCCAAAACAGACTGTTGAATAAAACCTAAAATGAGTACGTGATGGATGTAGTCTTTCTTTGGTTGCATTCAGCATGTTAAACCACCCATTGGGCTGACCACCCTGAGCTCAAATATTATTTAATGCTAGTGTAAAAAGAAAATAATAATACTGTAGTGTGAGTGTTCCATAGTGCGGCTTCCAATTCACCTCTGGCCTTCCAGACTCTGGGTAATGATTCATTTTCTCCTGACAGGAGGGGTACAACATTCTCAGGACTTCTTGGGTGGAAGAAAGTTGGTAGAAAGCAAATCCACTGTGAGCCATTAAACTTGATGAGGATTAATACCCTCCCTTGCTAGCTTAATGTACAAAATGCATCGATCGCTTTGAGAATTGTGCTTAAGTCTACAGCTGAGAGCAAACCTGTGATCTGGAGGTTTTTTTGAATGTGTATGTACTACCTAACTAATGGTGAAACAAACCCCAGTGCAGTAGAGTTGGGTAGTCCCATTACAGCAATAACATATTGTAAAGGATCGGGTTTCAGGACAATTAGCTCCTGGCTGCAGTTTATTACCCCATCGGAGATTTAAAACATGATTTTTTTTTTCCCCCTACTGCATTCCAACAATACTTAAGTGTCTGGAACTGACACTGTAAAACAATAATAAAGTGACAAATATCTGTCTATCTGAAGGCAGACCCACTGGCTGGGTTTGTTTTGAAACGATAATTCTAAAACATGCTTTAAACAAGTCTTTTCTCCTTCACACAGGTTACAGAACTGGGTCGAAACCTTTTCTGTGTGTATTTACTGTTTGTTGGGATCTTGGGATGGCTGTGTACTAGCACGCTGAGCACTCTGCAGAGATGTGGAGCCTGATGCGGTTCCTGGATGGACAAAGGCCCAAGAAGAAATCACTGTTATATCTCCATGGGAACTGAAGGACAGCACCCCATGCCTCAGTGGTGAGGACGAATTAGGTGGATGAGATCCCTTTCTGCAGATATGTAGTTCTCCCCAGGGGCATGTCAGGAGCCCATGGGGACTCACCTCGGTGTTCACTTGGATGACAGAAGTTACCTATGATGAGACTCATCTATTTGATTCATCCACAATTTACAAAAACCTTTTAGCAGGGGAAAGAACTGACTGGAGATCGTGACACACCACAGCATTTAGATATTCAAAGGCTTCTCAAAACTTCTTCCTTAATCCAGGGCCTTCTAAAAAAGGCTCTGGTAAAAATAATTAAACTAAAATAAGCAGAATTTGTTCTTTGCTGGCAAAACCCAAAACTGCTCTCACAGGAAGGGAATGGGGAAAGTCACTGATAACCCCTGTTTCTGTGGGTGTTGAGAACCTAATCAGTGACCTGGAGAGTGGACTCCTTAATTAAGTGGACTGTTAATCCATGTAACAGGAATGTCCTCAAGGCCAGTTTCCCAGGCCAGTATGTTTGAGGTAAATGTGGCTCTATTTTCTAGTGTTTGCACACTAGAAGACATGATCCAGATCTCCCTGTCAGGCACACATCACTGCGTATACCCTCTGTTGCACTGGCACAACATGCCACTGATGCCTGTAGGTCCTTTCCCAATGGGCTCTATAGGGAACTTCGGTTCCTGCTGCCTTAGGCATATTGGTTGTGCTCAGGTGAGTATAGCTGTACCGGTGGATAAAAGAAAAAGAGGTGCAGGCAAATCAGACTTTGGATCCAAATATTTTTCATAATTGTAATTATCTGTCAGACTGAACTAACCATTGCCCACAAATGTCCTCTGACACCCAGAGTTCTGCTAGTCTGTTGTCTCTGTTTTCAAGCCAAATATGTATTAAGTGTCTCCAGTCATAACTGTAAAACTTTTGTGAGCGCATTTGCTCAGGGACTCCTGCAGAGGTACCACTGATGCTGGTAGACTTGCAGGTTTCATTACTGCTGAATACCTTCATCTTCTATTGACTTCAAAAATAAGGAGAAAGGATTTCCCAGTAAGCCAACAGACCAAACTGTGCCAAACTGGTAACTACTGCAGTTCTTGAAGCCTCCCCTCTGCCAGAACGTACATTAGACTGAACAACAGAGACTAAACTGTAAGAGAAAGTGTAACATATAACATTGCATTTGATGTCTACTGCACCGTGGAGCATCTGTATCAGTTAAACCAAGCTGTATCACTTCTAGAATTTGGAACATAAAGAGCATTAGAGCATGAAGACAGTTTTATTTCCTTGGACTGGATGGTTGCTACTTTGGAATATCATTTGCAGAACATCACGAGTAGAAATATATCTGGGGACATCTTGCTATGCTGGCTGTTAATATGTACACCCTGTGGCCTGCAAGCAGTCCTGCAGCTTCCAAAGTAGAAAGCCAAGAATCATCAAGAGAAATGAAAGCACACAGGGGAAAAAAGGAAAAGTTGGGAGCTGTCAGAGCCAATCTGCGATTTTTTTTCATGGATTGAAAGTGAAAAGCATCGTGCATTTTGCAAAACATGAAGTTGCAATTACAGGAGCAAATTGTAGCCATTATACCATCTATAATACTGCTCAGTGACACAACATGCAGCAGTGCACAGTTATTAAAATTTAATTCAAGTACTATTTACTTAGAAACTGATGTTTCAATCACAACTAGAGGCTCCCACCAGGACCGCATTTCCCCCGTTGTGTTGGGTGTTGTGCAAACCTGGATGTGTCAAGGTATCAAAAGACCTTCCCTTCTATGAGGCTGACTGCAGGCAGCACCCTGGAGGGTCTGCAACATAAAGCTCTGCTCTGTGAATGGTACCAGCCGCAGCAGAAGCTTGTCTCCAGGAATCCAGTTCAGGACTAGGGCCTAAGAAAATACATCGCAATGGACACAGCAGAAGAACGAGGCTATTCAATACGTCGTTTTTCCTCCAATCACATTGGGTGGGATTCAACTCACTAAACTCTACCCAACCGTAAGTCACCCGTCTAGTTTAAGCTACTGCTGCAGCCTGCTGCAGAGCCAAGAAAGGGGAGAGAAGCCCTGCTAGGAACGGAGTTGTGCCACCTCCCTCACACCGGGGCTCTTAGCATAGGCCCCTTCCCTTCTTCAGGCAATTAAAGGGGGTCTCTGGAGACACCAGCTTGGACTAGAGGCCACAGCTGTAGATGGACAAGCTGAATCCCAGTTTTTCTGCATAGAAGCCCTGTGCAGAAGGGTGTTACGGATGTCATTAAATCTGCAAGTCTGGTCTTTGTCGACGGCTGTCTGAGTTCCAAACCAACCAGGACAAGAGGATTTGGTAATCTCGCCGGCTGCCTACGCAGGGTGGTTTTGGACAGCACGGCACAGAGACTAAGACTAGCCTAGTTTCCACAGGTCAAGGTTAAGGCACATCAGTGCGGCGGTGCAGAAGTTCGCTCGCACTGCCAATATGCTGTGGATAAACACAGGCTGCTCTCTGCGGATAAACAGCAGCCCTGGAACGTCATTTTCCAGTGATGTCGATCTGGCACCTTTCTGCTGCACTAAATTCACTTTAAAGGAGTAAAGTTAAAAGAAAAAAAAAAAGTGGGAAAACTAACAATGCTAAAAAAAGGACTGCTATATTTAGAATAAAGCTGAGGACGCATTGGTCAGTCTCCAAGGGAAATGGCCCAATGACCTGATTACTGTTCAGCAAAGTAGATGGGAAAAGCTGAAACTGGAAAACTGAATTGGTTTTATGACCTTTAAGAACTGCAGTTAGAAAAGTGAGTTTAATGCCACTATCTTAACGTTTGTTTATAATATTAGTCATTCTTAGAAAAGGGCCTGATCACGGTGCCAGAGTTTCTCCTCCTGTATAAACTAAAATGTTGTGACATTAAGTTATTTAATTATTTTAGGCCCCTCCCAAATTAATGCTCTCCTTGAAGTACCTTCTCCTCCCAGTGACACCAAGTCTGCACAGGATAATACCTGGCACATGTTCATTCCACTCAGCTTCAGGCGCCTACTGGAGATGGCCTGAATTAGAAGCACATTCACCCTCAGCTCTGTATTCAGTGCTGAGAGGATGAACATCCAAATTCGAGGCTTTCAGATTTATTTAGGGCTAGATCTTTCCATGTCAGCACATGATATCTCTGCACTTAGAAACACTCTAGCATGTTTACCTTCATGCGTTTATGCTTTCATGCGCTGAGATATCCCCACGTATTGATGAAATGCCTTAACTTTCTGAAGCTGCTTTTAAAAGGACTGGTCAACAAAGATCACTCCGTTTAAACCCTCACTCCCACCCCAGTCATTCAAACTCAACTTTAAAAGATGGGCTGAAAATCGTAGTTGCGTTCTTACTGTTCATTTCTTCTAGATGACACCTCTATTTTACATGTATATTATGAGAGAAGATCAGTTTATAAATTACAACCTGGCAAAAGCTCAAATTGCCATCAGACCTAAACTCAGTGTCCACTTACAGCTGTAATCCCCAAATGTGCCCCATGATCCATCCAGATCTGGGTGGAGACCTTAAAAAATTGGCTCCTAACCACCACACAAGTGTTGTTCAAGGATTGTCACAAAGCTGTGAGAAAAAGCAAGCCATTCCAGACTGGCTGATACTTATTTTCTTTGCTGTTAATTGTACCTGCAGAAAGCGGATTCCTTCATTAGCCTTAGAAATACCACTGAATCATCCGGGCTGCTTTCTCCTTCCCGCACGTCAGAAATTTTATTTTCAAGTTGGCAGGCAAGAAAGCCGACCTCGCTCCAACGCCCACAATGCACCAGCCGAGCTGCCTGGAACACAACCCTTGCACAACTCTCCCAAGGCACTACTTCCCATGTTGCCACCTACGCTGGCAGAAAGGCATCGCCGTCCTAGCCCGCTGCCTCTTGCCCAACCACCCCGTGTTCCCCTGGGAAAGTTAACGGCTAAGTTTTTAAATAGAAATTATGTTTAAAAGCAAAGACACGCGTCAGTGGCAAAAGGGACAGCTAAGCATGCTTATGGGCTAAACCAAGATGATTAATTGTACAGAAGTCTATAAAGTGACCATGGTGGAGTGGTAAAAGCAGACCATGCACTGTACTTCATTCCCTCTTAAATTTCATGGAGTTCACTTCAGTTTTCAAAGTCTCAGGTCAGCGTGTGGCTTGGTGTCCTGTGGAGTGACCTGCAGCATCACCAGGTGAATAGCACTTCCAGCCAGGTCTGTGCCTGGGCAGCTATCAGAAGCAGCCTCGAGGGCAAATTTGTCACTAGCTACCCTATTTGCTTGCTGGGCACAAGCCCTACTTAAGTTCTGGGGTGAGGAGCAATGGAGCTCCCCCTGTACTCTGGGAAACAGCCAGGGGAGAAATGATCTACCCAGTGCACTGCATCAGCTATCTGTCTCCTGGAGTAGCCAACATCAAGCAAACAAGACATCCCATTTTCTAACGGGATGCTTTAATCCCACTGAAGAAACACGTGGGTACTCTCCACATTAATGACTGCCTTTAATTTCCAATAAACAAGATAGGAACATTAAAAATACTTGTTAACATAAAACGTTATAAACGTTGAGTTTAAAGACACATTTAAAACCTTTCACTAAATGATTGACCACAGATTTATGATACAAGTCAGTATTAAATATGATTTGTTTAAAGCACAGTTGCATTTTAAAAAGCAAATGCTGTCAAACCATTCATGGGGGAAAAAGCACCTTTGGCATTGTATTAGCACTATAGTTTTAATTTCTCAGTTACTGCAGTCTTGCTGTTTGCATTTAAGTCTGTCAAAAAGAATTGTTTAATAAGTGCCACTGAACAAAGAAAATGGAAATCACCACCCTAGGAAACCTAGAAAAGCTTTAAGCAAGAATCTGAAGACGGAAAAGGCTAAACAATACTAGCTGGAAATAAAACTGTTCGTACTCTAATGAAAGGAATTTTAAGATATTAAACTTCCTGTGCTGGGGAATAATGTCTCCTAAGCAAAACGGCAGAGTGGTTTTAGACAACACTGATATATCGGTGTGTTACGCTGTCAGTCATGCAGGCATCTCTTGAAAGTTGTGTTCAGCTTTGGGGATCAGCGTCTCTCTGACACAGGTTCATCAAATCGTGGCCTAACTCAGCTCTAAGAACAAGCGGCAGAAAGAAGAGGGATGGCTGTGGGAAAATGCCACATCAGTCCTACCATTGCAGGAAGATATACATCCCTCCTTGCTACTTTTCGACTTGGTAATTAACCTCTTCATGAAAAGGAAGGATGACGGCTGGGATATTGGTAAAAATCTATGGGTTTGATGGATAAGTCCAAAGAATTTAAATTATACTGGGGGTTTTTTGTAGCACAGAAACCTATCTTTATTATTAGCAAAAAAAAATAATGTATCTTTTGATATCAGTTCCTGGCCTAATCAGCTGCACAACATCAACTTGTGAGCTATCTTCCCAAATCCAGCGCCCACCCCGGTGAAGCGTCTCTCAGCAGCAGGCTCCTGGACAACTTACAACAGTGAGCCCTACACCTCCAGCCCCGTTCTACGTAACTTTTGTTTGGCTTTGTCCTCCTTGCACAATCCTGACATTGCAGCCTTTTGTTGAGTAAGACTAGAGACTTGGAGGAGTTAAGTGGCCCTGTAGAAATAACACTCAGAACCAAACCCAGTTCTCCAGGGAGACGGCTTCACATACAGGAACAACGGGGTGAACTTTTTGCCTGGAGACCTGCTCTACTGGAAATAGCGCGGTGGCAGCTGGAAGTTTTTCTGTGGCAGCTTTCAGTATCTGCAGCATTCACGTGTTCCCTTCAGGCAATAGCTAACCTTCAGTTTGGACAGTTTTTACCCTGTAATTATCTCCTCAGCTTCATGCGTTGTTATTTCCTGGTCTCATCTGGGGAGGGAAGTGAAGGCGCTGGGTGTGCATGGGAAGCTCTCCACACCCTTCGTGAGTCGGCTGAACTTTGCAGGGTATTAGGGCAGCACTGGTAATTGGCATCCTCCACACAAACCTGGAGAACTGCTTAACCAGTCTGAGGGGCCCTGTGCGCAAGGAGGGGCATTTCAGCTGGAGTAAGCCACATTACTTGATCAGTCCTGTCTCTCTGCTCCTTGTGCTTACAACAAGGCTAATTATGACACTTGTTTCCAGTTCAGCTCTTCCTACAGCTTCTTGTACTATCTTTGTACTGGTGGCACAGTAAACAGCATGTGTGAATACCAGCAACGGCTGCTGGTGCACAATATTCCTGTGTTTTGTCCATATCACCATTCAAAGAAAGGAGAAAGAAAATATTTGGAGGTACAAGAGAACCAGGGGTGCTGTGATGGTTGAGCCACCTGACTGTATTGGCTTCTGTGAGGGTAATGTGACCAGTAAGGACGGGAGTGATCTAAGCACCACACACCTGAAGCTCCTCCACACTTGCTGACACATTACAAAATGATAAAGATTTTGGGTGAGTGAAGAAAACATTAACAGAATTTCTCTAACCATTGTGAAGCTGGTTCTAACCAATGGTTTGAGGGTTTCTTAAAGCCAGAAGAGCTGAGAAAAAAAGAAGGGTTAGGGGTGTATGAAGGGAGCGTTCCATTTCTGAAGATGTGAACGATCCCTCTAAACCTTTTCATGGTGCCAGCGCGGTTCCAGGCAGTTTGGGTTTCCTGCTGTGGCTGCGGATTGGCCAGCAGTCTGGGTGGCTGGAACTCAACAGGAGCTTGGATGGTATATGTAGCCTGAAAAGTGAGGACGATGCGTACTGGGAGGGACTGGCAAACTCCTTCAGCTGGGTTGCTAGCAAACACGCTTAAGGGCTGCGTTTCAGGACCTGACTCTCATTAGCAGTAGTTCCCTGGTTCCAGGTCCTTTACAGGATGGAGGGTTTTAAGAACACATTTTACCATCCATTTAATGTAACAATATTAAGCTAGATTTGGCAAGGCCACTTCAGACATAAAACTTTAAAATGAGCTTTTTCAGAGCATAAAATCACAATTGGTCCTGCTAGTAAAAGGATAAAATAAATGTCTATTCACCCTAATTGCTGTCAAACTTGTGATTTTTTGTTTTGTTTTCTTTTATATGTAGTAAAGCCAACTTGGTTTTATTGTATAGGGTGCAAACGCTTACCGTATAATATTATAAATCCTGCAGAGAATTAAGCATCTGCACATTTTTCCTGGCCGTTTCTTACTTTAACTCGAAACGTCTGTTAGCACTGGCACAAAAGAAAATTATGTGGGCGAGCCTGATCCCACCTCTTTTCCAGCTCCACTCTTTCCGAAACCTTTGCTCGTGTACTGGCAGCAGGGACTTAATACCCTGAGTGCAACTGATGACATACTTAGAGCATGTGAGAGTGTCAAGAAAGGATTCTGATACAGAACATTCATGTTTTTAATCCATCTCATTATCCCAAAAGAAGAAAAATAAAAGTTGGAAGGAGTCAGCCTCCTACAAGCTCAAGATGGAAAATAACCATTATTAGATCAACTACTCCTACCTCAGAGCCAAGATAAGAATTGTTGGATCCACAAGCTGAGATCTCTGCCCTTTGCTAAACTCTGCCATGGTTAACCAGTCCTCGGATGTCCCTGTGGTTACAGAAGAGCTCTGCCTCGCTGCAACTTCCCCAGCAGTTCCCACTCTAGCTTCATGTTGTCCCTGAAAGCACCTACAAAGAGCTAGGAGAGCGTTTGCCTTTCGTTTCCCCCAGTTTAAGCGCACTTGCTAAAGTCCCACTAAGGAATGCAGACAGGAATTGCTCCCATTTCACCTGTTTTGTAGTTGAAAATAGATACATCTATTAAAGGAAACAACATCTCTGGCAGGCTTCAAATAACCTCAGGTACAGGAGCCACTCACTGAGGAGGTGATAACCCAGCACGTGCACCCACAGCAGCCGAGCACGGAAGGAACAAAAGCTTCTCAGCTATTACTGTATTTCTTTTCCTTGAAGGCTTCTCTACCCTTAACAGAGACGGTCAAGCTGCCCAAGAGAGTTACCCAAGAATGGCCATCCCAGAGGTGGCAACAGTAAAATGGAACCTTGATGTTTGCCGAGTTTTTTGAAAAACAAGCACAGACTTTGGCTATGTGGCCTTGTACGTGTCAGGGCTGAGCAGGCTGGAGAAGCAAGGTCAGGCAGCACGTGGCAGACCCCACGCTCCTGCCATTCCTCTGCCTCCCACCACCAACTCCCTTGCCTTGCAAGCGTCTCTAGTCAGATACAAATATTCCTCCTTACTTTGCCTTCATGGCAAAGAGCAAGAAATGTATTTGCTCATTTGGAAACTGAACAAATTTGCCGCTGAAGAACAGCATGAGCTTCAGGTTCCTCAGCTTTCTCTGGGACCTGCAGCCATTGTGAGCGCTCGGGTACAGCAACACAAGACAACTTCAAAACCTGTACTTTCCCATCATTACTGGTGATTCCAAGGAGACCAAGTCATGCCAGGCATCCCCTATTAGTAATATGCACAAATGCGAGCCAAAGAGTAGGCTTTTATTTCCAAAACAATTTCATCATTTCCTTTATTTATTTATTATTGCTTCAATCTGCCAATCAGGTCTCACCGAAGTCGAGACCAAAATTCAGAACATTCTCCACCTTATAGTTTTAAATTAGCTTCTTCCAATTTTGTATAAAGAATTATTTTCCCCCAAAATGATGGGTATCTCAAAACTTTTACTATGTTTTTCCAATCTTTACCAGTTTGAAAACAGCAAGAAAATAGAGATTTTGTAGAATCACTTTTAAAATTAAATTAAGGAGATTTACGCTGCATTCCTTTCTGTTCCTCCTCGTGGAGGGGATTTTTCCATTCCAAACTGTACACACTTGCAGAACAGTCCCCTGCCAGCTCCAGCACAGGTAAGGGCTCCATAGCATATGCAATATATTATTCTCCCACTAGATGTCCCCAAGTAAAATACTATTTCCATTGATTAGGGCTGAAGGACTGCCCTGGAATGCAGGGATTTTCACCCCGAGGAGAGGAATGCTGTGGATAAGACAATCTGTGACACTGTCAATGCCTGGCTTGCTCCTAGTATCCCAAGGAGAAGCCAGTGGCTGTACCGCTGCCACGCAGACCCCCTCGATCAGGCAGTGGCCAGACCTCCTGGCTTTTGTTCAAGCAGCTTTTCCAGATTCTCCCAGAGGCACCCAAGACTCTCCAAAGTCACAATGGTCCCCCAACATACAGATAAAGCACATAGCACACAGCTTGAAAACAGCAGGCAGCACAATGGGCATTCCCAAATGCCTTCCCTCCCAGGAGGGAAATAACAGGGGAGCTATGCAACCGTCCCGCAGTTGTCACTGGGCACAGAGCAAAAATCACAGAAAAGCAAGGGCCTTTTGGGACTAAAGAAGTTTCCCATGCAGGCTTCAGCTGAAGCAGGTCTGAGTGCACATGTACCAAGACACAACGAAAGATGTGTGTTCTCTTTGCACAACTTTACAGTCTCATCCAGACTGGACTCTCTTCTTTTTAAGCCACAGGCTTTGACAAAGAAGAGAGAGAATGGATCTAGTTTAAAAAACACATAAGATGAGCTACTATATAAGCATAGGCAGTACGAGGATGCTGTGTATGTTTCCTGTTGATTAATGAAAAAGAAAAACAACCAGAGAGCCCTAAGTATTTACCACAATTAATTATAGTTTCTCCTTTTATGGGAAATCTTAATACAATGGAACATTCCAGCAAGAGGAACAGCAGCTCACATTAGGACTGGTTGGTTCTTCCAGGTGAGAAGCACAAGAAACATTAATGATAAGGTTGAAAATTATTCTGCCTGTAGTAAACTGGGTACAGGGGAAGGATTTTTCTTTTATGGGAAAGTAAAATGAGAGACATAGAATTGTGTTATTACTATCCACTGCTGCTCATTGTCTAAACACAGAGGGTTCCAACACAGTCACAGTCCCGAATGTGTCTCCTGACTTAGAGCCCTCTGATCACCTCCGGCGCATTTAGCCAGTGTCCAAATGACAGGGAGCATGAATTTCACCTGCTAAGACTGGTCTCTCTCCAAGGAGACTGCACATCCACACTGGTGCTGGGGCCCCGCCCCCAGTCCGGAGTGAGCATCCCAATGGCTGTGCTAAATTTAACCCATTGCTTCATTTTCCTAGAGAGCCTGGAAGAGTTGAAAAAGAAATTGCACACTTACTGTACAACCACGGATGCGCCAGGTCCTACCCCCAGCTGCGTGCTGTGCAATTATAGCTGCTGGTTTGCTTCCTTTTGTTCTAGTGCGGTGGTCTCTTCTCAGCCTGCCACAACCAGAAAAAGCATCTCACTTGTTGCTTCTTGCAAAGCTTCTTGCTGTCCTTCAGGAAGGAAAGGCTTTAATCAGACACTGTCGATGCCTGGAGGCAAACTGCAACGCAGACAAAGCAAACCCCCCACCCAAAACTAAACCCCAAAATACCCCCAAACCGCTCCAGGTGCAGAACATAACACATGATGAGAAACATGTTAAACTGTGTTGCCTTTTGAGGGGAAATTAAAGGAATTGGATTAATGATTATATAAGTAGACACATGAAAACAGATTGACTACAGATAGGGAAACAGGTGAGTACAAACAGGATAGGAGATAAGGGGACAGGTGGCTTAATTAAATTGCTTTTTAAAATACAGGATTTGTGTGAGGTAAAAAGGAATGGGAACACAGTGACTGGGTTTTATTTTAATGCCATATAACAAAACCGCTGTGCACACTGTCAGGTGTAAGGTATTTGAAAAGAAGATGCTCAAAGAGAAGGGTAGAGAGCACCCAGAACTGCGTTTACAGATCAGAAACAAGGGTTGGAATTAATGTCTCCTGGCATTGGCTTTCTGAAACGTCATCACCTGATTTGAATTTCACATCCAACTCCCTCTGAGGTCAATGTGGAAAAGAAAGCAAAAAGTTCACCTAACATTGGTAACCAGGGAAAACAGGAGGAATCACCCCTCTTGGTCACTGTCTGCCTCCCACCCCTTTGACTATAGAAGCAGCACAGGAGACTCGCTTGGATCAGTCACCAACGTGGTTAAAGTCAGCAGCAAGTCCTGTCCTTTGTTCCTCCAGGAAAACCACAGATAGATCAGAAATGACCTGAAGAAGACTTCAGTCACTCTCTTCACACATTGCCCTTCTTTAGAGAAAACCTCTCCCTGGCACACTCAAATTCAGTGTCCTGTTTTTCTGCTTGGGGAAGACTTTAAGAGGATTGGGATTTTTTTTCCCCTTCTCTAAGAAAGTAAATCAGCAGATGAATGTGGAAGCTTTGACTGGAAAAGCATGTCCAGACTGGTCTACAGAGAAAAAAATATGGTGATAACAAGGCAAATCCTGCAATTTCAGGTTTATATTACATTCATGGGGCAATGGGGAAATAGTACTGCTCAGCTTTTAAAGCTGTCCTCTGTCTGCAGCCAGCAATCGCACACTCTCCATTATTTGTGCAGTAAAAGTCAGTAAAAGATGGAAACGGACAAAATATGGGATGAGAATTCAGTGGCTGGAGGATGATTGCTGTGGTGTTGCTTTTGTATAACATGATATAGTAACCTGCAGAAATGCTGGTGCATTTAGACAGTCTAATGCAGCTTGCCAGCATCTTCCTAAGTGGAAGCAAAAAACGGACAATGTGTTTCACGTATTTCCCTGGGCTCAGTTCTCCTTAGCTTTGAATGCAAGAAATCCTGGGTATCCTCTTCCATCTATCAACACAGATCTTTAGCCAAATAATGTTCAGGCGTAAACATTTAGAAGCCCATCAAGAATGAATTAGGTTACAACCCGGCCAAGCCCCCTGTCTGTCTGTAGCTGCCTTTGCTTGTTGCAGAATTTGACGGATCAACAGTGTCAAGGAACAGTCAATCAGCACCGGGGATTCCCAACTGCGATAAATCACCGCGTGCAGGCAGCGACAGTTACACACCACCCCCAGACTGCGGGGAGAGAATCGCTTGAGACACGGAACAAGCAAAATGACAGGGAGACAGAGATGGGGAACAGGAAAGCTAGTGTTTCTTTAATAAAGCAAAGTTTTATAAAACTATCATAATTCTATTACAGAGTATTTGGTAAGAGCATATGGTTTTATCTGCGGTGGCAGAACAACTTCAGTACTTGGAAATCGTTTCCTTTCCTAGACTCATCGCTGGCTTACTCTGGTAGCCTTTCCAAAAAGAGGATTATGATGTACGTTTCCCATGGGAAACTGTAAGGCTGGCTCGCTCCAAGTTTGCAATGCTGTGCTTTGAGATTATCATATGGAAGACAGCTTAAACGGCAGGACATTTCCACAGGGAAGCAGGTATCTGATATATTCGCAAAGAATCAGCCTAAGTGCAAGATTCCAAAAGAGAACCCAGGAAAAAACCCCAAACCAATCTAACCTGACATTGCAAACCATATTAAAGATTACAGTTTTGTTTCCAGCTACACAAGAAACCTTTGGTTGACTTAACCTACAAAAGATAATAACGTGCAATTAACATGAAACAAATGACAGGTCTTATTATTGCTGGAACCAAAAGCACCTCTAGGACAATTTTCCATTCTTGGCTCAGTCTGACCTAAGTGAATAGATTTGGGTGTTTTGGGTTTTTTTGTTATTTTTTGATTCCCAGAATCAGGTTTTAAGAGCCCAAGGTGCAAGAAGGCACTATGGGATACAGCAAGGAATTATTTTAACTAGACCTCTTCCTGAAAGGCAGTTATTATGAAACTCAGAGAGATGTGTCTCTGATAAACAACACCCACCTTCCCCAGCCTGCAGCCTGTTTGAAGTGGCATGTGGCCAGAAATGAGCTTTGTCAACAGGTTTAATTTGGGTTCTTTTAATTCAGGGCTTGGTTTGCTTCAGCGAGAGGTTGCAGTTCCCCGAGTAGGAATCCAACCGACTTTCTCAATTTTTCAGTGCAGAAAAGATGTCTACGGGGTTCAGAGCAGCAAAGGACAGTGTATAGATGCAAAGAGAAAGGCAAAGGTGGGCTGACATCCAACTGGATCCTTAAATGTCACATCAAAGTATGTTCTTATTCCTTATTTACAAATCACATCCTTACAAAACCTATCCATCCTCTGAAAGCTTAGGCCCAGATGGTGCTTTCAGGGCAGGCCAAGCAATCCATGCCCAATACACAGCACTTCCAGGTACTTTATGTGAAAAAGTGTTAATGCATGTCATCAAGGTGTGTCTTTGATCCAAGGGCCAGTTCATCAGCCACGTCAAGCGCTCCATCATGCTCAAAGCATCAATTAAGCTCTATCCCGCAGTAAAAATAGCCACAATCGGTGGTGGGGCCACTCAGAGAACACACAGCTCAGAATATAGTCAATGAGAAACTCCTCAGCCCTGAATTCAAGAAACAGACTGAATAATAAGCGAAGGTTTCATGTCACAATTTCAGTAGTTCCTTTCCAAGCCTTCAAAATCGGTGTACAAACAGGAAACAAGCCTGACATCCCCACGAGTTGTACTGTCCTGTATTCGTTTCAGAAAGGAGCCAAATAAAACACAAAAATGGCAGAGAGGAGTATTTCAAAGCACTCTTCAGTTTTAGGTGCTGAAGTCTTCCTATTTTTTTCCTCCTAATTTCCACTGGAATAGGAGAACCAGTGGCTTCGCATGGTGGCACCCAAAATATAAAGCATTCCCAATTAGTGGAAATAGTGGAAAAGCTTAGCCTCTGTGGCTTGACTCAACATTAAGAAGGAATCAAATTATAAAACTGAGTGATGAGCTAAGATCCCTGGCTCTGAAATTTTTCATGACCTAGCTCCAGTCCTCAGAAACGCTGCTGTCTGGGCAGAAGAGCTCCGTGTCCATCCTGCTTGTCTATTCTCTTGGTTGTATTTTCTTTCTTTTTCCTTTTTGTTTAAATATGGTTCGGGACATTAAAATATTTTCAGTAACTAAAGCAAGCTGCTGTTAGGCTGCATGTGCTGCAAAGCGCTAAATTTCATCCACAACTACTGTAATAATTCTTACAGCAACCATTATGATACTTCCAGATGTTGGTACGTGCATTATGCTTTCCAAGTACAACTCAAATCCCACATGTATCCCAAAACCACATGGAAGGGAAAACTTAGATCTGGGGGTGGACAGTGTCTGCGTAATTTCCTCAGCTCTCTGCAGTTGCATTCTCTCTCTAGTCCCTTCTCCCTCCTGCCACAGATTAGCTTAATGACTGCAAATAGGTATGAGGGATTTGCTGCAGTAAAGGTAGCATGCCATAACAGGCAAGTCTTCGAGACAGCCACCATGTCTGGCATGCTAGCACCCAGATTTCTTCCAGAGATCTGTGACACTTCACATTGCCATCCTACAAATCAAAAATTGACCCAACTTCCTAACTATTGTGCTGCATTGAAAATAATTCCTGAGGTTTCCAACATGACTGTAATTGTTTTCCTTTTTTTCCTTCTGCTTTTTCAGCAGAAGCAAAACGCAAAGTGAGGATTCTAAATAAACATACCAGCAACAGTCTTTGCACGTATTTCTTTTTGCCTATCTTTGGCTTGATTCGGATAGTGGATTTTCCCTTGCTGCTCCTTTGAATTTTGACCACAAAAACCCATATAGGACAGAAAAATGGAAGTCTGCAAAATGAAAGCAATGTTGCTGAATCAAGGATAAACAAATCCAGCTGCTGTGGGATTTCCATATTAAAACTAGACTGTGCTGTCAGTTATGCTTCCAGTTAGGTAGAGGGCTAGGGAACCATTATTTATTTATCCCTCACTGTTTACTAGCTTCAAGTGCTCTCACAAAACTGGATAACTCTCCTGTTGACTAACTCTAGAGTTCATAGGCCAGAGGACAGCATCTCATGCAGTCCTTGGTAAGGAATACAACCATTGCCAGAGCAAGAGGACTTCTTAATCATGATTGGCTTTAGATATTACACTGGCATCAATTAATAGATTCCTCCTAGTCTAATTTCAGTAATTCTGCTGGCCCAGGGATGACATTCCCATGCTATCCTTCGAACTGCCAGGCATCTTGGCATCAGATTGAGGCAAACCTGATCTTTAGTGATTTGTGCATCGATGTACTGTCTGGTGTGATCCCAGTCACTCAACAGGGACCTGGGCAAGTGCCAAATGCACCAGCCAGTTGAAATTGCTAAGGGGAAACCGCAAGGACTCTTCTGTAGACTGACCCTCATCTGGGGTTGCATTTATTTGTGAAAACACTGTATGAGATGAGACATTGTACGTTACAGGAAGGCACTCTGGGGTGACACTGGCTCTGGTTCATGCCATCTGGCACTGTCCTGACCCTTCAGAACAAGTCCTCTAGTCCTTGCATGAGTTGCCTTTATTATGCCATGTGCATCGTGGAAAAATGACACGTCAGGGCTTCCAACGAAGCAACAGCATTTGGCTCTCCTCCTTATCAAGAGCGCAGTGCCTGACAGCAAACTGCACTTTTACTTGGCCACCTACTGAGCGGCAACACGTTTGAAGGCGAATCCCTTTCTGAGCCATCCACAGCATCAAGATCAACTGTTGGGGTTAAGTACTCTCTTCCCTGAAAAATATTTTCTCTTGACATTCATTACATGTCACAGAGCAAAAAGCAGCAGGTCTGAACAGGAAAGGGAGTGAAAAAGAGCCCCATTCGCTACCTCGCGGCACTCTGTACTGATCAGACAGGTAGATAAGGCCTCTTCTCCGAGTTACACAATCAGATTGGAAGTGGCAGTGGAGACCACATGTTCAGTGTTGCTCTTTGTGGATGACTTATCACTAGAGATGTTCATTTTTCCTCGTTAGCTGGAGTGTGAATACAGAATAAATAGAAACAAACGGAGGAGGAGGTAGTGAGAAAAGAGTATGCCCTGAATTGAGAATAGTGAACATAAATCTCCAAACATTGGCACAGTAAGTGCTGCTGCCTAAAGGTGTGCTCCGAAGCACATGCACATTCCGAAACGGAAAGACAGAAAAGACATAGAAAAAAGGAAAATTATAATAGCTGGTTTATAGCAGAGTGGTTAATTGGGTGAAATTTAGGTCTGAAAATCCTGCAGCCTTGTTGCAGTTGTGACACAGCTTCCCTCTGATGGCTTTGGGCCAAAGAGCATCAGATGCTGAGCAAGAGATGGCAAATTTTAGTAGGGCCAAAGAAGATGCTGGAAAAACGGGAGAAAGCCCTGGGACGAAGACTGCAAGCCTACACCAACCACACAGTGCCACTGGCATGCTCTGCTGCCACCCCTTCTCTATTTCCCAACCTCTAAGCCAAGCCGATTTCTTGGACTAAGCCCCTCTTATTGGCCTGGGGAATTAACACACCCCAGTGCCGTCCCCAGCCAGCTCCCTCCCCACGGGAAAACTGGCGTGTAGCCACTGCAGTGCTGGTCCCATAGCAGTACCAACTCCCTGTGTACAAGAAGGGACTGGCCAGAAGGTGTTTTAACTGAACGGTCGCACTGATGCAGCTGCAGTGTCACTGGTACAGGAAATCTGGTCGGCTGTGGGAGGGCTGGGGAAAATTGTGACCCATGCCAGTGATATTTTTAAGTGCAGATCTGGACTTCACACTGGTGTGGTAAGAACTCATGCTTATAAAATGCTTAGGTTATAAAAAGTGCTAATTGGCATTTTCTGCCCTTGGCAAGGACATCATTTGGCTCCTGAGTGAAAGAGCTGAGGGATGATGTTTCATCTTGGACTTTAGCTGGTGGTAACTGACTGGGAATAGGGGCAGAAATGGCTTACAGTTTCCAAGTAGGAGGAAAAGGGTTAAAACTCCCATTCAGATCAGTGGTGCCTTGAGACAAGGCTTTCCAGCACCACACTAGAAGTGGTACTGGAAATTTCGGGCAACAGCACTAGAGAATACTGCTGTAATATTGGTTTAAAGCTTGTTATTTTTAAATCTTCTTACCTGGCAATCCTACTAGCAGGCATTACTTTGCAGATACGGCATCATAAGCACCTCGCAAAGTACTTCACTAAGGCAGTCAGAAAAGACATTCACACTTTGGAGATGAAGGTTTCCTCTGAAGCAAGGGAAGAGCAGCATTTTGCCCGAGGCTACCCCAGAAGGCCTCCAGCTGAGGTGGAAATAGAGTAAACAATATCCAATGGTATCAAATGTACCATAACTCAAAGGAAAAAAAACTAGGAGTGAGAGGTATCAGTAAGGACCCCAAAATGACAAGCATATGTTCTAGGACTGAGATACTTTAGGATAAATTAAAGAAAGTGCTAGAAAGAAAGATGTGATAATGGCTGTAAGGGCTGTGACCGCGGGGCCAGCTTAGCTGTGACAGTGACATTCCTGACAGAAGAGGATGCTGTTCCTCTCTGCCTGAGCAGTTTAATTCTTATCAGATGTGTAGCGCTAGAAATTATTAAGCATTTAAGAAACAAAAATATTGTGTTCCACATTTGATTTGAAGTACTACTGAGAGCAACTAAAGAACAAGAACTGGCTACTACAGTATTTCCTTCATGAAGTCTGCTCACATCAGCTGATGATGACTTGATGGAACTACAGTAAGGTCTGAACTGAATTATTTTCTTTATGACTATTTTTTGACTGTGCTCCCACACTACATATGGGAATTACAGGTAGTATTTATGCAGTTTTCTTGGATCGTTTGACCTTCTTGCTGCTGATGGGCCACTGTGCAGATTATTCAGGAAACACAGCTGTTCAAAAGAGGAGATATTTTACACTTGGCAGAGGATGCAGAGTAACATATAAGGTGCTCAATAAACTGCAATCTGTGATGTCAAGTCCATATCTGAAGCTTAGAAAAATTGTGGACTAGGCATTATTTGTTATATCATTCCTCATCATTTTGACATTTTAGAAAAAAAAAAATTGAATGAGAATAACCGTAGTCCATTCTCGAGAAGAATTGTGTCTGCTCTTCATGAATGAATCTCACTCCGCCAACCTTTATTTCACAGCCAGTTTTTATTCTTTATCAGCTGACTTTTCACATCCTGATTCAACAAAGCCCTAAAGCTTGAACAATTACTGATGGTGTAACTCATGCTTTAATCTGTTCTTTGCTAAACCTCATTCCCAGAATTCATGCAGGGAAAGCCGTAGCCTTATGGCACCAGGAAAATTCTCAGTAATTCAGTAGCTGAATGAGATATAGGCCTGGGATTCACTGCTGTATCTCACAGTGATCAGTATTTTTCCTTGTATTGCAGAGAAACTTGAGGCAGACAAAGGGGAAGGAAAACATAAGCTGTGCCAAGCCAGGCACCGGGGCACTGTACACGGCAGGCAGCAACAGCAAGGGTTGGACTGCAAAGGCGACACCTCTGTTTCAGAAAATCTACTTTCCATTGACATAATTGATAATTATGATAATGGTGATTTCTTTCTTTAGGCTTTGGATGAAGTGGGAGCTAAAACAGAACAGTACTTCAATTTTGCGTAACAAATGCCATCACTGGTCTTTCATGGAATCAAATTCCGGCCTAAGGTTGGGTTTTCCCCATTTTTTTTTCTCCAGTGAATGGCACTCGGAACCTTTTGTTATCAGGAACCGGTAGCAAGTATTAAAAGAAAATCAGGGGATAAAAATATCAGGGGTTTTGTCTGTGATCACCAAAACTAGCATCCATCCTTTTTTCACTTTCCCCTCATCCCTAAGTTCCTATTTTCCCTATCAATTCCTTCTTGCTGTTCACATGATCCATCAAGCTCACTTGCTACAGAGCAGACACTCCGGTGGGTGTATGGCGTGTGCAGCACCGAGCTCACGGGTGATGAAATCTCCCCTGGATCTGTCGGATTCCTCTGACAAAGCAAGGGAAGTGGCAGAACAAAAGGATCTGAAATTTTTTCTCAAAGATGTCTGCCTAACGTCTCATGCGTGAGGAAAAATATTCTACAAGAGACACATTCAAATCCATCTCCTGTTGCGATTGTCAATTTTCTGGATGACTGGAAGTCTGTAACCTGTACCTGAACCTTTCTGGTTGCTCGGTCTGTGGGAATTATCTTGGCGGAAGGCAAGACAAAACAAGTCCCTGCTGACTGCAGCAGAAAAGCTGACAGCCACACGTAATTCAGGAAAACCCACAAGCTTACTCAGGCACCGTAGCCTGCGGATATTAGGGTCGGATCCTGTGAAGTGCTGAGGACTTCCTACTGGTTCTCTCCACCCAGGTAGCAAAGCTGTGGAGAAGAACAGAACCCCCCAAGTCTCAGCTCAATAGTGACTGCCTCCTTCTCTCTGTCTAATCCTGCAACAGATGTGCACGTTCTAATTTTGAATTAAGAAAAGTCTCAGCATTTCGAGGTCACAAACGAACGACACTGAGAGGGAAACGCTCTGGGGGAGCATACACAGTTATAACAAGAATGAGGGTAAATGCCAGATTTCCTCATCAGTCATTCATTATTTGCATAATAACAATTCTGAAATCCTCCTATGAAGGTCCAAGTTATGGTTGGGACATGGGATTTTTCTTCTTTGTTTTGTTGTAGCTTGTGCTTGATAATTAATTGCAGAAAACCATAAGACTATTCCTCCTGGAAATTATGCATTTACACTTGTCCAAAATGTCATCTGTTAATTGCTCATGGTGAGGATCTGCATAATTTTGCTCTGATGCTGTGTTTCACCCTGGCCCGGATAAGTTAGCGACTCGTGCCCCGGGTCGCAGGGAGGTGTATCGGGAAAGGAAGGCATTCATACACCGCACCAGCGATGTCTGTGGCAGAACACTCAAAGAAACACTTGGAAACAGTGAAAGTGAGAAATCACTGTATAACAATGCTTCTTCACTCATGTCCTTTTGTCCAGGACCAAAAGGAACCACGAAACAGAACCTTGTTGGACATTCCGCCGTTCCTCATCAGCCCATTCCAGTTTGAGCACAGCATTTTCACGCTCCCCGTTCTCCCTTACAGGTAGGACACAGCTCTCTAGCCAGCTCTGCCTGGCTCCTACTAGGGGACTGATAATTCAGTTCATAAATTTTGAATCCATCACATGCTTAACGAGTCTAGATGTGCAAATATGTGCCCTGCAAGGGCTCCTACGCATGCCTGTCTGCTGTGGGGACAGAGAGCTCCTGCAATCAACCTGTCAGGGGCGCAGAGCACCCCTGATTTCTATCCTAAGCCCCAGGTTTGCATTAGGGTTCATCCTCCATTCAGAACCTTTATTAGGCATCAGGCCCCTCTTTGCTCACCTTATCCTTCCTTTCCACTTCCAACTTACCTAAATTTGCAGCATTACGGACTTTTCCCTGCGTTTCCTACCCCCGTTGTTCTCAGGTTCCCCAGCAAAGACGGTGAATCACTTCTTCCAGCTACTCTCTTCCTACTCCTCAGTACAGACCCCTCTGTAGCATTTTGAGATGCTTCCCAGTCCTTTCCCCTCCTACCCTCACAATGCTCCTGGCAACCATCTTTTCACTTAGAAAAAAGGAATAACTACAATAATTTGGGTTTGGCTGGAGCTGTGCAGCACACACCTGCACACAGCATTCATGGAACAATTGATTTCCATCTAACACCGCTGCCACCCTTTGAAAAATATTTAAAACCTCTGAATCTTCCAGTAGCCCAAATTCAAGCTGTTTAGCCACTGAGCAGAAGAGAAGAAGCCTCTCTTCAGAGCAAAACAGTACATCCTTTAAGAAGTTAGAATACATTTATGGGGGGGGGGGGGGTGGAAATTATGGATGTTTCAGAGGTCAGGCAAAAATGCCTGGGAGACCCATTTCATTTGATCCATGGAGGTCAATGTTTACATTTTTTCCTATTTATGTGTGAAACGTTATATGAATGAAGGGCATTATCTGAGAATTTACTGCTGCCTGATTTTCTCTAAAAGGTGGCAAAATGTGTATTCCAAAGGTCTGGATTTAGAGACAAGAAAATGGCATTGAAATCCGTGGAAAGAGCTTTCGCTTTGTGGCCAGGTTTCCTCCTGGGAGTTGCTGATCATTTTCATGGGTAAAAACAAAGAACAAAAAGTGAGCCAGCAAGAGAGGAAGCCTGCCAGAGACATGTTCCTCTGACTGAGGCATGATGCTTTCTCTGTTTCACAACACCTCCTGTGATGGCCAAAACGTGCCACCAGTTGGACCAAGGGATGTGTTTGATACCAGCTCTGTGTTTAATAAGCTGTGATATCTTGACTGCCCTTGTTTACCATAGTGATGGGACTGTTTGGGAAGCAAGAATGGCAAAGATCACAACAATGCTTTGGAAAGATGATGACATTTGCGGAAGAAAGCACAGCAAAAGAAATAAAACTAAATTAAGCTTGGTCTTTCTGTTTCAAAAAGGCAAAACAACCCCCTTCCTATTAATGTTCACTGAGGAACAAGGTAAAATAAGCTGAAAAGCGTAGGGCTCTGTCTCCAAGTGCCAGCCAATGATCACTCTTCTACACTTCCACACTACCAGCTTCCAGCTGCAATGTCAGTCGATTTAACCATCTTGGCTAGACTAGAGGACCAAGACTGGGTGCTTTGGGAAGTCTCCCCTTGGGAAGTGGAGCAAAGTGGGCCCAAGGAAACCACACTCTCTGAAGTACTTATCATGTTTTCTTCTCCTAGCATATCCCCAAGGAGAGGGCGGGAGATTTAGGATAACACTGACCTGATGGTACAGAACGGAAACTATTAATTTTCCTGGTATACGCTGCCAGTTTCCTTCTCAGGACAGTTCTGCCCAAGCACGGAGGAGTCACACAGACGCTACTTAGGGTGCATTATACAATGGGGAAATGGAAAATCTCTGGTGAGAGAGGTTTTTCCCTCTAGCACAGTCGTTCTGGGAAAAATGATGTAGATTTGTAGATGTGGCCTTATGTTTCAATCATAACAAACCTTATAAGGTCCAGAATACTGCAGAATTCGGCCCAAACCGAAAGAAAGTAAGTGGCAAGAAAGGAGCTCTTTCAGAAGTGAACAACAGAGTTTTCTGTTATTATTTGGTCTGATCCTTTTTATATGAGGATGTTCTTTATAAGTTTTTGGAAAAGCAGTTTTTTTTATGATTTATACAGCACAACCAAAACCAATCATGTTGGACACCCGCGTTTCTCCTTTCACATATTTCAAAGCTCTATTTTTATGTTGTTAAACCAGAATAAAAATAATTATCACATAAACCATATTGCAAACCTTTTAATTAGCAAAACTACCAAAAAAAAAAAAATCAAGGGAGGAAAAAAAGCAAAATATCAAGAAAACTTGCAACAGGTTTTCTCTAAGCATGGGTGGAGTGGAAAAAGTGAGGCAAGATAATTACCCACACTTAGTCATAAGGAGCAGGAAACACAGTAAAAGAAAAAAAATCTAATTGGAGCTGGTTTTCGTATATATATTAAGGTGTTAATTTCCATCACATCATACAATGCAAGAACATATGACTTGAGGTACAGGATCCTTCGCGTGCACATGAAATGATGAAAAAAAGTGTATATACAGATGTTGATATACGCATGCACACACGTGTACATACACCAGCTCCTGCAGCACTTGGTGTTGGTGGGAAGTTCGGTTTCTTTGCTTTCAGCCACAGGCTGCGAGCACTTGTGCACAGGAGTACCGGAAAGATGAAAAGCAGAACTGCAAAACCATCAGGCTGAAAGCCAGTGGCGTAAGCTGACAGAAAAGAGGTCTCCATCTTACTGCAGACCAGGTCCGACGAGGTGTTAGATAACCACAAATCCTCGAGGTAATTAAGAATGACCACAACAAATCCTAATTCTTTCAGAAAGGATGGAAAATCCATCTTTTTGCCACAGGCTTCCTTTCTTCCGAAGAGCACGGGAACAAAAGCTGGACATTACTCCGTTTGAGGGCGGGTGGTATGCATTCAGCGTGCTCCAAAACTATTTCATTTCAAGGGAAATTTGACCGATCGATCTAGCTGGGTTTTCTGCAGTTTGGAACATCTGTGTGACAGAACAGTGTGAGAATTTAAGGCTTCCAATGGCCAAATCTCTCTGCTGGTACAAAGTGATGCAGCTTATCCAGTTAAGAGACAGGACCTATGGATCATCAGGAATCCCAGGGTTACAGCCTGCGTTTGCTAACTTTGGGTGTTGCCCTTGTTCATCTTTATGTCATGCCATGTCAGGGTTTTTAGAATTACACATACTGATGGGTTTGTTGTTCTAAAGGGTGGTGGTGTTATGGGCACAAGTTCTGCTGGAGCAATCTCCTTTCAGAGCTGCACAAGATGTCAAACAGAAAGTCACCTAAGATTTAGTATGGAAAAAACCAGAAGTAAGCAAACAAAAAACCTCATATATTTGTATTTGTAGAGACAGTTCCTCTCTCCTCCCATTTCTGCTGTCATTGTTGTAGAATGGCATTCAACAACACTAACTCATTAACCTCTAAAGAGGGAGAATGTTAATTTGGGTGGCAGCATGGAAAGATGCTGGCAAAACTAGTACGGGTTAAGAAATAGATTTGACTAGGCAACATAATGTCAGAGACAATTCATAAACTGTTCCATGAGTTCATGTCTCTTACCTTCTCCTCTTCCTCTGTGTTCCACCTAAAAATAGCAAGTGCCTATCCGTGTCCCTGGGAAGTGGCAACACAGATACCTGTCAGTAATAACAGAAGCCTAGCTGTCTCCAAAACATCTAAGAAACACCCATTGACTCACAGGGCTCCCAGATGCCAATCAGTCTAGGCAACTAGGTATCCTAGTTTTCATCCTATCTACTCTAGTGAGTTAATGTATAAAGGAAGGTAATTTCCATTGGAACTGTCTTATTCTTCATCTTCGACTCCAACAAAAAAGGAAGATCAGACCAATTCATAACTTGCTGAAAAGCCTGTGATGTCCCTGAACCAAGAAGCTACTCAGACACCCTTTGGACTCAAGACAATCACAGCTACAAGAACTTCAATAGCAGCATCTATCAAAAAATCAAAAGTGTAAACCTGCAAGGCCTTAGAAGGTAAGAATCTCACCCAAATTAGTCTTTAACCTGGCTTTCAATTATTCTCCAAGACTTAGCTCATCTGATATCTTCACTAGCAGATAAATAGATGAAGAATCTTACTAGATGTCATATTAGGTCTGCAGTATTAATGAAAAGAGATAAATCCTCCCTGGAGTTACCTATCTAATCCAAGGAGAAGGGCTGTTAGGAAGTTTGGAGGGGAGATGCTGAATTGGGTCAGCCACGTGCCCAAAGGCGTTTAGCTGGCAGTAAACACAGGTCTAGGCTGTGTTTGTTTGACGGCACTTTTTATGCCACCATAGTCAAATCATCAATGTAATGATTTATGCAATTTTGTTTGTTGTTCACGAGTCAAAAATTGCAAACAGAAACGTCAAAGTGCTCTAACGTGCCCCCTTCTGCCATCCCCAGCCCATCTGAGCTCTGTGGTGCCATTTCCTCGTGCTGCTCCCCTCTTCCTCTGAGGACAGTCTGGCTGGGGCAGGGTGTGCGTCTGCCATTCATCCTCCTTACGAATCAGCTACGCCACTGTGGAATTTTTATTGGCCATAAATACTTTATTGGCTAGATTAATATGATTTAAAGTGTTGCACCTAGTAAATACTGTGCGCTATTTGCTTTAGCAATACCTGTGGAAAAGGGCAACCTGGGGACCCAGGCAATGTCGGGACTAGTGGAAGTAGGGGATCTGAATGACTAGAGGGGGCCTGGATGAAGAACGATCTGAGGTTGGTCTTGGAGGGAGGTCCATGTAGTGAAGGGACTCTCCGCTGGTGCGTGCTGCTACCATGTGTTGTAATGTTCCACTCCACTGACTGTCAAAGCTTTTGACAACCTCGCCTGCTGACTTGTGACCAGGGGATCCCTTTCAACACAGGCAAAGTCCACTGAGGGAAAGAAAGAAAGAAAGAAACACTTTTAAAAAGAAATAAATGGTAGTTGGTTTTCTGGTGGTCTCATTTTTATTGCTGCTGGAGTCCCACCTTCATTGCAGAGGTCAAAGCTGATGTGTGTTGTTATAGGATGCAAGACACGGCTTATACCTGCTTCAGCTATTGTCAGAACAATTGGAGGGGAAAGGCGTATTCGTGAAAAGATTTTTATAGTTTGGTAAAGTCACGTGGATGGATTCCTGGCCCCAAGAGAAAGAAAGACCAATTTACTTCAGAAAGTGAACTGAGCAAAAGTAAACAGGACAATATGCTGAGGACCATCTGTTTTCCTTTCCCTGCCAAATGTTTGCTCACAACAGCTAGGAAAAAGTGACCAACAGGGACTGAGGAGGTTCATTTCAGACAAAACTGGCATGTTCAGCTGAAAACCTATCTGAAATAGCAGCCCTCCTGTCCTGTGTCTCATGGGACCGTTTGCTGTCACACATTTCTGAGCCGTGGGGGCTGAAGGGGCACTGGTGCGTTCTACGCTACCAGATACCGCACAAAGACATTTTGCTTCTTACTTCCTGGATAATACGCCAGGAAAAAAAAGAACAGAAACATGAAAATGCAAATAGAAAACTGTCCGATCCATTAGAACGATGGCACCAAAAGACCTGGCTGTTAACATACTCATATGTGCACTGAAGGGGGTGCAGAAATGCTATCGCCACGTCCATTAGCTCACCTTCTCTAACGGAGAAAGGCTGTCCAGAAGAAAGCCAAATGCACTATGATGCAGCTGAGTTGGACAAGCGTTTTATCACAAAGGTTTTCTTGGGATTCCTGAAGTGGGTTTTCTGGCCACTGCCTTTCTGCACGAAGTACCCACTGCGTGCTGCTGTCCCAAAGGTCAGGAAATCCACAGCACTGGGACTCAGCCAACTCTGCTTCTTCACTCACTGCCAACGTCTCCTTCCACAGTTTGTCTGACAAAACCAGGAAGATGTGGAGACAGGAGACAACCCTTTTTTTCTTCCTTTCCAAAACAATTTAAAGATCACCCAGGTGTGCCATGAAACGGCATGTTTTCTTCAAAAAACTTGAGGCTAACAATCTGAAAACAGCCTTCTCAAACGCAGCGAACGTTTAGAGACAGCACAGGCAGCAGGTTGTCCCAGTATGCTAACTGTAAAACACGTGAAGCCCAGAAAAGGAAGGCTGAAACGGAGAAAGAAAATGTTTGAAGAGAAAAGAGCGTTGGCTTTGTTTGCACTACACTCCAGTTTGCAGTGCTGCGCTGCTGCGTGGTACTCCGGCTGGCACTCCAGGGGAGCAAAGGTTAAGGTTGCACGTGGGTACACGTATCATCTAAAAGGAGAGGGGCTAACGGTGAAAAGGTGATGCCTGAGGATGGAATACCCAGAGCTGCCCGGGAGCACATCTGCGTGAGGCAGAGACTGTGCTCTACCAAGGGGAGGCATTAGTGTTATTTAGACATCATCATCAGAACCACATCACACGCAAGTGCTTTTGTATGCCACTCCCGTGAAATTCTCCAATGTGGCACGTACCAGAACGTACAGTTACAATATCCATAAAAATGAAAATATCACAGCACAGAAGTATTCCTAGGACTAGACGAGCACAAGCTTCATCAGCCCCTAATGTCACAATAAAGAAGTAAACGCAAACTCTCCGCAAAGCACAGGAGTAAAGAGATGGTGCATTGTGTAGTGACGATAAAATATTGCCATCTGTTGGCATCCTGTGCAAGGAGAACCAGATACACGCAGTGCTGATTTTGCTTGTGTGCAGAGAGAGGAGAGATGATACACCAGAATGCCAGAAAAGGAATAATTTCAAAAGACAACTCTGGTTTTTGCAACTATTTTTTTGCTTTAGGGATTGAGCGTTTTCATCTCCCTCCACTCCTTCCCAGCCATGGTATGTAGCCACACAGGTTTGGCCAAGCCCAGAATCTGGATTTCCAGGGTTGAGGGTCTGCACTTTGGAAGTTGTCTATCCAGAAAACGGCTCCCTCAGAGACAAACACTTTCGTATTATTAATAAATACAAAATCAGATTGCCGTGAGCAGCTGAATCACCGAGAGGAGTTTCGGGAAGGCAGAACATCATCACCTCAAGCGAAATCAAAGGCAGCACAAAGGACCTTCATCCCTCTCTATTGCACAGGCTTCTTGAAGGCAGAGCAGAAGGTAATCAGTCTTACTGAAAGGGGGGGAAATTCGGAGCGCCAGCGCACTCACCCATGCAATGAGACAGGTTTCAGGAAAAACAATAAAAGTGCTTGCTGTTTCTTCCAGTTTGAGATAGAGAAACCCCTTTTAGTCAGACATTCCACATGACCTCAGTGCCTGGCGTGCCAGGAAAGCGCATTTCATGCGACCATGGGGATTTCCAGTGTTGTTAAGGGGCCCCTTGCTGGAGCTTGCAGAGGGGTACCATGAGCCACATGGTATCCTAATGCTTGACACCCACGTTATAATTCTCAAAATACCAACAGCACAAGCCCTATATCAGATCCACAAACTTCAAGGCTTGGTTACCATCCCGAATGACTCTCTATCCTGTTAAAATACTGAACCTACTCTTGAAGATACGCAGCTTGAAAGTTAAAGGTAGGTGAAGCAAGCTGCAAAATACCATATAAAGCTTCGCACATCGCCCCACGGGAAAAACACCTGAATGGGTAACTTCGGTTCTGAAGCCTGCTTCTGTCTCTATCCCAACCACACACCAGTCCTCAGCCTCTTCCATTTGACACCTTTAGCTAAGGGCTTCAAAATGCTCTTAACTATCACCTGTATTCACTTCTCCAGTATCAGCACAAACACGATCTGCCTGACCTCGACAGCATCACCTTGCAAGAGAAAATCAACTTCCAACTGAAAGGTTATTGAGTAGGAAGGACAAAGGGTGGGCAAGAAAAATATCACTATCTTCCTGGGAAGGCAAAGTGAAATGATGTTTTAATCGCAAAGAAAGCCCGAGTTTTCAACCTCAGAACCTGGTGCTATTAAGAACAGACATCTTCGTCTGAGCAAAGTCACAGAAGAGGTTGATGGCGGCTTGTTCCTGGCTGGAAGACAGGAAAATAATGGGCAGGCAAGGAAGAAAAAAAGAAAATAATATTGTTGAAAATGTCTGATTCATATGAAATTTTTTGAAAACATTTAAGGTTTTCAAAATTTTAACTGAAAATTTTTTCTTCTGTTTTTTCAAATGCTTTGAGGTAGACAATCTGTTTCAGATAATCAGGTTTTTGCACTCAGTGGTGAAAAGAGAATGTCCTGCAATTATTTTTCAGTGAAAAAAAGTTTCATTCAAGAAAAAGTCGAGATGTCTAAGTAAAATTTTACATAAAATATAGGTGGTGCAGACATTGATTTTACTGTAGGTAACTGAAAACATGCAAAGTTATCCTATTGCAGTTTTGCACAAAAATTTTATTCTTATCAATTCTTGGAGACATTTCCATAGATTTCATTCTAAGCAAAATTTTATGATTTCACTATTTCCCTAAAAAAAATACAAAACCTAATCTCCTCCATCTGCTTTTAGTTTTAGCTAAAAATATGGCTGAAACAAGAAGAGAGATGCTTCAGAAAAAATATTCCTGCAAAGAAAGAAAGAAAAAAGAGTTCTGGATAAAATCCAAAGATGCCTGACAGTTTTCCCATCCCACAAAAGCTTGAGATTTCAAAAACATCTTTTCTCTGCATTAGGAATAAATTTTTTAGAGAAAAAGACCCACCCAAGAACACTTAATAGCCCAGTGGTGAAAGCTCTCACTTGGGACCTCGGGTATTCCAGTTCAAATACTTTCACTGTCTGTTAGAGATGTCTCTTACTGTCAAAAGCCAGGAGCTAGCCTGGATCTGGGAAGCTCTGGTCAAAATGGATACATTCCTGCAAAAAGCTGTGGTTTGATGAATCATGATGAAAAAGTTTCCTCTAGAAATTCTCAACTCATTGCAGACCTAGCTACTTTGACTACAAAGCCTCATGAGGACCACGAGCTGCCAGTATGACTGTGCCATCTAAAACGATTAGCATCTTCATTGTCCACCATCAACAGATTTACCGAGTGGGATGGTAAGAGCTCTGGTCCACTTGTGGAGATTCTGTGGCCCTGGCAGAGGCAGGACCAGCTGACTGCAGTCCTCTCTCAGGGTGTATTCTGGTTGAGAACACACACTGTCTTCTAGCAAGGGTCTTAGTCGGTGAGAGGGCTGATGTAGGTAGGAAGTGGTACCACTTTACAGAAGCTGAGATCTCACTGAAATACAGGTTCTTCTCAGTTTTTCAGCTAGGGACATACCCTGCCACTGGGCACTCAGGGTGGCCAAAGTGGTTCAAGGTAACAGAAGCGATAACCTGTCTCTAAATTCACCTCTACAGGTACAAGTAGAAGCTCAAAAAATTAGTATGTTTCTTGGAGTCAAGCTCCTTCCAAGGGAAACGATCCAACTCCTATCACTGCTCCATTGTCAGCGGTTGAAACATTAATGGCGGTGAGCAAGAACTGGAGGTGAAATTACCATTTTTGACTGACACTTTGGCATTTGGAAATCGGGAGTTTGGCTCTGTCACAAAAAGATCTCATCAGGCAAAGAATGCACCAGGGTGCGGCTGAACGCACAGGTAACAGTCACTTTCTCCACCGTTTCCCTTTTATTTTTAGACTCATTAGATGAAATGTCACATTTAGTACAAGACACGGGAGTCGGGGCTCTCCTGTTAGCACTGAGACTGTCAACAGGGTGGGTTTTTTTCTTTTTTCTACTTGCTTTGAAGTAAAACTAATAATTAAGAAGGAGGGTTGGCTACATAAGATGAGGAATACATATCTTGACTATTAGTGTGTTACTCCTGGGTTACTGTGTCACTACTAATAATAGTATATCGAAATTGTCTGCAGAGTTTTTTGTTCTGAATGAAATCAGTGATCTAAAGACGACTGAATTCTTCTCATATCCATTAGAGATTAAGCCATCTCTCTCCTCGTTGTTGAAAAACAACAGAGAGAGAAGTTAAGTGCCTTGTCCAGCCCCATCGCATGAGCTACTAGCGGAGCTGGAAATGCAACTCGGGAATTTCTGAGGCTAGATTCAGAAGGGCTTCCCATGCTACAGTGCTGAAGGCTATGACGCTTAACTAACTCTCAAATGTCTGGCTGCTGGCATGGGATCTAGAAGCTTGTATTATACTCCTTAAATAATGTCCAAGAGCAGAAAAGCCCCTTAGGACAGGACCCAACCCAATCAGACAGTTCGTGGCACCTGAAGGAAAGCTGCCACTTTGCAGGATTTGACACAGAGCACTGCTACCCTGTGCCCTAGGCACCCTCCCAGGCAAAGCTGACAGGGGCAGGTGAATGCTGGTATCCTGAAGAGCGACAAAGCGTACGTACGAACGCAGTGCCAAGGTGCTAAGCACAGGCAAGACAGTGTCTGGGCGGCAGCAAAAATGTGATGCCTGGGGATCTCTAGTATCTGTGGAGTTCAAGCATCCTGAGCATCCATGGGCAGACAAGCACTGTTTTTTAGGATGCCAGTTTGGGATGCAGGTGGAATATAAACAACTGAGTCCCATGGTGTATCTGATTCATTCAATTTTATTCTTAATCTGATATTTAGTTTCCGCTACCACTCCCTCCAACTTGACACATTTGCAACCTTTCAAGTGAGAAAATCTTGTAGATGTTGGGACTGTCCCTCATGTATGAAGGGAGAGCTCCTAGGTAACTTGAGCACACCTGGCATGCCTGCCTGGAGAAAGGTCGGTACTTCCGCACAGCATGACTGGGCACACAGCGCTGGAATGCTCTGCACCCACAGGAGCAGGGATACTGATGCTTGCAGAGCGGAGCAGTGTGATGGGGTTGGGAGTGCTGAGCCACATTAAACCACTTCAGTGGAGCAGGTGTCAGCAGCTCAAGGTATGTACAAATCATAGTTTTTGTCTGACATTTGCTTTATGACCCTCCCCAACTCCTTAACCCCTGCTCAATCTCACCGAGCCCAAGGCTGATCTCAGAGTTGCATGTTCATAAAGCTTCAATGGAGACTGCACCCGGGTTTGAAATTAAAAATATAAATGGGGTTATTTCATTTTGCAAACTCTCCCTGAGCAGACTTGTTCTTAAAAATGTGTGTGGGAATTCACTTGGTAAATTTTATGGTCAATTCAGTTTACCTAAATCATCCTTTTGTACAAAACCCAGGGAATACAGAGCAGAAAATCAACTTCAGAGGATGTGGTTATCGTGAGATAATCAGGCCCTGGGGAAATCAGACTGCACCTGGCTCTGCTGTGCCTTGTTGTGCCCTTGAAGAATGATTAACTCCAGAAGCCACACACCCCTTCCACCCCCAGCCGCCAGTGCAAAAATGAACCACTGCCCTCTGATTCCCTGTCATATTGCCCTGCACTGCACCAGTGATAGGCATCCGTAAAAACCAGTATTTGGGGAGTTGCATGGGAAGTCCCAAGCTCATTCACTTGACCAGCAAAATACCTCTTTGCAAACAGCTTATTTAAAGCAGAGTTCAGTGTAACGAGAACTTGACACAGCTCTTCTGGTTTGCAATATGATTCAAACTTCCACCACCTTGGGTGGACCCACCAGTATGTCACACATCTACAGTGTGCAACCTATGCTCGAAATACAAGTGTTGCCCTGAAGCAGGAGATGGGAGTGACAGCCTCTCCCTGGCTGAAAGTTTGCACTGCAATCCTTCCACATTTAAATGTAGGGTTCTGTAAATGTGAACCCATTACCCGGCTATTACTGGCCCGAAACGAAAACCAGACCGATGCAATTACAGTTCCCAGCTGAGCCACGACTTTGGCTGAAACAGAACTGGACTGACTTGACTTCCTGATATGGACAGTGGAGAAAGGAGTACAAAGGGTTTTCCAGCAGACAAGGTCTGCAGACCACAAGGCTCTTGAGGCAACAACAGTTACACCAGGGTGGGTGGTGAAACACGTCAGACAGTAGTAGATCTATATGGAGCAAAGGAAGGAGCAGGAAGAGTGGAGCATTTTGGGTATTTTCATGCTTGACCCACATCTGCTTCTCCCAAGGAAAAATCTTGGCTACCTGTAAAACTGGTGCTGTTGGCACAACGCACACCTCTCTTGCCTCTGGAAATCTGGAAAGTGGTCTAAAGGGAAAATATTTTTATTGGAAGTCATCAGTTGATCCCTAAGCAAGGTGGAAGTAGATCTGACACCTTTTGCTTTGAGCCTTTTGGCAACCACATCTCCTTCCTGTTTTTGTGCTCAGCCGAACATGCCCCAACCAGCGACAGAGGATGGCTCACCCCAAGCCCTTCAGCTCCCCTGACCTGCTCTCAGGAGTTCTGTCCCTCTCCCTTTCGGTCAGGCAGCAGGAGTAGGCTAATTTGACTCTTCAGATTAGCATCTAGTGGAATTTGTTTCAGATGCTGCTGCATTTGGATTACAACGACATATAGGACGCTGCACGCAGACAGAGGGTAAAGCTGCTCAGGGGCAGAGACCAGACACCTGACGTTCTTCGCTGAAGCGTGACTGGCATTTTCTTGCAAGACTCATCATGAGAGATGTTTTTCACATGCCAGCCACCCTGAGTTTCCCCACCTCACATACTTCAACCGACGGAGTGTACTTTGGAAGGGTGCCAGATTCTATTAATTAAACTATTATCTTCTCTCACTCCTTTTTTTTTTTTTAACTGTGGTTTATTGAAGATCTCATAGCTCTGAGGAACCCATTGTTTATTTTAATTAGAAACAAGGATTTGTCTGGAAATATGTACGCGATGCTAGCTTCAATAACCATGCTGCGGCTGGATTTTTGTAATATTCCCAGGTGAAAATGAAAATGTTGCTAGCCTGAAATGAGGGTCACAAAAGCATCTTTCATTTCACCACAAAACTTTACAAAAACCCGTAATACCTCCAGTTAAGACAAAACTGAAGATCAGCCTCATTACACACGCATTTATTAAATTCCTTCATGGCTAGTTACCTGCAGGACGCAAGTGCACAATCAATGCTATAAACTCAACAGGATTTCTTTGCCAATTTGACAGTTACAGTGGAAAAAAAGGAAGGTAGTACTCAACCCTGACTTCACAGTCAAGTGTTTGCACATGCTTGTGCTTCTGACGCTTAGGATCTTGTTAAATGCACTACTAGCCAGCAGACAAAAGCTATTGCTACTTTCTAGTCTTAGTTACTGTAGTTACTCTGTAATTAGACAGGTTACTTAATTACTCTAAGTCTTAGAGAATCCTTAGAAGTCCCCCTCTTGCTCAGATGCCTGGGTAAGGTGTGCTGCTCCTTACACTTGGCTCCTCTCTGACCCCTTCACACTTCAGGATCTCCTCGTCCCGCCTGCCAGGCACAAAACACACATCCCCGAAGGACCAATTCCAAAGGCACAGCTTTGGAGCTGTTTAAATGTTGCACAGAATTCAGGACTTGAGCTTCATGGTGGAGGTAGCCCCTAAGTGGCACTCTCGGAGACCAACCTGCTTGGCAGGCAGGGAAGTCCCGTACTCTACTGGCCTCTTGCGAGATGTTTGCATTTGCCTGAACAGCTGTCTAGCTTTTGGAACTGGCTTTAGAACAGAATAGACAGTTTCATCATACCGGTTATCAATCACTTTATACAGTTTTTAGTTCATCCTCTTAAGGAAGTTCATTTGGGGGTGAAACTATCACTACTTCCAAGGGAACATCTTACTACTTTATTTTTTTTCCTGCCTTAAAAACACTGAACGTTGATGTAGGGAATTCTCTGAAAACCACAAATACACAGTTGAAGGGTTTCATCTAGTCTTGGCTCAGCCTTAGCATTTCAATTACCAGAGAGAAGAAAGGAGGGAACATGAATGAAAGATTGCCACTTAGGATCTTGCTACTCAGCCGAATGACTGCTCCGTACTGAAAAGGGTCAGATCAGTTTCTCTGGAAAGGGACAAAGAAGTTGTAATTACTAGCCCTAAGGTCAGCTAAGAACTGCGAGTTGGTTTTGTTTTGCATTTATTCCATAATATCAACAAGCACAATAAGCTCCATGTATTGTAAATTATCAGACCCTGTCTCTCCCTCTTCCTTCCCTTAGCGCGTGATCGGCTGTTCTGCCTGGGAAAGTCACTCTGATGCTGGGAATGTTGAATTCTGCTGAAGGCTGGAGCAGGGGCAACTTTGCTAGGCAGGAGTTACTCTAAGACCAACAAGCTTGCCCTCCGTTTTCAGCTGTGCTTGAAGTCAGTTCTTTAGCTGAAACTCCTTCTCTTGAAACATGTCTGTGATATTCATGGGAAGATAGCTGAGAAGATGTCACCTGTATTCTCTTTCACTACTTGTGGTGCATATATACAAACTAGTAAGTTACACTTAGAAACACATTTGGAGACCCCATCAGAAATGTGCCTCTGTATGTGAAGCCTGTCTGCTCAAGGAAAACAAAACACTGACTGCGTGACGTTCCGACAGCTCTGCGAGGGACTAACCTTGTTACCAGTACGACAGAAAGCTGGAGAGGGATGAAGGCCCTGATGCAGAAAGAAGCATCTGCAAGGTTTAGGTCCCATGGGCTTATCCTCAGCCTAGAACAGGCTCTGAAACCCACCAAAGAGGTGTTAAAACCAGTTTTGAAGAACAGCTGACAGCAGAAGCGATTTCATTTGGCATGTTAAGAACAGAAAGAAATTATAATCTGTATTTCCATTGCAGCTCAGAGCATCTTGTGATATGATCAGCAAAGACATGCCGTGATCTCAGGGTCTCTGCTCCCAGAGGGAAGTTTTGCATAGGAGGTGAAGCATGAAAGATTACACAAAACTTCCTACTCAAACTGTTGCAACCACAAATGCAATTGATACTTGAAATACTGTATTTCTGGACAAATACCCTACTAAAACCTCAGGAAACAGTACTGAAATGCAGTTATTACCACAGCACTGCAGCAAGTGCAACTTTAAGGCTCAGTGACGCAAACCCTGGCTTCCTGTCGGCACTGGGGTTGAGTGTCTACTAGATATGACTTTCAAGGACTCTTTCTAAATATGCTGGACTCTTCTGCTGACTCATCTCCAAACCAGACCAGGTGGGTCCCATTAACTTCAATTCAGGGAGTTAAAATATGGAGAACGTCTCCACAGTCAGCCAAATATTTTGGCAAGGAAAAACCCTGGAAAGGAGCCAGTTCAGGAAGCAGGTCAGGATAATAAGGTTTATATTTGTTGGTGAAGTAAAGGAAAACCCCAAGGTGCAGAGTGATTTGGGTGACTCAACCTGCTTACAATCTCCCATAACTGCAATGGGCCCAAGCCATTGTGTTTCAATTCACATCTAGTCCTGCATATCTGGTTGAAAACAGATATCCAGGATATAGAATTCAGAGCAACCATCAGAGTGCCATCACTTTAAAAAGAAGATTGGGAGAAAGTTGTTCCTTTCCGACCACGCTGGTGTTTATTTGATTCCAGCTAACTTTTGGGTTTTCCTATCATTTTTGAGAATGATCCAATCATTTTATTTTCAGTTGACTAACTGACTACTAAAAATGAGCTGAATGTTTTTTCTTAAGTCAGCTGGCCAAGTGGTAAAGAAGTCCAGTGAACTTCCCAGAGAAAGAAGAAGAATTTGGAATGGTCTAGAAATCAGTAAATGACAAGGTATTTTTCCATTTCTTTGGAGAAAAATTAGATGATAGAATAGCTGGAGGTGAAAGAAGTGTAGGAGCCCAAACTTCTGATTTACTACCTATGCTGTAGTCTTATTCTTATACCACAAAAATTTCGCAAAGCATTCCTCAAGAGCAAGCTATATTAGATTAGAGGTTGATGAAGAAGAATTGAGGACAAAGTTCCACTGCATCCTGGCTGGCCACTGGTCTGACATCCATAAGTAACATCAGTTTCCACAATTAATGATACAAACGAGAGGGAAACAATTAAAGTGCCTTTGAATCGACAACCCAAAAGGCAAAGCTTTTGTCTTCAGTCCAGAGTGATCCTGGAAACCTCATTTTTTATTCCAGAGTGAGATATTTCAACTGGCTTGTAACTATGCTCCACTAAGAAACCTAGATCTGCCAAGATAACATCCATTCTAGAGAAGAAATGGTAAAAATGGCAAAGGTTATTTATGCCTTCCTAAAACATCACTGTGCCTTTTTACTAACAGGCTTACTTCTAAATGTAGGGTTCCCCCGTGATCAGTATTTCAACCTAAGCTGTAGGCATACAGGCAATTTTGGAGCCTTAACTTTTGCAGTTTATGGAGGTTTTTTTTGCTTTCCTGTCTTTTGAAAGTGACTATTTAGGGAATCATTAGCTAAAAAGTACTAGAAATGCCACTGGTATTGCTTGTACTACTGCCTTTCCACTCCTCTGTAATTGGAAAGCTGGTGAATCCAGATCTACAAAGGACAGGCAGGACTGATTTACCAGAAATACTTGTAGCATCTCAAGCTCCGACACCTCATCCCATCCAAACCATCACTCACTCAGTTCCCAGGCATGAAGGAATTTCACCTCAAGAGTGAGGCTGTGTGAAGAACCCTCCTAGTCATACATCAAGTACTGCCCAGTTCCAAACTCAGCTGATACAGAATACTTCCAGCCCTACCTCCAGTTTCAAGTGGGAGACTATTTTCATCTTTTCTCATTGTCTTCTTCCCACATGCTTATATGCCAAGATACAAAAACTGGACAAACCCCTTTTTCAAGTGAGACCCTGGGGGCAATTCCTCCATTTTTGTCACTTGACCTAAATGCTTCCAACACACAGAGCCAGCTTCTAGCACTGGAAATGTTGAAACAATTTTCCATTTCATCTGTTGAATGTAAAGAGGGCGATTAATCCTTCCTAACAATGGAGACCAGCTTATATCCACAGCAAATAGAAACACAATCCCAGTAGCCATGTATTTGCCATTTGACAAGATATGACATATCTGACACAATATCTGCTGTTTTGTTCAGTCTGGCAGACTATCATTTCCTTGCAGAGTTTCAGTAATAAATTTACAGACCCATTTAAACCTATCCCTCGGGGCCTATTGAACAAGGAAAGCGGTGCCTTACTCATAAAGTTAAGGATACTTGAAACAGGACTGAGCTCCTGTGGAGCCAATGGATTTGAATTGCATCACTGTAAAGACAAAAATAAACAAACAAAATCCCCCGCTCCACAGAAAATGATGTATACATTGCATAGGAACAGCTGCTCGATAAAGATTAGCCTTTTCTTCACTCTAAATATGATACTCTCTCACCTACTTAGAAAACTAAAAGAAATAATTTTGAAGAGAGACTGCAGTGAAACCACAAATTCTGTCAGTTCCTTCAGTCTTCTAAATTCATTCAATGATTTACTTATTTTTATGGCAAAATCATCAGTGATTCACTGCTTACTTTGTTCCCAAAACAGAGACATCTAATGCTCTAGAATGACAAATTCCAAAGAGAAAACTACTTTAGCTTACTTTCTTTTTATATAAGTTCTCACCTATTGCAAGCACAAGGACTGCTTTGGTAAAAGTTTAGTTTAAAAGAACGAACAGAGCTTTACTGTGGCAGAACTGGGTCCAATAACCCCAGTTTTCCATTTATAGGGAGTTTGCACATGCTTGTCTTCAACAGAGGTTTGGGGTATGTATCTGAAATCATGATAATGTCTTTAAAAGGAAGGTGCAGTAATTTCAAATAAGAATAACAATAATGACAGAGGTGTCCCCATTATTTTTTATACACGGGAGTGACCTCACGAAGCCAGAGGGGATTATATGAGACCTTAATCTTGCCCAGCATTTCAGTAATTTTAAAAATAGCTGCTTCTCTAGACTGAGACTTAACAGCTTTGAATTTTTTCTCCCCCAGTAAACTCTTCCAAACTTAGTTTACCAAGATAAATGATGAGAAACAAACAGAACCAAATAATCTCTCCTGTCATCTCTACATCGGTTTCTAGATCCAAGGCAAGTCTATTCTACAACAGGTCCCAGCAGTCAAATATTGAGATACAGGCAGAGCTGACCTGGTCAAGCGATTCGATAGTTCCTCATGCAGGAACTGCACGTATGCAAGCGCATTTTCACACTGTCTCTTTGAAATATTTATCCATTGGCAGCATTTTGAAATATCGATCTGGTGATAACAAGTCAGAGTGTCTAACTATGCGCTTCTCACCCTGGGATGCTGGGCAGTTTTCCCACCAAGCCAGAGGGTCAGGCAGAAGTCTCCCATTCCCAGGCAGTCAGGTTTGGCACAGATTTCTCTACACTTCAGAAAACTTTGACTCCTTCTTCGCCTACTGGGGCCAACACAGCTTCAAACTTGTTGTGATCTTCACTACCCTTGCTATGCACATTTCTCTCCCAGGTACGCTATTTCCATTTCACAGAATTGATTTTTACTGTTGGTTTAGCTTTTAGCCTAACTCCTCGTTTTTCCAAGGCTGCTAGGAACCACTGCCTAGTTCCTCTGCTGGTTTTCCCAGATCAAAATGTCATCTACACAAACCTTTGTACCTTCTATACCATCAAACAGTTGTTGTATTTTCCTTTGAACACCTCAGGTGTTGAACATAACCCAAAGGGCAGTCTGAGGAAACAGTGTCTCCCCAAGGGGGTGTTGAATGCACAAAAATGTGTGCTGTATTTTTCTAAGGGCACCTGCCAGAACCCTGCTGACACATCAAGCATAGAAAAATATTTGCCATCAGCCATCTCTTCCAGAATTTCTTTGCCTTTTTACATGGTTATTTAGTTCATTTGGGTCTATGTGTAAACAAAATGCTACACAATATAGGCTTACCCTGACAGCACACTGATGGAGAAACAGCAAGCAATTAGAAAAACTGCCAGGCTTGGCTTTCGGTTCTCTCCCCTCAGCAGGAGAAAACTGTCCCAGACGCATCACTAGGGAGAGGTTGAGTTGTTTGAGGTCTCTAGTCTTTTCTCCAGCCTTTTCTCTAGCCTTCTCCAAAGGCTGCCTTCAAGCTCTTAACTCTTAGGCTTCTTCCCCTTCCAGTAACTCACTCTTTGAAAATTACTATTATTATTATTTTCTGTGTTGTTATTGCGAATTGTCTACTTTAAGCTGTCTGCTAGCCTATACAATTCCTTGCTGGAAATAAACGACCAGTAACAACGCTTAGTTTTGCCCACTGAACTTTTCTGTGATCTGGAGCTTTTTCTCCCCAGTGTGAATTATCATTATTCCTGGCTCCACCTTGGATCTGCAGCCAAAATAAAACGAAGAAATGTCCTACTGACTTTCATGTCAATATTCTATTCACCTTCTGCTGCAACACTTTCTATCACCTTTGCGAAGAATCTCGTCATATCATACATTCCCCAGTTCATAATGCACAAGTATGTGTTCAGAATTAAGTAGGACTAAAACCACAAAAGCAAAGGTTATTATTCGCACAAAGAACTCAACCCATCAGAAAGGCACACCGAAACAGAGAAAGGACTCACGTGGCTGGATGAGTCGAGATCAGGCACTGAAAAATGACACAAAGAACTCAGAGCTTTACCTGAGGAGGAGCAGTTAAAGAATGGATACATGAGAGGTCATGGCCCAAAGGCAACAAATCTGAAGTGGAAGAGACAACCCATACCTTTCGGGAGCCCTTTTTAAGGCAGAAGCTGTAGGGACCAAAGTGATAACAGCAAAGCTTTCCAGCTCCACTTTGCTGAATAAAGGCTGGCGTGCATGTATTTGCTCCTAGGTTGCACGCAGTACGTACAAGCTTCCAACAGGATAGGACTGGAAGTTACTCAGCTTTTCACCTACAACTAACCTCAGCTGGAACTGCAACACTCCCCTCTATTCTGGACACAAACTCCAAAGAAGAATCAGGACTATAATGTGTTTGCAATTGTCTTATTTTTGAAACATCTATATTTTCCTTGGATGTTAAGAGACATGTATTTTCTTTTGCAGGCAAATGCATGACATATGGCCTAGTTTTTCCCTTCAGAAAAGGCATAATGCCATCACTGAGCCGTGATTGCACAGTTGTTAAACAGCAGGGATTATCGGGCAGGACAATATTAAGTGGTATTTAACAGCAAGACCAAAGTTCCTTGTCAAATGCTTGACTTAGTGTTCCTTGATTGTTAGCATCCCAGCAATGAGACCTTTTGCACTGAACCATTTTTCATTTTGACAACAAACTACCGCAGCTATCCAATGTTGCCTTGCTGGAGCTGACGGCAAAGTATTTTTGTGGCAGAAATATTACTGTGTAGTGGGGTTCAGGGCTGGAGGATAGACGGTTTTATCCCTTTCCTTTCAGAGTGCAATGGCATTCCAAGCAGTAGGTGTCCTGAGTCATTGCCTGGCTAATGTACTCAGTATGATCCTCTGTCTAGTCATAACAATGGTGGAAAAAAAAAAAAAAAAAAAGGGAGAGAAAAAGAAAATCAAACCCTTGATGTAATTGTTTAAATTACAGACTACCTTCTTTTAGATGCGTCCTAATGAAGATGTATGGTGGGAGACAAGGGGATAGCGAAGGAAGGTTGAATTACTATTTAGGGGTGAATTTCCAAAAGGTTTTTAGAGCATCTGAAGTGCCTGTAAACCTTCACTGAAGCTGTTTTTATTGAAGCACTAAAACCAAGAGTGCTTATGAAAGTTATAGTGTGATGTGAGCAAAAGGCAGGAAATAAAGGGGAAAAAAGTGGGAATTTAATGAAGGTTTAATCTTCAAGGGAATATGGACTTCAAGACTGTAAATCTAATGGAATGGTCCCATATTCTAATGTCAAAAGCTGGCATCTTATGCCAGAAAATTTAACATTTTCAGTTGAGAAATCTAGTTTTAAACCCCACTATTTATGCTGTTAAATGATGAGATGTGGTAGTTGGAGAAAGCTAAGAACCATGTTATTTTCAAGGGTCTTTCCTACTGACAGATTTATTAGGGAGTTTATCACTCCTTTTCCATCCTCTTCTGTATGTACATACTCCCTCTGTACTTCCAGGCTGGAAAATTTCCATGAAAAATCCCAAAAATTTGATTGTGAGCTACTCTGGAAACAGACACAAAAGCATACTGTTTTTCACTGTATGAGAAACAAACGTAGGAGTTTGCCATCTCTGTTTCTGATATTTATTTTTAAATTCCAACATTTCTTTAGTTGCCCTTTTCTTCATGTTTCTCTTGAAAAGGAAACCAATAGCCCACCTTAAATTCACACCTTGATGTTCTTTCTTTTAATGTAATTCCAGTAAGATTCCTGGAGAAACAGTTGCATTAATACTAGAATTTAATATAGAGTTTTATTATTTTGCTTTCCCGTATGTAAAAGGGAATTGTCTGGACCCGGCTCTCTAGAATATTTGTGGCTTTCCGATAGCAGCTGGTGCCCATTCAAACCTTTCAGAAACACAAAAAAGATCTTATGAAAATCCTGTTAAACTGAAATGCCAATGAAAGCCATTTTTTCACCCTATTCTCCACAACTGTTGCCTGTTCAGACAAATATTGGAAATGTTGGCTATCTCTGACAGCATCACTGGCCCGAGCAGCCGCTGAGTTCTGTATACAGTACGCTATCATTTAGCACTCAAAACTCTCTTGCTGTTGGTTGGAGACTCCATCTGTGCTCTGAACAAGCCATGTTCCCCGTGTTTCTGGATTTACCACAAAAGGTTAAAATGCCGTGCCCCAAGCTTTACAGATAACATTATGAAAAATGCAGAAGATAAGATTTCATCCTTATACATACTGCAATTGATTCGTCTTGTAATTCGGACAACATTAAAGTTGCAGGCTCGTCTTAACTTAAATGAGTGAAATTTTCTCACGGTCTAATCAAATTCAATATAAAATTGAAAACAAATCCTATTATTTTGAACAAAGAAAATGAGGATAAAAATTTTCAGCTGCCCAGAGAATATTGCCAAACACAGCAATATGAAAAGCACATTAATTATGCTCTATTATCTTAGATGCTATAGCTTTTTTCTCTTTTGTCATCTATCCATTCACATAAATCACATGCTACAGAGTTCTTTATCTAACTTCACAATAATAGACAAACATTGAGGGAGTAACAGAAACGGTAAAAATACCTCATGCAATGCATTCATCCCCATTTCTGCTTTCAGTAAAATAAAGGAAAATCATCAGCAACAAACAACAGACGCAATCCTATAATAAGGAAGTAGAGAATAGAGTTTCTATGTTTTCATGTCTGTAAAATAACACTAGACTTGGCTGGGTATAATGTGACTTGGAATTAAAGTAAAATAACCTGCATGCACTTCAAAGCAGCAATAAAACCTCCAAATTTGTACCTAAAATGTAGATCTTCAGATGAAATTCTGCATGAATTCCTAGGCACTGACAGAATGGACACCGGACCATAATTTCAGCATTTCATGACATGCTCTGTCCATATACCTTTTCCTGATTTCACAAAAAAAGTAATCTTGTTGCTTGCTAGAATATTTGGCTTCCAGAGAGTTCTTCAGCTGCTATGGGAATTGTATAAACCAGTTTGTTCTCAAGTAATTAAAAAAGTTAAAACAAAATAGTTTCACCAGCAATAATCATGCCTTTCTAAAAATGGATTGAAATTAACACCTTTGGTCCAAAGAAGCTGTGGTCTTCACTAGTACTCAAACCAGTGTCTGAACGCTGTAGTTAGTCTCTAATTTCCATAATGAGCAAACCGAAAAACCTGTACCTGGATAACCCTTAAATTAGGGATGTTTGAGGTCTGGAGCCTGATCAAGCGGTACACTCCGTGGTTTGGGCCCACCTGTATTCCCTTCGCATCTATCCTCCCTGCGGATGCACTTGTTTCTAAATGCTCCTATGCTGGGCATACTCCTGGGGAAGCAACTCAGGGAGGGCCACCCGCAGGTCTGTTGAGCCAGTCAATGTGATAACCCTTCTGAAAGCTTCCCAACATTCCAGCTTCTCAGCTTCCTTTCTCCCCCCACAGCTATTCCAACAAGGAACTCTGAATCCTGTAGCAAATCTCCCTAGGCTACAGGACAAGGGCTGTTCCTTAGGGGAAGGTGCCTAATTAATCACCAAAGAGCCACAGAGCTTCCTGCCTTGCTCCACCCTTGGCAAAATTCATGTCCAAAAGCTGAATGAAGCATCAAGGCTTTTAGATGTCTCTACCAGCAGTGGCTAAGTTAAAACAATTCAGATGTGTCCTAAAATGAAAATCGATCTACCGGCATTTCCTCCAGCGGATGACGCTTCAATGGCTCAGGCAAAAATGAGACACTGAGTTGGTAATTGAGATGCTTTTGGCAAGCCTTCAGCTCCAGACACCTCAGGGCTTTGTCCAGCCTAAGAATGCAGAAATACAATATTGCACATGGAATTTTATAGGAATAATGAAAATCCTTCGTTTTGCAAGCCGTATGTGCAAAGGAGAGTACAGTTAATCGCAGCACTCTGAAACCCGCTGTTTTCCCCACCAGACAAAAACTCCCCCCACTGTTTGATCCCCGAGAGAAGCTGCTGCTTGAAAGGTGTGTGGAAGGACACATGGGAACCCGCCAAGGCAACTTCAACACGGGCATTGATGAGATGCGCGGCGGAGTATGTACACGGCAGCTGCTCATCCATGGACATTAGTAACCGTTACAGTTGTTAAGATAATCACTGCATACTGGAAAAAAATTTAACAGGAGGGACAGTGAAGAGCTAGTTGTCACATTGCGACGTACATGAGATTAAAAACTCGCTGTACTTATTTACATGTAAGCCTAAATCTTCTACACCTGCAGGCACACAGGTATAGTGCTATGAAACTCTACTTGTGAGAGAATCCAGGAAAAACACTGCAATTATTTTGAAGTGACTGTTCTATTCATTTCAGGTAATGCTGATGACAAACAAATGGCCTCATATTCAGCACACAAATTCATCAGCTGGTTATTTCAAAGCAGAAATCATTCAATATATATAAAATTCAAGTGCACCTCAGAAACTTGTTAAGGTGGAAAATATATTACTTCATGAGTACCCTAACAACTGTTCCATCCATGCACCTTCTTAGGAAAACCTCAAGATATCACAGGGACATTTATAACTTCAGCAGTCTTTGATCAGGAAAAAAAAATCAAGAAGGGTTATGTTCAGCAGGAGATCCACAGCATTAACAACACAGATGATCCATAAATCTGTGACAAGTGCTGTGTGACAGGTAGGTCTCTTCTGACATGAATTAAAGCCCAGCATCCATTTCCAAAGGGTCCTCTAAACTATTTCCAACTCCTGTCCCCACCCCAAGCTGGATTTTTCCCTTTGCTCTGAAGCCACAAGTCTGGAGGGTTCTCAGTGTGAGCTCTGCCTATGACAAAATCACTTCGCACCCACAGGGAAATTTTTTAATATGAATTGGGCTTTAAAAACTTTACCGTGATTTAGTGAGAATATCAAGTGGGGCCACAGTCCATGTGTTGTTTGTACGCACCGCAACGAATACTGTAACCTGCAGGATATCTACTACTAAGGCGACATGAAGTACTAGCACATTTAAAAAGCTTCCAAGGAAGCTCTTGATTCAAGGCAGAGGTTTTAAAATGAGCAGAGCGACGTTATCTAGAAGTAGACATTGAACATATATATGTAAATATACAAGTCTTTTAGAGAAACACACTTCCAGCGAGCTTTTTGCTGCAAGTGACAAACCTCACTACAGCAGCATCTGCTGTGTTTCACTGCTTTTCGGGAGACACAAGTCAATAGTGAGAGTGAAGCAATTTGGGCTAGAAGTCAGCCCCGAGAGAAAGGCAGTGGGGACACCACCGCTTGCAGTCATACGGTTCAACGTCAAATTGAAACACACTTTTATTTTCATTTGCTAAAGGAGCCTGCAGAGCTGCTCCCGTAATTTCAAATCCATTAGCCTCCCTCGTGCCATCACTTTAAGAAGGATGAAAAAAGGAAAAAGAGGGAAAAAAAAGACAAAGAAAGGTAACCACAGATTTTATGGGCTGACAACCGATGGCTGAGCAACCGGTCTATTGGCTTTGAGTGCAGGATCCACTACAGGTACCTAAACTACATTTTATCCATAAACTACATTTCAACAGCGTTGTAGCTCGCAGACTCTGCAGGGGACAAAGGGACTTGGTTTACCTCCAGGGAAGCTGGGGAAAAGCCTCTTGGAAAACTGACCATGGCATAACCACTGGTGTATATCATCTTCCGGTATAATCAGGCTTTAAGCTCAGGGAGACTTTGCCTCCTGATGCAATTGGGAAATCACAGCAGAAAGGAGATTAAAGTGCAGGTTCTCAGCTTCTTTTCTCTCCTGCCATTTTGGCTGAAGCAATCTCTTTGGATGACTTGATGTCATACAATACACTCAGCAACCGCCTTAAAAAAATAAGCAGCTTTTGTGTACAATGGAGCATGTGTGTACAGACCTACAAAACCACAGAGTTGGAAAACCAGCCAGCTATTCTTCAAACCTAAGTACGTCCTTTCCTCACAAGATCTTCTTAAAGCCCTTTCCAAGCATTATTTAATTTTACTAACCCTTTGCAATATCTCTATTTAGCAGCTGGGAAGACTGAGGGGTGGGGAAATGAAGTGTGCCACCTGAAGGGAAGAAGTGAACGAGAGCTCTGGGTTCCCGCCCTGACCCACGTGCTCTGACGGAGATGTACAGGTAATCCTCCTCCCCTGCATTTTCCAAGTATGAAAACTCAGTAAATAGGCACTACAAAGTGCCTCCAGTTTTCGAGGAAATGGTTGTAACTGTGATTCTCTCGGTGTGCCCAGTGGGAGACACAGGAATATTTTAACCCATCTCAGCAGTTGACGAATTTTCCCACAGATCTTCTCAGGAACTTAAGATGCCTTTCCAAAGCAATAAACCCTGAGATTTTTAATACTGACATGTTTCTGTTTCTCTTAGAAAAATCTCCTTGGCTGTTCAACTCCCCTTGAAGGTTACCTGTAAGCAACAGACATTCGTTCTACAGGCAACAAGGCAGTCTCCCTCTAAACGCAGCATTTTTGGAAAGACCATGTGCCCATTGCATTATCTCCCTTTGCTCGAGCCTGAGCTTTGATCTCACAGCTTTTCATCCCGGCGCTGGGAAAGACAGCCCTTCCGTGCATCCTGAGAGCTGTGTCAGCCCCGAGCACATTGTTCCCTATCAAGGCACTGCAGGGCCATCTCTCAGCAAGCATCCTTGATCCCTCGAAGGCAGGGGCTCTCGGGCAGCCAGCCTGCTAACAGAACCTGTTAACGACGAGCTCCTGGCATACGACAGGACAGGGATGTTTCACATTCCAGCCTTTGATGCCTTTCTGACCTCAGCTGAAAGACGTGGTGTCTTCAGACGAAGAGAGAAGGGGACTTTACAGGCAAGGAAACAGACTGAAAAAGCAACGTGGTTGTTTAACAAATTGAAGGAGGGGAACTCTTACCCCAAACCATTTGGAAGGAGCTGCAAATGACAGTCATTCTTTTTAAATCTGTTCCTTTCTGTTTCCCTTTTGCAAATGCAATGCTAGGAGAGAGATGATTGTGGCTGCAGGTTTGGGCCAGACATTCACCAACTATGCAGGTGTAGGACATCTCCGGATGTCACAAAGGATGTTAGAGCCTCCATCTACATTCAGGAACCTACTTCATTAACGACCCTCTGCAATATGTTGCCTTGAGATGTGACCGAATCCATGTCAATAAAGATGAAAACCAGTTAACAAACCTGTTGACTGGGGGACCTCTAACGGTTCTCGAAGCACTGTTTTCTATTACTTGCCATTTGCAAACCCAACGCCTGTTTAATACCTTACAGGTAGGAGACATCTGGTACTTTAGGAAAGCATTTGGGAATTTTACCTGGGTATCTACTTAGCCATGTGAATGAGAAAACAAGACGTATTTATCATAACAAAAGAAATGCCTGGAGAAATCTTCTGTCACTTGGTAAAACAAAAGAGAAAAATGAATCGCTAATTAGTCTAACGACTTATTTTCTACCCCCTCCCTACCTTATTTTAAATAAAACCTGATGATGCAAAGTATTCCTTGGCTTCTTGCTCTGCAACCAACCGGCTCTCTGTGGAAAGAGCTTCTTTTTTTATGGCTACGTATTAAAAGTAAACCAGCCCATGCCAGGTTTGGATAAAAGGCTATTTATTTTCAACCAATTTGATAGCTGCAGTTTTCGGTAATTGAATTTTCTGTGGTCAGAGAAGCAGTAATCTTAGAAACCAAATAAATATTTTTTAATAAAATGGAACACTGAGAAACCCTATAATAATGTCAAATATGTAGCCACTTATGGATGGATAAATATTTTAAGAAATTTACATCTCACCCAATGCTTTAGGCCTTAAGCTTCCCTGGAAATTTCAAACAACGCTATTTTATTTTGGGGAGGGGATGTGGGGGGAATGGAGTGTATTTAGATAAAGAGCTAAATACTAATCCTTCAGTTTGCAGCAGGTTTCATGTCCAATATTTATGCAGTGGTTGCTGGTTTAATCAAGAAGGGAAAAATCAAAACCCATTTTCTCAAACCCTTTCAATAGCATGTTCCAGTTCCTACGACACAGGTTGTACTGCAGTCACCTACGCGTGCACAAGAACAACCAACTCGGCCAGAACCACCCTTCAAGCCCTCTGCAGACTTAGGGATGTGCGTTACTGCTCTGTCCCCACAACAGAAAATCATGATGAGCCTTTGGGAGAAACCCAGTTTTTGCTGAAGCCTCTTGTCTCCTGACAATCAGAATATGGGGGTTGACTAACACTTGTTCACACTGGGTTGTGCAAATTTGGGGGGAGAGGGCAGGGAGAGGTTTGACTCGGAAATCCCTCAGCAAGCTAAGGATGAACAAGAGAGGAAGAGAAAGAACACAATGAGATATTCACTTATGTCGTGGACATTCACGCAACAAATTACAGTTAGAGGTTGTAACGCAGATCTGAGTGTTTCCCTTGGCTTGTGTGCAAAAGCTTATGTCTGAAGAGCCTCCTGCCTGCTAAACACAATGGAGGTTGTCAGGAGCTTCAGCGCAGGAGACAGGCCACGCAGGAGAGTTGCCTATGCCCTCAGTATGCTGGGCCCTCAAAGGCCCACGTTGATGACACACCTAGAGCCAGGGGCCTACGCCATCCCGAATCCTAACCCAGTTCCCTGCTGCCACCAGCCACTTCGTAACCTCCCTGGTAACCGTGCCAAGCTCCTTTGTCAAACCCGGTGTGTGCGCCCTTTGGTTGGGGGTCTCTTGCTTTTGGGAAATATTTATTTCCTAAACAAGTGACAGGTCGTTACGGAGTAAGAGTTGCACTGGCACATGGGCTAGAGAGAAGAGCAGAGAGAGGAATTGCATTTCCTGCAAGGCGGCTGTTGCGTTCCAGAGCCTGATATTATTGTTCTCTTATGGTGACACCTGCTGGCAAATTCAAACTCCTGTAGTGACTTCTGGAAAAGGATCAATTCCAAAATTAATTGGGATTAGCGAGTATAGGTCAGGGTTTTGTGTGAAATGACACATGGAAGTGGAAAGAACTGGAGTATTCAGCCACAGTAAGAAAAACCCAAAGGAACATATATCAGGTCTTCAAATGATGAAATACTACCAAGAAAGGGAACAAACTGCTCTCCATTTCCATGGGATAAGACATAATGAAGTATCGGTAAATACACTACGGAAGCAACAAAGATTTGGGTAAGATTCTTGTTTAGAAAAAGGTTCCCAGCTGTGAAGCTAATGCCGTGAAATCTCCTTCGGAACAACTGGGCATACGGAGCTCCACAGGTTCCAGTTACGCTTTCCTCCTTCCAGCACGTGTGCTGGTACAAACCTGATTGATCCGTTATTCAATTAGAACAGTCCTAGTTCAAATATAACCACTGCTTTTCAGTCTGTCCTCTTTTTTTTTTCTTTTTTATTTTAAATGTTGATGAAAACTGAAACCCAGGTGGTTTTCAGCATGACACTCTGTGGAAATCAGGTATGAAATTACCTGTTTATTAATGATGTGTCAGGAGAATGACACGCTAACAGCCACCTCCAGCACTGGCAGTGCTAATGGAGAAATAACAACCGTGCATCATACACAATATGTGTTCTACAGGACTGTAACTTTGCATCCCTAGAGACGCAGCTGAACCCCATATGTTTTATCTCAACATTTCAATCCCTGAGAGCAATGATTCCAAAATGGATGTTAAACGTATGCTTGGTCACTATTTTGCTGTATCACCTCCCTGGGATTCACGTGTGAGTGAACAACTGGCATCAGATGTGCAAAGATTTAGAACGTCATTAGCCAACGCTCCGGGCATGGAAGAGCACTGATGGCGGGACGGGGTTTTGCGAGGACATATCGCACTGCTGAGCATTCCAGCAAGAATCCCCATTAGCATCTGACCTGGCACAGACATGGTGCGCTCTTGGTGTCACATAGAAAGATGATTATTTCATGATTAAAAACTTGGGAGTTTTTAATACTGTCCAGCACATTGAACAGAGTGGAAATAAACTGTAAATCACAGAACATGTCAAAGTAAATCTTGTTTGACTGCAACACCCTTGAAAAATCTTCAGTGCATTTTCCAATGAGTTTATCTCCCTTGTAATAAGGTTCATATTTCCTTCTCTTTATTCTGGAAAATTCTGGGGATAATACATGGGCCTGTCAGCATGGAACCAGAAGGACTAAGTTTGACAAAAGCTTTTACTAATGATGTATCATGTAAATAGCCACTGTGCCAAAGAGGAGCTCCTTTTTCGTGTTTGGAGAGTTTATCCTCCAAGTTTTAGTCTTCGCGAGTACATTGTAACATACAGTATCCAGAACAGTTCCTAACAGTTTTTCCAGGAGACAGGAAAACTTCATGGGGACTTCACGTTACAGTATTTGCCTTGTTCAATAAGGAAAGATGCATCTTTGAGCAGATTTGCTGGTGTAGCTCTGGGGCATCATACAATATTTATATTCTGTTAATCTTAGAGCTTTAAATGAAAGGTGGAGGAGGCCAAATCCAACCTTCGTATAAATGCCATTGATTTTGGGTTCTAACAGCGTTGGATTTAGGCCAGTATTTTCCCTTGCCTCACTCTTCGCCTTTCAGAATATTTGTGGAAATGAGTAACAGGGTCATTTGGTATTCAGCCCTGGATATGAATTATAATCTTGGTATAAGCTACACAGAAATTTAAAAGGCAAATTTTTCACCTCAAAACACACTTTTCTTCAACCAGCCAGAAAACCCAGCGCCAGGTTCAGTCCGAGGCTCGCAGGAGAGCAGGGGAGCACACACACATTTGCACACGCAGACACACGCCGGGGTTTAGCAGGCCCCGCTTCAAAGCCAGAACAAAACAACCAAGTGTTCCGCACCGAGTAAAGGGGACAGCTTGGAAACTGTTCAGAAACCTGAGGGGGTTCACAAGATTGGCATAATCAGGTACATAAATTTACATAATATCTGCAGCGAAAATAGAAGCAGGCCACCTTTATGTTCCCTGTACCTGTATTTAATAAGGGCTATAATGCAATTAAACAACTACATACATTTAACATTTTTTCTCTGAGCCATTTCCTGGAGTGATTGATTTCTGTCCCCTCCAGAGCTGTGAGTACAATAAGGCAACAGAGGAGTTAGGCAGGACCCATTTCGTCTGTCCTCAGCAGGCAGCGTAGCTGGGAGGTTCCCCCATCCTGAACTGGGGAGGCTGCATAACACCTCCAATGCCAAGGAATAAACTTCTGTTTCTGGGGCTTGATAAAGCAGACAAGACCTACAGAAACATCATAATCCTTCTAGATTGAGTTGCCTTAATGTTCCTGGGCATGCTAAATCTCAGTCTGAATTGGTCTCTGACCTCACCAGCTCCCATTCAGATGATAAAAGCCTGAACTAGACTGACTTAGCCTGGGTTTTGGGGTCCCGAGTTGAAAGCTCAGAAGGGCAAGGTTGGTCATACTACATAGCTGGAGCAAGAGATTGTGGTTCACTGCTGAGTGGAAGTGTCCAAACCATCAGAAACGGACCTCTATACCCCTGACACCTCCATCACGTTGTAGCTTTTCCTGTTTCAAACCGATCCCTCCTTGCAGCTACGTATAGAGTATCGTAACACAGCCAGTCTTTTCTGCTAGGTTCTCTCCCCTCTCCTCATCTCATAGCTCTACCTTCATCTTAACTTCAGTTTACACCATTGTCAACCTAAAATATCAAGAAATGCCATGTATTTCCTTTGCAGCTTTTTAATAATGAAAATCCGTGTCCTGTCCTGAGCTAGAGGGGAAAGAGAGAATGTCCATTCTCTCCTTCAGCTCTGCTCTGTGTCCTTCTCCTTACCTCCATGTGTCCTCCAGCATGGGCACTTCCACGAGGGGTCTATGAAACGCTGTCTTCCCTCCAAAGCATTCCTTCACCCTCTCATCTTGCATACCTAATAACTGCTTAAGCGTAGGGCAGCCTGACCGTGGACTGGCGCTAATGCAGCGCTGCTATGCTCAGACACTAGCGTATTCTACCACCCTGTCTCACATTTCCAATTGATCCTGCAAGCACGAGCCCCTTTCTGCTCGCACATGAGCTCAATGCCCGGACATGCATGATACAGGATTAGTAAGAGTTTTTCTTTATGTTCTCTGAACAGAAATGGTCACGGTTTGTGGAGGTCGCCTTGAGGAAAACTTTTCTACCCCCCCCCCCTCCAAGAGCGCTCTGAATTCAGTACTATAAAAACCAAACATAATGCTCCTCGGAAGCACACAAAGGAAGGATTTTATGCCAGTGTTTAGCTGGGTGTATTGTTCACCGGGTACAGAATTTTTCCCTCCTGAGGATACACTACATGATCAAACTATCAGGCACCGGGGTGCTACATATCAATATAACTTGCCCAGCGTTGTCCTGTATGTAACTCCTTCCCCTGTCAAGCCATAATTACAGCAGAAGCATCCCCCAGCTGTATGCAGAGGTGTGCATAAAAGATGATGTTTGTCCCTCACAATTACTCCCCTTTTCCTCCATGGAAAAGAGGATGAGTTGAAAGCTTATTAATTCAAGAAAAAAATTAAGAAAGAACATTATTTTTAATCATTGTGTGCACTATTTTGAAGTATCTGACTACAGAAACCACCAGGGCATGGATTACACAGACCTCCAGCGCACTCTGACTACTACAGTTGCTGAGCTTTCTGGCCTCCTCTAAAATAACAATAGTGTCTATTCCTCAGAGGGAGGAGGTGGATGAAAAGGGAAAAGCCAGCACCCAACTAATTTTAGCAAGCACAAAAGGAGACTCCATGGCAGAGGAACATATGGCATTTTTAGTTCACCTTAAACTTTCCCCTTGGCATTTCAAGCCCTATTAATAAACAAAACAAACTTGTTTCAGAAAACAGATGAGTAAACATCTTTGATGGCTGTACTCTATTACTGCTTCACCTTCCTTCCTTTCACCCAGCACCCCAGGCCTCCCCTCTTTGACTCTGAATATTTTCATCATTAAAGCAACAGCGCTGGGACATGTTGTGGTAAATATCCAAAAACAAAACATGTGGCAAGGTCAAACAGTGTTTCCTCAGCAGCATGGGAGCTCACCATTCACTCTCTCCTCGGAACAAAACCCCCTGTATCGTAATGCGGAGGGAAAGAGAGCAGGGGAGAGAGAGGGAGAGTCAGGCTGGCACCAGAAATATAATTTAGTGTGCAGGTATTTGATTTGATAAAAAACCCTACCTTAATTTAAAAAAATACATACATGTATGTATATATGTATATATATAATAGGGTCCTGACAAGGTTGTAATTCATCGAGAGGGGCCAGGCCTACAGTTTGGGTTTGACATGTCACTCCAACCTAAACCATGACTGGTTTTACGTGATCCCCTAAGAGGGTAGCATGTTGCAGCTGGCAAAAAAATAAACAAACCTGAGCTCTGTGCTAACAGATTTTTTTTTTCTTTTTGATTTATGCCACGAGCAAAGGAAAAACAGTGACATCCTTGTGAATCTAGGTTTCATTTGGCCCCTCCAAGCGTGCAGCAGCAGTGTCCTGCGCAGAGGGACTGTGTGAAACACACCACAGACAGGCCAGGAACTGGCAGGATGGGGAAGCAGATAGAACGGTAGCTCCGAGGCTTTTTTTTGCAACAGCATCTCACACGCACATGCACGGCCCTCTTTATTCTTTGGTTTTTTTTAATTCCCAGAGAAATCTGTGCTCTGCTGAGCAGAAGCTGGCATGATTCATTTGCAGCAGCCAAGCAGCACTTTTTGGTATCACTCATTAAACTCAGGTTTTTATTTTAAAAGTTCTCCCTTGTTCTGAAGAGTCAGAAAACCAAAGATATTCCTCTGGAAAACAGTAATTTCTGCTCTTGGCTGCTGCTGGTTACCAGAGTGGGTTTTTTCCAAATGTCTTCAGAAACAAACATATTCAGACATTCCCTCATCTGCACTCCCCAGTGCTAGGATGGCATTAAAAGTAATACTTCAGGTACAAGCAGAGACAAGGGAGCCTGGAAACTAAGTGAACTCCAGAGTTTAAATCCCTATATTCTCCTGTCAGACATATTTTGGGCTGGCATGACTGAACACCCTGCAGAGAAGACAGTCACGACAGGGAGAAGACACTAAACCAAGCCCACCTCTGCTGTCACGCAAAGCAGTCAGACTGCCCCCAGCTCACACGTAACCCCAGCTCCAGTACTGGGACTGTCCCTTTTATAACTGGAGTATGGGAAATTACTTAATTCCCTACAGCAGACCCAGCCCTGTCTCTGCACAGATCCCTGAACTCCAGGCAATGCTCTGTGGTTTCTCCTATTGTTTCCAGTTTGTTTTTCTTTCCAGCAGAAACATAAAGCTGCAGTGCTGGATTTGCAAGTACAGATGACAAACACAGAGCACCCGTGTGTTGCTTTTCACCTTGAACTTGTTAAATGTTTTAGCTGGGGATGCCTAAAGAAACAAGGCTTATATGTGTATGGATTTCTTCTCCATTCCCTTCTATCCCAGAAGTTTTTAATCACTGACTAATTTCAAGCAAACTTATTAAAGGAGTAAAGGCCTCAAAGATAAGTTTCTAAGAGATTTCATAAATAGGGAATCGGATAGGGGAGACAGCTCCCAAATGCTACGAGGAGCCTCCCCCATCCCCGAGGCATCAGAAAACACGTTAGAGGGAGGAAAAGAGAGGGAAAGATGTTGACAAGTAGCTTTCATTAAACCCTCCGCACTCTAAACTACTTGTTTATTACTATGAGAACTTTTACATCCATCTCCCGGCTTCCAAGATGCAGGAGCTGAGTCCTGGAAACACATGGGGATTTAGCTTTATGTGCTCTGGTCCATAAAGTTAAACACACACTTAGAAGATCTGGGTCTGAAATCTGGTATCGCGCTGTACCCTTTCAGAAACAGAACCCAAAGTGAAGGTTTCAGCCCAGTTAGTTTCCACGACAACATCTAAATATAAACATCTGTAGCACAGCAAAGAAAAAGTGTGTCAGTGTTACTGTTTTTGTGATGAAAGACAGAAATTAGCCAATATCCTTCAGAGCCTTAAACAGGAGGATTTTCTTTTTTACAGTTTGTTGCCATACCAACATGGTGCAACCCTCCTACTACTTAAAAACCGCGTGCACACACAGAGAGACACTTTTTTTTCCCACTTACGTCCTTATGGCAGACTTAAGCACCAATTCGCAGAACAGCAGCAGCAACTTGGGTTCATGTGCCTAAGCTTTACATTATATAAGTCTAATATAACAGTGTGTCAAATGTTTGCTTTGGCGATACTGATTCCTCAAATCCCCTTTTTATACTAATATTTAAAATGGGAAAAGGCTTTAAAAGAATGGGCGCAAATTACTGGTTCAAAGGTTTTATTAGGCTTCCAGCTGGGCATTGCTTATGCTAAGAATGGCGATTCGAAAAAAAACAGTGTTTAGGCTGGTTTATTGGGATTTATTTTCTCTAAGAAGCTGCTACTGCAATGCTGGAGGAGTGGGAGGAGCAGCAGGAGGGACAGGGGACAACAAATTGTCTTTTTCTACTGTAAATTCCAGTAACTGTGGTTACGTACAGATCATAAAGACTGACCTCTAAGCTAACCCAGTTCTGAAAGCTAAGGAAAATTCAGCTCAGTAGAAACGAAATGGACTTCCCAAAAGTAAGAGCCACCATTAAAAACACTCCTTTTTTTTTTTAATTATCTTTATAAAATATTTAGGAAATTCTGGGCAAACATTTTGTTGAAAACTCACGGTTTATAAAATTTCACCCAGCTCAGCTGTTAAGCTCAGCGAGATGGGAGTACGCCATGGATGGCTGAAGAGGCAGAATTAGCCTGCCTGGATCTTACGGTATTTACACAAGGGCAGTTTATGGTGTAATTGTGGCCATTTCCCTGATTTAAGCTATCTTATCACTCTGAAGGGTTTATCAGCTCGGGAACAGTCCTGTTCTTGTGCAGCAATGCTGGCTCACACTGAGCTGCTGTGCAGCACGGGCAGAGCGTGTCCCTGCAGGGGAAGAGGAGGAACCCTCAGGCCACTCCAGGCAGTGACTGGGGTTGCTGGGCATGGCCAGCGCAGTCCATCTCACAAACAGCGAGGGTGCTCTTCCCTTGGCAGGAGGCTGGCGTTGAACCGTGCCATGTGCTGAGGAGTGCGAGTGTCATACAGATGTGCAGTATGTGATACTGCAGGGATCCTGGGAAAAACAGCCGGGGGGGGGGGCAGCCTGTCACTACCAGGGCAGCACCCAGAACCCCAAGAAACAAAAGCCTGACAGAAGAGGCCCGATGAGCAGACTTGCGGGGAGCATGAGCTCTGCAAACGGTGGGGCTTTGCTGATGCTATGAAATACCCATGACACAGAAAGCAGCATCTCTGGTCTGATACACTCATGGCATTATCTGGCTCTTGTTTTTCCTGCCACTTCTTTTCTAAACCCATAGGTTTGACTGCACTCAACAGAATTCTGTCTTCCTACTACTCTACTCTGCTCTAAGTTCCTGTCCAGTTTTCTCTTGTTACAGCAAAGAGCAAAACACACGGCCAAGCACTCCTGCAGAAGCACCCGCAGATGAGCTTCTGATTTGTGGGGTGGGAGAATACAAAGCCCCATTATCTCCCCTAGCACGGAGCTTTGCTGTGTTTTGGACACACGCACTGTTGAATGTATCAAATAGCTTTTCATCTGGATGCTAAGTCTGGAAGCACCAAAAGGAATTGCAGTGCTGTAATCATCCATCCTTATGTGCCAAGAAACTTTCTTTCCCCAGCCCATGCCAAAGAAGCCCTCTTCAGTGGTTAATAATAACCTGGAGATCATGGACTTTAAAACATTTGTTAGGAAAGTGAGTTAATCAAGAGGAAAAAAAAGAGGTTAACAGAGTCATGTTTCACTACAGGATTATAGTGTCAAACCACAGGAAGTTGTCTCTGGTGGTTTGCTGATCTCTGTGGTCTGACTGAACTGAAACCATTAGGAACAGTAACCTCATTGCTGGCAGTATTATACATGTCTTTCAGCTCACCTGTAACCTCAAGGACTGGTCTTAGGACCTGATCCTGCAGCGTCTGAAACAGATCTGACCCTCCCACCAAGGAAGTCAATAGCGAAATTTCCATCTACTCAGGTACGGAGAATCAGGTCTCCACACAAGGGGTAGAACGACACCGGATTCACTGGAGCTACCGACTGAACCGCAGTGAGAGCACTGCATGCTTGAAGCGACAGGATCGCAGGTTTGGGTAACAGGATGTAGGTTGATATGGATGTGAAAGGGGTTACCTGGTACTAATGAGCAAAGAAGGAAGCAATTGAGGATTGCAGGTTTTAGAAAGCCAACGTCTATCACACTGTTCAAATATTACAAAGCAGACGACACTAACAACCCATTGCCTTACAACGGCGCTTTTTGATGCTGATCCAACGTACTTTACAAAGAAGTTCATTTCTGTCAGTCCATTTTGCGGACAGTAAAACCAATCCACATGAAAGAGGCACAAACATCAGAGTCAGCAGAGACAGGGCACGCTGAGATAGTCAATGAAGGACGAAGGCAACTTGAAGAGCAAATTATACCTGTTTTTAAAATTCAACAAGCCATTTATGTTATTTAAGGGACTGTTTTATTAACAAGGATTAGAAACAATATTTCAAATACATCATTTTAGCGTGATGATACCTTTTTAAATGAAGGGTTTCTGTTGCTGCTCCTGTAATTCTGTCTGTACTAAAAGATGACTTTCAAGTATTCTGTCTATCATTTTTAAAGAGAAAAAAAAGAACAAGCCTGAAAGAACAAAGACGACACTTCAAAGCCTTCAGCAGAGAAGGAAGTGCTTTCTAGCAAAAATCAGACACTTTTGTCAATGAAACCTTTGTCAGACAGTTCCTCTCCTGCCTTGGCTGCTGTATGGTTAAAGATATAAAAGCAACTGAAGACAGAAGGGAAAGAGAATCCCTGAGAGAATGAAAAAAGTCATGTCCCAGCAAAGTCCTCTCTTTGCCCTCAGTGTTTATCTGACATACTGTTATTGATAGCTCTTTTTCCAACTCCCTTGGCTAAGGCAGCACATACACCTTTTATTGCACTGAAGTTGATTTAAACCACCCTGGCAATTTGCAAGGCAGTTTTTCACTTAAATAAGGAAGTTCTTGAGAGGATTTTGAAGCAATACAGTACGGTAGTTAAAACCAAGGCCATTTTAAGAAGAACTGCATTTCCTCAGGCTGTCCATAATTTTTCATTTTCCTAAGAATACCAGAGAACTTTGCAACTTTGGTAGGACGAAGGCTAAATGCAACAGGTCACTCCAAGGTATCAGTGCAAGTTCACTCCCTTGGGTTCTCACATCTAACCACAGACAATTGAAATGTCTCTTCCCAGCCATCCAGAGTGAGTGGCACGTAGATTTTTCTGGGAAACAACTTTGAATTTGTTCAGATACTAAAATGATTTTGGGATCTCCATTCTATTTTATAGCATTTTCTGGGCAACATCTTTCTGTGCAATTGTCTTGTATCACTTGCTACACAACAAGAGTGATTGTAGTTCTTGTTATTGCTCCTTTTCAGCCCCCCAGAGGTAGTATGTGAAGAACTAACCAATTACTCACACTGGCAATGGTCCCTCTCTCCTGGAGTTTTGCAACAACATGTTACTTAAGGTTGGGTGGCTTTAACATTATTCAGTTGAGGTTCTTCTGATACCTATTACCCCTAACAACCTTCCCCTCAAATAACAACTTGCTTTTGACCTCAACACACCTGGAGACTTCACCCTTATATTCACCTCTGACCTATCCCAATGTAGTTGACATTTTGCAATTATCAGCAATTTGTTAGCTTTATTTTTTTTAGCACCCAATTATGCAAATAATAGGCTTCTAATAGAACTGCTCCTATTGGGCTGCAAATGTGCAGAGAAGCCTTTCATGCGTGGATGGCTGTGATAGCCTGGGCCCGTTTTGCACCAGCAGGAAATGAGATTTCAGAGAATATTTATCCCGCACAACCTCTGTTGGGGTGGTAGAAGGATGCTTAAGACTTTTTTCACTAACTCTTACAAGAACCTTCAGCCTAGATACAGCCCGTTTCATGAAGCTGGACTTTTTAACATGTAACTTTCCTGTACGGATAAGCTTACTGCCCTGGCTACGTACCCTTAGCATTTCTCCAGTAACAAGGAAGGGCCAAGACCCGAGATACTCTCAAATGAGAATGAATAAAACACATTTTCCAAAACCAAAGAGAATTAATTGATCTGGAGCAGGTTCACCAAATTTCTGAGGGCAGACAGTGAGCTGCCACAGGGAACAGAGCAGAGCTGTACCCTGGATGTGCCCACACTGGCTTTTGTGCCTGAATGTACTGTTTTGTCTTTTTCTTTACAGGCGCTTTGCGGCTTACTATACTGAAAACAGAACAGCTGATCCTGTCACACCCTGCCCTCTATATAACAAAAGGGTTTTTAACCCACAGCATTTCACAGGTATCAAAAATGTATACAATAAACAGTGAAAAAAGGGCACGCTGGGCCCCGTTTCCCTACCTTCCTTCACCCCCAGCAGCACTCTGCTCTATTCGACGTGTCAGGTTAGTTCACCATCTTCCCAACAGCAAAGAAGTCCTTTCCCAGTCTTGTGACCTCATCCACTTCCCTGTCAAAAGATTAAGGCACATTTTCAAGTGCTCAGGGCTATTTTTAGACTGCGCTAGAGACATGTGGGGAGGAAAGTAGCTAGTGTACTTTCTTCATAATGGAACAATCTCTGTGTCTAGAAAAAACACTCAGATTTGAATGTCACTTCGCATAATTACCCTGGGTAAAGCTGGATCAGTCTGAGATGTCGCTGATCGAATTGCCTCCCTCCGGAAAGGGGCTGCAGTGACTCCTGTGGCTGAGAATGCACAGGATGCGGGATGTGGGCTCTAATCTTTGCCATGGGGAGACGCTCTCTTTCAAGTCTCCTGAAAACAAGAACAAAAGCACTGGAATCAGAAAACAGATGCAACTTCTGTGTCAGAAATCCAATGAAGCCAAAAGCACTGTGGGCTGAGACCCTGGACTAAGCTCTCAACGGGGTGGGACGTCCTGTGTAGTGCTTGGATCCACTTTTACATGGCAAGGTGTCTGCTGAAGGGCAAGCTGAGGCACAACGCCATGCAGACATGGCTAGAGCCCTTCCACCTGAGATGGCTGTACTCCTTCCTGCTATACATCTAACTGATCCCATTTCCACTAACGTGGACAATTCATCACACAGCCCACTGCAACAATTTCTTGAAAAAAACAGTCTGTGAAGCCACATGGGGTATATGCACAAAAGACAAAATTCAATAAATAATGTACAAAAGGCACCCAGCAGCAATTACTATAATTGGTATAGTACTATATACCAGTTATGTAGTATTATTATATTATATAGTACTATTACTATAGAGCAGTTTAATACTGCCTTTTTCATTTTTGGATAGCGGAGAGGAAAGATAAAAGCATGCCAAGTATCTAGGGCCTGAATTGTGAACATTGTGGGTGTAAAAAGCATGGACATATTCGCACACCCATTGCCTTCTGTGCACAAATATCTCTTACAGACGCTCACTCAGAGCAGGTATTGTCGCCCACGACTGCCAGGCCCTGTGCGAACGGCCAATCCCCAAGTGCACTGCGCTGCTGTGATACGAGTAACGAGGGAGTACACACCCTGTGAATAACGCTTTAAAAAACAGGATCCTAAACAGGGTAAGTCTTCAAATCTGGTGCCTTACTGACGTGGTGGACACAGGCATACTGTAAGGAACTGCTGCTCCTCATCTGGACACCCTGACCAGATTTGGTACCCTGTCTTACTCCCTCCCTCTTCTCCAGGAACTCAACAAGAAACTACATTTTCTTCAGGTTCCATCTGAAAGCTCAACACTAGTCACCAGGCAATGAGGGGAGGGGAGATAATCAAAACACAGCAAAACCCCAGACAAAACGAATTGCAGAATACCAAATGAAGACAATAAAGATATCACCTTTTTCCCCACCCCGCTCCTACAGAATGAAGCATCAGAATATTCAAATCCAAAGTCAGAAAAGGCCATTTAAGATAGCCCCTCTCAGGATCACCTTTGATGATCTGCCCACTTTGCCAAACACTGAATTTGCTTCCAGCCGTGCTTGGCAGCGCTCCACCCATGCATATGTACATTTGAATGCATAATGGCTATTGCATGTCATGCTCATGGGCATTTGGCCCATGCAGCGCTCTCTTTCCCAATCTATAAGTACATGAAATATAAGACTAAGTAAAATCTGAGACATTGTGGAAACTGATGAGGGCTTATGAGCTCCTGGAATAAAACTTGAGCCCCTCCCCACCCAGAGGAGTATTTTTAGGAAGTCGATTGAGAAATGTTTTCCTTGCTCCATTTCCATGTTTACTGGGATACAACATTGTTACACTTGATTGCATCAGAAAACATGGAAACAGCTCTACAAATTGATCCAACCACAAGATCTCTGAGGAATTTGCTCCTTGTCTCCAAGGAGTTCACCCAGCATAAACAATGTCAAATACATACAGGGCAGCCCTGAGAGAGTTAGTGCCTCTCCAATAAGCGTCATAAGTATCAGAATATAGATAAAAATTAGGGGACTTTGAATGGATTTTATGATGGCATAATCCAAGATAATGGATAGAGCCGTTCATAAAACTGCAGAATATACTGGATATTGAAGTGAAATCTGCTGTATTTTAGGAGAAGGTCATATTATTGCAACAATGATGGGACCAAAAGAAGGATAATATGCACAGTCCCCTTCCCAGGGACTTAAAGTGTCCTAACGGTTATCGAGCACCTAAATTCTTCTGAGGTTCTGAACTCGATATTCATGCCAGAATAGAATTTAAGGTAATTGATTAGCATGATAATGGGAAACATAGCAGCCTAAAAATGTTTACTTTGAAACCGGGAACTCTTCGATAACATAAAGTATAAAAACATACAAGCATTGATTTTCAGACATACGAGTTGCCTTTGCATGTAATCAATTAGAAACCAACTCAGTTTCATGGGAAACTGATCCCATCTTAGCCAAAAGATCATTTTTGATATATAGATGATCTAATTTTTCCCAGACCCCTAACTCCTACCCCACTCTGTTCCTTATCTTGTCTTCCCCATTAGTTTCAATTCCTTGGTACAAAAGCTGGCTGAAAATTAATTCCCTTTCTAGAAAATAGCCACCTTCATGATAAAATAATGGGAATTATTCTGGCAGGGACAGAAAATGAAGAATAAAATGGCAACAACAAACACAATATAAATTAGTTTGTGTGGAGGGATTTCCAAGCTCTGTTAAATCTTTTTTTGTATAAGATCTGATTTCAGTTCTTGTCTTCAGTCGAGTGCAAAAAGAATATTGTGAGGCTTCAAGGTGGGCAGCCAGGAAGCTGTCATTTTTATTTCCCCATTGGTGAAGTGATTTTTTTTTTTTTTTTTTTTTTTTGCAAAACTGTAGTTTTCTCCAGTACAAATTTTGATTTTTCTAAGAGCCATTTTCTATCAGAAAATTGTTCTGGTGGAAAATTGCCCAGGAGAGCTATTCAGTGCATGTGGTAACATTAAATAAGCAGTTACAGTCTTTCAGGTAGACTTGTAAGACTGCTTTTGCCATTAGGGTGAACAAGCAGTCTTCCCCATCATGCCCAAGTAAACATGAGAATCAAGAGGCTCAGTAACAGAAATTCATTGCCCAATATAAGAGGAAATTTGGTTCTCATTGTGAAGTCCACCAGACTGAAAACTCCACGAAAAAGGTGGTACATTCAAAACTTGGATGGACCACACAGTAAAAAAAATAGGGTAATAGCATCTGTTTGTTACTGCTTCCTGACCCAGGGCCTGAAATCACTCAATTCATACGCTCCTCCTACCTGAGTAAATACTCTTATCAGTATCCTCCCCATTTTAAGGCTAAGGAAACAGAGCCAGAGATCAAGTGTCGGGGCTAAAGCTGCAGTGGTGCAGTCACAACACCAGGAACAGAACCCACAAATCCTGCCACCCGTCCCTCCGCCCTCCCCTCTAACCACGAGACCACACTCCGTGGGTATGAACAGCTGTTCCGATGAGTCCGAGTTGGAAGCGGTTGGCTGATCACGTGGCAGCCGAGCCGTTCCCAGAGTTTCCCCCTGAGAATGATGTCTGAGCAGGCACAGACTTTGGCTGCGATTTCCAATTGTTCCTAGAGGCTGGCACACAGGATAATTAGAGAATATAGCACACATATAAAAAGAACTTGTTCCCTCCTCCACCCTGTACGTGGCAGACTGTCTGTATAGACATCGAGATTAACTTTTTCACCTGAACTAGAACAAAGTGTTTTGCTCTTCGCTCTTCTCTTTCCCTCCCCCTAGCTCCCCTCCACCCGTTTCGCTGTCCCTGTTTTGATCTACAAAACAGTAATGGGTCTGCAGGCGTCCTGCCAGGGTACAGCTCGCATTCACCTGGCAAATGCCGGGATCCTTCTCCTGGCTCCAATTAAAAACCAAGACGAAAAGGAGGAGCCAGGAGGTCATTTTTGAGCCAAGGCATCCGCCCAGGGTGTCCAGACTTTATAGGAACTAAATTTATGGGAACTAAAGGCTCCCATCACTCTCTTGCTCTTTTTCTTGCTCCGGAACATGCTTTTATCACCCTTGTTATCAGAGTAAGAATGTTTTAAAAGCCTGAAATTATGAATATTGATAGTATTACCTTTCTGGCTTAATAAATAAAAACACACTGTCATATGTCAAATGAGTACACGAAGGCCAAGCTCGTGTTAATCCATTAACAATTTTCACTTCTGCTCTACCAGCTGAGTGGGAAGTGCTAAGAGGGACTTCAGAACACAAAGTCTCTGGGGCTCTCAAACGAAGCAGCAAGCCATCCATCAGTTCATCCCTGCTAACTGTCCTTCCTGCAATAAACCAATCATAATTTCATTGTCCACTTTGTGAGTTTCATTGAGGAACCTGGTAGTTGTTATTTACACACTAAATGCTTCTTCAAACCCAACAGAAATCCACCAGCGCGTACTCAGAGCACCTGGTGCGTGAGGAGTACTTTTTCTGGGTCATATGTGCATCTAGAACTTTAACCCTATCCCGTAGCCATCCGTGCTATCAATACTGCCTGTCAGCCACAGCTGCCCCTTCACAGGGCTTCTTCGCCCCACTGGTCCAGCACTGGTTTCTACGCTGGCATTGTGCCTTACAATCTGAGTGCTGGCATTTGTCAGCCTCCTTCATACTCCTCTTTTCTTCCCCACTCAACCCCCTAAACTATAATTTCAGCATTCTTCTAGGGTGAAAGACGGATTAACAGAGCCTCGAACACATCTCCGTGACCTGGCATCTTCTACGAAATGACACTCTGCTCCCGCAGGTCAGGTGAAGTCCTGACCAGCTTCATTTACATTTCAATGAAAGTAAGATGGGGACTCATCCCACTGACTGACATGGGAACAGCTATAAAATCAGTACGAACAAAGCCGCGCTTCTCCAAATCGCAAACTCCTTGGGGCAGGGAAACGCGCCAAAGTCTGCCACTGTTGAATGACTTGGATCATTTGGCAGGGATGTGAACGGGGGCAACCTAGACCTTCTATCTACCACACGCTACTCTAGTCCAGTCTGAGATACATGCCTTATTATCATCTCAATTCAAACAGTGGGTAATCATATCTAGCGGTAGAATACCAATGCATGAATTCACGATTAAAGATGACAGGGTTCTTGGAAACTATTTTTTCAGCCAAGCCTCACACTTGCAGATGACTCACTGGAAGTTAGTAAACACTGGTCATTAGCCAGGGGTTACAATGCAAAGGAAGCGGCAACTGACTCCAGTGGATTGTTCTGTCTGCTCAGGGGGAATTAGAGATACCCATTGGAATGCAATTACAAAACCAAGGCTGCGGATGGGATCAGCTCATGGGATATCAAAGCTACTGTTGAGCAATACAAGGCCTACAATGGCACCTGGGACCAAGCAGTTGCTCAGTGCAGACCACTTAGTTTTGCTGGGACACGGAGACCAGAAAGTGAAGAGGACGTTGAGTATGGCACCGTGTCCGGGGCCTCAGTGCTGAGAAAACGATCAGGAATCACAGCTGAGCAGACACCTAAGGATGAATTCACAAGACTTCTGTACTCCCTCTTGTCACAGCTTTTTGCCTATTGATTTTTTGGAGTTGTGGAGACAGTGACATGCGTTCTAGAGTGCACGGTTTTGCCACAAACCTGCCCTTCCAGCACAGACCCACTCTTCCAGCAATTTGACATCTCCTGTGTATTTCTTATGTTCAAAGCCACATCATCAGACTTCACTGCCTCGTGAAGAATTACCGATAGAATATGGTTTATCAATGAGAGTTTGAACTTAACCGCTGTCCTAAATGCGTCTGTACCCTTCTTTTCAATGGACTAACAGAACCTGCTGAAAGTTTTCAATAGCCTTATGAATTCACTGTCACTATGCCAGTTCATCTCCAGCCCAAATCTAACAGCTGGGATTGGTTTATCAGTAAAGAAACTGGACTGTAAATCACAGATGCATTATCATTTCATTTTCTCACTGTTGGTTGAATACTACAGATTTTAGCTACAAGTGAAAGTTGTCCTCTTGTACAACATTATGGCTCTGAATGCTTATGAGCTGAATTTTAGAATTCAGCTCAAAATCTAGAGATATTTTTGTTAGACTATCCTTTCAGTGGGGTTTGCTGCCTGTAGTATTAACAGTCAAGACACCCATCTCCTGACATTCTCTTCATTACTTTTTGCATATCTCACACTGCACACAGTCACACCCTCAGGGTGGGGATGAGGGGAGGTAGGAAGATGTGGGGGGAGAGTAAGTGACTCACTGTGTGTCCAGACTGCCACTTTTGAGGAAAAAAAGGTGTCGGACATCACCTAATAGTGAAAATTAGGAAACCCAGATAAGTGCAAAGGGGTTTGGTAATTATGGAAGCTGGGACAGCCTAGAAATAAAAAATTAAGATGATATAAGGACCCAAAACTTAAAAAAAACCCCAAAAAAACCAAAAACCCAAACTTGACGATGTTAAGCAAACTAGCAAAACAACACAGAGCTACCAGATGATGCCCTGGAAATTCTGCATTGTCCAGTTAATTCTGCTCATGGAACCTTTCCCAGTTCCTTTCCATACTGGCTTGGAGCGTTTGTTCCTTATCTGGCAGTTTACTTTATGCATTTTGTAAAAGAACTACAGAATAGGTGAAAAACATGCTGGCTATTTAGAGCCTCCCCAAGTCACAACTGTCAGGCTGAGGGCTGCTATTGCCACGGACGGCGGAAGATGGGACCTCAGGGGAGATGTCTGTTGACATCATGAAGAAAATATGTCAATACAGGAGGCCAAACCCAAGCTTCTGACCACTTGTGGTCATTTAAGATCCTAGGGCACATTTTGCAAGGGTATGGGTGTTAGCCCTGGTATACTGTCCAACACCAATCTTGGCTATTTATATTCAGCCTCCCTAAAATACTGCTTGGAGTTTCAACTGGAAAAGTTAATTTTGCTTTTCTGTCTGGAACTGTGCAACGATGCAGGTCCAACGGTGGCAGGTGAAATGCCAGTGAAACGATGTCCCAGCGGCTGCTATGTCCTGGGAAGATAATTCCCTTTATTGTCTTGCATCAGCACTTTTAACAGCCACAGACTGAAAAAGACACTTTAAAAAATTTAGAAAGTGACTGATTTCAATTCCATGCTGTTTTCAGGAAGCCCAAATGCATTAACGATGCTTAACAGCCAGGGGTCCGTAACTTCAGTACTGTTTTTCCCCCTAATGCTCAAAGATACTGCCCATACAGACGCAGGGTTTCAGATTCAAACTCTGCATTCCTGTGTTCCTCTACGGCAGGCGTTGACCATCTGGCCTGCGTGATGAGGAATCCAAGCACAAGCGATATGCTGTATATGTTAATAAATTTACTCTCGCCTCATCCCCTGTCCTTAGTTTTGAACAGAAACAACAATATGGCTGGTGGTAGCAACCTTGAAGAGCATTCTGACAGAGGATACGAACATTTGTCAAAATGAAAGGATAACTCCAGTGTTCACCAACGTTTCTTGTTCCAAGGATCCCTATTGACAAAATAAACCAGTGAGCCTGGGGGCCAAAAGGGCAGGTGGATCTGGGGAAGCAGAGATTGCCAGCTTCTAGGATTTGCCACTGATTATAGCACAGCAAAATAAACCCTCAGCACTGTGCTTTTTGCCATCATTAAATCTAAGTGTCTCAGTGGTGCAGAATTTAATACTTTGTCACAAGAAGCAGAATCATGGGAAAAAATATATTTCATCTTTCAGAAACAATAAATAGATAAAACTGTTAAAAATGAAAGTTATTCAAGTAACCAAACACTACAGTTTAATATAAGCCAACTTACTCTGAGACGTGGTATAATTCCACTCAGATCCGGAAAAGAGATACGAAGAGAAGTGTAAATCAGCCAAAGGTAATATTTGCACAAAAACGGTGAGTCACATAAACTGGGATTTCCTCTTCTAGCCACTTATCGACTGAGTCTCAATCGAATTTGATGTAGTAACTTTCATCTGATAGTGAAAAATGTTCAGCTCAGGTAAGAAAGGCTTGGGTTTGGGCCTGAATTCCTCCTCTGTATCTCCTGAAATGTATGAGGAATAATCTTGCAACCCAGGATTCCATCACATGCTATTGTTCCACTGTTTTCACGGTGTACCCACTTCCTTCCTGATCCTCAGGGATCCTGCAGAAACGTAGAATGGAAACAACACACTGGTTACTGGCCAATATATTAAAAAAGAAGCTTCAAAATCATCCCAACTAAACCTGGTTGTTATTCTTCCCCCTCCATCCCTCCAAGAATAAATGACAAAGGCGCCCTACTTTTCCTTTTCTTAACATTTTTTCACTGTTTGTTTGATAAGGGAATTTTTAAAAGACATAGAAGTTTTATAGGAATTCATCACCAGAAACTACTGATTTTCATATTACTTTGCCGGAAAACGCTGAGCAATTTGGATGAAACAGAAAATCTGAAAAACTGTTTCTTACAAAATTTGGTTAGTTTGGCAAAGCCACACTGAAAAATGTCATATTTCTTTAGCAATTTTCCTAAACATTGGGAAAATCTTCGCTGTAGTGTTTCAACGCACAGTCAGGGTCAGGAGTTGCTAAAAGAACCCCACCACATATAAAGGCAGGTGTAACAACAGGTAGATGGTCACTCTAGGAACAACTAGGTGTAAAGCGTCTGTCATCAGCCAGCAGCTTAATCTCCCTTACGGTAATATCCAGCAGTTTTCGCTGGAAACCTATTTAGCATCAATACATCAACTATTACTATATAAAAAGAAGAGAATTTCCCAGGCAGGTGTGAAAATATGTGAAGAACACACTAAAAATATTACTGATACGCAACTGTTGCTTTGCCTCTGAGAAAAACATTCCGAGTGCGCTTGTGTCTATGTACGCATGCTAAAATATCCACAGTCTGTTTCACTGGGCATGACGTTGTGATAAAGATTATCAGGAAATAGGCTGAATATCGTCAACGAGGGCTTCACCGAGTTCCTGTAGGACAGCAGATCCTAACATCTTCCTCTGCATTCAACAGCCTTAAATGGCTTCTCTGAAATAAGACAAGTGATGCCTGCAATAGCCCTAAAATCTGTCTAGTGTGTCTCCCTGCTTTGCTTTCTCAGAATTCCCCATTCTGTTTCCAAGTGTCCCATATTTCTGTTTTGTGTAAGAAGACTTCTCTCCCGTTAATCCGAAAGAGCCACCGGTTCGTTGGGCTGCTCTCTGCACCTCATGCCCCTACCTGCAGGCATAGCGCGGAAGGTCAGTGGTTGTTCCCTGTCTGAGACGGCAGAGTGATACAAGAGCCAAGCTCCTAGCAGAGCCAGTATACAACACATTGGGGAGGGGGGGGCACAAGGAATAAAAGACTCAATTTCCAGTAAAGCAGGATAAGACAAGGAAAAATCGGGAAACCTATTCGCTTATGGCGTTCTCTGTTTTTCGTGTTCCACCGTTAAAGTTCTCAGTTTAAAGTTCCCAGAAAACATCTCAGAAAAATCAACACCCCAAATTTCTTCCTGTTTCTTACAATGCCCTCCAAGGTCTAAGCTGTTTAAATTAAAGGAAGGCACTTCAGCGCAGTTTAAGTTTCCTCCACGCTTAATTTTGCCAAGTCAGTCAACCGATTCTAGCCGTCACAGAGGTGAAACATTAAGAGGATCCAGCGTTGTGGAGGCTACCTGGGGATGCTAAAAACCTCTAAGAACGCGTCAGGCCAACATCCAAGTCCAGGTGTAGCGAGCCATCCTGACTCAGTGGGGGGAGTCCAACTACATGACCTATTTAGTTTCCTTCTGGCTCCAAACTTCCACGATTTTATTATCATTGAATGTGTTTAACTCACTCTAGCAGTCCACCAGAAATCACTGAGCTTCCCCTGTTCCTCATGCAGTTAACAGGATTCTTCAGAATAAAAGGGCTTTTTATTCAGCCACATAGGTAGAAGGGAATGATAAATAAACAATTAACATTCAAAGAAAATCCCTGCTGTAAGTGAACATGTTTCGGATGAAAACAGCGCAGCTTTAGCAGGGATGTTAGTTGTAAGACAGCTGGATGAAATAAAAATAAGCTGAATCACTTTTTATTTTCTTCCTGATAGACTGGAAGACATGCTTCACTAGGCTCAGCCCATTTTCCTCTGCGAGGAAGCCAGGCCTTCATGGGAAAGCGCTGGGCACGGTTCACTCTTGCCTGCCACCACCTCAGAGTCACTCGCCAGAACCCCTGCCAAGCAGTAGTACCGCGCTCTCCAGAAACAACACACGGCGGTAACACAGGAGGAAGGACCACACGACAACACCCTGCGCGGCTCTGGAAAAAGTGATGGGCAACAAGGTGACTGATGAGCGTCAGCAATGAGCAAGGAAAGAAACAGGTAATGGCAGAGGGGAAATTCATCTTCTGTACCTCTGCTCTGAGGGAACGCAAGAACTGGGCTTTCCAGGTGATCCCTGGTCAGTGTCTCACACTTTGTGTGGGGAGGGTTCCCAGAGGGGTAAGGTTGGGCTGGAGTTAATTCTCGTCTCAGCACAAATCCAAAACAGCCTCATGCTAGCTACTGTGGACAATTAACTCTATCCCAACCAAAACCAGCACAGTAATAGAGCAATGCCTAAAATTTTTGGCAGGACACTTGAAATTACCTTCATTGAACAGAGGGAATGCAAATCTGGCCTTGGCAGTTCAGCGGCAATTCCTGACGTTTAGGGTCTAAACATAAGCACCAACACAGAATAAAAAGCCTGCTGTGAGAAACGGAGGGAGAAGCTTCACTTCCCTGTCTCAGAGTCTGACTGCTCACTACCTTGCTCATTAGTATTTTAGGTTCTCCAGAGTAGGCACTATTCTCCAGAAGCACAGTGCTCAGATCGCTGCTCTTGGCACTGTACAAACCCTGGGTCAGATTCTTTAAAAGTGTATAATGCACTTAATCACGTTGATATGGAAAGAGCAGGATTTATGAAAAGCACCTCGATAAGTTCCAGGCCTTACTCCCATTAGCTTCCAGTGGTGACTCACAACCTGGTTTTATGAACTGTCTGGAAAAATCCCTCTGGGATCTTATCTGCATCTTTAAGCACATGTTATAAACTCGACCTGCTGTTCCTGCACAGTGCTTAGAACAACGGGGCGATTCCTTCGGGGATTTTTAGGAATGACAGTAACGCACCAAATAACCAAGGGATCCCCTTGCCTATGGCACACTCGGCACCCAGACATCGAACCTCCAATCCTTCTTCAAACATAAACCTATTTCTGATGTTCTTTTTGTTTACACGCTTGTAATACCCACCGGGCTCCTGCCATTTCATCACCTGTCTAGGCTGCCCCACAGGTAAATACAGGGTACCCCAAAAACGGGAACGAATGCACAGGAGGAAATAAATTTTAAAAGATAAAACAGCCAAAGGAAAACACCCAAGATGCTGCTTCTGCTGACCTGAGGCACGACACGTTTAGTTCCCTGGGAGAAAGGAGGCTGCTCTGAAGGGCTCCTTAAGGATGAAGCTACCAAAACCGCCCCATAAAAACAGCCACCGAGCTCCCAACAGAGGCGGCAGCGGCTGTATTACCCACACTGAGCCACAGCCCTGGTCCTCCTCCCGGCGGCCGGCCTCTCCCGCAGGAGAGCGTTCCTCCCGCCCGCTGCACCCCGCGGGCCGCCATTCCCGCCCGCGGCGCCTCCCGCGGGAAGTGCAGCCCCGGAACCCCCGTGGGTGACGCGTTACGTCTCGGCCCGCTGGAGCATGGACCAATGGGGGAAAGGCGGCCCGTTGCTGCGGCAACGGCGGGGCCTGCTGCGGCCTGGGCAGGCGAGTGCAGCCCTGCAGCCGCGGCCGGGGGGAGCCCAGGGGCCTCCTCTGAGTTACAACTCGTTCCCTTCCACAGCATTTAAATTTCTCTCTCTTTAACGAATTCGGTAGTTCACACACCAGAAAATCTAGGGGGACCGTCTGGCTAAATGTAGTGTGGAAACACAGCCGTACGTGTGTGTGTGTACGTGTACACGCATATATGTAAATGCGTATGACTACAGCATAATTTTATTCCAGTGGGGCAACTTCTGCTTTAATAAATAAAATGTTATGGAGGGAGGGTGGTCAGCTTGTTTGGAAGAACAACACTGAACGGGTGCGACTCAGCTTTCCCTGGCTTTTTCACAGCTATGAACTGCTTGATATTTTTGGCTTGGGTCTATTATTATAATCTTTTTTTCCTTTTCAAAAATATGAGGCAGTAGGCTTCCTCCCAAGACACACTCAGGTGGGGCTGCTTCTAACTGCTGACTTTCCCCTGGGGCACCTCATTTTGGTTTCTTTTTTTTTAAAAAGAAAGGAAAAAAAGGACAACTCCCCCATGAATCGCTCAGTAAAGCTCAGATCTCGGCTCTGTCCCCTCTCTGTCCCTCCAAGTCACCGCAGCCTGCGTAGCTTCATTACACGCGCTGGATTAGTCCCTCAGAATGGTTTAAAAAGGTTGCAGATGGAAGAGCACTGACATTTATCACTTGCAAATGAGGGCCCTACCGTCATCTCCAAAGGAAGAGTTACATTCTGTAATCCTTATTCCAGCACTTTTCTGCTTGCTTTATACTAGGAGTCTCCGTGAAAACGAACGGAGTTTGCTCAGGTTTATTGCTGCAGGATTTAAGTGACTCCCTGAGGGTGGCTATTAAGCCCCAGAAATCTCGATGGGATCCTTTTAATTTGCACATGCCATCTGCAGGGAGCAGGATTTGACCTCTGCTCTTCCATGTCACCACAAGGAATTGGTTTACTGATGCTGGGCCTTTTTCACACAAGAATCTTGTTTTATGGTTTGTTCTACCTTAATGTCACACTGGGTCAGACTCTCAGTTTTTAGCTTGTTTTGAGTCAGACAAAACTTTGACTCCACAGTGAACAGAAGTTACAGAACCATTTGAGATCCGTCCATCGACAGGGAGTGGGGCCGGTTTCTGCTCCAGCCTGTACTTTTTCATTGAGAACTAGTGCCGACTGCATAGTAAAACATAATAGATCAAGAGCATTTGATCTATGTTATCTAAAATATATTATCCCTTTTCAAAGCATTCATTTCTATTTTATTTGCTCTTTTTTATGGCATGAAGTTTCTGAATAGGCGGTAGAGAGAAATAAAGGAACAAGCAGCACTACAAGAGAATACTTAGAACATTATCGGAGTGTGTGTCTGAATATGATCAGAATTGGGCAATTCAGGAAGAGTCACCAGATATAAAAGAACGTTATTCCTAATCAGAAACTAAAGTGGAAGCTGAAATACTAATTAAAAAGGAAAGAAGGAGAAAGAAAGATTTTTCATCAGTTCTCAATACTTTTCCAGAAGGTATTCCTGAGAGATTTCCTATTCAACAAAACCCAAGAATTAAGACTTTGACCCCTGACTCACTCGGAGTACTTTTTCATCTGGTTTGACCTAAACTGACCCTATGATATTTAGAGGGGCTTGAAGAAGCAACTAATATGGACATGCCCTAAGTCAGAATGGCAGAAACTGCCTATTTGTTGCTGTTGCAATCAAATAAGATGAAAGGTAATATGTGGGGCAGCACATTACAGTCACAGCTTCTGTTGTGTGAGTTTATCTTTTCGTCTGGAAGTCAGGAGACTGCACTGCAGAGATTTCGAGCTAGCATAAAGCATAACATAATTCAAATAATACCCAGGTTTCTGCCTGTACAGGCATTATGAGGTAGTGTTACCCACCGATGGCTAGATCCAGCCAAGCTTTGCATCTTCTGAAGTATTAATGGCTAGATTGAAAAGAATGCATTTCACTGAGTTTGACCATTGACACTAAACTTTTTAGGTACTCCAAGGAGCCTTCTGGATCCACTTTCTCCCTTTTGACTACACAGAAACTACATGGTCTAAAAAGCCGCTTTCCCAAAGTACTCTCCTAACTGAGGTGCTTAAATGTGGAGTCCCCTCACCCCCTTGAAGGGTTGCCCAAGGCTTCCCAGCAGGCCAGTGCTGGAAACAAGCTCAGTTCTCGTGGTTCCCAGTTACTTCAAAATGAAAATAACTTGTCCTGCCGTTGGGCCGAGGGGAGAGCGAGAATAAGAGGGAGGAGGACAGAAAGCACCAGCAGCTTCATTCATGGGGGGGATGCAGGCACTGCCAAGTATCATTATGAAAATTCTTCCTTTTCATACGATATTAAACTCTCGTCTTGGCAGGTCCCCTGATGCAGTCAGTGTTTTTAATGAAAATACAAGAGGTACTGAATTCTTTAACCTCAGTTCATTTCTCATTATACTACTCTGTTAATAGTCCTGGGAAATACACAAAAGCTCCAAAGCTGTGTCTGAGCTCCAGCAGGGATCTTTGACTTGATGTTTAGGGTGTCTCTTGGCAGTGAGTCTGCTGGAGAAGGGCAAAAAAACCTTTTTTCAAAGGAAAGAGAGATCAGGAAGAGTTGATTTTTCTGAATTTAAGTAGGCACTGAAATCAAGGCCAGGATTTGGACCTTGTCTTCCTACATAGGTCTACCATGCAGCTACCTCTTTAAATTTCAGGAGTTTGAGGTCTGAATCTTTACAGAAGCAGTGCTAGTTATCAGCCCTGGATTTAATTCAGTTCCTCTCTAAATTCAAGATTTTATTGACTTCTTGTAGTCAGCAAATGGAAGGTTGACATGGCTTAAGTGTGGAGTTTGCTCCCAAGAAATTACTGCCCATTAGGTGGAACCACAGTAAGTGAGAAAGTAGGTGTTTCTGGTCTGTCACAAATATAAATTCAAGTGATGTGAAAGGAGGCACCGAAGTAACAGACTTCCAATACCCTCCGAATGAGGTGAACAGGACTAATGTGAAGGTGTTTCAAATACACCTGCTTCACCTTGCTATTGCACTGGGCTAGGAGCAGCCTTACAGTCAGTCACTGTGTCTGAAGGCACCGAGGAAAACTGTGCAACTGCAATAAATTTATTGCTTATGATCATGAGCATAGCTGCAAGAGACTGCATGGTGATTTATGGTGTCACAGCTGTAAATTTTATTCCTATCTCCTGGCCTGGGTATATTTCATCTAGAAAGCAAAATTTGATTAATAAAGAATGATTATTTTTTCAAGAATTCAGTTGATCATAATGTATTACTACATCAGCGAAAGAAGTAGAAAAATCACATCAGTCTCGTGTTGAATATCGTATGGATTGCAGTGGACAGTCTGCAAGACAGATCTTTTGACCAAAAATACTTAGTCCATAATTTCCATTGACAAATAGCAATCAAAATACAACCATGGCCAATTCCCAGAAAGATAGAGAGTGAAATTTCATTTGAACAATAACGTGCCAGACATTATGCGCCCTGTTTTCAAACAGACATATCCTTGGAGACCGGATGCCTCTGGTCATGTAGAACATGATGTATTGTGATCAGAGTACCTGATTTATAGTGCAATGGCACACACGTGAGAATGAAGCCTCTGTTGAGTGGAACAGTGCTGGTGCACAGAAGAGATCATATTGTAAACGCATCAGGCAGGTAAAGGTTGAGAGAGTTGCACAGAAGTAAGAGAAAGGAGGAAAAGAGGTGACACGATTAGCTCAGTGTTAGGCAAGAAGTACTGGGCACTGATGGAAAATGACCCCTGGTATTCTGTGTCCAGTCCCCATGTCTTCACCACTACCTTGTCTTCTCCAACCACTACTAAATTTGCAGGTTGTTTTCGAATTCTGCCACCCAGCCATGTCCTAATACTGCCGAGCTTCAAGCATTCCCATGCCTACAGACAAGAAAGCTGTGCTCGTGCAGAATCTGCAACTGCCCAGGGACGTGTTAGCTAGGTCCTGTCTCCCACAGAATCAGTGACACTCAGGCATCTGTCCCCATTTCTGCTCCCACTGGCTCTTGCAAGTAGTTGATTTGAGCCAGTACAAGCTAAAGATGTTTCAAGGCTTGGTCATTCTTATTTTTTTCCTTCCCCCCCCCCCCCCCCCCCCCCATTTTCTTTTTCGTTTAGAGCATGACAGCTTTAGGTTGGAGTTTAAGCCCATTCATGGCTGTACCCAGAGCACCTCAAGGCAACCTCTATTTCTGCATATCTACCGAAGAAAAAGCAAAAAAGTTCCATTTTCCAAAAATTCCTCCCACTTCCTCTTCCCTGCCTGTGCCCCTAACCACTGCTGTATGTGCAGTTAATTGAAATGGTGTTTGTTTTATCTTGAATAACCTTGTAATTGATTGAGGTGGTGGACAGCAAGACTCCAGAGTCATTTACATACCTGTGCATGCAGCAGTAATTTCTAGGAGGCTTTCCACTGCTACACCCACCCCCGTCCCCAAAGAACTATACTCCCCTGTATGTGCCTGTCTGCATACATCTATAGATATTCACATTCATATAGATCTCCCCACAGTCCATTCACTCTGGCTGCGACTGTCCATTTGCTGCTCGTTGAGATCTTATGTTACCTGGGGTGGTAAGACTCCTGGCACTCTTCCCTCCGAAAGAAAAACAGCCTGATTGGGGAGTGCTTGCTTCGTACAAGGCCCCGATTGTGTGCGAGCACTGAAAAAGTAACAAATGCAGTTTAATTATGTTGGATGCTTGGTGGCTGGTTTGCAAATCTTTTATTTGTTTTGAGAAGTGCCCCAGCAGCAGCACTAAATTTTGTGTGCATTTGGGGAGCCTAATATACCACTTATGCTGGGGGAGGGAAGACGGTCTAATTAACTGGGCTGCTGTCAAGCTAATAAACTAATGGAGAGCTTAAACAAATAAAAAAATAAAGGAAGTAGACATGATGGGGGAAAAATAAAGTGACTAGACATGAAGTCTTACGACATGCATTTCCACCTTCCATGAAAAGGTGTCCTTGGGCACCCAGAATTTTGCGGATGAAGTTTTATGTATCGTAAATTCAAGTCCCCCTTTTAGGAGGCAAATCTTTAGCAGATCTATCCAGGAATGAGTAACGAGAGAGGAGCTTTTCCCATCCTGCCCAGAAACCAATTCCAGCTCATCAGAGTTGTTCATTTTGGAAAAGAGTCAGATTCACATTCATGGGACAGAGGGGAGTGGAAAGCAATCAGTGTTTAAATCCTCTCTTTGCCAGGCCGAGATGTTACATAAGGCTGAGGAAAATGTTTTATTATCCCAACTAAGCCTGAAGTGTCAGATACTGACAGGATTTCAGAGACAGGATCTGGGCTTGATGGTCCAATAGTCTGACTCAGGCTGACAGATTTTCAATTCCGCCCTCTCAGATTATTAGTTGTTCTTTTTTGGTCCATTAGGTATGAGGTGATTTTAAACTAAAAAGGTTAAAGAAGCATACACTTTAATTTGGGACTGGGCTGAAAGAAACCTCCAAGTTCTGGTCATTATGGAGCACCAGACAAATATAGATCTGTTCTCATCTGATGTCTCAACGTGTCTAGCTGCCACGATCTCGCCAGCTGAGATGGTACGTTGGCAATTGTCTGCGGCGTACCTGTGGTCGAGCTGATATGGTTCGCATTGTCTCTGCCGAGTCCTTCTTTGTCCTTGTTTCAGATGCCTTAGTGTTCATATCTGAGACTTTAGGGTAGCATCTGCCCACGTTGTACTGAAATTTTCAACTCTTACATTCGCAGAAAGTGGTTAGGGGCTGTTCTATCTGCCTTTTACAAGGCTTATCTCAACCCTAGAGTTTTCATAAGAACTCAGAGGGCTTTCAAACATTTCTAAACAGTCAATTATCTGACCCAGTGGTTCAGAAAATACACAGTGCTCCACGTTCTTCTTCAGGAAAATATTTACAAGTCAATACCTGTGTTATTTGGCCACCTTCTCTTATTTTGATAGGAGAGGTTCATGGTAAATACGTCAAGGGAGCTATTGCCAGATCATAACTTGATAAACATCTTTTCAAACCCTACAGAAAAGATGTTTTGCGTTCAGAGACCTACTGAAAATGTTGGATCTCAGCCAGTGTGGGACACGTATGACTGGGATCACATGAAGACGTGTGTTGCCTCAGCTCTGGAGCTGAGCCAGAGCAGGCAGTATTCCAGATCTGCTTTCAGAAGCATCTGAACTGTCCACTGTTTCCCCTTTCATTTTCAGGATGAAATATCAGCCCAGAGGCCAGTGAGATTTCTTCGCTGGATTTGATAGCGCCTCATGAGTGTGGCAGTGAGTCAAAGAAGCAGAAAGATTTCATGATCTCAGAACAAAAAAAAAATAAAACCACATTTTAAGTACTTATTTTCTTTTTGGAGATTTCTGCATTGACTAGGAGTTTCCTTTAAACTTGGAAAGTTTTGAAAGGGAGTGAGGTTGTTGGTTACATTCTTACAGCCCTCCTCATACATTCTCTGGTGTTGCAGACAGCTTGTGTAGCACAATAGAGTCATGGCTGCAGTCTGCCCTGAGTTACATCCTCTGCAGCCTTCCTGAACTGCAGGATTTCCTGCAGCAGAGCGTGGTTCCCTGTGTTCTCGTGAAGTCTCAGTCACGCAGAGAGCTGCTCAAAAGATTTCCAAGGAAGATTCTTCTGAAGAGAAATCAAAGTCAACATTTTCCAGGAAAATGGTTGATTTTGCATGTTTATTGTTATTCCTAAGGTATGTCAGGCTATTTTTAATAAGTCTGAATTAGGTGTTTTGGCTCTGGAAGCAGATTCTGGTTGTCTTTAGTTAATGCTGTGCTATAAGATGCTAACATACTATGCAGATGACTGAGGTAAAGATGCCACCAGAACAGAGGAGAAGCAAAACTTTCCGTTTCACTCGAAACAAAACCTTTCATCTTTCTCAGACCAAACCGCTGAATACTTTCTTCCCTCAAAAGCTGAGCTGTTTCAACCTCACATCCCACCATAAGGGACAGGGAAGAGCTGGAGCTGCGTGCATTATTCATTGCACGGTGCCATTTACCATAACTCTGCTCATTATAGCTCATGAGGGGCTATTTCAGTTGTAGCCTTGGATCTAATCCTCAGCTGGTTCATCCATGCTGGATTCCCCAGCAGATGGGGAATTTTTTCATCCCGCTACGTGCTCGCCTGAAAGACAGTAGCCTGTATCAAAGCAAATGGGCTCTGGTCAGTGTTTTGGACTCATTAAGGATTGCTGGGGACTGAGCATTTACTCACACTGCAGCAATGTGCAGACTGGATGATGTCCTCCAAAGGGATAAGGAATATTGAAATGAAAGTGAGTTGGGAGTTCTCTAATGTAAACTATGAACAGTAACAAAACCAAAATTAAAACTGTCTTCAGTGAGGATAATTTACTTTTTTTCTGATTCAAAAACTGTAAAGGGAATTTTAAAACTTATTCTAATCAGGAGATTTGAGATGTACTAGGCATTATTCCTGGACCCTGCTGATGGAAAGACTTGGGTTGTTAAGAATGCCCACAGGAAGAATTGTTTGTTATGAATATTGTATTTCATTAACAAATCATTCCGAAGCCAGTCTCAGCCTCCAGCTTGCTTGAAAACGCTTGATTCCAAATATCCATCACTTGTGTAATGTGGTTAACCAGATGGATCTGGACGTAGGATCAGATGAGAAGATACAGCTAAGCAGTAAAATAATGGCCAAGAACAAATCCACTTCCATAATCTATCGATCTGACACACCCCACCGTGTTGAAGTCGAACTGCTTTCTTCTGTCCCTAATCATAACTGGTGCTTCTGTCAGCATTTTTAGAACATCTGAGACATGGGACTAACGCTGCCTTTTAGTCCAACATATCCCTGTGCCATAAATGGACATTTGTCATAGCAACAAGCTGTTCTCCACCTGGTTTTGGTAAGGTGTGCCACCCCCTGCTTCTCACCTTTTGAGACGGTTACTTCAGATTTATTTATCGTGACCTTATTATGCATCATCTTTCTGTTTTTCTAAGCTTGTTTCGAGATAAGAGGTAAGTGAAGGAAAATTGAGAGACTGGGGAAAGCCTGGTTCAAAGGGCACTTTTAAGCTGAAGGGAACAGTATGAATTTGAAGAGGGGTTTTGTGTGTGTGTGTCTGAAGAGATACAGCAGCTGACTGCATGAGATTTTAGCATCTTAGAATAAACTCTGATGGAAGTGGCAAGCCTAAGTTCAGACTTATTTTCTCCCTCTGTTCTCTTCTGTTTTTTAGAAGAAAAATAATATTTTGCAGTTTGGATATGAGGTTTCTTGAAATCAGTGGACAAACTCTGAGGCACTCTGAGGTACATTATCTACGTGATAGATTCAGGGCAATAGGTAAAAAGTTGTTTAAAAAAAATATTCAGTTTTTCCTTTTTTTTTTTTTTTCCTTTTTTTAAAATTTCTTTTAACACGTGAAAACCGAATGGTGCACAGATCCAGGATGGAGTTTCCAGTCTGAAAATAAAGATCAGCATTTGGTATTGCAGTTAGCCACAGATAAAATTCAAATTTGTAACACTTCATTTAGCAGAGTATTAACCCCTTGGGAAGTGAATAGGAGACCTTTAGTGAACAAAACTCCTCAGTGTAGAGCAGGTAAAATATATCCACACGAGTTTTGCCCCTACACGTTACAATGGCATGAAGGTGACCAGCGCGGCTCCAATACGTTTGTTTAACTTGCTCAGAATTAATCAGAGCACTCTGGGATTAATAATTACTTAATCAAATAATCGCTTCGTGACTCCAACACTATCTTTTTTTTCTTCCAGCAGGCTGGAAATAAGACCCGTGAATATGTAAATTGGAACTGATTAGAGGATTAGGTTTCACTCTTTTTTTTTTTCATTATTTGGAATAAAAACAGCCTGCAGATCCCTCTAAGCCAAGCCCTGTCTCTGAATTACAGCACTAGCGCCTGTCGGCTGTGATAATTTCACTTCATTAAGTTCCAGATATAAATAGAGAAGCTTTCTTATTTTTTTTCCATGCACCACCTTTAATAAGCAGGGACTGAAAACACAGGGGTTATTGATCCACACAGCTATTGGGCCTTTGCGAGTCTAGTGTAATGGTGAAAGAAGACCAGACACCTTCTACCTGTGTGCTTCTGCAGCCAGGGACAATTCATCTCTGCTGAACCCATTTCAGAGCTGTGGCAGAGACTGCCAAGAAAAGCATCGCAAGGGTGAAAGTGTCAGCTGCAGCACTCACAGCGATGCGAGTGAACATCGCTGATAGGCGGTGAAAAATGCCAGAGGACTCGGCCAGGGTTGCCAGGTTACATGTCTAATGTTAAGCACCTCTGTAAGGTGGCCGGTCCCCAAGAAACTCGGCTGACAGTGGTAAGCAGCCGTAGTGTCTGTGCATCTACAGGGAAGACACGTGCTAAGCATCCCTGAAAATCTTCCTGGTAAAATGACATCGTTCATACACTCTGATTTCCTGTAATACACAAGACCATGATTTTGTTGTTTTGTCCATGGGCCAGAACGTGGCCCACAGCAGGGTTTTTAACCACGGCAGCCCATCTTATCGACGAAGTATAAGAGGTTATGCGTCCTAGATTATTATATAAGCTTCTCTGTAAATCCAGCTGTGGAATCCCTGCTACTGAGTAGGGAGCTCACAACCCCAGCAGGCAGGTGGACCATTCTTTACCTCGTGATTTACAGACTGATACAAGGACATAAAAGTACTTTGCTGAAGCTCAGACAAGGATTCAGTGTCAGAACAGAACCCTTATTTTCACAGAATTCAAGGATTATGTTCTTTCTTTTCATAAATGTGGTAATGGCTAATAGGCGAGGGCACAAAATAAAAGGAAGTTCCTAGTTTTTCAGCAAAAAATAAAGCTCCCTTTGCCATAAATCAAAACAAAGCTTGGAGATGGGTGATGACTGGTCCTACAAGGAGCTCTTAAGGACACATGTTCACAGATCTGTTTAGAAGTTAAGTTAAAATTTATCCAGAGGGTCTCATTTTTATCCCAGTTAAGTGTCACTAAAAAGCTGTATGGAATTTGGACATGGCCACATGTGGGTAACAGCCTCTCTCTGCTCAGGGAAGGATGTTGAGCACTAAAGGTTGTTGCAGGTCAGCAATGAAAATGCATCGGTAATACTGGGTATTTTTGCAATGGGGTGAATGCCAAATTCAAACACAGAGTGCACAGCAACTGAAAACCTAGTCATGCAGGCAAAGCCATTTCAGAAAATAACCTTGTGCAGAGTCTACCTCCGCCAGTCCTGGCTCCAGCAGGCAGTTCTGGTAATCCCTTATTTTTCACAAGCGTTAATTTTATACAGAAACATTAAAACAAACAGACTTGGGAACAAAAGGTGCTGGGGAGTGGAAAAAGGATATGAAACCTTCCACCTTGTGGTCAGCAAAAGGGACTCTGTGGAATATCTTTCCTCTGTTTATATCTTAGTTCTGTTTGAGGGGAGTGCAGAGAGAGAAGGGGACACAAGGGGACAAGACCTTCCTCACCCTGACCAAAGACAAGACCATCCACTTCAGGGGCCTAATATGCCCTATATGTGAGGTTGCTGGTGGGTGAGGGCCAGCCAGAACCAGAGAGCACGAGAGCACAAAGCACTGAGAACTGCCCGAGGGGCTGGCAAACTCTGCTCCTGCGTTCGGTGCGGTGACTGAGCAGAGGGTCAGAGCGCAGCCGTCTCGGGCTGCTCATCGGGGCAGCCGCCGACACACCGCGCGGCGTCAGGCAGCTCAGGGCTGCACGTCCGCATGGGAAGGCTGGACGTGTGGGCTCAATCTTCCAGGCATCCACAGGAATTTCGCTGCGTGTCAGTGGATTTGCAGGTACCAATTCACCTCGGTTAGGAAACAGTAAAGAGCTACCTCCCCTCCGGAGTTCTGAGAGTCAGTTTTAATGTTCCTCTTGTAAATGAGTCTCGGGGAGGTTGGCAGCTTTGGGGAAGGTGCTAACTGAGAGGTGGGGAACGTGGACTAGTTGTGCAAAGGTGACTCTTACATGGGAGACTGAAAACATTCAGATGAGGTCTCTTAGTTAATGCTAAAGAAAGAAGAACAAAACTAAACCCAACATTAAAGCAGCACCCATGTCTTTAAAGTCATAAGCAATTAAAATTAATGCATCCTACTGATAATGGTAATTTTCAGCCTGAATGCATTAAGAACTGATCCTGATTCTGAGATGACATACTGAAATAACTAACCTCCACCACAGATACTCTGAAGAGTTGGCTATAGTTATTTCCACAGCCTGCTGAAAGTAGGAACAATTCTACCAGATGAAACCTGTGAGTTCACCCTGATCCCAGCCTGGAATTTAGCAAGCAATACACACTGGGAATGCCACGGACCCTCAAATGTCTACAACCGTGCCTGTGCCGGCAGCGGTATGGGACAGAAAGCATCCTGCTTCCCTCTTTTGTTGCCACGTTACATGGCCTGAGCACAGTTGCCAAGCCTGCAGCAGTCCGGGGCAGATGCTGAGTTTGTTCCAGCTGTATATGCAAAAATCAAGCAGCGTGGGGTCTTCCTGCGCTTCGACTGCCGGGGAGAGAAGGTAAAGTCTTGAGAAGGAGAAATTGAGTGAAATACTTGGCTGGATGCTCATATTATGTAAATTCAAGCTTGAAAGCTTTAAGTATTTTTTCAATAATGTCACACACGTGGGGCTTGTTAAGTATTACTGACTACCATAGCGATTCTTAAGGAATTAGGAGGGCTTGCAACTCTAGAGTAGAAAGGTAGCCACTACAACCAAGTCATACAAGGACCTTGTGGATTGTGTGTGTTTTGCAGACATGTTCTGAAGAACTCGGATGGTGATTTCCTGAAAAAAAAGAAGGGGGAGGGGAAAAAGCAAAAACCCCCCAAGTGAAACTGTGAAACTGCAATGCTGCTCAGAGAAACCTTGATGTTTTTAACAGTATTCCCAGGTACTTTAAGGCTAGGTGTGCTTGAAACTGAAGTCTAGGAATTAGAGAATACAGACTTCATTTATTCAGGGGCAACTGGAAAAGGTGAATGTGTTTCCATAGAGATGGGGTTATTTCCTTTCCCACAGTTCAAATCTTTTCCGCAGGTCCTGTTTCATTCTGGTCGCCCTAACGTTTTGTTGAGGAGAACTTTTTGGATTTTGATCTCAAGAGTTGGCCACGCTCCAGGCAGAACAATGAAAAAGTCATAAATCACCTTAATAGATATAACAAGAAGGAAAAAAAGAAGGCAGAGCAATGGAGGGACTGAAATGTGGCAGTCCCAGCATATCCGTCCAACGCAGACTACTCTTCTTGAGGTACAGAACACACCACATAAAAAAATAATCAGACCTCCTAAGGTGTTATAAGGGGTTCTGATGCCTGTCATTCAGATTTATATATTAAACACATATTTTGATATTTTCCCCAAATTAGGGTGCTGGGTGCCTTAACTACTGTCCCATAGCATTAAGTTACCTCACGTACCTCAGGTCTGTGTGGTTATGGTATTCAGCCCAGCGACCTTCAGCCGTCAAAACTATGGCACTTAGACCAGCCCAGTAGTGCCTAGGGAAAGACAAGTGTTTCTAGGGAGTGACTCAGCCCCATCTGAGGTATTATCTTCAGAAGATGGTGACAAAGATCATAGAATGGTTTGGGTTGGATGGGACCTCTAAAGATCATCTGGTCCAACCATGTTCTCCAAGATGGAGAAGTCTTATAGGAGTGAAAAGAAACCTAAGGATGAAGTAGCTTCCTGAACTGTGCACAAGCAGAAAATGTGTGTATATTTGATCTCATAAAGTCAAGTAGACGACAAAGCAATAGCGATACTCCCTATAGAGTGCCCACCACCTCAGTGGGCAGTCATGGCACAGTGCTGACAGGCTGTGCGGTGTGGGTTGTCAGGGAAGTCTTACTAACCTTGAGCGTTATTTACACACATTCTACAAAACTTGAGTGGGTCTGGCTGCTTTGACCACTTGCAGCTCCTAGTGATATCAGTAGAGGCCTGTAGCAGGTGCCCAGAAAGACAATCTGGTTATTATATTATGTTCATACCATGCCCCTTTCAGCAAATCTAAAATTCATTTGTAATAATTTTTAGCAATGTACAGGGGACCAGAAATTACAGAGTTTATGTGGAGAATAAGTTTTATTGGAGACCTTTTTTTTTTCAGCTCTGCTCTAGAACTACAGTATACGCAGCGTTTCTCCTCAAAAGCTGATAAATGGTTTAGCCATTATTTAAAGTTCGGGAAAAGGCAGCTACAGAAATAACATTTTAATGTATTCCAGATTAGACTTCATGCTATATTTGTAATAAAGACTTGTTTCCAACATTGGTTGGCAGATCGCTCATACGGACAATTATCCAAATAGCTATTAGGATACGATTGCGCTCATTTCCAGGCAATGCAAGATTGCCAGAACTCAGCTTGGCTGGCGGTTGGATTTTGGTTTGATTTTTGGAGAAAACCACAAGAATTTGTCAGTCGTCTTGGCCGTAACGGAGTCTTCTTGTCTTGAGGCTATTCTTTTTCCTCTTCAAATAGAAGGGAAAACATGCTCTTGTTTGGTTTGGGTTCCTTTTTATTTGTTTCATTACCTCTCACCTTAGTGGCATCAGGAGAAGAAGACTCAGATGTGACTAGGCTGGAGGTGAGAGACCTCTCCCATCATTCCCAGAAAAGGGGAGGGTGAGTATGAGAAGAGCACATGTATTCTGGAGGGTGAAAATGGAAAAGAAAATCAAAGGTCATGAATTTCTTTTACTGGGGGAAGGGAGCTAAAGGGAGGGAATACTTAATGCCAAGCTAAATCAGTGTTAGTTGGGAATGGAGACTCCCTCTCTTTATGCATTATGCTAATGTGTCGTTTGGCAGATCTGAATCATGCTGGCTAGGTTAGTCAAGAGCTTGAATCGAAGAACACCAACTCCCTCAGAAGGAAAAAGATCTCTTTGTGCCAGGGAACATGTTCTGTGGTGAGATGATGTAATTATTTAAGTCATAGATCCAGTGGTCAGGAAGCTTTTTCATACTGAAAGATAGGTAGGTCCACAGTGGTCCATGAAACTGCGAACAACGCCAACCATTCCCTTTGCTAGAGCTTCGAACAGGAAGAGGGTCATTATTTACCGCCAGTCTACCGTGGGTGTTCCTTAGACCGGCAGACAGAGATGGAGGGGTGGTGTGTCTCTCCATCCCAAGACTTGCAATAGTTCATTTCAAGATCTTAAATGAGGTACTTCGGTGATGATGTTTTGTGTTCTTCCCTTTCTAAGATGGAGACAGTAAGTCTGGAACCAAATCACCAGCACTGCATTGCTGGACTGAAATTCTTGAAAGATACCGCGCTCCTTGTGACAACAGGGGACTTGGTGAAGGGCCCAAAGCTCCTTTTCTCTCTGTGTTTCTATAATCAGATAAAAGGCTTTGGATAAACATGTCGCATTAGCTGCTAGGAGGTGCCAGCATTTCTGGAAAATACCTTTCCAAACTCTGTTTCTCAAGAAGAGGAGAAGGCCCAGGACTCAAGCATCTTTTTTCTCACTTGTTTGACAGGAGTAACAGCAGCACATACTGTACTGTAGCTGAAACACTGCTTCGACCACGGAATCTGATAAACACGGTGGCAGTAAGGCTACTGAAAATGAAAACGTGTAAAGGACAAGAATATCACAGGCCCTTTGTTAAAAAATAATGTCAAGATCTTCTCGGAGCTCCAGTTGGGTCTCCCTGTAAAGACTTTTCCACGGGGTAAATACTGCAACATTGAACGTATAGAAACCCTTTCTCGCTGGCTATGCTCCAAAACAATGACTACACCGAAAGGGCTGAGGCATATCCTACCAATGGAGCAGAAAATTGCTTCAAGGCTAACAGCAGTAACACCTTGGCGAGGCAAGCACGGTAATTAGCAGTAAAGCAGCACCCATGCCCAATAGGGCTATTGTGTCCCGTACAGGATTTTGCTCTTTGGTGCAGAGGGGAAACGTGTGTGTGAGTGAGAATGAGTGTACAGAGGTAATCCCCATCCAGTATGTTAATGATGAATGTGCTGCAGTTGGCATAAAGTGGAACCTATGCCAAGATGAGGCCCTCTTGTTCCTGCCAATCCCCCACCTACATTCTCCCAAACACCACATTATATTTTTAGCGTTTTTATTTTCTTGGAAAAATATATAAACTGCAGTTATAAAATGTGTTTAAACAAATGAAATGGAGCTAGCAGGTGTACAAAACGTCCTAAAATGCTTCCCATGGCTGCAGTTAAAAAAAAAAAAAGTAAACTTAAACAGTTCCATAGTGGAAAAAAAAATCTCTAGGTAGAGTGTATAAATGCTGGTTTTTCCCACTGCTCAGTCACTTTTGTTTGTGACTCCTCAAACCCACCTAGAATCATCCCTGGTTTGGGTCTTCATTTCTCACCCAGATTTAAAGGGGTTGACTCTCCCATTGCCACCTGGGGGGGAACATTATCCCAGAGGTACCACTATCTTAAATGCTGCGACCCCCAGCACCTCACGCGGAAGGCTAATCTGAAAAACCGTGACTGTAGTCTGTGATTTGCTATTTTTGCCATCTCCATGTTGAATCTGGAGAAGACTTAGGTTCAGTTCGGAGATTATTTATATTCAGAATTTAATTTTTAGTAGAATAAGGTTGCATTTACAAGCCTAGTCAAAACTGAAGGACTGCTGGCAGTGCGCATATAGATTTGTATATATGTATGTATACACATGGAGAAGATGTCAGTCCAAAATAATTTATAATCAAAATACACCATTAGCCAAGAGACAGGAGACTCTGCAAAGAAGGAAAATAATTCATTCTAAGTAGAGCTGGAAATGTGGTTTTGTATTGTACTTGTGGTGCCTGGTTTGGTGGAAATCCTATAGGAAAGGGACTATTTGTGATGTTAAAATCGAATGGATTCTAACTTCTCTTTGCCCTCTGAATGCTCAGAGGAGCTGATCCCTTGAAATTCGGGTAAGGGCCATCATTAGCTCTCTGTAGCAATTGCTGAGCCGTTTTGGCGTAGGGAGGGAAGAGGTAGGCTTTCATTCAACAATGAAAAGAGACATTTTTACACCCGGCTCTGAACGTTTCACTCGACCTACCTAACCACTCGTAAAATAATGGGGGTTTTCCCTAAAAAGCTCCCATATCAGAATCTTATCTTCTTTTTGTCTTATTTTTTGTCTCTTTTTCAAAATACGGGGAATTGCTTTTATCTGTGTGTGCAATTTGAATTCTGTCCACTTGAAACCGAGATCAGGACAACAGCACGATCCTTTGCTGTCCTGGAGATGGCTTTGAGTTTCACGCTGCCCTTCAAAAAGTTACCTCAGAGAAGGGCTGTACAACAGAAAGGAATACATAGGGAGCCCACAGCCCTTGAGCTAAGAGATACTCAGAGCAGATTTCTTGATCCCAGCAACATATCGATCCTATTTGGCATCTCTTTTGCTTTGGTTTTGCTACAGCCTGCTAAAGCTCACGTTAGTCCAGTAAGCCACGTGCTAGAAATCAAGCCCCCGTCCATTTTTAACATCCCCCTTGCAGTCTTCAGCTAGGCAGCGTGGTTCTGTACCAGCCCAGTGGCTTTCTTTCCAGAAATCAAGGATAACAAAATACATTATTTTTAAATTAAACCTTCTTTTTTTTTTTCATGGGAAATTACTGAGAGTGCAGTAAAATATGCCCCATTCATATTTCCAATCTTTTTGTCATAGTTTGGTTCTCTAAGTAATTCTTTTAATGCATAAATTTCATGCAAGATCAAAATACGTTAAAACACATTTTCCCATCCCTGCTCCTCTGTTTAAGCCTCAGATATCCTATTTAACTCTGACGGAAATGTTGTGTCCATTATTTTACAGGAATAAAGTTCACTATCATGATATGAATTATTAAATAAAGCTGTAATTGCTATTGTTTTGACTCATTAAAACTTTTCAAACGAATAGAGAAGTTCAGCTACGCATCTCAAAGCATGTTCCTGATTAATCTAGCCCTGAACAGTTTTCTGAAAGGTTTGGTTGGAATCCTCAATCCTGTTTACTTTATCGAACGCCCGCTCTTACTCCGGTATGTTAATTTAAGTACGAACGTACAGCCCCACACAGCGTGCCGATAGGAGTATTAATGTGCGATGCCGACAAACGCGGATAGATGGATTATTCCCAGTCGTGTCCCCAGTTTTCTCTTAATGGGTCGTTTTCTTCGGAGTGGGTAGCTCATTCCACCACTGCTCTACAAAACTAGAGACCTGCTTTAAATCTCACGTCTACGAGGTGGCTGTAAGTGTGACATGAGTTCTGCCAAACGGTGTGGAGTCATTTAGAAACTGAAGGGGAAAAGAAACAGAAAAATGGAGAGATGGTTCACTTGTCTGAGAAAGAAGGGTTCTGGCTGTGTAAGAGCAACTGTGGAATGAGGTGAAGACAAATGAGAGTAAATTAAAACATTCTGGAACGCAGAGGACTGTTGAAAAGGTTTGGAGATGTCTTCTCCTCAGTATAACATTATCATTGTTCCAGCTTCGAGAAGCTTTTTGGTGTCCTGATCCCTGAACAGAACTACAAACCGAATTACCAGAAACGATTTCTTAAAGCCCGAAAGCAATCCAGCACACTGTACTAACAGTGATGGGCTTGGAGAAAAACTACTTTAAACTCGTGATCCATATGCGGTATGAAGTTGAACATGATTTGCAGGGAGGCTGCTAAGAAGCTGTACATTCAAGTCGCTCCGTATGCACAGACAAGTGAAATCTTTTCAAACAAACAGGGTGGAAATTCTTGGCTTCTCCAGGAACCGGCCTTATTTCCAGCGGATCGTGGTTTGGATTCCCAGCCTGCCCTTGGCATTCCAGTTTTCCCCCTGCTTGCCACAGCTAGATTGTGTTTGCTGTTTCTGGACCGAAATGCTGAACAAGATCCTGGTGCCTCAGGTAGGTGATGTTTTACCATGGAGGAAGAAATCCCTGTCTGAAGTCAGGGAATGGAACCTCCTAGTTAACAACTGGCAAACCTACAGGAAAGGAATTGAGCTGCCGTCAGTAGGTAACATATTAATGGCTGGTGTTTAATTTCTTATAGGTAAAACATAAGAATATGGTGGTCCTCACATTAGTGGTCTAACTACAGAAAAGTCTGTGTAGAAAGGTAGCACCATTTCCTTCCATCTGCCATTAAGGGCCTTGCAGATCTGCCAGAAAAGGGAAAATTAGCCTTCTGTGGAAATCCAGCAAAAGGCCTTTTCCCCTTTAAATCATTAAAGGGGAACTTAATGATGCATCAATCTGCAGAGTGCATTTCAGCCAGATGCACACAGGCATTTTGGATATTTCACTGGCTGCTTTGGAGACTCTGAAGCTCCATATTTCCTCCTTGGACGCACTAGGCTTACCGTTGATAGTAAAAACTCTATTTCCCTGTGCCATTCCTGAGCTGGTAAAAGTTAGAGGCTGCTGTGATCAGCACCGATATCTGTTGCTGAACAGTTTCTCTGTGCATGACCAGCAAAAATAAACAGCATCAAGGAGAAAGAGAACTCGGCCCTATGCAGGGGCAGATGAAAGATGATGGAAGTTTGGCTGTCAAAAAGCTTAGCGAGGCATAAATTAATGGGTTATGATTATGCTCAAAATGATAGTGACCCAAGAAAAAGAAGAGCTTGTCTTTCCTAAGACACTTTAAATGCAAAGACCCCTCTATAGCCAACGGATGCATGGTGCAGAATTTTCATTAGCTGGAGACCAAATTAGGAACAATGCTATACATGAAACTTGCTCATGTGACCAATGCTATGCTTCATTTTCATCAGTGCTGTCCACGGAATATTAGATATTCTGGCAGTTATTTAATAAGGCAAATGCACACAAGGACCCCTTTAAGGTAAAAAGTAAAATAATCTCTATTTTCTCTTCAGGAGGTTTTGGCAAATGGGAAAAGATGGAGAAGAGGGAATAAAAAGTGTATGTGAAACAAAAGTTTTAACAGTCACTCTAACCAATTGGTATAATTAAGTTTTACTTCAGCCCTCAGGAAACCCCAGGGAAGTTTGCGGCATCCCAGTTCATGTGCATATTAAGTAGGGGATCATGTAACCTTCATGCAATGTTGGAAAGGGTTGTTTTTTAAAGAGTTACAGCACTCATTTACAGCAGTGTCAGTCTGAGGTAGCTCTGGACTGCAGCAGCGTTAATCCAGAACTAGATTTGGTTGCACAAAGTTGAGTTTGGATTCACCAAAGTTCCCCAAATTAGAAGTGGAGGCAATGGAAACGAAGGGAGGAGCATGAGCTAAACCACATAGGTTCAAGTCCTGACCATACACTGCTCAGAATCAGTTAACAGTGGGACGTCACTAAATATCAGTAAGGGAGGGGTACGATGTGCTGTGAGAAGGTGAACAGTGCTCTTCTACTGTCCCACGCAAAACCAGTTCCCACTCTCCTCCCTTCTGACTGGCAGGAAGATACAGAGGATCTTTCAGCACTGGTGGTGATAAACCTTGAGGTGGTATCAGAGATGAGGGGATTTGATCCCACTTTGTCCCCACGAACCACTCTTCCCAGTTCCATCCCTAACGGGAGGTGGATGCACAAGGAGGGCACAGGACCCCCAGGAGTTCCTCAAGGGGTGCGGAGTGGAGTTTGCCACAGACTTGTCCCAGGCACACACTGCCCTGTGACTGTAAGAAATCGATATAACAAGGAGCAACTCCTTAAAATTCTCATGAATGGTGTCCCCTAGTGGAAAAGTAGTAACGGGAATAACCTCTTCAACAAGGGCAACATTGTCCAGTAAGCAGCTTGGTTGGCAAGCTAGCAACCTTCTTTTCTTCCAGACATACTTATCTGCCCAATATACCCAGTTCTGCTCACCCTCAAGAGGCTCAATTGCTTAAGTTTCTTACAATATAGGAGTTAGTCTCGTATCTTCATGAAGTCCTTTAATACTTAAAACTATCGGCTTACACTGACATTATTTCTTCCATCCGATACTGGGTAAATCCTCAGCTGCTGAGATCAGTCCTGCTCCAGTGTAGTGAAATCGGATAAAATTTGAGTTGGAACTTCTTTCCAAATAAAAAATTGCCTTTTAATTCTAAATAAAGAGGAAAGCATGAGAAGATTTTCTGTACAAAGCGCTTCAAACCACCTCAGTAGGCTTCCTGAGAAGATCTCAAGCGTGGTATCTCATTGTGTAGGTAGGGAAACAAAGAGCGAGGAAGAAGGGGATTGCAACTCACTTCAACATGTAAATCACTAATGAGATTCAAAGTTACAAATCCTAACCCTTAGTTTTTCCCTTTCTTAGCCCTCAGTCCTCTAAGCAGTCCCAAATATGATACAGCGCTTAGAGACAAACATTCCTATGGTGTTTCGAGAGTGCTGAGGTGGGAGATATAGATTTCCAAAGGCCTTACAGCAGGGATTTTTTTTTTTTTTGCCCCCCAAACAATGCCGTTATAGAACATGTCCTCACAAAATATTCAACCCTTGCACATTTCCATTTTGGGCTTGCAACCAGGTGTGTCTGAGCTCTCTGCAGCAGGGTTGTACCCAGCGTGATTCCTGGAACGTAAATGCAGCTTGTCCCCACGTGTTCTCCCCAGCAGCTTCAGTTCCTGAACAAGCAGTTCTTTCCTTGCACGTAAGTCACCTACGTGCTGGAAAAAACCCAGAAGGAACCTGCAAATAGCTGCCTCACATAATGTCCTCCAACACACAGAGGCATCTTCGAAGTCTCTCGGATTTCTTGGCTTAGCTGCCTCCAAGGCTGGGATTGTGCGTGCCGTGTTACCTGAAAATAGTGATGGGAACGGAAGGAGTAAAGGCTCTGGCACCCTCTCAGCTCACTGTTGTGTGACCTAAATCAACTAACAGTCAACGAGCAAACAGGACGTTTGCTTCAAAGCCCCGTACACCAGTGTTCTGCTCCACAAACACAGCCCAAGGCCACAATGGTGGATGTTCTGCTCCGTGAACAGCCCAAGCTCACAGCGGCTGTTTCTTTAGCTCAGGTGGTAGCAGCACACTCCTCTGATGCAGAGCGTCCCAGGCTGGCTCTGACAGCTGACTTTCTGCTACACCAGCACTTTCACAGCTGCTTACTGAGAAGGGCAAAAAGCTAGCCTTTTATAAATGAGCTCTCCCGTAAAAAAGCTGTTCAAAGCTGCTCTGCTAGGGCTCCCGTGGAAGGAGTTAGACACCTGCCAGGGATGGCTTAGTTCTGTATGATCCTGGAAAGGTTCTGGACTGGATGATTTCTTGAGATCCCTTCGAGCCCTGCCTTGTAGGATTCTAAACGTCTTTATTTTCATCCTCATTGCATCAAATGTTTGTCTTCATTTCTTTCCCAGGCCATTAGTCTACTCACTTCTTCTAAGACGCTGCATGCCTCTCTAATGCCATGCATTAAAGCCACCCCACTAATCACATAAGGGTTAAAAACATGATTGGTGGGCAAAGACCCCCCTTTTTTTCTGCAAGGTTGGTTGAAATTGTGAATAGAGACTGACAGCTTGCCTGAGTGTTTGTGGTTCAATTTGAAACCACAAGACCCAGAAGCACATGGTTTAGATTCAGTGTCTTTCTCCAGCTAACACGAACCATTTGTTCAAGCAGCTTGGCTATCTGTTGGAGAATAGTTTTGCACCAGGATCAGCCTTGATTCACCCCAGACGGCCGAATACATTCAGATGGAAACCCAAAGCAAAAAAGGAAAAATTTCCCAAACAAAGGCTTGCATTTACTTTTTCTTGTTTATTTTTGCAGCTTGTAAAGGAGCTACTAATATCCTGGTTAAAAAAAAAAAAAAAAAAGAAAGAAAAGAAAAAAGAAAAAGAAAGAAAATTTCTCAAATGCCAGTCAAAAGCAGCGCCAAATGAGGTCGTGTTTACTTCAAAAATAGGCTTTTCGTTTTCTTTTTTTAAGGAAAATTCCTGCAAAATAGTAATGTCAAAGAGGGCACGGAAAGAAGAGACTTAACGTGACTCGAAAATATATTTAGACCAATCTTTTCAAATCTGACCATGTAAAGTGAGGATGCAATAAGGCTAAAGTTTTGCCGCTCCGTGTTCGCACATGAAGCACTTGAATAGACACCTAACACTAGTCATTAACTAGTCCATAGAAAAGCATAAGCCAAAGTGCTTTATTCCTTCTAACAAACTGCAGAAAGGTTGAACAACTCTGTGTCCAGTTGGAAAATTAAAACACAAGAAGGAATGTCCAAGTCCAGATGTTTTGCCCAGCTACAGGATAGGCCCCACAAGGTATCCATAGGTCCCAGATGCCTTTGCACAGAGCTGAAGTTACTTCAGCTCCTTTACAACCAGGTGAAAGCACCATTACCCAAACCATGTAGAGCTATTGAAAAGACTTGCTAAGGGGAGTGGGGAGTCAAGTGGGATTAATATTTGGAAAGTCCAGGTTTCTCATCTACTCATTGATTATCTGCTCTGTACTTCTAATAGCTTGTCACCAGCCCCGCCCCAGCTGAAATGAGCTGATGCTGGTACGGAAAGCAGGGCTTGCCACAACAAGGGATTAAAAGTACAAAAACTCCATGCAGAAGAGCAGCCCATACAGCCTGACAGGAAGTAGATTACACAGTTAAGTCACCAATTTTCATACATCAGCACAGAGACAGAATAAAGACATACCTATTTCAAGTCTGAAATGGGCTTCCAGCTACCACCAAGTAGTAAAAAGGGAAGGTGAAGTGAGATAATACTCACTTCCTCAAATTTAATATGGCTAATTAAACAAGAATCGGTTCCCATCTCCGAACCCCCCGGACAGCCAGTCGTGCTGCGTTGCTTGCCGGTGGACTCTGTCCCAGGGCAGGATTTGCCCAGCACCGTGTGACAGATGGGAAGCACCGAGGGGTGGGAGCGTTCCCCTTTCCTGCTCTCAGGAACCTGCTGGCTAACTTGTTCTAATAAGCCAGGTTGCTGATTGTATGGTCGCACACACACTAAAATGAGGTAAGATCACAGCATTCAGGCTCACTGAAAAGATCAGCACTGGAAAAGTGAAAGAGAGGTAATTCAATGAATTATTGTGGTGAGGCAGTAAACCAAGTGTTCAGTTACCCCAAATCACAGGTATTAGGACTGAAATGAATTATCCTAAAACAATTTCCCATCCTCTACCCCCCGGGATTATTTGTTTTATCTTTCTCCTTCTCAATATAAAACGGGTTCCAAGATATTACGTTACAATACAGGGAACTACTGTACTCCGAGGTGAAGTACCTTGGAAGAAAGAAAGAATACTACTCTGCTATGTCTCTCTATCTCCTAGTTAGGAATAAGTGACCGTAAAATCTGTGTATGTGTGAAACCACAATATATTTCCCTGTTCTATCATTAAAAGCCACTCACAGCATAAATGTGAATCAGAGGTGGGAGCGCGTTCACCGGCGGGGAGGAGCGTGCGATTACGTACCATGAGTATACTTCCAAGAAAAGATTATATTTCTGGGAATTCAAAATAACATGTATTTTATTTTAGTATTATGGGAATATTGAAAAGACGTCTAACGTTACTGCTTTTTAAGCTACTATATAATCACAGTATAATTTTTATTAACAGAAAGACTTTGTAAGTTCAGAGACATGCAGCAGCCATCGCAAAGCTAATGAAGTGGGTGGGAGGCTGTAAGGGCCGAGACACACTGTAGGTATACCAGGAAAACTGCCTTGGCCGTTCTAAAGCTGAACAGAAACGCAGGTTTAATGCTAACCTCTGTTGTTTAAGCCATTTGGCTGGGCACCAGGAGTGGAGCTGCACTGAGCTATTCACCAGAGACACACACGTAGTGAGTCCCCAACCTTTCTACTTCCCTCCTGTTTCTTCAGACCTCCAGGAGTTTTTCCACCCTTAACTTGTATGATCACCTTTTGTGAAAGAGCGGCCTAAAACAATGGTGCTTTGCCCCTGAGGTTTACGTAGCAAAAGCCAAGGTGCAAAACAACCTTCTTGAAACGGCACGACGGGTAGTTGGGAAGAGCAAATGCTTTGAGTACTTAAGCCCCACAGAATTATCAAAATCGAAAAGCAGTGCTCAGACTAGGATGGACGCCGTTCCCACATCGGCCTGCGCTAGGTTGTGCGTGCGTGCGTCAGCTCTTGTGCTAGTGCCTGGGGAATCTGTGCGCAGATAAAGGGCTTCACATACTACACAAAACAGTGCCAACAACATGGGAAGCCATCTAGGGAGACTGAACCCTTAAATTACAGAAGCATACATCTGACTCCGAGCAAGGAACTGGACAGTAGCGCTCAGAACACCATCTTGCCTGATTTGCTTTTCTATTGGTTTATTTTATTTGGCCACTTGCAGGTGTTTGTTAGCCCCCACCATTGTGACTGCTGATGGCTTGTAGTTTCTTTGGTTAGAGCAGGTTTTATTTCATGGATCAGTCAAAACCTGCTGAAAAGGGACAGCGTGTCCCTGACATATGCCATGTGCTCAAGCAATAAATAACCCGCTACACAGCCACGTGAAGGAAGAAGGAGGGCCTTGGCAAGAAGATGGGCTTGTTCAGGAGGCTGATTCTGACTTAAGAAAAGCCAATCTCATCTCTCGATGTGGAATTCCCTTTATGCCGTGTCACATAGGTGAGGTTGGGATGACAGAGTTGGGCTTCCATATTCAATGATTTTGCCCTAGATTTACAGCACAAAGAAGGCATCATAACATGCCAAGAGCCTTACAACAGGACAGGCTTTTTTCTTAAAACATAGGAAGGATAAGAAACACAAACTGGATAATTCTTAGAGCATTCTGTTTCCATTTAGTGTGTTTTGCTTGCAAACGTGGCTTTAAATGTCTGGGATTATCAGACTCCTTTTGATGAATGGTATTATGACAAGTTACTTCTACTGTTTTTTCTATTGGGAGAAATCATGTTTATGGAAACACAGAAGGGAGGAAAAGATAGCTTCAGGTTTAGGTTTTACTTTCCTATAAATAAAGCCCGCTGAACTGTGTGTCATTTGGAAATGGAATCACTTTCTCTTAACAAAAATAATAAAAAAATTGGGATGATATTTTACTAAAATAAGAGTAAAACAAAAAATATTAAATTAATAAAATGAAATAATATCACTTTTACCAGTATGGGAAATTTTACTCTCAAAAAGCTGAAAGACTTCAGTGTTACAGCCCTCAAGAGAGCAGAGAAGTTTCCCTGCTGTCAATGAAAGTGTGACCACCTCCTGTGGATACGAACAAAGAGCCTGGCCTGCAACTCGCAGCATTTGTTCATGTGAATACAATTAGTTCACTTCGTTGTATGATCGAGTGGTACCAAACAGAAACAAGGCCAATAATTATTTACAAACCACATGATGCTGGTTGTGGCCCTGCTTATCGTGTGTGCGGTGCAGTGACTCACACCGGCGCACGCGATTTACCCCCTGGGTTCGGAAGGCACTGAAATAGAGCTGCATGCGCTGGGAGCTGACACAGTTGTGTGTGGGACTTGATGGCACCCTGCCCGTGAGAGGAGGGGACTGCCTAGCCCTGTGCCCTTTTTCCTGCTGAACCAGGTGAGATGTCTAAGCAGCCGATGGGTGCGAGGCACTGGAAAGCAAATAAGGAACCAAAGCATAAACCCAAACCTAGTAATAACTTTTTACTGCAGGTGACTGCAGACCTGATTCTCATTCAGGTTAAGGCTCCTTTTCCCGCATTACTGGAGCATTGTGCAGGGGGCTGGACTAGATGACCTTTAAAAGTCCCTTCCAACCCAAACTATTCTATGATTCCATGATTATAGGCTTTCTGTCCCTGCAGGCATCTGTCTGTTTTCATGACACGCCACCTCCTTTTGTGGCAAGACAGTTTTTGAACTCCAACCCGGAATATGATGGAAGATGCAGCCCTACCTGACCATCAATGCACTATTTAATTTCAGTACTAAACAACATGACACCTTTCCTTGAAGGGAAGGGGATCTCCATGAATTATAACGGGGAAATCGTTGCTGTAGCAAACCCTTGAAGAGATGAGCCGGGAGCTTTAAGGTTTCAAGGGCTGTGGACATCGTCTACTTAATGGCAGTGCCCAAACACGAGGGAGTGTGCAAGGGGTGCCGGTGACCTCAGCCACCCCAGACACACATTTGAGTCCAGGTTACAGCTGACTGGAATCCTGAGGTTTTCCTGGCCGGGAGCCAGTTTGAAAGCCACTTGAGCCACCCCAGTATTTTATAACATTGTAAAGACGGTATTGTTTAAAACATTTCAAAAATTCTCCACACAATCTGGCAGCCTTCCAAAACCGTCTTAAATGAGCCAAAACTATCAGCAGCCACCCACCTTCCTGTCCATTATCCTCTGATTAATGACATTCCACCAACAGGGTCCGACATTCAGAATCTCCCTGCTGCAGGACCTCTGCGTAAATATGATCTCTGAGACCTGTAAATTGTCTGTATAGTTTGCAGCTGTGTTTTATATGGGGGTGTCTCTGTCATGTGGTGACCACGCAGGAGGTGGGTTCTCAAGAGATGGAGAGAGACCAGGGCTTGCAGCATCATGTAAAACCTTAATTAGACATAGCAAAGCAGGAGAAATCCAATCCTGCCGGAGGTACACTCATCTGTTTGTGTGTGATGCTTTTTGTGCCCCTTATCCAGTCACCTTGTACCTTCTGAGTCAAAACAGCCCTAATAACACAACCATAAGAAACACCTAACAGCCAACCCCTTCAGTCAGAATTAATGAGTGACCATATTTAGCTCCATTAGCAAACAGGACATCAATGTCTATCTCCTCTTACAGATGCAACAGATGGAATGCAACAAGGAATTCGTTCGCCACTCCCCATGGGCAGGCAGGGGCTCAGCCATCCCCAGGAAAGCAGGGCTCCATCACACGTCACAGTTACTTGGGAAGACAAACGTCATCACTCCAAACATCCCCCCTCTTCCTTCTTCTTCCCCAGCTTTATATGCTGAGCATGATGTTGTATGGTATGGAATATCCCCTTGGTCAGTTGGGGTCAGCTGTCCAGCCCTCCCGACTTCTTGTGCACCCCCAGCCCACTCGCTGGTGGGGTGGGAGGCAGAAAAGGCCTTGACCTTGTGTCAGCACAGCTCAGCAATAACCAAAACAGCCCTGTGTTACCAACGCTGTTTCCAGCACAAATCCAAAGCACAGCCCCATACAGCTACTACGAAGAAAATGAACTTAAAACGAGCCCAGGAGTTCCTACAATGCCATTCTGGAGAATAAAGAAATACTCCTACTACTCAAAGTCCCAAATTAGTATCATCCACATGACATTTCCTTCCCCCCTCCCATAATTTTGTATTACCTGTCTGCGTGGAAAGGGGAAATTCAAAGTAAACCCATCAAGAAAAGACTTAACTACCTCTAAGTCAGAAGTTCACACCTCCGAAATGTGTTGGGAGTTCCTGTATCGCCCTGGGCACGTGACAGAAGATGAGCAGAACATCTGCTTTGTGATTTCGTCAGGAGCTGGGCATTGAAATACCTTTAAAATCCGGATCTGTCGTGCCTCAGCTCTTACACAGAGGATCGTTTCTTCATGATCATTTACTTTCCTAAAGGATTATTAATTTTTTTGCAAAGTAGGCACACAAGAGGCATGTGGTGGCATATGCACTCACCTCCATTCAGAATCTGGTGTTCTGTGTTTATAGACAGATTTCTGGGTACACGCGTACTCAAATCTTTCTTTGTGTGTTTATGTGCACGTACAAACTCTCACGTCTATATCAATATATAGAAAAAGTATATATAGGGCACATCATATGATTTTTCAGAAAGCCTTATTTCCATGAGAAGCTACAGAGTACATTTTCACTCGGCAGTGACTCATCTTTCTAGCTCTTTTTTTTTTTTCTTACTGCTCAATCCAAGAAACTCTGACTAAGTCAGCTCTGCCACGTCCCAAGTGTAGCAGGGATTCCTCACAGTCCTTGATGCAAACAGAACTAGTAATTCTCCTCAGAAATAGCAAGAAATTGCTATTTGCGGGCTCATGCTTTACGCAATGATGACCTTGGCTGAGGCAACCCAAATGGAAAGGGCCGCAGCGCATGAAGTCAATGCCACTGTGGTAAATAAAGGCAGCGCCAGGAAGGCACAATTTCAACATCGCCTGGCAGATGAAGCATACTGGGCAGGGGCACTACGCGTATGAGCTATATTTTCTTAATAGCAGTCTGGGAACCTCATGGCACTATGTCATAGTGAGACAGTCCAGTTTTGTATCTCAGCCTGTTGTTTTTACTATTTTTTTAACATGCAGACCCTTGTAATGTTCTACACAGCCATCAGAAAGGACTGTAATAAAACCTTACAGCTACAGAGACAGGCTGGAAGCAGAATGACAGCTATTTGTCAATGGCTCAGGATAATGTAACTTCAGAGGATTACAAGTATTGACTGAAAAATATTAGAAATAAAAAATATGGAGAGCCCATTTCAGCACTTCAGCTTGACATTAAGAAATCATTGAGTGAGACAGGGTGCAGACCATGTTTTAGATTCACACATACCATTTTAGATAGTAACAGTCAAATTAGGTGCATGCCTACAGCCCATAAAGCCAATTACAGGTGACAAGGTTCCTACCGGCAGTCTTAACTCAATCAAAGTAAAACAAAACGTGGCTCAGACTCATCAAAAAGGCTAACCAACCTCACAGCAGCTTGCTCAGACCACTGATTTGTCAGGTGGATCTGTTGGGTTTTTGCCCTGTAAATGCTTAGACAGTATCCTGAGTTGCCAGAACCCGTGAAGTTGCCGTAGTTCTGGAGAACCCCAGGACGCAGATCGGCCTTTTTCCTGTGGACAGCCGATGCTCTTCCCAAGAGGGGATCCAAAATCTTGAGGCTAGCTCTGAGCCCTCACTACTCTCTAACATCCACCACAGCTGCATTTTAGCCACCATGAAGTAGCTATGGTCATTTCCTTGTTGGATATGAACACATTTTCATGACAGTTACATGTCCATCCCAGACCCACACGCGAGGTAAGAGCGGATCTCTCAATGACTTCGCCATAGCTTAGCTTAATGCTGGTGCCTGCCAAAGCTGGTTTTTCTCTCTGACTTTTTCCACATCTGTTTACTGCGTGGCTTCTTCGCCGAACAGGCTGTATACTCATTACCATACGAAATATTGTTTTATTGGAAGAGATATTATCTCAGAAGCACGCTCTAGGTACATAAGCTTACTGTTTCTCCCTGGATTCTCAGCTTTCTTTCATCAGGACAGTTTTGTTAAAATGATATTACCTCTCTTGGGCGTACTTCACAGGAGCTTTACAGTGATGATGAATAAAACAACTGTGGCGAGACTGCAATAAATTAATTGCACCATTTTATATGAGTAAGAGAATGGGCAGGAGACAGGAGACTGAAGCACAAATCTGACTATGACTTGGGATTCGTGGTTGAAAGACTGGTAAGAAAAAGAGAAAAGATGTCATAGAAAGAGTGGGAATGGGGTTTTGGGGAAAAGAACAAAACCAGCCCAGCACACTGTGGTTAAGAATAACAAACGTGGAGTCTCCCTTTCCATACGGCCAAGTACGTGGAAGAGCTGAATTTCTAATTTAGCAATTGCATTTTATGTTTTATGAGAAGCAGAAAGTTTTTATGAATCTGTGTCTCTGCCTTTTATTGGCTGGAAACTGATTGCCTAACTGTATTACAGGAGCCCTCCAAACATCAAAGGCTTTTTTGAGAGCCAATCTCTCTAGCTTTCGCCTCAAGGAGGATCTGAGTTGTAGCGCTGCTGCTACAGGTCACTACCTACACTGGCAATTTTAGCCATTCAGGTCTGTTGCAGCTCCCCATGGTGCTTTGTTAACACCAGTTTACTCTCAGTCTGTAGTGGGAAGGCTGATTTTTGCCCAGTTTAATAGAATATGTAACAAAATGGCCAATAAGCATGTGCAGGGTGGAATCAGAAATGCTCACAACAACTGAGTCCCCGGAGATGAGAGACAACGTGTGTTGAAACGCCGTGTCAGAGAGGTCGTACGGGATCACCTTCCTGCTGTGACATGCCAGTCAAGAAAAGCAGCCAAACAGAGTATGGAAGCAATCCTGAGAATCGAAGGTGAGCGTTGCTTAAAATATCAACACACAGACCTAATCCCACCATAAAATGTCGTGTTGTAGGTGCAGCCCCACATTGTCGTTACGACGCTTGCTCAGCACGCCGGGAAGTGCCTTTTGTACCCAGCTCTCCCCACCGCTGGCCTCGCTTCTCCTGGTGCCGGCAAACTGGATTGCCCGCAGCCTCTCCCCATCCCGGAAGGACCAGCAGGGAGTGCTGGGAGGAAATCTGGAGCAAAGTATTTGTTTGATATTGCCAAGTTTATTTACAGAGGGAGAGAAGCCGACTTGTCAGGCGCCATTACGTTGCCGAAAGGAAAACGCAGATCCCAAAAGAAATGTTGTCAGTGGATATTTGGCCAAGGGAGCATTTTGCACTGGGAAGTTCCTGGACATGACGTGACATGAAGTCCTGACTATATTTGTGCTGCAATTGTTTTGCAGTTGGGTTTCTGTTTTCCTGCGGTCCAAGAAGGCTTTTTAAAGGTCCCAGTAAGACGCTGTACTCCTACGTCCCCCTTTTCTGGGATTTATTTTTTTAGATTAACATGCCCATCCTGTGCTGTTGCTGTCTCTCATCTACTTCAGAAGAGGTAAGAAAGCAACTTCCCCTATTGCTGATAACTGCAGGAAGGACATAGAAGGGGAGGTGAAGGTGGTTTTGATGGTATTGTGGTGCGTACAAGACCTGTGATGGAGCTGCAGTGTGTAGCACAAGAACTGGCCCCTCTGCGCATGTGGCTGGGCTGAGAGGGACAGAGAGAGGGGCCAACGCGCCTCCCACGTCAGGGCAGTGACCGGGTGAGATTGCCCTGACTCTCAGCAGGAGGGATGGAGTCAGCAGAGCTGTGCCTCGTGTGCTGACCCAGCCCCGCTTCATCCCACCGGTGGGTTCCTTTCACGTCCCACCTACAACCACCCCCAGCTCCATCAGCCCCAGCTCCTGCAGCTCTGCAGAGGTTCTGTAATGCACTTGCAACGCAAGCTGGCCACTGCTCTTGCACAGAGCGGGCTGACCCTGCTCTGTGGGTCTGCACAAGGAACAAGGAGCAGTGAACGGTCCCGTGCTCTCCTGCCCTCCCAGCTCATTTCTAGCAGTTACACACTCACAGCATACAGCATTCCTAAGACCAATATCCTTGCTGATTGCTCACTGCTTTTCCAATCAAGGGGTAAAGCCAGCACTGCTATTATTAAGCTGCTGTCTATTAATGCACTGTCACAATCCAGCTTTTTCATCTGAGTATAACTACTATTTTAGACAGTTTGAGTTTTGTGTATAAAACCCTGAAACGCCACAGCTGTCAAGTGAACATGTAAAATTTTTCTGCAGGATCTGATCTGCAGTTCTCAGAATCAGACACTGTTCAGTATCTGAGCTGAACAGGCCTCAGTGCCAGGTAGGTAGGAATTAGCATCCTCAGCTTCCAATGAGAAAAACAAACCAAAAAGCAAACCAGAAATGTAGGCACTGAGAGGGTAGGAAAAGTCCTAATTTCTTGAACCTTTCTTTTTTTGATTTTTTAAAGACTTCCTGAACTGACTGGCAAATGGTTTTTCCAGCATTTCGTCCCGGGACAGGCTGGGAAGCGGGAGGTAGGATTTGGTGCAGGGAGTTATGAAGTGTGCGGTGTAGTGACGAGAGGCAGGTAACAACTTCTGGTGGTAATACCAGGGCATGTACTGGAGGCTAAAACCAGAAAAGGCATTGACCAAAGATCAGCGAGAGAGTGTGGTGCCAGCACACCGTCAGGCATCACCTGATAGATTACCTCTGATTGCTTCACAGGGCTCAGCGTCGCCTTTTCTCTAAGGTAGCCAAGCGTTAGAAAAGCGTTTGGATGTTGGCTCCGAAACAGACAGATGGGGAGCTGACAAGGTTTCTGCTGGTGGGGCTGCAAGAGATGTAGGGAAAGTTACAGACCCTGGTGGGAGAGGTGAGAGAAACCGGCACCGTGCCCTCCTCAGAACTTTCCAACTCCGAGTTTTAGCTGGATGTAGTTTTCCTTCCTTAGGGTCGCATGGTTCACACACTTTCTGAACGTGTGGTCCGGTGAATTATGACTCATGAGGTGGTCAGGTCCGGCCGAATGGCAGCTGGGTCCAACCCATCCGAACCCTCCTGCTTTCCTGCTCTGCTCAAGAGTCCCTTTTTGCTGCGGTGCAGCGTTTTCCTCTGGAGAATTATATATAGAGAAAACTGTTGTGTAAGGAAAGCTGATTCCTCCTCTGTTTAAAACAGACATCATAACTTACTTTCTCTTTCACAGCGGGAACCCCTTCCTGTAAATACAAGGCAGCCTTGTCGAAACATTGGTAATAAGATTTTAACTATTTTCTTTGGATGTTTCACCCCTTGCCCCTTTCTTTGTGGATAGTGGTTAAAGTGATAATTAGTAAATTCTGGTCCTCATCCAAAAATGCTCCAGCGCTGCAGCTGTACACAGATACACAAGAAAGGCGTGTACACAGATTGTCAGCACCCCTCCTTCTGACGTTGGTAGAAACGAAAAACAATGGTGCAGACCCCCTGCCAGAGACTGTAAACATGCAGTTACACACGAGTACGTTAACTGGTAATGACCTCACATTTATACAGCGCTTTTCATCCAGAAGAAACCTAACTGCTTTGCAAATTGCCAAGCGATTCTGAAAGTCACTGCAGGGCTGCTAACGGGTAGCCACTTCGGGACAATTTAGGACAGGAAGGGAAAAATCCTAAATTCAGCAGAAAAGAAGGAAATTTCAAGGGTCCCCCAAAATAGCTTGTTTACAAGAAGCGCAGGCTAAAAACGTGTCAAAGCTGCAGAATGTGCAATGGATTATTTACAGAAGGCACAGGGGATTATTTATATGACAAACTCCAGTGAAGATCAAAATAACATTGTATGAGCAAAAAGCATATAACAAATCAGGACATTTTCTCCAGCCCAAGGAGCTAGATGTGCTGACTTTACTGTACTGCGTTCGATGCAAAGGCTCGTTGGAAGGAGTGTGCAAGGACAGTTTCCATTTGTAATGCTAATTTAGTCATAAATTCTCCAACACAAGGCACAAGACAAGTCCAGCTCTGTGCCATTCCCTCATGTAAAATGTTTCCAAGGCTCCGAATAAATGAAGTTTTGATGGGAAAAATAAAAGGAACCAACTGAAAAAAATGGAACTTTGTGAAAAAAATTAAAAGCTAGTATTTTTCAGTTTGTGGGAGCTGCAGTTTGGATGAATTAAAGCACAATTTTCCTAAATGGGCCAACTCGCTGCAGCCCTCCCGAGGAGCCCGGGCCTCCCATCTTACTGGAGGGAAATGGGACATCACAGGAGGGGACAAGGGCCCAGGACAGCCACTCGCAGACTAAAAATAAGACAGCTGAAATACCCTTCCAATAAACCCTGATATGACCTGATCAGGACTCTTTTAAGCTTTTGATGAAATGCTTTATCTTTCAGTAAAGACAAAAACATCTAATGTTTTCCAGGATATATTTTTTTTTTTACTAAAAGGCTGATTTTCTCCAGAAAACAAGACTTTTCATTGGAATATTTTAATTTTCTTAAAAAATACACGATTCTGTCAAAGACCAGTCCCAGTCATTTCGTGGGAAGGGAGCCAAGAACTAGAGCCGAAGAGGGTAAGCTATAGGATCAATAATCAGCTCAGACTTCTCTTTAATTTTTCCTAAAATTAGTTCTATGTAATAAACTTCAGAGTAGTCTAACGAAGTATTTATTTGTTCATCAACTCTACTTTAAATAACTTTTATAGAACTAGATGGAATTTGATAGAAAGTTATTTTTCCTTCTCTCATACTGTTATAAATCTGAAGGAACTTCTTGATCTTCTGTGGCACCCTAGAGAACAGATTCTTCATTTCTATTTATCATTAGGATCCATCACTTTATTGGAAAAAACCCATGTTCCCTCCCTGCTCCTCCCCTCTCCTTTTCTTTTTTTTTAGGAAAGTTAGACATTTAAAAGCAAAACAGAGAAGCAAAGCAAAGCTCACTCAGCATTAATTTGGCAACAGGGAAACTTACTAAAACAGATTTTATTGTTTAAAACTGAGACCGAAGTTTTCCTTCTATAAAAAACCAAACCTCTCTGACATTTGTTGGAAATACTGCAAGCAAATGGATCATGTATTCCATTGCGCAGGAGATGCAATTAGATTTCTGCAGGTTTGTAAAACAAACTATGGTCTAGGAGTGCTGTCATGGAACCAGCAGTCTGGTTTCCAGTTGGATAACTGAGCTTTTAATTAGGGCTCCAGTGGTGCAACTGCTTTGCAATTTCTAAAGCTGCCTAAGGGATTTGAATGTCAAATTCTGATTAAAATTACTGTGAACTGAGCATGCTCTAAGAGGATTTGAAACTTTTGGCCTATATATTCCCTTTGTATAAGAAGGAAGGATTTGCTTAGTGGAGAAAAACTTTAATCTACTGGAGGTATGAAAAATTACTGAACAAGATCCTCTGCTACTGTAAATCAGCATATTTTATCCAATTTCAGTGGAACCAAGATGATTTTTAGCCACAATGCATAGGATCCATGGCCATTTTTTTCACCCTGGCAATGGAAGAGCCTTGTGGAGCCCACGTAATCCACATCTCCATACCGAGGGGTGCTTCGCCTTCCCTCTGAAGCACCTGGCGTAGCAGTATCCTACTCTGTGTGTTGCAGAGGTTTTCACTGGGATCCAGTCTCGGAGCTGATAGCAGATTATGTGCTTCTGCTAACTACGGAGAGTTGTTTGTCTGTATGGCATTTCCAGAGTCTCACAGGGAGCGAGATGAATGATTACATAGTTAATTCACATTTCAAACTAAAAAGTTATTGTAATTTTTCTTATACTTTGGGAATAATTAATATGGACTGGTTTAAACCATTTCAATGTCCTCCCCGCTCCTGCACCAAATGGTTTTGTTAGAAACTTGCTCGAATCTATCCGTCCTTTTGTAAAGCTGTGATTACAGTTAGCATAAGAACTCCCAAAGCCAAATTAGAAGGGTCTGCAGCTGATCACAGCATCTAAGTCAGGGTCCCATGCTCATTTCCAAGTTTTCACTCTCCCTCACCACCTCCCGACCCTCTGGTTGATTTATTCTATTGCTAACCCTGAAATTCCTTTGGGTTTTTAATTTCCTCAGGGGTCTTCAATAAGGAGGGGATCCTCACCATGAAGCTGGTGAACGTACATGCCATTGACACTCTGTTCTCTGATATTGCCAACACCTTCAACAAGCAGCACGACGATCATTCTGCCATGGTAAAGGGTGCCCAAATGCTGAAAGAGATTTCCGGCTGCGCTCCCACTGCTACTCTTACAGCCTGCCTAGAGACTGTGCAGCAGGAGCACGGTACGCGGGTGAAAGCTAAGAAGAGATCGAGGCCAGCGTTCAAATAGTCAGGCCCACGTGAATTCACAGCACTGTCATAGGTGCTGCTGTGTCACAGTACCTGTGTCTGGAGCCTCCTGAGGGCCCCCATCACTGCTACTTCACATGCTGTATGACACAGTATAGCTAGATTCCCGATTTCATGGGAATCCTGGCCGTTTTTATAGCTTGGTTCTACTTTATGGTACAATATGTTTCCAGCTGAGCTGACTGATGTTGAAAACACGCGTCGGGAGTTTTCTCTTTCCCAGTGCTACTTCACGTGGTTCTGCCTCCATCCGTGCCCTGTGACGTCCGCCTTTGCGATAACGCAGAACCAGCACCGAAACTTGGGGGGCAGAAAAGCCACAATTCGGTGGACCTGATCAGGAGAACAATGGGGTGTCTCACGGAAGATTAGGATGGATTTGCAATACGCTTTTCAGAAAAGGCTCACGCAATACCCTACGCTTTTCACTAAATGAACAAACAGAAAAGATATTTCAAATGTAGCCAGGTGGAAAGACTATTGATTTCATGGAGAGAAGGCAGAGCAGCTGAATCGGGGATGATCTGGGCCCTGTGTGCTTAAGGAAGGCCTTAAGGAAGTTACATGAGTCTGTTGGGTTGCTACTGGCCAATGCCTCTGTTACACAGCACATGCAGGCAGGGCAGCAACAGCGATAAGGAGACTGGAAAGCAGCTCATTGTACGGATGCTTGTCAGAGTCAGTCACTGGAGAGCTATTGCTTCACGTGTTTAGTTTAGCAGAAACAAAGGTGTTCAGAGATCCCTTTGTTGGACTCCAACCAGATGCGAGTCACAGGATAGATGTTGTTTTGTCTTTTCAGGTGCCCACGAGGTGCAGGTGCACATGGAGGGCTATAGCTTTTCGCTCACTGTAAAGGAGAAGAAGGTGCCTGACAAACTGAAGCAGATCCAGCAGCAGGTGGGGGAGCTGAGTGGTTCCACAAAGCATGTCCTTGCTAGAAAAACTAGACTCCAGGAAATGGTCTGCTCAGTGCTCCAGAGCCAGACTCAGCTGGAAGAGAGGATCAAAACCGAAAACCCGGAGTACCTGGACCAGGTACGGCTAGAAGGTAATCTGCGAGAGAACATCCAAAAAATCAGGCTGGCCAAGGAGCTCTCAGAGCAGTACGAGGAAGCTGCCAGGAGTGTGCTGATGGAAATGGCCCAACTAGCTGGCTTGATGCTGGAAGGGGCTCCCGGAATAGAGACTGAATAGATGGTTATAACGTGCCCATGCATGCAGAGCAACAGCTCAGAGCACACCTGGGGGGTGTAGTGACTTGGTAGTGTCAGTAAATAGTACTCTGCAGGTGGCTTATGGGTAGCTCAGATTCTCAGATCTGTTTTGTGAAATTATGGACAGAAAAATGCATCTGGAAAAAAGGATTTTGATTTTCACTTGAACCATGAACACGGGTGGACAGAAAATGACCTTTCTTATCTAGTGTGTGGTCATCCTTTCTGCATTAATGTGGGGAAACCCACAGAGTCACTGACCAAAATAAAGGCATTCGCACTGGAGATTGGTAACATTTCCATCACGACTGAGTAGGTGATGTGGCTGTAGTGGAAGGGTATTTAGGGTGGCCCACGATGAGTCCAAAACCAGGGGGTCAAATCCCCCATCCCTGAGCGGGTGTCTGTGGCACCTGGGAGCAGGGGAGCGAAGGCAGTGGTCGCTGTGTCGTTGTGTCTGTGTCCTGCAGGCAGGATGGGATGGCTAGGCTAGGATCGATAGCCACATTCTAAAGAAAAGTAAGCTTTTTCCCAAGCTTGCAACAGGGTAAATCAAGTGTTCAGACTGAAGGCCAGAAACTTTCCCTAAAGCTTTACAAATGCATTCCTTGCTGCTTAATATAGCTACAGGTAATCATTTGACACATGGCTTGTAGCACATTCCCGTCCTTCCGTGCCATGACTGGAAATCGTGAACCTGTGCTTGCTGCAGTGGCACGGTGAGGTGACCTGGCAGCCCGGCCAGCGCTGGCAGGTCTGAGGGAAGTAAAGCAAAGGGCAGCAGGAGCTGTTGGAGATTAAGACTCATTACAGGGACTGGGGGGAGAGAAGCTGGCAGGAGTCCTGTGCTTCAGAGCAAAGGCATTGACACAGGAGGGGCAGTTGGAGGAGAAAATACCTGGACCAAGATTTTAGGGAAGAATGAAATAAACTGGGAAATCAGGCCTGTGAGCTTCCCACGCAGTGCCATCAGCACTCTCTATGAATAGCAGAAAGAAACCTCTTCTTCAGACACCCTGCAAAACCTGGGACGACTGCTGTGAAATAATGACAAGCCTGGTAAGCTGTGGGCTGTGACACAGCCTTTGGGGACCAGCTGGATAACCCTGACACGCTCCGGATGCCCAGCGTGAAAGCCCGGTTTGGAGCAGGGACTGGGCAAATGGGGAGGGTCGGCTGGTTTTGCAATGCTGGACCTGATTGCCAGTCACAAAACTTATTGAATTCATCACATTTTTTAAGGGTGAGGGAAAGAATAGAAACCACGAGTGAAATCCTACCCAGCACCACAAATAACTACAAAGGGAGCTCAACCTCTGGGTTTTTAGGCTGTCTCTGCTCTACCCACTATTAGTGTTTTAAGTCCTTTTTCTGTTTGCCTCGGCTTATCCCCAAAATATGTCAGAAATTCCCAGGAGACTTTTCTGCCCTTAAATGGCCCTGTGCTTCCTTCATGCCTCCCTCTGCTCACGCACCCACAGGCCCAGTGGGCAGCATGTTTCTTTGCTCTCCGTCAGCCTCTCCCTGTAACTACCCATTAGCCTCTGTCTTGCCAGAAATACAAACTGTTCAGACATTTCCTTTAGGAGCTTCAGTTTGCCCATTTGCGAGGCACGTCTTTCACATGAAGTTATCAACTCAGCAAAGAAATCTGTCACTTCACTCTAAATGAAAGCAAGTGCCACTGCGTTCACATCAGGTAGAGCATTTGGTCTCCCCTTTGCTTCCCAGCCCAAGAGTTTCTCTCCAGGCATATATTTATTTCTATTCACTTAGTTTGCTAAGGAATTTGGGGAAAAGCTTCATTGTCACAGGCATTTCCTGCCACTCTCCTGATAACGTGTTGCAAACTACAGCAATGCTTCCAGTAGGTCCTTGGGAAATCATTTCTCATTGACAGTTTTAGCAGTTGGGTTCTTCACTCTACCTCCAAGTTTTTGGAGTGCCAGCTTTTCCAAAACCTATTATCTCTGCCATTGCTGGTGGAAGAAACAACCCAGATCTCTTATCACAAGAATCACTGGGTTCCCCTTCTGCGCGAGACAGCCGTGGTCACCGTATGGTCCTTACCAGGACTGGGACCAACGTCCCAGAACAGGGGTGAGTGGACAACCATATGAAGGGTCAAGTTTCCTACATACTCTGTGTGTGGTAACAGTGAGACGTAGATAACACCGCGTAATCGTGAATCCTGGCATCACAGGTATTATTTCCTACACATCTGAGGAGCTAACGGTGCTACAACTCCAGCTCAGCTTTCCTGGAGTTTGCAGTGTATTGAATGGAACGTATGCAATCTATATTAGCCTTACACGTCCGGGAAATCTCATATAGACTTGGGCTGCTATTGTTACACTCAGACACACCGCAAACCTCATAATGCCTGTGGTTGATCCAGTCCAGTGCACTCAGACGTGTACATTTCCAAGTAGCCCTTAGACATTTTGGAATGCACAGCATTCTTCTGCTGCCATTTCCCAGGCGAGAGAGCTCGCTCACCTGAGGAGCCTGTGACCCTGACCCATCTCAGCCAGGCCCTCAGCTACCCTGAAACCAAGCTGACAGTCAGGTGGACTTACTCTAGCTATTGGAAATGTTAAAATGGAAAGTTTATTCATCCCTTTGGATTATTAAAAACAAAAATCTGGTTTGTAAAAATTAAATGTTTTGTGAATAGAAGGATTTAAAAAAATGTTTGTTTCATTTATAAAAAAACCCCAAGGTTCAAGTTTTGTGCTTGCAGACCAGTTCATGTCTGAGACAAATTTTGCATCCCTAAAAGTACTGGGAAGTAGAACTGGCTGCAGGTCTGGGAGATTTTAATCTGAGCATCTCTGCTGAAGGCACGTTAATGTCATTGCCTTTGCACATAAGCATTTGTTAATCAGAGTAAAGGTTGCAGATATCTGACCCATGACAGAATTGCTTTCTTCCCTAATGTCCATGAACTGCAGTAGCAAGAAGATGGATTTGGGAGCTAAATACTAGCCTGGAGTTTGGAAATTGGGGTTCTTGCCTCTATTTCTTTTTCTGCATTCCTTGCGATACATATAGTCCTTCTCCCACCTGTAAAATGCAAGTGCTTTCATGGGAGTCTTGTGAAGAGAAATAATAGGCTAAAACCTCAGGACGTCCTCAAGTATTGTTGTAACATAGGAATGGATGCCCTGAAAACCTCAGGTGGCCAGACAGAAGGAGCTCTTGCGACAACAGAGCCGCAGGAAGCTCCTTTGGTTCAAATAAACACTCCAAAGCCAGTTGCTTAGACACCCTATGGAAAACCTGCAAAACAAGGGTGGAAACCTCGTGAGCTACTCACTCTCTTCAGGTTAGAAATCGGAAATTCTGCTTCACAGTGTTAACAGCTCTTCTCCTCATGACCATGACTCAGGAGTGCAGAGTTAGCAGCAGAAAAAAATAATAAAATAGAGAAAGTGAAGATGGGCAACCCTATCCAGAAAAGGTTTTGAGTTTGAGAAGGTGTTCAGGGGTGCACTTCAGCATAAACCTTGGAGCCTGAGGCATGACACAAAGCCTCCCTGCTGAAAACCTACACTGGCTTTTTCCTTATCACATTTGCCTTTTATTTTTTAAGCACTCTAGGATCATGTTGCTGGCCTGTGTCTGGAGCAGAAGGTGGGACCTCCATTCCTGCTTAGTCTTTCTAGGAAAAAGGGCACTGTATAAAAACATTTGGATCCTTAATTGGCCTCATTAAAGAGGCTGGCCATCTGGACCTCACTCATTCTAATTAGTCATCAATAGGGCGGTGATTTGGTCATTAAAAAAAAAAAAAAAGCCACCTCCACTCTCTTAGCCCTGCCGTTACACACAGTTATTACACACAAAGCTGTCTGCTCTCAGGCTGGAGCGGGTGGATGTGTTCTCACTCAGCAGCCATCCACCCTGGTGTTTGCAGGCCAACAGCTTGTTTCTTGGCAGGGCCACTTAACCTAAGCCTGTAAGCTTGCGGCAGTCTGGAAAGGATGGAGCTAAATATGGCAAAGAAACCAGGAGCATGTGATTACCCCACCCTTCACTTGTAAGTCAGCCTGGTATCCACGCTTCCAAATGTCATTACTGTGCAGAAAACCTTGGATAACGCAGGAAGAAGGGTTCCAGTCATTGCTGAAGCACCTTTAAAATTTTGGGGCTATTAACTGATACCCCCTTCTTTCCAAGCAATTTCCCTTTGGTCACTATTACTTGCTCCTCATGCCAGGACAGGTCAGGGGAAGTGGAGGTTGATGGACTGAATGACTTCTGCTGCTTCATTTAGGATTTCCAGATTCACATGTTCCATTTACTGCTTTTGACTCACCCAGTTCATATCCAGGTAGACTCATCGGGACACTTCTCTGAGGTGGAGCCTCCCCGTATTTGTCCATCCTGAAACAGGAGAAACCAAAACAATTACGTAAACTAAAAAAAACAGGTGGGTCAATGAGAACAAGTAAGAGAGCTTTAAGCATAACATGCAAAAATCAGTTCATTCAGCACTGATGATGCATCAGTGGATAAATCAGTTGTGGGTGGTCTTTAAAGCTGAGGAACCTCCAAGGTAAACTTCCCAAAATTACCACATCGGTCCCAAACCTATCACAACTTCTGTGCCTCTAAAAATGTCATCTTCCTTCTCCCATCCCAAATGAAGTTCCTCATTGCTGTTCTTGGGCAGTCTATATCCTAAAAATCATGTATTTAGGGCATGCATCTGAAAATATTGATGTAATATATGCACAGTCCCCCCGTAAGCAGGTGAAGAGAATCGTATTGACTGGTTAAGAGGAAAACTCAGTGTCATTGGTTTGTGCAGCTCACCATGGGACTTGCTGAGCCCAAGCTGCAATGACCCGGTTGGGTCCAGTTTGCTGAAATTAGTGACAGCCGGATCCAAACCTGTAGTTTGGTTACACGAAAAGCTGGAGGAAGGCTGTTGCATGAAGAGAAAGCTGGCTTAGCCAACAGACATATTTTACAGTTTATCTGTGTTGAGGAAAAATACCCCTCAAAACTAGTTTTTATTGGGCCAACAAAGGCCCTGGGTTGCTAGACACCTTATTAATAATATGCTGCAGGAGGGGGATGCCGTGCTTTATAAAGATTTATTCATAGTCATTATTATTTTCACAGAAGCTTTAATGTGCAGTAAAAGACCTATAAAGACAAGCAACCAAAGGAACTCATCGATTTCACGCTGATCTGCACTAAAAAAATACCAGCCTTTTTTTTTTTTTTTCAAATAATAATAAAACAAAGAGCTTTCAGGAGCAGCAACAGCAGAAGGCTAATGTAAAGTGATATATTTGAGACCCAGGAGTATGGTGTAACTTACTCTTGCCTCCGCGGCCTGTTTATTGTGTTTGTCTGGTTGCCCTGGGAACCAGCTCACGCCGTTTCACTTATTTTATAATGTTCCTGTAAACGTTAGGTAGGGCCGGGATTTATTATACACTGTCAACACCTAAAATGGAACGCGCCGCTTAGAGTCGTTTATTTGGCAAGACGCCTTTCCATGCTCCCTTAAAGAAAAAAAAAAAAGTCTTTCTTGCACAGATATGTGTGTGGGTGTGCATGTGTGTAGGTGTGCATCCCTCTCCAAATAAACAAACCCCGCGTGCTTTCCAGCAGGCTCTGCTGGGTGATGGTTGATGCTGGGTGGTACAAGCGCTGGGCTGAGGGAAGGTCTGAGCAGCCGGTGACCTGCCACTGGGTGGGATCCATGACTCACGTTATTTGCGTGAGGTGAATATTTAGGGGATGGGGAAGGCATGTTTACCAGGAGTGTTTGTTATCCCTAAAGAAGCAGTGTGATCCTGTTTCTTCTGTCCCCAAAGACCTCTGTTAATTGGGAGCGGTGAATCATCAGAATTATTAGGGCTGGAGCGAGCTGCTTTCCCCTCCTCTCCTCCACCAGTCCCTCAGCATGACGGAGCACATTTCCTTGCAGACTGGTGGGTGTGAGGCTTAGTTTTTAATTTGCCTTTTTTTTTTTTTTTGCTTTGGGTGGTACTTCTTAGACTAACACATGGTGTTTAACCGCGAAGAATATTAACCTTTTAAATGCTCGAGAACTACTGCAGTTGGCATCCCAACTCCTCGAAATGTGGGTTTCTCAATCTCCCCATCCTTTGCTTATTCCTGCTCTGAACTGCAGCCTTAACTCTCCTTCCCAATTCCCGGAGCCGGGGGTCTCTCCCACTTTACACAGGAGCACATGTCTCCTTGAGTGCCCTTTGCAGTGCCAAGTGCCCTGTCTCCACCAGCTCTTCTTTCCCTTGCCCCCGGACAAGATGGATTTACGCAATATTCAGTATGGCTGCAAATACCTCTCTTGCCCAAAAAAAAGCTCACTTCACATTTGTACTCAGCTCAGCTCCTGTGATTTGCCTCTCTTACGAGGGGGTTTGGATGCAGCAGTGAGTGGGGACTGCTCCAGGTACAAATACAGGCTGGGCGAAGAGACGAGGTGGGTCAACTGATGGGTAAAATCCAAGAAAAGTGTCTTTGTTCCTGCCCAGGTTTGGGGCTGGTCCTGCCTCCCACTGACCAGGAATGATCCCTCCTGGGCATGAAGCCTTTCCCCACTGAACAGCTCCAAGCCCGAGGAAACCAGCCAGCACCCAGAGCATTAAACACGTTGGGATTAGCCAGCGCCCTGAGACTGAAGGTACAGAAGACGGAGCACCTCCGAAAGGTTTAAGAATGCGAATGGGAAAAGGCAGAGCCTGGGAGAGAAGGGTTGGTGACAGCAGACAGTGTTTAGGGAAAACAGTCAGAGGAGAAAAGCTGGACTTGAGGGTGCAAGGCTGCATAGTGTGAATTTTCCTTTCAACTGGAATGAGTTAGGCATGATGAATTTGCTTAGGAAATATTATAGATTAGGATTTCTATTTCCTGTGTGATGCTGAGAAATTTAAATCTTAATTCCCCACTTCATCTGACTGTGAGGCAAAACCAGAGCAAAGCATAATTCATTCATATTTGCAAGGTGACCTGAGATCCTTGACGGGAGACTTCATAGCAGGAGACGCTTGAGCACAGTTTGTACATGATTTGTGTGAAGGCACGTCAATAAATAGGACTTTATTGTTTTGTTTCAGGCATGAAGATGGGTAGAAAATAGACTTTTCTTGTTTTTCTTTCTGATAGATACTTTGCGAGAAAGCCTGTGCTGTGCACAGGGGTCTGTTTTATCCTGAGACCTGTGTGCATGTGAATCAACGCTTGGAGTACGTAGCAGCAACAGCCCCTCCAGAGGCGTTTACCTGAACCACATTCAATATAAACATGCACATACCCTCACCTTTCCCAATTTTAGGAAATATTTCCGAACGTAATAAGTATGTGTTTCAACTTTTTTAAAAGAGAAATGCCACCGCTAAAAAGAAATTGTAATGACAAAATACCTTTTTAATGACCTTAAAATGGAACGCATATGACAGTGACAAGAGTAACTTAGCGAAATCGCAGCTGCTGCTTTTAATTGCCTCCTAATTTGCTCTTGGGTACTGGTAATTGGAACAATTTGCCTACAGAAACCTGTGAGGTCTCAGACACTAATTGATTTTGTCTTGCTTAATCAACCCCGCAAAAAACAGAGCCTATTTCACTGTCTGTTTTTAAGCTTAGCGCTGTTATTGTGTGACACACCGGGCAGAAAACGTACCCACCCACCCGCACAAATCATACACTGACCAAACTTGGATCCTGGGGCTGAGTCAGCTCCTTGCAAGGAAAGCTGAAGCACCTCTGTTTGGTGCTGTGGTCCTGAAAAAGACCTCGAATGGGATGGCACCGCATTGCTATACATATTAAATACAAAAAGGTGATGCTTGAAGTTTATTCCAACTCAAGACGTCCTAAAAAACATGATGTTTGCAAGCATTTGTCCTTCTTGTGCTTGGAGACCAGCTGAATTTTAATGGAAAAATAAGCTATGCCTCATGTGCAGCAAAAGAGAATAAATCATATAATGGGCTATTTAAATTTCTTTTGAAAAATAATTCAGGTTCCCAATGTTATGATTTAAGGAGGCTCTGTTATTCTATTTCAGCATAATTTATTATGTTATTATCTTGTACAGAAAAATAGCGGAAGAGACATCTCACAAAATGCTGGTGTACCTTGTAATAAGGTCACTCTTTGTGAACAGAGACCATCGCCAGTGCCTGACATCATGTTACGAAACGCTTCAGATGCAGTTTTTGAACCATGTGAGGGTCGGTGATGCTCAGAGGCCAGCTTCACTACCTGATTAAACTGCATTTCTCCACTTCCCTCATGCAAACCAGACACAGCTTCTGGCTCAGCACTATGCATTTCCTCTGCTGCGTCCTTCGACTTTACCCAGGCTTGGGTGAGGGACTAGTGCTGTGGCTTCTAGACAATTTTCCCTCCCTCCCCTCTCTGCCATCCCAAATACGGACTGGCAGAGATAAGCCCCGAGGTACCTTTTCCTTGTTTTCCCACTCCAGCGCCCAGTAGCATTCAGAGGCACACACGGGGAACCTCGGTGAGCATCGGTGCATCTGACTGCATCTGCACTGACAGCAGGGTTGGTTTATATTCTCTCTGATCCCCACCAAACCCAGACCTTTAAAGCTGTTGCAGTGCAAGAATCCCTTCGGAAAAGTCAAGTTGATGCTTGAAAATCCCCCATCGTCTCTATCGCTTTTTAGACTACCTCATTTAACAAATTCTTTATTGTTTCACTTAAATCAGGTGTAAGTATTCCTATGCACTAAGCAGTATTCTCAAGGTGCTTTTCCTCGACGAGATCAGCTCGACTGGCAGTATGCCCTTTCCGTAAGCACATTTCATGGGTCATTCCTGACTGATGCCTTTGCTGACTTGAAGTCAATGAGGAGAATCCCCCCATCAAAGAAAGCAGATGCATGTTTGCTGCACCAAGGCTGAACGCCACCACCCCTCCATTCCTGACTATTGTGAATTTCCATTGGCCCTTACCCACATTTTTTAAGAGGAAGTAGATTGTGAGTCTGTAAAGATTTATAGTTCCATTCTAAAATATCTATCATCTTAAACACAGCACTGCTGCTGACATCCACTGAACTGCCACAGGTAGACTGGTAAAGTACTTAAAAAAAAAGACATTACAATATATCCAGATATGTTTCAAGAACTTTTGTCGGGCATGGACGAACTTGGAGACATATTTCATAAAAACTGCTATTTACATTTCAGCTATACACTTTCGCTCTTTATGTCCTTTTCCACTGCTCCGCATTGCCAAGGTTTTTGCATAAATAGAAATTTTCCCCGTCGGCTCCCCCGCCGGAGCCCTGCCGCGGAGCCCGCGGGGCTGCGTGTGACATCACCGCTTGTCCTCAGAAACACCGCCGCCGCGCCTCTGAAGATTTGACCTCAGGTGTTGGGTTTTTTGGTATAACCATTATTGAAAACACAGCGGTCGAGATTTACTGGCTGGTAAGAGTTTATAATGATCAGAGATTAAGGGTGGGACTTTCAAAACAGTGTAAGCCTTGAGCGCAGTCGAATTTGTACTCCATTACCCAGCAGCTTTTCAAAGCTCCACCCTAAATCTGTATGAAATTATTCTAGCGGCAAGGAAAGTATATTTACCTAATGTCAAATATTAAACATTACTGCCCATTAAAATATAGGGCTTCATTATATTTGGCCTGGTGCAGATGTGCAGGAGAGAAGGAGTAATTATCTTTTCCCTAGCTATGTACCTAGGCAGAGGAGTTGTCACTAATTTTTGGTGTCTGCCTGTGGGTAACGAGCGTCTACTTTTTGCAGCCCGTGGGGAAGCGCGTTACATCTGCAGGCCGTAATTGCTTCTGAGAACCAGGGCCTTCATAACGCGAGTAAGCCGCGTTGACCATGCGAAAAAACGATGCATCCAAGCTTGTGGGCACTTTGGAAAGCAGAGGCCAAAATAACTCACTCGCTGTCACGCAGCAAACTGCTGGCAGCCTCGGGAGAGGAACACAGACCTCTTTATTCCCAGCCCCTTGTGCCTGCTACACCATCATCCCTCGGCTCCTGTAAGCTGGCCGTTGTCTGCGAGGGTGCACCTCTTTCTTTTGTCCCGTTTTGTAGGCTGCCTTGGGCCGTCAGAAGCAAAATCCCTGAAAGAGGAAGAGCTCCTGGAAAACCCTGCAGTGCCCAGGTGACAAAGGAAAAACCAAACCCTGCCGATATTTGCTCTGGAGGGCCGTGCGTGACCAGAGTGTGGGAACTTGGCATCGCTCCATTTGCTGGGGACATTAGAGGCTAGGTGACAAATCTGGCCTGCGGACGGCAAAGCGAGCCACCTTCACTCTGGATTTCGCTGACGGAGCGAGTCTTGTGAAAGCAAAGGAGAGAAAAACCTGCCCAGCCCAGCTCTGGCCCCGCAGCTCGCAGGGTCAAGGCGCATTGTGCACGGGGAGTCCCCATGCAGCGAGACATGAAAACCCCATGCTGTCACTGCTTCTTATTCAGCGTGCTCAGTGACACAGAAACGCTTTTCCCCTAAACTCGCTGAAAAGCTGCAGTGAATTTAGCTGAAAGTGCAAATTACTTTTGTAACAATGAGGGATGAGCTTCTATTTCTCGGTCTAGGTTTTCTTCCCATCTCTTTCCTCCTGACTCCTCTCTGCTTCTTTCCTAACACAGACACCCTTAGAGAGGGTAGGAGAGACCCCACGTGTCTGAAGTGCTCAAGCTCTCAGTCCTGCTGCCCAGGAGTTTGCAAAATAGCAGAAAATCACCCAATTTAGGAGCAAAACATGAACTGAAGCTCCCAAAGTTAAGGGCTAGAGGAGGACAAGCTTGCTACGCTGTTGGATGAAAGCACTAATAAAGGAAAAGTATTGGAGACATGCAAATTGTGAAAACATTAATCCCACACCTTCCACTTCATACTTCTGCCCTTTTCTTGACAGAGTAACTTAAACCCCACGTGGCTGTACAATCGTGCACTTAAAAAAGTGACGAATGACAGTGTTTGAAGAACCTGTTGGCTGTTTCACCCACATGCCACTGTTGGAAGCAAGAAAATATTAGCATAAAGCAAAAATACAGTGGTCTGTACGAAGTGCAGGGGATTACCAGGCCTTTACCTTGCAAAGCCTCATAAAAACTCTCCTTCCCATAAATACTGCTTTCAGTGCATTGTACAGAGGAATGCCTCCCTCCGTGCTCATCCAGACCAAACCTCCAGTGGAGTTTGCTGACCAGGGTTGGAGCATTTTGCCTGGATAAGGACGAGTAACGTCAAAGTAAGGCCATTACTGAAAGAAGAAACGATGGGATATAGTGATACAGAAACAAGGACGCTACTAAGATTAATGGCCTTGAGGCTTTGCTGTCCTTAGTGAATACACCCAGTTCATTGCCAGGAAGTGTCCTAGTCATCACCAGTAGAGCATTTCACATTGGGTATTCTCAGGGAATGCTGGAGCAACACTTCTATCATGCCACTAGTAGCACCAACTGAGCAAGAGATCTTCATCCTAAAGATGAGGAGCAGTGTTACGGCAGTCCTGCTCAGGACTGTTTTCCTTTTTGTTCCCAGCAGCCTGCAGCGCTCTGGGCAGGGCAGCAGTAGTGTAGGGCTAACACACTGCTCCTTGTTCGTGAGACTTGGGGAAAAAGAAACACAGAGGAATCACTACATAGAGAAGATAAAGTCTTATTTTCTAAACCCAAAACAGGCATTCAGCACTGAATGAAGGCATGATCCATTCTGTTGTTTCCTTCGGAAATGGACCCTTAAAATAAAGTGAACGCATCCCTTCTTATAGTCAGGGGCTCCCAGCAGATAAGTTGTAATAAAAGATAAACGGGAGTTTTTACCCCACAAGTACAATTGTTTGTCGCCCCCTACTGCTCTCCCAGCTTGCTGGCAGAAGTGTTTAAAATTGCTTCCAAGGTATTTTTGCTGTTTGGTTGGATTAAGAAATCTCCCTCAGAGGAGCAGAGCAGAGCTGAGGGAGTTTCTAACCATGGCAGACCCTTGAAGCCTCACCACCTACATCTCACTTGGAGGCACCAAGACCAGGCTGGGTGAAATCCTGTCTGGCTTAAGGCTTTCTTTTTTTGAGGGTTGTCTCATAGAATGGCAGAACATGCGAAAAATTCCCAAAAAATATATCCAGGGGAAAGTATTGGCCAACCACTTCACCCAAGACCAACACAGTTTGGTTTAAAAGTTGTCTAAGTATTCCAAAGCCATCTTCTCTAATAAACTCCCTGGAGCTGGTTTTAGAAGAGGGGATATTCTGGTGTCTTTTCAGTGATGTGTATTTTACTATAGTGACAGTCAGCCATGTACTATAACCTTCTTTACCAGGAAAACCGCAAAGGTTGTAATTGCATCGTCATCATAGACTTGAAAATGGTTTCAGGTCTTGCTTTCTCTGCCCACATATGATAGGGAGCAAGAAAGGAAAATTACTCTTTTATATAGAATGACTTTGGACAGTATTAGTAGACAATATATGGGTGAAAACTAAATTAAAGGGATCAGTTCTGAATGCCTTGGCCTTTTGAGTTTTAAAATGAGATTACTGACACTGCTTTAATAAATATTTCTCCTTCCTCACTCCTTTTTCTTTAAGGGAGAGGGGGCGAAGGGGAAGGGAGATGGGGGGATTGAATACTGCAGAAAAAGGATGGCGATTAGATAACAGTCGGCAGCACGGATGGCGTCTTGTTACTGCTCATTTCAGAGGTGCCAAAACTACATGGGACATCGTCATTATTATGGCTCAAAGTTGGCTAAGGTCACCCCGGTTCATCTGTTTTATACATTGGTAGCCTTCTACTTATTACTTGCCAAACAAACCTTTTTATTTTTGCACACGTTTATGTTGATTTTGTGGTTTCTGAAATTGGATTCTGTCTCCTACGGGCCTGAGTTTCCACGGCAACTACGGACCTTATCTGCTGCTGCTGTTTGGCAGACAGACAACAAGGCCTTTCAGTTTACTTCTCCAATTTTTTTAAAATATTATTTTCTTTAAAAACCTTTTTCTTCTTCATCATGTTCCTTTTTTTTTTTCTTCCCTTTTTATTATTTTTACTTTTCCCAACCCCTGTCATTTAAAAATCACATAATTAATTGAGCACATCCTGTGCCACACGGGGCTGCCACGACTTTGAAGTCCCAATAGATCATTTTATGGAGCCATGGGTACCATTTTTTCCAACGCAGCACCAGGCGCCAGTGCGAGGTCTTGTGGAATTTAGCATATCCTACTCCAGGTATGATAAAGAAACCTTGGCACCTTCTGTTTGTTTTTACTAATTTCCTTTCCAAACTGCCTTTTCAATATAGAGGAAAGACCTCGGGACTTAAAGTTTGTTATTTTCTCTCCAAAGTTAGTCCCTGTTCCCCCTGCCTCCCTCCCTCTCCTTCCTTTAAACCAGACTGAACTGCTTCTTCGCTTGGTGGTAAGTTTTCTTTTTTTCTTTTCTTTTCTTCAGGAAAGTGTGGTCTGATTTAGCATCATGTAGCTTGGAGCTGTTACTGATCCTATAGCAGCAGCGAAACCAGCTGAGGGAAAAAGACCCTGACAGGCTCTATTAACCCTTAAAAACAATAAATGATCTCATCACCTTCTCAAATACAGAAGAAGAAATAATAATACAATAATTTACTTCAGTGAAGGAACAAGTCTTTTGGGGATTGATACTGAAATCTACCCTGAAAGACACTGTTGCTGGCATTAACGAAGAAGGGCAGCTTTTTTCCTAAGCTGAAAATAAACGGCAATGTCACTCAGCATTAAAAAAGGAGAAGACGCAGACACAGCCGTAGCTGGCCATATACATACACACATGTGAAGAACAGAGAAAGGAAGGCAGAAGGTGAGCGGAAAGATGCTAAATCAGGTGTACAATAGTTCTAACACAAGGAATCTGTGCAGCAGCACTACTGTGCATCCTGCATTTGAAATGCAGGGCTGTAAAATTCCTTGAAACCTCTTCAAAACAGAGTCAGGAACTTCTGAAGATGTGTTTAAAACTGCCAGTTGTCATGTATTTTTACCATCTTTTGAAAAGACAAACATGAACACTTGAGGTGCTTCGCAGCAAGAAGAAAATTTAGAATTAATCCCTGCAGGATTATTATCTTCTCTCTAGAAAGATGGGTGTCCTGTCTCCCAGAAAATAATAGAAAATTAGATCTTTTGTATGGGCACTTCAAGCCAACTTCTGACATCTGATGGGAAATCACATTTCTGCTTTTGTAGTCCATAAAATGATTTTTAAATCCTGTAGAAAAAAATATCTTATGTTTAACAAAATTTTGAACAGTTTTAAAATGATTTCTGGGCATATTTATATTTCATTTTTACAGAGCTACATTTATTTCATGGCTACTTGGGGTCTTATTCAAAATCCCATGTTGTAAATGAAACGATTTCCATTGATTCCAATGGGCTTTGGCTTAAACAGTTAAGAAACTTTCCATGAGAGTAAAAATGGGAAACAATTCATTACAAAATCCCAGAGGTTAATTTTAAAAGCCTATATAGGAGACGTTGTTCTCTGTTAAAGTCTGCGGGACAAACCCCAGTATACTCCGTCGTCCTGTGCCTGCAGATTCTTACACGTCTGTTCACTTTGGTCTAGGTGAAAAGGCAGGCAAACGCTCATTCTGTCTCTGCCTACATTCAAATACTTTTCAAAATTGCCTCCACAGGAAAACAGGCTAATTGGACTGTAATTAATAGTGGGTATCTCCCGCTATTCATAGTCCTCTTAAAAACAACTGTTATTTATAGTGAATATTTCATTAGGCCATTAACATATTTTTATCAATTACTGTGTCATACTGGGTATCTTAGAAGTGTTTTACTGTTGCTTATACCAGTTTTCTGCCTTCCTCACTCCTTTCTCCCTTGTGATTGCTCTGCCCTTCTGGAAAACTCACACATTCCTTATAACTGAAGAATGTCATGAACTTTATAATCCTGCAAATCTGAATCCTTCCTCATTTAGTATATACATACAATTACCGCCCTAACTCGCTGCACCATAGCTATTTTTCTAATTGCTAAAATCTCCATGCATGATTCATGGTTACAGGAGTAGAAACTTTAACCATTAACAGACCTGTGCCTCCAAGACACCACCACCTCTTGGATGGAGGCAACGGACAAATAATGTGCTTTGTGCTGCTCAGGACCCAGGTTCAGCAAATATAGGACAGATTTCCCCCTTGCAGAGACCAAAGAAACTCCTTTTAAACTGTTCTCTGTGTGTGTGTAAGCTACAGGTGCTAGAGCAGAGCAAACTAAAACTCAGAGTAGAGCAAACCAAAGTTCAGTATTAGAGGTTTCCTCCAAAGAAGCCACACCAAGCGTTGGGTGAAGTTGGCATTGCAGTCTATGATTTTGGGACATGTTTTTAAGGAAGACTAGGGTTTTACCCCAGAATGTGGTCAGCATTCCCACCTCCCTTCCTCTAACAGCTGATAGGCAGAATCTGGGTTCCTGACCCAGCCAAGGAATAGTTATATTCCATTAGTCACTATAGAGGTAAAATGCTTTGGGAATCTTTCATTTGGGATTAAAGGCACCACACAATTCTGAAACAATGACACCATCATTAGTGAGTTACTCTGATACGGTTCCTGTACACAAGGCTGTAGACATGTAGAGCCCCAGACCCTAAACTCTTGGGGCTCTGCAGAAGTTTTGCCACTGATTTAACAGAGCCGGTGCTCCAAGCATTAGCACTGAAGGAAGTGTGTTGAAGGAAGATGCAGACTTGGAGAGCAGCTATATTCAGCTTAGACATTTATAGACAGTAGACTGACTGGTCAGTCAATTATTCTCTGGAATTTTGTGGACTCCAGGCAAGTCAGCTCAAGATATATGAACCTATCAATTTCAGTAATAAAACTCCATAAATCTGTCCTATATTTGGACTTACAGCAAAACCTGAAAGTTGGTGAATTTCAAATCATTTGGGGTGACGTTACAAGCAATTACCCACCAGCTACCTACCACGGTCTGAACAAGACAGAATGTGAAAAGTAAATCTGTGTATGCGTGTGCAAGTAGTGAGCTCATTAAAATAGCCATTGGGTTTTTATGATAATTTCTTTGACTACAGAACTTAGACACTGCAAACTTACACATTTTTTTCCTGTGAGATGCAAAGCAGACAATGAAGTTGTCTGTGTACGAGACTGGTTTTGTTTAACCTTGGTCTTCTCAATTTACTTTCACTGCCACTGCCCTCTGGATATTTTTATGGAAGTAAAGGAAAATGCTCCTTTTATGTATTAGAGCTATGCATGTGGGTGACTCATTTGGCAATATTAATAAGAAGTAGATTCAGTTGTATTTTGAAATCTCCCCCAAAATTATTGTAGTGAAAGAGAAAAATCGTCAAATTGCATAATGAGAGCGTTTATTGCATCGGGTGCGTTTTACCTTTCATATGGCATTTCTAATTTTGCAGAATAACAAGGTTAAATAAAATTTAAAAAAAGCAAACCCCACAGTACGATTTGCAAACAGGACTTGTCGAAGGGAAAGCCAGGCTGGGGATATCCTTGTCACAGAGATGTAGGGGCAGTTCCTACCTGGGAGGATTATGAACTCTGCAGTCTAAGACACGCTTTGTTGCAGGGTGATAATACCATATCGTGCCCCACGGCGTGACCCTTCCTTGAGCGGCCTGGCTCCTTTCTGCACTGACCGTGGATGGATCCTGTAGCAATAGTGAAATTGCCTGACTTTTACAGGGGAAATATGGAGTCAGAAACAGCCCGTTTATCAAGAGTTTCTGCTTTTGGTCTCTGTCAGCATAGTGATAGATGTGATAATTCTGTCTTGAGCAGCTAGATCAGAGGCTCTGGCTTGCTATAGGATTTTTACAAAGGCTTTATGCTCTAAGGTCTTCCACGTGCTGGAGCCATTTTCTTCCACATAATACTACCATTCTAAAAAATAATACTAAAATGAAAAAAAAGTGAGGGAGAAGAAGGAAGGTCACCAATAGTGTTCACAACTGTAGGCCAAATACAATGAATAATTTCTAGGAAAAATCCTCAAACTCCACTATCTTGGCCCTCCACTTTTTCAGTTCAGCCACTGATTTAGGAAATTCATTGTTTAACCCAGCCTAGCAGGTAGTTTTAACACGCCGATGAAAATAAAGGATGCTATCCTGGTGAAAGCTACATACAAGATAACTGAAGCACAATGCGCCTGAGGCTGAATTCTAGCACATTCCCCAAACGTTGTCTCTTAGAATAGAGCTATGTTAGACCTTTTGCTAACATTGCCTTTCTACAGCAGCACACCATCTCATCTTGCTCCAGTGTAGCATTTCTCAAGGCTGGAAGCATCCAGCCTTAACTTTCCCTGTTGTCTGTGGCTGTGCAAAACGGCAATATGAGTTAGTGTTGCTATTTGTTAACTCTTGCCTTGAACCAGTCTACGTGTATATTCACAAATAAGTCCCTAATAATTAAATTCTTCAGGTTTTGATCTTGCTCACAGGAGCAGAGTAATTTTTGTTCCCTTATGGATTAGATTATCCTGAAAGGTTACGAGTCAAGCCTTCCCATTTTCTCAGATATGATTCTTCCAGACCTTGGGACTGATAGGGCCCTGCACAGCACCAGGTCTATGTTTTCTCTGTAAATACAGCCTACAAAATTTCAACAAGTCAGCCCTTGTGTGCCACACCGAGAGATTGATGACAAACCACATTATTTTTCCCCTCCATATAACTGCCCACAATTACAACGGTACTCTCTCAAAACACTGGTTTGTTTTTGTCCACGGAGGAAGGAGCACAAGCACGGCCTGATATCTCGGTGTAGAGCTGGCGGCAACAGTGAGCAGCATTATTTGTGGAAAATGCCCTTTTCTTCCCCCTTTTTTCCTATTCACGACAAAATATTGGATCTGATTCTGCCACATGTGCTTATGCAAAGCCAGTAACTCATCAGCAGAGGTTATCTCCATACCAAGCTAAAGAAAGGAGGGGATAAAGACTTTGCAAGTCTTGTTTGGTTGTCTGTTCTGCTCCTGCAATGGTGAGGTCGCAACGAAATCAAAGCAGCCGGTGAAATCAGGGTGATTAGTGTTTCCTGTACATTAGGTCTGTAAGATGGTTTTGTCTTTTAACCAAAGCTGCATATTTTCTGCTTCTTTTGTGTGTGAAGCCAACTGACCTGGCATGCTGGTGCAATTCTGTTCGTTTGTAGAACACTACTAATATACAAATGATCAGAGTTATAAAATGTCAGGTCTGAATAATTTGCAAAATTAAATAATTCAGTAAATAAAAGGCTCTGTCTCCTGAAAGATGGATATTTGCCTGGAGAAGTGAGACTGTGTGGTGATAGTCATCCCGTCGTCCCTTCTGAACCTAATATTCAACTCCCTCACTTTTGGTCTGACATTCCTCCTGCAGTTAGGTTGTATCTCTGTAGACATAATAAGACAGCAGCACTGGGAAAACACTGATTGTTGGGTGCTCTGATAGTATTTCCAGAAATACTGCTGTCCTCCAGATAACTGAATTCCCAGACTCAACTGCAAACTTCTGAGCAGGGGCAGCACCTGAAAAGCAAGTCGTCTTACTTTCAAGTGAAAAACGCTTAGAGCATCAAACATATGTCAAAATCACTAATTTGTCATGAGGCTGCTACAGGCTTGTATCATCAATCATCTTGACACACTGTACTTGAAATGGTGCTGAAAAGATACAAGTCATTTACTCAAAAATGTTTTCTTTATCTGCGTGCACCCTTAAAAACTTCCATGGGAGCACTGAAATCTTTGCACTCCCTATTCATTGTTTACAAGATGTGTTTAACTTTTGTAGTTTGTATATGAACTGAGAATGACTGAGTCTTTCTTCATTCAGTGGCACTTTTATTCGAAACACGGATGTGCAGCATGTTTCTGAGTGATAAAGAACCTACTTGTGTTAACTTTACCCCTTTAAACTTTAAATATTTTCTGCTAATTCCAGTCTTTTGATGGTCCATTTATTTATTTATTTGTGCTTTCTAGCTAAATTGTGGCATTCCAAGGGGCACAGATCATTCAGAGTCCTGTAGATGAGAAATAAAGGGCTGAATTCTTCAGCTATGACACATAAATTAGCAATATTTAGCCATCTCTAGAAAAACAGAGATTCCAATGAGACCAATTTCATCAATCCAATTTTTAGGCACCACATATGTGATTTCTACAGCTTCTGTATAAATTTTTTATGTGTATTAATCTCATAGGCATACCGTACCCTAATGTTTCTCAACAACTTCTGTGAGACTATTCTGGCTTCTAACGCTTATGTAGCTCTAGCAAAGATGCACAAACTCCTAAAAGAACAGTCTGAAATTCCTCAGAAATTATAAACTGTCTCCACACCGGTTGTTTGAAGCTAAATAGATCTGAAATTTTAATTCTTCCTTGAAATTTTAGGCCCAAGATAATTAAAATCTGGAAAATGAAATAACATCTTGAGATTTCAGTTCCAGATGAACCAGAAATAGAACACCAACTTCAAACTTCTGTGTGATTTTCTTGAATCTCAAAGCAAATTGGAGAGTAAGACCTTATAACGGAAATGCTAATGTTCATTCCCAAAATCTAAGAAAATTTTAATTCTAGAGAAATACTAAAAATCCAACACTTGGTTGTAGAAGCACAACAAATGTCATCAGCAACTCAACTTACATGCGAATTAAGTTTTTCACAGTTTCTTCTGCAGGGGAAGGGGAAGCATTTTACAGAAGTTTTGGCAATGAAGCAGGATAAAGACTATTGGGCTGATGCCTCAAGTAACTCTGAAAATCCCACCAGTTTCCATGCAATTCCTGACACCTCTGTGGAAAGTCTGCACAGCTTAATCCTGGGAGCTACAACCCTGCTCCCGAGCTGTGCTGGAAAGGACTTCAGGATGAAGTTAACAGAAGTGGAAACCCTCTGTAGTGAACTCAGTAATCCTTTTGCGTTTGTAGCAAAGACGTATACGTTTCATTTGATTATTTTTTGGGTTGTTTGCTTCAACAACTCGTCAGTTCAGAGTGTCCTGATCAGTAAGACCATCTGTAGGCAGTTTGGGAGACTTCTGCATAGATGACAGGTCTCAAGTTGTGGCCTTGCAGGAGTGCTGAGTTGGAATACTGAGGTGAAAATAAGGGGAAGAGCCTACATTGTATTTCTTTTCCTTTTCTTTTTTTTTTTTAAAAAAAAAGGAAAAAGGCAGAAAGAGCAATAAAGCAAAAGGCATTTCCTAAAGGTAGCCATTAAATCATTCAACACGCTGGTCCCTCGAGAGCAGAGAGGTTCCTCTTTCCTTTCCAAAATAGGTTTTTACTAACCATTTCTCATCTAATGCTCAGTGTCTTCACCTGGCTCTCTCTGGGCATTGACTCAGACTTCATCCAGCAGAACAGCACCACAGCTCTCTCTGAGATGGGCCTTGGCCCATATATCACTTTCAAAAAATTTTTCAATGGGTCCCCAATGATGTTGACCAAGGGCTCTGTTTTGCTCGTGATAATGTGCTAATGCTCCAAGACCTGGCATAAATTTTCTCTACGCATCATCATTTGTCAAAGTCACAACATGGGGCTGGAAACTGAAAAAAACTAAAAACCCAAAACCCTAACAAAAAAAGGTAGGAAGAGCTAGAAAACGGGTCTTGCTTTTATTCTTCCCTCCCATGTGACTCTCCCCTCCTCCTCTCCCCCTTCTCCTTTTCTCCTAATCTCTAAAACATCTGATTGTACAGAAATACTAAATAAAGGGTTTCATCTCTCCCTCCCATGTACGCTTGTGCGTGTGCATGTGTGCAAGTGCTTGCTGGACATTGTTATAATTGGAAATTCAGAATTCATTAAGGCAGCCTTTGCCACTTTTGGTTGGGAAAATGCTTTGGGAGAGTTGGTCATCTGCTGCTCATTCCCATTAAAGTTGTCATTTGGGCTGATAAAATCAGATGGAAAAACATGATTGTATCAAAAGGGCCTAATGGCTGATGGGATTTGTTTATAATCATCTCTGAGGGAACAATCCCACAGACCACATCAAAATGTTCTCTAGAGCTTGTTTCAAACGAAATGAAAGGACATCATGATAGAGAAAATCAAACTTATTTCAATGGTTTATTTCTCCTCCCTTTCTTTTTTTCAAATTTATTTTTGCCCCCCATCTCCTTGCCCCACTGTCATCCCCTTGAGTTGCTGATAAAACGGTTCTATTTAAAACACCTCATGAGAACAAATGGACTTGGACGTTTAGCTGGTGTTGGTGCTCCAGAATGCCAAGACAGACAAAATGCATGTTGCTAATGGCGCTGATAATTCCTGGTTGGTGGAGCCCTTGAGGTCCAGAAAGTGAGTTGTGATGGCATTTGAGTCCTTTTCCCTTCCTTGTGTTTTTATGTTACTAGTTAAAAGAACATAATAGGTAGATCGGTGGACAAGAAAGAAAATAGGGTGGTTTCTCCAGCAGCATTTGAAGTCGATTGGATCTACCGGGAAGAGCCGCATCTCCCGACCTGACATTTTATTCACTGTCACACAGCCAGGTCTTAGCTAGAGACAGATGACAGCAGGTAGAAACTGAAGGGAAAACATGTATAAATTGAAGCAGTGAAACCCACAGAGCATCACCAGAGACGCTCAGCGTCCTGCTGCTACTTTTCATTCAGTTATTACTAAATGCATTAGCAGACAATGACAAAAAGGACTTTCAAGCCCTTCCAAGCAATTCTCCCCGGTGTATTCCCTGTGCAGCACTCGCTTGCATAAGCAATGCTGCTAAAGCCAAGGCGAGCGGTAATGCAAAGGTGAGAGCAGTATCACAGTCACAGATTTTGTGCCATTTTGGGCGGCAGAATCCAGCCTGCAACATCTTGCAGAAAATCCGACTATACAAGATAATTTAAACCATTAGTAGATAGGCTTTGCAGTATCTGCTATCCACTGCTGGATTCCCTAAACCAGCGAAAGAGCCTGGAAACGCTAAGAGGGTTAGAGTTAGCAGCCATTAAACCTCTCCTTTGTTTCTTTCTGTCATTTGATATATAGCTCTTTTGCCATTAAATATTACATTAAATGCTGATCGGTCTCTCTGCATTGAAGTGGCACTGTTCCCGTTTCCAGCTCTCTAACAGGCACCAACGCTTTATCATCGCTATACCCTTACAGACTGTATCTTAAATCATGGCATGAAATCGAGCCCGGTGCCGTGACTGCTGTCTGTGCGTGAGCCACATCAGCAGCTGGCAGCGCTCCCGAGCCCTGGCATCCTTCCTCAGCAGCCTCAAGTCCAATTAGGCTTCACCTCAGGTAACTCTTCAAAAGAAAACTCTAATAATCGTAATGTGATGGGCGACATGTCAGGAAAAAGAAAATAACAGCCTTAAATCCGGTATTAACCTGCAGTGGAAAACAAGCCATGGGGTTATTTCCATGAGAAATCTTGGAAGGCATACAATGGGTGGAGAGGGGGAGGGCACACCAGGACGGGATATGAAAGGAAAGGGTCCTTGGCCAAGGTCTGCTCCTAACTGAATGCTCATGGGCCGGGTTTTGGGTTTCATACCTCTGCTGACAATTTGCTATGCTTGGTATCAGGAAGATTAGAAGGGAAATGTTTACGGGGTCTTTCCCTGAAGAGGAGAAGGAGCTACACGATGCTGTAATAACTTTCCTGGGGATTTTTTCTCCCTGTTTTGGGTACAGATTCCCCTTGTCACTGGGCCTGATCCTGCCATGCTTTTGGGTTTCTCTACACCCCATTAAGCCCCAGGAGTTGGTGTTGGGACTTGTGGAGGATGATGAGCCATAGTGATGTCCAGCATCACTGTTTGGGTACCGCTGCTCTCCTTGCAAAAAGGATCCAGAGAGAATGAAACCTCAGAAGATGGAAATGCAGAGAAGGAGGGGGGGGGTCGCTGTGACAACCCATCCTCCTGCATGGCATCTCCACCAGCTCTGCAGCACTGTGAGTGCTGGGATGGGGGAAGCGGCTTGGCTGACACCAGCTACCCCGTCCACCCATCCCTATCCTCACACACACAGCAGCACCCGTCAGTAATCACTCCACTGTAATGGATGGGATTTATTCCATGTAACACCAGTGGAAACTGGACTGGAATTAGTCCTCATCTGATGAGTGTTTAACTAGCTCTTCATTAAGTATGCTTTCTATAAACCGATCGCAAGGAAAAAAGAAAAGATACTGGAATTACTCTGAGGAAACTGTGGAATCCTTGGAGGCCAAATAAAACTTCATATAATACCTCTTTTTTATATGAGAAGAGAATAATGTCTTGAAACTAATTATATCAAGTCATATAATTACACTTACACAGTAAATTAAATACTTATTGTTAGCACAGATGAGGTTGTATGCAATTAAAGCTTCCAAAATCGTATTTAGTTAAAAAAATTTCCCGTTCATGTATTTTACTTTTCAAGTGGATTTTATTACTATGTATAACTATGACTGTTTAACGTACAAATTGTTTGGGATTCAGGTTTTGATGTAGTGCAAACCCAGCAGTTTCAAAGTTCTGAAGAATGCTGAACTCCAGGGAGACCTGCAGTAAACTAACATACCTGTGCAAAGAAAAATCTGTATTTTCAGAGATTGGTATAAAAATAGATGCTGACTAATGGCTTGTTTATCCAAGAACAATTTGTTTTATCTTACTGGGGTTCTTTATTTCACTGTGTATATTTGGCCTCCCTGTGTCATTTCCCTCACAATTTCATCACATAGAGGTGGCAATACAATATTTGATGTAGCAATGACTCTAGTCAATAAGTTGAAAGCACAGATAAATTATTCAGAGATAGATTGCCCAGAGATACTGAGCAAAATTTTCATGCTGGGGCTGAAAGGGAAGAATTGCTTCTGTTTATTGGCTTTAGACACCGAAATACTGTGAACTAAAAAAACTGGGTTGAAATTGCCATGATCATTAAAAATAATTAAGCCAATTGTAGGAAACTCAGCAAAATACTGCATTTGAAATATGGATACATGCTCCTGAATATATATTGACTACATATTTTCTTCAGACAGTGTTTACTGATGATTTCTGATATTTCAATCAGACTTGGAGTGCACATATTTTTCATTGTAGCATCTGATCCCGCACATATGCATATATTTTAGCACAGCTCTGTAACTAGTAACTCCAGCTAATTATTTGCTTAAAGTTAAGCATGAGCTTAAGTACTAGGCTGCATTGGCGCTTACATGGACATTCCCAGCAGTATAATATTCCGAATCCCTCCTGTGATTACTGTTCCCCATAATGGGAACCCCAATATTACTAAGGACTTTGGCAATCTTGGCCAATGTCAACAGAATGGGAGGTGCTATTTCATTAATTTCCCCTGACTAGGGACAAAAATAACTTCATATATTTCTTGGTGTTGAGTTTCAACCTCCAGGAGAACAATTTTCTTAAAAAGTAAAGAAATTGGTTACATTATACTCCAGTTGGTTACATTAGACTGTAATTTCACAAGGCATCAGTGATTCCAGAGACTGATTTTTGACAAGGAAAAAAATGACCACACATTTGCTAGCATCAATAGTCACCTTTCCTCATGCATAAAGCATATGAACACATTTTTGGCTGTCAGTATTTGAACAACAGAAAATGGGAAGGAAGAAGCATAGACATGTTTTAACTTTCTGACAAATGGTTTTGATGAACGGGGATCCCCGCTCTGGCTAAAGAGTGAGGACAGAAAAATGGGTCCCCGTGGTGCAGGGCAAGATCTCCTCTAATAACAGAATGAGTGAGCAAATCAGGGGAACCACAACTTTCCTACTGTGTGAGAGACCACAAATAATGGAAGACAAACAGATATGAGAAGGAGCAATTCATTTTCCGTGCCCATTAAGTTTTCCAGGTAGAACTGGGTGTCAATGTATTTATGATTTGGTCTCTCATATCTCTTCAGCTCTTCCTTAAAGCAGACTGAAGCTGGATTTGGGGTTTCGGTCCATTTTCTAGTGCACTTAGCCTGTGTTTGATGAGGGGCTAAAATGAACTCCTGTAAATCACTCTGCAGCCATGTAAAGCAGGGCTCCGTTATAAATTTGTGGCAACCCAAATGGTTAAAATCTCAGTATAATAAAGGCCATGTGCTCAACTCCTGAACCATTGCAACAAATGGCTTCCAATTTTTTTTACATTTTATTCTTGTGAATTTTTTATGCTGTGCTATCAGTAATAACACAGCACAATCACATATTTGAAACTGGTATTAATAATTCTGCAGCCACTAAACACCAGAAAACCCCCTTCTCCTCTCTTTATTGGCACCCTTGATTTTTATGAGCGTATTGCTTAAAATAAGGGAGTGCAGGGAGTTGCCATGTTGTGAAAGACCAGGTGCCCATCTGTTTCAAAATAATTCTTATGGCTATAGTTAAGTTTTAAACGCTTTACAATCATGTGGTGTTGAATATAAGCAAATCCATTATTCAGTGTGACAACATATGAGCAACTGCACTGACAGAGCGCTAACACAGCCCTCCTGGATAATCCCCACAACTCCTGTGCCTCCCCGTCTGCAGCCATCAGAGGTTCCTCTTCCATCATCTAACCCAAAGAGGATGCCCAGGGGAACGTGAAAGCCCCCATAACCCACTGGGCTTTTTATGGGTATACCTGGTTTTACTCCCTGCCCACCACTTTGCTGCGATGGTAAAGCTGTTCAACACAAAAGGTGACCTGAGTATTGGCTCTATAAAGGATGCAGGAGAACAGCAGAGTGAGAGGGGGGAAATGGATTAATTAGCTTTTCCTAAGGGTCCTCTGACAGGGTTGATCATCCTATGGGTTCACCTTTTTCCTCCGCACCCTCTATCCATGCGATCTCCCTGTGCGATAGAGAGGAGGGCAGTGTCAAGAGCTGTATCTCACAGCTTACATGAGTCTGGACAGAGAGGGATGCTGAGTGGGTTTCTTCTGGTCCTGAAGGATGGGGACAAAGTCTGTCCCTATCCCATGTGGGTCAAAGCTCACCAAAATCCTTTGCTGAATATGGACTGCCACCCATAAAGTGCCAAAGCAACGCAGATTTAGCCCCTAGGTGGGTTCAGGTCTGCATTTGAAGGACAGCGTAGACGATGCCCTGTGTGCCTTTTCCATGGTGCGTGTATATAAATATATATATGGATGTATTAAAAAGGAAGCCTGTGGCAGAGGGAAGAATTAAAAACAGGTCTCTCAAATCCCAAGTTAACCTTTACCACTGGATTATTTTTTCTCTCTTGTGTGAATACTGCCTCTGCATACTGTATACCAATATGAAAGAGATTTAGTGGAGAAATAACCTCAGGCACAATAATACATGTGTGCATGTGCGTACGTATATATAAATATATATATTCTCAATATCAGCCTGAGAAAGCATTGCCTCATAAAAAGTCTCTGAACACTCAGTAAATTCTGGGCCAGATTTCAACTCATGTTCCTGAGATAAGGACCAGAGGGAGGAGGAAGAAAAAGACAGCAGCAATCCTTTTATCCTTCTGGCCACATATGGTAGGTCTATTTCTTTCAGCAGATGTGAATAAAAATAGATATATTTACAATTGCAGTTGGATACAGAATTGAGCACAAGCGAACACAGAGCAGCCGTTTTCATCGATGCTAATACCATAATAGTCTGGATTACGCAGTGCGCTGTTGCTATAATAACATTCGTTTGCTGTCAGCGCTCCTGTGTAAAAACAAATTAGCTGGATGATTAATGAATATCAAAACCAGCATGTGGATATGTGGATTCTCCTCTGTGATGCTTCAGCCCAGTGTGAAATCTGCTGCCGCGAGAGCTGTCTCTGCTGTTTGCATTGCAGAGTGTCTCCGCTGCAGATGTGGGTGTCACTGACAAAGGTGGTTTCTAACCACAGCATCTCTCCAGGTTTTTGTTTTTTGGGTTTTTTTTTAAATATATAAGAGAAAACACTGAGAGTCCAGAAATAGGTGTTGGGGTGAGAAATGTCTCCTTTAAGTTGAATTTGACCTCCACCTGTTCAGCATCCCTGAGGACAGCTTTATGGAGAAGGGCCCTACTGCAAACCCTCCAACAAGCAATCAGGCAAGCACCTGAATTAGGAAAGAAGGTGGTAAGTGCTGAGGATCACCTTGGTGCTTTGAGGGCCTACAAGAAAGCTGGGGGGGGAACTTTTCCCAAGGGCAGGGAGTGACAGGACAAGGGTAACAGGTTTAAATGGAAAGAGGGAGATTTAGACTGGACATCAGGAAGGAATCCTTCCTGGAGAGGGTGGGGAGCACTGGGACAGGTTCCCAGAGAAGCTGTGGATGCCCCATCCCTGGCAGTGTCCAAGGCCAGGCTGGATGAGGCTTGGAGCAACCTGGTCTGGTGGAAGGTGTCCCTGCCCATGGCACGGGGTGGCACTGGGGAGGCTGTAAGGTCCCTTCCAACCTAAACCACTCTATGATTGTATGTTTTGGATGGATTTTTGGGGGGATAATTTGGGTTCACTGCAAATGAAACTATTTTAAGCAGCTGGAATAGTTTGGATATGCCAATAGCACCAAAGGGACAGTGACATGTAACACTGCATTGTCCTGATCTGGCACTTCCCCGAGAGAAAACCAGTAGCATGCAATGTTAGTAGCCTGGGTGGAAAATCCGGTTCTGATAGAGGCACAAGGCCAGGTGATAAAGGTACGTTTATTCTGATCTTAGAGCCGGCACAAACACCAGCAGACATTGCAATTCTTACAGGACCTAGTTAAACAACACTTCTGCAGCAGGGAAGGGTAAAACACGGTGTACTGTCACAGCAGTACTATTTCCAGTGATTTAGTGTGTGCAGAATGACTCAATAAAAGATTACCATCAGTAAGTAAACTTATGGTCCCATGCAGTGGTTGAAGAGATTAATTCCAAGTTCCTCCAAATATATAATACAATTTTATGTTAAATGCTTAGCATTACAACTTACCAAATATCCGACTGTGCAGTACACTGGATATAATGGGGGACAGAATTTGGGTTCTAAGAGTCTCAGCTTGACAGTCATGTTCTTTCCCATGTACCTGTATTTCTACAACTCTCCAACCCCCATTCTCTGTTTCATGACAACTCTACCACAACTCTTTAATGCACAGACTTCAGCACAAACTGTTAAGTGCTCTGTTACACAATGGGATGCTGAAACCTTGTGCTGTACAAATGAGAATTGGTGTCCTTTGTCTTGGTGACAGGAGTTCTGAAACTCAGAGGGTAATAGAGATATTTGTGCTAAGACGCAGCTGTGACGTCTGTCAAATACACACATGCACACACTGATGTGTATTTTCCTTCTTAATGAAATACTCCAAAAAAGCCCATAGCCAAGGAGCAGTCACAGAAAGCAGGCATCTGCTCCCTTCTCCTCGTCCCCACCTCGATTGTATTTTCTTTTTTAAACTTCTACCTTTTTTACTACTTCCTAGATCACATACCTGAACGGAATCAGAGTGAAATCTGACCACAGAGAACTGGCATCTGTCATCAAAATATACCTCCAGAGATTGCCTGTTTGTTTTTCTTGCTGTACATATGTGGGCTGCAGCATTGTGGGTATTTTAAACCTGGGGTTTTTTTTTGCTTTCGAATACCCACCTATCTCTTTCAGGGCTGTTTTAGATGCTACTGCATAGGAACTCCATGGCAAAGAGTGTTCCTTGCTAAGGGGCATCAGGCAGCGGTCCTTCAGGGTCTTTAGCATTTATGTAGTTAAATGTGTTTTTTATAGTATATACACACACACACATGCACATCAAGTAGTTATATAATATAAAAAGGCTTTTTTTCTCATATCCCCACAGTGTGCAATAGGACTCCACATATAGCACACCAAAAAAATAAAAAAAAAATCTAAAAAAAAAGTCCAAACACTGCCAAAATCTACATTTTCATTTGGCAAACTAGTTAAATCTATTCATAATCTGGTGCCTGAATCAAGTTTCAGACCAGACTAGACTGCCTTGGCTCCTGGTTTTTGTTGCTCGACCTGTCTCTGACTGAATTTAGCTATGATGTTACATCTTTAGCTGTAGAAAATTTCTAATAATGGTAGACTGTTTTATTTTGCCACTGGAGGGTACAAGTTCCAGCATTTCCGTACTGAAGTCCAATTGGAGCCAGTTTCGGACTTTTTTTTGGACAGAAACCTTCCTTGTTGCTTTTCACTGTTTTCTTTTTGCCTGGTTGGTTTTATTTTTTTGTAATTTTAATAATGTTCACTCTCACAGCTTTCAGAAGGCGGAATAAAAACACAGCAAATCCGCAGTGAAATGTGCGGTGTCGAAAATCCCTGTTTTAACAAGTCACCTGCCTCGCCGCTCGCTTCAGCAGCAGGCACTCCCCTTGTGTCCCCCCCGGCAGCTCCATCGGCTGATGAGGAGGAGGATGGAGCCGCGGTTTCTGGCAGGTCGCTCAGGGCTAGTCTCCTCCTTAGGAGGCCATAGCTCAGAATGTGATTTAGGTGGTGTGGAAACGAGCGTTAATTGGAACAAGATTAATCACTGCCTCTGGGCACGGGCAATATGGCCAGCATTAGCAAGAGCCAATTACAAATCCAAAAGGGGATGCACAACGAGCGGTTGGAAAGAAGTGCGCTATTTCAGTCCCTGGTCACTGTTCTTATCAATGTCAAGCGATGCAGCTCCACCAAAACCACGAAGCTGCTGTTATATGCCCCCCAGGATCTCAGCTGACGTGTTGCTATGCCTGTTGTGAAATACCTGTTCACCCCAGGAGGTTGTTTCTTAAAGCCTTTTATTCCCAAGGTGCGAGAAGGAAGGTAGGACCATGCCGTGAGCGGTTGGGTTGGGACTGGAGGGAGTTGACCCTCCGCGTGGGCAGCAGAAACCTTTGAGGGCATCTCAGAGTCTCAGTGGTGTCTCTCACTGCGACTCCTGTCTGACTTTCCCTGAAATAATCCAGTTCAGATTTTCTGTAAAACCTGCTGCTTGATGGAACAGGAAATCTTTACAGTTTTATATAATGCTAATAGGCCACCAGAAATGTTGGCTATAGCAATAACCCTACAGAGAGAATTAAGGAGGTGGACAGGGTTCTCATTTTAGGTACACAGACATGAACCAGGGTGATTTCATGGGCTGTGGTAAATTAATCCAGTTTGGGTTAGGCAACAACATGATCCTCAGTAAGACTAGAAAGGAGCAGAATTTCAGGATTGTTTGGGGAAACAAAATTCCCCTAATTTTAGTTTAAGCATTTTAAGCATACGTGAGGCAATGAAAGTGGTTTTGAATCGAGTTATAAAATCTGAGTTGTAAAAAGGACCATAGGATGAGGTCAAAGCACATGTTACCTCGGTTTTATACCTTTGTTTTGAATCAAGAAGTAGGGACTAGGAGGAGTCAACCTGAGTGAAAAAGAGGTTTCACCTCCGGGTTTTCTGTCAGCAACCAGAGGGAAGGTAGACTCCATAATCAGAGGGTAGATAGTTCATCTGCCACACTTAAGCACAAATACGGCTTGTAGAAACAAGAGCAGGGAATGCTGGTGCAGATTTATAGGATTCTACGATTCCAGCACATCTGCGTTGTTAGTGTACAGCAGAAATGTGCAGTTAGCAAGCAAAAAACCTGAACCCAGCAGGGGAAAAGCCATCGCCGTGGTCCCTCGGATGCCGGGGAAGGGTCAGAGAAGGATGGATGCCACAAACGCGAACACTGAGAAACACAAATGGGTTAGAGACACGGGAAGAGGAGTCCGTCTTCCTTCCCCAGCACCAGCGTGAGGGAGGAGGGGGCTGCACTTTGGGAGGTGCCTCATGCAGAGGGAAAGCGGGGCCACCTCTCCCTCTGGCATGCACCTTCCTCCCCCTTTCAGACATGGTACCCAAATGAGGGGTTTTCCGGGGGGACTCTGGGGAGCTGCCCCACCTGAACACCCACAGCCACCCCTAGAGCCTCATGCTGCTGGCGCAATGGGACGCTGACAAAGGGGACAAGGAGGATACAGAGTCCAGGGCTAATTTGGACTATTTAGAGCAAATGTAATCTAAATAAGGAGCCAGGAGGCTGGGCCGAGCTGGGGACGCTCCTTCTTGCCAAGTTTGGGTGGGTTTGTGTTAAATTGGATGTCTGAACGTTTTTTTTTCTGCCCAACCCTCATCATTACATGCTTGCATAGAAAATTAACTTACCACACCTTTAATGAACTTAATTTCCTAATTTTGACAGAGTTCCCTTTGCCAGTGACTCACTCCCTACTTTTTACACACTTTGTCTGTGCAAGCTTGTACCTTTTTTTTTTTCACCAGGCAGATCTCCATGGACAAACACTGGACTTACTCTTTTCTCTTTAGCTAGTCAAAGCACAGTACATAATAAATTACGATCCATATTATTTTAGAGAAGGGATTCCTCTAAAGTTTCCACCGTGGGGGCACTACAGTGAAAGCAAAACATTGCCTGACTCATCCCTTTTGACCCTTCAGCCTTCACCTTCGCAGCTCACCTCAGGCTTCACCAGAAAGAGAGGCCACCGAACAAGCAAACACATCGCAGAGCACTACTCCTGGAACACAGACCTCTGCAGTGCATAAGCTTTGCAACGCAGCTCTTCCACGAGAGTCAACGAGAGCTGAGCCCTTCGTGGTTTTATGCTGATGAATCCAACAGTGTTCTACGGACACGTTTTCAGCTGCTACAGAGGTTATTCTTCAAACATCTACATTGTATTTAATTAAGTGAAACCATTCTCAAAAGACTAATTCTGCGATACAGCATGGCTGAGAGGGTATATTAAATTATCTGCTTTCTTAAATTCTATAAACCCAGAGTAATTTCATAGTGTCCCACTATCTGTAGAGACGTACTGGCAGGTAATTGAATGTGTCTCCTAATCAGAGCACTTAAATGGTACCATGTGGTAAGCAACATAATGCCAGAACAGAAAGCTCAGGCAGGGGATATTCACAAAATGAACATTCTGCATGCTATTGGTATAACAGAGGCGGGAAGGGGGGTTACAAACGTGGGAGGTATTAACACATAGGCTCCTTGAACCCAGTCAGATTCTCTAGTGCTACAAGTACCCAAAGGAGTTTATAAACCCTTTATAGCCTTCTGCTTCAGGGACCTATTATCAAATTTATCGTGGTATTTGCATGCGTGAATTTGCCACTGATCTCCACTAGACTCATTCATAGCGACACGTTTGAAGTTTAGGGTTCAAAACTGCATGTTTCCTACAGTCACATTAGAATATCATTTACTGTCTTTTCCCATTCCCAGTCTTCCTTCTGTGGAACCTGGCTCTAGCAAAGACCATCACTGCATTATAAGGAAATTACACAAACTACAGAGAATTTATCTGCAGCTGCTTGGCCAATTTGCTTCTAAGGATGCGTTCTGGAAAACCAGGTTGATACGGATGCTCTGAGCCTCCACTTCAAAAATGCAGTTGGAAGTGTTTTGCAAGAACTAGAATTAATGCAGTGAATTTGTGATTGATGGATTTTTTAAAGGACCTAGAAAGAGGGGTGTGAATAGTGTCTGCTTTCACACACACAGTGTGCTGCTACTCCCCGCACAGCCCAGTCATTTGCTTTAAAGAGAAGAGTGGGTTAACAAGAGGGAAACTGGGTTGTGTGAGAAGTCCCCAGTGACGTGACGTGCCCATGAACCTTCTGAGTTTTCATCCACAATGGGCTATTTCCATACAAGTATTTTTGCGAGGCAAGTATAAATGTGTGTTTGATGTGTCTGGCCTGTGCTAGTCATTTCTGTATCTGCCCTTGCCACGACACTGCCTGTTCAAAGTTACGGGAGAGTTTAACAGACTGAAGGCTAATTTGCACGTGTGTAATAATATCCGTGTGATACACAGCAGAAATGTGCAAGGGAAACAAATCAATATTGCACCTTTAATAGGCACCCTATCACCATGAAACTATCACAGGAAATGGCAGGTTATCTTAAAATGCAACCCCTTTTTTTCTAATTTAAAGAAAGAGGTAGATTGTCAGCCACTGCTCATGCTCTGACATTGTTCCAGAACCTCTTTGTCTGGGTGGTCACAATCCTCATTTCAATTCCCAGTTAAATACATTCACAATCAATTTACACCCAGTAGTTCTTGTTCTAAAATCATCCTTCAATTCTAAGAGCTTTTCTTCCACTCTGCAATTTAGTACTAACTTACTTCCAGCAAAGTCATAAATGTTTGAATTGTGCTTTCAGACTCTAAAAGGTAGAGGTGGCTATTTATTCTTGCTGTAGCCAAGAGCAAAAGAAACAGGGGGTTTAATCTGGCCAAGATTTTACCTCCAGGGACGGCACGGCGGGTGATGCTCTGCGACCGTGCGCTCTGCCTGGTGAGCTCCTGCAGCAGCCACGTGCCAGAAAGCCACATTTGTTCCCTATCAACAGCTGGTGGGGGAGAGGGGTGGTGGGTTTTAACCACAACACAGGTCTGTCTGGAGAACCAGGCTTTCTTGCCTTTTCTACTCTGAACTTGCCCAAAGAGTTATTTCTGACTGAGGCAGTTAAATACTTGATATTTGCTTTGTGGAGGGGGAGTTTGCTTTCTTTCAACCTTGCTTTGGAGTTCTCTAAGATAAGACCAAATATTGACAAAGCTGGGGCTGAGATTAAAGTACATATAGAAAACATTAGCATTGCTTAGGAAAAATAAAACAACAACCAAACTTGCCGAAAACTCCCTCTTAAGATAAATAAACGGCGATGTGCTTTCTGAAAAAGTCCTGCTGATTAACAAATGTATGTTATTAAAGGGGAGCAGTTTCCACCTAAAATGCAGGATTCATTTTTTAATCCTAATTTCCTTAATTCCAGACACACACAGGCAGAGAGAGACAAACCCATAGACCAGGCACTGTTATGGCTTTCTTAGGGAGTGGGGGAAAAAATGAATATTCTCCCACACCATGATTTATTGAGCAGAATTCAGTTGTCTGGGGCTCTCGTTACGGGTCAGCTGCACGAGGTATTGGCTTTGAAACACTGCAGAGTGACTTGACTTGGAGCACCGTTACCTGGGTGGGGAGGAGGAGGCAAAGTTGGGTTTGTCTCCTGGGGAATACAGCAGGTACTTGCTTTAGTCGTTTCATTGTGGTATTGTCACAAGTCACTATGGAGCTAAGCAAGCTGGAGAAACCAATGCTCAGGAGAGGTTAACTCCTACGTTTAGCTCAGGATATAGTCACTGCAAACTGGTCACAACTCGTTTCAGCAAGACATGGCTCTATGAATATAACAATCCCATGTGAAAAGTAGAGCCAGAAACTGGCCATATTCTGCTGGGCTCAGAGGCTACACACGCTTCACCTCTACATGGGGAGTGCTTTTAAACCCTGCAGTCTTATCATACAGTGCTGGACATATCCTTTAGCTATTAACCAATCTGGAAATACAGACCACTATCAGTTGTATCAAACATTAAGAAAACATGGGTAAGGTTAATACTTTTATTAATCCCTGGTGCCTACACACTATTGTTGGTGGAAGCTTTTATTAATGCTATTATAAATTTTTCCCTTTTATCCTGTTCCAGGCTACTTTCCTGTACCTTGTGCACAGTATGAGGGTATCAATAGTTTCTACTATAAACAACTTCCTGAACGTTGGCTGTATTTTTCCAGCCTTTAAGACAGCAGTTGTCTTCCCTCACCTAGGAGAGGAATCCCAGGGGCTTAAAACCCTTGGAAATTGCAGACCCATTCCCAAACGCATCCTTTTTGGTTGCTGACGGTTTTAGTCAGCCACAGACTTGCAGAAGCAATTACTGAAAAATCAGCCCAGCCTGCATAATGTGCCTCTCCCAATACTGTATCGAAACAACAATTTTCAGTGATTTGAACTGTTATTTCTTCCCCAAATAAAAAACCTTCTCATTCCCACGTATTCTGTCTGAGTGCAGCACAGCGCAATATGGGTTGCGATGTTCCTTGCCGGCACCAGCCAGTGTTTACATCTTTGTCTGGCACCACATGAAAACAAGTTTGCTTATAAACAGCCTGATATGATCAGTGAACTTAGGAATGATGGATCATGGATCATTTTTATCCTTCCAAGAGAACCTGCAAATGCCCTAGGAAGGCTCCTTCTGAGATTCTTGTTGCTAGTTATTTGCTTTCCTTGGACTGCATACTCGTGGTAGAAGTGATGCTGGATGTCTTTCCGATGGTGATGAGGCAGTCTTATTTCTTAAGTAAACGAAATGTAATTTATACTTATTGCCTTGCCATCTCGCTGTCCTATCATCAAAAAGGCAGCGATTTGTCTGACAGCTCTGTTGGTTTATGTTGAAACCAACTGTGGGGAAATCAACACTAGTCTATCATCATTGTTAAGGATAAATTCACCACAAAGAATATTCAGCTACAGAATTTCACTTTATTTGCACCAGCACGAAACTACCTGAATACCTTGTGGAGGATCTAGCAAAATGCTCAGAAAGTTTCTAGTAAACAAGTAAAATTAATACTTTGATTTTGATTGTGTTTATTTTTGTTAATCACTGTGGGATTCATGCTGACTTATCTGGGCAAAGGCTTCAGAATGCCACCTTCATCAGGACTGATAAATGTCCTGGAAGGCATAGATCCAGATGAGGATTTGGGCTTTAGGAAAGTTGGGGATTTTTTCCAAGTGAAATGATGGATTTGTCTTACAAGATACAGAACATACTTGTTATAAACTAAAAAAATAAATAAAATATGCAAAACAATCAAGAGAACCCTACTTTCCATGTTCTAGAAATAAACCTAGATTTATTTCATCTAAATATATCCATCAAATATTTAAATATGTAATCAAAGATAGAAGTCCTGTCCAGGTGGAATCGAAGGAGAGAGACTGTTCCACCCAATGATCAATTGTCCCATTCTCAGCTAAGACAGATGGGTTGTATCACCACCTGTGGATACCCAGGTCGTTCCGTTTACTGGACAGAAAGCCTAGACGTTCTAAAAGTAAGTGATATGTATTTGAATATATAACAAGCCCTCTATCAAGGCAACATTGCTGATGAAATATCAATAGAAATGTTTATACCTGTTTTAAGTTAAAAAGAAGTTTTATTGCTCTTTATCTTATCTGTCTACACCACGTTTACATTATATTGATCTCAGGCATCATGCTTTTGGATGACCACCTCCAGGGGCGATTAACATTCCCCTCTCCTCCTCAACCCATTATTTGGCTCTGTGTTTTGTGCTACTTTGTTCTTTCCAAAGCACTGGAAATTGGAGATTCAGAAGCAACTGTATGAGATGTGAACTTGTATGAAGTTCATTAGCACTTCTGGACCTTGCTAACACCATCTCAGTGAATCATTATTTGTTATTATACATAATGCAGTGTTTGCTTGTTGGCATAGAGATTATCCATGAAAAAACTCCAGCTCGTTCTTTCACCCACACACCAAGCAGAAAAGCATATAATGCAAATGTTGGAAGAGACAGATTGATGACACATTACTCTTGTCCTGATGTACTTAGAATCCAAAAAAAGAAAAAGTTCCCAACAGGAAAGAGCCATAAACTAAAAGCAGGAAAGGAAAAGAACAAAGGCAATGAGTGATAGTATCATGCTCTTGTTTCTGCCAGCTACACACAAAACAGATTGCTCTGGACAGTGTGAAAAAAATGTTTCCCTGAAAATAGAGCCGATAAATTTGCAAGCCTACCTTCAAGACCACCATCGCAGTCAGGAGAATCACACCTGCTTACCCCAGCAGAGAATCTCTCCGGAAAATTTGGGGCAATTGGTCAAAGTAAAACTTCAGTCTTTCCTGGGGTCTTGCATGGGGCTCTTCAGAAAGTTCCAATTCCCCTGGAAAAAAATCAGAAAGAACATGGGAATGTTTTGTCCACATGAAAAGTTTTTTTCCACTGTTTATTTTTTTCTCCAGAGCCAATCTGCACATTGGAACAAGGATGACTTGTCATCCATGACATTAAAAATTAAGATGGGTCCAAACCAAAACCACAGATCCTGAACACCCCCAAAGTTGGTCTGATGATCTGAATCCTGTGGCTCAGATCGTATCTACTTGAGAAGTTTCTTTAAAAATGTTTGATCCAACACTGAATCTGCCAGATGTCTGGGGAAGGCTTAAACCAACAGCCAAATCTGGTAGCTCGCTTTCCTTGTACATCGCCACAGCTAAGAAGCAAACAGGGATACAGGCAGAATTTGCCAGAAGTCCATCTACCAAGGAAACCTCTCAGATGATGCTGGACGAAAATACACTGGTTTTAAATGTAAACTCAGCCCTTGCTTACATTAGTCCCAGCTTGATTTTAAATGAGTAAGGTAGACTACTACAAGCAATGCAGGAGCATTCCCGGTCTTTCTCATTCCCATCCTCCGTGATGTGCAGATTAAGACAAATTAGAGAGCAATGTTTGCTGGCAAATCTTTAGAAAATGTTGGAACCAAAGGATATTCTAATGTATAAATCCCAAGGCAACAAACGTCATGAAGTTGCTTACACTGGACCACAAGTGAAAGGGGATTATTTTTATTTATTTAATCTACTTAATAACTGAAAGAGAGAGAGAGAAATCCCAACAAAACCCTCTTTCTGCACTTTTGATTAGGCAGCATTCATCCATCAAGAGCTCATGATATTTGTTGAGCAGTTCTTGTTTAGAGAGCCTGGAGAATGATATGAGCAGTGAAAATTAGAAGTTTCTGTTCATCCACTATTTAGGTATCATCAGGGAAGTTTCAGCACGTGGCTTTCCTGGCCAGGAACGCAGCGGTGACACAAAGAAGCCAGTCTCTGTCGAATAAGCTAACAACCCCTGGATTTTACAGCTTAAATACTGGGCCTCTTCCCCAGGCAACTCGGGTACACGTGGAGACTGGGAAGAGAGCATCGGCTGAAGAAATGTCAGTCTTTTGAACAGAGTTGGAAAACTTAAATTTTAAAATCTGATGTTGCAGGTACCAACAATTCTGACCCGGCAGCAATGTTCTGCAGTGACTCGATTAGCTCTGGACATCGCACAGAGGGTACCATCGGCAAACATGAACGAGCAGATCAACAGTGGCTGGTGGGAGAAACAGCATAGTCTCTGAGATGGGAACACAGGAGATAAATAGTGGTTCCACATCACACAGAAACAGACAGAAGCTGAATTTATAAAACTAAGTAGACACTTGGAGTCTGCTCAGGATCTCACCTCCCACTCCTCTGTTCTTCAAAGCAGGAGGCACCAGCTTGCTCAGGATGAGAACGCTTGCAAGGTGCACATCTGAGATGCTGGATGCTCATCCCAACCGAGCTGAGACGTCCAGCCCCAACTCCAGCAAAGGCCCCACAATCCCATACCCAATCCTGCACGAGGCAGATAAAATTCTATGCTACCTAAGGTTTTTGTCTGTAAGTAGACTAACAGCCATAGGAAACATGGGAAATGTTTCATTTGAGAAGGAAATACCATGAAAACAGGTGAGAGAAACATAAAGACAAAGGGAGGAGAGGAAGAGCGGTGGGGAATGGAAGTGTATAAAACCAAATAAAGCCCTCTGAACTCAATTCCAGTTTCCAGAAGCGCTCCTTTGAATCTCAATCAAATCTTAGGCCCAGATTCAAGTTATTTATGATTCAGTGAAATCTTTTTGTTGATCCCCTATTCAGAGCTTTTCTTCTACCCTGGTTTAAGTATAAGGATATTTTGTACTCCTTCTTGAACTGAAAACAGGGAAGATAGGAAAATAAAACTAAAATCAGCCTTAAACCCTAATCTTACGAATCAACCAAGCACTTTAGACTTTAGGATAAACCATTAAAATTATGATAAAATAGTAGTATCAAGTTGCAGAAGCATCATACTTCTTAGTGCAAGCCCACACATCTGAAGAGGTCACCACATGAGGGTCAAACCACAGATGATTTTTAAAATGCCCTATCTTGGGGCAGTTTGGGCAGCTATCTGGGGCTTCTAAAGACAGAAGAGCGACAATCCTTAAGGCATTTTCAAAACACCAGCCACTTCAGGCATTTCTACTGATTGTCGTTCAGCTTCATACAGGACAGTAAGCAGTTACTTGGGGGTTTTAAGAGGTGTTTTAAAATTTGCGGTATGTGGTTGTTTCTGGACTGGAAGTTTCCTTGGATCTTGCTGGACTAACTATGGATTACATGACCATTTCAGACTGCAGGGGATTAAAATTTGCTGACTCAGCCAATGCCCTTCAATCCTATGACCCCAGATTCCTGAAAAACAGAGGATACTTTTAATTATTTAAACATATAAAAGTTTCTCTGTGAAACGTAAGGTACGTATTCCCCTTCCCAAAATGTTTTTTGCGAGAATGTAAATGCATGCAAATTAATCATAATAATCCATATCCACATCCATTTGGATGAAGCAGTAGAATATATACGCCCACATGGTATTTTAGTTGAAAACAATCCCATAGAATGGGAAGCAAAAAGGAAGGTGGGCGACTTGGTTGGACTTTTAAATATTTTTTTATATTAAGTGAATTTAGCTGAGCACACATTTTGAAGGGCTGTTCTGAGGCTGATGCTAATGGCTTTGCCAAACCCCCAAAATAACTTACAAACGGTCTGAGGGATGGTTGAACAGCATTTGCTGAATGCTAAATTCAGTTCATTGGAAAGAGCTACTTTGGCCTTATGAAAACAACCCATTCAATATGGACACATGAGCAGAATAGAATAGACTAAGAAACTTGAAGATTATTTCAACAGCAGCCAGGCTGGTATTTATGGAAAGAGAGTGATGTGCAGAAAACAATAAGGACATTTTTGTGGCTGTGATGCCTTCATTTTTTTGTTGTTCATACTTGTTGTTCTGGGTAAAAAGAGGTGAGAATAACAGGGGCTTTTTTAGGTCAGCTGTATTTAGAAACGGTGTTTTTTTGCTTCCAGCCATAGGTGAAGCTGACTGGCAAACAAGGAGCTCCTGAGAGTTGCCAATTTGATATATGAACCATGTTTACCATCTTGTCTTGTGAGTTAAAAGAGAAAAATACATGATTGTATCTGCTCTCCTTCTCTCAAGGAATTTGGGTAACTGCTTGTTTTAGTCTTTCTCATTAAACATGCCATGTAGCTGTGTAAAGATACCTGCAAGTCTTCTGATTCAGCAGGAAGCGGGGCTATTTCATATGGGAGTGCAGCACATTAATCTAGAAGTATATGGCAACATACACTCAGACAAATCATACAGTCAGGCTCAACGTGGAGAGACTACAGAGCACGGCTACCCTTTGCAGACTTGCCTTGACTCTCATGATCAAAGCTCCAATCCATCACCTAAGCTCAGGCAGCCGCCCAAGCCGGGAGACGCCGTGCTAGACCCAGAGCGGCCTAATGGAGTCATGTCTTTAAACCAGCAAGAACCTGGCAAATGAACAAACAAAACGTGATTGTATCTTACACGGAGCCGTGGGGAGGCTCTGCCCGCTGAACGGAGGTGAGGTTAGATGGAGTGCGAGGTCATTGCCAGGTTTTCTTTGAGGACCAGAATGTCGAGGTGGCTCAACCCACCAGTGACAGCATTTGTTTTTTTCTGAAGAAAAAAGCGTGGTATGGCTGTTGTGGAGATTATCAGGACTCCTGTGAGTATCCGCAGGAGAGGAAATGGAAACTGGAAATGGAAATTCCTAGCGTGAACGGTACAGGGTTCAGATCTGGGTGATAACACCTAGACAGCATCTGTTTCCAAAGGAAGACTTCAACTGTCCTGAACCAAAGCTTTGTTCCTCTTGCTAAAAAGCTGTGGAGCAAGAGGGTTTCCATGCTAGTTGTCTTTGTGTTTGCAAGCCAAACTGGATTGGCCACTTTCCCACACCTTCTACTGATGTCTGAGTAACATTGTGCATATTTGTAAACTTTCTGAGAGGTTACTCACAATAAAAATAAACTACTGGTTTCTGTCACCAATCTAAGATGACCACATGTGGAAACCAAAGCAATTAAATAAGGCTTTTCCTTGTAACTCCTGATAGTTATTGCTCACATTTGAAAGAAAAAAAAAAATGGGCAAAGTCTTAAATGAATGTGGGTTTCCATGTTGCCTTAGTACCTGAAAACAAGTTTTGAATGAAACCAAATAATAAATTTGGAAGCCTACTTCTACAGTCATGATTTTTGATCAGAAAACTTTAAAGCTAGAACAACTTTAGGTAAATTTTTCTGAGCCTTTAACACACATCATAGCAAGTACAACCCCTGCCCTCCAGAACTTCCACAGGCTGAGGAACAAGCTTTTAAGGACAACATTGTATGTGAAATACAATGATCTCAGCTGCAATGTTATTTCCTCAGAAGAAACAGCTTCCCCCCTTATTCCTCATGAAAACAATAAACCACCACACATGCACAATGTGAAGTTCAATAGACCTATCACCCACAGCTCCCAAGCTTTTCACTCATGTCTATTAATGTTCTGAATATAGGAAATCCTCCTTTTTAGTGAACAGTGCACTTTACATTAGCTCCAGGCAGACCATACCATGAAGAGTTTACCATCCAAACTCAAGCCCACAAATGGTCTGCATTTTACAGGTGGACAGCTGAGGCAGAAAGAGATTTAGGGTAGATTTGTTTTCCTGCACTTTGGCCATCTAAAAATTAGGCAACTACTCCAAACTAGTTACCTAAACGCTCTGTAATTCATAGAGGAGACAGACATATGCAGAAAACAATTCAGCCCACTCATCTTGGACAGCTGTCTAAGAGCGGGATGATTCATCCTCCTGCTGATTATCAAGGGAGTCTACATAATTTGGATGAGTAGGGTTGGCTTAGACCAATCCCATCTCACCCATTTGCCCACTGTTGTGTAACATCCTGCAGTGCAGGTAGGAAACCACCCCAGACTGACCACGTTTCAGTGCCGCAGTTTTTCTCCTGTAAGAGCTTGACCCAAACCTCACTCAGATGCGAAGAAGTCCCCCTTTTGAAGGCAGTGCCAGCTTGGCAGTGCTCACGCTCCTCGTCCTCTCTTTGCCCTGGGACAATCAGTGCTTTGAACAAGCTCAGGAAATAGGCAAAGGCAGAGAACAATTCGCATGAGCTTTTGTTTTCTTGGAAAGATGTCAGCACATCACTTTAATGAACCACAAAAAAAGATGCCACTTTCTCCTTGTGAAAGAGAACTTGACAGGGGTAACCGTCAAACACAGTAAGAAAAATCACCTAACGTGAGGGTCCAAAGAAATTAATAATTAATCTCTTAATGCCAGGCAGCTGCACATACAGATCTCCAGTGCCTGCCAAGGAATGGCGTAATCGGGGCAGATTTGTCCCACTATTAAAGCAGAGGGGTGGGGCAGTGTCCTTATCACTATCTAAAGTTACTGAACAAATTTAATTTGTATTATTCATGGTGTTATAGCTTTCTCTAACACAACAACAGCAGATAGGTTGTGTCAGGCCTTTACCAGCGGAAAGGAGCACCGAAGATTTCTGCTTCACGAAGGGAAGACAAACACTGAGAGATGAAAAGGTCCATCATTCAGTCTGTTATACGAATAGGCAATCAGACCTTCTCCCCTTGCTTCTTTGCCAAGCTACATGCTCACTGAGCTCACCGTGAGGGCTGCAGAGCTGAGTGCTTTCAGCAGGAGCTACAAAATTGGCTGCAGTGCCCCAGGTACCCCAGCAATGACTGGTACCAGACACCTTACAGCAGCCAGATACGGGAAAACCTAACACTAAGTGAGATTTCTTTCTATATTCAGCCAGTCGGAGTCTGGATTGAGTCCTGAAGAACAAGAACGTATAGCTAAATTAGTCTGTAACATTTCCAAGCGTGGTGCTGCGGATTCTGGACCATCAGTGACTTCAGTCCTTGGAAGCCCTCATCCCTCTGGACAGCACACAGATGCTCTGAAAAGGTTACCTCACATCACTCCAGCTTTAGGAAACGCATGCCGAGATAGCTTTCAGTCTCTGCCACCCACACCCCTGTGCTGATACCGTGATAATTCACAGCTATTCCTGTGGAACACATCCAACAGCACAACCCCCCCGCACATTAAAACAAACAAAAACAACCAAAACCACAGCAGGCTGTAAGGGAGGGACGGATTAGAGCAATGCATGACTCTCTTTTCCCCAACACTTCTCCCACTCACAGATACTGAATGAGATCCCAGTCTCTTATTTAACTCTGCTTACTGTCAAGACTTCGGAAAAAGGGCTACTGCAGTTTACATTCTGCAGACTTCATTGCCATGCCAGCTCACACCTTCTAAATCCCAACTCTATTTACATGAGGGTGGGGCATGTAAATCCATGGAGGAATTATTCTAACAAAGCAACCTACTGCCACCATTTGATCAGAGCAAGCTTTGCAGGACAAAGTCCTGGGCTTGCTTGCAAGGGCCATTTGTCTTAAGCGGAGACGTGGAAAATATTTAATTGTATGCAAGCCTGCGGTACTCTATGAAGAAAGGAGCATTATGCTACTGATTAAATGCACTGTGAATATAAATTTGGACCGGCATCCATCCTGGGGGCTCAAGGAAGGGAGAATAAGCAAATACAGGCAGACTGTAAATGTGGTATTTAAAATATCCCACATACATGACACCCAACGTGCGCATGCTGACCAACCATCTCCATTATTTTACGCGAGTTTTCTCTCCCCCGATGATTGCCAGCAGTTAAGCGTAAGGACAAACACAGCACGAATCTCTACCAGAAAAGTTGCAGACAGAACTCTGCAGCGGCTGTACTACAAGGTGGAAAGCATTGGAAGGAGAGGGCAACTGGTGGTTTCTTTTATCTTTTTTTAGTGTTTTCGATGCTGGAACCATCCAGTGATCAAGCCATGGAAATATCATCAACTCAGGGCATAAAACAGTGCAACTGAGTAAGGGGAGGTCATTGCCTTTCCAGTAACACTTGCCTGGAGGTAGGCACACACGTGGATACATAAATGGGAGTTTGAAAAAGCCCTTTTGGCACTTAGAGCCTGTACAAAGTGACACAGGAGTACCAAGAGTGTGAAGCTGTGTGAGCTTTGTCATTAAACTTAAATCAGACTGCACAGAGTGAACATGCCAACTTTTACCTTTTCAGATACTGCAGTGCTGTAGGTCAAAGACAGCAGGCTTAGGAGGCACCTAAAGTCCCAGCCAAGCATCGGGGAATGGTGCCAAGGGGTCACGTTAGCACTAACAGACCTGATGGGGCTTTGCCTTCCCCCCAGCCACACGCAGACCAACACTGCCAGTCTGGGATCCAGCTCTCCTGGAAGAAGACAGCACTGCCTTGTGCACCACCTCCCTTTGCTGAGCCACCATTCAAGCTGCTGGTGCACCCTGGGGCCATGCTTTGGGCAGTTTCTCCTACCAGCATGTACATGGGTAGCAAGAGGAGGATGAGGTGATCATCCCACATACAGTCCTGTAGCTGCCTCGGCGACAGCTTTGCAGGAACTACCTCTGCTCTGAAGTACATTTCTGTTTCTATAGCGCTCCACGTGGTTTTGAATCTTAGACAGCCCTGGAAAGACGATGATCTAAACTGACCTAAATTCCAGGTCAAGCAAAATTTAGGTTAATTTCACTGATGTCATTTTTAAATTTTAATTGGCATAAACCATCTGGGGCAGGGACTTTTTCCAGGGAGTGCGTGGACAAGCTAAGTGCACTGATGGAGTCTCACACAGTCTCTGAAACCCCTGATTTCCAAACTGCATATCTGCCCTTTATGCATTTATATTAGGGTGTTTCCTTCCTACCACCTCAGGAAAAAGAGGGACACGTGCTCAGAAGAGGGGACGAAGGGAGCGATGCTAACAGAGTCCTGCCAGAAGCTGCCATTTCTGCAGATTGAAAGATCAGGAAAACATAAATGCAAACAGAGAGCCCATTAAACACTGGTGGAAAAATGGAAGCCCTGGAAAGTCTCCAATATAACTAAAAAGCAGTCCAGGACTGGAGTGATTCTGTGTTTGTTTTCTGTCCATTTTTCATGGTTTGCTCATTGTCACTTCGAACTCTCCCAATATCATTAATACAGCTGACCAATGTTATTCCAAAGAAAAATATTTTCATTTAAAAAAAAAGACATTTTCCTGAAAATAATTTTTCTGAACGTGATGATATATTGTTGAAATAGTCTTTTTCCTAAAAACAATTGACATTTTTTAGGCAATGTTTGTTGAAAATTTTACTGGAAATATTACCAAATCTTTGCAATTAATCACATATATAGCCTTTTTACTTCACAAAATATGCTGGAAAGAAGTGTAAGATAGGGCCATCTGTAATACGATGAAATACAAACGATGCTGCTTGCGGCAGCACAATAGTTCATGTTTTAAAGTTTTGAGTGGTTCTAACAATCATCCAAAAAATTCACACTATTTACTGTATCGCGACTCAAGTACGTGCTGAGGAGGAGGGGAAGGCTGCTCAGCAAAGCTTTGTTCGAAATGGGAGTCTTTGAGCTCCTGCTCTGCCATCCTTGTTACCCCCCTCTTTGGAGACAGTAGGTAGATGGACTCTTCTTTCCCATCCCACCAAAACAATGAATTGCATGTTTTCCTCACTTTCCTATTTCCAACACAGATTAGCACTGAATATGCCAAAATTTTCCAGGTTTCATCCTTTTTCTATCATCCTATTATCTTATAGATGCTCATGTCCACCTATGGACTAATTAAATCCATAAAACTATCTTCAGATCAATCTAGCTGGAAGCTTAAGAAGATAACATGAGACATACTGAGACACAGGGGGATGGATAGAGTGGGAAGAGCTCATGCCTCCAAGGCCCCAGAAACCTGGTCAAAGTGATGAGGAATGACTTTGTGTCCCCCAGTGCAATGCAGGGAGGTGGCTTTCCAGCTGGGCTACAGCCATCCTGGGGCAGAGCACCTCGCCCATGGGCAGAGCGAGGTGGGACTACCCCAGGTAATACAGGGATTAGGTGTGGCAAGGGAAAAAAAATTAAAAATTAGGAGTAGCCCGAAAATGACATACAGGAGATGAATTGTGACTAGTTTAGGGGGAAAGGAGGTTCCTCAGCTACGTATTAAAGAAATATCTTAATCACAGTAATAGCTTAATTTTGTGTGTAATTACAACTCTGCTCTTCCCTCACTCCCCCACCCTGTCAGTGGTTAATTTTGCACACACTGTGTACACATTAATATTACCCTGCCATGTACATGGGGTACTTATTGACACAGATGCAGTGAACTTTAAAACGGGAGGCAAGGGGGAAGGGAATGGGGAAGCACTGGAGCCAGGACACAGGGCCCAGCCCCACTGCAATGGTAATTTGTGGTTTTTCCTCCAACGTTTAGTAGCCACAAAGAAGTCTTAGAAATTTCTGGTCAGAACCAGGAGTCCCCTGTTCCTCTGCAGACGAAACACTGAGCCCTTACACTCCAGCCCAATAAATATTTCATCTGGTTTGGAGGGAGAAGGGGTGGAGTCCAGAAGAAATTGTGTTTCACAAATGCAAACGACAGCTCAGACCCTCTAAAAGCCAAATCCTACCTTGCCTCCCACCTCTGCATGTCTGTGCATGCGCACACGGGCATCTGTGCATGCACGGATGTACAGGGCGCTGGGAAGGCAAAGTCCAGGTGATGCTGGTGGGCAGCTGAGCATGTCCACAGGGCTCCCCATAGAAAATGGCAATAACCTGAACCCATATTAGTAACTGAACGGTAAAAATATTAGAGAGGAAACTCGGAATCAAAGCAATTCTGCAAAGACTCACAATACATTAAGAGACACAAGTATAAGTTTAAAACACTCAGCCTTTATCCCGCCCTACAGAGATCCTGATCAATAACCAGTATTATGATGCCAGTTTAGAGGACGGATTTCTGAAAAGGTATTTATTTCACCTTCTCATGTTTTACTCTTTAAATGTTAGTTTGATCACATTTTGGTGCATCACCTTTAGGTTTGATCATCCCTCCTTGCTCTCCTGAAGGCACTTGCTCTGATGCACGTAGACATTGTGATCAATGACTCCTTGATCAAAGAGATGCAGGACAAACTTGTGAAGTGTCTGTACAACATTCTGTACAGTGTGCCTTTGGGATGTCCTTGGGATGCAAAGCACAGCCCCAGCATTCAATCCAGTAGGAGGCACTTTCATTTAAACGTTAAAATAAATGAACTTAAAAGGTCAGAATAAAAGTTAGCAAATAAAGAGCAAAATGACTATCTACAAGGATTCTTGATAGAATGGAGATTCAGCAAAATATCTTGCAAAGAAAGATTTCATACTGGGTAAACATTGTACATGTGAGCAGCAAGGTTTACTGCAAACAAGTGCATAGGTGACAAACCAGGCTCATGCATAAGTCACATTTATGTCCTGAAGAATATCTTATCCTTATATCTGGTGTTAAAAGCTTACATCCCTATACACATTTCTGTGCATTTAATTGTAGGTGTGGGACTCTTCTCTTTCCTCACAGGTCTGATACTTCCTTTGACTGAGGCACTGACACTTATCCCAGTGTGGTATGCTGCTAAATTTTCAAGAGGCAAATGCTCTCTAGGAGGCTTTAACTTCTAATAGTAAAATCTTGAAAGACTCTCATAAAAAAGCTGAGGAGCCAACATCATAAAGACTCATCTTATGAACTGCTGCAGCTCTCCAAGGAAAATAAAAGGCATGATGCCCTCCAGCGTGACAATCAGGAAGAGAAACCTACATCTGTACTCTCAGTAATAATACGTAAGATGAAATTATTCTTCTAACATAGCAACCTTCAAAAATTCCTGGTGGCCTAGGACCAAAGTCAATCATCCATCCAACCATTCTGGACAAATAAGCTGGGATAAGGAAAGGGTTTGAAATCAATACACAGAGTTAAGTAAAATCTCCATCAGTTGAACTGGAAGACAGAAGACAATCCAGATCTGCATTCCCAAAGCAAGTGGAAGAGAGATGGGCATGGGAATTTGCAGGAGGATTGTTTTCCCATAGCTCATAATCACTACAAGGAATAAATCAGGGCAGAAATTATTTAGGGAAGGACTCTAATGCTAAGTGCTTTTAACGCTGAAGGTAAATGCCCACATTGCTCTCCTGTCGCTGCTGTCTGAGGGATTTATATTCAGTTTTTAATAGTTGTTACTGAGAGGAAGATTTAGTTCCTGCTCCAGCTCATCCCAGCCCTCTATGACTGTTAAAATTCAGGGTATGCTGAAAGTGCGGAGTATATAGGAGACAGTCCCATAAGTGTAGAAATCCCTCTGCGCTGCCCTTCAGGAGCCTGTCCCAGCCTGAGGCAGCAATGCCACCCTCTGTATCTCCATACGCAGCTTCCACGCAACAGGCAAATCACAGATCCCATGAAGTCAAGTCAAAGACAAATATGCAGGAATAGAAACCAATGTCAGCTGCAGTCAGAGGAGTTTCTCAGTAAATAACATAGTTAACAGCCCCTGAAGATTTAATGTTTTATCCTTTATTTAAACTCCGACTGGCCCCTTGTATCACTTTGGGACTCAAAGCCACAAATTACTGTATTATCTAGTTTTGTTCTATTAATTCTTCAGGTTGTCAGGCTCCTCCTGAACTGCCAAGACTTGGGTAAGGTAGCTGTCCACACTGTGTTTCAGAGCAGCTGAGTGGCGTCAGGAGCAGGTCATATACAAGCTACGTGACTACAAATTACACACCACCACCAGTGTCTCAGATGCTCAGGTCAGCACGTGAGAATGAGTGCTGATCCCCTTCTGCAAGCACAGCAATGTCGACCTCAGGAGATGAGCAAAGGGTTTGAGCATCAGTTTGGTGTGCATCTCTCCAGACCAGAAGGTCAGAGGTTTGGGCACCGCTCTGACTGATCAACCCTTTGCTTATTTTCAGACTGAACCGATTAGTGTCAAATAGCAAACGGTCTTTCAGTAACCTGCTAGCAAAGCTTGTCTGGGTGTTAGCTTGAATTTGTGAGCCATGTTGGGGATTTGCTGGGCCAAGCCATTAAGTTCAGATTTCGTGATGACTAGGCTGATTAAAAGAAAAGCCAATGCATTTTCTAAATGGGCTTGTGGGAATTTCTCTTCTTAAGCAGCCTTCGGGTGAACAGGCCTTTGGTAAATATTTATGTGTGGTTTTCTAGCCCCAGAACAAAAAAGGAGGAGTCCTTTATGGATCCCAGTTTAGGACTGGGATTTGTAATTGGACATGGCCTCGCATCAGTCAAAGAAGCTGGTATAAAATCTAAAATGATCATTTATTTTCAGTGTGATTGATAGCATAAAGACAGATTTTAAAAAGTTTGCATTTGTTTTGGTTAGATGTTGATACCATTTCTAATTTTGTAATAATCAATTATTATTAACAGAAACAAAGCGCATTAGATTTGTACAAACTACAAACAAAGAGTGCAAGTGATTAGAAAAGACGACCTCGTTCCATCCTCTGAGCTTACAAAAAGTATGAACAATAAAAAGAAAACTGGGGTTTGAAAACCTGAATAAAACTCACTGGTTCAGTTCAATGATTTTTAACTGCCTTTGGGAAAAATCTTCAGATTGACAAGGTGACAAGAAAAAACAAATCTTTCCCATACTGCCTCAGTCTGAGTAAGTTGAGATATATCTAATGATGCTGGGAAAGTTATTATTATATTTTAAATACCTGCTTTTAATACTGATTGTGTTTCGCAAGTTAAATGAAAAGAAAGGCTGAAACTGGAAATAGGCATTATTTCATAAATTTATGAAAAGCTGCAAATATCATACTGTTTAAAATGATAATAAATCAGCCCAGATCCTGAAGCGTATTTATTATGCTTGGAATTAGCAATAATAAAACCAAAGCTTCTGCAATATTCACGGTGGAATTTAATGGAAATAAAATGAACCTCCAGTTTGATTTTGCGCTTAATTCATTGTCATATTTTTGGACCCAAGGCACTTCTAAAATTACATTACTTGAAAAGTTGTAATAAGTGCATTCGAGTGTAAATCGACATATTTTTATCTGGGGTTTGCGCGAGGCCGGTGGTCTCCTGTTGCTTCCCTGCCGCCGCAGGCACGCGAGGCGCAGGGCCCGTGCCTTCCCCTGGCACACTCGCTGACCGAGCGAGAGGTGTCCAACGTGCCCTGACAGAGAGGTCACTCTAATGCCTCCTTGGCTTCGCATTTTTCAAAGCCAGAGTGGTTTCAGGAACAGGATCTGTGAATAACTCTCCAATGAAATGGAGCTGTATGTAGGTTCCAAAAATAAAACAGCATTTCCATATGCTGATTTTTGCTAAGTTTATCAACCCCTGTCTTGTTTTTTCTTTGTAACCTATACATTTTGCAACATTTTTTTTTAAATGAACTTTTTTCCTTAGTCCTTTTACATCCAGCAATCCAAGTCTGGTTCTGCAAACCTTCTCACATATTCACCTAATATTAGAAACAAAAATAGTAAGAAAAGATTCAAATGCAAATCCATGAGGGAGTCTCTCACTGGGATAGCCTCACACAGGGCTCTCACTGCCACCTCCAAGACAAAAAAAGGACTAAGTGTTTCTGAGGAGACTTGCATCCAATTCCTTTGAAGTAATATTAGATGAAAAAAATTTGGACATGACTTAAACCTACATTTTAAGGTTTACCAGTTGGCTGTAGCAATCTCCATTACGCCATAAACAGATGATTCTGACATCACCTGAGAAAGAAAATGTACTAACAGGAGCAACTCTGGAGAAAGAAACATCCTGGTTTTTTAAGTATCTCAAAGAGTTTAAACATAGGTGGTTAGTGAAACATAAACAAATCAATAAAACAAAACCCAGTACAAGTATTTCCTATATGAATACTTCCCATGCTAAAGGGAGTGAGATTTCAGAAAACATTCTGTAAACAGGAACTTGCAGAAACATACCCAAAATCCAAATGGATTTTTTTTCTTTCCACTACAAGCCCGGTAAAATGCTGACACAGAAATGCATGTTACGGCTGCTACGCCCAGGAATTTTTTTTTTTTTTTTCCTTATTTATATTGCAAGTATGAGTTGTTGTTTTTTTTTCCTATCGCACAACATCCCGAACTCGACTTAGAAAAGCCTCACTGGGGTTCACATTCAAACCAGGCTGGACAAGGCTCCATGTGAATTTTGTCTAACTTAGGGTGGAAAACATGCACACAAAATATGGTTTTGATGAAACTAAGCCACTTCAGCTCAAGGTTTGCATTAAGGTTTTCATTAGTTCGAACCTGACATGCGAAGTTGAACACTGGCTTAGAGCCTCATGGAGTATGAATAATACAGACCTCGCTCACGGACCTCCGGGTGCCACCTTTCATTTAGCTTCCCTCTCCCGCACTTTCATGTGGCTTTAATTGTAACTTATTAAACCTATCAAGACATGATCCTTAATCAAGAATTTATTTTATTTTTTAAAATAAAACACCCATTAGCTGTGTTCATATTAGTTATTACCAGGATGGGTGAAATAAAACCAGCTTTTTGAAAACAGGGAACAACCTACTGATCTCCAGCATTAAGCTGCTATCAGGCTGCCAGTTAACTACACAGTAGCTCACGACAGGGATGAAATGCTGAAAACCAAGCGCTTGCTTCTCCCGGGATATAAAGAGAGAGGAATGAAAGGAAAAACAAACAGTCTGGGGACCTGGGAGTTGGCAGCGACAGCAGAGCGGAGCATGATGAGCTGCTGTTTCTGGGCTGCCAGTCGTCACCCCCAGCCTGTGCACCCGCTCCCCAGACCCACTCCCTCCTCTGGGAACTTGTTCAGCCCTTTCTCCAAGACTTAGTTTTGTGCACATTAATTGCTGGATTAATTAAGCAGAACATGCACTCATTTTCTTCTTTGCCCATCGCTATTAACCCGTTTCAATGCAAAATGTACCCTGGTGCAACGTAAAACGAACGCATCCTCAGTGTTTCTCTCCGCAGCTGACCTGCTTTGACATTGCTCCACTGCCCTCTTCAGATCTGCACCGTTTAAACCCAGCGCAGGGTCTGGCCTTTGCTTAGAGGAAGCCGTAAACAACACATTAAAATCACTGCAAATATCACACAGGGAGTGATGCACGCATCTAAGAAGTAAAAACACCGAGGTTTTCGAGTCATTCCTGCCTGCAGTTATGCTAATACATGTGTTGCAATTTTGCTCTCAAATCTCAGAGACAAACTTCACCCACGGTTGAACATCTACTGAAAGAAAGGAAAGCCATGGTAGAGGCAGCAATGGGATGTCTGTGCTGCCAGCTCTATTGACTTCACCCCAAGTTTAATGACATTTTCTAGGTGGGTCTCAATTTTCCATTAAAAGGAAAAGCAATTTTTTAGTCTACATCGAGAAGCAAGGCATGAAAACAGAGTCTTTTAAAAAAAGTGCGAGTGTTTCACAATTTTGAACATGATTCTCAAATTTCAGCCGACTTGCAAAGCCAACGCCATCCTCGGAGGGAGCCTGCTCCGATTCTTGTTCCTTGCTGTATTAGAAAGGCACTTTCCACGAACAGGCATGGGAAACCTCCAAATCCAACATTCACCTCATGTGTTCTACATGTTTTAAAACGATTATGTAAAATAAAAAAAACCCAAACCACTCGTAGCAGCAATTAGTCTCAAAATTACAAACTGCGCTACCGATGCGCAGAGCTCGCGGATTGCCGCGGCTCCAGCTGAGGAGGGGACATTCGAAAAATAGCTAACGGGGTGGAAATAATAAACATTTGGCTCCTCACTTCATTTTTATTCCTTCTTCTGTTTCGTGGATGAGTGGTTTCCATGGGCCTGGGAGAGGAGACACCTCCCGTGCCAGCAGTGTCACCGAGCAGTGCTGGGCCACCGCTTGCTTAACCCATGATGCCTGTGCCAATGCCGTAACCACCCAGATGCACCCTGCAGAAGGTAACCACTACAAGCCAAACTCTCTGATCCCTGCAAGAGGTCCAACCACCCTCTTCTGCTGCTGTTTGGATGAAAAATCTGCTGGTTCAGGATGGTGGTGGGATCTTTACTGGATATTATGGCCGCAAGCCAGTAAAGCAGTGCTTACTTTTGCCTTCCTGTGAAGCAAGAGAGCTGGCATTCCAGCGTTGAAAGCTTCCCAAATTACCTTCTTCAACATCTGTACAGGTCTGGCTTGCTGAACGCTCCCTTGCTCCTGCTCGGGCAGGGGTGATTTATGGTTACCCACCATCCCGGCGCACCCCCCATGACATTTCCCACTGGTAGTAGGTGCCGATGCCCCCAGACCCAATGGCAGCACCTGGGTGGGATGGGGACGTTTTTTTCCAAACAGTTCCTCCCCAGATATGCTCTGCGCATACGTGTCTGGCGAGGAGCTTAGCCATTTATTTTTCCTCTCGGTAGGCATGTTTGGAGCTGTGGGTGGCCTCTCCTGTTTAAAATAAAGAAGCCAGGAGGAAGCTTTGTTCTTTGCAGACAAAAACAGAGCATTTGTCTTGTACTATGCAGGATAAGAAAGTAGCAGAGCTTGGTCTGCTAGACAGTTCCCCACCTTAATTCTTTTTTTTCTTCGTTAGAAGGAAACAGGAACGCAAGGCAAAAGGGAGAAAACGACCTTGTAGGAGAACAAGCTTTGTTGCTCCACTTGAAGAAAATGCTGTGATTCTGGATAGTCAATGTAACGTACAGGAAGTCTTGTTTCTACAGATGATCATGAGTTCAAAATATCTGCCACCAGCTCACAGCTATGGAATGGTATTGAGCCATGTCTTACTGGGTTAAGATTCCCAGAGCTATCAGCCCAGTTAGGTTAGAGAGACATCTCTGCAGGGCCACGTAAGGCAGAATATGCTTCATCTTTTAGTCACTTGATATTAAAGGAGATCTCTTCAGAGCTTTGCTCACAGTTTGCCTCCACTTTTACCTATTTGAGGCATGAAATAGTCCCTTTAACCACAGCTTCTATCCTCAGTAAAAAGACATGCAAAAGTAGCAGAGCTAGAACAAGATTTTTTCTTTCTTCCTTTTAATTCAGGGCCTCCTAACATATTGCAAAACCATCTTGGCAAACCTGAAGACACCAAATTCTCTGAAAAATTACTCTAAGCAGCTCAGCCCAGTCCATTAGTCGTGGGCGTACATACAAGGACATTACAACACAAAGCATGAAGAACTAAGTCACCTCATCGATCCTCCCGGCACAGGACAGGTTGGTTTTCTGCCTTCCCTTTCACCATTCTATACCTTTTAATCTCATAATAAATATTCCCCTTCCACAATGGAAATTTGTCCACTGTAGGGACATTTATGACTTGTCATCGGATGTTGGACCAATGTAAACACATCATGAGCAAGCACGAGCATCTCAGCCTTTTCACTCACAATTGTTTCTGACATAAAGAATGACTCCTGGATGTTTCGGGTCCTGCCTGCCACATCCTGACAACATAAGAAACAGTGTGTAGTGCCACTAGCCCTTGATTTACATACTGTTCATTATATCACTGCTTAACTCAGCTCTGTGCATCCAGTGTAAACCCCATTTTTCTGTCTGAAACTTGGCTACGGAATGGTAGGAGATGCTTCATTACTGCATGTCTTTAAGTGGAAGAAGAGCCTATTTTGAAACTGGTATTTTGCAGGTCATTAATCCACAACCTGGATGTAAGCCTTCAGCTGTTGACCTCCCCAGTGACCAAGTTATTTACTGCACATGATAAATGGCTATTTTTCATAGCTGTTTTCAAGAGACATTGAAACATTTCGGAGATGTTACAGAGCATTGTAGCAGCCTTCATGATACCCAGTGGCTTGTATCCTTAATCCACCCTGAAAGATATACTGGGCACTTTAACAGTGACTCAGGCCAGTGTACTAGCATGATTATGTAATGTCCTTAACATGTGATGCTTATTATTCTTATTGTCTCTTGGATACTTCAGTCTAATAACTCCACATGGCATTAATATTCAGCAATTATCCAAGAGTATATGAGCTGCATAACATCCACAGAAAAATCTGCAGGATTCTTATTGGTACAGTTCCCATATCAAGTTCGTGTCCATGACTAGCACTAATAACTGGGCAGAACTGAGATTTTAGGACCAACTTGAAAATTAGATATAAGAGAAAGTACTTCTTGCACATGTAATATATCCTGCAACAGAGGAGCATGGTTTGATTAAATCAAGTTTTAAAAGTGACTTTCTGGCAGTACCGATAATTGATACAAACAGATAAAAGTGGGTGAATGCTGATCTGTACAGACATTGAAATTACTGCGTAGGGTCAGAGCAGTGATCCCACCAGCCCAGTGACGGGTCCCTCAGAGCAGGCAGTTCAGAGGGAGAGAGGAAACTGGAAGCAGGGAGATAAGAAATAAACCATCCCAAGATTAAATTTCCAGTGAAAGGAGCCAGGAGGAAATTTATGCTCATAAATGTTAGCCCCAAGATCAATTCTCCCTCATTTTTCACATCTTCAGCTATGCTTTCTACATCTCTACGTCTACACATATTGCATATTCCCAGGACAGATTTACTAGTGCCGTAATAAACCACCGTACTACACAAGTGACACTTCGTCGCCTATCTCGAGACAGAGTGAATTAAAGAGGGCGTGATGATGAACAGAGGGTCCCCCAAAATGATACTCTCAGGCTGAGTTTCCACGGCTTAATCTGTGTTTTGGTTTAACAGGGAAGAACTCCATGGTGGCGTGTTGTTTTAGCGGTTGGAGTATGACATAAAGTAAAACCCATAAGTTCAAAGTGTCTAGCTGTTTACGGGAATCCCACCACCCAAGAACTGGCAGGAGCGTCCCGGATTACTCATCTGCATTAACTCTTTGGATAAACATTTTACTGTTGAGCATAAGGTCGAGCGGCACATTCCCTGACAAAAACCCATGTTCAAAAATAAACACAACCTATGTCTGAATTATGGGCTTATTTCATACAAAAAAAGATATATTTACACAAGGGTAGCTCATCATAACATGTTCGTTTTCCAAACTACCAAGTTCTCCTCCTGTGAGGGGATCTAGGAGGAATAATTACTACGGAACAGAGATCTAAATATTAATGAGTGACAGCCCTTCAAGAAGCAAGAGCAGTGTTAAGCCATGCCAGCTACTCGAGATGTGAGTTTGGGGATGGCTTGTAACTTGCTCCGCAGTGAGCCTGGAAGGCGAAGGAGCTGGCAGACAGGCCGGCTTCGCTGCAGTGCTGCTTCTGAGCACTGAACTGGGAAAGCGATCTAATGCCCTAATGACAGAAACACCTACGTCCCCCACATACACCGTAATAAATTATTGACATCAATTGAATTTCCATGATGTCAAGTAAGTGTGAAGGAAAATAGACTGCAGCTAAATGGAGGATGGGAGCACGGAGCAAAAACACAGAAAGGCACAGTCGGTTGTGAATTGGGTTTTTTTGCTCTCCCCAAAGAAGGAGGCGGCCCATTTAAAAGTAAGAATTGAAACAGAAACTCGGCTCGCAATGACGACTGCTCAGAGATTCTGTTTAAGAGCAGCCCTGCAAGCCCACCACATTTCACACTCTCTTATAATCATACGCATCTCACACTGAAGGTTAATCAAGGTAAGGGTGCATTTATAGTAAATAATATTCACAGCAAATGAAACATCAGGGTATTTACATTTCAGGTTTGGAAATACCTCTGTCCTACCAACTGCATTTAAAGACAAGTCATCAATAATAATTTCTGTAGCAAATTAGAAGTCTGAAAGATCAGAGAACTATGCTTGCAAAGCAGCACATATTTAAATCGTTTCAGGCCTGTGCTGTTTTTGTTTGTTTGGTTTAGAGTTAAGCAGCAACGTGACATCATTCCCATTTTTCCATTTGATTCTCTCACAAGTTTTCTTTTTTTTAAAGTGCGAAAGGTATGGACTTCTAGTGAATTTCAGAGCCAACACGTTGCTCTTTACCATTAGTGAAGCAATAATGTTTATAATCCAGTGCTGCAGATGTCAGAGTCAAAAGAAAACAAAAACACCGAGGGAAAAAGCAAAGCAAACCAAAACCCAACTGATTCTGTGCTCTGAGAATATAAACAAGCCATCACCTCTAAAAGGGGACGGCTTCCCAAATAGTCTAATCCTGGGAATCTCTTGGGCCCTGCTAATCTCAGGAGAGGTTGTCTGGTCACTGCAAAGAAACCGGATTAGACACCAAGAAACCACACGCACTAGAAGGGTCAGCTCTAGGTTTTGGGTGAACGTAAGCAGTGAAAGGCTTTGCCTCAAGGGCTGTGCAGCAGCCACCCATTTCAGGATGGAGCTGTGTCCTGACTCACTGCTGAATATGCCCGTCTAAGGAGGAGGGCTATCCTCTTCCCAGCATTTTCCAGCTTTATTAGGTCTCTGCCAAGTGCCCCTTTTACACGTAGATGTGGTGCTTAGGGACACGGTTCAGTGTTGGACTTGGCAATACTAGGTCTGAATGATGATCTGAAAGGTCTTTTCCAACCTAAACAATTCTTTTCCACATGGTTACACAGCTCTAGTAAACTGTAAACAAGTGAAAAAACACTAGTGCTGGACCTGAGATACCTTAAAGCCAACGGACACTTAAGGGGTGGATATACTTCAAAATTTGGCAAGACATCACTAAACCTCTTGGCTGAAAAGGATTAACATCTCAAATGCTGGTCACACCATCTTCTTCTGGGCAAAACAGAATGAAAATAAAGAAATTGAAGTACAACTGGAAAGAATAGTCTATCTTATTGTTGCAGCTAGTGTGTACTATGTCCAAACTTCAGCTAGAAACAAGATGACAGATAGGTCAGCAAGGCCAACTAAGATTTTTTTTGTATTGATTTAGAGCAGAGAAGCCACATTCGGTAGTTTATCAATTCCAGTGGAAACCAAGGATCATGGAACTAAAAGATATTAATCACTGTGGATGAGAGAACCCAAGGCTTCTATTCATTTCCCTGTCCGGTTTCGTTATCTTCTTGGATTTTCCTGTCATTTCCTTAAGGCTTTCCTTGTAAATTTTGCATTTAAAGCTGTAAGAAGGCCATCAGAAGATGGCAGGAGTCCTGCACTTTTCTCGTAATGAATTCTCAAGTTACACTGGGTTTTCCTATGCCAAACAAACTGAAGCCACACACAATTATACTTCGGCTGCAATGAACAGACATTCTTCAGTAGGATCTTCTATTTTTAATTCAGCTACTGCAATAAACTGGCTACGGATTCCGAGCTTTACAGCCCCTTGTTATTCTGTATAAAAATAAAACATTAGGAACAACCGCAGTGTAAACACATGCACGGTACATTATTCATGCAAATGATAATTTTGGTTTTGTTCTAATTGTGAATGTAAGAGTTAGGGTAGTCTGGAGGTGCTTGCTTTCCATCAATCCAGCCTGCAGCTTTCGCTGGGGCTGCTCACAGCACAGCTTCCCCCGAGGAAGCCCCGGTCACTTGGGGTTCTTAAATGCATCATAAGCAAAGGTGGTAGAGCTTGGCACACAGAGAACACTGCCTTTTTATTTCCTTCTCCTGCATAATAAAAAAACTTGTCAGCCTAAATAATCTAATCCGGGAAGCTGAATTTGTTCCCTCTTATTTGCAGGGCAAATGGGAACAGTTATTCCCTTCTGCCCAGGCAGCTGATGCTCCAGCAAAATTTGAGGAGCTGTAGTGGCTGATGGGGCTGAAGCAGAAGTTACCATCCATTACCCCCATCCAAAGAGGATTTCAATGAATTACAAGAATTACTTTTACAAGTTTCTTAAGACTTCTCTTATAGAGTTCGCATAGTCATGCAAGCATGAGATGAGCCACAATTTTTAGGTTCAGTACATGTCCGGAGCAGCCCCATGGAAGATGCTCTAGGGAACATCGGTTCAAACCTTAAGCATCCACCTACCTACCAGTGGATAGGTATAACTATTCAGCCCCAGCTGGAGACAGAAATCTTCCATTACCACACCAAACCCCTAAACAGACCCATGGGATTTTATATCATCACAACATGGTTTTCCCCTCCCACCCACCCCCTTATCAACTGAGTCAACTCAGGTGATATTTTCAAGCTTCTTCAGAACTAAAACTGAGCTTCCCATCTCAATAAACACTTGAATATAGTCCATTGATGTCAAGAGCTGGGCCTTGAGCTGGCCAGCAGCATTCCTCTGGGGCTAAAGGTTTTAAATCACATTGATCTAAACTCCATTCAATTTAATGCAAATACTGCTTTCACAATGTTGCAAGTACTGGTTGGGCAGGCCTCTAAATTGAGAAAATGCTGTATAAAAATAGGAATTATTGTTAGCAATGTTATTACACTTGAACTTTCATACCATTCCATCTGCAGGTTGTACTGAGCAAGGAAAAATCAACACCTTTTGGGCTGGGTTTTTTTGTTATTTTTACTGTAGTTTTGCAATTCAGCAGCTTATAATAAATAGTGGCTTGAGAGAGCACCAGTTTGCAGGTCAGAGTTCCCTATTTATCAGTCAGACAACGGATAACTTTCAACCTTTGTTTTAATTCTCCTTTAGCCAGGAGCATAACCCACTAACAATGTTCAGACTGGTGACAACGGTTCCTCTTCCTGAGCAGTAAAGAGGGATCCAAAACTAGTCACTGACTTCTGTATGAGGAAAGAAGAGGAAAGTAAGACAAGCAGGAAGCATTTCTTTGATTTTACATGAGAAGTTTGCACCTTTTAGCAAGAAGCTACTTACTACTATTGCACTGCAATATGCAAAATTATTTAGGAAAAGCTTATCTTTGGATTCCCCAAGTCCTGTTTTAAAAATTTTAAACATGTCCACGCTGTCATTTGTTTCATTCAGTGCTGAATAACCTCCCCATTTATATACCTTCCCCCCCTATCCACAAAGTGAGCATATAATGGATTACAGGTTGATTCCCTTTGATATACCCACCACTTACCCAGCTCTCTTTGTAAGCCCTTTTACCCTGCTCCCAAGCCATCTATTAAAGAGCTCCCAGGCAGACCACGGAGCTGGGCAGCAGGATACCTTTGCAATAAGTCTTAAATTGAAAGCTCTGCTGTGTCTCCCCACTGTGAGGGCCTGCTGAGATAGGCTTCTTTTAATATTGCCTTAATAGGCTCTTCAAACTCAGTTAATTAAGTTCAGTATATCTAGGCAGATTTTCATTGCCTGCAGAGACCATGTGTCTTGGCAAATGGGAGCCTATTCCTGCAACAGTTATTATCAATAGAGGTTTAGAAAAAGTGATTATAGCACTCGTGAGAAAATGTAATCACCTTCTATGATTTTTGCTAGCGCTGCGCTTTTCTGATGAAGATCACATACAGCCTGATCCAAGAAGGAGCCCAACCTGGAACCATGGCCAACGATGACGCTGGGGAAGATAGGGCTGGAAAAAAGTATCTTCAGAGGCTGGGACCTGAGACCTGCAGGAAAACGCTACCCATGCTCCTCATATACCCTTAAAGACAGAGCTGCTGGGGCTGTTAATCACTCAATTAGGCCCTAATTATCAACACGGCTGCATCAAAAGGCCTCCCATAGCCAGGGGAAGGTTGCAGCCATTCACTTTGACAGGTGATCACTTAGCCATGCACAAGCCCACAAAGGGCTTGGTGGAGCCACTAGCTGCGGGGTTTGGGGGCTGCCTGGGGGCTCCCGGGGGGAGGATCAAAGCCAGGGGAACAGCTGATGGCAGACTGGCTGCACCGTGCTTCCTCTGTCCCAGCAAGATGTAGCACGGTTTGATCGATTGTTCGCCCAGCACTGGGGCTAAAATGAAAGTTCTGGCCTCAGGGAACAGAGCAGGCGGGATGCGGAGTCTGCTCCGTCCACTGATGGGGTGAAGGCAGGCTGAGATTTTAGTGAGCTGGGTCAAAAATCCCAGATGTAAAACCAGCCAGCAGGATTCACGGCCTCCAAAGTGGCCTCTGCAGGTCAGATTCCTCTCTAATTGCAATTATGTCTCTAATATTGGAAACTGGCATTGAGGCAAGACTTTCCCAGCAGCCGGGGTTGTACTGAATATAACCCTGTTACCAGGAAGAAGCTTACTGAAGGCTGCTGCCTCTCTTCTACTACAGGCATGTATACAGTCATAGAAACAAAGACAATTCTGGGCCAGAATTCCTGACTTTGAACAAGATACAAATGTAAGTACCATCCCTTCAAACACTGCAGGGTAACACTGAGAGTTGGAAATGCACGCCTTTTCTTCCCATCAGATGTAAATACATGGAAAATACCTGCTTCCCTCCCTAGTGTTCACGTATTTGTTTTGCACATATTTGGGAATCTTTATCTTCCTCCTTGAAGTTCATATTTACCTGCTCCTACATCTGACAAGGCTAAAGGATCTCATTATCCATTGCTTTATATTAAATATAGCTTAATAACACTTAGTGATGGTAATGATTATCTAATTTTTAATCCATATCTGATATTTAGCATATGCAGCTTAAATTGAATTAATTATTTCATGAAAGTTGTGCTTTTGTAGCGTAACAAAGCTCTTGGAGGGAAACATCACAATGCATCACAAGAACAAATGGTGACCAGGCTGGAGCAAGAATGTTCCAACATTCCCAAGGGCACAGATAGGCAGTGGAAAAGTGAGTCCAATAATCTGGCATTATAGGATGCTACAATAATACAATAATTCTCAGCCTTTCCAGTCCCAGCCTCATTTCCGGGGTTTTAACATTACTTTGGGTTGTATAGGCATGCAGTGAGTCAGCCTGTATCAATTTTCCTAATCCTCACAAAATGTTGATAATTTGTTCAGCTGTTCTTTTTTAACAGAGTGACAGAACAAATGCGTAAGTAGATTTTTAGGTTAGGTTTTTTCCTAACTGTTTCAAATTGGCATCCAGCTGAAAGCTTGTGACAAGGGGTTTTAATTCCAGTACCCATAGTAAAAGCATTTGATGGCATACTTTTTATCCTCAAAAACATGATAAGGTTAGAGACGGAGAAAAAATGATACTCTAGTTGCCTTAGGGTTCCCTGACTTTGAATTCCTAAACTCCTGCCTGGCCTCAGTCCTCCATCTGTGCAATAGGAATTAGTCAGCATGGACTAGGATGTGCTGTTTCACACTTCTGTCACGCATTTCCAAGGTGAACTGTTGCAGATTAGAGGCATAACAGGACTCCAGCATTCCCAGAGTGGTGTTCAGGAATCCCCACTTCAACCGATGCTACTAAAAGTATGGGGGAATAAAAATCCTCAGAGTTTAAGGAGGAAAAATCCAGAGACATAAGAAATTCCCTCCAGCTCTAGATCCTCAGCTTCTGTGCATCTTCTCCTGTATAATCTTAATGTCACATGCCAGCTGAAGACAGCACATGCAATTCCTTTTATCCTTTTAGGATTTCTTGCCTACGTCTGTAAGCAAACGTTTTGTAAAAGTCATTTAAAAGAGTACATAAGAGGTACTGCACGTATTTACAAGTCATATTTATGTCTAATATATAATGGATCCCTACAGAGAAACTTCTAAGCTGGAAACCCTGAACTATTCTTGTGAAGACTGAGAAGAGTGCCAGCATATCTGACAGATGCCTCATCCATTCTTTCACCACCTAGGATTAACTCTAATCAAAAGTGATGTTCAATACAATCCTCGTAGCCACTTACTTGTTTGCTTAATGTAGGTGAGAAAATTTTACCTGCTGATGCCTTACTGCAGTTTTGCAAAATATTGCAAAACTTACCTGATGTTCTTCCAAGAGTCCTAGCATTATGTGTTTATGTGAAAGGCTAATGAGTGGAGAGGTGTTGGAGGAGGTCAAGGGTCACAAGGTTTAATATATTCATTTTTGCCTCTAAAGATGTATGTTAGAAATTTTTGGAGCACTAATAAAATAAATTTACAAAGGTGGCAAAACCGTTTGAAGGGGAAGAAGATCCAGTCAAAACTACTGGTTGTCATTCAGATCTAATCCACCCTCAATTCTTGTCATCTGTGCACTTGGGTGCCAGTACTTCTCACAGCCTCAGCTCTACTCACTGCCCTAACTTAAAGAAATAACCCCCCACACACACTTTAAAAAATAAAAAACCCTCCCCATGCATCTATCTGGAGAAATACAGAGGATGTTTCTTAAAAATAAATTTATTTTTGCATAGATTTACATCACCTGAGCAACTGATGAGCTTTTGTTGTCTCAGACTAAAGCAACTGATATCCAGTTATGGAATCAGAGAATCTGATTTTGGGAAAACCTCTAACAGACAAAAAGTCCAACTTTGACCATGGCATTCTTGAAATCCAAGGCCCCTGTAAATGGAGCACAGAAATCCTGCCAACTTCAGAGGAGCTAAGATATCTTCCTTAACAACCATAATTTCACCTGCAATCATGGCAATTGTGTGCAGGTGACCAGCTACATTTTCATGTCTAAATGTAGATGCTGCACAAGTCTACCAGGCTGCAATCATAGTACCGGTTGCTTTGAAGCGTAAAATCAAAACTTGACAATATTTGATTGTCCAAACTCCTACATATTTAACAGAGTCCTCTATACATTTAATGGAATAAAAATGAATTGAGGACTCTCCTTTCATAGCCCAGTATATCACAGAAAACAATCCTGCAGAAAGCACTCTGCATTATTCTACACTCTCTAAGGTTCTCGTTAACCCGCTATGGGAACCTCAGCTGGCTGCTGCACAGGACAGCAGAGCTAAAAGGGTCCTGTGAACACACGTCACGTACACTGCTTTGAGAACACATCCCCAGGAGCTGTGGGTATAACGTTCTCCTTGCCATGACAGCTTGCAATGAAAGGGCCACACTGCTGTTTGTTGAGCAGGTTCTTTGTAACCCATTCTTAACTGAGATTTTAAGGAAAAAGCAGGGAATTTAATTCTTTCCTAGGTAAAAGCAGAACAAATCACTTGGGTATTAGTAGGACCATCCCATTGTTAATGAAATATTTGACCTAGAACAAGGATGAGTTTTAATCTACACAAAAAGCTGCTTTCAAACAAGAGTATTTTATAGAACTCAGAGAATAGTCACAGTCAATTTCAGGACATAAAGAATAGGCTCAGAATTAAGGATATTGTGCGTATCACTGCAGTGATTTCTTGTAAATGGTCTAAATCGTGATGCAAATATGAAGTACAGAGACCACAGGGAGAGAAGCAGTGAACCTGCTGCTACCTGTCTGACCATGGCTAGCAATCTGCCTCGCTCCTGCCTGCGTCTCACCGTACTGTCCTCGTGCCTTCATTTGGAATGAAATCTTTGGGAACCAAGACTGTTGTTTTTTCTTTCTCTGTTTTTGGACCATAAAGAAGAACCTCGTTCTTGTTCATCACATGGACTGTAGTTGCTTCTGGAATAAAATTAATTGCAGTAGGACAGTATGTTAAGGCAAATTCTGTCCATGATTGACTTGAGTGATGGAACTTCTGCTGTGCATCAGTCCAAAAATTCCAGAGTGATCATGTTCCTTAACGCTCTGTGCTGAACAGTGGCTTTCCTCCAGTGAGCAGGGTCAGCTTCCCACTGATTCAGCTACAATTTACCACCTGGAGTTCTTGAATGTATATATAAAAAGCAACATACTCCCCTGTCCCAGTTAAGACTGCTCCAAAGATGCAATATGCTTCTGTAGACATTAACCGAAGCACAGATGTGACTGAGGAGGAGGCATGGGGTAACCAATGGGCCAGGAAATATAGGGGAGCAAGAGAGGGGCTCTCCTAGAGATGGGACTTAAGGGCTGAGGAATGGCTTGTGACACGGATATGGCAAAGAGGACTTGGATTCAAACACAAGCTCTTGACTCACAGACTAAGCAAGGGAAAAAGTAGTACGTGATTAGAGAATGACTAACGCTGGTCTCCGCTGAGCTCTGTGGCTTGGACACTTTGCTAAAGATTTTGTTGTAAGCTGACATTTTTCGCTCTGATTAATCCTTTCCAGTCCCTGGTCTCAGCTGACTCGGCTGAGCCCATTGGAAGCCATTGTTTGGCTCTCTGAACTTTATCTCTTTTCAGTGCTTAAATAGAAGACCCCTTCTCCCCCCACCTCATCTTTCTTGCTAAAAGCCTGTTTGTAAGAGGCATAATGAAACTCCAGGTGGCCTGGTGATTTCCAAGTAATCCCCTCAGGGATTTGAAGCACTTGGTTATGCCTCATGCATTGTAACAACCCATGGATGTGATTTTCCTCTCTTTCTTTCCGCTGTGCTGCGTGATTTAATAAGTGCAGGGCATTAGATGCTAAAGGAGTACTAAGAAAGAAAGGAAAAAATCAAAACAATCCCTTGAAGCACAACAAACTCTGCAGTGTGTGCATACGGACAGTATATCCAGTGGTTCCCCACTGAACATTATATTATCTCCCGAGCCAAGCTCCACTGAAGAGAACAGCAGATAGCTCTAGAGCAAGTCATAATCCCAGCTCCGATACCCAGGCACCCTACCAGTGGCTACATCTGGTCCCAATTGTTCTTTCCCTCTGTCATGTACTGAAACATCCCCCTAGCTGTGCTGCCAAGTCCGAGTACCTCCGAGCTTGGGAAACAGTGAGAGTCAGGTCTGAAACATTTCACCTGGGCCCCCTCTCTAAAGAAAACAGCAGAAGAGGAACAGACTGAAATGAGTTTTCAAGGCTGAAAAAAAAGAGGGTTTCAGTGTATTTGATGAGTTTCCAGAGGTCTGTTTGCCACATGTGTAAAAGGCCAAGTCAAGCACAATAGATGGGAAAAGCTTGGAAAGGCAACTGTGAGATTATGGAGCTCGGGATGTCACCAGACTGCCACTGCTACCCGGACACTTCCAGTAACTCATTTCCTAACCTGTGCTCTGGCACCAGAACCTGTTCAGCTTTCCAGTAAAGGTGAGAAAGGTGATGGAGCCTTCTGCTAAAGACTCCTGGGACCAATCTTTACATTAGCTGAGAGCTTACCCCAGTTATTTTGGATATTTCCATGGATTAGTGGCAATTGTTAGGATCATTAACAGAACAAATACATGAGAACTAAAACCAGGGTGCAACTAAAGGGGGGCCTAACTGTTAATTCTTAATTAGGAATAGCGAAATAGGGCCTTCATTCCTCTACACACTACAACTTGCTGTCGTGAGCTGTCTCCCCTTACACATCTGGTGCCAGTCACTGTCAGACCTGGGCTATCAGTCTGAAGGGATTACACATCTAATTCATTTCAGTCATCCTCATCTTCCTCGCAGTGCGTTCCTAGGGTGCAGAGCATTGTACTCGATTGGTTCCACCAGAAAGGAATTTTCATGGGAGAGCCAGAATGAATAAATTACCAGCAAATTGCTATTGGCAGGGTGAGATCAGGAGCAAGAAGGAGAGAAGGACCTGGAGAAAAGGAAGGAAAGGAAGAAAGGAAGAAAGCATCCTTGGTGTGCATTGAATTGCTTGCCTAATTTTTGTTTGAGACTCCCAATCTGGGGCAGCAGCTGCTCTGGTGATGTATTACAAACGACTTATTGCTGTAATGCATCATGAAGCTCCATTGCCCTGATGACATGTTACCGTAATACATCATCAGAGCATTGCCCAGCAGGAACAGGAGTCCTGGAAACCAAACAGCTCCATAAATTTTAGTACAGTCCCCCCCCAAATTGTTGTGAGTTTCTTTTCTGCTCTATTAAAGATTTAAGCTTCGAAAAGTGTGGGCCAGAGCAGGCACTCATTAAACAGGCTCTGATGGCTTCATAAGTCCCCTAAGTCATTAAAGGTTTTAATACAAGAAATTAACTATTGCTATTGTTGCTTGTCACGAATAAATTGTCTTTAAATACTTTTTTATGCCCTCCTGGTAGTGAGTCAGGAACTTGAGCTTGTATGTGAGGAGGATCCTGGCTCTGGAGCTGGAGAGAAGCACAGTTCACCCTCGTTAAAATAAAGTACGTGGCTTTGAGCACTGATGCTGCATTGCTGTGACTGCGCTGCTCTGAGCTCCACGTGCTCTCTGCACTGCGTGCTCCAGAGATCAGTGGAGCTGCAGTTACAGACGGTTTGTATGGCTTCAATCTAAGGTCAGTAGGAACTGTGGATGCTCAGCCATTCTGGAAGATAAACCCTAAAAGCCCACAGGCTGCATTGCACATCATAATGAGACCATTTGGGGATGGATTCAGTGAAGTGTTTAGTAGCCCAGAGAGGACCTCTGTGGACTAAATTGAGAGCTGCAACCCAAGAAGTACTGTGGTTGAGTCTGACTAACCCTCTCATCTGACAATCCCAGAAGCTCCTACAACTTCCAGGTGCCTCAGGTGTCCATACAGGTCTGCTGGGGATGAAGGACACCAGGACAACATGACCACCTCAAGTCAAGGGCATGGTGAGCACGTTGTCCAGGAAGGTGATGGAGAAGGGAGGCTGCACTCTATGCACCACTGCTCTTCCTGCTGCTGGAACCCAAGCAAGCTGCTCCATGGGTGATGGGGATGTGCCTGCTACCACTGCAGAGAAAACACACCCTTGGAAATGTAACTGCTTGAAGGACAGCTTAGTAATTAGATATCACTGGATATCTTGGATAATACTACATGAGCTCACAGAAGGGCAGGTGCAAAGGGAAGGGATGAGCTGAAAATCAGGGCTTTAATTTTCCCAGCACAGCAACCAGATGGTGTTAAGGCATATGAGCGTTCATAAGACAGACATTCTGCAAGACATTGGTGTAAAAAATAGATATTGTTTCTCCTTGTACTTATGTTAGAGAAGAAAGTGGATGTTTCCATAGAGACAGTGGAACACATTCATTCAGAAACTAGAATTGATAAAAGAAAGAAAAAAAAAAAAAGAAAAGGAAAGGAAAGGGAAAACCAGTAAAAGAGCAGGGTTTACCTGTATTTAGGTATTCTGGCAAACATGAGCATGCCCTTTGCACAAACAGACTGGAAAGTTCTCTGTGGCACCATGAGGCGAAGGAGGTACCCGTGTGCTTTCGGTGAGACGTGCCTTTCGCAGGCAAACACTGGAAACTCAGAGAGGGAATTGCCAGCAATTTCTTAGAAGCACATTTCAGGGTACAGTATCAGCAAGTTGAATTTGCCTTGGAAATGCCACCGCCACTCGGGCTGGGTGGTGCCGCCTGCTATTTCACAGTTATTTCTGATCCAAGATTAAGTGTCTTTCTATTTTGTTGAAATGGATTTTAATTGAATGCGCTGCTCTGCTCGAGGTGCACCAAACTAACGTGATTTGGTGTTTTTCTTTCCCAAATCCTAAGGGAACGTGCCCCTAGACCAACATTAGACTGTTTTGTTTTGGGGTTTTTTTTTCCCCCTTGGTCAAAAGATCCAGTGTGTGCTAATTCTGTCGTACTCTCTCTCACTCAATCACTCATATTCAGTGCCCCCTAAAGAAACATTGCAGAAGCCAGAAGGCTAAGAAATTACCCAAATGAACTGCCTGTGCTTTGCCCTCACATATCACATACTGAATTGTTGCCACCTTGCTGGTAAAATTAGCCACGTGTTTCACAGCGTTACCTTTACTTATCAAATAACAGAGAAGGTGCTGTGCTACGCTATTTCAGGTCAAAAAACTACCCAAAATTGGTACTGACCGGCGCTTGATGACTTAAGAGAGGGAAAGGTATCTTGCAGAATTTTATTAACTAATCTTTTAAACCAAATTTTCAGAGGGCTGTGCTGAGATGTGAGTATGTTTTCCCCTTGCAGAAAGGCATCTGAATACAGGTTTAATTTGAAGATAAAAACTAGTTCTGAGTTAGACAGAAGCAAAATGATTTTATGGCTTTGCAAACTCAGGTCTTTACTCAATTGCCCTGAAGCTTTAATGCTGAAATGGGTTCAAGAAATAGTTTATTTGATTGAAAAATGCAGTTCTGCAGTGACCTTTCTTTAATAGAATGATTTTTTAAAAGATAGCATCTTGATTTTTCATTATTAAAAACCTCTTTTTTAAGATTTGCCTACATCTTAAAACGTCAACAGTAAAAGGAAAGGTTAAATCAGAGAAAAAGAAAGGATTTTTCTCTGACTCCTGTTTCTATTTTCTGTCTCACTAAGGAATCCAAAGGCATTCGCTTCAGTTCGACCCAAGTCATAAAAATAACAAAATAAAATTAGTTCAGCCATTGAGCTGAAAAAATCAAATTTTCATACAACTTTATGTGTAAAAAAATATTTCTTCTGCCACAGTTAATGAAAGCTGATGATCGCTGCATCTATTACCTAGGGGTAAATTCTTTTCAATCTAAACCAGCAGAAGGCACATGAGAAGCCAGCAGCAGACTGCCAGTGGGAACGGTAGAGGAGCACATGTCTGTCCGCTGGCTTCATGAATTATCGGGGCAAGAACCAAACCCCATTTGTCTCCTGCTGCAGCAGGTCATCACCCTTTGGAATACGATGGCAACAGAAACTCTGCTTGGCACCAGGCCTCTTAAAGTCAGATCTAAATTTTGCTTCTAAGGCCATCTTTATTTTCCTTAGGCTACCTAAATGACAAAGCACCATGTCATGTGGCACCATCACCTGCAAATACAATTCATGCGATTTTCTACAATAACAAGAACAATTAACTGAAAAAAACATCAGAACTCTAAATTCCAGCAATAACACAGGTGATGCCAAGTATGGTGACATCAGGACAGCTGAATCTCTTGCCTGTGCCTCTAACTGCCTGAAACCTGCTCCCTTTCCCAGGAAAGTTCACCTGCTGCTGATGTGCCTTGTTGTACCCCACCTCATCTTCTGGTTTTACGTAAATTATCCAAGAATGTAAGATTACGACAGTCTTAGTTTGAATTTTGAAAGTTGCATGAGTTATCTGAGACTCAGATTATACGTGAGAAGATAGGCTACGCTGAGGCTGCATTTGCAGCAGTGTCTCGTGTAAAGCATCCCTTCATTTTGAACAGAGCATCCTGTCGAGGCACCAACCCTGCCATTCTGCTCCTCGGGGGAGCAGCATCTTTGTCCTCAGTTCTGGAAATACATGGAACAGCTTGAATTATTTCACCAAATCTAGTTTCTTTCATTAGAGTTTGATCTGTATCACAGCATTTTGGAGACTAAACTACAACGAAAACAAAACTCAGCAAGGTGATGAAGACAGCACATGAACAAGGAGAGGGAAAGCTCACAAGATATACCAGGGGAGGATTTGAGGCATGGCAAGTGCAGCAACTTGCCTATTCTCATACAGGTGATGCAGCAGCAGAGCCAAAAATCCCAGGCTCGCAGTCTCCCGAGTTTTCACTCGCTCTCCAGCCGCTGTCTTTGAGAGTATCATCAACAGCTTCTTCGCCGGAGTACGCGAGTCTGCGGCCAGAGCCTGTTACGTCACCAGAGCAAGAAAAACCCCAACCCTTTCAGTTCCCCAGCCTTCTGCAGCCCAATTTATGTCCAATTTGCAGACTTTCAACATAGCAGCCTCACAGTTCATAAAATCAAACTCAGCCAGGGCTAAGTCTCTGGGTAATGGATTTAGGATCACTCGAGGTGTTACCGGCAGTTCATGATGGGTAACTTTCTTGTTAACTAAAGTCCCTTTTGCTAAATGAGTTCCAGGTTTAACTCCCCCCCGCCTTCACTCTCCTTTTTTTTTTTTTTTTTAATTCCCTTTTTTTTTTTTTTTCATTTTTGGCAGCCCTGTTCTGGATGAGAAGGGAGGGGGAGAGGAGGTGGCACAGGACTTTTTATTAGCCTGCGCGTGGAGGGCTTTTCATTGCGAGGGCTACGGGGAGCAGAGACAGAGGCAGAGAGAGGGGAAAAAAAAAAAAAAAGGTGGGATAAGTTAGTCTTTGTGTAAGGGGAAGGTGCTGAAAGGAAGGCTGTGTGCTGGGGCCGGGGGATCAGCCCTCTGGCTCCGCTTGTCTACACAGGGACTATGGAGACAGCCGCCTGCGTAGACCAGTGCTTTTCAGTTTCCGCAGGTAACTGCAAGCACTGTGGGGAACACAGCCAAGGAGAGAAAACCACAGATTGCACATGGGGAGGAAAACTCGGCCCCTGCTGGGCACTGCTGGGGTCCTTGGGGCTGGCAGTGCTGCCAACGACCCCGTCCAGGGATGGCTCCCGTCAGCTATCAGCCACTGAGCGTAGCTTCCATACATATCATCTGTGTATTTCTCTTCCTTTAAAGTTGGATTTTTCCAGCTGAGAAGCCACGCTATTTATCTGGCAGAGGTTAACTGCTGATCATGTTGCAGAAAGGGGATGCCTCATTTCCAAGTGAGACCAAGCTTGGGGGACAACCCTCCCAGCATCCAAAGCAAGCAGTTGGGGTTATTTCTGTTGCTTTAAATTGTCCTCTCCATCTAACTGGTTTGCAGACTTTGAGGAAACATTGTCAAAAAGCTGGTGGCAAATTTGCTTTTCTCTCCCTTCTCTCCTGTCTTGCTTCCCACTCCATCTAAGAGAAGGGTGAAGCTGCACTGCTTGTGCTCTTATGTTCCCTGTTCCCCAGCCGAAGGGCCAGTTCCAAAATCTGTTGAGTGGAGGGATTTTTGTTGAGTCTCAGTGAACACCGCCTGGTGGCTGTGTATATTCATATGGATCAATGTATGCTGGTGGGCTGGAATTTCTTTGGGGACAGAATAGTAAAACACATGGTTGAGAGGGTCAGTAACAAATTGTCAGCCCTTCCCATAGGTTGAAAGGCAAAGAGAATGCTGCTTTCACTACCTCCTGATCCTTGTCTTGGGCTACGGTGAGGGAGAATAACGTGGCCCTCAGCAGCCAGGACACAGTCCAAGGTGGTCCAGATTATGGTCTCAGGTAGCCCTCTATGGACATGGGGAAGGACAAAATATGGCATTCAGTAGCAGATGTGCCAGCTCCCAATTCCTCACCTCTGTTCCCAGCACACTCTGGATACACCATCCCAGGGATCGGGGATGCCAGCACCCACCTCCATCTACCATCATACTTCCCCCCCCCCCCCAAATTGTTCCTGTTCCTCAGACACACTCATGGAGTTTTAGGGGCTTCATCTCACATTTCCAGTGCCCACAGAAGCTAAGTTGGGGACTGGATGCTGCAGGTGGAGCAGAGGAACCAGGGCTGCACCAATACACCCAGGCACATCATAAACTAGCACACGGCATGTGGGTCGGGCTCTCGCATGATGGAAATCAGTGCTAGTCCTGTGAACTGCTGCTAAGGATATTTCCATGTGACTTTAGTCAAGCATGTCTGACAAAAAAAAGCTTTTATATACAGAGGCAGGAAGAGAGCACATTACAGCAGCTTTTCATGACAGAGTGGCCTTCCTACTCATTTATTATCATCTATCCTCAGATGATTCCTTATCCTTCTTTTTCTCCTTGTCTTTGATTTCTATTTTCTTTTGCTTCCACAGAATTCACTTCTCCCCCTTAGACAGCATTTCTGACAAAAATAAAAAATGTGGCAGTTGTGTTTTGGTTTGTTTTTAACCTAAGCAACCACTTTGTCATTTCTCTTCAGATGACCACTGCTTTCAAACATTTACCTTTCGAGTGTTTTCTTTTGTCGAAAAAATAATCACCGCAGGAGCCCTGTGCCTCCTTACACCATCCTGTACAGTGGCCCAGAGGACAGGGCTTGGCAGTGTGGGGGCTTACTGGGGCTCCCTCCAAGGCAGAACACAGCAAAACTAATGAGGACACTCAAAGTGTTTTCTCAATGGGAAAATACCGTTTTACTGAGATCCAATCTATTTGCAGGAGTTTTGTTTGCAGTGAGGTTCCTCATTCAAAACAAATCTGAAGTGAAGAGTATTTCAGAAGTGTCAAAATGCCCCGTTTCATCATCTCAATATAAAATAATCATCTTATTTTCTGGTCTAAAGCAACATTTTGTTTTCAATCCGAACCAATGTCAAACATTGTCATCGACTGAAGAGCCCCCAAAAGATTATGAAAAGCATGGACCTGCTGGTGGAAGGTTCTGTACAGAAAAGTGAGTTTGCTGTCTAAGTTTAGCACACCCCACAACCTTGCTAATGGGTGTATTTTACATTCTGGCTGCAATAAAATTAGCCCAGTAGTGATTTATTATTGATATCAAATAAAAATCCACTTGATAATCTAGATTCTGTACCTCCAGGAGAATATTTTCTTTCCTTTTTGTAGATGCCAGCCAACATTTTATAATCACAGTCTATGAGAAGCCTGAAACTATAAATGGAACATTATAGTAATTCAAGTGGAGAACTCTCTTCCAGTCCATTTCATCGCTATTTGTTTTGAGTAACTTATATTGTCATCTGAGCCTTTTTTCCTCTTGGAAGGGTGCAGCTCGGCTCATTGTGGTTATGCCAGCTGCCTGCATTAGCTCACTGAGCGTGCTCCCTGTAGCCTGGCTGGGTATTGTCTTTCAAACTAAACAAATAATTTTATTTAAAAGAGAGAAGAAGAAAATGTCAGCCTACTGCCCCAACTCCCCGTAGCTCTTGTTTTCTCTGGCTTTTGTGACAAATGTGGCAGTGGCTATGCACTCTGTACAAGCAACTGCTTAAGTTTGTTCTCTGGCAAAACCGATGGACAATGTCTTACTGAGAAGCTACATATTATAAAAATAAAGTGAATTTTTTTAAACCAACTCATGAATATTAATTTCAATCTGCCTTATTTCTGAGGAAACACGATAAACATGCTTCTACTAACTACATTGCAAAAGTGACTTAATTGGAACTAATTCCGATGAAGATGATAAAAATTCCCAGACTGGATCAGATCAACATCCACCTTCCCAGTCCCATGTCTCAGCAGAGGCCAGCAGCCCATGAGAAAGCACAGGATGCTAGAGAGAAAGCAAGTATGGAGACCATGGCACCAACATCATCTGGATCCTTCCAAGTCAGAGGAAGATACTGCACATTATGAGAGTTTAAGTCCACAGATGCAAATATGTGTATATGCATGTGAGGATATCTGTGGGTGTGTTAAGAAATCATTGCTCACAAGGACAAAAATGATACTGATAGTTGATTATTGGTTCTGGTCTTACCACTTCATACTTGATTGCAGTGAAAGTCCAAGTACACAAAGCTAATCTTCAAATTCAGATGGGATTTCAATTTTGATGCTTTCTCCCTCACTTTTAAAAACTGCAAACAACTAATTTGAGCCGGGATACAGACCTTTTGAATGTCAAAGCAATATTAAAATAAAAACATAGTTTCATGTTATGCAAGTATCAGTATCCATTGATTAAGGTCTGATCTTTCAAAAAATAACACGTTATAGTTACTCACTTTAAATGTTAACTACTGTTAACTGGTAGGCATGTTGGCTGCTTTTTAAATAACTTAATTGCTTTTCAAAACATTTGTGGTGAGAAGGAAACTCAAAAGGTATGGGACAAAGCTCTATTCATATTAATAGCAGGCAGCACTGTCACAGACCACTCTACGACACGATGCAGCATGGACTGTGGGATCTATGGAAGAACTACTCAGGGAGTTTTAATCCTGCATCCTTTTTTGCTTCTTCATCCTAATCTTATCCTCTTTGTTTCTCAGTTTCTCAAACTATAAAGAATGGATAATAAAACTAACAAACCAGCCTAATTCTTAAAATCGGAGCACTGTGCTTTTTCACATTGTCCAGAAATTTTCAGGTGTTCTTGTTCACACAACAAACAATTTAAATGGTTAGATCCTTTCTATAGTTGACACGAGAAAGTGACATACAATTTCTAGAAAAACAATCATCTTCCCTTCAATCAGAGCTGTTGCAAGTTCAGAAGCCCTAGTAAATGACCACGAATTGCATTAATTTTCACTGCATGTCTGAATAGAATATTTATAGATGGAAATGCATAGGGGCTTTGATTCTCTAGAAATGCTTTTCAAAGAATATAAACCTTTCAATTAAAAGTCTTTGAACTGACAATGTGCTTGCTGTGAGTAATTTAAGCTGTAAGTGTATCTAGAAGCAGCATGGTCACCAAACTAAAAATAGATAAAATACATTCTTAATATCAGAATCAAGCAAAACATTTCTTTCAACTTCTGTAAGTAGAATGAGGAAATATTTCTAACAAATTGGAAGGCAGTGCAGGTATAAGGTAGGAGCTAAAACATCTGTCCCATCCATCAGCCAGGTTTGTAGGGGATGGAAACCCACCCACGCTGACCCATGCGGTAGGGCCAGCCCCAAGCACCATGCTGGAGGCTGCACGCGTGCCTGCTCGAGCGCTGTCTCCAGTCTGAGCTCACTGTTGCTGCACTCTGGGTAGAAATATTTTTCCCCTGTAGCTGAGACACTACAGCAACATTTGCTTTTCTCTATTTTTTGCTTTACGATATTCATGTAGTCCCATTTGCCAGGTACACCATCACACTTTCCGTTCTCTTCAGAAGAAGAAGGAAGGAGAAGTGATGCTACTTGTAAACCTTGTTTCCATCTTTCTTGTTTTGTGTCACTTTATTTTAGCACACCAGTAAAACTCCACCACATAACCAACTTCTAATTTAGACCATCTGACAAATACAGCCTAATATAGCTTCACAACAAATAACTTCAGAAAGGACAGCCTGTCTTGATATTAAACAATTTAAAATAACTCCTTTCCCTCTAATTATAAAAAGAAAAGCAACTGAAAACAAAGTGAAGGTGTGACACAACCATCAGCAACTAGCCAAAATTTCCATGTGTAGCCTCCCAGGACTTGGCTAGAGTACAAGTAAAGTACAAAGTGCCTGAGCTTTTGTTTTATAAGGCAAATAAGCTAACCAAAGCTTCACAAAACCGAAACCATCTCATAGCTCTTCTGAGTTCGAATGCCAAAGATGAGGCCTGGACATACATGGGGAAGGTCACCTGCAGTCACCTAAAAAACACCTAAAAAAGTCAGCATTTATACTAAGCTGGTGCTGAAGAAAGGCTGTTGGGTAAAGGATGGGCTGAGTCACTTCTGGAGTGGATTTTCCCTGTCTTCATTGAATATAAGTGTACCTGGGTGTCAAATGAGGACCACAGGTACAATTGCTACTCGACCTTGTCCCAGTGAAATATCAGAAATTATACACGCCATGGCTAGACCTTGACTTTCCAATTCTCTTGCAAACCCATCATTAACATGGAGAAAGAAAATGAGCCTGGCTGACAAATAATTGCTCAGCAAAAAATAAGTTCAGGTGAAATGAAACAACTTCTTTGATTTGGAACTTCTTAGTGTTCAAAGGTATTTACATTAAAATTGCAGGAAATTTCAGTGCAACTGCTGCCATAGAATAAATTATTAGTGATTCACCTTATAATGTCAACATGAGACGTTTTCACTTTTGAAGGAAATTTTTTTTCTGGCTTTTTTTGTCCTTGACCAAAATATTTTGCCAAAACCCGAAGCAGCTCCCTGATGTACTTCTCCATAAGAACCCCCTGAATCCCACGTGCAGGGCCAGGGCAGGTGGAATGGGGACTGACGCCCAGGCGATGGTCTCAGAAAACACATTCATTTTCAGCAACTCCAACAGTCAGGAAAGAATCTTGACAAAACAAATGGCTCCCCATAAATATGTCTAAGGAAATTAAGATGCTACAACTGATCTGCTTTAATAAAATTACGCAGCCGGCTCAGTTTCCAAAGTTAGTCACTGTATTTTCTGCATCACGCCATGCAATTAATCCTTCCTAAAATAAACGGACTGATTAAAATTCCATTATCCTGACAGTTCACAATAAACCATGGGACCAATGATCCCCTTTCTTTTTAACCATTTAAGCCATTATAATTAATTCTGGATTTATGTCATTTGCTGGTAAATGTTACGATCACCTTACTAACTACTTAAACAATTTCAAACAGTTGCACTCCTTCTGAAACATGTAAGCCACGGACAATAATTGAACTATTTAACCTGATTCACATTTCATGCAGTTTCCTTTATAACAAAGCTCAGTATTGAGTTGCTGGGGTCTCATTTGTTTGCCTGGTTTTTTTTCCAGTATCTAATTAAATGCTCATGAAAAAAAAAAAAGAAAAATTAACACTTTGGAAAAAGACAAGGAAGTGTCTGAATTTGCCTTCCTGGTTATTTTGGTCTTATATTCAATTTGTGAGTGAAAAGAGACCTCTTGAAGAACATTCTCTAATATTATTATTTCAAACATACTAAAAAAATGCCAATATTTTTCTTACCAAATTTTTTGCAATTCACTTTTGCCCAAAGTCAACCTTCCTTAGCATGCCCTGTGTTTTAGGATGACAACCACTACACTCATAAAAACACACAAAATTATAACCATTTTTCTTAGTGGAATCACTTTTTGCTCAAAAGGCTCTAGTTTTTACAGCAAACCGACCATGGAAACGAAACCAATCCTACAATCGAGCTTCTTCCAGCTGAAAGTATTTGACATTTCCTTCAGCCTCTTTTCTGTGCCTCCTGGCAGCTGCCCATCATGCTGCCAGACATGGCTGTGGCACCGGGGAGAAGGTGCCCACCTCAGCGCTGGGAGGTTTTGCCTGAACCAACCCCAGATTTGGGTGCACATACACAAGTTTCTCCATTATTATTTTTTTTAAGTCTCATCTCTGCTATCCTTGTTCTCTCTGTTATGGTTCTACTTTGGGACTCTACATTACTGGCATCTACGATATACCCTCCGAGCTTGTTGGGATGGCACTTGGCCATCACTTCTCTCCTGCACCTCTTCTCCAGCTCCTGGACTCCCCTGAGATCTTACAGCAATGGTGTCACACCAAGCACAAGGCTTGGCCGTGCTGTCAGCCCTTCCTAGCCTGGCTGTTGCATTCAGGTAAGACCTCTCAAACCAAAGCAGCATAGGATTGAGGGGCTGCTAGGTCCTCCCTGTCCCATCCCTGACTGTATATAGAGATACAGTTCTTCTATATACTATAGCAATCATGCAAAATATAGAGAGATCAGCTGGCTTGGAGGAGGTGGATTTACTAAATCAGCCACTCCCTTGCCTGTATTTTGAGGGTACTTTTTCCTCTCTATGTTACGATTTACAAAAAATTCCAAATGAAACATGAGGTGTTACACTGCTAATAAAATTGCCACTTAAACTGATTTGTCTTGGTTGGGGAAGAGAGTATCAAAATTTTAGCTTTTCAAAAACTGTGATTACAAACAGATATAACCTCCAAATTTTTTAGAACGTGGAAAATCCATTTTCTAACCAGGCCTACTTACAACTGGGCAGATGGGTTACTTATCCAAACTAACACTGACCTTCAAAAATGTTTGGGTTGATGTCAGTGTTTGGGCTGAGGTTTGGTTTGGCTGGTTCTTATTTTTCCATAGCAATTTACCCATCTGTAGAAGAGATGCAGCTCTGAAATGGGATAAAAGGAAGAATGCTAAGTACACACAGGCCAAACTGGGCTACTATTTAATAGAAATAATGAAGAAAACCCTTGACCTCATCTTTATCTGACCAATTGCACACCGTGCTTATTGACATAGCAGCTGATCACATTATGAAAGCCATCAGCCATAATAGCAATGGCTGATGAAAAGGAGGAAAGAAACCAGATTTATTAAACAGCTAAACTTTGTTTACATTGATAAATGAGCCTTTCTAGAGATCCCAAAGTTCATTTAAAACCCTTTTTTAGCAGCTATTTATCCCAGCCAGCTGCAGAAGCCTCCTGGGATCTCCCCAGTGTCATTCGCAGAAACCTTCCTTCTAAGTTTCTCCCAAGGTCTCCCGAGTTGTGCCCAGGTGGTGAGATTTAAGGATGTGCTATTCCTCACATCAGCTGCACAGGATGGACTCTCGCCCATACTGTCAGCACCCTGCGAACAAGAAAAGGCCTTCTTTGTGCGCTCTCTCAAGGCCCTGCACTGTGGCTATCTCATTCTGTTTCGAATTAACATTGGTGGTGATTTCCGCTGGCTTTGCTTTGTAGAAAGACCTCTATGTTCTGCAGCAGCTCTCCGATTGCAGGGCGCCATGGGAGGCTGCAGGCAGATGCAAATAGCGTTGTCTCAGTTTGCTCCCGTGGCATTGCTTTCCTAGGAGGCTGAGAAGCAAAAAGATGGGGGTTTGGCCATCAGCAGCCAAGGTGGAGAGAACAGAAAATTGGGGCTCATCATAAAGTGCAAGCTTTGCACGATGTGCTTTGTGCTGAAGGCTGTAATGTCAGCTGCAAAAATTCTCTTTCTCCCATTGGCCTCCAGATCATGAAGAAATAGTTGAGCATATTCACCAGCACAGCCACAGAAATCACAAAGTGTGAGGCTAAAACACATCAGTTAGTGTTACAAAATATGCAGGAGAGGATACATTAGCATCCAGAGAAAGAACTGCAATGATTATTAGATCAAAACTGAAATGAAATATAAAATTTAATCCAATATAGAGTGTTTTGAAAAGCAGTTCCTCAGTGGCTGCTCCAATCTCGGTGGCCCCGTGTACCCCAACTACCAGGGAATGCGCAGACCGAGTGGCAGCGACCAGCCATGAATGCTGACTTTTTCAGCCGCGTTTTCCTGCACTCAGAACAAGATCACAGACAATATATATAGGACTGTGCAAACATATGAGGATGATTAATACTTGCTTGTGATTAATTGCATGTTTACTCCAACGAATGACTCAATAATTACATGAACGTTTTTCCGACCATTCGCTAGATTTTATTACTTCGCAGCACGCTGCGCCACAGATACATCATGAGATCTGGAACAAAGCCAGGGTCAAAGCTGCGCCCCCACGCCATTCCCTGATCCTGGCCCTGGCAATCCTATCCCCAGTCAGGATCAGGCTCACGGGCTGTGAACCACCTCGCGGTGGCTGAGTCAGCAGTACTGAAAGTACAAAAAGTCTTGTACATATATATAGTTGGTAGGAAACCAGTTTCCAAAAGGGAAGGCCATTGTACTCAAATTGTGCCCACAGTCCCAGAATAGATGAGTGTTTTTGCAAAAGCAGACAGGAGAGTTAATTTGCTGACACTATACTTCAAACAGTAGGATTCAAAGTCAACAGAAAGGTAATGAAAATATCTCTTCAGATTTGCTTATTTATTTGCATTAAACAAAACCCGCCCTTTCTTCCCAAGAACACAACAAACAAACCAAAAATGGGGTCAAGTTGCTAACATGTTCCAGTTTGACCTCGCAGATTTAATCCTGTCTTCTCAACATTGTTGTGTGGCTAAATATCAGAGGCAAACTTTGCATGTCACGTATTTTTCAGGCTTGTATCTGACAGCTCGGTGGAACCGTAACTATTAAGCCCAAGCGGTATTCCTCATTGCTCCCAGGAGCACTGTGGAACAGGCAATGCTTGAGACTTGAAACGGAAAACAGCCCACACAGCTCCGCAATGGCATTATACGTGCATAGGTGCACGCACACGCGGTCACATACACACCCTTGCAAATTTTTCCTCCTTCCTTTTCACTTTTCCTCTCCTTTTCAGCACTGCATTCTGCAAGCAGTGCTTTTTAGAAAATATCTCGTACAAGCAAACAATCTTTGCAAATACAATTATTCCACATACTAATGATTACTCTCTGTTTTCGGGTAGATTGCAAGATACGTGGAATGCAGAGACTTACAGCAGGAAATATATTTTAATTTAGGTTTTGTATGTATCCATTTATTAATGAAACTTTAAAAAGAAAGGAACATTAAAAATTTTGCTATTTATCTTCAACGTGACTCGCTACACCTTTGTCTGTATCCCAGACTGGCCATTGAAAACAGTTTGCTCAGCATCACTTTTTTTCCCCCCCAAGCAGCAGTATTCTGTCCCTTTTTGTGCACTAACACATCCCATGCCCATTTCACATTGGCAGTGCAACGATGACGGACAGATAATGACATAACATCCACGATATGAAGAGGTTTATGAAAAGAGTTTTCCAACCCCTTTTCATTCCATAGGTTTCAAAAGTGTGTGACTTCTAATTTTTTTCAGAACATTAAGAGAAAATGCTAATATTTCATCCTAGTTCCTTTACTTTCTGCATTATGACAGTGCCTGAAGATTGTCGAGAAATACCTTAAGGAATGTGACTCATAGGAGGTTCATTCTTTCTGACCCTGGTTTTGGCAGGGTGGACTGTAAGTGCAGCACTGTGCTTTCTGCACTTTGGGGACACGGGCTGCGTACAGGTCATGTACATACTGTCCTGTGTTTACACTAGAAGTAAAGTTTGGAAAGTATGCGTCGCACTGGAACAGAAAGCAGTTTTTGGCTCCCGTGGGATTCGTTCCACCCAGCACACAGAGATGGAGAGATAAGAGTCTAGTGAGATGCCAGTGGGATTTGTGTGAGCTAGTCCCAAGGATGGGTGCTCACATCTCTCATTCTAGAATAGAACTGCACAAAACACACCACACCCCCCAGCCTGAAATACAAAACTGAAGGAAAAAAGTGTGGGAAATGTGCATGGAATTTTGCTCACCTGGCAGACAGAGAGCAATGCCAGTGAGCTCCACGGAATGGTATATAAGCACTGAGCAGGGAAAACTTCAGCTCTGGGCATTATGTGGGTGTACCAGGCAGAAAATAGGTTAGCTTTCTAAATATATTTTGAGTATTAAAATATAATACTAAATTATTGTTCAGTGTAAATCTACAGAAATTAACAGACAAATCTCAATTGAGCCACCCAAGACCTCAGTGCTCTCAGACCCTCATATGAATAAACCTGACAGAGTTTTATCATGACTATAATGGTGCTGGGGTTTGTATCTACAACTTAATCCACATCAATATATCTATCTACTTTGTGCAGCAGGGAAAAAATCCTGGGATGGTTTTGTTTTCTTTGCATGGGTGAGAATTTACAGTGTGAAATTTCCAATCTTTCCTTTAAATTTGTCTTGCTGCATTCTTGAGCCCTTCAAAATAACGTGAACCATGTCTTTTAAAGAGTGAAGGCTGTCACTGTTGTGCCTATAATTATATTTTCCCCTTTACTCTCTTCCTTTTAAACAGACTCACTCATTTGGTTTTGATGTCTAAAGAAACTTGTATCTTCTTATGGGTTTTATCATGTTGCATTTCTTTTTCTGTGTTTCTACATCTCCCACAGTCCACTGGCAGAGGGCAGCTGACATACAGAACTAAAACCATCTGGCTCAAATCCCTCTTTCTATTCCACAACAAACTGGCAAATATACTCAGGTACAGGCTGTAAAGCTCAGCAGAAAACAGGAGCAAGACCACCGCATTGCTTGGTAAGGGCACCCTTAGATGTCCTGGTCCATGACGTGGGTATGAAGGATGATGCCCACTTTGAGGAATCCCACAAGGATAAATCACCAGACTAATCCATAAACAATTTTATCATCCTTCTAACATATGTAATTCTCCCCAGTCCTTCCCAAGGACAAAAACTATTTCAAGTTTCTGTCTGAGAAACCTTTAGGCACCTTAGAGGGTATCTGGGAATATTATGAATTCAGGCTTTTTTTTTTTTTTTAGCTTCTCTGGTGCAAAGACCATTGGATTTATATTTAGTCTGTGTTTCTGTCCCTATTTTATAAACACAGGAGTTCTGAGACAAAATAATAATAGTGTGAAAATGGACCAACCGCAGTGATGGCAAATATATGGATCGACTTTTTAGTTTATAGTTACACAGAAAATGTTTTGCTGAAGTGGTGGTCCCTAATGTAAGATTCACTTTTAATTACCCAGTACACTCATATTTGAGTCAAAAAAATAAACACCTAACAGAGATAGAGAAAAGGATATGAATGTCAGTGGTCATGTAATCATTGACTGGAAAATCTAAATGATGTATTTTATTAATTTACCTAAGGCAGTGTAGCCATCGTTTTTCATTGCCAGTGCAGTAATTTTGGGTTTTAAGCTTTTACCTTTCCAGAGACTATTCCATGCCCTTAAATCTGTGTGGTTTGTTTATCTAACTGCTAAATTTCTAACTGCAGTAGCAAATACTATTTACCATTTTTAAAAAGGTTGTCAAAATTATTAGATATCAGATGAGTGTAACACATACAGGAAATAAAAAATATTTTCTTTTCCATATCTGGTAAATAGTAAATATTTTAGATTTCATCCTTTAACTGTTCATTTGACTTTCCAGTTGGAAGCATTACCACTGTATTAGTAAAGAGTCGCTATAGGAAAAGACTAGATGTTAAAATATATTTTCAGCTATCTTGACATGCCATATTTGGCACGGGCTCTCTCAGTGAACAAGCTAGCGTATATATTTCTGAGAAATTAAAACCATATGGCAACACCTTAAAAAAAAAAAAAAGCCCTTCTCTGGAAGCATCCTTGGAGTTTTCAAAATGTATATGAATTAAATATAGACATATTTACTTAGAAAGGATCTGTTCGGATTAGACATAGACCCTTCATTTCTGCTCCAAGAATTAAACTGCCAATATGCTACTGCTGTAAGTCACAACAGGAGATAACTTAATGATTGCATTTCTATTAATAGCCCCTTCGTCTCTAAGTTGAATAACGCATTTAATTTTGGCTAAGCTCAGCTTTTGTGAGGACTATTAAATTAGGCCATTGATAGAAGATGAGAGCTTTCCTCTGCCATGCCAGATAATTGGTATAATAATATTGTCACTGGAAGGAGATTCCACTCCTCACTGTCATTTGAAAGACTACAGAAGACTTTATATGAAGTTAAAAATTTCTGATAGATATTAGGTAGGGCTCTGCAAATCACTACGGAAAGTGGCTTTGAGCTTCCCTTTGCACACTGGCCTTGGGACAGACAGCATGACCAGGAGGCAGGAGACCTCAGGGCCCTTCAGGCACAAAGCTCCTTGCAGAAAATCATATTCAGGACGCAGGACCAGGGAGACAGAGCACACGAGGGCTCACAGACCTCGCCAACACATGCAGATGTCCCTTCTGCCTAGATACTATTCCTTAATAAGTTCATCAGAGATTGTTTAATATTAATATTTAGAGAGTCTCTAATTTCTCCGAGGCAGTGAGGAGGAACTGGGTCACAGTGCCGCCTTCTCCTCACATGCCTGAGCTGGAAAAAGGCACTGGGAAAAGGTGCCTTTCTTCTTGAATCATCTGGTGACATTACAAGCTTTGACGAGAAGAGAAATCTCCTCCAACTCCTACCCAGTCCAATATGTGGTCAAATACATGACTTAAGTGGGAAGCATGTGAGTAGATGAATGTAGGTATACAAAGCTGTTCAATTTGGTGTAGATATTTGGATATAGGAAACATATTTTCAATTTCGTATTTTGTGTCAGTGAGGAAGCATGTAAAAACTTTTCAGCAACATAATACTCTAAAACCTAAACCCCGCAATTTTGCCCTGCCTCTGTTCCTATACACTTCTTGTATATTTGCACATTTGGATATGATGACAATTAGTTCTGTGCTACGGGACTGTATTGATTTCGCTTTCTGGGTCTCATCCAGCTAAAACGTTACAGGTTCAAATACAGAAGCCTCTGCTTAATGAACTCCAGAAAGTGTAAAATGCTGAGGCCCTGCAGTTACACGATCACCCTTCCGAACAGAAGCACTAATATCTAACAAGGCGAGCTACTGTTCTACCCCTTAGAAGAAGCTCATAAAAAGTAGGTTTAATTTGTCTGGGAAAAATAGTCTTTAAAAAAATGGTATAAGTTGCCTGGTGGAAAAACATGCTTCTATTATGAAGCCTTCCCACCAAATGTCTTGGAAATTAAGCAAAGTTAACATGTCCAGTTGGAGCCGAGCCAGGAAATGAACAGTGGATGTTCTCTTGTAAAAATCCTGAAAGCTGCAAGTAACCCATAAACAGTTTGCAGAGTGAGTCAAAATGGACCATTTTATGTTCCCTAATGGAAATACAGCTTATTTGTACATGGATTCAAAGTAACAATGTGATGTCATCAAATGATTTAAGGTCAGAAGCATAGCAAGAGTCAATATACAGTGGTGGATGGAAACATCCTATTCTTACTGAAGTATTTTGGAGGAACCACCAACACTGGGGTTTGTCTTGGCTCTTTGGAGCTGGTACAGGAAAACCTCAGCAGCTCTATTCCTGGAATTGCAAGGTGGGAAGTTTACTGTTACCATCAGTCTAAGGAGGGCTTTCAGGAATATTAGTAAAGTTTGCATTTGGTTCAGAAAACAGAGGAATTTCCTATAGAAAAGCGCACCTTTGGCTGGTGTGGCCAAGTAAACAATCTGTGCTCAGGATTATCTCCAGAATTAACACTGAGATTTGCAGATCAGATTCAAAGCACAAACTCCTTTGAATCAGGTACTCCAATTCACAGATTTACTGCAGAAAAAATGCACACCTGAAAAAGTGTCCCTTGGGGAACAAGCTTCCTCCAAAGTAAGGGGAGCTGGGATGTCCCTCAACCTTTGACTTGCAGCCAGATGCCCTTTCCTCGCATTCTGAAATGTGAGATTTGATCCCTTCTTTCACAATATGATTTTAATTTGTAAAGTGGTTTTGAGCCCGTGGCAGAAAAAACAGAAGGTTGGAGTGTTATCCAGCACTGATACACAGTTTTTCCAAAGCTTTAGAACCAGATGAGCTAGAAACAGTCCTTCCATTTTTCTTTCAGAGGCAGAACAGAGCAGTGCAAGGTTCAAATGAGGTGCGTGCAAACAGGTAAAGAAGAAAATCTTTGCCCAGGTAATAGAACTCCCATAGATTACTGAGAGCAGCAAAAGCTTGTTCATCAGCAGTTACCTGCAAACAGGCTGAACAATCCTCAAAGTTGAAGTTTCACTAACTGACACTTTTTTCCCTGGAAACTATCTTAATGAAAGAACACTCCCTTCTTAGCTTCTTGAAGTAAAGCTTGACAGTGAGCCCTGAGTCATTTCTGTTATTTCTCTCACATCATTTTCTTCATTACTGTCATACTCATTACTGACCAGATGATAAGAAAACATACACATGATTTTGATGAGGGATGTCTTGCTTTGCACTCAGTTCTAAGTGTTACCACTCATTTAAAAACTTAATAAAAACTGGTCTAACTCAGTTGCTAAGAGAAATAACCAATTCAGAATCTAGTTCTAATTAAGGATGGGTTTTGGAACCTAAACTGGTATATGAACTACATGCCCTGGTCTCAGTAGGAATATTAAGAGCATCATCAGAAATGGTTTAGCTGACCATTTCTGATGGGGATAAATGCAGACTATAATTAATTTACATAAAAGACTAGTTAAATAACAAAACTCAAGATATATACACAGAGCACAGAGCTCACTCAGGTATCTCTCCAGGACATTGCATCGCCCTGTACAGACCCAGCTGGATTTCCTTTACAGATGTTTTCCTGCATGGTTTGGGGAAGTGAGTTGGATGATCATGAGTTTTACAGACACAGGCAGGCACAGCACAACAACATGAGATTACTGAGCTCAGTTGGAGGCAAACAGCAGAATGTAGTAGATTCCTATTCCCTGACTTCCAACTCCTAGGTCTTTCCTTATTCCATGGATTGTACGGCCTGCTTTCTCTAAGAAAATTTCTGAAATAAGATGAGAGCTTATTCTCTGAAAAATATGGGAAATATCCAGCCATTTATTGAGAAATGGTTGGGAAACATTAACAATCATAATTTATTTTTAAAAAACAAACCTGTGATTTTCAGGGGTTTATTCATTTTGAAGGAAACTTCTAAATCAGTTCTACTTATTGATATTTGCAAGCACTCATTTGTCTTCAGTCTTGGCAGTAGCTTAGCTGCAGATTCAGTGGAACAAGTCACTATTTAATCACCTTTCTGTATTTCATGGCAGCTGCCAATTAGAAGGTGGGAGAGAGACACGGATAGGCTAGAACCATATGGTGTACTCTAACAGCAGATAATTTAGGAATGACATTTATTTGTATAAAAAATAGTGCCTTCTCTTACCTACCTGCTAGGCATGGCCCATTCACGAATCTTGCCCACAGTTGCAAGAAAAGCAAATTGGAATAAAATGAGATGCCAAGAACAGCACTTGCTGGTTGGGAACATTACTGTTTTATTATAGGAAAATACCTGTATCACATTCATAAAGAAACTATTAAAAATGTAGGTAGGCTACCCTTTCTACCTCCTTCCACATACCCACACCTACGCACAAAACCTCCCTTTCTTCTGAGCCTCAATTTCAGCCAATTTCTTTATGAGGGTTGTGTCTAACCAAGCATCAGAAAAGTCACAGACAAAGAAGGGTATGAGTGAGAGGATTCTTTCTCTTTCCATTATGGTCCCATAAAATTTCAGCCCAAAAGGTGTAGCTTGGGATGCAGCAAGGAGCTCACACACACAAAATCTGCAGAGGAGATGGAGTTCCTACGGTCCCAATTACACACATCAGCATGGGTAGACTTGTATGCTTTGTACTTGTCCTGCAACAAGTAGATGCGATCTTGAAACATTTAATTAGATACACTCTCAAATATTGCTGAGAAAGAGAAATTGAAGAGGAGAATTAACAAACTGCCTTCCTCTTGAGCCCTTCTGCTGAGCTGTGCGGAGCTGGGGTTGAGCAGAAACCACTAAATAAAGATATTTAAATGTTGTTTTCTTGCAAGTTTACTGAAACCAAATATACTTGATAACAGGGCAAAGTCCTTGTGGGAGCTGAGCCGAGTCTTTCACACATTTCCTCAGGTAGGAAACCGCTGTGCAACATTTCAAAGCAACGTCCCTCCCATTTTTCTTAAAAGAGCTCTTTAGTCGCTCCCTAGGTTGTGGTTTCCAAGTCCCACAGGCTGGACATGGTGCTGGTTCCCTATAGGACATGGTGCATGGGAGTCTCAGGAACGTATTTTCCCTCGTTTACAGATCCATACCCCCACCCTGTGGCATGACTTGGCCTGGAAAGCCAACAGAGCTCCTGTGCTTCAGCCAGGCTCATAACCTTCCTCCTGGGACACCCTCCTGCCTCCAAGCTTACAAAAAAAGGAACAGGATGGGTCAGAGGAACTACATGGAGGAAAGAGGACATGATTCAAAACTGCTTTACAGTAGCCCTGAGGACAGCAAAACACAGAGCTGGAGTCCTTACCATGTACAGTAAAAAACAGAAATTAAACTCACTCTATCAGGAAAGATCCTCTGTCTTTCCCATCAGAAGGGGCAGAGGAATTTAACACCTGGAATTCAGCCAAAGGCTGAAAGATCTTACAACTTTAATGTCTGCACTAGACTATTTCATTTCACTACAACTTTTTCATTTCCAATTAGAATATACACGCACTCAAATCGCTGTGCATATATCTTTCCTACGGCAGCCTCTCACGGAGGGTGAGCACAGCAGTTCTTGAGAACTATTATGTCTTCAGTCGACCACGGGTTCTCCACATCCAGAGTCCCAATTTTTGTTATGCCATTATAAATCTAGAGCAACTCCAGTGATTTCACTGAACTTAGTCTAGTAGAAAGCCAAAGTAAATACAATGAGTTGTCAAAGGAGTTATATCACATTGGAACTAGTGTAACTGAAAGCACAATTTGCACTATTTTTTAATAATATGGTGTCTTAGATCATTAGGAATGAGGTCCTGCAAACACATACGTGAGTCACTTTCTTCGTGTGAGTAGCCCCTGTGCTATTTATGTGAGGAATGCTAATATGCCAGATGTTGGGAGTTCAGCACAAACCATCTTGACTCGCACCAGCTAAAGCCCGGCTTTACTCTGCTCGTACAGAAAGATGTCTGCAGGATTGGGCCCTTCTGATAATGTCCCCAGAAGCTGACAAAAATAATAGCTGAGAAGCCTTAAAACAGGTTTCCAGAAAAGCAGAAAATCTTGAAACTTAGGGGTAGTAGGGCTTGGAAAAGACTTAAAAATCAGACTAACTTTGCATGACAGTCTCAGAGTCAGATGAGCGAGAGAGAAACCTTTGGTCTCCTCTGAACTACCTGGCACGAAAGTTTGTAAGGGAGTTACAATTCAGAAAGAAATCCTTCACGTTTAGATAATCTTTGTGCTAGCAGAATCTCATCCCTCAGTCCTCCCTATGAACCAACAATACAGATAACTCCTGTCCCAGCCACTGCTATTGCTACAGCAGAGCAATAAAGTCTTCCCAGCGAGCTTTACCACACTACAGCAACTCATCACCACGTCGATATTTCAGAAAAATAAAGGTGTTACAGCCAGCCTGAACCGTGTGCTGTTTGCTCCAGACCCACTGGGAATGCATGAGCAAAAGGAGAGCAACTGAAAGGAGAAATTGAAAGGGGAGATCCTGGTCCCACTGAGTTCAGTGGCAACATTCTCACTGACTTCTGAGTTGTTAGGGTTTTGCCCCAAATTAGGTTCCGGTGACAAAGTTTTCCATGGCAGTTTGGTATGACTGAGGTAAAGCACTGCATTCAGCCCCCTCAATGTAAACTCTTTCTGGGGTATAGGAAAGAGGAGCAGAGTTTGTTGGGGGGGCTTGTTTTCAGTGAAAAGGTATTCCAGTATACCTTTAAAAAATACGTTCCAGAGAAAACAGAAGGAAATTAAGTTTGGGTATAGCTACAGACCCACATTCCCCCCTCCCCCAGCCCAAATTCACTTCAAGACATAAAACAACATCTTGATATTTCATTTTGAAGGGTCCTTTCTTCAACCTTTTAGAAACAAATTTTACCTTGCATATAGTTGTAAATAAAAAAGCAACAAAATCAATTCATCACGGACTTTTATGAAGTGAAGAGAAAGTTAACACACACCATTGGCTATAAATTGATTTCTGAAGGCATAAGGACCAATAAAGTGCATTTCTTATTTGCCCCTGTCTCCTTGCGTGGAGTTTCCTACAGGTCAGAAGGCACACGAGCTAAGGTCAACCCCCAGGGCGTATAATTTGCAGCTCAGTGCCTTCATTGCAGAGCTTCCCTGCCACAAGGCGCAAATATGTTTTCCTTGGCCAGAGGAACTGTATGAAATAAATTATTCTGCAGCCAGTCTGACAGAGCTGGGCATGGGGTACAGAGAACTGGACTATTTCCCAGTGGCCTCTTGCCTAGAATTTGTTCTGAATGCATGAAGCTGAGCAGGATTTGCAGAAGACAGATGTGGACAGTGTGTATTAATTCCCAATTCAAGTTTATCTCTTCACGTCACAAAAGGACAACGTGTTGCTTCAGCAAATCTCACTTAGCAGAACTCAAGGTGACTCCTACCAGAGCTGGAAAACTCAAGTGTGTCCATCTTAGCATGTTTTAAGGTGGTTACTCTCCAACCTTGTGCCTTATCACATATTCCACGGCTGTACAGCCTCTCGGGTTAAATTCATTGCTGGTGTAAGTCTATCAAAGCCATGTGTGCAGGTCTCCTGAAAATGATGTGACAGTGTGAACCTTATGGCAATGGCAGTTATCTGATAAAGGGTGAAAAAAAGTCATACAATGTTCCTTTTGCTATCAAATACATGTTTCCATTTTGAACAGGGGGAAAAAAAAAAAATCCCCTTAGCTTTTGCTTTTAGACATTGAAGGTCAGATTAAAAAAAAATATTTTGGCATCTAATACCTATTGAATGCAAGGGCATCCAATGTGAAAGAATCCCCAGCAAGATGAGTTTACAGTGTTTTGCTTTCAAAAACATGTTTGCATATGTTCAGGTAAGTAAATACTTTGTTCTCTCCTGTTCTATTTGACTCTAGCCATGTACCTGTCCTGCTCTCATTAGGATAGCATCTGATTTTGCTCCCTCATACCTGCGTCTCCAAAACCTTTCACAGTTATGTTTATATGCCCACATTGAATGAAAGCAACAAAAACATGGCAGGAACTTTATACTTTTCTCTGTCCTGCAAACATTAATGTGATCTCACTGAATCCACATTACTGGCGTTTGAACTGGCCAAACCAAGAAAACCTTAATAGTTAGCTGAATTCCTGGAGTATCTCTTGGTTAATAAAGGCACTCTGATTTTTATATTGAGAAAGCAGTCTGGGATCTCTCTCTTTCTCTGAGTTATTCTGCACATTCACTGAAAAATGCTATCATATGGGAAAAATCACTTCCAGAAGTTGTTTCTTCACTAGGTCATACAGTAGCTACTTGGAAGGACAAATCCAAATCAGAGGCAATGCAAGGTGGCAGTTTCAGAGACTGAAATTTTGACTGCATTGCTTCCTAAGATTTTTCCTCCTGCCTGCAAAGCTAACATTTTAGAACAACTGAATCCCACATTTTATATAAGAAAGTGGGAAATATGCTCCTTTCAATCTTTAAATTTGCACACCTGAGAACTAATACAGCAAAAGTTTATCATGTGATAGCAAGTTTAGCAAATGTGATAAAATCATACATTATGAAAAGTGAAAGTGAACTCTTCTACAGCACTGGTGAAGACTTGAGTGATTTTTCAGAATGTCTGACTGTTGTTTCACCTTGAACATCAATACAAAATAATTGGGAAGTCAAAGCACAGCAAACATCTTCTGCCGCTTGTTGGACATAACTGGTACATTATTGGATAGTTAAGTGGATAATAGTGTGAAATAAGCCTATAAAAACCAACACACTTCAGAGTTAATATTTTTTCAGAGTACAGTTAAGTTACTATGACACATCTGTCATAACTCTTACAGGGAGCTTCATAATGTGTCTGATCTTATACACTCAGAGCTGTAATGTATCTCCTGAACTGCAGCAGACCTATGGAAACTCCATATCCCCAGGTCAATAGCAATATACTTTATAGTGTCAATATAGTATACAGTTACAATGGTAGCGTGTAATAATGCCAAGGTCTCATCTTGTTCTAAAGGATCTTCTTTTCCACCTGTGCACTGGCTTGGAAAGCTTTGCAATTCGTTTTCCTGCAGACCAGCACCTAGGTGGGATTCATGCTGTGCACTACCATAGCATGGTGCTCTCAGCCTGATAAAAAAATCCAATTCCTGCATGCATCAACACTGCAAGAAACTCTGAAAACTCCTAGACAAGAAAAGGAGAGCATCGCAGAGTCCTGTGAGGCTGATGAATGTCTTCATGTACTGGACTGGACAGTGAAGTAAGAATTTCCAGTCTGAAAGACAGTCCTACCATTACATTTTAGCTAAATATGCTCAAACTGAAGGTGAAAAAATAGCACCAGTGTCTCATTTTCCATAGCTGACTAAAAAGAAAAAAATAATCTGTTTTGAACCTGCCTGAGGTCTTAGCTGGGATGTTCAGTCTCAGCAGGCTGCAGTGGGAAAGGCGAGCGAGGGAGGACACGGAGAAGCCAGGAAGGCTGCACGGCTCTGCGGTGTCCTGCCTTAGCTGAGAAAACCTCCTCTGCGTGTGGACTCAGAGAGGAAAAAGCATTGAGCAAACCCTCCCCAGATCCCTGCCTCTTTCTTACATGGTGATGGACACTGATTTCATGTAATGTGGCCTCCTACAGACAGTTATTACCCAACTGCTTGCCTTATAGTAACACAGTATCTCTACAGCAGCTGAGAAACTACCCCTGGAGAGAGAACTATGGTGAAACCTTCAGCCTCTCCCCAGCCTGGAACACCAAAAGGAACAGCTTTCAGCTTAGCTGGGAAAAACAGACTCAAATTCAGATTCTAGTTCCCAACTACAGACTGCAAAGCCTGACACAAACTGCAATTTTAAAAGTTCTATCTCATTAATCTATTAAATTGTCTTTTAATTATAACCAATTATAAACTTTATGATACGGCTTATTATTTCAGGATGCTTAGAAAGTTATTTTTGTGCTGAGTTCCTGTACCAATTTATCTGAGCACTGGTAGGACTATAACTTCTGTGTTATGAAGAATCACTTTCCTCTGCATCACCCATCAGTGGCTTTTTCTGGAGTCCCTCTAAGCAAAACAATAATTTCAGTCCAGTTTTGGAAGTGACAATTTTCTGTCCTCAAGGTGCTGCCCATGTTCTCAAACTAATAGAAGCAGAGAGGCAAAGCAAGAAATTTGAGTGAAGAGCAGGTCCATTTGGGCCTCAGATGCCTAAAGCTATGGGGTTCCCCTTCAATACAGCATAAAGTGTGAAATCTGGAAGTCTTAATTCTCACTAGCAAGCTATGGGTCTGGGCTGGCTTTTCCTTCTTCATCCACATAAAAGAAGAATCTAGTGTAGCAGCCAGCTACTGAAATTATTCCTGTATTGCAAGCCATGGAAGCTGTCTTGAAATGTGTTGAATTCCTATACATTTCAAGAATGAGCAGTACTTTATGGGTACCTGTGATTAATTCCTGTAGTTTTAAGTCAAGTTTTCGCAGAGACACAAAGTTCTGCTTCGTGTTAAGTGTTGACCTCCAGGATTTTGGCTGGGCTCAGCGAGGAGATGGGATTCATTTCCGAGGAACAGACCTAGCTCTAGATTCTGCTTTCAAAGAAAACTGAGGATATCCAGACTCAGAATACTTCTTCAAACCCAAACCATTCTCCTGGCCCAAACAAAAACCAAAACCCAATTCCAGTTTGCTCAAACAGTTTGCAAGACAGAGGGAAAGAAACTGAGTTGAATTCTGGGTTCTCAATAATGGTTTTCTGCTTTGGAACATGCACTGGTGTTTCATTTTAATAGAGATATTTAATAGTATCAAATTATTTGAGGAGGTATTTAAAACATGGAGCAGACATCTAATCATATTGCCACAGGGGCAATTTTTCAGCTCTGATGTTCAGCATCTCCCTGCACAAAAGCAGGTAACCCAAGAGCCTCTCCTTCAGATGACGGGGGTATAAACTTCATATACACAGCATCACGCTTATAGCTGAAAGGGTTAATGACAGGGTGGGTTCCCACCTAGAGCCTTTTCTTTAAAAATAGAATAAAATCAAATTAAAGCAAATAAAACCCTCCATTCTATCCTTCTGATAGAGTGGTGCTAAAAGGTTAACTTACAAAACAGCATTGCTCTTGGGCCGATCCTGTGGTGGCTCTGTGGTTTCCGCCTATATAAATTTGATAATATTTTACAAATGCAGTATATGAAATATATTCTTAACATGTGTTTAATACATTTACAATCTATTAAAATGAAAAACAGAATATGCTTCAAATACTGCTTGGGTATTTGCTTAATGCAGTATGTCTGGAACATGTTAAACATTATTTTAGAGGTAATTGAAACATTTCACACACATTCACCCTGCGTACTGTATGTGTGTACTGCATGCGCTTTGGGGCCAAATCTTGCCCCAAGCACACAGTCTGAATATCCAGGCTGAGGACTGAGAGGTTCTGTCAGCCTGGCATTTCCCTGCCTGCAGAGGTGCGTGGTCCCCATAGCTCTCCTAAGGAAGCGTAATTCCTCCCTTCCTTCACCCCACTGGCACATGACCAGGGGGTCCTTAGAGCGTAGGTCCCTATGCATCCTGCAGCTTCATTTTTGCTAAATAAATTAGATCCAAACTTACTCTGGGCAACCAGTTACCAAGTAACAGGGTATTATTTCAGCTCACTTCAGCACATAGCCTGTCAAAGCAGCCATTAAATACTTCTCAAATGAATATTTATGTAAATACACACGGTACGGGAATATTCCTATGTAAGTATTTGCTTAGTTTCACAACATGTTCCTCTCACTCATGCCAATGTTCCCAAAAAGTGAACAAGGTGTATAGAATAATGATGGAGAGAATTCCTCGTTTTTACTCAAATAAATGACCACAAAAACCTGATTATAATATTTTCCTCATTATCCCTATATAACCATTTCACGTCCCAGGACAAGACAGCATGATTAATAAATAATGCATACCTATTTAAGATGTTAGAGTGGCTATCATTACTCCTGAGGAGCAGTACAGTTTCATGGAGAAGAGTGAAAAATGTGTTTAATTCCAACTTAGAAACAAAACTGTGATGTGCCTCACACATCCGACTTCTCCATGCCATTTCCCTTTGCATTGTTTGCCTGTGCACAGTGCGCGCTGTTCAGACTGGGGACCTACGTTTAACTTGCCACACAGCTTTATGTTTTCCCATTCTTTAAACCTAGATCAGCAAATCGTGTAATCAATAGAGGGAGATAGTAGTTACCCTTCCAGCTGCCTGTCAGAAAAGCCGTACTTCGTGCTGAGAGAGCTGCTGCTTGGAAGAAGGCCATTTGCGTACAATGGAAACTCCTAAAGCTAAAAAATTAGGGTTTTCTTTACTTGCATGTGAATGTTTTGCTTAGTACTTGGGATCCAACCTCTCTGAAGCTAGGAAAGCAAATTAATTTAGGGAAAAACAAAAAAAGTGAGAGATGAAAAGGGAGAAGATCTATATGCTCAGGAAAATGAGATAACAGTAATACTCAGTGGTTTTCTGTCTCACTCTTAGTTGGCAGTCTCATACAATATGGACCTTGATATCTCAACTTCTTTTTCCCAGCGGAGCCTTTACTCCATCTACTCCCTCCGCCTAACTTTTTTAATCTTTCTAAAATCCTTTCCCTTTGCCAAGTAATGTGGGCAGCTATAAATTTGTCCTGTTGGTGGTAGACTACAAGCTATTTATCATTTCAACTTTGGTTGAGACACAAATTTTAGCTGGGAGCCATTAGAAGAAAAAAAAATATTCATCAAAGCCTAAAATAGACTAAATTAGGTCTCATTAGAGTGGTTTGCGGATGTTTAATAATTTCTGTATGATTCTTTCTCTATAGCTCCTTCAGTGAGTTATCTTGGTAGACACATTCAGGTAAGATGCCCCTTGAAATGAATCCATAAGAGAAAGCAAATCAATCATTTTCTAAGGACAACTCAAGCCAGAGAGTATAATTTAATGGATCATATTACTGTCACTCTTTGCATTTGGGCTCTATCTCAGGCAAACAGCTAATGGAAAGGAGAGGCTGTACTCCCTATTCCTGTTTCTTCAAAGGAAATAACTTTTTTGCTCAATGCAACGTTATGCTGTGTTTTTTTTTTTTTTTTAAATAAGAGTTTTTCCATATTCTTTATTTATAAATAAACAAATCCCCCTCTCCTTTACAGTTGTATTAATGTGCTCTATTCATGCAGTCAGATATGCTTCAAGACATTGTGTAGGAAATTCACCTGGGAGAGGGTTGCAGGCAATTAGTACATATCATGAAAGGTTCTTGCTAGTCAAAGATTACTAGTTTTAGTCAAACATATTATATATACTTGAAAGACCATCTCAACGGCAAGGGCATCTCTACCAGATCCTGAATGCCTCCCTCTCTAATGTGTCTTTCATGTTCATGGCAGACCTTAAATGTAAATGTTGTCATTGATACCAGTCTGTGATCTGGAGAAACCAATAAATAAATAAATCACACCGAGTTGAAAGAGGCCAACATGGCAAAAGCCCCAGTACTGAATTTCTTTGAGCAGCACACAGCGAGAGGAACAAACGTTTGTCCAAAGATACAGAAGCAAAGATTACACATTTGGTGTATCAGAGAAATGAAGCAGCTGTATTGCTCAAATTAACAGTGATCATTTCTGTACTTTGTACTGATACGAGCTGAAATCTGAAATGGGCTACAGCTGCTTTCTAGAATGGTTCAGGAATAACTTCTAGTCCCCTAGATAATGCACCTTAATGCACATTTCTGCTTGGGCTACAGACTATTTCTGATTCTCTAAAAAGTTTTCCTGACAATTTTTCCACATTCTGAGGGGCAAAGAAAGGCAAAATTGACCTAATTTAATTTGCTTCTCATTTTAAAATACTCAGTATTCACACCACTGTGAAATGGAGTCATGACCAGCAAAGAACTTCAGTTTATGTACCCTACATTTTTGGCAAGTCAGGTTTTATTCCTTGCCTCCTCCCTTTCCTTTCATCTCTTCTCCTCCTCCTTCAACCCACTCCATCCAAACCCAATGTGCCCTTTTCAGCCCAGGAGCCTAAAGGAAAGTTTGGAGATTACAAATTTGAATAAACTTCATTTCAACAGTAAACAAGCAAAAAATGACCACATTGGTGTCAGGTTCCTGATAAATATTAGGCCTGACGTAGGTTGGGGTTTTTCCTTGAACTTCTGCTTGCTGTTTGTGTTCCAGGAATCCATTTTTTATAGTAGGTCTTTTTCTTTTTTCTTTAAAGAGTTGAAAACTTGATGTTTTCCAGCCTGTAAGCACAGAGTGCATTGTACTCACTACTAAGTGACACGGTCAGAAGCAGAAACCTGGCTGGTCTGCCTGAAACCATGTTTTGAACAGGCAAATGTCTCTACCTCACCTCAATATATTTATTTTTTGTAATATAGGACGGGATGTTAAATAAGCATCATAGTGGCAGCTAATTTTACACAAAAGAATTTACCTGGGCTTTATTTTACTTTTTCAACATTCTGCCCTGTTGAGTTCTCGAAAAGTGAACTTTGTGTCTGAGTAACAACCAGAAATGCATCTACTTTGCAAAGCAATGAAGAAATTTCCACATGAAAAGTAATGAAAGCTGCCAGTACAGGAATTATGTAGCTCAAGCAGAACTTATTAACCACAACACATTTCTGAAATATCAGCCAGATTCGTTGCCCCATCCTATGCTGAAGTTTAGCTCTGGATATGAATCAGCTCAAGCAATTTCTACAACAGAGGGACAAGAGTCACAAATCATCATGTGAAAGAAATGGGCAAAGACTGATATAACAAAGTACAGAAAGGACAATAAAATAAGAGACTTGGAGAAAATGATAGTTCTTTAAAAAGGGGTGAGATTATGACAAATTGCACTTTCCAGGTCTAAGAAGCCTCAAGTTTTTTTTCAGAGCAGTGTTTCAAATATAGGAGTGGCTGAACCGCAAAGAAATCTGACTGCCCACATTTTCCAGTGAGTGTCTGTTTGAAAACAGGTGACTTTGCTGGTGTGGAATGAGAGGTTTTAAAAATCTGTTCAGTTGCTGAACCTTAAATAAAGCTTAATCAGGACACGGGAGTCCTGAATACCTTCCCTGACTCAAAGGTTCAGCTTCTGAAGTCTTTATGCAATACAATTAATTTCAGCAGATGCTGAATAAAACTGTTAGGGTAGAATCCAAATAAATTAGGATTTATGAGACTAATCCTGCACATTCCACTGAAAACGTTTGCTTGGGCCAGTGGTCCCATCTACTGTCACAGAGTTCTGCCCCATGTCTAGTCCAGAGCTCACCAAACTATACATTTTTCTTTAACTTGAGGGGAACAGGAACAATGAAAAGCACTCAGAGGAGTAAAAGAGCAGCCAGTGAGTTCTCTGTATTGCAAGACCAGCTGAAAACAACAGGCAGTGCTGAGCAACAAACCTGGAATTTGAGAGATTTGGCAATGCATCCCTGAGGAGACTTGCCATATCTCCAGCCCTGACACAGCATCCTTCTCACATTTGATTTGTGATTATTTTAAAAGTCCTGGACAATTTCTGAAAAACGTGGTTTTGTGAATACTCAGATTCAATACTCAGACTGAAAAGTAACTAAGGCAGGGTCCACCTCTGGTTCTGTGTTTAGCACAGTAGTGTTGTGTCTCAGATCTTGGCATACCGGTAAATTGCAATAAAGCTGATGGTGTTGTTTCAATAGCATTCACAGCTTATTTTTGAATATTTCTGAAAATATTGCAGTAGCTGACTTTATCATAATACCTAGTTATAGCGAGCAAGTTCTGAACTGGTAAATACCAGTAGATTGAATAAGCATTACTATCGTGGTCAGGCAGTAAGTGCATTCATTTGATCTCTGTGGCCAGCAAAAATAAACAAACAATTCTGAGTGTTAAATACCCTTAATCAACTGATCAAAAATAACATCTACTTCTTTCAGGATTTACTTCTTCCAATTATACAGAAACATCTGCCTGGTTTTGTTTTGTTGGTTTTTTTTTTTTTTTTCTGTACATCTCTTCCCAGCATTGCATTATCTTTAAGAAATCTGCAGCTGCTCCACCTAAGGCTGTGGTCTAGGATGGGCTGGGTATGTTTATTTGTACTTAGACTGGAAACCTCCAAAAATAAATTAAAGGCCAGGTGTATCGAGAAGTGATGCTAAGTGACTCAAGAGGTGGCATCTAGCCCACTGAGTCAATACTGCATTGATGATCTGGCACGGGGTGAGGACACAATGTCTTCTTGCTGGTGCCTTCTGCAAGACAAGGCATAAAACTTCCAGTTGTTCATACATAATATAGCATATTGTTTTCTTTTACTTTCCTTAGGTTCCACTCTGTAAGCTTGCACTTCTGAAAATGACTCTTGGTTTTCTCAGTACAGAGGAGGTCTGATGGAAGAAGAAAATACGAGTTGCCCTCAATCCTTAGCTACTCAACATTTTGTCAAAGAGCCCAAGAAGATGGTAGTCCTGGAACATCTCAACCTGGGTGTTACCTACTTCCAGGCAGCCTTAAATCTTCAGGACTTAACTAGACTTTTAAGCTTGCCTTTGCTTTTCTCTGATGAATAGCAACAGCAGGAGCTGTCTCTGCCCTTCCCAGTAGGACGCATTTCCCTCCCAGCATTACAACCCTTACTGGTGGAGGGAAGAGAAATTGCATATGTTCTGCAGCTACCAAGATGAGTCACAACGCCTGCCGATAGTGTTTGTTGTACAAATACTGCTCAGACAAAATAAACAAAATAATCACTGGTTGGCAGTCTCCTTCACCCACCGCAGAAATGGAAGTGTCATCTATTTTGGTGGTCAAACTGCGAATGGGCAAATGTGATCTCAGCTTAACCCTGGTATTGACAGTGACACTTTGTCAGCCAGGAACAGCAATGTCAGGGGGCTGGGCCAACACTGACTTTACACCCAAAACGTAAAGGAAAGTAGATTGCAACACATGTTGTGAGAGCAGCTTTGGCATTTGCATTTCCTGAGTCTTCCAAGGTGGCTGTCTCTCCCGAATCGATGCGGCAGGGATGCAGTGACAGGCACGCTATTGCAAAATGGACAGCCACTGGTATGGCCCAAGGCAAACACCTCCTCGCTGGGACTGAGATGCTTTGTGGCAGCCCAGCTATACGACTCTATGAACCTATTGTTGTTGACTTGCCATTACATAATTTCCACCAGCATAAATCAGCGTGTGTTCAGAGATCAAATTAGGTTGGCAGGGTCCTGGTCCTTTCCAAGTTTCATGGCTAGTTAGCTCCATCTTACTTCCCAACATGCTCCTATCTTTACACTTTTAGAAAATATCCATTCCTCCTAATGAAGTTTCCAGTCTCATGCTAAATGACTTATTCCTTTTTTTTAATTTTTTTTTTTTTCCTCTAAGAAAGTAAAATCTGTGTGCTTTCTTATTAAGCCACTTTATTCTTGGCAGGCTTTGAAAAAAGCCCTACTTCAGCAATTTAAGCTTTTCTTCCTGGAGGCACAATATGCAGACACGAGGAGAAGTAAGTCAAGAAGACAAAATAAACATATTTTTCAGGAAGACTCTAAGCCAACTGGAACTTTCAATGAATGCTTGAGAGTCTAGCTGCTTTTGATATGCGCAAATACATCCCAGTAACGCATACCCCATGCAGGCACACACCACACTGCTGGATACTGCAGGGTTGTAGAGGCAGAGGGGGAAACCTATAATAGATACTGTACTTTGTCCCCCACAATGGCTTTGAAATACATCTATAGCTCAGCAAAGGCTGCACAAGTTCATGACTCATGAAAATGAATTTGTATTGCCCAGACAAAAAGGAGGAAGGGAAAGAATCACTGTTTTCCAGTTCATAAAATGTTCCAGAACAACCTGGGATCTGGAGTGTTTTACAAAATCCTAAAGCTTGTATTTACTTTCTACTCTCCATTTATTTGCTTAAATAAGAGGAGATAAAGATGACTGGATTTATATTGTGGTCCTATTCACAATGGATTTATTAAAAATTAAGGCAGATTTGTAGGTGGTATGAACTGCCAATCTCTAAGGAGGTTAAAGGTGCTGACTGCTGAATACCAACCAGGTCCATGGCTCTTGACAATAATTATGGCTTTATCTGTAAGCTTTAAATGAGTATATTCAGGATTTTTAATAGTATATTGCACACTCATGATTTCTATAAACTGAAGCATTTTTATTCAGCAGAGAATCCAAATGCCTGTTTGGAAGACTGTATCAAAACAAATGGTGGGAAAACGGTGGGAAAGTGATTCACACAGAAAAATAGAAAAAATAATACTAACAAAACTTGCCAAAGAATTCTAGCCATATAAGAAATCACTGCCATCAAATGTCTTCAGGCACCTTAAGCTGAAGACACCCACATACCTGTCATATGCCTTAGAACTGTTGTTCAAATTGACTCATGAATTTGCTCATGGATTTCAAGGCAGCTTCTTGCTCCTAAACTACTACTTTTATTAACAACAAAAAAAGCAAAACCTCCCACGTGGGGCTGGAAAAAAGTGCATTTCATCCATGATCCTCTCTGACTGTACAAGGCTTGCTTACCCAGCACACCTTCAGGATTTTACCCATGAGGTGATCAGGGAGGACAGTGTGCAGTAGGGGAATTCTGGAATCGCTCCAGGCAAGTTCAGACTAGGTTTGTTCACAGTGATGAAGAAACGAAGGGGATTAAAACAAACTCCAACGTTTTGGACTCTTCAAAACCCATTCAGTGCCAACAGTCTACTCTCTTATTACCCTCTAGACAGCAGTTTAAGTCACAACAGTGGCAGAACCACACAGGGCAAGAAAGCAAACCATGATAAGATGGAATGGCAACTTGTGCCACCAGTATTAGTTACTTTGACTGCAAATACCACCTTCTGTGTGCTTAATATTCTTGAAATTTATTCCACAATCAGGTGATTAATATGAGAGAGAAATACAGTTCAAGCCCAGTTCAACATGACCCATGAAACCTTCTCTATTCAGATGGCCTTATGAACGAACAGAGAAAGAAACCCAGCTCTGCACCACTTCTGCTCCACTATAACTGAAATTGAATTTGAAGTTCAGGTTATGCAACAACATAGCATTGTCTCATTTTATTAAGGCCACCAGCTTCTGGAGGTCTTCGGCATGTTATTGTTCTCAATTAACACACTTCTCCTCTTTCTCTCTGGAATCCTTCCCGCTGGTTTGCATTGTAATAATACCTCCAACTCATAGTCTCCAAGATAGATTTCAATTTGTGAGGCCAGTTTCACTCATAACCCACTAAAGACTGTTCACAGTCTCCATTCTGACATGCGGCATTAATTAGGATGAAATTTGCAGAAACAAACAAACAAACAATTTCTTTGCTTTTTTCTTAATAAGTTGCTTTTGTGTGTGGAATAAATCTTTACATTAGAAAAAACAATCAGCAAATCAAGCCAGACAGTAGCTGTGTCTTTTGGCAATGGGAATAATCTAATAAAACATCACCTTTCAAAGACAAAAAGAAAAAAAGTTTCTCTGGACACTCAGTAACGTCACCTCGGCACGAAATATATTCCACCCTTGGTTTGTGTTTTTTGGACCAATGCAGCTTAGGATGGTTGTTATCCCAAGACCATGCCACCAGAGTTGGAATTAATAATATAAACGGTGAGCCCAAGCTCTGATTGACAGATCTGATTCTGTTAATACCTTCTAGTTGGTCTTCTACTACGGTCAGAAGTTAAAATTTATTTTGACAAGCTTTCTGCTGGTTATGGAGGCTAGAAGCTTTATAGTTGGGTATCCAGTGATTAAATATCTGGCATAGATTATCAAAAACTATACGGAAAGGCAAGGAAGGCCTCTTGATGACAAACTAGATCCTGCAGTGCATAGAACTTGGTTTTAATTAAGTTATTACCTTCCTTAATAGGAAGTAGCTGTTCCTTTGTTCTTTTGCAAGTCAGCAGACAGTAACTGAGCGTGGAATGTAAGCAACTCAATTAAGGAAAGGCTGCCTTGACGGATGCTTGCATGTACACGGAGGTCGCCCTGCTAAAGTACCTGCTGGTTTCTGTTTCAACCAGTGGCGACTGCCTCTCCAATGAACAGCACGGGATTTCTGGGGTGACGGTGTCATGGCTCAGGCACATAAACTCTGCGAGGGTCAAAATGAGTAATTCAGGATTAAGAGGAGAGCTCCTGGGCTTAATCAGTGGATTCATAGTAATTAAAGGCAGAAAGTCAACCCATTTATTTCCCAGGGCAGTGGCAGGATTGTCTCCATAGTTCGTTTTCCAAAATGCCTCAGTGTCACGGATGAGTATCTTTGGATGTCTGGTAAAACAGATCTCTTACTATCTTTTTGATCACCTGTACCGATAATGTTCAATATCAACAACAGAGAAGGAAAGAAAAGCCTATTTTTTCTTTCACTTCCACTCATAGCAGTAGCTTATAAATCTGCAGCCACCACAGCTCAAAATACCATTATGACTGAGTTCAATTCAGATCTCAGTGATGTCAGCTCACAGAAAGTCAGTAACATCAGCACTAAGAGAAAAACTGGATCCACCAAGTTTCATCTTTAATTTTATAAAAGTTCCTCTAGTTGCACCAGGAAGCACCTGATGTGCCAAGTCTGCAAACAGAATTGAAGTCAGTAGAAAAGAACCGCACATCTCCGAGAGATGCCCGAAATAACCCATTTTTTACCCTTTACTGCTGTGGAACATCTTCCCAGGGAATTAAATATTCCCTGTGGAGTAAAATGTGATATCAAACTCACTCCAGTCATCTAGTCACACCTTACAGAGTAATATTATTTGATGTAGGGTAAGATTATAAAAGCCCCACAGAACACACGAAAAAAAAAAGCTATGTCAACCATTCTTGTAAAAATCAAACAGCAACAAGCATCCCATACCATATCCTGCTGGCAACGGTTTGTATGAAAGTGCAGTCAAGCACAGAAGCTACATATGGTCACGAGAATCTCTCATATAGAGGGAGTAGCCACCCAAAACTAACTTCAGACTATACACTTTACAAAGAGGCAATCCCCGTGAAGGGTTTATTAGGAAAAAAGAGACAGAAAGAGATTGTTTTTTTAAAAAAAGAGAACAAGGCTATTTTTAAAAGTCTAAACTCAGAGGCTACGTGCAAAGCTTTCAGTCATCGCTCTCACTCTTTACAGCTTACTGAACTGGTGTGCAAAGGTAGAACTGTCACAATATTTAAGCGATAGGTATTTAATGTCTTTACAATCACAAAACTCCCTTCAAAGCAAAGGAATATTGAAGAAATGCACACTCCTTGCTGTGCCAGCTGATAGCCTCAGATACTCTACTGCACTAAAGACCACTCAGCATGCCCTGCCCACATAGCTAGTATGAGAAGATATATTGAACTGACATCTCACTTGAAAGGGACATGAGCTACAAACATGAGCTACTACATTTCACAGTGTTCAGCAGATGTCCCAGTAAAAAGTGGGGAAACTACGAGAAGTTCAAGGGGAGAAAAACTTAGAAGTCCTATTTGCTGAGGGGGAATGGGAATAATTACTACACTAAAAGTGTGATTTTAATATAATGTATAATATAATTACCACTACATTCCATTCTAACAATACTCATCATTGTAAGATGCAGGCAAGATGAACACCACTTTCTAGTGGAAATCCTTTTTCTAAACACAAACTGTCCTTGCTGCTTAGAAGATACTCTGAAACCAGTTGATTATAAACCTGTACCTGAAGGATGAGGGACTTTTTTCAGTGAACTTGTAAGAATTTTGGGGACCTCAACTGTTCAGTCCAAAGTATTTTCACTCTGGAATAAAGGACATGTTTTATTTAGGAGTAACAACTGATTCATCAGGAGAAGTAACAAAGTGAGATCAGAGAGAGGTGGCTTTGGGGAAGGTCCTGCAGTGTTGGGATCCCCATTAAAAAGTTCAGTCAATAAAAGAGTTAGACCTTGCCTTGAGAAAGCGATAAATGTAGAACAGGTGCTCTCATGCTACACTAGCAAGTTCCCAAATGGAAACGCGGGAGATATGATTCTATAACACATTGGCTGCACGTACATCAGGAATGTTCCTGTGAGGCAAGTCTCATGTTGACATATCAAGTATCACTGAAGAAAAAGCTAATCTCATGTTGGAGGATGACCTGGTTCAACAGTTTTTATCATCTTGGACAGCACCAGCTATAACGCTATAAAGCGTAACCAAGATTTAAAGTAGAAATGTTTGTTCCTTGAGAACAGATTTAACTATGTGCTGGTTTTGGTTTGAGATGGTTCAAGATTGCTCCCACAACTCCTTGTAGTAACAGGCACAAATTTTCTTAGCAGTTTTCATTTGTTAACGGACACCATCAAATTAAATTGGCATGTACGGATCAAGAAAAATCCTACCCTGGTGACGTGTTATGGATTACTGTATTTCTGCACGATGACTTTTGTTTCATCAATGCACTGAGCCATTTCAAAGGGACAGCAAATGATGTAGTTCAGGTTTTCAGCATGGAAGGCATGCTCTTTCATGAAAATAACTCCCCAAAATTCTTGCATATTGAGCTATCCAAATACTTTTCATTTCAAATTAGTTCAGCATGAAACTTCATCTTCTCATGGTGCCTTCTGAGAGTTACTGTTGTAGAAACGTCAATCCCCACCAACTATCCACACAGTTCCTTTTCATGTGCTCCCCAGCCATCCTCTCTACGATGCAATCTCACTCTGGGCTGTTGGTCCTGGGAACTGTAAAGTCCAGGTATGTCATGGGAGATGTTGGGGACAGGATGTGTATCCAGCAGAAACTTTTCCAGGTGGACTTTCTTGCAGGCTTATAGTCATCAAATTATAATTTCTCTGCATAGTTTCTTCTGCACACTGCTCTCCGGATTCTCTTCGGACCCCATGTGTCCTTTACAAACAAGGTCCATGGAAAGAAACTCATGAGTTTCATTGCTTATTAGATATACTGGGAGCTAGGTACCAATGTTAAGTGATTTTTTTTTTTCTTGGGTTTTTTGAGCACTGTACTTGATATTTTACTTGGAGGTTGGTTAATATCCAGGCATCCTTTAGACAATTATGAAGCTTTTGTATAGGAAATGAACACCTAATCCCTAGATCCTATGAGACTATGCAACCTTATAGAAGGAATATGTCTTTTAAGACAATCCTTTGCCCTTTGCTTTAAGAAAATCCTTTGCTCTAAGTCTCATAAAACAAAGCGGCTTAGGGATCCTTGCAATAGCAGGACTGAACTAAACACACTTAACAAAGTTTCCCTTTGTCAACAGCATTTTGGTGAGGTTGCCTCCTGCAGGATGAGTGTCAGGCTTCAGGCTAATCTCTGTAATTCTTTAACTAGAGATTTGCACATTATTAAGTGGTAGTTTTCTCCGTGGGTGGAAAGCTATCATGCAGTGGAACATTTTCCCTGATGGAAAGCTCAAACACTCCATTCTTAAAAAGCCTATGATGTCTCAGCTGAAGGACAAAACTGGCAAATGAAATCAGAATAAAATCCCTATTGAAATACTTCTATTCACCACACCTACCCAAAAACTGTGGGCAAGCAGAGATTTCTTAAGTTAGCCCAAACTTCTTTGCTAGCCACTAATTACTCCCTACAAGTAATTACAGATCTTGAAATGATCACCAGTGTGCATGGTCAGCAATCACAGCCTGGACTACATGGGACAAACTCAGAGTTAGCATGACCCTGTGATAAATTACTGAAGGAGCCAGCCAACCTCAGAGTCAGTCTACCTTCAGTATCCTCAACAAAGACTCTTTCACTGTCATTTCAGATGAATCACAATTCTCTTCTACTAGGAGACATGCCACACAGCCTTTAAAACACAGTAAGCTTGTTACCTCAGAGACCTTGTAGGTTTTGGCTAATACTATCCTTTTATAGACAGTTAGAAAAATATATTCACTTTTTGAAGTAGGGTACCAAACACCTACAGGTAAGCTATCTCAGACCCTTGCTTCTGACATACAGTCCCTACTTAGAACAAACCAGGTCCATGGCAAGCCAGCACTGCACCAGTACACACAGTGGGAAAAGTGAGAAGCATGCAGGGAGCAGCACCTGAAGCTCTATGAGAATTTGCAAGGGGGTAAATCAGAAGGAAATTCTCCATGGTTCATTGAAGAGTTATTTTGGTGAATAATGTACCCAGCCTTTGGCCAACCGGCTTGATTTCTCTGAAACAATCTTTCCCATTGTAATTTATTTTTAAGATTGCTTCCACATCCAACTTTCACCTCCTTCCCTTAACAAACATAGGGCCAAACTCCCCTGAGATCTTTACAATGGCTTTGCTGGGTCCCTATGCAGGCAAACTCCTGTTGGCACTGAGATTTGATCCTCAAGCTTCATCTTGAATTCATTTGCGTGTGGCATTTGCATGCTGATTTCTTTGACGCCCTAATGGTTCAATTTCAAAGCACATCTTTTCCCTTTTATCTCTAGCTGAATGAGATGTCTCAATAAGCGCCAGATAAAGACGGAAGTCTTTTGTCTGAAATCACACAGGCATGGCCAGCTGTGATGAAAACTGGCTGAAGTTTCACAGGCTGCTTGTCTGCCTTCAAACTGGAGCTCCAGCTCCTTTCAGTCTGGAGGAACAGAGCAGGGGGAAAAGGCCTTTCTTGCACACATGGTTGTCAAAACAGCTGAGTGTCTTCCAGTGTTTATTTTTCCTTCCAGAAGTTATTTTTGATAAAGGGGGTGGGGGGAGAAAAAGGGAAGAAAGAAAGAAAAGGAGAGCAGACACAGTAACAGTTAAATCTATGATTTGCATCATATGGGCTATTAGATGGTAAGCCACCTTTATGCTGAGAATAGACATTGTCTTTTGCATTTCAGCATCTGAGTCAGACACCATTCAGTTGTTTAACAGTGGGATGCCCTTGTGCTATTTCTCTGATTTTAAAGAGACTTGCTTTTATGCTTTTGGGTTTGTTGACTTGTTGAATACAGTCTGGGACTGAAAAGTTATTTTTTCAGACAGTTATTAGTGAGCAAAATTTTATCTTAAAAAACTGTCAGTCCTTAAAAATTGTCAGTAAGTCTACAAGATGGCATAGTTAAAGAAGGATTATTACAAAATAAGGGATAGCAGTAAGGAGTACATTTTGAATAATATGTTTAAGGGCTTTAAGAGATCTACCAAATATGAAACCTCCTGCCCAGTATTCAACACTGGTTACATACCAATCAGATTTGCTCAGGGTGGTAGCATTAGAAATGCCAAAAAAAAAAAATCTAGATGGTGAGTTTGTTCCCCAAATGATCTGCCCTGAAGCTAAAGCAGGCTTATGCATTTTTCATGGAGTTATTGAAAACATATTGAGTTTAAGCTCGAGAGGTCTTGACACATGGAGAACAGTTTAAAATCTGCAAGGCCATGATGCTTGTTAGGATTACACATGGTGGAGACTGACTAGCAGTTGCTGATTTTGGTCTCATTACAGCCTGTAATGCGGTTTGCACAGATTGTAGCTTGGCACAAGCTGCTCTCCATAAAACCATGGAGTGAGAGCCACTGGCACATCTTTGACCACATTTTGCACAAAGACTTGGGTGTTAACCTGAGCTCTAACAATCCTGCCAAACCAGTGCCATTTTATTAGGCTTTCAGTAGAACGACAAGGAAACGTAGCTTCCCCATAGTAGCTCCAAGGGGTTAAATTCCCTTGGAGAAAGGAAAGTCAGATGGGCTAGCCTCAAATAAGCCGCCCATCTGGGAAATGTCAAGTTTTCTCACAATGTTTTTAAGGGTTTGTAATGTGGCTGATCGTTTGCATGCATGAAAACAGCATGGGAATGCAATATTTCCTACTATATGTGTGGTGGAGCCCTCCAGTCCAGCTGTATTTTGCTTGTCATGTTCTTGAATTCTGACACCATTTAGAACATGCCAGTTACTACCGTAGAAAATGCATTTTCATTCTGTTCCCTGGATGAAAAGCACATTAAGGCAGAAGAGAAAACCCAGCAGATTCTGGAGCTATCAGTGAGGTCTCTTATTTATTTTTTTTATTTTTTTAATAACATATCATTTCATCAGGGGCTTGAGTGGGTGGGGGTAAAACTCAGTTTGACACCATGCTAAAAATGAGAATGTGAAAGTCTGGGCTTGATGCCACAGAGGAAGAGAGAGAATGATGACAACATTACTGTCACTGTATTACCACACGCTGTAAATTAAAGTTAGTGGTAAGCACTTTAAGCACTATTCCTGTCTGATTCAGTAAAAAAGAAAAAAATACAGTAGCTGTATGGGCACAAAAGTGTGGTTCTTCATGTGTCTGATATACGATTGGAAAGTTGTATTATGTCCTGTCTTGAGGAGACGCGTGTATTTTCAGCATCCCAAGTGGAACAGCAGATGTGTAGCCACTGACTTCTGTGGATAGGACCCCATGCCTGACTTGCTGGCTATGTCTAAGGAGAATTGTCGCTGAAATATGTGAGCCAGATCCTCTATAGGTGTAAACTGGCAAATCCTTATTAAAGTTAATGATTCACTGATTTAGTCCAGCTGAGGTCTGGCACTCTGTGTGCAAGTGTCAAGAAGAGGAACTATTTATTCCTAAGTGAACCATTAACTTCAGGTCCTTTATGTTCATCTCTGCAGTTAAAATTCCTACTGCTTTCCTTCATAAGAAAGAGGGTGATATATACATGAGTCATATGTCCACACAGCATGCACCATGACCAGCAGAAGCTGTAATTAGTACTTCTCAATAGAGCTATATAAGTAACTATTTTTTGCTTTTACTGTCAAGTCAAGTATAGAACTTTTGGATCAAATCATTACAAAAATATTTTAATGCAAATTGATACATCAGAACGTGTTTCTTGGGCGCAAAACAATGCTCAGCATTCCATTCTGATTCAGGCCTGCTTAGTTATATTTTAAACAGAATTAGAGGCAACTTTAAAGAGCACAGGTCACATCAAAAGTAAAAATTGCCAAATATCAAAACTAACTTTTCTGAATACTCCCAATATACACACACATATCAATCCAATGAATAATTCATCACAATCAAGCTGAGCACATAATCTAGAGGTATCCCTAAAACTGTTTTTTTCACCAATACATGTTTTATCAGAACACTTTCACCCAGCTCAATTACTTTCTGCAGAAAGGTCTAGAAGAAAACATTTACTTTCTAGGATAACATTATCTACACCGGGTGGTGTTTGTATTACCTTGTCTGTCCACTTATCCATTCATCTAGCCAGGACAGTATTTAGACAAGACTAAAGGAGATCGAGGTCTGCACATGATCACAACTGGTACAGTAGTTCCTTTTGTAGTGAAGGTTGGGTTATCCATCCACACAGGTAGCAGAGATGGATGCACTGCTCTCTCTGCTTCATTTGCACACAACCATGATACTGTGAGCCCACAGGGCTTGATACCAGCATGCCTTGAGCTCCGTTTTCCTAAACCTAGACCTCCTACGCATCACGCATCTGTGTGACTACAACACATAGGACTAATGGAGCTGCTGAAAGGAAAAACAGTAACGAAGCTGAGAGCTGTTGGCTCAGCCTTGTTTCTGTTCCTGTAATTTATGCACTGATGGTTGCTGCTTCATTTTTACCTTGTGTGAAGCTAAGAAGATAAAGAAAATGGAAAGGAAAGCAAACTATAGAAAACATTATTATCGCACTTGTTTAATGATAAGGAATCCACTGTTTGGTGGACACTCCTACCTGTTTAGTATTTCTTGTTCTGCTTCGAGTGGAGAAGTCTTGTTTGACAGCAAAGTTCCACAGTTCAGGTTAGAAAGGACTTGGCTTTTCCCTCCAAGGTAGCAGCAGCAGACCATCATGTGCAGAGCTCTGTCCCTTATGGCCTTCTTCTGCAGTCACCTGGGGCTCATGCTGGGCCCACAACAAGCTGTAGTGGCAGGCGTGGGAGAGGTGAGCTCTGCAGAGTAGCTCTCACTTGGATGCACGTGCTGGCCATACAGAGATGGCTGGAGAGTTCAACTTCACCGAACAAAAACGGCCAAAACCCAAGGAAAAACACCTCTCCTTCTCAATGTGACCAACATACACTGACTTCTGTTCCTTGCTGAGATGATGAAACAGCAGGTTTCTACCCGATGAGCTATATGAGAACATGATTTGTCTCACTGCCTTATTTCGTGGTTGAGATGGGCAATTAAAAAGCCATACACATGCAATCCATAAGTTCCAGACTCACACCTAATAACTGTACTGTACATCATCATGGCCTCAGACAAAACAAACACATGCAAAAGCAGTAAGACAGACCTATTACTAATCCCACTAAAGATTTGCGCAATTGGATGCTTCCAAGAAATAGGACTGTATTTCCTGAAGTGTCTAACAGTTATCATTGACATGTTGCAGGAGATTTTCCAAATACATTCTGGCTGGAATATCATTCTTGGTGACTTCCAGTTCTTGATGAGTCACTTTGTAACAATCACGCAAGAACAATGAGATTGCAACTGATCTCAGTGGGCCAAAGTTTTAATTTGAGAAGACTTCTTTATTGAAAGAGGACTTTGTTGCCGATTCCAGTGACACAGAAGAAAAAAAGTCTTTGCTCTTACCACCTTCAGCCCCAATGGGATAAGAATGGCTCATGGTTTAAGCCAATATTATTACTTAGAACTTTCATCCAAAAAATAACTTTTAGGGCAGCCAAAACTATTTGCAAATTTGAGTCAATCAGCAAGATAAAGAAATATTAAAAAGCCAAAGTTTTTGCTATGCTGGTGATTCATTTTGTTGAGAAAACAAAGCCATTGTCACTGGATGTGAACTTTTCTTCCTTTATCTTTTGTGCATGTATATCAACACAACATCGCTGTGAAGAAAACTGTACATGTCCATGCACACTGCAAATACGAATCATGCAGTGGCATAAGTCTGAGCAGCAATTTGAAGCAGAGTATTCTGGTGAAGCTAAAATTAGAAAATGATTGTTCCAAACTCATGCTAGTTCCAACTCTTAAAGCTGATTCTACTCAGAACTGTGCTGTTATGAACACTTGGCCAGAATTAATAAATGAGCTATTTTTCTGAGATTTGATTCCATCAAATGTCATTTGACAAACTCCTATGGAATGTTTAACGTGACATTGCCTTATCTAGTAACCCAGCGTGAGACTGCTTTTTGGAATCATCCGATACATTTATTAAAAGCCTTCAGAAGGTCACTCACACTGCAAACTAAGGTCAGCCATAACAACGTCTGTATTTAGATGGATGAACTGCTCTGGGCTCCCCCACCTGCTGAAGGGTCTAATGAGCCAGCTGAGAGTTCCTGTCATAGCAAACATACCCCTTCTCAATTATAACCTGTAGAGCAGGCTGAAAATGCGTGAGCATTTAGAGCTTTAGGAGTAGGCATCTGATAGCGATGAAAGAAATAAAAACAGGCCCGGAGAGAACACTGACACGCAGCTGAAAATAAAGTTTGCCTATACTCTGGCGAAAGACATAATGCATTTCACTCTGAACTCTGGGCACAAGCCTTATTTATGTCTCTTTTAAACCAGATTGCTAGTGAGTGATACGGTTTGTTTCTACAAGAATCCTGCGGTAATAGTCACAGAGAGTGAAACAGCCTCAGGTGCAGACAGGCCACCGTAAAGCCTTCCACACCGCTCAGCCTCCTCCAAGACACCGTTTTACCGCGCAGACAGCCCATCCATTATGGCCTGTAAGAGGAGCCGATAGGGATACTGGGCTAGGGCAAGGATTCTGCTTCGTTTCCTGGGGAAAGGAGGCTATATTCAGTACGGAATACGTGCCCTGTCTGTTTCAGAGCAACTAGAGTAACCTGAGGGGGCACCGAGGAAAGGATGTTCAGGAGCCAGCCTAACGCTGATCAGATGATGACAGAAGGGTATGGCTGCAGCCAGATGGGCTGCGTTAACCTCCACTGATGGTGCCACAGAGCTCTCATGTCCATGACCAGCCTCCTGTCAATGCTAGAATACAGGCACACACTATTCTAAACGCAGAAACAGGGAGGTGAAAGAGATTTGTCATACGAGTTCGGCATGCAGAGCAGTGGTGGGGCAGGCCAGCGACCTACACGGGCTCCCTTGCAGCCCAGCAGCGCAGATGCCACAGAGGTGCCTGCGTAGAACCCAAGGCCACCCCCGCTCCCCACAGCGAGGGAAGGCAGCCGGCCAGGCCCCGCCGAGCCCGGTCGCACAGCTCTAGGGGCCGCGGAGCCCGCGGCCCCCGCGCGGGCCCAGCGCCAGCAGCCATTTCTCCCCCACAGCCGCCTTCCCCTCAGGCCACCCGGCCCCTCGGGAGCAGCTCTCGCCGCTGACGACAGGAACGTGGTTCTCTCTCCCTCCCTCAAACCGATGGAAATCGTTCGAAATCAAGAGAAAATATTTTTCTACAGAAACGTGAGCGCCAGGTAAATATTGGCCTTGCGCTGAGGCCGCCCCGCGCGCGCAGCACCGCCGCCATCTGCAGGGCGGAGCCGGAACCGCCGCGCGGGCCCTGCCGCGGCGCCCCGCGGGCCGCGCCGGGACCGGCCGGGCCGGGACAGGCTGAGACAGGGGCTGGCAGAGGCGGGCCCCAGCAGGCAGACAAAGGGTGAGTGCAGCTGGTACCTGTGGGAGCGGGCCCGGGCCGTGATGGAGCAGCCCAAAGCCGCTGCAGAGCGGGCTGTGGCTCTAACGAAGTGCTCCGTTGCGTTTACTGGCTTGGATGTGTTTCCGTTCGTTAGGACAGGGGCAGCTGGGGGCGTCTTCTGTGCTCCAAGACATAAGAGTTGTGGAACAGAATAGAAAAATACAGTTCAGTTGGAAGGGCCCTACAGTAATCACCGAGGCTGAATGCAACACCTCGACAGGCCAGTGAAAGCCTGGTACAGTGACAGGATCATGCTACAAAGTTGTTTTGATACCTGTGACTTACCCAGCATTGTGCTGAACACACCAGTGGGAAACCTCTGCCACCAACTGGTTTATTCAGGACTGAAAGGTAGGGAAAATTGTTCAAAAGGCAACAGGTATGGGAGACCCTACCTAGAGATAGGGCATTTTGGTACAGCTTTGATGATGAATGAGTTACTGACCTTCAGCCACTATGAACAGTTGAGCCTCTTTCCTTTTATGACCTGTTGGGAGTACTTGATTATCCTTTCCTATGATTAGTCCCATTCACTGCTCTCTGTTGTGGCTTAGCACCGATTTCTGCAGATGACATGATGATGTGGTAGGGGCAAAGGTACCTCTGAAGCTCAGACAGTAAAACACAATCAGTTTGCTACGTACTACTACCTTGCCACAGATTAATGTGGAGAAATGAATGACATTGCAGCTAGCCTCTATCCACAGTGCTGTCAACCCCCGTCACGACAAGTGACAACAAAAGTGAGGTATGATGTTTTATCTGAGTAAAGAACCAGCTTTCAATTTCAGGCTTCTGAGAAGTTTTGTGAGAAATTACAGAAATATCTGAATTTAGAAGTGAAGAAACAAAGTATTCCTTTAATTAATGGATGCTAATAATTGTTTGAAACAGATATATTTTACTTATCCCACTGGAGCTGTAATAAGCAAAAACTGCCTCTTCTTCTGAAGGTGGACAGCCTGTGGATCAGGTTTAGCACAATAGCTGGGTTTTAGGCAAAGATCTGTACAGCTTTGGTGCCTTGGCTTTGCTATTGTAAACTGTCTGCTTAGCTTCATTTCAAAACACCAGGGTTGGAAATCAATCATAGTTTTCTTTTGGTTGATACTTGTTTGCTCTACTTCTCAGCTTTTAATACTTCACGGCACTGACTCAGAAGTCTGTGCCAAGAACTGCATCACATTGATATGAACAAAACTCTTGCAAATTCAAGCTGGCCCTCAAAATCCATTAGTGCCCTAGGAAATTCGGGAGTTGGAACCATCGTAATAGAAAGGTATAGATTTGGTTTACATATGTTGACATGAGGATCTCAGTTGCACCCGTTATGAGAGTAACCGCACTTGGTGATGAGTGAGTGGGTTCTCTGAGGGGGAATGGAAAAATCAGAAATGGACCCTGTGTGGGAGCAATACGCTAAGGTGCTGACAGCTTAATGAATAACTTGACTGTTATGACAGTAGGACACCTTGCAGTTCCAAGAGCAAATATTTGAAATCATATGCAATGCAGGAAATGTATATATGTATGTAGAGAATACATGGCTTACTCGTATCACTAACAGATGGTCTATGTTTTCACTTCAGAGGTTTTCTTCTGCACAATCATGAGTTACTGGGGGTGAGAGTGAATCCATAGCTTGCAACTGATGACATAAAATGGAACAGTGTATTAAAGTCCCCTTTTTATGGTGGCCATATGGCTCAGAGGTTTTGGTAACAGCTAATTAAGATATTTGCCTGTAGGCCCCCCCTAATAAACCTACATCTTCTGCTACTACTCCAAAACTTCTAGCCAGCCTATGTGGTAAAAAAAGGTGGGGGTTAGAGGATGGTTCTTTAAGGATATAACTGCATTAAACACAAATATTCTGGTCTTCTACACTGTCACTTAAATTCTCTTAAAGCTTTAGGGACTATGGGGACAAAAATTACTTTTTGTCTGTTTTGCCTAAAGCAGAGTGCACATCAAATAGGGGAATTTGTGAGGATCTGGAAATACCAGTTTCTGCCATGTATCAATTTTGGGGACCTGAAGACTCACTATACCAGGTTTACTCATCTGGAGCCTTTCTTAGACCATCATTGCCTGACTCAAGTAAAAACAGGCAGCCCTCTTTTATAGGTGTTCTGTACAGTTGATCACATCAAAATTGTTTTTTATTCTCTTGAGAATGGATGGGAATCCTTGAAATCCATGGGGTTTGTGATTTTCCTAGATTGTTCATGGGTGATTATTAACTCTGCATACTGCTCAGATTTTGAACATTTTTTCCATGTAAGCAACCTCTTAGTATGTAAAGAAGCTGTTGCAATGTTTGCATGAAGAATTTTATGTTCTCTTCAGCATCCTGTTCAAGAAAATGATGCTTGTTCCTTTTTTTAGGAACTTTTACTGTGTATTAGGAATATGCTATTTTCTGCTTCCAGTAAGTAGGTCTTTATGAGTGCTCTGTTAGTGTTACGATCTACAGGAAAAAACCCCCACACCCAGCCAATCCAAAGACTTTGGAAGCTGAAGGCCGCTGATTATTTGAAGCAACAGAAAGAACAGGCTGATTGACAGCAGAAAAGTAAAATGATGAAACTCCTATGAAAGTCAAGGCACTCCTACATGACTAGTGGGAAGTTGCTGCTTGTAGATGTAATACTGCAGGAATTTAGTACTGGTGCAACTGAAGTGAATAATTTTGGGGGAAAGATTTTCCTTATCAAGTGAAATTGAGGAAAGATGTATACCAGGTACTAATAAAGAGAATTAGTGCATGAGGTTTTCCTTAAAGCAAACAGATCTTTCTATGCTTACTACTGGTTTAGCTTTAATTTTCTGATTGTTACACACATCTTAGTTCATCTTCTGGAAGTCAGCTTTCCAATCCCACATACAGGATTTGGTAGGGCTCAGTCCTTGGGGAAAGAACAGTCCAGCACAAGCATTTCATGTGAGCCTGGCAAGGTAATTGTCTCCTGCAGCTGTCAGGACTAATCACTCAATGGAAACCAGGCCCCAGCATTTGTGGTAGCCTGAGGGCAAGCAAAATATCAATCGGGCTACAAATCAAGAGTGCAGCATCCTCTTGCACCATGAATCAGTTAAATGAGACAAGCAATTCAAGTGCTAAGTCAACATGGTCTGTATAAACAGGAGTTTGGAAACTGTGTTTCAGTGATTTGCTTCACCTTATTTTTAAAAGGCAGCTAAAAAAAAAAGATAGAGAAGGGGACATGAATAAACTGCTTGGGTTGGACAAACTAATTTGGATAAAATAACCACAATCCCAAGGTCTTCACAGAAATTCCAGCTCAATATATAATCTGTTGTGGTTGGAAAAAGTTATCTTTTTTTTTAAAACTCCATATACTTCATTTTTGTTTATTTAATTGCAGTCCTGAAGCAGAAGTATAATATACTAGATGTCACTTGAAATCTGTTCTCGTTCATCTGCAGTTCAACATTGGGTATCCTTGTGCACTTGTGATTTGCAGATTGACTTGCAGGCCAAAGAAACTGCAATCAGCTTTGCAGAGAAGAGCCTTCTAAGTAGGAAAATCCTTGTGACAATAAACTGACAAATAGAACTTGGCAATTTTGCCTGAATTTTTTCCCCTTATCTCCAATTCACATTTAAGGATATGAATTCAAACCAGAAGAAAATCACAGCATAAATCCTGGAAATTACTAATAGGAAAATGGTGATGACTACACGATTGTCATTTTGTGCAAAGGCAGCATGGTCCCAACAGGTTCAGTGGACTTTACTGGTCATAGAAAGAAGGCAAGGCAAAACAAGCAATGTCAAAATCAGCTGCAGCAATCTCCCTCTCTTAGGTGTGGGTACACATGCCCTCATCCAGACACTCCACAGTTGGTTCTTGAGGCAGCGATGTGATCAGGAAGAAGAAAGCATGGGACACGCCATGTTTATTGCCACTTTAGGGTAACCCCTTTCCAGCATAGCCAGACATGGCTGAGTAGAGTATCAGTTCTGAATATAAGATTAGAGGGAAAAACTCACAAATTATATTAAAAAAAGGCAAGCCAAAAATGACGTTATATGCATAAGCCACTTTGTTTAGACTAGGACACCACTGGGCTTGGGATGAAGTATAATGGTGGGTTGATAAGGGGTAGCTCCTGCCTGGGTCTCCTCCCACAGTCTCCATCTGAACCAAATCATTCACATCTACCGTCTGTCTGGCATCATTGCTTTTCTTTCAAGGTAAATATTTTCCTTCACTAACAGGTCCAGTAATGGGAACCCAGCCCATTTGCACCATCTTAAGTAGGTGATATCTGTGTGTTTCTATAATATACGTTCAGAACACACATCAGTACTCAAAATGAATTCTCCTCTCACTTCCACTGCTTCTGCACTGATGTAACTCCAATACCTTTACTAATCCCTTTTTACACTACGGGGAGAATAAGAGTCCTAGTGTTTCTAAATATGACGCTACCAACATATTACAGACCCTTGATTGTAAGTGCTAGCTGTGTAGAGCACAGCCTTGGACACCAGGTTTTGACTCATCAGATGTGGATTTAAATAATTATAACATCCAGCTCTCATTTGTAACCAAAGATGGAAGAGAGTTCAAAATGATGGAATGAATAAGTGGGGTTTGCAAGAATGAGAGGATTGTACCTACTCAAGATGGAGAACAGGCTGATAAGTTGAGCTTTAGTCTAAAATCGCAACAAAATTAACATTTCTGTTCTCCACAGGAATAAAAAATGAAAATATTGTGGCATAGAAAAGGATAAAGATATAGACTAATATCACTTTGGAATTGAATCATTCTTTAAGTGTACAGGGAAGATTCATACCTGACATTTTGTTATCAGGGAGCCTAGAGATGGCTAAAGAAAAAAAAAGCTTTTATTATATACTTTTATGAAAAAAATCATGCTTTTCAATGGAATTTAAAGAAGACAGGTCCTTCTCTTTTATTTTTCCCCTGTCATGTCTCTGGCCTTTGCAGGGAGACAGTAAAATTTGCTAGAATTTATGTCCAAAATGCGTATATTTCACTTCCAAAAGCAAGAATTTCACATGGAAGAGAGCATTCTGCTAATGTTTCCTGCAGCGTACTTGCACTCACTTCCACTGTAAAATCTATGGCACCTTTAAAAACAGCAGAGGAAGTCAATCTGTGTGCTTTGCATCATCCACACAAGCAGAAATCCTATACGAGGATCATCTGTCAGGTCTTGGAAGTGCAAAACCAACACAAGTGCATCAGCCCCTGCTGTCACAGAACAGGATGGAAGGGGATGTCAAGCAAACATCATCTTTATCAGAAGGGAGGGGAACTATGAGGTTATTGCTTGCAACTTGCTCAAAGTTCTGGGAAAGGGGTAAGGCTCATTAGAGCCAGCTATCTGTGCCGACTTCCCTCTCCCCCTGACTGCCACTTGATTCTAGACATGAAGAACAGACAAAAACTTATCATTGCCAGTGTCTTTAAAGATGCCCACACATGTTCCCTGCAGACCAGGGAAGGAAAAAAGTCCATTTTGTCTGGACAGGTATCAGTTTTAAGCTTGTCTTATCTTCACACACCCACCAACCTCCCCATGTGGGAGCAGGACTATCGCTGTACAGTGTGCAGGGTGAACTCCAGCTCTCCCCTCTGAGAACTGATAAGAAGGGATGCATGAATTGCCCTTTTCAGCCAAGCTCACGGTGTGCAGCCAATCTTTATCTCCAGTCTTAAGGAAGGAAAAGCAGAAACCAGCTAAAAGCCTTTCTTTCCTCTATTCTCTGATATTCTATAAGTCACATTGGGAGATTAATATTGCAACCCGTCCCTCCTCCTTTTCCCCCTATCCCAAAAAATCCCTGTTGCGACTAAGCAGGCTGATAAACTTCAAAATAAAAACAGATGTGGCAGGAAGAATGATTTATGGACTCCCCCATGCACTTCAGTTTCTACCTAATGCCACAGTTTGGGACTTTTTCATTTTACTGTCCACCTAGTATTATTCAACCCACTTCTGTTTCCAAACTGGGACAGGAAGGGAGGTGGGAACAATACCCAGACCTAGAATGACCAGCATTAGAAGAGCTAAGCACTAGTGCAGTGTGATGGAAACTGCCAGAAATTCAAACTGGTGCAAGAGTTCACAGATGCAGAAAAGGAAGGAAGAAAGTTATATGGAAAGGAAGGAAGAGAAAACCAAGTTTCCCCCCTTTGCCTGTTGGAAAGTCTAAAAATTCAGTAAGTAAACTACTGGTCAATATGAAGAAAGTGAATGGAACAGGGATAAGTGGAAGTGAGGGTGATAAATGTTGTAGTGAAAAAATAAATTACAAATTGGAGATACAAAGGGAAGATAAATGCTCAAATGCCATTTGAAGAACAGTGCATGCCTCTGAAACGTATTCTGGGATCTTTCAGCTAGTCCAAAAATCAGAGTTGAAGGGGACAGATGAAGACCTATGGAAATGCGTGTATTTGGGGAAGCTTGGAGCACAAACCCCGATAGCAGGAAGATGTGGTTCAATAGCGCAGACCCATCTCTACAGCATGTGTTGTGGTGCTTGACAGGCAGCCTTGGGATACTTACAGCTTTGAAAATTTAGCTTCAGAAGCCTTAAATGGGAGCTGCTAATACTATTTACCAACATTTGATCATTAAAATCTCCATTGAACAACAAAGTCAGCAACTGAGGACATGAAAATATTGTCATATTGCTGCACTCAGGCCTGGAGGTAATAGAAATCCTGAGTTTGTTTTTAATTCTTTTTTGGTTTAAAATTTCATCTTGTATTAAGCATCCCCAAAGACACATGCAAATGTCCCTATCACTGTATAGGCAGATCACCAATAAACTATATATACAAAAATAGACTTTGCTGGGCAACATCCAGGAGGGGAGGTGCTTGAACTTGAGGCAATTGCTTGGCATCAGTTGCTGGTGTCTGTGTGCTGGTTCAGGTCACATGCTATCTACATTTCTTTGCTGGCTTTCTAGCATTTCATGCCTGTTTTCACTCAAGTGTTTATTTCTATAAACAGACCTAACCTTAGAAAACAATATAATGACATCCTTCCTGGGGGAGGAGGGGGAGAGAAGTTTCCTCAAATTACTCAGGAGGGTTTCCGCTGGCTTTTTATTTTCAATAATCCAAGAGGTAAATGGCCGCTTTTGAACTCTGCCCTCTGCCCTTTTTATTTTGCAACTTGGGCAAAGATCAAGCCCAGAGTCAAAAGTGTCAGCAAAAATGGCTGTGATATGCGTGTGCTTTCCTTTATGAAAGTCCTTGTGATTATGTTTACAGAATTCATTATAAACTCAGGGTCCAGATTAAAAGCAAATGTTTAAGTGTCCTGTGGGGAATTGCAGGGTTGAGGATGCAGCTTCTACGGGATGCATGGGATCAGTAGGGGGTTCTGAGCATTACCAGGGAGAAGGGAGCAGAGTTATGCTAAAGGTGAAATGTGGACATGGGGGTCACCAAGAGAACTAGTGCTGAAGGTGAGGAAGAAAAAAAAGATAATGTCAGAAACTAAGTACTTCACATCAAAACCAAACAGTACAGAACATATCTGTATGATATGCAGATAAGCAAATACACAGTTCTTGCAATATCTGATCATGGCAGAATCCCTGGTGAAGAAAGAATCTACACAGACACGAAATTGAAACAGTCCAAGACTGTTTAACACACCATGTTGAAACCAGCACTCCATCAAAATCTGGACTGCTAGGCTCCTTCTGCACATCTGAAAGAGCCATTTAATAGCATGAGCTGCAGAGAAAGGCAGGATATGTGAGGGTAAGCCAACTATATGCCTATTTAGTCACTATTCATACTGCTCCATCCCCAACCAGCATATGAATGTTGGCATCCCATCTCCTGTTACTGTGTCAAGGCCTCTGCGCCACAGACCCAAGGGATAATAAAGCCCTTGGCTAAAATAGATGGTCTAACAGTGACACGTCCTTTTAGATTACAGAATGGCATTTTTCATTTTGAAGAAGGATCTGGGAACACAGGAGAGGCAAATAGACTAAATAGGTCACTTTTCTTCTGAAAGAGCTTCATGGTAATTGCTGCTGACAGGACTCCTCTGTAGCAGTGAGGTCTCAGGAAGAACTGGTAACCATCTCAGAGCTGATTAAGACGAGGTGTTATCCCTGACCCCTGTCACAGACAGACCCTCTCTACATCCAGCATCAGTGATAGGGAAGTAGTGAATATTAGTTGATTTGGGATAGGATTGGGAGGAAATGGATGAAAAAGATTGTTTTAAGTGAGTTCCTGAAATGACTCTAGATAACTTGTTCACTTTTTTTGTTATAACTATTTTGAGGCTGTCAGTGCAACTGTTGAGTCATTTGTGACAGGGCTCAGAGAGCCAAAGGTGTTTTAAACTTTTGCTCCAGTTAGCAGGAGTTGTCAGTGGTGAAGGTGGGGCTGTCTGTGAGCCTGGAGTCCTCCAGAACAAAACTGCTTTGGATACCCTGACTTCTCTGCACATGGGCGAACAGGACTCACACAGGGAACATCCTGAAGAATCTCTTGGTATTGCCCTAATTACTGATATGCCTAATTAAAAAATAATGTTGCAATACAGTGTGTTTACATACTTCTACACACCAACCCATAGGCACTGTTAACTGGGGTGGAACTGACATAACACTTTCCAACACCATGTGGATTTTTCAGTTGTGCTAAAAGTTTCTTCCTGTTTTATACAATTTAGCAACTGTAGCATAGCCTACGCAGCTTTAAACATATTTGATTTCAGTTAAGTAAAATGGGCAACTGTATAGCCCCAAGAGTCTCTTTAATGGGCCACTCATCCATCAGGTTAGCGGGCAGTGGGCTGCTTGGCCTTTGTGGATTGTTTGTACTCTTGCAGCACAGCATCCCTCCAGATCTCTTGAGAGCTGCTTTGAAATGGCCAACATGTACCATGGATATATTCAGATTTCACTTTATCCTGGCTGTCAAACTTTGTGTATTTTTCCAGTGTCAAACAGATTTTTAAGATGGAGGAAGGAGATAATGTGATGATAAAAAGACTTGACCAATTTAAAGGTAGCTTTTAAAATATTATATACAGCACAGGACAATCTACTTTTTCCTCAGAATTTCAGCTGAGTGGTAATGGAACGGATAGACTTTCATAAAGAACATGTGTGCATGTCCTTACTCGTGTGTGCACATGGACATGCATGTACACAATCAACCATGTGGTGCTGGATTTTTTTTTTTTCCTCTAAGGCATATTTTTAACTTTCTTTTCTATCAGCTTGTAAAACATGATTTTTATTCTTCCTTTAATGGCCTGGGCTAATTACTCATAATGACCTTTGACCTTCAAGTGCCTTCATTTATGGTAGCGCATTCCTTTCAACAGAAACATATTGGCTTGGTTTTACAGGGTGCTGATGTCTGGCCTGGCAGTCCAAGCCTCAGCAGTCCTACCACCAGCTACAGTACACCCTGGTTTCAGGAGTCAAAAGCAGCATCCTTTCATAGGCCAAGTTTCTCATAAACACTGTGGAAGTTTCATCCGAGCAGAAATACCCAGACTTGCTTTCGATATTAAGATTCTGCCACTGGAATTGCTCTCAGACAAAATCATGTAAATCAGTATACATTTTGAAAAATGCAAAGGCATGTGTAAATACTTCAGTTAAATCAGGGAATGAAGCAAAATTTAACTGTATTGTGGAAAGCTACACCTGGTTTAGTGTACCTAATGTCTCAGGAGGGCTGCATGCTGCAGCACTGTGCAGGGATGGCTCTTAGTTCAGCTACATAACATAGCTCTAGCAATGCTTGATGAGGTAGCACTACAGTATTTCCACTTATTAACATACCACCTGGAAGACTTTTAGTGCTCATGTCTTCCAAGAACAGACTTTTGCTCCTCAGGATTTAAGAGTAAAACACAGGCAGCAAAAAAAAAAAAATGCAGGCATATCACAAATTTAAGTCCAAAACTGCTGCTAGAATTCAGCAAGAATACTCTGCTGAAAACATCACAAAAGAATTCACCAAATGCATGGAAGTTACAGAAAATAAAAGATCCAAGATCCTGGCATATCTGTTACCAACATCAGCAGGATCCCAAGGAATTAGGGGTGGTCTTAGGGTTGGGCAATTGGAAAGGTTTTAAAAGATGTGCTTTCCATATCGACCTCTCCCTGAGCTTTGACAAATTGCTTAAAATTTGAAACTTGAAGTTGCTGAATCTTCTGGCCTAAGTTCAGAAAATCTTGAAAGCCCCATATTTACATAAAATCTAAAAGCAACCTCAAATCTGTTCAGAAAGATTCATAAGCACATGGCTGAACTCTAAAATGGGGAGGGTGAGCTGAAGTGGATTCTGACCCAGCTTTTCATTTGTAAAAGCTTGCATCTTGTGGTGAGGAACAGTAACATTAAGTATATTTAGGCTACTCCAATGCTATTGCAGTGATAGGAATACTAGTTAAACACAACATATATGTGGATATACTGCAGTGCAAAAAAGTAGTACTTTGTCAATCCCTGTTTACCTAAAATAGCAAAGCAAGCAAAACGTGTAGAAGGAGGTGCACTCTATCGAGATAGATTGCTAGAGAAAAAAAGGAGGAAGAGTCCTGCAGAAAATGAATGCCCTCGTAGGTGTTTTGCGGTAGTTACATAGTTTTCATGATAAGCCTTTAAGCTTTTGGGTTATTTTTCTTGGGTCTTTTAGATTCTTTTTTCATCCTTGGCCTCCTCTGCACTAATACAGACTCTCGGAGAAAGACCATTTACTTGCTCTGTTGTCAACGCATCTGGACATCTTGTCAAAACAATATAATTTTACTTTGTAACTTTTTGACACTGGTATTTATTGCACCTGTCTTTAGTCATGATTTATGACTTGTCTGGTGAGTATTACTCTACAGCTCCAAGTTTACAATACCAGATAAGTGAAGCATTTGAAGTCCCGAATGGGCTACAGATTTATAGATGTGTATTTCTCTCCCTTCCTCCGAAAAGGGAAATTAAGATGAGCATTTTCTCCCATTTTTCTGGGTGGTAGAAATCAAGATAATCAAAAGTTCTTTGGAAAATAATAAAAAAGGATAAGAATAAGGCTATCTGCTGCTGTCTCTATTAGAAGGCATACAGTCAAATAATCTTTGTTAGGGGAATGCTTTGCAGTCAGAGTAGTGGTTTGTTTTAATTAATTGATAGCTAGCTATCTCTACAGCATTTTAACACCCAGAACTATGTGCCAGTGATGGAGACATTAGCATCATGCAAGTTGTAGCATTCAGGATGTCACTGATGGATACTGCTGAATGACTAGGTCTGTAACACACTTCCTAGGATAATACTAGCTCCTACTTAACACCAAAACAATAAGGCAAATATGTAAAACCTAAACTTTAACTACCCAAGTAACCTCACTGAACAAAATGGGTTCATTCACATACAATGTTAATTGTGTCTAGGGATAGTTGTTGTAGAATACGAGTCTAAATATTTGATAAAAGTAACAATCTTACATTGTAAAAATAATCCCAATTTTTCTTTTCTTCTTTCATTTTAGAAAATCTAAATTTGTGGCCTAAATCAACTTGACAGTATCCCTTAAATATATAGTATGCTTGAAAGGTATTTATTATTCTACTGCTGTTAAAGCGGGTCTTTCAAATTTGCCAGACTTTAAAACAAATCCGGGCTTCCTTCCTAGTCAGGGTTCTTTTCAAATCTGATCTGGGATTGCAGCTGTAACACAAGACTGTTGACACAGTTTGGTTGTTGTAATGGAAGTATCCTTCCAGTGTATCTCTCATCTAAGCCAAAGCAACATGTGAATGTGTGAATATGAGATAAAATTGTTTTGTAAACATATGGCCGCTTTCATTTGTCAAAATTTCATTAGATTATAAAGGTACTTGACAGGATTTGCTAATGTAATCCCCCAGGGATATATCAGTGAGATTCCCTGTACTGATCCTTCGATAGAAATTGGGTGGAAATCAGGGACTGTAAGATCTGGGAAGTTCTAAAAGGAAAACCTGAGACCTCTTTTTGAAGTAATTTCTGTGTTCAAGTGAAAAACAAACCACAAACAACCTCTCTTTATGAAGGATATATGGTAAACAATTGTATGAGGAAGCAAAGAAAACCCTGGCTGACCAAGCCCTTGTCTCTGCTACAGCTGATGACTTCCCGTAACAAAACGCGGGACCTGGTATCTGGACACAGCACAGATTGCCTCTCCTACCCCAAACTTTGCACATTCTGAAATGCTTTCATGGACTGCCAATGAAAATATTGGGCAGGCATCAACTGTGCGGTTGCCACGGAGATCTAGTAAGCTGGGGCAGTGGGAGCACAGATTTCCATCAACAGGACTTTTGTTAAAGTCTTGATTCAGTGGCAAGCTCTTAGGTTAGATGCTTCTGGGCTTTAGCAGGGTAGGCAGAAAAAGGTGAATTTACTACTGAGCTTGCTAAGCAATTGCAAATCGCGATTCCCTCAGGGAAGAAAGCACAGCCCTACTTTTCTTTCTGATTCAAGATTGACCTTTTTAATTCTTCCTTACCCTTTAAAATGAGAAATAATGAGGCTAGCTCTGTAACAGTCGAGTGTAATTCATTGCCATTTGGAGGTATCTATATTATAGATTTGTGGGTCATAGAAGCATGCCATCAGTTTTGATACACATTCTCATCTCACAGAAATTACTTGAAAAAGCAGCAGAAATGCCCCAAATTGCTGTGACTGTCTCAGAGGACCTCAGAATCTCTCTGTACATAGAACTGATTATATTTGTCACTATAATCTATTTTTGTCATTAGAGAGCCTGTTGGCAGTTTGTGCTTAAAGTGCTGAAATAGAGATCCTGACAGAGTAGACAGCTAACCAAAATAGCAAAGTATATTTTCAAAACCTCCTCATTTGAGCTGTTGTACAGAATTGCGCATGGATTCGTCTTTGAATTCTGATAATACATTCAAAGCAACATTAAACTCATTGAACACACTTTCAGATGTTTTCAGTAACAAATAGCAAGTTTGTAGATCAGTTTATTGTATGTAAGCTGCTGTGAATTTGTACTTACAAGTCAGAAGCAGCTGGTTCTAGGTTTAAAAACAGAACTTGGTCATTTTGTGACTGAACTTTCCAGAAAAGTGATGTTTGTAGGAGTGTCACATTAAGAAATACTAACATTCTATTATCTCATGGAGCCCTAAAGTCAGAATGAAAACAACGTCAAAATAAGAAACATGATTGTTTACAGATTTCCATATAACTAGAAATGTATTTTCAGGTATTTAGAACAATTAAATTATACATCTTCATAAACAAGCACAAATTAAGTGAAATTTTATACAAAGTTTAAATGAAACTCAGATCTTTTAAATACCATCTTAAGGGAATGTGTAACACCAAACGCTAACGATTTCTTGTGTTCTAAAAATTAAAGTGCTGGTGTTCTCTCCTAGAAGTCACAAAGATTGGTTTTCAGGTTCAGTGACAGCAAGGATGAGACAAAAATACTCAATCTCTATTCACTGTAATTGACTGAGCAGTTAGGGGTAGGAGACACCTTCTCTGACATTCAGGAAGGAAGAACAATCAGAGGAAACGGTCATTTCAAACACGTGTCATGTGGTATTAACAACTAACATTTGAAAGGGACAGTGAGCTTCAGCCTTTAATGCAGCCTCCAGCAGAGATCAGACTGCAACCTGCTATATGGACAAGTTATTCCATAGTTCTGCACCCTAATGAAGTCCTTAATTCTCCCTTGAAGCTACTGCCAATGGATGCTGTCAGCCAAAAACTCTTGGTGGATAAGCTTTGGCTTCAGTTTACCATGTTCTTTTCCACCATCACTGAGATTGGGAGAGAATTCCAACCCAGAATGCTTACTGCATTTAAGTTATAGGGAACTTTCCTGTTATCCTCAGTGTGACTGGACTTGATCCAGCATGAGGCCTGCCAGAGCTTTCACTGGAATCAAACCAGAGCATCCAGGACACCATCTGGTATTAGCAGTTACTCCTATATACATCTGACTTGTCTGAAACACACCTAACCAGGCAAGCCAGTTAAAACCCACTGTTTTAAGGACCTGAGAGATCAGGAGGAAATCTGTAAGAGGGAACATCATGCAAGTCCCAGACGCTTTGGGTTGGTGCTAAACAAATTACGGTTCACCATCCGACAAGTGGGCTAGATTATGTAAGCACACAGTCCTTCCATTTCTTTCACAGATATAGGAGCACAAGTGAATTCTTTTCGTAGAAATTGGGAGAAAAATCACATTGCTACTCATGCTTAACCAACTCAACCAGTGAGTTGCCAAGCCTGTGACATCATCACTGGCAACGTACAAGCTTCAGATTAGAAGTAGCCTGATGACATCACCCTTCCAGTTTCTATCTAACAGATGGTTTCTGTATATTGTGTAATTTTAGATCATTATTCATGGTTTTGGTCAGTATTATTCAGGAAGTGAAAAAACTGCCAAGAAAAATTGACCTGGAACTAGTTCAAAGAGACTAAATTATTTTATTGATTAGACTCCTTAGCTTTCATTTTCCAGCAGAACCATCATGAATCATCGATATACAATAATATCTGAGTAATTTTTGTGTGAGCTGAATTAAGTGCTCCAAAACAAGGTAAGCTTTGAAGGATTAGGCCTTCAAGCTCTTTGAAAACAAGATAGCTAAGATGATTTGCTGGGCAGTCCTGAAAGGGGGCCAGAAGCTATTTACTAAGGCAAGTGGTTTGTTTGAACTAGATTTTTATTTATTTTCATATTATACTTGTTGACTTCATATCCGCCTTCAGCTCAGCTCAAAGGCTCAGGAGAGGCATGTTTTTCACCAGCATGAACATGGGCCAGAAAGGAAGGACCTTCTGAGAGGCCTCACCAGGCACAGCCCCAGCATCGAGATAAAGCACCACAAGCCTGCAGGAGGAAGGGAAAAAATAGAGAGGGAAGGAGCTAAGAAAAGCTGGAGAATCTTTTTATTAGGAAGGTTTACAAGAGTGCAGCCATGCAGAAGCATTTATGTAAGAAATATGTGGAGGGCAGTGACAAGTGAAACTCTGCATCATTTGCCTTGTGTAAATACATCTGAGATGCATGTGTGGCACTGAGTTCACAGGTTTACCCTGGGAGCAAGTTTCCTTTCTTACCAGAGTACAGGATCTACCCCAAAGTCAGCAGGTTTTGCTCAAGTCAGAAATAGCAGGGGAAAAGAAAGCACTTTTCTGTCAAGGTGCTCCAAACAACACTAACTTTCAGGTCACTTCTGCCTCCAAAACAAGGTACAAGATGGGTATGAGGATACTGGAACACAGTTTCCCTGTAGTGGTTCTTTAAAAGCATGTTTAGGAAAAGGTATCAAACGCCATTAAAACAAGACATGAGAATTGGAGGAGGGATGATAGGTCAAGTGCACATCACAACGGAGTAACTGAAAACAGCTCAGCTCCTTTCCTCTCATTCGTAAGAGCACAAGCAAATATCTCCCCGTCTTACAGAAGGAATATGTGAAGAAAATACTAAAATCTTGGCAGCAGTTTCCTATTATTAATGTGCTGATCCCCAGTTAACTGCATCTGTGCTCCTCTGTCAACTCTGAGGTCCTTTGAAAATGGACAAAAGAATACAATAAATGTCAAGTTTGTCATTTAGTTCTCTAGTATTTTCCTTTCCATAGAACAGAACAGCCCATTGCATCACAAACAAGGCACCTTAATTGGCCTGTTTTCAAAATAGAGTATTTGGGGTCCTCACTATCAACAGTCAAGCTCTTCTGTAAACTGGGTGTACTCCTGCCTTAGATTTTTATGAACACCAACAGAACACCTCACCCTGGCTCAGTAGCTATTACCTTTACAACTCTGGGTTTCATATGTGGGTTTCACTGTCTCCAGTGGGATCATTTCATCTTTTATTCTCCACAAAAATAATTTTCAGTTTTAGGAGAATTTCTTTTTTGTGATACTTGGATTAAAAAGAGTTGGGCTAACAACCACCTTTCAGCTCTCTGCTGCATATCAGAAGAAAGTGCAACAGCTTCTCTACAGGCATATTCTTTCCTCTCTTCTCCCGTTATGTTTCAATAAAAGGGAATTAAGGTTTAATTATGTAAAATGCTTTTAGCCCAGGCTCAGCAGGCATGCGGCTTTAAGACAATTACTGCTCTCAAATATTTCTGTACAGAAAACCTACTTTTGGAAAGATGCACAACTAAGTGTGGCCAGCTCCACGTGTACATGTTAACTTCACCAGGCTTTTAAAATAAAGTTCTAGGGATTATTTGATGGTATTTTACTAAATGCCCTTTTACCAAAATATCCTGGTTTGCCAAGTCTAAATATTTAGGGAAGACATTGTAGTTTAATTAAAATCTTTATGGGGAAAAAAAACATTGCTCTTGCCTTTCCAGTCACTCAGAAATAAAATATAGCATTTAAAACCTGTCTCTTTCCATCCCAAAACATATGGTTTGACACCATTCTGTTTCATGAGAATATTTTACAAGTTTGAGTTTTGTTCTAATGTAAAATGAAAACAAATTTTAAAGCCTTGAGGTTGGCTGCTAGGTAGGAAGTGTTGTTCAAATGCCAAATTTAACACCTAGTTTTTGTACTTGAGTGTCAGGTGCTGAGGTTGCAAAAGCTAGGGGAAACTAATTTAGAGGATTTTTAAAATCTGAGCCTCTCTTTTGTGCTTAATGCAGACACTGTATTTGGCAAACTGCAAATAACTTGTCACCATTAACACAGCTGTATATGCAGCCTGGTGTCATCCGTACAGTCCGGTTTGGTGGGAGACCTGCCTATGCTGTGTACTGGGATTGTGAGCAGAAGGGTTGTGCATAGAGCATTTTTTCAGGTGGAGTGAAAGATACATGCACAGAGACCAGGATTCTTGACTGCCAGAAGATTATCTCCTTCCAAAACAAACATTTACTTTAGTATTTGTATTTATACCTTCTTTTTATGTTTGTTTACCAACATAGAAGCCTACTTGGAAGACAATATTATGGCATTAATGTTACATTGTATCAGTCTTACCACGCTGTTAACCTTTTCCTGAAACTGCTTTAGCAGAGATTATCAGCCATGACAGACTGCTCTGCACTCTCATTTCCAATTTACAGCACCCAAAATCTGAATGAAAAGTCAAAGTACTTTTTCCCATTTCAGAAAGTCAGACCATCCAGGAAAGCCCAATCAAAGCTCAGTTCTGTCAACACTGATAAAATAATTCAGTTACTAGTCTTAACCTGAAGGAAAGTTAAACTGTAAACTCTTAACTGATCCTTTGGATGACTTATCCAAATTTCCATGAAGACATCATAATAGCCATAAGTGTTCTGAAAAGATGCTCCCTCTATATACCTATAGCCAACAGGAGAAATACTGCAAAGATTTTTCTCTAAAATTATTCTATTAAGAGTTAGTGTTTGTTGCTGAGGTTTTAGCCTTTTGGTTATTTGAGGATTTTGCTTGCCAGCTGTTCCCAAATAAGAAAAACATCCTTTCCTCCTTCCCGCTTTCAATAACCAAATGAAAATCAGTGTGGTGGTCAAGATGCAATTCTGTTTTCTTTCAAAGCTCACACATTAAGTACTTTCCTCAAGCATTTCCAAAGTGGATAGCATCCCTTTCTGAACATCCCACTTCAGGAAGGGGAAAAAACCTGACATTTTCCTTATCAGTTGTGTGAGGATCAGCTCAGGATTTTTGCAGTATTTAACACACCACATAGAGGAGACAGCATGGATTTGGAGGAGGATGTCTACAGATAAGACATTTCCCTTGGCTATGTTTGCCAAACCACGTAACAAGCTGATGATTATTTGCTTTATCCTGTTTCAATATGTTTTGCCTTCATTTTCATGCTCTTAAAGGAGAAAATCATGCTTGGAAAAAACAGAAATAATGCTTTGTATGTCTACATATTTGCTATTACTTAAGTAACCTGTGAAATATTGGCCAGCTGGAACAGGAGAGATGATGCTTGCATAGTTCTCCAACAGTGACCCTTGAGGACTGGAACAGAGATCTGTTGGTTATAGCCAGGAGGGAGCACTTTGTCTCCTAAATCCCCTGGAGTAATTTGGTTTTTCTTGCCAGCCTGCGACTGAGTCATCACAGGTCAGTGATGACTGAATATTTCCTTTGAAGAACATCAGACTTTAAAAAACAATGCAAGAAATTCCCACACATTGGGCTGAGTCAAATTAGCAGGATTTCAGCAGTCACAGCTGGTGTGAAAGGAGTATTTGTGGGACCTAAACTGACACCACCATTTGGAGACATGCAAAGTGCATCAAGGTCATGTTGTTTTCAAATGTTCTTGTCCTGAGGCATATGAAATAAGTGGGTTCTCACCCCACCCAGCCCCGCCCCCCCCCCCCCCCCCCCCCAGCATTCCCTGTTCCCATTTACCCTTCCCCAAGGAGTCAGAGACCATGCAAACAGTAGCTCAGTGTCTGAAACATTCAAGATTCAGCTGCATCTGTTGTTCAGGACAGTCAGGGTTGAGGCCACCAACCTTCTAACTGGACTAAACCAGGTATGTAGGGAAGAAAAGGTGATATTCAAACCTCCCCACACATCTTTACCTCGGCAACTTCGTGATACCTAATGAAAGGATTTGGCTATATCCTGTCAATTTAGCACACAATATTGTGTAGAGCATTCCCAGTGAACACCTACTGATTTCACTACAAATATTGCAATGACCAGTGAAATGTAGAATCCATTAATGTTGGCTGAGGGAATGTATTCCTGTGAAGGGAGTTGTCATTCATGGCTGGGGATGTAGAAGGTTTGGAAGATGATTCCTCTTTTAATTTCTCTAAATTGACCTCAAAATTCAGTATCAGGGATGGCTTCAGAGTAAGAAGAAAAAGAAATGTTGTTTTTCTACATCTATTTATTTTGCTTGTTAATGGATTAAAATAGTTCCCAGCTGTGCAAAGTTCTCATTATGGTCATTACTTATAATGCACCTCACAATGAGATGATTAATTCAGCACACTTGCAGGCCCTTCATTGAATGCTGTTGATTAAGCAATTATGTTAATCCACTTGTGTTTGTTTTCTCACTGCTCTCATGATGGTTGGACCAATTTCTTTGCTGAATTATTCCATGTACATGCTAGAAGTTTTGCTAATATTTGCAAAGACCAAATCCACCATTCACAAACCATGTGAAGGTGAAAATTGCAGATTACAAGTCTCTAGTGTATTTTGCCTTGCTAAGAAAATTGCTGGACTTTATTTTGATTCCTCCTGTTTTGGGCCAGCTCCTGAAGAAGAGTAACAGATTTTCTATGTCTGCTTTAATGCTGAAGTGGCAATTTCAGGCCAAATAGTGATGAATCCTTTCATTTCATTTGTGTGTTCTTGTAGTGATTGCATTCAGTAGCCGATTCGATCTTTTATTTCCATGAGACTGGTAACAAAAGTGTTTGTTAGAAATGTTGTACAGGTGAATGTGCAAGTAACCTAAATTTCACACTATTCAGTCTCAGAAACCTAATGTTTGCAGGAGCAAGATGACAACCTCAACATGACCAGCACCATGAAAAATGGACAATTATTCCCTTTGTTTTAGATTTAGTCAGTAATTTGATACAGAGCAGCAGATGATTCAGATAGGGAAGGATATTCTCCTACTTCTAGATGAAAGTATTTTTGTCACTAACAAAAATGGAAAGGGAAATACCATGGTAGAAGAAATATGTAATAAATTCTAACAGTCTTTGCTCAGCTTAGTTGGATGGGGCAGTGGTTCTTTAAGTATATTTGTCAGTTACCTACGAAGACATGTGATGGAAATATTTTCGAGAAGCCAGAAACATCCTGTCCCATTCAACACACTCAACTCTCTGGGTGTCCGAGGAACCACCAGCAATCATTTGTAATAGTTGTCATTTACCGTTCCGCCAGCTTAGCCGTCCACGATGGCCGGCTTCAGTGGAAAGGAAAGGAAAGACGGATCTGAGTTATACCTCAATAGACTAAACAGTAACCCCGCAGCAATGCCCAGCTTCAGGTTGGCCAAATCATTGGCAGATCTCATGAATAATAGACACATGAAAAATGCTAACAGACTTCCCACCTATCGGGGAGCCAAAACCAAAAAGCAAAACATTAACACAAGCCAAACCTGCTCAAAACTAGCTATCCCAAAAGACCTTTGATAACTTCTGAGTTCTGTCTGGAAAAAGATTGATAAAGCAGCAGCTTATAGATTCAAAGCAGCAAGATTTAATTATATCCTCCCCCAAGGCTTTCTCTGCTATTCTTTTCATTTGCTTTTGTATTTAAGTGTACATACATACAGCTCCACTGACATTTTTCTGAATATAGACCATCAATGACCACAGCTTTTATTTTCGGAGGTCCATTTCCGTAGCAACAGCTCATAAAAGATACTAAATAAAGCTTAGATCTTTGCAGCTCAGGTTGATAAATTATATATTGGTCAGTGCAGTGTGCTGACGGCTTTCCTGCAATGTGGCCTGTGTCTTTTTTATTATGTACATTCTTGGTGAGTGTTGGGGAGATTGATCCCATTCTGGTATCCAGATTTTAAAACAGATGTGAGGGAAAAAAAAAGCTGCAGAGGGTGCAGGAGAGAGGTGCAAAAAAACGCAGAGACCCTGAGAAACAACATTTTAGAGAACCTGTTTAGGTTTGCCAAAGACACGAGGACCATGACAACACTGTAAAAATCCCCTTAGAAAAGGAAAGCACCAGTTGTGGAATAAGCCTAAATCTAGTACTCCTAAGGAAGCAATAAGTTCTCAAAGTCTTTTTGTCTTCAGGTCAAGAGCAGACACCTTTCTAGTAGTGATGTTCTTGCTAGATAGAGATTATTGGTCTTGGCAGAAGGCTACAGGGTGGAATTTAATCTTGATGACAAACACCACAACCAGGTATTACCTTCTAGGTATAAGTTATACCCATCTATCAAGAAAGTGTCAGTTGAGGCTGGGGAGGTTAATTAAAAGCTAACCTTCTGTATAAATGCATTGAGAGGAATCATTTATTGTTTCATAAACATTCCTGTTGAGAATTTAAAAAAAAATCAAATTAAAAAAGCCCAAAGGACAGTTGGCAACCTTATGAAAATCTTTTAAATGGCTCTTATGAACACTTGACTTTGTTCTTTCCAATTGCTCCAGAAAACAGCATTATTGGGTCTTCTCTAGTAGCATCATCACTTAAAGGCAAATGGCAAAACAGAACCACTCCCCTGGCATCCAGTCCCTTGATTTCTTTCATCTTTCTCTTCCCACCATGAGATGAGGATTCTGTAATTGTGATTATGTTGGGTTTTGTACAAGTGCTTCAAGCAACTGAAGGCCCACAGTACTTTACAAGGCAGTTAAGTACAGTCTGGAATTTATTCTTAATATTCATCCACATGTTTTATGAATTTCCATATTTGAGTTTAAGCCTGGATTTTAAAGCCAGACTTGTTTTAATTCATTTATGTCTTAAACTCAATACCATTTTCTGTGTTCTCCTGTTTTGGGAAACCTGAGTTGAATTGCTTAGCAGAAGAGAAAATGGACCAGAACTTTTCTCCCTAAAAGCTGTGCTAAAATTGTGTAGCCAGCTGTTATGCTGAGCCCAAACTCCCATCAAGTTCAGCAGAAGGAGGAGATTGCCGTAATGTAACATTAGAAATCATGAAAATCCCAATGGGCATAAGAAGGTGTTGAAGGGGGGGTCAAGGAGCATGATAGACATGAAAAGGCTTTTCTGCAGCTGGTTCCTTTCTCCTATCAACTGTACAAAGGCCAGCGAGGGAGAGGGCAGGCGGCAGAGAAGTGAAGCTGGATTATGAAAGGGACACGCTTTCCATCCATGTTCAGGAAACTGGTGAGACAAAAGGCACACAGCAGCAGCCACATGGCAAGGGGGCTTCAGAAAACAGGCTGCTTCCTCTGTTGTTTCCTCAGAAGCCCAGGATCCATCGCTTAGTTTGTTTTCCCAAGGAAATAATTAAAGATGTGGATAAAAAAATTAACAGAAGTCTGACCCTTCCTTTTTTTCCCCTCCCTTCTTTTCTCTGCCTGCCCACTTTAAGGGAAATCATTTTCATACCTCCTTTCCGCTCTCCATACGGAATGACAGCCCCAGCACTGGAGCAGAGATTGGTTTACATCCCAGTAGAAGGGAATACTTAAGGAAACTTTTGGCAGTATTATGGATTGAAGTGCAAGGAGATGGTTTTATCAGGAGGCTTCAAGGCTATTATTGTCCAAATAAACACTTGCTTTGCCAGACATGATCTACAGCTGCTGTACAGAGACCCTTGAATTTCATCTGCATTTCAATCTCCCTGTCCTTTTTGCCTTTCCTACTTCACTGTTTTCAGACCTGAATAGCCTACTGTACTGGATTACTTCATTTTTTCCATCTTAATAGGCTTCACTAGGCTCTGACTCCTGACTTCCTGCCCACGACTCTAGTCCCCGCTTCATCTAGATTTAGAAAGCTTTAACACATTTTGGGTTTTTGCTTTTCTTCCAGTTGCTGTGGGACAGGATGCTTCCCCAGACTTTCCTATCGTGATGCAGCATTTCACTCCTGACCAGAACAGTGTATCTGAGCACAGCAGAACCCCACGCTAACACCCATCTCCTCCACACACATTAGACAGACAAACTCTGAATAAAGCAAGAAGCAGCTGAGCCGAACTTTCCACTTTCCTGTAACCCCATGCTGTTCTCTAGTCTCACACACAGACCCACAAGTGACAAAGCACAGCAGAACAGGTTTCTGCAGCATCAGTTAAAAACCATAGGAGTGAAGCACTTTTACACAAAGACCATTTCTGAGCACTCTCAAGGGCAGCTGCAGAAGAACAGCAGGAATAAGTGTTTCTAACTAAATTGAAGGGTTTTTTCCTAGAATATTTCAGAAAGAAACCGTACCAGCAAATTAGCCAGGAATCTAAAACTTTTCATATAATACCACAAGGAATTTCCTTCTGTTTACACTTTTTTTTGTCCCCTGTTTCCTCTCATCTCACTCTTGCTTTAGAAGCTTTCTGAGGTTTCAACATCCAAACTACATCAGGCACTTTAGTGCAAAACAGCCTCACTACCAAAGCCATTGGCAAGCTGGAAATTTCAATACCCTCATAGTGAAATTAATCCAGCACTTACCTGAGCACTTGAGTACCAACAGCTCCCAGAAACAATCTCCCCAAACTTGCTTGGGCTGTTTGTTTAACTTGACCATAATGCTGAGCAGGAACTTCTCCATGAGAATTTCAAGGAAGCAAAGCCAGACAGAGCCCCCAAGGAGGGTTATATTGGCCGTTTGATTTGTAGTGCCCACACCTGTGTGCTCAGGCTCATCTGCTGGGAAGCAGCTCCAGCTGTGACCAGTCATTTCACTTACTGGTTTGGCCTGTGAGTAAAATACTCTGAGACCTTCTTGTAGCAGTTTGACATGTAATTAATTTCCTTACTTTAATTATACTGCTTTTGCCAGATATATAAACTGTTTTCTATAATGAATACAGCAGCCTTCCAATAAGGGGAATCTTTCTCTGAACCTCCTAAGAATTAGACTAGTGATAACACACACATTGATACCTTAAATGCACTGTTATTGCTGTTCTAAAGTAGTTAATACCCTCATAGTGATTAGAGATGTAGGAGAAGGTCTGGTAAATTTGGCTCCCAAGTTTTAATCCCTATCACAAATTCAGAAATAGTCCTTAAGCTTGAAAGCTACCATTATTGAATTGCCAATCTTGTACCCATACTCCAGGATCTTTTTTTACTCTGGGTACTAAAGTGAGTGTTTTCCTTCTCCCACCAAGAGGGTTCAGACCTGCGCCCTTGCTGGAGAAGTATAAAAACAAATCTAAACCACTGTGTTCAAGATGTTCCCTGCTTACTGCAGTTTAGAGGACAGATAACACATCCATTTCTGCCCAGCTCTCAGTAAAACCTTGTCCCAGCTTCTTACGCACACCCACAGAGACAGGATGTTTTAGGTACTGGGTACTGCAAGGGGCATTGTGAAGAGCAGCTGCATTGCTTTCAGCAAACAAGCCAAGCTGTAAAAGAGAATTGGATTTTATCTGGTACTTTGGTTTATTCATGTGCAACTGAAGAATTAATAAACTGGGGTTTCTGTTCTTTTCATTTCCCGACATTATCCTTCTTCCTGAGTTGCGTGAAGGCAGATTTTGGATCTGCACTATGTGCCTGGCCCAGCAGCTCCCCGCTTAGGACGAAGGTAGGGGTTTTACATGGGGATAGTACACAGAGACATCCTCAGGTGACCAGCTCTTGGGTTACAGTACGGCTCACTGCGGCAGGAGCCAGCCGGGTCTGAGCTCTCTGAGTGTGCAGGTTTTGTTTGTTTTATATACCTGAAAAGCAAGACTTCATAAATTTTGCCTTTCAAGCCTTAATCTTTAAGTTCTTCACTTTCCACCACCTACTCAAAAACTGAATGCAACATTTCTAAACCACTTCAACTTGATATACCCCATTTAGCTTGCTCGATCTAAAGAAGCCTTTCACAGTTCTCCTGGTGATGGGCATCAGTGCTAAATGTAACGTGGGAGCCCCTTGCTTTGAATTTCCTTGGGCCATGGACAAGCCATGTTGTTCCTACACCTTGTTGAAATGATGAGACAAGAAGGAACCTTGTCTAACTTAGCTAGCTTTGGGTCTAGGCTTCAAAAGCTGCTGTCAGCCAGGAAGGGGTAGATGTTTAGACCATTAAAATTTTCTCCTTGATTGGTCTGGAAAAATAGCCTTCCTTTCATGCTAGCAAATGCAATATACATATGCAAAATAAATACAAGTTTAGTTTCTTTCTACACGGCACTATACTACAAATAAACAGACCTGGCCTTCATAGACACACCAGCAGGATTCCTCCAAATGTAGCACGACTTCCAGAACTGTAGGAAAATTGTTACAGTCCTTGATGATGTCGTCAGCACATCTCTACCTGTTTTCCCATGAAATTGAAGTAATTACTGGCTTAATGCATGCCTGTAATTGAACCACGATCCTACCGATATGATAATAAAACTGTCAGGACTTTTTATTTGTGTGTTTGTTTCCATTTAAAAAAAAGATATTCCTGAGATTCAACTATGTGCATGATTTTATGTCACTTTGTAAGAGGTCAGTTTTCAGTCTTTCTATTAAAAATAATAATTTACAGCACTATAAGGAAAGGTAAATACATCTAATCAACTTCCAACCGGAAATGCTATTTATTTGGGGTTTTTGCATGTCCCTGTGTTAGAGGATCATAAATCAATTGGTTTTGGTTGTTTTTTTGGCATAGAAGTATGTGCCTGGTGATATTCATTAATTCCATAAACTATTGGCTTCCAATAAAATAAGGAAAGGTCCTGAAGGGGTTTTCATTCCTATTACGGTTTCTCAATCTCTTTGAAATGATCTCAGTATAGGGCTGAAGCAGGGTACGGTTTTTCTCTTTTGAAGATTGTTTAGGTAGATAGTCTCATCACTACGTCTTCTGTTGTATCATCTTGACTCTTTTTCACTCCATTTTGGGAGCACTACCATCTTGAAAACATCAGACTTGACCTGAAACAACAGTAAGCTACATCTGATAACGAGTCACCACGTACCTGTGTGGTCTGATGTCAGAGAAATGGCCTGGAAATGGGAAATCAGATGAAATTACATGATTCTTATCGGTTTCCCCCATAGAGGGCATGAGCTGCTGATCCAGAAGTTGCTTGAAGTGAAGGGAAACTGGAAAAAAAGATTTTTCACTGTGTTTTCAGGACTTGTAGCAGATATTAGCAAGGGGCCCTAACACAGTTATTAGCTATGCAAGACTATTGTTTATTTTTACACAGGAACTAAAGGAGAAAGTATTGATGCTTATTTTTCTTTACTTAGCTAAAGAAATTGTATAGCTTTTTGAAAGGGTTAAATAATTTCCTCCTTTCCTGCACTCCTAAGGCTTGTCTTGCGTGTGTGTGTGTGCGCGTGAGGTTCCCCACTAACCACAGCTCTGTTTTCCAAAAGGAAATTAAAATGAAATACATCAGGCATGCTGGGACTTCACACTTCAGAGACTTATAAAGCAATATCGCCTGTTTAAATTGATTGTCACTTTAACTGCCCACAGCTACTCTTCAGGAAGAGAGCTTAAAGTTTTACTGTTCTTAATGGGACAATATCTCTCTTCCAATGACTTAACTTAGGTTGTGCTGAAACTCCGATTAAAAGCAGGACCATTAATATTTCATTAAAAATACCTATGATGTCAGGGATGGGACCAGAAGGCTTCCTGCCAATCTACAGGAAAACCATCCTTCCCTGGGGAAGTGCTAGCATCCGAGTCTGATGGGCAAAAGTGCATGAGGAATTGCTTGAAGCTGCTGTACTCCTCAGACCTGAGTCCCTTTGTCTCTTCAAGGTCTGCAACTGGTCTCTGTTTCTGCTTGTACAATTACTATTTTCATGATAACAGGCTGCAAGTGATGAAGGAGGGGGTAACTCAAGTATCATAAATATTACAAAGGAAAAGGTTTGTTGGCCAGAGAGGACATGTGAGCAGGGAATTAAGACATGCTTATTTCTACAGTGTTCTGAGATCTGGATCTCTTTTTCCACCTGTGATGCAAGAGAACAATGGGCAGGGAAATGTGAAGACATACAACAAAGCAGCAGTGGTAACTTTAACAGATAAATAGCCACAGTCACACCATAAATTTGAATGTGTATGAACGTTGTACCCCACATCTTCAGGCAGCGTAAGCTTTTGTACTTCCCTGATTGCAGACTCTAAGGAGTTAGGGCATCGTACAGCACAAGGGATTGTGTTTCAGGAGTTTATCTTTAAAATCAAGGGACTCTCTTGTGTAAAAGGAGAACTCTTATTATGAGCTTAGCCAATTAAAACTATTTGTTTCTCCACCATGAGAAAAAAAAGGAAATATCAAAAACCGTAAAAGCATGTTTGACAGTGAGGTTCCACAGAACCTCAAAGGTGAGGAACAGAGGTGAGGTTCCTCTGGCCCCAAAATACCAGGCAGCCAGCCTGGTAAACAGCAGACTGCAGCAACAGTAACTGGAAGCTGGACTGAGCTGGGAAACTGAAGTTCCCACCTCCCGTCCAAGTGCCCCAGGGATATTAGTCCTTAAGGATCCCATCTTACTCACAGCAAAATAGGGGGGGGAAAAAAATTAAGAAAAAAAATCTGTGAATAAATTTCAAAATGTCCCTGACGTGCACTGAGCAGTCACACACGGGGCAGGAGACAGTGCCAGGATGGGCGCTGGAGCATAGCCCCCGCGAGCCCTGGAGCTGCCAGGTGACGAGGAGATGCAGAGCAACAATGAGCACACTGTCCGGCCGGGGGCGAGCGACGGGATGCTCCTCACGCAGTACCACGTAGCCTCCTACCATTAGAGTGAAATATTACTATTTTGAAATATCTTGTTGAATGTTAGATGCTTTAGGGACCGCTGAAGCCCCAAGGACTCTAAGTTAGACCCAGCAGTTCGCATTTTATTATTATGGAAGGATATTTTCCAATTTTGAAGTTGTCAGCATTCATTTCTCTTTGTGGGTTTGACGCACACTTCATCTTAGGAATTTATTTGACTGACAACTGCTATCCAGCCCAAACTAAGCTATGCATGTAGATCTCACTGACTGTGAGATTGCGAGTTACTGACAGTGCTGCAGGATAAGAATTGCATATTAAAATGCAGTTAGTAAAGTAGCTTTGAACTTGAAGGAGGCATTCACTGTATTTTAACACAAAATATTTGCTCCTTTGAAACTTGTTTCTACTGTTACGAGGTCTAACTTTTGGGCCTAAACTTACGTTTGTTACAGTATCAAGTATAAATCAATTAGAAAGCTTCCCTTTTCATAGTAACATCTACATTTTTATTATTAGATATGGCTATTAGTCATCATCAGGCTTGCATTTCCTGACTGTCGATGTATCAAGCCACATCCGAACAGGAACAGTCAACAAAGATATTTTCAAATTTAAAAGCAAAGGCTTTAAGTGATAATTTGTGGGTTGGACGAGGGGTAAAATATTGACAGAGAAAGGCTGCAATATTGCAAGCTTTATTATCCTGAAGTCACATTTCAAAATTGGGGAACGCAGTTCTAGTTTATGAGCACAGGGCAGAGGGTAGCTAGTTGTAAAACAGCATTAATATAAATCATCGTTATTACAGAAATCGAAAGCAGGTTATGTTTAAGGTATTTCTAAGCCTCTAGCTTTAGTGAAATAGGAAATGACACATATATGTATGTACACCCGGACATCCCAGAAGAAAAATACAATGTCCACTTAAGTGTCAAGGAAGAACGCTGGATACACGCTGATATACTGCAAAAGTGAAATTGGTGTGGCAAAGCCATTTGAAAGGAAGCTGAGGCTCTCATGCTACTTAACTTCCCTGGTCGTTCCCTACTTCTCTTCCTGGATAATCCTCTTAGAAATCAAACTCCAAGAAGCTGTTACCAGCACAGTGCTGGAGTACAATAGTGTTTATGGCCCTTTGCCCTTGCCAGGGACTCCCGCAGTGGAAATCTCTGCGCTCGGTGTATGTCCTGCCAGCAAACGGAGATGAAGACTGACCAGACACACCTCTTAGAATAATGGGATAAGTGGAAAGGATTTATCCAAACAGGAAACATTGATTTTCTGCTTGTGTGGCTGCTCTTCTTGTCCATCGTTCACACACTCCAAAGTGTACCTACCTGCAGTTCTGAAGCTTCCAGCTCTCCTCTGCTCAGTTCCTGCTCTCGATATCGTTGCTGAGCAGACACTGCTGTCTCTTGTCCCACTGCTTCCCTCGGGATGGATCTCTAATGTACCTTCTGGCAAAGTGTGTTGTGCTGGAGCAGGGAAGGTGGGTTACAGCATGCTTTTTGGGGAATACGTCATAAAAATCAGAACTAGGCTTCAGTACTTCAGCACTTGTGCAACTGGAGTTGGCAGCACGTTTATGATTGTGAGCAGACATATATATGCATTATGCTTATAAGCGTATGTGTATATGGTTATATACGTGAGCATGTTTCCCTTTCTTCCTGCTGAAATCAGCAAAAGTAACATCCGTATTATCTTTTACCCAAAAGAAAATTTGTAGTTCTCATGGCAGAAAAGTAAATGTCATGTCTGAAAGCATGACAGAAATACATGAAAACTCAAACCTAGGTGGTGAATCAGAACTATCCTGGTGGGTTTTTATTTAAAACAAACAGGCTACCAAACAACTTCTGAAGGCAATCTCATAAGTGAGGGGATTTGTCCTCCTGACTTCAGACCATTTTCATAGTCAAATACTGGGTTTAGATTTGAAACATAGGGCACTCCCCAGTTTCACGGCCCCTTAAGTTTTGGTTCTAGGCAAGCCAGGTGCTGTAATCAGTGTGTTTCACTCACAGCCTGTCCGAAAGACTGAGCCAACAGTGCTGCAGAGACAATGTTCTCTGAAGTCTTCATCGAGTTCACAAGATACTGTGTCTCACATTGCAGGGAAATAGCAAATACTGAAGGGTTGAGGGATATCAGAGGCAAAAGGGATGGTTCTCCATAGGGCATCAGCCTTTGCTGTAAACTGCCCTCTGTCCTCCCCGTCAAGAAAGAGAAGTAGAATACATCAGTAGCATTTTAAAAAAAGCTACTCTCCATTCTACGTTATTGCAGAAAAGTAATTAAAATCCTAGCTGCTGACTCTTTCCCCTGGGATCAAATTTTTACTGGAAACGAAAAGGAAAGGTGGTTGAACTGTGGAAACATTTACCAGCTGCAGGTATAATACTGTGTCTGTTGTCAGAGTGAACATTTCATTGGTTTATTTCTGGAGGATTATTTAGAGGGTTGTGGTCTTACATCCAGGTCTCAAGAAAAAAAAATATAGCCTATGAGGTGTGCCTTCTTTCTACAGAATGGTGATTTGTTATGTGTTTGTCTGAGTTAAATATAGCAGCCAGTCATTCTGCACAGTCCGATATTTTATCCTGCTAACTTTTTAAAAGGAAAAATAACAAAAGAAATTCTTGTTTGGATAGATGAAGTAGTCAGCAGAAAAGCCACAGATCCTGGGTGTTGTAAAACTCAATAATCAGTCAAGGTGATCAGCCAGTTTCAGCCATATTTCCTCTGTGACCATTTCCTTGCCAGGGATGAGTCCTGCTCCAGTGAGGTGCCCAGCTTCTGGAAGTGACCTGTGGTACTTCTTGGGTTCAGTCACTTGCATATGGGAGTCATTGTGCCAGGGCAGCTAACGGCTCCATTTAGTGTCTGGCAGTGATGAACACCAGATGCCATGGGGAGAACGTGAAAGCAGCACATGCGTATGGTGAGAGTTTGCCAGCACAGGCTTCTGCGTGCGTAACTGCTCTGTGCTTCCGAGGTGACCTGGTGGGCACCGCAGAGAGGAATTGAAATCTTCATGGGAGAAGAATAGTGGTGCATCACTAAACCCACCCTGATTTCGTGGGTGGGAGGAGAAAAAAGCAAATGACGCAGCTAATGTTCACTTGTCCGAACAGAAGGTCCCGTGTGCCACCGCTGGTGCTGCTTGAGGCTGACAGCTGTGGGCATCCTGCGGATTCCCTGGGTCAGGTTGAAAGAGATAATAGAAGTGTGGTACTGCACTGGTAACTGGACAAGTTTTGAGGATGAAGGAACTTAACAAGTCATGTAGATGGTGCTTTCTTGTTTATAGCAAAAGTTGGGGTATTTCCTTAGATACGTTTTGAACATAGATTCAGTTTTCTATAGCTGCGAGTAGTCGCTGCTGCTGCAGGAGGCTTCAGTCGTGATTACAAGCTTCACCGGGAAATACCAGCTTAATAGCAGTATCTCTGAATGACATCCAGCAGAGATATTTATTTTTCCTCAACAAGATTTATTTGGCTCCCATCCAGGGCTCAGCCTTTCCCTGTACTCCTTGAATTTTCCTGGAGTTGCCCACTTCTCTTGACTGCCTGCATTCACAGCTCTGGCTTGAGCAGCCCACAGCCAAATACATCTCTCTGCACAAAGTGGCCTGCCATTCATTTAATATAGTTTTGCTTAAGAAACTAGGTTTTGTATCATTTCATACCTTCACTGTGCAACATACGCTGGCATACTGAGGTTTCTCCTTCGATATCTTTCTGCTATCATCCTTTACATTCTCGTTACAGCCTGTAATGGGATAAAGACACATACAGAAAAACACTGCTGACTTTGGGCATGAGGCTATTTACTTAAGCCAGCTGAGTTACATATTTTGGTTTAATAATTACAACCTTGTCCCTTGCAACAATTTAGTGAACCCTACTATTTTCTCCCACTGAAGCCCAAAAAAGTATTTACACAGCGCAGCGCTCCTCAGGCTAAACACTGATGTGATACTCTAATAATGGGGATCAGTGCAAAGATCATTGATTGATAGATTATTTTTTTCCCCAGTGACTTTTGAATTAAGACTATACAGAGAAGACAGTGAGATATTGTCTGTAGGTTGGAAAGAGCAAGGGAAGGAGGGATGTTTGCTGTCTTTAAGGTGCAGAAATGTAACTCAGCTCACCTCTGTTAAGTGGAAATCATTCTGAATGGAGCAATAAGTGAATCTAAAATATTTTCTTGGGCGTGAGTTGAAGCTGGAAATGCATTTCTATCTATATAAAGACAAAATACCACCAAAAGAGCCTTTGGGCAGAACTGGCACCTGGAGAGCTGAAGGTGAATGTGCTGTTTCCTCTGTTACTTGTCTGGGGAATCATGTCACACTAAAAGATAAATAGCATTTAGGATAGGAGAGAGGCTATGCTGAACCCAGGAGGATGTCCAGAAACAGCTTCTCTGGAAACAGATAACCTTAGAGCAAACAGATAGACCTCCCCAGCATCCCCAAAGCCCTTGCTATTACTGTTAGCTTTGGTAAAGATATATTTTCTCATAGCTGAGAAAAGAATTTGGTTCTATTTGCCAAATTTCACGGGAATAGGGAGGATAAGAGTTTCATGGCATCTGCAATTTTCCTTCTGGTTCCAAACAGATGTGGCAGTGGAAAAGGAACAGAAGGGCAGGAAATAGTTATCTGAACATGGCCTGCTAGGTGTGATTTCTACACCCAGGGAACTATTTTTGTTGTTTTACACTTTCAGCACCAGTTTTCCTTTCCCTGCTTAGAGCAGGTCCAGAAGGGCCACAGTATGGGCCTGGTGTTGTTTGTTTTCTGGCTTCCAAGTCAAGTCAGAGTGAGTAAGCTTTTCTATCGTTATCATTTATCATTTAAAGTTGCGCTGGATCTCTTGCTTAATCTAGGGGAAAGTACCATAAGTAGGAACATACTTTGGTTTGCAGTTTATTTTTCTCTGCTGTCCCTTCCCTAACGCAAACAAACCAACATTTTCTTTGATTGGCGTTACTAAATCGAAGGATGGTATTTCTCTGGAGTCTCCCTGCTACTCCTGGTGGGTTGGATGTGGGTTGTTGCAAGAAACATAATGAGATGCTGGAAATAGCTGGAGTGATACCAAGTTGTGGGCTACTTATTTCTTAATCAGGCTTGTTAAATAAACAAAGCATCAAGGCTGAAAAGTGAAAATTTAATTATCTGTTCATTACGAAAGCTGTTATTGAATCATGAACTGTGAAAATGGAAAGAAAAAATGCACAATTTAATTTAAAAATGCAGCGTATTAGTTTTGGAAAAAGAATCTACTGATGTGGCTTGACGGTAGCAGCGTGTGAATCCAGAGATATCCTGGCTTAATGCTATTCTAAAATCTAGATTCCAAAACATAATTATGGCCACTTTTCTCTTTCACTTGCCAGTGATTTTCCATAGGTAATGTCTTGTTCCATTCGGGAAAAGTCTGTGCTGTTGAGGGCAGCCCATGACTTGAATTTCACATGATGGACTGCAACTCTGAAGAAGCCTTTCCATACCCATCCCTCTGAAGTCAGGATGGTGCTTAAATGAGAGGATTTAAGCTTTTTGATTGCCTGTGCTGATGTTAATAGTCGTGAGTTGCTGGTGGTAAAGCTGTTATAAGCCCAAATTAGTAGAAGTACACTCCAGAGAGAAAACTTTTTTTTTTTTTTTTTTTTAATTTTTAGTGAGTCTGTAAAGCTGGTGAGGCCATTCCTGAATCTCTTAACCAGGGAATAGACATTCATTCACGTGCTGCTCTATGCGCTTATCAGAAATAATAATCCCTTATAAGCATGGTCATCTGATACCAGTTACAACAAAAACGGTGGTTTACATTGTCACTGATATATATTTCTTTTTGTGTTTTATTTCTTTAAATTAGATCATTTATCAATGCAACTTTTAGATGACAACATTAATAAAACCTCTGGAGAAGACTGCGAAGTTGATGTCACGTGGCTTTCTCAGAGTGCCAAGTCCAGAATTAGAGCGTGAATTGGGCTAATTAAATATTTCACCATGATTTTTCCATCGCCTCTCATTAACCCTCAGTCACAAGACGAGGTCTTTTAACCCACCTTCTGGGCAGTCCATTAAAGGATTTGTCAGAGGCTCACTTCATGCTTGGGCAGGGAGTTTGCATCTTTGGATGCTTTTTCTCTGGTGCAGTCTCACCATTACGCCTGACTCCTCCAGACACAGTTGTATTCAACAGTACCTCTCCAGGTTTCTTTGTCAGCTCCGTTCCTGATGTCTGCTGATTGTTGGGTTGGGTGTCCAGTTTGAGGGAGGCAAGGGAAAGTGCTTCATATTTAGGAGCTTTTTTCCCTCTTCTGTGGTAAGCGTTTACATTTATATATGTGTATACATGCACACACATATACATAAACATATAAATATATATTGGTTTTGCCCAGCTCATAAAAATGTCCTGCATCTGGTGCACGAAGCCACATTTACCACTAGCTGGAGAGAAAACATATTAATATGAAATCAAATATTTGGCTTGTTGAATGCAAGATGTAATTACATTCACTTGAATGCACTTACACCCGGGAAAGAAACCATACTTTTGGGAAAAAAATAATTTTCAAAGGTGTTTTCATGTCTATCCTGGGAGAGAGAAAAAGTGGGAGTGACTTTGCTCTAAATATAATAATCTGCTTCTTTTTAAAAAATATTTCTGAAATTTTTTATGCCACAGCTCAAATCCTATAATTATAAAGGAGCATTTGCAAAGAAGTTTTTCACTTAATTAGTACATGTTGGGTTCATGGGGCAACTTTTTCACTAAGGATTTAAAAAACTTTTTAGAGAAAACATCCAAAAATAGAGGACTAAAGATTCTGGCTGCTCTGTGATCCCTGACAGACCCCACCTCCTGACTTGTGTTTCTTCATAAACAATTTTAACCACTTTCCAGACTTGTAAGATGAACCTTGCTAAGGACAGGGTGGTGGTTCTTTCCTGGGAGAGCCGTAACTGTAACACGCAGGATGCATGGACAAGTGGGGTAGGAGCTGCTACAATGCACAGCCCATGGAATGAGGAGAACGGACCATAGTCAGAAAGGGTGTGGAGTAAGTCCAGTCCCAAATAAACTGGGTAAAAAGTAGTCATTAGTGTTTTCCTGGGAGCCCAGTGTAAAAAACTGCTTAGGCACATGCTTTAGTATAAGCAGCCAGGTAGTTTGTTTAATATTGATAGTTTCCCACTTTCCAAAATCTAAGCACACCCTTAATTACTTTGTTGGACTGAAGCCTGAGATAGGTGAGATGAAATACAGCAGTGAAAGTAGATATTTGCCTTTCTTTTCCTCAGACCTTAATGTTTCAGTTTGATTTCTGGCCATCATAATCTTTGATATCAAACAGAAGCAGGAAAGGTTTTTATTTTCAAACATTTTCAGCCAAATTTTGCCACCTTAAAAGCTACAAGTGCATCCCTAATGTAACGTTGTTCAAAGCAAAGGAGATTTTAATCAGGTCTAAATTTGTCCCTGAAGGTTCAGATAAGTTTCAGAGAAGCCTTAGAGATGGTGTAACTCAATCTTTTGCAAAATGAAAAATCTATTACATTTTTTTTCTACTGGTTTTCTTCTAGCCTAAATAAAGGACTGGACTTCAAGAATTACCCTGTTATTGTTTGCATGTCTGATAAGATGTGGTGGAAGCTCCAGGGTTCCAATAGAAAAGGAAACAGTGCCTGGAAGTTGTCAGTGATTCTTAACTTCTTTTGTTTGTTTTACAGGCAAACTCACTTAAAACAAGTCCTAAAATTGGATGAGTCCTAAAATTGGATGTATTTGTTTATACACACATAAGTGTTGTTTTGTAAGACTGTGTAATATTCAGAAATGGAGCAGGAGAAAAGTTAGCATCATCCTCACTTGCAGGTGCCACTGACTGACAATTAGACAGCTCCAATGCTTGAAACGATTGCTTGTCTAATTGCAAGGGAGCCAAAGGAGCCTCGTCTCCATTGCTCAGTGTCCCTACACTGCAGGGTGTACCTTTAGTCAAAAAGCAGAACTTCAAGGCTTTCTCTGGACACGTCCCTTCTCTGATCAGGGCAATTTCTGCAAAGTAAAACTCAGCTTTACAGTAACATCCTGCATCTCTTTCTTTTGGGGTGGTCTGTTTTTTCTTCCCTGCGAGTTAAACGGGATGTTCAAAGCCTTGGAAGAAGGACTAAAATAATCAGCAATTTATCTGACAGCCGAGAGTACGCTTTTGTAGCTGTCAGTCAACCTCTGGAAAGCCACAGAATATAAGACTGAGGTAATGTGCAAAACAAGACAGATGTGTGCAAAAAACGCTCCCCCTAAGTGTTTTCAAGATGTCAGCATTGCCAAATACACCCGGCGTTCAGGGTTCATCAGTAAGCTTCGGTTCCTCACTTGTTTTAGGTTTCCAAGCAGCTCGAATACCTCCTGGCCATTTAATAAATGACAATCACCTAGACTTCCATAGCCTTCCTATTTAGGGTTCTCAAAAACATTTGATGCACGCTAATCATCGAAATTTACAATCAGCACTGAGGGCAAGGGACTATTATCCCCATCCAGGGATGGAGATAGGATCTTTGTAGCTATTTTTATGTCTCTATGACTTCAAGGCCCATTTTTTTCCAGCATTTCAGGGGGATAAGGGTGATGAAGCCTGGATAAAGCTGGAAGCTGTGACAGCTGGTAGATTTATTTCTTCTCACTTTTGGTATGTGGGAGTTATTTTCAGAGGTTATTTGGACTTTTGGGGCTGAAAGGGAAATGCTCTATTTTTATGGGTTCAGATCACAACAATCTGAGATTTGATGCCTTTGCTGTGACCTTTGCTTACTTTAAAGTTATATTGAAGTGTGGTATATCAATATAGCTGAAACCAAGCTCATCCCACTTTGCCCCTGCCAATCATTCCCTTCTCCAAATTAGAAGTTGGCAAGGAAAATTTTGAATTCTTCTTTCCAAATCAGCATAAAAATGACAACAAATTCTGAAACTTTCCAGGGTCCCTGGAAAGCCTGTCCAGCCTCAGTGTGGTCCTGCTCTGATCCCTGATGTCTCAGCTCTGCACTCTGTGGTCAGTGCTCAGGTCCCCACTGAGCTGTGAAGGAGCTGGAATAGTCAATGTTTAACTGTTCCCTGAGGATTTCTCTCCACTGTACCAGTCTGTACGTTAGGATTTCAAGCTCCACAACCCCAGTCAGGTCCCCAGGGTGCTGCTGAGCTCGCTGGGTCGCTCAGAGATGGTGAGTGGCCAGCAATCCCACCACCACACCCCAAGGATCAACAGCCGCAGGAGCTCAAGGTTTCTCCTAATACAAGTAATGCAGCTCAGGTGGGACCTAGAGGAGGAAGACTTTAGTCTTGACACATCATTCACCTGCAGGCAGTTAAATAACCACACGCATGTTTTTTGGGGTTTTTTTGCATTTGTGTGGGATTTTGTTTTTTCATTTGGCACTTCAAGTACTGAAGGTGGTTCCCTTCACATGCAAGTGTTTGCTAAGTCTGCTCCATCTTTACATTTCTATTCTTTGATTTCTTTGCATCCTGATGCTTTTGATACTGAGCCAAGTTCTCCACTAAAGCAACCCAAGTCTATCCTCCCGGTGTCACTGAGCTGGCCCTGCTGCATCCCTGTGCACAGCCCAGAGACCCAGCCCTCAGTCTCGTAGTCTGCCCAGGTTTTATTTTAAAACAGAACTGTCTGAGACAGCATTGGAAAATACCAAAATCCCATGAAGGACTTGTGTAAAAAGCCCTGCAAAAATAATTGCAGCTTATTTAAAACACTAACAAGTGGTTTCAAAAGTGCGTATGCGTGTTTGGAAATTGGACAGTCTATAATCAAGCAAGGATTCAATGAAATCTTACCTCAGGCTAATATATTTTGTCAACCTTTTTATTTTTTAAACTGTGCCTGTGGCTATTTCCCGCTGTCCAAAATACCTCGCATCCTTCTTCATCACGGTGACGGTTACTGAAAGGTACATGGCACAGCACTGCGGCTACTGTCGCGGCCAGCGAGGAAGCTTGGCCTTTGAGCCTGGTTTTTCTGTGGCGACACATTCCTCATGATTTGCAGTTGTATTTATTATGTGTTATAGAGCATTTCCAGCTTAGACCCAGCAGGCACGGGAGGAACCCACAGTTGTCGTGTTGGTGTTTGAAGAGGGAATCTCCTCACCTGGATTTTAAGGCCACAGAATTTCACACACTTGTGCCTGTAATGAGGCCAGTAAGTTGTGTTTAACTAACATCTATCATCCAAGACAGGGCTTAAATTAGATCAGAGACTTCAAGAGAGGGAGAATCCACCAGTTCCTCAGGTCCTTCCTATAAAAAGTCAAGCCTTATCCCTGCTGAAAATGGATGTCTTATTTTTATCCTCATTTTGGCGTGAGTTAGCTGGTTTCATGCCTTTCTTCAGTAGGCTGGGAAGCCTGTCTTACCAGATGCTTTGTTCTCTTTAAGTATGACGGCAGCACAAGTGTGCTCACCTGGGTTTTAACCTAGCTAGTCTGGCTAAACATGATAGAAGGAATCTGCTATTAAATTCAACAACCTTACACACAGCAGCATCCCACATAGACTTTTATAGCCTACATGACAGTTATTGTCATATAATCAGGTCTTGAGCTTCTGTTTGGCAATCTCCAGAAATTCAACACCTTAAAGTTTTCACTGAGAAGCTTTTCTTTTCCGTGTTTCAAATCTTCTTACACTTTTCTTTAGTCTCCCTCTAATTTTTCAGTGTTTTGCTTCATAATGCCGTACATCACATAGTTCTGCTTTCAGAACATTAAACATTTTCAATTGGTGCATCGTTTGTGGATTTTAGAGATCCTAGTTACAGTAACCGTTATTGTGCCCTATCCTCAACTTATGTATTTTGAAAAAATGTGTCAACAAGATAGAAAAACCTTCCACCAAGATAACTGGTTTTGGTGTGACGTTCACCATTTCAAGATTAGAGATTCAGGAAGGTTTCATCATTCTCCTTTAACTGTACCTTTATTATTGGTTTCCATTTTTTGGCTTTTTGTTATGTTGAAAGAAACTCATCTCTTTATTGAGGAGTGAAAATCTTCCCGAGTCTTGGGGCATGTGGCGTATCATTTAGACAAAAAGTGTTTGACCTGTAATTCACACAGAGATGGCTTCAATTAAGATCACTCATGTCTGCAAGCTCTCTCCATAGATTTTCTATCTTGATTCATTCATAGATAAAATGACTTTAAACACTTGCTAGTCTCACTCCCTCTCTCCCAGTTTTGTAAGGCTTCACTCATTCATTTTTAAAAACATTTATTCATACAAGAGTCTTTCATTACACTAAGATCTGGCCTTTTGCACATTTTCTCACTTAGTAATTTTTTCAGTCAAGTCATAATGTGAAGTATATTATTATAGTAAGGTCATTTTATTCTCCAGAGCTCCATCTGTCTTCCTATGAGCTCCTTCAGCTTTTGCTTCTATCCTAAAGATAAAATGATTACTTATTTTATTTGCATGGTCCTGTTCTCTTGTAGCATATCCCCCTTGGAAAAAGATTATTGGCCTTCTTCATGACTGCATTTCTGGCTCCCAATTCACTTATTTCCAGAAGTTCTGCAGTTGTGTGACTCCACCTGCTCCTCCCCTTGGGTGTGCTGCCACACTGCTAGCCACATCTCCTGAAATCCTTCCAGTTGCGCCTGAGGTTCTGTGAAATTTTATGTGAAATTTTAGACAAAGTTTAAATTTTTTTTAAAACATATAATAAGTTTTATAAATATATATGTATCTTTAATTTTTTATGTGTCTAAGCTTGAGATGTGTGCAGACCCATGAAAAATCTCCATACTGTTCAGCTTCAGATTTCTAGAGCTTGATAACACTTGCATGCCAAAAATCTTTGCTTGCTTTTTGCCTTTTACTTATTTACCTTCTCTGACTTTTACTTCCATGCTCCCATTAGATTGAAAAGTATATTGAGTCCAAAATCATTCCAGAACATAAACTTAAGTCTTTGAGTAACCTTCACATCTGCCAAATACCTCACCTCTCACTCACTTTGAGTCAAAATACAGAGAAAACTCTGACTACAGGAGATCATCCCATCGATTTACCTTTAAGAAGAGCTATTTGGTGGATGCATGCAACCAAAAATATGCTCTTCTTCTTGAGTAACAGCAGAAGAATACAACCCAAAAATTAGAGTAGGAGTATTTATTCCCATCACTGGTGCGTACGTGAACACGTGCTCGACCTAAGCCATTGCCACATGTATAATCTGTTATTGATGGAGGTGCTTTCCATTGTAAGAAGAGCTTCACCTGGGTCACAAAGTTTCATGGACTCAGTATAGTCCGAACTTGTGACTGTATCATCTATATGGAATAGTAATTTATTTTCTCAAGTTGGTTCATGTTCTGGATACCAGCAAGGTGGAGAGCAGAGGCAAAGGTTTTATGTACTGAATGAGTCCAATGGGCTTTGCAATATTGGCATAAAATGCAGATTATTTTCCATAGTGAGACACATATGAGATAGACACTGACAGATGCGAGAGGACTTTGGGTGATATCCATCAAAGTCATGAGAATGCCATTCATAAATCTCACTGTAATTTCCTCGAGGGCTGTTGGCTGTTGTTTCATTGGCCTGATGCTCTGCAGTTTACCACTGTTGGCATTTATGCTGTGTATGTAATTTTGAGCTGGATAGTCTTGAAACCATTTAACTTGTGGAAGTAAATTGGTTGGAGCACTATGAAAATATCATTGAGACTGTGTGGTTTTTAAACTCCTTTTCACTGTACTGTGTTACTGAATTATTTCCAGCTGCTTCTAGATACTTCTTGTTGCCTTGCAATAGTAAATCTACATACCCTGTGCCATTCAGGTGATGCTGGTATGTCTGGAGACATTAGAAGTCCTCCCAGAGCTCTGCTATGAGGTAATATTAGTGGTATTGCTTGACATAGTTATCTTGTTATGTTGGAAAACACATTTGCATCTTGTCACACCTGAGGTTTGTTCTGGAAATGCTAAACATTAAAACTCAGATAAAGCCTTGTTCCACTTATCTCCAACAAAGTATAGATTGCCAGGTGACTCAGAGAGTACTTCCATATAACACAGAGAGTTCTGGTAAAGCTTCCCATGAAGCAAGCAGCTGAATTTAAGGCTGATGCAAATTCCAGAGTTCTCAGAGTCATTAATATTAGAAAAAAATGGTGATGCTATATCGTCTTTAGCAAGCTGTTGGCCCAACATTAATTTAGTCTATTGTGGTTAGCCATTTTCTGGCTACTGACAAAACTTTTGGGCTGTTGTCACTGAGGCATGTCAAATACAGGGCCATGGAAAAGAACAGTACTGTTACCTTTGCTGACAGAGCCCTGGTACCACCTAAAGAAATCCAACCTTGACTTGGCTTCTGCGAGCCAAAACATAGACAGGGTTTAAGTTCTTCTTCAGAGTATTTTGTGCTTAGAACAGATGTTGTTTTGATGTATTTCAATGATAATCTAAAAGGAAAAACATGATGAGCTAAAGGTGTGAAATAAGCAGGGTTAACTCATTTTACTGGGTGAGGTGTCACCCTTTACACTGGTCCAAAGCTTCTACCTGTGAAAATATTTCCAGAAAACTCATGTTGGTAAAAGTCTAATGAGAATTCACCAGGTCTCCTTTACTGTTGCTGTATTACTTCCAAAAATAGATTGTTTTTAACTTTTATGAGAGACTTGTTCTAGCTGAATAAAAATAAAATGCCAATGATAATAGGAAAAGAACTGTTAATTGATTTTAAATACTGGTGGTCTTGACTGGTGCCAAAATTAATGACAATGATAATGTATTTATGCAGCCCTTTTTTATCCCAGACCTCCTTACAAAATGACTTACAAATTATTTAAAGAGAAGAACAGCCAAATTTTGGGTAAAATATGGCAGTTGTTTTACAGGACACGGCAATGCTATACAGCATTTCAGGATGGTTTTCCAATTGAAACTGCAGGAGGAATATTGGGAAAAGTATTACTGAAGCTGGAATTTGTCCAGATTCCTAGGATTTACACACTTTTACAATACTTTCTGGGAGATCTTTAAACATCATGATTGCTCAGGATAACCATCTACAGTGCCTGTCTAGTGCTCCTGCTATGTTCCAACTAGAGTGTCAAAAATAGCATGCCCAGGATGATACTTTTAGTAACCAAAGCTAGCAGAATATTAATAGATGGTAAAATTCTCTGCTCTCACAAAACCACTAAAAGCATGTTTTCAATTGCAAGTGTTTTAAAGTGGTTTGAGTCCTGATGACTTGTTTGTACAATGGGAACTTTTAAAGCAGGCCTCCAAGACAGTCTGAACCTATGGGTCATCTCTTCCATTTTCTTAAAAAAAGAAAAGATGCCAGCCTAGTTATTTGCTTCAGGATTTCTCAATATTTCCGTTCGGATTCGTTACTCAGGGAAATACAAGCTCCTGCATGTGCAGTGTATGTGGTGCTTGCAGGAGAAGGAGGGCAGTGGCATGCAGTCGAGTCTCACCTCCTGCATTCTTGCTGAGGCCCATCTGGAGCTGTGCCATGCACGACCTCGCAAACCATGTATTTCCCTGGCTTTACTTGCACCACTGGTGGGACTGAAAACTGCAGATTCCTTATCTCCCAAAAGCTGGAGTCATGCTGATTTCTCCTGATGTAACAGGCGAGAACATTGCTTCTAGTTTCTCCTGGTGATGGAGGTGGTGATCAGCAGCGTGGAGTCAGTTGGCATCTTTGGACCATGGCCTTAAGATACCGTGTGTGAGCTTGAGCAGGGGGGCTGATGGGTTTTTAACCTCCAAGGGTTGCTTCCTTCTGCTTCTCGCTCTTGCAGTGCTGCAGAGCACTGATCCATGGACAGCACTGATTCCAGTCGTGCCAGTGCTGAGTGGCTCAAGCCTGCACATACCATGGGTTTTCTAAATGTGATGGGTTTTCGCTAAGGGCTTTGCTTTGAATTGTCCTTGTTGGATGGGAAAAGTTCCCAGCTATCTCCACTTCATAATACAACACTGGTCTACATGTTGGTGAAAGGGTGTGTAATACTACCCAAACAGGTTTTTAACTGATGTAAAAGAGCAGGGTTTCCTTGGTTTTTCTGTTCAGACTCCTCAGTTATCGGTTATCCCTCCACCTCTGCCCAAGGATTAAAAAAAAAAAAAAGTGACAGCGTAAGGCAGACACAGGGTCTTCCAAACAGTCTAATCCTCCTCCTGCAGTGTGGGTAATTACGTGGCACTTCTGTTTATTTTAACAGACTCTTATCTCCCTGAACAACTCTGTTAGTGACCTCACTCTCCCAGAGGGCAGCTGTGACATCATCAAATGGCGATACTGCTTCCTGATAATTTTAACCCCTGTCATAACCAGTTATAAATTCATAGAGACTTTGGGTTACTCTCCTTGCTCCTGAGATACCCTAATTTTCTCTTCGTAGAAGAACAGCATATCTGTTTTACCTGACTTGTTAGTGCACGTTGAACGAGGCGCAGTTAGCCAAATAAAGTCTGTCTATCCCGGCACCCATTAAAAATGTTAAATTCAATGTGCATCAGTAACCCAGAGTACATTGAGGATTTAACATGCTAAATGTAGTTGAGTTTTCCTTTTTTTTTTCCTTCTGGAGCAAAACTTTGCAGCTTGGGAAGGGTGAAATGAGTAGTATCACCTTGATCCTGGACATGGTCAGAGAATGACATTGACCCGGCATTGTTGGTATATTAGACCCGTAGACTTACCACTGTTTAAGAATGAGGAATCATGACTTGGAAATCTTCCAGTTTCTGGGTTTGCCACTCCCAGCCTTGATAACTTGGCAGTGTCTGCAGTGTTGAAGAGATACATGCAACCTCTGGTAGTACAGCAGTTATTTCTAATAGGAATTATCTAGCTTTACATCCCCAGGTTGGCTGTGAAGAGCTGGTTTGATAGTATTTTGCATAATTCAAATTACAGTCCTGTTAAGCTCATCTTGTACAATGAGCTCATTGGCAGTAACACCTAAAAAATAAATAAATCACACCAGTTAAACTGGAAGGTTTGAATTTCGTTTCAGAAATTCCAGCCATGTATTGTTTTGGCAACAATCTTTATCTTTCTATCATCCTGAAAGGATCTGCAAAATATAAGTAATGGATTTTTTTTCTTATACAGAAAATGTAAAATAATTTATTTTTAATAAAAATAATCAACCTCTGTAGCATAGAGAGTGAATTTTTACACATGGCTATAGCCACGTAAAGAAGGGAATGGTATTTTTAGATGGTTGAGCTGATAGAGGCGAGGTTGTTTTGCCTTTGCTCATGTTCTGTACTCCTGTAGTAAATGGGCCAGTTTTCTATATAATACATCATTCTAGTGTAGCTATGAATCCAAAGACAGATTTTTTAAATTATTTTTGTTTGATTGAGATAGTGATTCAATGTGGTCAAGCTTTTGAATAATGCTATGCAACTGCAGTGCACACTTAGAAGACAGACAAATCCCCAGATAAAATTGGGCCAATATGTGTTCTTATAAAACTTTTATTCCTATGAAAACCATAGATATTTTGCCACAGCTTTGTTTAAAATGAGTTGGTTTTGTCCTGTTCAACAGGTGGGTAAAATAAATCAGCACCTATATGAATCGCAGAAGTCCAAAATTGAATTGGAATTTGGCTAACATTTACAGCTCTGGTGATCACGCTCTGTTCCCTGCAGCGTTATGGAAGAACAACCTCAGGAACACTCCAGAAATCAGGCATCCTATGAGAGTATCAGCTCCTCAGTTCTTCCAAACACATTGGCTAATTTGATAGTTAAATATACTCCCACTTTCCAGAGGATTTTGATTTAAACTCAACTCAAGAACAACTTGGTCAGGAATACTGGCTTTTGGTTTGAAGCTCTGACCAAGCGTGGATGGTGTTAGTTATTCTTGAGTGTGCAAAAGCAACACAAGCTCATTTTAAAGAGCACTTGGCACAGGAATATCAAGTGTTAGTGCAACTTACTCCAGCTGAGAGTCATTATTTCCAGTGGCAGTGGAAAACCATTGAGAGCTCTCGTGGGAAATTGTACAAAATGTTATGGCAGGGATAATATTAACCCTTGCCACTGTTTTATGTGAAATTTCCAGTCATGGCCAAACTTTACTAGGAAATGACTCCAAGATTTTAGAAAATGACACTTTTGCCACCCATGATTTTCATAACGTAGGAAAGGAAAATGTTAAACCTGTTGCTCAGTCTGTTCTCCTGCATCCCAGCGCAGGGAGCTAAAAGAGGAAAGCAGTTTCTGCTAACTTCAGGATTTAACAGGACTGCTGGTAAGGAAAAGGCAAGGAATGGAAAAGGCTTCCCTGTAAGGAAGCAGCTCTAGAGTCAGGGGGGCATAGGGGAAACAGCACACTGAAATATCAGTGCAAAGATCTAATCTAAATCTTCAAACTTCTGCTTCTTTTTTAGAAATCAGTACAGTATGAAGGATTTCAATGCACCGGGAAACCAGGTTGCTTTATTTAACTGTTTAAACAAAGAAAGGAGATTGTTTTGATTTCAGTCCCATAGACCTGAATGAGAAGCTTTGGATACATCTGAAATAAATCTGGCCATTGAACCCACATTATTCCTGCCTTTAGGTGATAATGAATGATTACAAATCATCTAGAGAAAATCTGAGTTCTTAGGAAGCCCCATCTTTTAAAAGCCCCAGTCATCTTCCACACGTGGGACCTAAAGGAATTGTGCTGTTTAATTAGGAGTTCTCAGTGGAAGGGATGAATCTAGGCACACAGCTCAGGGTTTAACCAGATTCTCTGTCTTTCAACTGAGATTTCTTGTGAATTGTAGACAAAAGTCTCTGCTCAAGTAGGATATTATTTTGTGTATGATTTTATTTAAACAGCTCTCCTGGAAAAAAAAACCAAACCAAACCAAAACAACACACCCCAACAACCCACAACACACAAGGACTAACTGCTTAATGAATGCCTTCTGTCAATAAACATTGTGAAGAATGGCCCACATACGGCTGTACTGGCATTAATAGTAATCAAGCTAACAGTACTTCACTGATTCCCCATTGCCAATTCAGCCAAGAAGCAGAAATATTGACTAGAAAATGTAACTTAGCTCAGAGGTAAAAATTAGGCTTGTTAAAAAGCGTGATTGCTGCATTCATATTTTTCAAAGCAGTCTACGGTTAGTGTTTAGAAATGCAGACACCCCCCACCCCCCTCCACCACCTCTATAAGCCTGCAGTTTTGCTATCATTAATAAAGCCAAAAGGGAGAGGTGGGGCCACATGTGGTGTCAATACACTTTAATTAAGTGTAATAATTCCCCTTTTCCTGAGGTGGACGTGCTAAGACAGATTTCTCTTCAGAGATTTATGCCTCGCCGATATATTTGTCAGCTTTTCCCTCTGCTTCGTGTGCAGAGCATCAGTGCCCTCTTTGGGAAGACCAGGATTCTGCAGGATTTGTCCGGGGCGACAGCTTCGAGTATTTCTACACGTCCACTCGTCTAAAAAGTGGTTTTAGAGTGTGAAACCCACCCTGCAGCAAAGAACTTTTTCAGCCTGAGCTCCATCTCGTAAAACACATAGGAAAGCCTTAGCTGGACTTTCGCTGCTGTCTGGGGAATCCGGTCTCCATGATTTGATCAATAGTTTAACTGTGAGAACATCCTGGGGGCATTTTAATACCTGTACAGACACGGTGCTGTCTCCAGACCTTTCGTCAGGCTGGGATATCCTGGGCTCAGCAATATCACAGTCAAACCCTTTATCCAAACTCACGTTTCTCCCATGTTGCCTGGTCTGAGCAGAGGAATGAACAGGGTACCCACAGGACAGCACATGGTCATAAGCGTGGTGGTCAGATTTGTGCTGAAGGGCTGATTCTGCCAAATTTCATGGGATATAGATCCTTCCAAAATCCCTGCATAGATAATGAGGTGTTCAGCTTGAACCCTGGAACATGAACTGAAATCACCAGCGGAGGAATGGACCTTGGCTGTCTAGGTTTAGGTCTTTCAGGGATGTGTGCAGGAAGATTTATCCATCCATGAGAAGATAACTGACTAAATTAACAATGTAGCATTAGCCAGCTTGGTGCCAAATTATAAGGCCGAGAGAGGATCACTTTGTTGTTTCTTTTGAGTAGGTATTATTTTTTCTACGTGACATCAAGGTTATTGGAAGTTTCTGGTTGGCATCTGTGCAGGTCACAGAGAGAAGCTGGCAGTGACGGAGCTCCCTGGAGCATCTCACGAGGGAGCCCCAGGCAGCCCAGGAGGGAGGCACTGAGGTCCGTTAAGCTGAGCTTTCCGAGGAAAGGGAAGGCTGAGTTGGGAGGGAGGGGATTTTAAAAGTGATCAGAAGCCGATAGCAACGCACACAGATCTGGATTAAAGGCACTGTTTCTCACTGGAGGTCACTTTTCATCCTGAAGGACAATTCTTGCCTGCTGCAGGCTTAAAAACATCATCTCGCATTCAACATCTGGTTTAGCAATCTCTTCCAAAAACAAAACAATATTCCCCCAGCGATTGTGGTACAACAACACAACCCCCTCTGCTCCCGCCTGATACCGGGAAGCGCCCCGCTGCGCTGTAAACCTTGCCCTGTGTCTGTGTCTGTATTACCCCATAGAAGTCAGGGAGCTCTCTCACTTACACTTTAAATGCTTGGGAAGGATTCGCCTGGGACCAGGAATGAGCAGTTTTGCTGAAGCGAGGAAACCTATAGGGAAGTACTAAGCAGACAGACAAAGGGTTCAGGCAAGAAACAGATCCTTCAGAAGCTTTTGCTTGATGATCAGTATGCATCAGATAAGCAGGAACTCGAACATTAGCCAACTTCGGTCATGCAGCAGTTTGCGAGCAGTGGCAGATCCTGATTAATCCATTGGATGTACAGTTTAACCCAAAGTTTAAGCCTGCTGGATCCATGTGCAGCAGAGCTCCTATATAAAGTGCTACTTCCAGTCTCAATCTGGGCTGTGCTGTCCATGCAAAACACAGCTGAAGTGCCAAAACTTCTGACTGCAGGAGCAGCTTGTCTCCTTGCACAGGAATTTCATTTCTAATCCCAGTATCACCAGTACAAGAGAAATCTGATAATGGAACCGGCAGTGTTATTGAGAAAGTGGAAGAGTGTCAGATGATGAAATAGGGGAAGGGGGGGAAGGCAACCAACCAAACAGGAATGATTTCTACAATGGTGTTAAAAGAGGAAAGGATTTAATCCAATATCTGTATACCTCACCAGACAAGAATTGTCAAATCTGTGTAGGAGTTGAAACTTCTTGCCGTGATAGGTGTGGAAGAACTGTGTCAAGCCCTCCTGACACACAGCTCTTTGGCATTTAATTTCTCAAGGAACTGAAGAGGAAAGTTCAAAACAAAAAATCCTGGAGAAAACAGCTTCTCCTCCCAGGCCATTTGCCAGCCAGACTTCCATTACAAAAGTTAGCCCCAGATCCCATGTGGGAAAACAGCCTTTATAATGTGCATACATTAATTTAATTCTGCTTATAACAATGCAAACCTCTTCTTGTGCCTGCCCTGCACACACACAGCCCGAACACCTTGAGAACAATTTAAATTGTACAACTCAACACTTTACCCAGGCCCCTGCTGAAACCTGGTAGCAGCTCGTGACCACATCCCGATGCAGTGGACATCAGCCTACACCCGTCTCTACGGGCCAGGGGAAGCAAAGATCGTCAGTGAGACCTGAACACAACGCTGTGTGTTTTGCAAGGGGCAGCGTGTGCAGCAAAGCCCTGGGCAGGAAACGTGTAGCCCTTCCTGTAATAGTGTCTGGGAGGAACCTCTGAAAACCTCTTTACCAGCCTGGGATAAACTGTACCTTCTGATGTACTCGATGATCTTAAAGGTCTTCTCCAACCTAAGTGGTGTATGATTCTCACCTATGATTTATTCCAGAGTTTTACCATCACTTCTCTCTCTGTTTACAAAACCAATGTGTTTGTTCCCCCCCTGCAATGTATAGCAATTTACCTAATCAACTGAGTATAATTTTCTTTCAAAAGACTTTAAAATGCCCCGGACTTTTTCCACATTACGTTGAGACAAATACCACATATGCTGCAAAAATTATTATACCTTATAAAAAACCCAGTAAGATCAGTTTGTTCATCGCTTGAACATTGCATAGTATAACAGACCCAACAGATAGATTTCTTATTTAATTTCTGACACCTTAATTAAGGTATGTGCCAATTTAGGACAACTGTTTCTGCATGCAAGTACTACCAGACATGCTTTAGAATTTGCTCGTGTATTCAAAAGATTAATTCTGAGCCTAATCCAGCCTAATGCATTTGAATCCAAACATCCCAGTTTAGGTGAAATTCAAGCTTTCCTTGGTGGCTAGAAACAGAAGTGACCCGTGCCCTGTGAATGTAGAAGAGGTGCTTGCAATTTGCAAATCCATCTACAATTTAAACTCACTAGTCATATGTTTTATATTTTAACCATTACATGGTATTTGTAGCCCTTTTCCCAAAACCCCTGTCTGACTCGATCTCCTGAGTTTTTTCTGCCTGCAGGGCAGGTGGGTGTGCTCGTACCTGAGTGGCACTGGGAGCCTGGGCTGAGGCTGGGTCAGTCTGTCTGAGCCCCTTGGCCAGCCTTGACACAGGTCTGCCCTGTGCTGAGCAAGTCACTGCTTTTTCTATTTAGTCTATAGTCACTCCAGTGCAAGAACTGGCTCTTGCTAGGAGTTTGCACAGCCTTTGGCATCACAACCACCCAAAAACCCCTCCACAAGCAGCCAGGGTCCTGTGTTAGCACTATAAGGAAAAACTTGAAGAGTGATATTTCATTGACACCTTTGAGGCTGCTTGAATCATGTGCCCAGGATGTTCTTCAAACACCAGGTTACTACAGGTCTATATGGCAGCTTTGTTTCATTAGAACCACAGAGTGTTAAAATTGCCTTCATGAAATCACCCTCAAATATCTGACTCTCAAGGACGGGTCCTTGAAAGAGAAAGCAATAATCAAGAGGAAGCCAGCCAGCTATGGCTCAGATTTTATAATGTTTTCCTGCTGTTATTTTCACCACAGGCTATTTTATATTCCCCACCACCTTTTTTTTCCTCCATGAAGCAGCATTTTAAGGTCACATCTGTTCAGGGCACATAATGATTTTTATGACAACTTTCCAGAGAAGTGGAGAACTTGAATGCAGAGGGAACTGCAGTTAGACAGGTACATATCAGGGAGGATTTTTCTCCATCTTGAGACATTTTCTCATGTAGAACGCACATGATCTATCCCTAACCAAGAAATACCTGACCTAAGATCTAACAGGGCCTGCAGAGTGAAAAAATAGCTAAAGATCAAGTGGCAGAGAAACACAGAAGGCAGCGCAGCTAAACAGCAAAATGCTGTTACCTTTCATGGAAACCCAAGCATTTTGAAAGTAGAAAAGTTGCAAGCAAGAAAATAGAAAAACATTTTCAGAAAAGTCATAGGTTTTAAACATGAGTTGTGAAAGGTTAGAAAGAACCCTTGAGAAGATCAAGAATTAGCAACCTCTATAGTGTGTGTGTGTGTGTGTGGCGTTTGCAGAAGGGGATTGCTCTTTTCTTTCACAACGTTATTATTTGTTGGAAACTTCCTCTGCATTATCAAGGCATATCTGACAAATCAGAAGATGCTTTTCCTTCCTGACCGGGTCCCTCAGCCACTAAATGACATCTCAGCATGAAGTGGGTGGCTTCATGCCATTGTAATGGTACTGTGAGGGCATTGGGCTGGCTGGGACATGGATGCTAGTATAAAAGCAGCAAAAAGAGGCTGGTTTTGTGTGTTTTGAAAGGACCCAAACCTGGTGCTGCAAGGAGTGGCTCAGTTCTCTTTTGCTAGTGCTCAATGCATTGCTCTGTGCTGCCTTTAATATGGTCCTGATATTAGCCGATACACTCTGAGAGCAATTCTTTATCATTGGATTTGTAGAACTTTTTACAGGTTCTTTTTGATCGTGGACAAAGCACACGTTTGATTTTCTTCTTTATCAAATAACCTCTAAAACCATTTACAGCTTCATGGTAAACAGAACCCTTGCTGAGATTAAAGGTTTCAAGCAGAAACATGGAAAATACCAATTGCAATAAAATTTCTGCCTTTCAGTGAACATAATGATTATATTGTGCATATGGTGTTCGTGTCCTGGCCTGCATTAGTGCTCTTTGTGGAGTGGTGAACATGCTGTAATACTGGAGCTCCTGTTACCCACACTCTCTGTCATCTGTGAGCACAAGGCAATGCATTGGCATCAGAGCTCAGAGCATCCTCGGTATGGTTAGTCATTGAATTAATGCTGTAACGTGCCATTCTCTGTGCTGACTACAGAAATCTCTCTCCTTTTAGGAATGCCTCATGGGAAGATTTGACAGAGCACTACAAGACAACTACAAAAAGGTACATGCAAAACCATACTACAGTAGACCTTTTCCCTTCCTCTATCTGTTGTATTTTTGCTCTCTACTGCTCCCTGAAAGGAGGTTGTAGCAAGGCGGATGCTGGTCTGTTCTCCCGGGTAACTGGTGACAGGACAAGAGGAAATGGCCTCAAGTTGCATCAAGGGAGGTTTAGATCAGATATTAGGAAAAACTCCTTCACTGAAAGAGTGGTCAGGCACTGGAACAGGCTGCCGAGGGAAGTGGTGGAGTCACCGCCCCTGGAGGTATTCAAGGAACGTGTAGACGTGGTGCTTGAGGACATGGTCTAGTGGGTATGGTGGTGGTGTTGGGCTGATGGTTGGACTGGATGATCTTATACGTCTTTTCTAACCTTGGTGCTTCTGTGTGTGATTTTGGTGCTTTGGTGTGTGTGATTCTGTTTTGTGCTTTGGTCTTGGGGATCTGAATGACTCTCCCCATCAGATCTGACCAGAAAGGTGTTCCCTGTCTATCCACAAGCTAACAGAAAGGGAGTCTAGTTCTGCTTTTCTCTATGCTTGCTGCTCTTTCTGCCCAAATAAATTGCTACCAAACCAGAAATGCAGCATTTTAAATCAGTTTTGTACCGTTGCAAATGACTTTGGAAAGAGCAAAGCAAGAGATTGCCCTGTTATCCTTCTCTGATGCAATGTGTAGAAGATCATATTGTAGAAGCGCTGCATGAAATTATGGCAACTGACTTCTGGGAGCTATACTGGTAGCTCTATCAGTCATGTTTAGCCTCCTGTGGGTGCATTTTTCAATTGATATCCCTTAAATAACCTTAATTATGTGTATGTTAAAGTGCCTCATACAGCAGGGAAAATTGAGGAAGACACTTATTAAAAAGAGGCACCAGCACATGTGGTATTATTTTTACAGTCATCCAGTGTGTTGATATAAAGTATTACATTTGAGTCAAACCTCATTTGCGTGAGTAGTTAAAGTGAAAGCCGATCTGTCTTTGCATTGTGGCTCGAATGGCTGTCCAATTAGCGGAATGATTAGCCCGGCTAATATCAACAGAACCATTCCTGTGTCAATTTGACAGTTACATCACCGCACAGTTTTCAGCCACTTCCTGAGGGTTTCTGAATCAGACCCAAGAAAACTGCAGGCCCTACAAAATATCCCCATGGAGAAGGCATGTTTCGCAAGCATCGTTTTAGGAAAAGCCAGAGAACGGTTTCTTATGGAGGCCAAATATTTGTGTTGACATTTTTTCACAATTTTCCAATGTTTTTTCTAAACATATGATCTGTTGTTTTCAGCTTCTGCTTCTGGAAAGACTGCTGAAAAATTGTTTGTTTTTACTGAGATTTTACTTGACTTTGGATTCAAGTTATTGCTTGAGCTACTGACTAGTGGTTTATGTTGTTGATATGTTTGCCATAAATCGTTGCAGAGGAGTCTTAAAGGTGCACAAGTATATTTATTTGTTTTTTTTTTTTTTTAAAAAGCTGTTTCAATTCCCAGTCATTAGGAGAACACGTTTTTTGCTTACGTAGGAGGTTTACAAATAAATAAGTTCTTTTGAGAATCCCCATCCTTGTTTATCATCTGTGGTTTGTTACATCTCTCCCTTTTCCCTCTCAAGTAATGCCAGGAAGCCAAGCACAGCTCTGTCTTACCTGCTTCTGGGCATGTCAACTTCTTTTCTTCTGCTTTGCTCTAAGGTGGTATTATTTTCTAATATTTTCACCTGCTCCTTCCATCATGTTTTGAACTCTTTTCTGCAGTGGGTTTATAAAGCTGTGGGGCCTTCATAAGCTCTTTGGTTTAAAAAAAAGAAAGAGAAAAGAATCGTGATCTTCGAAACATTTAAACATTCCTAGATAAGACTGATTTTCAGAAAAATTTGAGCATCTGCTCAAAAACATAGGTGTCTTGAAGGCAATTCCAGATGGGTGTCTGCAGGGAGCATCCAAATTCCCATGATTTTCTCATATATATACTTGGATTGATATATATTAAGTGCTATAAGCACTAAATGGTGCTTATACCCATTTAGTTGTTGTAATTGTTTATTCCATGCACCCATGGAAGGTACCACAGAAACATCAGTGTTTTTTGAACACTGGACTCGTACACGTCTGTGTCAGAAGTGTCTGTGCCACTGGTTGCAGCCAAAAGGATGAGACCTGTGTAAAGTCAGGCTCCAGGGAGACCTTGTAGTACCTTCCAATAACTGCAGGGGCTACAAGAAGGCTGGGGGGAGGGTTTATGAGTGTAGGGAGTGACAGGACAAGTGGTAACCGATTTAAACTAAAAGAGGGGAGATTTAGATTGGGCATCAGGAAGAAATCCTTCCTGGAGAGGGTGGGGAGCACTGGGACAGGTTCCCAGAGAAGCTGTGGCTGCCCCATCCCTGGCAGTGTCCAAGGCCAGGCTGGATGGGGCTTGGAGCAACCTGGTCTAGTGGAGGGTGCCCCTGCCCATGGCAGGGGTGGCACTGGGTGGGCTTTAAGGCCCCTTCCCACCCAAACCATTCTATAATTCATTCTATGAATTCTCTGTTCTATGGTTCTTTGGTTTGCCTCGCCAGAGCAAGCCAAGCAAAGGCATCGGTGGAACATGCAGTTCCAAAGTTCATTACACTAAATAGAACAATGTTAACAGTAATTTGATCAAGTGTTCTGGACATTTTCTGATTGTGTTTACACATTATTCTTAAAAGCAGAGCTGCTTTGAAGAGAAATTGGTAATTGTCCTATCCCAAGAACAAAACCAAAGAGAACTACCCTGGACAGTGCAGGAATGGTTTTCTAATAGGCAATTCTACAGACATTTGAGAAGTTTTTGGTAAAACATTCAGTAGCTCCAGGAAGTACAGTCACTTCCTTATGGCTTTCTAAAAAGTGGATGATAGGCATGTCCAAACCAATGATGGCAAAGCACTGACACCGGTGCTAAATTTGGCACTGGCAAATTTGGGCTGGCAGCAATGACAATGAACTATAAATGTTTTTTAAAATAACTTTGGCACCAGGATTGGGGATCTGTTCTAGATTACCAGTAATGCTGCTATGGATGTCTGGAATTTCTTCCATGGTTTTTCCTTTCCAGGCTCCCTACTAAGATCCATCTTAGAATCTGTAATTATTAACTCTAGAAAAAGAATTTACAGTGTTATGCTGTAACTAATTTTTTTTTTTTCTTTTCCACAAAACAAACCTGGATCTAATCAACTTCCTTTTGTGGCTATTTCATTTACATTTACCTTTGAGATGTGGAGTGAAGCCAGAGAGGCATAATGAGTTCTTCCTTTATTCAGGAAAGACATAGGGTGCAGGTACCAATGCAAACCAAATTAATCTAATTTAATCACCTGTCATTTGTACATATGTCTTAGTCACTGCCCCTTTTACGGGCACCCATCTGTTTCCCTTGCAGTGGAATCATCCCTCTTTCCCCCACTTACAAAACCCCTTTTTTTTTTGTTAAATGTATTTGTTCTTTTACAAGAAATTCTTCATTTTATTTAGCCCCAAAGGATACCACTGTGGGATGTCCTTTGGTAAGACAGGAAGTCAAGAACACAAACTGGATTCATAGTATGGAATGGTAAAAATCACTTCAAATCCACAAAGTTATTTTTGTTTAGAAAGTTTCTAAATGTGTTTTATTGTCAGGCATCATGCCCCATTATGCTGGAAATGCCCGGGAGTAGGGTTCTTTCCCCTCCATGCCCTAAGCTGACATTGACTGAAATCCTTCCATTAGGGGAGTTTACAACAAGCAGAATTAGGTTGTTGCTTTTAGTTCAAACACATACCCCTTCATTTCCTCTAATTTTATACAATGTAAATAAATACTCAGTGGGGCTTGGAGGCTACTGGAAAGCACTGAATGCTGATCATGTGTTCTAAATAAGGCAATCCCAAAAAAAGCAATGCCTTTAGGCTGAGGAAGGTAATTGTCAGTTGTAGAGGAGAAAGGTCGAGGGGTGCAAGTGGGCTTTTTCCTGTATTTGTCCGAGAGGATAAACAGCAGGGAAGAAATACTCTGCTAAAATAAAACAAAACAAAATTTTGAGGAAAATAGATGGCTCCCCTGTCAGATGGCAGGTTTGCCTAAACCAAACTGCCTCATAAAACTGATAGGCTTTGCTTAACAAAAGAGACTGCTTTTCTCTGATGAAACTCCTGCTTTTTCCTGAAGCCGCTGCCCTCTAAGAGCAGAAAATGGTAATCTAAAAGGATTTGTTGCCCGTATGGATTTTGAAAATGTTGAAAATGGAGCTAGAAACTGCACACATTTCTGTCTTACAGCATTAAATTTGTCCCTTTCATTACTAAATAATTGTAAAACATCTATACAAACAAGAAAAGACAGTGTCTTACGTGCAACCACCATAATAATTAACTGAAATCAGAATAATGAAGGTATTGTCACCATTCAATCTCAAATCCAGGAAATGGAGATGTTTCAAGTCTGAGTTTCAGACCTTTGAGTCTCCCAAGACTCCCAAACCAAGAGCTCTTAGCATCCTAGAAATTGTAGAGAAGTTACTCGTAGGAGTATTTTACCCATCACAAATAACACATCCCCTCCGTGCACTCACGCTGGCAAAACAAGCTCAAAGACATTAAAGAAATTCATAGATGTCCAACTAAAGAAAAGGTTTAGCCCAACCGAATAGTGTCTCTATTCTATTCCCATTTGTTTTCTAAATTGTTTAATGTAAGGCACAGCCTTCCTTTAATTATAGTTTTTTTGGCTAGCTTGAAGAATTTTAAAGAGATTGTAATGATCCCTAAATCACAGATAACTGAACCTATAAAACACAAACTCTGGTCTCCTCATAATGTCATCTCTTGCCAGCTCTCTGTCGGGAATGATTTTCAGTCAATTTGATCTTCAATAAATAATAGCCTAGGTAAACAGGTGAACTCACAGTAGGCAGACTAATCCTCTTACCCCTTCCCTAACACAGATGTCTCCCAGGGCCAGCAGGAGGGACAGTTATGAGATTGGCAGGCCATACAGCTGTGTCCATTGCACTTTTTCAAGGACTTAAATAGCCCTCAAGTGTGATTTTATGCTCTAAAACATCCTAAAATATGACCACATCCTAAATGCATTAAAGATTGTTCCAGGGCCCCTGTGGTTAAATGGAAGAACCAATATCCTTGAGTAGCTCTACAAATAGGAAAAGAAAACTACATCAAATGTGTAGAAGACTATCATGGTGAATAAAGGGATATGCATATTTTGCTTGGGTGTAAGGAAAGAATAGGAAATCAAATATCTTGCCAATCTTCAAGTTCATTTCTTGCTGTGGTTTGGGACAGAAAAAGGGTAATGAAGGCTGATCAAAATGAGCCAGAAACTATCATACCATGCCTTAATTCCTAAGATTGTCTTGAGAGATGACAGACAGACAGATTCATGCTTGCCTAAAGACATGCTGTTTGTCAAATTTACACCAAGATTTCTATCTAGCAAGAACTACAATTGTCCTTAGATTTTCTCTTACTGAAGATTCAACCCTGAAGAACATTCTCTGTGATTTTCTTGGAGTATCACACTAAAATAATTATTGTTTTTCCCTAATAACTTTGTTAACTCAAGATTCATCCTGTAGCAGATTATAGTTCCAAAGTATTTCTCATGGACAGAAAAGATTAATACAAGCAGTTGATCCTTTAACACAGCTTCAGTTGACCAAAAATCAGATTCAGAAAGATGGTTTTATAGACTCACCCTTTCCTATATATATTCTTTTTGTATAAATATATTTCCCCTGGTTTTCAACTTAATGTCATTGTAGTTGATGTGACTAGCTGTTTCTAATTGGAATTTTACAAAACTAATCAGCAAAGCCAGGTAAAATCTATTCCAAAGAAAGAAACTAGCCCTGTCTATCTGGAAGTCTCAATGGACTGTCTTCACTGTGAAGCCCCATAGGATGTCAAACCCTACAGAACACCTGAACGAAAACAGACGTTCTCAGACCTTGTCCAGTGCTACCTTCAATGTGAATGAAGCAGGTGTTTGGCTATTATCAGCTAAGCTGAAAAACCTGTGCTGTTTTTTTCCTTATCATAAGCTTTCAAACAACACATCTGAAGAACAGAATTAAGCTCATTCCCACTCAAGACCTGAGTGATTCAGATCTCACTTTACTTGCCTTACCACCCCATGTTCCTTTCATGACTTTTCCCCTTTTTGGTCTGAGGCCCAGCAATTTGCTGAGCAAGGTATCCCACCCAGTAATGGGATATGATCCAGTGAAGTGTATGGCTGGATAGTACTGGGAAGAAATCGGAACTAGTCTAGTTAAAATAAAATTGCTAAAGCCAGTTATAAAAGCTCCTTTTTTTTTTTTTCTTTTCTGTATTTACATACATTAGAAATTGTTCCATATTTTTGTTAGAAATTCTGAAATTTGCCATGGTTTCATCAGCTTCTAAGTTTGATTTTGCTGATCCCATGCTGTGAGTTGCAAGCTTGGTTTATTAAGTTCTTTTGATTGCCATTCCTGAGCTGTGCAGTACATCTGTACTCCCTAGAATTCTTTTTGGGCAGAAAACCAGAGGATCTGACATCCACTGGAAGAAGCAATTCTTAATTTCTTGAGTGTATCCTGGGCTGGAATTGTTCAACAGGAGAAAATCACAAACTAAGTTAGAGCAGGTAAAATAATTGGAATGGTAACAGAACTAGTTCATCCCTGTATCGTGAACTGAGCTTTAAACCACAGCCCTGTGAAAGGACTTAGTAAAAAATCTGACTGACTTCAACTCTTCCGATTCGGTTCATACTGCTTTATTTGTAGTGCATTAGTGTGCATAGTCCTGAGAGACATCTAAAGGCGGGGTTACTGGGGCCCGTGTACAGTGTGGTGCTGGATATCAATAAATCTGTTACAGAAGAGTCATATATCATTCAATGCGGATTAGACTGGCAGAAATGGTGTTATACTTTTGTTATATAGACTTGCTCTTTTAAACCTGAGACATTGATTTTCCTACCAGTTTCATTGGAATTTCACTTAGAAATGTATGAAGAGGTGATGATTTTATACTAAGCATTATCTGTTGATTTAGAAAGCTTATGAAAAATGTTCTCATAACTGATAGGAGGCTTTTCCATAAACAGTTTGTTTCTGTTGCTCTTATTTTGGTGGAGTGTGGTGGATTCTTTTCTGACTTAAAAGAAGTGACCATGTCTGTTCTGCAAAAGTAGAACTCTTGACCTCATCTGCAAAAGTGAATGATTCTGATCTCATTTGCGTCAATGTCACTAGATTAATTTGTTCTGAGACACCCCAACTTGCTTGGATTGTCAGCAAGAAAGAGGAGGAAAAGGAATACTGGCCTCGGAACAAATTCTTCCCATGGTTCACAGAAGAGCATCCTCCCCATCTGCTTTCTCTTTTATTCACGTATTAGTTACACTATTTCCTGGATCCTGCTTTCACAGTTTCCTTTGCTGTTATGTGGTCAGTATAATGTATTACAATAGGTAGAAAGAGGCTATGAACTTGAGCCGGATGAATCTTGCCAGAATTTCTCTCTTTGCAAAGTTATGAGATAGCAGGGAGGTCTGGGACATGGGTAGGTGGCACAGCCCATGTAGTACAGTGTTGGCCACTGTAAACTGAAGACATACAAATAACCAAGTCACTCATCATTGCTTTTGTTCATACCTTCTCTGCAGTCTTAAAGAAAGGCATTGTGAGAAGGCAGTCAGCACTGAAACAGATAAGAAAATAAGAATTTGTTAACAGATACTTCATCAAGTTAAAAATCATTGGCATTTTATTATTATTATTCCAGTAATACCTTTGCTCCCTGTTGTTCTATAGCCTCGTTCCTTCCAGGAAAGTGAAATTCTATCATCCAATGTTTCTTAATTCCTTGCCATAGCAATGAGCATTGAGTTGGGCCCCTACTGAGCATTTCAAGAGCACAACGACATTTAGCAACGTCAGCTTTGGTTTCTGCATAATTGCAACTCAAGAGCCTGGTTTTAGAGTGCATTGATACAATCTACCAACAATTTAAAAAATGAAAGAAAACAAAAATCTGAATAATCTACTAAATATCTCCTGAATTCTCTCAGTGCTCCTCATCTCTGCAGTTTCTACTGTTTGCAGCGTGCCTCTTTTCCTCATCAGACTGTAGCCCATTTCCTACAGCTTCTCCTCCCTCACTGAACGGTGTGAGGCAAAGGGCTGAGATTTTCCATTTTAAGATGGAAAAAAGAAGCGCCAACAGACCAGCTTTGGCCATGCAACTCCTTGCTCGCTCTGAGCCAAATCCCCTTTTGTTCCTTCAGACCTGGTTTCGGCAGCCAGCTGGTGCTTTGCCCATCCGCCACACGCTCTTGGCTTCCTCACAGAGGAGTGAGGACTGTGTGTGGCTGGGGGGAAGGAGCCACCACCTCTGGCATGGGAACAACTCTTGGGGAACCCTGGAGAGGCAGGTGCATCTCAGTGAAGCAGCTCCAACCACAAGCTGGGCAAAGCCATTCCTCTTGCACCTTACCCTTTGGCGTATCTTTGGTTCGGCTCAAGCACTAGACCTCAGTGTGCGTCTTATTTTCCACGGAGAACAAACGCCATTCCTATGGGCTGTTCATTACCCAACACAAGAGCTTTATGCTCCTCTCAAGACTCAGGACCCCCTGCTGAGTAAATGGCTGAACTTTCCACACCATGAAACATGGATGAGAAGTGGTGAAAATCATGCTGGAATAATCAAAGACACCTGTCACTGGTAGAAACCATTTTCTAGTCAAAGCACAGCTTTTGCTAATAGAGATATAGGGGATCATCAGAACTGCTCATAAAACCGAGGCGAGGGTTTCGGTTTTCTCCTTGTGGGCAAAAGGTTCGTATTGGCTTTCCTCTCATTCAAAAATAGTTCAACCACTGTGAGGAAAATGTTATTTAAAAAGTGAAATGGACTCCCTCCCCTCAAACGTTTGCCAATATTTGCCCCTAAAATGAAAGTTTAGGAGAATTTTGGGGAAATGAAACATTTGTGAGATTTAGCCAAGTGTCTTTTAAGTCATAAACTGTATTTGTAGAAGAGTCTCCTAGCCAAATTTGCCTGTTTCTTCATTTCGATTTACTGGATCCCACTCACTATTTTTTGCTAATCTTTCTAATATCAGCTAGCACAATCCATGCATCCTGCCGCTGCAACTAAAAACTGTGTTTTACCCTGTTTTTTTATGAGAGACTGCCTGAAAATTCCTTCTTTCCAGACCTTGATTTTTAACAGCTATTTGATTTGTTGCTGTACTGCTTGCTTCTCTTCTAAATTGCTTCATATGCTATTGATTTTCTTCCTCTCCACTGCAGTAATCTTCTCATCTGACTGATGTGAGATTTCAAGAGCCCTGCACTGAGGCTTCCTCCTTCCTTTCCAAAAGAGTTCAACATTCTCCTCTTTTTTTTTTTTCCTTACATCATCCTCATGGCTCACATCCTTTCTCTGCATCTCCCTCCTGATTCATTATGTAACCATGAATCTCTCTTCAAACACAGAACATCTGGGGATGGAAGGAGAAGGGTATAATTACTATAACATGTGGTAAGAACAGCAGATTATTTTGGTATTATCATTGCAACTTCCTTATATTTCACTTGCTTCCCTTTTGGCATTGCAGATGATAGAAACGAGCTGAGTGAAATGTTTCCTTGTAGCTCTCTCCAGAGGACAGGACACAGGTTCTTGCCAGCATGCCGGTGGGCAATATAGAGAGGCCACAACCAAGGTCATCGTTTGAAATGCATATATCAAATGGTGCTGTACTTATTAGGGGCTGATACCTGGCAGGAGAGCTTGCACTGGAATAAGTGGCCCTATACTCCTTAGAGATGAGAAAAAGTGAGCAATGTTTTCATACCATCAGCACCACCACACCTTGGAGCCACCACCATGGGGTGAGTCCACCAGGACCAGGTCCATCGTCACAAGGAGTTATAGTTTAATAAGTGAGAGGCTGCTAAGAAGAGAAACATCCCTATGTCCAGAGTAACTTGTCAGAACTCTTTTAATATTTTGGAATTGGTTTCTGTCTTTTAAAACAGTCAATAGATACCAGCCATCCCTGCTCTGGAGGTGGTATTCTGTATGAATTCCTCCATGGTATCACACAGCACTGGAGATTACTTGGCAATCAGATTACATCAAGAGGTCTGTGAATAGAAAGGAAAACAGATATATATTCAACATTTAAACCTTGGGCTTGCGGGGAGTTTTCTGTGCTCCAGTGAATGGTATTAGGCATGCTGTAGTGTTATTTACAAGTTATCAAGTTTGAGCAGGGAGGGTTAGCAGATGGACAGGCATGAAATCCTTCTCTCCAACAGCAGTGCAAGAGATATTAATACTCTTCAAGATTAATACTTCAAAATCAGTAAGCTCTTTTGTCCTATTTTCACCATAATACATTGCAAATAGTCTTGACTGGGGCTTTGCATGCTGTTGCAAGACAAATATGCAAAAGTAGTACTACTTTAAATGCACATAATTCCTTACACTTGTGTTTTCTCATTGGTACCTTTGTTATTTATCATAGGGTTTTGCAGTAAAACAAGTGGTTACTCTCCCTCAGGGTCCCATCTTCTCCTCCTATCATGCTTGATCCCACTGCAGGGACAACTCATGTGCTGAATTTATGAGACTGGAATAATTTGCAGAAGAGCCCACAGTGGTGCCATAAACACAAGTTCCAGCTGAGGGAGAAGAGAGTCTATAAGTGAGCACCTCTTCACAGCCCCTCGTGCTAGCAAGGGAAGCAAAGGAGATTGATAGCTTATGAGTATCACTGGCATCTGTGTCTACATCCTCTTTTGTTAAACCTTGGCAAATAACAACAGGGACTATATGCCATAATACTTAAAGCTTAGTGAATAATTCATATTGAAATTCATCTTAAAGAAGTTGACTGTGTTTCTATTCATGAATTACCCATGAGCAGATGTCGATTTTCTAAATGTGCTCAGTATTAGAAAGTATTCATTAGATAATTTCTGTAAACTCACTTTGGCTTTCTCTTTGTTCTGAATTCAGTTTCCTGTTAGCATCTAAAATTAAAAATTGAACTATTTTGACTTCATGCAGAAATCAGAGCGTGTCATAGTGCTGGTTTTGGCTGGGATAGAGTTCATTTTCTTCATAGTAGCTGTATGGGGCTATGTTTTGTTTTGTGTTGAAAATAGTGTTGATAACACGGGGATGTCTTCACTATTGCTGAGCAGTGCTTGCACAGTCAAGGCCTTTCCTCTCCTCCCCCCACCCCACCAACAAGTAGGCTGGGAGTGCACAAGAATTTGGGAGGGGACACAGCCAGGACAGCTGACCCAAACTGGCCAAAGGGATATTCCATACCATGTGGCATCATGCTCAGCATATAAAGCTGTGGGAAGAAGAAGGAAGCGGGGGCACATTTGCAGTGATGGCATTGGTGTTCCCAAGTAACCGTTACACGTGATGGAGCCCTGCTTTCCTGCCCATGGGAAGTGGTGAATGAATTCCTTGCTTTGCTTTGCTTGTGCGCTGTCTTTATCTCAACACACCACTTTTCTTACTTTGACTCTTCTGATTCTCTTCCCCACCCCAGTGCGCGGAAGTGAGTGAGCAGCTGTATGGTGCTCAGTTCCCAGCTGGGATTAAACCACAACAGTGGTGTGATTTTTGTTCAGAAGTTGCTAGTCCACAGGAATAATATTTAGTAAGTAAGTGTGGAATCAAATTTTCAATTCATATTCAGTATGGTTTATTTAGTAATTACTGTTTGCCTGAATTTTTTTTGCTAGTTGTCTCATTTGCCAGATTATTTATTTACTCATAGAAAATGGCCATGACAAAACTATGTGCAGAATTGACACCAATCATTGCGCGAATGCAAATACATAAATGTAAATTATAGCAATTCCTTCTCTCTTTCCCATAGCCAAGTCCCTGCTCTCTCTCCACATTGTTTTATTTTCTGTTTCAAGGCATCAAAAAGTACCATACTAAGTCATCATATTTTGCTTTCTTATCAGTCTTTAAGGGCAAGATCCGCTGTGATGTTTTTCAGCAGTGATGCAGACATATGATATCAATTTCATACTAACACCATGTGGGACTCATTGGCCTGACTTGTGGGCTGCAGACTGGGGGTTCCTTGCAGTTATCACAATCACTTCCGCGTGCTTCTGCATCTCTCCTCTCCTGGCTGCTCTAGCCAAGCTCCTGGTTAAAGCCCTGTCGTGGGGCACGCGGGCTTGCACAATGCCCTTCTCTCCAGTGTCATTGATCCACTGAGATACTGGAAAGGCCCGTGAGCTGAGTGCTAGCAGGTAGCCTTAACCTTTAATATTTATGCCTTTAAGCCTGTGGTGATAAGATGAGGGTAATGGTTTAAACTAAAAGAGGAGAGACTGAGATTAGATATTAGGAAGAAATTCTTCCCAGGGGGTGGGGAGTCACTTGGACAGGTTGCCCAGAGAAGCTGCGGACGCCCCATCCCTGGGAGTGTCTAAGGCCAGGCTGGATGAGGCTTGGAGCAACCTGGTCTGGTGGAAGGTGTCCTTGGCCATGGCAGGGGGTGGGACTGAGTGAGCTTTAAGGTCCCTCCCAATCCAAACCATTCTATTATTCTCTGATAGTGTTTTAGAGGATGGCATAACCTTCTGTTTGGTCTGCATTGAAATTGAGGAGCAAACTTCTGAGAGTCATTTACTGCCTCATCTCTGCAGAGGGAAAGGTATTGAACAACTGGGAGAAATTAGTGAACTGCTCAGGCATGATACTTAAAACAGCACGGCCGTTTCTGACCGGGCCCAAACACATATTCATTCTTCTTATCATCACTGCTATGTGAAGCTGCTGGGGGATTTAGTCTTTTAGAATACATACAAGATGGGAAGAATGAGCTTAAAGGGGAGAAATACACCCAGGCCTGGAAGTATATTGGTCTCTGAGCTGCTTTGCATTCTGTGGAAATCTTTCCATATGGTCTGGGCTGTTTTTTAACAAAATAGTGCAGAGCTGCCAAATACTCAGCACAGATAAATTTAACCTTGTGTGAAACACAGAGGACAGATCCTTCTCTGGCATAGCTACACTGAAAACCACAGAGAAATGTTGCTTTCCACCAGCTGAGGATCCAGTCTACAGGATCTGGCTTTAGAGGATGGAAAACCACTACAAAACATAAGCTTTTGGCTTGACACACACCTTGAAGGCCAGTGGTGACTGGCGCCTACCAGCTATGCATCTCACACAAGCCATAAAGCTGATGAGCAGCGAAGAGACACACTAGATGGGGACATGACAGCTGGAGTACGCAGAAACATAGGAAAAGGCATTTGATTTGATTTTATCTGTCAAACAACAGACTATTTTTTATGGTAAGAAACATCAACCAAGTCTGTACTTCTCATCAAAAGCAGAAGAGGATTTGATGACAGGAGTAGTTTGCTTGTTCTTACTTGATTTGAGACATGAGATTGATGAGTTTCTCAGGTGCAGTTGAAGGGAATAGCTGTATAATCCTGCACACCACTATTCATTAGATTTATCACACAAATTTACTTGCAGAGAAGAGTCAGTGCAAACACAATTACTTCCTCTCACTCACAGCTGCATATCGAGAATGGGCACATAACAGCTTTCCCATTCAAATGTAAGTTTTCATTTTATATTGACGTTGGGGACAACTTGCCAAAGAAATAACACAATCTAATGCTGTTCCTTCGTTTTAATTAGATCTCACGTGCTTTAACTATGACAATGAGATTTCTTGATGTTACTTCTCTCCTTTAAAAATGTCGGTTTGCTTGAAAAGAATTGTTGGAATCTCCTGATGATGCTGTAAGCAAAAAGGAAAACACAAACCCCCATGTATACTGGTACTTATACATACTGGTCTGTGAAAGGCACATAGTATTCAAAAGGCTGATCTTATTAGAGGAAAAATTAGCAAGAACAATGGGGACTAACACCATTGCTCTGCAGGGGAATATTTATCCTATTGGAACATGTAGCCAAAAAACCACGGTTCCCATCCTTCTACTACCCAGCTTTCTTCATCCTAAACAACTTCAGGCTCACCCATGGGCCAAATTCTTAAGATTCTTCATAAATTCATCTGGGTGTTTGGCTAGTTTATAGGCGAGGGAATGAAGCTTTTTAACTTTCTATATGGGAGAGGCTGCAGAAATAGGTTTCTTACTGCCCTGTGTAGACATAGCAGGAATATGAACCCAGCTGCTAGGTTGAGGGTTTGGGGTTTCTTTTGTTAGTATACACAGGAACACACATTTCAGATCTGCTATTCCTTCCATCCCAAATTATATGACGGACACAGGCATGTTCTCATAAACCACATGGTAACATATATCATCTCTTCAGCTGCTCTACAGACCCGTTTTCTTCTCTGACAGCAAGAGGAGAAACAAGAAGGCTGCACAATGAGTCGAGTGGTTGTCTGCAGTAACACAGAGGTCAATTCTCTCTTTGGACCTCAGATAAAGCTTTATCACAAAAGTTGGCAATGCCTTGCAGATGCTTCTTTCTGCCTTTCCTCTCCTTTGCTGCAACAGTTCAAAGTCTGTGTTAAAATGCCAACATCAAGTTGAGCTCCTGGAAGTAGATAGATCCAAGTCATTGGGAATTGGATGCATGTATCGGAAAGCAAAGTGCAGCCGCTGACATGCCAGTCATGACTGCAGTTGACAGTGTAGTTTATCCTCGCAGATCCTTATAGAAAGAGAGCGATTTCTCCTCTTATGCCTGGTCCCTGAGCCTCCAGCATGCTACAATGGCCTTCGTGAGTCCCATGGCAGATGCCCCCCATGCTCCTGTCCCACAGTGGGTCCTACTCTAAATTGCGCTCCACCCAGTGTTTCAAGTGGCATTCCATTACGTGCATTTGAACTGAGTATCACGGCAGATTAAAACAAAAGGGCCATTATAAATTTCAATCCTATTAAAAAAAAAAAAAAAATTTAAAAAGGCCCAAAATCTGTTTAAACAAACTCCCACAAAATGCTCATAAACTTGACAGCTGTGTGGAAACTATGCATATCTTTCAGGAAGTTCCAGGACTTGTTCAAGAGGGAAGAGATCTTGCCAGCCTCTATTCTACATACGTATTATTGGTCACAGAGTTCCTATTAATTAGCAGAAACATCAGTGATCTCGTGGGTTGCCTCTCATTTCTGAAGTGTCGCCTGCTGTCTCTCACTTGCAGAGGCTCCCGATGTTAAAAAGCTGACCTCAGGCTTTGGGGATTCAATAAATCTGTTACCACATTCCTCTGATAAATATTTTCTCAAGCTGTTTGGTAGAACTGAACAGCAAAGGGAACTGCGGGCAGTAGGAGTGGCCAGATAACCATTCACATCAAAGAGTTGATTTTCCAGTGGTGTTGGTGCTACTAGAGCTGGCCACCATGGGATGCAGGCTGCCGCTAGCCACGTGGGTGCTCACTTGTGCCATGAAAGGCACATTGATGTACAGGAGATCAAAGGCAACTGGAAAAACTCTCCAGAAAAAGACCTTTTTGAGACCTTCTCTGTGAAACAAAGAAATCCAGCGATGCAGGATTCCAGGCAAGGGAATAGCCCATTCAGCCTGGTGTCCTCAGGAAATTTCCTCTTAGCCAGGATAGGACAGCTGTTTCATGTCAGAATGCAGTAGTGTGGGTCGTTTACAAAGACTTCAGTGCTTTTAATGTGTATTTTCAGCTTCAGCTATTACTCTTACCTCCCTTATTTCTCATTACATCTCTCAGAGTTCCTAAAATCCTGCCATACCAAGTGCCTCACTGACGTGAATTCAGCATTCGCACTGGGGATCACACAGACAACTGGGCATTCGTGAGAACGGATGATTTTTCTCCGGGCTTGAATGGCCAGGGCTTATTTTATGAGGAGTGGAGGACTGGTTTGTATCAAATTATCGACAATAGATGGGTCCACTAATTTATTTTGTACATTTTGTACAGAATATGACCATTGCTGCTATATCAAACAAATATCTAGCAAATACCTAGCACTCCTTCCTTTTAACTTGGAGTCAATGATGAAATTTCAGTTTGACTTGTACTGGACTATTTCATATATGGAAATGAGGAATGATGAGAAGTTTTTGCAATTTGACTCAGTATCGTATCTTCTCTGCACTGCTTCTGGTGGATAAATAGAACAAAAATAGAACAGAAGAGGAAGATAATCTAAATCGAACAACTAATTTTTTTCAGATAAAAAAAATTACTACATTTCTTGATTCTAAATTTTAATTTTTGAAATAGAGAAACACTTGTTTCATTACACTGTGTTTCAATGTGCCTGAAACAGCTATGAAGAATTTATGGTTAGGTGGTTAATTACGGGTTAGTAACGATCAGTCTTTTGGCCTGTTTGTTGAATTCGTGGAACTTGACCTATCAGGACTCCTGGCTCCTTGGCCTGGTTCAGTAATTAATTTGCCATATGGCTTAGAAAACAAGCAGCAGTGTTGTTTCTCTCCCTGCATAGTGTGGTTTTAGGAGTCTCCGTAAAGTTCTTTCAAGATGAGCAGCTAGACGTTGCTAGAAGTGCAGCAAATTGCAGTGCAAAACTATTCCAGAAGTTAAACCTCAAATTGTCAAAGGCATTCCCTTCAGCTAACCTTGCCTTTCTTGCAAACTCTCGTAAATAGAAGCCCAGCAAAGAAAGAAGCTGATAAATTAGACATAGATCTATGAAGAGAAAGGGAGCCAGAGACCAATACCTACAAGACATATGTCTTTATTTACTCAAACATAAATCAAACAGAACAGGAACTTCTGCAAGTAAATCGGATTCCATTTGTATGTTTTTCCTGACACATAAATCTGGCTGTAGCAGAATGGCATGAATAATAGAGGAACCGAACTCCCACAGTGACTAATCTTTCATTGAATCCAGACTGATAACTTACCCTGCTGAGCTGGACTTCGGTGCTGCTATGGTGAATCACGGCATCACCAGAGGCAACGTGGACGTTTGTTGCTAAGAAAGTTTCTCTTGCTGAAGGCAAAATGTATGGATGTAGGCTCCTATGTGCTACTGTACATCCAACCATCATTAATGTTATTTGCTAGACAAAAAGGGCGCTCTCTTCTGAGGCCAGTCAGAAAGAGGCTGCAGCTGGTGAGGTAACAATTAGCAAAACACAATGCAAGGGATCTGATAAGAGCAGTGCCAACTGGCAGTGAGATAAAAACAAACCACTTGCAGATGTGTTTGTCCATGAACTTCCCTATGCTAAAATGTAGGAAGAATCCAGCTGTCCTCCAGAATTAGGGAAGCATCCCTTGGAGTGTGATGGGAGATGGCTTCAGTCTCCCCAGTCCCCAGTTCCCAGGAGACACATCCCATCATTTCCCAGCACACAAGCTGATGGAATATGCCCAGAAAGGTGCAAGATGATAAGGCGTTGTAACAGTTCTTTGCAAACTGTACAGGGGTCTTCACAGCAGGAGCTGTGCCCACATGGCTCAGACACAACTCACCTGGCTGACAAGTCATGCTGTATCTACATGAAGTATTAACTACGAAAGGCTTTCGCAGCCAGATTCATGAGGCATTTCCAGGAGAGAAAAATCCTCTCTTTCTTAGCTACCTTTTGCTGTCCAAGCTGCTGAGGCTGCAAATTTGACCATCTTATAGCTTGAAGAGACCTTAGGTGAATCCAGTCTCACTCTTAGGAATGTTATCTTTTCAATTTTGGCAAACAGAGGATGTTTTCATAGAGATTCCTCTTGCTCACACTAAAATGGAGAAAGATGGAACATGAGAGAGGGTTTTACTCCTTTGGCTGACAAAGTCTGCTTTGAATAAAAAAAAATGGATCATGCAAAATATTATTAATGATCAAATCCACAGTTTTTGCTAAGCCAGAACATTACTCAAGGTCATATCCCCTGAAATCCTCCTTTGACTGATGGAGTGGTTTCTTCCAGTTTAAACGCAGTCACAATATTATCCCTAATGTAAACTGGCAACATGGATGTTTTTGCAGTTGGTGTTGGTAAAGCATTCCCAAGAGTGGCAGATTACTTTCCACCATGGAAAAACAAATTCCACCCTCCCTGCCATCACCCCCAATTCCACTCACCTTTTCCAAACAGTACATTCAGTAGGAAATCCTGATGATGTTAAAGCTACTTCTGCTGAAAACCTGGCTACCTTAATTGGTTCTGTTCACTTGATATATGACAGCTTCTAAGTCAAAGTTTTCCTATGCTGAGCATCCATTAATTATTTCTCCAATGAGGCCTTCCTGGTACTGTATCAAATCCATTAAAACCTATCTTGCAGGAATGGAAAATGAGTAAGCAGATCCATGAAGAATAACACAACAAGTTCCTCTGGGGTGTGTGAAAGACTACCTTAATGCAGCAGGGCCGGCTGTCAGGGCTACCGCAGCCAACCGCTGTAGAGGTTGGGAGCGGAGGACAGGCTTACAAGCAGCTCTTTGGAGCAGCAGGTTGGCAGAGTTACCTGGAATGATCGCATACGTTAAGTCTGTTGATGCTGAGTGTCTCATAAACACCCTGATATATAGCAGGAGGATCACAGGAGTGGGTCCTGCAGAGCCGGACATCACGGGGCAAGAGGGAGGGAGATTCCATTGCCTGTTCTGGAAAAGGGCTGACCTGGTTAAGGATAGAAAGGTTGCAGAGACAAGGAGAGGGAAGGAGGAAAAGAAGGGAGCCTTATTTAAAAACCGCAGTGTGGTTTTAATGCTACCACAACTGGAGTTAATGGCTAGTCCTCTCAGCTGTAAAGGTCTAGAAGACAGTTGTGAGGCTGATGGTTTTTTAATGGCTGAGCAAAGAAGCCATCTGGAAGGACAAAGTGCTGCATTATTTCTAGATTTGAATGATGCTAATGTGTTGTTCTAGCGTAACATCCAGCGAGCTCTGGTGGGTATGCTGAAAAGGGGCCAGGTTGGATTTTCTACCAACAGCTGGCTGGCAAGTTCAGTAGAACAGAGTTTCCAACTACACCACACTGCTCTAAAAGATGAGTCTTCCACAGCCTTAGGAACTTGTCACCTAAAGACACTGTATAAAGAAATAAATAAACAAACAACAAATAAAAACCCAAGCCCAAAACAGATGACACACAGAACAAGCCCCTTCTGAAGGGATTGGGATATGTTATATTTCATGACACTGTGCAGGATCTGTGATCAGGTCTGTTCCCTCTCCTGTCACCCCTACAGATGCCAAAGCGGTGACCAAGGGCTCACCTTTCCCACTTCCCTGCTGCAGCTCTGGACACGGGTTTGGTCCTGGGACAATGGCTTGAGTACAAAACACCATCAAAATCTTGCAATCAGAAAGGCCTCTGATGAAAATAGCCTGCTGACAGCTTTATTCTCAGCAGTCCTTGTGTTTTGGGTCTCTGGGCCAAACGTGGATTTCTAGTTTTCGGGATGTGAATGTAGGAAAATAAGGACTACATCAATCAAGCCTGTGTCAGTAGTTTTGAGGATGTAAGATATATCTATACAGTATATTTGTGAGTATGCTTTTAGGTAGATGTAAGTGGGCTGACAAAATGCCACATGGCCATGCTTAGGCTGATTTTACAAACCTCTCAGAGAAAAACTCTATCAGATTAAGTTTACATGTTCACACAGCCTGTGGATTGGGGTTAAAACAGATCCTGCTTATACTGTGCTGATTAGACATCCTCTACCTTCTGAGAATTGTACAGCTTCTTAAATATCCATCTATTCATCCTAATAGCCGTGCTGTTTGCTTGGGGTGGTATCCATCTTCATGGACTTTAGACACTTGAAATTTAGGCATCAGTCATCCTAGTCTCCCTTTATCATGAGAGGAGAGAAATGGCTCTCTCTGGAGAGAGATTCATCACATGTTAAAATAGGTGTCTGAGAACAGAGAGATGGATAGCTCTTCGGAAAGGTTTATTTCTCTAGTTGTCTAACCAAAGTTATTGCACATGAGTCTCAGCTTATCCACGTCCTAGTGTCCAGCTCTCCTCCAGCTTGTATGTGTAGGTGTCTGCCTGCACACCCACCCAACCTAATGTTTCTGTTCTTTCTAAGGTGTGAGCATCTATCTAGAGATTTGTATGAAAAATCATTAAAATTCACCAATGACTACAAAGGACTTTTCATATTTCACTGTCTACTTATCTCTGTTAACTCAGATAAATTAGGTCAACAGGGGAATGTGGCCCATGTGCTAAAATCATCAGTGAATGATGTCATGGTCAAAATTAGTCCTCTTTTAGGAATTTAAAAGGTAATTGAAAGGTTATTTTTTTTAGAAGTTCATTTCGTTTTTTCTAATGGGAAGTAAATGAGAGTCAGGTCACATTCAGGCAAGCTCAGGGTGAAGTCATAGGGTGAAGAGAGGGAAGATAGAGTTGAAGATTAATTTGATTAGGATTTCTTAAGATAATATTTGATTTTATGAGGGGTTTAAAAGCAGTGAGGTCCGTTTACTAAGTCCGAGCTGTTCACTCATTTTTTTTCAGGCTACACGGAAAGGTACACAGCTTTGGTTGGAGTTAGATGGCCACAAATGGAGAAAAATTAATACCAGTTAGAATAAGAATCTGCAAAGTGTTAGCAGAATAAATGGATTTGATTAAATGCAGAGTTGAAGATTCTCTGATTTCTCAGGGAGTTTCCTAATTTTTTTAATACTCAAGCTGCAAACTTTTAACTTGGGGGAACACTACAAGCTTTTAATTCTACTACAAACAAGCAAGTTAAGGAATCCACAGGAAGAAAACAATTCCTTGCCATGCTTGTGGTTTCCAAAAAAAAGTTATTAAAGGTAGAGGTTTGTCCCCTGTTGCTCCCAAAGAAACTTAAAACTTTGTAACCAACTGAAATAGGAAATAGCATGGGTTGTAAGAATAAAATCCCAGCATTAGTAGACACGAGATGAATTCCTTCAACACCGTATAACATCTAATGCATCTAATGCTGGAGAAGCAGGATAAGATCCAGCACACAACACACTGTGCGAGGGTGTAGGACAATGGCAATCTGCTGGTGCAAAAAAGATTCATTCAGTAGAGCAAGCACTCGCCCGGGTTGCAGAGCAGAGAATAATTGTTTTGATTTTGAGGACACTCACAACAGTTCTGCAGACCATCCTACCCCTGGGCAATCCATCAGTGTCACCAAAATTAGAAGATGTGAAAAAAAGGTAGAGGAAAAAAGTCCTATCTTTCTGTTTGCTATCTATGAATGCATCCCCAAAGGTGGCAGCGCTATTAAATATCCATCAAGCTCCGCTGTACCAGCGCATCAACCAGCTTTGTGTTTGCAGGAAGTTTGGAGGGTCGCAATCGCTTTACCAGTGTCTGGCAGAGTCCTGGATGCCTGCGGTAAGGATTTGTTACGTGATGCATTTTACTTCAAAGCTGTGGCAACCAATAAACAGCTCAGATGAAACCTGCATGAACAAGAACCTGAAAGCATGAAAAAACCTTTACTCCAAGTAGACTGTGTGCCACTTGTAGCCTTAAAGGGATTTCTTGAGTCAACAAAGAAAACAAGGATCTTTCAAGGGGAGAGATATGGAGTGCAAATTTGGGGGAGAAAAGCAAAGGATCTAACTGAATCTCCACAAACTAATTTTTTTCTTTCCCTGCAAAGAAGCCTGAACCAAAGCCAGAAAATTTGCCAAAAAATTGAGGGGGATTTAAACCTGAAGCTCGTGGTTTGCTCCTGTTGCTATAACCACACATTTGTGAATACCCCACACTGCCGGGCATGCTGACACGTTTGTGATCCGCAGTCTTGGGCTTGCCCCCCTCTTCGCTTACAACAAAACACGTTTCTGCTGAAGATGCATGGGAGTCTGAAGATCAATGAGCCAGCTTATGCACACTGCTGCTTTCCGCTAGGACTTTGGACAACAGCCCAGTCTAGACGTCAATTCTGCAAGTCATACAGACGTTATTTTCCTTCATCTCTTCCAGGAGCCTTCCTTACCCTGCCATCTTATCAAAGACTTAGTATTTAAACAGATTAAGCTTGATTCAGCTCATTTTTGATGAATTGACCATGGACCATTGCTACAGGCAGCTCACCAGCCAGAGCTGGGGAGCAGAAAGCACCAGCTTCGAGGCTGGGGTAGGCAGTCTGTGCAGGCTGGAGGCTGTGACCTCCCTCAGCAGCACTGGATGCAGAAGAGCTCCCGTGTCCACAGCTTATGGACAACCTTTCCCTGTGACCAGGAACACCAAAATGCCCCTCCAAACCCCTTGGTCTCTTTATCACCCCGCCTCCCTAAGTAGTTTCTTATGAGTGAGTCTCACTTCTCCATTTGAGAAGGTTTTTAGCTGTTTGGTGGATGTTTAAAATCCTGGCTTTTAGCATTAGCAAACTGAGACTTCCAGCTTTATAGAGACAAGACCTTGAAGCTAACAGCTTGCCCTGTTTTCTTCCCAATTTGTGTTTCAGACAGCTTATCTAGATTTCTTGGGTTGCTTTCCTGTTTGCTCTTCCTAGAGTCCCATCAGGTTAGACAGATGTGCTGTAAGGAGTCTAATAATGTGTGTAGCTTTACACTAACATTACCTCACTATTGTCAATATTTATGCTGTTGTTACAGGGCAGTGTACTTAGATGAGCACACAGCAGCTTGAATTCCCCGTCCACTACTACTTGCATGTCTCATCCCAGTAAATAACAATGCATTTATTAAGGAAACGTTTCTTTGCTGGATGGGTAAAGCAGGGCAAGTGATACAGTCTGAGCAAAATCAGGAACTTGAACCTCCATCTCCAAAACCAGGAGCTACTCTCCTCATGAAGAACCAACTTCTGTTAATTCTTTCTTACACAGAGCACTGAGGAGCGTCTGAATAGGGAGGGAACAGTACTTCTGTCTCAGTAGTGGGGAAGTGCAGAAGACCTAGAAATTAAATTAAAGCGTATTTTTCTTCAATCCATGATGGTCCAAATAGGCTTGGTCCTAATTTCATTTAGGGTTGGGAAGTGAGTTCAGGAAAACAGATGGGGCTCTCCAGATTAAACATGGGTGGAAGTCTGTGTAATGAATTGAATTGGCCCTAGGATCATTTTGCTCATCCTTGCTTTTGTGAAAATATTTGCAAATCTGACTTTTGGGCCAACTGAGAACTGCCTCTGTTTGTTAAGGACCGCAAAGAATGTTTAGAGTAGAATTTTGGAAAATGTCTTTGAATAATGTGGATTAGTGGCTGCCTCTGTAATTTAAACTTTGCCATAATTAAATACCAATAATAATTAGCAAATAACATCCAAAACCTGAACTTATAGAAAAAATGTCTTTACAGAATGACCAACTAACACTAGGACTTATAATACTGGGAAAGCTGCAAATGATCCTGAGGGTTGTCATCTCCTCTTTCCTTCTGCCCCCAGAGTCCTGGAAAGCTCTGCAGGCTCCCTGGAGGGGAAGGATCTTGGACTTCTCCTACAACAGCCTAAGGTGGAAAATGGGATTGATTAGTTCTAGCCTTCTGCCTGAGCAGCCGGATTCATCTATTCAGATGCTCAGGAAGCTGGGAGACTGTTTGCTAAGTATTTTGTGGCTGTTCTTACAAAGAGCATCCTGGAGCATCTGCTACCCGAGGAAGTGAGATGCTAAGGGACTTTTTTCCACCTGTGCGGGTTTGGCACCCAGGAGCGATACAGAGAGCACTGAAGGTTTTATTGTTGTGGCTGGGAAGTGCTATTCTTTCTGCTGCACTCTGCATAAAGCCAGGCTGTATTTCTGTGAGCAGCAACCATTTTTTTGAGAACACATAGAGAGACACACGGACACGGGAAAGCAAACAAGTGAAAAATTTAGGAAGGTGCAATAGGAAATAAAAGAACAATAGGAATCTGTGATTCTGAAACAGCACAAAGAATGACAGAAATAAAGGAGCCTGGAGTTTTATAAGATTATCTGAATGCATTTGAGAAGCAATACAAGAAGTGAAGCTTTGTAGCTCTAGAAACAATATTCCCTCAACTTTTTATGTCTATTCAAATGCCCAGTGTGCGGATTTGTCAAGCTTAAAAGACTAGCAGACTTGGCAATCTAATTCTTTTATCTGCAAGCCAGGTAGGGCACAGGCAACTACCCAACTTTCCCATATTTTCCTGCCAACATTTTCACTTTACACTTGAGGGGACTTGGTGCAGAGGGTACACCGAGATGCTGTCTTTGTGTTTGTTCTGCCCTGTAGCAGAGACATACAAAGATGTCAATGATGTGTGAGGATTACGGGAAAGTCTGACCCTTTGTTTACCTCAAAATGAGCTGGGAAGATCCAAGAAACAGCATTAAGCAGCACAAGCTGAACCTGGCCTGGAAACCAGAGCCAAGGAAATAGCTGGTAACTGGTTTGGGCAGAGCGGGTGTAGAAGGGTCATATACTGACTCCTCACCCAAGACATCCATCCGGGACATAAACATATCTGAAACTACAAATAGAGTGCTTCCCTGGCCTCATTACTAGGATACCTGAGCGACACTCCGTCTTCCAGGGTGTCTTCACAGCTGGTTGGCTGGACACCCTCCACAGAGGCCCTCACTCAGCCTTTCCATCAGGAGGATGTAAGGAGGATCCCTCTGCTGAGACGTATCTCACATGACGAGTGCAGAGACAGCATCTTGCTTTGAGCTGGCTGACATCAGGGCAGGCAAATGCTGCCTCTAGTGAGTATAGTATGTCCACATTAAGGGCACAGAGAAGCAGGATCTAGTTTTGTGCGTGTTCCAAGACAAGTGGATGAAAGACAGCTCTAGGTCAGAAGCTGTGCAACAGTGCTCATACAATGCCGTGCCTGAACTATTAATCCCAACACGGTGGGTGATAAAGACATATCCCAGCATGCCTGTGATGGAGTAAAGAGTTGAAACTGCATTTCTTTTCTTTTAGGCGGGCATTCCAAGTTATCTAATTCCCTTTCGGACTTAAATATGCATTCTTGTTGTCTGCAAGCTAAAATTCAATATCTGAAGATATTTTCTCCTACAACCATTGAAACCTAAACCTGTTTTTTTTCCTATTAGTTTCTGATGAGACTGATTAAGATGTAGTGGTCAGATCTGGGATGCAGGGTAACACATTCCAGCTCTGCTCACAATAAACGTCTCAGATTTACTCCTGGATCCCAAGTGTTCTCCTCTGATACAAGATACTGCATTCCCACAGAGTTCTTAAATCCCTGCTATGCAGCAGAAGTGTGTGGTCAAGAGTATTTTGGGTTGTTGGATAACAGATTTCAGTAATGTTTCTCACATCTTCAATGCAGAAGAGGATCTAGTTTTTGAGAGAGGCGCCACAGACTCCTCTTTTTCTGGGAAACAGCAAAAATCAGACATCAATCAAAGCCACAAAGTCTCCATCTAAAATCGACCTTACCCTCCACCATTTCAGTGTGTTGCTACTTGCACATGGACACTACATCCAGATAAAATGACTGATCTCCAAGAAAAAGGAATGCCTTCAAACATGAAATATTCACTTCATTTACGGCCTACAAGGTTTTTGGAACTCCACGCTGTGCCACAAACCTTTGGCTGCAGCCCTTTCCATCAGCCCATCCAATTCGCCCCTTGCCTCGGGACATGCTGACTCCATAGCAAAAGCTCATGCAATTCATTTTAATACCTGTCCGATCATCTCATTTTCATGGACCACCCAGACCTCTCTGAGCTAAAAGCACTCTGGAAGCTAAAAGGTAGCCATATTTCCACATTATTTGTGTTTGGTTTTGTGGGTTTTTTCCATACAAATAAACTGTGACAGGCTCACATTGGGAGCGATTGCACCAAATTAAATCTGTTTTCATATTACAGTATAATCTGAATGGACCTGTTTACACTAATTGGAAACTAATTATGTGCCTCTGCAGAACTAGTAAGTTTTGATTGTGGGAGGTTCAGTGACTAGAGCACTTCATGCTTTTCGCTTTGGGAGTGCATTAAAGCTACTTTATATGGAAGGCACATGGAGCAAAATGGTCAGGAGAGTGAACTGATAAAATCTCAATGACTCAAACCTTGCAGATGGTGCAAATCAACTTCGCTTCATTCACGTCACCATGAAGAGGAGCTGGTCCACTGTGTCCTTGCTCAAAGGAGTTTGTAAGCTCATTTTGAGCATAACACAATAAGAAAGATGATAACAAGGCAGCGAGGAGAGCTGGGGAAGGACAGGGGCACCACGACTAATATTTTGTGACTGCTGAGCAGAGACATGGTGCGCTGCGCTGCAGGACAGCAGCAGGGAGGTTTATTATTAGACTTGTGGAAATCATTAATAGGAGACTTTTGTTCTGGTTTGGGTTATTACCATGTTGGGCACTCTACAAATGAAAAGATACAGAGAAACGTGTAAAGAGCCCTGTGTGACAGGGGATCACACAGTCACTGGTGGCCAGCTGCTCAACAGCCCAAGCAGATTTTCCGCCTGAGGTTTTCTTATGCTGTTGCAGATCAGCAACACTCGAGCCCTTAGGACACATGCAAAAATCAAGCAGTTACCCTAGAGCTGCTTACATGCAAGTCTCTGAAGGGACGGGAAATACCTCTGCGGAGTCATTGAGACAACATACCTGGGATGCTATCTGGGAAAGCAGACTCCTGTCGGCTCAGACACCAGCATAACTGTTAACCTTGAGGCCTGAACTCTACCTGCAGCAGTTTTACTTCAGTATAATTCCTGTGTGTTTATTCAAATGACAATAAGGGCAATTAATGTTCAATCTGTTTAAGAAGCTGAGATGCTATGGCTTTAGGATCTTGATTCTTGAAGCCTTTCTGCCACATAGCCCCTGTTTAGTGTTAGGCGTTACTAACACCTTTTCCTGTCCCTTGGATATACATGAAGCTGAGACTCTTCCCAGGACAGGACTTGTGTTCATCTCTGAGTTAGTGCCCACTGCTTCAGGCTTCAGACTAGCAGGAGCAGTTTGAAGTCACTTGCAAAAAATTCAAGCCTTTTCAATGATTGGCAGGTTTACCACCAGGCAAAATGTGCTTTCATCTTAAATTGAGGAGACAGGGTGGTAGTATAATGCACAAGAAAGAAACAAAGAAAGAAAAAAAGAACTTGGAGAGGGCAAAAGCAAAGGCAAGCAATGAATCTTGCGTATCATATATAAGCTCCAGGGGCACTGACATTCTGTGCCAGTGTCTTATTTGCATGGCTATTTCAAAAGAAAAAATAAACAGGCAACTCCACAGCTGCCGATCAGTATTCTGCAGCCGTCCGAGGTCTGGCATCGCCCGCGGCACAGCCGACACCGGGAGCTGCAGAGGGCAGCGATGGCCAACGGCCGGACCGCCAGCACTCAGGCTGCGGAGCTGAGGTGTCATTTATTTTCAGCTCATTTGCTCTCATGCAATACCGGTTGATTACTGAGAATGAGGAAATCTGAATATTTTGTTTTCTGGTGAAAATGGCCAATAACGTGTCTTAGAGCAACCAGGACGCTCAGCTCCAAACACACGGTGCTTTCTTAGCAGAGTATAGCTCGGCAATGTGCGCTCCATTTTTTCCAGGATTTCTATACCATTATGTCAGAGCATGATTTAAATGTAATAACAATTGTTTGGCTTGCAGTCCAGGAGGAACATGTGGTACCTTTTTGCTGTTTTACTATTTTTATAAGTTAAGCTACATCATTTTTTTCTTAACTTAAAGTATCTGCGGTTCCCAGGGAGAACTTGCATTCCAGATTTCAATTTTTTATTCTCTTTCTGTGCTTGAAATAGATCTTTATTTTTGCTTTCCAGTTGCTTTTAAAAACAGGTTTGTCTTTTAGTGTAAATCCAGATAAAACCATCCTGGTCTTGTCACCAGCACCCTGTTGTAACTAGAACTGGATATTAAATTACCTTGTCCAACTGGCTGATGGCCATTAACTCTGAAATATCTGACTTACCCTTGAATTCACTGTATCCAGGACAAGAAGTGTCCCACATAATTTTGCTGATTTTCAAGTGCAAAAGACTGCTTCTTTAATAGAAATTTCACAGTAAACTCTCTTTTTATGCAGCACCATTCACACACCCATTAACCTACAACGACACAAATGTTTGTGGAAGTGAATTTGAAGGTCACATGCACATGTGTTTGTGGAAACCAAATGCTCTGTTTGAGCATGCAGTTATTCGTGCCAAAGAGCATGGGCATTCAGCCAGGGAAGGAAAAGAAACAATACAGCAAGACCTGTCTGGCCAAACAGGGCTAGCAAACCTCTCCTGACTGCTTAATACTGAAACCTCGTACTGGTCTGATGTAGCTTTTAGAGTAGCACATGTTATCGGTGCCCATACCTTATACATGAGCTGGGAACTGTGCATGGGGGAACATGCTGATGGGTATTTACATGACTGATAGATGCTCACGTAATCGGCTAACCCCCTGACAACCTGCTCATGGTTGTGAATATTTTACACGCACTCAGTTGGCTTTATTTACAAGTGGACCAAAAACGGAACCTTAAAATGAAATTCCAGCAGATCTCAGGGTAATCTGAGATTCTGATTTCAGATTCACAGATACGAAAGAGTCAAGTTCATATCCCACTTGATGGTTGCTCTCAGCCTGTTCCTGCTCACCCTGTGACAGTAGCCAGGAGGTTAATCCCTTCCAACAGCTACCAGCTCTCTCACTTACTTTGGACCAAAACCAGAAAATGCTTTTTATAATATCAATATTATAGATTATGGTAGAGTCTGAACCATAAACCTGACTTAAACTATCCCCAAACTATAGCTAAAATGCATCATTTTAATGTATCTCCATTTCAGGAGGAGAACCAGGGGTAGCCAGAAATAGTTGGCAAAAATTAATTTAGGATGGTCAGGAACTGGCAAAACTTCCAGTAGTTCAGTTAAAACAATTCACTGGGAAATCTCAGTCTTCAGCTTCCCCATTTGCAGTTCACTTCTGGAGTAGAAAGTTCAGCTCTTGAAAAATAAAATGCCCTGATCAGTGCAGAGCAGGAGAAGGGACCTGTGACGGTTGTGTGTGGCCTCGGTATCAGCTGAGTGAAACCAAACAACTTCCATTGACAGAGCTGTGCACGGGCATGGCTCTGACGAGGGTGTGCGTAAGGGTCTCTCAGAATGCCTTTGCACCGTGGGGTATGGTTTTGGTACGCACTTAAGACCTGAGTACAGGGGCAGGTTACCAGTGAAATCGTAGCAGTGTAATTATAATGTTATTATTAGGCACACTTATTCCAGAATAGAAACTGCAGAGAAAGCTACACTGCCATAACTACGGCAGTGTAATTAGGCAGTAGACAGACTTCTTAGTCATGCTAAATTTTCTAATAGGGTCTGCTGCAAAACTGACAGAATACCCTGGAAAAACAAGATGACTGTGCACATTTCTGGAGAGGAGTCTGTGCTCAGGCTGTGGGATCAGCTGCAGAGCTGCATGTAACCAACACTGAGTATATCCTTTGAAATCTGCAGTAAAAGATAGCCCGTGCTGATTGAAGATACAGATTTTGCCTTGAATATTGGCCTGCAATCTGAAAACTATTCTCAGACTGCAACAGAGCATTTCATATCTTTATTTCTTGGAGAATTTGACCTGTCTCATATGAAGCCCTGAAATGCAAAATTCAATCTGCAGTTTGTCTCATAAGCGATACATCAGGCTGGGAATCTCATCAGAACAGGATTTCTTGTGGGATTTCCAATTCCTGATGGCAGAAAACATCACAGGAAAAGATTTGCTTTATTCCAGTCAAACCCAGGAATTTCAGAGATGTACAAAAGTAAACAAGGGAAACACCCCCAAATGTTTTGAGGCACACAGAAGCTTCTTTTAGGATTTCCATTAATGGGACCAGATCCCTTTGCGGTCCCTCTCTGTTTCAGCCGTGACAACCCGACTGATAAATTGCCATTTCTCAGCGGTTCAGGCAGATTTCTTATTTGAAGGAATGAGATTTCTTTGTGCTGAACATATTCGGTCTTGCTGAAATTGGTGCTACGAGAGGGCTCCACACAGCTAACCTTTCTTAGAAATGGAAGAAAGAAACCCCAAATCAAAACAGAAATTAGCTCAGCCTGTTATTAGTGGTTAAAAGAGGAGAAGCTGTAATATTTGAGTCTGATGTGGTCCCACTTGCTCCTGAAGAGGGTTAATTTTTTTCCTAACAGTGAAGTGCAGAAAGCAAGTTGCAGCTTTCGCTTCTTTCAGAGAAATTATAAAGACCTTTAGTGCCCTCTACAGCCACACTGAATTCATTCATACCCAGAGCACTCAACTCGCTTCTTGTACTCCTGTTCTGTTTCTCGAGTGAGCTGCAATGTACAGTCCTTTAAACGAGCTTTCAGCACTGCATTAATCACATGCCTTAATGGGCAAATTCTGCTTTTTTCTTGCTCATATATTTGCATGCTCTTTACGTAACAGAATGCTAAAAAGTACAGTCTGTGCAGCTGGAGAACTACAAGCTTATTTCATTTCCAACCCAGCTATGCAGCGTGTGGTTTATGCACCGAAAAGAGAAACAGAAGGAACAATTTTCCTCCCTGTGCACTGACACTTCATCTCTTCTGCTTGTAGCCAACTGCCTCTGATTGTGGATAACTCACGGAAAAGTCTTGAAAACCCCAAATGACTCTGTAGCCTCGTACATTCGCTGTGAGTGATTTACACAAAGCGTAATGGACCTGTGTGCTGTTCCAGAAAATAAAAACGAAGGCATCTTGACCAAGCTTACCTAGCAGTTTCCGTGGCCAAAGATCTGAAAGCCCTTTGCAGACTGCAAGGCTGATAAAGCGCTCAGATCAGTAAAAATGAGGATATAACCATGTTGTCAATGGCAGTTATGTACTGAGCATGGCCACAGCTAGAACAGCATTTCGCCCAGCATTTCATGCACATTCTTCTGTAGCAAACACGACATCTCCTTAGGTGGCTTGCCTTTAACCGCACAGCCAGGTTTTGTGTATTTAGCTTTGCCCTCCGGACAGCTGTGTAGTTTCCCACCCAGGAGCAGCTTCCACATGTGTCCTGTAAATACAGCCCACATCTGCTGACCTTCCACCGAGGGTTTTCATGATGGGGCCATGAACTGTCAAAGCCTTTTAAATGTCGCTGCTCTGTCGTTCAGGGCATCCCGGTGCTGCAACCCGGAGGTGTGAGCCCGAGGTTTTAGCTAGCAAAGCAGCCGTGAATACTTGAAGGTGGACTTCAGCCACCACGTGCTTGCCCGAGTGGGTTAGTGCCGGTCATGCTCCAGCCTGACCCAAATAACTATAAAATCAGCTCATGTGCATGCATTTATACACGCTGCAGACGTGTTGCTGGATCATGACATAGGCAGAATCTCAGGAACAAGGACAGCATCTCTTGAAGGCGTCGTTGGAAGCAGAGATGCTCGGTATGGCCCTCCATGGTGCTGTGTTCCACTGACCACCTCAGTTTGCAGAGCCCCTATGGAAGCTGGCAGCCCCCCGGCCCTGATGAGCATTTGGTTGTGTGAGGGGGGGGTGTTTCCAATTACATGCACCATTTGTTAATGGTGGAAACATTGTCCTTTTATTGCTCTGTTACTGTAACCAATGTCTCCAAAATCTCCTGTGTAGGCAAAGTTAACTGATAGGAGCTGAGCTATTACTTCATTACTAACTCCATCACCTGGGGAACTGTTAAATACCTAAATAATAACAAACCTTTTATTTACAACTAGTAAATTACGCCCATATGTTTCTGAGCAGATCCTTCCTTAGCAGATGAATTAACATGCCAGAAATAATCCATGTTAATGCACATGTTTTTTTCAGCAAACCCTAATGCTTCATAGGGCTAACAAGCGTTTTGTTTCACTGTGTTTCACCCTCTCTTCTTATTTGAGAGGTTCCTGGAAAAGCAAATTGTTTATTTATTGGGAGGAGGAGGGGACAAAAATAACAATTTTCAATTGAAAATATCATTCTCCCTGTGGTGTATTCATTTCAAAATACATTTTGATGTTGTGTGTGTGGATATGAAATGGTACCTTGAAATGAAAACCTGTGTTTCGTATTGAAACGTCAGACTGAAAAACATTTTCAGCTTAAGATGTCACTTTATTCCTGTGTTTAAAAATACAAAAATAAGAGTCCTTGCTTCATTTTAAGCACTTTGATTTTCTATCACGTAACTTCTTTCCCTCATTGCTGACTCTTCCCTCCTCCTTCCTCTCCTACCCACTCTTTTATATGCTGGAAAAAGGCAGAAAAAAAAAAAAATGGCAAAAACATGATAAAAGTATTTTTCACCCCTTCTTAATTTTTTTCCAGATAGCATAATGTTGAATGATTTTTTCAGTTTATAAAAAATTGATAAATAGAAAAAAGAGATTATTTCTATTTTTTCATCTTTTCTCACCTTTTCACTTTCCATTGAATTAAGCACTTTCTCTTGAAAAAATCCTAAGATCAAAAATCAAGAAGCAGGAAACTGAATAATCCCATCCTTTTTCAGAAGCATAGCCTGGTCCAAACTCAAGATGAAATGAAAAATTGGGAAGGAAACCAGGTGTTTTATCCAGACATGTTGTTCAAAACCCTTACATTTTCATTTTAAACTTTCAAGGTTAATTAAAAAAATTAATTAAATCAATGGAAAACTTTTTAAATCAGCAGGAAAAAAAACCCAAAACAACCAAACCACAATTCCATAAAAGCTTTTTGTCCTTCCAGATGGAGCGTCAGGCTCCATTGGGGTTGGACAGACTAAATATAGAGATGCTGCTTCTGGAGGCTAAAGATGTGCGAGGTTTTGCTGTGCAAGGGGAAGGAAGGGTTGAGTATCCAGCAACAGCAGATGCTATGCTGCTCCCTGGCAACATTCACACGCACCCTTAACCCCGGGTGCAAGAAACCTGCCCTCAAAATGAGAAGGAAACTCAAGCAATGGGTACTGGGAGGCACCACGTGCTGCCTCGGCTCCTTGCGACTTGGAGCAAGTCCTCCAGGACCTCACGATTGCCGGGAGTCGGTGCAGCTGTGAGGTCCGAGGAGCGAGAGGCATGCTGGTGAGCACTCAATTTGCCAATAAAGTAAGCCACTAACACCTTCAACCGTCCTCGCTTGGGTAACAGCTCTGTTTGTCTAAGGTCGGGCAAACTCCTCGAAAAAAAAAATCCACCCTGTTAAATGCTGCGGGCTCAGAGTATCGGCCACAGGAAAGCACCAACATCCAGGATATTTCCAGTTGCGAGCTGGCTCAGCGTGTGCTTTTGTGTGTCGCGAAGGAACATAATCTCTTACCATTTACAGGTTTATGCCCCACACGCACATACATACAAATTCTGACAGAGGATACAGGTGTAGAGTAGCTGATGACAATAAAATAGGATTAGACTGGAGCCTTGTCTTCACTTACTGATAGAAAAGGAAAATCTCACAGAAGACAAGTTTAATCCAGCTGTAAAATGTTCCAGGGGGTCTTAGACGCATATCATGTACCCAGTAAAGAATAACAGAAACAATAAACCTAGGGAAGGCACATCGGAGGGTTTTGAGTGGGTGTATAATCACTTTATCATTTTTAAATGATATGCAGAGTCTCTGTGTCTGTTATTTCACATGCACCATGAAAGCAACCAGTGAATCCAGAGTGATTTGGTACGAGAGATCACTGGGAGGGAAGAAATGTTAGACTTCAGATTAGTTTTCTCCCCTATAAATTCAGCATTTTCATGCTTCTGTTCCTTGTTCAGTTCCACACACCCACCCTCTTACAGAAATAGAGGTGCATTGCTCTTGATTTTGCTCCTTATTTTCAATCCAGTTCCTAAACCATAACCATATTTTCTATTTTGCATAATCAACCTGCTGGGTAAGAAGCTGTTTTCATACCATGGGAGCTTCTGGCTCCCAGTGAACCTTGCTGCTTGACGCATGGATTGAACCCAGCTACAAGCAGACAGCTACATGCCACAAAATTAGAGACAAATTTAGGACAGAAAGTGATGGTGGTAAGGATTAAGGAATATTTTTAACAATTAGCAGTGTCTGGAAGCTTAACTCACACTGGGGTTCTTTTTCAGCTTCTCTTTTGGGATGAATAACGCTGGATGGGTCATTCTGTTCTCTCCGCCAGCCCTTACTGTATAGAAACTGCAAGGCACACGAATGGGGAAGCTGGGAGGAGAGATTGCAGTTGCAGGAGACATGTTCATTACCAGAGTTCTGCGTTTTTAACACTGTGTGCACAGTAAAAAAGCTCATTTACACCCCCTCCCATCTCTAGCTAGATTACTGCTTGTAGGAGGCGATGCGAGCAAACCCCATCAGGCTATTCTGCTGTGCTGAAGAGAGCGAACGCGCATCCAATCTCAGCAAAACGTTGGCAGTGCAGCTGAGAAGTGGGGAGTTACAGGACAGACCCAGGCCATAATTTTGTGTGGAAAAAGTAGGCAGAGGAAAGAAAATGAAAGGAGAAACTCGGAGCTCTACACTAGATGAATCAGGGAGTATTTCTGTTTTATTAATCATTAGTCTATCATTTTGCAGATAGTGAAATGACTCCATGACTCATTTATTTTGTGCAGTCTGCACCAGCCCAGGTTCCTGTACTTCTGGCTATTGCTTTTTGTTGCTGCTGACTTGGTTTAACCCACCTTGACACTTAAAGGCCAAAATTAATCTTCCAAGTAAAAGATGGCCAAGATTACTAAATTATGTGCCTCTTCATTATCTTTAGGTACCTCCTTAGGACAGATGAATTGCCTCCGAGTCAGGGAAGAAAATCCTACAGGGAGAAAGCAAAGAATAATGTGCAAATACTGAATGAAAAAATGAATCTGCACCAAAGGAAAAAGGGAAAAACACACATGCCATTTTTTTCCCCCACTCATTCTGTTTCCTTTATGTTCACTGGTTCAGGGCCGCTGGTGGAAGATGGAGACATATATTAATTCTCCATGCAGAAAAGTAAATAGTGATCTCCATCCTCCGGGATTCAGACGTCTGGTCTCAGCTGTCCCTGAGGAATCTTCCTCCATTGCCTAATGGTCTCTGACCATAGCAGATCCATTTAAGGAATACCATCTCATTTTCTAAAGCCTCATTTAGACTCATACACAAAAAAAAAAAAAAAAATTGCCCTGTCACACTGAAGCGATTTCAACCCCCTAAACCTCCTTTTTCTTTATTTCTCGTAACTAATTTAAAATGCAGGGATGGATTTAAGAAAGAAAGAGAGAGGTAAAGGAAAGAAGGAGAGGAAATAGCACAGGAGCTAACTTTCCAGAGTTGCATTAAATGATGGATTTTAAAAGTCCATTTTAGAGAAAGTTGTGTAACTGTTTAGAACAAGTGCCTGCCGTAAAAAAGAAGGAAGGGAAAAAGACATTATCTGGTCTAGTAGTTTTCAGGAAGTTGTGGTCCCAATTCCCTAAAAATAAAATTCCTTTATGATCATCATTGTGCTTATTACTTCTCTTATAGTAGCACCCTGAAAAGCTCAGCAGAATTTGGGATCCTACTGTAAAAACAGATTACTGGTGACCAGATACAGTGTTTGAATAAATCTAAACCAGCATTGGTATCTCCAGAAGAGGCTCAGGAGCTCAGGATTTGTTAATCTGGAGTTCAGATGAAAAATGCAAACATCATCATTGTTTGTGAACTCAGGAATTTAAGGAACACTGACTTTATGGAAATGTTTGACTGTGACAAGAACAAAATATTTTGACAATGTTTAGTCTCTATCGTTTCAAGCTACGCATGAAAACAGAAATCCGGGCAATACAAAGATTTGCTGTGAATGATTTGACAGGACCAGTAAGTGCCTGTGAATCATTCTGGTTAACACGAGAGGGCATTTCCTGGTGGGAAACTTTTCTGGATGAAACTTTTCAACCAAATCCAGTCAGACTGGAAACCGCCACAGGACAGACGGGGCTGTGATGGAAGCTCATAAAATAGGAAGAGACTTGCTAAAGGGCATTTCGACAGCAGGGCCAGGAGCAGAATGAAATCTCCTGACTCCTTATTCAGGGTGTAGTATAGTCTTTAACTGTACATGCATTTATTCCCTTGCAACAGTCCTGCTGCGCTCCCCGTCCAGCACACCTCCCGACTGCCAGCCTGGGGAGAAAACTCAGCCCATCTTTCTAGTAAACGACTGATTTCATGGGCCACTCTGGTAATGCTATTAGAGACTATATTTTAAACAATAACTAATCTGTTCTCTGGGATATTTGTACAGTGGAATCCCTTTTCCCTGCCCTGATTTTTTTTTTTCTTTAAGAAATAAAACTAAATTGCTATAAGTAATCTAAAACTGACCAGAATAATTTATGGTAGAAAATATGATTGATGTGGAGCCCATCTCAGAGTTTGAACATTTGTGGGTCGAAACTTCTCTAACTGGTGAAATTTAGTACAGCTCTGAAATCAGCAAAGATCTGGCCTTATAGATTTAAGGACAATGAAATATTCTATAATATTTCAAACCTTCTTGAAGCCTCCAACTGAAATGAATGGAGTTAATTTTGGGGCCTCTCTGAAATAACATTTTATCAGATGTTACAGACTCTGGGCTTGTTACACATCAGTATCAGCAACCATTTCTTAACCAAAGGATCTTCATGCTGTAGGGTCTGCCAGGATGAGATATGGGGGATTCTGCTTGGCCCCACTACACCCAGATCAGGACCAAGTGACCTGGACTGAACTGACCCAACTCCTCTCCCCCAGCCCCAAAACCAGAGTGAGCAGGACAGCATGTTAATGCAGAGCTCTCTGCTGGGAAAATCACATTTTTTACCAAACTTCAGGAGCCCTTTACGCCAACTTGGAATTTCCGAGTGGAGGAATCTGCATGTATACATTGCCATGTTTGAATTTGCTATTCATCTCCAAAGTTTCCCATCAAAAAGCTTCAAACCATTTCTTCAGACTGTAGTGGGAGCTCCCTGCTGGAGACAGAGCACTTCAGGGTCTTTTCAAAGGACAGGGAATACATACACAATCCTGCAGCTTAGAAGCAATGCTGTGGAAAACCCCAGCTACATCATGTGCGTGCATCTATAGTGTAACTGTGTCCCTTTCCATCACTTTTGAAGCCAGATACCCGTAACAGCCAGCTCAATCTGCCATGAACTTTGAGGCTATATTGGTCTGTGACCATTTGTCATTTTAATGTCTCCACCCTGATCTGCATTAAACAGTGCACAACAGTGCCTCTGTGAGCTCAGGAAGCAGCAGCCTTTGGTTGAGAGCAGAATTATGAGTTGTTAGAGCGTTTTTTTAATTTTTTTAATCTAAAAGAATAAAATATATAAGTAACCAAATTTTCTTAATGCTCTTCCAGTTTCTGTTTATTAGAAAATAAACAGAAAATATAGAGATGAAGATAAAGGTTTCTCGTGGTACCATCTTCCTACGTGACCTAGAAGTGCAGATATCTGAAATGAAACACAAGCCCTCCGTTAGAGTATCTTTAGCTACCTCAGATTCAGAGCAGAAAGGGCATACTGGGAAATGTTTCCAGCTACCTGCAGAAGAGGTCCCAGATCAGCTACATTATCCTATGGGTACTGCTGAAAGTTTTGTCTCGCAGCCCTGGCACTGATCCCTGGCTTCAGCACGTACTGCAACGTGTTGGGCATCCACCCATCCAGGTGGGTGTTGTCCTTGCAGGAGGAGACATTCACCCGCTGGCAGTAAAAGGATCAATCTGTCAGACCTCAGGGGATGAGGCAATTTAGGGCACAAGGCTTTTGGGTGCTGAGCCAAAACCAGAAGGGTGCTTTCAAACTTTTCAAGCTTTACTTGTTCCTGTGTCAACATGTTTTCTTTCTGGGACATGACTGGCACAGGATTTGGTCTCATTTTAACTAAGATGCATGAGGAAATTTATAGAGGAAATAACCTTCTTGTGGTGGAAGTCTTAGTAAAACAGGTATGTGCAGTGCACATCCTTCAGTGTTATTTAACATTTATATTATGACTCCAGGTTTTATTTCTGGGTTTGGTTTAGTGCAGTTTATGCTCCTGGATTTATTCAAAGCTTTACAGGCAAAGGGGTCTCAGTGAAACAGATGATGGATCTGTGTGAAGTGCCCTGATCCATATTTCCTTCTCAACTCCAAAATCAGCCCTACCTATTGCGTCTTTAGGAAAACAAAACAAACAAAAACCTCTCTTCAAGCCACGATTCCCACACAGATAGCCCTCAGATGTGACCTGATACATGCTGGGTGTAAACCATCAAATGAGAATAGCACTGCTCTGCAGAACCCCTTTAGGCTTGTGACCCATTATCACCACGGCCTCTTTATGGACAACCCAAACTTACAGGCAACTACACCTACCTATTTGAACAACATTTAGCTAAGTCTCAAAATCCAAGTAGCTATTAATTTCAGAAAATTCAAACTTACCAGAAGAAACAGTTTCCTCTTGGATGGCCTGTGTTTATTTTAACCGTACTTTGGTCCATATGATTAGTGCTGCTTTCTTGCTCAGGATATAGGGAATTGCAAATGTTAATTTTTCTGACACACTATAATTACTGCAGACATCAACCATTTTTATGCACTTCTCCAAAAATATGGTCAATAGTGTTTGCACAGGAAATTCTGGCTTGCAGGGAACGCCCTGGATTTCATCCGCTCTTGCTTGTAACTCCATCTCTTTGAAAAATCAGAAAATACCTGGTTTTACTTGTCTAATTTGTAAGTTGCATAAGACACTGGTTTTTGGTCTAGACATTGCTCCTATATCCATGCTGGCTATATAAGTTTTCCAGGAATACCTTCTTTATGTCTTTCATATTGTTCCTAGCATTCTTCTCAAAGTAAGAATATCTTTGCAGTCATTTCTGCTGCCTTTTTCAGTATGAGCAGGGAACCAGCAGAAAATCTAGTAGGGTGGAGAGGGAGAATCAGGACACTTGGACTGCAAGTCCTCTTGCAATTATTCTCTGTCACTGTACCATCATGTCTGTAATTAGTGGTGCGTTTGATGGCAGTAAGATCATGGCTCACAGTTTTATGCAGCACTACTGAACATTTTGCAGACCGCATCTCAGTGCTGATCACTGGGCAGAGGCCACTTCTCCACCACTTTTGTCCTTAGTGCAGTATTTTTGGCAAGGCAAAAAGGAGGACAGAGCAGGCATACATCGTGCCCACTGCCACTGGTGCTCTACAGCTGTTATGTGCTCGTCCTGCCTTACTGTAACTGTACAGGCAGTGCAGGATTTGGCCAAGTGGAGCAATGAAATATCTTCAGTCTAGATATCCAACCCCAAGAATCTAAAGAAGGAAGAGGGTAGAGAAGAAAAAATTAAAGGTAACAGCAGTCACATCCAGTGAGTTACCGTCACTTTGCAGCACAGCCGTCCCACCTCACCACGTCCTGCTGTCATGGTGTCTTTCCCTTTTGCAGAAGGCAGGCAGCGTTCACGATGGCTGCACGTGTGTCTTCTCTTTTTGCCTCATCCAATAAAAGCTGCTTTAGCCAGGACTGTGTACACCCGAACCCGTAGCCTGTGCATTCATGTCATTGTTGGACACAAGCCCAAATCTCGTTGTTTAAGACCAGAGGCATCACTGCTACCAGCTGAGCATTTATGTCTGTAGAGTAATAAGAATTAAAGTCAAGATAAAAATGAAAACAGCCCCTTTTCTCAGGCAAGCTTTACCTAAATATCAAATACTGCGTACCAGGAGCAGTTCCAAAACATTATTTGTGATCCTGATCTAGCCTAGGGACAAGAATATTACTTACACAGACTGCAGCAGCACTGCACATAACTTTTATGAGAAGCTATCCTGCCAATTACTGCAACTTGAAACATAGGTTTGCACACTGAATATGTGGATTAGGGAGAGATTTTTGTTTGTTTGTTTTGGGGTTTTTTAGTGTTTGGAATGTTGGAGGCTTGGTTTCCATTTGCATGTGTGTGTCTATAGAATACACTCCTAATGGAGCCCTTTGAATTGCTTTGAGTGGTTAGACCAAGTGTGGATTACATTCTTCTGGAAAATAACACTTATGTATAGAGTGCACTTCAAATAATGAAAAAAAGAAATGGTCTAATGGCTGTATCTACCTTAAGCACTTTTGTAGCTCTCAGCCTAATATCTGGTTACCTCGCAAATGGGAATTCTTCAACACACCATGCTTTCATTAAAAAGAAAGATGATTTGTTGAATCCACATGTTCTTTGTGGAAGGGATCAACTCGGACAAAACCTTTGTTGGAACAATTTCACGTGCATAGCTAACAAGGGATTACCAGAGTAGCCCGGGTCGATAGTGATCTCTTGCAATTGACCTCAGGTTCCTATCAGAAAGATATAACTTCAGAAGACGATTGGCTGAAGTTCCACAGCGACGGCTGCGTCAAACCCAACGTCCTATGCCATATAAAAGAGATCCTTAGATTTCAGCCTTAATTACTCAAGAATAAATATTGGACAATATCTAAATCTCGTGCAATTCTAATCTGACTGTTCTTATGACAAAATGGACCAGGTCTTTCTCTGATTCAAACCTGCGTTTGAGCAGTCAGCAAAGCTAAAAATGAGCTGAGTAAGTTCTGTCAGTGTTGGAAGGTATGTTGTTGCACACCTCTGAGAAAAGAATGCTGCATGATAAATAGTTCCTGAGAATATATATATATATATATTTAAAAAAAAAGGTGTTTAACTCAATCTAATCTTGTGAAAAAGCAACAGTTGATGACAGCCAGCCAGTCAGGGCACATTGCAGATGGTGTTTTTCATGGCTGTAATCTAATGTCATAGCTTTTGCAGAAGTGGAATTAAAAATCTTCAATTCTTTGTGGTGAAGACAGACAGATGCTTTCCTGCTTTAATTCCTGAGTGGCCATAACATGTTCGTTGACATTTCAACTTGATGTTTTAATTGGCTTATTTGAATAAAACTCAGACAGGTTATGTTGCTCAGTTTTATTTTGTGTCTCCCAGCCCAGCAGCCAACAAAAAGAAGACAGCGGGACAAGGAGGGGCAGTGACTTTTCACCTCTCTGATTCTCTCTGTGTTTTGTTTAGCTCTTAATGTATTTAAATTCATGCCTTGTTAAATTAGAACTGTGTCCTGGAGGGACTGAAGTCAGCCACTGCAGTCCAAAAAGAAGGTGCCCAACATTCCTCTCAATTGTCCAGAACTTTTTTTAAAGTATTTTTTAAATTATCAATTTTTTTTTTTTTCCCTGTGCAGCTCTAAGAATGTTCACATAATGAACCTCATAGTCCATCTTAGGGGTGTGCTACAACCCTGGAACCAGAGGAGGTGGTTCCTTATTTTTTCCAAACTGGGGTGGACCACCCCTCCCCATTCCCACCGTCTAAAGGAGAAGGGCAAAAGCTTCTCTAGAAACCATGCACTGCGTTTCTGTGTCTGCAGCAGCGACACTTTCTAAAGGCTCAGGGACTGTTTGAATACCACTTGAACCCATCAGGGAAGTGAAACTCTCAAGCCAAGAGCACTGTGACCTTGCTAACCTGGATGCCTGTGGAAATCAGTCCAGCTCTGGGTGATTATCGTTCCTTGCCAGAAGGATGAAGGGTCAAAGAGGGCTGGACAGAGTGAGAGGGGAAGAGAAAGACAAGGAAAGCAAATGGTTAGCATGTAGGTTGATCTAGCTGGTGTTTCTCATGTAAGACTTGTTTAGGACCTGCCTACAAACTGCTATCCACCTCTGAATACTAAAAAAATTTAGCCATGCCAGAAGCCTCACTCATTAGTCTGGTGAATACCTTATGGCAAAATTGCGCCAGCATCAGTGTCAGTTATTTTTTCCCCATTTATTTTTTCTCTTAAGGTATACCTCTGTACAAATTTGGGTTGCATTTTTCTCTCTCTGTACATAAATATAGACCATAAAAGGGTACGCAGTTTCTGTCTTTGCTCACTTAGGTGAGCAGATAAAGCTGAAGATCAGTATCTGCAAAACCATTGCAACTTCCAAATATTCTCGATAGCTGTAACTGTGTATGTGTGCGTGAGCAGACACGCATGTGTTACAGCTTACGGTATTTAGTCTTTGAGAAAATGACAGGGAGAACATGAGGGGTGCTTGGTGTATCTCAGGTGCCACCGATGAAGGGCAGTCGGAGTGGGAAGTGAGTTCGCTCGTCCCAGGTTAGTGCTTGAGGTGCAAACTCACAGCACAAAGCCGCCACAGACCATTAGCAGAGCTGGGCATCCATCTCTGTCAGGGGGAAGGTCAGGGCTCAGTTAGCATGGAATCTGAATTACCTTCACCCTGGAGAAACAGGCGCTCTCGGGTGGGATGGAGGTCACTGCCAGGGCAGCATCAGAGAAGCCCCAGCATGGAGTGCTGCCTTCCAAAAGGGGATTTCAGCTTCACCTTCAACAGTGTCTTTGCAACTGTACAAACTCCATGAGTTTGTCCCTTTCCTGGAAACTCTCAGAGTAGAGCTGTCCTGTTGCCCCACTCCCAGACCTTCCTGTTCCTGCCATCCCTTTGCACTCCACGTGGCTGTTCACTCTGCCTGAAAACTCACATCAGATTCCAGAAATAATCCAGCAATATGAAATTGTTGTCTTGTCTCTCTGCAGTAAGGAATGCCTTGACTACTGCTAGCATTGTTTTGATATACAGGTAACTTTGCTGAAAAAAAAGTTAATCAAAGGAAAACCGGCAAAACTTGAGGAGAACCAAAACCTGTGGTTTGCAAATCCTGTGGAGCAAAATCCTGAGCAGCTGTCATTTGTCATATTTCCATCAGAAGCAGTTCTTTGATGATTAGTCAACCTAAATTCAGAAACTGGACATAATGGTACAAGAATGAGGAAAAAAAATCAATGTGATCCGTGATCCTCAGATGTTTCCTATGGAATAGGGGCAAGTCCATATGAAATGAGTCCTTCCTTCCCATCAATCAACCGTCAAACTAGATCATTTCAGGGTTCTAGTACTGAGTCTCTGGAATCCTAGAAGAAACTTCTTTTTAAAGTTGTAAAACAGGCAGCAGCAGACAGCTGAAGTAAAAGCACCTCCTTCCAAAGCAGCAGTCAGGATAAACTACACGTGAGCAAATTTATCAGCCCTGGATGTTACTTTGTGTTTTCACCTGGGAGTTTTCAAAGCCAAACTGCATCCCGGGCTGCCAACAGTGTTTAAGCCGATGTCGTTGCCTGAGGTCACCAGTGGCTGTCCCTGCCAGCCTGAGACCACCCTTTGCACGAGTGGTGTGGCAATGCAGTGAGTACCTTCTCTACAGCCTGCCTTTGGGAGGAATCCAACCTTGGGCAAAGACATCAGCTCTCAGAAAAACAAGTTGGTGCTTCTCACCATCCAGCTATCTGGTAAACTGAGTCCTTACCGCTTGAAGGAGGCTCTTCCCAGAATACATCCCTGGGTGTGGAAGGACTGGTAGTCCCTGGCCAGTGTTGGCGTTTGGAGGGATGAGCCGCATCATCTTGCTGCTATCTGCAGGTGCTTACGCTCGGCTGGGCTCTTGTCCAGAAAAATCTCCGCCCACGATTATTAAGAACTGCCCAAAGCCCAAGTAAAACAATATTTCTCATTTTATCTTTGGTTAAAATGATGCTAAGAAAGGAACATGAAGAAAAGCAGTGAAATTAAAAGGCTCCACAGGCTAAAATTTTTGATGAAATTTATTTTTGGATCAGCCTTATTTAGAAAGCCCTCCTCCCCTTGCGTTCAATTCAAAATTCACCCGGACTCATACAAATCCCATTGGCTTTGGTGAGAATGTTACATGTGTGCCGATGGACAGAATTTGAGCGTGTGTGCTGGTACTCAGCAAGAAAGAGACACATTTTGTTCACGTAGCAGAAAGGAAATTGTGCTTTACTGTATTGTTTACTCTTCCCAGTACTTTAATTTTCCCTTTGTTTAATATGTCAGCAGAAGCCATTTATCTTCTCTGATGATCAAATAAACTGGGTGGTAAAATAACGGATATGCAATTCACTGGGAGAAGGAAAACGGTATTATAAGGTAGACCAAAGGGATATAGTTTGGAAACCCTGTAATGTGTGATTTGCTACCTCACACTTGCCTCAGTGCCCAAGGGAAAATATTGTTTTTTCATACCCAGCAAAGATATGGGTTATCCTTTAGCAGCACTGCAGTGCAGGGGATTGCAGCTCTGAAAGACGATACTTGACTGCTTAAATGAGCCATATCTAATTCAAAGCGAGATCCTTTCTTAGTGAAGATAAGGGGTAATGAAGGTAGCAATCAGGATTAGGTTTTCCTGAGGCAAAAGTAGCTAATTAGGAAAGATGGGGTGAGGCTCAAATGGTGGGAGACTCGAGCATCAAGAGCAAAATGATGCTGCCTGACAAACAGAGAATTTTCTCAGTCCTCCATAGCCTCGATCCAAGGCCACCAAAGCCTTTGCATGAGCTTCAGGGGGATTTTCAGTGCAGAAGACCAGACTGAACTGCACTCCCAACAGGGCCCTGTAACTAACAGACTTCACTGCCAGTTCAACCCAGTGAGTAGTTACAACACAGCTTGAGGAACTGCCATTAGAAGACAGGAAGTTTTAGGCTATTGTTCCCACTGAATCGTTTTTTTGCAGGCAAAAGGCCAGGATTCACTTCCCTTACCTTTCCATCAACAGTCCGTGGGGCACAAATACTTATCAGGATTTTTCTGCTATGACATTCACTTAAATAGAAGGTCTCACTGTTCCCTATGAACTTGGAGCACGGGTTTGCGTCAGGATGTCCACCTGTCTGCTTCCTTTCATCATTTTTCCTAGGTTTGAGAGGAAAAAGGGGAATCCAATATCCATGTAAGTGGCACCTATTTAGTTACAAACATACAAGGAAAACATCACTTGCTCTTTTTAATCTGTTATTCAAATTTTTTAGTCCTGTGCCTGTCAGACATGCAGACTTTATGTAACACAATCAACAAGAAAACAGATAAATTAGAGTTGTTATTTAATACCTACTTTTTTGCAGCAAATTGCTAAATTAAAATTAATTAAGAAATCTTCTGTAAGTATCAAAGCTCCTTTAAAATACCTTCTTTTTCCTCTGATCTGAATTTTTTAGTTTGAAGATGGATTAACCAAATTAAGAACAGGAAAGTGTAACAGCATGACATGCCTTTGAGGACCAGCCTTAATTTTTCCAGCATATCTCATCTAACCACATGAATATTTTTTCCTGTGAAGTAGTATTTAAATATTTATTTTAACATGGTGAAGTACCTTCATATAAAGACACAAATAATTGTTTTAGTTGGCAAGCCAAAGGTCAAATAAAATACCTAAATGTGGTTCAGATATTGACATTTATTATTTTTTATGAGAGAAAATGTACCCTAAAAGAAGATCTCAAAATACTTGACTATTTTTGGGAGCAGACTGTGGGTAAAAATCCACCATTGCTATCCCAAATTTTTGAGAAGGAAAGGTAAAGTAGACCAGTACTCCTAAGCATATGTACATTTTTGTGCTAGATACAGACTTTTTAAAATTTTTTATAGGCTCAAAGATGGGTGAGGTTTCTCCTGGGTAGGGGCACATGACATTCTGCTTATATCAGTGTTACAATTGCAATGCCTGAAGCTTCAGTTTTTCACTAAATCACCATTATACTTTCAATTTAGAAAATCTGTCCTTCTGTATGAAATCTGGAATCTAACAGTGAGGCTGAGCTCCCATTGTCACCTCAGCCTTAGTGGTGCCATGCATGTGAGCATCTCTGCTATTTGTTGTTTTTTAAATGCTTCAGGAGGTTAAATATCTCAGAGTTCTACACCTAGACTAAAAACATACAGAAAGTTTAAAACAGCAGTGTAGGTAAATGCAGTCACCTGCATGCAGACACACACACACACACTCCGGGCACACCATTCCCTATGAAAACTGGGCTTCAAAGATGATGAGAAGAATCAAAGACAAAAATACCATCTTTGATTCCTACAGAAGGGCTCTAGCCAGGTTGTTTCCTCAGTGCAAGCCTTCAAGCTCCTTTCCAGGAACCGAAGTGAGACTTTTTTTTCTGGCATTCATAAAAAGCTGACTTTTTCATCCTTCTTTATTTGTTTCTTTGCGGCAGAAAAGGTAACATTGCTGTTGTACTATCAAGCCTTTCTGTTTTCATAGATTTTTTTTAAGTCCTTGCTGCCCTTTTTTTTTTCTAAATCAGTATTATTTAAAGGATCTGAAATATTTTTTGAGAAGTGCTGTGCAGTAAATCAAAAGGCAGTTGCACTGGACTTCCCAAATATTATCATGGCATCTGATGGATATTCATAGTTAGGAAAAGGCTTTGGTTCTCTTAGTTTCACATCTTGAATTTAATAAACATGACAAACTCAGCGAAAACATTTGTAGCAGAGCCTGAGTGTAATTGCCAAGCTCAGCTAGAAATAGGGTGTAATTGTTGCTCCAATCTCTGCTGAGTCTGTCTCAGATGTTCATGGCACAAGATCAGCTGGGCAAGAGGTGTTTTCCTCAGTGTTTCCCTTCATAAAATCACAAAAGCCTGCTTCCAACACTAAAGTTACTCCTTGGTGTTATGACGGAAACTGTTTATAGTTTCCTATCGTATATGGAGTCTGTAGGAGAAACCTGCTGCACAGACACGAAGCAGGGATGCAGAGCATACGGATGGGAGGAGGTGATGAGGTGACACTTCACTACAAAGAGCCAGGGGAGCACGTTTTCAGCAGTGAAGCTGCAGCTTTCTCACGCAGGCTCACCTGGACGGCACTGTAAAGCATCCTACACGGGAGCACTGGAGGAGGTGCAATTTTGGTTCCTGGCCTTCCACAATCCCCCAGGTGACCCTTCCACTTTAGCGTGGATCAGCACTCACTGACTCAAAAAATGGCACATTTCTGAAAACATAGTATTAAAAAAACCCCTTCCAGCACTATCATTACCTTGCTGAGAAAGGTGTAGATCGAAAGAATCACCTTTCAAAGTCTGAGCTGTGGCTCCAGTTTCCTGCACGTGGTTAAATCCTACTGTTGACTTTATGCTGGGCTGACTCCAGCAGCGTGGCAGCAAAGACTGCACGAAGGCAGTGTCCACGCCGAGACTTACATTTGCTTGCATGGGATGGAGCTGGCAGATAAGCCAGAAGACGGTGGTCAGACTGAACTGAACGCTGCAGCTTCGTTAACAGCCAAGAAGCCCGACCGAGCTGTCTCCACATGCTAAAACATTCTGCGTTTCAGAGTGCAGGAAGGAAAGCAATTTACAATGTTAATCCCACATAACTAGAGGTATTCCTAACGATGCCAGCCTGCCCAGGCACGTTAGAGAAATGTTTTCTCTCAGTACCGCCAGATTTATTGTCTATTCATCTCTCTTCTGAAGTGGAAGAGGGAACACTCAGTGACAACTTCTTTATCTGATGGACAGTAAATTTTATCACAACCATTTGTGTAAATTAGGAACTTTTTTTTTTTTAATAATCAAAGATGTCATGGTGGTGAAATCAGTTGCACAGGTGACACTGTCACTTAGGAGTATTCATTCATACTTACAAACACAAGCACATACAGGAGGATGGAGATAGTGTTGATGCAGGCTGGGAAGGCACTGTGCATAAATTGTAGCAGGCCCCAGGTGTTTATTAATACACATTGCAAAGATGATGTAGGTTAAATGGCCAAGATCTGCTCTGAAATAAATGATCTCTACCTGGTAGCATAGATTATGCCATCATCCTTTATCCCATAGATTATATTTATGTAATTAATTTTATTATACAATATATTTCATTTAATAATAAAGCTCTATTCTGGGAAGAAAAAAATAAACACCAGAAGGCAAAAACCCAAGCTACTTGCACGTTAGAGGCCACCGTTTGCTACTGGTAACAGTGTCTGACCTGGAACGCAAACGTGGTCTCCAGCGTGTCTGCTGCAATAGTGGGGCGGCAAGCAGAGAATGGGGGTCCAGGCAAGGGAAACGCCCTGTCCTGGCTGTGATTGATGGAGAAGTCGTTGACTTGGACTGCTTCTGCTCAGAGGGAGGCGGCAAATTGAGGAATTTGTCATAAAAAGTTGTGAAGCAGGACATTAAATCAGACATTGGGTTAAAATACACAACAACAACAAAAGTTAATTTGTTTTCATCTGCTGGTTACATTCCAAAAGGTGAAGTTTGTTTTTTCCTCTTGAACTAGCTTTAGAGAGGAGATACGCACCATATGCCACCAGTTGGTCTTACATACAGAGCTGAAGCAAGATGTTTGCCAGAGGTCTGAACTCTGGCGAGCATGGCCTTTCTCTCCCAACTTCCATTTCCAGCTGTTTATTTGAATGTGACGCTCAGGCTGGTGAAAACGTGCTGGATTAACAGGCCTTAAAAATTAAAGGCTATTGATCCAGGCAGCAGGTAAAGCAGGGGCAGCTGTCTCTCTGGCACCCTAAGATGGTAAATATTTGGAGGCCAGCGGGTGACTGTGGTTTCTACCAGAGCTGAGGGTTCGCCTGGCTTTTGTTGTAAGAATTCACACTCTACCGTAGACATGCCTATGTAAGAAAGGTGGCAAAATATTTCCATGTTTGGAGATTTGTGCATGTCAAGGGCAGAGGGAGCAGGGGGTTAATGTAGTTGAGCCTGTGACACACACGTACAACAATTTAACCCCTTGGCTTCTACAGTAAATGGGTTTGTTCTGTCTCTGGCAGTAGAACACTGAATCCACAAATCCATCCCTGCGTGCTGTAAAACCATCCACCGGTTTTAGACTCCGGGGGTCTGCAACACCTTTACGAGTTCAGAAGCCCCGGGGATGTGGTTCCTCCGCTGTGGTGGGGATGCGGTCTAACTCGTCAAAGGCGGACTGCTCGAAGAGGGAGCCAAATCTAATCAGGACAATAATGCAAAGCATAGCATGGGCTTGTGCAGCAAGGCTGGGTCTGTCACTCTCAATTAGTCCATCTGTACGATTGCTTAACTGCCCCTTTACTGCTTTGTGTTTTCTAGTATGTCCCGGTCTTAATTCCACCAATAGACAGAAAACTTCCTATCATGCCAGTCACAGAGACAATTACATAAGAAACTGGGGGTGGGGGGGTGGGTTTGTTGTTCTCACCCCCCCCCCCCCCCCCCCCCCCCTTTATTTCAGTTTAAAGAAACAAAGAGGCCCATTCATTCAATTTGCAGCTGAGTCTCTCAGGTTATGTAAATTGTTAAATCACCCATGCCCTTTCTTTTTAGCCATACTGCAAGCAGTGAATTTCCATACCCAGCTTAAACTTCACAATTGATCTAGCCCGACAAACACGGGGAGCAAGATGGATCAAGAGTTTCATCTTTTTTGCTTCCTTTCTCCTGGTTAACCAATGTGTTATACTTCCATGGAGAATAATAGAAAGAAATCAGAAGTCTTTCATGAAAAACTAAGTGGAAGAAAATCTTGCAGTATAATTAGGAGATGCCTGTGGACTTCATCTGAGCTTTATTCATTTCCATCAAGGCATAATTTAGAGCAGAAGCACAGCCAAGCTTCCATTTTTACTCTCTTGATTTTTTTAAAACAAAATTACTATTTTTACCTCACAGTTTAAATTAAGTAGAAATTCCTTGAGAAAACTGCTGCTTCTGCTAAATTATTGATGGCTAGTGATTTATTAACATTGGTGTAGGATTTCTCTGGAGCAGGAAATTGTAGCAATATTCAGGTTCGTCTTGATCAATTAATGACGCATGTTAATAGGAGTGTTTTGTTTTCCTTTGCACACATCTCAGTTTCCCTGTACCTTTCTACGGTTCAGTTTCAAAAAGGAAAAGAACATTATAAAACCTGGCCAAGGCTTGGCCACCTGGGACACTTACACTTAGCTTTTGGCCAGCACACGTCACTTTTTGCAAAGGATCGGCAGGCTCTCCCATCCTTGCAGCAAACCAACACCATGGTCCTCTGCGTGGCTGACCCTCCTGGAGACCCAGCTCCTTGCTTTCCAAGAAGACGGCCAAGTGGCTCTGCTATGAGACCCCTCTTCAGGAAAGCATATACATCTAATTTGGTGATTAAAAGAACATTTCATACAGCACAGCGCTGCCACACGTTTCGCTTCTACTGGCTTTACACAGATGTTCTTCTGGTTAAGAAAAAGGTGTCAGCCTGCATACACTGATGACAGAGACAATAACTAAACAATAAGAAGCAAGGTGCAGAGCTGGGCAGAAACTGGTGGTAAACTTACAAATACAAAGACTAAAAAGCAAAGTAGAAAGATTCCCATCAGCACCCAAATGGCTTTTACCTCTGGCAGAACAGGAGCACGAAGCCTGAATGTGTTAAAACAAGGACTCTGGCACTGCATACTCTGGGTGGGCTGGAAATGTCTGGTATCCATTAGAGCCCAACATTCTGCCGAACCAAGAGATTAATTCTCTTGCAGGAACCTGGGCAAACCAATAGCAGCAGAAAGTTAATCAAGCACTGATCCTCGCAATCCACTTAATCACAGCCAGCTGCTACTTAAAGCCTAAGAAGAGCAACATCCCCAAGGCAGCCCTTTTGGAGGAGGGGAGAAGCAATTCAGAGAGAGTACTCTGGCTGAGAGAAGGGTATTAAAAAGTTAATAAAATAAAAGTTAATTCCCTCAATCAAGAAGGTAGAGAATAGTTCTGGGAAGTTCTAAAGCTTCCAATATTAATTTCTTCCCACCTTCCCAGCTGCTTATCCCTGGAAGGCATTTGATTTGTACTAAAATATTTGCTCATAACCCAAGTTTCCTCCTGGAGTGTACACAGACTGTGCAATGCCTGAGACTTGGCTGTGTGTTTTTTTTCCCCTCTTTCCTTCCAAGTGTCTCTAAAATCTTAAAAACACTGACCACGCCAATGCAGTTTACATTGGCTGGATAATCTTGTCTTTTTTTTTTTTTTTTTTTGAGGTGTGTATGGTCTCCTGGCCATGTCATCCTCTTAATATAAAATTCTGCCTGTTTTAACAAATGTGTTATTCCCCATTTGAACTTTATTGGACTGGAACATTTTGAGGGGTTCTGACAGGATTTTAGGTGTTTAAACTTCCATATAGGAAATCCCTAAGTACATCATAGAGGCCTCTTTGCAAAACACTTGAACACTTCATGTGATGTAGGAAAATGCTTTTCTTCCTGAATTCTCATTCGGGAGTCTGAGATACTGATGGATTAAATCACTTGATAAAATTACCTGGGGTGGCTGTAGCAGAGTTAAGATTTAAATCCAGCCTGTTGTTATTAAACAGATGGCCATCTCTAAGTACTGGGTGAAGCCAAGGCAAGGATGAAGCCTTACCTCCCAGTCAATGGTCACCACATCTAGCTGTGGTCTTAAGAGAGGATTTTATGGTCTAAGCTCATGGAAGGTCATTTAATCAAGAAAGCTGCATTAAGATTTTGGTTGGGTTGCACAGGAATTTAGGAAGCCAAAGCACTGAAACCAGTGGTTAGGAACAATCATCTACCCTATTATTAGGATCTGATCTTGAGTGATGTGACTGCAGTAGAGTAAAATAGGTGAAGGCTCTTGGCAGGGGTAAGGCTGGCTTGTCCAGAAGCTGACACGTTACAGGACATGTGCACAGTCCTGCATTAACACGAGCTCTCACACCAGAAGCAGTTGGCGTCCCTCTGTCCTGGAGGACACGTGTGGGCAGCTGATGGTGTTGGCAGGAACATCAACACTGGCAGGGTCCCCATTGGGAATGGTCACAGCGGGGCTGCGCTATCTCCAGGCTCTCCATGTGGATGGAAACCCTGGTGCAGTGTGGCAAAGCCCAGGGCAAATTTCCCACGTAGTTAAGATATTTTGAAAACAAACCTTCACTTTGTTCACCACTTTAACTGGAGTTTGATGTAAGCAAGTTGTTTTTCCAGAGAAAGAAAGTTGTCATCTAAAGCAGCTCCATTTAGTTTCACTGGACTCTTTCTTTTTCATAAATCTGCACAACATTTTTAAAATGCAAAGTATTGGTCAGCAGTTTCGTATTGCTGGTTATTATCTTTGCCATGGCAAACACATTCCATAAAACTTTCCCCAATAGTTAGTTTTCTGAAAAGTTTGCCACCAAAGAAATATTCCTGCATATTAAAGAAGCAGCATATTGGACGTACCACAGACTTTCGCTTCTTTTTCTTAGAACAGGAAATGTCAAAATTTTAAACAAATACTAATGTTTACACACACACATGTGCATTCTCAAGGTACCAAGATAGCCAAACCCCCCCTGGTGATCCATCAGCATTCTTTTAAAAAGTCACGGTTCTTTTGAAGGTATACGGTTCACCTTATAAAAATCAGTTGGGCTGTATTTGTGTTCTATTTTAAAGATGTTTACATAATTTCAAAAGTTTTTGGTAGGCCATCAGCAAACATTCCCACTCTTCTCTTGGCAAAACAACTTAACTAGAACAGTCTTTGGGAGGTTCCACTAATTTCTGTAATTTTCTATAATATAGCTTGACTGACCTTTGAAAATTAATGTGGATGGAATTTTCCATGTGGCTGAAAGAATATCTATTTGAAGTGGGGACTTTCCATTTATTGCTTTGTGTTTACCAACTTCTGTCTAATAAGTGTATTTTCAAATGAATTAGTACAATAGCCACTGGTTACATTCCTCCCTTCCCCAGCTGTGTGCATTGCAGCAGTTCTGCAGTACAGATGTGCTGAACATCTCCCGCGAGCTCGCCCCCCTGGGTGCTCATTTCCAGTGGCTAGACATCATGAGTGACAGCATGGTGAAAAGCCAGCCTGGATTTCTGGGGAGAAGTTCTCTCATCAGTCACCAGTCACCAGGATCCCCCCAGTCATTAAAAGCCAAATGGAAGAGAACGGTTTCAAGCAGCTGAATACATTTTTCATACATCATTAATGAGATGATTTAAGTTGAGGAACATTAAGGAGATCGAGTGATGCTCTGGAGAGACCTCGAACATTAATGGATGCAGCTTAATTCAAAACTCCCTTTCTAAGGCCATTTAAAAAGTGATTTATTATCATCACACACCTGAAAATGTCTGCAAGGCATTGCATTCCTGCAGCCAGATTCAGAAAAGCCATTAAGCACATGCTCAAATGAACTCATTAGCCCAGCACTGCCTAACTCTGTGAGCAGGGGAATCATGAACAAATCACCTATGCTATTTTAAACCCAGTTGTGTTTTCTGGAGCAATTCTCCCTCCAGTCTTCACGTTATCCATCTCCACCTTCCATCTTCTTGCGTATACCCCTGCAACAACTGGTGACCAACTCCAACCCAAAGTGACCGTTGCTAGATCGGGAAGGTGTGCAGACCAATTTAAAAATAATCTTTGCTAGTATCACTAAATTAAATAATGGTTGTTAGACTCGGTTATCGCAGAGCACTAACTTGTTGGAGAATGTAGGAGGCCAGAGTCCATAGCACGGGGTGTACAACCTGCTGTAGGTGGGATCTGGTGGGCAATCACAGTCAGAGAACTTTTCTAACAGAGAGGAAAGCTCCCGGCAATAGGTTTTCACTCCACCTGGACATGGAGGAGAGGTAGCAGAGGCAACTTGCACTTACATGGTCAACACCAGCTCTGCCAAGCCCCTGCTCCCGTGCATGACTGGTGCTCAGTGACAGAGGAAGCACTGGGTCGGACCTCTGGAAATCCCACTGTGCTGCCCTGAGTGCTTGGCTGGGGAGGAGGGGGGGCAACCCCGGCCCTCGCGGGGATGACATAGCTCCGCAGTGTGAAAGCTCCGTTAGATCAGATGGAAAAGTTTAACACTACCCCTGCATGGTTTTGGTGCATGAAGAATGGAAAAAAACTGAAGAACATCCTTAAAATGTAAAACATCTTGGTCTTTTAATAATCCCATGCGGTATGTTTTCACTTTAGCAATAATTGTATTTTCTTTTTGCGTATTTTATTTAACAACATTTCAGGGCCCAGCTAATCTGTTCCATCTGTTGAGGGAGCGAACAATGTGCTGAGCACAGAAACAACTGCCTTTATCAGGCTGTGGCAGTTTGCAGAAGCAATCTAACACCCTGAGTAATTCCCCGGGAGGAACTGCCGTCTCACCTACTGTAGACACTGCTGCCTCTGCTGCCATCAGTAACCACGCTGCAGGTGTTAGGAAGGTTCAGAAGAAACTTACTGTTGAAATGTATCCGTGTAACAGTAATTGCAGGGGGATAGATGAATGTCTGACCAGAAAAAAAAAAATAAAAAAAAAATGCAGTGTTTCTAAAGCTGACGTGAAGGCTGGTGCGCTAGCACAAGCCAGCACAATACTTTATATACAATTTTTACATCAAACAAGCTATCCTGACCAGATTAAGAGGTGTGACTGTTAACATTCAATTGTCATGCTTTAACATCTTCATCAGCCCATCTGCGGTGTGATGCTGGACAGGGAAAGACAGAAAAACCCTCTGCACTATTCCACTCTCTGATTCATCTCAAAGTAACACTCTGCGGCAAGATCCTTCTTGGCTACCTCTACCTTGTAAAATGAAACGTGTCCGAGCATTCCTTCCCTCTGCAGCCCACGGGAAGGGATGGTCAGGTGTAGCACAGGTTGGATGCATGTTTGGAGGGGCTGGATGCTCCCAGGCAGGTGTTGCTCCCAGGCAGAGGGGCTGCAGTGCCCAGCTGAGCCCACCCGGCCGCCCAGCAAGCCCCTGCAAGGGGTGCTCTGGCTGTTCTGCAGTGTCAGTGACACAAAGCAGCTGTCAACTAACCCATTCAATTAGCCTAAAAGCTGCTTTCTGTTTCCCAAGTGGTGCAAACCCGTGCAGGTGTAGGCGTGAGCCTGGCTGCAATAAGCACATTCCCCTCAATAGAAAAGGTAAAAGCCACTGATGAAATGCAGCGCTTTCTGGAAAGGATCATCCCCCCCGCTGTTTACTGTGCAGTGACACAAAGGCTTAGCACAAATATGTGGAGATAAAATCTGGGAGGGTGAGAGCCAGACAAACAGGAAAGATGTAGTTGCCCCAGCTGAGGTTTGGTCGGGGTGGTGACTGCGGGAAGGCTCCGGCAGACAATGATGCAAAACTGAACCTGGGCTATTGTATACCTTAGGAGACTCTGGGGATGGAAAATGAGCAGAAAAATCAAAGATTTACAGGACAAAAGAGGTAACTCTTATTGTAGGAACTGGATTTTCAGGCATCCAACGGCTTGAGTACATGTAGCAGAGAGGATTATTGCAGCAAGCCCGAGGAGGGGGGTATCATGGAAGATGCTGTTGAGGCAATCATGTTTGGTATTATTTAATTCATGATATTGTTTGGCAGTTTGTTCCTGGAATATCACATCTACAGACACAGTATATAAATGTTGCTCTTCTCTTTCCCTGGCATGTCCAAAGGATCATGTTTGATTTCCTGTTCTTTACCATTTTTGCATAACTGCAGAAATCCCACGTTTCACATCAGAAGCAGCTTGAATAAAAAAATCGCCAGACCAAAAAGCAAACAACCACACTTGGAGGCCACATCTTCAGACACGGGCAAATTCCCGCTCTCTGCTGACACCCACAGTGCTGAGCACATTTATTTGAAGTGAGGACACACTGCATGGGGTGTAGTGTTTGTTTCTCCCCCAAAATCCTTTTTGATATTCCAGGGTGGACCATTTTGAAGGTGATGGAGTAGTGAGGAGGTGATATGGCCAAGGGCAGAAGGCATGCAAGAAACTCGGATAGACTGCAGCATAGGAAAGAGGAGGCCACCCCTCACCCCCAGATATACCCATCTGGCCTTGGGGAACTGTGCCCCTGCAGAACGGCTGTTAGTATCTCACATATACTGAGGCAGATCAAGTGGGATGCCAATTCCTCATACTTCTGGATAACTTTAATACAAAAGGAAAAAAGGGGAACTTGTGCAAGTGCAGGGGAGAAGTGTGGTTTTGTGTAACCAGCTCAACGAACTGATGAAAAACGTATTGCTGGGTATCCTCGAGACCATGACAAAATCCACCTACTCTGTCCCAACCCGGCCCCCCGAGAGAAGAAATTGATTTCATATCACATTTCACACTTCATTTATTCTGGGTCCCCCAGAGAAAGGCCCCCACACAATGACACAAAAGACATCAGTTTTATTTACTGCCCATCTACTTGTGTCTTTGTGTCCCGTTGAGTTGCAGGAAAGCAAACCAGTGTGGGAACCCAGAAGATTGAGATTGTTCAGTGAAGCTTGCCCAGTGGATGCAGGCACAGTAAATCATGCCTGACAGACTATTGTTGTGCGGGGGGCTTTTGTTTTGTTTTGTTTTTCTGGAGTGGTGTTGGTTTTTCCCTGGGATGGCTTTGTAGTCCTGAAGCAAGGGTGGGTGCTGGGGGGCTGGGAGAGGGGCACGGGAGGCATGTGCACTACAGCGTGGGGGGAAGCGTTGGCACTGGGCCCACTGCATGACAAAGTGCTTTGGATGTTCACATTCCCTCTTTTGTTTTCCTTTCTGATTATCCTCTAGCTCTAAATATGCTAATGAGTTTGGCATCTCCTTCAGCCTAACGCAGTAGGGCAAGAGCAGAGATAGCTCATGGGCTGCCAGCTACACCTCAAAACCTTCTCACTGGAGGATCTAAAAGCTCCTCCATCCCCATTCCCGTCCAGGAGCCCCTGAGGCTCTGTGCTAGGCTCCCCCACCCCTCATGCACACATCATTTAGGGCTAAGCTTGGACCTCATACTTCAACCATTGAAAGATCTGGGCTTGGTTTTCACTGCTGACTGATGTATCATCTCAGGAAGGAAAAGAATTACCCTAGAGAGTAATGCTCTAAGAAACCATCTGATATCCAGGAAGAGACAGTGTTTGTTGTATGCCAGGTCTTCCTGAAATTATACAATGACAACAGAGAATAAACAGCCTTCCCAAAGTAAATACACTCCTGCCATTAGGGCAGAAAGAGTACCCTGTAATATCATGAGAGCTGGTACACGTTTGTACCCTGCAGATCTCATTCAGCTTTGGGAATTGGTTCACATACACATCACGCCATTCGCTGTCACACAGAATTTCAAAAAGCAGACAGTTTTTAAAAAGTAAAACCAGCAGTTACATATGCTTATAATAAAATCATAATGCTTTAAAGAAAAACAAGTCAGGACAAACAAATATTATGAGGTCTTGCGCAGCAAAGTTCCAGGGGAGGATTCATCTTTAGAGGCTTAAAATGACTGTTTAGCAGCATTAAAAAACAGATTAGGGATTGGCCAACCACCAGTCAAAGCACAGAATGAGCACCATTAACAGGCTGAATAGAAGAAGCTAAATAAATGTTCCCTGCCTTTGTGGGATCATCATCTGTGACCATAAGTGCTGCACTAGTTGTTCTGGTGCTGAAGTAAAGGAATTTAGTACTGCCTTCCCATGGGAGATGGGTCCCAGCAGATGAGTGTGTGCAAGAGTGGCAGAAGGTGAGGGAAGGGTTAGTTTGATACTAGAAGAAGGTGGTCAGACAATGAAAAACACTGCCAGGAGAACCTGTAGGATTTCCATCCTTAGACATATTGAAAAAATCAACTGGATGTGACCCTGAGCCACATGATTTAGCTTTGTAGTTGCATCTGACTGACGATGGCTTTGCCGGAAGGAGTAGGTAGGTCAGATGGACCCCAGGCTGTCCAACAGCTCTATGGTGTCTCCATGTCTGACTGATGAGGTTTTGTATGTGGGTGCCAGGCTGTCTTTTTCTCACCTGTGAGCACTGAAATGAGGTTCACAAAATGGTTTTGCCAGGTCTCAATAGCTTCCATGTATCATCTTCCTGCAGATCATTTTAAAATCCTTGCTGAGTGTGAGGCATGAATGACTGGGCAGCAAAGCTTAATGCATATGATCAGAATTAGTCTGCTCCCCAGGCTGTGAACATAAATCCACAAGATAGAGCTGAATTCAACCCAAAATCCCAGATGAAAATTCCCCTGTGGTTTTTCGTAAACACTCAACTCCGGTTCTGCAGTTACAAACTGCACTGTCCTTTATGAAGGAACAGACCACAAACCCTACTTCCAGTCCACCTACGCTGACCTAGACAAGTTAGTCCTTGGCTTCCCATGTCCACAGAGCCTTCTCAATTCCTGATCTCCATCTAGATTAATCACACGTATATTCACCCCGCAGCAAAAGCTTTTCTTTTGCATTGCCAGACTCGTGAAACCAACCTCTTTCTACGAATGGGTTCTGTTTTCATGAATCAGCATTTCCCATCAGTAAACTTTGCATCTGAAATTCCCTGGCCATCCTGGACCAAACGGCTGATGGCAATAATTTGAGCAATCTTTTGGAGCCCAGGGGGAGGGATGCCTGCTTGAGTCAGCGGCTTGCATATTTTCCTCCCCAGCCAGGACAATTCGGCAGCGACGCTTAACGAAGAGTGCCCAGCACACACAGCCCACTGCAGCTGTCATCTACTGTCACTTCTTTTTATTCTTTCAAGTAAAGGCAAACCCTTTAGAGCAGTGAAAATGCTGCAGATTTAGAAACAATTGTTATGAGGTAATGCCTGGAAACACACTTACAGAGCAGGATTCCGCCTTGAAGTATTCGTTCAAGTGAAAAAGCCTCGCTGACAATACCTTGCTTAGCTGTTGGTCCAACACACGTGATCCTACAAAACTGCAAGGTGCCAGAAATGCCACTTAGGAAACCCTGTTGTCTTTTTGGCCTGAAAGGAAAGGGGCTGCCACTTGAAGCGTGGGCAGAAGCAATGCACCACAGATCAGTTGAGCACACCTTTTGCAATGCCTTCTTAAGTTTGAAGAGTTCCAGGTCTTGGCTTGCTTTTTCTCTGCACAATCTTCATCTGTATCCCATCTGATAGGGATTTTTCTTGCCTGCCTCCTTGGCTTGGATCTCTTCATTTCAGCTGTGTGTCCTTCCTCTAGGCCCAATGCCAAAGTCACAGATGTGCAAGATGGAAGAGGAAGACCAGGACGTGGAGAAGCTTGTGCTTGAATTTATCAACAAGCACTTGACATCCCCATGGTGCTGTTTATTTCACTAAATTCCCACCTGTGCACTGGAGACTTAGCCAAGCCCAGCTGGGAGTAAGGCCAAAGGCTGAGGAGAGCTGTGTAGGCTCTTACACCTTTCAAGAGCCCCCTGTAACTGCAGCTTGAGACAAAGCAATGCATTCTTTCCTTTTCTTATTATTTTCTGATCTTCTGCATGAGACAGTGACAAGGTGTTTGAAGCTGATGTGTAGTAGAAGGGGTATGTGTCTGTTCAATAAACCGAGGAAGCTAGAGAGAGACTAGGGGATGAAGAACCTTAAAAGGAAGACCAAAATGATAAAGCTTTGATAGCACGGAGCTGCTTTTTCACATGGCATTCTGCATCCTCCTGGGGCTTGTATCATGGCCCTGTTCCAATGTCAGATCACGTCTGGGTCTGAAGATCTTATCTCTCAGGGGTGAAACTGAGCAAATATTTAGATACATGAAACGCACATGAAGAGCTAAATAAACTGCTGATTTTCAGCTGTTGATAGCTGGAGTTTCTGCAGATGTCAAAACAATCCACCTGTGTCCTTTCCAAAGCAGGTCATGTTTAGGATTTCTTATTTTCAGGATGGGAAAGAAAGTAACAGATCGCATAGCAAGCTGGTATCAGTAAAAAGAAACCTAAATTTTCTTTGTCTTCAATAGCAAGAATTCTCCTTCTGGACAACCTCTGGTACAGTCTGCCTCATGAAGTCTTTTTTGTAACGTATCACCAAGCCTAAGGAGATACCCCACATTTTCCTTTCTCAAGAAAATGTTTGTTAGCTGCAAAAGGCCAAGCCCTAACGAATAGCACCTAGGCTCTAATGGTCATTAACAGACATGTTATACAGTTATGGTAGCAGAATGTAAAGTAATTTCATTAAATAAGTTTACATGGGTTCCCCCCGCCCCACCTTGAATTTTTCATTCATTTCCAGAAGTATGACAAACACATAATGGATGTTCCAGTACCCGTGTACCTAGGGGTGTTGGCTGTGTTTATTATAACAGAAAAGCCATCAGTTCTTGGTATGTCCTTTTACAGTTACTGATGATAAACGTTGCCTGTAGGAAGCAGCATAAAGGACGTTTTCTTGAGTAATATCAGTGAAGAAGAAAGTAATGTGTTGGAATAAATTAAAGACAAAGAGAGGAAGGCAGTGAAGTGGCTCACTGCCTGTGTCGTTGATAGGGGCTGTCCAAAACATTTCAAACCTTCTCCTTTCTTGAAAAAAAAAAAAAAAAATCTGAGTTTCAATCAGCTGAAATTGTTTATGGTTATCTGTGGACAATATCTGCTTTCCTTTCCACTCTTTTTCCTGCTTTTCAAAACTAATAAATAAGTTAAAACCATTCACAGTCTGCTTATTAGTTCTATTTTCAGCGGCAACAAGACCTGTAGCTCTGTGACAACATACCAATGATTTCTTAGGGAAAATATAAAAAGGAAAGGCAAGATATTCTGACCATCCTTGGCATGAGCTAGCATATAGACCATGCTCAGATTCTTGCTGTGGGAACAACAGCCCTGGACAAGCCATATCTGTCTGCAGCCATCAGTGTCCTCCTTGTCAAAACAAATGTGTTTATCTCTTCTGCAAATGCTTTGAAACATGCTGTAGTAGAAGTTTTATACACAAGACTGAAAGCCCACAAATCTAATCACTTACATGTTTTACTGGAACAGAAAGACAGGAAAATATACATCAAAAAACCAACCTTTTGTTGAGCTGGGCTTTTTGAGGGGGAGCAAAACAAAGCATTTGGTAGCAATTAATATGCCCCCTACATTTGCAGTTTTAATTCCTGTGCAGATGCGTAGTGTTGTTATTCTAATAACTTCCTGTGGTGCTCCCTTTTTCTGTAAACCTCAACGCCAATTAAAATGTGATCCATCACCAAATGCTTCCGAAACAAAGGGGAATGTCCAACTTTCTGATACAGCCATGAAAAATCCCAGTCAGTCAAAAGAAGACCCAGGAAAAAAGCAAGCATTCAGGTCTTCCCATTTCTGTAAGAAAGAGTGGAAGAAAATGTTCTTTTGTGTAAGTCTTGTAATAGAAACAGACTGAGGGATTTAGACTATATTAGGAGAGACCAGCCAGACTTCCACTCAGCAAAAAGGTTGATTAATAAATGCATCGAGCTTCTTGTGCTGAAATGACAATGTCTGGATATTCACCCTCTGGGGGAAACGTCAGGGATTGGATGGTACAAGCAGATGTATCTATGGTTTCGCAAATAGCTGAAGCCAGCTTTCAGGCAGCAGCAAGTGAATGCCTTCCCTTCTTTGTCTGCAGCGAGGAGAGGCAATGTTGTAATTGTGCAGAGATACACAATTGTGCCGCCAATAGAGACCCCAAGCCTTACAGTAAATAAAAGGTGGGCAGCTCGTTGGTGGTTCACCAGCTTATTAAAAAGGGCTGATTTGCTTTTTCTTTCCACCCTGAATGATACAGGCTCCTCTGTAATGCAAATCAGCATCAAACAGAGGGCCTGAGCACTCCTGTTTGTATGCAGGACACGACTTCCCCACCGAGGTTGGTTTTTTCATGGTTCACGTTTCCAGGCAGAATCCCAACACATGCAACAGTCAACATTAAGCAGGACTTACTCGACAGGCCTATCCCTCCTAGGGGAACGGCTTCTCCTGGGAAATGCTGAGACTTTACTCACCATCTCTGCTGCTCTCAGACCAGCGAGTCATCATCTGGTGACAAATACTCAGTATCTTGAGATTCTTGACGTCCTCCAGGTACTCTCTGGCTGCTGCATCAGTGCTGTAGCTGTATAGTGTGGGGTTTCCTCAGGTTCAGCTTTAAGATGTATCAGCTGTAAAAATATTTTACTGATTTTCTGAGAGGATTCTCAGCAGTTGTGGAGATCACTGTAGAGAGAGCTCTCTCTATCACTAGTGAAGACAAGCCTGCAGAAGACTTTGTGCTCCCAACTGCCTGTACTCCATCAAATTTAGTTGCATGTAGAGAGAATACAGAGATGCATGGGATAGATTTGGGGTACATGTTTTTTCAGGACTAGAAAAATCGGTGCTTGTCTCTAAAATGAAAGATAAGCTGTCACATTCCAAAGGGACCATGTTCTCATTCACATCCAAGATTTCTAGCTTATTCCTGAGACCTTAAATCAGGTGTTATGACAGAGTGAACATCTCCCATTCGTATATCTGCTGACTACATGCTCTGCCCCCCAATTCAGAGACAGGAGTATAATAAAGAGAGGGAAATGTTTCACCTTTCTCAGCATCAAAATAAAAAGATGCCACAGCCAATTTGCAATGGACCAGACACATATGTCCTCCCAGAGTTCAGTCAGGAGGGGAGAGGAGGGGCTGCAGGATGGTTGGTGGTTTATTTATTTATAACCTCTCCAAGCAAGAATGCTTGCCAAGTCTATTTACAAAGTTCAGCCTGGGGATCGTGAGAATTGCAGCTCGCACGCAGCTCGCAGTCCGGTGCTGAGCGCTCGCCCTACCACAGATGTGTGCTTCTTCCTTCTGCTCTGCGCTGGACCTTTAGTCCTGCTTTGGGGGAGGAGAAGCATAGTTGAGGAGGACACAGGAAAACATACTAGAAAAAATACGTGCTAGTAAAAGTATACTAAAAACATCATCTCTTTGCTGTTACCTGTCATTCTGACTCTGTTATGATGATCTATTTCTTTAAGTGTTTCTTCATGTGTGAATGTTCATATAACATACATATTTGAATAGTGAACAGAGCCATGAGCTGGGATGTAGATTAACATCTTGCCTGAAAAGCACCCGTTTTCTGGCCAGGATACCTGTTTCCATGTTTCACTGTCATATTGCTGGCATCAAATTGTAGTTCATGAACCAGATATGGAAGCAACATAAAATGATGCAGCTCTGAGGACCTCACAAGAAATACACCACTTAATCCTATTTTTAGATCTGTCAGCGTCATGCTCATTAGCTGGGTAGCCAGGAGTCTAAGAAGCCCAACCTATCTTTCATGAAAGTCTTTGAAATTAACAGCTTTATTGTAATGTAATCTAGCCACAAATTGTTGGGAGATGGAGCTTATGATCTGTTTGCAGGAAAAATAGTGTCTTTGTGATTTAAATGTAGTTTTTCTTGGGAAAGTTAATTTAGGAACAAGAATGGTATCCCATAACCATTCCAACCTGTTTGGGTATCTGCTATTCTTTTAGACCAGGTGTAGGTTTTGACTTGAGCTGGTTCATTGAGGTGGGTCCTGGGCTGTTTACCAAGGCTACAGACTGAAATCTCTGATGAGGGAAATCTTAAATGCATCAACACTCCGAAGTGTTCTCAGGAATTACTTAAGTGCCTAAATATGCGTGTGACGAAGATGACAGTGATGAAAGCAGAATTTAATGTTGATTTTCAAGATTATACTATTACTGAGGAGTACAGTATGACCATTACTCATTTATACCACTTTACATCTCTCGAGACATTTAGATTTCCTCTCAGCATATTACAGTAGTGAAGCTGAGTCCCTTCCCAGCAGAAATCAACCCTAAAATGCTGGTGCTCCCATCTACAGGGATGAGACCCACCTGACAGCACCCCTGACATTTACAGCATGACTTCAGCAGATGCATCACCATTTTTGAAGGGATGAGACAGGAGACAAATAGCAGTGGCACAAAGACAGGATGTTTAGTGATTTACTATCATTTTCCCTTCCTGGTCTCTTCTTCCTGTTGAATGCAACAGGTGCTGAGCACCTGTTTCCATTATTGGCTTGGGCAGAAAAACAAAATAATGCAAAATCAGAAACAGCAACTCCCAGATCTGATACACTCAGCAACAAGTTGTAGAACAGACTTCAGGGAGAAATAAGTTATTCCACTCTGTCCAAGTAGTTGTTTTTTTGAAAAGACACATCTGACAATGCCTACACTACCTATATCACCCACAAGGGGTTAAATTAATCAAACTTCATCTATATGATCATGGAAATGGCATTGTAACAACACAGTTCCATAGAGAGGACACTCCTCTTTCAACCTTCCATCAGACATCCTTGATCTAGACATCTATTCCTGTAACACAATTTTGGAGCAATACTAGTGTAATAGTTCTCAATCAGATCCATCTTCCACATTTTTATATTTCTATGTTCTGGTTGTAACAGATAAAACCCGATGGGTCTGGCCACCTTTATGAGTTATGCAGCATTTCTATGTACAGACAGAAACGGGAATTTCAATTCACCCACCCGCAATGCTTTTTACAGAAACATCATGTCAGATTCTCCCACGTCTGGTTTAGAAGATTTATTGTAGTGACAAATCCTGAACGCATTGCGTGGCTGCATGACCTGGAAGTGCATTCAGCAGAAGATGAAAAAAATTCTGGCAGTCTGTGTAATATTTTTTCTCTTGCTATCCTTCAGTGTCATTATGCCTTCTATTCCTTTCTACAACTGTCTTCCTGATTTCCTAAGGACGTACCTTTTTAAAAGTTCTTTCTTAGAGGAAAACTGCGTGCTTGCCTCAGTTTCTGTAGTCTGTACAAGATGTAGTCACACAAACTGATTTGTCACCTTGCGTAGGACAAGTTGAGGAAAGCAAATTCTTCCATGCAGATATTAAGGTGACTTTTAAAACATGTTACTTGAGAAATCACTCCAAATGCATCACATGAGACTTGTAAATCATTTGATTTCAGCAGCTGACTGAAAGTCACTCGGGAGAAGTCATTCTTAAGAATATTCATCAAAAATACACAAATACCCAACTAAAGGGAACGCAGAATCTTGCCTCGTTTCACAGACAAGCAGAATTTCTTGCTGTAGACAGAGGAAAATGCTTCCTGCCTAAGAGATAAAGCAGAGCTTCAGGGATTTGCAAAGTCCCTTCCGAAATCCCCCCTCCCCAGTAAAAAGCAAAACCGACGGGATTCTGGGGAGCTTTTGAATTGGCTAATTTAGCCTGGTGTATACACCATGAAAATATAACTAACCCAGGAAAAGGCCTTTCACAGAATCCATTTACAGGCACAACGTGAGGTCAAGTTGTAAATTGTTCGGCCGGGTCTGTTTAGCACAGCCTTGATGGATCGGGAGTTTCTGCGAGGTCCGTATTTGCTCAGATGGTTCTGGAAAGGTAAGCAGCCATTTCCATCGCACAGGGAAAGGTTTTAAAGGGTACGGCTGCTTGGGCTTATCCATCCGAGCGGGGAGCAGAGGCACGCATGTGCTGCCTACCCCAGGAACGCTAAGTGAACCTGAAAGCCTCCCAACATCTGGCTGCAGCTTGCCTTTGTTTGCTTTAGGCTTTCCACACAGACGACCACCCTGGCTGAGAGCGCAGGGATGAACAGGGTGTCTTCACGCATGGCTGGCGAGACGTGTGGAGTTTGTGGACCAGCCAGGTCTTCGGGGATGGGGAGAGAGGCTCCGGGTTCACACTGTCCTTCTGAAACGAGCTCCTGGCACAGTGGGCCAGCCACCCTCATCGCATTTTATCTCACTAATGATTCTGTAGAGGCTCACCTGCCCTGTCCCACCCAGGGCTGCCTTAAAGACCCTTTCAGGTACCCCATGACCTTCAAATAGCTAGCCTCTCTTTGGACATTTGGTCTGGAAGTGAACTTTTATTTTGCTGGAATTTGGAGGATGCTGTCAGGAAGGGGCTCTCCTTCCTCGTTTCAGGAGTTCTGCTTCTAGCTTTGGTTGAGAAGAGGGACAGGGAGAGTGAAGTGGAGAAAAGGACAATCCAGATATGTAAAAATTAGACTACTAAATACTAAGCAGTTTCTGCAAAGTGGTTTGTATTCCTCAGATCTGATCCTGTTAGTTTCTCCAACCTCTCAGGATTCAATTTAACACAAAATTCCATGGTTTAGCACTTCTTTTTTTCTTCTATTTAAATTTATTGTTTAAGAGAATGAAAGACCTATTAGATGCTTTTGGTAGTTTAGGGCTTCCTTGGGTTTTGGTTTTTTTATTCTGCTAACCTACTGATCTGAGTAGATAACCCAAAAAGCTGCACAAATAAGCTTTAAGATGAAGAAGCCTGACTTCTGGTAATAGCAACAAGAACCTCTCCAGGTGCTCTTTATGCCATGGTGTAGGGTAATACTTGTGAGTACTAGTATCTCTCTAATATTAAGGGTACTATTGTTGTGCCCTTGATATAGGTGGAGAAAAAAAAAAGCCTTTCATAGTTCGCAGCATAAGCCTTCATCAAGCATGAAAGTGAAGAAGCAACTTTAAAGATTTGTACAACGTCTTATCTACCCCAAAAAGCTTTTTTTCCCACCCCCATCTAACTCTGTATTAGGTGGTGCTAATCTGGTCCTGCAACCTGGGCTTAGTGTGTCTCATCGGATCATCGTAGCTGTAACCATGTCATGACTTGTCTTCCTTGGACTAATTTCTTCATCACTTTGGCATCAGGGTTACCCAGTGAAGTGCTGAGAATTTAAGCTTGCACGGTATTAAAGCATGAGCTTACGGTGCTTCCCATTGTGTTGTGGTTCGTTTCTGACCGAGAGGCAGTTTTCACGCAGTAATTGACAGCTGAAGCTATTTCTATTGCTGTTAACAGAGCTCCCTCTCGTGGGTGAAGCCCTTTCTGCACACTCCCAGCTCAGCCAGCTCTCCCTGGCCTTTAGTTGAAGGAAGACCCGATATTTTCCCAGCTGTCTCACTAATAAAGAGTTGTTTAGCCGAATTTAATGTTTACCTACTGACCTTTTTTTCATGGTATATTACAGTGCACAGCTTTTATTCCAATATCGCTCAGATCACTTTCAGAGCTAGAATGTGTTGGAATTCAGCTTATCCCTTTTGTATGGAAAAATCATGTATTTATCGATGACAAAGGAACGATTTTTGGGTTTAGATTACTTGCTCTACCATATATTCATTGACACAGCCGAGACACTTGGCAGTCTGTATGAAGTCATATTGCGTCATACTTAGCCAGAAACCTGTTTTGCTCAGAACATAACCCATCTTGGCACGTGACATTTCCCTCTGCTTGGGCCTCCATCTGAAATGGTCTGTGCCAAACCCAACAAGGACCTTCAGGGGTGCCACACACCGTGCAAGCTGCACTAAAGTTCACGGGAGATAATTAAATTTTCCATCACAAATTCTTTTGTGTTAAGGCTGAAAAGGCACATAACATTTTAAATTAAAGATGAATGCAAATCCCTTAGGGGGGTGGATCAGGTTAACGAGAATAAAGACAGCTTGAATCCAGGGTCGGAGGGGAAATCGAGCACTCTGAACTCATTGCATCTACACGTGCCTCTTCCAGCAGCTCTGAGGACAAGTTTCTTGCAAACTGCTGGCAAAAGGCACTGCCGAGAATGCAGGTGTGCCAAGTCCTAGTCCAACACATGGTGGCAGCACGGGACTGGCTCTGGAAGGGCTGGGCATGAGCACAGGCCATGTGTCCTCAGCACAAGGACATGTGTGCCTCCCTGAAGGAAGAAAAGTTTTCCGACTCTTTACATAAGAGATCATGGAGCAAAGATGTTCTGTTCCAAGATGTGACTCCGACGAACGGCATCCCAGCGATGTCTCTGCTCTCGCATGCCCACCGTGCTGAGGGGCCAGCTGCTCTCTCCTGTTTACAGTCTCTGTCCTTGGGTGAGGTGGGTGCTAGTTTAGAGGTTGCACTGTCTTCAAATTCACCTGAGTATCCCCAGTGTTGCCAAATCACCCTTAGACACTCTTGCACAAGAGTGTACAGTAGTACCAGCCACCATGCTGGTACAGATGAATCCCTGCAAGGCAGGAGGAAGGATGTAGAAGCCAATGTGATAACCATCAAACCATTATACAGGGGTTGGGCATGGCCAACTGTGTCTAAAAAGACCAGTTACCCCACCCTATTTTTATATTTCTTTTTAAAAAGGAAAAAGCAGTAGATGATACCAAGGGGAAGGATGCGAGACCTGCTCTGAGGCAGGTGGTTAAATCCCCCAGGTATTACCATCTTGTCAGCATTTCCTCTTGCTTAGCCTACATAGCACTAGGCTGGGGCATGCTCCCCTGGAAATAACAGCAAGTCCATGCCGGGAGGTGACACCTCAAAATACAGTGTGGTGACAGCAAGATTCACTATACCCACCTCTCCGTGAGGTTCCAGCCAAAGGCTATTTTCCTTCGATACACAGGAGTGGCATTTATCCAGAAATATTTAATTCCTTTAACCTATTATTGCAGAAGGGATCAGTGAAGGCAGTCAGTTATGTCAATCCCTCCACATCATGCTCTAAAGCCTACACAGGAGGTTCACTGTACATTCCAGTTTCAGCCTAAGCATGTCAGCTTTCACCAGTATTTCTATGTGAATAAGTGACCTCCTTTTATAATTGTTAATTGACAATTAGTGCAAAATACTTTCTGCAACTTACACTCCACTTATTTCCTCTTTAACCAGTCCTGTCTTACTGGTATCAACCACCACATGTCTGGTGACAGAGGGGAAATCCCCATTTATTCAACACTTTTCTTGCTTCTTCATTTTCCACAGTTCAGCAGGATTTGGACGCATTTCTTCCCAAGATCATCAATTGCATCTTAGGGCCCCCCAATAATTAACAGGTGATTCCAGTTGTCTAAGAACAAATCTTATTCATAAAGCTGGCCAAAGCCATGGCAATACTGTAGTGGAGCCTGGAGGTTTCTGTTCCCAGGTGTTCAGCGCTACCCTCTATATTTCTCAATTGGATTGCTCAGACCAGAATGCATTTCAGATACATCCCTGCCATCATGACCAGAACAGCTGAGTTTTGGCCAAGATTTTGGGAAAAGCCAGGTAGAAAGGTGAAGGCAGCATTCACACATTAGTTACATACAGACCATGCTCCCTCACCCCACCAGCAGTAACCACCTTCCCAGCCCAAACTCAGCCACATACATAATAAATCCCCAACACTTCCCAATTAAATTAACAGCTCTTTATTAACCTGTAATTTAAATAGCTTAAGATATCCCAGCTCATTTTGACTAACACAGGCCAGGAGGCACTTGCATGATTAGCCAGGGTGGATCAAAAGGAGAATTAACCTCTGAGAATGGAGGATCAAGGACAGGAGGTGGACCAGGGGGATATGACACAGGAGAGGACACATGGCCATAGCAAAAAGAACAGACACCTTTGTCTTAATGTGGGATTGAGGGCTTCAAGTCCTACTCCACATCCCCATCACCCAGTAGCCCTTCAGGCTACCAAAAACCCAAGTGCAACTCCTGCCTGACCTCCACAATGACACAACTTCCTTAAGTCCAAGCACTGTGACCCTGTCAGCTGTCACATAAGACAGCTCGAGGCAGCCCTGGCAAAAGGTCACTTGATAAATATGTTTCTCTGCTGTTTCCAGGACACAGCCCAGGCACCTTTGGAAGTCAGTGCTTTGGCATGTGCTGCACCAGTCCTGAAGGAGTTGGGTTACCCAAAGCCTCAGTTGCTCCTTGGAGAGCACTGCGAAGCTGAAACAGAGCAGCACGACCTCAGCTCCTCCCATGATGAGCGAGGCAGGTGGCAGATGATGGGAGATACAAGTGCAAATCAGGCAGCCCAGAGCATGTCAAGCACATTTCACAACCCCTTGATTAAGGGTAATGAGTACCTGCATGTTTCAGATCAGGAAGCTGAAGCCACAAACAAAAAATACCAAAGCCCTCCTTTTTACTTTTCACAATAAGGGTTGGCTGATGCCCATCCAAGGGAGGTGGCAGCAGTTCAGTAAATGAGGAAGACAGATCTATGCACCGCCCAGTTACCTAGTGGAAATGAGGGAACAAGAACCTGGTCTCTGATTAATGCACTCATTAGCTCACAGAAAGGACAACCAAGAGCCAGACATTTAAATTTTGCCCGAACACCATCTGTGCTTTTGTCTGACTTCTGCCAATTCAGGTAATCGTTTGGGAGGTACCAGTTAAACATGAACCATCTCACAGTGCAGGCAACAACAGTTGGCTATTTGGCCCCTGGTTTCACTGGCTATAAAATGGGTCAGTCTTGAGTGAGATTTTATTTATTCTGATGAATAAAGGAAAACCAAGCTCATGAAAGCATCTGGTATAGATACCTATGGCATGAGCTTCTGTGCTACAATGGTTTCTAGCAATCTGGGAAGTCATGTGATTATTTCAGATTTATCACACCAAGACAAAAGTAATTATCCCAATAATGACCTAACTGAACCGATTTTTTTCTTTTTTAAATATAGTATGAGCCTCAAAACCCTTGGATTTAAAGACCTTGTTTACAGGAGTATTTCAGGCACAACATCTGTTAGTCATGGGTAAGCATGTCTCTTTGCATGTATTACCATTTAGGGCAGTAGAAAGATCTCTCCAAAATTAAAAAGCCAAATTTAGCTATAACTGAATAAAAGAGCCAGCTAATATTTTGTATATTTATGGAAGAAAATAGGGAAATTAGGGTAAAGATTACTGCAGATGAAAACAGACAAGAGAACAACAGAAGTAAGTCTAAACAAAATAATTTTTTTCCACACTATCACATTATTTTTAAGTTGTTGTGCTTTCACAAGGCCTGTATTTTACTATATTGCTTTTATGGCTATTCTTTACATTTTGTCTCACATGAGGGCCTTCACCCAAAGTCTCCCCCCTGCACTGCAGCATACATACCCAATAAGAAGACTTGCTGAAGTCAGGAAGATTAGTGTCAGCACATGACTCATAGAACAGGTCAAGAAGGAATTTCAGCAGCTCATCCACAGGACCACTTTTGATGCCCAACGGCAGCTAGATGCTCTTCCAGACCACCAAAAGAACAGGCCTGTAAGAGATAAGAGGCTGTACACAGGCATGTCATTTCCATAAGGTATGCACAGAGCAACTCTCAGCACTTCCTGCACATATGACACTTATCCAAGGGACAGTTCATCACAGCCCAACAACTTCTCAAACCCTCAAAATTGCTTTTCCATTGCCCAAATCAACGAAACCCAAGCCTTCCCAAAGACAGACTTGTTCATTTACATCCCTGAAGTACTGAAGCACAGCTCACATCTTCCCTAGGGCAATTCTCAGGGACTGGAATAAATAGAAACGAACCTCAAACAGGTGATAATGAGATAATTAAGGAGTTACAGCTGCAGCAGATCAGGCAAAGAATGGATTCAGGTGTTGCTGGTGGTCCCAAACAAATTCCTCCACCCCAAACAACTCATTATTCTTTCGAAGTTCAAGTGTAAACTTTATTAGCTCTGGACTTTATCCAACACTCCTTGCAATTACCTGAGCTGCAGACTGTCTGGACTTGGCTTGGGGTTGGCTGAGAGATAAGAACTCTTGGTTCCTGCACTTTTGCTCAGTTAAAAAAGAGCCAAGTGCGCTCAGGCTTTTGTGCAACTAGGTCCTCATGCTTTGATCCCTAATAAAAGATGTTCTTTGCTTGGTAAACACTCTACTCTCAGCCTTTTATTGTCGTGCAGAAAGAGAAATGTGCCATAAAATGTGTGTAGGCAGGGTATCAATTTCCTTGTATTGATTTTTGAATAAAAGAATTGTTCATTTAATATTTTTGTTTGATTACTTTATTAAATGTATTGATTTGCAGCACAAGCTTGCAGAAAAATAGGATGCCCATGACTCATACCTATTCTTCAGCAAGAATCCTCATTAGATAATACATTATGCTAAGAATTACAGCTGCTGAGGCTTAATTATGATTAACTTATTCCATCCCTTAGAGTGGATTAAATTTAATATTTGCAAGTGTTTAATCCTTTCTAGATAAAACAACTCCGAACTGTCTGGCAGATGGATATGTTAGCAATTAGGGTAGGAATAAGTCTGTTTTACTGAGGTTATGTTGTAAACGACAGGAAAAGATAATTGCCAAGTAATCGGTTAACATTTCAGAACTGTGTATAGTATGGTGGGATATGGAAATGAAAACATTCATGCAACCAAGTCAGCACAAGCACTTTTAAAAAGGAAAATCAGTATTGTTATATCTAGTCTGCAGACAAAGAAACTTGGGTAGAGAAATGAACATCCTGAAGACTGTCAGTGCCACAATTTGGACCCCCCATCAGTCTGCTCTCCCATTCTCTCCCCCTGAGAGAGGCAGGGGCACAGGCAGAAGCACCCAGATGTCCAGGCAGAGACGGCCCCTCTCCAAACAGGCACGTGTACAAATAATCACAGATGGTACAATAATTTTCCTGATCTAAACCCAGATATAAAAATAAGTGGCCTTGGCATGAGCAAGGTGTCAGTGACCTTAATGTTTGTAATGGTAGAGCTGACTTCAAAAGGGATAATAAAACCCAGAAAAAAAGATGTGATTTATTACAACTCAGCTTGCAGAGCAGAGTGTCAGCTGGTGTTGGAAATCGCAGGACATTTGATGTCGATTGCTGAGGGAGCTCTACAGTCCTATGTTCTTACACTCTTCATTAAATACTGACCTAGAGTTTGAGCTACACTAATACCCACTTTTCTAGTGTTCTTAATTAATAACCCGGGAGGTGTGCGTGGGGGAGAAACAGAAAGGGAGCACCTGAATCCCAGGTGTCTTAAATCCAGCTTTAGTTCTACATCTAAACTTCAGCCTCTATGCCTTTTGTGCCTAACTAGGTGCCAATACATGGAGGAATTCACAGCTATTTCTGTAAGGTGCAGAGGTGGGCAGAGAGCGGGTAGAGTTAAACATTACCAGCAGAATTTGTACTTTTGAAAGCCACGTTGCTTGTGCATTTTTCACCAAGCTGTGTGCTGAAAACAGTTCTCTATGGGAGCATCTTAAAGCAGAAAGGTTTTTCTCCTGCTTCCGCTGCTTAGAATGTGTTTAATTGCTAAAAATTACTAGAATATTGGATAAAAGAATAGTGCTGGTATAAAAAGGTGGTTCAAACAGAAGTTTCCAAAAATCAGTGCCGTTTGAAATACTGAAAACGGAGCCTGCGTTTTACCATTTTGGTCGAAGAATGAGACATGCATAACCCACAGCACAGTACTCATTTACCGTTCTATTAAGTTAATAAATCTAATAAATGGACTGAGGAGAAGCAAAGAAAGGAGCAGTGGGAGAGGGTCAGTAATGAAATCAAACACATCAGATGAGTTTGTCAACAAGGCAAGAGTCTTTAGTGTCATTCACAGAGTTACTAAGTGCCAGGGTACTCCTGCTCTGGTAGGAGGCACCAAGAGCCCAGCAACAATGCTGGCTGAGTGTCCATGGCTTTCACTGAACCAGGCTGCTCAGCTTTATTGAGATACTCGGCTGTTTGCAGAGTTCTTGATGCAGAAAGAAATTAGGCAAAAGATCCTCGGGTGTTGCACGTCCCACTTGTCGCGTGTGCTGGGTCTCTCAGCTCCAGATGAAGCTCAGTGCTGCTGTTCGAGGCCCTTCCTGCCCTCGCAGAGCTCACTTTAAGAATTATTTCTAAGAACACAAGAGGTATTCTTGCAATCGCAGGTCACTCGGGGATATCTCAGTGCCCTCTGAGGCTACTCTCGTTTAGGATCAGGTTGCATATATGGGCACTGAACCAGCAAGCCTGGCTCTGGGAGGGGTGAATATTACCCCAAGAGCATGGGGGTCCTGTGTACCCAGGGCAGGTGAGAGGGGGGCCAGCCACCGCGGGACATGTCACAGCAGCTTCTGCCATCTCCCCTGGAAGCCACAACGTGAGCAGGAGGCGGGAGATTTGCAGGAGCTGCCTGCCAACAACTCCGTAGAGATAACCGGTGCGGCTGTGCTCAAACGCCTCCTTACGCGTTGTCTTTGCTCACGTGAGGTCTCTCTCCGTGGTCTTGCTGTTTCTAAATCAATATATGGCTCTTGGTTAGAAGGCAATGAAAACCGGAGTTTTACAGTGGCTGATGTTATTCTGAGCCCGGTGGCCGGTATCAGCATGCAGTGACCACCTGCCATGGGCTGCAGGTGCCTCTGAGGCTGGTGTCACTGGGAAGATGGCCCCTTTTCCACAAAAATTGTGATTTCTAACGAATAATCTATTCACTTGCCTTTTATACAAATCGAGGACAATTTACTTGATTTCCTAATTTTAATCTTTTTGTTTTCTTTCCGTCTATCCCTAACACGGGGCCTGATCTAAAAATAGAAGAGGAGCTAATGTCCCCTAAAAGGGAAGGGTTATCCTGACAAACGTTTCCATAGCTGTAGTACAACGGTGTGCAACCATCAGCCATCTAAGTTATTCACAACAAACCAATGTATTCATTATTGGTGCTGAATAAATGCAGCACGTATCATAGAATCTTGTAGGTTGGAAAAGACTTTTTAAGTTCGAGTCCAACCGTTAACCTAACACTTTCTGGCAAACATTTGTTTTAGAGCATCGCTAGGGATGGAAAGTTCTTGACAAAAAGGGCTTGTCTGGGGAGCACTGCCAAGGTATGATTTTCCTGAAGGTTTCCATTTTCTGGGTGTTTCAAAGAGCTGCAGCCAAAACAACTAATTTTACTTCCAATGAGGGTGATGCTCTGGTTTGAGAGTATAGAGGATATAGCAGTACACGGTCACTCTATGTTTTTGTGGATCAGAATCGTCACACGTAGTTATAAATTAAGTCTCAGGATGTGCATGACACCAGTTAGTAGGTATGAACCCCCACAGCTTGTGGGCAAGCACCCCAAATGCCCTTAGCTAGCGAGTCCTGCAGCAGAGCAACGGGGCACGCCGGGGACGAGGTGGTGAAAAGCTGAGCAGCTGCTGCCCATGTTCCATCTATTCTGTGGATAAACAGAGATTTAATTTTGCAGTAATGTTTAAACCAGCATCTTTAGAGTGAACATATGTTTATACTCATTATGCATATGTTTATTAAAGCTGGTCATAATGTTTTGACAGAAAAGTCCAATGAGAAAATGCAGTTTTGTCAAAACTGAAATGTTTTGCTGGATTGTTTCAATTTCTCCTGCTAAGTAACAGTAAAATATTTAACTTCAAGACAGTAAACATTTTGCTTTAATTTTCCTATCACAGTAGAATAACAATATTGGGTATAATGCTTCCTTATTATTGAAGCAAAACATTCCAGTGTTTCTTAAACATTTTCTGGAATCTCCTTTTCCAGAGGGTTTTTTTAACATCTTTTCTTCAGAATTGGAACTATCTCTGAATTTTAATCTGCCCTCATGTAGAGAGACTAATAGCAGTCCAGGGTGTCTGTGTGGCACCATTACCTGTTAGAGTACACAAGACAGAGGAGAACAACCCACTCCTTGAGACAAAGTTTTCCTGAAATTATTTTCCCTGCTTGAAACAAGCAGTTTTACCAGCTCTCAGGATTTCATTAGAAGCCTCCTGCTCTGTGTTTTGTTTTTGAGACCAGCTCCCAGTATCTACTGATTTATAGGGAAGTCAGATGAAAAGGAAACACAGCCATCAACAAGACACATACATTTCTGGCCATTGTGGTTTTTGAATGAAAATAATCTAAAATATGAACCAAGAGGCTCAGAAACCAGAAGTCAAACAAAAAGGGCCCAAATGTATCACTTTTGAAAAGCCTTATGTTTTTTCTAAGTCAGTCTCATGATTTTTCTTGGCTCTGACAGAGTATTTCCAAGGATCAGAGGCTGACAGTATTATGATCTTCCTTCTGTTTCTCTCGATACATGTCACACTTGGGATTTTTCTTTTTCTCTCTACGTGCTCTGTTTTCTGCTGTCTGGAGTCCTGTGACAGCCAAATTCACATCTTCTGCTACTAGAAAAGCCCATTTTACAGAAAGCCCAGTCTACTCCTTTTCCCCACATCAAAAAATTGTTAAAAAATCACTGGGTTTGTGCACTAAGTTGTATCACTTCATTAAGAGCTGACCCTAACAAAGGATGGGAAAAGCAGCCTCAGAACCAGGGCTGGATCCCAGGGAGCCAAGGACAGGCAGAGCAGGACGGTAGCAGCAGCAGAAATGAAAGAGCTCTTGCACGGAGAATGCAGTGTGGTGAGACGGTCTTGTAATCGCCTAGCTTAAATTTTAGCAGCAATTATTACTGTGAATGCACAGCAGTCATGTAGTTGTCTCTAGGCTAGATAGAAACCTTCAGTAAACAGGGTAGAGATTTTTTGAAGCAAAATCTGTCTTCATCCTCTTTTTCATAGTCCCTCACACTGTACAGCAGAACAAGCCATGTAATTCACTGCACCCCAAAGAGCAAGGAAAAAAATAAAGGGTAAATCAAGGTCCAAGTCCTAAAGGGCAATAGGGACAGGAGAAGGATGGCTGAGAGCACAGTACCTGCCCCTCAGGACACCCAGCACTGCAACCCCCATAGGAACTGCCCACAGGAAGCAGAGCTCAACTAACTGATTGTTTAGATCACATGAAGACAGAAGTTTTTTTGTAACAGTCTGCACTGAAGGAGACAACGGGGAGAAGAACAGCATCAGAAGCTTAGCTACTACAACACTACCACACCTTAAAGCTTCGTTAGGCTGGTTAGCACTGTTAAAAGACATAAACAGGGCATCCCACAAAACTATGTTCTTGTCTTTCAAATGCCCATAAGCACCAACCACCAAGCCCATAATCTAACCTATACCAAGCATACTAGAGGAAGCCAAAAGCCTTAAATACCACTTGCCCACCCACACCCCCCACCTGATGGGACATTCACAGGTGCCTGCACTCAGTGCAGATGGCTCCCAGCTGCCATGGGAGTAGAAAAGCAGATGGGCCAGACACGCTGTCTTTTTGGCTTGTAGATGAGGTGATGAGGAAGAAGAGGTCTGGAGGGGTTGGGGTTTTTTTCTGCTGGATGAGGTACCTGTGCAGAGTAAGTCCCAAGTTTCAAATACTTCATGAAAGCTTTTGGGTTTTGTAAATCTGGGCTTTGCACATTCAGCTTAGTTTGCTTTGTTTTGTGGGTCAGCTGTGTGAATAAACCAGAAGTGATCCTTTTTCATTCCTTTTGCTGATTGTGGTTAAGGAGCATAGTGGTGTAGGAAGTATTCTTGCCTTGTGTCTGGGGTTAGTGTTTGCTATGTATTTTGTGCTTTTGGAGGGTCGAAGTTGGCTATGGGGTGTAATTGCTTCAGCTACTCATACTAACTGGAGCATGTTTAGTAAAAAAAACTTTGCAATCCTTTTTTCTATTTTTTAACTTTGTTAAATTAGAGTGCTTTCTAAGCCTTGTGATTTATTGGCTATGTTTACTGCTTGTATTCAAGAATGTTCTAGGAAAGCCTCCCTAACTGCAGAGTGTGTGAGGAAGCAAGGGCCTGAGCAGCAGCTTCTGCAGTCACTGTGTTCCTACAGCACTGTAGTGGGTCTTCTCTCTTCACTTGCCCACAGAAAGGGAGGAATGGTGTATATATAAATGTGGCTGTTCCTATGAGGGTTAATGTTGATGGAGTATTTCAGAGGCTGTAAAGTCCTGAGAGCTTCAATTGCAGATACCAGTGTATCTGGTAATGCTCTGAAGAGCTGCAGTATATCAAAACTGGGATACCAACCTTCAAAAATAAAGGGAAGTTTCCATATGCATATCTGTGCTCTGGATGTGACAGTAGTATTTTAGTTTTGAAGCTACTTACCAGCTGTGTGATGGGGTTGGGATGAAAAGGTTTTTAGTAACCTGATAGCTTTCAATATATAGTATTTTATTTTCCTTGCTTGAGGGTATATAAGTTGAGAGGTACCACAACCAAGCAGCTAGGGATAAATTTAGGGATGTATATATATACACACTATTTTCAATGCAGTGACTGTAATGATAGTAGAACATGTGGGATTGTATCCGTTTAGGGCTTACTTCCAACTATCATAGAAGTGTATTTTTTAACCTGACCTCTTTGTCTCTCCTTTCTTTCACCTTTGCCATATAAAACTTGGCTTGAAGAGTGTAGCTCTCAATGGGGTTATTTCTACTGCTGCTGTGGGGTCTGGATCAGACCCAAGGGGAGGGTGAGCAGAATAGAATAGGTCCCCTGTGGGTAGGGTGTGAGTGACTTCCTTTCTTTCCAAGCAATCAACAAAGCACAACCTCCTCACCTGCTTGTTTTTGCTCTTTCACTCCTGCAATTCAATAGCTATTGTTGGGCCAGAGGCACGCGAGCTCTGCCTGAAGCTCTGCAGATGGGCAAAGCAGTGGATGTGTTTGCCTGGCAGCAGCTCCCCAGGTGGACCTCTGAGGCAGAAGGAAGTCCTGAGAAACAACTCCCCTATGCTGCTGCACTGGTGTCCTAGCTGGAAATGCAGCTTTCCTTCCTTGGGGTAGCCTGGCTCTGGCATCCTTTCTGGGCACAGCATCCCTGTGGGCTGGCTGGGCAGTGTTCTCCCTGTCCCAGGGATGTTCTGTTTCTGGGCATTTTAACTCTTTTTTTGTTACAGTTTAGTTCTGGATACAGTACTGGGCTCCTACTTCTCCTAGGCACATGGATAGTGCAGTCAGGGTGCAAAATCTTCATGCAGCAATTGGAAGAAATGTTAAGTTCTAGACTGTGTCCGTAGTATCGGAATAAGGCGGAAGTTTACTGCCAACAGGTGAATTGGATAAGCTTTTTGTAGAGGCTCTAGCTAGCTGCTTCTTCAAGCTCTCTACTTGAAGAGGAATTATTTTCCTTGGTTTGGGAGAGAAATTGCACTGTCAGGAGGGTTAGTGGCTCTCTGCAGCTAAGCCAACATGTTGAATGACAGAGCAATTTGATCTAAGTTGATTTAATTGAAATTGTGCATTGACAGCATAGGGAATCTATCTTCGGGAATATCATAGGGAATCTGCGGTTCAGTTTGGATGTGATCCCGATGATCAGAATGTGGTCAATATCCAGATTGAATGTTTGGTCAGGGTTCTGGCAGCCACCACAATAACTACTCAATAGGTACACCTTGTTACAGGTAAATACTGACAGAAGTTTATGCAGAAACTGTTTCTCTGTTCTGTGATCAGGCTGGTGTCAAAGAGCTCTTCTTTTTTCCCATGCTGAAGGATTACAGGTGTTGCCTGAAATAGCTGTTTCCTGTTAACCTGGGGAAGGCTAAAATGATGCAGAAACATGATCATGTCTGATAAAATGCCTGACTGCAACCCCTGAAACTTACCCTTTTTTTCATCTGGTTACTCCGTGTTTGCAAATCTCCTGGAATATAGTTGTCAGCATGTGCAGATCTGTGGGAAGTGCTCTAACAGCTTTGCTGGCAAGGCATTTCATCTGTTAGGAAACTAAGCATGTAGTTGTCAATCTGCATGTTCAAAAGACTTCTAGTTACAGTTTAAATCGCTCAAATTTCAGAAATTTCATAGAATATCTTTAGCAGATTTTGAATTATGGTATTGAAGATCAGTACTTTTGCAAACAACCTTTGATTATCTTTTTAATTCCATGTGAATGTCACTTCAGTGGTCTTGATGCAGATCCCAGGATTCTCAATTTTTTTCCAGTAAGACTTATGTGTCTATGAAGATACAAATGCAGGTTTCCACACAGGTGTACACGACATCACAAAACATGCCTTTCCTTGCTTTACCTGGCCAGGGACTCAACTCTTGGCCTGTTATTTTCAAGGTAGGAAGTCAGTGAAGATTTGCTTTTTCACTTGTGAACAAAACTGTGTGAAGCAAACCAAATGACAGCAGCTGAGGAATTTGTAGGTAGCCGACTGCTCACATTTCATTTGAAGGTCAAGATTCAATTAGCTATGCTAATGTGTTGGCCAGCATTCCCTGCTGACAAGGCTGAGGGTTTTTCACATCATGTAATTCTTTATGACTCTCTGAGGTTTCTAGTTATCATTGCAGAATAGTAAGTGGTCAGACAAGGTCCTCCTTGTGTTAGTGTACATCATAAAGTGGGTGACTTCCCAGGGTCGGGTATGCCAGGTGAATTGATGGGAGTCTGAGCATGTGTATTGAGCTTTTCCTCCTCCAGCAATTAGCAGTGACCCTAACAAGGCTTGTTATGTGAATGGATGCTGATAAGTGCAGGACAGCCCGAAGGGAGCTGACCTCCCTCTTCCCTTGATGACCTCCTTGGCTGAGCCCCGCTGCCATCCCTAGCTCCGAGAGCAGAAAGCTGCACTTGAAAGAAGCAGCTGCAGACTGTTGTGTGGTGTTCTGTGATCCTGGTTAGGAGAAGTGGGACAACTGTGTTTGCAGGGGCTCTGGCTTAGCCTGGTTGTAACAAGCACTCACATGTTTCAGGCTTTCAGACTGCTTTGATTGATGAGCTGGGCGCAGGTTCAGTGAGAAGGGACTCAAGGGCCATTTGACTGCACCTGTAAGTGGGATTTATAGCTGTCAGGTTTACACTGCACGTAGTTCACTGTAAAAGCGTGTGCATTTAGTGTAGGATAGAGATGCAGAGATGTTACTATAGATGGCATGTTCTTGGAAGGGAATCAGTAGTGGATCAAGAGGCCTCCTTCAAATAAAAAATAGCATAGATAACTCATCCTCTTCATGCAGGAGGCTTCTAATTGCTACACTGATTTAGTCCCTGCCAAAAATACCAGATCACAAACTAACACCCCATAAAAGGTTCTTAGGCTTTCTCATATGGACTCTTGACTGCAGGTATATGCAACTATCATGTTAGTGAATAAACTGACCTTTAGAAAACAAAATCGGTGCGTACCAATGTGCAGACTAGCTTTATATCCTTCCTTCTGTGGCACCTGGAGCACTCTCTGTATTTCCCTGTCTAGAGATCTGAGGCTCCTCTCATTAGAGGTGCTCTGCTGTTATTTCCAGAAGCAAAGAATCTATACAAATAACCTCACATTCACCCCACTTTTAATCACCTGCTTTAGAAAGTTTTGGCATTTTGTGAATTTATATAGACCATGCCAGGACAATAGGAACCTGATGTTCCTGGAACACTACTGGTTCTCACTGATAACTTTTGTCTTGGCCAGTTGAATAAGAACTAGACACCTTTTGAAAAATGGTATAAAATAAAAAATGCTGAGGAATGAGTAATACTTCACATCATTTGCAGAAAGGATGACTTAATGTGACTGACAATCAATTTGGCTTTTCTTACTTGCATAAAAATTACTGCAGTGATTTTCATCCTCTACCTTGTGGAGATGTCAGCTCAGCATGGAAAAATATCCGAGGTCTGCCTAGTTCCTCTGTCATGACATCTAAAGCATTAGCATATGCACATGACCATCCACCAGCTGTGCCTGGTCCTCGGGTTTACCTCTGGTGTAACTGTGACCGATTTCTATTTTGGAGCAAATTAATAAATGTCAATGTTTTCAGAGTGGTTTGAGTATGTAAGAACCTCTGAGAATCCACAATCTGAGCCTACACTAGCTGCTAGTATTGGTCAGTTACTTTCAGAGTAGTGTGACACTCATCACATGGATTTTACACACCTAACTTTAAACCTCAGCATCTTTAAGTAGAGAAAATGCCATCTGTTGCTGTATGAATGTATTTCAGATCAATGCAATCAGCAAATACATCTTTTCAGAAAGAAATGAGACCTGCAGAGGGGTCTTAAATGTTTATCATCTGACTGACTGCTATGACAACTGAATGCTTGTGAAGAGAAAATACATTTGGAAATAATTGTGCAGTAAACTTTCTGGCACCATGGGCACACTTGAGGTAGGGAAAGAAATGAATATAAGCTAATGACATATCCACAGCAGAGCACTTCTCTGTTCTAGTGTAGGTTGGTAATCTTTTTCTGCTTAAAAAAGTATAATCTGCTTGTTAGAAACCAGATTTTGGAGTTTCACTTTGTAGTGGAAACCCAGGTATTTATACAGCACTTGTGTTGATGAGTAGAGTCTATTCTCAGCTTACCAACGTGCCAGACTCCTGCACTTTGAGATGCAGAAGAAAGTAAGACACTGATGTATAGAGAGGTACTGTGTGGAACTCTGTTGTCAGAAATTTGTGGCCTTCATAAATTTGATGCAAACTGTGCAGCTGGCAGGGTAGGTGGTGAAAGGATTGTTAAAGGCTATTTTTGCTGGATTTGGAACGGCCAGGTATTGCTGATGGATGTATTAGCACTTCAGGGATGGAATCTGGAGAATCACCACCTTGATAATCTGGAGAATGACCAGTGACGCACAAAACTCTTTGAAGGATCCTGTTAGCTAGTCTGTAATAATGAAACTATTGATAATTATTGCAATGTTCTTTGGCCATGATATTCCATCTGAGCATGTAATGAATAGTAGAATGAGAGCCTTAGCAAGCATAGGTGAAGGTAGGCTATAGAGAACACTTTAGAAAAGAAGAACATCTTTTCATTACATTAAAAACAAGTGTTCTGTAAATCCTTTATTCTATTATTTTTAGAATGGTTTGTTTTGATTCCAGCCATTCTGTGGCCTAGTTTTAGTCATTTGACATAATAGATTCAATTTAAGTGTATGGATTCATGGATGATTCATCTCTTCCATTTTTGAGAGCACAAAGAGCTTGATGTAATTGTGTAAAGAATCTGGGTAAACCTTAGGTCTGGCTGAACCAGACCCAGTTTAGGTAAATGTCACTTATTTACAAAGGAAGATCTGAGCTTCACCTATGCATTCCCACTGACGCTTGGAGTTGGCATATTGGATTTCCCCTCTAACTTTCAGAAATCTGTATTGGTTGTGTATATACCTGTATGGTTTACTTTCAGGTGCCTGGAGGGCATAGACTGAACGTGCACATTGACAGGATGATGTGTGCTGTGGTAACTCACTGTGCAATGTTAACAGAGGTGTGTATATATACACAAATAGCCAAAAGTTGCATCAGTAAGTAAAATGGGTATTAGCCTTAAAAACGTAGGGCCTTCTGCTATTTGATTTTGGTCAAATGAAGTTTAACCATGTTTCAGCAGCACCCTTCTTGTTCTCCAGAACTTCTCTCTTCCTCCCAGAAGCCCAGAGATCTTCTCAGCTGTGGAAGGTTCCTCTCAGAACAGCAAAGTGCATCTGCTTTGCAGTGGTAGTCTGTAAAGTAGGCTGCAAGCAGTTGTAGATGGAAACATGAATTGGGGACGTAAGAGACCTTGTGACTCACGTTCCCTGCAGATTTGTTTGGTTTACCTCAACTTATTATCTACATAGCTTGCACGGTGTAGAGAAACAGATCCAAGGTCAAACACTGATGGAGGTCACATCTATTTTTAAACAGCACAGATGGCATGGGCCCTGTCTTGTGCTCTTCTCCCTGCATGTGAGTGGAGGATGTGTTTGGAGTGTAACCCTGGCAGTGCCTGGCCTGAGCTGGTTAGCACTGTGTGTCCACCCAAGCTCTGCCCACACACAGGACAGGCAGCTCGGGGTGAAGGCTCTGGGCAGTTTGGTCACCTGCTGTTGGAGACAGATGTTGGCATGCACTCTTGCAGAAACTGGTGAAGCTGCATTGATAAAAATGATGGCTTTTCCTTCCTTTTCAAAGCATATTGGTAGCTCTGTGAGTTCGTCTCTGGCCTGAAACCACTTCCTAGGATGCAGCCTAAGAAGTTCAAGTTCCAGTTAATATGCGCATTACTTTTTGTGCCAGCATTTTTCAGTTCTGCTCGATTCTGTCCATTTTCTTTGTGCTTTCTGGAAACCATGGAATGTTTGATTTGTTTCTTTTCCCACTGTTTTCCCCCCTTTCAGCTGGTGTCAGTTCTACAGCATGTTTAGTTACAGCTGTCCCTCAAAGCTACTGTGTAAGGCATCTCGCATATGGCACTATTGATCTTGCAGTGTTGGCTATGACTGATGTTCAGATAATGTAATGCTGCTGTTCAAAAGATGTTTGTATTTCTTTAACCCTTTGTGAACTTATTCTGTGCCTGCTCAAGAAAAGGTGCTAACTGAGAGATTTGCTTTCTGGGTCAGTGTAAGAGAACACGCTGTACAGCTCGCTGGTGTATTTAAAGAGCACTTCATGCTCTGGAGAGTACATGGTGCTCGCTGGTGATTAGCAGTGTATAGTGTTACGGGTGGGATTTCACTGAAGGAAATTCTACAGTGAGATAAAGGAAAGCTTTTATCCATTTAATGTGAGGAACATAGCTAGCTTTCATTAAAACATTTCTATTAAATGACAACATTTCACTCTGTACAATTACTTTATGGCTCTGCTCAAAGTGCATTACGGTTGTAAAACATTTGAAGAGCATTTGAATATTTTTAAGGTCCTGTTCAGACCTTTTTTTGTAGTCAACTATTTAAATTCCCAGCACACTTACAGCCTCTTCAGAGGCTGATGAGAACTAGAGGTCAGTCTATCAGTTTGCACTACTGGGAATTCATTGTTGCAAGTGCATTAAAGGGATGTTGTGGAGAAAACTGGTTTAAGAAGGTAAAGGTGGAAATAATGTCACAATATGTAGCACAAAAGTAATTGGTAAAGGGTAAGGGCATGTAACTAGCAGAGACTTTTAAGAAAACCAACTCATCTATTTGGATTAGTCATGTAGCTGTCCTGTCCTGTTACCTTCATGCTGCTCTCAGGACAGTATATTCCTGTAACTGTTTAACTGTGATCATGGTAGATGTGAAATGTTTTTTCTGTGTTGGTGTGGGTCTGGTATAGAAAAGTGCCTGAAAATTTGGGATTGGAACTAACCCTAACCTATTTTGGTTTGTAACAACTGGACTGAAAGTGAAATCGGCAGGATTTCATCTGCTGCGAGGGGAAATATTTGAGAAGTTTAGAAAGAAACTGTTTAACTGAAGCTCTCCTTCCCTGTGCACTGCTTACCCAGTTGGTATTTGTCTTCATTGCAGTGAATGCTAATTTCTCATATGGAGGCCCAGTGGGAATCGTCTGTGGATGGGAAAGATGACAGGGAGGAATACGGAAAACTGAGCTGTTTGCTGTGGCAGTGGACTCTGGGCACTGAGGATGGCTGTTACCCTGGGAAAACTGTTCCAAAGATGGGGATCAAGAAGACTTAAGCACATAGTAAAACCTGTTATTTTCTGCTGTCTGCATCCTGTAAAAGGGATAGCTCAGTTGAGGAGTTCCTCAAGGTTTACAGGGTTCAGTGCTGTTAAACACTGCAAAGAAAAGAATACTGCATTGAGAATTCTTGAACTGAGTGCAGTCAGCTTCAGAAAGCGCTTGCTTCTCTGGTTAAGCTATAGCAGGGTTTCTAGCTTACCACTGGCATCCAAAATATCTGCAAAGTTGCACTGAAGATGTCAACTGCAATTTCAAATTAAATTAGTGCCATCGTGTTCTCCACCTGGTAAACAGACAGTGCAAATGGGGTACCATTTGAAACTCTTTTCTTCAGTAGGTCAGAAGGGGTCAGCCTGGGACTAAGGGAGCTTGTGGACTGAGCCTTGGGAAAGCTGTCAGGCTGTATAGCTGGGATGTGGCTGTGGCTAACAGCAAGATTAACTCCCACCACCAAGTACTCATCTTGAATATCTTCAAGGCAGGAATGTTTAGCTTTAGAAACTGGCAGTCACATTGGTATTCATGAAATATAATTATAAAATATGAACATGCTTTGGAGACTCAACCTGAATGTTTCTTTTCTAACTGTTCCCAAAGCTTTAGTTAACGTGCCAGTGTGATGAATGGGATATCTGGTTTACAATTCACTTGAAACCATTAGTTTTCTGCCTGCCAATTCACTTAGCCAAAAGTGCATTGATTCCCATCAGACTGGCATTCCAAGCAGAAATACCAATGGGTAACTTCTTTGTACGCTAAAACTACAAGGAAAAGTACTGCAGGAAGGCTGACATTTTGTATACATGATCTTCCTTTTCCAATTTAGCCTGCTATTTTTCCCTGCCCTGAAATCCCTGAAAGGCATGGACACAGTGAGGATGGAGCCCTTGGAATATTATGAGCCAAAGATGTTTTCAGTGACTGCAAAACATATGGGACTGCTTTAGCTGGTGCATGTAAGCAAGTGTGCCAATACTGTCAGATTCTAGAAATTTTCTTGCAGTTTCAGATTTTATAAGTTCTTGGGCCTTTACCATGCAAGTTGAAGGTCTAAAATTCAAGGAAAGAATGAACTTTGAGTGTTATAGCACAGGGCTGATGTGACTGCTACTTGAAAATTACTTGGAGCACTGCAGTGGGAACACAGCTCATGCTGTCTCATGCACAGGGCTCAAACAGAATTAACTTTGCCAAAGCTTAAAAGAAATCAAGTTAATGTGACATTAATCAGGATTTCTGCTTTCAACATGTGTGAAAGACCATCTTGCTTAGTACTGACTTATCTCGGTGTGAGGGAAATCTACTGAAACATTTGTTTTATATGGAGATATTGCTGCCGATGTGAAATACTGGCAGAAGCTAAAGGTTGTTTTCTATCAAATGTAACTGTCCTCTAAGAATATGCTTAGTTCTCTGAAAATGGCAGGCTTTGGTTTCCACTCTTGTGTAAAGCAGAGCTGCATAAAGAGCAGGAGCCTTTGCCTTGGACTTGAAAATGCAAAGAGATTTTATCAAGAGAGTGTGGCTGTAGGTACCTTCTAAAATATTTGCTTAAGGTGCCACAACTAATTCGTTGCAGAGTGAGCTGTGTGTTGACTCTTCCTCCAAGTATCACTTCAATTGTGAAATCTTTCCAGAAATGATGAGAGAACTGATTTCAAAGAGTAACATCACTTTGTGTTGCACACAGGTCCTTAAATATGTATGTGGGGGGAAATAATTTTTATTTCATAATTGCATGTCTAAATTCTGTGAGGGCTCAGTGGAAAACTCCTTTATTTCTTTGATCTCACAGCATTAACAGCACTGTAGGGCTGGTTACTTTCTTTAAACATCTGGATCTGAACCCAAGACCTCATTAGTAATAACTGTCTAAACTGCATTACGAGTTGTTCTGAGCAAGGAGGATTTATCTTGCTTTAATGCAACTAAAAGAATAGACTATTGCTACTCAACAGTTAATGAACCAGTAAAACCTCTCAAAACCAATATATAACTGATTCCTCTCTGCTGGGTAGTTAGCTTTGCCCAGAGTGATACTCTCCAGCTGTGGAGGAGGTTGAGCTATAGCCTCATTTGATTCTGTTTTTGCTCTTTCCACTCTATCTGTGGAAGGCCAAGAGGAGAGAATTTAAGGTCCATTACTTATGGTAAAATAGTAAGACATGTTCAGCTGTTAATAGCCTGCAGCACAGTAGCTGATGGAGGTACAAATGACATTGGGAATTCTTCTGTCTGGTGCTGGGGTGGATGAGATGCAGCCCTGCTCTGTGCTGTCTGAAAAGGGAAGGGGTGAGGCTAGACTGGCAGAAAAGTTTTATGGGCCAGTGGAGCTTGATGATGATTAAAGATGCCTTCCAGCAACATCTGGTGATTGCAGATTGGCCTGTTTGACCCCAACCCCTCCACCTGTTTGTCTTGTGCTTCTGCTAGAAGTTGCTGCTCTGGAAGGAGGGTTAGTGGAAGTGGAAGTGGGTGGTTTGGTCGAAAAGGGATTTAAATTCATATGCTAAGTACTTGGTCACTTTATGGCCAGTATTGTATACCCTTTTTTCTGCTGTCTTTTACAGGACTGACTCTCCCAAGCCAAACAATGTGAACTGTCTTTCCATGCTCTTCAGAGCAAAAAAATTAGTGTAGCACTAATTATTCAGCCTTCAATAATTGTTAATGCACAGTACTGACAGTAATGTAAAAGAACCCCTGGATAAGGAAAGGGGAGATGATGGCTCTTTTGGCTTGGCGTAGCCACTCTGCGGTGCTTAGATTGCTTGTATGTAGCTCATGCTTGCTCTGTATGTTTGTAATCTAATTCCAACTGTGTTAGAGCTGAGATTTCTTTAAGACCCCTACACTCCTGAACTTGGCTAGGGAATCAAGGGCTAGTGTAAATTTAAAGGGTTGCTGGTCCTCTCCAAGCCAAAATTTGGTGACCATTTTAAAATGGATTAGTTCCGTGGACAGCTGAGCAGGTAAGGGCTGGCATTCATTGATAAGATGATTTTCTTTAATGTATTTAAGTTATATTAATGTAATAGCCTGCAGAGCTGATAACTGACAGTTACAAAATGCCACAGCTGTTAACTTACAATAAATCTCAGTGTATTGGTATTTTTTTTTACTGTCAGAGGTAGTCACAGACTAGTCTGGGTCCTCTGTGTGCATATAGGATGGAAGATTCACTTATTCTTCCTCAAAATGAAAAAATTCTTTCATATGAGCTCTCCAATACCATGGTGAAGATGACCTAGAGCCTTTTGTGGCACCAGGCAGTTGTTTCAGCACACAGCAACTCCCTAAGGTTGTGAAAATAACCTGCTGTTAGTCCCATGCTTGGTAGGTGCAACCATCCTTCGTGTGCAGAGGGCTGTTACTGCGCAGACCCGTGGAAGTAGCATGGTTAACTGAAAGGCTTGACAGCATCATTTTCTAGTCTTCCTGATGTTATAATCCCCTGCTTGGGAATATTTCCTTTAGAACAGGAGCCTGAACATCAGGACTGGCTGATCTAAGGGTGGGGTCTTGGGCTGGGCAGGGCTATGTGAAAACGTGTTTTTCAGAACTTCTGCTGGAGATGCTGTGTAAGTGGCAGAAGATTGTAAAGGCACAGGCTCCTGACTGTACAACTCCGCTTGAAGGTTAGGCTGGAATAGGATGAGAAAATTCCTGTCCAAGCAGAGATAGCTGTAATAATAGCAAAGGCTGAGTCTGGCAAATGGAGCTGGTGTATAACACAAATGTTCTTTTCTTTCAATAGCTGTGTGCCAAGGGACTGAACAAAGTGTTCATTAATTTAATATTTTTTGCATATTTCTTGCCTCAATTTAATTTTTCTTTCCTATTTTGATAAAACCCAGAGATTCCATGTTATATTATGAATTGGATGTGTGTCCAGCAGCTATGTGGAAAAATCAATACATTCCCAGTTGACTCCCAGGTGGTTCTGCTAACTGGGCAGGCAGAACAGGTCTGCTGCCAGGAATGTATTCTACTGCCTGCTGATTAAAATGGATCAGGGCAAAATGGCAAAAAACTACTGCAAGTTGAAGAGTGTCGTGTATTGCATGAATAAACTTGCAGTTAAATAAAGATAAACCCAAATGAGGAAGTGTCAGGAATGCAAGAGGAAATAATTTTTCAGAGTGGAAATTGCCACTTAAAATGATACAGTCCTGCTAGACTTGTTACAGACCTTTAACAAATCCATGTAAATCAAGTCACTTTGTGACAGATCAGTGAAAAATAACCTGCTCTGAAATGATACTCAGTGCTCACTACTTGTCTGCAGCTGAGTCTTCTAATGGAAAACATGTGAGATGTGTTTACTGAAGGAGCAATGTAAAGCGATGGCTAAAAGTGTGTAACAAAGCAGAGAAGGGTATTGAAACAACAATGAGAAAGCTTTCTGGAAGCTGCAAACTGAGTTTCTGATCAAAACATCCCTGGCTGTTGTGCAAAAAAAAAAGTGATGATGCTTGTCTGCATTGCAATCAGAGATTTCATTTTGGACATGATGAGTTGGGATATTTCTCTGAGCCAAAGGCTGTGCATGGTTGGATTTAAAATAGACACCACTCTGAAAGGGCCTAGAACTCTCCTTTGCATGCTGTCACATCTTGGAAAACATGCCAGTTACTAAGTTAATTAGCAGATGACAAATTAAATATTTGCGAAGTGAAATTGAAGACAGTTGTATTAGCAAGCTGCCCAGAATTATATCAGTTGAGATAATTTGGGTTATGATGCATTAGCAGAGCTAGGTATATAAAGCTCATGTTTCATAGGGGTGTAAAAAATATTAATCTTGCATTCTTCCTTCCCAAAAGCTTTCATCCAACTGCCAGTGTCACCAATAGGATTCTGTCAGCTGTGGGTATGATTACCAAAGCTCTGGCTGAAAGCACTGGGAGCCTGAAGTTTAATTCTGTGCCCTCAGCACCTCCTAATTGGAAACTACCCACCTAAGACTCAGTAATACCTGGACCTGAGAACTCTTCTGAGCCTGTTGGATTCCTTCTAGAAAGAATATCTTTAAACACATTCATGCCAGTTAGGTATCTGAGTACCTGCCCTCCTTCATCTGTGGCAGAGCAGTAACATGGTCCTTGCTGAGCAAAGCTGTTGTGTGTGTGTGCTGAACTTACTGCTCCTGTGAGGTGCTGCTGGGAACAGACACCCTCAAGGAGTGCAAGTCTAGACCATGTTTTATTAACTACTGCTGGGCTTTAGGTGAAGCTGAGGATCCACTTAGGTCTCAGCTCTTTCTGTCTGAGATGAGATTTTAAATCTCTCTTAGCAGAAGCAATGACCAGTGTTAATTGTCCCAAACTGTACTTAATATATGGACCAGTTGATGCTAATTATTTTGATCTCAGCCTTGAGTGCAACCAAACCAGGCTGGATTTTTATGGTGTTTGGGGTGGGCAGGTCTGTACTGTACAAGCGCAAGGGCTATAACCTTTATGTGCTGGGGGCAATATTGCATTTGCAAAGCTCTTTATGCTGCAGCAAATAGGCTCAGAGCACAGCCTGGCTACTGAAATTGATAGAGCTGTGAAGATTTATGCTACCTGTCCCTTCATAGAGTTGAAGCCTGTCTTTTTATCACCACAGGTTGCACAACATCTTTGCAAGTGAATGTAATTCACTGTGCACTCTGGATTTAAGATCTAAGCTAATGACTTGTTCTGACATTGCTGTCTCTTGCTGAGCTTAGCTTCGAATACCCTGATGTTTTTTCTGTGGGTCTTTGAATAAATCAAATGGTCCAGAGCAGAAATAGGAAAAAGGTTGTGAAAGGGAGAACAAACTAAGAAATCTATCCTGCAGAACTCTGCTGCTGTTGACAGTGCTTAAGGGCAGCTGTAGGAGTGCCTGATTTATGGGGTGGGCAGCATCTTAAGCTTTGCTCCTTCATTTGAAAAGCCCTGTTCAGAGAGTCTATTTGAATAAAAGTGGTGAGATTTGGCCCAGGGTTTTATCAGACCTTATTGACCATGGTAATGCTGCCAGGTTATGCTGGTAATGACTAAACAGATTTCGTACATGCATAATTATAAGGTATTTTTAAGAAGTCTTGAACTTCAGTCTTTCCTTTTTTTAGAAGGAGGATGCAAGCTGTAAAACACAAGAGAAATGTCTTACTGGAGGCATCAGTGGTCATCTTCCCTTGCCAGATTTATTGCCACAAATTGGTTAGTCCAGAACCAAAATAACTGAATCTGTGGGAGAACTTTAAAACAAGTACAACAGTCGTGTAGCTGCAGTGTGCTTAGGGAAGAGCATCTGTTAGTGCTGAGTAGGGCTAAAGAGGGAGAGCAGTTCAGTTTCGCTTTTTCTTTTTCCACAAGATGGGAAGAAAAAAATCTGCTGTGTTTTCAGTGTGTCAAAACGGTGCTTGTGTGCACAGCAACTGGTAGAATATGGGGTTGTGTGAATTTGTTACAGTAGGAAAAGGATTGATGCTGCCAGAGATGCCCAGGAGGTTTCCTCAGCTGTGCCAGAAGCTGGTGCCCAGCTGAGATCCCAGGGAGCGGGGTCACCCACAGAGGGTAAATTCCAGAGGTTATACCCACAGTAACTTTCCGGGAGCTTGATGGGTAGAGAACGATCCAAATCGGATTGGAGGTCTGCAGGGACTTTTAATACTCTGTCAGTCAAATTGCCCTTCCATTTTATCATCCGGGGGGGCTGTGAAAGAATAATGCAGGCAGAGGCTGAGCAGAGGGCACTGGGCAGTGCCAATGTTCTCACGGCACACATGGCTACTTTGCATTAATTTATGCTCTCATGTAGCTTCTTTCTCCCTTAGAGAGCTGCACACTATCCCATGCCATGCTCCTGCCCTTGCTCTGCTATTGCTGTGTGAAACATCTGCTAATTTTACCAAAACTATTGCGGCTTTGCAAAGCAATGCTTGGACGTAAAGGGGGTTGTTCAGACAGCGTTTTATCATTGCCGTTTCAGTTTTTACTGCATTTGGAAAATGTGTTTAAAATGGACAGTGTAAGACTATAGAAATTATCTAGAGATCGGATAAAATGCTTTGACGTTTTCTATTTAGCTTATTAAAAGGATTGAGTGGTGATTAAATGTAGTCACTTTCCCTTTTGGAGAGAATTTTGGTACTTAGAGGCCTTTTTAATCTGCCAGGGAATACATAATATTTCATTGGAAGTTGAAGCTGTACAAATTGAAATTAGACTGGGCACACTTTTAATGCAATTTATTGATTATATTCTGGAACAAATTGCCAAGGGCAATGAAGATACTCAAAGGTTGAGAATGTAGCGCCCCAAGAGTAGAATGTATATTAGCTAAACACCAGATTAGGCTTAGTCAAACCCAAATATATAATTTAGCACAATGGATGACTGATTGGAGTTCAGTCTTCTGATACACGGAAGACCAAATTAAATATTCTAACATGCTTTCTGAATATAAATTCTATGGATATTACCAAGCAAATAGTACCTGAGCCAGCCTTGGCAGACATGCTTTGAGAAGTTCTTGTCTTTCTCTTCCTGCTCCCTCTAAGTTATAGCTTTGTTATACAGGGGTTTGCACATAATGTGCATCCATGCAAATACCTAAAGGGAGGTTTTTTGCAGTGACTGACAAGGAACATGACCAAATGAACTGATTATGCAGAAGAAAGTTCTTGTAACATTAAGGTTCAGGGTATGAAAACCTCACTACACAAGTTGCATATTCTGTTTGGTACTTAAATGTAGATGTGATGATGTGGTAAGGCGTAGTGTTTCTGTGGCTAAAGACTATTTAATTCTATCAGCTTTATCATATCCACTTATTGTGATGCTTTGGGAAAAATTAACACAGAATTTCTGGAGTAATAACTCAAAATCCACTGTGCTGGTTTCAGGGACTTCTGCTTAATTTTCTTCATCTCCACATCATTGTGCACCAGCTACCATTAATCACTTTTAATAACTGTTGTCCATGTGTCTGATATTCTAACAAATGTAGCAGTTACAGAGCGTTTTTCAGGGATGTGTAGATTCTCTCCCATAGTTAACAGTGTGGGTCAAGTTTCTTACTGTGTCTTTGGGTCAGTGCAACACAAATTGAAATATTAAGTGGGATCTGAGATAATTGCCTTGATGACCCTTTTTTCTTGGGCTAAGTTCTGTCATATTTCCTGGAAACCTCTGATGTTAACTTATTTGATCTCAATACATGTAAGCACTGCAGGGTGAGTTGAACTCTTTCCATATTTTTTTTCCCTGAAACATCAGGGTTCATAAAGTCATAAAATCCTTTTTCTCCTCTTTCCTCTGGCATCAAAATGAAAAGCCCAATGAATTTTCTGTTGAACTAAGAACAAGTTACATGTGCTCTGAGGTCATATACTGAAAGTGCTCTGTTGTGGATGAGGTTCTGCCTGCAAAACACTTGACATAGGGGCACTATTGTGTGTGCAATACAGGGTGTGATACTTCACCCACAAAGGGAGAAGTCAGCCCAGCCTTGGCTTGACATCAAGCTGCAAACAAAGCCAGCAGCCCCTATCCATCCAGCACACCACCCACTCATGCCTGACCAGTTGAATAGTGTTAATCTCATTAAATACAATTTGTTTAGGATGGAAAGTGGGGAGACCAGTGCTTTGTACAGCCTGTGACAAACAGTGAATGCTACTGGTTTGTCAGGGTTGAGCATCTGTGGTGCTCTGCAGTGGAAGCACAGCAAAGTGCTTCAGCACTGGAGTGGACACAGTCACGCTGGTACAGCCATTCCTCTGCTCTTTCTGTGGTTGCTGCTTCTTTCCAAGCATTTGGGAAAACTTCTCAGTATCTAGGATGGGAAAGGCTCCTGTTGAATTTTCATCACCTCCCTGATATATGCAGGTTGCCTTAAGGTAACGCTGGAGCTTGGCATCAGACAGAATGTTCCATGCTTGGCTTCATGGGCAATTCCTAGAAGTTAAGCTGCTCTCACTTTAAGGATAGGTTTTCCCTGTAGTAAATCAGAACAGAAAATTACTTCCCCATAGCGTTTTGTTTGTGATCAAACAAACCAAATGGCAAAAATATTTGCTCTGTAGCATAGCAACAAATAAATGGGCTGTTTAGCAACATGGCTGAAACTGACCCTTAAAATAATAAAGCTTTTCCCATGCAAAGAGTTAGTGTTGGAGGCACCTCATGAGGTAGGTTGATTGCATAATACCTAAGACATTGCATAATAAACTGAGAAATGCAGGGATGCAGTTCTGCTCTGGTCCATGGCCTTGGCTGTATCCCTGTTTCTCTGGACTCATGTTTCCCTTGGAGTCATTTAGACTTTTTTAAGTTTAAGTGCCTCGTCCATATCTGTGCTACAGTATGGTGGTGCCTGATCTCTGTAGGTTCTAGATACTGCTGGAGCAGATGCTGCTGTAGATTGTGTTGCTGTTAGGATGAAAACCGGGCAGAGCAGCTCCGTGACTGCTGCTGTCTGTAACTCTTGCTCCTTTTTTCCTCCTGCTGTTGATGTGAGTGAGTCCTGGAGTGGCAACTTTCTGGCTTGCCTTAGCCAGTGTCAGTGTTTGGCCCTGCTCTGAGGGAGTTAACCAGATCTAATTATTCACAAGCAAGTCCAGGATGAGTCCACTCTCTGTGATTTAAAGGCAGTTTTCAAAAGCATTTGTCTGCTTGAAAAATCCCAGAGACCAAAATCTAATGCATACTGTCATTAAATAACAGCCTGTCAGAAGGCGAAGTCAGTAGGAAAGCCTTTATAGTCACTGGTGCTCTGTGCTGTATTTTAAGAAGGAAGTTAAGCACAGAGCAGATCTTAATTTCCTGGTTATCGCTGTAAATCACGGAGTTGGTTTTCATTGGAAAATCAGGGCTTTTTTTTTTATGAACTGGAACAAACGTGTGAGGCTGTAAGTGCTTTTATTTCTCAGAATTGTATAATGTGCAGGGAAATTCCTTTTCATGGCTAAGATTTAATAGACAGGAAGATGGGAAGTTTCAGTGTATCAAAAAAAGCTGGAAGTCCTGGATGTCAGTAAACAGATGTTCTGCACTGGTCAGCTGCTGATCTGTAATCAGTGATTTAAATTTCCTATGGATCTCTAGCTTGCCATGAGTCTCAATTTAAAGGGCTTGTTTCCAATGACACTTTTCACACTGTGTTCAGCTGGGACTTGTGCTGCTTTTTTGAGGTCACCTGCAGCTTTGCATCCTCAGCCTGCACAGGCAATTTGCTGTCCCAGGTTGAGCTGGCATGGCAGACACTGGTTCTCCAGGGTAATCACAACTTTCACTTCTCTTTGGGAAAGGAAAGCAGCAGAACACTTCTATTTCTCTTCCATCTCCTTCTGACATTTTTTTTATATGTGTGGACTTTTCTTTCTGCTTTTTATCTTTGTTCTACCTGGAAGCTTATAGAAGTGAATTTAATTTTTAGGTAAAGCATCTTGTATAACCTAAGGCTGGGATTTTTTTTTTTGGTGCAGTCAAGTGTTTTCACTATTTCTTGGGGTCAGCATGATGTTGTCACTGATCCCACTCACTTAAGTGCTGCAAGGTGCTTGTAAAGCCTTATAGAAGTAGGAAGTATTGCTCAGGTGAGCAAGTTGGGAAGGTAGGAGAAGCTTCCATGCCTGACTGACATTTTCAGTCTGCCCATTTAGAGCCTGTACTCGAATGTGGGATAAGTGGAACATTTTGTATTGTAATTCCAAACCTTCCTCCCCCATCAAACCTGATTACTGGGTGTGCACCTTATGTCAGACTCCCTTGAATTTTTTTATAAGAATTGGTACAGCAGAGGCTGTTCAGGAGCACTTTCCTACAAAATATAAGATGGAATCATTCTTTTTATGTGAGAACTACTATTTTATGGAAAGGGTTGTTCATTTAAAGTGGCTTGGGTGGGCAGTCAACTGCATCAACCTAAGCAAGCTAACAAGCTTATCTGAAAACTTTTAGATGCAAATCACTGGCCACACTTGTTTCTTTCTATTATTTCAAAGGCAGATTTTTTTCCTCTTCCTCTTGAAAAATGCAGAAAGGCTGCTTAATAAAAACCCAAACTATGCAATCAGACACATGCATGAACTGAGTGGAAGCTTCCTGCGCAAATCCCCTGTGAATCCCATGATGTGAATAGTAGGCATTTATGTATGTATCTCCTGAAGTACAGTTTCTGGAGTAAATATAGGCGCAGATGTGGTACCTCTTCAGCAGGAAAAGGCAGGTACAAACTTTTTCCACAATTACATTTGGATTTGGAAAAGATGAGTGAAGTTATGCTCAGCTGCAGCTTATGCACACATCGTTATGGTATGTGCTGCTAGCAGCCTGGCCGCAGGAGCACAGCACTGAGCACAGGCTGACTAATGGTTCCCCAAAAGTTGCTAAAAACAGCAGGGCATTAAGCTAAGGTCCTTTACCTCAAAGGTGTCTCCAGAGCCTGGCTAAGGGCTGGATGAACTGTTTTGATGACAACTCACTTCAAGCCTCTAATAGTGGTTGGGGATTTTTTGTGTTCCACTTTGGTTTAGATATTTAATGGCTTTTATTGTCTTTTCTCTTTTTTCCTGAATGAAGATCTGAAACTTTGCATTCTGCTAATAGATAAACAGCAATTTTTGTGAAGGCTTATTGCTTTTGCTCTCATCAAGGCTCCTTTTTCTGTGGAGGGTTGGACCAGATCACCCTTTGGAGAGGTCCCTTTCAATCTGAGCTTTTGCTGTGATTCTAGGATTTTATGCTGGCCACAATTGTCAGTTTTTACCTGAACATGTTAAAAGCTTTATTCAAGGCCAAATCTTTTTTGTTGTAACTTCGTTCTAGTCTGAAATAATGAATTTTGAGATAGTGTAAATCAGTAGCACAGCTGTCTTCCTAGTTCCTTTCCATGAGTGGGGTTACTTGCCCTTCCTGGGCAAGCTTCAGCTGGACTGGCATTCCTTTGTCATAGAGAGCGAATTTACTGCCTCTTTGTGCTGGAAATCCGGTGAGGTGTAGCTTTGTAATGACTGGGATTCCTGCATTTCCTGGGGCTGATTTGGCAGGAAACTCCATTTACTACCACTTTGTTACTCTGGCTTTTTATGTAAACCTGAATGAACTGGAGTGTGAAAGCACAAGCTTTGGCTTCAGGATTAATAAACCAACATTATATTATTCCTGTGTGCTGCTTTCTCACCCACTGTGTTCACTTTCTTGGGTTGCAAGGCAATTGCTAGTATGTGAGGCTCTTTAGGGGAATGCTGGTGTCACTTTTCCTTTAATCCTACAATAAAGAAGCAGGTGAAAGTCTTGGTGCTTCCAGCTGCTTGATTGCTCTAACTGTCATTTATAGAACCTGATTCATCCTTTATCTTAATCCTAGCCTAAAAGTAGTGGAAGTCAAGAGGTAGACTTAGTCCTTTATGCAGAGGAAAGAGGACTCCACTCATTTAAGCCTGTCAAGTGTTTTGTCTAAGGAGACAGAACAGCCAGTGGTCCAGGGTACTGCCCTGTGGTCTGAAATCCTGCCTGTTCCTATTTCATGGAAATAGATTTGGAAAATCATAGCATCATAGAAAATGGATTTGGAAATGATTGAGGATAGAAAGTGCTCTTCTACCCCTATATTCAGCTTTAAAAGAACCCTCTGTGCAGCTCATTCTGCTGGGGCCACCTCTCAAGTCATGGGTCCTTAACAGGCAAAAGTCTTGCTCACAGATTTCTGTAAACATTTTGGAAACTATTTGTAAACACTTTGTTTACTGATCAGGTTCTGAAGGAAGGTGGAGGGTTGCTGCTGCTAAGGCTGACATAATAGGTGGTAAGTTCACATCACACTCCTTCCTGCTTCATCTTGTAATCGTGTTTTACAGTTATCCATCCACATGGCAGTTACTGGAATGCTGTGTGTCAGGGAATGTCCCAAGGCTCTCCATAACTCTGTAGAGTTAAAGAGAATATAATAAATTGCATCTGAAAATGTCCACTTGGGGAATCATTATGGTACTATGAATGTCAGTAGAAGGAAAAAAAAGTCTGTGCTGTGATGTAAGAAGCAGCGGTTGGCAGCAAAACCTTTCTGAGCAGGGGAAATCTAAATAGGAGCCACTTATTAACCTTGTGCTGCTTTGAGTGTTTCCCAGAACATCCCTTGCCTCCTCTGACTTTCTGCCAGGGCACCAGCTGTGTTCCCTGTCCAGCCTCCTCTCACTCTGAGAAGTGCTACCATGATGCTACCAAAACCCACCTGCTGCCAGTTTCCAGGGCCAGGGGCTTTATGCATTGACTGCCTTAACTGAGGAGCATTTAATTGCAATTAGGAGTAGCCTAATGTAGGCATGCTCACAAATATGGGTGCATATATGGAAATATTTCCTCTTCCCCTGCATTTGATCTACCTGGAACACTTTTATCTTTTGGTAATTTGAGAAATGGGTCACATCATCAGCCTGCAGGAACAGGGCTGAAAGAACACAGATCTTAAACTGGGAGCTCTGCAGCTTTATGGAAATCAGCAGGGTGGAAGAGGCTGATTGAAAGTGTAACAGGCTGACCATAAATCTTAAGAGAATCTCTTCAAATAAAAACAATGAGAGCTTTTTCCTTTCCCTAAGATGAAAATGGAAGCAACAATTTCTGAAATTGTCATGGGAGGGTAAGAAATCTGTGTCTCTGTAAAAGTCTGCTAGTAGCAGTATGGGGTATTTCTTCTGCTTTTTCTCTTTAATCAAATACAGTACCTCTCTGGAGGCAACCTGCTGAGCAAGTGCTGTTACACACTGTCCAGCACATGATGTTACACTTGCAGAGGTGATTCCACAATAAATACAGCCTGTGGATTTCACATTCTATTTCTGCTAACACCTTTGTGTGTGAAAATAGGGCTGTTTAACTTCATGAGGTGACACCTTGGATATGTTTGGGTCCTCAGTTCCAGGCTGATTGTATATAATTACGGCTACTTTTAAAGGACTGAGTAACACCTTGTTTTAGCAACACTGAGGTTAACACTGATTGCTCATTGGATTCTTACGGAAACTCTGAAGGCATCCCTGTTGGCTCTGCAGTGATTCATTAGCTGTGTAATACTGTTCCTGTGAACAACGCAATGGGGAATGCTTCTGTTTTCTTTTAATAGCACCTTTTAATTTACTGGGAGGAGCTGTGCTCGCAGTCAGACACCATGGGATAATTGTAATCTTCCCTGTCAATGGTGGTAATATTTCTCTTCGTGCATAGATAGCTTAATTATCTTGTGCTGTAAGAGATAAAATGCACCAGGAAATTCCTCACTAGCTTATTTTCTTAACCTTTTCCTATTGTAGACAAGAGCTTGGTTATAAATGCAGATTACAAAACTGATGTGTGCTGTGATGCCCAGATGGGTACTCCCACCATCCTGGGGCAGGGTGCCAGACCCCCGTGCCCAGCATGAGTGACCTGAATGGGGAAGTAACTCTACGGTCTACCCAGGCTGAACAATTTTTAGTTATCAAAAAACTGTTTAACTTACGTGGGTCCTGGCAAGTCTAAAGAGGACAAAGCCTTCTATTTTAGATGGCTATAGATCCATAAGATAAATTATGATTGTGTTTCTAAATATTTACTTTTGATAGAGGCCAGGAAGATGGTCACAGGCGTTTGCTGGGGAACAGTTTGTGACTCGCTTTCAGCCTGAAAATTATTTCTTCAGCTTGTGTGGTGAAAAATGATGGGAACTGCGTGCCAAGCAGCTCTCATCTCTTGTTGGAGGACTTGGGAATCTGGGAAGGTGTGGAATCAGTCATGAATTTTGCTTGCAATGAATAGCTAAGGTAGTGAGGACTATCCCCCCTTTTCCGAAAGCTGTGGCCAGGGGACTGAGGCACAGCCTGGAAAGTGCTGCTACTGCTTTCCTTCCAGAAACTTTTTCAGATAAAAAAAAGTATTACAACTCACATACTGAGAGTAGTTGTCCACAGGAGGTGATGAAATGGGAATAAATGTGGATGCCAAAGCATGAAATATGTAGAAAACTGTTCCTTAAAGGCTACATACAGCAAAGGCATCACCCTGCTCTTGTGTACCTCTTCAGGGGAGCAGTCTGTTGGTAACTGGTGCACTGCAATTTTGCGTCATTTTGCTCATTGCATACCAGCAGTTACAGAAGTGCACAGAAAATACTGCAGCTCCTGTTGTAACAAGAAAGCCTTTCTAGAAGCAGAAGATGGAGCTGGCTCTACCAAAACCCCCCCAATACAGGTTACCTGCAGGTGGTGACATGGCAAGGGTTAAAACTGAGATGATGGAAAAAAAAAATGGGCTGAGAGGCAGCTGCATGAACAAGATTAACAACCCATATCAGCCTGGCAGGCAATATTCTTCTGTTGCAGTTGGTATGTGTACTGGTATCCCTTCTCTGTGCTGAATTAGTAAATGTACAAATAAAAACAGTAAACTTCTGTGCAGCAGCCACTGATGTGGATGAAGTCAACTGATTCTGACAATTAGAGTAATTGCTTGGCTTGCCTGGTCCCTTCTCTACTTCCAACTCTTATTCAGCCCTTGATGGTATCAAATAATTTCCTGAATGAAACAGCAATTCTGCCTCAATAAAATATTTATGATTGTGTTGAGTGTTTCCTGATCTCTGCTTTGAACCTGCTTTTTCTTTATTTGTTTATTGAGATTCATGTTTCTCCATAGCTCTGGGATGGAGAAACTGAAACCCTACTTGTTACATGAGTGATATGAACTAGCTGATTTGGGAGGTTTGAAATAGTCTTTTGGTTGTTTTCAGCTCTTTTCCTGAGGCCAGTACCCATCTGAAGATGCTGATTCTCAATATTTCATTTTTCTAGTGAATGAACCCTGGGTTAAGAACTGACTTCTAAAAAGCAGATTACTTACACTGGGTTTAAAATTGCAATCTTGTTATTTTCTACCACCATCCTTGATCCTTATCAGCTGGTTACAAGTGAACTGTCTTCTCTTCCTTCCTCAAGATGAAATTAAGTTGCAGCTGTGAATTTTCTTGTAACATTTCTTTGCTCATCCAACCATAAGTCCAGTGCTGAGCTGTGGTAACGCGGGATATAAATGTAAGCATGATATCTGAGACACTGCCAGAACTGTTTTTTCTGGGTTTTATTATTATTAATAGCAGGCTAGTGGCCAGCTAACTGGCACTGAGGGTATTTGTTGTTGTTTATTGAAGGTTAAAATGGAATTGACCCTCTGTAGATGTTTTCTTAATGCTTCTTTTATAACTGATGCCAGACAAGGTGACTGGATCTAATACACCATAAAAGTTAAAACGGAAAATAAGCATCTGCTGGCTTATTTTGTTGTTGACCACTCAGAATGACTCCAAATAGGAAGCAGCTCATACTGCTCTGCTGGAGAGGCTGTGTGCTCCTTTTCAAATGATTTCTTAGTTGGTTTGGAATATTTTCCTCTAACCAAACGTGTTACAAGTGTTGCTATTACTGCTTTGGTAAAACACAACATACTACCCTCATCGAATGCTCACGGAGTATCTCCAGGTGGTAGCTTCTAAGATTTTGAGATGATGGATGATTCAAAAAAGAAACTGGGCTCAGTAGCAGTGTCATACCAGCCATCACTCACCAGGTCAAGAGTGGGATCCATTCTACAGGGAAGCAAATATTCCACCTGTCATTTGAAAGTCTTCAGGAATGGCTCTGGAATGAGTATAGCGCTTTGGGAATGGCAGTATTTCCTTTATGTTGTACAGGAATAAGAAGGGAAAGCTGGAGTTAAGGAAACCATCTTTTTTTTGGAAATTCCACCTTGCTCCATGAGATGAGGGGTGGGTGACACATGATGAACTGCAAACTGTATTACAGCAATCATTGTTTTACAGTAGTGCAACCCAGTGACCTGCTGCTAAGCTGAAGCATCAAAAATTTGAAGGAAGGGGTGGGAAGTGCATTTGCTGCTCCAGTAAAATCTTGTTGCATTCCCCAGAAGTGGTGTGACTGACTTCAGCGTCAATGAGAACCTCCCAAGTTTTGCATTTGATTGCCTGGATCTCCAGATTTCCTTTCCTTATTACACATAAGCATTTAAATTATATTCACCTGTAGGTTGTGCCCACCTCTGACAAGTGTTTAGGAACAGGCTGGGGCAGAGACAGTGTTTTTTGGCCTGACGTTTCCTATATAACTGTTGATTGCAAGGGCAGACCCCCTTTTTAAAAGGGTTAATATTTATGGCCAGAAATAACTGTGCTGTCATAAGAATATCTCACAGGGCCTTATATGGGAAAAGGTGGCCTGTTTTCCCAGGTTCCTAAAGGTTAATTCTGTGCTTTAATGCTTGCCATCAGGTGCATGTTTGCCCTTGCTGAATTAAGCCAGTTGCTGGTAGGATCTGCCAGCAGTTCAGAAACTGAGCTGTTTCACTTCTATCAGGTGTGCAGAGCATGTTTTTTCTCCCTTTGGCAGCTATTCATAGCACAGCCTCATTCCTGCCATGAATTTGGGTGTGAAAAGAAGCCTCTTGCACCTCTGGAGTTTGGATGCTGAGAGTCTGGCTTGCTTTTAAGCAGGATGTGCTGGCTGCTTACCTCATCCAGAATGTATGAGCAGAGCAGAACTGAAGGACACAGAAGGCATGAACTTGTAAGGGGATTGCAGCAGGGTCAGTTCAGCTACCTAGCTTTCATCTTTCCTAGAAATCAAAACAAAATACCCCTTTCTTCTCCCTGAATCTAGGCAATTTGAAAAGTAATTTTTTTGTGATTTACTCTTTATGTAACTTGGTTTAATGATGGTGATTGCCACCAATCCTGCACTGGAGAGTTCCCAAGGATGGCTCTGTAAGAGGAGGCTCAACTGCTAAGCTGCCAGAGTGCAGGGGATGGCTCGAATAATTAAACTCACAAGCCTATAATGAGTTGCACTGTAATTTCATTTAGTTTTAGAGTTTAGACACAGCTAGGAAGGCTCAGAAAGAAGTGAAATGGCACAGGATAAGGATAAACCCAGCCCCACAGCCACACCAATTCTAGGCATGTGGCTCCCTGTCTGTAATGTGTTGTAAACATCTGGGCTATTTACTAAGCTGGGATGAAATCAAGCAGGGGTGGCTGAGTGGGGTGATGTCGAGATGACAGTGTCTGACCCAGATGCCAAGTGGTTAGATAACAGATAATGGGTGACAATATGAGGCTTTGTCTTATCTCTGGAGTGGCAGTTGGCAAGTGGCTCCTGCCTTGCTCTGAGCCTCAGCAGCAGGTCACAGCTGGAACTTGCTTGTTGAGCTCTGTAAAAAAAGGTATTCATGTGACTAATATACAGGGGAGATAAAACAAAATGCAAAGCATTTATCAGTGTTCACTTTTTCCTCATTTTTCCCTTCCCAAATTTCCCTCTGACTCCAGCCCATGAAGCTTTATCAGAGCCCATAAGTTTCCCTGGACTGTAATTCACTCAGTTGCTTATCTCTTGTCACCTTTTTCCTCCATCCTCTTAATCCCATTTTTGTCTACTTTTTTTGTTGTCTTTTCTGTCTCTTCCAAGCAATCTTACCATCCTTGGTTTGTTTTCATTGCAGCCTGCAAAAAAATTGCTTTCTCACTTGTGCAAATTAGTTTTTGCTGACATATGTGATTCTCTTCCAGCGCTTCCTCCACTGAGCCTGAAGTCTGATAGCTGCCTCTTATTTTATTAGTTGGAGTTTTAATAAAGAAGAAAGATAAATAGGAATCCAGCCACATATCAGCAAGAAAATTGCTTTAGAAGATATTTCAGTTAAGTACTGAGCAGTATTCCAACTTTGGCATATTTTTCTCCATTAATCCTCAAATGGCAAACAGTTCTGGCTCCGTACAGTATCTTAGGCAGCTGGAAGCCAGCATAAGTATGCAGTGTCTGAGTCATGGTACCATACTTTGCAATAGGTGGAGTTATAATTACTTTTATTAGGAGTGTAATTGGTTATTTACCTCCACTTTGGGATCCTAAATGCAGTGCAGCTGTCTTGTTGCTGACCAAACGAAAAGGCATCAACTGCCCTGAAGAGCTTAGGAGCGGAGAATAATGCCAAGGTGACAGATGGCTGGGAAAGATGTGGGAGCACATGGGCACAAGACAAGTTCTGTTGCTCTTACAGTAATCCCCACCAATGTACACTTTTTCCTCTAAAAGCAAAAGACGAAAAGTGTAACCAAGCCAGAAACTGCAGCAAATTCAGATGTGTTTAGCATAAGGGATTTTTTTCATCTGGTACAGATTTTCTATAACAGGAGCCGAAACCAAAATACCTGCTGCAACCATCTGAATGTAATCCTGGGCAAAGAGGCACTTGATGCACTGTTTGAAATAGTTGGTGAAAATAAATATTATCTGAGGTAAGAAAGGCAAACAGGAACTTAAAAGTCTAAATGGTGAAAAGGCCATGAAACACCAGCTCCTGTGGGATATTGAAAAACTCGGGCCTGATGCTGTGAACTGGGCTCACTGTGTAGATGCCCTTGAATTTCATGGGATGGAGCCACATATATGAGCATAGGAGTTCTAGGACTGTCCCTTTGGCTTTAAGTTTTGGAGAGATCCAAGTGCTTCTAGTGATGTGGCTACTATCAGCTCAGAGCAAATCCTGTTGGAGCTGCTCAGGGCTTTATTGGAGAGGGACAGAAGTCTTGGTACCAGGGGGATCATAGATTAGGAGAGCGTTACAGCAACAAAACACCCGTTGCTACAGGATATAATTCAGATGTGATGTAATATTCCTACTTGCACATCTCTCTGGGAGTTAACTCTTTCTGCACAAGATGCTTAATGACTGTGGAGGGCAGTGCCTGCATTACTTGGTTTAACCTGTTCCCATTGCAATGGGAAAACAAACTCCCTGTTCACAGATGTCTTGCTGCATTGGAACCTTGCAGTACATCTGTCACTTCTGCTCACTGCCTCTGCTAGGAAAACTAAGCTGGGACTCTGAGGTGATAAATACTGAAAATAATGACTTTTCGTAGTTGCATCTTCCATTGCCTATCTGCAGACGAAAAGGTATTTATAAGGATTGTTCCTGGCACAGGGTAATGATTGTCAAAAATTGTAAGGGAGGGTGTATCACTGATCTCAGTGGGCTGAGGCTGGTTTTTATACCAGCTGATGGCTGCTCTTCACTGTCAGTCACACCACTAGTTGTGACTAAACACAGCTCTAGGTTATCCTAGGTCTGCAGCAATCGTGGGGATGGCAGGGCTCACATGAAGCAGCAGCTGTTTTCTGGTGTTAGGCAGGGATGGAGAACAGAATGGTGAATTTTTGAGCCAATAATGGCTACTTGGATTCTGAACAATTTCTATTAAATTGTTCTGTCTTTAAACTTTTAAAAGTTGAATAATATCAAATTCAGAGAATCTGAATTTTCTAATTCTATTAAAAAGTTTGTAACATGATGTATCAGCCACACTTCTAATAATATTACTTTTGAACAATGTACAATGTGTTCTGTTTGAAATTCCTGGGAACATCAAATTGGGTCCAATGACTTTCATAAAAATACAACTGATAAAAAGACGGTAATCCAAGAGCGCCATTAGCAAAAGGCATAGCTTAGATAAAGCAAAAGGGACATTGGGTTTTAATGGTAATTGCAAAAACAGCCTCCTATTAAAAACATCATTTCCAATTAAACCATCAGTTTACTTTGTAGCATGTGGAATGAAATTATTAGAAATGGCTCTGTAGTACTGGGTCTCTTTTGTTATGGGAAAGTATATTGATTTGGTGCCAGGCTCTGATGAACAGAAGTACGCAGTAAGCCATGGCACTATCATTGCATTAGGATTCTTGTACTAATTATTTTCTAATTAGAACCAATGAGAAATTGTGCCATCATTACTCAGATAAACATCCCATTTGATAAAATAAGGACTGTGGCTTCTGGGCACTTGGGTCACAATTCAAACCTTGGAAACTTTGGTGAAGCTCTCGCTGATGACAGTGTCTGTGTTAAATGCATGAAGGCAGAATTTGGCCCTTTTGCTTTGAAATGCTCTGTCTTGGAATTTACTTGTGCTATTTATACTACATATTTGTGCATATAAGATTTGCTTTTTCTTTGAAAAAATAATTGTGAGGGACAGTGGGGGCCCTGATGGATTTTGCAGGTTGCTTGGCTTGAATAACTCTGAGAAAACCTTGGGATAAAGTCTCTTTGGTGCTAATTCTCTAGAATTTCTCCCTCAATTTTAGGACAGTGTGATGGGGAAGGTTATGTGAGGCTTTGAAATAAGTGCTAGGACTTACCTTCAAAGGAAAAACTAGTGTAAAAGGCAGTGACCTCACATCCTGCCTGCCTTAGCATGGTATTTCTCCCTCAATATTGTCATTTTTTGCTGTTGTTGCATTGTTATGGATAGGTTAAAGCCTTTACCTTTGAATGGAGCCTTCTGTATTGATCCATTCCCTTGTGCAGCTGAGGATGATCACTGCCTGTTTGCACAGGCTAGTGTTGTGTTTGCTTGGTGGTGATGAGGGGAGAAGGGGTTCACTGAGTTTCTCCTCTGGGATGCCTACAACCAGCATGTGTGGGTTGAGGTTTCCAGCCCCATCCATGCCTTCCATGATGAGGATTGCTTCTTGCCCCTAGCAGAGGCTAAACGTGCCCTGGTGTTCTAAGACACTGGCTCAAGGATCCCAAGGCTTTAATTTGTTGATGGGATGAATGCAGCTGACCAGCCTGGGGTGATGCTTTCCACTACCTTCCCCAAATCTTTCAACAGGCAGGTGCCATTGTCCAGGTGGGCATGTTCACCTGGGGATGAGAAGCTGTTTTCAGCATTACATGTCATTTCTGCTTTCAGAAGCCTATCCAAAGGTAAATTGAGCCAAGGGAAAGGCTCCACTGCCTTCAGAGCAGACTTGTAGGGAGCAACTAATAAGCTTTTATGGGAAATCAAAAATTTTTATGGTTGCCTGGGTGCCAAATCCCAGAGGTACTTATGTGGTATTCCTGGGATAGAGTGGCCTCAGCAAGCCTACTTTATATCAGAGGACCTGACCTCATTTACTTTGCCTTGTAAGTATTAATCCAACTTCTCAGCAGGACTCTGTGGTTCTGACAAGTCTCCAGTAACTTCAATACTTTGGCACAAAACCCACTTCACTTGACAGATTGAAGTAAGTTCCCTGTGGTCAGTGATGCTGCCATTTGACACGTATTTCCAACAAGTTTTATCTTGGTCAAGTTTCCTGAAGAAATCAGGCTTCATGGCTGTTGAGCTGAAAAGGGTTTTAGTGCTTTTTTTTGTGCCTATTATGTTTGGGGACTTAGGTTTTGATTTTTATGTATTTTTTTTATAATGGGAGGTGGGAGAGCAGAGGGGAGCAGAAAAATTAGTTCAATTTGGCATGCTTAACTTGTCTCCCTATCCTGCAGCCAAAGCAGGAAGGAAATGTCTTGCTGTTGGCAGCTGTCCTTTCTGGATGTGTTTAACTGTTTAAAACGTGAAGACTGACCACCCTGGGGTTCAATGCCAAATTTGAGCTGGCCTCACTGGGTGGCAACACCAGAGGTGTGTGATGTGGTGTTTGCGAGGGGATGGAGGGACAAAAAGAAGCAAGGATGAATAAGGCAAGAGTTCTCTGTTACTATAATACTCTGAATGACACAGCAATGTCCAAAAAAATGTATCATATTGGGTGATTGAGGATTTAGTGAGATTACCCTTAATCTTCCTCAGTCAATAAAAAAGGAAACGAGTAGATCCTTTCTTCTTAGAAAGACAATGACATTTAGTATGTTTGCTAGAGTTGAAAATTGGCACGATGTGTTTCATGTCGTCATAATGTTTAAATCTTCATAAGTTTAGACACTAAACTCTATCTGCTTTGCCCTAGTGCATCCATAGCTAAATAAATTTTTCTGAAACTCCTTATCTGTCACTCGTAAATTTTCCTGTGATAGAAATAAATTTCAATAGAGATGCTGCTAGATTCTTCTAGTTGTCATTGGAAAAGACAACTTTAAACAGATACAGGTTTTATCTGTCTTGAAAACTGAGCTGCTGCCTTCTGCTTTGGTGTTGCCTTGTTTTCTTGTTTTCTTATTTTCTTACTTGTGCATTTTGAGTAGAAATGAAATGAGCTGGAAGCATGAGTGTCAGAGGCGGTCCTACCTGCACCCCATTTTTAGAGCTAGGCTGGAATACAGGTGGTCTAACACTGAAGATGCTAACCTGGGCTGGAGGGACCTGAATTCAATTCTTTGTCAGTGCTTTGAGTTCTCAGGTAGAAAAAAGCTATGCTAGAGCTAGACAGTAATAATTTGTCTCAACTTCAAAAATAACTTCAAAATTGGAAAAAATGCTTCTGTAACTTGCAACACTAATGTATTAAGGTTGGAAGGTTATAAAATACTTTACTGTGGATGTATAGGGCCTCTAAGATGAAGCATTATTTTTGCAGTGATTTCTAATAAGAAACCGACAGCAAAATCTCGGCTACAGTGAGACATAATCCAAAGAAAACTGTATTTGTGGGAATGCTGAACAGCCATCACCTGTGTGCCTCTGGAGATTGGTTCTGACACTTCTGCTCATGTTCAGTAAGCTCTAGATACATTAATGCCTTATATGCCATGCAAGTTTTCTGTAATAGAGCAGATGAACAGTTGTGCACATGGATTTAGTGTGTGGGCTTCAAAGAGTGATCACGGTTTGGTTTTTGTAGGAAATGAGCTGTGCAAAGCTCAGGCTGATTCATGGAGAACTCTCAGGTGTGCATCACTTTGCTTGAGAAAAGCCCCAGCAGTTACTGGCTGTCTTGAGACCAGAAGGGTGTTCTAAGCCCTTTGCTGGATTGGATTTTAGAATGAAATCCCATTTCTTTGAGCATGTGTGCAGCATCGTATTCTGCCGTTTGCGGCTTTTGGGACAGTATCTTGATTTCAAGTATGAATTTCAGCTTAAACTTGTATGCAAGTAAAATTTATGATGTTAAATTTTTGCACTTCTGTATCATCCAAGTGATTGTGTCATGAGTAAACCCCATTACAGACAATGTATAAATAGCCCAGCAAAATATTAGTCTCTGGCACGATGAAGATGAGCCCTTGAAGTTTGCAATCTGACTAAAACATGAGACGAGGGATAGCTGCATGTGCAGGAAAGGGAGCAAACTGCATGGCCAAGAAACATGGAACTCAAACAGCACGAGGTAACTACAGATAGCGAACAAGCTCGTTCATAACAGATTTTGAACCAACACTGAGTTTATTTGATTTTGAAGTTTGGCTCGTGAATCCTGCATGGTTGTATTTGACATCCCCCTGCTTAGGTGACCTGGTTTAGTTTGTGTTAGACTGGTTGCTCTGATCTCTCCTGCAGCCAGGCTTTCCTATTTTTCTGGTACTTCAAAAATGACGTTGAACTGGAAAATGTCAAGTGTTTTTCATACTAAAAGTTTGTTAATGGATGTTTCATAATAAATCTTTCTCTAAATAGTAAAATACCTCTCCTGTATGGAGACTGGCTGTCACAAGCAGCTTGAGCAGCATTTGGCACTGGAATTTTGTCCATTTTCACCTTTTTGAGTGTTCATAAATGTTTGCAAATTTAGAGGGTGATATTTCTTGTTTTTCTGCCAGTGAAGGAGAATATTTGGTGGTGAAAAATATATGAATTTAGTTTGAGCAACATCTCATGGTATTAGTGATTTGCCACACATGGAAATACATTATTTAAAGTGCGATGTTCTTATTTTCACCTTACTAGAAAATCCATCTGTCTCCAGACCCATAAAAATATCCCAGATGAAAATGGAAAATGCTATAGATAGCAACAGTTCTTCCAGGAAAATGTCATCAAATCTGTTACCCTTCCTGCCTTCCTTCATGTAAATATTCATTAATTTGGGATTCATGTCATATATAAAATGAGAAGAATATGGAAAGAAATGGGAGCGAATTGCAACCATTCTCATGAGTTTCCTATTTTTCTGAAACCTGATGAACTTTAGTGATCCATGCTACTGGAAGGAAAAGCTCTTAAACTCTTTATCTGTGTTGCTGTTTGTAGTAATTTCCATGGCTCTGCTAACTTCAGTTGAAATATTTGAGCTTGCTCAGGGTTTGGCATCCACTCTGTGCAAACGTGTGTACACTCACAATAACCTACTTGTATAAATGGCTGTGAACAACCACCCATTCATTGTTTGATAGGCTCTATTTCATTACTGGACTTGCCTGCACTGCTGCAAAACTGAAGGATATGTATTGAGAGTATTTCTCATCCTGAACTTATCCATGCAGTTGAAATATCCCATGTATTGGAAGGAATGCCAGCGAGGTTTTTGAGGAAAAAGCTGTCTTCTGGTGGGTGTGCAAAGCTTGCTGTCTGTCTGACCCAAGAGGTACAGTGCAGTGAGGAAGTAGTATAAAATATGCTGACTCCTCAGCTTTACAAATGATTTCTGATGTTGATACTGGGTTTTTCTCCCTTGTGGTCACAGCTGCATACCACTCCATTGTCACAGATGCTTTTTGGCAATTAAACAAGCTGCTACTGCTCACAGTGAGTCCTGGCTCCCCAGTTTTATCTAGAAACCTTTACCTTACAAATGGTTAATTACTCAGCTTCTGTCAATCCCTGTGAGCTGCTTTTTTCCAGTTTTCTAATTTACATTGCCATGACTGGGCAGCAGTGAATCAAAGCCCAGCTGCAGCTACTGATCTCCTATAACCCTTTTTTCTTAGTTGTAATTTCAACTATAAGCTCAACAATAAGCCCATCTCTTAATCTCAGCACGAACAAATGGAAAATGGTCAAATGACGCACAATTTTAAGCTTCTTGCTGTATAAATTAGACAGAGTGCGTCAGTTCATTGGAATACTCTGACCTTTTCTCCTTAAAAGTATTGGGGGGGGGGGAAGATCTGGGTTGAGCCCTAGCTTGTCTTCTATATTTACAGTGCGCAACTGCCTAAGCATAAGGTACCAATATGTACAGAAGCTGGCGCTTAAAATATAGGGGAAAATGGAAGCCAGGGCATATAGTGTGCCAATAAAAGCCAGACTGTTGCTAGCTTTCAGCAGCTAAATTTACTATAGTATTTGTATAGGATAGTATTTCCCATCCTTAAGTACAGGGAAGAGGGATATGCCAGCAACCTGAGGGATTTAAAACTGAATTACTAATGATTTGAATTGGTATTGTCCTTTATTTCAGCTGTGATGCCAGGGCCAGCTGTGGCTCACTGGTCCACCAGTATGAGACTGTTAAAAGTGGAGGGAAGGCAGAGCTTGGCTGGCTCTGTGCTGCAGGAGGGAAAGCCGGGAGCAGCCGAAGACGGGCGGGCGGCGATGGGAGCCTGTCAGTGCTGGCTGCAATAAGCACTTGAGCAAGTCCATTGCAACAGCGCAGGATAATTTGAATATTAATCTTGCTTAATGCAGCCTGCAGCTGAGAGTGGTGAGCAAAGTGAGGTTATGAACTGATCTGGCTGTTAGAAATCCACTTCTGCCAGTGTTACGGGGATGGATTTCTCCCCCTTGGTGCCTGTGGTGGTGCAGTGCTGTTAGATCAGTTGGGTTTGGTTTCAAAGCATCTGCTGCTGTAACAGTGATAGTCATACAAAATAGTGTGCCTTATAAACTCGGCAGGTGGGGGATGTTCCGTGTATGGGCAGAGTTCTGTATATGTAGACAACGTATAGAAAAACTTTCATTGTATGTCACCTGAGAAGTTAAAACAATTACTTCTAGGTAAGGTTTTTCAGATTTTCTGGATGAAAAAATCACTTTAGTGAATGTGAAATTCACTAAGAGTTCGCTTTTGGGCTGTGCCAGCCCCTGTGTGGCTGGGCTCTGAGCTGGCCAGGGCATCATTTCTCACTGTCCTTCACTTCAGTGTTGTTTATGTGAAATTAGCTGCTAGTAGCCACTAATAAGTATCTCCTTTTCTTGGTCTAAAGGAAAATGATTAAATGTGGAGAGAGAAGTAAAAGGGAGAAAACAGGATATGATTTTTAGAGGTAAGGCTGAATTTGAGTTTTATGGGCTCTACCTGTAACCTGTTGAGTTGAAATGGTTACTCTTTTTAAAGCATGTTGTAGCAGTTGTCATGGTTTCTGAGTAAGGAAGGAATCATTTGGTACACCTGAAATGAAGCCACAAGTGGATCAGCTGGGGTCAGGAGTAAGAGATATCATCAGTGGTGACTGGTGATGTTAACACCTCTCACACCAAAGTTGTTCCTCACATCTTCCTTCTGCAGGACAGTGTCCCCCCAGTGTCTCTAAATCAGAGTCATAAGGGTCAGAAGGGATCTTAAAGCCCCCCCAGTGCCACCCCCTGCCATGGGCAGGGACACCCTTCACTAGCCCAAGTTGCTCCCAGCCTGGCCTTGGACACTCCCAGGGATGGGGCATCCACAGCTTCTCTGGGAACCTGTCCCAGTGCCCCCCACCCTCTCCAGGAAGAATTTCTTCCTGATGTCCCGTCTCAACCTCCCTCTTTCAATTTAAACCTGTTACCCCTTGTCCTGTCATCACCAGGCCCTTGTAAAAAGTCCCCCTCAGCTTCCCCAGGCACTGGAAGATGCTATAAGGTCTCCCTGGAAACTTCTCCAGGCTGAGCAAGTCCAATTCCCTCAGCCTTTCTTTGTAGGAGAGGTGCTCCAGCACCCATGTCTGGATGCTTGTGCTGTAGCAGTTCAGGGTGACAGTCTGACAAGGTGATTACAGAGGAGGAGGAGGGGTGACGACTGGGAATGGCTTTGTCACAGCCCTCAGTCCTCTTTATTTCAGTGAAACCAGGTGGGATGTTTCCAAAAAGGCTGGTATTGAGACCACTGGTCACCTTCTCTCCAGTGCTGAGGATTTGCTATGGAATGTACTAATGTAAACCCAGTCTAGTCTGACTGAAAGCTTAAATTGAATTCTAACTAGTGAAAGGCACAGGGCACAAATATGCTGGAAAAATGTGTATTGGGAGGAGAAAAAATAGATGGAAAATATCTTAAAGTGAAACTCCAGATTCTTAAAGCTGCAGAGCTGGACTAGGGAGATCCTAAAGGTCCAGATCCAGTGTGAGCATGTGTTTTCATCACAAGTGAAATGCCTGTGTGTACTTCTGTTCCTTCTGCCTAACACTTGAGCTGAGTGGGAATTAAGCTCCAAACTGCTTTAAGACTTCATGTCATTCCATAGATCTAACCATGCATGTAGTGTATCTGTATTTATCAACATATATACCTCAGTCTTCATTTGTTCCTCACATGCTGTTCTTAATTGAAGACTTGTGGTCTTGGTAGCAGAGCCACAGGACTCACCTTTTTGATACACATTCATTTTAAGGAGGCTGAAACCTGCTGTTTAATGCATTATTGAAAGCTGTTCTTTATTTTTAAACTTTCCAGGAAGTTAAAAATAGACCTGATCCTTTTCTTTCTCTTATAAATAAAGAGCAGATCAGAATTATGCATTGAACACTGTGTATAATCCATTGGTTAGGGATTACATCTGGTGAATGCATCAGTTAACTGAATCAAGTTTATTTGTTTTCTTAAAAAAAAAAAAAAATTCCAACCTGGTTCTTGGCCATTTCCTTCTGTCAGGATTAAGAAGGTCCTCACAGTGCTCTTGCCTAGCTTAAGTGTACTTGATCATCACTGGATTTGGGCTTTGCATTCATCCAGTATCTGCAAATTGACCAGAAATTTGAGTGGATGCTCAACAGAAATGCTTTGATTTTTGTATTAGTTGTGGGTCTCTCTCAGAATATTTAGGGAAAATAACATCACATGGAATAAATATATGTATTTCTTAAACTGTCCTCTTGTAGCTTTGAACTGGATGTTGTTCAGGAACACAACCCCCTGTCCCACTTGTGTGCACGTACATGGAGGTACATGTGAGTGTAGTGGGTACCAAATCCATTTTTTTCAGTTGCTATGAAAACATGCTGTGCTCCTAGGTATTCATGTCCTAAATAACACTAAGATGCATAAATACAAGGAAAAAATCCAATCAGTGCCTAATTTATTACGATGAATTGTCAAAGAGCTGTAGGGGTTTGTGTGCAATGCTGTTTATAATTAATCATTACAGGTGGGATTTTCAAAAGTGCCTGGGGGTAGCTCAGCCCCACTCATGCGGGGGAGATGGATGAATGCTCTAGAAAAATCTCATTGAAATCCTAAAGATTACAGCTAACCAAGGACTATTTTTCTGTGTATGCCCTTGTCTGTCACCTCCTTTACTGCAGTTCTGGGACCTGAAAAAAAAATACATCTTGCAGAAAACTTTATTGGAAAAATAATTCTTCATATCTTGGTCTAAGTTTAAATTTTTCTGAAGGAGTTGGCTAAGAAATTGGAGTCAAAAATGAAAAAAATCAGCTAGTTTCACCAAAGCTGTCAGGAAGTGATAATTTGGGATAAAATATTGAGACAATCATTCTTCACTTGCTTACAAAAAATACCTCTTGTGTCCATAGCATTTTTCTATGCAATTAATGTGTTTTTCTTGTGCCACGAGTTTCAGTGGGAGAATGAACTCTTACCTCACATCTGTTTTCAAAACCATCTTGTGCACTTCTGCAGCTTTCTGCACCTTAAATATGCCCAACTCTTAAGAAAAACAATCTTTGCTTGAGAAGGAGGCTTTTTTTGGATGCAGACCTGCAAATACATTGTTCCAAGACAAGCTGCAGAGTGAATTTGTGATGAATGCTGCTTCTCCAGAGAAACTATCTCTGTGTACACTTATTATTGAAAGTATGGGCTGAGCAAGGTATCCACCAAGAGATTCATGTTGAACACGGTGGAGAAGAGAAACTTCTGCTTGTACTCATCGTGTTTCTCCTGCAGAGCCATTGCTCACTAATTGTAAGAGCTGTCAGTGCTGGCTCTAGTGTGCATCCCGCAGATTCATATCCTGTACTGTGTGAAATGTAGTCTCCGTATGTGGAGTGTAAAATGTTTTGTGTGTGGTAAGAATTGGTCTCTGGGCTTCAGCTTTTTCCGCCTATAAAAGGGAATACTTACTAGAGAATGGAAAGGTTCAGAAAAAAGGGAGAACTCTTTTGTTGCTAGAATCTTTCCTGCAAGGTGTTCCATATCCTATTGCTTATGAACCCTCTGATCTATATTTACAACTGGCCTTAAAATGGCAGGTAAGCAAAAATAGGGTTGGATGAAAGGAATATTGCCAGCCACCTGGCTCACCGGCTTAGTGTCGCGTTTGAGCCTTTCGACCTTGCTAGAACCTCTGTGAGGGGTGTTACAGCTCAGGAGGATTAGGTGGAATGAAAAGCACTAATTCAGCTTTCCCCACGGAGAGTAGGTTACATCCACCGTTGCTATCAGTTACAATATGATTTTCTGGTTTTTAATAGAGAGGAGTTGGCTGGGGAAGTGGACGTGCTAGCTGCTCAGAGGCGGTGGTGGTTGGCTACACCTCAGAGTTCACTCTGTATTTTTGGAAATAAATTCTGGAACAGTTGATGGAAAATCAACAAGCTAAGAACAGTGGCCACCATTTAAAAGTAATCTGGAGATATGTTGGTTCTCAGATTGCTTCTCCTAGCCTTGCAGATGGTGAGGTGGGAAAGAGGGGTGGTGAGCCTGAGGTTTTGTTCACTTCAAGAACTGTGTGAAGACCCCATTGACGGAGAGGTAGGCAGTCCAATGCCGTAAGCTTCTCACCAATGCGTTGGTGATTCAAGCTGATGGTGGAGGGTCAGGGTTTCTGCTCTTGCTCAGTAGCAGGAGAAGACCAGATCAGGAGTCCAGCCCAGTTCTCCATCTATCCCCCACCTTCCTCCTCTTGCTCTTGGGGTTAAAATTCAGCCTTGCTGCTGTGTGGAAGCCTTGAGCCAGCCCTGCTGCAGCTCTGTTCTGTCTTTTTGGGGAAAGGGCAAGAAGAAGCAGAAATGGAATTGTAAATAGGCTGAATTATTAGGGGCTCCTTTTGCAACATAAACATTTTTGAGTGGAGGGTTAGTAAGGAGAATGCTGGGGCCAATGCCCTATTTATGTAGAGTGTTAAAGTACTTCTGTCCTCACTGACATGACCTCCTCCCAGTGTGATTTCTTGTCTGTAGCATTTTTTCTCCTGTTCATATGTAGCACAGCCACTGGATGACACCCCCCCTATTTGTGGAGATACTGCCTAACACAATAAGCCCCAGATTGTCACACTTCTAAATATTTGAACTTGATTGTTTTTTAAGACACTTGTTTTGATCTGTGTGAATTTTCCACTTTAAACCAGCTGATTAATGCTCATGCTGCAGCAGTTTTAAGTTCCCAGAAGCAGTATAACCTATCAGCCTCCAATAAACCTAAGCAATCCCAGCTGGAGAAGCTTAGGAAAGGTCTATACTGAGATGTATGTAGGCTGTAGCTGTTGTGCATTGCTCTGGTTCACAGAGCAGGATTCAGCTATTCCATGGGGGAAATGGAAAGTTCCACTGCTGGGCTCCATGCAGAGGCTGAAACACAACCAGGTTGGTCTAGATGTAGAAGGCTAACTTGTGTCCTAGACCCTGTGTGCTAAGAAAGGGCTGATGACATTGAGTCTGGACTACAGCAAGGACAATGAGCAAGCAACAGCTGGAAAATGCATTTTCAGTAATACTTTCTTGATAAAAATACTGCAAGTATCTATTTGCAGCAGCGGGTCTTCTCTGCTGATTGGAAAATGCCTGGGGAAGATCTCTGCTTCTCAAGTTTCTATTCTTACCTCAGTCTGAGTTGAACAGGAAAGTTGAGAATCGCAGTTATGTCTGAATTAATAAAAATTGGAGCTGCTCCAAGTTTATACACAGGTGTATTATCTGACTCAGAGCAACTCTTAAATATACACAGGTTGTGTTGAAATTGATGTCTCTGACTCAGGACCAGGCTTGGGAAGGTACATCCAGCTGGAAAATGTAGTCTTAAACATGATTTCCCCTATTATAGTAATGACAAGCTGTGTAGATTGCCTTTCTAATATTTTCACATATTTCCTGAATGCACATGCTGAGAAGTGCCATGTGAGAGCGTTTGCTGTCATGGAGTGAAGGCAGAGAAGCAAAGAAAGTACATGTGAGTGTCTGGAGCTTTTGTTTGCATGAACAAGACAAGCAGTTGCTCAGCCGGAAAGATAATGCTCACAAACAGCCTGTGTATGAAAATATGGGCGTGTGCAAGTGGGCTTCAACCCTTTCACTAAGCTGCAAATGATTAGGCCTGTAATGTTAAGTGGAAACATAACACAAAAATAACTGCTTAAAAATAAGCTTTCCAGTTTAGAGATCCAGGATTTTATATTTACAGATTATTTTTATGGATGCCGTTTTCTCTTTCCAGTATTGTCTGTCATTGGTAGGGGAATTATTCATCTATTCTACTCCTCAAAGATTTATTTGCTAATCTCCACTAACAGGTGCTTTCCAGGCATATGCGTACTCATCCCTTTGTTAAGATGCTCTGGATCTGCTTTTGGGACTCTTCTCCATCTCTGCTCTTAAAATCCAAGGCCAAAAAATTTCATATCTGTCTGCCTACTTATTAGGTACTTAAATCTGCTTCATGTATCACGTGTGGAATAAGAACATGAAAGTGTGCTTGTAAAACTCAGCTCGTGCTCTATTGAGAGAACTATTTACAGAATGCAGCAGCTCAAAGTCTGGCCAAATATACAAGATGGGTTTGCGGGTGCCACCTTCTTACTATTCCCTCTGACTTTTGTTTCTTCCAGCTCAGTAAAATGGCTGGTTTTCCCTTTAAGCCAACTTTGCTGGTTCAGAGACTTTTGGTTGAGTGGCCACTGGTTGCTTATGAAACTGGTTGCTGTTGAGTTGCATGCACGACCAAGAAAGCTGCTTGGCTCTAAGGCTTTTATCCATGTCTGCTCTTTGCCTTGTTATTGCCTCTGCAGGGCCTCTTGGCTGCTCCAGGAGTTCACTTTTCAGCTGATCAGAAACCTCTATGCTTCAGGTGATTTCTTTTTTACCAGAACTCTCTTCAATTATTTTCTTTACAGACCAAATGTACAATTCCATGATAGCAGTGTTCAGAGAAGCCCATACAATGACCACTGTGTTTATTCACTTAGTGCTGCAGCACAGGGAGATGATGTCTCAGATTTACAAGTGGGAGCTTAAGCAATGAAAACAAATGGTCAGTATTGTAAAGTCTCTTCTGTGGTAAAGAGGAATCTGAGTCTTTTGACTCCTTCACAACTGTTCTTAATTGGTTGAATAATAGTTTAGGAATGGTATCATTTGTGTGTGAATGAATCCAAATTAATGACTCGGCAGTGGGCTGAAAACAAGAGATTCTTCGCATTAAACCCAAGTGAAGCTTCTGTATAGAACTAGGAAAGCACAGCATTTAGCAGTTCACAGGGAAAAGGAAGAGGTAGCATCACATGAGTGATATTTTGTGCACTGCATTCCTTTTGTCTGACAGCTCAGTGATGAAGTCTCACAAGAGCAGAGATCATGACATGTTTTAGATGAAGAAACTCATTCAGAGAGGCTAAATGGATTGTCCAAAACCACAGATCAAACCACAGAAGTCAGTGCATCCCTGATAAAGCTGCTGAAAGGACCCAGTTCAGAGGTGAAAAGAGGACCCTCTCTTCTTTGCAGGGGGTCAGGGTAAGGGAATTGGAAACTAAACACTGATGGAAAAAAATAACTGTTAGGTTGGAGATAAGTGAATAAAAATACACTGCCAGCAAGCAAGGACAGCTGTGGTGCTACACCCAGTGGCAGTTGTGGAAAAACAAGGCTGTAAAATAAATATACACATGAGGAAAGGTTAAGCAGGTCTGACTTTCCACCCTACTGTTACTGTAACCCATATAACACAACACTTTGTTTTTGGTTGTGAACAGGAGAACAGTGAGCACTTTGCTGTTAGCTAATGGAAAGGATGGGTGATGGTTTGGGAAAATGTGCTGGTTTTGACTGGGATAGAGTTAAGTCAAAATTCACTGCTTTGGTGTCCATCTGTCTCTCCAGGTTTCTCTGCGATCCTTAGCTGTAGGAACAGGGGAACTGTCAGAGGGGGAACACTGCTGTAGTACTTTAGTATAACCATTGCCTTCATGCTGCTGCCAAAAGTGGCCTGTCCTTCAGGGCAGATGTAGCTGCTCTTGCTCCAGATACTGGAAGCAAGGTTAGGGAGAGGTCCCTGGCTAGCTATCAAGGTAAAAAAAAATAGGGATGTGTCTGTGTTCATCACAGCATTTGAAATGGTAGTAATGTCTCAGAAGGCAATAGTTCTGCCTGCCTGCTAAAATTTCACTGAAATGTAAAATTCTTGCTAAAATAAAACATGGCAATTAAAGGATAGGTTTTTCATTCTGAATTTCAGTACTTTTTTGTGGTTGTGAAAGTGGTGGATGCTCATCTCCTGTTAAGTTTATTCAGGTCTTCAGCTTGGCCATTATAATGTGTTTCAAAAAGTAAATGTAAAAATGATCAAAATGATTCTACATTATTTCACACATGGTTTTAACTCCAAATAATCCTTTGTAGGAGTAATTTATAGTTTTGTCTTAATTATACATATATTACTCTCCTATGGTCTGCGGACGTTTCATGGACCCTCCAAAGTTTTCAGGATCTCATCTGTTTCTCCATTATTAGACTTACCCTAGGCTTCAAAAAAATGACTCTAGTTTTTAATACCCATATCTGTGAGGACCTTATTTTTGCTACTATGGTTGTACTGTTCTGTCAAAAGAAAAAGCAACAATTAATTAGGTTTGTCCAGAGCCTTAATTAATGTAAGGAACTCCATGTTCATTCTTTTCCTACCAGAAGTGTGTGGTATGAGACAAAGGTAATTTGTTTGTGGTACAAAAATGGAAAGATTGCATCATTTCACAATTAGGTCCATCATGGAAAAATATTCAGGCTTTGTGCTGTTCTAAGTGGGAGCACCCTGAGATGCACAGAGCATCCAAGTCAGGTTAGCCAGCCCCAGTTGCAGTCATTGGCACAGAGAGAAAGGCAGAACAGTAATGTTGCCAGTTTGTGGGGTTATTTGAACTCTTCAGCTGTGTGATGGGTAGGTGTTTCTCCTTGCTAAGCATAATCAAGGCAAAAGCCATGCCGCTGCAGAAAGCTGCTGTCTCCATGAAGGACACAAACCAGTTTTGGCTGTGCTGTCCTGCCTTGCCTCTGGTGACAACTGATAAAGCATTTGGCTCTTCTCATGTGAGGTTTGCATGGTCTAAATGTTAGGCATTGTCTACAAAAATCAGTCCCAAATATTTGGGGAATTAAAAAAAACTGCAGAAATTATAAAGATGAGCAAGTAAAAGCTGAAAATCCCAACCAACCAGCTGAACTCCTGTCCAGTAGGATTCCTTCCCAGCAACAGGCTGGACAAGGGTCAATGCTCAGGTCTCCTACAGTCACTCAGATATTATTAGTGCACTGTTGTTGGTGCTATTTCAGAATTTCCAGTATACCAAATGGTAACTTTAGTCAGCATTGTCAGGAAAAAAAATACCACCTATAAACTATTTTAGACTTAAGCACATCAACAGTTACTAATACAGTGCTTTACAAGGCTCAGTAAGTTATGGAGCTAAGCTATCTGTTGGTAAAATAAAACCAAACACAATATTTAGCCTGCAACTGTGTGCTTTCAGCATGTAAAAGGTTGCTTAGTTTTCCATAGGGAGAAGGAGCTTTCCATGTTGTAATTATCAGGTGACAGTTGTGCTTGCAGTAATTTATTTGCCACTTTGGCAAATGCGTTTAATACGATGGAGTGTTCAACATCTATAAAATGTTTGTCCTATTATGATTTTGATTGGTTTCATGCATGCAAAAACAATCATTATAGTAATGAAAAGTTGTGTTAAGTAGGCTGTAACAAGTGATGTTTGTATAAAAAGTGTATAAAAATAAAACGAGTAGAAATTAATATCTATGCTTATGACAATTACAAAGGCAAATAACGAAGGAAATATGTAAACTGTCAGTATAAAAGAGTCAAACATCAGAAAATGAAAAACTGATGTTTTTACTGATACAATAAAGAAAACTGGCAGTCTAGCTTGATTATTTAGCTGCTCATATTACTGGAAAAATGAACACTGACAATTCCAATTTCTACTGAAGTTTTTCAGATCTGCCTAATGACAGAACTGTAACAAGTGTCTTTAGTGATGCTGGGACTCAATAAAATATGGCTTACTGTGGAGTTTGCAGATGTTGTGGGCAAGACCTAATTAAGAGCTTGTAATCAAGCTGTATCTGAGCCCTGACCCAACATTCACAGAAGTATCTGATAATCCTGCCATCAACCTCGACTGGTGATCGCTCATCCTCTATAGAACTGCCGCATACCATACACAAACCACTCCTTAACTGCGCTCCTGCATGGAAGACCCAGTTCTGGTGGCTTTTTTAGAATTTCTGATGCTAATGAGCCATCAGATGGTTAGTTAAAACTGTTTAGGATCACTCTGTACTGTACATGACACATCTTGTAAGCATAAAAACAAATTGTTGGCATTTCTCTTCCAGCAATCACTGGAGAGTGATTTGGACTGGGCTCTGTCCCTGCCAAATTTGAAGTTGCGGAGCCTTACTGTTTTGGCCAAGTACAAACAATTTCCATTGTGCAGCTCAAGCAAAATATCTATACAAAGCTGTTGAATCTTGCACTTTTATGTATTTTCATTTGGCACAGGGAAATGTAATCATTAAAGCTGTTTATCTACCAGGTCAACTTTGTTGTACCTTAGCAAGTAAAAGCCATCATTACTGCGTGTCTCTCTTGAGTGTGAACGAGTTCTCTGAGAACAAAGAAAGCTGGTGCTAGGCATGGAGGCTGCCAATGAGGTGTTTTATAGCATTTCAGTGTCTTCCAATACCTTTGAAAGGAATTTTTATTCTTTATAATGTACTTCTTCCTAATTTACCTTTGGAATCATCCTCTGCTTTATTAAAGTAAAAGGCTTTTTCATTCTGTTATGATTAGTCTTGGGGCAAGGCAACGTGATTTATTGAAGGCAGATACAAGCTCATCCTACTTCTGGCTTCAGCCAAAAGCCACGTAGGCCTATAGTCATCTGGGTTGGGGCTCAGCAATGTGAGCTCAGCGTGTTTTGAAGAACCTGTTGTCTTGAAAGACAAAAGGAGGCTTCTCACACCTTCTAACCCTAAAGCAAAGCCCATTATGTCAAGTATTTTCAGTTAGTGTCTTCCAGGCTCAGTACTGTGATGTGTCAGATTGCCTCATCTGCAAAGGGTCTTGTGAGTCGAGTGGCTGTTCTTGATGGGCCGTAGGGAGTTAATGGTGTTACTTTTGTCCAGGTAAATAACTTTGAGAAAGGGTATGAAAGAACCCAGTCCAAGGCACTGTCAGCGTTGTGGGTGCAGATTTCCCACAGGTCTTTATTTTGCAGCTCTTCCTTTTTAATGAGTTACAAAACCTACTAATCCACTTTCTCTCCTTTTATTACAAGCTGTAAGTGTCCAAATATTTTCCCATCTGAATTCTGACTGTACAATAAGTTGTCTTTCCTGTCCAGTAAAACTTAGCATTTATGACATTCCAAAAGCTGTTGCCCATTAGCAGTTTCTCAAGCTTCAGTGTTTTGCAATACAGCAGTCTGTCTAATGATTGAGAGGAAAACAACATAATCATGTGCTGACATTCCAAGTTATTTTATAAGCCACTTTTATCTTGGACACCCTTTTCCTCCCTGTTATGTTCATCTAAATCTGCTCCATCCACTGCTGCTTCATTGAAACGTTTCTGTGGTTGAGCCTAGAGGTCCTCCTTCAGCTGCTCTAGGAAGCAGTGGATCTTCCCTGGTTTAGGGCATGCCCCCTTCATACATCAAAGTTAAAAAGAATTTAGCTTATGGTAACTGTTTATTAGCTGTCGTGATTCTGCACCAGAATTATCCCCAGAGGCACCTTTCCTGGCAGGTTTAATTTAATGTATGTTGAAGGAGTAAAAACTACAGCTGGCTTTCTGGAGTGCAGAAGTGATGACATTGCTGGATAATTTATCTGCAGGGCTTAACTGGGCTTGGGATGTCTGGGTCTAAAGAGTGGCTGATTCCTGCCTGTACTCAAGTTAGGGATGCCTGTGCAATAGCAGTTGCATATTCAGAGGTGTTCTAGCTCCCAGGCTGATGTGAAAGGTTTTGCTGTGTTAGAAGGTCTTGGGAGCTGCTTCTGAATGTTTAGGCACAGTAATTTAGTTTCCTTCGTGTAAGTGTTCCGGAGGAATAAGGCATCTCATGGTCATGTAACTCAGGTGGTGAGCACAAAAACCTCCGGGGTCCTGCGTGGAGCAGAAGAGAGCCCACAAAACCATTTTCCTCTGAAGAACCAGCTTGACAGAATGAGAAAACCAGGGGATTCCCATTCCAAAACCATGGCAATGATAGTATCATAGCCTGTGTTTTGAGGCTTTCCTGCTTTTTCAGGATACTGGGAAATAGTTTAATTTGTACCCTGGATGGATGGAAGGTGTGCCACAAGTTCAGATTGTCTTTGCAGGGGTTTTGTTCAAGCTGGCTCCCCTTGGGCATGTGGCTGAGCTTCTCTTTGAGTTCTAGTGAGCTTAAAACATAAGTAAACCCTGATACCTCTCCACACCAAGCTGCAAACTTACAGGTACGCGCCGTTGCGATGCAAAGTTACGAAGTGGCCCTGGTTCCCATAATGTTTTCCAAGTAAACAGTTTGTCAGCTTGTGACAAAAGACCGAATAGGCTAACAGCTTACATTGTTTGGGTTAGTTTTGAACCAGCTAAAACTCACTCTGCTGAGCTGAGGTTTACCTGCATGCTTTCAAATAAAGCATAAATTTATTTACTTGAAATTCCCATAATCCCTGAGGGCGTGAACAGTATGAAAACCAAACTGAACTCTAGTAAAAGTGCCCCCGCTTGCACTATGCAAGATAAATACTGCAAAGTAACTTAATGGTTTTATTCCTGGTTGATTTCTTTAATCCCTGTGTCAAAAGCTAGGCAATCAAAAGTGATACTCACTTTTGACAATGTATTAATGGAAAGTTTGAGGCAGTGGAAAATAATTTCTTGGGTTTTAATGTCAGTGATATTTACAATTTGCCAATTCACTGACATTTTCGGCAATTCCTATACATGCCAGTAAATACCAAACACCAAAACTTGGATGCAAAGCATGAGGATAGGATAGTAAAACGATAGGGATTGTTTTATCTGGGAGCCAAGCCTGTTACCTTTAAGCGAGATTGATCATTCTCGGGACAGACCAACTATTTCTGTGGGTAAAAGTTTTATAAAGACTATTGTCTTGTTAAACTATGGAAGAGCAGAACTTGAACTCTGTCTTAAAAGTATCTGTCCAAAGCTGTACAGTTCTGTTTATGGTTATACACATGAGGCCAAACCACTGTGACTTCAAAAAGAATTTTCAGAAGAAAATAGAACTCTCATTCATTCATTCCAGAAATTAAATTTAAAAATAATTAAGTAAATTGAAAAATAAGAAATTATTTCTGCATTGTTGTATGTTCATAGTTTCCAGTGTTTAGATGTTAAAATTGTGGTCGTTTTTCTTGGTGGCTGACTAAAAGAATAGAGAAGAGAAAAAGGTCCAAAGGGGATTTAATTAAAGTATTAAAAGTTATGAGGGGCACAGCTGTCTGATCACTTCATTGTCCCTCAGGGAACACTCAAAGGGTCAAGATTAATGACAAATACATTTAAAGTATGTCAAAGGAAAAGTATGGTGCATGTTTAAGCAGCCTTTGGAATTAGCTGTTGCGGGAAGCCATATATGATGTAGCTTTACTTTTTAAAGAGCTGGATCACTTTATAAACAGTAATATCTAGGAGATAATATTTATGTCTTGACACTTGGCAGCTTTAAACGGAGCTATGGTGCTGGATTTTAATGGCATAAAAGTTTTACAGACTCTTCTGTAACACCATGGGTATTTCAGCTAGGAAAGCTGTGGAGGGAGCAAGGGTAGTGCAGTGCTGTGTTCCCCTTGGGATGCCTTTGGAATCCTCATTTTCCCTAGAGCTCTAGGCTGTGTGGCTCTCTGAATCCTTGCCCTAACTGATACAGGGCATCCTGACCTAAGAATTTAGCTTGTTAGTATAGTGTAGAGCTTGTTAACATTAATTAACTGTTAATGAACTGGACAATGTGGTGTTTGAAGTCCCTATTCTCTGGACCTCATTTATTTGAGGGTCCATATGGGATGATTTATTTGACAGCCTGGCAAGACAACTATTCCACTGGCCACCTTGGCAACAAAACTTACTTTCAGGGTGTCCTGAAGCAAACTGCCTTCATTACAATACTAAAAATCTCACCCACCTGTCCAAACAGATGCACATAGCAAGAGAAAGTGCTGACTGAATATCTTTTGTCTTTAAATAAGGTGTAGAGTTCCCTACACAGATACATACTCCTAAGGGCACCTGGACTGCCTGAATTTCGGGTATGTTCCTTTCATCCTGGAGACCAAGTCTACCTGTGGATGTAGAGAGGTGACACTCTTGGAGGGGGGAGCCTTGTTAACAACAACCACTGTGAAATTGGAGGGAATGGACCATGGAATTTGCTGCACCAGAATAAAGACAACACCCCTGGACTGTGGAGGTTGACACCTAAAAGACCATTAAGACTAATTCTGAAATGCAATTGATGAATTGTTGAATTATTTACTTATTTAGATTGTATACAAGGAATCATTCTTTATTCTAATAATCATTGGAGGAATAATTGTGTTAACCAACATAAATAAGGAATTTAGAATAGGCAAAAGGGGTCTGTATGGAATTGAAAATAGTATTGAGCTTGTTAATGCTTCTAGGGAATAGCTTTAAATCACAATTTGCACTTCCAAAATGTGACAGGAACCAAAATATTTGGGAACTTCTGGCCCAGGAGATAAGTAACACATTCTCTTTTCACATAGCAGCTGAAAATTCAGTAGGAGGGATGTATAGTTCCTGTTTAGTAGGAGTTCCTACTCCTCAGAACTATTGAGAAACTACACTGCTTCAAAATTTTGATAGCCATGGGTTTGGACTTACTTGTAAACATGTATATAGTTTAGGTAGGACACCAAAAATTAAAGGGGAATGTTACAAGTAAAAGGAACACCCCCTGCAAGGAATTGTCTTGTTTATCAATTGCCCCACAAAATGTGAGAATTCAACACAATTACAGCCCCCTTTAAGTTTGTAATATTATTGACACTCAAATTTATGCATGGGCATACACCAGGTTGCCCCTTGGATGGTTTTACTACATGGACAATTGGTCTATACGTACCAGCAAATGTGACTGGGGGCTGTGTTCTATAGGGAGAATGACCCCTGTTAATTGATAGAAAAGATTTAGAACATAAAGCAAAAGGACTGTCCATCAGTTGCCAGTGTGACTCTCTGAACCCTGATAGCTTTGGCCTGAGGCTGAGGTGCCCAGCATCACTTCTGTATCAACACTTAACCATTTTGCTACTTCAGGAGCCACACGCTGCCTGGCTGAAGACACTTGCAAGCAGTGAATGAAGTGTCGGTTATGTAGGTAGGGCTTATATTGTGATCTCGTTTGGGTCCTAAAGAAAATCTGCCTGCATCCCAGCTATCCTTGGCTAGCCAGGGATTGAGAGTCAGTCCCAGGTTTGCAACTGATTAACTCATCTGTCTGTAATTTATAAGATTTGCAAGTCAGAGCAAATAAATGACAAAATGTAGGAAAACTTCCTTACTCTTCTTCCAATGGTTCTTTGCTCAACCCCCTCTTAGTCTCTCATCTTCTAGGCATTAGCATAATTTTCTGAAATCATATCCCACCTTAGCCCTTGATAGTTTTCTTTACTCTCTGGCTGTTTCTGTGATCTAGCTGTTTAGTAGAACGATGATCTCTGCTCTTCCAAATGCCATTCCTATCATGGATCACTAATTTCTATTCCAGTAGCTCCTACTGTGCTATCTACTTGCTGAGGATCAGAAGCAAAATGTGTGGTTTAGCCTTTGCCCCCCAGATATCTCCCCAACTCCTGGATGTACCTCTGTCTTTCCCCACTGTGCTAAGGCACACAGTGCACTGTGCTTCTCTTTAGGATCTGGTACCCAAGCGCCAGACCCTTCCTTAAAAGGAACCTCAGCAGTCATGACACTACCTTCAGGCAAGGAACTGGAAAACATGGATAACCAAAGCTCTTACTGCTTATAAATACTGAGCAACAGCCTGCTCGTTGGATCAGACCCATGTGTGTCTTCCTTGCTCTGAAGCTTCAATAAACTTGGAAGGCAAAGGAGTTATGCAAGCTTGTATCAGCTGAAGACCTGACTGCCTTTTATTAAAGCTGCACTGGTTTGTTTTTCTCTTCTGTTTAAGATTAGGGCAGGAAAATCTAAACATTTCAATCAAGTATCCTTTCAAAATGCTTGCCAAACCTGCAGTGGGCTTGTTTCAAGTGTATGGATGGTTTCTTATAGTATCCTGGCGAACAGCAGCCTCAGAATAGTAGCAATTCGATTTGAATTGGAGTTGGCTGGAAGGTTGCAAATGTGAACACAATCAGTGCAAGCCACTGTTAGTGCGAACACTACTGCCAGGTTAGAGTGAAAGCTCACTGCCAGTGAATTTGAAGCTTACCTTAAATATTCCCAAAACTGCTGTCTGTGACCCTGGAAATTCAATGTATGTTAAAGGCTGAGGTATACCTTGTACCCAATGTGTGCATTCACTCTGTGAATACTCAGATAAATGAAGGGTGGACAGCAGCAGAGCCAATACAATCTTCTGCTCTGTCAGACTACATCCTTCAAGGGGAGGTACAGGAGGAGAAGCTAAATTAATTGAAATATTCTATGAACATTTCTGAAAGGTTTAGCAATGGAAAACAAAGGGCTAGGTGTCAGCTGCTGCAAATTAATTGGGATTCACTAAGCCTATAGTCATGCCATGTTTTAGCACCAGCTGGAGAAAGATCTGACCCACTATCTTTCATGTACATGAGTTAAGAAACAGAGAGATTCAGTAACATGCCTCTCTGTTGAGTTAATAGAGTAAGAACCTTTCTTTCCATGTGCATTAGTTTTGCAGCTATGGCAACAGTGTATGCGTGAGGAAAGGGAGCACTTAAAATAGGCTCCTGCTCCTAGTTGGAAAGAGCTGACAGCAAACATGTGTGGTCACCCGAGAACAAGGAGGGAGGCAGCGCACTATTCTCAGCCTCCCTTCGGTCATCTGCCCCGGCTCGTGGGGACTGTAACCGAGAAGGTGGATGCATCCGGTTGCAGCAGAACCTTTGCTGTGCCTCAAAACCTCCTCTGAACTGCTGAGGTTTCCTCCTCTATGCACCTTCCCATTGTGCTGCCTCATCTGCGAGCAAGCTGGGATGTGTTCACCAGCAAGGGACTTGAATGATGCTGGTCAGTTGTGGAAGAAACTGTGGCTGACAAGCAGTCTGGTCTCTTCCTGTCGTAAGGCCACGACAAACCTCGCTGCGCAGGAACTCAAATGTGTAGCAAAAGGCCTGCAGTAATGACTAGATGTTGTAGGGTGTCCTCCTTCCAACTCTAGCTCTACTATGCTAGTTCAGAGTGAGGGGGAAGGCTGGGGAAGTGGAAAATAGTAGCTTTGGCTCATGAGCTGTAACCTGTTTTGGTCTCCATTAATTAATTTGGCATTGGCTGTATTGTATGCTATTATTAGGCACTCTATCCCCCTCTGCAACAAATTAGGGCTTTCACATCTGCCTAAAAATAAAACTTTCCTGTCTGCTGGCTAACAAGTAAAAACCAGAATGCAACATATGTGTAATAAAGATGCACAGCTGTTCTGTCTATGAACTCAGGAACGTGTAACGTTTGGGGGTGGTTTTTGTTACGGATGCGGTAGGTGCCCAGCAGTGAGAAACAGTATTTCCAAGAAACTGTCAAGCTTATCACATTGTAGGGAGATGGTTACAAAAGGTGAAACAAGAGGGGAAATATCCAGATTACAAGTACTTAAATAGAAAAATGTTAATTTAGTTTTAGTTCTTTCTTTGAGCCAGTCCTGAAAGGTGATGCTCTTGATTATAGAGGAATAGTGATAAGGGAAGGTGTAAGACCCCCAAGCTTCAGGGCAGTTGAGCTCCCATTTTCTGCCTCCGCAGTCCAACGGCTCATGCTGTACTTCACACCAGCGCTGTGACTGCCCACCCTTGGCGGGTGGTCCCAGGCGTGGAGCAGCACCTGCTGCCGCAGCCAAGAGGAGAAGGCTCCTGCGGGCATCCAGAGCTTGGGCTGCACCTCCACAGCAGGCGCAGCTCTCCGGCCTGCAAGCTGCAGAAAAGTGTGCCTCACTGGGGGCTTGCAGCGAGGCTATGTAGTTGTTATCAAAGGATTTCATAGTGTTTCTTACTCTATGGAGTCCCTATGTGAGATACTTTTCACCTTCCAAAAACGTTACGGAGCGAAAGGAATAGTACCTATAGCACACTTTGTTTCAGCGTCTGTGTGGTGGTAAGGCTTTTGTCCTCTCCAAACTGTTGCTTTTGCTGCTTAATGTGCTCGGAGCAAGGACTGAGTGATATGTAATACAGTATGTGCGTTTTCATTCTTTCCGTGGCTCAAATAGGCAGGCATCTTGGAGGGAGCTGGTTTGAGCTGGTCTAGCTTTTTATCACCTGACACATTTAGATATGCTCTTTAGATAAGATTAGCTAATGAATTTCTTTGCCATTGGTATTTACACTGTCTCTGCATTAGCTACACTCCTGTGAGGTGGGATCCTTGCTTTGCTCTATTTCATGCTGGCTCTCTGCATGATGTACTGATATTGAAGTTTGATACGTAGGCAGTAAGCATTGTTTTCAGAAATTGGTTAGTGGAAACGATCTGTTCTACATTTGCATCTGGCCCCAAAGTAACAGCATACAATTAACTAGCAAAACAATGGGTTTCAAGGCTTTTTCTGTGAGATAAAGAGGAAAAAATCTGTTAATCGGATTAGTGTAAAATGTATGTACCAGGTTCATTCAGTTGTGTGAGGAACCAAGGTAATTAGTACCTTTAATTCCTAATTTTACGTATGGGAAATGGTAATTTCCGATGCTAGGGAACTCGACTCCAAGGTCACGCAGGGTATCCTCTCAAAGCTCTTTCCCCATCAACATTTTCCTGGTACCTGAAGGACTTTCCTGAGAGGGGTCAGTGGAGTCCAGACTCCTGATTACAAGATACAAAGTCTAACAACCAGCCCACGCAAGAAAAAAACCTCAGAAAAAACGCGCTCTTGTTTTTCTCCTTTCCTTCTGACTTACACGACATTTCACAGAAATGACTGCAAAACTTTTTCCATTCAGACTTTAGCACTGGTTCGGTGACAGACTTGGTAAGATTAGCAATTTTCCATGCATTATAAACGAAACCGGTTTCTGAAGCTGACTAAACCTTTCCATTCAAAGATGCATTTTCAGGTTTTTTACAGCATTGCAAACCTTAAAACTTGGTTTAAGGATGACGTTTTCTAGGCCAAGATTCCTCGTCGCTGTTAGACACGATTACACATGCTTTTGCGTGAGCAGGACCCTCATGCACGGCTGTTTCTAGCTATTGTTGGCCCCATCATTTAATGATCTTCTGTGCTCGTTTTCCTGGCTTTTATCTCACAGCATGCTTCCATACATTTTGAAAGTGTGTGAGCAGAGTACCTCAGATAAGGAAAAAAAATACTGAATTTTTAACACTAATTGTGCTTTTCAAGTTGAAAACAAAACATTTTGAGTGGTTCATGCTTCTAATCAAATGTATAGAGCTTGCAAGGGAGGATACATTTAAAGAGAAAACCATCGTTTTCAAAAAACAATCATTTTGTTTTTAACAATCCCAGAGACCTGTTTTCACGTGCTAAATTGTATTTGCAAAGGCAGACCATTTTTCAACTAAGAAAAACATTTTGTCTGAAAAATATTGATCTGTGCCATGCATTGCCAAATGTGCCTTGTCTTATCTCTCCTGACTTCCCCACCTTTCTGATGATAGGAAAAGCAACAGCTTTCCCTGTTCCCCATGAAGATCTAGTTTTCTGTGCCAATGTCAATAGTGCTACTAATGTGCTGTTTTCCACAAAAAAAGAAGTTTCAGAACTTTATTTGGCTTTGGTGAATGTGCATAAGGACAAAAGTAATTTTTCAGAGTCACAAAGTGGACAATAACTAATTTTTTGGTTTTAAACTTCCTATCCCATTATTATAGTAACTACTAAAGCTTAGCAGTAGGGCAAAGAAATGATAGCATGAAATGAACTGGTATTTGCAATGGATTTTTGAAAAGCTACTAGCATTTATTAATGCAAGGTATAAAAAAAAATTGTGACTCATTCATGTTCCCTGAGTCCTGTGCATTTTGTGTAGGAACGTCCTGCCTCAGACACAGCTCCTGCTGAGAGAATGAGGAACAGGTTGTGACTCAGCACAGAGGAAGATCTGTACGACCTCCTCTCTGCTGAATCAGAACGATGAGAGGAAAACCTCGCATCGCAATGACCGACACAAGGGCTGGCAACCTGCGGGGATTAAGCAGGAGCCCAGCTCTGTGTAGTGCTGAGCAGCACTGGTTGAGGATGATGGACTGAAACCTGGACTCCTTTATCTTGGGCTGTCTTTCCTCTTACGGAGGAAACTGGAAGCCCTGCTTGGGGACTACAAGCAAATGGGCTGGGAAACAAACAGGATCACAGAATGGTTTGGGTTAGAAGGGACCTTAAAGCCCCCCTGTCCCACCCCCTGCCATGGGCAGGGACACCCTCCACTAGACCAGGTTGCTCCCAGCCTCATCCAGCCTGGCCTTGGACACTCCCAGGGATGGGGCATCCACAGGTTCTCTGGGAACCTGTCCCAGTGCTCCCCACCCTCTCTGGGAAGGATTTCTTCTCATGGATTGAGAAAGTGGCTGTGAGCTTGCTGCTGGCCGGAGTGGGGGCATGGATGGTGCTTGGCCATGCAGGCCACATTGCAGAAGGATAGGAAAGTCACTGGCTGCTTTCACAGTGAATCTGGGATCTCTAGCAAGGAGAAGCATTTAGGATGGAGGAGTGAGCAGTCCAGCAGAAGTACAATGGGCTGGAAGAGCCTGTAGGTTTGATTCTTATTAGTATCTTCCCCAGACTGCAACAATTTCCCTTCTGGGCTGCCTCCTGATATAGGTTTTCCTTGGCTTTCTAGCACAAGAGACACACCGGCACACACAGTGCTCCTGTGGCTCTGGGAAATGTATGTGGAAAAGACTGACATAGTTTGATAAAGATGGAAACTGAGAATTAAATCCAAACCCACTGAAAAACTCCCTCTGTAAAGCATGGCTGAGTCAAGCGCTTTGGCATGTTTGACAGCAAATGATAAAAAGGAATGTGGGGCAATATTTACCTCCATCAATAAAAGGTCTGTAGGGATCTATAGGAGAGATCTATGTCTCTGAAATAACAGCATTCAAATAGCTTCAAAGCCAAAAAAAAGTTTAATAGAAAATCAGTGTTTTTCATGGAAAAAAAAAATAGATAAGAGGCCTGGATTTCAGAGATTGGATCTGTCTTTGTCAGTTAAAATCTGCTTTGCTCCCACAAAACAATGTAACTAGTGGGGAGAATTATATTGCCCGTTTGCCCTTTCTGACAGTTTTCTTAGAGATGGATTGGCCTGAGAAGGCAGTGGAGCACACAAACCTTGCTCTGCTCTGTCTGATGCTCTTTCTATCAAAATAAACCTTTTGGTTCCCAAGCAAGACCACCTCACGTTGTCTCCATCATCACCTTGCTGTTACTCAAATACTTGGGCTGATTTACGTTTTCAAGTGTCTCTAGATAGTTATTTCAGGCGGTGTTCCTAATTATTTTTTTTAATGGCAGTATTATCATGCTATAGATGTATTTGTTTAAATCCTGGCTGACTTTACAGGGGCAGTTTTTTAAAGGAAGAAGAAAATTAAAATCTCAATCAAAATATGTGCAAGCTTTTATGGGATAGATGCCAATCCAGTTTTAGCTGGTACAAAAGCGAACAATAACTGTGGGATTATGTGCTCCTTTTTTCATCCAAATCATTGGTTTTTATTGTGATGTTTCACCTAGCTGCTCTGTAGTTCATAAACCTCCTCAGCCCAGCAGCAGGGAGCAGGGCTTCTCTTTGTGTTCAAGGTCTGAATTCATCATTTCTGTTCCTTAGTAGAGACAGAGGGATTAAATTGAATCAAAACATCTAGAAATTTTTGCCCATGATTTATCCTGATGGAAAGCTGTCTCTCCATATTGTCATGTTTATATTTTACTCTCCTACTGTGGAGTGAGGACTGGATTTAGGACAAAAGTATTCTCCGGCATATTACTAATTTGAATTGCTACCTGTTGGATTTTAGCAGTTAAACAGGTGTAACTACTGATGATGCAGATGGTATACTCCAAGCTGGTTTTCCATACCTTTTTGTTATCAGGCATCTTGAGGCTTCCTCTGAAGGCATTTTCACAGGCAGCAGACTGTGGATCTGATCCACAGTGGTGATTCCTGACAATGGGGCTGAGGATTGTTACTGAGCACAAGAGGCTTCACATGGGAGGCGATGGGTAGGGAAAGTCATGTATTAGAAGGGACAGTTTGAGAAAACTCGCATTTCAATAGCAGGGAACACTTTGAGGGTGTCTCAGGCTGATGCTGTGCCTTTGGTTATCTTGCTCATGTCCCCCTCAACGTTTTAGTTGCAGTAGTCTCAGCTTAAGTTGATTCCCATAAACTAGACATTAGAATTGAATCCCACTGCAGCATTAGACTGGTGCTTATCCTTCCTTGTGGTGGATTAAAAGTTTGATCCAGGTAGCTCCTTTCATTAAATGGAAGCTGCTGAGAATACTACCCGCAGTTTAGCTCAAAGGCTGAGTGTAATGTCATGCTGAAGGGATGGACAGGTATGGTAGTGGTTACACATCCCAGCACCCGCCTCTGCACACTGACACTGAAAGCACAACCAGCACCTCCAGCCAGAGAACATGGCAAAAGAAATCCTCATCTCGGACCTTGACCAAAGTCGTCCAAGTTCACATTCTTTAACTTCCAGTACTGGCACTGTCTCCACTGCTTTCACTCAGAGTGCTGCATGGACAAAAAGAGAAAATAAAGAAGTGATGGATGGAAAAATTGTGCTTTTGCCACAGCTGTTTCCTCCTTCCTTCAGAAAATGATTTAAGCACCTTATAACCTAAGGGAGAAAAAAATTATGGTTTTCTAAGTGAAATACACCCTGTCAAAAGCGTCTTTAAAATTGCTTATTACTCAGTAAGATAATCTCTCAGAATCATTGCTTAATGATTTAGGATTTGGGTTTTTTCTTAACTGATCATTCCCAAACTTTCCATTAGAGAAAGAAACTAGACGTTGATGACAGACTTTGAGAGAAACATGGACAGGGTAAGGAAAACAGGGAGAAAAAAGAAAGGGATTTAAAAGAGATTCTGCTCACATATGATCTGCCTAGTGTGGATGGGAAAAATAAAGCATAATCAACTGTTTTTATTAACAGTTAAAGACTAGATGAGAGCACCTTCCCACCTGAAGAGTGAGAAGTTCCTGGCTAAGGTTCATCTTCACTAATATTAGATATTTGTCAGTCTATTAAGATCGAAAAAGGAGAGAGGAAAATTGAGAAATTCATGTTTTCAGCAGGTTGAATCACCCTCCAGGGATTTTTCCGTCTACCTGAAATGACCACTGTCTTAATGCAAGAATCACACCTTGGTCATAAGAATCAGGTGAGACAAAATCAAGATCAAATCTTTTATGGATAGGAGAATGGATGTGGAAGCAAAGCTGGTCTGAAGCAGCACCTGAGTTTTGTGTATCTGGCTGCTGCAGCCTTGCACTCACATATACACTGCTCCCTGCGTAGCTCCGAATGGAGCTGGGGAAGCAGATTATTATGGTATTAGACACTCTTTCTTGTACTGGTTATTTCTTCCTATTCGCCTTTCAAGCCTTCTCTAAGTCATTGCCACTTAAGAGATGACTGCTGGGAAGGGTTTAAAGCTGCTTTATCTTGCCTGGGGGACAAGAAGTCAATACAGTTAAGAGAATAAACATCACTTTTAAGATCTGGTAAGGCTCGTATTTGGCACTCTGCCTGAAGCGTTTTACCTGACAGCATTAGAGGTAAAAAAGTGGAAAGGACCCAGCGTGATCCTAACAATGATACAGCAGCATTGGACATTACACAAATAAAACTATTTTGGTCTGAAAACTGAGTTGTCTTAGTATGAAAACCAGTAGGGAAGAATAGATGGAGCCCTAGCTTTGTGTTTCCTAAGGCCCCAGTTCCACAAATGCTTATATTTTAGCACACAAATGTCTTTATTTCATTTTGTAAGGTAATTTAAATGCACAAAGCCAAGCATAGTTGGAAATGGTTGCCAAATGTAGGTCTAAAACAATTCAAAGTGCTTGAAAAGTAACTTGAAATTGTAAAGTGTTGCTGCTTAGAATAGGGGAACCTATGTCAAAACAAAAAAACCTGCTTATCCATCTTTAATTGAGCTTTTGCATGAGACATAGGACATCAGGTATTAACAAAAATAGACAGGTTTGAAACAAGAAGCAGATGGTCCCCCAAAAGCTCTTGTCTTGGAAAATAAGTGAGAGGAAAGAAAAGCAAATTGACTAGCAGTGACGGTTTTATATACAGTAATCTGGTCAGAGATCTGGAAATAGTTGACAATTAATTGAAATAACACATTGCAAATTGTCACCGTATGATGAAAAATCTTCGGGGGGGGAAAAAAATGCTGTTTGGTCTGGAAATTTGGATTGTACTAAAGTCATTGTAAGGAAAAAATGTAACCCAACTCAACCCAAATTTCCACAGAATTTTCCCACCCAAAACATTTGCAGGGATTTTAAGTACAAGCTGATATTTCATGTTAGGCTTTTTAACCATCAAGGGGTGAAGGTGTCCTTTATCTAGTGTGAAACACTGATGCATTTGGATAAAAGGAAGTCAGTCTTTTCTCCAGAGTTAAATAAAGCTGCCTGAGAACCTTAACCCCAGCTCCACTGAGCCCCTAGTGTTTTACTGTCCAATTTGGATGTACAAAAAGAGTTCACTCCAGTTCAAGACTTAACCTCCTTTCTCTTTCACGTAGGATGCTTATCAAAACATGGCACTTGGGCCAACCAAGCTCTCTTGTAGGACATGTTCTCCTTTATCTCCCTTCTGAATAACTTTTCTGCACGGGAGAAGAAAAAGGGGGGAGGGAAATGCCACCCACAATGAGGCATGTAAGTAACAGAAGTCAAACAAAGCAACGTGAAACCTTTTTCCCTGATTTTAGCATGCGTTCAAGTGATTCGGGGAAAAAATAAGCCGACGTGTACAGAATTCTTTTGTCGCTGCCGCTCGTGCAGTATCAGAAGCTCCAAATCAGCAGGAGAATTAGTCAGTGAGTTGGACTTCCTTTTCCCTTTACACGTTACGCAGCCTCGAACAGATGCTAAGCTGGGTTTGCTCCTGAGCCTGCAATGGCCGGAGCAGAGGACCCTTGTGCTTCCCACTCCCCAGGGACATGTAGAGAAGGGGGCAAGGTGGGGGGTGGGGAAAAAAAAAAAGAAAAGAAAAAACAAACTGGCTGCAAAAGCTGTTTCTTGTAGACAAGTGGGAACTGAAAGTATCTTCCTTTTACATTCTTTCCACATCTGCAAGGGCCACTTAGATTTCATTAAAAAATGTTTCCTCTTATCTTGAACAGGTTCTGACATAAGCCAGGTATTTGTTAGTCCTAACTTTCTTTTTCACTTGGTCAGACTTCTCCTGCAAGATCATGTTATTTCTGCACCTTCCTATGTTTGCAAAGGGGACCTTTTATCATGTATGTGTCAGGATTTTTGTGGGGAGGTAGATTCCAAAGGCAATATGTAAATCACCCTTTTTTTTAGGAAAATACCATGTATGCTCGTTAGCAGCAAAGAACAAGTATAGGTGTGTAAATAATGAGAGTGCAGGTAGAGGGCTGCACAAGGTTTGAGGAGCTCGGGCAACATGGGCAGAGGGTAAACCATTGCTCTTCAGCCAGAATTTTCAGCTGCTTTTTCTGGATTCATCAGTCCCACTCTTTCTGCAGCTTTTGAAAAACCTTTCTGGTTTTTTTCTGTCTTGGATACGAGTGCTCTGTTAAACTAGGTTATCTCCGAAATTCATTTTATTCCAGCGGATTTTTGTCCGTGTTACAGAAACCAGAACGCTACGCTGCTCCTTGCTACAGCATGAAGTCAGTGGGAGTTTTACCACTGACTTCGAGGAGAAGCAAATCTTTCTGCTGCCTGTGCTGTCTGCTTTGCCCTGATGAATAGATATGATGGTGATGGAAAAGAGAGAGGAAGTAATGATGACAGTAAAAGGGATTAACTGCTTTTACCGAGCTGTGAAGAGGTAGCTGTTCTCTTTACCTATCTATATTCTTTTATATCTGATAAACATGTGTATCTATTTGCTCATTTTTGAACCTCTAAGCCTTAAAATTGTAGAAAAAAGCAATGTCCTCTGTTAACACAAATGGAAAAGCCTCAAAGCTTAACATAGTGATATGTGTTTTCTCATGAGTCTGTGTGTGACACAGTGGGTGTGATTAATCGTTGCATTATTACGCAGCGATTGTTTTGTTACTGGCAGGGGTGAAAGCAAAGAATGAACTGTTGACCTCTCCTCTGAGATCTCAGATCATGATATGATCCTGAAATGTGTTGGGTGGGAAACTTCCATAGAGGAAGGGTTGTGGAAGACCCTCATCACCACATCCAGAAAGAGGAGCTCATTGTAGAGAAAGGGTAGGAAGAATCTGGGGAATGGGGACTCTTTCTCAGGGGTTATTAAATGGAATTGACTTGTTTTGCCTAAGGAGAGAAGGCTGAGAGATCTGACGGCTGCCTGTGAGTGCATCAAGGAGGCAAGCAGCAGGCAGAGGAAAGTTATTTAAGTGAAGAGACAATGTTGGCACAAGAAGAAATGAGTATAAATAGACAGGCGCTGGAAATCCCTTCCAGTAGGAATAGTGAGGACACATGAAAAAAAAATCAGGCCAGTTTTTAAAACTAAGATCGTGAAAAGAGATTACACGCTGTCTGAGGCAGCCGGGATCTCTCACACAGGAGGTCCATCTTCTATTTCTACATTAGTAATTTTCCTCCTTCTGCATTCAGTATTAAGGCTGGCATCAAATACACCAGGGCCTCTGTACCAGCTGAATTCAGAGAGCTGAATGTGCGGTGTTGCTACCAAATATCTGTGACTTGAGATGCTCCCTCTGTGTGATGGAGTTGGATTCGGTGGGTAGCACTAGAGCCCATCCAAGTGCAGCCCGGTCCAACTTCTGCTGTGTTGCATTTCGCCAGCAGAAATGAGATCCTTTCCTGAGTCTGAAATGTCTTTTAGTGTTGTGTGATCTCATTAAAAAGTCAAGATTATTTTTGTCTTTCTAAGTAAAAGGGAAGATTTACTGTGTTGATTTGATGACCTGATGTGTTTTCTGGACTCTGCAGTACTCCAGTCTTGGAACAAAGGAAGATGAGCGCATCCATGGTTTTCACAATAGCATCTTTTCCCTGTGGCGCTGGTACAAATCTCGTTGCAGAAGAGGTTTGGAGTATTGAGCGGCTTGGTCCAGACAGGCGGAGGTTTGAATGATCAGGAAAAACAGGATAGGAACAAGTTTCTCGCATACATCCTTGCTGTTACTGTTAAATATCTTAATCCCACTTTCATAACCTTCAGTGAGACTTCTATCCTTAGAGTTTGGGGAAGGTTTTTTAAAGCATTTTTTTTAGCCCCAGTAACAGCTTTTTGGGCTGTGTTTGCTTCCTTCCCCTTGAAGCTTTCAGTGATTAGCAGTAAGCAGGCATCCTTCTCAAGGGGACAGCCCGATCTGGTCTAGCACAAGATTCTTCAGATCCTCTGAATGTAATTTCCAGCTTTTGCATCTGAAATTGGACGTTGTTTAACAAAATTCTGCATTTGGTATTGGTTTTTGCTCTCATGTGGTGTACATAGTTATAGAAAAATCGCTGTAAATTATTGCAAATGCAAAGAGATATAAAATGTTCTCATAGATGACTGCTCTTTTATCACATGAAATGTGTGCTTTTTTGCTTCCCCCTCCCCAGTATTTTCTTCTATCGAGAGCTGATATTTACCTTTAGTTTTAAACTCAAAAACTGTTGAGCAAAACCTTTATTGTGATGTTTCTCAACCAAACCTCAGCATGGAAGATTGTCACTTGGCAACCATTTCTGCACAGAGGTCGTGCCCGGTTCAGGAGCATGGATGTTGGCAGTCGCGAATGCAGTGGGTCTCGTATTTTCTCCTCCTGAGCAGTTGTGGCAGGAGAAGGAATGGTGACGTTTGTAGCTCAGCAGGAAATATCTGGCTTAACCAGATGTACTGAGAGCGCCCCAGCGAAGATGACTTCTTCTAAAACTGCAAGGCTCCTCGTGCCATTTCTCCTTTTGCACCCCTTTCCGTGACTTCACGCCGCAAACATGAGCTCTTTGGTTTTGTCTTTGAGGCTCATCTTGGCCTGCAGGACCAGACCTCTGTTTCTGCCTTAGGCTGACGAATTGCCTGGGTCCTTGCCTGCGCTGTCCGTCATTTCCTCTTTGCAAACAACTGCTGTCTCCTCTCTTGTGCAGAAGTGGCGCTGGACAGCAGCCACTTTTTTCTCTGAAACACCTTCTGCCATCAGATCTGACTCTTGTACTCGCAGTGCCGCAGCGTAGACATTTGTACTAACCAGCCTGGTCATGAAAGGCCCAGGTAGCAGAGAGGGGTCTCTGAAATTCGGTTGTGATGGTAAAGTTTTACAAATTCTTGAATTGAGTATGAGCATAACTTCCTATTTTTACCTCTAATATAAAGAGCTCCTCCCCAGATTAGCTTTATCTGGTCTCCTGCTGTTGTATGAATGTTCCTGGTCTCCATGTCTTTTGTCACTCTGACAGGGCATAGATATATTTTTTGCTGTATCTCTACAGAGTTTATTCAACTTTTTATCTTACTGGTGTTACTGCATTTACACATTTTTTTCAAATCTAGGGGAAGTCAGCCAAACAAAAAAAAGTTGGTAACTATTTTTTTTACTGAGCATTTGTAAGATAAATTAGCAGCCTTATACAGGGGCTTAATGCTATTAATTTTCTTTTTAAATCTCTGCTGCATACAAAGGTGTTAGATTGTCATCTGCTTAGAAAAGGATACTGCTAAGAAAATGCTGGATGAGTGGGTGGTGAAAGCAATAGGCTGAGCCTAGCAACAATGGCCCAACTTACAGCCAGAAAGATTAGCGGGAGGTTTGGAGGCACCATGTCCTCAGCAACCAGGTAAAAAGCAGCTGCTGTCTTGGAGTGGGGTGGAAGTGGGTTTTATGGAGCACTTTTCTGCTCAGAGATGAACAAACGATGGGTCTTTATTAAAGCTAGGCGAAGTGGAAGGCTGCAAAATAGATTTACCTTTGGGGATTCTGCAGGCTATTGCTGCTGGACCAGACCTTGTTCTGCCTGGGTCTAGGTCACTTCCTAGTGCTACTGGTTTAAAATGTGAGTTTTGAGGCCCTCTGCACTGTGTGTCAAAGCACGGGAGGGATATGGTCAGGCAGACAGGTGTTTTGACTAAAGAATTGGTGTTTAGTTATTAAAACAAGTGACTGAGATAAGGAATGGACTCTCTCTACTTTCACTTCTTCAGAATGAGACAGGACATTATTCATAGGTTCACAATCAAGGTAAAATATGAGAAGGTCCTGACCAAAAGTTTGGCTTTGACTTAAATGCTAAGAATCTATTGACAATAGACTAAAATGCCATTTTAATATTTTTTTTCTTATGTGTGGGTTTGCAAAGGACTTTCAATCTCAGTCCATGGCGCTGAAGCTCACAGCTGTTGTTTCAGGAAAATTCATGAAAAGTGAATTTTAAAACAGATGCGTTTCCAAGGGATGGTAGAAGATTAAGTTTTAGAATGAAGCCTTTCACCTGCCCTTATGGGAGGGAAGAGCAGAAGAATTTAGGCAGAGAAAGCTCACCCCAAGTCAGATCCTACAGTCGCACATCCAGTTGCTGTGATGAAGCAGCTTCATTATATTTTTTTATGGGAGGCTTTGGGTTGTACCTGTCTGAGATTGCAGAGAGGACTTTAACTGTGCAGCTCTCTTTAATACTGCCACACGCAGGTTACCCTTTCAGGTTTTGTGATGTCTGGATTTAAAAAGCAAAGACTTTTACAGACCTGGGTGGATGTACAGCAGGAAAATGCAAAGGGCTGTTCATTGGACCCTGGGAAGTCCCAGGAACATCCCATGTATCCAAATATTGGCAGCACAGCTACCAGGAGAAGTGCAGTTTAAAGCAGTGTAAATAATGTGTCTATCCCCTTTTGATTACATTTACATTAAGCTCCATGTCTCCCTTTAGGGTTTCCCCCAAAGGCTGACTGATCTCATCATTTAAACAACATCCATCCATCCACCCACCCACCTTGGGTCATGCCTGTCAAGTGGCAGGTGGAGAAAGATGCCTGCCGAGGAATATTGACGTCCATGCAAGAAACCAAACAACTGAAAACACGTGAAACATTTCTCCAGTGCAGCTGCAAAAAGTATTTTTGCTAGGAGCAGTTGTAGCTCTTAATGACTGCTGAGCCCTGTGCACTTTTAACTCACGTAATCCTTTTTCCTACAACAGTACCATCTTGGAAGAATCGGCCAGGGACTGTGAACATATTTTCCTAGTACTTGCATTCTTGCCATGTATCAATGATACCAATGGAAACGTGCGGGGAGTGGGAATACAAATACTGCTACCTTACAGTTCAGATCCTCCAGAGGAAGGTTTCCATAGGGATCTAAACATTTGGACACTTATCAGGAGCTGAAATTAGCTTAGGATTCTCAAAAGAGCCTCCAGGGGTTAGATTGTTTGGGGGACCTAATTATTTTAGGTCCTGTGTAAATCCCAGCCTTAATAAGGCAAAGCAAGGCTCCGTGTGCTCACTTAACAGCGAGGCCTGGATTCATCCCACTCTATTCAGCTTTTGATAAATGACCATGCCCTTAACTTAGGCACATGCAATAGCAGCCTTAAACAAAGGGAGGGAGTAATTTTCCCAGAATTTGGTCTTTTTTTTTTTTTTTAGGAGCCAGTGTAGTAAAAAATGTGATTTTCAGGACTCAGGTAGCAGCTTCCCAAAGGCCGTAGTGGTACCTCGGCTTTCTGATGTCTGCTTGTAGCTGGCTGCTGATAAAGCTTAACAAATAAGTTGTAGTGGTAGACTGGACAAAGAACATAAATAGCTGTTATAAATAATGCAAGTATGTAAATAGCTCTTATCAGTAATGACTGCTCAGATAAAGAAAAAATAATCTAGTTGAGGTAATAATCAGTGGGACAAAGTGATCCCTTAGTTTGCTTTCAAATGCCAATCCCAGAGCTGGAAGGTAAACTGCAGCTACATGGAGAAGTACATGAGGTACTTAATATGTAACTCAAAAATCTTTTTAAGTTGTTTTTTTCCTCACATTTTTCTCCTTACTTGTGTTTAAAATTTAGCTTTGCCCAAACAAAGCTTATTATAGAATGAAGTCAAAGCTGTGAAATGAGCGTGCATGCAGGGCTGGCAAGAATTCCAGGTTGAGTTTTACATCAGAAGTGGTGCAAAAAACTTAATGGTGGAACCAGCCTGACTTCATGTCTCTGTCCCCAGCCAAGGCACTGTCTCTGCTAACATCCCATCTGTGAAGCGCCAAGGCACCACAAACGCAGCTAAGCACTCCAGTGCTTTGTCTGCCAAAGATCCTAATATCTCTCCTACGTTGATTCATTCAACACTTGCTTAATGAAAAGTTTTTCAGTTTTCCTTTTTTATTGCCTTTGAGGAATGATGCCAGGCTGTTTTTCAGCCAGTTTTGTTGGAGATGACTTGTAGAAAGGGATGAAGTTTCCTAAAGGCATTGCATGCAGCCTCAGGTTCGGTTGTGATAAATTTCCCCTGTATAAAATGATCAGAAGAGCCCAGGATTAGAACAAAAGATTCTTGCAACATTTCAAGGAGACAGATTGTTTGTATTTGCCCAGCACTTGGTTATAACTTTGTTATTTATGAGTAATAAATAGCTATTAATATAAATACACCTATCTTTAACAAACACCTCTGCAACCCACAAAGTGGGGGAGTGGGGGGCAGGGAGAGCTTATTTATAGTTGCTAAGGCACAGCAAATCAGTTATTTCATTCTGATGAATTGGCTAACCCTGCCTGGATAAATAGTGCTCACCTGTTCACAGCTCTGCCCAGGCAAGGAGAGTCCTCCAGCCCCTGCTCATCTCTCCAGCAGCCACTCATCTGCCACTGCTTGAGGGTAACTCTGTGTACCCTGACTGTACTTAAGGCAGATGTAAAAGTGCTTTAGAGTGTCCCTGTGTTTTGGATGTGACCTTCCCTTTGACACATTCCTCAGGCAGGAGGGGAAGGTGCAGTGCTTTGCAATTCATTTGTGAGATGAGCTCTGGGAAATGTGCCTAGGATGGATTTTTCTCCTAAATTTTACAGGTACAAAAAGATTTAAATGGACTTTGGAAAGTGGCAGGAGTTTCTCGGCACTCAAAGGCGTGTTCCTCAGAGTGCTGGGACATGTCTTTTCATTTTAGGGCATGCCTCTGCTGCCTTGCTATCACAGTACTCATCTGGTGCTCGTGGCAGAACAATTCCAGCAGTTCCCAGGCATGTGCTCAAGCACTGTCCAACCCAGAGCTTGAATCGCTGCACGGGTGGTTTGAGGAAGCGAGCCAGCACCCAACGCGTGCTCATCGTTGCTCTTGAACGGATCTGGTGCTTGATGGTCAGCTGTTGCTGTTCTTGTAAACTTGATGCTAGGCTGGGTGAGGGGATGGGGTGTAGTTTCGTTGAACCTGCCCGTGTCTGGGCTCTGTGTTGTGTTCCCAGATGTGTGGGCCCAACTCAGGAGTGATGTTGATGAGGTCAATGTGCTGGTCTGTAGTGAAGCTAAGGCCCATAGTGATGCTGTTGTGACTGATCGTAGCAAAACACAGTCAAGCAAACAGCCCAAAGGCTCTAAGCTCTGATCCAGCACCAAATCCTCACATCCCCTGTAGCTTTCCCTTGGCTTCCTGTGCTTTGTATCTGCTCATTAGCCACAGAGGTGTAAAGCGTCTTGCAGGTCCCCAAATCTTGCTCATGAGCATTTTGGCCTCCTTGAATCAGCACAAATGAGTTTTGCAAAAAGCAAACAGGCCGTTTATCAAGCCACTGTATGTCTTCAGCTGCAGTAAGTGCTCAGGGTAAGAGTATTAATAAAGCATTTTGTCAAAGCAGCAATAAACTATAGGTACTCCCCGGTCCCAATGTGTGTATGTATATACATGTACGTGTGTGTGCATACAAACACTGTAGTTGGCTAGAGGGATAGACGGAAAATGCTTGCAGTTCAAGGGTTAAAGGGCAGCTGATGCTGTATGGAAAACTTCTCAAATATCCTATTTATATCAGTTCTGTCAGAGGTCAGATTTTTCTGGTTTACTTCCCTGGGTGTATTTTAATGTATGAGGATATTTTGTCACTTTACACCTGCTGAGAAACTGACCTCAAAAGAGAAGGGTTTGGGAGGTTTAGGACCATTTAGGATTCTGTTGAACCTTGCTTCTCTTGGGGGTGTAGGGACTAGCCTCTCCTGGATACCTCAATAAAACAATAATGCAAGAAAATGTCAGCAAAGCATCATGGGGGGATGATGCCTCCCCTACTAGAGGCAGTTTTGAGCTTTTATACACTAGAGCAGCATAGCTAATATTAACTGTTGATTGTGTATCTCTTAGTTTTTGTTACAGCTCTCTTACAGGAGGTGTTTGTGCCTGATGTTAGGTTCTAAAATGCTGCCATGAGGTCATTCCCACCACACCTGTAATTTTTTCACAACTGTCAGTGTCTTCTCATGTAATGGGATGGCAGAGGGATGATTTATCCACTCGGTGCTTCAAGTGTGGAAATGCTGTGGATTCTGAAACAAGCTGAGCTAAAATAATTACATGCCTGGGAAAGACCAGCATTTATCATTACGATAGGTGTGAGGGAAATGGCCACAAATAAGCACTGGGGAAACTTGCAGCACAGAAACTGGTCATCAAGTGTTATCTTTGTCTGGAAAGTTGGGAGATTCATTAGGTGTGTTCAATACAAACATTGCTTTACCTAGGACAGACCCAATAGGATCCCAATAGGGAAAGCATCACGCCAAGAGCAGGCAGAGCTGTGCAACAGCTTTTGCTTCTGGTTTTTGCTTTGTTTTCACATTTCAATCCATGTAGCTTTGTAGAGCTTTTTGTTCTGATCTGAAGTCCAATCAACGTGGGATTTGAATGATTACTGTGAGTTTGTTAAATGTTGAAGAACCCAATGTTTTTCTAATATAATTTTTTTGAGGTTTATTTTCCTTTTTCCTCTCTCCTTTTTGAGATAGAAAAAGTACAAAATGTTGCTACATATTTTACTCAAAAATTAAAATTCCTTTGGAACATGTCAAGCGAATCAAAGACGATTTCATTCCACATTTAATTGAAAGAGAAGTTAAGACATCCAGTTGCACTCAGTTTAAAAGCATCTCTTGAATCAGGCTTATCTGGGGCCATGATTAGTTTAGGAGATTTGGGGAGCCTTGAATTATGCCCAAGATGAGTTCCCAGTTCACACCGCAGACCTTTGCACAGCTCTGCTTGCTAGGACATGTGTGCAATTTGTGCGGGGTTTGCATTTTTCCTTTCTCCAAGCTTTCTTTTGAACATTCCTCCCTTGTGATCTGTCCTCTGACACGTTCTGTCCTTTGGCTTAGCTAATGGCACTAGCCAATAAAATCTAGTTGTCAGAGGGGTGGTGGTTTTTTCCCTCCATGATGCTTTGCTGACATTTTCTTGCATTATTGTTGTATTGAGGTATCCAGGAACTCTGATTTTGCAAAGATTGCATAGTTTATGTGGCTGAAACTTAGCAGAGGAGTCACCAAAAACGTTGTTCAGGATCAGAGACAGGGCAAGAGAACTCAGGGCAATGCCAGAGCCTTTCCTGAGATCATCTGCCATGGAGAGGTTATGGCTGGCTGATCCCTGGTGCTTCAAGACCCTTTAACCTCAATGTGCAGGCCAAGGTGAGAGCAGGTCAGCGAGAGGCACCGTTCAGTCTGCACACAGGGCATGTGACAGTGTAACGTGGGGTTTTATCTAATGCAGTGTTCACCTGCAGACAAAAAATTCAACAGCACATATATTTCAGACTAAATTAGATAAATGCCATTAGTGGAACTGCTTGATATTTTCGGAGATGCAACAATAGGTTAGATGCATCTAGAAGGAGTACAGGATGACATGTTAACAGTGATTTATGTTTCACTTTCAGAAATAAGTTTGAAAGAGATTTTGTATCCTGGCTGACAGTTACGCCAGTGATCGAATCCAGTCCTGATGTCTCCGGGAATTATACAGCTGAGAGACAAACATAAACTGCCAAGTTAAAGTTTAAGGGTTGGAAAGCAGGGGTTTTTTTCGATCAGACTGTTCTGATGTGGGCAGATTAGGAAGGAGAGATTTCCTGCTTTAATGTTTCACAGTGATGGGGAGGAAAAACCCATCTTTTAAAAGTGGTGTTAAATGACGTTAATGATGTTCAGCTGATCATCAGCTTCTGTGTAGAAGATCTAAAGACTTGATGTGGCTTTGACTGTTTGATTTTGATGCTTAAAGAGAAAGGAATGGAAAAGTCCGTCTTGGGGAGTAAGCGGGGGAGGAAGAGATGAGAGGGCACGCCTGAGGCTGGATGTCGATACCTGTGCTGCAACACTGTCAACAAAAGCCTTGAAATTTGAGGGGGTGAAGAGGATTCTCTGCTGAATTTGCCAAACACCTCAAGCTGCTCTTGAAAGGCAGAGTGCAGACTCTGAGCATCCATCAGACAGGAAAAGCTTCTTAAGAATGTGAAGAACACTATATACATATATATTTATAGTTGGGGGGGAGAGAGGAGGAGTGTGGGTGGGGTTTTTCTGGTTTGTTTTGTGGGATTTTTTTGTTTTTCATGGTCCAAAAGAGTTTAGATTATAAATGTAAAGCAATGCCTGAGAAAAAAATTAGCTGTCAACAGAGGAAGAGTGCCAAGAGATAAATGAAAGAATATATTGGTCAACTCAAGACAGAGTTTCAGGATGCCAGTCATCTAACGTTCTCTTCATGGTCAGATTTTCTAGCTTATTTTCTGGGTTTCATGTATTTAGATTAACATGAGACAATACTAGAGAACTCTTTAATGCAGGAGACCAAAAGTCTATGACAATAAAAGAGGAACACTTAATGCAATTCCGATCCCTGACAGTTTCTTAATACTGCTTATCCTGCCTTCCCTTTCAAGATTTAGTCATCCTAGATTTCCTTCCAAATGTGAATGAGGTGGCTTAAATCAAACCGTAAATTATGCTTCCACTTATTATTTGCTTGCTAATCAGGATGGAAATTAAAAGAAGTTGGTTGTCAACCAGGACTCTTTCCCACAATATCCAGGAAAGTATCGGTATTAGCCAATTTAACAACAAAAGGAAACCGGATTGCACCTTGAGGAAGAAAGAAATAACCTGCTAGTCAGGAAGAATAGAGGAACACAGATTTTGCCAAATAAGCTTAAAAAAAAAAAAATACTAATAATTAAGAGGGCCTGTGAGTGAAGCTGGTGAGGACAGAGCTGTGATGCTTCCTGTTAGTAAATACAAAGAATAGTTGCTAATAGGGCTCCAGGGGAAAGCAATAGCTTGGGAATAGCCTTGGGAAGAAAGACAAACATACGCAGAGGATGCAAAAACAGTGTGAAAAGTGATTCATGGGGAATTGATGCTATTCCTAATTGTTAAGGCTTTATTGTATTAAAGCATTCCTACAAACTGAACAAAGACTGTTGATTTCAAAGCAGTTTGAATGGCATGCCTGGAGCTGGCCAAGGCTCTGGAGAACACCTGCTGGGTGTGCAGAGCAGCACCCCACCAGAAAAAAAGTCTGGATGAAGGTTAGGGTGTGTGAAGACAGCCGGGAGAGATGGGTGACTTGCTCTGAAAAAGGGCGTGTATCAGATATCCAAATATTACACTAGCACACGTGGAAGTAAAACTGAGCTTAAAACGAGATGAAATGTATATTTACATCCAGTGACGGGATTAAGGGACTAGAGGGCTTGGAGAACAGTCACGCAAGAGCCAGTCCGGTTTGTGGCTTGGCTGGTATTTGTTCTGTCTCCACAGGCTCAAGCTTCTTTAGCCATGTTTTATGGGTCTCCTCTGTTGAAGATGCCAAGACCACCACAGGCCAGATTAAAAATCACTGCTGTCTTCCAGAGAGGAAGAGCTTGATATTTAGAGAAGCAGCTCCTGATCCAGGGCAAAACCAGCGTGCAGACTCGCTTGGTCTCAGTGTGCCAGTGTGACCAGTGGTGGGACTTGGCGGGATCCCTGGCTTTGAATCTAATCTGGATTCTGCATTTTTTTGAGTTCTTGGATGTGTGCTCCTCAGCCAAGTTTATCCTCATGCTACACTGAATTTTCATTGTCAACACGGTTCGTGTAACATAGACTGCAGGATTCATTTCTGCAGTGACGTGGAAGCTCCCAAGGAGATATCAGGAAAATCTGTTTTTGTGGAGCTCATTTTAGCCAAAGTAAATCATGTGAGCTAGAAATCAGAACCCTGCTTAGTGCTGACCCTGTCATTCAGGCGTGAGTTCCGTGTGAAAACAGAAGCTTTTTGTGGTCATTAGTTGAGATTTTGAGTATTAAGCTCCAAGACAACCTTAAACAATTTCTTTTACAGATCAGATCTTTTCTACCCTGTGCTGCCAATTGAATTCTATGAGCTGACTAGCAAGAAAAATCAGAAGAGCACATACTGCTAATAAATTTCAGAGATTAAAGGCATGTGAGAATAGTATTTAGGCTGGTAGCCTTGAACATGAATGAATATTCAGATAGAAGGACATGCAGTATTTTGGAAGCTTTCAGTGATTTGGAAGCTTGTTCATTAGTAATGGTATGTTTAGGAAAGCAAAGGACCTGTCTTGGCAAGTAATCTGTAAGCAAAGACACATGCCAACAGCTGGGGAAAAGTTCTCGGGGTGGGAGGGAAGTGGTTCGGGATTGTACCCTAGAGTACAATCTTCTCTGCTTTGTCTAGTCTGATTACAAATGATTCAAATAATGAAGTTTCTACTATTACTCCTGGGAGAAATCTGTGGTTTTATGTTACTTGTGACTTGGGCCATTCTTTAAACCAGGGAGCGAGAGATATTCATCATTCATATTTTATTAGTGTTCTCTGAACTTTCAACATTTACATTTAAAAGCGTGAAAAGAAAAACACTGGGAAGTTGTTTTCAGGAACAACACCACTGAGACACACACATGCATTTATAACATGCACACAGTAACCCCGTACGTATGTTGATGCACTTGCCTATTCAGACCCTGTAGATACTGTTGTTAGTCCTGCCTGGATGTTTTAAAATCAAAGTGAGGCAACCAAACAAAGACTGACTCAAACACAGCATAATTTCTACCTGCCCCAATTGCAGCTGCTTCCGAAGCTTGCTAGGAAATTCAGCAGGTCTAAAAAACCCTCTCCTCTCTGCCCTTATTTAGGTGAACTGGTTGGAGTTTGGACAAGTTATCTGCGTGCTCCAGCTGCAGACTGGGGGAAGGAGGGAAGAAGGCACGTTGTCAGAGTTTGGCTGTAGGGTTGCTTTTCTCTTGTGCTTTTTCTTCAAAAACAGGGTGATGGCCCAGATGGACCTTAGAGCCACCATGTGTGTCCATCCAAAGGTACAGTGATAAATTCAAGCATGTAAATTAAACCCAGTACATGTGGCTCCCTCCCAGGGCGCTTAAGTAGCTGCTTTGGCTGATTTCCTTCCTTATAGGTTCTCTCTTGTTGGGGCAGCTGAATGTAAAGCAAATATATGAAATATCACGCTGCTTACCGGATAACAGACTTTGTGGCAAACATTCGTGCTTTTGGGGAACAGCAGAGGTTACACAGGAGTGAGTGAGAAATGCTCTGTTAGCCGGTTTGATTAGCTGCTATCTTCCTGTTTGGCATAAGAATAGTGATGTCCTGGAGGCACTCAGCCTGCTGGAATGAGCTGCTGTGTTAGCTTTTTCTTACGGCTGATCAGCTTGTTTCCAGCTTGGACATTGAGAAACAACTTTGTTGCTTGTTTTTAAAATAGCAATCTTGCCAGAGATTTTATTTCTTTTCTACAGTCTTTTTTGACCCCTTTGATTTCTGTCTGTGCTCCTACTATTCTGAGCAGCATGCTATTATCTTCCCTTGCCTTACGCTGAATTGCTATAGGCTAGCAACCCTTCACATAGCTCAGAGGTGACAGAGCTAACCTCTGCACAATTAACTCAACAGGTCCAGGCTCCATAAGGCATCTCTGCTTTAGAGGGCGTAGGAAAGAGAAACACTGAAAAATAAAATCAGTCATAGGAATTGGGGAAGAGGCACTGAGCAGGAAAAGCAGTGCTGCTCAGCTCTCTAATTTACAGAAAAGGATAGCTGATGTGTCAAACTGAATTGATAATCTGAATTTCAAGTTGAAATGTAGCTGCATTTAAGTTTTTAAATCAAAAAATAAAGGTGTTTTGGGTCCCCCAGAAGTACACTGCAGAGATAGTACCATGGCCCGATAAGCATAGTGCCTTTGGCTTCGTGGATTTGCCTGAGTAGAGTTTGAAACCCATTTAACTGTCCTGCTGGGTCAGGGCTTAAGTGAGGAGATGCAATTTGTTCTGTGGTCTGATGACACACCATCAAAACCAGGACCATCTCAGGCAGTGGTCAGCTCACACTGAGCCAGCTGATGATGTCAAGTTTAAATATGAGCGCTATTGTGCAAAATCCAGTGAATGCGAGAGCTGATGAGCCAAATCAGATCTGACAGCTCAAGTGAGAAGTGCTCCCTTGTGCTTTTGCAACTTTCAATCTCTTATTTGTACAGTGTAAGCTGCTTGGAGCAGGAGCTGTGCGTTCGGTTCTTCGTTAGTACAGGGCTTAGCGCAGCAGCGCCCACGGCAAGGACAGCCTGGGCTTGCTGTAATACAAGTATCTAATGTTAGGGGTTTCTGGGTGTGTGTGACCCCCCCAGGTTTTGTCAGATAAGGCAGAATTTTGAAACAGATCTTTCCATAGCAATGCAGGTGTTTTGGGAAAACATACTTTGATAAAAATTTCCAGGATGGGATTTGTCCTTAAAACCAGCAAGAGGGCAAGCCCACAGTCTGTTGTGGTTATGGCCCTCAGGGGGGATGCGAAAGCATGGTGGAGGAAGGACCTGTGGGTCATCCCGTATTCCAGGTGTTTACCTCCACTCCCAGGCTCTTCCTCACTCCCTGCTTTGCCCTCTGCCCTCTCCCTTCACAGGCACCCACCTCTTCTGAAGCCTTAATTTCATTTTATCACAGACAAGCTGCTTTGTCTAAGTCTGGGAAGGTTTCATGGTAAAGGAAAAATGTTTCCTGGGAAAACCTGATAATATTAAAAAAAGCAAAACCCATTTGCTCTTCGGTGCAGGCACCGTCTGTACTCGTGTGCCAGACAATGCAGAACTGTGTGCAGTCGAGGTGAAGGGAAGCGTTTATCTGCATCACTGGTTCATTTTTGGTTCCTTCTGCAGTGGTTGAAAAGGCTGAAAGCATAGATTCTTCCTTTTGTGTCAGATCCTAAATCAGTGGGGAAAACACCCAAAGCTCAGAGACGGAAGGGTCTGGTGTAGCATTTCACAACAGGTTCTGGCTGAAACAAAACTAAGACATCCTCACCTTGGCCATGTCCCTCTTCCCACTCGGAGCTAGGCCGTTTCTTTTTTTAGCTACAGTGTGAACTCCCCGGGGAGGGATAGTGGGGTATTTTGACTGGTAGCTGTTGCTGTGCTGGCTAAAATGAGCAGTACAAGAATAGCCTGCTCCCCAAAATATAAGTGGTCTTTGAGTTCCAAGTCTTGTAAAAGCTCTTTTGCCTGTGGAGCACATGCCAGATGGAAAGTGCCCCTCTGATTTCCTCCAAACACGCGTGCAGCTGTTACTGCTTCCCCCTTTTTTTCTAATGAAATTTTTAGACCTCACCTGTTGACACATGCATTATAGGGTTTGGGGGTGTTTGTGTGTGTGTTTTTTTGGTCTCCCTTGTTCTCCTAAAGGAAAATGACTTGAGATGTTTTGGAGAAATGACACAGGGCAGAAGCTGTGAAAATACCTTTGACATACTTTTAAGGGTGGGAAATTTCAGATACCGGCAAGTCTTTGTGCCCACAGTACAGAGCCTGGCTGGAAAGAGCCTTTGTTTATAGCTTGTTTTATTTTGTGAGACAGAAGCTGGAAACTGCCCAGGTCTTAGGGGGAATACCAAGCATTTAGCTTTGACAGGAATAGAGCCACAGCTTAGGACACACTGAAACAAATGGAAGACAAAGTGATGACCCAGATCCAAGTTATTAAGGGTAAATACATATTGACAAGATTGAGGATTAGGCAGAAGGTACTTATACAGTGAAGGAACTCTCTATGCATTGTGCACTGAGTAAAGTTTGTGCTGCAATCTGGGGCTTTCTCAGAGCAGTTGAATCTTCACTAAAAAAAACCAATAACTGATTCAAAAAAAAAAACCAAACCCACCAACTATTTCTCTCTCCCAGTACCTACTGTATCAAGAATGCAACGCGACCGGTGCACCGAAACACCGTGATGAATCCGCAGGAAGGTGCCTGTGCTGCTCCAGTGCGACAGCCGGGCTTGTACCACGTAAGGATCTGGCTTGTGGCGATGTCATAGCTTACATATGTCCCCTTCTTTGCAGGTGTCTTCATTACTCAGTTCACCTTGAAGTGCCCCTCTCCCTGTGACTCGCAGCCCTGTCTGCTCACAGGCTTAACAGATCCTTCTGTGTCTGGTGATGCTATTAAGAATGACCCAGGAAAGAGGAAAAATAGAGGTTCCTAAAATAGGGGGTTGAGGGAGGACAAAAGATTTTCATTAACCGTTTTAAGAACATGAGCCCCATGTGAATGTGGTAATAGAAAAAAAAACAGGGAGTTAGGAAGCAGGTGGAAACATTCTCAAAGGAAAAGGTAATTGTGGCTGAGCTAATCTTTTGCATCTTTTAGCTGTCTGGTACCTCTGGCTGAATGCAAAGACTGAACGGTTAGCGAATAATGTTACTCAGTTTGGCTGCTGGTTGATGCTCATCATTTTCTTTCAATGGGTTGTACAGACCCACTAATGAAATCACAAGTGTGATACAGCACGCACTGAGCATGTGCTCTGCTTCCCTGTTGCACCTGGATGATTAGGTGTACTTTTAGTAGGATATCAGCACAGCTTGCTACCATGGCACGTTGCAGCCATGACTCATAAAACAGATGTCAACAAAAACCTGATTCCTGCAGCTGTCAAACTGTCAGTTCCCTGCAGCCAGCCACATTGGGGGAATATTTTTGAGGGGACTCTAAACATATATTAGTTTCTTATGTAAAGCCTAGTTGTTTGGAAATGGTGTCAGATCAGAGCTAGGAAACCTCAATTCTTAGCTGGATTAGCTGACAATATGCTAGGTCAAGAAGCATGCTGGTTTAGATAAAGCCTTATGGCATTGTTAGGGCTATATTTAAGACTCTTTATATGCTTAAGGATGTAGACAGATCCCTAGGTGCTCCTGAAAATCCCAACAGGCATCCTTAGAAGAGCCATACAAATACCTGTGGTTTGTTTGCCTGGTAGGTCTGGGAAAAAGGAAAGAACAAGGAAAAACTCTTCACTTTGTGTCATACAGACCCAATTTTATTTCTGTTTCCAGCAACACAGGAAGACCAAAGATTATTCCTTCTGGAGCAGAAACCAGACCATTTGACCCAAAGTGAAAAATCTTCTTTCAGACTGAAGTGATGATGTATTTGTGCATTAGTGGGTTTCTTATGGAGAGAATTAGTTTTAGTAATATTGAAACAAAACTTGAAACTTTTCTGAAGTGAAAAATTGTGTAGAGATGAATTTCAAACGAATTTTGTTGCAGAAATCTGCTTCTTTTTTTTTCCTGGCAATTTTTTGCATCAACTTTTAAACTTCCTTTATGAAATATGAGGTCTTATTCTTACATAAATATTTCTCACATACTCCAGAGTACGTTAGATCTAGTTTTACATTCTCATTATTGTTTGTTTTCACAATACTGAATGGATAAAAATTGCTGTAGGCCCCCAAACTTCTAGAGGAAGGGGACTGAGATCCTAAAGATTAATTTCCAAAAATGACTTTGTAGCAGAATGACGCCACCTGACTCGCTCTGCTGCAGCTATTTCACAAATAACACTGCTTCTCCAAACTTAATTAATATTTCCTTGCATTTTCTCTTGTCAGAATTTGGCCCCTGACTTTTAAGCTCTTCATGCTTCAAATTGCTGGATAGATATAGCTTGGGGGTATCTGGCATTTGAGAGTTGATTTATTAGCTGTCCCCCAAAGGTTCTCTTCCAGTTGCAAGTAGCTCCGTGCCCAGGGATGAAGTGTTCTGGAGGTTGCAGCACTATGGGACACGGAGCTATTTTCATACCCACAAACAGAGGGTATTTTTACAGGAGAGCGAGCAGGAAGTTATTGTTGAAGCTTACCTTGAATAGACAAAGGGGAAATCGCCAGCAATCCCAGCGCAAGCTCCTGCTCCTCCAACATCCAACCGTGGCAGGAGCTTCTGGAGCTTAAAACAAACATGTAGTTCTGCCCTATTGTTCCTTAGTTTTCTATAGCCCTCGCTTGTTTAAAAAATTATTTGGAAAGCCTGGTAGCAGAGAGCCAGGCTTTGTGTTCTTTGTGTGTGTTATTCCAAGCTTGACTCTGTTCGAGTTGTGAGGATTTAAAAAAAAAATCATGATTTTATTTCTGGGGGAGGGGTTGTTGTTGTTGTTCCGGTTTTTAGTCAGCTTCCTGTATTTACTTTTCAGCCTGCTCCAGTGCTGTGCTGACTTCTGTTTACTGGTTTTACCAGCTGCAAACCTTCAGGAAGGTCCTACCAGCTCCTGTGCTGTTCTTAAGGGTCCCCCTGTACTCCTTCCACTGCAGAGCTGCGAGGGGCCAGAGGGCAAAACGGACTAGGAACCTCCTGCTCTCCCTTTCCCTAGAGTCTGGATAAAGTCCATAAAAACATATCACAAACAGTGAGTTCACCAGCTTCCTGGAAAGAGACTCAAAGGTCCTTTCAGACAGAGACCTGAAACGAGATATTCTACAGCATCCAACATCTGCTTGATAACTGCCTGATCGTTTTAACGCTGATGTATGTTCTGCTAAAGCGAATTATAAAGGGGTATCCCAAGTGCTGACACATCCCAAATATCCATTCGGTGTAGCCTGCAGAATCTGCCTACAGCCAACTCATCGACTTGATGGATCTTTTAAACGCAATTCTCATTTCCTTCTGTAAAAATGGTGTTCTTATAGCATTGTTTGTGTGCAAATTGGCACAGGCACGTGTGACCTCGCTCTGACACGCACGGAAGGCAAGACAAATTTTCCCTGCAAGACAGCATTCCCGGTGCTGTCAGGAGCCCCGGTGCGGCAGCAGGTACCGTGTATGCACAGCCCAGCATGTCTCCGTGTTTGGCTGCTGCACTCCTCACTTGCAATTTATCCCTTGATCCAGATGCGAGGTAGTGCTGGTACTGTTGTGTCTTTAAAGCTGGACCCAGAAGTCATTTATTTCCTGTGCTGCTCTGGCTGAGCAGAAGCTTTGCTAGTATGGGTTATTTAAAGGATCTAAAGCAATTCTGTGTCCCATTATAAAAGCGGGGGGGGTGGGAACACCAAAGCACAGTTTGCATTGTCTCTGGATGCCTCTTTTGCTGGGGAAGTAGCACCACCTACCACCTACTGCCACCCCCCAGCTGAGAGCAGGGGGTATTAGCTTGCTTGGCAGTGCTGGGGGCTGATCTTACCATGCTTGGCTCACATCTTCCTGGGAGCACTTTCTTTACAGTTAAAATCATTCTTTCTGTAAACGTAAGCACTTTTGAAAGAGTTGAGCAAACACACTATCAGATTAAAGAAACCCCTAAAATCTAGCCCAGGTGTTTATATTTCCGTCATTTTGAATGATGTCAGCATAGCCAAAGGCTTAACCTATTCCCCTGCACTTGAACCGGTGTAAGAGTGTTCTTCCCAGTCAGTGTAGCTTATTCCAGTTTGCAAAGGCAAAATAAGAGACATCACGGTAACTGTAAGGGATTTTCATCACCTTTTCTGTGGCTTGGGGGAAAAGCCATACTCATACCTGGTACGGTTATGCTCACAGAGCGCTGAAGCTTAAAGGGTCTGAGACAACAGGCCCCCAGTTATTACTGAAGCGCCCTTAGGAGCCATCAAAAATGCTGTTTTCTGAATTTCCTTGTGTTTACCAAAGGGTGTGAATAACCAGCAAAAGCAGTGTTAACGTGCTGCGACTCTGGAAGACATGAGAGATGAGTGTCATCAAACAAAACCAGGAAAGAGGGAGAGGAAGGGCAGTGTTGCGAAGGACAGGAAGGTGGATATTAAAAACAAGGAAAGCCTAAGAAGGATGGACACATCAGACTGAAATAGCATACGTGAGAAAACTCTCCCAGTAGCAGCTACAAACTGTCTTAAAATGAAAGATGGGGGCAGGAGGAAGGGGGGTGTGGAAAACTGGCATGAGACCCTTCAGGTAGTCCCTGTGCTGAACCAGTTAAAAAGGAAGAAAATGGAATTTTTTTGCTATAAAAAACTGAAAGACAAAGTTCACTCACAGCAGAACTGAGACAGAGAGTAAGGCATCATGGCTTGTTCTCTCCTACGCCTAGAGGTATCCTGGGGTCTGAAGCTTCTCTGCCTTGGAGGCTTTTGGTCTTTTATTGCTGACAGCATGGAATTTAGAAAATACACAAGATGCCACATTAGCTAAGATTTTTGTTTTATCTTTTTGGCTGTGTTTTTGTTTCTTTTCTAACTGTTTTTTCAAAAGAGGCAAGGGAGAGGAATCATGTGACATAAAGAAGGAGCCAAATGCCTTTGGTTTCTTATCAGAATCACATAATTAACCTATCTTACTAATAAAACATTTCAGGGCTGGACCCTATGCATTCTGGGCAGTTATGCTTTGCAAAGAATTAAATAGATTGCTGATTTTGCAGGATGAAATTAAAACGTTAAGTGCAGCCCAAGTATGTAGAAGTGAGAGAATTGAATTTTTCTGACTAAAAGACAATGTAAATAGCTCTATGGAAATTCTCTGAAGTGTATAAATTTACCTACTGAAAGATTTCCCTTTACCTTTGAGATCTAGGTTTGGATAAATTTTAACTTTTAGAGCAATGACATTCAGATTCTTTCCTCTATTTAATAGCTTTGATTACTATTTTTTTTAATCATTCACTCATAAATCCACCAATCTGGGACCGTTATATATTGTACTGGCTCAGGACCATAGAAAACAATGGCTTAAATCCCATACATGCTTTGGCATCCACTCAATATCTAGTATGTTCATTTATGCTAAATTTACTTCTGTTCCCAATATTTCCAGTGTGCCCTAACCCTTTTGACCTGCAGTCTCCTGTAAATCCCTTTTACTGCTCACTGACACGTGACTTTATAAATCAAGCACAGGGCACTAAGATGATCCTATAACTGAACCCGGTATTTAGACTACAATGGAAAGGTCATAATTCTGGGCATGTTTAAAAGGCAGAGCTTGCAACAGCAGTTAGCACATGATTCTGTCTTTGACCTTAAAAGCAAAAGGAAACAAAGGTTCCTGCCCTCTCCATTACTACACACACATCGTTTTATTTAAAATGGTGTATTCAGCAGATAAATGAAGCAGTTTGAATTATTCATCCCTCGGAACCTACATCTTGGGAATAGCTGGCAACAGCAGATGCTGTGATGCTCTGAAATTCAGAGGAGTCCGCGGGTGTATGGATTCAGTTGCTCCCTGAATCCTTTTCCAGAGGAAGGAGAGGCTCCAAGCATTGTCGTACCCTATTTTCCTCACTGGGAACCTCAGGTATTTTGCTGTAATTGAAGCAAACCTGCAAATCTGAGGCACTGTATGCATGAGGCAAGATCTCCTTGTGATTGAGACTGTTTTGTATGAAACTACTTGTGAAAGCGTCTTAGAGATTTGGGGTAAAATCAGCAAGTTCTGCTTCCTGTTGGAATCAATGGAAAGGGCCTTGCTGGCTGGCTGCCTGCTATCCATTCACATGTGAAAGCCTATCCTAAAGATTTTTCCTATTATATTATTGGGTAGGACTCCTTTTGTTGTCTGTCCGTAAGGCAGCTAATGTTGTCAGGTCAGGGGTAAATTGGAAATGCCTGTTTATCTTTGTGGACTCTGAAAGGAGACTAGGAGAAGACTCACGTGGAGCCATTTCAACTATAGGTGCCTACAGTTAGGGAAGTCCCACCTGTTATTCCAGAGGCACATCCTTTAATGTCAACTGAATGCTGCTGTTGATCAGTGCTCAGCACCCTTGTATGGGCTTTCTCTTTTGCTATGTGGATGTAGCCCCAGTGACTTCAGCTGGTGATGGATGTGACCACAGCAAGCCAGTCACCTGATTTTTGCAGGTCTGAACTTGCAATTTCATCCAGTCTATGTTTTCTCTGCTCATCTGGTGGCTTACCCCATCACTCCCAACCAGCTGAGACCGATCACTTGCAGCAACTGGTTTGTTATCAGTGCAGGCACACAACATGTTATATGTGTCTGTGTGAAAAACCATCTTAGTTTGAGCAAACTCGTCCCTGAGCAGAAAGAGCATGTAATTGCGTGAGTGAAAAATATTGGTGCTGCTCTTCCCATCCAACCACTTAGTAAGGCTGTTACTCATCACTTGCCTTGCCTAGTACCCAATAAAAATCTGACTTGCCTTTCATGCCTGCAGTCTTGGCAGCACCTGCATCCACTCCTCAGGGGAAGTAGGCTACAGTGTTGTAGGTAAATAAAAAGGGAACCCAATCCGGTTGCAAAAATAATGGCTATAAAAAACCAAAACTACAAACCTCTAAAAATTCAGAGCTTTTCTCTTGGCAACTTTTGAAATAATAGACTACTGCTCAGAACGTTGCATAACATAAGAGAACATTACTCACTACGAAGTGATGTAATGTGACATCTGGTATTTGGAAACTTCAGCTATAGACTAACTATATGTTGCCTTGACTTGTTAAAGTAGTTGCAAGATACTCTGTGTGTGGAAAGCATGTGTGTCAACACAGCCAATGCTCAGCTGTCATGAGAACTGCATGCCTTCTGCTGGCACAGCCTTTTGTCTTCTTTCCTTGGCCAATTTCATGCGATTTCCCGTTACAGGCATTGTGCAGATGCATCTCTGCCAAAAGCCACAGCAGTTAGAGTTAGAAGAGATGGATGGTAGCACATCAGATCAGTGCAGGGCATGGCCCTTGGGTGGAGGCCTCTTACAAACAGTCCTATCAGCAGACTATCCTTTTCATGTATGGGAATTGCAGCATGTAGAAATAATTCATATGTTCTTCATCTACATTATCCATTTTGTGGATAGATAGGCTATTTTAAGGCATATCCTAAAGCTGTGACAAATGCTTTACATGATGGCTGTCCCTCACTGGACAGTGCTTGGCCATACATCTTTCCCTGACTGCTCACCCTAAAAAGCACAGGGACCATGTTTCCCTTATGCCACACAATTTAATTTCTTTTTAATTTAATTACAACTTAAAAGCTACCTTTAAGTCCAGATACACTTACTCTCACTTCCGCAAACGTGCAAGATCAGCGTCCACTGATGAGACTGACTGTTATACAGAAGCTGGGGTCAAAGAAAAGACATGATGGAAATACAGCTGGGACTTTCCAAAGTGTTCATGCTAGGCTAAGCACTCCCACTGAAGGCACTAGGAGAGCAGTGAAACCTGAGCTGGCTTTGCAGAAATCAGAGATCTGTGCTCTTGCAGCGCTTGCTCCCTGCCCCGTTGTCTCAGTCTGCGCCATCTCTCCTGCTCCTCCGTGGCTGTGATTGATTTCCACTATGAAACGTGAGCTGAGGATCTCCCAGCTTCTATTTTTACTCCAGGTTTGGATCGCTCTGAGCTTCCAGAAGGCTTTACCTCCCAGGCTGTATTACAAATAGCTTTCACAATCTCTTCTCACCTTCTCCCTTTCTACCCAAATAATTTTTATCGTGTCTCTCAGAGCGACAGAGATCCTGTTTCTGCCTTGCCCCCACGTGAGCGGGTCCTGCCATAGCCGTGTGGATTGCTGAGGGACCTGCTGACCGCTGCAGACCTTCCACTTCTGCTTGTGTTGGTTGGTTTGTCTCTTGGGCACCGTGGGTAAGAGAACACCCAGCTACCAACTGCACAGCATGAACTGCAGGAAAACTCTGCCTCTAACACTTTGTCTGTCCCTCCCCTATAACCTTAAAGACTGGGAGGAAGAGGGTAAGAAAAGGCAGGGGGAAAAAATCCCATTAAAGCTCCTCTGGCTTGATAAAATGCACCCTGAAAGGCATAAACCCAGTAAAATCTGCTTCCATTCATCAAAAAACCAGGCACTGTGGGACAAAGCATTAGGACAGTAAGGATGGAATTAGTGCGGGTTTAAAAGGCTCCTTTCTGCAAGTTTTGCTTGTTATTAGTGTGGTGGTTTTAGTGGTAAATCTGAAGGGAACGTGGCCCAAATGTGTTGTCCTTTCTTGAACTGCCTGTTACCAAAAGCTGCTACCAAAATCCCTGAGACTGTGACATTTCATATCATGCCACTGAATTTAGGAACCCTCAGCCCTTCACCAGTTTCTCGAAGCATCTAAAGCTTGTGTGATATTTCCCCCCACCCCCTAACGCTTCCAAGTTCATCCCCCTCTGTTTTTTGGACAGTGCCTGGCTGTTCTAGAAAGATAATTTGTAAACACCACAAAAAAGTTATGTACCTTCACATATGCTTTAAAATAAAACCAATAATAAATCACTTCAGGTTATAAGAGACTTTCCTTTTCTTCTCAGAAATTAATTACCTGAAAATAAGGAGTATCTGATTAGCATCTGTGTTAAGTGATATGTCAGCAAACCAGCTCCTTTCTCTTGTCAGCAGATTACGGTGGTGTTTAACAGTCTCTTCAATAGGTCTTAATTAATATGGACACTTGTGTTTTCATTAGTTATAAATAGCTTAAGTGGGTGGTAAGCAATTGGTTCTTCCTTGCCACATAACTTTTATGTGTAAACTGCGGCTCGGGCAGTATTTAGGGTGTGATTCGTAGGAAGCACCACAGAGAAGTCGGTAGTAAGTTAGATAAAAACCAACCAAGCAAACTACCCAGAGCTGTGAAATGCTTCGCAGGTCGCCTGCTTTATTTTCCCCACTGACAGTGCTGGATTGCTCCCTGTGATACCCCCGTCTGGAAATTACTGCGTAATAACCTTCATTAAAAAGGAATATTTCCAGGGATCGCCCCAGTTGTTTATCTTCATGTTTGCTGCAGAAGTAAAAAAACAATCAAGTGGAAAGTTCGTCTCGCATTAGAGGGTTGCAAAGAGCAGCGATGTCTGAGATGCACCAGTTTGCTGTGCCTTTCCTCTCCTTTTTTTTTTTTTTTCTTTTTATTTGAAATTGTTCACTTTGGTTATAAGCTTTCTCTGAACGTGTACCTCAATATAATTGACCACCTTGGGACTTTAGGACCAGCGTACAATTGGTAATAACAATGACATCCAATTCAGAGTACTTCCTAGGGTAAATCCACGTGGGTTTAAATTGGAATTCGTTTCATGGTTACAGCATGGGGTTTTTCTGTCTTTTCCATCCAGATCAAAGTCGGTATCGAATTCATTCTTGATCTCTGGCTCACCTGTAAAGGAAGAGGGAATGAGATCAACACTCGTGCAGAAAAAGGGTACTGGATTTTCTATACTTAATTTGCATTATTAGATATACAGAAGGTTCAGATTGTTTACTCTCCATCTATTTCCAATGAAAGTATCATAACAGGTGAGAGTGAAGCAATTGCTTTACATATGGAATAGAAACTGATAGGGAAAAAAGAAGGAACAATTATTGCAAGCACCCCACTGCGTTCTCTAGATACACCCACTGTAATGAATGGAAAAGACTGTTAATGAGGGCATTTTGAATTAAAAACAGTGATTTAAAACTCCATTCTGTTTTCCCAGTTTGATATGAATGAACTGTCCAGCACGCCGCACTCCATGAGCACCCTGTTCACCACGCACGTGCACGCACGCGCTGGTGCTTTGGTGTACGTGGGTGCAGAGAGATTTCGCTGCAATCCGCTGCTACCTGCTCCCAGCCCCAGCCAGCACCGCGGAGCAGTTACCTGCAGGTGAGGCAGAATCACAGTGTCCACTGCCTCCGGGCAGCTCCCAAATAGCTGAAACTGTGCCAGCAAACATGCTGGGATTGGAGTTGTGAGAAAAATGACTTAGTGCAGTCAAATTAGTCAGAGAGGGAAGGGATGGCAGGTGAGAGAGAAGGAAAACTCACTGGCAGCCTTTGAACCTACAATTATTCTTGGAGACGTTGTCTGGGGGCAAAGAGGGTGAACTTCAGCACTTTGCCTGAAGAAATCCAAGAAAAAATGTTCTCCGGAGGCCCCTGTGAATTGCCAGAGCAGCTCCCCACAGGGGTTTATGTGCTTTGTGGAGCTCCATGAGAGCTGGACATCTTGAGCGTCCTCATCGTGGTGAAGCGTAGAGGTCAGCGGAGGAGAGGGTTGCAGTGTATGGAGCATGGGGTGGGAGTTGCAAGAAAGGAGCTTGGAAACAAAGAGGGGAAGCAGAAATCCAGAGCTCTGACAGTCACTTGGACTGAGGGTGGGAAGTCATACATAATCCTTTCGAAGACTGGCCTTCCCAAAGAAGCCATTGTTTGTGTCCTGGCATGTTTTGTGCCTGTCCTTGCTGTGGAAGAGTTTCTCTAATAATTTGTGGTCATGGGACTGTGACTTAATTACTGTAAATTCCACTGCTAAATAGTACCAAGGGGGAGAAGATAGCACAGGTGACAGCATGCAGTCTTAAACCTCTCCATGTCTATATGTGTCTGCATTTTTTGCAAAGGTTTCAGAAGATTTTTCTTCCTCAAAACACAGGTTCATATTGAGACAGTCATTGCAAGTGGAAACCAAACCAGCTCTTGGGGAAAACATTTTTAAGGAATGCTGCCAACTAGTATCTACTGGCCCTTGCTTAGTGGATGATTTTTTTGACATGCACTGAGCGGGTGTTTTAATTAACATTTAAAAAAAAACCCAGAGGAAAGAATGATTTTTCATCTTTTAGAAGGTCAAAAGGTGTTCAGATATCACAGAAATGGATATAGTGTGAGAGCTTGAAGAGATAGAGAGACATGTCAAAACACTTAGATACCACATCCCCTTAGAGTAGCTATTTTCCTTCTGTTATCATGTTAAATGGAGGTATCATAGAAATTAATCTCCTGTTCAGACATGCTCAAAAGACAAGGCAGAAGTGGTGGTAGGTATTTCTTTTTCAGAGTGCCTTTGCTACATATGGCCAAAGTAATGGGATTCTTAAAATAAATAGCTGTATGATTATTTTGTAATGTGTTACCCCGTTGCAATCAGCTCTACAAATGGATGTCATCGCTTTTTATGAAGACATAGCATTCACAAGTGTGAAAGGTTAACGAGATCGTTGTTTAGCCAAGCACAGTGCAGGGCATCTCACATCTTCTGTCTTGGAAGTGATAAAAGGAGAAAGCTTGCAATGGGAAAACCTTTTAAACTCCAGTTCTTGTGCTTCTCCGTAGCAGAGCCCATCAGTCATGCTGAACTTTACTGAGAGCTCCCTAATGCACTTCACGTGAACTTTTAAACTGCTCAAGTCAGCTTTTGTTCAAGCTGGGACCCCCAGATCAAACTGGTTTTATATGAAAGAGGTTGGTTTACCACAGGGAATCTCATCCATTTTACTGAACTTGTCTGCACGTAAAGAAATAACCAGTTTTACTGTGCACAAAAAATGCCTTCCACCAAACTCTGAGTGTGCCCGCACACGTGGCCCCCACACGTGTGCTCCCATTTGTGGGGCCAGTGCGGGGCCAAACCAGCTCCTCAACACGAAACCAGCAAAAATATGTAAGCAGTAAAAATTCTTCTCATCCTGTTTCAGTGATCAAAAAGACATAGGAAAGCTCTCTCAAATCTGGCAGTTAAAATTCAGTTATTATGGTCAAGCTTGCAGTGGATGCAAGATGGTAATAATAAGGCAATAGTGTTGTGTGATTTTTTTTTTCTTTTAAGCTGTGGCGGGACATGCTCCAAGGTGGACAATGAGCCTCCTGTAAGTAAAAATGGAGCCCTGCTCCCATACTCTTGCAAAGAACCTGCACACCTACAGGAAAGAGTTTTTATAAAGCAGAATATGTGACAAGAGACTTTTGACAGCTCTAATGCTCTTGTAAGTGCTGAAAATAGATCATTTTCCAAATATATTTCCCTATCCAAGGCAGTACCTCTGCTTAAACAGCTGAGAGGATAAAGGGCGTGCAAATAAAATGTGAAGTTTGCAGGTATCTGTGACTGAAGGTGATTCAAAGTTTAGAAGACAAGAATAGAAACCAGAAGAATAGAAGAAGAAACTAGAAAATAGGAGAATAGCTGGTCTCCAATCCTACAGGTGCTGGTGTGGAGCTACTTCCAGTTTGCTGTTTCTTCAGGGGAATGTGTTACACCTGTCCTTCCTCTCCTATTTGATCCTTTCCTATCTCCTTTCTCACCTCATACCAGCACCAGTTACCATTTATTTGTGCCCATTCAGCTGCCCAAAACAGATCTGAGAAATGATCCTGCAGAATGAGGGAGAGCAAGTCTCAGTCCGCAAATGTGGACCACTGGACTGAATCACATCCAGCTGAATCCGAACAACTGGATGGGGACTAATTCTCCACAAGTGGCAACAACCGAGGCTGGAAATGTCTCAAAATGCCATCAGAGTAGTAATGTGCCCTGTTTGGCTCATCAGAATATAAATTATTTTCACCTCTGGAGTGCTTTGTGGGCTTAATATATTCAGATTTCCCAGGAAGTCAGATCCCAGGGAAGGAAGGGAGCTGTGGAGGTACAAAATATCAGCATTACAGTAAATTGCAGAGGGGAAGCACACTGTCATTTCCATGTAAAAACAAAGTGGAGCTGTATGCTGACTGCCTGGTGGGTGGCGAGAGCAGCGCTGATGCTGTGATCTACTGCCTCCTGGAAAACAAAAATCTGCATGATTAAACTTCACGTTTCTCCACGGTGCTAAACAATTAGGCAGGGTGGAGGCTGGTTTCAAACAGGCATAAATCTTTCTTCTCTCTGCTCAAATCTCACGCTGATAGGAGTAAGTTTTCTTATCAGCCTCTGATGGTAAGAAACAAGGATCTAGATAAAGTTGTTTATTCCAGTCAGGTATTGGCATGATGTGAGAAAACACACTGGGAGGCCAGATGTTCAGACGCTGGCCACTGCAAGCATTTGTGCAGGATCAGGAAAAACGATTTTCCCTCCTTTGCCCTGGCCTGGCTTTGCCTGTTGTTATTTCCTACAAGCACCTCTTCTTTTTCCTTCGATAGCCAGCGAACCTGTCAGAGCAAAGCCCGGTGTCTCTTCTTCTGCACCGACTGTTTTCAGAGCAGATTTTGAGTGCTATCAACACACAAATTATAAATACTCCTCAGGATTCAGGAAAACATTCAACTGAATATAATGAATAGGAGTTAAGCACATGCCTGGTAATCCATTTGGCCACACCAGTAACCACCACTCTCATATGGGACAGTGTTGACAGCTCAGCTATTAGGTAACTTGTATCTCCTATATATCAGAGAAACTGCCTGGCATTTGCAATTCCCTGGACACCAGTTTGGCTGGAATGGGCAATCAAGTTTCTTTAGGTCTCTAGGGGGGTGGTTTGAGCATAGTTGGCAGCGTGGACTGGTGGAAACTTGCTTGCAGCTAGCTAGTCTCTGCCCAGATGCACCAAATTCATCTCATCATGGGGCGGTTTCAGTCTCAAACCAGAGGACAGCTTTTGTGGATGACTTTGTTCTGGGGTTTGTTCGGAGGGTTTTTTTTTCCTAATGAATGATATTTCAGTAGAAGCTAGACAAGGGAAAAAAATACGATATGAAAATGTTCTTTGATCTTGATCAAATGTTTACTCAATTAAATAACTAATTAAAAAACCCGAGCAGAGCTGCACAGTCTCATCTGTCTGCAAAGTGTTTGTAGTCTACAAACACAATAGGAGATAATCAAATGTCTACATAATCTTCCCTTTTAACCTTTCGATAAGGAGGTTTTCCAGCCTGCCTGTACCTGAAGCAATTAATAACCGCGCATCTCAGCAGATCGGATACTTTGTGAGGGCAGCCCATTGTACGCGGCATAAAAAAAAATATTAGAAAGCACTTCATTAACCAATCTGAAATGCAGGCATTCAATCTTAATCCTGTCATCAGGGTTGCCTAATTAAAGGAATGGGCAGATTTATGAAGCTGCTATTTTTAACAAAGCCCCGGCACATTCAGTGCCTTGGCCTCTCGGCGCGGCGGAAGTGATGTCAGTGGTTGCCAGAGCGAACATGAATTATGTTTACAATATCCCAGGAGAACTTTTGTATTTTTCAACTCCCACAGAAAACTATCATATTTAGCTTCAAATAGAAAACCTCAGGCAGGGCTCCAAGCGATTTACACAAGCTGAAGTTGCAGCTTTATTTTTCTTTCATATTTCATCTTCCAATATCTTTTCCTGATGCCTTTTTGTCCTGGTTTTTTTGTTTTGGTTTTTTTTGCAAGTCCAGCTTAAGGCAGTGGGATACATTTTCTTCCTGACCCCATTGGAACAAATTTTAGGGGTTCCTGTAAAGTCATCAGACATAACTCATGTTTGCAGTGGGGTCAGTGGTGACAGCAGTTGGTCAAATGGGATTAGGAACGTGAGAGCGTGTGTGCTGGGATACCTGTAAACATACAAAAAGTGAATTTAGATAGCAACAGATGGGGAATCTGTAGGAGAGCGTGGTCCCCTCTTGGCCCCTTGGCACTGTTGGCACCATCTCTGCCTCTCCCACCTCTTAGAGCCACAGCACTTTTTTGAGAAACTTCCCCGTAAACAACTTGTTCGTACAGAGAGGGATCTCCAGGAGCATCCGTGACGCAGCCTCAGCTCCTTCCTTCCACCTTCTGTGTGAAACTGTCATCCTTAGTGATGCTGCTGGGGGGCAAGAGGAGGGGGGAAAGGTCCAGTATTCAAAATGCAGCTGTCCTCCAGTAGAAACAGTCTGGATCTCATAGGGCAAAGAAACCCCCCAAAAGATCAGACAATAAAAGAAAAGCAAAACACCAAAACCAAAGGAAAGAAGCCACTAATACCACTTGCAGGCAACAAAAATTCAAGCTCAAAGTACTTTCAGTATTTTGTTCTTAGCATGTATTGATGAAAACCTTTTAGCATTATCCCTATATTTAGCATCGTAATAAATGTTCTGCATCCCCACACTGCCATCACTGCTCATTTAAAAGCCTAATAGCTTAATTTATGACAGGTTTTCTTTCTAATGCCACTGTTTTCATTCTCATGAATTATAGATCCAGGTCTATATAGAATGTTGGTATCAGAGAAAAACTAATAACTTCTCTTTGTGAAAAGGCAAAACAAGACAGAAAACGCACTGCGACAAAGGACAAATTTATTGATTAGGTGGAAAAAAATAAAGGTCCTTTCTGGATCTTGGCTTGCAACAAGTCCTGAAACCTTCTGTCAGATTCTGCCTTACTCATACCAGGGGAAATGAACCATTGACTTCAGCAGGAATTTGATTTCTTTCTTAGAGCAGACCAAAGAGCAGGATAAATGAGTAACTATCACAGTACTTAGTGTGCCAAATCCTTATTCTCTTGTCTAGCAGGAATGACCCCTCACTTCACTGTAATCTATCATGCATGACCTCTCCCAAATTTGCAAATTCTGACCTGGACGCTATCCACAGCCATAGTTCAACAAGTTTTGCTACTATGGACCAGCACAGCACTGCTGTTACCTGGACTCCTCCTTCCAGGGGACACTATTAGCAAGACACAACAGTCCTCCTCTTGAATTTCTTCCCTCCTCCAATTATGCAGGCAGATTACTACACATTGTAAACCAATGCAACGTGAGTCTCACACCCAAAATATAGACAAAGAATACAGCACGTAAGTAATTTTTCTCTTAAGTTTGGAGAGCAAAAATGCTGTCAGTTATCTAAATGCCTTTATTTGTCTTATGGCTCTGCAATTCCATGAGACGTTTCACTCTCTTCAAAATTAAATTTGTGAACGTGACAGGGTCTGGTGGGTTGTTTTTGCTCTATACATTGGTACCTTTTCCTTTTTTCTTCTTACATAGGGAATCTTGCCAAATGGTGCCTTTTCCCTATCTCCTACCTCCATATCCTCCTTCTCGCATTAGCTGACAGTCTGTTATGTCCATACTCTGGCAATTTCTTCTGCAGATTCTTCATTCCAGAAGGAAGGAATGCAAGGGCCAGATAGTCAAACATATCTTTGTAAATACTTTAAGCTTCTTTGCTTCTTGTCAAACCATCCTAAAATAAATGTATTCTGCACCTATAGTCTGAAAAACTTTTACGAGGCAATGCTTTCATAAAAAAATATAAATCACGGTGGAGATAAGAATGCAAACGAATGAAGTTGTACATGCAGTTGAACCACAGAGGTATGAAGGTGTGGCAGATGTGACCAAGATACTATTTTCTAATTGTTTCCTCACACAGAAATCAGCTTTTTCACCAAATCCTCAGCAACTCACAGGAATATAGTTATTCCCAGTGCCTGCTTCTGACATGAGTAACGTTGCCATGCTGACCTTTTGCCTAAATGCACTCAACATGGGCTGTAAAGTTTTATATTTTTTCTTGCTATTTAATTCTATCTGTTTTGCTGCTCTTCGGTCAGCCAAATGAGTGCTATTGAATGACAAAAAATATGATGTAGAGAGAAAAAAAGGTAGAGAGCGGAAGCAGCTTTGAAAATCAAAATATTTTTTAAAAATTGCCAGCTAATGCTGAAGAGCAAAGTTTTTTACTGAAGTTAGTGAGGTCTGAGAGGCCAGTGGTAGACTTCTGCATATCGCAGTATCTGGGAACACACACACACACAACCTTAGAGTGAGAGTCGGTCTCAGGGAGGGTGGGTTGAAGAAGCCATCTGGAGTAAATATGCAGGTTCCCACAAGTGGAGGAAGCTCGGGGAACACAGCAATGCCATCACTATTCCCAACCCCGGTTTGTTCTGCAGGGCAGCAGTAACAGTCCCAGAACAAAGAAAGGAATCTTACCGAGCGTTTTCCATGGGACTCCTTCATCCAACCCGCTGAATTAGCTTAGACCAGTCCATACTGTGCCTGTGGAAATAGTAAATGAATGAGGAATGGAGTGAGTTTGATACTGAACATCCCTTTTTGGTTAGTGCTCTATGGAACTGCATAGCAGCCAAGCAGCAACAGCATGTCTCCGAGCAAGATTCCTCAAATTACTTTATGTGGATCGATATGGTTAGTTATTTCTTTCTCAGTAGCAGATATTGTGAGATTGTTCCTTTTTCAGTGGCAAATTGCATTTGTCAAGTGTGTGTTCCCTTCTGAAGAGCGGTGGGTGTTTTATCTTTACAAGGAACTGGTTGCGACTTGCGCAGACGTTCCAGTGTTTCTGGGTTGCCAGGTGAGCTACTTGCCAGGAGCCAGCAGAGAGCTCTGAAGCTGCTGCAGTTCGTTTCTCTCCAACGTACGTTGTGTGATACCGAGACACTGCTATTAGTTTTGTGGGACGCTGAACAATGGTAAATACTGTTCGATTCCTGATGCTTAAAATGGGAATTTTTCAGAGGTGGAAATGCTCGCAGGATTTCACCGGTTCCTTATAAGGCAAAAAGAAAGCCTAAAAACTGTATTTCTGGGAGAGACAGAAGCGTTTGGTCTATCAAAGCCTTGCAGAACTCTTTCATGGAAGACCAAAGCTGTGCTTGAAGGCAGCTCCTGCAGCTCGGTGGAAGCAGCTGTTGGAATGACAGCCCTTTCCCCAGCTGGCTGGGAAAGCCACCTCTGTGAGCACAGTGCTCACCCCTCCACTGCCTCCCCAGGGACCTCAGCTGGGCCCATGGCACCTCTTCAGCTTGGACCCAGCTGCGTCCACCCGCTGGCTCTGTCCGAGGAGCTGCTTGTCATTAGTCTGGCAGCATGTGCCTACAGGAGACAATGAATGGCTAGAGAACAAATAAACTGACAATGTCAGAGAGATTATTGGATGAAAAAACTGATACTTGAGATGAGCTAAACTTAATTATGATTGTTTAAAATTCTTTCTATGTCTTTTCTATATTTTCTCCTCTGATTCCCCACCACCACTCGTGTTCCTAGGGCTTTCAAATTGCTGCACTGGGATGAGCTTGGCAGCAGAGGCTGCCTGGGAATCGCCAGTGCTGGAAGCCCTCAGATCCCCAGAAGCCCATCATGAAGCCAGGCATGGTTCCATTGGAAACCAGCCTTTGATTCACCAAAAGCTTGTCATAGCCAAGATACATCAGATGAAACAATTTTGGGTTCTGTGGAAAAAGAATGACTTCCAAAAATATTCAAACTAGCTCTAACTACTATGTCTTCAACAGTGATGAGCTGCTACCCCTTAATCAACCCCACGAATAGCTAGATTAGATATTTTGCTGCATTTTGAACAAATTATGGTATCCTGAAACAAATACTTGTGGGTGATTAAATTAGTCTTTACAAATGTATAAACTAATTTGGGTTAATTGTCAGTTAATCAGCTCAGAAAATGAGGTTTAGGCATTTCTGAAGAAGTGCATGCAACAAAACCAGAAAGACAAGATGCTTCTGATCTTTTTAAGGTAAAAGAATAACAAAACTAAGTAGCCTATTAGAGAACTTGCAGACTACTTTTGCTCATCATTCAAAGAATGGCAAGAGGAAAGAGATACAGTGTCCTCCATTTCTTGTGGAAAGCAAAATCTTAGTGATTACATACTGTCCTTAGAGCTAGACCTCTCGGTACTATCAGCTGCAGCAAGCACTGCTGTATGTGTGACTGGGGATTTTTTTCCAAAAATAGAATTTATATCCAACTTCCAGTTTGATAAGCACTTCTATGGGTTTGGAGATGATTGTCTTGAAACCTGTCCTTTCTTAAGGAAGCAGTAACATGTTTCATGACTCTTGGTCCAGCTTCCTCTACCCCTTTTCACGTGGAACCTATGGGCATGTTGCTTCTGAAGGTAACACCAGAGTGCCACAGAGCAGGTTAAGTTCCTCCATCACTTGCACATCTCTACATCACCAAAATGAGGCATCTCCTCCTGCACCCGCTGCTCTCGGGAAACGCGTCATCTGGGACACCTTGGGCTTCACCCGCGTCAGTGGCACTAAAATCCAGCTGTTGCAGGGAATGGTGGTGGTGACTCAGTAGGTGGCACTAGTCCCTTTGAGTCAGGACCAACACTCCTGGGGGAAGTTAGGGAGCTTTGTGCCGTAGCATCTGGCATCCTTCAGCTGTCACATTACAAAGGTTCTCCTAACTCACGAAATAGCACGTCATTAAAGATCCCATGGCATGTTTTGCAAGACCATACTCAGCAGTATTGGTGCACTGAGCAAACCTCATTACCTTCTGCCTCCTGAAATTTTTGTTTCCATTGGAGAAGGTGATTTCCTTCTTGTCAGATGTGGCTGGTAGTTGCATTTAATAGATTCAGCCTTCCATACTAGATGCTGTCTGCATTTCAGTGGGAGGGTGTAACTGAAATTGTATGTTTTTGTAGAATAATTGGATGCTTTTCAGGAGGGCAGTGTATCATCGTCAGTCAGTTTTACTATGTTTCTCAAGCTGCTTTGTACACAGAACACCCAGCATTTGTGTTGGATAGAAATTCATGGGTGGTGATATGAGCAGGGACTTCATTAGCAGGAACTGAGCATAAAGATCTGAGTTAGTTGCATTGTAATTATGTTGTAGCTGTGTGAATTATCCATGTAAGATGCAAATCAGTCCTAGGGTGTGTTTGGAGATATCTCCCCAGGAGACAGAAGTAGCAATATCATTGTAGGTGGTGAGATTAGGAGGGCTTGTGTACTCCATTGCCCATATACAGAGAGAATAAATTCAAACTGGAACAGAGGAGACGTACTGTTAACGGTAGGATTACTCTTACGAGATGAAAGATGAGTTATTTATCCTTGAAGTGATGGCTCAGAAATAAGAACTGCAGAAATACATCTGGAGGTAAGAAAACTAACTGTTCAAGCTAAAGGAAGTGTTAGGATAAGAACAAATATCCCTAAAATGATGATGAGTATGATTAGGCTGGATATCAGATAACTTCCAGTACTCTGAGCATGAGGAGCCTGGAACCACCTTCCACTGGAAGCAACGTAAATGTGGGGAGCATAGAGACTAATAGTTTTTAAGGTTAACTTAATCATTTTATGAAATGGTTTATATGATGTAGCTGCACAATACAAACCCTCTTTCAACCTGTTTTTGTGGTCATGCTAAACAACTAAGATTAGCTTCCTAAGTACATTACCGCACCGCTCATGCCCTCTTGCTATGTCTCCATCTGCTTATTGCTTGAACCTGTGATTTTGTCTGGCACGTGTGGTATGCTTTGTACTGTGTGGTACCTCTAATCCCATTTCTTTTTGAGTCACACTCGATGCTGGTTTGTGTAATGCACTACTGATGTGGAAAAGAATGAATGCACATCTTACACAAAAGCAAAGGAAGAGTCCTGTTTCAGGAATGCACTGGAGGTAATCCACCGGACAAAGATTTAATTTACAAACACAAGAATGGACATAAATGGTGAATGGTTGTCCTCCCAGGAATGCCACTGGGACTCCAGCCGGTGCTCACGCCACATAATTCCCTTTACATGTCTCTGTTACATGCGTGAATCTACACAAAGCAGGAGTCTTTGCTCTAGACACATAATTTGTACGAAAGACAGATTTTTATTACCCAACTTTCCACCCTGTAAAAGCCTCTCAAGCCCCGTAACTTTTACTGATAGGTGCTATTGCCTTGGGTGAAAAGGTTGGCGATAACTGGCAAATCAGTGGGCAGGTGTTTTCTTCTCTGAATATTTTTACAGGAGATTAAGGAGTGAATGGGCACGGATGGCATCATCTCTGCTTGCCTTTTCAAGGGGGTCCTCCCCAGTTTTGAGGCTGTCTCAAGAGTGTCAGATAGGGCTGACATGCCCAGCTAAATTCTGTTGTTCTGAATAGTGATGCTCCCAATGTTTTATGAAACCTATTGTCAAAAACACCACTAAGGTTGCCTATTTTCGAGTTTATGGAAATAGCGAAGGGAGAGTTAATGCTAGGTTCAGTCTGAAAGAAGATGCAACGATGAGTCAAAAAATAAAACTTAAGTGTCTACGTCCTCTGTATTGCACAGCCTGAAGAGTTCAATTTTCAGCAGTTTTTCCTGCTGTTTTTCCAGAAGCCACTGGAGGTTTTTTTTAAATTGTTTTCTTAAAATACTCATAATAATTTGTCTCTCTTCAGATTCAGGAAGGATGATGTTTCAACTCCTGCTAAAATCCAGCTAGTGGAGCAGCAGTGAGAGCATTTATCCTCTGTATTCCCATCTACTGGTAGGCTTTTTTTTGGATCCACAGAGACTAAACTCGATGTTGCTTTGTGTTTTTACTGTGGGAATGCATAGGCCATGAATCAATGGAACTGCAGTCTAACTTTATGATCTCCTGGGGAGCCTGAAATGCTTTTGTCCCTGTGATCAAACCCTTTTTCTTTGTCAGAAAAGCAGTCCAATTGCTGGAGATTGTATCACGTTCAAACAGTGCTGTGCAGGAAATAAATGGGAAGCGTAGTAGTAGTGGGAATATAATCCCACCTGCAAACAGATCTCATTGTGGACTGTGTGTAAATTGAATCACCCAAAAATGAGTGTCTTTACAAGGAAGGAAGATCCAAATACTAAGTGGTTAACAAGAAAAACATGCTCGTGTTTGTTTGGATTTGGGTTAGTACAGATTTTGGAGCTCAAAGTGAACGATGTTGACCATACGGCAAATTGTTGTTGTTTCTAGGGTGCTTAAGCAGGGTACTCAGTTCAAAGAAACTTTGCAGCACACCTCACTGAGCAATCGCTAGTGCTGGTGCAGCTGGAGGGAAAAGACACGGCAAAGCAAGAACAGGAACTTGGGAAATGAGTTCCTGGCTTTATCCATCATTAAGTGTTTTGTCAAGTGTCACTTAAGTTTTCTGTGCCTTTATTTTCTCCGCTTTAAAAGCGGGCTTATAACGTTGATCTCGCATTGTATGAACTAACTAATTCCTATTGATAAAGTACTTTGCAATATCCTGTTGATGGACCCCAAAGGGGTGCCCAGAGATGCTAATTGCCGTTATGGCTCCTTGGCTATGTTTGAAACTGAGTGACAACTTCATTTCAGGTGCCTGTCGCTGGCAATTGGATCTTGAGCAACTTTCTTGAGATCAGTCAGAAAATAAAACCAATCCATCAGTGATGGGAGGTACCCCATCTTAGACCTTTTCTTAGCTGTGAACAGACTGAGTTTTCTCTTTAACTTTTCCCGGAGCACAAAGGGGAAAACTCTTCCTAAGAGTGAGATATCCCTGGAAAAATTCAGATATGTGACATAACTGTGTTTGGAATGTGGGTCTTTGTCCTACAGCACCATTTCTTTTCACCATAGCCTTAACAGAGCCTAAGAGCCAGAGATGAAAAGGAATATTAACTCAGAAGCAGGGAGTCATTACTGTTGGCAGCTCTGAGCCTGATGACTATTTCAGAATGATTTTACTCACATCAGGTAACATTTCAAATACATTCGTATGCATTCAAAGCATCATAGATTAAATAATTCTCACAGCATTTTGGACACAGCCAGGCAAGTATGCATAGCCTTTTTTCCCCAAAGTCTCTAGTGGTGACAGGCTGTGGGGGCAGTTCTGGAGAATGGACTGTTGGGCAGCACATCTCCTAGCCTGAGAGCTCTCATTAGTTCTCATGTCTGAAAGATCAGGCTCTTCCATCGCCCACGTCAGTGGAGTACCTTGGCAATGCTAAGCTTTCATACAGTTTTATTCATTTTTTAATCTCTTTGATCTGACACTGCCCTTGTAAGATTGCTTGGAGGCAGATGATTAGCTTGGTGCCAACGCTGCATTTGGCATTGAGCTCTATATAAAATACCACCTCTGTCCTTTAAGATCTCAATTAAAGCTCTAGCCCTGCAGGATGCTAAGTGCCCTGGGAGAATCCTGTTTTCTTTCTATTCCTTCAGCTAAAAATTATTATTTTTTTAAAATATAACATTTCCAAAGCTGAGGCCTGCAAAAAAAAAAAAACCCACATTAAAAAATTTAATGTTATTAAGCATGGTTTACAAATGATGAAATGATGAGAAAATGTAACAAACTTGCCTTATACTTCAAGATAAATTGATATCAGAGCTGATGGAAAGTTTTAAAATACTCCCCAGGTCTTCTGCAGTTCTTGGTATCATGAATGAAATCTCCAACATCGTGTAATTATGCTTACAAATATGAGTTTAATTAAGAAAAATAAAAATTCTAGCTCAGAGTGGATGCAAAGTATGGAAGTAGTGAGCATTGTATGATTCTCTCTAGCTTTTAATACTGTGTTATCTGTCTGCTTTCTGTAGGGAGAATCCATTCAAATTACTTAAATCTCACCAGTGTCAATTGTAACCCCTTTCACAGTCGTGAGGAACTTCCACTGGGAGATGTTGCTGGCTTCAGGCGATGAATATCTGTGACCCGTATAGAGGATGTCCCAATGGTCAGCTTCTGTATGTACCACTCCCAGCCTCTGCTCTGAGGACTAGATCTCTGTTTTTATCTTTTCATTCTTACGCAGTTTGGAGGGAAACTCACCCAACCCCTGTAAGTGACTCAGGAAATATATTGCAAATCTGTTCCATCCTGGCCATGCTCCAGCGTGAAACATGGCTGTACCAACCAGCAGCAATGGGTGGAAATCCACATGGGGACATTCTTCACATTCCGGGCCGTGCTGCTTACTGAAGAAAAAAAGCAACCAAAAACTTTCCACTGCAAACAAGCACAGAGACTTTTCCTCTCTGACTGTCCCAGTGCCACCAGAATGGGTAATGGGAGCCAGCCCCTGTGACCAGCAGAAGGGCAAGACCACTATCAGAAAGGAGTAGCAGGGGGTGATTGTAACATGTGACTTGATAACAGAGGAAAATACGGCTGAAAGACTGCTCAGGAAGAGCTTTTTGTTTTAACTGCTGAGGACAGCTTAAATTGCCATCTTCAGCTAGGCAACAGGGAGAGAAGAGCAGGTAGAGAAGGCAGAGCCCGACTCTACTCAGAGGTGTACCATAAAGGACAAGCAGCAGCAGAGACAGGTTGCAGCAAGGGAAATTCTAGATAGATACAAGGGGAAAAATTTCACCGTGACAGTGAACAGGTGCTCAGAGAGGATGTGGCATCCCCACCCATGAAGACATTCAAAACTCAATTATACGAGGCGCTGCGCAGCATGGTCTACCTTTGAAGTTCACTCTGCGTTGAGCAAGGGGTTCCTTCCAGCCGGAATTATGCTTTGGCCTTATCTTTGACTTTACAAAGCTATAATCTTGCTATATTCAAATCTCTTTTCCCTAACTCTAGAGAGAGCCTGGCTATGTGCCATCTGCGTCCTGAGAAAGAGCTTTTTCTTTCGCATCAGTCTGTATCCTGAATGAGCGTACTGCCCACCTTATTCTTATGTTATTAATCTCCTCTGCAATTTAACTCCCTGCCACCCTGATTTAATTTAATAATTATTTTGTTCTTAATTACCTGTCACCAGAACATGTCACCAACACTTCCCCAGGTTTCTCCCTGCATTTGTATCGTTTCTAGTTGTACAGGCCTGTTGCTGTACCTCCCTCACCTGTGTATTAAGGATATGACATGTATTATATGCCACATTTCATCCTCCATGTGTACCTGCAGATGCAGAAAGTGTTGTCAAAACACATTTTTTTTTAAATTATGTTAATCAGTGAAAACAGACAAGGTCAAATTCTCTCCTGTGACTACAGATTCATTCACTGTTTTTTAGAGGATGGAAAGAGGTTGTCACAGTAAAAACATTTTTAATTAGCAATTTTTGCTACCCTGTTCTACAAAGTTTCATTAAGCAGTCTTTTCTGTTCTCTCTTGTCCTAAATAACTGAACAAATACTTTTATGTCTGAGTTTTATCAGCTTTTCTGAGTCCCCCCAATCACAGTACAACCAAGTGGTGCCAAGCTGCAAACGTATGCTGAAGAACTGTTGATGTTGCAACTGAAATTTTTGGCTCACCGGTCACATACGGAGCTTGGGAAGCAATCAGGACAAGACTGAACAGCTTGTGTTGGTTCTGCAGCCAGAAGTGGTGGCAGGCATAGCCACTGTGTTGGGAACCCTGAAATAGTGCTGAGCTGCGAGTGCAGACCTTGACCCAACCCCACACAGGTCCTGAAGGCTCCTGTGCTCCTTCTGAGCTCCACGGTTGTCCTTTGGTTCAAACCCGGGGCACAACGAGTCAACCTTTTGAATGATGGGTTTGAAACTTGGGCTGCTGGAGGGAGCAATAAACAAATGCACATGACTCCCCAAACTCATGCCACCAGTCCGCTGAGTTCAAACCCAGACGATGCCTTCGAGCCAGAAGGACTATCCCCCCACCACCTCCTTTTCACGGGTTGCTTGCAGCAGTGGGCTAACCATTCTGGTGAGCAGCAGTGACGTTTTTCATATTTTCACCATAAGAGCCAAAGCAAAATCATTTTAACTTCGTCCCAATCTCACGCTCCGCTTGCAGCTTTGCGAGCACTTCCAGAATCCCTGTGTGCTAGAGGAGCGTTACGATTTCTGCTCCACAGATGAAGAATAGAGACACGAAGGGACGGATTTTCAGAAATTCTCAGCATGCACTGACGGGACCAAAGGAGGACAACTCTTAGATAGGCAGCCAGCTTTCTTCTTCTTTTTTTTCCTTCTTCTTTTTAACGCTCAGCACTCAGCAGTTCTCGGCAGCCACATCTTTTAGACGCTTATATGGGCCTTGGACTTTTATTTTAAGAAAAAAAAAAAAAGCTGGCTGTTAAATGACTTGCCCAAGCTCACACAGGGTGTCTGTGGCAGAGCCAGCAATCGAACCCAGATCTCCTAAGTCACAGGCCAGCCTTAACCACAAGACCATTCTTCCTCTCACAAAGATGATCCCCATCCCCTAGGAAAAATATTCTAACAGGATTAAAAAAAAAATCCTATAAAAATACTTAAACCTGAACAAATATGTAATAATTGCTATTCAGAATCCATGCAGGGTCTAATTAAGTCCATATTCCGTAACCTTAATTTAAAACAATCCCAATATTATTTTTAGGTTTTGGAAGGGGATTTATTGCTTCTATCAGCAGCATGTTTGGCACCCAATGCCATACAAAATTCTGTGTGTTTCATCAAAGTGCTGGCAAGAACCTTTATTTTCTGGACAGCTGCTTTAGGCTTGCAGCAAAGGGGAACCAGCAGCTTCATTTCCATTACATGGTGGCTCAGATTAAAAATCATCCTCATTGCTTATGTTACTGTACCATTAGAAAACAGGGCGGTTGTGTTACTGATAATGTAAGCAAGTCCTTTCTGATTTGTACTCCAAGCTGCAATTTGGGATTAAGCTTTAATTCCAGAGATACAAGTTATATAATAAAGCGGAATATGACTCCCCAAGCAATACACTTGCTGACCTTCCAGTCGAGCGAGCAGAGGGCTGCGGTGCTGCGCTCAGAAATGCAACCTGAACCAATTCTTTCATCTCCTTCAGCATAATGTCATTTCGCCTCTTGATTTCTGAAGCGAGGTGTGTGTGGTGTGCAGAAGCCCCAAAGTTGAGTCAAGGTGTAGGTGTTGTTTTTACACGTGAAAAAGACAGTGGATGATGTTCTCTTCACGGTAATTGAAAATAAAGGCACGTGGTGACGCGTATCTTCTGATTTTTCCCCTTTTATCCATTGTTTCGTGCTTCTGTAATTCCAGGATCGGTTAGAGGAACTAACCACAATAATACCGTTTTTTACAAGATTTCTAACTTAATTTTGGTCAGGGACAAGAAACTGAAATATTTCTGGTAAACGAGAACAATGACGCCTCTGTGAACTGAACTTGAAGGCTGTGCCCTGAAGAATTACAAAGCATCTATTTGTCCTTGTTTCTTAAAACCTTTCATCTCTGTTTATAGAAAAGGGTTAAAAGCAACAGCAGAAAAAGGTGAAGACATCAAAATAACTGAGGCCAACTGCAAAGCCAGGACATTTCTCATGTTCTTATCCTGTATCTCGGTACCTGCTAGACTAGAGTCTCCTTTTTCATTATCCCACAAATAATAAACACTCCACTTTAGCCCTCAATCACTGCTTTGGCCCTGAGCCTTCAGAGCAGATGTGGCAAGCAACATTATAAAAATAGTAAGTGAACAGCGATGGCAACAGCCAGGCTGGACAGGAGGAGAACGGGAACCCTGTGACTGTCAGGCAACCCCGATAACCAGGGGTTCCTCTTTTGGGGTCACTCTGTGTCCTTCAGATGATGGGACTGCGCATGGAAATCGCCTGAACTCACGTTGCTGCTGTTGTTAAACGGCAACAGTCGGTGCTTGACTTGCCATACCCCCTTTTATAAAACTGCAGTTTGCCTCTGAGCTTTGCAACTTCATATACTTCGCAGACTCGAGAATCCAGTCTGGGACAGAAAACCCTTCTGCTACTGGATTAATGCAACGTGCAAAAGATGTATTCTGCCTCTTGTGAGGCTTTTCCCTGCTGGGTCTGTGCTGTGACCCCGTAGACAGAATGTGCCTGGGAGAGCCGCAACAGTAAAAAATCTCTGATTTGATAAAGCTTGTGTGGAGGTTGGTGGCAGCACACACCCTGACACTGCTGAAGGTGATTAGACTCTGTCTCCAAACAGACACTTAGGTCTGTCCTTTGCCACTGAGATGTTGTACGGAGAAGAAAAGGCACTGTAAAACCAGAAGCCGTTGTCTGTCATTACCTTTTTATCTTGCTATGATATGTAAGTCCAGCCATGCTTCACTTTACAAACCACTGTGACTGGCAGCATCCATCCTCCTATCAGTTCAGTTGGATTAATTATGCTCAATCAAAATGTTTCAGAAAAGGGGAGAAATGTCTGCGGCAGTTAATCCTGCCCATTCAGGTTGTCAGGACGTGGGCATTTTACACTTCAGTTCAATTACAAGACAAATCTGCTAATGGGACGTAATCTTTCAGAGTAAACAAGGAAGCAAAGCACTAATATTCTGGCAATTGATTTATGCAGGGTAAATGGTGCAGAGTAAAAGCTTCAGGAAGCCACATGAGTGAGGACAGCCATGAGCTTGTCTGGTGCTGCTTTCCCTCCCCTTCTTCCACAGGAAAAAAAAATCATTATGGGTCTCGTTTTAACTGATCTGCACCCAGGAGCCAGCTCTTGGCCAAAAGGACACATTATACCTGGTGGGATCCTCTCTTCTCCCCTCTCTCTCCACCCTTCTCTTCACTTCCAAGGGGAAGCAGGATAAGAACGGGAACAAGGGAATTATAAAAGCCTTTGCTGTAAAGGGTGGGATTCCAGGGGGGTATGTGCCTGTCCTGCAGATGGGGAGGCTGCAGAGTCATACAGCAGCTCGCTGGCATTCGGCAGCTCCCGAGCACGGGGCTGGGGGTGCTAACGGGAGACCCCCACCTCTCCCCTTCGATCCTCCCCCTTCAGCTCAGCTCTGCACAGAAAGCACTGGTCAAGTCTCCAAAAGCGAGTCCTCTGCAGGGGGACGAGTTGTGAGCTCTGAGCATTTCTGTGACTAAACAAACCTTTAAAGGTTTAATTAAAAGCGATTTCAAGTGATGTAATTGACTTCCCATGCAAACTGAAATTTCCCAGGCGAGCTGATCGAACTGTTGCTATGTAATTCCGTGCACACGCACGAATCCACGCACACTCATACACACATCGCACACCCTGTTATCCCTGGCACATTTTTAGAACAGATGCAAGAGAAATAAACGTGAATCCTTTGTAGCTTCTGCCCATTGCTAGGTTACTTACAGCACTGCAGCCTTGTAACCCTGCCTAGTCACTGATACTCTCCAACAGCCATTTGGACATCATGTTTTCATTAAGCATTTATAGCAAACCAACTGCAATTAAAGATTTATAAATCCTATTGCATTGCAGCATAACCCAGAGCAAGAATTGCCCCTGAGGTCAACTTTCCTTTTTATTTATTTATTTATTTTTTTAAGCACAATCATATATTGGGATCAGTTATCAGGGAAAGTGCATGTACTGTTTCTTCAGGGATTTCTCCTAGTGATTTTGGTTTTGATGGAAGCATTTTGTTTGGAACATGGTATTTATCAGACAAGGAAGGGCCTGAAAATTAGAATACCCCAAAACCTGCAAGTCAGTTTGGAGAGAGGTTCCGGTGCTTTCAGCACTAGCAGGAATTCAGCACATTGTCTGCCACATGATAGATAGAAATGTACTTCAGGCAGCTCACCTGAGCTCTCAGAGGAAGGTTGGTACAATAAGCTGAGCCCTGCTTTCCCAGGACCTGACCTCCTCCCAGAAATATTGCACGCATCCAGAAAGCTGTACGTCACAGTTGGACGCCAGAGAGACGTGCGGCTGGAAAAGCTTCAAACATTCCTCTTCAGAAATGGGATTATTTTGTTCTGGAGGAACCTTGTACCTCAGCCCAGCAGTGGTTGTTGAACTTGTTCATCCACCTCCATCTCCAATTAGCAAAATTCACTGGAAAGGTTGTTGAAAGCAAAGAGTTATGGAAATCTGAAATTATACTGTGAAATGATGACATTGTTAGGATCAAAACTGACATTGTTATAATTGGGTACATCCAGACCTTTGCAGCGCATTTGGAGCTGGAGTCACGTATAAATACTCTTTCTCAGAGTACCCATGGGATTGTCTTTTTCCCAAGGACTTTGACTTTACAAGCTACTCTAAGAAAAACAGTGTTTGCCCTTTCTGTTAACTGTAGGGCCTTACCATCCAGATTCAGTCCAGCCTGACCTCTGCTCTCCTGGAATCAGGACGGAAGGTTTACCAAGTTTTTTCACTAAGAATTTACCTGCTCTCTTGGAATCAGGACAGAGGGTTTACCAAGTTTTTTCACTAAGAATTTACCAACCGTTACACTACGAACACTTAAACTTACACCTTGAAATTCCTATTGAGTCACCAAGGAAGTGGACAGACTTCAAAACAGTTCACCACGCTCAGTAAAGCCAGAGCTTCAGTGTCACTGCGTTTTGGCTTGGAGAGAAGTCACGATCAATTCCCGAGCGTGTTTTTTCCTGCTTTTCAAAACCTGGGCCATGTTTTCACTTCTCGGGAAGATGTGTGTGCACACAAAGCTGGGCAGCGCGCCTGCAAGTGCTCTTGGTTTTAGAGGGTGGTTAATTGTTTGTGGGACGGTTACAGACGTGTGTGGGTCGCAGCCTGATGTTTTCTGCTCGTTTGTCCGCAGAGCAGATGAACTACTGCACAGCTGGCGCGAAGCTCTGGCTCTCCCTCCGACAGGCTCGAGGGGGTTGTGGAGGGTGGACTTGGCCGGAGCAGAGCTGCGGCAGGAGGGACAGCGGGAGTGAGCACAAGGTGGCTGATCTGGGACGTGGCTCTTAGCTTCATGAGAAAGTGCTCCTGGGGATCTCATGCAAAGCAGCTGCCCCCTCTCCATGAATATTACATTCTCTGTGCAAGGGGGAAAAAACTCCTCCTTCTCCTCCAGACTTGCATTTTCAAGGGTTTCATTCACCAGCCCAAGGCTGGGGGAGGTGAACTGCTCAGACCCAGCTTAGTAACACGTTCTCCAGACTGCAAAATCCACGCTTTGCCTGTCAAAACTCAGCCCTGAGTATTCTGCTTCTGTTTGTACCTAGGCTGGATCTCCCCAGGGACCACTGATAACATATTGACTTGTGACAGATGCTTCCTTCATAAGGATATTTTCCAGGCTGACTTTTCCCCAGCCACCTCATAAAAATAGTCTCTTTTTATTTGAAATGAGTTATTTTAGTTGTTGGGGGGTGGTGGCGGCGGCATCCTTTAAAATTTGTCATTTGATTAAAAAGGAAAAATATAATTCTAAAGTAATTAACATGTGTGTTATTGGATGTACACAGACGATTACATTATAGGACTGGTTATCAAAGGATTACAGTTAAGAGGTTTAATATTCTCCAGCTGATCCTGTAGCAAATTAATCTGGTCTGACCTTTACTGTTCTTTGTTATGTCACCATAGTATCATCTCATCTATGTCATCCCTTACCCTCTTTTAGGAAAGTTTAAAAAAGTAGGGAATTCCAAAACCATACCTATCAGGGGAAAGACTGAAAAGCAAAGATTAGCCTGTTCATCGTAACTGATCAGTAGAGAAAAGTAGACCTGAGCTACAAACTGTTGCACCTTGGCAAACCTTGTATTGTTGTTATAACGGCAACAACCTACCGTTGCCCCTGGAAGGATTAGGTTCAGTACTGGCTAAAATGGGAGCTGCTTGGCGCCACATACGTATTGTATTAAGTGTCCTGTCCCTAGAAACAAAGCAAAATACGAGGCCAATAGCCTGCATCTGGCTATCTCCTGTTCGAATCCATCGTGTTTAATCCCCCAGTGTCCACACGAAGCCCACACAATTAAGTGTTTATATGTGACAATGCAATCTCACAGCCATGAGGTCATACCGAGCGGAGTGGATTAAAAACATGCTACCTCAGTATAATAGATTCAGACTTCATAGATAAGAAAAGCTGCATAATGACAGATTTCTGAGCATTTTGTCTGACTCAGCAGCGAACAAAAGACTAAGCCAATTAAATAACTGACATCTGCTTTTATATACTCTTGCTCATCTCCGTGTAAAGCAATCTTAATACGTATTTTTTTCACTGCGGTCAGAAGAACAGGTTTGTCACTGATCAGGTCTGTACAGATGAATTTTCCTGTTGGAAGTGTTAAAATTCACTGGTGCTAGCAGTCAAACATATGATCAAAAACACGATTACAAGAATGTGTACTCCAGGGCTCTGTAAAACTGGGAGAACATCCAGCAAGCTCTCATGGAAACGGAGTCCGAGCCAGCTTTGCAAAACGCAAATGCCTTGCTGATAAGCCACAGGTGCACAAAACCCAACCGGCTCAAAGGAGGTGCAGTAGGAGTGAATTTTCTGCGTTTTATTTCTCTCTCTTCTTTTCTGGGTAGTCCAGCTCCTGCTTAGAGTTTTGGGTGTAGAATGGCTGACTTTTGCCTGAAGTTTTTTGCATCCTGAGTCGCTTAATGCCAGACCAGTGCTATCCTACCTACTCCCTGGAGAATAATCTTTATTCCTCTAACACCATTTTTAACATTCCCATCCAGCTGCTCTACCAGGCCAGCTCCTGCATCCCTCTCTACAGAACACCAGTGCTCCTCTACTTCAATTTCCCTTCTTGGTCTGAAATTGGATTGCCCATTTGGTAGAAAGGACACAACTCTACCACCTCAGAACAAATTTCTAGCGTAAATTTCTTGTTCCTATTCACGTTTCCTAGGAAACTTAAAACATTGTTCTGTTTAAACATAATCTTGGCATATTTGAGGAGTTCAGGCTCCTGTTCCATCCCAGAAAAAGAATTAATGACGTTTCTCGAACCTTTTCCCTGTATCCTCTTTCTGGAAAAGGAATTAGACCTTCACCGTTCCCTTCAATCTGGTAAACCCCTGGTTTAACATTATTGCAGGGTTGCCTACCTTCCTCATGGCCCTGAGGAGCAGTGACACCACCCAAGCCTCATGATGAATGATTGCTAAGAGGAAGGTAGCCAAAATTATGTTATCTAGTAGCTTGCTGAATATTCTTCTTACAAAAGCATCGTGCTCTGCTCTACCTTAAACCAAGCCTGGTGGAGTGCTGCAGAGTGCAGGACAACGTTCTTCTCCATTTACCTGATGATCTAAAAACTGGGTATCAGGTCTAAGCTAATGATACAGGCAGCCTCTTTGATCGCTTGAGAGTTAAAAGGCACCTTCAGAGAGTGATTTGTACTACCAGCCTGAATGAATCATCCCTTTCTCTCCTAGCTCGCTCTGGATGGAGCCTGGGAGACCAGCTTAGGCACAATGTCCAGCTCTTAGATGTTTAATTTTATGTCACACAGATCACTCCATAGATTTCCTTTAACGGAAGCTGCGTTTAGGGCCTCAGCCCTCGCAGACATATTATAATAGCCAAGAGATTATATTAATTCCCCCTTTTCTCCTTTGCTTTCTTTTATCCTGTCTGTGCTCTGTTCACATGGGAGTTGTCACTGGTCATTAAACTGAAGTATTTGCATTGCAAAATGGAGCAAGTGTAGAATTCCCAGCATCCATTTCAACAAGGCACGAAACCATGAAATCTGTCTGGCCTATAATTCTCCGAAGGGTATGGCTGTGTTCTATGTGAATCACAAGAGTTGGAAAGACACACCCGATGTAAGATCCTCCAGTTATGCAATAGTGTTTAGGAAATCAGGCATTTCTTCAGATTCTACTTTTAATATGCCAAAATGGGTTGATTGCCCAAGTCTGTTGGTTGCCAGGAAATGTATGGTGTTCAGTTCTGCTTTGACATGGCAACCTGAAAACACTAATAAATGGGATTTATTCCGACTGATGCCATTTCAAGAAGTATTTCTACACAACTATAGGCACCTATAAATTGTGTGCCTATGAATTAATCAAAAATTTCCAGTCTGTCTCTCAGCATTCCATTTGGTTGATAGTAAGGATAATAAATTCACTTCATGGATGCCCTGATAGTGCTATTGTTAGCACTGTCCTTATTCCCCTTTTCTAAATTCCTGGTTTGGGTTACATAGAACACTGGAAAAAATTGTTTGAACTGAAATTGTATGTAATGGGGTGTAGGTTTCAGAAAACCTGTTCTCTCTGACCCCTTTGTCTGCATTCCCCCAAAGCAGGAGAGCTTGGGGCTGTATTTTGCAAAGCACTGTACACTGCTGGACACATATCAAATATTTTTATCTTGCTGTTAGGTTACTGAAAGCTGAGGGAACTCTTTGAGTCCCCAGACACACCGGGCTGCAGACAGCTCTTACTGACATGTCAAACCCAAGCCTGGGGAACTGGGCGGAAAGTCAACTCTTGGACTTGTCAATAAGAACAATGCATTGAAACTTGATGTACAACTGTTAGCTTTAGTAATGTTTTAGCACTACTTCATTAAAGAAAGAGTATTTAATGATAATATTGTCTAGTCCGAGCCCTTTTCCCACATAAACTATCATACTAGCACTAACGCTATCATTTATTTACAGTCTACTCTTAGCAGTCTGTTAGATTTTCCCAGATGTATGTGTCCTTTAATTGAATAAACAGTTAATGAACTGCTAATAAATGCCTTTATATCTAAGCAATACAAAGAGATATCTCTCTGTGGTACAGTGTAGTCAGGAACCCTGACCTTTATATTGTCCAAATCAAAACAATGATATCAATATGAAAAGTAACAACTTTATATCGGGCCTCGAGAAGTCGCTGAAAAATTGTTTCCCCTCTACATTATGGGGTTTTGGAAGCAAATAATCCAAATCCTTCTATTCTACCTTCCCAGAAAATATAATTGTCCATTCCTCAACAGAAGTTCATGCTTGCTGTTTCATATGCATTTGCACTTTTTTTTTAAATTATATTCAAGGGAGCCAAATATATGTGTTGTGTTTCGCATACAACAATCTAACTCATAGCCCAGCTTCCTTAATCTTTCTATGAGCAAATGGACACATAGGTAGGTAAAGAAAAGCATGCAAGTCCACATCCTTGTTAAAGCACTGCTGCAGCATTAGCAAATATTCTGGGGTCTGGTGACACCATCTTGGCTACCTAGAGCAGAGATCTCTGCTTCCCTCATTGAATCTGTCTGGGCTTAGGTGTGACCCTATTAGGGTAAAAATGATTTCAAGTAGAGCTCCATAAAAGCATGTGTTAGTAGTTTAAGTCTTGGTTGGTTATTCCCAGCGTTTAGCAATGTTAGCAGCAGACAGCAGTGTTGATGGCTTTGGACCAATGACAGAAGCACTGAATTATAAACACAGGCTTTCCCCCTTCTCCCCAGGTCCAAAAGTACATCGAAGAGATTGAACCCCAAATTCCATAATGTTTTGGTACTTCAAGCCCGCTGCAGGAGATTTTTTATGTGCGTGGTGCACCTCCGGAATAACCCACAAAGGATGGCTTGCTGCTTGCAGGCACAACTATTGCAGGGGAAGAATTGACAGAGAAGTCACGTTTAGATCCAAAAACCAAAACCATACATTTGTTCTAAATGACCTGATACTAATTATCCTCTTCTCTATGCTGTTTCATATCCCCCTTTGTGGGTAACACTTTTCAGTCTGTGCTGAGGATAGAGTAAGATTCACTGTGTAGAAGAAAAGCGGAGTCTTTGCTAGTTAGTCCAGAGCAGCTCTGGGTATCTCAGTCCTGGGATCTGTTAAACTACAAAACGGGAACCACCACTGAGTCTTCCACACAACAAAAACATGCTCTGAATAAAATCCTCATTTAGTTCATTAATTAACGGGTCCTTTCTCCAAAACATCATACCTTCTGGAAGTGCTGCTCTGTAATGTACATCTCACTCCTCACAGAGTGCAGTCCAGCTTAGTGTTGTCCAGGTCCCCAAGGATCAGTGATGTATAAAAATTATATTGGGATGGAAAAGGCTGGTTTAGTATCTTTTATCAAAAAAGTAATGAAAACTTCACCTGTTCTGTGATTATCCTGCTAATAGCTAACAACTAGACCCAGGCTGTCAACCATCCTAGGGAGTGCTGCTCCTCACCTTTACCAGTGCCGTGCTCATTCACACCAGCTGATGATTTAGTCTTTGGTCATTTGAGTGCTACCTACACTCAGAAAAGTTAATTAAGAATAACAGTGTCTCTCCTGCAAACAATGGTGGTTCTGTTGTTTTAGTTCTTTTAGTAAATACTTTATTTCTGAAACCCGAGCACCTAAACTGATTTGTGATACAACAGTAACTTTCCTTTATAATTAATTAATTGATTACTTAGTTAATTACTTAGTGATGTGATCGCTCAGGTGTATTATGTTATCTGGTGGGGTTGATAATGATCTCTGACTAAGTGCATGGTTTGTACCTGCTGGTATCTCTGCTCAGAACATGGGGTGTGCATTTGTTTGGATGAGGAGGAGATTGGGGGTGGAGGGAGGAATTTCCCACACCTCAGTCTGATCCTTCTTCTCAGCACAAATTTTGCACTTTGAAATCTTTAGGTAAGTTTTACTTACGATTCAAAAAAAAGAACACATAACGTAAAGTATGTGGCTTTTGAGTACAGGTTTTGCAGCGTCTCCCTCCCTTCCCTCTGGCTCCATCAGGACTGCAGCTCATCCTCCTGTTTCAAGGAAGGACGGGCAGTCTCAGTATTGTCCATGAGCTACCACCAAAAACTTCCACCAAAAAAATAATTACAATTGGCCCACGTAGCCCGTGTGTCTTCTGATCTTCCCCATGTCCCTGGGTTTTCATGATTTTCTAAAAAAACCCCTCTATTTTCAGATTTATTATGTTCCTGTGGCTAAAATGCCTGTGAGTAGGATGCCTACTTAGAGGATCTGACAGTGCTGGGTGCTGACACTACTGGAGGTGCCGCTCACTTACCGTGATTTGTTTTCTCATGCCTTTGTACAACCTAGGAAGAGTCTCACCATGGCACAGCGAGCTGCTTGTAGCCCTCTGAGATCACACAATCCTCTTGCATCATCTGCTCCACACTCAGAAAACTGTCTGATTTTCTTATCCTACCACCCAGTGTTTATTTTGTTTGCTTGCTTGGGGTTTTTTGTTGTTTATGAATGGTATTTTACCACTTGTATGAAAATTCTGTAAATGCGTGGATTGATGCTTGAAACATTTCTTGCATAACTGTGTCCCAGCTAGAAAACTTTCTTTTTATACCACCTAACAAAAATTAGTACATAATAACATCTAATTAATCTAAGTTCTAGTGCAACATTTTAAGAAAAACTGTAGGTATTAAGGTTATTTTTCTCCTAAAATTATTTGGGTTTGTTTTGCTTTTAGCTATCATTTCCATAAGAAAATATAATTATGACAAACACTTAGCTCATTAAAGTTTCAGTATAGATGTTTGAATAGGATTAATTCTTTCTGGCCAGCTCAGATCTTGATGATTCATTTCAGATTATCATCAGAACATGCCCATCTACAAGCAAGATTTGCAAAAACAGTGTTTCAAGTTGAGCATTTAATCTTCTTAACCAAATAAAAGTTTTTTGTAGCGCACATCAACTACAGCATTTCTAAAAATTGATTACTATGCCAAAATTGAAATGTTCATAGTTTAAAAAATGGTATTTTATAATTTCCATTAAGACCTGGAATGCATTCAGCTCCATTTCATAAAAGCGATCCTAATGGATTTTTCTTCAGAGGTCTATCTTTTCCCTCTGCAATGAGTTTCAATTAGGCGTCATCTTTGTTTTTCTCCAAGTCTGGCTCGTGATTAAGAAAAAAAGAACTCCAACTGTAATATATCCCATTTTCCAAAGACTTATTTTACAGCTAATTTTTAACAAATTATAACAAATCGCTGAACCTTCAGGAGTTTCAAGCCAGTCTCAAGTTTTTCAGGGCAGGCTTGCCTCTAGTTTTTAATATAACATTTTTCCATTCACCTTTAAGTAATCTCAAGCCATGATTATAAAGTACATGGAAAAAGTATCTGGTAAAAAAGTAAGGAAGTCGTGCTTGAGTACCAAGCAGGTTTGTTTCATGGTTGACCAGCTCTCAATTTCATATATAAAATGTAATACAAACGACTTGTATCTCCTTTCTTTCTAGCTGTAACTGACCTGCATTAACCTGGTTACTCAATACCATTGGTTTTATCTTTCTAACACAATAGACACAGAAGTCCTTTTCCCCTCCTCTTTTCTCTTCCTTCTCCTCCTATTCAACTTCAGCACCGTTTGGGAGAATGGAAAAATTAATTGATTTTCCCTAATGATGTCTCTGTGAGCAGATCAGGTTAACTGTGGACAGCAGCTGCAGGTTAATTTGTGAGTGTGCAGTTGAAAATTATACACTCATTGGATTACGGCACCTGACCGTGAGGTTGGCATGCTGCCTGCTGTGCCTTAAAAGAATGAGACTCTCAAAAAAGTCTAGAGAAATTCTAGTGTAAATTTTAAGATACTACATACTGGTTAATAATCCTGAATGCCAGGAAAGTATCCAAGCATTATAATTTGAAGAATTTGGAACTAGATTCTTCGTTTAAAAAAAAGACAATTTCAACCTGCTGAGAATCCTGATCTGTATTTATATCTTAAAACTCAGTGTGGGTGAATAATGTTGACGTTTGGTTTGTTCAGTGTTTATTTTTTTTCTAATATCCTATGTTTAAACTTGAGTCATTTCACTTCCAGAATATGCTTAATTTCTCTTAGAAAACAACAAAAAGCATATTTTAAATGTCCCTAAAATAGAAAAGAGAAGCCAGTGTTTAGCCCATTAGATTTTTCCATTTGAAATCATTAATATTTTGCAATCTGGATGAAGCTGTGGATATTTGTACTCTGAAATGTCAGCCAGCATCTTACAATTTCACATACTTGTCATCATTTTACAAACTTCAGGTTCGTATTACAAATTGGCAGTAAGACTTTTCAGGTCGTCTAAGTATTCCCTTTTTTTCTCTCTCCCTTACCCAAACTCTTACATTTCAAAGAAAATCAAGAGGCAAATTGTAGTTCTGGGCAAATAAATCACCTACACCTTGCACGGGCAGCCGTCCTGCGAGGCCTAGGGCAGGCTGGGCTCTTGCACATCAGACACACCTGTATAACACCAAGGGCAGTGGAAAACTTCAGTTACACGACACTTACAAGCCATAAAGATGATGCCTAGATGAAAGGATGTAAGGGGTGAGTTGTGGTCTAAATTCTGGAGTAAAGAGTAGCCAATAAATCAGTTCAGAAAAGGTGGGAGAAAAAACTATACATGGCTATTAACAGGTAATCTGTCCCAAGAAAAAACTCCATCTCCTCTCTGAGAACTTGAGGATACCCTCAAACTCCACATTTTCCCTGCATGTTGTAAATCCTTTTCTTTCAATGCAAATGCATTTTCGTGCCTGTCAGAGGGAATTCCCTTGCAGTGCTCCAGCAGCACTAGCAGCTTGCACTTGAGCTGCCCTGACAAATGTGTGAAGCACAAATGTACAAAGCACAGCTGCACTCCTACCCTCCAAACGTTTCAAAAGGTTTTGTCTTCTAGAAAACATGACCATTTGTCAGGCTCCTACGCTGAAAGCACTTTAAATCGAACAGCATTACAAGGGACAACCCTACCAACTCCTACTTCCATTTATTCTTTCCTTCTGCAGTCCATCTGGGAAGATTGGAGGAAGAAAACCCACCGTCTTCTAAGTCATCGCAACAGGGGAAGGCTAACGCAGATCACCGATTCTGCTCTTCTGGCAGCGTAAGTTTGGTTTCCTTTGCATATACATTGCCCAAGCCATGTGACAGCTTCCTCTGGTCAAATACCCGTTCTTTTGCTGTGTTGAGCTCTGAAAGTGAGAGGATTTATCACTTGTAATTTTGCATTGTCCTGGATTAGAGGGGAATGGATGTACGCTCGAGCCACTGTTGACATTCCTGGCATGTATGGATAGCACAGGCAGTTTACATTTACAAGCCAAAAACATAAAGAACAACCTTTTGTAAGCATTTGCTTTTATTGTGACATCTCAGCTGTGCAGCTGTGCAGTAATCTCTGTGCCAAGGAGATGAAATCATCAACTTGTTTGAATTCTTGCTTTTATCAGAGCAGAGCTGCTGTCATAATGGAAGCGCTAACTTCTTGCTAGGTTAATTGGTTGTAATTTGTCCTTGGTAGGAATCTTTTGACTCGACTGTCAGATGGCATTTATATAATGCCAATCCTCTTCAAAGCACTTCACCAAGATCAATTACCTTGGAAAACACTTTTGCAAACTCTGCGTTGTGGTTCTTCCCTTTGTAGTGAGCGAGGGGCTGAGATACAAAGGGGCCGGTGCCCTGATTTTTCAGGTCTAGGCGTCACACCTGAAAACTCACCCAAGCGTGCCTCATCCCAGGTTAACACAGGGAGAAAATATCACAGAAGGAGTCAGAAAAAGGAAGAGTTATGAGGTCCTCATCTGTACTGAGGCCTGAAAGCTATTTCCCTGGCATCATACAGTTCAGCCCCTACCCTGCCTGCCCAGATCACCAGGGAATAATGTAGCTTTGCGTGGAGGAAAATACTTCATAGAATGAATACTTTGAAAGGGGTCCTCCGATTCAGGTATTCAGGATTAAACACAGCATTTTTCTGCATTTACCAAAAAGTTTATCCAGCACCAGACAAAACACCAAGGAAGGCAGGAACGTAAAGATGGTTTTTCACCAGAGAGGGGCAAACATACAGCAATGTTAGGGTTAGACTAAGAGTAGCTAGACTAAGAGTAGCTAGACTAAGATGACAGTTTCCTTACAAGCATTTAGGGTCCTGAGTGCAAAAGTGACATCTGGAACTCAGGTAGATCTGGTCATCTGATAGCATCTATTGCATTTTCACCTTTCAGAAGCGTTCTCTGCCTTCCCTGTTCCTGTCCTGTTCATCTCAAGTAACTCAGCAGTGGAGAGGTGGCCTTAGGGACTACCCGACCTCAGCAAGGTGGAAACAGGTTGACCACAAAAATGGATTGAAACCATTCAGCATCTTGACATCAGTGCAGCAAAGCCAGGCTGCTTTTACTGATAGATCTCAGAGTTTATCTTTCTGCCCCAGTTCATTTGCATACAGCAAAGGAGGAGGAGTAGGTACCTTCGTGCTGGTAAAACTGAGAGCAGAAAGATCCAGAATTACACTAAGCTGCCTATGGTCAGATTTTGTCCCTGCGTCTGAAACCATTTCTAGGTTTAAAGAGAACCAGTTGCCATATCCCATACATATTGTATTGTTGTAGGATGATTTCCTAAGATCATTTGTATCAACATGAAAAAAGGTATAAAATGGGCTTTTGTTTATACTAGACTTTTTGTGGCACCAGAGTCTGATGTATGAGGAACTGTAATTCTAAAGCAAACTGAGTCACCAAGGCAGTCAGTGTAATCCCTGAGCGGTTAATACGTGTTTATCTCTCTCCTCTAAGGCTGCAGATCTTCCTTGTAACAAGTAAAAGACAAATATTCCCAGAGAGAGAGAGGTGTGTGGCTTTGTGTGGCTGAACAAACACTTTGCTGAGAGGCAAAAGGTACGAAGGAAAGGACCATATGAAGGGAGACAACTTAGAGAAGATGTTGGGGGGAAAACCATTCACAAAACTTATAGAAACCTCCTGAGAACATGCATCTTTGGCTGCCGGAATTCTGCGCAAAATTTATTCTTTCCTGCACTACAAATATTCCTCTCTTTGTAAAAATTAATGACTGAAGGTAATATGATCGCACTGGGACAGATAAACTCTTTGCAAAATGTGTTTAGTAATGTTAAAGTAACTGTCCAGCTACTGCAAGAACATCCAGGAATGGATGTCCTGGACACAGAGCATCCCCCTGTTCCCACTTTTACACCAGTGGAAACGGAGCCTACATGCTCTCCTCTGCTGTCATTAGGGCTTAGAAAGGGCCCCTTCGCACCAGCTGTCTTAGTTTTTGAGAGTCTCTGTCATACAGTTTCCAAACCATAACTTTCTGCGTTATATTTCCTGCAAACTATTCCTAGCCTTTCCTAGCTCAATTGTATTGAACTTGAGCAGACTGGTACTGTTTCAGAAGAGTTTGCAGACAACAAATAGCATTTGCTAAATACACGACTGCCAGATTCTACGTGGAAGAGTAATAAAATGCACAGTACATAACTCAGCTCCACATAGCATCGTCTGGCTGCTTGCCCTTTTGCCTCTGAATTGCTTTTTGAATCCTTGCCCTGCCCAATACAAGTGAAATTATTCTAATTATATGGTTTGAAAGAGTCCCTAGTGACATGCTGGATAGTGATCATTTCCTAGTTCACTGCAAAACAATTTCACATATAATACCGATTACACAAAGGGTCGTGAGCTCATAGAAACTCTGAAACTGTCTTGAAAGCTTCGTATTCTCTCCGAGTGTAGGTCACTTTTGGGTATGGATTAAAGAAAGATGATGAACCTTCTGTTATTTTTAAAGTAAGCTTCTAGATATTTTATTCTTCGTAATGTCAGACTTGCAACTCTGAAGAAATAGAACTAGACCTGCACTCTTCCTTATTCCATTTTCAGATGCGTGATGAATTAACCGGGTTGTGCTTGTCAGCTCTGTTTATTAAGATGGACCAAAACCAAGCCCCAGAGCCCAAACATCATGCTAACCAAAGGAAGTTCAAACTTGGATCCAGACATTTTACCTGTTTTCCCTTTTGAATGAGCCAAATCCAATTTTTAAGGACATTTTCCTGAGGATTTGATCTATTTCTAATTACTGAGAAGATGACCTGCAGAAGAGTCACAGTCTCTAGCTCAGAAGGAGATAAAATGCAGATTTGAAGATCTGGCTGTTCTTCAAGAATCTTTTTTCCAACGTTATGCAACAGACTGTTTCTATTGCCACTCTGGTATAAATTAGCTATCTAAACAGGCACAGGAAGATAGATGTGGTACCTTCAGTCATCATTTTCTGCCTCTGCAGGTCACCCATCCCAGCAGACTTGGGCAATGACACCCTTTTGCAGTAACATTGTCCTAATCTGCAAGAACAGAAATAACGAGAATGGGTTCTTTTCCTCACTGACTGTCTTATAATGAGATTTGTTGTATCCGTGAACACGTGCTTATAGCTACAATTCAGTATAATTGAGGTCATAAAATTATATAGCCAATTATATAAAATGTCCTTTGTTAGTCATAATGATCTCTCATAGGATAAAACAAGGACAAAACATGCACTTTGCAAAACTTGCGTCAAATATTTTTCCAGGGTTATTTATTATTTGCTGTCTCAAAGGTTGAGTTTTCATCAAAATCTCAAAAATGGAAAATTGTCAGCAAGGTCTATGAGAAGCATTGGGCTTCCCATCACAGAAAATTCCCCGTACTGGATCATTAGCCTGGTGTCTTGGTCTGTTATACTGAGTTTACGGGATTTGACTTAACGTTGGTCATCAGTGGCATCAAAAATATGAAGTGTGAAAGAACAGTATTCAAAAGAAGTAAAGGTCTCCCTCTCTCCCCTTTCCCTCTTCCAAGCTGGACGTATTTCCAAGAGTCAAAAACAAAAGACGTGCTCTGCTGTTGTAATGACCTCACCTGCAAAACACTACGCAGAGTCATGCCAGCACAGATTTTTCATGCACATGTAATATGCAGTTATCCAGTACTGGTTTTCCTTCTTTTTTTCCAGTAGTTGAATCAACAGAAAAATAGCTGTTCACCACACAGCAACATGATGGTAGTAGGGAAACAGGGAGAAAATTGCCCTTGGTGTCAGGGGTAGTTACCTTCATTAGCCAATAAACCAACCTAAATTTTTATAGAAGACTACACCTGGACACAGATTCAGCGTATGTATTTTTAATAGTCTTGTACCACCTTATTTACTCCCTTCTTTTTCTTTACTGTTTTGTTATTTGGGTGTTGGGGTTTTTTTCCAATTCCACTGTAGTGATGGAACTAGAAATACAGAAACCTAACACAGGGTAGCTCTTTTTACTCTATATAGTATACACTGGCCCACACATCTTGAGCAGAGCTTCATCCTTTGGAATGCAGAAGTCAGGCTGGATGAAATCTAACCTTTTTCTATGGGAAAAATAAAGAAAAAAGGGAATAGTTGAATAGATCAGTGGAAATGCACTGGCCCCACTGAAATCAGGGACGAAACTCAATCCTTTCTGGTAGGGCTAATGTGTTCACCTGCAGTACTTTTAAAACCCAACAGAACGAGGTGCACATACTTTGCCTTCCAAGGAGGTATATGTCTTACACAGTCATTAAGCAGTTCTGATGAGGCATGGATGGATCAATGGAGCAAGATCCCCAGCTTACGGGATCCAGTTGACCTATATCCAGTCCCCATTGATGGGATATACCAATCAAATGGCATTTCCATGCCAACTCCACAGCGCTGTGAGAGCAGTGGGGAGGGCAGAGCCTTGTTAGCACCGTGGCTGTGCCTGAAGCAGCCCGTTTCCATGCCCTCATGCTGGACATCTGCAACCCCTTCCAGAACCTGTCCTTTTTTCCCCAAAAAACAATCTCATCTCTCACATTTTGTGCTTCAGAGGATAACTGTAGGGAGTACATCCATCGAGGCTGGGTGGTCCTTTCTCCTGCAGTCAACCTTTTAAAATGAAGTGGATGAGATACCTGGGGGACCTGCTGTGAAAGGACCTGAAATCGGTCCTCCTAAGAGGAGCTGAACTCGTGGCAGAGCTCCACTGCAGACCTATTGCTTTATCTCAGATCGAGATGGTCCAACACAGAGTGCCCAGCTGCCCTTGTGGGGATGTTTCTGTTGGCCCTTTCTGATCTTAGGAAAATATCTCCCTTGTTCGTTGACTTTTCAACGGCAATTACAAATAGTTCGGAGAGAATGACGTCTTGCCATCTATTGCATGGCTCTTTGAAAAAAGAGGTCTCATGCTCAGCGTTAATTCTTCTCCAGAACATCCAAAAGGCTAAAAGCAGAAAATAACTTTGGATCACAAAATCGGTAATTGCAGCGCTTACACAGACAGCTTAAATCTTTCCCAAGCCCTTGAATCCGTTGTGCTCCAGCTTACAACTGCTTGCAAAGTTGAACAGGGGGCTGAGAAATTTTTTTCTAAATTCAACTTGGACTGGATGTTTGGGTGAACTTGTCTCTTTTATAATAAATATTTTCCCCCTAAAATTATGAAATTGTCTGTTTCATTTCAAACTGTTTCTTCACCCCAGGATTCAGAAAGAGCAATGGTTTTTTAATGTGGAAATTTCTTGCACAGGTCCTTTTCTCCCTTGAGCCAAATCCCATTTTACGTTTCTTAAAGATTTATTTATTGATACTTTTTTGGCCCACCTGATGAGTTACACAACTACATATCACAGACGGGATGTAACCACCAGTTTAAAAACCTTTTTGAAATGTGACTCAAAACAGCCAAAGAAGGTTTATCAGTATCATGCTGATTTATTTAGCACACACGATGATTTACTACAGCATTTGGTTTACGCTTGAAGATGTTTTTTCATCTTTTTTGGTCTCCTCTGAAAAGTTGACACATGTAACCACTATTGTTTTCTATTCTAATCTTTTCAAATTTTTAGGGTTTAAATCATCTCCAATAAATAAAAACTTTCAGCTGAAACATGAGAAGGAACCTTTTTTTCTTTCCAACTACTCCTGACCATATTGCAAGTTAAAGGTTTGGGTGGTTTTTTTTTCTGTTTGCTGCTTCTGTTTGTTTTGTAATTAAGAAACTGCTTGAATGAGAGAAAAAAATATATATATATCTTGCCAATCTTGGATCCTTTATTACTTGTAGAGCCAAACCTCTTTGAAGTTTCTGACAAATCCCATTAATTTTTTTCGTATTACATGCTAAGTTTCCAATTCTTAGCTCAAGCTGGAAGTGCTGAAATGGCAGAAGTAGTTGGTGTTGTAACTCTCATGAGATTTCCAGTAAAATTTTGGCAGCCTGGGAGGCTAAGCTCAGGATATTTTGGAAAGGTATCTAAATTAATCTTTTCATACCTGTGTCATTCATCAGTGTGGATGGACTAGCTATTAAGCTTTATCATGCGAGAAGGCATTGCCCGGAGCGTAAATCTGTGCATTTTTTGTGTTGTAGCATTCCTTCATCATTGCTGGGGCACTGCAGAGATGTCGAACAAAGGGATGCTCCTTTGCCTGCAAGAATCCACATTTTAACTGCATTTGTGATTACAGATCCTCTTATTTTCACAAACCCTTCTGTAAGGGAGGGAAGTGGGCTCAGTCCTTATTTAGAGATGGGAAATCGAAACTCACAAGTGTAAATGATTTGTCAAAAACAATAGCAAAATGAAAACACAGCACTCTTGACTTCTCCTCTGGTGCCAAAACCACCAGAGCATCATTCTCTTCCCTTTGCAAGGAAAAAGCTGCTGGTTCAGGTCTCCTGGGGCAGATTTTCAAAGGCAGTGACTATTGGGATTTTAAAAAATACGCAGTTGCGGGGGAGTTTGGTACCTAAGCGTGAAGCAGCCACACGGTTTTCCAAACAAGTCCTACTTCATCTCGAAAACCTGACCTTTCTCCTAGGCATAGAGCATTCCATAGGCCGTACTGTGAAGAGTTCAAAGCCCTCTGAGATCTAATTGTCATTTTTACCCTGTTGCTGAAATGTTTTTGGTGCCGGGCACGGGTTCAGCAGTGGGCGGGGAGAGACTTCCAAGCTCTTCACGTGCAGTTCTAGTCATTTTTCCAATTGATAAACACACCGTGGATGACTCCCACCCTCCCACTTCCAAGGGCATAAACAAGCTACAGACCATTCTGGGTTTGAATCACAACCAGGGTAGCAAAGTCCTGAAATCCAGTCACGTTATCTCATGTTAAGTACACTCCTGTCCTGTGCGATTAATCGGCTTCTACTTAATTGAAGTGTGACACACAAAGCAAAAATGTTAATTGAATTTTATAGCTCATGAAAGTTGCCAGGTTCTTGGGAGATAATTTTGCTGAGGGGATAACTTATCTTTTCAAGCTTTATTTCTTTTTGGTTTTGGAAGAATTGGAGCATTAACTATGAGAGACAACACATTTATTTATTGGCTTTGGTTTCTTGCAGCTAATGGCTATTTTATTTTTCAGAAAACATGCCTAACATGGCTCTTAACTACAGTTTGTGTAAAAATCTCATTAAAAAAACCAAAACCAACCCAAACCAACTGTTCACCAAAGCTCTGAACTTGAGCCTTGTCTAAGATTCAATCTCAGTCTGAAATGAGGTCTGACTCCTCATCACCTGCCAGACTTCTTTTCTGAAATACAACTGTTATGTTGCCTTGTAACTTAAACTGCATCTATTGCAGTAATCCCTTCTGGGAAAGACTGCTCTAAACTTGTGGTTTGCTTTACATGACCAATTAGGACAGGAAAAGACCTGATTAGAGCAATTGTGATAGTACTGATGATTACAAACCATTATGCATTGAGTTTGGTTGTTTAAAAGCGGTTTTTTTTGCACACTGAGTATTGATCATCATATATAAATGAAGATATTTGTAAGGTAATTGCTTCTCCTGCAAGTCCATGTGATACATTTAAAATTCAGTAGCACTAAAACTGTGATCCTCAGTAAATGCTTTATGCTGATGCAGAGACAGAATTTCTGCTCCAGAAATATGTGCACTCTCTAGCATCATAAAGACACTTATTTGGCAAAACTTTTGCCAATGATGCCTGGAGGATAACATCTCGCACGTCTTTGCCTAATGCTGTCTGTGTCACCAGCCTGAACATCAGCTGTTAGAAAAAACTTTGTAAATATTAAAAAAAGGGGAATTTGATGCTTTGAAGATGGGAAACTCTACTTATTTCCTCCCCTCCACTGGGCTGGGTAGCTCATGCCACAGGCTGTTCTGTGCACTGAGGGGAAAAGCTTGAAAAATATATACATATATCTCCTTTCTAACAATATCAGTAATTGTTTGCCAGCTCTGGAGAAGCAGCACTTCTTGATTTCTAGTAGATTTGTTAAGTTTGAGTTAAGAAAAAAACCAAACATGGCACTGATAAGAAAAGTTCATCACTTCTTATCTAGTGAATACCTGTTTCCCTCTGCAGGAGACAAGGCCAAGGGACACCCACATACTGGCTCATTGGCAGGTTTATTAGAGGAGCTGTTAGCATTCCTATTAATGGACCTGCTAGATTTTCTTATTAGTGGAGTTCCCAGACCTGCAGCAACATGAGGCCCATTTTGCTTCTTGTTATGCTTTTAGCCTTTGTGTTCATCAGAGGCACAGGTCAAGGTCAATTTAACTCAATACAGCCAGTAGTCAGTTTGGAGCAGACCTTCTAAAACAGAATATGGGGAGAAAATGAAAAAGAAAATGAGGTAAAAGAACAACAAAACATTTCCAGCTGTTCTGTGACATTTCTCCAGTTTCTTGACGTGCCACCACACTCCTCAGCCCCTGTGGTGGAGGCAAAGCCCGGACCACTGTGCATAATGCACAAACCAACACCCTAATTCGCGGTTGTCAAGGAAGCGGCAATCACATGTCCTGGCACCGCCGATGTCCGAAAAACTGCTTTAGCGACCCAGTAGATCTCTGACACAGACCCAACCGCTTCTCATGTTTGCCTTCTTAAGCTCCCTTCCTGATAAAGCAACCAGCTGGCAGACGACTGCATATCAAAGCACAGCGAGGCACAGTCTGTGGCTTTGAACTACATTATCTTCATCCCCATTACGAAGAAATATCGCTCCTTATAATCCCCATTACACTCCTGCGTAATTGTGAACAATCTGCTGTAGTCTCTAGAGAGAAACCCTTGAATCTTAGGCTGCCTCTAACTAGTATTTTAAAAACATTGCATTAAAGCCTCGTGTTTTATGCAGAAATCACACTAATACATGTAAACAAGAAATCGACTCATTTTCAACACAGAACGTTTGTTTAACCATTTTTTTGCTACACGTTTTGTTGATGCTACAAGTTACGTCTTCCACAGGAGAAAGAGGAGCAAGCAAAGCAACAAGAACGCATACAGTCAGAGTGGAGAATTGCTAATTCTGATTGGGAATGGGAACCGAGCAAGCAGTAAACAAAGCCTTATGTAGATGAAGTACAACCACAGACCCATCTTTTTCCAAATGGTTAATTAGCAAAATTCTGCAGATGATTTCATAAGGAGATCAGATAAGAAACCCCATGCTATTGGATACAAGTTTCAGAGCACTAATGTGGGGTCCTCGTATGTGACTCCTGGTTTTGAATTAATGAATAATGTTGGCTGTGTGCTTGATAAGCTGCCTCCACTGAACAATTTTCTGGTGTACCATGCAAGTACTGAATGTACAATACTAATTAGCTGCTTTGCCCATCTACTTAAAATGTTTTGCACATGCCAGCAAATGTAAATACACAATTAGGGCATATTTAGTTAAAAGGCAAAGCAAGATAAAGCACAACTATTATTAGCCAGAACAAAAATCTTCACGATCTTCATCCATATTGAGGTCTAATTAAGTTGGCAAAATGTGCAAATCGCCTCAGCTGATTATTTAAGGTTTGGAAAACAGTCCTAGGTTAGAAAGCACGACAGTAAGTATTTTGATGTCGTGGGTGGCTGTGGTTTTACGACTATTGTTACTAGGAGCTGCTTGTTGTCTGCACACATACTATAAAAAACTCATAAGCCAAGTGTGAAAGTAATTAGCATTAGGAAGTTGTGTTAACAGGAATTAGAAATGTAGTCACAGGAGATCTTCATTACAGATGAACAGTATTAAATGTCAATTGTATCAGATGTTTTGTGTTGTTGTATGTCTTTCTACTTAAGTGTAGGAAGTAAATAAAATTCAGCTCATTGTCAGCTTGGTTTAATGACAGAAATAAGTTTGAGGGAAAAAAAAATAAAAGAAAAAGTATTTTCACTCTCTCTCTCGTTGAGCATTTGCTGGTTCCGTATCTAGAAATATTGCACTTTTCAGTGCTTGAGATTGTCCAGGATTAAAAAATGCTTAAAGAGTTAGTGCAAGAGGAGATGAAAAGAAACTTTCTTCCAGGGAATTTGAAGGATTCTTGACTGCGGTAAATGTTTTATTTTCAGGTTAGAGGTAATTCCCCTCAGCCTGAAACACAAGGTCTTTTATAAAAGAGGGTTGCCCCTGTATTGCTTTGCAACAGCCTAATAATCTACTTTCTTTCCAACTTACATAGGAAACTAATTAAAATAGAGTTGCTTAATTTCCATTAAGCTCCCAATTAGTCCAGTTGCTCACAGGACTGGAATGTGCATCCCAAAATTTGTCCATCTGAATTCCTTGACTACAGGTGCCCTGTGTACATCTGGGAGGGTTTGTCAGAGTAGAAGCGCTATCCAAGCCCCAGCACCACCAGGATTTCGGCGTAAGAAGTTTCTGGGCTCCGTCTGATGTTCCATGTGGCAGCTTCGTGTAGCTCAATGCCTGTTTGAGGTCTGCCGTCCCTGCAAGTGGGATCAGCGCTGGGCTTCTGCGAGGAAGAAACAGGTATGTTGAGGTGTAAACAAATAAGTTGGATGTGTGAAGGTGAGCCAGAGATGACTACTTGCCCTCTCGTTAAGAGTATTGCTGATTACCTTTAAAGCAAATTTATACTTACAATAATAACATTATTAAATCTAATAAATTGTAATAATAAGTAGATAATTTGATAATCACATTTTGAAATTGAAATAAATTTCAACTTTATTAGTACTTCATTTCTTCCCCCTTCTTCACTTCTCCTGAAGTTTAATTCCTACCTATTTTGTACATTGCAAAGTGGTTTCTTTCCCACGCCCCTCCAAATCTGAGTAGGTTTTAGCAAAGCAAGACAGGAGAAGCAATTGAGAGCTGATGACTAGTACAGTCTGATATCAGACCCCAGATAGACAGAGTTTATGCTTGTTAAATGTGTCTGCAAGTTCTAGAAAGCTAATTAAAGCCAAGCATATTCTTCTCATCTTACAAGTACTCTGTGTCTGTGGGTTATAAGATACCGAAAGACTTCTGGTTCCCTGGTCCTTTAACTGTGTGTCAAAGTAATGAGTTTCATCTTTCTGGAGGTGTTGCTAGGTGCTAATTAGCCTCAGGGCCTTATAAAAAGGGGAGAAAGTGCAGCAAAGGTTTTCTATGGAGATTGGTTTCTTGCCCACTCTTCAGAAAGAAGCCCTACAGGCGTCTCTGCTGAGAGGTTGCTGTGACGTTTATGCACATGTTGTGGTTGACTCTGCACTTATTAATACAAGTTTATATTGCTGCTGCAGTGGATATTTGAGCACCTGATTGTCCTCACACTATAGCCAGGGCTGTCTATAACGTCTCCGAAGCAGAGGGGAAGACAGAACAATATTTAGCTTTCCCAGGTCTTTGTTAGTTCAGTTCAACTAAGGAAAACTTCCATCCTGGACCAGGATCTCGCTATTACTGGTTTATTTTAGCACCATAAAACAACAGAGCAGAGCAAATAGGCCAGTCTCAGGTGAAAGTGCACAGAACTGAATCAAGCCACAGGTCCTAATGTCCCAGCCTCAGTTACATTTCCAGTGCGCTAACGGGTGGAGGAGTGGGAATTGTCCTCGATTCCCTGATTGCCTCAGCTCTACGTGCTCAAACACTCAGGCACTTTCTAATAAAGGGCTTTGGGAAACTGGATGTGGATTTGGCCTACCCAGATACCTACTTTTTTCTAATTTTTTTTTTCTTTTACTGTTCCATTTACTGTTAAGGAAGGAAGTGGTGAGAAAGTTGAGTTACGTGCCCAGCCACAGAGTCCCAGAAGTTTACAATATTCCCATACGCCTAAGGATGGTCATATTCTTTCAGGCTGATGTTAGCGGCAGGCTCACCTAAAAGTGCTTGTGGCTGCTGTCAAACCCTTCATAACATGGCAGAGTACATCTTGTTTGTGGGTATCCTAGCTTTTCTTTTATTTAGTTTCCGACTGTTAAATCACCCCGTGCGCTCTTGTAACTATGTAATCACAGTCAATTCCTTCATTGTTTGGGGTGATTGAATCCAAAGCTTTGGGGCTTTTTCAGGTCATGTGTGCCAGACCTCAAAGTGACCTTAACTAACAATCCCTTGTTTCTCTTCGTCTTTCATGTACTTACTTTCCAGGATCAATCTCTTTCCAAAAATAATATTAGTTTTGGCCCCGTACCCTACTCCATTTCACTCTGGTATATGTCTGGAGCAGTAAGGATAAGAACACAGCTCTGCCTTTGAAACACTTCTCTTTCAACCACAGTTGGGTCCTTTCCTTTACATCCGCTGTGTTTCTAAGGGGGAAGATGGAGCGTTTTGCAGCAAGGGAACGCTGTGCCCAGTGCTAGTGATCTGTGCACCATCCATCAGGACTATTTGCTGCACTTGTTCCCGTCACATTTTGATATTCTTCAGACGTGAAGAGGAGTTCATAGCCAGGGGCACTAACGCACAATCACTTTGTTCCAGCTTACGACATGTATCCAATGCATTCTGCATTAAAAAAACCCAAACGCAGATGAAGTGAATTGAAGAATAATGCACAGATATTGGAGTACACAGGGAGAGAAATGGTAGGAGAGGCTGATCCTGGAATACTGTGATCTGCTTGGATGGCTGCAGCAAGAAGGTACTGCTTATAAAATTATAACAAGAAATTAGATGAACACATTTAACAGTGGGGTGACATAATCCTGAGAAAGAAATTGCTGCAGGAGTCAGTGGACCTTTTTATCACTCCACAGCAAGGCTGGATGCCTTTCCAGAAGACACAGCAGGCTAAAAGCCTGGGCTTCAGTGGGTTGTGGACTGTGGAAAGAGGCTAGGCAGAGGCTGTGACACTTCACCTATTACCTTAAACTTTCATGAATCAGGGAAAACCAGACCTATCCCTTTGGAATGCACAAGCTTCAGGCCACGAGAAGGTTTTACAGACCTGTGAAGACTGCAGCGTAAGTGTAACGTGATCACAGTTATTTGCTCCTAGTGAAAGCACATGAGAACTCACTAAGCAATGTGTGCACGCAGGAAAACAGCTCTGTTAACATCCCTGCAGAGGTTTAATATCCCTGCTTTGTATTTCACTCAGCAGCAATTAGAAAGTCATGCCTTCTTCCCTGTCCCCGTGCAATCGAATGGGAAAGTATGTGGGCTATAAACCCTGCTGGGTAAGCGAGGGAAGCCGTGGGGTTGCCCCTTTGCCCCATCACCAAACCCTTCAAAACTTCCAGAGCTCTGGGCACAGTCCCTGCTCCCCAGGGTCACCATGACACCATCAGCAGTCCAGGATGGAGAAAGCTGCTGTCATTTGTCAACATCACCGTTTTTGTTGGTTTAATAACAGGAACTGATACGTGCACTGTGCTGTGATTCCAGCAGATAAATGTGGGATAGGATGGGCAGCTTAGCCAGAGCAAAAAGGGATGCAGAGGCATCTGTTCCATTTGCAAATTGCAGGGCAGGGCAGGAAGGGTGAAATGGAGAAGTTTTAATGCTCCATTAGCTTATCTGATGGGTGGAATTAGGATGATTGGGTTTGAGGGTTGGAGTTTCTTTCATGTTTCCTATTGACAAACATTGCTTTTCTTGCTCTTCCTCTCATGGGGAAGAGTTAATTGCCTTCCAAACCTTCCCTCCCTCTCCACCCAAGCGCTGGACAGTGCAGATGATCCAACTACTGATGCTTTGCAGGAGCCGGCACCTGCCCCAGTGCTTCCCAGTCTTCTCGAGCACACATCATCTCAGCTTCACATCCTGAGTTTTGGGGAGAAATTGCACTGTTTTCCCATTTGCTGGCTCAGAGTGAGGGTAATTATCCCCATTACCTCAGCAGGCCTGACCTATTTTCACTGCCTGTGGTTCTCTGCTTTCTGGGAGCAATGACACTGGTATACAGTAAAGAAAGGGCCCTATCTGAGCCAAGTGCTATTTATTTAGAAGAAAGATTTATATTTAGAAAAAAGACATTTAAGAGAAAACAGATTTTAATGGCAGTAAATCACCCTGTATCTCTCTACCTAGAGCTTACTTATCCCCTGATGTTAGATAGAGGCATTTGAGGTTTTCCTAGAATTTTCTAGACTCTATCTTTTTCTGGACAGCCCTGGACTGCTGACTGCCCGTCTGATCCAAGGGCAACCGGTCCTGCGATGACTTATACCCAACTGTGGCTCAGCAGCTGTTTCAGTTTGGCTGGGACCTTGAAATTAGGCCATACCCTTGTAATTGAGTCCTCAGCATTTGCTGAGAGATCGTTTATTGTGTTGTCCTGCTCATTCCCTTCCCATTCAGACAGGAAAGTCTTATACAATAACTTCACCTCGTGGAAAAGGTCATGTACAGAGTTCACAAAACACTGTCTCTGTATTCCTTTGTTTATTGCTTTAGTATCCCTATGCCCATCCCATAAGCCACAAAACAGGGGAAGATATTTAAAAATACTCTCTGTTTTGGCACATTCCCCACGATTTGGTGGTATTTGGGATGAGGCTTTTGGTTTACATTTATCCGAGTTTCAGAAAAATCAGGACAAAGCTCAGCTGGAGTTTCACAGTTTTGCTGAGTTTCACAGAGAACCCCCATGCAGAATTGCCTCAGGTTTTATAGGTCTCCATCCAGCCCATAAATCAGTTGAGGTCGACTTGAAACTCAGCCCAGGTATGCCATGACACTCCAGCAGCCCCGGGACTGATCCAGACAGCTGCACAGCGGCTTGTGCAGACCTCGCCTGTGCTCGGTTCATGCTCTGCTGCTGACTTTCTGCATGTCCCATCCCTTTTGCCTTCAATGGTCCATTGCCACCTACTTTCCCAGCGTGCCATTACACATCTCGTGTACGTTGACATCAACATCCTCACGTCAGCAATGTCCCGTGGTAGCAACAGGCAGAGTCGTTATCGCTCGCTACAAACCGTTCCTTCCTCTCCGCATATGGGGTTTTTTTTTTTGAGTGTCAGATGTGGAAAACCGAACAGGATGATCACTCAGCATGTACCTTGTCTCTGCTGCCTGCTGGAAAGTCACAGCAAACATGAAAAATGAGAGAGGAAAGAACTTAGAAAACACTGAATTTCTCAAAAGGCAACGGGGCAAATTAAGTCCAACTCCGCTGTGGTTTTGCTGGTCTTGATAGAGTTCCACCAAGAGACAGATACTCAGATATTCCACTGATTTGTCAGCAGGCAATTGGTAAAAATCTTTTAGCACTTTTACTTACAGAGTGGTCATTTTTTCTTCCCACAGAACTCCTGTGGGTATGACGAGGAGTTCCCCTAAGAGCACTAATGATCTCATCCTAGCTGACCCTACAAAGAAACCTTCAGCCCAAGCATGAACACTGATCAGCAAGTGCTCACTTATCATGGCACAATTGCTAGTTGATGCTCCATTTGGTCTTGCAGCAGTTTACCCACAAGTGTTTCCATGGAAATGAATATACAGTATCATACCTGTTATATCATGCCTGATCTGATGTTTTTCTGTGGGGTGTACCACATGCCAGTCCTATAAATCCTTGAAAAGCCTTGGATCTATAGGGTAGTAATTACCTAGTGTCTGTGGAGCAAAGCCAAAACATACTCTGGGTCTGTGGAGCTGTAATTACGCTGTAGAGTGCATGACTAACTGACTGCTGCCGGACGTTTTCCCAGTCACAAGGTGTAACGTAACCCTTGCAGCCACTGGATGTTTTCCTACATTAACAGCCTTTGCAAGGATTTTAGGGGTTGAATGTAATGCAGCTGCTGTAAGCCTAGATTCAGATTTTAGACCAGATTTATTGGTAGCAGGCCTCTCAATATGCAGTTTTCTCCCTACATGAGACACGATAAGAACCCATCCCCGGAGGATGCCTGCGCGTGGGGTCAATCAGTGTCTGCGTGCCTGCGTCTGGGTCATGTAACAGGAGATGCTGTGCTCCATGGCCTGAGCCTCTTTCTCCTGCTACATGACCCCTTCCACAAGACATAGCCTGGCCCAAGGATTAGGGACCCGGAAACCATCTGTCCCCAGCATGAGGCTCCATGGGAGGGTGAGAGAGTGGGGACAGTCAGAAGCCCAGCTCCTGATGAAGATGGTCCACAGTGGGGTCTTTGCTCAGCTCCTTCCCCTTGCGCAGCTGTAAACAGTCCCACAGTCTAATATACAGCAATATCTAACAGTCACCGTCATCTCTCAAAGGGGATTCACCTCAAGAAGTGATGCCAGATCCCAGAACTAGGCGCATCCTGTCTAGGCACATGTGCACAGTGTCCTTAGCAGAGCTGTGAGATCCCTGTGATAATTTTCTTCATTGTAAATTCAGCCACGATCACAATTTTCCATATCTGGAGGGGCCACAAGAGACATAAAGGGAAAGGTCTAGACTTTAAAATATCTGAGAGAAAATAGATCAGCAGGGTACAGAGGTGTGAGAGAAAAAGAGTAACATTAGAAGGAAAATCCGGGGTTCAAGGGTGGGAAACTGATGGCCCAGCAACAGGATAAAAGGATATAACCACACAGTCGCACCCAATGCATTTCACCTCATCTCCTTAAAACTGTCTGTGGTTTCAGGCACCGCCCATCAGAAATACTGAATTAGCTATATTGTGTTGAGGGCAGGGTATTTTCAGTAGTAGAAATGCTTTCCTCTGAAATTAAGTCCTCCAAGAACTGCCTTGGAGAGCCAGTCTGATCACATTCAGGGGAAGACATGTGATGTATTCCTTTGCCCAGTCCCATCAGTTGGGTCTGCAGGTCCTGCTATAATGCCAATTAATTATGTCTTCCAGTGTTTACCCACATTTATGCCACAGGGACTTGAAGGTTATACACTGCATGCTTGGGGCAATATAATTTCATGTCCTTCCAAAACCTCAGAAGGTACAGCAAGATCCCTGGAGCACTGAGAGCTCTGTGAAGTACTTGTGAGAATAATGATAATTCGTAGTTTTAGTTTGCATTCCAAGCACAGTTTTATGCGTGACTCTGGAGTTTCTCATTAACTGTGGTACTCATTCCTAACTCATTCCTAAGAGTTATTGAGGCGTTTTACAAATGTTTACAGCTGGGACGTGTGGCACAAGGGGGTGGAAGGTAGATATAATTGAAATGAACTTGGCTTAATACCATTAATTCATCAAAGGATAATTGTGCTAGTTAAGACTTTACCCATAAGATGTACCCATACCACAAACGGAAGAAGTGAGCAGTGACTGGTGAGCTGACAGCTGGTAAAAAAATTTGCAGGCACAGACAAGGACTTTTGATGAAACCTCAAGCAGGCAGAGGGAGTCGCATGCTTCTGGGCATCACCATACAGCAATCCGCCCACACATCCAGTTACAGTGAGGGGTAGCGTCGTAGGGTATAACGCAAAGGCAAGGTGAGGAGATGGGAAACAACACCAGCAAGGTGATTAAGTTGCATAATATATCTCTGTTGTCCTGCAAACTGTCCGTGTTCTTACTCTCTTGCTCTCTCTTAAAGTAGCAGTCTGAGAGACAACCCAAATTTGCAAGTGATCCACACGGGTTTGCATGTGACCTTGTGGAAGGTTGTGTCCAGATTATGACTCTATACATACACACGCACGTATTCGAAACCGCTGTTCGTCACCTTTTGCTCTTCAGCTTCTGAGTGGTAAACTGGAACAAACTTTACAGAAAACCCATTTCCATCCTTTAATTTTTAAGGACAAGTGTTGTAGTTTCCAGGAGGACTCTAATGGCAAGCAAAGTTGTTTTCTCCTTGAGAGATTGATAAAGTGAAACTTATATCTTGCAGCTGCCTTAGTCATTCTCTTGAAAGCATGCTCACCTCGCTCTTCCAGCAGCAGAGGAGATGCGGCGCCCTCCTCCTGGCACTGCTCGTGCCTGCCCTTGAACTGAGCTCCTCGGGTATGAGACCGCTCTGGGCTTCTGTTATAGAGGGGATCAGTGCCTTAGCTGCAAAGAAAAGGAACTGAATCACAATAGAGGTTGCTGGAGAGAGGACTTTTGAAAACATTTTCTGTTTCTAATTTTGGTAAGGAAATAGGCAATTACTGTCTTAAAAAATTAAATGTCATGAAATTTCAAACTCCATTTGTTTCTGATAAATATCTTGCAACTTGTGACAGAGGTTGCTGGAAATCTCCCCTAATAGCAGAGACATGTTGGCCAAGAAGTGTTTGATCTGTGCTCTAGCCTTTTCTTCTTGTGGGTTGGACTGGCCTATAGTCAGATAAAAAAATCATCTGGTTAGTTTAGTTTTTAAAAATAAATTTGAGCCAGTCAGTCTTCACTTTATAGCAGCTATACCCAATCTATCCAGAGAAGTAGTTAAAATTAGGAAGAGGCCAGCCCTAAACACCACTTGCCAACTTACTTGAACTTTATAGAGGGAGTCTGAAATCTGTATCCATGGGTCTTCAAGCTTTGGCTGAGGTTCAGCTATACCTACTACCCAAGACGGCTTGGTCTGACGGCGAGTACTCTGTTGGAGGTGCATCCACGAGGCAGACCAACAGTGTTTACACATGCTGGCGTCTGAGTCACCTCCACGCTTCACTAGGTTGTAATTTCTGATGTAAAACATGTACAGTAGGTCGGGTTTACATGGCCACGCAGATATTTGGCCATCAGCCTGTCTCTATATTTTGGTTTAGGTTTATTTGGCTCTAATCCAGCCTTATATGAATTTTCTGCCATATAATTTCAGCTGCACTTATAGTACTCAGTTGAGTTAGGGGAATACCCTGTCATCCATCGAACAGACCAGCATCAAAGCCTGTGGCCCAGAGTTTTAATCTAGCAATGCCGCTAGACCTTTCCAAAAGGACTTCTAAGTCTAAATCCTATCGGTTTGGATGAACTCACTGGCTTCAAAGACAAGCAGAAATTCCACTGCTTTTACCTGTGCTGTTGGCCCAATCGCTTGTAAACAGTCTCTTCCTTAGTAGCTGAAGTCTTGTTAAATGAATTCTTCAGTGATTGCCCTGAGAGTCTGGAAATAGTCTTCGTGCTAAGGTGTTCACATTTGGAGAATGACACAAGATGCTTTATTCCTAGAAATAGGGCAAGAAAAGGCAAATGGATCTCTCCTGTCATGCCACAATATTAGGGACAGGAGTTTCCTTGGTTGTTAGTACTCACCGGGAAACGTATCACCATGTTTTGCCTTGACATTGCCCCGGTTGTATCAGAGACAGCAGAAGCAGAGCCACCAACCACAATGGGACAGGACACCCAGTTGAACGCGGCGGCTTGGGCTGTAGCTTGCACTTGTGATGGAGCACAGCTCATCTGTCACCACTACTGCAGCCCGCCTAAGGCAGCGGGAATTCATTACAAAGCTTGAGAAGAAAACTCAATAACAATTGAGCTATTCCCATGGGTTTCTCTTGAATTAGATCTCCCAGATAACACCTGCTCATCATAAAATATGATGCCAGGTGAGATAATATTGCTAATTAGAGGGACACTGCGCCCAGTCCTCAGCCAACTCTTGTGCAGCTCCATGAGGTCATGCATGAATAGGCTCCAAGGAAGAAGGCAAAGTGTCAGTAGGGATGACTTTCTTCCACAGATTAACTTGCGATAAGCACATTCCAGTGAGTCAGTGCAGGATGAGTAGGTGCTGGAATTTTCACATCCATGTAAAGATAATGTAGTGTAGAAAAATCCAGTAAATGCCTATTTTTTTCCCACAGATCCTATTTAAAATGCGAGATAAGCAATAGAAAAACTGACGTAGAAAACATATACCCTGTATCTGTAGATATTTACTGTCACTCCTGGATGCTCTGCTCATGAGGTAATCCTTTGTAGTATGGTGGGAAAAAAAAACATGCACAAAATTACTTCCAGTTGGTTCTGAGGTAGGTCCTGAGTGACCAAAATCCCTGTCCTTTGAAACAAATCCAGGTCATATTAGTTGTGCAGGCTGTGTTCTGATTCAGTGTGGAATTTTTTTTCTCTCCATCATGTGAGAGAGAACACGTCCAGTCCAAAAAGGGAGATGTCAGCTTGTACGCAAATACGCTCATCAGAGAGAAATGATGCCACAAACACGCAAAGCAGAGACACGGGCTTAGCAACATGATAACTTTCTGCATTGCCTTGTGGACAAAACCATCTTTGAAGGATTAATAACAAACTGAAAGCTCACTGGAAAGATCTTGCTTGTTTGTTTTGGCTTCCAGAGCATTTCTAAGTGTAATTACTAGCAGTTGAGAAACGGAGAGGAAGAAAAAAGTCTTGTGGTTAGTGCACAGGGCGGTGGCTCAGGAGACCTAGGTTGATTTCTAACCTCTGTCATGGTCCAGTGTTACACAAGAAAAAGAGCCTTTAATTCATCTGCAGCTTGGATCCTTTCCTACGACAGGGATGAAGCTGCCCTTTGCCTGCCTGGTGCGTGGGCTGCCAGCAGCACAGGCAGCAATTCCTTACGCTAAGGTGCCTTGCGCAGCCAGCCCTCCGTGGCCTGCTGATGCTAATGAAATTCAGACAGCGATAGTGATGTATCCTTCTTTAAGGGTCCCCAGTGCTTATATATAAGCCTCTCTTAACAGCAACGTACGGCTTCAGATGGGGAAAATCCAGAGCTCCTGTGCGCAGATGAGCTTCCTTTTAAGCCAGTGGATACGAACGGATTTGTGCTCTGCAAGAATGAATGTCCTTATTAAGATACATGTTCGTTGGGCAGTGACAAATCTTTCCTTCGGAACACAGTGATTAAGGTTTAATTTTATTCCGGATTATAGGCAGCTCCGTTTGCAAACCAGCCCTCATCCAAGGTTGGGCACATATTGCCTGGAAATGAACGTTACGATCCAACTGCTTAAGCAGCTTTGGATAAGAAATGATGGTTTCAGGAAGATTAGGAGCATAAGAAAGATCTCCAGGCTAAGAGAAAGTGCCAACACGAGCGCAGGGAGAAATGCTGCCACCTGTAAGGGTCTGAGTCTTCCAGATCGCTTGGGAGAGATGATGGAAGGTGATGGGAAAAGGATGGTTTAGTGAAGGTGATGAACTTACAGATGCTGAGCATGAAGGCAGCCTATATATATGTGTGTATATATATATAAAAATCATCATCAGGAAAATTTATAGGCTTCAGTCTGCTTAGGGAAACAAATCAGTGGTTTATTGTTCTGGTGGTTTTATTATATGACAGCAGCCAGGAACATCACATGAGTTATAGGTGTCATGTGTTAAATACAGAGAGGGATAAAGTCTGTCTTTCCCAGCTCAAGAGCTGAGTAAGGAAGGTGGACAGAGGGCTGGAGGAGAAGCAGGACAGAGGGGAAGGAAGTGATGCTTGCAGGGCTGCACAGCAAAGCAAATGTTTGCCTCATTATCTAGTACCCTGTTCATGCAGATCATACCTCCTCCAGTGTTTTCTTCATAGGTACGTGCCTATTCTGCCAGATAAAGGCATTTCAATACAGCAAGATATTATTTTTTCTTAAACACCTATGTTCATCCCCCTCTGAGAGCAGTAGGAGGAGGACAGCGTAGATATCCGATGAATATTTCACCCTCGCTGTAGTGACAGGTTTGATTTGTGAAACAGCTTGGAATAAAATGCTGGTAATTCTTCATGGAAAAAAATAGTGGACATAATTTCTGTGTGTCACAAAGAGAACAGCAGAGAACTGAGATGCCTGGACATGCTGTTACCTGAGTGCCAAAATCCCAGACGGATATAAAAGTTAGCAGTTTTAACCCAGAGAAGTAACATTACAATCATTCCCAGTTAAGTAGATTCTGCTTGTTTATTGTTTTCAAGTATCTGCAGCTCTCCTCATCAATTTTTCACGTTATTCCTTGGCTGTTTTCTCACGTTCAGTCTCTTTGCTGGTCTGATGTTTTGTTCTCTGGAGATTTCTTTCATAAATTTTTACTATTTCCTCAGAGAGGTTTTTTTGGTTTGGTTTTGTTTTTTTTTTTTTCCCCCAGTTCCAAATGAAAGTTGTCGCTGCAGTATGGTATAGCGAGAGGAGAAAGCCAGGCAGTGGAAACTCCTTTAGCTGAATGGCATGGAAAAACCCCTCTGGCTCCCTGTCAGCCAGGGAAGATCGAATGCAGTCAGAGCCACGACTGTGTCAATGGATCCTAAATCCAGTGTTTAATATTGATCTCCAGCTTCATAAACACCGTATCAACACTGGTGACAGCAGACCTGACATCAGCATGATGAAATACAACCAAGACGTATAAAAATGACTTCATACTGCCAGATTTGCTCACAGCAACCACTGGAACAAACACAGAAAGGATCTTTTGTAAGTTTATTATCAGTAGTACGGTTTTGCTAGAGGAGAGCTGTAGGCTGGAGGAGCATTGTCTGCTTGCTTGGTATCCCGCTGTCCGTGCTGGGGTGTTCAGGCATGATGCTGAGGTGAGACTGAGAGGAGCAAAGCTCAGTGGTTGGGGTAAGGGGGGTATTTGGATGCTGCAGGCGTTTAAGGCAGATACTGTGTTCACCTCGGCTGCCTGGCTGCAGGAGGGAGGTGCTGGCTGTGCCCTGTACCATCCCGTGGCTCAGCCTATGGACCAAAGCGGATCAGCTTTGGAGGAGATTTTTGGAGATTCATCTCTCTGTGATCTCTTATAGCCCAACACTAAGCACAGGCTGACAGAAATGTTCCCAAACAGCAAGATTTGCACCCTGCTGTTGCACACACATGGGGAGTCGGACTTGGACTTGCCCAGGGCACAGGGCTCATCCCCCTGCAGAATAACGGACCTGGGGTCTTCTGCCATCGCTGCCACTGTTGGTGATGAGCCTGGGGACATCCATTCTAAATTTAATTAAAGTCTAGAAGTAGCACCATTAAATCATACAAAGACCACTGGAACATTTTGCAAAGTAGAGTGTGCAAAGTGATCATGGTGGTATTTAGGGAAATAGTTACGAGCTGACAAAAATTCACATGGTATCTATTTTTGAATAAAATTAAGGGGGAAGATTTTCCCTTTAAAATTTTACAAAATCACTTTTCACATACCTCAGTTATCTCCACCCTCTATATGAAAGTCTGTGCCTACAGAGTGAGTCAATAAAAGCTGATAAAATGAGAACGGTATGAGACAGGTCTTTGGACCGTATAAATAAAGCATGGCTCAGGTGACATCATTGGGGCAACAGTGATTTATACCAGCTGAGGATCTGGCCCATAAACTGGGAATAACTCTTTCTGTGCTGTGATTTATGTTCTCCAGTTATTGACTGCTGAGGAATAAGCCCTCTGTTATAAACAATCTGGGAAGCGAAGAAGGCAATTGTGTCTTAATGAGACCATGGTTCAAAGCACTGCCCTGTTACACTGACCCTTCTATAGATCAGAAAGTCTCCTTGATTTAATTACCTTACAGAACTCCAGACTAGACAGCTCCAAAACTCATTTATGCCCTGATCTTTTTTTTTTGTTTGTTTTTGGTGCACTTTATAGTGATTTACAGTTCAGCCGAGGGACTCTTCAGGCAACCGATGAGAATTGTTTAGAGGGGTTTTCAGTTTGTATGCAATTACACTTTTCCTTTCGAATAAACCCCTCACATTTGGAGATTATAAAGGTCTTGTCTCTTTTCCCAATCACAAAGAATAAGTAGTTCTGCCTTATAAGTGTAAAGGAGCAAAAACTTCACGGATAGAATTAGGGGAATTTAAATTAGAGGCAACACACTGCACACGTCTGAAACGTTCCCATTAGAAAGTTCACAATTCAGTCTTGCACGCAGTTTTCAGCAGATATTACAGGATTGTTCCACTAGGATTATCTCATCTTCAAGGAGACTTTTTTTCCCTTCAAATCTGTGGTATAAAGCAGTGGAAATAACACAATGTTCCCTTCCATTCACAAATGACCATTCTCTTCTGTCTCAGGATGTCTCACAGCCTCTAATTAGATAAGGCTCAAAACATACCCCAGAATTAATGAAACACCCAACTATTACATCTTAATTTCTTCTGGAGCAATACTGCACGGCAGCCGAACGTGCAGCAAACAGACTTGGCTCCTCTCTGATGCTTCTTTGGTGCCACAGCCCACCAGATTTCATCTCGCCGCTGGCAGGGAGGGATGCGCAGAGTCACCACAGCTCAAAACCAGTGTAACCCAACCTGGGGACCGCAGCCATGGGCTGTGGGCTCACACAGCCCCCGTGCCCACAGGTGGCTGGTGGCCACTGATCTGGCATGGAAGTTGTCTCATCAAAATCTTGATAAATGTTTAATAAACAACCACCTTCCTGTCGAGCCTTTGAGAAAATCTCCTCTGAAGCTTTTCCCTCATCTCTGGATTCAAAGACTTTTGTGTTATAGTTGCCAAAAGTTCCTGCATGATTCAAAAGCTGAAATCCCACTGCATTTTTATAATTTATAGTTGGTTTACAGGGACTTTCAAAGACACAATTCCCACTAACTTGTCTACAGAACTCCCTTCTGCGCATCACCTACCCTGATTTAGGATCTGCTTTTTCACTTTTCGCTAAACCTTTCTCTCCTGGTACCTACCCCTTGGCATTTTCCATCTCTTCCCTTTCTCTGACCACAGGTACTTGGAGTTGCAGCTTTTAATGCCATGGTCGGACCTTGGCACTGCTTGTGTCTGTCTCAGTCTCAGGGGGCTTAAAAGCAAGAGCCTGATGCAGAAATGAGTCAGGTCCTTTCGCCCTGGACGTGAGCACGCTACCTGTGCTCGGCAAAGCACCACACCAGGTGTCATATTTATATACTGTCATTAATTAGCTCGTGCCATTAATTATCACTAAGGTTCAAAACGTAGCAGAATTTTGAACAGAAACCATCCCGTATATCAGCATATTTATACCCTGTGAATATACTTTTTATTCTTTATTTCCAAGTCCCTTAAGCAGAGACTTGCACTCCCTCAGGAATGAGGTCTCTTGGGCAAAATTATCATATATACATTAAGAGAGGAACTTTAACCCATGCTGTAAACCACATATTAATATTTAATAAGCCTTTGCCTTCTTTCAACACAAATAATATTGCTCTCTGAGCTGAAATATGTTTAAATGGAACAATGATTTATATTTTTCCTAAACAAACAGTCTTCAAGTGAAGTTCTTTTGAAATTATTTGAGAGATATTTTGGTGAATTGGATGGGTGCCTAAAAATAATGTTGTAGATTGTAAGATCTGACAATACTAATAATTACACTGCTATAATTCAGCTTAAGCACCCTACCTTCCTCTGAGTATCAGGACTCCCTTTTTCTCCTTGACATCTAGGGCATTTTAATATATTCTAGTGGAACATTTAAATCTACAATCATAAGCTCCTCTGGAAAATATAGTTTTGTATTTTTAGGACTGGAAAAGGACATAGGGAACTTGTTTCTGCCTATTAAAATGATAATAAGTGTCTCCACTAATAGGAGAGGGGAAAAAAGAAAGAAAATAATGTGACAATTGTAATGATCCTGCTCTGTCATAAAACAAATATGTTAATAGTGAAATACAATTGTCAAACTGCAGAGCCACTCTGACATCTGGACTGAGTTACGGGTGCTGGAAGGCGAGCCCGTGCAGCGCTGCACCGACACTGCTGTCCCCGCAGCCATCGCAGGTGGATGATCACAGCAAACACGCTGCTTTCACACTCCTCCAACCTGGGAGAGCCCGTCCTGGTCTCCTCTGAAACTGGGGATGCCACTGAAGCAGCAAGATCCCTAGCCGACATCGATGTCCTGCGCGGTAAAACAGGCTTCCCTGGGGAGGCTTTCAGCCTCCAGTTAAAAGAAGGGATTTACTCCTGGGTGCACCTGCACACCCATGGCTCCACTGAATCACAGCCTGGATCTAATCGTTGATGCGATAAAACATTTCCTGCGTTCTTGATGTTTTTAATTTGCTTCGTTCAGCACAGGAGAAGGGGAGAAGGGGAGAAGGGAAAACAAACGTGGGTTAAAGCCCGGTGGCCAGCAGCAGATGCTCAGTCCTGGCATAAGCAAGAACAACCTTTAGGCTGCTGATGCGCTCCCAGCTACCTGGGTTTCTGGAGTTGTTTCAGTCGTCACAAGCCAGATTTCAGGAGCACTCTCTGACCCTGTGTGCTGCAGAGTCTTGCCAGGTCCACATCCGAATCCCGGGGCTGGGATGGTGCGACATCGCATGTAACCGCTGGGGTCTGCTGAAGTCAGCAGGGCTGTAGGGACCAAACACCTGCAGGACACAGAGCTTACTCAGACTTGGAAAGACCCTCCATAACATTTACCAGCGTGGTCCTGGTAATTAGGGTCATAAAAGGACCTGGATCCTTGGAAGGTTTAATTGGGTGACATTCAACCCAAAGTTATGCTTCCTCACCCCACGGAGGGTCTGGCACCTGGTCAACCATTAGCAACATAGCTCCCAGAGAATAAAATACAAAAGAAAAATAGCTCTGTGTGAAGAGTGACACCGATAACATAACAAAGGTCTCCCACATATCAAATGGCTGGAATGGCTGCAAACAAATCCTGTGCATTATCTGGCAAAATATTTAAATTATGTCTGTAAGCTCCTTAAGGGGACAGATATGGTATATGTGACAGTTATATGTACTTCAGGGTTTCCCTGTCTCTCTGCAGGCACATTTCCAGCTTTCGCTCAGAGGTTACAGGGTGTGCTGGGGGTTGCGCCTCTCCTGGCTGAGTACTGCAGACATGCCCCCGCTGCATCCCCTGTGCAGGCAAGGTGAGTGGTCCCATCGCTTCCCGCCTGATGCTGAGATTGTGTGCCACACTGACAAAGCCATTCCACGCTGCTCTTTTATACTACAAATGGGATGAGAGGAACAAAACTCATGGTGACGTACACTATTGATGATGTGTCTGGGCTTTTGACTGATTGTAAATGAAGCTGACACAGTGGAGTTTCAGAAAGTGAGATTGGTTTCAGTGTTATTTCAGTAATCCGGTGCTTCTTTAAACATTAACCAAGCCCTGCTGCTTAAAACCAAAGACACTAAGGGGAGAAAGCACTTCTTGCAGGACATCCATTCCCCTCAATTTTCTGCTCGATATTTTTAAGTGTTCTCCTTAGCCAAGTTTTCAGTGCTCCCAAGTGATGGGGACTCCTATCCAGGCAGCAGCTGAGCAGTCCTGTTTATTTATAAGAATCAACCAGAGCCACACAAAAGGTTATGGCTACAGGCCAAATGTCTTTGACATCATAGCCTGTCATTAATGGCATAAATCCTCTGTGATTTCATTTCCCAGTCAGCTAACCAGCATCTATCACAGATTATTTTAAAGGAAAAAATGTCTAAACATTTACCTTCAAACCCCAAACAGATCATATCATTCTATTTTGCCTTCCCAATATTAAATATATTCTCTTGCATGTGGCATTTTTATTACAGGTTGTGACCAGTCACGGAGCTCGTTTCAGAAAGAGATATGTACAAAGAGAAGTTTTTCTTATTGTTCCCTAAGGGGAATAACAAAAACAGCCTTGCATTTAACAAAACCTTTACTAACCACAATATTTTGCTGGTTTAATGTATTTTTGTTCCCGCGCTTGTGCACCAGATCTCTATCTGGTCATTCATTTTGAGGGAGAGGGAAATGAAAAGGGTTGCTCTCTGTGCTACAGCTTCTTAAATATGAGAGCATTTAATGTGGACAGGCCAGAACAGTTTTCTTTCAGCCCATGCTCGTCCCTTCTTTTGCCTAAAATGATCGTGGTTATGTGCAAAACATTAGAAAAGTACTCAGAGCATCAAAGGACTGAATATACATTCAACGCCCGAGCATTTTAATTAAAACACCTTGGTATTTTAAGTCCTACTGACCTTGGTATATTTGCTGCTGGACAATACACTGCTTGATAATAGGCCTTGAGATTTGACCAGTCACTGCTGGTTACATTAGATTGGGCCTAAAAAGCACAAGAAAAGTTTTCCAAACCAGGGTTGGTACTAAACCTGCAGGGGTAAACCCGGAATTCTTCTACACTTCTGTGCAAAAGCAGATAGTCAGAGAGTCGGTTTTCATCTCACTTTTCTGCATATAAACCTGAAATCGCTGAAATTAGTCCAGATTACACCAACTGAGAGCAAAAGAACCTAATAAGGTTGCCTCCAGAAGAAAATAACCGTAACGCAATGGACAGCACTCGCTTATCAGCTCTCATCTCGAAAGCACCCTGTAAGGAGAAGTTAATTATATGCTACTACAGATGAATTCTCAGATCCCAATGAATTCCGAGGAGAAAACGCAGGATCAGCTGAAGTCTGTTTCACGTCTGCTGCACAAAGGGCAGAATTACACAGGCAATTTGGTACATGGCAGTAGCAGTTAGGCTGAAGCAGTGAGCGTGAGCCTCCTGATGCCAGTGCAAACTCCTCGAGGCTGTATTTTTTCAGTCCCTGATGCCTGTAAGTCGCAGGGGAAGGGAGCATCCCAAGGAGCAGCATGCAGTAGGCAGTGTGCTGAGGGGTCAAAGTGATGCAGCCAGGAGGATTCCCCAGCCTGAGAAGATACGTGTGAATTTTATACAGAAAATAATACATAAATCATACATAATACATAAAGCACACGAGCAAGACTGGCTGAGCAAACACAGTCTCGCCACTCTCGGTCCACCCTGCAGTGCTGAGAAGCGAGAGGACAGAACTGGAGTTAGATGTGACAGCAGGCACCTAAAGTTCCCATCACTCTTGCCTTCATCCCACGCTAACGCTGTGCCCAAAAGCCCTCACCACCACCGAAGAATAACAACAGGACCTCACGCATACCTTAGCAAATATAAATTAGACGTTTCCTTTTTTTGAGCTGTCTGGAATCTCAGGAGACACCCGCAAGCAAACGCTACCCAGACCTGCAGACAGCACGGATATGTCAGAGCACTCATGTGAGAGCCAAAGTTAAAATATGCCTGCAAAGCACCAGTAGCTTCATTCTTATGACTAACGCATCCCAAAGGTGCCATAACATGCACTGATGCAATGAATTCTGGGGCGCTGGAAGGAGTACGGTGAGAGGAGGAGCTGGAGAGGAGAGTTTCTTAGGAAAGCCAGCAAGTTATTTTTCCACAATTCATCATACTACTTTTACGCTGCGAGTTAGCCTTTTCCTCCAACTGCAGAGATGAAAAGCTACACAGCTCCAGCATGAATTAAGCCAGCCAAGAAAAAGAAAAGCAGCTTTCTCTGCTCCCCAGGGCATATATTATACCTATTTGTTAACATTTTTTGATATGTGGAGGAGACAAACTTCAAGGAAGGAACGTGGTCATCTCCTGTCGGAAACAAAATCTACCATGTTGGAACGGGCTGAACGTGTTTGGTCGGGAAGATGTGTTAGGGTCAGTAACATACTTGAGGGGTAATGATTACATTTTTCAGCTCAAATAATACAGCGTGGTGATGCCCTTGTGAATAACAGTCACACCATGGACACTCAAAGTACCGGTGGAAACAGTAAATGGCCTGTCTGCACCCTAGCAGAAGAGTAAGGTGCTTGCCCGAGCAGAGCAGGAGCGAGGTTCAGCAGCAGAAGGCAGACTCCAACCACTCCCAGGGTTTACACGATGCCGTGGATGATAAGCTGGGTGTCAGCAAAACTCCACGAGCCTTTAGAATAGATGAAGTTACCTGTAAACGTGTGGGGAAGCTTCCTCCTGAACCGCCATCAGCAGCACCCCTCGTCTGCCGCAGTCTTTCCAGGGACATGGAAATACTCGTGGAAGGAAACCTGCGAGATTTGAAGTGTTGCGTGAAGCTTTCAAGCAGGGCATAATTAATTGTATCTCGAGTACAGGCAAATAATTTACATGTGGAACAAAATCTCCAAGTCAGAAACCCCAGAATATGAAAGAGTGCGACTGTTTAGTCGTTTACTGCAACAGCAGTGTTGTCATTAAGAAGGCACCACGATGCGATTCTTGCAGCAGACGAGAAGGAGGGACAATACATGCAAATGCTACTCACATTTCCTTCCCCTGCTCTCCCAGTGGTTTAATTTATATCTGATGAGAGTACGGTTTTGAGGAGGAGGACGGCACACTAGTCTCACTGGTAATACCGCTCGGGATGAAAGCACTCTCATTATTCGCACGGAAAGATCCAGATTTGCTTAAACAAGAACTGTCACAACATGCTGAGGTCCAGGGATTCCTAGGGGACCAAGTCTGACATATTTGAAGCCGATTTGCATTAATTTATGAATATTACATAGCCTGTTTGTCCAATGGTTCTAAAGTTGTTTAGTCAATGCATACCTTGAGTTAATTCAATAGAAAAACTGTCAGATAATACGCCAGGGGACAGGCACAGCAATTCTGGCAACCCCTCCTCATTAAACACCGAGCATGAAGAACTGCAGAAGGATTTCATCGTGGGAGTTAATGAGCTATAAATATTGAAAATACCAAGACACTCCAACTACATTAAAATGTTGCAACTATAAAGGTAAATACCAAATCCGCAAGGGTCCTTGAGATCAAAGCCTGGTGGAGTGTCAGCGGGAGGAGAGAGAAAAGAGGGGGGAAAGAATGAGAAGGACAGAAATAAACTCCCAAGCCAGCTGGGAGGTAGCTTTGGAAAACTTGAGATAACGACTCCAATACAGCTCCAGTACTGGCTCTAATTAGGATAAATCAGGGCTTCCCTAATTGCTTTTAATCCCCTTGGCTTCTTTGCAATGAGGACTGACCATGCACAAGGGGTGCACCCCGTGCCAGAGAGCACGGTGTCCATGGTCCGCAGCCTCCTGCCCCGCTCGTGCTCTCAGAGGCAATTCCCCGTAAGGGATTGGGTTTGCAGCCTGACCAGATACAGCTGGGAGCAGGGAGGCCAAGGACACCCTGATCTGCAAGAGCACCTGTCTCCATCAGCACAGCCTTTGCAAAGCAAGATGCAGCTGACATTGTGCCTCCCTCAATTGAATTGTTTTCCTTTTCCAGACATCGCTGTTGCGATCACCCCAAAACCTTGCCGATAGGTGCCTTTCGGGTGGAGCTACTGAGCGTGTTAGAAAGAGCAGATGGAGCACTTTTACACTCTGTTTGCTTTGAAATGCAGTCTATTTGAACTCCTCCGTACCTTTATTCACTTTCTTTTCTTTTAAAACCCTTTCTGTTTCTTCATTTAGCTGCTGGGCTTCTTATTAGAGGGTAGACAAATTGCCAAACTCTCTTGCAGAAGGAAGAATGGAATTCCCTCCGTTTCCATCTGTAGATCACAGAGGTATCCCGAGACAGCCAAAGCTCTCTTGCCTAAGGTGTCAACAGAGAAAATACCAACTTTTGATCTGCTTCTACCTTTCCAGCAAAAGTGAAGTCAGTGCAAGTATCAACATGGGAAAAAGAAAAAAATTATTTGCTGGTCTGTCTAGTGTTCTCTGTGCAGGCAAAGGGCTCACACAGAAATACAGGGGTAAAGCTTTGATTAAAGGGAGATATTTGCCCTTCCTGGGAGCTAACAGCCAGTACACCATTTAAGAATATTAAATTAATTCAAAAATAGAGCTATATAGATTTCTCTGGGTAATCTCTCTGCCCCAGGGTGTGATTCACCCCTGTTCATAAAGATCCCGTGCTACTAAACTATAGCAATCTTTCCTGTTAACAGCCTATTATATATCAATTAAATGTTACTCTGACAGTTACTTCAGTGGAGTGTCTTGGAGTTTGTTGGTCTTGGCCAACACTAGCAGCCAGCTGTTTCTCAAAGCCTGGTAATGAAGAAATTAGGTAGTGACCTCAAGGTGTGCTGGTTGGTTGGTACTTTATTTACAGCTGAGTGTGGGTTTTTGCAGGCTGGGGCAGCCCAGGGAGCAGAGCAGCCCTGTCCCTGCTGCTTGTGGACTCCAAGCCTGGCTAGAACATAGGCATAGCTGTGAGGTATCTTGCATGCTCTGTAATGCAAAATAATTAAGGAGTCAATTTGCATAATAAATACAGCTTATGCACAGCAAGACAGTGTGCTTAAAAAAAAAATATAAAGGAGTGTTAGTAAAATATCAATCCTGGAAAGCAAGAGTCTGTGGTTTCCTACCTACTGCAGGAGGGAGCAGGGTTACCTGGGGGGATCCTCCCCTCGGCTGCCTGGTTATGAGGAATAGCCAGGGTAAGGCCAAGTTTGTGCATAGCAGATCTAATACTTGGGTTTGACTGTGGTTCCTTGAGTTATCCTGAAATGTGTTATAGCTGGGAGGTGGAAAGAAGAGCTTATTCAACGAGGACAGGAGATCTACATCACAGCCTGAGACTCCCTTTTGCACGGCTTTGCAACCAGCGTGATTCGGTAGGTATTTCACAATTTAATGTGTACGTCATTTGTATGTGTCTCAAGGTAGATTTCGTTTTATAAATCCTCTTTCCAGTACCTGTGGATTGAAATCCAAGCCAGTAAGGAAGGAAAAGGCAAGAGCAGGTTTTTGGGGGGTTTTTAAAGAATAATATAAAATGTATATATTGCTGAAACAGGTCTGTTTGTAGCCCCTTCCTGTCCTGCCCACTCAAAACTACAAAATGCATTGGCTCACCTACGACAACCTGGATTTGCACACTCAGAGAAGCTGGAAATGTTGGTGCTAGATTAAAGACGGTACTTCACAGAAAACTTTGGAAGGAGAAAAAGAAAAGATTTTAAAGGTTCCTTCATTTCAAGACATTTCATTTTTATATTCTTGAACTTTCCATCATTTTCATTGCTTTCATTTTTCTGTCCTGCCCCCAGACACTGGCACAGCAGCGGAAACATCCCTGCGATCTGCCGCAGAGGGCAAAGCCAAGCCAATGCATCGAGCTAAACAGAGGGCAAGGCTTCAGGTGGCCACGAGGGTTATAAAATGATGTTAACTCCTTACAAAATAAAGTTTCCCCGAGGCACAAGATAAATGGAAGGATTTAGCTATGGATTTCAGTTCCATCTGGAGAAGTGCCAGAAGCACGGGGCAGGCTGCTGCGGGTCTTGGCGCGATGCGGGAGCCGGTGTTCCCGTGTCCGCCTCTGACGCTCTGGTGCGATGTGGGTGGTTCGCGCGGTGCTGCTGGGGTTCTTCTGGCAATGTGCGCTCCTGGGACAGTGTTGCTTCCCCTTGTCCTGATAGAAAGAATACCAGATTGCGGTGATCAGTGACATACTGCTGTCACTTGCCACCTCTCAGCAGCCGTTGTTGCCACGTAGCTGCTCAATTCACAAAAACCTGTTCCTGCTCCCTCACCTGAAACTTTGAAATTTTAATCTCAGAGTCCACCAGGTGACTCCACAACCTTTCAGCTGGTTCTACTCAGGCCCTAATTACTGTGGAATGCCACTGCAGTTAGAGGGGGTGGTGATCACTTTGCCTGCGTTTGGTGGGTAGGGAGTGCTGCAGGACCCCGTGAGGACACGTGTTTGCAGCATCAGGGGTCCTGTTCTGACCTCCAGCATGGCTTCGGAGCTGTGAACAGCTCTAAAGATTGCCAGTTTGTTGAATTTAGATGAAAGTTTAAGTGCTTCCAGATCCTGTCTATCTGGAGGCCAACAGGGGTTTGTTATCAGAGCACAGGTGAAACAGCCAAATCTTCCACACAAAAGAGCAAAAGAAGTAAAAACCAGTCTGAAAAATGCTATTTTGCAAACTCCACCCTCACATTCTCTCTCACACAGGTTTACCAAAGTACGAGTCCTTACGCTGCTGCCCTAAGGGGTGCAAGAAGCCCTGGGAACCCTGTACGTGCACCGAAGCCCCCTGCAAAGCCCCTTCCTCGAAGAGCTGACAAGCCCGTCACAGCGGAACACGTGAGCTAATCCAGACAAGGTATGTGTTGACTCCCAGAGCACGTGTCCTGTCCAAAACCATCACTGCACGGTGATCTCCACCTCCCCAGACCCCAGCCCCACGAAACAGGCTTCCCTGAAGTCCCAAGTTTAGTTTAAACATTTTGAAAGAACAGACATTTCTTTAAACATTATTAGACACTTTTGCTGCAGCCAGCATGAGCTTGGCACGTCAACAGAGTCAGCAAGCACTGCTAGTTTGGTGAGAAAACTGGGTAAACAGGGCACAGTTGGTTCATGCAGCTTTCTCTAATGCACCTTCCTGTGCTGCCTGCTGAGGGCACGTGCAGCAGTGAGCATCAGGCAGCATTGCATCCTGCTGTTGCTGGCGTGCCAACACCCACAGGGGTACATCTTCTGTAGCATTTTACTCGCACCCTCTAGATCCGGGGAGCACGTGCCTGTGGCACACACGTGATGCTTGCTAGTTGCATCCAGCTAACATGGGAAGGAGAAGGGTTTAGCTATTACCTTGCAAGCTACTAAAATACGCCGTCTGTGGGTTGTTGCTGTGTTTATGCTGACTCCGCACGACTGGACCAGTGGCCAGCAAGAGAAGGGAAAGACACTGACAGGAGAGGGTGCTAACGATTTAGGCAACGGGAGCGAGCCCAGCAGAATATGCAGATAGTGGCCCCCAACTTGCTGCCCCGGCAGCAAACATCAAAGCCATGGTCGGATCAGTGAGCGGCTCCCACAGAGGATGCTTTTCAGTAGGGAGAATAAGCAGATCCGGACTGTGACAGCTAATCTGTATCTCTAAATCCAGGCCTGTAATTATTATTATAAGCTTTCCAAGAGACCATTAGATTTGAAAAGTAAATTTGAATTTATAAATGGAGTCCTTCTAGATAGGGTCAGGGCTCCATCTGAGGCATCATTTAATAGCTGTACAGACTGATAAAACGTTTGAAAAATCAGCAGAGGGGTCATAACTGCACTGAAATGCTTCACGGCCATGCCCAGCCATTGCAGCGTGCCCGATTCCGGTTAGATCAGCAGTTTGGAGCTGAGTCACAGTTGTGCAGCCTCAGTATCAGCTCTGGAGGCCACACACAAATGGGGGAAAGGAACTTTCCAACCCAGACAAATCAGGGCGTTGAGTCTCTTTTTGGTTACTCAAGGCCCGTCCCGGCGGCACTTCCCCATCCCGTTACGCAAAACCCAGCTCCGCGCTCGTGGCATCAGGCTCGGGACTCCAGGCAAACGAGGCAGGAATGAAGATTACAGCGAGCTGGATTTGAGCTGAGCTGAGGAGCATCACTTCAATGAGGGGATGTTCCAGGCAGACATGAAGCGTGGGGATTTGAAGATGAGTTTCCTGCTTAATTTTTTAATCCCTTTCCAAATCTTTCAATGCGCTTGCTTATGCTCTGTGTTTTCATTCCCGCCCCACTTCCCCCGCTTTGTGGTTTATGCGGACTTTGAGCTTTTTTTCCATTTCATACAACACGTAACTAATGACCTGGAGCTCTGCAGCTCCCGGTATGACCTTAAGAAAGTCCCTCAGTCTCTCTGGGGCAGATCTTCCTTTGGTGCAAGTTGCCAAACACTGCATGGTGTTCGTGTTCTCATCTGGGAAATAATGATAGTATCACCTTTCCCCCTGCCTTTTGTCAAGGGAGAGAAGGACCTGTATCTTCCAAAGTGCCTCAGTCGCTGGCTGTGCTCAGCCAGCCATAAACACAGCTGTATAATAACCCCCAGCCCCATCTCCCCGCTTCACGGACACATGTGCTGCACACGTCAGTTCGTTCTCAATTTTTTTTATTTATTTAGAAATAATAAAATAAGACATAATATATAAAAATCTGTACAATCCACAATTTGTGCAGTACATTAGGAAGACTTTGATACAAAAAGGCTGCAAACAGGAAAATAGTAATGGACAACTGTCAGATGCCTCGATTGTTCACCTTACAATAGCTGCAGGCCAAAAGTCATTACAAAATCAGTTTCTCGTTGGCTGTGGGATGGCAACTATGCAGCACCCTTCTACTTTTCACAATGGTCGTGAGCAGCCATAATTTAAAGACATTACAGTACTTCTCAGTTTTACCTTGTAATCCATTATGAAAAAGAAGACCTAAGAGAACAAATAAAATATCTGGACCCTTTGTCTTTTCCGAGAAGAGTGAGTGCTAATCTAACACGAAAGTTTATCATGGCTGGGAGAGAGTATCATTAAACACAGCTAATAAGTAATGATTTCTACCCTTGCTACTAAACCAAGGACAACTCGCACGGAAGAGACAGGAAAGAAGAGATCCATCCCCACCTGCCTCGGAAATGCTTTTCGTCACTGTACGCAGTATTATGTGTTAGACAATGTGTCTCATTCAAGTATTTTCAGGGAAGGGCAGAAATAACATATTCCCCCCCAGACCCTAAGCGAAATACAGTATAAACCTTCTGTGCGAGCCGGTTGAGCCAACTTTATCCATGATAAAGGGGCTGAACCGATGTCAGTTCAAGCCTGTGGGTAGAGCTCAGTCAGTTTAAAGGGCCCCTAATTAAGCCTCAGCTTGGCCCAGGATCATCAGGAACTGAAGAAACGCTGTCAGTCACTGTGTAGTCCTTAAAAATAACATTTTTAAGAACGCCTAACCCAATTTGCTGCTGTGGAAGTGTGCTACAATAGCCTGTCCTATACCGGGCTTACCCCGGGGTGTTGAGAAATACAGAAATGATGGACAAGGGGGAAGGGTACCATGGAGTGTACATTGCAGGTCTCTTTCTAGCAGCTTCCCAGAGCCAGAGGCTGAGTGCAATTCTGTAATGCAAGAGTCAATCGGCAAAGACAAAGGGTTATTGAAAAAAAAAAAAAGAAAACGAAGGTGGCAGAGAGTGTAATGGATTACCTCAATGCACACCCTTGACAAGACTAGCACTCGGAAAGCTGGTAACTTTTAAAAATGCCAGTAACTAGAACATGTTTTCAAATTAAAAGTCCATGCTTAAAAATAAATAAAGAGAAGTTCATAGCATTAGGAATCCTATAAGGCTTGCAAGTATTTGCTAAAAATCATGCTAACCGGTAGCATCTAGGTACTAGCTAGCCGAGACTGCTGAGCAGAATTTATACTTTTTGTGGCCTTTTCTTTTTCTTCTTCTCCTTGTCCTCCTTTACAGACTTCTATTTACATTTGGCTTTAAATATGAAAATACTTGATAAACTTTATAAAATGTACATTTTAAAAATAGTTCTGAAAAACTGACTTGAAAAACGAAACAAAACAAAAAAACCCCAAAACCTCTGCACCAGAAATGTTAAGGGGGAGGGGATTATTTTTTTTTTCCTCTGCATTTCTTTCGCTTTAAAGAAACAAGCTGAATCCTCCGTTTCCCGTCCCCCATCTCTCAACCCTCCCTCAAATCTCAAGTATCATTTAGTGGGAGCACTGTGCCTCTGGGGGCTGCTGACCCGGAGAACAGGTCCCCATCTTCCCGGTCAGCCTCCCCTTTCCATCCCTTCCCCGCTGCGTCTTCACGCACCCTCTGTTTTCACTGAATACTCTTTGGTTTAGTTATTTTCCTTTTACAAGAACATCACAATAGCAGCACTAGCAGCACTCCGTTGTCTTCGCTACTGTTGACCCAGAAACTGCAATCAAATCGCCTTTATATGTTCAGCCTTTCCTTTCTTTTACGTCCCCCCACCCCAGTAACAGCCTTAATACTTGCACTTAATCATCTGCCCTCTCTAGTAGCCAAATCTATGTTTACAATGTCGAATTTCCACAGTTTCGAACCCACCCACTGTAGATACCATCTTATCAGAAACCATTTCATTGCAGGCATTTCTTTCAGGCAGGGCTGGAAGGGGCCAGAGGCCTTCACAGATATCCGTTTGCAGAAGACGTTAGACCTAGAACAAGCTGTTTTTTAATGGCATACAGTGATCCAATACTGCAAGAGTTGACTAGGATTATCGTCCCCACCGCCACCCCTCTCCCCCTGCTCGGCGGGGAGCAGGCGTGAAGCGCAGGTTTGCCGTCTCCTTGATCTTAGAGGCACAGAGAATTTAAAGCCTTCGGGGTGAAGGAGCCAAAATACCGCTCGAGCCAGAGCTTCGCTTGAGGTCACAAAGTCTGCTCAGAGCTCGGTGACGCATCTCACCCACTGACCGCCCGGTCGGTGTTGGCCGGGGAGAGGAGGCAGGAGATGGACCTCGCTTTGCAGCCGCATCCTCCCCAAATAATCCCTCTGTAGATGGAGGATACACTTTTTCCTGACACCCTTGCCCTGCTGAAGAGAAGCATTTTGTACCAAATGCTGCAATCCCTGTGCCATTCCCCAGTGCTCTGTTGTAAAAGTTGTTTTCTCTTTTCCTCTCCATTACCCTCTCCCTTCCTCTTACCAAACCTCTTCCCGGGGATTTATCTATGGCTCGGCTCATCGGTGCCGAAACGCCTGCTCCAGCAGCGTTTTAGCCTCTAGCATCGATCCGCAGCTTCGCGTGGCCGGTTTTAGGGGTAACACAACGGCAGCTGAGGGGCTCGGGTCAGACGCCTGCAGCACACAGAGGATGGCTCAGTTTCCAGGGGCCTGGGTCAGCGCAGGGGGTCCTGCGCCCGTTTGGGAATGTCTGCACTAACACTCGACCCTCTGCTGCAGCCCGGCTCGGCGAGCGGCCGGCTCGGACAGATGTTGGCATGTTTGCTTTCCCCCATCTGCGTTTCTCCTCACAAGAAAGGAAGGGAAATAATTTTCCCCATAGAAAAGCAGGGGGGAAGGGGAGGAGCCCTAGTTCACTTTAGATCCGAGTCTTAAGCTTTTAGAATAAGGTGCAAAATAAAGGACTTAAAAAGAAAAGACAAAAAATTTTAAAAGGAGAAAAAAAAAATGAAAACCAAAAAAAGTGTCTGAGGTTTGATTTTTTTTGTTGTTTAAAGCAGCCTGTTCTATTTTTTTCTTTTTTTTTTTTTTTTTTTTAATAAACTCCGCTGTGCAAAACTGTGCAATTTCTTTGGTATCCATTTAGGTAGTTTTAACCTAGTACTTTTTCTATGTAGATATATATATTTTACCTCATTTTTTTCCTGTTAGACAGAGAATTAAATTCTCCCCCCAAAAATCATAGTTTTGCTGGAGGCTACTGATTGGCCTGATATTACATAATGCCCCTTATGTAATTGGAAAGAGAGAAATTGATTCTAGCTATCAAACTACTGGCCTCAAAAGGAGTTTAGACTTTCTGGCAACATTGGCCTCTCTGAAGTGATCACAAGCTTTTCAATCCAAAAAGTTCAACACTGACTCTTTTTTTCTTTTTTTTAAATTACACAAGAGAAAATAAAAACTACACTGCAACAAAAAATAACCATTTGTGTTCATGTAGTTAGCAGCAGCTTTTTAAAAATAATTATAATAATAATAATAAGGCAGATTCTTGCCTTTGTTATGCCATTAAAAACATTCTTGTTCCCTAGAGAGAAGCATTCTGGAAAAAGTTGAAAAAAAATAATAATAACCCAACCAAAGCTTGCCTGCAAGTTCAAGTTTTGTAAAAAAATATATACATAATTTATTCTACAACATATGTGCCTTCTGTTCATACTTAGACATGTTTAGTGCTTTGTGTTTAGAGTTCATTTTCTGTCATCCCTCCTCTGAGGACAGCCCTAAAACCAGCCGGGGTTTCTCAGGTCCGCTTGCCTTCACACCACTCTTCAACAGTACCGTTGTCTGAAAACTGTTCTGGGCCAACTTCTCAGGTCAACGTGCCTTTGACCGATAGATGTATATATATATTTTTTTTCCTTTCAACCAAAAGAGAGAGGAAGAGTTTGTCAGTCATATTTCCGACTCCCGCCGTAGCGGCCGTGGCTCTAGAGGCACCCCTGCTTGGTTGTGGTGGTCCATGTCCGGGTGGGTGTCTGTGCTCATGCTTTCAGGCACCCCAGTGTCAATCTCATCCTCCTCTTTGCTGGTGAGGGCCACTTCGTTCTCGTAGCAGAAGGAGTTTGCGTTCGAGAGGATGTATTTCTTTTCTGCTAAGTCTCTGGCACTACAAATGGGTGTGTTGGGCACTTCGTATGTTTTGTGGAACCTTGAGTAGTCCACTTTGTAGTAGTTTTTCTCTTCAAAGAGTACGGGCTCGTAGCGGTGGCCCCAGAGGATTTCATTTGCCAGATACGAGCTGCGGCACTGGGTAGTCATGGCAGTAGCTTCCACCATGCCCTCTAATATTACTACGATTTCAAAGTCAGCATTGTCCATGTCTTGTTTGCTCAAGTCATACAAAGGACTGTCTTCATCTATTTCGTGTACTATTGTAATTGGGGAGACCAGGAATATGCGGTCTATCCCGCTGTCAAACCCTACGTTGATGTCGATTTGATCCAGGGGGATGTACTCCCCTTCTGACGTGATCCTGGATTTGAGGAGCTGTGCTCGCACGTGTGCCTCCACCAAGTGGCTTTTCCTCAGGTTTCCAACGCGCCACATCAGGCACAGTTTTCCGTCTCTCATGGCCACCACGGCATTGTGGCTGAAGACCAGAGTTTCGTTTCTCTTTTTTGGCTTTGCCATCTTTGCCATGACAGCACCAATGATGAAGGCATCAATGATGCAGCCTACTATAGACTGGAAAACCACCATGAAAACTGCGATGGGGCACTCGTCCGTGACACACCTGAAGCCGTAGCCGATCGTGGTCTGGGTCTCAATGGAGAACAGAAAGGCTGCGGTGAAGCTGCTCACTTGAGAGACACAAGGTTTGTTATTTTCTTGATTCTCCAGATCCCCATGCAACAGCGCAATCAACCAAAACACACAGCCAAAAAAAAGCCAGGAGAGGATGAAAGTCAGGCAGAAGATAACTAGCATCCACCTCCAGCGGATGTCCACGCAAGTGGTGAAGATGTCTGCCAGGTATCGCTGTCCCTTCTCACCCACGTTAATAAACTGGACGTTGCAGTGGCCGTCTTTTTTGACAAAGCGGCTCCTGCACTGCTGTCTGGTGTGTACCTTACTCTTTCCATTCCCAAATCCGTTGGCAACGGCCATGGTTGCCAGCTTCATGCCGTCCTCTTCCGAAGACACGATGCTGTAGCGGTTGGTTCGCACGCTGCCCATCACTACTGCTGTGGACTGAGGTGCTTCTGCTTTAGAAAACAGTCTAAGTTTCTGCAAAACCCTTTGGAGAAACAGTTTTGAAAGTTCTAGAGGAACACACCCACACAGAAAAACTGGGGAGAGGCCGGAGTCCCCAAAAGCCCTTGGATCAACCAAGGACAGTCTTCTGGCATGCAGAGTTAGCTTAACAAGTAACCGTCATAGAGAGGGCATGGTCTGCAAGAGAAAGAAAAACGTCGTATTAGATCTTGGAGGAAAAAGATAAGGAATCAAACGTGAAAGAATCAAGTAAAAGGACTCCTGCAGACCTACAGGAAGTTTTCTTCTTTTAATGACAGCATTTTCTGGAATGCACAGTGTGCGCAGTCGTGTACTGACAGAGGTGACATCATTACTACAAAGAAGGCATCACTCTTCCCGAGGGAAAACACTGAAGTGACCCTGTCGCACAAGTCTCTAAGCAATAGTCACTTTAAAGCTGGATATGCAAAGAAGCGATCTACTGTTTACAACCGTGCTTTCTGTTTATTTTGAAACAAACAATTAGCACTCACATCCATCTGCTCAAATATAAATACCCAAGCGGTTTTTAGTGACATAAGGCCTGTCTATCCTGGACTGCTTTACCTGTGACAAACAAGGGAGCGTGCAAAAGGGAAGATGACGTGTACTGAGAAAAGAAATTAACGTGGAAAATGCAAACGTCAGCGATTCCAATGAAATTACATTGCATGTAGCTGCTTTTTTAATTAAGCTGAAAAAGGAGCTGTGTATTCTCTGCAAATGGCAGGAATAATGGCTGTATCAGTTCCTCTTTAGCTCCATAAACTCCTTAGTTTTTACACTCACATTAGGCTTAAGTCCTACGAAGCGAACTCAACCTTCTAACAACACTCCTCTGCTGCTGCTAATGCCACTAGCAACGGCTAAGATGGAGTAGGACCGGCTGAGTGTCTTCGCAACACCTTTGGTAGCAAGTACCAGCACCTTCCCATGAGGATCCAGAGGCAGCCAGCTCCATCTCCAACGGATAACGGTCCCGAGTGCCCCATGGGTCTTAAATGTCAGCAATTAAGACTCAGCAGAGAGGCTACAAAACCTTCTTCCTGAGGGTAGAAGCCACCAAACTTGTTTCAGGGAGGTCTGGCTTAGACCCAGGTTTAGCTTTTAACAAGTGCGTCATCCATTAAGTCATGTACTGTATATCAGGAAATGTAATTGAAATACTGCAGAGGAGAAGAGGTGCATTAATGCAACTGCTCCATCCACACATGCACCCCATGGAGGAAATAAAACTAAACCCAGGCGATGAGGAATGTCTGCTGTCCATTTGTCATAGGAGACTTCAGTACTGTCCACAGTAGCAGGGGATTAAATCACGATGCTCCTCATAAATCAGTATTATCCAAACTCATCTGAGTTTGTCCAAAACCCAACAAAACTGCAGCCGCCAAGGAGCACGACCTCTGCCCATGAAGCAGTTTCAGTACTCTCTGGCTCTTCCTCTGACTCGTATCTGACAACGGCTGTAGATAAGAGTTTATCTCCTTTCCCAAAAGCAGCCCCTAAAGCCCTGCAGAGGTGTTCCAAAAACTTGAGGGATTTCAAACAGTTTCTCAGCCCTCCCACATCCTTCAACCACATTACAAGGGCTTAGGTCAGCAAACACTTGTTAGGAAAAGAGCAGGTGACAACCAGAAAACAACATTGCGCTCGCAGTTGCACGCAGGCTGGTTTTCCCTCCAGAGTCTCTTTAGGGTTTACTTCTACCTTCTCTTTTTTTTTCTCCTCACTTCTGTTTGTTGTGCAAGAACGCGTCCCAGCGCCTACTTGCCGAGATTAGTCATCTGTGACTTCAGCAGCGTACAAGACATTTTGGCAGCTTTTGATAGGTTCGGTAATGCCTGGTTTTGTGCGCGGCTCTCAGCAATGTAGGCTTACGGGATGGTACAGCTGCCCTCTTACTTATCTGGCTCTCCTGCCTACACAGTGTAAGGACTCAGTTTTTCCTCCTCACACCTTTTTGACCATGGGGTTTCTCATTCCCATCAGGATATCATTCTCAAAAATACAAAGGATTTCTTTTATTTTTCATTTTTATTAGAAGCCTGAACACAAGGGGAAAGTGAAATTACTGTTCCACAGAAAAACCTTCTTGAAAAACCATTGCATTGCTCTGCAAATCGATCACTTCTATAAACCACATCCTATAATCACAGTCATGTTCAACTTCCACATTCAAAGGCTGTTTTGTTCCAAGCTGATGGAAACACAAAGCCTAGGAAACAGTTTATTCTGAAACTTTGTTTTGGGGTTTTTTATTCTCCTTTCCTGCATCGTCTCTTGGATTTCAGAGGAAAACTTGTGGTGGACACAAAGATACGCTGTAAAGTCTCAAGTGTCTGAATATGCAGCTCTCCCCACAAAAGTCTTGACCTGAGGACATTTGTTTGAATTCCACAAGTCACTGAAATCGTTAACGTCAGCTTCCTTCCTTTAGAAGTTTGGGACCCGAATTAGGTATCGTACGTTGCCATATTCCTTCTCTGAATGGCTGAGCACGTTCTACCTACCGTACCTTGCACAGCATCTCTCCTTCCTACCTGCACTCCGTCGGTGCTCTGCCCTTGGGAACAGACCTGCTCCAGTTTGGCTCTAACGGTCCTTAAACAAGGAGTTTAGGTATGCTACCTTCATAGGCTAGTTGGCGTCTATACAACAGAGCTCTGGCATGCTCCACCACAGCATAGTGGTCTTCTTTCTTTTAGAGCACAACTCGCCCGTCTTCCTTGCAAGTGCTTGGAGCGGGGAGGATGCTGGGATGGGAGCATGACCAGCAGCGTGCGCAGGGACCAGCCAGTGCAAGGCAGCAGGTCTGATCTTGCTCCCACTCGTGTCAGTGCAGGCCCTGTCAGATGCCTGGTAAATCCGCTGGCTGCCTGCTTGGTTCTTCACTCTGACTTTCACAACTAGTTTCCCAGAAACACTCAAACTAGCAGGAAAATCAAAAGGTACTTCTTGTTTTGCTAATCCACCTGCTACTCAAAGGCAAAGCAAGCGTGGTGTCCCCCTCCACACCCCACTGTCAGTTGGTGATGGCACCAAAGATGCCAAGTTAGCATGGAACCAGCCCTGCAGTCCTCACCAGACAAAGAAACCAACCCAGAACCCACAAAACAACCCAAATCTTTGTATAACTGGGCCCAGCGCGCTGCAGCCAGACACGCATGCACGCGCGCAGCTGTAAATTCGATCATCACTAGGTGTGTTATTAATTCAGGCTACCTTTCCTCCTGGCAGAGAATGCAAGACTAGAGCAATGCAGCTTGTAATTACCAGCACTGGCACCAGCACAGCGTTTCCAGGAAGGGATGAGATGGGGTGGGAGAGCCCTGGGCTATCTCTGCTGCGAGGGGATGCTTGGAGGAGCAGAGAAAAACGGGGCTGTGCTGCATCCACAGCATTTCTGAACCAACACTTGTGCAAATGCCACGATGGGGAGCCCAAACCCCGACTTTCCCCTTAGCAAGCATCCCCCCCTCAAGTCTCCCCCCCCAGGAAAGATACTCATATCGCACGTCTAACAGCTGGAAGGGAATCGGTGCAGCAGGTTTAATACTGAGCAAAAACTCTGAGGTGCAAAGAGCAGGGGTGGCTGGGAGAGGAGCACTAACGAGCGCTTGGAGCAGTTATTCCCAGGCTGACGCCAGGCAGCCCTGCAGCGAGCCGGGCACATGTTGCTAAGAGAGCACCGGCACGACCTTAGCCAGGAGCCTTCCCTGCTGCCCTCGGTAAACAGAACAAAGGAGCCACCCGCACCCACGAACGCTCCTCCCGCAGCCCCGGCTCCCTGGCTGCCGGGTGCGGCCACCCTGTAACCCTCCTCCAGATCCCTGCCAAGCGTAAAAGTCATTCCCCAGGGTTTCTCCACTGGTTTGGACAGGACTCAAGTTACACAAAGTGGTGAGCTGCCTTCGGGGGAAGGATCTGTCCTTTGCGATCGGGCGGGGGTTGGGGGGAGACGAAATAAATAAATAAAAGAGCAGATGATGATGATGCGAAGAAATAGGAGAAAGGAAAGGACAAGTGGCGTTTGCATCTGCTGTCCCGCAAAGGAGCCGGGTTCAGGATATTTCTAGCTGATGACAAAATGCCTACAAGTGTAACAGCCATCACCAGGGGGTGTACTTGATGCACCGGCTGTGAGGATGGAAAAGCAAACAAGTGTAAAGGTAAGGCTGAACCGCAGAGACTAGTGCCGGCTGCCCGCGGGGCGGGACGGCGCGGAGCGGGCGGGGATGCGGGAGCTGGCCCGGGAGCTGGCCCAGCCCGGGCCACCGGCCCCGGCACACGCACCTGCGGCTGCCCCGGAGGATGACAAAGCAGTCCCTGAACCCCCGCAAATCAATCTGCCAGTTCTTATCAGTATTTTTTCCTTTAACTGTCATGAGCTAAGTTGAAACAATACAGCCTCTTCACAGCCTCCCCAGCTGCCATGTGGGGTGGTGGGTTTTTTTTTTTCTTTCCTCCTATTTTTCTGGCAGGATGATTAAAAATAAAGAAAATCCCCCGTTTCCATAATGCCAATGAATGAAGTTACAGGTTCATTTCACGCCCCTCTAAAACATTTCGGACGTTGCTTTCAACAACACGCATCCGATCTCCAAGGCTTGATACTTTTGACCTCTCCCTTGTACAGGAAACAACAGGCGAGAAGAATGGAAAGGGATGGAGCGGGGCTACTTGTGCGACACGGAGTTGTCATGCAAACTTCCAGCCCTTCCCCAGAATAAAATATCCCGGGGGGGGGGGGGGGAGGGGGATGGGGGTGGGAAGCAGCTGGTGCATGGAAAGTTATGAACATAAACAGATGCTGCAAGCAGATGCTCGAGTGTTCCCAGCATACCTATCTAATTATTTTAGGCACTGAGAATAGCTCGTGGATGGTGCACGAGAAACGCAGGAGTTCCCCCTCCAAACGGCTACGCCGAAGCGTGCAACACGTTCACCCGCAAGGAAAGCTTTATCTCGGGAATTTCGCGGCGGGATGCGCGCCGGGACAGCAAAGCGGCGCATCGCCCCGACCCCGGGGGCAGCCGGGGTGGCACCGGCTGGGCCAACCGAAGAGCTGGAGAAAGAAGGCGCTGCTTACCTGCCGGTGGCCTTAAGGGAGGTGCTTAGAGCGGTATAAAGGGGTAAGATCCAGCAACCGGGGGGGACGCAGCGAGCCAATCCCGGGTGCCCGCCCGCCGCCGCACCGCTTGCAACTGAGCCACTCAATGAGCCGCTGCCCCTTTCTTGCGGGCTGCCATGTGATGTTTAATAGCGGCTCCGCCGTCCCCGCCCTCGGCGCTGCCCCGCACCAATGGGAGGCGGGAGGCCGGGCCGCGCCGCGCCGGCAGCGGGGCCGGGGGAGCGCGGCGGAGCGGCCGCGGCTGGGGGCTGCCCCCCCCTCCGGGGAGGGGGCGTACCCGGGGCGGGGGGGGGTCCCACGGTGCCCCGGGGGGCCGCGACCCCTCGGCGCTGCGGGGAGGCAGCGCCGGGTGCCCACTGCCCCAAAGCGGGCTGCGCTGCCGCGGTCCCCGGGTCCCGCTTGCTCCCGCTCCGCCGGGTGCGCTCCGCTTGCGCCCGCGGGCACCCGGCACCTGCCACGGGTATGTGTCGTCCCACTCCCCACGCCCGGAAAGGCTTTTGCAAGGCTTTACTGGGAACCTGCGAAGGTCCGGTGTGGAATCTGTGTGCCTACTGGCTCCAGCTTTCCTGTCTCGGGCTGGTATCCATGTAGTAAGGAAAAATGCCAGGGAGAGAATAGTTTTGTGCCTCTTGTCCCTCTCTTTATTTCAGTGAGTAGCAGTGCTAGGATGCAGGGTGCCTCACCACAAACGCCTGACCCTAACACGCACTAGGAGCGACAGCCAAGCTTACCACAGCACAGCCATTGAACTTAACATCCTTCTCTTTTACACTGAAATCAAACGTCCCTCCCCAAACAAGAGTTTTCATCCCTGAACTAGGATCTTTTGGAGGAAGGCTGGAAGCAAGAGAAGTATTTGCCTGGCTGCAGTATGTAGGATCCCTTCCTTTGTTTCATAGCTCACCTGTGGCAGCTCGATCCGCAGGCTGCCTGGCCACTGTCAGAATATGCAGAAATCAAACCGATTTTTAACAGCTTGTCCTCCCTGCAGTGGACGTGGCCTAAGACAAAGAAAACAAGGATGAAATGCCTGGCTGGGAGCCTTGCAGGAACAAAAACAGCCTTGTAAGCACACTCTGAAGTTTGCCAAACTCCGGCTCTGATGGACAGTGCAGGGGTGTTAGTTTCCGAGGCAGGTGCGGCTGCTCCAACGCTCTCCTGCTGCCCGCGGAAAGCCGAGTTCCCGAGTGCGAACAGCTGAAGTGCATCAGGGAGCCCTGCCTGGTGTGCTGGAGAAAAGAAGAGCGAAGGTGACTGCTGAATGCAAGGGTTGCAGACCACACAAGGCTTTAGAAATTGGCCTGGACACCCCGAATTGCACCCAGGACTGCAACAGTAGCCTCTGCAACGCCCAGAAAACGGGTGCTGGGGATGCTTCTGCGACCAGACAGCATCGATCAGCAGTCAGGTCTTCTGCCTGGAGCTGCTGAAGGATGGACTGGTCCAAGTGGGTCGGCTATTCTCCTCCGGGGAGCTTCCTTACAATGCCCAGAACAGGCTCTAAATATGATTCCCCACTTCCCACAGCAATGCCAGTGTCTGCACTCATATTGCTCAAACTCCTCCTCCTCATTTGTTTCGTAAGTTTACAACTCTGACACAGTAGATGTCTTTCTTTAAATACCCAGGAAGAATGCTTTGCCCAGATGCTTTCTCTAGGCTTTAAGAACGCACTCCCCATACTGCTGCTGTGCAGTGCCCACTGACTGCCATTACTGTCACTTGCGGTGTTTGCCGAGTTCCCGATGCTCCAAATGAGGAAGCACCACATTGTTGCAGCAACACATACAATGGGCAAATGCAGCTGGTTTTAAACGTCCCCAATGTTATGTGTGCAGGATACGCAAAATTTACATGATGGGGAGAGGGGAAGAAGAGGCAAGTGCTTGTGTATATTGAGTAATCTGGCATGTTGGGCAATCATAATATTATGAGCTATTCTTGGGTGAATCTGTTAATTTTAAGCAGAAGTCCTATAACACAGCTACGTTTCTTATGAATGATAAAGCTGGGAAAAAAATCTATAAGAGAGAATGACTGCAATTACTTTATTCATTCAGTAAGACAAACCATCAAATCCACAGGATTTGAAAGCCCCAGGCACAAATACTACACAGTTCATGTACCTATATCAGAGAAAAAAAGAAATCCCTCATTCCTCTGAGTGTGTGCTGCTTCCTATGAACACTTAAAACAGCAATAATTTCATCCACCTTGAAGAAGTATGTGCTCATCTCTATGTAAGTGAAATCAAGTGGATCCGTGGACCACTATTGCTGAGATGCTCTGCTGAGAACACACGCAGTTCGCTGGAGGGTGGGCTCGACAAATCTCTGCACAATATCCACAAGATATTACAGATTACAGCCTGACCTTGTAGACTCTTACTCAGCCTTTACTCACGCAAACCGGCTGATAAAGACTACAGACCTACTAGTCCCAGAGATCCCAGATCCGCCAATATGAGTAAGACTTATTCACAGCAGTACACACCGGCAGGTCAAGCCCTCTAGTATTTCATTCTGAAGAAGGGTAGAGCATATATATCACGACTATTTTACAGCTTTTTTTAAAGTCGGAGCAGCTCTGCCCAGAAAGCTCTTCTGAGGATGAAATATCGATTCTAATCTATTGTACAGATAATGAAAACCATAACAAAGCCGTCTCTCGTCTGCGTGGACTTCAGCAAGAGAAGTACTTCCAAACCCTACAAACAGGGAAGTTGAAGTTACAAGAAAAGTTTCAAAAAAACCCTTTCCTGTTGCAACAAGCCAGGACAAAGAGGGTGAGTGACAGCTGAAAACTTAACCCTCAAGAGTGAGGGAGGGTTTGTTTTCCTTCTCTCAATGAATGGTTTTCTAATTTGAGGTAGTCTAGCTACAGAAGTCTCTTCGTGCCTCGCGACAGAGCCTCCTGACTGAAATATTAGAAGAGCTATGTGAAATGGTCATAGTCTGAGGAGTTTTCAAGACAAGATCCGCTATCTGCAGAAGAAACGGTATCCAGGGATAAGAAGGGCTCTGGGAAGGCAGAAAAACCATATTTCATACCAGTGTAGGAGGTGTAAGAAAAGGAGCCAACAGCAAAGCAGGACGCTGCTTCTGAGTCAAATTTCAGCCAGGCCTGATCAGTGAAAGAAGGGGATTTTTCCCCCCACCTTGTCTGTTTTCCAGCCTCGTTCTCACCTTTGCCCATCACAGCCACCCCGCCCCTTAGTCTTGCAGAGATCTGCAGGTGCCCTGTGGAAGCAAATCTGAGAGTTGTATTGCAGGCATGCTCCTTGCCAGCTGGGCCCAGCGGCTTTAGCCCCTGTCTTACTGAATGGGAGATGTTATTAAATTGCTTTTTCTGTCTTGGCGGTGAAATGGCCTAATTATCAGATTGCATTAGTCTTCATCTTTTAAAGTGGCCAAATCTGCTTTGGTTCTCAAGGATTTTATTGCCAGCTGAAAATAGCTTAATTGTATTGTGCTTGCAAAGAAAACATGGTCTGGTAGAATCAAAGCAGTCAGTTTCCACAAGATGAGAAGAAATGCCATAAATAACACGTTGGGCTTTTTTCTTGGTCTCACCATTTCCATGCATGTAAACTGGCATAAGTTAGCCTTTCTTCTCTAACCATTAAGTCAACTGGAAAAAATTCATCAGGAAAAGGTGGTTTCCCCATTCACAGTAAACCTCTGGGGTTTAGACATTAACTGGATCTTTATAGGTCTAATGCTGGGATCTCCAAGGAAAAATGAAGCCATATTTGTAATAGAATAATGGGTAAATCCAGTGAAAATTCCACAGAGAGACGGTTACATGTTTGATAAGACTTGAGAGAGCAAAGAAATATATTTTGTGCTTTGCAAGCAAATAGAATATACAGATGTGCAGCCAGTGACACAGTTATATTGGATAATAATGTGTTTGTTCATAGCAGGGGTGAAATATGACATAGGAAATTGAATTGTTTTATATATCTGAGAGCAGTGGAACTCACACACCATTCCCACTTTTTTCTCTCTTTCTTTCCCAGACATTTTGTGTCCAAAATAATTGCTTAAGATTCCAGGCTGTCTTATTTAGTCTTATTCTAAAGGCAAATCATGAGCTAGTGGCTATCTTTTGAACAAAATTAAGTATATACTTTCAGTCTTTGCTGCTGCAGATGGTGGATGTGGGGAGCAAGGTGAAGAAATCTTGAAATAATGAATTACAACAGTAATCCATAGCTAAGAGTAACTATTTAACTAGAAATCCAACAGCAACCCAAGAAGTTCTGCCAATGAAAACTTACTTCCAACACCATATTCCATGTGGTTCAATTCTCAATAAATTAAGATACTAACTTCAAGGATCTTGAATTTCCAGCTAAACTTTCAGACCCAACAAAATATGAGAAATACCTGTGGGTAAAAAGCGAGCTCTCTCAGCTCTCAACACATGCCTCTGCAGGGTTAAAGGCCTTCAAATTATTAGGAATTCTTAATCTGTTATTTAATGTACATCTTACACATTCTTTATTGTCTAGAAGCTTTCCTGTAGCAAGACAGTAGTATTACCGTTTAATGACCTATTTTCCCTATTTAGGACTGTGGATGATCATTCAGAATTGCAGTAAACTTAAGGGACATCTAGCATCGTTTGTGACGTGGCAATATCCTCTGTGTTTCCTTATCCGGCCCTCAGTCCGCTGTGGTTATTTGTCCTCAAAGGCAGCAGTGAGGAATGTACATTTGGATTTATGAGAAGGACCTTAGTATAAGTGATAAAACTGATCAAGCAATTACATACTAATAAGGTTCATAATTTTTAATTAATCTCAAAGTTATGTAACAATCTTCTATGGTTCCCATTCTGTGGATATCTCAAGGGAAAGGGAGTTAATGGTTAATAAAACTTGCCAGTGGTGAGAACATGCCCATGGAACTGACATAGGCAACTTGACAATTCCTGGAAGGAAAAGGGTTAAGAGCCAGCAACTTACACATACAAAACTGCGTGACTACACTTTCATTCTCTTCCTTACAGTTTGGGTTGCTAGTGTTACTGGCCTGCCAGGTTTTCTAAAGTCAGGATAGGCTCACGCTCAGCTGACCAGAACAGGGTAAGGATATCTTTGTATTTCTTTGGCTTGCAAATTTTTGGTTATGTAAATATTGTATGTAAGCAGGAAGGGTCTCGAGGGAGTAGATATTCATAGGTGTTTTCAATCCATATCTAATTGGGGCCGTCAGTGGTCAACTCACCTACTTGCTCAAAAGCCCATGTGGTGCTCAGCCAACTTTCAAACTTCCATCTGCGGAGTCCACTGTGCTCAGAGATGGTGACTGGCTTCCTCCCCCACAGCAGGAATGAAACCTCAACCTCCTTCCTTGGGGGTTATCAGAGTTTGATCGTTATAAATGGTTGTTAGCCAAGGTGCCAGGTGTTTCTGGTCTGCTTCTCTGCCCCTGCAGCATCTTCTCACCAACATTCCTGGCACAACAGTGCTCTGGTTTGCAAAAAACATAACTGGTAACCTGCCTGCTGGTGTTCTGTGCAGGATGAGGAAGGGCTAATGATTACAGACTCATGTTTCCTCTAATTTCAGAGTAAGAAGAGGGATGAAGAGAAGGGCTGTAAGAGGAGGGATGAAGCAGAGATCTGCTTTGGCCTTTGTCACCGTATGTGTGCCTCCATAGGTGGAAATGTGGAACATTTCCAACGAGAAAGGGAGTGGCAATAAGGAAAAAAAGTCAGTTACGATAGAAAGAGCTAGAAAACTTTCATCTTTTCTAAGCAAAATTAACGCAAAGTACATGCCTTTTCTGCAACTCTCCCCCTGACCCAGTTGTATTGCACAACTTCATTCACCAACATGATTCAAGTTGGGAAGCTTCAGTTTCTCAGGTGATGTTTGGCAGTTCCTGAGAAGAAGCTGACATGGAACGTGGGGGTACATGATGAAACTCGCTTCCAACAGCAGAACACTATACCCAGAAGTGACTCAGAGAACCTCTGTTAAAACCCTACATAGTTTTCCTGCATTGCAGTGTGCGTATCGCATTGCTGCTGCTGATCCTTTATCATGACTGTACTTTGTTACCTATCAGTGTGTCCACACTGGTGAAAACTGCATTTACAAACTCAGAAGCATCTGATTGGCGTTAACACCACATAAGCTACTGCTCTCCTTACTTTCTCACACTTTTTATTTTAGTGTATTAGCTTAGATGCAAATATCCTCAGTGTTTTCTATCCGTTTTTACCAGAAACTAAGAATTTGCCTGGAGTCCATGGCCACAACATAAATGACAGTATCAGAGTTTATTTTCTCTCCTGTAAAGCAAATAAACTTGGCTAAAAACAGAGAGTTAGATCATTGGCCATTGTGGAAGGAAAAACCCAGCAGAAAACAAGGTTAAGTTTCCCGAGGAGCCAGCACTGTGCCTGTTGGCATCAAACGTGAACTGGTGCAGGACCACTCCCTGATGGGGGTGACTGTACGTGTGTTTGTGCTGCCTGTTTCGATGCACTCTCAGCTCTGACTGAACGCAGCGATTCCTGTACCAGGGCCGCAGGTGCAGCAAAGAGGGTCCTGGAGCTGGTGTAGAGCAGTCCCACCTCCATGAGGAGAGCCTGGGGACCTTCCGCAGCCATCACAGCATCTCCTCTCCCCCACGCCCACACTTTCCCGGTCAGGACGCCAAGCTGAGCAAGGAGAGCGTGGCCAGGAGACACGCCACCCGGGCAATCAGAGGAGTAGATCGCTGGCACAAAGTGGCAGTCCGGCCCCGCTCGTAACTCCGGCGTGGCTGGGAAGGAGGTAGACAAATTAAATTAGCTGGCACCTTTCTGAGTTTCCCTCAAGCCTAAAATTGAACAGATGAGTAAAACCAAACTAAGCTCCAAATTGTTGGTTAAACTTCCTGATATTGTTTTTGACTGATTACTTAGACCAACCCTCCAAGGCCCACCCACTAAAACACCTCTGTCATTTGAAAAATCTGTCGTCAGAGAGGAAATAATCTTCAGCAAGTAAATGCCACAGCTTCCTTTCTTCTGCTATCGTGATCGTGTGCTGCTTATTTGCTTTTCTGATGCCATTTTGTACCCCCAGGCAAAATTCTGCCTTTCATTTATATGCAGATGCACAGGGGGAGAAGGATTCCTCACCCACCCGTGGGCATCCTGCATTAAAATTTGGGCCAAGCTCTGTGTCCAGTGCTCTGTTTTGGCTGGATCAAGATGCATAGACATAGGGAAAGGATGGCTGCAGAAGGAGGATCTCCCCTGGTTTGCAGTAGGAAATGTTGCACCTCAGGAGGCATGAGCCATGCATTTCTTTGTAATCTCCCTAATACTTCAAAAGTTGGCTTTGAACCTCTGATATTATTTGAGCTAATGCCCAAACCCTATTAAGCAACCTTGTGACAGAGACTGGAGGGGAGAGGATTGTGCCATTTCCCATCAAGTATTAAAAAAACCAGCACGGAAATTCGTGAAACGTCGAAGTTGCTGCAGCCCACGGTGACTGTGAGTCCCGGTGACACCGTGGCATCACAGGGCCCAGGAGCCCAGAGGCCCAGCATGCGACTGGGTGCTGCAGGTTGCCTGGGAGGGGGCAGGGTTCGCTGCCCGTCCCTTCCCTGCCTGCAGACTGGGCTGGCACGGGTTAGCATTTTCTGCAGTCTGTTGTTGGTGTAAAGTGATTTGCAGAAACATGCCGCCGGTCCATCGCTCAAGAGGAAGATGGGTTGATTACAGGAAGTCCACATTTCTCCTCAGAGGCCTCATACCAGAAAACTACCTTTATTCAGAGCAGCACTTCGATACATATTTCACTGTAATCTCAGCACCCACTTCACTTGGGAGCCAAACGCCTACCCAGGTCATCAGTAACTGGCTCGGGCAGAGGGAACATTCAGCACCCAGGTTCTGACTATCTTGATATGACAAAGGCCAGAGATCACATGTGGAGGCAATCAGTGGCAAAGAGTAAAGAGTGAGAGAGAAAGCGAGAGAGACAAAGAGATAAAGAGAATGAACAGAGGCTCGTCATGTCGCTTGTTACAGTACTGGAAGGTGCTTGTGCTCTCTGACAGCAAAGGTGACATAAAAAACCTTTGCAGAACAGACCAGACCAGAGCACAACGGGCCAGCTTTGTTCATCTTTCCTGATGCGGTGACTCCAGTGCTTAGGATCGAGTGCCAACAATGCCAATCATTTCTGGGCCTTTTGGGTTTCTTCTTTAAAAAAAAAATCCTCCAAGTTTACAGAAGTTAGAAATCACCAACCAGCTCATCTTTCCTTGATCACCATCCGTGATGCCAGTCACCAGAACCACCAGGTAAAACCAGGATGGGTGCACAATTCAGGTGAGCATATTTGAGAGCTCAAGTGAATGCTGCAGAGAGCTGTTTGCTTTGCATTATTCACACTCTTCAAGCTCTGGCAAATTGCTTTTCCTCTGACCATACTTCACTGTAATTTTTTCAAGATGAACCGGTTTGGATAGAATAAATGTCTGTTCTGAATCTTCATTAGAAACGTCAATTGATTTTGAATCCTTTTGGAAGGTCCAGAGAGAAATAGAAGGCTTTCAAGCATCTTTGTGCTTTTGGTGTCTGGAAGTGGCTTCTCTCACAGGAGAGAAAAGAAAAGAAGCAGATCTATTTGAGTAATTTAATCTGTATAAGGTAATTTACTACACGGCAACACTTCAGTACTCAGTGCTTTAATTTTCCAGCACACAAGTATCCTTGACCTCGCTCTTCTCTAGCCTCAGTTGTGTTTTGCTAACTCTTGTAAGAAGAAGCCTCCCTAAGGAGCAAATCTACAAGTCAAAGCCATGACTTCGTTTCCCCAAAAAAGGACCCAGAAGACCGGATCAGCTTTATGTATCTCCTCCCTTTATATGGTTAGGCTGTTCCAGTGCTTTCATCATCTCAAGTAAAATTAGCACTATGGTAATTACCCTGGGCCAAATATACAGCTGGTGAAAGTGCACATATTTCAGAGGGATGAAACTTGAGATGGAATTGGCAGGCAGCATCCCCTTTTATTAAGGCTAACGTAAGGGAAGTGATGGGGGCTATTTCAGTCCCACGTCCACATGTGCAGACATACGTTCACATGCGACGCTTCCACTCTGCTGTGATTTTTCCCTGCTAGAGCTTTACACCCAGCTTCTTGAGGATTGCTAATGCCAGCGTAAGGTTTTCCAAATCATCCTTCCACATCTTTGGGATAGATGATATCAAGGGAAGTCTGTGGTTTTTGGTCTTCTGTCCTACCAGCCATAGGTTTGCTGGGCGCTGTTGGGAAACGGCTTGTGGCTGGTATTGTGTAAAGGCATGCAGGGCTGATGTTTGGTGTGACTGTGAAGAACTACAATTGATAGCTTTACCTCTCCAAAAGGAAGGCTAAAACTAGAGGAAAGAGAAAGAAGACCCAGAGAGCTAAAGCCTGATGGGCCCTCTAACAGCATGGGTGCTAACTCAGGAGTGGCACTCTGCTGTACCCTCTCAAAAGAAATGTGACACGAGAAAGGTGGAATTTTTTGCCTTTGGAAAAAGTGATCACTGAAGAGAAGAGGTTTTAATTGGTGCATACAGTAAGGACTTCCAAGAGCTGCAATAAAGTACTTTTAGAAATTTTGTTTCCCAACCCACATCCTACCACAGGTCACTCTGGAAACTGTCTCATTGAAATTGGTGGGGTCACATTTACTCAACATGAGTAAGGCCCTTGACCTGGGCGGGCAAAGGTTTCCCCTTGGATACACTCAGCAGGGTCTTTTTTGATTTCCACTTGGAGAGCTGAAAGGAGACCTACCCATTTATACGTAATTCCTAATTTTGATGCCCCGTTTAGGGCACGCCTGTCACAATGAAGCTTTTATCAGTCAAAATTTGAAAATTTACAACACACCCAAAAGGCAACTCTACAAGGAGAGTGAGCGAGAGACACCCAACAGGGACATTTCACCAAGCCACCGTACAGAGCAGTGGTGTCGGGGAGGCTTTGGGACCACCTCCTCTCCACCGCTGCTTTGTACGACGGTCACATACAGGCCGTCGGCTCATTTTGGCACCTGGACTGAGCAGGAATCGTGCCGAATGAACATCAGACTAAAAATAGTCCCTCCACTGTCAGGCAAGTCTGAGAGACACCCTGTGATCAAAGATGGGGAAACACGAGGAACAAATACAATGCCCAGTAGTCGCAGCAGACCAGCTGCCTGACAGTTGTGGAGTTTCCTACACACGCCGCTGCGAAGGAGAGGCTGAAGAAAGGATGTGAAGAAGGATGATGATATAGATGGTTCAGCAGATGTTTAATTGGAGCTACTCCCATGCGTGAGAGAACGCACGAAGCTGTTCAATGGAAAATGTGCATTCAGAAGTGGACATGGCACTGAATACGAGATAATTATTAAGGCATTTCTATTTTGGAGCCCTTCTGTGTGTAGCTTTACATAATAAACGTTAGCGTTGCTTTTCTACACGCACACACGTTCCCTGGTCCAAACAAACAAGCAGCTTTTTGCTTCTTGTCACTGATACCTCTTGAAGTAAGTATCTTTGGCCACAAATAGATCATTGCCCTATTTGAAAAGTTGCTAGTGGAGCGTAGCCAGTTTCGACTGGCTATATATACCTAAGCTGGCACATCAGGCAACCCCTCAGCGTTTGCTTCTATATATAAAGAGGCATGATACAGAATAAACCAGCTGGACGGAGCACACGTCAAATCAATTTTTATAGCAAAATCACTTTCTTTCTGAGTTCGAGGTATCCTACTGAGCCTGAGAAGCCCTATAGGCAGCCCTGACGGCTGGTCCCAAGTTTGCCTAGGACGGTCAGGCAATACCAGGAATTTGCTGACAACAGGTTCTGCGCTCATGCCGTGGCTGTAACCCCGCGTCCTGCGTGCCGCGTAAGAGCGGCCGGGGAATCCGTCGGCGGGGGCAGCCCGCGCTGCCTCCCAAATCATTGTGCAACGCCGCCGAGCCGACCCCCGCAGGAGCGCGAAACAGGGATGGGGGCTCAGCCCAAGGGCTGCGCTTGAGTTTAAGGCGCTTTTCTCCCAACAGATACCGCTGGGAAGCCACTCGGCGCCGTGCGAGTGAGAGCGGGGCGAGCTCCGCCGGCCCGGCCGGGACGAGCGGGGAAGGGGCCGGCGGCGACCCGGCGCAGCGCGGGGGGGGTGGGGGGGTGGATGGGGGGGGCGCGGCAGTTCCGCGCGCTGCCACCAGGTGGCGCCCAAGTGCCCGCGGCGGCGCGGCCCCGCGCGGCTCGGCCGGGCTGCGGCGGCGGCAGGAGCGGGGCCGGGGGTGCGCTGCCCCGGCGGGGGGGCTGCGGGCGATGGGGGTGGTGGTTAGTGCCTGGGAAACGTGAGGTGCTGGTGTCTGTACGTGGCTGATAGCATCCAGAAAGATACAGGGCGTCGGGGGCGCGCTCGGGTGGGAAGTTTGGGACATGTCTGCCAGCGCAGATGGGGCAAACATCGACTGACGGGTGGCAACATCACAGCTCCAACCAACCCTGCCTTTCCAGGGAGCAACGGGATCCCAAAATGGAACTATCCTACTTCATACCGGGTGTGCCTTATGTTTATCTGATTCCCCTATCCACGGGGACTGAGCCCACGAAAAGCATTAAATTCTGGGAGTTGCTCCTGTGTTGTGATTTTAAGCCCCGTGAAAACATCGATCCAGATTTATTTTTTTTTCAGCCCAGACTGAAACTGTAACTGCTCCTTGTTTCATTTCTGCCATGCTTCCTCTTGTCTGCGAATTTGTTGTCAGATGCTTCCCTAAAGGGGCCTCTCAGGCCCACCACAGAGACACCAACTCCTCCTGTTTGCAGGTTCCCAGCTCAAAACCAGCAAAGATTTAAGAGCTAAAAAAAGCTTACAAACAATTTTTAACTCCCACACAAACACTTCTGATACCCTGAACGGTACCTGTTATTTCCTGGAGCGTAGCTGTGTAACCGTAATGCTTCAAGTTAGGTAGGCAGCTGAAGTCAGACCTCCTGCACAGTGTGTCAGAAACGGGGATAAACAAGGGGGTATGTATTATATCCCACATCTGAAAATCAACTTCATAGAAAATATGCACTAAATGATACATGATAATGGGGAAGGAAATGCCAGCTGCCTTAATGAACAGTGGTAGGCAAAGCTGGAAAAATAAATTGTATAATAATCTCTTATTATATTCCCTTTGACATAAACTAATCTTGACCCAGAACAATAGAGCTGCTTTCCAAGGGAAAATAACCGAGATGCAGCTATAATCATGATACAGGAATCCAGCGCAAAGTGGTTTGTATTTTCTCTTTGTTGTTAAAATTTTGCTTTATCTGGTAAATTTGGTGGAAAGGACGGGAACAGGGTGAGCTACTTCCAGACGAGGCAGAAAGCAAGGCCAATTGCTGCATCTTGGTGGGTGGGAAGAAGCTGCTGAATTCCAACCCAATGTGTTGGCTTTCTGCTGAAGACCCAAGGAGCACGTGCAGTGCTCTGGGAGAGCAGGGGGGTTCTTGTGTTCCACTTCAGCTCCCAACAGCCCAGAATGCAGCCAGACACTTACTTTTGGACTGGTGGGCACTTTTATCCGTCTCATTAGGGATGACTCGAGGGTTAGGTCTGCGTTTGTGCTGCAAGGATGGTTGGGTTTCCGAGGTTCTTGCTCGCTTTTGCATTGCTCAGCTCTGCAATGGGGATGAATAAAAAAAAGCATCAAATGGAAATCCTTGAGAAATATCCTCGGGAAGCATCCTCATCTGGAAAGAGCAGATGGGTGAGGAAGATTCTCCTTCCTACTTACCCTAAGCTGCCGTACAGTACTGTCCACTGCAAGAGCCTCTCCCAGGTCCTCTTCTAGGCAAGGAAGACGTAAGAACTGTCAGGCCCCACCTAAATGACAGTTATGGAAGGACTCTGCAAATTTTGTGTGGCTGTGTATCCCTTCAACACCTCTGTCCATTCCTGTCTTCTCCAACTGGTGCTATCAAAGATCCTTCATCAGGTGCGGAGCTTGCAGGATAAGTGGAGGCAGGTGCCACGCACAGGTGTGTGCGTGTATATCTGTGAGCGGGGCTTTGGTTTGTTTCTCCGAACAAATGAAGTTCATGCGAAGAAGCTTCCACAGAATGTCTTTATCACTTGGTGGGTTTGCTTGTGATTTGGCATCTTTGAAAGTCAAGAGACATCTCTGCACCTTATAAATCTTTCCATGACCTCTTAGTGCGTGAGATATGGAAGCTTAAAACTGTGGCCGAAGGGAAGAAAAGTAAAATGTGCTCTCACAAGGTGTGTGGTAGAGGCATGTTCTTTATTTCTGTGTCTTTATTCATAAAAATGCAATGCGTGCTTTGCTAAACATTATTATACATAGTTTCTGTACTGTGATAAATGAAATTAAAATATCAGAGAAACCCAAAAAAAGCCAGACTGGTTGAGACCAGTGGTTCAACCAGTATCCTGTCTCCAGCACTGGCTGGTATCAGATGCTGTAGATAAAAGTAGAAGAAACTGTATAGTAGCCTGTTACGAATTAACATGCCCAGGAGAGAAGTTTCTTCCTGACCCTCATCAGTTAGTGGTTGACTTATATGCCAAAGCATACAGTACTACACATGCTCACGTATTTATATCTATCTATACCAAGAAGCATGTGACAAAACTAAATCAGACTCCTGGTACTTTCACTTACAGGAAAGTCATTCCAAGGAAGGAATTTTCTTCACCGCAAGAGGCTCACACAGTACATAACTGGGAGAGGGAAAGGCAGCTGAGATTCTCAGCTTAATAAGGGAAACGATGTTTACAAACAGCACCTGAAATACACCCCTTTTGAAGGTATTTTGGGTGTTTTGGTTACCTATCTCAGTAGTATCTCACCTGTGAATGGCTTTATCGGTGTAATCGAGCAAATACTCACACGTGTGTAAGCACTTGTAAAATGACCAGTTAAGCAGCTTTCACATTAGACATCCCCTTTTTCTGAAAATCATAGGATCACAGGAAAACAGGGTTGGAAATTTCAAGGCAAGGTTGACCATTCTGTATCACTCCTGACAGACGTTTTCCCCAAAGGTTCCCAAGAGCCACCACCACAGGGATCACCCCCCCCCCCCCCCCATCTGTTGGTACTTCGCCCTCCTTATAGCAGTGTTTCCCAATTAACTTCGATCTCCAACTTCAGCTTAAGCCCAAGTTTTCCTGTCCTACCCACCAGATACAGGCAACAGATTATCCTTTTCTCTTGAATTGCAATTTTTGCGTTTGAGGACTGTTTCTTTGTTTCCTAATACCTTTTTGGACTGAAACACCTTCAGTTATTTCCCTAATTCCTCACTGACATTCTCTCTCACTGTTTTCTAGATCTCCAGATTCCCTTCCAATTGCTCCATGTCTTTCCCGAAGTGTGGTGCCTAAGAGCGAATGAAGAACCTCAGCCAAGATCTTTCAAAGACAGAGGAGTGTGGAGGGATTCCTTCACATGTCTTGAAGGTTATATTCTATTTTATACAACGTGGATGGTGGTATTTCCAACACCACATAAGTACTGAGACCCTTACACATTCTCCTACCTTCCTTCCCATTTTTTACACCATTTCCCCAGAGCCTGTCAGTGCCAACTTCCAGGATACCATAAGATGTTTTCTCCTGCAGTTATAGATGGATGCTGCTGATGATTCAGCATATAAAATAGGCTAATTAATGAGCTCTGGAATAACCACCTCCCCCCAGGCTTGCTGATATGCTTCGTTTTACCTAAAGAGATCACACGTATATTCAAAGGCAAATGCTAGTAAAAGAGAAATATAAGGTACATTGAAATAATGCAGGAATAGTACTACATGGAGTACATTTCTAGAGAAAAGATTCAGCATGCTGTGTTTCTTCATTAAATATGATGAGCTCATAAAAACTTTTAATTAGTCAGAATGATGTGAATGACTCGTCAGACCTAATTTTAGCAGCCTAAAATTAGCCAGCATTTCCACAACAGTCATCTCATGTCCTTCAACAATAAATGGAGAGGGATGAACAATTCCAGGATAAACACATCCTATTGCCTTCAGCTCCCAAAAAGCCGGGGTAAGATGGGATGAACTCCCCCGTGAAGACGAAAGAAGAGTTCCAGTATCCACAGAGGGCCTCAACCAGCAGGCAAACACTTAATTTCTTGATGACTGACGTCAGGTGAGATAAAGCCCATTTCAGGCAACCACAGATTTAGAAATAATTACTTTCACGTTAGCGTGATAATGAAACACAATACAAATTAACCATAATAATCAGGGAAAAGAAAGCAGGGTGAGATATTGCTTACTGAATAATTACAGAGATGCGTGGAGCCTGGAACTTCCATGTCACGGACAACTTCAAAACATTAGTATTTTCCTTTTTTCCCAAACTGCGCTGACAGCTGAGTAAGTTGAATTTCTCTGTGAAAGGTCATTTTTACACGGTCACTTCAAATGAATAAAAATATTTCATTTTGACAAAATCACACTGCTTGGTCTCCGGATTGATTTTTCATCTTTTTAAAAAAGCACAATGTACTAAAAGGCAAAGCAAGGCTGAGATTCTGAAATGAAAGACGTTTTGATTTAAAATATTGCACAGCTCACTCTATAAACATGATCTGCTCTCTGAGGCACAACCTGATTTTGCTGATTTTGATTTCAAACTTGAGGTCTCATATTGATTTTTGAACAGTGCAAACGAGCCAGTTTGGCCAGCCCTCCCAGCCATCAGAGCCACGTAACGAAATCTTCAGGCAGCCCCAAGCCAGCTGACATACCACATACCTCAAACGGTGGGAGTGGCAGTTCTGGGAATGGCTCACGACATGGAAATGAGAAAAGCTCTCCAGGATCCCACCGTGGATCCCACAGGATGAGGCAGGGTGTAAGCAGGTTGCCAAAGCCACCCAGTAATTAATACTGGCTTCAGTTTCCCTACCAGTTCTCCTACAAAGAACACCCCCATAGAGCCACCAAGGTAACCCCAGGATGGGGGCTTCATTTGAACTGCTAGAGAGGTGCAGTTGTAACCAAAACACAGTCTTTTGTTGCGATGGTGGGGGAGTTTCAAAGCCTCCTAGGCTGGGACTGGGAACTGGCCTTCCAAATATATTAGGCAGCTTTGAAAAACCTAACCCAGAGGGCACACCGCATTGTTTTTGTTCCCTGCCTAGATCATTGTCTGTATCTGGGGATGTCCAACATTGGTCCCTGCAGGGTAATAAAGTTTACAATAAGTTTGCTCAAGTACAGTAGCTGTCTAGTCAACCCAAGTGTAAGCTCTTCTCTTGTGCCAATGCTAATCTGTTACTGATACCCACACTAACCAGTAAGAACCTCCTTCTAGCAGCTCAGCAATGTATTACAGTGTGGGCATGCTGTCAGCGAGGTTTATAATACAAATAGTTGTGCATATGAGTTCATTGTTTATATTGTAAAAGCTGTGCTGGCAGAATTTGTTGGCAGTGATTTTAATTGCAGTAAAAAGCTAGATTTGGGACTCCACTGATAGCTGACTTAAGGTCACCGCTGCTTTCTGATAAGTAACTTCTCCAGAAGACGTAGTGACAGCTGTCACCGGGTCTTCTGGATCTTCACAACTGGTGATGAGAGCAACTGCACTAAATGCCTTTTGGTTAGTGCTAAATGACTTGATCTCCAGTGCTGATGTCTTTGCTTCTTTTTCCTGTGTCTTCTCGGTTCGGTTCCATTCATGCTCCTTCCGATCCAATTGCATGGCACTGCAGTGAGGAGCATAAACTTCCGTGGTTTCTTCAAACTGTAAGCAATCCACCTTATAGTATTTTTTCTTTACCTGTAAGACATCATTAAATCTATGGCCCCAAAGAATCTCTCTGGGGACATACGAGCTTCTTGACTGATGTGACGTTCCTGTTGAATCACCTGTGTAGACAAACGTGACCAAGATCTCAAAGTTGTCCTTGGCCAGAGCTTTCCGGTCCAGACCGTACAAAGGGCTCTCACTATCAATTTCATGTACGACTGTCACTGGCGTAACAAGTATGATCTGGTCATTTAGCAGCTTCAAGTCCTTGTATTCCATCGTCATTCTCCCCTCCTTGTCTTCCTTGTAGCGCAGAAGCTGGGCTCGTACAGATCCCTCAACCATGTGATTTGGCCGGAAATCACCAATTCTCCACATGAGGCAAAATTTATCATCCCTTAAGCCTACCACAGCATAGTAGCTAAAACGAATGGTTTGAGCTCTTTTTCGAGCCGTGGCCATTTTAGCCACGGCTGCTCCGATGATGAAGGTGTCAATAATGCAACTTAATACTGACTGTAGGATAACCATGAGGATTGCAACAGAGCACTCTTCTGTAACACAGCGGTAACCATACCCGATGGTTGTTTGGGTTTCAAGGGAGAACAGGAATGCTCCTGTGAAGCTGTGGACATTTGCAACACAGGGGGTTATTTCTTCATCATTGAAAAGATCTCCATGCTGGATTGCTATCAGCCAGAAGACTAGTCCAAAGAACAACCAAGAGAGAACGTAGGACAGTGAGAATATCACAAACATATGGCGCCACTTGATGTCCACCAGTGTAGTGAATATGTCCACTACGTAGCTCTCCCATTCCCCAAAGATGTGTTTGAAGTACACGTTGCAGCTGCCATCCTTGTGGAGAAATCGCTTCTGCAATCTTTTCATCCCCATTTCAGGGCTTTCTTGACAAGTGCCTTGGTAACTGATCTTATTTCCCTGTATGTTTACAGGCCTATAGCAACCACTCTGTTCAGCCATCTTTCTCATATCTGCCTCGTGGTATCACTTTACAGAACACACTTGTGGTCCCAGGGGCTATTTGTTTCCTTCGTTCATTGGAAATCTATGAAATAAAAGAAAAAGTTTATTTTTGTTTTAATTTCCTATGCCACAACTCTGTAACACCAAATCTAAATACATTCACTCTGGGGCCCATCAGGAGCAATTTTCTGAAGACTGCAGACTCTGACATTCATTACCCAACATAGCTCAAAACCCTAGGCCTGGTAATATGAGGCAGCTAGAAATTCAACCAGTTAGAAATGTCCATGTCAATCCTAAAATTCAGTAGGTAGATGAAAACAGAAATCAAAAACCTTTGTGGTGACTGCACTGTGAGTATTTCTTCTAACGTTCTGCTGAAGTAACATTCAAATTAGGATGGGGTCTCATCAACAGTCACAGGAATGGCATGAACCCTCTTAAAGTTAGCCAGGTATTTGAGGTACTTAATGATTTGTTTGTTGCATGTTTGTTTGTTTTGCTCTATTAGAAGAAAGGTCTAGGAAAACACCCTCATTTAGATATAAGACTTTGGTAGCGTGGGCAGGCAAACGCAGTGCTAATGTGTTTTAACCAGAAAATGCATCAACCACACAATCATTCAACATTATTTGTGTTTCAGTATTGCCCAGAAAAACCTGGTCGTGGAACTGAGCTTTACTGGACTAGTGCTACAGAGACATATTTGTTCAATTTGTAGAAAAGTATTTACATTTCAAATGAAAAAGAAACCTCTCTGAGGTCCTGGAAACCCTCACAAATCATTCCTGAAAACAAAAAAATACAGATCCCGCTGCCAAAAAGTGTTTAAAATTTTATTAATGAGTTTGAAACAAACATGCAGTATGTTAATAAAATCTGTGGATGACACAAAATTAGGAAGTGATGTGAATTAGGAGATGCCTCTGTCGGATCAGAGAAGAAATAGATGTCTTTGCAGATTGCAACCACATGAACTCCAGCAGTACGAAGTGCTAGGCTATACGTTTAGTGACTAATAACAAGAACTCATGTTAGAAACTGAGACCTCATCCACTGGAATCCAATAAAAAAGGAAAGACTTAGCTGAAGTAATCAGTTACAGGATGCTTACGAATTACTTGTAGGATGCAGCACTGAGAAAGGCAAATGCCTTTTCCTGCGGGTCTCCAGCTCATTCTACCGCATCCCAACCGCTAACACACAAAACACTGACAAGTCAGAAGTGATAGGGTCCACAGCTAGAACAATTCAAAATTTTTGCCAAATGGCATGCTTCTAATTGATATTTCTGAAGAAAAAATGCTAATATTTTTTAGGACAAACTGTTATTATTCTTCCAAAAATTTTAAGTTTTCCGTGGAAAAGTGACAAGTACTTTTCCCATTCTTAAGCTGGTTTCAGCTGACGAAAGTTCAGAGGTAGGTTTACAATGAAGCCAACATATTCGTGGAAAATGAATTAAAAAAAAAAGTTTCCTAGTGGTAGTCTTTTTCCTCAGCTCTTCATTCACTTTGCCTGAGTATAAATGACTGCACACACTTCAAGGCAGAAGAGAGTCAGGCCCATAGAGTGTAATATATATTGGATGGACTAGATTAACAGACCGAGAACTCTTCTCCCATCCAAGGAACAATGACAAGCATGCATAGACACTATTCCAAAAACACTTAAAAGCCAAACATAGTTTCCATTTCTTTTTTCTTCTTTTTTTTTTTTTTTTCAGTACAAAAATGAATGTGACATATGGTGTCGTAGCCTCAGAATGTGGCCTTCATTAAAAAACACAACATTAATGTTTCCAAAAATACTTCTTGGAATACACTCTTTGGAAACATTCATATGACTTGCTTTACTCATAGCTTTAAACAAACAGTGCAGCCTAGTCTATTGAAGATGCTTGACCTAATATTTTGTAAGCTGTATTTAACAACAAACAAAAACTGGAAACTGTTGAGTTATTTTTTTTTTAAGAACCTCATAATGTGAGGTGTGAAAATGAAGCAAATTGTAATCAGGAGCCAATATAATCTTAAATAAAAAACATACGTAGGCTTATACTGTTTTTCTTATTGACTGATTCCTAGCAAACACTCACAAACATCCTGGGACTCTGAAAGGGACTAAACAATTCATGAATCAAAGACTACTGAGTTGACTCCACTCTCTGCTGTTGCCATCAGCAAATCATCATATTTCAAAAATGATGTTTTGCTGGCACCATCGTTAGAATTTGTTGGTGCTGGCAAGAATCCTGGACTGAGACACTTGCAGCTATGTGGCAAAGTCCACTCTGATTTTACAGTAGCCTGTCACACACAGGAGACAACTTTCACGGTGAGTCATCTTGCACTAGGAACTCTGAGTCTACTTAGGGTCTTCTCCTAAGTACAGGTTGTAGTAATACATCTATACTCATGGGTGTCTGCGATGGGGTTTTGACTGGTATAAATGCAGCCATGCAATGCAGGAAGATGCTAGATTGGATTTTGCAAAACAATCAGTATGTCTGTAATAATAAAGGGAACGTGATGCAGAGCTTCCTAAACCAGAACCAAATAATCTAGCCCTGAAGCCAGATGGAGTAAAAAAGAATCAGTGCAGAGCAACACTAGCAGACATACATTGCTCGCAGGATCTGAGTTAATCTTTCTCCGCCGTGTTGAAAATTGGATTGCTCAGAGCCATTTGGCATTGCACAGTGGAGACGTGCCCCAGATGACCTAAAATCCCAAATGTGCTTGAACGTCTTAAGAAATAGCCTCCTCAGCCACTCAAAAACATCTAAAAATGTTGCCCAGTACTCTGGGTGTGCTTAAAGGTAAGCCAAATCTGAACTTTTCCAGGCTGCCTCTTAACATCCCTCAAGTGCAAAAATAATCATGCATCATAATTAATAACCCTTTTACATTGTCTGATGTTGTTCAGAACCTTTCAGACTGAAAAAACAGCCTTCAGTGTTTCTGAATTATGTAAGTCTGCCTTGCGATCTGTACTTCATTCATGGGGACACTTTTAAACCAGGCACGTGATTTTCCTATTCCAAATGAGAGGCAGTGAGGCTGCGAAACCAGATGTTCAGCACTCACTCTGCTGAGACATGCTGCCTTTTGCAGAACAGTCCGAAGGCTATTATTATTACCAACTTTTAGAGGGGAGAAGACCTCAGCCTTACAACCAGACTTACGAACTTAAATCTTAGAGCCATTTCTAAAATCTAACTTTTCAAAATGGAAATATTTCACACACCCCTAAGAAAGCCATACGACTTACATTAAAGGTCCTGCTACCTGGTAAAGATTAACGAAGGGGGTGGGGGAGGATTTAAAAACATTCTCAGCTCACTAAACCTCATGGATCGGTTGCTGCAAATGATTCTCAGATGTTGCCAGGAAGCGTTTTCACCTTCCACTAACACTAACGCACTAACCCTCGCCCTTTTTTGTCTTGCTTTTACTTTCCGTGGTTTGGGTTTTTTCCTTTATTTCTGGGCATGTTTGTACACATCAGGAGCCTCCTCTTGCATACTGTTCTGTTGTTCAAAAGAGGAATTGTGCTGAAATTTGCCATACTTTTTGCTAACCATTCTTATGAATATATTTCTGCCCCCTGCCCAGTAAAAACAATGGAGCAGCGAAGGTAGGCAGGGTAGCAGGAAGACAGTAATAGAAAAATCTCAAAGGTTTCATTATGGTAAATGGTAGCGGGGGTTCAGAAGTTCTTCTAAAACACATATATATCAGACTCAGAGTTCAGAATATCAGCATAAATTCTTAATTATCTAAGACAAGTCTAGAATCTTACTGTGGCGGGTACTGAAACATGCTCAGGGAGATACAGAACTGCTCTAAAGACCTGTGTTTGTGTGGTCTGCATATTGACACCCCCCCACCCCACCCCAAACGATATACTTGAAAATTTCACCCCCCTTAGAAATGGGAAAGGTAAGCAAATTGCTACGTTTTGTAGGTCATGAGGCAGTGCAGTGGCAGAAATAGGAACAAATCCACTTATACCCGGGGAAGAGCTACCACAAAGCAAACACTAGCAGAAGCAAGCCTTTTTATCATATTTATCATCTTCATCTAGTTCCTCTTGAACAGAGCAGCTGTACCCGAACTTGAACTCTTGATTTTCACCAACTCACTCAGAACAATGGTAACTTAAAAGCCTTAACCATCGAGTTTAGGCTTTTAAATACTTCCACTAAATGTAATTGTCAATTTAATCATCGTATTTTGAGTTTAGGGCTCAGTGGTTTATGAGGATAATCCTTATATTGCACCTTAACATACCTTATGAGTTGTTGCCACACCCATTTTATGACTATATTTTCCCATTATGTAAACAAGTAAGGGTGAATTTTTGTTCAGTGACAACTTCAGTCAACAGCCTGTTTGTAAAACATTAAGTATAACAATGTGAAGATCTCGGTTCCAGAATAAGTCTTTTCTGCGATTAAATCAAAAAGGAAACAACTCAAAACCTCCAAATGAAATTGGGTACTCTCACTCTAACCCCACACACATGGAAGTGGATCTCTCTCTCTCTCTAGCATCGGTTTAGCAATCACCTCAGTTTCCTGCTTCATTTTGCAAATGGTCTGAAAGGTTTCCAGTTTTAGTCATTGTTGTGTAACCCTGGCAGACTTTCAGCTCAGAGACCAGAACTGTGACAAGTAGAAACTTTTTGAGCTGCTTTGGAATTGGCTCAAATACTTGTTCTTTTAAAAAAACCCACCACCACAATATCTAAATAAATCTCCTATAGGACAGCACCGAGACTCTTCCTTCTTTCCTTCCTTCCTTCGCTCCTTTCATTCTTCTTTGCAAAGGGACCTAACTACTAATACAGATGGTCTTGCTGCTTCTGATATGCAATCCCCAGAGCAGGGCTGGCACACATCACCATTCCCATTCGTGTATCTCATACCATGCGCACCACACGACTGCCCCACGGAGGTGTTTGCCAGCGGTTTCCAACAGGTACGTCTCAGGACACACGACACTGCTTCTAAACCTGCTGCCCCAAGTCTGATTATCCTTAGCCCACAAGGCAGACTGATCCGTATGGTGCGAAAGCTTTCGCTCGCCTCCTCGGGCAGAACAAAAAGATGCAATGATGTTCACAGTTTCAGAAAGTGCCAGGTTCTCTTACAGGCCCCGTTTGAGAGCCTGATGAGCACAACTTTAAGTATAAAAAACCCCCACTTGTAGCATAACGTTCCTCATCTCAGCTCAGATGACTAAAGGGCAACTCTACAAGGAGAGGGGGGGATGGAAAATCCCCTAAACTGAACCCAGAGCCAGATCTCTAGGGAGCAAGGACCTAGGAGAGGGGTTCCCACCGCAGAGCATGACCCAGAGCACTTTCAGGTCAGTAGGTGCTTTTGTGCTGATACCGGAGCAGAGCACATCCCAGCCAGGAGCTTCAATCGCTGACTTGTATCCATAGTAATGTCTTGGAAGCCATCGGAACAAAGCTTTTAAACGGCTCAACTTTCCCTTTAAAATAAAAGTTTTGTTGCTCGATGATTTTAGCTTAGATGGCTGAGTGCAGCGGAGGTTGGTAGAGCTGCAGTTCACCCACCAGCATCGGGACTCAAAGATTTGTAACACGCCGTTCTGCAAGCATCGCCTTACAGGTAACACCTTTCCTCTCCATCGTTTTGTGTATACAGGTCTTTCAACAGCAGAAGAGAAGATAGCAAATACAGAAATAACAGAAAACTTTGAGCAGGCTAAGCTCAGAGCTAGAGAATGAGGATATTTCTTAGACTTCCTATTCCATACCTCTGTACAGAGACAAGACCTAAAGTATCAATATGAAAGTGTTTGTTTACTAAACGCTTTTAAAGTTAGACACAAACAGCACAGAGCAGCAGACCTTTGCACAGATTTTAAAGTCATGCAATAGCGGTGCAATCTACACTGGAACAACTCACAGTAACAGATATATATTGCCGTTTGATTAATCTAAGTGAAACCAGATCTAAACCAAAACAAACAAAAAACCCCCAAAACGCTTGGACGCTTAACTTTAAGAAGACAGACTTTTAAAGTTGCTCCTTGATGAAGGCTGGTTACCTGTTTCAGAGCCACAGGGTGTTAAAAATGAACCAGCCCCCTGCTTACCACTCAGAACATATCCCAAAGTCCATAGAAAGCTGAAAATGTCTATTTTAATTTATTCACACTGTATGCAGTGCTTGGTTTTAGCCAGGAACAAGCAGTGGAAACACTGAAATACCATGAGAAATGGAAAGTGCTGGCAACATGAAACTCCTGATTTCAGGCCTCACTGCCATTCTTTGTCTCAGACAATCTGGCAGGGGTGAAACCTAAAACTCTCAGAACTCTCTTCCTCTTTTTAACCCTCTGCTCTCAGCAGCTCCTGCACCAGGGTGACCGGACACAGCATGCGCTTGGCAGCAGGATACCCACATCAGCCTGCCCTAGCGCAGACGTGGGTGGGTGCATGTGGCCCTCAGGCTGAGAGCAGCTTGGCAGCAGTCCCAGTGCACCTGCAGCAGTGCTGGGGCTGAGCTGGGGTGGCCCAGGGATGCTTTGATGAGCCAATTCCTGACCACAGCAGGGAAACAACGCGCATGGGAGCCCCTGAGCCAACCCTCAAAGGTGACCCTGCTGTGCGTCCAGCGCAGCCCACACCTCCAATGGAGCAGCTGGATCCACACAGGGCCACTGTCACCTCCTCCTGCCTGAAAATACCTCCTTCTGGTTCTCTTCCCATCAGTTATGAGCTGTTTGCATTTTGGCACTGGGCTGAAAGGATCAAAGAGTCTCTATTCTGGTCAAGCCCCTGTAACCTCAGTTCTCAAAAACAGTATAGCTGGTGCACACCCTAGACCTGAAAATGTACTAGTCATGGAAAAGCTGAATAGATATCATTTTATATCCAGTCTTCTTCCTTTGGAAATCAGTAGCCAACCTATTCTTTACTTCAGCAGGCATAATCCCCTGGGCTTTAATGCGAGTTAGCTGTGAGGCAATCGAATACAAGTGTTAACGCTAATTATAATTTCCTTCTCCCCTGACACACCGATGTCTGCGCCAACGCACAGTGAAGGTTAATTTTAAGAGTTCTGCAGAGGGATTTCTCCACACACTGAACCTTATGGATTACAGTCAGCCTACAGAGGCACAGAAAAATTCTTCGAGGAACTTTTCCACCAGATCTTGTTGGCAGGGAACCGTAGAACAGTTTGTTGCAGCTCTTAATAGACATGATGTAATACAATAACGTATTCAACAATAGGTAAGTGGCAGGTCACGAACAATGATAGAATCAGATTAGATAATGCTGACCACTTTCGTTTAACGGGGCCAACACCCTCCGCTCTGTTATTTGCCGCAACTCAGTGCTGTTTTATCTCTTCTCAAAGCACAACAGGATAATGTAGGATTTCGGGGGCAGGCAAAAGCTGATATTCTAAAAGGGTTCTTCCAGTCCCAGGGGCCGTTTCCGTTACATCACAGCAGCTCTGCTTCCTGAGGCAGAAAGTGTACTCCTTTTTTTCCTGTTTTCTGGAGTACATTGTAGACCAAATATCTAGGGAAGGGCAATGTGACATAAGAACGTAGAGTCGCTGTCTTTCCAGTTGTGCTTTTTATTCAAGTATCTCTCTAGAATAAGAAAGGTAAGGAGACACAGGGCTGTTCTTCCCATGCACTACAGTTAGCTCCTGCAGTCCTATGTACTTCAGTACTCCCTAGTCCTGCAGCTCTCTGTGTGTGCACACATAGCAAAAACAACCGAGAGAAGAAAAGGTGATGTGGCTTTAACCAAAGGGTTATGTGAAGATCAGAGAACCCCTTATATTGCCTGTGCAAGTTTTAATCCTGCCAATTCAAAAAGGCTGCAGCTTTGACAATGGAAAGCCTTGTGTTGGTGTCAATGGAGTTTGGATCAGATGCCTTGCTATTGTATTTCATGTAAGGAATAGAATAAAACAGAATCCCAAGTTAACAGCATCAGTGAGCTCTGTTCAACAGATGAGAGATGTAAGATGTGAGCAGGAAGCCTGAGGATCTCAGGTTTTATCTTTTTTTCCCCAACCATAGTAGAAAGTTCCCTAAGATGTAGCTTGATACCAGTTAGGAAGTTCTAAGGGCTACTGAGGGCAGACAGGAGCACTTGCAAGTTTCTATTGATCTCAACTTTGGGCTACTGGCCTCAGCAGCAATTCCACTATAATACTCAGGAGTTGTTTCATCCCACCTAATGAAATAACCCAAATGCCAATTAAATCACCAAAGCCTTTGCATTTTCAAAACTAAAGAAGGGTCTAACAGTGAAAATACCATTTTGCATTACTTATTTGAAGAAACAAAAGGGAAAAGGGAAAAAACCCAATATGTAAATAAAATTAATCACATGCCCCATGACCTAAATTTTTGGGAAATACCACAAAAAAATCTGCTGTCTCAGCTTTCCAGACTGATTCCCAAATCAAAGAGAAATGAATATTAGCAGAGGACCAAGCCAAACAATGTATCATTTTCGGGTTTGGGGTTTTTTTTTTTTTTGAAAAACAAAAAATTCTGTGACTGACGTAACACATGCAGTCAGATAAACCAGGCTTCAGGAAGTCAATTTATCTATCCTTGCTAGGGTCAGGAATGACTATTTGCTTTTCTGAGCAGCGTTTAATGACTCTCATTCATGAATATGGATACAGCAGAAGTCCACCTCTGGTATGCCTAAACATGATTGTCTCTCGAGTCTGGTAGAGGGTATCATGTAGCTTTTAGGACTGAAGCTGCTCAGCCAAGGCCCAAGTCCTACATGGCATCCCAAGTTTCAGGTTCTTCATCCAAACCAAAACATGCTTCCACATTTTTCAGGCTATGTATGTCACCACTTTTTAAAAGCCTGTGAAATATATTAAACTGTTTCAGAGACCAGAGGCCTGATCCAAATCCTACTGAAGCTGGCAAAGGGGTTGTCTGATTTCTTGTTTTGGATGAGATCTAGCTGTTGGGTTTCTTAGTATCACCACAGGCAGTATCCGTCGCTGCTCTTCAGAGTTGGCTTGGCTTGCTGGAATTACAGCAGTACTTTCTAAGGAACAAGGGCTTCTTTAAATCTTCATTTTCTTTGGTTCACAGACTTTGGAAGAATGTTTCCTTTCTATATTGTTACTTAACTCCACCAGGGTCTATAGGAAGTTTGGGAATGGGATGCTTCTTTCAGAGATGGCTTTCTGCACCTTGTAGAGCGGATGGCTGAACCCCTGTGTATACACTGACATGAGCCTCTGTCTCAGCGTGGCTGCATGCGGTTTGGAAAGGCAGGTTACTCTGAAACTCAGTAGTTGTTTTTTCAGAACTTATACTCAGCATGATGTTGGCCACTCGTTTTCAACTGTCATTCTCTTCCCAAGTTCAGTGGTCTAGTTTACAGTATGTCAGTGTTTTGCAAGTCAGATAATTAAAATAATGTGTAACTGGAAAATCACGTGTACGTGTTTGGACCGTGCATCTAGGAATCGTGTTTTTACCACAGTGTGCGGGTTGCATAACTTCCCTTTTGGTCTCTTGAAGCTGTCCCACAACTCGTTCCTGATCACCTCAGTGAGCTTCTGGACAGAGTGATTAGTACTTTAAGAAATACGAAGAAAAGCAGAATCTCCTCTTAGAGCTTGTCTCTTCTCCATATTCAAAACATCATTAGTTAAGTTACTCATTGCTCTAAAGATGGGAACATTTGTTCTGAAGCAGTTTACTTTCATTTATGCCAGTGCCCACTCTTCAGTGGTGGTCCACATTAAATATTTAATGGGCCAAACTTTATTCATCATTTATGACTCCAGATACGAAGTTTCCCCTCTCCAGTCCATCCAAAATCAGGTGTAGAAGACAGATTTAGCGCTTAATTCTTATGATCCTTTTCAATATTTGCACTAATACTAACCATCAGATCTAATCCCCCTCTTTTTCGTGTCTTCTTGCTGTCCTGCTGCTTAGAGTTGTTTTTTGGACACATTCTGAGCTCTCAAATGTTGTCGAGTGAAGACACCTTTTTTTCTTGCTCTGCTCTTGCCTTACACAGTGTGCATGTGGCAGGCATTGCAACAGGCACTAAAAATGCCTTTCACAATCCACCTTGCACTGTTTAAAAAGATATTTTGGGGAAGGTGAAAACCTTATATCTTTTCCTTGTTTTACTCTGGTTTGTGTTGACAATTACTAATATTTTTAATGTAATTTCCTAAATATTTTTCATTATTTTTGCACACATTTCAACTGTATGTGAAACCTGCACTGAGCTAAGGTATTGGGTTTAAATCTAAAGAAAACATTCATGCATATGCTTAACTATAAGCAGATAATGAGTGTGAGCCTGCTTCCAATCTTCCTGAGGCTGGAGCCAGGGAGGTAAAATACTTGTTGAAGGCTTTACAGCGACCCACTGGAGGAATGCACCAAACTGGTTTCTCAATCCCATCGTAATATATTTATTCAAATAAATCCCTCAGCTGTTTCAGGGAAATTATTTTCTGTTAAAAATATAAAATTGTTTCCAAAAGTGACAGTCCTTAAAAAATAAAATATTTAGAATGGTGATTTTAAGTTTGGGTTTTTTTTTTAAATAGGACTTTTGTCGTCCAGTGATTTGCCTAGAGGCTGACTATGCCTGCCACAGTGCCCATGGTCTGTGCCCCTATGGCTGATCTTTGCCATGAAGATTTTCCCTCGGCAGTACTACTGAGTGAATGAGCCACTTAGGGGAGGTTCAGCCCATTTCAAGATGTTTGTCACGAACCTGTTCAGTCAGCCATGTGTTTTTCCTGTTTTACTTCTCAAAGGCAAACAGTGTGAACAAGCGAGCAGATCTTATCAAGACGATGTTAACAAAAATACATCAAATAAAAATCTGTTCTATTACAAATGTCAACACTCACAAAAAAAAGATACCTAACCTACAGTAGAGTTGATTTTATTGCCAAAGCAATTCCCAAAGCGTGTTTTGAGAAACAACTTTTCTGATTTTCCTCATAGGTGCTATGGACCTGTGAAATAAATGTCTCTCTCATTTATTACGCATTAACTTTACAGGGGCGCTGTCATCAGAGGCAGCAGCCTGCCTAAACAGAATTTCAGTCTTTTACTTTTCCCTGTCCATCAGTCCAGTCCAAATTAGTTGGGAGTTGAAAATATTGGTCAACAAAATTAAATTCAAGGTTTATATACCCATCTTAAGTGGGAGATAGTTTATCCTATGTTCTCCCTGTGTTGTTTTTATTCATGTTTTCACTGAGTAAAAGCATCACTTTCTCCTGCCACAAAGCCAGAGTCACTCAAAAGTCACACAAATCCTTAGGTGATTAATTAAACCTCAAATCACTATCAAGGCCTGACAAGCTCCAAATCACATGAGCCTGAATTGGTGGCATTCTTGCCCAGGAACATTTTGTATAGTGCTAAGCTGTATTCACTTCATACTGAAAAGGTCTTCAGGGAATGAAGTCTGTGAAAAACATAAAGTGGTGTTTCCCACAGAAAAAGCCAGCCACACCACTTGGGTGTCTTAGTCTGGGAGCAACTGCGATGCTGATTACGCTCAGGAGAGAAAGTACAGATTAAGGAGACTAAAAAGTTACCTAAAAGGTCCTGGAAGGAAGCCAGAAGTACTGTAACAAAGGGAAAGCAATCTGAAAACAATAATGTCACTAAACATCCCGTGGAAAGAAGCAAGGATGAATCTCCAGTCCATATGAATGCTAGATAGATGAAGTTATCTCCCAGCTACTGCCAGCACAAACATCATTTAGGAAGCTTGACAGCTGCATAGCAATCAGGAGAGGAGCTTGTGTTTACTTGTGTTTAAAGGCAGAAGCGGCAAGTGTGTTCCAGCAACATTATGACGTGTGTTGATAATTATGATATTATGCCATTGATTTGGTCTTCGGGTGTTTTTCAAATCAGGACTTGAGATCTCTTTGTTCTCCTGTGTAAAATTCAGTTTTGAGGTCATTCTTCGCCTTACACACCCTTGGCTGTTTATGAACATCCTCACAAACTCAAAGCCTATTTCCCATTGAGGAAGACAAGAAACAGGTTGTGTCATTGCCTGGCTCAATTGTTCTTCAGAACTACATAGTAATTCCAAAGAGCGGAATACTTACTAGATTGAAGTTTTATTGTTGTAAAAGCCTCACATCAACAATGAAAGGATATGCATGGTAGCAGATATATGATTGAGGAGAATCTGCTTTTCATATTAAAGGAAAATGAATGAGAATGACCTCCATCTGTTTGAAAGGAAAATCAGTAGAAGGTTCAATGGGGTACACACATACAATGAATGTCAAGGGCCATTTCTGCTAACTTGTCACCAAAATAGAGGGCTCTAGACCCCTGTGTGTGACAGAGATTCCCTACTGACACCACAGGGGTTGCCAAGAATTTTAGGCATTTGGCTTCAGGGTGGAGGGGCAGACTTTGGCGCCCTAACCTGACATTTCCTTCAAGCTGCAGGCAACATATTCTCCTGTCCTGATCTTATGCATTGCCGCTCCTAGCTGTGTCTGCATTTTATTGGTTTAGACAGCACTCTGGGATCTTTCAGAATAAAAGGCTCGTTATTGCAGAAGCTGGAAAAATGTCAGCAGAAGGGATGAAATATTGCCCTATGCCCTTGCCATACTGAACAGGGAATCTTTTCTTCCAGTGTTGGTTTAGGACTTAATCCTGCAAGGTCTTGTCTGTCAGCAAATACAATCAGGTTTAAGAGCATGAATAACCATCCTAGAAATCACTGGAAACTATTTTGTTAGTGTAAAATTAAGCAAGTGCAGAAGTTCTCCAATAGATTTGGACCAGAGTACTCAGCACCCTGCAGAAATGAGCCTTCAGTTCTTAGAACCATTTATTGTGTCCAGAACAGCCATTCACTAGGGCTTTGTGCAGAGAGGTTGAATTTCACTTGCTTGGAAGATATTCTTTCTAACCCCCTGAGACACACAGACTCTTAGGTTGATTTGGAAAACAAAATGATTAATGGCATTTTACAAGTTTTTCCACTAAACAGATTTCAGTTGAAGTCTGTCACAAACTAAAGAATTTGCAGGAATAGTGTCAATCTGATGACACAGTGGCAATAAATCCTATTGTACTGGATTACGTTTTTACCCATTAAAATGCTTTGACCTATTGTCATCCAAGTAGAACCACATTCCACTGGCTGTTCAAAAGGTTCTGATTTCACTCTTGATTGTTACCAGGGCAACTGCACCTCAATCCAAAATGCTGCCGCACCAATCATTTAACTCGATTTGAACAGGCACATGTAGATAAAGCGAAGCACTAATTATGTATTCCCTTTGAAAAAGTCTAAACCAAATCTATCTGAGACCTGAATAACAGAAACTTACAGAAGTTGTTTGAGAGCTACTTGGTTTTTTTTTTCATGAGGCACCAATCGACTCATTCTTTTGGGGAATAGGTAGCTGTGGTGACAAAATGCCATGAAAAGATTAATATTGTTAGTCTGTTCAAAGCAGGAGTGCATTAGAAATCTCACCACAGGCTACTCCTGGAAGGAGTTCGCATTCAGTTGTGGAAAACTAAAAGGATTTTCATTAATAGTCAAATGGCTGGTTAAGACTTGTGAGTGGAAATAGAAATATTTGAATTTTCCCACTGGGATTTCTGGTGGAAAGTAGGCTGTGTTTTATGGCATCTACTTTTCTTTATATTAAGTGAATATCATCTCAGTTGTTCAGATTTGTCTCCATTTGAGCTGGCTTTGAGTGGGACAATGCCAGTCAGAAAACGTGTATGTTCTCCCATAGCTGCTAAGGACCAGCATTTCTTGGACAGCGGAATGGACCATCTGACCACATCAGAAATCAAGTGAGTAAAGTTACCTCAGATCCGATTGCTGCCAGGATGCAGGCTTGCAAAGAAACAACGAGATGAGGCTGGTCCTGCTACACAGAATCAATGCCCTGAAGTTGATGTACACAAAAATCAGGTGTCAACCTGAAAACGGTTTGAGAAAGAACAATATAAAAAGAACTGGAGATCCTTTGTGTTCAAGGCTGCCTAAGGAATGGAGATGCCGTTAGTTCTTATACATGGAAAATATCCAGCCAGTTTTATTCTTTTATCCAGATGGGTGTTGATTTCACACCACCTAGTGAACCTTTCCTTTGGGTGCAGGAAAACTTGTCTGAAAAACGGTCGTTCATTGAAATTCCCTCTATGCAGTTTGATTCCCAGACTGTTGATTTTTCTCAAATGTCAATCCTTAGATCTTCACAGGCTAGTATTGACCTACTGTGTCCTCTGCCATGTCGACAGCAAAGAGAAACCAAAAATTCAATGCTTCCTCAGCTTAATCTTTCCACAGGAAATTAAGGGCTGAAACACTCTCCACTCTTCCAAATCTCCAATCCAGCGTGTCACCACAAATAACATGTGAGTGGTTGAAGCATGTTCTCCCCTGTCTGCAGGTTTAAAAAATGAATGTAACTGCTTTAAAAAGAGGAACCAGTGCTACTACCATGAATGCAAACTACAAAAAATGAACAGTTCCTGGTGAAAAGCAGCACAATGACTTCTTGGGTTACAGGATTCCTTCCTGCCAGACAAGGACAGACAACTACTCTGCTTTTACAATATAAGATGAAAAGATGAAGAATCAAATCAAGCGCTTATCCCAATTTTAAAAAGCAAACAGAAAAGAACAAGAGTCTGAGGTTGCTTTTGTTAGTCTAACTTGTTTGTATTTATCATATGGCACTTTAATTGCACAATAGGTTACTGGAAATGGATGTTCTGTTACCAAAAGCTCACGGTGAGAATATTGGGCAAGAAAAGTAACTACTGAAAGAACAAGGGCAAGGCACCAGCCAATCTAGAGAATCTTATGTTAGAGAATACTGAGGGAGGTGAATTAGCAGTGTCCTGCTGAAAGGAAGAAACTTTCTCAGCATGAAGTGTTTTCGAATAGATCTTTTCAAGAACTACTCAGAACATCTTCTGGCAGAAGGGCTTCTCACATTTCAACTTCTTTTTGTCTGGTAACACTTCCTTTGCAAAGGTTTGTTTCTTTAGAAATAGTTTCTCAAACAAATGACTGATACATCAGTCCCTGCTCTTTCTGCCTTCAGAATGACAGATACAGAAATCTTGGTAAGTACTTGACTTGTATTTCAGACATTTCTTCCCTTCCATTGCAGTGCTGAATTGGTGCAGCTATGCTGATGAAAGCCATCTAAAATATGGACATTGCCAGAATTTAGCGAGTTTGCAGCTGGTTAATTCTGATTGATCAACTGACATTTGCTAAGCAGTGCTGAACCGTTTATCAACATGTACTATAATCTTGCATTTGGCAGTACATAGATCAATTGCCTGATCTCTAGGGAGCTTGGCTGACTTAGTAGCACCAACGTCGCTACATCGGTACATTCACATCCTTTCAAAAGCATTAATGAAACAAGTGCGTCAGAATATTTGCCTGCTTTTCAAAATTACCCATCAGCATTGTAGAATGTGTCATGTAGATGTCCCAAGCCTTCCCTGCATTGCTAGAGAAGAGAAGAGAAGAGAAGAGAAGAGAAGAGAAGAGAAGAGAAGAGAAGAGAAGAGAAGAGAAGAGAAGAGAAGAGAAGAAAAAGTGCTGTGAGGTTAGTTAGTGAAGTCTTTGCAGATCTTGAAAACTAAAGAATTTTCGTCCTTTCCTTTTTTCAGTGACTAATTTCTGTTACTGTAACTAGCAGTAGGAACATTTATCACCACTTAAACTGTAGCATTTGCTTCCTCTTCTCCATCTCCTATGGTCACTTGAAAAAGCACTTCCTTCTCCATTCTGGCTCTGGCACGAAAGCTTTTAATAACGCTACAAACCCCCACTATCTATAAAATAATTTCTTTTGTGTATTAAAAGCCTATAGTCTTACCCTGTATCACCATCCCCACAGGGAATGAGTCAGGGGTAATAAGAAACACCAGCTCAAAGTTCCCAGGAGACCACGCTACCAGAAGAAAGGAAAGTGATGTAACGTGAGGACATTGCAAGGTTTTTTATTGTTATGGTCATACGGACAGACCACCGCTCACTAATCTGGATCACCTCTGTCTTCTTCCCAGGCTCACAGTTCTGTTGTGGCCACTGCCATGGGAGGAGAGCTTCAATCTGAAACTATGGCACAGATGCAAGTGTTTGAGGAAGTTTAACAACAAGGAAGATGCAGTAGCCAGTATTATGCAACCAAACCCCTGGCAAGGGCATTGCAACCCTTGCAGTGAGCAACATGACAACTGTATTGTGTTTCTCTGCCATCTTTCAACTTGTTCTGTCTGTTGGGTCAGTATTACTAGACAGGTTATCTCCAGCAGGAAAATCTTGGCAGTAGGAGTGAAAACCTTAAGTATACAGCAAGGAAAGGAGAACTTCCCACCATTTTGCCTTTTATATGACCTTCCCAGAGCCTCAACCTACTTAGAAAGATATTAGGGAGTTTTCAGTACAGTTTAAATTGTTTGTTCAGGATTTAGAAATCTAGAAATACCTCTTAGGTGGATGAACACAGTTCTTCAATTTTTACCTTTGTGAATTTTCAGGGCATACTAGGGGTCAGAATCTCTCAGCAGACTCCTTACACGTATACATTTGTACACATGCACACAAGTCCTCACGTGCAGACTCTCAGATCTAACGAAACTGTGTCCATTCTTGTATTTCAGGCCTCCACTGCTAGGCCCTCTCTACTACAATTCCAACAAACTGGTTGCCCAGACCAGAATCATAAGGCAAGCTCTGGGGCAGAATGATTCTTCTGACTCACACTCATTTCAGCCAACATTTCTCACAGTCTGTAACCTTCAATTTCCTCTGGTATGAGCTGAAAGTGCCTCTGCCGGTCTGCCCTCCTAACTCAAGAATTCATGCGGGCAGTTTTGCTGCACCTTAGCTTTGTTCCGCCTCTGGTAATGGCAAGTTGGATAAACCCCACCAGAAATGGACAGACAGGAATGGAGGAACTGCCAAACTGGATCAGACCCACACTCTGTCTAGTTTCATATCCTGTCTCCACCAATGGCTAATACCAAATGCTCCAGGAGAAGGTGTAAGAACCCTGCAATAGGCAGCTTGGGAAGAATTTCCCTCCTCTAACAAGTTCTTATCCTGATCTTCAGTAATTAGAGGCTGGCTGCAACCCTGAAATTACACAGCTTAATATCCTTCCCAAACAGGTATGAATACAAGCACTGAAGCTCTGCCTCTTTTTAATATTCAAATGAACAGAACTTTCCCTCTGAATTTCAGAGAGAGAAACTGTGTTTCCAAACAACAACTAACAAGCTGCCAGGTTACAATGCAAAATACACTTCCAGTTGAACAAAATAAACAGTTTATTCCCATACAGGTTATTTAGTTAGTTTAAAACTCTCTAAGGTAACAGAATTTCTGTTTACATGTACACACACAGCGACAAGCATAATTAAGGAAAGGAGAAATGGGCTTTACCTTAATATCTGCTGAGATCTGAAAGAATCTCTGCTTTACTCCCTCCTTTCTTTTTCTCTGTCTCTCTCCCTCTCTCTTGCATGGCTGGACTGACAGGTTGGCAGAGCTGAGAACGACAGGTTGGGTTTGTTTTTTTAGGCACAACTCCTCCCCCTCTCAAAGAAAGAAAAAAATGCAAGACTGTTTGGGAAAAGTTCACAGAAAATCCCATCCTTTCAGCACATTAGAGCTGACGAGAAATATGCTACATTTGGGAGCCCAGAAGTTTTCCGATTTTTTTGCTCAAAAAGGCTCAAGGTCTACTTTGCAATAAGTACAAAGCAATCAGAGGATTTACACCAGGAGCTAATTTGACCCCAAACCTTTCCCATTTCTCTGATAACTGATCCAACAGATAATTATAGCCCCTTTAAGGCAGCCTTGACAGGAGGATTTCTCTAAATGTGGAAAGGGCTTCTTGCATACTGCACAGATATCTTTGGGCCTTGGATTTTATCCTTGCATCCCACCACCACTATGTATAATAAAAGCCACCAGTAGATGTCTGAAGTCCTCCTTTTTCCCCCAGAACCCTCTGCTGCTGCTAACCTGCCTGCACTCACAGCAGAAAGCAGGTTATTTTAAACCTCTGTTCTATTCCATCCTCTGATTTGGTTGCATAGAGACCAGCGGGCCTTCTGTCACTGTCACCTGCAATGTCATATTAATCCCAGAGAGATGGGAGAGATCTTTAGCAGGCCACACTGGCCACGAAGAGCAGGTTAGTGTAAAAAGAGGCACCACAGGCCAATGCTATCCATAGTGTGCTTCCACAGGCTTTTCCAGGTGTTCTGGCTCCCTTAGATGAAATACATTCCTGGAAACTCCTGCTACTACAAAGGTTTTCAGCTCAGCACATTAGGGATTGTTACACACAAAATGCAGACAGTGGTCTTACCCTGAGCCTATCATTAGGGCCTTCAGATTAGGGCTGTGTCAAATAGGCTCTGCCTGCTCCTACTTCTGTGCTGCTGCTTGTGCCCGTGCCCACCTGGCCACAGAGCTTTGCTTCTGGGGACTTGCGCAGAAATATTTGTTAACAAATGCCAGGAAAGAGGAGCCAAGAGGTTGGTGGCTGGTGATGAAATAGCTTCTACACACCCACTTTCCTGCAATCTGTCAAAAGAATCGAGAGGCAAATCTCTCTTGTGCTCTAATACTTTTCCTAAGACGGCAGTTTGGGCTCAGATCTGCAATTTCTATGGCCTGTTCTTTGCAGAGTAGCTGTCTCTTCCTTACCCCGCTGTTTCAAGCAAACATAGAGTAGACTAATGACAGTCATCTGCATAAATTTGCATCACAGGCTCCTTGAACAGAATCCATATCTCCTCTGGGTCAGATTTGCAGCTGGTTCATAACAATGAAGTTTCACAGGCTTCATTTACCTGCGTCACTACAGCTGGCATTACAGTCCTCGGTACGCTGATAAGCACCAGCTCCGCAAAGCCATAAATATTCTCAAACTTTAGGAACAACAACAACAAAAAAAAGCCAGCTTAGTTATTATCAACATTATGGTGAACTAGATTAGGGGCGATCTCGAGGAGTATCACACAAATTCAGTATAGCATCATATGCGATAATGTCCAGTTTCACCTCCTGCTAGCTAAACTTCTTCAGTTTCTCCTGCACCAGGGGAGGGCCTTGTCTGTCTATTCCAGGACCGACTTCCAATCCTCCCCAGCCTCCTGCAGAATGTATTTTCTGCCTTTTCTATCAAGGAACTGTTCCCAATCGTTTTCAGCTCCCTACTTAAGATTTCCAGGGAGATAACACAAATGCGCAGAAGTCTTTCCTGCCAGTGGAACAAGTTAACTGAATCCAGACAAAACTGTGCAAGGCTAGCACCAAAGTTCAGCGACAGTGAATCATGGCTGAACGCACCAGTGCCTGCTGAGTGGTTCTGTGAAGTGAGAAACTGTTCTTAAGGTTACAGCATGGTTACAGTCTTCATGTTTCTGCTCTAATTTCTAATACAGATGGGATGGGGATAAGAATGTATTAGCATTAAGTGTGTGCAGTCTCAACATTACAGTACCAACGCTATATTTACTAGCAGAGAGATACAGCTGTAGCTTGATTTGGCACTGATACATGACAGAGTCTTCTCAGTCCTCCCTCCTCAACATTATGAGGCTGGAGATCCAGATCCTTCTAAAGATTTGCAGTTTGCAAAATCCTTAAGGAGACAGGGTAGATCCAAAGGGGTTGATTCTCTCTACTGACCCCTCTTACCTGCCCCAACACCAAAGAGAGAGTAACTAAAACATGCCCAGTACAACATTTGTGCCTTACCTCTGGCATGTTGACCCACGTGGGATCCCCAGCCTGTGAGTTCCTGGAGGAGGACAAAGGCTGAGCAACATTGCAACAAGAGAGAACGTGCCAATCTCCTGCTCAGTCCCAGGCCAACTCTGTGATGTACACCTGGAGTGTGACATGTGTTTGTGTGGCTAGGCTGTGTCCACCCCAGGAGCTAAGAGTCCACACAAGCCAAGAGCTGGCCCATACTTCTTAGCAAACAGAGTTGCTATAAGAGCTTAAAATCACTCAATTAAGTACTACAGTGAGGTCAGCTTTCTTGTTTTTCCTGCTTAACTAGCAAGTTTCAAGGCAGTCTAATAATGAACCCTCAGAACACAGCTTATTACAGCATCAGAAATGTTGCAAAATTCCATGCAACTTTGGTTTATTATACAGTTAGTTACACCTCCTTAAAAAAAAAAAAAGGAGGAAGAAACATGTCTCATAAAGTAGGAATGTAATCCAAAGTCTTGTTGCCAATGACAAGGTTCCCATGGCTTTCCATCTACCATGGATCAATACAACTGCTGTAATAAATCCAAGATTTTCACATACTGCTACTGATGGCTAGGCTACTGTTTCCCACTGATTTGCAATGGAATTCTGTATACCCTGATCCCCTGTCCTGCTTTGAAACATCTGCCTCGGTGTATACAAGCAGTCCTTCATTTTTGCAGGTTTCTTGGGCAGATATAGCTCAGCAGATATCAATTATAGTGGGGCCATCTTTGTATTGCCAAGGGGGAAAGAGTTAATAAACCCTGTATTTCAATTCCCAGCTTGCAGCCTTTCGGAGCGTGGATCTCTCAAAGCAACCTTGCAGTGGTCTCTGATCCATATCCATGACTTCAAACCCCAGCAACAACATTGTGCTGGTTTTAAACCACAACAAATGCGTATAATCCAGGCTGTCTTTTTTGAACTGGCTGAGTCTGTTGCTCTAAATTTCCACCCATTCAAAGTTCAAACTCTCTTTTTGCTACCTATAAACTGCAGGTGCTTAAAGTTTCATAGGGAGGTGAGAAGCCCCCTGCAGAGAAGAGCAGCAAATGGGACAAGGTATGCTACCTTCAGTGCTTACAGATGGTGGTCCCATGAAAATCGGCATGGAAGTTCCTGTTAACTTTGAGAGCACGGATAAGCCACGTGGGTGTCACTGACCCTCTGGCACCTCTGAGAGGACGTTCAGACTATTGGGAGCTACAGAAGAGCTCTAGCCCTTTCACATGTGCTATTGCACAGGGAGAATATTTCAGTCTGGGGACTGAATAATTCACCAAGAAATCAGCTGGCCAGTGTGGAAATAATTTTAAATGAACTGAGCCCTTAGGTATTACATTAACTGCATCTCTAGGGAAGGATGTGGATTACTGCAGCTGAACAGAACCCTTATTTATCAGATGGAAAAGGTTAATGTCATTTCCTTTCCTTTCCTCCATGGTTTTTCTTACCACATCACCATTTATGGATAGCATGAGGTGCAGACAGTGTAAGAACATGTGCTTGATTGTTTAAATGACCAGAGCTGTTACTTTAATGGGGGGAGGGGGATAAGAAATTAAGATTTCTTCTGGTTTCCTGGGGGGAATTACAGGGCTAGGAAACATAAAACACTGAAGAAAGGAAATGGGCTTGTGGAGCACCTGGTCTTTGATTTGACATCCAAGAGTACCTAACTGAATGAGGGAATTTTTGCATTCTCATCTACTGTGTGTGCATAATAAGAACCAGGATCAAACTAATCTAATATCCTTATTTCATACTTTATAAAGAATGAGTGCATTAAGGTGTTTTTTTTTTTTTTTCCTTTTTAGTCCTTAATGAAGTTTAAATACAGTTAAATTAAGTTCTACTAATAAAGAGGTCCGTCCCGTCCCCCCCCCCCCTTTTTTTTTTTTTTCCTAATTTTCTTTTGGAGTGTCAATAGCTTTTGACCTAAAGATAAATATCAGGGCAGTTCAGCTATCCATTATATGCTTTACTAATGATGTCAACAAGGCAATTCAAATACCAGCTATGGAGACAATTTCCAGGGCAATCAAGCTGAGAGCAGTGAAACCTTAGTTTAAGAGAAGAAAACTCTTTTTTGGTGGTAAAAGACTCAAGAGACCTAAGTTTATTTCCCTGTTTCTAGCACAGTATATCCTTAGATACACCACTTAGGGATATCCTCTTGATGTAGTAACAAAGATGGACCTAAAACGTATTGTCTGTTCTCAAAGTTCAAGAGAAGATGATCACTTCTGACCATTTGGGAATCCAAGGATGCCAGGACCTGATACCTTATATGAGTCAAGGAAGAAAGACGAGTATGGCATTTGTGTCAGGCTTCTGACTGCAGCCCTTCCTTCTTTTCAGTGTGCAGAGGTATTCAGATCACCCAACATAGGTGTGATGCATATTTCTCCTTGCCATGCCATAGATAATAAATGGTTCGGGTTCCTTACCACCCTCTTTATTCTAGAGCCATCACTACAGCTTAGCTCCATGCTAGGCTCCATAAGAAGACACCTGAATACAGCTGTTGGCCCCTCTGACTATGCAGAACTACAAGATGTAAAACTGCCTCCTAGCTTTGAGGTCCAGCTGCTTCCCACCTCCTGAGTCCAACTCCATGCTGGAGCAAAACTCAGGCATGCACCTTTCTTCTCTCCACATCCTACTACCCATGGAAAGAAATGCAGACTGAAACGATGATGAGGGTCAGGAACTCTGTGTATTTTCTGGGTAATTTTGAGGTAACCTTTCTGGCCCCAGCTTCCCATCTGTGAAACTGAGTCAGTAGCATTAACTTACTTCGCAGAGGTGTCTTGAGGACAAAAAAATTAATATTTGTGAGCACTGCAACAGGGATAGCTAATTCCAGCTTTGAATTAAATGAGGAGAAAGATGCCCATTGACTTATATGGGATTTAGAATGAGTCCTTATTCATTTTACATTAGCCACTGAACAGCCATTTGAGGATAGCGGTGAATAACTATTAATGCTTGTGCAGTTAAACAATCAGCATCTAGGTTATAATGGAGTAAATTAATGTATGTATCTAAGGCAACCAAAATGTGACTACTGAGTTGGCTTCATGAAGTGTTTGCAGAATATGAAAAGAAGCACATGTAAAAGCTGAATGCATCTGGGTTTGGTTTCCCCCACCCCCCACCATAAAGGACCAGCTTTCCTGGACAACCAAGCAGCAAGATATTATAGCAAATAGTCTTTCACATAAAGCCAACCTTGACTTTGTTATAATTGCTATGTAAATATAATCCCACTCATCAATTAAATGCTACTCTCCTGGGCTGGAACATTATACATGTTCATTGAGATGGAATCCCTGTCAATTCAGTTTGCTAACTCAGTATTCATGTGCGTTAGCCTTGGAAAAGAGAATGTGATTGCTTGAATAAATTCAGCCACTACCTCCTGCATCCCTGTATCAGTTGACACGCGTCAGTCTGACTGTAACATGGGTTCAGAAATATGTTGCCATGGAAATCCTAAATATTCAGCTCTTGACAGGGGAATTCAAATGGGACACTTGATAAATAGAAATAGCCCAGCCGCATAGCTAACCCCTTGGTCTTAAGATGTTACTGAGAATCAGGAAGTAATTTTTTTTCAAAGCACATGAAGAAGTCATCTTAATTTTCACTAACATTTGTACTTCCAGGTTCCAGATTCCTTAGTGAGTCAGGAGGTCTCTCCCAGAACTTCCCATTGCATAAGTACAGTCTCTCCAGTGGGGCTACATTATTTCTGAGCTCTCTGGATCCAGCCAGTTCCACAGGCCAGAGGGTAATTGTTAATGGTCTCTGACCACTTAGGTATTGCTACTCAGCAGTAGCCCTTGCACTCAGGATGACCTATGCCTTCCATCCATGTACACCACCCACATGGAGCCAGCCAGCGTCTGACCCCTTGTTTTATGGTTATTGTTCTGTGTGACTGAACATTCTTAATAATTCAGCGTGGTTCTATAGCTTTGCTGATTCCTAAGTATAGTTGCAAACTTTACAACCCAAAATACAACCCATAAAAAGATTTTCCTCTCGGGCAGAATCCAGCAGCTGTTTAACAACATACAACTTCGCCCTGCAGCAGTTTAACACGAGAAGTAATGTGTGTCATACCTAATTAAGCTGTAGGCAATTCAGGCTGGAGACCAATTCTTTGCTCTGTGTTGGTAAAGCAGCACAACAGACCATTACTGGAGGCATTAAGTACTACTGTAATATTTAAAATCTCAGTGATTGTTACTGTAGAAGACAAATTAAGTTCCATGGAGCATAATGGACCTTGCCTATAGACACAGAGGTGCTGAAGCATGTCCGGAGAAGGGCAATGAGGCTGGGGAAGGGTCTGGAACACAATTCCTGCGAGGAGCAGCTGAGGGAGCTGGGGTTGTTTAACCTGAAGAAAGGGAGGCTCAGGGGAGACCTTATTGCTCTGTACAACCCTCCGAAAGGAGATCATAGAGAGGTGCATATCAGTCTCTTCTCCCAAGTAAGAAGCGATAGGATGAGAGGAAACAGTCTGAAGTTGTGCCAGAAGAGGTTTAGATTGGATATTAGGGAAAATTTCTTCACTGAAAGGCTTGTCAGGCATTGGAATGGGCTGCTCAGGGAGGTGGTTGAGTCACCATCCCCGGATGGATTTAGAAGACATGTAGATGTGGTGCTGAGGGACATGGTTTAGTGGTGGACTTGGCAGTGTTAGGTTAACAGTTGGACTCGATCTTTTCCAACCGAAAAGATTCTATGGAAAAGCAAGGGAGCACTATTTTGAACAGCTTTTCTCCCAGAAAGCGCCATAAAAACGTTTTGACGCCCGTTCCCTTTTTCATTCCATTTACAGACTGACCCGACAGCCACCGTCGCGGTCCCGAGCGGTGCGGGGAGCGTGGCGGCAGGGCGCGGGGGCGGGCGGGCCGGGGGTGGGCGCTATCCCTTCAGCACCACGGCCGGCACCGGCCGCGCACGGCCCCGCGCGGGCGTGGGTCGCTCCTGCCGGGAGAAGCGCAGCCTAGGGTGGGATGGATGGAGGAGAAACTCCCGACAAGAGCAATCCGCAAGCCTCCCGCCCCCCTTGACGGTATTAGTTACCAGCTTTAGGACTCGGCCTGTCCCAGCTGCTCTGTCAAACTCCAACCTGAGAGCACTCCCTGAAGCCGGGACCTGCCGTACACGTTGCCTGCTCACACTGAGCAGGATTATCTCATTCTTCTGCGGTCGAGCGGAAAGAAAAGGAGACAATGCCTTTCCCTCATTTTAGGTTTCATATGATTTTGTGCTGGAAAACAAATTAACCTAAGAGGATTTTCTGAATTTGAGCTAGAAACAAAAGACAAGGTGAAAGCATCTCAATTTTGAAAATATGCCAGAGCACCAAACAAGCAAATCCTTCTTCTGAGTGTTGTCTCACAAAGACCTTTCATCAGCACTGAAAGAATACAGAGAAGAGGCGCTTTTTTTCTTCTGAGTTAAAAAAATAATAGATTCGCTAAAAAACTGTTTTCAGTAAAATACCAATTATGTTTTCTCCTTTCTTCAAAGGATGTTTCTCTACATAGAATTATGCCATAAGAAATCTAAGAAGCCATGTAATCTTTGGACCTGATTTGGAAATTTAGATAAAATTATCATTTGGGTTAATGAAGGTCAGAACTTGATTTGTCTAAGACCTACATCTCTGCCATTCTCTTAAACATTAGTAATTTTATTTTTGGCTGAGACTGTTTCATACTCCACTATTGCAAAATAATCTGCCTACCAACTAAATAAATGTAGTTCATTCCGTGCTTGTTCATTGCTTCAAGTTGGGTCTGAAGGGAAAACACAGCTGTCTTTAGAATTGACTGAATACCTGGGAATTTAATAGCATCCTAGGACTCAAAAAATATTTGGTACACTTATTTTTGGGTGAGAATTGTTCCAAAGATAGAGTTTTAAGATTCTGTTCAAAATCAGGACCCTCGTAGTATCCCAGTTTTCTGTTATGTATTTAAAACATTCATAGCTGGCCAGAAGAAACATTGAAAAGAAATGCTGCTTCTGTTGAGAGAGGAAATTTCTAAACACTGGTGGAAAAGTTTACTTAAAGGACTGGATTTCTCTTCCTCCAATAGAGTTTGTCATTTACATTTGGCAACTTCCATGCCTTTGTGCTGAACAAAGCCAAGGATTGTGCAGAGCAGATTAAGAACTAAAAAAAAAAAAAAAGAAACCTGCATTGAGAAGGGCTGCGAAACAGGAATAGGATCATATTCTTGTCAGACAAACATCATGTACACATAGAAGCTAAACATTTCAGACACAACTGTATCTTTCTGTAAATAACAAAGCATAACTTTGAAGAGCTACAATGTACGATGCTGCAGAGCATGGGCTGCCCCAGTGTTGTATATTCTGTAAATTGCAGTGGCTTTCAAAAGCATGTGGAATAATCTTTGCTGCTGCCACCGGTTTGTATGTTATTTAGTGTGTGTTTCAAAAATATAAGAATTATATAATACTTTCTTGTCTTAGTAGTGGAAATTGATTTGGACTATCAAAAAGTCTAAGGTACCCTTACTGAATGCTTGCTCCTTGTGTTTGAAGCAGAAGCAGTATCTTCTAGACCAGGTATTATCAATCACAGTCTGTGTCCTTAGTTCCAATGACTTTAAAAAGTAAACAGACAGAGTTCAGACTGCAGAATCTACCTGTCATTCCCTAGCATTTATACCTTTACCTGCTTTCTACCACCCCAGAGTTTTCTTAGGGCTCTTCATCCTTTGACTCAAATAAGGAATGCTACCATATGACTTCTTAAAAGATTTTTTCTTTTTTTGCAAAGCTCAGAGATCCTATGCGGCCCTGACAGCGCAGCAAGAACTGAATTGCCAGCAGAGGGGGAGAGTTAGAGAGAGATTGTGATTTAATCTAATATCCACTGAAGCCAGTGGAAATATTCTCACTGACTGTGTCAATATAAAGAAGGAAACCTTCCACTAGAGAGGTTTGTGTGATATTTTCTTCAATTCACATTTTCTAGGTCCTCCCCATAACAGTAGTTTTCCTTGCTGTTTATTATAGAGAGTGTTAATCACATCAATTTTTCTGTGTAATAAGAAAAAGCTCTGGAAAATGAAGGCCACATATGGTGTCATGAATAATGATCAAGATGAAAAAAAATCCTCCTTGACCAGAATGAAAAGGCACAGAACAGCTTTAAGCAGAGAATGCCGTATGCCAACCCCTCATGCCCCTAATAAATCTGGGCATTTGATCGTGCGCTCTAAGTCCTTAAGCACATTGTAGAAATGGGGCAAATCCTCTTTTGGAATTTACTGACTTAAAAACAAATGAAAGGCAACATAATTCCATTTATTTTAACATCATTAGATTCTGAAAGAGAAACCCTGATCATAGTGTTGTGATTTCCATGATTACCACTGCACTTTAACACTTGACACCACACGACGCTGCTAGCCAATTGAGCCTTTGGCTTTGGAGTCACACAGGAGGTGAGAAGCATGTTAAGAGCTGGAGTGAGGCACAAAAAGCAGTACTGATTTCCACCTTTCTCCCCAAGAAAATCTAATCTAGTTTTTCATCAGAATAATGCCACTGAGCCTGGATGGGACAGTGGTGTTGGAGGATGCTTTTCTGTTTGTATGTTTCTGAAGCATGATAAGGTGTTATCCTTGGTATCCTATCTTACCCTTTAGTATCACCAGAACGTTTTGGGAAATGGTTTCTGGCATTGCACTTAAAAAAAAAAACAAACAAACAAACAAACAGAAAACACCTACATGACCAAACCAAAACAAAAACCCTACCAAACCCAAACAAACAAAAAACAATCCAAAACAAAACCCCACAACAAAACAAATAACAAAAAAACCCCAAAAACCCAAATAACCAAGCAACCAAAGAAATACAAAACTAAAAACCAATGAACAAAAACCCCTACAGGGCTCAAAGTCCTGTTGGGCTGGGATTCTGCCTGCTGGCTCTGTCACACCAGCAGAGCCGAAAGTTAACTCAGGTACTAGGAACTTGTCCACTTTCAACACAGGCAACATAGAACTTAGCCACTCCTCATTTCCCACCTTCTCCTCTGGAACAGCCCTCAAGTAAGTTACTCATCCACTTCTTTCTTTAACCACTTCAGTTCTGAAGCTGAGTTGAGGCAGATATATTGGCCTAAGCAATTAGCCAGGAGAAAGCAATGAAGATCTCCTCTGGTTCCTTCATGACGTGTGTTTGCTTTCAACAACAGGCACAGTGTCCTTTAATTCCTATGAGAATTCCAGTTCTCACTGGTCCATTGGCTCCTTGGCTCTTTGTCAAGCCCTTCATCTTCAAAGAACTCCATCCCCTTTTGATGCCACTGTCTTTATTTGCATTTTGTAACACCCAGAACAAGCTAGGCAAATACATTTAAAGTCCAACGTATGCTTTGTAGAATTGCCAGATTAGGAAAAAAAAGTACGCAGGAAATGGAGAAATACATGGACCCTTAACAAACATTAAACTCCTGACAAAAAAAGGCAGCAAATTCATCCTCTGCTGACCTAGGTCACCTTTGAACAGACACAAGGTTCTTTATCAACTTGCCAACTCTCCCATTCTTTTAGAGAATGGTTGTGTTTTCTTTGCTTCTTTATCTCTTAATCTTTGAGTAAATTTCAAAATCTGAATTCAGCCATTATAGGAAAAGCTTCAAAGCTTAACAACTGCCTTCCCACCTACTTCTCAACCAAGGTACCAGTCTTTTGAAAGTCATGCTACTCCTCATTTACTTTTTCTGTCTTACGATTCAGATTTTCATAGCCAGTTGGGCCTGTATCCTGACATCCTTCCAAATCATACTAATTTATTCCACCAATACTCTCATTCATTTCAGTATTCTTCAGTGGGAGCAAAGTGACAGAATCTAGATATATGTGATAGATGTGTTGGAAACGTCTGTTAGCCACATTATCACCTCTGCATCATCCCTTGCTTATGGGGCCAGTGATCTTTATTTAGCCCTAAACAGCTGCATCTGATCAAAACACAGAAAAACAGAGGGTTTTTTCCAATTTAATATCCTTACAAGAATCAGTGGTGTGTGAACTACTCACAAACAGCTATTTATTTTCTTTTCCACAACTATGAAGAAGGTGTGTCTTCACAGCTCTTACTGATCATGCCACTTTCACATTTCATAACGTGCCTACAAACCTTTGCTCACAGACTCCTAAATATTTACAGGCCAAATACTTTGATTGCCAACATAGCTCAAAGATAATGTAAAGGAGCTGTTATACTCTGAGGGCAGCGCATGCCATGTTGCAAATGCTGCTGTAATATAAATCAAAATTGCAAGCCATGTAGCTGCAGTGCCTTCAGAAATCTCCTCTCCAGCAGCACTTAATACTCTTGGACATGCTCATCCTCACAAGGCAGCACACAGGCAAAAGAGCAGAGAGGAGTTTGCACCTGGATCTTCTTAAAGAATGTATTTGGGCTCGTTAGATGGAGGTAACACCTGACTTACAGGATTTACTCATGGAGTAAAATGGTATTCTGAGCAGCTGGAAACAGGAACAGTCTGGCTTTTCTTCTACCGAAGTTTGTAAAACATGTTTCTGTAAAAATGTTATTTTTTCTATAATCATGTTATATTTGTCTTGTATGTAATTATACAATGCAATGAACAGCTACTTTTTGTATGTCTTTAAAATACTCATTTTAACTTTCACTCTCGATCGTCATTCAAACTTCCTTTGAAGCATTACTTTGATAAAGTTCAATTACATCATTTTCCATGTAATTTTATGTCACGGCAAATAAAAAAAAAAGTTTTGAGCAAGTGACTCCTCTCAGCAAACCATTTTTGAGCCACCACATAGCATATACAGATATTTAACACTATTTTAAAACAAGTATTCACACTACATTCACGTAGTAACCCAAATGATCGTGGTACAAGTGCCCTAGTAATTTCTGTACTGCGCTGGTGGGTGCCTGCCTCACCAAGAAGCTTTCTTGCAGAATTCACTGCTTTCCCTAGAGAAGAGAAAATATCAAGGGTGCAGGATGTATGCCAAACAAACGGTTCAGCTGGTTTGTGCTAGCTTAGTAAAAGGACTGATGTAAATTCAGATCTCCAAAGTGCAGTCATGCCTCTCCACAGGGAGAAGAGGAGCCAGACCTTTTCAGACTTGAGCAGCACAGAAAACAACTAAGAGGAAAAAATTAGCTACACAGATAAGGCTATTGGTGTGAAGAGAGTGATGGAAATCAGTGTGTGTGTGCAGATATGTGAGTCTGAACAGATTCACCACGCATACTCTCATGCTATGTATATAGATACTTCTTCCAGTTTGCGTCATTAGGATGAAATTAGCCAGATTTATGTAGTGATTTAATTTTAAAAAGACACAGTTAAACAATGTTTGTTATTGGCAGGTTGTTCTGCCCTAACAGAAACACAGAACACAGAAACATGTAAACGCTTTCCCATGTATAGGTACGAGAACAATAAAAAAGGTACTTTACCTTTGCTCATGCCTCCACAAGGAAGTTATTTCAAGGGTCCTTTGTTTCTTGTGCGCCAGCAGCTGTACAACTGTAAAGAAAAACAGGGGTTGAGTTAATAATAAAGAAAGGTACAAGCCGTAGACTCCAAAGACTGAAGTTAAACATTTACTCGCTTGTTCTTGTGAGCAAACTCAGAGGGTCTGCTTTACTGACTGCCGGCATCTTGAGAAACAGGTGTCAGCCAACCTGCTGCTTCCCAGCAACCCTCCTTTCTGCAGCTCAGAGGCACTCAGCAGAGAACTGAAGTCACCTGTGCACATCTAGGCTAGGATTTAAAAAAACAAGAAGTGGGCTGTTTTCCCATATAAGAAAAGTCCTTCACAATTCAAATGGTACTTCAAATATTTACACATGGGATTGGATTTGGAATTGCCTACTGATACGCCACTTTAGTATAAACAGGTTCAAGTCTATACTTGCATTCTATTTTAGTTATTCAGTGTTGAGTGGGGTGGTTTTTTTTTCCTACAGAAAGCCTTTTGTTTCTATGCTAGCGTGAGCTTAAGGTAAAGGCTTCCAGTCTACACAAGAAGTTCAATCTCCTTTTCTATTGGAGTCGCAGAGCAGCTAGGATTAGGTGTCAGTTCCTGCTAGGGAGATACCTGGAAAAAGGTGAGGGTGGAATGCAACCTTCGCCCTTATTCAAACACTCTGCTGCTTTGGGACCTTTCAGAAAGTGTATTAACTACTGCTTTTCACTTTTGACAATACTATGTCCAGGCTGATCATTTAGGCACTTAAAGATGAATTTAGGCTGTCTGAACTTCCAGGTACAATCCTGTACCCTGTAAGGTCAGGAGCAGACCAGACTGCAACGCCCACACAGACACCCTGTCTATTTCTGAACCTTACTTATGAACTGAACCTCTCACAAACCCAAACCACCAGAAAACTGTAAGGACTAAACAGAGAAATGAGTTGGTGCAAGGTGGTATGAGGTTTCTCCAGGTCACACAGCCAGACATCAACAGGAGTCAGTTATGCTAACTCCCATTAGCTTGGTTTTCCTGAATCAATCCCACCCTATCTTGTATTTGGACACAAGAAAGCAGGCTCATTTCTTTTAACGACAGCTCTGTTCTCCGGAGCTGCACTTCAGTAGCTGTGGTACTAGGCTATGACTCTGGAGACAGGAGTGTAATTCCTAGCTCAACTGCTGAGCAGCTATACAACGTAGGGCAAAATGCCCTTTGTCTGTCTGGTCTATTTAGACTACGGGCTCTTTGAGGTAAGAGCAGTCTCTGACTGGATATTTGTGCAGCACCTAATACAATGGAAATCCAGCCTCAGTTTAGTAGTTCTGTAATACAAATTAATAACAATAACTAGACTTGACTGCTTGACAAAAAGCAAATAGTTTGGAAAAAGCTGTCTTAAATCTTTCTATCCCACTTCCCCAGACCAAAAAAAATCTACAAATGTTATTTCTTTTGGCAGCTGAAACCTAATCCTACCTTGGTTAGCATAACAGAGAGAACAGGAAGTGCTGTGAAGGAATTTTTCATTCCCTAGGATGTCTTTGATCCCCCTCCCCTCCCTTTTCCTATCAGGTAATTTTCAAATCTTGATGTTTCCAGTTAGTCTACGTATCTTCTTGTTTTGTCTACTTTGGTCAAGCGTTATTTAACTTCCATTTCATGGATGAAAAACTGGTCTGCGTTTAGACTTTGCTGTTGTGTAAGCTGGAACCTGAGAACTTCAGAATCCCAGAAGGGAATACAGCTAAAATTCACAGCCCTTGCTGGTGGAAACCCAATCATTACTTTGCTTTAACACAGACAAGGTGCATTCATACATCATATAAATGCTAAACAAATCATTTAATCATTTTCTGTTGCAGCCACCACTTTTTGTCACTTAGAGTTAGTGTCTCGGTTCAACTTTCCAGCATATGGAGAAAATCTTTTCTCCATTATACATCTTGATTTATGCTCATCTAAAATGTGAAAAGCTCAAAACAAATTAATGTCTGTTTAATATTTGGGGTTCTGAAGGAATGTGTTGACCCTTATTTCAGTCCCACATGGAATGCAAGACTGCATCTTATGTGGGCAAGCTTTTGACAATAAAACAAGTAATAATTAAAATATGCATGACCCTCAAAGGGCTTAATTACCACACACTGCCGAGTGCTGCCTCATGCTTGTAGCAAAGACAAGTCTGTAGCACTACAAAGCAGGAGATGACAACACACGCAAGATAAAAATGAAAACAAGATCATCTTGGAGTAGATAATACAACATCCCCTTTGCCTGCAGAGGAGTTTTCCCATCACACAAGCTGGAGCTTCAGTAGCATATGCAAAGCACACCACTTGGAACTGGAGCAGCTGCATATGTACTGTCTTTTTTGCTTCAGCTATTCCTGCTTTGAACCAATCACCATTTGCCCTGCCTGATGACTGAAGCATGCTGCATTTCTTTTTAGCCTTGATCTGTTCAGATGGTCCTTCTTTTTTTAGTTACTGTCGTCTTTACTTCAGTTGCCACTGACACTGTCTGCACCTTCAAGTTACCAGTCAAAAATTCCTTAGAAGTTAATAGGAGTGAAGGCAAGAGCCTGCTGTAGAAATTACTCTGACTGCTCAAACAGTTCCATGACTTTCTTACAGCTGGTCAAATACACTCCTCAGTGGCAGTGATGGGGTTAGCTGCAGCAATGATAGAGCATCTGTAAGGCATCTGATAGAAGATGTCATCTGCCATCTACTTCAAGGTAGGCTCAAAAATATCTGTTCCCTAGGAGGGATTTCATTCTTGATTAACAAAATATCTTACAGTCCCACAAATCCATGTATTCCATCCTGTAATAGAATACTTAGTCACGAAGAATGGCCCCCAGCCCACCCCAGCTTATATACTGAGCATGTCATTCTATTGAATGAAATACCCCTTTGGTCAGTTTGGGTTAGCTGGCTGAACTGTCCCCCCCACGTGCTTGGAGCAAAAATGTTGGGAACACAGATGCAGTACCAGAAGCTGAAAAAGTCCTTGGATAGGTACTAACACTCCTTAGCAACAAGTGAAAAACACCAGTGTTATCAGTACTCAGCGCAAAACCAAAACAGAGCCTCATACCAGCTATTGTGAAGAAAATTCTGTCCCGACGAAACACAGCACATATGGCTACCAAGATGGGGTGCAGAGACAACAAATGATTTCAATCAGTATAATTCTACTTCACACAAAAAAAGAAAAAAAAAATACAGTCCAACAGGGAAATTACAATTAACTGAATTTTTACTCACACATACACAAATCTTGCTTTCAGAAGACTGCTGCTGTGATACTCCTCAATGGAATATCAGAAGATGTATCCATAAATCTTTGTACCCAGTCCCATACTACATAAAGCCCCATTATACTTTTTTTCTTCCTAGATCATATACCTAACATTTATTACTAACTACTGTGCATGCTTCCGATTTTCTGGTAGAATGACTGACCGTAATTCTCCTTGGTAATAATGAAGAAACACTGCTTGCACTGGCAAATAATGCATGATAATCGAGTGGTTTTGTCAGTGATTCCCTTCTTTCAAAGCTGTCTATCATTGGAAGTCACTGGAACAGATAGTGACTTGCTTACGTGACTATTACTACTGACTGCAGCACTGTTAAGGCTGAAAGGTGCCAGCGGAACTGAAGGTAGACTCAGGTCTTTTGTATCTCTTTTCTGCCCTCACCTTTTTCTTCTTTACCCAGAGATGGCCAAAACTGCTCCTTCCTTCTCTTCTCAGAAAAGTTACAATAATAGCTACAAAAAGTGACTGAGTAAATATATACATTCTCTGCCCTTTATCGCTTGACCTTGTGAAAATCCAGGAATGGTTTCATTATTATTCCGTGTTATAATAACCTGCACACGGAGGTAGATTCTACGCCATTATTGACTTGACTGGTCCTGAAACAAGGGCATTGCTCAGAGCTCCATTTACAAAATGCATATACCACTGCTCTGCAATCTTGCTTCCAGCTATTTATAATCCCCCAGTGCCTCGGAGCAAACAGCTGGGGAATGAGTTAGGGACTCAATGGCACTCTTCGGACTCAATGGCACTATGCCTTTCTTTTCCATTTTTTCCCTTTTAAAATTGAATTCTTTTCAGCATTAGCAGAATAAGACAGGCAAACAAAGTGTGCACAGAATGAGACAGTACAAAGGCAGTCGATACCACCAACCTGATGGTGTTTGTTTGTCACCGCCTGCAAGTACAGATGCTGTGGAGATGCATGGCCTAAATAGGAGCTTGTGCCTGGGGGGTCAATGTGCACTGACTATGCATCAACCTTTAAGTGTGTGTAATGGGCTGTGCCTGGCAGTGACCCACCTTTTTTTTTAAGCCCTTCTGAGGTGGTGATTGCTGAAGGGACTTACACAAACTGGAAATGCTCTTAACTTTACGCGGGTGACTCTCCTGCATCAGCCTGTGCGAGAGCCAAGGACACATTAGGCTCATTCCTACTTATCTAGCAGAAGGACGGAAGAAGAAATTATAGACTGCGACTTCCATTGTTGCAGGATGTAACAAGATAAGGATGCACTTATCTTGCTGCAAACAGAGGAAATTAAATGGAGATGCTCTCCCGTTTTTTCTTTTTTTTCTTATTAACGAGCTCATTTGAAACCACCTTGGAAAAATTTTCTGCCATTCTCAAACACAGGCCTCTCCTTGGGCTTTCCAGGCTGTGAGGGAAAGGGAGGTGAAGATGTAGCAGTTTGTTATTATTTTTGAGTGAAGTAATAAGCTTGGAAAATATAATCATCTAGTTCCTTCGCTTTGCAGCATGTCTAGTGCACAGTGGCACTCTCCTGCAGGTCCCAGTGTGTCATGAGGGCTTGCACAAACCCTTCTATGTTTTGGGGTCAGCGTTTCTCTCCCTCCAACGGGCAGGTATCTGAGCTGGAGCACAGGGTTGATACAGGAAATCTGGGTGCTCTGGAAGGGGCAGCACTGGAACCTGCTGTGATGGGAACCCTGGCAGACAAGCAAATAAATACAATAAATAACATACCAGGAGAAATGTAGTAGTTCTCAGTGAATGCTTTCTGAAGGGGACCCAGACCCCTAAAGCTAAGTAAGCCCTGGAACAGCATGCCTGTGAGCACAGGCTTTATCAGTGTGCGCTTTTCCACACAGGCTACCGCAGTATCCGTCAGGAACCCCTCAGACTCCCCTGATCTAGGGGTTCATGGCAACGCTGCCTGAAGCCGCATGCCAGGAAGGCTGGCTTTAAATTGCGAGCCCTGCAGCACGGCTGGTGTTGGGCCTGTGGGCTCCCTCTGAGAGGGCAGTGGGGGCCCAGCGGCAGCCCTGGGCGGCCTCTGGTAGCACCCAGGGAAAAGGCAGGGGAAAGAGTTCGCAGGAACAAAGAAGGCAAAGGGTGTGTGAGAGGCAGAGCAGCCCTCAGACAGCCTGACAGGGCTTCAAAGCAAGGCCTGAGGTAGCAGCTGGGAGCCATCTGGGTGCCGTCGTCACCTCCATCAGTGAGAAGGCGGCACGGTTGCCTCCAGCCCGCGTTCAGGGCGATGCAGAGTTCAGGCAGGGGCTGGAAGCGGGGGGCTTTGAGTTATTCAAAGTTTAACTTGTCCTGTGGCAAGAGCCTATACATTAGAGGAGTGAAAACATGAAAGAAGGTGACAGCGTGGCCCTGGCAGGTGCCCAGGCAAGGGCTGCCAGTCTGTGTGCTGAGATTTAGGCCACTGAGTCTCTTCAGACATGACTTTGCTTCTGTACCCAGAGATGGGAGCCACTGTGGGAAGCTCTGGCATCCTAAGGCAAAGCACACTCCTGCTCACATTCTGATAGATTTTCCTTAGGTTTGTTGGAAGTCAAGGAGTGAAGAGGCACAGTGCAAACAGCACACCAGCAGTGACAGAGTGGTTTTTGCAGGGGATGAACCTGTGTAGGAATTACTGACAACTCAGAATACTTGCCATACTCTAATGCCAGAGAACACGGTGGTTTGACCACTTCCCTTCATCCCTTCCCTTCCTTTCCAGCAGGATTTCAGAGAACACAACTGGCTGAAAAAAGAATTTGAGAAGGTCATTGGGAAAAAAAATATGGCATGACTGTACAGATAATAAGACTTAATAGTTTTTCTTTCAAAATTCATCTTTGTGCTTTCTTATGAGTATAGTCTGTTTCGAAGTGACAGTTCATTTAAAAAGAATGAAACAAAAAACTGGAATGACAAACTGTGCTGCATTGTCAGATCTTTTTATGCAACTATTCTAGTAGCCTTAATGAGTTGTAGGCATGTTTTTTCTTGCCTGTCTGCCTTCTGGCTTTCAGAGTGCCAGTATAGGAATTGTTATTTTGAAAAGCAATGCAATAAAATTTTATTAGACAGAACAGGCTGGTTCTGCCCTGGTATGGACCAATTGCAGTGTAGGATGGAGGAAGCGACATGCCAAGCACAATAAGGAGTGAAGCACTGGAATGTGACATCGGTATTTGTCTCCGATTGATTCTTCACCTTGGAGGAAAGCTTTTACTCTGCAGGAAACTCTTTCCTCTTACTCACTGACGACTGGGAAATAATAGAGTTGTTCATCAAACAGTTGTCGTAAAAGACAAAAATAGCTCTGAACCCCTACAACAGCCCCTCGGCAGCCCTAGGAAAGACCTCTTTGCTAATCCTGCTCGCTCCCCTGCCAAGCCCGGACTGTTCTTTGCTCTGCAGTTTCTGGTGCTTTGGTTAAGCTAGTTTCAAATGTTCTGAGAGATGTGGCCTCTATAATTTCTCTTTGCAGACTGTTGCAGCCTAAGAAATAGCAGTTTCAGAAAGTTTTCCCTGCTGTCTAGGGCATTACTTTCCTTGACTTCATCCCATTAGTTGTAACTGTGTAGTTATAGCTGTGTTTCATATACCGCACTAAGCTATCCCTCTCCGATGCTGATGCTGCATGTGGGAAAACAAGGTGTGCAAACTAATAATACTATTCTACTTTTATGAATCAGTGTATCCAGCTCAAAATCATCATTGTTGCTCACTTCTCTGAATGCTGTCCAGTCTGACACTACTTTTGTATGATATTTCCAAGAACTAAGTACCCTCATCTCTTTACAAATAGTCATTGAGATATTTCTGTTTTCTTTCATCTGCATTCTTTTAACTTTTTTTTCTAATTTTTTGGCATATATAGTGCATGGAAAATGCTATATATTAGTAAATTCCTTTTCTGTACAACTTAAAGTTAGACAGAAAAACAGGCCTGAAGTCTGGGGTCAGTTCCAGGTTTCACATGACTGTGGCCAACCGTGGTGTTCACCTACATATAAAAATGCTAATTATATTTACCTACTTTGAAGAGTTAACATTTAGTAGCTACATTCAGTTTTATAAGTATTCAGAAATGCTGTTTACATAATAATCAGATTTTAGCTATGACTGTAATGCGGTCTTGTAAATTGACTGTTATCTAAAGGTTTTGTTTTATTTAAACAAGGCTATAGCACAGCTCAGTAACTTTCCTTGGACTGGCAGGTGGCTAGAGGACAGCACAGCACTGGGGCAGTGCTACCACCTCTTCGCAGGCTGGTCTTCTGCAAGAGTCCGCTTTTTGGTGCCTTTCTCTGTAGTGAATTCCTGGCTCTCTGTGCAAGGAGTTCAGGCAACCAGACCAGGTCAGAAAATTTCAGTAGGTGAGAGCTCATAGAGACATGTTTGTCAGGGATACCTGACAAAGTATGGCTACAGGCCAAGCTTGATACCCACATGTTGCATAAAAGGTAAGTTAGGACTTTTTCAGACCTTTAAGGGGAGGATACAAAACCCCAAATCTATGTCACTGAATGAATGTGCAAGAATTTCTTGCAGAGGCTTGAAGAAGCTGTTTTCTAAACTTAAGATCACTTTAGTCATTGTGTTTCTAATAAAAGTAATTAAAACCAACACAAACCAAAATATTGTCTAAAAGAGCATATTTATAATATATCATTTATAGTAACTGTCACTTTAGTAGAAGTCATGGCTGGCAAACTAGAAAAGTCCTCATTTAAATTTTTCTTTGGAACCAGATGTGTTTGACTTCACAATCAGAATCAAGCTGTTTTTCTTATCAAAACAGAACACACCCACAAGGTCATCAAAGTCAAAGACAAAGAATGAAATGTGGTGGGGAGAACAGTTTTCCTGTGAATTGGAGGAGATTATTCAACTCTGTTATGGGAACGAGCATGACCTGAGTTTCGTCATCGAGACTGAAACAGCTTCTGTACGTCTCGAATGCATATTTCAGAGAGGTATGAGAGAGCTGAAGACTGTTGCCCAGGGATGTCATTTTTGATTAAAGAGTGGGTTAGGCCAAAACCACAGATCCCAAAACCTCTTAAACTTTCCCAAAATGTAACTCCTAATCTGAATTTAACATCTGTCTCTGTAATGAGCTGAACTAAAGCTTGACCTCCAACACCAATGAACTTTGGAAAAGTTCAGTTTCCTGTTTGAAGCTGGGTTTCCTCCCTCCAGATGAGTTATCCCAGGAAATCAAGAATTTGGTACATTGATAAATCCACAAATAATACTTCTAGGTGTTCTATATGCAGGCTATTTGATGCCAAAATGTTATATTCAGCTACCTCCAGATGATCTCTATTTAGTGAATAGACATGTGCGAGACCTCTTACACCTGAAAGAATTAATAGCAGTGGAAACTATTTGAAGAATTGCAGGTGAGGCATTTCATTGTGCCCAGGGGTACTTATGACCTGGTTTTAATAATGAAGACGGTGTTTTCACAAGGTCACTAACAGCATTCAAATCTGTCCCAAGAAATGCAGCTAACAAAGCGTTGGGATGAAGGAAAAACCCAATAGAAACAGTATTACTGTATATGTTGCACCACGGATAAAGTAGTCTGTATCTCCAAATACAAAGATCCAAGGGATGATTAAGGACCACAGGGATGCTACATCCCCAGTAGATACAAAATCCTTCTCTCAGGACAATGAGGTGTTACACAACCACGATGGGAAGGTTCGCCAGAAAAATTCAGGTCTGCTATGCAGTAACGTCTCTGTGACATTACAGATGTTTGAGATGTCACTCAGGGTGCTGACGTCTGGAGCTGGTATTCAGGATGGAGGCAGGCAGGAACGCTGGGCTGCCAAGCATCCTTCCTGTACCTCCAGCAACACACACAGAGCAATGCTCTGCAACCAAGGAAAATGTTTGTTTTAGGAACCAAATATAAGCAAATAAATAAAGTGAGCAATACGAAACAAGCCAGTATGTTCCTATGTTGGCAAACCATTTAATCACTCAACAAAGATTAACTCTACTGTATGCCACAGATGTCTCTAAATGGAAAAACAATGCACACTGTGGCCACTTTGAGACCTGAAATAGCAATTTTTGTGCCACAAATGAACTGTATAAGTACCCTGAGTTGGGCAAATTACTAATTCATTATCCATGAATCAGGGAATAAGCTTTACCAGCTACGTTATTTGCTAGTCTCTAGTTAAACTGGGTAAGAGGTACCGCATCCTAATGGAGCAGGGAAAATGGGAGTGGGGCTCGTTCTGTAGGTAGCTCCAGATGCAGCTGGTGCTGCATGACTGCTTAACGATCATGTCATACCTGTGTTAATGATACACAGTGAATAATCCATAATTGCACAATAAGACACACCAGGCTGTGCATTTCTAGGGGATTATTACACTCCACTGAAATCTGAAGTCACTCAGCCTTTGGCCTCCCAGAACCACCCAAAGCTCTCAATAATCTCCAGGGCTCTGCTCCCTGTTGTGTCTTTCTCAGACAAATGGAAACCACATTTTCACTTCAAACTAATCCCCATTAAACATCACTGAAACCATGCAAACCCTTGAGCTGATTCTAATAAAAAAAGGACATATTTAGAAGCAAATTAGTCTTGTAACTCAGGCGCTGTAATATCATTCTGTGGAAACCACTACTGGACAGCTGTGATTAGCTGCTTTCGAAATGCTTTCCTGGGCCTGAGTGACAACTAACGCATTTCACTCAAACACAGAGATGTTCCAAGCACTCTGCAAGCTGTTTAAGTCTTAACCTATATTGGTGTGGACTTTTCAGCCCTGCGAAATTACACAGCATTACGCTTTTTAGTGAAAGGGAGAGCCAAATCTGTACAAGCAAGCTAGTCCAGAGACGGGAACTCTACCTTGCTCTCCCATGTGCTTGCTAGGTTTTAATTAAGCACCTTAAATGCAAAGTGTGTGCTGTGTTTTATTTAGGATAGTGAGCAAAACGCTGCGAGTAAGAATCTCAGCTTTGGGTTAGTGGAGCCCCATTAAACTATTTCTGCAGGATGACGTATAAAGCCCTTTCAGCTAAATATTTTTCCTGGGCCACTTTCCATGTTGCCTTGATGCTGCCTCAGCAGATGATACCTCATGCTCTGTCAAGTCCGCTATCCAGCCACCAGCAACACTCGCTGGTTCAAAAAGGTGAAACATTTCTGTGGTACACCTTGCCAATATGTTATTGTTCTTCAGGGAAATATATTGCTTCCTGATCCCTGCAGTGAACGTTTTCAGATTAGTGTCTCCAGCTGTGGAGTTTGCTCACATTTGGAACATGGTGTAAGGCTCTTCTTCGTAGCCAAGCATTGTTTTGAACATCACTTGTGAGGGCTGGGTTTTGTTTTGGACTGGTCTTTTTTTGTTGTTGCTTTTGTGAGTTAAGGGCTTTGCATGGAAAATTGCTTTGTGAGATCTCTGTTATGCTCCTATTTGAGCTAATGTGTTGCTTATTTTTAATTCTCCATTCTGTGCTCCAGTCTCAGTGCACTGGTTACATCCAGCGATCATTTAGGATGTGCAAATGTCTTAACAGCCTATTCCAAAGCCTAGTGAGGCTTTCTGTTTTCTTCAATAGGCTTTGATTGGGCTGTAAGTAAATAACCAGGAAATCTCAATTATTTTAACCTTTGTCCTACCTTCTTGCACTATTTTACTTGCATTTGTTACCTCACATCTATATTTAAAGATACAAATTATTCAGATTAAGATTCATGCCTTTAATTTTTTTCTCTTTAGCTTTTACGGATTTTGATTTATTAGTTTAACCACCTTTAATGGCTTAGAATTAGATTTGTTGTGTAAGTGAAAATGCTGCCAGTATTAATATTTGTCCCCAGGTCTTTGCGGAAAACCCATTAATAATGTAGAGAATAAATCTCTCGAGGAGTTGTGTTATATCTTCCCTAGATTTGTGATACAATGCCCTCACACAGACACTGGCTCAGGAGATGGACAGCATGTCCTCCTTATCCCAGCCTCCTGTCTCAGGCTAGAGCAGGACAAGGCTGTGCTTGAGGACGGTCTGCACGCTCCTGACTGAGAAGATAAGAGAACAGTAACCATCTCTGACCCATGGAAGATCTTCTGGAGGCCTTCTGCTGGTGTTCTCTTTGATGTTACACAATCAAGGCTTCATCTGGCCAAGGGTAACCACTTCCATTCCTATCACTTCTGTCTGTTCCTCTGCCCATTCCCTACAGTCCCACTGGTCAGCGATTGCCAGAATGATGCTCGATGTGCCACAAGGGCTTTCTGCTGCACAGGGAGTAGCAATCGAAGGAAAAGGATGAAAGGATGCAGCGTTCAGTCTGACTCACCTGCCCTGTTCACCCAGGAGCACTGGCAGTTCCCCTGCTTTCAGTGGGGCAATGCTTTGTATCTTCTGTCCTACACAGTGTACCTTTCCGCTGATTCAAACACCAGGTTGCATTGTCCCATATATTTTAGCAAACCAGTACCAGATATTTTACAGTGTCTTCATTCATCCTGTAAATAGAAAAATGGATTACAGTGTGTCATGTTACCTTCCAACTATGCTTGGCCTTCCCTGGGGCAAAGAAGAGTACTTTTATTCTTTTAGGCAACCCTCTCTGGAAAAAAAAAAATTCCATCTCCAAAAAGTCTGTGAGGGTCAAAGTCTTTGCTTTGCAGCGGATAAATTCAGATCATACTCAGTGTTATACCCTGCAGCTACACGGAGGCCAGTTACTTGGTGTTTAATGGCTTTTATTATGGTCTTAGTTGGCTTGAACAGGAATAGTTAGCAAATAATAGTTAAAATTCAAACAGCCATTAAAGTCTGGTCCTGACAAGATGCAACTACTCTGTTACTAATGGACTTTCCCCCACAAGGACGCATTTGTTAAAGGAAAATGTTTGAAATATTTGGCCAGTTGACAGTGGAAAAAAGGAGAGAGCAAATTCTAAAGTTCTTAGGGAGCTGTGGTGGCAGTATGCAGTTTGCACACATCAGCAAGATCCACTGATCAAGAGAGGCAGCACTGTCCTTAGGAAAGTTTTCCACGAGTTGTCTTTATTTAAACAGACTTGGGCTCACACATCCCCATTAGCTTGGTGGTGAACGCTCAGAGGAAAAGCTACTTCAAGACCCAGAAGTAATGTTTGACCTGACAATTAGCAAAATAAAATCTCTAGTTGCCATTGAAGAAACTGTTGAAGCAGTTGCTGTTGGAGGAGTTCAGCACTGCTCTGGTACAACTGTAGTATTTGGTATTATCTGTGTTAGGAGGAGAAATCAAGTCAGAAAGATTCAGGGGCTTAAAAGTTCAGGTTCTGCAAGATAATGTGTAGAGCTGTATGTGATGTAGCAAACATCATACCCAGCACCTGGGACAAGAATTGCCAGGTTTACATCAATTTCAAGAAGGCAGAAGCACCTGCACAAATTGCAAAATATAGGTAAAGATACTTTGGTTTCAGTGCTTCCTTCAGGAACACTTAAAGCTTTAAACAGGTGGATATTTTGCATCAAAACACTGATTCTTGGTTTGGCCCTGGATTTACTCCATGTTGCTCTGTGTAAACGTTTGGTATACAAACTTGCCTGAATGGATTGGCACATGGAGTCCTCCCATTGATGTGAAAAGGGTTTCATTCATAAGTATGCCTCACCTAAAATGCCAGTACAAAGACATATCCCAGAGGTGATAAGAATTTTCCATCTGACCCACCCAGCCACTCAGAAGATCTTTCCAGCTGTTCAGAAAAGTTCATTGAGTTAAGTGCAGAAAGGGCTGCAGGCAGTTGGAGTGAAAGATGTGTTAGGTACTACATCACTTTGTTCAGATCAGCGCAAATAATATGAGCAACTTCTTTTAAAACCGCGGTTACAAAAGAGTGTGGGGGAAAAAAGCCAAAAAAAACCCCAACCGAACAAACCAAACAACAAAAAACCAACCTAAGAATAATTACACTTTATTTTGTTTCTAATTAGATGCAGGTGCTAGAAACCACTCCAGAGCTACTCTTTACATGGTATTTGCAAGCTCTCTCTACCAAATGGGACCTTGGAGTGGCAAGCAGAAACCTATTAAACCCCTTGACTCTCCGCTGTCTCTATAGCAAATGTACTCTCAATGCCTCTGATTTGCTGATATCTTTTAGTGAAGGGGTTTTTACTTGCACTTCCAGTTCATCTCTCCAGATCCATGAGTTTGGATTTTTTTCCTGCCATACCATACCATACCATACCATTTCTGGTTTAACGTCTCAGCAGCTGCCTGTAGAGAACATGAAGATGCTGTGAGCTGTTTCAGCACAGTGGTACTCGGTACAAAATGCTTCAGTCTCTCTTGTGCATGTTAGAGCTCTCAAATGTGCCATGTGTCTGCAAACACTGATCTAAACGTGTCACTAATAAGCTACTCTTTCCCATTTTACCCCAAGCCTTAGAGCTGAAGCTAAGGTCTCTCCTCCCTTTTCTCCTACCAGCAAACAAGCTGAATGCTTCCTTTCAACATGAGAACCTGTTAAGCACCTGGTTTGCACTTGAGAATATTGGTCCCTACGTTTTGGCCAAGTTGAATGTGATTTAAAGCTCATTAGGCAACTTAGTATCAATATAAATGGGAACAGGTCTTCCTGGACTTCAAATAACAGCAGTCACTTGCCTATTTCTTCCTTTCTATTTCTTTATAGATTTTTTTTTCACTAAGCACTGATCAATCCAAAGACATTGTGCATACACTTAACTGTTTAACAAGATATTTGTAAAGAAAGTTCTGGTTCCCTGAGCCAAGGCCACTTTTTCCCTCTGTATTCTGTACCGTGCTTACCCATATTGCATTCATGTAAGTGATGAATGATAATAAAAACATCTGGTGTGGCTTTAAGCGTTTTGTTTAACGTCAGCTGAAGGAATACAGATAAAATTCAACCATGAAAGACCACACTCATGCTTTGTGTTTCTCCTCCCAAGATCACTTATAACTTCCCCCTGATGAAATGTACATTAAAAAGAGGGAGAAACCTTCATTCTCACCTATAAAAGTTGCAGCTGTTTTCCTGTTTTTATAGAAAGCAGCAGGCAGATTTACTATAAAAGAGTAAATACTCTACAGCAAAGTACCGTTCACCTTGAGGGATGATGTCAGAACCATAAATAACACTGCGGGAATACAGATACGTCCTTAAAGGCCCATTAAGAATGATGTGAAAAGGAAGTGAAAAATAGGCAAGCAAGTGGGCTATGCACAGCATGCACATGCTAAACATCGCTCTAATTTGGGTTTGGTCTCAAGTGCAGGAATGGATGAAACATCGACAGCACAAAGAAACATAATAATCATAATGAAGTTGGATATGCACTCTTTCAGAGACAATTAAACAGAATAACGGGCACTGAATGCATGCACAGTTTGGGGGGATGGAGGAAAAAGGCTGGTGGTCCTGAGACACGTGATCTGTGTGGCCATGCTCGCTCTGTGAGTGTTTCTATTCAAAGTGACTTAGAAAGACTTGTTGAAAAACATAACTCTTTTAATATTTGTTTTCCTTTCATTTTTAATAAGGGAGCATGAGATCCAAGGAGCTGCACTAGTACCAGCTATCAAGGAGCATGCAAGGTGCAGTTTTTAAAAACAGTAAGCAGACTAAATGAAGCCGAAATTTGGAACAGAATCAGATCATTCTACTAATTGTTATCCCCTTTTTCTCTTCAAAATCTTCAAATTTTTGGAAGAACTCAATAGGCTTCTAAAAGCAGTTTCGTTACTGAGAATGACTCTGGAAAAGCAGCACAAGTATTTAGCGACAAAAATCAAGAAAGTTACTGTGTTACCAATATTATTCTCAGCACAACTAACACAGAGCCTCACACTAGCTACCGTGAAGAAAATTAACTCTGTCCCAACTAAAATTAGCCCAGATGCAAAATGATTTTCAGCTACCTAATCATATAAAAGTTAATCATAAATTATTCTATAAATACTAGAAAAAAGAAGAAAAGGAAATAACATGGTTTCTTCTTTCTAAGTCAGTTGTGCATCCTTACTCTTTCCAATGAAGCATTTCAAAGGTTTCAATAGTTAAAGAACTAACACTGCATCCCCTTTTAGTGCCAGTTTCATGTTTGATGCTCCATTCCACCAAATAAAAAGAAATATGCAGAATTTCAAAGAAATTATTGTAGTTAAAAAAAAAGTCATAGCCTTTCAGATTGAAAAAGTAACGTACAGTAACACTTTCCTGCCTGTGAATGCCTCCTCTGATATATTCTAGGGCTGGATTCATCTTTTTCCTCTTTGCGTAACCACATCTTCCTCTTTCCCTGTTTTTCTGTATGTTACATTCTGAATATGTAGCAAAAAGCCTTGCCCTTACCATTTGGGTGCTTTGACACTACACGTTACTAAATTTCCATCTCACGGCCATTACTCAGTTCCTGGGGACTGCGTGGGTCTTCCCTTTTGGTATTTCCCTCCTCCAGCATCCACATTTCAACCCCAACATTTTAACATGCCCCAGATCACTGATGAAAATTTTAAAATCAGATTCGTTTGAAGACTGATCCCACGGAGCCTCGTAGCTGCATTCCTGACTCACATGTCACCCTTTGAACAAAACACCCTCTCATTCCATCTCTTAAACCAGTCTTGACCTTCTTTAGTTTAATGAATATGTGTGGCAGTTCAGGTAGATTTGCATCCACAGTCTGGAGAAGATCAGTAAACAGGTAACAGTAAACAGGTTAACAGTTAACAAGAGCAATCGACCTTGGGAAAACCTCTGCTGATTCTTATCCCCTCCTGTTCCCACTGAAGCCAGGGCCTGGCAGTGTAACATGCCAACGGAGTATGCTGTGTGCTGCATGTGCCTTAGGGAAGAAATAAAAGATCCTTTTTAACATTCCTAGGTGCAGATTCTCTATCAGAGAAGAAGGAGGTGCTCACAAAACGAGACCTCCTTTTCCTCCCTCTGTCCCACCAGTGGCACCACCCAAGATGGCTGAAGCTGCTCTGCCTACCGTCTTCCTTCAGAGCCGGCCTGCATCGCCTCTGGTGTCTGCAGCTCTGGGTTGCTTAGAGAAGTACAAAAGGGAAAGCAGCAGGGAAGGGAGAGGGTAAAAAGCTGCGTTCTGTTCCTCAAAACCAGCAACGTAGTCAGAGGAGGTAAGTTCTCTGAACATGGCTTCCAAATGGCATCATCAGTTCATTCTTGTGGTTTTAGCTTGAAAACGCTTGCCATTGCAGTCTGAGCAGAACAGCTGTCTACCAAATGCTCCAAATGCCTCAAATTAGCTACCCAAGAGCACCCATCAGAAGGGAACAGTTCTGCTGGCACTCGAGGACATCAAGCTTTTATGACATGTCATTCTTTGCTCTGTCCTCATTCAACCTTGCATTGTTTCCCAGGCAGGGCACATCTTCTGAATTAGAGCGAGATTCGTTATTGGGAAAATATGGAGACTCTAGTAATTGTACTAGCTTGTGTAACCTTGGCTCGAGTTGGATCCCACTCTTTTAACACCAACGGTGACATAGTTTTCCTCTAAGACAATGGAAAGAGAAGTGTCAGGGTGGAAAGAAGAGGGATCTTCAGTGCTGATTTGACACTTTTTGTTGTATAGTTGATACAAACTTCTTAGTGAGGGGAATGAAAGGAAAACTACATCCCAAAGTTTTCTGTAACCATAGCTTTGAAGGTACCAGTGCAGAAATTGGCTCCAGGTTTCCCATGACAGCTAAGTTTCTGGTTAATGACAAGTGTGTTCAGAACTGGCTCTTTCCTTCCTTATCAGGGTCCCATGGCAGTAGTTGTGAGCCAAGAAGATACTCAGGTAATCACAGTACATACAGCAAACTGGGTTATCAGCCAAAAGCACCAACATACTGCTAATTTCCAGAAGTGTGTTACCATGGAAATGTGTCCTTTGCATGCTAGGCAGCATGTTCCTCAGAAGACTGAAACGAAGGGGAGCGTGTGCCTATGTTAAGGTGTTGGCATCAGAAGCACAGTCAGGATGGCATGCAAAGAAAAGCTAGAAAGTTGTTTAGTGCTATTATTTCTTAAGCATGCTCCTTTCCAGCAGACATCCCACAAGTCTGGAAGTCTTTGCCCTGCTCTCACCTTCTGATATACCCCAGTGCAGTTTCTGCTGTAACACTGGGCTCAGCAGGGAGTTCTGCTCCTACAGAACGATTCCTGTTTCCCAAGGTGAACCCTACCAGCACCTTAAAAAAAAAGCTATGCAATGGAGATTTTTTTTCAAGTATAAATTAATTAATGGTCAGCTCAAGCCACGTGTGATACGATGATTTTGAGCTAGCTTAAAAAAATCTACCAGTATGCTATTTAAAGAGTCTCGTTACGTACACATCATTTTCTTCATCCACTAAATTTGTGACGACAATGATTTCATTTCCTTCTGTTTTTGTACAAGGCATAAGATGAGTCCTTATTCATCACAGCAGTTCATAGGCACTAGATAATAATAATAGCAGGTGTTATTCATGTCTCATATTAATGAGTTTCATTAGTTGCTTTGTTTTCTAAAAGCTTCCTTTTCTTGTTTCTGAATTTTGCTGCTATAAAGTTTGTGGGAGACTTAATATTATCTCTTATGGTGCATAGGAACTAACTTTTGCACATTCAACACTTCCAGTCTCTCTGTCTTCACTGCCAAAAGTTTTGCATTGATTCAAAATAGACAAAGACTATATATTAGAAAGGTCTGTAATTCAAATTCATTTTTCTTTGTGGAATAACTGCAAAACATTTATTTGCAAATGCAGATCCAGTGCCCAACTTGTTGTTTGTTCACAGCTTCTTCAGAATATAAAGCCATTGTGACCCGCTGATCTGATGATCTGCAAAACATCGACGAGGGGAGTTTGCCCAGTAATTTGTGTATTAAGTTAGTAACTTATGTTTGAGCTGCACATCTTCAGAAATACAGGAAATATTCATTTTCCTTCAGATATCCAGGAAATACTGGATTTAAATATATATTAATTTCTAATTTATTTGACACTTCACAAATATTTGTACAGGCAAGTGTTCACTGTACAAGTGCTAAAAATTATAATTCTTAAGATCCTCAGTTGTAACAAATATTTCCAGTTTTTCTGCCATCTGATCAGGGCTTTGGTGACCCCAGAGGTAAGCTGGTGATGTAATGAATGACTTCATGCACTTTAAAATTGAGCTGGTTGCAGCTGAATCTAAAAACTTTTTAAGTAAAGCATTTGTAGAATAGAGCGTTTCTTAGTGTGGAATACAAACAGCACTTTGCCTTTCATCAGAGAGCTTTTTAAAAAAGGTGTCTGTCACTTAATGTCTCAGAAATGATTAAAAAGGGGAAAACAACAGCCTTGACTACATCCATGACCCACTGGCCAAGTGGAATTAAAAACCTGTGTCTCCTTGCCGTCAGGTCCTGTGGTCTATGAGTTAGGCAGTGCTACCTGCCCAACATTATGTCATGGTTGTGCCTACAAGGCATGCTCCCTCTCCTCACCACTGTACAGCCTGCAATGAAGGATGAGTTAGCAAGACAGAGGAGGATAAATGCTGCTACGCCTGCAAAAAAGTCCCTGCTGTTGGTTGCTAAAGGCAGTTATCAGTGCAGCAGGGTGATGCACTGGGTTAGTAGCTGCGTTCCCATAACAAATTTCTGCTAGAAATAAATGTACCTACCCGTGGTTTAGTGCTGGTAGGTAGTGCTGGTAATCAACGGGTTTGTGTACATATTTACTTCTGTTCTTGGTCCGTTCTCCAAGGTGATTCGAGTAGATAAGTATCATTTATTTTTCCCCTCAGCAGTATATGCCTTGGCTGCCCTACAAGCTCCTTGAGCTCAGCAGCATTCAGACAAGTTCAAGACCCATGCTGTGTCTCCAAGCGAGACCTGCCCACAGGGTCCCTGGGGGTGGCAGCTGTCCCCAGGCTGGCTGTGAGTGCGAGCACTTCCAGCACAGCCATCTGAGCTTCCCTTGCTCATCGTCCTCATCCTACACAGCCTTCTCCCTGGCCTGATCCACTGTTCCTCTCTGCCAGGATTTTAATAGTAAGGTGACTCTGTGTGAAGCATCATTGTAAAGGGCAACTGGGGATTATGTTTTGTCCCTAACACGATTTAACATCCTATGCCACCTTCCTGTCCCTGTTGATGTGCTTCTATTTTCCTCTCTTAGCCTAAATCATGCTTTGAGTTTCATTCTCAAACGATGGGTCTCCGTTTATCCAGATCAGCGTAGACTAAGCAGGATTATAAAACCAGATTTATTCAGGGCCATAATTCTGTAGTTGCAAGGAGCACTCTCCAGTGGCTGTGAGGTGCTTAATCTTTTAGATTAACTAGAAAGATCTATGGCTTTAAACTGCTGTTTTGCGTCATGTCCTGAAAGCCGCTTTATGAACTGGTTGGGAAACATTATAACAGTGATTAAAAATTTGTCTCTGAACATGGATTCTGCACAAAAACTAGGAGGTGAAAGCATCAGTTCTTGGCAGTTTAACTCACCTTTGTCCACCCCTATAGTCAGATTTACATGTATGATGTGGACAACAGCACCTTCATGAATGATGGAGTATTTCCTGAAGACATGGAAAAAGAAAAACCCCAGAACGTGCAGTAGTAGTTCAGGGAATGCTCTTCTCTTGTCACTGCTCAGCTTACTCTTTAGCCCAGCATTCATGCTGTGATGAAACACACTCTTTAGAGCCAAGGGGAAAATTAGAAAGTAATTGAATAAACCAGGTATGCGCCATCAGCAAGAGCTTCACTACAGGCCAGGTCTTGGCTGCAGAACATCTTTTCATTTCTCCCTCTGCTAACCTGTAGGATGCATATCCTTCCTCCTTCCAGCTTTTCCCATCTTGCAGTGGTCACGCAATCCACCCCTGATTGAAACATGCCATGTCATGACGACGGATGTGGATGTGATTTAGCTCTGCAAGGGTAACTGGTTCACAGAGCCCGCGTGGCAATTGCAAGTTGTGCGGGACAACCTGTGCGCATCATGTTTGGTGCCTGGATGGCCTTGCCACCTCTAAACACAGTCCCTTCACCCTACAGACTGTGTATGGCTGTTGGGAAAGAGGTAACAAGGCATTTTCTCTGTCTGATGTTTTCTTGCCTGGGACTCCCGATTTTGATGAATTATTAAGGTCACTCACAAGTGCCTGGGACTTTTTATTGCCTGTGTAGCAACTGAGATCATCAGGACAGCTATGAAAACTCTGTCCAGGTAGAAATAGTCTGCAAGTGCTTTTCCTGGTGATAATTTTCTAAAAAAGGAAACAACCAAGAGAAAAACAGTTCCATAAATTTGTTTATAGAACATTCAGTGACCATGAATCATGCTATAAATATACCAGGCTATAGGTTTCAGGGTTTCTTTACCGGATTGGTACAGTGGCTCGTAACAGACCTTGGTAACAGTAGCTTCATGAAGGTTGCGATAAACTGTTTTTATCCCTTATCTCTCTTTTTACTCCTTCCTTCCAGTTACACCAGGTTTTTACCCATAATGTTTATTCCTCACCTCATGGAAAATTTTTGACTGAGGAAAAAGAATCACGTCTGTTGAAAAACCAAAAATGTCCAGCCAAAACCAACGTTTTCATTGTTTGGCTGAAAGTGAGAGGTTTGCCATTTTAAGCTTAAAGTTTTCAGTTTGGGGCCAAAATAGTTTTGCCTTTTGCCCAAAGTCTCCAATAAAAATTCCCAATTTTTCAGAGAGACAGACACTTGTTTTTACATCAACAAAAAAAAACCCTTAAAAACCTGATGGCTCACCAAAAATGGTTCAGACAAAACCAGTTCTACAGAAAAGTCCTTTTACTTTAAGTGAATATTAAATAGCAAATGAAACATGTTTCACTTTGCCTCCCTGTTACATGAACATGGCAGAGCTGAAGTAGAACGCTTGCCAAAGAGATTCATGATTGGAAGAGAAATGACGCCATGCGTTTTCAATGTTTGATGACAACCGAGGCAGTCCCTGCTTCTCCTCTGCATGGCAAATCGCAGCCTGTGCACAGTTCAGAATTCATGAGGAGACAGAGCCTGGAGCTGTTGTGGTTGTTGAAGCACCAGAGCTTTTACAATGACGGTAACAACCCTCATTTCTGGTAATGAAGTTGTGTGTGGACTCCGAAAATGCTAGACCCTGCGTATAGACATGGATTTACATTGCATTAGGGGGTGGGATTTTGCTTGTTGCCATTCCTGAAGTGACTCTTTAGCCACAATAAAGAATTAAATCCGTTAAAGCTGTTTTATTTCTGACACTATATCAAGAATTCATATAAGAAGTGAGGAGAGGAAGTCATTTGCAATTCACAACACCACATGTTAGTGGGCCCACAGGAAGCTATACTGTATATCCAGGTGCACCATTGACTATTGGCTTTCTGCATACAGCCAGCATGCATTTTTGGTTCCGAGGATTTTCCATTTTGTGGTAGGGCTTTAGTAATATCTAAAAGCCTGTGTGAGTGCTTTTAAATGGGGAGGTGAAGACAGGAGCCGCAAAGGAGAATTACACTCTTGTCATCTTGTGGGTACCTTGGCGCAGAACTCCAGGCTCGGCAAATGCCAGCAACACCAGTTGGAGTAGTACTGGCCTAGGAAGAAGGGATAACAAGAAGCACGCATTGTAAATATAAAGACATTCTAGAGGTTGGGCAGTCAACAAGTGATGATTAATAAATGCTTCAATAAACCAGGCTATTATTTGATACAAGGGGAAATATTTCCAAATACCTTCAAAATGGTCTTCTTTTTCCCCTGCATGTTTGCAAGCACTTTTCTTGTTTAGCTGCTTCTAATAATTGCCACTGCTGTGACTTCCGTGGGTCAACCTGTAGCTGACAGAATGCCACACAAGACACTGGAAATCACCATGACATACCAAATGTCTGTGAAAGCTTTGCTGCTCCTCTGAGATGGGGGGAACATACTGATATTTTTTAATCCATGTCAATGAGATATAGGTGGTGAAGACCAAGCCAAGGAGTAATTATCCACCCTGGGAAGGCTGCAAAAGGAGCCTAACCCCAGTTCTACATAGAATGCCCGATGCCTTGATGGGAATTGGGTGGACCATGACAGGGCTCTAAATGTGGCATTTTTGAATGCCAAGAGATGGCCCATTAATTGCCTAGTTTAGGAGTGAATGTACTTTTTTTGTTTGTCCTTCTGAAATTCAGACACATTTCAGCGAAACTTCTGTCAGGAAATTATAACATGGAAAATTGGCATTTTCTGATGATTTCCATAGAGCTATTTCCAACTAGATAGACATCCTTACAACAGTAGACCAAAAAATGACAAAGTATTGATTTTCTTCAGAAGAGAGACCTCTGTTACCCTCCACAGAAGTAAGGCCAGCATCGTGGCGGTTGTTCGGTTGTAATTTGCGCATGTTTCCACAGTATCAAACACCATGCTATTATGCTTGGCTAAGACTGGAGGTGAACAGTTCATCGGAGAAGGGGATCAGTACACATCAACAAGAGAACTGACAGAGTGATATATGAGTCACTCTGAAGTAACACTATAAAATATACTGACACAAGCATTGGAGTAACTGTAAAGCTTTTACATTGATCTTCAGGCATTTCTATGTCCTGAGCTGAACTTCTTTAGGAATAATACTGACTTCAATTAGACTGCAGGTTTAGTGTTTTGACTGGGGGTTTTTAAGATCAGCTTAACGATTCCTTTACTATCATACTAACATGTTTTCCAAGTTGCCTGTGAATTAATCTCTTAATGGTTATCAAATCAGTTCAATTTGAAGAAACATCATCACTGGGACCAGACAAAAGAACGGAAAGAAATAATGATAAATAATTGCTCACTGGTATGAACAGTGGTTTGAGCACATCAGTTTCAGGTATCTTTGCTAGGCACTGTGGCATAGGAGAGCTTTAAGACAGGACTTTTTTTCCCCCCAGAAAAATCGGTTTAGACATTGGTAGATCTGGGGTAATATTTTTCTTTTATCCCTCTGTTCTTTTTCATGCCATGTGTTTCTCAATGAAGTAATTTTATCCCTGCATTCGCATATTAAGAAAAGAAAAAAAATTAAATATGTGGGTTCTCATTTGTAGCAAGTTATGGTTTCCTACATGAGTTTTCCATGGAATTTGTTTTGGAAAAAATGTAGAGTGCACCAAAATGGGATAATGATGGGGTTTTGTGTTTATCAAAGCCCTGTTTCCCCCGTCATCAAGCTGCTAACGTCCCACTGACTACTGGACGAGAGGGTGCTGCACAAGCCAAAATGTGAAGCACAACTGACCTCTTGTAAAGGTTGTGCTTTGCAGAAACCAGTATGGAATCCTGGAGTGTCACGAGGATCTGTGTCTTTCTGCTTCTAGCATTAATTTCAGATGAAGAAGATAAGTATGTTTATGAGCATACAACAGTGAAGATTCAATAATGGATTAAAAGTCATATAGATTCCATGAAAAACTGAAAGACAGCCCCATTTCTACTATCTAAATACCTCTAAGTTAAGCAAACTAGTGGCTTAGTGTTTCTGTATTGCACAAGTGAGTGACCCATTCCTACCGAGTGCTTTGGAGTAAGGGTGAGGTTCATTTTCAGTAGGACTTTTCTGTAACTCTTTGAAATCACACTCTTTCAGTCAGAGTTTTGGCCATCTTAAATCATCTTAAATGTAGCATTTTAAACATCCAGGGTTTACCAGGGCTGTTTGATCCTGAAAAACTCCTTGAAAACTCTGTGTATTATCTGCATGCTTCAGGGTAATGTAATCATGAGGTTAGTCATAAAAGTAACCTTGTCTCTCACCCATGTTGGATTATTTCCCTTCTCTTCTGTTTTACCTTTCTATCGTGTTTCAAACCCTAAACTTTGTGCAAGTATGTTCTTTACACACTTTTGTCTTTAAAACTGAGAGGATTTCACAGTCAGGAAGGGCTTTTTTTTTTTTTTTTTTTCCTTTCTTGACCCCCCAGGAGAAAAATTGGGTGTTTTATGTTTTTCCCATCTTACTGTGGGTGAAACCTTTAAGTGGTATAAATCAACATAGTTCCACTGAGGTAGAAAGGCTCTACTTCCACTTAGAACAGTGGAGAAAATCACCTATTGAATTTAGTGTTTTTCACCAATTATAATAACTTATAAGCATTTCCTATTCTCTTTTATTTCATGGATAAAAACGGGTTTTATGTGTATAACTCCTAGGGTGATAATAGCAGGGAGTAGTTTTACTGCACACATATAACTTTTCCTTAGGCCAAGAAAAGCAGCCACAGCGTTTCATCTTCTCCCAGCAAAAATTAAGCAGGATTAAAAAAAAAATAAATCTAATTGATGGGGACAGAAAGTGGTGGGGGAAGAGAAGCTGAAGTATGCAAATTAACAACATGAAGTATACAAAAATCACTCTAACTAGTTTGTCCTCTATTTAAAATGTTTTTGAACTCTCTCAAATTAAACTTTCAATTAAATGATCATATTCTCAGTCTTTTTTTTTTTCCCCTACAGCTACATGGAACAAAAATCAAAGGATGAAAAATAGAAACATGAATATTTAATCTGCGTGTTACTCCTGCTGACTTTTCAAAGTGCAGTTTCCTAGCTGCCTGACTGCAGGGTAGAACAACAGCAAAGTCATGCACGAGAGCATCCTTATCCAGGAAAGCTCATAATCTTTACACAAATCCTGTGAATGGGGGATTGTATACATTTGCAGAGGATCTGTCCTGAAAATGGGCCTTAATCTGGAAAAGAGAGGAGGACAGGAGGAAGTTTTGGGTGAAAGACCGACCAGAAAGTCTCACACTTTGGAGTAGCACGCCCAGACATCTGAAGTACTTTGCAGGTTTCAGGCTGTGAAAGTATAAATTTAAGTTTATGTGTTTTTCATAGATGTGGTTCAGAAGGAAAATGAAGGTAATTCTGTGCTGACTTGTCTTTGACGTGCCTGGGCTTGTCCTTCATGAGGATGTGCCCCACAGTCTTTTTAAGGGCTGACCACTGTTTTCCAATGAATGCCAACAGTGCTGACAGCTGCAAAGAAAAAGATGCAAAGAACCAAACGTGTCTGTTTTGAAATGTAACCTGGATGTTTTAGAGACCCGAGAGCCACATGCAGTTTCGTCTACTACAGGTTTTATGAACAATAACTGGAGCATCTGAATGCAATTACTCTCTTACTCCTTCCCTTACGCTTAGTTCTCCACACTGCAGCCAAGGCAGTTATTAAACAGCATTATAGAAAATTACAGTTAGTTCCAGGTAAAATTACCAACATCACCCAACTTCAACCTGATATTGAAGAGTTTGGGGGAATGGATGCTGGGTTGAGTCTGGAAGATCTTGAAAGTCTTGGAAGGGGAAGTAGGCCGAAGGAGGGGACTAAACAACAGCATCAATGTGCACAGAGGATAAGGCTGCAGGAGCTGAGCTGTTGGTGGGCGTGCGTAATGTTAACTGTGTGATGGTACTGAAAGAATACAGGGACCATATGAAAGGAGAAAAGGTCCTGCATATACAGTGAACAAAAGCTGACAGCACCAATGTGAGATAAATTTATCGTTGAGGTGAATGTATATAAGCCTATCTTTAATCCCTTCTAAGGAACTCAAGAAAGCTGAAAATCTCATTATAAATACTGACAGCATTAAGCCTTTTGGTGTTGTATCTGTTGCACTTAAATGTGAAAATTTAGTGAGGTGTCGATTAAAGAAACGCTGTTCAAAAATGAAGATATGCCAGTATTTTGATCATGCTTTCTGATGGATATACTGTTCATGGCAGGTGTTTCAAGCTCTGACAGAGGATGGGTGATAGTGTTTCAGCTCTTACCGTGCCATTTTTAATGTTAAATGAAATATGTGCTGGACTGGCAAGGTGCGTGAGTGGAGCATTATTGGCTCCTGTGAAAGCACTGGGATTTGTTGATCCTAATCAATGGCACCAGTAAGCTGTCATGGTGTACGACACTGCCTGATTGCCTCTGATAACATCTTCTCCTAAAAGTGCTGCGTGAGTCTGCTGAAGACCACAACTGACCATGTGGACATGCATAAGGCTATACACATATCTGTGAGGCAGATACACATGTACATACAGATAGGATTTTTTTTAGGTTGTCTGTTCAAAAGAAAGTAAACTCGATGGTTTACATAAGCATGCTTCTTCCTGAAAGGCTGAGCTATTTTAACAGTGCATTCCACCAAAATGAATAATATTTGGCTTTTGGAGGCAGATTTTTCTGTGGTTACAATGTCTTTTGCACATCATAAAAGTCCAACCCCATCCTCTTGCTTTTCTTTCATTAAAAAGAACAACAACTAACCTTTAAAAATACCGTATTTGTCATACGCTGGTGTGATTTATGTGTCTACCTTCGGAGTAAACATACTCATTGAGGAAAAAATCCAGCATATTACACTGCAGAAATGAAGTCTTTGGGTGAGAAGTGGATCATGGCAGATGGTGCTGCTGAGGACGTGGTCTCCTTAGCGCTGACTTTGCAAAGGGGTCACTGCTAGGCTGGAAGTCGAGGTGGGTTTTGAGTCCAAGCTTTGGACTGGAAAACCTGCAGCTTGCAGGTGATCTGTGTGTATAACAGTGAGCTGAGACAACAGCGAAGCGCTCCTGCCTTCACGTGAGAATGTCATGGTCATGTCCTCTTTCCAGGATGGGTAAAACCAGACTCCTAATTCCCAAATCCTCCCACATTTTGCAGTGTGGATGACATTAGCAATTTGTGGCTTCAGCTTACCTCCAATTATAGTGTCACTGGTCATCAGCACCTTCAGTTCGTTAACCAGACTCTGTTCTGTGTTATATACCACCATGAATCATGCGTTCATCCTGCAAAATTTAAAAACAAAAACAAACAAGCAAGCAGTGCTAGAAGAATTTGGCAAAGCATAAATAAATTTATCCCTTGACTTAACAATGAAAATTTTCAGCTGCTGCAGATCTGTCTAATTCTCTTTAAGACCCCAGAGGTATCCCTCTTTACACCAGCAAATTGAGCAGGAGTTCTTGCTAGAAGGGGAAAACTATTTGAGGAAGGAGTGAACAGCACTGCATCGTTCCAACTGTTCAAAATTTGTTTTGCCAAAGCAACAGGAGAAAGCTGTTAAAAAAAGATTTTAATTGTAAGTCATTTCGGCTTTCCCTGTAAGAAAACAAGGAAGAAGCAAACACAATGGCTAAAGAACATGAAAAGATCCCAAAGGTTAAGAATGCTCCAAGAAAAATATGTTCTCAGTCTGAAACAGTGAGCAATGGAAACATTATTTGCACTACTTTCAGTGCTGTTGTTGGTTGCAAGAGGCAGCAAAGCCCCTGTGATTTCCAAGGTCTGGATTTCCTTGGGAAGGGGGCAGGAGGAGAGAAACATCGGAGGCTGAGCCTTTCTGCCTCCTTTCCCAGAGAGCTCAGACAGTGCATTCGGCTCTGCTGTTCTCCCACCGCAAAGGATATCTTTGCATAGCTCATTTGCAGGGTGAATGAGAAGGCTCAAGTGGCAAATTGGATATTGATAACTTCCAGAAGACTTTTTGGGACTGCTGTGTTATTCCACTCGTCTGAAAAATCGACAAACATTTGCAGCAAAAAAGTTCCCTTTCTGGCAAAAAAGTATGGCTCCAAATGAATTAACTTTCAAAACTGATATTTAAGGAAGTTTTATTAGTCTGATGTCTCTCCAAGTCTCGCCAGAGCCATCAGGTGGAAAAGCTGTAGGCTCAGTTATAATAAAAGAGACATTACTTACAATTGTTTCCTCTCGGCATTATCATGTAAGGGTAAAGACAAGCGGAAAAGCACTTTTTGGTGCTCCAATCCATCTCCCTTAGATTGCTCTGTATTTTGAGCTCCTAATGATGAACTGAACAGGAAGGGGTTTGGGCGCTGTGTAGGAGCTTGTGGAAGTGCCCCTGGGGATCTCCATGGTGTGGAGCACAGCGGCCCTGTACCTGTGTGAGAGGACAGCACAGGCACAATGCAGTCACATCCCACCACCGTTGCTGAGCACATCTTCACTCTCCCGTACTGCCTCTGGAATATTGTAATTCTTAACAGGAGAGAGAGAAGAGTGCCTCTTCTTGTTTTGCTTCTCTTTATTTTGGTGTTGGTTTGTCTTTGTGTAATGTTTTTATTAATTAAGGATGAGATATTTTTGTTGTTGAAAAGGAGGCAAGGATCCAAGCTTGGACTTTCACATCAATATTTTCAGAACAGCTTACATGGGAGAACGTAAACAAAGGTTATCGTGATTAGCACATGATTTTGCTTAGGCAGTGTATCAGTTAAATTAGCCTCGAAATTTGAATGTTTCAGCTGCTGGTGTTTTCCATATTAAAAATAAAATTTAATTTTCCAGTTTTGCAGAAACAAAAATTCCAACCATTTGTTGTTTTCCACCACCACCACCACCAGGAGGGAAGAAAAAGGAAAAAAATAGAATGAAATACAGCCTAATCCCCCAAAATAAATTTCCACAGAGACTATTTCTATCTGGGGGAAATGTCAATGCAGAAATTTCAGCCATCCTTGGTGTCCATACCGGGCAGCATCTCCCAGGTAACAGCGTGCACTTCATTGCTCATGGTCTCATTTAGGGTGGGGCAAACCTGGCCTAAAGCTTCCACACTCTGTGATTTTACTCTGTGCTTATGGCTGTATAACCCAGACCAGAATTTACCACAGAATATGCACAGATGCTCCTCATGCCCTTAGTCATTGGATGTGAAGTAACATCTTGTGAAGCAGCATCAGCATGCACGCTGCCCGGCCGGCTCAGACGGAGGAGTGCCATTTCTGACCGTGTGTGGCAAGATTTTTCAATGCTTGGTTTAGTTCCATTCAGGCTACAAACCAGAGAACCAAACCAAAAACAGAGAAGAAAAAAAGAAGGAAAAAATCCTTTCTGATTTTCAACATAAAGCTAGGATTACCACCAAAGAACAATAAAAATTCTTTTATTACCAACAACAGGAAGAGCAAAGGAAAAAAATAACCCACAGAAAATCTTTGTTATAATTTTTCCATAACAAATAAGGTCTTTTCTGGTCATGTTTGGCTTTTTTTTTTTTTTTTTCCTTAAAATTGTATCTGTTTAGGAAAAAAAAATCTTGTTTAGAATAAAAACAAAACTGCAGAGGAAAAAGCATAGCTCTTATTAGAGTTTTACATCATAACCCATCTATTAAATAGCAGTATTCTTAAAGGAAAGTAATTTACAAATAAAAGGACGGAAATGAAATGTTGTATGAGTTCCCGAGCCCATTGTTGATGCAGTAAAGCCCAGAAAACTTCCACTATCTATAGTCGCTGAAGTCATGTATTAGCAGGAACCAGCGCTGGAGGTTCCCACAGGGAGAAGATCCTTGTAGAGAAAAATGGCCGTGACTTGCCTTTGTGTTTCTTTATTCCCCACACTTTTTTGTAGTTTTACTGTGGGTGTCTAAGGAAGACAAAGTATTAAAAAGGAGTGAAATGCGCTGCTTCCCTTGGCTAGCAGGTGCGACGGAGCTGCATCCTGTGGTGCTCTGTTCCCCCTGGCTCACCACGTGTGCTCCCCCTCCGGCAAGCGCGGCCGAGCATCAGCTGAAAGCTGTCTCCTGTGATTTTGGGGGCCATGTGAAGTTATCTTCAAGAGCTTTTTTTATGCTCTCCCTAGATTTGAGGGTTGATTTGGTTTTGTTTTCATTGGGCTTCTGAGAAAGAAAACTTTTTCCTCTTACAAAGTCTGGCATGCTTTCTTCCTGCACTTGGCGTTTGCTGTGTGGCTCTGTCCGAGGCTGATTAGGGTCGATAACGTGTGGCAGTGAGTTATTACCATGTGAGGCTGTAAAGCCAAAACAGACAGATTCAACATAAAACAGTTACAGAAATGGTCTTAATTTTTCTTATCTGACTCTGTTCTTGATAGCAAAGGCAGCCTGGTAACAAAAGATTTTGTTCCCCGTTAATCCATAGTGAGAAGTATCAGGCAATTTGCCCTTCCATCAAAGAGGTCTTTCTGCTCTGATCCTCTGCCATGGAGTGACAGGAGATGCTGCTAATCCAGAGCTGGGTAACAGCCATCCCAGATTACAGCAGCCGGGGTCCCCTTGGGCACATCACAAATGATAGCGGAAGGGCAGAGCCTGGATTTCCCCTTGGGCAAACAAGGGACACTTTTCCCAAAGGGCCACTGATGGTGGCTCGAGGATGAAACAACAAAGAAGGAAAGTTCTCATCAAGTTTTAATGGCACTGAACAAGGAATAAGTTCCAGGTTTTTTAATCAAATTCCTAAATTATAAATAAATATTAAAACACTGACTAGACCCTCGTTATCACAATACAGCTTTCTTCTCTTCCTTCATTGTTAGTCTTCAAATCCTTCCCACATCCAGGTACCTCTTACTCTCCCTGCTTGCACTGCAGTGAAATTAGGACCTGAATTGAGCAAAGACTTGTGAACAGGTTTAGCTATAGGCACCTTCATTGGTGCCAGTTCCCAATTCCCTTTCAAAAGACAATTTGGGGTCGCATGTGCCTGAAGCCCAGCAAAAGCCAGAGTTACTCTGCACTGTGATCTGCACTGGCATCTAAAGCTCTAAGCTCTTCAAAACAGAGGCTAGAAATGGATGTCTTTGTGCAGCACCAAAGGGGTCCAGTCCTCGTGGCCCCCTATATTATATTGTACAGTGTTAACCCTCTGCTCCAGTTAATTTGATAGCCAAAGGGGTCAGAGATTCTCGTTTCGTTTTGAACGCTGATGTCTTAACCCAGAAAACATAATCAAATCAGTCTAGAAAAAATAAAAAGACTGTTTCCATATACTTATTTCCAGATGTAAATACTCCTTTAACTTAGTACAAAATTATTGTACTGTAAATTCTTTTATAACATTGCTAGGTATCATTATTGGTTTTGTATTTCATTTCCTTATATATTTTGTGGATCTGGGGTCCAAAGGAATTGAGCAGGGCACTGCAATGATTTGAACTAGCTGTTAAAAGAAACCTTTCATTTTTTCCTCCTTTCAGCACTGTTTTTTCTCTCTGACCTCCTCATCATGAGCTTTCTCAGGATGGCTACACATTTTGCCATAGTGTGTGATGGGAGGATTAAGATGCCCATGGCCAAACTCTTTCCCGAGGTACATTTGTATAACTATTGGAGAATCCCTCGAGATGAATTCTGCAATATGTTTTGGGAAGATCATAGTGATGAAATGATGACACTTCTCGTTTAGAATCTGTAGGAGGAAGATGTCCCAGAAATAAAAAGAAAACAAGTACTAAGCATTTTTCAGAGGCCAGTGATCACATCTACAAACAAACAATCAAAACAAGTGAAACTGAATAGCATTGGGTGTTTTCCTGTAAAAGAGGTACAAACCTAGACCCAAGAACCCTACAGAAATAAGATGCAAAGTCAAAGCCAAAAGTGATTTTAGTTCTGTGTGGAACAGAGCTGAGGTCAGACAGGGCTGGGAAGAGACAGGCCAACAGGGAATATGGCCAAGGACCTGAGCTGCATTAACTTTGGTGATTTAGATAAGGTGCAGAACAGCTCCGTGACTGGGGCGTAACACATAAGGATAACATTTACCTGTTCTCTCATCCAGCATGATATATTACAGAAAACCTACTCTTAATAATGTTATTTTTCTATTTCGCAGAAGGTGATATAGCACAAGATACTTCCAAGATGTGGAAGACCTTTATCTCAGGTCTACCTAACCATGACCCTCCTACTGTCCATCCCTGAGCCCATGAAATACAATACAAAGTCATATGAAGGACCGAGATCCATTCTGATTCATTCTTTCCCAAAGACACTTTCTTTTGAGAACAGTGGAAAGTACCATTTTTTTTTTCCGTGACCATAATTTAATTCTTTATTTTAACCAAGTTGCTACGTTCTTTCTCCTTGATAACTCACGAGTTTGAATGTAAAAAATGTATTATTACAAGAGACAATTACGGGGTTCAAAGCATTCTGAAGCATTCCATGCTTCCAGCTTCTGGTACTGATATAAGTAGAGGAATATTTGTGGTTTTTTTACTTGCATGAAGTGGAAGAGTTCCAAGAGCTGGTGGTAAAAGGCCTAATGAAAGTCTGCCTTCATCAGACACAACAAAGATCCTGCATCCTGGGAGGTTAACTGTTTATATGGACATGATGCCCAAGCACCATCACACAACTCTGTTTCACAAACAAGCCCTTGACCATGTAAACTCAATCATTTCATGATCAGTCAAAAATAACTTCAGCAAAATAATAAGAAAAAACTACCCCTGGTTTTGTTTGGATTCTTTTTTTTTTTTTTAAATAAATCATTACTTCGGAAGTTCAAGGTATGCAGCTCTCTGGTTCCCAAGGCTTGTTTGGACTGAAGATGTGTCTAGCACCTTTGGTGGTACAGTTGGATACCAGCAGGCTATAGAAATGGTGTCTGGTTTGGAGTGTGCACAGTTGTTGCACAAACATCTGACTGCTGTAGTGCAGGAGGTTCTTTTCTACTGAACCTTCTGTTTGTCATTTATTTTTCCATTTTATAAATACTGATTGGAAACTTCTTCTTGGAAGGAAGAAGGAAATCTTGTGGATTGTAAACACTGAGAAGAAGATGAATTGTTTAGGATGGTGAAAAGGGTATAAGGACTGAAAGCATACTGTTAAGTAGAGGAAAGTTTAGGCTGAATAACAGGATAAACTTCCAAGTGCTGAAATCTTATTAGACTGTGGAAAATTCTTCCAAAGGATGTGGGAGAAGCTCCACTGTTTGAGCATTTTGCCATTAGATTGGACAAAGAACTAAAAATAAATCTTAAACAATCTTGTCCTAGCAAAAGGGGTGAACCGAAGAGTCCAAGTCAATCTCTCCAGCAGCACCTCCTTCGATTTCACTGATCACAAGTTAAACCATGCCCAGAGAGGAAGTATATCAATGAGATGTGTGTGTCTAAAGATGAATTCACTCACCTTGTTCAGCTTGCAGGGATGGACTCTGACTCTGTAACCTGCTGAAGAGAAAACCTGTGCAATGCAAGAAAGTAGAACCTGCCAGCAACCTCCCATCTCAGCAAGATATACAGCAATTGTAAACCAGGACAATGGAAAGTAAGTAAATATATATATATTTGAATTGCTCTATTGCCCAGAGGGCCAACTGTACCCTGGGGATCAGAATGCCATCTTCGTGCATGTGGCATAACCTGGGAGAGTGCATGAAGAAAATCAGAAAGGCACATTCTGTTTTCAGACCGTCAGAAAGAATACGGAAATCAGTTTGACGCAGCTGAGGCTGAACAGAAAGATATCAAGCCCTAAAACACAGGACGTGCTCAGATTCAGCACCAGCAGTGATAGCCACGACAGAAAGAGCACTCAGCAATAACTGCAGATTTGCCGTGTCACTCCGCCAAAATCACTTAAGTGCCTCGTGTCAGATGGTCCAATGTTCAGGAGAGAATTTCAGTTTTAAATACACATGTGTTTAAGTAACGGGCTAATAAAATTATTGTCGGCGTGGATAACAGTGTCAGATGACCCGAGTTGCTAACTCATACAGTAATGGCAGATGACATGAGGCAAAGAAGATACCGCAGGATTTACAGCTGTAACAATTCACCAGCAAGATTAGTAGTGTTTTGTGTTAATCCACTTGCTGCCTTTTCCCCCTCTCTTTATGGATCTTCTAAAAGCAAATTCTAAATTTTTAAAAATCCATTCATGATGATATTGCCCTGAAGTTCCTGAAGAGATGAGAAATCTGCCCACTGACTTTACTGGGTCCTTGGATTTTATCAGACCATCTAAATTCATTACATAAACACCGTATTTCTGAGTGGTTTGCACCAGGGAGTCATTATGAGTGTTCAAAATTTGATCTGAGTTACTTAATTCTGACTGGTCAGATGAATCACATGGTGGTGTTTCCAGTCCTGCATGGAGGCATGTGTAAGCACATCTGGTGCAAATATTTCCTGGTAGAAACCAAAATGTCAGTTTCTGTAAATACTTCTCTGTGTGATTCTGAAATTCGCTCTCCGCTATGTTTTTGGCCAGTAAAACTTGATAACTCAAAAGTTCTTAGAAAGCAAAGACAAAGAGATGTGAACGCGGCCAAAGTGACTTTATTGCAAATTTGAATGAATCTAATATCAGTTCAAGCACATGTTAAAGCTGCAGTAAAACTGAATCTTTTGCAAAGACTTGAGAAGATGCACAGTTCGTGCACTCGTACGAGAGCACATGGAAACCTCGGGGGTTTAAGTTAAAAGCAAATCAACAGTGATCATGTCACTGTTATAAGCACAGAAATATAGAGTATATACTTTTAATAGATGGGAACAAAACATGGTGTTTATGTGTCTATTTGGAGATGTTATGATAGTTGAGAGGGCACCTGAATCCCACCACAAGCGTAGGTGAACTAAGCCAGTCTCCTGCGCATGTTTGTAAACAACACTAAAAATCATTACGAGTACCAGGTTAAAAAGAATTTACTGGTTATTTCCTGTCTAACCCAAATCCTACTTTTTTCCCCAAGAAATTGATGGATATAAAAATTATTCGAATTTTCTCCCTGATAATTTTTTTTAAAAATATTATATGTAGAATGCTCTTCCAGACCCTTAGTACTTAATACTCGTAAATGATGTATGTATTTTTCCGCCAGCAGCCAGCCCTTGTAGTCCAGAGGGAGTCTCACCAGTCCATCCTTCAGCAGCCATCCCATCATGAAAAACCCCGTCTTAGAGCCAGGCACCTGCGGCTGCTCCAGCAGCAGTAGGAAGGGCCACCTGACAGTCACCTCTCCTTGGTTGATCCCTAGTCTTGATTAAGAGGATCCAAACTGCTACAAGTCATCTTCTAGTGTGGCCCCAGAAAGCCTGATGCAGTCGTGGGGTAGGGGGGGGTTTCACTCTCTGGTTAAGTCAATGGCGAGATCTTTCATCTTCTACGAACGCGTGGCAATATGTTCCGATGGATACTTCACCTTGTGACCCAAAGATAAAGGGACTTCTTGCATCTTTTCAAGTGAGAAACATGTTGCATTCAACAAGAGATTTCTCTTCTTTATTTCTCTTTCTTCTGGCACATCTCTATGTTGTCTCAAATATTTTTTCTTTTTTTCCTTCAAATTATTTTCTTTCTTCCTAACTTTGTCCTATACCTTTCCTTAACGCTACCCCAGATCTTTTTCCTTCTCCCACTGTTATGAATCCTCAAGGGCCACAAGAATTTTCCATTTTCCTGCCCTAAACTCTCCGTATATCTCTCCCCACCTCGTTACAATAAAATAATTCTTCCATTTCGCTGTCACCTCAATTTAGCTCTCTCACCCTCCACTCCCTCTTTTTCCCCTGGTTTAAAGACCGACCAGCATTTCCTGAATTGGAAAAGCCACAATAATATTTTTTCCATTGAAAATACCACAAGTGCAGTATTTCCATTGAACATACCACAAGAACAGTGTTTCCATTGAACATACCACAAGGACGGTGCTTTTGAGGTATCTAAATGCTAAGATGAACTCATAATGTTCATCTTGGACTCATTAAACCAAAGCCCCTTCTCTTCTCAAAAAAAAATTTCCTCAGACAGAGAAAGAATTTTTATTCACAGGTTTCAAAAAACTAAAAAATACAGTAAAAACAAGACCCAGGCAGAGCCAGGACAATTTTGCACTTGCTTTGTGAGTAAAATATAAATAGGTTTTAGCATGTTAAAAAAAAATCCATTAAAAATGCTCAGAGTGGTTGAACAGCTGGAAAAGCAACTTTTTTTGATAACATTTAAAGCTGCTTAGCAGCTGGGGAAAAAATCGCCTGTAAAAACACTTAACATTTACAGCCACTCAGTGGCTGGAAAAGCAACTTGTTATAAAATTGATTTAACATTTCAGTGGCTGGAAAAGACATACACACACACATACATATAACTGCGGTGTTTTACATAGCTATTTATGGGTATTTAGACACAGATAACGCTATAAATAGATAAGCTTGGCATTTCTGCTGATGCCATTGTGGCAGAGAGTAATTTCCATTCAGAGCGTTCACCATTTTATTTTATTTTCTGGGAATTTAAAACTAAGCCCTTTAAATTCCCATCAGTCTGAAGTCTGGCACGTCTGGGTGTTCAGCCATCCCACCCAGCCCCCAGGAACGTCTTAAATCATTTTAGTTACAGAGCACTTTATGAAATAATAACTGAGTTCTGTATCTGATCAGCTCACATGAAAGACTGATTGAGGGAGCAGAGCCCAAACCGTTTTACAAATAATATTGTAATCAAGGGTGCTAGATGGGATTGTCTCCATCATCTCACCTGATGTGACAGGAGCTGCATACTGCCTTTGTGTCACAGCCCCAGTAGCTGACAGAAGCCTTACAACCCACGAAGTGACAAGAACAATATCTGATTATTAAAGGAGTGATGTGGAAAGCACCGTGTAAGTAGTAATTAAGCGTATTTGTTTCTCCCTGAGATTAGAGTTTTTTAAAATGCCATTTTAAAGCATGAGTCATGTAATAAGCCCTCAAGCAGCATCAGGCAGTTGTGCTCTCATCCCCTGAGCACCACGCACAGCTCCTGGTCCCCTGCATCCAGCTGTGCAGAGGTGATGTACGGCCAGGTCCCGTGCTCGGGCCCCGGTCACAGCCCCTAGAACCAGGAATAAAGCTGTTGCCTAACCGGTAACGCTAACAGTCAGAGCCTGTAAACCATGAAACACTTTCATGTTTGAGAACCTTGATGCGTGTGGGCATACCTTGAAAATAATTTCTGTATTAAATTACTGTAATAATGTAATAGATCTGTTTGCAGCACAGGAACTTGATTCTTCCCCAAAGCCAGTGATTCCCATTTCCCCCAGCCCGCAGTGAAGCAGCAAGGCTTGCTGTCACTCTTCCTCAGGCTTTACCTCCATCTGACATTTCTATTGTACTTTGCCAAGTGCATCCCTATGACAAGATTAACTGAACGCACCTGTCGTGCTTGAGAGATGTCATAAAACCGTAGAGGCAGTTATTGCACTGTTACAACAAATTTCTGCAGTAAAACTTTTTATACACTGCATGTTTTGCTGGCGGGGGGCAGTCCAGGCAAACCAAGGACCCCTGTAAAACTGAGTGATCCAGCCTCATTCCCCAAGAGCCGGCCACAAGCTGGTGGCGAGCCCCTTCAGAAGAGAACAGTGTCTCCTGGAGCAAATGCAGCTCATTACATTTTATTTCCCAGCGAGGATGTCCTGACTGGCTGGATTATGGCTGAGGCTGTGGAGCTGGTTGCTCCCTACCCAATAAGGAGGGAAGAGTAAATGTTGCTGTGACTGGGTTGTCATCTCCCAAAAACTGACAGTCCAAAGCTTCTTCTAATGTCAGGGGTAGAGCCCAAAGTGCCGCTTAGCTGGGTGTGTTGCCAGATTCTGGAGCTAAGATGAAAAACTGGATGTCTTGCCTCTGCCAGTAACTCTGCAGATAATGAGGCAATGTTCTGAAAGTATCTGAGACAGGGATCTTTAAAGTGTAACCACTTTGTGGCCAAGTACTTGTGAAAGTGGAAAAATAACAATTACCTATGAATATGTGAAGACGTATATTCCTCAAGGACAGACGGGAATTGTTTAGTGTCGTCCGGGTGAAGGGAGGAGGTGCAAAAAGAAGATTTTCAGAAGAGTTTTCCTGCCAGGGAGAGCTATTAGGCACTGGAATTATTTCCTCAATGAAAGCAGAGGAAGGCAATTCCTTCAGACATTTAATAATAGATTGGGCAAAGAATTAGGAAATATAAAGAAGCAGCCTGTACTGGCAGGTAGTTGAGCTAATCAGAACTAGTAGGACTTAAGCTTTTATTTTCTTTAGGATCATTTAAAGTCAGCTGCAATAGATATTTCATTAATTTACAGTCTTTTTCTTTGCAGTCCCGTACCCAGGAGTAAGACAGAACAGCTTAATATTAAAAAAAACACAAACGCAGTAACTACTGAGAACACTAGGACGATGTAGTGCCAGCGAGGCGAGCTTTCATGGGCACACATAAAATACACAAGCAAGTTCGCAAGCAGGCCACAAAAGCCAATGTGGAAGAGAAGGGGTAGAAGGAGCCAAGGATTGATCTGGAAAATAAAAAGGGAAAAGCAAGGATGAAGAACCAGGGGATTGGACGAGATGGGATGGGATGGGAGGGGGTCTTGGAGAGGACTCTGTCTTGGCAACAGTCATGGAAAATAAAAGTACAGAATAAAAATCTGCTTTAAGAACAGCCCGTGATCAAATACCAGACTGGCTAATTTGTATTTCAGGGGCTAGAGGAGAGGATGCTAGCTGCAGTCTGTGCCTCTGTACCTTGCAACACATTTTGTGTTCCTGGACACACAGCAAGTACTAAATCATGGGCATCCGGCTCAGACTTGAACTGGGGTGTAAAGGCTGAGCAGCATCAGACTGAGTAACTAAATGTGGGGAAAGGCAGACACTTCAGAGCTCTGTGGTGTCTGGATTATCCAGAGGATGACGAAGCCAGGTACGCTTTTTCTCTCACTGTTCACCCTGAACAGCATGGTGGGTGCCAGGTTTTATTCTTTCGTCCATTCTCCCTGTTCTGCATTTTTACAATAAAATGTAGAACACGCTGTAATTATTCCATACGGGATTATTAACCAGTTATGCACATTGCTGGGCACGGTACCGTGATGTCGAGGATGCTGAGGTCAGGAGGGGACACAGCCTGGGGCATCCCTTCAGCTGCTTGAGCACCTGACAAAGGATGCTGAGTGCATCTGTAACGCTTACCAGCAGAACCCCAACTCCCCACTTTTCCAACCTAGGACACACAGTCTCTCTTGCACCTGGAGGGAAAAAGTTTGTTCTCAAAACAAAGCTGAAAAGAGAGAAGGAAAGAGAAAGTCCTCAAATGGTGTCCTCACCTGTAAATTCCGTCAGAGCTGAGTAAATGCAAATGAAGTTTATTGCCTTTTTAACAACATAATGGCATTTCAGATTATCACTAGATCTGATTCAGCAATCTGTATGCATTATGAATAATAATTACTCCCAGTAGTAATTCCACAAAAGCCATAGGTTCTTATCAGTATATGGAAAGGTGGGAGTATTTGTTCCAGAGGTGTCAGAGACAGATTTTTATGTACTTGTTGAGTGTAATGGGTGGAGAGGCACAGTCTCACACTTGTTCTGGTTTAATAGCCATTTACTGCACAAGCATGATCACTTAGTGACGCTATTATCATTAAGCCCGAGTAACGATATCAGAATCTGGTCCTGTGCTTCTACAGTTATTCTGTAGCCTGCGCAGAGAAATCCTGAGCACAAATCTAGCCCTACTTATTTAAAAGCTGCTCAGAAGCCCGGGTTATTCAGTACATGTACACACAATGACCAGGGCAATGAAGTTTTATCATGATTGGAGCCTGGAACAATCCCTGAGCTACAGCAATCCTGGAGAGCTGCAGTCCCTCTTAGCTCAGATGGCAGCTCCAAGGAACACAGTGCTCCATGTCCTTCATGGATCCCAGGGCGGACATCAGAGGTGATGTGGTTGGACGATCTTTTCTCTTCTTAAAGGTGATGTGGTTAGAGAAGTTTTTGTCTTCTTGTCTCTGAGAGAAGAGTTATGACTATGGAGGAGAGAGGACTATTACATGAGTTAATGCTTCCTCTTGAGGTATCTGAACAGGTTGCAGCATGATTAGACTCTGGGAAAAGGAGACCGTGAAGGAAAAGAAAGCTGGACCTGTGAATCTGGATCGCTGCACTAGGAATAGAAAAGACTTACATTATGGAAAAGTCTCTAACTTCATGCTAAACTGTACAACTCTAATTTTTACCCTATTAGAAGCTAATGTCACCATTGGCTTTAAATTATAGCTATATTAACATCCATCAGCAAGTCGACCTAGAAACTTATTTATTTAAGGACATAAGTGGTCTGCTTAAAAGACTCATTTCAGATGCCAAAAACAAAAACAAGTACAATGGGTTTTGGACCTAGACAATGGTTGGGAACCGTATTGGCAGACGTCAAGTTAGAATATTTGATCTTCACAGCTTGACGTCAAGAATGGCTTTTAAATCCCCTGGCTGGTAAATATATCTGGCTCATGAGTTGTTTAACATTTGAGGTGCTTGTAGATATTGTGGTTACAAAGTTGATCAAACATGCAAGGCATTATTTGTAGGAAAAACATTTACCTTACTGGAGAGGTTTGACATATACAGAAGGCTCAAATGATTTCCCGTCTGCTTTAATGCATGAAGTAGAGTGGAATTTGCTTTGAGAATCAAAAAAAAGGCCATTCTTCAGATGCATACTGCTGCATCTGGTGTGGCTTGGGAATGTCTATAGGTAAGTTCAGCACTGTTTCTTGTCATGAGATAAACCTTGCTCAAAAAGTTAGAAAACTTTTACCTTGTAAAGCAAAGCAAAAAGAAAATTATCTGAGATTTGAGGAATGAATTTGAGAATTGTGGTTATCATTTCAGTTCCGTTGTTCCTCTGTCAATAGAAAAATAAAAAGAAAGAGAGGGAGAATATTTGGAAGGAAGGGTAGGAAAAACAGGGAAGGAGAAAAGTAGAGAAGAACTAAACCAGATATTTTTAACGTCTTAGCTGAAAAATGTACTCAAGATTTCCCATTAGAATGTTTGGGGGAAAAGAAGGGTCCTGTTCAGAGGAGGTGGTTTGAAGTGAACCCAGGAAGGTGGTGGAAGGTTTCGTGTAAGGAGATCAAATCTTGTGCTGCAGGGGGACACGACACAGGGGTCTTCCTCTCTCATTGCATTGCTGCCTTCATCCAGGTGACACTTCACCAAAGCAGAGGAATCCATACTTTATAATATATTCTGTTACCTCAGCACAGCAATCTGAGGCAAAGACTGAAAACTGCAGTACTGATTAAGGACAATTGCAGTGGATTGTAAGAAATGAGGGCAAGAAAGAGGTCTAATTCTCATCCTGAAAGCTACTGCAGCAAAAAGGAGCAGCGTCCGCGGTGTGCATCTTCCCTTCCAGGTGAAGGGGAGGACAGCAGCCTTCCAGCTCCTTCCGTCTCCCTCCACCACTGTGCCTTGTGGTGTGTGACCCTCCTTCTGTGGTCTGTAAGGTGCCTTCTCTTGCCTGGCAATATCCTGAGTAGAGATGGTGTAACTAAAAATGTCACACGCTCTGATTTACCATGCACTGATGAAGCTGAGCCTCTGTGTTTGCTATCTCTCTGGACATAAGTATCTCTTAGAAGACACTTTCGTAAGAACCATTCAATTGCCAAGAGGAAAACATTACTTTTCCCCTCCAGGCCTTTGGTTTTTTCAATTCCTTCTCTTCTTCAACAGAAAAGAGAGCTCTGACTGTATGGTGAGAGGGAGGCTGGCTTGTGTGGGTTCAGCTCCCCGCTGACGCTGCTGTTCTGAATCATAACTGAGATAAAGATTATCTTTCCACTCAGCTTAAAAATACTCCAAAGCCTTTTCCTGGAAAGACTTTATTTTGAAGTGAACCTGTATGATTTGTGCGTGGCTGCCATTGCTCTGACGACTGCAGATCTAAGCTCTTAATAAGCCACTCAGAGTATTTTTGCCAGAGTTGTGTGGAGGTAGGTAGCCAGGTGCAGGGTGAGATGCTATCGCTGTCTCTGCTGAAAGATGCTCTGCAGGGTGAGTTCAACCCCAGAGAATGGACACCAAAGAGAAACATTAGGAAATTCCCAACAGTGGGAAAAGCGTCAATGGGCACTCACGCTTGTATTAGACATCAAAGAATCCAGCAGGCTAAAAACCCATTGAAAACCAGGCTTCTCAGGAAAAAACTTTGAGTTTCAGTGTTGAATTTATGTGGGAACTGGAGCTTGCTTTATTTTGAAGGTTGGTTTCCAGCAGATTGGGTGTGTGAGCCCTACAGACTCAAAAGCAAGAAAGCAAATGAAAAGCACCAATTTTGATATGTTTTTACTAAAAATAATAACGTTTTTTAAGCCAATCCCGGGAGTTTTGGGCATTGACTCATGACTTCTGAATGTTTCGGACAGACAGGAACAGAGACCATCCAGCAAGGGAACCAGAATATTACCGCATGAACTGAGTAACTACTGAGCAGCAGTTAAACTGCAAAGGTCTCGCATACCAAGAGCTATTGCTGACAAAATTTATGAACAATTTTGAATAACAAATTCATTTGAGAATCTGACGATATGTAGACAACCGTCGAACAGAAAAGTTCCAAAAACCAAGTCCAAAGTCTCAGGATCAGGAAAGGATATGTACAAAATTCTCTTTCATGTTATTATTGGACTGGGCCAGACGTCCCGACACAGCGAGTTAGTTAAGCGCGCTGTCAGCTACACCATAAATTTATGTGGAATTTCAGTGTTATCTCAGAGGGGCAATATTGGCTTAAGGTGTTTCCATTTCAGAACCTTGTCCCATGGCAGACTGGTATTTTTTTGCCCTGTTTTGCCTAGCATTGAGCTTTCTGAATGACTTTAGCTTCACAAAACTTTATTGGCCACATATTCCTGTCCCAGACCGCTCCAGCTCCACATTACTGCAATCCAGCGCCTGCGGGTCAGACTTAACACCAGTCTGGTGTCAGTGGATGCTACTGTGCTATTTATAAACCCTTTGCTACATACAGGTATTTATGGCACTGACTAGGGTCAGGAAGAACAAAAAAAAAAAAAAAAGAGAAAAAAAGTTCACTCCATTTTTATTAGTCAAGTTCACAGCCAACCATATGGCCACAAACTGGAAGCCGCCAGCCCAGACAACTGGAACAACATCACCTTCTGAATCCTGCAAAAGCCATTATACTGTATGATATATGTGGAGGTACATATATATGTCTTGAGGGGGGGTGTCAGATATTTAATAAATGATAACAAGTTCCTCCCTGAGACCCCCGTGTCACTCTTGTAGCTGATCCCTGGTAACGACGGAAGGTCCTTGGTTTTACAGGCAGACACGTCTCCCGAGGAGGTACGGCCGTCCCGCTGCCACTTCCCTCCCGTTAGACGCTTACCCAGACAGACAGGTTTCTTTGCTGAAATAAATCATGTTGATGAAGATACAGGCACGGTCCCGAGTGGAACAGGACACACGCGCAGCTGTACCTGCAAGTGCTAGTGGAGGGGGCAGAGTCCCCTAAGGCCCCTGCAAACCACGTGATAGATTTTGGAGATTATTTCATGTAATCTTTTCCTCTGGAGTTGGATTTTTTGGGGTGTTTGCCTGTGGATATTTCTTGCAGACAATTTGAAAAAAAAGGTTTTCTTTTAGATTTGTAATGACAGAGGATTTAGCCACCCAGACAAAAGGTATTGTGCAAAATTAACGGGAGCTTGGATGTTTTGAGCAGAGTAGCTTGCATCAGGTATCACAGCAAGCTGCACGTCTCCTGAGGGTACCTGTCTTACGTCCTCCGGTGGAGCGTAACTCGGCGATGCCGACAAAGCATATCTGTGCATTCAGCTTGGTGGAGATCCAAGCTCACATCCCAAAGGATGATAGCCCTATTGATGGCATTCAAGTAAACTTTGCCTCCTAGCACAACTCATTAGCTCAGGCACACAAATAAACATATACTACCAGGACTGCAGGTCTTGCTCTTGGGTCTCTGCCTTGCTCTCTGCTGAGCCCAGGGGCTTGTAGGCAATCCTGCGCTCAAGGGCTGGTGTTGATGTTGCCTCTTATTGTGGCTTTCACAAGGTCATTCTCACTCTTTCTGCATCAGTTTCCCTATCTGTAAGATAAAGGTTCCTAATACCTACCTACCTCAGACTTGTGTGTAGGTTTAACTAAGAATCCGCAGTCCCTGTGGGAGTAACAAAGAGGCGGAAGGACTGGGGGAGGGAGAAGCCGGGTAACAGTGGTAGGAAACACATGGCCGCAGAACTGAGCTGCGCGCAGAAATTCCCATCGGGGAACAATGCTGCACCAGCTGGGAGGCAGCGAAGGTGACCTCAGGGCTTCGCCTCTCCATTGCCGCGAGCCCATTGTTCTATTGTGTCCTTTGCAGGGAGTTCAAGGGGATAAACAGCATTTTCCAACCACGCTTCGTCTCCAGGATGGCTTTATTCCCTTCCAGCTTTATTTGAGCAAAGAAATCCAGTATTGGTGCACTGCAGACCTGCCAGGGTGCGGGTTCGGTGTGTCAAGGTGCTTACAGGGTCTGTCCCAAAGTGTCCTGCTGTCCTGGGCATGGAGGCTGGAAGGAGGCAGTACTGAGCAAACCCAGCATTCCAGAAAAGGAAGAACGGTGTCCCCAGAGGCTCCCCTGGGATCATCAGCCCCAACACCCTCAGTCAAGGCATCTCATATGAACGAGAGCGCAGCATCCTCCTCTGCACCACAGCCCCACGGCACCCTCAGAGCCGTGCTGCAGGTGGGAATGAGCCCAGGGCTGGTGAGGAACCATTGTGGCCCTTCCCTACTGATGTCCGGAGCGATTTATCGTGCAGGGCCACAGCCCAATCCCAAGGAAATGCCAGTGTTCAGAGGAGCGACCAATGCTGCATCAGAGGGGGCTGGAAGAAGCAGCCACCACACTGAAGCAGGTCTAACTGTGTGTTATAAACTAGACATAGAAATTAAGGTTAAATGAGACATATGCATTAAGAGCTTCAACTCATTAGGTTCCCTAAACAGCTCAGCAAAGAAGGTACCTGAAGAAGTAGCTTAAATCACGGGAATTAAAAGCCCAGCATGAGCAGGTATAATACAACTGACTTAAGAAACAGAGACAAAGCACAGCGCAGCGAGGTGCTGAACCTCGCTTTAATATCTCCGTATTGCCAGAGGATGAAGACGGCAGATTGGCAGATCTAATATTTTGTAAAATAAACATATATACATCCCAGTGTTGGCACACGATCCGTCTACTTCGGCAGAAGGAGGTGTGCTGTGCTCCCCGGGACTATTTGATTTCAGCATTAAAGTACGCCATTTTTAATTTAGAAGACACACCTATTGTTATTCAAACTTCCTTAAATATACTTAAGCTTTTAATCACTGTGCAGTCTGTTGTTTTAGTACCTCCTTTTCTGCTGGCTTTTCAGAGCTCTAGCAACTTAAAGCACTGCAGGAACCTGGTGCAGAGGAGTCCTTTGCCACCCACTGCGAGAGCAGCCCAATCCCTCTCCTGCATGAAGCATCTTATTTGTGATGAGAGGACTGAGCTGTGGCCACAGCACAGGGCATGGCCAGTGCTGCAGGGTAATGGAGAGGAGAAGATGCACAGGACAGAAGTCACCAAGATTCAGAGACAGCAGAAATTACAAGGTATTTATTTAAGCCAGAGCCATTCTGCAGGACTCAATGAGCTTATTTTAAACGTGATTTTTATCTCTATATCAGATGTTATTTTTTCTTTGTCCATAAATATGAATTTTATGGAGACCACCTTGGTGGAGTGGAACAAGAGACAATTTGGCAATTGAGAATGATAAGGTGGGAGTGAGAAAAATATGAATGAGGAAAGAACTGTGTCTCCTAAAAGAAAGGCAGCAGAGGAAGCTGGAAGGCATGAAAGGAAAGCGATCAGTAAGGAGGGTGGAAGGTGGGAGGCCCAGCGGCACAGAAGAGAGTGGAAGGAGAAAATGGGATCTCGGCGGCACAGCATTAGCTGAGTCTTGCTAAGCAAAGGTTCTGCCAGCCAAAACAGCGGCAAGTCTGAAACTGGTTAGGGATTGTTTATTTATTCATACCACAGGATGTAAACTAATATAGTTAAATTCCCCTGGGAAAATAAAGCTGACTTTTTGTTGTTGTTGTTGTTGTTGTACATTTAAGAATACATTCATCCTTCTTTGCCCTCTTTCATGAAGTTTAAAGGGCTTCAAAGTACCCATAAAGATTCGCTACTGAATTCCTGCCTCTGCGGGGATGAGAAACCGTCATCACATGGAAGAGCGAGTGGCCAGGACCTTTGGTATCCAAATGTAAGACATCTTCCTGCGATGCCTCATGGTTCGTGTTCAGTAACGACTTTTTGACTCTTAACCACGATATTTTTGATTTGCTGGGCAGTAGATGTGACGGATATTTATATGAAATTAATCCCCCTCTGCAGGAGGCTCTACGCTCTCAGGTTGAAATGTGTTTTTCATAGGAGTTAATTGGGGAATGAGTATTTACTTTCAGCTCAGGTTTTGCTTCCTTGGCTTCGGTTTGTAAGTGTTGAAAGTTTCACCATCCCAAAGCAAAAAATAAATGAAAACAACAAGATCCTAAAGTGCTCGCTTAGAATAATCTGAATGGGGCTTCATATAAAATATCAGTACGTCCGGAGAAAAACCAGAACCTGCAGCTGAAAAACAAGGTCTGCCGGGTTGCAGAGGATAACCACCCCGCCATGCCGGGCATTCCTCCGGCACTGCATTCCCAAACAAAAGAAAAAGTAAAAAAGACTTTTAATTGACCAAAGTCCTGATTGTCTTTTCAGACACCCTTCTTGATGTGGTTAGAGATCGGAACCCTTTTGGAAAGCAACTTGACATTTCATAGCTTAGATATTTCCTCCATTGCTTTTGACTTTCAGGCCTCAATTATTTCCACCAGGAGAGCGTTTGCCAAGCTGATGAAATTGGAAACAGAGTGGATGTTATAAAATACAGGTAGCTCTGACCGCTGTGCGTGATGCTGCCTCATGTGTTTTTTTCATTTTACTTCTCCCGACTCCGTTTCAGGGCTGCAGCTTCGCAGGAGCAGCTCTGCTCACGAAGGGGAGCAGAGCTCCATCAGCATGTGCCTGTGCCTGCACAAGTGTGTCCAGGTATTGGTTTTAGCTTGACTTCGAATCTGGAAAATTTCTTATAGTTTTTGCAGGGACAAATCATTCTTCCCGGTTGTGGAGGGAAAGAAGGGAAACCATTCTTGTCCCTCAACAGGTTTTGATGGAAATTATATTCCTGTGCCAAATGATCACTGAAAACACTTCTAAAGAACATTTATGGGGAAAATGTTGCAATTCTCTGGCTTTTTGTGCTCTGTTTAACTTTTTGTGGGGATGGAAACTGGTAAACTTTCAATTTAGTGCAGCCATCCTGTTTTACAGCTTAGAAAAACACCTCTTTTAGGGCTTTGCTATCATACCTACGTGACACAACTGCACTCTCTGGAGCTGCTGGACCTCGGCGCATCCGAAAATTTGGCCCAGGTAGTGATGCTTAAATATGATGAACTCTAAATTTACACTGTTTGGGGCTCTATTTCTAACAGTGCTGAGTGAGGCACTGGCTGGGACTGAGACCGGTTGATCCCTTCATGGTAACTCCCAAAACAGGAGGTGACATTCCACTTCTTGGAGCAGCGGCACTTCTCTGTGCTGTCCCCATCCCTGGCCCTCCATGAGTGCCATGCCCAACCAGTCTTGCAAAACGGCCTTAACCGAATAAAAGGTTTGGCTCTGAATACACTGGAGTTGATATTCAAAAACCCAACCACGTTGAACGGTTGCAGCATTCCCACCAGGAGTCCACAGCCAGGGCAGGAGTGGGATGGAGGCACCCGGGGGCAATGCTCATCCCACCACTGCTGCTCATCTCAGCCCAGGGGTCTGAGAGCTCCTGTTACTGCACAAGGCTGAGCACGCAATCCAAAATTATGTCATCTCTAATAATAAGATGCAGATGCCCTGAAGCAACAGTGATTTGTTTAGATCCAGCAGAGCTGATTACAGGATCGATGGTCCCACAGAGGAGCAATATCTGTCCTCTTTTCTGGGAGACACCAGCCAAAGATATAAGGAGCAGTTTGTCTCTGCCAGCACTTGAAGCTTCAGGACGTTTCTGTAGGAAGTAACAGTGGTAAAACATCCTCTGTAGCATGTAAACAATTTTTCCCTGTTCAGTATGGTCAAAAATAAAAAAGGGAGCTGTGTAAACATCTCCGAGTTGCCCTTGCTTGTCTTTCACTCCCGAGCCGCGGAGCAGAGCTCTGCTCTGAAGCTAATACATACTGTAACTTCCTTATGATCCATGATCCAGCACAAATACAAAACCAAATCATATTTCCACGTAATCAATCCATGTTCTTAGAGAGGAAAAGAGTCCTTAACAGCTGACTAGGAGACCTTGGAGTATAATAGAGCTCTCCAAATGCACAGGTGTGCCAAAATACTTCACCAACAGTGTGTGAGAAAGTATTCACATTGTTCCCAAACCATGGGAAAAACATATCCTGTTCCCATTTCTGAAATGTGCCATTCATAAGGCTCTATATATTCTGCTCAGTGCGGGAACGTGCGTTGTCTCCTTGCAACCATCCCTGCTTCGAGGGCTGGTGATAAACTTTCGCTAATTTCTGTGCATTGTGCCGCTCTCAAACAAGCTGGAGAGACCGCGTTGGTGTCCTTCTCCTGCTCAGATGGGGAATTAAGACTGCACTGCAGCAGCATTGTGCTCTTTCTTTTGGGCTGACTTATATCAGGAAAAGTATTAAAGGAAGAGGCTTTTTTGACACTGCTGAATTCTTTTCACTGTCCGCTTCCCGCATGGATGCTCTGATGTGAGGTGTTCCCTACAGGGATCCTGAGTGTCTGGAGTTACAGGGTGAATGAAGATCGCTAGATGGTGAGAGAGGGAACTGAGGAAGACCAGAATAAACTCCGATGATAGGAAACCTGGATGTTGTGGTCGCATCTAAATGAACAACATAATAAGGGAAACAGAGAAGGGACTGCAGAGAAGGATGACAGATACTTACTGCTTAACCATAGCGAACTGCTTTTACATTTTTGGCTAACAGGAGAGTGTATCTACAGTTTCCACTTGAAATGTTTTGGAGGCACAAGTAGCTTTCCCTTTCATCGAGAAAAGATCTGTGCAATTTTTTTATTAAAAGTACCTCATAAAAGAACAGCAACTGTGAAGGAAAACATGGTTTTGCTTTCTGAATTTCTGTTTAAAATCATATAATTTTGACATTCCAACTGCTCTGTGGGTTCGGCAGCTCATGACCGTCTCTCCTTCCTTTGTCCATCTGAGATAGCAGCAATGAGAGACAGTAGCAATGACAGTTCCACTTCCATGTCATCCCCAAATACCCAGGACCTTTCTGAAACTCTGAGATGCGTCATTTTAAGAAGAATAACACATTTAGAGCAAAAGAAATCGAAGTGGCGTTTGAATTTGAATGTGCACGCTACCTCGGTCTTGTTTGAAGGCGTTTTATGACTTCCGATCAATTCATTGACAGCTTCCAGCCCCTGAACTTTCCCCCAAAGGAAAAGAGAATACACCAGGCAGGAAAAAAATGTGGAGTTTTCACAATCCAGTTCCAGAATTGCTAACGTGGCATCCGAGCATTGCTAGACCACCCAGCAGAACAGATGCGAAATGCGTTAAGTCTGAGCTCATGACTGTTTTCTGTGGCATTAGCCAGATCACGTTTGAGCTCTCGTATCAGCTCGAGGGCAGCAGCAGGAGGCCAGGCAATACCCGTGGCAGTGATGGGGACTGATCTGGACAGATCCGAGGCAGGAAAGCCAACACCAGGCAGCCGGAGCGGCATGTCATGCGTTTTGATCTACTGCTGCGAGTTCTCACAGCAGATTTATCGTAACCCGAGCCCCAGGTGAAGCCATCAGAAAGTGGTTCTCCCTTCCTGGATGAGGAAAGGCATCTCCCAACACTTCGCAGCCAGTCTGGCCCGACTCAAATTTAATCATTCAGATATTGAAGCCGCAATGAATTCCAGCCTAGGCAGAGTTCATCGGAGGTTCAGGATGCTCAAGTCATGAATTAATTCCCACCAACACCAGAACTTCCTTAATTTTACAGAGTTTGGAAAAACATTGTAGTAAATAAACCCTGGGTATGAATAAGAGTCCGTTTTGTAGACCGGTGGGTGTGTTCAGCCGCTGGAGCGGTCTGTGGCATTACTTACAGCTAACTGAAGCAATGTTTTCGTACTACAGTAGTGTTTCCAGACACCGTGTTTTCCATTCCAAAGAAGCAATTATTTGACTATTGATCATTCATTTCCAGTGATCTAATTGGAAATGTATAATGATACAGCAGCCTGTATTTTCAAACAGAAATCATTAATTTTGGTTGTCAGTTTTTTCAGACAACCATCGTAAAAGTTTGCAGAGGAGCCGGCTGTTTCCAGAGGCCTGTGCACTCACCCTTGGAACCGAGGTGACCATGGTAATTGCCATCATAGTGGTTTCTAAAAATCCAGCCTGATGTGGGTGGTGTAGAGACACTTAGAGATGCTCTAGAGCACGTAGCAGGAAGTGGGCACCAACCCCTCCTTGGCTTTAGCCCCCGAATGACCCTGATGCTTGGCTTAGGAAAGGCTTTTTATTGCAATTGATGCAAACACTAGGGACAACCATGAGCAAAAGGGTAAGTCCCCTCAGGGCAGACCTCAAGCCCCATGGCTTTGCAGACCCCAAACCACCCAACACTAGCTACTCTGTAGGTAATTCCCCTTTGAGGAAGGCACCCTGAATCACACTTCCACTGATCGAAGTTGGTAGCACACTGTTTATCGGCTTCTGTGCCCCGAGGGAGAAGCAGGGCAGCTGGTGACACCAGAAACCACCCCCTGCACCACCAACAAAAACAGGGAAGCACTTTGTCCCCACGGCCATGTTCTCGGCTGCGGGGCTGGCGTAGGGATTGCAAAACAAGCCTTTTATAAATAAAGTGACTTTAAAAATACTCTCTTTTTTTTATGTTATGAGAGGCTAAATGAAAGTAGCAATTTTTTTCTTTTATTTTGTTTTAAACCAATGCAAGTTAATGTTTATAGCAGTCTAGGAGCTGGAAACCCAACTTAAGAAACACTTAATGTTTAGATCTACTTAGTGGTTGGAAAAAACAACTTTTTAAATGCTCCAGCAAGTGGAAACAGCCATCCCTTGTAAACAAACCTTTAGCATTAAGATATTTCTTAGCAGCGGAAAACCTTAACTGCATGGAGACATATTTCTGAGACATTTCGAGGTGATCATAGACTGCCGGCATAACCACGTTCTGTCAGCAGAGACGTCAATGATCAATGGAGATGAAAGAAGAAAGAGTTTCCATACAGGATGCTTGCTGAATGTTTGTTTCACAATAATTTACTGTATTACACACATAATTCATATCCATATCGGGATCCAGTTCAACACCGTGCTACTCTAGTTTCGTGTTTTAGGGTCAGTGAAGTTAAACCAACACAAACAGCAGGGAGTCGGGCACCAGAATAAAAAATATTGGTTGTTTTCTGCAAGTACAGTAAAATTTCCCAGCTGTAAGATAAGCCTGCCAGATAGTTTAGTGGTGACCTTGAAAAAATAATACGACAACCTGCTCAGTCGGTGTTTTGCCTCCAAAACCTCATTTCAACCCTGGTCATGTGCTTTGTAGCTGCTTGCCCTGACCATGGGTTGAAGCGGCTCTGAGGTGAGCTATGTATGGGAATTCTTTTTTCCCAAAGAAACAGTGGAAGTCCCATCATGAGACAATTAAATGCATCCGACTCGCTGTTGGCAGGGAAGTGGCAGGGATGAACTCATAGGTCTTTTCCATCCTTTGTGCTTTAAATCTACTGCCTGGATGGGTCATTGCACGTACCCACTGCTGCTTGCCGCAGAGCAGCTCTGCGTGTCGCCTCTTCCTCCGGCAATCCACCGGTGCATCACTCGTGACCTGCTGGGTTGTGTGACAGCAGCCGGGACTGCCCTCCTGCCATCCCACCCAGCGGCGTGCCACTGCACCGCTGTGCATTGTCAGTGCGAGCTCAGGAGGTTGCATGTCCCATTCTCGCACTCCAGAGGGAAAAGTGGCCGAGGACCAGGAAGACACCCCAGCGAGGTGGGTGTAGCCCCAGTTCACAAGCAAGCAGGCTAGGGAGAGATGGGATTTGGGAAATTTCACCAAGGAAGGGGTCAAGTGCTCTACAGCAGTGGGGCTGCTGGGGAGAGATGCTCATGTACCCCTCACCCAAATTGGGGTACCCCTGTGCCACCTGACCCAGCTTGTGGGGAGCGGCTGCCTGGTACCCGTTGAGGCTGGGAGCGAAAGCCAACGTCCGACACGCTCCTCCTGCTGGGTCACTTCCTTCGAAACAATTGGGAGCTTTGATCCCGTTATGTGAGCGAAAACCCGCCGCTGTTCTCACTGTGCACCCTCGTCGGGGCTAAAAAAAACCCCGCGCTGCAACCGACAATGCGCGCAGCAGAGCCGCGCTGCCGCTGACTAAGCCTCTGTCCTGAGGTTAGGTAATTTCCTCGCATAAATCTCTTTTCAAGAAGGATTTTAAACAGACTTTAACTAGTACCAGACTTCTCTCCTCTGGATTTGATCCTGAGGAAATACCTGATAATAAACAAATACCTTGCTGGGATCCTCAGCCTTGCCAGAAATGACAGTTGATTTAAAAATCACTTTTTTTTTCCTTCTGTTTTCTCACTTTACCCTTTTTTAGGTTAAAAAAACGCACACGAAATTGTAACCATACAGGGCTAAGAAGGTGTTGCAGAACAAACAAGCTCCAGCAAGGTTAGCATCCACAGAGGGATAGCATTTCATGGCTGCATGTCCACGCTTCCAAAACACCTAAACCACTACTATACTCTCTACCTAATTTAAGATTTCCATTTGGATTTAGACCATCATTTATACATTTCCAGTGATCTTTAATAAGATAGTAAGACTCATCACGATGCTGCATCCTGTGGGAAGCTCAGGTACCTATAAACTGCAGTACAAGTACAGGGCTGTGCACAATGGTAACCCTTGGCCTCTTCAGCCTGGTTTTAAAAGAAAATAACGGCTGGAAATCACACTCAAAGGCTGCAAAGGACTTTTTACATCCATATCAGCTGGGCAGAGCACTCTGTGTGCAATTACAGTTCATTTCCCTAAGTTCCCCGAGCAGTTTCCCATGGAAAAAGCCAAATCTCCTGCTCCAAAGCACTGTCCCAGCTCACTCCCGTGCTGGCCCCATTGCAGCGTTGGTTTGAGTTGTTATTAACACTGTTGTTTGTGTTGCTGCTACGTTTTGTAAATTCTCAGAATATGAGACTAAATAAACATAGGATTATTACCATAATGGCCCAATTTAAGGAAAATCTGTTTATATTTGGCAACCAGCAGGGAACAACTGAGAAGAGGAAAAATACAGCGTGCAGTGGATGTGCCCCACATCTCACTCCTCCATCTCCTTATGTTGATGTCCATCAAGCAGGCAAGGAGGGGCATTGCCATAGATAATTATCCACATGGGTGCAATTTTTAAATCACTAGGGACTTTTCCTGGCTTGCAGCAGCTCTCAGCAAAGCTGTTAAAGCCACCAGCATGGCTACCCCTGTGTGGTTAAGGTACAAGAAGATTAGTGTCTTCTGGTTGCTGCAATCTTCTGGGGACTTTTTAGGTCCCTTTGTCCTGGTGATATAGGGTAAAGTTTCATTTTTTTCCTTAGCCTAGGTGTTTTCCTGGGAGAGGGGGACCATTTTCCAGAGCTCACGTTAGAGCTGCTGAGGTTCATGACCAGCCACCCACTTGGGAAAGCAGCTTCCACTGGGGATTAGTCAAATGGCTCAGCTGGGCTTGTTCTGGGGTATCTGAAATGTGTCATCTGCAGTCGTGTTGATCAGCAAGATACAGCTTACATCCTTTGCCAGTAACTCAGCATTCATCTGCAGATCAGAAAAACGTCTAAATCTGTGATTTAATTGAGTCAATTTTTCAGTCTGACTTCGTGAGCTTAACCCTCGGATCACTTCTGGTGTTTCATGTCACGGGCATGTCTGTGTCATGTCTAAAAGATAAAGTTTCATCAAACAAGTGATTTATTATTCTCTAGCAGGGATTAACAAAGGTGTTTAAAACCCTGTGGTTGTATCTGCTTTGAGGATTAAGGGGATTTTGGAACAGTGATATCACTGGGCTTCAGTGCAATGTTTATGGTGGTAAAAATATATGAAGCTGCAAGGAAGATGTCAGCATGATGGTTGTGATGAGTGGGAGGCGCTGGGTCCATCTGAATCATGTCTAGAAGTGACCCCCTGTGACCATGTCCACAGCTCCAAAGTCACTAACAAGGATGAGGGATTAGACCCGATTTTGATTTAAATCACATCCCCTTTACACGCCAGTGCCTTGAAATTCAACGTATTTTGCAAGTTGCTCGCACTTGATGTAAGCAGCAATACCTCCTCTGCGGGTAAACTTTAGTATGGTACTTTCAGAGATCAAGCCATTATCGTTTGACCTGCTTCTATTAAAAATAGCAATTAAAAAAACCCCAAGATTTTTCATAACCATTTAACTTCCAGCAGTATTTATGTACTTAAGACATTTTCCTGACACTACATAGAATTAAAAGAAGGATCATTTGTGGGGGGGAAAGACCAGTAATGTAAGCCCTCATTTGAGATTGTGTCTCCAATTATATCTATTTGAGTCTGACTTTCTGCCCAGGTTCCAGTGGAAACATTTTTTTTCCATTTAAAAAGCAAATCTTTTTCTTTGAAGGCAACAAAACTAGCAATGTCTTTCTTTCTCTCCCTAACTTTATCCAGCTATGTCCACCCTCCTTGTTACTTACTTCTCTTTCTCCCCTAATCTCTTTTTATATTTGCTTTCAATAGCCAGTGAATATACCTGTAAAAGCAGCTGGTGGAGCTTTTGGAGACAAAACAGTAGCTCTGTATCAGCTGTATTTTGGAGAAGTATTCTTCTGCACTAAGTGATGTTTAGTGATTCTTCCGACATGCTGGGAAATGTTGTTAAAGTCAGAGTAGCTGCAGGAAGCACCGTGCAAGCTGCAGTGTGAAACTATCACGGGAAACAGGATGGACCCACTGGAAGCTTCACTGGATGGCTTCAAAGAGGGAGCAGAAATGCCCTGGCTGGGATGAAGATATTCTTGGTGACGTTCTGAATTGATCATGGCAGATTCCAGCTGTTTTGTTTTCCCCCTTCATTGTACACTGAAGCTCTGGGCTCAAACACGTCATTTTAGGAGTTGTTTGCAGGTATGGCCATGTCTTTCCTTCCCCTGAGTTAATGATGGGCTCAAAATGAAGCTTGTGCTTTTGAACTTGACAGCTTAGATGTAAGCATGACTGCCAACCACTGTTCTTCTCCATGAGGTACAAGCAAACACACTGGTTTAAAAGACACCATTTACATTTCTTCTTTAATGGTTAAAAAAAAAAGGGGCCATATTTAGGCTGCTTACTATGGGTGTCTCACATAATCATTAAAGCGGTTTCAAAGGCCAAGAAAGCACTAATTGTTGCAAGGTTGCCAGATCTTTTCTGTTCTGAGTGAGAGGAGAGGAGTGCTGGGGGTGTCTGTGCTGGGTGATCCGAGCAGAGCTCAGAGGTGCTGCGAGGAAAAGCTCCGCCACACCCTCTCATCCCATCCAAGAAAAATATTAAAGAAGGAAGAAATGAATATCTTTTCTATTGCTTTTCGTTGTGTCTTTTTGAAGATGTGATATACTAAGATTTCCTGTAATTACATGTAATAGCTAGAGGGGGAAGAAGGGGGAAGACAGCGAATGAAAGTCAGAAAAATTAATTCATTTAAACCTGTCACTAAGACTTTTACGAGCCAACCTGTAAATAACTCCTCAGCTAAAGTAACTCTGTTTGCATAACTCAGCTCAAACCCCACAAAGTTGAGGGACCCAGTGTTTTTCCCCTTGCTTCTTGCACATGAAGTGCTATTTGAGACACTAATAGTCTGTAAATCTGACTCTGTGGCACAGCACCAGATTTGAGTGGATGAAACAAGCTCCCCGTGCCAGCATACATGCCTAAAATTAGCACCAAAGATATTGGATTCTCAAGTGCTTTATTCCTTTTTTCCTCTCACAACAGGACGGGATTTTTGGCATGCTGCTGAGGACCAGTTAATAATATTAGCCTGTGGTTACTGCGCCATTAAAACAAACCAGAGTCGAGCACCTTTCGTTCATGAGATGAATAATAGCAGCGCTCTCCCTCCCTCCCCAGCACACACCGCATCAAATTAGCCTACTGGGATAACTGGACGCTGTTGTTCAGGAGCCAGTGGACTTTGAGCTTTGCAATAATTGCCTGCAGATGGCAGGAGAATGTGTGTCTGAGAAACGTAAAGTGGCTGGGTGGCATCCATCCAGAAGTCATCACAGGCTCTGGGACTCTGTTAATAATGCATAGCATTGGAGGTGACTGTGTCGTCGTGGATGGGCTTAGGAGTCCTCATGAGCCACATCTCACTGGTGCTTCTCCCAGCCATACCCTTCCCTCCCAGCGCAAAAGCAGCGATGGTGCAGCGTGTTGGCGCCGTCTTAACGAGCTGTTGGTGGGACATGGGTGGGGGGATGCTCAGCAGTGCCCAGTGTCTGCGTTAGGCAGCGCGGTGGGTCTCATACCCCTGCCACAGCTCTGTGGTCCATGCAGAGAGGTGAGCACCTCCAGGGGATATTGCCACCCATCCCACTGTAGCTGTTTGGTCCTGGGGAAGTGCATCTCTTTGCCTTCCATGCATATGAGGGAGCCAAGAGTAGACTCAACCCCATGCTCACATCCCAGCTACAGTCAGGATCCCAGCTGGTTGGCAAGCGTGAGAGCTGGAGCTCCCTGAGGAGTAGAGCCTGTCCCATCCCTTCCAGGGGTTTGGAGCATTGCAGGGTCTGGGTCCTACAGCTGAGCTTCATACAGAAGTGCCCGATGCCTTCAAAGGGTGGCAATGCAGTGCCAACAGCAGGCACCGGCTGATGGGGTATCCGTTAGAGCAAGGGGAGGCCTGAGCAAAGAGGTAACTTTTGGGTCAAGGAAAATGTGATCCAGAGAATGGAATAAACGGAAGAATAGAGGCAAAGTGCCACTGATTTTTCATAAGCCTATCTGAAGGGCTCCAACAGCAAATGCTGTTTCGTACCAGGATTTCAAAAAATCATTGCAGGCAGCACAGGTATTGGAGGAACACCCAGAGCCAATTTTCTCTTGTATTTAGCCCATGGAAAATACTACTAATGCCTCGTGCCCTGGGAGTCTGAACTGACCCCAACTGGCCCAGCTTGTCTGGAGGCGTTTCTGCAAGCCTGACCTATTAAATATTCTTCTTTTGTTATTTCACAACAAATACTTCCCTCCCCACTTTTCTAATGAGACGTTTGGCTGGCCAGCATGTACAGAATGGAGAAATTCCATGACATCATTTGCAGGTGGGCCAGGCAGAGGTATCTTTACCGTCAGGTTTTCATTTTATTAGATATTACGAGAAAAAGTATCTTTAAAAATAGCCATCCGACTGAACTCTAGCCCAACAGCAGCAAAACCTCACATAGCCATCTACTCCAGTAGATTAGCAGTCTTCAGAAAAGGAAGCCAAAGAACCTGTTTTCTTTAGTGAACATTTTTTAAATCTCTAAATCTCTTGGATTTTTTCAATCCCAGAATAACTTCTGAAGTACAAGGATGCTTTTCTTTTTTAATCTTGTCAACAATTTCAAGTACAGATTTGTTCTGGAGGAATCTGAGAGTCTGCCTTAGGTCCAGATAAGTATGGGAGAGTTGGCATCTTTGTCTTGCTAAATTAATCTTCCAATCTCCACTCAACCATAGAGACCCCATAAATTTCAGTGGGACTGATGGGAAACGTACGCCTTCGCAGGAGGCATTCTGACTCCGACATTTCCACTTCAGGTCAGACATAGCAATGTTGTAACACAATAGTCTTAAAATTTTCCATCATTTAAGAATTGTGTCAGCTCTATTGAAATAGTAGTAAATGTTATAGGGTTTTTTCTGTGTCCCAAATACATTTGACCAAAAACTATGCTTTAGCAACAGCAATGCAGCTTTGATCGGAAGGCAATTCCTGCCCATAACACTTTGACAAACCATTCTCATATAAAATCTGCTTCTGAGGGTTCGGCTTTCAGTGGAAAAAAAGTCACCATATGCCGAAATTTATTCAGAGGTTCCTGAGTCCCACACTGGCTCTCTGCAGGGGTAAGGGTCGATCAATATTTTAGAAAATTTAAAGCCCATTTCAGCTTAGGTGGCGCGTGTTTGGAATGGCGAGTTCCTGAGTTAATGTAGGGTGAGGGTGCAGGCTAGAAAGTTGCAAGTGAGGTTCAACTTGTTATTAGAGGACTGAAAATATATGAAGGGAAAATCTATCATCTTCATTTTCCACATGATTTCAAAGAAAAAAGAAACCACTTTGAGTTAAAGCTCTGAAAAAAAGATCACCTCTAATTCCATAAGTTATGGGTCTATAAATCAGTCAAAGAATATAGAGCTGCCCACAAGGCAAATATATCTTCTAGCACCAATAACTGTAAGGGAGATTCTCTTATTCAAGAATTGTTCATAATTCACTATAATTGGAGGGAAAGTGAGGGCTGAGACAATTTAATTCATTCACAATTGGCAATGTTATTATTTCAGAACAAAAATATTGAGTTATATGAAAACCATCTGGTGTCAACAGAAACCATCGCTATGGTCAAGCAACAGCTTGGTACAAGTGGATGTTGTTTCAAAAGTCCCAGGATCGAAAGGTTGCTTGGTTCCAGCCCAGCTCTGCTGAAACCGGCACAAAAGCTTCGCTTTTCATAAGAACTGTGTCACCCAAATGTGGAGAGTCCTGCTTATCTGACGTTAAGGTGTCTTTTACCTTTTTTTTTTTTGTGTTTTCATAGAGTTTTGAGAACTTGGAGGTTTGCAATTAGTGTGGTGCAGATGACCAGGAGACTGGCAAACACGGGGCTGTGCGAAGGGACTCCTGCAACTCCAGGAATAACAGAAAAATCCTCCAGACCTGAGTATCTTCAGATGGACGATGACTATTAGAAAAGGATTTTCAGCCAGGCTGAGAGGAGGGTGGCACCTTGTTAACCACCGTGATAAGCAAACCCCAGAGTCTGTGCAGCCTCAAGCATTCAGTAAAGAAAAAAGCCAGAACCTTATTTCTCGGTGCTTTGAACATCCCTGTAGATCCCTGTGTGATATTTCCTGGGAGTGACTCAGGAGATCACAAGTTTTAAAAAGCTCGTGGAGGCTCCTGGGCTTTTACATTCAACTGAGTCTTCACAGAGGTTGAGATCAAACCTCTGCAGAACCAAACCTTTCTACGAGCATCCCCCACGCCTTGGAGGGGATGGGGGGGTGGCTTCTGCTTAGCTTTGGACATTTTGTGGTTTAATCTCCAGCCAGAACAGGAACCAAAGTGGAAAAGCCATAACCTCCGCACATCGGGGTTCATGGCAGCAGCTCAAGCAGGTGCCTGCGGGAGCCCACCCCCACCAGACCGTGGGGTCTGGGCTTTGCAGACTCAGGCAGTTGGGAGCACTCGGACACCCATACGGAGAAGTGCGTGAACGTGGGAGCGTTTGTGTGTACTCAAAACCCTCCTCCGGTGCCTTTTGAGGCCTGTCTGTCAGCACTGCTGACATCAAATGTGCATCCCCACATCAAAGCCCTGTCGAGGCTGCTGACTTCCTACTAAGGAAAACAAGGGAAAACAGATTTTCAGTGTGTGTTGTTTATTTTAACATGGGTTTAGTGTTTGATTGATTTTTTTTCTCTTTTTTTTTTTTTTCTAGAAGCACTCCCGAGGGGGATGGTTTGTTTTATCAGGAAGTGAGAATTAATTTACTCAAGCAAGCTTGGGTGGTACAGGCAGGCGCTGTCTCAATGCTATTGCATTTTGGCTGTGGGTACCACAGTGCCCCAGAGCAAGGTCTGAGGCTGACGATGGAGTTGGGGCAGAGCTGCTGCTTTGCGGAAATGTCCTACTCAAGTGGGAAGGGATGGAGGGACTTGTAAAGGAGATATTGCTGCTAGAAAATGGGTATCTTTAGGCAAAATGAAGCAAAGTCTCCCCAGACTGAGTTGCCTAAAATCAAACTCACATTTAAAAAATTACAGTACAGCTGGGTTTTTCGGAGAATTAAGGTAGAGCTGTTTGCTCTGTGTGTCTGAAACTTAACTTTCAGTGAATGGCTCACAGACTGTCAGAGACCTCCATGACTTTAGGACTGTTCTCTGCTCCTGGATGGTTTACAAATAATTTCTGATTCCTGTAGGCATTAATAGTCATTATTTCCAACATAATCAGCTTTGGTGATCCCCAAAATGTAGTCAGCCTATAAATTATAAGCTGAAAACTGAATCATGAGGGTGTTACAGCAATGCCAGCCCTTACTGAATATCAGGAGGAAATGCACCACCTGCCAGCTGTATCCCAGTTTTATTTTCCTTCGGGCTAGGTGTGCAGCCTCTCTGTGTCTCTGCATAATCCTGCCCCATCGTTACTGACTGCCCCTAATGATCTCACACGCAGCTGAAACCTGTGACTCCTCCACTGCTTGCCACTCAGCTGCTGCCAAGATAGGCTCCTGCAGGTAAACACAAAGCCTCAAATTAGTCACAGAAAGTGAAAGAGCCTTTCAGAAGAATTAAATTTGGTGTGAAGGAGTGAATCACAGCAGAGATAATATCCAGATAAATTTTATCTGAAAGGGTATGAATTACTGGCTGTGAGCACAGCCTGAAAGAGAGAGCGTTTGCTGCGCATTGCAGGGATACACAAGAAATATTTCCCCCATGCACTCCAGGTCCATGCTTTGTATTTGCTGAGTTATTTACAGAGCAAAACGAGTGTAAAGGCAGCGGCCAGTGTCAGGGACCGGATTGAAGTGGAACTTGCCTCCACTCAGACAGAAAGGAAGGTGCATTGGCATCAGGAGTCCAGAACAGCATGCAGAAAAACAGAGAAGCATCATCATCTCCTCTGAAGACCCCACTTCTCCATGTAAAGGCACTTTACAAGGGCTTCATCCAGAGGGGACATAACCCTGGGATGCTGCAATTCTCCTGACTTACATATTTGTTCTTATCTTACAAGTACCTAGGAAAATGGCCCTTCAATCAATAGTGATAAAGTTGGAGAATTCTTTTAGTGTGTGTGTGTACATCTGTAAAACCTTGACATTGGCATCAGTTGTTTAATCTGCAGGAGCACCAACTTTTGAAATCAAAGGACCTTAGAAGAAGTTGAGCCTGACTTCTTCCAGGTTTGGATAGAAGCTTTCCCAAAAGACCTGAGAGAAAGATGGAAAAAAAGAGAAAAAGTCACCACTAGGCAGGGTATGAGAGAGTTAAGGAACCTGCAGCTTGAACTGCTCTCGAGGGAGACAGGAAAGCCGTAGAGATTTGGCACGAAGTGCAGATCCCAAAAATTAGATCATAGCACATAATTATCCTCCAAATAGGTCCCGGTGCCAAAATCTTAATATCTGTGATTGTTATAAATTGAAGTCATGTAGGAAATCCAGAGTTCCAATCAATTGCATTCCCATGCCCAGCCGCTCCATGTCATTGCCCGTTCCACAATAAAACGTACCTGGCATTGTGTACAGAATGAGTAACGATTCCTGTGCCGAAAGGGAAGAGGGAGAAACACCGAGAACTCTCTCAGGCGCTGAAGTCAGAGGGAGCCAGCGGTGCTGGCAGGGACTCAGCACCCATGAGTCAGCCCCTTGGCTCCTTCACGAGCAGTTGTCCTGCCGTTGCCACCCCATGTCTGCCCACAGCCGCGCGGGAAGCTGCCCGCCTGCTCGGCCGATGCAACTCAACTGCTCCAAAAAGTGTTCCTGGGTTTTGTTCCAGCTGTGCTCGCTCAGGTTTAGTCAAAGCAAAATGCTCAGAAGAAATGCGATGCCCAATCCAGTGGAAGGTCCCACACGAGAGCTGCGAGACCAAGTCATAGGCTGACAAACATCTCTGAAGACCTTGAACAAACCACCATTCTCAACTGTATCTCAAAAGCTACAGAAATGCCTGGTACCTGCTCATTTTGGATCATGATTTCCGTGATAGGTGTTATATGAGTGCAAACACGGAGGTTTGAGCCTGCACGATGGGCTAACACTGGCTGATATCCCAGCGGGATTGGTGGGGGGTGCTCAAAGCAGTTCAGGGTTTTGCCTTGATGCACATTAAATGTCTGTGTAGAGGTTTGCTTCCCCACCAGCTCCAGGTTTTTCCTGTAGCTCACCATGAAACACAGAGCTAGCACAGCTTTCCACCCTCAATGTCTGAAGCTGCAGCATCCCACTGGATCGAACTCCCATTTTTGGCACAATAGGTTCAGATAAATGAAGCACAAACCCCCTTCATTTGATCCCACTCTCCTGCTCTGTGTTTGGCAGTTGGGCACTGCCAACATGCAATCCCATCCCATCTCCCACAGTGCTGGTCCCCAGCTGACCCCAGCTGGAGTCCTTCCCCAGTTCCCTCCCGCTCCTCCAGCCCAGCGCTTGGGCCTATCCGATGGCATTTGGGACATTTGCAGAAAGGAGCAATATGTGTGCAAATCTGCTAGAAATCCTATAAGCCTGGCTTGCACTGTTCCTTCAGGGGTGCACCCAGCTCTGTTAAATCCCAACCCTTAAGTGGGGCTGAATTAAATGCATTTGTTCCTAACGAAGATCATTGCACCAAGCCCCTCAAACTCCCAGGAATCCAACCAGCAGAGGGCATGAGCAGTCACTGCCACACACTGCAACGTCCAAGGCCCAAAAACGCTTTTCTGAGGCAAAACACGTGTGCAGGGTGGGGTCCATCACCCCCACGGTGGCACGGGGAGTGAGCCATTCAAGCATTAAGTGTCATGCTCTCCTCCGTGCACTTGCCAGCCTGGCACGCAACCACCACCAACATGCTGAAGAACTTGGAAGCATGATAGTGCAAAATCAAGTTTTATATGGCACTGGGCTAGAGATTAGAAGTGTTGTGCCAGCAGAGATGCTGATGTGGATGCAACCACCTGAGGGTCCACCTGCTACCAGGGACCAGGGGCTCAGCTAAGGACAAGCAACGAAAACCTCAGTCGCCTCCGGTAAGGAAATGGCAGCAGCGTGGTGGCAGCTGAGTGTGCGGTGATTAAGGGCAGGACATGCCTTGGGATTTAGGATTTCTTTTTTTTTTTTTTTTAACTTCCTGTTTATAGGTTGACTGTATTTCCCCGGCGTTTGAACTTCATCATGCCGTTTCTCTGCTGCTCCTGACACTGAGTGAGAATTAATAAGCTTCCTCTGAGCAAGTATCTTTATTTAAACAAGCTGCTGCCTTGCCCCGCACTAAGTGCCATTTTGCAGAAGGCAGGACGTGGGCCAAGACCCTTCCCAGCAGCACTGCTGAAGGCTTGAGGTGCTCTCCTCCCACTGCACCAGTGCAAAGCTGCTCTGCTGAACAAGTATTTGGAGGACTGACCTTTATTTTCCACAAGTGAGCAAGAGAAGGAGGCAGAGCATGACTGAGAATCTGGCTCCAGTTCCTGGTGCTGCACAATCACCCTCAGACCTGCTGAATTTTTCCAAAAACCCAGCTTGTCCTCCCCAGCCCCCAAACTTGTTGTGAGTGATGGAGTGAAGAGCTGGCAGCTGTGTTTTTTGCTTTTCCTGCATTTAATTATACTGCAGCAATCTCCAAACAAGACATTTTTTTGATCAGACCTGAAATGTTTATTTTGCTGGTCAAAAAATGAATCTGCTGCCTGTGGTATGCATGGCATCTCACATATTCTCTACTCACTGTCAAGTGACTTGATATTCTAACAGATACTGCCTCAAAAGCAGGAAGTCAGATGCTTTGCAAGCTAATTAATCAATCAGTTTACTATATTAGCAACCTTAAAGGAATTCTGATGCAGACCCAGTGCTTAAATTTGCTGTGACATCTGCAGCCAATCATGCTTACATTACCCCATTAACAAATTACATATGTGCTAAGCAAGATACCCTGTGGTTCCACTGTTTCTTGAAGTACCACAGTCACTTATAAAAGCAGAGCACAAAAGACTAAGGACTTTTTCAGTAGAAAGGGTTTTTTTGTGCTTGTTGCACTTGTTGCTTGGACTCAAAGTAGTTTGAAGAAGGCCAGACTAGCTCAGGAGACTGGAGAGATTTAGCAGTCCTGCGATGAATGATAAAAGAAGTTTGAATTTGTACAGCCTTTATAAAAATCTTTCATTGTAAGGGCTGGCAGGTTTGCAGATCCCTGACTCATGGACTGGCTTGGGTGCTGTGCTGCTTTCTCCTGACAGGTAAGCAACGTGCCGGCAATCTGAGAGTTTAGGGCAGTTTGGGAGCAAGGCGAGGCTTGCTTTGCTCTGCTCTCTGTGCTTGGCGTACTTGCTGTCCCGTATAACAAGCCACCAGCCCCTGGTAGCATCGCCAGGGGATGTTTCTCCCAGGGAGAGCTTTCTGCTGAGCACACGTGGGCCCCTTCTTAGGGTGCATTTTGGTTAAAGTCCAGTGCTGACCCAGTGCTTGGAGTCCTGGCATCTGGGTGATCTCTAGCAGCCGTGCTGCTTGCATTGCTTTAAAGCCACGCTGTGTCCTGCTTGCAGAGTCACAGGTAGCATGTCCCCACAGCCCACTGATGACCCTTCCCAGGGTCACCGGGTTGGATGTGGCCCCACTATTGCAACCAAAAATATCCTCCAGACGTACAGAGCCTTGGAGGAAGGGGGCAACTTTGTAGCTGCAGTTACAAAGCCTGGGATCTAAATGCTTTTCTCTCAGAAAGCCTCCCTGCTATGTACCATGCCAATGAACATGCGCTTTATTTTCCTTCATTCATTTCCAAGAATTGCTTCTGTTCAATGGGGAGCTGAGTGGTGCTTCACCTTATTTTTACTGAGTGGCTTCAAACCCCAGAGTGTCTCAAGCTTGTTTTGTATCTGTCCTTCCTCAATACTCACAGCATTGTCAGAGCGGTGGTTGCTTTGCAAACAGCTTTAAAGACAGATCCGGTGCCACCAAAGAGTTTGAAAGCTGCACAGGACAGTCAGGCCTTGCAGAACAGCATGTACCATCGTACCAGGCATGAGTTTCCCGCTGTTATCCTTTTTTAGGCTTTAAACCTCTTGTTTCCCCCGATACAAATTGTTTATAACGCTTATTGCTGAATGGGAAAGCAGGTTCCCAGTGTCAGTGGGAGATGAGCAGCTCAGGGCCAGCTTGTTCCCATTTGCCTTTAGGAAGTGCCTGTGTCTTGACAGAATCATGGAATGGTTTGGTTTGGAAGGGACCTTAAAGATCACCAAGTCCCACCCCCTGCCATGGGCAAGGATACCCTCCAATCTTTGCAGCACCGACATTCTCCAGCTGTATCAGTAGTGGGGTGCTTCCCCTCTGGTTGCCCAGCAGCCTCCCTTCTGCTGGAAACGGGGCTCCTGTCTTGTTTCAGGGTGAGCTGAAGCTGTGTTTCTCCTGCAAAGAAGTCCTAGAGAGGATTTTTAAAGAGTCTCCTTAAAGCAAGTGAAAATAAAATCCAGCCAATTGCATTGCTGTTTTTCTTCTCCCCCAGTTATTTGCTGCCTGATGATGTCACAGCAGAGGCACTGACGAGTTGTATTTGTTATTACTTGGCACTTTACGTCAGCAGGGCCAGTAGCTTCATGAACCCCCTGCTTAGCATAGACTCACCATAGTCTCATTAGCATGTTGCTTTCTGCTGTGGCAGTCTGAGTCGCTAATTGATCCGATGGATTTATCCCATTGATTTGTGTGTGTCTGAGGGTGTGGAGAACTGGGTCAGGATTTGTCACAAACCTGCATGTGACACCAGAGCGATGCGTGTGAATGGGAGGTGTTCAGTGGTGCGGAGAGAGGACAGCTCTGCCCAGGGATGCACCAGCACCTGGGCTTGGAGGGCACATGAAGCTGTTTAGCAGCGAATGCATATGGGACTATCAATTTCTCAGCAGCCTGTGCTGCTCTTCCCAGCAATCTCCCTGTGCATCCTTTTGTATCCTTCCAATGCTTCTTGGCTCTGTTATCCAGGCTGCAGCTTCCAGAGTGGGGCAGCTGGAGGGAGTCACCAAATAGCGGTGCACATCCCTGGCAAAAGGGTTAACCCAGTGCTGACATCCTCAACCCTGTAAAACCTCTGCAGATGGTCAGGGAGCTTCCTTCAGTGACAGCAGGAGAGCAAATGAACAGTGTTTTCATTTGCTGTGTGTGCCTGTGGGCTTGGTTAGATAAGCATTTATGTTTTCAGTTATATTCCTCATAGATATGATAAAACTTTAAGCCAGGCTCAGTGGAATTGCTCCTTCCAGGACATATGGGTGGTGTGAGGCTTGCTCGGTTTTAATCCACTAAAGTAAACCCATGTTATTTGGACATCTGTAAGCTCACTGCTGCAGGACAAGATGCTGCCAGGCTGCTTCTGCTCGTGCCCCGGCTGGCAGAGCGGTCCCAGCCCTCGGTGAGATGTCTGTGGGTCGGAGTGAGCGTAATTGAGCATATAATTCAACACCCAGAAGGCTTAATTCCCATGGATGTGCCATTAACAGGCCATGAGGAGTCTCTAGGAGAAATAGAAACAAAAGCAAAGGTGGGAGGAAGAAAGTTAAAGGCCACTAAACTGGAGCAAAGTTTGGTTTAGTTGCCCCGGTGAGTTCAAGGAGCTTTGTGCAAGGGGCTCCTGCTAAGCACCGGCAAGCAGGCGCGAATTGTGTAACAGTTCCTTTCCCTGCTAAGGGCAATGTGAAAAGCCAGATTTCTGACTCTGCCAAGGACAGGACGGGAATCCTCTTACGGGGATTAAACTTTCAGGGGGGAAAGAAAAAAAGCCAAAACAATAAACCCCAAACATGCTCTTCTAAGAAAAGTGGTGTGCTTCATGTGTGATGCAGGTCATTAGACACAAAACTTTGGGCAGCCAATATCTCTGCCAGCATGAGAGGCAGATAGAGGCAAATTTGGTGAATTTGTTACAATTTGGATTAGATATTTCATATGTAGCTCCAGATTAAGTTATATTTTCCTGATAGGATTATCAGTTTAGCCCTTTATTTTCCCACTGTACAATCTTTCCAAAACTGCTCAGCTTCTGATCCTGTGCATTACTTATTTGGTCAGCACAGAACATGCTTTTGACTAGAGGCCAGTGACTTTTCCCATTGACATGGAGGAAATTTGGACTTCCCCTCGATTACAGAATCTTTTTTCATTTGTCTGCTTTATTGCATTACGGAGATTTGATCCTCCTCTGGAGTCAGTTGGGTGATTTCCAAGGGATACAGTTGGATTCCCCACTACTTTCTTTCTCCTTCCAAGATAGAATGGACTTTTATGGAGAATATAAAATCAAAAAACAAGCTATCACTTGCATTTGCTACACAACTCTTCCTGTGGGTTGGTGGGAGTACTCTCGGAGGGTTTTAAAGCCTGTTGTAGTATGTGTGGGATGGTAAAATGATGGTAAAAGAAGGCCTCATGAGATGGAGTGCTGTGAGGATGTGATGTGCCTGCTGCAAATGCCCTGAAAAGCAAGGAACAAAGCCCAACAGAGCATCGTGGTACCGGTGTCCCCCGTCCCACCTCTCTCCCTGAAGTGACATCAGCAGCGTGTCTCCCAAGGTGGCAGATGTCCCTGTCAAGACACCCTGTGTGGCAATGACATCTCCGGGAGGAGATTGAGGAGGAAGATGTGTTGTGCACGTCCCCAGGGTGCAGAGCAGCGTGCAGGCACCTGTGGCTGCCAAAGGAGGATGGTGCTGCTCTGACAAACAACGGCTGCTTTGAGCGTTGTGCTGAAGCCATCTCATGCAAATGGAATTCTGCACTAATTTATGTTAATGAGTTTATCAACAGTGCTTGCACATCTTCTTCAGAGACAGGAGAAGCAGTAACAGATGCATCCGGGGGGAATATGCATGAGCTGCGCTGCGGGTGTGATTAGAGAGGTGCCCCCACAGTGTAGAGGATGTGCTCCCTTTGAAAGCACAACTGGGCATTCTCCTGTGCCTACCTCTGTTCTCTGTGGTCTGTGCTGCAAACCAGGCACTGGGAAGCAGAAATCCAACTTTTAGAAGTGCAAGTCACATCTGGAAAATAAGGGAGCTGCATTTTAAGGAATCGTGCCTGAGATGAGGCGTTGCTGCCTTGCCAAGGGATGTGTTCTTAGTTCATAAATAACTCATGGGGAGCACACCTTATTGTATACCTGGCCTGTTGATACCAAGTTTTTCCTACGGGGAAGCCAGGTCTAGATGCAACCCAAGCAAAGTTGTATAACACACAGTGTAGCTTAGAGGTAAGAGGAAGTGCCAAACAGAAAAACTCATCCGAGAAAACCGAAGTCCATCAAGCACTTAATGGGCAAGTCAATACAACGCTGAAAGTCAAAGCTGTTTGTAATTCCCTGAGCACCCATCCCTTTCACAGCAGCTGGCATGGCACGGACACTGATCTTTCACCAGGAAGAGCTGAGCAGTTGCTGAAGATACACAGATGATGACAGCAGATCCCCAAAATGCCTTTGATCCCTGGCCTGTGTTTAGCTTAGGGAGTTTATTTCTCAGCTCAGCGGTGTTCAAGTGGCATCACTCATGCTGGTGGTTCACAAAGTAGCTGTGGGCAAGCAGCCCGTCCCAAGGACATTTGCAAAGTAACGAGCAACTGTGCTGAAAACATTTCCTGCTTCAGCTCTGTGCTCTCAAACCAGTGAAGTTGCTGTCTGGGAGTAATTCGGAGGAACTCTACTAGCAAGTGCAAAATCAATGCAAATATGCAAGCTCCTCTAGGCTTAATTGCAAGGGAGCATCTGTTTCCATTTCAGCACCCAAAAGGCACCCTCATCTATTGGGAAGTTTGCAGTCTGCAAAGACAGTGTGTTACTCAATGGAGTAGTAAAGGATATACTGTCATTCACCCGTTCCATGCAGTTGCATCTACAGAGCCACTAGCCAGAACCACTCCATTACAACCACAACTGTGGGCATAAGCATCTCTAAGAGCCTTCATCGAACTCCCTATCACAATCTTTAAAGCAATCATTTTGATTGCTCTCAGTTAAGCGATTATGGTTGCGTGACACATTTTCGGCTTTGGAAAATGATATGCCTAGCCCAGTTCCCTGTGCATAAGTCTCTCATATGCATATATATATATATACACACACATATTTACCAGCTTTCATGTGCTAAATGGTTTCTAAACTCCTGCCTGTCAAGAAGCTGGCTTGATCTGCAAGCAGGATTCCTGTCTCATGGCTGCATGATGTGTGCCAACAGCTCCCTCTGGGTTTTTTGTCTAAGATTTACTTCACTTGCAGAAAAATCAAGGAGCATCTTTGTTCCCAGAAGTATTTTTGGCAATCAACTATACAGAGCATGGCCCATCCTCTCAGCCCAGTTGCACAGTCTCTAGACAGCAACTCCTCGGGGCCAGGACAACCTGGGGTGATGAGACAAGCTCTGTAATGGAAACGATTGTGCCTTTGTGTCTGGGGAGCCAGAAAGTGTCATTCTTTGAAAGACAGAGTCTATTTTGGAAAGAGCGTTTCTAGCAGAGATGGGCTGTAGCTTTCCAGAGCACCATGGAGACATCCAGTTGCATAACCCTGACAGTCACTGGGAGACGGTCTGCTGGAAAGGGCCACAAATTCCCGCTCTCCTGCTAATCACAAAGCACCAGTGACCTCAGCCTTTGGCTGTCCTATCCATCTCCAGCAGAAAATGTTAGAGGGAATAACATCTCAAGAACCCCTCCCATAAGTTATGAACTCACACTGCTAATTTTACACCTACTAAAATACACCAAAGTGCAAAACAATAGCCTTGCAAGTTGACTAACTGGTGGATGGGAGCCAAGAGCAGGACACACAGGGATTTATCCTGAGGTGAGTGGTAGGCAGAGGAGGAGCTGGAGTCCCTGAGCCCAGATTTGCAGGCAACAGATTTATGCTGAATTTCAGTAGCTGAGAGTCTGGTGCTGTGTTTTGTAGCCACCTAATCAAATCTCAGGTAAGAAGCAAGCTGCTTTGTTTCTTCTTTTCATTGAACCTGGAAAGAAAGAGCTGACCATTTTGGAAAAATTCTTTGGAACTTGGTGGAAATGGGACTGAGTGTGCCGTGGAAATTTAACAGAGTCCTATGCAGAAATTCCTGTAAATACTTGTAGAATTTAATAAGTGCTTTTATGCTTCCTGTTGGGTTCTTTTTAACACTCTTGTAGAATTCCATAGTGGGATATGATTATGTATTAAATTTTAATGGTTGTTTACAAAAAAAAAAAAAAGCTGTTGAACACCATCATTTTCTATTAGATTATACAAGATGCCTCAATTAGGAGTGTTTTTCTGCCTTCAAACAAAGCCTGAACAGATCTGAACTCTCTGCATGAGCAAAATACTCCCAGCTCAGGGAAGATATTAATGAAATCCAGGCTGAAAAAAAATATGCAGGAATCTGCTGTAATATTTCAATTTCCAATTTCAGTTCACACAGGTGAAATCAAGAGCAACCCAAGGTTCATCACATCCTACTTGCATTTGAGGGCACTGTCAAAAACCTGAACTTTGAGACATTCCTTAAGGAAATCTTCCTGATGTGTATCTTTTGTGATCAAGGAAAGATTTTCCTGCAATTTGAAGATACTGTATACATTTCATGCCTTTTCTAATCTAACCCCATGTGGCACAGATCAAAGGCCTTCATGAAGTTCAGTGTGTGAAGCTCAGTCATCTTGTGTCCCATAAGGATTATCCTTCAGGAAGACATCTGAGTCTTCTGTGAAAACGTCCCTTTGCCTTCTATTGTTATGTATGCTCATGTGGCTGTATGATTAATCATTATGATTTCTCTAAGACTAACATGGTCATGTCTCATTAGCTGGTTTTGGCCACCACACATTCACTAGTTCACTCATCAGAACGTCTTTGGTTTTTAAGACCATACTAGGTCTTACAAATCATGCCCAATTTTAACCAGAGTGCTTGGGAATGGTGGTTGAATGAAAGTCCCATTGGGCAAGGGGTGAATTGTTCTCTGCAAGCTCATAAGATGCGTATGCCAAGATGAAGAAAGACTTGGGAGGATGTGGTCAGCTGCAAATATCATGTGAGTGTTCCCAGTATTTGAGGTGGCTAACTTTTTTTGGCAGGATTTTGGTAGGAGAAAATTTGCTAATGAAAGAGAAAATTAAAGAGAAGATCACCAGATGAGGGTGCCACCACACTGTCCTCAAGCCCTGATACGTCAGGAGCTGAAAATCTCCTCTCTAGGGGCTTCTCTGGTTTTGGTAGTTGAACTTCTTGGCTGGCTCCTTCCAGCCGTATTCCTTGGCTGTGCCTGTGTGCCATGGCTGGGTCAATGCCAGGGAGGGCTCTGCAGCAGAGCAGTGGCCACGTCCAAAGGCAGAGATCTGTACAGGCACCTTCAGCTGAAAAGGAAGGGGCATCATCTGAGAGACAGTCAAGTGCAGGGACTGGTGACCAGGGCTTTGCAATAGATGACGCTTGTACTGAGCTGCTCCAATGCCACGGGTGATGCAAATGTCTGCAAGAAGCAGGCACTTCTTCTGCTGTGGATTCTGTCTCCATGTATTTCTCGTGCAGGCAGTATTCATTCTGACTCTATTTACTTATCTAAATAGATTGCGTGCTTACTAATACAGACAGCGTGTTCTTTTTTTAATTTGAGAAGGGAAGTCTCATGAAATATGTTGCCAGTCTAAATTATTCCATGACTTGCCTCCGTTTCAAATTAACTGGAGGAATATCAACAAACATAATGGCAATTCTTTTCCAATCCCATCTCCTTCAGTCAGTCTTTAACCCACTTATCAGACACTTGTTATTACAGAAATAATCAGGGAAAGAAAACACACCAGTGCTGAATCAACACTACCGTACTTTATTTCTCTTTTTCTTTTGTACTTGTGTAACTCTCTTGGTTTCTGTTGGACATAGACCAGCCTGAAATTACAGAAACCCAGCTGGCTAAATCCATCACGTCTTATTACAGGTTATCAATTCGCCTGTGCAATAAACACATTTGACAATTAGCAGTGAATTGATGAGTGACTCAGTTTGGTCTTTGCCACTGAGAGGAGACCATTTCTTTATTGTTTTGTGCTTAACGGAAAAGTTCACAATACGAGCTTCATTTGTAGAAAAAGCAAAAAGCTGGTAAAGACATTAGCATTTCTTATAACCAAAATGACAAATGGTCTTTACATTAATCTCAAATCCCTTCTTTAAAGCAAGGATCAGGAAAGAATTTTTCTCAAAAGGATATTACTGCCCAAATGGGGCAGTGCTGTCGCAGGACTTTCTCACCTTCTGTGGGTTCAATAGGTGAATGGGACTGCCAGGTTTGCCTTTCTGGGCTTGATAAAGCCATCAGTCTAATTTGCTTTGAAACTTCTGCTTCTATCAAAAAATCCCATAATAAAATATTGCAAACTCTGCATAGACAAAAGACCAAACCACACTGTGACTCACACCGTACAGTAAACCTTTTAGGAGTAACACTGCAGTAACTCAGACTTAACTTGTTCAGTTCCATTTCTTAGTGCAATTAAACTGGGATATTTGGCCAGGTGGCTTTTTCCAATTTCAACTCTTTATCTGGGGGGAAAAGATCTGTCAATGCCAACTACCGTATCAAAACTATATAAAAGTCTTAAAATAAGGACTGAAAGTGATTTTTGAGGAGGAACCTGTTCCTTCCCTCTCCCCTAAGTCAAGAGCTCACCCTTCCGCTCTCCCAGAACCAGCTTTTCCAATTACCTGGTCAGTACCAGCTCACTGCAGCGTTTCTCCCATTAGGCTTTAGTAGAGATGCATCAGCCTTACTGTCTAAAATGGACAGTCATCAGGAAAAACACAAGTGTAGTCTCAGAATACCAGCTGCTCAGCTTCGAACTCTTCAATGTACAAATAAAATGAGGCTGGTGAGAGAAAGAAACCTTTCCTTTTACTTAGCTAAGTATATTGTGTTCTTGATCTCAAAATGATTCTCATTTACTCACTGTAATCACAGTACTTTAATTTTTCTTATTGTTTATATGGGATTTGCTGGGTTTGGTTTCTTTCTGTGGGTATTTTTCCTAATCAAGTGGTTTTTTTCTATCTGTTCATGCAAGCAAAATATTTTCCTACTGGCAAACTTGTTCAAACTTTGCTTTACAAGTGCATTTTTTCCTTCATTTTGTTTCCCCTTGCTCCTTGCTGGTGCAGGGGTTTGCTCCGGTGATGGAAATGAAGGGTGCAGGTGATGCCGAGGAAAGTAAAGACCACGTGGAGTAGCATTGGTGTAAGCAGCAGCGCGAAAATGCACACAACACCCCCCTCATCCATTAATGAGTGAAAGGGGTTGGTTTGGCAAACCTCCCCATCCAAAAGCCAGGTGGGTTGAGTTTTGGGGTGGGATTTTTTTGCCTTTGGAAAGAACAGCAGCTGAGGCATTACAGTGATTTGCTGATCACTATATAAACAAGGAAATATTTAAACAGAGTGAGATGTCGGACTAGCAATGCCACACACCTCCTTGGTGGGCACAGGAGGTCATGTCTCTCGTGAAGTAGGAGCTGGGGCTTAAGGATGTGGCTGCTAGAGAAGATCAGAAGTTGCTGCCTCTGCTAATCAATGCTACGTGCACCGTTTCTTCTCAACACTTCGTGTTTCACACTCCCAACATGATGCTCAGCCCATTGTTCCCGTGGTTAATGAGTTACTACCCGCTGGCTGTACATGTGTGTAAGCGTGGTCTGTGGTTGCCGCAAGGTAACCTTGTTCAGCACGCAGTGAGACAGGCTTACAACAAGATGCTTTGTTTTGCATTTGCCACAGATGTGGAGAGGAAAAAAAAAAGCACATATGGAGATTTCCTACAGCTCAGCTGATGCAGGGTGGCTTGTTACATCTCAGTAACTTGAAATCTCTTCCTGGCAATTGAAATACAGCTCTCCCTGGGCTGGCAGTGCTTTCGCAGAATACAACGGCACTTCATAACACTTAGTGATGCTTCATTAAAAAATATGTCCAAATTCTATCCTACAGGAAGTACGTAGGATGTAACAAAGAGTAGTGGGTGAAAAGCAGAGGCTCCCAAATCAATCTGTGTTGGGAAAATCATGTGCAGGTTCCAATAGCTGTGTCAGCTGAATTGCTTGGGCTGCTTTTGTGTGCAGAATCATGCAGGAAATCCCAACAAAGCAGAATTTCTCGTAAGACTTCTGGTGCATCAGTCTGTGGTCCGAGCCAGAAAGAAACCACAAAAACAATTGCTCTCCTTGCTGTGCGGCTACTACAAGTCCCAGGTGGAACCTGAAAATGAAATGTGTGTGTGTGTCAAAACACTGCAGGACTTTACAAAATCCTCTCTTTGGATGCAGTTACAGAAACCAGCCCATGATGAGGGTCAGAGGGTCGTTTTCTATATTATACATTGTTCTCTCATCAGCTTGGCTGGAATTGACCCAGTGACTTAATTTATTTAAGGATACTTTAAAACGTTGCTTATATGTCTCAGATTTGAGCACCCAAGCTCATGTATCACTTTGGAACATCTTTAAGGAAACTTTAGAGCTTTTATATACTTTACTGAACAATGGACCCATTTCTTCATTGTTGTTCTGAGATGGATATCTGCTGAACCAGAAATGTATAAACAGTGAGAAAAATTGGCTCTGAAAGGTCTTTAAAGCTAATTTATATTCAAGTCTTGGTGAAGCAGGGCTGGATTATTGTACTTTTACCTTTTAGAGAACCATAGTAAGGAAGGTAGAAGACCTTGGCAATGGTAATACAAGAGACACATATAGGACAGGTCTAAATTTTATTAGAGCCTTCTGAATGCTCAGTGGATATTCAAGGCTTGATCTCTATTAGGCAGTTCTCAAAAACGTGGAGTCCTTCCTCTCTTGGGTGGTTTCTGTGCACACTTGAGGTCTTCCTCATTGCCAAGGAGGGAAACCTCACCGATAGACCTGCTCACTTATGGATTATCTGTCGTAGGGGAAGGCAGAGAAGGCAGCACCGAAACCCTCTGTTCTCATGCCTGTGTTGTTCCCTCAACGTGATGAAGCTGAGGGGGAACCACAGCACCTGATGAGGTGTCCCAGTTTGGGTGCTGTGTATAATCACGCTGTCTTGCAATGCTGACACTCACTTCTCACCTTGCTGAACCTTAGTGAAGTCTTTGGCAAAGGAGCACAACACCCTGGAAAGGAATTTGGCAAACAAGACATTAGAGCAAAAGTGTTTGTTAATTTTTTTAGAAACTCCTGAAGAGAGAGATATTGGAATTTGTCCACTAGCACGTTAGCTGGCTGGGGTTCCTGCTGGGAAGTGTTCTCAGTAGAAATGAAACTTTTTTCCTTTATTTCCTAAAATCCTATTGGGAAATAATTTTCTCAGATTTCTTCAGCAATGTTCATTATCCTATTTTTGTTGGATTATGAAAAAGAGAGATGTCTGCAATTTCTTTTTTCTTTAGGGGTGAATTTCATCTCTTTTTTCAAAGTTTATTAACTAACCAAGTCTTTCTTAAATCCTAACCTGTAGTTTTAAAAAAAATGTAACAGTTTTCATCTTGCAGCAAAATTTCCTTGAGAGCAGAAATAAGAATTCTGAAACACCAGAGGAAAAATTAACAGGAGAAAAAGCTCTTTAGGTTTGTTAGGCAGATATTACTGCCTGAAGAGTTGGGAAGTAGCACAAAAACTATATAGGGTAAAAAAATTTCTTGATGCCAAGGATCTTGTTTTGTTGTCTTCCCCTGTAAACCACCCAGAATACTGCTGGCGCTACATGAAACTAGCAATAGCAAGGCTGTGGCTGAAAGCACTAAGACTATGCTGAAATTTAAGTCTTGTTAAATTAATTTTTTCCAGGGTTTGCAAGAGCTATTTCCCTTCCACCTGCTGACCAAACAGGATAGCAGTAAAATACTTCCTCTTCATGACTCAGAAATCTGCCAGAGGTGATGAGGCCCAATGGGAGTTTGGTGATGTCTTAAATAGCGATTTGCTTTTTGCCTCTTGGCAAACGACATTGTCCGGAGCTGTAACGCTAGCTTCATTTCCAGGCTATGGAAATGGGAACTAAGAAATGTCTGTTGTTGGTTGTTTTGCTCTCAGAAGGTTTCTGTCAGGCATCTACGGCTCAGTGCAATTTGAGACGTACAAAAAACAGGGGAATTTTCAGAAGCATTTAGTGATGTGTTACCTCTTAGAGGCTGAAAAATTATTCACTAAAGCTTATAGTCTCCAGGCTAGGAATATGGTCTCTCCTCCACTGTGTGATACAAGGTCTTTATTTGTTCAAAAATTATTTTGGGAGGGGGATTTTTCCTTATCAGGGTATTGGAAGACAAGGGGTCCACAGCCCTGGGAGCAGGATAGCTATTTCTCCTTACAGAGGCTCCAACACTGGCCTGTTGAAGTAAAGCATCCCAGTCCTTTCCCAAAGGGCAAATCAAAGGTCTGTGTGGCCCAGCACAGCTCATTCAATGCTGTCCTCGAGGTAGCTCTTTATCAACAGTAATTGCTGTCGGAGAACCCCGCTCCTCCAGCTGACAGCCAGAAAGCCAGGAGGCAGCTTGCTCCAGTAAATCTCAATTGGAGTTTTTCCATTTTTATTTCCCTGCCACAGAGGCAAGACAACAACGGAAGATTTAAAGTGAATTATTATAAGCGATGGGTTTCGGAAACATCCTTTTGCTTCCTTCCTAGGTCATGCACAGCCCTGCGGTTTTTGACTGCAGGCTCTGCTCCTGTTTCCAGTCCGGTAGCTTTCCATTCACATCACACCGAGCTGCTTCTCCAAACGTCTGACTAAACGTGTTTCCCAGTGTGTTTGTAAGGGGAAATGATTAACTCAAACCATCTATAGAAAGCAATACCTCCTATTTAAAGATACTCCTGACAAAGCTGAGTGGGAAAAAAATTGCTATGGTAGTTTCAAACGAAATACGTCGCGCTTTTCTCCAAAAACTTCTTGGTGTTTTCCATGAGGAGCAGTTTCTGCAGGGGAACATTTTTCAAAGCAAATATATCCACCATTTCCCCATTTGGAATAAAATCCTATGCATCCAATGAAAATAATTGATTTCTAAACAGTCTTTAGTCAGAGGGCTAGGAGGTGCAGCTGGCCTGACTCACTGATCTAAGTAAATCAGACTGAAGATCTGCTAAATGCAAGAAACTGAGTATTTAGCTCTACAACATTTGGACCTGCATTTAACTGATGATTTGAAAACAAGGTGACACCCATGAATGGTCAGGCTCAAAAGGCTTTGTTTCTATTTTCCTTTTTCTCCAGAAGTGTATTCAGGACTGAGATGTATTTACAATGTCCTCCCATCTCTCCGCCCTCACCGCAGGTTTTAAACAAAGCTTGAAGAAGGAAAGAAATAGCATAAGCATATTTTTAGGGATAAGATGAATTACTGCGCATCTGTAGGCTTTTTTCCCATTCTGCTAATAATCTACCCTGAAATATTTCTGTGTTGTTTTCACTGTACTGAAATGTGCCAGCAGACTCTCGCTGAAGTTACCCGAAGACATCTGAGCAGTTCTTAACTCACCGCTGGCCTTAAGTGAGTGACTGTCTCGAAAGCCAAATGAAACCAGTCCTCTGCCAGCGGGGTCACTTTTGACAGCAAGCTTTTAAATCGAGATGCTGTTTTTTCTTTTCCTAAGTCATCAGTTTGCCCACGCTGTAAGACTTCTAGGAGTGGGGAGTTTTCTTCAGGCATCTGCCTGGGGGGATATTGAGGGCTCAAAATTTGTAGCAAGAGGTTTCAAAGTCAGTGCCCTGGCATGAGACACAAGCTTGATGTCTAGGATGCAGCCGTTTCCATGCGTACGTGGAGCAATCTCTCTCTCCCTGTAAACAAAAAGAAATGTTTTCAGTTTACATATTTCCAGTTTACATAGCATGGAAGGCTTATGGCCGTAACAGGGGGAAAGAGAAAAACTTAATGAATTCCTAACAGCCCAGCTAGGCACGGTATCCAAAGCTAAACCTGTCAGGATCTGGGCTGGGGAGGATGCTCGTTGGGAGAGCTGACAAGCGAGACTGCGGAACTACAAAGATTTATTGTATACCAAAATAATTCCTAAGCGTGCTCAGCAAAGTTGCTGCCCCAGAGTAACTGCTCTCAAAAATATTTTCCATTGTGAGCTCCAAGTCCTTTTTCTTGCCCAGATTCCATCACAACAAACAGCCCAAGGATTTATGTGCCTCTCACCTTGTGATGACTGCCTGATGTACAGGTTTAATGAAGAGTGAGGCAGTGCAGAGCCCTTTGGTTGTTGTGGCAGAGGGAAACTGAGGACCGGTCCATCCTCATCAGAGCAGAGATGCCCAGATGAGATCCTGGGAAACAGGTGGATGCTGTAAGAGCAAGGATATGTCTAGTCTGAGGCTAACTGTGACCAACCTCAAACTCACTAGATTTTTTTCAGACGCAATAAGAGGCATTTTCAGAAGTGCTATCCCTTCCTCTTAGTCTATATCAAACTTTGAAAAGAGAAGATTTTGGATAAGGCTGAGGATGTTTGAAATTTAGGTGTCCAAAACACATGGAACAGAATGTCATCTTCAGAAAAGGTATTTATTTGCTGTTGCACAGTTCCTGATCTGCGCGGCAGTTAGAACTGGCATACCCAAAGACATCACTACCTTGTTGATGTGGATACTTAAAAGTGAAATTAATCTTATCTGACTTCAGGGTGTCTAAAAGTTAGATGACTAATCCTGGGCTCATGGCCTGGCCTCCTTTTATATTCCCTGAAGTAAACCAGACACCTCCAAAATTTCACCCTGTCTAACTGTAGGCACAGGTTTGAGGATGAGACAAACCTGCACCTTCTCATGGGCTGTAAAGGGATCACAGATAACGAGCGCAGGCTGAGGTGTCAGCAGCCTATTCATAGGATTTCAGTAATAAATCAGAAAAATTATATTGTCGTAGCAATAGGAATTCTGAAATAGCGGTTCTGTACCACTGCCCATCCACATATCTCTGCCTGCTGACAAAGATGATATGGAAATGAGATGAGGGACAAACAACAGAGGCTTCTGTGTGAAACAGGGCTCAAAAAATTGAAAATGGAGAAGAAAGATGTGGCTGTATTAAAGATCACAGGATAAATGAACTACGGGTGTCAAGAGAGCCGAAGATGGAGGCGAGTACAAAGTCAGTGCATTCAGGAGGGAGAAGGAAGGTCCCTGCCTTGTACGGGGCACTGGGACTAGTCAGGATCTGGCTGATGGAGCAGGTGCAGAGGAAGACGTGGGGCAATCAGGGTGGTGGAGAAAAAACTAAAATAGCTTTGTTTAGGCTAGGAAAAGGAGGAAAAGGCTAGGAAAAGGATTGCTTTCTATAAATAGTCCAGGTAAATCCCCAGGGAAGGGAGATAGTTATTTAAGCTAAAGGACAATGTTGGCCCTGAATCAAACTGGTTGTGAGTAAATAGTGGGTGGAAACATGAGGAAGGTTTCTGAGCATCACAGGAAAGATGTTCTGAAACAACTTTCCAGTCGCAGCAGGATCCTGAGCACTTCTAAATCCGTCAGAGCAGGAAATTGATCTCTGTGCCAAGATATCTTCCAGATCTACATACACATTACTCATGCTTTATTTAATCTTTATTTTGCCAATGACAAATCTTACCCTGCCTTAGAAAGTAGGACTGGACAAAATCTCGAGGGACTGTGTAGTTGATAGCTTGACTGAAGGCAGGTTTGTTCATACTGATGGGAGTTGGGCTGGTCCCTTCTGAACATCCACAAGTGACATCCTACAGCTTTCTAGTCCTCCGCCACCCTTATTAGTGCAAGATTTTGTCCATGGTTTGGGTTTTTCTCCCATTATTTAGCCCTATCTATCTCTCTGCAGTTAAAGCCCATCGTTGGGCTGCTAACAGCTAATGGACCACTTGCAACAATGGTGGGATTTCTTGGCCTGGGACAAAATGCTGTGAAATCTCCTTGAGAGAAACCTCAGTCAGCAAAGACTATGGAAGCAAAGCAAAACCAGGACCAGTGCACTGGTTTGAATATGGCCGTTCAGTAAACAGGGAAACTGAGGAAACTCTGTTCAATTTTCCTTTCCTCTAATTAGTCTTTTTACACAGCCATGTACAGGGAAATTTGGTAGTGATACAGCAAAAAAACACATTCCCACAAAAACTTTGCATGCTTTCCAGCCGTAGTGCATGAGGATAAGGCAGGGTGGTCTCTCATTTTGAAATTAGCCTCGTGAAATCTTTTGGCTTGGCTCTGGACCTAGTCAAAAAATATTCTAGCACAATTAGCACATAGCTGCATTCATAGTGTCAGAGTTTTGCCAAACAGTTTCCTCTTTTCTCCTCTATTTACCTCTAAAGTAAATTATGCAAGACAGGCACTAGCTTTTTAAGGAGTTAATATGTTGGTCGAAAGGTTTTCCTTGCTACATAGATTTCTACCACTTGGCCTTAAAACAAATAAGTTGTTTTATAAAAACTTGTTCAATTTACATAGGAATTCTTAGCATGGAAGGAAAGACAAATAAATTTCTTTTATTTTCTCCTTCAGCTTCTGAAAAAAAGTTTCACTCTACCCTAAGCTTTTAATTTATTCAGGCTACTGTAATCTTGAGTCATTCACCACTGAATTGACCAAAGTACACCAGATCAAGAAAATAGCTTTTTCATAGCTGAAAATGAGTAAACTGTCCACCTCAGCCCTTCAAAGACAGGCATTGCAGCATGCTGAGGTGGGGAAGGGAGCAAGGTTTGGCCAATAAAAGCAGGCTATGACCCCCTCTTACCTTGATGAATAGTAATAGTCCCATGCTCCTAACTAGGAGGGTAAAATAACTTCTGCCAAGTACATCACCATCCACCTCCCTCACATTATGTCTGAACCTTCATACCCCATTCACACATCAGTGGATGGGGATCAAGGGTTGATGAACAACCTTTCTTCTATGGAAATTCTCTATGTAATAGAAGCTCCTGCTGTGCCTCAACCATTGCGTTAGGAGCCTTGTCCATTTCCCATGTACTAAAAACAGCCATTTGTGAAAGCAGGCAAGCACAAGAGCTGAGTAAACTTGGACACAGCTCCCAGACAAATTGTGAGCATGTTGCCAAACATGGAGAAAAGTGCATCTGATTGTTCTGCTAAGGCGTCCAAGGAGGGCCACAAAATTATAGTTCAAACTATAAACAGAGTGAGTACATTTTGTTCATTTTCCTGTTCTCTTTATAATTGCTGCAATGTGAAGAGCTGCTATCGGTGGAGGGTTATACAATCAGGTGGCAGCAATAAAAAGAACGTTAGCAAGTCTGCGATATCATAGGACATTGACTGGAGGAAGCAGTTCTAAAACAAGACCGTTTATATCTAGATAAGAACATCAGATTCATGACAGTCGTTTTGATGTCTGCCCACTTAATACTCAACTAATGGACCTCTGCGTCCTGATTTACATTGGTTGCTTGGAGAAGGATCAGTACTGAGGATTTTATAGGCACAAACATGGCTCTGTGCACCTTTAATAAGATGTGTGTTGTATAAAGTAACAATATATCCATATAAAAAGTAGTTAATCTTATGGATACAATATATGCATATGCGTAATTTCATCATTATTTTCTGTTTTACCATTTCCTCATCCTATTAGACTCATAGAAGGTTTTAATTGTTGATATTTTAACACAAATTGAAGTATAGGTTCACAATCTTACAAATCTATGGCATGGGGAATACAGTAAGTTCAAGATGGGCATCTCCACCAGCTGTCAGCAAGGAGCCTTTGCTGTGGCATCGTTTGTTCTTTGGCATCTGACAAGGTCCTGGTTCTCAGATGGTCTTCAGACTTGTTTTCTTCTCCTCTTACAGCCATCTCTGATATCTGCAGAATGCACTTGGAAAATCTAAGGACTATCAAAATGAGAGCTGTAAAGCTTTAAAAACAAACAGACATTTCACCTGTCTCTAATCAGCCCCATCGCATGGTTTGGCTTTGATTTCCCCAGTGCAGAAAAGAAACGTATAGGATTTTAATTTCCTTGGCTCCCAAGAGCGGTATGAATGAGACTGCAGCGTTGCATTCGGCTTGTGTTATTAATGGGCTCCATGCTTGCAAATGTCTCCTTCAATATATTTGCTCAAAGTGTTTCCAAAAAGGGGGAAAAAAGAAGAAAGAAAACATCAGGTTTCTAGGTCTAATGTATGTGACCTGACAGCATGAATACATTAGATCTTCTACAGAAACATACAATTCCCGCACTGTGCATTGGATCTCCAGCCTTTTTATCTTCATCTGGACCCTAATCAACGTGCTAGCGTACAGCCTGGAAATAAGCTGTATTTCCCTGCCATTCTGGCTCATACTTTCTATCCATTTGAAAGGGTATGACATGCCTTTTTATAAAGTCAGTGTGAGTTGGGAATGTTTCTGAGCTCTCTGTTCAAGCATCCTGAGCATCTTCCGATACAAGCGTGTACCTTTTGCAGAGTTGTTTAGCCCGCCGAAGCCAGAGCCAAGACTCCCCAGATCCTCTGCAGGCCCAAGGCAGCATGGCTCTGCTGAAGGCCATACGCTGATGTCTCCCTGCTGAGGATCTCCTACATCATCTTCCAGTCATAAAGAAGGTACAGTCCAATAATTCTACACCGAGACCTACAGGATCTCAGTGGCCTTCTAAAACTTCAGGCCGGTCATGGCATTTCCCCACTTTGCGTCTGGTTTTCCCTTCCCATGCTCTGGCTTATCTGCAAGCCTTTAAACTCTTAAAAGGAAGAGCTGGTTTATATTATGCATCTGGACAGTGTCTAACATGAGAGGGCCCCAGTTTGATTAGGGTCTCCTGTGACTACCGTAATACAAATACTGCTAATAAAATGCATTTGAATCAGAAGGCGGCAGTGATCCTTCTTTTCCAGTTATCTCTTACCTGGGGAAGGTGGGCTTATCAGCCAAAGGCAAGGTGGCCTGGCTTGACCCATCCCAGCATGGACAACCCTTCGAACTGTCCTTGCGGTGCTGCAAACCAAACTGAGCAAGAGCTGTGCTCGTCTGTGCGATGCCCTCCTGTGCCTGCAGTGCTTTGCACTTCCAAATGTGTCACTTATTTGCCTTCCCAAAGCAGGGCCTGCTTCTGTTAACAGCAATTAATCACTTTATAGCCAGTCTTTTATTATTATGAACACAGCAGATGTGTTTCCATTAGTAGGTCCCCAAGTGAGACTTATCCAGCATCTCTGAGACTTAATGAAGGAGACTATGTGACCTAAATAGAGTTTTCATTTTTAGCATCCTCCCATCTATCTTTACTACCAAGTAAGCAAACAAAATGAAGCGGGAATCTTGTTACAGGCTAAGTTACAGTACATAGGATAAACTTGCTGCCAAATCATAAAATGTGTCCGCTAGTTTAATGTGATTAGTAATAGCTAAAACTTGCATCGGTATTTTTACGAGGATCTGAAACAAAACAAAGCACGTAGATGTCTTTATACTGTTGTGGTAATTCAAAGCTCTCCGCTTCCCCAATTAACCTCAATATTTGAGCAATGAGAGGGCAGGCAGCTGGCTCCTCAGGGAAATATCTGCCTCCAGAATATTGTTCAATTTCGGGGAATTTTTCAAGCATGCTGGTTGCCATTAAAAAGTCATCACTTCCGACAGTGGCTGAGACCTAGCAAGTCTTCGGGTGCTTATAAAATAGTGTCTAAGTAGTGATGGCAATCATGCGGGTTACCGAGCAGTGGCACGTGAGGATGTCCCGTGTGCTGGCAGAGCTGCTCTCGGCCGCATCCACGGCGGGTGCAGCCACATGAGCACAGAGTCAGGCCCAAGAGGGAGGGCTGCTGGCACAGGGCAGAGCATCGTGCTGGGATGGACTTTCCTGGGGAGCGCTGGCTGTGTCTGGTGCTTGCAGGCATCTTGGGAGAGGTGGGCATTGCGGCACGTGGACATGTCCCTGACGCACCCCTCTGGTGCTGCTCTTCACCTCCCTCATTAAACAATCGGCAGTAATATCTCCACTCTGACATGGAGCCTCTGGCTTTTCTCTTCCCTGATAGTGAGGAGCCACCATGGGTAGCGGGCACAGGGAAGCTGCTCTTCCACAGAATGAGAAGTTTTGTGAAGAGGATGTTTTCCAGAACACTCCCTTTGGAAGGTCAGACTCTGCAATTGCTTTTGTTCCCCTAAATTATTTCTAGAACCAGATCCCTTCTGCCCAAAAGGCTTCCTCACCCATTTTCTGCATTCTCTGAGGCTTACTGAAATTTTGTCTTTAACTAACTTGGATCTTAAAAGCAGATAGTCAAGAGGCTACAGCTACTCCCTATTCCCAGCACAGTAAATACAATTCCTTGTGTAATACAGACAGAAAAAAATCCTGTGCATTTCAAGTCAGTTCTCTGGGATTCATACGAAGCACCTCCACTGTGTAAATGTATCATATAATTTTAAGATATAGAAGGATCATCTAATAAATTCCATAGATCTGTCTTACACTGGTCTGTGCCATAAAGGATATTAAAATATGTAGTGTCTGCAGTATGGAGCCACTGGAGAGGGTGTTTGGTCACTCAGGAAGGAGTATTCAGCCATTAGACAGGGACACACTGGCCTCATTCCTATAGGCAAGGTGGGAATGCAGTCATGTTTAAAATCGCAGGGAGTTGTTCTATAGACCACATTAACTCACAGGCATGATTTGGTCCCTGCACAAAATGCTTGAGGTATGACAGAATGGAAAAATGATTAACTCTCTTTCTCACACACATCTAAACAACTTTACCATAAAAATATATAGATAACTAACAAATGATTGCCCGTAGCCATGTCTCTTTAAAACAAAACAAAGTGTGGCATATTTAATTAAAGCCCAATTAATTTGAATAAAGTGAGGAAATCACATCTGGGCCATTGCTGCTATACAGCTTCTAACCACAGCATGCATGAGGTTACGTCAAGGGCTCGCTTGTCAACTTTGCTTTAACTCACATATGGGACGGGGTATGCAAGAAAACCCAGGAGTTTTTACTTTCTGCAGTAAAAGCCAAACTAACATAAAATGAGATTAATGGCAACAGCAGTGACTGCTTTCATTTCCCAATGAACTTTCTCAATAATACCAGTAATCAAGATCAGGTTGGTTTTTCTTTTTTTCTTTTTTTTTCAGCAAAAAACCAACTTTTCATCAGAGGAAAGAAAGAGGGATACTTAAAATACATAGACACATCTGTTCTCCCATATTAACAACATTACGTCTTTCTCCACGTGATGCATAATGAATTATCTCAGCATGTTTTGCTTTATAGTTTTGTACAAATCCAATTTCTTATGACTATTACTATAATAATAATATTTTCCAATTCAACAGTACCTTTCATTTTGAGTGTCTCATTGCAAGAAAGTGTAAGAAGTGTGTTGAATCCATTGAAAGAGCTAGAAAAAGCAAGGCACAACTGTAATTACCAGAACTAGAATTTGGTTTATAGTGGGGAGAAGATAACAGTGTGTATAATCTTTTTTTATGCAGACATATAATTTTCGCTACATTTGGGTTAAATGAAGAAGTGTTGTCATCTTCATTTATAATGCTTGGGAAAGCAAGGCTTATAGTACCTTACAAATGCTTTTTTTCCTTCTTAAGAAAAATTAAATTCCTTTCGTCACACACACTGAGCAAGTGAGGCTTCACACCCAGGCGAGGAATGCAGGGTAGAGGTCCTGCAGCCCATCCATCCTTTGAAGAGATGGTGCTGAGGCTTCTCCAGGGCAGAGAAATGAGCATCCTGCATTCTGGTCCCTGCTCTGCTGTTAACTGGATACCCTTGAGCAATGTGTCGGCCTTTACGGGCTTCTCCCAGTACAGCTATGGATTTAACTGATGCTCCTCATGCACCAAAATTATATCCAGGTTTCTTCTCCTTCCCCATGGCTACTTGGGAAAGGTAATCTGAGCTAACTGTTTTTCCAATGAGTTAGTTAAACTGCAGTAAAGCCTGGTTCAGACGCTTTGGATTAGTGGGAATTAATGCTTCCAAGTAGGTACCAAAGCCATATCTACACGCTTCCAGTCAAAAACTTGGACATATACATCGGTGTTATAGGAACTGTTAATCTGATTTGGCAGCAGTAATTAACAGTTCCTCGAAAGATATAGATCCTGATTCATTTGACCATGTGTCTTAAATGCTGCATGAGGACAAAAATCTTGTTTATGTTTGCTACCAACATCCAACCAGAGCAAAGCAATGTTTTCTGCAGGAAGGAGTGATAATGGCAGTTCTTTATTAAAAAAAAAAAAAAAAAGACAAAACAGAAATAAAAGGAGAGGAGAAAGAGCAAGAATCCTTGATTCAATTAAGTCTTAGTCATGTAAATAGTTGGGATTTTCCAGAAAGTAATGTCTTTATAGCAGGATGCCAATGTAGTGTATAATTAAAATGAAAAAAATGTAGGAAGGCCGCCAAGCCTTTGATTATAAACAAGATTTTCCTAACCCACCCATGACTTGGCATTTTGATCGTGAAATTTATCAACAGGAAAAGGTGATGATTTCTTTTTTTGGACTGGAATGGAAAATAAGTTGGTTTGTAGAGAAATAAATCTTGTTCACAAACTTTATTTGCTCATTACAAAGGCTTTTAGTATTTGATCACGCTTTAAACGAGAAAGATCTTCTGGAAAGGGTTTTTGTTTTGTTTGATTGGTTGCTTTATACAATAACTGCTTTCTGTTGTATAATATGAAAAACAATGCAAAGCAATCAGCTTTTACATAACAACAACTTAATTACAACAATTTAATTCAGCTTTACTGCGCTGTACTAAAACGATAACAAGGCTAAGCCTGACACTGGCAGCAAATATCAGTGTTTAGCACAGAGGAATCCCAAAATATCATTGAACACTTTCTCCAGTTTCTCAACCAGCAATCCTAAGCAACTTCATTATCAAGCCTTACACAGCTTTGTTGTCATTTGTACCCTCCCCCGATTTGGAAATCAGATAGAGCCATTGACGTGAGGTCATTGATTGGATCACCAGTTCTATGTTACTATATAGATGCAATATCATCAAGCAGGGTCAGACAGTGGGAACCTGCTGATATCCCACCTAAAGCCTGTAAGTCCAGGAAGAGGTTTTTTTCCATGGACTTCAGGAACTGATTGAGGGTGAATTTTAAAATGCAATATTGTCTTTTACTTTATTGCTCTTACCCTTGCATGAAAGTAGTCATTAACATTTTAGCTCCATCTATTTCAAAGTAGGAGTCTCTGAATACCTGTGATCTCCAGGGTAGGGTCCCAATTCTTTGTCCTGCTGAACATTCCCTTTTCCTTGTAGCACTATGTGAAACCCAGGCCTCACATTTTAAACCATAAATAGGTAAGATCAGTAAAAGAAGACATGGTACATATCCTCCCTGATTAGTCACTGAAGAACAGTTGGGTCTACAGATCTTCTTATCCAGCTGTCTTTGATCCCAGGCACGTTCCTCCCTATCTTTTTATGGAAGGGGGTTGTGACTGCAAAGCTCGAACTTTTGCACAACACAAGCTGTGTGATTTCACCAGAATTTATCTGCTACCAGGCAGCTAAAAAGCAACATTATGCCTTGAAAATGCAAGGAAAAACTAAATAAAAGTCATATATTGTTCAGTTAAACTTCTCAAAGTGTGTGTGTTTTAATACAGCACCACGCATGTTCGCATTTTTTATTACAGAATATAGCATTCAGCAGCCTGCCATACAACAGTTCAGACTGTTGGCAGCGACGATCCAGTTTCCATTTCTTTGACTGCAAGATTCAGGGTGTGGAAACTTTCTACTTCCTTGGAAACTCTTCTGAAAACGGGTTTTCACTCAATTCAGCCTCTAAGTGTTTAAGAGGTGACTGAAATTCTGAAAGTGGACTGACTGTTTTAGTGCCATTGGCAACCTTGGGAAGTTTCTCACTATGTGAAGGAAAAGGGGGGGATAAAAGTGGGGGAGAAATCTACATTATTAAAAATCTAACTCAGGATTTTCAGTGAGCACCTTCTCTCTCTCTCCTTCTACTCCTTTGAAAAGCAAGAGGTGAAAATAGCACGATACTTTTCACTTCGAAATATTATTCACCCTCTGCATCACAATTTCTACCCATGCAGTTGTAGCTTCGCTTTCTGCTCTTGCTCAGCATCGCTGATCCAATGTGATTGGCTAAAGGCTTTATGCAATCAAAAAAAATACAGTTCAGAAAACTCCCCCCCTCCCCATCATCCAAGTAGCAGGCAAGATTTTGCCTGAATAAAAGTTAGATGACTATTCCAAAAGAAAGTAGCAATGGGACACTGTTGACTGACCTAAGATAAAGAATCCCATAGGATGGGATTGATTTCACCCAGGTCTACGGATCTAAAGTTAGGTGTCTGTCTCAAGGCGATTGTCTGCAGTTCCTCTCGTGTCACTTGGGGGTGAGAGATGACTGCTTTCAGCGGGTGATTCGCCCCATCCAGAGTTGGGGGGATGAATCACCCTCTGGATGCTCTTGCCATTCCCTGCTGACAATGGCAGAAAGTAGATGATGATCTCAGGCCACGTGCCACTCTGAAACGGCTGCTGCCAAGCGGGATGAATGCCGCGCACGAATTTCTCTCCCCCACGAGGCCACTGACGGTGTGCGTTGCATGCTGGAAGTCTTGGGGATGCTTGTGTTTGGTGATGCTCCATCTGTCATGGTTAAGCTAGGTCAAGAGCCAGCATCTTGTCATCTCAGGCATATACAAAATCAGCAGCAGCCTACAGAAGGCTAATTAAGAAAAGGTAGTCGCTGCCCAGCATTATTAATAGGCTGATATTAGCTGGAGAAAAAGCAGACACTTCTGCAGCTGTTGGGTAGTGAGGGAGACCTCCAAAGCTGGACTAAATGGATAAATGCATTGCTTAAAAATCCATTTTATTATCAGTCCATCTACCGGTTATTAGCATCTAAGAGAAAGAAAGGAATAAAATAACTCATAAATTCAAAGACAGAAATAAACCCAGCATTTCTCAGAGTTCATTCAGAAAAAATTCCTGCCTCCTCCAAGCTGTAGCTTGTCTCGCTGTGTCTGATTTTACAACAGTGCCACCACTTCAGAGCCGGGGAGTCGACAGTCCCAAGAGTGCTAAAATACAGACAGCGCACTGCTACGCGGGGCAGCCTGTGAGTATGAAGGAAGAGATGGCTCCTGCCCAAAGGTGTTAAAAATCAGAATGGATAAACTTTGAGACTGAGCAAGGATCATCACCCAGGGCTGAGCAGCACAGCAACCCGGCAGGTCAACAGATAGTGAAAACAGCTTTGTCAGTCATACTGTGGCCATATGGCAAATAGGAGCCAGGATGGGGGAATCCCGTCTCAGATCTGTAATACCAGCGTAAATCCTCCTAGACCCAGATTTCTTGTCTGACCTTTGAGTAATAGCAGGTATAAAAACAAGGCAGTACACAAACCAGTTTTAAGCCCACTTTCCACAAACCATATGACCCTTGATTTGTAAAGTGGCTTGGAATTGTTTGGGTTCTGGCATCTGTAAGTAAAACCTAGTAGCAAGGAGCACTATTTTATTCACAGTAATGTCGCAGGTTTATTGATGCCTTAACACATATCTTAGATATTGGGCAGTTGCAAGATTGCCACATAATAGGGGAAACTTTTGAAACCTGTGTCCAAATAGCTTTCTCTCTTGCTTTATTTACAACTCACATAACTGGCTGGAGAAGGCTTCGATAGCCAGTGGTTTGATGTATTTGTGTATTATTTAACAAGACAGCATTAACCTTTTATGAACTGTCAGCCTAGCTGAAATAGTCTGATTTGTGTCTCCAATTAATTTTGGTCTCTTAATCTTGTCCTAATCTCACTTTTTTTTCTTTTCTCTCTATGTTTTTTCACTCCATTTTCAGATCTTCACATTCCTTACCTTTGGGCAACCTTTAATATACAACAAAAAAATTATTACCGAACAAACTAACCTTGGAATGGTTAAAGAAATAATTCTTTTCCCAATGGAAATATCTGAAATTCCTCAGCAATACCATGAGAAACTAATCTTGAATTTGATCTGATTTTACAGGATGATTCATGGTTTCTGACTCAAGAAAAGTAAACTTGTTGATTATAGTTTAGGTATCTCATCATTAACAAAGAGATGCTATTTATTTTGTTACTTTCTCTCTAACCAAAGAAAAACTTCTTTTTCTTTCTGTGTTGCCAATATATTATGAATATTAATAGCTGATATCCACTGTGGATAGCGTAAGGTGGAAACTTTTCTTACCAACCGGGCAAAGGAGACCAGGCAGGACCCAAAGCAACGGGGGAGTTTGCACTGAAGATCTTGAGCTACGCCGTGAGCGGATTCAGGGACAGCAAAGCATCATCTCAGCTGTTCTCTCCTGATCTCTGTTTCGAGTTGGCCCTGTTGTTTTTTGTTGTTGTTGCTGTTTTAATGGAACTTCTTGGAACAGACCGTGCATTTCTCAGGGCAAGGCTAATGCACATGCCATAACACGGCGTTTTCTGTTGCCATGGAAGGAACAGGGCTGCTTTTATATCCTGGGTGAGGTCTTGTTGGTACTCCCTGGGATTTATTCACCCCACTGGCAGGTCTGTATGGGGAGCTGAATGCTCTGTAATGTGAGTAGTCTGACATTCCTCAGTCCCAGTGCTGTTTGCATTGCTATCCCCATGTGTCCATAATCTCACAGATTTACAAGAGAATTTTTTCTTGTAACGACAGTAACTTCCTATGTCACAATTCCCTTCAGGTGTGGGTGGGACTTCTGCCTTTTTGTGTGAACATGGCAAAACCATGCAATCCCATAAGCCTCTGCAGTAATAAAAAGAATACAAAGTGAGCAGAAAGCAAACGTACAGCCCGGTTTTGCATTTATCCTAGTTTATGCTTGACTTACAGATTTCCAGTAATTCCACTGATATCAGTGGATTTACCATCTTAGGGATATGAGAGGGAACTGCCTTGTCCTTGCACGGTGGCTCTGCAGTGATGGGGACACACCTTGGGAGCTGACATCTGAACTCAGGCATGGACACCCCAAGCAGCATGGATGTTGTCTGGGCTGTTGCAGGAGCTGCGCTTTAAAGCAGGTGCTGGCTAGGAGAGGAGCTGGCTAGGAGGGGAGCTGGCTAGCATGTCTCTGCCTCACTTGCTGAGGGAGAACAAGAATATTACATTATGAATATTTTATTATCTACAATAAAACAGCTACACTCACTGTTGTCAGAGCATTGTAGCAGAAAGAAAGACTATTGGATTATTAATTCCTGAAGGCTAATTAATAGGAAGGATGCTAGAAAAGTCTAAAACTAGGAGTTTAGCAGCCTGCACGTATGTAGCTGTGAAGAACCATCACCTGGCCCAGTCTTTCAGTCAGCCAATTACACCATTTGTCATCATACACTCATCCGAACAGAAAATAATTACACAAACACACTAACCTGGCAATAGAGAGCCTTTGTTAGCAGCAGAAGACAGCTGAAAGAATTTGGTTTACAATTAATTACCAAAAAAATATAAAAATATAACAAAAGCCTCTTGCCAGCTGTTCCTTTTAGCCGAGCCAGTTCAGCACATGATACAAAGCAGATTGCCCAGACTGACACAGGCTGAATTTCTGATTTCTAGACTCATCCTCTTTTTGATATGTGTAACTGAAATCTAATTTAAGATGCTGTTTCTACAAGGTAAAGATATTGCTGTAGTTATCTGCTGCAGTCGTTAACTTTCTTACCTTGCTGATTCACTGCCATGCCTCCTTCTTCAGGGTCCAAAGAAATGATGAGATTGCAAACCAGCATGTGCTGGGAAAATGGAAATTGCTTGTGCTGCTGGAACAGCACTATTTTAGCCACTTTTGGGTTGTGCTGACTGCAGCTCCACTTGTCTTGTAGACACCAGATCAGAAGAAACTGGAGTTCCTTCACTCAATTGGGAGTGGTGGGAGGAGGCACCAGGAGTTACTCAGAACTGAGGTGGCCACTTACAGCCATTTACTCTTTCTTCTTCCCAGTTGATATTTGCAATCTGGAGCTACTCTGCAGTAGCAGCCTGGATGGCACCAAGGATCAGGTACTGGACGGATAGCATGAGCTTTTTTACCTTGTAGGATGTTGAAGAGCGGTGCGGTCCATATCCCACCAGCTAATTCTTAGCTGTGTTGGAAGGATCCAGTTTATCAGCAAAGCTAAGCTGACAGCTTCTCTGCTCACAGTGGTTCCTTCTAGACTTTTTCCCTCAAGAAGGTTTCAATTCAGTGCGATACAACCACTTGAAAACCACGTGCATTCCCTATAAGGGCTCAAGGGATACGTAGATGGTTTTTTATCGGGGTGAATATTGCCCTTTTTCATTCAAATCTTTTATCTGACAATTACAGAGGCAAAGCTGACAGCGTATATGCCTAATGATAACAAGGAGTGTGCATCAAATTCCATCAAGGACAGAAGAACATCACCAAGGGCCAGAAAGTTGGTTAGAGTCAAGGATTAAACTTTTTGTATCAAAATAAATGAACTGCTAGAGAAGTCAAGGGAAGAGACTCATGAAAGCACAAACTGAACCTTTATTAGAACATATTCAGGTTGCCGTTTCTCACCTTGTTGCTGCCTTTTGGGCTGATCTTGTGAAAGACTGACCATCTCCAGCTCCAATGGAAGGAAGCACTGAGATGATGAGCTGGGAAAACTGGGACTGGTTTTCTTTATTTTCTGATAAACTTAGTATCAGCAAATAACACCTAGTATTAGCAAAACTAAACAAATTTCTCAGGCGGCAGAAGAAGGAGTTATTATTCCTTTCTATCGGTGATCATAGCGAACGGGCAGTGCTTGTGACTCAGAAACTCTGTGTACCTGGAACAGAACCAAAACCATATCCCTGACCCAAAGATGCTAATATTCAGCGGGCTCTTTTCTTGGTAACTTCAAAAATATGTAGAGCAATAGCCATGGGGAATTATACTTACGTTAAGTGCAATTATCCTGTGGTCCCATAGCTACAGCATGAAAGCTCGCCGGGAACCAGCCTGCCCTGGCTGTTAGTTGAAGCACATGGACTCCGGACTCTTTCTTATGATTCTGATTCCCCTTAAAGATGTGCTATATCATGTGTTCATGCTCCCAGGTCACATGCAAGTATCAAATCAATTTTAGAAGGGATGTAATCCATCCATATCAAAACTGGGTTCTGTGTGAGCAGTGGCAGCACCCGCAGTTAGAGCGGCTTAGCTTACATTTATTTTACATTGAGGAAATTCGAGACAGTAAAAGAACATATTTTGGCTAGCCTTAATCCTTAGCAACCTCCTAACGATTTACACAGCTGCTCGTTTCTGAAGGATGAACACATCTCACAGAGTAAAGGTTAATATCTGTGAGAGAAAGTGGCTTTTTCCCTTTTCCTATATTTTCTTTGCCAGATTTTTTTTCCAGATGGAGGATGTTTGTTTGTTTGTTTGTTTGTTATAAATTGTACCCAACAAAGAGGTCAAGAAAGTTCTTGATTTTGTGGATTTTTTTTAGGAGGAAGGGAAATAACAAGCTTAAACTGAGGAAATCCAGGTAGCCAGAGATGTCTGGACTATCCTAAAATATGTCATCCTGATTTCTGCAAAACCAATAAATTTCACAAAGCTACGTCCATTTGACAGAACATATCCAAGGGATAGAAAATTCTCTATCTCGAGTTCAAGGATGCTTCAGCCAAAGGCCTTGTTTGAGATTTATTCCAAATTCTGCTCGAATATAACCTACTTCCCCACATATCACCTTATACCAGAGCTTCTCAATAAAAATGTTGGTAAGCAGCAGTTATCTGTTTCACCTCCCTTTGGTGGTGTGGCAGGGGCATTGCTCAGCACCCTTGGCAATTTAGGCACAGCCACGGTCACTCACCGTCCCCACTTTTCCACTCCCCCTACTTCTGCCCTCCAGGCTTCTTTCCTAACCACATGTCAGAGGCCTCAGTGAAAATGGAAAATGCCCGAATGTGTATAAATATTTCCTTATGTCAGTAATAGCAACTTGAATAAGCTGTCCTTGGCCATGCTGAGCTAATCTTTCTTTCTCAGTGTTACTCCAGTTAAATCACTGGATGGATTTGCGGGGTTTTCACCACCTAAACGGAGAGTGTGGTCTGGCCCTCCAGCTCTGAGCCACCACTGCTACTTGAATCCAAGAAGAATGAGGATGAAATGCTAGTGGAGCCATCCCTCCTTTGGATTGTATGATGTTGTTCCCTCCCACTTGGAAAATAGTCCAGTATACCTTGGCCTGGAGACATCAGCCAGTAGGAAATCTCAACAAGTGAAGATGCAAAATTGAAAGAAGCCTGAAGACAGTGAAATAATAGAGGAGACCTTGAGAGAAAATATTGTAACCTCAAAAAAAAGAGAGCAAATTGATCTAAGGAACCATCCGACCAATGGAAATGAGACCAAAAAAAAGGGAAAAAAGGGCATATGATGGAAGAGGAGATGGACTGCCTGATAACTCATTTAAGGAAGATATTCTAGTGTATTATGCTCCATTCTGGCAGCAATGATGAGGGAAGATTGCTGCCAAAGAGGAGGCTAACTAGAGAGGAAAAGCAAATAGAAAAAAGGGATAGGAAACATGTCAGGCTTGACTTGTGAAGGAAGGTCAGCAGAGGTACAGACGTCCTCGTTTGTGCAGCAACAGCGTTGAATGGAGCAAATCACAGCTAGCTGTATGATTTTAAGAGTTACTCTGGAAACACAGAGGGATGCTGGGGCCAGCAAGCAGCCTCCTCCCAGTCAAAGCCTAGGCTAAGGTATAGGTCCTGCTACAGAAATGTCAGGCAAGCTGCAGGAGGTCTGGGTACTAAACGGGATGAAGCAGCATCATGAAGTGTTCTATTACCAATTAATGTATGTGAGAAGGAAAAACGTTCATTAGTCAGGATGGGAAAGAGATGAAAGCTATGGGATTGGGTCATCAGGCACCTCCCAGCATAGCCCTCGATGCCTGCACTGAACCCTGGCGACAGCACTGCCCCATGCCCTGCTTCGGCCAGCCCCTCACCATGACTGCTGGCGCTGTAGCTCACCTCAGTGATGGATGGACTGATGGGATCCCCATTCCCACACTTTCCAACATACATCTGCAAATCCGAAGAGGGACAAATGCAGACCAGCTGCCAATTGGCTTTACGGATTTGAGGGCTAACATCCAGTTGGCGTCCAGCGGGTTATTCACACTGGAACAGGAAGCAAACTTCTTGCTGCTGTTACCCTCCAATTTCTACTGTTTACCCCAGGAATAAACTAATTGCTGCTGTAAAACACCCCTCCCACCAGGTCTAGGAATAAAGTATGGAAGAAACGTATGTCAGCCAGTTGGTCAGTGGCCAAATGACTGGCCAGCATCCAACTGGCATCCCATGTGTTATTCACAATGGAGGAGGGCTCGAGTGCATTGCTGTAGATAACCTGCCTGGCATTTTCTCCTGTTTACCCTACAAATACACCAAATGTCACATGATAAATCAGTGTTTCTCTGGTGGCCTGGCAAAAGCATGGTAACCAGGACAGATCTTCATTCTCCCACTGAATAAATTCCATTTATTTAAGAGTTAGGAGCGGGGTCTGGAAGGGAAGCTGGAAGAGGGCTAGATAATTCCATGGAGATGTACAGTGGACATCTCTGGCTGATTCAGCCTTAAACACCACCTGCCACTATATATCTTGAGTCTCTTTTCTTCTTCTTTTATATTTGCTCACAAATAACATGGCAGGGGATATTATCCCACACCTGTATCCGTGCTGGCAGGCTGGCAGGTTTACCAGCCAAAGAAAAGAGCAAAGCACTGCCTTGCAGTTCTCAATCCCTGCCTTTGATTTGCTGCCACTGGTTATCTCGGTCCCTGAATCCCTTTGGGAGGGGGCAGACCGGTTTGTAAGCACAGCTGTTAGCAGCATGCTGCCTCTCTCCCATCCCTCCCAGGATGCAGCTTTGCATCCCGTTCAGGGGCAGTCAGTCTGGATGGAGCCGGTCCACCTCTGGTTTCAGCTGTAACCCTGGAGGAGGATCTTACAGGGCTGTCTCTTAATTGCAATGCACTCCATAATCACTCCTCTATTTCCGTCTTGCTAAATTCTGCTCACAGTGGCAAAGCCAATTTTGGACACTGGGAGTAAATACCATTTGTTTTTCCCTCTAGTGTTGTTATCCCAGCAAAGAGGAGTGACAAGAGTGAGTCACTATGGCATTTAGCAAAACATCCTTGGAAAAGTGTTTGTCCAAACAAGCGAGAAACCTAGACCCAGGAGAGGTGACAGGATCCTTTAGAGCTTCTCAGAAATTAGATGAATGGAATATTCCAGCACGACTGGACAGTGATAAGCAATAAAAAGCAGCTAAATCCAGACCTGTTTGAGCGTCTGTCTTTTTCCTGGTAGATATTAGCAATTGTATTGGATTGCATGCTTGAATTTTTCTCTTTTTCCATGTGGAATGACGCTTAGCTCAGCAGCTCAGGTCGCCATGTTAACCCCCTGCTCCAGGCTCAGCTCCCCATGGAGGAGCCCTCACACTCCTGGCCCCACACCCACTACCTCAGCTGGTCACCAGTGTCTGGAAGAGCAGAGGACACACTGCAATGTGCCTGTGGGCAGCAGCCTCGCTCCATACACATGTGGGAAAGGAGCACCAGGCCTGCTGCGGGGTTCACGGAAGAGCTGAAGAGGGCTCTCTGTAAAACAGCGTGCAAAAGTACAAGGATTCCCTGCTTTTCCATTTCTATGGAGCATTTCAGCCAGTTATCATCAGGCTCTCACTGCTGAAATCAGCGGTAAGGTAAGCAAATACCTGCCAAGACGTGTCTACTGGGCACTGAGAGGTGGAGCAGGATGGCAAAGGCCAGCTGGGAGGTGAGAGCAAAACTTCCTAAACCATCATCCTGTGCACACACCTCCCATGGAAACAGGCAGCAGCTCCAGGTAACCTCAGAGCATCATGGACAGGGACACAGAAACCTTAAAAAATTGAAAAGATAAGATAATTAGGAAAAAAAATAATCCCCCCTTACCCAACCTAGTTAAAGTACCACTTGCCTCCTTGGAAATGGTGCTTTCTGTCATTTAGCCTAATATTTTTTCTTCATCAAATGTATATGTTCCACTTAAAAGGAAAAAAACCCACAATTGAACCTATGTACATTGCTGCAAGACTGTAAAATTTAATAGCAAACAGATTACATACTTAGCAATAGACTAAGCACAATTAGGCCTCACATTCCTCTCACTCCTATAAATAACTCTCAGTTTCCTCTCCGTGTCTGCAAATTTCATTAGTATGATGGAAAGAAAAGAAAAATACACACACACACACACACAAAAGCCCCAAGCTCTCTTTTCTTGCAGAGTCCAGAGCTGATCTCTCAATCAAAGGCTTTGTTCAGCCTGGGGGAGGGAGCAGGGACTTAAAATACCCCCCCAACTACCAACCCTTGGGCCATGTGTTCCTGGCCATGAAGGAAAATGTTCTGCAGATGGCTTAGGAATTCACCTGCAAGAAACAGAAAAAAAACCAAAATCCCCCCTCTTTGTTAGTCTGCGTGTGCAACCTGCAACTGAGGCTGTGGGGAGCGGGGATGTGCCGCTGCCTTTTGGAGCATCATCACCTCTGCTTGTCCTCACACCAGTGGAAGGATGGATGTCATCCCCAGCTCAAAGCCATCCCTCTACCGCCTCCGCCACAAGTGAGCCCTCCTTGAGATCTCTGCCTAGGCTGGAAGGTTCCCGATGCTTGGATTCAGCAGTCAATTTTATTCTCTGTAAAGGAGACAAGTCTACAACTGTTCACTGATCATTCGAGTCCTGGAGCTCTGTGCAGTACTGTGCCGATCTTCAGCATCTGCATCTTTACCTTCCCTGATTACCACCAAGCAGCCTATGCACTAAGTGCATGTAGACACAGGGGGTAATTGCAGGGGCTGCAAGAGTGCATAGCGCTGGCCTCTTCTATCCACGTGCTGTGCTGAAGTGACCTCAACCATGTTATTAAGAGAAAAAAAAATTGTAAAAGGTTCTTATTAACTGCAAGGAACAAAAAGCATAAAAGAAAAAGATCAAGCTCAGACAGGACTGGACAAAGCCTTGGAAACCTGACTTAGTCAACACTGTGCCTTACTTGATAAAAATTGGGGATGTTTTCTTGGCTCTCAGTGTTGTTGGGTTGCACTGACTGGCTATTTTGTCCAGGGTAATTTCAGGCATGTCAACATAAGAAGGCTGAGGTGCAAGGCAGCCTGTACAAATGGAATTCTGCCACGTGGAAATGCTGGCAGTGGCATTCAGGTGAGAATGTGAGGAGCTCAGATGTCCCATTAAAGGGCATCTGAAACTGCACCAACATAAACGTTAATAGCTCCTACAATGTTTGACAGGAGAGAGATCTGGGGACTTACATCAGGAGAAAGCTCTTTTGCCTTTGAAAGACAAAACTGTCATTTCTGCTCTGCAGAAGCTCACACTGTGCAAGTGTTTCTCATCCTCGGATCTGGGACCGTGTCTGCCACTGCTGCCCATGCCGCAGCATCTGTGTTTGCATGGCATAAGCAAAAGCAAGAGCCACAGCTAATGCTACCATCCCCACAGTCTGTATTCTGCTAATCTGGCTCTATTCTTTTGGGCATCCTCCTGCATAAGCCACGTCAGAGGTAGGGGGAGAGAAATAAGGTGATGAGTGTTTTTTTCCCCCTGACAGCAGACACATCTTCATTTTTCTTTCTGTATCTTCTCAGCTGACTCACATGTTAGTATTCCAAAGTATGTTGCATAAATAATAAAACCCATGCAGTTCAGTGAACTATTTGCTCTTTTTTCTAAGAAAAAGAAGATTTCTTTCCCTTTCTTTCCCTTCCCTCCCCACACCCTTCTCCTTTTATCTTTTGAAGAAGGGCCCATATAAGAAATGATGGGCAGCCATCCAGGAATAATGAGACAAAGATGATAACGTAAACCTCAGAAGAAAGCGAGTTGGCTATTGCAGGCAGGCTTTTTGTATTTGCAGTGCTGTATATGGCCAACAGAAAGAAACATGGCCTGTCAAGCATATAATCCAAGATACATTAAAAGAACATGCATCAGCTGAATATAAGGCGTAGACACATGTCTAAGTCTGCATCTAGGTGCTAAAACCTAGGCACCCCAACTGCCAGAGGAGCTGAGCTGACCTTGGTAGGTCCCAAGATGATAGACTCTCCCAAGTTTTTTGGTGTTTGTATTTAGGGCTCCTCATGAAATCATTGCCAACCAAGGGTAGCACTTACCAGCTCACACTCCTCCATTTTGTTCTCTTTTTCTTACGTCAGAGTCTCAGCAACCCAATTCACTTCCTGCACTGTTATCTTCCCCTGGCTTTACGAATTCCATTAAATTTTAACCAAAGTGAAATAATTGCCTGGCTTCTTTTCTGCATTCAGTTAATTGTTGTTTTAATCTCCAGTGGCTGGAGGATGCTGAGATTGAAAGATCCAGATGAATCTAAGGAGTTAAAGGCTGGAAGAGCCTATTGTTCTGCCTCAACATTTAATGACTTCTTACCCAATCTATTACCTTGCCTCATGTCTCCATTCCTATCAGCAGAGGAGTAGCACCGTGTGTCTGCAAATAATCGGGTCCCGGTCCTAAAGCCCATAATGAGTTCATCCCAATGCAAAAGAAACGTTATCTCTAATGTGTTAAAAAGCCAAATTGCTGTCTACATTTGAAGTAGTGTAAAGTCCCAATCAACAGTATTGAGGGAATGAATCACTGGCGGTCCACACTTTGAACGCCACGTCGTTATTATTAGAATGGGGAAGCAGAGTTGAAGATAAAGTTTGACTCAACACAATGGAAAAGTACTGTACAGTGGGGAGAGAGACCTGCCTGCTAAATAGATAATGCCAAGTTTGTTGAGAAAATACTTTATATTTCCTCTCCCTTGAAATCCGAGTGTACATTTTCCAAGTCGACTGGAAAGAAACAGGTTGTAAGATGTCACTCAACACTTGAGGAAAGGAGACCTCCCTTTTCCAGATGCAGTTATACCAAGGCAGCACGCAGTGCTCACCAATATTGTTTTACACAGTATGAAGCGTTTCCATCTCTAGACTACCTGCAAGCTGAGGATAACCAGGCAGGCTGGCATGGTTCTGACCCATGTTTTAGTCACTTAGCTTTCAGTTATTTCTCCCTCCAAGGGGCCCTCCAGAAAAATTCATTTTAATTTCATGACACGATTGCTTCTCTTGATAGGTAAAGAAAACAAAGTTGCCCTGATTTTGTCTGCCATCCTCAAGAGTGAGTGAACCCCTCAATTTTCATAGGCCATTTTTTAAAATTAATTTTAAAGCAGACATGGATGCAGGTTGTGGTTTGCTAAGATGTGATTTCTGCAGAGTTCATCATCTTTGCTGTTTAAAGCAAGGATACAGTGGGAAAAGCCTAGTGTGCTTTCCTTGTAGCACTCAGTAGGCATGTGCCACTGGCAGACAGGGGATACAGATTCACAATGTCCCTTTTACACTCACTTCCCTGCCCTGGGGATAATATCTTCTCAAATGCGGGGGAAGGGTGTCCGTTTTATTCTTTAATACATAGTACTCAAATCAAATCTCATACCAGAGCTTTGAAAGGGTAATTTTGCACATGATGTATAAACTATAACATCCAAACTAATGTAGACAAGTCTTTCCATTAAATAAATGTCTTCTTCTGAATAGGTTGTAAAACTTGGTTTCCTTCACTCTGGATTCAGTTCACATCACCTCCTCAGCTGTCTGTGGCAGCGGCTGCTGAGGGAAGAGTGCTAAGCAGAGCTCTACAGTTTTCCCACTTTCCGGTCTTCCTATAAATGCAAAGCTGACACCAGGTTCATGGATACACTGGCTGAGATCAAGGACATTCTCAAAAACTCTGACCTGAGCATGAGTTTGCCACAAAGGCCAGGATTTGGACCAAATTCCCGTGATCAAACACAGGAAGTGAGAGCTGACCAATGAGCAATGCAAAATAACATATTCTCCTGGGCTGAGGCTCATCTGGAGTAGAAGAAGCCAGCTGTGGTTTGCTAGCTATTGAAGCCCCATTTTATCACTGCTTTTAGCAGGGCTTGGTTGGGAGTTCGGTGCAGCCCATTGCTCTGGAAAACCTCCGGAGGGGAGCAGCGATGGGATGGATCCACACCAACATACCAACTTGGATCGTTGTTGTTCACATCAGAAGAAATCCCGTTGAGTTGAACAGCCAGCTCCTCAACAGATACAGTGTCAGCTCCGCTGTTTCTGACACGTTGAACATCTGCTTTTGCTGATGTATGAGCAAGAAAACGCTTCTTTCACAGATCTCAAAACGCCGTTGTCTGGTCGACAGGAAGGTCCCTCTGCGGTGCAGAACACGTAGTCTCTCCTGTGACTACAATATATTCTTATTTTTTCTCCTGATTTCCACTTTAGCTGGATAAAGCTGGTTTGGGTTTCGGTTTTTTTTAAAGTACCCTTTTCACTCGTGCGCTCAGTAACGCTCACGTCTCTTTCACCCAAGGATAATTGAATCTCCAAAGCACAACACCACTATCAACATTAAATCTTCCCTGACACCTTATTGAATTTTATTAAAACACATTGGTGCTTCACTGAAATCACAAAAAAGCATCTCCCTGGAAAACGAAATCTTTTCCAAGAAACAAAAGTCTCTGGAGCAAGTGGTGGCAAAGTCTCATTTTACTGGATGTAAGTAGAAGGATTTTTTTCACTTAATCTGGGAAGATGCACAAGAAATGGAAATTTAGTTTTCCCCATAGTCACTGAGGGCCCACATGGACCAATAGGAGGAAGAAGAAGAAATAGGTCATATTCAAAATAAGGCCAAAAAGACATTTTAGGCCACCAAATCCACATCAATACTCCATAGCTCCAGGTGGATGTTCCCTGAGGGATCTGGAGTTTCAGAGTGGTTTGGTTGATGGTACGACCCTTCCCAGCCCTTTGGGCTCTACCCCTCGACACACATGGCCTTTCCATAACCAACACCACATGTGTAGCAACGCGCAAACAGTGCAGAGGAGTGTTTTTTCTGGTCCTGAAACACGTTGTCAGAGTCCAAGAGAAGAAACTGCTTTAGCCATGCCCTAATTAGAAGCAAGCAATCTAGCTGAAGCAATAGATGACTGGGACTTAAGTTACTCTGCAATTAATGAAGTTTTAAAGGCCTGATGGGTTTCTTTATTTACTCCTTAAGCATGGGTCTGGAAAGGGGCACGCCAAGTGCCTATTGCACATAAGCTTAATCAGCAGTGATGTCATGTGATTACACTTTTAGACTGGTGCTATTACGTAAGGCAGAACACCCCCAGCAACAGCTGATTGAAACCACAAAAAAGAGCCTTTGACAAAGCATTTTGACTTTGGGTTGGGACTCAGTTCTTATCCATCCCTGCACAGCACCTAGTAGTTTAAAGCCACAAAAAACCCCTATTTTATAGAGGAAGGAAAAACATCCATTGTTGTTTGAGTTTGTCCTGGGCAATATCTCAGTAAAACCTGCTCCTTCCGATATTACACAATGGAGTATGTGCCGAAATCTGCATTTTTCTTTCTGCGAGGCAGTCTTAAAGACACAGTGAGTTCTGTGAAAACCAGATGACTTTTTTTTTTTCCCCTTTAGAAAGCCATAAATAGCAATGTGTAATAAAATGCTGTACTTGAGAACATGCTCATTTACAGAAATGAAGATCCAAGGAGAAGAGAAGCATAAAGTGATCTGAATTAATTACTGAGCTCTGGTGACAGCAACAGCTTCACACTTCAGTGTGGGAAAAAGTGCTTGTCAGAGGCCCCCAGCTCTTCCTGACCATTGCTGGGACTGCTTTTGCCCTTGTCTATTTTTGGGAAGATAGGAGATAAATAACTGGCTGAGGGTCTCTCCACAGATGATGGAGGGAGTCGGGAATTACAGGACCATGTCTCCTAGAAGAAGGTGAATTGCTGTTTTAAAGGATGAGATGCACATGTCCCAATTGTAGGCATCGTTATTGTCCCTGCCCTGGTGCATCCCAAGGGCAATGGGTTGAGTGTGTGACACACACTGCAGTTGTTGTCACCTCAGATGAGGATGCTGTGACATGTTTGAGCATACAGTTACTTTAGGAATGCAAAACACTTACTTGTGAAGTCTTAAGCTGCCTTTGCCTCAAGCAACCAAAACAAAAGAAAATACTACTTTTGTTTTACTAATCTTCTGTAGACTTGGTAAAATATATAATACGTTCCATTAAGCTCAAGTTAGTTAATTACAAGTTAGGAAATCCAATATATTCTCAGGGTTATTTTCCAGTTGTCATTTTGCAGGAGAATTTTTCTTTGACGTCATTGAGAGACAAAAAACACTCTGTGGACAAAAGAAACCACAAATAGAGGAAAATACATCAGTATTGTTTTTCTTATAGCCTGCCACTCATTGGGTGGAATTTTTTGCAATATTGTGAGCCTGCCTCTGGCAAAGCTCCGTTTTCAACCCTAATGTGTGCAATAATAGAAGACAGCTTATGGAGCCATTCCTGGAAAAGTTCTGCCGATCTTGCAAGTCCTTTAAGGGCTATCTTCTCAATGTTAAATGCTGACCTGCGTCTCAAGGAAGAATCCCCCTTGGGAAAAAAAAAAGTATATACAAGTATATTTTCATGTCGAAATTCAAAACCATCATTTATCTTTTTTTAATTCTGTTTCATTCCCACCCAGGTGTGAATCTGTTCCACGACCTTCATCCGTTAAGAAGAAAATTAGCTTTACCAAGACGTCATGCTTGGAACAGAGAGATAATTATGCTCATTAATATTAATCTGATCATTCACTGAATCTATTGTCCTGCTTCAGCAGTAGCCAAATTAAAATTAAGAAAAAGTTCATTATCAATTACCAACTGACTCTAGCAAGCTTCTAATCTGATTAATTGCTATCATCTAGTTTATTTACATACAGAAATATAAAAGCATCTGTGAAATCAAAATACATGGTATTTCTTCTGTACACGGGGCATGTTTGTGTATAGAAGTGCTGACTGCAAAAATCGCTACAAAAATCATGCTCTGTTGAATTCTGCACGGCTGCAGTGGAAGTTAAATAGAAATGCTTAACAAAATGTTGGGGTTTGTTTTGTTTTGTTTTTTTTCCTCTGGAATTTTGTTTTGGAAGAGAACCTGAGGGAAAAAATTCTGACAATGTCAAAATATTCTGTTTTGACTATTTCAGAACAAAATGTTTAGAGTTTCCTTTTCAAAATGGCTTTTGTTTTGAATTTTTTGGTTTTGTTATATTTTCTCTAGTATTTTTCTATATTATATATATTATATTATAGAAATAAAAGTTAGAAAGCTATAATGAAAATAATTGAGTTTATCTACAGAAAACATTTTCTGGATTCTTCCTGTGGAAAATTTGACTTTGAAGCTTTGCACAGTCTCTGGTTTGCAACAAGGGCCTACACTCTGCGTTGGCCTTGAAGGATGCAGCAGAGAGAAACCAGCCACAATATCTTTCTTAATCCTGTAGGAGGACCCAGCTGACATGCATTTTCTAGTATATACCCAGCTTGGGTTAAAAACATCAGGTTGTTTTTATGAAGGGTAAATTGAGGGAGACTGGTGCATATGAGTCTCATCCAGACTGCTCTCTGCTTCCCTGCTATTTGCCATCAGATTCCCACCAATTTATCAGCAGCAATGTCAAGTGATGAGTGAATAAAGAGAGTTTGTGGACTGGTCTAGGTCCTGTTACGGATGTGATACTTTACCATACTGCTATTCTGACACTTGCAATACCGACCAGGAGAAGGTATTTCCCCCCAGAGGCTGCATCCATGCTCTGCGCATCCAACCAAAGAGGCCATTACCATTAGAACAACTTCTCAAGGAGACTAAGGACTTCATTTCTTTACTCTTGGCTTCTTGTTGCTCATTATTTTAAAGGTTAAATACCTACTTTGGACATGATGATTGCAGAGAGGTTGCCCAGAGATGCTGTGGGGTCTCCATCCTTGGCGATACACAAAACCTGGCCAGACACATTCCTAAGCACCTGAAAAGTTATATTATAAAGGCATACTGGAGAAGGTAGCTTATTTTTCATTATCTTGCTTGATAATTAAATAGATAACATGGTGTGACCTTACTCCTGTTCCCATCTAACAGTCAGAAAGGTCTCAGCAGTCCCAGGCTGCATCCCCCTCCTTGACTAGCGATGCCCCCTGAGACCTGGGAGCCTGGCTGAATGTCCTGCCCTGGGACGACGTCACAGATCCTGCCCAGGCCGGCACAAGGCTGGCATGGGGCAGCAGCCACGCTGAGGAGTAGCACCCTTAGCTGGAATGTGGAAATTTGGAAGCTTATTGCTATAATCTGTGGTTATGATTTCCAGCCCTGCCAGCAATGCCGGGAATCAAACCACAGTCTCCTGAGTGCAAAGAGCCTTTATTGTAATCCGATAAAACCTTAACAGCCAGTCATCTTCTTTTTATGGTAAATTAAGGGCCTCATTTACTCTGCAGTGGCCTCCTTGCCCTTTTGTTTAAGTCTCAATAAGAGTGAGGCAGGGAGCACAGGGAGGGAAAATGGATCCCATATTCCTCCGTTCAGCCATGCGGCTTTGAAGAATACAAACAAAATCCTATTTTCTCAAGACTGGCACTTTGGCTCACTGGATCACCTAGAAGGCGTAAACAAGGCCAGTCGTGAGGTCGCGTGGTATGAACTCCAGTGCACCTACTCTGCACCCGTGGCCAAGGTTCCCTGCTTTGTTTCTTGGAAATGCAATCAGCTCCCAATCTTAGATTTCTTCCATATTGGCAACGGCAAGCTTTTGCCTCAAATGTCGTGACTGGAAACCTTCCAGTGAAAGTGTCTTGGTTATTTCCATATGATATGCTCCCACTTGCAAAGCACTGTCCTCTCGGATGGAGACGTATGTACGCTGCACGTGGTTGTGATAACTCATGGCACTAATTACAGGTATCCGTTTCTTTATGGGATACAGATGGGCTACCCAGGGATGCTGCTGCTCCCCCAGTCCCTCTGCAGAAAGGATCTGTTTCCATCACTCTGGGGTAATTTATGAACTTCCTTCATCGTTCTGGCAGACAGTCTTACTTAGACTGCTCCACTGCAACCCGCACTTACAACGTAACACACTCCTCTCACTGCAGAGAGTGATGCAGATTCATCAATCAACCCTACATCCATTTAACGACTCAACCTGTTCAAAGCCATCTCCTGACCTCCGGGGAATCCCTTTTATTCTGAATTAGCTCGTAGTGTGGTTTTGCCTTTGCAGCACTCTCTGTGCCCTCCCGTTAACTCCTCTCTTTCAGCCTTGCTGTAGCAGAGGCTTCGCCGTCAATCACTGCGCTACTGCGATGGGACTGAATGCTGAGAGCGAAATGTTTGGGAACAGCTATTTTTGGCTGATTTATTCAGCTGTCACAGTCCAGCGTCAGTCACGTTGGACACCTCGAGAACAAGGACTGCCCACTTGGCAATAGCTGTCACCTCTGGGTAGTTGCATCAGGATTTGGGAGGGCTTGCCACACTCCACATCACTGTGAATGATTCCATAAATAGGTGTCAATGCCCTCATTCCCTTTAATAATAAAGGAAAAACATGTTTCAGCAACACTTTCTCTTCCTTCTCAACTAGTTAAAAATACTTCATGACACAAGCATTAGACTACCAGTTCCTTCAGGATGGTAAACAAGCGAGAGGGATTTACAATTTGAATGTTGTGCCCAACAAGAGATAATTGTGGTCTGGTTTTGGGAGTGCTGAGCACCTTCACTTTCCAAGCAATTCAAGCATCCTCAAACATTTCTGAGAAACAGGCCTGAGAAGTCAGCCTGGGTTCCAAACAATGGAGACACTTCAATCAGAAACCACTTAGAGCTTGAATTGTTGGTTTTAAAAGCCTCAGTCACCTTCCCTGCTTCTCTGCTTATAACCCAGAGCACAGAGTCTAGTAGAGCTCGTTATCTGCCTTCATAGTAGGGCTGGAGCAGAAAAGAGGCGACTAAAAGCACAACATCCACCGCCGCAGGTGGGACAAGCCACCGCCACGCTCTCAGGCAGGAGGAGAGCTGCAGAAGGGTGCAACATCAGAACCAAGAAATAAACAATCACAATCTCCAGCAGAGAACTTTCGGATGAATTGCCTAACAAAACTCTCAGCACAGCTTCTTTTCATCAGGTTTCTCACTGTAGCAAGTGGGTCTCGCTCACTTCGGGACTGATTTTCAGTGCAACTTCAAAAGGCAGAAACAGCAAACAAAAGATGTTGGAATGAAGATGATTTCAGGCATCATAAAATGCTGAAAGTACCAATGGTTTTAAATAAAGCCAAGTTGATTTATGTTCGGTTTTTTTCAAAAACTGCAGATTTTGATTATTCCTGGGATATATTTAAAGAAAAAAGGAAAAAAAAAAAGACCTTGAAGGTATTTTTGTCAGATATTTTCATTTCTTTTCCAAAGGAAATAGTTCATTTTATAACTGCAGATGCCTCTTCGTGAGCAGTTCAAGAAAAATCCCATGATTTTTCCATTCATTAGCCAATCCAGGCTCACTTTTGCATCCACAGTAAGGTGTTGCCATAATAAAACTGGGACACGGTGTTTACATTTTTACTTTGTGCTCATAATTAGCAACTTTCTTCGATGTCCCTCTGGTTACTAATTAAAAAGCAGCTGATATTCGATGGAACCTTGAAGAACATTCTGTTTTGAGATTATTCTGCCAGCATGTCCCATATTTTCTGGGTTTTTATTAAAACTAAGGATAAGTCTACACAAATAAGCTCATTATTGTTTAAGGTGAGACCTGGTGCTTCCACATATCCCCCAGCTGAACTTGCCATGTTGCGGCCTGACCCCACAGCGTTACCTATAGCAACTTGCTCCGATGCCACAGCCACAGAGATGTGATCTCAGGTGGGAAATGAACAGCTGGAGCACATGAAATCTGAAATGCAGTGCAGCAGACAAGTTAACCCCTGCACATGCAGACATGTACATGAGGAGGAAAAGCAAATAAAAGCTAAGCAAAGGTATTTTCTCCTCAAATGTCCCATGAGCGAGTGTTCGGAGGGCAGGCTTTCACCAGTCAGATTTACTGGTGGTCTTTCGTAGCTGCAAAAGTCTCGCTGTGTTCCTCCCGTGCACTTGTTTCCATGCTGCTCCCGCAGTGCATGCACAAGCAGCGCGATGCATGGCTATTTCTGCACTCGGGACATCTTTGTGCATGAGACAGTAAGGCAGACTATCCTGGAGAGGAAAATAGGTCTCGGAAAACATCATGCATCTGGCATGCTTGCTAAAATTATAGCAAGAAATGGGTATTTTTTTGTATTCCCTCCTACATGGGATTTAACCTGGGACAACGGGCATCCTGCCACCATGCAGGTGCCTCTCAGTTTCCATCCAGAACATGCCTGTAGACCCCAACAGAGGCCTCATTCCTGCAAGGTGCTAAGAACCTATCATCTCATGGGTTTCCATAGAGCTGAGATTAGCCTGCTCCTCACTGGACACCCATAGTCACCAGCAGCAGCGGACCCTCTTGGCTCATGCAGACCTTTGTAGGACTCCACTGGAGCCAGTGGGAACTGGGCTTGGAGACCCTCAGCATGTTGTTGGAGAAGCCTTTCTGATACCGTGAGTTGTTATTGATGCCTCTAACTCCAGGTCTGCTATGCAAATCTGATGAAAGTTGCTCACCCCCAAATTTCATGTCCCTGGAGAGAATCCCCGTTTGGCTAGAAACCAGTAAAATTTGTCATGAAGTTGGATCCTTTCCATACAAACACTTACACATGAATGAGAGGAGGGCTGTTAAACCCATCTGTGTGAAGCAGGGGGAATTTTTGCTTTATGCTCTGCCTATGTTCAGGCTTCATGGCTTCGTTGTCTGCCAAAGCAAAAAACCAAACCACCCCCAAAGAAGCCGTGTGATCACTCCGGAGTCCTTGGACTGGAAGATAACTCTGAATTAAATGAAGAACCTTACATTTTCCAGAGGCTGGTGGGTACTGCACCAGAGCCTTTTGCCTTTTCTCTCCGGATGGATTATTCACTGCTGGTAAGCTGATGCCATTTCCAGGTGACATGTGATACGCAATTGCTGCAGTATAGTATTATCCTCACCTTTTAGCTTTGCAATTCTCTTGCAAATTACCTTTCTTAACCTGGTTTATCTGTCTGTCTGCCACACATCGAAGGTGGGGAGAAAAGCAAGACATAAGCAGAGAGTTTGTTTTTCCCACTGGTTGACAAGTTTCAGACTAAAGAAGGGATCACTGTGGGCATGAACTCAACTTTCTGTACAGGTCAGAGAGCAGTGCGTCCCTTCTCCTCAAGCTCAACAGATGGTTTTGGAGGTGGGACCGTCTTCCAGGGGCCTCCCAGCTTAACAGAACGATTTTAAAGGAATTTTGAAAGACTTCACCACTTCTCTTAGTTTTGCTCCCTCCTACAGCTATTTTTGGATTCACCGGTGTTGCTGTTACTGATTCTGGCCAATGCTGCTTTGCAAAACACCGTTTCCCTGCGTGTTTACTGAGTGTAAACAGTCTTGCAGAAGAGAGCCTGTGCTTCCACAAGGCCTGAGGAATAGCAGAGAAAAGGGAAGCTGCTCACAGCACATCTGATGAGAGATCTTGTATTAACAGCAAAGAGCTTCTCAAGTAAGAAATCTGGCAGCAAGATTTCAGTGTCTCGGGCTACTGGAGCAGTTAATGAGTGAAGAAATAAGGAACTGATGGAGAGAATAAGCCCTGCAAAGCAGATTGGTGTTTAATGAAAAACTTAACTACTGCATTTAGCATCCTGGTATGACATTTCCTGTCTTACAGGTTAATGAAACATTAGTACCCCCCTTGTATCATCTCTTCAGGGAGGCATATCCCAAATACACACGCCTGGTTTGCTGCTAAACAGGGACAAACCAGACAAGCCTCAGAAGAAGCCGCTCAGTACAGACCAGAGTCCTGCATCGTAGCCAGCCTGAATTTTCTGAATGATACACCGAGTCTGTGCAGCACCAGGGCTCCCCTTTGCTCAGCAAACATCTTCATTTTCCCATCTGCGAGGGCAAAGTTTGTTTTTTCTGCCTTTGCAACCACCTTCAGAGACTGCTTAAAAATCAAAAATAAAACACGGGTTCTGCAAAGAAAACAGGTGTCCGCTCGTTAATTCCTCATCACATGGATTTTACAGCAAGTGAAACGACAATGAACACATGGGAAAATATACGACTCTGATACTGCATTGTTTCTTATACTTTTACGTCGATAAACACTGACTCACCTTCAAAAACATAATCCAAAGACAATAAAGGGAAGTACATAGGAATCTCATGGTCTTTGCTGACTTTGTTTTGTTTATGACCCCAAAACACGGTAAAAGAAATATCCATAAGCGTGTCCTGTGTCTCAAAGTACGGACTAAAGTCCTGTGTAACAAGCTGAAAACTCCTGTAGAGCCTCTGCTTCCTGACACACAGAGCCGCAAACATCGTAGAGTGATAGCTAATCAAGTTTGCACAACTTTGTCGATTTTTCTAGCTATCACTTCTTTCAGAGAATGAAAAAGGACCATATTTTTCTCATTTGTCTTTTTCTTTCCCACCAAATGCTGCATTTCATAACATTCGAAATGTTGGTAAAATGTATTTCCGATTCTTAAAGGGGACCTGCATGAAATCAGCTCCAAAGGGGGCCAGCCATGCTCACAACTAATAAACATCAAAGGGCAGCATTCTTCTTGCACCGCTTGCTGTAAAAGCACCAAAATTCCCATTTCAAAGTGGATCTGCCAGTGACAGGTGTTAGGAACATGTCCTGAACATGATGTACCAGCATTTTGATGAAACACCACAGCAAAGTGTCCCTAAAAATCCTGTGCAACTGCGTGTGCTAAGGCAAAGGTGATGAGATCTCAATCCCGCCCTGATCTCTTTTGCAGGGAATCAGGAAGGATGTCCAGAGCTGCAAGACCGGGAGATGGTTTGAAGATCATCTCTGTGAGGTGAGGACTATTGGCAGAAGGAAGGAGCCAGGTGTCCGAGGGCAGCGATGCTCCGGTCCAGCATGGCAAATCCTTCCTTGCAGAAGTATTACTTGACGTGAAAACAATCCTACACCCCAAAAAGTCAGTGGTAAATTCTTGTTATTCTCATTACCACCAGGATGTTACCTTACATGTCCTAAAGCTTACCAAAAATCATTAGAAGTTTTCTCATTAAAAAGAGAAGAATGAGAAAAGCAGAGCTTTTCCTATAGGCGCTATTGACTTTCGATGTGCGAAACCCACGCTGCCAGGATTTAAGCTTCATCCTTTAACAGCCTTCATTTGAGCTCATATTCACATATTCCCACAAGGCTCAGGATGATGAGATGTAGGTACCTTGACTCCCCAACCAAGATTAATTGCACAGCTCTGAGAGGGGTTTGTTGGTGGCAATGAGTCCTGGGCAAGAAGTAGATGATGGTGAACAGTCAGAGCAGCATCTCTCACCGCACGTTTTATGGCAAACCACAGCCTGAGCAGGGGCAGGGGCTGACTCCAGCATATACCCACCAGCAAACCAGGCTGCATCCTTATCACCGTCTGCCCGCAGATGGAAGCAACATCCTCTGCTCCCCCCCAAAACACGTGCATGTTGGTCCCCCGTGCGCTAAATGGCAATCATAGATGCAGTCAGCTCTCCCACCGAGACCCCAGGGCATTGCTCTTAGTCCTCCTCTCCCCTGCACCACTGTACTCGCTCAGCCCATCCCTCTCCCCACACCTTGCCCAGGCAGAGGTAAGGAAGCCGCTGTCTCGTGGAGGGGAGCGTGATGCAGCGGGGCTGAGGGCAGCGGGGCTTCAGGTCTCTGCTCTCAAAAGACAACTTGGTTGCTGAAACACAGCCCCAGTCCTGTCTGCAATAGCTGTTTGTCTGTTCTTCTTTTACCTGCTGTTCCAAGAAACGTGACTACTTTCTTTTCCTTGATTTTTCTTTAGTCACACGCAAACATCCCACCCAATTTTCTCTACGCCTTTTTTTTTTTCTTAGTTACCACATAACAAAAATGTTTCTCTTATATTAATTTTGTTACTCAGGCAAAGTAAACCATCGCTCCTCAGTATGTCGTATAAAAGCCAGAAATGGAGTGACTCAGTCGTGCAGGGTTTTATTTAAACCATTTGTCCTGTGGTCAGAGTAGATTAAAGGCAGATCAGGTTGCCCTCAGAGAAAGGCTGGGACAGTGAGAGTGAGAGATGTTGGCACTTGCTCCATAAACCACATGCGGCTCGCGTGACTGCGGCTTCCTCCGGCCTCTCTCTGCCTTCCGTAAATGCATCTCCGTGCAGGAGCACCTGCATGCACGTGGGCTGGGGGGGACCAGCGCATCCCCAGCCACCGGCACTGCTGAAGCGTGGTGACCCCCGGGGTCGGGGTGGCTGGAGGGTGTGCACCAGGGACGGGCAGGACGAGAGGAGGAGGAGGTGGTGGGAAAGCACATCCAGCATTTCCTCACCCTTCCGCAGACGGAGGGATGCCTGCTGGACTTTTTGCCCTGCCTCATGCTGCTCATCTGCAGGAGGGTTAATCGGTCTGGGAGCATGGGGAGGGTACATCAAAGGTTTTGAGATGAAAATCCAAAACCTCATAGAAGATCTGAAATAAAATACTTGTGATAAAGTGGCTGTTCTCTGCAGAGACATCTCTGCTAGACCATAACATATGCAAAACTCTCCAGGCGTGTTCTAATTGTTGCTTTTACAGTGTCACCACCATGGTGCAGATTTGGGGTGAGGTGAAAGATGGTATAAATCAAACCCATTGGAGGTGCCTCAGACCTCGGTTTCACACTATGAAGTGGACAGCGAAGACACCGGGCCCTCTGCTCACCCTCCATCACCCCTATCAAGGCTGTCCCCGTGCCAGCACAGCTGGACACACGATTGCACCGCGAACCAGACTGGGAATTGATCTGGCTTTAAAATAACCCAGCAGCAAAATAACATTTGGTTTGATTTTAAGGAGCATCATGTCCCTGATGTGGCTCGCAGGATGTGCCAGCAGTGGAGGAGCAGGAGCCGTGGGACAGGGAGGGAACCAGCAAGGGAAACGCCTCAAGTTGTTATTGCTGCAGGTAGCCACAGCCTCCCCCAGCTCCAGGAGCTTTAACCTTTTATTTAGAAAATTAATTTAGGCCTTTATTAGCTCTAAAAAAAGGCATTTACAAACCTGAGCCTGCCTGTCTCTGTTACGCGGCGACTGACAGCAGATGGCCAGGGCCTCTTCTGGCCCTCTCACCAAAATACAAAGCACAAAAACACAGAAGTGCTGTAAAAAGAGGGAATAAATATAAATGCGCAGTGCGCACTATTGCAGGCTGTCCTTGTCATGGCTAGAAAGGACATTTCTAAGGGTTTAAATATACAGACATGTGTGCATATATATATGTAGCATACAGGAGGCTGGCTAGCTAAATCCAGGCACTGCTCATGCCATGTGCCATAGATTTATGAGAAGCTTTTTTCCCAAATTTATCAATCCAGCAGCTTGCATAAGCAGTAAGTTCTCCCATATTAAAGAAATACTTAGAAGGCTTTGATTCACGGCCTCGTCTTTCTGAATCCACCCTTTAGATCCAGGTAACGGGGTTACAGGCTGGGATGCTTTCTGCTAGTGTCAAACCAACTCATTACCCTAATCCTCTGAGAAACAAAGCCTGGCAGCCTTGCATGGGATTTTATTATGGATTACAACTCCTGTGATCAGTTAATCCAAGAAATTACTCAGTTCTTCCAGTTTATTAAGTCAAAATATGATTGCTCTTCAAAGAATGCAAACTTGTATGAATTAATCTCTTTATCTAGGGATGATACAATGGTTTTTTACTAATTTTATAGGAAAATATTGCCATGTCTGGGCTCCATAAATCTGTCTCACCCTGTTACTACTTACTTTCCCCAGATGCTTTGAACTTCTGCAGAGAGTTGCTTAACCAAAAAAGCACAGCTGCCACATGTTGTAATTTCCTCGTTGGGGGCATCTGTTACCGTCTTTACAAAGGGTTTGCCAACTTTGCTGAGGATTTTTTCTCCATTTGTTGTATTTCTCGGTATCTTTTTAATGTTATCCCAGAAAACAAAAGTGCTTTTTTCTGTGTTTTCAGCACCTTCCCAATACCCTGAAGGATGCAGTTGCATAAACTGAGATCATATGCAACAATTACTAAAGAAATTAGGTTTTGAACTCTATCAGGCAAGTTTTCCACTGCCTACTGGGTGCCTGACTTTTTGTCTGACCAACACTGATATCTAATTCAGGGGAGGAAAGGAGAGAGGAAAAACTTCCATAAGACAATAAAGTAAAAAAAAATTAATAATAAAAGGTCATGATGTGAAATTTACCTTTATGTTCTCCTGCCCAAACATTTCCCCTTGTGCTCGTGAGTGCTCCTCCTGACTTCAAAGGGGTTATTTTCAGAGAAGGTGAGTAGGACTTGGCCCGTATTCCTGATGACAAACACTGACATTCCTTTGGTGACCTCTAAGCCCAACACATCAAAAGTTTTGCTTAAGTTGCACCTAGAAAATATGTCTGCAGAGGCACAAACAGCTTCTCTATTGTAAAATGAGCAGGCACATGCCAAAATACATAAAGCAGCAAGCAGAAGGCCACCAAGATCTGTGTTCTCTCAAGAGCGGGGTCTTTGAGATGGAAATAAGTGACATTTAGGCTGGGGTAACGTGCACCACAAAGCAATGTGGGAACACTTTCGGGGTCCCCCAGGCATCTGGACAATGCCCGGCCGTGCCCTGCCGTGGTGGTCGCCTGACATTTGACACAGGGAATGGAAACGGCAGTAATGTGGTCCTGGATGCTATTAGGGTCTGTAACACGTCAGGGGTGCTGGAGGAATCGGGGTGGTGCGCTGGAGGAATGCTGCCTCCGTGTGAAATGAAAAATTAGCCACAAGTTTGTGTTGCAATGCAAAATTATTTGCATGAGCATTCGTGGGTTACAGCTGCATCCCCTCCACGCTGACCTGCTGCACGCAAGTGCACGCCAACTGCTTCTCCTCTCCAGCATTCAGCAGTGCTGGGGGCTGCGTGATGCTCCACAGATCACCACTCTTTGCTCTTTCCAGCTCAGAAGCTTCCCCACTTTTGGAAAAATAAGTAAATTTGGCAGGAAGGGCACTAGCTGTGTCTCCAGTAACCACTGCCAGCTCCTCCGGCTGCCTTTCAGGTGCCCTCCTGCCTGTCCTCAGCCACCACGTGCGGAGGTGAGTCACGGTGGGTTTCCAAACACTGCAGCAGTACGGAGAGCGAGCACAAACAACCACACGCCCACGCGGCAAATTGGCTCAATTGCTCCATCTCTTCTGTAGTTTGCATTAATGAAATGGTCTAAATAACCCTCTCTATTTCCAGATCCTGGGGGCATAGGTAGCGTTTTGCAGCAATGATGTGCTGTTTCCCAAGAAAACACAGAGTAGTTCGAGGAGCTCAAGCAGGGATCTTGGCTGATTGTTTTCTAAATATACTTGGGGATCTGTTTTACTGTGTGGCCTTCTAAAAGTTTCTTTCTCTCCTGACTAATATGAGGGGTGAGTGAATGATTTTATTTGGCAGATACTGCTCATTTCTCCCATTGTTTTGTTTTTTTTTTTTTTACTGGCTTTTTTTTTCAGTTGTTGTTTCTTTTTTAAACCACAGATAAAATTAGCTGAGTTTGAGTTTTGTTTTTCCTTTTGCAGTCTAATTTTAAGTGGAAATCTTGTCATCATTCCTCTCCTGTGAAGACGAGGAGCTGAGAGAGGAGTGTGAGTAAGCCAGAGCTTATCATCTCCTTCCTGAAGAGGAGATGTGTCTCAGGTTGTCAGAGCACTGGTAGCTGAGATGAAACATCAGACTGAAAGCAAATGTTTGACTCTTCCTCTTAGCTTACTCTTAAACAAATCTACTTTTTTCATCATGGCTAAAGCAAATTTGCTCTAAAAGCTGCCATGATTCAATAGGATTTGCCTGTAACAGGAACGTCAGGGTGTAGAGGGTGAGTGATGCACAAGGAACACCCCAGCGCCATGGTCCTTCTCTCCTGCCCGCTCCCACGTGAGCCACCACTTGCCTCATCCTACAGCCACCTACCCAGCAGCTGGAGAAGTAACAGAGGGATGGACCTACATCTGATGGAGTCTGGGCTGTCTTCCACCTTCCTTGTTTTTACTGCACTGACTATACATCAGGGCTTTTTCCTATCTCCCCTTCAAGGCTTACGGGCATGATTCGTGTTGTGTCTGACATTGCTATTTAGGGCTTAGGCAGTAATTACCAATAAGCACAAAGGGAATTTTTAGACATCTCCATATCCATACAACTGGCCATTCATTGTAATCCTAGGCTTAGGACCCATGGTAGCTCTGCTCTTGGAGTAATGCAATATACTGTCAGAATCGCAGCAGGACAGTTTTTCAAACACATCATTTTACGGAGCGCCAGCACGAAATTTGAAAAGGAAATAGGGAAAGAAAGGCCAACCTAAGCTCCAGGAGCTCAGCACCTCCAAGAGTTGAGCCCTTTGGAGGCAACACCCGAGCAGCGGTCCCTGCTATCGTTCTCTTTAATGATCCATTTGACTACAATTTGCATAAGCAGACTCTGTAATATAATTAATCTTTGACTATAAAGTAAGTGCTGTGCTGCAGTGAGGTTGAGAAAAATATGTGTTCTGGAAAGTGCCTTGTCTTATAATACGCTGCTCTCCTAATATGTATTCTAATAACAGTGTAAAGGGGAAAACCATTTGGAAGGGTATGCTATTTCTCGGTGCTTTGTGTTGGAATTCATGTCACTGTAGAAGTTATTATTGTAATAAAAAGTAAAAATGAGTTCTCAAAATACACTATAGCATATTATTCAGGACAGCCTGTAAGCACAACCTTAATGTTAAGCACATGCATGGATCACTCTGAAGTCAAACCAAAGACTTCTGCTGAGAACAGGGATGAATTTAAGTTAGCTGTTTTCCTGACTCAGGACTCCACGCCGACCCTCCAGATAATATAAAAAGACAGACACAAACTCTTGGGGAAAAAAAATCCTAATCATATTAAATCAGTGGTAAATTCCCCTTCACCGTATTGCAGCCCAGACTTCATCGCTGGTTTAGGACAGAGTAAATGGCTGTGTTCATTTTTAGAAACGTTTCTGCGCCAGCTGTGCAGCCAAGCGTGCATGTGGCACTGCATCCCTGCGCTCACTGCCGTTGCACAACACCCATTGCAGAAGGCATTAAACTCCATCGTTTGGCTGATTTGCCTCTTCTGCAGGGTCATAAGGTTGTTCCAGTCCTTCTTGTCCTGGTGGTTAGAAACCTGCCCCACTGCATCCAGGGTCACTTTTGCCTTCTCCCATAGTTTGTAGCTCCTGACGTATATATTTTGAGCCTTCACTGTACAGGGCTGAGCAAAACCAACCTCTTCTATTTTCCTGTTGCAGGAGTTCTGTGTTCCAGTCATCTAACAGACACTCTCTGCACCAGTTCTAGTTTAAATTCATTTTTCTTGAACATGTCACCAGACTTGCAAAGTTTTGAGAGGTGCCTTTATCTAGACTTTGTGCAATGACAGGAATATTCTCTTATCTCTCCTGGAAATAATTGGGTGGACACACAGAGAATTGAATTTGCTCTATTCATCAGTGCATCATGTCACAGTGTTGTTGTTATGCCATAAAAATGTAACGCTCCACCTCCTGCTCTCTGGTTTCCAGTTGATGAAATTGCTTCTCCACCTTACCTGTGTGATTTTTTTACTGCTGACACCTTATCATCCTGCTCCTGCACCTCTGCAGCTTACAAAGCCAGAACCCCAGCCCGGGATGTCCCTGTGCAAAAGCAACCTGGGTTTCTTTATATTCTTTATTATTATTTAATCTCATATTCTTTACTTCTTGTATTCTGAAAATAATCTCAATTTTAAGATTATAATAAATAATTCTATAATTATGCTCTTAACATTCCCAGTAGGAAATTCTGGGCCGCCAGGTGTCCCGTTATTTCCGTGTACACCTCAGTCCATGATCAGGGATGTGCTGGAAAGCTCTGAGTGCAGAAAGCGGCGTCGAACGCCGCGTTGGGCTGCTGAGGGTGGCTCATGCCGTCGTTGCTCAAATATTAATAACCGAGAAGGGAAGCTGTAACCTGGAGGGAGGCGCACGCCACGTCTCGTGCTGCCTGCTGCCACCCTGACAGCAAAACGCTTCTGCCACGGGGGGGGAAAGCGACTCCTACACAGAGAAATGTAAACGGGACACTGTTTTTAATAGTGGGAGAGGAACACACCGCAATGATAATAATTTTATATGGTATTTCATATGTATAGGCGTGAAATCAGGGTCTCTTGAGGTCTTTGTTTATCAGAATAGGAGAAAGGTTTGTTTAGGTGTTGTAACTCAGCTGTCACCTCTGGGTTTACACATATTCCTGCAGTAGGTTTCCTGGAGATTTCTCTGGTTTATTAAAGATTTATTGTGTTATTTTCACGCAGAGGAAAAAAAACCAGGATGCCTTATACTCTGGAAATACTAATAAGACCATAAAAGCTGCCCCACTGTGGGCAGATGAGCTTCGACACCAGTATCCCGTCCCTGAGAGGTGGCTGCTGAGGAGGGAAGAGACACACAAGGACCCCATAAGGATAGCTTCCAAAACACTGCCAGCCCCAGCAACCCTCAGCTCAGGCACACCCCAAACAGGAGCCTTTGCCCTGTGATTCTTTGTACAGTTGCTGCTCCATGCCTCCAGCATCACCCAGTCCCGCAGGGCTGCGTGTCCATCCACAGTGAGACCATGGCTCATTGTGGCCACTAACAGAACCGCAGGTGACCTCAGAGGAAACATGAAAATCCCTGACTTTTTAAGGAGCGAATGCAGGAAAATCTGTAAAGCTGAGTATGTGGCAAATACAGACTGTCTGAAATGCCAGGAGGTTGAAATTCTGCAACTTAGGATCAGGTTGTTCCAAAGATTTACAGAGTACAGCAGTAACTCATGCAAAACATTTTAACAAACCCTCTGTATGGCATTTCTCATTTAAAAAAAAAATAAAAAAAATAAAAAACACACATATTTGAGTCAGCACAATGTTTTTGATCTTTCATCTGGTTCAACTTTCATCATCCTGAATTCAGAGGAAAAAAATGCAGTGCTTTGGAAAGATTTCCCAGCACTGACGCTTTGGGGAGAGCATGCCCTGCCGTGCTGGGGTCTCTAGTAGAGAGAGCCGGTGCCACCTGGGCCAGGAAAGCTGCTCTGATAAACTTAGCAGGCAGCAGACAAATTTCTTTAATAAATAATGAAAACAAAGTACTGACCGCAGATACAGCCACGCAAACTCATTTAGGGCTTTTACACAATGTATAATGGATTAAAACGTTTTATTACCAGAGACTTTTAACAGAGATCATGAAACAGGGTTGCAAAGCAGATGCGTGCCAGCAGTAGTTCTTTCTGCTCTTTAAACATAGGTGGTTTTGTAATACTTCCTCAGGAGCTGAAACAAGCCACTGCTGACCCATACCTACACGTCTGGTGAAACCTGCCAAGACCACAGCTCTGCAAAATCCATCACCTGTCCCGGCTTTATCAGGAAATATAGTGTGCAATAACCCACGCCACTGCCAGTTAACGTGATTCAAAACGTATTTCTCATCCTTTCCATCTATTCAAGATAGGTGCCCTTTACAAGAACTTACCCAGGCAAAAGTCAAGAGTGAAGCGGCCTTCCTTCCTATCATGCAACTTCTCGAGATCTTAACGGAATTTTAGGAAATCGAACTCGCACAGAGCATCAGACTAACAGGGGCGGAGAGCTGCCAAGTTATTATTACAGCATGTTGTTATTATTTAATAGGAAGCATCCCAGACATCTTAACAAATAGGAGTCCCTTACGGCTATTTTGCACAGCATTTCTTGGATCCTGTGACTCAGCACTTTATTGACACAGCAATGATATAAAAAATTAGGCTCAAAGAGGCAACAAGGAGCAGTTGCAGCAGGTCAGACGTGCTGGGTGCACTTGTCAGGACAGCCTTGATAGGTCCTGTGGGAACCTCAGGAACCACCGGGTCACTGGGCTTGTCCTTTCCAACACAAAAGTTCCCATCACACTGCCCAAAGAAAAGATGCTGCACCGATGCCGGGTAAACAGGATAACGTATCTGTCTACAGGAAGACTCCAGTCATGCTAGTGCGTTTCCCAATCTCCTCATGGTGGCCATATGAGGGATGAAAACTGGTTTCACACCAGCATTTGCTGACAGCAAAATATAATGAAAAACATTTATATGAAACAATGTAGACCGCATACTAATTGGCATTTTATGTAACCACCCCGAAGATCATAAGATTTCAATTTAGCATAGCTAATCACGGCATCGATTGCGTTCCCCTGGAGCCATGCGTTACTCCGAGGGCGTACGGCTGCACTGCTGTCCTACGGCTCCAAATCACGTCCGTGGATGTATGTTCTCCTCTTGTCAAACCCTTCAAAGCAAAATAAATACTGAGCAGAGGAAGCCTGGCGGTGGTGGCTGTGCAACAGGTCTTTTGGCTGAATCCTGCGAAAAGGAGAAAGAAGGAATTAAAATTCAGTCCAGTCCATCGAACGCGGCCACTGCTGGTGTGTCAGTAGCTGCTAGGAAGCCTGAAAGTCTCTTTAATCCTCTTCAAGGATAGCTGGGTCCTGGGACCTTTGGATTTGACATCATAGGTAGGGGCATATAAAGAAAGGCAAAGCAAGGGGACAGGAGGACATGGCTGTGACGGACAGGAGGACACAGGCAGGTGGACACCCGGTAGTTTTCCCACCTTTGTGTCCACGGTGGTGCACACGATGGCATCCCAGCCATCACCCCACGCTCACCCAGGATATTTCTCCCACAGCAACGAGCAGATGCCCCAGAGTGAGAACTGAGCTGACCCTGTTTGAGCATTGGGCCCGTGTCAATATTACTGATGTTTCTAAATGTCCAAGCTGTTCTCTTGGTTGGTGAGAAGAGCAAGCTCCCAGCTCTGGGCCATGTCCAGGGAGGTGGCAGCTGAAGCAGTACACATGGTGTGCAAGATCCGTTGAGCCAGCAGCTCAGCTGAGACCCCCACTCAGTGGTCTGCACCACCCGCTAACGTCTGTGTTCTGGCATTACGTCAGCACCTGGAAATTGAAATGTTGGTATGCTCTGTGACTTCTAACGAGGTCTGCCAGTCAGAGCATCTTGCTTCAGACCTGGCTCTCATCAGCAATTTGGTTTACGAGGTTGGCAAAATCTCATGATGGGCCTCTTTCAGGAGTCTACCCACCAAATATTTGCTAAGGAACAGCAGCGTGGGACTGAATGAAATCATTTCATATGCTGGTCATGACCAGCCACTGCCCTTGTGCATGTATGTAAATAAAACTAATTGCATCATACTTCAGCTTTTAAACTTCTGAGTCATGTTCTGACTAAACATCATTTTTGGCATAGCATCCCAGGCATTTTCTACCTTTAATGGTTGGGGTTTTATTTTGTAGGAACCCTAGCTACTGTAAAAACTTACTTTTCATAAGAATCAGGGGTTGGAAAAAGCAGCAGAGACACTTTCACTGCCCTCTGCAGCCTGGGCAAGGCAACGGGTTTGTCCCACTCATGGTTTCCCCAGGTGTCAGTTTGCTCCCGCGCTTACCCCCAGCGTTACCCCCAGCCTTCTTTGCCCTGTGTCCTGAGAGCAACACGCAAAACACAAGTTTTGGTGGCTTTCCCTCCTGTGGCTTTGCAGAGCTCTGCTGTGGGGCTGCTCTGCTCCCACCCGCCGCAGACCCTCTCCAAGGGAGCAGCAGCATCTCACCAAGAGCCTGAAACATCCAGAGCTCTATTTGCTTCCCTCCTCCCCCCGGCTCCAATCCAGGGCGTAAAAATACGAGCAGTCACGCAACAGAAACATTAACCCCCCCCAAGAGCCAGCTGCTGCAGGAGGGAGGAGAGGGTGCTCGAGCAGGTCCAGGGCTGCTCTGCAGGGTGGGTTTGGGGGCAGCCACATGCGCCAGCGAGAAAGTAGGTCCAAGGTGATCAGAGTTAAAAACAAACCCGCCATGTCCCGTACCCGGGGTTGTTGTTTTCTCGTGTGAGGTTACTCAGGAAGTTTGCAGCAGGATACGGCGATGACCTCTGCTCGGGCAATCGCGTTAACGCTTCGCTTACCTTTTCTCCCACAATAAACGGCATGTTTCCTCCCTGGGAATCTGGCTTTGGCTGCAGGTTTCCTGTGCTGGGGAGCAGCTTAACCCTTTGGGAGGTCCTGTGGCCCACACACCCCACCCCACCCCCCGGGCACCCCAAGGGGTCGTGGGGCCGGGGTGCATCCCATGGGCAGGTGGGAGAGTGCAGGTTCCCTTTGCTCCCCAGTGGGGACACCAGAGCCAGGGCAAGGTGGGATGGGGTGTCCTTGGAGGTGGAAGGGCTGCCATGGTGAGGTTTGGGGAAAGGAAGGAAAATGAAGGAAGAGGGAAAAAGGAAAAATGGAAGAAACTAGCATAGGTTGATATCTCCAGGCAGAAAGCGAGCAGTGTTTCAGCTGGGGGATGGAGGGAGATGGGCAGGTCCAAACATGTGGGGATGGGTTCACGTTAACCTTTTGTCTGAAGTCACCTGGAGGGAAGCAGCTGTGATGTGGATGCGGACAAGGCAGGAGATCGGTTCAGCCCTTATGCAGGAGCCCAAGGATGGTCCACGGGACTGCAGTTTCCTGGATGGGGACCTTGGCAAAAGCTGGAGAGTTGGGTGGGCTGCAGGGTGGTGCTGGAGGGAGCTCACAAGGCTTCTCATAAGCTGGCAGAAGAAACGCTACAAATAACGCTGTGATAACACCTACTGAGAGCAACAGGGTTGGGGAGTGGACGACATCCACCTTCTGCATGTGCCAGGACAGCCCAGGCGCTCGTGGGGCTGGTGGGAATCTGCCCAGCCAAGTGCAACAGTTTGTGAGGTTAAGAAAACACTGTGTTCTCACCTAAACAAACCGGAAAATAAATCTGGGAACAAGTTGTATCATGACAGTCAGACACTAATAATACCCTGGGGTTGCTGGGAGGCACCCCAAAGCCCGGAGGGGCTCAGGCTGCGGGAGATGGTGATGCTGGAATAGCCTGCACTGCTTGGCCCTCTCAGCCTGTCCAGTTGGATCCCTTTGGGATACCGCAGCAATTTGGACTCGGCAGCTGCCAGCAATGTGGTACTCAGTTATCCGTGCTTTATAGGAGTAAAGGCAGGAGTAAGTAATGAAAAACAAACTAACAAGCTGTTTGTTTACAGTTTTTTTAATTAAATTGTTTTCAGTCCAAAAAAAAGCCAAATTTCAGGGGCTATGCAGGGTGCTCTGCTTAATGCTTTGACCATGGAGGTCAGAATACAGGACGGTCCATTCCAGAAACATGTGGAGGTTCTTCTGCATGGATACCAAATAAAGGTTTGTTAGCCAGAAAAACCATCTTCATCATGGGGAGTCCTCTGGAGGGACCTTTCTGTAAGGAATGTGGGTGACTCCTCGGGAAAGCCTTTGCTTTGTCCCAGGAGGTGCTCTGTCCCCAATGCTCACTGTTTCCTTGCAGCCTCTAATAAGCTTTGGACTAAATATTCAGGGCTTAGGGGATGGAAATCACGTCCTGTCCATGCATCTCAACCTCTCTGAAATTAGAAATACCCTGAAACAGAGACAGGAAATATTCTAACCCCCCCACCTCTGCAATCCCTGCCCTTGCTGGGTCTATCCAGGGCTGTAGCACTGCAAGAAGGAGGAGGGCAACACCATCCCTTGAGCACTGATGGCTGCTACTATCTTGGTTTGATTTACACTTTGTTGCTGGGGGCTGGGGGGTGGCCATAGGGGCTGCAACAATGGCTTGAAAACAGGCTCTGGAAAGAGCGACTCACTTGCTGGGCCATTGAGGATGTTGTTTATACGTTAGATCCTGTTTTCTTCCTCCAGCAAAGTGCTTCTCCTCCCAGGTGCATCTCCCGCGGCTCCCTGGCCACGCCAGGGTGAGAGGGGCTTCCTGCTAGTGTGACCGTGTCGGGGGTACCCCCACTGCCTGGGGCAATGCTGTCTTGGCCACAGCTGAATGCCCAGGCTGGCCAGCGTTGCAAGGTGATAAATAAACTCCCCCTCATCTCCGTGGTGGTGAAAGCAATGCCCGGATTAGTCACAATGCACACTGCCGTTTTACCCGGGTTATCTGGGTACATGTGGGGTTCCCAGCATCCTTCAGCCTCATTGGGGACCTATGGGGCAGCAGCCTCAAGTGTTGGGGGAGCTCAGGATGGAAGGGTGGCCCTCCATGGGTTGCTGCTAGCCAGCCAGCCCTTGGAAAGCCCTTGGGAGCCAGCATGAACACCTCTAGGTGTGCACAGAGGTTCCTGATGCTGCAGCGTGATTTTCCATAGCAATTATTCCTGATGATGCTTCAAAAAGATAGAAAATGGGACTAAAAGGGTATTTCTAATTTTACTCCCACAGAGAGAAGCTGTGATCCCAGACAGGCTGCATGGGTGACACAGCGGTGCCAGGCATGAGGACACAGTGGTGCCACCAGCCCAAGGGGCACTTGCTGTAGCTTGTGATGCCCAGGGGAACCCTGGGAGGGAATCCACCTCCCACCCTGCCTTCAGCATCTCCCACCTCACTGAGGACACTGCCCGGGCTGACACGTCCCCTCGTTAGGGGAGGGGAGACGGGAACCGGGACATGGGCCGGGAGCTCAGCAGCTGCCAACATGGGAATGTTTGAACAAGGAGCGAAACCTCATTTAAACAAATAAATAAACAAGCTGACATCCTCTGGGCTCAGGTTTATGATAATAAAAACAGAGTGCACAGCTTGTGGGAGGAAAATACATCGTGTATTTTCACATCTCCCGTTTCCTCCTAGACCGTCGCAAGAATTTCCTCCGAGCCCATCACTTCCTTCTGACATTTTTGAGCTCAGAAATCCGTATCTGAGCCCGGTGCCCTCTCCTTGACGAGTGACGCAGGAAGAAGCGGCTTTGAAGGATACCTCTCAGCCAGATTTTTGCGCCTGGTTGCTTTGAAGTGCTGGAGGCAGGACAGAGACAAAGCAGAGCTGGGGATGGGAGCCGACCATGTCCCAACCTGGTGTTTTCCCCTTTTTCCAGCCTCAAAACAACCCCAGAGTGCTGTGCAGAGCAGCGCTGTCCAGGTTCATTTACCCACATGAAGATCTCCAGCCAGGTTCTTCCTATTGATTTCCAGAGGATTTTCAAGCATATTCCCAGTTCTGAGAAAATAAGATGCAGCTGGGACCTGCACTTGCACCTTGAGCTGAACCCATTCCATTTATTTTTAATTAAAAGCTTCTCCTGCAGTTTGCAGTTCAGGAATGGATAGAAAACCCCACATATTGCACTGATGCTGCAGGGCACAGCAGACATTAACTCAGTGCAAAGACACGGTTTTTAAGTGGGTAAACTGAGGCACCAAGCAAGTAACTTGATTAATCACCATCCCAACTCCATTGCAGAGTCCATAATAGACTCTAGAAACCTTTTATATTATTATTTTCATGTGAGGGTGTTTAAAATTACCTGTGCTTTCAAAAAGTGGGGGTGAAGCATTTTCCTGGTGTCCCCGCAGCTCTGGTGCTGGAGCTGCCCTTAGTTATCTGCACTCAGCTGTGAATGAGTTTGAAAACCTCGCACTAAATCTTAAGATTACAGTAAACAGGTTACGGAGACGTGAGCTGGGATATCCTGGAAAGCCCCAGCTGCCCTGAAAAGGGAAAAAAAAAAAAGCTACAAGTGCATGCCAGTGTCCTTTAAATCGAGGTGAAGTTGCCCTAACTCTGGCTTCAGCCAAGGCAAGTATTTTTTCCCAGGGAGTGGATAATTCCAGCACCTTTGCCCTAAAGCAGTGACCTCCAGCTTTCACCTCGGGGCCGTGTCCCCAGGGCAATGCCACTCATGTTGCACAGGCCCTGAGCCTGAGAGAGACCCAGCAGTAGTATCACAGGGGAAAAAAATAAAGTCACCTTGGGAAGAGAATGCTTCCCATTTTTTGGCTCTCAGAGGTGTCAAAGGAAGCAATCTGACGTCGAAGGGCCGGAAAAAAATAGCTTCTTGGCTGATGTTGCTCATGTACAGCGAGGTCACTTAGAAAGCTATCAGTGGCTTAAAAATAAATGCAGCATGGAGGTTGCCATTCAGCGATATCCTGTATCCGAAAGCTCCAAGGGGTGTAAGCAGGAAGAAACTGGAATGACCTTCCCTCCCCCCACCCTCATTCCCACTTCTTTTTTTTTTTTTCCTTTTTCATGCCCCTGGCAGTAAACCACTGAAATTTCTGCACTGAAGTGATTGCGCTTCATTAGAAATAGCCCAGGGAGCGGGCTCGGGTGGGTGATGCCCGGCCGTGCGTGCTCCAGCTTACCTCCGCCGCCGGCCTGGCACAAGCGATGCTGACCCGTGACGGTGAGCCGTGCTCGCAGGCAGCGCCAGGGGAATTGCTGCGTGCAGCTTTCATGCTCCCTGCCCAGACATCTGCTGCTGGACGCTGAGCTGAGCATGCACACTGGCCCTGGGCAGCACGGCAGTGCTGAGAGGATGAGGATGGTGACCAGCTCCAGGCAGTTAGCAGTCCATGCCCCCATCCTGTCTGCAAAGGGAATTCACGGACATGCACGTGGGAAAAAAATCCTCAGGTTAATACATTCAGTTTTCCGTCACTGCTTCTCCAGCAGATGAAAACGGAAGCACAAACACATCAGTATCTTCCCAACAAAACCTGTCCAGCCAAGAGTCACTGCAGTGGCTGTGGGGATGTTGAGGATGAGCACATGGGAGGTGAAGCTGTTGGTAGCAAGGCAGGCAACGCTCTCTTGCTCAAACAACAGCTCAGTGCTGGGAAATGCTCTGACACTTGCAGAACTGGCCCTGCCAGCTCTTGCTCTTTGGACTTCACCTTTTTCCCACCTTCCTACTCCCTCTGGGTCCTTAAACCTCCATCCAAGATGTGGAGGAAGCTCTGAACCTGGGTCAGGCAGGGGTATGACCCCTTTGGGAAGGGAGGCCCCAGCCCACATAGAGGCTTAAGGTTTCAGGCACATGGACCAAAACAGTCCTTGGCCCTGATGCTTCTCACCTAAGAAGACACCAAGGCATCATTTCTGCTCCATCACCCAGTGGATGTTGGAAGAAGCACCACAGCTAAACCAGGCAGCTGTAAGGCTCCGTGGGAATGGGGTGCTCATGGCTTCTCTCCCTCAGAGTATGATTTTAAACATCAATTTTTTTGTCCTGCACTCCCAGCTTTAGTGAGACTGCCCGATTCACCCTAGGGATGACCATGGAGGGGATGATTTGGGGAGCCTGGTTCTGCTTCCCTCCCTGCCTAGCTACACAGAAAAGTTGGCACCACCGTTACCAGCATCAGAAAACTGATGGAGGCATCTCCCCACTGCAGGAGCTGGGCCATGGATTCTCCGGAACAGGTCTGTTCACAGGTACGTTAAAGCTCCAGCTCCACGTTCTGTGCCCTGCTCTAGTCCTTTCCAAACACTGCCACCACGTTACACAAGGAACAGTAATGATAAGGATCACCAGGCTGAAAATCCATAGGCAGATAATCAGCTTATAGACCTGCTTACATTGTCTCCTGAGAAACTTCAGAGCACAGGAAAGAATCGACACCCAAACAGAGAAAGAAAGAGGAAGAAGATCTGTATCTCCTATGCTTAAAGGATCAAAACCAGCCGTGATGTAAAATGCGATCGAGCCCACAATCCCCTTTTGATGTCTGCAGGAAGGAAAGAAGATGCTGAGAACTTTCTCAGCTCTATGGACGCCAGCCTTTATTTCCACGTCCAAGGTCATGAGGTGGTGGAAAGAAAAATAAAGCCCAATCGGGAAATGAGAAGTTGAAAGAGCTCTTTCCTTCCCTGAGGCCGCTGAGCAGGGGCAGAGCCGTGCCTGGGGTGCTGCGGCAGGTGCTGCCCAAGCCCAGGACGAGGGTGATTATGCCAGAGCCACGGTGCAACACCCGCCCAGCAATGCTGCCCGCAACCAGCCTTGGGAGTTTGCAAAGGAATTTAGACAAGCAAATGCCATCGGTTGCTGCCGCAGGTTGACCTGACTGTCCCCACCGTGTCCCCTCGAACAACACTGCGTGATCCTGCTACACTGTTCACAGCGGATGAAACCCCTAAATTTAGATATACCAGCTGTGAGCGGTATGCAAGGTATTTAAGGGCCTATAATTTTAGACTAAGCATAATTGTGAGACGTATTTAATCGTGTTATATCTGGGGCTGAGCAATGCCAAATATTTTCCGTGGTTCTTCATGCAGATCTTCACACGAATTAGCAATAGCCACGACCATCCCTCTCCAGAGTCGTCTGCACAAGGGAGTGAAGGCAAAGCTGAATTTTTCATTTCACACCAGTTGGTGTTTGTGAGAGAAGCACTCAGACATCGACCAGAGCAAGGAAAAGAAAAATCCCCAGTTTGCCTGGGATGGGTCACAGGCAGACAGCCTGCCTGCAACTGGAACAGATTCTGTCCGTCACCAAAGTAAACACAAATAAATCAATCAAAGAAAGGGGTTTATCAAACAAGCCAAGAAATTTAGGGAAATTTTATCTGCTCGTAGATTTTTCCACAAACAAAAAAAAACCCCAAAACGGACTGCTGGGGCCAGGTCAGGGAGTGGGGTGAAGCGGCAAAACTGCCTTGAAGTCAAAGTGCTAACATCTAACAGCTGAGAAAATCTGGCTTTGAGGTGCCGGTGAGTCACTGGGTGAGCTCTGCGCGTGGAGCCGATCGCTGCCCTCCTCATAGCCGTGAGCAATCGGCACATGCCTGTCTGCCGTGGCAGATGACCGTGCTCGGAGTCCGGCAGCATCTCGGAAATATCCTCCAAAAACCATCGCTGCTCCACAGCTGGGGAAACTGGGTTCAACCAGGACAGTCATTTCTGCTCACCCCCACTGGAATCTGTGATCTTCCTTCCATAGGGATGGATATCACAGCCATTCGGTTTTATGCCATTTTCTGGGCAGCTCCAAGATTTCATAGGAACGCTTCATTTGGGACACCTATGATCGGTCCCGGTGGGAAAGGGTAGCTCCAGGGAGTCCTAGAATTGCATCAGGGTGAGAAAAGCTGGGGTCCATGTCACTTGGTGTAACAGGCTCAGCGATGTGGCAGATATTTTACTGCCTACTGCGTGCTTGGGGGGTTTTTTGAGCAGATCTGCACATTTTCCTAGCCTGAGTGACCAAAGTGAGCCCCTCCTGCTGCAATCCCCCTTCTCTATGGTTCAGGCTTTCATCCCTCTGCCAGGGATGCTGCGCTGCAAAACCCAGGCACCTTTATTTTTATAGCTTGCTGGAGGACCATTCCCAGTCGAGCCGGTTGGTCTCAGTTCCCAACCTTGCCAGACAGTGTTTTAACTTATGTTATTTTTAATAAGTCACAGCCAAAATGCTGACTAGATCGGTTTTGTTTTGCTGGCCGAATCTCCACACTCGCTGCTATAAGTGCTCGTGTGCCTGGTTAGAGCTGACTGTGTTGTCTTAAAGAATTCCTTTGTGCCAGTTTGAATTATTCTGGGTGATGGAAAACCCTCACGGCATGCTCCGGGCTGTTACTCCCAACAGCCTGACACAAGCTGGGGAGACGAAGAGCCTTTAAACTGCACCTACAACCTGTGTTCAGAAACTCTCCAGCCTCCAGAGAAAGAAAGAAAAAAAAAAAAACAGCTTTAAAAGGAACGATGTGGTGCTGCTGGGGCTTAGCACTGAGCAACACAGGGGAGGGAAACTGCTGCTGCAGGGAGCCAGCACGGCAAAGGGGCATGGAGGGTGCTGATCTGGGCAGGGAGGCACCACAAATGAGGGATGGGGTGTCTGAAAGAGCATCTCCCAAACCCAGTGCAGATACCCTAACTGCAAGATCTTGCTGCTTTTGGTGCTTTCTTTAAAAAAAATGGAAAGCTGGAGAGAATAAACACTGGGTTTTGGTAGGAATGTCCATATTCCGAAGTGTTGGAGTTATGCCAAATCAAAAGCCATGATTAGCTCTATTCTATTAGCTCTGCGATCTCCCACAGTGCTGCAGAAAGGGCTCCTGGAAGGGTCCGTCTGTCTGTCACGCTGTGCAGCATCCCAAGAGCTCCCACAGGAGCATCATCACCCATGGACCAGTCCCCCCCTGCCCCGTGCCACCCGCAGCTAGACCCGCCATGGCACTGGCCACTTCCAGCTGGCCCCGTTGTACAACAGACATGTCATCCATCACGGGTCTTTTCTTCCCCTCTGTGTTTCCAGAGTTTCAGGCTGTAAAGGCCAGATGCAAAGTCCACTGCTAAGATTTAGCTCCCTGCACTTCCCAAATAGCCTGGTGCAGGATTAACAGGCATTAATAGGTAATTGCGGTCTTGGGACACAGCAAAGTTGTTAGAGCTTCTCCAAGGAGAAACGACTGTGCTTTTTAAGCTGTCATTTCCTCCTCTTGTCCTCTTCCCTCTTCTTCATCTTCTTGTATTTCAGGAGGGAGAGGAGGAGGAGGAAGGAAAGGGTCATTTTGTCTTATGATGAGGTAACTATTTGGTGCAACTCTAGCCAGTTTTTTGTCAAATACTCAACATCCAGCATCTTTTTTCCCAGCCTGGGGAGGCTCATCTTGCCATACTACCTGGAGGGTGTTTAACAGACAGTGTCCAACCCCTCACCAGGTCAGAGTTTTCCACACTTCCATGGAAAGGGGAATTTGTGTTTTGTTTTTTTCTTTGCTTTTTTTCAAACATGACTTGTCCCCTCTGCCTTGGAGAAGGCTGGGGAGCAGGTCCCGAGCTGGCCCGATGCTGTGGGAAACAGCAGCACCTCTTGGCAAGGAAAAAAATCCCAGCACATGGAGAGACTTAGAAATTACCATTTTGGGTTCTGTGCTGAGATATCTTCAATAGGGCACAAAAGAGGGAGTGCAGCTCCGCAGTATTTATGCTGATAGGAGACCAAACTGGAGACAGGAAAAGGCTGAAGGACTCTGATTGCATTGGAGGGACTTTGTGCAACAGGCTGCGGCTCTAAGAGTGGATTTTAATAAAAGACAGCACAACAGCATCAGTGACCGGGAGCTGGTCCAGCTCACACGGGCCACAGGGGTCTGAAATTTTCCTTTTAGCATTTGAGACGGGTCGAGCCTCTGTTTTGTCATCGCTCCCTCTGCTGAGAACCCTCCAGCTCAGCTCCTGGGGCTCCCTCGTAACTTAGAGATCTCCCTCTACACCAGCATCTTCTCGATGATGATCAAGGAAAGGAGAGATCACCCAGCCATGCTCTAGCCATACACAGCCCACACTTCATACTCGCTGAATGTGAATAGTCTTGGCTGATAACAGACTGTACAAGAAAGCACAGAGAAAAAGGTGAAGCGGCTCAGAGGAAGGACAGCTGGAAGAGGAGTCACTGTCAGCGCATGAATCACAGCTATAGGCAAAGATATTTGTCTGCATTATGAGTAACACGCCTCCCTCCACTGACTAAAAATGATTAACTTTTAAAAGCCCAACTGCTTCTTCTTATTAATGTTCTACCTGAGTGCCCTGCACTTGTGAATAAAATAAATGTGGGTTGGTTGCAGGTTTATTTTCTGGTGGTTTCACTTCAAGGGTTTTGCAGATGGAAAGCGGTTTGCAAACAAAAGAGATATTTTTTATATGTTTATAATCAAATGATTCCATGGATATATTATTCCCAACTCACAGAAGATTTTTCATTTCAGTTGTCAGGTTTTTGTATACTTTGAATAAAAGTTTAGGATTTATTTTTGTTTGTTTGCTTTTTCTTCTGATTCGAGATGAGTAGAAGTCCACAGCATCTGGTAAAGTTGTGTGAGCATGTGGTTTAAACCTGCCTCGAAGCAGTTGCAAGTGTGTTATGCATATTTATCAGGGACAGAGGGATTATAATATAATTATTCACTACTAGTCAATAAAAAAAGAATTATCATAACAGCTTCCATGTCACACATGGGATCACATTGCAATTAGGACAGAAGAGCCCACAGTTAATCGCTCTAAATGCTTTCTTTGTGTTTTACAAGGTACCAAGGGGAACATTGCCAGGGAGAAGTTACAACCTGAAGATGCTGCAGCTCAGCACCCACTGCTTCTAGGCACAGGCGAAGGTGCCAGGACCAAACCAGTGACACCTTGTACAGCACGGATGGCAGCAGCTCCGCAGCACTGGGCATGGGCACGAGCCTGCAAAGCTCTCCAGCCAACATCTCTGCCACAGAAATCACTAGGGAATGGCACAACTAAGAGGAAGTAGGACCTGAACGACTTCTGCAGGTTAGGGCAGATGTGGTCCTGTATCATGGCCAACATCCAAGAAAATTTAACCCAATTCCCTTGCATTAATCCCACTGTGGAAAAAGTTTGTGCAGCAAAAACAGAGAGGGAGAGGGCTGAGTGCTGACCCCAGTCATTCGTCTGCATTAGAGGGGGAGGTGAGGGGCAGAGGAGAGTGGGGACGGCTGCCCCCCCACCACAGCATCCTGCTAACTTACCTGGGGGATGCCATGGAGCTGCTCCCTGTCACTGAGGGTATTTGCTTTCAGGGGATGACCACAGCGCCCATCAGAAAGGGCAGCAGTTCCTAAAGCATCCCATATTCTGATTCAGTGCCATGAAAGAGAAGAAGCTGTAGATGCTGCTGTCAATGTACAGAGACAGGGAGGGATCTGCAACTCATTTTTCTCCATTAGCTGCTCAACCGGCTGTGAGAGAAGTCATTCTGTCACCACCCAGGTTTGTTTCCCTGGGCTTCAAGGGAAACGTGCACTCCTTTTCCCAAGCCTGTGCTATTGTGAAGTACATCTATCTGAGGATGTGATAACTGTCGGAATCGCTGCTGGCGCTGGGTTAGTTTGCTGCTGCTGTAATAGAAGATCAGTCCTCTTCCAAGCACAATAAATGCTGTGACCACCAGCACCAGAAGTCTCTCTTCTAATTAAAGGATTTGAGTACTAGATATTCCAAGAGCTTTGGATATTCCAAGAGCAGCTGAGATCCAGTGGAAGCGGGACAATGTAAACACCTTGGAAAATGCCTTTGTTTCCAAATGAGTTCCCCACATAAAAAACTGTACTAGCTAACCTACCAGAGCAGAGCAGCAGTGAAGCCAGTGCATTGGCCTTCGCTCTGCTAAGCCATTGGCGAGATGGAAAAATACGGCGTATTCCTTCATTCCTGATCATTACCGATCAGCAGTGGTCCAGAAACTTGGCAACTGAGAGCGATTCTTTTTTTCCCCAGCTTTTCTATATAAGAGTGTCTATTACTGTTATTGATTCCTGTCCTATTGCACCAAATTTCATAGGACCGAAAAACCAAAAGCTTTTCTTGTTCTGTGGGCAACAGGGACCGAAATATTTAATCCACCTTTGCAATGTTCTCCGTGGATTTTCCTCTCTCAGGGAGGCTGTGACCATGGGCATTGGGTAGTAAAACCCATTCTGCATATTTTGACATTATCTTCCATCAACTAATCCCTGAGGCCTTTTTACACTCATTAATTAAACCTCACATTCTGCCTGGGAGGTATATACAGGTTATCCACCTCAATTTATGTTGGAAAAGGTTAATTGGCTCATTGGACCTCCCAGACCCAGGCTAGCAGGTGCCCTCCCATTCCTGCCGAGCTCCCAAATAACCTGGGACCAAGCAACCTTGCACTGATGCCACTTTCTCTTGAATCCCACCACAGACCACACAGGGGAATCAAGTGAGCAATACCAAAAAAAACCCCTCCTGCCTATATCCATCGCCTGCTTCCCCTCTTGCTTTTCTTAGTATCCAGAAGAGAGAAAGAAAAAAAAAATTTAAAGGCAACATGAAACCACTCCACACTCCCAAGGAGAAAATAAAAATGGATGTTGCAGGCTCATGTGTTCTATACGTTTCCAAATATTTCCATCTGCTCCTGAAATTTCCATTAGGAGTTGCCAAAAAGTCTTACAGAATTGTTAACACGATGGTAAATTTAGATTCTTTTTATGGAGAGACGTTTCCCCACCCTCTTAAAAGTCTGGTATCAATTTGTTCTGTCACTGATAAGCCAAAGGTATTGCTGAATTTGCCCTTTTGCCCTGCTCGTGGGCTTAGCGCAGGCAGAGCCGTTAGCTGGGACAGGGACGGGAGCAGAGAGGCAGCACCCATGTGGGGAGTGGGTCTGGGTCTGTCCCCCCCAACCCTCCCACACCAGCACGAACACCAGAAATACCTTACAAGAAAATTACTGACTATCTGTAGCTGGTTTTCCCATCCGTCACCCCATTGACCTGTTCTTCAGTTTGGAAACTCCCAAATGCAGGTTGGAGGTTGTTGGTGTGTCCTGCCCATGCACCACCCAGACTCCCAGCCCCTGATTAAAACCTCTGTGCTAATGAGCAGGTTTCTGTGCCCAGACAGGCTCAGGGCAGCTCTGCTTTTAGCTGGAGGAGAGCAGAGGGTTAAGCTGGACGTGCCCCCATCACGTGCTATCGGAGAGGCTGGCTTGGTGGCTTCGAAGGGGATGAGGAGGGGGCTAGGAGGAGATGGGGATGGGAGGGAGAGCATTGCTCAAGGATGATGGGAGCTGAAACAAAGGAGCAAGATGAGGTGTGGAGAGGGGAGAGCGGCTGTAGCATCGAGGATGCTGCTCGCTGTATCAGCCACGTGCAGTGAGTGCACTCGAATATCGATGAGTGCAATGACATCCCATGGGCTCAGCTCTAGCATAGCTCTTTCATGAATTTGTGCCATCAGTCTGTTTTGTCAAGGATAGTTTGATCAAAATACTGGTGCTTTTTCAGTAAAACAGTATTCTTTCCTGTCAGAAAGTGCCTTTTTGGGTTGGCTCTTTCGGGTGCCCTGCTCAGTGAATGAACAGTGGCATCATTCAGGGCTGCTCACCCTGTTATTAGAGGAACTGAGCTAGAGCACAGTGAGTACTAGGAATATTATTTTAAAACAATTACTCTCTGTGACCATTTAATAATAGTCCTGTTCCCAGAGCATAGCAAATAAGGGCCATTTTCCAGAGGAGGCATTTAATAGAGATTAAAGATTCAGAGCCATTAAAAAAGGCAGAAAGCACCACTCACTTCTCCGGCAGCAGGACTGATGCTGAAGTACTGGGGGGAGCCTGAGCCTTACACAACCTGTTGTTTTACATCTTGAGATAGACTCCATATGGCTTAGACAAGTGAGCTGCCTGCTACCACCTGAGCTTCTGTGCAATACCAGAGCCCTTCCCGTAGCTTTCCCTGCCTTCCTGGCAAAGCCACTCCATCTTCAGAAGCATTTCTCCATGTGGAGAGGGATGATGTTTTCCCCTTCCCATGTTCCCAGGTTGTTCCGCCCGGCTGCCTCCCCCAGTGACCCTCCCTCTCCCAGGATTAGACAGGCTGCTCCAGGGTTTGATTAGCAAAACCCCAGCACAGAAAAAACCCTCACAAATACCTTCAGTTATGAGTAAACCCCTGCTATAGCATGTAAAGAAATGGGATTGCTAGGTGGGCACTATAATGCCCTTATGGATGCTATAAATCATAACTTACTAAATCTGAGTTTTAGTCTGGTTAATCTTCCCCAAGGAAGGCGGAAGAGCTGCAGGTCTGTGTTCCTGCCCCTGGGAGAAGAGCATAACAACGAGCCCAGGGAAGGGGAATTACAGATGCCTCATTTCATCCTTTCTACTTCTGAGATACTCCCTGATGTGCCCCAGAGCGTCACCCATCTCGGGGGATGCTGCTCCACTTCCAGATGACTTCTCCACCTGGCTGCCGGCATACCCTGGCGGGCATAACCCCGCACAAAGGCCAGCGACCGGGCAGGGGCAGAAAAATCCCACCTGCTGCCTTTAGAAACGAGCTGTTCCCACCGAAAGGAAAGCAATTTGATCTCTTCCTAACCCATTCCCTGCAATTAAGCTTATCCTATTTCCCTCCTGATGTATTTCTTCTTTGAGAGCAACATCCTCTGCCCCGATCCCGGCGTTTCGGGGAGCACTCCCATGCTCCGGCACGAACATAAATGCATTGCCACCTGCAGCCTGCTTGTAAAAGAGCCACGCTCGGCATGGAGCTGCTGGAACCAGAATTCCAGGCTGGTATTGAACCTGCTTGTAGAGTTCCAAATCCCTAGATTATTCAGGAACAAAGGGCATCCGCCCTCGTCGCATCATGGTGTAGGTTAATTAATCCACTTTATTTCAAATTTTAGAGCTTGACCTTTATCCAGAGGTCTGAGCTCAGGGGAAATAGGGAAGTTTCCTTCTGATTCCATGCTTGGGCTGTATGAATTATTAACTACCTGGGGTAGCATTATTCAAGCTGCGGTGTTAAAAAGATGAGGTTAATATCTTCCCTGCTTTTAAGTTTTTTATCAATTTTCAGGGCAAAACTTGTTCGCCTTCCGTGCTAAATCCACGCAGGGATCCACGGCAGCGCTCCTCAGACGGGCTGAGAGCGCGCAGTCATGCTGCCATGCCTCTTAAGTAACTTTACCTTATAAACTGCTAATATTCCATAATATTGCACTTTTTAAGTATTAGCGACTGCGCTCTTAGCCAGAATTTTTTTTTAATATTTGCATATTTGTAGGCAAAAAAAAAAAATATCGTATTTGCCTGACAAAAATGTCAAAATTTGAACAGATGGGAGTTTTTACCAAAAGAAGACTGTTGTGCTCAGAAATTATTCCACTTCCAAAACCTCAAATAAAGTCTCATATCTTTCATCAAATCTTGGACTGGGTTTATAAATTCAAAATAAAAATACAGAAATTTCCTATGTTGAGCTTATAAATGCTAGTTTACGACATTTTCTGGTGTCTTAATGAGAGCCATGTGACCGAAGTTACGTATTATAGGAAATAGCCAAAAGGCACATATTCTTTCACAGGTATATTTTTAAATGTAGCAGATTGTTTTTAAAAATTTTAACATATGTTATTATCCTTCTTTAATTAAAAAATTACTGGGCTATTTTTTTCCATTTTTTATACGCTCTGCACTGTGTAAGAGAACCAAGCCCAGTCCCCAGCGTCCCCAGTGCACTGCACATGGTTGCACCAGGGATATTTATATTCCCCTTGCAGCACCCAAAGGCTCAGGCTCACCCATTTTCTCCCCTGTAAACCCTCACAGCATTGCTTCAGAAAGGGTTTTGTGATGATGATGATGTTGGATAGTGACAGCATCATTAAAACACATTTGTTTTACTTAAACTCAGCAAACTAAGACAGTGACCATAATGGCTCGTAATGGTATCGGGGGGAGAGACTGGGGGCTGCTGCTAAACCTCGCCAGTTATATATTATCAATCTTAGTGTCGTGGGAGACCTGAGATCTCTGCTCCTCACAGCTTGGTCCTTATAATTATCCCCATCGCCAGCTCCATCGCCACTTGTTTGTCCCTACTGACAGTGTTGCTACTGAATACGCAGTAATGGGTTGTAGCCTCCAGCGCTCCTCCCTCACAATTTCTAGCCCAGGGAAAACACAACGGATGAGCTCATACACTGAAAGGATGGGAGGTCATGCCCACCTGAAACAGTGGCTCCCCATAAAGTCATCAGTGGGGCTCATTTGGGTCGTGGGCACATGGGACACGAATGATGACCCCCGTGGCAGTTTCTGTCTATCTATATGATGCTCAAGATACGGTTTGCAACCAAATCCATCAGCTGGGTGGGCACCTTGAGGCTGACCTAGGGAGAAAATGCACCAGGAGCGGTACAGAGAAGTCCTTCTACCCAGCCTGGCTCATGCTGGGAAGAAGCCACAGCTGAAATCTGTCCTGGCACCTCTAATCTCCATGTGCTATCCCAATATCAACACATATCCCTCAGATAGTTCATAGAAGCCTTCAGAGGCTTCAATTTCATTGTAAAATATTTGCATGTTTTCAATTAAAATTTACCCAGCAGGTTCATGAGGCTCCTTGCAATACTGAGATCATGTGAGGGATGCATTATATTCTTCCCTTAAGCATTGCCTGGTGGGCCAGAAAAACACTGGGTTTACAAGAGTTAAGGGCTGGGGGCTGGGAAATAACTGACATCTTCCATCTTCATATGATCTCAGGTGGATACTTTATTTTTTTGTCTGAGGACGTTTATTTTCCTCCAGATTGATTGGATGAATTGTGTTCCCAGAGATCAGAGAGTTCAGATGGCAGAGGATCCTCTTACCAGAAGATGAAAGCCAATATAATCAACTGCACAACTTCAAAACATGCAGCTTGTTCTTGTTGGCTGCGCCTAAGTTTTCCCTGCAGAGAAGCTGTCGACAATGATTTGATATCAATCCAGTAACAATCCCTGGTTTCTAATAATAATTTGCACTTCAGTAGAAACGTTCATGTGAGGCTCTGAGAACATTTAGCAGATGGTCATTAGTGAAGCTCCCCAGTTCTCCTGCAAGGAAGAGATAACAATTATTAGCCTTGTTTTACAGATGGTGACACTGAGGTGAGGCACCGAAAGGTGAAATAACTCTCCTAATTTTCCATAATGAGCCAGTGGCAACAGATCTATGAATGAAACCCAGGCATCCTGCTGCGATTACTCCACAAACCCTATATCCTTATCTCTTACAGGAAAACATGGTCAAAGAGGTGAGCCTGGAAAGCAAAAAGAGAATGACTCAAAGGCAGGATTCATGACACATTTCTGGAAATAAGGAATTAGGTCTGGGTCAATAAATAACTGGAAAACCAGGGGGACGCAATCTGAGACGCATGTGAAATGAGGATGGATGGAAAAGAAAGAAGATAATGGAAGGGAGGGGAAGGAAAACAGAGCTGACTTTTTATTTCCACTCTTGGTTTCAATCAGTGTTGTAAAATTAAAGGTTAGGGCTCTGAAAGCAAGAAGAAAGCGAGCTGCATCTGCTCCCGTGAGGCTACATCTAATGGGTGGGGCTTCAAATGGGACTTGCTGATAACAAAACCCTCCTCCTCACGTGTGCGATGGTGCGTCACCCCGCAGCGAAGTGCCAGCTGTGGTGCCGCCAGAGGACATGGGTTGTGGTTTGGGTGCTCCAGAGACCTGCCTCTCCCCAAGTAGGGCAAGGCAGCAGGGCTGGAGCTCTTGGGAATGCCAGCTCTGCCCAACGGCATCCGCACACCGTCTTACACCAAAACCCCAGGTGCTGGCCGGGCAGGTGAGTGCTCCCCCCTGCTCTCCGCGGCCACCAAGCTGGAGGTGAGCAGACGGGCACTTTGGGGACTAATTTTAGCTTTCAGTTACAGTGTCTTTTCCTTTCTCGCCCAGATGTCTGGGCTGCTAATACTGATGGACTGGCTGATACTACAAACCGCCCCGCTAACATCACACATACACGACGAGGGGAACACAGCCCAGCTAGCTGGCCCAGCGGTGGAGTTTATAAAACAGCCAAATGGAAGCCAAAAGACTTGAGTTTAATCCGTCCAGTTAAGTCATCTAGATTCCTTCTCGCCACCAGCCATCTGATCTCAATCAACAAATCTTGGCCTTCATCTCCTAACCTAGCCGAGAGTCGCAATGCTGAAGCCTGAAGTAATCTGCATGCAAAACGGTTTAGTAATGACTCCTTCAAGAGGGATTTTTTTATTATTATTATTACTTCCCAAAAGCACTCTAATGTGAAAGTGGTAGGCAAACAAGAAAGGTGTCATAGCAATGTTTGCCATTAATAATTTGTTAACACTCTGTCATGTTCTTCCATTTATTTGCAATACCTACAGCTAATAGAAGCATATTGAAAGAGACCAATTAACATTGGTATGTTGAACCTAAACATTGGGTATTAAAATGGGATGCTTTTTTAAGACTGAAAATACTTCCAATTTGGCTATTCCTTTCCTAACGTTAGTAGGATTTGGCAAACAAAGCAACAGAATTAAACATCTGTATCTTTAAGGCTGGTAAACTACCCTAGATGCAAGATATTCTTAAGAAGTTCTGCAATATATTGCTTTCAGCATCATACCATGCACTTCCAGCACCAGAACTGCAACCAAAAGTGTGTTGGAGTGGTAATACATGGCTTTGTAGCAGGAAACATCAGGGTAATTTGAGAGAGCAGAAATGATGTCTGCATTGGCAAGATCAAAGATACAGTTTGGAAAACCGTAACCATGAACATACACATGGATGCTGCTGTTGCAGGTGCTCTGGGAGTTTGTCACAAGGAGCCAGCGCTCACCAGCAGCTGACCAGTGTGAAAAGTGGGATGGAGATTTCAGAGTCTTTCATTTGGCATATTTGTATTTTGGAAGCAAATATTACTGCCCACCCAGGAGGGATCCCAAACGAGAGGAGGAAAGAGAAGAGGAGGAGAGCACGGTGCTGCTGTGTTGGGCTCACCATGATCACGTTTGTCACCATATAGAGAAGATGGCAGAGCAGCTCGTGCCGAGGAGGACTCCGTGTTACATCAAATACTCTTATTTCTACGCCCCATTTTATAAAACCTAGCTGCTAAATTTCATGTGCCTTGTCATAGCCACAAGGAAATCAAACAACAGCAGAGCCAACCAGCAGAGGAAGAGAACAGGTGATCTGAAATAAAAATCCCGCCATTTCATCAAATCCTTGGTCCACAGTCTGTCACCATGGTGAAGTATTAGGAAAATGTCATTTGTCAGGCCAAAGTGTGTCCCAGTAAAAGTCACAAATCAAAGTTGGATTCTAGATCTTCAAGGCTATCTTTAGCAAGAAGAGCTGTGAAACACATCGCTCTTCAATTTTAGAGTCTCTAAGGACTGCAAGTTGTTTATGCCTCAGCATTTGCTTTTTCCTTATCATCTCTTTCCAGTTTCAGCAAGCACCACAGATATGGAAAACGAGGACACAGTCAGTGGCTGAGGTACTTTCCATAAGGGCAGGGATATTTTTCCGTGAGCGCTACTTGCTGTGCTGAGGATCACTCTTGTGCCATGCAAAGAGAAAATAGTCCACAGAATCGTGTGAATGTTCACATGTGCACAGCCACCAGGCAAAGGCATTTCAGCAGCCACCTCTTCCTAGCTTTGAGGATTTCAGAAAGCCTCTAGTAGCACATTTATCACCATTATTAGTGCAGAAACCCCCAAGGCCAAATCCCTTTTCTTGCACGGTTGCAAGACCAAAAGCCAGGAGTCCCTGTGCCACAGATGCTGCAGTTTCTGCAAAATGGCTGTTCTTTTTTTTTTTTTTTTAACCAATTCCACGAGACTGCTGCCTTTAAAAGGGATTTGGGACTTCATGCCAGCTTGGTTCACATTTCTCTTAGAGAAAGCTTTACCTTTGGTGGTGGTCAGAGTGGATCAAGACAGGTGCTTGCAGCTACTGAGAACCCATTGCCAACCCAACGTTGGCCCTACGCGTCACGTGCAGTGTGAGCGACTCTGTTTTGGGAAAGTAACCCAAAGCAGGACTATATAAAACACGTGGTTTAGCCTCGACATGTTCAAATATTGCCTTGCACACGGCCGGAGTTCCTGTTCGGCTGTGAGGACTTCAACTTTCACTTTTTCTCCTCATTTCAACGTGATGTTAGTTGTGATAATGCAGGACATTATTTCACAGTTTCGTTTTCTGCACGTATATGAAATGCTACATCGTAGGCAAGGGAGACAGAAGGAAGAAGATCTGTCATTTTGCCAACTAAAATAATTGTATTACAAAGCTCAGCACAGCTTACGTTATTGCACCGCATTCAATCAAACTCTGTCCCAAAGGTGCATACGTATCTCTAGACTATTTTAAAGGTTGGCAGCTGCTTCAGTACACTTACTCCTTTTTATTTTATTTTTTTTTCCATCTTGGGGCTTTTAAAATTGATGGGAGGCTGAAGGCAAGAACCGATGCATTGTAGATGACAACAAAAGAGGCTCCATAAAATTGCTTTTGGCATCTCGTGTGCGTTCTGTCTACATCTTATAAATTACTGCTGCATTTCAGCGATAAAAATAGTTTTGTATTTGGAATCGATTACAGTGAGATAAAGTTCTAGCAAGAAAAAAGTACTGATGCATAAATATCCTGAACATACAAGGGTAATTTGATTTGATAAAAGTATGGCTCTTAATTTCTTCCTTTTAAACAGAATACACACACACGCGTACCACTGTGCAGATAAAACTTCAGCAGCTGTTTTGCTGAGGATTCCCAGGAATGGTTATGTGCCTCTTGCAACTCTTCAGACGTTTTTATGGCAATCTCCGTGTCACCGGCATTCCCATCACCGACGCCAGGTAGCATTCCCCCTGCAATCAGGAAGCGTTCAGCCCAGGCCACTGCACCTTCTGCTGTGTGATAAACATTGTTCCCTTTCCCGTCCCCTTAAAGGTTATTACATTAATTGGGTTATTTTTGTTTAGCTTGCTCCTTAGCCCATCGGCTCTGCAACTACTGCTTTTGCCTTAACTGGGCCAGCAGGATCAGCAGAGGGAGCTGATATCTTGTTTTCAGCAATCTTAATATAAATGGAAGGATAATTTTATTTACATGAGAACGAGGGAAATAGCGATTCATGTTTCAGCATGACCCAGACCAGCGTGCTTTACTCAAGCAAAATGCTATTTGACTTAGCCTAATAAATTAAAGGTGAAAATTGGCTTTGCATCATGACAAACGCACAGCCTAATAGTTAACCTTTAAAGAAATGCAAGGCTTAATTGCAGATAATAGTGATGGGGCTGGCAGTGGAATCAAGGGTTGGATCCAGGACCTGGAGAAAGACGTCTGCTTTCCAGCCAGAGCGCAGGGGCCGACAGCTGCACAAATCCCACCACTCACTTCGGCCACGTCGGTGCGCAGTGCTGAGCGACCCGCTGGACTTCCAACCCCGGCGGTGTTGGTGTCAGCCCGGTCCCACGACCCGCACCCCCAGGCAACCCTGGCTATGGGGTCTGTGTCCAGGGGCAGCCTCTTGAACTCCTCCATCCCTGCTGGAAAGCTGCTTTGGGGGGGAGAGGCAGGAAGCCGGCCCCTCTCATCGCACCAGCGCCCTGCCAGAGCCGCGGTGGGAGCCAGGGCTCGCGCCTTTGATGTGGGCTGGACGGGATGTGGATGCGTCTGCTCTCGCCAGCCACGCTAGCCGAAGCGCAGAAAGAAAAACCAACAGCAGAAAGACTGACAATTACTTCTGTAGAGCAGCTTGAGCATTCCTGAGTCCTCAGTAACGTGCGATAAGCTGTTAGGAGTAAGATGATCCTTAAAAACCTTCCACATGAATAGCAAAAGCAGTACAAAGGGTGCCCCCAACCTCCGGTGGGTAAACACAGGTAGACTGACAGCACGTTACTTTTAAATTTCATTTATTTATTTTTGTGTACATTTTTCTTAATCTGACTGACATACCATCGCTATAAAGATGCCCTGCTCTTTGAATATTTAATCCAAGACCATTAGTTCAAGTGTGGTTATGAAAAGTCACGGCAAACATATGACTGGAAAGAGGTGGTCGGTTTTGACTTCCAGGCAGTTGTTTGAAGCATTTCATAGATGCACACACTATTCAGCAGAACACACGCACACACAGTGCTGAGTTTAACACACACTCACGCGCTCGTGCGCGCACACACACACACATCTGGAAAACGGTTACAGTGGTTGAAGTTTCAAAAAGGTGTACTGTCCCCTTCTCTCAGCAGCAGTGATAAACCTTTGGATATCCTGAGAAATAAAACTGAAGCATAGCAAAGATTAACTTATTCCACCAGCAGGGTTTGGGGGTTTTTTTCAAGTTAAATTCTCCCAATCTATTTTTTTTTTTTAATGAAGAGGGCAGAGGGAAAGGATGTGGGGCAGTCAGGGTTAAAGAATACCAGTTGAATTGTTCCACCAATATCCTTAATCCAGTACAACACGGATCCTAAAAGCATCTCGTTAAAGCAACAACATGAAATAAAAGCCTAGCTAACGTTACGCACATGGTCCTACTGTCAGTCTCCGACTATTTATCATCTTCATAGATGAGGAACAGCTTTGAGATGAATGAAGACAACACAGGTTAAGAGAAGTGTTACAGACAGAGCGGACGTGAAGCCGTTCGGGTCAGCAGCCGGGCAACCACCGGAGTACTGCGGAGCGCAGGGAGGACCCTGTGAACTTGGCAATACCTGACTGACGCAACTTCGCCTGGCTGCAGACAGGAATAGGAGCTTGGAGCGAAGGTTTGTCACGGCACGGGGTGCCACTGCCAATCCTGGGCAAAGCCCGAGGGGCCCTTGAGCAGCACTGACAAGTGCCTGGGTGCCTTCTCACCAAGATGACAGCACTTCATTTCTTTTAAATACACCACTAGTACGTGTTCACAAGAACTAGCCAAGGCCGGGAGCGTCTCTCTCAACGCGTGCTGTCTCTGGACCGACCAACCCACCTCCCACCCCGAAGCTGTGATTTGGGCTCTTGCATTAGGATGTAGGCAGTTTTGATTCTCATGAGGACAGAGTTTCCTCAACTAGGCTAAAAATGGAAAATCGCTCACATTGCATTGTCCTGCCTTTCCATCTAATACTACCTGTCCCGTTCGTCCCATCGATGTGAACACCAGTGCTTTTCCCGACCAGCCGCAGAGCCTGGGCTCCTGGGAGCTCCCCTGTGCCACGCGCTCCCTCGCTGCGAGAGGGGTTGTGTGAGGTTACGGGCTGCTAATTAGCAATGAGCACTGCAGAGGAAACAGGCCAGCAAAGACACAGACAACAAAAACAAACATGAAGCAATTAAAAGAAGGATGGGAGATGTGGTCTGACGTACTTTTGCCAAGAAATAAATATTTTACATTGCCTTTTTTGAACACACTTGCATTGTGTTCTTTTAAATCTCCAAAATGGTAGATTTACTCACTCCACCCCCCCGTGCGCAACACGTGCACGCACACATGCACTCTAACACACACACATTTCCAGCTTTGTAGAGCTACTGGATTTACTTTGAGACAGGTTTCTTGTGCATTTTGACAATTTACTCTGAGACAAGTTATTTGCAAGAAGGCAGAGTTCATGCATGGCTTTGACAGCTCCGCTTTCTCATAAATGGTATTTGAAAAGCTGAAAGCAAATGAGGGCCAAAGCTCCATTTAAAGTTCACCTCAGATGCCTGAAAAGCATTTATACCCACATCCTTCTGAGGTCCCTGCTTTATGAACTTCTAATGAATTCCACATTCTGCTACCCAACGTTTCTTATACATAGGGGAAAGAAAAAACAAACCAGAAAACCAATGCAAGCTGTTTGAAAACAGATGCACCACAGCATTCTTTATCAGAAAGGCTGGGGAGGCTTTTGAAGCAGCAGAGCACCAAGGCACCTCTGCAAAGAGGAGACCGGGAATAAAAAGAACAAACAGCTGATGGTTTCGAGCCCCAGTCTCACACAGGTCGCGCTTACGGGATCTCACCTCAACATCTTTCACAGAGTAAGAAGCAGCTGTTCATAAGCCGCTCCATCATTTCTGCAGGACTCGTGTCCTCCCTGCCCAGAGCAGACCCTTGGCCAGAGGGAGGTGGGTGGCCCTCAGCCCTGCTTTGAAGCAAACCTGGCAACCCCGAGTCTCACTGGCTTGAGGGCTAAAGGAAAACCCCATGTGAATTTGATACAGAAAAGCCTGGCGTGAGACTTGGGCAAACCAAGTTCATCAGAAATTTATTTTTCAGGTGGGAAATTATCATTTTCTCCGAATTCCAGTGCACTTTTGGTTAATGATGCCGTGGCATAGAGAATTTTTATCAGTTAAACTGAACCCCTCTTGAAGGAACCATTGCAACCCAATGGGTGCTTTTCCTATTGAAAATAAAAGGTGAGTAGGTCTATTCAAAAACCTCCAAGATGTTTAAAAAAAATTGAAGAATGAAATTTTTTTTAGAGATTTCTTATCCCCATCCCTAATTCTACAGCAAACCAGGTCACTAAAAGAAAATCTAAATTGCTATAAATATAAATTAAAATAATAATTAGCAATCTACTGCCATTGCCATCCCAGCTGTTAGGAGACACTACAGTGATTCGATACGGTTTGAGGGCAGGCTGGGAGATACCTTCAGCACATCTTGGATAGTACCAGAAATGGATAAATAATAAATAATAAGAACACGAGAAGGAATGATCAGCCTTCCGCATGTAAGGAAAAGCAGAGACTTTCCCAGTTACAAAACAAATGATGTTACTGTAAAACATAAATCCTAAAATTAAAGTCAAATAAGGACTTGCCTTACAGCAGGTTGGAAAGCCTTCTCTTTTCTAATGTGTTCGAAACCCAGATGCTTTGCCTGTGCCCTCCTCAGTATCAGCAGACCACCAGGAAGTGGTTTCTTTTCCACTGTGCTCAGTTCTTTTTTAATGTTTTTAGCTGAAAGTATGTAGAAATATCCTTCTTACAAATATCCTACCATCTCAAGAAAGAGCAGATTTCACACTGTAAGACATAAACTCTAGAAATTTTATATATTTTGATGCTAAACATGGATCTTTGCCAATAAAACTGTAATTCCTTAAATTGAAGATTTTGGGGCATTTTTAGACAGTGGGGTTTTTTCCTTATGAGAAATGACAAGTTTTACTCCAACACATTCACAGTTTGCAAGAAACTACATGTAGCAGCTTCCCCCCAATGTATTGCTATTAAAAATAAATGCAAAATTCCAACTATTTTGTATGTCGTGACTATTTCCAGCAGCCCCACTGGCATAGTGACGGCTGTCACCAAGCACAAGCCGCTTGATTCACAATTACAGAGGAAAGAAAAAGGTGGCAGAGCTCTGGAAATTCACTTCATATCTAGATTATATAGAAAATGTTTGGAGCCAAATCCTGTGTTTGGTGATCCTGTACTTTTACTCTGTAGAGCCCTAATCTGCCAGCAGCCTACCAAATGGCACAGTCCATGCTATCAGATGTTTATGCAAGCCTCATGACGAAATCTGGACTAAATGTGAATGGAAAACTCTGCAGCTGCACCTGTATATGTGAAAATTTAATCCTGACTTAACAGCAGAGACTGTAATCTATCTTTAAACACACCTTTTCGGCTCTTATGAGGCACTTAATCTACATCTCGCCGCTTTGGGTACGTAAATCAAGGACACCTGGCTCTTCCTGACATTTCACAGTATCCATCCTGAAAAAAACCATCCAACTGGGCTGAGAAACATCGAAGGCTTTCAGATATTGTTCCTGGACACTCCACGATGGCTGAATGTTCTTTACTAGAGGGAAAAAACCCAAGACCTGGCAGACCCTGATACCTCCCTCCATCACACAACCCCTGGGGAAACTGTATGTACCGATGGTTTTGGAGGCCACGGGCATGCTTGCTGCCAGACTGCTCCTTCCAGCCACCAGACGCTGGCCACCTCTTACCATAGCACTTATCTCCATCCGCCTTCTGGCGCAATTTGGTTCGTACCCTTGCGTGACAGGTCACAGCATTTTGGAAAGATGATGGTCTGATCTCTTATTTTCTCAAAAAAGAATAATAATCTGTGGCAAAACCAGACTGAGTTAGGATAAACCCTGCGCTGGCCTGAATTCTTCTGTAAGAGAAACCAAACAGAAACTTTCCTGGTCGGGTCAGTAATACTTGGGGTGTGTTTACTCTTTATTTAAAAATTACACTATTCTGAGCTTCCTGGATTTAGCTGGGCCCAAAAGCGAAAGTAACCTATCAAAATACCCTGAAATAAACCTCTAGGAAGGGTTTGCAGGTCTGGCTAAAACCACATAGCTTTGGAAATCGCCGAAAGACGTCTGATCTTTTGAGATTTCCATCTCTATTTCCAGAGCATTTAAGACGCTTCCAAGCTTTTCCCGGCTTATCCTTGCGGTACCTCGCAGCCGCTGGACTTTTGCCCCATCATTTAGAGAAACCCAAGAGCCTTTCAAGGAAGGAAACACGGCCCGTCCCACAGCCCGGCTGCCGGCAAGGGCGAGACGTTTTGGAGCGAGGCTGCTGCAACTCCAGAGCTGCTTCACTTCCAGGAAAGGATTTTTAATGCAATGGCAGCGAAGCACGAAAGGAGACATTCTTACTTCTGCTGGATACCTGGCTTCCAGTTAAGCAGGCACTGGATAACAGCTCTTTCCTCTCCTAAAGCACTCTGCGGAGAGCTGGCTGGAGGCCCCTTTCCCTTGCCTTCACTCTGACCAACCGCCTAGAAAAAAGGCTGCTAGTAAAACCCCAGACAGTAAAATACAAAACGTAAAGGTGACTGAGATGTAAGGAGTTGATGGAGGGGAAGAGCTTTCTAGTAACCCAGGAGTGCACTAAAGGAGGCCATGTAGTAAACATCACGCGGCCAAAATCGTTCCTGGTGGAACGGCACTGGCAGCTGCATAGGCCCCTGAAGAATTCATTTATCCCTTTGGCCTGTAAATTAGGTATTTCCACCATTATGCTAGTCAGAGACCACCTTAAAATGTTTACCCTCCTTCTCAGCTACAGAGGCCTTTCCCATGCCTTCCCCGTCATGCAGCCCGACCCCTGAATCTCACTGACGAGCTCGGCAGGGCAAGCAGCAATGCACAAGGCCCCGCAGCAGGCAACAAGCATCACCTCGCCTGCAGTTCTTCCCGGTGGGTTTCTTCCGAGGTTTAGATTTTGTTTCTCTTGCTGGAAGTGGGAATGCAGTGGCAATCTGGGACTTGTGAGCAAACTCATCACCTGCAAATCTGGGCCTGAAGAGGTACCCAGCAAGAGAAAGAGGAGACAGGCTGTTGTCACCAGGCTATGTACTCGATCGAGTCTGCATGTCTCTTTGCCCTCTTTTTGCCCCAGCCTTCCGCACCAACTCCAGACCTTCCTTGGCTGAGTGGACTGACACCAGCTGCCTAACACAGGGCTCATTTTGTCCCTGTGCCATTAAAACCACCCTTGCAGTTTACTACACTCTCTTTAGGCTCCTCTTCCATTTACACAGCACACGAACCTTTGTGTCCAGACCACTGGCACCACCACCTCCTTGCTGTGTCTATACGCATCCGCAAACACGTCAAAGCTGAGATTCAACTCAGCTGTTTCTGGTCCTCTTTATTAACAACATCATCTGCTTTTATGGTGTGGGGTTATGTGACAGAGCAGTGTCCCTTCAACCTGCAACACAGCTGCCTACTGCACAGGAAGCATCTCCTCCAGCCACGGTCCGGGAGAGCGAATCTCCCTGCACTGCAGAGCTCTGGCCTGCCAGAGCACATGTCAAATTTTGTATTATCCATCTGCTCCAGTAAAAGCTGAGCTGAAATATTAATTAGGCGATCTGATCCCTTCTCACCAGAAACAATCTGGATTTTATAGCTCAGTCAGAGGCCAGCGAAGCAGACAAAGCTCTGTGATACATCCTTTGCTGCTGGTTAACGGCTTTCAAGGAAACAACCAACTTGGGGGGAGGACACAGACTGTAAAACACGTGGACATCTGGTCTGCTATGTCCACCCTTCATCTCCCCCATGCTCAACCCCCAGCTAAGTGCACGTTCTGCACAGAGAGACGACTCCTCTAACATAAACAGCTATAATACGGCAATAAAGATTAATGAGTAAAACTTGCCATTTTATGTATAATCCGTAGGGATTTACAATCATTAATCTTTATTAGTGTGTAATAACTGTTTAGACATTAAGGACAGATTCTCAGCTGGACAAAACTGGCCTTATTCCAGCCAAGTCAATGGAGCAATGCCAGTTTACACCCCCCATGACCCTAGCTCCACATGAGACCCGTCCCCATCTGTAGGAATCGTATCACCAGCAGTATTTCCCCAGCAGCAGAGGCAGACCAGTGAAGGCAACTATTTGTGTTTCTCTGTATCCGAAAAAGAGAGCTGCATGTGTCCAGGAAGCTCAACAATAGACATGTCAATAAACATGAGGAAATTCAATGAAAAAGCAACAGCAACAAAAGGAACCCCAAGGAGCAGGGAAGTGGATGATTTTTGAGGCAAGACTATAAGATCTGGTTTGGCAGGAGTGTAGCTAAGAGGGATGTAGCAATCTTTGGCATGTGAAAGAGTGAAAGCACCAAGACAGGCTCCCAGAGTTCCTTTAAGAGGAACAAGATGGAAAGGAGGAAAAAAAAGAGCATCTTGGCTGGCTTTTCTGAGAGAGGAGTTTGGGGTTTGTTTTTAATAAAAAAGAGGTCTATTAAACAAGGGAGCTGGTGGGAACCTTGTCTGAACTACATCAGACCAGCCACTAAAGCAATGCTGTGCTGACCGAGCAGGATTTCCTCTTCCAAAATGTCTAGGAAAGAAAGGAAATGTGCAGGTACATGCTTAGCTTGCAGCAAACATGGAGAAATCCCAGCTTAAGCTGTGCCCACCGGTGCTTCTGCCCTCAGCACTGCACCGCTGCATGGGTGAGGGCCCTGGCAGCCCCTTCCCACCAAGACAAGGTGCAGGTAGCACCAACCCACCATGCACACAGCCCCCTCCCTCTGCGCCTGCTCAACAACTGGGAGCTGAACTGGATATCTCCTTCTAGAGTTTCTTCTGAGTACTGACACACCAACTGACTCCTCCATCACGCAGGGGAGGCCAGCTGCCTCCAGAAATAGTGTTCCCACCTCTTCAACAAGTTGAAATACCTCCTTCCTCACCAGTAAACCTGACAAAAGTCAGTAGAAATGCAGAAATACAGAAACACAGAACATAGATATCTGTGTAAAGTTTTGTACACCTGAAAAAACTCCAGAAAAGATGGACATTTCACCCACTGCATCAGCACAAACCTGGCGTTAAAACAGTAACCAGCAAACGCCCTCCAACTCCTCTTTCAGGTTTAAGGGACCAGGAAGCTCTTGAGGACCCAGAAAATAGCTTCCCTGCCAGTGACATTTCAAGAGCTCTAGTGATGGAAAGGCCTCAAGTGTGCAGGAGGTTGCAGGAACATCAAGAGCTGTAAGGTGGAGGAAAAAAGAGGATGGACACCATGCCCTGATGCTCCACGCTGCCAGCCATTGGGATGAGCTGTGCATCTTCCATGCAGACCGATAACCACTGCTTGTGGGAGAGTGGAGGGGCGCTCCCTGCCTTGCAAATGGCTAACTGTGCTGGAATTAATTCATGCAGCTGGTCTAGGTCACAGCTCCATGCTGAGATCCAAGCAGCTTTCCCCTCCTCTTCACTCCCTGGTGTGGTTTTGGTTTGTTTCAGGTCTATGGCACAAGACCTGCTGCTTTTGCAGTTCAAAAATCCCAGTTCAGGACAATCTAACACGCTGCCCACAGTCCTGCGCAGTCTGAAAACAAATGAGCTTTTTTGAAGCACAGCTTTAAGCCTGAACACCTTGGCTGTTCAGGGGGCGTGATTGTTGGGAAAGGCTTCATGTCCCACAATCCATGCCTGTCCTAAGCAACCCTGGGCTCATATTATAGCCAAGCCAAGTTCTGAGCACTGACCACAGGCTTTTTGTCTGCGCAGAGGTTACGATCAAATGAAAGAGAAAGAGTCTGATTTTCATCTTGTAGCCCAGCAAGTGTTCAGAGCTTTTAAGCACACAGGAGTCCCTGGCTCTCCTCCCTGTGCCAAGGCCACCAGCTCAGGCTTCTCTCTAAGAAAATCCTGGGACAGGCTAAGCTTTGTGTCCACGTGTGCCACGAGGGATGCACAGCCAGCCAGCCAGCCTCTGCATTTCTCTCCTGCCATAACTACCTTCCGCAGCGGTGATCACTTGGATCACTGTTTTCATTCACACCGGTCATACGGATTCGCACTTACTCTGGGCTGACGCAAATGACTTTTAAAGGAACAAAGTCATGGAGAATTAGGAGGGAAGTGATTTGTTGCATGCCCTATTGTAATGTCATTAAAACAAAGGGATTAGACAGCCCAAGCACTGCAAGAGCAAAAAGCATAAAAGAAAGCACTCAGCATGTAGTGTCGAGGCATGTAGAAATCATTTTAGAGGGTTACTAGCTGCAGACAACACTGACATTAATTTTCTATTGGAAAACGCTGGTGACATTAATATCTGCTATTAATACTGAACTTTGACAGTACCTCATAAATTCAACCTGTCAATTACAATGGCACTGAAATAAAGGTGCTCTGAGGTCAAGGAGATGTGGTGTCCAAATGAGACTTATATTCCAGGAGAAAAGCGGCAAAAACAATCTTTAACAAAAGCATCAGATCCATATGTAGGAAAACCAAAGGGTGGTTTTAAATGTCATGTTTTTCAAAGCGAGAATTGATGCTGGAACCAAGTCTATAAACTGGCTGGCTGGACTTGTAGCTGCAGCTGAGGACAATCAATCAAAACAGCTCTGCGACTCTGAGAAAGTGAGAGAGAGAAAACACACACATACACACCATGGAATATGAGAGGGCAGATTATGAGCCATGCGAGGCCTCTTAAAATTACACTGCGAAGCATAACATCCTTGTGTTTCATCCTCAACAAAATGTAACCTGAAAGGTTCCCCTCAACACAAAGCAGAATATGGACTTTATCATTACCGAGGGCCAGGCAGGCTGAAGAACAGGAACCTCTTCCCCAAAGTCTGCACGACCCATGAGCTCTTGGCAGCAAGGAAAGCCCCGCACCCTGACTCCTGCGAGGCCTCCTCAAGCCACTCTGCTCTGCAGCTGAGGGGCACAAGGACCAATAAATCCCCATGAGCAATGCTCCCTGCCTTCTTCACTGCTGCCCCCAGGGCAGGGCTGCACTGTTTTAGGGCTCACAGCCACCTCTGCGGGCAGTGCCAGCCATGGACGTCACGATGACGGTGGCAGTCTACGTGCACCTCTTCAAACTGGTCAGCATGCCGCTAGCACAAGAGGTACCACCATTTGGGGACCCCTACTCTAAATACTGACCTCCCCATCAGCCCTTCCAAGGGATCGCTTCCTTAATATATGCTGAGTCTAGTTCAGAAGCCCAACCTGTCCCAACAGAGACTGAAGCCAATAAACTGGGAGAGAAAGAACTGGATCCCAGCCTGAATTACATCCTGCACAACTTAAATATTGCATGCTTCTAGTTGGGATTTGACTCTGAGAGTCTGTGCTGAAGCGACAGAAGGAGAAGGGAAGCACGTGGAGGGGCACAAGGCATGCATGCACACTCCCGTGCTGCCGCAGAGCTGGGAGAAGGAGCCACGGGCAAAGGCAAAGGACCTCATAGCTGAGCGAGGCAGCTATGCAGGTTTGGCTCAGTCAAACCAGCGTCAATCTGGAGCCAGGGGCCTTGCTCCAGATTCACAGCAACACCTTGCAGTGCACGGTCCTCCCTTTCTCTAGACAGTAACCATGTTACCTAAAAGCAGCGTGATCTACCGTCTTCCCCTCCTACCCCGACATTCCCCACACTCCTGCCCTTGGCTAGCAGCTTTTCTCTGAGGGCCTGGCCAACAGCAACGAGCTCCTGGTATGGGTGGGCTGTGGTTTCCCTGCGTGGTTTCCCAGGCTGCAGCTCCTGTGGGGGACACCTGCAGCCCGTGCCGGAGCCCAGTGCTCCTGGCTGCCTTCAGCATCCTGACCAGAGCTGGACACGGCCCAAACCGCATGCCGGCACAGGCTCCAGGGGAGCTTGCTAGCACTCCCAAAGTCTGTGGGCAAGCAGAGAGAGATTGCTGCCGATGCAGTGCCAAGAGCCCTGGAAACTCACGCTGAGATATCCCATTTTTCACAGATGTCATGCTATGCATACTGTTATCCTTTCTCATCTGGAGAAGGAGAGAGGAACTCCCTTTTAGGCCCAAAGCAGCTAAACCCCAGCTCAAGGGAGTCCCAGACACTGCAACGCTGATGGGCTTACAGGCAGGTGGGGACCAACCACTCCAGCCTCTTCCTGATCTCTGTGCAATCTGACAATCTATCTCCCTCTGGGGCTTTTGTCCCAGACACTATGCCAGCAATGTCTTCCCACTCCAGACCTCATCACCCACCCGATACAGCAGAGAAGTCGGTGGGACGTAGAGAAGGGGCTTGCCCTGGGCAGGAGGCTGGCCGTGCACTGCAGGCGGCAGGCTGGCCGTGACACAATGGCCAGACTCGGAGTGCAGGGTCCGGAGCAGAGGCGACCTCGCGGGACGCTGAGGCCTCCCTCCCTTACAGTGATGCTGCCTCACACGCTGCGAAAGCAGCTCGAGTAGCTGAGCTGAGATCCTTGTTTATAAATTCTTTTTATGATGCACATTAAATATTTTCCACAACACAGACACTTTGTCTCTTCTTTCTCTTTTCCTTTGACACCTTTTCCCCAGCAAAGCCCTTCGACTACTGCTTACTGTGGCCTCATTTAGCATCACCATCGTCACCACGCATTCATCCTCATATAAAACAGAAATCTATTCCATCAAGCACTTAACATAAATATTAAAATAATGGAAGGGACAAAATATAAATCTACATACAACTTCATGACTACCATAGCACCTATTACCATGACAAAGCAAATTCTGGTTCAGGGGGAAGGGAAAGGGGATGAGGAGAAAGGTAGGAAGAGGGACTTCGACTGTCATTAAATATGTCAATCACTCTTTTAAAACTTTTTTTTTTGTTTTGTTTTTGTTTTAAGGTTACCAACCTTATTAAAATTCATTTCACTAACCAGCTCGTTCTATGTCACTATGGATACCAAAGAACCCTTTTAAAAACTTCGGCGAGGCGGGGGTTTCTCAGAATAAAAACAAAACAAAACAAAACACGGCGACTTTCTGTTGGTGCTTTCATGACAAGTCTTGCCACGCGCCCCTCCCCTGCACCCACCAGTCCACAGAAGGGCAATTCATTTACAAGTCCAGTTCTCAGTCTCCCAGGATGAGTTTGACAAAAGAGGCGACGTCTGTCTCTTTGGATTCGTGCAGGGTGAAGAAAGGATGTTGCTGGGAAAAGGGAAGAGAGAAAAAACAGAAACATTTATTATTCACAACACTGAGGACCAAACCTAAAACCTTTTCAGAAGATCTTGTAGACAGCGAAAAAGATTTTGTTGTTAGCAGCATAATATTGGACTTTCCATGTTCTGCAGCTGAGGCAAGTCAGGGAGCCTGAGGGGCCACTTCACGAAGGCTGCAGATCTGTGCTCCCCTCTTCGACTCCCTCTAAACCCTGCCCTGGCTGGGATGGCTGAGCTGGGCTGCTCTTGAAGCAAGGGGAAGTATTAAAAACCACTGCCTCCATCTCTAGCACATCGTGACCTTCAGCACATGCTGGCTCGCAGCTCTGCGGTGCTCCGGGAGGAGACGTGCTCCTCCTGAGATGGTGGTTACCCACCCCACCGCGTGCCCGCTTCAACAGGAGCAAGGAAAACCTTGCAGGAAGGCTGGCTGCAGTGGGTTTTCCCTCAGCTTCCTGCTTTATCTGTGTATTTACCCTCTAGTGACTTCTGAGTCTCATTTCTTCCCTACAATTGCTCATACGCGCAGCAGGAGATGGCTACTTTACTCCTAACCACCGCAAAGAGGAAAGCCATCCTGGCTGGGAAGCCATCCGCAGCTGTATGTTTAATTACTTAATCGTGACCAATATGGGAAGTCATCCTGCCAGAAAATCTTGCCTACATTTCACCACAAACGGAAAAATATGTGTAAGGAGTAAAAAACCACAACTAAATGTCCCCTGACAGCCACAGCAAAGCCCCTCTCTGCTATCACCAGTGACTCGGCTCCCGGGGGCTGCAACACGTCAGCTGAGATCAGCCAACTGCCCCCTGAAATCCCCAAACGCTGTTTGACACCCACTGTCCAGGCAGTTAATTGTATTTATTTGCACGGAGGGTGTCAGAGAGAACCAAAAGACAGCTGGGGCCCTGCGGCGCTCACAGGTGACCCCCACTCTGTGCAGAATGTGGTTGAGCTTCCCATACACAGGCTGGGGGAGCTCGGTTTGATTCCTGCCCCTCTCCTTTCAAGACAGATTTTTAAGGACAATTTGGGGTTTCCAGGGTTTTTCAAAGCTGTTTCCAACCTCAGTCCCTGAGCGTTGGCTATTGCAATGATCATTTATGGCAGTGGCCAAGTGGAGGGAGAAGAGCAAAGTGACTTTCCAAGGTGGGCTTGAGCAGAAATTTATCCAGTGAATAAAAACAGGCAGCTCCGGGAAGTGACCCAAAGACACACCAGCAAGGAAGAGGAAGCATAATTACATGGGAAACGGAGCTGAAATGGGTTAAGGCAAGGATCCAGACATAATTTAAGGTCTCTCTGGGTCACAGTCATGGGAATTGAAGTGTCCTGAATAACTCTTGGAGAGATGGCCCAAAAGCCCTGCTGTGTTATTATCCCAGCGTGGTGCCGCTGCTTTCACATCCCAGCTAATTCGCACCCAAAACAGAGCTACCGCAGCCTGGAAGCACCCGCAAGCGTGACATGGGCCATGGCAGTGGACTCAGCCCTGTCTCTTAGTGAGCCCAACCCCTTCGCAATGACTGAGTGTGGTTATAGCAGAAAACACCCTGTGCCAGGTGGGATGTGCTCCGTGCAATGTGCAGACCACCAGTCCTGCAGTAGTTTCATGCTCCACTTCACCTGGGGAAGTGGGTTTTAAAATGAAATTAAGCATCCGTATCAGTTTTCTTGATACTCAAGATAGCACAGCGTCATATTTTCCATGAGAAACCTCAATTCCACAGGAAAGCAAGGGAGCAGTCTTGGTCTAAATGACAAGTCCAATCCAGTACCGCAACTTAATGCCATAAGAGAGAGAGGAGGGAGAAAAAAACCCCAACAAAACAGCAACCCTCAACCACAGGACCTCACAACATTCATGTCAGCCATAAAATACCACAGCATTGAGATACTCTGGAGAGGTGATCCAAGAACCTAATTCAATAGAAATGCACTCGCTTGCCAATGGGTATTAATGCTGCAACAGACGGAGCTGCTCGGGTGAACCTATTTGATAAAAGGCCATTTGGCAAACTTCAGATATTTGCTTAAAATATATGTGTATTTATTCAATAATAGAAAAAAAAAAAAGAAAAAAAAAGAAAAAAACCAGCCATAAACCTCGGGCCTCCCTTTGTTTGAAACCAGTATTTGGGGAAACTGTGTAAATCAAATCTATATATAGCCTAATTGCATTACAGGGCCCAGCAAGAAATGCCACAGGAATTATTCCTTGCTTACAACTCACGTTCAGAAGGTACGTGGATTTCCAGCATGTCTTGCAGCTGGAGAGCACCTTAAACCCTGGCACCTTCACACCACACAGGTCCCAACACCTCCAAGCCGACAGCAATGAGGCTGCCCCCATGAATGGTGTAATGCATGTCCTACAAGTTATGGGGCAGGAGTCACCAATGCCTGAGGAAATTTTGCAGCAGTTTCCACCCTTAACCCAAAGATCTTGCCAGTGGCACTAGACACGAGTGAGCATGGAGGGACAGGAAAGCATTTGGGTCAGGATCTTCAGAAATAACAAAGTTAGGCACCTTCCTGCCTTTAGCAAGCTGTGAATCAGGTGAGAGTAAAAAAGGGACTAGATGCTTATGGGAGTGAAACACTGACTTTCTAAGCTCTCCTGCTTTTTGCCAGCTATTAGGAGCACCAGGATCAACACCAGAAATTCAGGAAAGAAAGAAGCTATGAAGCTGTGGAGCCCTAGCAGAAAAATCTCATCACAGACCCTGCTCTTGCCAGCTCTAGCCCAGAGCTCTGGCTGAGTATACACCAGTGTCTGCATTGCTGGGAGTTCATCAGCAGTTAAGTGCATCTGACCTCAAAACCCTGCACTGCCTTGCATTTCCCCCATCGTAAGCCTTTATCAGCATTTTCTTCCTTAGTTATTCCTCTGTCCTAGACACGCTCACAGCAAACAGTCTCTAAGCAGCAGATGAAATTCAATAACCGGAATTATTAGTCACAGACTCGTCTCTGTCCCTAACATCCAGGAATCACTCTGTCCAAAAAGTCTCCTCTTCAAGGCACCATGACAGTTAAGCCTAGCAGGCCACCCAGCTCCCACAGCCCATCTGGAGCATCCGTGGTGCATCCATTTCCCCTAGGTGTTTGAATCCATCATTCCAACCCGAGAAGAGGATTTTATCCTCACTGAGTCTTCACATCCTCATGCTCGTCCCTTAGCAAAACTGTTAACTGCTTTTACATATTTTTCTCCCTTGATGTGACTGGAATAGCACCTGAATGACATTTCAAAGAGTATCGCTGATTTGCAGCCACCCTCCCAAGACCCTGAAGTGCCATGATTCTCACATCTGTTACAAAAATGGAATGCTAAGTACCCCAAGTCACACAAGTCACTATTGGAAACCCTGTCCTCAGCATCTCATTGTAATCCATCTCAGCTCTGAACCAATACACTGCTTAAAACATAAACTCACCATAAGCTCTGGATATGTTGGCCGTTCTTTGGAATTCTTCTTCAAACTTTAATTAAAAAAGAAAAGAAGAAAAATTTTAAGTTACATTCTGAATGCAGTTTAAGCAAAGCCATAACATTATACCATGACAAAAGCAAGGTTTCAAGTCCCTGTAGAAGTTCAACTACTCATCCATATGTTAAGCGAACAGCTTAGGCCTTGAGGACATCTACAGCCATCCTGCACATGGGTCCCCTATGGTACACAGTATTGGGTACACACAAATGCCATGAGCTCAATCAAGGTCAAACAAGAGATCTGGAGACAACATATATACCAGTGAAGACACTGCCTGCTGCTAGGGCCCAGGTAGAATTGGTTTTTCGGGTACTATCCAGTAAGCAACCAACTAAGGGAATGGATACAGCCTCCAGCCTCTGATTGGGAGCAGCGACCGAATGACTCTGAAGCACGTGTACAACTATTTGTTTATCACCGTGCTGTTATCAGCGGGGACGGTTATATGGGACATCCTTTTTTTCTCCTCTCCTACAACAGATGGCTCTGGAGGGTTGTAGCTGGAAGTTATTTTGGTTTCCCTCCAGCAGAAAATAGCTTTTAAAAGACAGGACGTAATCTCTACTCACTTCCTGACAGTGTGTTTAGGGGAAAGACACTTGGAGCAACTTGAAAAGATCTTCACACACGTACACGTCGGTGGTGGGGAAAAGGTGTCACACTGAGCAAAACAAAAGTGAGAACCTCGGCGATGATAAGTCGCTCCTCTGCTGGGATTTGCCAGAGCCCAGAGGAAGCAAAGGACACACACTGAATAGATATTTCCTGCTTGCTGTGTGTAGCGGGCTCATGTTCAGTGTCATGTTGTGAATGAACAGAGGAACCTAGTAATGATACGTGCCAATATTGCTGAACTGAAGGTATGGGATGTGTCACATCCTCTGAGCTCAAAAGCAGCCCAAGCTGAGATGCTAAGGTGAATTTGAAGGTTAGGTGTGTCCAGAAGCAGGATTTGGATATAATCCTCCTAATTTAGACCCTCAACAAACAAAACCCTTGTTCCCAGGTTACTAATACCAGGAAATCTGGTGACAAGTTACTGAAATCAATGTAAATCTTCAGGAACAAAGAGCCATATTTGGACCTGATCCTGACTCAGACATCCCAAGAACTTCCCTGCAGTGGCTACAGGTAACCAGACTTTCATTGCCCCAGGCAGCAGTTGGTATGATTCCCTCTGTGACCTCTTGGAGAAAGGCCTAAGCCAGGCCAATCTTGATACACTGAGTGGATGTGACCTGGTTTGGTGTCAGAAGAAATTCTCCTACTCCCAACAACACAAAACTAGTGCAATCTGCAACCAAAGTGCTGAGGATATCTTACTCCTAAATCAGCCCACAGCTATAGCTGCAAGACACTGTGCTTGCAAAAGCAAAATATTCAGTGGGGAACAACAGCCTGCCTGGCACAAACAGACAACTTTGCAATAACAAGTAGCGAGCCAGCAGCATGGGAGAAAGGCAGCTGGTCCAAAATCTCAGCGTGGGCCTTGCAAAAACGGTGGGCATTTTGTGAGAGGGTTTTTCCAAGCCAGCTCCCACTTCTGACAGACACAGAGCAGTGTGGGCATGGGCAGGTATTCCCCAGAGCCAGTCGGTAGAGAGGCGTGCAGCTGAATCACAGGGACCTCGAAAACATGTTTGAACAAGACTTCGAAGAATCTGAGTGTCAGTACTTAAAGTCCCCGGGCAGGAGTGGCTTATAATCCCCTTCCTGGGTCACAGCAGAGCCGGCTGGGCTCCAGGCCCTGGTGCTGGCAGCTTGGGAACAGTCTCGCATTTCTGTATTTGTCGATCTGCCGTCCCTTCTTGGCTACCACGCAAACCCACCATCCACCTGCCAACTTGGCAAGCTGCGGATGGCATTGCAGCGCCTGGAAAATAAAAATGCCTCCCAGGCGGTTTCCAGGGAAGCTGGAGGGAGAAGCAGTCAGGAGCCGCCGGGGCCACCGCCAGCTCTCTTTGAACCATGCGAGGAGGGCAGCTGTGAGTCTCCTCGGGTGCCGGGAGAGCCTGTGCTTTTATGCAGCTCTCGCAACCTCCAGACAGCGCGCATCTGCTCCAACCCTTTTCCTACACCACAGCCAAACTCTCCTGCTGCTTCCAGCTCCGAGTCCCATGGAAAGCAGCACAGCAGCTGGAGGGCCCCGGTAGCAGGACGGCTGCCGACAGGGGCCACCACGGGGCAAACTCTGCATCGCTTCTGCCCTCGGAGCAGTGCCGCCCGGGAGCCGGAGGCAGGAGGCCGCAGCCATTCAGGGCCCTGCTCCCCGTCCCCGCCCTGCGCCCGCCCCGGGGACGTGAGGGGCCTGCCAGCCCTGCCTGCCCGCACCTGCCCCTGCTGCCAGCCCGGCCACAGGCACTCTGCGCTGCTGATGTGGGGACAATCGGATTGAGAAAGGGTCCTAAGTCCCTTCCTCCTGCATGTCCCCCCCAAAGCCTACTCCTCACCGCCTCAGGCGGGCAAAACCCCCACAGGCACTACCACTTCTGGCAAAGGGGGAGTGTTGCCTGCGTAGCACCAGGCCCCAGCCTGGCCCTCACGGCTCAGTGAGGGCACGAAGGCCTGTCTCTTTCCCCAGGGGGATGTTTTGTTCCAAAATTTGGGTTGTACCCCAGAGAGACACCTGTGGGGACAGGGACGCTGGAGGCCGCCGGTGCCTGCCCTCCTCAGCAGCCCCACAGCATGGCAGAGGAGAGCAGGGCCGGGGTGAGCAGGACTGAGGCGAGCAGGACCAAGGGGGTATTTTATACCATTGCGAGGTAAAATCGACGAACTCTGCCGAGAACTTCTCTGCCGGGAGCTGTGGCGACGGCTCCTCCACCACCTGCTTGAGCTGCTGGAAAGGCGTCCCCCAGGAGTCGTAGGGAAAGCGCAGGATGGCCAGCTCAATCTGGGGAGACAGAGCCCAGGCCTCAGGCATCAGGCGGACACCCCACAGCTCACCCTCCTACCCCACAGATTTCAGATTCCTGTGTGCCCACCCAGGGGTGTGGGTTTTTTAGGCCCCACACAAATAAGTGGCATTCCTTTGCCCCACCTGGCCACAACGTTTTGCCTAATCTCCCCCGGCAAAAGGGAAAGGCCTGAGGAGACCTAGCAGTCGTCATATCTGACCCGTCGTTACCCTAGCCTGAGAAAGGTTAGAAGTTAAAAAACACCCCCACGTTGCAAAGGATAACTGTGCTATAAAATGACTCTTCAAGCAGATGGATTCCCCCTAAACGCTGCGTGGGAGACGCCACCCATCCCTGCTCTTCTGAGGGGGACTTTGCTAATTGCTAAAGTTCTGGGAGTATGTTTTTGTGCTTGAAATCCAACCTGCTCCAAGGCGACAGACGTGCTTCGCCTTAGCCCATGCTGCCACCTCCCGGCAGCCCACGGGGTCGTCCCCACCAGTGGCACCCACCAAGGCATCCGAAGGCAGCAAGGACTCCACAAAGCAGCTCCATCCTCCTTCCCTTCAACCCTGTGGCTTTCTCCCCGGTACCCCCACAGCCGTATTCCCATTCTCCTCCGCTTTCCCAGGGAACCAGTGCCACCAGTGGCAGGGGGGCTGTGGAGAGGAACATGAATCCAGGAGCAACACCCAACCCTCCTGGCATCGCTGTGAGTCCCCAGGTCACCCTACCATTGTGATCCCCAGGCTCCAGATGTCAGATTTGACGCTGTACCCCTTCTGGTTCAGCTCCGGGTTAATTCTTTCAGGCTGTGAACAGAGACAAAGGTAGTTGAGGAACAGGGATGGCCCCAGTGCCATGCCCACACCCAGGGCTCACTGACCTCAGACGGGTCTTTCATGGTGGCTGCCCAGGGCCATTTAGCCCATGTCATCAACTTGCTGCCTTGGTTGTCATGGGACCAGATCTGGTCCCACATCCTTGCCAGTAAGGGCAGGCAACGAAATGGGTCACCAGAAGCAGACAGTACCTGCACCACAGATTGGAGTGGTGGAGCTGACCCAGCACATCTGGCATGTTGGGTGTGAAAAGTATCGATTCTTCAGGACTGTTTTCACCCTGTATAAGTGCTCCACAGAGAGCAAATCCTGAAGAGCAGCTCCCAGGAGGAGCCTGAGGGACCCAGTCCCTGGGGACTGTTCTTCCTTCCAGATGGAAAGTACTATTGTCCCCACAGGGCAAAAGGCAAAAATATAACACGGAGTATTTACAGAGCCTTTCCCAAGGTCACAGGGAAGTGGTAAGGCAGCAGGAAGCTGTGCCCAGGAGATCTGATCTGACCCATGCGATCTGTCTCCTCTCACTGCCCCTTTACAAGTAACTTAGGGATCTGTCTTCCAAAACGAGTCCCCAGGACACATGCCGGAGGCTGATCCTTCCCCCTTTAGGATGACCCGATGCCCAGGCTCATGTTCCTCAGCAGCTTTCACACGCAGCTTCTTCGCAGCTCAACTTACAGCCATGTAGGGTTTGCATCCTGCATCCATGGTTTTAGCAACCGAGTCAACGAGGTAACCGCTAATTCCAAAATCGCACATTTTCACCTGCCCCTGTGTATTGATCAACACGTTAGAGGGCTTTACATCTGCAAGAAGGAACACATACCACAGTCACTGTCATGCATGGGTGGCTGTGCCAAGCCAAAAAAAGCCAAAGAGCTTCCTATCAGCAGAGGGCACCAAAGGTGCCTGTGTAAACCCCTTGTGCTCCGTGCACACCAGACACCCGGCTGGCTGCGGCTGTTTCAAGCCCAGGCGACTGCCTCATGGGCCTGTCGTATATCCTGCAAGTGTCCCTTCCCTTGCAGACTCCTCTTTCTGATTTCAGGGAGTGGGAGGTAACCCTCCACCTAACTGTCGTATGCCACTGCACAGGGGATGGACCACAGACATCTGAGTGCTTCCATGGGGAACAGCTCAGGAATGCTGGGGGCATCTCCAGAGGATGTCTGCAAATAGATGGAGCTTTGGCAAGTCCCCATCTGGTCTCATGCCAGCCAAAGGAAAAACCCCTGGAGAAAGGATGAGGAGTGGGTAGGAAAGGGTGAAGAGGAGCAGGCGTTGCAGGGGAAGGAAGGAGCAGTAAACTAAGGCAAGGATCAGTATATTTCAGAAATGGCCTCTAATTTTTAGGTATAGCAAGCTTGAAGGCAATGTGAGCAGCAGCAGGCGTGTGGGTGCTCCACACCTTATGGAAATCAGGCCAGTGTCTCATCTATTTATTACTGCCAGATTTATCTGCTTCTCATCACGGCCTTATAATCCTTGATGTATTCACACTTGCATCACGCTCATGAAGGCAATTATAATCACCATCAGAAAGAGAAACTACGGCACAGAAAGGAGCTAGTAAGTGATAGCCACAAGAGCATGGACGTGCTGTCCTGCGTGGCAGGCAATCACTCCCTGTGACACTAATCCCGGATGAAATCTCAACACAGCACAGGCTACCCTGTTTTTTCTCGTTCCAGCACTCATCCCCAAAAGGGAGCAATCCTTTCCCTGTTACCACCCAGATATAAGAGGTCTCTTTGGCAAGAATGTCTTCTGTCTACATGTGATAAACTATTAAACAGAAGAGCTGAAACACTATCCAAAGGAAGCCAGAAGCTGCTTCTGAGTCCTGCTTATTAGAATTGGGTGGTTTACAGTTTGTTAACATCTGCTCTCTAATCAGCACTTTGCAATCAAAAGCTTCAGGTATCTGAGATCCTCTCCCATCTGTTACTATGCTGAAATAAGGCAATTTTCAGTAGAAATCGAACAAGTAAACAGAAATCCAGAAGCCGAGCAGCATTTTCCACCTACTGTAAATGATACAGAAGGCAGAAACTCAACCCCCAGCCACAGGCAGAATGTACAAAATGTGACTGCCTGCTAGAGCTGAACTCCGTTCGCTTCAGATGCTCCTTTCCCTGGCAATCACACGCTCCAGAGAGAGCTTTTTCCACCTCATGGCAAATTGAAAATGACCCTTTAAAAATAAAGGTGTCAAGCTGCAACACTGCAAATTTGTTTCTTTCTAAGTGTGTTCATGGCATCTTTGAGATGCTCTAGAGGGGAAAATGCCAGAAGAGTTGAAGGAGGGTATTTATGACTTCACTTAAGGCTATTTTAGTATTCGGCCCCACCAGCTGAGGGAAGCTCACAGAAGGGGATGAGGATGGTCAGATCACTGCATGAGGCAACACGCTGGCACTGAGACGTCCTCTCACTGAACATCAACGTGGGGCCGTCGAGCTAGGGGAGAAGCCTTCACAAAGCCTGACCCAATGCGCACCGAGGTCAGAAGGAAAAGTCTGGTTTAATTTTGCAGAGGTGTTGAAGCAGACCATGGACTTAGATGGCGCAACCCTGGGGGAAACAGCCCTTTCTCTGCCAGGACAATCACGCTGGAGTTTCCTTCTCCTCCACCTCGAGGAAACACTGGGACCAGCATGCAGCTTTTACAGAGCAAACCCACAGACATCTCCTCGCACTAGGTTTTGCTAGTCAAGAGTTGCTGGGGAATATTTTTTGCTGTCAAAGGCCCATTTTATCTTGGGTGTTTTGGGAGCCCCGTGCATGGCCAGCCCTTGCAAGGCTGAGAGCGTGTGGCGGCACAGGGCAGACAGACACCAGCATGGTCATGGCTGTGTGCCTGGCACTTACCTCTGTGGATCACGGAGAGCTTACTGTGTAGATGTTCTAGTGCTTTTACGATCTGAAACAACAAATCTAGAGTGAATCATAGCTGGCAGCACCATGATGAGGAGGAAATGCTATCTGGCTTCAATTGCCCCATCCTCACCAGACCTCCTTGGAGAAAGGAACTACATCTCCCACAAGTCCTGCACCCTCACAGCAGCCCAAGATGACAGTGGGTACCCTGGGATCTACCAGGGGCACCAGGACCCTCATGAGAAGGCAAAAGAGCTGCAGGGCCCTCCCCACATCCAATGCTGTGCTGCCTCTCAATTAAATTTCAGGTATTTATGGCTTATAAATAACACCACCTCAGACAAGACACTGCAAGCCAGCTAGGCATGGTCTCGTGGGCTGGCCCATGGACCATGCTCTTCCCAGCACAAGTACAGCAGGGAGACTGGGTCATGTAGGACTTGGTTTAGAAGAGAAACACCCTTTCCCTTCCCTCCTCACCCTCCTAATACTCACAGAGACAGCTATTTTTCCTAAGATGTCCTCAGGAATTGTCAGGCCTTTGTCAATGACGTGTTTGTAGAACTTGTCCAGGGAGGTATCCATCAGCTCCATGCAAATCCACACGTCACCCTGGAGGATAAAGAAAGCAAATATCTGCCCACTGGAACGAAGCATCCTTTTCTTCCCCATGCAAAGGTCTTCTTTGGCACTTGCCTTTTGCTGACCTGTTCGCCTCTTTCCTGTCTTTTAAAAGTCATCCAACAAAATTGTACTGGGCTTTCTCTTTCCCACCGCCCCAGCTGGAATGAAGTGCTGTCCACTATCATTTAGGGTGTATTTTCTGCCGTCTTTCCCAAAGCAGAGTCCCAGTGATTTAGGAGTCCTGAAAGTTACCAGGACCGAGGTTCCCTACATGCTCAGGTCACTGCGAATGCTCAGCCAGGAAAAGTTCAACTCTGCAGATCTATGCTTAAAACTCTTCAATAGATCTTGCTTTTCAGAGCTTTCCACATTTTTCCTCTGTGTGGCTTTCTCATTGCAAGTCAGGACAATATTAACACTAAGGGATCAGGCTGTGAGTTGGTTGTCCCCATCACTTAAACCCACCACCAAGTCCCAACATCTCGGCACAGAGGCCTTGCACATTCCTGGCACTGGGGCTTGGCTGCCCTCGGCTCTTCCTTGCATGGGACCGCATCTCTCCCCACTCGCCAGGAAGTAACCGCATGTGACAGATGCTTAGGCTGGGATTCAGCAAATCCATATTGTACCAGGTCTCTATGTCTAGATGGAGATTAAACCCCTGGCACCTGGAGGGAATCTAGGCATGGGAATTCAGAGCCTGGAAGAGGATCCAGTTTCGCAGGGGCAGCGCAGCTGATCTCCAGGATGCCATACCTCTCGGAAAAGTGCCCCGTAAAAGGTGACGGTGAAGGGGCAATCTACCGTCCTCATGGAGATATCCAGATCCATCAATAACCTCTTCTGCTCCTGACTGTTCACTGTGGCTCGGATCCGCTGGAAGACAAAGCATTTTATCGTCGGCTGTCAGCACCTCTGTACCACACGGCTGCTGCTGCAGGGGACTTGCCATAGCCATACCCATGCTGACCACAGTGCCTCGACATCACGCCTTTACCCTTTCATCATCTCTTTGCCATAGGCACGTCACAAGCACAGCACCCATGGTAGGAGCACCCCGGTGCAACAGAGGGCAATGGTGGCCGAAGGGGTCTTCTCAGCACAAACTGCAGGTCATTTTACCTTCCCTCCAAAAGACACTTTTTGCAACAGCCAAAGGTCACAGTGGCTTGGGAGAGGAGAAAGGAGCAGGAAATCAAATTCTAGGCTGCTGGAAACCCATAAATTTTAGAGCTGCAGTGGGTATCTATTTACATCAACAGACTGTGGTCACAAAAGAGACCTCCAAACCTCTAGCCAGAGCCCACGTGCTCCTCAGGGCTTTGGAAAACTGACTCTGTTCCAGGGAAGAGATGTCATTTATGTGAAATACCTGGAGACACTCAGCTGGGAAGCACCACAAGGGGGCATGGCACAGTCCAACACAGGTTGCACACATGGTTCCTTAGCCAAAGCCACTCCAGGTCAGTAATGTGATAGAAATAAACTTGCAGATGCAAGTAATAGCCTGGGTGTTCCTGCCATTCCCTCTTCAGATCCTCCATCATACTCAGAGAGGTCTTTTCCAGTTTGGTGGACACCAAAGCAAACAAGATGACCAAATGCAGAGCACAGAGGCCCTGAGACACATCCCAGAATCCACAGTAAAGTCTATCCACAACAGAGGAGCTAAGAATTTTCCTTCGGTTTACTCACAGCTTCCAACTCTGCATCTTTTTTTTTCTTTTTTCTCATTCTGAAAGGAAACTTGAGCTAAAATTCAGCCAAGCAAAAACTGGTCCTTCCCAAAATACAAATTTGCCCATGACTAACTTCCCTAAACTGTAAGCTTATGAGTCTAACCTGTTGTTAAGAAAACCTTTCATAATAGTACCTACAAGCCCGTCATGAATCAAGATCCCACTGCAGCAGACAAAATGCCAAAATCCCAACAGAAATTTCCTGTTCCAAAGAGACTAAAAAAGTCCCAGTTAAAGAAAATTACCTTATGCAATTAAATCTACAGTACACTCTTCTTTACAGTTACAATTAATGTGCAGAGCCCTGAATCTGAAAGTATACCCACATTAGAAAAAAATACATATATTTTAGAAGTGATGGCAAATAGGTTGTAAACTCCTAGTAAAAACAGGAAATTGCAGCATGGACAAACAATGTTTCTATGCACAATGCTGGAAACACGGTGAGCATTATACCTTTACAACACACCCCTTTTCTTGGTTAAACACCCCAAATCCACCTTGGCCCTCTTTGCCCCTGTGTAGAAAGAGGATTCCATGTGGAAAGAAGTCGAGCCCAGTAAAGGCATGCGTCAGAACAAGCGAGGTTAGAAGCGTGCATGAACGAGAGCGCAGAGGGTGTCCACACACAGTGACACCGACAGAAAGCACCTCGGGAGGCTCACTCTTACCTTCACTGCCATGATCTGTCCGCTTGGCATGTGCCGCATCTTCTCCACCACCCCGTACGCACCTCGTCCCAGCTCGGAGATGGGCTCCAGGTCATCGGCTTTCACCTCAAAGTTCTGTGGGGGGAAAAAAGCCGTCAGCGCGAAGGTGATGAGGAGCAAAACGCCTCTAAAATCTAGCCCTGACTTTGGCAAATAAATTCACTTCAGTGCATCCCCCTCCCTACCTGTGTTCATGAGGCTAGAAATGAAATCATGGTCCTCAGGCTGTCAGGAGGATGAGCTTCTGCGCAGTAATTAGCTGAGATCTGAAGAGGACCAGCCTCGTAACGGCAAGAGCAGGGAGCACGTGTCGCCGAGCAGGGCGGGCGCAGGAAGGACCGTCCCTTCAGTGGGATGCTCTGCCCCTCGGCCACCCGCACCCGAGTGTCCCTCCCAGCCACCTTTAGCTGCCAGCACTTTCAGCTTCTCCATCCTCTAAGGGCTGGGATGGAAAACACCACGGCAGCTTCTCCCCTAGGAATCACCTTCCGACTTCCTTTTTTTTCCTTTTTCGTTCCATCCTCCTCCTCCCACAAACAATCACGGAAAGATCTCCAAGGTTTTTTAAGGCCTGTAAAAGCTTATTTCTCCAGACCTGTAGATGGGCCAAATATCAGCTGAGTGTGCCCCATTTTTAAACCACGGAGGATTTATTTTGTCTAGCATTCGAGATCCCTTTCTCCTGCCCTTACACAAAGGATGACTTTGTTTGGAGCCCTGCATTCTAACCTGCCCTTCTCCTTTCTGCCGCGATACTGTGCAGCAGCTCTATTTTTTGCTTGTTATTATTTTTGGATGTTTAAAATATGCCTTTGCTACTAAAACCAGCCATTCTGTTTGCTGAACGCACAACCACATCAGTCAATCATCCTACAGAAAGGAGCGGGTTATAATGAACCGATTCACAGTGCATAATCCCACACCGCGTTTTGCCGGCACAGCAGAAAAAAAACCTGCAGCCTGAAATGTGCTGGCTGGGGATGCCACGGCGTGCAGGGCCCGTACACTGTGTTACTGTGTGCTCGGGCTCCCCATCATTCACTCGCAGCTACGTCGCCTGCGAAAGGAGCCCTGACTAACATTTTTGTGTAAGGGCAGAAGATTTAAGCATCTCTGACTGCCTGACACTGCTCCTACTGTTCAACAGGACCCTCTCCAAAAAAGCACTTTGACTCTCTCCAGGCCGTTCTTAAATTTAGCAGCAGAGTTGAAAGGGAGAGGGGGGAAAGTGGCTTTCCCTAGGGATCAGGGGTGAGTGTAGGAAGGCTGGTGGAACAGAGAGCACATCTTAACGGAACTTGGCTGGACAAACAGCTAACTGATCTATGGGAAACGCAAGCCACGGCATGTCAGTCCCTCCAAGATAGCCACATGTCTGCGTCTCCAAAAAAGACTGAGCCCTGGTCACAAGTGTGTTTCTCATTGCACCATCCAACACGGGCTCTCTGCCTCTGTGCATGGAGCCTTTTTGGAGCGCTTGAGCTTTTCCTCATCCCTGGGACTGCAGGGGAGAAATTATTTTCTTGGAGCGGGCGCCTGCTCTAGCAGCAGGCATTTTCTCTGCCTCGGTGCTGCACCATTTTGCTCCAGAGGCATCTCACACTCTTTCCACCTTCCAGCCCCTGCTCGATGCCAGGGAAAATACAAAATCCAAAATGAAAGAAAAGCATCCAAAGATAGATGTTATAAAACACAACTGGTTTAGCATTTCACTTCATAAATTAACTCGCTGACACCAAGGCCTATCTTTTGCACCTAATATGTTTATTGTCCAGCTTTGAAGTGCTTTTATGAATGCTGCTGTGCCGTTTTCTCCTATCAAAATCCTGTCCTCGGTTTTGGTTTTTCCCTGCTATGTTTTTAGTACATCAGGTGGACTGGTTTCCATGCTGTCAGAAGGATTTGCTTCCAGGACAGGAAGATCTATGCTGAGTTAGACTCCTGATGAGACGGCCTTCAATATTAGCGAAAGGAAATACTTTGGCTGAAGGCTTTAAATCAGCAAAGGAACTGCAAAGGAGAGTAAAATGTGCTGTTAGCAATCCCCTTGGTTTATAATCATTATTTCCAGGGGATTAGCTGCATCTTCCTGAGGTAAGGAAGGAATTTCCAAGGCAGAAAGCATGAAGGGGACCCAGGTGTCATGGAATGCAAAGAGTGAGCGTTTGAGGGCACGTTCATCAGACCACTGACAACCAGTAGGTCACACTGCAGCTGGCCACGGGGCCATTACTCCCACACAGCCAGCCCTTGTTGGAGAAGCACCAACACCACATGCTAGTCCACTCTCTGTGCTGGAGGAGGCTGTCAGGGCTCACACAAGCTCCCAGGCTGGCTCTTCTTAGCTTTTATTCATCCAGCAACTGCCTTCCATCTCAAGCAAAATGGGCTACATTTTTTTTTTAATAGCTGGTGTTTATTAATCTGCCCTTTTTTGGCGGGGCTGAAGTTAAGCAATCCCACACGCAGCCTGCCTGGACAAGCAGCCAGCCCCACAGCAGCCAGCCCTGTCTCCAGAGGTGGTCTTCTCACTATAACTCCCAATCTTACCTCCTCGCCAATGGAGATGCAGGCTTTGGAGTCTAGATCTCTGGGTGGCCTGCAGGAGAGAAAAGGGAAAAGATATGAAATGTTCCTTACAAAGCTCTGTTTTCCCTCAATGAGTAAATACAACCCCCATAGTCCCCCAGGCCATCAGCCCTCACAGCCCTGAGCAACCTATCCAGTCTCCTAGCTTTGCAGGATCAACAGATACAACCACAGAGATCCACACAGTCACCCCAAAAAGGGGTCAGGAAGGAAGCTGCTGGGGTTGGCATTTCTCACATCCAACTTCCCCGTGCAGGAACCCAGAGCGATTCATTGCAAAAGGCAAGCCAGGTGGCAAGCACCAAATCACTGCCAGCCTGTATGAAAAATGGATTACACGGGCATAAAGGTCTAAACCCACTGTAAATGATTGCCTAGGTCATACAGCACGGGTTAGCAGGCTAATAAAAGTCAGTCCTCAAGGAAGCAAATAACGCCAAGCAGGCTGGAGTTGCACAAATTGCCTTAAAAACACAGGGTTTTCTTTTGCAAGGCTGAGTGTGTAGAGAAGGGGAAGCATTTTTACGCCTTGACCAAATGCACGTGACTCAAACTGGGTGATTAAAATCGGGTGCTCATTCTGCTTTTTCCTTTTCCTGGGCACACCGTTAAGCAGCACGAGGCATGGACCATGGGCAGCGATGGGCTGAGAACCTCTGGTTGTACCTGGGGCTACAAGAGAAATATAAAGGCTGTTTTTACCCTCCCTAATAGTGCCAAAATTAACCTAGGTGTTTTGCCCCCAATCCTCATGAAGGGTCTGTGTCAGCCCAGACCTGCAAGCACGAGCCCCGGGTGCTGGCCGACACTGGCCAACGGCCCCTGGCCGTGGCAGTGCAGGCACTAGCAAAGGCTGGAAGGCAGCTGGGGTTCGTGGTTTTCTTTTTATTCTCCCTTAGAGTTTGCAGACTTACGTGGAGCTTGTCTGTGGTTGCTCAAATGCTTCTTTAGGAATTTTCAGCCCAGGGTTTCTCTTCTTGCCTGTGAAACAAGAAAGAGGCAGAATTAAAGAAAGGCACTTTTTTTGTTGTTGTTTTGTTTTCATTTGCAAAACACAGCTTGTCTATATTTGTTGACCTTATTTAACATAAATGCCCGGCCAGACTAGTGGTGTAGACTCAGGGCACAGAGTTCAAAACATAAAGTGCCTTTGTTCGGTAACGCTTCATTTAGACCTGCAAGGTCTGGCTGCCAACTTGGTACAGAAAACAGGCAAGAGCTCTGGCAAAGGCAGGCCATGTGAAAATGCAAAGTGAAAGGTATTTCTCCTTCGTCAGCCCTACCCACGTAGGATCCCTTAAAATGTTTCTTGGATTTTAAACCATTCCAACACAGATCCAGATTCCAGATACACAACTGTATCTGGAATCCCTGGCAGGATTGAAAATCTTCTTAAAATTGAACCTGAAAGTCCAGCACCAGATTCTGATTCTGTTCAAATGGATGGTCATTAAAGTTGTGCAAACCCAGCAAAAATAAAGCAGAATTAAGTTTGCAGGCTTCAAAGCCATTTGTTTCTGTTCACACTGACCAGCCAAGCTTTTCTGAGCTGGATGAAGCTCAAGCTCTGAAGTCGTTCAAATGCAGGCTCTCCTGTAAAGGGGGTCCAAGCCGGCAGACACAAGAGCCAGGCAGACTAAGAGAAACACAAGAACCTTTTTATGACTAAACATATACAGCCACATTTCAGCACGGGGTTTTGAATTCATGGATAAAATAACCTGAAAACATAAGTCATGTCACCAAAACCCCAAGGTAAACATCTGACTCTTTGGCTGTGTAATAAATCCCTGGTCCCCAAAAATGGCACAAGCATTTAATTTAGGTGTTAAACATTTTTAACCTAACAATTTATATCAATTACTGTTTTTCCTTTAAACATGAGTTTTACTTTCTATTCCCAACACTCTTTTTCAAACTTTACCCATACATCTTTGAGTTTGTTTTTCCTCTGGACACAAACCCATGTCAATAGATGTCTGTGCATCCCAGTGCTGGAGGGGTGTTACATCAAAGTGTAGGCGCCCAGAACTGAAAATGACCTTTTGAAGCAATTAATCAATTTAGATTGCCATTTTTTTTATTCTTTTTTTTTTTTTTTCCTTGTGTGCTCCAGAAGACAGGATCGCTCTCACTCTCTTTGGCAAAGAGTCATTCCAGGATGGGACAGGCTGCGACAACCCAGCTGATACCTCGTGGGAAAAGCATTTATTGGAAACCACTGTGCACACTCGCCATTGTTATTAGAAATCTACAGAGCTGCAAACTTACAAAAGGGAAGAAAAAAAATAAAAGCCAATTCTCTGCTCCAAGGAGCTTCCAGTCTGACACAGAAAAGGCAAAATGAAAGAAGCAAGGTCATGCAGAAGCATGAAGAATAGCTCCTGGTTTTCCCAAGAGGTAAAAGCTGGTGTGTAAGGAAGTAAAAATCATTGCAAAAACAAGCGGAGGAACTTCTACAGTTAGCAGAGCTGTTCTGTGACCCTTTTCCTTCCCATTTTCCTAGCTGTGCTACAAAGATCTCTAGAAGGCACAACTGAGGAGCAAGCCCTGCTGTGCGAGATGCTCTAGATACCAGTTGTTGCCCAAGCTGTGCCAAGCGCACATCAGATCCAACGGGATGCTAAATGGGTAACGGTGTTCTTGATGTTGTCATGTTTTAGCTAAAAAAGGAATCTCAAAAACACAGGTCTTGCAGTGCAGGCAAACAAAAACCCTGTTTCTCTGGCAATTTCGAAGTCCGTCATCCCGGTGACCTCTCTGCCCCCAACAACCTGCCTCCTCTCGCACTTCAAGCAAACAAGACAACCACGGGCACAAGAAAAACAGTATCTTCATCCTTATGGAAATAAGACACAGAAATTCACCCACTTGCCCACAGAGAAGGAACTGTCTCTTTAGGTCTAGAGCTGAATTCTTCCCATTGACACTCCCCAGCCACCTCTTGGCACACTTCTGCACATCGCCCATCCATCCACCCTGCCGCAAGGACATTCACACAACCACCCCAATCAAGAGAGAAACAAGCACAAATCTGCTCCGTTCTTTCCTTTTCTGTTTTGGGGTTGGGTTTTTTTTTTCCCCTTCGTGGATTTGCTTGCACAATCCCACGTGCTGTACCTGAACCTCAGGAACCTGCTCCCAGGCAGTTCTGGGAGGGTGAAAACGAACCTACTGGAAATTAACCTAATTTGAACGTGAACCAGAACAGGTTGGACAGCATTTAATCTTCTGGTTCACAAGCGGTGTCAGCAGAAGAACTAGGTAGCAAAATGCCAAACCCAAATAAATATTAAAAGCCTTCCGCCTTCTGGTGAAATAAATCTGCACTTTGGGGAGTTTATTTTCCTTGTCTCTTCTTCACAGAATACAATATTTTGAAACTTTGCCATTTTTTTGAAGCACAATCTGTTCGCGTATTCGAGTTGCCAAGACACAGACACAGTTTAACGTTCTTTGGGGTTTTCTTTTCAGGAAAGAAGAAAGCAACAACAGTAGCAAGAAGAAAACATGGATTTTTACCACGGCACGAGGAGAAGGGATTGCACATGGGAATTGCCACGGCCGGGACTCGCACCTGCAGCACCCACAGCTCCAGTGGGATCAGCTCCCGGTGCGGAGGGGGGAAAGCGGTTACCTCCGTGCCGTGGCTCACCGCACGGTTACTTAATGAAAGTCTTGGGCTGCCATCCGGCAACTTCATGCCCCTCAACCAGATCAGGCAAAGTTTCTGAGCTCCTTTTGTTACAACATGCAAAATGCTTGTCTCTCTAAACCTTCTGGGGCCAGCGTCTGCAAGTGCCTCGTGGGAAGCATCAGCAATCCTGAACCTGGCACTGCCTTGAAACCAGAAGCACAGAGCAGCGGTCAGCACCGCCCTGCAGAGCCCTGGCTGCACCCCAGCAGGCTGCAGCAGGGTACGGGAACCGGGGTCCCTCACTTTCCCCATGTCCCAGCTCTGGCTCCCAGCCGCATGGGGGTGGGGGGCTCAGCCAAGGCTCTGCAGCTGCTCCAAAAAACCAGGGTCTGGGTCACACATGCTTTAAGGAGTTTATCCCCAAAGGCAAACACTGACACTTAGAGGGCTTTTTTTTTTTTTTTTAAGAAAACCCATAATTGGAAGTCCCAATATCAGTTCTCTTCAATAATAATTGCCAAGCAAGTATCTCACTGTCAAAATAAAATCCCCCCGTTTACTGTAGCACAGACCGGCTTTGAGAGACGACGCGGTATTGAAGTGAAGTTTGCAAAGGAAGTCATTGGTGGAGGAGCTCAAAATGTGGAGGCAGCTGAGTAACATACAAAATTGGATGTTACCTGTTCCATCCACCAGAAAACCAGTATTTTCCATAGTGCTTTTATGAATCATTATTATTTTTAGCTTTGTTTCCTGACGAAAATCACCGCATGTGTGTATCTGACTGTCTATGTCCCTTGTGGAAGGAGTTTAAATCCACTGGCCGCTTTCAGCCCTATCTGACAAGAGAAATTAAGAGTTTGGAGACTGCAAATCTGATAAAAACAAGAGACTAAATAAAGAACACCCCAAGCCGGAGGCAGGCTGAAGCACAAAAGCACCCATGGCAGACACCAGACATCCATGTTCAAGCTGTGTAGAAGCCCTGGGTGTCTCAGACACCAAAATCACAGCACGAGGTTCAGTCCCAAGGCACAAACCAGCCAAGACCAGAGCATCGGTGCGAGGGGGGAGGTTCACTGCAGCTCCTTGGGATTTGCAATAAGGAGAGCCCCAGTTAGCCATCAGACAAAGCATGAAGTCGAAATGTGGCTCCTTCTGCAGAAGGGTTGATCAACAGATGGGATCATGCATCTCCTCCCCAGCTTCCAAAAGGTCATGAGTTTTCTGTGTAAACAACCACTGCTGGCTTTCTGGTCTCTGAGTCTTCAAGCTAAAGCTCATTTGAGAACTCTCCCTGCAATTTCCCACACCGAGACTTCCACAAGCACTTCACTCAAAAGCCAGGTTTGAAGAATGACGTGAAAAAACCCAGACTGGTTTGGAGCAATGCTGAGAGAGATCTCCAGAACCAAGTTTTGATTCAGCACAACATCCAGGGTATCTGTAACATTAAGCACAAGCTTAAATCTACTTTCTTTTAGCAAAGCAATTACCCACAGTAAATATTGAACTGACTGATGCTAGAAGTTGCCACCTTTAAAAAGCCTCAGTGCTTTCTCAGCACGGGTACGGCTCAGGACAGCAGCAATGCCAGCTGTGAGCCGCAGTACCACTGCAAGCTCTGTGCTCGGCTACCCACCCCGCGTGCCTTCTGCACGGGCACCGACTCCACCAGCCCAAGAAAGTCAACGCTGAGAATGAAGTGAGGTCTGGAGGCAAAACAGTAATAGGAAAAAGAAAACCTGACTTAATGAAAACACATTAAATACTTCCCTGCGAAGGTCTTAAACCCAATTCCTGAGGGAGGGGAGAAAAATATAACTTCCAATGGGCTTGTTAACCTCTTCCCACCAGCACTGACAGCGCGCACGGAGAGATTAATGTTGCTAGCCCCCTTCAATTAGGGTAGCGTTAAATATCAATATTGAAAAAGGAAACTTCAAAGTTTCACAGCAAAAGGATAGGAAGAATAACAGCGAATAATAAAGAAAGGGAAGACAGAGGAATTCACTACCCACATACGCTAACAGAAAATAAACTTCTACTTCTGAAGAAAAATCCCATTCCCCAGTCTCCAGGCTTTTCATTGCAGTCAAAAACTTTTTATGATATAATCCAAAGTAAATGGTTCCTTGCCACAAAAAGCTCCTGTTTCCTTCAAAGGATATTAACCAGTTCTGTCTTCACCACAATTTATTATTAAAGCTGTGTTCAATAGCTGTGTAGCAACACTTTCTTTCAAATAACACTCTTTAGCATATAATTTGCTGGTAAAATTTCACAGGCGGGAAATGCCTCTTTCCCCCACCTTTTTTAAGTGGCTCATTTACTATTCCTGTCTTTCTTATGGATTTTTTGTCTGATTTCTTGACAAGTTTTGAAAGCCAGATGATCTGCTTCCCCCCCTATCAGCTATATTCAACTGTGTAAGCAAATCCCCCACCCCTAAAATGAGGGCAAAATGGAAATGCTTGGTGTGTTTCCATGGCACACGATTTTTGTCCCAGATGCCCTGGAAATGCCCAGCGGGAGACAGCTCTTTGTGCAAAGACTTGCCCTTCGGCTGCAAAGCGCATCTCTTACCCACAGCCCAATTCCAGTTCGTATTTCATAGAATAATAGGATCCCAGACTGATTTGGGTTGGAAGGGACCTTAAAGCCCACCCAGTGCCAGCCCCTGCCATGGGCAGGGACACCTTCCACTAGACCAGGTTGCTCCAAGCCTCATCCAGCCTGGCCTTGGACACTGCCAGGGATGAATCCTGAGGTATCTTAGAGCTGCTCATGGCACCCAAGGCAGAGCAGGGTCACCTGGAGCAACTGCTGCTGTAGACGTCGCAACCTCATGTTCAGTATTAGTCTGACACAGGATGACCAAAGAGGACGAAAAAAGTATGCTTTTAACAGGTATTAAAGATTATCTCACAGGCTGTTTATTGATGCTTAAAAACTCTTTAAACATTAAGGCACACATAGTGGTTAGAGCCAATACAAACCCATCTTGGCACCAGCTCAAGGGCTGATGATGGACTTGCCCATCTCCTTTGCTCCTCAGTCATCTGCCCCAACAATAGCTTGTCACTAGCTCACCAGTTCTCAAGGTGAAAAGCCTTTGATTCCGCCCAGGTCTCTCCACCAAGGAATACCACAAGTGGGGATGCCCCAGCCAGGCGTCAGAGGAGCGGGAAGGCCGGGTGCATTCCTGGTGTCCCCACAGTCAAACACTCACCACCTCTAGACTAAACAACAGTCATCGAGCAAAGACACTTGATATTCCCTGCCAAATCGTGGTGCTTAAAAATTAAAATACATGTAGATAACAAGGTGTATTTTAAACGAGTGGGTCTGAGAAGTCACATTGCCAGGGCTGTACCTGGACTCGGTTTTACAAGCGGGCTCTGTTCCAGCTGAAATGGAAATCAAGTCCTCAGTCAAAAAGAACAAACAGAAATGGGTGTAAATTCATGAACTAATCACTTCTGGTGGTTTTAGTAGTACAAATGTCTCTTCCTGGGCAGAAACTTCCCAGAGGCAGCCCTACTTGCCTTCCCATGGGTCATCGTGGCATCTCCACAGCCGTGACCACAGTGCCTCCTGCATCAACACTGCCTTCCTCCATGGGCTTTGGACGCATGAAAGCCTTTGAATTTTGCCCTACAGCCAGTCAAATTACAGGATCAGACCATGCCTTTCCAATTTAAATGTCTTTGGGACAGATCTGCAGGTGACAGGGAGGCCGGTGTTGGTGTCAGTGGTTTGGTGGCTGGGGTAGGGAGGCACGAGGGAAGTTCTCTCACCACTTCTGCCTTCACAGTTTGGTTGCATGCCTTGGTAACCCTTTGGGAAAGCTGCATAAAACCGCATTGTGAGATGCTCAAAGCAGGGTGCCAGGGACGGGACAGGCGAGCACCTGAGCGGTGCCCACCACCCAGTTTGTAAATGCAGAGCTTTAGCTAAGCCCTAGTTTCAGGAGAAAACGAAAAGCTCATGTAAGCACCAATGATGTGGAAGTGGACCTGAAAACCTGTTTTTCAACCCCTCATTAAGCCACAGAAGAAGTATTTAATGTGAAAGAGATTCTTAAAATCTGCTGAAGTTTCAATCAAAGGCCAAGGGAAGAGGCGAAGTGGATATTGTGCTTTATTTGCCTCCCTGAAATATCATTTGGCTGCCCTCTCCTTAGCCCTGTCAATAAGAGAGGCCAAGCACCACTCTTGGCTGCTCCTCCATCACTGCCATGAGCAACTGGGTCAGCTGGAGGCAAACAGAGATGCTCCAGTGAGGAACGTGGTGTGTCCTCTGCACGGGACAGGGACGTTTCCTGCACATCCTTTGTCTGTGTCCTCCCTCACGGCTGTTTGCAGTAACTCCTTGGAAACAGCAAACTTGAAATCTGTTTCCTTAACAACATTTCAGGGCTGCTCAGGAGAAGGGAGCTGAGCCTGGCACAGTCATGGGGCTGAGATGTCTCCCAGCTCTGGATTTTCTTCCTCTCATTTTGGTGCTGCGGAGCTGCCAGCTCCTTTGGTGGCCGTTGGTACGTCCAGGTCTGAGCACCCCATCACTGCTGCCAGCCCCATCGCTGCGCCCCGTGTCCACATTATAACTCACACCTTAACGTCTCAAGAATTGAAGATTTTTTCTGCCCAGGAACTGCATTTCAGGACAGGAAGCGGGAAAGGCAAGACCACTTCTATGGCTGTGATGGATTTTGCCAACGTGTACCAGAACCAGGATATGCCTGAAACATCGCACCAGGCACAGAGATACCATGGGAGAGCCCTATATTCCTCCACTCCTCCTCTTGGTGCTTTTGTCCAAAAATAAATAAATAAATAAGCACATCTCATTTCATACCAAACCTGGAAATGCCAGCAGGCTAAACTGAGTGCTCGAGTCACTTCTCCTTGCTCTTTTCCTCTGCCTCTCCTTTCTGGCATTGACCGATGGCTGAGACACACTGCACTGACCCACGGGAACCTGCCTGTAAGACACCTCCTGAAGAGGTAACCAGCCAACACATCACCCCACGTGCAACCAAATTCGCTTTGGCAAAGAGGACATGGCCTCAGAGGCGGACACTTTCTTTTCTCATAGTCGGTCTGAGCAATGAAAATACAGAGACGGAAAAACCCTGCATCTCCATCTGGAACAACAGTACAACAGAACCAACACTAGTCAGTAGGAAACCTTGAAATACCGGGACAACATATGAGCAGATGCTGCATTCATCTTCCATTTTAATTCCCAAGGCTCCTGAAGATAAGAAAATCATGGCAAACCATGGCCTGGGCACGGTTCCCCCAGTGACCACACGCCAGCCAACCCCAAACGACTTGCCACTACCATTAGCACCCACGTTGCGATGCTGGAAATGTAACGTCAGCCCTGCCCCGGCGGCGGCCGTGCCCCAGCACCCAGCCTTGCCCCAGCACCCAGCTGTGCCCCAGCACCCAGCCTTGCCCCAGCACCCAGCTGTGCCCCAGCACCCAGCCTTGCCCCAGCACCCAGCCGTGCCTCAGCACCCAGCCGTGCCGACGACTGCCCCGGGCTTTCTCGACTCACTCCTCTGACTCAATCCTGCAACCTGTAATAAACCCAGCGCAGGAGAGGCCCCAAACCAAAATAGCAGGGCTTTTGCAAGGAGCCACGGAGGTGCACCAAATGAACTGCGCGGCAGAGGTTGTGCAACGCCCGCTCGGATCACGCCAGGGTTATTTGCGTCCCAGGGCCTGTCTCCGCTGCAACGAGAGCGAGCTGACGTAGGTCAGCTCTGCTGAGGCACAAACACAACAGAGACAAAGATCTTCAGCTTTACAGCAAGTTAAATTCTCAAGGTCAGTCCTTCGCGCCTGCCTCAAGACTGGCCTTCAGCAGGAGCCAGTCTGGTGGCGAAGCTCTGCACAGCACAAGAACAAAACGCTGGAAGAAGGCGAAGCAGAAAGCTTTGCAATAAGGACTCCAGCAGCCTAATCTCTGGATCCCGTAGTGCAGAAACATACAGAAATGTCACCAAACTCAGCAAATATCAGAACCTATTTGCCTGCCTTTCAATAAGCTCTGTATTTCAGTAATTCAATTTTGAAGGTAATTTCCTGATTCAGGCTAATCTCTCTTACTCTGCCCATTTTCCTCTTAACACATCCTGCGCAAGGGCTGCGGGCTGCTGTGTTTATTCATGTCAATACAGAAACCTGAGGGATGCAATTTCTTCTTAGCTATCCGCACATTTTGGTTCTGAGAGTCTGTTTGTCACCCTGATAAGAGTGCATCTCTAAATTTTAGAGGAGTTAAGACCTTCTGAGTGTGAAGCGGAAGAGGCACTTTGATAGAGATTAGATAGGAGATCCTGTGCTAAGACATGCACTGAACACAGGGCTGCAGGAGCTCTGGGAAGGGCGCAGGGAGCCGATACATCTTTTTTGTACCCTCCAGTAATCCCCCACAAAACAAAGCTGAGCCCCCCTACAGCTCTAGTCCATAGGAGCTTGCAGGGAGCACTGGGGTAAGCACGTGCTGGAGCAACCTTCCAGCAGGTTTTGTGGGACGCCAACACCCAACGCCAGTTTGGAGATGACGACTGGCCGTCTGATGGCGGGTCCAACGCAGGGGAGAGGGTGTGAGGATTTAGGATGATCTTTTGTGTCCCACATAAGTTGCTGCCAGGTCACTGAGCTGTTTCACAGGCTCCGACCCTGGCTTGGATCCTCCATTGCCAGGACCTTAGACTTCACTTCCCAACTGGATTCTGCCCCGACGTGTTCCCTGCACCCCACTCCAGTGTTTGCTTGCCGAAATAACAACATGAGAGCGGAAACGGGACCTTCAGCTCCCATTTTCACGCTCACAGACCAACAAAGAGCAGCCACATGCTCCCTTCTGATGCTAATAGTTCAGAGGAAAGAGGGAGGTGACAACAAACAGCTTTCCAGATAATGTCCCTTCCCAGTCCAGACACAGCTTCACTCCCAGTCTCAGCGAGGGAACTGCAGGCACAGTGTGAGGCCACCCGTCATGTTCCTGTTGAGCTGGTGCCAGGACCACACTAGTATCTGCAGACATGACAAGGCAAGGCAGAGTCCTCCACTGACATCCTGCACTGCCGAGGCAGCCTTTAGATTAGCCAGCTTTTCTTTAGAAAACAGATGCAAGGCAAAACAGCCCTAAATCCATCATACTTTAGGTGCTAATGTTGGGAGATGGTAGATACCAGAGTTTTGTCTGCCTACGGCTTTCAGTGTAGGGCACAAGAGACCTTCATATTAAAAACACTGTTACAACATTTTGGCTGAACTCATCTGGCGTGTGCATCCAGCTGCTCGAACTTCAGTGGCCTGGGGGAAAGGGCAGAGCTCCTCCCAAACCACAGCACCTCTGTGCAGACGGTGCCAACGTCACCTAGCAGGGAAGGCACTCGATGCACCAGAGCTGGGAGCATCTGCTGTCAGGCACTTCCACCCAGGCTGGGGTTTAGCTGCCCCGAGCTGACCTGCAGCACCAGCCCCGCCACTGTACAGCTCTCCAGGGATCAGCACCTTCTTCCTCAATGCTGGGATCGTGCAGACATGCAAAATGGCAGTGTCCAGTTCTCTGCCGATTCACCCCAGCTGCGAGATGCTCGGTCAGGGACGGGCGCTGCCTCATGATCCATCGCATAGAGAGAGAGGAGGCGGTGGGTGGAAAGGACTGGGCACTGGGATGCGCATGCTCTAGTTCCAGCTCTAACGACCCCATCCATGGCCATGGGCAAGTCATACAACCTTGTATGCGTGTGTTCCCTCCCTGCCTAGCCCACAGGAGTACTGCAATAATGAATTAGGACAAAAACACCTCTGTTGCTTTGAGCTCTGACTCACACTGATCAAAGTAAAGGACTTCCACGGATGAGGGCGCTGGCAGCTGCCAAAGGATGCTGCCCACGTTGCATGGGGGACACGAGGCACTGTGGGCTCACACCACCATCTCATTCCCCTTGGCACCTGAAAGTATCAGCCCGAACCCATGGAGGTGGCTCAAGCTAAGGATGGGAGAGCAGCACCCATCTCACCAGGCTTGTGAGACATCTGCAACACCTTTTAGCTGCAAGAAGACACTTGTCTGTGCATGGCTGGGGCTGTGCACTGATGCTCCACACACACTGGATCCTCCAGAGAGAGTCGTAAAGGCACATGCATAAAAACCAAATGTAGAATTTGATGGTTTGCCTATGCACGCCCCCATCTCCAATAGCCTGATGGAAATCCTATAGGGAAAAGGCCACCTTCTCACCCTCAGCTTAATTTCATGGGTGCACCCAAGCCCTCCTCATTATGCACAGAGATAAACCACCTCTCTCCTCCCATCCTGCCATCTCAAACGCCTTCAAATCCTGCAAACCACTTGTGGCTGCCTGACATGAGGATGAGAGAGCCAAGAGCAACTAACAGCTTAGGAAAATCTCATTGGGGTCCAAGCAATACCAAAAAGGACCTTTTTCCTGCTCCTCACTGTTGCTGGAGCAAGTCATATCCCTTGCAGCGCTCCTGCACCTCCGGCATGTGGGCAGCTGCATCCTCCTGTTGCTCTGGGAAAGACGCGATGGGGGCAGAGATCCCATGGAGCACCAGAGGACGTCAGGAGCCTCGTGGCCTCTCCCCGCGTCCCCGTTGTCACGAGAAATCATGGCAGTGGAGCTCTGGGGAGGCGAGCGGCAGGAGCAGTCACTCCCTCCAGTCACCAGTACACCATAAATCAAGCCCGTATTTTCCCTCTGCCAAGGTCTGCTGGCTTCGCTGCCTCCCCACCCCTGAGCCTGTTTTCTTTGCTGCTTATCTCAAATTAGGAAATCCACAGGAATTGCAGGCCGGGGAAGCTGTTTGTCAAGAGCCTCCAGCCCTCGTGGGGATTTTTTATGAGGGACTTTTGGTTTAGTTGCTGCTTTGTTTTCAAACCCTCGGCTGTCTGCTTGCAGTGGGAGTTTGCTGGAATCAAAACTGGAGAAAAGCTCTTGGAATTCACCCGGGGAACAAAAGGGCTTTTATGCAGGAGGATTTGGAGGACGCGGCTGCTTTCATTGCCGCTACCTTCATTTCTGTTTTCTCCCTGCCAAGGAGCACCTGCCCGTGGCACCGGAGGAGGTGGGCTGCTGCCCGTGCACAGGGGGATGCGCGAGCAGGAGGATGGACGCTTCCCGCACCCGCAGGCAGCAGAAGCAGAGTGCTGCAGGCAGGAGGATGAAGTGCTTTCCAAATGTTCATGCACCGTGACATGCAAGATTTACCCGAGCCTTTCAGCCAAGCTTCGTGCTCCCTGCCCTGGCTCTGCCCCTCGCACGAACGCAGGGTGGGCTCTGCTCCTCAGCGTGGTGTCAGCACCCTAAAAAGTCTCCCAGGGGATGGGTGGGCTCTGCCACAGCGGTCAGGGCTCACACACGTTGCAGCCCCATGGATGAGGGGCTGAAGCTCCCACGGCCAACGTGCGAACAGGGATGCTGCGGTTTTGCCCGTGAGCTGGGCATCACTCCCACTACTCCACTTGTTTTTTTCAGTTCCCCTTATCCACTGAGATTTCACTTCAAAACACCACAGTGAGTGACCACATGGAGCGATGGCGCTCTGACCAACTTCCCGTACCAATATCTATTAGGCAGCAGCAAGTCTCCTATTCTCAGCACAACAGCAAGTGCCCTGTCTGCCTCAGCCACGGTGGGAGCAGGATTCACCTTAAACCCACCAGCCCCAGCCCAGCTACAAACACTTCTACACTTCCCAAACCTGCTGCTCCCTGGGAAACTCAGCATGGTGAAGGAGCATCCACATCCTTTCCCTGTTGCTCTGCGGAGCCTCAAACACCAACTTCCTTAGGTCTGGCTGGCGATGAGGATGCCTTACCCATCAGACAGAGTTTTTACTCGAGGTCTCCCTCCAATTTCAATTTTGGTTTCTAGGTGTTTTTTAAATGCTCTGGGTGCTGCTGGGATTTTCTCCCAGTGGGTCGTGCAGGGTGTTTTTAAGGAAGCATCACTGGCTGAGCAAGGGCCCTGCACCAAAGCTTCATTTCCCCTGGAAAAACAGATGAGCTTCTGCATCTGCCCCAGCTGCCAGGATGCCAAGGGAGGACGAGCCCATGCACCCGTCCGAGCGGGCGAGAGGCATCCACCGCGGCAGAGCCGGCACCGCGCTTTCTGAGCCGGGGCCTCTTGGAGCTGTCAGATGTGCTGCCAACCCAGGGAAATGCAAATTGCTTTGGAAAACGAAGGTGACATTTCCACCCGCTTGCTGATTTCTGCTGTGCTGCAGACTCAAAAGCCCGATTCAGGCCTGTGGCTCCAGCTATGAAGGTTCTTATGTCTTGATGGTGCTTACATTTAAGCACATGCTTACAGGGAGCACACGCTCCTACTGAGGCTGTATTAAGGGCCATGCTGAGCAGGAACATGTACCTACAGGCTCTGCCAGACTGTTTTCCTAGACTCTGCAATACTGCAGCGAGCGCCTGACCCCTGGGAACCTGGCTGCAGGCTTCAGCCCATCTCTCAGTCATGTCCACCACCAGGGACACAGACCCTGGCAGATCCCTCTGCAAGCGGTGGTGCCAGCCAGGTTGCAGGTTCCTCGTCACCGTTTCCCTGTAGCATTCGCTGGCAAAGCTGCGCAGGCAAGCGCTGTTCAGCCAAAAATCATAGAATCAATCACAGAATCATGGAACAGTTTAGGTTGGAAGGGACCTTAAAGACCACCCAGTCCCACCCCCTGCCATGGGCAGGGACACCCTCCACTAGAGCAGGGTGCTCCAAGCCTCATCCAGCCTGGCCTTGAACACTTCCAGGGATGGGGCATCCACAGCTTCCCTGGGCAGCCTGTCCCAGTGGCTCTTAAAAACAAGAAAAACAGGGTTTTGCTAAATTAGGAGGGTGTGATGGGCCAGGACTAACTCCCCTGGGGAGCTCAGCCAACTGGTCCTTTGGGGTGTCACTGTCCCCAGAGAAGCCTGCAGAGCCATTTGTCCTCCAGCTCTGAACCGCTGCAACCCACGTATTAACGCAGCCCTGTTTCTCCGCAGATTCCTTTGCTCGCTGAGCAGGATCACACCTCAACTGCGGGATACCCGTCTTGGTGTCATCACCCTCACAGCAGGACAGAGTAAAATCCAATCAGTATCTCAATGTCTGAGCTATGGCTATACTTCTGTTACTGGCTGCTCCAGGCAGCCACACGAGCCTCATTTTACCAAGCACAGATTGAATTTGTTCAGCATATTGTAAATGTTGCCCATTTAAACTACACCGCTATCAGCCATCACCTACTGCTGATGGGCTGCACGTAAAACTTAGGGTTATCATTTTCTGCTCGTGAGTAAAGCCACCTTAGGACAAAACGGGCAGTTTATGTTCCACAGAGAGAAAACTGCCCATTGATTTGGTCATTCTGCAAGTTATGGAGTATTAGTAACTCTTACGGCCAAATGAGAATATCCATGGAAATAGAGGGATGTGCCACAAGCCATTTCTTTAGCAAGTATCCTTAGGCCCTGCAGCAGGTGCCTGATGAACAGGAGGGCTATGTGGTCTAGCACTGTGCTCCTCCAGGGAAAACAGCACCTCTGGGTTGAAGAGATTCCATAAATAGTGCCAAAGTCGTACAAGACACCTCCAAACTGAATTACTTCTCGCCGGTTCCCAAGTTGTGCTGTTCCGTTTGGCAGCTGGCAACTGTCTCAACTAAAAGCGTTGAACTGCAGATAATTTCAGGACCACTTTCCTTTTCTGTGGTGCAAATAACACTCGGACAAATTTCAAATCAACACCTGATTTTCTTCCCAGGGACACACTGCTCACGCTCCATCCTTCACTCATGACCCGGACCAAACACATAAATTGATTAGAAATCTGGTGGCAATCTCGCCCGGAGTTTTTCCTGGCATGGATGGAGAGGATCTGCTTCCTTGCTTAACATTTTGTCACGGGGAATTTTTGTAAAGGTCCAGACAAATACTGCAATTAAGTTTTCAGTGTGGTCAAGACTTGGACCAATCTGCCTTTGTGCTACCCTGTTAGGCAGCTCCCTTTTGCTATTCTTATTTTCATTTATGAGCTTATTGGCTTATTTTGGTACCAAAATTATTAAGTCTGGGGTTTGGCAATTCTGGACAGCGAGGATGGGAGGAACCAACTCATGCTCCCTCTGCTGGCAATGCCTCCCAGCAAACGTGTAGGTCCTACTTGAAACACACACAGGAGCCCCATTCACAGTGAGAAGCCAAGGGCAACCGCAGGGAAACCAAACCCACGTCCCGTCTGCACCCCGGCACCCACCCACGTCTCCAGCACTGCAGCTCTGGGCACTACCCCAACACTGGAGCAGGACAGAGTAACTGCACCCGGTTTGCACTGCCAGCACCCAGAGCAGCTGCCCCAAGACACCGCCGGCAGCAGAGACGGGCGAGAACCAGAGCTGCTCCACTCCATCACCGCGGTGGCAGCAAGGCTGCCCAACCACCGCGGTCCTGCAACCACTGCAGCGATGCACCTTTGCGGATGTGAGAAGTCTCAGAAGCTCAAAGCTCTGCTCACAAAGGTCGGGAGGGTGAACCACAGCTCTCGGGGCTTCCAGGGAAGCTCTTTCAAGTTGAAACCAATTTTAGCCAGAGGCCAGAACATATGAACTTCTACCTCTCCTTCCAGACACATGCTAAGAGCATACACTTGCTTAAATGTCCTTTAATAGAGTAAAGCAAGCAGTCTGTGAAGAACAAAAGCCTTTTCCACGGTTTTATCATGCAATTCTATTTCAGTTTGGAAAACACGTTGAAGAAAAGCATTATGGCATAGTACCCTGGCAGAAGACAGCAAGTTTTCTCCCTTTTGTTTCCCCCAGTAAAGTGTGCCTGACACAACCGGGCAGACTTTTTCTGTCCACGTATGTCCACGTGGATCAAACCCCGTCAGGTTCCATCTCTCCACCCAGCCTTCCAAATCAGGAGTCGTAAATACAAAACTCCCTTTATACACCTTTCTATCAAAGCCTCTACAGAACTCCCCGCGCGAGGTTCAAAACTGCAGTTTCAGTTATATACGTACACGCTCGCAAATAGGAAACTGCTAAGTCACAGGAACAGACAAGCAGAAATGGGAAAAAAAAAGAAACCAAGAGAAAGCAGGGCGGTATAAATCATCTACACAGATCCGTAACGTCCATCCTACTTAGCAACCAGGACAAAATACATCCCCAACCTTGTAAATTCTTATGTGCGTGCTCGACTCCAAGCACGTTCAGTCCCATGCCTACAAAAGGGTTCATACGCTCCAAGTTCAGCACGTGCACAAGTGGTTTCAAGATCAGAGCATGAAAAAAACATCCTATTTAGCTTCTCTTTTAAGGAGAAAAAGAAAAATCCTTCAGATCCCACTCATCCAAATGAGGGCCCTGCTTGGCTACAGCTGCTCTGATTCAACCTCCCAGATTGCTCCTTGCATTTCAGCTGCGGCAACGCCTTTTTAAAGCAAGCCCCTGGGTAGAGATCCCCCCCTTTGCAGGAGGTGCTGGCTGGGGAGATGCTTGCACAGGATGGGCCCTAAATGAGCGTGCTACAAGGTAAAGTAAATGCTTGTTGATGCTGGAAGCGCTGGCATTGTTCTGAGCTCTGCGCAGGAAGCGCGAGAGGAGGAATGCTCCGCTATTGCAGGAAGCTGTTCCAGTCTCTTATCAGACAGAAAGCTTCTGATTTCTTGTGGGGGAAGCACCAAATGTTTTTGACGGGAAGGAAAAAAAGAAAAGAAATAAAAATCACATGCTCAGCTATAAAGGAAGCTGCCTAATGACATGAATGAAACTGAAGTCGTGCTACGAGGGAGCTTGCCTGGCTCAGGTGGCTACGAGCAAGGGCACGCTCCCATGCTGTCACCCCACAAAGACCTGGTGAGCCGCAAGCCCAGAGTGTCTTCTCTCTGCTAAAAAGGTGCCTGCTGCAAATTCAGTCTTTCTTGCCTCCAGAAAGCAACTTACTACTAATCATCTTTGAATGCAGTGTCTGTGTCACCCTCCCCAGCTGCCAGGGACTATTTTGGGCGCTCCCTCCAGTTCCGATGCTGCTCTGTCAGGGGGCTGTTTGGCGATGTCCCTTCGTGCAGCGCACCGCACCAATCTGGTCTTTTAGTTAATTTGTAAAACTGATCCTTTGGCAGGAATTCAAGTCCTCTGTAGACATGTTCCAAGTTTTATTAGCAATGAGCAAATTACTGGTGTCCTTGGGAAAGGTAAGGAAGTCAGAGCCTATGTTAATTGCCTTTCTCTTTTTTTTTTTTTTCTAAAGGGTATTTCCTAAAGGACAACTCTGTGCCACACAGAATGGCTCTCTGGTTACATAAATGCCTGTATATATAATGGCTGTTGTGACTTATTGCATAGATACCTGTGTAAGCTTCAGTTTTAAGTATGTTTGCTATTTTATCAGGACTTTGAGCCAAGCACTCCTTGTCTCCAGCCTGGTTTCTCCTGGTAGATTATCAGGGGATTATGGTTTCCATCTCAGAGTTGAAAAGCAGAAAACACATTGGAACAGGTTGAAAAGCAACAGTATCTAGAGCATTGCCTTTCTTCTCCTTTAATAGGCTACTCTGTCAACCCTGTACTTGTTAAGCGAGAGAAAAATCTGTGGGCATGCAGTGAAGGTCAATCTTGTGGTTTGTGAAAACCTTTAATTAGTACAGTTAAATACTGAGGTCTGCTTGGGAGTGAGCTTCTGCATTAACCATCAGCATCTTCCAGTTCAGGGAAGCAAACCTGAAAGAGGGGACCACAGGTTAAGTCTGCATCTCCATGTCCAAAACCTCAGTGGTGGCTAAGCTTAGGATGACCAATGGTGCAGCTTCCCTGTCCTGTTGCTGGCTCCAAAATTGGTGTGAGGTTTAGAAATCAAGCTCAGATCTGCTTGCACATCATTGCACAGTCACAAAGCCTGGCCTTCCTGTGCAGAGCTGGGGTGACCCACTGCACCTTCAGGGACACATCAGGGCTGCCAAAAGCCCTGTGCTTGAGGCTTGTGCTCCTGCTGAGGTGTTTTTGCCAAGTGCTGAGGCTCAATGCTTAAAATCTACTTAAGATGTAGCTCTGCCCAAAGGGGTTTTGGTATTTTGAGGATAGAATGTGAAGTCCCTGTGCCTTCATCTAACTGGAAGAAGGGGACAGCTGTTCTCAGCTCCTACAGGTGTTTCACTCCTTGAATAAGACTACAATAAATGTCACATATGTGTGCTTTAATCCCTGGGTAGCAGCATGCATAAATGCCATGATCACAGGCTGACGCTTCCTTTATAAAAGACCACGGCATCAGCTGTTTGAAAGAAGAAACCAATTCCAGCCCTCACAAAGCCAAACTTGGCTTTATTTCTTCGTGCTTTTGCAGCTCTGCAGACCCTAATTGTAAGCAATTAAAGCAGCCCTACGAAGAAAGGCCTGTGGTGAAATCAAAGCTGGAAAGTGTGTCTCCAAATGGGTGCCAGTCACCAGCACTGGAGAAGTGCCCTGGGAACAAGGAGCCGGTGCCCGGGACCGTGCGAGGCGCTGCACAAACCCCCCACGCAGAGCTGGTGCCAAAAGGACCTTCTCATCTCGCGTGCCCTGGTTTTTGAGTGAACGCTTCACCTCCTACATGCAGGTACTTGCGTGAGCACGCAAGTCCAGCGGGCTCTTACTGGGGCTCCTGCCTACGGGAGATGCGGAGAGTTGATGAGAGCAATATATCATGGAGATACAATGGAGCAAGTCCAGGGAAAAAAGTCAGTAATCAATGCTGGGTTTGCCCTATAAATTTTCTCCCTCCCTTCCTTTTTGATGCTGGTAGTCTGGGAGGGTTTGTCTCTGCCAGATGGGGACTTCCATTACTTTAGAGCTGTCAGAACAACAAAAGACTTCGAGTCATTTTCTGTATCTGACCTTGAGCTACCGGAGAAGCAATAAACATCCTTAAGAGGAGTGATAACGTGGAGTGAAGCTGTAATTTTTATACTATAACTTGTTGCTCGAGTGTCAAATAAGCCCTGCCGAAAACACACAAACGAGGAACTTCTGGATCAGACCCCACTGAAGGATGAAATTAGGCACAAAAGCATGTTGTCTGGGACTTCTACAGAGGGACAGCCCGATGATGCTCTGAGGCCATTTGGCGCTTATAAGCATTGTTTCACTGAGTGCAATTACATATTTTTGTTTAGAAAAGGCTTCTCCTTAAAAAGCAGCTCTAAGTCTATGCTGATTCAGCCTTCATTAAAGGCCTCTCACTGCAAACACAGTGAAGTGTTGCCTCCTGCACTGCTTTTCTGTTGCTGCCTTATCTTTGGCATCTCATCTGCAACTTCTGCTGGGTTTTGGGTTTGGGTTTTTTTTCCACTGGTTCCATCTGAGTGCAATAGAAGTGGATGCTGCTTGGGTTTCAGTGCTTCTGATGATTTTTGATCAGCTTGGGTACAGACTAGGAAAATCTAGCCTCGATTATAAAATTGCAAGCTAAGTAGGCTAACAAAATAGCAACAGCAAGAAACTGGATCAGCTTTGCTCAGTGAAGTTTTCCTGCGCATACAAGGGTGGAAAAAAAGCTTTCTCTCTGAAATCTCTGAAATCAAATACGAAACTATCATCTCAACTGCAGAGGCTGCTTCACTCAGGCTCTTTGCACAATGCTCCTTGAGTGCAGCAAAGCCCAGCTTTTTGCAGCAGCCTAACCAGCCATGGCCATCACTCCTACAGCAACTGTGAGGGGAAAACCTGAGGAACTCCCACCCCAAAGCACTCTTCTGATGCAGTCAGATGCTGCTCTGACTATGCCCATACAAATTCAGGACCCTACTTGACTATGGGGTGCAAACCCAGCGCAACGTTTGGCCACAGCTTTGCTAGCGTCAGCGGACCAAGATACTCGAGAGGCTTCTTGGAGCTTCCGTAAAGGATGTTCAGCATCTGTTTGCAACCTCTCCAAAGTAAGGATGACTCAGAAGTGCTTTAGCACCCCAGAGGCTTTCATGGTGGGATGAACTCTCTGAAACATCAACTGGGTGTTTGGAATTTCTAGCGTAAAAGGCTTTAATGTTGGCTCTGAGGCAAAAGAAAGCCCTAAAAGAGAGTCTCGGGCTTCCCCTCTCCAAATTTCTTTTTACTGAGCCAGGATTACTGGGCAGAAGACACTTTTCCATCCCCACTTGTCAACATGCAGAATATTGTGGATGTGGAAAACAAAAGCAAAAGAAAATAAAGCCTTTCTGCACACTGAGTAGATATGGAAATCACACTGAATGGCCTTCACCACTCTGCCACCACAGATCATAATATCTAACGTGGCACAGCTCCAGGGTCCTAGATCTGCTTTCCCGCTAACATCGCTCTAGCTGATAATGCTGATGGCTTAAACTGTTCCCAGACAGGCTGTAAGGAAGGGAGCGAAGTAACTCTACAGGTAATGAAACTTTTTTTTTTTAATTATAGCTCTGTCCATGTCTAAAATTAAAAGAACAGCCCTGCCATTTATCCGGCCACCGGAGACTGACTCAACATAACGATGCTGCTGGTGGCCACACTGCCACCTCATGCAGTCCCCTAAAACGTGAGTGTCCACAGCGAGGGATGCCGGTGCGCTCTGGATTTTACCCCTGGCCCTTACTCGGAGCCACCCGCTGCCATCGGGAAGCTGTGACCTGCCCAACGAGTGCTGTAGCTGCCTGTGAGGTTTGGAGCCAGAGTGGGAGGAGACCTGCGGGCACGCAGAGCTTTAGAAATGCAAGTTCATGGGGTGAAGGGCAGGAACCCCATGGGAAAGGGTTGGGAATCATGCCCAGTGATCAGGGTAATGGACACCGTGGTCCTCTGTGTGTTCACAGAGGGGCTGCAAGTGTGTTCCCACCCCTGTGCTATCAAAGCTCCCACGCTATTTTTCTTTTTTTCCTTCTTTTCCCAACTTTAAAAGGGATTGGAGCTTGTTTCAGGTGTGTTGGTTTTAAATCCCTTTCTGAGAGACTTCCATAGGTGTTATGGCTCTTCTCAGCAAGAGAACATAGACAAGTGACATCAATTGCATGTACTGTTAGAGAAAACAAACCCCAACATTTTAGTCATCCTGTATATTTGCAACCACAGTGCACGGAATCTGCAAACCTGCCATGTGCCTTTGAAGGGAGTTGTGATCCATTAATGCCAATACTCTTGGAGGAATGACGTGTCTCATCTCTAAATTACTCCTGCTGTTTTAATTGAGTATCATTTGCTTCACCTTAGCAGCTTGAGTCTGTGTCATGGGAGGGAATTCACCCCAAAGGAAGCTCCCATTTTTTTGGTGACTCAAGTAACAAGTGAGTAAGGCTTAGTGTGGCAGTGAGAAACCTGAACTTTTTTTTTCAGCTGGGTGGAGAAAACAGCTCTTTGCTCCTTTTCCCCTGCCACTTATCGCTTTTATTGCTATAATTACTTCTCTAGTTTAAGCTTTTAAATGCTTGTGTCTTCCCATCCCTGCCGAGCAGCCTGCTTAGCTCCGGGGAGCTGCTGCCCCGACCAGCGCGCTGCTGTCGTGCCGTGTCGGGACATGGGCGCAGGGCACCCTGCAAATGCAACTCTCTTTTTTTGCACCCCAACGTTGCTGCCTGTGGTGAGAGCTCCTTCCCTGCACAGCCCAGCAGCACTGCAAGCAAATGCCTCCTTGGTGCCACGCCAGGGGAGCAGGCACCAAAATGCAGCAACTGGGTGCCTCAGCTCCCGCTTGCTCAGCTGTGCAGAGCAGAGATTTCGCTTCTGTCATGATTCCCAGCCTAATACTGTCTACCCCAACTAGTTGGTTTTCTTTTCCCCCGTGCTGGTTAATTCCTCCAGCATTGCGTTGCATGAAACTTTTAAACCTTCTCACAAACATTTGACCCCTCTTAAACCAAAGCCAGTACCCAGGCACCTCCATCCCAAGAACAGTGGTGTAGCAGAGCAGGCAGCACGTCCAACAGGGTGAAATAGCGATTCAACATGTTATCCTTGCAAGAAAATATTAAAAATAAATCAGCAACTCAAACTGAAGTTGGCTGTTTGCAGCTAGACTTCACTTTGCTAGGCTTGCACCTCGCTGACCGTGCCACAGCTCTGCTCACCGTGCCCTTGCCAAGTGCCTATGTCATGGGAGTGTGTTAATGGTGAGAAGCTGAGGTGGTGCTGACGAGGCAAACTGTGCATTGCACAACCCAGGGGAATCTCACGCTGCTTACGGGTTAATTTTATACTAGCAAAAACCTGCCACCTACCTAGGATGGTGGTTCTTTTTAAAAAAAGCTACAATTTAGGCTTTAGACCTTTTCCACAGAGACTTCTAGCTGAGAAAAAAAGAGCATTTTACATTAAATATAGTATTTTGAATAGGTGCGGGGCCTTTGGTCAAAGTCCATAGGGTGCACACTCAGCCAGCATCACGTGGAGCGTGGTTCTCATAATCTCAGTATCCCTTTTCAGCTAAAGCACAAAAAACTGTGTTTGAAACAACAAAGTCTAAAATTTAGGAATGAGATCAACCGACAGCAACATTTAGTAGTTAAATGTACCTCGTTTCAATGTACTATTTATGAATTAGTGCTCTAACGGGAACTGCTCCCCCTTCCCTTATTTCAATGGAGAAGTTTGCATATTTGCAGGTTGTTCCTCTGATGTAGGCTCCAGGAGTGAATAATTCCCCCATTACAACAAATTTGGAAGAGTCTTGAATGTATCTGCTGTCACGAGAGTTCAGATTTATAGCCTCAAACTGTGTTTAGCTTGTAATTAATATGGACTTCCACTTTTTTTTTTCCTCTTCCAGAATAATATCCTATTAGTCATGACAGCCAAATGTGCCACATTTGGGCAATGATTCAACTTCTGAACTACCATCAGTGTCAAGTCCCACTTGTCCGGAGCGGACTCCTCTCTGAAGGTGAGAAACAGACTGCAGGACCTGCTGTGCTTGGGGAAACTGAAAGAGATGGGACATCAGGAAGAAATCCTTCCCGCAGAGGGTGGGGAGCACTGGGACAGGTTGCCCAGAGAAGCTGTGGATGCCCCATCCCTGGGAGTGTCCAAGGCCAGGCTGGATGAGGCTTGGAGCAACCTGGTCTGGTGGAAGGTGTCCCTGCCCATGGCAGGGGGTGGGACTGGGTGGGCTTTAAGGTCCTTTCCAACCCAAACCAGTCTGGGATAAATCTTGTTTTCTATGGACTGCTCCATCCAACTCAAAATACCCTTCTGCAACTTAAAAGAGGGAACGAAGGTAGCAATGAGCACGGACCAAAATGCAGGAATTTGCACCAGGTGATGCCTTTCTGGTTTGATTGGCCTTTTTCTGACTGCAAAGTCTTAGGGAGTCCATCAGGACACGAGTGATGTGGGCGAGTACTGCAAGCGTGATGCCAGAGGCATCAACTGTTTTCTGCTCTGGAAAGGGCCAGAGTGACACTTCTGCTTCCCAACTCCAGGGAGAGTTTTATTTTCAACAGCCCGTGCTATGGTTGTGGAGAAAGGCAATCACCTCCGCATTTTCCCATGGCTCAGGTAGGGTCCGAGGAGCGTTTCTGCCCTTATAACTGGGGGAGATAACTTGCAGGGAATAAATATTATCAGAGAATAACTTTCACGATTACTGTCCCCCCTGACAAGCAGCATTTAAAAAAAAAAAATTAACCTCTGGTGCATTCTCAGAACAACTTTGGAAATGACTCAAAGCAGGGAGAGGGCTCCAGAGCTCAGCAGCTGGCTGGAGCTCCGTGCAGTATTTTAGAAAGCTGACGAGGAACCTCCTGTGCAACACATGAAAGCTGATCCCGAAACGCAGATTATGCCTCCCTTAATTCATCCTGAAGAACGATACCTCTGGTGCAAACCCCAGAGCTGAAACCCCTTCCCGAGCAAAACCTCAGCCTGAACAGCTGAACTTGGAAAACTTATCTGTGTAAGGAATTCAAACTTAAGACACTCGTATTGCAGAGCGTGAGATGGATGGAAAACAAGAGTCAAGAATGATGCCATTCATTGAGATCGTGTTTTGTGGGTTGGCTACTTGTATTTCCCCATTTTCCTGGTACTTGGAAGGACGGACAAGGCCAGTGCTGGTGAGCGCAGGGGGTCAGTGGCACCCAGGAGGGTGGCCTGTAGGGCCCCCACCGCATCCCGGGGACCCCCAGGAAGCGGCTGCTCCCCTGCCCCTCCGTGGGTCTGGCAGGGACCCTCCCGCGCGCAGCAGCCTGCTTGTGGGCATCGTTTGGTTCCATTTTGCATTATCAAACTTCCTTGGCTCTTTCTATCGGAAACTTTTACAATTCTCTGCTTGGCTGGAAAAGATGACTGCAGCAAACCCAAATTAGGAATAAATTATACAACAACTTTACATTTTTCTTACAAAGGAAAACTGTGTGGCAAGAGCTGTGAAAGCACCTCCTTCCTATGTCCTCCCTGCAAGGCTCAGAGTGGAAGGCCACTGACTTCATGGATGTCTCTCTCCTTATTTTTCTTTCTTCTCCTCCTCAAAACAAGAGCAGGAAGAGCCCCAGTTTGGGAACCGCTCTCCCACCGAGCCATGCACTGTCTCGCACCCCATATACGTGCGAGGGCTGCAAAATGCCAACAGCAGCAAAGCTGCAAGATCAAATCCAAACATTTAAAAGAAGCTCCCAAAGCTGCATCTGTGTGCCCAGTCGCTGACATATGTGCATCTACTCTCACAATGAATGGCCGGAGCAACTCCTCCTTCACCATCTCACCCTGGGCTTGCAGGGACTATTGCATTCCCACAGCATTTTTTGCAATATTAAATTCTCCACCTCCTCCCACCCACCCCTCCTTGCAGGACACAAGGCAGAGCCGCTCCGGAATAATCATCAAGTTAAAAAGCAAAAGATCAAGCTTTCCCCACCGCGCTGGCAAAGAAAGAAAAGCAAACAAATCACTGCTGTCCCCTACCCAAACCCGGCCCTCCCGCTCCATCCCGAGCGCCGAGCCCCTGCTCCCCAGCGCTAAATAAAGCCGCCTCCTGCGCGCACTTCGCGATCTGCTGTTCAAACCACTCTGCTGCCTCTGACCCAAAGTTACCAAATATTTAGGGGGGGGGGGGGAGAGAAATCGGTGGAAAAATGATCTCAGTCCTGGCACATGAACAATACTTTCCCATGGAAACATAGGTATATATTTAATTCCTGGTAACTCCACTCGAGTTTCACCTTTCATCTCCTCCGCGGACTTTTAAAGAAAGTTTTCATTTAATCCTGCGCTTGAAATCAGCTGCAAATCGCACGCCTGGTGCCCCTTTTGCACGCCTATAGACGGTAGCGAACGCATCTGCTCTTCAACACCCTTTATCTGTCCTGACTGTGCAAAAAGGCGGGGGGGGGGGGGGGGGGCTGGAAAAAAAAAAAAAAAAAAAAAAAAAAGGGCTCGGTAATCCCCGCAGAAGAATCCGAATAACGTCAACGCACAGCTGAACGGCGAGCCCTGCCTTACAGGAACTGTGTGTGCGAGTGTGTGTGTGGCTGCAGAAAGGCACACACTCAACAGGAAATGCAACTGAGAGCCATTGAAAGCCTCAAACTTCAAAATGCAATTGCATCCCGAAAAATGCATGCATGCACTGAAAAAAATAAAAAAAGATGCATGCGCGGCTTTTTGCATATTTGCAAGGAACAGAAGCAGGAGCCTTACCTCTCGACTGAGACATTTTCCCCTTTGCTTTGATGGGGGAGGGGAAGCACAAAAGACTTTGCCTTGCCTCTCTTCTGGAGCTAGTTTTGCAACAAAGATGCAAAACTGCAAGCGCTCAATCTTCGTGCAACTGGAGTTTTCCTGACTTGCTGCAGCAGCTCTCCTTGCAGCGGGGGTGGGGTGGGGGGGGCGCGGGGGGCAGCCGTGCAATTGCACACTTTGCAGGGCAGCTTGCAGAGCTGGGGGGTTTCCTCCCCCCCCTGCTTGCAACGGTAGGGAAGGCTCTGCTGCACCTACATGATGGGCCAGGGCTGGCAGCTCAAAGCTCCAAACTTGGGAGCTGGGGGGCGCAGTGCGCAGGCGCGTTGCCGACGGCCGCCGCGCGGCCGCCTGGGTGCTGTAGTCCCGGCGCCCGCCCCTTCCTGCAGGGGGCGGCGCGGGGTTGCGCGCCCGCGGAGGCTGCGCGCGCGGCGGCTGCGGCTTTTCCGCGCCGGGGCGCGCCCGCGGTTCCGGGATGACGCGCGGAGGGTCCGCGCCCGCCCGCGCGGTTGCTCGCCTCTGTTTACCCCTGAGAGGGAGCAGGTCCCTGCGTGCGCGTTGTGCAGCTCCCGGCGCGGTGCGGGAGGCGGATGCGGGGGCTGCTGGATGTTCTCCGCCTCTCACCGGGTGCGGGGGGAAGGTGGCATCCGCCCACCGCGGAGACTTCCCCGGCGGGATTCCCGAGGCTCTTGAGGGAGCAGGGAAAAGGCTGCGCGGGTTGCGGCTGGAGGTGAACGCGGGGGGTGGCTGTGCCCAGGGCGGGGCGGGGGGGGGAGCTGCGCGCAGGCAGCCCCATCGCCACGCGCTCGGGTCCGGCTGGTGCCGCCGTCCTGCAGAGACCACCGCTCACCCCGGCTCGGTATCCATCCCCACCGTGAGCGAGGAAGGCATCGGGGTGGAAAAATACATCGGAAAGAGGGAAAAAGGCCGTGTTTTGTCTCCGTTGGGTTTAGGAGTGCAGGATCCGTTGGGGAGGCACCTTGCGCTCCCGCGGTGCCGGGGGCATTGCGCGTTCCGCGCAGCGCGGTGCTGCCTGGCCTTAGCGCGGCCCTTGGTCACCTTATGGAACGTTTGCAATTTCTCCCTCTGGTTTGTTTGTTTTTTTTTTCTTTTCCCCTTGCAGACACAGCGGATGGGGCAAATTTATCCCAGGTCTGAAGCGGAGTGTTTTTCTGGGGTGCTCAGCTCGGTTGCTGCGGGGTCACCGGGGTTTCCCCTGGAAAGAGCGATGGAGCTGATGCGGTGACATCTCCCTGAGATGAGGACGCTGCCCGGATCGGTCACACAGCTGTACGCTGGGGTGGGGTGGACGGGTACCCCCTTCTCCACATGGGAACCCCACTTTGGGAAAAGCCCCTAAGGAAAAGCAAAGCTGGGCCTTCCTTAAGCAGTGCTTTACACTAAATATATTCCATCACAGGAACACTGGAATAATAAGAAAAATAAGCACTAAGAAATGTGCAGTTTAAAAACATTTACAGTTAAATTAGTGCCAGGGATGTTTGTTTACACCCCAGCGAAATACTGATGCCAAAGGTATAAAATCCAGTGTAAATTTGGCAGGGAGAGCACGCCCGGGATTGTAAGCAGCACTGCCGTTGTAGTGCCCTTGTTCCTTGGGCTGGAAAATGTGTTTTGTAGCTGATTTTCCTCACGCCGCTCGTTCTCCCAGCCGGCCCCGTGCTCGCGCTAGGCTGGCGATGCTCAGGATTTTGCCATTTTTAGCTGCAAGGGCCAAAGTCTGAAGGAGGCTGTAACCCTCAATTAGGGATCTGTTTGTGTAACTTTCTAATGTTCGGAGTGATTGTTTGGGGTGAGGGAAATATGCTGCTGTATGTGGGCCTTCCTGCCAAACTTGCAGCTAGAGCAAATCCTTATAGCCAAGCAATAAATCCCCAAAATGAAAGGTTTACGATGGAAATGCTGACAAACCCTTAACTAACACATTACAAATGGCAGCGTTACAATTCAGTAGCTATAGGCTAAATTAGCGGCGGCGCGGGCAGCCTTCGAGGGTTGCTGTAGCGAGCCGGCCTTGTCTCCAAGATGTGCACTGAGTGGCTTTTAATGGCTTTTAATTTGCTTTTAATCTTTCTAATGAATTTTTGTTGGTCTAACTGGCATGGAGAATGAGGGATGCTCTTTTGGATGACCGTTGGATGAACATCCGTAGGGTGATAACAAGAATCCAGTTGTTTTAAGGCATTTTTTTCCTTTGTTTTCCTCACTTTCCCGCAGCACTGGCCATGCCCCTTGCTGGCTGCCAGGTGCCATCGTGTGCTCCCGGACATCCCTGTCAGACACATGAGCTGGAACAGCCCAGCACAACATGTGTTCTGCTGCTGGCACCCAGCACAATGTCAATTTTAATTGGTTTTTTACATGTTTTCCCTATTCCTGCTTTCTAAAGGCATGCAGGGAACTGGGATCCCGCTGCAGCGCTGCCTCCCTCAGAATTTGGGCACCCTGCTCATGCCAGGGGTGGTTTTTCTCCTGGCTTTGATGAGTTCAGGCTGAGCCCAGGACCTGCAGAGGCTTGTCCACGTGTCACGTGCTGCACAGCGGTTCATGTGTGCAGGGTTGGAGGGGTGTGAAGTTCAGGTGGTGGACGAGTTCTGGCAGGCTGCAGGGGAGCAGGCAGTGCAGCCAGGGAGGTGGGGGCTGCCCCGGAGGGGCAGGGGCTGCAGCCTTATCCGGCGCCTGCGGGATGCCCTGCCCCACAGCAAGTGGGGATGTCGGTGGGGGAGCCGGTGTGACTGGACTTCCACTGAGTGCATTGCGATGCCATGATGGGTTACCTTCAGCATGGGGTCGAGTGGTACCAAAAGACTACCTAGTTGTGGATGCCCCATCCCTGGGAGTGTCCAAGGCCAGGCTGGATGAGGCTGGGAGCAACCTGGGCTATGGAAGGTGTCCCTGCCCATGGCAGGGGGTGGGACTGGGTGGGCTTTAAGGTCCCTTCCAACCTAAACCATTCTGTGATTTATTGTTCACAACTGCTCCAGCACGGTGCCCAGCCTTTCAGCTTGGTGTTTAGTTTCCCCTTGGGACATCTTTTTACTTTTCAAGCCTAAATTCTGCAGACAATGTGACCAGATCTCCTTTGCCCTCGCTAGGATTCACCCTCCTCCTGCCCCGGCACAGGCTCAGGTCCCCATCTCTGCTGCTCAAACCGTCTCCTCCTCCCGTCAGGAGCAGCAAAGGCCATTTGTCTTATGAGGACTTCAGTAATTTCTTAAACACAACTCGAGTCGCTGGTTTTGTTTACAGTAAAACACTTTGATTTGCCGTGCAGCAGTTAATTCATGAGAGCCGATGCTGTAGCGGAACAGAACTCTCTCTTGTTGAATGGTTGTGTCCCTACAGGCTGCGGGGCCATGCAGGAACCAGCGAGGTGCCTCGTGTGAGCCTGTGTCTCCCAGTGCAGATAAGCAAATTCTCTAGGAATGTTGCTTTGATCATCTTGCGTCAATAAGTAGTGCCATGCCACGTGCATCCCTGTGCAGCAACTTTTTAGGAACTAAACTACCGAGTTGTGAGCGGCCGTGTAATGCAGCAGCACTGCAAAGTGCCTGGGGAGAGAGCAGCTCAGAGGGAAAGGGGTTACTGCCTGTGGGAATCCATACGGCTGAACAAAGAGATCTGGTGTCTACATCCGGGTCCGGCCATCCCTTTTTTTCTAGTACTTTCTCTGCCTATAGTCGTTTGAATTTGATACATGTCATGGTTTGTTTATTCCTCCTTCCAGCTTGCTCCTTCATTGCTAAGAAACGAATTTGCTGCAGAGAAATTGGACAAACATGCTGTGGTTTCAGGGCACTATTGAAAAAAAACCCACCCCTCCTCCCTGCATTTGTAAACAGGAGATTCGCACCAAAATATGTATTTGTTTTAGACACGGCTTCGTTTCCAGCGTTCGCTTTGATCGGGGCGTTTGGAAGGCGAGCCGTGTCATGTGGTGGGTTTGTCCAGTCAAAATACAATTAGAGGCTTCGGTTTCAGTGTTTGCACGAACGATCGCTTGCGGATAATCAACAAGCCAAAAAATTAATCCCAGAGCTCTGTCCACAAACGAGGGCGAGCTGGAGGGTTGCAGCTTCTCGAAGCTGTCCTGCTTCACCCCTGCTTTATACATTCCAATTTCCTGCGTCTCGGTGGGGAGGGATGTGTTTCCCCTGGTTCGTGTCCCCTCCTAAGAATTGTTTAGAAAATTCAGATGCTGGTCATGTGTGGTTCACAACTGTTGTAAGCATAGATGGTGGGAAACAGAAGCAGAACCGGTGTCCAAAACACCTCCAGTACCTCCTTGTAAATCCTTGAACAATAAGACCAGGGTTTGGGCTCAAATCACAGTTTTCCCAGCGTGTCCCATCGTGTGAAGGTGCCGTAGCTATTGCTCTGGAGCTGTTGTGTATTTTGGATGCCAACCCTGCGTGGGGATGGACAGAAGTCACGGTGCCTGGGAAGTGGGATCTTCCAAAAACAACACACTTTCACGTGAATGGATCAAGCAGAGCAGAGGAGCTTGGTCAGCCAACTTCCACAGAGCAGGAGGTGGGACGGGCTCCAGCAGAGCCTCTGCAGAAGGACCCAGTGGCTATTTCCATTTCCTTCAGTTCCAGTTCCCGTTTTTGTTGGACTGTGCTGGTCCAGCCATCGCCTCCCTTCATGGGAACGGGAGCTGTGGAGAAGGAAGGGTATTGTAGGGCAAGTGTAGTGTCCTGTGAGGGAGTGTAACGATGGCTTTTAGAGACAACAGGCTAGACAATGGTATTTTCAAGTGTGATCCCATCCCCTGGGTAGTATCCCGTGATACTTGCCATCATTTTGTAGCTAAGGTAGTGGTCGGCCCCCATAGAGAAGCAGAGGTGATTGCGTGTGGACAGGCGAATGCCAGCGGTGTCCCTGGGGTGCAGCAGTCTCAAGCTGAAAATAAAAAAGAGTAGGAATAAGCACACTAAGGAGCAGGCAGACGAGGCAGGGTCTTTGCTACGGAAGATTAAGAAATATAGGAAGTTCTCCAAGACAAGAGGGACCAGCTGGAAAAGGGGATGTCCCCAAGGGGATGTCTAGGGAGCTTGAGGAAAAGCCAAAGCAAACAGTGACTGCAGATGCTGGGGAGAAGAATACAGCTTGACAAGGGAGGAGGTGAGAAACAATGAGCTGTCCCGAGCACGAGCCGCTTACTGGAGCAGAGACCATCTGCTCTTCACCGGCCTGAATGGTGCCGAGCGATATCCTGCATTCCTTTGTTCCCCGGTTTGAAGGGAATTGCAGGCTGTGAGTGTTCAGAGCCAAACACAGTCCCTGAGAGTTCAGCCACATCTTACCTTTTGTCTGAATTTCCTCTGTCTGCTGCTCCTCAAGCCTTTTCTCTTGCAGCCTTTAGTGCGTAGCACATTTTTCCACCTCGGATCTTGAGTAGGTGGATGCAAAGCCCAGGGGGACGGTGCAGTTAGCAGAAGTTAAGCAAACTGTGCTGCCCCAGTGCAGGCAGGGTGGGATAGTTCGTGAAGTCTCTCGTGGCTTTGACCAGAGAGCTGGGGAATTCAGGGAGGATAAAATGACCCAAGAACTACATGCAGCTCATAAAAGTGGCAGAGGCCAATAAATAAAACCAACTTAAAACTGAGTGACCTAAGTAATAACGTCTGAGAGCCATAAACCCGGCTAGATAATAATACTGGGTTGAGCACGCTTTTTCAGGAGGGCTGAGGGCGATGCTCGTGTCTGATAACCTAAAGAAGAGGGACAGAGATGGAGGTGGAGAGCCATGATGTGTACGAGCCAGATAGGATTTTTAATTTAAAAAAAACAAATGAGGTTAATGCACAGATGAACTAAAGCAGTTCCTCATACTTTGGGAATTCATTCACCTGCGGGCTGGGGGAAAAGGTGTTTATATATGGCCTGTTTTACACTGCATGTCCCTCCTCCTGAGACTTGCAGGCATGCTCTCGGTGATGTTTTCCCTCTTGTAAAAAAGCCTAAAATTTTGCCAGATACATTTTCATAGTGGCTTTTTTGGTGTGTTGCTGTACAGACATGTCCATTCTCGAGCCGTGCTCTGCATGCAGAGGTCCCGTTCCTCTGTGACACGTTAGGGTTGGCATGGTGGACTCAGTGTCGTGGCTGCTTTTTCCTTTGCCTGCTGGTGTGGGTTTTGATGCTGCAAATATTGCTCGTTTTACTACCGTTTGGATTTCCTCCTGTCTGCACTCCATGCACATCTATATGTATATAATAGGTTCTCTGTTTACTTTGGTGAAGTAATGGACCAGAATGCATCCTTCAGGCATGTTGGGAGCACTTAGTTCAGTCTTCAGTCCCAGACCTTTTGTGCTTGGCTGGATTTGCCGTGCTGGTCAGGGTCCTTCACCCCCGTGTACATCCCCAGCCTGACGCTGTGCCGCAGGCTGCCTGTTCACGGCCTGGCGACTGCTCAGCTCTGCCGGGGGCAGTGGGATGGTTAAGTATCTTCTGGGGTCATATCCACCGCCTTTAGTCTCCAAGCTGGTAAGATTTGTGGGTTGCTCACCAGGCATGGTTTGAGGGCCCTGCGGCTTCATCCCAAGGTCAGGAGCAATAAAGCAAAATGAGACTTTTTCTAAATTCTGCCGCCACTACCCAAGCCCTTTCTTAAGGCTGGGTGAAAGCACGACACGTTGAGCACACTTTAAGTGGCTCCTTCAAGGTTCCTTCAAAATCAGGGTGGCTTTAAGCTGCATTCAGTAAACACCAGCCAGCTACCCTCTGCTCGGGGAGTGACTCTCCTTTCTGCCCAGGCAGGCAGGGCTGGGGTCAGGACCCCCACAAGCCAGGAGCTGGAGCCACCAGCCCCGTGGCACTGTTGGGTGGCTGCAGCTGGCTTACTGCTGGCTGGAGTAGGTGGTGGCACAACCTTTGGCCCGGCGTGCAGCAGTCCCCGCGAGTCACCTGCCCCGTGTCCCTCACTTGCTGGCTTATGTTGGGAATGTTTTTTCGCCTTGTGACACTACTCTGTACTTTGGACTTTGTTTCTTTCTGGTTTTCCCCGAGTTCTTTGTTCCACCGATTATTTTTTTGCAGCCAAACAAGTTGCAGGCTCATTCAACAACACAGTTAAGGGTTTAACCATCAGTGGCTGGTTGCTGGGGATTCCTCTGAGTGTAAACCCGTGTCTGCAGATCATAGAATCCCAGACTGGTTTGGGTTGGAAGGGACCTTAAAGCCCACCCAGTCCCACCCCCTGCCATGGGCAGGGACACCTTCCATAGCCCAGGTTGCTCACAGCCTCATCCAGCCTGGCCTTGGACACTCCCAGGGATGGGGCACCCACAGCTTCTCTGGCAACCTGTCCCAGTGCTCCCCACCCTCTCCAGAAAGGATTTCTCCCTGATACCCAATCTCAATCTCCCTCTTTCCATTTAAACCTGTTACTCCTTGTCCTGTCAATCCCTTGGAAAAAGTCCCCCCCAGTTTTCTTGTCGGCCCCCTGCACAGGGGCTTTCTGTGGGAACATGGGTACGGCAGGGTCCCAGAGGGGGGACAGAGCATCCGGGGGGCGCTGAGGGCTTCCTGCAGGCAGGCTGCTCGCTGTCAGACTCGAGCTGCCTGCTGGCTGGCTGGGGTAGGGATGGTCTTTATCGCTCGGTGTGTAGAACCACCACCGCATTTTTGTTGAGGTCATTTATTAAACCTTTGTTATATTTATGTAGCTCCCAGGGTAATGTGATCTGGAGTCAATTACCAGCGACGGTTTTCTTTGTGAATACCTCTGAAGAGTTTCTCAACAGCGTGCGGTAGTCTGTGAACATGATACACATTTGGATGGCTCGGGGTAAGCCTCAGCGTGGGGGGACTTGGACACTGATGGGGAAGGCGACCATGAGCCTTGTGTTGGTTTGTGAGTGACTTTGCCTCTGCACAGTGGCTCTGCCAGCAAAAGCCGTGCCGTGGATGTGGGCACCTGATGATTTTTTGGGTACGGATGCTGCACGATGTCCCAGCCTGCCTGGGTTTGGTAGACCACCTTGAAACTCCCGGTTGGGAGGGTGCAAGGCAAGGAGAAGCTCAAATATTCAGGAGTAGAAGCTAATGGCATACCGGTAGCAAGGGAGAGGAAGGAGGAATCCACTGCAAAAATGTTCTCAAACACAGTTGAATGAGGTTGAGCAGCTCCAAAAGTGAGATTCTGAGAAAAGCAGTGCTAAATAAGGACAGATAGCAGCCTCTGTCTGAAGGGATGTTTTTATTGGGCCGGCAGCAGGAAGCATAATTTTCTTTAAATGACATGTATATCTGGGGTATGCTGTAATACACAGCCAGTGCAGCGCTTTTTAAGACGGGAAATCACATTTCAAAATCCGTACAGCAAAATTCACTGGGAAGGGAATGCGGCGGCTGCTGGGTCGGGGGGTGCGGCCACGTGCCACGGCCATGCTGATGAAAAATACCTCTTTTCTGCCATGGCCCCATCAGCGATGGGGCACGTTTGCCCCCTCCACACGCTGCTGATTTAAAATAGGCATTTTGGTCCTTTTTTCTGTGAACAGGAGGTATCATTCATGACCAGACTGAATATATGTTTGTACCGACGTGGCTGTAATTACAGTATTCTATACGCATTGCGTGCAATGTGTACATTATCCTTGTACCCCTGGCACTGCTGTTGTTGAGTGTTTGTTGATGCTTCAGTTAGAAAACTTTTTTTTTCAGAGGTTTCTAACTTTCCATAAAAGTCTATTCTGGGCTGAAACTCTCTGTTCCAAGTCTTAGGCCAAGATTAAAATGTCTTTTATGAAATTTTGTTTTGAGCCAGTGTGAATGTTGTTACGGAAGGCGGATGAGGGCACAGAGTAAAATTTGTGCCTCGCATGCTATCAGCGAATCTGACTCCTAAAGAACTTGCATTTTGCACAGCCAGTTAGAGGTGTAAAATACTGCCATTCTCAACAGACTTTTCCCCGCTTTTCTTTTTACACGGGTATGAAGTGCTGTTGGTGTTGGTCTGTGCTTGGCAATCATGCCCTGCTCTGGGATGTTTTTGGTGGCGAAGGGCTCGTGGCTTTGGCAGTGGCAGAGCACCCGTCTCAGCTGGGTGCAGCTGCAGACTTCGAGCAGTTAATGCTGAGGGAAGTTGGTTTTTATAGAGTTTATTTTCGTCTCCTTACAGCTCACAGAGAAAGGCAGGGCTCTAAATTAGGTGCTCTGGATTACTGTTGAAGGGCTTCCCTGGCAGTGGATCTGGGATCTAGTGTTAGATGATGGAAATGCATCATCCTTGTGCTTATATACAGGTTTATTGAGGCAAACACATAATTTCCAGTAAATATGGAGTATATCTCCTCTGTAGAGCCTGTTCTGTCGTCTTATAAGCCATTGCCTCTGCTCCGGAGGTTGCAATAATTGCTGACAGACAAAGCTATGTGATTCCTGGGAACGCATTTAACTGTCGGTGGTAACTTCTCTGATTGATTAAACTTACAAAAAATTCCAGGCAACCTGCTTTTTTAAGAGCTTTATTTTGTTTCAATCCCGATGAAACCACAGCTGGTGAAGCGAGCTGGGAAGTAGCAGCGGTGCTACGCCGGGCACCCCTGATGCTCTAATGATGGACCGTGCCGCGCGCTGCCTCGCAGCGGAACAAAACTCACCGTAATGAAAAAAGGCACAAGCACATCACTGTGGTTTTGTTCTCCCCGCCTGGGCTCTGCTGAAGTGCTGGGCACTCAGGAAATGCTGTCTCCAAATAGAAGCAGGACACAATAGGAACTCATTTTTTCGCCTGTAATTTGGTTCTGCCCGGCACAATCTCTAATAATGATCCCTCGAAGAAAGAAAAGAGCAGTTCTTCAATGCAGACCCTCAGCAGCGAGAAGCCAGGCTGCTGGCACGAGGCAGAAAACCTGGTGCTGGTGCTCGGCTTTAAGAGAAGAATGACCTTGGTGGACTTTCAGCCGCCGGTTTGGATCAGGAGGAGCCCTGTGTCAGGTGAGAACATCTGTGCCCTCTGCCTGTGTGCCGAGAACATCCATGATTTACAGTATAAATGCCGTTTCTTTTTTTGCTTCTGATTTCTGGAAAGTGAAGGCGCTTTTAGATGTGGAAGGAAGAGCGTGCCAAGGACTCCCAGCCTAAGTAGCCCTTGGGCTGTGGTCGCTCGGTCTCCCCTGCGACATCTCCAAGCTCAGGAGAGCAACTGCAGCAGAGGAAAGGTACAGCCGGTGCCCCAGCCAGCTGTTTGTATCAGAAAACCAGACCTAAACAGTAACAAGAAATGGGCCAGGAGTGGGACTCGAGTCAGTTAATAGGCAGATGGTGAATGCAAAGGAAAATGTACAATAGTTTGGGTTTATCTGTGTTTGCATCTGAGCAATTTGTGTGTTGGGCCTCCGGTTCTCAAAGGATGCTGCAAAGCTTTGATAAAAAGAGAAACCGTGGAAGAGCAGCTGCTTGCCTTACCTGAAGCTTCTGCATCGCTGGACAAAATGCCTTCAGCATTCCTGGGCTTTTCTCAGAAACTCTCTGTGGAATGGGAGGAGCAAACCAAGCTGGCGCACACTTTCCAGCTGCCACAGAAAAGCTGTAAGGGACAGAAGGGCCACATCCACCAAACTGGAATGGGAGAACCATGGTCCAGCTCTGGCCATTTGTTTGTCTCCCGACACTGAACTTGTTGTCCCCTCTCAACCCAGGACAAGAAAGGATAGGCAGAACCTCCCGTATGTGATTGGAAGAAATAAGCCTGCTCTGCTGTGGACATCTCTCTCTGGCTCTTTGCTCTGTTCCACATCCAGGTGTAGCAGGTTTCGCACAGTCCTTTAGCCAGCAGGACGAGCCAGGATGCTACCAAAGAATTTGGAAATGGTCCTTTGTGATTTAATGCTCACTTTGTTTTTTTCTTTTTACATTAAAGGCTGAGTCACTACTACTTAAAGAAAGGAAACTCAGTTATTCGTGTTTCCTTTCTGAAACACGATGGGTTAGTGCGTTACAACTGCAGTGTGTTGAACTGTGTTTCCATAATATCCTGTTCCCTGAATTCCTTAGGTGGGTGCCTGTGCACAAGTTTGTGTTTTCAAAGAAATACTTCTGCACCTTCAGAAAGAAAGTGGAAGAAGTGACCGTCCACTGTCCGCTGGAAGAAGCACCACCTTACATGTCCCGCCGTGGCTTCAGAGCTCCCAGCGTCATGCAGAGCCCATCAGCCCCAAGAGACGAGGACTGGGAAGAATTCCCACTGCTTTGGCATGAGCTGTCAGTCATTTGGGTACAGAAAACAAACTGGAGGCTTACTGGCATAAGCACTGGCAAAATACAGAGTTCAAACGTTCAAGTTTTCTTTAAAGTGTGGAATTCTGTGTTCCAGGCTCAGGCTCTGCTTAGTTGCATATGCAGAGCAGAACCAGGCTAAGGAGGAGCCGAGGAGCCAGGACAGCCCTGGCACTAGCATCATCTCCACAGGACCTGGAAACTGAAGACAGACTAACCACTGCCCCAAGACGTGGCGGTGGGGCTGCCCCAAGCTGAAGGACAACTTCTGCATCTGCTGTGAAAGTCCCCAGCCTGTATCACCAGCAGCCTCTCCGGGAGTGTTGGTCTGGGACTGTCACATCACCTGCTCATCTTCAACCACCCTCTCGTCAATTCCCCCTTTTGTGAGAGAGTTTCAACTCACTCCCTTATCCTGAATGCTGTGTTATTTCACCTTTTGTCATCAAACATCATTTTGTTTAACAACTCTTGGCTACATGGTGTTTACACTGAACTGCTGGGCAGTGGGAAGGAACAACCCAACCTTTCCCATAAACGTGTAACCCTTAGAGCCTGCTGTAACCCTGTGCTGAGCTGGTTTGCCAGGTGCAGGTTTGTTTGTTACCAGCTTGGGTGCTGACGGAGGGACCCCCGCTGCAGACCTGGAAGTCTCCCTGTTATAAGCAGAAACAAGTTTCCATGAAGAAAATCGGATCGTCTGGACCTACCAAACCTTTCTGCAGCTTTGTTGCACGTGGTGCCACTACCTGGGTGTAGTTGCTTCGATCTTTATTCCAGCTAAAGAGATGAAATTGCTGTCTTTTGTCTTTAAAGCTTTTTGCTCAGAAGTGTAAGCCGGAGAGGTTTCTGGTACCCTCTGCGCAGTGCCCATCCCCACCTCTGATGCGGGCTCCTTTTGGCCTGGAACAAATTACATCACCCTTGGCTTTTTGTGTCTATAAACAGAGATTGTGTTTAAGGCACCTGAGCATACAGGGCTGCTGTAAAAATTAATTGGGTAATGGTTTTCATGTGCTTTGAAGATGAAAAGCATTGCAGTACTTCAGGTGATGATAATTACTCTCGAGGGTTGGTTTTGCCTCTTGTACTGATGCTGCCGCGCGTGTGCTCGGTGCCTCTGGCTGCAGCAGCACCCAGTACCATGGGTGTCTCACCCGTCTGGCAGTAAAATGTGTTTTAGGTGATGTTATCTTCCCATATCTCATAGCCTGATGTTTTGGAACACTCACATGCGAAACTGCTCCCGTGCTTCATGCAGACCGTTTGCTTTTCCTTGCTGTGGACTGTGCCAAGGTGGGATATTGCTGTAGACCCCGAGCTCTGAGCTCGTCCCTGGAAGGACAGGACTTGAGGTGAGTGATGGTATGAACCTGTTAATGAGGGGTTGTTGTGCTCAAGTACCCTGAACTGCAAGGAGGTTAAAACTTTGGAGGTAGAACGTGAACATGAGCAGTGAAAACTCCTTGTGTAGGAACAGAGACCACAACAGACATCAAAGTGACCAGAAGAATTCAGCCCCAGACAAGCTCCTATCCTATTTAATGCTATGTGGATGAAGATAAGAAGTTCTGGGGTTGTTTAATTCGTTATGCCATTGTATTTACTCCATATTTACTAGGCAAAACTGCAGGTCATTATTTAATTACAGTACTTTTATCTAATGTTCTTCATTAAGGTGGAAACTAATGAAAAAAAGAAATTTTCCAGTTAAAGCAAGCCTTTCTGATGGCTTTCATTTTTTCCTAAAGGAAGTGCTAGCATCAAGTCCAGGTGGGATTTGAGTGTTTTCTGTATGAGACCTCTGAAGAAGCCTGGACCCATCGGTGCTGGGCCGCACCGCTCTCGGGGGACACCTGGTGGAAGCAGCCTCCTCCCCAAAACCTCCCCAAGAAACTTCCTCCCCGAAAGCCTTCTCTGCAAAACCTAACACCTCCTCCCTGAATCCTCCTCCCAAAGCTTTTTCCCCAAAGCCTCCTTCCCAAAACCTCCCCCCTGAACTTCCCCAAATCCTCCTCCCCAAAAACCTCCCCAAAACCTCCTCCACAAATCCTCCTCCCCAAAACCTCCCTCCCCAAACATTCCCAAAGCCTCCCCATGCCATCCCACGGGATTTCAGCTGCTCTGGGGCTGCAGCCCAGGGTGCCTGTGCCTGGAGAGGGCCCTGGGACCAGCACAGAGCCTTGAATCCGGGGTATTTCCAACCACGGCTGTAGGTGAGGGTGGGGGTGCAAAGGCCGTGACACCTACTCGTGCAAACCGTGCTTTCCACTTAATACCGTGCTTTGAGACGGTATTGAGATGGATGCAGCCTCCTGATCTCCATTTTTCCCAGTGAAAACGTTGAGTCCATATGGTCGCTACGGAGCTGTGTGTCAGCGTGGGCGTGCGTGCTGCTCGCGCATCTCCTGGGGCGCACAAACCCGTCTCGTTCGGGGATTTCCAAATACTGTTCCATCGAACTGGCGTGCTCCTCCATCGGGACTGAGCATCGCTCCTTGGGGGACGCGGGGGACTGCGCGGCTTCTCCCCCCACGTGCACGCAGCGTCTCTGCTGCGGGACTCGGGATGCTCAGGGACACGGGGTTTCATTTCCAGCCCAGCCTCTCCCGGCAGCTCGGAGGAGGCATTTAGAACAACGAGCACGTCCGATGGCGCGCGTGGTGCCGGGAGCAGGGGAATTAAGATCTCGGTGGTTTTGATCCCATCCCACTTCTCAGCAAAAGGCCGGTCACGGATTAAGGCGAAGGGCCTGTCTAGAGGGTGAGGACTTGGGAAACAGCACACACCGCCGAGGTAGGGGACCAGCACGTGCAGACCACGGGAATTCAGCGGTTGTGTTCAAGGCAGCGTTTGGAGAGATTTAATTGGATTTTGGGTGATGCAATAACATACCGGGGGCCTGGATGCAGGCAGGAACCTGCAGCACTGGGTTTACTGAGGCGCCCCCCCCAACCATGAATCCCCGGGGCCGTATTTCCAACCCTTTTCCTCCGCTCTCCGGGATGGTGGCGGGGATCACCCCCAGGATGGCACGGGACCGGCCCGGGGGTCCCGGCGCTGCGGCCGCGCCCGGGCTCCGCGGGGATGCGCGGCCGGGGGGCGGTGGGCAGCGCCGCTCCGCCCCGCTCCGCCCCGGGGGGGTGGGGGTGGTGATGGTGATGCAGCCCGGCCCCTCGCCCTACGCCGGGTGGGGAGTGCTGCGTCCCCCGCCGCAGCGGAGCGGGGCCGGTGAGTACCGGGGTCGGGGGTGGGTCGGGGCTTCTCCGAGCGCCGTCCGCTGCGGATGGAGGACGGGGACCGCGGGCGGGGGGCGGCTGCTGGGTCAGGGGGAAACGGCCCCCCCGGCGGTGTGTGGAACGGGAAGGGGAAGAAGAGGGGAGGAAGAGGAGGAGTTTTGCTGTACCTGGACGTGGGCGTCATTACTCTACAGTTCTTTATTTATGTGTTTATTGCGGTTTCGTGCCTGGGCGAGAAATGGTGAGGAACCGGCGTTTGAAGGGTTTGGGGTGAAAAAGTACAACAAGGGAGGAATGGAAATCCGAAGGGATTCACCCCCCCCACAGCGCCTGCGGTAGCGACCTGCGGGGTCCTCCCGGGGGGGGGAGCGGGGATGCTGCGGGAGCTGTGCGGGCGGCAGCCGGGTCCCCCTTCGTGCCGTTATCCCGGAGCTCAGTGAGGATGGGCTTGGAGGGAAGGGTCCTGCGGGGCCGGCCTCCGTGGGCAGCCCGAGGCGCGGCTGTTCCCGTGGGATTCCTTTGAGTGGGGGGAGATTCAGCCTATTTTAAAAATGCATAAATAAAGCATGTAGCTGAAATAATTTAAGACCGGTAAAAAGCCCATCAGTTAAGTGTCATTTAAGCTATTACCTTCTTGCAGCAAGATCAATAATCTTATTTTCTTATCTTTCTGCAGGTGTGCACTGATAAGTTGGGGTTTTTCCCACAAGCCACAGCTCAGTATGCTGAGGCTCACACCCCCCCCCTTATTTGGGGTTTTTAGCTTAAAACCCAAGTGATGTGCAGCACTAACATCACCCTCACAGTGGTCTTGAAGGGTCAGTTTATGTCTGGGGAAGCGAGAAGGGTTTTCCTAAGTATCATCTGGTCATTATTGCCCACCCCAAGCACTAGTATCTCCGATGTGGAATTAAAGGCCAAACCCAGTAGTTTTCTGTGAGGTTCCTTTGGTCGAGATGCCCACAAATGGTTGTGTTTCAGCCACTTCGGTCAGTACAAGATCACGGGGAGCCGGCTGAATTATTGGGGGCTTTCGCTGGTTAAGAGCATTTTAATTTTGCCCAGAGTTACCCAAATAAATATCTTGGCAGGGTTTTTTTCTGTTCAGCTTATGTGTTCATTTTCCTGGTCTGGAGTTTTCAGGAGGGTTTGGCTTTTTTCCCCCCCAGATAAAATTTTTTCACCATTCACCTGACAGTTCTTCCGTGTTCTTAGTTGTGTGTTACGCAGCGTACATGGAGGTGGCAGGTGTAATACCACAAAATGAATTAGCATTATTAAAACGACCTTCCCTCCAACCTAGGTGAGGTAAATTAAAGCATGGAAGCGTTCCAGTGAAGATGTGGTAATGTTACTGGGTTGTGTGTTTTTTTAGAACTGGGTAGAAAATAATTACAGAAGCTGTAACTGGCATTAGCGATTGATTAAATCAGCTTTGCCAGTTTTCGGGATTTCAGTAAAACAGGGGAGTGGGGCTGAGGGAAGGGGTTGCTGCCTTAATGCCGTCGTGTTGCACTCGGCAGGGACCTCGGTGCAGCTTCTCCCGTGGGTGCTGTTGAAATGTGCTGAAAGCAGGCAGTGGAGTTCTGAGCCCTTAGCAGGGCATGCCGTGAGCAGCAGGGAGAAACACGTTGGTTTTTTCAACCTGCAAGCTGTAGCTGCTGCTCTTGATTATTTTTAAAACACTCTGCTGTCAACTTGAAGCTTTTCTTGCTTGAAAACATCCAGAGTTGCTGCATGGGTTTTTCCTGTGAGAATTAGTTAGTAGCAGTGGTTGGTGGTTAAACCTTTCAGGAGTTTTATTTTAAATCAAAGGAATTTTTTTTTCCCCATTTGTGGAGCAGATTCAGTGGGCTTCCGTGAGAAGCTCTCCAGGCTCCAGCTAGGATCTCTTCCTAAGGCTTCGCTTTCAGCAACGTGCAGCCGTGTCCTGGTTGGTCCTTGTGCTGTGTGTGCCTGCTGTGGGTCACTGCCCCATGGAGGATCCCGCTCCCACCACAGGAAGCCGTGAGCCGTGGGTTCAGTTGCTTGCAGATGGCTTTTCCCTCTCCCTTCCCTCCCAGGCTCCGAGGAACGTGGGCTCTGAGCGAGCTCACTCATGTATTTGAAGTTCTTCAGGCTCGGTTCATCTCAGCGGTGCTGACATCTGAGCAACCTCATGTTGCACAGATGATGTCTGTGCTCCCGAAATAGATTTCCATGTTAAAATACAGCTGGGGAAGGAAGCTTGAGCCGTGGGTTGTGTGACAGATAACGGAGAAGCCGGGTCCTGCCGCAGAGCAGCTCTGGATGTGCGGTCACCAAAAACATCAGTCCGCTTTCTGTAAACCCTGGAATACGGATGCGTTCCTAAAATCTGCACTGTGTTTTGGCTGGAATGTTGGGAAACGGCTTGGGCGTTCCTGGAGGAGGGTCTCGTGGCCGGGGCAGTGGAAGGGGAGGTGGTGTGAAGGCTTGCGCTGGCTGTCACTGGCTCTGCTGAGCAGCTCACGGCTCTATTTCAGCTCACAGGCGAGGAAACGGAGGGAGATGACGATTGACCTGTGACTCCGAACCTTGAACAGCAAGAGGGTGGCAAAACCCGGGATACAAACCTGGTGGTTCCCCAACCTGCCGTCCTTCACCAGGTATGTCTCAGTGGAACGGGATGCTGCGTCCTGGGAGGGCATTTTCAATTTTTTAGGGTTTTCTTTTGTTTCAAAAGCTGACATTCAGCACCACTGGGGTGTGCAGCTGGCCTAATGGAAAGGTAAATTGGGAAAATAAGTCATATTGGATCTGCTCCAGAGTGGAAAGGGGTTACTCACGGTAAGTTGAACAGCTTGCCTGGGGTGAGATGGCTCTTGTTTTCGGATGCGTCGGTCTGGCTGGCTGCCCTGAGCCCCTGTGATGGACACTGGAATTGTGCTCCGAGATCAATACTTTGGTTTGTAATTTATATGTAGCAAAATGAAAATAAGCCCTGGTTAGCTCAAATCTTGTGAGCTCGTGTAGAGCTGATCCTGCCTTGGGGTGGGGGATTGCTCCGGTGGCATCCCGAGCCCTCTCCCAGCCAGTTTGCCTGGATTTCGCGTTGCAAATGAGTCCTACCCTTTTCGTCATGTATCTGGCGTATTTATTGGAAGGCATTCAAAAACATGAAAAACTGAAAATGAAGGATTTATATGTAAATATATGGGATACTGAATGCTGCAACGGCCTGGCTTCTGCTTTTTAGATTATTTTGTCGTTTAATGTAGATTTGGGTTTTGTTGCGTTGTTTAATTTTATTTCTCTTTCCTTAAACAAACCAGTCTGGAAAAATGGCACCAGCTACTCCAAGAGAAGCAGGGGTATGGAGACAAACCAGAGCTCTCCTGTTCAAGAACTGTCTCATTAAGTGTAGGACTAAAAAAAGCAGCGTTCAGGTAAGCGGGGTGTTTGTTTGCTGCTGTCTTCGTGTCGGCGGTTATTCTGCATTTAATTGGCTCCGGAATCGGGGGCAATGCTCGCTTTGATTGTAATGTTTCTGAAGCCTCAAGGTCTGCGCTGAGTTTTGGGTTGAAATAGGCTTTTTCAGTAGGTATTTTGTGATCCTTTGGTTGAAGATGTATCCTGACGTGTAAGACGTTATCCAGAAAATATCCTTGAGTTAATAGTGCAGTCTTAGTGCACTTTTAAAAGCATTTGCACCTGTAATGGAGCAGTTTGCGCCCATAATTTAGCAGGATTAGACCTCTCCAAGAGATTTTTATCTTTTCTAACAGTTTAGCCCTGTGCATAGGTGATGTTTATGATACTTAAAGATGAACTTTGCGGTGAAGAAGAGACAGTACAGTGCGTGGGTAGACTTGGTTCATGGTCTGTGTTTTGCTGCTTTCCAAATAGCATAAGTTTGCTGATAATTAAAGCATGTAGAATTAACCCTTTGTACCTTAAAATGACTTTTTAGGTTACCATTACATGTGATTAAAAGCCCGTTTCAGGGCCAGAGAAGGATTTGGCATTAAAATGACCATTGTATCAAAAAACGTGCAGGGAACATGGGGGTCAGATAATTAAAACTCACAGTCCCTCCTTTAAGCTTTGTGTAACTGAGATAAACCTTCGGGAAGTCTCATTTCTACGTCTGCTCTGTGACGTTTTCACGTTTCTTTCTTTGCCCAGGAGGTCCTTTTCCCACTCTTTTTCTTGTTTTGGCTGATTCTGATGAGCATGATGCACCCGCACAGGAAGTACGGCGAGGTCGCCAACACCAACCTCGGCGTGCTGGACACCTCCATGCTGGTGAACTTTGTCGTCGGGTACACGCCGCCAACCCAGGCGGCACGGGAAATCATGAAGAAAGTGGCTTTCGATAACTTCGAAGACGGTATTCGGAACCCGAGCGTTGTGTTTTTCCGAGCGTATCCCACGCCGTGGCTTGTGTTTGGGGAGGGAGCTCGCTGCTGTTGCTGATGACATTAAAAAGAGCCTTCCTTTTCTTTTCCATCGTGGATAGGGAACGGACTTCGGAGGCGGTTTTGTGCTTGGTTGGCAAATGTTCTGGCACTGCCATCTCACAGTGGTTCCCATTCTCCTGTTGCAGCCAAGCGGTCCGTGGCTGCGGGAAAGGTTTTCGGAGCACCCAAGGGCGAAGTGCGAAGAGCCCCTGGACCGCTCTAGGACTAATTTGTCCTGTGACATCCTGGGGCAAATCAGCAGATGATAGTGTCCTGCAGATATGTCTGGTTGCATTTTCTATCCTGTTGTTACTATAAAAACACTCCAAATTTTTCTTTTTTTTAATGACGATTCCCATTAACACTACGTCGCCTTTTGAAAGCCGTTTTTCTTTTCTATTTTATTTTCTAACGTGCTTTGCCTGCACAGCTGACATATCTAGTGGGAACTTACCTCTCCAAAACCACTATGATGTATTTTTAGTTTGGTATCTTTGATTCTCTTCCTTGTGGCATTCATGCTTCAAAGGCACCTCGGAGAAACAGCCCAGCCCGACACCTGCGTTTTCCTCACCGGTGCCCTCGGCTGCTTTGCGCAAAGGGTTCCACTTTCTGCCTTCGCAGCCCTTCTTCCTCCTGTCCTCTGCTGGAGTCAGTGGCAAAACACCATGTCTTCATATATTTAGCCCTCTGCCCTGATTTAATCTGCCTTTCTTGAAAAGCACTGGTGCTGGAGAATAAACTCTCGGGTTTTTCAGTCCTAGGGCAGAGGATTGGGGCACAGAAGCTCTTGGAGCAGCAAAAAATGAGGGGAAAAAGGGGAAAGACTCTGAGGTAAATTTGAATAACCCACCCTGCTACTGAGTGACACTCCTGTGGGTTTCTGTTCAGGAAAATACTTCCTTTACTAGGACAAAAATACAACCCTATATATATCCAAAACCAGATAAATCATTAATTATTAGCACGACACTTCTTTAAAACAGCGTTGCACAGTTTTTCTTCCTGCTGTGCTGGTACCTAAATCAACATGATAATTTCTTCTCCCTTGCAGGCATCATCACAGAGGAGTATTTAAGTGAAGAGGAGCTGCAGGAGGCCAGTGCTTTTAAACCCTCAAACTTTGTGGGTGTAGTGTTCAAGGATGCCATGTCCTACCAGCTGAGGTTTCCCGACTCAGTTGCTATGTCTTCCATCTATATGGAATCGAGAGGTAAATGTACACGCTCTTATACGTATCTGTAAGGGGATAAACGGAAAAATCATTCACTCTTTTTCCTTTTTTGGCCTGATGTTGCATGTATTGGGGTTTTGGAATTTTTTCCACCATTTAGGAGGGATTGCCTCAAGCTGCACCATCTTTCCCTTAGGGCTAGGACGGCTGTAGCTGCGGCTTTTTGGATGTTAAAATACCTTGTTTTATTCTGCAGCCAGTTGCTCCAACCTGCGGAAAGGGTGCGAATCGGTCACGTACTGGAGCTCGGGATTTACGGCTCTGCAAGCCTGCATCGATGCTGCGATTATACAGGTAGCTCTGGAAACACAAGGCAGGAAAACCAAGGAGGTTCAAATCCGCAGATGCCTTGGCTCTGACTGTTCTAGTGATGTTGTCTGTTAACTGTGTAAAATGCCGTATCAAAAATTAGCACGGATCCGAATATTTCAAGTGTGTTTTGCCATACAAAGTGTTTGTGACCGGTTGAATAACACGGACGTTTGTCCTCGCTCGTGTCCAAATGAGCCTGAACCGCACATCACAGCAGTCGTCCAAACACGAAGGCTTGGCAGGGCTCCCCCCAAAATGCTATTTACGATGCTGTACCAAGAGGGGCTGCAGAATTTGCCTTGCCATTTTATTGTCAGTATTTATCAGCAATGTCCTTTTCCCTGTTTCTCCCCCTTCATGCTGCTCACAGTGAGAGCAATTCTGATCTTTTTAGGTGACAGGAATCGTAAAATTGTTCATTTTCTCCCCAGATTTTCTAATTTCTGTGCTTTTGGACTGGGATTTGGGGACAGTGAGGTTCTGGGGTCTCCGGATCTCTCCCTGACAGTGGGGATGGAGACTGGGCTGAGCTGAGATGGGGCTGTAAAATCAGGAATGTTGCAAAAATAACTCTTCCTTCTTTTCCTTTCAGCTGAAGACTAATCAGTCGGTTTGGGAACAACTTGAACTGACGAGAGCCGTGGTCATGGGAGAGGCTGCCGTGGTGGAAATAGACAATTTTCCTCGTGCAATCATTTTGATTTACCTCGTGATTGCTTTCTCACCGTTTGGATATTACTTGGCAATTCATATTGTGGCTGAAAAAGAGAGGAAGTTGAAGGAATTCTTAAAAATATTGGGACTTCATGACACCGCTTTTTGGTATGTGCTTGGTATAACCCCTTCTTTATAAAAGAAATCTAAAATATATAAAGGAATATAAACAAATAACGCTTTATAGGAAAGCTCTTTTATCCCATCTTCCAGTTTTCTAAGTGTTTTGGGTCCAATTAAGTGAAGCAGCCTAAAAGTGAGATTCTCTGTAAGGCCTGACATAGGGTATTGTGGAAATAGGAATATCTTCATAAGTACATACCAGTGTAATGCTGTGCCTTTATGCATGTAAAGTCACCAGACCTAGAGGGATTAAATGTGATGATGCGTGAGGTTTTTATGTGGTTGGTTTGTATTGGTTTTAAATATTTTTTGGCTGAGTACCTCCTTTTCTGGAGGCTCAACAGGTAACCTGCAGTCTCCCTTCAGAGTTTGTCAGCATCGTTTCCGTGACACACAATTAACTGATTCTCACTGTAACTTTAACGTCACAGAGCAGTCTAAGCAACAGGTTTTAATTTGTTGCCTTACCATGATGAAAAATGTCCTACGCAATATAATATTTGGGTTTTTTTTCCCAACGGAGAGGATGTACTAATTTGAAATCATTGATAGTTGCAGGGATAAAAGCAGGTTTAGCTTTGCTCTTTGCCGCGGTGGTCGGCAGCATTTTAGCATCTTTCCCTGCTGCACCCCAACACCTAGCTGGGGTTGTCTGGGTTATGGTTTTTTTTCTGGTTGTTTTTGGTTTATCTCTGCACCCAAGCTCTTTTCCAACAGTCAGTTCTGTTGTCCTTGGTGACAAGCCTTGCTTAGTTGAGTCCTTCACCCGCAGCGCTGGTCCGCTGGCCCCGCTCGCCCCTCGCACATCCGTATCGAGCATCTCTGCTCCGGAGAAAAGCATTTTACTTTTCCCAGCGGGAAATGGGAGCGATCTGCAAAGGCACGCTGGGAATGCAGCTCTGACTGGCTGCTGAATGTAACTCAGAAACTTGTTTGTGAGGAAAATGTGTCGGTTTTTACTACCTGTACACAAACAGCCCTTGTTTCCCGAGGTCAGAATTGCTCACAGACTTGCAGCTCTGTTTTTAAAAAGAAAAGGATTTTATTACCCTGCCCAGCTACTGGAATGACGAGTGTATTAAATTTTAAATAGTGTTTCTTTAATTATTGAAACCTACTACTCAGTTACTCTCTTTTGGTTATACCAGGGAATTAATTATGCAAGTTGGAAAAAAAAAAATCATGAATCATCTAATTGTTTATCTTCTTGATGCCGTGGGTATTGATGTGTGTGCTCTAATGCTTAGAACAATTACAGGGATGTTTACAAGGGCTCTTTTCATTGGGGGGCTCTTGTTTTGTTGCAGGCCTGTCCTTTGGTGCAGCTGTCTGGAATATTAAAGAATGGTAGTTTTAGTTATTTTTGTGCTTAAATAAATCAGGTTGGGGATTCATTGACTGGTTTCTGTTCTTCTTTTTCCCCTTTTGCTCCTAGGCTTTCATGGGTGCTGCTCTACATGAGCCTGATCTTTGTCATGTCTATTCTTATGGCAGTGATTGCAACGGCCTCTTCCCTCTTTCCCCAGAGCAGTGCCTTTGTGATATTTCTCCTTTTTTTCCTGTATGGAATCTCTTCAGTAAGTATTCCTGGTCAATACAGCCATCCCATCCCTGTTTCATTTTTCCCCTTCCCACCTGATCTTGGTCTCTCTACTAAAGCATTTGAAATAAATGTAGGAGCAGAGGGTGGTGCGTGTCTTGCCCACCTCCATCCCCTTCCCTGGGTCTGCTCTGGTTTGGGATGTTGTACAGCTCTCAGCTGTCACTGCGGGAAATGTCTTTCCATACTGAAGTATCTGAGTTTGGAATCATAGAATCACGGACTGGTTTAGGTTGGAAGGGGCCTTAAAGCCCCCCCAGTGCCACCCCCTGCCATGGGCAGGGACACCTTCCACTAGACCAGGTTGCTCCAAGCCCCATCCAGCCTGGCCTTGAAGACAATCATCTGTCTTTGAACTGAAACACTGTTTTGATGTCCAAACCTGTGCCCTCTTCTGAACATTTGCTGTTACTATATAGTGTAATGTTAAAACCTTAATTAAGGGCCAGAGAATTAATTTATACAGCACATTCCTTGTCTGAGTTCATAAGCAACCAATGCAGGGATAGTTATTTGCTTGCTGTCTGTCCTTTAGACAAGGTGTAGTGAGCAGGGGGTATGTGCACGCTCAGTCCTACGGCTCCTTATTTTCCATTTACAATTTTTTTCTGTGCTCTGTGACCTGGCATCTTTGGGAAACTGTCCCTCCGATGCTGTGTTTGGAAGGGAGGTGTGGGACATGGGTGAACGCTGTGGTGGCTATACCAGGAAAATTACTTCATTATCAGAGGAAAAAGTAAAGCTACGGTCTTCCTACTTCCATTTTTCAATACACTGTATTCTCATTTTTTTAATATGGCACCTTCTTACTTCTTTTTCATCTGTTCTTAGGTCTTCTTTGCACTTATGCTGACACCTCTGTTTAAAAAGTCAAAACATGTGGGTATAGTGGAGTTCTTGGCGACGCTGGTGTTTGGCTTTGTGGGCCTTAATATTGTCCTGCTGGAAGATTTCCCCAAGTCTTTTGTGTGGTTTCTCAGCCCCTTGTGTCAGTGCAGCTTCTTGATCGGGGTCGCGCAGGTAAATAACCTCCCATTGTAACCTCGTCTCGCATCCTTTTGATGTTGATGTAGATCTTCTGAAATATTTATGGGTCTTTTAATAAACGGATGATGGTGGGGAAAAATGCCTGGTTTATAACATCCCCTGGCAATTTAATTACAGGTAAGTAATCAAGTAAAATACAGTGTACATCAAGCAATTGTTATTGTGTTCACTGCTGTGATCTCATCACTTTTTCGTTATTTTTAATTTGCTTGCTGAGTTTTGCACCGTGCCATCGTGTCTTTCCAGGCTGGTACAGTGCCGGTGTGTAACATCTCCCTCTGTCTGTGTTTGTTGGCAGGTCATGCATCTCGAAGATTACGAAGATGGTGCAACATTCTCAAATCTAAATGACGGTCCTTACCCACTCTTTATCTCTCTTATTTTATTGGTGCTGGATAGCATATTTTATCTGCTTGTAGCGGTCTACCTTGATCAGGTTATCCCAGGTACGTTCAGGGGAAAAATTGAAGTGTGCTAGCATCACCAAGTTCTGAGTCCCCCAGGTTTTGATGGCTAGTGACATTTCTGACTTAATTTTGGCTGTGGGGAAAGAATCATAAAATCATGGAATGGTTTGGGTGGGAAGGGACCTTAAAGGGAAGGGACCCACCCAGTGCCACCCCCTGCCATGGGCAGGGACACCCTCCACTAGACCAGGTTCCTCCAAGCCTCACCCAGCCTGGCCTTGAAAAGGAGATGCTGCTGTTCACAAATATATTTTACACTGTGACTCAGAATACTTCTAGCTGAAATAATTTGTCTGCTAATAAATATGCTGTTTATTTTCCATAAAAACTCTGAGATGTGAGCAGGGGTGTTAGCATGTTCAGGGCTGATGGCGTTTATGTATGCCAGCTAAACTTTGTTTCCCTCTTTCTAGAGGAAAAGCTTCCTTGCTGGCTTAACGAGTGCCTCAGCCTTTGCAATTTGCTTTCGCAGGGTTCAAAATCAAAGACTACCCTGCCTGGTCCAGCCCTTTCCCTGTGATGGCTGTAGTTTAACGTGGAACACGGAATAGAGTTGTTAATCTTGCGACTAATGCCCGGTTAAGCCCTTCGGCTCCCTTTGCCTCTGATCTCCCTGGCTCTATGTTGCCTGTGTTTAAGTCACAGCTCGTGCAGCACTGGGGATTTCAGCTGCATAGGAAGAGATTTGCACATACATTTAAATACTTAGGAAAGCTGGAACCTGCTAGCAGTGTTGATGGGAACCCTGGCTTAAATGCGGATAATGTAAACCCTCCAGGATGGGGTGCGGGCTGGCTTCTAAACCTGTAGCAGGATAGGTCGTGGCTTTTGTAGCTAAAACCCCAAAACTGAGGAATATGTGTAGCTCCTCTTAAGAAACTGGCTTTTTCCCTTTATTATCCAGGGGAGTTTGGACTACGCCGCACGCCGTTTTTCTTTATGAAGTCCTCGTTTTGGTCAAAGCACAGAAAAAATTACAAGGAGTTGTACGAGAGCAGCATCAACGGCAGCTTGAGTTTCAGTGAGATAGTGGAACCTGTGCCTTCCGAATTTCAGGGGAAAGAAGCCATCAGGTATGATTCCTGCCCTGCCCCAAGTGCAGATCACCTGCATCCCTGACTTCCTGGTGTGCAACTTGAAAATCACTCCTAGTTCTCCAGTCGTTGGATTCAAATAGCATATGGTATGCATCGCAGAGAGTCCTACACACACACAGGACGGCTAGTTTCCATTTTCAGTGAAGCCCCATGCTCTCTAAGGATAAATCACTGGGCTTAAAGAGAGGGTTTGTTTGTGGGTTGTGTTCCTGCAGTTGGAGTCCTCTCAAAACTGGCCGGTTTTCCATTCCCTCAGTTCCACTGAGGCCACGAGAGGCATAAGCGGTTGCAGATGTCGAAACGCCTGCTCTTCTGGGAGGGCTTCGTTTCTGGTAACGTGCATTTGAGGAGAAAAAGCTGAATTCTAGGTTTGTGTGAAGGCTGTTGTGTTCTCCGTAGACCAGAGGACTTGGTGTGGTTTTACCCAGCTGCTGTATCTGGGGGTAAACCAAAACAAACAGATGGCCATGGTCTCATCTTTTGTGTTGCATTTGTGTCACCTCTTGTCTTGCATCTGGACTGTCCTGTATTTGTAGTGTGTCTCAGATACTATTTTCAGTATCTTCCTTTTAGCCCTTGTTTCCATCATTTTCCAGTGGCACAGCTCGATGTGGTTTGAGGAACTCTGCATCTTCACTCCTCCTGGTTGGCTCTGCTGAACTCAAATATTTGAGCTTTGGGACCAGAATGAGCCTTGTGTTGTCTGCGCTATCCATGTCTCTTTGTGCATCTGCGATATATTGAAGGGTCCAGTTTTAACCCTGATGCTCACATGGGAATGCTGTGGCCGTTTTTGCGTTATTCATCCACCCTGGACTCTTCCCACAGCATCCCTCCACCAGCTCTCCGTCATTTTCACGCTATCATCTTGTCATCTTTACATGTTGAGGTTTTGTTTTCTTTCATACCCGGTTCTCCTCCCCGCTATTCACACTTGTAATCTGCTACCCATCCCCATTTTCAGGGTAGCCAGGCTTCCAAAACCCACCCTTCACGTGGTGCCTTCAGATGAACTGCTTGGCTCTTTCATTTTGAAAAACAGTGAGGCTGGAAGGAAGGTTTTTACCTTTCTTGAAGATGAAGATACCTGCCTTCATGTACCTTACTTTGATGAAGGGCTGTCATTAATCACATTTTTCAAGTCTGGTGTACTAATACCTGTTTTGCATATCCTGTTGGTTTCTGTTGTATTGTGAATTTACTGGGGAGTAGCCATGCCCTTTTCTAGCCTGGAAAACTTCTAGTGCATAGTTCTACCATGTGAAAGAAACACAGATTTGAAATAATTCAGTCTGTCATCATAGGAAATACCTTGGAAGGTGACGAGGAAAAGCTTTCTAACAACAGGGTGGAGACGGACTGCTCAGTTCTGCGACAAGATGCCCTGTCTCCTGACTTGCCTTAGGGGTCTTTAGCGTGTCTACTGCCGCTTTAGTACGGTTGTCTTGTGACTGTTGCTGAGTGTTGATCATTCAAAATGACATACAGAGGTCCTAAAATAGTTTATAAAATGACATGTCTTCTTTCAGAATCAGCTGTGTTCAGAAAACATTCAGGAAAAAGGGGGAAACTGTGGAGGCTCTCAGAAGTAAGAACATTTTAGCTTTTTAGCCGCTTATCAGATAGAGGAGCAATAGCTGAATTGTTGAGTGCTCTTTTGTGTTTCAGTTTGGGCTTTTTGGTTTCTTTTAGTGGGGTGGGACCTTGGAGCGTGTATGCCAGATGTGCCTGTGTGTGCCTTCCTTTAAAACCTTGTTTAAAATGGTACCCCTCCCATCACTAAAGAAAGCCTGCTGACATCCTCCCCGTTATTGCTCCTCCGCGCGCGTCGTTAGTGATATCATCTTCCCTGCCCCATCTCCCTGATCTTTAAACCTCGTTTCCCCGTGTGGGTTTTAAACGTGGCCACCCCGCAGACAGTGCAGGGACTGTCCCAGCCCCAGCATCCCGTCCTGTGCCGGGGCACGGAGGTAAAGCATCCCTTCGAGCACAGCGTAAATGCATACCCCATATGTCAGTATTTGAATTTACCTCCGCGGCAGGAGCCGGCTCCGGGTGTGGCAGGCACGTCGCTAACCTCTCCTCTTTCTCTTGCGCCCGCTCGGCGACCAGATTTATCCTTCGACATCTATGAAGGTCAGATCACGGCTCTGCTCGGGCACAGCGGGACGGGGAAGACGACGCTGATGAACATCCTTTGCGGGCTGTGTCCACCCACGGACGGTGAGCTGCTCCGGCGTTAGGAGGTTTTGAGTACCCGGCTTTGGCAAACCAAAGCTCTTCATCGTTGTGGTCGTTTTAGGATGCACCAGATTTTTCTGTGGATGATGTATGAACGAGTCCATGCTGTATTCGTGTCCACGTTATCCTGCTTTCTGGCTGCAAAATGCTCTCAGTTGATTGCTCCTGGCTTTTTTTATTTTAGGGTTTGTCTCTGTCTACGGGCACAAAGTCTCCGAAATCGATGAAATGCTTGAAGTGCGACAGATAGCAGGCGTGTGCCCCCAGTCTGACATACACTTCGATATACTAACTGTGGAGGAGAATCTCTCCATCTTTGCTGCAATTAAAGGAATCCCGCAGAATGATTTGATACAAGAGGTAAGCCACTGGGCACAGATACTCTCTGACATGTTCATTTTAACCAGTGAGGCAAAACAGCCTTATATTGTACAGGCATTTCCTTAAGTTTGCAGGGGAATGTTACTTTACAGTATAACAGACAAGGAGGTGGAGTACGACAGATGTTTTTACGTAGATAAGCTGTTAAATTTTCCTAGGAAACTAGAATGCTCGTGAAATGTCTTAAAATCCTGCAGTTGTGTTGGAGCACAGACACCTTTTAACTGCTCCGGGTCTGCTGGAGCTGTGGGCGCGCAGGTTCGTTCGCAGCGTGCGCAGTTCGGATGCAGAATACGCTGTGAATTACGACCAGTTCATTTGAATGTTAATTGTTAATGATCTGGTTAAAGCAAACAAAAACTATGCATTTTTTAACCATAAATGCGTTTCTGATGTTTTAAAGGTGCAGAAAGTGTTGTTGGATTTGGATATGCAGCCGATCAGAGACAACCAAGCCAAAAAGTTAAGTGGGGGGCAGAAGAGGCGGCTGTCGGTGGGAGTCGCTGTCCTCGGGAACCCGAAGGTGAGTGTGATGCAGACGTTCCCAGTTCGGTGTCGCTAACACACCTCAGGGTTGACGTCTCTTGTCAAAACTGACTAATGCATACAGTAACGCGTAAGATGCAGAAATTGCTGCTGTGAGCAGCTGTCACTTCTTTTCACCCCTCGTTTGTGGTTTGAACAATAAAAATCACTTCAGTAGCTCAACTTCTGTGCTTGAGGATGTTAATGGTTTAGGCGACGGTGGTAGCTCTGGATTTGATCTCTTTGTGAGATAAATAGCGTGACAAGTTTCGTGTTGGTTCTGGCAGGTAACATTTAGCCCCCAACAGTGACACTGTCGGAGACTTTCCTTGCAAAGCCATCCAGGCCCTTGGAGCAGGGACGGAGCCAGAGAGCTCTTTTGTGTTACAGATCTATTAATTCTGGCCTGTAAGAATGGGGGCTGCTTTTAGATCTGTATTTAAAAGTGATGCGTGTGACAGTTCAGTGGGATTTGAAAAGTGTGTGTGTATATTTAACCATCCCTTCACAGGAGCGGGTCTGTAGCTAGACGTAATTGTATTAGAAACAGAAGAAAGCAGACTGTGGCATTAATTTCCTGTATGATTTTTCCATTTGTCACAACAGGAGATGAATGTATTCAGAGCGTAGTGAAGACGGCTGCCTTGCTTGCTGTATGTTTTAGGGCACTGACTAGCCGGATGCAAACGAAAAGCCCAGTCTCTGTTACCTGGGGGGCATTTCCCCAGGTTGGTACCTTGCACGTGGGTTCAGGTTTGCAAACGCTTCTTGTTTTCCCACGAAGGTTTTACTGCTGGATGAGCCGACCGCGGGTATGGATCCGTGTTCGCGGCACATCGTCTGGAACCTCCTGAAAAACAGAAAAGCGAATCGCGTGACCGTTTTCAGCACCCACTTCATGGACGAGGCAGATATCCTCGCCGGTGAGTCCTGCCGCAACCCCCTGCGTACCGCCCAGGGTGCCCGGTCCATAAGTGACGGTCACGTTATAGAGCAAATGTGATGCTTCCCGGTGTGTGGTATATGCCTTTATTTGAAATATGTAGTTGTTTTTTGGAGTAAATTGACAATCCTCTGATTTTCATTGGTTGGTTTGTTTCTAGATCGTAAAGCTGTGATTTCTCAAGGGATGCTGAAATGCCTTGGATCGTCTCTCTTTCTCAAAAGCAAATGGGGGATTGGCTACCGCTTGAGGTATTCTTTGTGTTACCTGTTACGTGCCATCGCGTACAATTTCTTGTTTTCTGTTGAAAACTGTAAGACAGCAACCCCTGTCCCCAAAAAAGATCCTTTTGTCATCCTCATTTTTATCATCCTCATCCGAAGTGTTTGGGGCTCTGCAGGCTGATAGTTCTGATGCCGATGCAAGGCGAAAGGCAAGCTTTAAAAACCCAGTTTCCTGTGCATTTTTCCTAGTATGCACATCGATGCCTATTGCAACACGGAAGCTACGACCTCGCTGATAAGACAGCACATCCCTGCAGCCAGCCTGATCCAGGAGAACGACGAGCAGCTCGTGTACACCTTGCCGCTCAAGGACATGGACAAGTTTGCAGGTATTGATGTTTCCGTTGTGCTGCAGGGTTGAACGGCTGCAGAGGAGAAATCCATCAAGCCTGGCTGTAGCCTGCAATTCTTGTTAAACTGTCATTTCTGCATTTATGTGGTTTTATACGTATTTATTATTTGGCTGATGCTCAGTCAGTGAGCTCTTTCTCAGGCAAGCGAGGGCCTTGTCGTCTCCTCCAAAGGGGTTGTGGTGTGTTAAGAGGGATGTGGGTACACCACAGCAAGCGCTGGGGAGGTGCCTGCAGCAGAAGGGTGATGAGACCCTTTTGCCCAGGAATCCCCTTGTCCTGCAGAAGCATCTTCCTGCAGAGCGTTGGGAGGAGCAGCGCTGGCCTCCAGCAGGAACCCAGAAAGCCCCAGGTCCTACAATAACCAGTCCTTTGTGCTGTGAGCCATTAAGAGCATCCTGTCCATGCCTTAAAATACACTGGTGAGAGGGAGCGTGGAGCAGATGTGTTGGGTTCGCTAGGTGGCAGCAGTTATCTGGTCAGTCCTACACGGGGCTCCTTGTTCATTGCCCAGGACAAAATGGAAGAAGTGGCGTGTCCTTGGTGCTGCGTGGGAAGCTAAGGGTGGATCGATACTGATGTGAATGTGGCTCATATTTCATAAATGCTTTTTTCCCCGTTACATTTAATCCATTAATAATTTATTAGCTTTACCTTCAGCAGCCACTGCCTGTACTTTTGAAAAACAGGCATCTTCATGCAAGGTTGAATCAATTCCCCCAAACTATTTTGAGGAGGAGCTAAGGTTAGGGATATGCCTTAGCTACTGAGGCAGAAGAAATCGCGGAGATCTGATGAGCATTGTCAAGTATCCAACCACTCTTCCCATTTTGTGCATTGGTGTTTCCCTTCAGTGTGACCTTAGCTCTGAAACTCCTCATTTTGTCAAGTCCTTCACTTCATGGGACTGGAATAAGTCCAGTAGTGGTTTTTATCCCAAGGTGCTAATAAGTGCTCTCCCTCTGAACATCACTTTGGTCTTTAAGCTAGGCATGCTGCCCAGGATCTCCTGCCCAGAGAAGCTGGCTTTACAGATCCGGGTATTCATATATATAAAAAAACTACTCAGTGGTTTTATGGGAAAAATCTGTGTCTGGGTAGGGATCTGGGTAGGATGAGCTGTCCTGCAGTCCCTGCGTGCGATGATCCCAGGAGAGGGGCTTGCAGTCAGATGGGAGGCAGCTTTGAGCCCAGGAGCTTCAGTATACTGAGGTAGTATTCCTAAACACTACAACTTCAGGAAAACATCCCGCATTTCCCATATCTGACCGCAGAGGTTGAGGTTTTATGCTGAAAGGAGCTTATCCCAACCTTGGTTCTCAAGCCATGAGCTGTGTCTTCATAATTAAGCCACCGCATTGACACGTTACCTGCTGTTTAGAGTACCGTGCAGAAGGCTTGGGGGTGCCTCTGACGGGCTTGAAGATCTCTCAGGAAGATGGTGTAACCTCGTTTTGGAGCAACCAATATGTTTCACTTCTGTCTCTAGGCTTGTTCTCTGACCTTGATACTCATTCCCATTTGGGTGTTATCACCTACGGCGTTTCCATGACGACGCTGGAGGATGTCTATCTGAAGCTGGAAGTCGAGGCAGAGATTGATCAAGCAGGTAGGATGGACCGTGGCTGTTTTCCTGGTTTCACTCATATTTGATTTAGTCTTAATCAGCAGAGAATTGTCCATGCCACAGCACTGCTAGAAGGAGTTTTGCTGTGGAGGGAAGAATAAAAGACGGTCTTGCGCCGGGCGCTGCATCCAGCAGCACGGGGTGCCTTCTGTCTCGCGTCATTCCAGGCTTTTGTAATATTTAACCTGAAAAGCACAAAAGCAGCAAGTTGGGTGGGGAGAGATTCTGGAAGGATCTGGGGGAAAAGCATTTCACTGGCCGTCTCTGGAGTAATTAATTTTTCATCCAGTGTGCTTCAATCTAACTACTTTGCTTTGCAGTGGCCGTTTTCATGGCTAGCCTTTAAAAATGTGCATAATTTTCCTAATGGAGCTTACATTTAAGAGATTGTAGATGCAGAGTATAAAATTGATTTCCAACCTTCTGCGAGAACAGTAATATTAGTAGCCTGCATTTAAGGCTGAAATAGCTGAACTTGTCTTCCCCGCTACCTTAAAAGTAATTTTCAGCTCAGATGAAAAGTCAGGACTGCTTAATATTGCTCCACAATTAATCAATTCTTCTTTTTTATGTCAACTTGGATGGTTTAAGCTACCTTAATCTTTTTAGAGCTTTCTTTGTGATACAGACTAGTGAACTATCCTACTCTGCAAAGTTTTAAAGAGAGTTTAACAGCCGAATATGCTGATACTGAATAATACAAGTGCATGCATAGGCCAGTGGTATGAAATTGGGGTGAGCTGCACCTTTTGAGCTGCAGAAATTTGTATCATCTGCCTTGAGTGTTTGCTGTGCATGTGATTCAGAGTGTTGGGGTAGATTGGTTTCATCAAGCTTGGAGTTAAGTTGAGGAACTGGGATGAGGTGAGATGGCTTCTGCAATAGCAAGGGCAAGGAACCGATGGCCGGCCAGCTTTCTCCAGCCCTACCACTTCAGACTACATAGCTCTGTCAGAGCATCAGATTTGTAGAGTTTTATTCTCTTCTTTTTCAGATTATAGCGTGTTCAGTTCCCAGCAAGTGCAGGATGAAGTGGATACAAAATCCCTCGACGATATGGAGCAGAGCCTCCTGGTGCTCTCGGAGACGAAGACGCCAGCAATGAGCAATACAGCCCTCTGGAAGAAGCAGGTTTCCACCATAGCAAAAGTTCATTTCCTTAGTCTCAAGCGGGAAAATAAATGCGTAAGAGTTATGTAAGTATTGGGCCTTTCTCATTTGTGTACAAAATTCTCAAAACCTGTTTGGGTGATGCCAGAGAAAGGGCAAGATGCAATTGATTTTTTCCCATAGTTACACTTAGGAAATGATAACTATGAAGCTAGCCATTACTGTAAAATACATGCTGCTTTTGGGGTGAGGGAGATGTTTTGGTAGCATGCACATAAACCAGGTTGGCTTTCTCAGAGTTTTAATCAAACTGAAACTTTTATTTCTTTCAGGTTGTTGCTTTTTCTGATTTTTCTTGTAGTTCAGATTTTATTGTTTTTCATACACCACATCATCAAAAATTCTGTAGCTGCTATCAAACTTTCCCCAGATTTGTACTTGCTGAAGCCCGGAGAGGACTATCACAAGTACAGGAGTCGTCTCCTGCTGCAGAACTCCACAGGTAGGAGAGCAGGGATGCGCTGTGGGGTGGCTCCTGCCTCCACCTCTCTCTCCATCGTAGCATTTCACATGGCGGGGGAAGATGGTGTGTGCTACTTTTAGTGTTGGGGACAAACATTTGCCTTGAAATTAACCCCAGTAAAGAGTTTGCAAGTACCCAGAGATGGTAGAGAGTGAGGATCCTTTGTGCCGTAGGGTTTGGTTCAGAGATCCTCCTCCCGTGTCTGATCGTGATGTCTGGAGACAGAAAAGATGATCCCCGTGAAGGAGTTGGGTAGGGAGACATTTAGATACATCAGTGTTAAAATCCTGCTACAAAGCATTTTGGAAAAGTCCTTTTTTGATTGAATTTAGAATGTTTTCAAAGTGGGTAACAGTGATCCGGGCAATAGAAACGAACGTCTGTTGGAGCCGTTGGGAATATGTGCATAATACAGCTTCATTTCTCCAGGCACTATCAGAGTGCTGCTGGTTTCCTGCTCTCTTAGCTAATTCTCTGTTAACTGAAACTTGGAGTATCCTGATAATGCTTGTTGGCAGCTCCACTTCCTCGCTGCTGCGTTTGACTTGCACAAATCCGTTGGACAACGTAACCAAAAAAATTTCTTGAATTCTTTGGAGGCCGTTGAGCGGGAAGCCAGAGTGAAAACATGCGTGTTGTTCAGAATAGCAGCAGACTCCTTTCCTGTGGGCATGTGTAAGGAAACCGTGATCTTCCATCACAGTGAAATTTCTTTTCAGTGAGAAAATGCATCAGTGCTTTGGTGTAAAATACTCCCAAGCTGGTGATGAGCAGTCACGTGGTTTTCTCTGTCTTACACCAGAATCGGATATCGGTGACATTGTCCACTCTCTTGGGAGCATGAACATACTCTTGGAGATGTTCAATGACAGTGATTACGTCTCGGCCGCACCTCACAGCGCGGCTTTAAACGTGTTTGACCTCGAATCCAGACAGGTAGGATGGACGGATTGGCTCGGTCGTGTCCCAAAGGGCAGAGAAGCAGCTGCTTAGGGGCTGGGTTTGTTGTACTCTTGCTCGAAAGGCACCTATTGAGTCATATCAAATAATACTGTATAACACTGCTTATACAAGAGGCCTGGAAAGAGGAATTTTGTTAAGAGAATGGAAATATTATCAAAATAAATGTTCTTCCATGATAATTATGGTAGGCTAATAAAATTTCCATCCTCCTTTCTTCCCCACAAGGATACAAAAAGCCAAGAGAAATATTTTACTTCACAAGAGACCTGGCATAAGAATTTTTTTTTTTTTTTACTTATACTGGCTGAATTATACAATTTGACAGAAGTATAATTCCATGGTGCTCTCATGTGTAAAGAAAAATGAGTTTCTTGGATTGTAAGTGTTCATTTCGGTATGGTCACCGGAGGAGCGTCAGAAAGATTTGAGCATCGGGGGTGTATTTAATCTCCAGCTTTGCGATATGCCAGCTCTGCCTCTTGTTCCCATTTTTATGCATTGCAAACTGTTAGTGTTATTGTGACAGTGCAGCCCTTGGCTAATGTAAATTTTTGCCTGTCTGGTTTTTAAATGTATTAGCAAGAACATACAATTGCAAGTCGTTGTGTATTTTATTTCTCAGACTGTAATTGTCTGGAGCATCATTTGTCATAACGTTACAGCTGCATAAAACATCCTGGGAGTTTATCCCAAATAATTTGTTCTCTATGAGCATGACTGTTTTGCCGAATTAGATAGAGTTATAACCACCCCGAGCAGCCCAGAGCTTCCTGCAAAGCGCACACTACTATGCAAAGGTTTGTCCTGTTATTCAGGTTTAATTAAGCCCGTAGGAGACCCCTCCCAGGGTATTACCCTTCGTGTGGAAGAATCAATATAGGAAACACTTTCCTTTCCAGAACTATGTTTTCACGGTCATATTCAACAGTACCATGGTGCATTCCCTGCCAGTTCTGATGAACATTGTCAGCAACCTGCTGCTGCGCAATTTAAACGTGACGGAGAGCATTCAGATCTGGAGCAACCCCTTCGTTCAGGTGAGCAGCACCCGGGGCTGCGCGGCACAAATCACCCTTAAAGACCGGGCGGGGGTGAGAGGGGGAGTGCAAAAACACACCAAAAATGAAGGGGTAAGCTGGTTGGGCCTGTGTGCAGCACCAAGGGCCGTGCTCCACGCAGTGCTCTTGGGAAGGATTGGACCCCAGGAGCTGTGGAGTAAGTCCTTGGTGGTACGAACCTTTGCAGAACTGCAAAGGGACTTGAAATGGGTCGAGATTTTGTTCTGCGGATTGTGGAAGTGGAAGGAAAAGAGGATGTCCTGGTGGGAAATTGTTTTGGGGTTTGGTACCAGGATTCTTGGAGGCTGAACGCAAGGGATGCTGGAGGTCTGCTGTCTCCCTTGAAGAGCTGGGGGGGCCTCAGGAGAGGGAGGACCTGCTGCAGGGGATAAAGGCTGTAGGAGTTTATTAGATGCTTTTATAAATACTCCAAAAACTTTCATAGGTATTTTTCTTCATAGAATCACAGAAAGGTTTGAGTGGGAAGGGACCTTAAAGCCCAGCCAGTGCCACCCCCTGCCATGGGCAGGGACACCTTCCCTAGCCCAGGGTGCTCCCAGCCTCATCCAGCCTGGCCTTGGACACTTCCAGGGATGGGGCACCCACAGCTTCCCTGGGCAACCTGTCCCAGTGCTCCCCACCCTCTCCAGGAAGAATTCCTTCCTGATGGTCCATCTCAGTCTCCCTCTTTCTGTTTAAACCCGTCACCCCTTGTCCTGTCACTCCCTGCCCTTGTAAAAAGTCCCCCCCCAGGCACTGGAAGGGGCTCTAAGGTCTCCCTGGAGCCTTCCCTTCTCCAGGCTGAACACCCCCAACTCTCTCAGCCTTTATGCTGTGGCTCAGATGATCTTGAGATACACAGAATATATGTTTTAGCATTTACAGTCACGTTCCGATTCTAAATGCGTTTTTTAGTCACGCGCATTCTGGTGTTGAAGAAATTGGATTTGTATTTCAGAATCTTCCAGACACAATATTCAGACTAGAGATCTATTTTGAAGCTGTACTACTGGGAATCATTATTACTGGAATGCCACCCTATTTTGCCATGGACAATGCAGAAAACCATAAGGTAAACTCCCAGATGTGGGTTCATAGAATCATTGAATTCATAGCCTGGTCTAACTTAAAAACACTGGGGTTTTGAAGGAAATCTTAGGAAGTGTTTTAAATAGCATCCTTTGCATGAGATGGGCCATGGATGTGACTGCTGTTTGCTGCCTTGGGTAGAGCAGATTTGGGAAAAGCCCTTTTGCTTTTCATTGAAATGCTCTTTGCATTTTTTGGCAGCTAAAATCAGCAATAATTGGGTAACTCACTGATGCCATGTCAGTGTAAAAGCATGAAAAACGAGATCCTGCTCACACACCGAGGCAGATTAACATCACTGTTATTTTAATCAACAATTAATGTTGCACTTTCTTTTTCCGTTGCAGATCAAAGCGTACACGCAGCTGAAGATAGCGGGGCTTTATCCCTCCGCTTACTGGGCTGGGCAAGCCGTGGTTGACCTCCCGCTGTTTTTCTCCATCCTTGTCCTGATGATAGGCAGCCTCTTTGCCTTTCACTACGGTGTTTATTTCTACGTGGGCAAGTTCATTGCTGTGGTGTGTGATGTGGGGATGGGAGAGCATGCTTACATTATTTTCCATAAGTGTTTATTTTTATTAGGTGGTTCAGCAGACTTTTTCCCACTGATTTACAGGAAAAATGCCTAATTAAAGCTGTTAGTCCCCCTTTTTATGGGGAAAAGTACTCAAATCTTGGAGTTTCATTCAGAACTGGGATAAAATGGAGCTTTAAAATACCAGGGTCTTCCAAGGAAATGCTCCATCTTTCTATGCCCTGCTTGCTTAGTCTCATTTGCGCTCTCTGCTGCCAATTGGTGATGGCTCCGTCGGCATCGGCGTGCTGCTAATGACAAGGTTACAGTGACTTTGAACGCAGACCAGCTCCGCAATGAATTGCAGCATGTGATTAAATTGAAGAGACTACAAGTCTTCACATCTTTTTATATTCAGAGCGGGCTTCCTGAGATATTGCCTGTAATTGAGAAGAATCAGATTTTCCTAGCAGCTTTCCCAGAAGCTCTGAGTTAATCAGGTTTGGGATGTGACCATTGCACTGCAGAGCTATTTTTCTACAAGTGCATTTACCCTTGGTTTAATTCCTGCAAAAATGCTAAGGCTGAAGGTGGAATTCTAGTATTTGCCCAAATATTCAAGTCAACATTTATGGGTGCCTGTGTTATAAAAAGGAAAAAAAAAAGGAAATGGTTTAAATGAATCTGACCTTCCTGCTTATCCATGTACACTTCTATTTGTGCCTCTAATAGTATATGCTGTATGTACCAAGGGGGAAAAATAAATACATGACAAAGTTGGATCCAGAGTTACCAAGCACCATAAAGTAATTCCTGTTGACACTTCTACAAAAAAAGTCACCCCTGGGTTCTTGCTGTACGTTTCCTGAGAAAACTTTCTTCTCTTTGCAGATTTTTTGCCTGATCGGCTACGTCCCCTCAGTCGTGCTCTTCACTTATGTGGTCTCCTTCACGTTTAAAAAAGTCCAGAATACGAAAGAATTTTGGTCATTTATATTTTCAGTGGTGAGTAACTTTACCTTGATTTTGGTTAGCTGGGAGGATTGGGTATCTCCAAAGCCACCCCAGGTTTCCCAGTTAGTTATTTATCACTGTCTCCTTAACGCACAAGAAATTTGCAACATTAACCAGTCTCTTTATGGCTGCCATATCCTAAATGATAAAAGCTTTACAAGATGTTCCTCAGATTAGATAACTTGTGTTTAGAGTCTGAACTGAATGAAAATGAACTTTTTTTCCTTTTCTTTTGCACAGACAGCCTTGCTCTGTACGGTTGTCACTGAAGTGGCCTTTTTTCTGGATTATTACCTAGTAACCACCGTCCTGCATTGTGTCTTCTCTATCTTCGTTCCTATTTATCCCCTCATTGGCTGTCTGATTTGTTTTATAAAGGTAAGGGGATGCAGGAGATCTTCTCCAGAGCATCTGTAGATGGCTGGGATTGGGTGGGCATCTTTACCGATACCTGTCCAGTGGTGTAATGTCATCCATAGCCATTTAACACGTGAAGAATAACAACTGCTGGGGAAAAGTCACCTTCTTCCTCTAAGCTGAGTATTGCAGTTTTAAGATGAGGAAAGAAACATCTTGCATTAAATATCTAAAGGCAAACTCTGCATTCCTCTGCCTGTGGACTGGGAAAACGCAGTGTTGGGAGATGGACTAGCTGGGAGTTGGTGGCTTTAAACCAGGAGCAGCTCCACAGAGGTTGATGGAAGTTTATTGGCATCAGATCGTGAAGGCAGGGTCTCTGCAGAGCTCAGAAAGCGCATGAGCAAAGCAATTTAAATGGCTTATTCGAGGTTGAAGTGCTCTGTGGGATATGCAGTCTCTGGTAAGTGGTTATTTACCTGAACGTGGGGTTTTTTGCATTGCCAGATCTCATGGAAAGGCAAGCGAAAGAATGGAGGCTACTACGACCCATGGGACCGGCTCCTGGTAGCAGTTATAGCTGTAAGCATGGTTATGTGATTATTTGCCGTATTTATTGTAGAGAATTGCTGACTCCTGCTGGGAGGTCCCTTCTGTTCAGGCATCTTTATTAATAAAGATTTGATTAATGCTGAGCATCACTGGAGCCTGCGGCTTTGCAGCCCGTTGCAGCATGAACACTGTCGGTAAAAGCTGCTGTGCCTGTCAGCTCAACATCTGCTGCTTCGATAGTGTTATTAGTGGTGCTGATATTAATCCTGGTTGTATCAGAAGCCTGTGCTGATGAGCAAGAGCTCCAGAGCAGGGGACAGTGCCTTCTCTCTCCAAAAACCAAATGATTGCCATTAAATCTAATCATAGAATCACAGAATGGGTCGAATTGGAAGGGACCTTAAAGCCCCCCCAGTGCCACCCCCTGCCATGGGCAGGGACACCTTCCACCAGACCAGGTTGCTCCCAGCCTCATCCAGCCTGGCTTTGGACACTCCCAGGGATGGGGCATCCACAGCTTCTCTGGGTAACTCTGAGCAGACTCTGGTTGTGCATCCTCAGCGTTGACCCACTGAGAAGCATCTAACAATCCATTTCATCTTCTCAGAAACATCAGCACTTCTGTGGTGGGGACGAGCTGGAGCTTCTTCTCTCTCTGTGCACTGGTGGGGTCACCTGTAGTGTGATGCCGCAATCACCAGCCTCGCAGGGCTGGCAGCGCTCCCAGTAACCAGAACCCTATTTGTCTGTTTTAGCCCTATTTGCAGTGTGTCATGTGGCTGTTCCTGCTGCGATGTTTTGAGATGAAGAATGGAGGGAGGACAGTTAGAGAGGATCCATTTTTCAGGTGTGTCCCTCTTGAACAGACTTTTAAAAAGGCATAGTCCAAAGAAATAGTTTTTGTAAGCGATGCTGGTGTTTAAAATGAAATAAGGAGTGTATAGCTGTGGGGGGTATTGCAGAAAATTATGTACCTGTGGTTATATCCCATCCCAAGTGTCTAAAGAATTTGTTCTCCTAACTCTAGTTGTCTGAAATTTAGTCAATAAAGTACATAAATAGGGGCTTTACTACCTTCTAAGTTGTATCGGTGCAAAATCAGGAATTCTGAAAGGACATCCCCTATATAAAAATCGGGGAACTTCCTTTCCCATTGCATGGCTCGAGATGCCATGCCCCAACAAAGAGCTCAGCATAAAGGCGACGTCGTTGCTCACCGACAGCTCTTGCTGCTCCTTTGGGGCTTCTCAGCCGTGCTGTGTAGATGTGTTACTCCTGGGTTCACCGTTCTGCATCGGAGCAGTGAGCAAACCTCGTCTGAATGCCGAGCATAAGCATCACGTTGTTTTCTTCCCCTTAGAAAATATTTTACAAAAGCCAAAACCTGGAAGTTCCCAGACGTCCCACGTGACGAGAGCGAAGATGAAGATGTGAAGGCGGAGAGGCTGCGAGTCCAAGAAATACTGAGCGGCCCCAAAGGCGAGGAGGTAATGCCCTGTGCCCGCCGGTGCTGCCGAAACCCCGAATTTGGAGGTTTCCCAAAGTGACTGGGATCTGGAGCCGCTTCTCTCTTCCCTGCTAGATGCCAGCAATCCTGGTCAGCAGCTTGCACAAAGAGTTTGATGAAAGGAAGGACTTTCTTCTGGGCAGAAAAATAAAGAAAGTGGCAACAAAACATGTGTCGCTCTGCGTAAAAAAAGGTTGGAGTTAAATTAGTTGCTGTTGAGCTATTACATTTACAAAAGTGACTGTCAAATCCATTTATCTGACCTCCTGGGCAATGTCTCGTGTCATCCTTTCTTTAGGAGAAATACTGGGGTTGTTAGGACCCAATGGAGCTGGGAAGAGCACGTTAATTAACATGCTCGTTGGGGAGCTTGAGCCAACCAGTGGGCAGGTATGTTACATGCTAGAAACTGAATAACAAAGGAGTCTGTATCTATTTCTTTCTGTTATTATTGCCAGCATTCCCAAGAGTTTTTGCTAAAAATTAACAAAACCAGTTCCAAAACTTATAATATTCCTGAGTAAAGTCTGTACGTTTTCCTTGCAGGTTCTGATGGGTGATCATTCTTTTGGCCTGAGCAGTGAAGATGACTCAGTGAAATTTGTGGGGTACTGTCCTCAAACTAATCCGCTTTGGCCAGATATTACATTGCAGGAACACTTCGAAATTTATGGCGCTATCAAAGGAATGAGTCAGACGGATGTTAAGGAAGTCATAAAACGGTAAGCAGTTTATTATAGAAATGTTTAAGGTTTTAGCTATATTTTCCTTAGGGCTTTTTTCTCTTCCACAATTCCTGAGGCAATATTTTTTTCAGTTAAGTTTATAATTGGATCCTTTCAGCAAGTTCAGCAAGCGTGGAATTTGTAGGTTAGGACATACAGATTCAGCCGCACAAAATTCAACTGGTAACGCATTATTTTGTGGTTTTAATTTCTTTTTTTAAAGCTACAAAGTGCTAATGATGACCTTTGCAGAGGCTGAAGGACAGGAAGCCCAGGGCTTGGAGCCGTTCCTGGGTAGTCACCTCCTTTAGGACATGGGGCAGGTGGTTTTATATGGAAGTGCCCAGCTCCAATTCTGCTTACTGCTTTGCTTTTTTATACTTTATATGCAAATATTTGTAACAGCTCTTTAAATGAGACTGTTTTCATCCTGCGTGATGGGCGGGAAGCTGAACCATTGCCCTCTGAGCTTTTCAAGAGTGGTCCTTCCCCTTCCACAGCATCGCGAGTGCCCTGGATTTGAAAGACCACCTGCAGAGGACAACGAAGAAGCTGGGCGTGGGGCTGAAACGCAAGGTATGGGGAGCTTCTCCAGCTGCCCTGACGGCTGTCCCCAGCAGGCGGCATGTCCTTACCCTGTCCCTTTGCCTTCCTCCCAGCTGTGCTTTGCCCTGAGTATGCTGGGCAACCCACGGGTCACGCTTTTGGATGAACCGTCGACCGGGATGGATCCAAAAGCCAAGCAGCACATGTGGTGAGTGCCGCTGGGGCTGTGTGCCACGGGCTCGCGTCTCTCTGGGGATTTGCCCAATTTTATGTGTGCATTATCCCTGTTGACACTAGGGAGAGCCATAGACAGGGAATCAACCTGCCTTAGTGCTGGGTGCACTTCATCTGTGTCCTCTCCCAGAACAGCTGGAGATTAAAAGCTTGAAAGTCGAAGGAAGTCTTAAAATATAAGGAGTATGAGTTTTGAGTCATCATTGTGAAAAAAAATCAGGTGTAAGTTGTTGCTGTGGGAGTGGTATTGGTCCATAAAATAAGTGTTTGTGTTTGACCATCACAGTCCTCTTTTCCTACTAGCCCAGGATTTACTGTTAGGTGACAAATGCTTTATTCAGGGATTTTTTTGGTGGTGTTTTGTAGGCGGGCCATTCGAGCAGCATTTAAGAATAAGGAGAGAGCAGCTATCCTGACCACTCACTACATGGAGGAGGCAGATGCTGTCTGTGACCGTGTGGCGATCCTGGTGTCTGGGCAACTCAGGTATGGCTGCAGCCCTCCCCCGTGGGCAGGGGTTGTGGCAGGGAGGATAGGACAGCTGTCAACTAGGATATATTTCTTTGAAAATCATAGAATCACAGAATGGTTTGAGTGGGAAGGGACCTTAAAGTCCCCCCAGTGCCACCCCCTGCCATGGGTAGGGACATCTTCCACTAGCCCAGGTTGCTCCAAGCCTCCTCCAGCCTGGCCTTGGACACTCCCAGGGATGGGGCATCCACAGCTTCTCTGGGCAACCTGTCCCAGTGCCCCCCACCCTCTCCAGGAAGAATTCCTTACCTCCAGCCTGGCCTTGGACACTCCCAGGGATGGGGCATCCACAGCTTCTCTGGGCAACCTGTCCCAGTGCCCCCCACCCTCTCCAGGAAGAATTCCTTACCTCCAATCTGAATCGCCTCTCTTTCAGTTTAATCCCCTTACCCCTTGTCCTGTCACTACATGTCCTTGTAAAAATTACCCCCTCAGCTTTCTTGTACCCCCCCACCCCAGGCACTGGAAGGGGCTCTAAGGTCTCCCCGGAGCCTTCCCTTCTCCAGGCTGAACCCCCCAACTCCCCCAGTCTGTCCCCATGACAGAGGGGCTCCAGCCCTTGGAGCATCTCCGTGGCCTCCTGCTGTTGGGGGCCCCAGAACTGGAGGGAGAACTGCAGGGGGGGTCTCCCCAGAGCGGAGTAGAGGGGCAGAATCCCCTCCCCTGCCCTGCTGGCCATGCTGACCTGGATGCACCCAGGATCCCGTTGGCTTTCTGGGCTGCCAGCGGACACTGCTGGCTCATATCCAGCTTCTCGTCCACCAGCACCCCTAAATCCTTCTCCTCAGGGCTGTTCCAAATCCATTCTCCCCCCAGCCTGGCCTTGTGCTTGGGGTTGCCCCAACCCAGGTGCAGGACCTTGCACTTGGCCTTGCTGAACTTCGTGAGGTTGGCACAGGCCCACCTCTCCAGGCTGTCCAGGTCCCTCTGGATGGCATCCCTTCCCTCCAGCGTGTTGACCCCAGATATAGGTAAATATAGGTAGACAATTTCTTTGCACCTTAGACTTGGAGCCAACTGAACAGCAAAAAGTGTCTGCTAGAAGTTTGGCTGCTTTTTGAGTGCGGTATAATATGTACGACTCTTCTTTTTTCTGCAATTGGTAGATGTATAGGTACTGTCCAACACCTAAAGAGTAAGTTTGGCAGAGGATACTTCTTGGAAATGAAATTAAAAGAAACAGCAGATGTACAGCAGGTGGAGTATCTGCAGAGCCAGATTTTACACATCTTCCCCAACGCGAATCGTCAGGAAAGGTAAACTTTAACAAACACAGAGAAAACATTGATGTCAATACAAGCCCCTCATTTCTCAGCAGCTCCTTGGCACCCGGTCAGGAATGCCGTGATACTAAAATTTCTGAAAAATATTTACGTGTAACTTAGAAAAAAAAAGGGGAAGCGTTTTGCGGGTCAGCGAAAGCTGCGGGGCGGTGGCCGCGAGCCCTGCCTGCAGATGTTCGGCACGGAGGAAGCAAAACTCGATTTCTGCGTAGCTGTTGCTTGGAGGCTTCCTCATCGGTTGGGCTTCCCGGGAAATCGGGGTAAAATCTGAGTCACTGAGTCAGTGGCCCTCCCCTAGAATGCTTGAACATGTTCTGGGGGTCCCTCCAAGTTTGAGGGTGGGTTGGTTGGATTTTCCCCCAACAGCTTTGAATTTCCGCCGGGTTTGGCTTGGTGACCACTGCTGAGACTCTCCAAAAAGCGCACTGCAGGCATTGTTTGAGGAGCGTTACTCAGTGCGGGAGATTTTGGAGGAGAGTTGATTTTTGGGAAGCAAATGTGTGGGGTAGAGCAGCTCCCTCCTCTGGAGTCTGGGTTGTGGGAACCACAACGTCTCGAGAGATCCTGTGACCTCCGTCTGAGTTCATCTGAAAGGCAAAACCTCATAACTTTGGGAGTCCCGGGCAGGAATTTTTGTTTCATGAGATTATAGGCAGCATATAAATGATTTAATCTTAGCTGAAGAGCATATAAATTGTAGAGCGGTCTCAGGGGGATCTCAGCTGATGCACCTGGACCTGCATCTCTGAGATGGGCTATAAACCAGCTGGTCTCCTGGAACTGCATTGTTCCTGTTGTCTTGCATGATGATGACTAGTCAAAATGCCTGGAATCACCTTCAGAAAAGGAATTTAAATCCATTCACTTGGATATTAATATTTTTGCTTTGAGTAATTTTACCTGAAGCTAAATTTGCTTTGCTTTGTTTCTTTGTTCCAGTTTTGCTTCTATTTTGGCGTATAAAATCCCTAAAGAAGATGTACAGTCGCTTTCACATTCTTTTTCCAAGCTGGAAGAAGGTAATTAAACACTTGCCACGCATCACATTCAGAAATCATTTTGTCTCCCATAACTGACAGAGTTTCCATGCACTGGCACTTCTGCAGTTCTCTTCCAGTTTTATTTAATATATTTTTTCTGTTATTATTTCTGTTCCCAACTCGGTTTCTTGTGAAATCAAAACTGAGCCCTTGTACCCCCTTAAAATGCTTGAACTCCAACCGTGTCAGGTGGTGAAGTATCCCTAAATACACGCTCTCATTAATTCTTTCAACAGTAAAACACGCCTTTAACATCGAGGAGTACAGCTTCTCTCAGGCAACGCTGGAACAGGTACATTAAAGCAAATGATGTTTCGTGGAAGTAAACCCTGCCAGGCGAAGGTGTTGCAGGTTTTAAGACAGGTCCGAGGCTGATTCCCTTTGCCCCTGACATAAAGCAGTCGTGCACCCAGTGTGGGCAGGTCGTAGCAGCTGGAAGGGCTGATGACCCTGCGCAGGCAGCTTGTCCCCGTGCCTGGCTTTCAGGCAACTGGGGCTGCTCTGCTGTTGCCTGTTGGGGCGTTTTTGGGGAACTGAAGTGCCCAAAGTGAATTGGAACTGCCAGTTCACCTGCTCCTTTTTACTTGTGTTTTTCTCCTTTAAAAACAAGATGCCAGCTGCAGTGACTGGAGCAAAATAAATGGGTCGTTAGTGGCAATATCAGTCTGATTTATTCAAAGGACGGGCATTGCTGTTGGTTTCTGAAAGCAGGGTAAAGCTGAGGCTTTTCATTTCTTATTCTGGATTAGTTAGGGCTGCTTTGGCATGTGTTCAGCTCGTGCATTCATTGCGCTCTCGCAGAAAGGAGGCGGGAGGGTAGAAAAAACCCCAAATACTCACAACTTCCTACTTGGAGATGAAGCAATATGCTCAATATTTGTGAGGTTTTTAGCACAAATTCTGTTTGTGACCGAGGACGTTCCTTCAAGGAACATGACGTATTCCCATCCCTTCTGTCGATTCCAGGTTTTTGTGGAGCTTGCTAAAGAGCAGGAGGAGGAGGACAGCAGCTTCGGCACCCTGAACAGCACGCTGTGGTGGGAGAGGACGCAGGAAGACCGGGTCGTTTTCTGAGCTCCTGATGATCCGGATCTGCTCATGCTTTGTGCCAGCAATGATCCTCCGTGCACGTGTTGGGACGTGTGTGGAAAACATTGGAGCTGGGACAGACAGGGAAAATCATATTGGGAAGCACTGAGTGTGTTCCACCATCCCGGCCTTAGGAATAACGCCGCAGTAGTGGTGGAAGCGGTGAGCATCCCCCACTGTTATTTTGGCTGCTCCAAAATTCCATCTTCCCTCACTGTTGCCCGGTTTGTGTTGAGCGAGAAGATGCTCCCACGACCCCCGGTTGTCTCCTGGTGTTGGTCGCCTGTGCTGCGCTGAGGCTGGCTGCCTGAGGTTGGGATGTACTTACTAGAGCAAACCCAGCGGCTGCTGGAGCATCCCGCCCTGCGGGGCCCGCTCGCTGGTTGGCAGGGTCTTGCCGTGCCTCCTGCCCTCAGTTGGGTGTTGCTGCCCTCCCGACAAGGTGCACACATGTCCCTGCAAGGTCCTGCTCCTCCGCCGGCTGATCCCTCCCTGCTTATGCTTAGAGGATGCACCTGCTTAGAAGAGGGGGAAAAACCACTCCAAAGTAACTGTGTTCACTGCAAGAGGGTCCTGAATTACACTGCGAGCTCAGCCTGGTGTCCAGCCGACGTGGAAATGTTCATTTACAGATAGGATATGGCACTTGTCAGCACTCGTGTTCCTTTCCATGGCAGGCGCGGCTGACTCAGGCGGCCGTTCTGGGTGGCGCTGGTGTTTGTAATGCATGCACTGTAGGGTTAACGGGGGTGTACAGAAGTGGATGCTTTCTTTTCTTCCTCCCCCCACCTTGCTTGATAAAAGTACAAAGGCATAACTGTGTAGTTACGGGATTTGCAGAGATGTGAGTATTTCTCGTCTTCATTAAAAACAGTCTAATTCTTTCGTTGGGTGTAACGACGTGTGTCCTGCCAGCTGTTTCTAGAGACAGTCCTTTTTAGCTGTTTGTGTTTTTCTTGACAGCGAATTCATAAGTACATGCAACAGCATTTCCTAATCCGTCTTTGTTGTGATAGCAGTACGTGATGCAGTAGTGTGCTCAGCACGGGAACATTTGCTTTGGCCTGGCCTGGCAATTTTTCATTCACCTTTGTAAATCCAAAAAAAAAAAAGAAAAGGTCCAAATTCACAACCTCATCAGTAGGAATGGTGCCTTTGGTTTGCACAGAAGCACTGAGAAGAACAGAATACGTGATCCTTTAGCCTAAGCTGCATTGAAATGTGTGTCGAATAATATATTTATTTTTTTGGTTTTTCTACAAAAAGCTATCATCCCTTTTTAGTTTTATAAGGTGAGATTGAAGATTGCTAGCAGTTCATTGTGTTCTGCAATGAGCAAATATAGAGATGCATTTATATCGAAACATTGGCTTCATAAGTCGTATCAATTATATCTTCACATTAAAGTTAGAAAGGACCTTTGTTTTTCTTGTGAAAACTCAAAAAATTGGTGGGTTAAGGTGGAGTTCTGTGTCCCAACTGTTTGTAATTATCAGGCAGTAATGTATATGTCTGATAACAGTTTATCATCACATTGACCAAAATCTGTTTTCACTTGTTTTTACTCTGCTGCGGGGAAATGGGAACTCCGTGTACAACTTTTGCTTCCTCTTTTCTACCGTTGATCGCATGTAAACATCCAGATTTTGTTTCATAGTTAAAGTTTGAGCCCAAAAACTGCAGAAGCACCTGGATGCCCCGTTTGCTTCCCCAGGGAAAGGTCCCTTGCCCTGAGGACTGCAGACCGTGAATCTGCCCGTTGTGGTGAGCCCTGAGCCATGGGACTTCCATGTGCCCAACTCTCCTGTGCTGGAAACATAACAGAGGTAAAGATCAGGATTACAGCACAGCCTGTAACCTGCAGCTCCCGTAGTAACCCTTCTAGGGCTGAAGTTTCCCTGTAAGAAAAGAAAAATAACCCAAATTCAGCTCTTTTCTTCACACAGCCTTTTATGTAGCCCCTGGGAACCCCCAGCCCGTTGCTCCCAGCTGCATCCCTATGGCTGGCCAGTATCTCTGAGCACTTTCCTTTATTTGGAGCAAAGGTGGGACCCAGAGTTTTGTCTCGTGATGCTTTCCCATGTCTGTTCATACAAGCTATGTGAGTCTTCTCCCAGTCCCGCGTTTCTTACTTCCATCTCTTTTTGTAAATGGTTTTTCAGCTGAGTTTCCTCTGCACGTCTGTCCATCCATGGACAGCACGCTCTTCCACGTGAACTTAGGAAAGTCCAGTTGTGACCTGTTAGCCTGGATGTCTTAATTTTATCCTTTAACTTGTAGTCAGAATTAATAGTCTGTAAAGTAGTTTGATTCTGTCTAGGTGACATCACACAATTTCAAATAGTTTCCTATTTTCTAATGTCTCAAATGGATCACATGAAACATTAACATCTACATTTGTTCACCTTGGTACGGTTCTTGTTTACCCTGGAGTACCCAGTTGATGGTGTCACTGTATTTATGCAGCTACACATACAAAGAATTTGGCTCGTTAACTGTGTGTTTGGGTGGGACTTTTTTGGCGTGGTGACATCCTGTGTCGATGCGGCGTTAAGATGCCACCCCAGAGCATCACTGCGGTTGTAATGTACCGTACCAGAAGTCTTTCAGAGTGTTATATGGTATCTGTAGTTGCCAGAATAGGGAAAAACATGCAAAACTGAACCACAGAATCCCCTGGAAACGCAAGAGCTTTATTCCTGCGGTTTTAAGTCCCTTTGCTCAGCTGTTATCAGGGACATGCCAAACCCCAGCCATCCGGTTTGTGCTCTAGGAGATAGAACAGAGACAAGGCAGGTGGATTGGGGCTGACCTGGGGCAAATCACTTCACTTTGTGCCACTGTTCGCAGGTACAAGGGTTTTACTTACCTTAGAAGGTTGTTGAGACATAGTTAGCTAGTACATCCAAAGCTTGGAAGATGCATTTATTTGTGGTGTTATTACAAGGTTGTATTTTTATATGGAGGAATTTAATATGTCTGATTTTGTTTACATTACCAAGAAAAGCCCTTGTTTAAAAATATCTCTGTATAGCAAGGGAAGTCTGTTACGTAGCCGACATCCAGTACGCTGGTAGCAGGGACGGATCGGGTCTAAAGGTGACACGTTTGTAATGCTCCTCCTGATGTTGCCGTCAGGCACTTTGAATCATTTGCAGTTTGTTCTATACACGTCTTTCTTTTACCACTTTGCTGTATTTGTAAAGTCGAGGTTTTCAGTTTTCCAGCAGAAAGTACTACCAAAATAAAGATGGATTGGATTGTTAAATGCTTCTGTTTCTATTATGCATGTGCTTTGCCGGGCTAGAAATAAGGGGTCTGTTTCCAATAGCCTTGGCCGTTCCCTGGACCACACTGAGCGTGCAGGTGAGGGTTGGGTTGAGCATGGAGGGGCCCCAGCTCTTGGCATGGCCCAGTGTCAGGCTTCAGTAATTGCATGTTTTTAATTGAATTCAGGGAATTGCAATATTGCAACACTCGGGATTCGACCGCCCACTTCGGGCTAGAAGCGACCCGGCAGCAGCTGCGCGCTCCTGGCACGCCGAATCGTGCATCTGCAGGGATGAATCAACGTTTGTCCACTTGCAAATTAACCCCACCGAAAAAAATAATTCGTTTTTTTTCTGGTTGGGTCCGTGCCCAAGGGGAACTCGCTGGGTGGCTGGATGGGCGCTCGCTCCGGCACGAGGGGTGGCGAAATGCTGCTGGTGAGAGCTTTGGCTGAAGCTGGAACACAAAACCGTGCTGTGCAGGGATGGAGTACGCTGCCTGCCTCCTTGGGGGCTGCGGGGGGCTGCCAGCTCCCGGTGTGACACACTGCCGAGGAGGAGGAGGTCCACCTCCAGCCCTGTGGGTCAGCTACAGGGAGGAAAATAACGCCAAAGAAATTGAACCTGAATGTGGTGAAAGTTTCCGGGTTCTCATACTGGTTTTTCTTTAATGATGGGTTAAGGGCAGCATAATTTTATCTTTATTTAAAGCTGTAAAATTAATCCATTCCCTTGTAATTCTTCCTTTAAGAGATCTTCAGAAAATCCCTAGGGTAGGATGCTGAATGGTAGGAGTGTTCCTGGAGCTTTCAGGTCTTTGTCCTGAAATGCATTGCTTCGTGTCCCCCCTCGGAGGATGCTGGCTCCGTCCTCAGCCCCTCTCCTCCTTCTGGTAGGTGTAAGGGCTGATCTGGGTCTGGTCCTGAGGAGCAATGGCCTGGAGCTTTAATTAATGATATTTTGAGCTGCTGTGTGCTCTCTAGCTGCTTTCCAGTGAAGCCCCAACGGGTTGCCTTGGGCTGGGGTCCCACGGCAGAGCCAGGAGCAGCACCCAGTACACAGGATGGGCATCTCCAAGGAGCGCTCGGAGCAGGTATCATTTTTATGTTAAAATGCATTTTCTGTGGGTAAGGTGCAGACATGCCAGGGCTCCACGCTGCACAGGAACTGCCAGCACACTATGGCACAGGGTACGGGTCAGAAATACACCTTTCTCGTGAAGTGTATCTCAGATGTGCTTTTTTGCATTTATGAATAACCTTCCCCATTTCTTACTTGTTGCCCAATAGGAAGGGATGGGGAAAACACTCTGCTCCTCTCCTAAATGAGCTCATTCCTTGTAAATGAGTAAATCAGCAGCTGCAGAAGAGCTACGGCCTTTCGTTAAGCAACAACCAGACAGCGTTTGTGGTTTCAGTCAGCTCTGCAAATCAGATGCAGAGTCCTCAAGCTGTTGAAGTTCCAGGACAGCCAAATTCTTTTAACTACTTGAATTGTCGTGTGGCTGTACACCCTTCCAACTCATTTGGATTTCCTAGCTTATCTGATTTCCTCACCTCCCTGTTTTGAACGCAGATCCATTGGAAAGCTATTTAAAAAAAAAAAACAACCACACAACGAACTCCATCCTGATTCCAGCTGTGTGACAGCTGCTGGAAAAGCAATTAAAAGGAGTGGAAACTGAAAAAAAAAAAAAATTAAAAACAAAGGGGAGAAAAAGAAACAAGAAATAAAAATCCCGTTGGTCCTCGGATGCAGGATTCGCCTCTGCAGAGGATGGAGTGCTCGCTGGCTCAGGCTCTGAGCAAGATGGGGAGACGGCGGTGAAGTTTTCCCTCCAGAGAAGCTCAGGCAGGGGCGAGGTTGCTTTGCCGCTGATTTAGAGCTCGCACATGCCCCGTCTCAGGGCACGCAGCTCTCCCCGGGACTTGTAAGCCTGGTAGAAACGTGCTGTCACATTGTGCACCATGCGCAGGTCAAATTAAATGCTACAAAACGTAGTGTTAATATCTGCAAGCTCTAGGCCAGCTGGTTGTAGGTATTGCACCCGGTTGGGTCGTTGCTCCAGAAGCGTGGAAAAGGTTTGCACCGCCGGGACCGGGATCTGACGTCAGGCTGGAGAGGGGCATGGCCATGGGGGCTGTGCTACGGCGTTGAACCCTCTCCAGGACTGCAAAGAGATGAAGAGCCCAGACATCTCAGAGCTGAAGGAGACACCTTTCTAATGGAAAACACATTATCAGGTAAGGAGTTTCATAATTCTCTTTTGTTAAGGGTTTTCCTTTACCTAGGGCATTTTCCTGCAGGGGTTGTGTTTGGTGATTAATTTTTCCTTATTATTTTAATACAGCGTTATGCTGAATGCATGAGGGCTGTGGTTTTGAAGCTCTGTTCTCTGACATTGAGCTTCATATCAAAAATGTTTAAGAGGTAAAGGAGCAAAAATATTCTGCATTTCTGGGTGTGCGTGGATTTTGCTTCTCACCACCGAACTACAGCTCTAGGCGAAGAGACACAGGTTGCGCGCTGGGTCGTCCCCGCTGACAATCCCTCTTCCAGCCTCGCTATCACCAAAAAAGGCTCCTAAAATCACAGACCCCCAATGTCCAATTCTCTGTGTGAATTAAAGTGTTGATACAGGGCAAGCTTAGAGCTATCTTTTTCAAGCTGAGAGTAGGGAAAAAAGCCTGTTTCAAAACCTGTGTGGTTTTGAACACGCAGTAGTAGAGTCAGTACAAATCTGTCTCGTATTTATCAGGAGATAAAGACAGGGCTGCCTAGGGGCCAGAGACAGGGGTTTGTGTTTGCAGTAATTGGCAAACAGGAGGGTATGGAGAGAGCACGTTCACCTCTGCACTCCCCACGTGCAGGGATTAATCATTGGCCTCTGGAAAGCTGGCGGCTCCGCTGGGAAACACGAGATGCTCCGTGCGTTGTTTTCTTCGTAGCCAGCATCGAGAGGTTCCTGCCAGCACTGCTGAAGAGCAGCTTGCTTTCAGGAGTTAGTCACAATATGTGAAGTTTTTATTAGAGGAAAAAAATGGTCTGAGGAGGTGCCAAATCTGAAACCCCCGAGACGGTAAATAAATGAAGTTGGGTTGTATGGGGTGTGCATTCCTGGGACACCCTTTGGTACAGCAGAGCTAGATCTGAGCTCCCAGTAAAACTTATCGCAGTGCCTAGGGAGTGTGTTCCTGGAGAGCAAGGAGTTCGGGTGCATTTACTGAGCCCTTGGGAGGGAAATGCTTCCAGAGACACCCGGTTTTACAAGTGATGCTCTTAGTGGTTTAAGGTGTCTCAAACACCCTTGCCTTCAAATAAATTTCTGATGTTTGTTTTTGACTTCTGAATGTGAAGTTTCGAAGCTCAGGTCTTGCCAGGGTGTCTCTCCCGCTTACGTTTTGTGATTTTTGATAGCTAATGGAAAGTTAAATTCTTCCTGGTGAAGCCCGTGCAGCATTTGTAGGCAGCATCATTTGCTGGACTTTCTCCTTTCATCTCCTATGGGTACTTGCTTCTTGCTCCAAAGGCAAAAATAAGTTTAAAACTGGTAGGTGGAATTTTCTAAAAAGTCTTAGATTTGCACCATCATTTTTGTAATGAAGTATTTGTTACATCTGTAGTGATGCAGTGCAGTTTTTACCAGACCATCTGTGCTGGTTTTAGTCAGGACTTTTAGTGGACTTTCTTCACCGTAGCTGGTAGGAGGCTATGCTTTGGATTTGCCCTGAGAAGAATACTGATAAGGTGATTTTAGATGGTGCTAAGGAGTGCTTGCACCAATTCTAGGACTTTTCAGCATCTGATACTGCAGCTGCGTTCCCAACTTTCTCACTCCAAGCAGTGTGGGGGAACACACAGTTCAGTGAGCTGACCCAAACTGACCGTAGGGGTATTTCATTCCATAGCACCTCATGCCACAGCTCGCTTGTTCCTTTAGCTCGTTTGTTCGTGCTTTAGCTCATTCATTCGTGACTGAGTTGGTGGGTCTGTCGGCTTTCCCAGTTGTGCTGTCACTCGTGGGGCTCGGTTGGACTCTGCCGTGATCACTCTCGGGCTCTCTGACTCTCACTACCCAGGCCCTGGCTGTGCATCAGTCAGCAGGTGGTGAGCAACTGTATCATATGTTCTATTTTCTATTATTTTAATTACTTATTATTAGTAGTATTGTTAATATTATTAGCATCACTATAATATTAATTTATATTGAATTATTAAATAGTTCTTATCTCAATTCACAGGCTTCCCTGTCTTTTCCTCCAATTTTCCTCCACTGGAGGAGAGGGGAGGTGAGCGAGCGGCTGCGTGGTACTTTCTTTCTAGCTGAGGTTAAACCACAACGTCATCATGTTTTCCATGTTATCCAAATACTCCAGCGTGGACCTTTTGTTTACTGCCCCAACATCCCAGGCTCGGCTGCTGCTTTCAGTTCACAACAACTGAAATGCAGACCTGGGCAAAAAAAAGTAGCACTTCCTAGAAATCCCTTCCTAATTGCCTTTAACCTCCATTGTGGGCTTCGACGGGGAAGCACGGGAGAAAGCTCCAGGCAGGGAAAGCTGAGGAGATAAGCTAACAGTCAGAGGGTAAACAGGGATTCTGGATCCATCGCCCCTGGAGTACACAAATATTTAATTCTTCCAAAAACAAACAATGAAGGGAACAGTGTAGTAGAACCGTTTATTAACTCCAGCTGCCCAATCCGCGAAATCAGGAAATGATGTCCGAGGGGAAAAGCGCACAATGCGTTTGAGGTTGCTTTGATTTTTGGTTTCAGCCATCTTAAAGGATTAAAATACAAAAACATGTTGTGAGGTTCCCTGCCCTGCTCTCCTCCTGGGAAGGCCGTGAAGCCAGTTGCTCTGAAATTGCTGTTGTTCTTGCACAGGATATTTGCTGCTTGGCCACATGATCAAAGTTGGAGCTGAAATAAATATTCCCCATAAAAATATCCCCCCAATAAATATTCCCTGCTGAGTATTTAGGAGGGTATAAAGAAACACGTTGGTGTTTTCTTGATGCTGCCCTGCTCTAGCTGTACTAGAGTTGTAATTCATTGTATTAGCATTTGGGTGGAAACAGGGCAAATTGGTCTCCTAACAGCCTGCTTAAGGGAGACAGGGGCAGCATCTATTTTAGGCTACTTTTAGCATCTAATCACCTCACAGGTGGCAGCTGCCTTCCCCCTGTAGACAATGTGGGGAGAAGGCATGCATGTAAAGGGGATGTTTTAGGGTCTAGTTACAATATCTAGAGCAGATGAGCTGTGGTTTACCAACAAACCGCACGTCTAGGGCAAGACATAAATTCACTGCAAGAAATGCAGGGTCTGAGGCTCAGCTGTATGTGCAACGTAAACCAGAGCTACTGTGCCCAGGAGCTGGACTTGACAATGCTGCTGCGAATCGTGGGTGGTGTCAGTATTTTGAACAGCAGCATAAGGGAAAAAGGAAGTTGAATGCCTCTTGCTACAAAGCCTCTTTGGGATGAAGAAGGATGAATCTGTGCACGTGTCCAACTCGGCTCTCTGTTCCCTCATGTGGTCGTGGACTGTTTCCTTCAAACCTCTCCCTGGTTGTCCAAATTGTAAAAGGGAGAAAAAGCTCTTAACTTTTGGCATGTTATTGGCTTCCTCTGGAGTGGTGTTTACCCAAGTAAATACATGAATGACCAGTGATCTGTTTTATGCTCAATGATATTAATTTATTTCTCATCCTAGCTGGGAAAATGCAGGGGTTATTCAAGAGAGCCTCAAAAATATTTCAGCAAACCTGTGCTCTCCTATGGAAAAATGTTCTTCTGGTGTGGAGGAGGAAGACACAAAGTTTTCAGGCAAGTATTGGTTCTTCCAAAGGGACATTAGGATTTCCACTACAGAGTATTTTTACATTTCATTGCCTTTATACTAGGTGATATATGAGAAGCCTCAGCTTTCCAGTTTCTCTGGAAAATGTCAGCAGTTACACTTCCTCCCGTGACACTGCAACATCGCGGCATAATAAGGGCTTCTTACAAAGCTGTCTTGTGGCTTGTGGTTGTTGATCCCATTTCTGCACTGTCCAGAGGAACACAATGTCCAATTCATGATTACTGGTGTAAAATTGTCAGCAGACCTTGCTGGCTCCAGCACTAAGAAAACATATTTTTCACTTGGAACGTTCCTCATACTTGAAAATTATTACACCTGTGAAATAGCTCTTCCTCATCGACAGCAAGAAGGCATTCATGGCTGGAGGAGCCGGACCGTGCAGTCAGATCCGCGCTGGATGAGAAGGGTCCTTGAAGACACTTCCCACAGCACCCAGCCTCCAAGTCACTGTGCTGCCACTCACTTTTGCATTTCCTTCCCTTCATCTAGGAATTGATCACATCGGTGGTTTTTCTCCTAATCATACAAACATCATCAAATATGATATTCCACTACCCGCGGCAAGAAATCCCTTACGACTTCCTCGGACGATTAGATGATCCAGCCTTTAACGCTACGGGAGTTACACTCATGTACACACCTGTAACAAACACCACCAGGACAATAATGAGCAAAGTGGCTGTGGATTCTGCAATGACGGGTAACGCTGCTCTTAAATCCTTGTTATGGCTGCTGTGCCTCAACCCGCCCCGACACAGTCCTCATTGTAGTGGGGGGAGAAAAGGACTTGGACATCACAATTTTTGAGGGTATAGGTTGTGGCTGATGCCCATTTTCATACTGTTGCATGACTAATCAAAGTTTCAGCCATGGTGGTTTTATTAGTTGTTTTTTAATTACAGGTATAATAATAGAAGAGGTGGAAAATGAGAAAAAACTGGAAACAAGAGGACTTTCAGAGGAAGACATTATTGGTGTTGTTTTCAAGGATGACTTCTCCTACTGTCTCAGATTTCAAAGCTATAGTGTGGTGTCTCCCAATGATGCCTTTGATCACATCGGTAACAAAATTAATGAAACCAGAGAACTTGATTTTGCATTTAAAAAATGCTTAGGTGGATCTCTGTGCTGTCATGTCACTCAGAAGAGATCAAACCTGTATGTGTTAGATGCTTTGAGAAAGATATTAATTAGAATTTGAGGTTTTGTTCACTTAGAAGGAAAGAAACATCTGAGAAAAATGTTTTAAGAACACATACACGTTGACGTTGTTGTCCCTCTCCCGTCTGTGTCATATCGCATCTAATCGTGCCCGGAAAAGGAGCATCATGTTTGCACTAACGCACTTCTAACATGTGGTGCATGGACAATATATTTAAAACATAAACCTGCACACACATTTGTCCACATTACTTCTTATTTGACCAAATTCATCCCAATTTACTGACTGAAAAGAGTAAACGATCCGAAACAAAAAGTAAGCTTATTATCAGATAAAAAAATCAAGTGAGTTCATCCGTCAATGGGCCAAAAAGAAAGTATTTTGCTAAGAACAGGTCTTGGAAAATGGCGAGGTTATTTATTCTGCCTGCACAAGTCGGTAGCTCCTCACAGATGTGACCTCAGCTCTGGATTCCCTAAACACACTCCTCTCCTGCATTCAGTGTTGGGCACGTTTACGGTCACCGTGCTTTGAGCCTGGGCTCCTGCCAAAACAGGAGCATGGCCAGGTCTTCTGTGCTGTGACGACAGGGTTGATGCCCCCTGAGGTGGCTCACGGAGGCAAAGCCATCAACTCCCAATACCACGTTATTCTTGGAGAAAAAGAGCTGCTTCAGGAAAAAGGCTCAGTAAAACCAAATACTGATTTCTTGACTCTAAGGTCAAATACATTTTCAAGCCTTCATAGATGCATAAGCTTATACAGACACATATATATTTAAATATAGGGGTCAAATTCTTCTTTTTTCTCTTTCCCACAGATACCTGCTTCAACTTTTCAGCAAGTCACTGCAAAGTCCCGTTGTACTGGTATGCAGGTTTCCTATCAGTGCAGTCCAGCATTGATGCAGCGGTCATAGAAGTAAGGATGATCATGACAGAAAATATGGGTTTTGCTCTTTCTAGAGTTATCTGTAAATAAATAAATAAATAAATAATGCCCCAACACTCAAAACCCAAACAACCCAATTCATTTTCTGCGATCATTAGCTTTTAAAATGCATACCATGATTCAAAATTTAAAAGGATGATTGATCATCTTGGCAAATTGCATCTTTCATTTGGGTGCAAGAGATTTCCTGTCTTATGTTGAAAATTAGCAGTCAAAAGCCACCCATGGAACAACACTGGCCTGTGGCTGACAGAGGTTGCCTGTCCGTTCGTGTCCATGTGCCGCCACAGTTTCTCTTATTTTTTTTTTCCTTTCATTTTTTTTAATTTATGAGTCTACAGGAAAAACAGAAGCAAAATTGATAGAAACACTGTTGCCAAAACTTTTGTCTTGTCTTTGAGGTTTTTTTACCAGATTGATCCATTTTGAAAAATAGAAGTGAAGTATTCAATATGGACCCACCTGTATTTTTCAGTGATGAACCCTTCCATCATTAAAACTTCATCAGCTCCAAATACGGTTTACAGAGCAGTAAGGCTCCTGCCCTGTAACTACACTGTAATTTCCATACTACAAGTATTATATTTCTATTCCACCTGGTTTTCAGGCCATGCTGGCACTCATGGTTCAAGGCAGTGTTAGTGTTTATTGCATGCAGTACAAAAAGATGTAAATACTGAGTTTATTTGTCCTTATAAATTTAACATTGTCACTGACAAACTAGTAATTGTAATGCTTATGAAAACCTGCTTGTTCTGACGTTGGCTGTTCCATTACAGAAAATCAAATTAATGGCCAATTTCTTCTCTTCAGGTGAAAACAAACCATTCTGTCTGGAAAGAGATTAAGTCCATTAGCGGCGTTCGTCTGAAATCACCCTTGATCAAAGCTGTGTATAAACTGGATTATATTTGGTTCTTTGTTTACATTATATTGTGCTTCTCCCCGTATATGTACTTTTTGTCAGTGAAAGTTATCGGAGAGAAAAAGAAGCTCAAGGTGTTGATGAGAGCTATGGGTTTGCAAGACATCGCGTTCTGGTAAGTGTCGTAGAAATAAACCATGTCATTACAGGAATTGCATTCACTTACGTGCACAGGATGTGTGTAAGCTTGCAGGATGGATGCAGGTCTGGTGACACTGGAAGCAGTAACCCCCCAGACGCCAGCAGCGCTCATTCCCAATTGCCTAACCATGTGTCTGGGCTCTCTGAAGCCAAGTTTTGCTTATTGTTGAAGCAAAACCTTTGCTGTTTTATCTGTACCGTACCGTTTGCTGGAGGACCTCGGTTTCCAAGCACACTGTGCTTCGATACAGGATTTCTTCTGTTGTTTGTTACACTTTGCCCTGCTGTCCTTCGCCACCCCCACCCAAAAGAAAACAAATAGAGAAAGAGCATGTAGCAGAGATGTATGTAGCAAGGTTCTTGGTGTTGGGGTGTTGCTTGCCTCCAGAAAATGGGTGGATATACACAGAGAACAGAAAAAGTGAAGAAACAACAAATATCAGAGAAAACTGAAAATGAGGAAGCACAGGAGGGACATAAGGTCTATCCAAACAGGCTCCAGAGCCTTCTGAGAATAAGAGATCCTGGCATTGTTGCATCCTCAGAGATATGGGTAGGTGCAGGACAGCGATATTTCCACCTTTCCTGTTGGAAACTGTAAATGGAAGTGTATTTGGAATTACGAAATATTTGAATTAAAGAGAGCGGGGGGGTTTATTGGCTGTGTCACGGCAACTGCTGTCATGTACAGAGGCAAAAATAACTGTGCCTTCATTTGCAGGTTATCCTGGAGCTTGCTGTACACCATTCACATTTCGGTGATGGCCAGTCTGCTGACACTGATCACGATCAGAGAAATCATCTACGACTACAACTTCTTTGAAATATTTTTTTTTTATTTCTTCTATGGCATAGCATCTGTAAGTCTGCTTTTGTGTTCTTAAATGATGCACGATTTTCCTCATTTCCTAGTCAAAGGATCTAAAACTCAAAGCCTACAGAGTGCTCTAGGGCTGGGCATTACGTGAGAAAATAAGAACTTCTCCACTACCAGAGTATGTTGTTATAGGCTAATACATCATGCCTATTGCATTTTGGGAGATTTTGACTTAAAATTAGAGTAGGGAGGGGCTCATGCTAAGTGTAGTACTGGGGCCGGGGCTGTCTTCTCAGGCAGAGAAGGTTCTGACCTGTCTGCCCCTATAGACCTGCCCTAAATATCAGAGCTGTCACAAGCCTTGTGATGTGCCGTGAGCGTCTGTAGGGGACAGCTGAAACTCAACTGGGTCTCTGATGGTTTTTGTTAGATTTTCATGCTGGTTCTTTTCCTTAATTGCCAGCAGAAATGCATCCTGCTAATTACTGGTTTTCTCTGCTGCAGATTCACTTCTGCTTCATGCTCAGCTCATTGTTAAAGCAGCCAAATATTGCCAGTTTTGTGGGATTTGCCCTTCACATCATCTTTGGATTGCTGGGCTTTTTGACATTGTTTGAAAAACTACCACCATCCCTGGAATGGATTTTTAATCTCGTCAGTCCTTTTGCCTTTACAGCTGGCTTCTCAAAGGTATGTTCGAAATAAAACCAGCACATCACAGAATTTCAGCCCACAACAAACATGCTGCAGACTTCTGCCAGTCAACAATAGCTGCCATACATAATTTACATTGCTTAATGACCCAATTTGCCTTAGATACTTTGTAAAAAGAAAACTTGACTCCAGGAAGTACAAGCTAATTCATAACAAATACAGTTGGATGCTCAACTGCATCACAGATTTTATCAGCTCTGTATATACAATAAACGTCCATCTCTGGAAAATTATGGCAATAGTGGGATGCATCTAGTGGGTACCAAGATCTGCAAGAACCGTGAGGTCTTGAAGCGCTGCCCTTGCAAATACTGTGTGCATCACTCTTCTGGTGCAGTAACTGGTTCTGCACAATTTTGAATTCAACTTACTGAAGCACTTATGACATTTGTGGTCATACTAAAGCGTTGCCCTGCTTGGAAACAGTGTCATGATCACGGGTGGGCATGGGTTTCTGATGAAAAACATCATGATGACACAGCAGTAGCTTGCAATTAGTATTTCTGGCTAAGGGAATTATTGCATCTGACGTGCTTTTTTTCCCTCTAGATGGTGAAATTAGAAAAATATGGACGAGACTTTACACCAGAATTGTACCCTTTCTTTAACTTATACATCATACTGACCCTTGACAGTGTCTTGTATTGGCTGTTGGCCGTCTACTTTGATAAGGTTTTGCCTGGTAAGTGGAAATGTGAGGAAAAGAATACAAAAATTCTTGCTTTTTTCTTCTGTTACCCTCTCCTCTCATAGAGGAAAAGATGCCAAAGAAGTGGGATAGAGCTGAGAAAACTGTCATCCGTGTGGAGCAGTAAAAAGAGTGTCCTGGTAGGGAGCTGGTTGGGTTGTGGAACGGCATCTTTACAGCAATGAGCTGTGCCATGTTAATGTGAGGGGCTGAAAACTGAACTTGCTGTATTGCTTGGGAAAAAATGGTTAGGAAGAATACTGTGTTTTTCCCAGAATCTAATTGCATGTAGCTGTCTCATTTGGCCCTGCCTCAAAAACAGGCTTCAAAAAAGGCACGATAAACCCTGCAGCAAAGGCACTGAGATCCTTTGTATCTCTGCCAGCAGCCCAAACCGCTGGGTTTAAAAGGATGTTGTAGGAGTTTTCCAGATTATCCTCTAATTTCTGGACCAAAGAGGTGGTCAGTGAGGTCTTACCTGTGGCTGTTCCACACCTGCACTTACAGATATTGGTGAGTGGATACCTTTGCAGAACTCACCAATCCTTTGACACTACCAAAAGGCTGTGTTCTGTAGCTGTTTAGGAAGAGATGGCTGGACATGGCATTTATCAAAGCTGAGTTGACATGTAGCAGATTTTGGGTTGATGTTTTGCCACCGTTGTTTTCTGAACTAGGCAAGTACGGAGCACCATATCCGCCTTTGTTCTTCCTGAGACCGTCGTACTGGTTCAAACCCAGGAGTGGGTACGTGGGGGTGCGAGCTTGTAGTGAGAGCAGCCACGATCCTATCCTCAGCAATAACACCGAGCCGATGCCTCCAGGTTTTGATGGGAAGGAAGCAATCAGGTAAAGACTCCTGCAGGCGTGAAAAAATGTAATGCTACACATTTGGCTCCGGAGAGCATAGCCATATTACACTGGTGAATGATAGACTGAGCCATCTAACATAAATAGATAAGGTTAATGGCAAATGTGTGAAACAGAGGGGCGGTTCAATGCTTCATTCTGCTCCAGAGCTGGATTTGAATATCTTGGTACCTCCTCTGTGCCAGGGTCCGATTGCTGCCCCACACTTCACTCTGTGCAGAGCAGCGGCAGTGAGTCTGTTCCCTTTCCCTGTCGTCTTTAAGAACATTGCTGGTGGAGTGTGCTGCATAAAATAATGTTATTTAAATCCTCACAGGGCTAGTTTGGCCCATTACTGTTGCTGCCCATTGCGTATTACTAGAAAACAAATACATATCTGCTAAAGTAATAGCTAGGTCATTGCTTTTAATTATATAACCACATGTTATCTCATCCCCTAGGGCCTCCCGCTTCATTCACTGTGTGTTCAATGAGTTTGACTCGAAAACCTTTTAAATGTCTTTTAGAAAAGCACAGCATTTAATGGTGCTTTTAAGTGCACAAGACGAATTCTATAAAGCAATTCCTTCAGATGGAATTACGCTAACCCTGCTGGTAATGAGCAGGACCAGTTGGAGGAGGAGGTTGAGAAATATTCTTCCTATAGTTTTCAAAGGTTACTTTGAGGCAGAGAAAACATGTCAAAACTGTCATATTAAATAAAAATGGCTTGCTTACCTTTCCTTCAGACTAAACAATATTAAAAAAATATACAAGAAGAAGGACAAGAGAACCGAAGCTTTAAGGGGTAAGAGAAGTTTTGGAATCCTCTTAATTTCATTTTTCACTAGGTATGAACCCAAACTGTTTTGAAACGTACTGGATGTATTTAATTCTGCCTCCAGCACTGTTAAAATGCATCATGCCATGCTTCTTTCTGCTGTGGTAGATTACTGGCAAATTTCTGTCAGGTTGTTATCTTCCGGTTCACTCCAGGAAAATTACTCCTTATTTTTTGCAACAACAGAAGTCTCCTTAAAAGCAGTGGGTTTTGCAGCCATGAACAACTATAAAAATCACCTTTCAAACCTCCCTCTCAAAATGTAAACACTTCTGGGCAAACAAAACATTGTTTTGGTGGCTGGCCAGAGCCCAGCCTGCTGTCACTGGCTGAGCCGTGTTCTCCCAGCTCTTGCACAGTACTACAAACGCAGGTATGCAACTAGTTGGCATTTGTTAAATGCCTTTGTTTAACAAGAACTCCAAGTGATGGTGAAAATGTCAATATGGTTTCAAAGGCTTATATTAAGCTAAAAAAATCCAACCCCAACAACCCACAAAAATACAAAATAAGGTTTTTTTAAAGGAAATGAGGTAGTGCCGTCTGGCTGCTTTGAAATAACTCCTGAAATCTGACGTGTTGGAAAAGGGTATGGGCTCTTCTCTTTCTGGGGGCTCGCTCTTGAGCCAAGCTAAAATAAAAGGTTATGAGCTTCATAGAAAACAGACATCACAATTCCTTAAATATTGCAGTGAATACACTTGCTCCTTCAATTCAATAAGACGTGACTGAAAGTTCCTTGCTAAGTTTAGTCCTAACTTCTGAAGGTGCAACCCATGGTTTTGGATCTGTGTTTTTGCCTCTCAGCTTCAAAAGAAATGTCACTCCTCTGTCCTGCTTGGCAGCAAGCTAACAGGTACAAGTCTATTCCTAATAAATTTTCATCCTAATGTTATCCTCTTTCTATTCTAGGTTTGTCCTTAAATATATATGAAGGCCAGATCACTGCATTACTTGGTCACAGTGGATCTGGAAAAACTGCTCTCTTAAATGTGCTCAGTGGATTTTCCAAGCCTTCAGCAGGTAAGGTGATGGACCTGAATGCTGAAGAGGAGAAGCATTTGTTCAAACAAACATTTGTTGTTTGTTTTTTTCCAAGTGTAATGGGGTAAAGATGCAAAACAACCCCAGTATCCCCTCAGTCATTCAGTCTGGCTCGTTGTCAGTGCAGATTGCTCCTTCAGGGCTGACACATCCCTTGTGGATACGCTCACGTGTGCAAGCATACGCAGATGGTTATTGCTCCATCTGGATGGCCTGATGTTTTCCATGGGCTGCATACCTGTAGGAAACATGGTTTAGTTCTTAAGGGAGAGATTTGGTGCTCTGAAATATTTTTGAGTGGTATTAAAGCTTTGGACAACACAAAGATATTTTGCCTTTTGTGTGTTTTTTGGGCTTTGGGTTGTTTTTTTTTTTTTAACACTTGAGGAACATCCGTGATGCTGGAATTAATGCCAAAGGTATGAACACAAAGCAGTCTGTTTTCCCCTTCTAAGTGGGGAGTACTGTACAGCGTGAAATTTGTGTCATTCATTCCTGCGTGCAGGTTCTGCAATGATATACAACTACAAAGTGTCTGAAGTACAGGATGTGGAAGGAATTCAGGCAATGGTTGGGATTTGCCCCCAGTTTAATGTGCATTTTGAAGTCTTAACGGTGAAGGAAAACCTGAGAACTTTTGCTCACATCAAGGGGATCCAGCAGAAGGAAGTAGAGCAAGAGGTTGGTATGTGCTGGTCAGTCACTGACCTCAGGTTTATGGCATCTTGGACAGTTTGAGATTTCTTTATAAAAGATTATCTCCAGCACCTTGTTCTGTGGAAATGAGAAAAACCCTAATTTAGGGGAGGAGGATTTTATTTCAATTGTTTCTTATCCTCATGCAGTAAGAGTTAGGATTCAGATTTGTGGTACTTATCTCTAAGCAAACTAGATTTTTTTTTTAATCTTGAAGTTATACTCTCCTGTACTGTGTGTAGCCATGTGTGAATGAACTGAACCGCTTGGAAATCTGGCTCTTGTTTTTGTATTTTGCCAAGGTGCAGAAAGTTCTGACAATGTTGGACCTCACTGACCTTCAGAACGTCCGTGCTGATACTCTGAGTGGGGGACAAAAAAGAAAATTGTCTCTTGGAATTGCAATTTTAGGGAATCCCCAGGTAGGGACTGGTCGTATTTATACACACACAACACACACTGTTTGAGCACGAAGCTTTGCATTTTGACTTGGCACACCGACATTTGTACTTTTCCCATGGCACTCCAAGTCTGCTGACTACTAACACACTTGGCTGCTGGAAGGATCGAGGAATTTAGGTCAATGAGAATTGTATTTTGAATTAAAGGGGTTATAATATTGTAACAGGAGAAAGAGCACTAAAAACGGCTGATATTTGAGGATGCGTTTTATTCTTAGAACAAGATCATCAAAAGCATGAAATGAAATGACATAAACATGGAAATGCCGGCCTGGACACATGGAGATCTGACCTTGTTGGCCTTTGCAGGTGTTGCTTTTAGACGAGCCAACAGCTGGGCTGGATCCCTGCTCCAGGCACCACGTGTGGAGCCTTCTGAAGGAACGCCAGGCTGGGCGCGTGACGCTCTTCACCACCCCGTCCATGGAGGAGGCTGATGCTCATGCTGGTGAGCCCAGCCTTTCACAGTGGGGTTGACCACGGTTTGACAACGGGGGTTTCCCATTGCAGAGCCCATGTATGGATCCTGCCACAACTCACTCTGTGCTCGCTGGACATGTTTTGTCTGACAGCGACCACTCAACGTGGGCTGAGCAAAGGCTAACACCGGACTGGCGTGCCCTTCCAAGCCCTTGCTTTGTGCTCTGCTTCAGGATGAAGCAATTGCATATTAGCTGGATGTACCGCTAGCAGCACCCACACAAATTAGTGATATTGTTTGAATTGATGTCTTTCCTAGTGCCTTATTGCTCCCAGGCTGCATGGGAAATTCTCCACAAGCCTGGAAGTGTGCATAATTACAAGATAACCTTGGTGCCTAGGAGAAAGGCAGCAGTTCAGAAAGAAAAAAACACCTTCAGCACTGACTTGGTTTTACTCCTCTCGACTTCATTATAAAATTGTCTGTTGAGTTCAGAAGGAGCAGAGTGAGCTCAGCCTACTGCACGGTTGTAAATCCCCTCTAAATCCTTTGTGTTCTTACCTCCCTAGATCGGAAAGCTTTTCTCTCAAATGGGAGATTACAGTGTGTTGGCTCATCTCTGTACTTGAAGAGAAAATGGGGAATTGGCTATCACTTAAGGTAAATCCTTTTCTTTTTGGTCATCACTCTTTTTATGAAAAGCTTCTAGTTGATGTATTTTCTTGTAGAGTCTGTGTCTCTACAAAATTTCTATACAGAGTAATAGAAAACTTCACAATTCATTTTAGAAGACTTCTGAGGCTGCCAAAAATATCTTGCTTTGGATAGCAAGCTGCTTTTCTTTGGAACCCAATCCTGAGAGCTCTGAGCATGTAGCTAAAATGACTTTTCAACCTCCTTCTCAGCCAAAAGAGGACCAGAGTAAGATGAACTGCAATTTCCACATACTCTGTGGTGCCAGCGTGTCATACAACAGCTTTAACGTAAAGTTGTTTTTCTCTGGATTTTAATTTCTGTGTTCTTGGTTTAGCAGTACTAGCCAGGATCGTTATTCTTAACCGCAACTATGTCTTGCATGCCTGGCAAAACCAGGGGCACTGCAGACATCTGTAAAAATTCCCACTGAAATGCTGCCCAGTTTTGGAGGTTTCCCTATGGCTTGCAGAATGACCGCTGGCTTTGTATTTTAAATGGATGATACATGCATTTTTTGTCTCATTTAATTTTATGGCAATTGCTTTTTAATACAAACAGGATGCATATAAATGACCTGTGTGACCCTGAGCTTACATCATCCCTGGTTAGACAGTACGTCCCCGGTGCTGTGCTCAAGGGACAGAAGGGGGGTGAGCTGCACTATATGCTGCCTCTGGAAAACACAGACAGCTTCCCAGGTGAGGAAACCCGGTCATTGCATCAGAGTTGTAAAGGGAAACCAAGTGCTGGGAAAAGCAGAAAGCAAAGTTGCTGTGAAGGGAATGAATACATTCTCCTGTCCATACTGCACGGGATTTTGAAGCCCAGAGCTGCATAAACATCATCCTTAAAGAAAGCCCCTAATGAACATGCTGATATTAATACTGCAGATGAACAAAAGAAGACTCACACAACTAATTTACAAAACAAAATCCACCGAGTCTTCTCTGGTTTCGGGATGAGATTTGTACCCCCAGGAATGCTCATAGTAATCAGGAATGCTGAATTTTCTGCTTATCTCTGAGCAGCACAACAGTTTTGCTTTGGCTTTTAAGTTATGGAAATGAATGATGTGAACGCTAGAATGCACAACGTTATTCTTGCCCGTCTGAGTTTCTGTTCGTCATTAGCCTTGGTCGCTGGGCTGAGTTGGCTGGTTCTGTCCTGCAGATCTGTTCAGCCACCTCGAGAGCAGTCTTCTGCGGGGGGTTGCTAATTATGAGGTTAGCAGGACAACCCTGGAAGATGTTTTCCTGAAGCTGGAGGGTGAGGAAGCCATTGATCAAGAAGGTAAAACGTTGATTCCAATTTGTAGGTGCGGTATGATTAAGATTCCATATATACAGACATTTTAATTGAATGTATTCAAATGAGTTTCTGTTAAACGTGAATTTTGGTAGGTTTTGGTAGGTCAAGAGTTGCAGTTGCATTCAGCTTTCCTTTAGTGAAGAATATCTTCTTGGAGAAGTCTAGATGATTCAGTCCTGACTTCCCACAGGCTTTTAAGCACATGAATTAAGATTGATGTTGGAAGGGTATTTGCCCTTGAAGGGTATCCTGCCCGGACCAGGAGGTGGGAAGAGATAAACCAGACAGAAGGCATTTCACAAGGCCAGTGAGGACAGGGGATGTGTTGCCATGTGAGCCCAGGATCAGCCAGTCTGAATTCACCAATGTAAATTATGTTCTGGATAAATTATGGCCCCTTTTCTTTGCCCTTCTTTGTTTCCTGGCTAAAAATTTAAGTGTTCCTCTATTCAGAATAGAAGATTCTTGTTGATTGTTTGCTCTTAAAACGTGTCGTTTGTATGCTCTTTGTGGATAACGATGTTTCTTGTGATGAACACGCAGAAGATGGAGACCTAGAGGAGAGGGACCAAAGCCTCCTGGTGTTTTCCGAACAGGGGAGCGCAACAGTGAGCGGGATGGCACTCTGGAGACAGCAAGTGGGTGCCGTGATGAGAGTTCGCTTCTTAAAACTAAAGCATGAAGGAAAGTTTCTCCGGTCCATGTAAGTACGGGAGCTCTCATCTACTCTGCAGCCCTCGTGATGGCTTGGTACTTTCCAAAGGAGTTGATCGTTCCCTTGAGGGACTGAGGGAAAGCTTAAATGCTCGTGAAAATGTTTGGGAGCTAAGAATTAGGTGGGAAGTGTTTAAAGGCTGCAGTAATAAGGACAGTGAGGATTTACTGGTAGAGCTCTGCATTGCTTACGTTTAAAATTTCCCTTTGTCTTTCTCAGCATAAATCACACAATTAGTTAAAGGTGGAGTTCCCCTGGACCCACTTGTGGTCTGTTTTTCCATCTAGATTGCTGTTCTTTGGAATATTTATCCTTCCAATGATTATGATTTTCACTGGATTTCATCTGTGGGAGACCTTCAGCAACTGGGAAATCACAGCCAGCTCGTATTTTCTTTCCACTGAAGAGAAAATTCGAAATAAGTCGACAAATCTTCTCATCTTCAATGATACAGGTGAAGAAGAACATGTGAGGTTGATTCACTTTCTGCACCACTCTGAGTCCTCTTAGACTCGATAGACCAACCTTGCCATACTCTTTCTGTACGTTCCTTTATATATTTGTGGCTTTGGGAAGTGTTTTCTTTTGAGCAAAAACAAATCCAGTTTTAGTGGTGATGAGGGAACAGCTGACATTTAAAAGAGTAATGGACCAGGCAAATTAATTAAAAAAAGAGAAAAATCAATAAACAAACTATGGAAACATACATTGTGTTTAACTAGTTGAATTAAAACAGAGAAAAATATGCGCAGTATAGGTTTTCTTGGATTTTGAATAATATTTTTAACATACATGGTTCCATACAAGTGGGAACTTGTCTATAAGAAACTGTTTATATTTAAAGAAAGAAACCATAATTATTCTAATTTCTGCTCTTGCCTTGATTTCAGGATCAGAAATCGAGGATTTCATTGCTGCTTTGAAGACTCAAAACATAATGCCTGAAATGACTCTTGAAAAAAACATCACAAGCACTCCACTCCATAATGGAGCTATAAAAATATCCCTGGAAGACAAGGTGAGTGATATTTTCTCTGCTTTCATCCTGTATGTCAACCGGGTTTTCTGAAATGTGTTTCAATGAGGCACAGAGAAACGCATACACCAGCAAAAGGGAGAATGCTTAATTGACGTACTAAATACTACCGGTAATCCTGCTGGTGGAAACCAGGATTATATTTGGTTCTGTCCACTGTATGGTTTTTTTTATGGTGAACTTTAGAGAAAGGCCTTATGCAAGTCTTTTGTGCTTTTCTCTAGAAATTGTTCTCTTTATTGATCATTTTGCTCGTGGTACCTGTTAGCACTCTTTCAGGTCCGATTGCCTTTGTCACTGCTTCTCGCTGACCCTCTGACTGTGGTCAGCTCCCCCTCGCACCTCTCACGGGCATGAAGGTAACGCCTTGCTCTTACGTCTTCAGAGCTACCGATTCACGGTCATGTGCAGTGCAGAACCCGTCAACTGTTTCCCTGTACTCATGAATATCCTCAGCAACACCTTCCTGAGGCTCTTCAATTCCACTGCGCGTATCCGCGTCTGGAGTGAGCCCTTTCATAACGTGAGTGACCTGTCTGTCCTGGTGAAAACTAATTGTAATAGCCATGCTGAAGTGATAAGGACCGGATGGGTTGGACATGGTGGAATGAACAACCTCCAAGGGTTGGGGTCGGTGGTCCAACTCCCTGTTCCTGAGGGCATTGCTTAGCAGTCAATAGCGGTGCCTGTTAATGACAATTTCTTCCACAGTATTTAAGAGCTCTATACGGTGTCAGTGCTGTGAAACATCTAAGTCTGTGCTACGTGGCAATATGTTAGGAATACAGCAGTGAAACTCGCAAGCTCTACCTTGCTTCAGCATCCTTTTGGCAATAATCAGCATCAAAAACATGGTCTCTGTCCTCAATCATTTACAGTAATTTAAATACTTTTTCCTTAAATGCTTTTTTTAAAATTAATTTCTTTTGTGTTCTTAAACGCAAATATTTTACCACAAGCATTACTGCACGCTTGCATGTTTAGTCATCCTATGAGCGTTGACCTGGACAGATTTTCCCTGGTTAGCTGTTGATTACTTTTGAATTTCTTTTCCACAGACAAAAAACCCAGAAGTGAAGAGTGATGTTTTTTTCATCTGTCTGAGCTACATGCTGATTTTGGCTGCTGGTTTGCCTCCTCACTTTGCAGTGAGCAGCATGGAGGATTACAAGGTAACAAACGTGGGTGGAAAGTGGTCTTACCCCAGAAATGAATGCAAACGGGATGTCTCCGGAGAGCAGTCTGTGTGCCGGTGGGCTGAGCAGTGTTTCTGGGTAGGATGCTAGAAGAAACACAGCCACGTGAGCACAATGTTGTACCAAATCATGTTTGTATCTCAGGGAATCAGCTGGGGTCAGAACAATTTGGGTGTTAGTAAAGATTTTGGCCTCAGGATTTATTTATTTATTTTAAGAATTATGTGGCTTTAAACAGTAGTAGAACTAAGAAAGAATTGAAAGTGCTAGAAAAGGAGAAAAAGGCCCCGCCAAGGAGGAGAGGAGTGAGTGTAAGGGAATCATAGAATGGTTTGTGTTGGAAAGGACCTTAAAGCCCATCCAGCCCCACCCCCTGCCATGGGCAGGGACACCTTCCACTAGAGCAGGTTGCTCCAAGCCTCATCCAACCTGGCCTTGGACACTTCCAGGGATGGGGCATCCACAACTGGAGCAGGAACGGTATTTTAGAGTCTTCTGTATCAACTCCCTTTTCCCATTTGCTTTCACAGCTCCAGGCTCGTTCCCAGCTGCGGCTCGCGGGGCTTTTCCCCTCGGCATACTGGTGTGGGCAGGCATTGGTGGATGTCCCGCTCTTCTGGACCCTGATGTGCCTCATGTTCGGGGTCCTACTGCTCTTCAACCGCACCTGCCCCTTGCAGGCCAGGACCGTCCTGCCCCTGGTGAGCTCTTTGCACAGGGAAAATGGGCAGCCACAAATCCCCCTCCCTCATCTCGCAGGGAGTTTTTGCGTTAAATATTGTAATTGAAGCGGACTGCTGGAGGCAGGTTTTCATACACCCACATCCATCTCCTTGTCGCTGACATCAGTCTCTCTCTAGATCATTTGCATCGTTGGTTATGGAGTATCTCTTGTCCTCCTCATCTATTTAATTGCCTTTAAATTTCGCACGGGACGGAGCAATCGTTACATTTGGTCTTTCATCTTCGTTCTGGTAAGTGAAGTGAATCTTTGCTTTGAAGTGTTTGACTGCCACTTGAGCTTTCACTTCACATATACTGATATTCAGCTGAATAACCCAAATCAGTGACAAACAGTCTAGTTTTTAGCAACAATGCATGGATATCGGAAACACTTTTTGTGTTTTATTCCAGGTGAATTTCACTCTTTATATGATCAGTGACCTACACAAAGCACTTTACTTCGCCTTCTCTACTTTGATTCCTGTCTTTCCACCGCTGGGCTGGTTGATCTTCTCCACACCAGTAAGTAAACAAGTCCTCTGAAATTCAGTAATGGTCCCAGCGGTGCAAACTGGAAAAGCAAGAGGCTCTTTCCAAATTCCCTGTGTCAGAGTGCTGACTGTCAAAAAGACAGAGTGAGTAAAGACAACAGGAGAAGAAAAGGTCCAGGATAGGGAGTGAGAGAAAGGACCAAGACTTGACTTGTTAATCCTTGGTTTGCTTGGGATATTTTTGGTTTGTTTAGTTACAAAAAGCTGTCAGGATGACTGCGTTTTGGCCAGGGTAGCATGGGAGGAGAGGGTGGTGGAGCGGGAAGACCCAGAGGGACAAAGTGAGCTGACAGAAGGAGGTGCAAGGACTGTGAAGAGAGAAGCGATGATGGAAAAGGTTGAGCTAACCTGGCTGATTTGAGGCACCTCTGAATTAGCTGTAGCCAAGGAAGCCACAGCTCTTTGAGGAACTATGAATCCCCCAAAAAAAGTACAGACCAAAGCCCCTTAAGCCCATCCTGCAGAAAAGCTAAGCATCCCTACATACCATGCTTGCTCCGACCCTGCTCTGAGGCACACCATGCTATAGAATTTTTCTAATTGGCTGATTATTTTTTTTCTTGTAGCGTTACTCATTGTTTCACAACATCGGTCTTCTTGAGTCATGGAGTCACATCTTTGTAGCTGTCTTTGCAGTAAGGAGCTATTTGGTGATGGTTGTTTTGGAAAGGATGACTGTTCTAATGCAATGGACTTGCACCAGGCTTGTATAACTCTCCCCATAAATAAAACAGGGGTTATGTGGTCAAAGTTTCACATTAAATGTTGGCAGGAGAGATACATCCAAGTAATCATGGGCTTGTGTCTCATGTGAGCCCTGGATGCTGCACCATTTGTGTAAAAATAGTGGGGAGGGATTAAGTGGAGCTCATGTATAAGAGATATTATCAGCCAGCTAATTGGTCTAATGCTGCTTCTACAAAAGAATGACGTGCTCCCTGATCCTGTAGGATGTCTGCTGGGGTGCAGATTATCTGAGCTAAAACTGCAGTATGAAGTCAAGGCTTTTGCAAATGATCTGCATACGGGATGGAAATGGTCGCAAAGCGTCAATTTAACTTATTCCCCCTTTGGACCTTTTCAATAGCTGAAGTAAATGAGATAGGTCCCTGCATCCCCTTATAATTAAGATTAATCAAGTGTGTCGTTACCTTGTCACTATACTAACCTAATTTATTATTGCTTTTTAGCCTTACATCCATTGCGTGATTTTTGCTTTTCTCCTGCGCTGTTTGGAGATGAGATACGGAGAAGCAGTTACAAGACTTGATCCTGTCTTCAGGTGTGTCCCGGGCAGCTGGGTCCCGGGGTGCCTTGAGAGCCACGGTTATCCCGGTCTGCAAGGTGGGCTCAGTCCTGCACAGCCAGGCAGGGCCCTCCTGGCACACCCCTGACTGCAGGAGGAGAGGAGGAGTGAACTTAAAAATATTTTGCAAAGTGTGGATAAAGCTCATATTTTCAGTTTTATCCAGTTTATCCAGAGGGGAGGAAATTGAGAACAAAGAGAGGGGTTTTTTTTTATTCCCTTGGGTCATTACAGTTTCCAACTTTACTTACTGGATTTTCCCTGAATGTGTCTGGAGGCAAATTCCCACCCAGTGTGTTGCAATAGAAGGTCAGTTAAACTACAGTGTCCTAGAGAGAATAATAAATGTGATTTATGCTTTTTTTAAATTAAGCTTCATAGCTGAGGTTTCAGGACATTTCACTACAACTGGCTAAATTAATAGTTACAAATTTAAATCAACATTTTAACTCCTTTTCCTGTATGTCAGTATTGCTCTCTGCAGGATGGAGACTTCCCCTAAATCTTCATCAGGCTGGGGTCGTCTGCTACCTGCTCCCTGCTGTCACCAACAGCGTGCGACTGACGACCTGAGTCGTGGGGGAAAAGATTTGTAGAAAATATGAAATGGTCAAACACTAACACATGTGACTCACTCAGGGTTAAATAAATGTCCAAATCGCTTTGAAAACCTGCCCTGTGTGTTTTAATTCTCCTTGAACAGATCATTGGACCAGTCAATACTTAGCGATGAAAGTAAAGCTAAAGCTGGCCTTTAGTTTCTCATGTCTGCCAGTGAGATTTTTTTTTCACCCCATGAACAAATGCTTGAGCACACACTGTCTGTGGAACACCTCCCTGAATTCAAATAAATTTTGTGGGCTGCTGTATTGGCACTGCCCTGGGAACAAACGTGTAAATCCGAGACTTTTTGGATGTGATTCCTGGTGACGCCATCTCTCCTCCTCTGCTTGTAGGATCCAGCAGAGAAGAGCAGTTGCCCGCCAGAACAGGGACCAGCCTGGGGATGAGTCCCCAGAAGTCCAGGCAGAGAGGGAGAGGGTGAGGAGCATGATGGTCTCCCTGCAGCAGGAGGAGGTGAAATCAGTCTTCTGGCTTGTTTTCTTTTTCATTCTCCATCTTCAGGTCTGTCTCTGCTTTCTTAGCTCATACTCTTACTATTTATTGCTCTGATGTCCACGTGCACATCTCACCATCCGGCCCACAGTAGCTCTGGCACCAAAAGGAGTTTAGCTGGCACTATGTTTTTATTCCCATTCTTCTTTTCCTCCTTTTTTTCTGTTGCTCTGTTGCCTGGATTTTTTAATTTAGAAATTTTCTCTTTAAAGAGTCATACTTAATGATAAAATCAGATGAGTTGTGTCATGGGATAGGAGGAGAGTTTTTATTTCACACTTTTTGTCTCTTCACAGGAGTCAGTTATCGTTGTCAACAGCTTGCGCAAGGAATATGAAGACAAGAAAGCCAGTTCCATCTTTAAGAAGAAGAAGAAAGTTGCTGTCAAAAACCTCTCTTTTAGTGTTAAAAAAGGTTCAAGTATTTTGCTTCATCCTCTGAAAATGACTAAAATGTAATGTGAGGGTCACATTAGGAGACCTTTTTGTTAGAACTTTCTTGTGTGCAACCAGACCCAACACACCTGTGCTCCTGCGTTCACAGGTTTAATTTATTGGGATAAGTTAATGAACAACCCTTTCTCTTACTCTACTTTCAGATATTGCCTAGCACATAGGGAAGAGGGTCTTATTAACAATAATTATTATTAACAGTTCTTGCATATTTGTTCCAGGAGAAGTATTAGGTCTGTTAGGACCCAATGGAGCTGGAAAAAGCACAACAATAAACATGATTTCTGGAGACGTAACAGTGACTGCTGGAGAGGTAGGTGATTCCTTTGGAGCATTTGGAGGTTGATCTTGATGCCTTAATAAATGAAGGATGTGATAAGTCAAGCTGGCAATGCAGCCCTAAGTGAGGGAATTTAGGTAAGTGCAACCCTGGATCTTTACAGAAGTAAGAAGGAAGTGTTGATTTACTCAAAGCACATTCTAGTTTTCATCAATATCAATGTTAGAGATTTAAGGGTTTGAGCTACACAACATCTTCAGTGTGAACTGGAACCCCGTCGTGAAATTTCACAAGCCCAGTAAGAAATGTTGACATCTAAAAAAACCCCAACACTCTTCCTAAACAGCCTTGCAAAACCAGGAAATTGAAAACGAATGTGAACAGGGTTGGGTCAGTAACAATCCATCACTTAATTATGTCCAGGATGATTAATGACATGTGCGGGGGGAAGGGAAATACCATTGCTGTTACAGATGTGGGACCGAATGTTTTAAATAGAGAAGTACTACTAGGAAAAGGTGTTCTTGTGTTGCTACTATTCCCCAAAGTTTTATGGCAGTAAATACTATTTGGTTTTGAGAAAACACTGTCCTGGATTCATGTGAGCAGAAGCTGTGGTAGATGGAGATGATCCCTCTGGTGATGCTGGATTTCCTTTCCCCTGTGCTAATGTTCCCAGGGGTGCATTGATTCACCCCAGAATATCACCCTACAACTACAGGTGTTGTTCAAGGGCCGTGATGCAGCAGCCTCCTCTCCCATCCTGGGAAGCCTGGGCTGCTGCCCGCAGCAGGACCCGCTCTGGCCAGACCTCACCGTGCACCAGCATCTGGAGGCATACGCTGCCGTGAGAGGGATGAGGAAAGAAGATGCAGCTGTTACCATCAGCCGGTACAAAGCCAAATGATTTAACTTTCGGTTCTTCCTCTCTCCAGAGGTATAGGACAAGGAAAGGGGTTTCTGCCTAACAAACCTGGCTAGTGCAAGTAAGAGACAGCACATTCCCTCTGGATCTCACTCTGATGAGATCTGCTGCTTTATACTGTTCTCAATCCCTTGTCGATGAAGATTTTAACCCTAGTTTATCTAGGAAACATCAGAAAAATATCAAACTTGTTCCAGTTCGCAGCCAGCTACAGGAGTAACTCACTTCTCTCATTACCTGTGCTTACAGTCTGGAGTTTCTGCAAAAATTCATCAGTTTACCATCTGAGTTAGGGGTAAAATCAACAATTAACCCAAGGTGATGTGTATCAGCCAGAACATCTGTGTTAGTCTCTGGCTCCTCAGTACCATTGACCGCAGCATTACCACACACAGGTTGTCATTTCAGCGTCTTTCCTTTCCCTTTCCCACAGCATAGCAAAGGCCTTGGATCTCCAGAAGCATTTCAAATCCCCAGCTAGGAGGTTATCTGCTGGGGAAGCCAGAAAGGTACGTGCTAGATTTCTGTTCGGTCCTTAAGCAAATCCTGCTCTTTCTTCCTTCAATGTAGTGGACAGAAAACCTTAATTCAAGCTCAAGGATGCGTGAGGTTCCTTGCCCTTGTGTCAGTGAGAACAGAATATGCTCCTTGATATTGTAGAAGTTTTGGGTTTTTGTTTCACAAAGTAGAAATTTTCTTCCTTGAGCAAAGCCTTGAGCAAATTGAAGTAGAATAAAAATTTCTTCAAATTCAGTGTCATAATGAAATATCCTTATGGTTTCAAAGGGAGTAACTTCCTTCTAACACAGAAGCAGATACAGCAGAGTGAGTTCCTGGCATGATTTGTTTTCAACAGCTTTTGAATCCAGCCTGGCAGAATCTCCCCCTCTCTTCCTTTCCCACTCTCTCACGTTGTGTCTTTAATACATGCTAACCACAAATTGGATTTAACTCTTCATGCCCCACCATGTGCTCAGCCAGTAAATGGGATGGAAAACCACTTTCAGATCTTTGGCAGAGTTGGGCGTTCTGGGGAAAGCCGATTTGAGGAGAATAAAATGTAGCTAAGAACACCTGAGGTGGGGTTTTTTGAGTTCCTGTTCCTCCTGCATTTTGGAATCAAGACCTTCAGCTTCTTAAAGCTTCACAGGGATGAAGATGTACCAGGACAACTCACCAGTTCTGCAGGTAAAGTAAAAGCAGACCTGACCTCGGTGTCTTTCCCATTTCAGCTGTGCTTTGCACTGAGCGTCCTGGGAGATGTGACGGTAATGCTTTGGGATGAGCCATCCGTGGGCATGGACCTGAAAGGGCAGCGCTGTATGTGGTGAGCAGCCCCGTTTTGGCAGAACTGAGAAGTGTATAACAGGTTTAACAGGGTGGGACTTTTACCCTCACAATTGTAGTAACCATGGGGGCAAAGAGGTTCTGCCTCTGTGGCAGAGTACGTCTGTATTTTCCCTTTATCCTTGTCGACAGGGGATGGGGCACCACTCTCTAAGCTCCTTATTCAGCAGGCAGTAAGGTCTTGGTAACCATCAGATGTAATCTTAATGGTAGTGCACCAAAAAAAAATCCGAGTAGATTCCAGCGGAACCCATGCGTTTGGTGCAAAAGACAAGAATTCCTGTTTTCCTCAGTGCATGGGAAAAACATATGGGTGGTTGTTCCTTTTCATCATTCAGCCCTAGTGCTCGCTCTAGCTTTTCAACAGTTTACACTGCCAGTGTAAAATCTGGAGGGATGCTGACATGACAAACGGCAACGTAGCACTGGCATCCTCGTGTCATCTTCACGCAAGATAACTGAAGTCTCTTAAATAGTCACCCACGTTTTAATAATTTTATTATTTCAGTTGTTTTTTGGGAGGGAGACAAAAAACCAGTTTTTCCTTGGTTATTTCTGGGAAGTGACTGCGATCCCTCTGTTCCCAGGAAAGTGATTCAGACCGCCATGAAAAGCAAGGAGCGGGCAGCCGTCCTCAGCACGCAGTACCTGGAGGAGGCGGCGGTGATGTGTGACCGGGTGGCCATCCTGGTGTCAGGGCAGCTACGGTGGGCACCGGCATCACATCGCTCAGCAGGATGCCACCTGATTTTTAGTCTGGGTTTGGGGATTTTGTGCATTTTTTCTTCTTAATCTAATAGAAAATATTGGGGGTTTGTTGTCCTGAATGTGTAACAGACATAGTTCTGTGAGGAGGTAGGTTGTTTTAACAGCATAGAACAAACCGCTGCTGAATAAGAGGGTGTATGTCTGCTGCTCTTATCCAGTGATTCCTTTATTTGCTGACTATGATGATTTGAGCACTGTTTTCCCTCCTCTGCAGGTACATTGGTTCCCTTGAGGATCTGAAAAGTAAGTTTGGCACCAGTTACCAACTAGAAGTCAAAATGATGAACACGGGGGAAAGCGATGCTCTCCACACCGAAATTCTGCGCCTCTTTCCCAATGCGGCTCGACAAGAAAGGTCACTACCCCGTGGGCTGCACACCCGGCACGGACTTGTGCTGGGATGCTCTGTTGCTCCTACTGACCCTGCTCAGTAATTCACCTGGGACTACAGTAACCCTACAAGCACCTCTCAACTTTGGTGCTGAGTCATGAAATGATGATTTCATTTTTCCATTACTTTTCCAGGACTACTTCTTTGCTCACCTACAAGATCCCAATGGAAGATGCACTACCTCTGTCCCAGTCTTTCTCCAAGCTAGAAGCAGGTAAAAGGAAACAATCAATTAAGCAGGAAGATTGCTTTCAAAATGCTCATATGGATTTGTTTTTTAAGGATGTCTTTTCCATCCCTCTGCAGCTAAACAGAATTTCAGGCTTGAGGAGTACAGCTTGTCCTTGCATACATTGCAACAGGTATGTTGATGTGGAAGTTACAGATTAGAAACTGCCTGTATAAAAAGGAGAAATAGACCATGATCAGTGTAAATACTGTCAGTCCTTGGCAATAAGAGGGCCATTTCTGCTGTTGTGCATTGCAGGTGTTTGTAGATCTCACCCGGGACCCGGCGGAGCACGACCTGGATGTGGCGTTCGATGGGGCTGTGGAGCAGAGACCACTTCACCCCTGAGCCCTTGGAGCCACAAAGGAAAATATTCAGCGTATTTCATCAGTGTTACTGCTGCGTGTGTCCAGATGCAGCCCTAGGACTTGGTTACCTGTGTCACGTCACATACAGACTTGTAGGTTTTATGCCTCACAAAGAAAAAAAGAAAAGATTTATTATTTTAATAAATAAAGCCTTTATCCACCTGCCATCTGTACCCCTGCTCAGACTGACTCGTGAAGACTCGCTGTGCTGAGGATTAACCCTGCTGGGATGAATTGCTGGTCCCAAGGCAGGCACCACAGCTGGGGCTGGGGGCTGGGGGGTCTCAGTTGTTGGAGAGAATCATGTGCAGACTCAGAGGAGGCTCTGAAACTCCCACTCCTCCGAGGCAGGAGGGCACCAGAGCTTTGGCTAACATCCTTCTGGCTGGTGTCTCGCAGCCAGTGAGGCTGGTGCTTTCTGGTGGAGGGGCACAGGGCTGTGGTTTGACCTAAAAATCTGCTGTTGCTGCGTGTTCCAGCTCAGCCACCTTGGCCCAAGTCTGATCTCCACCACTGGGGACACAGAGAGAGGAAGGGAATCAGCAACCCCTGGAAAAGTTTAGTGTAAACTGGCAGCTCTTAGATCACCATCTTTCAAAAAAAAAAAAAAAAAAAAAAAAAAATTATCTGGAGTCAAAATAAGATGTGTTTTGGCCCAAAGGAAAGCTGAAGCAGGGCAATAGGTTAAACAGGTCTTATGGCCACAGCAGGTGTGTCTGACTTGCTTTGGTGTTTGGGAAGATGGGGTGGGCTCCATGCTAAGCACTCTCCCTCTGAGGGTGCTTGGGAGAGAAGGGGGCACTGGTGGGGAGATGGGGCCAGCACCAGCAGCCTGACCCTGTCTGAGCAGATCACAGTCTCTTCTTGGACATCTGTCTGACAGAGCTAGCTTTCAATAATAAAAAAATCACTAGCAACTCCCTACATTCAGGCAGCCAGGTGTTTCCCCTGGTACCCTGTCCCACAGCACCCCCAGCCTCTGGGAAAGGCTGGAAACCCACTGGACGACAGTGGCAGTGTCATTCCATGGGACAGACAAAGCAGCAAGACCCTCACCCAGGCCATGATCTTGCCTGGTTCATGTGGATGATGCTGGTGATGCAGGTACGGAGGATTCAGGTGTGTATAAGGCAGGCAAGGATGCTGCAAGTGGATCATGCAGGCACAGATGCATGTCTAGGCAAATACAGGCAGGGATGCGGGCAAGCAGGGGGCTGCCATGGCTCAGCAATGGGCTGGTTCTGACAAGAAAAGCCCCGAGAGCAGCCACCCCAAACCCCTAGGAAGCTTTTTTCCATACGGGTCTCCAAACATCACTGCCCCTGTCATGGAGGTAGACAAGGGTGTTGTCTTTGCTTGAGGTTCACTGACTGAGACCTGGCATATCCACTTCTCCTCTTAAGGGTTTTTATTCCCCTTTATGAGGAGGACCTGAAAGAGGAGAAGGTTTGTGTATGTAGGAGATGTACTGAGGGCAGGTCTTCACCTGATTCTGTGCCCTGACTGGAGTCTGCCTGGCTCTAAACCATCTGACTGTTATTTAAATGTCATGGGTGGGTTTTTTTCTGCTAGACAGGGCAAAGGCAAGCAGATCCACCTCCTCCATGCTCGCAAGCCAAGTGTCCCAGCTGGTCACTGCTCCCTCCCACTGCCAGTCCCTCAGCCAAGCTGGGCAAGTGATGTTGCAGTGGGCGATGGAGGGGCAGGCATGTTCCTCAGCCTAGGGATGAAATCACACCCATTCCCTTTAGAAGCACAGGGTTAGCCAAGAAATGTTTATTTTAACGTTTGCAATATGGTTTTTAATCAGAAAAGCTGTTTCTATCTAGGAGGCAGCGCTTCACGGCTCTTCCCACACCAGGGCTGGTGGCACTGGGACAGTTTGCAAACACAACCTTTCCCATTTGGAGATGAACAGGAGTCACCGTTCGCTCCTCTGCCTTCCACAGTGTGCCGTGATATTGCTGTCGGCTTTCGCCTCTCTTGCTGCACTGAGAAACATAACAAAATATGCCAGAGAAAGGATTTTTGTATGGTTTGTTGTTGGGCTCCTTCTCCTTCTCTTGGCTAAGACTCAAGAATTTCCTGAGTAACTTTTCAGAGAATCCGCTCCAGCAACGCCACAACAATATGCTCAGTTTGCTTTCTGTAATATAAATAAATATGAAGGACCTGCAAAGGAGGAAGAGGCTAGGGACAAGTGAAGTGATGGTGTGAGGAATGCCTTTTTGCAGAAGTGCCTGAGTGAAAAAAACAAGTGCGTGGACAAAGGAGCACTGGGAGCCACAGGGACAACCAGCCAGTCCGTCCCAGGGAGGCTCAGCATCTCCGCTTTCACAGGCACGCTGCGAAGGCTAAGCTCTGGACTCCTGTCAAACCTTCCTGTTAAGGTAAGGCTTAAACATTCTTCTTAAAACAAACAAAAATCGTTATTTAAAAGGTACAAAAATATCCAGCCATTAATAACACCATTAATAACGCTGGGTGTGAATATCAATGCGTAGGTGGGACACTGGGTATCTTTCTAACAGGCTGAGTTAAGGTTGTGATTTAGTGACTATTTAAAGGCATTAGAGTCTTTTTAACCCTAATTTGACATGAAATAACACACAAAAGGAGTTCAGTTTACAGCAGAGGGGTATTTCCAGTGTTTCTCAGTGCTAAGAGGAAGTGGTGGGTCCAGCTCTGCATTTTAAGTCATCCAGCACATGTGAGGAGCAGATTTCTTAGTAAGTAGCTGATGTTAATATGGACATACCTCACCTGCAAAAGTTGCTCTGACAGCTTGCTTTATGCCTACTTCTTAAAGCTTCCAACTTGAGCATTAATCCAGGCAGAAAATCCTTGTTTTGCTTTGACAACATCTTTTTAAGGATGCTGCAACGTCTTTTGGAGTAACACACCAACGCATGCTCGTGGCTCTGTGTTTCCCTCGTTTCCCATGAATATCCCTGACAATGACAGCTCTCCGAACGCGCTTCCAAGAATTTGTTCTCTCGCAGCTCCGAGCTGCCTTCAATCAACGCTGCTTTCCGTATGAGCTCAGCTCACGCCACAGCCAGGAGTTGCTCAACACTTCTTGGTGTGAAGCCTAATGCACATTAAAATGGCATGCAAAAAGATGTTGGTGATTTTAATTGACCATATTGTTGTTATTTCTTGGATATTGAGGCAAGCCAGTTAGGGTTGGCAACCCAAAAGCCGGTTAGGTCACACGGTATGATGTTCCCTGTTTCATTCCATAGATCCCTCCTCCCAGCCTTACCGTGCTACAGCACAGAAGTGTGAAATTCTGGTTATAACTGGTGTCTTGGTGCTGAGCTGCAAGGATTGGGAGTGTGTTGAGGACAGCGAGGTCTCTTGGTCCCTCGCTGCTCGAAGCTGTTCCGCAGGGCTGGCTTGCTCTCCGCATGAGGTCTGAGTTGCTTCAGCTCTCTCTGTTGCAGTAAAAAGGGAAAGAAAGTATTGCTGGGCACATGTGCAAGGACTGTGCAAATAAAAGCAGGCACAGCTGTTCTAGGTTTTGCTGTGTTTGAAAGTAATTTAAAAAAAAAAATGTCTGTAGGTTCAAAGATGAAGACACTTCAGAGAAATAAGAGTGTATTCCAGCAAACTAAAATTCTCTTGTGGAAAAATGTACTTGTCAAGTGGAGGATGAAGATGCAGAGCTTTCAGGTAACCAAAAAACCCCCAAAAATAAAAGAAAAGAGTAAGTAGCTAACCATTGAAAGTGGTGAATCCCTGCCTGCCCCTATACCCCCGTTTCTTTTTGTAAGATTAAAAGTTCAAGTACTTTTGAGGAGTCCGACTGGTAATGAACACTTTCTGACACTTGACTTTTTTAACTGACATTATTTCTGTCTTTTATGTGACACATGAAAGCACAGATGTGCTCTTTGAGCAGGGTAATTTGCTGAGGCGATGTGCACATATGCAGAGACCTTGTTAGTTAGTCGATATCTAAGAATCCTATGTGTCTGAGTGCCTCGTTTTTATATTTTAACCCCACAGAGAATATGCTCTTATACCATTATATCATTAAATCCTCTTCTGCACTCTCCCCCTTTCCTAGGAGTGGATGCTGTCTCTGCTCTTTCTGCCGCTGATGTTCATAGTGTGCATGTTCATGATGAACATGCGCTACCCCGAAGTGCCGTACAGCTACCTCGGGCAGTTGGATGATCCCGCCTATGATGCCACCGGGGTCACCGTTGCTTTTACACCCATCACTGTGACCACAAGGCAGATAATGAATAAAGTGGCCCTGAACTCTGTAATGATAGGTACATTTTGCCTTTTACATACTTAGCTTTGCTATTATTTAACCTATTATACATGTGTTGTGTTTCTGTGGTTCTCCTGTATCTTCAGTCAGTAGAGAAAATTCACCCCAAATCCTCCATCCTCACAAATATTTCTTCTCTAGTGTTTAAATTACTAGTGAGGTCAGCGTGTGCTTCTGAGCTGTGAAGCTCTGCCTTTGTAGAATAATGTTATTAAGACATAAGTTCATTCTTTTGAGGTGCAATACTTCTCAGCTGGTGAAGTGTGAAGTATTTAAAGGGGCCACCCTGTCCAGCGAGAACTGGAAAGGGGGAGTTGCAACACTGGGAAAGCAGAATATGCATGCACTGCCTCTGCTGCTTCCAAACCTACAGAAACTCACTGCAATGTTTCGCTTACAAACCCCAGGTGTAAAACTGGAGGCAATGGACAGCGAGAGAGCCCTGGAGGAAGCCTGGATTTTGAACAATGACATCATAGGGGTTGTATTTAAAGACAACTTCTCCTATCACCTCAGGTTTTCTGTTGACAACGTGGCTATTCCAAATGACAACTTCGAATATATAGGTAATACAGAATGCGTGTTTATGGGCAGCTGATTGCCTGGCGTGGATAGGCATTGCTTTGTTGGATTAATCTGTATTTGTTAAGTGATTTAATAAATTCTTTTTTTTTTTTTTTTTTAATCAATGGGCCATTGTCCGTTGGAAGAGTTTCCACAGTGCATACACATGCTTATCATCTGCTTCTGTAGTGAAAACCAACTACAGTTCACTGCTCTTAGCTGTGGTGCCCTTAACCTTTCATCCTTGCAGATAACTGTTACAATTTCTCATCGCGGTACTGTTACAGCCCCAGATACTGGTACAAAGGCTTCCTGTCCCTGCAGTCCAGCATTGATGCTGCTATCATTGAGGTAAGTCAAATTTATGAATTGATGTCAGTGTCCTTTTGTTTTAAATTTGGTCCAGGAACGACATGTTGTTCTGTGACAACAGCAAGGGATGGGCTTGTCGGAAAATTCTGCAGAAAACCAAATATCTTAAGATACTCACCTGGCTGAGTATTAGTGGCAGTGACAGTGAGAACTTGAATGCAATAGGCAGCTCCTGCAGAAAACTTGATGTTGAAGATTTGTACTAACTTTTATTTCTCTTCAAAATGGTGATTTCTCCTAAAGACTGGGAACTAAGCGCAATACTGCTATTTGGTTTAGAGTATCTCTCAGATTCCAAGGAAGAGGCAATTCCTGCAGGAGGCTGGGGTGGTATGCATATCTGCTGGATGACTTGATTTCAAAGTAGGCATGTTTGTCAGTTCTTGCCCGCCCTTTCCAAATTATTCCTCAAAAATATACCAGGGTAGGGGTCATCCCACCTGGCCGTGCACCTCCAGCTGTCTGGGCTGCTTTCACACCTGGGGAGAGAAACAGGACCTTGGGGGGTGTGAGACATTTGTGTGTCTGGATCCTTACCTCCGGGTGAGCTGAAGGATTCATCTCTCTCCATGGACAAGGAAGGGAGTCCAGATGAGGTGCAGACACACAAGTGAGTCAGATGAGCCCTTCCCACAGGGCTTTATTGCATTACTTGTTGATGTTTTCTAAAAAGCTGCATTAAAAAGTAAACCTAGGGATGATTCATCAAAAGGTTTGTTATATAAATACATCTCACTGTAAAAAATAAATACTGAGGTGTTGACCCTGACTTCCTTTAGGTGGTGGCAAATCATTCTGTTTGGGAAGAAATGAAATCGATTGCTGGTGTCCGTATGAAATCCCGGAGCGTCATCTCCTCGATTACACTAGAGTACAGTTATTTCATGATTACGATCGTCTTGTGTTTCTCTCCATTCATGTACTTCTTGTCAATGAATGTTGTAAGAGAAAAGAAGAAGCTCAAAGTACTGATGAAGACAATGGGGCTGCAGGATACTGCATTTTGGTGAGTCCTTTTTTAACTAGAGTATGTTTGCCAAGAATCAGCATCCTCCTGGGCACTTGCAGTCAGTTAGTAAGTGAAATATGTTCATAAGCTTTCTCCAGTACTTAAAGGACAAACCAGAAGGTCTGAGCATGGCAGCGGTGTATTCTTCTTCCTTGGGTATTTCATCTGAAGGTGGGTCATGCTATCTGTTCTGCCTAGGAAGTGAATGAGTTGTCCCTGGGAAATAATTAATATTTTAATTTAAATGGTTCTGGCATGCAGGTGAAGTTGTAACAACAGTTCTTAATTAAAAGAAAACCTAATGCTGCCTTTCTATCCTCAGGCTTTCCTGGAGTCTGCTGTATGCTCTGTATGTGATGGTCCTCTCCTGCCTGCTGACAGCTGTGGTGCTGCGGGATGCTTTCTACCTCAGCAGCTTCCCTGCGGTCTTACTGCTCTTTTTCCTGTATGGCCTAGCATGTGTAAGTCAGGTTTTAAAGCCAAATTTTCTCACCACATGATTTATTACTATGTTGATGAGCCTAAGCATTACTCCACAGCCTTTTGCAGAGTGCTCAGGACTCTATCCTTTGCATGGTCATACTAATTGCAATAGCTGAGTGGATTCTCCGACTCAGCAGCAGTGATTTAAACTGCAGCCTGAAGGTCTGACAGGCAGTAGGTTGGCTACAAAAGACCTGATTTGAAGCTCAGATCAACACACTAAGAAGGATTTCAGTGTATTTTATTACACGGACTCAGCTCACCAGAGATCTGTTTGCCTGGCAAATGGAAATGCTACAGTTAAAGGTATTTATTTCCTTCAGTGATGGAAGGAAACTTCTGTTCTTACAGGTCCACCTGGTTTTCATGCTCTGCTCCCTCTTAAGGACCTCCAAACTTGCTGGAGCCATGGGGTTCCTCATTACCTTTCTGTTTGGATGCCTGAGCCTCGCGGTGCTGATAGAAAATCTTCCAGACCCGTTGAAGTGGTTTCTCGGTCTCTTCTGCCCATTTGCATTTAATGCTGGCATTGCAAAGGTATGCAGCATCGTGTCTGCAGCTGGACCCTCCCAGTAGTTTGCTGTCCTGGGCTCTCGGTGGGGACAGAGTACAGTGGCAATAAAAGCCCCTGCTGTGCCTTGCTCATAGAGAAGGGTGTAGGAAGTCATACTCCTCATTTCAAAAGACTGGCTTTTCCACATCTGGGAAACCTTCAGGTACTTTTTATTCACATCCATGTCCTGTTTGGAAACCTCCATGCGAGCTGAGCTTCTATTGGGCAGCAAAGATGAGCTCCAATGTCCCCATCCCACTCCCCTGTTTGAAAAGCTGATGAATGCAAAGAAAACCACAGCCCTCATCACAAACAATCTGCTATTGTGCACTTCTGTAGCATCCACACGAACCCCAGGAAGCCCCAGCGAGCCCATCACCACACACAACAGCACCATTATCCTCCAGGGCGGGACCCCAGGCAGATGGGAGTTGACCTGGGGACATCAGCTCTTCATTGTCCGGTCATTCCCCTCTCGCTGCAGCAGCTCTTCCTGGCAACAGAGACTGTGCAAACAGAAGCCGAGTTTTCTGCTGCGGCCATCCCTCCTCCATCCCTGCTTTGGATGATGCTGTGCAGTTTCTCAATTTTTCCATCAGTCCTATCTCCATAGCTCTGAGCTATGCTTTCTAGCTACAGCTATTTAATATTTGATTTCCTGCTATATTAAAAAATCTGCCTGGGAGAGGAGATTTCTGCACAAGCAGAAAAAGGAACTGAGTTTACCATATGGTTAAATCAATCGCTATGTAAAATTACACCACCTTTGTCATGACTCTGTCATGTCAAGGGTGCCAGAATCTTGTTCTTTCGATGATTTTCTATGAAACTCTGGTCTTTTCTTCTGCTTCTGGATTGTTCTGGACAATTTGGAATGAAAACATAAGATCTCTGTGTGGAGTACATTTATTTCCCGTCCTCACTGGAAAGGACAAGAAAGAAGAAAAATTGTACCCAGTACTGCCATTGATTTCTGGCTTAACAAAGTCAATGGCATCCATGGTGTGATGGCATCTACATAGTTTTCCAGCCTGAAAATCATTATTTTCTGTCCTTTATTTCAGGTTTTCCATTTAGAAAAATACGGAATGGGTTTCTCTTTTTCTAACCTTATGGAAGAATCATACTTTTTATTTTCAACTTACATTATGCTGGTCTTTGACTCAGTTTTGTACATGCTGTTAGCTATGTATTTCGACAAAGTTCTGCCAGGTACGTGTCATTTATGTTTATGATCATGCTTTCTTCTTTTATACTTTTGATTTATAAGGATTGCATGTAAGAGCTCCTCAAGGAAATGACATTCTTTGAGTCAACCAAAACAGGTTTTGGACTAAAAAAATGTATTCCATTGCTTTTCTGCCCCTGGCACACACTGGTAATTCCTAAATCAAAGACAACGAAGTATTGAATGATTAGTTTCTTTCTAATTATAATGCTGTTGAATCATTTCTGAGAAAATAGTGTAATAATGTGTGAGACAATATTTTAATTCATTAAATAAAATATTGGATTCATTAGATATAGCCCTGAAGCCAACCTTGTCTCATCTACTCCAGCTCCAAACCTTTTTTTTTAACTGAATAAAGTACCAATTTTGAGGTAGCCAAGCACTTATTAGAACTTCCTAAATGTCTAGTCTAGGATGATGTCTTGTTTGTAGCTTTGGATAATGACAGGTCATCTTCTTTGCTTTCCTGTCAGGCAAATACGGCATCCCAGATCCCCCTTTTTTCTGCCTGAAGCCCTCGTACTGGGTGCGGAGCGGGAGAGGCTCTACCAGGGAGATGTCCAGAAGTGCAGTGAGCCCCGAGGAGCTCTTTGGTGATGACACAGAGCCAGTGCCCCCAGAATTCATGGGGAAGGAAGCTATCAGGTTAAGAGAGAAAGAATTGCTACTCATGATTTTGGAGTTGGGGAGTTTGGGTTTAATGCTCCCATGAACGACTGCTTCTGCCATCAGCTTTGTTTTGACTTATCCAGGCAGTTTTCATGTTCACAAGGCTCTTGCAAAATACTTCATTTCACAGAGAAAAATTAGAGATAAATTGCAGATGAGGTAAACAGATAATTCAGGCTGGACACTAACATTGAAATTCAGATTTAAAAAAAAATGTGGACTTTTTAAAATGTCTATTAGGGACAACAAGGAGAACGTGAAGGGCAGCTGGTTGTAAAACAGCCATCTGTTGCTATGGGCAACATGACCTTGTCTTTGCCAGGTTTGGTGCTCCAGTATCGCATGCCAGCTAGTGATGCTCACACCTGTGTATGGAACATGCCAGACCGTGCTGAATCTCGGGGCTGCGCCTCAGTACCTCTCACTTTTCATGCCATTCCTTCATTTTAAATTAAGGCCCATAAGAATGAAAAAGGGCACCAGGGAAATATTTACAGAACTCCTGAAATAATATCCTTCTTGCCTTCCTTTTAGACTCAACAATATTAAAAAAGCCTTTAAAAAGAAGGACAAGAAGACAGAAGCTTTAAGAGGTATGAAAGCCGTGATACTGATTTCCGTTAAAGAGGGGGAAAACCGTCCTCAAACATTTGTCAGTCAAAGAAATAAAACAACACTTGCATTGCTTCACAGTTCTGTCAGATATTAATTGATGTGGCTGATTACTATTTTGTTCAGTCTTCATCACCGTTTTTTAAATTTTTAATAAGACTAAGAGAATTTTTTTCCTATTGTATTTCTGTCTTTTCTGTTAAATACAGAGCAGCTCCTTATGCCTTTAGTTAAAGGTTTGCAGAACTGTGCCCCACATCACTTAATGCACGTTTGACTAATTATTGCTACATAGTTCTTATTTTTCTTGCCTTTGACAGTGCGTAGAGGCAAGTCAAACCTCATTTCTTCTCAAACTTGATGTTGTTTTCATTCTAGGTTTGTCTTTAAATATTTACGAGGGTCAGATCACTGCCTTACTCGGCCACAGTGGGGCTGGAAAGACAACACTGTTAAACGTGCTCAGTGGACTCACTTTGCCTTCTGAAGGTAGGATGGCGAACGGCGGGACAACGTGGGCTTGATTCAAAAGCTGTAAAGACAAGTTTGTCCCACCTCATCATGTTTATTCCTGTAAACAGGCTCTGCAACCATATACAACTACAAACTCTCTGAAATAGGAGATAGGGAAGAGATTAGAGAGATGATTGGCATTTGCCCACAATCCAACATACAGTTTGAAGTCCTAACGGTGAAAGAGAACTTGAAAACTTTTGCTGAAATCAAGGGCATCAAGTCCAAAGAGGTAGAGCGAGAGGTAAGTGTGTGTTCCCCTGAAAGGCACCATGATGCAGCAACGTGAGTGAGGCAAATCCAGCAATTCAATAAAGGCTCCTATTGCCCTGGGAAGCTCAAAGTGTCCACCTGGATGTGTCTCCTGAAAATTGAAGCTGGTGTTGAGCTTCGACCAGGTTAGAAGGCAAGTTTGTGGGTTTGATGCAACCACAGTGATTCCTCTGCTCAACCCAAGGCGATGAGGGGATGTAAGAGCCCCTGTAGTGGCTCCTCCTGATGGTGGTGCATGCTCTTAGAACCAGCCAGACCTCCTTCCTGGCTAACAAGGGATGGAAGGACAACTGGTGTTGAGAACAGACGTCCTTCTGCTGCTCTAGGTGAAAAACGTTTTGGAACTGCTGGATATCAGTCACATTCAAGACACTCAAGCTGAGAAACTAAGTGGTGGGCAAAAACGGAAGTTATCCATTGGAATAGCCATGCTTGGAAACCCGCAGGTAAAGCAGCAGGCACGGCCCTGTAATATAGGGAATATTCAGATCCAACATAACTAAAACCTTATGCATGTACATGTCTACAAGTCTGAGCATGATTTCAGACTTCTTTAAAGCGCTCATCATTATTAAAATTAATAAATGTAATCATTTCATTTAATTAAATTCATAACCCATCTTGCTAGTCCAGTTTTAAAGGAGATGATAGATCATTCCATAACCTCTGCACAGCTCCCAGAGTAAATGCCCTTGCAGAAAAGGTGGCCTGGGTCTCTTGCATGCAGGACCTGAGGCTTTCAAGGCAACACCAAACCCAAAAGACATGCGATTGCTCCAGCAATGAGGAATGTCTGAGTTCATCCTTTCTGCAGGTTTTGTTCCTGGATGAGCCAACGGCTGGGCTGGATCCTCTTTCCAGGCAACAGTTGTGGAACCTCCTCAAGGAGCACAGAGCTGGACGGGTGACCCTGTTCAGTACCCAGTTCATGGACGAGGCCGATATCCTCGCAGGTAAGCACAGGCTCAGCCTGAGCATCTCTGCAGAATAACCCTGGAGCAGAAAGCCCACGTGAGTCTCAGTCCCAGAAAAAGCTTTGAATGACTGCTCAACAGTACAAATTCCTTTGGCCTTTTCTTTCTTCAGACCGCAAGGCTTTTATCTCGCACGGGCGGCTGAAGTGTGTCGGTTCCTCCCTGTTCCTGAAGAAAAAATGGGGGCTTGGCTATCATTTAAGGTACTTCAGCCCCAGCAACCGGTTCTGGGAACATGCATGTACAAGGAGCAGTCAGAATGACTGTAAGGGGGAAACCGTAAAGGTTGTCATCAAGGCAAGAATATTAACTGAATTAATATTCAGTTAAATTAATGGAAGCAGCACTTCGTTCCAGAGTGAGGAAAGGATTAAGTATGCTGGAGTTTTCTTTTTATTCACCTTAGAAAATACAATGGTGGTTGTGGTTTGGTTTGGTTTGTTTTTCTCAAAACTAAGCATCTCCTGGTTTTTTTTTTTTTCCTACTGAACAGGATACACGTCAGTGAGTCTTGTAACATAGAGAACGTGACATCTCTGGTTAAACGGTACATCCCCAATGTCATATTCTCCGGGCACAGTCAGTATGAGCTGAGATATAAACTGCCACTAGAAAACGTGAATAAATTCCCAGGTAATGTATATTAAAATAATTGGGAATTTTTCATAGAGAAAATACAGTCATGAATGTGGGGAAAGAGAAACGAAGAGGGAGATTTTCTACAGGAGCCACATAAGGCCTTTAGAACCGTTGAATTTTGGGGTTTATCCCCACAATTTTTGCATCCGTACATTTAGGATCAAAATGTACAGCAAATAAATGATTTTCTACTGTTTGTAGTGAAAAATCTAGCAGGCTAAATTCGGCTGCACATGTTACTGAGAGTTTATTTTTCTATCTGTTAAAAGAGAAGATAGTGACAAGAGAACACTTCACACAGCCGGTACTGCTCTGTCCCTGCGGTGGCACCAGGCAGACCCCCACTCACCGTGTCCATCCCACTCAGTCTGGCAGTCCCACAGCCCTTCTGCCTCAGAGGATGCACAGACTGAAATGCTGGTGCTGTAGCAAAGCATCTTCAATGACCTATGGATCTGGCAGTTTTGTGCTCCTCCAGACCCTTTGGATCCTGGCAGCTCACTGCTTTATCCTTTTCCTTGTTGCTGGAGATGCTCCAGTCAGTTTGATTCAGCTGAACCAGTCTGGTCTGGAGATATGTGTTCATGCTGGGAACCTTGAAGGCACTTGTATCATCTCTGTCCTGCAGATCTTTTCAGTGGCCTTGACAGCTGCTCTGAGCAGGGAATTATCAATTACGGCGTTAGCATGACAACTCTGGAGGATGTCTTCCTGAGACTGGAGGGAGAAGCCACCATGGATCAAGAAGGTACAGTCACGGCTGCAAATACACCACCCACAGCCGCAGAGAACGGCTACTGTGCTGTAACCCGTGGGCATGTCTCCAAGAGCTGGTTACTAGGTGGCTTTTAATTTTTCACACATTCAGACATAGAAAGTGGTCTTAGAAATTAATGTGGACGTGGAAAACTCTCTGCAGATGAGCACATCCTTGGGGAGGAGTGGGCAGAACCAGGACCGTGGTGTCCCGACGAGACGGAGCCGGGATCCCTGCTGCTCTCGGACACTGGGAAGGCGGCCGTTGGTGGCTTGGCTCTCTGGAGGCAGCAGGTTTCTGCCATGGCATGGGTTCACTTCTTAAAGCTTAAGAGTTCTGGGAAAAACCTGAGGTCAATGTAAGTACCAAAGGGATTCTCTTTAGCAGATCTGGAACTGGGCACAGTCACGGCAGGGGGGACAATTTTCACACCCCTGTTTCAATTAGCAATTGGAGTAACTGATATCGGGTCTTGGCTATGAATGGTCTTGGTGATCTGCACTCAGAGGAGAGGAAAGCTTCTTCCTTTCCAGTGCCAGTAATATAAAATATCCCTTTTGTGCATTTTCATTTTATACTGAGTGATTTATGCAAGGGAAACCCATTTTCTTTCTAAGAAAAGGATCATTTAGAAACAGTTTCATTTCAGATGGAGGAGGACACTTTAAAATAAACCAGTGTGTACAGAGAGAGGAGGAAAAAATACTACTTTCAGACTTCCTCTTTAATGTATTTTTAAATTTCTCTCATGTTGCCAGTGTCTGAACTCATTTGGCCCTGCTGGTGTTCAAGCTGGCATTTCCTGGTGGGGCACAAAAAACAGAAGGGAGACGATGCTTTATGAAAAACATCTTAAGGAAGTCTGAAAGGCATTTCATGGCCCTAAAAAGTTGAGCACCCCAGATCTGAGGTCCTCTCCCTGCAAAATTTTGCTGGCCTTTGTGAATGAATGATTAACGTTTGAGTCTTCTGAAAATAAATTTGCCAAAAGATTTTAACAGAAAGAGCATCGGGTAACCTGAAAATATTATACCATTCCCAATACACAAATGCCGTCTGTTGAATATCTGGTTTCAGAGCGTTTATTCATCTCTCTCTTAATGTAGTTTGCTGCTCTATGTGGTTTTTCTGCTTCCTCTGGTTTTGCAACTGTCCCTGGTTGCTGCCTGGCAGAGTGTGAGTGCTTGGGAACTTTCATCTGCACGGTACTTCTTGCCCCTGGGGAAGAGGGCTCACTCGGAGATGACCAGCCTCCTGGTCCACAACAACACGGGTGAGAGCAACAAGCCTTTCCTCAGCCTTTCCTACTCCGCAGCTTCTTGCTGCTGCAAAAGAAAACCAGCAACAGAATGGACAGTTGTAGGATGTAGGGGATCTAACGGGTGATGAAGGTTTTTGTGACAGAAGAGCACAGGCATTGTCGGTTTTAAAGGGTTGTCATAGAATGAGTCATAGAATCCCAGACTGGTTTGGGCGGGGAGGGACCTTAAAGCCCACCTAGTTCCACTGCCTGCCATGGGCAGGGACACCTTCCACTAGAGCAGGTTGCTCCAAGCCTTATCCAGCCTGGCTTTGAACCCCATTTTGACTTCAGCATCTGGCGAGATCCTGATGCAATGATGTGAAGAAGACTATGACAGCAGATGAGATTAAAAGAGACCCAGTTCTTTCCCTGTCCCAGATCCAGACATCTATCCAATTTCTGAATTTGCAGAGTGTGGGATTCTCAAACCAGGCACCATACTCCAGTAAGGGCTTACAAATGCTGAGTCAAATTACTGGTCTACTTCCAGAGTTTTACTTTCAACATTTCTATGAGCTGATGCTATTTTATGTTATTTGGCCAGTGTAGGATACTGTTGGCTTCATCAGACTATCACAAAGGAGAATACATATTGTAGCAACTCAGCAAAGACAGGAAAAAAAAAAGACAATGAAAAATTCAGTCAATGAGTCTGAAATCCATTAACCATTAACTAACTTCACAAAAATTCATGTGCATTGATCCACCACATATGTGCTGTCTGACGTCCATGGTCATTAGACTCTGGTTTTGTTTGGTGGTCATAGATTTAAAAGAAAAAATCAAAGACTCTCTTGTTCAGTGTTATGATTCCTCTGCTTTTGGCTTTCACTCCAGGCACAGGCATCGAAGACTTCATCCACATGCTCGAGAGCCAAGATCTCACAGTGGAAATAACAAGCAAGGAAAATATCACAGAAGAGCTAAAGCACAACGGGGCTATAAAAGTGTCTCGCAAAGGTCAGGTGAGGATCTTTGTTCTGCTCCTCCCATTTCTTCCCAACAATGGAATAATTAAGCAAGATGCCTCCATCAGCTCTACCTGTGGGATGGTCCTATTGTATAAGGCTCACTGGTACAAAGATTTGAAGGCGATTTAACCAGTAAACCATACACTAGAGGAAACCTTATCTCCCTCATCTTCCACCTCAAACTTTACCTTTTTGTAGCACAGCTATACAGACTTCCACTACCCCATAATTTTTTAGCAAAAAAGGCATAAGCAAATTTATTTCAGGCCTGGATTATGCTTGTATGCTCCTTTCCTACTGCTGCCCTGCAGATGAGAAAAGCCAAGTTTTCATCTTGTTTTCTTGCTCTTTGAAGAGCTACAGGTTTACTGTGTTATGCCATGTGGAGGCCATCAACTGCTTCCCGGTGCTTGTGAATGTCATTAGCAATGCCCTGCTGAGAGCCCTCAATTCCACCGTGCACATTCGGATCTGGAGTCATCCGTTTTTCACTGTAAGTGCCAGAGCCTGGCAGCCAGAAGGTGTCAGAAAATAGATTTTAAATCTGTTTAAGGTCTCAGTAGGTCATCAGATTTCAACAGGAAGCCTTGTATGGCTGTCTGCACCTGTCAACCCACCTTCCTTGGTGGTGGCCCTGCAACCATCGTGCTTGACTTCAGGAAAACTAAAGCCAGTTTTTCCCTTGTGAGTCTCAAGGGCTGCTGAATAGAAAGAGTGGCTGGGGGGGTGGTGGTTCTTCGGAAGGTATCTTATTCCCTAGGTCACATTATTCAAGCTGTGGCCCATCAACTGACAGAAGAGAGAGCTCACCAAACCACAAGTCTGGGACCAAGGAGTGGGACCTGCACCACTCATGTCTCCTCACTGGTGGCAAGCCCTTTGCAGGGTTCTGGTTTGGGGAAAACTTTCCTCCTGCCAACATTTGGTTTCAAATCACACTTTGTGTTCATACTGCCCTGTACACCATACAAAAAGCAATAAAATGGATGGTGGCATCTAGCCGTTACATTGCAGATGTGTTCTACAAACGCTTTCTTCTGTTTTCAGATAGATGATCAAGGATTCTGGGATTATTTTGGGTTTTTTTACCTCATTTATATGGTGTTGTTATTCCCTGGTTTTCCACCTCACTTTGCAATGGGCTACATGCAGGATCATAAGGTAAGTTCCTTGAAATGGAGCAGATTTGGGGTGGGCAGAAGGGATTATAACTGCATGGACACAAGGATGTTTGAATATGATGGGTAGCCTGAGGCGTTTTTCTCTGTATTGCCATGAGCAGCTTTGCAGCACAAAATGCTTAAAGACAAAAAGAGGTGGAATTTTACCCCAGTATTGCAATGGTAACAGCTTTTTGTTAGCCTTTTATTTCCCGGGGCTATTCCCGTGGGTGTAGATGGCCAACCAGGCACCAAAAATAAACTGCATTGTGCCTTCCCAGGTGGGGGCTCGTGCCCAGCTGCGGATCTCAGGGCTCCTTCCCTCGGCATACTGGTGTGGCCAAGCGCTGGTGGACATCCCGCTGTGCTGGCTCCTTCTCTTCTCGATGTTTGGGCTTCAGTTCACAATCAGCAACAATATTTCTGGGAACATCGACAGCCTCTTCTTGTTGGTACATCCCATTTTGGTGCTCACTGGTTCACTAGGGAAGGATTGGGGTAATATTTTGAGTATGTGGGGAGGTAGCTGAGACACCATGGGTGCAGATGGTGCTGGCACACCTCTGGGTCCCCAGATGCTAACTGGCCTTCTTGTTTCCCCTTGTACCATTTGGGTTTCCCCATCTGGAAATAAAAGACAATAAATCTTGCCTTAATATACTCCTGTACACTTAGCAGTAAAGTTGTGATAATTTCTGAATCCCTGATCTTAATGTATGATCATTTAAACTGCACCGGATTGCTATATGTAGGTTTCTCATTGTTTAGATAATTTCATTTTCTCCAATGAAATCCCTTTTTTTTCTGTAGATCACTTGTGCTTTTGGCTATGGAATTTCTATCGTTCTCTTAGTCTACTTGATCTCCTTCATCTTTCGAAAAGGATGGAACTGTGACTTTTGGTCTTTTATCCTGATAGTGGTAAGCATATGGCTAGGTACGGTGTGTAGGGTTATGGGAATGTATTTTGAGATCTTAAGGGTGAACTAGAGGTCAAAACACCAAGTATAGATATAGAACATAAATCTGGGCGTATGTTTTATAGCAGTCAATTCTATATTAAATTCATGTCACCATGTTCTGTTCCCACAATCCTTCTGTAGCACGGGGAAATGTTTGGATCTACATTGAGCTGGTGCAGGAATAGAGGAGAAAAAGTTATTTAACACTGTGTTCAACACCTCCCATCCAAGAGTTGTAAGGTGCTGAGACTTGAGCCAGCAGGTTAGTTGCAGATTGCCCAAGCCTGACCAGGAAGGAGATGGGTTATTTGGCATAAACTGGGATGGCAAAGAGCAGGACGTGATCCTGTGCTTCGTTCTTCTGCCTGAAGCAGCCCTGTGTCTGGGAAGAAGTTTCCCTGGCTGACCCAAACCAGCAGCCTACCCTCAGGCAGAGATGACTGAGGACCTCCTGAACCCTCACTGTGTCTCGTCTTTATATTCCTTGTCCATTTTTAGAAATTCAACAGGGAATTGAAAAAGCAAACCCACAGTTTTTAAGACCAGTGAGGACTGTAACCCTTCCCATCAGCTAAGTTACCCTTTTGTTTTACTTTTTAGGTATGCTTTGTCTCTTACATCATCATCAGAGTCATGGATTTCTTACTCAATATTACAGTCTCCCTCTATGTTCTGTCCCTCTTGTTCCCCACGTACCCACTGCTGGGTGTGATGATCAGCCACCAGCAGGTAAGCGGTGGTGCTGGGCAAGGAGAGGCACCCCACCATCAAACACAACCGTGTGTCCTTGCGAGCAGAGTCTGGTGGTAACCGCACGCTGCGTTCTGGGAAGGCTCATCAGTCTCCTCTTACGGGTGGGATTTTCCAGATGGCCAGAGTGCATTGTTAGATGACCGTTTCAGATCAGATCCAACTTTTCCAGCTGTTCGTTATGGCTAGGGGCTACTTCTCGTGCAGTTGAGCTGTGACCTTAGATTAGGTAAGCGTTCTTAATTCTTTCCATGCAGAGCTGAGCAACGTGGCTTGAAAAATCATAAGAGAAAATTTGAAGTAACGTGTCTGACTTTGCATGGAAACTGTGTGAGAATTAAGAATACTCGCAAGGCCCTTTACACCACGTCAGCTGAGGGTGGTCGTGTGAAGTCTGCAAAGAATTTAACAAAAGTCTCCAGCTATGTGCAAGACTGTTTATGAGCCATAAATGACTTAGGAGTGATGTCAAAATAGAATAGACCCCTCCTCTGTCCTGTCCCACGCACCTCCCCCTCTTCTCCACTGGGACCCCAAAGGAGAGGAGCTGAGACATTTTCCTGTGATTGGCCATTACCCCCAGAAGGAGAGTGTGATAGACGTACTGAGTACCAGGCCATTTTCTGGTACTGGACTGGGATGCCCAAAGTCAAACATCTGTATCTGTTCATCTGTATGATGACTATTTTGGGTAAATCAGAAGCTTTTATACATTTTCAAAGTATTTGTTGTTTGCTTTAACCCATCCACAATTAGCCAGCATGATGCTAAAGCATTATAGATCTTTACTGTGGTGTTTTTTTATCCCTATAGACTGTTGTAGAAGACGCTGACGTATTTGTTGCGTTTCCAGGGAAGGATGTACTGATCGCTGTCTTTGCAGTAAGAAATCCTTCAAGATTACTTTCATTTAGGAATGCATGTCTCTTAAGCCCCATCCTCAGTTATGAGGAAGCAGGCAAGAACCCTGAGCTCATTTCATGCACAAGGAGGATCTCAGATGCCAGATTACACACACACACACCCCCCCCCCCCCCATGAAAAAATAACCTCACCCATTTGAAACAGGGGAGGGAAAAGGAAATAAGCCCAGATCACTTAATGCTGTCCTGTCGTTTTATGAATCATGGTTTTCTTCTACCACTGGTATTTTCTGCAGTGTTGGAAAGGGGTAGTAGAGTTCACAGCCTTCAGGATTACCCTGAGTTTAGATGTTAATGAACTTTATTTTTGCATACCATATTTCTGCGCCTCCCCCCCCACCATCTCAGTTTCAGCTCTATTAAGAAGGAAAACCTGTTAACGTGGCAACCTCTTTTTTTCAGCCTTATATCCATTCTGTGGGTTTCATTTTTCTTCTTCGATACTTGGAGATAAAATATGGAGGAGCAGTTCTGAGAAAGGACCCAATATTTAGGTTTGTATAAACACTCATGCACCCCACAGGCACATGCAAGATCTGAACTCCTACCATACTGCTTTTCCTTGAAGACACTTTTATTGATATCATTGCTTTTGTGTCCCAATTTTTCTGGTTTGTTTTTTTTTTTTTTTTAAATACTGGTGATTTTTTTAATAACTAAAATAATAGCCCCATAAATACTACAGTGCTATGATAATATAAAACAGCTCTCAAGCTTGTTAGTACCTCCACCCAGTGCTGCCTGTGCTGTGTAGATGTACCAGCTTGGTTCTTTGTACAGCACAGAAAGATTATAAATATATAAAAAATAATAATTAATAATAAAAAACCCATGAGAAACATTTAATCAGCGGGACATTCACTCTTGGTGTATCCAAATTGCATTGGTGGAGAATGAGGGTAAAGAACAAAATGCTAAGGCGAATCTGGTGGGTTTATAGGATTTCCCCGAGAAGAGAAAGCAGCCACCAGCACTCCGAGGAGCTCGAAGAGGAAGATGAAGACGTTAAAGCTGAAAGAGCAGCAGTGAGAAATGCCATAGCGGCTCCGAGTCAGGAGGAGGTACGACTATGTGCTGTCCTTCTCCTTTTATTTTGTACCAATAAGAAACCCCCTGGTAAAAAACAAACCCCCAGGTATAAGTGCAGGACAGTGCTCTGGCTGTATTATTCCCCCTGTGTTACAGTCCCAAGTGTTCAGCATGTGTCCCTTCAGGGTAAAGAAGAAAGCTGTTAAGAGGAACACGGACAATAAAGTGTCCTGTTGCACCTCATATTCTCAGTGAACTATAAAACAAATTCAAAGATCTTTAGAAGTTGTTCTGCCTTTTTTAATGGAAAAATATTACTGAAGAATTAATGTTATCCAACATAACAGCCTAATTTTTCTTCTTCCTCCTCGCTTTCAGAGATCGGTCATTATTGTCAGCAATCTGTGCAAGGAATACAAAATAAAGCAAGCTGGTTCGCTTTTTAAGAAGAAGAAGAAAATGGTCACCAAAAACGTTTCCTTTTGTGTTAAAAAAGGTAAGAACTGGAACTATTCTAGACTTGTTTTGGACCCCTGGTCATACCCTGAAAGTTAATTCTCTACAGATTCTCAGTTATCTGAGCAAGGACAAAGAGGTCAAATCTGTTTGCTCTGTGGTCGAGGTATGTTCGGTCTGTGGTTGATGTGTTAATGAACAACGTGACATGGATGCACCCTGTGAGTTACCTCTGAGTCTCCGTTATCTAAAATAACATAGCCCCCTCTCCCCAGGATCCACTTCAGCCCTGGGTTCTGAGTGCCTTGGGACAGCGCTCAGGCTCTCAGCATCAGTCAGAGTTGAAACGTTACGGGCTCGCAGAGCATGTATTTATACTGCTTCCTTCTACATGGCCTGTGACAGCAGCATGCTCTCATTTATAATTTTTCTTTTATGGGACTGTGCCCGATATATTCATTGAATATATATTTGTTGGATGGGGAGAGATATAAGAAATTATATGTATTGATTCCAGGAGAAGTATTAGGACTTCTGGGGCCCAATGGAGCTGGTAAAAGCACAGCTATCAAAATGATTACTGGAGAGACAACACTGACTGCTGGGCAGGTAGGAGGCATCTGGAGAAAAGGGAGAGAACCATGATAAAAGTACAAGTGCAAAGCTTGTACTGAGGCTAAGCTGTAATTTTTTTTTCAAAGCATTATTAGGAATCAAATCTTTAACTGAATGTGTTGTGCTATTAAATTAAATAATGTATTAAATAATGTAGCTCACAAATACTGTGAGCTACTTCTAACTTTGGCAAGCAGTTGCATCTACCCAAACTGGCCATGTTTATATTGAGAAACCGTGTAAATGAGGGTTGCAAAATCACTCCTTTGCTCTGGGTTTCCTCGCCTAAACCCCAGTGAAGCCCGCAGTCTTCCTCTGCACCACACCCTTGTATCTGGGCAAGGCCATGCCAGAGCAAAACGATCAGCCTGGTTGTGCAGGTGCTGATGAAGAGGGGAGATGGATCAACCTCCCACCTCCAGGACCACACGTCTGCCTTCCTGGGGTACTGCCAGCAGGAGGACCCACTCTGGCCAGACCTCACCGTGCACGAGCACCTGCGGGTCTATGCAGCCGTGAAAGGGGTGTGCAAGGAGGATACAGCTGCTGCTGTCAACCGGTACGGATGGAGGGTGTTTCCACGGGTTGGTCAACGTCTTATCCCCTAGCAGTAGGGCATGGGGAGGGGACCAGCAAGTCAAATTTCACTGTGAGCCAGAGGCAATCTAGAAAGAAAGTCAGGAAATAGAGCTGCAAAACTGATTTTGTACTAAATGCCGTGATTAAGTCAGTGGGTTAAGAAAATCTCCAATTTTCCTAAGTGCATTTAGTGGGATAAATTTACCACTAATGTCCTTTTAAGTATGTTATCTTTAGGAAGTATTTCTAAAATCTCTGATATTATAGTTTGGCAGTACAAGAAAGGGTGCTTAAGTACTGCCTGCTCAGCAGACAGCGACAAGGTGGAATGGATTTATAATGCTGTTGACACTAATGCTGGGCTTAGAAAAGAGCTTGTGGCTTATTCAGTACACTTTGCTTCAAATATTCACTTACGTTTTAATAACACAATAAATGTTTAATGAAAACAAGCAGGAGTCAAGAGCAAGGGAGAGAAAGTTCCTTTTTCTTATAGTTTTGGGAATCCTTGATGGAAATATTGAGTTAGAAATAACAAAAATGTTCTTTTTTCCCTTGTTCCCGTTCCCCACAGAATAGTGAATGCTCTGCAGCTTCAAGACTATTTAAAAAAAAAAGCCAGAAAATTATCTGCTGGGATAACCAGAAAGGTGTGTTTTGTTTCACCTAGAATGAGCACTGCAACGCTCATAGCACGAATCAAAAATCCCCTCCATGGGCAGACGGACCTACTTGTGCTCTGAGATCCCCAGGAGAACATCATGTTGTCTCCCATGGTGGGGTGATGGAAATTAGCCTTTTCCAAAACCATCTTTCCTATAAATCAGAACCTTGATTCCCATAAACAAAGCGATGCTGTCTGCAGCTCTTTATAGACAGAGTGCCAGGGACTGCAAAAGCCCTGACTCAAACCCCTTCCCCTGTTGTAGCTGTCCTTTGCAGCGTGCATGCTGGGAAACCCCTCTGTCCTGCTCCTGGACGAGCCGTCAACCGGCATGGATCCCAATGGACAGCGCTCTGTCTGGTGAGTAGGACCTCGGGCACTGTGCCACCACGGTGGTAAAGGGCAAGGTTAGGTAAAGAGTGGTTTACCCAATCTACAGTTAGTGCTCCTCATCATGTGCAATGGTTTTATTGGAAATTCCATTTTTCTGGTTCTCTCTAGCTAAGCATGGGCAAGGGGAGAGAAAAACCGTTTTACCTTCCTCCTTGCTGCAAACTTTGGGGCAGTCATATATGGGATTTGGAAGAATTCATAAAGGGGCCTGAGTCATCAGTCTAAAGTTGCTGTATGTGAAGTTTTCACACTTGTTCTAGGGGAGAGGCATTTGTAGGGACAAAGGTATAAGAAAAAGTGTCTCAAATTCCTAGGGAATGTTAGCTTTATGTTTTTTCCCCTTCTGGTCCTCAGGAAAATGATTCGTGCCGCCCTGAAAACCAAGGAGACAGGAGCCATTCTGACGACGCACTACATGGAGGAGGCGGAGGCAGTGTGTGACCGCGTGGCCATCATGGTGTCCGGACAGCTACGGTGGGCAGCAGCACAGCCGGCATGCGGCTGAGCTGGGAAATGTCTCCTGGTCCCAGTTTGGTCCATGCAGTGACAGGGCTTTTCCTCTGGCCTCACCTACCTGAGCCCATCACCACGGGCTTTATTAAGTGCTCCCCATGGTTTCGCCAGCAGCACAATTTGGGAAGGAGCAGATGGACATCAAAGGTTTCACACTGACATCTCTCTTTTATTTTTCCTCTCCTGCAGGTGCATTGGCTCCATTCAGTATCTGAAAAACAAGTTTGGCAAAGGCTACCTACTAGAAATTAAGGTCCAGGACCCAGAGCGCTCTGATCTTCTCCATGCTGAGATTTTGAGGATTTTCCCAAGCGCAGCCCGTCAGGAGCGGTAAATATAAAATACGGAATGAACAGTGGCTCCATCACTACCTCATCCCTAAAAATGTGCCCAGTGTGATGGCCAGACACAGGATCTCAGCTGGAGAGAGACAAACAGCTCAGTGTCTCTATACGGGCATCTGATTTGATAACATCACTACATCCAACCCTGCTGCAAAGCATCCATCCATCCCACTCACAGCATGGCATAAAGTTTTGATCCCAGAACTGCAATACAGAGTAAGAATCTCCTTTTCTTCTTTTTCTTCAAGGTTCCCCTCTTTGCTAGTCTACAAGGTCCCAATGGATGATGCACTGCCCTTGTCTCAGTCTTTCTCCAAGCTAGAGGAAGGTAAGAGCAAAACAAGATGACTTTTTGAAAAGGTCGTCACAGATTGCTGATTTCCAACTCTCTTTCCATTTCTCCGCAGCCAAAAGAAACTTCAGCCTCGAGGAGTACAGCTTCTCTTTGAATACTTTGGCTCAGGCATGTGATTTTAAGGCTGGACATGCTGTAAAGGCGTGAGCAGGAATAAAAGCTGCAGCGATAGCCGGGCCAGTGCAGTGGCAGAAGGCTGCTCCACCAAAAAACAGCCCGGGAGTGGTGGGAGAGGGGTTTTCTGCTGGGAAAGCGGTGACAAATGTTTGGGTTTTTTCACTGCTGGGATTTAGCGTGGTGGGAACAAACCCAGGAAAAGTGTTGCTGCCCGACCCCGCTCCCCCGAGGCAAGCACACAGCACACCAAGGGATGGATGCCCTTGGCAGATTCCCATGCCCAGCCTCTGTGGTTGCTCTTGATGCAGCAGGTTATTGCTGCTTGTACAAGGCCGATGGCAAAGATGAGGAATGCTGATGACAATCCATCAGTGGGTAAAACCTACTCTATGGATACACCTACGGGCAGCTGGTGCTTCTCTGCAGATTATACCAGAGAGCAGAGGAGTCTCAGCTACTGCATGTGTGCTGTCCACATAAAGCTACCTCACATAGCTCTCACAGGGGTTGCAGAGCTGTAGCACCTGTAAAGGAGCATCACAGTGTCTAGTAAATGTCAGAGAAATAATCAGAGTTTTATCTTGCCCATTTCAGGTGTTTTTGGAACTCTCCCGAGAGCAGGAAAAGGATAATTTTGACCTGGCTTTGGATGGGACTTTCGAATGGAAACAACTTCAGCAGGAGGACTCTTAAAGATCCAAGATGCTCATTTATGCATTACTCAGTATTAACCTAACTGATGTGATACTGCACATATTTACTACCGTTATCAGCGTAACACACAGAGGAGGAACAGGCTCCATCTTTCCAGAGAGCATCGGCTGAGGGCTCCTCTCCGATATCTAAGACATTTCACCCGGACTCTGCAGGTGTCGGCACTGAGCCCTACCCCAGGTTGCATCTCCCGTGTCTGGGTGGTGGAATAGTGCCCAGTGAGAGCTCTTGTCAAGCGGAGCAGCGTGCCGCAGAGGGACAGGAAGGTTTGCAGAAAGAAGGGTCATAACCCATCTCTGGGGACTGAGGCTCTGCTTTGGTCTGCGTGGATCTGGGTGCCCCAGGGAATCTGGACATGCTGCCAATCTCCTGGGCTCATCTCCCACCAATATGTGGGACTATTTGCTGAAGATGTGTTTAAATACGTCTTATTGAAAGTGCAGTCTATTTTTACGCTCCTCCAATAAACGTCTCTATAGAAACTGCAGTTACACCCACCTATGTCATCACCGCTGCAGACCACCAGGAACAGCGAAGCCCACTCAAACTCCTTCCCCTGGGGACAGAAGTGACTGCAGAGGGCCAAGGGCTGCTGGCCAGGCAGTTGTAGTCCATGTTTACTATCTCCAGCAGCCTGGCTCAGTGAGCGTGCTCACCCCTGCATTCCCTCCATGCTGGGGTGAGAGTTGTCACTCCTCCTGCTGGAAACCAGCTGCTCCCCCAGGCACCACTCGTATTTTCTGTTTTGTAATCAAAGTTTGAGCATTTTCCACCAGCCCTGAACAGCAGCTTCCTGTCAGCAGCTCGTTACAGTCTCTGCTGTCAGTTTGTGCTAGCAGAGGGGAACCTGAAGAGCTGCCAGAGGGAAGGATAAGAGATGCATGTGAAAAAGAGAGCGTTAACAGGGGGTCATGCTTCTCTGGCACAACCTTTGACAGAAAAGCATTTAACGTACAAAACCCAGCAAGAGTTATGGCAGCAGCAGAGAAATCCTTTCTGTGAAAATGAGATGTCCTGAGGCATTTGCAGGGCTTTCGGTAAGGGAACAGGCTGGAGCTCCCCCTGATCTTTCTGGAAAGCAAAGCTGCTGCCTGTCCTGCCATCTCATAGAATCATAGTATTATAGAATGGTTCAGGTTGGAAGGGACCTTAAAGCCCACCCTGTGCCACCCCCTGCCATGGGCAGGGACACCTTCCACTAGCCCAGGTTGCTCCAAGCTTCATCCAGCCTGGCCTTGGGTACTCCCAGGGATGGGACATCCACAGCTTCTCTGGGAACCTGTCCCAGTGCCCCCCACCCTCTCCGGGAAGAACTTTCTTCCTGATGTCCCATCTTAATCTCTCCTCTTTCAGTTTAAACCTGTTACCACTTCTCCTGTCACTCCCTGCCCTTGTAAAAAGCACCCCCCATCCCCAGCTTTCTTGTAGCTCCCCCCCCCCCAGGCACTGGAAGGGGCTCTAAGGTCTCCCTGGAGCCTTCTCTTCTCCAGGCTGAACTCCCCAACTGCCCCAGCCTGTCCCCATGGCAGAGGGGGTCCAGCCCTTGGAGCATCTCGCAGCATCCATCTATCTAGTGCTTCCTTCCAGAGCTGCTCTGCACTTTTGAAAATTCACCTCATAACTCTTAATATCTTCACTATTTTTGCTGCAACGACCAATGAAGGTGCCACAAGTCACAACTGGTGTTGGGCCACAGGTACCCCAGCACCACCATGGTCCCGGTCAGAGTTGACTTGCTCTGGGTGACTCCATCAGGTTGCTCAGATTTCCCAGGAGGGGCATCAAGTTTTGATGGGGTTTGACGGCATCAAGCATTGCTGGGGCGGGAGCCAGGCAGGAGCTCTGCAGGAGCTGGTGGTGCTGACTCTAGGAGCAAACAAGCCATTCTTTGAAGCCCAATAGGTTTGTAACAGCTTATTAAAAGTGCAGGTCAGCTACCTGAAAGTCATCATCTTAAAGTGTTTCTTCTTCTCATGCTGTGGTATTCGTTTCAGCAACATGATACAGGAAATGATGTGGTGCTCTGACAACCCTGCAAGGAGTTTCAATATATGCTAAATGCAAGTCAATATTACATATATCATTCCCATTCCTGAGCTGATAAGTCCTTCCTGCTCTTCATGTCAGCAATTCTGTTAGTCAGCTGTCTGGGAGGAATTTGTTTCCTGGGGTGTAAAGATAAATAAGAGGATTTTCCTCCTGACAACTCAGGCACACATTATCCCCATGTCCAGCCCATTTGCAAAGGCTAAAACTCTCACAAAAATTATTAAGTCCCACTCTATTTATATAATCTGGAGCGGTGTGTTGCAATCACCTCTTGTGTACGTTCCCCATTCAGCTTCAAAACACATTTTGGCAGTTGGAGGACACATATTTAGAGAGATCATGATTATTTCCGTCCTGGTTGCACAACAGCTCTGCTTCTACCCCCCACCCCTGGGAGATGGGTAAGTGAAATCGCCGACCGTTTTGGTCACCTGTTCATACACTCAGCTCCGGGACATGCAAACTCAGTGAGAGGGAAGAGTTTTATTTAGTGCCCTGGGGATATCAGCAGTGATGGAGAACTTGGGGCCGTGCAGGCCGTGAGCCTCCTGATGTAAGGACAGACTATACGATCCGTTTCTGTCGCGGTTTTCCATCAGCATTTCGTGGTTTGCTCCTCTAGAGATGGTGCTGGCGAGAGGGGCCCCTCTGCTGCGGTGGCTGCTGGTTTGAGTGGACATGTAAAATACACTGGCTCCCCTCTCCTCTGCCCCCCGTAGCTCTGGTCTTACATGCAAACCCTTGCTTTTTTAACTGGGAAATGCCATTTCTACCACACAGCATGAGGGGACAGGGCCCCTTTGGAGGTCTTTGGATGATGCATAGACTCAACCAGTAGTAAAAGCCTGAGCAGATGAGTCCTGTCCCAGACAGAGCATCTCTGGAAGCTGAAGAGGGGAAGAAGAGTGCACAGGGAATACAGGGAAGACAAGAGAGCAGGACTGTGGTGTGAAATCTTCTTTTGGCAATAGCGTTTCCTTCTCTGGGATAAAAAACATCTCCCGCTCCGGCTATTCCATCCAACAATGCTTGCACAGTTGGTTTTTCTAAGTAACTGCCACCAACCTGCCTCCCCCTCCTCTACCACAGGTTTGACAGGTTATTTTCCATGATATTTGGGGTTTTGCGTTGCAGCGGAAGGCAAAGCAAGCGGAGCTGGCTCCAGCATCTCCTGCACAAGGAAGAAAAGGAAAAAGACCCACAGAGTCCCTCAAAGGTGAGCTGTTTGGAGCTGGGGTTTGCATCATCCCGGAGGGAAGAGGAACAGGGATTGTGCCATTTCCAGCACACAGTTTAGATTCCTGGGTCCTGGCCCGCAGCCACCCCTTGTAGAAAGGCGTTCTGTCACCAGCACAAAGCGGAGCTTAGCTGGCACAAGGGAACAAACAAAAGTTCTCCAAAAGTTCGCGAGGACATAGTTTTCTGTTGGAAAAAAAGAGAAAAAGAGAGAGATTTCCTGGAAATGAACTGGCTTCTTAAATATTCCCTTCAGAAGTCGCCTCCGCCTCTTTTCTTTCCCCTGCCCTGAGCCAAAGGGCTGCAGGGGGAAACCATCCCCCCACAGCTGCATCTCCCTACCTGCTCTTTGAGTGCCTGTTGGGAAGCACCCCACAGGCAAACCAGCTCCAAAGCTGGCCTAACGTTTTGGTTCTTCTCCTTGTTTTCCAGCACTGCACAAGCCCTCCATGCAGACAGTCTCTCCACCAATAAACCTGAACCAGAGCGTGTTGGCTGTGCTGCAGGATACAGCCATCCTGCCAGCAGGAGTGGATGAGGCAGCTCCCTGCTACAGGTGCTGCACGTTCCCTGCAGTAAACTCATGCAATAACTCTGCCTTATTAACAGGGAGATTCTTTTTTATTAGATTTTATAATGCCCTCTTTATGCAGCAAAGCACACAAAGGGCCATTCATCACCAGCTGCCTCCACCGCTGGTCCCCAAGCACCATGGCCCAAATGGGCATCCTGGGGCAACAGCAAAGAGCAGCCTACATCTTTCAGGGTAGGTGAGAAAAAAGGTGTCAGATGGTAGTTTTTGAGTGCTGGAGACCAGGGGAGAAAGGAACATGCATGCTTAAGTTTTGGGAGCTCAGGAGTGTTTTACCCTCTAAGATTTTGGGGAGTGAAGGGGGATCTGAAGAGCATCTGGGAAGGAATGACAGGGCTTTCCAGATCTCCTCATCCTCTCGCAGCTGTGACACAGATATGAACATTTTCTGGTACAAATGCTAGTTAAGCAACTCCCGTTAAGTGTGAGTAAAAGTGGTATTTCTGAGAATTTCAAGGAACTTCACAAAAAACGGTGATGCAAGCTCCAAAATAGCTACAAGACAAATTTCTGCGGAGCAGAAGGGTGAAGCCGAGCGATGTTAAGCAAAGGGCTGGTGTCCTGCAGAAAGCCCATAGCAGGGTTGCCTGTGGTGCCCTACAGGATGGTGTCCTGCCCACAGCCACACCATGGGATCAAGGCAAAGGTACCCCAGTCCTGTGCAGGTCCTTGCAGCCTCTCCTGTATCCCCCCTCACAGCAGCAGTGCCATGGTCATGTGTGCTTTATCCCAGGCAGGCACCTCCAGATCTTGTACCTCAACTGAACAAACCCCATCCTTTTTTCAGAGCAACCTGAGGGAAAAAAAAAAATCCCAGGAGACAGGACCAGCATCAAACAGAAGGTTTCTGGAAGATGAGGTACCATGAACATGCTCTCTGCCACGCTGCGACGGCAGCAAGCATCTCCAGCCGGGCAGATACCACGCTCCAGCTGTCAGACCCACGAGAGGCTTTATCACAACAAACACATCCCCCTCCCGTGCAACACAACTGGCCACACGTGGCTGTCCCAGAGCAGGGCCAGATGTTCTTCAAGCAGAAGAAATGAGGCAAGGCAGATGTTGGCAACCTCGACGGCGCGGGAGTCCAATTCTGTTTTTTCCATTCACTTGAGACAGAAGAGGAAATCAGTGTTGGATTTCATCTCGGCATGTGAACCGTGGAGGGGGTGAACCGGGTGTATCAGGTCCTCAGCTAATGCGATCCAGCGTACGCTCTCCGCTTTGCAGCATGTGAGTACCAGGATGTCGTAACAAGCATATCTCAGAGCATTTCATTTTTAAGGCATTCTCGCTGGAATTACTAGGCACGTGGAAGCTGAGAAGATTTCTCTCTCGCATTGGTACTCCTTAATTCTACTCAACACCTCAAAACCCTTTTGAGACGCTCAGCTCAAAATATTCTCTGGTCCTTTAGCGGCAGATGGATAAAATATCAGGCAGAAGACTATGTGTGGTTGTGACAGCAGCCAAACCCAACAAAACGTTTACTTCAAAGCAGGCAGAAGGATAGCTTGTCCAGCTGGAAAAAGCAGGAAACATTTTTGAAAAGAGTGGAGTAGGGGGGACAGAGAGGGAGATGATTGTGTAAGTCATGATGTTTCAATTAGATCATGCCTGAATGATAACAGAAGTTCATGAACTTATGTTCTAGGCAAAATGGAGGTGTCCAGTTTGTCCCTGTGCATCTTCATCCCAGCACAGACATCAGATGGTGTTTCATGGACAGGTAAGGGAGGGCATGGGCTATGCAGCAGCTGAGCTAGAAACACACCTGCGTGTCTGTGGTCATGGTGGATGCCACCAGCATGGGGATTGAATACATCCCTCCTGCAGTCTTGTGCTTGTCTGAAAGAATTTTGGCTGTTTGAAAATATCAGAATTCATTAATGTCCCTAGAGAGGTCTTGGACTGGGTCAGAGGTGACTGATAAATGTCAGTGGGAGTCCAGATGGCAAAGGCAAATCCTTCCCACGGACATGGGGCACGCTGGAACAGGTTCTGCCATGTTATTGTGGCTGTAAAATATCAGGGTTTTTTGGAAGAATTGTCAGTACCATCAACCACCTTGTCTCTCCCAGGTAAATGGGTGCAGCTGTAGGAACCTGTAATGCCTATAATTAATCAGCTCTCTTGCAGGTGGCCACAGTAACCTGACCCTCACTGTGGGCAACTTCTTGAGTCTCTCACTCCATGTCTTACAGCCTTGAGAGCCAGGAGCCAGCCCAGCCATCAGCTCCTCCAGAACCTGCCAAGACGACCTGAGACATCTTGCTTCCCATCCAGGCATTCGAAGGAAGATATTTTTGCCCACCAGACCCCTGTGGGATCCCAGCCTTCAGCAACCACCCATCAGGCTCAGCAGGTCTCTGAGGAGACAGCAGCAATTCCCCGCTGTGAAGGGAGGTAATACAGTCAGCACTGAGTTGTAAACAGTCTTTTTTAGGTTTCTTCATCTGTTTCAGTACTGTGTCCACAGATGAACTAAGAGGCAAGGTCTGCACTGGGTTACTGGAAGTATTCCCTGTGTTCCCAGTCCCAGAAAACACTACTTATCTGACTTTAAAGCAGGTGCCAGAGGATGTGAGGAGGATTTGAGGCAGTGCTCGGTCTCACCTTCAGCAGCTGAGGCCATTTACTTGCTGGTGCTGGCTGCTGGTGTGGGCCACAGCTTCCTCCACCCACGCACCTTGGTTTGCTTTGGCCTCACTGTGAGTCTTCTGAAGGGTTTTTGGGATGCTAAGTAGGAATATAGAAAGAACAACAAAAGAAGCAGGTTTTTTTTTTTAATTTTTGCTTTAATTTGAAAAATAACTGGCCTTGAAACTGCTATGTTTTTTCCTCCTCAGGATAGGACAGAAGACTCCTGCCAACATTATGGAGCTCGGCTGTACCACATTTCACATGAGGCTTTGTAATTGCCTCTCACAAGGGACTGAAAAGCGAGAAATGGGCTCCGGTGAGCAAATGATTGCACAACATCCTCTACATCTGATTTCTTGCATTTGCAGAACATCTATCTGCTGTCCTGGGGCTTTCTTGGAAGACTGGCTGTAGCAGTTACAGGGACAAACAGATGGGGACTGAGTGGGAGGGATAGAGAGCAGCAGCTCTGTGTCCCCCCCCATAATGGAAGTGTCCTGCCATGATTCTTCCAGCCTGACATCTGATGGCTCAACATGAAATTAGCTGCATCCATGAGGATGCTGTGAAAGCTACAAGTTGAGCTCCCTTTAAAATGTGCCTGGACAGAATCATGCAAGAAAAAGCCACCCACGGGGAGGTGTTAAGCCCCTCCAGGTCAGGGACCCCTGAGCCAGGGAGCAGCTGGGGAAGGGGCAGCAGCCGCTTGCCCCGTCCTTGTGGTCCTGCACCCAAAGGACCCCAACAAGCAGCCAAAGGAGGTGCTTGGTCCCTGTTCTCTTGGGACCCCATGAAGTCACAGTTAACTCAGTTAACTGTTGATGTGCAAACCCAAGAGGGGAAAACTGGGAGAGAAGGAACTCTATTCTGGGAAGAAATCACCTTTTTAAAGCTACAAACTGGGCACAGGCTACATGGTATGGTAGACAGGTTTCCAGCAGCAGCAGTCCTGTCAGAATCATCCGTTCAAGTGAAATACAGATGATAATTTTCCAGAAATGTGATGTTTCTAGCAGAAGCGCTGTTGGTCAGCATTTCACTGAAAGCAAATCTTTCTTCTGGTCTGTAATAGCTGAAGCTGTGGCTGCCCCAACCCTGGAAGTGTCCAAGGCCAGGCTGGATGAGGCTGGGAGCAACCTGGTCTATGGAAGGTGTCCCTGCCCATGGCAGGGGGTGGCACCGGGTGGGCTTTAAGGTCACTCCCAACCCAAACCAGTCTGATTCTATGACTCTATGTTCTCTTCCTTTTCCATCCCCTAGGAAAAAACACTCTGATTTGCCGTTTCCAGCTGTATCACCTCAGAAACAGGAGCCTAAAGAGTGCTCCCGCAAGGGAACATGGGCTAAACATGTCCTAGGGGGAAAATGCAATTGATCCTGTCTGGGAATACGGAGGCTCAGGGGCCGTGAGCTCAGCCAGGGAGATCTCCAGGCATTGCACTGCTGCTGGGCCTGCTTTCGCAGGAAAAACCTCTGCAGGCTGGTGGTGTGATGTGAGCCAACAACGTCTGCTTAAGGATGGCACTGAGAGGTGGGATATTAGAGCAGAGACTGAGGGCTGCAGAGAGAGGAACGGGAGTCAGTGGAGGCTCTGCAGAAGGGCCATGGGGACGCAAGGCAGGACAGTGGCTGTCCTGACAGCTGCGTGTTTCCAAAGGGGGGAGGGAGGGGAAACGTGTTCAGTTTTTCCTCTTCTTTCCAAATAAAATGTGCTCTTTTGTGCCTTTTTTTTTTCTTTCCCCATGTAATAGGATTTTCCACAACGGGTTTCCGAGAAAGACGACGCGAGACCTTCCTTCCCTTTCCTGGAACCACCCGAACGACCCGCCGTGCTCCCCGCTGCGGGCGGCTCCGGTGGCCCCTGCGCGCCCGGCCGCGGGTGCGCTCCCCCGGCGCGTCCCCGTTCCTGCTGTGCCACCTCCTGGAGACAGCGCGGCGGTGCACGGCCGGGGCTCTGCTCCGCACCGCCGGGACACCCCCGGCAGCGTCGGGAGGGGCTTTGCCACCCGGTTATCCTGCGCCCGCCTCTCCAGGAGCTGGACCAGCCAAGCGGAGGGTAAGGCCAGCTGTGCGTGCCCCGTGGTGTAACCCCCGCCGGCCAGTGAGCACCACACAGCCGCTCACTCAGCTCCCCCCTTCCCCAGTGGGATGGGGAAGAGAGTCGAGGAAAGGGCCAGGAAATTCGTGGATTGAGGTAAAGACAGTTTAATAATTGAAAAGAGATGAAATCAAATAATGATACTAATAATACAATCAATACTAACAATATAAACAATACTAATAATACTAACAATATTAATAATATTACTATTACTACTAATAATACTAATATTACTAAAATAGTATGTAATGGAAATAATACTAATAATAAATTAAAATAATGGGAGAAAAAAACCCAAATTATACAACCACTCACCAGCTGCCAATCGATGCCCAACCAGTCCTTGAGCAGTAAGAGCCAGAGCCAGAATCTGGGTAAAAGTCAGCTAATGCTGTGTCTCTCAAAAGAAAAAGCTGCTCATCGTTTATACTTTCTTAGGGAAAACTTAGAACAGCAATGGAATCTTTCATCAGAATACGGCAAGGTATCCATCTGAGGGAAAGCCCTCATTCCCAAGCGAATGAGTCCTCGGCAGGAAAGGCAGTGGATGCTGGGAGAGGGGCTCAGACCCCCAGACCCAGTTCTCTTTGCTGAAGGTGGCACCACTGCCTCTCTTATGACCGAGAGCCTTGTTCTGCAGCTCTGTGCTGCCGTCCGATGGCGTTGGATGCACGCCGAGGATTTGCAGATGGAAGAAGGAGGTCAGAAACCTGCACCACGGATGCTGTGGACATGGCTGGTGTCCACAGGAATGCAGCCTCCAACACCAGCCAGGGTGTTCACTTCTTCAACGTGCCCACGGTGAACCTCCTTGAGGAAGGTTGGTTTGTTAGTGCATGCACAGACTTCACCAGCGGCACCAGACCTGGTCTGAGTTTGGGGGCAGCTGGAGCCTGAACTCCCCTTTGCTCCCACTTGATATCAAGATAGCTTGATACTGAAGAAAGGGAGAGGAGAAGTAAACATGCATTATTATTATATATATTCCTCTTCTCCAGGTCAGACCCATATGCCACCTTCATCGCACGACTGATATGATGAAAAGGTATCCCAGCACTTTCCGCTGCAGTTTGGGATTATAGCTATCTGCAACCTTTAATCCCTGCTCAGCTGAGAAGAGTTTCTGGTCACTTGTGCACTAACGCTGCAAACCAGACTCTCATCTTTTACAGTCGTAAAAATCGACCCGGTCCCATGCTGACTTCAGTGCCCCGTTTCTACTTTGAGGGGCTGAGGGTGCCCCCAGTTCCGGGCAAGAAGGAGCAGTTAATTGGTACAAAAAGAATAACAAGTGTGGGCACAGATCTGAAACCAGGATTTATTTAGGAAGATTTTCTTGTTATTATCTACTTAGGAACAGAGGATTTGTCAGAACAGATCACAGCGTTTTCATCAAATCTGGCATCCTGCATGTAGCGAAGACAGAGAGAGGATGCGTTATAGGAAAAACTCTCTCCAGCCTCTCCCAGAAGTGCAGGTACGGGGCCCGTCGCTGTCGGGAAGGGGAGCAGAGGCAAGGCTGTGGGTAGAACCAGAACTGCTGCAGATGTCCAGTCTCCATGCGGCTGGAGCCAGCAAAGGCAGCTCCAGCCTGGCTCGAGCCTCAGCTTGAGGTGACCCAGCCAAAGTGGAGGGGATGCTTCCCCTCCCCATGGAGGTTGGGCAAGAGTTAGCCTGGGGCTATGGCATGTTAAACTAAACCCAAACTCTTGTCCAGCTCAGCCCCAACATGGGCCACATCCAGCTGGCTCGGCCAAAGGGACCCATCAGTCTGCTGCGTCACATCTGGCCCCTGGGAGATGGACAGCACAAAATCCCCAGGCTCCACTAAGAAAGACCTTTTCTGATATTCACACTGATGTTCCAGTAGCAATAACATCATCTGAAACATCAAGCGCTTGGGAAATGTTTGTTTTACGATGTGGGGTTAGGAGCTGCTGCAAAAACAATCCCTGTTTTTAAAAAGAAAATATTCCCGTCAACAAGCAAAAAAAGCCAGTGTGTGTGTCCAAAGGAAAGAGCCCTGGGAAATGCCCTTTCCTGTGCACCATGGCAGGGCTGCTGGGGCTCTGGCAGGATGGCAGAGACAACCAGCCTGATGGCCGAGGGCGAAAGCCGTGGTGTGGGAGCACCAGGGCTGCGGTGGCCGCAGCCGCGTCAGCCGAGCTCCTCGCCGCTGTTCTCATTTATAAATAGAAAGGCAGGCAGTTATTATTAGAGCTTGTGGAGTGGGTCTGGAGGAACTACAGAAAACGTTTCAAATCAGCTGCTTCCCAGTTCAAGCAAAGCTCCTGGGACCACATCTGGAGGAGAACGCCACAAGGAGCACCATGAGTCATGGAGATAGGTCTGGGCTGGCCTCAGGATGAAGGGTTTCACCTTTGCATCAGGTCATGGTGCTCCCAGCATGGCTGGGGTTGTGGCACCCTAAGGTTGGTCTGCCCTCACCCTGCTCTCCACACCTGTGTCTGTTCCCTGTTCCCACTCCTATGATAGCAAGGCAGGGCATCAACAGAGAAACGTGCCTTGGCTCTATTATCTCCAGCACCTTCTCCAGGAACTCAGAGGACACCACCAGCTCCTGCACTGTCCCACCATCCCGATGTGCATCAGGAAGCTGTTTCCCACACAGGGTAGGTGGCACATGGAGACTTTTTGTCACATCTTCAAGCTGCCCCAAGACCTCCTTGTGCTCATAGATGGGCATGGAAAGAGGAAGATGTACACCTGGAAAAGACAGAAGGTGGGTCAGTTCTCCTTGCTCCAGCAGAAGAGATACCATCAGGTATGCTAGGGTGGCTTTTTTCTGTGTCCCCCTGATTGTCCTCGTGCCCGGTCCCTGCCACTTTCCTCCAAACCACTCCTAGAGAGCAGCACACGGGCTATGCCTGGGGGCTCTCAGGCATGATGATTTTTGGCCATTTCTCCTAAAGCCATGGAGGATGAGATCTTTCAAGGAGCATTTAGCTCCTGAAAGACACGCCTATGCACATCACAGGCTATCTTCTTATGTCTAAACTACTCTGCACCCCCTAATTGTAGAGGTACTGCTTTTAAACCTTATTTTTCTTGCCTGTCTCTCTGTTGCAAACCACATTTTTCTTTTATCTATACATTATACTGCCTAAAATCTGTCCCTAAATCTACAAAACTGCACCTAGTAATGCAGAGAGATCCAGGACTGAAAGCATTTCATTAGTGACTGTCCTTTACAGAGCCAGCAGGGTCAGAGGAAAGGAAAAACAACACATACGATCAGTATTTTTTAAAATAGGATTTGAAAGCAAATCATGAGAAGCCTCTATCTGGTTTTAATTTCAAATGAAAAAATATGGTTATTAATATATGGCAACGCTACTCTGCCGTAAGAACAAAGTGTAGATAAAAACCTGCAAGCTTAACGAGGCTCAGCAAAAATAAAATTTGAAAGCAAATCTTTGAAAATCTCTAGGTAATCTCTGTTCCATTTATCATACTTTAGCAATCAGAAAGTAAAACCAGGCTTAGCATAATGAAGAAAATGAAACAGGCTTTTTTTTTTTTTCCTTTTTTTTTTTTCCTCCCTGCTGCTCTAAAATCACAGAAGAATAAAGTCATGGAAAAGAAAAAAAAAAAAAGGAGGAACTTCTGCCCTCCTGCCGGCACACAGGGAATCTAATTGCAAAGGTTTCTTCCTGCATGTCTGAGTAGACTATGCGAGACTGGAATTTTTTAATCACAATATTTAAGCTCTCCTTGGTGACACAGAGCTAATGCAGTGGTCCTCTCTTGATCTGCCAGAGATGTGAAGGTAACAGTGGTTGATAACCGAGTCACAAGCTGAGAAGGTGAAAAAGCTGAAATAAATTACTTCCCTTGACATCTCTGCCCAGCCAGGTCAGCGGCACCAGCCCCAGCCAGGCTGTGGAGATGCTGAGGGCACCGGCGGGACGCACAGCTGAGGAGGCTTCGCTTGTGTTTTTTGGGGGGTGAAGTGCCTTGATGATTGCAGACCCCTGAATCTCCCAGTCACTGGGGAGGGATGGTGCTGCACACCCCTGGAACTGCTATGCGACAGCCTAGCCAAGTGCTGCTCCCCCGTGTAGCATTTTTGGGGTAGACGTGGGTGAAGCCCACGAGCTCTCCTTGCTCGAGCGCTGCCCCAGCACACAGACTGCTCCCTGCATGCACTGGAGGGCAGGGCCAGCTGGCGTCTGCATACAGAGGAGGGGGCCCAAACGTGTGCACGTAGCATCCCTCATAATGGAAAAATCTGCAACTGCAGCCAGTAATGACTATTACTGCAGTACGAATGCACACAGCGGGAGAGGCTCCAGCAGACCCTCCTGAAATCTTTTTTGCATTACTAAGTCCAGGAGAGAGGAGCCCTTCTGCAAGAGCCAGGGAAGGCTCTTCCATGTGCAGCCAGACTAAAGCAGAACCATGTCTTTTCCTCTGTAATAAGACATTTTAATCTCCCTGTGCTGCACCTTGCAAGGAACAAGTCCTTGCAGTGAGGGGGTTGCAGCATCCTCTGGCATCTGAAAAGGGGACAGTGCCGTGGGGCACTGGGGACACATCCCTTTTCCATTATTTTTGCAGCACAAGGAGATGACAATGCAGCGAGACCCACCAACACGCTCCTCACTTCATTATTTTAATCCATTCCCAAGCCAAGACCAGGCCACCAGCCCCTCCCACCGTGGATGCTGCCAGCAGCGGGATGCTGAGCAGTGCAGCACACCCACCCCTGTTTGTTTACCATGATGTTAGTCACTCCCTTCCCAAATCCATTGGAAAAAACACAGCCACAGGTCCAATGCTTCAGCCTTTCTGCAGCCAGACTGACGTCAGAGGCCACAACAAACAAATGGACCAATTCTGAGGCCACTTGCACTCTGCAGTAAACAGAAAGGGTGAGGTTAAATAAACGTTCTATAAACCCACCTGGAAAACAAGTCCCAAGTGCCTTTTAATTCTCCACCTTTGCAGGTCCCTGAGTTCATGTCATGGTTTGGCTCCTGTCAGGTCATGTTTGGCCTCAGCACAGCATCATCGTTTGGGATCTGGGAGGAAGAAGTGCTTGGGCAAGACTGAAAAACAGCCCACAACTCCCCCCACCCCCCCACCTCCAAGCCCTCCAGCTGGTGTTAATCAGTCTTGTGCATGGTATTACCTGGAAAATGCTGCTAGGATCCTTCAATGTCCACTTCAACCTCTTGGATGAGTTTAGGAGGGGTTTGCCATCCTCCTCTGTCCCTGCAGACATCCATAGCCACCAGCTTGCTGTTCATCCTAGGTGGTCTGGGCCCCACCACCCAACACGGAACCTGGCAGCATCCTTCTGCCCCGGGTCCCTTGCAGCATTCACTGCCTTGGGCCCCCCAGTACCTCCAGCTGCAAACACCCTCCTCTTCACCCCTTGCTCCCTTCAGCCTCCAGTTTTCACACGAATTCAACACTCTGCCTGCACCAAAGGAGAGCTCATTACCAGACCCACACATCCCGCCTTGGAAATGCTGCTGACTCACCTCTCTCCAAGGCTAAACTGAGTCTTGGACCCACCCTGTGGATGTACGTGGGTGTGGTCTGAGGTTGGATCTCTAGAAGTCAACTCCAAGGGTCTAATAAAACCGTTTTAAAACGCGTATGTGGTATACGTTTAAGCAACCTCAAGAGAAAGCATGGACAAATTGCTCTTCTCCAGCATGGCTCCAGGGGGAGCACCTCAAAAGACAGAGCAATTCTTGTGAGCTGTGAGCAGGGATGCTGCGGCACAGTAGTGCTCCTGGGGAGCCCCGTGGGCCTGGGAAGGTTGTTAAAGCTGCTCTGGTCCTGCCATCAGCAAGGTGCCATGAACATCCTGACCTGGCGACCCGCAGGGATGCTCCATTGCAGCACTGGGACTTTTTCCAGTGACTTCAGTGGCACCACAGGGGACCAGGGTCCTGACCCAGTGACAGAGCATGTCACTGAAGTTGTAAAGACACAGAACTCACCCAGTCTCGCATCCCAGATCAGCGCCACATCCATTGCAGGATACATCCCAGGAGGATAAAGTCCTAGAGTACTAGTTTCCCTGGCTTGTTTGCAACCTGTTCTCCCTGAAATAACTACAGGAGCTGCTGGACCTTGTAGTCAGCAGTTTTTCCCAGCATAACACCAGGGAATGTAGCTGAGCCATTGTGCTTTATTTCATATATTTATTTATTCTTCCTCATCTTGAATGTGCAGTATCACAGCCACTGAGTTAGAGATACTGCCACTAACAATAGCTGGAAAAAGTTTAAGCCATTTACGGATGCTGAAGTGCTAGCTAAATAGAACAGCTTTTGAACATTCTGCAAGACTAGCTTTAAAAACAGGATGTGCCAATCCTTTATTTTGGGACGTGTTTATCCCAGCAATCAGATGTTCCACCCTGGTATCCCTGTCACTGCAAGAAAAGCCCTACAAAAATTAAGAAAAAAAACCCCAAAGCACAAACTTTAAGTTGAGCCCAGGAAAAAATGAAGGGAATTCCTGTGCTAAAAGGGGAAAAATTATGCTGCAGGTTTCAGCAGTGACCACTTTTCCAAGGAGCATCCCTGTTGGGGGATTCCCTCTAGCCCTGGCTTGCTGCTGCCTGCACTGAACCAGGGTAGACGTCGGGATTCGCATCTCCTCCTTGCCTTTTCTGGCACTGGGATGAATTAAATCCACTTCAGAAGCTGCTTTTCAGTGCCAACAAAAAAAAAAAAAAATCCCAACCTTCTGTCATACAGGGAGAATTGGGCACTGTCATTTCAGCCGAGGGAGGCGTCTCCCATGGAGGAAGAAAATTTGGGGCTGGCGACAGAGAAGAGCTGATGCATTCCTCACCAGGACCTGCCTGGCAGGTGCTAAACACAGACGGGCTCAACTGAAAGCCTTGAGCCGCCTGCAACGCGCGTGAGACACAGCAGAGGCGGGTTTATCCCTTGGTATTAAAAATAGCAGCGTGTTGGGCTTAGCAGGGGAGCAGAACCCAGTACTGCGAACAAAGCGTGTCGGTGGGATGAGGATGGGTTGCTCTGGCACAGGACATGCCACCGGCCACCCGGCCAGGAGCCAGGGGTGACCATCCCTGCAAACCGGCACCAGGTGCTCAGGCCTGGGGGGGAAATGTATTGGGAAAAAATGCAGCGGAGGAGAAATGGGTTCAGGGTGGGTTTTTTAACGCATTCTAAGGCAGCCACACCTGGAGGCGGGTTTGGCAGTCTCCTGATGTGGTGGCAGCCCAATTTCTGTAGGGATTTTGCTTCATCATGAGCAAAGAGGCATGTGGGAAGCTCAGCAAAGGGGGAAACTGGCTCGTCCTTTAGCCTCGCAGCAAATGAGGTAAATCACCAGCGCTGCTGCTGGCAACAGACTCGGGATCTAACGACTGCTGCTGGTTGAAAGTGATGCTAACAATGTGAGGAATTTTGCTTTCTATTATGCAGGTTTTGAAGCTGAAAAAAATCCTTTAAAAGATCAGGGTAAGCTTTCAGAAAAATGCCTCCCACTGCAGGGCAATCCCACGCCTGTGCGTTCTCGAGCTCCCAGCACAGAGACATCCTTGGCCCTCCAGCACCTGGGAAGAGCACAGAGCACGTGATATTATTTTGGATGCTATCTGTCAGAGTCTTTAATTTTGTAGTACAGCATTTTTATCCCAGGAACCCCTTTGCCCTCACAGATTTCCCTATCAGACCCCTGAGTTGTGCAAAACAGACTCATGGTAACATCCTCTCCATCTGCCTCTGCGGTCCCACTGTTCTGCTAACACCAAGAAGCCCTTGGGTTTGGGATTGCTAATACATCCTGCACGGCTCTTCCTCCCACTCTGCGCGTGGGGTGGCAAAGCGGAGCACGGTGCCGTGGCTTACCCGTGGTCAGGCAGGAGGTGCCTGTAAAGCTGGACACGACTCACCGGACGAGCTCACCAGCCGCAGTGCCAGTCTTCTCTGCGGTCCCCTGATGCTTTCCTGGGAGACTCCTCATTACTTGTGGTTCATCAAGCTCCACTCATGAATGCTCCTGCTACGTTCGCTTGGCAGCCCAAGCGGGCAAAACCTGCAGCAGTGCGATCTCTGAAAGCACTACGCAATTAAAACATGTTAAAAAATAAAAGAGATATAAAACTGCCTGTTGGCCACAGAATCAAATCAAATTCGTTCAGCTCAGCCTCACCCATCTTTCCTTATTGCTCAGAGGATAAACTAAACCCACTCGTGATACAAACACCTAATTTCGGGGGTAGAGGAAAGCAGGTCATTGAGCTTAACCAGGTTATTTGGGGCAGGAGGAGAGCCCTGCTCAGCACAGGGGCACCAGTTCTCTCATATCAGTAATTGCTAATTATTGATAAAGTACTTAGCACTTTGGGTATAAAACAAACAAAACAGCAGCTCTCCACTGAGGGAAGGGCACCAGGCATAGACCATGACCTTGCTGGGAGCTGTGGTGGCTCCATGCAGCAGCCAAAAGCCTTCTCCTTCCCACCCAGTGGGCACTGACCCAGAGGTTTCTCGTCCATCCGTGCACACCCATCTGCACCTTCTATCTTCCCCGCTCGCACGCTCAAGAGCCGCAGTCCACCTTGCAGGACCGCGGAGGGTCCAGGGCCACTGCCAAGGGTTAATGTGCAAAATATCCTGGATGAAGCGGGCTGTTTAAGGAGCATCTGTCCCCCAGGTAATGACCAGTGATAAGGATATGCTCTGCTACGCTAACGCTCGCAAGGTAACGGCCCACCAAGGAGGGAGCTGGTAGGTGAAGTGAGACAATCCTCTCTCCTCAGTTGGAACACAGTTTCAGCCAAGCTCATCTGCATTAATCTTACACTCATTAAAATATGCTGTTCTATTTCTAATTCACCCAGTGCTGCCAAGCTCAAGAATTAAAAATTCATGAGCCAATGTCCCTGAAAAAAAAAGTTCCTCTTAAGCAGCATAGATTTTTAAAACAATCATAGAAACATCTAGCTGCTCCTTTGTGCTCGAAGCTTTCAGCTCTCATTTTCATGAGGGATGGGAAAATGAGCAAAAGCTAAGATTTTTACACAAGCCAGAGGCTGGTGTTTCCTGGAGGCAGCCTCACAAATTGCATCGCTTGTGATGAAAACCAAGAGCCTGAGCAGCACAGCAGGAGCGAGCTCCTTTGGCTGCCCTTACCCTGCCTCAAAACAAGTGTCATTGCTGAAGTGACAAAAAGTCCCACCCTGCAGACCCCAGAGCAAGCTCTCTCTGGGTTTTACTGCAGTGAGGTCAAGAGCCTAGAAATGACGTCAGCAACATGTTTCCAGCCTTAGTCTGGACAAGCACACAGAGCTCTTGGCAGCCCCCAGCCCCTCCAGAAACACGAGAACAGCATTAGACTTGTAACAGAGACACAGATCGTGAGATCTGGTGTAGACCCAGCCACGGGCAGCAGCAAGCAATGGGAAGGGTTGTGGGAAAAGCCAAGGCACCACATTACAACAGGTCGTGCGTTGGTTGGCCTCCAGCATCCACTGCAACTCTCACGCCATCTCTGTGCCCCTCGTCCAGCTTCCTGGCACCCATCTGGTTATTTCTGCCCTTGAAGCCTACATGGACAACCAGGACTTTTCAGGGAGCAGCCAGACACTCTCATGGATGCAGAGCAGCACCCAGGAGGAACATGCAAGTTAACAGCAAGAGTAAATAATTACTTCTTAACTCTTTACGTGCGAGCAACAAACTAGACGTGATTTTTAATATGCTCCTAATTAAGATCACCAATGACAATAGCTGGAGAGCTGGAGACAAAGGCAATAAAAACAATTTATTTGAAGCAGATGGGAACTCAGAGAAGGCTCTCCAATATTTTTTTCAACAGCCAAAACTAAACGTTTCAGGGAGCGCCAGAGACCTCCCGGTCCATGAAAACACCCAAGGTCTCAAATGGCCTTTGCTGGCCCAGGCTGGAGCGATTACGCCCTGCTGTCTCGGTCTCTCTCCACAAACGCTGCCCTTTTCCCTCAGAAAAAGGCACAATGTTTACAAAGTGAAGCTCAAATAGGAAAACATCGAGGCAGGCCAGTGCAAAACCAACTCTGGGAAAAGGTTAGGATTAACCCCTCTACAGCCAAGCACAGCACGCTTCCTGAAGAAGGAGCATAAATAAAGACATCAGTGAGCGCCAGCAAGTGTTGCTGCAGTTATTTATAGAAGGCATTCATTTCCTTCATGATCTGGATAAATATCCATTAGTTTTCAAGGTGATGAATCAAGTATTAATTAACCTGGTGGGGGGAAAAAATAATATGGATATTAATGTTTTAAAAGGAAGCTTCCTGCTGAGATAGAAAGGAAGAAAGTTAATGTGACCTTTTCAAATAAGGCCTCATTGTATTGGAAAGGAGCAATGAGCACCGAACAGACCCGTTGGATACACTTACTGGGAACGTCAGTCTCCGTTTTGGTAACAGAAAAAAAAAATACCCTGTGAACTTGGCATGTCCATAGAGCGCCAGGGCGGAGGAGAGCTTGGACTGGAGATTTAATGGGTGTTTTCTTACCTGGCAGCGACAGCACCCACATCTCTTATAGCTGCCACAGGACGCTGCCTGTGTCTCCTTCAGACACTGATGCAGTGATTGTTTTTTCCCTTCTAAGTTCCCTCTAGATGTTCAAACTGCAGACAGGACCTTTCTTTTAGCGCAAGCAATAAAAATCCAGGGCGACCATTAGGAAATCAGCAGAATAGCCAGAACATGCTCTGGCTATTACACACTCATGTAAACGGGCAGAGAACTTGGCCCTCTGACTCCCCACCTTCCCTCCGTCCTGCTCAGGGACCGGCTGAGCTAACTGTCCATTTTTTGTACTACCCGCAACGCAGCAGCATCCCATGGCGACCGGTGGGGCTCGGCTCAGCTCAGCACAAGCCTGAGGAACATGGAGAAAAGGGAAGTACTTCATGAAGAAGACAACTGTTTTCTAAGCAAAAATGCCAAAATGAGATGTGGCACCAAAACTGGGCAGCAAAAAGAAACAAATTTCCTCGTGGCGCTGATACAAAACCTTCAAGACCACCGGAACAGCATCCCCCCAGCACATTGGCCTGGGACAGCTTGGCTGCATCCCTTCTCTTGGCAGAGCGAGGCAGCTTCCAGGCGACATAAATCAAACGTTTGGCCTCGTTATTTTGCAAACTGAGACATAGCCAAGGAGGCATGATGTTTAATGAAGCACAAAAGATCCTGTATTAGATGTGGTCTTCAGGATCGACTTCCTTTGCCATTCCTGTGCTCCACCCCCATATCCCCAAATCTTTAACAACTTCAAGCCCTGTTTTTCTTTTTCAGAAAAAAAATATGCAGTAAGGCTGTTCTTGCCCATTTTTAGCTTTTTTTTTTCCCCTCTGCATATTCCCCAGTTCTCTGCCCACACATACCCACACTACAGACAAACCATCCTAAAAACATTTAAAAGAGGTCTAAAAAAACAACAGCCATCCAGGGCGTCATCAGCTTCCAGGAATGCAAACTGGCTTAAGAAACCGCAACTTCTTTTTGTTGTTGTTATTTTTTGCATGGTGGGGTTTTTTTTAGTCTTTTACAATCTTCTGTTTTAAAAAAAAAGGTTATGAGTTTGCTGCTTCTTGACCCTCCTCAGCCCTCTCTCTCTCTCTCCAGCTATACTCAGGAAACATTTCTCCTCAGCCTCGTTTAGCTCACATTTCAGGGCAGAGCAAACGTGTGTGCACGGGGCCAGGCGGGGGGGGGGGGGGGGGTGTAGCAGGGATGATGAGTCAATTAGGCACCTAATAAAAACCTAATTTTAAAAATTCCCATTCTGACTGCGAGCGTGATGCGAGCCGCAGCAGTCACAGAACCAGTGCTGCCAGCTCGGCCCAGCCCGCCCGGTGCCTGCCTTGCAGACAGAGAATGGCTTCCTACAGCGAAACCGCTCTCATCCTGTATTAAATGTCGTGTAGGACGAGGCATCTGTCACTTAATGTGGAAGACACCATCACAGTCTAATAAATCACATTGCCAGGAGGACTTGCTTGCTATCACCAATGCTCTTTTAGCGACACAGCCTCCCCCCTCCGTCTGCTCCCGTTCATCACCGTGCCTCGCAGACCTCACATATTAGAGATGATTAACTCATCCCCAGAATAGGCAGCCGAGCTAAGCTCTTTGAACCCACTGGTCCTGCAGCCACCTCTTCTGTTGTTCCCATCACTCCAGCCACAACCTTCTGACTCCGCAAAGGAAAGCCCTAGAGATGCACCAGTTGTCATACAGATGCCGTTAATTACACCGACAGCACCCACTGCTGCCTTCTTCCAGGCATGCACTACACCAGAGGGGGTGGATGCAAGCACCTATTCATTCTCCTCGCAGATGGTCAATCCACAAAGCACCCAAGCAAAGCCACATGCTTCCTTCCAAGCTCCTTGTCTTGGCCGAGACCCAAACCACCCATCGGTGGCGTCATGTTGGACTTGCACGCCCTCTCCTAGTGCGTAACCTTCTCTCTCAGCAACCACGCTGGCAACTCATCTGAACGTGTTCATTTCCCATGTATGCAGGGCAGTTTGAGAAATTTGAGTATTTCAGGTTAGTTTTTGATTTCATGGGCCTGGTCAGGTTTAGACAAGAAAACGGAAGAAAACGTCCCGAGCTTTGGCATGTGAAAGCAGGAGTAATTTCAAGCAGAACACAACACTGCAAAATTCATACTAGTAAAAGCCAATTCCATATTAAGAGCTGAATTTTAAAAACGTCACTGTAAAACCAACCATTTCATAACCAATGACGTAACTGAGCTGGATGGGTATCACAAAGGAGCACAAGGACTGGGACTGCATCAACCCTCCGTGAAGCCGGCAAGGAGGCACACCAGCCAGCCACCCTCACCAGCAGCCACTGGCCAGCTGGACTGGGATGAGGGCTGCTCTGCCTGTGCTTAGTCTGGAGTAACCAAAACCCCGGTGGAGTGGAAGGCCATAGGATCATGGCGTGCTTGTTTGCACAGACAACTTTACCTCACTCCCACAACGGAGCTGGCGGTTTCCCGTGTAGGGCAGACTATTCTGTCTGTGAATAAACAAGCCGCGGCCGATGGGCGGTTTCTTCAGCCAGGGAAGCACCAAACCCCAGAGGGGACAAGGTCCATGGGGTCAGTGCCAATGCCAGCAAAACATAGCAGGAAGAGCATCAGCTGGGTAAGGATTTATCAGCCAGCCCACACCAATGCATATACTCTCCACTGAATCTATCCTTCTCTCACCAGCACAGTCCAGCCCATGGGAGTGCTGGCCCAGATTATAAAACCCGGGTTTCTTGCTGCTTGCTGGAGATAGCACATCCCAGATTAACCAAATGCAGGGGAACGATACTACCCTTGGACATGTTCTTTTCAGCTGTGAAAACAAGTTAATGTTGGTGTAATTAGAGTGACCGCTATTTGCCACTGAGCTTCATAAAAATGTGAGGGAAGATGTATGCATTTTAATTAAGTTCGGGGCGGGGGGGGAATGTGTACCTGGCTAGATTGCAAAGAGATGAACTCATTACCTCATCCACGTCTCAGTCTGCTGCTGATTTTCCTCTGCAACAGAACGATCAGCCTAGGCTGCAGTCAGTGACTTTAAAAAGCAAATAATCCTTCCAAAAGAGCCAGGCCAGCACTTTATAATTCCTGCGTCTCTGAGCTGGGAGACTTCATGCAGCCACGTTTCTAGTGAGACCGATGGGCAAGCGTTCAAACCCTCAGAAATCAGAGAGGGAGCACTCCCCAAATCTGGGTGTCAGGAGGGGACCCTGATGGAGCTCACTACAGATTTTTCTGGCAGCCAGATGGCTCCTGCAGCTGCCAGACTTTTCCATAGATTGCCCAGGTCTGACTTCCAGCTACGAAGCAGCCTGGGCCTGAGCTGCCCTTTCCATCTCAGGAATGCACAGCTGCGAAAGTGAGGTTCCTCTTGCAGAACGTGGCTCCAGGAGTGTGGATTTGTGTCCAAGGCATTAAGGGCACGCTGTGATGGAAGTCACACTCTTACTCACGCTGCCTACAATGAGTGAGGGATGGACAGGGGGTGGGGTGCAGGCATCCAGTTGCATTTGGGTGCATGGAAAAAAACCCAGCAAAACCCATCCATACTTTGAACAACAAAGTAAAACAACCTAAAACCTCACCTATATCCAGAGTGTTTCTATGGAGTAGAGAAAGAAACAGCAATCGTCATCAGACTCCTCTCCCCAGAGAGCCCACTGAGCAATCTTCCACACTGGAAAGCAGTTCCTGCTCTTCTCAAACACTCCAATCCCCTATGAAAGTCACCATTCCTCTAACAGAGTCCGACACGGCGCCTGTGGGCTTTATGAAGACTCAGTAATCTGTTTGCTATTATTGCCCCTTGTCTGATTACATCAGAGCAGGTGGATCTCGTACTTGAAGGTACTGGTTGATAGTCCCAAGCATCAGGGAGGAAATCCCAAGTACCCTTCACCAGGATGGCAGGGCACAGCCAGACACACCAAGATCCCTCTCCAGCCAAACACTTCCACGTGTTTCATCCCCATGGAAGTCAGTGAAGCATGAGAGCCTGCACCTCAAATCCTGGGGTCAGTTTTGGGCCCCTCACTACAAGACACTGAGGGGCTGGAGCGTGTCCGGAGAAGGGAACAGAGCTGGGGAAGGGTCTGGAGCACAATTCCTGTAAGAGGCGGCTGAGGGAGCTGGGCAGGTTCAGCCTGGAGGAGGCTCAGGGGAGACCTGATCGCTCCCTACAACTCCCTGAAAGGAGGGGGTGGGGGGGGTTAGTCTCTTCTCCCTAGTGACAAGTGATGGGACAAGAGGAAACAAACTCAAGTTGCACTAGGGCAGGTTTAGATTGGATATTAGGAGAAATTTCTTCACAGAAAGGGCTGTCAGGCATTGGAACAGGCTGCCCAGGGAGGTGGTGGAGTCACCACCCCTGGAGGGATTTAAAAGACGCGGTGCTGAGGGACATGGGTTAGTGGTGGTATTAGCAGTGTTGGGTTAATGGTTGCACTCGATCTTAAAGGTCTTTTCCAGCCTACAAGATTCTGTGATTCTATAACTATGTCCTTAAAGTGAAACACCGCTTTGTTTTGCCAGACAGCCCTGTGGAGCGAGCCACAAAGGCGACAGAGATAGCGCCTTCAGGCTCATTCACCGCGTGGGGTGGGCTGATGGCACACGTGCAATGCCAGGTCCAGGCAGGAGAGCGCTCAGCGCAGCAATGGGACTGCATCTTCCCGACGTCTTTATGGTTAAGCAAGTGCATCACTGAGCTGGGTCTCATGTCCTCCCCACAGTTTTAGATGCCAGCCCTGCCCAAGGTGGGACAGTGACCCGTGGTGATACAGCCTGGGGCAAAAACCTTGTGTTTCACCAAAAGCTGACAAAATGGGGCAACATCGAGTCTCTGCCAGCGACGTGGTCTTTGCAAGCAGGCACTTGAACCAGTCCCTAGAAGCTGCAAGACCCAAGACCGCAGCTCTGAGAGATGCTGGCCTGTCAAAGCTGTGGAGGTTCAGCTTCGCCTAGCGTGGACCCAGCCTCCCTGCCTTTCCCATCCTGCTGGGAAGAGCTTGGCTCCAAACCCAGCGGGCTGACCACAAACCCTGTCTGCATGAATGTATTTGTTACAACACTCATTCACACTATAGCCACGGTGCTGGCTGGAAGGACATATATCAGGCTTTTTGTCAAACAAAACCCATTCCAACTGTCTGGGAGAACAGCAAAATCTGCCACCGCACTGCGTTGAAGGGTTTACCGTTCACTGCAGCACTTTATCTGCCGTTGTTTCCATAACCAAGTCCAAGAGAGCCTGTGAACAGGAAGGAATTAGGCACTCATGCAAAGACCATTAAAGTCAAGGGGAATCTTTCCATTGACTTGAGAGTGTTTGGCTCCCGGCCCTGGATATCAGGGTCTGTTGTGTGGGATTTAGAGCAGGAAATGGAGGCAGGAACTTGTAGGCTTTCTCAGCATTTGTTAGGGAGTTCAGCACAGAAGCTCTCTGTGCCCACTTCCCTGCATGTAAATGAAGAAGTGACTGCTCATCTGAGAGGCAAGGCCCTAATTGGCCATTCAGTCTAGCACCTCCTCCGTCACTCCTGGGGTAGGCAGACCCAACACCATAACAAGTTGGACTAGCCCATTCCTATGGGTAACAAGATTTCTTTATGGGTTCCGACATGTTGGTCCCTGACGCATAACCCACATACGATGTGTCAGTCCAAGAGGCAAAATTACCACAGACCAGAAGCTTCAGCAGGTCTGAAAAGCTTGTTAATCCAAAGTTCAAATTCACATCGGGGATGAATCTCCTACTGGGATCTAGGCAGCATTTCACCAATTTCACTTCTCCCTGTTCAGCTCCAGCCGACGGTTTTGCACAGGGATGTGCTGTGTTTTGATGGAGTGCCGGAGCATGCACCAAAATGACAGCGGATCTGAGCCGCCTTCATTTTCACACCGAGAAGCAGAGATCTGATCTGCAATGCTTGGGACTTAACCTCAAGGAGCAAGGCTGCAAAGAACGAGTTCTTCAAACCACAGGCTTAGGGAAAACTTCTGCCTCCTGGCAGATGCTCGTTACTTGGGCTGGATTTAGAAAAACAGAAGTGACCAAGCCCTGCTTCAGCCTTCAGTGGGAAATACGGAGACAAGAGTATGCTTAGCTGCAAGAAACTTGATCCCAGAAAAAGGAGAAAGGAGGGTGGAGAAGGAAATGCATCCTAATGCCAGGGGTGACCCAAACCAACTCTGCACAGCCAAGCTCTGCCTATGGACTCACAGAGCTGGACAGGACAGAAACATCTAAAAACCAGATTGCTTTTGGTGGCTGCAACTTCCCACGGACAGTTCAACAGGATGGGCTTTGAGCAGCGAGTGTCCCTTTTCTGAGACTATTCGAGAGCGGTGTGCTGACCCAAAGATCACCCAAAGTGGTGGTCTGCAGGCTCCCTGTGCAGGAGCATCCACCCCCAGGGGGGTCCATTAGCCTGGAGGGAGACGTGGCTGCTCCACCATGGGAAGTCAGGTGTGGTTTTTTTGTTTCCAGAGGGATGTGGGTTTAGGAAATGAGCTTTGCTACCACCTGCTGCAAGTTCACCGGTTTAGTGGGACAAATTGCCAAATTCGACAGGAACTAGGGTCTCATTAGCGTGCCTGAGGCTTTGGCAGAGGGAAGGCTTCTCAGCTTCCAATTATAGGACGCGCTGAGAGATGCCGTGGCAGATGTTCAAGGCAGGGCGGTGCACACCGATGCATTAGGAAGTCTAGACAATGCTGGAGCCCTGCAAGCCCGACGAATGCCTTTTCCCTGCCCTCACCTTCTGTTCAAAGCCCAGCAGCCTTCCTCAACCAGGGAAATATTTAGTTCCCATGTTCAAACAGACCCTTTTGCACCTCTGTCTCCCTCAAAAACCTCCACAGTGTTGCCTGGAAGATGGGAGGTTGCCAGCATTGCTGCACACACACCAGCACGAGCTCTCGTTTGACCAAAAGCTGCCAGGCTCCTCAGGGGAAGGAAGCGGGGAAGAAAAAATTTAAAAACAGCCTAAACCCCATGTTTTTATTCCTACCTGGAATGAAAACAGCACCTTTGGAGAAATTCTTGAAATACCTGCTTTTAGCTAGTTTTACTCCTCCTCACTCTGAGCTGAGCAGGGAAACCCACCTACTCAAGACCTCTGCAGCCCTTCACGCAGCATCCCCCCCCAGCTGAAAAGTGTCCAAGCAGCTGTGCTCATCGTTATCTGCAGCCAGCCTCAAAGGGAGCAGGACACAGTTTGAACCTAACCCAAAAATTAAAACAGAAGGAGTTTTAATTTACTGGAAGGTTTTTGTTGGGCCTTAAAATATTTCATGAGCTGAGGGGCAACTTGTGCTCAGATAGCATTTCCCCAGCTCCTGAAATACAACCTGGAGGAAAGGCTGGGGGACGAGGGCAGCACTTCCCTACCGTCACCAAAAATGGGGATGACATCTGGGCAATGCCTCCCCACCTTTAACTGTCCAAAGTACTCCAGGGTTCAGTGGCAATTTGGAGGAAAATAATAGGACCAAATGACGATCCTTTAGGATTTGCTAGGCTGCCTCTGACTGCACGCCAAGCACGTATGCTCTTTCCTTAAGTGGATTGATAAGCGTTCTGAATCAGTAATAACACATGCCAGATGCTGGGGAATCATCTCCCACTTATGGCAATTACAAGGCTGTCCCAGAATCCAATAAAGTAACCGAGAAGATGAGCATCTGGTGGTGGTTGTCAGGCTCCGACACAGTGAGATAAATCTATGTAATAAATAGGTGTGATTTTTTTTTCGAGTCATATGCCACTTAGCACTGGATACGTGTGACTCCATCTCCCTTCAGGGCTTCTCCTGGGAAGGGGATGAGCAGAGCATCCTTCCTCCAGCGGGATGCTGACCTGTGGTCCCCCAACACTGCCCTTCCTCTGCTGAAATCCAGCTACCACGTGTTGATCTCCCAACCCCACCAGCATCACCCAGACACAATTCCTCAGAGGGAACTGTGCAAAGCGACCCTGCACAGCCACCAGACAGCACCTCCAGCCAGAGAAATCCCCAGGTGAGACCATCTCCCTCTCTCTGACCTTGTCCACTCTGCGCTTCCAGCCAAGGGCAAAACCCCGCAGCTCAAGATAAGAGAATCCGCCACGCGTTCAGATTTGTTAAAAGAAATACAAAGTGGTGAAGCAGTGGAGGTTACTTCCTACATAAACGAGCCAAGCAATAATCATCGTGCACAGGGAACACTGGGGATTACACAACAGCGATCCCATCTAGCAGAAACGCAAGGGCAAACGTGGCCAAACGGCGTTTGAAAAATACTTAATGGGTGATTCCTAGGAGTAATAGCCAGCAAATTTTAGTTGTGTGCAAGGCAGTAGAGCTGAGCTATATTTAATAGAGGAAAGAAGATAAAAGTAATGTCCAAAGGTCTGATAACGTGGACTCTGCGCTTAGGTATACTTCAGTACACCTTCATGCAGTAAACATCAGCATAGCTACAAGGATGTTTTCCTCGGTTTGGATAGCAATCCAGGGACTCATCGATTTCAAGATCAGAAGCAGTCATTAAAAACATCTCATATGAGCTGCCTTCCACCACAAGCTGAAATGTTTCATCCAATAACTGAACAGGGCCGGAGGGTTGATAATTTAGAGCTATTTGCAGTGGGTGACACACCAGCCTTTGCCCACAGGCAAGGGCCAGCCTACCTCCAGCCGCTCTCGCTGCCAGGGCCATTTTCCCACAAAGGCTGCTCTTTAAATCATTCCCTGCCCTCACAAATAAATTTTGCTCCTATTTTCCTTCCCAGAGCTTTTTCACATGTGCAAAACGTGCTGAGGAAGAGAATAACAAGAAAAGTCCATGAGCAAGCATTTGGGACCCACCAATGCCACCCATCCGGGACGATGTGCTCACCTCTGGAGGCCCCAGCAATCACGGTGAGCATCCTCCCAGGCTCCCAACCCTCCCACGCTGCTGAAACAAATCCTGCCCGGAAGACTTCAAGATCTCCAGACTCGGTGGTGCCTGGAGAACCTGCTCCTTCTTTTCATTCCATTTTCCTCTGGGCTTTTCCTAAAGCAGAGCTTTTTCTGCATGTAATTTCCTACAAACATCTAAAGAGAAACATGACCAGCATCTGCTGTAAGAGCAGCATCCATTTAAAAAGCACTGAGCTAACCCGAGGTCACATAATATACTTATTTACAGTGTCACTCACAATGTTAACATTCAAATAATTTAAAAAGTCAATTTTTATGTAAATTTGTGCTCACTGTTTACTTTTGGTAAGATTAAAATGCTGGCATCAGTTCCAGGTTTTCAGGACTGTGGATTCAGTTTGCAGAGTGTATCTGGGAGACAGAGGGACCTTTTTCCCTAGAGATTAATACCGCTGGATTGAAACATCTTAAAGGCTATGAAACCGTCATTCTGGATCCTGGCTCATGTGAAAGCCAAAGTTAAAAAGAATTACATTTGTAGTCAAACTTGCCGTATTCCTTTCAAGAAGCTGATGCTTTTCTTCTTAAACCTTTGTTTAACTTTGATCCTTTCTGTGTTTGAGACCTGCCTGTCTCTTTGTGTACCCAGCACCTCGGCTAACGAGTTCCCCTTCTATCGCTTGGGCTCTTTGACAGCACAGCGTTACAACTATATCAACCACATGAAATACACTTTCAATGTGCCCATTAAAAGTGGGCTTGAAAGCATGAATTTAATTACTTAGGATAAAATTTAGAATATACGCAATATTTGACTTTCAAAGCACTGCGTAAATATTTCAGCAATTAATGCACAAAGTCCCACTGCAGGGAACACAGTGAAGATACCTTGACTCCTGTTTTTCAGAAAGTGCATCTGTGACAGAACGTTCCTAAGCGTCGGATGCAAAGTGCTGCCAGCAGCACCAGCTGCAAGGCTGCGCAAGGACCGTGCTGCGCTTTCGGGGACCTCAACGGTCCGACCGCAGAAGCCCAGGGCTCCGCATGGCCATGCCATCCTGCTCCCACCAGGAACCTTCAGCTTAACTAAACCCGACCATTTCACCTGGTTTCGAGACCTCTGCGCTATTTAATAAAAACACAGTGTTAACAGCGCTCGAGCCCGCAGACTGGGGCTGCGGAGGGGTGTTCTGCTCCACCAAGGGCCGTGCACAGGAAGGAAAGGGAAGAGCGTCTGTTTGCCCAGCTGGATGCCTTCAGAAAACACGTCCATCTCGGTGCCTCTGGGTACGTGTCTGCAAAGTGCTGAACAACAGGAAATCGCTCGACTTGTATCAGACCAAATCCAGAGAGTATCAACCCTGCAATTAGCTATAATTAGAAATCCACTCTGGCAGTGCTGCCCCAGGCAGAATCCCCACACGCGCTCGGGGGCTGAAGCGATGCTGGTGGGGAAAGGCGTGATGACCACCTCTCCCATGGTGGGTTGCTGTCACCCACAAAGCCAACCTTACACCAGGGTTTACCCATGACCTGCCAGATGCTGGGCGAGGAAACGGTTTGTTCCACGGCGTCAGAGGCCAGGTCTTTACAATGAACCCTCCCAACCAGCCAGCTCCCTCCCCTGCTGCCCAGGTAGCCTTTCCCTGGCCAGCCACGCCAAGTCTCTGGCTCAGACTCCCCTTAGATAAGCATATTGTTATTTTTTTAATGTGTCTTTCTGCACTGTAGCTTTTCTGTCTTTTCACAAGAACAGCTAACCTGCTGATGTGAGATCCTGTGGTGAGCAAAAAAGAATTAATTCCCCAGCCACCACCCCCGCCATCTTCAGCATCACCCAAATACCAACAGGCTCCTAACCAACAATGTGGATGTGGCCAAACCCAGTGCTATTATTGCCTTGCTAATGCCCCTCAGAGCCTGTTCCAGCTCGAGGAATAACATCCAGGATATAACGGGAGAAGCTCAGTCCAGACAAAGATTCGGTTGTCACTTTATTTTCAAGGAGATTTTGCACTTGTGATTCCCTGGCAGTTAAGATGCATTTTGAAAGCTCCCTACTTAACTGTGTCTCCAGCTAAAGCTAAACATTGCCATATGAGCAAAGAACCCCCAGCGCTTACGAGATCGTGGTACTTAGGGATCTAGTAAACCGACAGCAACCTCAGCTATAATTATGGCCCTGTAATCTGCATGTCATGAATAACCACGTAATTCAGCAATAGCTGCAATCACTGCACACAGTTATTTGCTCTTTGCATTGAAATAAAATGCTGGGGAAGAGGGACAGCAATTGAGTGCTGTGTAAATATTCCGTAATTTTCAACCTTTTTCTGTCAATAGACCCTTAACGTTTTTCCTGCTGAGGCCCCAAGCAACAAAGAGAGAAAAGGAGTGCGCAGGCTTGCCTTGCCGACCTACCTTCTGCACACCCCCAAAACCACCCATCAGCCCCGCTGCGAGCTGAGGTCTGGGGAGAAAGGTGGGTAATTTGGAAAAGGGGAAAAAAAAAAACTTTAACCACAACTAAAATTGAGCCTTTTCTTGTGCTGTTCTTTGAGCCATTTGGTACACAGATGTTTTTAACAACTTTCAGAGCGTGAGAGTCGGAGCCAACAGGGCACCCACACCACGGCCAAGGGGAAAACTTGCTATTTTGATCTCGCTTTGGGTACATGGACTAAACATTCATGCTTTGTGCAGTGAAAAAATACTGAAAATTTTGATTTGGAAACCATGAGAGGCCCCGTACAACCAACACAACACAGTGCCAGGGTGGAGGTGGTGAACGAACACCTCTTGTACCTCCCCGCTCTCTAGGAAAGGTTATTACATCTTTGCACATCAGCTGGTTTCCTCTACCATTTAGTTTTGATGAAAGAAGCCAGGTTAGCTCTGCCAAGCTCAACTCTTTGAAATGCTTATGGCCAGCTGGTACCTTCCCTGGACTGAGATGGGAACGCCCGCAGGAGCGGGTCCATGGACAGACCAGATGGACACCACCCCCGGGTGCAGGTGATGCCGAGGTTGACACCACAACTCGCCCATGTCAACAACATTGACTCACAGTTGTACAGGGGGAGACCCCAAGCTGCAATTCCCACGGGGCAGGTACATATCAACCTCTGACCCTACCCAAAAAGAAACCTCTCTGTGTCCTCAGAGATCAAGTTCAGCAACACCAAAACTGTTGCACAGAGAACGCAGGCCTCCTACAGCTGCAATTCCCACTGGAAAGTTCACATCAACAGAAACCTCCTGACTGAGCTAAAACACCCCACACAGGATGGCATCCCCAGCACACGGCCTAGACACAATGACTGACTGCTCCACAGTAAAACAGAAAGGACAAGGGCAAATTCAAGATTTTCCACTGCTAAATCCACATGATTCTGTTGGTAATAAAGGATGTTTATTAAATTACATACAGTGCAAATCTTTTTCTAAAGCTCTTAGTGCTTACAAATGCCTCCATGTGCATATCAGTGGCAGACAGACAAAATGGTCATTCCGTGATCTTATCTCTCCTTCTTTCCCAGTATCTCATTTGTTCATAAACTGAAGAGACCCTGGCATTAATAATTACTTATTTAAAATTAAATGAAAGACTGGGGAAAGGAGAAGAATCTTCCTGAGTGCAGCAGATTTTTCTATAACTTGCCAAATCTCCCTCCAGAGCTGTAGCTGTTGGTACTGAAAGACAGAAAATCAACAGAGCAGAAGACCTCAGCCCTGCACACCAGAGGAGTGCAATAGGAAATGCTTTCACACGCAGGCCAGGAGGATCATGCATTGAGCTGACGAGGTTTCGCTGACCTCTATCCCACCGTGAGCCCTGCTGGCTCCACCAAGCACACGTCAAAATTTGAAGGCAATTTTCATACGTGACCTAAAACACCTCTCGTGGGAGCAGAGAGATGGTGTAAGGGAAAAAGGAGCCAAAGGATCCCACTTTCTTGAGCAAATTTGGAGCACAGGAGAGAGAGTGGGGAAGAAAACTTGTGATAAGACCAGCACCCGTGTAGAACGGAGGTCCATCACCCCACAGAGCCCAAACTGTCCATCTCCCAGCAGTGATGCTCTGCCCATCACTCTCTGGCCTTCAGAGATTGCTCTGGGGTGACAGACAGACCCAGAGGAACATCTGGAGCAGCAGCAAGCAAAGAGGCAATTTCGGCACTCTGCAGGAACAGCTGGGGCTTCTCCCATTGCCAATTAAACCGTTTCTCTGGCCATTTGTTATATGAATATTAGAGAACCCAACCCAGTAACATGGCTCTGCAGTTCACCAGCCAGGACACAAACAACAAGGGCTCCACAGACTTTTGCTTCCCACCACCACAGAAGAGTGAGGGTAGGAAGAAGACACTTCTTCCCTTCTCAGAAGAGGGAACTTCTGAGGGCAGGAAGACACACTTTCTCCCTGTGGTTATTGCACACAGCAGATGAACAGCTCCATCTCAGTGGTAACTGCTGCCGGATGAGCAACAAAAGGAGAAAGGAAAAACCCAAGAACAAGCCCCAAACCCCTCACATGAGCTCTCGTGTTACACCCGGTAGCTCACTGGAGAAATGTGATGCTACAGAAATACTTTGGCTCCAGCTGAATCCACGTGTGAACATGAATCGTTCGGCAGAATAATTCATTGTGCATTGCCTTTCACCACGGGCCCTAAGATTCAAATCCATGTTCTTTCCAAATTACTGTAATTTTCAGCCTATCTCCCATGATGATGTACATAGCTAGTCTGAAATTTCCCTGTGGCACTTTAATAAATAGTTTAACCCGAGATATAATTTACTAAGATTTAAGTGTGCGCTCAGGAGGATCTATTTCTGTTGCAGGAGCTTGTACTAAAATTGGCATCACCTCTCTCCAAGGCTCTGTGCAGTGAGCACGCGGCGCTTGGGCGGAGAAGCCTACCTGTGCCCTTTCCCATGGATCTCAGCGGCTTGAAAATATGGAGAAAAACAAGGTCAAAGGTGTTTTCCACTCCTGGAGGTCCTAGAAGTGTCCTCCTCTTCACCTGTAACCTGGGTCCTGGTCACACAGGCTTTCATTGCACCGGTTACCAGCTTGTCCCCAGCACCCATCCTGGCCTTCTTCTGTGCACATCAACCCGCTTTGGTCAACAGCTTTGTTCAAGTGCTTTTCTCAAGGGCTGCAAGGGAAACCCGCTAATTTGAGGACATGCCTGACAAATCAGTGCCGCTGTAAGCAGCCCAGGTACTTCTGTATTCACCCTGTTCCCCAGATCAACCTTTTCCATTTAGATGGCAACTCTGCTCTACACAGTATGCCCTGCCCTGGAGCTCACCCCATTGGTGGTGAAAAAGTTAATAAGGAAGTCAAGGAAAGGCTGAGTTGAATAACAGCTGAATTTTATGCTGATAAGAGACAACTCCTTCATTAAAACTAGCCTGATTATTTTGTTGCTTCAAAAAAAAAAAAAAATCTTATTGCCGGTTCTCCAACAAGACCCTAAGTCATCTGCATTGGGAAGAACCAGGTGACCCCTCAAGCTGTACTAGAAGGCAGATTAAGTCAAAGATCATCGTTCTGGCTCAAGAACCCATGTTTAAAATGCTACAGGCATTTTATACAGAGACATTTGAACCTACAAGAAGTCCCAGTGCCATAATTGAATCTTAATTTGGTCTGAACACGATTGTGCTAAAGACAGACACAGGCTCCCCCCGGCCGAACACACACAGACCCAGTGGCTCTTTGCCAGGGCACTAATATTCTGTTAGTGCAAGAGATTCACTGAGCTCTTTATTTTACATCCTACTGGTAAAAGAAAAAGAAATAAACCAACTCAGCATTGCTGTTGTCTTCCAACAAAGTGAGAAAACAGGAAGCAGAGCTGACAAGCAGCTAAGGCCCAAGTAGTTCAAGCTGTTTTGATGGCAAGAAAGCCGGAGGAGCCGAGAGGCAATGAATCAGGGTGTTGATCGCCCAGATCCAGCAGACACATCTATTCTGGCATCGTTAGGAACAGAGCAGTTGTCCTCTTGGGGACTTTCCCAGCTCCTCCATTTGTTCTGATTTTTGGGTTGGTTTTTTTTTTTTTAATTTATGCTGCATTTATTGCAGAATAATCTATTAAATAAATTCTTGTGGCACAGCTCTCTACACATGCGCCGTGTTCCAAAATCATTACTTTTATTGCCGAGTACTATGTCCACAAAGAGAGCTCCCCCAGAAGAGTTATTGCCAAACAGCCCGTTCCCAGCAGCCAGCCGGCAAGCCAAGGTTAAGATGACCCCGGTGAGTGATAGAGATTAATGCAGTCAGGAGGGGGGAAACCAAATAGAAACTCAAGAAAAAAGGGGGTGGGGGGGGGAAGCTCAGGAAAAACTGGGCAGGGATATGGTGCCACAAAGGCTGCCTTGGAAGAGGAAGCACCTTCCCCACCAGCTGATGCGTTTATACACACACCTACAGCATCCTTACCTCGTGGGAAGCAACAGATCGCTGCTCTGTGGTTTGCTTTTGACCACCCCAATTTACTGATGCATTTTAATTAACAGTTTTAATTGAGGATTGAAGCTGAAAGGGGCTTTCCCCCTGCCCCCCCTCAGCATAGCAAACAATACTGACAAAGGCCTTGTGATTGAGCATTTCGCTCCCTTTCCTTTTCTTTCCCTTGCAGTTCGGTAACACGAGGGCATTTCCAAAAATCAAGGCATACAGAGAATTAAACACTAATTCAGTATTATTATTACTATTATTAGGCATAGGCTCTGATTTGAAACTTGTTAATGAGGCCCAAGCCAAACAAGTGCATGGGTAAATTCATGATGTTTAGGGGACCCAGTGCTGTTCCCCATCCTGCCTCTGCATGCAGCCACGGATGAGGTCCGAAGCATTCCTGGAGGTTCATGTCTCCGTGATCTCCTGCCCTTGCACCATGATGTTGCACAGACATTCCCCTGGCAGAGATGCCCGCACCACCAGCAAAGTGCCCACCCTGAGGTCATGGCTGGTTTTTACCCTTTTCTTCTTCAGCTTTTTGAGAAGGGTGGGGCAGCCACCACCTCCTCCATAGTTTTCCTCTATCTCCCTCTGCAGTGCCCTTTCCACCTGAAAACACACAAAGCCAAAGTCTCTCCTTCATGCCATGACTGATCCCTTGGCACTTCCAATGCCATCCAAGCCCCTTCTCAAATCCGCGAGCTCGCCTATAACAATACATCCCCAGGATGTAAAATCATCCAACCTTACCTGCTTTAAGAGTTTCACTATATCTTCCCACTAAAACAGCCATAATTTTACAGCCTGTCTGCCTGCGGTTTTCACGGGGAAAAGATGCGCAACTGTAATAGCAAACAGCAGCCAAGATTGTAGAGTTTCCTCTAAATTATTTAAAGCACTGTTCTTGCAGACAAAGAGGAGTCAGCCAGGCTCCTCCACGTACAAACTACATGTAACTCATGAGATGACTTCTTATCTACTGATAAATAAATGTTTTGGGGTTGTTGAGAATATATACTCTTGAGGATAAAGGAATCCCTGTTGCTATCACAGCCTGCTGTGCCCAAAAAACGGAGATTGGTTATTTTCTTTCGTGGTCTGGATGAACTGGTACTGGGCTGGTAGTCGAAGGTTTGGGATCCGCCTGTGATTTTCCCCATCAACAGAAGAAAGCACAAAGCCTTTCATTTTCTCTGTTTTGTAAACAATCCTTGTCCCATCCACTGACATGGTTTTAAATCATTATACAGGGAGTCCCACACCAGCCCTCTGTGGTTTTACTAAGAAACTGGAGGGCAGATGAGCTATTCCAAGGTTTGGAAAATGTTACAGCAGCTTAAGAGGGAGGTTCAAACCCTCTGCCCTGCGCTGCCTTGGCCCAGCCAACGGCAAAGGGAACATCTGTGCCTCTTCCCAGTCCTTCTGCTGGGTTTCCATTGCACTGTTTGTTAACAATAGAAAAAAAATAATAAAAGTTCCTCTCTTTGAAATCCATTAAAATAAAAATAAAAAACCCTGCAAACAATCTGCATTTTATCTTCTTAATGGCTGTAAAGCCTCCACTTGAATCCAAAAATAATTACACTCAGCAAGGGTTGAAGAATACTCTTTTCAAACCATGGACCAGATGTTCCACTGAGACCATTACACAGTTAACTACCAATAAAAGTAATTCAACAAACTAAATACTGATTAAAGAATGCACGGCCCCAGCCCAGCACCGTTTGCAGACAAGAAATGCGACGTGCTGTTATTTAACCTTCAGTGACACAGACGCACTGTTCCCTTCCTCCTCGGCACAGGCGACGCCAGCCAGCGAGTCCGGCTGTTGGAGAGGACTGGTTTGTTTTTACTGTCTTGGAAATCAGATCTCATAAACTCAATGCAAGCTGAGCCACTGGCCGGACGGCCAAAAGCCCCCAGTGCTGCTTAAGGGGTCAATGCTGTGTTTCCAGTCCACCCCAGCACATCCAAGACAAACAGCCCCACGTCACCCGCTTTGCAGGGAACGTACAGGCAGCGTCAGGAACAGGCAGCCCTGCCCAACACCTTTCTCCACAAGCTCTGCTTGTTACAGACAGGTTCTATGCTCTGAGGGTTGGTGACCATCAGCCAGACCTTGGATGAGAGCAGGTACCTGTGCAGCACAGGGAGCACAGCCAGAGCCTTCTCGCACCCCATGCACTGGGCAAGGTTTCCATGACTTGTCACCATCCATATTGTCCCTCCTGGGACAGGATGGTCCGGTGTCAGGACCGAGCATGGGAACCTGTCCCAGCCACCCAAACCTTTGCTCTAGATACACACACACCAGCTTCAGAGATGCTTCAAGGGAAGTGGGGATGGAAAGCAAAGCTGTGCTGGAGGAGGCAGCCCAGAGGCATCCCCAGCACACAACAGCTGCTCTCTCGTGCCATGAAGGTGGTTTCACCTTGTCTGTGCTTTGAAGGGCAAAAGCCAAACACCAGGAACCACCCAGCCTCCCAAGCCCAGCACAGCTGACAGCTTGCCATGACCAAGGGGATGAGCCCTGAAGAGCAGCCAGGAGAGGTAAAGGGAGGGAGGAAAAAACACAACTGTGAGACAATGGGAGTTGCTGCCAGGGCTTGGCAGGTTGGACAGGGAAGTATCAGGGGGTGTCATACCTGGGGCACCTCTCGCCTTGTTCCTTCCTCGTCCCGCAGAAAAAGAGGCTTCAGACTTCATTCCCACTTTGCATGTTTCTAAACGCTTCCTTTTATACCCTATAATTGCATTTTTGTATTGAAACTGTCCTCTGGAGCAAACAGGCTTCCTCTCTCAAAAGACTCATCTCCGATACAAGTGGAGAAGCACTAATTGCCCTATCAGGGTCTCCAGGGCTTTTCTCTGTATTGTTAGCTGACAAAAATGTGTTCTTAATTTAAGCACTTAGCCCAAATATTTCATTTTTAATTACAAGCTGAGGCAGAGCACAAGAGGAGACAGCCCAGAGCAACAGCGAGCGCTTCCCCCAGCCAAGCAGAGACCAGGGCGGGGATTTCACACACCCCTGGTGGTGAAAATCCCTGGCCCCCGGGGGGGGTGTCAGGCAGAAGGGACCCACCCCCCACAGCCACTCTGTGTGAAGTATCACCTTCCCCCTTACCCAGAAAACCAACTACAATGCTGCACCCCAGCCAGAAGACACACTTTGGGAGACCACCACAACACCCTCTACAGTGGCTCAGGCAGCACTTTTATTTGCAGTTCTGCTCCCTGGTTGGCCCTTCTTGACCACACCTCTTGGGTGGGGCTTCCAGTTGATGGCTCCTCCCCCAGGGTGTGGCTCCTGCCCCCACCCGGGGGGCTGGCAGTGACCCCTGCATGCAGTCCCAGCTGGCAATGGGGGGATGCTGGGGAGGCAGGAGGGGAATTCCCTCCACATGCTGCCAGCCCCCAGGTCCAGCAGCCAGGCTGGGAGTGGGTGCATCTTCCCACCGGTGATGGGGATCAACACCTACGAGGGTCTCGGGCACCTTGCTGAGCCCTAAGCACGGCGGCCAGCACATCTGTGCTCTATCTGGGGCCCTCCCTTGCCAAAAATCCACGTCAGATGCAATCACTGAGCATCTGACTTTGGGTGGAAGCCCGAGCCAGGAGCTCCAACTCCTGAATCACGTTATGGGTGGGAAGGGAGTGCGGGAGCAGGGCAGTGGAGGTGGCCAGCTCTGGCTGGACTCACAGTCGAAGCCCCTTGGAGAAGGGGAGGGAGCAGCTGGACACGCAGGGGCATCCCAGCGAGCCCCGGCTGCAGAGCCACAGGGCAGCCAAAACCATCTGCATCACGGGGTCAGGGAAACAGCAAAGACCTCAGGCGTGAACTTGCGTTCCAGAAAAGCTGCGAATCCGCCTGGTTTTTCCCTGGGAGGGTCCAAGCTGCAGCTTTGCCTTTATTTCTAGCCCTGTGTAACGCAACCCCAGGCTCCCTTGCTCCTTGTCGTCTTCTCCCCCTCCTCACCAGGGATACAAACCGGAATCACCTTTTTTCAGTAGCTCCATGTGCAGAGCAAACCCCATTCCCCACCGCACCATGGTCTCCCCATCCCCCATCACATCCCTGTCCCCCCAAACCAGGGCTGACACAACAAGGAGCAGCTTCAATGCATAAAGAAGGAGAAGCTGGACCAACTGCTCCGAGCCCTGACTGGACCAGCTGGCATGGGGCCGGGAGCGGTGCCACGGGATGGGCTTTTGGCATGTCCATGCCACAGTGTGCTCAGACACATCTTGATAGGGAAGCAGCAAACACAGACCTTGGCTCCTCCAATTCATATTTTTATTTTCTTTATAATGCTGTGTAGCTGCCTTGGCGTTTAATCCTTGTAATTAATGAGAGAGCAAGAAAGGGAGAGTTCTCATCTCTCTCTCCCTTTTACAAACACAATCTGCAGGGCAGGACGGGGTCAGATCTGTAGCATATCGAGTGAAAAAGACAAAAAGCAGGAGACAGAGGCATTTACCTTTTGGCAAGGAAGAGGCATCTCTAAGGAAGATGATTTAAAAATCAATAACGTGTGAAATAATTCAAATTACATACTTACATCTCCAAATATTTTAAGTTGCGTGTCTGGAAAAACAAGAGGAATATCTTTTGTTTATTAAAAAAATGACTTTGAAAATGACCTGGCTGGTTCCTATCTGAAAGACAAAGGAAGTCTTTCTTAACGTGGGATGTCATCATACATTTATTTAAAGCTTTAATGATCTGTTTGGGGACATCATCTACGCCTGAATATTTCTCCATTGCAGTTGGCTGGAAGAGGGAGCCTTTCTTCTTTTTTCCCCATCTCAGAAATAGTAAATGAGGCCAATTATCTCATGGTAATTCCAAACGATAATTTGATTCTGCTTTAGCCGTCAGTGTCCTATCAAAGCAGTTTTTGCAGGTTAATTTTAGGAACACAGCCACCCGTTTCAGCCTGCTCGGATGAGCCCTGCTGAGACCGAGGGTGGGGAACGGTGCTTACCTGCCAACCCCGGGGACCGCAGCGCCTGCACGGCAGCAACGAACCACGAAACCAGAACATGGTGAGGGATGTTCATGGGATGGAGATGAGTTCCAGCAGGATTACCCAGCTCCCACGGGACTCCAAGCTGCAGCTGAGCGGGGACACGGCGCGGGGCTGGTGGCCGTGCCGGCAAAGCCCAGGTAGCACTGGCAACAGGCTGAGATGTTCTAAACAAAATAAGAGTGATTTCCAGTGTGTCGGGAGCTGGCAGTCACTAATACTTTGGGAAGGACTGCAGTGCTTCAATTATTACAGATTAATGGGATTGATTTATTATTTTTTTGTTTCTTTTTAATTAGTCTCGTTAAAAGCAAAACAATCTTCCCGTGGAGCATGCAAATAACACAGAGACACAGGCCCAGCTGATGCTTTGTTCCTGATGCATTTGTTCAGAATTACCGTTGCAAACCAGGAAAGATTTAATAGTGGTTTCTAGGAGAGATTAGCAACGGGGAAACAGCTCAGGGAGGATTAAGAGCAAAGCAAATATTAGCCAGTTTTTTGATGGAGCATTTCTCAAAAGTTGCTCTTTAAGTTTAAAATGAGTGCCCCTCCGAGGGCTGACAGGCACGGAGCAGTGTTTGCTCCTGGTGATTCATCCAGGTTAGTTGAATTCCAGAGTTTGTTAACTTCAGCTGGTTAACCTCATCTTTTTTTTACATTAAAAAAAAGAGAAGAATAATCCTATTGTTAGTCCCAGGCTGTTGCTTATTATCAGGCTTATGATGACACTGGTTTGGAGAAGCTGCCAAGCCCATGGAAGAGCTGAGAACCAAGGTGTCTTCAGGCAGAGCGTGCCGCTGCAGTACAACCCACCTCCGCTCCCTCCTCAGCAACGTGGCCAGAGAACTGATGATCATTGTCCCCCTCTTTACACCCCATTTTATGTCCTGAAAGCTTCTTCTCTCCTTTGGTATTGGGAGGGTCAGCTCTAAGGCTGGTGGGAGCCCATCCCATCCTGCAGACCCTAACCCAGCACCTCTGAGCAGAGCCCCCACCTGCCCAGGCCTCCCCAGGCCTTTCCAATACCAGCAGGGCCCTAAACTTTTCCCTCTTGATACTTCATGTCTGGTTTAGGGCATAAAGGAATCCAAGTGTAAGCATCATTCCAGTTTCATCCCCAAAGGTCTTGACCCCACAGCCGGTGTCCCTGTGCAGGGTGGGGAGCACATCGCTTGCTCCCACCGTCCTCAACAGCCCACGAAAGCAACAGCTACAGTTTGTGCTTAGGATTTTTATAACATACTGTGGAAAACACGTAAAACTTGGTATTACAGAAAAAAACCCTTAAAGGTGGCCCTCCAGACCTCAAGCCTAAACTTCTCAAATATCAAAAGATGGAGCATTGAAATTGCATTTATAAATGAGACACTGAACTAGCCCCCGTGTTGCAAAGATCAAGTGACCAAAGGGACATGGAGAGGCACTGGAAGGAGCTTCTGTGGGTTCCCAGGGACATTGTCGATGCTCTGCCCAAGGAGGGATGTGCTCCAGGTCCTTCCAGCCACAACCCAGGACAGCCCAGGGTCCATCTCCTTGTCCCTCCTCGGCAAAAGGAGCACCCCAGGCGCCGGGACAGATGCTCATCCAACAGCTCCACTGATGCCTGCTCGCATGGCTCCAAAACCCCCATCCCAGAACACTTCCCCGCCCGCCGCCCTTCGCAGCGCTGCACGCACAACTGAACTCTGCTCCAGCCAGCTGAAAACAGAATTGACTTTTCCCTCTTTCTGCAGTTTATTTTTTGTTCTCCCTTCAGCAGAGTGCCGGAGCCAGGCTAGTCTAGTCACACTCCCTTTGTTTACAGCCAGTTTTTCCGCCGTTTCCCTCCCTTGGCCTGGTGCTCCCCAACCTGTCCCTTGCTGGGCTCTCTCCTTCCCCCACGATGAGCTCGGTGGGTCGCAGCCCAAGCACATCCCCACTGCCAAGCCCCTCTGAGCAAACTGCCGGGAGGAGTTTCCTCGACTAGTTGATTTTTTTTTTCAGTAATGAGGACAACGCAAGCAGCGCCTGAGCCATGTGCCGGAGAGCACGGCAGAAGGGCTGCGAGCCCATCTCCGCAGCCAGAGCGCAGCGGGGCTCAGCCCGCGGACCCCCGAGGTGTTTGGGTACCTCAAACACCGCCCGGAGTCACCTGCAGCAGCGACACTCGTCGGCTTCCAGCTCCTGCCGCAGGTTTTGCCCGGGTGGATTTTCCGCCTTCGGGGGAGGGAGCAAAACCCCCCCGAAGGCGCCGGGGGCCAGCCAGCAGCCCGCCCGGGGCGAGGCGGAGGGAGGCCGGGCGGGCCCCAGGTCGCAGCGCGGAGGGGAGGGAGGCACAGCCCGGGGGCGGCTCGGGAGCAGCCTCCGCCCGGACCCGCATCCTTCTCCGGGACCCCGATCCCCCGCCCCGAGCGCCCTGCCCGGTCCCCGCCCCGAGGTGCCCGCACCCCCCCGGCTCCGCCGCTCGAGCTCCCCCGTGCGCCCTGCCCCGGGAGACGGCGGCGGCGGCTCCCCCGCGCCCGGAGCTGTCGCTCCCCGCCGCTCCCGGCTCCTCGCCGCTCCCGGCTCTCCGCGCCGGCCATGCCGGGGCCGCGCCGGGACCGCCCGGCCGTGCTGCTGCTGCTCGGGGCGTTGCTGGCTGCCGACCTCTACTTCCACCTCTGGCCGCGGGCGCGGCGGGAGCTGGCGGCGGGTGTCCCGGGTTGTCCCTGCCGCCGCCCCGCTCCCGCCGCCCGGCCGCTGCCCCGCGCCGCCTCCGCGCTGCGGCGCCTCTTCGCGCACCCACTCTACCGCGCCGCCGCCCCGCCGGGCCCCGCCGAGCCGCTGCTGGGCGCCCGCGAAGCCCTGCGCTACTACCGGCGGAAGGCGGCCCGCTGGAACAGGTGCGTCCCACCGGCCCGGGCACCCGCTGCACGGGGACCCCTCCTCGGGCACCCCCTGCTCGAGCACCCCAAGGGCAGGCACCCCTCTCTACGGGCATCTCCTGGGGACCCCCTGCATGGGCACCCCACTCTCCAGGCACCCCCTGCATAGGCAGCCCCTGCATGGGCATCTCCTGGGTAACCCCTGCGTGGGCACCCCCCAGACACCCCCTGCACGAGCACCCCAAGGGCAGGTACCCACTGGGCACTCCCCCCTACAGGCACCCCCTGCATGGGCATCTCCCAGGTGCCCCTTGCACTAGCACCCCAAGGGCAGGTACCCACCGGGCACCCCATTCTACAGGCACCCCCTGCATGGACATCTCCTGGGCACCCCCTGCACGAGCACCCCAAGGGCAGGTACCCACTGGGCACCCCCCACTACGGATACCCCCTGCACAGGCACCCCCTGCATGGGCATCTCCCAGGTGTCCCTTGCACTAGCACCCCAAAGGCAGATACACACTGGGCACCCCCCGCATGGGCACCCCCCGGGCACCCTCTCTCCAGACACTGCTTCTGGGCACCCCTGCTTAAACACCCCCTGCCTGGGCACAAACACCCCGGGGATCCCCCAGCACCCCCAATCCGGCTTGTGCTCCACTTCCTGGCTCTCTCCCCATCACCCTCCCCATGGACAGTCAGGGCTGAGTAGAGGGGGCTTTGCTGGGAGGGGGCTTTGTGGGGTGCCTCCTGCTCCGCTGTTAAGATCATCAGGGTAGGGGAAGGGTGGATGCTGGGGCACGGGCTGAGACACTACGAGCCATGTCCTCCCAGGGGTAAAAGCCTCCTTTGCTCCGTGTCACCTTTTCAGCTTGTGTCAGAAGGGGAGTCAGCCCCCAGGCGCTGAACCCCAAAGCTGGTTCCCTGCATCCAGCATCTTTTAGGCTGGGTGACAACCGGAGCCCCCAGGCTCCAGCTGCCACAGTCCCCCAGGACAGAGCCCAGCACCTCTCCATGTCTGCCTCCACGGGAGTGCACGGGCCCCCTCTGATCCACGATAGCAGTGTTGGGGTGCTGGCTCCCTGTTCATCCCCTCTCCTGTTCCCACTGCTGGCTTCTCCGCAAGAAAAATCGCGGAGGCTTTTACTTCTGGGCAGAAAGGGACTCCCAGCTCAGAGCCCTCATCTTGCTGCCTCTCCCAGCTCCAGCAACAGTTGCAGGAAAACTCCCCCACCTCCTGCTCCTGGGGTGGGACTGTCACTAAGTCTCTCATTTCTATGGGACTCACCCAGTCCTGGTTTCAAGCACAATTCGCAGGAGCAGGCGATGGGAAGTGATAATGGAAGGGACCAAAGAATGACCTCCGTGGCTTGAGCAGTGCCCGGGGCCGCCCCACATGCTCAGCCAGGGTTCAGCCCCTTGAGGCTCATGCCTTGCCTGAGTCAGTCTGGAGCAGGTCGAATCCTTCTTGGCATCACTTGAAGTCCGTGGGCAGTGGGTTTGGGTATCCCTGGGGGCACACGCCACAACCAGGTTGTGCCGAGGCGCCACAGACCCCCCTTGGGGTCATCTTCTCAGAGCTGAGCGATGCCTCCTGGAGACAGCAGGATTGGGGGAGCAAGACGGATGTTTCCCAAGCAAAATCCGGGTGGGGATGGGGGATTTGAACAGCTCAGGGCACGTACTCGATGGCTTCGTGAGCAACACAGCAGCCCTGCGCACCCAGTGCTGAGCACTGGCAGCAGCGCTGGCATTACCGGCCTCGCCTGCGGGACGGCCTGGCAATTTGCTGAGGTCCGCATTCCCTGACTTCATTGACCGCTTTGTTTGTGCTATTTGTGACGAAGCCATGGCTGCACGTTGCCTTTTGTTCCGAGGTTTGGTTAGGATGTGGCCAGGAGGAAAAGCGGTGATGCCGTTTGCCCGCGATTGACTTCGCTTGGCACCTCTGGGAGGGAGAAGAGAGTGTTGGTTATTCCTCAGTCACTCTGAAATAACATCTACGATGCTCATAGGCAGGTAAAGCCTTCAGAGAGCATGCACAGGGCGAGGTGACACACCACCTCTCCCGCCACGGGCGCTGCAAATTCAACGTATCATAAGATGGCACTTTGCCAGGGCTGGTTTGAGACGACCGTGGGCACAGAGGAATTTCTGCCTCACCAGAAGCTCTGCAGAGCCCGTGTCCTCTCCAGCGTGGTCAGTGAAAGAGCCGTCCCCGTAACTGCTGAGAGCGAAGGGCAGTGCCCTCGGTGGGACCCAGGAACCCACAGCTTGCTCTCCTGATCCAGTGGTTTAGCAAAGCTGCTGCTGTTGTGGAGGACTGAAGGTAGTGCTGCGGGAGCAAGGTGCACGCCGAGCTGTGACCACATCCACTACCAGGCAGAGCTGGGTGTCCGTGGACCATCCTCTCCTTGGCTTGACTGGGTGACGGTGCGTTCCTGCGTCACCCGTAGGTCTGACTGTTGGCAAAGCAGCTTTCGGAGTGGCAGGATGCTCCTCTTGAGCGGAACAAGCTGTAGCTTAACCCTGTACCCGCCGCACAGCATGCCTGTCTTCATTGCTGTGTCCAGATGGCGATCCGCTGGGCTGTGACTCCGCTAGCTCAAGGAGTGGCCCCAGGACACGGCCCACTTTGGGTGCCCACAGCCAGGGGATCACAGCAGCGCGTGTCCTACCTCCGCAGTGCTTGCTGCTGCCCATCACCGCGCTTTTCCCTGGCATTTCAATTAGGACCAGGAGTTTGACTGCAGGATGCAGAACCAGCTGGAGAGACCGATGGTGATGCAGGAAGGAAACAGCAAAAAAACCCATCCACACCTCTTCAAAATGAAAAAAAAACCCCTTAAAAAATCCAGAGTTTATTTTTATCATTGAAGGAGCAGCAGAACCCCAAACTCTATAACGGGCTGGGTGCCGGGGGAGGCACAGGGCGATGCCGCACCCAGCATCACCCCACCGTGTCCCTCACAGCCCAGCAGTGAGCTGGCCAGGCAGAGAGCTGGGGCAACCCCGGGCCTATTTATAGCTAGTTAGAAACGAAGACGGGGTTTATATCATTATATCTTTTGCAGCGCTCTGTTCTTGCAGGGAAATATTTCAGGAATCCTGAGGGAAGCGTGGAAGCTGAGGGAGCTGTATTTTGGGGTTAAAGGCTGGCAAGGGGCTCGCCCGGAGCAGGGACCATGAGGGCTGGGAAGCAGGCTCTGCCCGGGAACTGCCTCCCCTTGCATAACCGCTGCATTTTTTTCCCCGTCAGTAATCTATTGCTCACTGCCACCCCAGGGGGAAAGAGCCTGTGTGTTTGGGAGGCAGGAGAGCAAATATGGTAAAATATTTGGGCAGCTTCCCTAGGGAAAATTCTTAAGTCATTCTTCTAAATTACACTGGGGGCTTTATTGGCCCTGGCCATGGCGGGGGCTTAAGGTTGTTCCTCAAAGACCTGCCCACGCAGGACCTGGTGCGAGCTGGAAGGTCGAGGCATGTCCGATGGAGCCGACACATCCCTGTGCGCAGCCTGCCAGCCAAACCTGCCGACGGGTCCCAGCACGCTCCCGTGTCCGCCTTCTCACAGCTCGGTGATTGGCCCAAGCAAAGAGCTAGACGGGGCGAGAAAGGCTCCGACACCCACCTTCCTGACCACACGCACGTGGACTTCGTGCCTGTCGCTGACCCAGTCCGGCTGAAAGGCAAACAAACTGGGAGAGGGAACAGGCTGCTCCAACCTGCAGATATGCCACACCTCTCCGTTTCCTAGATTTCTCCCAGGACACTACTGAAACATGTTCCTCGCCACCAGGACGGTTCAGCCCTTGCTCATGGTTAGACTGGACTAACCACGCTGTTTAGCCAGCTTGGATGGAGAAGAATGATGGAAAAAAATCCCCAGCCGAAACCCAGCACTTTCCTGCTGCTCTGAGCAAGGAAGCAAAAACCCAGCAACATCCCTGAGCCCTTTCCAGCCACCAGCGCCAGCTCCTTGGCCGATAAATGACTGGGTGCGTGGTCAGCACCCGCTTGCTGCAGCCACTGCAAAGCCAGGTTGCCATCCCCAGGACACCGTACCATGCCTGCGGGTGCCCAGACACACTCCTCTCTCCCACCACGCTCAAAAAGCCTCCTTCTCACTGCTTTTAGTTTTGTTTGCATTGGGGAAAAATAAAATATTAGGAGAAATTAGGAAAACCTAAAGGCGGGCAGGGAGAAGTCTCTTTTCCCCTTCAGTGTTTCCCAGAGCGTGTTTTGCTCAGGGTCTGGATTGGGTCTGGCGAGGCGCATGGCACCTCCCTCTCTCCAGCTGCTCCATCCCAGCCCTGGTTAATGTCCCACTCATTATCAGCCCCCAGCTCCTGTTTTCTTCGTTTTGCCTTTATCAGGACCGGCTACTCCGTAGGCGGCTTGGCCAGCGTTAATGAGAAACTAACGCTCTGCCCTCCGCCGGCTGGAGGAAGTGACCTTTCGATGGCAGCTCAGCAAAGCGTGGCTCCCAGCCGCAGAGGTGTCAGGGTTGAGGAAAGTGCTGATCAAGTGAGGAGCCGTTTTTGGGTTGTTATCGGACCTGGGAGGTCCCTTTGGCTCCACCTGCCAAGAAAGCACCGGGGTCAACCTTCGTTTTAAGAGGTGATGGGCAGGATGCTGCTGGATGGCCCGGCTGCAGCCCGGCTCGCCGGAGCGAGGGCTGTGAATCTGGTCACAGAGGCAGTTTGTGGCTCTAACTTGGTGAATGTTTTTTTTTTTTTCCCTGCCTGGGACCTCCAGCTTCAGGAAAAACACTCTCTTGGAGGTGTAGTGACTGTAAAGACAGTCCTCTGCGGAGGCTCTCTCAGACAAGACCCTGTTGTTCTCCTGGGCTCTCCAGACACCTCGCTGAGCCGTCAGGGCCCGTTATCTACTGTCACATCATATCCCCTTTCCTGGGTCTGGCCTGGAGCCGGCTGGAGATGCAGTTTAGCTCCAGCCATACTCTCACACCCCTCCTGGTCCTGATGGGGCAAGGAGAAGACAACAGAGTCCCTTGTGTTCCTGCTTTCCCAGGGCTTTGCAGAGGGAGGAAGGTGGCACAGTTCGTGAGACCTTTGACCACCTCAGTCATTGCTTCCTGCCTCAGTTTCCCCTCAGGTCGCACCCAGACTCCTTATCCACCCCATGCCCCTTGGCTCTGCTCCCTAGCACCCTCCTCGCTCCCCAACAGCCTCTGGGCTTGGAGCAGTAAGGATTTCCATTCTGTAGCTCATCCTCCTCACCCCATAACCGCTCTCTTCCAGGAGACACAAGCTGTACAGGGAGGAGCTCAACCTAACCTCGCTGGCAGCGCCGCTGCCGCTCCGACCAGAGGCCAGCTGGCTCCAGTTCCACCTGGGCATCAGCCGGGACGGGCTCTACCCACGCTCCAGCCCCATTGTCAACAGGCTGCTCCGGGACATGCGAGACTTCACCACTATCAGTGCCGGTAAGCACCGGGTTATGGAGCCATTGGGAGCTGCGTGGGGCTGGGGGGCTCCATGCCCCCCAACCACTTTTGCAAACAAGATGGGGGCTGTCACTCGCCGGAGGAAGCCCAGAGCCCCATGCTGGCTTCCTGGCAGGATTTGTGCTGTGCATTTGCCGTGCCCTCACCTTGAGACTGGAACAAGGACTTGGCTGTAGCCCTTGATGACACAGTTTTTGGTGCCAGTTGTGCTGAGGACCCATTGCACGGCAGTTTAACCCCAACAGGGACCCCTCGCTGTGCACCCATGGCACTGGGACTGCTGGGCCGGGGCAGCGTGCGCAGGCAGGGATGGGCAGGCGGTGCCCCCCTGCACGCCCCGTGCTGGGAACGGGGTCAGCAGGGAGAGACCAAGCGTGGCGGGGTCTCACCGCTCCTCCTGCCCTTGCAGACTACAGCCAGGATGAGAAGGCGCTGCTGGGAGCCTGCGACTGCAGCCAGAGTGAGTGCCACGCATCGGGTCCCGGTCTCCTCGCACTCCGTCCTGACCCCAACCTCCCACTCCTCCATCCTGACCTCAGTGAGGGAAACAAAGCCAGGCAATGCCAGGCCCTTTCCCTTCCAGTTAAACCCTGCCACCCCAGCAGAGGCTGGGATGTGGGTGCCAGGACACCAGTATGCCACTGGTTGCTACTGGGGGGAGGAAAAATTCCCCAAGAGGAGGTAACAAAAGGCTGTTGGGAGAAGTGCTGGAGGGAAATCTCCTCTGTGGCACAGGGGAAAGAGGCAAAATAACTGCAGAAGCAAAGGTAGGAGCGAGGGGACGCACTCACCAGGGTGGGAAGCCAAATTCCACCACAGCGTGTAGCCGGAGCTTCACCGCGTGCTGGGGAGGCTTTCCAGGCGGCTAACATCCCGTTTCCTCCCCAAGTCGTGAAGCCCAGCGGTGTGCACCTGAAGCTGGTCCTCAGGTTCCGGGATTTTGGGAAAGCCATGTTCAAGCCCATGAGGTAAGGCACGACAGCAGAGCCCCCCCCCGAGCCCCCCGCTGCCCCACGGAGCCCCGCAGCGAGGGGGGTGAGCATCCTTGGTGAGGACAGGCACACCACCGCCGCATCTTTCCCCTCCTGTGCTCAGCCACCTTGGCAGCTGAAAAGGGTTAATTATTACTGGCTGCCCGCACATTCCCAGAGCCGCACGTGGATAAACCCCGGAGTTCCCACACCGCTTCTTGACACTGGGAATTTCTCCCTTCATAGACGCCAGAGGGTGAAGGGGCCTTGGGGCACTTTACTGTTAGGGACTGCCCATCTCCTCCTCTTCCCCAGCTGACTCTGCGTTTTACCTTGTTTCTCCCTGGATTCCCCAGAGTATTTCCAAGAAACAGCCATTGCTCCCAGGCACCTCAAACAGGAGTTTTAAATTGCTTCTGCGCCTATTTCCAGCCCTTTGGGGACTCTTCACATTTAGCCCCCGTCGCGCACCGGCAGGGCAGCTGGCAGCACAGGGCTGCGATGGTTTGCTCAGCCAGAAAGCAGCCAATCCCTCTCCCCCTGGTTTCCATCCACTGTCCGGCAGATCTGGGAGGGGAAGGAAACCATCCATGCACTCAGCTGAGCTGTGAGGGCTCTGCAATGCCTGTGTGCTTTCCTCTTTTCCCTGCCTGGGAGGCTGAGCATGCAAATTCACAGGCTACACATACTGGGGCACTGCGTGACAGCCAGAAAATGAAGTTACCTGAGCTCGTGTTCCCATCTCAGGGGTATGAGAGCATCAAACCCGCGTTCTTCTCTGCCTCCCCTGGGGACATAAGAAGTGCAGCATGGCCTCCAGCCCCCCCCCAGTGTGGTACCCCCCTGAAACACTGTCCTGAGTGGGTCTGAACTCTGGCACAAATGGTTTTGGAGCCCACAGTCCGCCCTTCTGACACTGAGACAGGGCACAAGCGCTGCTCCCCGGCACAGCGGGTGACAGCTCCAGCACAGCACGGGACGCTTTGGGTCCCGGCCCTGGCACCAGCGTGGCCATGGGACGGCTGTCCCCAGGCCGTGCCTCTCCCTGCGTGCACCGTCTTTGTGCCACCACCCTGCATCCAGGCAGCCTGCCAGCTGCCCACCCCGCTCTGCCCAGTTAATTAACCCCTGTGCTCTCTCCCAGGCAGAAACGCGAGGAAGAGACTCCCGAGGACTTTTTCTACTTCGTTGACTTCCAGCGGCACAACGCGGAGATCGCCGCCTTCCACCTGGACAGGTAGGGGCCTGCCGCTGCCCCTGCCAGCGCCCACTCCGCTGCCCATGAACTTTGGGCAGGAGGAAAGCCGTCCTGAGCCCTGCAGAGCTGCCCAGCCTTAGATAAGCGATTGCAGCACCCTTCTGGCAGCTGATGCGTCATTTGGGGATGGGGTGGCTCTGGCCCTCACCTGAAGCCCAGGAGTCAGCTGTGCCTTGGCTGAGAACAGGCTGGCAGATGAAGTCCAGGTTCCAGTGGGTCAGGGATTTGTCACACGCACGTGCTCCCTCCCGTGCACCGAAGCGCGGAGACGAGCTCCGGGCGCAGCCTGGATCCCCTCACGGTGAGGGAGTCACGCGCTCAGTCAGCGATCAAGGCGTGTTTTGGACCGAGACAGACCGCAGTGATGTGGTTTCAAGCCTTCCGCTAATGAGCAATTAACCCGGCACCCCTTCCCAGCAGGCTTTGTATTTAGGAACATCAAAAATGCCCTTATCAGAGGAGGGCAGCGGCCGCCTTCCCCTCGATGGGCTGAGCATTGAGCATCAAGGGGAAGTGACCCCTGATGGTGGTGGATGGGGGTCTCCAGTTCCCAAGCCCAACTTACGTGATAAGCAGGACCAGACTGTAAGTCCCAGAGCTCAAACTCTGAGCGAGGGAATGAAGAGAGCTTTCATCCCCAGGAAGGATTCCCTTTCCAGCTCTGTCCCTACATCACCGCAGTGACTCTGCTCAACTCCGCTACCATCAGCTTGCCTCGCTGCATCCCAGCTCCACTGCCAGGAAACGAGGCCGGACTGCCTTTCTGAAGGTTTTTAGAGCTGAAATAGCTAGATGAAAGCAAATGTGGGGTTTTTTTTTTTTCTTCAAACACTGCTCAATAAGTAACAGGCTAAATCCTGTTTGGTGCCCAGTTCTCAGAAGCAGAGGGCACTACCCAAGGAGAAAAGCACAGCATTACCCAGTTCACCCCAAGTTACTGACTCAGCAATCAGCAGCAGCTTTCCACTCGCTGACATGAATGCTTTTCTGCCCCAGGCCCTGTTTTTTTAAGAGTATCTGGGCATGAGTGCCTCCGAGTCGGGTGATGCCTCTTTGCCTCCCGCTGTCTCAGCCGTGCTGTAACCGCGATCAACACATCTTTGCTCCGTGTCAAACCCGACATCGTGGAAGGGCCCGAAAGGTTGTTATGGCTCCTGAAGGACCCCACTTGTGTGCGAGGGGAGGGGAGAGACCAGCTAAAAGGCATGAATTCTGGAGAACATCCAGATTGTTCCAGGCGGCAGATATTAAAATACCCAAATCTGAACTCAGCCATGTTTTGGTTCAGAGGGTAAAGCGATCCTGGCTATTAGTTGGGAGGGAAAAAAAAAATCCATGTGGGTTCTGTCATCAAAAGGCCTCTGGTTTGCCAGTGGAAGGGATGAGGGCAGCATCTGCTGTCCCACGTTGCCATCTCTTCACACCGCAGGCCCTGAGCCGCTGTCCCTTTCATGCAGGATCCTGGATTTCCGGAGGGTGCCGCCCACAGTCGGGAGGTTGATCAACGTCACCAAGGAGATCCTAGAGGTCACCAAGAATGAGATCCTGCAGAGCGTCTTTTTTGTCTCACCAGGTAGGCGAGCGCTCGGCTGCCGCGAGCGGGGATGAGCCACGTGGGTCCACGGGGGGTGAAGGGCAGGGTCTGCATGTAAGAGGGGCAGCAGGACTTGTGCTGTTGAGCAGGAATTGAATTCTTGGGTGAAAACACGCACAAAGACGTGGTTACAGTAGAGGTGTCCTCAGCCTCCAGCTGGAATCATCTGCCAAATCCACCCGCCTGCCTAATTTTCCCCAACCTTTCCCTGTGCCTGGGACCAGGTCAGTCCGTTGACCAAAATCCAGGTTTTGTCCATGATTTGGCAGTTTCGCATCCGTGATGTGGTTACAGATGACACAATATATGGCGTCACGCAATGGGGCAGAGGTCAGCCCAGGCTGTCCTGCAGCCTCCTCCAGATCATCCCTCCTTTCCCCCTTCTCCCCTCTCTCCCCCCAGCCAGCAACGTGTGCTTCTTTGCCAAGTGCCCGTACATGTGCAAGACGGAGTACGCGGTGTGTGGGAACCCTCACCTCCTGGAAGGGTCCCTCTCCGCCTTCCTGCCATCCCTCAACCTGGCGCCACGACTCTCCATCCCAAACCCGTGGATCCGGTCCTACTCATTCGACGGAAAAGAGGAGTAAGTGGGTAAAGGGTGCTGCTTCCCGTACCTGCGTTGCAGGGAGCATGCGGCAGGAGAACGAGCAGGGTACAGACATACAGACATACAAACAGCAATTGTATGTCCAGGCAGAGGAAGGCCAAGGTTCAGAGATTGCCCCTAATTAGTCTAATAACTCTTAACGCCTGGGCATTGACTGGGTATGACTTCCAGTCTCCTGCACACACAAGGAAGGAGATATAAGTCCTCCTTCTCTCCAACCCCACACAGGAGACCGGTTTTGGGGTGCAGCTGGGACACTGCAGCAGCAACTGCTGAGTCTCCCACGTTTCCTGCAGGTGGGAAGTGAATCCGCTCTACTGTAACACGGTGAGGGAGATCTACCCCTACAGCAACGGCAACCGGCTGCTCAACATCGTCGACATGGCCATATTTGACTTCCTAATAGGTATGACGAAGGGGGAAATAACGTTCCTTCCTTCCATGTGGGTCTTCAGCATCAGTCTGTCTGCCCTCCCACGCCATGGTGTTTCTCAAAGCTATGCTTTCTGCTCCAGAGACAGTTTTGGGAGACTGCTGTCTCCCCAAGGCCAGCCAGCACAAACCCTCCTGATGAGCAGGCGAGGGGGAGCCCCCAGGCCCACCCCAGCCCACTCCCCAGGGGCTCCGGTGGATGAAGGCAGCAGCTCTGAGCATCCTAGACCCTTCCAGCAAGGCAATAAGTATTTCATGCAGCTCAAAGAGAACGTAGGATAGTTCAGAAAATTACTCGGTCACGCGCATGGGAAACTCTGTTCCTCTGTCTGTCCTTTACCAGGGAACATGGACCGGCACCACTATGAAATGTTCACCACGTTCGGGGACGACGGCTTCCTCTTACACCTGGACAATGCCAGAGGGTGAGGCTGTGCGAGGACATCAGGGCTGCGGGGGGAGGTGGCGGCCAGGCACTAAAGCTCTGCGCTCTCTGCTTACCCCCCCAGGTTCGGGCGGCATTCCCACGACGAAACCTCCATCCTGGCCCCGCTCTCCCAGTGTTGCGTGTAAGTGCCAGCTTCCTTGTCCTTTCCCAGACATGGTGGTGTTCCCACCAGAAGGGACTGGCAGCAGCAGAGGGAAGGCCCCCTGCTAATCCCAGCCAAGGGGGCAGGCCAGACTCGGGAGCATGGGAATCACAAGGTGTCCCTGAAACAGGCATTAAGCTCCTGTATCACAGCATTAAGCTCTGTCGCGCTGCGCCCTGCTGCGGTGTCGTACAACCGTCCCTCCTGGGTACTCCCCCTTGAGGACAAAAGGCCTTGCAAGTGTCTGAGCTTTCACTGATGGACCAGGAGACACTGTCCATCGGATCAAACCCTTCCAGAAGTGGCAGTTCCCGGCCCATCGACACGAGGCGCTGTCAGCCCCGTTCGTCCGACACAAAGCTCAGAATCTCCATCCAACAGCCTTCGAGACGGTTAATCAGGTTCCTCCTTCCCATGCCATTAAGGAGAAGCTCAGAAATTTTACTGTTGGAATCCTCTCTTCCCCCTTTATTAATTTACATAAAGCATCAGCTGAAAGTTCAATTTAGGAGAGAGTAAGAGCTGCTCTTCTCCGTGGCTTCTCGTTAGGAGATGCCCAACCTACTTCCCCGCTGCGCTGCCCCACCTCAGCCTCGGGGTCTAGCTGCACTCTCTCCCCATACACCTGTAAGGCTGGATCTAATTTTAAGAACCGTTATTTGCGCCCAGCGAGCCTTTTCATTGATAATTGCAGGCTCGCAGCGAATCCTTCTCCTCAACTCCTGTTTTGTGCAGTTTAAATTAACTCTGCCTGTTAATTTGACCTGTATACAGCCATATCCACAGGCCAGATCCTTCCTGTTCTTCCAGATCTGCCTCCCAGAAGCTCCTCTTAATACAGGTCTCCTTGTAGAGGGCAGTGGTAAGACCTGCAAGTTACACCTTGTAATAAGCCAACTCGGGCCAAGAACAGCGTAAAAGCAACTCATACTTCCCAAGGGACCTCATTCCAACAACAGCTACTCCATTCAGAGTGGGGGAGCATCCAAAAACGCTTGGAGAGGAAGCTAAATGGTTTGAGGAAGCACAGAGGCGGCAGATTTCAGCCTGCCCTGACCAACCAGCTGGGCTCAGCGCACTGAGTCGCCTCCTCGTTCCTTCGTGAGGTCGAGCTGTGCCCACCTAAGCAGGAACAAAGTCCTCCAGCCACTCCGGATCACTCAAACCACAGGGATGCTGAACAACAGGCCACTCGCTTCCCTGTCAAACACGTTCCTCGTGTTCCCAGCTGAGCTCTTCTCTAAGTTTGGCTTCCAGCAGGTTTAAGCCTGGTATTTTTAGCTGCCTTTCACAGCTCCCACACCAGTCCTTGTCCCACACGTTGAAGTCTGCCGCGCTCCGCTCCCAGTGTTGCACCGAGTACGGTAAATGGCAGAAACGTGGCCGTGCGGTGGGAGTCCTTCAACAAGGGCCTGAAAACAGCCCCCAGTCAGCCTGGCACGTGTTTCCTCCTGGCTGATGAAGTCCCTGGAAGGCTCTGGGTCAAATCTTTGCCAATTCAGTACAACAGCGAGGTTAGAGCTGCCCTGTGGGAGGGGAGCCGGGCCGGTGGCAGGATTTCCATCTCACGCTCCTTTCCAGCCTGTTTCTCATACAACTGTTACAGCATGAAATAACCCATTCCCCGCAGGGTCAGACTAGCCCCGTCTCCACCTCCAAGCGCGGTCACTGCTCGGACCAGAGCAAACACAGCTGGTGTTTACCCACAGCAGCTCCTGGGAGCCCTGGAGAGCGCACACATGCTCGCTTGCTGCAGTCTGCTCCGTCCAAGGCTTTCTCCGGCAGCAGCACCTCGCAGCCGTGCTCCGGCAGCGATTTAAAGCCTCCTTGCCGGGCTTAGCACCGGATCCAGTGATTTTTTTGGTAGGAATATCAGTGCAAGCCTGGCAGCGGGCAGCCAGGACAACAGCCACAGGCGCCTGCCTCTGTGCCAGCGCTGCGCCGGCCACAGCACCCTTCTCCCTCCCTTGTGCAACGCGACGGGCACCGCCAACCAAGGACACGCACCTCGCTCGCTGCTCCAAAGCCCCCCCCGTGCAGCTCAGCGACCGCTCGGCCCGGCACAGCGGCAGCAACGAGCCTTTCACTTGACATCTGAACAGCACGTGTCCTCTCAGAGTCGCAGAGAGCCAGCTCACTGCTCCCAGTCGATGTCCTGGGTAAATAACAGGCAAATTCTGGAGCTGGTTAAAGTGTTTCCGACTACACCTTTTTCCATCTGAAAATTCTGGCTCAGCTAAATAGGAATGGCTACACGAACACAAATTACTTCATTTCCAAAATGTAAAGGGCGGTAATTAAAAGCACAGGTTCATTTCAGGATTAGAGACGCTGAAGTCAAAGCACTTTGGCTGAGGATTAAAGAAATTATTTCAGAATACTGTTTCGTTCCCAGAAGTGCTCTGAGATTATAACTCTTCATCCCAAGTTCTGTCAAAGGGAAGTAATATTTACGTTTCAGTAGCTCTTCAGGTGAAAAGCCACAGTTAAACCAGCTGCAGGAAATATTCCCTCTGTGCTCAGAGTTTTGACAGATTTTTTCCTCATTCATGCCTCTTCATTTTACCTCCCCCTCTGCCCCCACCCCCAATATCATCCTTGGGAACATGGCCCCACCCTGCAGTAATCTGGGGAACTGGGTCATCTCTGACTCAGAGGAAAAACACTCATTACTGAGAACTCCTACCACGGTTTTCTCGCTGATGACAGAAATCCGCAGCACAAATACTCTGCAGCCTGGACAAACAAAGGGAGAAGCAGAGGGTTCTGCAAAAAATTTCATTTCCTTCAGAAAGCGCAAGCTTTTTCCCAAGTTCTTTGTGAAGTGTCTTCGCCCGACGCTGCCCTTCCTCCTTCCCCTCCCACCAAGGGGCTCTCCCCGCTGGTCCTTGCTAGGATGATGCAGACGTCTGCATCAAGGTGTCCCCTTTCTTTTCTTCCAGAATAAAGAGGACGACGTTATTACGGCTCCAACTCCTGGCTGAGCCCGAGTATCGGCTCAGCGACGTGATGAGGGAATCGCTCCAGCAGGACCCCCTGGCACCCGTCCTCACCGAGCCCCACCTCCTGGCGTTAGACAGACGGTTACAGCTTATCCTGAAAGCTGTCGGGAAATGCATAGACACGTACGGAGAAGCCAAGGTGGTGGCCAACGACACCAGGCAGCCCGAGGCTCCTGCATCCGACAGAGTGACACCGACCACTTAAGCAGCCCTTAACTCGTGCTCAGGGCTGGGGACAATCCCTGCAGGGCAAGCGGCAAGTTTTAATAGCTGGGAATTTCCATCCACAAATGCTTGTGGAGACCAGGAGGGAGACTCTCCAGAAGATCTTTAAGAATCACACTGGGTGCCCACCCACAGCTTCTGCGCGCGGGCAGCGCGTTGGTAAGTCGGGGTCTGACGGCAGCAGGCCTTTACACCCCAAATACCAGCTCTGCGGAGGAAAAGCAGTGATCTCCTGTTGGGTGGTTGGCCGTGCCCTTGGGAGGGAGGGGGAACACGCGGGTTGCTCAACCAGCAGCGGATCTCGGTCTCGCTGGTGAAGGACACAAACTAGATCCAAGACTGAGGCTTGAATAAAGAGATACCAAGAGCATTTTCCTCTTATTAAATCTCTGTTCTTAATCAAGACCCCGTATTTGGGGAAAGAGCAAACCGTACTGCACGAGGGCAGTACCTGCCACTGCGACAGGACAGCGTGTTGGTCCAGCGCGGCCAGGCTGAAGAGCATCCGCACAGCGTGCGCCGTCAGGCCTGTCTGCGCTTCTTGGGCTCTTCAACAGGGATCAAACACCCCGATCTGTCCTGCTGCTCTAAAGCCCACCGCCTCGCAGGGTGGTAAACACACCGCTGCTTTCACCTGCCTCGGGGGGGAAGAGCCATTTGGTTATAAGAGAAAAGCAGGTGCCAAGAGAAACTGCCCAGAGGCACAGGACTGTGCGTGCAGTTCCAGGTGAAAACGTTTTGGCAAAGTCGAGGGGGATCTCTCTCAGGTCATCCTCTCGCTTCTGGTGGCTCTAAAGTTATCAGAAGTCCCTGGAAAACAGAACTGGTACAGCCCTCACCCCTTGCATCTGGGGGAGATGCAACAGGAACTGGAAACCAGAAAAGCGCGTGGGTGTTGTAGGTCTTTCAACATGTAGTTATCCCCTTGCCTCCCAGCGACAGGGCTAAGAATAACTTGGTCACTGGAGCTGTTTAATTGCTTTTTCCTTTAAGTGCTCATCACCAGCAGCACCGAGGTTTTTTTGGCAGCACAGGGAAAGTAGTTGAGAACTTTGTTGATAATTTATCATCCTTAAGGGAAAAAAAAACCCCACCACAACCAATCTACTAGAAGCTCACTGTAAACTAACCTTTAACTTAAAGAAAAAACTGCTGCAGCACAGCAGACCTTTGAGGAGAATCCTAACACCAGGGCAGCACCTAACAGGTCCTCGGGAAGCGGCTGCCCCCACCACTGGCTTGTTTCCTTGCGGGCTGGAATTTTGCCCAGCCTAAGGGGAACCCGGTGACACTGGCAGCGATCACGGAATCACGCAAGGAAGGAACAAAGCTTGTTTGGCCACGCTGTCGTCCATCAGAGGACCGTGCCGACATTTAAATCCGCTCCGCAATAGGTCTACAACACTCCTGTCTCCACGCTGGAGAACCACGCAAGGGACTGTAATGGCAGCGTGTCACTCCAGGGGTCTGTTCTCCTCTTGAGAAGGAAGTTTGGAGTGGTTATACTCAACGAAGAGGTTCCTCCAATGTTCTGAACTCATACAAGGCCCAACCAACCAAAACCAACCCCCAACCCGCCCCACGCTCCTTTAGTCTCTCCCAACTCGTGATTCAGCCACGTCCCTCCATTTCACTCTTTCACAAAAGGTTTTAGACAGTCCCAACATTCTCAGCATTGGTGGGTTTACAGCCCGTTTCACTCTTGTGGACACAGACAAAAATGAAGGGATTTAACTCACTGTCGGCACACACGGTGCGGCGGTTATTTCCGTACAGGACGCTGTATTCCCAAAGCTGTATCTCCCTCTACCGGTGCCGTTCTGTGGGCTTACCACACGTGACAGGCCCAAAATTCCTTTGGTCAGTGGCATGGAATGGTTACTGTTGGCTGCTGGAACAGGAAGAATGTGGCAACAGAAGATAGAGCTTAAAAGTAAATTTATGAGGTCGGAAGGGGAAACTTTAAAGACTAAGTTTAGGTAATAAAAGTTTTCAGCCTTTTTTTGGTCAAGGGGATGGAGGAAAGGGAGGACAGGATGAAGGATACAAACCCACTGATATTTAAATAGCTGGTACACTATGAAGGCTTGCAAGGTTGCTTTCTTATTTTTATTCTCCTTTACATGGTGGCCTTTTGATGTGTCTTCAAAGCTGGGGGATCACTTTCTCAGTGCTGGGTGCGAAACACATCCAGTCTGAGCACTTCAGGGCATCACTCTTCCAATTTTACCCTACTTCACCATAGTGTGAAAATCCCCCTCTTGTATTTCTCACTGTCTGTCCACCACACACTCAGATCTTTCACAAAGGCTGTGCACAGGGGGGAACAGTCAACTTACGGAACCTCACGAGCTCCAGAAACGGTGGCTGGGCGCAGGGCATTAACAACCTGACGAGACCTAAGCAGCACGAGTTGCTAAGAGACACTCGAAGCAAGAGGCAGGCACCTTCTCACTTCAACAGGCGTCAGGTGCAGCCAGTGCCAGAACTCCAGGGAAGCTCCCGGGGCACAGGTTGGCTCGTGGAGCCCAAGCTCTCGTGCGAGCTCTGGACGGGAAGGTTGAGCTGTGGGGACTTGAACTCGAAGCTTCAGAGTTAACACAAAGTTAATCCATTAAGCCTCGTAGTTTCTACCACCTCGTTAATAACACACCCTTCAAGGCCACAGGGAAAAGACGATACAGGGATGGGAAAAAAGAGACTGATTGCATTTAAGAATTTAAATCATTTTATTGCTTTACCTGCCATTAGGACAATCTATAACAAAAGGAATACCATATAATATATTAGCACATACAGTAAATCAGACTTATATAGTCAGGTAACAATACAAAAATGGTCCTCTGGTTGACTATAGCTTTCTAGGGCAATAGACTTCATCAATTCGCTAAAGGTGGGCTAGCAAAGAGTTACTTCTAAAGCCCTGAATGTTAGCTAAGGCAAAACTATGCCAATTGTGGTTTCAAACATATTTAAATTGCACACAAAGGTAAAGCTATAACTGTGATTAATATTTAACTCAGACTTAGCTGATTTATCTTAAAATCTTGTAGGTAAAACTACAAAAGGGAGTAAACAGCAAGCTAAAAAGATGCAGTAGTGAAACTTGATTAGAAAGCCTTATATAAAAAAAATGTGCACTTTTTTTGTGGAGCTCTAACTAGTTTACACAGTTTTTGGTGCTTTAAAGTAACACAAAGGACACATATGAAGAAAAAAAAACCCTGGAGAGTCAAAACTTAAGAAAACAGTTTTACCAATAAAAAAAAAAAGGTAGCATTTGCGTACTCCTCCTTAAGGACGCTGGCAGAAATCCTCTACTCAACATCTTCCGAGTGGAGAACTCCAACCACAAGCCTTCAAATCCCGTTATCGGGATTGCAGGTTCAGAAATACGCCGAAACCTTCCGAAAAGGCTTGACACCCCCGGTACTGGTTTGCATCAATTAGCAGGCTCTGATTACCTACGCGCCTGGGAGAAAGTCGGTTGAATCTGAACGCGTATCACCTCAGAAAGGAGCTAAGAGGAGGGCTCCATCGTTGGAAGCAGTTGCACAACAAATGCAAAACGGCTTGCTGTCACTCCCAAATACAAACCTACGCTACTTTTATATAAATTACAGTTGAAAGGAAACCTTAAAAATCGCCTACCATTATTGAACCGTGGAATTCAGTAAAAACTTCTGGGAAGTATTGGTGCGCACAGAGTAATGGAACACAAAGCTGGTAAATACTGAAATACATTTAAGACTCCGCAACATATTGAACTTGGAGAGAAAAAAAAAAAAAAAAGAGTGTGAAAAATGTCGTTTAAATTCCGTAAGCAAGGAAGGAGAATGCACCTTTTGTCTTTAAGCTAGCTTTATAATTAGCCGTTTTAAAAATTATGAATGGATTCAAAAACTGAAAAGCAACCGAGTGTCGCAGGGAAGTTAAAACATTCACTTTTTCTGCCTCACGTTCTCGCCCAAGCAGGGCATCTTCCTAAACCAGCAAACTTGCCACCCGCGACCCACGCTGGCCGTAAATGCTCAGCGTTTATTTTCCCTGGTAACAAAGGGTCACCTGGACTGATGATCGTTTTTTTGAAAAGTCAACTAAGGAATACAAAGCAAGCGGGAGTCATGGGGAAAATAACGTTTCCTTCCAATTTCTACCCCAATCCAAGTACTTGCGCGTTCCCAACAGCGGGACGGCTGCCCCATTCCTACACCGAGCTATCTACTAGAGACCAAAGTCAGGCGGTTAACGTAACATTTGGTTCTTGCCACTTTGGACAAGAAGAGGTTTAAATGGCATTTCTATCGCTGAAGAAAGAACAAGGAAAAGGAAAGAGTTGCGGCAAGTCAGCAAATTAAGTAACGGCCGCAGTAGTTCACCAGAACCTTGAGAGCTTTGATTTACACTTGACGAAAACGTAACTAAGCAATCTCAAACCAGCAGACACAGGAACAATTATACCATTAAATTCCAACTGTGGCTTTCTTAGCAGCTGATGCCTCGCGATTGAACCCAGGATTACAGCACCCAGAAAATTAATTGAAAAAAAAAAAACCCCAAGCCCCCAAGAAGCTCAATTACAAGGGCGGTTCTCATTTGAAAAAGAACTACAGCAGATTATGACCCCAAGCCTTAAAATCTGTCCAGCAATTTGAGAAACACCTTTAAAACCATATTTCCCCCCCCGCCCCTACCGTCACCTCCTTGCTCCACGGCAATTGGCATGGTGCCGGGAGATCTCTCCCTCGCTGAAGCAAGGCTGCATTTGCCTGAGTTGGACACGGTCGCACAGAGAGAAGCCGTAAGAGCAAACGTCTCCATAGAACATTTTCTATCCATTGAAATGGGACAGAGAGCACGGAACTAATATGCTCTAACTTAAAAATAGTGCCATGATAAGCAAATTTTTTTTTTTTTTCCTTTTTTTTAAACAGACAGGAAGCTGCAAATGCCAGTGGCAATGTGGCTCTGCACAAGGGTAATAAAGCAGTCTGCGTTCGTGAAGCACGTTTTGGACAGGGTGGAAGGTTTCAGACAGACAGCGATACAAAACTGTTGTACTGCTGGATGTTTCGCTTGAGAATATCCGAGCACGGACCCAGGACACGTTCAAATCGGGGTCGATCGAGCTTTACACATTTCAAGAGGCCGCGAGCAACAACTGTGGCAGCACGGGGTCGGTTCATCAACAGAGCTATTTCACCTAGGGCAACAGGAAAGTGCGAACAGCGTCAAAAATCAACATGCAGAAGCAGTTACCCTGTTGTATCCCAACCTGCTGCAGGAAGCGAACAGAAGGTAATTCAGGTTTTAACACTGATCAGAACAAGTATCTAGGTACAGCAGAAGCAACTGTGAAGGTAGTTTAAAAAAAACCTACTTGTTTTTTCTTATTAAAAAGCCTGCCCACATTCAAGCCTCCCTGAAGAAGGCCTAAAGAATTTTCAACACGGTTCTATTTCAGAGCAGGTTAAGTTTCAATGAACCACATGATTTTCCTAGTCAACAAGCAGTTATTTTTCTAACATGTAAGGTATGCTGCTCTTCAATTCTGGTACTTCTAGGAACCTCAGGACGAAACCACCACAGTGCTGAAGTAAAACACATTAATGCAGGAAAGACTTTGACCCATAGCTAGCCAGAATCAAGAATTCGACTTTGCCACGGGGCTGTGGAAGATGATTACCTTGATGGCCCACTGGATTGCCATTTCCAGAAGTCACACACAAAGATGCCAAAAGCTGCATTTGAAATACCTGTTACAACTGCTAAACAACGTATTTGGAAATGAAGTTTTCAACAAGCCTTTGCTTCCACTGGTGACAGCAGCCACCCCTAACACTCCCGGCAACGAGCGTGAAAGAAACCGCAGCATCAACCGTTGGGCCGGTTTGTTTTTAAGCAGTTGGGCTGGTTATCTCCATGTTCCAGACTGGGGAAAGAACTCAGTGCTCCTTGGAGAATAAATTTGCCTGCATTATCAGAAGGGAAGTTCAAAAGAAATGAGAAAAACTTCTCCTCTGTGCCCAATTCAAACTCTTGAACTCATTAGCCTCCAAAAACGAGGCTTGCAAAAGAGTAAGTAGATTCTAAGGGAGAGTTAAACCCCCGGGGGACGGGTCTGCAGCACCTGAACAACAGCAGAGCTAACGTGTAGTTTAAGAGCGGGAAACTCAGGAGTACACATCAAGGGAAATAGCAGAAGAGACCGAAACAACGTACGTAGAACAAAAATCTAGTACCAGACATGGAGCTAGGCAGACCTTTGGTCAGACCTGTACTATTAGCGCACTCGAGTACAGCCCACCTGGGGCCTTGCAACAGAGTATTTGTTGATTACCTCATCTACAAGGCTGGAAAACTGAACCAGAAGGCTTTAGCAAGGGACTGCTTAGAGAGAGTAGTAAGGAGAGGATCTACCTCACACATGAGAAAAACATGAGGCTTGCTTTTTTTTTTCTTGCAGGGAGAGAGAGGGAGGAACTTAAACATTAAATAGTAAGTTCTGAACAGGTTGTTTCCTTTGTTTTGGAACTGCAAGCCACTTTTCTTCTGAACCCAAAATAAGGCTGCCAGGAATCTCCTGTTACAGGCTGTTACATTATACCTCAAGAACCCTCTGTGAGCCTACGCATCCAGTCCTTACCTGTGATCCAGAATAAACCAACGTGCACTAGACAGGCGCCTAGTTCCATGTGAAGATTATTTCAAAGGCTTCATAAGTATTTATAATGGGATCTCAGCCTTTTTCTCTGCCAGCACACGTAAGATTTTTCATGTCAAAGCAACTTCTATACCACTTAACTTTTAGCTGAGTAAGAACACCTTCAACTGGAGAAAAGACCTTGATCTGCACTTGGGAGATAGGTATGGAGTACCACACAGTTTCAGGGCCCCAGTACAAGATGCTGACAAAGCAGAGCAAGTCCAGCACTGCCACCCAGATGGTTATGGGACATCCAAAGAGATGTTGGAAGAGCTGGTCAGTCTGACCTGGAGAAAAGGCAGCTAAGGAGGGAATCTTACTGCTGTCTTCAGCTACATAATGAGCGATTGTGAAGACAAAACTAGACTGTTCTCTGAACAGTGAGAGGCAGAGGAAAGCAACAAGTTGCAGAACAGGAAATTCCTGTCAGGTATAAAGAAAAAAAAAATCCTTCACAACGAGGCTGGTTAAACAGTGAAAGAAATTGCCCAGAGAGGTTGTGGGATCCATCGCTGGAGACACAAGAGACTCGACTGGACACAGTCCTGAGCAACTTGATGCTAAAAGTTAGCTCTGTTCAGAGCAGAGAGGTCAGAGCAAATCCCCACCAGGCCACTTCTAAGTTCAAGTACTCTAGAACGATCGTATTTCTGCGATTTGCACACACAACTGAATGCCGAGTGACTCTGGTACTCACCTGACATGGAGTGAAACCACAAAAGAGTAATTAAGCAAATCCATCCCATCACTATCACCCACAGCAGTCCTCCACACAGCACAGTGAAAAGGATGACAGCGGTGTATGTCATCACAGCTGGCACTACATAACTCACCAAAATAATCCGAAGGTGCCAGTCTGCCCACTTCAACAAATTCTTCATTCTCCGATCGACGCTGTAACACTGCAGCTGTGCCCTTTAATAAATCACAGCAATTAAACAATTGGAATTTCCAGCATCGCTTGAAATATTGAATTCCACAAGGAATCAGCTGCTTTGCAGAAAGAACTGTAATGATGTCTGTCTTCAGAGTCCTTGCATACTTCACCAGACTGCTCTGTAAAAGCAGATGGTCCTCCCTCCTCTCTAAGCATAAAATGCCTTGGGCATTTAAATCTCCACAGCACAGATTTCTTCCCGTTTTTTCCTCATAACACTAAGTATGGTTACAGTATGACAAGCAAAAAAACCCCTAACACCCAGACAACAATGATACCATTAGCAAGACATTACTAGCTCTCTAGAACAGCTCTCTGCTCGTCTGAAAAAGATAAACTGGTTTCAGCCAGTTACTTTTTTCCTGGAAGTATCATTTGCAAACCCAGCAAAACTAAACATAAGCTTCCACATGTCCAGCAAGATTCTGTTTCTTTAGGAAACAGAGGTGCGTGCTGTGCAATTCAAACACACACAGGCCTAGGGGGCTGGATGGGATCCACCCAAGGGTGCTGAGGGAGCTGCTGGAAGTGCTCACCAAGCCACTTCCCATCATCTACCAGCAGTCCTGGCTAACTGAGGATGTCCCAGTGGAATGGAAGTTAGCAAATGTGATGCCCATCTACAAAGAGGGCCAGAAGGAGGATCTGGGGAACAGGCCTGTCAGCCTGACCTCGGTGCCAGGGAAGGTTATGGAGCAGATCATCCTGAGTGCCATCATGCGGCAGGTACAGAACAACCAGGTGATCAGGCCCAGTCAGCATGAGTTTATGAATGGCAGGTCCTGCCTGGCTAACCTGATCTCCTTCTCTGACAAGGTGACCCGCTTAGTGGATGAGGGAAAGGCTGTGGATGTACTCTACCCAGGCTTTAGTAAAGCCTCTGACACTGTTTCCCACAGCATTCTCCTGGGGAAACCGGCTGCTCATGGCATGGATGGGTATACTCTGCTGGGTGAACACTGGGGGATGGCCAGGCCCAGAAAGTGATGGGGAATGGAGTTAGCTCCAGTGGGCAGCCGGTCACAAGGGGTGTTTGTTCCCCAGGGCTCAGTGTTGGGGCCAGCTCTCCAACATCTTTATCAACGACCGGGATGAGGGGATCGAGAGCACCCTCAGTACATTTGCAGAGGACACCAAGTTGGGCAGGAGCGTTGATCTGCCTGAGGGCAGGGATGGCTCTGCAGAGGGATCGGGACAGGCTGGATCACTGGGCTGAGGCCACTGTATGAGGTTCAACAAGGCCAAATGCCCTGTCTTGCACTTGGGCCACAACAAGCCCCTGCAACGCTACAGGTCTGGGATAAGTGGCCTGAAAGCTGCCTGTCAGGAAAGGACCTGGGGGTGCTGGTCAACAGCAGCTGGGTGTGAGCCAGCATGTGCCCAGGTGGTATTAGCAGTGCTGGGTTAATGGTTGACTAGATCTTATAAGGTCTTTTCCAGCCTAAACAGCTCTGTGATTCTATGAACTCTCTACAAGTACATTCTGACATACATTTTTCTCCAAGTATCAATTTAGGGGCAGAATAAGCCGTGTTAAAAACCCCCAAAAAACCCGCAAGTTCTGAGCTTTTAATTTTGACCTTACTTACCTCCAAGATAATGAAGAACTCGTCTCCTGGCTCTCCCTGGACCACAATCTTCTGCCCGTCCTCAAACTGTACCGGTTCCAATGCATCAGCAACAGTGAGACGCTCCCACTTGTCCAGAGATTCTGTAGAGTTAATACTTCATCAACACAGTACCTTTTCAAGGCACAAATAACACTTTTTCCTCTGCCCTTATACAGAGGTCAGTGTATTTCTGGCTACATTTGTGCATCAGATATCAAGATGTGAATTAGAGTGAACTTTGGAATGATGCAGAAAAGCAGGGCAGGCTTTGCAGTCAGCTTCAATGGGTTACCACAACAGCCTGTAATCATAATAATGCTGGCTAACAGCTTTATAAATATTGCAATTTATTCCACTTCAGAACAAAAATCTTTCCACTTACCCAATATAGATACTTTACTAAGGAATTCCTCATACATCTTTCTCTTTCTCAAAGTACTCCCCTACAAAAAAAAAAAAAGCATGCAAAGTAAGTTTATTTTAATAATTCACATTTTATAGGAGGCTTCAAATAAAACTGCAGATAAAAAATAGCCAGCCATACCACAGGCTGTCTCAGAGCCCCCAAACCCACAAGACTAAGTGTTTTCATATTTAATTACTGCAGTAATATTTCAGAGTTGAGCAACCTTCTTAAAGTACTTAGTATTAACATTACCAGCCTTAATGTTTCTTAAATGCATTCCAACTGTAGAACCTTACCAAAACTCACAACACCTGCTCAAGTTAGTGACAGTTGCTGTTCACACACACTACTGGCTATTTGTAAGCTAAATGCAGAGCAGAATCAAAACATCCGGCGAGTTAACCGGTAGGCATTACATTTTCAGCCCAGTTTGATACTGCATTGGTATTTTTTGTTCACTAAGGCAAGGTTCTCCCTTGCCCCGTGCCTGACAGACATATGCCAAGCAATCAGCTTTCCAATAACAAAGGAGACAGCAGGACTTTGAAGAAATACCTCCAGCAAAAGACAGGGACAGACTGAAGATCAGATGGCCAGTATAAGTTGAGTGATAGTAATGCCAAAAGCATAATTTCAGGTTATACCCACAGCTACCTCAGACAACACCATCAACCAGAAAAGTACTTGCCATCAGGATCCTTCTATAGCTATCTCTATCAATGCCCCACAACTTCACATTCGTCTTCGCTTTGACAGTTGCGGCGCGGGGAGTTCCGTATATAAGGGCAAGTTCTCCGAAGCTTCCACCCTCACCAACGCTGGTTGCCCACTCGTTGTTCACGTAAACCTGAAAGGCAACACACGGCGGGAAGTCAAGGCCCACGGTGTCTTGTGAGCCAGTCAGAGACAACACGAAGCTCCTGCTACCCTGTATTTCCTTGACAGTAAAGGGAAATTCTCAGGGCTGTGCAGAGTTGGCTGCACAACAGGCTGTTGACCATTTCAGGTTTTCATCAACATTTCACAGCCAAGCACAGTCTCAGCCACGGTTTTTACTTTCATTGACAAAAGGGCTCTTCTACATCACAGGCACAGAGGCTACACACACAGACTCCCGAGACCCTTTGATAGGAAATAAAAATCTCAACACAGTCCCTGTCAGGGAAAGCTATGCATTAGTTGGACTGGAAAATAAAAAGCCTGGTCATTCTTAGAGCCTGTCCCACACCTCACTGGGCTCCACCCTGCACCTGTAAAGCATTCATAGTGTTGGTGGCAGAATCATTCATTTTGAAACTCAACACAACTCATGGTCTGTGCAACCAGACTGAGCCACTAAGGAGCAAAGAGGCTCCAAAGCAAAATGAGCTTCTACAAGTAAGAACTTGTCATGAGAAAAGCTGCTAAAGGAAGGGCCTGTAGAAGGGGCCTACAAACATCGACTATTCTCCCGCTAGGAATAAACACATTTATAAACTACCAGTAATGCTTACATCCATTTCTCCTTGATCAACAACATAGAAGTTATCACCTTCATCACCTAAAGAAAAAGAAAAAAGTGAATATACGCTAAAAAGAGCAAAGCTGTGCAGACATTCACATTTCACAGAACTGGCACCTCTGTCAACTTTGCCATTTAGAATCTACTAAGGTTGTCAGAGACAAATTTTTGCACAGCTTGCAGGGCGAGATTTCACATTTTGCTGACTTCACGCTCCTCTTGGTCCTGCGAGAGGGGACATCTACTGGTATGCAGGAGATCAGCAGCATTTCCAGGATTACTGGATCCGTGAACTGACATAACATGCTCTACAGAGCCATCAAAGAGCAATCTTGCCAACAGATAACGCGTGCAACAAAGCCACATCTTCCCACAATTGCTCTGCTCCTCACTTTAGTATGAGCAGTGCTTCAGGCAAGGTGACAAGAAAGCATCACTGCACCCAGACAATGTTTTTATTTCCAAAAACCCCCAAAAACTAACAAGAGCACTAGGACAGAGTCTCCAACTTATTCATCAATGTAAACACGCTCACTTGCCTTGCTGTATGACAGTCTCTCCTGCAATGTAAGTGACAGGGAACATCGCATCAAAGATGTCACTGAAGAAAAGGATACCACAATTAGACAAATGCCTGGAAAACTGCCACGCATGCCTTCATACCTCCAACTCATCAATCCCTTTCCTATAGCCTCTGTATGGTTACACTGGACTGTTGTACAGAGCCTGTGCAGCTCTGCACATTAAGAGACATTCAGCTCTCCTCAAGTCTGGACATTAAGAAACTTTAAGACCATGAAGATTCATTCCTACCTTCTCTCATTATCATCAAGATGGGCAAACAGCACGTTCTTCTCAATAGCTTTGGCCAAAGCTGCCATAGTCTTATAATCTTTTGGAATAACCTAGGACATAATCAGAAAGAGTAAACGATTAATATTTTTGTTTTTAAGAAAAAGTTCCTGCATTCACCTGGGCAAATAAATCATTCAATTGCTACAAAACACTGGCTGAGTTTTCCCAGCTTCTTTCAAGCACTACAGATCAAAACCTAAATATAGTCGATGTTTACAGCCAGTTTATGCAGAGGGTAAATAAAATCTTTTGGATTTTATGCAAGTGTAAAAGCATCATTCCATGCTAAGTTTATGAAGTTTTTTGCAAGAGTACAAGTGTCTGTTCCCACTCGGTTCTCCGACGAACAGCAGGAGGTCTGCTCTGCCATGAGGCTAAACGTAATGTTGCTCCAGCTGTGGAGTAACTAAAAGCACTTTGTTTATGTATAATATACATAAAGATATGCACCTATAAATAAATATATATCACTTCAAAGGGAACAGGCCTATGCTATGCATAAATGGTTTAATTGCATGACAGTTTATCCCAACCTCCAATTAAACACCGATACACACAGGTCTGCTGTTTACAGTTATCACAAGACTTAACAGGCTACAGGAGCTGGGGTATTTAATACACTGGCTACAAGGAGATCTTAGATAAACTCTTGGATTCTATATGCAGTGTTTAACAAGTTAGAGCACCTTTCTAACGTAAGATGCAGCATCCTCTTCTGTATAAACTTCTGCACTGATGGCCCCACGCCTTCTTCGACCCTTAACCACAGGGTTCATAGGAGGAGGAGGAGAGATTTCATCCTCCCGTGAGTCTGAGCGTGAACCAGACTTCTGTTGATTCAACAACTGTTTGGTTTCCTCCTAAACAGGAAGGAAGACATGTTTGTGTCACATAATCCAGTAAAGCGAAAAAGCCATTACATATTATATTCCAATTTAGTCTGCCAGGGCAAGGGAGCTTCCTGTGTAATGTTACTCCCATGTTAAGGCAAACAGGAGACTAGAGCAACCGAGATCAAAGGCCTTTCAAAACAGCTGGCAGGTATGCCTTTCATTCACAGCATTTTATCACAATGGTGTTTATTTTAACAAGTTACACTAATAGTTTAAATAAATTAAGAAGTACAAACAAGCTGATTCTACTTTCCGCTAGTGTATGCGACAGGCAACGAAGAAATTCTGCAAATGCTACAGACGTTTTGCCCGCTGTAAACCCAGCAGTTCTCTCCCTCAGCTGCGAGGTGTTAAGCCTTTTTTGAAGTGAAAGACAGAAGAGCAATTCCTCAGAAATCCATGTTACATGAGAAGCTTTTGAAACAAGGTCAAGTCATGGACCAACTCGATACTCCATAACCAACAGTTATTTTAGGAGAAAGAAATATGAAGACAGCTTACAGAAGAGCCGGAGGAAGGATGCAAGAGGCCAAACAGCACCGGTTTTTTTTTCCACAAACCACACATTTGTCAACTTTGCACAATGTTACGCATTTTCCTCGACTCCCCCAGCTGCCTGTTGTGCTGTGCTGTAGTGATACTGTTGAAAACTCGAGTGCTTACGACAAAATGAAGTCTAACTAATTTGACAGACAGAACTTTGATTCTTCCATGTACCAGAAGAGTCGCCTTAATCAACCAAAATCACATTAAAAGCAAAACAAAGCCAACCTTGGAGCCAAAGCATTTGCATCAGAACAGCTCAAATGACTTTCTCCCAGCATTAAAGAAAGAGTGTTTTGTGACCTGCTTTAAAAGAACAAGGACTAATCTGTTCTCCGAGAGCTCCTGGCGCTTTTAAAAGCTGGGTTTGTCCCAGTGTCCTTGATCAAGCCATCCCCTGCCCAGCTTGCTGCTTGGCTGCCACGCTCCACTCCGGAGGTGCACAGAGGCTACGTGTAACACCACCACTTTGAGGAAAGAGACATCAGATAACCATTACAGCGAGTTTACGTTCTACACCTCTCAGATAGCCAAAGAGCAAGCGCTGATCCATCGAGTTATATTTCACTTCCTGCCTTTTGCCCATCAATAAAATAGTTCTACCCTTTGAAACAACGGGGGCACAACATATTTAAAACCTTGTTTCTATCTTCCAATTTTAGAGAAACAAGTCTCAGCTGAGATGTTGCTGAAAACAGCTTGGGCAGCAGTGTTTGGTGTAAATGGCCTCTCTACAAAGCGGGTGACACCACGAACCACAGAAACATACTGCTTGTTCAGATCCAGAATGCTTCACCCATTAAAAGATCTTGATGCTTTTTCAGTAAGCGAACACCAGCTACCGTACTTTTTCCAGTGTTACATAAAATATAAAATGGTGAGAACCTGTACCCTGCACAGGCAGAAGCCCTTCAGCACCATTTAGCTGGGGAGCTGTGTATCCAAACTGCTCAACCAGTGACTCACTAAGGTAATGGCCAACTCAAGGAACAAGGAAAGTGCGCTAATAGAAACAGTACAACTGCTAACTTCTGCCTATCTGATACTCAACATTACTGTGTTAAAAAGAAGGACATTAAGGCAGAGCATGGACATACAAACAAGTTACAGGTGGGCAAGATTAAGACATTAATATAGTGGCTATTCTAGACAGTCCATATACACACTCACTGAGAGGAAGATTTCCCCTGAATGAGACAAATCTCCATTTATTCACATTACACATTGCAAGACAACGCTGCCATGGAGTAAGTGACGTGACAAAATCTTACTGTTCTCGTAGCAGCAGCTTTCCATGCGTTCATCTTTTTAAAATACACCTTGCATCATTTCTGACACTGACCCACACCTATTACACCACCAGATCAGTGACAAGTGACACTGGGCCCTGAAGAGAGCAAGCGTTGTCATCCTCAGTTACCCTAGCCAGTGTCTGTGAGTGAGAAAATGTATTTGTTCACAGGGGTAGAAGCTCCTCAAGTTAAACACATAATGGACAAAGGCATTCATTTAGCCCTGCACTCATCAGTATAACCAATACCTGGATTTTAAAAAGGTTTAGTAGTAAAGTTAGTTTATTTATTACACCCAAGTGTTGATCCTGGTCTTCCAGCTGATGGAGCTGTTCGAGGATTTTTCAGTGTCAGCGATCACTAACTGAAATTTTATTTTTCCTGACAAGTAAGAAATAGTTATTAATTCCATTTAAATTATTACAAGTAAGAAACACTGAAGTAATGAGTCTATCAGCTACTGAAGACGACCCCACAATTTCAGAACTGTGTTTTACACTGTACAGTCTGGCATCTGGTAACTGTTACTACACCAGAAACAGCCTCAACTTCTTCTGGTTAATTTGTATTTAATCTGTATCAGCTTTCCACATCTTTTTCAGACAGACACTCAGAAGTTTAAAAATGAGCACTAAAAGCTCTGCCATAAATTCACAACTGCAGAGTGTATCCTCCTTAACCACCATGTTCTGCAAAAGAAACACTTGGGAAACAGGAAACGAGGCAGGTATGTGCCTGTGAAGGCAGGGCAGGCGGTGGGGAACAGACACAGCGACTAGATGTCAAACGCCCTTCATAATTCCAGCTTCCCATAAAACCTAATATGCACATAACTGCATTACACACAGTACTTCAAACGTGGGCTTATTCCTGCAGACAGCCACGTCCAAGCTCCAAGATTCACCTGGCAGGCCATACTACTGATCTCTACATTAAATTTCCATAGCTCAAACTACATTACACAGCACAGGGTAGCTATTAGCTTTTAGTACGCATCGGTTTTACCAGACATGTTTGCACAGCAAAGAGAACAGAGGCCTTAGTAAGCCACAAACAGATAAAATAAAAACCTTTATACGATCAACGTGTAGTAATTAGATCCATGTAACAGCTTTCGTAAGTGAGAAGAGGACACGAGAATTCCTACAGCGGCTACAACCACCTCAGAGGCAGCAATTTGAATGTTTCTGAAGGTAAACTCAAAAGCTTGTTTAAATGTCGTCAATGTATTTTAGTAACACGACAGTGAATCAGCCCCGTGTGCCCGCGCTGCGGAAGAGATGACTTGTCAGGGTAACCAGAGAGAAAAGAGCAACCTCACTTCAGCTTTCAAGGGTGTTCCTTCAAAATTCAACCTTGGAAAAAAAATACGGTCTCTAACAGATGAACCAAGTAGACTGAGAGGTTGCTCTGTTTTAATAAAGATGCGACAGACTTTACTTCTGGAAGGCAAAACAGATTTCGGTTCAAACATTTTTGTGCTACCAGAGCTTAGTGCCGGGTTAGAGCGGGTTAACAGCAGCACTTAGCGTCTGTGCCTTCCAGACACGGGGGTCAGAGGAGTTTGCTAACGCAGCACAGGACGTTCGCTGCCCTGGTACTTGACGGCCACTGAGGTACGGAGTTACCTGGTTAAACCAAGACCAAGCCATTACACCGAACGCTGAAATTCCTTACGGAAAGCTGTGGCAATTTTTAAATTCAAGGAAGCAAGAAGAAAAATGTTACCGTTTCACTTTTAGTTCTAGTTGGGCTAGTGGGCACGTATAACCCATGCCAACACAGCTCACAATAAATACCCTGACCAAAACCGCAAGAGTAATTTAAGGGGGGAAAAAACCCATTACCTAACCAGTTTTATTTTCAGCTTCCCTGTAGGCTGACAGAGTATACAGCTTATTTGTAGCAGAATAAAATCATCGAGAGTTATTCAGCTCCAGAACACGTGATTAGGTTCAGAGCCAGACCTGTTGTCTCGCTAAAAACAAATTAAAGTTCCTTTAATCTTGAAGGCTACACGTTGACCGTAAGTTCACTACACAGAAGCATCCAAAATATTCCTGTTTTATACCCCTTTGTATAGATTGGTTTACAGTTCATTCGAAGTGCAGTAATGCAGTTTACTTTGTACAGTTTTGTGTACCAACCCTCGTGGTGATGGTTTAAAAATTGTCTATCAGTACTCAGAAACTCGAGAATCCAAGGTGGGGAAGGGGGCACAGTAACGGGGAGGGACAGGGGCTTTTTATGAACCACATCACTACCTGGTTTGCTGCTGGTACTCTCTCTGCAAGTGAACGTACTCAAGGTACAACCACACAAAAAAGAAAGTCAGATATATTAGAGTTCTTGTTCACTTCATAAGCAAAACATTCCTCAAACCCATTGTGAGTTACAGGAGGTTAATTTGCACCATTTGGTCATTTTCTAGTATCTGCCTTGAACGCTTCCATTAAAAGACAATTTCCACTGTACATACTTAGGATCTCTAGTGTTAATTTCTTTCTTCTTGACATCAGGGATTACTAACTAGCTAGAATTGAAAAATAGGGAAAATATAACTCCCATATACAAGTAGTGAAAGCAGCACCTGCAAATGACTGCTGCACGAGGTCACAGTTACATTATTTACTAATTGTGTATTCTGAATCGAGCTGTTATATCTAACCTTTCCTCTGCACTAGCCTTTAAAACCTCCCATTTTCACAGCAGCTTCTTTTCCTATCTGCTGAGATATCAACATATTAAATGAACATTTCAAAAGAATGCAAAAATCAGTCTTCCAAATACAAGCACCAAGATGACAAAATGCTTTCCATTCCCAAGATCCCAGAATGCTTCCAACAACAACAACAACAAAAACACCAAAGAGACCTCGAGGACAAACCCAAGAGGAACAACAAAGCAAAACACCAGCACCAAACTCCAAAGAGCAGGCAGCAACAGGCTTGGTCTCCTGGAGATTTGGAATGCAAATACTTCCATTTGACTTCAGCTAGGCCTGGATAACCACCACTGGCCTGCTACCGCGCTGTACCCCAACTGTTGTAAACCATTTGTCTGCGTATAAGAAACCAAATGTCTATCACCAGTGTCTAAGCAAGGTCAAACACCACAGTTACCACCTAACCAGAGGCGATGGTGAAAGCCATTAGCTTCTATCAGTAAGCATTAGATGGGGATTACACCTGCATCCCAGCTGGGTAAGTCTCCTTGTTCTGCCCTACGTGCTTTGTTACAACAGAGATGCTTTTACACCGCTATCCACTGCCACAAACTACTGGAAAACAGGGTTTGCTTTCCAAAAGCCTCAGTTCCGATTTCAGACAGCCAATACAAACACAGGTCAGATCTGAAGCTCAGCCTCTAAACCACAGAGCAATTTATCACAACGTGAATTGAGGTTGTTCCACTCTCCTTCCCTCCCGCTACGTATTTTTACCTTCTCCAATCTTTCAAAGTACTCTCTGAGGAATCCCATGGGTCTTTCAGGTCTCACTGTACATAACTGTACAATGCAATCCTTCAGAAGCTGCTGGATGTTGTGTTTTTGGACGTAAAGTTCACATTCCCGAAGACTGCGCTCCTCCTCGCTGCTGCTGCTGCTAGAAGCTGCCATTGCTGAAGATAAGAGAAAGAGAAGGTTAAATAACTAGTGGAAACGAAGATGTTGCTGCTTGACAGACAGGCATATTATGCTGCATTATCACCTTGCTGATGTCACAGCATAAAACTACTTTTATCTGTAAGACTAGTAACTAAACTAAATCATGAAAGAAAGAACTTATTTAGCACCTGGAAAGAAACAAAAAAATCCAGGTGTTCTATAGCCACGGGCACAAAAGGAAAAGCATTTGATTGAGCTGGAAAAGCTTCAACAACTCAAGCCCTGTGAGCAAAGTCGGGACAGCTTCCACCTAAACTTTCTGCCGATTAAACCTAGTATTTTGTAGGATGGGAGGCTCACTCCACCAAGCTCTATGGGGTCATGTGGGTGATGACCAGGAGACAGGTGGGTGGAAGCTGGGAATCTGAGAGGCAAGTATGAAAAATATTAGGAAGTGAAACATGTCAAGGTTGAAACCAAAGCCAGTTCGCCAAATGCCAAGGCAGAGTCCGCTGACGGAAGTTATGGAATTAGGGGCGTTACTCCTAAAAAGCCACTCTCCAGTTTAAACCGGTCCATCTCTATAACTGTCTCTGTGGATACACTGCAACCCCAAAAATATTTCTTCAACTGTAAATAGAGTGCATGATTAAACACATCTGTTACAACACCAGATTTTCAGAACACTTCAAAATTACAGCGTCAGATGTAAAACATTCAAAAAATGTTCTTAACCAGGTTTTTCCTCCCTTTTGGGTAACAGAACCATTTTAAAATATATTTTTAGATATATTAGATAAAAAGCCATTTCACATAATTGTTTTCATAAAGCAATTAACTCTGAGACAGCTAAAGAAGCAGCCAAGAATTTCTCGTGTCATTTCTGATGAAATATAAAGAAAGTTACCTGGTAGAGGGACAATGGCAACACCTTACGAATATGCAGCAAGGGATGTTGATCCCTGGATCAGCTTTTGGAAGGGAAAAAAAATGGATTCAGGCAAAATAATTTTGAGATATGACAAGCCACTAAAAAGCCAAGCGGTGCAGTTGTATTACGCATTTTATCCGAGCGAGAAACACAGGCCGCGTGGGCAATGTAACGCTGCGCCCCGTTGCATTATGCTACTGGAGATTGCAGGACTCCAGTTGATACGAAATTGCCAACACTTCAAACAGGTTTCATTCTTGTCACAGTTAATCCCTGCATAAGTACGCACAGACAGATGCATTATGTGTTGCATAAACACCAAGCGTGGACCTCACACGGACTGAAAAACTGCTTTAAAGTTCTCCAGTTACTTCTTTTGTTTTGACAACCCGCACAGTGAAGGTCAGTCCTAATTAACCACCCTAGAGAAACCCGGTGGCTCCGTAACAGCCTACAAATTACAATCTATGGAAAAACCATCGCGCTGCTGACAGACAGCGGGCACGGGCCACGGTTTCTCACGTGGTGAGCAAGACCAGTGCAGAAAATACCAAAGAAATAATGAAACCCCCAGCATTTTTACAGGGTAATTTTTCCACGTATTGCAAACCCGACTTTTTTCCAGGGCACCCCAATGCACGGCTGCAGTGGGACGGCAGCGAATGGCCTGGGCCCGGCCTGCCCGCCCCGGGGCTGCCCTGCCAAGCCAAGCCCGCCCCTCACCGCGGGGCCGGGGCTGCTCGCCGCTCCCCAGAGGCGCCGCCGCCACGGCCCAGCAGTGCGGGGGGGTTGCCCCACGGCGAATGTAACCACGACACGGCGTTGCCGGGAGGGGGGAGGGCTCACACGCCAACCCCCCCAGCCCCGTGTCGGGCCAGGGGGCTGTTTCGGCGCCTGAACGCCTCCCTGTCCCTGGAGGCGACGCTCGGCGCGGCCCGACAAACCCGCGAGGGCCCCGCGCAGCAGCGACCCTCGGGCACGGGGCCTCCAGCCAAGGCAGGAAAAGGGACGCTGCCCTCCGCCGCCGGCCAGGGCCGGGAGCTGCCGGCTCCGGGCCGCTCCCCTCAGCGGGGCCGGCCCCCGCCGCCAAGGCCGCAGGCCTCCCGCTCCGCGCCCTTCCCGCCCGGCCTCGCCGCCCTGCCGCCACCGCCCCCTGAGGGGCTGCCCCGCCGGGCCGGGGGGGCACCGCCGCCGCTCACCTGGCGCGGGCGGCTCCGCCGGGCCCTCACCGCCCCCCGCCCGTCCCGGCCCGGCCGCGGCCTCGGCGACAGCAGCAGCGGCGGCGGCTCCCACCGGAAACCAACGGACCCGACCAATCAGCGCCCGCTGTGACGTCAATGCGCCTCGCTCTCACCCGGACCCGTCGCCGCGGTAACCTTAAAGGGGCAGCGCAGGGCGATCGCAGCCCGGGAAGGCGCTGAGTGCCGCCTGCGCCTTTAAGGCGCGTGAGACCGGCGGGGAGAAAACGGCCGCGGCGCTGAGGGGAGCGGGTAGCAGCGGCGGGCCGGGTTGACTCCCCGGGCGGAAGAGACCAGCCGCGTCCGGTAGCGGAGGCCTCGGCGGGGCGGCCGGGGGAAGCCCGCGCCCGGCGTGTCTGAGCGGAATCCTGCTCGGTGGCACCCACGGGGAAAGGTGCTGCGGGTGCCGGTCGGCGCTGGCCTGACAGCGGGCGAAGAGGCCGTCAGAGGGGAAAACTAAGTTGTGTTCACGGTTGGCAGAGGTTTCACCAAACCCACGTGCAGAGTTATTTCACGTGTCTTTATGGCCGAGATGAGCCCTTTGAACCCCGTCACTTTGGGCGCTGAAAGCCTGCGACAAGTCACCGCAGACACGGGAAGCACTGGCCAAGGCCCGCAGGCCCCATCAGCGGCCTGGGAGAACCAATCCTGCCCCACCTCATCTCCCTGCAGCTGGGAACCCAACTCCGCGGCGCAGGTCAGTGTTACAGCTGCCGGGGAGCGTTTCAGCCGACACCCACCACTGCCTAACTCGTTCGGGAGAACCACACGCATCCAGAATGGTTCCAGTAACAAGTGCCATGCATATTTTAAGATCAGAAGCTACGGGTGCTTTTGCGACAGCATGGCAAGCCATCAGGAGCTCTTACGTGGTGTTTCTTTAATATTTCTCCTTATTAAAGAGCATTTTTCATAAAGAGAATATTTCTCATATTAAAGAAACAGGTAACAGCTTAGATCTAGGTCTTAGGCCTGCACTGATGACAGACCAAAACTAGTCCTTGACTCCACATTCCTCAAATGTTTGATAGCTTCTGTCTGTGACGGGTTAATTAGAAGCCAGGGTCCAGGATTTTCTGACACTAAGCCAAACCCTGGACCTTTTTAAAAAAAAAATCAGTTCCATCTCAACATGAGTTGTAAAGAATTGTTAATATCTGTGAAATACTTCGTAAATAGCAAAAATACCTGCTCACCTGGTAACACAATATTTATTTCTGTAACCAGAAACTACTAGAAGTTTCTGAACACTGGAAAACAGTTGTGTGCATTCCCCCCTACACACTTTCATCCTTTTTGTCTTCCCTTTCTGCAAGCTGTCTGCCATTGTCACACCTCATTCCCTGTTTGGACAAGTCCTGATGCTGTTTTGGGATAGATCTCATCTGGAACAAGGATCAGACCTGCACTTAAAACCTGTTCTGTGACATTTTCTTTATGAAGAAAACAAGCATACTGTGGTACCTGCGCTTGATGCAATCCTTCTCTGAGCTCTGGAGCCAGGGTTCAGATGGCAGGGCAGGAGTGTAATAAAGGGAACAGAACAGGCTTTCAAAAGAAGCCTTGTGATGCCAACCTGAGGTCCCTCTTGTTAACTGTGTACAGCTCCTTCACTGTGAGTCAGCACTGATTTATCTTCGAGAGTTAAATCGTGCTTCTCATGAGCCTGTGTTGGTGTATACTCATGTGTTAATTCTTACACTGTTAAAGACGTAAGAGAAATTAAAAACAAAGAAAGCCCTATTCCATTTGGTCTGAATTACAGTCAGACCCTGGTATTAAGTGTCTAATTAAATAATAAACATTCCTGAGTAAATAACTTGCATTACCGTCAGCGCTATTCCCACAACTTTCATTTCAAACAATTTTATGCATTAGTTTCTCGTGAAGCAATCCGTTGCCTGAGGCTGTGGCTGCTGAAGAGCAGAGGAGAGCTGCCCAGACTGCCAGCAGAATATACCCACGCAGGCATAGGAGACAGTGTGATACAGCCAGCGAGTCACCCTTGAGAGAGGTATGGTGGGGATCACACTTTCACAGAGCCATACTAGCTTCTTTTAATTACAGGGTAATGGGTTTCAATTGAAAGAAGGTAGATTTAGATTAGATACAAGGAAGAAATTCTTCCTGGAGAGGGTGGGGAGCACTGGGACAGGTTGCCCAGAGAAGCTGTGGATGCCCCATCCCTGGGAGTGTCCAAGGCCAGGCTGGATGAGGCTTGGAGCAACCTGGTATGGTGGAAGGTGTCCCTGCCCATGGCAGGGGGTGGGACGGGGGGGGGGCTTTAAGGTCCCTCCCAACCTAAACCACCTTCAGAGTCAATGATATAATTAAAACTCCACAGAATAATTTTTCTAATTCAGTTTCATCTCCTATCCTGTAGCAGAGGCTGTCCTAAAACATTCAGGTTTTAGACAAATCTAGAAGTCAGTCCTGGTTCAAACCCCAATGCCAAGGACCAAGGGTTAGCACGGTAGTGATTTCAGTGCTGGTAACCATCGACGTCCTTAGTGGTGGGGCACTCAGTTTCCTAGACTGGTAAATACTGGCGGAGCCTGAGCATGGACGAGACAACTCCCCAGACAAGGGCTGTGAATCATCATGTGTCACAGCACGGACTTGCAGAAAGCTGCAGATAGAACTTTCTGAATTTTAGCAGCCTGATTGCTCTCATTTTTAAGCCACAAAACACTGCCTGAGGTATGATATTTCAAGGCAGATTCTAGAAGAAAATGTCCAAAGATATTTAGGTCCCTGCAAGTTAAGGGTTGACTACCTAACTACCCTGGAGAACCTGGACCAGTATGTCCGCTCATTTTTGTAAAGTACGCTACTGTTAGGTTTATGTATTTAGCCACTTGCGTTTCAGCCTCATAAGGAGGAGTTAGAAGCACTATTTTCATTATTAAAAACAGCAGCCCTCTTCAAGATCATTGCAATTCCTTCATCAACTGAGCGATAATGCCACCTCATCATTCTTAGGCACTTGGCTCATCTCCATTCTGCATTAAGTCATGTAGGATACATACTCCTGGTCTCATAAAAGACCAATAAATTTGTCTGTAAAAAGCATCTGAAATATCCCAAGTGGAAAGATAATTTGTTTGCTTTTTAACAAAGCTTCCCAGAAGTTCTTACAAAGACTAAATTTATTACTTTAATTTTTATGGTGCTATTCATCAACATGGTGATCAACAGCACTACAAGCTGAGAATGGTCCCTGGGAAGGAAAGAAGTCAAGGCTGTCTATTCTGCTTACCACCAGGCAATCATATAAAACCCCAGAGATATTGGCTGACTCGGTATTATCCTGCAAGCGTAAAGCTTTGCGGCATTCACTGAGGAAGTACCTGAGAGCACAGCAGGTTAACTGCTGGGATGGAAATCCAGGATAAGGTGGCTGGGTAAGAAGGCTGTGCTTGGGACAGCAAAGATGACATGGGGAGAGGGCACAGGAGCAGTGCTAAAGGGGTGTGAAAAGCAGCTTGAAGCTGAAATGGCTGCAGAATCCCTGGATCCACCTGGAAAAAAAAAATCGTGTATCACTAGGCCAGAAAAAATACCTCCATGAGCAATAGCTGTCTGCCAGGAATAACAGAGGGGCAGCGACTGGGGAGCGCAGGGAAGAGAAAGTTATAGGAGCCAAGATGCACAGTAGAAGCGTACACCCTTGCTATGTGCATAGAACAAAAAAACCTTCCCGATAGGTACTTCAGTGGCAGCAAAATTAACAGGGCCCGTGGGTACCTGCTGTGCCACACAGGGGTTAAGAGCAGGGATTTCTGCTGAGGACACTATCCATTCTGCCCACAAAGTACCACCATTTCAGACAAGCCACAGGGGTCAAAAGCAAATGAGTGAAACAGCCAGTGTTTGTCCCACACGCACAGTTTTAGATGTTAAATCACGCAGATCTATCCCCCTTCATGTACAGGCAGGGTCCAAAGAGGCACAGCCCAACACGTAATACTGTCTTGATCAGGGCGACTGCTGCGTGTGCACTGTCTTGGGGTGGAGGGAAATGGGGAACGAAGAAGATTTAGTGGTACAGAACTCTGCTGTGACCTGTGCTGTGGGCTAAAAACCACTCTGTACCCTGAAAGCTGGTGTGCGGCAGCTGGCTCTGGTCTTGCTGCACATCAACTGGGCAGAGAGTTGTGTGAAATGGTCCCCAGTGCAGAACGAGTTTGCTTTGAGCAGCACATCTCAAATCATTTCCATATGTTACTTTGAAGAAGAAAATGACTGGTAGGACTGAAAACAGAGTAACAGAGAGACAGAGGGGGAAAAAAAAAATGCCCTGAAGTGCCCAGTTCTGAGAGACAGGCCAGTCGGGGAATCCGTTAACATCTGCAAGACGTGCCTGCTGCAGCACAGCCCTTCACACACTCAGTGTGGTTCCCAGCTGGAAGGCTTCCAGCACCCACAGGGCAACGTTGGGAACATTTTACCTCCCGAGTAAAGGCTAAACAGCTCAGCAGCACGCAGGAGGCCGTGCAGCCAGGCAGGGTGCCGTCATTATCTGAGGTATGTCACATAGCTCTCCTGTGTTTGCTTAAGGACAGGCTCAGTGACACTTTGAAAAAGCCACGATACCCTGATTAAACTCTAACACAGATAATGGTGTTCTTCCTGCCATCCAACCATGCCTAACTTGGACTCAGTGCTCTCTTTCTTCTGACCTAGGGAGCTGTGTCTAGACCAGCAATTAACCTGCACCTCAACAGCAGGGCAAAAAGTTTCTAAGCACCCTCCTGACAATATTTATTGGGAATTCCTTGCTTAGGTGTCTGTGCACGAGGCTGAAGGACTTCAAGGACTCTCCCTCCCCTCAACTCTGAGTAAGGACAGGGCTGGATAGGGCTTTGAGCAACACGGTCTAGTGGAGGGTGTCCCTGCCCACGGCAGGGGGTTTGGAACTGGATGATCTTTAAGGTCCCTTCCAACCCAAACCGTTCTGTGATTAGCAGAGTGAGAAACAGATGCAGGTCAGAGCACTGGGCTGCTTCACAGAACTGCGAGATAGAAAACAGCACCCAAAGCATGGCAAACACACACCCTGTGAGGCTCAGGGAGAAGGAAAGAGATGGGAGAGCAGCAGGTATTTGCCTCCTGTCACCTGGATATGAACAGTCTTTGTTTTGCACTGTTAACTTCATACAACCTCTGGGCAGCTTCAGCAGTTCGTGAACTGCCCAGGCATCTGCAAATGCTATGCTTGACTTTAATTCAGTTTGCGTCAGAGATCTTAAAGAGCAATGAGATAGTGTGCAGCTACTGTTGACTTTTTTCCGGGAACACACGCGAAATAGTACCAGAGTTGGTTTTGCAATAGAATGTAAACACCCCCATTGAAAAGAATCCTCAGTTCCCGAGCTTTTAACATAGAGGCGGTCTGGGGAGAGCTCCCTCTGTGAGCATCAGTGACACAGTTCTCTTGCAAGATAAAGGCACACATAAAAGCATTCAAAACAGCCATTTGCTTATGTGCTGGTCTCTGAAAGCAGGTGGCAAAGTAAACACACATTGCAGTCGGTCACATCCACGCTTCTTGGTCTGGACTGACATCCAGACAATGTCTGGACCAACATCTAACAAAGTGGCTGCAGAATCAAGCCATTTCTGATGCAAGTTTCTGTCTCCCTCCCCCCAAGATAATAGAACATTTTCCCAGATGGAAGGAACACTCTTTAAAAACAATAGGTCTTTGAAATGTCAGCTAAGCCTTGCTTGGCCTGTGCTGTGTGCCCACAGGAATACGCTAGAGCCTTTTTTCAGTCTCCAGCTGTAACCCTTCAGTCTGAAGCAGCAAGATGGTTAAGAAATGTAGGTCTAGTTTCCTGCTCTGCTACCCATTTCCCACCTCTCCTGTGAAAGTCATTTAACCTCACTCCAGCTCCACTTCACCCAGCAGAGTGACGATAAAAGCACTTTCTGGGCTGAGGATGATTCCAAGCTCATGAGATGTTTGCATGCTCCAGGAATGGGGATCAGGGCTTGAATTATTTGAACAAGCCTTAAGGCGGTCACACGAGACCTGGTGCAGCATGGTTTGCAAAAGAAGTCATGGAGCTGCATCCCGGTCAGCTTGGAGGCTACGGCTAGCAACGGCTGTGGTTACCTCGACTCTGTGCACCACGGTCCCGTGGACTGCGTAAAGGCCTCCCTGCATTCTCCGTTTGAACAAGAACCAAGTTGTTTCGGCTATGAATGTATTTATTATACCAGCGTTTTGTGCTGTTTCTCCTCAAAGCCCCTCCTTGTCTCCACTAGCATGAAAGGAGAGAAAGGCACCCAGGTCATGAGACTGACTTACGTGCTGGGAGCTGGGGCAGTAAGCCCATCTCTCCCAGCATTATCCCTCCACAGCCCCATTAAGCAGAGCTGCTCTTCTGCTCTGGTCACACCAGGCTGTGCAGGAACCCATTTCCCTGTCCATCAGGGCCTCTACACGCTCCCAGTCTTTTCAGAATGTCACTGGTTCTGATCTCTCATGTCACAGCATTCTTCGATCTCTAGATAATGACAGCAAAATTGCAGTTAGTGCTGTATCCAAGATTTAAGAGGAAGGCAAAAGTTTCTCTCTCCCCCCCTTCCAGTTTTAACCCCTTTGCTCTCTGTGCTGCAGGTCTTGTGGTTCTCAGCTGAAGACACTTTAAAGGGTCCAGTGTGCACCCCAAAGAGACATGAAGGTCAGCCACCTTCAGCCTGCACCACTCCTGCGAGCAGTGCGTCAAACCAATTTGTGAAAGCTTCCCGTGAGATAATCCATTAAGTGTGATGTCCTAATCCTAGTTAGGGAAATGGGATATTTGCCAGAGCAAGGACGAGATAAGGAGCGTTAATCCAATTTACAAGGAAACACAGCACTAGGTTGCAAACTCTTCGCTGACCTTGGCAAGCACTTCTGAAAGGGCTGCTCGCAAATGACAGCTCGTGATGTGACAGGATCTGGCTGAGGGTCAGCATCGAAAACTGAAAAGGCAAAACTACTTGAGGCAAAGCTCTCAACACTTTGGTGACATTCAGACTGGCTGTGGAGTCAGGCATGACTGCTCCTGTGCTTCCATCACCCTGATGGATGCAAGTGCTGGCAGATGGCTCTCGAGGCCTGGATGTATCTTTCCTTCTTTCTGTATCCAGGGCGTGCTGAAACCTCTTGTAAGCACATGGCACGCACACCTCTACCACGTACCCCTTCCCACACCACGTTAGGATCTGCCCAGGCGATTTAGCAAGACAAGCCAGTCTGATGACTGACACAAATGTAGTTTTGCTCATTGTTTTTTCTTACCCATATTTTTATATTTGATACAGGAATTATTACATATATGAAAAAGGCTTTGAACTGATGACTTCTTTGGTGTCTGGATCCCGTGATCAGGGCTCTTCCAAACTCAGATTGGCCATTTTTCTCACTTTTCCACTGTATAAAAGGAAAAAAACCACCCCAAGTTTATCTGTTCTGAGATAAGGAGCAACTCAAAGCAAGAGGTGAACACAAGGTATAAATTCCACATCCTAACGCATTCCACTAGCGGGACTACTCGACCCTGAAGTCGGTGGGTTTTCCTACAGCAGGAAAGCTGGTGGAGGTGCAGGTTATCCCTCGGACAACCGAGTGCTGTCTCCGTTCCGCGGGTACCGTGTCCCGGGAGCGATGTGCGCGGCCGGGCTCGGGGCAGCAGGTGGCAGCAGTTATTGCCTGGAGACCTGCAGCACCGGGACGGGCAGGTCCGCGCTTTGCAGAGCCCCCAGATGTGGGGCTGCAGCCCCTCCTTCCTCCTCCGCCTCGCTGACCACGATACCAAGGTAGTAGATAAGAGCAAAGCAAACGAGTCCGTGCCACCTCTCCCCAGTTTTACACGCTAAAGGTGGTTTGCTTGCCACGACAAGTGCTTGCCCTCCTTAAACATTCGCCTTTCCCCTGGTCCCTCCTGCCTGTTTTTCCCATGGAAGGCTCTAAGCCCTCAACAGGCACCCATTATGAATACCAGTGCAGGATGCTTAGCAGATCTAGCCCCTGCCAAGACCTTTTCCTTCCATAGCAGGTTTCATTCAAACACCGATCAGTAGGAGCAGGCTTTTATCTGAGAGGGAAGAGCTTGACTGGAATTTAAACCCTAAGCTAGGAAAAAGCCTAAAGCCTAGCAAAGGTGTCCAGCCCTTCTCATGTCAGATGGCAAAATGCAGGGTGACACAGTTGGGAGAGGCTTTTCCAGGCACAGTGGCTGGTTTTCCAGCTTCTTCACACCCATTTCCTCATCAGGGTTTGAACACATACACCCAGGGCAGGGAACACAAAGCAGCATCTGTCACAAACGGTTTTTTGCACTGAAAAATATCCACAATCCGATGGCCACACTCTGGACTAGTTTTAGAGTTAATGACTGAGCTGGGGTTGTTACTATCAATGGTTACTGCACACAAAGTGGAGTTACTGCAATCACAGGATTGTCAGGAAAGGGAAGCCAATTCCTGATATATTCTTCCCAGCAAATGCATACATCAAAGCCAGAACTATCCTCCTGGGCTCTGGCACAGCTCTCTGCAGTCACTGCCAGACCATTTTCCCCAGGTGTGACATGTGCCCAAGATCTTTCTTGGGATTGAACTACTACCTCCTTCCAAAGCTGTGCTCCTGGGAAAAAAAGTCATTTTAGCTTTTTCTTTACATTTGAGACACAGACACCTTACTTCTTCAGCAGAAAGACCCACAGCTTCCACACGCAGCACCTCAGCTTCTGTTTCGTGCCCAAAGCCCAGGTGCCCCGATCTGCTGGAGCACAGATCCCAGTCTCCAACAGCTCCTGTGACCCTGAGCTTCACCACCACACAGAAGGCATTCCAGGAGCAGCTTGGCCCCTTGCTGACCCTGGTCTTACAGCCACGGCCATCACTGTACTCAACAGCAATACCTACTCCAAAGGCTTTCACACTGTAGCAGAGGACAAGAACTGTTTGTTTCTCCCACTTCTGCTAATTAAATAGCCATTGTAAGCATCTAGCTGAAAGGAAGATTGACCAACATGGTTGCATCAGTCAAGCTACAAAAATAATTGTGTTGCCCAAGCCCCAGATGCTTCTGTGACTCTGCTTTATCAGGGCTGCGTTTTAAAACCAGCTCACAGCGATTACCCGGGCAGCAAACATCCAAGGGCAGCAGTTGCTCAGAAACTGATTTTTGAGATACAACACACTGACTCCCCGGTTTTGTTTGTTGGGTTTTTCGCTTTTAAACATTTTCCTGCTCCGCAACTCCATTTTCTGCCCAACATCCCTGTTTCAAGACCAAATTATGCTGATCCACGGGGACAGTCTCAGGACATTCAAAACCAGCTTTTCTATTCATTTTTGGGTTTTATTAGAGCTTCCCACTTGGCCCCTACAAATAGATGTTTTACGCCCAAAACATGATGAGCTTAAAATTATTCTCCTGCTGCTTTTGCAGTGTCACTTATGTGCTCTGTGTCCTAGGGATGATCTGCCATCAGCCTCACTCCCAACTCACCCTGTTTTGAAGCTGTGTGTTTCCATACTTCCTCCCCCCCAAAAAAGAGTCAATCATCTTCACAGTTGCAGGTCTTAAACTCTGTCGCAGGGGAATATTACGAGCACTCGAAGGCCCACAGGCTGCAAAGGGGGATTAGTCTAGGCAGATATATGTGTCCACATGGAATCTGCCTCACTGAGATGGTATTGCATGTGGCTCTTTTTTCCAAAAAGTCCTGTGGTGCACATCAAGTGATCTAGGGCCAATGACTTCAGCACTCACATGAGGATTACTCATCTAATTAGGGGGTTTGCAGGCTCTGACCCTGTGTTTCTGTGCACTGTTAGTGTCATTGTACTGCCTGCTACAACATTTGTCATCTACTGACTGGCTCTAGGGCTTGTTTTCCTTTGTATTTTCCCTGGTAGCTTGAACCCCACAAGGAAGCAGTGCATTAATCACACGAGTGAAGCTGTTCGGTGCACAAATACAGCAAGTTTAAAGCGGAAATATTGTACAGAAGGAAAAAATTAGATCCTTCAAAGCGCTGTTTAGCCAAGGAGGCTGGGAGGAGGGCTCTCTTGCTTTCAGTCAGCGAGACGGCAGCGTCATCACCAGTTCTCCCGCACCACGGAACCCCTCCACGCCCCAGCCCCTCCCTAAGCGCCAGACGCGGTCCCCTCGGCCGCCACTTGCGGCTGTCACCCCCTCCCCGTACCGCGCACACGCGTCCCACCCCCGGGTAACGCCGCTCAGCCGGCGCTGAGACCCCCAAGATGCGCTGAGCCCCCCCAATAGCTCCGGGGCTCGTCTGATGCAACCACAACATCACCACGTGGCCACGCACAGCTGTTCGCCGCCGCCAGCCAATAGCGGCTGGTTCCGCTAACCCTGGAGGCGGGGTTATCCAGTCTGCCTCTCTCGGATAGGTTGATCCGCCAGTCCATCGGTGGGTGGGGTGGACCCTCCGCCTGTGCGCGGGCCAATGGGGGGCGGCACCGCCCCTGGTCGCCGCCAGCGCCGCGGAGCGGGCCGGGGCCGGCGCGGTGGAGGCGCCGCCGCCGCGGGGGCCGGAGCGGGCCGAGCCGCCGCGCCCGCTCCATGGAGGCCGCGGCCGAGGCCCCGGGGGGGCCCGCGGCGCTCAGCTGCTTCTCCTACAACCAGGACTGCACGTAAGCGGGGCCGGCGCCGCGGGGCGGGGGGCGACGGCAGCGCGGCCGGGCGGGGCTGGCCCGGCCCCACGGCCCGGAGCGGGGCTGGTTCCACAGCCCCCGCGGGCCATGACAGCTCCGATCGGGGCTGGACCCACACGAGGCGACCCCACACACGGGTTCAGCTCCGTGGGGCTCCGGGCGAGGCTCTTCTCCCCACGGCCCCACAAGGCCCTGCCCTCCTCTTTCGGGGGGGCAGCCGGCTCTCAACAGACATCCCAAATGCCCCAAATTATGTCTCCGGGAGCCCAAGGGAGGCGTAAAATTCGGAGGAATCACTTTTTTACCTCCCTAAGAGTTCGGGAAGCATTTTTGGATGGTGTGAGAAGTGACTTTCCCGAGGGCTCTGTCTGCTGACAGCCCCTCCATGCCAGCGCCTGGCTGGCCTGGGGCCACTTTGTAGATGGCAGAGTTGCCCAGGGCTCCGTGCCTAGCACCCTGAGCAGGCTGAAGTACCCCCCACCCCCGCCACCTCAGGACAGAGGGTTTCCTTGGAGCCTCCCACCCTCACACCACTGCTAACCTGTGGTTTACCAGCCTCAAAGCCGGTCCTTTACGAACCGTTTCCAAGTGAGACAACAAACATCCTGAAGCAGCGAGCTGCACACAGGGTCTGGCACTCATAGCCCAGAGCCAAGATCAGCCCGGATCATGGGGTACGAGATACGAATCACAGATACCAGCCTCAAACCTGGAAGTGTCGTTACCTTTGCGGGCCTGCTTTGCATGTGCTGTGCCTAAACAAAGAGTGCTTTCATGGGTGGTGACGTGCGGCTGGCCACCACCTTCAGCACAAATGCTGTGTGTTGGTATTCTGGGACAGCTGCTGATTTAAGACCTAGATGTTGCTGCTTGCTATATCTGGAGCTGAGCAGAGCCAGCACTTGGTGTGACTGTGCCTTTAGCACTGAGAGCAAAGCTTCCACAGCCCTCACAATTCAGCACATTCCTGTAGGCTACATGTACTTGTTACCTGAAATGCTTTAGGCTGAGTGTGGAAACTGAAGTTGTGCCTTCAGAGATCACCAGGAACTACCTATCTCCCCTACCCGCAGGGACTCTTGCTTTTGCCTGGAGGCCTTAAGAGCTGGACTAGCAGGTTTTTGTCTTGTCTTTGCAGCTCCCTGGCAATTGGAACTACAACTGGATACAGGCTTTTCTCCTTAAGTTCTGTGGAGCAACTGGACCAGGTCCACGAAAGCAGTAAGTCTCCTGTTTCACTGTGGTGGAATATTGGCCAGACTTGACCTGTGTTATTGCAGTTCAGTCTGCCTTGAAGGCATGATTCTGCTCACTGCCGCTGCACATATGGCATCTGTTTATGCTGTACCCATATCAGGAGAGGAACGGTTCTGGTTCAGAGTAACTCAGCTGTTATACAACAGCAAGCATAGACTTATTTTTCAAGTATTTAGGATTTGAATTTCCCCCAGAGTCAGACCAAGGGCCAGAGAAACAGATGCCTGCTGGGGACATGCTGAAGGTGATGGGCTGAGACACAAGCAGCCCCTGCACCTCCAACACAGGACAGCCCAAGCACTTTTCAGTGCTTCCTCCACCAGAAGTCATAGTCCCTGATGACTTAGGTACAGGTCCACCAGGACCACTGTAATAGTGCCTTCACAACACAACAGCAGCCATCCCAAACAGTCTCTGCAAGACATACCACACCACTGCTCACCACATCCATACTCAGCTGCCTAGAGACCACAACCCCAGTGACAGGGAGGGAATTAAACACTAAAGAGGATGGGAGAAATCAGACACCATGCAAAATAAACAGCAAGTTACACACAGCTTATTCCTTACCTCAGTAAATCCTGGCTTGTTTACTCCCTCCAGGAAAGTCCCTGACCAAGCTTATCCTCCCTTCTTTTTATAAGGGTGACTCCTCCTTTTTATATCCCCTTCCTAAGGATTAACTACAGCTGGAGGGCCCAAGGATTAGCTTCAGCTGGAGAAGCCCAGGAGAGGCACAACTGCACTGTCAAAGGGAGCTGGCTTAAATTCCGCCTTCTGTGGAAGGTTCATTAACTCCTTCCTGCTCTGACCTAAATGCTTAGTGCCAGGTATGAGAAATTTTTAACAAAACCACCTGTTGAACACCTTTGCACTGAGCCTTCCAGCCCAATGCCCTCCCGAGTTGAGTCTCACTGGTCGCTGCAAACAAACCAGCCATAAGCCGAGCTAAAGACTCTGTCTTGCCTTCTTTCTGTGCCCAGATGAAATCCCAGATGTTTACATCGTGGAGCGTCTGTTCTCCAGCAGCCTTGTGGTTGTGGTCAGTCATGCCAAGCCACAGCAAATGAATGTCTACCACTTCAAGAAAGGGACAGAGATCTGCAACTATAGCTATTCCAGTAACATACTGTCCATCCGGCTGAATCGTCAGGTAAGAAGCTGGGGAGATGGGTTAGACAGAGTTACCCACTGGCTCTTTGCTGGAGTTGACTTTCCAGCTGGGACTGCCCTGCCTAGCAGAGCAGCGGCAGCCCAGGGAGGTTTGCACGGAGACTGTGAAGTGGGACTGGAGGGGCAGGTACCTGTCCTTTCCTACCAGCTCCACTTGAGGCTTGGTGACCTCTGGCAGAGGAGCAGGATGGCTGTGGATATCATCTATTGAACTGTTTGCTTCAGTGGAGTGAAGCTAAGTCCTTGTTTTCATAACAGCTACACAAAGGCCTTTTGTTGCCTGCCTTCTCGTCTGTTCAGCATGCAGCTCTGCCAAAAAAACACCTTTTCATCTTCCTCCCTCCTTTGGATTCCACATCCCGAGTTCAGGCCCACCTCTGCCATCTTGGTTGCAAATGAGACCTTCTCAGTGGGTAACAAAAGCCAGGAGTAACTTGAACTCCGTGGATGAGGCAAAAGGCTGCTCGTCAAGCACTGCTAGCAGCCTTGTTTTATTTTTAAAGGGATAGAAAACACTCAGGCCACTCAACAGAAGGTTTTTAGAGTGTTATGTTCTGAAGTGACACAGCCTCATGCAGTCCTGAGCCCTTTGGGAGGATTTTAAGGCATCTCTTCTTTTCGTCCATAATTATTTTCAAAGTAGACGCCATAGGAAGCAGAGGACATTTTACAATGAAGAAATAAGCAGTCTGCGTAATTGTATATAATCAGCCTCTCCTCAGTTAGCAACAGAGAGTCCTGCAGTAATGCTCTCCCATAAGGAAACTCTGGGTCGAGTTTCCAGTAAAGCTGTGTTTGACCAGAAGTTCCTGTACTACAATTAAATCTGTCCTAAATTGATTTTTTTCACTTAAACTTACAACGGAGCTGGCAAAAATAAGGACTTGCTTTGAATTGCAGATAGATGTATATGTATAAAAATAAACTGGGAGGTTCTGCTTCCAGCTCTAGGAGATTAGTGTGAGAAGAAAATCAGTTCAGGCTTTTCCCCATGTGCTGCTCTGGAGATTGCCTGAAGGTGATGCGTAGGCCCAGCCTTGCATCCGCGTTGCTTGGCTGCTTGGGTTCAAATCCTGGGCTGGGCTCATCCAGCTGTAACACAGACGAACCTGGAGAGATTTGAGGATGCTACAGATGCTTGGGTAGATAGAAACCACTGTTTCAGTCCACATCTGAGATTTCAGTGGGTGGCAGTCAGGTTCTGCTTGTGCTGCGATGTTTGAACCCCTTGCCTGGGCTTCCGTCTGAAAGCTGTGCTTTGTTAAGTCCATAGGAGGCCAAACCCAGTACAAGGCATTAACACTGGGAAATGCTGACAAATAAAACAAGGAAGAGGTCTCAAATGGTGCATGTTTCGATTTGATCTCTCTGTGGAAAATCCTTGTCGTGTAAACGAACAAGTCCCTCGGCTGTCGCTGATCCGTGGGGATTCTTGGTTCCAGGCTCCACTGTAACCCTCGAGCGCGTTAAGCGAGATCACGATTTGTCTCAAAGTGGGGAATAAGGCTGTGATGTGGGACTGGTGAGAAGCTCTCCTGCAGCCTCCCTGGGTTTTCACTCACTGCTGAAACCCTGCTGAGCTCATTTGAGAGGTTTGATACTTCTTCCTGGCCGTGTCCATACCCAGCGCAGTTAAATCCTCAACGCACAACTCCGCTCTCCAGCCTGATTCGTGTCAAACTGAAGTACTCAGGAAAAATACTGGTGAGCAGTGACACTTGGTACAAGTGCCTGGAAGCCTGTGTAGCAAACACAGCACCGGGCACCTCCTCTGAGGCTCCGTCTGTGTGCGCAGTGAGGATAAAACCCATTCCTCGTCTCAGCCGGGTTTGCACTGACGTTCGCATGGGCTGCAGGGCTGCGTGGAGGGCAGGAGGCAGGGAACCAGCCCTCTCCAGCTCGCGGGGAGCTTGTCCAACCTCCCCTCGCCTGTTCACCTCCCACCCCCATCATTTTCCTGGGTTTTGGCCCCGTCGGTGCCGGCATCTCTTGCTGCAGCTCTGGCTGTTGTTTTGCCGTCATCTGGAAGCCTCCCTTCACCTGTACCCCCAGAGCAGTGCGTTTTCCAGTTCTGGGAAAGCACGTGGTGGCTTTGCCGAAATCAGCTGTATAAATATTACTCTGACGGTCTCTGCTAGCAAGCTGATGGCTGTTACTGTAGAAAAGGCAAAGTCTTCCTGGAAATGCAAAATGGCTCTGACACAGCCCCAGATGCTGTGGTTAGCAGGAATAGAAGTGGGAAAGAGTTTGATCCGAGAGTAATGGTGGAGCAAGGCAAAGATTTTCTAATGTGGGTGTTTCAAGTTAGTGACTAAGCTCCACATTTAGATACTAAATAAGTGGCCTCATTTCTAAAGAGGTGGAGGCTTCCTGTACATGGATTCGGGTGCTCCAACTTCAGGAGCCTGGATGGAGTCTGGCCTTGCGTTTTTACTGGGAGGTTTTCAGCGCTTCTGGATGCTTGGCACTAACGTAGGTGGAGCTGTGCGCTTGCCGGGCTTAGGAAGCACAGCCCCTCAGCCACATCCAAAGCCTGGTCCCAAAAAAGCCTCTATGCAAAGTGCCTCCGTGGTGACACACAGGGACCTGGACCGAGCTGAGACACGAAGCTGAGTGGCCATGGAGATGGTGACCCAGGGCTATAACATGAGGCTTCCTTTTCCTTTCTGCCTTTCCTCCCCGTCGCTTGGCAGCTCCTCTGTTAGCAACTGCCTCTTGGCTGGGTGGGTGGGTGTTCCTGACGGGCGCAGAAGAGGTGCAAGCACTTGGAAATACCCTATCCATCTGCCACAATGGTGTAAATCCTCAGTGTGAAACACTAACCACTGACTGTCCCTCACAAACGTTTCCCGACCCAATTTTATACAATTCTGCTGCACAGCTCCGGGCACGTGAAGCGGAGTCTTGGCTGCTGATGCCAAATGGCAAAAGAAACAGATGCATTAGGTTTGGAGCAGCAGGAGGCCCATCACCTAAATGTTGGCTCCTGAATCAGGAAAAAGTCAGGGCAAGGGGCACGTATGTGGGCATACTGGCGAGCAGGATTGGCAGCCTCTCTGCTGCCTGGTCTCTATGATCAAAAAGTGATTTGCTATGAAAAGAACTGCACGGAAAAGTTGGGGTAGGAATGGATGGCAGTCAAGGCCACATGGCTAGGGTATAACCCTGATGTGTCTTCCTGGGTCTGGGGATGTGGAGGATCAGCTCTTGAGTAGCAGACTAGTAGTCATGTCAGTCTGCTTTCTAAACCAAGACCAGATGCAGGCAGCTCTCAAAAGCAGAATCATACAAAATCAGAGGTTGTCCAGTGAAAGGGGATGGAGGAGCAGAAGAGATGATGTTTCTGTTACGTTTCACTGAGTGAGAAATTCCTGTTGAGATTTTCTGACAGCAAAGTGTTGGGTTTGTGGACTGTGGGAGCAGTAGACGGAGGCGCCGTGCCCATGCTGGTGAGGTTCTGTGCATGTCCCTTGTGTCCTTGCAGAGGCTGGTTGTCTGCCTGGAGGAGTCAATTTACATCCATAACATTAAGGACATGAAGCTTTTAAAGACTATTTTGGAAATGCCTCCAAATACAACAGGTAAGCATGGGAGAGCTGTGTGAAAGGGAGAGATCAGCTCTGCAGGAGCTCTGTCGAGCCACAATACTCAGGTTAGAATTTAAACCAGCCTGTGGTTTGTGTATCCTAATTCAGCACTCAGGAGCCAGAAATGCAAGGAGGCAGTTGGGCTCGGGAGAGGAGAAATCCCGCTCTGTGCTGAGCAAAACCCTGCTCTGTGCTGAGCAAAACCCTGCTTAGTCCTGAGCAAATGGCTCAAAGGAGAGCAGAAAGGGTCGGCATGGTTTGCCTTCACCTCCGGGGTTCCGTGCTGTCCTATCCTCACGTGGGATGTCCGTGCGGCTCCCAGCTTCCCGCGGTGCATCTTTATTCTCTTTCACAAGCACAAAGCTCTAAGGCAGCACTGCAAGTTTCCCTCCACATACAGGACAACTTGAAACTCTCCCTGCGGGCTCCCTGCCCTTCACCGTGCCCTGCGTCAGAGCGTCCCGCAGCGTTTTTGCTCTCCGGACAAAGGAGCCCCGGTTCCCCGCGCTGCCGGCGTGAGTCACGCCGTGCCGCAGAGCCCGGCGCTGCCTGCAGACCTGCCGTTAGCCCAGGCTCTCTCTTGGCCGTGGACCTGCTAAGGTAGAAAGGCTCTGTGATTACTTACGGGCTTGGGGTCAGCTCCCAAAGTGATTCACGCTGTGAAGATCACCCAGGGCAGACAACACAGCCAAGCACAGCGCCGATTCCCTGCCAGGGAATTCCCAGGAGCCTTGGCTGCCACCTGATATGATTCCATATAGGCTGCAAACCCACGGGGCAGGGCAGGTGGCTGCAGGGCAGATCCTCTCTGTGCAGCGTAGGGTGAATCCGGCTTTCCTGCTCATGGGAGACGCGCTATTTTTAGCCGCAGAGAGGGAAGCTTGGCCGAGCGCCCGCGGCAGTGCTGCCATGCGTTGCTGTGATATCCTGGTCGTTCGCAGGCTGCAGCATCGTTTCACGGGTGGTTGATCGGGAAGTTGCTGATGTGCTCGTGCCTGGCTTCTGGGCTTTCAAGGGACGCTCTTCTGGCGGCTCCCCTGACCTACTTCAGGTCTCAACAGATGGCCTCTCCGTGTGGATTAAACATACTAAATACTGCAGATATAATTGAAGTTTAAAAGCTTCCCGAGAAAGCCCAGCAGTGGCGGGTAGGGCAGGGATGCCCAGGCCTGAAGCTGTTGTGCAGTGGGGCTGAATAGTCAGGTCATGGTTTAAGAGCAATAGCAATCAGCGCTCGCCGGGCCAGGACTGGGCTGCTGCAGGTCACAGCACTTCATACGGGCTTAATTTTTTAAACCCCTTTAGCTGCAGCAGCTGTCATCGAAATGAGCTGAGTGACAAGCACAGTGCCACGCGTGCTTCCTTTGTGCCTGGACCATCTGCTGTGGTCCCCAGCCTGACTGAGGACTGGAGCAGCCCAGCCTCACCGCTGGACAACACTTTTCAGAGTGGGGATCTGTGCTGGAGGAGTGTAGGAGCACACAGCAAGCGTGCCACCCTCCCCCAGAGCGTGCATCCTGGGCATGGCAACACAGCACGGTGAGGGTTGGGATTTGCTGCTCACCCGCTGGCCAGCCACAGTGAGATCCCTGGCTGTTCCTGGCCGGGACCTGGCTCCCAGTCCAGCCTCCTTCACACAGGAGAGGAAAATGCCCATGGTGGGCGAGCCTGTTGTTTTTCATGTGTGCTCAAACATGTTTTTCATGTGGCTCATGTCAGGGGTAGGATTTAGGTTGCGGTGCTCGCACTGTGTGTGCCATGGGGGCACCTCTCAGGGACAACTGCAGCTTTGGAAACCACCTCACTTGGCTCCCCCCATGCCCCAAATCCGCCTGGACCTGCTGGCTCGGGGGCAGGGCCAGGCTTCTCGGATGCGGTAGCTTTTTTCCATGCTGCTGGAGGAAGCCACCTGCAACGTGGCATTCCCAGAGGTGCCATCCTGAGTGACGCCATCCTGAGTCGCACCAGCCTGTCTGCTCCCTCCTGAGCCCGCCACTGCATGCACTGACCCTCGTCAGGGCTGTGGGGATGCCGAGAGCAGAGGAGCATCTTCAAAGGCTGCCCGTGTCCCTTGTGATCCTTGTTCTTTGTGCGTCCCTGAGGTCAGCCCAGTACACTCGCATCTGTGTTTTCCTCTGGCCTGGTTTCCCGTCCGCCTCTCCCAGCCCGGCGCGGAGCAGAGGGAGCGGGTGACTCACACCAGCCGCTCAGAGCTTGCTTTGTTTAGCTTGAGCATTCTCTAGATCCTCCACTTAGGGAAAGGGCTGCGCCGATCCCTTCCGTGCTGCCTGGGCTGGGGGAAGCCCATCCTGAAGACACCCTTGCTCAGGACGAGCAGTCTCCGGGCTCTCCCTGCATTTCCCCTATCGCTCCCTCTTTGGGGGCCTTTTAACTGCCTGCACTTCGCTGCTGCTGCGCCTCATCTCCCCGGTGCGTGCTGTCCCTGGCATGATGTAAATGCCTCTGATTGATAGGGAGTGGATCCCTGGGGCCCCTGGCCGATCCTGCAGCTCCTGGCTCCGCTGCGGTCTCTTTGTTTAGTTATAAACAATGACCTAAAGCGAGAGCTTCAGCCGATCCTTCCCCGCTGCTGGGCCCGGGCCAGGGCCGTGTCCTGACACGACGGGTTGCACGGCATGTGTGCGGGCGTCTCTGCGTGTACGTGCACACGGGCAGGCGTCCCGTTTGGGGAGTATGGCAGCATCCCCGCAGCCTTTAACCCCATGGCTTCCTCTGTATGTGGGAATTGGTGGGATTCCCTGGCCGGGGCCAGGAAGCTTCGTGCTGAAGCCTTGAGTCAGGTTTGGGAGGACTGAGAGGACACGGATGTGGTGCAGGAAGCAAGTGAGACCCGTTCCTGTATGTGACGGGATTCACTGGGATGGGTCCTCAGCCAGCGGCAGAAATGAGAGGCAGGAAGAGATGCTCTTTTCCGAGGTCACCTGAGGGACAGGCGGATGGACACATCCATCCGTCCCTGTCTCATCCCGTAATCCCTGCTCGCTTTGAAAGGGGTGTTTGGGAACCTTTATGCTCATGTTGGCACAGACGCAGATGGCTGTCACAGGGAAGAATTCACTCTGTGGTTAAAATTTAGCCGGAAACTCCCTGCACAACTGCGGCATTTGCTTCGTCTTCTCTGCTTCCCTTTTCCGTTCAGAGAAAAAGGAAACGGTACTGCCCAGCCCTGCTGCCGTGCCGTTTCATGCCAGCCTTCACGTGCCAGGCTTTGTACCAGGGCTGCGTGCTGCTCATCCGAGATTCTGACCTGTCACCTACACCCTGCGCACGTCTGGCTGTGCCCAGATGTGCCCGGACAGGAGTCCTGTTAGCCCTGAGACCAAGATGCCTCTTAATTCACACACCTGTTCCCGCCATCTCAAAGGAGATGATGAAGGGGGAGAAGCCAAGAGGGTGCCCAAAATCAGAACCTGGGCTTTGGGTGGGGGTGGTGGCCAGGAGAAGGCAGCCATACTGTCCCATACCAGCAGGTGTCCCCACGGCCGAGCCATTGCCAGCGCAGCCGGACACTGCCCCAAAATGAGACAGAGCTTGAACCCCCTGCGGCCTCCATGGCCGCGTTCCTGCTTTCCATCCTCCACCAGCAAATAACCTCAGCTGCGTCCTTCTCTCCTTGCCAGGTCTGTGTGCGCTCTCCATCAACCACGCCAACTCCTACTTGGCTTATCCCGGCAGCGTGACCAGCGGGGAGATCGTGCTTTACGACGGAAATACTTTGGTAAGCGCAAAGCTCGCCCGTTTGGATACTGGCGGGGACTGCAAACAAACAGAACCTCAGCAGAGCCAACAAGGCCTTTGGGAAGGATGAATAAATACACTCCACCAAGCTGGGCTGCAAGGGAATTGCCCGGGGCAGGCACGTTCCCCATCCCCCTTCCTTGGACGCTGTGCAAAGCAGAGAGGCTCTTTGGGATCAGGACATCCATCTCCCAGCACAGGATATTAAGGGAAAAGTGACCCCGTGGCCCAACGACTGCTGCCAGGATGACATGGGTTCCTATAGGGTGTTCCTATAGGGCTTCAGCAGTGTATCCCATGGGATTGAGGCGACCAGGGTGGCTCAGGGAGGGTTGGAGCTTCTCCAGGCACAGCGCAGGTCCTGGAGCAGCTGCTTTGCCACCCCGTAGGCTGGAAGGGATGCCGGACCCCAAGTCATGGAGAGGGTGAAGTATCCAAAGCCTCCTTCAGGAAATCTGTCCCTGGCTGGAAGCAGGGTCATGATTATCTGCTGTTTATGCCAGGGCTTTGGATTACATAAAGCTGTCGCTCCGTACGTGCAGCGGGAGCTAAGGCTCTGCAGCAGGGGAGGAGCAGAGCACAAGGGGAAAACACGCTGCTGCTGTGAGGTACTAGCAAGGGCCCGGGCTCCCCGCAGGCACCAGGGAGGTGTCGCTGCCGCAGGGTTTGCTGCACCGCTGAGTGAATCACAGGGAGGCCAGCTCTGTCTCTGCACAAAGAGATGACAGGCTTAGGGATGGCAGTCGTGATCCTGCAGCCTGGAGAGGTGGGGAGCTGAGGAACTCTGCCCCTGAAATGAGCCTTCTGTAATCGGAGTGGCCGTAGGGGTGTGGAGTGAGCTCAAGGTAGGGCAGAGATAAGAAATGCTGAGGATGCTGGAGGAATACCGTAAGCGTGATACGATCCCTTGAATCCGTATGGGCAGGCCTGGATAGGGTGCGAGGCAGGGAACGCCCTGCCCTTACGCAGTTCATGGAGCAACGTGTCTCTTTGCACTCACGTTACCTTCTACCCTACAGAAAACAGCCTGCACCATTCCTGCCCATGACGGGCCTCTGGCTGCTCTCGCCTTCAACTCCACCGGCTCCAAGCTGGCAAGCGCATCCGAAAAAGTGAGTGAGTGAGCGTGGCTGCGAGCACCCTCCCTGCTGCCTGTGCTCTCTGCCCGAGGCTGGCAGGTCCCAGCTGCCTCGAGCATGGAGAGCAGAACCTCTGAGCTGCCCGTTCCTAAACACAGCCGACAGACGAGGGGCACTAAAAGGACTCTGACTTGCATGAGCCCGGTGTCCTGGGTTCAGACTGACCCCAGCTGGCAAACAGGAGGGCCCTTTGCACGAGTTTCCTGGGTGTGTCGGAGAAAGGGCTCATGCTTTTTGCCCTGCTCCTGCGTGATCTTTCCGTGTGCATTTTTTGTAGGGCACAGTCATTCGTGTATTTTCCATTCCTGGTGGGCAAAAGCTCTATGAATTCCGGCGAGGGATGAAAAGGTCAGTTCATTCTTCTGTTGGTGACAAGTACACAGAGGGCTCCCGGAGCAGAAATGTAAACACAGGGACGGGGCAACGTCAGATCCTGGTGGCTTTGGCATCTTTTGCAGAAAGAAAACAAGAGCGAGCGTATCAGATAGAAATGTCATTGTGCCAGCCAGCCACGCTGCGCCCAGCTGCCTCCGGCAAGCGTAGTCATTCAGTTCTGTGTGTCACAGAACAGGGCGATTGCAGAGAACAGAGGTAGATTCTGTCCGTTTACTCTGTCCTTTCTTGTTTCTCACTTGAAATAATGAAGTCCCCAAAGTTATCACCCCAAATCTCGCCCTCTCAAGGAGGCGTTTTGAAGCTACCGAGTTGTTTGCGCAGAGCCCAAGTCTCGAGGGCAGTGATGGGCTGTTGCCCTTCTGCTGGTTCCCGTAAATGTCTTCAGTCGATCTTTTCCTGCCTTATCCCTCTTCCCCATCCCTGACCTGCCTGTGATTTTACACACACTTCAAGGGCAAAAACTGCCATGACGGAGACACCCCAGCCCTGCTGAGCCTGCGCCGGAGGAGATGCTGCATGTATCCGCCTGCCCACCGCTTTGGACATCCTCCCTGGCCTTTGCAGGAGCTTTAGGTGCTGTAGCGAGGCCAGCACAGATGTCACTCACAGACAGCTCTGTGAGCAAGGACATTTCCACCTCTCTGGTTGTTTGTCACTACCTTGGGGCTACCCCCAGCCCTGCTGAGTGAAGGGATTAGGGAAATGGTAGTCAGTCAGCAGCCAGGCAGGGTGCTCCTCCCCATGTATGGGTCTCCTTCCTCCCCGACCTCTGAGCAAAACTGAGCAGTTCCCCTTGAACAGTGTGCCAGGAAGCAACCAGTCCTGTCTTTGCTTGGCCCTAGGTATGTGAACATCAGCTCCTTGGTGTTCAGCATGGATTCCCAGTTCCTCTGTGCTTCCAGCAACACGGAGACTGTGCACATCTTTAAACTGGAGCATCTCACTGACAGGTGAGGGGCTTAGCCCTGGGTACCCTGCCTGCCCCAGGGCTGTCTCTGCTTCAGGCATCTGCCTTTGCGCAACTGGCCCCCATTTCCTCACCTCGTACTCCCTGTGAGCAATACCAGCTGCAAACCGCCTCTTTGGCATTGTGTCCCGTGGGATTCACTCCTTGGGAAAAGCTACACACTGCATCCCTGCTGCCAGCCTGTCCAGGCCTGCTTTGGGTTTATTAGCTGCCAGTGTTCGCTGCCTCCTTCCCGTGTGCCAAGCTGGGCTGGTGCACGGTGTGTGCTGGTGCTCCAAAGAAAGCCTCTGCGTCTCTGGGATCAGGATCATTTTGGCTGTTCCTGATCTGTTTTGTCACGGCTGATTGCAGTAGCCCCACTGATGCTGCTTTGTGACCCCCTCAGCCGGCCAGAAGAGCCTCCAACCTGGAGCGGTTACATGGGAAAGATGTTCCAGGCTGCTACCAACTACCTCCCTGCTCAGGTATCGGGCATGATGAACCAGGATCGCGCCTTTGCCACTGTCCGCCTGAACATCTCCGGACAAAGGAACATCTGCGCCCTCTCCACGTACGTATTGACGTCTGCGGCCCCTCTGCCACGCCGGCCTGCGGGCAGACACAGCTATCTCTGCACAACACCACCGCCGCGGTCCTTATCTCGCACCCGCGCCTGCAGAGCAGGCAGCGCGGCTACGTGCTGTGTCCGTGGGCAGATGTGTTTGGACTCGTGGTGTTTTTCTCATTAGGATTCAGAAGCTGCCTCGGCTGTTGGTGACTACGTCAGACGGACATCTCTACATCTATAACCTGGACCCGCAAGACGGAGGGGAGTGTGTCTTAATTAAGAAACACAGGTAACTGTACCTCCAGGCACATCTGATATGGAGGGTGATCTTGTAAAAAAATATGGGAAATTGCACTTGAAAGCAAAAAATGGAGCTGTAGGAGCAAGAACCTTAGAACTGACTGTGGTTTTACCTGCCTCATCCAGCAGATGTGGGTGGGATCCATGTCAGCAGGCAGGGACGGGGGGTTTCTTGCAGGAGAATCCAGAGGCAGCTCTCTAGGAAGTTGTGGGACATCACAGCTTGGATGGCAGAGGTGGGCAGGCTGTGCCTTAGGGGATGCCTCTTGCAGCAGAGCGTTGACCATCACGGTGGCGGAAGAGCAGAGCAGGCATTGACATCTCGTGGGTGCTGGAGAGCTGATTTTGGGGGTAGGGTGGTGTGGAGCGACGCTGGGAGCTTCCCCAGACAGAATCCTGCACAGATGCACCCCCGTGGTGCCAAAGCAGTCTTCCGTGCTGCCGTTCAGCTTGTATGCAAACTTGATTAAGCACATAATTCCGCTCCCCCCCCCCCCTCCCACCCGACACGCATCTGGCCTGCTTGGCTCCAGATGTGAAGTCTTTGGGGCGGGGTGCGACGTAACATGTGCTCGAAGCTGGGAGGTGGCCGACAGCCAGGAAAATGCCAACAGCTTTTTGAAAAGCCACAAAACAACAGCCCTTCAAAGCTGCGCTGTCCACTGCGCTCCGGCCACCCCCGCTGCCCTCAGACACCGCTGACGCCCGCCTGCTCCCGGCCCGGCCCCTCTTAGCATCAGAGGACCGAAAAGAGCCCTTGGGTCATGAGTGACATTACATCATACTATATCTCTGCTCAAACTCCGTCCTGAACTAGCCAGCGCTGCTTTTCCCATCTAGTCTGCTCCCCTCTGGAGCCCCCTCTGCGATTGGAAGCACTGTTTGCCTTTGTAACCTAAAGCTTTTGTGGTCAATCTCTTCCCTTCTATTCTCGTGCCAGCATTGTGCTCCGGCCGAAGTAGTGCTTTCCCTATCTTCTGCTTCCCCGTGCTGTACTCGTAGGGCACAGTGCTCTCCTGCCGCGCTGCTCGGGCTGCAGGCAGTGCCTGTGCGCGGTGATGTCCTTCAGAGACCGTGGGTGCACGTGCCTGTCTTAGCTGGCGCTGGGGGAGGGATGGTTGGGATCAGAACTAACTCTTCTTCCCTCTCTTGCTCCCTTTAGTCTGCTCGGCTCAGGAAAGATGGAGGAGAACAAAGAAAATGACCTTCGGCCTCCATTACCTCAATCTTACGCAGCGACTGTAGCCAGACAAAGTACAGTGCCTTCAACTTCGACCATGCCAGGTAAGGTCTGCCCTTCCTCGGGCACCTGGGGCAAAGTGGGAAGTCTCCCAACTCCTGAGGGTTCAGCCAGAAACACCACTTGTGCGATGCAGACAGCAGGACTCTGGAGCTCCCCCGGTTCATCCCCTGCCCCAGAACCAGGCCAGGCGTTTTCTTCTTGGCCCCCCGGGACCCCCTGCCAGCGCTTCTCCCGGCGCAGAGCTGCACCGCAGGCGGGCCCGCCGCCAGGGCAGTAACCACATCTGAGCTTTGCAGCCTGTCGGAGAGCGGCGGCTGCCAGGCAGGTTTCCAGGAGTTCAAACCGTGGGTGTGAAGTCAGATCTCACTGTTTCTGTGGCACGATCACTACAGCTTCTCCCCAGCATGTTACACCTCACCCTAACGAAGCTGGCACTAAATTCTTGCCGGAGAAGACAATCTCATTATATTGCCGAGTCTAAAGGTTCACATACAGATGTGGATCTCACTCTGGAATTGGTGCTTACATTCATGGTGGGAGGAGGAGCGCTTCTGCCACAGGAGCTAGCCGTATAGTCCATTCCCTAATCCACCGTGTCGATGGAGATGCCTTTCTGTTCTGCAGCCCCCCAGTGCTCTGCCCAAAAGCCAGAGAAAGCAGCTCTGTGCTAAAAAGGCGACAAAAGAGCGTCTCCGCCGTTTGTCTCCAGCCTGCTTCCATCCATTCATCCATAACGTCTTGTATTTTCCCTTGGACAGGTTATTCGGAGGACGGTGGTGCCCTGCGAGGAGAGGTTATCCCAGAGCATGAGTTTGCAACTGGACCAGTGTGTCTTGATGACGAGAATGAGTTTCCTCCTGTGAGCATTCGGGATCCCTAAAACTGCAATTCAGCCCTCATGCTAAGAAGAAAGTTTAACCTCTTACAGAAGAGATACTGTTTCCCCCACCTTGTCCCCGCTCACTGTGAAGCCTAAAATAACCATTTAAGCTATAGGGACAGTGCCAGGAAGAGTACAGCCCCGCTAAATGGCAGCTAGGGATGGGGCAGAGGTGCTCAAACCTAATTAGAGGTGGATCGGAACAAACCAGTTGAATAAGTGCAGGTGCAGACTGGCGTGCCGCGCCAGGTCTGAGCTCTGTGCCTTGCGCAGATCTCTAGCGTTACCAGGTTTAATTTGAACAAGACCATCATTTAGAAATAAAAACTTCATACTCCCTGTTGCATTTACAGTTGTATTCGTTTATGGAATGCAACTGGGACGTACCTCAGCCTCACCAGTCTCTTCACTCCCAAGCTGACTGAAAAGGAAACTCCTTTTCCAAGTGCAAAGGCGAAGGGTGTAACAGAGTTTTGAACTGGTTTATGATTGTATGTGGCACTTTCTCAGTTACTGCTGGAAGAAGATACTGGTTTTTGAAATCTAACCTAAGCCTGGCAGTGTCCTTGCGGCTCCTTTTCCCAGTGTGCATTTATCGTGTCACGTGTCTAACCCCTACGTGGGCAGATGTCGGTACCCTGCTGTGATGGGGTTGTAATCAGCGGTGTCCCCGTAACAGTAATGCATTAATACAGCCGGATGTCGCAGTGGATTTCGCGTTGTAGACTTGGCAGGCTTTGGAATCCCTTAGTCTGTTTTTACATACCCGCTGTCGGAGTTTTGCCTGAAAATGAAGCAGTAAGGATGTTGTCGGGATCGCAGGAGTTGTTCCGTAGGCTGAGGCTGGGCTCTGAGTGTTGTTTAGATAGAAGGTGGCTGGCTCACGACTCCCTTTGAAACAGCACGACCTAAATCCCACCCGGATCACGTCAACCTTAGCCCAATTCTCTTCCGTTGCCTGTAGCACGACCTGCTGCAGACAGAGCGAGAGTTTTCTGGTTGTCTCGCTCCATTATCCAAGAAGGGTATTTAACATGTCCCTTCTCTGGCCAAAGGCGTGTGGCCACGGGGAAGGCGTGTGGCCACGGGGAAGCCGGTGGCCTGGGCACCTGGAAGGAGCAGCAGGGCCAGAGAGAAATCCTCTGCTTCCTTCTGGTGAACCTGCTCTTGACCATGTGGTCTGAGGACAAGCAAATGCCAGGAGGCAGGAATCACGCTGCTCCTGAATGAGCTTTCCTGCTGGGCCTACGCCGTGTAAAAGCAGCCCCAAACCCTGGCTGTAACGAGCAGGCGCTTTAATTAAATGAACTTTGATCTGTCAGAATCCTGTGCTGTCATTAACCTGACGGAGCAACGTGCGTGCGTAATGTTAGGGAGGAGGGGGCGTGGGAGGGAAGGCGCTTTCCAGAAATACCCCCCGACGAGACGGTTTAGCAGTCGGAGCGCCCAGGTCGAGGCTCTGCAGCTAGGACTTGAGTCGTGCCCCCGCGCTCGCCGCGTTTCTCAGTTACGTGCTTTGGGGGTCTGCGGGGTAGCGCGGCGCTGCCCCCCGCCGCATCGGCGCGCACGGAGGCTCTCGGTCGGGGCGTTTTGATGCTCTGGATTTCACTGAACTTGGCTGTTTTCGCAGCGCTGAGACGTTGGGTCTCTGTGACGCGCTCGAAGGGGGTTTCAGGCATCGGTCGCTGGTGTGCGGAGAAGGAGGGAGAGAAAACCCGACCTTATCCAACAAAAATGTTTTGACAGCGTTCCGCTCGGCGGAAACATGGGAAGGGTTTTGTTTGTTTTCCAGCGTGCAACAAAAAAGACATTTAAAAACCTCAAAACTTGTGACAAGATGGACTGTTCACCCGCGGCCCACGCCACCAGTGTGGCTTTGAACTCAGACGTACTTCTGGAGAAACAGCAGCGCTCGCACCAGCAGCTCCTCTCCCTTTCGGAACGTCTCGCCTTCCCCTGACCCCTTCAGCAGTGAAGAGCGAGGAAAAGCAGCCCCAGGCCAACACAAAACCTCTTGCTGATGGTCAACACTGCCTCTTCGTTAACCGGAAGGAGGGACGGATGAGAGGAGAGATGAGAAGCCCAAGGAGGGCTCATAAAAAGTGGCCTCGGCGAGGGCGAATGTGGACGTTGGTACCGATGGTGCCGGGAGTGCGCAGCGATCCTGCGGCAAGAGGTTACCGAGTTCTCTTGCGTCGGTGGGGCGGATGAAGCGCTCTCAGGTCCTTTTACACGGAAAGGCCTCGTGCGTTCCGGGGCTGGACAGCAGGCTAAAGCCTGGGGTGAGGAGCGGGTGCTGGGTCGCCCTTGCTCCGCGCGGTCAGAAGGCGGGGTGGGCAGAGCAAACCCAGCTCTGGCTCCAGACGGTTGCGGCGATGTTTTCTGTTACCTGCCTACACAGCTGCCGCTTTCCTGTGGGTTTGTCAGCGTCGGTGAGGTTTCCCACGGTGTCGGGAGCTGTTGGTTCGTGTGTCGGGCAGCTCCACTTTGGGGAGACGCCGTAGTGGCTCTCCCCACCGGGGCACCGTCGGAAGAGTTTTGGGGTAGTGCTGTGAGGTTTGAGAAAAGGAATCCTGCAGGATTCAGCGAGCGAGATGGCCGCTGTGGATCCGAGGGATGCACACCAGGGGATCTCTCTTAAAACTTGTGGGATTCAGAAGGTGATTTCTTCCAGCAGATTGCTCGATGCTTCTCCGGGGATACACGATCCATCCTGCATTTGGCTGCACGTCAAAGCGTGTCGGCTTCGGGGCCGGAGCTGACGCGAAGGCTTTGTCGGGAGGGCCACGTCCTTGGGTCAGGAAGATGGTGTACAGCGGTCAGCTCGTCCACGGCAGCTTCCCCTCGCTGATACAGTCTTAAAAAACACCCCCCATCGAGTTTTGGCTACCTCCAAAACTGGGCAGCCTGCCTGTGCTGCCAGGGGATGCTGCCCCTGCGTGCCTGTGGCTCCTGCCTGCAGTGTTCCTTACGGGGTGCGCAGGGGGGAATAAAAACTTCCCCCGGCAGTGAACGACAGCCGTCGGCAGCTCCTCGCTGCGGCTCCCGCTCCCGCCTGCTCCCTGGAAGGACGGGCAGGACCACGAGCTCCAGCAGCCTGTGCACCACGGCTGCCCTCGCCACCACGACGTGTCCCCCCCGGGAGCGCTGCTGTCTGCACGGGGGTGAAATCTGCCCCAGCGTGGGGTCCGCACCCCCCCCCCGGTGCTCCAAACCACGGATCTTCGTACAAGCAGCCAGGCTGCAGGTGCATCTTCGGCCCACGGGACCGGTGTTTGCCCAAGCTCCTCCTGGCTGTTCCCTGGCTGGGTTTTCTCTCGTTCCGTCGGGTGTGCAACACCAATGATTTTAGGTGATTATTCTTTCTAGCAGCTGGCTGTTAGCAGGCGAACGGCTGTGGATTTTGCGGTGGAGCTCTACTAATAATCGTGTTTGTTGGGGGATGAGCAAGTTTGGCAGAACCTGCCTGGCCTCTTCTGCCCCGCTGGCTCAGGCAGGCATTTTGGGCAGCTGGGGCTTGCAGGATTAAGCCCACTTTACCAAAACGTTATCTGAGGTCTCCTGGGAAACGTGCAATCCAATGCCAATGCCTCGTGTCTCAGAACCGGGCGAGTGACGGTCCGAAGCGCATAGAGAGACAGATGCCGGGGGGAGGAGGTGGCACAGACCCTCCTGCAGCTGGGAGACACAGGTCACGTCTGGCTGGAGCCGCTACAGGGGAGATCTGTGCCCTGCTCGGGGTTGGTGCCCGCAGAGGCACAGCCCCCCGCCCTGCCCAAGCCTCAGCAGTAGGTGCACATCCTACCGCAGGGTCTCTGGTCTCGTCCCGTGCCACAAGTAGCTGATGTGAAGCCGTTCAGGATCCTTGCTGCTGCCTGCTTCTTCCACACGCCTGCTTCACTCCGTCCCTCAAAGGGTTTGCTCATCCTTAGGCTAGGCTTTCCCGCTCTTAATCCAGTCTAACATGCAGATGCTTAACTCTGGGCTCCGTCCGGAGACGCGGCGATGCCCGGCACGCACCTTTCCCCTCCGGCCGTGCCAGGAGCTGAGCTTTATGGGAGGACTTGGCCAGGCAAACGAACCTCACCCCCAGTACCCCAAGTCCTGCAAAGCGTGGCCGTCCTCAGCCCGATGCCAGGAGAGGCAAGACACACCTAACACCCGGCCAGATGGCTCCCGTTCCCAGGGCTGTAGATCTGGGGAGGGGGGAGATTGAATAAATAAACCACTCACAAATCTGCGTTTGAATGGAAAGTAAAACGCTGCGGGACATCCCCCCCCTTCTCCTCCCATGTGCGTAAAACCAACTTGACACACACCCTGTTGCTGGGAAAAGTAAGGCCCTTCTGTTTTGATTTTGGTAGATAATCTTGTGCCGCGGAGGTCAGCCGGGCGAAGCGAAGAGGTCGTGACGAGAAGCAAACATCCGCGCTCAGGACAGCTGCTGGGAAGTGCTTTGGAAAAGCCAGGAATTTCGAAGAACACATTTGTGAGTCCCCAAGATGAGGAGAAAAAGAAAAAAATCCGAGGTGGGCCACTGCTTTTTCCTACGGTTTGTTGAAGCCAACACCCGGCCCCGTTAGCCCCTTGTTTTAACTGTGTCTGGGTGGGGTGCCAACGTACTGTACGCGCATCGCTGTGTTTAGCGGACTCTGTGTTAGAACCACAATGTAAATGCTAATTTAATCGGATTTGTATGTAACCAGAATTTTATATACCCGTTTGTCCCTTTTCTAATTTATGCTGGTTTATGTGTATAAATGTACTTAGAGGAAGATATATTAAACTTATGTCTTTGTACAGTATATACATACTATTTTACCCAGGCAAAGTATTTTTGCAGTGATATTAGAGGTGCCGTTTGCTCTGTTTAAAGACAATAAAGTCACGGTCTGGCCCTGGCAGCCCGCTGCCGTGCTTCTGCTGTTCTTTGTGGGGCCCTAAAGATGTCAGTCTTGATTAAGTTTTACGAGTGGGTGAGTGGGTTCGAGGGGGCTGGTGGGGGGCGGGGGGGCGGCTGCTTCTACGCGGACCAAGCTCACACCGGTTCCCTCACGGCTCGTCCGACGACAGCTCCGAGTGCGGAAATCCGAGTCCAGAATTGCTGCAGACACCCCCGCTCAGCTGCTGCGAAATCCCAGGGGTTTCTTAAGTTTCAGTTGCGCCTTCGATTTCGCCTTTGCAGCTCCCCAGGCATCTGCCCAGAAATGGCCCTGCAAGAGCTGTTTGGTCCCATCTGCGCCCCTGGCATCCGGTTGGGATCGGCAGGAGCAGCTCCTCCGCCTGGAGCCCTGCTCTGCTGGGGTGCCTCGGGGCCGGGAGCCCGACCTCCCGAAAAACGCCGTTATACCGTCGGTCTTTCCATGTGGAGCTGACGGGGAGCAGCTACCCCGGTGCCACGCTGCACACCTCTTCCCGCACCTTCCCAAACCCAGCCTTTTCCATGCACCGGGAGGTGGGTCCCAGCCTCGGGGTGATCCCTGCTCTCCGCTGCGGCTGGGCGAAGCAGCGGCTGGACAAGCCGAGCGTCCGGCCCGCGGCTGGGCAGCAGCCACACAGCCCAGGACCCTCCTTGCACGGCCCGCAGGGTCAGCGTAACCCCGTTAACAAACCTCGCGTGGCGCTGGAGGGGCAGGTGCTCCGCTTCCCACAGCATTCCCCTTGTGCCGCCTGGGAATCTTCTCTCTGCAGCCACAGCCTGCCAGGCTCTCGGCACCAGAAGGGACGTTTGCTCAGAGGCTGTGGGCCCCGTCGTGCCCTGCCTTCTGCTCCCACCAGCCGCTCCTGGAAGGTCCGTTTTAGAGGAAAGCCAAGTGAATTTCCCAGAGGAATTCTCTCCCACAGCCAGCTCTCACAGAACATGGTTTTAATCCAAGATCTGGCTCTTCCTCAGCTAAAGAGCCCTACAAAAGCCTGTCTCCTTCCACACGCCCTGAGCCCACAGGTAACCCTGCTCCTCCGCAGCAAAGGGGACCCCCCGCGTGCTCACACAGACCCACAACTCACCCCCCCGCTCCATAGCACGGCGCCAAGGGGACCGCAGCCTCCATCCTTCTCCTCCGCAGCCAACCTCCAGCCGGGAGCCAGCACGCACGACAGTCCCAGGCTCGGGAAGGGAGCAGCCTGAGCAATTATTTGCTCAAAGACAAAGCCACGTTCCTCTTCTCTCCGCGCGACGGTCCAGCTCGGCCGTGCGAGCACCGGGCGCTTGGCATCGGCAGGCCACGTGCTGCGCGTTGCAGCAGGGAGTTGCCGCCGGGTCTTTGGAGTAATCTGCCACAGAGACGTTGTCCGTTGCGATGTCCTCCAGGGCTTGGGCGTAAGCCCTGCTGATGGCAGGCAGCACTGCCTGATACTCTCGGGATGCCACATCCAAAGGCTCCTGCTCCTGGATATCGCGATCCAGATTGAAAATGAGGGGTGGCTGGTGATGCTCAGCTGGCCCTATGCTCCCGTCGCAAGCCACTGCCCCTCCTAGGGAGGAAAGGAGAGAAAAACACTGGAGGCCCAGGGATCAGCTCTGCATTCGCCACCCAGCTGCCCTGGCCCACTCCCAGCACATCCCAGCTCTGGAGGCCTGGGTCCTGCTGCAGGTCCGAGAGTGCTTCCGAGGCCAACAGCCCCGCAAAGCCCATCGCATGGACGCGGGGTCTCATCCTTGCGAGGTTTGCTCTTCCTTGAATTAACCTGAGTTGGTTTTCACCCGTACCTGCAGGGAACCAAGAATTCCAGAAGTTTTTTCCCAGACTCGATGGTCTGTAAAAGGGACACGGTACCTGTGGTGTAAAACGCCTTGTACTGAGCCAGCCGAAGCGCCTCTATCTCGCCGACCTTCCCGGCTGCCCCACTGTTGGGGTGAAGCAGAACCTGAGGGAGAACAGAAAAGTGCCCGTCAGCCTGTTGCAGGGAAAATCTGCCCTGGGAGACCCGTTCCCAGGCCACATCCCACCCGTCCGCGCACTTAGAGACACGTTTAACCCCTGGACTCTGAGCAACCAGCCAAGTTTTGCTTGCTGCAGGGTGGGATGACGGCAACAGGGCACCGGGAAACACCAGCATCTCTTGTGCCTTCCTGGCCCTGGGAATTTACCTCCCCATCCCTGGGAGTGTCCAAGGCCAGGCTGGATGAGGCTTGGAGCAACCTGGGCTAGTGGAAGGTGTCCCTGCCCATGGCAGGGGGTGGCACTGGGGGGGTTTTAGGGTCCCTGCCAACCCAAACCAGTGTGGGATTCCATGATAATTCTGCTGGAAGAAAGGGATTGGGAAGGTGTGGGGGCTTTCAGCAGAGCAGGGCAGAATATTTCAGAGACGGGAGGGTCTCAGGCGCTCTATGTCCCCCACCACTGCCCGATGCCAGCGAGACACCCATCTCCCCGGTGCCCACAGCTCAGGGACATCCAAGGGCTCCAGCAGCTCAGCCCCAGGCTGAGGGTGAGCTCACGCACGGGGAGGTGAGGTGCTGGAACACCGCTCCCCGTCCCTCTCCGTCGCTGACTCACCCCGCTGCGCAAGAGCTCCCTTCCCTAACGACAGCGGTCCCGGCACCGGGAATGGGGGTGAGAAGGAAGGGAAGGAGGGGAAGGGTGGGTTGAATCTCTCCCTTTTGGTATTTAGGACGCTTTATCCGCACAGGACACTGCTTTGGCACACGGGAGCGAGAAGACAAGTGAGCTGGACGTTGAGGCGGCCGGTCAGATCGTATCTCTGTGGAGCCAACGGCTCATGAGTCACTCAAGGTTTCCTCCCTGGGAATTGAATTTAAAAGTGATTCAAGAAATTTCCACTGTGCTAAAAATTAGAAACATCTGCCGAAGCTGTAGGCAGCTGCGGCGCCAAGTTTAGTAACAGCGCTCGCGGCTGATCAGCGCGGCGATGCCTTAGCAGGTGCCCGGCACGCAGCACCGAGCGGCACCCTGCTCGGTGCCCGGAGATGTCGCTCCCAGGCTGCCGGGTCCGGATGCAGCCGCTGTCTCAGGTGGGATGGTTGATAACTCATCCAAGAAATGCCAGGATTTGGGGTGAGGGGTGATTTCCAAATGCTCTGGGTTTCCTTTATTGCCCTCCATTGCAAGGCAAGAAAAAAGAAAATTGACGGTCTGGAATTCGGTTTAAAAATCACGTTTTAGGGAAAAAAGTTAGGGTGTAGAGTGGAAGAGGTGGTGCAGTGTAAGCATGCTACAAGGAGGAAATGCCTGCTACAGAGTCCCCTCATGCTGACCCCCCTCGGTCAGAATAAACAGCTCTGGAGCAGAAATCAGCCGATACTCGAGGGCCCTCGAAGCCAAGGAACTGACCCAATCCACCCGCTTCCAGCCCTAAAGCTTTGCCTACACCTCGTCGCCAGTCGGCGTCACCTTTAGCAGTTGGGATGCTGCCATCTCGGTGTAAAGGCACTCAAACCTCCCTCGCTACCAGCAAGCACCTTCCTAAGCCTGTCCCAGAAAACCCCACGCTAAAAAAATCTATTTTAATTTACGGCATAATTAAGGAGCTTGTTTCAACTGAGCTCTTTCACGAAACATTCCCAGCTCTGCAACCCTTCCGCTGATCCGTGACTTTGCTATTTTAATTAAAAAAACATATAGAAAAAGGGAATAAAAGCCTTTTCTCCCCAGAAAACTACCGTCTGAACTCGGAGCTCAAGCTGTTAGCGCAAGCGAGCGAGCGCACGGGGAGCGCGCCCCTTCGCCACTAAGCCAATGGAAATTGCTTATTTGCCTGGCACTTGCACCCTTGATACGTGTCGTAGGATGTGTTTATTTTTACTGTAAATAGCCTTCACTCAAAGCAGGACCTTGGCATCACCCCGGCACATGATGTGCCGGTGCCAAGCGCGCGGGCTGGGACGCCGGGCAAGGTTACCCATGGGAGCTCGCACAGGGACCCCGGTTGGGAAAGCAGCTGTCGGCGTCGTGTGGAAAGAGGGTGGCGAGACGAGCAAAGGAACTGCTTTCAGGAGGGTTTGTGTCAAGGAAAACCCTGCAACATCAAGGAGGGGGTCGCTATCGGCCGGTCGTGAGCGGGAGATGAAAGGCGGGGAGACGAGAGGGGAGGGAGTGGGGACAGGCGCTTGCTCCCGGCCACCCCCTGGGGCTGGAGCAGGGGGGTGCTGTGTGTCCCCCCACAAGGTCACCCTGTCCCATGGCAGTGTGGGCAGCTGGATCGCATGGCCTGGGAATGCCCATCCCGTTCACGCTGCTGGGATGGGCAGGAACAACCTGGCTGTGCTCCCCCCAAGGGTTAATTCACCCCTAAACGCAGCACAACACCCCCCAGAAGCACTGGGCCGGGGTGATGCTGGGGGAGGCCGAGGAGCTGGTGGGCGTCACAGCTCAGGACTTTATTCCCCGCTCTGAAACACGCAGGAATGGCTGGTGCGGGCTCGTGCTCCTCCACTGCACGCTGACGGTGCTCCCAGAAAACCATTCCCAGCAAACCATTGCTCCCAGAAATCCACCTGTCTCAGCAAAGCATCATTCCCAGCAAACCACTGCTCCCAGAAAACCATTCCCAGCAAACCATCGCTCCCAGCAAACCATCTGTCCTAGCAAACTCGCCCCCAGCAAACTATTCCCAGGAAACCATTGCTCCCAGCAAACCATAGCTCCCAGCAAACCATTCCCAGCAAACCGTCGCTCCCAGCAACCTGCCGGTCCCCCTCGTCCCAGCACCACGCGTGCAGAAGAGGGTTAATCCCGAGGAGCGCTCTGGCCGCATCCCATCCGCTTCCCGCTTTATCTCACGGTTCAGCAGAGGGTTCCATAAATATGAAGCAAATACCAAACCCCTGATGGACGCAGAAAGCAAATCCAAGATCCCCGCTGGGAGCTGGCTCGCGGTGCTCGCCGGAGGGTGGGCTTTAAAAGCAAACTCAGCCTTTATCTGTGCCACTGCTGTTACAGCCGCTTTTTTTCTTTTCCTTTTTCTTTTGGTTCTGTAAAAATCTTGTGCAACTCCGAGACAGACGCATGGCCGTACCGCTTGTTCTGCTCACTGCGTTTTTGGGGCGTAAGAGAGCTGTCAGCAGCTCCTTTTGTACGGGCAGAGCTGCAGGCTACGGGGCAGGCTGCCCTGCTCCAACACCAGGAACGGGCACGTTCCCCGGCCGCGCAGCTGGGAGAAGGGGGATCATCGTGTCTCGGTCTGGCAAGACAAAGCGGACACAACCAGGTCTGAGCCCCTGGGGTCTTCTGTTTTCCACCCTGGTGTACCTTTGGCAGCTGGAATGGAGACAGGCTGTGCCGGGCACCGCGGGGCAGGCAAACCCAAGCATCCCATGGGATGGTGTCCCCTGGGACGGTGTCCCCCGGGATGGTGTGCCCCAGGACGGTGTCCCCCAGGACGGTGTGCCCCGGGACGATGTCCCCCGGGATGGTGTGCCCTGGGATGGTGTGCCCCGGGATGGTGTGCCCCAGGACGGTGTCCCTCGGGACGGTGTGCCCTGGGATGATGTCCCCCAGGATGGTGTGCCCCGGGATGGTGTGCCTCGGGATGGTGTGCCCCAGGACGGTGTACCCCGGGACGGTGTGCCCCGGGACGGTGAGCCCCGGGACGGCGTGCCCCAGTTCAGCGGGCACAGCCATGCCGGCGCACGCGGAGGCAGGCCATGCCGTGCATAGGCGTTTTCACCTGTAATCCCACATTTATGAACAAACCACGAAACAGCTCCACACTAATCCAAAAGCCCGGTTACCCCGGTACCCCGAGCTTAGCACAGCACCCAGCTGGCTCCGGCTGCCCTCCCCCTCCAAGCCGGGGGGAGGATGTTCCCACGTCCAGCTCTGAGTCTTTCTGTCCCCCACGTACCTGTTGTAGCTCAGAGGCCGTGGGACCTACTGCCAGGAGGGGGATGTCACCAGGGGGGGTGGCTCTGCCTTACCTTATGCCCCACATCCGACTGCCCAAAGAGAACCGGGGACACATCCAAGCCGTCGAAGCGTCTGTTGGGGGGAAGCGCCGCTCCAGCCAGAGCCACCAGCGTGGGGAAGATGTCCAGGGTGCTGGGAAAAGAGGTGGCTTTTGTCAGAGCAAGGAGTGAAGACCCCCAGAGTGTCCCCCCAACCCCACCTGCACCCTGCAGCCCTTCGCCATGGGGATGCTCAGTGCACTGAGGGCAGGGGACTGCCGTGGAAGGGAGGGTGGGCTGGCTGCTTCCCAGCACCCATCCCAACAGCTGAGCTCTGCAGGAAAGGTTAAAAGCAGCGACTGGGCCCCAGCAAGCCCTGGCCCCGCACACCTCCCACCCCGGCTGCTCGCCAGGCACGGCGGGTTCAGCCAGGATCTGCTGCTTCTGGCACCCCCAAATCCCGCATCCGCAGGGCAGGGGCTCGGCAGGGAGCAGGGCAGCCCCATCCCGGCCCTCCCCCGGGGAAGGCAGCAGGTCACCCTCTGGAGAAAGTGCTAGCACAGGGACTTTTTACGCCAATGACAGCAGATCCCGTCGCCCCAGGAAAATGTGGTCTGGCTTTTGCATGGCGCAGCACGAGCCGGCGCAGCCAGGATGGAAAATGAGAGCGGTGCTGTGTGTGCACTCCCACCAAAACGCCCGTCAGCATTTCCACCATAAGCCTCCTGGGTTTTTTCAGGGGCCTCAGCCACAAAAAAATGCTCCTGGCTCATCCTTGGTCGCTTCCCAGTGAGGAGAGATGCAGGAAAGGAGGGGGTGACCCGGCAGCCCCCCTGGCTCTGTGGGGATGTGGAGGGAGAGTCTCTACTTTCCCATCTGCTGCTCCAGGCAATTCCCTACCTGCTGGCACATCCCCACGGCACAAGGGGCTGTGGGTCGATCACGGTCATTGCTGGGGTGGGATGGTGACTGTCTCCATGTCCCCACATCCCTGCTGCCAGCCCCCCCCCCAGCCTGAGCACGGCCTTCCCACTCCACTGGCCACATTACCCAGTGGGTCCCGGGCTGGACTCCAATGGGACAGGGGGACAGCCAGCTCACAGCCCCCATGTCTGACCCTCGCCCCCCACATCCTGCCCCTGTGAGGCACAAGTGTCCCACGTCCCCCACCCAAGTGCACCCCTCCCTCTCGCCGACATGGTTGCGAGGTGACCCCTCACCTCTAAAAGGACCCACCCCACACTGGGGGTGTCCCACGACCCCAGGGAACAGAGGGATGTCGGAGTGGCCAAGTGACACACCACAGCACTGCCCTCCCCAGGGATGAGGCTGTGGCACCAGACCTGCTGAGCTGGCAGAGCCACCGGTGCTGGGCAGCCAACATCCAGCATCCCTCCGGCTCCCAAACCCCCACGCCAGCAGCTCGGGGGGTCAGTTGGGGCAAGGCAATTGCTGGGGGGAGGCGAAAGCACCAGGTCCCCCAACTTGGGGGCACCCAGTGTCCTGCCACCCCGTCCCTGCCACCGCCTTGCTCCTGCCCGGCACGATGGTGGCGGCACGAGCAGAGAGAGGAGAGAGCCCAGGGCGTAAGGGCCCCTGGTTCTCCCACTCCACGAGTTCTAATTCAGCTGCTAAGAGACGGAGAGAACAAATAAGAACAAACACTGCAGCGAGGCAGCCCCGGTACGGCGCTCGGGGAGACAGCTCCCGCAGCCAGGAGAGCCAGGAGCCTCCGGAAAACATCCTGGCTCCCCACTGGGCCCACGGCAGGGCCCACCCCTGCAGGCACCTCGCTGTGCTCAGCCCCGGTCCACCCCAAATGGCAGCTCCCGGCGCTCCCGGCTCCCAGCACCCTCAGGATCCGGCTCCCAGTGCGGCGCACGCAGATGCTCGCGTGGTTGTGCCAAGCGGCCCCGACCCAACGGATGGGACCCGCTGGGAAAAGTCACCAAGGGGGGAGGACAAGGTGAGTGGGGTCAGAGATGGTCGAAGATCCCCTCGGCCATGGGCACATGTGCCCTGTGGAAAAAGGGATGGAAAAGTAGTATTTTGGTCAAAGTTGGCATCAAAGCAAAGGTCCCGCAGCAGGCATGCCCTGGCAGCCAACCTGCCAGCCCCAGCCAGGGGAGATTCCATAAATAAAGTCACTCCAGCATCCCGCTGCCTGGGACACCAAGGGAAAAGGGCCCGGCCGCGCCCAGGGACGGGCAGCTCCCTGCCTGTGGCCCCAGGGGCAGAGCTGCCCGGGGCACTGTGCCAGCGAGGAGCATCCCGGGCATGGAGCATTCCAGGCATGGAGCATCCTGGGCACGACGGCGCAGGGAGCAGTCCCCGGCGATGGCGTGGGTCAGGCAGCCGAACCGGCTCTCCCCACACCCCAACCGGCTTGCCCAACCTGCCCAGCCCCACGCCGCCAGCACCACCAGGGTGATGCAATTTGCTTCTTCACCACCCCACTGACCTATTTCTTCTGTGCCCTACTTTGGGTTGGGGCAGGGAAGGGTAGAAGCATGGCGGGTGGCTCTGACAATTAAATATAATTAAGGAAAGCCGACGAGGCAGTTTTCCGCAGAAACCAGCGTGCAGGTGCAGGTCTGCGGCCACGCATCAGCACTTCTTTGCTGGCTTCGGCTTCCCCGGCCCTCCGGGCACGCTCACCCTCGCTCACCCCTCTGCTTCCTGCACCGAGGAGGAGGCGAAGCAGAGCGATTTCAGGGAGAGACAAGGTGCAGTCCTGGCCAGGCTCTTCTCCCAAGTCGGGTGGCAAAGGCTGTCAGCATTTTCATACCCTCAGGGGCAGGAGGTTTACGCCTGCCCTTGCCCAGCCCCTGTCCTTCCCAGGGATCCCACCAGACCAGGGTCCCTCCTTGCGTGCAGAGGTGTCCAGGCCACATCTGTACACAGATTTCATTCCCTCTCCAGCTTTTCCAGTCTCACCATCAGCTGAGGGGACAAGATTTCAACTGCCCTATTTCGTGGGGCAGCAAGAAGCCAACCAGACACACACTCGACCTTCGAGGGATGTCCCCAAGGGTGACGGGGTGTAGAGAAAAGCTGCCTGCTCAAGGCACTGCCAGCACTGCACAGCCCGTGCCCTCTCCTCCGCATCCCACCGCATCCCTCCGCATCCCTCTGCATCCCGCTGCATCCCCTGTCCAAAAGCTCAGCCCATGGGGCCACAGTGGTGGCCCTTTCTAAGCATGAGCTGCCACATGCACCCCCACACTGGCTCTGCACTGCCTCCCAGACAGCGGGTTCCCTCTTCCTGATGCCAGGGCATCACCCTGCACCAGCCGGGTACAGCCCCACGGCCACGCTGGGCCGTGCTGGGGAGGACACCAGGCGCGCTGTGACACAGCCCGTTCACAAGCGCCTGGCATGCAGCACAGCCCACGCCACCAGCTTCCTAGATTCCGAGCTGTCCAACCTGCTGGACTGGAGCTGGGAAATGCAGGAGATAAGGTCTTCGAGGAGATACGCTGGGCTTGGCAGCAGTGAAGGCAGGTGGGACGGGGGGATGGGGACAGGCACTGATCCTGCTCTGCGCTGCCTGAGGGGACACAGGCTGGTGGCCCTGCCCCATGTCCCAAGGGTCTGTCCATCATCCAGCCATGGAGAGGGTGGGTTTGGATAAACCCCAAGGGGTGCTGCATGCACCCCACCCCCTCTGCCAGCCCTCAGCGCACCAGCTCACTCCTTGAACCTCCCCTCCTGCAAAAATTCAGCTCCCAGAGCTGCCCTCAGGCCACCTAAGGAGTAAGTGGCTCCAGCTTACCTCATGGACCTTGGAAACACCCGAGGCCTCCCCAGGGCCCACCGGGCAGGACCTGCTTCCAGCAGCTGGGACACTCTTTCCCAACGCCCAGCAACACTCTCCCCCCAAGCCCCACCACCCTGATCTCCACCATCGTGTGCTTCAAGGGACAAAGGGCATCCCTCTGCACTGCCCCCAGCCCAGGCTGTGCCCCCCATGCCACATTTGCTGCAAAGGAGGGCTGTAATTAGATAAAGAAGGCTGTAATTAGACAAATAAAGAGGGGTGCAACTGCTGCAAGGGAGAGCTGCGAGTGCTGCACGCAGAGGTGCGACTGCTGCAAGGCCAAGATGCAAATACAACATGCAGAGGTGCAATACTGCTGCAGTCAGGACCCTCCACGCCACCCTCCGCGGCGCAGCGCTCCCGGCGAGGCGAGGAGCGGGAGGCAGCAGCCCTTCCCCTCCGCTCTCTCCGGAAACGAGTGCAGTCGGTCGCTACCTCCCAGGCCGGCCGCATCCTGCGCTGATTGCAAGCGCCATCTCTCCGGCCAGCCTTTCCCACAACCGCACCCTCCTCCACATAAAGCCATTCACAAACCACAAAGCCTAAGCCTCCTTCTTGGTGGAGAGAGAGAACATCGTCATCTTTTAATTATCGGGAGGCACTCGGCCACCGCGGCCGGGAGGCACACGGAGCCGGCTAACGCCAATCCGCCTCACAAAAAGCCCTTTCAGTTCCTCTTTGCTGAAGCATTAAGTCTTAGGGGCTTGGGAGAGGACAAAAGTACAGAGCCTGGCACAAGGCTGGCAACAACCAGTGCGGGGGGTAGCTGCTGCTGCCAAAATCCAGCACATCACCTGGGTGCCGGGGTGGGGATGGTGGGTCCGTCCAAACGGGGGTAAAGGGGCTGTCCAGATGCGATCCGGCTGGGCTCCTACCTGAGCAGAGCGTGGCTCGTCCGCTTGGCAGGGATGTGTCCGGGCCAGTACGCCAGCGCCGGCACCCGGTGCCCTCCTTCCCAGGTCGTTTGCTTCGCTGGGCTCCCACCTGCAAGAGAAAAGGGCAGCGCTCAGCATCCTGCTGCCTAGGAGCGATGCATTGATGGGAAAACATCCTGACCCTGGAGTTTCCCTGGGAAAGGAGCTACTCAGAGGCAGAGATGGAGTAAACGACCCCAAAGGAGGACGATTTTGCTGGAGAGGGAACTGGGCCAAGGGAGGGAGAACAGTTACAGGAGTTTTTTAAAGAAGGAGGGAAAGGGAAAAGAAAGGGGCTCAGTTTGGCACTGAATCACAGAATCATGGAATGGTTTAGGTTGGAAGGGACCCTGCCCATGGACACCTTCCCCCAGACCAGGTTGCTCCCAGCCTCATCCAGCCTGGCCTTGGACACTTCCAGGGATGGGGCATCCACAACTGCTCCGTGTTCCTCCTCTGCTCTGGAGAGCGATGAGGAACGCATCTGGCTGCCAGCCGCTGCATTGCCACCTACTTCTGATGGAAGGTGAGACCATGGAGCAGGTGGGAAACGTAGGAATTTGTGCCAGAGGCTGCCAAGGGCCCGTGCAGGCAGCTGCTGTCCTTCGTGGGGTAGAGCATCGACAGCACCCCCAGCCTGTGGGAAACCTGCTTCATTAAAAATACCATCCTGCTGATGACTCTCCTGCCGGCTAATTAACCTGTTCAGACATTTCCCTGACATCATCCAAAGTGCCCCTGCTCTGCCCTTGGGTTTGAGATGCATGTCACAGGGAAGCTTCCTGATCCCCTCTTCCACCTGGGTTGCTGAGCACTGAAATGGGGGTGCTGAGCACCAAAACGGGGGTGCTGAGCATGGAAATGTGTGGAAGGGCGTTAGAGAGCCTCTGCTTTGGCTGCAGCCCAAAGGGCCACAGGGAGCTGGGGGAGGGAAAGGGTTGGGAATGGGGCAAACAGAAAACCCCAACCTGATTCACGGAGCAAACTTCCCAGGCGCTGCCTTTGTCCAGCCGCCTTTCAGCGTGCGCATGGCAACGGCGTTCGCCCAAAGCCATTTCCTCCGGGCAGAGCCAAGAGTGGCCACGTCCCCGCTGCGGCACAGCCGTCCCTCTGCTCCCCCATGTCCCTGCGCCGGGCCCATCCCAGCCTGGCTTCTCCAGGAGTCACTGCCCAGCACTATGGGTATCTGGGCTGATCCTGCGCTCCAGAGCGATGCCGCTGTACCCACACCGCCTGAGTGGACGAGGACACGTATGGCATGGATGCTGAGGCAACAGCAGCACAAGGAGTACCCCATGGAAAAGGTTTCTGAGCCCTTTCTTGGCAGCACGGGCCAGGCACAGCCCCAATCTCTCCCTCTCCCCACCCAAATTCTCGGCAATTTCCCCCGGTGAACACCTCTGTGGGGCCTGAAGCGGTGGGACCAGCCGGCACCAGGGTCTCTTGTGGCTACTGGAAACGCAACAGCATTCCCAACAAGTACATCTCAAGCAAGGTGCCTCCCCTGCCTCAGACACCCTAGGAAATTATAGCAATTAATAGCAATTAATAGCAATCCCCATCTCTGCACGTGTGTTAAGTAACTCATCCTACCGGGAAGGTATTTAAGGGCTTTTCCATGCGTGGCCCGTGGGTCTCCAGGAGGACATTGGGTGGGTACTTCCCTCCCAGTACCCCTGGCTGGGCAGGAACTGTCCGTGAATGAGCTCACATCAACACTTTGGGCAGTAAACAGGGCTTAAACACCCCAAATCCAACCGGGATTTTCCTCCAGAGCTGGGATGATGCAGCCCTGCTGCTGTGGGAACCGTGGCCACAGCTTTCCAGGGAAGCTGAACTGAGCATTCCCATGCCAGGATGAAACCTCTGATCCCACACCCACCACGCACAACAGGTCCCTGGCACATGGACACCGGGTCCGGACCCCCCAAACCTGCCTCCAAACACACCCAGCATCACATCCCCAAGAGGAGCATCTCCATCCCGGCACCCTCCTTGCTGGGCTCTTGGCCCCAAGGTGGGAGATGGGTTCTGGGGTGGGCTGGGGGCTGTGGGAGACTCCCCAAACAGAGAAGAGGGGCAGCACGTGCAGATGTGCTGCTCTCCCCCAGGGAGGACAGACTCCAGTGACCACCCAAAATCAATGGAAAACATCCCTGGAATTTGGGCTGGACCCTAAAAGGAAACACTGAGCTATGCCAAACGTATAGAGTCCTTCCACCCGCGTCCTCCCGCTCCTCAAAGGGCTCTCCTCCCCTGCCGGGGGGATATACTCCTGGGATGGGATGGGATGGTCGAGCATCCCACCCACCCAGCACCCATGGCAGCGGGTGTCTGCAGCGTTAGACCAGCCGGCAGCGGGCAGTGACATTGGGCTGGCTTTCAAAACATCCCTGAGACAACCAGCCGAGGGATTTCAGGAATCATCCTTCCCAGCCGGCATTTCCAGCCAGCTCCTCCAGCCCTGCCAGCCCGAAGTCCCCCCCAGCCCCCTGCGAGAGCCGGGGCTCGGCGTGTTTTTGCAGGGCAGCAAGAGGCTGGAAAGGGGCCGTGTTTTCCCAGCTTTGTTCCCGAACGCTGGACTGCCTGTACCATCTGCTTCGGCTTGTGACCGTCGGTTGCTCAAGAGCAACCCAGGTCGTCAGCAGGGTTTGTTTACTAAAAAAAAAATTAAATAAATTAAGGTTACGATTTCATCCCGGGGCCAGCCGAAGGAACGGGAAAGCGAGCCAGTCCGGCGGCAGCGCTTGCCCGGAGAAGCGGCCACGGTCGCCTCGCCTGGGTGTCAGGAAGCGGAGGAGGAAAGAGGTGCTGCTGCCCGCGGCCCTCTCCGCCGCCACTCGCTCCCCGCTGACCCCGAGCAAAGCGGGGAACCGAGCCCGGCGCGTTTACACTGCGTAACACAAGCAGAAGTGGGAAACGCCTGACTCATGCATGCTTCTGGCCACTCCGGCTGAAAGAAACCCACCAAGCAGATGGCTTGGCCGGAAAAGGAGGAAAGGCAGGAAAAAAAAACCACCCCAACCAAAGAGTGGAGAGAAAGGAAAGAAAAGAAAAGCCCAGAGGGGCTGGGAGGGCTGCCGGGTGCTCTCTGGGTGGGATGAGGGGCTGCCGGGTGCTCTCCAGGCAGGATGGGGGGCTGCTGGGTACTCTCTGGGCAGGATGGAGGGATGGGGGGCTGCTGGGTGCTCTCCAGGCAGGATGGGGGGCTGCTGGGTGCTCTCCAGGTGGGATGGGGGGCTGCTGGGTGCTCTCTGGGCAGGATGGAGGGATGGGGGGCTGCTGGGTGCTGCTCTCCAGGCAGGATGGGGGGCTGCTGGGTGCTCTCTGGGCAGGATGGGGGGCTGCTGGGTGCTTTCCGGGTGGGTTGGGGGCTGCTGGGTGCTCTCCAGGCAGGATGGGGGGCTGCCGAGCAGGATTAGGCTGGGGGTGGTGAGACCCTGCCGGAGCTGATGGCCCCAGTACCTGAGCAGTGGGAGCATCCGTCTACAAAAACAGTGGCCACTCGCCTTAAGCTTTGGGGTAACAAGGAGTGGGGGGGCCCCATCCACCCCCCATCAGCCGTTTTAGGGGAAAACTTGAGTACTTGAAACCCCAAAATTGTTCTGGGGTGTCTTCAACGCAACGCAGCCCAGGGCAGCAGCCAGTGGGAAGGCTGGGGGGTGACATGCTCCCCACATCCCTCTCGATGGGTGATGAAGGGCTTTGCGGAGCAACTCCCCTTGCACCCCCCAGGGACAGGGAGCCCCCGCCATGCTGCCAGGTTACCTCGCTGCCTCTGCCAGGCCCCCACGAACGGCCCCAGCCGCCCTGCCAGCTCACACTTCTGCGCCCAGGGACCGTTGTCACCTGCAAGAAAAAGAGACGTACCCACGAGTGACACCGGGAGCAGGGGGCTGGGAGGGGACACCCCTGCAAGGGGGAGACGGAGGGCCAAGTGACCCACCCACCCTTCCTTCCCATCCATCCCCGTGATGCATTCCCACATTAGCAAGAGCAGCGGGTTCCTCTGGGTTTATTTCTAACAGTTGGTTTTCAAGGGCCAGGGCTGCCCGAGTCCCAGGTGAGGGGCTGGAGCGGAGCTGGGGCACGGGGGGGCGATGGCCACCAGCTTTGGGCGTTAATGAGCAGCGGAGCGGTTCCTGTCATCAGGAGCAAGACATCCTCATTAGGGAGGCTGCTCAGCGAGAGCGGATTTAGGCTTCTTAATGAACAAGGATTTGTGGTTTAATTAGGCACGGCCCTGCCGGTTCAGTGCCACAGCCAAAGGTGGGGGGGGGGGGGCACCCAGCTGAGTGGCCATCGCAGCCCCGGACCCCCGTCCCTGTGATGTGACGGCCCCAGGCAGCTCAGTGTGGCTGCTGATCACTCCTCATAGACAGAGCAGCTGGGAACATCGAGGGCAGGGGACAAAGGGGGGTCCTGCCCCCCCCCACCCCCCCACTCCCTGGCTGGGGGGGTCGCTCCCAGCCACCGCAGCTGGTTTTCCTGCCGTACCTGCGAACCACAGAAGCGTGTTACCCTTTCCGTGGCTGTCGGCGATGCGCTTTATCCGTCCCACTAGGCCATCCATCTCGCTCAGGGAGGCTCCGTAGATGCCCCTGCCTGAGGCGGGGGGCAGCGGTGGGGGGACCCCCAGTGGGACGTGCATATGGGCCAGTGCCAGGTAGAGGAAGAAGGGGCGGCCGCTCTGGCTGTACAGGGAAGAGGGGGAGCACATTCAGCCGCGTTGGGGAAGGTGGCGGCAGGAGGTGACCAAGGTGGTGGCACTGCTGAGGGGACACAAACTGGTGGCCCTTCCTCCTGGGAGCCCTACAGCCCCCCCTCCGCCTCTGCCACAACTCCGGGCGGCTAAACCCTCCTGGGTGCATCATCCAGCTGCAAACCCACCAGGAACCCGCTCCCCTTGCAGGGGTGAGCGGCTTCACCCCTGCTTTCCCCAGCCTCTCATTTGGGATGGGCTTGCCCCTTCCTCCACCTCCGGCGTCCCACAGTCAGCCACCACCCAAACACCCCAGGGTTGGTGCACTCCTGGCACCCACCCGCCTCCATCCCCTCTCTCACGGGGCCCATTTTGGCCCTTCCTCCTCCCCAGCAAGCGCCCAGTGAGGATGAGCAGCCGCAGGACACCCACACCGACCCGAGCGCGGGCTCGGAGCTGCCTGTTTGCTTTTGAACCATCAGAGGACACGTCCTGTTTTCTTGTTTACGGCTATATTTATCTCCTCCAACGTGGCCCGCTCTTCCTCAGGGACCTCCGAGGGGAAGGGTGGGATGGTGAGCAGTGGGGAGGGGCCGGATCCCAGGGACGTGCACCAGTCCGCGCACGCGCTCGGCTCCGGCCGCCCCGTCACTGCCTCCAGAAAGCTTTCGGGGCCCCTCAGACATGTTTCTGCCCTTCCTTCCTTCACCCATCACCCACCTGGGGATGGAAAATGAGTAAAACCCCTCCCGCCCGGAGCTGCCGCATCCTTCCCCAGTGGCACTGGAGCCAAGCGAGGGGCTGCGTGTCCCCCCGGCACCCTGCAAAATGCTGGGGGGCAGGGGGTGCTAGTGCACCCCTTGCAAATCGCCGCTGCAAAAGGCACCAGTCCCCTTGGGATGCCAGGGACCTTGGAGCGGGGGAAGCTGCTTTCCCGGGAGCACCAAGTGGACTCCAGCATCCAGACGGACTCACGACCATGGCGTTCCCGCTTGGTTTTCAGATTGATGTGTCAGAATTCACCCAAAAATTGAGCAAAGATTTAATCAATAACTTGAGACAAGCGTCCCTGACTTTTGTTCCCGTGCTCGCCACGCTCCAAGTGTCCCAAGCAGAGCCAAGTCTCCCTGCCACAAACTGCTCAACCTTGACAGGACACGTTAAAAGACACACGGAGATGACAAATCCGGTGTTCTTTTGTTGCCCTGTAATGAATGGGTCAGGCAGAGGAACACGGGAATAAGCCATCAAAGAGAAGGAGAGAAAAGGCAGGCACCTGCTTAATCCTGTTCTCCATGAACGCAGATAACCCCAAAAGACTACTGGGAGTTTAAAGGTTTTTCCTATTATCCCGGAGCTCACACACTTGGTTTCACAGCCTGACAGCATCCTCACAGCCAGGAGAGCTGGGGGATTGCACAGGAGGAGGGGTGACTGCTGCCCCGCAGCCCGGTACCCCCACACAGCCTGGTACCCCCACACAGCCCGGTACCCCCACGCATCCCGACCATGCGGACGGGCCACACTGCACCCGATTCTTGGTACCTGAAAGGGATAAACTATAGGTGTGGGGTGCACAAAACAGTACCCAGGCTTAAAATGAGCTATTCCCTCGCAGGCTGCTCCCTGCCCAGCCCTTCGTTTGACCCTGTTACACAGATCTTTCCCCAAGCTCGTTTTGCACAGTCACAGCTCCTAATCCGCCGATAATAGGGATTAAAATTATGCAACCCATCCGCAGGGCTTCGGGGTCGTCGTCTCAGAGGAGCGGCTCCTCGGGGACAAGCACACCTGGGCTCCTCATGTCCCCTGACAGCCTGGGATCCCAGACCTCTTTGTCCCCAAAATGGAGCCAACCCCAAAGATGGAGTGACGGAGGACAGCGGGATGGCAGCGTTTCCCTCCCTCCCGTCCCTGGGATCGCGCTGCATGTTGCCCCCAGGAAGGAGGCCCAGCCCAGCTCAAAGGCTTTGACCTTCCTTGTGAATGGAAAAACAGCTTTAACATCACACGATCCCTTTAGAGGAGACGCACCAAAAGGCTCCCACGGCAGGACCTGCAGGACACCGTGACAGCCGTGGCAGCTGCCTCCTCCTCAGCTGGGAAGTCGAGCCACGGAGACCCCAGGCCTGCTCCCCAAGATCCGTGGGGCAACACCCGTACCCCTCAGCATCACCGAAGATGCGGTGACCCACGAGCTCTCCCGGTGAAGGGGAAAGGTGGGTGGCATCTCACCTTGCCCGCTGGATGAACCGTGCCGCCTGCTCCACGTAGCGTTCTGCCAGGCTGCTGAGGTTGACGGGCTGCTGGATGATGGTGACGTTCTCCAAGAGAGGAAGGGCCACCTCCGTGTAACAGTCCTTTCTCACCACTCTGCCGGGAAGCAGACACCCCACGCTCGTCACCAGAGCGGGGACCAGTGTGGCAGTCAGCACAGAGCCTGGCTGCTCCGTCTTTGCCGGGGGTGGGGAGCAGAAAGGGGACGATGCTCTGGGGACCAACCCAGCTCCCCAGCCCTGCTGCAGGGTGCACAGGGGGAAACCAGGCGCACAGAGCATACGGGGAGGTGTCCACAGCAAAAGGCAGCTCTTGGGGATGGGATACTGGTGCAAATACCCCACTTTAGTGCCAGCTTTCAACCCCCCCCACGTGCCCCCGTACCTGGCAGCTGTGCCGTGCCGCGGGCAGGGCGGGCAGGGCGGCAGGTTGTAGCCGGGGGTGTCCGTGCATCCCATGTCGTGGCTGTAGGGGATCCCGAAGTAGTAGTCGAAGCCTGAGGGGCAAGCGAGGGTGTCAGCGGGGACAAGGCGACCACGGGATGCTCGGCTCGCCCCCGTCAGCACAGCCCTTACCGCGGAAGCTGGGATGATGGTGGCCGTGGTGTCCCAGGTGCCACTTGCCTGTATGGAAGCCACAGAACATCGTCTCAGAGGTTAACACAGCTACGGCCGCCACCAGCCACCCCCCACGAGGTGCCCACAGCGCAGGGGGCTTTAATCTAACAACAAGGCCTCTTGTTTGTGCTGGCTGCGTTTCCAGAGGGCCTTTTTTTTTTGGCAGAAACTCAGAAAAAACGCGTAAGGTATCTCATGCCTCTGCAAATCGACAGCTTAAAAGGCTCTTTCATGCACTTGTGTTCAGAGGAAATGACCTTCTACCCCCTCCCAAGCAACCAGCTCCCTCCTCTGACCTTCAGCATGTGCTTGCTCCCACCAAATGTGCCGCTCCAAGAGGGAGAACTGCAAAAACTACGGGGAAAGGAGAAACCAAGGGATTTTCTGCCAGGGCAGCATGCAAAAGTAACGGGAGCTGCAGGTGCAAAGGGTTCACTACCGGCTGGGGCTGGGGGGACCCACAGTGACAGGAGGGTGCCCAAAGCCCTGGGGACAGTGGTTCCGACCATACTGGCACCGCAGTGCCGGCCGCAGCGGCATCGCACCAGCGTGGGATGCAGGATGGCAGAGCTGCTGTGCACCGTCACGTTCACGAAGGAAAACCCGGGACATTCCTTATGAGGTGGAGCAATCGGGGCTTAGACGGAGAACTGGGGCAATTCCGAGTATCAGGCAATATGGTTTTCTTTAAAAACAAAGGTTTTTCAGCTTGGGATTGCAAAATCCAAGGGGGATGTGCAAAATCTCTCCCACGTGATCCTTTAGACTTTCCCTTAATTGCCAGTGTTTCACCTACCTACCTGCAGCACCTTCTCTGCAAGGGACGGACACGGGCACCTTCGTGTCCCCTCCCCCTGCCACCTCCCCCCTCCAGATGCCCCCTAGGCCTGGCAGGCATTACCTACAGCCCCCGTGCTGTACCCAGCCTCCCGCAGGACCTCGGCCAGGGTGGTCTCGTTGAGGGGGAGGCCGCCGACCGACGTGACAGCGAAGTTGTGGGTCACCCCGTTGCGTGCGCCAAGGCGCCCCGTGAGCAGAGAGGCACGGGATGGGGAGCAAGTGGATGCAGCCGAGTGGAAATCCACGAACCTAGGAAATGGAAGGACCCTTCGCTCACAAGACCCTGCGCAGTCTAATGCTGCCCCATCCCTTCCTGTGCTCCCTGCATGCATCCCCTTCTGCCCCAGGGATGAGGGTCTGGAGCGGCAGATGACGTTCGCGGGTCCCAGCGGGGATGGATGGACCTGCACCCCAAGGTACCGGGCTCTGGCTGCCCTCCTCGTGCACTCAAAGCCACATCAATGTAATCCCTTTGCCTGCCAGTCCCATGGGAGCAAATTCCCCTTTGACAGGGTAACCAGGAATGCTTGGAGAGGGCTGGGGAAGGGGGTCAGACGTTACCTTGTCCCTTCAGCGGCCAACTCATCCAAATGTGGGGTCTCCTTCGTCTCTGCCCAGTTGGCCCCCAGATCCCCCCAGCCCACATCATCTGCCAGGATGACGATGAAGTTGGGCCGCCCGAACGTTGCCTGGGGAGCTGTCAGCCCTGTCAGCGCTGCGGCGAGCAGCAGCGCCGTGCGCGGGGAGAGGGTCCCCATGGTGCCACACGTCCCCTCCCACCCACACTGGGGCACCGGTGGCTTCATCTTCCCCAGACTCCCTCCGCTGCGTCCCTGCAGATGCAGTTGAGCTCCCACAGGCGCTCACAGCGATGCAAAGGTCCCTCCTTAGCTGCTCCCGTTGAGCTGGGCTGGGAGGTCCTGGTTGGCTCTCTTGGCTACCGACAGAGCTGCTCTGTCTGCTCCGTCTTTCACATCCAGGCACAGCTGATATTCCTGAAATCGGTGCCAGCAAAGGTGTTATTCTTAGAAGTCAAAAACACCCTTTGAAGTCACTGTCACCCTATTTTTAACTCTCCTTCCTTCCTGGTAAATATCTAATTAGACCCCAAACCAAGGCAGTATTTTTCCCTGCAGAAGCGTGCGCGGTCTGCGGCAGCGGCTCCTCTCTCCTCACGCAGCCGGGGGGGATGTTCTTGTCCCACAGACAGCTCTTTCCCTGCAGACCTGCCCCTCGGCTCGCCGAAGCGCTGGGCTCCTTGCTTCAGGCGGATAAATAAGTGCCGTGGCTCAGTCCATCCGTCACCTCACACGGCTACAGCATCCCCTGTGCAAGAGGAACAAGATGGAATCAGGACCTGCCGGAGCCCTCCTGCACCCTGGACCGGGCACAATATCTTACCCAGACACCCAGACTTAACCTTTGAAGTTGTATTTTTTGCTGCCTGGCTCAGGATGGCTCAACTGGGAAGGACTGGAAACAATGAGCGCTCCTTTCCCACATCCATCGCTGAGGCAGGGATGGATTCCCATGGTGCTGCCATCCCCAGGGAGGAGGGCTGCTCCCTCCCCGCTTGCCAAGGGCTCTTGCCCGAGCACTGCAGGGTGCACAGCGCCACGGGGGGAATGCGCGGGGTCTTACCTTCGTCTCTAACAACTGACAAGTTTCTCAAGCTCATTTTTTAAATCCAGTTCTGCTCCTGCTGCCCCACGGCCACCTGCAACCCACAGCAGCCCGTGTGGGCCAGCAGCCCTGCTGCCGGCCCCGGGCACCCGGAGGGAGCCGCTCCCAGAGGCCAGAATGCAGAATTCCAGACAAACCCAGAAGGCAATAAACCTCAGAAATACCTGGGCTTACCTGAGTAAGCACGTACGGCTGCTTAGGGCAGGATTTGGCCTCCAGTACGGAGAGGTTCAAGGACAAACACCCCAAGAACCGATGGCAGAGATGGAGCCATGGAAATATGTCTTGAGCACAAAGTTATGGCCAAAGGGAGCTGAAGCTGCAGAGATTTGCCACAATCCCCCCGAGCCCTGCGTGAGGAGCTCTGTGGGGTTGGCACGGGGACCTGTTCTCGGGTGGGGATGGATGGGGGACCAGTGGGACCCAGCTGGGACCAGCGCTGTGGCACACATCCCCAGTTAGCACCAGCAATCTTGGGGGAGGAACATGCCACAGAGGATGCAGCTCCCATGGGATGGTCAAAACAGCCAAGCAGGACAACACCTGTGAAGACAAACTGGGAGGGCAAGGAGGGAAAGGAATGCTGGAAAACAAAAGAGAAGGTGACAGGGGGAGGCAGGAGGGGGAATACGATGAGCCCCATTTGTAGGCCAAGAGGTTTGTAGCTGGCAAAGCAAATTATTCGCCGTTCACAGCTTAGAAGCTTTGGGCCATTGCTCAGATCAGCAGCCTCAGGACCGGCGGCGTAGCTCTGTGGTGATGGGGGATGTGACCCCATCCGCAGTTCATAGTCCAGAGCATCCATCTGCAAACTTCCACCCGAGGGCCTTGAAGCTGTCGGTACATGGATTAGCGGGGTGGGATGTGGTGGGTCGTGGGCTGAGCCACGGGAGAGGCTGCATAGCCCTGCCCAAACAACGGGCAAATGAGCCCAGCTCCCGTTCTGCAACCTAACTGCAAACCTCACCCCTCCTGCCCTGTGCTGCCAAACAGCAAGAAGAATCAGGATCAGGTATGTGGACATGTTTGATGGCAGCTGACACCTTTATTTTCCAGTAAAAAATTCCCTTTGCAATTTCTTTGGAAAGCCCTTGGGGTCTCTTTGGAGAAGGGGGCTTGAAAGGAGCAGCCCTGCTTCAGTCCGACACTTCACCCAGGGGCTGAGCCCAGTTGGACCAAGGAAAACACGGACTTGAGCCAGCAGCTCCACGGGAGCAGCATGGTTTAACTCGGGCATGGCCCAGGGTGACCTCAGTCCCCTGGCTAGGGCTCTCTGCAGGGGCACGGAGCAGGATATCGCCCAGCACTGGAATTGGTTTGGGGAGAAAAATAAAGGGATAAAGTTCAGCTGAGCCCCACATAACCCTCCCAGCTGAGCCATGCCTAAGGTGGATGGTGCTCAACCTTTCCAAGAAGCCACAACACATAATTCTACTCCCTGGCACCTTTGCCGAGACCCAGCAGCTCCTGGTCCACTTCACCAGACTGAGCACGGTCCCTGTGCCAAGCCCCAGCCTCTCCGAGCAGCCTCCACGCAGCACCATGCCGGACCCCGTCCCATCCCCGGGGGGTGGTCCTGCACCTTGGAACAGCACCGGGAACCCCCCGTCGGCACCTGCAGCCACCCAGAAAATCCGGGCCAAACTCAAAGGAGCTGAACCCATGTTCACCCACAAAACCTCTTTACTTTGGAGAGGGACGCCAGGATGACACGGCTAACAGAAACAATCAAAACCATTTTCAAAGGACACGCTTTTCTCTGTAAATTACAGGGGAACGTCATCCAGGGCTGAAACTTATGCATTAGAGTCAGAGAAAACTTCCTGATTCCTGACACCTGGTCCGGTGGAAGGTGTCCCTGCCCATGGCAGGCGATGGGACTGGGTGGGGTTTAAGGTCCTTTCCAAGCCAAACTGTTCCATGATTCTATGATGCTCAGAGGCCAAGTGAAGGAGAGGTGGAACACAGCCCAAAGAACGTGGAACGCACTGGCACCGCTCTCACCAGGCTCCTGCAGAACTGTCCTTGTCCACAGCAGATCCAAACCCCAACGGGGCAGGAGGCCGTCCTTCAGCATCAACTCCAGTGCGCTCTCTGAGCTCCTGACCCTTTTGATCTCGAACTCCCGGGCGAGTCCGGGCTGTGCCGGCTCTGCCCTACGGCACACTGTTCCCCGACAGCTTTGCTACAACTGGGCACGTGCAGAGCTGAAGGACCATCTTATGGCTGTTTTTGTAAGAAGCCGTACTTGGACGAGATTGCCCTGCACTGACTTTGGTGGGTACGCGGTCGTTGCAGCACCTCACTGTGCCAAGCAGGAAACAGTGCACTGGTGGTTACAGCTCGCTGAGCTACCTGGGCAGAATCACACCCAGGAGCCAAGGCCTCCAGATAACCAGCACCGCGCTCCTTGCCCCACGGTGCTGGGCTGCATCGCTCGGACTGGATGCTGCGCACCCGGGCTCCACACCACGCACCTTGTACCGGGGAGGAATTAAACAAGGAAATAAAGTGTATTTTTTGCAAGCCAGACAAGGTGGCTCACAGGAAGACATGGGATAAGCCAAAACCAGATAAACCAGTTTAGAAAAGCCCCAGTCTCTCCAACCTGAGCTGCCCAGGACACCCCAGAGCTGGCCCCAGGGCTGGGGAGATGCCTCCTCGCTTGGGGATGCCACCCTGGCCATGCCACTGCTGAGTGGCCACAGTCCATAGTCGCCAGCCCAGCACTGGGAGTATCTGTCAAGTATTTATTACACATTAACCAGAAGTTTACAAATCTTGGGGCCAGCATAATCATTTTCACATTTTTCACATTCTTTCACATTTTCACGCCTGCCTGGAGAGCAAAGCAGCAGCCTGAGCCCTGAAAAACCTGCGTCCTTTGCAGCACGCCCGGCTGTGCCAGCTGTGCCCAGGGCTCACAGCCCACCCGGGGCACCACGGCTCTGATCTCCGGCCCAAACCTGTGCCGGCAGCCCTGTTCTCCTGCCAAAAGCCACGGCAGGCATCCCCATCCCAGCTGCAAGGAGCAGGGAGATAAGGACACAGCAAGGGATGAGAAATTCAAACCGGAGTGGGAACCCGCTGTTATCCCAGGACCACCCCGGGGGCTCACAGCATCACCCCTCGTGCCGGCTGGGCTCAGGGAAACTGAGGCAGGTAGGCTGTGATCACTGAAGCTGCGTGTTGACCCCACGTCTGCCAAGTGACACAGGATGGGGATGTGCCCCATGGCATGGCTCATGGCGCTGCCCCCAGCCCCACCGGGGAACACCCAGCTGCAGTCTGGAGTGGATGGACGACGGCATATCCCATCAGGGACAGCCAGGCTTTTGGGGGCGGGGAAAGGTAGGGAAAATCCGTGTTTTGTTTCCAAATTAACCATGCACAGGTTTTGGGTTTGCTTGGAGCACAGCAAAGGGCAGCAGGTGCCTTGTGAGGGGTCCATCCGTGGGGCAGAGGGGGCACAAGCTCTGCGTGTGCCCCGTTAGGCCTCCTCGGTCCCGGTGTGTTTACCAGCAAAGCTCTGTTCCCGGTACAACTGTCCTGACAATGCTCTGAACAGAGTCAAGACTTTATTCCAGGAAAAGGTTTTCTACTGGAATAGTTTATACCAGTTCCCCTACCAGAATAAGCAGCACCGACAAAAACATACTTCTGCAGATTTACTAGGATTTCTGCCAGCCCCTGAGACAGGAGAATGTTTTTCACCCATCTAACTGCTAGGTCTTTCAGAGAAAACATTACACATGCCGAGCAGGGCTGGGCGAACCCCAGCAGAATAAATGAACTGGAAGTCCCTGACCCATCCGGCGGCAGAAAGCAGGGGCCCACGCTCCCTTTCTGTTTGCAGCCCGCCCCATTTTCCAGCTCCCGGCTGATTTATGCCCACTGTCGGCACGCTTGCTCTCCTTCGCTATGCTTTACAGAGCTCTCAAAACACCGGCCACGCACCCGAGCTGGGAGCAGGGGCAGAAGCGGCCGGGAAGATGGAGAAGCACGTCCTGGTGCAAGCTGCTGCCAGGCACGGGACGGACCCACAATGGATGTACCGGGCAAGGAGTCCTGGCAAGACACGGCCAAGCCCTCTCCAAAGCCAAGCTGCGGCAGGGGAAACGCCCCCCAGGGTGGGCAAACGTGGGGGGAGAAGCCGCAGCTCCCAGCCATCCACCCTGTCCCTCTCACAGGGCCTCTCCAGCCCCCATCACTCCCCAAAGCCTTATTGCACTTGGAAAGCCCAAAGGAAAGGAATGAGAAGGTGAAGCAGAGACAGATGTAAAGTACTGACAAGAAATACCAAGGAGTAAACCGCCTTTGTTTTTTCATGCCAAAGATATTTGCATTCTTATTTCTCCCCTGCAGGCACAAACCTCTTTTGTTGTCCCATAACCACTTGCATTGTCGCTGCCAGGAAGAATTACAGCTCGGGGAGAGCGACCCATTCCCAAGCAAAAACTTGTGTAACGGGCTATCTGCTCTTGGAGGCCGGACGAGGTGGTCACCCTTTATCCATAACCGGGAAAGGCATAACCCCTCAGAGGAAGGGGTTTCCTGCGGGACGGGGTGACACAAGGGACATCAAGGACGCAGTCCCCACTGCTCCCCATGGCGCAGTGCCTGGATTTTAGCTTCTTTAGGATGGGACTGCGAGGGGTGAAGCTGATGAAACCTCCCTGCAAGGACAAGAGCATCAGCGGCTTGCTGGAGGCAGCGGCTGCTGGACCAGCATTGCCGTGAGAAACCAGCGACAGCTTTCTCCAAGTTACCAAGAGAAAGCAATAGTTAATTTGCCTAATTTATCAGAATTCTGCAGAATTTGGCCCCGCTGCCCCCTACCCTTACCTGCCCTGCCCCGCTAGCAACCCCCATTGTGACAAAAGCAACAAAAGCCGAGAGGAGCGACTCCTGCCAAACCAAACGCGGCAGCTGACGGGTGAGGCGCTGAAGGAACGCTTTAACCAGGATAGTTTTTCCAGGGATTCTGAACCAGAATCACCAGGTACCATTTTAATAGTTACACCACGACACCCAGAGAACTGCAGTAGGGTGCTGGGCCAGTGTGGGTGGGCAGGCGAGGAGGGGACCGGTCACCAGCCCACTGAACCCTCTGCCAGGACTTGTGAGCAAACAGCACTTGCCCCCAGGAACAGTGCAAGGCTCTGAAACCTCCCAGGCAGCGTCCACCTGTGCTCAGCACACCGGGCCGGCACTGGGATGCAGTGGCTGCGGCACAGTGAGACGGGAAATGCGACACTGTCAGGCTTTTTCCTCTCCTTTTACCAATTTCATGGGAATTTAGGGGAAAATCAAAGGCTCTCATGGCTTTTGTTCCATTCCCCTTTGCTGGGCAGTGCTGGGTGCGAGAAGGACCCCATGCTCTACGTACCAGTTGCGAGCCTCCCCCGGCTCCCTTCCTCCCCTATCCATATAAGTCTGAGTCCATCTCAACTCCAGTTTGACTCAAGAGTTGCCACTTTCTCAGCTCCCTACATAAGGGAGATGTTTTTCCCTGAAAGCTCAACGTGAGCTGCCCCCAGTGCTGGACACGGCGGGGATGGGCACATGCGGGCCTCCTCGGAAGTGGAGTGCAGGGCTTCGGCATGTGCTCAGCCCCCTCCCAGCTGCTCCTGTCCAGCACCCGGGCACGGTGACTGCCTCCTCTTCTGGGATCTGTGATTCGGGATTCCCATCCCCGGGGACTGTGGCTGCCTCCTCCACTAGAATTCCCATCCCTGGGACAGTGGCTGCTTCCTCCGCTGGGATCCGGGATGCTCCCGGCACTGCATCCCGCTGCTGCAGAGCGAGGAGGGAGGCAGGTGGCCCGATCCCAGCCACGCTCCCCAAAGGGCCGCAGGCGTTCGGGGGTGCTCCCCGCTCGCACCTCAACTTGCACCTTCCCACCCCATTCCCACAAGGATATCGAGGCCTTTTCTGCAAACAAAGGGCATCGAAACTTCAGCACCCAACAGGAGCGGGCCCCGACAGCCCCCACCATGCGGGTGGGGAGGAACACCGGGACCCACATCCGCTCCCGGTGTCCCCCATCGGCAGCTTTTGCCGCCGCCGCTCAGCCCCCGGCGACCCCCGGGGAGCGGCTCCCTCCCCGCAGCGCGGCCGCGGCTCCGGCTCAGCCGGCGGGGACCTGCCGCGCCCGGCCGCCGCTCCCGCCCCGGCCGCCCCCCGCGGGGCCGGGGGAGCAGCCCAGACCGCCCCGGCAGGTGCCGGTCCACGGGCTGGACGGGGGGCTGGGAGCGGGGCCGGGCCGGGGGGGGGTGCCGCGCTCCCCCCGCCGGCAGCACCGCCCCTCCGCCGCACACGCGGTGCCGGCGCCGCCGCTGGGACGAGCCGGGCCCGGCGCGCACATGGCGCTGCGGAGCCGCCGGCGGAGACCGGCTCCAGCCGGTATATAAGGGCTGGGAGCGAGCGCAGAGCAGCCGCCGCCGCGGGCAGCGGGAGCAGCAGCGGCCGGAGGCCGGCGGGCAGCGGGGCCGCCTCCTCCCGCCGCCGAGGCTCGGTCACCCGCCCGCCCTGGCCATGGGCAGCCCCTAGCCCCGCCGCAGCACCCAGCGCCGCCCGGTGAGTGGGCTCCCGCCCGGGGACTCCGGGGGAGGGGGGGGCTTTGTTTGGCTTTTTTTTTTTTTTTTAAATTATTATTATTTTTTAAATTTTTCCTGCCTTTTTGCTTCTCCCCTCCGCCCTCCCTTTTTCCGCATCCCTTTATTTTTAGCTGCCGGCCCCGCGCCCGCCGAGGAGCCGGTGCGGCGGTGGCGATGCAGAAATCAGGTCTGAAATGTTGGGAAAGTGATGCAGGGAAGGGGGGGGGGAAAGCCGCGCCGGGCCCCTGAGCTCTGGCTTTTTAATTTTTTTCTCCTCCCATCATAATTTCTTTTAATCTTTAAACGTACATCCTGTACGCCAAGGTTTGTATTTTTAAAAATTTTTTAATTTTTGTAAATTTCCTGCTTCCTTCTAATTGAATCCCATCTCCCCCGTTCCCTGTGCGGTGACACAGGAATTCCTTGCAGACCCGGTGCCTCTCTGGGGGGCTGGGGGTTGGGTGGGTGTATCCAGGCACTTCCCACAAACTTCGGGCTCAACTCCCGCTGGGCACACGGCGGGGGTCCTGCCTGCGCCCCTCGCCCGGGCAGCACCGGAGGGATGCTGGAGCCCACGCCTCGCTCCATCCCTCGGCACGGTCCCAAGGGAGCCGCGCACCAGCCTTGCCACCACGCAGCACCGGAGCGGGGGGCTGTGAGCCCCCTCCCCTGCATCCCCCATCCCAGCCAGGATCCCGCAGGGGGGGGCTGGCGGCACCGGGAACGCGCACGCACCCGCCTGGCTCTCCGTGAGAAGTTCCCCGGGGGGCTGGGGCAGCGTTACCGGAGCCGCTTCCTCCGCCGCCGGGGCTGTGCCGCTGGTCGGGAGCAGAAAATGGAGGAGGGAAATGCCGGGTGGCTGCCGGGGACGGCGGCGCCGGGAGGAAACGCCGCCCGCCACAGCCGCAGGTTCACGCTGTGCCCGGGACACGGCGCGCGTGGGGCCGCAGGCAGCGCGCGCCGGGGGGGGGGAGGCGCTGCCCACGGCCACTGCCCACGGCCACCTCGCGGTCCCCTCCGGGAGCCAGCCCCGGGCCTGACCCGGGATGGGACAGCCCACGCAGGTGTGACAGAGCTCAGCTTTAGCGAGGAGCCTCGGGAGGGGGGCAAAACCAGCCCCCACCGGGTGACCCCACTCGTGATCCCCTCCAGCAGTGCTGAGGCTCCCGCCTCCTCCTGCCCCGGGGGGGTGACCTGGTGACAGGGGGTGTGGTCCCCATTCCCTGTTGCCAGGTCACAGCATTGTGAGCAGCAGGGGCTTGGCAGCCCTGGAGATGCCACTTTGGGGAATGTCACCCTGTTTGAGCTGCTGTCACCCCGAGTGGGTCTGGGTGCGACGGTGGGCTGTATCCCTGACCAACCTCAGCAGCACACGGGTGTCGCCAGCCACCCCGTGCCAGGCAGGAGGGTGCGGTGGGTCTGATGGGTGCTCCTGGGGAGTTCGCGTGGCTCCACCAGCCCACGCTGGGTCCGGCGTGGATCTTTCTGCATCCACCCAACCCCCCCCACGCACCAAAATACAGATGGTGGCTCCTTGGGCGCTGGGTTTTACTGATGGGAACAGCTCGCCAGGGTGCTGAGCACAGAGTTTCTGATCTGGGCGTAAAAAGCACCTGCAGAAACGAGCCCCGTGGGGTGACAGGCACAAACTCCACCCCGACTCCGGCATTTTGCCCCTTGGCAGCGCAGGGGCTCGCTGGCGCTGCCTTAGGGATGGTACAGCTGCTGGGCCGTGCCTCTCGCACCAAAATTCGTCTCTGACTGATGCCTGGCTCTTTCTCCCCTCTTTTCCAGATCAAAAAAATGACGGTCAAAGCTGTAAAAATGCCGTGCACGGCTCCAAATGTTTATACTAAAGTGCCTGACGGAGGATGGGGTTGGACAGTTGCTTTTGCTTTCTTCTTTGTGGAAGCTCTAACGTACGGCATTATAAAATCCTTTGGCGTCTTCTTTAATGACCTGATGGAAAGCTTTGACGAAACCAACAGCAGGATATCGTGGATAATATCCATATGTGTGTTTGTACAGACCTTCACAGGTAAGAGGAACAGGCATTCGGTGCAAGGGGCAGTCTTCCTGCTGACTCAGCATATGAGGACCTGGTATCTCTGGCTTTTGTGTCTCTAATGGCTCCGCTGTAAATAAAAGCTAAAAAAGTAGAGCCCAAAGGCTGCATGGTCCTGGAATACCAACAAGTCTGTCTCAGCCCGGCAGCCCTTCTTGGCCTCAGCTCGCATCCTTCTGCGTGGTACAGGGATGTGCGTGTCGCTGAGCCTGGCCCAGCCGTTCAGCCCTCATCAGCAAGGGGTGAAAGCGAGTTTTGACCCCCAGATCTGTAGGGAAGAGGATTAGCGATTAACTAGAGTCTTGCCAAAATCCACTGGGTCTCCGGGTGTTGCAGGTTTGTCCCAGGCTGCCACGCACCCGTCTGTCTCTTCTAATGGCTTTGTTAGCACACCCTAAATGCTGTGAGCGGTGCCAGGGCTCCACGGGTGGCTCTGGGCGATGCTCTGCCGTGGGAGGGGAGGTGGCGTGTTGTGGGGGCCTAGGCAGGGGCACCAGAAGCGCTCTTGAAGGAGCTGGTCAAGTTGCTGATGGGTTGACCAAGGCTCTCTTCCTCTCCCACCCATCCAGCTCCTCTGTCAACAGTCCTCAGCAATCGGTTCGGTCACCGCTTCGTGGTGATGGCCGGAGGGGTGCTGATCAGCACCGGCATGGTCACTGCCTCCTTCGCCCGCACTGTTGTGGACATGTATGTCACCATCGGTGTCATCTCTGGTGAGTCGTCCTATTCCCGCTGACTAACGCTTCGCTCTGTCCGGCGGCTTCCCGCAGGTGTGGCTCTGGCCATGGGGGTTTTAGTCCCTGTGACGGGGGTGGTGCTTGAGCAATGCTGCTGTCCCTTCTGAGCTCAACTTCCCCTCCTGGTAGAGGTGATGGCCTGGGCTGAAGGCTTGGCTTTCTGCCCCTGTCACCCTGGGCACCATCCTGGGATTTGGTCCCACAGGCCACTGCGCTAGTGCAGCTGTACCGATGGCTTCTGACTGGGATTGCTGGGGATGTGAAAGCTGTTCATGGCATCAAATCCTCTAAGCTCTCTTTTTTTGGTCCTTTGCCCCCTCTCCGATCTGGCCTGGGCATCCTGCTCGCTCCCGTGGCCGGGAGCTGGCCTCGCTTAGGGGAGCAATTGCTGCAGACTCAAACTCTTTAGGCAGATGAGGTCCTCAGAGGACCCCCTTGGCTGTTTGGGAACAGAAGGCATTATGTAGCAGGTTTGGGAGGTTGGGTCTCTTGTTTTGGCGGTGTTTTGTTCTTTTTTTTTTTTTTTTTTAATTTTGCCCTCTCCAATCTTTAAAAAAAAAAATAACATTCTGGTTTCCCCAATGATTTTCTTCCAGGGTGACTTGCCGAGTTGGCCGAAATGATACTGTAATCTCGCCACTGGGAAAGCTGGCTTAACGTGTTCTCGCATCGGTGTTTCCCCCTCCTTTACTTGTTGTTATGGCAATTTTTGGCATTTATTCACAGGCCTTGGATACTGCCTCTCTTTCCTCCCGACTGTCACCATTTTATCACAGTATTTTGACAAAAGACGTTCGCTGGTCACAGCAGTGGCATCCACAGGGGAATGTTTTGCTGTTTTCTCCTTCGCACCAGGTACAGTCCCCGAATACTGCGGGTTCATAGGTGCATGCCCAAAGCACAGCTCTGCTCTGATCCTTTTCCTAAGCAAATGGGGGCCAAAGGCCATCCATGCCAGGGTGCTCACGGACCTTCCCATGAGCTGCTGAAGCCCACGGGTGGTCGCTCACATGCCCGTGGCACTCATACCCTGCAGGCAGGGTTACAAGTAATCCTAGAGACTGGGCTAATGATGCCCAAGCTGTCCCCAGCATCGCCTGCCAGAGCAGTACGTGCCTCACTGATACGCAGCCCGCCGGGCTCCCTATATAGATCTAGCTGGCTAAAAATAAGACCGAGAAACTTCAGCTATTTAAAACACATGCAGAACACATAACTGCTCCTAAAGGTTAGTGGGCTTGCGCTTAGCATGGTGTGCCAAACTGCTGCGGCCTTTTGGGGACCTGTCCCCAGGCAGCACATCCCTGTCACCACTTGTCCTCTGCAGTTCAAGTGGTCTTCTGCTGCGCACGCTTGCTTTCGGCTAAAACCCGTTGCAAAGCTGCCTTGGTTGCAAATGAAGGCTTGTAATTAAGCAGTGACATGGACCTTTGAGTAGAGCTATGACACTTCCTCTAGTAGCTGGTTTCAGGGTGGAGTCAGCTGAGAGAGGAAACTCGAATGTTGAGTTTGCTCTTATTCACTAAAAATACCACCACCTTCATTCTTGCACATCCCAAACTTACTGGGACCCCAGAGGTGGCTACCTAGAGGTTACCTTCTGCTAGCCAACTGGTAACGCAGCTTCTAACTCATCTGCTGCAGATGATGGGAGGAACATGGGTGCCAGGCCCCTGGGTGGCCCTGGGTAGGAGGGACCCCTGCTCAGCCTCTGCAAGAGCTGGGGTACTTGAGACCCTCCAGTGGTGAAACCTCTGTTACTTTCCTAGCTGTAAATTCAAATAGCTCCTTGGTGCAACTACAGGCTTTTCTAGTTACACTTTCTTCTTCCGCCCTCATTTCCCTCAGCAATTACTGCTCTGAAGGAGCAGATCGGCTGGAGATACAGCCTCCTTTCTGTCGGGGTGCTACAGCTCAGCATCGTCGTCTGCGGATCACTCCTGCGACCCATTATCATCAAAGAGCAAGAAGAAGTGAAAGCGCAGCCTCCTGAAGAGCCCACAGAGACAAAGTACATGCTTGAAAACGAGCAAACACGCACCTCAATAGAGTCCATAGACTCAGGAGTAGAAATAACTACCTCACCCAGCAATGTGCCTGGAAATGCCAAAGCAGAGCTGAAAAGTGAAGAACCAAAGGAACACGTGCAGATACTTGTTGAAAATAACACCACCCCTCCAGAACCAAAAACCAAACTACTGGACTTTTCTGTGATGAGAGACTGTAGCTTTATCTGTTATGCATTCTTTGGCCTGTTCGCTACCCTGGGCTTCTTCGCCCCCTCCCTCTACATCATTCCCCTGAGTCTCAGCCTTGGCATCAGCAAAGACCACTCCGCGTACATCCTGTCGGCCATGGCGATCGCAGAGGTCTTTGGGAGAATTTCAGCCGGCTGGGTTCTCAACAAACAGCCTATCCGCAAGATCTACATCGAACTCATCTGCGTTGTTCTGCTGTCCGTAGCGTTGTTTGCCTTCCCTTTTGCCTCTGAATTCTGGGGCCTGATGACATGTAGCATATTTTTTGGGTTCATGCTCGGGACGGTAGCGGGCACGCATATTCCCCTCCTGGCAGAAGACGATGTGGTTGGCATCGCAAAGATGTCTTCTGCGGCTGGAGTCTATGTCTTCATTCAAAGCTTAGCTGGGTTGGCTGGACCACCCCTTGCAGGTAACTCCTGAAACTTCCTTTTTTTTTTTTGTATATTTGACAGCTGTTGCTGTTTATCTCTGTCTAGAAGGTGTTCTGGCAGTGCTAAAGCATAGTACCATCCTAAAAGCTCTGCAACTAATATTAGGTGGCTCTCGGAGCCAGAAGACTGCTGCAATGCAGCTCTGCAGAGTCCCACCGATGAGGTGTTCTCTACTGAGGAACCTCAGAGTGAAGGAAAATACTGCAGTGCTACCCTGATCCTGTTAGAAACCTAAAACTGGCATCGCTTCAGGCTCCAGCGAACGGTAGAAACAAACTGCTTTCGCCGTGCATGTGTTTCTGCCGTACGCTGCGGAAAGGTGAGGTCTCCATTGCTGCAAATAGATGCCTGGTGCATCGCGGGCTCAGTGCCCCTGCAGTGCCTGAAGGCTCTGACTTGCCTGAAGATGTAAAACCCTGAACAGTGGGTTTTACTCTCTTGTAAGGTAGCATCTGTCGTTGAGTATCTTCTGATTGCAAATAAAACGATGCAGTGGTACCCGGATTAAAAGTCCTCTGGGGAGGATGGATGGGGAAGGGGAGAGGCAGGGTCGGCTGTGGCTAACTGCTGTCAATGTGTTTTCCGTAGGTGTCTTAGTGGATACGACACAGAACTACAGCTCAGCCTTTTACTCCTGTGCTGCTGGCATGGTCCTGGGTGCTGTGTTTCTGTCCCTGGTGAGACCGTGCAAGGCTGGGCTGTGCCAGGGCCAGCAGCAGCACGTGGAGGAAAGCGCGGCGGAGGTTGTACCAGACTTGCCAGATGACTTTATTGAAATGGATATTGGAAAAGCAGAAAATCCAGGAAAAGGTTCTGAAAGCACGGCATAAAAAAACCCCTATCCCTCCTCTATCTAACGTACTCGGTGTAAGACTGGGGGAAAATGTCAGCTCTGCTCCACGTTTTAAAATACATTCTAAAGGGAATGTGAAATTTTAAATGTGAACAGTTGCTACCGACAACTTTTTTTTTATTCTTAGAACTTTTTTTAACCAACAATGGAAAGCTCCATAGAAAATACGGATAGCCACATAAGAATAACTTCTGTCTAGCATGAAGATGTGATGCACACTCCTGCTTTCCTGACATAAGTAAAGGTTCAACCGATCCCAGAAAAACTGAGAATGGCAACAGCAGAAGCAGCTCAGCCTCTGACTGTCCTCACCCATCCCCAACCGCAAATTCCACACTGACAAGAAACGGTGATGCAAACTGGAGACAAGCATTTCGTACACCTAGCCAACAGAATCTTCTTTCGGAAGAATATAGACTCATGGTTTCCATGACCTGGGGAGGCTAGGCGAGATAGCTGACTTCAGCAATCGTCTATCTTCATCTAATTAACTTGAACGTCACAAATGCTGGGAAATTAGAGGCTCCATATGTCTTTATGGCCAGTTATTACTACACATATTTCATAAGATCATTTTTCTTCTCCCAACTGGTATCCTTAGAACTGTTTTCTGTTGATAGTCAGATCTAATTTAACTAGTATTTATTAATTTATTCAAAAATTATTAAAGGTGGTTAGCTTAAATAACTGGAGAGGAAAAATCATCTTTACATCGATCTCTTCGATACCTATCTTGTATTGCTAGCTTGTGAAATTGTTGGGAAACTTACTCTTACAGCACAGAGTGTAGCTATTTTTAATAGGTAGGTCTTAGGTAACCCCCTTGGTATTTAAAAAGGGAAGAAAAAAGAAAATAATAAACTACAGATCCAGCATCTCTTTCTGTAAAGCCTCAGCTGGTGTCAATTGGACCTGGCTCCACTGCTGTAACCAGCCCCCGGTGCCGGGGGGATTTGGCCCAGTATGTCTTAATGTACCCGAAACCTTCGCTTACAGGTGCACGAGGAAATCTTTGCCGCATCACCAAACGAATGTGGGAACCCCCACGCTACCCAGCCCCTCGCAGACTGCTCCCTCCATCCCCCAGCCCCGTGGGCATGGGGTGGCTGCTCTGAGCCGTACCCCCTTCCCCAATAAGTCGGCCAGAGACCTTTTTTTTTTTTTTTGCTGCTGACTTTGGTGAGAAACAGAGCCTGTGCACACTGAAGGCGCAAGGGGAATGAGAAGACACAACGTACTAGCTGTTCATTAGTCTTAATGGGAGGGATTCCTACTCACAGTGACACAAGCTTGCTTACCCCACCTATATGCATCTTAACGCCTCTAGGCAACTCAGGGGGACAAATAAACCAAGTCTGTCTTGGTTTGGAAAAACCCAAACCAACATTTCTGTGTATTTAAGTGGAAGTGGCATCATGCATTAACTGCTATGCTGACATGTCTGTATTTTACCAGCCATAGAAATGTGGGACAATCTGTTAAAAACTCTTTGGGAAGGTGCTTAATTTGGGGTTTTTTTTTTTCCTGTCTTAGATGTCAAAAAAAACCCCAAAAGAAACAGGCACTCTTACAACCAAGTGGCTAGAGCAATTCATCCTCACTGCCTGAGACCCGCGGTCTCGCGTCCTTCCTCAGCACTTTATCACGGCCAGCAGAACCTCGCTGCGTTGCACCCAGGACTGGAAGATCCCTTACAGGGAACTAGAGTTTTGTGAATCAGTGAGTAAATGAACAAATAACCACGTTGCATTAAGATGTACTTTTTATTTATTGTTAATTTATGATACTTCAAGCATTTTGGTAAATGTTCTGTAGGCTGTAATTGTCAGATTATTGAAGTCTTTGTGATACGAGACCTCACTACAGCACTTTGCTATTACAACTCTGCTTGGAAGTAGACTAAGGCCTCCAGGTTTTGCGTGTGTGTGGAAGCTCCCTGCTCTGCAGATTTGCGAGGTTCTACTGTAACTTAATTTTTTTGTTCGTTTTTATTTTTAAAACCGTTTCCAATACAGATCAAATAATATGTTTGTCACTGACCTCACAGTACGTTTCTGTTCCTGTCTGTGTCGCAGCACGAGCAGGGGAGCGAGTGAGAATGTGTGTGTGCGGGCGCAGAAGACCCAGAAGCAGGCTTTAATGCGTTCAAAGCAGGATTTACTGATTTGTTTGTAACGTACCTAGCAGACTCTGGAAATTCTCTAAAACACTGAGTTTTGCAATAAACTTTTTCTTTTTTTTTAAATAAAGAAAGTCAAGACACTTTCCTCTTCTCCCTCTTCTCCATCCCTAGGATAAGGCTGGCTAAGCCTTTGCCCCGCGGGGTCCCGGCCATCACTTCCCCCCTCCCCGAAGGGCTCTCGGCATCGTGGCTGTCACATGCCGCAGCCTGAAGTAGCGTGTTTACCCTGCGAATTGGGCAATCCTACGTTCTTTTGGAGTTGCTTGCAAGCTGGTAGATTAGCGCTGACCTCAAGGGTACTCTTGTAAACCCTTACCCGGGGACGCCTGATTAGAAGGAGCCTTTTCTTCTTCTGAGTGGTAACAGAATTGGTGGCACTTAGGAACATTATCCTCGTGCCTTCAAGAAGCACGCAATCATGTAATTATTTTATCATCTCTGAATTGCAGAATACTTTCTCCATGCCAGGCTCGGCAGCTTATGTATCAGAAATCAAACTACTAAATAGCAGGATAGTTGCACTAAAGGGCAATTTTCTCTCCCTCAAACCTTACTTTTTTACGCCAGCGGAGATACGCCCTTCCCCACTTAGCCCCTAACTCCTAGCATCACCAACCCCTACACAGAGTAACGCTGCCCTGCTGCTTAATTCCAAATACCAATGCCTGTATTGGATTTAACTGCCTGTTGAAGGAATCATCACGCCACTGATAAGTATTAAGTGCAATTTGTTTTCCTTCCGATTGCAAAAGTCCTAGAACAGAGGTGATCGTGCACGCAAGCGACGCAGACTTAACGCAAATACCAAAGTCCCAGGAAGCTAATCTGTCTCCAAATTTGACTCTGGCTCAATTACAGCAGTGAACAAACATTATTTGCAACAGCTTCCTCAAAAACAACCCCCCAGGAAAAAAAAAAGGGCATTACAAAGGCTGCACGCTGTTTACATAAATAAAAGCACATAACACTGTAACAGCATTAGATGTTCTCCTGCACAGAAACAATTTTGAATATTTTTTTCCACCTGTTTTAATTGCCCACAATTTCTGCTATCCTGGTAGGAAGGCATTAAGGCTGGAACAAAATAGGGTAAGAATACTTATTTCTACTCAGGCGCATTGTGTATCTACTTTGCACCAGTACGAGGACAGCGTGGGGCAGAACTCGCTTCTGCAAGCTCAGTATTCCTCTCAAAAGCTGTTGTATAAACTCTTGTAGTCAATGAGGCCAGTGCCAGCCAAATGTAAATAAAGGAAATTACACAAGGTCAGCTTGCAGAAGGACAAAAAGCCCTCAGACCATGGGTATCTACCCTTTCTGAAGCAGAGAGGAAGCTGTACACTGGGTCGGTTTGTTGTTTTGGGGTCTTGAAAAGACACTACAAAACCGTTTTTCCATTTGAAATTAAAGGGAAGGGCAACCTCTTGTTCTTCAGTTCCTTTAGATAACCCGACATCAGGTACTTTAGGGGACAAGCGCATCTTTAAAAATAGCTAAACTGGTTTGGGAAAAAAAGTGAAGTAGGTGCTTACAAAACCGCTTGAATGCTTTAACGCTTCCCTCCAGATGTTACTTGTTAGCATCTGAGATCATCATTTTTCAGCTGCCCGTAGTAAACATGACCTGAATTTTCACAGTGATGCGAGCCCAAGCAGCAGCCTTCCTCCCTCCCTCTCTAAAGCTCATCATCAAGATGCTTCCCGGGTCAGGTTTAGGAAAACATCCCTTTAACTTCTGGCTTGCTTTGAAGGCTGAGAGAGAAAGCACTGCTGCCAGGAGGAATCGTTTTAGGCTTGATGCCCACACTAAAAATCAGGACCCCTGGTTCCCACCAGCATACCGCACCGGCCGGGATGCCGTCGATGCGATAACGGGGTTCGGAGCGGCGATGCGTGCCTGCCTCCCGCCCATCCAGGCGACCTCCGGGGGTCTAGGCAGCAGCATGCGGGGCTCTCCCCTCCCTGGTTGCACTCCCGTGGGCTTTTACTTGCAGGATTTGCACATCCGTGGCTGCGCTAGCATAAGGCTCGCTCTTGCAAATTGCAGTAAGCCATCTAATAAATCAAATGCAATCCCCCACCCTCCTTCCCACTGCAGTTGTCAAGCTCCAGTTACAACAATTTGTGGTAAAATATTACTCACCAGCACTTTGGCCCGTGAGAGCAGCTCTGCCTCTGTAAAGACAGCCCCCTAAATCACCCCTTTGTCACAGAAGCCACAAGCATAACCAAAAGACTTATTACACGCAGACATTATGAGAATAAGGCCGAGGAGACAATAGTTTCCCCTCGCTTCCTTTTTGTCAAAGCTTTCATTAACGTCGTGAACGTCTTTTTCTACTTTACCCGCTGCTGGCTGCTGGCCGCAGTCAGCCTGGCAGAGCGGAGGTCCAAACCAGCCCCAAAGAGCCCAGCAGCAGCGAGACCGGATCGGGTGAAGGCAAATCGGGGTGCTGAGCATCACCCTGTGCTCCTGCTTCAGCGACCCGCCCTCCCCAGCGACACCTGTACCCACCGTCCTGCCCCTCCGCTCCGCTAATTCGCTTTAATCTCCACCAGCTTGTGCTCATGCAACGGGAAGTTATCAAAATTAGGCATTTTAAGCCCTTAGAACACCGAGGCTTTTGCATGTTGCTGTTGATGCGGCCAGTATGTTTTCTTTTTAGATGTTACAAAATGAGACAAAGAACCCAAAATCACCAGTGAAGAGCGAAGGCCGTTCGTGAAGTTATACCTGGGGTTGGAAAACGGCAGGAGACAGGCATGGGGGGCACAGGGCAGCCCGCCCCAGCATTGCTGGCGGGAGGCTTTCCATCCCCGCCACTGCCAAGCACAGTAACAGGGTGATGCTCCTGCCCAAGCTGAGGACCCTCCTCAGCTCCCCTCACCCCCAGCCCGGCAGCCTGCACAAGCGGCCCCCACTCGCCTTCACACTGCATGTGATGGATGCTAGGGAAGGTTCCTACAGTGGGATTAACGACTGAAACCCAGTGAGGGATGCACAGATGGCTGAAGGATGGGAAGAGAGGTGACAGGGTCTGATTCTGACACCGCCACTTGGACAAACCTGCTGCTGAAGCCTTTTAGCCTGGCACAGCACGTGACCAAAGTTACCCAAACCCTTCCCCTCACAGGACTGCATCCCTGCTTCTCTGCAGCCGTGTGTCCCGGCCAGAGCCAGCCCTGGCAGCAGGAGCACAAAGGTGACTTGAGGACGCACGTGGCCACTTCTGCTCAAGATGCAGCATCCGCAGGCAGGAGCTGGCAGAGCAATTACTGCACCTTGACATTCCCACGCTGCATTCTCCTAGAGGACTCATACCAGGTGTGCAAAGCAGGTTCTGGTTTGCACAGAGAGGAGGGAAGAGGCCTCACTGCCGGACAGGATGCATCCCGGTGGATGCAGGATGGGATGCACCTCCACTGCTCCTCTGAAAGCAGCGCTGGGGGACAAGCCAGCCTTTGCCAAGTATTGCAACGTGCACGCTGGGAAATTTGAAATTGGAAAACACTCATGGAGCAACAGCCTGGGCCCTGCTCGGAGCTGAACTCCCAGAAAAGCCATGCACTGCAGGGCTCTCTGCCCCCCGTGAAATCACCCCCTTCCCCTCCTCCCACTGCAGCCCCAGGCTTCCAGTGCATGCTCCGATTTTGCCCTCACCGTACCAAAGAACAACTACCAACCCCCCCGTGCGCTTGTATCTTCCTCCTTCCCACACCCCAGGCTGATAACAGCTTATTAGCGTTGGCCACGCGCAGCCTTGCCCCGCACCCCATCGCTATCGGGTGCTGCAGGCCTCCCACGCTCCTGGGGTGGGATCCTGCCCACAGGTCTCACTGGCCAAAGGACGCGGGGCAGTCTGGCACAGCCAGGGGAAGCCAACGCAAAGCCGGGCCCCCCCCAGACACCGTCAGAAAAGCCCGAAGCAAAAGCCTGTGCACTCACGGTGCAGAGCTGCCTGCCATGTTTTAGTCCTCCGCCGTCTCCTCCCCACTGCACTCCATGCCAAGGGGAGGAGCGTGGGCTGGGGAGCCCAGGCAAGGAGCCCACGCCACCCCCCTTGCACAAACTGCCCCCCAGCAAACCTACCCAGGGGACAGAGGGCATGGGAGGGGGCACACCCCACCCCCATCAGCTCGCTACCACCAGAGGAATGTGCTCCCAACCTCCGGCAAGCCCTTGCACCACAGACACGCAGTCACTCGCTTGCTGCTGGCAAAACACGGCCCTTTCCTGATTGAACATCGGCAGCACATCATCCAGGGAGAGGTTTCGCCTCTGCTGTCACCCAAAAACCCCGAAACACAGCTTCAGCAACACTCACATCCACCCTCGCCGGCGCAGGAACCCCGCCGGCCACGCAAGACTTTCCCTTCTTCAAAAACATGCAACTCAAGACTTTCCCTTCTTCAATAACCTGCAACTCCCCATGCTCTGCCAGGAGAAAAATACCTTAAATAAACTGTACCTGCAAAGGCGTCCGCAGCATTAAGGCAGTTTTTCTGCTTCCTCTCCCTTTTGCCGGTTCTTCTCCTCCTGCCTCTGAGGAGCCAGAGCCCTCACAGCTTCGGCCAATATCACAATCAAGAGCACTCAGGAAAGACAAGGTGGAAACCTACTCCCCCGGCAGCAGTTAGAGCACATCCTGGCACAAATTGATCCCCCAAATATTTAAACACAAAAACACATCCACGCTTTCGTTCGGAAAATGTTTTCATGGAGACAACCCTTTCCCAGGCATCTTCACATCTCAAAGGTTTCTATCCAACCTCTTCTGCACAGCTTTGAAGGAGACGGGAATTTCAACCTCTGTCTTTGCCTTCAAGGACTAGACCCTGACCTTGCAGCCTGACCTATGCCTTGGCTTTCTCCTCGGTAAAAAGCCCCTTCGGCGCAGCAGAGAGGGGCGAACTGGTCAGGGTGTAAAGGGATAACTGGACAAAAACTATGTTATTTGTGACAAATTCAATTCCAATAAGCAAGAAAACAACAGCAATAAATGTGTAAGTGATGATAAATGTGTAAGTAATAAATGTGGAAGAGATTCTATTTCAAAAGAGTAATTAAAAAACCACATATAGATGCACTCTGGTGTGTACTTCTATTAGCAGATAATTTACACACTTTAGAGAAATTAATTGCTCACGGTGTGTAAGACCAGGAGGGGAGCACAAAAGGGGATTTGTGAAGCAGAGGGCAAAAATTAATCCTGAAAATGGTGCACGGCGGGAACTCTTCCCCCATCAGCCTGATCTGGGGCCCTGGCACGAGGGGGTCAATTTACCAGCACAGCGGAGGAAGCATCCTGCCTAGGTGATGTAAAGAAAAACGGAAGCTTAACCAAATCCTGGTCACAGTAATTAAAACCAACATCCTGACGCAGGAAATTAAACCTCTTGCGCAAAGCGCCAATTAAACCTGATTTAAAAAAAAAAGAGAGAAACTATGTAAATAACCTGGATTAAAGTTCAAGGCATCTTCTCTTGATCTTCATGCAAACCCTTGCATGCAGCCAGAGTCCTGCTCCTCTCCCTGCAAGCCACACTACAGACAGATCCTGGTGCCTGGGGACTCTGGGGACAGCACGCATCGCGTGCTCACGGACTGGCTCTGCCAGTACCCCAACACCCAGCTCTTCGTCTGTAGTTGCCCCTTTCACCTGCAAATACCCTGTCGCTTCCCCACAGGGACTCTGATTCCTGCCATTTGATTATTAGTCTTATAAAATACAAAGAATTAGACCGCAGGAGTCACCCGCAGCTGGGTGGGACACAGCGCACCTCAGGCCTCGTTTAGAAAAGAAGCGTTCGAGGGTGATGAAGCCAAACGTGCCTGGATACACGTGGCATCAGCAGAGACCAAAATAGTGTAGCATCACGTTAGCAACCAGCCTCAGCCAAGAGATGATACAAACATTAGCTTTTCAGTGAAGAATTTTTAGTGCATTGGTAGTTTCTTGTCCGACAGTAAATTTTAAAATAGTTCATAGTAAGTGACAGAAAGTAACCCTTTAAATGAGCTTTTCTGCGTATACTGTGCGCTCTGCTTATGTGCTTTAGTCCTGCAGCACATCCAGGCATTTTAATAACCGCTTGCATCTCTCCTTGAAGGCTTGTAGGGGTTTTGGTGAACACACTGGGGCTCCTGCCGCTGTCCCGCTATCGCCCTCATGCATTCCTCGATAGTAAGGTCTTCAAGATGTAACACGTTAAAATAAAAATGAGAAAGTTGAAAGGTTTTAATCTTAATGTTGAAAGACTAAAGCAAAATCATTCTCTCTCTCCACTGCACTCTGCTTCTTGTATTTGAAAACAATACAGTTAATACTGGCTAGAAGGTTTTCAAACCCCGTGAGCTGCACAACCCTTCTGCTTCTTTCCCCAAATACCCTGACTCTTCTGTAACACCTGCTTCTACTTAGCAAAACAAATAAACAGTTACTAACCACTAGTGTAGCTCTCTACCACTGACATTTCTTTGCATGTCTCAGACCACAGTTTCCTTTGGAAACCCTGAACTTATGTGCTCCTTCGGTTTTTTACGTCTGTAAGACCATAGAAAGACAAAAACAAGAAAACACACACAGACAGAAGCTACAGTATCTACAGCAACAGCTGAAACACAAACTAACGGAGAGGTTGTGAAACTCATCCTGCAAGGAAGTTAAAAGCGGCGGCTGGTGCACAGCATTAGCGGTGTAATCCAGGCTCAAGTGGAGGTGGTGGTTCCCAGGCAGAGCTCAGGCAGGCAGGGTCTGGGTACCCGCTCCCCAGGCCTTTGGGTCTGCCCAACCTCAGGACAGGGACACATCCAGCCAGGCACAGGGTTTCCAGGGAGAATCCCAGACTGGTTTGGGTTGGAAGGGACCTTAAAGCCCACCCAGTGCCACCCCCTGCCATGGGCAGGGACACCTTCCATAGCCCAGGTTGCTCCCAGCCTCATCCAGCCTGGTCTTGGACACTCCCAGGGATGGGGCATCCAGAGCTTCTCTGGGCAGCCTGTCCCGGTGCTCCCCACCCTCTCCAGGAAGAATTCCTTCCTGATGTCCAATCTCAATCTCCCTGCTTTCAGTTTAAACCCATTATTCCTTGTCCTGTCCCTACAGGTCCTTGTAAAAAGTCCCCCTCCCCCCCCCCAGCTTTCTTGTAGCCCCCCCAGGCACTGGAAGGGGCTCTAAGGTCTCCCCGGAGCCTTCCTTTCTCCAGGCTGAACCCCCCAACTCCCCCAGCCTGTCCCCATGGCAGAGGGGCTCCAGCCCTCGGAGCATCTCTGTGACCTCCTTTGGCCTCGCTCCAACAGCTCCGTGTCCTTCTGCTGTTGGGGGCCCCAGAACTGGAGGCAGAACTGCAGGGGGGGTCTCCCCAGAGCGGAGCAGAGGGGGACAATCCCCACCCTCACCCCCCTGCCCACGCTGCTCTGGATCCAGCCCAGGACACGGTTGGGTCCCTGGGCTCCAGCGCACCCGGCCGGCTCATGGCCAGCTCCTCGCCCTCAGCACCCCCAAATCCTTCTCCTCGGGGCTGTTCCCAATGCATTCTCCGCCCAGCCTGTCCTTGTGCTGGGATTTTCCAAAGCGCTTCCCGGCGGGCAAACCCCTGCTCCCCCCCCATCCCGCGCCCCCCGCGCCTGGGGCCCCGCAGCACCGCCCCGGCTGCGCGGCCCGCGGGCGCCCCCTGCCGACCGCCCCGCGCGGCTGCGCCGGTGCCGCCCGGCCACTCGCGACAGGGACCACGAGGGACACGCGTGACTCAGGGCCGCCAAGCCTAATTAAGCCGAGCCCTCTCCCGCACACATCTGAGGGTGATTAGCAGCTCCGTTCGCGTTACAGCAGCGGGAACACCCGTGGGACGAGACTTTCCCACCCGTGGGTGCCGCACCCCCCGTGTATGCCTTTCCCCACGCATCGCTCCCCCCCGTGACATACTGCAGGAGCCTCCTGGGAGACGCCAACTGCCGAGAGAACAGCGTGGGCTACCGGCGGGCAGCAGTCAATGGCCCGATCCACTGGAGAACAGAGACGCATCAGCCACGGGGTGGGCTCCGAGGGATGCTCAGGCAGCCAGGATGCGCAGGCAGCCGGGATGCACAGGCAGCAGGAACGCCAGCCGCCACCTTGCTTGTCAGCTCCAGAAAGCGTGATTTCTCACTAAAATCCACGCCCACGCATCGTCACCCTGCCACCACGCACGTCCCGCTAAGCGCAGTGTTGGGGACGCCTGAGACACCCCGGCTGCGCGTGTTTTGGAGGGAAGGACCGGGGAGCGTGTTTGCGTCTACTGGGAATTTTGCTGAGCCCACTCAGAGTCCACGTGGCAGATGTATGGAGCAGGACCCGCTGCTCTGGGATCATTCTGAGGGCTGCAACGGAACGATCTATGTGAATAAGGGGTGATGGGTTTAAATTGAAAGCGAGGAGATTGAGACTGGACATCAGGGAGAAATCCTTCCCGGAGAGGGTGGGGGTCACTGGGACAGGCTGCCCAGAGAAGCTGTGGATGCCCCATCCCTGGCAGTGTCCAAGGCCAGGCTGGAGGAGGCTTGGAGCAACCTGGCCTATGGAAGGTGTCCCTGCCTGTGGCAGGGGGTGGGCTAGGTGGGCTTTAAGGTCCCTTCTCACCCAAACCATTCCATGATTCTATGAATAAAAACTACAGAATCAAAGAGCTGTGGCGAGACCGGGAGCGTTAAACCACACTCACAGCCCTTCTCTGCAGCACAGGGCACTGGGAACCGACTTTTATCGGAGATCGCCACGCTGACGCATGACAAAGGGCCTGAAGTTGCCTCTGTTCATCAGTTAATTCAATAAACTCACTTCATGGCTCTTCCTCAGACGTGTCACATTCCCACTTATTTCAGTTCTTAATGAATTTCAAATATCTATCAATTTTTTCAGGGGAAAAAACACATGCACTCGCTGCCAGGTGGCATTTAAACCATGACCCAACTGTACATGCAACCTTTTACAAATTCCAAGAATTTCTTGCATTGATAGGTGCCATAGGACCACGGAACTACAGCAGCAATGGTCCAAAAAAATGCATAGCAACAATACAGGTGTTTGCAGTAACTACTGTAATGCTGGGTACGTTCTATTGCCACAGAGTAAGGGTGTTGCTTACTGCCATCACATCCAAGCCAGGCTAAAAACACACCACCACAATGTTACCCACAACCTAGAGCACCCAAAAAAACCATCGGCATGGGGCAACCCCGTGGCGCTGAGCTGTAATTCCAATATCGGCTCAGAAAGGGGCTCCGCATCCCCGGGCCAGCCGATCCAATACCAGGCAAATCCGTGCGCTGGGACTTGCATGCTGCATTTGTTGCTGATTTGGGGTTTTTTCCCAGCGTGTATTTACAATAGGATTGTAATTATTGATTTAAAATGTGCGCGAGAGAGAGCGAGGGTATTTTATTATTACAGCTAATTGCAAAGCTGCTAATTTAAAAGCTTTTAAAGACCTACATGAAAGCAGCAGCAAGCGAAGGAGACCTTTGTGATCCTTGTAGTTAGAGCATCGCCCTTTCTGGAGGAGAACTTGTGTAGAACTTGCAAAAACAGGGGGAAAAAGCGTTGTGAGTGACGAGGCACGTGGCCATGCTCTCTTGGGAGCTGAATCCCTTCCGGGAGCGCCCGCCTCCCTGTATGCAACCAGGAGGCATTTTTCCTATAAGGTATTATAGCAGGAGGTGTTGCTAGGCTTACTGGTTTGTGTAGGTGCGTCCTCTCTAGTTCCCTGCCAGAAGCAGCATTTCCCCAACACACCTAACCATTCTTTGGTGTTTGTATAAAACAAGCAAACAAATAAAAGCTGTAATATTTTACACTCGTGATGCTTTTTGGGTTCAGCAGCTTCACAAACACTGGTGAAGGCTGCTGGAAGTTCCTGTGCTCAGACGGAGGAATTTAGCCCACGGTTCCAACAACATACCTTGATGTGCTATTTTTTCCCCTGGTAATTTCATTATTCTCTCAAGCATTCCAAAGAGACACGAACCAGGGAAAAGACAGGGATCCTGGGATTCCCAGATGCATTGCCGATGTGGTGATGGAGCCTGAATTTCCCACCTCCCCTCAGGGCCGTGTGATTTCTCCCCTAGCCGTGTCCTGCAGTGGGATGTTATCTACCGGACCTGAAGCCACTGAGCGAGCACGGCTGCTGTATTTAGTGCTCAGATGTTCCTGGAATCCAGTCCTACGCTCCGATCACAGCGGTTCTCCCTCCGCTTCTCGGCTCTTGCCAGGCGCTTCACCCATGCAGGGTGAGGCATAAAGATGGGGTGACATTCATGTCTGCACCAACCGAAATCCTGTCTGACAAGAAGGTGGAGGGAAAAATCAGCCCATGCTAAAGAAATGTGTGATCCGAGGAGCTCCAGCTATGGAAGTGGGAATTTAAATGAGGATTTAGGGTTTTTTTTTTTGCTTTTAAGGAACTGTAAAACATGTGGGGTTATTTCCCACACCGTCACCAGGATCTGGAGCTATTTATTTGCGACATCTTGTGCCTGTTACAAAAGGGAACGTGGAGATGGGATCGGAGAAATCCTGCCAGGAAGAGGTACTGGAGGATCCTGCCTTGGAAACAATCCTCAGCAAGAAGATAGCCTAGACCTTTCCTCCAAGGATTTCAAGAGAGCTGCACACTAACACGCTCCCTGCCTTTCTTTATCAGGGAAATACAGCACAAAGGTGCTGGGGTGGAGCTGGGTTTGTTTCTCTGGAGGGATCCGAAAGTGCAGAGGCCAAGTCTGGGCTGGTCATATCTGGCACTGCTGGGGAGTGACTCACCCGACCTACCTGGGACACTCTTCCAGGCTGAGAATTGCTCGCTGGAGGTGCTTTTTCCTGCTGACTGACTGCAGATGGCTCTTGAAGCTGCTAGCTCTGAGAAACGTTCCCTAAATGCGGGCAGCAACTCCCATCCAAGGGACAGCAGGCTCCCCGCCTGCCCAGGGAATCAGACCTCCACCTCCCCAGAGAGCCACGGCAGCAAGCAAAGGTGCCAGGCTATGGTTTCCTCCTTGCTTTGGCATCGCCACAGACAGGCATCGCCACAGACACTGCTGCGAGCGAATGAGACGGGGCATGGAGACACAGAGTGGAAAGCCTGGCTCCAGCGAAACGCCCGGCTGTCATCCAGATGCTTTCATATTCGATCCCTGCTTCTGTGAGGAGGGGGAAAAACCCATTTTACCTTGCTAGCCTCTTAGAGAGAAGCTACTTTTGGTGATTAATCTGAATATTAAATGTCTACATACTCTCCGTGTATCTATCCTACTGGTTCAGGCAATTGGGATTGCCTTTCTAAAGGAAGAAATCTTGCACCGGTGTCAGCTGGTGCTTTGGCATGACAAGGAAACATCCACGGCGACTTGCTGCTGATGTTTGTGAAGGTAAAAATGTTCCTTTAGCCCAGTGGCATCCCCAGATAAAAGACAGCAGAGATGATTGTGCACTGCTTTATCACAAGTGGAATTTGTGGCAGTATTTCACTGGAAACGAGGAGGATTTAGGATTTGCTACACACTGGGAGAAAAGTCCTTAGTACTATTTTGTAGTATTGCAGAGGTGAGGGAAGGAACAGCAGGAAGATATCCTGCAGTGAGCAGAAATGCAATGTCATGGGCAGAGAGAGACAGCAGGAGCAGAGGAGGATGGAGAGCTGCTGTGGCTTTGGCTGCGGCGCTGGATGTCAGGCTGGCGTCCCCTTCCCAGGCAGCAGCCGGGCTCACAGAGCACAGCAGGTGACACCATGACAAGCTGAGGTTGGTCTGGTTGTGGTTTTATAAAGTGCATCACAGATTTACAGGAGCTGGAATTCCCCGAGTGGCCGGTGCCATTGCTCCGCACTGCAGCGCCCGCAGCCAGCCCGAGCGCACGTGCCCCGCTGCAGGGCCGACGCTGGGCACTTCGCTGGGCACGGGCGGCATCACATCTGCTTTTCTCCTGAAGTTTTGTACGTGGGGGTGGGAGAGAGGGGGAAGGAGAGTCCGGCCGGGTCGTCTGCATGAACAAAAGAGGAAGTTTTCCCCTTAATTCTAGGCGATTTTCAGCAAATACCAGACATGATGTAAGAAGGCTGTTGCTGAAGACTTGCTCAACTTGCTCCCCTGCAAATCCTGATGTTAATAACGCTTTGAAAATGCTGCTTTCACTGGGGTTTTTTTTTGGTTGGTTCCTTTTTCTGCAGGGAAAATGGAGGCTACAGCAGCACACGGTCATCCATTCACAGCTGCTCCACCGTTGGACCTTGGATTAACGTAAGACGATCCAGCTCATAAAGTGCAAAATATTGTGCCTAGGCAACCACATAAAGACCTGTGTCGGTTGTAGATACTGCCTTTTCTTTCTGTAAAAGGTGAAAAGAAAGAACTGCCGCCAAGCAAAAGCTGTGGGCACCCAGAGCACCCAGAGTGGAACCTCACGTCAGGGCTGGTGATCACACCTACTCATTGTGGAAGTGCTTACTACCAGAGGAGCCTGCTGTGGTGAGCTGCTGGAGACAAATCATTCACAGTCGGTGTCATCCCACAAACATCGTTTGCATGGTATTCGGTCAACATGGAAACAGTCATTCATTCTCTCAATCAGCACAGAAGGCCGTCTGGGGGAGTGTTAACCTTAAAATACATGCCCTTTTTTTTCTTTCCACTCCTGCTTCCCCTTTGAGTCTGATAAAGGGGTGACTTTCTTAGACGTAAAAGAAGTTAACTGTCTTCCAGGCTGCAGGCAGCAAGACAGAGAGAGCTGGGGAGAGCCTGCACCGTGGCTAAAAGCCATCCAAGGTTTGGCCTAGTGATGGATAGGGGAGAGAAGTGGAAATCGGGCAGGGATTTTGGCTCTAAGCACTGTCAGCAGGAAGAAGCCTGGGAAGGGAATCAGCATCTTCTGTATAGGCACAATCCACTATACTGAATATTGGAATAGGGAGCGGGGAAAACTCCCTTTGCTGGATGCAGAGGGTCTCGTGCATCCTCCTGCTCTGTAAGCCCTAAATTAATAAAAACCAGTCTTGGCTCATCAGCGTCATCGTACTGGGTCACCATGTTTCAAACCATCCAGGCAGAGAAATGAGCTTTATTCCCTTACTGCGCCTGCTGACAAACACATTCCTACCTTCCCCTCCAGCCCTCATCGCCCAAGGATCAGCAATCCCACGACTTGCTGCTTACAGCCGGCAGCTGGGAGGGCACGGGCTTTAAATATTAACCTCCGTATGAAGTCGCAACCACCGAAGCGAACCTCTGCTCTCAGCAGCCTGCCCCAAATCCACATTTGTCAGATGTAGTGCTCAACAATTAATCAAACTCCCGGTTTCCTCCGCGGAGCCAGGCAGACGCAGGCGCTCGGCTGCACGCACAGGCAGGGACGAGTCTCCTGACTCAGTGCACATCTCATTCCTGTCGGATGTTTTGATTCCTTATCTTCCAGTCATCGGCAGCTTGGTTACAGCGCTGGGGCGTACGGACTGACCGCCACGGCGCATTTCACGGGCTGGAGCAGGGCTCGCTCTGTGATCCTGCAGGAGATTCTCTTGGGAGCAAGAGCGAGCAGGAAGCCCGGAGCCCTCCGAGCCGCTGACGGTGGCAGTTGCACTCCAAAAGGAACAAACGTCTGGCCCCTCTATTTTCAAGCGTGCACACGGGAAGAAAGCAGAGAAAAGAAATCCAATACTATCAAAGGTTAGGCACAAATAAAACACTATTGCAGGGTTCCTGGTGCAGAACCCTGGTCTATCTGGACCCGCTTTATTAATTTGACTAATTCACTGTTCACACACAGCGAGAACATTTCAGCTGGTGTGGAAAACAGCCCAGCAGTGCGTGAGGTGGGCTGGCCAGAAGTAACCTGATGCCACTACCTTTTTTTCCTTAAATTGTAGAGGAAAAAGGAGCAGGGTCTGCGCCAGCGCTGACTCTTGTCCCACCTCCAGCCGCGTTCCCCGAAGGGCGCTGCTTACTTGGCGGCCACTCTGCCAGCACTCTGCCCTTCAGCTGCTGAGCAGCTTGAGTCAGCTCAGCTCCCGTGTGGGAACGGGGGTCCCTAAGGTCAGCTCTGAAACCAGCTCCTGCTGCCGGCGGGGCAGCAGGGAAGCTCCCTCGTCAGAGCTCTGCTCCCACGCCATTCCCTTATGTCAGTTATTGTGTAATCACCCGCTTACTTTAACAGGAAGGAAGAGGCTGCAAAACCCAACCTACATTCAGTAGCGCATGCAACGAGGTGTTTTGCGAAGTCGGGAGCTTTGTGAAGGTGAAGAAACTGCCACTTGCTCACGCAAATCCCGTAACACGCTCCTGCCCTGGCCCTCCTCTCGGCCTCCAGTCATCTGTGTGGCGAGGTGGCCAGGCTGCGCAGTACTGCCGAGCGGTACCACCACCGACCGGTTCCACATGACAGCTTCAGCCAACAAGAGCGTCACCAGAAGCCCAGGTGAACATTGATGCAACTGCACTTGCAATATTGGGCTTAAAAAATTAAACCCCACACAGGGTCTCCTCAGATGATGTTAGTTTTACTCCCCAGGTGGCTGATGGCATCTCAGGAAATAAGATGTAAGTAAAAAAAAAAAAAAAAAGGCTTTGAAGAAAACCTAAAGAGGTTGGTTTTCAAGAGCAACATCACAAATGGTGCTCGTTGAGCTGTTTCAGTGCCAAAGCCATAGTTGGGAGATGAGATGGTGGTTCTTCAGAACACTCTCCATCCCCTTCCCAGGAACAGGCAGGACCCGGAATCAAAACCACCCTGCCGAGCTGGGTTAAGTTTCAGGGCATCTGAGAGGTTTTTAACCCCTCATTTCAGTCAGCAGAGATGGCTGCTCGCCCTGGCAAACTCTGCTCGCCCAGAGGCTGGGGGACAGCACACAGGTTCCCATTAATCCTCAGCAACATGCACATCCACAAAGAATCTTTAGTTTATGTATTCCGGCTCACGTTGAGCACTAGCTCTCTAAACCAGCGTGACCCAGTCGGAATATTTTCAGAGATTTAGTGTCCCCAGCACACCAGCCAGACCCGAGGGCTGATGTGGAAAATGAAGCATCCCAGGCCTGTAAAAAGTGACGAGGAGAAATCAATGTTTGCTGCAAAATATTGCCTCACATTGCAGGCGGTTGCAAAACAGCCAGCGATCCGTTTCTAGAGGAGGCAGAGGCTGGCTTATTCAGAAAACAGCTTTAAAAATACACATATAATCTAACTCTGCAGTACCGAGATACATAATTTACAGGGAGGCTTGCTGCTTGTGCAGGAACGCACGCGCACATCGTCAGTATTTTAAACACGGAGTGCTGATCTGGTTGTCAAATGCAAGTCAGCAATTTCCTTCTGCCTCCCCGGCGCAGAGAAAGCAATCAGGCAGAACAGCAATCTGGATGAGCCCTTTCAGCAAAGAGCTCGCTGGAGACCAGCGGCTCCCCCTGTTACGTATTTCGTTGGAAACACGCAATGTGGCAGGAGCCAAGCGGCCGGCTGTAGCCAACCAACAGAATGAGTCAGCTGGCTGCCTCCGCACATCAGTAATTAAAAATAAAATCATTTCATAATGCCAACGTGAGGCTGTATATGTTTATTCATCGTCAGTAATTTTTTTTTGTACACAAGGCAAATATTAATAGCTGAAAGGCAACACTTTCGGAGAGTATGTACAGAGCAATGTACAAGCAAGTGTAAGAGGTTTTAAACTATTAATCGATTTAACTGTTTTATAAAAAAGGAAGTGATGCTTTTTCTTCTAAGACCTCCCTTAGAAATAATTTATTGCCAATCTTAAACTAAAGCAAGGAGAAAAAAAAACCCAAAATAATGTACAATAAAAAGTAGTCCCTGGAAAGTTTATAAAAAGTTAAACATATAAAATTGTAAGCCACAAACATTTATACAAAGCTAATACAAATCTTGGTTTTGTTAAAGGTCTATGAGGTTGTTATAAAATAATTTTTACATAAAGGCTTCACTTAAGGTAAGCTCTCACTGCTACTGAAAGCGCAGGAAAGCGGTTTTAAATAGTCTGCAATTCAACTTATTTTCAAGTACAATGCAAAGAAAATTGCAAAATGGCACTGTATTGCAATGCTGTGTAATGCAAAACAACTATGTTCATGGTACCATCAAACAGAGACCTGTAAAGTTAACTCGTGAACCAGTCGGTATGGCGTGAAACTGCCGATCGTTTTGAAACAGGAAACGTTATTGGTGGAAAATGAACCTTCTGCAACCGTTCTTCAAGAGAAATAACCAGAAGTCTTCCGACGGCAACAGAACGTGCACCGTTCTCAGTCTTTAAGCGGGGCGTCGCTCCCAAACACGGTGAGCAGATGCAGTTTGACCATCTATCCAGGAGTGATCATAAATACTATCACCAGGCCAAGTGCCATGAAGCTCGAAACACCCACCTGATGTGAGCAATTTGCTAGAACAATTCTGATGGGCGCAATTTAAAGCTACTTCACTCGACAGATGAGTCCAATATACAGCCTTCGAGATCAATGAACCCACCTGGCTTTTTGTTTGCCTTTTTTTTTTTTTTTTAAGAGCAGATATTCTAGAAGAAAGCTTAAGTTTTACACAAACTGATGGCTTACGCTCCCACATACAATATATAAAAACAAAAGGTAAAAATTTTAAAGCCCTGATGAACAGCCACAGTTTTCAGGTCTCCATCAACTCAGTCTGACACGCTGCAGCAGGGAACAGTCACTAAAACACCGATTTCACCTTCAAGTACAGGAAGGCTGTACAAGACAGTGGTATATCTCCGTAAGGTCAGGGATCTTTTTAACAGAGCTCGCTCCAAAGAGAACTGAGAAAGTGTTGGGAAATGTGATTTTCTACCTGCTTTCCCACCTTCACTACGAGTGTGTCCTGACCTTGTACCACAGGCTGGTTTACATGAACACTCTCACTAGCCAACCGTAACTCGTTTGTTTGCTTCAGGATAAAGATCAGTCTGTTCAGAACATCAGTCCTTCAGCTCTTGTACCAAAATGCTATCCTGCTATAAAGAAATACCATTTAGAACCAAATCTAAACCAGAAATACAACAGTACACGCTGGGCTCCTTTTGCAGGTAGCTAATGAAGAGTAAGTTTGAAGATGGAAAAGCCAAACGCCGACTCGGTTTGTTTAGCCGGTACGTTAACATAGGAACCACGTAAACAGCTACATCAAGGTTACTTGCCTCACCCCTTCTGAAGAAGTGGGAGGAGGAAACACAAGCGAGTGATTTGACTCAGTCATTTCATTAAAATCATTCATTTCTGCCTGAGATTCATATAGTGCTTATCTACCAGGGCCTGCTTCGTCAGAAATGACCCAACACCGCGGGGTCCACCTTGCTACCTCACAGGCCCTGGTGTTCACAGGGAAAGCGATCTGAAAGGATTAAAACTATTTTTTGGGGGTGTTGGTTCAGGGGAGAAGCCTGCTGAGTATTTTTCCCAATTCACCTAATGTCACAGGTGCCCAGTGCCTTGGCGATTCCAGCTATATCCTTTGACTGACACCAGTTTTGAGGCTCTTTAGTAAATTAACAGGTCCCTTGCCACAAAATTCATCAACAGTTTACATAAACAGATTTGTTTAGACAAATTCCTGGTAAACTTCATGTCATCCACTACCTGGTCTTTAGGCTTTTCTGAAACCATCTGGTCTGACATCCTGCGAAACACATACTACAGGCCCTCTCCAAATTAATTATTTTAATCAGAGCAGAGATAGGTCTTTTTTCACATAAGAAACTTGTTCAGACAACTGTCAGCAAAGGAAAAAACCAAACCTACTACTCCTCTTGCTGACTGGCAAGGGCACAGGTTAGCTCAGTTTCTGCTTTCCAACACTGGACTTCGAGGCTACGAGGCAGAGGTTTGTCGTCTGCTCATGCAGCATTTATAGCTCAACCAGATCAACCTGTCATCCTTCTCCAAAGAGGGAAACGGAGAGCTTCTGGACTCCCACTACAGGCATGTTGTCCAATCCTTTAAATAGCCTCACTAGCCTTTTTTGAGGTCTCTCGTTCATCATCCTTCTTGAATTGCTCACAAATGACCCTAACACACCAGACCAGAAGTAACCATTTCCATGTCCAGTAAGGAGGCAAAAACTCCATTAAATACCCCCTTCTAAAGACTATATTAATCCTGATATCAGTGCTGCACCCAGATTTTATGTTTAGATTACGAACTGTGACTTCTCCCAAGCTCTTTTCAGAATTCTTTCCTCCCAAAATAGTGCCTTATCGCAGAAATCGCAGACTAACCTATCACTACTCATTGGATGATATAAAAAATAGAGGTCTTTCAAAGCACCTAACTAAATAAAAATACACTACTCCCCCCTTTTACTGACAGGAGAACGAGGTACGGAGATGTTAATACAACTTACAATCACAGTAAGTAAAAGGCTATGTTCAGAAGACAGGCAGCTTTCCTATGCACGGACACCGCTCCAAGCAGTGAGAATACAATGTCACGCCGCTTGCCACGTGTGCGGTCACCGTAAGAAAAATTCATTTAAGGAAGTCTTGGCCAGCATCATGATCCACAGGAATTGGCTGGTTGCATGGGGCAAAGTGGGAAGCTGAACTGCCTACGTGACATTACAACTTGGGGGAAATGGGGTAGCGGCACTACTTTTAAAAACCCAAGCTCGCAAGCTTACTCTCATTGTATAGAGTCCTGTGTGGTGGAAGAGGAGTTCTGGGCAAGGAGTATTTTTTCATTATTTTTTTCCAATCACATGGCAACGGTAACACCCTCCCCCTAAAAAAATAAATAAATGAATCTGCAATGGAACTTCTGATAAAATATTCTTAGGCACAAGCAGCACTCTGGGGCATGCTGTGCAACCTATTTGGCTCAAGTACACTTAGGATTGCTAGACCCAACTGCGGAGTCTCAAAGAACCTCATCAGCCGAAGCACTTTCTGCTGCGACACGTTCCTTTTCAGAAGAACACATTCATCTTCGCGGTGTCAGCTACACAAGGCCTTCGCTGGGAATACATATGCTCACGTAAGGCCACTGAAGATACCGTGGGAGGACAGAACATGAGGAGGCACTTAGGTTTGCAAGTACTTCTATCCATCCCCAAACGCTTACTGCTCAAGCTGAGGCACACGGTAAGAAGTCATGAAGAAGGTAAAAATAAACCAGTGCTATATTAAAGCGCTTCAAGAACAGGTAAGGTACCTACATGTAACATCTGGTTAGTGAAGATAAGAAATACAGGTTGAGCTTGCTCCCCCTTCCCACATCAGAATTTCAAGAGGACCGTATCATAGTGCTCTGTGCTTTGCCATGGCTCCAAGACGTACGTACGATGCAATGGAGTGAAACCGTGTACTGTGCCATCCACTAATTCCTCGTCACTAGACTCCTGCCTGCGTTAGTACTTCCTGCCAGGTACGTCCGAAGCTCCCAGTCCAGGTATTTGTAAAGCATCTCCTCGTCAAACCCCACGCAAAGATTTATGTTTACACAGGAAGTATGCTACACCCAGGAACCCGAGCTTCAAATAGATGATTCCAGCAATTTATGGGATTTCTAACCAACAATAGTCCTGAGAAATCATAAATCAGCTATGGTATCACAGTCTTCATAATGAAGTTAGGTGTGAAAAGTTTCTCCCCCCCCTCCCCCCAGATTACTGCCACAATCTAACAATTGCAACAATTTCACTGAAGTTTGGACTTGGAATTCTGAAGGTTGAATGAATTTTCTAGGATAACATACGCATTTTTAAAAGGTCAAACGTATCACTTTACAGGTAACTTAGACATAGGTCTGCTATAAAGTTACAACTCGAGTCAACTTGAAGCTACACTGGAAGATTAAGCCTGAATTTCTGCAGAAATTGGCAATAATGTGTTCAGCAGCAGCTTTCAGCCACGTATCAAGAAGTCTGACAGGATCTGGATTTCTCTACTCCTGCTGTAAACTTCTAGTTAAAAAAAAAACCCAACACACCAAAGTTACTCAAACGAAAGCGTCTTTTTGCACATCACTGTAACATAAGCTGCTTGAGGTTGTCGTGAAGGATGGTATCCTTAACGTCACGGAAAACTAGCCGGATGTTTTCTGTGTTAATAGCAGTGGTGAAGTGGTGGTAGAGGGGCTTCTGCTGCTGGTCCCGGCGTTTAGTACGAAAACAATCCACCAGGAATTTCTGGACATCTGTTAAGCAGTGGGGATCCCCTTCAAACTCTGGAAAATAGTCTTTGATGCTCACTTTTTGTACTTTTTCCTCAAGCAAGTCCGTCTTATTTAAGAAAAGAATGATTGAGACGTTGCTGAAAACCCGGTTATTGACTATTGTTTCAAAAATGTTCAGGGATTCCGTAAGGCGGTTCGTTTGCCGATCCTCCATAAGGACTTGGTCAAATTCGCTCGAGGAAACAAGGAAGAGTATTGATGTGACACTGTCGAAGCACTCGAACCAACGTTTCCGCTCTGACCTTTGGCCACCTACATCAACCATTTTGAAAGGAACATTTTTGATTTCGAAGTCGTACTCGTGAATCCCTTTTGTGGGTCTTCGTGCCAGCAGTATATCTTGCTGTGAGGGGAGATAATCCTAAAAAAAAGGAGAGTTTGCCGATTAGGACACAAGGCACAGGCATGGTGATCGCAGCCGACGCGCCATCGAGAGGAAAGCTTGCAGAGGAACAGCGTGATGTTTTGAATAAACATACACATGTATGTCTATTTTTATATATCCACGCTGAAGCAGTTTGGAAAGTGCTCGAGTCCAAAGCGGGAAGCACACCCAATATTATCTCAAAACATGTACCCCAGAGAACCGAAGCTTTCCGTTTGCCACGTGACAAGGATCCACAAACAACCCCAGAGGTGTACCATCACGCCACTTTCCCTCATTCTGGATGACTTTATGCTTCATTCATCCTCTTCCCACAAAGCTGGGAAACACGCTGGCTGCCAACACTGCACTGCAGCAAATGGGGCCTAACGCAGGTTTCTCAAATCGGTAACCACAGCAGAGTGGTCTCCTAACTACGGGCACTCAGCTCCTCCCACGTTCTCGTCCATACTGTGCAACCCCTTCTAGGAAGAAGAGCTGCTCCTCCAAGGAATGTTTAAGGCCCTCAATGATGCCAGAAAAGCAAAGCCTAAGCAAACTGTGGTGTTTGTGCCACGGATCTCTTGCATCGCTCCAAAAAGTCACTCCCATCAGCTGTGTGCCACAGCCGGGAGCTCACACAGCCTGACCTGGTCCAAAGCAGTGTGAGCAGTAGAACAGGAGAAGAAGCGGGCAGCTGAGCACAGCAGCCTCTTCCCCATAGCACAGCTTAGGGGGGGCATGCGAGAGAGCTGTACCCTGACGTCCTCCAGCCCACCATTCCCCCCAGGACTGAGCAGGCAGGGTAAGTGGGGTTTTTGACTGTTCTTTCCATGAACAGTCACCATCAGCAGATGCAAATTCCTCCAGGAAGAGGAATTCTTATTAGTCAGCTTTCAACAGCATGAAATTCAATCATATTGGGGATTTCTTCATCCTAAGAATTACACTTTTGCATGTGGTCCAAGTGCTATTTAAAAAGTGTATCTATAACAGCTGGCTGAGGCTGATGGTTAACGCTTCCTTGTTCACTTGTTACGGGAACTTCTTTTCCAGCATTTCTCACAACTTCAGAGAGCACGATTTAGGGTTCAGAGTTGGAATTTTCATCTCTTAGTGAATGACCTAAGATCTTCCTTTGACAGTGCCAGCTTTCACAAAGATGTGTAAGACCATGGCCCAGAAAGTCTGGTTCAACGAGAAAGCTGGGGCAGGGGGCACACACATACAACTCTGTGGCTACTTAAATACTGGTATTCCAAGTTTAAGGCAGCTGGGCAAGTTAGATGCACAGCCGTTAAGAAAGCAATTTTAACAATTAAGAAGTGTAATGTTCCAAAAACTCAAGGATGCCTTCGCTTTACTATGAAAGCTCAAAAGCGAAACCAACTAGAGAGACAGACTGTTTTGTCTGAAGTCCCGGGTTTCTTTACTTGAGCTGCCCATGACTAAGGCACTGATTTTATTGTGGCACGAATTACAAAGCCGCCCTCTGAAGCGGAGTCTCCCCACCCTGCCCATTTTGCTGTAGTACTCTTACACATCCAAACCCTGCACCACCTAAACACACAGGAGAGCTGACTGTTAAAGCAGTATCGTCGTTCTCTCCACACTGAGCAACGGACATGTGCTTCCACTTCCTTGTCCGATTAAAATGAGCAACTTGAAAGGGTAATGAGACTTTTCTCTTTAGTTATTAAATTTATCTTGGGTCTTTTCTACCAGAAATTGTTAGAGAGGAGAAACAATCAGAGGAACAGAGCAATGACTGTATCAAATGTCACTGGGAGTGCGGGAAGGGAGTTTGAGGAAAGCTGACTGAGGCAAGAGAATGCTGCAGGTTCAACACTTGTTCCATCTTTCAAACTGGAATGTACACTCTTTTGTTATCCAGGAAGTTAGTCTCCAGTTCTCCAAACAAAAGCAGAAAGTCTTAGGAAAGCTCAGGAGTGACTGAAATTCTTAAAGTAACTAACGAAATAAAATCAGCTCATGGAACAAGCAGAGCCATATATACCTTCAATACCGAAACGAGCACAAAGCAGACGCTCCTGGGAGTTGGCCCGTACTGTTTATTCAGTCAAGCTTTCAAGAACAAGGAGCTTATCCCTAGAATTCCTGACAAATTCCCTCTCGAGTATTATTACTCATTTAAAATTCCTTCCACCCTTGCAACCACAAATAAAATCCTTTCAAGTAGTTTCAAGTTCCACATGCACAGAAGACCCCGCCATGCCTTATACCAGATAACGGCTGCTCATATGCAACAGTCTGCAAAGGAGGACGCTGGAAGTCAAGTGCTTGGTCCACAGCCATCATCAGGCTGCAGGAAACTGCATGCAACTACTAAAAATCTCCCAGTATCCCAGATCTTTGGGATACTAGCAGCTTGCCACTGCAGCAATTCTGACCCAGCCCCTTTCTCACCATCCATTCCACTCCCCATATCCGAGGACTGCAGCGTTAAGTGAATAATTCCCTGGGACAGCACCGAGTACTATTTTAAGTCCTTTCAATGCTTGGCCACTGTCAGTCAGTACTTTTCCTGCATGCGTCCCCAAGCACACTCTCCTTTGCTACATTTCACCCAATCTTCCACATTGACTGTTTTCTTTTTCACCTTCTTCCATTTTTGGTTGGGTTTTGCTGGTGGGTTTTTTGTTTGTTTGTTTTTGGGGAATGTTTGTTGGTTTTTTGTTTTGTTTTCTGTGCAGTTCTATTTGCTTGCAAGCACAGCTCTTCCCAAAGATACTGACTCGGAACATGGGCTTTCTTCCTGAACAGTCTCCTTCCTCAATTTCACTATATTCTGGTTTCTTCTAAAGGACTTGTTTTGTTATCAGATAGCTCTTTTGGCTATCGCATCGCTCTCTGCCTGGCTAAAATTAGAATTGAAGGCATGAATAAGATCCAATCACACCACAGAAAGCAATGTCTCTACGAGATATTTTGAATACATATAGTCTGTACTGGAAGTAGAAATAACAACAAACAGTTGCAAGGGATCCAGCCGATCCCACACGTATATGCCAGCCAGCTACGCTTATTTTGCTGATCTGATTAAATCTGAACATTAGGTTCTTTTCCCTACACGCTGTTATCATCAGCTCCCTTTTGGCAAGAGGCATGTGAGCTCCCTTTTGGCAAGAGGCCCATGAATGGCAGATCTACCTGTTTATAAGGAACTCAGTTGCAGGCCAGCCCAGCTGTATCAGATAACAGATAAGAACAATAAAACACTTACATTAATACAGTTTGGGGAAATAATCATTAGACAAATCTTGCATATAGATAAGAATAAACCAGAAGAACACATTAAATATTTCACTTGGTAACAAATCTCAGCACTTTTTCCACAAACACCTAACATTTTCTATGACATCAGATCCCTCTGTATCTCAGCACCATTTGGTCTAACTTTAAACTGGAAACGCTGCCTTTCAGCGCTCAGTGTTCCCACAGCAACATCACACCTACAATAAGGGGATAAAACCAACTGTGACTTCGAGTTACGCACTTTACAAAGAACGGACGACGGTTTCTAATAGAGAACTCTGAAAAGAAGCTGCAAAAAGCTTTGCCCAGATGTGTGCAAATGTGTGAAAAACAAATCAACTAACCCTTTGAAACCAATGTGTTCTGGGATTCAAAGACCATGAGAAATCCACCTTAGCAGCAAGCTTAGCAGTTCGTTACAGGGAGTGCAGCTCTCTGCCTTACACACTTGTACGTACACCTATATACTGCCTTGGAACTCCAGACCACGTCAAAATTCTGCGAGCGAGTGCTGGAGTTCTCAAACAAGATGATCACTGGGGGTCTAGTTAGAAAAATGACAGTTCAAAGCAGAAAAATAGTCTGGCTTAAAATTAATTTTTTTATCTTGTTAAAGAGAAAAAGAGAAATGAAATTAAGCATGATGTAACAGGATTCAATTGAAGTGGTTTGGAATCCTTCATCATTTGTTGGCCATCAGCTGGAAATGACCATGGAGAAACTGCCTCCCCGTGGAGTCCAAGCCAGCATCCCATTTTGAAGGCAGTTTTTTCCACATGCAATACCTGACTAATGAGTATCAGCACACAATCTCATTATTCAAGCAGTAACCAGTACTTCTATCAAGAAGTATTCTACAGAAGTTTCAGCTTTTCCCCCAGAGAAAACAGATTTTATTCTGTACCAAGTTCGTTTGTTTAAAAGCAGATACTACAGCAAGGTACCACGGACCTGTGCACTGATTTAAGTTAGTGTTCCTAACTGGGTATTTTTGGATACCAATTAGCGTTGAAGTGCTACTTTAACAACCTTCTGACTGGAGGAGCATTTGTAACTTGTGTTTTGTTCAATTCCTACAGATGTCTGACTTCCAGAAAAGTCTCTTGGCCCTTGCACTGCCCTGTGTTTTTGGCATGTCAGTGACGAACTGCTGAGATAATGGGACAGTCATAGTTAACTAAAGTTATTTGAGTGGACACTAATTACATTTTGTCTGTTTAAAGCCCAGAGATCACAAAGACTACTTAAAACTCATGACTGGAAAAAAAAAAGCGCCACTTACTTGTTCTCCAAGTTTATCCAAGTTGTCCAAGAAATACTTTACAGATTCCCCCTAAAAACAAAGCAAATGGTTATTTAAATGTGGCACACTTGATCCCAATAGTTTACATTCTGAAGTCAAGTTCATTTACTGAAAGCAAGATTTAAGTGTTGCAAGTTATAATCACTACCATTTTTAAAGCAGCTATCCTCAGAACATAACTGATGGTTTGGTTTTAGGCCTGTTAATATTTAAGCTTAAAAGCACAGGTAGGCAAATTGTAATGGCTAAATTCTTTCCAAGTTTAGAATGGCTAAATAAATCCTTCAGAGTCACCCACGGGAGTATCAACGAAGCAACCACAACTTCATTATGAGGAGGATACATTCAATTCTTCAATCCTTCTAACCCTTTGAAGGTTAGAAGATACAGGCATTAATCATAGAATGGTTTGGGTTGGAAGGGACCTTAAAGATCATCTAATCACTGGAGATAAGTTAATTTAGAACTGCGTTGCCACAGGATCCCATTCGCACAGGTACTTCCCCTGAGCACAGCAAACCATCAGCAGAACAGAGGATGAGAAACCGCAATAGATGAAGCATTTTACTGAACTTCCTTATCAGAGACCAAGTTGGACAAGACCTCCTTCCTTGAGGAGTGCCGAACGGAGCTCCACGCTGCCATACTGCACGATATCACATCTACTACACTGATTACCTTCCAGCTTCAAGCCATCACTGTCCTTGCAAATAGCAACTGGAGTTTTTAATCCCTCCAGTAATGCGGAGCTAAAGATTTTTTACTGTAAACTGAACTACAGTCAACGCCCCAGAACGCTTGTTGGGGTGCTGGGATTACAAAGAACTCTCAGAAGGACGGTGCTGAACCTGAGTTCACCTGCAATAGGTAATGTACTGATGGAATTTATTGCAAAGGAAAGTAGAACCTTGTTAGGATTCTCTGTATCATGCCAGAAGCAGAACCATGTTTCCTTTTGGAAGCTGCAACTTGTTTACTTTGTAGTAAATACGGAAAAGAAGCCATCTGTGCCTTTGAGCTCTGGATGGAAGAGCAAGAATTCTGACTGCATTTTCTTGATGAGAAATTCAAGCGGCCGCCAAGCCGGGAGTGAGTACATCTAAGCCAGACAAATGAATTAGGACAGGAGGTACACCCTGATAATGACTTCCCTCACTTGAATCTGAACTCTGCAAACTGATGAAGGAAGAATATCAAACCTCAATGTTAATCTGTGTCACCTAAGCAGCCCTAAAGTAGGGTAAAAAAAACAGTCAAACAGGGCTCTGGCAGACACATAAGCTGGGTACCTTTGCAAGTTTTCCAGGTACTAAAGAGAGTTACATAATACAAGTAGATACCACACCTTTAAGTGTGCAATTGGAACATCAACTTTTAATTAGGCAAGACTGGGACTCTGGTTGAAACATGCCTTGTGCTCAACACACCTACCTGCAGGGAGAGAGTCCAACACAGTTCTACCAGCTCGTTTTACCTTCTATTTAGCATCACCGATTTTCTCTAGGGTGACAACTACAGCGGTAACACTGACCATTTTAAAGCCTGGTGGCACACAGCAGCAACTTCTTGCAATGACGGCAGTATTTTACACCTACATCTTTTCTAGCACTTCAGAAATCCATTCTAGCCTAAACCCTGTAAGGAAAGCATTCCTATTTCACAGAAAATAAAAATACACAACCTTGATGCACAAATCCATTAAGCATCCCAAGCAGGAGTAACAGAATCAGAATTCAGGCCTTCCAAGTACTAAGATCACTGTCTGTAACTGAGTGTTAAGACAAAATAAAGTTTAAGGTCAGACTTAATTTCTTACCAGGTCCTAGTAGGAGCTGGCAACCCTCCAACCCCCACAGGACTACGTCCAATCAGCCAGATTTCAGTCTCGTTAAGTGGAGGTATTTATTCCAGAATATCTGGGGCTCAGAGGCTGTAAGTATGCACGTGTGTGTCTGCATGCATACATGTATTTTAATCTCAGACCGCTCTCTTTTGTACTACTTACGGCAATGCCTACTCCCTAAAGAAGCATTATCCTCAGTACTGGAGCGCATGAGTTACTACCCCTCCTGTAAGTCCTGCGGCTTACTGCTACTGCCACAGATCGAGCAGTTGGAGCAGACGTGTAACCCACAGCCTGTGAAGCTCACAAAACATCCCCAGAAGCAGCTTCCCAAAAGAAGGGATTTCCTGAAAACACGAATGCAAAAACTGTATGGGCCTGCAGCAACAGCAGCACTCGAGAGCCACACATCCAACAGTAAAGTAACTGCCAGAGAGCACACCAAGACGCCTGCTCAGCTGTCTAGGCTGTCACGGATCAAAGGCAACGGCAGACAAATACCAAGGTGGCCATTCTGAAACTCAAGAGATTAAACTATAAAAGCAGTCAGCTACAAGCATAATACAGTAATTAACCAGCGACATACCAGTTTCCCTCCTCCACACCTTTGGCTCAACCACTGCGTTCTTCCCTTACGAAAATCTACTCAGACAACTAATAAAACACACCAAGCAAGTGCCAACATCATGACTTAACTCAGATAAAAGCCACTGATTGACAAGCTTTATCCTTAAATACAATTCGGATGGCAGCAAGAACTGACACTAGCTTCAAATTGATCACCTGTCCTTCCATCACATCCCAGATACCCCTCTGTATCACACAGCTACAAGCCAGTGCACTGAGTAGGGGTAATCTCTATCTGACCGGGACATCTTTACAGTAGCAGGCCAAGTTCTGTTAACTCCAGATACTCTTGACCAGCAAACTACCATGACTAACAGATTGTTATCAGAATGCCCTACTGTAGAACTGAGGAGTTCTGACCCATTTTAAACAAGCTTCAAAAAGGCAGCATTACAAAGCAACCAGGACTCCTGTTCCTTTTCCAACGGGGTGAACTTACGTATTTTATGCAATAACAAAGAGAAATCCACCACACAACCACCAAGGAAAGCCTTAATGCCAGCAATCGTTAGACGTGAGTAAAGAAATGCTCTATTCACATTTCTGTACGACAACAGCTCCAAAGACAGCTTCTGTGTTAGGCTGCTTTTTCTTGATATTAAACACAGAACTAGATCTCACTCTGGAAATCAATGACAACGGCTATATTTAAGTGGCTGTATTGAACAGTTGTATTCTAAAATTTCCCCTTAGACAAACTGTCAACTCTCTGGTTTACCCGAGATGACTATAAAAAAGAAACTGGGTTTCCCCACTCTGCCCCACTAACTCCAGTGTGGCTCACCGCGTCCAGCTGCTGCCACGGGGTTGCTGCAGCAGCCACTCTGCTGCTGTCGTGCCACAAGGCAGCCGCACCAAGGACCAAATCAACAGGAGGCTGAGAGGCTCCAGGGTTTACCCCCATCAAAGAACCTCTGTAGTGCTCCACTACACTGCCATTGCCTTCGCACCAACGTTCTGTGAGCACACACGATGGAAAATGAAATCAAATAGTTCAAAATAATCAAGTGATGTGAAGGTCTTTAACCACAGGTGAACTTTTTGGTTGTTTATTTCGAATGCAGGTGAACCTTTGAAATTCATTTCTACAGTTGAGCAGTTCTGAACTGCAAACTTGTGAAGTGTGGTTGAAGGTTACCAACGACCTGCTACGCTGCAGAAACCATACCCTTGAGCCTTACTGCCCGCTTCCTTCCACTTAAAACACAGGCCCAAAGACGCCAACATTAAGTGACAAAGTCAAACACGGGCGGGAGCGCGTTTCTCAGACGCATGGGGACATACTGCAATAAAGCAAACTCCTTGAACACAGCCCAGTGTAAGAGAACGAAGGGCCAACACTTCAAAGATCTTCCAGCGTTAGGTGACTGTGCCTTCATTTCTCTACTGCAGGATTAAAATACACCACCTCAGAACCGTGGATTTTAAGCAATCATTTTGATTGCTTGCAGAAGATGCCCTTTTTTGTCCAGATGGAGTACACATCTCTCAGCTGCCGCCCTTCAGCCTCCTCCTGATTCAGAAATGCATGTAAACCACAGGAAGTTGACTGTTAAATAACTTTATTCATAACTGTCAAGTACTCCATGTTCAGAAAGGTTTGATTCAAAACAGCTTGTGAACCTCCTGGAGTCTTGTGATCCTTACCAAAGAAAGCCAAGCCAAGTCATTTTATAGTGAACATACATGAGATTTACAAGAAAACACAACTAAATCATATTCTTATCAAGGTACTTGACATGACAACAGCTTCCCTCATAACACTGATTTATTTTAACTCCTTTTGCTCATGCCTGCACGACGAATGATGCCCGAGGTTCCTGTAGTGCACTCCTCAAAGGCAGGGTTACTCACATACTGGTCATTTACCTGCAGCACAGCAGTGCAGCCGCTTGTGTGGTCGTCCGAGTAAACTGGATTAGTTATCTCTTATAAACAAAACATGGCACACAGAGAGAGATTACTGTCTAAAATGTTGCTAGTGAGTGCCCAAAGCAAAGTAACCACAAAAACACTTCTGGGGACCAAAACAACAAAAAAAAACCAACCCTACATGAAATACACAAGAGATGAACACATCTTTTAACCCAGGAAGTGGCACCGATTTATTTGGTTTCCATGAAAACAGCGTCAACAACCTAAATATGATTTGTTGAAACCTTAGCATAGCCAAATGGCTTTTTAGCTGTTCTAGGGGAACACGGACACTACGTTTTTTTCCAGTGGCAAACACTTAAAAAAAAAAAAGAGATAGAAAAGGCATCAAGTAAAGATTCAGTCATCACAAGGTTTAAAGAAAGAAATGTACAACTTATCAAACCACCTACATTTGGCTGCAAGTTCGGTGGAACGTACTGAACTGACACGACTTCTTAAGTATCTGAAAGAATAAATCAGATATTTAAAGAAAATAGGAGATCTAACCTAGTAACTCTGGTTTAGTATTATAGGAATCACCAAACATTTGAATTTCTGGGAAAAGAGAAACAGAGATTTCCTATTTAATAAAAAAACCCCAAAACATAAACCCCCAAACACACACAACAACAAAAAGCAGCTTTTTCAAGCCTAGTTCAGAAGAAAACGGGTAACTACAGTGTTTTTAGGCTGGCAGGTACCTGCCCAAATTGGCATGCAAACCAAACCACACATGACATGGGAAAAGCAGCTCCAAGGAAGAAAGATGACGGAGGAATAACCACAACCTTAAAATTCTGGATCATACAACACCCTAGTAAACCTTACAGCATACACTTCATTACATATAGGGTTTTTTCTATTAGAGGCTTAATCCAGGTAAATCCATATCTGAGGATTTTGGCAAAGAATCCAGAGAAAAGAATCTCTAACCTTTATTTTCTTGACAGCCTGCCCCAAGCCAATTCAAAAGACAACTGACTGCAAATCGATATTGCTACTACTGACGTTTCACCAGATGTCTTCTGAAATTCCAGTAATAAGCACAGAGATAATTAACGGAGAAATGTTGGTCAAGTCAATGCAGATTTCCTAGTGGGTGAGGTATGAGAGAGCACTACAACCTCCTCCCCCTCCACCCAAGCGAGGGATGTCCGTAACATTACACAGAGGAGGCAGACGATACATTTATGCCATGAATGCACCCAGCCCTAATTAAATTACTGAGCTCAAACCCGTAATTGTCTGGATTGTTTGACCAGTAGAAGTTGAACCAAGTCTTATGTCGAGTCATTGAATTGGTTCGGTTTCTTTTACTGGCCTCAGATTTGGGGGTAAACAAACTAAACTTTGTTCCTTCACAGCATTCAAGTTTCTACACATTTAACTTCTCCCACTGGTCACTCCTCCCAGTGCTGCCTGATGAGGACTGCCCTTTCAAACATGGCAACAACCGGCAAAAACTCCTCCATATTCCTACTTATAACTTGTTTATCCAAGGAACTATATTTAAAAGCCAGATACCTTCCCTATTTTACAGCAGCAATTCAGCAACTTGCTTGGTATCTCCGAAGGTGAAGGGAAACAATTTGTTTCCCAATCGCCACTCCTACGCTCTAATGCTTGATACAGCACTCCCTGTTTAAGCACTGATTTTATTAGCAGTGTTTTGGGAGTTTACAATAAGCATATATCATAACTAATTTTTAATAAGGGTGCCAAAAGTACTCTGGGAAAAAGTGTTGATTTACTTCCCAAACTGCAAGTCTGGGTCAAAATATTTGAGAGTGTGCTAACACAAAACACATTTCGTGGAGAGAAGTATGTTTCCTTTTCCCTGAGTGTTAATTATGGCCGAAGTTATGTTCAAACCAGCATAAACTGGCTCTCCCGCCAAAACAAAGCCATCCCCATTTATGCCCATTATTGCAGCCGTGTGCAGAGCAGCCAACTGTTAAACCACTCCCTCCCTCGAACGGAGGGCAAACTCCTGCTGCTGCCAGTTGGGAGCATGTCAAAGGGCCAAAGCACAGACACTGGCTGTCAAGATCTAACATTTCAGCATCTCCTAGCCTCTCTCCCTCTCCAGCTCAACCATGTGAACAGTCATTTTAAATCTGATCTGCCCATTTTCCAAGATAAAATGTAAGTACATCGAGATGAAATGCCCCTTCTTCGTAAGACTGGTGGGTTTCTCACACAGGCAACACTTGCTCGTGCAGGAGCACAAAATAATCCTGCTCCCCACCAGTACACATCACAAGTGCGTCACAGCTCATCCTACCTCCGAGGGCACTATCCTATTTCCTCTTTTCAGCGCTTCCTGCCTGCAGCTCGAGTTGCACTTGACTTTTTTTTCAAAGCAATCAGAACTGCATCACGCGGCGCAGAAGTGAAACCTGGTTCGCGTTTTGACACACAAAACGAGTATCTGTCCTAAAAGAAGGAAAGATTGAAATCCTGACTCCCAGAAGTCATCTTTTGTGAAACCTGCTGGTAGCAGAGCAGAATTTGTATTCAGATGGCATTGGGTGGAGGGAGCTCAACACCACGAAGCTACAAAAGCACCACGAAAGGGAGGAAGGAGTCACACTAAGTTTGTTTCATGAGTGACATTTTTATCTTGCGTAATGGCGTTAACAAAGAAAGGTGAAGGGGTTTAAGAAGGGTTTTAACCCAATAATATCCCTTTAATCTGTTATCCCCTATTTACCGTGTAATCCAATTAATCCATAATTCTCAAAATGTGGATAACAAATGGAGGCAGACAGAGCACGCCAACCTGAGCTCGTGCACTCCAACCACCCGGCAGCGTCTGCAAGCTGCTGGCTGCCCAGGAGCACCTCACAGATTCATGGAATGGATGCTGGAAGGGACCTTAAAGCCCACCCAGTGCCACCCCCTGCCATGGGCAGGGACACCTTCCATAGCCCAGGTTGCTCCCAGCCTCATCCAGCCTGGCCTTGGACACTCCCAGGGATGGGGCATCCACAGCTTCTCTGGGAACCTGTCCCAGTGCTCCCCACCCTCTGGCTCCATCTCCTGCAGCTGCCACACCCAACAGTTCCAAGTGAAAGAGGGGAGGTCAGTTTAGAACTAAATACTCCAAATAAGGCTCCAGTATCAGCTGTTCCTCCTCCCTGCACTGAGTCCAGTTTTGCCCTCCCCTTCAAAGTGCCTCATTCACTTCCACAACGCAGACCCGGATTTTCTCCAATCAGTACAACATTTCCACTGTTTCGGATGCAACACGCTATCCCAGTTAACCAAATGAAGATGTGATCAAGCACTATGCAGAACTTCACCTGCATACTAGGATACCACAAAGCAAACTCTTCTGGTTTTAAATTAATTTCCTAAGAGGAAAATTCCTAATTACTTTCTTAGGAAGAGGGAAGAAATCCATTTTCTTTGCTAGGTATCCCTTCCCTCTCCTGAAAAAGGTATGTAATTGCCAGATTCTTAACAAAACTTCCTTAAAAGCGTCAACATTCACTACAGCTTTTAGGCATGAAACAGCATTCCATTAGAGTCTCCAGACCTACAGTTTCTTCCATGCAAGGCAGTCTTCTCGTATTTCCAACTAATTCTGAAAGACTACTTGGAAACCAGGATGCGCCATACTCTATAAACAGCAGAGAATTTTAAGAAACTGCATAGCTTTGAGTTGTATGACATGATACTCTGTACAACTCAAGAGCAAAACCCAAAAGACTCTTTCCCACAATTAAAACCCCTTGGAATACACAGCATTTATCCTGGCGTGTAATTTTCCTTAGGATCACCAGTGCTTCCAAACAAGAAGCAAACTCAGGTCTGCTGCAGGCTCTTCTAGAGATCAGAGCCAGGTTAAGAAATGCAATAAATAGCATATGGGTCAACACAGGCCGAACCGGAGCACCTAAAAAAGATGCCTCTATTTGCCAGAATCCGAACAGAAATTCACCCATGAAAGCAAATAAGGATATGCTGGCCACAGGATCATGTGCCCTTTCTAACTTCACAGATCTTTTTACTCTCTCCCTCAGTACGTATTCACAAACTCCTCTTCTAGAAAGTTTATTTTAGGGAAGACACCGATACTTTGCAAAGAAATTTCCAATTTCATTGATGAAACAAACCTCCCAAGGCCCAGCCCAGACCTAGAAGCGGTATGAAATCACGCACTGACCAAGACGAAAGCAGCACATCCCAATTACTGTTTATATAGATGCTTCCCAGAGTGTACACTTCACATGTTTTGCACACAAAACAGACTGGAACCAGACTGTAAACATTTGCTCTTCTTTCAGTGCACTGACCCACTGGCTCCATGACTTCATGTGTTTGCAACTCAAACTGCATTTAATCTAACACTGAAGCAGTAGTGAGTCTGCAAATCTGCCATCCATCATTTAGAGCTTTACTTGCTCCCAAGTTGTACAAGACCAGCAAAGGCTCTCAAAAACATGACAAATATTTGGCATGTGGAAATGCATCAGCACTAAAACTGGCCATATTGAACTTTAAGACGCTTGAAAAGCCCATTATTGCATACTCTGTAAACTAACCCACCACATTTCAAAAGCAGGACCCTAAACCAGATACCAATGCATACACTGCAGTATCCTCAGGATTCAGTTTTAAAGTGTATTTGGCTCCTATTTCAGCCTCACGAGAAATCCAGATGACCAAATGCTTTTTAGTTCCTTCCTCTGCCTCAATTAGCAGAATCCGTTTCCATTAAGCTCTGGTATTTCTATTTGCAAACACTGACATTCACACATCAGCTCTTGGTAGGAGCTATCTGACAAGGCTCAGTGATAAGTCACTAGGTCTCGTGAAAGATCTGCATGTAGCATCAGACCAATGTTAGTGGTTTGGAAAATCAGTAAAAGCTGTGCCTAAAGCACTCAAAGTACACAAAACTCACTCAGCAGCAGCAACACCCGAGAGGCTGCAAACACTTCACACTAGAAGTGCTAGAAAATAACTAAGAGTAGAAACACTAGAAATTAATTACTAGACCAACCACGTAACTGCTTGCTAGTGAAAATAGTTTAAGGTCCCAATAACATCCACATGCAAAATTTTAGAGCACCGAGCCTTTTTTACACACTATTTTGCATTGGTACTTTGAATTACAGATGGTGGCGCTGCACTGTGTTTCCTCGCCCTGGAAATTCTGCGTCCTCTTCGCTTGGTCACCAGCGGGGTACTGTCATGTGCTGGGTGAGAAGCACTTCCAGGCAGTCTGCTGAGACTCCCATCCATTTGTTTAAAATTATTTCTCCAGCATCGTTAAACAAAGGAAAAAGATACAGAAACACTTGTGTGATTACACATTCCTGTACCCCTCATCCATAAGAAAGACTTTTCAGTTCCTCAGTTAAGTCACTGAAGAGGAACATGACATTCCACTTATTTCAACTGCGGAGACTATGACTGGGACAAGTGAATTAAGATCTCTAAAAGGCACCTCACTGCCTATTATAGTCCAAACGTTTTCTTCTCTGAAACAGCTGAAGTTGCCAGTTACTGCTATGATAAAGAACTCAGGGTGTTTTCTGTATTTCAAATTCCTCAACTTTTCCAGCTGTATTACCTGATATTTATGGTTAATGCAGACATGCAAGTGGAGAAGATAACGGAAATAATGTAGGACCATCTTTAGCTGCTGACATAGTCATTTTCTTTATTTGCCATTTAAATTCAACCCATTAAACTACTTGGGGTTGTAGAGCATAAGGATTAGTCTCCAAGATTACTAGGAGATTTTTATTTGGATTAAATACATGTATTGATTGAGGCTGCAGAGTTAACTAAGATTGTGTTCTATCCACTTTTAAGAGACGAATACAGGCTTCATCTTCCAGAGCGCTACAAGATACCGAGTTGTATCAGCAAGGTTCCACCAACGTGAGCGATGCAGCTCGCTGTTCTGCAGAAGGGCAGGCTCTGCCCCTTCTGAACTTCTCAACTGATTTGTGGTAAATTTAGATACTTCAAAAAAAGTACCAGTAGATGCAATACTGGTATGGAGATTATCTTGCTTTCTATGTGAAACACCAGTACAGTTATGCTATTGCTTTTCTTACGTAGTAAGGTTTTCTCACATCTTCTTAAGCAACTTCCTCAGCTACCACAAGCTAAAGTTTCCTACCACTTTGCTAGCTCTGCATAAGAGGTACAGCATGAACCCAGAACATATAAATAGCATTCATCATTAACTGAAGTTTAGATCAATAATGCCAGCCAAAACAGTCATCCAAACATAACGCAGGTGCAACACATGCTCAGCGAGAGCCCACTTAACTAGCCTCTAAGGCTCAACTCCTGTTACACTAAGCTCAAATTAGGGAACAGCAGCACAAACCAACACTGCCCCTGGCATTGCACCTTAATCCTGAAGGATCCCGTATTTACATACAAAAAGATCACTCCATATTCTTTGCCCGAGGTGCACAATTAATTTCACCTATATAGATGGAAGATCACGTACCACATGTTTTGCCAGCAGGGAGATTTGCTGACAGCTATGAATACGGGGACTTTGTAGCGTGGATCAGGCTTATATGTAGTAAGTCATTTCTAAATGGACAGAGAAGGGAGTAGCCATCGCTACCTTCAAACTCTGTGACGTAACGCAATGGCACAGTTCTGCAGGTACTGACATGTGGTACCTTGCCAGCTCTGGAAAAGGGCTCTGCCTGACCGTTGCACTGAGGTTACACTGGAAGCAGGAGAAGCAGCAAAAACTCATCTAACACACTGGCGCCAATTTAAAAGGATCTGCTGAGAACAGGTTCAGACATCCAAGGCGTGTGAAAGGCTGAGGAAGTGTCTTCCTCTGACCTCTGAAGTTGTTGCCATGCACAGCACATTCAGAAGGGCATCTATATTTTATCTTTATTTAATCAAGGCTCAGTTACAGAAATACAAATTTTTGCAAAAAAGTAGGTCACCTTTTAGCCTTCTGCAACAAAACATTTAGGAAAATAAGGCACACAATGATCAACACAGCACAGCTTGTTCGAGACAGCGAATGCATAAAAACACGCCGCTCTGTTCCCACACTATTATGAAATCTTGCATTTTAAAAGCAGTGGTTCCCCATAGCAGGTATCTGGATCGAGTTTGCATTAGGAATTCCATCCTCAGAGGCTGCACTGAAACCACACAGAAAAGATAAAGCTAAGTGTGGCGCACAGGCCTCCAAGAACTTGCTAGCATTCTTGGTTGGAAGGGAACTCAGCATGCTGCTGTCCGGCACACGTGTGCTGGGATAGCACGTCCACATCAAGACAGAGAGACCTCTCAATCCTGAGCCACATCTGTGTTTAAAAACAATAGTAACAAAAAAGAAAAAGATAAAAAAAGAAAAACAGTAATGTTCAGAAAAAAATTGGCAAAGTTATTATTCAGTAAAACCAGACCAGCTTGCACTACAACATCAACCGGCAACACGAGACCACTCCCCGCCCCACACTCCAGTATCTTACTGCTCACGAGAAAAATGAGCAGGCAGGAGAGGAAGAATGGTGGGAAGGGAAGGCAGCAGTCCCAGAAACAGCCTTTCAAGGCACAGTAACTCACAGAGGCTGAAACAGAAATCCTGATCCCAGTCTGGAAAGTGATCAAAAATGGCACTTTTGTGTTAACTTAGTATACAAGTTCACCTGCAGATCCTTCAGCTCCATTAAAATACTATGGTCCACCCCCGATACCAAAGGACTAGCACACACACTGAAGGGTTTCTGGCCACAAACCAAGACTAAGGTAACTCAGGGCTCCTTATTGTTTGACTCCAGTGTTAATCCCTACACGCAGCCTTAGTAATACGAGCTCGAAGCCAGCATTATCTTGGCATTGGGGTAGGACAAACAGCAAATCCTCAAGAACTCGGGGTATTTTCTGAGGATGTGAATGACTCATTTTCAAGTATAAGCTTATAAAGCACTTTTCTTTCCGTAGTTACAGCAACGAGCTTCGATGAACCCTTTTCACATAAAGCCCAAAAGATGGCGAGTAGCTCTAACCTTTCCAAGGGCTTTAAGCAGTCATGCTCACTGCACACAGGCCAACCTGTCACTGGATGTCTGGCAGACCTATTGGTTGGGGAAAGAGGGAAAAATAGTTCATATTTCAATACATACAAAGCGGCAGCTTTTGGGTTTTCCCCACAAAAAATTTAAGCAGTATTCAGTGTAACTACAAGGCTGTATTTCAATAACGTAACTCTGTATGATATGATTTGGTGCTCAAATAATCAACGCGCTGGGTGACTGGATCTCATACCCATCATGAAGAAGATTCTCCCATCAGTCCTGGAAACTTTCAGCCGACTGTTTATGCACTCAGGCATGACCCAACAGAATCGCCACCTACAGACTCCAAGCACAAACCGAACCCCCGATCCTGGCACAAAGAGGAGACCTGGGAAAGGGAAGGGGGGAAGGACACCTTTGCACCCCAACTTAGGCACGTGGGGAGGTTGCGGAGGATGAATACTGAGAGGACCAGCAACACGTTACTGAGGGCACGAGCTGCTGAAAGGCCTCTGAAATTCAGTGTCGAATATGGCGTAGACAAATGAACCGCAGACAAGAGACTCTGTCACCTTCTAGGTCCTGTGCTCGTGATTTCAGAGACGCTGAAGTACTGACCTCACAAGTGTTTCGTAAGATGGGCATCCACACTTGAGAAAGAGGAAGAGCTCAACATCTGGCCGTCTGGTCTGGCATCAAGCACTGACCTCCACAGGATCACTAATCAAGCACGTGTCAAGGACACGTTGCCTGTGCACCTCAAGGAATTCTGCTGATACTCTGCAGTGGCCGTCTGAGTACTCATTATTTCCCACAGAACTAATTTAATGTTCTCATATGTGTGACAGCCCTACCAATATTCAGAGATAGAACCCAGAAAAACCCAACCAGAATAAGACAAAATACCATCATCAAGTAAACTGAACAACGCTCTCTAAAAACACTACTCTGCAACAGAAAAATGGCAGTGAGAAGCTGAGGCAAATCTAGCAGTAGAACCTCGAGCTGAACACACCTTTTCCTGTCTTCTATAATCTGATCTAGCACTTGCAGACATGTCACAGAAGTAAACAGGATCCAGAGGTAAATGCATATCCTACCACCCTTACTGTATGATCTCTGTCTGCAGCTCTATGCAAATGACCACAGAATAAAGTGTCATCGCTGCCCCTGCGCACGGGAGGTTCCTGGCTCAAAACAACCCCAAACAACACTCCGTGTAATTCGCAAGAGGGAACAGAATCTATCTGAAGATCAAAAATTGCTGGTAGCAAACATCCAAACCCACCTAAAAGGTGGGTTCATCTTTAACAAGGATGAACCTTTAACACATTCAATGCATCTGAGCATCCTGGCTCTCATCCCACTTTTCCATTCTCAGGGAATAGGAGGCTCCTGGATGTCACTTCAAAACGCTTCTCTGGTAACGACTCTGGCAGCAAATTCAAGAAACACACGTTGACAGCAAACACACTGAAGCGAGAGGCAGGGTACAACGGTGCTCCCGCAGAGAAACGCGTCCCTCGGTGTTACGAGACACGCAGCACCAGCCACCCCTCAGCTGCCAGCGCCTCAGAGCACATCTGGGTGAGGACAGCAAACCTTTACAACCACCTAACTGAACAGCTCGGGACGATAAATGTGAAAGTTGGAAATGCCCAGTTAAATCGGTCTGCATGTTGTACAGTGAAGATAATGGCTGTGTTTAGCCAAGTCATTTCAGGAGATTTTGGTTTTTTTTTTAACAAGAAATCAACTTGCAATGAGAAATGTGAAATGTTAATTAGGTATCAGAAGACGTGAGGCTAATATGGAAAAACTCCAATAGCCACCTGACTAGAGGCCGTAGGAGAGAGAAGCTCAGTAGATGAAAAGTCTGAGGATGACCAGAACCCTCAGTCTAAGTTACAGGAACTGAGTAAGCTAACGAGGCAAAATAGTCCTCAGTTAACCATGTCAGTGGAAGTATCACCCAAGTGACTTTGGTCTGCAATAAAGTTTGAGGGATCATAATATTAACCACCTGAGAATTACTGAAGTGGCATAATCTGTACTAAGCTGTAATTAGCTCTTTCCAGTTTTAAAGCACTACACAGGCGTGAACTAATGAGTTTTCATAAACACTTGTTATTAGTAGCCAGAAGGCCCCTATTTTTATCCCAAAGAAAATCATGCTGCTCTCCCCATGACCACTCAGATTAACAAAAAGAGGAAGGACACGCCAGCGAACTAAGCATGGAAATGCTGATTTCTAATTCCATGAATATACAACCCAGTTCTGTTTTTTACAGCCCTCTCATGCTGCTATAAAAAACCCACATCGTTTCTTTAGGCTTTCAGCGTCATCTCTGGCATTGTAAGTGAGATGATGGAGAAAACTGAAAAAACGAAGAAAAGCTCGATGATGTCTCAGGAATGTACATGTATCTCTAAGTCTTAACCATACACATACAGAACCTTTAACCTTAAACCCTCTTTCTCTGTACTTCCTACCTGCCCAAACTACAAATGGCTTCTACCACAACACACTCTTACCTCATTTCCTCCAGAATTTCTATATGGATTTTGACATTTTTCACTCCTTATCCATCACTGCTCTGTTCTTCTTTTGTTCCCTTCTACCTTTGCCCCAAAGTGTCCTATTCCCACGATAAACAACATTTTCCCAGCGTTCCTGCCTGTGGTATCTTAATATAAACCATGTTTTTCAGTGCAATGTCAAACTTGTTCTGGATAAAAGGATTTATATATAAGATTATAGACAGTCAAATCTTCTAATATGCTCACTCCCAGCATTTAACACTTTATTTTAATGCCACTTTTCTCTCTCTCCTACTCATCTAGTAATTGCTGGTAACTCTCCTTCCATTACATTTTCTGCCACAAGCAGTTGGACTGGAAATAGAACAGCATTTTGCTCTTATTCCCCATTCTAGAACGGTAACAATTTTCAGTCTTGAATCCTGACTTCAAGAGTCAGAACTCAACACAACTGAACTGCTTGCATCTCTTCAACTTCCCCCTGCTCTACCTCCTGACTCGGGTACGCTTGTCATGGTTTAATCCCAGCTGTCACTCCCTCCTTAACCATTTGTGTTTTCCTTCCATACTACAGCAAGTATCTAAACACTCTTCTACAACGCCTGGCAGCAGGGACGGCAAAAACACGGACTGCTTTCAGGAGCCTTCCGCCGTCCTGCCACCCACGTGTAGCTCTGTCCTAACTCGAGCTGGCAGTTTACTGGGGTAAAACTGAGACTTCACGCTTGGCCAGCGCTCATCACACTGCTTGCACTCAATACAATGACATCATTCAGCTTCTATTTTTTTTTTCCATGTTTATAACTTGGCATAAATATCTCAGGCTGAGATTTTGAAAGGATTTAGGACATAAAGCAATGTAAGTATAAATAAAGCAGTTACCTTATTTTCAAAGATTAGGATTAGGACAGTACTCAACTAGTAAAAGCACTTAAAAAAATATTCTTGAGTTCTGCCTAAAACACAGCCTGATCTGTATATAATTTTGCAGAGAAGACTATAGAGGTTTAGGGATTTCCAACAGAAAGCAAGAGGTCTTTCTCTGTTGGGTCCAGAAGAACACATTCTTCAAATCCGACTCAAAGTGAAACTCTGCACATGCTTCAGTTATGGAAAGAACCTACTTCTCAGCCACGAAAGAATAGTAACAGCTCCCTTACAGACCGCTCCAGCACAGCAACTGCGTCACTCGAGTCACATCTGCACCAGAAGAAGACCTTGGCTATGGCACAGCAATTACCCTTTTACGATCACTCTGATCCTTGCAACAGGCCTCGTTAGGAACTTGCTTACACGGCCTCCCACTAGGCTGGGCAGGTGACAGGCTGCTGAGCACCTGCCCACTCTGCAAGCTCTAGGAGACATTCTGTGATCAGGGCAATACATATTTATAGAGTATTTACACGACTTAAGTAAGGCAGAGCATGATTACACAACCATTCATAACAGCTCAACGGGAGACATCATCAGCTATTGTTCAGATTCACACTAACACAAAGGTTATTTTTAAGACATAAAACACAAAGCCACTTAGGTTTAAGAGACCTACAAGAACAGATTTAATCTATTTTAAGGTTCTCAGCCCCCACCCCCACAAAACCCTACTCCACTGGCATCTACTATGCAAGTCTATGAACCAATAAACAGTAAATTTAACTCAAATTATTCGTTTCCTTTTGCAGCATTTGCATGCAAATGGAGGGAAGAGACTTCAGCTGTCAGACAGCTAAAGCTCATGAATCAAGACTGTTTCTTCTTCCTTTCCAACCCCACTACTGAGTCGTATACTCCATCTCAACCCCGCTATTAAACTGTATACTCCCTCTTCAGCTGAGAACTTCAAGAACAAAAATCTCATTACACCAGTATTAACAGAGACATTGAAAATTAAACAGGAAGTATACAGAGGGAATGTTTGCTAGATTGCTCAAATTGGAATAGAGAAGGGAGTGGTTTCTAAATTCTTCTCATTAACCCATGCATAACTTCTCTGAAAAAGATCACATTACTATTAATCTTCCATTATTGCAAACCATTTTTCCCTTTTTAAGTCAATCCACTAGTTAACAAAGGTGGAAATAATCATATGGTAAAACCACTCCTGAGGTACTAGCCTTGTTACAAAACATAAAAGCCCTCTGTACCTCAGCTTTCTTACATACGAAATGAGGACAATTATCTCAGAAGCTCCTTATTCTTGGTTTTTTAAGAAAGTGGAGGGAAAGGAGCTAAACGGATCCGTGTGCGATACCACAGTGTAACAGTCTACCACTCCAAAGCGTTGAAGATCCGTAAGGCGGCCACCTGAGGGGTGTTTTACTGAAAACCAACGCAGGAACTGGCACCACACACGCCCAATTAAAGACACCGAAACACAAATCTTACCAGCTGGAATTCTCTACGCCTGTCGTACGCGTGCTGGATGCCACTGTCCGCCCATAGAGCTCTTATGGCTGGAAGGTACTGTAAAAACACCGCCGTCTCCACCATGCCTTGCACCACCGCCACGGACCGCGTATCAAAAGCCATCATCGTGTCTCCGTTACTCTGGTTAGCAGGATCTCCCCACGGGATATGAAGTTTCTCTCTGGCATCTACGAGGACTCTCACACCTTTAATGACACGAAAGAGCATTGCAATTAGAGTTTCTCAGCAGCTACTATTTCACTAGCCTACAAAACGGCAGAGATTCAAACACAATGCACCTACTCTGTACAGTCGACGCTCAATAGGGCTTTCACCCCGCAGGAAATCAGGAGGTTTCTGATTTTCAGGTAATATCAAAACTCAGATATTTGCCATCAGAAAAACACGGCCATGATCAGCAGTACAACAGCCATAATACAAGGTTAACTCTTGAAAAAGTGCTATTTTTAATTACGAAAGCCTCAGTCTGTGCTACCAAGCAGCCTCTTTACCTGGCACGAAAGCAAGACTAACGACGTATGTTTAAAAGCTTCTTTCAGAGTATGTGAAACATTACTTTCCCAGTCTTTGTATTCCTGTGAATAGGTATGTAGGTCTATCAAACTGTAGAGTTATCACTGCCTTTAATACTGCCAGATACAAATACAATGTTTACTAAAATCACAGCCCTTCTCAGAAAGTATGTTTTTACTGCTGAAATGCAGAAGGAGTTGTACCACCTAAAGACTTCTCGGCATCTTTTTGTGGTTGTTTTGGTAGATACTGGGTAGGAGAAATGGGAGTATTTATTATAAAGGACTTAAAAAAACCCACCCAAACACCCCAAAACCAACATTGTGCTCATACTGATATGGGAAATGCAGGGAAATTAATTCTAGTGCTAGAGTTACTGATATAAAAATAAAACAGAAAACTCCAGAAACAAGCAACTGTAAAGGCACAGGGAGAAGTATAAGGAAATTCAGGTGTAGTAACAAATGACTGTATAGTAACATACTTGTAGTATTTTTTCAAGCTTCATTCTTCTTCCACAGTTTTTCTATCTGTCAAAAGCAATGACTGCAGGAAAGCAGCCTCCAAAAAACGATCTGCAGTTCCTACGTGGATACTTTCCCAGAGTAGGGAGTACCTTACTTTGCTAATAAACTATAACCTGGTCAGCATACACATTCGTGATTCCTCCTGCCTTGCTATTTATAGTTTTTCCAGGCTTGACTCGTAAAACGTTTGGCAGAACAATTCCCTTTAAGGATTCCCTTCACGCGCGGGGCTGAGGTCTGACATCCACTTGTGTTTTGAGAAACTTAATGAAGACTTTGTCCAACTACTGCACAGTCCAACCCGAAAATCTGACGAGTGATTTAGATAAACCACGTAAGGATGACCAATTAAGGATGACAGCAGCGAAATCAAGAGCCCGCTCCCAAACCATGTGTGGAGGTTTTGGCAACGCATCCATGAAAAGCGGCCCTGCGTGCGGGTTTCTCTTAACTGATGTGTCAGCCCAGTTTCCAACGCGATGGCAACGTTTCCTCCACTGAGTGAAACGCAGACGGTGCTTCCTCCTGGGGCACAGGGCACGGCTCATCCTCACGCACTTTCAGGTGCATCTTCCCCCATCCATTACCGCTCAATACTGCCATCGCATCAGCAGGAAATGGTAACGCTCGGGACCTCACGACTGAAACCGGCAGGAGCTGAAGCCGCCCGCCGCAGCAGGGCGGGCCGCACCCCGGCACGGGTGACATCCCGCGGGCCCGGAGGGGGGCTGCTCCCCGGCCGCTGACGCCGGCCCGCTCGTCCTCGGCGGGAGGAAGGGTGAGGCGCCCCAAACGAAAGCGCTGACCGCGCGGGACAAGATAACGACCCCCCCTCCCCGCCCGCTCCCGTCCGGAGGGCGCCCCCCCCCCCGCGCCGTGCCCCCGCAGGCCGCCAGCACGGTGCCCCGCGGGACGGGCCGGCCCCGCCGCCGCCGCTCACCCACCCTTGATCACGTTGCTGTAGATGGTGGCGCGGAACTCCTCGCGAGCCGCCCGGTCCCAGTCCTGCCCGTGGATGATCCGCATCTGCTTGAGGAAGGTGGACTTGCCGCTCTCGCCCGCCCCCAGCAGCAGGATTTTGACGAGGCGCTTCACGTACGTCTTCTCACGGTTGAGGCACTTGTCGATCTCCTTGGACTTGCGCTGCTGCTCGGCCTCGCCGCTGGTGAGCAGGCAGCCGGGGAAGCAGCCCGACAGCACGGAGCGGGACGGCAGGAAGTCCGCCATCTTAGCGAGCACTGCCAGCGAGGGGAGCGGCCGCCCGGCCCGGCCCGCACCAGCCCGCTCTCTGCTCGCGCATGCGCCCCGCACGCCCCGCCCACACCGTCGCGTAACGTCCTTCCCTCCCGCCTCACACGCCCGCTCCCGTGACGTCAGGACGCCGCTGCCCGCCGGCAGCCGCCGCCCGATGCACGTGACGCATCCGGACACCACCACCCCCCCCCACCCCCGACCTCCGGCTGCAATCCGCCGCGGGTGGAGGGGGTGTCACGTGACCGCGGCCCGCGCCCGCCCGCGGTGGGAGCCCCGCCCCCTCGCGCCGCCTCACAGGAAATGGCGGGAGCGGCCGGGGGGGGCCCCTGCTGGAGCCTCCGTTACCGCTGGGGCCCCGTTCACAGCCGCAACCGAAACGAAGCTGGCGTGACGGAAAGCAACGTCCAGGCCAGGCGGGCCCGGCGGCGGCACCGTTGTCACGGCCCCGCGGCCGGGAGGCTGTGGCAGGCGGGCGGCCAGGGGAGGTCAGCCCGCGGTCAGGGCGGCAGGATGGAGCGTGCCAGCTAAGCGGGATTTGCCCTCGGTGCGGAAGGAGGGTGGTTTCACTGAAACGCTCTGAACGGTTCGGCACTACTTCCCTCCGCTCGGCTGAGAGCAGCTTTCCAGCACTGCTGGGACACAGCACCGGGCTCAGACACCGGCTCTGGGCCTCGCGCGGGGCTGTGTGCGGGCAGGGACGAACCACGGAACCTTGGAACGGTTTGGGTCGGAAGGGCCCTGATAGATCACCCAGTTCCACCCCCCTGCCACGGGCAGGGACACCCTGCGCTAGACCGGATCCGGTCCGTGGTGTCACACACCCGCGCGCTGGGTGTGTTCGCAGGCGTAAGGGCAGAGGTCAGACACGGGACTGACGAGCGTGCGGGTGGTGTAGCTCATCGCGAGCACCTGTGTCCGTGTCAGTCTCTCCTGAGGTGACTATCGACAGACTGTAGCGTGAAATCACACATGCAATTACAGCTGCAAAGACTGCGTTAAACGTCCATCTCTCCCTACGTGTCCTTAACTTAGATATTCACTGACTTTTCCTCTCAGTGTTTTTCTGCTTTTTTTCTAATGCTAAAGTTAGAAAGAGGAAGAAATGACTGAGGGATGAGTGTAACGTCAGAAATGTCACTTTGCCTCAACCGCAAGCCCTTCCATCAAGATCAGCCATGAGTATCGGCAGCGCTCACACCTTACACACAGGATGGGCCCACAGGGAGGTGAGTGCCACCTGAATTATTCCCTATGGCCTTAAAAAAAAAAAGTATTTCTCAGAGCAGGATGGGGTATAAAATTCATATCATCATCCAAGAAGCACATCCTGGTCTTGGTACAATGTGGGAGCTGGTCATTCCGGAGCTCTAGTCCCAGTTTTAAAACTGAGTGATCTTTGGTGGCTTGACACAGCTCTCATCTCACCCTGGGAAATGCAGAGGCCTCCTGAGTTTACAGTTCCTCTCCGAGTTAAGGAGTTTTGAGGGAATGAAAACCCTACCGATGTTTCTCCTTTTGTGCTTCTTGTCTGCAAAGTGAAACTGGTAACAGCACTTGGGCTTTCCTTCGAAAAGTTTAACGTCCTTGCTAAGGGAAAACGAACATTTATTACCTCTTAGTGAAGAAGAGTTAAAAACAAGGAAGCCAAGAACAAAACACAGAAACAATATGGGTTGCGTACTTTTTGAGGACCTAATTAACACCTACCAGAGAAGTATAACCAAATAAAAAAAAAGCCATAAGCAGCAGAAGCTGATTGAGAAAACCATAGTTTTGTGGCAGAGAGGATCACCAACAGCCGAGCTTTTGCAAGGGTGGCATAATGAATCCCTGCCTTCCAGGCCAGCAGCGAGATGCACCTAAAGCTTGGGCTGCAACAAGAAAGGATGAATAAATGAATGAATGAATGAGTGAATGAATGAAGAGTAAAAGCTGGTTTTGGTACCTGCCAAGAGCAGTATCACCTTCCTAACCCAGGGCATCCCTCTTTCCAGGCCAGAACTGCTTCAGGACAGACGGGCATCTCCTAGGGCTACCTGTGCTTCCTTTCAAGGCAGCTTCTATCTGTGCCTGATAGTCTCAGTTTTGCCCCTTCCCTTCCCCTTTTTCCTCCTTTGACTTTGCTTTCCCCATGCACTCACCTACCCAGTGACTTTGCTAAAGCCTCCCTTTCCCCTGTCCTCTGCCTCCTGCTGCCCTGCACAACCATCCCGCTCCAGCCACCTGCTTCCTGCTGTCCCTCTTGGTGCAGGTCCCTGCCACCCCTGCCTGCTGCTACACCACTCTCTCCAATTTGCCACCTCCTTCTCCAACACTGTCATTCCACATATCAAGCTGCCCAAGTCACCTAAGTTGTGGGTAGTCCCTGGCCTCCTCCCACCCCTCCACATTCCCCTTGGCTGGGGAGCCCTCCAACACCTCCGAGATACGCCATTCCCAATCTCCTGGCACAGGAGCGTGGCCCCAGCATGCTGCAGAGCGGGAAGGGGCGTTCCTGCACTGAGGATGCCAGTGTTCCCTGGAGAGGACGCTGAATTGGGCTCAGCATCATCCAGCTCGTCAGGGGAAGCCAAATAGCTCAGTCCCGGGTCCCAGCTGCATCCTCTCATCCAGCAGCCAGGCTTCAGCTCTAAGGCAGGGTGTGCAAGGTCTTTCTCTGTTTTGCCTTCTTCCTTCCCCTTTGCCACTTCTTTCCTTAGCTTTCCTGTCCCTGGAAAGTCCGGGAGTGATGGGAAGCAAATGCTGCCCATTCGTGCTCATAGCTCTTCCCATGTGGCTGCTAAGGAAGCTTCTCGTTTGGAGTGCTGTGTCCTACCAGATGGGACAATGGACTCGGGAGATGCTGCTTCAACTATTGCTGGGAGACCCGAGATGAAGTCATGTCTCCATGCCACAGTTTGCACTATATATATATTATTTTTTTTGGTAAACTGCTTTGAAATCTTCCTGGAAGGAACCGTACACTGAAATTCAGGCTGTGCTTGCCGCGTTCGCAGTACCGTTCTCGTTGATTCACTTACGTTACCCCTTCCTTCCCCTCAGGGCCGTCCCCTGTTTCCTTAGATAGAAAGGTAGTTTACTCACCACATGCCTTTTGTGTTGCATGATTCAACTTCTGATGTGTGAAGAAGGGGCAACCACGTAGGAAATGTGATCTTTCAAAACACGGGGGGATTCCCTCTGCAGTGCTTTCTAAAGAGAAACTGTTGAGAATTGTGAGCGGGTCAGCTGAGAACGATCACTGCTTGTGGGGGTTTCACAAGGGGAAGAGAGGGACAAAACTCAGCCCTCACCAGACCTTCCCCTGTCTGGGACACACTCCGTGGCCTCGGGTGCAGGCTGGGAGGGATCTGTGGGCTCTGGAGGGCACGCGGGCTGGCACCGTTGCCCTGGGATACGGTGACCACGAGCATATTTTCAGCGTAGCATCACGCACCTCCTGTGTGGGGCAAGAACATCCATGTAAACTTCCAGTTACATAAGTGGCGCTGCATTTACTACAGAAAGCAGGCACTGGGAGGTGAAGTGGACTCCCCAGGAAACGTCTTTAGTATCTGGGGTGCAAGGCGGCCAGGACTCACCGGGGGAGCCAGAAATCAGCAGGGACTCTGCACGGCTGCTGTCGGTGCTCTCGGCCTCTCTTCCCCGCTTTCCTGACTGACAAATTCACACAGAAAGCAGTGTTGGGGACTGTGGAATTGTTTGCTTTCCACAAGTGCGGGTTTTGTGGTTAGAGACCCAGGAGTGTCTGCCCTTCACAAGCCTCTGTAATCTGATTTAAGTGCCTCGTGCTTCACGTGGCAGATCTGCCGTAGCGCATTAACTGCGGGTTAGTTCACCTGGGCAGCAGGTGAAACGCGGTTCATCTCTGATCTTGTGTTCGGTGGTTTGGGTCATGTATAGATGTTAACTAAGCTGAATTTCCACTGGGCAACTTCTGTAGCAAAGAGACGAAGTAGTTTTGTAACAGAGCGAAAAATAGCTGTAGGCTTTATTTTAGCTTGTCAGAGAAGACCGGGAACGGAAAAAAAAATCCACACTTGATCTTTGAGGGGGTGTCTGTGGTGGATCAGCAGGATTTAAAATTACCTGGAGCTTTGGAGCTCAGCAAGGTTGAAAAGCTCACACCTCAGCTTAGAATCACAGAATCTTTTAGGCTGGAAAAGACCTTTAAGATTATCGAGTCCAGCTGTTAACCCAGCACTGCCGAATCCACCACTGAACCGTGTCCACACAATCCCTGGGCAGCCTGTTCCAGTGCCTGACAGCCCTTCTGGGGAAGAAGGCTTGAGGTCTTCAGAGCTAGTTCTCCTGCAAATTTTGTTCATTCTGAATTCATTTGTAGACCCAGTTTTCAAATGTTTCTCATGAGTAAGACACCTGTATTCCTCAGTGGAAATTTTAAAGTCAGTATTTTGGCATGAAATGGCCATTTTTACTCCTCTAAGTATGCAGGGCACATGCAGTTGGTGGTGATTACTCCTTTACTTAGGCCAGTGTTTGCCCCTCACCTCGAGTACTTCTGAGTCCTCCCACCACCCAGGAGGGGGAAGGAAAATAGCTGTTTAGGGGACCCATTTGTAGTTTGTAGAAAGTTTTCCTGGTTTGCCTATCAGACCAAGAAACTGAGCTACATCTTTATGTCTGCTGTTTACCCTGATACGACATCCAAAAGAATTACACGTATAGCCATCCCGTTCTCCTGCCGGTATCTACCTCAAAACAGAGATGGAATCACTTTCGTTAGGTAGCATCGTCAGAACGCCTGCGCGCCTTCACGGTCCTTTCCCTTGCTTCCTCTGACTCCGCTCTGAATTCCCTCTCTCCTGCTGTTTGCCTCCAGGACTGTCCGTGCTACTGGAGTTTCTGTCACCTTGGCACTTTCAGAGGGCTACCAGGATCTGAGCTGTGTTTTGAAGAGCCAAACCGCACCTCAGCGCTTGAACTACGAGACACCGCAAACGCATGAAGAATCCTCCTGCTCCTTCTGGCCGTCAGCTGATGCCTTGAGGCATGAGGTACCATAACTTTGATACTAGCACGTGGAACGACAGTTGCTCATAATCGCTAAGTCACCCAGCAGCACGGAGCAGAGAAGGGTGGAAAAGCCTTCTGGAAAGTAAGGAGTGTCTGTTATCTGGCAGCTGCTGTGACTCACAAGGGGATTTCACATGGGAATGGCTCCGAGCAGACACAGGAGAAAGGCCTTCCGAAGAACTGGGTTGCACAGATAACTATGAAAGAGCAGAGATAAAGATAAAAAACAACTGGGAAAACAGCTTGTGCCTTCAGGGTATTGCTATGAATGGAAAAAGCCAACGTGCTCTCCTCAAGCATGCGACCGGAGATCCTAACGTCAGAGCAGTCACAAACACGGTGGCAGGGAAGGCACGGAGAAAGAGTTATGCACGTGTGTGGGGAGCGTGGGTGCTGCCTGTGTCACGGACGTGTAGCGTGTGATGTGCACATGGATGCGGAGTGGGGAATGAGCACGCCTGCGTGACCTGTGCCCGCGTGGCCGTGGGATGCAGGGGAGCATGCCAGCAGCGCTGGGTGGGATCTGCTGCGCACGGGAAGCGTGGTCGAGCGGCTGCTCAGTCTGCACACCGAGGTGTGAGCGCACGCTCCCGTGGGTGCTTGTTCCCAGAGTGGTGTGCCGGGAGGCAGGCACATCCCACGTGTAGGTGCACGATGTGCAAAAGGCAACGTGCCTGCGTGGCTGCCAGCAATTCCTGGGAATGCCTCATACGAGCCTTGGCACCATGACTCTGCGTGAGTGAGGACCCGGCCCTCTCCTCCTGCCCGGCTGTGCTGGCAAGCTGAGCCCGGGGCAGCAGGAAGAAATTGCAGTGTTTTCCGAAGAAACCAGGGAAACGGAGCTCCTGGTTTCCAGTGCTGCCGGCTGGGTACAGTTCATGAGACAGCTCCATCCCAGGAAGCACTCTGTGATCTCGTGGTCTTCCTCTGGTCACCCTTAGGCACAATTTCCCCACAGGCCAAAGCCAACTCCCCCCAAAACCACCCGCCCAGCTCCCCTATCCTCATCTGCGCAGGACTGAGCCGAGCAAGGCCAGAGGCGTTCGAGGAGCAAACTGCTTGCCTCTCGCACATGCCCCACACTCCCTCACAGCCTCTTTTAGGGTTTTAGGTGTCCCTGTTTCACCCTGGCTCCAGGCGTAGGGGTGTTTGGGGGGGGATTCCCCTATCTCCAGAGGGGAGCAGCGAGCTGGGGGGGAGCTTTGCCAGCTCCAGCCTCCCCCTCCCTAACGCCACCTGCTCTGTGTAATCACCCTCCTTTCCTAAGGACCGTGTGCAGTGGGACCACCACGCTCGGTTCACACGGAGAGCTACCGGTACCCAGCACCCGCCAGAACCACGTTACATCGGCCCCGGCCCCGGCCCCGGCCCCGGCCCCGGCCCCGGCCCCGGCCCCGGCCCCGGCCCCGGCCCGGGCTCCCTCTAGCGCCCCCAAGCGGCAGCCGTGCCGCCTCACGCCTTCATGTAAATAAGCGTGTGACGGCGGGTGCTGATTGGCTGCGGCGCGCAGCTCTGGCGCCGCCCCCGGCGGGGAGAGGAGGCGGTGGCGGGTGGCCGCAGCCAGGTGCGCCCGGCCGGGGCTGCTGCTTCGCCCGCCCGCTCCGTCCGGCACCGGCACCATGACCGTCACACGGCTTGACCAGGGGCAGCGCCACCGGCCTCGGATGGCCTTCCTGAAAAAGGTGAGGGCTGAGCAGCTCTGGGGGACAGCCGCACCCCTCTGGGCATCAGCACCGACGGGCACGTCGGGGCGGCATCCGGGCGGGGCGCTGCGGTGCCTGGGGTAGCGCTGACCCGCGCTCCGGGCGGGGGGACCCGTGTTTGTAGCATCCTGCTAGGCCGCGGCTCTCCGGGGCGTCTCTGGGCGTTTGGGGATCTGAGGGGTGACAGCCTCATCCTGGAGGTTGGGCGGCCATGACCTGTTGCGGAGCCCTGTGGATCCCAGCTGGCTCCGGGGTTCAGGCTGGGGGACTGCGGGGCATCATGTGCCGAAGTCTTGGATGAAATAAAACTGTAATTTTGTTTATTTTTGTAGCTTAGCCTCAGCTGAATTATTCTCCTGACACACTTTCTCCCTTTCCCATCTTTTCCCCCAAAGACACTGATAACTGTCATTTCCCAGGGGAAAAACCATCATGTGCAGCGTCAGGCCGCCCAATTCAGCCCTGGGCCGCCATCAGTCCAGTGTGTGTGCGTTCCCAGCGCTCCCAGCCGATGGCCTCTTTCAGAGGGTGTATCATGGCCAACTGTCTGCTCTCTGCTGCTATCCACTTTTTTCAGAAATGAACGTATTTGTGACCAGAAACAGTTGAAAGAGTGGGAAGATGCGTGCCTACGCTTTTGGAAGGGATGCGTAATTTTGTGAAGCGTTCGGTGGTTTTTTTCTGTAGCGTTCATTCAAAAATGTAGCCAGTTTTACTATAACAGCTGTCTGCAGATTTAAAAAAGCAGAGTGTTAAGCTAGCTTTTCTCCCACCCACCTCTCCTGCCTGTGGCTTATCCCCTTGAGCGGAATTAGCTGAATTTCCAGTGACACGTACAGCCAGCCAGTTACCGTTCGAATCGTAGTTAGCTCTCCTGCAGTGCCCACGACTTGGAATAGGATTCCAGGGCGAGAAGGGAGGAGGGAATTTGCAGCTTTTTAGTGCTACGGTATGAGCCTGGCAATACAAATACTGTATTGCTTACGCTAGAGGAAGTAAAGAGGGTATTTTCTTTGGGTCTGTGTCTTTCCAGGTGAATTTGGCTAGGGAGCCCTGCCAAAGGAAGTACTCTGGGCCAAATTCTGCATTGAGTAATACTCCGTGGAGTTGCATGCGGGGGTGCAGAGGAGAAGCTGTGTACTTTGAGAAAACAACCTTCAGCAGCTGTGCTTTAGCTGCCCTGTAGGAGTGCAGCAGTCTTTGCAAAGTGCTCCGAGTTCCTCAGGTGGGAAGATCCGTTAAAACAGAGCAAACTGCTGTTACGGAGCATGCGCCACTCACGCTGTGAGCAGTGAGCAGGTTTGAGTAGTTAGAGTGCTTTGCAAGTCTAAGACCTTTTAGTGCTAGGAGAGGAAACACTCAGATAAAGGCTTTGGCTCTCATCTCTCCTTTCCTTCCTCCTCTGTTTTTTCAGACCTCAGGGAAGCTGTGGATGGAGCGTGGTTGGTACGCAGACAGCCACGTCCTCAGAGCTCACCTGCAATACCGAGCACCTTACTGGTGTGTGGTGGGAGCTGAGGATGCTTGGCATATACCCAGCGAGCGCCTTGCAGGCTTAGATCTGTGAGGAGCTGAAATCCTAGAAAGCAGCTTTCTTAATTGCTTAAGCCTGTGCTTGAGCTTTGCCACATGCGCTGTAACGGTGGGTTTGCCCCAGCCCCACGGAGGGATTCCTGCCGTGCTGTCAGGCTGCTGGCCCCACTGTGCCTTTGCAGCTTGTGACTGCAGCGATCCTGCCATCGGGCCCGGGGAGAGGAAAGGGGTTTGCGTTATGGGGAGCATCTACTTGCTGTGAGGTTGCTCTGCATGACGTGGGCTGGATGTAGAGCTTGGTCTTCATGGTTGACCCATGGGGGAATTGGGGAGCCCCCTCCAAGGCTCTGCAAGGCTTGTTAGTCGATGAAATATCCATGACTAATGTTTAGGTGGTTTTATTCTGTTTTTTCCCTCTCCTAAACTGGCACAGAAGTCTGTTGGGACAGGGAGGAAGCCTCTGAAATGCATTTTGGCTGTATTCGCTTGGCCAGATGCTGGGGGGCCTTGAATCAGCCCAAGCTTTTGGTGCCTGTGCTGGCCCCAGCAGCCAGGGTCTGGCCTCCGCTGGGCAAAGCTGGAGGCAGCACTGGGCAGGGTTGTGCTCTCCTGCGGCTGCAGGAGTATTTTTCCTCGCTGTGCTACACAAGCTGCATCGTGACTCATACCCCGTGGGTAGGGCTGATGGATGCCGCTCGCCTCCTCCTTACTCTGGTCCCTGATGGCACCTCCCAAGGCAGTGCTGCAACTGGGAAGGGACCAGCCTGGGGTCTGAAGCATGGCTGGGGGTTCTCAAAACTGGCTTCAATTCTCTGGCCTTAGGCTCTCCAGCAGCCTGAATGTTTCTTGGGCTGCATGAGCATCTAAATCGTGTTTTGCTGGAAAGAGCCATCCATTGGACTCCTGCTCTCTTAAGTGAGACCCTGGATGTGGCTGGAGCTGAGCCTTAGGCTAAGCTCAGCCTCATCCCATCCTCCTTTTCCCTCTCCCAGGCAGGGAGATGCCAGTGCTATGCATTTCTGCAGAGCATCGCCCCAGCTGTGGAAGGCTCCAAGCAGCTCTGACGAGAACCGTGTGCTTGGCCCGGCGGGACTCAGCTTCGCTTTGGTTCTGCTGCTGTGTGGGTTTAAGTTTGAGGCTCGGCCAGAGAGGGGACGGCAATACGGTGAAGGAGGAGAGAGCACATGGAAAGAGCCAGCGACAGCCCTGCCCTTCACAGATTGACTTGCTTTGGGTATGGGATTGCTGTGCACGAGGTGGGAACAGGCCTCCTCCTCTCAGCTTTCATCGAGAAAAAGCAATAAGTTTTAGGTGGTTAAAAATGGATTTTTTTTTTCATTTCTTGTTTTTTTCTGATCATCCACAAATGTGCAAAGCTGGGTTGTTAGTTGTAGACCTAGAAAACAATTAAATTAGTCTTCTGAGGCTGGAGTTGCGATGAAGGACAGTATTGCTACCTCGGAAATCAGGGAGGGATGACTTTTGCAAACAGTACCAGGCAGTGGGGGGAACCAGAACTGGGCAAATGTGTGATGGAGAAAGCAGCAGATGTTTCATTGTAGCATGGGAGTGGGCACTCGGCTGTGGGCTGGAGTCTGCTGGGAAAATGTGTCATTTTACATCTGAAGCAAAGATGCCTCTGCCTGGGTTCACGCTGAGAGGGGCTGAGTTCATGTCTGAAGTGTTTTGTAGTTACACGTCAGGTCTTGGCACTCGGAGCTTCTGCCACACAGATGCCCTGGCCCTGAGGGAGCTGCAGGGTGCCCAAAGGGTAGAGCTCAGAGAAACAAGGGTGGACAACGCACCCGAGGTAACTCACCCAAGCAGTCCATCTGCAGTTTTCTGCCCTCACTGCTTCTTCCCATGCGAGAGCATCCGCGATGGATCCCCCTTCTCCAGAACCATGTGTACCCCATCAGCGGGACCTTCACCCTCCCTGCGGCTTCCCACGTGCTCCTGAAACACAGCGATGCTGTTTCTTATCATTTGCGATCTCGAGTTTTGCTTTGCGCTCGGTGAACCCGGTGACTTCTTGCAATCTTGGAGGCAGATGGGGGGCCAGACAGTTTTCCTCTTGCCTTCTCTGCAGCTTTCGGGGTGGGGTCACCTTGTGCAGAGATTCTGGTTGATCTGAAGGGACGCCTCAGTGGGGCTCATGCCTCCCGGTGACTCTGCGCTTGAGGTCAGCTCACCCCGGAGCCTGTCTCCGTTAGCAGTCCCGCTGCTATTTACCTCTGTGCACATCTCTACCCATCGACCAGCATCAGGAAGTGGTTTCTGCCTCTACAAAATTCAAACCAGGCAGCGCCTCGCTGACTGTCAAATGTGCTAGAGGCCTTAGCAAAGCAAGCAAATGTTCCCACTGTATTTTTGCCAGCCCTCCTGGCCCTCCCGCTGGCAGGCTGGTGCTGATAGCAGCTCCAAACCGCCAGCAACCCATAATCAGCAGAGGGTTCCCTTAGGAGAAGAGACAGTGCGTGGTCTGCAGCCAAAGCAGCTCCCTGGCTTGTCTCACTTGTTTCTTTTTAATATATATTATTTCTCCAGTGACAAGAGGGAGCCCAGCGGGGTACGACTGCGACAAGAGCCTGGAGCTCTTTGTTGAGGAAAGGGAACATGCTGTGCTGGGAGGCTGCGTGCTGTTCTGAGCCAGGTCCTCGCTCTGGGCTGTTAAAGACCTGTCTCAAGCCCCCCTGGAGTGAACGGCAACCCTGTGCTTGGGCAGGCTGTGCTGTACCACTCAGGGCCTCCTCCAGCCCGGTGGGCCCTGCCCAGTGGGCCCTGCGGTGAGGCGGTGCTGAGCAGGGATGTTTACACCCCATATCCCAGAGAAGTGCAGTCTGCGGAGCGGACATGCAGTGATGGAGAGCGAGTGACTTCCCCAAAGTCCCCGTGTGTGCTTAGAGGGAACTGGATCTGAGCTTCCTAAATCAGTGCCCAGCCCACTGGACTGTCCTGCCTGGCCCCATCCCACACAGCTACATGGGCATCTCTCCATGCCCAGCCTTGAACTTGCTGAGGCCAACGTTGGTGGTTCAGTTAAAAGCTCTAAAAAGTCGTTCATCTTCCGTCACTTTGGGTCTGGTTTTGCTATATTTTAAAATATTTTATAAAAGTATTTATAGAAATATTTGTGTGAAATTTTACCAAGCTTCTCTGTTTTCGTATTAATTTGACACTGGCTTTAAAAACAGTTGAAAATCCATTTTTACTGTCAAGCCCAGAGTGCGTCCTGTCACTACAGGCTTAAATCCCCACTAAACTTGGCAAGACTTAGGACCAAAGTCACTGTGGTGCCTGTGAAGACAATACTCTTCATTATGCGTGAGTGTCATCAAGTCACGCTCGTTAAATCCTCTAATCCTAGTTAAAAAGCTACAGCCTCACCCAAAATGAATGTGCGGAGAGGCCAAATTGGTCCTGTTGGACCAGTTTTGATTTAATATCTCTGGAAGCAGAAGACAAAAAGAGAAGCATCTTCCACAAAGCCAATGCTATCACGGCACTTGGATAATCTAAGACGAGATGAGGAGCGTGCCCCAACTCCACCCATCCGGGCGGAGGATCCCAAGTGCAAGCAGGAGGCTCTTGTGCTATTGGGATGGTGCCAGTAAGAAGACAAATATAAGAGGAGGAAAATACCATTGAAAACCTTCATCTTTTAAAGAAATAAAAGATAATTGGGAACCAAAAATAGAAGAAGTCTGGCCCTGAGGGTGAGACTTATTGTCCGTAACAGTTAAAAACGAGTCATCAGCATCTCTCAGGGATCAAAGGCCGAAGATGCTGCCAGAGAGGAAGGTGAGTTGCTCCGGGTGGCACCTCTGCCCTGTCCCTGGAGGGACTGAGCTTTGCTGCCCACAGATGGGACTGGTGCAGCCGTCCACAGCAGATTGTGCCTTGTACACCTCCCCTCTATGAGCAGGGTTCTGTTTCTGTGTTTGCAATCTGCTTTCCCACACATAAATCCTGGTCCCCGCTGTAATCGGTCCTTATTCAGCTTTTCAAAGCCTTGGCTTGGGTGGTGACTGTGCTTTTTCAAAGGATGGGTTGTGCTCATCTCCCCTGGGTCTGAGCTTCTTGCTCAGCCCCGGAGCAAAGCGGTGTGCTTTTACGGTTGGTCTTCTGAAGCCCTGTCTGGTTATCATCTGCGGATCAGAAACAGAACCTTTGCTGCTTGGTCTCCAGCTGAAATACTGCTTTGTGTTCTTGGTGCGTGGTGCAATACCTGCAAGTCTGTGCACAGCTGGGGTATTTGTGCAATAGAAGCACAGATTTTATTTCCTGTCCGTTTTTGATTTCTTATTGCCCCAGCAAATAGCCCACTGAGCCAGTGAAGAACACTTCTGGGTAGCAGAGATTTCTTTTTTCATGTTATTTTTTAAGCTGAGCTGCCATGGAGCGGTTCCATCCTGTCCCTCGTGTGCTAACCCTGCCTGTGCGTGTCTTCTGTAGGAGGGACTGACCCTCTGAGTCGGTGTGAGAACTGCCCTGGTTTGGAGGTGGCATCTCTAATGGCAAGAGGAGGTTCAGAGGGCATTGCGGCCATCACATCCCTTCCTGTGGCCCACCACTGCGTGCCCCTCTGGCATGCTGCCCGGAGCTGTGGTGGTCCTGGGGCTCCCTCCTGTCCACTCCTGTAATAGGTCCCCTCCCCGCCATGCTTTGCAGATCGAAGCGCTTATGATGGAGATGCAGAATCCTGACACGGGCATCAAGACGCAGACACAGAGGGTGATGATCACGAACATCCCACACGCTGTGGCAGGTAAGAGCTTTGCTGGGGACAGGGACCTGGCCAAGGAAGTTCATCGAGGAAAAGCTGTGTGTTGACCCCATGGCCGCCCCAGGGTTACCACTGCCGGACTGCATACTGGAGCCCGTGTTCCCAGTAAAGACCTCCTGTACATCCTTTGAGACATACCTGCTCCCTTTATCTCATTGTCACTCGTGTCTCCTTTCCCTCCTAGCTCTGAATCAGAGACACAAAGATTGATAATCACATGCTTTTAGCTGGTTTCTGTGAGTTTAAATCGAGTGACCTTGCTTTCTCTTAGCATCGAGGTGAATAGGTGCTTAGCCTCCAGACCAGTCATATTCCCAGTGAGGCTGGATCACAAATAAAACCAAATATTAAAATACCATTAAAATAGGCAGCCTGGAGTCAGGCTGAAAGGTGGCACTTCAGAAATGATCAATAAACAATGAGTCTCCTTTTTAATGTTTTCTGCTAATAATTTTTCTTCAGTATGCAGGAAAAGAACAAAATGTTCAACCCGCTTCTCTGCTTCTAAATGACAGCTTCTCCTCCTCCAAGCAGGCTGAAGACGAAGCAGACGGGGAGCTGTGCTGTGTCACGTATGGCATTACAGGCAGCTGTTATCGCAGTCTCCTTTGTGCCTGTTCCTTTCACAGGGCTCTACCCGTACCTCTGCTTCCCTGTTCTCCAAGCCTCCACAAAAGCTCTCTGGAGGGATCCTCCGCTATAAATATTCACACATACGGTACCAAAGCTTCCTCCTTCTGCTTTGGTCTTTCTGCAGGACTTTGAAACTCAGAAGGAAAACTCCCGCTGAAACCAGTGAGCTCGCTCCAGGCGACACGGGACACAACTTAGATTATTTTTTCCCCACTGTGTTTGCAAAACCTGGTAGGCCCTGCGTGTTGTTTGCTCCAATTAATTTTTTTAAAAATGAGGAAGCAGAGGTGCTGAGATCAAGTCCCTTGCCCATGGGTACAGTCAGCGTAGTGAGAACTCGGGTGACGCCTGGAGCTTGTTCTCAGCAGCACCCTCCGTGCGTTACAGTACAATCCACATCGTGGCTTACAGAGCTATTTCACAGCCCAATTTCAGGGGGTGCTTTGCATCTGGAAAGAAGCTGGTGTGGCCTCTGCTAGCTGTTGGTGAGTGGGTAAGGCAGCACTGCAGAAAAGATTGCCCTGTACTGACGATGACGTGCCACCTAGATTAAGAGAGGGGGAACAAGTACTTCTCTTGATGTCTGACCAGTGTAAATACCACTTCCTAAAGGGCCATGGCAAGATGATGTGGAGGGAAGAGGCCTGTTGATGCTCATCCTCTTTGCGTGCTGTCTGCTTTATTCTGCTTCCTTAACCAGAATTGCTCCAAGTTCCCTCTTGCATATGTCATAACATAGTCAACTTCTGACAGGCGAGTGAGTTCCCGTCTCCTTGCGTGGCGGCTGGCACTCTCTAAACTATGTTATTTTTGGTGCTGTGCAAGTTGCACATATACTGATGGGCTTCTGAGTGTTGCAAAAATAAACCAGTTCATGTTGAGTGAGGGAATGGTGAAGATGTTAGAGCGGTGGACACAGATCCACTGAAGAGAGCTTGGCTCTTCACGTGCAGGAAGCTAACTAGTTAAATTTCGTGTCAGTAAAATGGCTCACAGCAGAAAAATCTCCGTGTTAAGGGCACACCTTCAGGGGGAAAATGCTTACAGAGAGAGCTGTCTGGAAATGAGTGATGAGATAATCCTTTAACTTCATCTATTTCAGGAAGCAGGCAGTAGGATAAGAGCTCTGAGCCCCTATTAGAAAGTTAAGTCATCACTGCAGTGTCACGAAAGGTCAACACCTCAGTCTGCAATTCTAGGGGATGCTTGGGGGAAAAGACCAATAATCGGTCAGGGAATGAGTGCGTTTTTGCCCTGTTTAAATGGAAGGAAGTTCATGAAATTTGCCCCCCAGAACATAAAATTAAAGCTGCTGGAGGTTTCTGCTGACTGTGGGTACGACTGGCCACAGCCCGCCATCAGAACTGGGAGCGATGGTGTTTGTAAGGGCAGAAATTCTATTTCCCTTTGATATGTCCTGTGACCACGACAACTTGGATCTGAGACTCAGACATCCCTCCTGCACTGGAAGTCGTGTCTTTGAAAGGGCTGGAGAGGACCAGTCACTGGTCGCTCACTAAAGCGGAGACAGGACTGCGCTGTGGGAGCCTGGATTGCAGTGAATCTTGCACAACAGGGCACCTCACCTTCGCGGGCCGTGGAAGCTGTTGCATTGCTTAAGTCCTTCCTAAGCCAGTGCTGAGGGTTTAAGCGTTGCTCAGGCCACGTGTGCTTCTGCACCCTCACGCTGTGCCGTCCTGAGGTCCCTGCCTGCCTCAGACTCCCTCTCGCAGAGACTGATGCCTGCTTGGCCAGGAGAAAGCCTGAATGATGGCAGCATGGCCAGTGGGGGAGCAGCAGTGCGTTTCATCTCCACTTCTCTTGCGTGGTGCGTTTGGAAGCATGCGTGCAAGAAGGGGTCTGGGGGTGGGGATGCAGTGGGATGCAGAGCACAGTGAGGGGTGAGGACTGGAAAGGTCTCGTTTTGGCCCATGGGTTTTGGCACACTCCCTGTTTCAAGCATCTGATATTTTCTTTGCTTTACAGGTAATGATATATTGCAGTGGATTCTCCAACGCTTGCAGATCACTGAGGAGGGTGGGTAGAAATGCAAAAATTGAGGCTTTTTCACCTTCAAGTTGTAAAACTTTGAGGTTTCCATAGTCAAAACCTCTTAGATGAATTCTTTCTTGAGTAGCAGCTCGCTTTTAAATTCCAGTGCAGTGTTTCCCTGCAATCAAATCGTATACCTTTGCCATTTTCAGAAGCGCTTCACCTGGGGGACCTGTTTGTCAAATACGGATACATCTACCCTCTCCAGGAGCCAAAGAATCTCACCCTTAAGACAGACGGCAGCCTGTACAGGTTTCAAGTGAGTTGCACCGCGCCTAAAGCCGTTGAGAGGGAGTTCAGCACTGGTTTTAGAAACAGGCAGCTGGGGCAATTCCCCGGGAGCTGTAGTTGTGAGGCTGTGCTGTGTAGCCATGCTCATCATTCCGTGGGCAGGAGGAAGGGATCCACAGAGAAACCGCAGGCCAATTACAGTTTAGAGGCAAACTGATAATTCCTTCAACGACATTATTGTCCTGGTTCAAGTTCACACCAGCTGTGCTTTCTTCCAAGTGCGTGCTCCCTCCCAGTAGCAAATGGAATTGCTGGTTGAAACCAGGATGATCTGGGGAGATGGAATAATGAATATACAAAAAACACAGTAGTAATGGGATGTTGCCAAGGCTCACAGTCGGACTGTTTCCACCGCGATGGGAAATTAGAGTATCCTCATTCGTACTTTGAATGAGGAGTCTGCTTCCCACGTGGTGCCCGATCAGGCTCCAACGTCGCAGTCTGAATGCTGAGCAGCCAGGAGAGGTTGGCCATGTAAACCTGCAGAGCAGGGGTGGCTTTGACACGGAGAGGCAGAGGAGAGGTTTCCTCTCCCTCCGGTGCGGGCGGTGCTGCGTGCCTCTTGGGGCTGAAGGCTGTTGTGCACTAATGAAAGGCTTGTTTTCCCGCAGACCCCCTATTTCTGGCCCGTGCAGAGCTGGCCTGCTGATGACACGGATTACGGTAAGTGATAGCGTTGTGCGTGTTCAGGAGGCGTGGTGCCAGCCCGTGTGTTTGTGCACGCAGCCCTGCGCCGTGTTTGCTGTTCTTTCAGTGCTGCGTGTCCACACGCCGTGACCAGCTCTTGCGTATTCTTTCATGCTATTTTGTGAATAATCCTCAGTAATGCTGAACTGAGGGGATGCTCTGGATGTGAGAGCCTTGTGGTGGCCTTGATGAGAGAAAGTGCTTGAGCTCCTCTGACGTCCCACTAAGATCCATCAGGCTGGAACACATCTGAAATAGTCCGCTGGGTAGGGAAGACTTTAAACACAAGGTTAGGTTTCCCTGAGTAGTTAAGTGTATTCCTGGATCAGAGCCCAGGACTGTCTTCCTGTAGATTTGGATCACGCAGTGCATTTAGAGATGGTTCTTCCTTTATAAAATGCCCAGTGGTGCCCCATATCTCCTGATGGCTCTTTCCATACCATTTTTCTGTTGTCTTCATAATGCTTATTATTATAGGGCTGCTCATGAAACTTGGGGTTTGCCTTGGTCTGCTCCTGCAGGCTGTGCACTTCAGACTGATTTTATTCCAAGATTGTCCTCGGTGGCTTTTATCTCCATTATGTTGTAGATCTGCTGGGGAAATAAAAAAATCCCATTTTAGATTGGAATGGTTTTAATAGAGCTTGTAATAAAACACTGCCCTGCGTTTGTAAAACTTGGAGGTCAAACGCTGAAGAACCTCAACATCTTAAAGATTTGGTTGAGTGTCCTTTAAAGCCCTGGCCGTATTCCCAAAGGAGGGCTGACTGCTGGCAGAAGGCACGGACCGCCCGTTGCGTGCGGCTGCTCCCAGACTGGGCACTGGCTCATGAAGCATTGGTGACAGAATGAAAGCACCGAGTTAATTTTTCTTCTGTGAGCTTTTGTGAGCTTGGAGCTTGTGCCCAGGAAGATATTGGAACAGATTCCTGTGTTTGTCATGGGGGTAAAATTTTTAAATATTCTTGCATTTGGTTGTCTAAATATAACTGACTGCTTATTTGCTTCTCCCTCTGCAGCAATTTACCTAGCAAAGAAGAACATTAAGAGGAAAGGGATTTTAGAAGAATATGAAAAGGTAAGGAGATGTTGCACTTGTTCCATTGCAGGCCCCTCGTTTGCTATACCTTTAGCCCTCTGCTAATGAATGGAGCATGGCAAAAAATCACCTCTTCAGTTATGTGAGGTGTTACCCCACCAGTGCCAACAGCCAGAATTTTGGAAGTGAAAAAGTGGCCAGTACAGGAGAATACTCTGAAGCCAGTGATGGTTGTAGCGAGGATAATGGCTCGCCTTGCAGTTGAACTGTCGCAATTCATGTAATTACGTTCAGAGCAATCCAGATTTCTTGGCTTGGTTGCCAGCCTGGCCTAGTTGAGCTATGGAGAGTCAAGAAAACCCTAGCATGGGAACCCCTTGTCCAGAATTTTCACACTAACTGCTTCTTTTTTATTTTTATTCCAGGAACATTACAACATGCTCAATCAAAAAATAAACTACAAGTGGGATTTTGTTATTATGCAGGCCAAAGAGCAGTATAAGTGAGTTGACTTGCATTCCCTTGTTGCATCACTGGGGAGGGTATGAGGAGGCAGAGCTTCACTGTCTGGGTACATGCTGAAATTACAGTTTGAAAACATAAACTGCAGCTTTGAAATAACTCCCAAGTACCCCTCAAGGTTGTGAAACAAACCTGCCTTTCCTGTCAGCTGAGGGTTTCTCCATTTAGCAAGGAAACTTTGTTCACTTCACACTTTGAGTGAAGGATTGGAGCATTTTCAAACGCCTGGACACCCGCTTGCATCTCCCTCACCCGCAGCACCTGCGTGTCTCTCCCGGCCTGACATTTCTCCACCAAAGCCGTGGAATCGGTGTGGTTTGTGAGAGCAAGAGCACACGTGGCGGCGGGTGCCTTTCCTGCCCACATGTGCCTCTGCAGGTGGTTTTTGCACGCGTAAGTGTGAAGGGGGAGGTTTAGATTTTGCACCTGATGTGAGTCCCTGCAGAAGCCGAGCTCTGCTGCTGCAGCGTGCAAGCCTTCACTAGAGACAGCTTCTTTTCGCCCAGCGTTGTCCACGAGCATTTCTGCATCAGGCCGCTGGCCCTGGGACCTGTTACCGGTTGGATGTAGTTCTTGCTCGCACATGTCTCACAGCCGAACTGAACAGCCAGAATCAAGGAGCTGTCAGTGTTCCCAGCAGGGATTTCTGGAAAAAACTCCAAAGTGCATCCTCAAGCACCCTGCCAAAATGACTTTAGGAGCTGAATCCTTCAAATTTTACCTCCCAGGGTGGCAGGCACTGCCTCTGCTGTTCAGCAGCTTTCCTGTGTCTGCTGGGATGGCAGCCAAGTCGTCAGAATACAGCTCATCAGATAACTGCCTCGTTAAACACGAGACTGTTGTTCTTGTAAATTGAGGTCAGACTTGGGCTAAGAGATGCCAAATGCAGTTTTAAAGTTAGATACCGAGACTCTGTCTGAACTAGTAGATTAAACACGTCTGAGGCTGTTTGATGCTGCTGCTGGGGCAGACTGGTGCAGAACAGCCCGCATCCACCCTATTAACCACAGCAGGGTGGCCACATGCAAACTGCCTTTTGGGAATGCTCCCTTACCCATGCGAAGTCCCAAATTGTGTGCAGGACTTGTCTGGGAAAGAATTAGTTGGTCAGAGCCCAAACCATGCTGGTGCTTCTTCTATTTAATAGTTGAGGTGATTTGGGTTTTAGTGCCTGGGAACACTGCTTGGCCCCATTTCCAAATAATCTGTGAGAAATGCTCCCCTTTACTGTGAGACGGGGATGAGACGTGTCCGGGCTGTATCTCTGCGTGGCAGTCCTGGGGACATTGGAGATGGATAAACATGAGGCAACAGGACTGACCACAAGTAGCGGGTTGTTAGTGTAAAACTACCAAGGGGCTGTCTGTTTTATAAAAGAGGATGTGTCTGCTCCCAGCTGAGCTCAGGATGATGATTTCCCAAAAGCTACAGTCGTGTGTGGCCGTGTGAACAGTAGGATCTGCAGCCCATAATAATGGGGGTAAGATGTGATCAGGAGGCTGATCAGAGCATTGCGCAGTCAGGCTGGGACCCCTGGGTAGGGGAGACTGGAGGTGTGCCCCTTTTCTCATCCCATTGGTTTTAGGAGAACGAAGTCCATGAATTCCCCTGTTCTTGGCTTTGCAGGGCAGGGAAGGAGCGGAAGAAGGCGGACAGGTACGCCCTGGACTGCCAGGAGAGAGCCTACTGGCTTGTGAACCGAACTCCCGTAAGTAGAGCTGTCGGCAAGTGGCTTTAGTGCCTCGGTGGTGCCCTCCCTGCAGCCACCTGGGACAAAGTCCCGCACGCTACGGGCACGGCCATGGGCACGGCCTCTGTGTTGTGCACCTTGTCCCTTCTCCTCGGGGACGGGGTCAGCCCAGGCCTGCCCCAAGCCCACATCTTTCTCCCTGGTTGCTCTCGAAGGTGCAAGGCAGGGAGGGCTGGCTGTAACACCCCTGCTTGCAGGGAAGTGTGGCCAGATTTGGGGGGCAGAGCTGCCCTGGGGCACTGCTGACTGGGAGCTGCTGGCAGTGGAGCCCTCTGGGGCTCGGGGCTCTCCTCTGCATTCATGTGAACCACAAACTGTAGAACAAATGAGTTACAAAGCTTTTGATGTTTCATGTTTCATGTTCATGTTCTAGCCCGGCATGCTAGACGTCCTAGATTATGGATTGGACCGCGTAACAGATCCCAATGAAAATAAGGTAAACCAGGTGAGACAGTTGATTTTGGTTTTTGTCCCACCTACTGAATTTGTTTGGGAGGACCCAGACAACGTCCCTGGGACTGTGGTTTTTTGGGCACCACAGGCTGAGCGAGTCAGCTCAGCCCTGACAGGCAAACGGGCCAGGAGTTGAAGCCGTCTCATTGTCCGGGGGGGTGGGGCCCTCAAAATAGGCTTTGGCAGCATCTTTTGGCTTGAAAATACTTTGTCAGCTTTCTTGCCGCACCAGTTAGTGTGAGTGTTTCGCTACAGAACGTGTTTTCTCTGCTGCTGAAGCTGAATTAAGGAATCCTCTACGTCCAAATGCTTGTTGCTGCCTTTTTATTAGTGGTGAATGGACTGTGGAGGGGGGAGCTGTGGGGTGTAACGGATCAGAGGAACGATCCAGGTTTAAAATAAAATAAGAGAGTACCTCCAAAAGCGTAATGTGTGGCAAGAAGATGGAGAAGTTGCTGTGGTGAACAGGAGCCACAATATGTTGCCTAAGAATGCGTGTTGTATAGCTAGACCATAAAGGAACAGGAGACTGTGGGGGCTGTAACTGGGTGGGACCGGTTCAGAGTCATAGAATCACAGAACCATTTGGGCTGGAAGGGACCTTAAAGCCCAGCCAGTGCCACCCCCTGCCATGGGCAGGGACACCCTCCACTAGACCAGGTTGCTCCCAGCCTCATCCCGCCTGGCCTTGGACACTTCCAGGGATGGGACATCCCTGTCCAGAAGACAGATGCAGTCAGTGGCTGAGGAGCTGGAGCTGCTCTTCTCCATCCGTCCTTTTAAGCAATCTTGCATTTGTGCACTTAATGGTGTTCATTTGGAAGTGAAGTCGAAGTGTCTCTCAGCAATTAAATGCAAATGTTCCTGCGATCACACTCACTGTATTCCCACAACTTCTCATTTTTGTAACAGCCTTTAAACATCTCAACAGCCAGAGGCAGGATAATTGCTTTGGCCAACTGTGTTCTGTTGCTATAGAGACTGAAAATGAGCAAAATGTAGGCTTGGGGTGTATTTTATTTTTTTCTTGCTGTAAATAGCAGCTGCTGAAAGCCTTTAAAAAAAAAAATAGAAAAGTTGTGGCAGAAAGGGAGTGGGGTGGAAAAGAGGAGTAAGCCAACTTCTCGCCCCCAGTTTTACAGCTGACATTGTAAGGAGATTTTAGGTTTGCAAACGGTCTGAAAGCCCCGTAGCCATCTGCCAGCTGCGTGGCTGCCCAGAGGATGTGAGCTGAGGGATCTCTGTTCGGTTCCCACCCTGGATGTAGGAGAGATGGCTGGTTCTCCCATCAGTGGAGCCTGAGGAGGGCTGGAGCCAAAGGCCACCAGCTTTGGGGTCCTTTAAGCTGGTCTCTGAGCTGTGTCTCGAGGGGCTGAGAGAGCAGGGAAGGTTCTTCTTGCTCCTCTTTGTGTTTGAAAGAGTGATTGATACACGAGACAGCCAAAAGCCCATGGAGAGCCACCTTTGGAGGAGCAGCTTTTCTTTCTTTCTGCAGACTGCTCCCACTCACAGAGCCTCTGGCTCTGACGTAGATGAAAGGATGAGAGCAGAAAATGAGTGCATGAATCCAGCGCCCATTTATTTCATTTCTGTCTCTGTTACTGCTCAATCTCGCTTCACTTTGTTGGCCAATTAGTTGTTTTTTATCTTGACAGCTGACAAAGAAAATCTTCTCGGTGATAATTGATTTTTGACATCAGAATGACTTCTTTGAAGCTGATACTGGCGTGAGCATCTCTCTTTCACTTGCTGCGGACCCTTTGGTGCGCTGCTCCCTCCCTAATTGATAGAGTCCTCCGGGGATAAACAGGTGCTTGGTCAAACGTCACACTCCTTTGAAAGGGACTTTTATTACTGACCCATGAGCATCCCTCGCTGTTATAATGAGTTAGGAGTTGCAGTTGGGCAGGAGTAAGGCAGAAGTAGCTGTCCACTGAACAGCTAATTAAGGGATGCTGTAGCCTTCTGTTACCATCTCTGGCTCCTGATGGAGCTTCGCTGCTCGGTGAGTTACCAGGCAACTGCCAGAGCCCGCTGGTTCTCCTGCAGGTACCCACCCAGCTTTCGCCTTCTGTAAACAGAGCCTTTCTAAAAGGTGCTTTAGCTTAGCCAAAATCAGTGTGCTAGATTCGGAGACTACTACATGAACTGCCCTGGCTTGTTGTATGTATCAGCCACAGATCATCATCGTTATTGCTGGCCTTTAATTTCATAGAGCTCTGTCTGGCTGCCTGATAAACACGTAACTTCTGCTGCATCCATCATGTCTTTTAAAATAACAGTGTCAGAAGCAGATAAACAGACGGGACAACCAGCAATTTGAACAAAACTGGGCATATGGACTGTTACAGGTCCGATTTCCAGCTGTTGGGCAGCACTCAGGGCAGAGCATGGACATGATTTGCAGTGCCCTGGTCCAAAATGTGCTCTGGATAGCAGTGGCCTGTGCTTGTTTTTCAAGCTCCATCTAAGCATAACACGCACAAGCTGCTGTCCAGCTGTTTATGGCCTCTGTAAACACTGAATGGTGGTCAGACAGGCAAAAACATAACGACCGTTATCTCTGCAGTGTGGTCAGGAAGACCCACACTGAGAGCAGAGGTCCATGTGAATGGTTAGCTGGGAATACGCAGGTGTCCCAGCTCTTGTTGGAGCTCGTGGCATCAGCCGTGTGGATCTGCTCCAGGCAGGGCTCTTGAGCAGGTCCTGGCTGGCTCCCAGCTGAGCTTGGCGGCCGTGGCAGGGGGAGTGTGACAAGGCCGTGCAGGGTGTCCGAGTGTCGGGGAGGAGGATGCTGCACAGCGCTCGCCTGAGACAGACTGAGGTCTTTCCCTAATTGCCATTTTGATTTGAAGCCTGCAGGGCTGGGGAGCTTAGCCGCGGTAATTGCGATAAGTCACTTATTAAGGGCATTGCAAAATTAATCTCATTATAAGAAATAAGTCTTTTGTTCCAAATATTATTTCCTTCCAAGTGAAGGAGAGTGGCTGGGTGGTACAGGGCACTTTGGCGTTGCTGCTCTCAGTATCTGGGGTAAGGATGGGTGGGATGGGGAGGACAACTGGCAGCGCTCAGTAGGACATGGAGAGTATTCAGGGTCCCTTGTACCAGCAGCAAAGCTGGAAACTGGTGGTGGGAGCACTGTGGGAAAAGGGAAGTGAAATGATGTGCAGCTCTGGGGTGAAATAGCCAAGATCCGTCCCAGTTACTGTGGATTTGAGAACTGGAAAGGGCTGAGCACAGCCAGCCCCTGCAGCCCTTGATAGAGTGTTCAGCACCGGGTTCCTCTTTGACCCAGTGCATGCCAGGCCGCAGTGATGCTCTGTCCCTCTCATGCCATTGCCCCTTTGCTGTGCGACCCCTGGCAAATCCCCTCCTCACCCTGGAGCACCCCACCAAAGCCCCTCGGCTTTCCCAGGTCCAGCTGTCCTGTGGCAGGAGAGCGTCCCTGGTGTAGGATGCACTTCCACAAAACTCTTGCCCTGTTTGCAGACATGGCATTAGCTTTGATTTTTACTTGCCCACATATAATTTTTCTGTAGTGATGGCAGTTTAATTCTGGCCTTTCTTGCTCTAAGTAACATTTAACTTACTGGGTTCTTTTTCTCTCTCCCACCAGATGTGTGTCTCGTGTGTGTGTGGTGTGCTGCCTCTAAGACCCCTGTAGAAGATAACACAACTTGACTACCACGTGAGCTGCCTTCAAGCCATCATGCCAGCATCCACCTCTCCTGGCCCCACTGTGCCAGGCCTGTCTGAGGCACCCACTTGACAAAACAGAGGAAGAAAGGAGCCTTTTAAAGCCACCTAATGATCTGAATGTGTTGATTTTTCCTAAAGTAAATGCACTAGCCACACTTAAGTTCCATCAAATGGAGCAGTTCGGCTGGCACTTGTAAATCTGATGGGGCCTGGTTTGTATCTCAGGTTCCCCAAGGAGATAGTGAACTCCTATTGTGCAGGAAATAGCTGGCCTGAAACAGAAACAAAGCTCTCTAGAGAAGACACTTCTGGGACAGTAAATGCCGTGAGTTTCTCTGCACCAGCAGGTGATTTTTTTTTTTTTTTGCCTCCCATTTCTACAGTCTGTCTGAAACGCTGATGGCACTGTAGAAATGGGGGGGAAGAAATGGTGCCCATGTGGAAGCTGGCCTGGCATGAGGGATCCAGCTACAGGGTGAAAAGCTGTTGTTTAGTCCGTGTGTCCTCCATCATTGATAAGATGTCCCAAGAGCCTTTGAATCATCAAGGGGGGCTGTGCAGCCCTGTGGTCAGTGATCCTGTTGTCCAAGAGCTTTTTCCTCCCCCTGATGTGTCAGCCCTTACCCCCTCGCACACAGTTCTTTCTGCGTGGCCTGCAGAGCATTGCTGCTGGTGCAGCTACTGTTTGCTTTCCCCTTTGTCGCCGCTGAGATGATGTGCACTGCAGTCCTTCAGAGCTGGTCATGATTTTTCCAGCAGAAAAAGCTTCCTCCCTTCGCAGTGCCACAGTGAGGATTTCTGATAGTACCACACTGGCCAGGCTAGGTTTGTGTTAGGATCAGGCAGGCTGGTTTCATGGTAGAACTGTACAGCTTGGCTGATCTGCTGCATGTCTGGCTCCTGCTGCTGAAATGGTGAGTGTTCCTTCTCAAAACGAGCCAAGTTTCAGCAGAACGTGCATATTTTTCTTCCATTTATAGATAGTTTCTCCCTCCTGAGCTCGACTAGGTTAAAATGCGAAGGCAGAGCCGTGCTAGTGTCCCCGTGGTAGTGTCCTCAGAGCGCAGCCCTGGGAGAGTGTCTTGCTTTTCCCAAAACAGGGGCAGCTCAGGGCGCAGGTTCTCTGGTGAGAAGATGGGAGAAGTAGGCTGCCTGTGGTGCTCGGTACCAGATGCTTCATCCCTCATCGGTCACAAACTGCACTTCACCAAGGCACTCTGCAGACTCCTGTCTGCCACAGGGTTGGTTTGATAGAATAATTCTGCGATGCAGATCTTGTTGGCTAAAATGGGAGATGAAGGGCTGAAAGACAGCATAAACCTTGAAAGGCTTACTGGGAGCATCCCTGAATTAGCCTGTCTTTCCTTCTCCCTCCTCAAGTTCACCTCAAACAAAGTAACTGTGCTTCAAAGGAAGCTGTGTGAATAAACACCCTGCAGTTAATTTTCTTGCCTTCAATTGCTTGCTCGTTTGTGGATGACATGTAACACAGTTATTCAAATCACAACGTAAGCACCCTTCGCACAGCAGACGCTGCTTCTGAGGCTTTTAATTGTGGTGTTTATATTTTGCAATGTGTTGGTTCCTGTCTCCTTTAGCTAATATTGAATGATCTAATCTGTGTCTCGTAAACGAATCTATTTTAGCTCCATTAGAATAACCCCTTAATTGAAGGCATACAGGCAGCCCGTGATGGAAGAAGCAATGCTAAACAGTAAATACAGCTAATGGAACGATTTATGGTGTGTGGATGCTCTTAGCTTTGATGATACCCTGATTAGCTGAGCTGCTGTGCTTGATTTTAATTGTAATGAGAATTAATTGGAGTGTGCTGCACAACGGCAGCCCTGCAACGGTGTTTCCACGTTGCAAAAAAGGCGAGTGAAGGCACCCATCCCAATGTAATGACTTCTGTTTCTTTATTTTGCAGAAAAAAACCATGGATGTTTATAGGAGAGAGGTAAGTGGTCCTTCCCTCACTTCTAGGTGTTCATCCCGTGGGTATTGCTTACATCGGTGTTGCATGGGGGCTCAAAGCCCCCTTTAGAGGGGATGAACTGTTTTAAAAACGCCTGGGGTTGGCTGGCAGAGTCTCTGCTGCATGGAGCTTTTGGTCAGTGCGCTTTCAGGATGTTTCCTGCCTCTGCATCCCCCACTGCAGTCAGACAGCAGCTCTCCCAGTGACGGGAAGGCTCAAGCAAGGACAGACACCAGGGCTAAAATCCAATAGATCAGAATTAGTGGTGGGGAAATCACAGGAGATGCATCCAGTGGCGCCAGTGCAGAGACAGCCAAGTATCAATGCTAATTACATGCTAAATCATCCAGATCATTTGTAGGTGCCTGGAATGGTAGCTATTATCCAATTTTTATATAGCACGGGGAGTGCTTTTTAATTACTTGCACGTTGCAAAATGCTCTGCTGACGTTTGCAGTAAGCTCAGTGAAAACAGCCATTTTACTGGGACAGTTTAGGGATCCTCTGATTCCTTGGACATCCAATAATTAGGGAAGAAGCAGTCCTTGTTGTAGTTAGCCTCGCTACCTGGGAGAGGGCATGTCTGAGGTTCAGATAGACACGGCCTTTTCTTCACATCTCTACACTCCTAACCATGGATGTGTCTGATCCCCCTCAGATCATGTACTACCAGCAGGCCATCATGAAGTCCAGAGTGAAATCTTCTGTCTCTCTCGGAGGGTAAGTCCTGATTTCCTTCTGTCCACACATTAATTAGTCTTCACCGCTCATCTCCTAATGAGATGATTAAGCTATCTGCTCTGGCAGCTGGTGACTCAGTCAGGGGAATCGACGTGGTGGCCACACGCAGTGTTGTTCGTGCTGTCTGGGCTGCGTGTTGCCTGGGCCAGGAGGCACGAGGCAGAGGAGGGACCAGAGTCCCAGTGATGATAAAGAGGCTCCCTTGGAGCTTTGCTACGAACGTCTGCAGAGCAGTGCCAGCCTCTCGGTTGAGATTCCCTCTGAAATCCGGAGATGTTCAGACTGGTCAGGGCTGGACCATGGCACTTGGGACCCAGCACAGCTCTGTGGTCTGGCAAAGCAGCTGTGTGGAGGCTCGTAGAGGATCGTAGAATGGTTTGGGTTGGAAGGGACCTCAAAGACCATCCAGTCCCTCCAGCAGAAGGCAGCAGAGCTGAGAAAGTCTCTGGTTGTTCAGTATTATGAACACATGCCTCTCCATGAAAGTCCAAGCAATTAATTAGCAATTCCTCTTCTCAGTGGGAGTGTTTCCTCATCAAATTCGTGCTGAAGCCAATTAAGTGCAAAGCTCCCAGTCTGAGCATTAATCATTAGTGTGTTTGCCACAGGCATTTCTTACCTGGAACCTTGTGTGCTGGCCAGTTGCCTAGACATGCAGTCCACACCACCAGTCTGTTTGACATAGTCATTGCCACCCAGAGATCCATATCGAACCTGAGACAAACGAGGTGCTCAGGCCTGTTCCCTGGGAGACAGTCATGGATGTCTGAAATGGAAGGGTCTGGGAATCTGTCCTGTCTTTGCAAGGCACCAGCAGTTGTGCTCATTTCATCTGTCACTGACTCCCCAGTCACTTCAATCTCTCCTTCCTCAGTTTTCCAAACTGTGAGCTGGAGCTGGGGACACCTGACTACTTTCCAGGATTTTTGTGGTGCTTAACCGTTTGGCAATGGAGCTTTTCACACATTAGTCCTGGTCTTCTGATGGATAATGCCTATCGCCTACATCAAAAAATCCTCAGGAAAGGTAGATTTCCATCTCAGCTGCAGGACTGGGTCCAAATCAGATTATTATTGATGAGGTTAAGAGCAGCAACTAGACAGCGGGCATGCATCAGAGCACTGCATTGATTTAGGAGGAGCTGCAAAGCACTAATCATTAAAATGACACAGCAGTATTACCTGAGTTGACAGGTTTAGATTTGTAACTTGATTAGAATATATGGATCGGAGTGAATTATGCAGGTGCTGAATGCCTTGGCATTTCCAGTGAGAAGATAGGATCGAGCACTTCTGTGCCAAACCTGTGGTATGCTTTGTGCAGCAGCATTGTATAATCGCAGGATCTACGCCAAGGTGCCCGTTAGCAACGGGTCCTTGGACAGTGCGCCCCCAGCTTTGAGCACATGAAAGCAGTTTGGCCTGGGAGGAATTTTAAATGCAAAACCCACATGATTTTTTTTTCAAGAATGAAAAAGGGAAGAGAAAGCTAAAATTCCAGGACATTAGTGAAATCAGTTGTAATTACAAGTCTGGCCAGCTTAGAAGGTAGGAGAAGTGTTTGTCTGGTTCCTGCTAGGAGAGAGACATTTTTGCTTTGTGCCAAGCCCTCAGAGTCATTTGCAGAGCAATGGGCCGTGCGGTAGGTGAGCGGAGGAAAGGAGACGCCGGGATGTGCCCTCAGCACTCCATCGCCTCTCCCGGAGCTCCCTCGGCTCTCCCATGCCCTGTGGGAAGGCTGCAGAGAACCCACCCTGGGCGAATCCAACACGTGCTTTCCTCTTCTCTGGCACTTTCCTCTCTGGAATGTGTGACACAAAACGGGGCAGGATCCGGCCTTTGCCTGGAGAACGAGACAGAAGCCGTCTGGGGGCTTGGTCCCACTTCCTTGAAATGAAGAGGCAAAAGGAGGTGGTGGAAGAGTCTAGTATCTCCCTGCACTCGAACTGACAAAATCTCTGCTTTGAAAGAAATCCAGGAGATTAGTTTGGGAAACGGAAAAGATTAACTGAGCTAATGAATCAATTTTTCTAGTAAGGGGGGTGGCCCATTCCAGACCCCTGTGCCGATAGGGCCACACCTCTGAGGGTATCTATGATCTGTGCAACCATTTATTGGGTTGCGATGGGTCTGGCTGCAAATTAATGCTTTGGTTTTGTTGGATTTACTTGCAGGCTCGTGAAGTATTCTGAGCAGTTTCTTTCCAATGATCCTGTCCTGTCTGGATGTCTCCCCAGCAACCCCTGGATAACAGATGACCCTGAGTTCTGGGATCTCAACGCAAAACTGTATGTGTTTGTGTTCTTTTGCCAGCTTGTGGTTTACACTGACCTGTAGGTGGATAGGAAAGGGAATCACTGATTTCGTCATGGTATCTGGTCTCTAGTCATGAGCAGGGAAGCATTCCCTTTCTGACGCAGCTTGGCCATGCTAAAGCAGTTGTCTCTTGGGAATACTTCATGTTGAACTTCCAGCGCTATCTTCTTCAAGGGGAGCCTTCCTTAACGTCACAGAAATTCCTAAATGGATGATGGGAGTATGCACTCAGCCCCTGGTGATGAGTGAGGTCCACTTTTACTAGCACAGGCATGGAGTATGACCAGTCACCCTCAGATTTAGCACTTGGTTTAGCATTAACCATTTAGCATTGGCAGGTAAATGAGGTGCTGCCAATGGTGTAGCAATTCAGGCTTCGACTACTGGCCCTGGATCTTTTGACACATCTTGGGCTGCCTTCTTAGGAGAGAGTTTGGTCTGGAGGCACGTATGGGTGGTCTGTCCCTTCTCTGAGGTCTCCCTTTGTTTTTCCATTCTGATAGTATTTGCTAATTATACCGTGGCATCTCTGGGCTCAAAGCAGACTACGTATTACTGGTTCTCGTTGGAGAGCAGCAATCCTGTTAGAGTGATGATATCCCACTAGACAGCCCCCAAGGATACCTTCACAGAACGCCTTTGTGAGAAGCAAAGCTTTGGGAAACAAGCAGTGCCTTCTCCAGAACGGGACTGAGTCAAACCTCCGGCAAAGCTGGGTCCTCATTGTGAGAGCGGCATAAATCCGAGATAAATCCTCATCCCACTGTGTACAAAGTTGTTTAATTACGGCTTACTTAGTGGGCTGACTTCAGGAGCTCATTACAGCGTTCTGGAAAAGCGAATGCTGAGAGGTCTCTTGGCATTCCAGCAAAGGGCATTTTGGTTTTAATTAATCTGCCAATTACATGGTCCACATGAAACTGGAAGTGCTATTTGTTTCCAACCCGTGCAGAGTGGAAATCCCCACCAGAATGCGCGTGGAGCGATGGGCCTTCAATTTCAGTGAACTGATCCGAGATCCGAAGGGTCGGCAGAACTTCCAGCTCTTCCTGAAGAAGGAGTTCAGCGGTGAGTCTGCTGTGTCCCTGCCCCTGTGTGTCCCTGCCCGTGTCCCTGCCTGGGCTGCACAATTGAGGGAGGTGGCAATCCATACCTTTGCAGCAGGGGCTGTGGGCTGAGACCGTGACAGAGCTGAGACCAGAACAAAGTCACCGAGGGAGAAGTGGCTTTGGAGGCGAGGGCTGTGCAGCCAGTGCGTGCAATACCATCTAGTGGCACAGGACACGAAGTACAGCCCAGGGCACCCCCTCCCTGTGCTGGGGGGCTGCTCCAAGGCAAGCTGAACTTGCTCGTACAGGTGTCAGGGAGCAGGGGAAAGCTGTTTGCCTCCTTCAGACCCAAGGGGATTTTCAAGGTGGCTGTAAGAAAGAATTGGAGAGACTGAGTTGGGGCTGACACGTGTTGAGTCGAACAAGTGCAGTTTAGGAGTTGGTAAATGGGATTGTGTTTCCCTCAGTCTTGCTCTTTGCTGACTGCATCCTTGTTGTGCAGGAGAGAATCTGAGTTTCTGGGAAGCCTGTGAGGATCTCAAGTATGGAGACCAGTCCAAGGTCAAGGAAAAAGCAGAAGAAATTTATAAGTGAGTGTGATAATTTTCCATTCTTAAACTCTGTACATGAGTCCCGTCACCTTCTTCCACGTGTTGTCATTTTCCAAATGATTTATTCCTGAGACTTTTCATTGTAAGCTGTCATCAAACGTGACTGTCCTATGTCCCCACGCAGGAAAGGAGATTGGAAGATGAAAGCATAAGTACTGTTTTCTTACATAGTTACTTTTCCTCTGTCTTCTCCACTCCTACATTTAGATTTTAGGATTTAAATAGAGGCGTGGAATAGCAGAGATCTTGGGGCTGCCATGAGAAGAACAGAGAGACCCTCTTTGCTTCCAGTGGGCTAAAATTTGGTTTATATTGTGCGTTAACAGTGCAAGAGGAAGTGACTTCATGTCGTACTGTTGAAGAGGAGATTGACTGCCCGAGATCAGGACAGCAAACTGTAGTGGGGAGCTGAAGGAACTTTTCCTTTCATGTATAGACAGAGGAATCTCCAGGCATTCTCCAGTTGTTAATGGCACTGTTGATTCCCCCTCCTTGCAGGCTCTTCCTGGCTCCAGGAGCAAGGCGCTGGATTAACATTGATGGCACAACGATGGGCATCACGGTCAAAGGCCTCAAGCACCCTCATCGCTATGTTCTAGATGCTGCTCAGACCCACATTTACATGCTGATGAAAAAGGTTTGTTATTTGTGTCCAAAACCTGGGTGGGGGGATCCCAGTTCCCTGGGCCTTTCCAGGCCTGTGTGTGCCACCAGCAAGTGGCTTTCAAGTGGCCTTTGTTTGAAAACCCCTCCAAGCTGCTGACTTCAGCAAGCACTGGTTCAGGTCTTTGCGTTTTGCTGCTTCCTCTTCCCTCTAAGGCAGCAAGTCCCCAGGGTGGTGGGGGTCAGGTGTCTGCTGGAAGTCCTGCTTTCTGACCCCAGCTTGGCCGTCACCTCACTCAAAGCTTGAACAAGTCTTTATTATTTGGTTACTGCCACTCTGTGTGCCACATCACGTGTCCCTGAGGTGGGATGCTTGTGTCCAACTGGATTTCAGCAGTGGATGGAAAAGTTAGTAGCCCTTGTCACATAACTGCATGAGTTTTGTACCAGGATGTGACCCATCTCAAGTTTTACTGAATTTCTTCCCCACATTTTGCTGTGTTTATGTTGACAGACACCCTTTTTTAGGTCTGACTGATGTAACAAGATTGTGAGCTTATGTCAGCAAACTGTGTGTCATGGTTTTCATTAGATCATGGTGACCACAAATAACCCGTAACTCCTCCTTCTTCCCGGAGAGGGTGGGGAGCACTGGGACAGGCTGCCCAGAGAAGCTGTGGATGCCCCATCCCTGGGAGTGTCCAAGGCCAGACTGGATGGGGCTGGGAGCAACCTGGTCTGGTGGAAGGTGTCCCTGCCCATGGCAGGGGGTGGGAGTGGGTGATCTTTAAGGTCCTTTCCAACCCAAAACATTCTGTGATTCTATTCTATGATGCTATGGTTCTTATGAGTGACGCAGAATACACTTAGCAGGAAGGAGCATTATGGGCCAGAGCAGCAGCTAATGCACGTTGACACCAAACGCAGCAGAACTACACTGATTCTTGCCACTTATTGAAAAGTTCAGCACTTGAAACATGAGCACTTCACCCTGCAGGGACTGTGAGACATCACTGGCCTGGGCTAAGCTCAGTTTAGACCTTTTGGTCTTGATCTTACCTGGGAAGCTTTATTATAAGATGTAAAATCCTGGGAATATTACACCAAGATGAAAGGGTATTGGTTTAAATAGCTACATTTGCCTGAAAGATGCAAAGTCCCTTGGGCTGTCAGGGGAGATTATCCAGTTCCCAGCCTCCCTGGCTCCCGAGCAGCTGTATTTGGTGGTGATTTTAATATGGGTGCTTGCAGCCCATAACTACCAGTTTCTCTCTTTCTCCTAGTAGGACTCCTATGGCCGCTATTTAAAGTCTCCAATATACAAGGAAATGCTGGCCAAGGCTGTTGTGCCACAAGAGGCTGTCAAAAAAAGGCAAGTGAAACTGGATGTAATTGTGGGTTTTGTTTTTCTTCTTGTAGCAAGGGTAGAAAAAGCCTGAGTTGCAGCAAAATTACTATGATTTAGACGTTTACATAATTAAATACAATTTTTCACCAAGAAGATGCCTTGCTTTTGGAGTGATGATGCTGTTGATGTGTGAGCCTTGTGGAAGTGGCTTGTGCACAGGCAGAATCGACGATCGCTCGGCTGCCTTGTCTGTTGGGTCTGTTTGGAAAGGCTGTGATTATTGAATTAATCATGCCTCCTTTCCTGGAAGGAAAGAGCACAGTGTACTGGGCATGGGAAAACTCCTGCCTGTTGGCTGCCAGCGATGACACCGCAGGGTCCTCCACGGGCTCTGCTTGTTTGTTCTGCTGGGAACAAACACTCCTTGGGAGCACAAGGTAGACGGCCATAGAAGGGGCAGGCGTGAAGTGGCTTTTCCCGACTGAGATGAAGGTTGTATGGCAAATTTAGGCCATTTGAACTGCAGTCGCTTCTCAAAGCTGGGGGTGCGATGTCAGAGCCGGATGGGGTGTGTGCTTCTTTCTCTGTTCCTCTTCCACGCGTCAACCTAGTGAGCAAGAAAAGAGGAATTATGGACTTTCACACTTGTTTCTTCTAAAGCCCGTTTCAAGTCAGTGGAAAAACCCCTCCTGCTGACTTGCTGGGGTGTGGTTGGTGTTTTCCTGAGCCCCACATCACCAGGTCCCTGGGGTGTGCTGGCTGATCCCGGTGGCTGCCCTCGTGTTTGTCGGGGCCTGTTCTGGACACTCGGTACTCAGCACTCAGCATCCTGGTTAAACTAGAGAGCTCGTACCTCACCCAGCGCTGGCTTAGCACTTGTTTCTACTGCTGCTGGTCATGGATTTGCTGAAGCAGGTAGTGGGTGGGTTTTTGGGGTGTCACAGACACCAGAAATGCCCATGCTGGTCCCTATCTTCATCTTACTGAGAGCACTAGAAAAAATTCTCCTGGTGGCAGTTGTTTGGCTTCACACTGAGTGTTAGTTAAGTGCAAACGCTTACAACAAAAGGAGTATCGTACTGGCCACCTCCCAGCTCTGTAGTCCCTCATGGGGACGGGGAACGGGACTGGCTTTATGCTTTTAGCAGTTCTGTAGCTGATGTGTGGCACTGAGTCACTGTGTCCTGCTTTGAACCGCCTTGTCCCCCTTTGCCCTTCCTTCTTGTGCGGGCGACGGTGGCACGTCTGTCCCTGTCTGAGCTCTCCTGGTAAGTTTGCTTACCAGGGGTGAGGTGTTGGTGCCCTTCTGCTTTTCAGTAACGCCCTGCTTCTTCCTCTTGCTCTCTGCTCAGCTCTGCTTTCCCGTTCGGACGCCGTCACCTCCGCTCCAGCCCCAGCCCCGTCATCCTGAGGCAGCAAGAGGAAGAGGCCAAAGCCAGAGAAGCTGCCACGACTGTGGACATCACGCAGGTCATGAGCAAGCTGGATCGCAGGAGCCAGCTCCAGAAGGAACCTCCCAAGTAGGCTCTGAGCCCGGCAGGGAAAAGACAAGCCGAGGCTGATGTGTTGAGCTTCGTCTCCCTTTCCTCAAGGTGTCAGTGCTGCTTTAGGTTTCCCAGGCCGGCTCTGCCAGCAGCCTGCTTCCTGCGTTGCCATGGCTTCTGGAGCAGCAGATGTCACTTCCCAGGCATGTCAGGCATGGGGGTGCTGCGGGAGCCAGGCTGCTGGCTGTGCCGGACTCGGGGTGCTGAGCCCCGGCTCCCGCCCTGCACCCCTCAGAGTGGGGGCACCTTCAGCCTCTCCCTGCCTCCTGCTCCTCCAGGAGCTGGGCTGGCACAAGGCAGAGTACAGCTCTGCCATCCCAATCCTTTGGGTCCAAATCAGCCTTCCTTGGAGGAGGGGTGGGCAACCTTGCAGGGAGGGCAGCGAGGCGGCCCAACTTGGAACACATCCATGCTGGCGTCCATCCTCCCAGGGGGATGCGCACCCCTGGGCACCCCCTGATTGGAATGCACCCCTCCCTTCAAGTACCCTGCATCTCCTAGCCGGTGCAAAGCAGCCACAGGCAGAAGAGTGGGGTAGACTTCTTGTAAGAATGGTAGGATGGGCATTTCTGAGGCTTTAGTTGACCCTTTGAGTTTTACTGACACTCCCAACCCCCCCGACACGTTGGAGATGGTCAGGGGAAAGCTCTGCTCTCCCGCTGACTCCCAGGCACGCAGAGCTGGGTGTGCAGGCCTAGAGCTGTCTCTCGTGAGAGGGCTGAGAGATGCAGCTGCAGCTTTGTGTCTCTTATCAAATCCATCCTACCTCTTGTCTTGTCTTTTTCCTGTTCTTCTATTTTCTGTTGTTAAAAAACCTAACAGGAGGTTGTTCCAGTTGTCACTGGCTTGTAGCCCAGAGGCAAGGAGGAACCAGGGTAGAGGTGGTAAGAGCCGATTTCGACTTTAACTAGTGGGTTTTTTTTCTTTTGCTCTTTAGAGAGTGAAGCAACCTAAAATGCTACGTTAGTGCTAAAGAGCTCAGGGAGATTCCAGGCTTTGCTGGGAAATCCCAGCGTGGCTGGACCAGGCCAGTGATTACCAGAAGTGGGAGGATTCCTGCTAAGCCCATGAAAGGGAATTGGGGGTGTGTAGAAAAGCTTGTTTGTTAAAATTTAAGGGAAGCAGAGGGGCTGGGCGGGAAGCACTGATGTCCGGGAAGCTTCCTCACTCCGGTTTGTATTGTTCATCCCTTTCTACTCCTGGTATGATTTTACAGGAAAGGGAAGATGAAGCTGGATGTGAGTGGGATCTCTTGGAGTGCATGTGCAGATCAGCCCCTTGCAAACAGGGGGGTATCCAGGCGATAGCTGTGTTCCGAACAGCTTTGCACAGTGCTTCTTGCCCTCCCTGTGTGCGTCATCTGAGGCAGAATCCGGGTGGCATGGTCTGATGTGGTATCACTGTCGAGCCTCCTTCGCTTTGCAGCCAAGCTGGAGAGAATTCCATGACCTCTGATAACCCAACGGTGATAAACCTTCTGAGAGGAATTGAAACTGAGTTGCATGAGTCCTTTGCTCTGATGTCAGGGTCAGCTTGCTAACCCTCTGCTCTTATTCCCAGTGAAAGCAATGGCAAATTTTGCAGTGTTGTAAGGGTGAGCCGGCTCAGACCATGAATTTTTCAATTCTGCTTAAAAAAACAACTTTTTTTGAGCGAGGTACTGGGCACCATCAGCTTACCTTGATATAAGAGCACTGAAGGATGCTCACGAACTTGGCAGGGTTGGTCCAAAGCTACTTGGATGTGATGAGCTCAACAGTCTCTTCGGAGTTGGTGTAACATGGAGCACTGAGCATGTTGGGACTGCCAGTGTGCAGGAGGAACATGTGGAAGATCAAGTCAGGGTATAAATAATAAATAACAAATCTGTGTGTTCCAGTCAGTCCCTCTGATTCTACTTCTGTTTTGTCTGCAGCTTTGCTTTTTATGTTTTCTCTATCCATCCCTTCCTCTGATTTTTCATCACCTCGGCTTTACATTGCTGTCCCCCGACGTGGGTTAATGCTGTACGCTCTGGAGGCCCTGTGCTTGTGAAATCCCAGTCCTGCACTGGCAGGCAGAAGCCGGCTCTGTTCTGCTTACGGGCTGGCTAAGCTGGCAAGACCCAGCGTACCGCTCCTCGGTCCCTTGCTGCTCAGTCCCTGAAGAGGAAGGTTGCCTGGTACAAAGTGTGCCCATGGTACAAGCTGAACTTCGCTTTGTGCCAGCCAAGAAATTGTTTGTTTCCATCGGAAATCAGAGCAATATGTTTCGTTTCTTGGCCATTGCTTCCATTCTTTCATCTGTCTAATAAAAATAAGTGTAGAAAATGAAAAAAGACCCAAGTTCATCCTTCTCTGTCTTGTCTCAGTGTGTTCATCCTTCCCTGTCTCATCTCTCTGCCGCGTGTGCATGTGTTTTCTGTACGTGCTCCTGCTCTCAGCACTTCTCTCCGGACACTTGAGCTGCGTTTCATTTCTGCCGGGAGCGAGTCCCTGGGAAACGGGACGGGGGGACCCTGCCATGCAGCATGTCCCCTGCTGACGGATCTCTACTTGGGCTTGTCCTGAGGGCCAAACTAGCTGAGCTGGAGCCTTCACAGCAGCAGCCAGGGACACAGGGATTTCAGCACAAGGTGTGGCTTCTTGTATTATCAGTCATCGGGGTTTGGAGCTCGGTGTCCTGTTTCTTGGCCACCGCACATGGGTGCTCTGGGTGTGACATGGTTATGCTGTTCATAACCAAGATCACATTCTTGGGATAACGGACTCCTCTGTGCCTGGAGCTAAGCTTTGTAAGGAACGAGACGAGCTGGTGTCTCCTACAGCATCCCAGCGGGTGTGGGGCTGGGTGTGTCAGCACCCACCGAGGCTGGTAGCAACAGCCTTGTGACTTTCCATGGGCAAATTGCGACATCTCGGCTCTCCGGCTGTGGGAGGGCAGGGAAGGGGACAGAGCTGTGGGAGGGGGGGCACCATCCCAGGGTGGCTGTCAGCTGCCTCCCGGCTGAGCCCTGTCTTTCCTGGTAGCACTGGCAGCACCCAGCTCTTCTCCAAAGGAGGAGAAGGCTCCTGACAGAGTCTGGGGGACCAGCCACCGGTGTGTCACCCCCCCGGGCCTGACACAGCCTCTCTCCTTTTCCTCCCCACAGCCATGCCACCCGGCCTGCTGGGCCCCTCGCCTGTCTGTCTACACCGGCCCTGGCTGCCTGCCTCACGCCTCCCCAGGCCCCCCGGCCCTGCCCCACTGCACCGCCTGCCCCTCACCCCTCAGCGTGGCCCTAGAGAGCACGGCAGGCACCGAGCAGGATCGTGAGGGGCGCGACCCCATCCTCTTCCCCTCCGGCAGTGGGAAGTCCCATCTGGCCGCCCTGTCCTTCAGCCGGTTCCTGAAGAGGGGCTGCTGGACCTCACCCGCCCTCACCACGCTCTTGCCTAAGTGCCCAGCCATGCCCCACAGGAGGGTGCAGCCCCTGGGCGAGCAGGGCCGGCTCCAGCCGGACGCCAAGGCAGTGAGCAGGTAAGAGCCACGCTGGCAGACACCCATGAGGGGCCTGCCTCCGGGACCGCTTCGGTTTGTCCTTAGCCCAAGGTTGGCGTAGCAGCAGCTCAGCCCGTTGAAGCAGGCCTGGTGCCTCACATCCCAGCCAGCTGTGGCTGTGCCCGCCGCCATGCCGCCCGCTGTGGGGTTGTGTGATGGCGGCTGCCCTCGGTGGGCACCGCGCAGAGAATATGAAGGCGCAGTACCTGCCCGCTGGCCCTGGGAGCAGCAGGGTTCGGCGTGGTGCATCAGGGACATGGTTCTTCTCCCTCCTGGGACACCAGGCCCCTGCACTACCTGTCCCCCTGCAGCCGTGTCACCTCGTGCCCCGTGTCCCTGAGCCTCCGCGCGCTGGAGCAGGCTGGAGGAGGTGGCAGCCCCCTCGCGTGAGATGGCCCCAGCTCAGTGTGAAGACACACTTGCGTGTGCCCCCACATCAAGCAGCTTCATGGGCCGTGGGGCCTTGCTGCCCATGGTGCGTCAGCAGTTGTTGTTTGTCCGATTCTGTTATTTTGGTGGCTTTGGGGATGAGCTCGAGGTCTTTGCACCAGCGAGGTTGGTGAGATGGGCAGGTAGGCTGTGGCAGAGAACCTGTATATCTCTGCGAATCCTCCCTGGCTGGGCGATGCTGCATGGATGGAGTTGTTTCTCCAACTGCATCCAGAAACCACCGCTGGTGTTTGTGCTGCCTGCCCCAAAGCACAGCCCGGCCTCTGAAAGCATCTCTTCGCCTTGGCTCCCTGCGCTTGCTTTCTGCACTGGATGTGTTTTCGGGTGAGAAACGAGCAAGAGGCCGTGCTGGCAGCTCCTCTCTGCTACACTTACCCCTCCCATTCGTGGTGTGAAGCCCCCAGGTTTTACTTTTGATCCCTGAATTTGGAAAACTGCTCGTGTATTTGTGTTTGTTCTCAAGCATTGGTTGGGTTTAATGATTTGTCAGAGGAGACTCAGAAGTAACAGGGGAGGAGAAATCTTGAGGGAGAGTCGTGAAACGTTTGCCATCCCAGAGTGGGATTTGTAAGATAGGGGATGTTTTTCCTGGAAAGGCTGTCACTTTTGAAACCAAATCCTGGCCCCGTCCCTCAGTAAGAGTAATGTGTCCTCAACCTCTTTTAATCCACCTCCGCTGCTGGCCGAGTGGATGAGTCCACATTAGAAATTCCAAAGCACAAATCCGAGGGCTCCTTCTGCACCTGGCTCCGTGCTCCGGCTGTGCCGGAGCTGTTTCACACAGCAGTTTTGCTTCAAAGGGGTGGGAGTGCTCATTTCTTTCCTTTTCCATCTCCGCGGGCTTGTGCCCAGGAGTTTTGCTTTGGGATTTGGGGTTTGAACAGTGGAAAACTCAAAGCTAGACTCCGTGCTGCGTGTTCACTGTCTCAGACAGCACCTTAAAAAGTGCCGTACACGTGATGAGTGTTCATTTCACAACACAGCTCCTTCCAAATAAAATCAGATGCTCCTTTGGAGAGTCGAATCTACCCCATAGACTCCAGGAAGGGAGAGGACAACCGGCACCGTGCTTGCAAGGACTCTGTGGAGGAGGTGGTCTGCCCTTGGGAGAAGCCCATGGAAGAGGGGAGAGCTGGGTGACAGGAAGCCGAGACGTGGACCCGCTCTTCCCAGGCGTGAGACCACAAGGTTTGCCACGTATGGTTCAGTAGAGGGACCGTGCTGGTGAAGTGCATTAGAGCCATCCTTCAGCATCAGGGAAGCCCAGACCCGCACAGCTATGAGTAACAGGCCCTGGTTACCCATCTGGTTTGTGATTCAAGAATCTGAAGCATTTCTGGACTGGTTTTCCCTCCTATCTTTGATATATTCAGATCTGTTCGTTACAAACTTCTTGATAAATGAACCTTGTTTTTTGCCTTACAGCAGATGGAGGATTTATGTGTGTGTGTATCTCCTGGGAAATGGGTTCTTATCTGAATTACTGGCTTGGCCATGAGGTGTCAGCACACTGTACACAGCGCAGCTGGAGCGGAGCTTGCAGGCATTTGTCAGAGTAGGACTCGGACCGCAGTGCCAAGATTGGCACATGTTTGTGTCCCAGCTTGTGTCCGTCGCTTAATAACAATTCTTTAATTTTAAAGCACGTTCATTAATGGACAGCTGATTGCTGGGGAAGATGAAGTGACCCCCTCACGAGAAGCTGCGTGCTGTATGGCATAGCATCATTCCTTATTCCAAGCCAGAAATGGTCCCAACGAGCAAGCAGTGTAGAAGAGTAAAGGCTCCAGAGCACTTCTGCATCAGCTCCAGCTTCCCTTCTGTGGCCTCTTGGTGCCGGGATGAGTGTTGAAACCGTGACTTGAACTCCACCCTGGCAACACCTGGGAAAATCCAAACCAAATCTGTGTTCGGGCCTCTCCAGGCTCAGACTGATGCATTGCCACGGCCTTTAACTGTGTTGTTATCCAGTGCTGGAACGTTGCTTTCCATACATGGTGTCACTGTTTGAAGATGGTTTTTTTGTTCAGGTATGGAGGGGTTTCCTAGATGTGTGTGCTGTGGGTTGTTATACTGTAATTTGGCCATTTTGATGTTGCTATTTCATATTTCTCATTGTAAACAGAGCTTTGCCTGTGTGGCTGACGTGGCTCATGGCACTGATTTCTCCCGTGGGATTTAGAGCCTGCCCCCATACATGCTCGGTGGTCCCCAGTACCCCCAGGTTCTGGACAACACTTTCAATCACAGGGTGGTTTGGGAAAACCCAGAGGCTGGTTCTGTTTCCAAAGGCCCTTTCCCAGGGGATCAGAAAGCTGCACTGCCCCAGAGCAAAGATCGAGCAGGAGGGTGCTGCCCCACGCTGCCCGGGAGGCTTCTCTCGTGTGAATGCGTTTGCTCTCGCTGGCTTTGCCTTGTCGGGGGCATCTGGCTCTGCTCTGGCAGTCACTAGCGCTGGCTGCCTATTACAAGAGACAAATGTGGTGTCTTTTATGCTTGTTTTTGGTAATAGTTTTTCTCTGTGGCCCGTGACTGGACACTGGTAGTGTATAACCCAGGAGACACAACAACTGGAGGACATTGTGATGTGTAAGGGTTAGTGGTGTTGTATTTAATAACGTATATATTCTAAGAGCTCTCCTACTGTTAATATTTCTCTCATTGGTTTGGGGTTCCTCTTGGGCACCTCCTTGCCTTCTACTCCAGAGGCCAACAGCTGCCACGGATCGGCGTTGTGTGGGGCTGGGATGTGGGTCGCGCTCTGTGGAGATGGTAAATGCTGTCATCTGGAACCTGGTCACCCGTGGTTTCCTCCTCTTCTGCACTCCTGGTGTGCACGGAGCTGGGCTGGGCACTCGGTGCAGGCTCCCCAGCCTGGCTTCCTCACCACCACGGCTCCTCGTGTCCTCAGCTTGCTGCGGAAGACGCACGGCTTGTCCTGTTTCACAAGCGGATGGCGGCACACATTGTCCATGACAAACTCACCGCTGCTCTTACTCCTTATGTGCTCAGCAAGAGTAATGTAACTGGTGCTATAAAATACCCAGCTACCGCGAGAACCTCTCCGTAGCAGTGTGCAGGTTGCTAGCCGCGGGGAAGAGGGGACTCACCACGAAACCCTTGTCAGAGAGGTCAGTCTTGCCTGTGCTAACCCTGGGGAGGGGTGGCACTTCCTTCGCCACAGAGAGGCATGGAGGGTTTTAGACGTATTCCTGGTTTATTTTCAGTGGCCTGGCCTGGAGGCCGTCCACATATCACCTCCGGACACGGCTTGGCGGTCGCTGAGCGGTGCCCGGGCTGCGGCTGTGCTGGCTGTGCTGGCTGTGCTGGCTGTCCATGGTGCACACGCAGGTGGTGGAAAGCTGACGCTCTCCTTCAACACAGACTGTGAAGATCTCCCCTTCTTTGCCAAGGAATTAAAAAATGCCTTGGCCTCATGCTCACCTTCTAAACCAGAGGAAGGACTTCAAGATCCAAAACTGGCCCCTCTGTCCGGGTTTGGACACCCTGGAGCAATGACAGCCACACAGGGATGTACATACGTGTCCCAGAGGCCAGCACTGGGGGTTCCCAACATTCATCCCTCCAGGGCACTGCTTTTTTCCCTGGTATTTTTAGACTTGAGGGCTCCTACAGTTTTTTCCCCTGGAGGGGACTGGTCCCTGCGTCGTGCCTCTCAAACCCATGCTTTGCTTTCCTTCCTTCCTCCCTTCACCCGCAGACCCCCCAGGCTCCTACGGCTGCAGATAGAGAACTGCTGCTCCGGAGGCTCCGGATCCCTCCTGCCACCGCGCTGCACTCACATGGTGACATCTGAGGATCTGGCCCCCGCTGGAGACCTGCCGTGCTGGAGTCGGGAGCGCTTTCAGCTCTGGCAGTTCAAATCCCCTCGCTGTGCAGGAGCCCACTTAGCGCTGCCTGGAGTCACCTGGAAGAATTAGCTCGCTGCAGCAACTTAGACATCCAAGGTATTCCGATAATGTGAGGGATGTGTAAGGTTAATGACTGGAAAAAGTGATGGCTCCCTGTGGGCAGTTTCTCAGAAAACTCCCTGCTGCTTGGCTGACAGAAGAAAGGAGACTCCAGCAGCAGCGAGGAAGCCCCGTGCCCTTGCCGCAGTAGCTCCGCAGCTGCGGGGGCTCGTGGCTGGCGCAGACCCACGGACCGCTTCGTCTCCTTGGCGCTGGAAGAGCTCCCCACGCTCCGGATCTGAGCTGATGTGCTGCAGGATGGACTGCAGTGGTTGGACTTTGGATATGAATGAATTTGAAAGGAAGATGCTTAATTCGCCGTGTGCAACAAGGTGCTCCACTCCCACTTGTGGAGGTCCCACACCCCAGGTCAAGGTGGGCTCCTTCAGCACCCTTGGCTCGGGCTGACCCACGGCTGCTGGGGTTTGTTTGCACGCTCGCTCTGCAGCGGTGGGCCAGCCCAGAAAGCAAGAGCAGCTTCTGGGGTTCCCCCAAACCTCTTCCCTGGCTGCCTCAGCCATCAACCTCAAGGGGACACTGTTGGGATAGGCTGGGAGCGAGTCCCATGCTCGTGAACCTCAGCCTCTTGCTGGAGCCATGGGCAGGAGGTGAATCCTGTGGCGTGGGCTCTGGGCCCTGCTGTGGCTGTGCTGCTGCTCTGCGGTTGTGCCGTGGGGCCGGGTACACGCCATGCTGGTCTGTGGGGTGGAAGGAGAGGTGAATGCAGGGGCACAGCCAGCTCGGTGAACACGATTAAAATACCCGAGTTTGAGATGTGTTTTCCAGGTAGTCGGCATCTCTCAAATCTCCCTTTGGGTCTGTCATTCCACTCTCTCCTCTCCAGCTGGGACATACGGCCAAAGTGCCACAGCCACCAAGGGCCTGGGTTTTTTTCTCCGGAGTCTCGGACTGCTCGTAGCTCAAGTTTCGTTCATTTAAAAATGGAACAAGGAATGCTCAGCATCCAGCAGGATCAGGCCTCAGGAGCAGGAAGTACCAGCTGGCTCAGGAGAGGGCTTGTTCCCATGAGATCCCCAGTGTGGTTTTGGCAGGCGGCATGGTTGGGATAGCTCCGCGAGCAGGCTCTTCCTGCCTGAAATGCCAGCCATGGCAGAACAGCTGACTCAGAGCATGACAGCTCTTCACAGCATCCCCTCCTGAAAGGAGCCGTCAGAAGCCTTCCTGACACCGCTGCCTTTACATTTTGTGAGGGTGGCTTGAAAGCTGAGACGTAAGCCGAGCCCACGTCATGATGCTCTTGGAAACGGGGCTCTGTGGGTGGAATTCACCTCTGTGCAGGGGCTGCATCGCGTTACAGCCTGCTCGGTCCCAGAATAGGACGTCAGTGGAACTGAAGTGGTTCGCAGCACATTCACCCCAACATCTGAATATCTGAATTATGATACGGGTGTTATGAAAGAGTCATCATGACTTGGCTTTTTGGGGTGCAGGAGCCTCAGGGATGCAGTGAGAAACCCAGTCACTGGGGGAACGCTCCCTTTGCTGCCAGGGATATGTTTTATGCATTTTGCAATACGCCTGGCCCAGAAGCAGGGGTGAGCACCTCACAGCATCCCTTCTGGGGTAGAGGTTCCCCAATCTGGTCTGCACCACACTAAAGAGGAAAAGATAAGCTCTTGCAAGTCAGTTTACTTTTTAAAATTCACGTTGCCATAGCAGCTTAGCACACTGTCTCAAGTCCTCCTTCTTGCAAAACTTTGATCACCATGAAAACAGAATTATGTTGTTCTCCAACATGTTCTACATACAAATATACTGAAGTTTCCATAGTTCATGCTTCAACATCTCTGCAAAGACCTCTTTTATTTCTCGCTCACAATAATTTCTCTGGCCAAAGGACAGTATTTTAAACCCTCGAGTGACGCTGGGCTCAGTTTTGGTCTAAAGCTGGCCCCTCAGCATCTCCGTGGTCCTGCTGCCCATGTTCCCAGCCGAGGTTCTGGTTCCAGTGGTTTCTAACACACTCTGGTACACCACAGCATTGAAGCCCAGCCACCAACTTCTGTCCCCAAAATTGCAGGAACACCCTTCTCCCTTGGCTCTGCTCTCTGGCCATCAGCCTTGTCTCTTCCCTGGAGTATTGAAAGAGAACAAGAACAATTTCCCCTGAAATACCCATCCCTTTGTTGTTATCTGGCAGAAACACTGGGCTGCATTATCCCCACTCACCTCCAGTCCCATCTTGTCCCCAGGGAAGGAGTCAGTCACCCCTCTTAGGATGGGATGGATCAACTTTGGAAATTGTTTATTCCCTCCACTGGCTCTGGAGAACTAAATCAAGGCTGGACACAACTTCTCTCTGGGTAGGATTCAGTGACAACTTATATATGGGTGGGATTACCTGACACCAGTGACTTTAATGAGAGGGAGAGTCTGACGTGTGGTGTGTAGGCAGCTGCTGCATCTCCAGGGACGGTGGTCTGGCTCTTCCCAAGCCCTGCTGTGATCCTTGGGAGACCTGCATTTCTTCTCCTTGTTACCCAAGATAGGGCTGCCTTGTCTTGCTCCTGAGCTTTCCCTCTCTTGCACTGTGCTGGGAGCAATGGGAAGAACTTTAGTAAACACCAACCCTTTAAATCCTGCTTGGAGCACTCCTTTTGTTTCCATCAGGCGTCCCAGTTTTCCGGCTGCATTCATGCTGGCAGTATTGGAAAAGACCAAATAAGAAAGAAATTAGGCTAGATGTTGACAACTTTGCAGTAACGCCCTACGCAGTCATTTGGTTAAACAGCACATTACCCCGTTTGCTGTTGTTGTTTGCATGAATCCATCTCCTCACCCCAGAGAAGACCCTTCCAGACCAGGACTGGGAAAGGTCAGTGGGATTTTGATTAATGTTCACAGCCAGGCTTCTTCCAGTCAGCCTTTTTTTTTTTTTTTCCCCCACCCAATCAACTGAAGGGAAAAAAAAGAAGAAGAAAAAATTGGGGTAAAAGTTGAAGAACACTTTAATTTATAAGAAAAAGAACTAAATAATTGATGTAGTCATGGTGCCAAAGGTAATTTCTGCTGCTCCCTCTATCTCACAAAGACATTTAGCATTGATTGAGATCAAAGTATCAAAAACCCCTGCTGCTGAGCTGAAAGGCAAAACTTTCGGCTGCCTTTCTCCGCTCTAATAATATCGTCTTTATGTAGTTAATAAACTGCACACTTCAGTCAAACTATATCATTACAGAAGACTTAGGGAGCTAATAATTTAAAAGCAAAGAATTGCCTCTGTTCTTCGCTTTGAACTAAACAACATTCTGTTGAATGAGGGGGACATCAAAGCTTTGTTACTATTACCAATGTGGCTGGAGCATAGGGCCGCACAGAGTGTGTACTTCAGTCATCAAGAGAGAAAAAAAAAGATTAAAGATATTGGCTTATCAACCCACAGGCACAACCAGGTGTTTTCTTTTCTGCTGTGCAAGCATCAGGTGGTTTGCTTATCAATGAGTTTTCTTGTTAAATAGATGTACATGACTTGGGTTGATCCCTCCAATCCCATGGCCCTTTTCTTTTCTGAGCAACGTTTGAAAAAGTTGGGATGAGGGGCTGTTTGTTTGCGGGAGGATGGTTAATTGGGCCTTTCCTCGAGGGCCAGCTCCCGTTTTCGCTCCGCTGATGCTCTCCTGTTGCGCCGTGCTCTGCTGCGGCGGGACTCCTCCCTGCTCCCCACCCTCCTCCTGCACGTGTGCCGTGGGGCAGCTTCATTCCCTGCTGGATGCACCTTTGTCCCCCGCCTGCCATCTCATTCCTCCGTGCTCTTCCAGGTCAGGAGAGCCGTGTCCCCACAACCAAAGACCCTCTGGCATGGCTGGGAGTGAAGGAAGCCCGATGCCACTCCACTTCCATCTGCCTTCTGGGGGAAGGAGGGGACCTGCTGCCCTGCTGCTGCCTTCTCCAGCTGCACCACCGTCGAGAACGGTTTCCTTTCCCTCTCACTCACCAACCAAAGGTTGCAGAGATCTGGTCCGTGCCAGGAGCGGGTGTCCATGGAGGGTCTCAAGCATGAGGATCTGAAAGTCATTCAAGAGTGTGTGAATCTCTCATGCTCGTGCCAGCGATGCTTCCTTGCCAGAAGCTTTTTCACCATGTATGACACCATGGGAAAGTAAGGCTTGCTTTCATAACTCCCAGTAAAACAGGGTTTTCCTGGGACACTGAGCAGGGACAGGATCAGTGAAAATACTGGAGGGGGACTTTTTACAAGGACATGTAGTGACAGGACAAGGGGTAACAGGTTTAAACTGAAAGCAGGGAGATTGAGATGGGCCATCAGGAAGGAATTCTTCCCAGAGAGGGTGGGGAGCACTGGGACAGGTTGCCCAGAGAAGCTGTGGATGCCCCATCCCTGGAAGTATCCAAGGCCAGGCTGGATGAGGCTTGGAGCAACCTGGGCTAGTGGAAGGTGTCCCTGCCCATGGCAGGGGGTGGCACTGGGGGGGCTTTAAGGTCACTTCCAACCCAAACCAGTCTGGGATTCTACGAAAACAGCCCAAGGGGACTTCAGGAGCTCTGCCCCCATCCCTTCCCTGCCATGGCAATATCTGTGTTGTGTGTCTGGGCCTTACTCTAGGTTAGATTTTCCCCGATTTTGGCTGAAGACGTTTGCATACGGGGCTGCGTTGTGAGCCCTGAGCTCTCAGTGGGAGAAACAAGGTGGATCACGAGGTCAGCACTAGGAGGACGGAGCCTCTAAACCCTCCTGCTCTGATCTCCTGGGCTGGATGGACCCTTGGATGTTCCAGGCAGGTCTGGGAGCTAGCAATTTGGTGTGGGCTCTATTATGGGATACTTGTACTTCTTAAATGCTGCTTTTCATTTGCATCAAAAACTCTCCTTGGTTCTTGGCGGTCTGGATCTCATCCCCTATTAAAGGCTGGAATTTAAAAAAGCAGAAAATAATGGCTTATTTCAAAGTAACAATTCGACTGCTTTTTGAAATGCTGTCCTTATTCAAAACCACTCAAATTTATACGTATTTCTAAGTCTTTACTATCCTCAGAGGCTGAACCAATTTGGATCTTGATTTCTGCAAGCGTTCGCCTTGATTTCTGTGTCAGAAAGTTGAGATGTAATGTGAACAGATTGGATGTTAACCATAGGTAACAAATGGTTTCCTGGGAATTATTGCTTAAGTTATTCTTTAAAACACTTTGCAAAGCCTATTACTACAGGGAGAAAATTCATAGCAAAAAGACTTTCAGGAAGGGATGATCTGCTTTTTATCCTGTTGGGCTGCAGGCTGGAGTGTGTGCCTGAGCACACGCGTAGACACGTGTGCAGGTGTGTGCTTATGTGGGCTTCGTTCTTTGTTCAGTGGAAGTGGCTTTACCATGCAGCGAGAGGGATATTCTAGCCCTGCTGGAGTGTTCTTTTTGCCTTCCATGTCAGTAAGAGTAAAATTTTCCTTTCTGAACTGGGAGAGGGTCTTCTAGCAGGGCAGACACACATCTCATGACCAGAGGAATGTAAGCTGCCCTGGAAACGTGTCCATCACTACCCCTGCAGATGAATGATGACCTGCAGATACCGCATGCCGGTGGTGCATGTGGTTTGAGGACAGTAATAATCAAATGAGGAGTTGGGAAAAGGTCTTCTGGCTCAGACAGCACGTGATTCGCACGCAGACACAGCGCCCAAGTTTTAAGACATGTTTTCTGAAATGTTGGCCTCATCTACGGGGAAGATTTAGAGTTTGAGCTCATCAGAGTCACCATCCTGGGAGGGTGAAGCGTGTCACACATAAGTCAGCCTGATGGGTTGTCTCTCAGAGACAACCGTCAAGCCAAAGGAGAGCCTGTATGCTGCGTCACTTGTTTGGATTTCCACTGATGGGATCTATTGTACACAACACCCAAGACTTGCACCCAGAAATCAGGACGCAGGGGGCAGTATTTAACACAGCCTCTAGAGCAAAGTACCTATCGCCAATTCTAGAGCGCGGTGTCTGCCTGCGCGTCTGTCTGTCTGTCTCTACCTACCTACTACAGGCAGACTCATTCATGGAAGGGCTGTTTCTGTGGCGCTTAGAAACGCTCCCATGTTCAAAGCAGTGCTGCGAGCCAGCGCGATGCTGAGAGGCTCTCTAGCTGGACGGAGATGCAGCGCTAAAGGCTCTTGAGCCAACCTTTGCAAGATCTGGTAACACAAAGATAATAAAGTGACTCTGATGGGAGTGCAAGGCAGAGTGAAGCTGTCTTTAGCCTTTACCAAAACCACTGTCAGTGCCTTTGCCTTTTCGCAGCACAGCTCTTCGCAAAGCTAATTGGGTTAGTGCCTTGCAGGGGGTTTTCAGTGTCTGCAGGAGATGGGCTGCTGCAAACACCTTCCCCTTCAAGGCACACAGCGTTGCCTTTTTCACACCACAGCTCTCTCCCTGGCTTCTGTTCTCGAAAAGCAAAAGTCCCAGGCTGTTCTTCAGTATCAGCCATTACAGTGTTTCAGTTCTTTCCTCCCAGCCATTTTCAAATGTTCAACTTAAAAGGAAAATGTTTCATTTTAGGCCAAATTCCCCCCTCCTCTCCCTTTCCCCTCTCTTCTCCTTCATCCCCCCCTCCCTCCTTTTCTCTGGAAGAAGAACAAAGTCATTCAAATCAGGAAGCTGAGGAACTCCATGTATACTTTCCACTGGGACCTCGATCCCTACTGGTTTGGCTTGATTTGATTGAAGTGTAATTTAATCCTTCATCATTTGTCATAATGTCATTTATATATAAAAACAACACTGCATCCAAACTTCAGATCAGCACCGAGGAGCTCTCTAGGAGGCATGAAAACAGAGCGGAGGAGCAGGCTTTGCTGACTGCGAGGAGGGTGTGAAGCTGGCAGGCAGCGTGACTGCCTTCCTCCTCGCTGGGAAGGCACTAGGATGAAGCGTGTCAGAGTTAAGTCAGGTTGCATTATGTTAGGGAAGATGGGTCTGGATTCACAGTGAAAGGAAGGGGTGAGGGTGAGCACATCTATGCAGAACAATGCAGGTTGTGTAGGTGAAATACCTGGGAGGAGGTGAACAACCTGGGTTTCAGCACAGGCTAGAAAAAGGAGCATGTTTGCAGGTTCACTGGTAAGTGTGACAAGGACAATGCCACTGCCAGCTCTGAGCAAGGTAGGGCTGGAGTCTGCATACCTCCAACCACGTCTTTATTTGTAGTAGAGGAAGGGAGAGAAAGGGAAACACCAGAAATGTCTTCCTGTCTCTGCTCTGCCATCACGAGCAAGTTTCCCCCATCCCCTCTTCTTCAGAGACACCTCTAGTGTCAGTGCTCCTGTTCCAGTGTTGGGGTTGGGGCTGCAGTACTTCTCTGACAGCCGGTCCTTCTGCGAGGCGTGCTGGTGATGCAGCAGAAGTCACCAGACCCTCGCCTCAAGGCGGCAGGAAGCTGAATCTTCATCCTTTGCCTCAAGCGTCTCATTTTCAGCTCTGTGCAGCTAAAACACTGAATCTCTGAACTCTGGCATCTCTCTGCTCCTTTATCTGAGAGGTGTAAGTGGGAGAGGACAGGCAGGGAGGGGAGGTCAGCATCCCTGCTGTGCATCCAGGAGGCTTGGAAGGGCCCTTGGTGGTTACGGACTTGGCTGCACTCAGGTGGTGAGAGGGTACGTGGGCCAAACCCTGTCTGGATTCCCAAACTCTGCCCGGGAACCCCTCATCTCCACTCCAGCTCTCACTGTTCCCATCTGTGAAATGGGAGCTCGTCGGTCGTGGCGAGACTCATGAAGAAGCAGCCTCTGTGCCCACTCCCATCGGCCCCCGTGCGGGCTGTTACAAGCGTGTCCCTGCATTACCATTCCTGTCCTCTGCAGCTCTTGGAGCGGAGCCTCGTTGGAATAAAAGCAACTTTAATAATAGCTTTGGTGCAATAGGGTACAGACCAAAAACCAGCCCAGCACAGGGGTAACCGAGAGGTGTTGGGAAAACTCTGCGCTCCAAAACCCTGGGGCTTTTGTTTTCAGCCCCGTGCTCTGCTGGGGCAGGGTTTGCTCCCCGCGCTGCAATCTAACACGCAATCAGAGGCACCGACCTGGCGCGGCACCCGGGTTAGGTTGCTTCTCATCCTCTTTCAAGCTTGCTGGCTCGCTGCTCCTCGCCTGAGAATTTTTGGCATGGTCTGGCCTCGCAGCTAGGCATGTCCTGGGATGCACTGTGGCACGTCCCGTGGGGAGCCACCGCAGAACAGGAAGGTTACAGCTAATCTGCAAATGCTCTGTGAGGTGGTTTTACTTGAGGATTTGTTTTAGATAGATGCCAAACATCTTTACTTTCCCCTTCCTACCCATTCGCTGAACACCCTTAAAGGAAGCATGAACAAGGGGAACAGATAAGCCTTATCCCTCGGAAAGAAAACATTCCTGCAGTCAGAGGGTATTGCCCAGACACCACTTGCCTTTCCTCATCCCGAGCCGTGTGGGTACCCCAGCAGCTCTCCACAGGGGCTCAGGCACAGCCCTTCCCTCTCCCCACCGCCCTCTCCGAGGGACCAGGCTGCCTGGTTGCCTGCAATCTGCTCTGGGGGGCTGGGAGGACCTGCTGTAAAGCACTGACCAGAAACATGAGCAGAAGGGGTTGTGTGAGGGTCCCCGCTCACCCTGCCCGGGCTCCCGGGCTCCGTGCTGCGCTGCGGTCGGGGCTCTGCCCCATCCCTTCCCTCTAACAGCGGAGTGTCTATTCACAGCACTTGTCAAAAATTAAAGCAGAACCTTCTTTCAAACGCTCTGTCTGTACTTGACTGCCAGAAAAGCGATTCTTCCTCCAAAAAAAAAAATTTGCATTTAAAATTCCAAATATGCACTTTTGCTCAGACGAAAGAATGTGTGTTCCCGCTTTCAAGTCGGGTTCTCTGTGACCTCTAGGTTTTAATAATTTCAGCAAAGTGTCATTTGACAATTCAGATACAGTCGGTAAGCACAGGAAAGTAAATGTCCTTTAAGATAAGCGCATATTATACTGAGAGTTGATGATGAGAAGATTTCACCTACAGCTAGAAACTTCAGAGTAATATGTATGACACTTCTGCATATTAAAAAACTGCTTTGGTGAAATATTGGTATTTCCAGATTTCAGCTCTGCCAGCCCTAAAATATTTCTGCTGTTTAATTCATAAGAAAGTGTGATGGCCTTGTATGTAGAGGTTTCACTGCTCAGCTTTTGCTTTCCAATTAAAAATAAATTAGCATCCAAACCCTGCTTGCTGGGATCTGGGAGGCAAAGGACCCTGGTCTGGATGGCCAAGATCTGCGCTGCCAACCCACTCGTGTGCCGTGCTGCCCGTGGTGCCGCAGCCGGGAGATGCTGCAGCGGGGCCAGGGGTACCACTCCTGACCCAGGGATGCTGGGGCAGCTGGGGCTGGCCCCACCGCCTCTCAGGCCCAGGTGGACATGCTCGTTCAGCTTCAGGTTCCCCGTTTCGTGCTCCGGTTTCTTCAGATCCTCTCGGCTTTATTGTGCTCTCCCGAAAGCCTCGCACAGAGAGGGCTGTTATCGCATGTACCCACCCCTCCGCATGCAACTCAAGCCACCGGTCCGCAAGCAGATCAGCTTGTCACAATAATTAATAGACCTCCCTGTGGTCCCTGGTAATCCATCCCAGCACTGCACAGCACTGGCTCTGTTTTACTTAGGTGTATGTAAGCTTTAGAACTGCCCCAAACAGAGCCTTTTTCATGAAACTGCTTCATTCAACACCTTATAAGGGCTGCGGGCGCAGGGAGGGGGCAAGTTTACACAGATGCTAGTGTCTCAGGACTTGCTAGCAGGTGTCTCCTAACTTTACACAGACCACCCTCACACTAAAGGGACTCTTTTGCTTTGAGCCTGTTTGAGTTACAGGACTTTGGTCTTTTGAGTTCCTGTTCAGCGGGCGATTTATGACTTTCCTTATTGATAATGCTCCCGTAAGCAGAGGGACGGATTGTTAGCCAGCAGTGTGGGTTTCATGGCGTCTTCGAATAGCTGAAGTTCCCTGACCATGCAATTCCTCAGGCTTTCTAGGGAAAGGAAAACAACAACACCACCCGTACGGGCTGTGGGATTTTTCATTTGTTTGTTTGTTTATTTAAAACGAGGGGAGGGGAGGGGGGAAGAGCTAATGATAGGTTTAAGCAAACAGTTTCCTCTGAATTTGGCCATTTTCTCTCGCTGAGGTCATATGACAGCTGAGATTACATGGTTAGAAATATTTTAAGGCATTCCTTCAGCCCAAAGAGTGGAGGAGGGAAAATATTTAGGGTTTGCTGTCTGCAGTTCAGAGCTCTCCTACGGTGACGGTGGAGGGTGCTGCGTCTTGCTCGGGCATTGAAGCTGGGAGACAGCGGCGAGCTCAAGTCGCATTTCCCGATGGAGAATTCAAGGTCCCCTCAGGCTTTGGGAAGTTTGGGTTGGGACAGGCAGTTGCAAGATTTGAGATCTTTTTTGCAGTTCTCTGAAACCTCCCCAGTTCTCACTAGGAGTTAATGGGGAATCAGTGTTATTGGGGTGACTGTAGTGCCGGGAACCCCACGGCAAAGAACTGATCCCTGCCTCAAACCTGCGTTTGCCGCAAGCAGCCTCTGCTTCGTCTCTGCCACGTTGTTCACTGCTGGTGCTACGGCTCCTTGTCACCCCTGTGGCCCTCGATGTTGTTCCCTCGCACTGGGAGAAAGAAATTAGTCTGTAAGTGCCCCAAATCCCTGTGCAACACAGGATGGTAGTCAGGTTCTGGACCCACTACATGATGGATCCATCACCATTACAGCTGAACGCTTTGGCCAAACTCTACCACATCTTCTGTCTCTGAGCCACACCTTTACTCTGCTAAAAATCCCACTAAAATTAGCAAACTACCCTCTTACAGAGGTGAGAAATGGCCACATTACCTGGGCTTTGTGCAACTTTCTGGAGATTACGTAAAAGTTGCTGTTCTGTTGCTGCCCAAGATTTCTTCCTACTTTTCTGTGCTAGCTCTCGGAACTGGAAAATACACCTGCGAAGCCAAGTGGAGAGTGTATTATCGCAGGTTGCAAGCCAATTACTCTCAGTTAAAGAACAAAAACGTAATTGGTAACCTCTGAAGTGAGCCTACCCCTAGCAAACATTTCTGCGTTGCACGGCACGGTTCTGCTGAGTTCAGATTGCCAGCGCATTGCACGGTCACACTGCTGAACAGCTTAATCCCCCACGCCAGGGAGGGTTTCACAAGGCCAGTGAAGAAGTCCTGTTAGCTTCCCAGTCTCTACAGCTTTACCCCCACTTGAATTTAGTTGCTGAATTTCTAAAACTTGCCTGGACGCACCTATACTCCCCAAAGGGAACTAAGCATTAAAATAGGCACCTGTATCTCCCTGCAGGTGTATTTGGGCATCCCTCCCTCTGCCACTGTTTTGATCCTGGTGAAGGTTTCTTGGTGATCAACAGCTGTTTCCACAGCATGAGCATTCAGTGGGCTACCTGAAATGACCTCTAAGCCTCAGTCCTTGTAGACAAATGTCTCCAGTCAAGCCCTGACATTACAGCTGTGCCTCACTGACTGCTCCAGAAGCAATGATTGGTGATAAATGGTATTTCTAGTTCAAGTCCTTATCTGGTGCAACGAGGAATAGGCACAAGATTCATCTCCTTCTCCTGCGTTATCCGCTCCCACGAGAAAGGACAGCGGGAAGGTGTTCTGCTCATCACAGGGTGGCTATTGGCTGAGTTTATTCTTGGCTGCTTGACAACCTTACGCTTCAGCCTTCATCCCTCAGGTCATTTAATATTTGGCTCCTGACAGAGCTGCAGTTGAAACCCAGACTGTGTGTCAGGTACTGGACGGTCTCTTGAAAGGCAGCTGGTGGCACTTGTTAATGGTCCCAGAAAGCTGTAAGGATGTCATTCCATGCCCCTACCCCCCTGCCTTACACACACAGCTTTATAAAAGCTGTAAGGGGTGAGTTTGGAGAGACATGACAAAAAAATAAATGGCTTTGTTATGCTTTTGGAAGCAAATAATGCTTTAATAGCAGAATTCTTTTCAAAGTTAGTAGTTAAGAGTAAGCAGCACTTTAGGCAATCCAGGCATCTGCTGCAGGGACTTTCCCTCGTAATTAGTTAATGAGCTTGATGTACTTTTCCCATCTAATTAAGATGCCACGTCTTTAGCCTTGTTAGAAAAGGTAAACTTCTGAGATATATTAGAGACAGGTTCCCTATGTGATGCTTGGCTGTGCCTGCTGGAGAGCTGGCAGCACCCTCCTGGATGGCCGCTCTGGGTGGGTAAGGGGATGTCTGTAGGTCTCTGTGTGTACAGAGCTGGAGCAAGATGTGCAATACTCGCCGTGCGCAGGGAAGCTGGGAGAGTAAAAGAGAAGAGCAGGCAAGAAAACATCCGTGCGGTTCTTTTCTGTGCAGTGATCAGTCCTGCTTTCCACGGCTGAACACCCTATGTTCCCCAATCCTTGTATCTGAGGTATGGAGAGCTGCTGGTTTTGTGTGGTAACCTGAGCAATCACCCCACCAGGACACCTCCAGGGTTTATTCATCTGTGCTCCTTAGGAGTAACGGCAGTGGCATTCCGTGACAGAGCTGGCCTTCCCAAAGCCCAGTACTGGGGATTTACAAACACAACTGTCTCTGAGAACATTGATCTGGTAGGAGATCTGCAAGCTTGGCTCCCTCAAGAGCTCCCCGGTTCCTGAAGCTAGAGGAGGCTGTGTCACCACAGTCCCACATCCATCACTGGTATTTTCTGCTTGTATATTCTGTCCTGCACGGAGTGTTTGCAGGTGGGTAGTGCCTATCCCAGTCATTTCTCTGGTGGGTCTATTCACAATGCTCAATTAAAAATTAGTTTAGAAATACTAAAATGGAATAATTTCATAAACTGGAATTTCCTTTGTGAGTCCTTTTCTACCTCCCTTGCTGCCAATGCATTTTGGGAGCTCCCTGGTCACTGCACACCTGGACTCAGATCCAAACCTGCCAGGACCGGGACTTGCAGAGCTTTAGGGAGGTGGAGTTCCAGTTCCCAGCTTTGACTCCCTTTGAGGACCAAATATGTGTCCACCTTCATTCTGGGCATTATCCTTGCTGTGATTCACAGGATCCAGGTACATGAGAGCCCAGGCGCAGGGCTGGGAGGTAGGACAGCCTCCCCCAACTCGCTGCATGCTAATGGGGGGGATTTGCTGATTTGTGGGCACCATCTGCATGAGCAGAGGGAATGATGCTCATCCAGAGAGACACCCTGGATCCAGAGAGAAGCCGCAGATCTCACCAAAGCCGGTGGTTTCACCAAACTCAAAAGAAAGAGCTACTTTGAAAGCCCACCGAGAGCTGGGACGCTGCAAGCCTGATGTTGGTCAGAGCTGCGGGTTGTGAGTTTTCTCTGGCAGCAAATGAAAGCAGTATCAGCTACGGTAGCTGGACGCTGCCTGTGTGCTGGGGTGCCAGAATACAGGAGGGAGCATTGTGAGTACGAATCCAAAAGGAAAAGGGCTGGAGTGCTTGGCAAATGAATTGCTAAGCCAGGAACCTGCCGGCTCTTGTGGTGGGGTTGCATGGGCACCCACACCATCACCCTCAACCAGGGCGACCAGCTGCAGGAGGGGGAGGAATGCAGAGGCAGAAGCAGCCAAGGGTACCACAGCCACCCTCATTTGCTCTGCCTGTCACAGAAATCACTTTGGCTGACATAGGAGGGAACAGCCAAGGGCCTACATGACCTCCCATCGCTCTGAGAGCTCCACTCAGTTGTTACAAACTACTGTAAGGCAGAGGGGTCTTGGGTCTCCCCCGCTAATGGCAGGAGGGGGAGCAGCTCCTGAGCTGTCTCAGAGCTGCTGGTGCACCAGATCCACCTTAGGATGAAGGAGACTTGGTAGAACTGAGTAACTTACTGCCTTTCAAAACCAGAAAGTGAACTGGTGGCCTCACTGGGGTTTCTGTCAGCTTCTTTTCCCAGCTGACCCCATTTTTATATGTTCCCCCTTCATAGCTGGTCTCCAAAGCCTGGATATATTTCCTCCTGGCCTGCCGTCGTGCTGATGGGATTTAAATATGAAAAGCATCGCTCTCTGTGCAAGTTAAGCCTTTGGTTAAAAGTGCAGGATGTTAAGAGGTGTAGGATTTTTTTAGTCTCTTGTAAGGTCTTTTTCAGTGTCTCCTTATGAGACAGCGTTGAAAGTCTCTGTAATATAATGATCTCACATACCGTATAAGCAATATCTCTCCTCCCTTTATGTGGAGTTTTCCTAGCTAATTTCACAGTATACTCCATTAAATCACCATCCTGTGCCGTGAACTCTGGAGGTTCTTGCTGCCACATGGCCCATGTGGCTGCTGCTTGTGTATCTGCCTTGAATTAATGCAGATGGGCTTCATCTCCTGCAGCCTTTTCGCAACGATCAATGGGCTTAATCCTTGGCCTGCAGAATCAGGCCCCAGAGCCACACAAACCCCCTCCAGTGAGCTGTCTCTGCCCCTTACCCTCTTGTCCAACTTTTTCTTGGCAGCTTTGAGTACAAGTTTGACCTCCTTTAGTTTGGGAAATGCAATCTCCTAGGAACTCAAACGAACAAACCAGGCAGTGTCCCTTGACTGGCTTAGGACCCTCTCCCTGAACCACAGCCCTGCTTGAGTTGCCGAGGCTGGCATCGCCCCTGAGTAGCTGCACTTAGCAATTATCCCTTTGCCATTGCTCATCTCTACCCAGGTTTGGAGGACTGAGGTTGTGGAAAGCTCCCTTCTCCCGCCAGAAGCTTCAGAATAAAGGTAGAAAGAGAGAAAAGGAGAGCGATCATGAATTCAAGTCTTCCAGCAGCACTTTTACAACTAAGATAATTGTCTTTTCCAAACCTTGACTTACATTTTCCTGAATCCATCAGCCCAAGGCTTCATCCACAACCCACTTCTGTCAGTGGTGTTCTTTCCATTGTCTTCAGTGGGCCATAAATCCAACTCCCTGAAGGTGACCCCCAGCTGCCCCCCTCCTCGGCGCCAGGCACCCCACCATGCCCTCTGGGATGGCATTTCTTGGCATAGGAGCCCTGGCTATAAGGCAAGGACAAAGAGGGAACAGTAGGTCAAGCTGCAGACTTTTACATTCACATGGCTTCTGTTTGCCCAGCCCTTAAAAAAAGATAAAGCAGGGATGAGAAGATGAAGAATGAACGAGCAGGGCAGAAAAGCCACAGGAGGAGAAGGTTATGGCTATAAACCACACTTTAGCGTGTGCTTCTCCTATAAACTGCAGATACAATGCACTGGGGTGAGCAAAGAGGCAAATTCTCTTCTTTCTCCCCAAACCACGCACCCCTTGCTCCTGGCAGCAACACTGTGGCCACCTCGGTCCCTGGGCGGCTGGCCAGAAGGGAGGCTGCCAGTCCTTCCGAGGTGCTTTGATGCTGGCACAAAAGAGCAAGTCATTTGAGACGCTTCCTGACTGGTGGCCTGTATCAGCTTGTGAATCATCTGAACGCTTCGCCTTAATCCTCTTGTGTATCTTTGAAGCCTTTTCTGTCTCGCAAACAAATGATCAACTGCAATTTATTTTTAATCCATGAAAAGGTTCCAGATATTCCCCTGTAAAAACAAAATACCCAGCCTCAGTACCTTGGGGAGGAGTGAATTTTGTACGTATTGATTCGCTCTCCACTGAGCACGGTCAAATATTAACATCAATTTGTGAGTGACTCGCTAGGAAGAAACGTCAAAGGTTCAGCTTTTACTGTGATCTAATCCTGGCTATTAAAATACCGGGATCTCAAGGAAAGTAGATGCAAGACAGTGTCAAAATGGCCTGGACTACAGCATTGTGTGTGGCACACTTGATCCAAAGGGGCTACGAAGTCAGGTCTGGGGTGTGGAAAGAAATCCTGGCCAAGCTGTACAGGGACATGCTCAAAGCAGCACTTCCACCGTTGTCTTTCATTTGCAGGTAGACATACGTGGAAGGACACCACTCTGCATCGCAAGAAATTTATATGCATACCCTCCTGTTACGTTTTATGTGAATTAATCACCTCTTTCCATTCCTTCTTCCGCGTTTTGCTCTAACTCTCTGAACAAACCCCCTAAAATTACAAAATCCAGCTGAAACTTAATTGAAAACACCAAGTTCCATCTGGCCTCACATAAATTACAGTCAAAGTTGCCATTTTAAAACACTGTTGTTGTTGTTGTTGTTTTTTAATGTCAAACTATAAATCAGCTCAAATTGAGTTCAAACCAGCTCAAAATTGGGACCAGGTTTGCTCAAGGAGTTTGCTAACTTGAGCAAAAAGGCTTTGGGCAAAGCTCAGCTGAACACTGAACTTGTAACGAGCCAAGCAAGCGTGGGGTTTCCCACTGCAGCTTCCCAGGGATGTACTTTTAACAAAGAGGTGCTGGGAGCTGATTGATGCCCGGTGGAGGGTGAGGAGGAGGGTGAAGGGTTGCCCTTCCCTTTGCAGAGGAGAGGTGAGAGGGATGGGGGCTCAGGTGGGCACAATAGGCAACGAGGGGAGGGCAGGTGCCTCTTGTTCTGCCTTGATGGGGCTGGGAGCACGTGCCCCAGCCTTTCCCAGGAGCCTGCTCTTAAAAGTGGCTGCAGCAGTATCCAGCTCTTTCTCTGGGATGTGGGGGGATGAGACCCCAAGTATCATGGTTTTCTACCTGACTGCTCAGCTGCCATGGTAGTTGATCCTGCACTGTCACTTCTCCAGTGAGCATCCTCTATGAAGCCAAAGGGTGCTGGGGACCAGTGGGCATCTGCTATCAGGCTAAAGGCATCCGTACGGCTGTGTAGGTAAGTTGTGCGCGTGGAGATGTGCAAGGGCTTATGGCAGAGTAGGAGTGGTTTGTGTGCAAGCTGGGATCTGCTCACAGCCCTGGGAGCGCAGGGAGAGCCTAGCCCCTGCCGTGCACAGAATGTGAGCTGTGTTCTTGTTCCTCTGCGAGAGCAGGCAGGGGACTCTTTCCCTGCTCTGAGTCCTCTGCTCTTTCATTTAACCTTAAAAGGTGTTGGTCTGGGGGTGTTTTTAACCACCTAGTCTAAAAATCCCTCATGTGGCACTCACTTTTGATCACATAAGCAAAGCAGGTCCTGTATTTCACACTCTCCCTTGCCTTTCCTGATGCTGAGGAGGTGTAAGAAAGCTTTTCTCGGTAGCCCCCAGTTCGTGTGCTGCAGTGCCAGCCTGGCACCAGTGTGCTGCTGTCCGCCGAGCTACAGGCAGTCGTGCTGCTGAAGCATGGTCTGAATGGTGAGAATAAGGCCCCTAGACACAAAATACGCCTTTGCAGCACTGTCCTCCCATTCAGCTGGAGAGCAGCTCTTGAGAAGCTGTAAATAATGCAGGAGCGATCCTGTGGGATGATTTTATAAGAGGAATTGGAAGTGAGATTACCCTGTGACATCAGGAATGAGAACACCTCTTAACTCTTTGGTGAGCAGTGGGGTTAATACTCATATAAAACATACATAAATTGTCTGAGTGTAAGATGCCACTGCACTTGGGAGGTTGACTAGGTTATATTTTTGGTATTTATTTAATGGCTGCACGTGTTTAAGACACAAATACTCAGCTGATCCTTCTTCCTTTTTGGCTGACTGTGTGCCTTCTGGAGTTGAGCATCCCCCTGTGATGTGTAAATGACGAGTGACTTCTGATGATCAAAGAGTACTGGCTTGATAGACATATTTCAACTTCCTATTTGATACCCAGACAGCATTTCTTATCAGCACTCGCATCCAAAAGTACCTTTTTCAGAGCATGCGTTTACTAGATTAATTCTCTTCAGGCAACCAGTTAAAGGGGAGACATTCCTTCTTTAGGCCCTGCTTCTGCCAGGCTGGTGACTGAGTACCTTTGCTTCTGTAACTGTAGGCGCCCCCCCCCCCCCCCCGGGGTCCCCTGGGACGTGGTTCAGATGTGCAAATTTTGTTCCGAGCGGGGGATTAGGATCAAGTTACTGGGAAAAACGTTAGTCCTGCGTTGCGGTAGCGTGAACAGAGCAAAATCCAATTCTCCTGCCATGCGGAAAATAGGATGGGGTAAACGCCTGGCAAATCACCCGTCCCATCTCCATGCGTGCACTGGGGGTGTGATGGTGTGGGAGGAGCGGCTGCCTGCCCTGGCAGGGGTCTTGTGCGGACAGAGCTGTGTGGTGATGGAGGCTGGCACCCGGCTGTCCCGTACGCCAGAGCTGGTACCTGCCAACCCTTCTGGGGTCCTGTCAGAGGGGTCTGAGGGAGAAAGTGCTTCGACTCAAAGCTTTGCTCTCAATGCAAATCCCAGGTGTGAACTGTGTCTGGTTGGAAAACACACAGTAATTCACATCCCAGGGTGAAAGAAACTGTATGTTGGTTTTCATTTTGAAAAAACCGATTAGAGTTAATGTTCTCCTTAGTTTGTCAGAGGGAGACACCAGTACGCCATGTGCGGGGAAATGCTTCAGCCTCTCCCCTTTCTGATACTTCCTTTTGTTGGAAAGTAAAAGCAAACCAGCCTTTGCCCCTGCCACAACCTGGAGGAAGTTTCTGCAAAGAAATTGTTCCCTGGATGCAAATCTGTATTAAGAATGGAGTTATAGGTGACTTGTATTTGGATCCAAAAGCACTTTCTGCTGAGGTGGGGTCAGTCTGTGGGAGCATTGTCCAGCTTCACCTTGTGTTTGCTCCTGTCCACTGGAGTGAAACTGGTGTGGTGGGGAGCTGGCTCTGAGGTGTGGGCACAGCCTTTCCTGGCATTGCAGCTGCTGGGAGTGTGAAGCGCTCCAAAACGGGATGAGCAAAAACCAAGCCGGAGGCAAGTGGTGGTTAGAAACAGTGTCCTCGGTCCAGAGATCTGTGTCCTTCTCAAAATGACAATATGGTGTGTGCTTTGGGAAAATGTGGCTTGCTTTATTTTGTCCCCTAGGAACCTAGGGCTTCCCCCCACTCTCTCAAAGTGGGGGACAGAGCAGTGAGACTGGCGCTGGCCGAAGAGGATGCTGCTTGCTGCAGAGATGTTGTGGTTATATGTCCGGTTGCTATTGTCCCACTGTCTAACCTTCCAAAGTGAGGAAAAAGGCTTCAGACCACTGTAAGCAGCAGTCAATGGCCAGCGCTGGCTCCAAACACTAGGAATCACAGAGACTTTGATCCCCCATCACTCCACCCCCTTCTACTTTCTGTTGTTTAAGATTTACCAAACATTGCATCTCTTCGCATAAAAATTCACCTTTGTGTTGCTATGTATAATCATTGGATAGTGATAATAACAATAAAACTCCTAGGAAATCTCCCTGTGGCAACAAGTAATTGACCCAAGAATTTTCACTACAAGGAATTTTTTTTAATAACCACACAGCACTAGAGATGCTCGTTCATCGGGGGATACACCGCTATTGTTCTCATCAGTCCTGATGCTTTGCCTTCACCCTTTGAGTTTTCTCAAAGGATTGAGATTATTTGGTTTCTTTGAAGAACAAAGGATAAAGAATTTTTTTTAGATGACTGGCTATTTTGATCTGCAAGGTCTGTGCGCAGTGTGAGGGAACAAACATCACTAAATCATTAAGGGGAAAAGGAAGGGTATGCATAATGGAAAGGAGAAACACAAAAGCCATCGAGTCCAGTGGTTAGGGGAAGGCGCTGGCAGCCGGTGCCTGGGTGTTGTTTTCAGCCCTGCCGCTGATCCAACATGAGGTTTGCTGCCTTGCTTCTCTGGACCTTGGTTTCTCTCATCTATAATTTGGCAGGATAACTCTTACAGCCAAAAGACTTTGCCAGGTTAAATCAGTTACAATTTTCAATTCCTTTGGCCTTTAGGGAAATAACAGATGTTAAGTAGGATGTCTTATTTAACCAGCCTCAGCTCCTGGCTTCAAATGCAGCCAATGCTTTACTGCAAGATAGAAGAGGTCATGAAGGGGTCTATGAAAAGGCTCCTAGGCTGCCCGACCTCCCCGTCCACAGCCAGACACGGCACTGAGGATGTCAACCTTGGTGTGCGCTGGGATGAGGGATGCTTGCCTGGTCTCTGCTGTCACAGCAGTGTGTGATCCTCAGCGTGTTTCTTCTCCTAAAAATCTTTCCCCTTCGTGGTAGAGGTGATGCTGCATGGGGGTGACATATCAACTGTTCAGATAATGGTCAAAATGCCTCACTTAGCAGCTGTTGTCCTTGAGCTTGCTGATGGTTAATGTCACATAGGAAGCCTTGAAGGGGGTGTAAGGCAGACCTGTGAGTCTAGAGTGAGGACTGGCCAGACCAAGGTGCCTTCTTCGCCCCCTGGGCTGTAAAGCTTTAGAGCTTGCCTTGATGTTTTCCGGAAAAACAGCTCTACAGGAAAGATCCCTCTGTGAATCTGTATGTCCTAGGATAACACAAACGTACTTCCTGTTCAAATGTGCCTTTTCCATTTGGGGAGATAAGAAAATATCACATGTTCTGAGGAAATAGGATTAGCCTGTAATTAAGCAAAAATCCTTCTATTTAGCATAACAATTTTTTTTAAATTAAAGAGTGAATATTACCTACTAATTATGGGGTACACAATATACATAGAGCAATGTCTAATTTGTATGAGTGTCTATTTTTATGCTATTTGAAAAAAATTGAATGTTGATACTCATTTGCCCAGATGCATACGTAAAAGACATCAAGACTCCCAGCTAAACGAACAGTGTCCTGCTGAGCAGAGTCCATAGCTGCTCCTGCCAGCTGGAATTCAGCAGGTGATGCTGTAGCTGACTTAAACACAGTATCTGTGCTCAGCTCTTGGTGATGGTGGTCACTTACGGTGTGAGCACACACCATGAGTCTGTCATGGACTGTCCTTGGGTTGACCACAGTCTGTGCAAGGGTACTGTGGAGCTGGGGGCTCTAAAGCACAGAGAGGTTTTGGTCTGGATCCAAACTCTGCAGAATGATCCTGGGCCAGGGCCTGGAGCCGTGCTGGGCATGTCCCAGTTCTGTGGAAAAGATGTAAAAACCTAGTGTCGTTTTGTCAAAGTTTGGGCTTGTACAAGTGATCTTGGACTATGTTGGGGTTGAACTTTGCCCTTCCTTGGTTGATCTTGGGAACTGGTTTGCTTGAAGCTGTGGAGGGCAAGTGAACATGTTCTCCTCAAATTCTGATTCTCTCTATTAGCCATGAGTTTTAGATTTAGTCCGGAATTCTGCAAACACTTAAGCACATGTTTTGCTTCACACACTTAACAGGAGTACTCGGTTATGTGCAGTCAAACATGTGTACTGGCTTCCACAGGATCCAAGAGTCCGCCACAAATATTTCAGGTTCAACTTGCATTTCACATCCCTCGAACTGGAGCTGGTCTTGTTTCTGAAACAACCCACTGGCCTAATTAGTCACTTTGATGCGCTAATCCGCTTGCTGCCCTTTGGACGTGTTGACGTGAGCATGTCCCTAATCTTCAGTGGGGGCTTTTTCTGGTGACTTCGTGTTCCATATGTCTCCTTGAGAGAAATGGCTGCTCCTGACACATGAGGTGGTGGTAGCTGTGGTGGTCATGGGGTTAACCAGAACAACTTCCAAAAACACATGAAGTGAGCAAGCAGCGTGTTTGACAAAGTGCCACTGCCACGCGTGGGAAGGTTCCCAGCTTTAGCTCTCTGTGCTTGAAAAATGAATGGTGCTGGTGTGCTGCACCTCAGTATATCAGCTACCAGCGTTGTGCAGCGTGGTAACAGGGTGGAGGGGGTAGTGGCTGAAGGGAGGAAATGCCACATGATAAGTGATACCTGTTTTTTTTTCAGGAATATGGAGTATTTTCCAAATTTCAGCAATGCTGTTTAGCTTGCACCAGCCTGGCGTCTGAGCGGGTTGGCTTCAAGTCAGCTTTGGATGCAGACTGCTGGGTATTGCCCTCCATCTGTGGGGAGCAGGGCATTTGAAGGAGACTGATGCTGCACCGGGACGGTGCTGGGTCAGGGCCAGGCTGTGCTGTGCACCGGTCCGGGCCGCTCTCAGCAGGAGCACGGTCCTAGTGTCTTGGCTTCCTGGGTGTAGAAAGGAAATACTAAAGTCTACCTTGCAGAAAAGTGAGGCTTCCTCAATTAATAAACGTGCTCGCAGGCTTGCCAGATGAAAGAAATGCAAAATACCTTGATAGCTTCTTTTATGATCATTAATAATAGTATAACTTACCTGAAAGGCACAGTGCGTGTCCCCAGCGAGTTTTGATCTCTTGTCACGCCTGGGTATGTGGGATGGGTAAGGCTCTGTCTCTTTGGGGAGTTGTTAGATGAGAAAACAGGCGGCAGATATTTCTCCACCCCCTGCTTCGCTCTATTCCCAACACTGCTTCACTTCCAAGGATCAATATCTGAACTGAGAAATTATATTATTAAGCTGCATATTGTAATCATACATCAAGTAGAGTCCACTTCCCCCCCTTGGCACGCATTAGCATGCCCTGATGGAGTGGTGTTTCTTTTGAAAAGATTAAGAGCATCAGCCATGCAAAATATGTGAGGTGTCGGAGTGGGACAGTGCTTCTGCAGAGCATGCCTGACTACTTTGTGTGGATTGCGCCTTCTCGATTTGCATTACAGAAAAACAATCTTTTATTTATTTAAGTTGGAAATCCCTTTGCATCTGAACTTCAAGTGTGCAGCAAACACACTTTGATCATTTTAATGCAGAAGTCACTGATTTACAATAAATATTGTGTTTTCTTTTCATACTTCTTTTTGTTCTTTGAGGAGATTAGAGCAAAGGAAAGAAAATAATTTTGACCTCATTAGAATTGCCTGGCACAAGAAATGTGCAGAATGAGGAAGATGCTGGCCTTCAAACTGTCCAAAACTAAGGACAGAAATTACGGCATCGATCCATCGGTTGTTAATTCCTGGTGTGGGTTATTAGGACTGGGGGAAGTGAGTCTGCTCACAGTGCATTTGAATGCGATTTGGGGAGTCTAGTTGTTTGCTGTAAAGCATCAGGAGGAAACGGTGCATCCTGAGACATCATAGCTTTGGGTGGGAGGTTGAGGCAGCAGAGGACGAGCCCAGCCCTTCCTTTTGCAGAGGGAGGGGGTGCGTGTGTGCTCGGTGGCTCGCCCTTGGTGGGGGTACCAAATTTGTGGGTACCTGACAGTCCCATGACAGCCAAAATCCACAAAGATGGAAAATACTAAGATATCAAAAGACCTTGGTGAAAGCTTTGATGTGGATCCTCCTACGTATTTCCAGGGAGCTGTGTGAGGAGCATCGTCCCGCTGCTGCGGGTGAGCATGCGGGTGAGAAAAGCCTGAGCATCGTGCCGGGCACGGTCCCTGCTTGGCCACACAAAGGGAGCACTGGGCTCGTGGGATCCTGGCTACAAAGGCAGTTAGGATTGGCACCCAAATGCAGATTTTATAAATTCATCAGCTGCTCAAACCTTGTTCCCCAGAGTGGGGACACATGAGGTGATAGCTGTGTCGTGGATCCCTGCGCTCCTGGGGTCGGGTCTGGGGTGGTTACAGGAGAGCAGTGCAGCACTGTGGGCATTGCTGTCTTCTCTTTCCTCCAATTATCACGAGGTATTAATTGTATATATGTTTGAACTTGCACTGCTAAGCTGAGATGGGCAGCAGGATTTAAACCCAAAAAGGAAAACCCAAAATGGGCAGTGAAGTGCTAGAAAAGCTGCAGCTTTTCTGGAATCTTGGAGGCAGCACCATCTCCAGGTTAGAAATTGTCCAGTGGACAGATCTGGTGGTGTTTGTGCGAGATCAGTGAATGGGGTTTGGGATTGATTCAGTCAGCAGCAGATGTGCTGTGATCTGTTAAAGCTGGTTCCTGGGGATGGGCGGTTTGCTGGAGCATCGTGGTGGGTTGTACTCCTGCACAAGGAGGCTGAACTCACTGACAGCACAGCTGCTGCCCAAAGAAGCTTTAATGTGGATTTGCAGACCTCCTCTCTATTTTGGGGATAGAAATAGATACAAAGTGGATACTCAAAAAAAAAAAAAAAACCCAAACAAACAACAAAAAAACCACCCAACACAAAACCCCCAAACCACACAACAAAACCCCTCCAATACCATTAAATTAAAAAAAAAAAAATCCCAAACAAAACGAGGCCACAAAAAAATAAAACCCAAACCAAAAAAACACACTCCCCCCAAACTCCAAAGCCTATTCAGCCCACCTCGAACAAATGCAGCTTTCTTCTGGAGTAATCCAGTGTAAAGGGAAGGGCTCAGCTCCCTTTATGCACCCGCTGCACTGACACTGATCCAAGCTGACTTGGGTCTTTGTGGCCATCCTGATGCCAGGAGGAGCAGGTCCAGCTTACAGGTGTGAATTCCAGCTCTGGCCCCTTTTAAAAAGGGTGATTTTTCATGCTGGGCAGGCTTGGACAGAAAACAGTTAAACAAAAAGAGCAGTTTACTTTGCCTGGCATGTGTTCCTGCCTTCCCTTTCTGTCCTCTGCTGCTCTTTATTTCCTTAATCAATGTGGGTTCCTTTTGTTTCATTCAGTGCTGTTTCTTCCTTTTCCTCCTTTTCCATCCTGGAGCAAATCTGTGAAACTGTATTCCTTGACCACATTTCTAAAGGTAAGGCCATACGGGTAGTCGGGTTACTTGAGCTTTACTTGGGGTTGTAACAGGAACCAGCAAGTGGAGTAGGTGTGCTGGTTTCATTAGGTAGATTGTTTACTCTGGGCCATAAAGGGTTATTCTGTACTTGGCCAGGAGCTCCCAACTGCTTACGCTGGTGTGTTTATTAAGTTTGCAGTCCTGAGCATCAGGAACAGATGTGGTGGAGAAGGACGGGTTTACGTTTTACAGGGAGGGCTGTGAGTCAAGAAATCTGAGAGGCATCTTTGGGTTTTCCCAGATCAGGCTTTCCTCTGGTGCAAGGATCAATCTTCCCTTTGCCCCATGATGGTTGGTTGCTGTGCAGGATTGCCACCAGAACGCTTTAGCCTAGAAGTGATCCACCCTCAGCTACATGCTACCGTGTTACTTCAGACACACAGAGCCCAGAGACTTCCCTTTATCCCGAGCATCTTGGGCAAACAGAGCAGGGGGTTAGTGGCAGTGTAAACACACTCAAATGGCCCTCTTTGGGAAACCCTGATCATTCATTATGGTCAAATCCAAATGGATGGAGCCAGAGTGACACTTTAAGGGTTTTTCTTCCTGCTGGGAAAGTGCATGCTGGGGAGCCTGTGAACACGCACTGTCACTGTGCCATCTCATGTGGAGAAGGGTTTTCCTGATGAAGAAATCCTGGCCTGGTTGGCAGTTTTGCTGCCCCAGCCTCGTGCTCAGCAGGATGTTTTGATCTGCTTTGTGATGTGACTCTCCCTATTGGCGCCAGAGATGAAGCTTTGCACAAAATCGGTTTCAGTGCTGCAGCTTGCAGGATGTCTTTTCCAGTGGAGGCAAACTCAGCGATGGATTAAACCACAAAGTTCATCAGTGACCCCATTCTGTACACAAATATATCCCCTCCTACAACCTCAGCAGGCGGATTAGACCAAGAAGGGCATCCTGGGGACGTGGTCCCAGCCCTTTCCCACTGCCTTCTGTCTCCATGGAGCGACTGACATAGTGATGGACCCATACAGCGATGGGTCCTGCCCAGAGCACATCTAACCCTCCGGCAGCCCAATGGCTGTGACACTGCAGCTGTCCCAGGACACATGGATGGTGCAGGACACCTCTTCTCTCCAGCAAACCCAGGTCAGGGAGCTGGAGCACCAGAGAGATGGTGGAGAAAATCAATCCCAGCAGCACTGGTAGGAAAGCAGTCACCTACGGATGCACTTTATCCCCTCCACCATGGAAATGCCTCTGACCACGTTCCCCTGACCCTGCAGGTGCTGCATGGTGGTAGGTTTCCCTGCAGTACCCCTCCTTTCCCATACCTTGCTTCATCTGCCAGCAGGGAAGGTGCTGTGTTCCACAGCATCCCAAGCTAGGGATAGAAATCGCAGCATCCCTGGGAGAAGCCTGCTTTTGTCAGTGCTGAACAGGGAGGGTCCCAAAGGCCAGGTGAGGATTGGCATGAAGCAATGCATGCCCCAGTGATTGCAGAACAAGTGGGGGCATCCGAGGGGCTTGGGTGGGACTGTATGGGACACAACATGCAACAGGGCTCCATTAGACACCCCATGTGGCTCCCCTGCTCTCAGCGTGGGAAACAAAGCCCCAGGTCTTCTCCTTTCTCCCCAATGCTGGCTGAGATCTTTCAAAAAAGAACACTTTTTCACTTAAGTCTCATTTCCTGTCAATTTAACGGGATTTGATCGTGCAATTCCCTTCATACACAATTTGCAGTGAGCAAGTTTTGCTGGGAAAACTCTCTGGATCTTGGTGGTGTTACAGCAGGTTTGAATTCCTCCTTTCCTGTAAGTGGGTTTAGCAAGGCTGTTTCCATGGACAGCACCAGCATGGCCTGAGAAAACTCTGTCAGAGCCCAGACAGCATTTTCCAGTTATTATCCAGTGACTGATGGAGTTTAGGTTGCCCGTTGACAATAAAACAGTGGGTAAAAGGAAGCGATTAACAGCTTACAACTATATCGAGTTCCTTCTGACTAAAGCTTGTCGCTTTATTTTGGGAAGATGAACTGTACAGTATATTGTTTGAAAGTGCGTCCTCTGTTTTGGAATATCTCCATATATTTTGTTTCCATGTTATCTGCATGGTTGTAATTAGAAAATGATGTGCCTGCTACATGACCTCCTCATAAAGAACAAATTTAAAGTGAGACAATAACATTCAATTCCCTTTCTAAACCATCAAAAAGAAAATGGTTTTCAAGGCATTTCTTCCTCCTTCCCAATTCCCTCTCTTCAGCCACTTGGGTGGTCTCATTTGACAAATTTTACAATAGGCAGCTTTTTTTTTTTTTTTCCATGCACGAACATGTAAGTGCAGGAGAAAATCTGGAGCTGGAAAACAAATGCTTCCACCTTCCCCTGGAAAAACTCAGAGGCTGAATATCAGCAGATCCTTCCACTGCTCCTGGCAAAGGCAGGGTGAGAGGGAGACCTCAAGAATCTGCTCAGCCCCCCTGTTTTTTTTGCTGCTGTCTGTGCCCGTGGGAGGGAGGAGCCTGAGTGTGCCCAGGCCCAAGGAGAGCTGGGCACAGTGATGGGGGCTTTGTACTGCTACAGCCTTTCCTGCTGAGCCTAGGGCACCTGCAACAGAGGAAGGAGCAGATCTGCATGTAGCAGGACCTCAGCCTGTCCTTGCTCCAGGGCAAGGTGAGCTGCACAGAGATGGTACCAACAGGATACGCAGAGGGTGCGTGTTTGCTGGTAAAACAGCACTGCAGGGGCAGGTTGGACCACTGTGTGTCTAAATGTTTCTCAGAGGGACTCAGGAGCAGATTTGGAGATGATGCTGAACTCAAACAGGAGGACGTAGCAGAGCTCCTGTAAGGTGCTCGTTGGAGCAGTGCTGGAAATGTGAGAAAATGCTGAATCACCTATGCAGAAGATGAGGTGGGATAAATACATTGATAATGCCTGTTTTTCATCAATGAAAACCCTCTAGTCCACAAAATCACTGTTTCTTTAGGCGTTGCAGTGCACTCCCTATGCGGCTGGTGGGGAGCTGGGTCTGGGCTGTGGGGTGAGGCTGAGAGGAAGGAGTGGCACATCACAGTTTTGCCAGCCACAGGACACACGTACTGCATGAGAAAGTGTGTTCCCCACCAGTGAAATGCAACTTTAAGTCTAACCCTCTCTCAGTATACAAGTTTGGCTTTTTAGTACCCTCAGACCCTGGGGGAACGTGGATCTAGATGAGCCCAGGAGCTGCTGTGTGACACTGGTTGGAAGTTCCCAGCAGCTTTAGTCGCCTCTTTAGGGTCACAGCCCTGGGGACAAGGAGCATGCTATGAGCTCACTGTGCTGCTCAGCAAAAATACCATGAGCATGGTATTCCATTGCAGCCCTTCTAGATCATTGACAAACTATAGAGACTGCTGTATAAATAAGAATTTACTGTTGTGACAATGAGCATCAAAACTGGAATGTGTTTGCATCCTCCAACTCTTCTGCCTGTTCAGCTCAGCCATGCACTGTGACCCTGTCAGCCCACAGTCTGTGTACCCCAGGCTGGCATGCTCTTTGCGTGTGGATGTGCAAGCTGTACAGTGTCTAACTCCTCTTATTTTTAATGATCTCTGTGTTAATCAGCTCGTGTGAGGTCCCCCAAGCAGAAAGCAGACAGAGCAAGTCTTACAAGACTGGCTTTGTGCCTTGGGAATTTTCCAGGTTGTGATGCCAAGAGGGCACAGGTGCAAGGCAAGGGAGCGGGGAATCCTCTGGGCTGATGACAGGTCAGTGGCTGCAACATGCTCCCACCAATGTGTGTCCATGCACCTGGTACCTGTTGGAGGGGTGGGTGCAAGCTAGTCTTTCAAACAGGTGAGCAGCAGCGTTACCTGAAAGCTCATAAAATAATAATAAAAAAAGATCGTGAAGCTATAAAATGTATTAAGCAACTTCTCACCCTGATTCTGGAGTGGAGGAGCTGTGCTAAGCTGCACCCTGTGAGAGGCAGAGCCATCACTGGGTACCTCTCCTTAAAGCTCGGGGAATTTGTATATGCATTCTGTTGATTGAAAAAGTCATCTATTATAAAACTGTTTGCTCCCCTTTGCTTTCCTCCTGCAACTACTTCTGTCATGTCCCTATCTGCAGGAATAACTAAGTTCAGTTGGATCAAGGTCTGGAGGAGACTCGCGTCCGGCTACACACTCTGAAAGCCTGGGACTGAGTCACCGGCTCAGTAGAACGTGTCTCTGGACTGAAGTGCCCAATCACATTTACATGACGTGAATTTCAAATATGACACACTATTTGTGTCAAGCCTCTTCTGTAGTCATACCTTAGTAGCTGGGGAAACAGATCCAATACTGTTATAAAAATAAGGAAATTTAAAAAGTGCCGGGTTCTTTTGCAGCTTGGTGTGCTGTACGTCTGTCTACCTGGGCTTCCAGTCTTTGGCACTGAAATGACAGCAGGGATGCTGTGAATATTTAAGCCTAAGCTAGCATCAGCATTCCCATTTAGGTTATTGCTTTATGTTGTCTCTGGCACGTTAGTGTCACTGCAAATGAAGTTTGAGATCTCCATCGGGTCCCACTGGACAAAAGCTTTCTTAGAGAAAGGAAACCTCACCCCAGCGGCAGCTTCAAAGCTGTTGGAGTCTCATGTGAAGATGAGAAAGCAGCTCTGAACCTATTGGATTTTATATCTTATAAAATACAAACTGAACCGTAATTTTCATGTCAAAGTTGTTCCGTGTCTGGCTACTCAAAGCCTGTTTCCTTCTTTCTCCAGCTTTTTTTCCCCTTACCGCTTACAAAGCAATGGGATGAGATCTACCAACAGGGCCTGTCGAAGTGCTGGGTCCATGTTGGAGCTTCTTCCCTCAGGCAGGTCTCCAGGGTCTGCTCCTGACCATGGAGTAAGGACCACTGCGGGGCAACAGTACTTGCTTCACTTGGATGCCCAAAAAGGGGCACATGTGACCCCACTGATGAGTGAGGAGGCACAACATGCCTGTGTCTCTCTCCACGGAGAAGCAGGATGAGGACTGCTCTGCCTGTGGAACAGGAATAGCACGGGGTGTTCCCCCTTGAGTTTGTGTACCCCATGCCAGTTAAACACGTCAGGTAGGAGCTGGGTATTTGAAAGATTATGCATTAGCTATAAAATGCTGTGAAACAATGAAGGGGCAAGAAATGGAGCATATCTCCTTCCTGTGGCAGTCCTTGCACCAGTGTTGGATGCACAGACTAGACAGTCGGCCTCAGAGATGCATAACCACTGGGGTCATTCCACTGTATTTATAGCCAGATTTTGCTCCATATAAATCCCTGACATAGCCCGTGTTAACGGGACATCTGTTTGAGTTTTCCAGCAGTAGCTGATGTTATTCAGTACCTAGGGGCAGGAGAAGACACAATGCAGGGTGGATGCAGAGGGTGTTCTAAGGAGAAGACACCGTGATGGTACACTGTCTCCCTCTCAGCCTACTTGAGGTTTTAAATGACAGTCATTTCATACTGTATGAGAATATAATCTGACCAATACCTATGGCAAATTGAAAAATATTTTCCTCTGAGTCGTTTTCAAGATTTTTTCCTGTAAAAGGTGAGCTCTTAGTGCTCCTCCTGGATAAAAAGCACTGCACGGAGGTGCGTTGGTGGAGAATACGTGTCATAACAGCCCTGTATGCTTAGGAGAGTGTCGTTCTTTCTGTGGTCTTCTGTGGAATCAAAACTATGGGGTGTTTTTATTTACATGGAGGATAGACTTTGAGTGACAGATCAAATGACCAGATTTTAGTGTGATTTAGGAAAATGAGTTAATTTGGCTAGAGAAATCAAGGATCCCCATGGAGTTTGCAGGGTAAAACTTGCTTCAGATGGTTCATAAACAAAGGGATGTGTTGCTAGGATTGCTAAGTTCAATGGATTTTGCTTGTGCAACCCACTGTTGCAGTTTTTTTTTCCCCTTTCCGTCTGGGAGATATTTAGTTGCCTCTCAGTCTTATGTTTTCCTTCTGACTTTTTTTTAACTTACTGTTTTCAACAATCCTAAAAGCAGTATTGGCATTTGCAGTATGTTTCAGGGGACAGAAAAAAAAAATCAGATGATAAATAGCAAAAATATCAAGAGACTATTAGCAAAAGATATGTGTTGGGGAAGCCTGGCTGAACCAAAAGCATCTCTGCGGGTGGCTGGGCCAAGCATGTGCAGGTGGGTGGGGGGAGACAAGCAGAGAGGCATGAAGCTGCAAGAAGTGTGTATGGGGTAGTTCTCGTGTTCCACTTTCTCTTTCACTGTTGCCCTTAGGCACAGTTAAGCTTCTGTATCAGGGTGTCTTGGCCTATCTCCCAATGCCATGGTGTTCCTTAGTGACTCTATATTTGTTCTTCGTCTGACATTGCACAACAGATCAGGATTCCATCATTTTGCCGTGTTTGGATTCTTTCATGAATTACATCCATGTGTCTGAGGCGCTGAGCCCTTTCACATAATTGGGCAATATTTGCATTAAGATGAAGGGCTCTTTCCTAAATGAGTGTGAGTCCTTGTTCCTTCCAGTCCCAGAAGTGCTGATGTGAAGTACAGAACTTGGAAGCCAGGCACACGGCTGCAAGTCTAGGACATAGGGCTACAGGATAACATTTATTCCTTGTGTTTTTCCCTGGAAACAGCTGTGTTTTCCCTGGGCAGGACATTGACTATGTCTGAAAGCCATTTAGAAGTTGCAGGGAGTGCAGGATTCAGTAGCCTGCCTCTTAAGTGGGGGTTCTTGCCAAAGTGCATTACTTTAGAGAGCTCTGCCCTTGCAGTCAGTTCTCATGTAAGGTTAAAGGCAGTGGATTTAACACCTCAGTCCAAGCCAGTTTGGACCTGGTACATGTGGAACAGCTCCTGTTGTGGTGGATAAACGTGGTGGCTGCCACCAGCCAATACATGTGAGCTAACAGCCCCTCTTGTGCAAGACAGAGGAGGAATGATGTCTGAAGCTGCATGGGGAAGGCTCTTTCCATCCTTTCTGATGTGTATGTGTGAGATTCACTAGCTGGCTTTGTCCCACTGGAATTGTCACTGAAGCCTCATTCCAATAAAACTCTAATTTCATGATTATTCTGAGAGTTGGTACCTCAAGAGGTTACAAATTAAGGCTGGCATCAGCTGGGACATAAATGTCATGTGTGCTGCCGTATGCAGACAGGTGTATGAGACTGACCTGTGATGTGTCAGAAGATGACTGGGTTTGGTATGGTTTCCTCAGAGAACCGTGCTTTTATCCTCATTCAGTGTTTTTGTCCTTTCTCCTGCTGTATGTCTGATTTATCAGAGTGGCTTAACACTTGCTTCTTCCTCTCTCCTGCTGGTATTTGTAAGCAAATCGCTACTGTTTCATGAGAAATGAAAGATAAAGAGCGAGGTGGTTGTATGCCCTGTGCAATGGAGATGAGAACTGAAATGGCTATTAGTGATCACTCTCTGCATGCCCAGGCAGTGGCTCTGATTCCTCAGTAATTCCAAGTACAGCAAAGTACACGAACAGCACAGTCCACAGCTTCACTTCTTCTGGCATCAGCCTAAACCCAGGTGGTGTTGTCACTGAGCTGTTGATATAATGGCAGGTTCAGGCCCTTGGTTAGTTTATAACAGTAGCTATCGGCGTGGATTTCCAATAGTGATTTTGACTGCTTAGCTCAGAAGCCTCGATTTTCATAGACGTAACTCAAAACTTACCGAAAACATTCGGTGCCTGACACCTGCATGACCAAAACCTGAGATGCTTAAACCCAACAGTTGTGTTTGACAATGACAGTCATTAAATAAGTGATTAGCTCATCTATGAGCATGTTGAGGCGTGAAGATGCCAGAATTTTGGGTGCAGACAGACTCTGTTGCGCAGGGTAGGCATGCCCAAGAGAACTATAGGTTTTGTCTGTCTCCAGCAGTCTCCTTGGAATAACTTTTTGTATATTAACAGCAACTGGGTCCTGTTTCTTCTCTACTAGGGAGGCACTATCAGAGCTAACTAGCACTAATTGGAGAGGGGGAGGTGAGGGGAAAGGGCATAAAACCCAGGAAGAAGAGGGAGGAGTGTAGATCCCAGAGACCAAGTTTAATACCATCAAACTTGGATGGAAATAATACTCTGGCAGACCACAGCAACATGCCTTTTACTGTGGGAGTTGCAGAGCGAAGGAGAGATACGATAAGGCTGGTGAAGTCAATGCAGTTGGTGCAACGAACCCTGGGACGTTTCACTGGATGGGGCTGCCCTACAGAAGTTTCCTTCTGTGGGAAAAATCAACGACTGGAATGGGTCAGACTTTTCTGCCGCAGCAAACCTATACTTAAGTGTGATTAAAATGCTTTCGGCAAAGGAAATACCCTGTAGTTTAAGCCAAACGTGGGGACATCCTTTCTCCCTCTGATTGATGTTATGGTGGTTTATGTGGCGTACTATATTCTGAACCAGACCCAAGTCAATTAGGCACCATTTCAAAGTATTTTCTCATGCAGCCCAAGGTTTTGCTTGTGCCAACGAAATCCGAAACTCGGGGAAATGATAGGAGAAATGAATTCTGTGAACGAGCACAGCCAGGCCATCGGGTTAGCAGGCAGCAGGCGCTGCAGGATTCCCTGCTTCAAGGATCAAGCTGCCTTTTTCAAGTTGTGAGATTTAATGGCCTTTTTGCTGAGATCAAGTGTGGCATTGCTTTAATATCTGATACAAGCTCTATCAGGAAAGTATATCCTACCTTTGTGGAGGGACGAGGCGATCTAACTGGAAAATGATCAGTTCCTTATAGTTCTTTCCCACCCCTGGACCAGGTGGGATTTCTGCCCCAGAGACACCATCTAAAACACCTTTCCACTCAGCCTTTGACTATTTGAAGCCTTCAGACAATCACAGTGTGGGAAAGGACAGTCCTCACAAATCTTTTGCCCTTTCAGTCCTGAAATATCATTCCTTGTGATGGAAGAGAGTAATAACATGTGAGAGCACCATCACAAGCCAGCAGGCAAAGGAAATAACAGGGTGACCTTATAAAATCGGTGCTGAAAAAAGCCACCCAATTATAGGGTTAAATGCCACTGAAGTAATGATTCTCCTGGTTTATCTCACTCATGATACACTACATTTTAAACCCAGCCACTGGGGACATGTGAAATGGTGCTTAAACCATCCGTGGAAGGCTCCTCATAGAGCAGACACATTTCCATGTATTCCAAAACAGCACTGGAGCCTGGGCAGGCAAAGAGTGAGCTTAATGCCTTCCTTTGTAGCAGGAGATCTTTGAAACTCTTATTTGATCGTTTCCCTAGATTAGGGTGATTCTGCGCTGCTTTGGAGAAATGTGTTCCCCCAGCCCACCGACCTCCTCTCCCAAAGTGATAAGGCATCTGTAAACACTCTCTGAAACTCTGTACAGAACCTCCTCTGTACACCACTTTGAAGCAGAGCTGCATGAAGACCTCTGTACCGGCTGAAAATATCTTGCAAACTGATAAAGAAGTGCAGGTACAGCTAAAATCCACTGTGTAATAAGGATTAGCGAGCCTAAGGAGGTTTGTTTGGATTGAAGATGGAGTTGAAATGTATGAGGCTTGGATTTGACCAGAATTAAACTGAACTTGGGTTTCATCAGATGCTGCATGGCCCCCTCCTGTCCTGCTCCTCCTCACCCCACTCTGTGTTTAGAGTAAATACTCAGAGCTCATCGTTTTAAAAGGAGAGGTTTAATTTTCCCACTGGTCCAGGTCCTTGTTAAATACGCTGTGCTTCAGTACAATGCTCAACTTTCCCAACCAGCCCTCGTCTCTCCGCGTCTGCCTACCTGTGTGCTGGCCTGTATTGATCTCAGATATGTGGGCAATTGCTCCGCTGAATATAGCCTGAAAGAACCCCATTTGATCCGATGATGATACTATAGCATATATTCTGACTAATTGTATCCATGGAAATCAAGTGCACTTTAACTAATGAAAAAAAAAAAGGTAGCGTGGTCAAAGCTTATTTGAAGAAATGACATGTTTTAAAACCTGACATGACTTAAAACAGAATCATATAAGTTCCTTTGCTAAAACACTTTCAGGATATATTAGGTATAACAATAGTTTTCTACATGAAAATGGCTTTGAAATCTTAAAAGAAAAGTATTTTAAAAGAAAAGAATTTTTGCGGTGCATTAAATTGGACGTGAATATGACAGATTTCAAAGACTGTCAAAATAACGAATTTACATCATAAATGCACAGGCTCCCTTTTTAAAGGCCTCTTCAACAACTCAGGAAGGCGTTTAATGGTGAGCAAGTTCAAAGTGTCATGGTCTCCCACTGGTATAAAAAGGAGGCAATACCCACTATACTCTCTGTGTTTCAGATAATGTATCTGTCTCTTTTCAAGTTAATAAACTGCACTCCTGTCAAATTGCAGATAAATGAAAGCGACCAAGACATTGTTTTCCCCACATATTGCTAAGAAAGATATCTCCCAATATTTCTAAACGACCAGTATGCTAAAAAGAACTTGAAATGAATCCACCCTGCAGTTATTTTACAGCATCAAAGACAATGAAATTTCCACAGAGGCACTTTCTGAAGTTTTAAATGCTTTATTTCTGATAGCTGCTCATTAAGAAGCTTCGAAAGCTTTTTATTGTTTCAAAGGCAGTCATCTAAATTTTTAATCATTCACTGGTGCTATATGGTCACGATGCTACTCTCTAGCTTTAAAAACCCTTCTTTATTTTCTAAACAGTTATGTCAACATAATGTTTCCCTGAATAATTGTTAGGTACGGCCCTACTCAAAGAGAACTGTGAGAAAGGAGGGAAAGAAAGAAACAGAGAATTTTTTTTCCCAGCTGCCTTTTGCGAGGGAGAGAAACGAGACGCTTCAGGAAATTAAAACCCAGGACCAACAGTTTACAGGGTTGGCCACCGACTTAAAATGCTGGTCTTCTGGGATGATTTCAGCTCCGTTTTTTTATAGCAGGGGAAGTTTGTGGTGGGTATTTTTTTAAGCTAACAATGATGCTCTGCGGGCTGATTCTTGCTCTGTGACACATGAGTGTCCTTAGGGATTAAAGAGGATTTAGGGAAACTTCCTGTCCCTGCCCCTTGGAGCTGCCTCCCACCCCACCCAGGGCCTGGTACTGCTCAATGGGGCGATGCGGGCGGCAGCATCCCGATCCTCCTGGCCAGCCGATGAGCTGGCTGCCGGCGGTGAGCAGCGTGTGCCAGCTGTGAGAGTGCTGGGTCCTGGCGAAGGAGCGGCAAGCGTGCAGGAGGCTGGCACGCTGTGCCCACCGCCGGCCAGCCTGCCCTGCCGTGGCAGGGCTGATCCTGGCCCTGCATCTGGTTTCGCTTTGCTCCTCACTCCAGCACCCATTAAAGACGGGATTTCTTTCTTGCTGCCTGGAACTGTAGGTTCTCACACGCTAGATGTAGGGATGAGATTGCAGTTTATTTACTCTACAAGCTTGTATTAAATTTCTCCCTCTAAAAACCACAATCCAGCCTCTCTTCTCTTCAGGGACTGTGAGTTTTTTCCATTCTCAGGATCTAAGCATTGGACTGAGCCCATGTTCCAGCTCAAGGCTCTTCCCTTTCTTGTGCCTATATTAAAGCAGGTTCAGTTCACTGATAAGCGAGCAGCAAGGAGATACGGGGGCAGATCTAGGCTGCCTCCGCTTAGAGAAAGTGGACCCCTCCGAAGGCAGGCACTTGGCACTTCCACCTTCTAGTCTTCAGTTGGGGTAAATGCAAAAGAGAAAAATACTGAGCTGCAGGGACAGCCTGTGTGTGGCGCAGTGTTCGGCCATCACCTGCGAGAGATCTGGAGAGAAGGGTAACAACTGGCTCTTGCTAATATAATGCTTTGCCCTCCTCTAGTGGTACTTGTGATTCGAGACTCTCAAGGGAATTAGAAATATTAATACCATCACCTTATCCTGTTGGTTGTAGCTGCTCCCTCTTGTACAGCTGAGGTGACCGAAGCATGGGTGAGCTCTCCTTGCAGCCCAACGGGATGGGGCACCCACTGTAACCAGCACCTCCTATTTTGTCCTCTGGGTTGTAATCGAAGTCTTCAAACAATCATTTTTTTCACATGGAATGTGTAACTGCTCAATAGATCTTGGGTTTATATGTTACGTGCAAGCTTACGCCTACCACAGATGCACGTTGATGCTTCTTTCTGTCCTTCTTCAGCTTGGGTTTGGGTGGTTTGGAGCATGTTGAACACAGCTTTCAGTCTTTTCCTTGTGACCGTGTCAAGGCCTCCTGCCCCTCTCTGCCTTAGACCCTGTGTATCTGTCAACTGATCTCATCGCTAGAAAAAAGCAATTTGCCTGAGTGCAGAAGTTTTGAAACGTGAAGTTTGAGGCGTGTTGGCTAACGTGGAGCCACGAGGGACAAGCATGCTCGCTGCCCCCGGGCCGGCTCCAGCCCTCGCAGGCACAGCAAGAGGAATTTTGCTGGTTACAATTAACTAGTGATATCATGGGAACAATAAAATAAAACGAAGCAGTTGCTCCACTTGTACCAAAGGCCTGGGAAAAGATGAGTTGCCAGCCGTTGTGTTGGGAGCAGAGTGAGAGCTGGCTGGCGCTTGAGCCCGTGGGTGTCGGTGCCAGGTTTGGGAAGAGGGAGATGCTGCGTGTGCTCTGCGACACAGTCCATGCTGCAGTGAAGGCTCTTGGCCTCTTCCTGCCATGCCAGGTTCCCAGACGGTGTTGTGTCCTGGGATCTCCATTTGTTTTCTTGGCCAGCCAGAGCCCAGATTACTTTTTCTCATCTGCTTTAGGTTTTGTTCTGCCTGGTGCAGGCGCTGCTGCAATTCCAGCACACCCCTGAGCCGTGCATCTGCCCAGCCTGGGGCTACTTCTGACAGACCTGGGCAAGTTGCCACCAACACATAGTGCTAGTCCCTTCTCCAACAAGCCTGGTTTCTCTTTGGGAAGGTTTGTGGACCTTTGAGATTATACTTTGTTCCAAGGAGTAAGTGTTCTTGATTCTGGTACTGGAAAAAAATGGAAAAAGGACTAGGAATAGAAGTGATGTCCTTAGCTGGTGTTTGCCAAGGCTTTCTGGGCTTCCCAACTGCCCTGGAAGTCGTCAGTGTGTTGGGCAGACCCTTGCAGTGATCGAGCCCAGGGGATAAGCCACAATCTTGGGGAAATAGGAAAATCATGAATACTGAAGCTGCAGTTAATGTTGCATATGCTTAGAAATCTTGATGAAAACCAAAGATAACGTGACAGTTACTGTAGGAAATGCATCTTACGGAAGTAGACTGTATCCTGTGTGGACTGTCTGGCGTCTGTCTGTCCGCAGCCGTGCTGTGCACTGGTGTGAAGGACCCGAGTCCGTCTGTCCGCAGCCGTGCTGTGCACTGGTGTGAAGGACCCGATTTCAGAGCCGGTGAGCTCTGCAAAGCCTGTCTCACTGCAGAGGCTGAGCTGGGCAGTTCCTGCTGTTCGGTCCCTTGACACTGGGGAGCTGCTGCTTTACGTTGGCTCCCGCAGTGCTGAATGCCAGTGATGCTTTGGGAAGCCTCCACGTCATCTTTCCAAATCTTACATTTGCGGAATACACTTTTCCTGTAATGATTAAAGACTAATTATAGCTACCCAAAATCTTGTCTGAAAAGAATTCCCAGTCTGTGCTTAGGATGACCAAGGAAAACAAATGAGATGAGTAAACAATAAAATTTGCAGAACATGCATTTTGCCAGAGACAAAACAGATTCAGATCTGTATGTGCTATGCTTGGAGCTAAGTTTAGAGCTGGGGATTTTGGACAGACTTCTGAATATTGACATGCAGGGTCTCAGGCCTTTCTCACAGATTGCAAACATCCTGCATTCTTGGCTGTTTCCATGTCGGGATCCATGTTCTGTTACCTTTCCAGGGAGAATTTAACTCTGGCCCTTTATGCAGAGTTATTCTTTGTGAATAATTAGAAGCTGATAGCTTTGTGTGCTATCAGATCATTTGGCCTGTCTTTGAAGCGTAAAGGGAGAGGACGGAGCAAGATGCAGCTCTCGCATCTGTGAAATTCTTTCCTGTTGGCAGCCTCCCTACAAAGCCATAATTAATGGGGATCTTCCAGTTCAAGATGCAAGTACTGTCATAGGCTTTCCCAGGCTCTGTAGGTCCCTGTGCATGGAGGGAGATCCCAGGGCAGCCTCCTGGGGCCAGAGCTGCATTTAAAGCCACTGCTTAGAGCAGTGCATTGGGTGCAAACAAGTCTTATCGGAAGCAGAGCTAAAAGCAGAGCATTTCCACTTGTTTTCACTGGCCCTGTGCATGCTCAGCTTTGCAGGGTGGGGGAGAGGTTCCCCCAACCCCCATCCCACCCCGCTGCCTCTGTCATGGTGTGTTCCTTTTCTAGCCTGGTGTTGGTGACCTGTTTCCATACAGCATGGCAAATCAGAGGGAAGTGCCTTCAGTGTGTTTAGTGTGCAGGAGATCCGAGCCCATGCCTTTTGCCCCTTGTAGTAAGTGTGGCTGCGTTTATTTCAGCTGAGCGTCTCTAGAGCTAGGCCGGAGCAGAACCAGCCCCTGCTCGCATCGAAGATGGAAATGCAAACGCCTGCCCGCAGGCTGCTGGCTCCCCGTGCCATTTGGTCTCGGAATACTCTGCGTGCTATGTTTCTGTGTTGTAATTACCAGTCTGGTTCCTGACGGCTGTAAAGCTGTCCTCAGGAGGGCGTGATGGATGATGTTGCGTTGTTAGACTGGCCTTTTCTGGGGAGTGTTGCTAACTTGCTGGCATGTTCCTTGAGGTGATCCTCTGCTGCTCCGTTGCTTCAGAGTGAGCCACAATTCCCCACTGCTTTCACTTCCCAGTTGAACTGGTTGCTCTGAGGCTGCAGCTGATGTTTCCAGTGCTGATGTCTTAAAAAAAAAAAAAAAAAAAAAAAGCTGAACCTTGTACCAGAATGACTCAGCAGAGGCAATGTGGTTCCAGGTGGTCAATTTGAAGAATACCACCTCTATTATTCCAAACTATATGCACGTGTCTGTGTACCTTGTTTCTTCTCTCTGGTTATTCTGAAAGAGTTAAATTTCATCGTTCCATCCATGTTGGCAAATTAGCCCTGTCATATGGTATCGTTTCTCTTTCCTCTTGAATGACTTAGATGATTGACCAACAAAATGCTTAAAATACTTGATCTGAAATTTGGTTTTGGGTAAGGTTCAAGGATTTAAACATCAAGCTTTGTTACTGGAGAGCTTGCCTGCTGGTAAACTGAGCATTCCTGCAACACGCCAACCCAAAGCACCTTGCATGCTGCATGCTATCACGCTTTCCTAGTTGCAAATTCAGAAAACGGCTTGCCTTTCCAGCATGACTGACTTGTCTGTACAGTGGTGTTGTGGAGGGTGGGATCTGTCTCTTCTTAGAAGCAGCTGAAATTAGACATCTCTGCTCCTTCTGCAGTGAATAGACAGAGGTAGTGCCCCAAAGGGAGAGCGCTTCAGTCCTTAAACTGATGTCCCAGGGAGGTCTGAGGACATGTCTGCTCTCTCCACTTATTTTAGGAGTTGCCTATGTGACTGGCTAAGACCCTACACCTGACTTGCATGTGGCAAGATGGATCCTAGCTGCAAGTGCACGTTTTTAAAGGTATTTATGTGCCTAAACAATCAGAAGATGCCTTGCAGGATTTACAGAAAGGTTCTTCGGTTCCACTGAAATAAATGGGATTTAGTTTAGATAAGGCAGACATTTGGGAAATCTGATGTCTCACATATTCCTTTAAACACTTCAGAAGAATTTGTGCCTGAATGTTCTCTCAAAGTAAGGTCAGATTTGGCTGACAGACATTTAATACATTTGATCTTAATGTGACCCTCAGGAAATACCAAACTTTTATTTCAAAATACATGCTTTCTTCAGAAGAATTGAAAATAGAGCCTTTCCCACTGCTGCTTTTGAGTGATGCATTCCTTCCCACCAAAGTCTCAGCTACAGCATCCCGCCTTGCGTTGAACGGTACCTTCTCTTGATGGTAAGGGGGAAGGCAGAATGGTCTGAGTCCAGTTTTCCCTTGGGATGTTAGAATAACTCTCCTATTCCCTGTGTAGACTCCACATATTTCTTTCTGTTCCTGAAACACTAGAAGAAGGCACTGTTAGCCTTGACTTCCAGCTTTCATCATGTCCCTAGACTGCTAAGCTTGGTTTCAGAAAGGAGGCAACTTTGTGCTAGCTCATAAAAAGTCCAAAACAACAACAAGAAAAAAAGAAAACAAACCCTAAACAAAAACCCTTGTGTGCTCAGGTCCAGACATCCCTTCTTGAGTTGTAATTTGTGACTGTCTGATCACTTCGGAGTTGTGCAGCACTGATTTCCTCATTCCTCCTGAACTCCTGCCATCTCTCCCCCAGCCCAGAGAGGGGCTGCTCCACTCGCTGCGCTTCTGGGCTGCTCTTGGAAATGCTGCTCCTTTCTTGACGGTTGGAGGGGGAATAAATCATCAGCAACCCGATAAACCTGCATGAAATTCAGACACAGTAAAAACCAGACGCAGTGGCTAAATGCAGCTCCTCTTTCCTCCTTTCATGGCCATACTTAGGCTTGTGAAAGCTGTGCTGCATCGGCAGGTGTGTGTGCTTGGATCCAGCTGTGCTCCTTTTTGCAAGATGGCAACTAGTCACATCTGGTTCCCCTTGATTATACTGCTGAGAAATCGCCTTGTTCTCATTTTGAAGTAGCAAAGATGGCAGAAGGTCCCTTTTAGTCACAGTAATCAATTCTAGTTGGAGGGTCCTTTAAACTCACAGACAAAAGAATATCAAGATCTAGTAAGCTACCAAAGGTCAGAGCAGAAATACGTTGAGAAGCTTTTGTACAGAGTGTAATTAATCATCACAACATCCTTTTCAGATGTATGGTAGTTTCACTATCACTTAAAGCCTTTAAATAATGACCGAATATTTCTCAAAGTTGGAGTCAAGACAATCAACAAGTTATTGGGCAAAGTACGAGAACTGGTACAAGCAATTAATAGCAAAGCACAGCACAGGTTACCTTCAGCTTTCATTAAACATCACTGCCTGTCTGTAGGATCCCACTACTAGTGAGTCAAATGTGGTGTCTCACTTGGTGCCCAGGGGCTGATGTTTCCCATCTGCAAGGAGGCTCACAGCTTTCTGGTACCGGTGTGGGAACACACCCCCATGTGTGACAAACCCACTCCAGGCTTCCAGCTGTGTCTGTTCAAGGCTTTCATGTTACCTCCCAAGAAGTCAAGCCTTTCTCCCCAGCACCCTTTTTCCAGCTCCAGCTTTCATCCCAGGAGACAGAGTTGCTCCCTGACAGCAGAGCAAAGAGCAGCTCATTGTCACAGTGCGACGTAGCCATCAGACTAGAAGATGGAGCTGATGTTGTGGTAGTTTGTTGGATTTGTGCATGACATGGACTGAAATATCTCCATGATTTCTGCATTTGGCTACAAATTTCTGTATGGAAAGTGACTTCAAGCTAAAGTTCAAAGTTCTGGAGTACTGGTGGTCCAAACCTGATCTTTGTGTAGGCAGTCTGGAGCCCAGCTTAGGTCTTGGAAGGTCACCCAGGCTCCCGTGTTACTGATTATCTGTTAAATAGACACCTCTGAGGGTCTCAAGTGGGCTGACAGGAAATTCTAGACCAAGTGCCTTAAACCAGAAATGAAACCTTTGGATTCTGGCCTTGGTGCACTCCAAGGGCGGCCCAGTGATTGAGGCTGAAGGAAGAAGAGGCAGAGTGGGGTGCAGAAACATGCTGCTCTTTCTAATTTGGGATCACCGCTGCCTGGGCATGTCACTTGGGCCAGCTGCTGTATTGAGCTCCCTCTGGACAACTACAGGTTTGGGCTTTTTCCTTGCTTCTTGGGGAAAAAAAAATAATTAAAACCAATAATGCTGGAAAACCACATGCAGTATCTTGGAGCTGAGTTTTCTCTGGTAAATAAATTTCAAGATGAAATCAAACCGAACAACACTGCTAACTAACCCAGCCCTGCTGCTGAAGTGTTTTGTTGGGTTTTCAAACATCTTTGTGATGATTCTGTTCTTTTCCTGTTCTCCCAGCGCCATGTCAAAACGTTATGTGACTTAAAAGCCCGAAAGTCATGGAAGGGGGTAAGGGGAGGAGGAAAATACAAAGTGAGTTGTACAGACGGCTATCAGGGGGGTGAGGATTTTTTTTTTCATAAGCCCCAGTAACCACATGAAAGCTCTTTAAAAAAATAACAAAACCATCTTCTGCATAGCAGTTCTAGTACTGCAGGTAGTAAAGGCTGGTATTAATTACCTGATTGAGCTTATTGCTGCAGGTGGAAGCTAGTCAGAAGCTAAAGTGCTTGGGTGGCCAGTCACACTGGTTTCCATAAAGCTAATGGGACACCTTGTCAACCCCAGCCTCCTCCCCGGAGCCCTGTGAGGAGAGGCAGAGCATGTTTCCAGAAGACATTGTGCTAAGAAATCTCCCACAGGAGCCTGGCCTGGCTTTCTGGAGCCACCTGGATCCAAATATGTGCAGACATGTCTGTCTGTCTGTAAACCAAACCTGCTGGAAGAAGAAACACTCGTGTGACACAAACAACCGCCTTTCCGAAGCCGGCACGGTGGGTGCTCCAATTAACAGTGCCATGACGATCGCTGTTGCTCATGAGTTCATTACAAAAGACAGACAGACATCTGCAGGGGTCTTAAAATAATGACTCCTTTTATCTGGTGACTGGCAGAGATGGGGTGACAACGATGTGTGCTGCTTAGCATAAACTGACTTTTTCTTCTCTTTTTTGGATACCAACAGAAAACATAATGCGGGCACTCGAAAACAGCAGCTGGGTGGAGGTTGACAGGGCTGCAGCAATCCTTTACTTCACTCCCTGCGTTAGTGTGGTCTTCTCAAAGTGCTCACCCTGGGGCTTGAGCAGCAAGTAAGCCTTGGTCTCCACCTCTCCAGAAATCTCCCGGTGCTTTCCGAGGACACGTGTTCCCTGCAGCCGCGGTGTGTCCTCGGCTGCAGGGCAGGGATGCTGGGCTTACCTGAGTACAGAGCCAATCTGGGGTCTCTGGTCAGGTCCATCACCATCACTGCAGATGTCTGAAGGCCAAGGCATTGCACAAAATATGAAATAATAGCAGAAGTACCCTTTGAATTTGTCCTCTCTTCCCAGGGCTGTACAGCTCTGCCATCGCTGGCCGCTTTCCTAAAGGCCAAGTGACTTGGCATCACTTTCAGCCTCTTTAGTCTCTCTGACTTGAGAAACAGCCTGAAACTCTCGAAGGGGATGATAATTTCAGGGCTTGTCTTGTCCAAATCAATCTCTGGGACATCCATACAGGAAAGACTTGTGCCTGTTCAGGTTTCTCATGAGTCTTCTGAGATTCCCGAGGTTTTAGTCTAATTTATTTTTCTTAAGCTAGGCCCAGCAATAGAAAATAGGAAGTTATTAGCTATTTTATAATTATACCCTGATCTCTGGCAGTACTTTTCACTTAGGGACTTGAAAGCCATTCGCAAACTTTCATGAACTAAGTCTCAGCGTAAAGAAGTGCTGCCTTATTTTTCAGGTCAGAAAAGTAAAATGTTTTTCCAAAATCTATGAGGAGCTGAGCTGCGTTTAGACTCCAGACCCTCAGCTCACAATCCCTTGATTTAACTGCTAGCTCAGCCTTTGCTCATTCTGGCATGGGAGAAGCAATTGGGAATAAGAAGCTATTACTGGGGCAGGCGGTCTGTGCGGGACAGAGTTACAGATTTTACAATAATGTATTATTTAGGACTGGGTTGTGATTTGAGATGGACTCGAGCTGCAAATTCAGAGGCACTGCTAGGATTGAATACTGAAAACCCCAGAGCGGAGAAGAGTTTGGGGTCTATTACTGTGGATTTCCAGAGATGTCCATTGCAGAGGTCTGCGGCACATCTTCTGCAGCACTTACCTCTTGCTCTCAACACTTCACTTTGCTGTGCAGGAGAAGACAGGAGGATTTTCTGTGCCATTCTTCCCTTCTTATTGACCAACTCAAGCAAAATTATTTATGGAACTAACAGGCCAAAGCTTTCCCATTTAAACGGTTTTCTGCCTCCTATTGCATTGCTGCGTATTTAGAATGTGTGTCAAAATAATAAAAAGGGATGTTGATCTATTTTATTTGGTCTTTCATTTGAGGCTCGCTGGCTATTTTCAAACTGAACTGAAACAGAAGGCCACGGGAGTTTAAACCTGATTAAAAGGATGCAGGAGAACATGAAATGCTGCTCTCCAGAAGCTATCAGACTCCTTGTTAATCTGTGCTGACGCCTTTTGAGCATCAGGGTTAAGACGCAATAAAGAACATGGGGCAAATGGGATCAAGACAAAAAAAGTGAATTAGTGAATTAATGAAGATCTTGAGAAAAATGTCTTTGATACCTAAAAATAACCAATAGTGTGTATAAGTCTAAAAGCATATTTTCAATGCAGGGATAAGTGCACGCAGCAGGGAAGAAAGTACAAGAGAGGCTGTGGTAGAGAGTGTAGAGGGTGAATTTAACTGACAATAGATCACTAGAGCCTGTGGTAGCACGTTTAGAGGGTTAAAAGGCTAAACATCTTTGTATTTAAGGGAAGATGCTCCTAGAATTCTCAAAAGCAAAAGATGGAGAGAAAATCTGCTGCCTGGGAACTTGAAAGAGATGCACTTTTGAGCCCAGAGTCTGGAAAGCTGCAAATCTATTCAATGGGGAGACCCAATAGATCCATTTCTTCAGCACTGCAGGGAACAGCCTCAGTCCCGGGGGATTTGCATCACTGAGACCATTCCCAGGTGTGCTACTTGTCCTGTGCCCAGGCTGGGTGTCCTGCCCCAGGTCTGGGTCACTCCAGGATTAATTCATCTGCAGCTTAGATCAAGAGGGTGAGTTTTCAGGACCTTCCAACCTTTTTCATAGACAAATGCTTTTCTTGACCAGTGAATGAGGAGGAACCTCAATGAAGAAAGGTTTGCTTTGCTTCGCTGACAGCGTGTCAGACGTGACACTGCGGTCTGTCTTTGGCTTCATAGCAAAATACTTTATACCAATTGGCTGAAAATTGCTCTTGGGTATTAATCAGACTGAAGGTTATATGGCCAGGACCAAACTGAATCATAACAACTCAGAAAACTACTTTAATTTCCTAATTGTTGTCTTTGGTAGAATTTTACCACATACTATTTGAATCAAAAAGTCACTCTTTCTTCATAGGGAAGGCATGCTCTGTAGGTAACCTGCCCCTCTAAAAACCAATAAACGCCGTTCTCCGAGAACAAAGATCTAAGGATGCTCTATGGAAAGGAATAACATGAACAAAGCTGTACCATACATTAAAATCAGCAAAACTGCTTAAGGCAATCCAATTGCATTTTTTTATTAGTATTGTGTTGTGATGCTAAACAGAAAATGACAACTGTGAATAAGATAAAGGTCTTCATTGTGCATGAAAAATTTAAATTGTTACTTTAAGGAAAGATTTTTTTTTTTTAAAAAAAACACCATAAAACATTTATGATAACATTTTGCAAAATTAGTAAGAGGAGAATTGGCTTGAAGCCTTCTAAATCCATTAAATTTGCATGCTGTTGTTCAAAGCAATGGTTAAAAAAAAGCAAGAAAAGGAAAAGGTCTAGAAGGCATGAATATATATATTTGAATATCTATTTGACAGCTTTATCTGAGAATCAGAATTCTGTTACTTGAACTAGTTTAGTGCTGAACAAAAGTTTTACCAGTGGGTTAGGCTGAGAATTTCTGAACAATTAATGGCTGAGGTTGAGCATGAACTTCCCCTGCTCCATAGGGGAGAAGAGGTTCATTCCCAGTGGACACTGGATACAGCCCAGACCAGGGACAAGGTGTCTCTCTGGAAGCAGTTGCTGAGAGTTCAGGAAAAAGCTTTGCGTCTCATCAGGAATGGCAAGTTCTGCAGTCTAGGTTTCTGTAGGCAGCTTTGCAGTGTTTTGCCACTCTCTAAAACAGCCAGAGTGGGAATTACCCTGCAGAGGAAGGAGAGGGAGGTGGTGAGGCTGCTGGCTGCAAGGCCAGCAGGACCTGATCACCGTTTTCTGGCAGCTGCTCTTATGGGTTTTTGGGGTGCGTGTTTGTCCCTGGGCAGGATCAGCGCTGTAAACCCAGAGCACAGGCTGGCATGGGGAACACCCCCACCTTGAGCTGTGTGGCATGGTTTTATCAGGAAATTTGGCACTAACTGCCCATGGGAGTGCGGGGAGTGGAGCAAGGAGGAGTTGGGGTGCAGGGAAAACCATATCTCTGCTGACTACACGCTGTGGATATCACACCTCCCACTGTGCCAGGGGAGACAGGTCCCCATCACCACCCCCTGCCCAGGGAACCCAGGTGTGCTGGCCCCATCCTCCTCTGTGGCTGCTGGGAGAAGCCCTCCCTGCCGCTCTGAAGGCAATCAACCCCCGTGCCACCCACCCAACAAGAATAGCAATTTGTTCCTTTTTTAAGAAAAATTAATTGTGGTGCAGTAGTAAATGTGAGGACTTCAAACGAACCAGTGACTCCGACTGGAAAAGTTGGCACTTGGAAAACAAACATGAGCAGCAACAACATCGTTGCGTGTCATGCTGCACTCGGAGAGAGACTTCTGAAATCCCGACTCTCTGCACACTCTGGTTGGCGGAGCGGCGGGAAACCTGCTCGCTGCATTTTGCTGGTTAGTAATTACATTTTTCATATTTTATTTATTTCCTCAAAAGAAACAAGTAATTATTACACAATCTTTTTCCCCATACCACTTTGGAAGATTTATCAATTATAATCTAGGAGAACGGCCCCGTGTTAGACTTCAAATGCGTCTCATTAAAGATATTTTTTAGGTAGAGTGGTGGAAAAACAAAGAACTGCTGTGCTGTTGTCTTTTACTTCACTTTAATGTCGGGTTCAGAAGTAATGATGTTGGGAACAATCATTCTTCAAGCCTCTGTTTCCTTGTGTTTACTCATTAAACACGAGAACCAGGTGCTCTCACGGGGAAATGCACATTCTAACATTTGGCTGTAGAAATCAAAAGTCTCTTCACTTTCGCTAACAAGCACAGCTTTGCAGGGAAGGGACCAGTGAAAAAGCAAGCAGGACCTGCTTTAAAAATGAAATATTAGTACCCAGCCCTGCAATATTGGCTCATAGAAGTAGTCCTGATTTTAAAGAGAGGGTGGTGTATAATTACAGGGTATTCATGCTGTTTGGTCTTGGTGTTCAGAGCTCCCCACACTGCTCCTGGTGAGAGAGGGGCTCCGAGGTGCCTGTACGTCTCCACCAATAAGTAGGGGTAGCCAGCTCCTTTGCTTATGCAGTTCATGTCACCATGGAAGATAATTCAAGCTCTGTGATATCTTGGGCGATCAGTGACCTAAATGTAGTCACCTCGTGCCACTTTGGACTCCTCAGGCATGCAGGAGATCTACACAGTCTGGTGGGTAGGGCACTAGCTGGTGGGAGACTCGTGCCTGCTGGTGGGACGTGCAGAGGTTGGGGAGGCGTCCCAGAGCACCTAAAACCTCCATCTGCTCACCCATGTTTAAGCACAGCTCCACCTCAGATGTGATGTGTTACCTGGATGCGACGGGGTCTCATCAGAATCTCAGACTGGTTTGGGTTGGAAGGGACCTTAAAGCCCAGCCAGTGCCACCCCCTGCCATGGGCAGGGACACCTTCCACTAGACCAGGTTGCTCCAAGCCCCATCCAGCCTGGCCTTGGACACACCCAGGGATGGGGCATCCACAGCTTCTCTGGGCAGCCTGTCCCAGTGCTCCCCACCCTCTCTGTGAAGAATTTGAAGTTTTCTTGAAGTTTCTGTAGACAGAAATTAGAAGCCCAGAGTACAGGTCAAATCTGTGAAGCTGCCTTGACTCTGAAAGTTTCTCTGTCATCTGTGCTCAGAATATTCACAACCTGGTACCAGTATTTGCTACGAATCACCTTTGACTCCCATGGCAATGAGGGAACAGGAAAACTCAGGGTTAAGACCTCAGGCTTATTTTCTTGCCCTAGTTTTTCATGTGGGGTATACCTGATTTTGATAACCATAGGGAAACAGGGCTTATCTGTTGTACAGATGTCACTATCAAGCCTGGGAGGAAGGAAAAATCTCTCCCTTGGATGGATGTGCAGAAGGAGGAATGAACACATGCACAGGAGGCAGAGAGGGGTGCCACATAATGACCTTTCTGTGTAGAAAAGCGATCAGGTATTTTGGTAGAATTCTGAAAACTTTCATATTCCCACAAACTGATTGAAATTTTCAACAAAAAATGTAAACTCTTCCTTTGTTGTAGAGTAGGAAACTTCCATATCTGCAGGAAATGCTTTGTGGGAACATTTCAACCAATCCTAATTTTATCACTACTTTGGTGAAGCTCAGGGCTGGACCTTTATTTGCGCTGATTTATACCAGTGCCTCCCCCCAGCTTCCAGGGACGGGAGTGGCAAAGGCAGCGTGTGCTCCGGGCACCAGCCCGTCCATTCAGGTGCCGACCTACATTAATAAGTATTCAGATCGTGAAACGGGCCTAAATGGGGTTTGCCGCGGTGCCTTGCTGGAGGGCTGCTCCCGCTTCCGGCTGCTGCACGGCTCCGCTCGCCAAGCCCCCGCGCCTTTGAGCATCCCATTGATGCAGAACCTGAAGATCTGTGTTAAAAGCTGTGAATGCTGCTCTCCCGCTTCTAGCCCACCTTCCCAGAGCCAGTCGCTTAAACTTTTTACTTGTCCTGCAGGAAAGCCTGTTAGTGGGAAGATATCAAGGGGAATCTGTATAGATGTGATTGGCAAGCTGTGTTCTTAGTTCTTGGTGCTTTTTTGAGTCGTCGTCTTTTCCCCAGCAGTGCCTTTTAATTCTGGTTCTATAGCTGACCTTGTTACTGTTGTTAGTACAGTTTTTTCCTTTCCCTTTTTTTCGGCGTAGCACTTCTGTAAATGTTTTTGTTCTTTGTTCTAGTTCACTGTCCCTTTGAGGTTCCCTCTGATGTCTAGTCAGTGGCGTGTTTTTGATAAATTCTTCCCTAGCTGGTGCATCTTCTCTCCAGGTATCAAAAATCAGGGCAATGGTTATTGAAGGGACGCTCATTAGAGTGATATATGATTTCACTGCTGCTACCGCCACTGAGGAGTGGGTGCCTCCAAGTCAACAAATGGGCCAGCATTTAAACAAAGAAGCAAGAGACCTGCCCTTTCAGACCCGCCGGGTAGAACCTCAGCCGAACGCTGGGCCTTTGTGAGCAGGGCTTTCATGGCCACACGTGTGATGGGGAAAGCAGTGCGCTCTGCCAGCCGCATCCCACCGGCAGCCCGGTCCCATCCTACTGTCAAGGGGTAAGGGTAGTCTGCACGGTCTCATGCAGCAGAACTGTGCTTGGAGGTCCAAGGTGAATAACTGAAAAATGGGAAGCAGGGCAAAATGAGCTCTGTTTTTTACCTCTTCACTGCTTACAACATCCTTTTGCAGTGTGCATGAAGGGTGCTGTGAGATGGACACGGGACACCCAACAGGGCTAGAAAGTTCCTAAGGTCCTGCTGGTACAAGAGGATGTTCTGGCATTGGCCTCTGAGCTGCTCCAGGGGAAGCTGAGTGGCTCTTGCCCCCTCAGTGGTTATGCTCACCTGAGCCATGTCCTTGACTTCAAGCTCAGCCCAACCAAAAAAATCTGTTCAGCAGCAGAACACAAGTCACACGCAGTTCAAAGTAGTTTCCATATGTGTTGAGGGTTCAGTCTAAAGCTCTGCTTCCCTGGGAACTTCCTTCTCTTATCCACCTGTCCCCAGGCACTAAGAGGTGACCCACTGCACAAGGTATTTTTCAACCTGACCTAAAATTTGTTGCATCTTCTTGAAGTCCTCTATGGACAGAGAGCAGAGCAGGGAAGACCAGCAGCTCCAGGTTCTTTGTACCAGCCAAAGGGAGTACTGGGGAATCTGGGGATTCTCATAAAAGGGAAACCAGCAGTCCCACCTCTGTACTTTCCCAGGATAGACCTTTTGTCTTGGATTATTCAGGAACCTTTCTTGTGTTGTGTATGGTAAATAGGCTTTCCTTGAGTCTCTCTTATGTTAGAGGTTGAACAAGGCAAAGGGCTTTGTTCTGGTTACAAGCATTGCAAAGAACATCTCTAAGGATTGTTTACACCAAAGGGCAATGGCATAATAATCATGGGTGCATCATGCAAGGGCTTGCAACAGGAAAGGTAATGTCTAATGACCTTCATTTCTTAAATGCTTTCCAAACTCCTTCTCAGACACTAGAGGGTGAAGCTCTGCAGTTCCACTGAAAAGTAACAGAGGGAAAACAAGGCACTGAAAGGTCAAAGACACTGTCTGAGCTAGGACACTTGGCTGCTTTGATCATGTCAGCACTGCCCTATATTCTAAGAACCTTTAGGAAATTAAAGATTAACTCTGAGTTGGACAAAGCTGAAGTTAAAATCAAGATTGAGTGGCCTTTGGCGATGCCTTTTTGTACCTCTGAAATATTGCAAGGTGCTGCTCCCTGGCCAGGCCCCGTTGTCTGTGCCTAGGATCCAGCAGAAATTCTGCTGGAGTCCAACATGACACAGTTTCTCAGGGCTATCAGCAAAGCAACTCAAACAAGGTAGCCTTAAAATAAATTCAACCTTAAATTCTCTTCATGGTTTCACATTAAGAATCAAATCAGCTGCCAAGTGCAAACGCTGGAAGTAGATCCCTTAATTTAGCATTAACTTTTGCTTGTTGCAGCTTGATAGGCATGCTCCAAATGCACCACTACTTTGTTCTAACTCTAATTCGCTCATCCACACCTGCCTAAACTGCTGGTGACTTTCCCAGTTGGACGCACATGTACGTGTCCCGGTGTTGAGCTGTGTCAGCAAACACTGCACCTCGTTGCTTTAAAACGATTGCAAAATGTTTGGTTGGTGCCAACGAGCAAGCTTCATGCAGCCAAAAATGAAATGCAAATAGGAGGTTTGGCCCATTGCTGGTGAGTCTCTTCAAAGCAGGACTCCCCTTCCTGTGATGTGAAGGCTTTGAGATGGAATCCCCCCAAGCAAGAACAGCTCTCAGAAGGGATGCCAGCACCTGGTAAAATCAAAGCTTTGAAAATGGGCCTCCCCATTGATAGAAGTCTTTGCATAAGTATCCTCCTATCTTCTCTGATGCCTTTCCAGTGTCAGCAAACTGGAAGCTACAGAATCAGGAGTGGGATGGGATCGCTCTGATGCACCCTTACTGGAACAGCAGGTCTTGGGTTTGCTGGAGGCTACCACCCAGCCGTGCATGGATCGAACTGACCTTTGTCTGATGAAGGGGTCTGGCAGGTGAATTCTAGCAGATCTTGCCGGGGTGGTTGGAGATGTTATCACACCTCCACTTCCCCTCCAGTCTCTCCTACCCCCTGCCCTCCACGCCCTTGCAGAGCTGGCAGAGCAGAGCTGTGCCGGCACCATAAGCACTTGAGGGGAAACCCAGCGGCTTTGCAGAGGCAGGCGAGGAAGGAGGTTTTCCTACCAGGCTCTGCAGGGCTGAGTCTTTGATTCCCAGTGCCGTAGGAGCAGAAATCTCCCGCAGGGGCAGGGCAGGGAGATAATGAGGCAGTAACAGCCCTGAAAGCTTCTGCAGATCTCACCTGCTGGAGCCCTAATGTGCAATATTCTCCTTTTTGGATCTCCTCGAGGGAGATGATGGGGTGGCAAACAAGGTAAATACTATGACTCCTCTTCGCTGTATCAGTAGAAGCACGATGCTTTCAACCACCTCCTCCCCTGACTTTCTCACCAAGATAATCAGTCACTTCCTCCTCTTCCTCAGGCTGTTCTTCACCAAAGTAAAGCTTTCCCTGTGCCAGGCAGGGTATTAGATGGCTCACAAATTATTTTATTATTATTTGATTTGGCACCCTTTTATTTTAATGTGTGACCTGCTGAATTACAAGGAAAAAAATATTTTCTAAATTCTCTTTTTCTTATGGACAAGCCCCAAAGCTCTCATTTTGTCTCATCCCTGAAAGATTCCCACTAACAGGGCATATGAAAGAGGAAGGAGTGAGGCTTCATCTCACTTTTCATCCTTTCCTCTAATCAAATGATGCTCCTCGGCACCCTGCAATACCTGTCTCAGAGCCTGTTTTGGGGTGTGGAGTGTCCCCTGGCCAGGAAGAAAGGTGGTAGAAATAAAAAGAACCCCCTCAGGCTCTCCCTGGGAAGAGGAACCGGGAGTGCGGTGGCCTGGGCACACGGGCCAGGAGAAAGGCGTTGGCTAATGAAATATCCATGGAGGTAATCTGGTACTAGGATAAAGGACAGAAGGAGTCCGTGCATCACTGGTTGCGTTCCTTAGGAGACCAACCTGGTCTGTGTTCCTGAAAGCATAGCTGATACCAGGGATGTTTCTCCTCTTAGTCCTTGAAGATCTAATCTTCTTAGCTCTGGGGTTCTTTGTGAGGGAAATGGATGCTTGCATTGAAATGCCCAGGACAGAGCTCCTGTGGAGAAGGGGGTCCCTCTCTCGGGGTCTCTCATGTGGAGCTTGAGAGACAGAGGGAAACTCAGCCCTGTGCTTGCTCAGCTGGATTATTTTGACCATTTCAAAATGTTTCACTTCTGAACGAGAAATTTGCTGCTTATGTCCACCAGACCCAAAACTGGAACTCACTGTTCAACATGAAACAGGAAGTATGTTAAAAGTGCATATTACGGTCTTAATGCATTATCTGTTTTAAAAGGGGAAAACAGGGAAGAATTGCTGGCCTACGTGTGGAATAAGATTTTTTCAAAGGAATTACCCCAGCCAATGCCCGGGATAAGAGCATTTTCAATAATAGCATTAGACCAAGAAGCAGCACAGCAAGAAATGCCAAATGTAGTCTCTAAATGCTTAAGCAACTTGAAATCTAAAGATGAAAAGGCACTGTACACTAACTATTTACTCTTATTAATGCTGAATTGTACAGAAGTACATCTATATTTTATACCTCTTTGAACTGGGAAATATGTATAATTCCCACAAGAGGATAAAGTATTTTTGCACTGAAGGATTAGAGAGGTGCTGTGTAAAAGACAATTTAAGGTACTTCTCTAAAAGGGACTTTGACAGTGACTCTGGCCGCTGCTCTTGTACTTGCATTAGTGCCCAGAATTGGTGGATCAGGTCTGCATCTTGCAAGCAAAGGCGGTGAAGGTGAACGTAAGCAGTCCTACTAGGTCTTAAATTGCTGGGTTATTTGAAGGTGGAGTTCTGCTTAAAAATCAAGGGGCTGATAAATGTCTTTGACCATTTTCCAGCCTTTGTGACAGTCGCCACCGCTGTGACTCACTGGACCTCGTCCACCTGCAGCCACAGCCTTTGTAAGGTGCTTCCACTGCAGCTCATCTCCTCAAAACCAGGGAGTGGAAAGGGCTTGCTCTTGCTGAATGTTCCCATTTGAACCCAGGCCATCATCTCCTTAGATGCATTTCTCTGTTGGAAGGTTATTAAGAGTGACAAGCCTCTAGTAATGTAATCTATCATTTGAATAAAGGAGCTGCTGTGTTCTGCAGGTGACTCCTTTGTGGTCACCCTCGGAGGAATAGCGTGAGGAGTGATTGCGCATGCCTTTAAACTTCGTCGCGGTACACAAAGGGTAGCAAAGATAAATAAAAGTCAAGCAGCATTAGCTCGCGCCATCAAGATAACAAGCTCTATCGTATCAGCTGGAGTGGCTGGAAAGGATGCTGCCCTTTCTAAAATCAGGCAGGGCTTGCGTCATTTTTACTTGCCCGAATATATCATCAGATCCAACCACTAGCCTAATGAGGCCAGAAATATTTTTTTGTGCTGATACTACCCCGCTTATCTGAAGACCTTCTGTCCCGTGACTTTGCTTGTTCTCTGGCACGGCAGCCAAAGGGCTGCCAGGCGGGCTCAGCCCCTGTCCACTCCTGCGGGCTCGTGTTTGGCTAGCCGTATGTTTATTTACCACAGACACACCACTTCAAACGTGATCCAGCCAGGGGCTTAGTGCTGGTGTGAGGGAACGCGGCTTCACCTCCCTCAGCCCGGGGTTCTGCCGCTGACAGGGATGGGGGGCAGCAACTTCTACCCAGCAAATATTGGCTTGAAGAGTCCATTGTACCAACCCACCGTGGGGAGGGGAAGAGGAGCAGATAATGAGCTACTGCATGATCAACCGCGAGAAGAAGGTATAAAAGATATAGACCATTAGAAAAGAACAAGGCTTTAAATGCCATCTGAGATTTTAGCTGAAAAGGCCTTTATTAGGTTAAAAAAAAAAAAATCTACATTTAACAATATAGAGTACCCAGTCCTGTAGATTTCTCCCGCAAACTCCTCTGAAGTAAACTACAAAGGATTGTGATGTTTCTTCTTTCAGACTTTTTTTTTATATGAACTTTTTTTTTTTTAAGGCACTATATCCCAGTGAACTATCCTCCATTTCTTTTTCTTGCTGAAGCTGCAGATGTACATTATGCTAGTGTGAAAAAAAGCTAATTAAACTGCATAGACTCTGCAGGAGGCAGCGAAGGCCTGCAGTGCACGGGGGATGATTGATTTGGACTGTCACACAGCTCTGCTGGGTGTCATAACTTAGTGACAAATAAAGGATTACAGTGTCCCAGAGTAACTCTCTCCCTTTTATTGTTCACCAGACATCAAAGCACAAAAGCATATTAGCATTTTTAATAAGTAGTTAGGTCAGTTGTGGCTTTACAGTTTGGAATTACTTTATGTAAAACTCAAAAATGAAAGAAAACCCAAACTTATGGGTAGATTAAAAAATATAATACCCGCAAGGCAGGAACGATTCTTCCATTGCTTTCGTGCGTTATTTGTCTAAAACACGCGGGGAATGAGGGTTCCCAGCCCATTGTCTGAAAGCTAGATTTCTAGCTATAAAAATAATACTAACAAGTTGAAAACGTTTTATCAAAAAAGCAATTATTGAACTTCCAGCGTTAGAGGCCTGCGTGGAGCGTTGTGTATTTTTCATGGGGAGCTTATTGTTTTCTGCTTACAATTAGCAGTATAAAATGTTGGGGTTTTTTTTAATCACCTTATCTCTAATGAACATGTATCCCTGGAAATGAAATCGTGAGTATCTTGTGTTTTTAAGAAAGCATAATTTGAGGGTGTTTACTTTAAATAAACAGAACTTAGATATGAAAATGTGAACCAGGATGGAATAATGAAGCTGGTGTTCTTATCGGGATACAATTAGCTCGGCATAATTGCTAACATTCCCCTTTGAAGTGGGCAGACTCCTTTTTGATGGCGCTGGTCTGCTCTGCAGAAGCAGATGAAATGGCACAGCCGGGATAACGTCTTCGTGCAGGACGCCGGTCCAGTCCTTGGGCATTCGGTTGTGTCTGTGCATTCACACTTGCAGCCAGCGCTTGTGCAAACCCCCAGTGGCAGCTAGAAACATCCCCTCCTCCACGGAGGGGACCCAAGTGCCGGCAGCGCCGTGGCTGCCAGCCATCGGAGGTCTGTCACCATATTGCTTCCAGGGTTGCCTACCTTAAGATGTTTATAAATACACTACGGGGCTTGAGCTAAACCTTTATGCATGAGGATCTTGGCTGGAAACACCGCTCTTTATGGTAGAGTTGGTCAAAACCAGACACCGAGGGAGAGGTGAGGTTGGATGGCCCCAGAGCTGCTGCTCCATCACCACCCAATCCTGTGCCTGAAGGCCCCGGCACTGGTATCAGTGAGCTCTGGATCCGGCCACAGCCAGGATCCCCGTCTTCCCTGCAAAAAGGGCTGCAATAAAGATGCAAACTCCGCTTTTCTCAGCTCCCCTCTTGGTGGCATAAAAGTCACCGAAATAATATCAACATGTGAGATGCAGCCGCTAGAATCAGTTTATACACCCCAAAGCACCGGCATATCTTCTTGATCGCTGGTGTCACTCTTATCAGTTGCTATCGTAGCACTGTCATTAGCACGATGCTATTATCTTTTATGCTGGGGTTTGGGAAATTAATCCTTGACTAACTACCCTTTTTTATCTTGATGTGTACTTGCGTCCCTTGCTGCCGCTGTGGATTTCAAGTGCAATCCAGCACTGAGAGCATCAAGGATGTTTTTTGGTGGCTGGAGCCATGTTTTCTGAACCTGCCCTGCCAGATGGACACTGAACTCAAAAGTTTCTTCTGCAGTTTGTGTGAAAATGACATATTTCAGTGGGACACCAAACTGAGCTCATCTCGGATGTGCTTGTTTTGTTCCCTTCACCAGGCTGGCATGGCCACTGGTGAGACCTGACTACCACTAGACTCCAACGATGTGTGGACAGAAGCCTGTCTGGTGGGTGGATCTTCCATTATTCCCAGTTATCTCCTTAGATATATATTTATAATTCTCTTGCCCCTTCCTCACATTTTTCAGCTGTACAGACTGCTTCCTGCCCCACCAGCACTGACAGACTTCCCTCTGTCAAGGACAGCAGCTGCTGGAGTAGAAAAGCTGCATTAGCAAAGAATAATGTGTATTTTTAAGCTGTTCCTTTATATAGTTTAGGAGCCAAAAGCGAGGAAGAGACCCAAGGTCTCTGTGGAGCTCCAGCAAGGATGCCACGGACCATGAATGGTGCAAGACCGCGTTTAGGGAACTGCTTGAGTGGGCCATAACGGCTGTAAAGCAGAAACAGTTTTCATATTATCCTGAGAGATGTTTCCTCCTTTCTTATAACAACTCTTTTAATACTTTTTAAAATGAAACCTTCATTTTCTTGGTAGAAATTAGCTTTAAAAAAAAAAATAATCAAAGAACCATGAGAAAAAACCCTGCCACTTGGATGCCCGTGTGATAGGTACCTTATAAATACCTGTGATAAATAAGTGAAATTGAGATGAAAGTCATCTTAAGAGTCTGTATTTCATTTTCAAAGACAAGAAAATGTTTCTCAGTTAAAGATGAAATAATATTATTAACCCATCTTCTTGTGCCTACACAAAAGGCACTGAAGATACAGTGGAGACGTCCAGGGAGTACAGAGCTGTATTTACCATCCTGCAGGTGCCAAAACACTGAGACACGGTGCAGGGATTTTTGTTGATGCAATTTCCACCTAAATTTAATTTCCTTTCTTTGGTTCAAATAAAACCTTCCATTTAATTTTAATGTAGCGCTTTTTAGTAAATCCAAACTTACCAGACTTTTGGCCTCTTAAACCTGCACCCAGAATGGAATTTTGCAGTGTGGATCCACCGCTAATGTTTGTGTGGGTCTGTCACAATGCGTTTTGATTATTGCACGCCCTCGGGGCTGCAAGGACACGATAGAGGAGTCCGTCTTCATATTGCAGAAGAGCTGGAAGTCTCAACAGGACACGGGATCTGAGTGTGGGAGACTCTTAATCTTGGCAGGAGTCAGCAAGTCCCTTCTGTACTCACACTACAAAAGACGATTTGCATGAGGATTGTCGCAAACTCCAATCCTCAGGATCTTACTTTTTTTTCAGAACTGCAGTGATTTCCTCCTTCCTCCAAAAAAGAGCCAACAGCGTGAACTGGTTTTACTTTCTCTGTTGGACGCATCAGCATAATTTATGCATACCTGCTCTGCATTTTCCAGCTATTTCCCTAGACCTTTCTGGGATCTGGGAGTCTCTTTCTGTTTGTGAATCCTGTACGCTCGCTTGCTTTTGTAATTTGGGAGGCTCCTGCATATTTGAAAATGATGGCTTCATTTGTTTTTCCAAGTTCTTACTGAATCACTTGTTGGTGTACAAGTGACATTCCAAGCACCGGATTAATGAAAGCGCCTTTCTTCTTTGTACAAGTTATATTACGTCAGAAATTTCTCCACACGCACACCAGTTCCAGTTATCTGATTGATATACTTAGACATCACGCATGAAATATGCCTTTATTCATGTATTTGTGTCTATAAACTGAAAAGGACCCTTTATTCTAGAGGAAGAGTCCTGCAGCTCTGAGCTGAACTGTACGGCTCCGTCAACAGCCGAGCTGGCCGCTCGCCAATAACCAGTCTTATCTCTCCAAGCAAAATCAGTGGAAGGAACCACAAGAGTGAAGTTTGAAAGACCCATTTGGAGAAAACCCACAAACTCGTGACATCACTTCAGATCCACGGCCGGCGGATGCTGGCTGGCACGCGCTGCCCGTTGCTTCCGCTCTCGGCTGTGGGGCTCCTCTTGGTGCCTGCTGGGGAAGCAAAGGGCAGAATTTATCTGACCCTAAAAATCATTACCTGAGGACTTTGCTCCTAGGGCTACATGCTCCATGTGCTGCACAGCGTGGAGCGGAGAGGATGCAGGGAGAGCCGGGAAAGCAACCAGCGGCACGCGTGTGGAAAAAGGCTCCTGTGGGACTAACCCATCTCTGACATGATGCATAACCATATCCCTGACCAGCTGCGTTTTGTGTCCGTTGTTTCTGGTGTTGCTGGGTGTGGAGATGAAGCTGAGGCTGAACGGTCATTTATCCACTGGGTAATTATCACATGGGAGCCTCAGCCAGATGAGGACACCATTGGGCTTGGGCGCTTTGCTCTCCTCAAGCCCTCATGGCCCCCAAGACAAGACCTAACAGGCAGAGGAGAAAGTAGGGGAGGACAGGTAGAGTCCAAATACCAGGGTTCTGGTTATATATGTGAGCCTGAGTGGAAAATGACGGCCATCACCTGCAGATAGCCCATGTGAGGTTATGTGAGTTGGACTGTGGGAAGAGTCGACAGCTCATTAACATCTCAGGCTGCCTGCAAATGAGTCGTCTAACAGCAGCTTGGAGAAGGCTCACAAGTTACTGAGACAGGCAGAGAGGACAGCACAGGGCTCAGGATGCATCTTTGTGGTCAGGTTTATGGCCTGGTGTCCTCCCTGCTGAGACCAGCCGGGGTTGGGAGCACCGAGCCTTCGTCCTGGACAATACTGGTCTGAGGGCAAACTGTGACTCTGGGAGCAGTTTCCTTCACTCTTTTTGTCTCAAGCATGGACATCTGGGGCAGTTTGAATAAGAAGTTGAGGTGGGCTTTCTTTCCATGAGCTAGATGAAGCTGACTGTAGTTTTGACCAGATAAAACACTGAGAAACAAGTTTTAGTTCTGCAAGAGCCAGCGATGTTCAAATCATGACACGTCCCACCGAAGTCTGGAGGAGTTTGTGTTTGGCTGGCCCTGACATCCGTCATCTCAAACCCCATCCTAGGACTTTGGCTTCATCTTTGAAAACTGCCCCAGACATGGGGCTGCTCAGGGAGGATTTCCATAATCCATGGGCCATTAACAACCTCATGCAAAGTGGCACCTTAGCAGACGGACCCAGCAGAGAAGCCAAAGCTCATAGGGGCTTAATTTCTCTCCTGCCCTCCCCAAACTGGGCCACAGCTAATGCCAAAAGGAGTTTATGCTGTTACAGCGGGTGTTGTAGGATAGAATATTTCTGTCACGAGCTTCTTATGTGCTTCGTTGCTTTTAACACTCTGCTGATTTAAGCACATGCTGCTCTGGAAGGAGGCGGCAGCATTTGCCAAAAAAGCTTTCTGAGAAATATTTGTGCATCCTATGCAAAAGCAAAGCCTATCAATGGCCAAGTGGAGAAGCAAAACCCCAAAGTAATTTTTAACTAGACACTAGACTAATTCCCCAAAATATAGGGGAAAAGAGCAAATTGATAGCAGGTCTGTGCAAATGCCTAGGTATGGTCACATAATACACGTTCATGGTGTGCAGAGGATACACAGAGTTACAGGTATTGTGGGGAGCACAAAACAGTTTTCATGCTTGTGCAACAGCAGAGGACATTGTTTTTTTCCCCTTCATTTTTCAGCTGAGAGGCAAACAAGCTAAAATGACACAGAATGGAAAAAATAAGCAGACATGGATCTGGACTAAATATACTAGCAGGATAGAATGTTAATTTTACCCAGATTTGGTTTAGCTTGCAAAAAAAAGGACACTGTCTCTCAGAGCTGTCTGCATAATGGATAAATGTGCTGCTTCCCGATGTCACTGCAGAACTGACAACCATGGCCAGGTCGACTTGGTCTGCTCTAATTACCCCTCCATCGGCGGTATTTCCTATCAGCACGTGGCCCCTCTAAACAAATACGCTGCGAGAGAGTGAGGGGTGAAGCTGGGAATCTGAGCTCCAAGCCTCATTGCTCTGGTTGGCTTGCATCAGACCTTAATTAAAATGGGAGTACTTGGGAATTTAATTAAGAATATTGAATCAATTAATAAGGCACTTAAATGATTACACAAAGTTATCTGTGAACAGTTTGATACTTCAACTCCTGCTTTGGCTGATTCCTGATTTGATGAAGATTTCCAGCCATCAAGAAGGCTCAGGTAATTAGAGTCCCTCTGTGGCATGAACTATTTTTAACCACCCACCCCTCACTGAGGGCATTCCCTCCTCCTTTAGAAATGAAACTTTTCAGATATAATTTAGAAAAAACCAAGGAAATAAAAAAAAAAAAAAGCCAAAACACTGAACCCCAACATTAAAGAGAATCACAGACGGGTCTGGGTGGGAAGGGACTTTAAGACCATCCAGTGCCACCCCCTGCCATGGGCAGGGACACCTTCCATAGCCCAGGGTGCTCCAAGCCTCATCCAGCCTGGCCTTGGACACTCCCAGGGATGGGGCACCCACAGCTTCTCTGGGCAACCTGTCCCAGTGCTCCCCACCCTCTCTGGGAAGGATTTCTCCTGTATATCTGATTAAATCTACCTGCTTTTATTTATGATAGGACTACAAATTGCAATAGGACATTGTTGTCATTGTTATTGATTTTATTTCATAAAAATGAGAATATGCTTGTGCCAGTGCTGTGGTGAGTGCCCAGAAAGCCCTGTCTCTGGTGCAGGTTGCAGGTGCATCGTGGACAGGGATGAGGGAACATCCCTCATCCACACATGATGTACACGAGGAGGTGTTTGGCTGTGGAAGAAGCGACTGTGAACAGTGGTGGTGGCCAGCTGGTGGGACTGCTGTTGCACTCTTGGGGCATGGTCTGATACAGCTTCTGGTTGTGGTGACCTGTTGGCTGCTGGGCACCGTGCAGACGTCCGGGGACATGCAGGGGCAGCACATAAGGCTTTCTGCGCCTCCTCTGAGAGGTGAGCCTGAGGGTAAGCACCAGGGACTGAAATCAAAGGGCTTGGAGGCTGCCTGGGAGTCTGGCAGGGAAGATTGTATCTGACATTATAGAGCATCTCTGGTTCACAGCAGCGAGAGGATAGAGAGGTGAAAATAACCTTGTTTGTAAAATCCTGCTGTGCTTTCCCTCTGTGGTATCTGCTGGTCTGGTTGGGCAAGGAGCATTTGCAGCGAAGGAAGGGCAATTTCTGCTTTGCCCTGCACGCAGAAAGACCTCGTTGACGTGGGATGTAAAGGGAGTGTCCAAAGGGGGCCTGACCTCCCCTAGTAGCAGTAACATTAAAATATTCTGCTGCAGGATAACAGCGACATCTGAAACTTTCTTTCAGTTGTTCTCTTCCCCCTTCTTTCTTCTCATCTCTTTGGGTCCTTTGGCCCATATGTTGCTAATTTTCTGTCTTTTCAAAGCACTCTGTTTCATTTAAAGTCAGAATACATTCTATTCATCACCACGAATACTAGAGGAAAAAAAGAGATCTCAAAGGTCAGTGTTCCCCTTAATATATAAAATAAATGAGCTAAGCACAGTGGTTTTTTCCTTTAGCTTATTACTTTTCTTAATCTACTTTTTAGGTCTACTATGTGAGATCACAAGAGGGACTTAAGCAATCTCTCCTAGAAAGGCTTCTTATATATTCTTGCAAGAAAGTAGTCCCTCAAAAATGCATGCCTTTGTAGTTTGATCTGCTGAGCCAGACTTCAACCAAGCTAATTACTGGTCAGCAAGCTGGCATGCCACTACAGTGACATGCACAAGTACCCGAAGGACTTCCCTCGCCAGGGGCTCACTTTAGCTTGCTCTCCATCACGTTTACTCAGGAAAAAAAATTCCTTCTTCTTTGCTAAGATACTGCACCTACACCCTGAAATCTGTGCAAGGGAATATAACCAGAGAAAACGGTGGCATTTGGATTTTTGCAGTAATAATTCAGTAGATCATACCCCTACCAAGATGTGAGCTAAACTGTTAAAATCACTTGAAACCGAGAAAATTATACAAGATGATGGGCTTGTTTGAATTCTACAGTTGCCGGGGCGTGGTTTGTTTGTAGAAGGCCATCACAGGATTAAATTGCGGAAGGATTTGTAGTAGGTTGCCGTGCAGCCGGCAAAGAGTTAATCACATCAGTAGCCCACTATTTTCTTGCTTCTCTACAATTTGCAGTGACAAAAGCTGATCGTCCCCCAGCTGCGACAGCGACGGCAGGGCTTGGGCTCGCAGGCTGGAGTGACCCAGGAGGCACAGCCAAACCCAAAGCCAACTGGAGAGCCAAATGAACCTTTCTTTACAAAACCTCAGACCACATCAAAGTGCCTGGGTTTCTGTTCTGTTATGAACTTAGAATTTGGGCCAGGTTAGTTAAAATGTTCATCAAGACTCATCACGACTCTGATCTTTGTAGTGAATCTGGGCCTGAGAACTGAACTAACCCGACTTTGGACTTACATCAGCCGGGAGGCAAGGGTTTTCTGGAGCGGGACAAAATGCTGAGCAGATGGTGGCCGGGTTTCCCCCCTTCCCAGGCTGCGTTGCTCCTTCCCTCAGTGGACGGACTTGCTTGAGAACCCCAATCACCCCAGGTGTAAGCTATGGGGACTGAAATGGTTCAGTTCCCCTGAAATTTTGCACAGCTCCTTGGCCACAGCAGGTCCAGCTGAGGTTTTAAAGGATGCCAGCATCAGACCTTCTGGCATCTTCCCACCGTAAGCTCGTTCGGGCAGAGACCTGCTGTCTGTTCTGAACACTTGCACGGTGACCCGGCTAATAAATAATCACGGGAAAGTTCCCTTCAGTGCTGTAAGATGCCTACTTTCATCTGGCAGTACTGCAGGGCTGGCACTTCATCAGTAGATGAACAAAGCCAAGTAATACAGTACAACTAAAACTATTACAATCTGGGGTATTTCCAAAACAAGATCCTGACCACAAAAAAAAAAAAAAAAAAAAAAGGGAAAAAAGAGAAGAAAATAAAAAGATGGAGGGAGCAGGCAGCGAGGGGCTTTAACAGCTGTCAGCTTTGAGCTGTAAATTTGGTATAAATAACATTTCTGGCTGTTTTGCACAAGTATAGCAGTTGCATATCTGTCAGTGAAAGTTTCTTGCCTTGCAGAATGGCTCCATCAATCTAAATTAAGAGAGTTCGGTGGCAACCAGGAATGATGCTACTGGAGAAATCGCAGCCTAAAAACCAGTTAGTGAGCGAGCAGGCAGCTGTTCTCGGATGCCTTTTCACCACGGGGCTATTTGATCTCTCTTGAGGTTGATACAAGTCCTGCAGACGGGTAATGGGTTCTTTTTGAACAACAGGCCTGCAACACTTCTGCATCTGCAATTGAAAACGCTGTGGCAATGAAAGGAATCGGGGTCTTTTAGGTCTTGTTTCTGGCTCTACCACTAATTTGTGCATGACCTTGGGCAAGTCAAAAAAGCATCTCTGACCTCAGTTTACCTAGCGAGAAAATGGGAGTGGTAACACTTATCAGCCTCTGCGGTATCCAAGATTTCACTAATACTGGTTTCCTCAGTCTGCTGAGACAAGTGAATCATTGCTCTGCCCATCTGTAGGCAGCCTCCTTCCCGCCCCAAAAAGCAGCCTCTCCTTACAGACCGATGGTAACACATGCTCATAACTCAGTGTTGGAGAGAGTTATAACCTGCTCCTGACCTCTGAGCATTTCCAGGCAAGTATGCGCTGGGCTAATCCATCATGATATCATTCTGCTGATCACCTGATGCTTTCCATGAGATACACTCCTTGCTTTCAACCAAGAAATGGAATGGCTCTTAGAAAAGCACACACACTTTAAAGCCTGACTTTTCCATCTCGTGCCACATTCGGCTTGCACACAATTAATTTAACACCCAGCTGGTAGTAAAATTAGGTGCTTCCTGAGCATTATGGTTTTTAAATTGCTTTCTTAATGCCTTCTGCTCTGTCAGGGCTGTCCTGCTGAGGAAAGGGCTAATATCTTCTCCCATATTCAACTTTTCTCTCAGCACTGCAGTACAACCAAGTACAATATCCCTGTTGTAAGTGTGACTTTTTATCAAAGGTGCCCAACAGGCTCTCCAGAATCCCTGCAAATCTTCCACGTCTGGAGGTGGTTTCAGACCCCCAGCTTCTGGCTTCGCTAGACCTTGCATGCTCCTTGCTTAATGGGGACCCTATGCACTGCACATCCCGGGGGGGGGGGGGCGAGGGTGACCCCTCAGCCCCTTTGGCAGGGGGGATTTTGACATCCAGCTTAGCATGTTGTTGCTGCTCTCTGAGATGGAGAACGGACTGTGGGAGCTGTGAAACCAAACCACGTGGCAGGCAGCAAAATCTGTAGTGAGGCACCATAGTTTTCTTAACCTGCAAGGGAGGAGAGGGAGGGAAAGAAGGACCCTACACAAGACATCCCATGTCTGATTATACCCCATGCATCCACGGCTATTGAAACTCTCTGATTCCCCTGTTTGAGATTTGGCTGCAACATCCCATTTGTTACACATAGATATGTAAAGTCTCCTTGGTATTCAGGTTCGTTTAAAGATTTACATTTTGTATTTCCTTGCTCTTTTTCTGACGATGTACATAAAACAGAATTGTAAATGTTTAGGAAAATCAAAGCTATTCTTAGATGCCTGCAATTCCACTAAGTTTGTGTTCTCTAATTTGCGCCATGAAAGGAAAAAGAAATCTGGGAGAGGAGCTTGTAGTTTGCTTTTTGAGGTTTTCTTTACTGCATTTTCATTGAAACTTGGGGCTCAGAGTTACATTTCCGAAGGCAATTTCAAAGTCTTCTCAATAACTGTTCCCTCCAAAGGACGCGCCTGCAGCTGCCTCTCCTACATTTTCAGGGATCTATAGTGAAGAGTTTTAAAGTTAATCGCAACAGAACCAGCTCCAGCAGATGTCCAGAAGTTTGTCTAGACTCCTCTATCCGGGAAAAATTGGTGACAGAGGAGTAAATTCTGCCTGACTGGTTTTTACATAAATGCTATGGTTTTCAGGGTAGAGCGCAACGCCCAGCACAGTGCTGAGGCACAGCCATGGCTGCAATAAACCCAGTTCTTAATATTGTGAGCCAAAATGCCAATCCCTCTCTTTCCCGAGCCCTTGGGCAGCCCCATTGGTGCTAACAGATCCACAGTCCATCCCCGCGTACGTCAGAGATTGTAAACTAATACGGGGGGGGGGGAGCGGGAAGAAGCGGTTTCAGATTAGGATCTCTGAGAGAAAATCACTCCCTGGGTAAATCCAAGCTAGATGAAATCTACGTTTCTTTTTTCTTCTTTCCGCACAGTCAACATCTTGAGAAAGTTCAGCCCCACAATACCAACTGGGAAGGGAAATGCTGAACAAAACTCCCAACCGGCAGAACGAGAATTTTCAAAGGAATGAGAATTGCATTCCCCGAAGCCAGCCCCGACACCGCTCTTGGATCTCTGCTTCTGCATCTGAAATAAAAATAAATAAGAGAAAATAAAATAGGTAGGGTTGTTACTTCACCCTTTGCCCAGGTTTGCAGCGCTGTGGGAAAGGTAGGTTTATCCAAACAGAAGTCTTGCAGAGGCTGCGTGGCTTGATGAGCAGAGCTCTGGAGTGGAATTCAGGAAAACCAAGCCCTCTTTCCTCCTCTGCCACCGGTCTGCTGGAAAAACTGAGCACTTTCCTCTCGCCATGTGCGGTAACGGGAATTTCCAGTCCAGAGAAATTTCTCATATCTAAAATATTCCTCTGAATTAGAAAAAAATAAAATAAAAATCAGAGATGTGGAATTTTCCACAAATGGAAAATTTCGGTTTTGGAGAACGCAAAGGAGAACATTCCTCCACACCCACGTTCAGCTGCCGGCGCAGCGTCCCCGTGTCCTGCCCAGCTGCGAGGCACGGGGAGGTCCTGCGGCTCTGGCTGAGGACGGGCGGCGAGGCTGGAGCCCCAAGGAACCTGCTCTGAAGCTGCTGATGAGAAACATTAGATAAAAATTTGACCTAACGGATTGTTTCTGGGGAAGATTTTTTCTTTTCCTTTTTAAACCACAAACGCGCTACCGACTGGCGTGGAACGCACACATACTAAGGACAAGCACGTGCCTGCTGCAGGGGACCTACCAGCTACGTTCGGTGAAGGACATGCCAAGCTTGGGACTACCCTTTGGACAAAAGCGTGCCAAATGCCTCCTCCAGTCGGGCTGGCTAAAGCCTGGCCAAAGGGCAGACGTTCAGCACATCTTGGTGAAGTTAGAGGAATTTGGCACGGTGTTTTACCTTTGCAAGTCAGCGCTGGAGGAATGCTTTGCACATATGAACTATCTCATGCTCACCAAACCGCTTATTGGTTTCAGGCATTGGCCCCTGCATTATTATGGCCTTGATAACTTTATTAAATTCAGCCCCAGCTTATTCATCTCGCAGAATGGCCCTAACTATTTGTAGATATTTTAAAGTAGCCATCCTTGCATCGTGATCGCTTCCAGACCTCGCTGAGAGACACGCATGTGTTTGAAATGCCTGCTTTCCTTCTCCATTTCACCATAAAGTAGCCAATTTAATTTTGCACAATACCATTTGATAACAACCATGTGTGTGTGTCTTCAATGTTTATATACTTCAGAGAAGGTACTGCTTGGTCAGTGTGAGATAATTTCACAAAGAAAAATGGAACCAGATGTTACTCCTTTTTACTTGGCTTCTCCGTCCACCTATCTTGTTTCTAACGTCAATCTCCGCTCAGGTTTTCCATTACCTTGGGAAGGGGATATCTTTACACTTTATGTTTTCATTACCGACGCGCCTGACAAAGTGTGTGGAGTAGCTGAGGTAGATGATTATCAGCTTAGCACCTCTGAGATCATTATTGCATGGTAACGATGCTCAAGAGACAGAGAGGGTGTATGTTGGGTGTGGATTTGGAGGAACTCCAAAGGGAAAGGTCGACTTTTGGAGCAAATCTCATGGACAGTGGGATCTCCTGGGAGGCAGCCTTGAGCATGCTGGGGAGGAGCGAGGGGCATCCTCAGCTGCAGCAAACAGGCAGGAATATCTGCAGGTGAGCAGGTGTCCTCCCCAGGCGCTTGAATGGGCAGTTTTAGAGACGGTGTTACTTGGTGAGGTCTTGCTGCTCTTTATGGACCTCTGCTTGGCTGGCAGCGTTAAGATAGAAGTGGCAGAACTTCAGTGAGTTACCTGTGTGTCTGGAAAGAGAAGGGGAATTTCCCTGCAAAGCAGTAGGATGGGGAGGACAGAGGAATTTGCTGATGGAAGGAAGTTGTGCTATGTAGAAGTGCAGTTGAGCAGGGGACAGCTCGCATGGGGTCTGGAGGGAAAGCAGCAGCCTGGGAGAGTAGCCCCAGAACTGCTGGAGACCCAGGGAAGGCCTTGGCCTCTGAGGACACAGGTGGAGAGTGGGATCTGGTGTTTTGGAGTCACCATGCAGGCAGCATCACAAGTCACATCCTCTTCCTTACTCCACCAAACACGGTGTGCAGGGTGCACCGAGGTTTCCCCACACGGCCATCAGGGCTGAGCAGTCTCCATCCAGAGCTGCCAGCTGTGGTCCAGCACGTAGCTTATCTCCATTTGGACTATGAATTTCTGACGGGTCGCTGCTGTGCTGGACGGGTCCTGTGGATGTGTGGCTCTGCAGCAGTCCGGGTTACAGCAGTTCTGCTGCTAGTGGTAACGGCAGAAAAGCTGTGCTTCCTCACCAGCACCGTTTGCTGTCACACACCGGGCTCACAGCTTGCACTTCGAGGAGAGGAGGTAGCATGTTATCTGCCTGGCTGTCAGAGTCCAGACAGCACTGTCCTAGAAATGACCCATCCTTGTGTCAATGACACATCATCCCGAAAGCCACTGCAGAGGACAAGACCCAACTCGGATGAAGCGAGTGCAGAGACCTGTGAGCTTGAGTTGCCCAGCAGTGTTATTGCAAGGCTGCAGAGTTATGTACCGTCCCATTTGCAGGTGCTTTTACCTTGACACCGGCTGTTATTAAGCTCCATTATGAGAACAACACTTTGTGATCCTCCTGTGACTCACCAGTCTTGTGACATCCTGGCAGGCGAGAGCACTTGGCCGCTCTCGCGTGCTGGCGGGGCCGAGAAGCCCTTGGAAGGAGCCGTTACTGCAGGGAGTGTCCAGCCTCACTTCCAGATGCCTTCCATGCCGGCTGAGCCGGGCAGGGGTGGATTCCAGAGCAGCCCCTTATTCCTCTGGCTTAGGCCCATGGAGACCCATGGATGGTTCGGAGGACAACTGCAGGAATCTGTCAAGGACCTCCAAGAGACACCAAGTCCTTTGGCTTTGAGGACGCTGCATGCTTTCTGCTCTTTGCCTTTCTTCACCCCTTCTTATTTTGGTTGGAATATGAGCTCAGCACAAGCCTTGCATGTGTTACTTTTAGTTAAATCACCCCAAATTTGCAGAATACCTTATATAGGCGTGAGCTGCTATTATGAGTCGTGCTCATTGCCATTAATACTGCATGACACATGGTAAAGCACTAGAATAGGACATATTCCCCAAACAGCTGGCTGGAGTCATGCAAATCCTGTTACCGGGTGGCACGTAGGCCAATTTTGCTCATTGGTCCTGCAGAAAGAAGTCTCGATAATCACTATTTCTTAGGGACTAATCCTAAATGGCTTTGCTCCCTGTCACTGCTTGCAGTAATAACAGCAGGTGCCCATGCAGAAATCCTTTTCCCAGCACCTTCTACATGTCTTTGCTTTCCAAGAGAGAAGTTGAAAGACTTTGTGATAAGGATACAGAAAAAAAACACTATCAATTTTTTAAAAGTCTTTTCCTCTTGAATTGTCAACTGTTTGTGATTTTTTTCGCAGCCGTTAAAAAAGTAATTTTGTCACTGTGCACTTTCAATCTAGTAAATTGTAGGAGAAGGCAATTCCACTGGAGGCCTAGCTGGAAGGAAGGAGAGAGATTTGCTTAATACATGCTTAACTGGCAATCATCTTGGCAATGTCTTAGCCTCACTGCAGTCAAGGTGGCTTTCATCACTGGAGGTATAATTTGTCTCTGCCTTTCCAATTGCTCCTTCCTCCCTTCCTCTCATCTCCTGCTGCAGTCTACCTGAACTAATAAAAATCCAGCTCCTGCCCCAAGCTAGCGAGATGCACAGAGATGAAGAATAGTGCCCTGTGCTGATTAGCATGGTTGCAACCCTAAACGGTCTGTGCTAGTGCCTACTGGACAAGGTGCTGGTGACAGCAGAGCTGTACCCGCACGGTGCAAGGATGGCTGTGACCTTTATTCCCTTCGGGGCTCCTTGGAGCAGCCACCCACAGTCAATTGTTCCATTGATTTCAGTGGGTATCAGATGAGATCTTTGGTCCCTGAGGGCAGGATTATCAAGCTGGGATATCTAAGGTCCTATAGATAAGGGACAGGATGTTTAGGAGGGTGAGTTCAGGTATTCAGAGCCACTGCAAATTCTGTTTACTAATTTAGGTACCCAAATCCTCATCCTCAGGTGTGTTACACACAGCCTCAGGTATGTAACTCAGGTCACCCACTTTGAGAAATACAGGATTTGGCACGCTGCGTCTGCCTGCAGAAAGCGCTTTGTGTAAAGCAAAGTGTAAAACTTTATCGCACTCCACCAAGGTCACCGCGCTGTGTGGAGCCAGCAGTGCCACTGCCTGACCCACGTCACCTCTGTCACAGCCCAGATCTTGTGCTGCCACGCGTCCAGGTGGTGAGAGCGATGGAAGGGTGTTGGTGCAAATGAAACTCAGTAAATGTTATGATGATTTTCATACAGTTACAGGAATTTCATAGTCTAATTCAGACTGTGTCATCCAAAGCACTTTGAAAAGTCCTGGAAAAGTGCCTTTGAAAAGACACTGGTTAAGATCTCCAAGCCCCTGTTGCTCTTTCTCATCCCACTATCATCCCAACACCCTGGTCCTTATTTTCTAGGTCATCCAGGCATGTCTTTCTCTTCTGTGAAAATGCTCAGGTCATTTGTTAGTGACAACACGAGACAGATCTTTTGGTGATGCAAATCACTGTCACTTCAAAGCTTCAGTGGAGCAATACTTATTTACACCTCCAGATATCAGATCCTTACGTTTTGCTTTTATGTGTGTCAAAGTTCTTTTATTTTTTTCTGAAAGGTAACATTTTGTTGCAAATTTCTATAATTAAGCCACCTTGTTTCTATGGCAATAGACACTCTACAAATTAATCAAATAAATATTCCAGCACAGTTTAATTCTGGCAAAGCCATGCTAAAAACCTTTCCATCATTCCTCATTGTGAAGGCAGCAAAACGTGCTTAACAGCCTATCTTATCAAAATTAGTGAAAACATTAAACTTCCCCCCAAAAAAACCCCTGCTTTTGAAAAGTTGTTCTAAGCAAGTTTCTAAAATCTCAGAAGTATTAAATCCTCATTAATATAAGCTCAATGTATTTATGGTGTCAAAAATGTGTTTTATAAAAGCCAAAAGCAGAGTTGCACAAGTTGCCTCATTATCAATAATCTAGCATCGTCCCTTTTATGTGTCATTTCTTTACACAATATACTATCATTTATGACTTTTAGCAAATACATCATGGCAAAGGATTACTCTCATCAGAGGCAGTCTTTGAAAAGGATATGCTAATTTCTAGAGAGCAAGAAAACATCAAAACAGTGCCAGCAAATAGCCAAGGGACTTTCATGTCTTAATATCCTTCAGAAGTGCTTTATCTCCTAGTGCAACGTGTATCATAGTATAAACAGGAAATGAAACAGCCAAGGCATCAAAGAACCACCAGTGCATGGCTGTAATTTTAGATCAGGTTTAATAAAGGTTATCTGCAGCAGGCTAATCAAACAAAAGGGTGTATGTTTTAAAGCGCCATTTGATAATTTTCATTTAAGGCTCCCGATCAAAGAGATCCTAACAATGTCTTACTGACTCCAGATAGATCCCTTTGCCTCACTTTTCAAAGTAGCTTCGTTTATTGCTGGTAAAACTGGTTTTGATGTTCTAATTTTTTAGGTGGAGGAGAGATCAGAAACTGCTCTGGTTTCCCGTGCACCTTAATTTGAAAAGCAATAGAGAGCGAGCTGAGAAGGAAATGAGCAAATGCAGCAAAGGTCAGGAAGATCTCAGGGTCACCTCTGCAAGCTCTCAGCGGACCGTGGTGCCTAGGCAGGGGCTGCCGTCCCAAACGTGATGCAAGGAGGGGAGACAAGTCAAGAGCAGCCCAGGCCATTGACCAGTTAATGTGAAGGCAAAATGCCCAAGAAGTGAGAGACAGAGTGAAAACAATAGTAGCTTGATCCTGCCTTGTTGTTGAGGCAAGGCAGAAGAAGCCAGACCGGCTGTTTTCATGACACTTGGCTACCAAGACTAGCTCTGCTGGCACCATCCGTGCACGGCTGAGAGAGAGAAAATGGCCATTTGACTATCCTGCCCTAGGACAAAACCTGTGGATCTTTCCCCCCTGGTTTGGTGACGGATTTCTTGGTTGCCCTTTCAGGCCAGATCTGATTCAGGTTCCTGAAAAATTACTGTTTGATCATTTCTGAAAGTGGAGTAATCCTGATAGGAGAGACTGGGAGGACCTACCCTCTCGTAGCAAGGGAGAGCGCTTGTATGGGATGAAAGTGTAGTCCTCTGTATTTCTGGGTTATTAATTATTCTGTCTGGGGAGAAAAGAGGGAGCTGAGAAATTTCTCAAAATAAGAGCCTTATCAAAATTGTTGTTTCTGGCAAGACTGATATATCTAAGGAACTAAAAACAGTTCAAATATTTTGTCAAAGCTTTCTTCACCACTCAAGCCCAAGGATGTTTCAAAACAATTTTCACACAAAGAAGATGCTTCCCATTAAATACGAACCCTCACCTTGAAAATTCAGTCATAAATATCTCTCACAGGGGAAAACAATGAGGGAGGTATGGTGAGACAGCTCCAGGAAGCAGCAGCAAAAGCCTCCAAGTGTCCTGGCTGCCAGGTTCAGACCAGTCTGTCTGTTTTGAGGAGAGATCTCGGCTCTTTGGGACCAGCCTTCCCCAGGCTGTGTCCGGAGGAAGGGGCTGGTGGGGCAGCAGCACCCCTGCAACAGGGCTGACAGCGGTTTTGTGACTTGTATCTTTGTAAAGCTTGTTGTTATTTTTCATGTCCAGAAATCCAAAGCACCACAGGGGGTAGTTCTAAAGAAAAACCCAAATAAAAAAAAAAAATTCACCCTTGGGTGCACTTAATATAGTTGGTAAGAAATGTGCTGACTCCCAAATGTTCTCCTTCTCACACACTTCACGAAATGCTAGTTTTATACATATACATGTGCATATATTTCCTGCTGATGCTCTCTTAAATATTTCAAAGTATTCTTATGAACCAATATACTTTTATCGTGGTATTTGTGAGAGCGCAAGACCTTGGTTGTACCCATACCGCCTGGGTTTGCTTCTTTTTTCTTTTCAAGTAAATTTTAAATTATGAAAGAAGTGCTGATAGTCACAAAAATCTAGTTACTGGCCATGAAAACTCAACCATAAGTAATCTCCCCAAAACCAGTCCCATGAAATATTCATACTTTAATAACGCTGTTCCATGTGGGGCGATTGTTTCCCATAATAAATGCTTCAGGAGAAGCAAAATGGTGATCCCTCTGTTTGGAGAAACCTGGCAGAATAATCTGCTAAAAATCAAAATACAGGACTTACTTCTCATTAAGACACCCCACAGCAAGCATTAGGCTCCCGTCAGGAGCACTGGAGAGAGCAGTGCCAAGCAGCATCCCTTCGGCCAGCCCCCATATCGACCTTTGGCGTACCTGCAGCTGCCGCAGATCCCTCCCTGCGCTGGATTACGGCTCCAGTGCAGACACCAATCAATAGCGAACGAGGGTTAGTAATGACCAAATGTCAGAGACTTTTTAACAGCCTTTTTTGAACTAATATTGGTACTTCCTAATCCCGTTATCAAAGGATACCATGAAAAACGCCATGATGGTGGGTACGAGCTGCCAACCATTTGCAGATTCGTATACCTGAAGCCAGAAGAAACCATTCAATAATCTTTTTTCTGCTGACCTTTATTTCATGGGCCATTAGATTTCATCCGTATCAAGTCCAATAACTGGTGTCTGACTGAGGTACAACTTGTGCTTGGCAAAAGCATATCTTCAAAGAAAGAAACGAGTCTTGATTGAAGACATGAAGCTGGACACTTCACCACCCCTTGGCAGTTCAACTTAGTGGTTATGACAGTTTATTTCTGGGCACTCTTCTGCCCAAGGAAGTTAACTCAGGATGAGGGAATGTGTGCGAGTAAAGACAACAATCTTTCTACTTCACTGTCTGCAGAGACAAACACAGGCACAACAGTCATTCAGAAATACTCCACAGTGACTGCTGTGTCTACAGGCTTTATTTTGGATTTGTCTGTCTCGGGTTTCATCCATTAGTCCTTTCCAGTGCGTTCTCCAAACCAAAGAGCTGTATGTTTTACACTGACATGCTTTCTTCACCCTCTTCTGCTTCATCCCAGGGCTGGGGAATGGTGATTTCTCATGTCACCTCCAAATGTGTCTTGTCCATTCTGCATTGTCCAAACTAGAAAGCAGACAAAGTCCTGGCCAAGCCATATTCGTGGTGACTGAGACATTTCTCTATGTTCATATCTCACTTGCCTACCAACCCCGACTCACCGAGCTTGGAGGGTTCTGCATCACCTTGTCACGCATGTGTGCGGCACATGGCCCTCGCAGAGTTACTCGCAGGTGTGTCCCTGTGTGCGAGGCTGGGGCTCCCATCATGCCTGGAAATGTTCTTTAACGAGTGGTGCTGAGCTGTGCCTGCATGCGTGCCGGGTGCTCAGGGTGTGGGCCATAGCAAAGGGCTTTGCTCAAGATTTGTCTGTGACCTCCAAACTTTGGGAACATATGGACACTCGCTGGCAGGTGGCAAATAAAATATACATGGTGCAAAACATGCCTGAGCTCAGCAAATAGTGTGCCTAAGTCCTAAAATTATCCAAGACAGTCTCCATAATCTCTATGGGAGAAAATTAAGTCTTCAAAGCAAGAAGGAATTTAAACTATCCCTGGTTCAAAGAAAATTGCCACATGCCGACAAACATTAAGAATGATAATATTTTGCTAAAGCCCCAGTAAATGGTTGTGTGGTTTCTCTGCATTTCCTTTCCCATTGCTGTTCATTGCTCATACATCCACATTCACACTGGGAGGTGAAGGAGGAAAAAATCCCTATTGAAAAGAGAAGAAAAAAACTTTTTAATTTGGTACAATGCCCTGGGATATGGTTTTGACTCAGTAACGTTGCTTCCTGTGCAGGCTGCGCCTTCCAAGCACCTTTGGAGCATTTGCTGAGTACCAGAACATCCCAGCCTAAACAGAAGCTGTCAAAAGTCTTATCAATCTGCCATACTAACAACTGTCATTAAAAGCATTAAGCAGATGCACTAAGAGCCTCTCTGGGAGGGTGTTAGAACCTGCGTTTGCCTCTGTGTTAAAGTAATTGCTTCAATTACAGTTGTGGGTGGTTAAATGTGTGTCTGTGCTCAGGGAACGTGAAGGAATATGAGAAGGAGCTAAGAAATGCATTTTTGTGATGTGTTTTTGAAGTGCAAGAGCATATTGTCAGTGGCTCTTTAGCAGCAGAGGAGGCGGAGGGCAATGCAGAGGTGATGAGGAAGGAGCGGGGGAAGTTGGCTCTGACACACAGGCCAGGGGACAAAATTAAAGTTTCCCCTCTCCCACTCTAGAACTTTTCCCCCCCTCAGGCAGCTTCAGGCCGAAGCAAGTTTCTGGATGGCTTCATGAAGCAGCACAGCAAGAAGAGACCCATCTGTCACAAGACACCAGCATCCCATAGCTCCAGGCTCTTGTTGCCCATCACTTGTGACTTCGGGGCATAGGCAGTTCTGGAGGCAGATTTTGACATTTGTCTATTAATGGACAAGTGAAAAAGTCTAAAGCAGAACACGATGCAAACTCCCCCTCCACACACCCCTCCACGCATCTTTTCCAGGAGTCTGGAGCTAACTCCACATCCACAGCTTGATCACACATGTGTGAAAGAGATCCAGACTTGAAAACTTGAGGCTGGAGCAGCAGCGGTATGAGAGCTGTGTCTGTCTCTGTGTCCCAAAAAAGGGTCTGAGTCCAACAGTGAGGAAGGACCTTCCTCCTTGCAACCTTCCTCACCCCAATCACTTACCAGATTAAATGTTGCTTATGGCCTTATGGCTCTTCCAAAGTGTTGAGTTAATCCAAGTCTGGATTTTAATTCAGAACCAAATTCCATTTTATTTCAGTCTAAACAGCTACAGAGACTGCTGTATACGTGCAGCAGATGACAACTGCTAATGGTTATCATAAGGTTAACGTTCAGTTGTAAAAGTAACCGTAATTGAGTAATAGGGATGGAAGAGCTCGGGCCGACCCAGCAGTGCCTCCCTTACATAGCTGCATACAGAGACAGTAAATCAGGGAAGTCAGTTCCCATTACGCAGTTTCGCCCTGAAGGAGCTTAGCTACTTTGGCAGCACAGATGACATTAAACAGATGAAGAACAAAAATGGCCCGAGTATGATTATAATACATATGCGTAGCTGTCACAGCCCCCTTTCAACTTGCACCATATGAAAATAACCTCATCAAAACAACTTTTAGGGCTGAGGTTAATTGCAAAAAAGCTCTAAATAAAAGTCACAAGGCCACAAATATTGTTATTAGCGTGAGCCAGCAGCTTGCTCTGAACTTTGCAGAATGAAAAGTTTGCTCTACGCTTGCAAACCTTGCCATAAACCAGATAAACCCTAACTATCCATGGGACCAACCCTATACCTGTTTTTTAACAGGCACCAGGTTGCTTATTATCCGTGTGCCCAAACTTTTGTCACTCGTGAGTCCAAAGTCAAGCCCTACGTCATCCACCGACTGACTGCTCAGCATCAGGCAAAGGGGGAACATCTGGACCCAACATTAGCTCCCTGTACACCCTTCTTCTAGAATGTGCTGAACAACCCCCCTGATGCAACCATCTCCTTTAAACTTGGCAAAAATTGAAGGTGGAGCTGAGCTTCATTGCTCCATTACAACCCTGTCCAGAAAGCTTGGCATCAGGCTGAACCTCCGTCACAAAGCTTTAAAACCACATGAAGACCGCTACGAATTTTTTCATGTGTGTGAAAGCAGCAGAGACCTTCAGGGAAGATTTGTGGCCCTCGCGACCACCTCGCCTGAGATTTACCGTTCCCCTGGTGCGAACGCGAAGCTGGGTGAGACTCAGAAGTTCTGACAGAGTTTTGCTTTCAAAGTTGAGTTTGTTTAAGTGACTCAAAGGGGTGCTGAGCTGCCTGGCTCAAAGCCAAAAAAAATGTTGATGCAAATCCTGCAAAGTAAACCTACCCCCTCTCGGAGTCACGTGCCGTCTAATTGTTTTCTATTTTATTTCATGCAACGTCCCCAATTTATCAGTATGACAAGCAATGTGGGTCACATGGCAGCATGGAAGTATTCCTTATTTTCCTTCCATGAGGCTGGAAAAATCTACCTCCTTCTGGCTCTCCCCTGCCAAACGCCTCATGCTTCAACTTTTAAGAAGCTGTATAACAGAGTTTAGAAACAGAATCAGCTATGAGACCAAATGTCCCCAAATACCAGGGTAGTTCATGTTCCATATATGACTCTGAAATTATTCCCTGAAGTTTGACCTGGCCATCCTCTTAATTTCCCATCCCTCAGTCCAAGACAGCTTTAGGTCATTACAGCATCTCTCCATCCAGGCTTTCCCTCTGGATCTGCCCTTCATCTCACACCTCTTTAGAATGACAGGGAGCATGGGGCTCATCAGGGAGTGTTGTCCCCTCTTTTTTAATTTTTAATACTAGAACATGTTTTCCCATCAGCAGCTAATCGATTCCTTAGCACTGAAATGTCAAGCTGTGATGGTTGTCTGTAGGAATCTAAAGCTACGAACTTTCCAGTGCTAAGAAGAAAGACAATGATCTAATACCAGGCGACGCAGAGGCCAACGTAACGTAACGGAAGAGCTGCCTGAAAGCCGCCGCTGCAGCATCTCCCTTCGTACTAAAGAGCATCTTCTGGAAGCAGCTCAGTTTCTGGCTGTGACAGCATTCGTGACATTCCAGGATGAAATTCCTCTCCCCTGACGAGGGGCAAGCATTGCGTTTGCAGGCTGCTTCCCTCCAGCACTGTGAGCTAAGAACGGTCTATAGGATTAAGCTGGCATTTGGTTTCCTAGTCAAACTTTTGGGATGTTGTACTATTACGTGGTCAAAGGGAGATGGGGAACATAGGAAGGACATTAAAGATGGGAGAAAAGGGCTCTGGGAAGTGATGAAACGACTTTGGTCTTTATCCAAGCTGCTGATTGGAAAAAGGAAGAGCCCCCCAGCAGCACAGCCCAAGGAGAACTGCCCTTCCCACCCCACTCCAGAGGGGGTGGCAGGGCAAAACCAGTTTCCTTATGAACCTTTTAATAGTGATCAACTCCTTGTGGCTAGGGACAGCCAGGTTTTATGCTAACACCTCAGGAGGGGGAGGGGGCAGAAATGCTTCTCTCAGCTCCATGTGGGTTCGTTAATTAAGGTAAGTGCTCTTAGCTGGGCAGGGAGGGAGTGCTGCTGGGACTGCCCTGGGACTTCTGGCAGGGAAACTCCTCTGGCACCTGAAATAGCTGGTCTTGCAGCTCTGTGGGGATTTTTTGAAGGTAAGATCCTAAATTTGTTCTTTCCTTTAATGAACTTTGGTGCTCCAAGGCAGAGAGTGAGTTCTGCTCTCGATGTAATTCCTCATCTCTTTTGTTGTATTGGAGGAACAGGGAGCTTGTTGCTTTTCTGGATGTAGCAGAAGCTGGGGCTGATGGCTGCTGCTTTTTGTTTCCAGTGGGAGTTGATGCAAATAAATCCCGCTGGTTTGATCCACGTGGGTGACAGCAGCCCTGGAGGTTTGAAATAATGCTAAGAACAAACTTCATTAGACTTGCTGCATGTCATGTGGCTTTCATGCCAAAAAAATAAAAACCGCTGCCACAGTTCCCAGTCTGATTTGTGTGCTTCCGAAACTCGGGAGGCCTTACGGTGAAGCCAGGATGGACTTGGAGCTTGCTCGCGTTTTCGGGATGCATCGCCAGTCTCTTTTGTTTGCACAAGGGTTGCGTGCACAAGTGCGTGTGGTTTTTACAACCCATCGGAACTAAAGTGCCAGATCTTTTGAAGCTTTGCATTGTAGCAAATTAATTCAAGATTTTTAGGGTCTACTTGCAATAGGCTTGGTGCAGGAGGAGCAGCCTGGGAATGACCTAGAGAGCTGCGTCCTCTCCTCGTTTGTTCAGAGACACCACGGGGTGTGCAACAGCGAAACGGATTGTGTTATCTGGGTGTGAGAGATCAAGAGACGTTTCAAGAGCCATAAAGAAGCTGGCAGGGGCATTGTAGGCCAGCGCCTTGGACAGGAGAGATTAAAATGGTTTTGCGGGTTCGGTGGATCAAGGACCTGTTTTGTTTTAGTTGAATTTGCTCCTCAATTTTTCTATCTGTGGCACGTGAACCATGAAACACACCTGTGTTCTGTATGAATCAGCTGAGAAGGGATAAAATGCATTTTGCCAACCGTGATCCTCGTCAGAATACACGCTTGTTTTGGCTCCTGAGAAGAGCTCTGGGTTATGGCAACAGAGAGGGGGCATTTCAGAGCCCTGATTAATGACATCTGCAGCCTCGCAGGAATGTGTCAGATAGTTAATTATTGTGTTGAACCGTAATTCTATCACGCCAGAACACAAGTAGTTTGTTTGGGTACTCTTTCCTCCCTCCCCTTTGCTGAAGATAAAGGAGTTAAGTTTAATCATTAAATCTCCATCTTGATCCGTGTAGGTCACGCGCTGAACCAAAGTCAGATAGCGTTTAGCAACCTTATCTCCTCCGCTATAAAGAGAGAGCAGGAAGCTGACTCTGTTGTCTGTTCTATTTTTTAATATACGTTTATTTAAAGAAAAGCCATCTCGAAAATGGTGGTGGTGGGGGGAATCTTCCAAACAGCAGCTTCTGTAAACAGGATGAAATCAGATAAAGAAATTACTGTAAAAATATTGCCTCATCTCTAAAGCTCAGAACTTTTTTTTCTTTTGCTCTTTTTTATCTTTGAGAAAGATAATGAAAGAGGAAGCTTGAAACCACATTTCCATTGATGTTTGAATACACAACTGCTGGATTTAAGAACTGGAGGAGATCAAAGAGAATGGTTTTCATTCCGATAAAATTATAGCAGTTCTGGTATAGGGTGATGGGCTCATTTATGAACTCTACGACGCAAATAGTTGTTAAGGCACCCTCCCCCCCCCCCCCTTTTCCTTAGCTAAGAACTAAATGAAAAATTCCTGGAATTCCTAAGGATTAATTAGGAGTGTGGCTAATAATGTTATAATAGATACATACTAAGAGCATACATCTCTCTTTAAAATATTCTCTGGCAGCACAAAACATCTGTACAATCCAAAGGGAATAGGAATGCCTGTTCCTTGCTACTGTATGTTACAGTTCACATGACATGAAAACTTAACAGCATTAGGTTACAGAAGTATGTATCCTGACACCACGCCACGGTGGCTTAATTTTTTATTAACACATACTCTGACATTCATTACTAAGTATAAGCGGGAAGTTAAAGCCATTCATGTACGCAGAGCTAACACAATTATTTATCACACGGTATATTATGGTTTTAAACTGTGCAATAAAAGTTATCAGGAAGGGTCTATATAAAATGCAGAAGTGATACATCTGTGATTGAACGGGAGATCTAAGGCTGCGGTCCTGTAGTATATCCATGAAGACTTCCTGTGCCTGTGGAAAGATCTGTTGACCTGGGAAGGCTGTGCTTTAGTTGTTGGGAGGGTTTTGGGTTGGGTTTTTTTTTTTCTTGAGAGCTGAGGATTATATCAGGGCTTGTGTCAGCTGCAGTGTGGTAACCTCACATTTGCATGCCCTGAGGGTGTGAATGTGCTTTAACGCAGTTCATGCAGAAATGAATTTGTCCGTGCCGGTCATATAGCCTAGCTTGGTATGGAATCCAGTTTGGTGGATATTTATCCATTTTTTCTTACACTTCAAAATTTGAAGTTTCACAGAAATCATATTCTGCATTGGTCACGGTGTAGTAGGAAAAATGTGAACTTTCAGAACTATATTTTTCTGGTTTGTTCAGGGGTGGGTTTTTGTTTGTTTAAATTTTGGGTTTGAGGACATGTTTCTTTGGGTTTGTAATTTTGATATCCAAAACAAGTCGTTCCACCTCCAGTGCAAAGAATGACGACGGAGTGCTGGGGGGTATCTTTCACTACAGGTCACCTATTCACGTGGAAATCCGGGTCTGTAAGTGTTGGTGTTTGAAGAGCTGGTCGGGCAGTGGAAAGGAACCCCTCAACCCAGAGAGGCCGAGCTATAAGAATTGTTCTGCTCTGTGACTGATAAGGTACAGGGAGATGACGCTTTGCACTTGAGACATAGACCAGCTCCAGAGCTGATGGCCAAGCTCTTGCTTCAGTTTTGGTTTTAAATCACATTCTTTTTGAGAGAGGATCGCTTCTCTCCTGTCAGACCCAGCCAAGAGGGTTGATTTGCCCATCTTGGACACAACGGCCTGGGGGTCTGCAATGGTGTAAGGAGGGGTGGAATTTGCAGCTGGACAGTTCATGCTTTAGCAATGTCAATGTGGTGTTTGCTCCTCGTGCAACCCCTCTGTAGGGTAGGCACGGCCAACTGCTACACAACTGATTGCAAAAGGCTTCATTTTCTGTATTATTTTTTAAGCACACAGGTTTGTGTCTGTTGTTGACCGGCTGTGAGCTGTGATCCAGCCTGTCAACTGAGCCCCATCTCCCCTCCTTTCTCCGTTAGTCTTGTTAATAAAACCTTGAGCAGAATGTGGTTCTTGTGGTCTCACTTCTGCCTTATCAGATGTGGCTTGTACCTCAAAGCAGCACAAAAATGGGTAAGCTCTTACCCTGAATTATTTTCTTGAGTTTCTTTTGCTGGCAAAGTGCCCCGTGTGACAGCACGCCGAGCTGCCCAGTAGAAAGGATAATGTTGCTTCAACTTAAAAATAGCTTGTGTTCAGGGTGGGCATAGAGGACAGCTTGTGCAATTAAAATGGTGATTATCCAAGTCATGCCTAATAAAGTCATCTGTGACTTGCTGAACTCAAGTTAATGACCGTGAAATCCATGGTTAATAACAGGACGGCCGTTAGTGTGATGGGTGATGTGCCAAAGGTAGCCGATGGAAGGCAGTAAATAGTATCATATGTTAACGTTTGGCAGTTTAAACTGTCAGTTGAAAATCTTATCCCTGTGGTCGCTGTTTGAAGCTTGCATTTTACTTTTTAAATGACTTTTAAGAGCTTCTTGCTAGCTTTAACTTTCCAGTGAGACTCGTCTTGCATTTGGAGCTGAGATTGCTCAATGGTGCTTGCACCCATACGTGTGTTTCTTATGTCTGGTTTTGGAGCTGGCCGAAATTAGCCAAGCACCACCAGGTCTCCATCTTGTCCATGAGGAACTGGCGGAATTGGGGGCAGAGCAGTAATCTGAGGAAAATGCATGCTGAAAGAGCAAGCAGCGTGAAAATCAATGGGGAGAGGTTGGGATGTGCTCGGAGAGACAGCTTGTGCACTGGCTGTCTTTGCCATTAAATGCTCTGGGAATCAGTAGGGAAATTGCACAAATTCACTTTGCAAATGTAGTATGAAACGTAGAGTGTGTTTCTAGCCTTCAGGGAGTAAAGTCCTGAAAGGCCTTCCCAAATGGAGCCAGTCAGGAGAAACACAGCCTGGTTTAAAACAAGGGCTTGTGAAAGGGCTGGATAGATGTGGTTCTGGTGGGGAGATGGGATCTAGTTCTGTTCTTCAGCGGAGTAACACTGCTTCTAACGGTAGTAATGGAGTAGTAAATGTACTTTGCGGGACTTGCACTTTGAACGTTTCCTCCTTAAATGGGGCAGGGCTAATAGAGAACACAGAGCTGCGAAACAGCTTTAAATTCCTCTGAAAAGACCATTTGTTTATGACTTCCCAAAATGTGTCAGTGTAGCATAGGAATGCAAACCACTTCAAAACTATTATAGCAACACCAGGCAATAAACCTGCAGCATGTAACAATAACTAGTGTCCCTCAGATATTTCTAATTACCTGTGACCCCCAAATCATCAGGGACATGCCCGCCTGGTGCAGAGAGATGCAGGGATTTCCCAACTCTTCCATGCAGCCGGCCCAGATCTTGCTGAAGCCACATGTGATGGACCGAGAAATTAAGAAAGAAAGCACCAGTGTCCAAGGAATGTGGGAAAACTCTTGTTGATGCTTCTCCTAAAACGCCACTGAAGGAGGCCAGAGGCTCTAAGGTTTTGCTGTTGCTCGAGGACAGTGGGCAGAGTCGAACGGAATGTGCCATGATAGAGTTCCAGCATGGGAAACCTGAGGTTTCTGAACCCAGGAAATGAATTGAACTTCTTCAGGCTTTTTGCAGAGCAATCCTTTTTCTATGGCAATGGTTTCCTGCGTGCTTAGATGTGGCAGTGGTCCTGGCTGCTCCTCCTTCAACAACCTGTGCTGTTTGTCTTTGCTGCGTAACATCCTTACTGGTTTGTGGTGGGCACTTGGCTTGGAGAGGGAGGTGCCTGGGCACAGTGCTGCTCCTGTTCCTGCTCTGATTTCGGTCAGCCTCTAACTGCTTGTACAGCATTTTGGTTTTTATCTCCAAGCGTTGTTGTAGGCAGCACCGAATCAGCGAGGAACGGGCAGTTCCTTGGTGCCAGTGCTGCTCGTGTTGGCTCTGGTCCTGCAGGCATGCAGCATGATGCTTGCTGAGGAGCAGAGAGCGAGTCCCTCTGAACGGCGGCTGAGCTCAGCAGCGTCGAAGCCGCGCGAGTTCGCAAGCAGTTGGCTCAGGATGTGCAACTAGCTGCAACGTGCTCCTCAGTGGTGCCCTGGGCTTGCACAGGGCAGAGAGGTGAGCTTTGGCCGAAGGTGGGATGCACCACTGCTGACAATGCCAAAAGATTGCGCTCACGCCCATGGACTTCAGCAGCCACAGCAAAACCTCTCTCTCGGCAATGATGTCCTTGGAGAGAGGAGCGCAGTACTACGTGCAGCGCATGCGATATTCCCATCTAACTCGATACGGTGGTTTGCATCTACAACAACGTTTTTCACCCCATGGCATCCCAACCACTCTTGCCATGGATTCGGCTGTTCAGGAATGGGGTTGCTGCAGGTACTGGTGGAAGGTGCTACCTGCTGCGTGGACATGGCCACAGACAGCTCCTCTCACCTGGGGTTGTTTTAGCTCCCTTCTCCACTGGCATCTCGTGAAACCTTTAAAGCAAAAATAGGGGTTTATTCTGCCTGAAGAATGTAGAACAGCGTTTCTGGAAATACTGAGGAAAAATACAGCACCTGTTAATGTTATTCCGGTCATTCAGAAATTACTGACTTAGATAAATATATAACAGTGAATAATATCTATTTGTTCCAGCTCAAAATGATCTATAGCTTCTCCTTTTCTATGGGAATAAAGTTTAATCTATTCACATGCTTAAAAAACCCCCACTCCAATGTTGAGGCCATTAAGCAGTCGTTAATTATTTTTGTCATAGGTGGCTGGAATGTCGCTATCATGAAATATGCATTTCCTCAGACTTGCAAAGAGTCACGGGTTTGTGTTTATCACGTAGGCAGCGTAAGTTTATTTGGAGGCAGTGGTAGGTATGTTGTTGTCATTTAAAAATTGTAATTTTTATCTGCTTTTGGGTTGTGTTCATACATATTAACATGGTTAACTTCCCTGGGGAAGAGTTACCTGATGCATCAGGAGGAGGAGGGCAGCATCACCCAACCGATCAGGATTCCATACAGCAAAGCACAGCACGTTTTTCCAAAAACCCATTGCAAGGGGAGGAGCAAACCCATAGACACCCAACAGCATATATGTGTACAGCCCTGCGTTGCACCCCGGCTCGTTCTGCATCGGCCATGATGCTCGGTGCGGGTGACAGCACAGCCGCTCTGCCCCGGGCGCCTGGAGGTGGTGGGATGGCTCCCCATGGGTGCTCCAGCACAGTGTAGTCCCTGGGGTAAGGCTTGTACCACGCGGCATGGCCCTGCCCGCTGGCAATTCTTCCTCCGTGAAGGCTCGTGGGGTTGTAGACTCCAGCTCTGTGCCCGGTCCCTGTCCAGGACTTGCACTATCTCACAGCTTCCCTTGCTGCCACGGGAGAGGAGCTGCGTTAAACCCAGGCTGAGCCCCTTGCTGCTTTCCCCAGCTCTTGCTCCTCCTTGACTGTGAGCACGTCTCCTCTTGCTGTCACGTCACAGGAGCGCTGTATTTCATCTGTTTCCAAGGTCTTTGAAGGGGTTTGGGAGGAAGGGGAGACCCGGCGTCTGCTGTGCGAGCTGTTCGTGCCCTCCAGCACCAGCCCAGGAGCTCCACTAAAGTCAAGCACGAACCTTGTACAAAGCTGCTGCTGCTGCTTGGTCCCACATCCCCTGCCAGAGAGCATCCAGGGGGTTGAAAGTGGGTGCCCAGCTTCCCTCAGTGCTCCGCCTGCGCAGGCTCCCAGCAAGTCCCTCGGGGGAAACAGATGCTCAGGCCGTGCTGTTGCTGGGGGAGGAGGAGCACAGCCAAGTCCCTGTGATCTCCTGTTGTTATATCTTCATCTTGAAGCGCTTATAGCGCTCTCCTAGAAGTGTGTTTTCCATATAGATTGTCCACCTGAGGATACGGGAGCCCTTTGTAGGCATTAGTTAGTTTAATTAAGTTTCACTGAACTTCTCCAAGGCAGGGAAGTGGTTCCTTGGGCTTTTACACTATGTAAACTGAGGCACGGAGAGCTTGCGCGTCTGCGGGAAGGTCCAGAGGCAGTTTGCAGGAGATCCGGTTTAGGGGATAGTAAGAGAAGTCCTAAAAATCAGGAGGGGAAAAAAAATCCAAAGCCAGAAAAGCCTAAGAGAAGGGAAAATATTTTTTTTCCAGAAAGCTACACATTGAAGCAATTTTAAATAAAGCATTTGGAAACAAAGCGCAGCAGTTAGCTTAAAATTAAAATCTTCTGGTGGAGAATAGGTTCCGCTTCAAACACCACAGTCTGAAACACGGGTCAGCCCAAGGTTTAAGAAGGACCAGGAGGATTTTCAGCTCAAAATTAGAATTGCCAAAGGGGCAAACAGCATAAACAAGAAGAGAGAGGGGAAAGGACAGTGGGGAGCAGGTCCGAGCGGGGACCGTAGAGGCGTACAGCTTGTGAGAATCCCTCAGCCTTTCTTAGAAAATGAGTTTTGTTTAGCTAAGCCCCAACTCAAACACACTTGAAAATTCAGAGTTTTACCAGCCTGGTATCGAGCTGTGAACAAGTCGCTATTGTTCGAGCGAAGAATGACGCCCCTGTCACCCGCATTTCGGGGATGCTGGGGTGTAAGTCTGGATTCTCCGAGCGAGGCAGGCACAGCGTATTCTTGGAGTGAAGCTGCATACATTAAAAAACACCAACACTGGTACATACAATAAGTAGTGTCAACCCTTTGTCTTGCCCTGCCCACTCCTCTTCTCCCTGGAGACTGATCCTGCACCCCTGAGCAACTCTCCCAAACAGCGGGGAACAGCCACTTGCCGCAGCTGGCATGTCCTGGCGCTCAGCGATGGGAATCCCTCTGCTGTGGATGGACAAGTGGCTCTTCCCTGCTGAGGAGCTGGGAAATCGTGGCTACACCAAGGTCCGTGCTTACTCCTCAAGGTCCATGCTCACCCCCCGGGGTGCAGAGGTCTCATCCAGCACCCGCTGGTGGAGCAAGGCTGGGTTTTGGCAGCTCGGGAAATGCCTTTTCCTGTGTGAGACATGAGAAGGGAAAATAGAGATGAAAGGAGGGTGAGCTCAGACAGTGTGAAATAGCCCTGGGTGATGGGGAAGGATGGGTGGGAGATGTCAGCAGCCAAGCCTGGCTCCCTCTGCCCTTCGCCGTCGTTCCCCGCTGAGCAGGACCCTGCATGTCGAGGTGCTGGTGAGCGCTCGCCAACGTGCCAGCGGGCTACTGACTGATTCTCACCTATTTCTGCTGCTTGGGCATCACTACAGAAAAACCCCAAACAGGCAGGAACGGGCCTATTTCCAAGGGGAAATGCAGTAGGCTCAGCTGGCAGTTGGTGCTATTGGAGGGTTCTCATGCACGTAACGTTCCCATCAGCTTCCACTCGGGTCACCACTAAGACCTGAGTTAGGAAAGCGGTGTGTACCTGCCTTGTGGTGGTATGGATCAGCAGTGTGGCATTGATACGGGACGAGTCCTGGCTGGATCTCCAGTTGCTGTCGCTTTCCAGACTCTATTTATGATTCAAATGACTTAAAGATGCAAATCCATCACAGGAAGAAGTCATCTTCTAGAGCAGATCTGTCACCATGATGGTGGTGATGTGCTTACACCATGGCAAGTCAATGAAGGTGCTATCTAAAGCACTACAGATATCACCTGTCATTACATGCTGATCTAATAGCAGTGGTTAGATACTGCCCTTGTATCTAGCTCTCTGTGCCTGGTTCTTAAGTGCTGGTCCCCTCTTTTTCTCGGTGCCCCCCTTCTCCACATGCTGCTTTCACAGCCTCTATGCAGCGAGGAGCGCAAGGGCTGGAAGTGGCACCCTTCCCCAGTCGTGTGGTCTGTTGGGTGTGAGCAGGACACAAAGGAGGCAGGAGAGAGGAAAGGGTCCAGTCTTCCCAGCCTGGTCTACTCTAAGTCGCCCAGGAGCCGGCTCCGTCCACCACATGACTGGTCCAACTGGGGACTGGTAAAGAGGGGTGTCCAGCCCCATATGTGGTGCCGCAAGTCCCCAATCCTTGTCTGAAGGCTGCAATACTCCGTGTCACTGTGCAATCAGGAGCATTAGAGCCGCAAATGATGTTGGTCACCGCTTTGCAGAGCAGGGGGTTTATCTCTGGGCAATTCATGTGCCACAGGAGCTGGGGAAAAGAAAGCAATAATTGAAGCTCGTGCCCATTTAAAATACCTTACATCAGAACTGAAGAACTGAAGCTGTTTTTTCCATTGCACAAATTATTTGGCCTTGAACCATACAGACCTCACTTGCTATTCTGCAATTGAAAGGAGTCTTTTGTGAAGATTTTTTAAAATAATTACTACAAAGCACTTCAAGAGGAATTCTGATTGTCGTCTATTTTTCATTTCATGCTTTCATGACATTTTTGTTCAAGGATGAATCTTTTATGAAATATCTATTTTAGGTTACACCCTCCAGAACCTTATTATTTGCCTTAAAAAATCCATCATGAGCAGGAGCATATTCTTTAAGCTCTCCCATTAGTATAACTAAATTCATCAGAGTAATATTACTGTTCATGCAAAATAGGTGTCGTCTTTCTTTAAACCTCTTGGCAAGCGGTTAAACTGATTTTAACAAGTATGCAGTGCCAACTTCTTAAAGCCTTGAAAACTCTGAAGATTCTCAGGCTGCAAAGGACTATTTACATGGTTAAAATTATACACATATCCCCTCTACTTAAAACTGTCCCCTCATCACATAAGACCCTTGCAAATCCATTCTGACTTCAAAAGAAGGCAATGTTCCTCTTCCAAGACTTCTCCCCCCCCGCCCTGTTAGCACTGCCTGGGCTTTCCAGGTCGTGAGAGCCACCAAATTTAGCTCGAGGGCCAAATTTATCTTGTAGTTTCATGGGTGCTTCTCTCATTGAGAGAGAAAATTAATGAAAGGTCTTGTATTTTTAAAGCCCGTTGGAAATGTAATTGTAGATATAAAACACCTAGAGGATTTTAGACATCCCATTGTCCACTCCCGTAATACATACCCACTGTGAAACACCACAAGTGACGTCACGAAATCCTGTGGGACACTTTCTTCTAAGCTGATTATCAGGTTTACAAATTACACCTTGACTCCTCGGCTTGTCCTTGAACCCTCCGATCCCAACTCCCTTCCCGCAATCGCTGCAACTCTTAATGACCCTGATGCTCACAAAAGGAAAACTTCAAAGTGGCATCCACAATGAATTAACGGGAGTTAATTGTTTTCATTCATAGAAGTGTTCAGGGCAGGGTATTTGTAAGCTTATTCTGCCAAGGAGCAGAAAGCCATGACGTGGCTGGCACAGGCAGGTGTAGCTACGCAGCAGAACCTCCCCGAAGTATCTGCAATTGCTCTGTGGAGTAATAAATTTGAAATGCCATTAAAGGATTAAAAGAATTGTTCTCATTTGGGATCTGCCAGTTATTGGACCGCATTTGGCGAGCTGCTTTGGCCTGAACTCTGATTCTTTATTACCCTCCCTCCTGGCCTGAAAATCTCTTGATAAATTCATTGAAATCCTGATTTTGCCAGAAAGGTCTCAACCTGATGTCTGGGAACCCTATGTTTGTTGAGGATGCTTGTCTCCTCTCCAGTCTCATACTGGAGGATGTCTCACTAGGAAGCTGCTGTGCCGATCCTAGCACAAAAATATGAGATTTGATAAATTGCTTTGGCACAGGGATCACACAAGATATTGCATCTACTACATGTGTTCCTACCGTATTCCTGTATTTTATTTTATTTTCTAACTGTTTCGAGCTGGGCTAATCTGCAAAATAGAGTAAGATTTTTCAGGAAAATGCTGCAAGTCATATGCTAGGCACATCTGTGTAAGCCCTCTCATTTTTACAAATGCAAGTCAGGAAACTGAGGTGCAAATTGCCTCGAAGTCGAACGTTGTTAACATCTCGTGTTTTGATCTCGGTCATTGTTTGAAAAAAACCAAACGCCAAACCATAATGTGGTGGGGGAGTGGGATAAATGGTCAACCACAAAGCACAGATCCAGATTTGGATCTAAATACCTTTAAAGTTCAGGAGTGCTCTTATCCTGGGAGCTGGTTCAAAGCCATCTCTAGTTTACTTATACCTGTCTGGTGGTGTTGTTATACCTGTCTGACCCGACGAGCGACCAGGGGAGTACCTTTCTTGCAAGCCTCTCATTAGGGAAAATATGAATTACAGAAAGTAACCCAATACCTACCTAGGTTTGTTGCCATACTGCTTTCCCACTTTCTTCAAAGGAGGTTTATCTTGTATTTTGTGTGGATTCAAACCTGCACACAAAGAAAAACACGTGTCTTTGTAAGCCCAGCAATCAGACGGGAATCTGCACTATGAGAGATGGAGAGAGACGGAGTGAACGTAGTCTGGTCAAAAAGTCTCCATCCCTAACTGCTGCTAATACTTTCAAGATAGAGTATTGTTTAAGGAAAATAAAGTAGGGATTTTACGAAGCACGAGGTGCATCCACTCGTCTGGTTGTGAAAGGTGTGCTGGCTGGCGGGATTGCTTTTATTTGTGGCTGAGACAGGGCGGCAACGGAGCGCGAGGCTGGAGGTGACACTGCTGTCGTTTTACGGTCCCATCGTTCGCTCTGGTTTGTGTGGCACGTTCCGCAGTGCACTGCCTGGCCTGGGACCCCTTCTAGGTGCTTCTGTAATAAACACAAGTACTAGTGATAGTCATAATATCACGTGTTCCTCTGCAGATAGGTGATATATGTTCTTCAGGGCTTAATGGGCTTTTTTTGTGTGGTTGAGCAGTATTTGGGCAAGCAGAACCCGAGCTGTCAGGCCCCTACCATCATTTTGTAAAGCACCTGGGGACACCGGGGGTCTGAAAGGAAACTCTTTCATAACGTATCAATCTCTGCGCTTTGTACCACGCGCGCTGCGTTTGTTCGCGAGGCTTCCGCGACGTGTCTCATGGTTTAAACCGGGCCATTAGGAGAATCCCCAGGAGCTGCCGGCAGCCATAGCCGAGGCAGTGCTGGATTCGCATCCCCGGGACGCGCCGGCTGCAAGCAGGAGACTCCCAACCCTTAGTGACCGGTTTGTGACAGCACTAATTAAGAAGCGGTCAACTCCCGCTTTCAAAGCGAAAATGCTGTCAGGAGGCGAAGGGAGAAATCCCTTTCCATTGGCAGGAGGCTGGTTTAGCAGGACAACCGCTGGACAAAACTATGGAGCACACAAAGCGCTCGGCCTGCCTCTCCACGTACAATGAGATGTGGATCTTTGAAATGTAAAAGTTACAGAGCCATCACCTTCCGCAGGGAGGAGAGAAGTGGGGAAGAACAGAACCAAATTGCACTTCCCTGGGTTGGTTCTTTTTATTAAGGCTGTTTAAGGATCTTTTGATCTCTCTGAGGTATTTATTATCGTGGACTATTTGTTATGAATGACGGCATCGTTGAGAACCAAAGAGAATTAACTTTGTTCTGAAGGCAGCCAGCTTTACAGCAGAAAACCTTGGGGATTTGTAGCGTGGGGGGTCTTGAGTGGGGGCTCTCGACAGGGGGGTGAAAGGCAGTGGGACCCTAAACCGGGCAGGGTTGCACCTCCTGATGGTGTGTCAGAGGGATGGGGTTCCCCGGCGATGTGCCTCAGTGTGCAAAGCTGTAATCAGCAAATTAGGTTTTGGTGCCAAACACAGCAGGGACTCTTAAAAAACAGTGTCTTCGAGGCTATGAACCGATTTTCCCCTATTCCCTGGTTTCACATGGAGGCACCACCTCATTTCAGCACATCCCTGACCCTCTGTAAAAGGAGCATCGGCCGAGTTCCTCTTCGGATGCTCTGGCTGTTAAGAGCCAAGGGCAGAGTGAGGGGCTCCTCGGGAGCTGCTGGGGTGGAGGGTGCTTCGTCCCCTCCCTGCACTAGCCCTTTCCTACCCCATGCAGCAGTTTTTTGGGGGGAAGGGGCATAAATGCCCCAAGGGTAATGGGTGTGTGAGACTGTGACTGGGGTGATTGCAGCTGGGGAGCTGGCACCCACCTGTGCCCGTCTCTGTGCCGTCGAGGTCTGCGGTGGGGAAAGGTGACAAAGCCGTCTCCAACCAGCCGCTCCGGAGCTGCTGCTGGGGAGCAGCAGGAGAGGAGAGCAGGGATGCCAGCTGCATGGCCCAAGGGAAGCCTCTAACCCCCAAGAGATGTCCCCATGCCAGACCCCAGAGTCACTGTTAATGGAATACAAGTAACCCATAAATAACATTAAACACTGTACGGATCTCAGAGGGGTTTGAGCTGTGCTAGTAATTCCTTCCCAAGGAGACTCGTGCTTTGAACAGACTCATTACAAAACGCCGGTTAAACCAGTGTGAATCTGGAGTGACCCATGAGTCAGCCGGACATCTCCCCTGTTCCGCGCTGAAGCCAGGCAGGGCTCGTCACTCTCTTTATCAGGCCTCAAAATGCCGCAGTCATTCCCTGATTCAGGCGGATGGGCCCCTCAGCTCCACGTACGCACCACAGGCGTGAGCGCACGCTTTGCTGTGTTGCATTGAGTTTACGGCGTGTTTTTATGGGAATACTGGCTATTTCTCAATGTCCTGCTCGCAGCTGTGAGCCATAACGGAGCCGCACATCTGCACTTGCTGGCTCCGTGGCAGCACCATTGTGTGAGATGTGCAGGACTTGCCGGGAGATGGGATGGAGTTGAACCTGCACAAGCTCACACTGCCCAGACCTGCCCCCCGGTAGGATTTAGGTGGGTTTTCAAAGGAGGGGGGCCAAATTCTTTCCTGACACCTCAGGAGCGTGAAATATTGTGGAGGAAAATACATCCCTTAATGCATCCCCATCTGCAGCATCACCCTCCGATAGCCACGTCACACGCGTGACCTTTGTGGGATGAAATGAGCACCAAACCCCCTCAAGAAGGCTATAACTGAGGTTTGGAGGGGCTGATCCTGGGTCATATGTTCATTAGCCCCTGTGATATCAGTGGGACCTTTTTCCTACCAGTAGTGGTTGCAGCATCAAGCCTCGGTCCTGCCAACTATGTGCAGGTAATCAGGGAGGAAGATTGTGTTAATTAACCATGTAACGTGTGACCAGGGAAATTTCACCTGGAATATCCATATTCCAGGCACCTAAAGAGCAGAACAATGTCAACAAATTGGATGGGATTCAGAGAAGAGCAATAAAAACGATGAAAGGACTGGACTGATTTATGAGGAAGGATTAAAAGAGTTACATATGTTTAGCTTGGCAAAATGATGACTAAGGGTGGGATACGGTGTCTGTCTGCGAGTATGAGAGGGGTGTAAATACCCAGGGAGGATGGGAATTATTTAGCCTGGTTCAAGTGGGAGTAATAAGATTAAATAAAGGAAATAATCTTTGTGACTGGGTTCAAGGAAAAAATTCTTCATGGTTAGAGCCCATTTCCATGTGGAATAATCTCCCAAAGGAAATAGCTGAAGCCTCAGGACTTGAATCGTTAGAGGGGAATCGGGAGAGAGGAGCACCGGGGAAAACGACACGGGAGTTTGGAAAACGCCAATTCCTGCAATTCCAGCCATGCCATGAGAGCAGTTAGGATGTTTATATCCAGCCATTAACCGATGCTTTGATGTGGGGAGGAAAATAGAGGGGGAAGAGGGGGAAAAAATCCCAACAACAACAATTGTACAACAAATTATCTACGTCCTTAAACTGCAGATCCAAAAGGGAAGAAATTCAACCAGTCAGTGCAAGTTTCCCGAAGAGTGCCACTGCCAAGCTGTCAAGGAGGGTTGTGAAACTGTCCCGTGGTGTGACGGAGGGAGAGCTGACCTTGTGCATCCAATGATGCTCATGAACGCAGCTCCAAACCCCTGCATGGCAAACCAGCTCAGGATCGAGTGGGAATCAAAATAAAGCAATTAGCAGGCTTCTAGTTACCCTAATAGCTTCTTATTCATACACTGCTTTTTCTAACAAGAAGTATAAGAAAAGGTTTTTCCCCTGTAATTGTGAAAAGGGGGAGGAAAAATATGGTAATAATACGAAGAGAGCAACTCCATGTTACAAACAAGAACCATATGTTGACTTATCATGGGAAATATGTAAATACAGGCTCGAGCTGATCCGGAGCACATGTTGTTAGTCATGAAGCAGCTATTTAAAATTCCACGGCTGGATCATTAACTTCACAGTATCCTTTATGGAAGACAACAGAGGGCAAATAATCAGAGTGGCACTGAAAATAGCCTTTTTCTGAAGAAATCTCATTTAGTCAAGTTTTATGGCAAGCCCTTTGTGATCCATCAGCTGAATCAGAGCGGGGTCTTCTCTGCGCTGGCTAACTGGGATGGCTTTCTCCTGTGCCAGTAACATATCCTGGCTCAGAAATTCCCTTTGGATGCTCAGATTGCGCCACAAACGGTCCGTTCTTGTCCTGCCTGTGCTGGGGGAGTAAAATAGCTGCAGAAACTGATTGCTCACCTCTAGTTCCCATTTGAAATGTGCTTTACCGGGAAGGATGTGGTGATTGATCACAAGCTGGGAGGAAGGTTTGTCCTGCGGTTTCTCTAACGCTGTGGCTGTGCTAAGCTTGTGTTCAAATCTTTGCTTTGCCGTATATTTTCTTAGTCATCCCGGGCAGGTCACTTCTGCCTATCATCTCTTTCTTTTCTTAGTCGATCCAGACAAGACGACTTCTCTCTGGGGCCAGCCATGATCAAAGGAGGTCTAGATTGAAAGAGATTCCATAATTAGGAAAAAACCTCATAAAATGCAAGGAAGAGATCCTGGACCCCAGAGAAGGCTCTGCCTCGAGCAAACGCTTTAGAGCGGTGAAAGGATGGATTTAGACTAATGCAGTAACCTGGATGGGCATCGCCTCGTCCCACCTGGCCTGCGCAAGGAGAAAAACCTCCCCAGAGCCTGTTCATGTGGCCCCTGCTTTGACATTTGCTTGCAGAGAGCCCACGGTGGGAGGCAGGGGGAAATGCTGAGCAGGCTGCAGCTCGGGCAGGGGTGAAGGGTTAAAAGCATTGCTGAGCCTAGGAAACTGGGACCAAACTTGTCAGCATCCTCGGTTTCCATCCCAGAAAGTTGGCGCGAGGCAGCATTTTGCAAAAAATCCTGATTTGCACATGCTTGGGTATTGCTCAATACTTAAAAAAGAAAAAAAAAAAAGATAAATCTGTTTCTGTGTCATCTTGGACAAAATTCAGAGCTGAGCTCGGTCACCCAACAGCTCGACTTTGCCTTATGTGAGCTGCCGTTTGTGTGGCAAGTGAGCCCACAGACATCCCTAAACTGGCTGCCCAGCAGGGTTTGGGTACCCACTGCTCTCTGGGAGATGTTGTGTAAGTGGTCCGTGGGATATTCTGGGGGAGATGGGAAGGGCTGAATTCAGGAGCTTCAAACTCTGATGTCCTGATGGCTGGCACCGTGTGGGATGAGCTGTGTTTGGCTTTTCATACTCATCTTGCCTATTAAGAAATGCAGATAAATTACTTTCTCCTCCTCCCCCTGCAACTTTAAAGGGAAGCACCACATATTCCATGTTAAAAACAGGCCCAGATAGTGTCTAGTTATCTGTCAAGCAATTTAATCTCTATTTCACTGTGTAGGGCCAAATCCTGGGCAGATGGGACTTGGCCAAGTCAGCTTCAGATCCCCCCCTTGTATTGTTAGTGGGTGCCCTGACATGGCCCCAGTGTTGTCCCCGCATCGCTCCCAACCCCTCAACTTGCCTGCAGTCCTGAAGGCATCACCCGCACCTGCTGTGCTCCGTGTCCCCTGCACACAGCCCGTACGGGTCACCCGCACAACAAGTGCCACTGATACTATCTCGGGGAAATGCTGAGGATTAGAGGCAGACAAGTAGGGGACGGGGGGAAGAAAGGAGCCTGGGAGAATCAAAATCATCAAAAAGTTGTTGGAAAGAGCGAGAGCTGAAGGAGAAGCTTAAAGGAAGACATTAATATTAATTCAGGGAGATAGCAGGAGTTCAATGACCATATCAAAGAGGGGAAAAATCACAACTGTAAGTGCAGGAGCCACTGAGGAAGATGGGAGCTGCTCAGAAATGCTCCAAACAGAACAAATCCTCAAGCAGTGTAAGTCAGGAGAGCTGGCTCCAGGGTTTGGGAACTGCAGGTGACAGTGGCTGGTGTGATAGGGGAGTTAAAGCAGAAACAGGGGGACAAAGCACTCTATGGGGTGTCTTGGTGCCCTTGGGGATGGTGTGGGGTGTCTGAGTGCCCTTGACTCAGCCATCGCTGCACTGGTGTCACTGCTCAGAGTTCATGTTTCCAGTGCCCTTAATGCTGCACGAGACAGAGGAGCAATTGCCTGTCCTGAGGTTTAGTGCAAGGCCATGACCCTGCTGGGGGCTGCCTGTGTCTCAGCGTTAACGGTTAATCACGTACGGAATTGGGACCTGCTCTGAGAAGCTGCATCAGGGGAGCTCTCAGCCCCAGGGATGAAGCTAAAGCCTAGAAGTCACAATCATCTGACCTCTGACACCCAGCCAAAATATGCCTTAGCATCTACTGGGAGTGTTCAAACACAGACTGGGCTGAACTTTTACCTCCCAGCAGCGTGTCCCCTTCAGGCGCTCTCAGTTCAGGGTTTTTCGTCACCGCTGGATCAGCGGGCTGGCATGCAAAGCACAGGTACGTTACCCAAACTGCACCTTGGGTTGCCTGGGTTTCTGGGAGCCTGGACCCGGCTCTAGGACTCAAAGCCAACAGAGCAGTGCTGCAGAGCAGCTGCTGCCACTCAGCTTTAATATCGGATTTCCTTCTTGATGTCTGGGCTGGGCTGTGCATCTTGTTTATTTTTCTTCTCTGTTATTGGCCTCATTTGCTGTTCAGCCCCATAATGTATCACAAGAGAAACATCGCCTTTTTTTATTATTATTATTAGGGGTTTACTGTGCTTTAAACCGCAGGGTGAAGCTTATTCACATAAAAAGTCCAGGTGGAGTCTGGGGGAATGAGGGATGGACCTGCAGGAGAGGATTTGCCGGGGAAGGGACCAGGCAGTGACACTGGCAGGAGCAGGTCCCCACCGTGTGTCAGACGTTCCACCACCCGCCCTATAAATCACAAATCTGGCATCTTCTGTCTTCGCAGTGCTTGAGTTGACAGTCTAAGCCTGGCTTTTTTTATGTCTTTTATTAAATAACTTGACAGTAGCTCAGTTAAAACAATATCTCTAACACAAATGCAGCAATTCCCTAATCATGCAGTGCCAGCAAGCTTTCGATTGTCCCTTTTTGCAGCAAAATCAAATGAAAAATGCAAAAAGTTCACAAATCTGGATCTCAGGGGCCATCTGTACTTGCACACTAGCAAAAGCAATTAGCTCAAGCAGGCTCTTGATTTGGGGCAGGATGGTGTCTGTGCAAGGCAATGCCACCTGGGTGCGAAAGTGGGGACAGGGGTGTGCGGCCGGGGTGGTGATGGGGCTGAGATGCCCCAGGGGCAATGTGGGGCTGGGGACCTGCACAGCAGCTCATTTTTTGCAGGGCTATGGAGCGTGCATCACTGCAAGCCCCAGCCGCCTTCTTGAGGAGCTGTAGACGAGGAGGTGGGAAGCTGTAACTAAGTGACTTTGCTATATCCTGATAACAATGAGTTTGTTTAAACTTTCATGATTTTTTGAGAGGAAGCAATGTTTGTTCTTTTGTTGGGTTGGGTGTTTTTTTTTTTCCTTGTGCTTTGACAGTTTTGTTTCACTGGGGCAGTTTTATGAGGAGCATTTTATTATTTTACTATGTTATTCATCTGCATTTTAATTGCACACAATAAAACTTGAAAGCTCCCAGCAGAGAAAATCCTATAGTACTTCCCATCCTGTCCCACTGGGGACGAATTGCTGGGGTCATGTCGTTTGTCAACAAACAGGGCTGAACCCTTTGTAAGGAACACACTGATTTTCCTGAAGTATAACCATAACAACTTTTAATTGGTGTTGTCAAACAGTTGTATTTAACCCACCTTCGTTCTGGGGCAGCAGGGTGTGTTTTGAATGGAGCAGGTATTGTTTGGAGGCAGGACAAGACAGACCCAAAAGCACCAAGCCTCCTTGGGCGGAACGTGCCATCTCAAAATCCCTGGCAAATGCTGGTACCCAAAATACGTGCGGGAGGATCCGTGGCCCTGCAACAACTCCGCTTTGCATCCTGTCTCTGCACTGCTTGGGTTTGGGTTAACTGCAGGGAATTATCTAAACCCCCTTCCCATTCACTGAGAATGGTTGGGGTTGCTCTATAACCTCCAAAAAACAGAATTCCGGGATAAATTGCTTCTGGAAAACTCCTCCGCAAAGCTCTGTGGGGTTTGGAGAACATTTCCGTCTAATGTGGGAGCGCAGCCAAAGGGCTGAGCCCACCCTGTTCCCAGTTCCTCACCTGCCCAGACCCACGCAGCAGGATTCAACCCCACGTGCCACCAGAGCCAGGCAATTCTGCATACACGCACCAAACAATAAAAACTTCATCTGCGTGTCAGGGTTAGACCGTCAGGACTTTGTGCGTGAGACATGGAGCCTGGGCTTCGTTCCATTCCATGCTCCGTCCCTGGAAGTGTCCAAGGCCAGGCTGGATGAGGCTTGGAGCAACCTGGTCTAGTGGAAGGTGTCCCTCCATGGCAGGGGGTGGCACTGGGTGGGCTTTAAGGTCCCTTCCTACTCAAACTGTTCTGTGATTCCTTGCAAGCATGAGCACAGGCCAACATCTTGCACCTGAAAAATTGTGGCCTGTAAATCACTTCACCTCCACCTTTCTGTGGCTCTCCATTGTCTGACAGTCTCTTTCTCCTTGTAATTATTAAAGAAAAGGGGAAAACCCCCCCCACCTCAAGTTAAAGTTTTCATGCAGAAAGTGAAGCAGCTCAAATTGCATCCAGGAAAAAGAGGGGAAAAAAAATAGTCTTCTATTAAAACATCATCCATCCATTCCTTCCCCCTGCCCCCAGCTGATATTTAAGGGGATCAGAAACAGAATTGCAAGGCAGCATTTAAATCAGCCTGGCTGCTAGCTCCATATATTAGTGCACCTGTGTTTCTCATCAAACGTGCTACCAAAAGGACTGGTTAAAAGTGCTTTGATCTGACTTTAAATATCCCCAAACATCAGGAACTGGAGGTATTTTAATCTGATTTTACTGGAACTGCGCCGATTTAAGGAAAACAGAACCCAAAATTAAGTTCATATTTTCCATCAATCCCTGGAGTTTGCAAAGAGGAGATTTTTACTGTGAGTGGGGATGGCAGGAGAATAACTTCGGCTCTGCCGCTATCACTGTGCTTGGCAGTCAGTCGCATCAAGGCAGGAGCATCTTTGGAGCAGCACTCTGCCATCAGCTGCTTAGAGCAAGAAATTTGGACCACTGCCCTTCTTGCGTGGTTTGTTTTTTTTTTTTCTTCATATTTTTCCTGCTGCATTTAAAATCCGGGTTTATCTCTGTAACTATAAAGCACTTGTGACGTTTTCACGTGCCGTCCCTCTTAGCAAGCATCTCCTCATTCAAGTGGACAGTGTTTCTTGTCCTCAGGTTTGAACGGGACTCCTCTGGTACAAAATCCTGAATTCAACTTAAATACCCAGGGCCTGATCTCACCCCAACCTGCCTTTCTCCATCACACACCCCTGTTTCTCCCAAGCGAGTACTAGAAATCCTCTCTCCATCCTCCCACATCCAGGCTGCAGCCCTCCGAGCACGGAGACATTCTCTGGAGCATCAGTGGTCTCCCGGTAGCTCCCAGCTGCCTTTGCAGAGGAGTCTGGCAGAGCCCAGAGACTCAAAGAAAACCCTGTTTGTTTCCTGCACATCCTATTTTCCCTTCCCTTTGCTGTGTTTGTGCAAGGCAAAGCCAGGCTTTGACACGACACTATTATTAGCTCCTTCTCTCCAGCGTCAGAGCCTCGGCTGGTGTCACCTGGCAGCGCCCCGGTGACTTGGAGCTGAGGATTCAGCCTGGAGAACAGCTTTAATAAGGAGTTTATTCTCAGGCTACCTGCTCAGCAGATGTTTCTGTTTGTTTTGTTTTCTGTTTACTTTAATTCTGCTCCTAATGTGTCTTTTATAATGTCTTCTGGCAATACTTCTAGACCTGCACTGGATGGATGATAGTCTCTGTTGTTAAAGGCAAAGCTTGGGTGGCTCTGAGCTGTGTTATCTTCAGATCTTTCCAGTTAGACTTAAGAACTTGCTAAAACACTCAGCTGTAAGCTTTTTTCCCAGGACAGCACAGGTTTTACCCTGCGCTCCTGTGTGTCTGTGCTCCTCTCCTTGCAGAAATCATTGCACCTCGCTGTGAACCATCCAGTGGGTCCAGCTGCTGCCCCCTTCAAAGCCCATCTCTTACCCAGCCGTGGCCGAAGGGACCGAGCAGCAGCACGCTGCAGGGTCCCTTTCACTTTGTTGCTGGATAAAAACCCTTGACTTTAAAAAGTAGGATTTTTCAAGCAAATGAGGCTGGCTAAAGCCACAGGAAAGAGATGTATAAGCACAAAAAAAAAAAAAGAACGAGACCACTCCTGGTGTGGTGGTGGGCTCATCAAAAATCAGATGCATGCCCAGGCAAGGCAGGCTGAAAGATTATCTCCCAACCTGAGGAAAAAAGGAAAAAAAAGGACTTTTCTTTTCCCGGTGGCCGATTGTTTGGCTGGACGTTGATTGAGAGCTCAGGCTCAGATAAAGGCTGGAGGGTTGGCGATAATATCAAAAAGGCAGTTGGAGTTTGGGGCCAGCCAAGTTGTCATTTCCTAATACTGCTGCTGCTGTCATCCAGCCTTCTGGGGCACTGAGGAGTCTGGAGTGAACTGTTAAAAAGTGGTTTAAAAAAAATAAAGTCAAACCCTTATTCCAGAGTGGTTCTCTCCTCCCCAGACCCAGCTCAGCCTTCTCTTGGATATTGTGCTAAACTTCAGCATTTGATCAAACAAAAAAGAAAAGATAAAACATATAGGTAGAAATCAATGGAGCCTTTAAACACTGCGCTGTGAAAAAGGCTGCGCTTTACTGTTGTCTTTCTGAACCCTGTGAAATGCTGGGAAACTGTTTTTAATAAACAAGAGTTCAAACAGTGGGGCTCCGTAGCCAACAGTCACGCCTTAAACTCTAAACTTTACATGAAAACTCTCAGATCCCTTTGAACTCTTTTTTTTTTTTCCTCCCTGGCAGAGGATTCCAGTGTTTATGCATTTTTTTGAGATTGCTGGCGGGATCATGAGGAGGGTTTTAATATTTTTTTTAAACAATCTCCTGCCTTCAGAAACCATTAATGCCCACTAAGAAACATCAAGGCATTGCTTTGAAGTGCCTTCTGGCTACAGCCCTCTTACACTCTTTGGTTACTGTGCAATCAAATAATTAAATGGAGTCTAAAAAAGTTCTTTTACCTGGTAATTAAACACCCCATGTTGGACAGTTGCAAGGGTTTTTAAAGGCATTGCAAATCTACAAAGACTTGAAACACAAAAGCACTGCATGCTACGAGAATAAGTGAGTAGACACTTTCTCCCTACTTTGGCAACCTGTCCCACAGGCAAGGTAAGAGCTCGTCCTCCTCTTCCCGGTTTAACCAAGGTCAGGGCAGCGAATCCCGAAGGAGAAAGGACAGAGCAGGGAGTCATAAATTAGCAAAGCTAAACTCTCAAACTCTTTTTTTCATTTGTTTGTTTGCTTTGGAATAAACAGTAAGGAAGAAAAAGTTGGAAATAGTCGTTTGGCTACTTCATCAAATGTTGAATTACGGGCCGGAGGCCATCCCAAAAGGCCATGAAGCCCAATTTGGACACGAGCTGTCCCTGAAGGCTTTGGGCGTTTGGCTCGGTGCAGTGCGGCGGCTCTTGGGGACGCTGGGACGCGGATGCCACCCGTGCCGGGTGGCACGGGGACACTGGTTCTGGGCTGCGTTTGGCAGGACTCACTCAAGCACATCCTTTTCTGGAAGGCTGTGGAAGAGCAAGAGGATTTTGGTGACAGCTTCAAAAGAGCGGGGCGGGTATTGTGACGGGGTGTGTTGCGATCTGGTGGCCAATAATAATTCCCTGGCTGGGAGGAGAGGGAAAGGGCCACCTCCTCCGCTCCTGCGGAAACTCATCTCCCTTCAAGGTACCCTTTTGATGGAAGCTTTCTGAAACCTGGTTGTTTCACTTCCCAGAAGTTAGCTGAGAAAGTTTTCTCTGGTTCCAACCTAAATTGGCCCTTCCTTCCTGGAGCTCTGCTTTGATCTGGCCATTTGAATCTCAATGCAAAACTCTGGTGCTTTGCCTGGTTTTTGCATGGCAACAACACAGGGCAGGGTTTAACCCCTCCTCAGCCGTTCCTGATGGAACGGGCTCCCCACGTATGTGCTCCATCAGCTGCCCCCTCGTTATCTCCATTAGGATACCAGCTGGTTTTACAGCATCTGTCCCAGGAGCAGGGTCTGGTCCCCAAACCCTGCTCTTGGCCTCCATCCTGCTGGGGCTGGGGGGAGGTTGGTTGATCTCGGAAGGCACACACCCCTCATCTGCCGTGTAATCTAACGTTTGTACCTGTAGAGGAGAGAGACTTTGGTTAGCAGCTCGCTGTGAAACGTTTGGAAAGATGCTGAGTTTGTAGGGCTACCAGAGACCTTCAGAAAAGTAAAGATTTTAGGAAAAGAGCTTTGGAAAAGGCACAAACCTTTTGTTCCGAGCTCTGCCAGGCACCTGCAAACCCTTTGAAGAGGTGGAGAGTTTTTGCTGAACTTCTTGGTGTTCATATTTTAGGGCTGGATGAGACCCTGAGGGGTCAGCTGGGGTCCATCGCAGGGACGATGCTGAGGCTGCAGTGCTGCTCCGGGAAGCAGCTCTGCCTGTGGGGGGAAAGGGAAGAGCCTAGATAGGAGCGTCCCGGCCACGCAGGTCGTTTATCCTTTGACTTTGGGTGGATTTTGGGGGGATGAGAGCTTGCTTTGAGCTGGCACAGCAGAAGGCGAGAAGAGAGGGAAGGTGAGGAGAGCTGCCATGCCGGTGGGAGCGGGAGCAGGGAGTGCCGCGACTGCAGATGAGGAAGCTGCGCTGGAGACGTGCATCAGGAGGGACGAGGCGGTTGTTTCAAAGCAGGACGAACTGTAGGGTTCAGAGATGTTCCAGACTCCTGCAGGGCCCAAGACAAATGTTGAAAGCCAGAATTCCCAGAGGGTCTTTCTGTTTTCTTTTTAAGAAATAAAATAATAATAATAAAAAAGATCTACCTGTCAAATCTTATCAAGTGAAGTGCTGAATTAAGGAAGGCAAGACTTAATGGGCTTTCTTCCCTAAAAATAGATCTTCTCATGAAAGAGATGAAGTGCATTGCCCAGGGAGGTCAGCCAAAATTGTCTGGAATAATGCTATCACCTAGATCTGATGTCCAAAATTAGCCTCCTCTCTCGCTATGTGGGTTCAGTGCTCCTTGAAGATTAAACACATCACAACACTCAATTTAAAAGAGAGGCTAAAACATATGTCCTGCCATGGTATAAATGTTAGAAAAATTCAGCTTGGGACTCTTAATTATGGTTAGTAACATGCTAATGAAGGCAAGGGGAGAGGGGGGTGTGTGCAGGGCTGTGCAAGGAGGCTGGGCAAGGCTGCGGGCAGGAATCAGGGACGTTGCTGGGAAGAATGGAAAGGACCTGAGCCAGAGCTGCTTTCACCATCCAGAGCTACTCTAATCTTCTTTCAGAAGGGGAAAGAAGATGATTTGCCTTAAACAATTCTCTAGCCTCCTCTGTGTGGGTGTTTTCTGGGCTCTGTGATGAAGAGAGAGCATTTAAAAGCAATGGGGTAGGAACCTCATTTAAAGACTCAGAGTTCCTTTCTTTTTTCCTTTTTAATTAATCTGAGCTTGCTACTGGAGCGAAGCAGTTGGGTGAAGGTGTTTAAGGAACATGAGGTTAATGGAAGGTGGAAGAGAAAGGGAATACAACTGCCAATACCAATCAAGCAGAGTGTGACCCAGCAGATGCCCCAGCCCAGCCAGTGCACGGCTGACTCATGGGTTTAGAGGGAATCAGGTCCATAGGCTGGGGGGTAAAATCCCAGGGAGAACTGGGAAAGGCAGTGGGGAACGTGCCGGCAGCACTGCTGATCCTGGCACACGGGAAAAGGGCGAGGGAGATTTCATGGGACTTGGCGATGCAAAGCACCCTCCCCAGTACTGGTGCCATTAACGATAACGTGCAGTCTGTATTACAGCCTGTGTTCGTGACGGGAGGGGGGATTTCGTCACTGGTTCGGGGTCTTTGTTTTACTGTCTGTGAAATGGGTTTGCAGAAGAGCACTGGGAGGGTATGGACAGAGCTGATGTGCCTGGGGATGCCATAAACGGTGCATTTTGAAGGATGGGAGCCCTCTGTCCTCTCTGGCAGCGCAGAGGGACTGCGGGATGGTGGCAGGTCACCTTGTATGTTGGTTTCCTGGAGAAAAGATCCCCCAAATTATTGATGCCTGGCCCTGGCTCTGCTGCCAATGGTCCTCAGTGCTGCAGGAGGCAGACAGCATCCCTCCTCCACTGCTCACTTCCAAGGGTCTGCCGGGAATTTCAGAGTCTTGAGTTGATTTTATTAATCGGGACTGTGGTTGGATGTAGGTTCATGTATCGGAGACCTGTGTCTGCTGTGCTGTGGGGCTGGGGCACCTTTGCCCAAGGCACAAACCTTTTCCAACTGGCCTGTGAGGATGTGCTGGAGAGCATGAGTCAGTATCCTCAGTCACCAGCGACTGCCGGCATTGACACCGTAATTACCTGCTGCGCCGAACACTGGGAACTGAAAAGTCAGAGGCAGAAATCATGACTTGAGGGGCTGATAATGATTTTATTATTTTATTTTATTTTATTTTATTTTATTTTATTTTATTTTATTTTATTTTATTTTATTTTATTTTATTTTATTTTATTTTATTTTATTTTATTTTATACCAAGAAACTATTTTGAGGGCAGCTTGGTGCATTTTTTGGATGCTGACTCAGGCATTTTGCACCCTTTGAGCCCAGCAATGTCAAACGTTCAAGCTGGAGAGAGAAGAACAAAACATGCCACTTGCATCTGCAGTGACCTACCCACTAGCGTGGAGCTAGCGGACCGGCCTGTGAGCAAAGGCTGAGACGCATTTTGCATCCAAACGCAGCCTGGTTTTACCAAGGGAAGAAAAAAGCATTTCCAGGGTCCTCATCCCCACTCATCTCGGAGAGGAGAACTGACCCCTTTGGCTGCCCCCTCTCCAGCACAGCCCAGCCCCTCTCCCCACTGCTTCAAGCCTTCATTTAGGACTGAGCAAGACCATTGCTCATCGCCACATGCCCCCAACAAACTCCAGCTGTGAAGCACTTGGGAAATGGGATTTTTTTCTTCCAAAAATACAGCCTCAAGGCGATGCATGCCCATGATTCCCAGCCCATTGTCCCCTCCGGGCTCTGTGGCCCAAATGTTCCCGAGGACCGTTCAAGGTCCGTCAAGGCTTTTTAATTGTGCAGTGCCCAGGGCCAGTGTTTTTGTTGGCCCGTGCCCCAGCCTGCGGAGCAGAGACGCGGCTTTGAAGCTCACCCGGCCACCGCTTGCCCCGTCCACGCCGCCAATTACCCACCGCGCGATGGTCTAACGCGGGCAGGTTTACCTACCTCCGTGGGTGTTGTGGGGCGTAATGAATGTTTCCAGAGTGCTTTGAAGATGGAAAATGCTCTAAGTGTTAAGTATTAGTGTGATTTAAGCGTGTGGAGCGGTTAGGGCTCGCTCATGCTGTCCTTCCTGCAGCACTCGAGCACCGCTTGGGTTTGCATTTGTAGAGTCGGCTCCCACTATTGGAAGGACCCAAAGGGGTCCCAAACGGGACATTTTGGAAAATGGGATAAATGGGAAAATGGGACAAAATGTACGTCCTCTGGAAGGACCCCAAACGGGACGTTTCTGCGGGTACTGTAATGCTACAAGCGGCTCTGCGGGCACTTGTGTTTCACCTTGAGTTCACGCAGCTTTCCTTAAACCAGATAGGCTAAACTAAAAAAGCCACTGCGGTCAGAATATGGTCTCACTCCCTGTACTCTGTCCCATGGAAAAAAAAAAACCCATATATTGGCTGGTTGTCACATTTTTTAAGCTGTACCTGTAGAACTTTCCCACGCTGCCTCTCCATGTAGCAGCTGACAAGCCAGACCTGTAATCCTGATCTTTATCCCGAGACAAGCTAAAAAACAAAATGTTTCTGAAACGCTGAAGGTAGGTGAACATTCTCAGTGTCACATATTAAGGTGGTGTCTAACGAGCTCCATGTCCCACTTATAATTGAAACAGAAGAGAGTATTCACTTTTCATTCATTTTTAAAAGACTATTCAAATACCCTTTCATCTCCGCTAAACAGCCTGCCATGTATTTGAAGCCATTTTATATTTTGTTTCTACAGACATCCAAAAAACAGAGGTGAGTATTTTGGAACATTGATAGAAAGATGCAAAGGCTCGTGAGGCGCTGAATGGCTTCAAGCCGCCTCAAACACATTCATCTTCCCTAGAAGAATTAGGCACAGTGTGATTCATTTTAATAGCAGAAGAAAAATAATACTACGATGTAGTGCTAAGTTCCCAACCTTTGATGGTAGACTAAAAAAAGAGAGAAGGGGGAAAAGAAAAAAAAATCTTTCTTCCCTTATGTTGTTGAAGTCTCCCTACACCCATCCGTTATGTCCAGCTTATCAATTAAGATGAACCCCATGAACTTCAGATGGTTTTTTTTAAAACAAGGCACCATCCATTTAAATGTGTAAAACTGCCTGCAGCTCCCTTGAACTGCAGGATTCAGTCCCCGGCTCTGTGTACTCGGTGTGAAGTTGAGCCCTTTGATAGAAGTTTTACTGATGTTTTAAATGAAGTCTTCTCACACACGCAAAATAACCCAGATAATTTAAAACCTCATAGAAAAAATAGGGTGGAGAGAGGGGAAAAGAAAAGCTAGTCGGTGCCATTGGTCTAGCAGAAGAAAGAGGCTGGCTTTGGTTACCAACAGGACAGACCAAAAGCGTTTCCACAATTGCTTTCCCAGGGTTACTTGCTTGAGCCGGGGAAGGTCTGGGAGACAGCTGGGAGACAAATCCATCCCTGGTATGGGCAGCTTCCCTCAGGAACAAATTAAGCTCGTTCAGCTATAAAATAGGTTTTGTACCATAAATACCAGCGAGAGGGAAGGCGCATGGGTAAGAGCTCCCCGGCTTTGTCCTGCTCGGTGCTTCCATCCCATCCCTCCCCGGTTCATCTTGGCCGCAGCAGGTGGGACTTTACAAAGCTGGGCTTAGCTCAGGCAGGTGATGCAGGTGAGCAGTCCCAGCTCCATCGCACCTGGGTGAGGCTGTGACCACCCTCCATCGCCCAACGGTGAAGCCTTCTGATGTGCCACAGCCCTGGCTGGAGAGCTCTGACACCGGGACACTGCGGCCCTTCGGACATCCCACCCCGGCTTACAGCAAGAGAAGGCTTACAGCCCGCCCTCGCCCCACCAGGTAGGCTTGGCAGTGCAGTCTGGGCTATGCTGTTTGTAGCTGGGTACCCGAAGGAGCTGAAAATAATTTAATCGTTGCACTGAAGTACAGCCCAGTCTTTGCCTTGCCTGCTCGAGCTCCAACCGCTTCCCAGCAGGAACAGCTCCTGCCAAGGCTCAGCCAGTGTTTCCAGCTACCACCATACGTGAGAAGAAACCTTTTAAGGCATTAAGGGGGGGGAAAAACCAACCCAAAAAAAGGTCAGACAATATTAATTTGAAAAATATAAAATTTTAATAAAGGCTACATCTCTTAATTACAATAATTATTGTACCAAGTAATTTTTTTTAAATGAAACTCTTTATAATGCATAATTTACAGTATAAGTAGAACAAAATGCCATGGCAAAAGTCATGAGTACAGGACTTGTAATAAAAGGCATAAAATATATTTATACATAAACCCCTTAAACAAACAAGGGAAAGCTTGAACCCTGAATATAGGGCGACGCATGGTCTCGTAACACCATGCAGGCACAGGTACTGTACTGATTAAATTTTAAAAACACTAGAGATAGTGTATTAATATTTTCACCATACATTTTCTACAATATATACAGACTGACTTACACAAGGTAGCAATGGCAAACAGAATGCACAGATTAACTTAATCAACACAAAACCCAACTGTAGAAATGCAAGGTCTTCCTCGGGAAAGGGTCGCCCCGTCCCAACACCCACACGCACACGAGGCTCTGCCAAGGGTTGCAGAGAGCCTACGTTCGCCCACATCTCCCACGGGCTCGCGTGGGTGTTGTGAAGGCCGAAAGAAAAAAAAAAAAAACCACACACCACCACAACCCAACCAAAAAAACCACCACACAACGAATCGCGCGCTCCACACCGATCCGAAAACACGCCCCATCGTAGTTACACGTCGTTGAAATACAAGTTGTGCTAACATTGAACGGCTAAACAGAATTAGCTAGCTACGTGGAATACATACGGGTTTGCTAACCTGGCTTTTGCCACGTGTCCTTTCAGGGTGCTGAGGATGGAAACGGGAACTGGATGGCTTCTACAGCTCTCCCAGGCTCAGGGTTTTGCTCTACCTCGGCTCGACCGAGAGGCACTGGGCCACCACACGGCACCTCACCCCTGACAGCAGCGAAGCAAAAGCCTCACACCACAGAAATCCATGGACAAAGTAACAAGTAGCTGTTGGTCTATTGCATCTAAAATATTTAACGCTTTAAGACCTTTATTTTGAATTAGAGCAGCATAGATTAAAATGCACCGGTCTCTAGATGAATGGTAGGACAGTATTTTTATTTCGGCTTTTATTATTTCTTTAGAAAAGTTTTATCTTCACTCGGAGAAATACTGGGCATAGCGTCACTCCTTCCCTCCTCCCGCTTCAAAAAAAAAAAACCCAAGTCATGAATGCGCTCATAGCTAAACTCCTAGGTTTTAGATAGTGGGAATGGTATAAAAAAAAAAAAAAATCCTTCCTCCCATCACCCCACTTCCCAGCCCCTCTCTTCTCCATTGTTAAAGCAGCATATCCAAAAACTGGACGTAAGGGAAAACAGACTGTTCAATAAATATCAATAAGGATTACTGTTAAGGTAAGCTATACACAGTTTCTCTTAGTCCATAGATTTCAAATCCCCAGGAAATCATATATTATGTATGGAAGTCTCTCAAACACAGTCTGCATCTCCAATAGCCAACAGTGGTCATGTTTTTAATAAATAGTTCAGGGTTTTTATCATCTCAGTACCCAACTCATGAATAATAAATGCCATTTTTTTCCTCTAAGGCTAATTCAGCAAAGTCTTCATCGACTTCACTTTTTTTCTTCATTGGTTCAAAACTTTCCTTCAGAGTGTGGTTTTTTTTTCCTTTCCTTGTCATCACTACTGTTGTGTGTCCAAAGACTTCTCTAGCTTAACTTTTAAGAAACACAGATGCCATCAATCGATCCTTTCTACTTTCCCAAGAATCCTTCCTTCGTACATCGGCAGGATGGTTTCATCTTCCCAAATCTCTTCAAACACCGCACCGCAGTCAAACTCGTCGCTCGCTTTTTTGAAGTAGTATCTGTGGTAAGGAGAATTAAAACACAGTTAAAAATCAAAAGGTAGAGCAAAGGGTGCTTTGGCAGTTCTTTTAACCACAACATTTCCAATCTCTCCCTCCTAGGATGCTCCTCCAGCACCCGGCGTGGCCAGGAAAACCTCAGGGCTGCTCAGGTCCAGCAACATGAAAGCGTCCCCAGGGCTGCAGGGATGGCGACGGGACGGAGGGAGCAGGGCTGTGCACGCTCCTCAGCGGCGACAACAGCTTCAACAGTGAGTAAATTATACACACTGGCAGTGGATACCCTCAGCCGTAAAGAAAATTAGAAAGCGCAGTGATTTCTGGTCAAATATCTTATTTAAAAAATAAATAAATAGAATTTCAAAGCAAAGCATTCTTAAGGTTCCCCTCTCTCCCCACCTTCTTTCTTTCATGTGTTTTCTTGTTTCAAAGCTGAATCCCAACATTAAAATTAGCAACTGTTATTAAAAGGAGAGGCTTTTTAGGCATACGGATGCATTAAAAGAAAACCATCCCAGCTTCCTGCAACGCAAAAGCTGAAACTCTGCGGTACTCCTACTGAAAAAACAACCCGGGAGCCTCACAGCCCAGTGCCTGAATTCACGTCTCCAGTTTTAAGTGAGAGACACCCCGGTATTTGTTTCCCGACGCTCGGGAGCGGAGCAGCCCCGGTCCAGCCTGCGGGACCTGACGCCGGGAGGTCAAGCAGCAGTGTCCTGCATTCCTGCTCTTTCGCTCCGGGTCGTTAGATCATGAAGCCAACGCTCCCAGAGACAAAAAGCACCCCCACCCCTCCTGTGTCAAACAGTAAGGACCCCTCTATTATCCTGAATTAGACCGTTCAGCTTCTTGATTAAAGGTTCCTTTTATCCCGTTTGGAGCTTTCTTCCTTCTAAGGCTGCTTAATTGCATATGCACAAATGAAGGGCTTCCATTCAGAGGGGTAGCATTTAGGGAGCCTGTCCGTCTGCCGCCGCACACCTCCTCGGCCATGCCTGCTCCCTTGGAAAAGCGCTGTGCCATCTGATCGCCAGGGATGGAAAAACCTTCATCAGACGGATTACAAATATATATATAAAAAAAAAATAAAAATTAACCCCTCTCCTGGAGTTTCCAGACAACTGGGGTTGGTGGATGTTTGCTAGGGGAAAGGGGTTTTGCCATTGTTATTGGTTTAGGATGGGGAGATGGAATTAAGCTTGTTTTTACGATTAGAGCTGAAAGAGCCACAGCAGGGTCTTAGAATATTTTTTTTTCTTAGTGGTTGTTCTACGATATATTTTAAAAACACTTGGTAACAACGGCCTGCAAATCTGTTTATTTTTAGGGTACGTTAAAATGATTCTGGAAGGGGGATAAATGCCGGCTTCTGAGTCAAAGAGATGAAACCAGCTCCACTGAGTCAAGGTATGGTCAGGGTTTATTTTTGTAAAGTCATTCCACGCTGAATTGACACATGTTGCGTCTTTAATGGCTCAGCAAGGAAAAACATCTTATTTAAGTCCTTCAGAGCCTGCACTCATGGAAATCAGTGGCCAAACTCCCACCGACTTCCATGCTGCAGGTCAAGGCCACAATTCCCCAGGCCAGCAGCCTTGAAACAGAACCAAAAAAACCCCAAGGAAAGTTTGAATGGATTACAAAGGACTTTCTCTTCCCTTTCCCCTTCTCCGCCCCTCTCCAGATAACAGCCGCTCTTCCCAATAACTTCCTCCACAAGCCCCAGCCCTGGCTGTGTTTACAAAATTTTTATTTGAGAAAACACGCTGTGACCTTTTACATAATTACAACCTTATTTCACAGAGAAAAAAGGAAGGGGGGGGTGGGGGTGTGGAGAAAAAGAGGAGGCAAAGCAAAAAAACCAAAAATCCTCCCCTACAACATCTTCAAACAAGTCACTCTGCTCTTATTTGCTCAGAAATGGGCTTTCCATTGAAACATATTTTATGTGGCAAGCTTTGCTCTTTCTTTTTATTTTATTTTATTTTTTGGGACATCTGGCACCAATCGAGGCGAGCAGGCCTGGCCTTACAGCTCTGTTTTGAACCGCTGCCATCTTCAGATTACCCGACACCACCCAGTTTTTTTGTGCGTGTATGTTTGTTTTTTGTTAACGCCATCAGTATTAAATCACTGCTTAATTCCTGCTTTTTTTTTTGGGGGGGGTGGGAGGGAGGGGGAAGGAAAGCAAAGCGGTGATTGCCCGGCGGCTGCCCCACGGCAGGGCCGGCCGCGCAGCTCTGGCATCGCGGGAGCCCGAGGTACCCGCCTCGCAAACTGATCCAATCAATAAAGAATTTGGAGAGCAGAGCATTTCTGCATGTCTTTGTGCATTAAATGAAAGGCAACGGCTTCAAAGACATGCTTATTAAATGTGCCTTAAAAAGAAATCAATGCCAGATGTGACCAAAGCAGCCTAGTTAGTGCCTCCCCGTAATACACACGCTACTCCGGGCACTGCGGACCTCTTCCCTGAAGGTCACCCGCAGTTTCACTCAAAGTCCAGCCAAAAGTCAAAGCTTAGATCAAAATGATTCCCTGGAGGTACACACATTTGTGTAATTAGTTTCACCTTGTGTCTGTGCAAGATAAAATACTGGGCACGTACCCAAGTTCCTTTTATAAATTTCTGTATTGTCTTTACCCAGGTGTAAAGGGGTGAGATCTAAGGAAAAACCTTGTTTCATCCTTGTCAGTCACTTAAAAACATTTTCTAAAGTAATTACAGTCTGACAAGGCACAAATAATTGCACCTGGAGGGGCTTTTGGGCCACAGAGGTTTTAGGAGCCTATTTCTGCACCCGGGCATCACACATAAAATGTCACAGAAAACAAACAAAGGTATTTTTGGGGGGGGGGTGGGGGGTGGGGGGGGTGACTGGGACTACACAGCCACTGGAACAGTGGCACAGCAGTGATGAGGCCAGGGAAACTGGTTTGCAACTGGGGCACGAGGCCGCATCAGCCGGAGTAGGAGCGCAGCCGCCTGGAGAGGGTTCAGGGGCTGGAGAATGGCACAAGGGTGCAAGAAACCCAAAAACCTGTCCTGGAGGTTGTCCAGGTTGGGTGTACTTGCAGGTTGCTGCCATCTGATGGCAGCTGGGCGGGCTGCAAAGATGGTTTTGGGGAGATAGGCATTATTTCAGCCTCACTGTGCAACAGACCCCAGCCTCAGAGCACCCCTGGGTGACCTACCACTGATCTGCATCGGTGGACCACCTTCCAAAGTTAGAGACGGCCCAGTGATGGAGCACCAGCTCCAAAGTTCCGGCCTCAAACCCAAACGAGGTTAAATCGGAGAGTGCCGGTATTGGGCAGGCCTCCTGGCTCGTTGAAGCAGCTCCAAATACAATGCAAATTCAAAAAACTTAAAGCTGGACCTTCCCTCTCCTGCTCTCCATGCAGAAGTGGCCCACGGATGATCCCACTAGTGCCCAGATCCACTGGGAAAACACAGCAAAAACAGGCAGTGTGAAGCTACTGCCATGGGAACTAGCAGAGCAGTGGAAGCAGCAAACTGGTTAAGCTGGGACCTGGAAACCAGACAGGCAGGGTTTGTTGGTGTTTGAAGAGGCACTGGATATCTCTGGTGGAGCCTTCCCTGCAGGGCAGAGGTTTTTCCCTAAGGAAACGCGAGCTCGCTGCGTCTCAGCTACATGTCCACTCACATGCAACATCCTGACCTTCCACTGACCGCATTTACAGCCACACCATGGCAAAAAAACCCCAAAATTAAGGGCAAAAAATGAAATGAGTAGGCAAAGCAAGAGGCCAGCACCAAGATGAACACTGAACCCCATCGCTCCATGCCTTTGCCGCAAAGCCATCCCAGCTTTTCCTGGTAGTCAAGCTTTTTGGGCAAGGGTTGGAGCACAAACCCTGCCAGCCCGCATCCTTCTGCAACTGGGAGAGGAGGCCAGGGGGAAGAGATGGAGAGGAGGTGCCCCCTCAGCCAAGCTGCAGCTCAGGGTCCCTTTCTCCATCTCCAAGTCGCTCTTGGTTTGAGCAGGAAGAGAATAAGATCTACAGCCTCCGAAAGGCGAGGTGGATGTGTCACTGCGGGTAGACCTGCAAGCATCTGCTGATTCTTGTGACTTCTTAGAGTATACTAAAGAGCAAACAAATCACAGATTCTTACCTGTAATTTCCCTTTTTGCTCAGCTGCTCTTTAAAGTGCCCAAGTGTCAGGCTCTGGGCCTTTAACGTCCTCCTGTAGGGAATTTCTTCTCCGCAAAAAAAATAGGTGACAACCAACTCACTCAACTGAGAGGTGTGAACAACCGGCAGTTTCTTTGGCTCTTTGTGACTGAAAAACAGAAAACACACACAAACCCCTCTGTATTTCCATTTGAGAACAAGCTGTTTCACCACCCTCAATCCAGCAGTGTTCCTGCCACATGTAACACTAGTCAGAAATACCCTGGGCGTGACCCAAAAAGTCAGATATTCCTGTACTCGCCGTGAATGTGTCATGCTGCGTTTGCACAGCCCTTTGCTGGGCTCCCGCAACGGCTCCCACCCGCTGCGACGGTGGGAGCCTCAGCATCGCCAAGCGCCCAGCCGCAGGCGATGATCTGCATCCCTCACCGGGGTCCTTGGGACCTCATCCCGCTTTAGGGATGGAGGTTAGATGTTTGCTGGAAGCATCAGAGCGGGACCACAGGCCAGATGAGCCTGCGTAGGGCTCACCGGGGGTGAACCTCTACCTAGTGAGCCCCAGGCCTGTACACTTCTGATTTTAAAAGGCCCATTTCATCTGCCTTCATGCAAAACATCTGCCAAGCTTCCCTCTCCTGCACAAAACCACCTGCAACCACCAACAGCTAACAAAGCAAACCCACCCCCGGATTCTTCTCCTGAGGTACACAGGTAATCTCATTTTTCCCTGGCGAGGATAAAATTAACTGGATCTTGCCATTTGCACAAAGAAATCCTTCTTAAAGAATAATTAAAACAATATCACCCAGCAAAATGGCAACGCTCCAGTGAATGCCATGCAGCCAAATCTACAACTGCTTCTGAGGCAACGTACACTTGGCGTGTCAAAAGGTCACAAAGTGTTAGTCCGCAGTAATTTAGTCTTCCTAATTTGTTCTAAGTCTTTGTAGAGTGGCTTCAGAAAAAAAGCTGCTAGCAAAGACAGCTGGTGGACTTAAGGTCAACCAATTAAAAATGAAAGGCTCTAGTCAGGTGGCTCAGTCTGGACTTCAAACATTACTCATTGCTTAAGATGAAGAGGGTAAGAAAGAAAACTTTAATTATTTAGGCCATTTTAGACCTCTCTGTAGCAGATTTCTTGTTAAAAGAACCATCCTGTAATTAGACTAATCCAATCTTTGTCCACTTTACAGGAATGCAAGTTAAAAAGAGCCAGAGACAAGATTCGAAAATGTTTTGTTCTTTAAGAAGAACGTTTGAAAGACGAAATTTCAGATATAAGAATTTCCTCTCTTTTTCAAAGCACAATCCATTTAATGAAAATATAATTATGATATACACATCTTTCCCAATCCTTTTCCGCGCGTGCAATACTCACTCTTCTGTCGTTAGACTTGCATTGCAGAAAGGGGTGTTTCCCCCCGGAACGGCAGCGGAGTGGTTTCGATCCCTCTGCTGATTTGAGGTTGAACATCTGAAGTGGAGAGGGGGAGGGCAGGGGGGGAATGAGAAGAAGAAGAAAAAAAAAAAAAGGGACTTTAAAAAAAAATTGTTGAAATACAATCTTCTTAATTGAAGTCTCCTGTGGGTCGTTAAGTTTGCTCTTTGTATCAGCCCTCGCATGTTGTAAACAATCGAAGGAAGAATTAAAAATGCTGTGGGCTAATTTATCCCTCCATACCCAAATGAACGATAACCGGTCCAATTCTCCCCTTGGTATGTAGCTGGAGTCCGTCCCAGAGGAAGAATGGGCAAATTACAGCCATCAAAAGAGTGGAAGTAATAGCCTAGGATTCAAACTATTTGCGCCCGGGTAGGGTGGGGTTGGAATAAGGAGGCTCATCCTTGGGGCTGGGCCAAGCCGCGCCGTCACGCGTCCCCACGGCTGACCCTCTACCTAGACGGGGAGGACGCCGTTCACGCTCACCCGCCGCCTTGCCCACCGGGGACAACCAGCCCCCAGCAAACCACCCCGACTCCCACTGCTCCCCACCGCAGCACCCGGGACCATCCTTCCCGCGGCCGTTACCGTTGCTTCTGCGGCTTGGAGACCTCGGCGAGCCGGCGGCACGCTTCCTCCAGCTGGGCCAGGGTGTTGGGTGGGGTGAGCGGGGGCATGGCGGGGTCCTGGACGAAGGGGTGGGCGGGCTGCGCCCCGCGCGGGTGGCTGCCGGTCCCCCACGGGTGGTGGCGGCCGGGGGCCCCCTTGGCGAAGTCGGAGCTGTAGGCCTTCTTTGTGCTTTGTGTGCTTGGGGAGGGGAAGAAGTCGGGTTAGAAAAGCTGGAAAATATGACTTTAATAGCAGCTCCTATTCTGCTCGCTCCCTCTCAAAAGTCTGTCATAACATGAAAGGAGGTTTATTGCCAAAAACATGACATTTTTGTGGTTTTTCTGGTTCTGCGGAACAGCTTTTATATTAAACCGGAGGAGCAAAGAGTCTCATTTGTTTTTAGCGATTGTAAAAATAGACAGCCCATGTAATATATAAATATTTACCGGGAGCGATATTGCTGTAGACAGCTGCGTATTTACCTATGGGGCTTGTGCTTATTTTGTCTCTCGCTCTCCAGCATCCACTGCCAGACGTTCTGCGCCCGGTCCGCCTCGCCCCCCGGAAGCTGCACCCCTCCGGGGCCGGGCAGCCCCCCATCCCCGACCGTCAGGGCGATGCTCTCCACTCCTCTGCCTGGCCGCTTCGGCAGCGTTCCCGTCCTGCTGATGGCGAGAAGGGGAGACGAGCCCACCGTTAGCCCCCCTGCGCTGCCACGGGGCTGTGCCCATCAGCCCCACGGCAGCGGGATGACGGGGCGATGGTCTGGGGTGGGCGCAACGCGGAGAGATGCTCGTGACTCACCCGAAGGGCTCCAGCGGAGGGAGAGGGGGGTCTGTGCTTTTCGGGTGGCCCTTGCACTTGGGGTAGCAGTAGTAGTCGCTGCCCGCCGGGCAGCAGCACTGCACCCGCTGAGCCGCCTCCGCTTCGATCTGCTCCTTCGTTTTGGGTACGGTGTGGTGGTGGATGTAGTGGTGGTGGACGTGCTTGGTGGTCTGCTTGGTGATGAACCCCTTACCCACCAAGGCGCAGGCCGCCGGCGAGGCCATGCCGGGCTGCAGCTTGCCCGTCAGCAGGTGGTCAGGGGAGCGGGCGCGGGGGCTGTGCCTGCCCATGCCGGGTGACTGGCAGCCAGGGGTCTTCAGGACGCGGGAGAGATGCTCGTCCAGGATGGCCTGGGGGTCTTCCTCGTAGGTGCCGGAGGGCAGGAGCGAGAGCGGGTGCTGCGGATGCTGGGGGTTCACCATCTCCCGACTGCTCTGCAGGCTGGCGGGGAGCTCCGAGCCCTCCTTCTCCTCGTCCTGCCGGCCAAGCGATGGCGAGGAATAAATGCAAGGGGACGGGGAGCCGGCGAGGCATGTGCTGGGACGTCCCCCCCACGGGCTCACAAACTGCCCTGCCATCGAAACGTGTTCCCCGCACGTGGGCAGGATATGGCCCCCTCCCACCCCCACCCAAGCTCTGCCCGGCCCCAGGAGGGTTAATCCTCCTACCTCCTTGATTTGCTGCAGCCTCTCCTCCAGACTGTCCATGGTTTCCTGCTCCTGCTTCAGCTTCTCCAGCCGGGAAATGAGCTCCGCGGCGAAGGCAGCCGGCTCCACCGGGGTCATCTCCTTGGGAAGGCGGTGGGTCCTCTACAAGGAGCGGGGACAGAAGGCACAAGGCATGTTTAGCGGGCGGTGCGGGGCGCGGGCGCTTAGCCGGAGCAGCATCGCCGGCCCCGCTACGCTTGTTGTGTCTCCATGTTTGGATGAAAAGACGACCGCAACTAGGCATGGTCTGCTCTGGATTTTTATGAGCTAGTGCTGTGGCCTCATGGAGTGACATCCTCCCCACCAGCGTTTGCCTTCGGCAGGAGCAGTTGGTCGCACTCTGAGGAACCCCGCTTGTTCTCTCTGTAGTACAACCAGCCCATCAGTAGCTACTCTGAAGTAGAAAATCTTCAAAGACTGTTGTCAAACATCAAAAAAAAAACCTCTGAGGTGGGAGGGAGAGACTTTAACTCAAGGAATAAAGTGAGTATAAACAGAAAGGAGTTGGAAATTAAAAAAAATAAGATGGGGGAGAAAAAGGGAAAGGAGAAAAAAAAAAAGAGGGAAAAAAAAAAAAAAAAGAAGTCAAACGGTTGCAGATCAGAGAAGTGCTGGTAATTTATTTCCTGGCTACACACTGGGCACCTTTGAGGTAGTGTTGTCTCAACAGTGTCCTAGATCTCTTCCCCCCCCCTCCATCTCTTTGTACAGAAAATGAAGAAAGCTGCTGCAGGCTAGCGGTGCTACACTGCTGAGCTTGGCTGCCTCAAGCAGATCTATCAAGGGAAAAAGGGAACATCTCCAAATCAAGTGCAGAATATAAAAAGGCAAAACGCGAATTTCTGCCAAAAGAAGCAAACATGGCAGGAAAAGGGGAGGAAAAAAAAAAAGGGAAAAAGAAACCACCCACCCGACTCTCCCTCCTGCCACCCCCACGCACCCCACTCCTCGCCCCCACTCTCCCTTTCTCTCTCTCCCCCCTCCCTCCCCTGGAAGCAGAAAGCTGAACTGCCAACTCTTTCACATACTACCCACCAGATGAGGTGGGGCCTCTCTCCGGCAACCACTTAGCTCCAGAAATGATGTGAGGGTAGAAAAAGGCCACTCTGCTGGAAATTGTCACTCTTACACAAGCTGGCTCTATTCAGTCCCTGATCAAAGCACTGCCTTACAGAGAAAGTCGATTTGCACGCCCTGGGACAAAATAATCTAATTTACAAGCTCAGGCTATAGAACTTTCTTTATGGAGGAAGGGGAAAAAAAAATACCAAGATGAAAACCCACATGAACCACCCCCCACCCTCCACCAGAAATATCATCTATGATTTCTTGCTGCTTAAAACAGCAGAAAGAGGAATTTTAGCGTATTAATCTCAAGACAAGATAAGTTTATACTTGTCTGTGTAAACAGTTTATTCACTGCAGGAATCGGGCATCTGCAAGTCAACTGAATTAGCAAATCAGCGAGTTAATTTTTGAGAGCACGGCAACGCCGCGAATCGGATCCCCTCAAAGCAGCGCATGAATCTGCTGCAGAACTTGCTCTTCTGGGACACCCTCCTTCCCACCAGGAAGGCCGCCGGCGATGCGCACGAGGCCAAACCCCGCTCCGCTTGGCACCGGCGGAGGCGTCAGGGTGATGGACGGAGCCAAGGATCCCACTAAACCCAACTGGGGCATCTCTGCTTGGATTTGGACCAGGAGGACAAAGTCGGTGCCATGGAAAAGCCCTAACTAGCACCTGGCTTTCAGGGAAGGACCAAACGTGACCGTGCACAAGCAGGTTTTGCAAGGATGCTGAGGGCGATGGCTCCCACCCGATGCCGAGCAGCATCCCGAGCAGCATCTCTTCGCCGGCATCAAGTAGGGATGGAACCGCTCTCCTCCCCTGCATCCCTTCACGTGTGCCAGTCCGAGCATTTCCCACGGTCAACCCAGACCCTGGCAGCTCCCGTCTGAACTTACCGGAAAATGAGGTAGAGAAACTTGACCGTTGGCCTTGACGCTCCGATGCATTTCCCGCTGGAGCTGCTTCTTGCTCCCAATTCTGTACGGGGGGATCCCATCTCTGCACATGGAAGAGAGGTCACCATCAACCAGGGCTCTCCCCATGCTCTAACCAAGACACTTCTCCATCACCTCCGAGACCACCCAGGCACGCCACAGGCCCACACTCCCAGAAGTGCTGAGCCCTCTGGATGTCACCTGAAGCCAGGAGAAGCGTCAAACATCTGGTGGCTTGGGAAGGGCCTGTGTCACCATCCACACGGACGTGCAGGAATTGAGCAAAAGCTGCAAAGCAAGCTGAAGGCAACTCCGCTTGGGAAGACGCCCCAAGACCCCATCAGCTTCACTTCTTAGGCATCTTACAGAAAAACCCTTCCAATGCTATTTTTCTGCTTCTGCCCTTTATTTTTGTTGCTTTTTCACTACCAAATCACACTTTCTGGGACAACAGCTTTCCTCCAGCTGCGAAACACCCCATGGAGTGTTGGCACTGTGGAAACAAGAAGGAAGAGGCTGAAGATGGATGGCCACCAAAAGGCTGCTCCTCATCTCCAGCCCTACTTGAGATCCAGGGTGTTTCTCCTGCCCCCAGGCAGAGCAAAGCCAGGCCATACCCTCCGGGAACAACCCCTCGGCCACGTCGGATCAAGGCCAGGAAGCCATGAGAAGAGGCCAGGCGATGAGCACCGGTGGGAACAGCCCCCTGCACAGCCCGCCCGAGGCAACGCAGAGTGTTTTCATCCAGCCATGCAAAAAAATTACCTCGGTTAGGATTAAAGGGCCTTCTACAGACAGCGGGGACAGCCGGAAGAGCATGCCTGGAGATCCTGAATGTCTAATTCCACCTCTTCCCTCAGACCGGCTGAATAACCTTGATCTCCAGTCCCATCCCTTTCATCCACCTGCCCCCACACCTGACTCATCTCCTGAGTGGAGAAAATACCTCCTGTGCAAGGAGGAGTGGCACGGCCGAGCAGGCAGCGGCGGCCCCGCACTGCTGCCAGAGGAGACACCATGGCACGGCATCCCCATGTGCCACCTCCCGTGGCCATGGAAGAGGTGGGCACACACCAACGTGTTTTGGACATGCAGCCAGCGCCAAGGAGCAAGGGAATGCCTTCCCAGAGATGCCAGGTCCCTTCTCTTGAGGAGGATGATTAGATGCCACCGCTCCATGCTCAAGGTTTAAAACACACTATCACAGTTGTGAAGATCTTGGCCAAAGCATCCAGTCGCCATTAAATGGCTTTAATGGGCAAGACTAAGCTGCAAAGCCCAGAGTGAAAGGCCAGAACAATTTCATCTTAAAACACTTGGAAAAAAATCACAATAATAAAAGAGAGCATGCTGGGACCACAAAGTCCTTGTGACACAGGATGCGCATCAGCCTCCTCCAGACTCCATGAACCCACGTTACATTACAAGTGAAAGGAGCTAATTGTCCTAATGTCCCCATTGCACAACACCTGGCTCTGGAGCGCTTCCTGGGGAAGCAGCCTGGCACACACCGGCCGTCACAGCCAACCATGGCCACCAACCGCAGCCACTGGTGGCCACCAAGCATTTCTGCTCCACAAATCCATGGGGCAACAGGGTTTGGGGCACATAACATGCCTTAGCTTTGGGGGACGATGGGGGAAAAGCAAATCTAAGGTGAAAACCGAATCAGCTGTACCTTCAGAGCAGCATTGGTTCACTGAGGCTTACTGAGACAAGGGTCTCTTAGGGAAGACCTTCAATACAGGGAACGAGTGAAACAGGCATTTGAAAGGTAAGTGAAAAAGCCAGCGTGAGCACGCTGCATGCATGCGTAGGGGACTAATCCCGTTAACATATTCAATTAAAGAGGAGGTGTCCTCTATACACGGCAGCACGGGAGGACAGATGGGAAAGAGCAGGGAAGCAGCTGAAGGTCTGTGCATTCATCATTGGGCACCCAAGGGCACAAGCAAGGGACAGCAGGGACCGCTCAGCCCTCCTGAACTCCCCACCTCTCTTCCAGGTCTGCAAGCACAAGGTGCCATCCCTGACCACTCTGCTGTGGCCACCGAGCTGGGAGCACATCTCCTCGTGGGGTATCCCCATGCTCCCAGCTCCGGGGAGACCCAAAAGAACAGTCGTGGGACAGGCTATGGAGCCAGAGCAGGGACTCGCAGAGTTCCCAGGCAGGGTGTCTGGGAAAGGAGGAGGAAAAGCGATGCTGACCCAACAGTGTGGCTCGTCATTGTATCTAAGATTTGCCCTTGTTCAGGTAGGTACAAAGGCTGCTCCTTCCCCCTAGAACTCCTCCAGCTGCAGCAGAGAGCCCCACAGCAAACCTCCTGCAACCCTGCCTTGTCAGGAGTTTCACAACTTGTAACAACGTGCAGAATTTAAAAAAAAAAACAAAACAAAAGAGGTATTTCACAGGGATGGGAAGGCTGTGGAACAGCTCAGCCTGGGGAACGGGGAGGGACTTTTACAGCCACTTCCATGGGTGCTCTCTAAACCTAAGCCTTCCAGCTAAAACAGGGGAACAGGCAACACTGGGGCTGAAGGGGTGACCAACGGGTGATCCCCAACTGCAGGACGGACAGACAGATGGAGCTGGAGCCAGGCGCACACAGCAAGAGATATGGGGGATGGGGGAACCCTGATGCTGAAACAGACCCCCTGGACCAGGAGAAAGTGCCTCTGAAATGAAAAGGCTGAGCTTGGCCAGAAGTTTCGGGGCAGGGCAAGGTTAACCCCAGCTCTCCAGGTGCCACCTCTCCCCTTGCTCCAGCAGCAAACATTTGGATTTGCACTCACTTTCTTGGCTACTAAAAGCTGCGGCTGAGGAGCTACAGAGTTTAGGCACTAAATAGTAGAGTTTAATTATAAACATTTCAGCTAACCAGGCTGGGGCTAAGCCAATCTGTTTCTGGGGGAAACACTAGTTTGAAGTCTTCTACCCAGTCAGCTGCCATTTAAGCTGAGCCAATTATCTTAGCCTTTTGACTCAGATGTGCCTGACCTAACCTGAATGTAGTTTTACTGCTGCTTTGAAATATCAGACTCATGCGCATATGCATTCACTCCCATCTTCATTTGGCAACGGCTCTGAAACAAGCCTCTGATCTTGCCAACATCAAAAGCCTGGTTTGTAAGATAAGGTAATATTTGAAGTTTGCTCAGCAGCATTCCCCTGTGTCCAAAGTAAATCCATAAATAAGATATAAGCAAATAAAAAAAAAATCCCCTTTCCTTCCCCCCCACAATCAAGAAATGGAAATATAAATTTGCATGATGCTTTGTGGCTATTACAAAATATATAGGGACAGGCTGATCCCTGGCATCTAAAATTAAAAAAAAAAAAAGCAGATTGTGCATTACTTGGAGACCTCTCCTAATTCCAGTACAGTCCAGACTCGGATTTATTTAAAAAACCCACCAAACTCCCTTTACTGCTGCATCTGACAGACTTTTCCAGAACAAGTTTTTCCTCTTCAGTTGATACCAACATAAGCCAAAAGGACTAATTTGCATTCACACTGATGAAACAGAATAAACCCGGGTCCTCCGCTACAGGGGAGTGAAACCGGGCGGGCAGAGGAGCGCCCGGGCTCAGCCTGGACAGCACCGGGCGGCCTTGTGCCCCACACACGCTCACAGCATCTTCAGCACCCAGCGGTGCCGGGAGAGGCCGCGAATCCCCACCGCGGTACTGCAGCCTTGGCAGCAGCCCTTCACCTCTCCAAACAAGTTTTACACCAGCCTTAACTTTAAGCTCAGCCTCCAAAACCGCCCGTTTACCTCTCCCACTTCCAAAAAACACCCAACATCCCGGCGTGCCCTCCTGCTCCCGCGGATGGAGCGTGGCTCCGGGGATGCTCGGGGGACCCCGTTCTGCAGTAGGAAATATCCTCCCAATCTCCGCCACCCCGCTCCCCTCCAAGCCTTCCCCGCTGCCCCCCAACCTGGAGCTGCGGGCAGTTTAATCAGCCAAGCTTCCCCAAACTCTCACAGCCTGCGCGGGCTATTGTTACGGCAGGAAAAAACAGGCAGGCTCCTTTCACGCGCGGCTTTATGGGGAGCTCCTATTCACTTGTTCAAGCAAATTTCAAAGCGGGCTGCTGCCCTCTCATCCCCGCTAAGCTCCCCTGGACTAACAATGGGCTGAAAGCGATTCAGTTAAGCCTTTCATCCACCATGCACTTTATTTCTCACTCAGTGCTCTCATCTGTATAAGGCCTACAATTGGCATTGCTGTGAAGAGAGGGTATAATCCTAGCCCTGTGAATCCCAAGTGACCCTACACTGGTCCAGAAATGACTAACCCAATGAATGCTCTGTTGACACATGATCACATACAACCAGAGCCAGTAAGAAGAAATAAAGAAGTCACCCTATGATTCAGCTCTTTTATTTAATGCCAATATTGTTCAATAAGGGAATCTGGTGGGACAACAAACTATTTTTTTCCGTAATATCAGTTCAAAACACACATGTGCATTAAAAAAAAAAAAAAGAGCTTTTGTTTATGCATCAAGGATTTTTGGTAAATCCTGTTTTCCGTTGTGCATCATCACGCATGTTGACTTTAAAAACCCAGCGTGCAAACCCCTCCAAGGAGTACGCAGTACACGTCTGACAGAGATGCCGGATAAGTTTCACCTACGAGCTGGAGACCAGGAATGCAGCACCCTGTTTACTGGTGGATTTCTAGAGCGCTTGTACTGAAGTAAAGAACATGCAACACAAATGGCAGCATCTGCCTTTTGCCCGGTTGAAAAAAATGGTCCTTAAGAGCACTAAGCCAGTCTGTCTCCTCTACAGACACCAAAGCACCATTTCTCTCCTCCTGGGGAAAGCAAACCAAGGAAGACCAGGCAAACCACTTGCTCCCAGATGCACACTTCTCAGCAGTCAGGAGGAAAAGACAGATCCTGCAATTCCTGGGCTCAGCCACAGCATCATCTCTCATCCCTGTGCTCCTGAAACACCCAGCCCTGATCCACACAGCTCCATTCAAATGCCTCTTTGAAGACTACCCCAGCCACACTAGCTGAGCAGCTATTTGCCCCTTCAGGTCACTGGCCCTATTAATGTACATTCTGACATTAATGATGAACCTTAATTACAGAAAGTACTTCCTACAGGAAGTAATCTCCTCCTCTTTGATGACTGATAACCAGTTAAGGAAGCCTGGCCTTGAGACAAAGGCTGCGGGAGATACGCTCCTTGGGTTAGTCAGGCAGCACCATGAGCACAGGGGAAAACATGTTTGCTCAGCTGCAGTTGCAAAATGCCGATAGGGGGATCCACTATTTTATTCCATCCGGTGGCACAAAGAGCGAGGCTACCATGCCCTGCTACACCTCTGGGTTTGGGCACGCACCTCAGTTCTGGCAGCCCCTAGGCAGGGTGATGACCTTTCACTCCCATAAGCTCCCACCGGCGCGTCAGCGCAGCCGATTCCCCGACGGCACATCCCAAAAGGACCCGTCCAAGACCAGATACTTACACGCTGCTGTCCGTCATCGACATGGAGTCGTCCGTCAGGGCATCACTAGATATCTCGCTATCGTTCGCGCTGGTTGCTGGGGCAAAAACATAGCCAGAATTCACATGGTAGGGGTTAACGGGATCGCTCCTCTTGAAGGACCTAGGGACAAGCAAAACGGGAACCTAGTTACCAGGCTTGGGCTAGAGAAAAGCACACCAGCTTCGTGGTAGCACTCTCCTTTCGGGAACCATGCACACTGGCTGCTCAACCCCTTCAGAAACAACCAACCATCCATTGCTCAGACCAGCAGCAACCAGGACGCGCTCTGCCTACACACACCCAAAGCCCAGCTTTAGAGACGTTGCTTTGAGCACCGGAAGCGCACTTTAGAAAATCCCAGGAAGCACCTCTGCGTGCTCTGATACCCTCCAAAACTCGGTCTTTAAAGCTTGATGCTGCACTGCTGGGGGCAGCAGGAGTTTTGCATCAGGAAGGTCGTAGCTCAAGTCCCGCTGAAAACCATCGAGGCACCAGCTAACAAATGCTTAAGCCTAGTGTGAAGGCAGAGTTAGGGCCCCTTTGGGAATACACGTTGGCCTCCCAAAGACGGGTGCCATCTTCCTGGAATTATAAAAACACAAGAAGGCCCAGTTTTTAGGAGAACCTGCTATGTGTTTGATTTGTGGTTTTGTGTGGAGCTGGGCAGGGAAGAGGAGAGGGATGCGAGGAGGAGGAGAGGGATGCGAGGACGAGGACAGGGATGCGAGGACGAGGACAGGGATGCGAGGACAGGAGCAGCAGGTTGTAATAACGGGCGTGCAGGTTACCAACACCTTTGATTTCCCTTGGAAAAGCAATCCCAAAGACCAGCCGGGATGTTTGACTTGAGTACCCAAGAGCAGTCCCATGAAAAATTCACGGGCAGTGACATGGGCTGCGGTGACATGACTGGCAGGGTCACAGCACGGAGCAGGGCGGCCAGGACCTGGGCATCCCAGCACCCACCACCTCCCTTTACTCCCACTTCCCAGCCAGGATCAATATACATCTCTCGGCAGGTGATAAGGGGATTATGCAGGGAGGTTGGAAAGCTGCATGTTAAGGTGCACATTTTGTTCCTCTTGCAGGGGAAGATGGGGTTGTTAAGCTTCTGCCTTTGTATATCAAAGCAAAAGGCCTTGTCATCTGATAAGGACTGCTGATTTTAATAATTAGGGCCACTTACCCAGGACTTGGGGGCCTAAGGAATGTGCCAGCAGGCTCGGCAGGTTTCTTTTAATGGGCTTTCCACCTCCCTGCCCCCATAGGGGGGTTGGTGGGACCATCTGGGTTATGTGAGCAGCAGCGTCCTCCCACCACCCCCCTCTCCACCTCTCGCAAACACCCAGGCACCCTGCGCCCCACATTCCTGCTCTGCCAGCACCAAACCCAGGAACCTCTACAAATACTGAAGGGTTGGGTTTTTTTAAAAAATGGGGAAAAAAAAAAAAAAAAAAAAAAAGAGTGGGAAGCATGGCAGGGAAGATTGGCCTCTCTGGTATGAGAGGCGCGGGGCTGGCTGCGGGCAGGTATTCAGCCCAGCCGGGGCTGCATTCCTTTCCGAAGGAGGCCAAGGCATTTCTGATGGGGAGATCAAGATGTTAAAAAATATATAACTGGGAAGAAGAAAAAAAAAGAAAAAAAAAGAGATAGTAAGGAATGCCACAGGAAAGAAGTTAAATCTTCAAAGATAAATTAATTCCACATGTGGGTGAAAGCTAAGTTCTCCTCCTCCTACTACAGAAAAGTTCCCCTAAACACCACGCAGTGTTCTGCTGTGATCCAGGGGGATGCGCAGTCCAAGCAACCCTCCCTGGGTCCTTGGTGGGCTTGTGGGTCAAGTGTGTAAGGGACACAGCTCTTACAACTGTTCGATTTGAAACCATCTCGGGTCTTGAGCGCACAGCTGAGGACCACAAGGCTCAGGGGTGCAGGATGCTCGCCAGCGCAGGACCACCACCTTGCAGGGAGGTGTCTGTGTCACCACTGGTTGTGTCCAGGAAAGCTGATTTGCCATGTTCTTCCAGCAGAAGGATTGCTGGAGATGCTGGGGTGGGGGCAGAGGCAGTGGGTCCCGATGAATCTGGCACTGGGAGAGGAGGTGTGTCCAAACGCAGTGTTTGGGAAGATATAATTAGAGAAAGTGGCTAGAAATAACTCATCTTCCCATCAGTACTGGGCTGCAGCACCGAGTCACCTACCAATACCTCGTGGACAAACACAAAAAATCCCTAAAGTTGACATATTTTTAAAGTAAGCCCCCAACACTCTGCCCCCTCAGAAATCCCCATAACCTTTAAGAAAACCAGTGGGGGCTGTTTTGCTATGTTTAATTCTTTTTTTTTTTTAATTTGACCACCTTACTACAGTAATTACACCCAGATGCATCAAGCTGCCTGCGAGGGTTTTAAATTCCCCTGGAAAGCGGTGGTCTCCCGCCACAGATGCTGCACACACAAACACACAGCCCAGCTCCAAACTCCATATGCAAAGTGTTTTCAGCTGTCAGGTAGCAGTTGCTCTGGAGCTTCAAGGAGAATGTCTGATGTTTCTCAGCCTATTCTTATCTTGATGCGATGACACACAGCGTGTAACTCTGTACATGCTATGTTAGGCAATGGGCATATCAGAGGTATTACAATGCCATGAAAATTTCAGGGGCTCTCGGTTGTATCCCCTTGTTCTGAGGGTGCAATTTCAGAGTGTGGGGATTGGTTTTTTTGCTGTTGTCAAACTGCTTCTTAGAAATAAAAGCACTCTGGCAGTTCAAACCATAGATGTATACACAGAGAGGGGAGAAAATCTACAAGGAGCGTTTTGAGGCAAAACTGAATCTCGTTAAGTATTTTCTTGGGACAAACATCACTGGGCCACGTTTAAAAACAACAACCCCCCCCCCCCCCATGCATGCACAAACCTGAAAAAAACCCCAGTGTATTTTAACAAAACTATGTTAATCACAGCTTCCATGCTCTAACTGTAGAACACTGCTTCGAGCATAGCTTTACAATGGCATCATTTACTTTGATAATTGAAGCCAAACTTGGTTCCAATCACTTCACGCACAAGGAGCTCCACCGGCGGGTCCTTTCAAAGGCCAGGAAGCACTGGGAGCCGGCAGAAGGCCATCTGCAAGCCCCAGCCTTCCCCGAGCAAGGCCAGAGCCGGTGATGTTGGAGCTTAATGGGAGGCAGATGAGTCCACCTTGGACTGAACAAACCCACGTTACACTGCAGAGGAAGAAGCGCTCTCTGTGTACACAAAGTCGTGCGTGATAAATTTAGAAGCGCGTATAAATAATAGCTGGAATTCCTGGAGCATGGGGCCAGGTCCAGCGCAGCGTGGGGAGGCCACATTTAACCACATCACAACTTAGAGGGGAGGGGAGTTGCTCTGAAGGACAAGAGGGAGGTTCTACATTTAAAATATTCCCTGTATCAGGGCTCCAAACACACAACCAGCAGTTTGCACGCGTACGCCCGTCTTGCAGCCAGGTGCAAACGCTGGATTCACTTGACTCCTTCTGTTCGTGTCCATCACTGATGCTGGGGCCAAAGTCTTTCAACTTGCACCGTTTCTGTGCTTTCCCATTGGCCGTGGTTTTGGCCGTGACTCCGTGCCCTGGGATTTCCAGGTGGTCTCCCATCCAAATACCAGGCTGGCCCAAGACGGCTCTGCTCCCACCATCAGGTACGCTCAGCCCAGCGCTCCCGGCTTTCCCTGGGACAATCACATTGAAACCCACCGAAGCGAATGGCAAGAGCCTGCCCAGCGCTTCCAAACCGTAACGCGACGGGCAGAAATTCTTTAATTCCATCACACACACACACACACACACACGAGGCGGGAGGTGTGGTTTGGCCACTCACCAGGAAAAGACTTTGTGCAAGCTTCAGCTCCAATCCTAAACGCAATCCTAAACGCTGAGTGATGAGAGATAACCCATCCATATGCTCATCAGCTCCCAGCACATGCACGCACAAGTGGCTTCACAAACGGATGGCTCAGGGAGGAACCGAGAAGCATCTCAGCTTGACCTCCCTCTCTTTGCACTGAGAACCCTTGGCCCCATGGAGAGCAAAAGCTCCTGGAAATTCAACAGAAGGTGATCAAAGCAAAATGCACTACCTAATGTCCTAGGAGGGCAGATCTGACATGTGAGGGGAAAGCTGCATTAATCCCTGGACAAAAAGAAAAGAAAGGGAAAGAGAAAAAAACCCCAGCACTAATCAGGCAAGCAGCCACGGTTCTGCGAGAGCTCTCCTGGACAAGGCACATGTGGGTTTTCAGCAGGGCCTGCAGCTCTGGTAGAACATTACAGCCAAACCCTTCCAGCACGGAATACCAACAAAGGCTCAGAGATAAAAGCATCAAACATCCCCCTCCTGGAAAGCAAGCGAAGGGCAGCAGTTCAAACCAAGTTCTGGAGAACAGCAGATGCTCACACAGTAACATGCAGGCGTGAGATGAGGATCCCAACGCCCAAGTCCTCCACAGACCAGCTGCCAGCGAGTGCCCCCCCGCCCCCCGCAGACCCCCAGCAGGAGAGGTCCAGAGGCCATGGAGCGCATCCCTCCTGTCTGCACCCTGCCCCTCACCCCTCCGCTGGCCGGGAGGGTTTCCAGGAGAGGACCAGGGAGGCCTCCGGCTCAGCAGCACCCTCTCGGGCAAGAGGACCCTCCCAGCTCCCGGCTCAGCACCGGGAAGCCCAGCACAGCTGGAAGCTCTCCGCAGGGCATGAGAGGAGGGCGCGCTCCAGCAAAGCCTCCCCAGGAGAAGCCTGATGCCCTTTGATGTCCGTGAATCACAGCCACACTCTCCAAATTCCTGTAAAGGAGATGTCAAACACTCACCACACCAAACCCCAACCTCCCGAGCAGAGGAGAGCGCACATCTGCCAGCGGAGCCCTCTCCCCTCAGCCCTGATTCAACCATCCACATTCACGGCAAGGGTGGGGAGAGGAGAGAATACATTTTCAGAGGATTATACAACTCATCATTTGCTCATCAGAGTCTCTCCCATCCCCCCCCCCTTCACTTGGAGACGGCTCTCACTTTCTTCACCCTCACACCGCCGTGCCCCCACCGTCTCCAACAAAAGAGAAGGGTTCGGCAATGCAGACGCATCCCAAGACAAGGGCACGAGACCCTGCCACCACGCGACGCGCCCCGCGCCAGCTGCCACCGGGCACAACCGCGTTTTAACGAGCCCAACTTGGAGCGCAACGAGGGAGCGCCAAAGCCCCACAGGGCAGCACCGAACACCCACTGTTACTCTCTGCCTGGATCACCTCCGTCACCTTAAGTACCCAATTTTAAGTACCCTCCTGTATGCGTTGGCTCAAGGCCACCCTGACTGGCTTTGACACGACACCAACACCCAACGCCATGGGAGAGGCTGTACATCACACGCGTGGGGGTCACAATAGAAGCCGATCTGGTGCGAGCTGCAGAGTTTGAGGTAGCAAGCGCACACGTTTCCTCCTCCATGACCGCACAATTGCTTCCCACATAACCAGCGCAGTTAAACGCCGGCTGATGGTGGAGTTGGGGAACTAGGAGGTTACATTATTCATGCGTCTATGTGATCCACTCTACTACTGCTCTTAATAGGTTTGAAAGTTGACCCAGTAATTAACGTATGTCCGGAGGACATAGTTGCTATGAAGTTTCTGATCTACAAGAGAACCGAAAGAGCCAATAGGGCTTAAGAGCACAGTATCTTGTTTTCCTCTGTACAGAGGGGGAAAAACCCCCACATCCAGCCAACAGCCCCCAAATTCCAGTGCTTGGAGACGCGGGGAAGCACGCGTGCCCTGCCCTCTCCTCCCTGCTAGCTCCCCAGCACACCACCCCACCAGCCTCCCTAAAAGCACTCCCAAAGTCCTCAAAGTTGAAACAAAGCAAGAGTTTCCAAGGGCTCCCTTACCTGTATCCGTTCTCCATCGTTTCCGTAGCTCTGACATTCGCCGTAACCCTCAACGTCTTGCTGGATAGTCCAACTACCGAAGGCAAGATTTTGTTTTTAAAGTCTGCACAGCTCCACTCCTCTTCTTCATTCAAGGTCGGGAGATAGCCACAGACAACTTTTAAGCTCCCCAGTCCGCTGCTGTTGATGTAAGCAGGATTCTCTCCTCCACTCCTTACGTATTCGAGGTATATATCAGAAGTTAAAAACATCTGGTAAGCGTTTTCCTCCATCACAGTCTGAATCTCAGTCTGTGCCTGATCAAACATGATAGAATCTATCTGCTGCTTCTTGATGCTATCCCTTATGTAGGTCTTGGTCGCAGGCTTGAGCTGCTTGGAGACGATGCTGTTGTTCTCGATGTACCTTTTGTATATAGCTTTGGCGACTCTTAAAGTTTTGGTATCCTTAAGGTCCATCTGCCTGAAGCCATTGCAGGCAAACCAGAAGTCTAAGGTATCCACACATTTTTCCCTTTCCAGGAAGGTCCGAAAAAGATAGGCACCATCTTGATCTCCCAACAAGGAATGCAAGGATTTGGTCCATCTGGCCAGAGGGGAGTCCGGCGATGCGCTGCCTTCCGGCTCCCCGAGTCCGTTCTCATTCCTCCGCGGGGCAGGAGGCACCGGCATGGCCTTGAAGCTTTGGCTTTTGGGGAGAAACGAGCTGGCGAGTTGCGGGCATGGTGCTTCTCCTTCCTCCCCCGGGACGGGGGGTCGGGGGGCGTCTTCCCTGAAGCTGCTGCTGGGGTCGGGGAGGTGGGCGAGGACCACGGCGCTGCTCATGGCTCCGGAGCCTGGTGGGGAGAGGGGCTCCGAGATGCTCCAGGAGCTGCCTGCTCCTCTGCCTTCCTCTGCCTGGAGTCAGCAGGGGATCCTCTGAGCCGCCTCTCTGCGCAGGGAAAAAAGGGGGGGGGGGGGGGGGGGGGAGAAAAAAGGAGTATTGATCTAATCAAAACCAGATCCTCCCAACATCAAAGACAAAAAGTAAACAGGCTTTTCAACTCTTCGCATTCAAGAAAAAAAAAAAAGGGGGTGGGGGTGGAGGCAGGGCAGAGGGAGCGCGGCTCTATCGCCAGCCCGATCGCGACTATCAGCTCCGCTCCGCTGAACTCCCGGCGCACTTTTAGCGGGAGGGGTTGGGGATGGGGGGTGTCAGCGCGGGCCCCCCCCCCGGCAGCTCACGGCAGCACAGGGCGACCCTGCGCCGGCATCTGGTTTCCATTCTGCACGCACCCCCACCCCCCCCCCGGACACCCTCTCCCCTCGCCCTCCTCCAGCGCGCACGTTGCGCGCCCCAGCAGTAGCGCGCTGCCCCCACGCCCCCCCCCCGACGGGGCGCACCCGCGCGCGAGAAGGGCTTTTTGGGGCGATTCTCTGCAGAGATCAGACATCAGAGCAGGGACACCCCCTCCCTAAAAAAGATAAATACCCGGGGAGGGGGGGGGGTTTAAGGCGCGGTCGCCGTACCTGGGCGCAGCGGGGCATCCCGGGCCGGGGGGCCCCGCGACCCCCCACCCCCCCCGCCCCAAACCCATCACACCGGGCTCCGGGAGGAGGAAAACCCATAGAAAGGGGAAGCGGGGTGGTCGGGGGGGGAGGCAGCCCCCGGGCGGTGCCGACCCCCGCGGGCCGGGCTTCCCGGCGTGCAAAATAATAATAACAAATAATAATAATTAATAATAATAATAAAAACCTGCTCCAGAAATGGCGACGGGCTGGGAGGAGAGGTCGGAGTCGAGGGGGGAGGAAGGGGGGTGAGGGGGGAAGAGAGAAAAGTCCGGAGCGACTTGGATCCTCCGAGCCCTGTGCAACAGCCGACGCCGGCCGCGCCCGCGGAAGCACCGCGCCCGCGCAGCGCGGGCACCGCAAGGCGCGCACACCGGGAGGAGAGGGAAAAAAAATTACAAAAAAAAAAAAAAAAATTTTTTTTTAAATCCGTATTTTGAGAAAAAACGAGCCCAAAGCAGCCGCCGGGAGCGCGGGCCCGCTGCCCCCGAAGTTGCCACTCACCGCGGAGCCGGAGCTCGCTGCGCGCCCGCGGCCCCGCCGCTCTCCGCCGCCGGCAGCGCGCAGGCTGGCCCCGCTCCCCCCGCGCCCCTCGCTGTCCTTCCTCCTCCTCCTCCTCCTCCTCTCCTCCTCCCCGGCGCTGCAACCGCATCGGAGAGCATCGGGAAGGGGGGGGGGGGGCGAGGGGGGGGCTGCGAGGGAAGGAGCCCACTGCGATCCGCGCCTCCCTCCTCTCCCTCCCCTGCTTATTTATTTTATTTATTTTAAATACAAAAGCGCTGGTCCCTCCCCCCGCCACCTCCTCCTCCTCCCTCCGCCCCTCCCCGTCCCCCCTCCCGCGCCCCCGGGCTCTCCCCGCCAGCGCTGCGCGCATCAAAGCGGAGGCCGGCGGAGCGGTCCTGCAAGGGCGGTAGCGCGGCTCCGCGCCATCCGTAAAAAAAAAAAAAAAGAAAAAAGAAAAAAAAAAACCAGCCCCCCCATCAATTAAAACAAAATTAAAATCAAGGGAGAAAAGCAGGGGGAGCACCCCCTGCCCCGCCCGGTGCTCCCGCCCCACACCCTCCCCGGGCATCCCCGGTGCGAGGCGTGCGCGGGGCGTCTGCCCCGGGCGGGGGTGGGAATGGGGTTCACTATTCGTGAGGAAAATACAGTGGTTATATTTTCGGGGGGAGGATTTATTTTTTTTGCTCCCCCCCCCCCCCCCCCCCCCTTCTCTCGGCATCCCGAAGCGGCTACGGAGTTGCCAGGACCTTATCAAAGGGAAGCGATCGGCAGCCGCCGCTCCGCCGCCCCCCGCGCCGCCTTAAAGGCGCAGGCACACCCTTCCGCACGCTCCCGCGCACCCTTCCGCGGGCCGCGCCCGCACCGCGCTGCCTCTTCCCCTGGCCAGCCGGAGTACTGCAGGGCGGGAGGTTACTCCCAGGCATAAAAACTTCGCCAAAAGTTTTCATCTCAGGGAGAAAATGGGGCGGGTCCCCATTTTTTTGTTTAATAAATAATCCGAAGGCACGTTTGCGCTCTGCGCACTAATTAAAGAGTATCTGAGCGCAATATAACTGGCACATCAGCAAAACTCCGTCTGCAGTTGTGTTCACATCTTCCCCCCCATCTGTTAAATACGAAACAGACACGGAATGGAGCTTTTTAACTTCATACAAAAGGTTTTAATTAGGGCTTGGCCCCCAAACCTGTCCTCCAGATCCAAGGCGCCTCCTGCCCATCCTGCTCCGAGGCTGGTGGATGGGGTGGGGGGCTCAGGGGTTCCCTCCCGGCAGGTGCTGACCCAGCCGGGGGGACCCCACGTGGCCCCCAGCCAGCAGAGCTGTGTCTGGGCTCTGCCCTCTGCCTTGTCATCACCCCCCCCCACCTGGCCCTGCAGATTTTGAAGTCAAGCTCTGCTTTATCATTATTAATTCCTAGATTGCAAGTCCTTCTAGAGGCCCCAAATGGATTATCTCTACCAGACCCCTGAGCAAAGATTTGGGGATCAAGCCCCACTCTCGAAAGCTTCTGCACATAAGCAGAAGACCCCATGTGCCAGTGCCCTGGGGAGGGACCGCCGTGGGCAGCACCAGCTAAGGAGAACCATGTCTGCCTGCACGCAGGCTTGAAGCTGGGCTCAGCACCCCGTGATCCCCCTTTTCCCTGGAAAAAGCTTTGGAAAATGAGCCCACTGCCCCACAATCGCTGGGGCCAGGCGATGGCAGCTGGGCAGGGCTGGGCAGTGCAGGCAGAGCTGGGAGGTGTGGGCAGGGGGGTGCAGGCAGTGCATGGGGCAATGCCTCCGGCAATGTAAGAAATGGCACTTTCCATTTTTGGTGTGCCTGAACATCATTGATGGCATCTCCTGGGGAATGCAGCAGCAAAGTGCAGCCCATCATCGGGCCAGCCCTTCTGCCCACGCCCACACCCGCGGGGGCTCACGCGCTGCCCTGTCCCCCAGCAGCGCAGAGCTGCCCCTGCCAGGCAGCAGAAACACCCACATCCCCCAGAAATGGAGCTGAGACGGACCCTCCTCCCACCACTGAGGTTCATCCCCATCAGCCTCACCCAGCTCCCTCCCGCCCCGCCACCCCCCTGGATCTCCACAGCGAGGGGGGACCCCACGGCGAAACCCCAAGGGAGCGATGAGGCTAACGGGACCCCAGCAGCGGGCACACCGGGGAAACCCCAACTCTGCTCCCAGGGGCTTAACCTGCTCCTAGACGGGAGGACAGAAACCAGCGTCGTGGCCGTAAACCCATGCCTGCCCCCTTCCCGCCCAATCCACCTTCTCTATATCCGCCGTTGGAAAAGCGGCTGGTTTGGGACACTAAACACCGCGCTTGGCTGAGCCCGGCGCTGAATCGCTCCCGGTTTCCTCCTCTCCTCTGGGCCCTGCTCAAACCACCATCTCCACCGAGACAACGAGCAAAACAGCGAAGAGGCCATGTGCCGTGGAATTCCATCCTTTGAAGCTGGAATTTCATCAGCCCTGGGATGGCGGAATCCATCGAGAGCCACGCACAGCAGCGAGGAGCTAACCACGCGTAGTACTAAGGTGCCTGGGCTGGACAACCTGGGCTAACAATATGAAATAACATGTGGGTGAAGTTGTTGCTGCCCAATTACATATGTTTCAGGCCTGGGAATGGCTTCCACCGGGCACAGAAAGCAAACTTTCTGCCAAACCCACGAGCCAAGCAGTAAAAGCCATTTCTAGGCACAACAATCAGTTATGAATTATTAGAATTACTAATACTTTTGCTCCTGAAGATGCCAAGTATCGACACGCCACTATGCCAGATGCTACTGAGCCATGCAAAACGATCCTTTCCTGGGAGAAGGAACAGCCTGTGTCCCCCGGGCCCCGGCGATGGGGAGAGGGACACCACCTCCAGCCCAGGAGCTCCGGCCACCAGGCGCTGGTTGACGGCCTCCTGCTACGTACACCTTGAACGTGCTTTGAAACTATGTCGGCATAAAAAGCCGAGTCCCATTTACTACTATAGCACACAAAATGAAGCCATTATACTGCAGGCTGAAAGCCTCGGACTTTTCCACTTTGGAAGAAAAACTCATTAAGTATCATTCATTATATTTCATAAAAATGTCATTTAACCAACTAATTTTCTCCAAGTCCCGTTGTGCAATAACGCTGCCCTGCGCCGGTGCCCTGGGAGCGCACCGAGCCACCGGGTAACTCACCAGGTACGTGATTTACCGCATTATTTGGGATCGCACGTGCGTAAGAGCGGCCCACCCAAAGACCTGTCTCGCCCACCGTCCTCTCTATGACAGTCACCAAAAAGGGATGCTTTGGGAACAAAATTAGAGGAGAGCAATGCCCCTGGGGAGGTGGCTTTGTGTGGAAGCACCCGTGGAGCCGTTTGTCCTCCCCAAAGTTGCGGTGGCCCCGTGCATTTTCTGCACGTCCAGTCAGGGAGCCTATTTTCTCCTCCTGCCAACGGGGAAGAGTCACGTAGCGCCTGAGCTTTGAAAGTGATGCGATGAACTAGGCGGGCGGTGGCAGGTACAGGAAGGTCTTCCCGAGTTTTCTTCATCTTTATCACTTTCTGGAAGTCCTTGTTCGTAGATCTACAGGGAATCTCTGTGTTCAGGTAGCAGCTGCAGTCATCAAGAAAGCAGAGTATCTTTGAATTTCCTTCTGATTTTCCAGTCTAAACTCGAATCTGAATTCCCAGGCTGAACAGAAGGAAAATTAACTATTTATATTTTGTTAGCCCTTCCGCATTTTAGATGAAAATGCGGTAAACGTGTGAGAAAATGACTGCAAAAAGCTGTACGAAGTGGCATCACCCAGCCGTGCTAATGCCCTCCTGGTGCCGCTGCGAAGGCCAGATGCAGCCTCTCCTCGCCGGCTGCTGCGATACATCACGTTCACAGGCGGCGCAAAGAAGCTTGAAGTCAGATTGTGGCACCAAAAAGGAATCATTTTAGATGAAAAGAGTCAGTTCACAGTGAAGCTACATAATAAAGAGAAATGATTTTTTTTTTTTGTGAGAGCTTTTTTAGAGCAGGTAGTAAGAAAAAAAAAAGTAGGAAAGAAAAAAGCAGTTGGAGCCATTAAGGACTTGAGTGCCGGTTTGAGAGCATTGCCCTGGGTGCGGCGCTGGCGGACGTGCTGCTCCACATTCACGGGGCTCCTAACGCAACGTTCCCGTCTTGTCCTAACCCACCCAACCAACCCGGCCCCATCGCTGCCTTCTTTGCCCACGAGGAGGTGTTTTGGTGGTGTCTTGCTCATGTCTTGCTCCCAAAGAGATGTCTCCAGGTGGTTGTCTTCCTGCAGAACGCTGTCAAACACCAGGAATGTTAAGGCTTGGAGGACCAGACCAGGGCTCGTCCCTGTATGTGGCCCTGTGGCAACAGCAGTGGTATGAGGAGCACGACCGAATCTGGTGGCCTCAGCAAATAATATTAATGCCCTACATTTTAGGTTGTGCTTTTCATGGACTACAAGTCCTGTACCAGAGGTCAGTCGGTGTCTGTCACAGGGAGACACCGGGGGCCAGGGAAGCACCTTATGGTCAACACTGAAGCAGTGACAAAGCCAAGAGATGCCACCCAAACCCTGGCTGGCCCCTGCCGCTCAGCCCTCCTCGCTGATGCTGCCGGACACTGATTTTACTGATGCAACTCAAAAAGTGCTTCCTCTGCTAAAACCTACGGTAAGATCGGAGAGACACTGATGGAAAATATGGAGGAAGGATGCAACGAGCACGCTGAGCTCCCTCCTCTCCATGCACACCTCTCACCGGCCCCACTTGGGGTCAAATCCCCCCTCAAACCTCCCCCGCTCCACCCCTTTGCCTCCCCCTCCCTGGCCAAGCAAGAGGAGGCTGAGCAGCCCCATCCATTCGTCCCACCATGGCGAAACGCATGGCCACGGCGGGCTGAGGCGTGGGGGTATAAATCACGCTCCCGGCAGGAATAAGCGCAGCCCGAGGAGGACCCGCACGACAATACGATCTAAACCCCGGAGCGGCATTAGTCAGGGACGGCGACTGACGTCACCCGCTCTGTCATACGAGCCGCGGTGCTCTTACTGGTGGTCATGTTGATAACAAGATCAAAGGCTCGCAAGTATTTCAACAGAAGTGCTGGGAACAGTCTTGATCAAAATAAGAGGAAGGCCCTGTATACAGAAGACACGAGAGGTTTGCAACCCACATGTGAACCTTTGAAGTTATTCTTTTTTTTTTTTATAAACTAGTCTAACATCATTAGTTTAAGAGGTATGAACCCAATCGGCTGTATAATCTCTCTCCATACAGCAAGCACAGAGTATTATCCACCTGCAGACACGCTTTTGCAATGGGGAGAAAAAAAAAAAAAGCACTGCCAGAGAGACTCAAAAATAAGACAAGAAAACACACAATTAGTTTTATGGGATTTGAAGTTCATTTCATAAACCGACATACTTTTGTTACCGAGTATTGCCAGATAAGTCCGACACATTTTCTCTTCCTATAATCCTTTTAACATTTCCATTCCCCCCTACAGACTTTTTTTCCTTGATGTTTTGTTCAGCGCACTCCCTGCTATCTGCACACGCTTGGCCAGATTTTTTAGACTTAAAAGGGGCACCGTATCAGCGTTAACCGTTCTAGGAGAGCTGATAAAACACACATAAGCACTTTGCTGTGTATTAACATTTCTGAACTGCTTCTTTCACCTGCATGGAATAGGGATTGGAAAGAGGGTGGGGGCAAAAGAGGCAAATGAGGATATTTATGACCAACTACCCACGACTTAGTTTTCCCACCACCCCTTCCTCACTGTGAACAAACAAGACATTGCTTTCTGTGCTTCTAGGGTAAGTATCCGTCAGGAGAGCAGGTCTACAAGACCTCTGGTGGGCAGCTGCTCGCCGGGATGCATGCCACCGGGATGGGAGGAAAGGGGTACACAGCTGTGCTCTGTACTCCCCAGTCCTAGCAGCTGAGCTCTGTACTCCCCAGTCCTAGCAGCTGAGCTCTTCGACGGCGGCACGGAGCCCAGATTTTGCCCTTGAAGGCAACATTTAAGCCCTACTGGAATTTTATAGTCAAACATGGGGTTTTTGATAGAAAATCGAGCACTGCTGTGACTGCTGGGGACACATCTGCGATGCCATGGCAGAGGCACTGAGTATGGTCCTCTTGTCAGGACCAGGTGATGGTCTCCTTAGAGACTCCTCAGAGAGTGCAATTCAAGGCACTCCTTGCTCCATCTCTGCTCACTGCTTCTGCTAGGCAGAATACCCATCCTGCGTTTGCTTCATGTACAGTACACGCGTTGCCAAGGCGAATCTGAATCTGAAGAGGTTTAAAGCCCAGTTTTCACTGGGGTTCTCCATGCCCTGATCCTGTGAGTGCTTACGTAATGACTTTTAGCCACTCCACCACGCAACAACGGCTTGTAGGTGTCCATCACCCTGCAAGGGCTAAATCCCCCCTGCTCCTTGCAGAGTTTGTGGCCCATTGCTGAAAGCATCAATCGATACCACGTCTCTGGCAGCCTGGATCTTTAGTTGCCAAATGAGCTCAGATTTAAGGACTTCCCTTCAAATCTGAGATGGTTCAGATCCACCTACACGTACACTCATCCTGCTTACTCCGCTCCCGCTCCGCCCTTGGCAGGGAGAACCTGGCACGTGAGGTTCAGCAGGCGAACGTAGGAGAAACACGGGGAGGTGATGGGAGCATCAGTGCTAGCAAGGCCTGAAGTAGATTCCACCCTGTTTTTTCATGGAAACAGGAACATTTTTTCCATGCATGCTCAGGGAAGTCCTTCTGCATGTACAGAGCAAGCGGGGTGTGCTGGCTCTCGTTCTGCAGAGGCTGGATGCTCCTGGAAGAGAACATGGCCAGGTCTGATGGTATCTTGGCACGACCGGGGAGGAAGTGAAATATATGATGTGTTACTAGCCTGAACTGATGTGATTTGATTCTGCAATATAATCCTTTTTGTTTTCTGGCTGGCTTCTATAGCTGTGTAAAAACGGGTCCTTAAAAACTCAACTAAGTATGAAGTGTACTCCCTGCAAATCTCAGCGAGGAAAGGAAATCCAAATGTTTTGAGTTTAACTATTAAACATAGTTTCCAGCTAGTGTGCTCAGAATTTGAAATTAAACAAATGAAAGAAACATGTTTCAATGGTTTTATGTAGGCAATAATGTCATTAACAGGAAATAAAGAAATTGGGCTTTGCAGCTGCAGCACAAAATTTAACCCTTCCCATGCAGCGGGGCGCTTGCTCGGCTGGCAGGGCGCGTTTTGACCCCTGCCTGCTGCTGGGCATCCCACACGTACAGCAGGACCCTGAACATCCCGAATCACACCGCCCTGGATGGATGATGATAATGGAAAAAGCAGGAGGAGAGACAACGGTTACGAGTGAACAGGCTTGCCTGACTAGTGGAAAACTTTTTCAGATCACTAAGTCAAATAAAACCCCTCACTTCCAGGGGGAGAAAAACCCAAACCCTTTATGCACAGTTTTTAGGTGCACTGTCAAAGTTGAGTACCCTAAAATTATACCTGTTTTGGTTTGTTTCTGCCTGTCGACTCAATTCTCAGTATCAAGGTGGACAGTGAAGGGTGTGAGACTCCAGCCCCTGCGGTGCTGTCAGGAGCTGGATGATGCCGCCACCCTCCCTCTCACAATCTGGACCAGTATTGAGGCCACAAAAGAAACATTATTATTTTTTTAAGGATCCCTGTATTTCCAGGAGTGAAATACGGACTGGAGAGAGGAGGCTTTGCATGGAGAAAGCCTCTGCCCCACATCTCCCACCGGTTCTCAGGTGCAGACCTGGCCCCCAAAGCCACTGGAGTTTGCTGTACACACAGAGCTGCAGAGCCGAGTCCCGAAGCCGAGCCCCTTTGCTGCTGCAAACAGCACCGAGAGGAACATCCCCAGTATCTATCAGACAGTAACCGGAGAGGAACCAGAAGGCAGATTTTCTTAGTTAAAAGGGGAAACAGTGGGTGGTTAATTCTAAACAAACCAGCAACAATGAACCTATACCTGGCACGGAACATCCCATCCTTTAGGAAAAACCAGCGCAGCCCCCCAAAAGACAACAAATGCCCGTTGGTTGGATCTCTCCTTCACAAAACCGCTGGCAGGTGATGGAGACAGGCTGAGCACTAAGCTGTACCACGTCGCCTTGAACCGAAGGAAAAGCCCTAAAGGCTGCCTCTCGTGCACCTTTGTTCAAACCAGCAATCACCCAGGATTTGTGCCGCAGGACCCAACCCTCCACACCAGGAGCATTTACACAATTCTTGACGTAAACTTCTGGAACTAGACCCAGACAAAATTCATTGTGCTTTTGGGGCACAGCATAACCCAGCCGCCAGCCCTTGGCCCCTAAAGGGGCCGCAACATCCAGGAACATGTTTATTACCGTGGGGCCACCCTGCTCCCAAGCAAATACCTGGATGGTGCTTGGGAGGGTTTTGCCTGGGCGTTGTAGCACCGAGTCTGTTGAGGCCTTTCCACCCAAGGAGCACAAAGTGCCAATTTTTGGTACCATCCCATCTAGTATCTGGTTGCACTGCTTCCCCTTCTCCCAATTTAACTGATCTTTTTTACTAGAATATATCTTCCACTGCCAAAGCCCCACTGATTGTATGAAAAGGTGTTTTCTTCCACCACAATCCTTTCAAGAAAGGTTAACAATTAATATCGGCATCTTTATTTCCCCTTTCCATTAAATGTAGGGGAAGCTCAGTAAGCATGATGTCAGTCTCTCCAGACTAGACCCAAAGAATGGCTGTTAGGACATATGCTTCATTAAGAGTCATTAATGATGTTTTCTTTTTAGTAGAAATCATCACTCTGTGGGAGAGACCATCAAAACATTATTTTAATCTTTTCTCCTTTTGTTCATTAAGCTTTGTAATCCTTCTGTAGAGGCCTGGAAATTGCTTACCCAGTATCCTTTCTGCCCACTTGAAACTGAGGGGACTGGGAACCTCATGCTATCACTGAAAATCAGGAGCAACTGAAGTGCTATTAGACCACATCCCCACTTCTGCACTCCCCAGGTCCTGGGCTTCTCCCTCTCTTCCCAACACGGCTGAAATTAAGACACCTCCTTTTTTTTTTTATGTTGGAAACAAATCTAACTTGTGTCTCCTGTCATCTTGGGAGCATATTCCTGGCCCTTTCACATCACCACTGACAACTTCACCCTCCTTTTCCGTAGCATTTGCATTTGTCAGGATGACCATTCCTCGTGATCCTCCTGTTCCTCCAAGAGCCCTTCCAGTTCAGGGGGTTGGACAAGACAAAACCCAACCCCACGAGGGTCTTATGGGGACAGAGACAGTTCCTAGCTTGTTTTTATTACACTGGAAAAGGCCAGCACGTTCCCTCCCACACATCCCATGTCCCCCTGTAAGGTCTTCTAATATAACACGCCGACCAGCTCACTAGTGATGAGGCAGCAGGAGCCCCTGATGGAGCTATGGCAGGAAGCGCTGAGGGGAGCAGGAGGTTGCTGCCCCCTCCTAAGTCCCAGCTGCTTCTTCCTGAGTGAGTTTGGTTTATAAGGGGAACATTTCCACTTGGGTGAAGCTCGAAAAACTCCTAGAAAGCGGTAAAAACCTCCCGTGGCTAATGCAGAGTCAGACTGGGAGGGCTACAGGACAACCACGCTGCTGCAGTATTTCCAACCTATAGAAAATAGCCGTTCTGAGGGTTTTGTTAGGGACGTATTAATGTGTCTATCTCTGTGCACATAACTCCCATTCATGTAAGTAAGAGCTTCCACACAACCCCCTGCAAGCTGAAAGGACAGCACTCCTGCTGTCTTCATCATCATGCCTGGAAAGGGCATTATGGAAATGGCACCTTGCCACAGTGGAGATGACACTGATTGCCACTCACATGCCCAGTTGGTTAAATCAAACGAGAGCACTGCCATGATACCTCTCTCCCACTGAAGCGAGTTGGGGATCATGGTCAGCCCTCGGGAAAACGGGGCACCTCCCGCTCCACGCTCCTGCCAGGCGTGGAGGACATTCCAGTGGGACACCCATCCCTGGGATGGTGTGGAATGGGTGGCACCTCCAGTGGGTAGAGGTAGAAACAAACTGGCAGCGGAGGCAGCGATTTCCAAGCACGTTTAGCGCAGATCCAGGTCTGCAAGCCAGGGCTTGCCTTGGGCATCTGTACCATATATTTTAGCGCCGGGTTCCCATTTATCCACCCCTGTCTGCGCAACTGATAATGGACTCACTTAAAGCACACCAGAAATGCTGAAATAACTGCTTATTATTCTAGCCATAACTTCAGACAATAACATAAATTCCATAAATTTAACCAATATACCGCTGTCTTTTCATTACACCGGCACGCACCTACCATGAGAACAGAGAGAACAGCTGATACTAAATTGACTTCAGTTCATAAAGACTGTAACATCAGTGCAGGCTAAAAACCGACTTGTTTAATACATTTGCAAGTATGCAGTTTCCACAAGCTCATACACGTTCACATCTGCTGTTGAAGTGAACGCAGATAATGAGCCTCTTCTGTGATACACCTGACACCAGACAACACTGGAAATGTTGATCTGTCATGCTTGGCTGCAAGTAAAATGACAAAAACCTGTGGGCCAGATACCTGGGGTTAATCAGCATTGAGCCCTTGACTTCAACAGTTTGAATAAAGCTGCTGACGGTTTGGCACCGCAATTCCAAGCCGGAGCAGTTGGAGAGGGTGGGCTGCTGTGGCAAGACCCCTTGAACAGCCCCGTTCAGCAGCTGAGACCCTGTTAAATATCCTGGACTCCAACCCAGCCCTTTGTCCTGGAGCCTATGAAAAAAGAAATCACCTGCCTAACGCTACCCTCCGTTGTTACCATGAGGAAAGGATTGCACCTGCATCAAACCTGCTGTACATCCCTATAAACCAGTAAGGAAAAAAGACTCCGAGTGGTTTTTCTTCCCTTGCTGACTTCAGAGAGGCTGAAGCAGCTGGGGAGGTTCTCCCTGGCTACTTGAAGTTGCATGGAGCCTTGACACCAGCCCGAAGTGGCAGCAGCCTTTCTGCAGACGGGGAGCCAGGGTGTGTGTTTTGGCAGCAGGGACGGCCCGTTTCCTTGGGCCACCCCCTTCGTTGGGAATGCTTCGCGCATTAGCTCAGGGAACTCACCCAGTTAAAAATAACCCTCCCCCGCACAAAAAATAGACAAAGAAAAAGGCTATTTATACCCTGGATCAGTTCGTGGGGCTGACTGACCGTGCGGCCCCAGAAGCGGCTGCACCGGGGCGAGGGGCTGCGCAGCCCCGGCACCCCCAGCCCGGGGTGGCCACGGGCACGTCCGCTGACACAGGGCACAGCGCCCGTCTGCCTGTAAAACGGCTTGACACCTCCAGATGACTCTTTTTTCCTACAACCATCAGGGGCTGGAGGTGGAAGGACTCGAGTGCACTTTTATAATGCTGATTAACTCGTGCGTTTTCAGTTTATAAATGTATTTTTATGTTTACCTCGCGTGGGTCCCCTCCCAGCCGAGTCAGGGCTATTCTTTGGGGGCTATTTCCAAAGTCTTGGGTTGAAATGCCTCATACACGGACAGCAAAAGGCCCAGCTTCAAACGCCCAAAGAGAAACAGATGATTACCCAAATAGCTTGATGAATCTCAGGAAGAATTATCCATCCTCCCCAGCAGACAAGTTTAAATACAGACAAAGATAGTTGGAACAATACCAATTATATTTTTTTTCCCCATGTTGTTTTCTGTTTTGACTTCTTTGGGATCATTCAGTGGAGGTTCAGGCTTTGATCTTCTCTATTGGCAATATTTTTTTCATCTAGGTTTTTATAGTTTGAGAAGAGATGTTACATGCTTGCAACAGAGACTATCAATATGATGTGGGTCTGAACAAAAAAACCTGGTGTCAGGTTCTCCATTTGGAGTGTTACCTCAAGCTTTGAAGTTTGTAATGATTCAAAAGCATCTAGAGCTGCTACAAATGTTAATAAAATTAAAGCCATCTGAAAGTGAGGCTTGCATGTGCCTTTGAAAGTAGGTCTGTGATCAGTTATTACCCTCAATTACCTTGTTGTCCACTCTTTTAGCTCGAGGTTAAACTCTTAACACTTTGCTTTGAAGTGGTTATCCTTTTATCTATGACCGGACTGAGGAATTTAAGGGCAATAATCAATGAGAGCTTCATAAGAATAAAGGGGAGACAAGGCCAGGAAAATAGGTGTGAATGTTGCCTTAACGGCTGGCTGGGGGTCTGGAGGGACACTGAGCTCTGACATGATCCTTAAAGAAAGGGAAAAAAAGAAGGAAAGAGGGGAAAAAAGGGGGGAATGAAAGAAAGAAAAAAAAGGAGCCCCAGCAATTTCCAAATCCCTGCTAAAAATAAAGCAAAAGCACTAATTCAGGGTGGGGCTGGGAGTGGGGAGAGCAGGGAGAGGTGAAGCCCTCATCAAAGGCACGGGACGAGTAACGAGCACGGAGATACGATTAAAGTATTGGCTTAATCACGGCTTTGATGTCCGCCCTGGCACCTCACCCTGCCGAGCCCCAGCAGGGATGGAGACGGGATGGGTCCCTGCACTGGGGTCCTGCTGCTCTCCCCAGCGATGACCCCCCACCCCAAAGCAGGTGGTCCCTGGGCCCAGCGCTGGCACCAGGAGATGCACAGCGGGATACAGGCAAACCCACCCCCGCAGGTGCCCCAGCAAGGGGGGGATGCCATTGCCCAGGAGCAGCCGTATCCCTGCCACCTGCACCCCGACGGTGCTCGGCCACCCCCCCAGTTCCCAAAACCCACCACAAAGCTGCAGTGGGATGTGGGAGTCCCTTCCAGAGGAAGGCAGGCCCAGGGAATGGGCTCTGAGGATTAACCTGGCTGCTGCCTTGGTCCTGCCCGCTCGCTGCCAGGGAGGATGCTGGTGACATCCCCGTCACATCCCGGGAAGGAGATGACCCAGCGCTCTCCCCGTGGAAAAGCAGCCAACCTCCGCTTTCGCTCCGTCAGGAAAAAATTGGTGCAACACTCCCCAGCAATTTTTTTGGTTTAATTATTTTTTTTTCAACCGAGGCGCCTAAAGCAAGGTGTTGAAACGCGCGTCGAGCGCGCCGCCTCTGGCAGGGCATCAAGCCCAAATGGCCTGGTTTTCTGAAGTCCTGAGCACAACCTACCACACCGTCGAGCGAGAGCCACGTGTGCTCAGCATCTCCGAAAATCGTACCGCTCCGCTTTGATCCGGTGCCAACGTTTGGATCTGTGTGTCTAATTTAAGGTGCTTGGGTTGGAAAATGTTGACAATTATTGTTACCCTAAAATTAAATCAGCGCTTAATTATCAAAGTTGATGGTAACTTAGAGTGGCATTTTCAAAAGAGCCTAAGGGAGTCAGAGGGGATTTTCAAAGGCAGTTAAATGTCTCAGGGCCACGTCTACCTCCTCGTACCAGCAGTTTCTTACTGACTGCTCCTGCTTCCACACTATTTTAAGGCCATCCAAGAGGTCTTTTTATCGAGAAGGTACCAGGTGGACCTGAAACCATGAATGCAAACCAAAGTCTCCACCCCTCCAAATGCACTTGGCTAATTCACAGTGAAAAATCAATTGGCTTTGGGTGCCTAATTCTCCTATAATCCTTTAGATAATCCCAGCTTTAGGCTTTCAGATACTGATAAAATGAAATTAAAAAAAAAAAAAACCAAGAAATTTGTCCAAACAGAATAGAAAACAAACATATATTTCATATACCTTTCAGATACTCTGAACTTAGTATGAGACAGGCCGAAGACAATAGCAATAAATAATTGCTTAAGAGAGAGTAAAGGCACCGAGACCGTGAAGCCTGAGGCTGAGAACACTGTTTTGTAATTAAGGTAGCCTCCGGACAACGATTGTCATACACCGGCATTGCTCAGGGACCCAACCATTATTGCTTTCATTATAATTTTTCAGGAGAGGATCTTTTTCTGGCTTGGCTCCACCTTCATTCAAAGCTCCTGCTGGCCCCAGTCACTAACGAGAAAGCGTTGATTGAGAAACATTAATGACAGCCTCCACAGGATGCAAAGGAGCGTGCCCTGCGAGGGGCAGCTGTGGAGTGGGCTCGAGCACAACGGGTCCAGACCAGGAGGGTCTGGGAAAAGAGGGGACACCAGTCAGAGACATCAAATGCTGTGTCTGGGATGAGGAAAACTCTGGGAGCAGCACGAGACGTGGAGACAAGGATGCTCGTGCTGCCACAGCCTGGACAGGACAGCCGTTTTCTGCTTAAGCGGGGTCCTGCTGGTCTTTGTGCATCAAACCAGCTGAAAAAGGACTGGCAGGAAGGGTTTTCCAAGGAAAACTGAGCTGACTTCTTAAAAACAGTCTGATAAATCCTGTATTGCAACCAAGTGGCTTCTCTTTTTAATTGCAGTACAACACGGGAGCTGCAGCTTCTGTGTCCCACGCTCTACACGTTCTCACAGACCACAGCACCCACGAAAGGCTAGGCTTTGTGCTTGGACAAGGAGAGTGCGGGGGAGCACACGGGTGCCTGGGAAATGGCAGGGCTGGGCATCCCACACAACGCCGTCCGCTACGGCTTGCTGCTGCATTTCGGAATTTAGACATTCTGGGTTTCGGCTGAAATTGGCCCTGGAGTTTCAGCCACGGAGGGGGGAAAAAGGCATGAATTAAAAAAAAAAATCCTCTCTGTTTGTAGAATGTTTGATTTCCATTAAAATCCAAATTTGAGTAAAAAATTTCAATTGGTCATAATTCTGCCATCTGGTCCTGAGTGAATCTTATTGGAATCACAGGATTAACTCCCACCACCTGACGTTAGGGTTGAGCATGACCATGCCTGTCTACACTTAACTGCTGACCTATCTTAATCATCCTAGTAATTAATATGCTGAAGCAAAGTCATGTTCCAACACAGTCTAATTTTCTAGTGAAGACGAGTGCCAAGAAGGATTAGAAACAAATGGGAACACCCCCAGGTGGCTTCCCCGTACACCGAGCCACCGTGGGTCATTGCTCCTCTACCTCCAGAGCCCTTCATGCACGAACCGAGAGGACCTGGAGACCTCCCACCCCAGCTAATTCCTGACCCAGCAGAAACCCCGAATTGTGGCAGCGAAGCCGGGGCTGAGCCACTCGCTCCCGCTCTGATGTTTGGCCAACACTCAGCACCTGGATACTCAGGCAAGAGGGAGGTAATGTAAGAAGGTAAGGAGGGAAGAAAGAGGCACTTTCAAGTTCTCCTTGCTATTGTAATCATGGTTCTGCTAGACAGCCTGCCCAGAGACAGTCAGGACACAGCCCAGCTCTTGGCCAGGCTCCTCAGCCGCTGGAAACCCCAGCCAGCTGCGTCATGGGGAGCAGGGCTCATCCCATGGAGGGCTGAGCCCCATCCCATAGGATGGGGCTGGCTGCAGTGATGTACCCACTTGTACTATGATTATTACTTAATTCTTCCCCCCCCATCTCATTCTATCAAAAAACCAGCATCAAATACCCTAGAGAAGATCGCTTTGCTGTAAAACATCCCGATCCCTCTGCAAAGCAGTGGAGGAGGCCGAGCACACACTCACTCTGCTCCCCGCGCTGAGCCCCTGGTAAGCGCTCAGGGTTTTTGCCTCCCAGGGCTGACCCGGGCAAAGGCTGTGCCGGTGCCTTCACCCCCACAAGCTGCACCTGCGCTCACAGGTGGACAAGCCCTATCTCGGGTCCTCCCCCAGACCCGGGCAAACCTTGCAGGGAAGGGACCAGCTTCCTTAACCCTTGAAAGAGGGGAAAAACGGTGCTACCAAAAGACAACATGTTCAGAGCGGTAGTGCAGGACCTCTCACCATCCCAGCCCCATCTCTGTGAAGGGGGGGGAGCTCTGCGTAGCAGCAGTTTTCTGCAGCCAGACAGGAATCCCAGGCTCATGAAGATCCATCAGGTTCTTCTAAGGCTTTCATTCATTTTCTCCGCCACCCAAGGTAAACAGTCCTCCTGTCCCAATGGTTCCTCACCCACTCCTCCTCCAGCACCTTCCAATACACAAGATCTTCCCTCTTTCTCCCTGCCTCCCATTCAAGAGAGATGACAACAAGAGAAAGCAACTCCCCTCCCCGTGTTTTGCCCATTCCTCTAACATATTACCCCAAAAGCCCCTGGGACGCTGTGCTGTGCACGTGCTGGGGCAGACTGGTCCTACTGCAACTTCTCCACGCTCTGATGCGCGAGCCTCCACCACTGCTTAAACCAAACCCCCCCATCTTAGGGGTCCCTCGCCTTTAAAAAGAGTAGGGGGACATCCCAGGCTCCTGCAAAGCATCCTCCTCTCCCAAGGGGGGAAGCTGGGGCTGGGTAGAACCTCACGGGGTCCCCCCTGAAATGGCAAGGGGGGGAGGAGAGGCACAGCCGCCCTTCACGAGGCTGCGGTGAGGCTTTGTGACTCCGAAGAGTTGGCAAATCCCCGGATAAAAGGGAAAATATGTTCATAATAAATAACGCTGAAGTAACACGTTGTGAAATATTTACTTCCTCGGAAAGGCGGCTGTTTGCTTTCAGTGGAGCTGCTATCTGATCCTCTGCCAAACGGCGCTGAACGGCTGTAAGAGACACTTTTCTGCGGTTGCCGAGAGAAAACCAGGTGCCCAAAAGCGCAACGGCTGCGTGTGCACGGGCCCTCGTGCGCGGGGGGAGACGCGCAGAGTCTCGGGGGTCTCCGGCTCCTGTGAGCCCCGGTAACACCTCTGCAGAGCACAGACACCGTGCAGTTGGAACTTTAATACAACTAATCACGTGTCAGCGTAGAGACTGGGGGAAGGAGAATGGAGGGAGGAAAAAAAAGAAAGAGGTGTTGATAAAATACTTGTTAGAAAGAAAATTGGATTAGTGGTGCCATTCTGGCCATGAAGTTCTTTGAGCCAGAGAAAAGAAAATAATAATCTTGTTCCTTTTTTCCTCCCTCTCTCCGCAGCCCACAGAAGGCCTCACAGCCAAAACATCAGCCCTTCTAATCTTATTTTCTTTTTTCTAGCATGTATTTTATTAACCCCTTTTCTCATTTAACTGCTATGAATAGCTCAGTGGGTAACATCCTTCTTAGAAAGTGAAAACCTCCTTGGAGATGCGGTGCAAGGAGAGAAATGCAGACAAACTTCCAGCTCCCGCACTCAGAAGAAAAGCCCCCTCTGTAATCCTGTCTGGTGAATCCCGACAGCGTACCCCAAGGTAGCCGCGAGGTCCAGGTCCCCTCTTTGGAGCAGGGACAATCGGGGAATTTATCCCCTGACACGCTGGGAGATTGATCCCAGCTCCATAAGCTCCACGGACATGGAGCAGAGATGAGAAAATAAACAAGGGCCCAAGCTTCTTGTTGGGAAAGTGTGTGTGGATATAAAAGCCCTGTAAGATGAAGTCGGGCACCCTGCATTACCTTTCTTTTACATCCTCCCTTGCCAGCGATCCGTCATGCACAATGAGATCCCCCAGCCAGGGCCGGGATGCTCACAGCAGCGAGCCCAGCACCCCTGTGCCGGGGCTGGGGTGGCACAGGGGCTGAGTGGTTTTATCCCTACCAAAGTGAGAAAACCCGATTTGCCCTCTTACACCCATGGCAGGATTTTGTGCCCCAAATAAGCCATCGTCCAACTAGGATCTCAGAAAGCTCAGGGGCCAGTCTTCCCTCTGCGTAAGAAGGACACAAATGTGGACTGAACACCCCCACGCCCCACTATTAGAACATCAAATCCAGAAAAAAACCAGAATTAAAGCATCAGATCCAAACCCCCCAGAATTAAAACATCAACTCCAATGGAGACAGTCCTGCCCTGCGCTGCTGTGAGAACAGACTTGGCCTGGCCATAAAGAAAACACCAGTTCCAGCGAGTTTGGCTGCCGCCTGCTTCCCTACGAGCGGCAAACCTTCCTGGGAGAGGAGTGGGAGCAGGATCCAGCCCTGTGCGATATTTGTGTGTTATTTTCCTTGACAGCTGTGGTGCATAGTGGTAAGTGCATGTTTAATTCATTCACAATTTATGGTGTAATGAGAACAATGAATGTGTCTGAGGGAATAATTGCTTCACGGCGGGGATGCTGGAGAGTTCAAGTTGGTTGGCACCTGGACTTTGAATCGGGGCTGGCGGGGATTGGCTCCGCCGGCCCCACAATAGCCCCGATAACAAAGCTGCAGGGGACGGGGAGGGGGTTCAAAGTCACCCCGCGCCGCCCGGGCGAGCCGCAAGAGCCTTTCCCCAGGATGGCGACGGCCAGATCCAAGCCCCGTTCGACCCGTCTGGCCCCATTTACTGGGCACCCGGCGAGGGCTGCAAGCGTGGTGGCTGGCTTTTTTCAACCTGCATTCACAAGTGACTTTTGAAAACCAGCACTTTGCCCCCCCATCTCCCTCTAAGACCCCTCCACCACTTGGTCCTGGCTGCATCTACCCAAAACCTCCTTTTGTTGGGGGTGCAGAGAGGGGGTTGACCTTTTCCAGTGTCCTCAGCAGCCACATGGAGTTTCGGAGGCCTCAGAGGTCAAGAGCATCCATATGGAGGGCCCAGGAGCTCCCTGCATCTCCCAGCTGTCCCCACGGCAGCTGTGCTCGCAGCCCCCAAACAAAGCTCCTTAGGGGGCTTGTTAGGATGCTTGGGAGTTGCTCTGCGCTGTCCTGGAGGAGCCCTGAAATCAGACCACCTCAAGAAGCCTGCAGCCAGAAGAAGGCATCACGCTTGGCTCCACGTACGAACGGTTAGTTACTCCTCAGGCTGGGAGCAGATAGATCACGTTATCCATCTCAGGCTCTTTCCTACAGTGGCTGAGCAGGGCCAGATTTAGATCTGATAAGGGGATGCCGACAAAGCCTTGCACTGCATGGGCCAAGGCTTGAGCGAGATCTGCAGCAGCTCCTGCCTCTTGGCACCTAGGGAAAACACGGGTCTGATTTCTCAAACAGACTTGTCAAAGCACAAGCAACAAATCTTCCATGCCACAAATCCACCCCGTGGAGATAATTTATCAAGATTAGGCTTTTGGACCCAGCATCACATGTCTGAGGGAAACAGGCTTGCAAAGTGCTGCGAGCCCCTCGGATGGAAGGTGCCATGTAACCACAGAGGCTGTTGTTAATTATTACACCGCTACGCTGGGGAACTGCGCTACAGACCATCAGCGCTTGAGCTTTTCCATACATGGACCGCACGGGATTGAGCTGGGTCCCTGTTCTCCTTCTCCGTATGGGAAAGCTGTGGGCTGGGGATGGGCTTGCCTGGGACATCTTTCAGAAATGCTGAGCCGAGAGCCCCGTTACACATTAACCCCCGTGCAGGGCTCTGCAGAACGTTTTGAACGTGCATGTGAGACTCGGTAGCGAACGGAGTGTGCTTTTAGCTGGAGCAACGTCTGGGTGGGAGCAGACGTGGGCCAAGCTGAGCAGCAAACCCCCGCAAGGGCTTTCCTTTAGGGACTGAAAGGCACCTTGTAAAGCGTTTAAATGGTTTAGGTGCATGTATTCAAAGCTGTGACCTGAGTTAGGAACCTAATTCAGATTAAAAGGATCAAGATTTTAGACTCCCATGTCCCTGTGAAAATATTCCACCTGCCCCCATATCTGGAAATAGCCACCGCTAAGACTGCAAGATATTTAGGTGCAGACAGAAACATGAATTTGTAGTCCTGACAGAGAACCGTGTTTTATCCCATCTAGTCTGAGGTTAAACACAATGTTCTGTCAAGCCACAGACGGAGGAAAACATGGTTTGGCAGCGGCATCTTGCATAACCACGGTTAGACATGGCATACCTCCGCGGGGCCGCCGCTGCAGCGGCGCACGATTTGCATCGCGTGGAGCGGCTGCCAGTTTTACTTTCATCTGCGCCTTAGGAACACCGAGGAAGCAGCGTAGCTGTAAATACATCAGCCCTCACGTCCTCCCTGCAACGTTCCGTCTCGTCATCGCTTTCTCTCCGGAGCCACAGCTGCTCAGTAAACCCCGATAGCTCTCTGCCTGGGCAGGACAAGTAACAGACGCCGAGCGCTTAAAGAGGGATCCCGCCAGGATGCAGTCTTCATCTCTCCACGGGTACAAAAAGGTTAAACCCAAACGTGCAGATGTAAAATGTGAATTTGGCTGAGATGCAACGCGCTCTCACCCTGCTCCATCCCCTCCCAAAGCGCAGCCATGGCCTCAGCGCTGCAGAAGTCCCCATCCCCAGGAGAGGATCCAGGCCCACCCCCAAACCCAATCTCCTCCCCAGTCTTCCAACGAACAGCCCAGATGACAGGTCAGGATACAAATAAAACCATCCGTAATTGCATGTGGTTAATTACTGAGGGTGTTTGGGTTTCTGGGAGAACATCAGGTTGCAAAGAGTCTCAATCAAAGAGCCCTTAGGGCATTCAGATCAAGGCAAGCATCAAACCCCATCTCTGTTTTGAAAACACAGCTTCAAATGGGTGCTGTGGAGGGCAAAGGCTTGAACCCGCCTGCCCAGTAAATAACACACCCTGGAAGGGCTCCCCGCTACAAAGCCGGGCTGCACGCAAGGGCAAAGGCTGTGACCTCGGGGGTGCAAGCACCTGCAGGAGCCCCAGGGACCCCCAGGACTCAACGCGGGGTGATGGCAGCAACGCTTTAACCACAGCCTGCAGCCAGAGGCTGGAAGTAGCCATCATGCCACAGGCAAGTGACAGAGGCATCTCCTCCCCTGTATTTTCCCTGTCGCTCTCCCAAGCCTAATCGCTCGTGCCCACGCAGCTCTGAGGCTGCACTTGCCAGAGATGCGTTTTACAGAGTCAGTTTTCACCAGCTGGGAAACAGAAGTCAACATAAGGAGATGCTTTTGTCAAAAAAACCCAGTTGTGACTGATAATTGCAGCCTCTGAAAATATTTTTAGCTAGACCAGACCGATGTGTAGGATATGATTATGTTTTTGTAATGACTGAACAGTATTTCAGGCAAACAAAGTGTGCCAAGAGGCAGTGAAAGTTGCAAAAAACTAAAATTAAAAAATTATCACAAATTAAAAAGAGAAGGTAATTAATATACACTGAATTGAGGGGGAAAAATGGCCAATCAAGCCAAAGGATATTGTAAAATCTTTAACTAACAGGACTGAATAAAGTTCAGAGGCCAGTTATTTTTAAGAAACTGTTACAATGAAAGATGATTTCCACGATATTTGTCCACTATTAGATCAAAATGATAGACTAAGGGTGAAAAGCCGTGTTCTGTATTTGGGAAAAAGCCAGATAAGCTACTAGAACGGAGACGAAACCTTTCTATTGCAGAAGATAATGCAAGAACACACCACACATCTTACAGAAAGACAAGACTATGAGCAGAGCTGCTCAAGGCTTTCCCAAAAGCTGGTCTCTCGGCTTGGCAGCCCGCTGCCACGCTCCATAAAGCATCCTGCTCGGAGGGGAAGAGCCGGGGGACCGCAGAAGACGTGGTTGTGTCAGTATTTAGAGGCACATGGGATGTTCCACATTCTTATTGACCTAAGCCCCGAGTTTAATTCCAAATGGGATAAAAGACTACATAAATAAAGATTTAGAAGAATGCATTATAATTAATGCCAGTCTATTATTTAATTATGTCCTGTTGATTTTACTTGGTATTATTTTTCATGAGAATTTAGAGAGAAAAAAAACCCCATGACTGAAAGTAGGAAATTACAACCTGTTGTGAAATTGTGGGAACTTCCTCTGTGCTGCTTAAAAAGGTTTAACCAGAAGGGATCTGATCACAGACAGTAAGAATGTAGATGATTTCGATAATATCTGGGTACTAGTTCTTTCTAATTCTCTCTGAATTAGAGATGTCCTAATTCAGCCAAACCTGCTGGATTTGAAGCAGAAACTTAATTCAGGGAAGTTTTAGGAATGGTGTCCCTAGGCCATTCCTCAGTCCCCTTTGGTTGTTAGCTCTCTAAATACAAGTTTCTAAGCACCCATGGAGCTATTTCACAGCTTAGCACTCAGAGGTCCACATTTCCTTGGAAACGGCTCCTCCGCCAAGCCCTTCCCTTCCCATCCCACCCTCTTGCAGGTTTAATGGAACGGCAGCCGTAACTTTTAAAAAAAAGCACATGTATCTTGCGGCTGCTCCACAGGAGCAAAGCACTCCTCCTCCACAAAAACAAGCACAAGGCAGAGCGATGAACCTGGGAGGGCTCACCCACGCTCCCGGCGGGGCAATCCCCGATGGGGGGCCCCAGCCCCACACTCACACACATCTCTGGATGCTCAGGCCCATCTGTTGAGGTGGCATCATGCCAAATCACGAGCGGGCTGGATCCTGCGCAAGGCTCGGCATCGCAGGCCAACCCAGCTCCACGCGTCCCAACCACGTGGGCTCTTGAGAGCAAACCTCTCGCATCTGCCCCAGAGTACGGCTTAGCAGTGCCCGAAGAGAAAGGATCAACCCCCACCAGAAATATGTGAAAGAAAATAGCCCACAGCTCTGACTACATCCAGCAGGAAGGTTAAATAACCTGCTTTCACCAACGTATCCCAGAGCACAAAGCCACTCCATGCAGGAAGCTACTTCTACCGGTACAAAACCCCAACAACTTACCGCAGGGTGGGATCTTTTCTTGTCCTTGGCAGACACGATGCTTCTACAGCCCTTCTACAGCTGTCCAACAGCCAAGCTGGAGTTCTGATGCAGAGCTCGTGGGGTGCTGGAGGATTTTTTGGGCAGGAAAAAAGTCAAGACATGGATGATACTGCTGGTTAGAGAAGGACTCCTCAGCTTCGAGCAAGATTTAGAAGCACAAACCAGCTCTGGTGTAACCTCTTTAAAGGCAGAGACTAACTGCCAAACCTGGCTGTAGGTCTGAAGCCCCTGGAAAGTCCCTTTCATCAGCACACCCAAGCACAGGGATGGGCCTGGCCTTAAGGTTAAACATTTGCACATGTGCTTCACTGAATTAGGGCCTAAGGTTCAGGTGGGAAGTGCCTCATTAGGACCCAGCTGGTTTATCCTGCTCCTTTTTGTCCACGATCTGCAAGTGCTCCAGCCCTGCTGATGATGGGGCAGGGTGTGGGGCAGCAGCTGGACCCCACTGCTAACTGGAGCTTCTTTGCAGGTGCCTGGTTATGTTTTTTTACTACGCCCACTGTTTATATTTCAAACTGTAGCGTAATTGCCCAGTGGAGTGGTTTATGGCACCCACAGAGCTGGCAGGAAGAACCATGGTAAAGGTCTGAAACAAGGCACTGAAATGTCCCTGGGGCCGCCATCTGGGGAGGGGGGTGGCAGGACATGATCCTCCGGTCGGCTGCTCTGTGCACGTGCTGCTGCAGAAAGGGGGATCCATGCGTTTGCTCTCTTCTTCTTTAACTTCTGCCTTCACAGCGAGGAAGCTGGGCCTCATCCAAACCCTTTAAACTCCAAGAGAAACTTTCAGGAGATTGAAGTTGGCTCCAGGTGGGAAGCCATGGGTCCCCCTCCTCCTTACTCAGGAGCAAGCTGGGGGAAATGCAACGTGTGAAGCCCCATTTCTGTGCCCGCGGGAGGTTCAAATCCCCTTTCTCCACGCTAAATACTGCAGCCTCAGGAAGGTGAGCTTGGATGGGTTGTGTGATACGAGCTGCAGGAGCTGGACCAACCGGCCAGACGTGCAGATGACAGCCCAGAGGGCCCCTTGTTCACTGTCTTGTGGTAGGTCTTTACTGCTTTGCGCTTGTTCAGCTGCAGCCACAAATCTGTGTCCTTCCGGCTGCGCCCAGGGCAGCACAACAGGTACGTGCGTTTCCGTGTCTGCCTCCAGCAGAAGGACGTGCCCACCTCACCCGGCAGCCACATCTCACAAAACCGCTCGATGCTCATGTGCCAAGAGAGGAGAAGCCAAGAGAGCAACTCCAGGTCTCCAAACCCACAGCAGCTCAATCCTGCTGCTCCCAGGATTTCCCAAGCGGAGCAGCAGTGCCCTGCCCTGCTCGCTGTACCCTCCGCGGGGGATGTCAGCAGCAGAGGTGGTTCTCTGGAGTGAACCTACAGCGCTTGGTCCAGAGCCAGCCGCAGTCTCCTGAAAGCTTTCCTTCGAGCTTAAAGGGTTTGGATTAGGCCCAGCATCATGGCTGTAAAGGCAGGAACGGTTTAAACATGAGGATAGCAAATACGACAACAAAACTGGGTCTCTGTTATGAAGCCAGGGGAGACAGTGAACACAGTCACTTATGGTATGTTTGTCAAAACCTTGAGAAAGAGGCAAAGTAGGCGGCTGGACTTGGAGCCTACCGCCTCTGCCTAACCCTGCCTGCTCTGCAGCTTCTTTGTCGCTGCAGCTATGAGGTACCTGCATGTAAAACACCCCTGCATTCCTTTTCTCTGCATATCGATCGAGCCTACGTGGTTATTTTGGGGAAAAAATGGTTAATTAAATTTGTTTCTCTGGGTGTTTTGCCACAATCAGTGAAAAAAGGTTGAGATTTCAGAATAATTTGGAGGGGTGAGGGTTCTGAAGACTTCCGGCAGCAGAGCCAGGCTTCCTTCCCTCTTTGCAGAAGCTCCATGGTGGTGACCCCCCTGGCACCATCACTGTGATAAGCAGCCTCCAAAGAAAGGGAAGGAATCAGCCGAGGAGGAGCCAGCATCTCTTTGGGAGCTGAATCCCCATTACTCATGGTTTCATCACTTCATTACACTGAAACCTGTGTGGGGCTTTTCATTTTGTATTTTGGCAACTTCAGCCTCCCACTAAACCGTCAGGACTCTCTGTCTCCTAAGGGGTGGCAGGTTTTTTTTCCTCCTACTTTACAACGAATTGCAGGACCCGGTGAGGGATTTTGCTTGGTCAGAGCACACTGCCTGCCTAACATCTAATAAAGCGGGAAGATGTTTCTCCAATTATTTCAAAGCATCTGATTTTGTGTTCTTTCCACTTCCATTTGAAATACATATGAGTGTGGGTAAATTCATGCAACCTAATTTTAGGACTTCTAGAAATGTTTCCATGACCCCCTTTAACTGGAGCACCCACGCTGCTCCAGGAGAAAACCAACAAACCATCATCTGCTGAGCACAGGTCACTGACAGGTTCAGCTGTAATATTCAGCTCTATTAGGAGCAGTAATTAACGGTAAATGTTTGCTTTGCTCCAGATCCGTGCCTGGATGAGGCCTGGATGCCCGGTGGCTAAATCCTCTGCTAAACAGGTTCCTGGTGCTTTAAATGTGCTCAGAGCGCCCTAAAATAGGCATTTTGCTGGCACAGTCAGCTACAGCCTTTGGAGGTGTTTAAATTTTATACAGTGCTAGCCTGGAATTTATGAAAACAATATGTTTCAGGTATCTGAATGCCTGAGGAGCTTTACGTTATACCCAGAGTTACCAGATCCGTGGCAGAACCGCAAACTGCGCCCAGTTTCCGTAAGTCCAAGGCAGCCACCCTGGCCGGTACCTAAATCTTAGGCAAGGAGGCTAAAAATCTGGGTCAAGCAGAGGACTGAAGAAATACAACTCAAGTTTGCTCGCTCCGTTTTGCCAAAGCATCTTCCCGCAGGCCCAGCCGCCGTTCTGCTCTGCTGTCTGCGCTCCGAGTTTCTCGGAGGAAGCAAACGGGGAAAAGGAAGAGGCGAAGCGTCGTCTCCTACTCTGCCTGTGAACTGCTGCACAGCGGTTTCGATGCAAATACATTTATTGCCGATACGAACAGGACGCTGAGCTCGTGCTGGCGGCATGAGGCCAGGGTCGGTGTTTTCGGAGGAGGACTCGCTGTCAGTCAAGTGCCACCGGTGCTCACTGCCGTGATCCATGGTGGATCTGCACTTTCCTGGGAGTGCGGCTGACTGGGCAAAGGAAAACACAGGCTTCGTGGGCTGGAGGTGTTCGCAGGCTGCTGGTGAGCTCACATGGAAATGGTAAATAAAGCATTCAAGATATCCTGCACGGTCCGTGAGCATCAACTACAGACGCAGCTGAGCTGGCACGCTGAGGTTTCATCCGACTGAGCTTTACAAACACGAGCTTCAGCACCTCTTTGAAGAGGAGGCTGGGAGCACCTTCAGTTAGTGGGCTACACAACGTACCCTGCCGCAGCACAGCCAGGAGCAGCTCCTGTCTCCCAGTGCCAATTCCTCATCCCTTCACTGTCCCTCTGCGCTGTCATCCAGCAGGAACCTGGGACGAGCGACGTTTCATCCACGACAGCCCAGGGAAGATGAGGGAGAGGGGAGGAAAAGCTGACTGAAGTCAGAGTTTTCATGCTAGATGCAAATCTGCAGTGAAATTAGTCAGCCAATGACTTCATCCAGCAGCGATGAACAAACAAGAAGATGACAAGCAAGTGTCAATAAGTCTCAGAAGATGTAAAATCATTCCTGAGCACAATTAAACACAGCCTTACAAACATCCAGGCTCTGGCTGTTCATGAAATCCATATGGAGTCGTTAGCCTTCTTAGGTCTGTTTTTCCACCACCCTTAGATGCAGAATGAGAGCCTGGCTGTACAAAAACGTACTGAGATTTAGGTAGGCTCTGAATTTAAAGAGAAAGAGCCATTTCTGAGGAATCTCTTTCTAAAAATGCTTGCTCTGGAAGAGTGGTTAACTGTGACTCTGCAAACAAACCCCCCGGGTTGACCAGCCGCACCTCCAGTGCCGTGTTAAATGCTGAGTCTGTGTCAAAGCTAATGGTGGGGTTCAGCAGGGAGGAAAGCAGCTGGTCACCAACTGCAGCAGTGCTGTGTGTTATGGCGTAGGTGTTACCTCTCAGGTCATACAGATTGTCACCTAAACCTCATTAAACATGTCCTGCTCCCTCCAGGAGTCCTCAGCACTATTGCATTGGTCCTCTGTGAAGAGACAAGGGTGGTTTTATAGAACCCTCGATTTCAGCTCAGGATCACGCTGACCGAGAGATTTCTTAAGGATTATAGGGCCAGAATTTTAATAAATTCCTTGGAGCCTTTCTTTGGGCAAAACCGGACAAAGATAACTTCAGCTCTAGTTTGGCTGGGACAAGACAGCCGCAGAATTAGGACCCACAACCTTCTTTTGAAACAATGGCCAAATCTGCCTGTTACTAAACTTTGATATCAGGCTTCAAATGGGAGAAGAACAAGATTCCTAAAGTACAGATCTGGTGAATAGCTGCTATGAGGTTGGAAGTATTGTTATAACTTAACTGTCCAGCTCAGACAACCGTGTTCCTTTACTTTGCTCATTTTGCAAACACACATTTCCCTGTTTTCACTCCCATGTACTAAGTCTGACACATGTGCAGACACACATAACACACATCTCCCTTTCCACTAAGCTATATGGTTATGCAGCAGGTGAGCAGCACAGGCTGTTGGGACCAAGCTGCGCAGGTATAATTGTTTTAGAGCGCTGCTCAGAGGAGGTCCCAGCATTAAATCCTCCCTGTGTGCAGGTGAGCTGCATGCCCTGCTTCCCAAGGCTCTTCCAGAAATACTACCTGGAGTATCGGATCTATCTGGGTGAAAACGAAAACGCAGTTGACCGTTGCTAGCAACAGCACTAGGAGATCCATCAGGAAAGACAACGTCTCTTCTCCCAAGGGGGCCTCGAAGCAAGTGCAGCACTTCATGGCCAGTAACCGAGGTTCATGGGATAAAGGCTGGATCAGCAGGATCAGGGCAAAGCAAGGGCACGGCACAGGGTCTTCACTCTGTTACCGTGTTTGTCGGCAAAGCAGAGATCATCTCGCGGTAACAAACGGTAAATAAAAGACATTTCGTCCAGGGGCCTGACTTATTTACACTATTACAAGCGTCAGATAACATGAAAGGGAGCTGCGGAACTGCGACGTAGGAGTGTTACAGACTGCTCCCAGACGCACTCAGACACACTCTTTCCCTCTCAGATTTTTGCAGGATCAGATCCTCGTTTAGTTCTTTTAATGCTTTTTTTTTTAATCACAAAAAATGATTTCTACTTTAGGGAGGAAAGGTTTTATTTAATTATCTTAATTTTTTTTGGTTTGAATTGGCCAAGCGCGTATCTTCCACTGGCTTTATCAGAGAAGCCACCAGCACCAGAGCACATCTAATTTTAAGTGGGCTTTGGTTGGAAGACTGAAAATTGATCATGCGTTTTAGTTTCAGTAACTTGCAATTTCTGCACTCTTTGATAGCGCGCTTTAAAGAACAAGTCTTCTTTAATGACAAAGGCTTAAAAGGAATGACCTTTCTGAACAAAATATCAAAGCTTAGAAAAGAGAGTTCCTTGGAAAAAAAAGTCTGAATTGAAATGACCTTGTGTTCTGAAACTTTTTCATACGATGTCTGACGTCTTACTTCCCTTTTGTACCCTCAGAACGAGACCAAGCGTGATTTAGTAGTGTGGTGCCTCCAGTACATTTTGTGACTTGGGAAGGACTCGCAGTGCATTGAGGTATTTATAAAAATATAGATCCGATCCCCTCTACACTCTCTATCAAGATTGCTCATCGTTAGAATCAAAGCCGCGCATGTTTTTCAGAAGATTCAATGAAACACCGTAAGATATTCTAGCCATCACAAATATTTCCTTCCAGTCACAACAAAATCTTCTTCCGCGCAGCAAAATCATTTCTGGGTTTGAAACCACGGTCGGCAGAGATTTGGGCAAGTAGCAGGAGTATCTGCTGTCACCAGTACAATTAAAGCACTGTTGGAGGAGAAAGCAGAGTGCTGGGAGGAGGGAGGTTGTATCCCTTTTCTTCCAACCGCACCAGCAACGAGCGTATTTGTTACGCGTAACACAAGAAGGGTGAGTGGCACCGAGATCGAGGGTCACCTCGATACGGGTCACCTCCCTTGACGCTGGTGAAAAATGTTACGATGCCTTTTTCTTGGTGGGGTTTATATAGAGTGAAACAATCTTCTCTCCCATGGCAAAAAGTCAGTAAAATTAAATAAATGAAAGGTTCAAATAAGAGTTCTAACCATACTCAAGCTGGTTTCCCCAGAACTGGTTTTATGGGGAATGAAGCCAACTCTTGGCAGCTGGCAATTCCTTACCTAGCGGGTGAGAGGAGAGGTAGAGAGCAAGTAATACGTATTACAACATTTCTAATCCTGCAGTCTGGACTCTTACTTGTTACAAAAACCATCGAAGAAATGTTAAAAACAACCGTAAGAGAACTTCAACCAACCTTGAATTTCACTTCTTATCAGGTTTACAAGCACCTTCAAAATGGCCCTCACACTGTATCTGATGCTGCAGAGAGTTTCCCAGAGTTTTAAAACTGCCAGATTGACCACAATAGACTTTTTCAAGCTTCTTTTTGATCATCAATGACCTCAGCCACGCAATTCCATCATTAAGAAGGAAATTAAGGCCTGACTTCAACTAGCTAGAAGAGGGTCCACGTGTTTCTTTATGGATGTACCTCACCTTACCGCCTTCAAAGGCACTATAACCACCCAGATATCACGGAAAAACACAAGCAGGACAGCAGAAACTCATTTCCTTCATGCACGAGAAGAGAATTTGCCCTCTCCACATCTGCTGTTCAGACACAGGTCAATATCCAGCGGGTAAATCCCAGCGCGCGCAGCCCGCAGCTCTGAGAGCCCAATCATCGCTGCCCTGCACCTAGCTGAGTAAATACATTTTACTGCCCACAATTAACTAAATGCATCCTTACAAATTCCTCCTACTAAAACTCACCGTTGCCCCAGGCGAGGCTTTGTGGCACCCGCCACAGCACCTCCTCTCTTATCAGAGCCATGACAACCCCTTATCTGTAATTAGAAGAATCACTTGTTGATCCAAGGAAGGTGGAAAACCTGCCCAGGCCCAGACCAAACCAGCAAGCAGCAAAGCACCCAGCAATGTTGGAGCCTGTAGTTGGCAAGGAGCCCCCCACGGCGCTGCCAGGAGGTGGGGGTGGAGGGAGCCCAGCCTGCCAAAGCCTCTCCTCATTGATCTCCATGCCAGGCGGAGATAAGGACGCAGCTGGTGAGCTGGGCCTCGGCGGGACAGCCCCGTCCAGCCGCGGGCACTCAGTCAGGACCCTCCGAATTCTGCCCAGACCGCGGCACGTTGAGCGCCAATGACAGCGGGGTGAGGGAGGAGACGTGGCCGTCCCCATCAGCAGTGACACGGAGGCCATCGCCACAGCTGGATTTAGAAGACAAGGAATGTCTGGCCCCCTCTCAAGCACTCAGACCATTAACTGTGCCTTGATACGGGTGCTGCCGGCAGGACGGTGCCTAGTTGAAAAAAAGCTATTCTTGTATTCGGCATATCTAAATTTACAGATTACAAATGTACTAATGTACACTCTGGCTCACGGATGGCCAAGAAGCAAGGAAGCCTTTCTATGCCTGGGAGGCAAAGCCAGGATGACTCCCTGCCCGGATCCTTCAGCTTTCCGCTGCCACTCAAACCGCATCCCTGCAAACCCTCAGGAATCTGCTTAGATTTACCAGGACCATCCAAGAGAGCCCACACGCGCCCACGCAGAATCAAGGCCATATCAGTTACGCCTCTTTTTCAAGAACGCCCTAGAAATGTGTTATCAGTAAATGACAAAGGGCTTTCCTGTGACCGGCGTACGCAACCCCAACGATAGATATAACTGGCAACGGTGGCTGCATTTGTCATCACGGTGGTGTCATTCTCTGAGATTTTTCCTTGAGACACAGCATGAAAATATTTTCCCAGATAACAAAGCCATACACAACTCTCATACGTACTGTGGCTACTTATGTGAGTGAGATGCCCAAGCAGGACAATAATGTCAAAACAAAATAATAGCACAAAATAATAATATTTTAATATTATGTAAACACATGGAAACAAAACAATGTCAAAATACGTTAAAATATCTTGGACGATAATTATAGAAAATGGGATTTTTTTCATGTATAAAACTGAAAGGAATGGTACTGGGAAGTAATAACAAAAATATTAGTAAAAGAAACTCTAGTCGCTCAGTGAGCAAGCTCAGCACGGAGTCAAACACACAGTGTATCGGAAGCGTAAGTCCGTAATAAGATAACGATAAAAATAAAGGGAAGGAAGATACAACTGAAAACATGCTGGCAGGAGCAATGGATGTGTTTTCATGAACTTCATTCTATTTTATGTGCTAACAAAACAGCCACTGATCTTTGCATTTTACAAGAGCCAAATCTTCAAACCTATTCAAAGCAGTCCATTTGGCACCCGAGGAAATCCACCAGCTCCAGCAGCTACCTGAAAACGAAGAGATTCTCATTAGTTATACTTTATTATTCTTACTACAGGAACACAACAGGCTGAAGCCAGGGCTGGGTCGGGTAGGCAGCGGGCCTGGATTCGGCCGTGACCGGCTGTGCCGGCTGCTCAGGAGCACGCGGGGAGCGTGCCACGGGCGGGCTACACAACACCTGCGGCCACAGGCACGCGGGTGTGCTAACGCAGCAAGAAGCAGTATCTCAGTGAGTGAAGGTCGGGTAAATTCCAACACAAAATGTGGTGTGAATATAGCCTCGGATAAAAGATCTGGTCAGGATGATAATTTCCCTGAACAGAAGCGGCACAAACGCTTCTCCAAGTCTACGAGCAAACACGCGGCAGCTCTGCCAGGAGAGGAGCTGCCACGTCCCTGACCTTCCTCTCTGTCAGGACATGGCTGGGGGTCCTTCCACCCCCAGTGTTTCAGTCATTTATGGCCTGATGGTACATGATTATTCATATTTTTGAAATAGGTACACGACCTTTTAAAATAGTTATTTTCCTAACTGTGAAATCACTAAACCAGAGTACGTTTTTGACAAAAGCATCCCTTGATAATGCTACTGCTGCTACTGGAGAGTCTAGAGGCTACCTTACAGCTTTATATTTACCTAACAGTTACCTACGCCCCACATATTACCAAGAATCTATGACACTTTCAGTTTCCAACTAGCTTTAGCTAATTCTCATTAACAAAAAGTTGAGGATTAATATTTTCAGACAACTTTCACACTGTTAACGTCTTTACAAGTGTTTAAACAGCTTACAAATTTTTACCCTGTTTTTTACAAGCACGCATTCTTATTTGCAGAAATCCTCACGTGAGACAAGAAAGTATCATCAGTCTATAAATATAAAAAGAGATGGAGTGCTTTCCTAGGAAGTTTCCTTTTACTCACCTCTCCATGTGAATCACTTACTCTAAAGGCACAGCAAGGCTTTTTATTGCTGCAGCACTTGCCATAATTTATATTGGAGGGTGTAAACGCCTGAAAAAAGCCCAGGCTCGTGAAGATCCGGTACTTTGAAGATGTGATCTGTAATATTATGCATTGCATCATTGTTTTCTATCTTAAAAGGAGGTGGCATCACCGCAGAGCTGCAGCTGTGCACTGAGCCACTGTCTCATCATGAACGGCGCGGCAAAGCCCAGACTTGTAATGCACCTGCGAGTTCTCTAATCTTGCTCTAATAGTACTGACTAAGCGCTGGGAAAATTCTCAGACGCTTGTTTACTGAAAATAAGGATCTTTTAAAACTGCAACCATATTTGAGTGTTTTAATTAAGCCGTAAAACTTCAATAACTGGGATCCACAGGTGTGAAATGGTACAAATTGATCAAAGATCATCACGTACTTTCTGGCGCGGTAGGTGTTCAGCTCTTCCTGGAGGACAGTGACTGTTTTCCGCTGAATATTTACCTGTAAAACACAGCCCACGTGAAAATGGTGTACAAAATCCTAATCAATACATTTGGTCTCATTTCATAAAGAGTATTTTTCTCGTCTATCCCGCCTAAATGCAATGCTGCATACTACAATTAATACTTGATTGCTAGCACAGCTTCCCTGGCCCTGCCCCAGCTGCACACTACCTACTCCTTGAGGAACTCCCTTCAGGAGTCAAAGCAGCGTTTAAACTCAGCTGGTGGGTTACGCAAGGGTTTGGGAGCTCCAGTTCTGCTCTCAACTCCCATATGACGCCTGTGCGCTGCTCCCAGCACTTTTGCTCTGGTGATGGACTCCCCTGTTCCTGAAGTGTATGAATATGAAAGTTTATTAATACACCGTGGCCACTTTTGGGCAACTCACCAAGAGCAGGCACACTTTAAATTTAGCAATGTTTTTAGAAAACTTTGCCCAAGCCTCAAGTATTTGGTTTTGTTGTGTTTTGTTTTTTATCACTGTTTGGTGCTTCTACCCAGCCACCACCAACAAATATCATCCTTCCCCGACAATAAATAATCCTGACAGGTGCAGAGATTCCACTGCCCTTCTTGTCTGATGTTTTCAAACAGGAATTTCAACAATTTTCAAAGAGCAGGACACCTGTGCTTCAGAAAGAGCCCTGCGTAGCGAGTGGTCTGCGATGACAGCGTAGCGCTGGAAATAGAGCCGGCAGCTATGTATTTCTGGGATAGCACCCAGGTTTTAGTGTGTGCAGTTACTTTCACTCTTTTGAAATGCTGCTGCTGCTTACAGAAGCCCTGCAGCTGGATATCAGATTCTACTTTTTTTTTTTTTTAACTCATTAAAAGGTGTGGTATTATTATATTAGCTCCAGAGTAATGTTTCTTACCAGACAGTGCTAATAGTCAACCACACTTTAAAAACAGCTTTTCACTATCAACTGGAAATATATTTCCCCAGTAGATCCTTAACTCTTACTTCCCACAGTTATTTATACGAGGAAGAGCATCACTGTGATTAGGAATGCTTTGACATGTAAGCAGAGTGTTTGCAACTGCAGTGTTGAAGCTGTGTCTCTACAAGCACGTAGGAATATGAAAGTTTCCCCCTATGAAAATATCCTACTTCTATTAAAGCCACACTTTGCCGAGGAAAGCATCTCACGCAACACAAAAAATACTGCATTGTAAAGAGAAAAAAAAGAGGGGAAAAAGTCCAAATACATTATATTACCAACCGTCTCCATAGAGAGAGACTGCGTAAGAGAAATAGAGAGTGTGTAGATCTGTTATTGCTTGAAAAACGGTCCTGAAAATTGGTGTAAGCATGTGCTGGTATCAAGCCTAAACTTGTATGCCGTGTCCTCAGGCCTTTTGCTCTTCCCAGGGCTGATGGGCAGCTCTGAGTCACCAGCACTGCCCTGTCTTTCCCCCGTTCCTGCCATTCAAGCCCAGGACAAATCCCCATCCTTCCCGACACGTTTAAATGAGCCGTCCTGCACTGGGCCACATGTGAACACTGCCAGCGTTTTCTTTGGATTACCATTATTCCACATCTGTGATCACTCCTCTTTATCGCTATTTATCCTTCCTCATGTGAGTTCAGGCAACAACGACACTTTGTTTTCTTCCAGCTCCTAACACACTGAATAGGGCAGCGTTAAAAAACTGCTCTGGAAATCTCGTACAAGAAGCACACCCAATTCATTAGCAACTCACTGTTTACGATGACGTTTTGATACTTCTATTAGCCAGTTTTATAGTCTATTTCATATAAATAGCACTGATTCTGTATTATTCTAGATGAGCTAGTGTTTTGCAACATTAAAACCACAGCAGTTACAGAAGCTATTAGAGCCTCTTTATATTGGGAAACGTAGAACTAACACAACGATCATTTGGAGTACTATCTTAAAAGAAACATCCCATTTGCTTTATTATGTAGGCTGAAAGAAAACAAACTGATTTCCCATTCTCTTCTGCACCCTTCACACGCATCCTTTAAATGATTTCTTCAGGAGAAACAGGGTAAGGAAGGTGAGAGATAACTGTGTGCCAAATTTGAAAGGTTGGCAAAAACACCCTTATACTGAAGACAGCATAATTTCTACTTTCAATTGCCAACTGAATCAAAATCTGGGACCAAAATATACAATATGGTAGCTCTCAAGGTGAGGAAAGTGGAGGAGAAAAGCCTCTTGTGTAAGATGACCGAGTGAGAAGCACGCAAGTGCTGCCATAATTTGGTTTTGAGACTTCTTCAGTACTTTTGGCCAAACTTTAGATGGCTGCAATTTCTTGTCTAGAAAAGACAGTTTTTCCAGTCCGAAAAGTTGAGGATGAACAGTAAAAATTTACCTGAGATTGTAAAGATGCAATAGTGTCTTCAAGTTCCTGTCTCAGAGATGCTGGCATCAGACCTTTGAGTCTGGTTTCGTAGTCTAGTCGTATATTGGTCACCTGTAACAGAACAACAACAAATTTGTATGTCGATGGCTGCTCTTGGAAGCCACAGAGTAACTTTTTTTGTTGTTTTGCCCTATTTGGAGTCCAAGTAAACTCTGAATTGAGATATCAAGGGAAAGGGAAGGAGAGAAAAGAGAGGTCAGCAAAGACCTGTAAAGACCAAAAGAGGTAAAAATGAGGAAGAAAGGAAAAAGAAAACGTAGGAATAAAAAACATTCGGAGAGCAGGAAAAGATCATGAAAAGCAAACAATAAGGCATTTGCAGGACATGGTCGGAAGAAGCAATAACCATTCCTAAATCTAGCTTAACAGAGCATTTATACTGACATACACCTTGCAAATTGATAGGCAGAAGTTTTCTTTCTGTCTTTGGTGGGATCTGAACCAGGTCAGTAGAGTGATATTTGCCCCTTAGTCCCTCAGACAAAGTGCATTACTGTTTCTCATTTTTTTTTTATAAAATCTGTCACTTCTCAGTGCTTTTAAGGCCTTTTTTAATGCTCAGGGAAGCTGTGGATGCCCGATCCCTGGAAGTGCCCAAGGCCAGGCTGGATGAGGCTGGGAGCAACCTGGGCTATGGAAGGTGTCCCTGCCCATGGCAAGGGGTGGCACTGGGGGGGCTTTAAGGTCCCTTCCAACCCAAACCAGTCTGGGATTCTACCTTTCTAACTCTCTGGTGGGGTTGTATTTGCTGAATCGTGACCCAGGAAAAGTACGGAGAGTCCGATTCAGCTCTGTCCATCGAGTCGCACAGGACTGCTCCCACACTGTCACTTGGCTGAACCAGGGCCTCCCATCTGCACGTAACTTCCAATAGGATTAAACGCTTAATTCAAATTAAGCAAGTACTTAGGTGTTTTTCTGGATTAGCAGCTGAATATGTAAATAAAGGCTAGAATGGATTCAATATCAGATTAACTTATAAAATATCTTTAAACTTCCAAATTGATTCGTTTTTTCCAATAATTTACACACCCACACCATTTTGCGCTAATTTTGTTTTAGTTACCAAATTGCTTAAATCTACCAATGCAACCACAAATCAAACCCCTCGGTCTTACATCCGAAGAAGCCGTGAGTTATAACTTCCAGCTCCCAGCTTGCAAGGAGCGCACACGCTTCAACACGTCAGAACCGAACCCAAAGTTCACTGCAAGATGTGCCAATTACCATCTTCCGGAAAAAGCAGGTCATGCCAAAATACGCATGATGCATAATACCATCATCAATACAAAAGGAATAAAACAATCTGATGAAACTGTAGGAAAATTCTCTCTATGAGTCATTCCAACATGTACAAGAAATCTCCCAATCTCTATGCAAATAGGCAATTAGAGGCTTTCCTTGTGAGCTGCAAGTAAGTGATGCCACTATGCAAATCTAAAGAGAAAATGGTGAGACAGAAAACCTTGTCTGAACTCTGCCTGTATATAAGCCAGTGATCAAAATTTATGTTTCTGAAAGTTGCTCCGATAAATTTCTGCTACTACTTCTCTAAAGGCTTACAGAGCTATGCATAGGTGCTCTGCCAGGATAAATATTTTCTGAGCCAACAGCTCACTTGGGTGGAGACATCGATAGAGCAGAAACATATATTTCAGTGAATTCAACATGCTACATTTGTTCTGGGTGAAACGGGAGCAGAAACAGGCAGCTAGAACAGCAAAATGCTTTTATTGCCTAAATTTTAAATACTACAGGTCTATTTCCCAATTAAGAGGATCCAGGTGATCAATCACATTGCCGATATCTTTGGTTGACCCATCCAGCACAGAAACTCCACCGCAGGGGCCTGACTCAGGCTGAAGTTCTCCATTTACAGGTGATGCAGAAGTCAGGAGCCGAGCCTGGACTCTGACATAACTTCAGCCATGCCTACAGAGCATCTAGGACTCGCACCAGCTTCCCCAGCTGCCGGGCACACAGCAAGAGGCCCTGATTATAATTTTTCCAAGAGGAAAGTCAAGAGTGCTTCATTGTAAGTAGATGCAACAAGAATTTCAATACAGCTCTGTGAAATAATAATGTTCTAATTGTGCAACAGTCTTCTTTCAACCAGGTCATCGGTTTTAATACTTTGATCTGCAAGTGTCCTCTAAGTACACGCTTTCACAACGCTGTCAACGTTTGCTACTGACTCTGCAAAGAAGCAAGGGGATGGTTCCCTTTTGTCGAAGGTGTTTCTTGGAAAATCAGGAGGAAATAGGTAATGTGCTTTAAAGTATGGATATATATGACTAGGTTGGCTGAAAACAGAGAAAGAAAATGAGAAAACAGCCCTGATAGCTAACATGTTGCTTAGGGCTGATTTCTTACTCAGTTTCAGAGGGAAGACACACACTTCTTTTATGCAGTGAAAACTGTTCTTTGGGCTATAACTGCAATTTGTTTGTTTGCTAAGAGAAAATATGTTACTTTTAACTGTCCTCACTAATAATTACATCACAATGAGATGAAAATAATATCCCAGCTGTTTTCTGTCATATTATAGAATCCCAGACTGGTTTGGGTTGGAAGGGACCTTAAAGCCCAGCCAGTGCCACCCCCTGCCATAGGCAGGGACACCTTCCATAGCCCAGGTTGCTCCCAGCCTCATCCAGCCTGGCCTTGGACACTTCCAGGGATGGGGCATCCACAGCTTCTCTGGGCAACCTGTCGCAGTGCTCCCCACCCTCTCCGGGAAGAATTCCTTCCTGATGGCCCATCTCCATCTCCCTCTTTCAGTTTAAACCCGTCACCCCTTGTCCTGTCACTCCCTGCCCTTGTAAAAAGTACCCCCCAGCTTTCTTGTAGCCCCCCCAGGCACTGGAAGGGGCTCTAAGGTCTCCCCGGAGCCTTCTCTTCTCCAGGCTGAACCCCCCAACTCCCCCAGCCTGTCCCCATGGCAGAGGGGCTCCAGCCCTCGGAGCATCTCCGTGGCCTCCTCTGGCCTCGCTCCAACAGCTCCGTGTCCTCCTGCTGCTGGGGGGCCCAGAGCTGGAGGCAGAACTGCAGGGGGGTCTCCCCAGAGCAGAGAGGGACAATCCCTTCCCTCACCCCCCTGCCCACGCTGCTCCGGATCCAACCCAGGATCCGGTTGGGTTTCTGGGCTGCCAGCGCACCCGGCCGGCTCATGTGCAGCTTTTCATCCACCAGCACCCTGAAGTCCTTCTCCTCAGGGCTGTTCCCAATCCATTCTCCGCCCAGCCTGACCCTGAGCTGCAGATTGCTCTTTAGGAAGGACAGGCAGGGGGGATGAGGGGGTGTCTCCCTCTATGTCAGTGATCAGCTGGAGTTCATGGAGCTCCATCTGGGGATGGATCAGGAGATGAACCAAAGCTTATTGGTCAGGATGAAAGGGAGGGCAGGGACAGGTGACATTATGGCAGGCCTAGTCCTCATGGGAGACTTCAACCACCCCGATAATTATTATTATTATTAAGACAAACAGCATGCTGATATTTTTGGCTAAAGTTACTATCAAGGTTTATTGACCCAAGAGATTAAAATAGCGCATGGCAAAAATCTGAATCACTTCTTACAACTGAAAAATAACATCTAGTGGGCTAATGTACACTAATTTTAATGGGGGAAGGTTTTTATTTTTTAACACTTATTTTTGACCAATGAAAGCTACGTCTGCAGGGATTTCTGGATTTTTTTCTGGATTTTTTTTTTTTTTTTGTCCCTTAAAGGCTTTTTTGTTCTTTTATAGCCTCAGGCTGCCTCCCTAGGATCCACAAATACTATGTCTCCTCTTGCACTCTTGAGAGATGTTTAAAATTGCAATTCTTCAGCCCTCAGGAGGGCTTTAGTCTGCTGGATGAGGATAGCTCTATTTCATTTACTGTTGTGTTCGTTTTTCTTCAATTCCGAGAACCTTTTTCTTTTTAAATTCATTTTGGTGAGTTGATTTAATCCATGAACCCCCAGGAAGGTTTTATAGCTTTTAATATTAAGCTGCCACACTGGTCTTTGTTTATTCAGGTTGGTGGCTAATATATGAGGTTTAAAGTTTTACCATCAATCATCTCTGGTGTCAGAAGAAACAACTGAAAGTTGAAGTCACCACACATAGCTCACGTATGCTTAATCACACGATAAATTAGAAAAAAAGAGACAAATATTCACACAGTGATGTGAATATACAAAGTGATGCTGTAAGCAGAGAAGTTATAATTTGACAGACGACCATGAAATCTTGCCATAGTTGGGCACTGACCATTCCCCAAACAGATAAAAGCTGGTTTTGAGTCCCAAAGAGAAATAGCCCAAACTGAGCTTTCCAGACCAAGACATCAGGCCCGGCCCAACGCTTTTCAGTAGCATCAGACAAGTTTCAATTTTACTATTGCAAGGATTCTTCAGGTGGTGCAATTCAGTTTGGCAGCTTTTATTTCTAAAAGCTTCCGAAGGGTGTTTGTGGGGCTGGATTGGGAGCAGGAGGGAGCAGAGGACTGATCAGCAACAGGTCCCATCGGCGCTGCAGCCACTCTCCCTCCTTTCACAAAGAAACAGCTTAAGCACGTGCAGGAGAAATACGCTATCTTCAAGATGATCACATGCATTCTAGTCCACATGCTAAGAAGAGCCCACAAAGCAGAGGATATTCTGCTTCTCTTTGATGCTTTGCTGTACAACCACACCATATCTTACTCGGGTTATTGATAGCCAGCTCTCCACTTTTTACTTCCAAAAGGTCTGTGACACTGAGTTTATCATCCAGACCACACAGGCCCTGGTGCAAAATCCGTGTCTCATTAAAAAAAAACCCAACACAAACAAACCAACCCCCCTCCACAAATGCAATCCTCTCCACATCTCCCAATTGCACATTCCTTGGTTTGAACCAGAGGAGCATAAGGAAAATGCAAAAGAAACTCTGCAGTATACATTGCCAAAGCAAGTGAAGGGACCACAGTTGTTCAAGTTCCTCTAAAAAAAGATAAATCTTGTCTTGAAGGGCATGAAGTTAACACTTTGTTTCTCAGATAAGAATCACAAGGCAGTTCACCTAACTAAGGTGTTGTGAGTTTTTTCAGTATTTTAATTTCTGCCTGTTTATAATATTTGTGAAAGAAAATAATTCCACGTGTGCCAGGAAATACTAGGATAGTGACCAAAAGGCACAATTAGGATAATTTAATTATTATCAAATTTTCTTCACGTTTCAGGGGGAGTAAGATGAGAAAAGTAATTTCCTGTCTGCCTCAAATCCTTTCCTGTGTTATATAAACAATAGTACGTTACAGTGCTGTTTAAAAGAGAAATCTCTTTAAAAAGGTTATGCATTTGTTCTGCAATGCACCTCTGAAAGAAGATCTGCTGCAATAAATCTGAAGACAGGTTAGGGTACCAGAAAGGTAAAAATAACTCCTTCAGCCTTAGGCAAATCGTTTAATCTCAGACTAAAGTCTCATCCTTCTAAATGAGGATAATAACAATAATATTGCGTAGGTCAACTTCATTCAGGTGGTGTGAAGATTGCTGGAGTAATTTTCTGAAAGCACTTTGAAAAGGGCAAGCGAAGGACAAATTACTACGATGCCATCCCAATTTAAAAAACCCCAATCAACAAAAACCCAAACAACAACCCAAAGAATGTCAAAGCAACGGTTAATCACAGCTCGTTTGTGTTCTCCCTAATTGCAGTGACTCCTCCTCTGCTTCTCAGCACTCCTAAACTCTAAGTGACCATAGCCCTACTCCCACAAAACTGCTGTGAGGCTATATGGGCCCCGTCCTCCACCAGCTGGCCTGGGGACGCTGGGCAATGTCTATATCCGAGAAACCAAATCTACCAAAATCTGGAGTTTCCTTAAAGTTCAGTCTCTCAGGGTTCTGTCGTAAGAGAATATTTAATTGGGGTTTGAAAGCTTCTCCAACAACTTTTCCTAATGAAGAGGCAAATGATGCATCCATTTTTTCAATGAAGAACAAGGCCTGAACGTTTGTCTCTTCACAGCATAATCAAACAGAAATATCCGCTGCTTTTTAGTCCACGTCCTCTCTTATTTCAGGCAGTGGGAACTTCTGTTCTTACTGTGCAACCTACGCTGAAATATGGTTCTTCCAGATTTAGAGAAATATAATGCCATTTGATACAAATGTTCTCCAGTTCTTAAGGAAAGTAACGAACGCTATAAATTGCATGAATGTGGCTCGGTTGAAAACAGCAACCGAGGAAGATCAGCTGAGTGAGTTATTTTGCCAAGTGTACACCATGTTGTTCTCCACTGAGAAATACTGCTGGAGAATCTCCTCTGTTCTGAGAGTTTCAATAAAACATAAATTGGTGCCATAGCTGTTCTCTTTGTTTTTCTGTCTTGAGCTAGTAAGCCACCTGAGTGTCCAAAACACTTTGGCCTTGTTGTTTCACTAACCCGCGGGGACCTCCAGTTACGCCGAGCTGCTCGCTGCACACTGAGCTTTCTGCTCTACATCACTTTTTTTTTTTTCCCCCAACCTGCATCCAAGGGGCTTTATGACTTCGGTGGCTTGTATTTCGATATCTTTCTTTTCTTAACCAAGATCTGGAAAATTTTCCACCTGGAAAATCCTGTTTGTAGTTAAGCAATACAAGTCCATATAATTCATAGCTGCAGAGGAAGGGAAGGCAGGCAAAACTTCTTAAAAAAACCACCAGTGGGCTGCATATGGCAAGAACAGCATTCTTGGGATTACGCGAGTTGGAGAGGAATAAAAGCTTTCACTGTCAACACCATAGAACAACCAGGAATGTTGTGGCTAGAAAATTTGCGCTGTTCTCTCAACCTCCCCCTCTCCAGGGCTCCGCTATTGTTCCAGCTGGGATTTGGAGGATCGCGACTTCTTTTCCCCTCCTTCCAAATGACTCATTGCAGATGCCATCTTTGCCCCCGAGCACTATTTCCTTCAGCTCTTGTCAACGCCATCCTTCCATCGGCCGGTGAGGTCATCACTGCGCCAGGAGCGGTCCTGCCCCTCTGCGGGCGAAGGGGACTCGGACACGGCTCACACCCCCTGACCTGGAGGAACAAGACCTGAACCAGCCCAGCCACTACCCAGCGCTGCTGTGCCAAAGCTGAAAATACGTGGTGTTCATCCCTGGCTCTGCCAATTCCTAATACACTATCAGGATAATTAAGTCTGAAATAAAGCTATAACCATCTTTGACAGCACCACTGGAATGTATTTCTGTATTTCAGTTTTACAATCCGGCATGTGTTACCTTCTGCATAATCCTTTCCATCCTGGGGTGGTTCAGCAAGTGGAGGTTTCTGTGTCTGATATGCGGAGGTGCTGAGAGCTCGCCAACGACAGCGGGAACGGACAAAGCTCAGCAGCAGCAGGATTAGGCTCAGTATTTTCACACTGACTGTGTGAACAAGCAAATCTTTGTAGATAATAATCAGAACCTACTTTTGCTATCACCATTTCCCCTCTTTCAAGAACAAAAATCTAATCTCAACTGGAAAACAAGCTGCCAGGTTTACAAAGCATCCGGGTTTGGGCACGGGTGAGGATGGGCAGTGCGGGAGACAGCCACTGCTGCGCCTCCCAGGTGGACGTCCGATGGATGCCATTCTGCCCTGATGAAACTGCAGACAAAATAATACGTTAGAATTTAAATTACTTTAAAGAGCAGCATAAAGCTGGCCTTTTCCAGTCCTTTTTAGCTCCATCCAGGCACCTCATCACCCAGTAAAAATGAAGGGGACAGTTCACTAATGGATCAGGCATCGCTGAGAGCCCGCACTGGAGATGAGGTGTCTCTGCTCTTCTCTTCTGTCATCTGACTGGATCCTCCATCCTTTGACATTTCTTCTTTCTTCTTTTTTTTTTTAATTCCCTGCATTAAGTACCAGCACCACTGTCCCTTGTAGTCCTACTTTGCACTCTTCTGAAAGAACAAAATTCCCTTAATTGATAATATGCAAGCAAACCACAGATGGCCTAAAATGATGTATTACTGTCTTAAAAGAAAAATGTCTTTCTCACTTACTACTATTTAAGATGAAGAGCTAGAAAACTGACATTGTAAAATACTCTCCAATTCCTGCACGCCAGCATATGCTTCTGTTCTTTTTTTTGGTAAAAATTCTCTTTTTCCTTTTAACCATTTGTTCTGTAGTTTCTGTTCTACTGTCCTTCTCCAGCTGGCCACTTCGTTCCAGTAATTCATTGTGTTCTACGAAGCAGGGGTATATTTGTGTATTTTCCAGTTGTGTCTGATTACCAAAGCTAACATTTAATCGTTGACCTCCACATGTACATCATCATCTACCTCTTTTCCCTTTGACAGTTGCACAGTTGCTGAGAGCCTTCTCTCCCGCAGTTCTTGCCATATGGAGCTCCCAGGAACTTTCAACTCCATTGATTTTCAGCTCCTTTCAAATCCCACCTGCAAATCTGTTTTTCTGTGCTTGAATCTCAGCTTCTATCTCCTGTTAATCTGAAACGTCATGCTGTAAACTTACTATATTCTGTTTAAACCTGCATTTCTTTCAGAGTAGGCCATTAAAGAAAATGCTGTACAAAATATATGTCAAATGCACAGTTATGATTTATTCTAACAATCTCAGTCTCAATTAAAAATTGGGGGGAGCTCTTGTATCAAAGTGATTAATGAATAGATCAATGGAATCGCATGCATGGTAGACACTAACTAATGTAAAAGTGGTAGAATTGGCGTCCAAATAATCTGAGTAGTCATTTCATGGTACCTTCATCAACATTGCCATACACCTGCAGGGGCACCAGCATCTATGTAAGGTCCTTTACAGAGATATAACCAGAATCAGTCTGATCACAGACTGGTTTGGGTTGGAAAGGACCTTAAAGCCCACCCAGTCCCACCCCCTGCCATGGGCAGGGACACCTTCCATAGCCCAGGTTGCTCCAAGCCTCATCCAGCCTGGCCTTGGACACTTCCAGGGATGGGGTAAAAATGGACCCTCCTCGAAGGCACAGAACTGCAGAGAAACAAGTGCTCTTCAGATACAGCCTCTCCGGTCCGTGCTACAAGAACAGCAGGAATTATTCTAATGTGACAATAATTGGTCTCACTGTTCTTGAAAGTCACAGGGGAAACTTCTTTTGGATTGTCACTTTCCTTCCCATGGCACCGGAGGCTGCTGAGCCTGGGACCAGCGCTGCCTGCCCAAGGGCTTCACCGCCTGGCCCGTGGACAGGGACAGGGCAAGGGCTGCTCTCCGTGAATCACTTCTGTGGTTAAGAACATTCAAATCTAGACTAAGCTTCCCATTTCTGTGGGAGCAGAAATGGGTCTCTGGGGGAAAATTCTGGAAGCGTTTCAGTGACGTGGGTTGAGGCAACCAGAGCAAACGGCAGAATTTCATCACTGCCTCCAGTGCGTGCTGAGTTTCTCGGTTTCCAAAGTGCTCATCGCTTCTGCAAAACAAAGGCTGCCTATGTCCTCCTCACCTGCAGCTGGCCATAGAGCAAACCTTCCCTTTCAAATACCTAACCTAGAGCTTATTAGGCTGATTTTCGATGACTCTAACATGTTCTGAGAATGACAACCCTTTGATAAAGTCTGGAAATTCAAGGCAGGGGGCCCAGAAGCACTGCTTGGCTTTGATGATTATCTGGGGCACCCGAGCTGAACATCCTGGAGCAGGAGAGCAGCTGGGTTTGTACCAAACCTCCACCTTCCCATGGAAGAAACTCCACTGTTTCCATGTGGTTTTTCCAGAGCGTATATAGCAGGGCAGGATGATGGAAGCGAGGGCAAAGACTTTCTGTGAATTTCTGTGGTTGCACTGAAAACTCTGTGACACCTTTAAAAATGAATCTGAAAAGAAACATGGCCCAAAAGCCCTAGACCACAGGGATAATATTACTCAAGCCTTCCAGCCATCGTATTAAGACCTACTTGGGACCCATACCCTGGCCACAGGCATACATTGCTCATCTCTGTCTCACTGATTCCTCGCTCACAGCTCCCCAGATCTGCAGCAGTAGCACTGTTCCCATCAAGGAGAAGGTGTGGCAAACGTTAGAAGTTGCCTGTGCTACACAGCAACTAAAATTTCCGACCGATGCATCACAGCATTCATCTGAGAACAGATATATTTAGTTGGCATGGAAACAGTAAGTTAGGCTGAGTGTGGTAAATATCCAGCAGTCATAAAAAATTGAGCAAGTCAGAGTAATAAACATTAAAAATGAAAACTCGCTGAATGCTTTTGAATCACAGCTCTTTCACAGTTATCACTCCTGTTTGCATTTGGACATGAGTGAAATCCACTTAATAAACTAAGCTGTTCCATTTTATTCCAAATATTTCTACAACCTCCTTACACAGATAACTCCTTTCTCCCTTTTCTGAGAAAAGAGAAATTAAAGGGCTGGAAATCTACATTGGAATTCTCCTTCATTTCCTCAGTAATATTCATGAATTGAACATAATTGATTTTCTGTCTTCAGAGAATCTCTCTCTTTTAAGACTCTATTTGTGACTCGACTGCTTGGAGGAGTATTCCTATGGTTTGAGTATCTATAGTGTTGCTACTTCAGTTGTTTCTGAACATGAGGAACTTTTTTCCCTCTATTATCCCCAATTAGCAATTTTACATCATACTCAATCCACCCCTCTAGTCAAAAACATTAGAACAAGGAATGTAAAGAATAGTTCTGTGTTTTCTTTTCTGAAAAAATTCTTATGTGTCATTCTTGAAAGAGAAATTCTTGGAGCTTTTTAGTATACTGAGTTGGGGTGATTACCCTTATGAAAAGGAATTTGAAATGAAATGAGGTATTCTACAGAAATCTAGGTAACAAAGCAAGAAGATCACTACCATTAACATTTATACAGCCCCCAATGGAGCAGAATTTGTTCAACATGCCTAAATTCCCAGATTCATTAAGGCACAAGCTACCTTCTCAGTGATGTGCGTCATTTTTAATTACACATTCACAGGATGTGAAGTCTGCTGTATGAACAATTTACATTTTTAAACTACGACCGACAACTGCACGAAGCCATATAACTCAAAGAAAGAGAAACATTTTTAGTAGAATGAAAGATCTTTGTCTGAAATCTTGTCTTACATTAGATCTAGGCACGTATCAGAGACAACCAGGTGATAGACTGCAAGAGTATACGATACAGGAACATAGCCTAAATGGGATTAGCTGACAGGTAGCCGGTTCCCAGTTACATAGTACAGAGATATAAGAAACTTCAGCATTGCTTTGCAAGGAAAAGGTCTGGACACACCCAACTTCCTAGGAATTTCCCAGACTGCTTTAACTATCTTGGGACTATATATTAAAAACCCCATATACTAAATTACAGAATCACAGACTCACTAAGGTTGGAAAAGACCTATAAGGTCATCTAGTCCAATCGTCAACCCAACACTATCGTACCCAGTAGAACATGTCCTCAAGTGCCACGTCTACATAAAGGTGAGTAACACTTCATTTGCTGTTAGTTTGCCACGTGCCATTAACATAATTTCGTATATCTCAAGAAGGTGGACGTCTAATTTTTGAAGGAAACATCCAACACTTTGACTTGGTTGAAAGACGATAGAGTTCTGAGACTCCAAACTAGAAGTGTGGCAATACTGAACACATGGACCACTCTCCTAGAAAACCATGCTTAGCAGAGACAGGACAACCTTTATGAATAAAGATAAAATTATTTAGGTAGGTCAAAGTGGGAGAAGATGCCAGGCACTTTTGGCAAACGCACATTCATCTGGATTGGAACTCATCATCCAGATAACATCACGATACTGCACCACTGATGAAACAACACAGATGTAACGTGATTGCATCTACGCGTGCTGTAAAGCAGAACAAAAAAGTAAACAGGAGTAAACACAAGTTCACACAAGACCATGAAGTACTGGAATGAGAAAGCTCCATAAAAAGCAACAGCTCATCTTCAACTGCAGTGCCACGCTCGCCTCTAGACGGCTCAGGGCTTGCCATCAGACTCCTCCTAACACCCCCTCCGTGCCCTCCCCTTATTTATAGGATAGTTTGTCTCTGACTCCCTGGATAATTCCTAAGGAAAGGTTGACTCTATGTGATCACCAGAGGGTTATTGTAACGAAGAGTTAAGCTTCGTGGATCTGTCAGTCACTCTTAGAGACTGAAGAGTTATAAGGACATTGCACTGAAACAAGGACAAACGTGGAGCACTAAGATACCACCCAACAAGCCATAACGAGAAACAGCTTTGTATTTTTAATGAAAAACACAACAAAATGTTTTTTCATGTCTCATTCATTTGTTTGTTGTTGTTATAGAATCAAAACACAAGATTCTTCCCTTTAATGAAAAACAGAAGCTGTTTAACCCTCTCTCCTCCTTATTTATAGCCATGTAAAAGCTCAGAAAAGTGCCCTTTGTCATAGCGCCAGCACAGATTTTCATGTTTTATACAATTCTGATTCACACAATGTTTGGTAAAAGCAGAAAGCAAGTTACTGCCTTAAATATTTCAAGTCCCAGATCGGCTGATGAGTTGTTGGCTACTGTTAATGCTTGATGAACATGTTTACAGGTAGCCTGGCCAAGACATAATAACTAGAAATATGTCAGAGCTGTCATTTTTTTCTTTTTTTTCTGGAGAGATAAGCATAACTAATGGATTAACCAGTCACAGAGAAGACACAGTAACAACTTTCAAAATGTTTGTCTGCAAAACAAACCAAAGCCACCTAAACAAAAACATCCTCATGGCTCCAGCTTCTTCAGAAAGTCCCAACAGATGACTAGCACAGTGAAGACCGTTGACAGACTCCGATACGAGCGTTACCATGTCTGCTAACATACTACCCCCCTGCAGGAAAAGCTCTAAGCTGGATGGTGCAGTGTCATTTAAATAACATTCCTGTTCCATTATACGGGGGAACAGGACTTCACCAGCTGAGCTACTCCATTATTTTAGTGCGGACAGATAGGTTGGTTTGGACCAGGCACTCATCTAAGAGAAAATCCTGAAGGCAGAAAGTGGGGAGCATCCTGTGAACCTCCTTATCTAGCCTTCTACCTTTGTATTTCACAAGCCATTTTTTGTTTCTTCCCCTGGATCCTCTCTCAAAATGGGTCAGAAAAAAAGCAAAATGGCAGTCACAAAGATTAAAGAAAAAAAGCCAACCCAAGAGATTTGGAAGAGGACTCTCACAGTTGCAGGCCAGTGCTGTCCCTTGGAAGGACAGCCATGCACCAAACAGCTGATTTTCCTCCTCCTTTTCCAGGAGACTGTTTGAAGCCCAAATTCCTCTGATGCTGCAAGGACTGCAGCTAAAGGTGGACCTGGCCCAACGTCTACACTTGGGAGGCAGAGGGGGAAGAGAGCAGACTAGCTAATCACCGACTCTCCTGAGAGGAAATACACGAACATAAACCCCAAGAGTGAATGAGGGTTCCCGTGTGCAAGCAGGATGACAACAACTGGGGAAAATATATTTGAAATTATTGATTATTAGTCTTCTACAACCACCCCAACCTGCTATTCCTGCAGGTACAGATTTAGAAATGCTTCATACAGGACAGATGTTACAGATACTGTTTACTCAGCACCAAATGAAGTTCTCAAATGCTGCAAAAACTGATTTGTATTAGAAATCTTTAAATTCATATGCGATTCAGAGATCCACCACCTGTATATTTTCCCGAACACTTCAATTTAATGTTTTGAATGCAGATCATTGACTTTCTGTTTCAATACCAGTCTGTAAATGACCTACACCCTTTTACTTGAAGCATACTAAATTTCTGATTTCACTGAAAGTGTCCAGAATAATTTTAGCGCTATTAATCATATGGAACCTTTTACAGACAATATGCTAGGGCAATGAGTGCATAAGATCAGGAATAAAGATTATTTTTAGCTCTGTTACCGTCCAATTATAATTCTCCTCATACAAGCCATTAAACAACAGGTTAGAATAGTCTCTATTAAAACAGTATAGTCAATTCAAAATAAATGCATCATTTAACAGCTAAAATAGTTGAAATACCAACTTGAAATAGAGAACGTAAGTATTTGCCTGTAGGGTTCAGACAGTTTAATTCTCTTTTATTACCAAAAAACCCAGAAAAGAAAGCTAGCTGAACAATTTGCAGGAAAATATGTGCTTTTGCTTTGAAGCAAGATATTATTTTTAAACATCAAACCTCCTTGCCCAGGGGAAGAGGTCGGGGGGGACAGCAGCCGGTACCTGCTCACGGAACTCCAGCTCCTTGAGATGCAACTTCTTCTCTGCAGCCCGCATCTGAGTGCGGAAACTTTCCGCTTTATCTTGTAAGACCTGAAACAATACCAATGGGTGCAAAACGCACGTGAGAAACATGGGATGGCAGAAAAACTTATAGATAATGTTGTTCAATGAGCTGATTAAGAAAACAGTGCAGTATCAGTACAGCTCTCCAGCTACAGTTGCTGCCAGCCGTACAGGATAGCTGCTAAGATGTGACAGACCCAGTTTGGCCACCCTTACTTGGTAAAGTTATTCTGCACAGGTATCATCAATTGAACTGGTTAACTGGTAGTTAAATCTAAGTAGTTCTACCTTAAAACAGGCGACAAGTATTCAGACTAAAAATGCACTTAATACCCTCAAAGATTGAACGGGAAATGATGCAATTGCGACAATTGCATTTGCAATTGCAAGTGTCTCAGGTTTTTGTCATCATCTTATGTGTTCAGCCCGTGCTTCCCAGGAACACTTTTGCACTGTACTAATAACTTTGCCTTTAAGCCAGAAGAATAATCCTCTCTCTGGAAAACCATGTCTGGAATTTGCAGTGAAAATGTATTCCATATTACTGAAATGGGATGCTCGCTGAGATGAGGGGCTCCCCACGCGCCCTGCAGTAAAGTCTATCATGTGATCTATAAATGAAGTATAAATGACAATAAATAAAAGGAATAGTATGACCATGTCATTCTACCACAACTATCCAGTCTTTGCTTAGTTCAGAAATAATCACTTCTAAATCAAGCTCATAAGATGCAGTGACAAATTTATTTTTTCATCATTGTTCTTCATATATATATTTGTTTTTATTAAGGCAGCCCCTCAGAGCCTTGATCTTTTTGTTACATGCTTAACAAAAGAACAGTCATGCCCCAAGGAACCGATAGTCTATGTTATTTCTAACAGACACACACCAAACAAACAATTCAAACTTTCAAAGATTTTTTTTTAAAGTTTCCTCGTCATTGTTGAGTGTTTGAATACACACTTAACATTCACTCACACATTTACTAAAAGCTTAGTTATGTTGTCAGCTTGAATAAAGGCATTGTTAACTGCAAGTGCTGACTTGAAGCAAAGTGCACAATGTGGATGTTAGATTGACATCGACACAGAGGCGGCTGTGGCAGCAGAAAAGGAATATTTTGAGTTATCTTTTGTATGCCAGGAAACCAGGGCATTGCTACCCATCAGCCGACAAGCGTGGCGCAGTCAGGACTGGACCTGGGAAGGGACTCGCGCTGGAGATATGTTATAAATGACACCAAAGGTGCCTCCATGGTTGCTTTTTTAAAAGCTGAGCTGCACAGAGCCCTTGTGCAGAGCGCGCTGGGAAGGAGAGACCTGTGGTACACGGGCACTTAGTGCGCTTTGCAGAACACGCAACACGGTAAACGGTTGCTTCCTCCAAGCAGCATTCCTGTACACAAACCAGGATCATTGAAAGTACTCGCAGTACAAAGATTTAACAGAAAAAAAACCCCTTGCTCTTTTGCACAGCACTGAAATAGTGTACTCTCAAATCATTTACAGGATAAAATTGCTATTGAGATAAGATAAGAGGACTACTTATGATAGATCTTGCACATTGGTTTGAAGTGATGCCAGGCATTAACTTTAAAGTCTTCTAGCTATAAGACTATTACATGTTCTGATGCCAAAAAATTTAACCAGACCCAAGCATGAACTTCAAATCTGCCCAGGGACTTTTATGCTATCACTGCTTCTGAGAAATGCTGAAATCCAGGCTTTGAATATATAACCGGTCTTCAATACTCAACAAGTCTTGCTGTACGAGGAATTTGCATTAATATAATGAAATATATGTGTGAATTGCAGGCTTTTTGTTTTCTTGTTGTACATCTAATTTTGTAAGGTAAAATAAAAAAAGCACACTTTGATTTCAAAACTAAAATGATCAGGTCAGTGGAAATGTCGTAAGGAGCTGGGTCATCTCACCTATCAGAAAGATTACCAAAGACACAGTTAATTTGACACAAGTCCTGCCGTAACTCCAAAGTGTCCGGACATAACTAGTACAGGACGACTCTCAGGAACATTCACAGAGCACGTTTTGGATAAACGACTAAGTATGACCTGTCTTCTGCTGTTTCCATGGGGTCAGGTTATAGAGTCCTAACAGTTTGGCACGGTGAAAAATAAGGAAGCAGGAAACCCCGCTACACATCAGTTGTCCTACCTGGGCTCCTACTTGTGCTCAAGAGCAAATTTCACTCTTTCACAGGACTCTGAAGACGGTCAAGAGATAGCATGTATACATATGAACGTATCTGTCTCAGAGAACAGACTGATGTCACACTCCATCACAAAACGCAAAACAGGATCTCAAATTGTTCCTGGCGAAGACCACATGGTTGCAAATTTATTTAAAATATACAAACATATTTTGCAGAGCATAAAATGAGAGGTTCCTTTAAATCTGAGGGTTTGCAATGTATCTTAAAGTAATTTAATTTGGGAAATTCAGATGGCACACAGTCCTTGTGAGGTCCACCTAGTGTGCATACTGTTTGCCAGCATGGAGTGCATGTATTTTGTTTCACTATGAGAGCAGACAGTGTCTTAAACAAGTACAACTTAGAAATATTTTTACTATAGCATGTAAGTGTAGGACACTGTTAAGTCTTATAATTAGCAATTCATCCATTATCCAACCCAAAATATACTGTAAGAGTTGACAGACTTTTCCAATCTCATCATAATGGCCTGTTTTGTATTGGGATGGCAGAACAAAAGACCTAATTCCTCTGATCAATCTGAACATCTCTAACTTGACCGCTCTGGGACTACTGCTCTATTGCATACCTGCTCTCCTACCAGCCTCTTTGTAGAACCTAGTTTTGTGTATAGAGGATGTTCCATGAGTAATTAATGTTCATTTGGGTATTTCAGCTTTCCTATCAGCACAAGGACAAAAAAGTAAAACCAAAAGATCAGTATTTGATCAAAGCTTTGCCAAGAAAAAAAAATATCAAAATCTCACGGTCGCTGTAGATTCCTGCATATGATTAGCTCTGAAAATAGTAATTAGAAGTAAGCAAGTTTGCTGCCCATGATTTTAATTTTCTAGGAGGATTCACGATGGATGTCATGAGTAATGCGCCCTTTTGAAGATTCTGAAAATTCTCTCTATTGTCAAAAAGCGTCATTCGCAGTGGCCAGAGCCTGAATGCTGATACCTGCTTCTGAAGCCACCCAGTGCCCTCCCATCTTTTTCTCTACCTCACAGAGAAGCTTTTGCCACACAGAATACTCCCCAAACCAGCAGATGACTTACCCCAGGTACACCACAGAGCGTCTCTTTTGTAAAGACAAACAGTGGGTTTTGTTTTGCTTGGTTTAGAAATGCAGTTTTCATCCTACAGCTTCAAAGTGTCAGATTTTGCCCAAAGAGTAACAGAGCTTATTTTTAAGAACTGTTGAGATGAAGAAAAAGGGATTAAACCCCCCAAAAAACAGGCCAATTTTTAAGTGTCGGAGGCTTTTTTTCCCTGAACAGAAACCAAAGCCTAACTCAGTTAAATTTTTCCGGGTACAGAATTAATCCCCACCCTTCAGCTTGGTTAAGCTGACTTACATCACCGTTATAAAGACAGTTGGGCTTTTTTTTTTTTTTTTTTTCAGTTAAACCAGCTTTCAAATGCCATGTAAACATGTTTGCTGTTGAAAGTCTACACCATACCTGACCTTGGAAGTGCTTTGTGTTGGCCTGAGAACAAAGAAATGAAATGTTTTGCTTTCCAGCAGAGATATCCTACACTTTGAAAAGCACTTAAAAATGTAAATGAGATAATAAGCTCTACTGCAACAATGTGGGTGAATTACAGCTGTATAAAAGGAACATTCATTTGATTTATTTATAAAAATGGAAAGGATCCTAAAATAAAATCATATTGTAAATGCTTTGGTCACATACAACATTAAGAGACAGGAGAAGAATGGAAGGGAAAAGTAATGGCTTTGAGAGCATGCCACTGAAATATGACGGTCAGATTTTGGGACCTCAAGGGGAGCTGGTAGAAGAGTCCATCACTGTCAGTGTGACACATGAAATGTTTGGGTAGTGGCTGATACGAAAGGGCAAAGGAGCATCTGAACAGCACTTCTGGGTAGGCACTTTTTTCCTATTATTATTCCTATTATTATTATTATGTGGCTTGATTACCAGCAGCAAAATGTTTAATGACATTTATTTCAAACCCAGCTCTGCTCATGGTAACTTGGAGCACTTTGGAGACAGAGTAAGACATGTGGAGTTAGTGCAGAGTTTGGCCTGTGCAGCTAGCAGAGACGTTGGGATGATGCACGAGACTGGAGAGATTCAGCCTGACTTCTGGGTGCCAGACTGACGCTGCAAAAGAGGGGTTTAAAAAAAATAAAACCCCAACTTGTAAAGCGTATAGTTTTGACAAGGAGCCATAGAGAGACAAAAAGGGACGATGCCAGCATTACAAAATCCCTTTTCAAGGCAGGAATAAATTTTTGGCATTAGTTACAGGGCTTAATCTAAATCAACTAAAAGCTGGTAAGAGAAAGAGTTCTAAGAATCACAAGAACAAGTATGAAATAGGAATATATGAAGGATTTAGTCTTTAATATATGAAAACTGATTTGATTATCCTTTAACCACAGGATATTTTTAAAAAGAAGCGTTGGATTCCCTGAAGAAAAATTCAGTTCTGGAAGAATTACATAAACTGAAATCATTATTCTTTTTCATTACTTGGTATTGATTACTACTGTTAAGATACTGCGTTTACAGAGGTGTGATGTTTTGCTTCTTCCACCTGAAATAATTTCCTACTTTTGGTGTGTTCCTGAGAGTAGACAGGGCTTGATTCCCGCTCCCATCACATCAGTGGCAAGCCTGGGATCACAATGATTCATCTCTGGTACCGAGGGTTGAATAAATAAGTGACACTTACAGTGGAAGGAGAATCTACAAAATGTTAACACCTCAGCGTATTTTCACTTTGAAACAAAAAAGTGTCAGCGGGCAAGTCACTCCTCGTCATGATCGGATTATGCCAGGTAATGGCAGAGTCTTTTTCTGAGATACACACGTAACTCTTACCGGCTCTACCAGCAACTCTGCATGGATTTGCATCTGTATCACGAAGACCTCGATATTTACAACCAGTGCAGAGTAACACTACAACTAAAGGTAGTAATGGTTAGCACTTTTCATCTTCAAAGAATTTTTCAAACGTTGCCAAATTAATATAATTAGTTAATGAAAGATGCAGTAATAAAAGCTACCATAATTACCTACTGTAGTTTTAATTATCTCCTTACTAATGACCACAGAAGAAGGCTTCCACTTTACATCCTCAAAACATGGGCCAACAGTAATTCTGAATGCAGGCCCCTTCGTTAAGTGCCTTCTAAATTCAAATTACATAGAATCATAGAACGGTTTGGGTTGGAAGGGACCTTAAAGCCCATCCAGTTTCACCCCCTGTCGTGGGCAGGGACACCCTCCACTAGACCAGGTTGCTCCAAGCCATTGATGTGTTTTGTCTCCCCATTCATGAGAAGAAAACCCCAAATGAGAAGAAATTCTAAAGAAAATCCATATGAGTATTAACAAAAACCTGAAGCAAACGTTGCTCCATAATTTTATATGGAGATACTTTAAAATTTTGTCACAGAAACGCTTCATCTTGGGTGTCTTTATCTCTCCACGAAGCTGTAAGTATGTGCTGTCTGGGTAAAAACTTCTCCTTTATAGTAGGTGGTCTCACAACTTACAGAGTCAAATGCAGCTCTTACTCAAAGAAAGCAGGCCAATATCCCATCAAAATCAGTATCAGAATTTTTAAATTAATAATTGCTTTTGCTACAATATTTTACAGAGATAAGTACATTTGCCGGTATTTATTATTGCTATAAATAATTTGGGAAAACAAATCTATGAAGATCCCTGATGTAACGTCACGAGTCTGAGCAAAACATGAATTGAATTTTTAAAAAGTGAAATGCTGATGTTTGAGCCAAACTGTTGCTACATCCTTCTTTGATTTTCAGAGCTTTTGTCCACTGACACTGCTCCGAACCTCAGACACTGCTCACCCTCTATGCTGCATTCCAGCGCACAACTGCTTGAAAACCTCTGTACTTCAGCTCTCTCTTGGTTTTGGTGTAAAGCAAAGGAAATCTTATGGTTTTAACCTAATACATATGTTTGCTGTTCACATATGGCAAAATTCCTTTCTGGTGGGAACTTTTTCGCTGTTGTTGCAACACACTATATATCCAAGAAGTCTCCTTTGATGTTGAACTATTGCTCCACTACTCATTATGCTACTGATTCAATATGAAAGGCAAAATTTCTGTGGTTTTTGTTAAAACAATAGCTTTGTTTTTGCAAACAAAGTTTTCCACAACCTGTACGCAGAGGCCAACATTAACGCAACAGAAAAGAAAATCCCTCTATTATTTTATACTGAAAATAGTTACGGTATTTAATAACACAAATTATTCTTCCATCCTATAGGTAACATTAAAATTACCATTATGACTATACAGAAAATTTATGCTTTATTGCTCCTCAGGAACAGAAATTAAAACACCTTAAGCAATATTTTACATCTCTCTAACACTCTCCTCCCACTGACCTCCTGGCCTTTTACCATCAGTTCACCTTCATTACCTGGGCAAAGTTGCTAACAAAAATGTACAGGTGGGGGGAAAGAGAAGTCCTGCAAAGACCAGTTGGCACGGTGTCCTACAGCGCAACGACGGGAGGCCGTATCTGGGAATCTTCATGCCTAATATATAATTTTAACCACTAAACACTATTTCATGAAGAGTGAACGTGAATTACAACATGTAATGAGAGTGGGAATGGTAATACCTTTTTAAATGTGTCCCTGAAAGAGCTGGTTGCCCATTTTCTGCTTTCATTATGGAAAAAAGGTTTCTTTGGTCAGGAAACAGATAAAAGGGGTAATTTCCAAAGGCACAGAATTCATTAACACCCACTTGGAATAATGTGAACTCCCATATAGTGGGCATATTTGGAAGTCTAGCCCACTTCGCTGACATCTCAAAGTGGGAGTGGAGATCTTGCAAACCCCCCTGAGCTGTGGACTTTGCTCATTCATGCAAGTCAAGCAGCTCATTGTGCACCAGTCTGTACTGCTTCTGAGATCTGCCAGTAGGAGATGCCGCCGGGAAGTATGATTTCTTCCCTTGAGGGAGCGTGGGAAGAAAGAAAGGGGTTCTGGAAGGAAGAGAATGATTTGACTGAGGAACAAAATTAAGTCTTTCTAGTAGAAGTAACAAAAATTTCAAAGTAGGTCACTTAACATAAAAGAAACATATATGCAAACATTTTTCCAGTGTGGTAGGCTCTAACGCTACGCTATTTTCCTTTCTCACGATTCATCGGCAAGAGGCTGACTGGCGCTAAGTTACAAACCTTGGCTCTTGAGTGAATCAGCAGCAGTAGTTCCTGAGCAGTCCCCTAACACTATTTCACATCAGACTACATCTGGATTGGTGCCTTTTGGAGAATCCCTGAGCAGTGTCAGCATTGTCAACATGCATATTCTTTCCTGCTTTGCTCCTATAAAATCTTGGTGCCTGTTTGGCATTTCAGGTAAATACGTAGCTGAGCTGATCAAAGTTTTAGGACCATTTTTCTGCAAAGTCTTTCGCCATATATCCCTAAATCACCTTGATAGCACCAGCAGAGCTATTTGTAGGCTTAAAATTAGGCAAGGGCCTGAGCATTTTGCTGAGTCAGGGCTTCATTGCATGGCGCTATAAACACAATTCTTTTGAAACGCAAAGGAAGTCGTAAGGCAGAGAGAGTCCTGCCAAGATAAAAATTCAAAGAGAACAGCAGTATAAATTGTAAAGTTAGGTGGTTTTTTTCAGGGTGAGCCAAGGAAGGAATTGTTTTTAGTGGCTCAGGTGATAGGAGAGGGGGAGGGAGGCAAGGTTCAAAGAGCAGCAATAAATTGCTTTCATCTGTTCTTCTCGATGAACCACAAAAGCCAACAAGCAGCTGCCATGTGCAAGCACTGCTTTGTCTGTTACCAGGACGTTTTAGGGTTGTCGTGATGAAGTCATTCACAAAGCTTGTCAGCCCGGAAGATTTACTATTACATTTACCTGCAGTATTTTGTTAGCACGCTTCACAACTGGCTTTTCCTTTTTTCCAGCCTCCCTGAGTTTCATGGTCAAGAGCAGGGGCAGAAGTTGCCAAAAGAAGAAAACTGCTGAACCTTTTCCCCCTTTTGCTCTCAGAGGTGCAGACAGAAACACCCGTGGTTCACATATACCAGATAAAATGAATCTTTTAAACCCAAAGATACCATGACATCTTAAGCATACACTTAGGAAGGAAAGTTCAAAACTCCCTTTTAAACCACTTATGAGAGGATTTACCAAGATTCTGCCTAATGTTCGGCTGACGCATTGTCAAAAACATTTATCACAAACCTTTTGAAGTTTCTTAGCTCCCCCCTAGTTATTAAAACTTGAACTGCAGAGTTTGTTATCAGCCTCAGAGCACACACAAAATACATCAGGTATTTTTAAAGTCAACCTTTCAGTCTGATTTTGAGACTATTATACAGAATAAAACATTCCCAATCAGGTTAATGTCTGACAGAGCAGCGTAACTGCTGTGCTTGATTGATCCACGAGACAATTTCCATTTCCTAATTTGCTTTTTATTAAACACTTGGCAATCAAAAGGAACAGCAAGGAGTCTGCCATTCTCAGAGCATGTTTCCTGTGAAGACCTGATGTCGACTTCAACATTTTCAGACAACTTCTTGAATTTTTGATGCTATGTCATAAGAATGTCTAAAACGACACGTCAATGGATATGCTGCGCTGGTGAAAATCTGCTATTGTGAATACAAATTACCTAGTAAAACATCTGGTTCTGCTGCTTGCTGTATTCTTACCAACAGCTCTGCAAAAACAAACATCAGGGGTTCGAGCAGAATTTCCTGCAATGGTTTAGAGAACGCCTGACTCACGATAGAGCATATTTATCAACCACTCGCTGAACAAGGCAACCTCCTCACTGCCGGGGGCTTCATTCCCAACTGAGTTTATCACCAAACTGCCACTTTAAGTGGGTGTTCAGAAACTTTACACCTGGAGACGAACCAGAGGTTCCAGTAAACCCCTGGTGCTCTACAAACGTCTCCTTAAAACGCGTTCCTCGTCACAGATGCATGAAGACCTGGAAATATAAACATTTCTAACAAGTTTTACAAAGCATCTTATTTTGCTATGCTCTTCTAAAATGTAAATATGAAAGGCTCAGATATTTGATATTATCTGACATTGATTATATCAGTTATAATCAATAAGCCAACCTGATTCCCAGTAAGAACAAAAGAAAGACCATTAATTCTATGCAATGCACTGGCAAACCTCCCAGTATTGCTGGAATTCTCCCATTACATAAAATAACACCTTCTCTTACATACACACACACAAAAAGAAACCTAATAATGTCTTTATACCTTTCAAAGTAACCTTAATCAACATTATTAACTCACAAGGCAAACCACTGCTTTTTGAACTGAACAAGAGCGAGCTTGACTCAACAGCGCCTGCACACTCAACACACGCAAGATGTGAGAGAGCAGCAAAGTAAGAGCCTCTAAAATTATGTCTGTAAGCCAAAAATGGGATGATTCTTGACAGGGAGGATGCACACTTGGAAACTTGGAAATTCTTTTGTTCAAAGTCTTTAATGACCTCCAACCCAATTACATTTGCAACAAGACATTACAGTGCAATTGCTCCTATTTAATAGTATGTGTGAAAGCTGAGCATTTTTGAAGCTTGGTTCTTTTTTTTTTTTTTAATCATGTTGAGATGAAGCTCATTTACTTAAAAAGAAAAAATGAAAAAGAACGTCCTCTGCAGCTGGTCAAACAGATTACGAAACTCTAATCTCACTAGCCTGAGGAAAACGAAAACTGTTTTTCAAGTATCTATTTTACAGAGCACTGGCTTTATACTCTTTAAAAGGCGCATTAACATAACTGATCAGAACATCCCAGAATGTTTCTGATCTAGTTAATCATAGGACATTATGACAGAGATACTTGCTGTCATAAAGCCAATGTTTCTAAACATTTCTCAAATCCTTTAAGTTCTTTTTTTTTTTTTCCAAAATTAGACATGGGTAGGATCTATTTCAGCTTCTTCAGAAGTTTTTACTTCCACTTTAGGGCTCGAGAATACTAGTACAGAATATTTCAGACAGACAGACATATACGCATGTAGCACAGAACCATGTCAGGTCCCACAACCTGTTTAAATGTTTCTGCTAGCTTTTTATCCCAAACATTTTACTCTAATTCCTGCATAACTAGTTTCTGGGAGTACCCATCACCCTGTTTTATCTGAGGACCCATGCACATCGGACAATTTTGGCCTGCAAAATTCCAGCAGGTCTGCACATCTACATCTGATCCTTCGATGCTGATGTTTTCACCAATACAGGTAACAAATTAGGGGTAATCTATATACAGGCAAACTAGGGAGAGGATGAGAGGGAGGAAAACACTTGCCAAAGCTATTGCTGCGTCTCAGACATATTTTTCATGAAATGTCAAGAGCTCTTATCACAGTTGTGACAAAGCAGATCTGATTTCAGTGGAGTTTTGGGGTTTTTTTTGGGTGTTATGCCTTTTTTGACCCAGTTGTGAGATGAACGATGGCTGAAAGTCTGGGTTAATTCATTTAGCAGATTTTTCTGCTGTGGCAGAAGTCCTACATGGAAATGCACGGACAGGAGAGGACCTCAGTGCCACACAGCAGAAGTTTTTATGGCGTCATTTGTGAACCTAACGAGCATCCCCAAGATAGATATCCCCCTGCTTTTCCTTCCAAGGAACTCCCTCAGGGTCATGATAAGGTAGTTAATACACTCCCAAAAGGTACACCAAGCCCAGAAACTGTACAGTGGGGAATGTTTTGCCCCAGATCATCATGAGTGCTAAGGGCACAAGGACTCAAAGAGCAACCACACAGGCCAAAAAGCCATCAAAGACTATTAAATACTGAGAGCAAGTCCCTTAAGTCTATCTTGCTGGAAAATGGGAAAGTATATTGAGGAAATGTCCCTAAATCTTCAGTCTGTTGTTACGCGTTTTCCTGGGCATCTGCTATCAGATACCATGTCCCAGGAAACGGAGCCGCATGGACTCCAGTTTGCACAGCCACTTCTGTTTTCCTTGAGCCAAAACACTCTTTGCAGTTTATCTTCTACAGGACTTCCAGGCTTTTGAATGACAAGTGTAAAATCTCGACATCCACAATACACTTCAGTCACCATCCAAAATGCTCTGAACGAGAACAATCCAACCGGTGCCTTCTGGTTCTCGCAAGAAACGCTTGGCGAGAGTGCGTGTGTGCACAGGTACAAAATGCTGCAAGGGTTCGACTGGCCGAGCAACGCTCGATCAATGCGAAGCGAACGGCTGCCAAACCTGTTTGGCACATCTAAAAGGAAGGCAGGCTCTTTTCATTTTCTTCTTCTTTTTTTTTTTTTTAACATGTAAGTAGTTCCAAATATTCTTATATGGATGACATTTTTAAAATGCAAAAGCATTAAAAATAACAGAAAACAGATCAAGTTCTAAAGCGCCACCGGTTTCTCATTTGTGCAGCTACATACTAACGTCTCTCATTAGACCTGCACAGCACACAGAGCAGAGCTTTCCAGCTACTTTAGGCACACTCAGAAACTTTTCCTTATCACAAGAAAAGACATAAACTGCAGGAAAAACAATACACGGTGCAGTGTGAAAGAACGAGGAATTCCGGCATTGTTGAAGTTGCATAAATCCTGATCTAGTTTCAGGATCTGATAAGGAAACATAAATAAGCTTGTCCTCTGCAGAGGCAGGTTTTGCAAACAGCAAGTTAAAGAGGGAGAAGGGACATCAGCCTTCTCACATACACCACGAAGGCTGGATTATTAGAGACAGGCACTAGCAAATGAGTCCACAGCAAAGCCAAACCTGACCTGCAGATGCACACTTCCATACGATTCAGGACAGAGAGGAGACCTGGTAGAGGACAGTAGAAAGGATGTAAACACTTAAAGCAAGGATAAACGTGAACAGTGACAGCAAAGGCCTCACTGTATTCTTCACCACCAATCACTTCACATCTTCCTGTATCCTTCTTGCTTGTCAGATTACACAAACGTAAGCTGAAGCCACGTGTTGTTCTGGTAGGAGGAAGAAAACAATGCGTCAGGTGTGAGTTGCTCCTTGGAGCTTAGAGCACAGCTGTGGTCAAAGGAGTTCCCAGGTATGCAGGCAATTAAAATCCACTGATACCATTCAAACTGTTACACAGCCTTCGGTAATTGCTGTTTTACCTTGCTAAATTACAAGTGCAAAACTGTAGAGGATAGAATGATAGCAATAAAAATACAAGGAATTTAGATACAGCCACACCGAGAATGGCAATACTTTTTTCTGAAACCAGACAGAGCAAAGACATGTCTCAGATTTCTCCTTCAAGCTGCCTGCAGAGTTCTGGCTTGGTCCAATAGTGCAGGTGTTCCTGCAGGTATCTAACGTTTGGTAGCCTGCATTTTTATTTATACAGGTTAATTCTGCCACTCCCAAGCTCCTCAGTAAGCAAACAAACTCACTTTTCATGTTTATTTTCCTCGTTTGTACTTTCACCCTCTCTTACGTAACAAACTTGGAAGAGCGCAGCAGCACGGAGAGCGCCTGGGGCTCCTGGCGTGGGTGCAACAGATCGGACACTTGCCTGTGGGCACCAGCCCCTCCTCAGCAAGCACATCCTCTTCCCATGTCTCCTCCAGTTCAGGCCCTGGTGGTGGAAGGGTGGATGCTGTAGGAGAGGGGAGTCAACAGCATTAACAGGGCCAAGCTGGACCATGGTACCACACACGGGTACCCATGGCAGCCCTTGAGCAGCCACAGAGAAAATACAAATAAAACGTTTCAGCACTTCAAGCTTTAACATCTTTTCCACATTTTCAGTGCAGAGAGCTAGCGTGACCTTCTATTGAAATTAAAATGCTGCACTCCCGAGACAGTGACTCTCAGGAGCCAGATGAGTTCTGGACTAGCACTGCTGCCCATTTGGCAAGAGGGCAAATGGTCTCCTAAACCACAGTATATCTGCATGAGGCTTTGCTGCTGACATGTCCTAACTAATTATTTCCCAGGAAAAGAGACTGTATTGTTTTCTCCTGATCTAGTTTTAGAACTTGCATTCGTTCCTTTTTGCTTCACAAATGATCTGATATGTTTTCAGGCCATAATCGAGTGATGCTCTCCTTCCTCCCCACACAGCAGGCGTTACTCCTTTGTGACATTCTGAACTGTAAGAGAGCAGATCCCGGTGCCGAACTGAGCTGTGCCTTCACAGCAGGTCTCCAAAAAGGAAGTGAACGGTGCACTGCATGTTTTGTCTTCTAAGGCCAACACAGACAGGTTTGAAACCCATGATCTCATGCCATGCTGGGCCAGGAAAACGGCACATTCACGGCATAGGTTTCCAGCATAAAAATACTCATGAGGTGATCTGATGTGACTCTATTCACCTGCCAACAGTCCTGGCAGAAAAATAAACAGGTTCTGGAGATGAGCTGCTGCTGGAGGCAAAGCAGGAACCATTACAAGAGCTGCCCTGACCTGCGAGGATCTGGCCTTTTTGCTTTGAACTTCAGCAGATCTTAATGAATTCCTCATAATTAGCAACCTGGGGTTTTCACTAAGGATATATTTCTCTTGAGGTGCCAAATGCAGGAGACATATTCAACGGCAGAAGTACAAATTTTGGGTCTCCTGGTTGGTTGGCCAAGCTGGTGAAGGCAGTTCCAACAGGTATCTTCACCACTACTGCAGATAACTCTGTTGTATCAGGGATTAGATTCATACATGAATATGCATCGGTGCTGAAGGATTTGCTTTCATGATTATTAACATATCGACTTAATTGAAGTTATTGACTTGAGCGCTGCGAAAGTTTGAACTAAAAATAAGCAGAGACAGCTTTAGTAGCAGAAGAAGTTAAAAAGTGATTGTGTCAGAGGAGCAAGGCTTTTGTTACGCTTGCCTAACCTCTGCTTTACTGCTCTTCCAGGCCTTTGTTATCTGGCAGTTTCAAAGGGGACATTGCCAACAAACTCATTTAGAGTCCTAAGTTTTATCCTGTAGGCAACACTTACTTCAGTTCCTAAGAATAATTTTAATAGACAGACCCCTGAAGAAGAAAACAGGTGAACTCTTTTTGCTCCATAAATCAGTCTCCCCGCTGGAGGACCTCAGGCTTTCCAAAGATGCCAACGATACAAAACTACCGATGTCTGCACAGAACAACAAGCTTAAGAAAAAACTTCAGCCTTGAGGTTTCCAGTCTTCCCTGTAGGCTTCAGCCTCAAGTCCCCAGTCTTCATCACGCATGTTTTCAAGGGTCAACACAAAATATTTACTATATCAAATCCTGTTCATCAATGAAGAGAACCACCGCAGTGTAGATGGTGCATGAATCAGGAACACCAAACCATTCCCAGGGAAGGCATCCCAACTGCAATGAAAGACGGAGTATGCACAGTAAGTGCAGAACCCACTTGCAAAAGGCTCAAAGAATAAACTATGTTTTCAATAAAACCTAGTTTTCCACCTTGTATACACATGTACTATATGAACACATAGACAGCTTCCGTGAACTGCAAAGCAACAAGGTGAACCGGGCCTAACTGAAAATGTCTACAGTACAAATTTTAATGGAAAAGGGAGCAAAGTACATGATACAGGAATAGAATTTTATTCTCTTTCTGGACGCTAGTGGTATTTTGGCTTCCAAGAGTACACAAAATTTCCACTGAAGAGCAAGTCAAACCAATTTCCCTTAGGATGGAGGCATCCGAAAACTTACTGAGGTTATTGTATTAGTGCCTACGCATTCTTTAAGTAGATGAACTGCTTCATTTTGAATCCATGTCAAACCACAAGAACTGCCTGATAATAACGTTCAATTAAAATGATCTTGTTCTAGAAAAAAAACTTGGCTAACAGCTCCATCTCACATTTTCCAGCTGGGCACAATAGGGCGATTGATGCTAGAGGGAAACAGGATAGGTTTATATCAAGGATCCAAAGGGTCACGTTGGTGAGAGTGTTTGTAGGTTTAACCTCTTACACAAATTTGTTAGATGAGAAAGCCACTTCTGCTGAGCACGAAACTGTGAGAAAGTCAGAGTTAGAACTTGCAAATACACAACTTGTGCTAATTAGACAGATTTTTTCAAAAACCCAAGCTTTACAGCCGATGCATATTTGTATCTTTTGATGTCGTACTTGGTGCTGCTTCACACCACTCAGGGCTTACTGAGAAAAGCAGAAGCTGCTCTCCTGCTAGGCTGTCTGGGTGAGTTTGCCATCTGATCTACTGAATACACAGATAAAAGTCGCCGCATACTTTTTTCCTTTTCAAGTACAGAACTGTAACTTGGAAAGTTCCTTTATTCTCAACTCCACTGATGCAAGAAAGTGGCAGGAATATGGCAGCTTTGGCTGCTTTCTTTTAGTAGCTCTTTGTAACTAATCTTCTAATGTTAAGGAAACAATAGGTATTTTCATTTTCTATGGAAAAAACCACTCTAGTTAGAGAAAATAAAGGCAATGCCTTCCAAAACCTGTAAGAGTGCTACGAACTACTTGATCCTACTGCTACCCTGCCTTTAAATATTGGTAAATACTTCCCTGTACAGGTATCAGATTCACCAGGTTTCTCCTGTTACGCTTCAGAAAAGCCCAACTATTATGAAAATGGTCAGTTTAACAAAGATATTTCTATTTCACTGCAATCTGCCATTCAAACGTGTTCGCCAGTCAGTTTTGAAAAAACACTCTGATATTTGATCTGCTTGAGTTTCAGTTACATGTAAAGCTGGAGAGCCAACAGAAAATTCTAAATGGAATCTGAAGATTTCTAAAGTCAACACTCATTTTGGCAAGAGCATTTTAATGTATAAAGCTGAAATCCTCAGTGACTCTCTCCTGCTGATATCCCTGGAGCAGCCAGCATCATGATTAGTACAAAACCAAAAGCAACCTATAGTAGAACACACAGTTGTGCAAGAAACGTTTACACAAATATTGGAAATTGTGCAGGCATGCTGGAATCAGCCAGCACAACCTGCTGCTATTTCGGCTCCCTCCTGGGGTGAGCCACACCCTAAGAAAGATATCTAAGGGAAATAGATGTGGGTAAGTAGACCAGGTCCACATCCCCAAACCTCTATTTGCCAAACCCTGCAACTTGTGTTACTGTGCCAGCCTTTAAAAAGCCTGACTACAGAGCAATAAATGTTTGTGGACCAGAGAAGGTTTGCTTTGAAGATGTCATTTTCCCCAGCAATCTTTTGTTGGTTGAATATGTAGTTCACACATATTGTGTTTCCACCTACACGGCTGGAGAAGCCCTGCAGTCAAGGCTGTTCCAGAGGCAGGGAAGGAGGCTGCGTTCCAGGAACTCACTGGAACTGGAACAAAGAACAGCCCTTGGAAAGTCTACAGTCCCATGCACAGACTGTTTTACAGATGCCCTGTGTTTGGAGGACATTAGACACTTGTTTTTATCTTTTTTTTTCCCCTCTACAGTAAAGCCCCAGACTTTGGAGCACAAGCTCTTCCTCCCAGGCGGTCTGCCTCGTAACTTCTGGGTATCTCCCCAACTCTGTCTTTTCAAGCACCACTTTCTCCTCCACACAGAAGTTCCTGTGCTCTTTGGAGAATAAAATGTCTTTGAAATGCAACAGTAAACTGTAACCATCACAGCGGCCTTAAAAAAGCTTCTTATATCATCGTTATAAACATTGTCTGACTTTCCTTATTAGCTGTGCAGGCTTATGTCAGCTGTACTTAACGCTTACTAATGAAGGTGTTTTCTCCATGCCTGTCTAATCGCCTAGGACCCCATTCAGTGTTAATACTCCTCCCTTGTCAGTTAAAAGCAGTGAATGTTATGGCTTGTTTTGAATTTCTTTTCACCCTTTTCCCAGCGCAAAATTAACATAGTCCACCACATTAAAAAAACAGATAGCTTATCTATATAACACTTTATATAGCTTGTTATATGCATTTATAAAATCTTTAATTCCATGATTTGGAGACTGGTAGATATAAGGTGGCATCCCTTCTAGGGCTAAAACAAGAATAAAAAGGACTTCAGGCAGCAAAGTCCCTTCTGGAGGGAAAACAAAACGCCGAGGACAGCAACGATAATGTAGGAAGAAGTGAAAAGACAAACTTTTAAAGCTGCCGGGTAAAACTGGACGGCAGTTCAGAGGACCAGGCAAGCACTAGTTCTAGTCTTTTTATAAAACTTGTAAGTATGATTTTGCTGTTGGCCATGGTAAGTTCTTCAATGTGTTGAGACATGAAAAGTCAAGAAAAATGCCAGAGAGCAAAGCTTGCTGCAGGAAAAAAAGATGACTCAATTCTTTGTCTCACAAAGCATGTCAAAGATATTATAAAGTACTTACAGATGCTCAGCCATTCGGATTGCCTGATTGGCCAAACATCTGAAACCCTGTAATTTTGAAGAGAAGGTACTATGCTTCAGACAATGAAATAATTTCTGTGGCAACAGAAAAAGATATGATTATGGAAAGGAGAGGGGACTTTTTGAAATCAGACTGTCCATTGTGCTTAAAAACTGATTAACCTTAACACAAAATTAGGCCTATTTTTATAACCATTAATAATGAATGTGTCAATACAGCCTTTCAAAGATAACTGTGTCATGGAACCAAGAGACAGAGCATGAGCGACAGCCAATAAGCCTGGGGCTACACCCTCATTTCTCTAACAAACTGAATTTGGGTAAAACTAGTATTCACATAAACAGAGACCGTGAAAAACAGGTGCCTCAGAGTTTGGACCCCATGCAAAAGAGCAAGCAAAGCCATAAAAGCCCTGCAGATTTGATTTACTTATCCTTTGGGAAGACAAAGTTTCCTCTGCTGATCAAACAGAATATAGGAAATTATGAGCAAGATAATGTTATTTGCCTGGTAAATTTTAACAACTGCTTTACAATGCTAAGGTACAAATGTTGGTGCCTTGTAATTCTCCCCTAATAAAAGACACGGCAGGGTTATTAGTATTATTATAGACTAAAATCAGCAACAAAGAAGGAAATCCATGGAAAATGACTCCATGTATTTAACATCAAGAGGGTCCCTTAAAACTCTTTATTACACCATGCCAAATAGTTTATCATGGTAATGCTTAGCCACAAAACCAATTAGATGGATTTGAGATCCCTCTGGAGAACTTTGTGACATACACATCTCTGTGAAGATCTTCAGTGACTGACAGAATTTGGCATGTCTGTGGCCATCGAACCATCACAAACAGTGATGCATGTTCTGACCAGATGTCTTGTAAGATACGAGTCAGCGTCAGCTTCAACAGTGAAATGCTGATCTCCTTTTTACGGGCATTGCTAGCTAAAAAAACCCCAACACCTTCAGCCAATTTAAAATAAAAAATTACAATAAAATAACTTTATAAATAATGTGGACCTTATTGGCAAAAATTAATTATACAGCTAGTTAACAGCAGTCTAGCTTACAACAGCTAAGCCTACTACATCAATTGATGCTGGAGAAGAGAGCAAGTCAGGACTCACTCAGCAAAAAGTCCTTGAAATAACATGAGTCTTCATTTACCCTAAGTTTTAGGGGTTTGTTTTTATTTTACACTAAGCGTACAGGTTCTTTCTCCTAATTAATATCCCCAGTGCTATCAGTTACACATGCTCATAGCCTTGTGAACAAACCAGGCACTACAGTCTTTCCACTGCAAATACAAAGAAAATGCTGAACACATAAACTGTTGCCCCTGTATTTGCCACGGCTTGGAAACTTGTCAGCGGCCTTAACAAAAAGGTAAAGAACTGAACTGGCCCAGCGTTCTCAAAAGGGTCTGACGAGCCTGCAACGGACTCGTTAGAGTGGCTGTAACACCGGGAGATCTCATTTCCAAAATCACTCCACCGTTTTGTTACTGCTGGAACCTGAAAATGTGCTCGCAGAGGGGCTGATCCACCAATGGACACACAGATCTGGACCTCCGGAGTCTGGAATTGACTTCCATCTTTGCCACAAACCTTGGACAAAGTCAAGGCTCTACCCTCCAGTCTTCCCGTGTGTAAGAAAGGACCAAATATGCTTCTTCTCTGTACTCCAGACCAGGTCAATCCGGGCTGTGTGCTCTCTGATGCCTCTCCTCCCGTAATAAGCACTAACAAGCACATCCGAAACACTGGGATCTAGCCTTGCTCGGGACTTTTAAACCAACAAATTAGAATTATTTGTTTCTTACTAAACCCAACCTTGGCTATTGCAGAGTACAACGGTGGTGTTCCAAAAGGCATTTTGAGGACAATAGACTAAATATTTCTGCAGGACTACAGACACTCATTTAATGTACCCACAGCTCTGACGTGATTTTCCTTTTCATACAAAATAATATTTGCAATTACAAGTGGAATTTGCTAATAAACACAGCTGATAACAAAATATAACGAAACGCATACTTAGCTTGTTCATTACATTTTTAAAAACAGTGTTTCTGATACACTGCATTTTAGAGACGTTTGTAAACACCAGCAGTATATTTTGACAACTACTTTCTGGAAGCAAAGATATCAGGTGCCCTTAAAGAAACGCTCTGAACGCCTTAGAACATCCCAAGGTTTAAAATAATTTGTTTTACTTTTAGCAGGAACCAAACATGAAAGGGAGAGGGGATTATGCAAAAAACCCAAGGACATGCGGCCAGGCATGTAGCGCTGGCGCAGCAGGACGCAGGCAGACGGGAGAGGTGGGCTGGGCGGCAGACGGGTGCTCCAAGCACCAAGGGACCACGCACTCTCTTTTTGGGGCAATTCGCTGGCATGACATGCCAAAATAGAGTGATATCAATGCAAACTCACCCTCCATGGAAGCAGCATTCCAGAATAAAAGGAAATAGCATGCCCCACACAAGGACTGAGTCCAGCATAACTACAGCAGAGTAAGCGTTCTGTTATAGTTGCGCTGAGAAATTTCACGGTGTTGATAAAACCTTCAGTCCAACCTTTGCACAGAGGAAACTACCGTTTCACTCCAAGACATGACAGCATCTAACAAATACATGAGGATGTTGAGAATACTCAATGCCCACACAGGTCCAGACAATTTAAAACTAGAAGTTTTCTCCTTTGTTCTGATATGGCTATAAAATACACTTCTGTTTTTTTTCCCCTCTCTCAACATTTTTAAACATAACAGAGGAAAACAACTGTTTCAAACGTTTTCACACGAAGGGGAACATTACTATATGACATTCTTTCCTAGAAATCTTTTAAGGCTTATTTTTTAACAGAATTAATCTGATCATGAGCTGGCTGACACACAAAGTGTTGAAATATGTCATCTTCAAACCATGTTTTGCTAATGAAATTTTGGTGTTAATTCAGGGGATATAACAGAATCCGAGAATCTGTAATACGAGCCAAACAACAAATGTGGTTCCTCTGGCAAAAAAAGCATCATTTTCTCCCTTTTCTGTTGTGGGTTTGTCACTGTGTGCTATCCATCATCCATTTCTTTCCAGAATCTGCTTTTTGATGTGGAGTCCCTACTTGGCCACCAACTTCTACATTAAAAAGCTCTGAACATGTTTTGCAGTTCCAATCCCAGGAACTGTTTTGCACTTTTAATCCCAGGATCCAAAAGGATTTAATAAAAAAAACCCAAAACACTAAGGCTGGGATTTCATAAATAACCTCAAGGTATCTCTACAATGCAATCAACTTCATGCTAGTGCCGAGTCCAGCCAGTAACCACTGCCAAAAGCAGCAGCAGTTAGGTAAATGCTCTGACCATCTGACTGTACTGAGCTCCAGGTTGTTGTGGCTAGATTGCTATCGGGATGCAAGAAAGCTAATTTAAATTTAGCCTTAATAAGTTTACACTACACTTGAACGACCAACGTAGCTCCCGCATAGATGTTCTCAAGAGTTCAGCACCCAAACCCTTACTGGAGGGTGCCTTCCGAAATCCCAGTCTAAAGCATCACAAATGGGTTAACAGACATGGCAATTTAAGCAGCTTTTCCAAGCATCTGCAGGGCATTAATATAATTGTGCTCTCAACTAATCCTATGGTCTAACCCAATGGTTCCTGACCTTTGAAGTGTAAGCACATTACAGGAGAGGCATGGCATGGAGACCAGGTGAGCTTTGCTGGATTTGCCCCATGCCAGGCCAATTGCAGCGTCCTTGCACTCTGCTCCAAAGGATGCAAGTCCTGGTAAGTTCAAAGAAAAGATACCTACGCGGCACTGATGGACGAGCTGTGCTTTTGGGATCGCTCCTTGTGCCAGCACTGTCGTAACCCCGGCAGGCTCAAACTCAACAGCAGCGGAAAGGCAGCGATAGGAGCCACTCAGCTGTTCAACGCCGTGTCAGACCACTGCTGCTTGGGTCTTTGCTTTTAGACACTGCGACTTGACGGCATCCAAATTGGTTTTCTTATAAGCCACGAGAAAGGGACGTGATGAGCCCAAATTTTATCCTGATTTTACGAGCCTGACGGCACAAAGTTGGACTTGCCCCTGGGCCAGGCAAAGCACGGTGTAACAGAATGCCAACCACTTCAAGCATTTGCCTCAACCGAGGCCATCGGAAGCTGAAAAGGACTGCTCTGATTGGGTTTTTAGGTTGTCAAGAGAAGCAGAGTGTTCTTAAAAGTTTAATTTATCCTTTTTCACCAATGTTTAAGGAGACATTATTTCACAATTGTTTCTAACAAGTTAGAAATCTTTAACTAGCAAAGAGAGTCAGGAATTTGAATTAACATCAAAATCATGTATTATGGCATCCACATCTGGATATCACTTTACTGACTAAATCCCAAACTTCTCTGAGAGCCAGTTGGTTTCTGTAAAAATGTATTTCTCCCTTTGAAAGGAAATAATAATTGGAAGGTCTTACAGGAAGTCACCCAATACCATATAAAGGAAATTGCAATCTGTTCTTCAATATTAGTTTAAATCAATGTTATATTTAGCAAATGCCCGGGTTTTTTAACGACAGTCCTTTTAGTAGCTTGTACTATATTAAGTCTTCTCAAAGGCTTATGCCATATTAAGAATTGCTTTGTTTTTAGAATGTTTCTTTAATCATCCCTCAAAGTCTTCAGCTTGCCCTAGGTTAGATGTTGTTCCCCATCTTCAGGACATCTAGGATTCCGCTTTCATCAAAACCAAAATTTTTTTGCCCCAGGCTAATAAAAAGCCAAGTATTTCTGCATATGCTCATCTACAAGAGTGAGTGGTTCTTAAAAATACGAAGTGATCGAATATTAAAACCACCTCTTTCTCATTCCAGAAGTATACACAGCAGTTTGCCTTCCTAAGAATATCCTGTTTGGGTATCTGGCTTTCAGTAAATCTCCACTGAATCAGTGGTTTCAACGGAAGATGTTTTTTACAAAGTACAATATTAATGATACTAAACGAAGTTCAAGGACTCCAAGCATAACAGCTCCTGCAACGTCTTCCCCAAGCCAACCAAACCTTACAAAACATACCTGCAGAACCAGTGCTAAAACCTCTGTGGGACACAGCTCAGGAACCTTGTGCAGAATTCCCCTGTGGCTTTTATGTATGTCATTACATTGTGAGGTAATAACATCAAAATTAAGTTTATAATAGCTGAACACTGAACTACACGGAGAAGGATTTCATACAACCTATAATCATGAGCGTTCAAAAGCTGGTGTTACCAACAGCCCAGTTGTTTCCACTGAACGACTTGAAGGGAGTGCATACATTGAGCAGTGCATTTGCACCAGGAGCTAAGAAAAAAGCTGGTAAAGGGCCTAAAACACGTTTCTTCAAATATATAAATCAAGAAGGTATTACGCACGGTAACTTGAACTACAGCATATTTCTGACTATATGGAAGACTATTCCACCGTCACAGGGTGTCTGTACATCTGGATGGCCACTGGAAAAGTGGAGAACTACAAACAGTACCTGTTCCTAAGTGGCAAAAAACCACCAGTATCGCAAAATAACGGGATTTATCTATGTTCTATCCGCAGAGCCTAGTGATAATAAAAGCTACGCCTGGTGATTCAATTTGGATAACAGATTATAGCCAACATTTTTATGGTTATACCTTTGGTAGGAGAGACTAAAGAATGATCAGAAAGAAAATTCTGTTCCTCAACAAACACACAAATAAAGGCAGAGGTTTTCTTTAAAGAAAAAAAAAGAGTAATTAAACAATTTATGAAGGAAAGGAAAAAGAATAGTCTGCACATGGTGAGATAGTAATGTCAACGTAATTTCATTATGCAAATCATTTGCATATAGAAGACAGCACTGACTGTACCATAATTGAACCTCAGACAGTTTCAACATGTAAAAACTCCCGTGGTTTCTTTACAGCACAAAAAAAGTTAGAAAAACTGTGGGAGTTCATTTTTTCATGAGTCTGTAGATTTAACAACGCAATTCTTTGTTTGGTACTAGTAAATGACTTCATCAACAAAAAAAAAGGAATTTCCTTCTTCCATACAACTTTCAATGAAGTGTTTTCGTTGACAACTCTACCAGAGTATAGAGCTTCAAAAATTTTCCATTGCTCTTTGCTGCCTTGAAAGGAAAAATGTTTAAAAAATAATTCTGTTCGCTTCTGCAGGTGGGATTGTCTGCAGCCGCTTTAATCAAGGTGTCAAAGCAGCAAGGAACAGAGTCTGAACCTCCAGAACCCATAATCTCTTAAAGCTTCTTTGGAAAAGGCCAGAGAATGCAATTCTGGTACTAAATATGGAGAAATCTAATGGGGAAAAAACAACAAATAACAAATACCTTTTCCGTTAGTATTTAGCACAGATTTTGCATATTGTTTTCAATGGAACCCAAGAACATACTTTCCTCCTTTGCAGCCTGCAACATGAGAGTTGGGAATGTCTAGTGAAAACCAGTGCCATGCTGCTGGCTCTCAGGCGGTGCAACTCAGCCCTCCTAATTTTCACTTTTTTTCCAAGTACAGAAAGGACCATGTAAAGGTGCTGAAAACATGTTAAAATATTTGAGTCAATATTAAAAGAAAGAGCACAGGAAAGTTTTAAGTATTTGACTGAAATGAATGGATTAGGCTCACCAAACCCAAGCGTTTTATGCAGATACACGATCAGCTAGAGGAAAGAGAGCCTGAGTCATCAGCTACATCAAAGTCCAGGTCCAGTGAATGGAATTAGTGAGCGCTGTGTGAACAGGAACGATACCTGCATTCATCTGCCCACTGCAGAACTTTTAATTACACTCAAACAGCCAGTAGCATCAGTGACTAAAATCCCCAGATTACCTTGATTGCTATGTCATTATCTGTAATCAGCTGCTGCTTTATATCTTCAAACTTTCGTACAACTTCCTGGAGCTGCTGTTCCGCAGCAAGCTGCTGCCGGCTGTTCTCCTCTGTCAGAGAGGAAATGGTTGTCTTAAGTTCAGCTATGATCTAAAAAAGAAAACAGCATGCTAAATCTCTCTGCAGTAAAAGGCATGTATTTTGCATGTTTTTACGCTCGGTACAAGCATGGCGTTGGCAAACTCTGCTGTGCAAGCTAAATATTTTAAATTAACATATTACACACTAGCAAGCATGAAATTCCACGCAGAGAAAAAGGGATATAGCAAGGCTGCAAATGGCAAAAATTGCTGAACACAAAATATTTGGAAGGGTTTTCCACTACGACATTCCAAAATATTTACTCATGAGAACAAAGCACATCTGTGATCTTCAAAATCGAGCGTGTTTCCAGCCTTCCACTGCACTGAAACCAGTCGTGAAAATTTACATAGTGACGGTGGTGTTCGTTTTCTAGAAGGGTACTTCGCAGCTTCATACTGCAGAGACCAAAACCACCCAAATATACATACTGCGATGAAATTTGAACTTGATTGTGAAATTTCTAAGCTGCTGAAAGGAGCATATTCTGCTTCACAATCCAGTGGGGAACTGATTCAATGTCCAGGACCCTTAAACCAGACCTTTTACATGATTCACTCGTGATTTGTTGAAATGTACTTGTTACACCTTTTTTATCACTGTGGAAAGTCATAACTAAACCTGATCCTTCAGGCATATTTACAGAATTTTATGCTGACATGTAAGTCATCACCCAGCAAAGTACTTAAACATATGGGAGAGTCACTGACTTTAATGTATATGTTCAAGCTTAAGGTTAAGCCGCTGTAGCAGCTTAATATAGTCTAATTCTGAAAACACTTCAGCACACAGGCAATCCAGGGAGACACTACCAGAGTGCTCAGACTGGTGTGTTTGCAAGGCCTCCTCATCAGTAGAGGAACATTTAACGAACATTTAACATTTAACAGTTTTTTAGGAAAAAAAGGGGTTTTTTAGAACTACTGATGGGATAGGACTAACATAAGAAATATGCTACACCTGAAGGCAGTAGAATCACTAGGGATGGAGAAAAGGACTGATTACAACTGTACTGTAAATTTATTTATCTGTTTGACTATCTGAAAACCTCAGAGAGTGACAAAGATAATGGGTAAAACCTACATGGATATTTCTGTGTGTCTTTTCAAAAAACAAATGCATATTAAAGAAGGCAATATACCAATCAGAAGGAAGGCTATTTGCTCTTAATGAGATCAATGGGCCAAAGTGTAAAGATTGCCTGGATAGGTGTAACTCTTCAGGCAGGATTAAGCAGTATCACTGGTTTTGCACTTTAGGTCACCACGTAGATGACACTCAAGTTGCACAAATTTGGCTTTCCTAGGTGTGTAACACGTGCAGTAAGAAAGCAGGAGAAAGTGATGGATCACATAAATTATTAAGATAACAGCTTGAAGCCATGCAAACCTATACCACTTCCTGTATGTTCCATTTTGTCACCTTTTAAAAAGAAAACAAAAATAACAAACCCTCTAATACAACACGAAAGTGGGATTTAAAGCTTTTCCTGGGTTAAGATCCTGGACTAACACAGGCATTCTGAAATGCAAGCAAGGAAATTTCAGCAGGAATTGATGGAGAAAGATCTGCTTTGTGCAGTACTTCTCAGAGGAAAAAAAAATCTGTTTACTTTGTATAAACTTCAGAGGAAATTTCTTGAAATATCTTCAGTGTGTGGGTGTTAAAAGTGAATGTTCCAAGAGGCCACAGAGAGTAAGATTAGACAGATGTTGTCAGCAACATGACCACAAGAAAAGTTGCAATTGACCTATTATTAATACTGAGCTACAAAAAACCTATGTTCAAGTAACTTTAGGGATTTGATTCAAACCCACAAGAGTAAAGAAATTCAGACATCAGGGTGTAAGTCCTTTATTGTGCCAAATAGCCCTGACATACGATGTATGTGTTGTGTCTGCCACAGAAAGCGCAGAGGAGTGCCAGTTCTGGTCGCTGGGTCCATCATTCTCCAATACAGAGAACAGTGTATTAGCTACAGCAATACCTGACTTAAAAAAAAAAAAAAAAGTCCAAAATCTTTCCATTTTGAGACTATCCTACAGGCCAATACATTCTACTCTGACAACATTTATTATGACATTTAGGTTAAACAGTTACTACCTTGCACTACACTACCTAGGCGTTCCCACTGTTAAAGCAATTTCCCTCACCACTTATTTGAAAATTCAGAAATGCTTCAATTATTCCATCCACTTTTATTGAACGGATCAAACCCTATTGATGTATTGATGGTTAACTATGTCTGGCATAGAGAGGTTGACTTTTGCTTACACTCACTAGGCATGACATTAGCATAAAAATGACAATGACAAAAGGTAAAACAGAGCTAGCAACGAAAGAGATTCTCTGCCGTAAGGGCTGGCATGCATTAAATGTTACTTTTCGAGCTTTATCAATTTTCTGCTATTCAGTTCAGATGGCAAGATAATAAAAATAGGGGGTTTGTTGTTGTTTCTTCCTTTCGTTACAAATATGGCTCTCAACAAATTACTAAAAAGGCGTTTAGGAAAGCATTCTCTCTGACTGAACACAGGACTGTGGCATTGGTGAGGGTGGAAGGGACCAGCTCAAAGCAGGATCACCCAGAGCTGGTTGTTCAGGATCATGTCCAGTTGGGTTTTGAGTATCTCCAAGGATGGAGACCTCATAACCTCTTTGTATGCAAATAAATGTGCAGAAAATACACATTAGGTTTGAGAAATGTAATGTAAAAAGATATTTAACAATGATTTTGACAAATGCAGTCTGAAAAAAAATGGGGTGTGAAAAAATGCGATAGTCCAATGAAACTTCTAAACTAAAGCCAAGATTATGGACAAGGTTTACAGACAATGAGACTCAAAAGTAGCTGAAAAGCTAAAATTGGGAGGTTTAGAGTATTTTCAAGCGCTTGTAATGAAGTTTGCAATTTCTTGTCATTGTGTCACTGATCACCTCTGCCTAGTTTAGAGGCTTCTAAACCATTCTTTGTAGTGTTTTTATTGATCTTTAAAAGAGCATTATTAGATTATTATTACTATTGCTGAAAACACACTTTGCAAGTAAAAGGCAGGCATTCTGCTGTGGTTGGGAGGAATGAGAAGAACGACACCTCCAAATAAATCCTCGTGGCAATTTTCTTATTATTAAAAGCTTAACTTCAGGTTGCATCTCCGTCATTTTTCACACCTCAGTACTACCTGTCAATCAAACTGAAAGCTGAAATATTTAAAAATCATCCTGTCATCATCTTTAAGCATATATGTAAATTCAACACGCATTTTCATCTTCCTAGTTCAAAAGACTACTCTGCAGAACAAAAACTCCAGTCAAAACCAGTTTGCTTTCAGGACGCTGACATTCTCCTGAGTGTTATTTTGGGAAGAAATGCTCAAGTGGCTAGGAGCAATGATAAACATTAAGACGGGAGAGTCGGGAATCCCACCCTGCCATCGGCTGTGCGGGCAAACACCACCTTGTGACACGAAATGCAAGTCCTGGTTGAGCAACTGCTCCTGATTTTACGAGATGTGCCGGTTGATGGGGCACCTTGCCTTCCCTTCCCACTGACTGACGGAGGGCTCAGTCCTCTTGGGTCCACGGGAGATGAAAAAGTAGATGAAATAGATGAAATTTAAAACTCAAAACACCCCAGCCATGTCTTTGGATGCTTAATGCTCTGTGGTTTTTGAAAGGTTAAAAGCTGCAAGAAAGACACGGGGTGTTTGATTTGGGAAATGGCTTCTCTCGATCGTCAGGGCCTACAGTTTAGAGCAGAAGTAATTATGCTTTTCATCGAGTATCCAAATCAAATGGATTCACCTGAGGTTCCTGCCTTCTCACTACCTACCTTCGAAGACTTAGCCATCTTCTGACCATACTCCTTCTCAGTCTGGTTCAGCCGGTTGTTTGCCTGAAACACACACAAAAGGCACCCAGATTAGCTCAGATGAAGAACGTGTACAGACACTTTGCCACCGACCCCTCCGCTTGGCACCTCATCCACATGCCTATCGCTGAGCGGCTGGGCCCCGCGCCAACTCCAACGCCCTTTTGTGGCAGCCAAAAAACCGCAAGGGCTTGCCTTTGATCTCGGGCCAACTATTCATCACTTAAAAGAGGGGAGAAATTGTACCTCTGCTGCCAATTATTAGAAAAACATAAAGACTTCTGCGGATTAAAAAAAAAAAAGGTGGGTGAGTGTGTGTGTGTGGCAGGGAGGCAACACCCCCCCAAGTTTATCAGGGTGACTTCGCTTCTGGACAAAGGGAAAAGGAAAGGAGAAGGTCCCAGGCGCAGGCTGCAAGGGCATGGCGCGACACGACTTGGTCTCAGCTTGGTGTCTGCAATCGCCTTTTGTCCCATTGCAGGGCCCTTCCTATTTAAAGGTGGCGATGATGCTGAAAATTGACCCCATCGTGCAGCTGAACCAACTGGGAGCTCTTGGACACACAGGTCTTTCCTTCTCCTGGCATTTTTTTCCCCAGTTCAAAGATAAAGAATAAACCAAACTGAAAACAAAGCTGCTTTGTCACAGTGGAATCCAGTAAGCAAATATTTCTATAGATCTGGGGATAAATAGCTCTTAAGTTTTTTTCCCTCAAACAATTTAACTTCAGAAATAATTCAATAATACCAACCATTCTAAAACAATTCCAATTACACTTCAGGACACAACTCTGACTTGTATTTTTGTTGCAAAGTGCCACGCTATTATACTGATAGAACAGCCTGAAAACGCTGGACTCGAACTGCCAAGTGCTCTTGGCTCTAAAATTTGCGGACAGGTGTCTAAGAAAAATATTTTCTTTGGGGGACAGAATATTACAAAGCTGAGTTCTGAAGCAAATTTAAGCTGATTAAGTTTTCAAAATCTATCTGACCTCGTGTTCAAATCTTTGATCTGTCGTCCTTAGTTTTACGGCACGGCATCCAGCACACAAACACATGCTCCTTCAGCTGCCTGTGTGCCAGCGCCTGTGCTGGGGGGACCACAGAACCCGCGGGGGCCCCCCCCGAAGCCTCTGAACCCTGCTTGGATCCAGTTGCAAGACTGAACCTCCAGTTCTGCAAACACCAGGGATTTCAGTCAAGCAAATAGTCTTATTGATTTTACTGGACTATAAATTTAGGAGCTTAAAGTCGCAGACAGTGTTTGCGAATCACTGCCAAGCATGATAGGGCTGGAATCATCTGGTACAATCCAGGCAGTTAGGTATGGTGCAGCTTAATATAAGTGTATTACCACCAGTTTAAAATAATCTTACAGTTTATATGATACTGCAATTTAAGATCCTGAATCCCTTCAAATTCCAAACTTATGAACCATACAGAAGTCGCTATATTTAATGTTTCTTGGTACTAAGAAATCTACTAAAAAAGTTAATCAAAACCAATTATCAAATATGAGCATCATTTTTAAGAACACATTTTGGTTCTTTTTTGTTATAAATAGAGATAATGGCACTACAAATGGGTTTAAAAAAGCATATACAAGAAATCCGGAGCACCAGAGAAATTCAGTTCCCCCACTTCTACATTTAGCACCTGAAGTGTGCCACAAACACCGTCAGGGCATACGTGGGGCTGCGTAAAGACAGACAGAGCAGTAACTCAGAAGTGGTGGTGGCAGAGAGCTCTGTGCACGCTACACTTCTCTTGGTACTCAAGCTCACCCATGTTAACGCTCCTTCCACTGTATTGTCGTCTAGTTTCAGAATACATTTTACTACCTCTGCATATCATAAAGTGACTGAAATTGTCAGTCTTTAGGGAAAAAAGTAACAATTAAATTGTAGTAATAGTATAAATTGCTGTTACTCCCAGCAAGGGAGAGAGACTAGTCAGCAAAGCACTGCAAAGAAGATCACATTACAGCTGCTCTCACTCAACTTGCCTGGGGTAAAAGTCTTCATCTTTCATAGAAGCGGCTTTATAACCTCCTGAACCCATAGAAGAAATCCCAATAAATAATAAAAAAACCACTCGTAACTTTCATAAACAAATGAGAACATGTTTGTTCACACTGAGTAGAACCAGGATGACCTCTGACAGACATGACAGAGGTGATCCAAAAGAAAGATATGCTGAATTTCAGTGTTTTATTCCTAACTGAAGGCAAAGAAAGTACATCCTACCAGTTTATTTAAAGGCAATTACAACATTTTATTTTATAATGGCTTTAACAAATTCCAATTAGCAAAATATTTATAAGCTGTCTCCTAGTCATCAAGAAACCACAGATTCCTGCATTTACTTGCAGTCCCGAACATCCTTATTTGCATGGTCTGATTTTCAGGGGTACTGTTACCCAAACCTCCGCTGGAGGAGGTAACCACATGGAGACCGGCTCTGACCTGGCTGCCTAGACCCCGAGCACAAGGCCCGGGACACCTGCTGACTTCTGCTTCTCTCTAGCTCTGTAACACCGTGCAGGTCTTGCATCGTCGCAAACTGCACAGGTAGCACCAGCGAAGCTCTGCAGAAGGCAGTTTCTACAAGTTATATCACACTGGTCAGCTCAAAAGATCTAATTCATAGTGATGCACAGGAGCACTCTTTTCCATCTTCTTTTACTGCAGAAATATAAAACTTTCCCCTTTTTAAAACCTGTGACTAAGCTAAGTTAATACCTCTTGACTACAGGCAGTTGCTTCACAGCTTAGGGAGGCATAAACCTACTCCTCTGGGGCACCTATAGCACGGCTACACACAAAAAAGTGCCTTTTAACTTTTTTTTTTTTTAATAAGGAACGACTCAGAGCAAAGTAAATACACATAGCTGTGTACAGTGAGCATCGCAGAGGACTTATATTACATTCATCTGGACAAACGAGAAGGTTAAAGAAGGGATGGTGTTCACGAGCAGCAGTTTCCCGGGCTCATTCTTTTCTAAGAGGCTGCTGGGCTCATGCATTGTATGAAGCGTAAGCTGCTTCTGTCTTATTTTAAGGGCATTCCCTTGCTTTCAGGTTACGTGCTATTTCAGAAACATAATGAGTAAGAATCCAACTGGAAGGCGAACATTTGGAAGGTCAGCCAGTATTCATTAAAGCCTAACTCTTTTTATAGCAATGGGCAGCACTGCAAATAGAATTAATGGTCTTAAACTAGTTTTCCGTGTGCGTGAGGTAGCAGTTGAAATTCATACTCGGCAGAAACTTGTCAGAAATATCAATTGTAATATCCATTTTTATAATAAAAAAGGTTTAAATTGGATAAGCCATAGAGGAATCCCACTCATTCAAAAATTAACTTCTGTTTAGTTTCACACAGTTAATACGTATTTTAGCTAAAATTATCTGATTATGACAATTTTACGTGGAGTTATTTTATATTACAATGAGGAATTCTGCATTAAAAAGATTATGTCCTTGTTACAGTTAATTAGCTTTAAAAACCAAGTACAATTCTCTAACAATCCTTAAAGCATCATATTGTGGTTGCTGAGCAAAACTGCACCGACTTCAACAAAACATTTCACGTAAAAATTAAAACCAGAATTAGCACGACAGATGTGGTATCTGAATTAATGGTTGCTATTCTAACACAGCCTGATGTTCATCTTTTCCTTTCATGAAGCAGAACAGCATTACTAAGAAGAGAGCAAAGGATCTATGACGGGACCACACCACAAAAGCATACCATGTCCTACCCTAATTACACAGTTTTTATATGCTATTTTTAAGGTATAAGATGTATTAGAGGGGACTTCTAGTTCTACTTGATGGAACGCATGCCCTCCAGTGTCGACAGCAGCTCTAGCTGCACTGTGGGGTTGGCAGGCGCATGGACAACTTCATCCTCCATCAACATCCATGAAGGCATTTAGGGCGTCTTAAACATTTATCAAAAATGCAGCTGTTAAGAATTTTCTGGAGCAGTACTAATCCGTGCAGAGGGACATGGTTTAGCGGTGGACTTGGCAGTGTTAGGTTTACGATTGGACTCTTCGAGGTCTTTTCCAACCTAAATGATTCTATATATTCCAGCTTTGGAATGGTGATTTCCAGATGGAAAGTTAGATTTCAGTTATGCTACAAAACTAGTAGGAAAACAAATTCCTGCAACCCAGACGCAGATAGATGTGTAAGAGTTAAGGATGTCAGTGAAATCCTGTCCAGCTATATGTGAAGTACAGTTTTGTGACTGATTCAGTAGTGTTTCAATTTGATTTCAATCTCCCCCATACATAAACAAACAACGAAACTCCCACAAACGTTACTCTCACAAACTAGAGGGTTTTATATACACACACGCATTCACTGAGAGAAAAGCAGATTTAAGAAATCTGTTTAGGGTACTAGCTATGAAATAATCGTTTTTCAAAATGCCTGCAACTAGCTAAATGATGGCCGTACATGAGCTGATCCTCCGTAATTAGTTAGATAAAAGTGTAAGCAAACTTAAAAAAAAAAATAGAAAAGGAAAAAAATCAAAGAGTGAGGGAAGGAGAAGAAAGAAAACTTGCTCCAGGGAAGAAGCAACTGTTCTCTGATGTGCAGCAAAGAATTTGACATCAAAGAACTAATGTAAATGGGGCCCATTTACCTTAAAAAACAACACACCACTCCACATTCTGGAATATTTCTATTTAAGTTTGACAGCATTATGCTTTGTACCAATATTCAAGATTGCGTAATTTGACAGATGTCAAAAGAAAATGACCTTCAGAACGGCTAACTGTGGCAATTTTTGTTATTAAATATGTTAAAACACAGTACAGTATCTGTTTAAATTTCAGCGATTAGCAGATCGCTTTTTCAGTTCATCTGATTACACATAAAAATTTCATTTTGACCTCAAAGCTTGTATTTTGCCCTATGTGCCTCTAACACTGACAGCGGGGAATCCCTACGCCGACACTCCTGTCCTTGCTACGGCTCTCCCCACCAGCGAGACACCAAACGGGAAGGCGACTCTCAGTGGGACAGTGACAACAGCACGCCAGTTCCAATATGTAATCTGAACCACTCAAAAGACCAGTAAGAACAGTTCAGTATCCAAACTGATGTTAACAGAATAATTAGCCAAGTACCAAATGACTTGAAGGGGTTTGACAATGAGTCATAGAAATCCCAATCTGCCATAGCCACAGATCCTATTCATACTCTGGTTTACATTCCACTTTTGTAGGTCTATACCTTTTTTCTGGGTTTTTTTCCTTTTTCTTTAAACATAACATCTTTAGGAGAAAAAAAAAGCCCTCTCATTCATGTGCAAAGTACTTTTTATGGGGAAAAACCCCAAGAATTAATAGAAATTAATTTGACACCCTACCTGTATGGAGAATTGCCTTTCTGTATGGAGAATGGCAATTCTGTGCTTAAAGGGGGCCTACTGAAAAACTGCTTGTGCAATCTGTGCCTTAGGAAAAATCTCATTTCTAGTCTTATTTAAACCAACAGTGTATTTCTAGTAATTCTGAAATTATGCAGGGAAATCAAATACAGATATTTAACTCGATGAGACTCCACCTGCACGGTGTCTGATTCCAAAGTTATACCACCCTTACTCTACTAGGCAATTACTAGCTTCATCTAAACTGATTTACTGAGCATCTAAGTATTTCCCAGCATCACTAATACGCATTTCTATTCGATACTGCAATGAGCCAGGCACTTATTTACAACCAACCGCACGACTTGGCTTGAAACGCAAGCCTTGTATACAACACACGGTTCTAAAACCAGGTGAATAGCCTAGGTTTGCCACGTAGAATTGTTCAGCACATGAACTATACTTTATACAAGACAGTACTGATGCGCATATCGGGCACTGAAAGGACAGACAGCGGATTATAGTTTAATCTGAAGATGTACTGTGACATTTTGAAAAAGTTTGGAGGCAGCTGGCTTTTACATTATGGCACGATTCTTCCTTTTGCTCAACGCCCAAAGAAAAGCTGAGTAAACCTAGTGAAGATGTTGAGACTGCAACACTCTCCACATTAGGGTACTGCAGCCTGGTTTTCCCTCCAGCTATGTGCCTCAATCTGGTACAGCACAAGTACATTCCTAGATTAAAATTTTAATATTTCCTGGTTTTCTTCTGTTCTGTCCAACTAAATTAAGATGGTTATTTAAAGTGGGTTTAAGACATTATATCAAAAGTGGTGGCATTTTCTTTTTCAGAGCCTTAACAAATAAAACATGGCCCCAACGGGAATTATTTGAGTTTTTACAAGCTGCTTTTATTCATCAGAAAGGCTGGGCACCTCTGCTACACAGGCACCTCACTTGCTCATGTGCACTCTGTCTCTCTCCCCCACTCTAACACAAAGAAGTTTACAGAATAGCTTGTATCACTCAGGCCCAGATGTTTCTGGTACCCAAACAGCTGACAACCAGGAAAATCACAAAGGGATGGGCTACTAAACATCTTTGAAGATGCAAGTCGAAGCTAAAGTTTCCTCCACGAGGAGAAGGCAACGGTACCAAGATGTGACACTAATCCATACTTTGATTCAGTTAAAGACTACTTAATACGAGCTTTACAACACACGATTCTTTCCAAAATTGGAGATTTTTGAGACACGTGCACTTTATCATTGTATATCTGCTAAGTTTACACGCCTTGATTTTTGCCAAGGGGAGACTATAAGGCTCCTGAAAGGACTATAAAGGAAAAAGAATGTGATTTTTATTTTTAGATACTCCAGTGCTGTTTTAAGTTGAATTTTGTGGCAATAACAAGCAAGTGTTACGAAGACAATGGCTAGAAGAAAGCCTTACGTATGTATCATTTTGAGACAGAACCTTTTTTATTAAACAGAAGGAAAACTGGAAACAAAAGGACAGACTTGGTATTACCGGTTAACTCGGTATGACTAAGTTACATTAGTCGAGAGCCCAACAAAAGTTAAGCTTCTACAGTTGGAAAGACAAACACTGAAAATACAAGCAAATCCCTAACAAATCTGTGATCTGAAGCAATCAGTGTTCCTTAGCAAGATTATGCTGGATTACTTTTTGTAGTTTTAAATACAACAAAGCTTCCCAAAAAGAACGACAACTTCACGGAGCCAGAAAGCATTACTGTAGCGATGACTAACTATGCCCAAGTCCAGCAAAGTCTCAATTAAAAAGAGAATGGAATATATTGCTCAATCATGAAAGCAATTAAAAACATAAATAAGACATTGCGAGAGTCTTAACATTCCCAATGTTTAATTATTTATCCATTCTCCATCCCGCAGCTGTAGGTCAGAATTAACTCCTCTGAACTAAATACAGAAGAACTCTTTTGGGGATTTGTACCTTATTCATTTTCAAGCAAACACTCAAATTCATTTCAAATTCACACAAGAACTGCAACAGTTTCACCTAAATCAGATTTTCTACAAGTTAAACACCCCTCCTACACTCAGATGTGATTGTGAAACTACTTTGATCTCTGTTCCCAAATTTATTGCTCTGTGTAATCCATGACAAAATATAATGTGATTTACTGTATCTCTATATGACAGCCCAGCAGCTGACAGAACTTAATAATTTAGCATAAGAAAAAAAACCTTCTGGCACCAAAATATACAAATCATAATTGAGGCACTTTAGTATCACATTACAATGAAGCATATGCAGACTGATCATAGGAACTTCAAAACAATTAGAATTCTTTCTCACCCATTTAACGAAGGTGGGTTTTACTCCGTGACATGTTCTGCAGCTGTAAGCAAGTCGTTTTGGAACACTTTTGTTTCTTCACATTAAAGACTCTGAAGGACTAATATCGTTTTACCCCTTCCTGATTTCCCAAACACTCCTTCCACTCCAAAAAAGAAGAAAAAAAAGCCACCTGCAGCTTTTCTCTATTACAAAGATAGGAAGAAAGAGGAAATAAGTGTAAACAACGTCTACAAATTGTGCCAGAATTTAAACGTGCCATAAAGATGCTTTATATGAGTTATTCCTGATAACTGAGCATTTTTTCTAAATAAAGCCATAGTAAAGATGTAGATATCCAAAACCTGACCTAAGCAGGGATGCGACGGACACATTCCACGGGGCAGCTTTTGCTTTGGCTTGTGCTGACTCCTGCATTTAGGAGACTTGAGAAAGTCTTGGTGTAAGGGGCGCATTACCCCAGAAACTTTCAAGAAAAGTAAGAACGCGGAGCTCATGGCACGGGATGTAGGAGAAATTTCCACTTAGCAGTTACTAATTCCAGGCAGCAAACACCAGTTACTGTTGTTTGCATCAACAAAACCACGAATGAACCCAGCGACATCAGCAGTGACCGCCGCAGGTACCGCATCCAGTAACAGGGTTGGCAGGATCTGTCCTCTCACCCCTGGCTAGGCACCCAGACCAGGTGCTATTCATCCCATAATTCTGAGAGAATCTAAGAACGAATTGGCCAAGTTTTTTTAAAAAATAATCTCATATTACATTCAGCAACCGTACTGGAAAACAGCCATTGTTTTTCCTAATGTTATAATGTACGCTGGGGTGTAAAGATAAGTAAAATTGGTACATCAGAGAAAACTGTACCTACATGCAACCAGACCTGTCCAAGACACATAGTATCGTGGAAAAAAAGGAGAGAATTAGGTAATGATTCAACTGGGCTTTAAAAAATATTTAATAAAGTTAAAATAATAAGCATTTGTGTATTACAAGATAAAGTTGGTGTGTTACAGTTTGTTTGGACAGTGAAGAAAGGCTCAGGAAACTATTGAAAAAGTAATTAGAACAGTCATTCTGCCACTGGAAAAGCCTCCTGCACTTCGTAACCGGGAAAGTTAATATTGAAACACCAGTTATACTAAAACCAACAGGTATGTTCTCAGAGTCAGGCTCATGGGCCACTGAGCCCACTGTCCTCTCCAGATGCTGTTTGCAGAGACCCCATAAACCTGGCCCCTTGTATTCCCCTAGCACCCGCAACTGCCTATCCGGGAAGTTAGATGTTATAACCCAGCTTATTCCCACTCTGGAATTCCCATGACTGGTTCTGAACACGCTGCTCATAAAACCGTTTAATCCTTTTTTGAACCTGCTGATAATGTTTGCCTTCACCACCTCCACGGGAATCCGTTCAGGCAGCTCGCTACCGGTTGGTTCGGGAAGTACTTTCTTTCACCAGCTTTAAATCACTTACTCTTTTCCAGCAACTACGCCCAAGTTCTTGGGTGGTAAAAAACAATTCAGCATTCACCTTATCCACCATCTTCATGATTTTGTGAGTCTTGATCTTATGAACATACACCAAAGGCTGCAACCTGGAAGTTACAGAACTGACACAAACCTGAAAGTGCCCTGGTGCAGCAGGACTAGAAGTGCCGTTTGGACACAGACTCGGAAAAGAAATAGGAGACAGAGAAGACAAAAATACCCACCTGTGAATACTTCTTAGATAGATACCTTAAATTATTAGCAGTTGGTTAAAAAAAACAAACAAACAAACAAAAAAAACCCAAACAAAACCAACAAACCCACAACCCAAAAAACTCCACCATATTTCTCAAACAAGTAAGGAGCTATAATTGATATGACAGGGAGCGAATAAAGTGCTCTGAAAGACAGGCTATATGATAAAGCTCTGATTTTAATTATATCAGCCCTTGCCCTGTTGAAAGCTATCTTTTTAATTCCATATTTTGTCACAATTTATTTTTTAGCTCAATTATGGTTCTTCCTGTCTGGGCCTCATTTCTTAACAGTATTGCATCAGTCATTTTAATTTTTAACCCTATGGCGTTATTTGTGAATGCAAATAATGTGCTGCTTGATCTCCTCTCCAAACATTAATGAAGATGTTAAAAGTCAGCCTAATGCTCATGGGTGCACATATTTTTTCCAGTGACAGTTATACCAACTATTTTCTAGAACCAGATTTATAAATACAGTTGATGGGCAGAAATCTTACCTGTTGTTTTCTGGATCATTTTTCTGATTTTATGTTTTATTTTATTTTTTTAAAGGAGGCAGAAGCAGAGTAACTGTGAATAACTGAGACTATTGCTTTGAAATATCTCCAGTAGGGAGAGAGTCATAAATTCTGTTTAGTCTCATCTGAGTGAAATATCCTTGAGATTATTCTACCACATTTTTCTTCATGTTTGGCTCTGTTGATTTAAGACTCTTCCAAATGGCTCCCCTAAGGGATGATGCAATTCCTGTGACCATGTGCCTGGTCCACTATCATCTTTCTTTTTCTTTGGAGGAATAAGAAGGAGCGGTGCAAAAGTGGACACACTAGAGAGGAAATTGGTTTTCTCCCCTCATCCGTGAGGGAAATTGTATTGCAAGATTTTCTGTCAAGGCACTATAAAGGCAGATTAAATAATCTGCACTTCTTCTGCTAACATACACTAACTTGGCTACACAAATCTTGTTGAAATACATTTCTTTTTTCTCAATCTTCCAGGCTTTTGTCAGAATTTCCCCAACGAAGCCAAAGTACTGTGCTCGTTTTTAATAACGCTTGGTGAATCACTGTGTCAGCAATGTCCAAGAACCAAATGTAAGTAACTGTGCACAGACTCAACAACACAAACCCAACAAAACCATTGCTATTCTGGAACAGAGAGATATCATAGACAGTAGTTTTTGGATTATAATAATAAAAAAAAGGACACTCAGGGAAATATCCAACTTTGCTTGGTAAGTATCAGCAGCTCTTTAGATTATTCATAGCTAAGGCCTAAACAAAAGTATCAATGTAATAGATTCAAACAATTATTTAAAAATTTTAACTAAAAATATGGTAAACCCAGCACTCACACCAGCAACTGGTGGAGATCCTGAATGTACTCAGCAAGGAGAAAACCATACATCTACATTATAATTAGATCCCAATTTAATGATATCATTATACTCAGGAAGAATACATGTCCAGATTGTATGGCTGACCTATTTGCCCCCCTGTAAATAACCAGGGTATCACTGCAGCTAGTGTGAAAACAGTTCATCTGGATGCTCACATAAATGAAGCTACCTACACTATGGCTATTAGTGTTCCAGCTAATGAAGTGAAAGATGCCACTCAGATCAAAGACTCCATTACTCTAAGTCTTAAGCAGGAACCTACAGAATTGCTGCAGAGATGTCCAGCTTCCAGAAGGTCTTAGATACAAAGGTGGAATCACTTTTGGTAGTTAATGAAACGTAGAGCTGGCAGAGAAGCACAAGAGCTGGAGAGACAGTATTCAACAACGTAAGCTAATGGAAAGCATGCAATGCTCATTCTTGATGAGCACAAGTAATTTAACTGCTTTGGGGAAACCCAACGCTTTGAATACAGATTCTCTTGGAGTATCTCTTCAATCTCTGAACATGTCATATACTTTCTCTTCATCTTCTGTTTCTCTGCCAGTGTTGAACAGTCTGACATCATCTCTATGAGTACAGACAATAGTGCCAGAACAGATATTGTGAATTAAAGATTTTCCTACACACGCAGTAGGAAAGTATGGCCAATGAGTATATCCAACTGGACCACATCCTAGGGCTCTACTTGCTAGTTAGTTCAGTCAGCATCACAAAGCTTGACGGTAAAAACTGAAATGCTCTGCGGGGCACGTTATCAGTACATTATTTGCAAATTGTATGCGAGTAGAAGTTGTTCAAAAATTAAGCATGTAAGTATAGGACACTGAAGATTTTTGTGAAAGGCTTTGTTAAAAAACAGATTACCACGTAACTATTACACAGAATAGTTGTTCTTAATTAGAGGAGCGGTCACTTACACAGGGAACCTTAACTCTGAATTCGTCAGGCATTTCAGTTTTATGTGGACTTCCCACCAGACCCAGATGGAGTGATTCTAACAGGTATAGACTAGAAAACATTGTAAACGTCAAGTATTATTTAAAATAACAGAAAACTCAGAGTACAACTAACTGCTACATCACTGAAGTCTACAAGCACGATTTGCACGGCTCTGGCAGGGTTGCCCTCTCCAGAGTGAACCACTTCACAACTGAAATGAGAAGAACTGCAGTCCAGAAAGCAAAGGGTTTGAATCTCTCATTTTCTTTTCTGACTACATCTTCATCCTGCGATCACATACCATGTGCATTCAGTACAGTCAATACACAAAAATGTAAATTACTTCTCCACAAGAAAAGCAGCACTGAAAAAGAATTAGATGTTCCTGGAACCTGCATAAAGATTTAACAGGATGAGTCAAAATATCTATTTAAATATAGAAAAGAAGTCAATAAAAAGCTAAATGTTGAAAATTATTTAGAGGAAAAACAAACCCTTTTTCTCCCACTCCAATTTACTCATGTGCACTGCTCAAAGAGAGCTTTTTTATGAGATATTTTCAGCGTTCCAAGGTTGCTTCCTTTGAGCATTGTTAGCATGTCTACTGATCTGCTCGGGTCATGCTTTCTGAACGCTCATTTTCTTTGCCAAGAAAATACCACAGATGAACGTTACAAAGCGTGGTGTTAGCCAAGCTTCACATCTGCACGCACTTAGAAATGCAGTTTGTCTCTTGCTTTTAATGATTTCTGGCAAACCTGAAAATGCTCATAGGCCTTGTAGAGTCCGTTACACCTGGGCGATTAGTGGTTGTGCCGTGGACGCTGCTGATGCAACCTAGAACACACCTGTCTCCCTACTGAAATTACTCATTAGTGGAGCCTGACTCAGTTCTGTGCGTTCTCTAACATGCTTATTCCTTAAACAGTTTATGTTTCATTTCATCATAATGAAATAAAAAGAAATAAAATTACCGTCACATCAGACAATGCTATAATCACTGGAAAGAATGAAACGTAAGCAAATTGAATCTATACTTTAAAAGGAAATCAAAATCATTATGATGAATACAAGTGTGCTTCTGAAACAACGTTTAAGATTCCTGAACTAATAGACAAGAAATAAATTGGAGATATTCTCAACTCATTTTACGCTAGAGACAGATAACAGATAATATGCAAGTACTGAAGTCCTAAGAACATGATAAGTACTGTTTCAAATTCCCCATGCTATCATCTTGAATTTTTGTCTGCTTTATGTCCAGCATGGCTTATCTGACCTTAAGGACATGACAATTCATTATACTGCTCTGATAAGGTGATTTTGGGTTCTAACGTAACTCCCATGTTACGTCTTCAAAGGCGAGCAGTAGGGTGATTACGCGTGATGGGGCTGTGGCACCTGACCTAGCCTACGCAAGGCCGAAGATGAACGACTGCACCGGCCCAGCAAGAACAGCCGCCGCTGCATCGCGCAAGCCCGGCACATGCCGGGCTGCTCCTGTATCACCTCTGCTCTGTTTCACCAGGCTGGTGAGCAGGACCTCGCTTACAGAATCCTACTGCCTGCCGTTCGGGTACAGCCCTCGGCACCATCCCCAGCGCTCCCACAGCTCAGCGGGCAGCCCTCCGCACAGAGGAGTCTCAGAGATGCCCATCTTCCCCACAACAGCTTCAACACCACCCGTGATGTGCATATTTAGGTCAGCTATAGCTCGCTTCATAAGAAAGTGGTGTTTCATTAAAAACAATACCTGCAAGAGGGAAGGTCACTGGAAAATGATGGACTTTTCCCTTTATTATTGTTTCCACGACAGCAGATGCCAGGCTTATCTTTCCTATAGTGCAGGTTACACAGTGCCATTTGGCAACCTGTGAAGTATTTTCCCACTTACCGTTCCCTAGTGACCGGGAGACGCAATAACTGTCAAAACATATTTGCTTTTAGAATCAGAGGTTCAAAAACATCACCCTACTACATTTATTGAGCAACTTTCTGGCACTGTATGCTGCAATCACCAACAAAACGAATCAAATAAAACATTACAGTAAAGGGTGGACTGTCTTAAAAGTTGAGTATTTTAAGCAACAGAAATTAAAGACCACAGTAAATTATCCGTGCCTAAATACTGAAAAGCTGTGTACAAATCCCAACAAATATCTGAATGTCCCGTGCACTTGCAATGCAAACTCTTCCTCTATCACTGGCACCGGCTCGCCTCCTTCCGATCCCCACAGCAGCACAGCTACAATACCGCATGAATTCTGTATCTTCTCCTGCCCATTTTTGCTTCAATTCTTCTTTTCACTTAAGTGTCAGCCGTTTCTTTTGTATTCCATCACGTTCACGTGAAAAACAGCCCACAGTTACACAACGCAATCCGCGCAGAAATCCGCGTTACTCACAAAACAGACCACAGGGGAGTGAGATCCTTCACTTGGGAACGGACTGACCTTCAGAAAATCTGGACAGTCAGATGTTCCAAGCCCCAACAGCGAAGTCCAGCTTCCCCTTGGATTTTTAAGCAATCTTTACAGAATTGGCAGAAAAAAGTAAATTTAGAAGACAATTTTTTCTCCCATATTTTCCTAAATTTCAAGGCAATGAGATTTGCTAGAAAAATCAAGAGATTTTTAAAAGCAAGTTTCCTGACTCAGGCTGCAATTAAGATGCCTTTTTTTTTTCCCCCTTGGATAAAATCTCCTTCATCAAAGTTCTGTGGACTTTAATAGGATCAAGATTTCAACACACTTAGCTGAAACTGTTACTTTTGAGCTTTCAATGGAGTTTGCCCTCTAAGCTACTTTGACTTTTGGACCTTGTGGCCATTTTCCACAGCTCTGCATTTGGAAGACAGAAACATAGCAGAATGGTAAATGGAGGTTTGAAGGTAAGGCAAGGTATTTTTCACATGGCTGTGAGAGACCTTCCAACAGAGATACATTTTCTTCCCCCTCCTATCTTTTACTCAACATGTCCTCTTCTGATTAGAGGTAAAAATAGGGAAGTAGGTTAAATAATTTAAAAAAATAATTCAATAGCAGTTAATACAGCTTAAAATTAGCAATTTTTTTTAAATAGAAAAAATCCAACAAATTAAAAAAATAGTATTTCTGACAGAAATGACAATTCAAGACTATTAAAGATATTGCCCTATGAAGGATTATTTGTAACTTTAATTTGAGGATGTAAAGAAGTTAACTTTTCTTTTGCTATACTACACATGTAAAAAAAGATCAAAGAAAGAAAAGAATTGAGATTCAAATTCCATTTTTAAGCAAAAATGACAATGTCTTCCTGAGTTAAAATTAATCCTTTAATGATGAATTTCAAAGGTTTAAATACTTTCTGTGACCTTGGCTTTAAATAATTATGCCAAGCGGAGCTTTCCTTACATTCAGAAAAGATTCTGAATTGTTGATCACAGCCATTTTAATGGCTTCAGGCTGGCTGATTTCCAGCATAATCCTCCGAACGCTGTTTAAAATTACAGACCAAGAACCTGACGCAGGTAAATGAAATGTCACTTTCACAAAGGCTGTTCAAACAGGGTATGTAGATTGTTAATTTGTGCCACTGTACATCACTTTGCAATAAAATGTAAGACTTATTACATTAATGCACAGAAAAGACACTTCAACAACTATCTGCTTACACATACACAGCGTCTACCAGAAATATGAAGTATGATTTCATTTCAAAAGCTAAACTAAAAAAACAACCCTCCCATGTTTTAGCTTGTAACATCCCTAATGTGGTCAAATACTTGAATTCAAGACAAGGGGATGCTCAGCAAGCACTGATGCGCAGTCAGTGACCCCCCCTGGACAGGACGGGGAGGGAAGCCTTGATGTAGCTGAAACATTCATTTCTATTTTCAAGCCTTTCACAGAGTCCTTGCTCACCTGATGCACACCGGTGAAAGCAGACCAACCGTTGTTAGCAACTAGACCCAATTTCCTTGCAGTTTTAGCCTGAACTACTTCTTCCTTAAGAACTTTCCTACTTTTCAAGGAAGAAAAACCTTGGTTAGACAGAACCGCCCTTTCTACTCTCTCTGTTCCAGCAGAGGAAAAGTGATTAGCCTACTCCTTGGCTGGCTTTGCCTTTGAAATCCTCTGGATTTTTTAAGTCCGGCCAGCTCCCAAGCACCGCACGGTCGCCCCCGTTCCACACTCACCAGGGCTGGAAGGTGCTGCCTCAGCCCCGCTCCCAGGGAAAACAGCTAGGGGAGCGAGCACTGCCACTGCGTGTTGGGAGAGTAGTCGTCTTTCATTACAGAACCACAAAACTTTCCGTACTCGTGCCGTGAGTGCGGCATCCAATGTCAGACCTACAGCACGCGTCTGCTTTTTCAACTCAAGTGACCCCTGAACACTTTCCCCCAGTGAAACTTTGCTCATCTGCCTTTTGCGGCAATTGCTCCCCTTTTGCCACGCCACAAGAAGTGGCCTTTTTCCTTTAAGAAATCACCTGCTGCCTTCTAATGAGGTACCAGCGCATCATCGATCATTTATCAATCACTGCTATAGATTACGGACTGTATTCCATCATCATGTGCGCCAGGAAGGTATCACAGAACGTCCTGCTCCGGGCAAGGGAACGAGAACACGCCGAGAGGGGATGACACGGGCCGTGGCAGAGACCCCTTCAGAGTCTGCAGATAGGACAGATGAGCTACACGACCTTCAAAACGCAAGACAGGCTTCAGAACCCACAACTCTGATGTGATCGCAGACTATCCTTCGATCCTGGGGAGCAAAACCTGCTGTGCGGGGCAGCAGCGCAAGGGAAACGGGGGGCTACGGCACGGCGGCAGCACAGCGGGCAGGCGGCTCACAGCCTGCCTCCACGGGGGAGCTCGAAAGGGTAAGGCATGAAAGGTACATGGGGTAAACGTGCGCTACTCCTGAAGTACGCAGCGTTTACATGGCTAATTTAGAGTGGTAGTAGAGTACACATTCACTACTTTAGCCCTACGCCTGCAGGTAACCCTCGTTAGTTACTTTAACCGCAATACTCCTGCAGCTTCTGAAATGAAGTGCAGGAGCATCGTACCCGTGACATAAACCCACTGCCCTTACAGCTGATTGCAGTGTATGATGTTGCAAGCACTTACGTTTTCATTTGTAAACACTATTCTGAAAATGAGTGTTTTCACTAGAAAACTCACACCCTATTTCCCCCTACTTCCTCCCTCCTTCACAAGTAACCGTGCAGTTCCCTGGAATTCTTTCACAGAGGATGTGATAGCATTGAGAGGAGAAATTGATGTGCTACCAAACAGATGTAGGTGACTCAGCTCAAGCTTATTAAAGGTTTCATAAGAAAATCTGATGAAAATTACTGGATATTTAAAGACGGCATTGCCCTGGAACACCAGGGACTGCTTCTAGAGCTCTGAACTGATCTCCTTCTCCAACTGCCACTTTTCTTCTTTAGATGTTTATAATACACTGTCTGTATTCAGCTAAACCATCTATTTGCAGTCTCTGAAACCACATTACTACAAATCTTTGAAAAAGAAACACTAATTCTGACCAAAGCTGGGAAATGAATGACTATCAGAAACATTGCCTTGTACATTAATATCCCAAGACAGATTGTTATAAATACCACGACCTGAGAGAGGAAAAGCGAGCCTTGACAGTTTGCCTGTTTTTTCAAACTGTTTGAACTACGTGGTGTAATAAAAGACACGTCGTTGCCCCTCAAACCATCAGGTGCGTACTCTGACTATCCCAGCTATAATAGGGACCAACTAATATTAACCGTCTCGGAAACTTATCACAAGACTGACTTGCTTCCATGCCTTCTTAATTACTCATTGGCACTATTCCCTACTATGTCTAAGGTAAAATTTTGTCTGTGTATGTGTAGAGATGGAATGAGCACATCATTTGTATACAGAAGCATAACACAGGCCACATATTTCAGCTATATCAGCATTATCTCAAACATATGTTTCATATAGTGTAATCTGCACTAGATCCTTTCCTTCCTTTCCTGATCTTTTCCTCTACACATGGTTAATTTTTTATTAAATCTGTATACAGACTAAAAATGTAAAGTACATTTTAGTATATAATTATACAGACGAAAATGTAAGGTATATTTTAGTATATAATCTACAATATACTTTCATAATTCTTTCAGCAAATAATTTCACCTCAAGATTATAAAAACAGGAGACCCTAAGTGGCTTTTACTTAACCAAAGAAATGCTAGGTCAGTGAAGATAATAGCTACAATTTCTACGGGATGATACGGTCTGAGATCTAAACTGACACACACAGCATTTGGGGTTTTTAATAGCGGTTCCGATGCAAGTCCTGCCTGAAACAGTAACAATTACCTTGTCATCTGTGAAAGCGCATTCCCCCTCCACTACCACTTCCCTTTTTTTTTTATTCTTTTCTTTCTGTTGTCTTTTTAAAACCAAAAAACTTCCTTAAACTTTCTCCCCACCCCACATACTGAAACAAAGATATTACCTCGCTCAGAAGTTTCCTAAAAAGTTTGATGAAATATTTAGGATAAGAAGCCAAGGCTAATTTGTTCTAATACAGGGAAAACTCATTCATAAATCATATTACAAGCCAAAATAGAGACTGGTTGAATTTCTGACTCAACTGTTCCATCTTTCTGCTTTACTTCACTCTGCAGTCAATAATTCCTACCCAAAACCAGTAGAAAATCAAATAGCACAATATAGTGTTTTCTACCGCCACATGGAAAAACAACAGCTCAAAGCCTTGAGCTTCAAAACTGGGGAGGAAAAGACAGTGGGCTGAATGTTATAGGTAAGAGTAATTAACATGCAAAGGAGCATTAATGTTGGACCTAATAGATGGCAAAAGCAGATTTGGTTCTATTAGGAAAGAAGAAAGAATCTGAAGACGGGGTGATGGCAGCGAAACTAATATGATTAAAGGAGTCCTTTTGGAGCAAGTTCACTGCTAAGATGATGTTAAGAGACATCTAATCTCTCCAAAGTGACTGGAAAAGGCTTATATTGGGGATCACAGACACAGTTCTTGTCAATTACTTGAAAATAAGTCTAGTTCTCACAGTCAGATTATTTTTTCCCATAAACAAAGTCACTGGCAGAAGCAGCTTACAACTGAACAACTTGCTGCACAAGACAACTTGGTGTGACATGGATATCTTCAAAATGCTAAAGGAAACGAATCCCAAACTTCCCATCACTAAGATTCTGCTATTCCACATGCCAGGTTTAATAAACTATTATTAGACTTAAATGTAGGCAAATCGGTACCACTGTGAAAAAACAACCCCAAGATGACAGAAGTCTCAGTTGTGAAAAATCCATGAAGTGTAAAACTTCAGAGCAACTGTCCTAAAAATTCTGTGGAAAAACAAAAGATGCAATTACCGAATCTCACTTCTCACGCCTGAGAACTGAAGGCATGATGCTTGCTTGGTTTGTGAGTCCTCCTTCTCAGGATTGGTTTCTTAAGTTCTTTTCCTACCTGCTCAACTCGATGTTTGTGAACCATGCCTTCCAAACCGTTTGCATGGTCCAAACAACAACTTGGGTGCAAGAGCTGCTGTGAGAAATACACATGGCAAACACTCCACCAGAGCAAGGTATTCCTACGCTATTCAAGCGTAAGGCTTAAACAGAAGAAATAGTCTTCACAGTTTATAAAAGATCCAGAATCTTACTGCTACTTGCTACCTTTTTTTTGGCATCAAAATATTACAGTCTTCATTTCAGTCTCATGGGTCTGAGTAAATGAAATCTGTATCTTTTTTACAAAGAATGCAGGAATTGTCATGATTCCACAGGATGGCCATGCCACAGCAGCGTATGCCGTGCAAGAAAACGCTCTGTAAAATGACTAGCAATCCACATAAAGGAAAACAAATAGAAAACCTCCGCTTCCAGAGTATCCCAAATGGAACAAAAATAGAAACGTGTAGTGTAAACTGAGGCAGGGTAGAGGATTTCATATGAATTTATATGGGATACTTGTACACATGCGTATGTACATGTGACAATCCCATGGCTGAAGAAACCGCTAGCTGAGATGGTGATTTCTATTTCGGTTTCAAAGAAATAACTTAGAATTCTAACTAAGAATATCTGTGCTGAAATAGTGTCATAAAAAGGGTGGGTCATAAGCCCACAGCAATTTGCCTGTAGGGAAAAAATAGACTTGAAAGAAAAAAAAGAAGGTTGCTCACTCACTTTGGCCTATTTAAAATGCCAATAAATGTTCTGCATGTTATTTGGAAGGAAAACATGTGCTCTTAATTTTAAAAACTAAATTGCATAAGAAAATATAAAGCTGGCAAAAAGTTTAAATTAAAATCTGTTGCTGCTGTCTGAAACTCTGCTACAGTTCCATGCAGCAGAGATGAGAAATGGACCGAATGTCTACAGTCTAATTTAGAAAAAAAGATACATTCCCTTTATTTTTCAGGAGCTCCTACTTCAACCCCATGAAACACTTGGATCAGTTTCTAAGGAAGAGGCTGGAGCATGACCACATCTTTCATACTCAGTGATGGAACACGTGGACTTGACTGTCTCCCTCTCCACATATTGCACACCAAACCGCAACCACAGCATCACCGTATTCAGCTCCAAATAGCGTTGAGGGCGTCGTACAGTCACAAAAACAAGGCGATGCAGGCGTAAGATCAAATCTACTCTTAACTTATTCCCTGAGGCTCAGACCTAGGGACCATTTAGGTGTTGCTTCAGCAGTTTTTACAGTGACTAACATCTCCCAGCAGATGAAATCGCAATAACCCTGCATCGCTCTCCATTCCCGAGCGTACGGAGGCTGCTGAAATAGCGTATCACTTTCAAAGACCCCTGCAATTCTTAACTGGATCATGGTAACTCTTCAAACTGAGTTGCAAAAGCTTTCTGCACTGCATCTGCAATCTTCAGTGGCAGATGACCGCATAGGTCCCGTTTGCTGTGTTCAATTCTGCTTGCACGTAACACCCGAAAAAGCCCAACAACACCACCACCCCCCACCCCCCCCCAAAACCTCTGAGCAGTGCCATGGACGTAATTCAAACCTGACCAGTAAGGTTAGGTGATCGCAGTGACCCTTTCTAGAATAATAACCTAAAGCCCCTAAGTAACAGCCCTGTTTGAATCACTGATAGGCAGCATCTGCCTCTGAAGGCCAATGCTCCCTCAGGATCTTCTCCCCTGGAAGAACAGTACCATCAGGAGTGCACCAACAGCACGCTCCGCGAAGCCATCAGCTGAGCCCTTCGGAAAGGGAGGTTTGTTTCTTTGTGTCTTGATGTGACAGAGATGGATGAGGTACACGTAACATTTGTGATTGGGTAGGGGGTTATTTTTGAAAGATCAGCCCGGTGAAGGGAAGGCTGTAGTAAAACCAGATGATGATGAATTAAAAGAAAAATGAGGAACAAAGTAGAATCCCCCAGTGATTCAGTGGTGACAATGAATCCCTTTTTGCCCACAGTCAGTGCAACATCCCAGAAGATGTGGACGAAGTATCTCAGTCATCCAGCAACTGATGACACATTTAGTGTAAAATACCTTAGAAGGGATTATCTGTTCAAAGTGGGAATCTGAACAACTTTAGCTTTCTTATTAGTAAACAAAGCTTTATAACGTGCTGAGAAACAGGTAAGACAAGTTTCTGCACCTTTACAAAAATAACCAATGCATCTAACATAAAAGAATGCTAAAAAAGTAAACAAATATTGTTTGTTTGCAGCTCTAAGCTTAAAAAAATTATGGCTGTAAGAGCTTCAAAGATGTGCAATGTTGGTTTGTGTTTAAAACAAAAGCAGTTTATATTAGTGAGTCTTACTACTGCAGTTTCAGCGAGTCACCACAATCGGTCTTACACTTGATCCCATTCTGGTTCTGGGCAACTGTCCCCATGATTTTTACCCCTTAGAGATAAAAGAGTTAGGCAACCAAGTGTGGTACCAAGGGCCAGGCATAGTCCTGATGGCTCCCTGATCATTTTGTCTGCAAAGCATCCTGCTGAGTCAGACCCCTCTGCTCTTCCCCATGTCAGGTGAATTTCTACTGGCCGGTTCAGCCGGCTGGGAGCTGTATTTGTGGCTCCTCTGTAACACGACAGTGATGCAAAGGATTCACAGCAGCGCTGAAAAAGCGATCTTTGTTTAAGCTACAATCTAAATCTGAGGAGATAGCAAATCTAAACGGATAGTTCAAAATTATTTTGAACTAGTAAGAGTCATTAAGTTCAGGTAACTCAAGTTGTTAATGTTATCTTCTAAATAAACCTTTGTAATGAACTCAATTATCTCCATTTTATCCACTTACTGAAAATATTTTCCATACAGTAACAATTTCAATTAAAATCTTAAGCATTCATTATCCATTTTTTCTTGTGTCTGGTAAAATCAGCCATTTGTCAGTATTATGAATCCTTAAATAGATAGTTTTGATTCACAAAGAAAACTACTTCCGCAAATGTCACGCGCATTTTCACACGGGTAACGATGCGGCACAGCGCAAATTAACAGGGATAAGTAATAAACAGCTATTTAGCTTTCACAGCACAATCTATTACACTGTCAGCTTTAAATGCCCCTTGGATAAGAACACATAGGCCCATAAATATGGTAATTAAGGGAGCAGATAAATGAAGTAGTGTGAAATGAAGTGAAAATGAACAGCAGTTTAATAACCAACAGGTTGGTTTCACCTCCTAAAAGCACTGACTAAATTTTCCAAAAAACAGGGGGCCAAGCAAGCGCTTCCAGAGGAAGCCACGGAAGCGCAGGAGCTCTGCTAGCACTCCCGTAATTGTAACTAGTCCTGGTCAGCAGTCCAGTACTTTCTGAAAGCACTAAGATATCAGCAAAGCTAAAACTTCAGCACTCAAACCAAGGCAGAAAATACTGCACAAGCATAATAAAATGCATACTTAAGTGTCCTCATCCTTGAGGGAAAACATTTCTTTCCGTAACATTGGCGCTGTTGCCCAACGTAACTAGAAGACGTCTTTATCCCATCTATGACTACATCGCAGAGATGGGGTCAAGTTGTTAATCCGTTCATAAATGAAATGTTCACAGTTTATGAATACCAAGTTTAGGCATTCTCTTGTGGGAAAAACGTTACACAAACCACAGTCTTACTGCCCACCCTGCACAGCATGGGAAGAGTGGCAGTTCTCTAGACTCAAACAGATGAATGCTCAGTGTCAAAAAACTTAGGTGGAAGCAGTGCAGATGGCAACCATAGTATTAACAGTAAAATGTTTGCTGTTCAGCCGTGTAAAATCTGAATCCCCATACTACAGGGTTTATGTAAAGGTGTATCGACTCCATCTCAACACAATCCCAGCTTTTCTCACCTTTGCAAATGTACCTCTGACATCTCCCTTGAAAATATCCACTAGGACTTGTAAAGTGAGGTGTTGAGCTGCTAACTTACATGTTTATTCTATTCATTTTAACAGCATTACGCTGCTTTTAAACGCCAGACCTCCTTTGCAAGGTTCTTTGCTTGGACTGTTTCAGCACTGTGTATGCTCTGAGAAATGCCTCCAACATTTATGAGTCTGATAAAAAGTATATTCCTACTGACCCTGCTTATTTGGTATCTACAAGGGTGTTCAGCAGGGGTGGGGGCAGGTTTAACACCACCCTACCTGTACAGTGCTGCTGGAGGCTAAATATCACTCTTCTTCATATTCAAACCATGATCAACCTCATTTTTTCCCCTGCACTTAACAGTGCCCCAAAAAGTCCAGCACCTTTTACTTTTATTTCTTCGCAATGCACTTGCTGTATCTCGTCTACTCTTGTTCTACAGCTATCCATCAGTCTGAGAGTATTTCTGTGTCCAGCATCCCTGAAGTCAAAGCTTTTTAAAAACATTTGCATTTAAATTTTCCACGTATTAAACTTAAAAGCATTAGCGTTTCCTGAACAACATGTAATTCCGATTTAAATGCAGACATGATATATTACAGACTTAAGGATTACTACAGACATTCATCTCTATGAGGCAGCAAAATTAAACGTATTATAATTCCCAATTTGTCCTCAGAACAGGCTGTATTGTCTATGCGAAATGTCTTTGCCCTGTCAATTAATGAAAAGACTTCACTGTAAGTACAAAGCCAAAACAACCCCACCCTCAAAAAAACCCCACCCAGAAAAGCACCACACTCTTCTTTGGGATGCATTTGTTTAAATTACTGCTCGAAACACATTTATCTCTTGAATATTCCAGAAGTTTTACTCCCATGCGTCCCGTAAGGGTTTTACGGTGACTGTAACGGAACTGGTATTGGTCAGAAAACTTGACAAGATAAAGGCAAGACAAGATGCAGATATAAAGCCGAAGCAATAAGGTGTTAAAGCACAAGGCATCTCCCATCTTCAGCTTTTGAAGTTAACACCTGAAGAGGCGCAAACTTTGGACACCGACTCCCGTTCAGGTCAGGTGCCATGACTGTCTCCTCAACAGGAGAGGGACTTGAGGAAGAGTCCAAGTTCATGCCACTCCCCAAGCTCTGCCCTGACTGTTAATCAAGGCGAAAAAGGTAATTTTTTCAAAACTCCAGATAATCACAGGACGCCAGCTCAGGAACCCAACGCTGTTATTCTCTGGGCAGATGACTAAAGAGGACTTAAATGCACTGGGCCTGTGTGTACTATTCTGCTCTACTAAAGAACCTAATACACCAGGAAACTCTCCTCATTACTGATGTCATGCTGCTTTATTGAAGATGACAGTCTTTAACCAAGCATGAAGTCCTCATTCTCGGTCTCATGAATGGCAATATGTGTGGGCAGAAATCCTGAAAGCCAGCAGCTTCAGAAATAAAAATTGTGTCACTTACAGGTTTAGACTTTAAAGAAATAATCAGCTTCTAACTTTCCAAAGAACCCTCATTACTGCAAGGCAGTAACAATGGTTGCAGTATTTCTGTTAAACTCTCATCTGTATGTTAGCTGCTTAACACAAATAAGATGCAGAATTACACACGCGTGTGACTGTTGACTTTCTCTTTTTTGAAATCAACTCTTAATTGGAAGAAGCATACTCTAGTTGCCTATCTCTAGTGTCAATTCTTATATCAAATAGAAAAAGTTGTGGCCTCCATCTGAGGATGAAAATCCTAGAGATGGGAAGCCTTTACTCTAGTCATCCAACCTCCATTAGGTTGCAGTCAAAGGCATCAGATGATGGTACCTATTGTCACAGCCATACAGTGACACCATTTCGAGTCTCCCTCTCTGCACCTTCATCCTCAAGAGCTGGTTGCACTGTTCCCATCATCTTGACAGTGGCTTTTCTGAGTTCAGAGACCTTTTGGAAGCAGCATGCTCCACAGCTACCAGTTCAGAACGATAAGATCAATCGCAGGATGATCTGTACAAAATAAATGAAGACTGTGTGCATAACCTTTTCTTGGAATTGAGAATATTTTTAGCTCAGTATCTTCCTCTGGCACCTTTACATTGATCTCTATACTTTTCATCCTTCTCAGTTTGTCCTTGAATTCAGTTGATGCCACTTCGTTTTCTGAATGACAAATAGGCCACTGCATCCTGGGGCAGGAATTTCTTCAGTTTATGCAACTGTTTTGAATCTACAGTACTTTGAATAAAAATTAATATATAGTTTAAATCTAAAACCTAAATACGTACTAAGCACGCAACTTCTATGAAATAGCAGTAAAATAAAATAACCCAATAAACATATCCATTTATACAGGTTCATGTTTATATCTACTACCCACCCCAAAAAACCTCATGCAATTTTGAGGTCATTTGGGGGGAGATCAAGGACAATGTGTTACTCCTAAGCTGAGTATTCTGGCAGGGAACAGGGGTTGTGGGAAGGGCTTGAAGGAGAAAGTGTGGACTGGAGGCAAAGCATGAAACTGAGCACTCTCTGTACAACGGTGAAGCACAGCCTTTTAAGAGGACATAATTTTCAGACTTTTGAAATCTACCGCTTTTACTTTCCTGGAAAGCATCACCGTTCTGAAGGGCACAATCTTATTAGGTAAAAGTAAGAAATCATGACAATGTACCACATTTCGACTGACATGAAGCACAAAGATCAGGGAACTATCAGGGAGATTCTTTCTGGAATACCATGAGGTGGTATTTCTGACAAATGGCATCCAATGCTTTTGCTGAGACAGAGATCTCAGTTTTCTCCATATGCATGCCTAATTACCACATTAACGAAGGCTATTGCTATAAAGGAATAGCAAGGCTGTGCCTGCTAAACCTCCTTCAAACTCATGCACAGAAAAACAAACATTGCCTTCCATATAAATGACTACATTAGAAGCCATTACTGATTAATGCTGTGTTTTCTCTCACACTCTGATGCAAAAGATGCTAAAGAAATGTTATCACAAGGGTTTGTTTGCACAGCTTTGGAAATGATAGTAAAGTACTAAGAACCTGGCACAATACTCGGGTAAAGCAGGTAAGAATTAATTGGTACCTTCCCCCTCCACACACAAAATTTCAGATGCTGAAACTGTTTTTCCCTTTATTGAACCAGCTCGGCCTAGACTAGCTTGTCCCGCAGTGACATGTATATTGAATACAAATCAGACAGCATAGCTTTAAATCTGTGTTGCAGCTCTCATTTCCAATTCGAGAACTGTACTATAATCATAAGCTTCTGGTGGATGAAAGGAAATCAGCTCTCTGAATATTAGCTAATGCCACATTTGCAAGTCCTGAAGAGATCTGTGCTGTTTAAAAAAAAAAATAGATCATTTCTCGTGAACCTATATATATGAATCGCTTTGTACTGCTCGACTGATAGAAGCGATGCCTGTGCTGGGATTAAACCCTTTTCATCATAAAACCTCATCTGGTTCGGAGTCCAAGTCCATCAAACCTTTTCCCTTTAAAGTCCCGCCTTTGATTCTACATCAATTTATTCAAACCGCAGCTGGGTGGCTGAAAACGAAAGGACAGCATCATTTAAACCAACCATGTTCCTAACTTGAAAGAAGGGCTATAATTAAAAAAATGGGCATAAAAGAATGGAAATGGGATAATATTTTTTAATGGTAGTTCAAAGGCCGACAGATGTCAGAGCCTTTGAAGATGTCAGTACACTGAGCAAGAAGTTGCCATTAAATAGTTTGCCTGAGAGGTGAAGCAGCTTTTTAATGACTGAGAAAGCCCTTGCAGACACATCCTTGTGTTTTTAATTTGTCAGAGTTTCTGCAGTATTTTCTGATTAATGACACATGATTATAACTGCATAGCATACATATTTTTATACTTTGTTAAATGAATACTTTATTCCACATTCCTTCAGTGCCAGATAAGAACAGGAAAGCTTTACTACAGAGTCCAAAACTATTCAGATTGCTCAAATATTTATGGTAATTTGAGGGGATTGGCCAGATACAGAGCTACTATGAGTTGCTACCTTTTGTTCTTTAATGGTGCTATTACTACTGCCACCACAATGCGCATGCATGAAGCGAGCATGTGACCCAGTAATGTATTGTACCCTTCTTGTGCCCTAAACAATCAGAGCCTTCATAATCCACAGATGAACAAAGTCAGCAAATCACAATAACATTTAGAAAAATTCCTCAATTGATCCTGAACAATACAAGCAATGACTGCCAATGTATTGTAAGTGGAAAGTAACTTTTCTCAGAAAAAAACCCCACATTGTCAGGACGCATCATGTTCAGAAGAAAACCACCAGTGTTTATAAATGCAGATAAAGTCCCCATCTCGGGCTGACAAGATGCTCCTGCAACATCCTTCATCTCTAACACATGCAAATTTTTTTTTCTATTTTCACCATGAATGGAAAAATGTAGTAGCCTAAAACCCAGGGACAATTTCTTTTGCTCCCAGGAGTAAGCTCTCAGATCACTACAACAGCCCTTTGTGAAAGTGTGCCTGGCAAGCTGAGCAGGTAGAGCCCAGGGAAGCACCTGGGGAGGGGCAGGAAAAGCCAGTATGGCATGCCTTGCTGGTATCACACCTTCGAGAAGTCACTCACATGAGAACAGTCATTACAAGGGAATTTGATTAATGTACTGTTCTTTCTGCTCTTCGACCCAGATTCAGCCAGTTAATTGGATTGTAAATAGAAACAGGATGAAGTCAGCTGAAACTTAACTACAGAGAGATTGGAGGTACGTTAGCAGAGCCATAGGAAATCATGGGAACCTCTTGCGGGGAGACCAGCAACTGGTTTCACAAGTCAATATTTGGCTTGTTGCGACCCATATCCACCAGGAACCTCTATGTAATAACCCTGCTGCCTACCCCACCAGCGTGAACCTCCTCGACGGGAGGAAGATAACCGCTGGATACTCGCTGTTACCCTGAAATCGCGTGCATCTCCCACTGGAGATGAAGGCGGCTGTTAGCAACAAGTGTTCTGCAATGTGTTCAAAGCACCACGGTCCCTCCGCTGCAAAAGCAAGCACTGGAAATTTTGAAAAGGAAAAGTCTGTGGCTGCAGAGAGCAGTAATGTAACTCTGCAGTGTAATTCTCCCAAAGGTATTTATTGAATGAAAACAGAGTCCTGCTAGGAAAAAATATGTTAGGATTCGACTATAAAGAATCTGTAGAAGCAGCTACTTTCAGTACCAACAATTGTAAATCCAATTTCCAACTAACCTGCAGCCTTCTTTCTCAGGTTATTCTAAAGTTACCTTCAAAGGCAGTTTTATTTTAAAACCAAAATAAAGCCTAATGTACCAGCATCACTAGAATACTTGACTTGACCACAAACATCAGGAAGATTTGAAATCTCAATCTACGAACGCTGCATTACCCACTTTTGCCACTTTTCTAGGAAAACAAACTACACGTGCGAGCAGCCAGGAAGTGGCTCAGCAGGACAGGATGGACATGGCCACGGGAAACACCCACTGCAGCCAGGGTGTCAATGAGAGAAGAGGGATGAACAGCTTATTCCTTCTGCTACCCAGATCCCGGTTACGTGGGGCTCTCGCAGGAGTGTACTCTGCGTGTAATAAAGCAAGGGGAGCGAGTTCTACTCATCTACCTCTCTCCAAAGGCCACTGATGCTGTCGTTGTAGAGTGACATGGTACTTTTTGTTCCTATCCAGTTATTATTTTGGCACTATGGTATAACCGGGAAAAGGCACATTTTAGGCAGTTCTAATTTAGCCAAATTAATACTTCAGAGAACAAAGAAAAGGCACTTCTCTCAGCTGTGGGACCTCGTACTGAATTTCAAATTAATTTTACAAACTAAAAGAACGTTACCTACAAAAAAAAAGTATCATTTTTTATCAGACATGAATAAAGATTACAACATTCTTCTAAAATGGGAAATACCAGACACCCTGAAAATACTGTTTTGCTGCAGAAAGCCATAAAAGCATGCAAAGCAGAGCCATTCAGAGTCTATCCATTAGAGGGCAATAATACATATACACACACACACTCGTGTACATAAACACACACACTCTCACTACCCCCAGTCAACTGCAGCGGGAAACCCAGTATTTTCTCTCTAGTATTACCACTGGTATATTGACAGCTTCAGTCCTGTCCCACTCTCTCCCCTTCCTCTCCCCAACAACAGCATCCAACAGATCAAAAGTTACAATACCAAATTATTCCTTACATTTGCTTTCCTACCAGGAAATCAACACAATACAACACTTTAAAAGGCTTACAGTAAGTTGTGATTAAATGTAGCTTGAATACTTGAACAACTAACATTTATATAAGCATGTGAATCATTACAAGGGTTCCCAAACTTTGAAGAGACAAGAACATTCTTCATGTGTTCGTCTGCCACCCACACTCAAACACTTCTATTCAATCACATAAGAAACCTTTGATAACAGCAGCAACTGCAGACATGGCAAGTGTCCAATACACTTTAGATGCCTCTTAATGCTACAGGCAGATCATGCAAAGGCATTTTTACTAAGTCATTAGTAGAGCCACTTGAGGGAAGCAGCTCACGTGCAGTGTCTTCTGCTTTCTTGCTCAAACCATGTCAGCCTACTGATAAACTTCATCGTTTATCACGGGTCCTCACCCTTCTGCTTGCTGCACCCACTTCTAGTATCCTGTAAGCACATTCATGTTATGAGCTAACTGGGACAGGAACGGTCTGTTGTTATATACTTTCACTAACACAACAGACTCAGACTCCTGAGAGGATTCCAGCAATACAAATAATTCCCATCAGCCCCTAAACTACTGCTTGTCAACATCTGATTAGTTACAGGACTGTTAGAGTTTACAGTAACGCACAGGCAGCTGTATCAGTCACACAATGACCACTAATTCCCATGAGCATCCAGATGACATTACTTTGTGTTCGCACTGCGGTTTTTTGCTAATATTGTTATTGTTTGTTTGGGTTTTTTTAATATATTACTTTGCAATAATCAATTTATACTTCATTAGAAACAGTAATTCAGGTAATGATTTCAACTAACAGCTAGCTGTCTCCATGGACTGTTGAATAAGTATTGATTTTATATTACAACAGAGGTTTAATGGAAGATCTGAATTCAACTTCATAAGGTCCAAGGTGAAGATGTGGAGTAACGCAGTGTGCTGTCCCAGGCAGCATGCCCCCGGAAAGCAGCAGGCACCTCGAACTCAGAAATCCCTAACGGTACCAAATACAGCAGGAGAACACGCACCTATTTTCCAATATTCCAGTGTACTCTGTGTTTGCAGTGGCTGCCTTTCCAAAATCATTTTCCTCGCTGTTTTCCTTTTCTATATTCATTTTACAGATGCCAATACAGCAGAAAGCGCAGACTACAAAAGCATTCAAGCTGTCAGAGACACCTTCAGAAGACTGGCATCACCTGTGCAAAAGACAGAGTTCACTCTTCACGGGATTTTCAGATCCGTTTCAAGCAAAAACACTGTGTCAGGTTTTTTGTCTTTAAAAAAACCCACCTAAACTACAATGTTGTTTTTCTGAACTCTGAAGAACTTTAAAACCTGAGAATAGAATATTCACAATCAGGCCAGTATTTTAGAGGCCAAAAAAAAAAAAGTTTCCTTATCTGCAATATTTCAGGAGGACTTTCATACGTATGAACACAAATTACTATGAGATATGTAATTGCAGTTTGAAATATATTGTTTTCTCCATTAAACAGAAATCTACAGCAACCTTGACATCGATTTCTGTCATTTTGTCACGATAAACACTCAGGTATTAAGTACCTTCCACATCATGCACCCAGGCATGATTCCAATTAGTGCTGAATAGAAGACAAAATGTCAGCCTAATAAGCTTCAATTTGCAGAGTCTTTGAACATTTGATGATATCATCACTTTGCCAATCATTTCTTGTACTTTGGCTTCTTTTTTTTCCACATCTCCTCCCCTGTCACAAGAAAGTCTTTCAAATCTACAGGAACAGAAGACATGAACAACGTCAGTCATTGGTCTGACTGAGCTAAAAGATCCCAAAATGACTCCCCAGTACATCAACAGAGAACTATGATGTGCACAATATTCCCACAAAGCTAATTTGCTGCCAACATGTAGAGTAATTGGGGGAAAAAAGTCTACTTTAAAGTCACACTGTGAAAAATATCTTTTTGCATGAAATCAACACTAAAGACCTTAAATCACTGTCACGGAGCCTGTGCCACTCTCTCCAAACAAAGAAACAGTACTGGTTAAAGATGACAATTGTTTCTTCAAAGGTGACTGGACCAAAGAACAGCTCTGCTGTCTGACTTGGTATTGAAAATACTCACTGTATTTTAAAATAATGTATTTTCTTTCAAATTTTTTTCTTAAAAAAAATAAAAGGTTTCCTAGAAACAAAGATAAATTGCAAAAAAGGCATATACAGTTCTGTCAGCTTGGCTGTATGAGGTTAGCACATGTCCAAAGCCTATAGCTGAGGTAACGTCACCTTCTCTACTTGGAATTTTCCCCAAATGCAGAAGTTAAAATCCCTACTCTTATCTGGGTGGGAGGAAAAACAGGAACACAAAACAGCAGCAGCAAAGACAAGGAGATAATGCATCAGGATGGGATATGCAGAGCAATAAAAGAAGACTACACAGGCCCTCCAAGGCGCTGCCAGGGCAGCTGGTCCTGCCCGAGGACCAAACGCAGAGTCCCACTGCTGGAGAGACAGGCAGTGGTCTCTTCGGACTGACTCCGTGGAAAAGGTGGGTCACAGCAGGGCTGACCAGGACACACGACCAGCCACTGATAGGCTCCCCCACCCAGGTCCAACACGATTGCCCCATTTCTTTGGTTTGCACGTCCCACGGAGCCCGTCAGGAGAGCTCGTCCAGCAGATATTTGGTACTCGCTGCTCAGAACTGGCAGGAGACCAAACCCAGCCTACCCCACACAGGGCATGGCGTGCCAAGAGTCGGCGTTTTGGTAGAAAAGGAGATCGAGCAGCCTGGAAGGGCTGGATATGAAGCTGCCTTCTGGAGCTGGAATGAGGGGAGGGTTGGGAGCACACAGCGAGCGCAGCACTGGCGTGAGGAGCGGTGCTGAGAGCACGCAGAGCACTTGGCTACCCCTCCAGCTGATGGCTTAGCAAATTCCTAACATCTGAGGCAGGACGGAGACTTCGAAGAGTTGCTAGAGACACTGGGGTTGGACCCGTGGGCAAACAGCTGCAGAGTTGTTTAACAGTGCTCAGCCCGGTGTCTGTGCCAGTAACATCATCTTCAGACCTGCTGATAACCCAGCGTGGGGTCCGAGGGGGTTTTTGCCTCACAGCTCCTGTCTACGAAATAGAGGAAAACCAGAAGTCTTCCGTTTTTCTTCCTGACTAAAGCAATACAGGGAGGAATAAGCCGATCGGTGGTAGGGCGCCCAGGACAGTGCAGTATACCATAAGCATCTCAGCTGCAATTTGTTACTGGTTTTCCACTTGAAGGTTTCTCTAAAACACTTTAATGTGGGAGCGTGCGGAGCTTTATGGATGGTCTCATATTTCTCAACTGACATATCTTCAGCCAAAGCATGTCAGCTACAGGAGAGGGCAAGGCTTTTCACTGGCTTTGTGATTTCATTCTTCCCCCATCATAAACCACATAAAAGAAAAATACAAATAATCAGCTCTCCAAAATTGCTATTTATTACCTCATCATGAAACCGTCTACTGGACCCTGCAGTGATATTGAGCAATATCATTACTTAAACCATAAAGAGGTTGTATGTATTACTCAAAATTGGGAAAATTAGCATCCATATGGATCTTATTGTTTTAAGACCAGTAACGCTGCCAAAACAAGTGGTGTTAACATTCCAAACTACAGATTGTCATAATTTCTCATCTAGTGTTTCATTCTTTCATTTGGTATTTATAATACCTTTGAATTGAGGAACTGAATGGATCATAAAATCTCTTCTATCAGATAAATCATTTAACAGCTAGACTACTGTTCAAAACTTGATTTATGGTGGCAGAGAGTGAATGGAATTAACATCTGCCGACCTAAGGAAGAGAGACTAAATTGATTTTGGATAATCTCTCTGGAGAAAAGGGACAAGAGAAAAAGCACACACTAAAAAAATTTAACTACTTAATTGCTATACATAGCACCTTAGTAGGCACTCACAGACAGGATGTCCTAATCTCCATCCCTGGAAAAATTATGGAATAGACCTCCATGAAATTCATTTCTAGGCACATGAGGAATGAAAGGGTCACTGGGAACAGCCAACCTGGATATAGCAAGGGCAAATCATGCTTGACCAACTGATTGTCTCCAATAGTCAAATGACTGACTCTGTGGAAAGGGGAAAACTGCCAGTGTCTTTTCTCCTGACTTTAGCAAAGCTTTTGATACAGACCTTCATAGCGTCTGTACAGCCCAAGAGACATAGACGAGATGGGTGTGCTACGACTTGAGTGGAGAACCCAATGGACCTCTGAGTTTGAGGGGTAGGAGTCAACAGGCAACCAGCTACAAGTGGCGTTTCTCAAAGTTCAAATGGGGCTGATAGAGCTTAACATCTCCACCAGTGACCTGGTGGATAGGACACAAAGAACCCTGTGCAATACTGTGGATGGCATCTCTTGGGGGGAAGCGGTCAATATGTTTGAGAGCAGGGCTGCCATTCACAGGGACCTCAATCTCTGCAAGATGGAGGAATGGGCCACTAGGATGTTCAGGAAGTTCACCAAATTAGATTTATTCAGTCTGGAGAACAGAACATTAAGGAGAAATCTAATTGCTGTCTTCAACTGAGTGTAAGGAATTGTAAAGACAGAGGCAGACTCCTCTTGAAGGTGGCAGTGAAAAGACAAGAAGCTACTGATCCAGCCTGTAACAATAGATATTCCAACGGGATATAAAGGAAAAGAAATTTCACAATGGATTGGTAAAGCACTGGAGTAGGTCGCTCAGGGAGGTTGTGAAATATCCATCATCACAGATTTTCAAAACTCAGCTGGACTTGGCCCTCAGCAACATGATGTAATTTTGAAGTTAGACCTGCTTTGAGCAGGAGGTTGGACACGATGACCTCCAGAGGTCCTTCCAACCCAAATTATTCTGTGATGCTGTGAAAACACTTCAATATGAATCCTGATCTCCCATTAGAGGATGTCCCTTCAGTCATTCAGTGGAACGTTTGAAGTAGATATCACTGGTGTTTTCCAAATTGCTGTACTTATTTCTATGGACCTAAGAAAAGTCAAATTCCTTCTATTCAACCACTCTCTTAAGCAAATTACACCACTAAAAAGCAATTTTCAAAAGAACAATAAAGTGCTGGAAATAAGCATCTCCTCCTCTGTACAGCAGACATTTACCAAACAAACTTAGTTGTACTATTTGGAAAAATCTGATATCACAGAAACTACATTCAAAAGAAAAGGTTGAGACTCTTGCACTTGGAAGTAATATCAAGAAGCAACTTTAGGGTCCGGCTTTGTCATACGCTGAACTTGACAAAGAAAGCACATGCTCCTTTTATTTCAAAATCAAGAGCTTACGTTGTAAACGGACCAATTCTGCAGAGTAACAGTATTTTTGCCTCTCTGCTTAGAAATTATGTTACATCATCTCAAATGGTGCAGTTACTATCACCTGTTTTGTGTTTACTAATATACTTTGTTGTTATGACTTCTGTATTCCTTTATAAAACTTGAATTCTACAATAATTTCCTACCATGTATAGCTTATTGTCTGCGAATCACCTAAACCATCACACCAACCCTATATGCAAAGCCACACCTAGTGTATGTGTTAAAACTGGCATAAAGGTCCTTTACCCACTGATGAGGAAAACTGAGATCTCATTTATTCCTCAGAGAAATTATTCTATATTTATTAACATCTATGCAGGAAACAATCACTATTTCCTAAACAAGGAGTACCGGTATAAAACAAGATTACTGCCATGTGATATACACCCTGCCTCTACACAAGTGAGATCCTATACTCTGCCTTTCCAGCTGCCAATATTTAAAATTAAAATAAAAAATAATACAAAATGTTGATTACAATGTAATAATAACTACCAAATATATTCAACTTCACACTATATAAACAGAACACCCATTTTTTCTGAAAATAACTCCATCTCAGAATCCAAGTGCATATGATGTGATGAGCTAGTTTCTATGGCAACCGCTTTCTCTTTTACATACACTGTAGACAGCACAAAATGTCAGTTCTCTCCTAAGCTAACTTAACATTATTAATCAGAAAATGATAATTTATGCACCACTGTGTACAGCTTCTGAAAATGTCTTTAGTAAATATTTCAAATGCTGAACAGCCTGAAGTATACAAGGGCAGAGTAGCAAGTAAAGTCACACCTCCTGCAGCAAATTCCTCACTACCTAATTTCAGTCCTATCATAAAAAGTGAAAGTCAAGGAAAAATGTGGAAGACATCATAGGTGATCACCCACTACAGCATGAGAACACTTTGATGGTTCCATTAAGCGAGGAAGTGGCAGATGTTTATAGCTTGTTCAAAAGCCTTTTGAAAGGCATCTCAAACAGAAGCAGCACCTTGGAAGTGGGGACCAGAAGCAGAGAGCTGGACTCAAAACAACAAATATGGCAAGGTGGCTTCGTCTGAGCAGGGAGGGGGAAGGTACTCAGGGGGCCAGACACCCGTCTTGAGAGGGTCCCTACCACTGAACTGTGTGTGCTTCAGCTGTAGAGCAAAGGCTCATTTTTCCCTCTGATCTCAAAGATTATGTCTCAGCACAGTTGAGACTAGCTGCACTGACCACCAGAGCCCAATATGGGACAGTGGTTGAAGGCAACACGGCTTCACCAAGGGCAGATTGTGCCTGACGAATATGGTGGCCTTCTATGATGGGGTCACGACCTCAGTGGATAATGGACTGGCAAGCAATGTCATCTACCTGGCCTTGTGCAAAGTGTTGGACACCGTCCTGCACAACATCCTTGTCTCTGTGTTGGAGAGAGGTGGATTTGATGGATGGACCGCTCGATGAATAAAGAACTGCTTTGATGGCCACACTCAAGAGAGTTGATCACAAAGATGCCCCGAGGGCTGGAGCACCTCTGCTATGAAGAAATGCAGAGAGAATTGGGCTTGTTCAGCCTGGAGAAGAGAAGGCTCCGGGGAGACCTTAGAGCCCCTTCCAGTGCCTGGGAGGGCTACAGGAAAGGTGGGGGGTACTTTTTACAAGGGCCTGTAGTGACAGGACACGGGACAACGGCTTAAATTGAAAGCAGGGAGATTTAGATTGGACTTAAGGAAGAAATTCTTCCCGGAGAGGGTGGGGAGCACTGGGACAGGTTGCCCAGAGAAGCTGTGGATGCCCCATCCCTGGGAGTGTCCAAGGCCAGGCTGGATGAGGAGTGGAGCAACCTGGGCTAGTGGAAGGTGTCCCTGCCCATGGCAGGAGGGTGGAACTGGGTGATCTTTAAGGTCTTTTCTAACCTAAACCATTCTGTGATTCTATGAATATGTCCCCAGGAAACTGGTGCATTTGGCCATTTCACTGGACTCTCAACTTCACACCTACACTATTAGAGTCCAGACTGAATATCTCTATAGGACCCATCATCAGATTCTTGATTATAGTAAATATTCCCCATCAATGGGATCCATCCCAACCCCGAGTCAGCCGACTACCAATAACAACCAAAGGAAACCATGTAATTGCTGCAACAAATATTTGGTACTTGAAATATTTTACATCAACAATCCTGTTCATTGTCCTGGGTTGATTGGTGGTAAATTAAACATGCTGCAATATAGCCAAAAGCTTTTGTTTAGGAAAGGCTAAAAGGGAATGACTGTCTGCCTACAGGAGCCAGCCCAATAGCTACTCTCCAAGTAAAATATAACCAACAAATATTTAGATTGCAACTCCATGATTTAGATTGTCTGCAGAGAACGCCTGCACAGCAAATAATGCATTTCTTCTCATGCCAAAGACATCTTCTCTTAAGAAAAGAAAAAGAAGTCAAAGAAAAAAATGAGTCATAGAATTTATTTACTCAGAATTGTATACAGAAGTGACTTCAGTAGCACCATCAGCATCTGAATGTTTCACAGGCTACATCTATCTGTACCCTCCAGACACAATCAAGCAAACTGCTTCCACAGATACTAGAAGAATAACCCTGTGGAAACTGGTGTTTGGAGATACTAGAACAATGACATGAAGCAGAGGAGTTGATTACTGATTTATCTGTACAGTAACAATAGGTTCTTTCACATCAAAGTTTTAAAAAGTCTCCTATTGTGAAACAAATGCTCCTGAGATTATTCTGTATTAGTATAGTACTGAAAAGCCACGGTTACAGCAGTAACATGCAGACAGAAATTGTGCATGTGTGAGGGTATTCAGTTATTGTTAAACAAGCATACAATACTTGTATTTATTTCCCTGTATTTTCTCTCGTCAATAGTTGATAAAGTCCTCCATTGTATCAGCACAGCACCACTTCAGACTGACCACATATACGGAGGCAAGATAAATCTGTTGGGTTCCCCCCCCTTCATTGATACAGCGATTACCTACACAGAACCATAAACATACACCAAGGATTTGCTGGAATGAATTAACGATCATTACTCTTTTGGGTTGGTGGTTTTTTGTCGTTGTTGGTTTTGGGTTTTTTTTACTGTTAACAGCTTCAAACTCCTCAGAATTCATTCAGACAAAACCATGTGTAAAGCAACGGTTGCAGAAATACTAGTTTACAAGCACAAAGACAACATATTTTCAAAGGGGAGAAGCCAGAAGAGCCGTGAAAGGATGTCCTATACATGGGGCCCCAGGGAAGGAGCCAGCAATTTCTGAGAAGGTAGAGCAAACAGGAATGGTGAAGGCCAAGGGGATTACAGGAAGCGCAGAAAGCAAGAGGGGGAAAAAAGGAAACCGATACTTTGGCCATGGGAGAACACCTTATTAACTCTTCTCACCACCTCCAGCCTGTTATTTTGGGGGTTTTTTGGTAACAACCTCCATTCTCAGTGTGTGTGTATTCGCACTGGCTTCAGAACTGCTCGAGGTTTTCTTTTCCCGACTGGTAATGGTTTATCGAGAGCCCCGAGACACCCCCGAACGCCAGGGATCTTCTCTTAAAGCTGCCTCATTTTTGAGAGCATAAACAGTAGATGTTAAAATTAAATACTGCGACATCAGTGACAAATGCTGACAAAACGTGCCTCAGCATTGGAGCTACTCTTGACCCAATTACAGATGGATGAAAGCAGTGGACTTGCCAATTATCTCGGAATAGAACCTGGAAAGAGAATTCCGTTTCCTCACGGAAACTTTTTTCCTCTCGCCTCAGTGTAAAGTGCTACTTTTGAAGTTACAGGGGTACATTTTTTTTCTTCTTCTTGCCCGAAGGTCAACGGTCAAAGAACAAGCACGAAAATGATCCAACTTTGTACGGCAGCTGGAACATGGCAATCTTTGAGCTGGCTGAGGGCACGTGTCAGATGCTGGGGAGAGAACGACATTCGCAGGATAAAGGGCAAACATAAGGGTACAACTGGCACCACAGCCCATCGGGCACTGGTTCAGACGATTTCCTAACCCTGCTATCTTATTTCGCAGAAGCAAGCCAGATGTATTATTCTCTGTAATCAGAAGTCTTGCTTCAGAAAATTGCCAATTCAGTAGCAAGGCTGGTTTTATCAAAACAGAAGATCTCTGTCATGCAAGGAGGGTTTTTGTGAACTAATGTATAAACTAAAATGATTTAGGGAGGTGGCAAATGAATGACCAACCAAACCGCAGCTTAAAGATTGTCTTAATGAAAATCCTGATAATATTAAAAAATTTAAATTAAATAGAAGTAGTGACTCAAAACTACCCTTAAAAAAAGATCCTGTATTATTAGCTACTATTTGAAGAATAACAATATTATGGCAGTTCATAGAAAACGTATAGGATTTAAAAGACTGCAAGAACGCAGCATGGTATAAAAGCCTTTGTACTGCTCTGACTTTTATTGACCTACATGTCAATTTACTCCTCCCCAAGCATTACAACCCTAGGTGAAAAAAATCAAAGCAAGCCTCCTAGAAATGGATAAATCCAAGAGCTAAAGTGGAAGGCAATTGTTATCCAGAAATTCATCAACAATACAAGAGGTGTTCCACTTAAATCAGGTTCCTTTCCTGGAAATATCTTAAACTTGTATTTCAAAGTAGCAGTAATATTATTTTATAATTTATTAAAATCTGGCAACACATCAAGATATTAATTATTATAGTTCTGATTAAAGCATTAAAAATGTATTAATATTTGGATAAAATGTAACCATTTTGTATACTATTTTTCACAGTAGCTGAAGACCTACATGATAGTAGAGACCTTGGATATGCAATTAAAAAAACTTCATCTTTTCAGTAACAGTATAACAAATTGTTCTCCTGTTCTCAGTCACAGCTGCCTTTGTAATATAGCAAGAAATACGTATTTTAAACGTTCGCTACTCTTTCATACGGAAAAGGGTTTAAGAAATAACAGGGAATACCTTTAATAATGGTGCTTTGACATCACTCACCAAACATTGAACAGATAGGTCCTTCAAACCAAGCTACTCGTATGCGATTGACGCTAATTATTATTTAAATTTTCTTAAACACCCAGCAAATCTACTTTTCATTTAGTGAGGCAAAATGGCCTCTTCTCGTTTCATCGCACCTTCACCGTAATATTAAGCGGTCCTAATGTCAAAACGCGGTTCAAATTTAAAAGGTTTTTAAATTTTATGTCTACATAAAGTCATAAAATCACTGATTTCTTTGTTAAGAGACTGCCAAATGTTTCATAAAGGACATTGGCCATTAATCACGTCAGATGCCCAAAATACGCATTTCAGTAAACATATGCAAAGATTTAATAAAATTTATTAAAAATACGTGCCATCGTTCCATAAGAAACACGAGCATTGTCTGTTGAGCTCACTGCAAAGACAAAAGTGAATTCCAACACAAAGACCAGCGGAAGAACGAAGAACGATTTATTTTGCAAAATGGGAAAAAAACGCGCCCTTGAAAGCTGACAGTCTTACCAGAATTTAAATAAACAACAGCTCTTACAGTCAGGGGCAACCGCATTTTCCTCCCTGATTTACATGTCATTCTCATGGCAGCGATGTTCAAATGACTGTACGGGAATATTCAAACTACAAAGAAAATCCCTGTAAAAAGGCCAAAGTTGTTGCTCCTCAGCGTTCAGATTTTCCTAATAGCTGCGATCATTTCCAGCTTTCTACACAGCACCTGTAGTAGCATTACATACCCCACCGCAGAGAGAGAGCACCACCAAACTTCGAGCTCCAACCTATGCCCAAAACAACCCACAACAGCACGAAAGAGAGAGAGAGAGACTTACAAGGCACCTCCCAGATTCCCTGAATGCGTTTAAGATAGTCCCTTTACCTTTGTATTCAGTGCCGTAAAGAGCGATACAGTAATGGTAATGAACGCTGGCGCGTAGGCAGAATAATTCTATATAATTCTAAAACTGCGTTTTCAACCTGCGTGCTACAGCTCTGCCTTTATACGCAAACACAGCATCAGGAATGCAGGTGAGAGGACGATACAACTTTGAAAAGGCACTCCCTAATCGCTACGTAGTTAAGATGCATCTATCTTGGGCCAAAGAAAGAAATGCAAAGGTAAAACCCAATCCCTCTAACAATTTAAGTCTTTGTTCACTTCTACAATAAAGTGGGAAATAAAGGGCGAGGTTTACTTTTTCAGGAGGCACCTGAATATCCTCTTCCCAAGTGTTCTCACAAAATTACCTCTCGTTTTCCTTGGAAAACCATAATGGTGGAAACGGAGAAAACTGCAATATATCCCTCATCTACCCCATCAAGCCGTTTGTTTACCAACAGACTTACTTAATCCAGATTTCGATAGAGTCCGAGTTGTCCAAAGGTAACAGAAAAACCAAACTTAGAAATTAAATATTCATTTTCACCTGGCTACATTATAGTTGCCAGTAAAAGACACAGCCTACTCGCCTACAGGAAAGTGAAAATGCCTCAATGTCAGTCTCACATCTCCTAGGGAAGGCGGTGGTGCGCGGAAAACAAGTCATTAAAGATGCCTTACCAAAATGTCCAGTTTTGGTATCAAATAATCCATGCATGATAAGTAATTCTAATGCTGATTAGAAAAGATTATTTTCTGAATACTCTTTAAACTACACAATCACCTCAAATTTTTAAATATTGTCGTGGCAGGCCTTTTTAATGTAGGCTCTTAGGAAAATACACCATGCCGTCCTTACAAAATATACTGAAAAAATGCAATAAGATGTTTTTTGAACTGAAAACTCATAAAGATCATTTTCCATGCTGACAGTGCGCATTTCATCCAGAAGTTTGAAGAGTCAAATGCTACCCCAGCTGGGGGTTATTCTGCCAAATGGCTTCCAACAGTGACCACAGAGATGGAGGATGGGAGGGGTGCGTGTGTGTGTAGGAAAATAAACGTGATGGGAAGCAACCCCAAACCCACACCATCTTATCAAATGCCCGACATACGTAGCCAAACACACAACGTAAATCTAGAATACAAGACTGAAACAAAAAGACATGAACAAAATGAAATAAAGCCATTTGTGAGTTACCTGCAGAGATTTGAAACAAAAAAAAGCATGCGAACGAAGCAGATATAATTCATATGGATTTGCCCAGGAAGGAGAAAAGGAGGGGTGAGTGTGAGGGCTGGGGGGAGAGAAGAACAGATACCTTCTTTTTCTTAAACAAATCCATCATGAAAGAAAATGAGACAAGATTATAAATAGGCCGAGTTATAGCGCACCATGGGATTTTTAATCTGGCTACCTGTGGTTTTTGCAGTTAAAGCCCTATTCAGCAGTGGGAAGGGAGGGGGGAAGCGGAAAAAAAAAAAAAAGAAAAAGAAAAAAGAAAAACAAAATCACATTTATGTGCCAGTTTCGCAAAGGCTCACACAGCGTGCATCACCAACAATGCTGGCAAACAGGAAACACTAATTATTAGCATTTTCTAATAAGCATACGCTTTTCAAACATTATTGATCATTACCTGTCCCTCTCGTTTCCTGCATTCTTGAATTTTACTCTCGTGCTCTGCCATGGCAGCGCGAAGCTGTTTTCCCAGTTTCTCGATTTCCCGTTCATGGTCTCGGACCAGGCAGTCCTTCTCTGCGTTGTGCTGCTGGAATAGGTGCGTCTTCTCCTGTTCATGCTCCAGCTTCAGCTCCACTATCTGATTGGACAGTGAGGAGTACAGTTCATCAATAGAACATCCTTGTCGTCATGACAACTCGTCTACAGCTTAATTTTCCCCTTAATTTCATCAAGTTAGCAATTTTATTTTTACGTCACTATTACCTCACCTTTTAAAAAGCCACCGTTAGCGTGACAGAATTCCTCCAGACGATTCCAACAATGGAGACAACCGAGCAAATCCAGCGCATCCTTAACCAATTTGTTGGTACAAATGTCGGAGCGTACAAGAAAAAAAAAATTGCATCGTCGCATTCGGTGTACGCTTCCCCCCCATATCCCGCTGCGGCTCAGCGGCAGGGCTGAGGATCCTAAATGGTTAATAGGCAGCCTGCTCTCCCCTTCGCTTAAGTATACACACACAACCCCCCCCCCCCACCCCAGCAATTAAATCTTTTAAAGATTTCTTTATGATTTCCAAAGCGAAAGCTCTTCCTTCGATATTCCTCAACGCTGTCGTACATAGTTGCCTTTTTTTTTTTTTATAAAAAAGAAAGAAAATTATAAAAAACAAAGCTCTATTATCCCGTTGTCAGCTACGCTATCCCAACATAAACAGATGTATGTGTTCCAGAAGGGCACCTGCTGTGCTGCAAGCTTGCACCATGATTTCATAAGAAGCCCTCTATTCTCAGGATCCTTTCCCAGTCCGCACCACACTGGATGCTGTGACCTTGGCCAGTCTTAGCCTCTCCCCGCTAGACTGAATGGCAGCCCGAGACCAAGGGCCTGGTTGCCGCAGCTTTGATACTAATCCTCCCCGCCTGCGCACAATGGCACCCTACCTGGCCTGCACACTGGAGCAGCCAGCCTGCCTTTGAAGCAGGTGATGAATAGGGACGGCAGGAAGCCGCTTCCCCACTGAACTCCGGGCCACACAGCTGCTAAGAACAGTCACTTGGATTTTTCTTCAGTTTTGGTGGATTTCGGAGCAGGGGGGGAAAAGGAAAAAAAAAAAAAATTCTCTTATCATGAATATGGTGGGTTATTTTCAGCGTGAGAAAAAAAAAAATCCGAACGGGAGGAGCCGGCTGTGTGCGCCGAGCGCCCCGGCACCTTATCTTAAAGCTGTAGCATTCAATTCTGGAATAATATTAGCTGTTGGCGTAGCTTTAGGGTTTAAAATATAAAGCCAAGTTAAAAGAAAAAATAAAGAGCGTTTTCTCAAACCACGGATCAGCGTATTCCGGGTTTAAAAGTAAAATATGTCACCCGGGCTGCGGGCGGGAGCATCCTTCCGAGACTGGAGCAAGTAGAACAGATGCAATACTCTACGGTTTAACATATCTACATTATTTAATAATACTAAAGAGCTCATTAACAGACATCTGAAGTCCCTGAAGAAGCTAACCCCCCAGGAGGCATACATTATCAGTACGGGGCCTGCGATCCTTACACAAAGTTCTTTGAGTCAGGTTTTTGCCCAAGGTTTGTGCACAAAACTGGTCTCTTCTCAGATTCTAGCAGTGTCCTTAGCGTGCCTAAGTGAAAGAATTCTTGCTCCCTAAAATAATTGTAAAGGCTTTGCCTGAGTTATGGGAAAAAACGTTTAGTGGTTTTTCATAAATCAGACCTGATTAAAAAGAGATCGTGTCAACAAGAGAGGCCTTTTTATTCAAACATTTTCTTTTCTTAATTACTGGATTTTCAGCTGGTTGTGCCACATCAGGTCTGGGGTAAAACAGGTTTTTTGTGGGAAACTTCAATGATTTAGGTATCCACTTTTTTAACTGAAGAAAGCAACGGCAGCAGGCAGGGAATGTGCTCCCAAAGGGAGCAAGGGACAGATCCTGCTTCTTCCACCAGTTACACGTGTACGTGACCGTTTCACCCAACCAAAGCAATTACAGGTTCATTTAGTAATCTCTTCGCTTGCAGCGTTTATATCACGGGCACAATACGGTTTGGGATTTAGGAGGTGGAAAGAGCTAGAAGGAACTGGTTCTTCTGCATGGAGGAGGGGCATCCCCCCAGTTTGCTATGTGGGAAGAGAAAGGATGGCAGTGGGAGGGAGGTGTTTCATAAAAGCCAAATCTCTTGAAGAAGAAAACCCCTCACCACCTAAAGCAAAGTATTCCGCATGACGGTTTTGTTTTGCTATTTAGCGATTTACGGCAGGGAGCAGAGGTGGAGAGACAAGACAGGAGAGAAAGGATGGGGACGAGAGCATCTTCTTCCCTCAAGTTCAAAGGCCTAGGAAACCCCTCTTCACTGATGAATATTACCAAGTACCCCACGTCTGTAACCGACAAAAAGCACGTTCCTATACAAATAACGTGAAGCGACTGAGTCACTATTTGACTGCTCTGGTGAACACTCACTGAACCTCCTGTTCGCCTCAGAAGTGCCACCAAGCACGACCATGTCCCTTCCACTCATCCCTCTCTCATTCCTGTATTATTGTTGGGGTTTTTTTAAGGGGAAAAAAAATTAATGTATACCAACCAAAAAGAACCCCATGCTGGTTTTCAGCAACAACAGGACTTCTTCATCCCAGGAAGCTGCATGAAAACTGTATTAATTCTTCATAATCAGTACAGCTTGTGTCTCCTCTTTGAGGTAGAGAGCGCCTTCATGAATGATACAACAAAACCACCTCCTTTAAAAACCACTGAGTCTTTCTGCATCTACCCCATACGCTTTGCACTTCATCAGACCCCATCAAAACGTCCGCTCAGACCCAGCACGGGCGTGTGCAGAGGATGGACAGTTTCAGGTGCCACACACTTCAGACAGACACGCGACACGACAGTCACAATGGCGATTAGGGGCGACGCTGAAGAGAAACTTCCGTTAAACAACAGTGCGCACCCTATTACCATAATCAGATCGCATTCATTGTGGCTTGGATGTTTCCTCATTTTGCCCTCCCAAAGATGAAAATCTCTTATTCTCTTCTTCGTTCCTACCTCCAGCCAGGGCATGGACACTAAGACAAGCAGGACTGTCTGACCCCGTACAGCTGTTCTTACTGTGAAACACTGTTTGTGCCAAGGAACACAACTGTTTTAAAATTCTCATCTCCTCTTACAGGAATTCTTCATTTTTTAATTCTTTCCGCGCTGGTATGACAGGACCATATTCAAGGCAACAGCCACCAGCTGTTTCATTAAGCCATCACCAGAACTACACCGTTTATTTTTAAATTTCTGGATTTAAGTGAAATTTTACAATCCTTCCTTATTTCTGCAGAGATAAGAATTTTAAAGAGAACACCAAATTCTTAACAAAAAGCTAAAAGAGATTAACCCAAGAGCCGTGACAGTCTCTTGCTCTTCACTCACAGAAATACGCGCAAAACCTGGCAGCGTAGTTCGTGCCCACCCTCCGCAGGACGCCGACCACCACGGCTGCTGGCAAGCGATGGCCCTCTCACGCAGGCAGGCCCAACTGCACCCAACCGGGGGGGGGCCTTAGGACAACCTGCTAAAACGAGAGCCATGCTAACAAAGACCTAAAGCGAAATCACGCTGCTGTTAGCGCAGGTTCAGTCTGTACATCTGAAGAACAACTACCTACAGTACAGAGGCGGCTGGTAGCAGAAGGTATTTCCAGAACCCAAGTAAATGTAATATAATCAACGTCAGCCAATACCTTGAAGTCCCCGATACAGACAAGACCATCTACTATCCAGTTTTGCTTTTACATCACACGCTAAGTTTAGGCTTTTCAATTTTAGAACAATTTCGACTTGTTCTCAAGAACAAGTATGCCTTTGAAATTCTTTTTATAGTCCCCAAAGGAGGGAAAGGAAATTAGTTAGCTCACTACCTCTTTGAAAAATGTAGCTGCTACAATAAATATTTGACACCAAAGTATGAAAATTCATGTAAATTTATGGCCACAATTCCAGAAATATTGTAAGTAACACCTATATAAAATACAGTTTTGCTCAGCAGGATGATTTTATTAGCGTTATTTTGGCACGACTGCACTTCTGAGGGCTGGAGAAGCCACCAGTAAGTTACACATGTCACGGCAAAGAACTGAATAAACTCACTCGTACAGCACGAATACGGGTCATCTGTTTTTCAGCAGTTGCATTTCACAAGCCTATAAGAGTGTTTGTTAATCAGGTGTCTTCATTATCATCCCTCCGCTCAAAACCAGCCCTAACCTCTGCCCAGCACAGCAAACAACACATGATCTATCCCCAAATAACAACTCTGGTAAAATCTAGCGTTTTCTGTCTCCTAAGCCTATAAATAAACGTGTGTGTTTCATGAGGATATGGGGATTACCCATCTCTGCAAACACATTGCTTCGAAAAGTAATCTGATATAACAGGCTGGAGGATCCAGTATTAACCACGCTGGGCTCTGGCTTAGTATAACTTTGGGCAGAAAGGAAGAACCTTCACTGCAAGGCAAGGGAGCATACCAGAACTACTGTGCAGCAGACAAATTAATGGATTAAAAAAGTACACTTGTTTTTTTGAGATTTTACTATAATTTGGAACACAAAGTACTCCCAAGGTAAGAGGGCTGTAATGAGCAGAGGGCAAATGGGACAGTGAAAAATACATCAGTGCAGGACCATATATGACCACTGAAGTAGCAAACACATATAGGGTAATGTAAATGCATAGAAAATACATTTTATTTTCTATTTCATTGCAGGCTGCAATAATTTAATTGGCATGACTGTGTTTCCTGTTATACTTCACCTTATAATCAGCCACTAATAACTCTATTTCAACTACAAACTAAGACTTGCAAGAAATTCTCTAAAAGAGACAAGCTGGTCTATTAGCCAAACTGCAATTTAATTTATCATCCCTGCTATGAAACCACACCTGAGTGCTCTCACCACATATATAAAACGATATACGTGATCTGTATGTTTTTACTTACAAAGGCCATCCAGAATTTCACAATTTTCGCGTATGGGCAGCAGCACAAGCCTCACCTCAATCCTCCTACCTTCCCAGTACTCCTGCCATGAGTCGGTGTTGTTAAATCACCAACCTATTGGCAATGAAGCGGCCTGCCTGTGATTACATCCCACTACAGTGATGACTGTCCAGAGGTCCCGCTCCCCTCCCCAGCCCACCTGCCCCAGGAAAGCCAACGCAGTCTGCAATCAGATACTGCTGTCAGACCGACGTACCCTGAGCCACTGCAACGCCTGTTTGTAGCAGGCTCTGGTACAGAATTTACTGTACATAGCCTTTGTTTGGGGATTCAGAGTTTATCCAAGGACCTTCTTTGAACACCGAGAACCGACTTCACAGGCGCGCGCAGCCTGACTTGCTGTTTACTGCAGGCACCAATTTATGTTCCCGGAATCATCTTCCCCATCCCTCCTCCCCCCAAAGTTGATTCTGTTGACTATACAGGGAGCTCAGGCTTTTAACTCTGAATCACACACAAGTTACATGCCTGAAGGAGACAGTGTAAATACCCATCTGTCTGGTTAACAATTCTGTAAACAGCAATGGTGCAGCGAGAAGATTTCCACCCACTCTCCAGTTGGAGGTTACGTTCGTATCCTTCTCCCATTGGTGAGTTTTAGCCGTATCATAAAGCGAAAAGGTGATGTTGATGACTGAAGAAACTATTCCTCAGATATTCCATGCAAATGGCATTCATCTGTGCGTTAGGCTGGTTCAAACGAAACATTTATGCATCCCAGATTAATTTGTTAAATGAAATTTATGCCGCTTGTTGCTCAGGACATGAAAAATTTAGAGCCTCTGCGAATGTGCTCATTGGCCTCCATGCAAGAACAGACTGTATATCAATTATCTTAGACTATAGAGAAAGAGGAAAGGAACAAAGCTTTTTACAAAGACTGTGTCCTTATAACTAAACCTGCATACTAAAAATGGATCGTGAATTTCTGAATATAACCGGACTGTTTGAAGTGCAACTAAGAAATGCCCGGACCGTTGGTCTGTCTAAAGAATACCATATTTTAAGCATGTCTTTGCAAATGCTTTCTTCACTCGAGCGCATAACAGATCAGTCAAAAAGAAGCTAGAAGAAACAGAAAAGGAAGAATGAGGCCAAAAGACCAGCTTGGATGTAAGCACAGTGGCAGGAACCCTCAACTGTGAAAAGGTACAGAGACAAAGCAAGCTGAGTGTTAAGCTTGTTGTCTCTATTAGTGTGTCCAGCTGAATGTCTCTGAAGGCTTGAGCGTGACACCAGAGTCAGAGTTTAGGGTGCATGTAAGGTGATTGTGTCGTGATAGACCTGATGATGATGTAGTCATTCTGAAGACAACACTACCAGCTGCAAGATCAGTTGTGATATAGGTAATGTGCCAGATAACAGGACTGTAAACTCAACATACCCAGTGTCGAAACAGCAGTTCACCCTCCCCAGTTCCTGTCTTAGGAAGGCAGAGTGGCCACAGCTGAAGCAGGAGGTAATAAGGAACACAGGCTCCTGAAGAGCTCATGCTCAATGGGCCCTTCAGCCCACACCACCCGTCCAACTGACCCTTCTGCAGGGCTTCCCTCTCCAGTGCTCCTGATCCAGGGGACTAAATGACATCTCTCAGCCTAAAAATAGCTCTAGGCTCCATTGCAGGGGCTTTTCACAGCTGCTCACAAACTCCTGTCAGGGACAGAACTTATTTTCCCTGAGGAGCTTCCCCTCCAAGACCCACCCTCAAATCACAGTAGTTTCTTGGTTTAACACTTAATCCCCACTCTTTATTCCTTACCTATGCTGTATTTTCACCTCTCTCACAAGGTGACAGCCTTTACACCACTCACACAAACTGTTCTGACTCCACTGCCCAGGCAGGACATGGAAATTCTCAGTGAGACTCTTCAGAACATTAAGCTGCTGAACTCTGGTACATCTGAACTGAGCAATGTTTATTACCTAAATACATGTGAGTAGATCTTCAAGGGAAAAATAAAAAGCACACACCCAGGTCAAAAATACCCCCCCTCCAGCGTTTCAAGGAATTATCGCTACAGTTTTAAGGAAAACAACGTCATCTCAGCCACAATCATCCAAACACCGGTGAAATCTCTTGGCACAAAGTTAAACAGCTATAAATAAGCAGGGGAGATGCCCAACCATTAAACATTCATCTAAAAACCACTTTAGAATATTTTTAAGCAGGAGATTGTGCTTGGAGTCTTAATATTAAGTGGCACTGCTTGCACTGAAAAAGATGTCTGGTTTTAAATATATACCCTTATGTATAAAAGGAATGGTTGTGATTACAAAATTCGTATTTCACCTGAAATAACCTCACTCATTTCTTTAAATTAACCTCACTAGAAAGTCATAGAAGACAAGACATACAGAAAGTCTAAAGAATATTCTCCCTCTCCTCCTAATAACATTTTCCTCTGCTCCAGCACACTGCTAAAATAAGAATAATTTCCCAACAATAGCTTGGATACTCGTCCTTGCTGCTGGCAGGTAAGATTACAGCCATGCTTTTTTCACTTTTAACCAGCTGATTCTGCACTTCTTTACCTGGCTCTCTTTAATATAAAACGGCATATTTAAGCTCAACCACACCTTTGTCTTGCTCCCAACTTAAAAGTGTAGACTATTTCTCTCATCTTTAACATGATTTCAAAGTGATTTTGTGAAATACCCAGTGAAATATTTCTGAAGGTGTCCTGTTTCTTTCCTATTTGGCTAAATAGGACAAGAAGACAACTCTGATTATTCCTTCCCAAGTTGTACAGAAGTCAGAATCCAACAATAAATGTCGCAAGGAAGGATTTCCTGAGATACGGGGAGATTCCTCAGCTACCATGTAATAGCTTTCCACTCTGCTATGGAAGCATGAATAATTACTATTTTAAAATAGAATAAACACTACTGAAGAAAAGACAAACCAAAACAAAAGGCTTATTTATACATTCAGGTTGGCATCTAACCTCAGAAAGTAAGTCCATAACTCAGCAAGCAACACCACGCTGCTATCACAATAATTCATCAACTTTCCATAGTGCATTCTCCCGGCTAGGAAAATGAAATTTCATAGACACTGGTTCTCTTACTAATCTGGTGTCTCAATTATTTTCACACTTACTCAGTCATAGGACTTCAGCAAATATTTATAGCAAAAAATGGGTGTAACATTGATCATAGCCACCTATTACTATTTTTTTTTTAACAGCTAATGCCATTTAAAAATTAAGATCTCCAAAAGGTCACTGGAAGTGTTCCATTCAAGAAAACGTATGAAAATGGGCTTGAAACGAAGACAAGTACATACTTGACTCTGCTGTGAAACGCCCCTGCGTGAAGCCCTGCTCTCACTCGCACTCCGTGCTGGTACCACCGCTCGCCCCGAGAGGCGTGCTCTCGGAAAGTGCCCAAACAACATGGATATGGGGAAAAAAACCAAATTCATTAACTTCTCCATTGAATTTGCCTGCCTAAAATCTGTTATTGTGAAGTTTGGGCACAAAGGTTTTGCTCTTTCAAACGTTTGGGCCTGTGGAAATTCATTTCAGAGGGAACACTTCCCAAGCGTTTTGGGCTAAACTGAGGATGCAATTAGAAAGCAAGGGGAAAAAAAAAAAAAAAAAAAAGAAAAGAAAAAAGGGAGGGGGTGCAAAAAACCAAACAACCTTTTTTCCTGTGCTGACGGTGCCATAAAGCCTGAGTGCAGATACTGCAACCATTTCAAAGGCAGGAAAGGCTGAGGCCTTCGCTGTGGTGTCCACTGGCTTTGAAGTGCCGAAAGCAGCTGCTCCCAGCAGATAGGAACTGTGGTGCTGCTGGAGTTATTTTTTTCTTCAAAATATACTTTCAAATCTAACAGCTGCAAGTAGAACAAAGTTGAGCTAAAGTATATTTAAAGAAAAAAAAAATCCCCCAGTTTCTCCCTAAGAGTGTTCTCAGTGGACACTTCAAAAGAAAGTGGCACTGGATCAGATGAAGCAGGAACCAGGAGTGACACATGACAGCTGAAACCAAGCGCTGCAAGACCCAGAATTTCTTCTGCACTGTATGAACGGATTCAAATGCATTTGAAAAGTTAACAGAATGTTAACTGCCACCGTTTTGTACGTTTTTTCCTAATTCTTTTTCAAGTAGTAAAAAATGATATATATCTCAATATATATCAGGTTATTTATTGATGTAAATATATAGTACAGCAGTATATCTAATCCGTAGGCAAAGGCCCACAACCAAGAGTCCACATTCATACCAGTAATCTCTTTGAAACCAAAATTCAAGGAGAGCCCTGTGAAGCACAGGCAGCCATTCATATCAAGCAGAGAGGTAAAACCACAGCTCTCAAGTTCCTACACTTCCAAGATGTTTCTTGGGTTGGGGAACTGGATTAACACATCTGTTCATGTGGTTCTTCATTACCAACTTGATTAAATTTACGGGCAACTGAATTGTCCAGGATGCTGCCAGTGCTACCTCTGCCGCTCACCACGCCAACCTACGCAAAATATATCCGAAGGTCAATTTTCTTTCCCTTCGTGCACACATTCCGTTTGACAATTAGATTCAGACACTTGAGGCAGGATATTTCAAAGCAATTACTACATTTCTCAGGTAACTAAAGTATCCAGTTCTTGGCTGGGTGTCTATTTCCCAACTGGAAGCCTGCTAGAGCCCTGCTGAAACGCACCGCAAATTCTAATTTACTGCTCTGTTTAAACAGTTTAAATCAGTCTATTCCTCCTCAAGTAACCACCAAAGAAATATGCAGTAAAACAAGGCAAAGAAAAGCCTGCTTTAAAAATGGTTTAGAAGTTCTGAAGCATAAATAGTAATACAGAGAAACAGAAGTTGGAGCTACTGAAAGGAAATTTTAAGAGTGGAAGAACTGAGCTCATACCGCTCTGCGGCTGGGCTGAAGGAGCTTTGTACTGCAGAAATGACAATACAAAAAGAACGTCGTTTCCAACGATAACCCATTGCAATCTGCAGGAAGGGTCACATATTTTTCATCTTCGCAAGCTTTCAAAGAACATTCCGAATGAAGTATGACGAGAAATAAATTTTAAAAAAAGGACATAAATAGGATTCCTCTGAAAGTTCTTCTGAGGCTCTCATTGTTTAGCTATTTAGTACTGAAACCCTTTCCCTGAGTTTCAGTGATGTTTCATAAAGCCTAGCTGTTCTTTCTTACAGTAAAAAGGAGTTCTCCTAAATAAAATAAAAGTGAAGCAGTAAACATCTCCTCTTAGCGGGAAACGCTTTCACTGATGTTTACCACAATATCAACAGCAACAACACCTTACAGAATGCCAATGTAAAAAGGTTCACCAAAACAGCTTTAATTATCACATTCATTTCTAGTGGTTTGGGATTTTTTGATCCAGTCTCCAGAAGGTCTGAATATAATAGGCATGATGATACAAGAAAACAAATAGAAAACCATCCATGACACTACCAGGCATTCTCATCTTCCTTTAGCATGCAAAAACAGCAGATTATTTGGCAGAAGACTGTATCTATGGCTTGGTAGCTCGTCATGGCTACTGAAAATAAACATGACCATTTGTAGGTAGGAACAGGATTGTCGTAACAGCAGAAAAGGTATTTATCTCTATAGGTCATGTTCCTCAACATGGGAACAAAACCGTTGAACAAATGCTTACTTTGGACTTTAAAGGTGCACCTCAACTTATGAGAACTGTAAAGAAGAAAGTAAACCAACCGTATCACTAAAATTATGTGACTATAAGATTCCATTAAAAAAATCCCTCTTAAAGCAGATGCCCAACTAACGCCAACACTACCCATCATCCTCCCTTCAGTACGTCCTTTAACTGACATATCAAACCTCCAGTGCCAGCAAGTACTGCAACGGCTGTCACACGAACAAATAATCTGAAGAAAATCTCTTGCCATGATTACATAGTAGTTATTGAAACTTGTGATTTCTTGGCATTTTTCCAGAGATTATACTGAATCACGACAGAGAGGTAGAATTCTTCCTGTGCTGTTGCCAAATCAGGTCATCTGCAAGACAAAACCCCCAATATCTCTGCAACCTGGACTATACCCGAATCCTTCCATAGAAGAATCATAAATAGTATCACCCAGTAAACCAAAAGGCCCGTGAGCTGTATCTATTGCACAGCACAGCTTCTCACCCTTTGTTAGGGGACAACACAACTAGTAACATTGACAATTCTGAGTGAGGATAAGGAGATACTGTGATCCGAACCAACAAACTCCCTTCAGTTCAGAGCCCCACACACAAAACACACCACTGCTCCTCCCAAGCACAGACGACGGTCTCTCTCAACACCTACCAAAGTGATCATGCTCCTTAACTAGGTGAAAAAGCCCCTTCCAGAGTAGGTCTCATACACAAGCCAACCACAGTATTTCATCCTCTTGCCAGCACAGAACATAAACAGAAATGAATCCCCAGCTCCCTGGTGGAAATGTAAACTTACACCCATGCAAAAACATTGATAAGAGAGAACTTCAAGCTTACGGGCTAACCGTATCATCGCTAAAAATTTATTCAATCCTTTAACAGGCATTACCAGACAGACACCACTTTAGGATAATGACAAAGTACCCCCTTATGCAAGTGTTTGACGGGCTGTTTCAGCTGCACAACTCTCAAGTCTGTATCATGCAAGAGCTTGTCTGCTTCTGTTTGTTTTTTTTCCCTTTTACACTACACAACACTAGTGAACTCAACTTTCTTGTCCCCACCCAAATGTTTCCTGACTGTTTCCCAAGCCTGAAATTACATTACAATAAAGAAAGTCACTATCAGTGGGCCAAAACAAGCATTCGTATGAACACACCCGTGTTAAAAATGATTAAAAAAGAATAAAACGCTGTTTCTTGACAAGAAGAAAAACAGATAATGCAGTAGATAATTTCATCCGGCCATTATGAAAATAGGTGTTGCCACCTGTAAAGCCTGGGAAAAATTTGAAAGAGACAGAGCTACAAAGGATTGCAAAGAGGAAACAAAAATATTTGCTGTGTAGACCCTTCCACCTCCATCCCCCATCACATAAACTCTGCATTCCTATAAATGTGGGTCATTGTGTAACAAACAGCAATGGACAACGGGAGCAGGATTAAACCTGCCACAGGAACCAACCCACATCTGCATGAAAAGATGTCCCTCCTCCCCTCCACCCGAAGGAGCAAACCCACTGACCTGTTGCTCATATCTTTGCTTGAGCTCTTCCAATTGCCAGGAGAATTCTTTGGATTGCTTTTCCCGGAGTGATTTTGACCTGCTTAGATCTGCTTCAACCTTTTCCACCTACATGGTAAAAGAAAGGGAATATTTAATTTTTTTCAAAAAGGCATACCTTGAAATGTCCTGACGTTTCTACAGTTGTTTGCAAACCATCAAAGACATGACTATAACTTGCAGAGAATGATATTACTACTATTTGTATGGAGTGAAAATATCCAGTGAATAGTGGATTATTAATTACCTAAGGACACAGTGATCACCTACACCATGCCACTCCCCGATCACAAAGCACTGGCTCAGTTTTCCACTTGACAGTGGTGAACAACCCATCAAAATTAAGTGAATATTTTTTTCTAGATATATTTAAGACTCAAATATATTTCATTTAAAAATACATTGCCTGTGGAAATTCCAGGGAAATCATGTGAGTCAGTGCACAAACTACACATTTAAAGTAAGTTTACATTAAATCAGTAAAATAACTTAAAAGAGAATTATTTGGCTGCAAGTAAAGTTCTCTGAAGATAGTCATCGCCTATGAATAATGAGTCCCACAGATTCCAACACACGGCATCAAGGAAGCAATTTCATAACCCAATTAACAAAGGCTTTTGTATCAAAAGCACAACTGTTGGCTGTACATGAGGCATGTTTCCAGGGGAATATATATATACACACACTCGCAGTCCTGTGCTGCAGCGCATACTCATGAATTACTTTTAGATCTAGGTCCCAACACAAGCGGCGAATAACCACCTCCCTAAAAACGACAGAAAAGGGTGTAGCTGTCAGGAGGACCAGTGCTGCCGCAAGTCCATCTGCTGCACCAAAAGAAGAAACGCATGAAATTCCTGAACCACAAGCCAAAATCCTGTTTGGCCTAAGGGAACACTCTGCCTACAACAGATGTCTTTGCCAATCGGCCTGGACATCACTTCTAAGCCAGGGAAAGAGGAGAAAAGGCAGTACTCTGAGTGGGAAAAGCATTTTATTGGAAAACACTGCACCACGAGAGGAAGATACAGGACTAGGAACAGTTGGACAGATAGAAAGCGGAAAAATAGAACAGAAAGGAACAAGTTATCCTTCCAGCAGCTTTGAACCTCGCTGCTACTATCTGCTACTAAGGGACTTCAGTGAATACTTTATGAATAATTTCTTCTGCATCCAAAATTACTCAAATTGCATGTCCAAGGCCATATTTTACTCAGATCAATAAAAAAATAAAATAAAAACAAACACAACCAAAAAATAAGAGATCTTGTTACTTTATTAAAGGATTTTTTTTTTTAAGAGAATGAAAACATTTTAAAAATTGAAATAGTAAGAATATATGCAAAGATGCTTTAACTCTACTGATTTTCGTGCTTTTCTCGCAAGGTCACATTCATATATTTCCTCCAAGTGCAATGAGGGCTTTTGATCATTTGTTGCCAACCCCAGGAAACACAAGATCCAAGTACCATGACCTACCCTATGCATTGTTTTTCTTTTTGCTAGTTACTATTAGAAAATAATGCAGATCTTAGTGAAAAATGTAGTACTCGCCCATCAACAGGCATCAGGTGACTCTTAATAGTCACAAGCTTGACAAAATAGGAAGCAGATGGCAAAAAAATATCAGAGCCAGACTAATGAATCAAATATTGATTATAAGAACTGAAAACGCCAGGCCCCATTTTAATTATCTCCATAATTAACTTTACCATACACCCAAAAAATCGTTTTAGAAGCCCAGCATTTCTAGTGTAGTTAGACATGCAGCGTTGCTATAGCTACTGCAGTTTTTGCTAAGGAATACATTCCACCTAACCACAAAAAAAAAAAGCATTTTCCAATATGTTACAATCTAATGGGTGATTTACCTAAAGAGTCTGTGCGTGCAGAAGGCTGAGAAAGGACAAAGCTACAGAGACAGCTTTAGTAGTGTTTCTTTGATGCACTTCCTTCAATCCTGGTTCCTGCAGAACCGTACTGCTCAACTGCAGAACATCATTTACATTTCTGTAATTTAGCATGCAAGTAGGGACAGAATAAACCCACGGCTGAATCGTGGAGTAAAGCAAAATTTATTTTCATAATTTCCTAGAACACAGCAATATTCTAACTGTATTTTTTCCAAATCCTTGTGCACATTTCTTTGGTTTGGATTAAGTTTGTTTGCCACCCCCCTTCCCCACCCAATTACTAGGTCTTTCTAGATTTCGACTATATCCGTTTTGGAACAGAAACAAGATATTATTTTAAATCATTGTGAAGAAGTTGGAAGACAGTCCCATGGCACAGAAAAAGTCAGATTAAAATTGTAGGATTTATTGTATTGCCCTCATGGGTCTAAGTTTGCAGAAAAAACCTTGCATTTATAAGTTTGGGTTTGCCTTTTTTTTATTTCCAGATTCTATTATTTGCTAGCTGCACAGGTCCTAAAAACATCAGCAACGCCTTAATTTCTCACTTTTGTTGATGATCACAAGAGAAACTTCCTGGGAACAAAAAGAATGTATTAAATAAGCCAGTATGCCCAGTAATCCATTACAGTATCAGGCTGCAGCATCCCGCTGTCACTGCGAGGTTTGGTTCTGGGGGGGAGGTTGGAAAACGCAGTATATGGTCAGGTGGAATTACAAGCTTGAGTTATGTACTGAGATTTCAACCACATGAGCATGTTAAGGAAATCCTCCCTTCTCTCCCCTTCTTTTTGATCACCTCACGCTTGTTCCTCATTTCACTCATCGTGCTGCGTGTGGAAAATCCCAGGGACACCGCTTTAACTCGTTTGTTCCATATGGAATTTGAGACACAAATCTTTTTACATAAATTTCTGCTACTGATTTTCAGGGACAGAAAAATGGATTTTCCTGTCCTCTGCACATGACTGCCAGCAGCCACAATGGCTCTGCCTCTGTTTAGGCTCAAACTGATGACAAAACCTCATTATCAGAAGACAAGAGCTGCTCTGAAAAGAGTAGGAAGAGACGCACATTGAAGTGGAAAATCACAAACGCTATTCCATAGGGGTGTATAAACTAACACTTTATATTCTCACTCCTGAAAAATCCCTAATCAGTATCATAACCGCAGATACCTTTGTAACAATGACAATCCTGGCTTTGTTAGAAAGATGAAACAACCGCTAACATCCCTTTCTGACTTGCTAGCAAAGACACTACATTGTGAAAGATTTTGATGTAGCACTCTCAAGTGAAGCATGTTTCTGGCATTATAAGATCAGAATATGCTATCCTACTGAGACAGAGTTTCAGAAAGGCTGGCATTGTGACCTTCTCACCTGCTGTTTCATTTCAGCATAGACTTTTTCTGAGTTCAGCTCCACCTGCCGCTTAAACTCCTCCAGGGCAGCATCTGCCTGCTGGGCCTGCAGCCTCTGTACCTCTGTCACCCGAGTCAGCTGCTCCTCCTTCTCCCTAGAAAGTCACAGAACATATTCAGAGTTCAAGTATCAAATAAAAGAACAAGTGTGCTAGTGTAAAAGAGAGGCCTTTAACCCTATCACTTTAAAATAGTATTCAGATTCCAATTTCCTGTCCCAGCTCCTGCCAAACTTCCCTTAGCAATACTTTGAAGAAGGGAATAGAAGGCTAAGAGTTATTTTCGCTTTCTCTTATGGAATTTCACACACCTAAACACGGTGTTCGCAGCTTACGACAACACCTCCATCATCAAAGTCCGCGCAGGCTTCAACGGTTTACTACCTGCTGTATAACCCCCTTTTTCCAATCCCACCTTTAACAGCGTATTTGCCCTCCCGAACACTGAAGTGAATTCCTGTTGCCATGATTGTCTTCTCCCATTAAAAACAAACAGAAAAATTATCCCAGTGCCACCTTTGCTCAGGCAAGATGTAGGATTATTCACCGCTTGACATAAATCAAAATGCAAAGCAGGGTAATGCGTGACACATGGTACCTTCTTAATCTGTTAGAACCCCATAATGCTGTAATATCTATTCAGCCTTTAAAGTAATGACAGACGTTACATCTTTATGCAAAGACATTTCATATGAACAGCCTATACTATCTGACACACTAATGTCGATACACATATAGAAATTGGTTTGGGTTTCTTAAGACATCATAGTACATCAACAGTAATGCACGTATAATGTGTATATAGATGCATATATACACACCTAAAAATAGATATACCCACATATCGACCCATCACAGACAAGAAATCTGATCACTTGTAAATATTTCAGAAATTTTAACATGACTCCACACATGAAAAACAATCGGGCAGCGTTATTAACTTCCTATTACACGTTTCTATTATCGCAGGCCAGTGGAGTTGTCTGACTTTGTGTTAACACAGAGGGGAACACAATGGTGGTATCAATGGACAAAGCTGGCTCCACCAGCACTTTGTAACAGAAGACACATTCAACAGACCTGTGGCTGACATTTTCATTTTACATGCAGAGGAAGTACCTCACGATAAACATCCCATTCTGACAGAAATTATTTCCATATAAAACAAAGAATCTGACACGTAAGAGACGGAAAAGACCAGCTAATTCATCTAGTCTGTCACCTTGCCAGCACTGAACCAGCTATTACAGCACTGAGCAAGCCTTTTATAAAGGTCAGGAAGCTGCTGAGCCCAAAGTTACAGTATTCACATCCTCCTCTGTGGTTTTCATACCAGACTTTGACAATGGGACAAAGAACATAATCCTACATCTTCACAAAGTGTCCGTTTGCAGTGTAGGAGAGCAGGGTAATTCTACTAGCAAAGAGATCAAAGCAATGCCACAAGCCCTGAGTAAGTATATTACTGTTTACTTTTGCACGTTTTTTCATTATGCATACTTAAAAAAAATTTGATTTTGGTACCTTACTCAGAGCTGATGGAATAATTGAGACATAAGGAGACTGCTATTTTCCTTACAGAAAAAGGAAAATACCTTTCTTACCCAGCAGAAACCAGAGCAAAAGGGAACAAAATACAGTGTCACATTTTTGGTGGTAATTGTTTAGGGGCTTTGGTTTTGTGTTCATAGAAGACTGGGTGTAAATTTTCTTCAAATTTACTGGAGAGCATCCATCACCCCTACACAGATATGCTTTAGTTCTGCCTCAGCAATTCCATTTCTAAACTCCTTTGAAGGGGAGGCATATTAATCTGTATGTTAATCTTAGTTACCATATTCTCCATACAAGACAATAAAAACTGCACAACAAAAAAACACCTCCACCAAAATCAACATTTTTTCCCCATCTAAACTCAGCTGGCAAGAAGAGCATTTAGGATTTAAATTTCTACTATGGAAGATCCAAATTACAAGCACATAAACCCTCAGACATTTCTCAGAACAGGCACATAAATGATGCCTCCAGAGTTAAAAATATCAACTGCCTGATGAGATAGTTACACATCGGCTCTAGCTGCAGGTATTTGGCTCAATTATCCCCTTGAAACCCATGTACGAAGGAGCTGCTGAATATAGACATTAAGTTAATAGTTGTTTGATTATGAATTACAGCGAGCACATCACTACCCTCCTCCCACAGCCAAATCTACCAGTTCCCAGGGGAGAATACAAAAAGGCTGAACTAGGGTACAACACACCGAAAGTAAAGAAGGGAGCTAGGCAGCAGCACGGTTCACCGGCAGAGCACTATCCACCAGTTACTTTGGAGGAAACACTGAGAGGAGAAAACCTCTCCTCCTCCTCCCAGAGATCCTCAGTTCAGTTATGGGCACTGGGTAACAAATCTCCCTCCCCACACAAAACACATAATACTTCCAATCCACACTGGAAACAAAACCAATAAACCAAGCTTATTCAAACATATCCACACTGGCAAGCATCAAGAGACACTGGAACAACATTTTTGGTCCGGTCAGATGGAAATGCAACAAATCTACATGTGCAAGGACAGCATGTCAGCCCTTATGCTGTTAGTGAGCATCCGAGTGCTCTTTCTGAGCAATATATTTTTATTTTGAAATTATGACGTAACCTTCTGGGAATGTGGTTTAATGCACCTTCGTTTCTTTTAAAGACTTAATCCCATGAATAGATGCAACATCTCATTATAACCAGGAATAAAACTTCAGTTTTTAAGAATGTGGGAGCTAGCTCGCTGTACTTTTTGTGCAGTTAAGATTTGTACAGAAGCTTAGAAAACATGTCCAACAATGGCCCACGGTTCACATATATAAGAAAAGCTTTACTTTTCTTTCCCAAGACACTGAGCAATGTGCCTTGCATGAAGCACTAAAATATTCACTTTGAAGATTATTTTTTTTCAGTTGGTCTAGTTGTGGGGCCGAGTACAATACAATTACATCACTTAAATCCCCTAAGCTGAGCCGGCTTGAATATAAAAATAGGGCGAATTTACTCTTTGGCCCCAATTTAAAAAGCAGCAAATTCCTCTTGTTTCAGTGTATAAAGGATATGGCAACAGAATTAGTCTTACACAGCACAAACCATCTCAGTGAAGTCGACTATGAAGTCCAGAACTGTAATTTCAGAAAGCAGCACTCTGAAGTGTACTGATAAATGGAAAAATATAAACATCTTACATACTACTTCTTCATGCTTAATCATAAATATTTTCCTTGCTTCAGAAAGCGTCTTCCAAGAGGTAACAACTAAACACAGCAAGACATTACCGCTTTGCAAGTCAAGTTAATGAAACACAAGGCAATCCAGTGATGTACAGGGGAGGTTGAATGAACTCAAGATGTCCCAGCAAACGTAGCACAAACCAGCACTACCACTTTGCAGGGTGTCACCATCCCCTGTATGAAACTGGGGCTGACCAACAGCAAACAAGGACAGGAGAGGCACCTGCTTTGGTAGACAAAAAGGATTGTTGCTCTGCAAGGTTGAGGCACAGGAAAGCAGAGTAACAGCTGAGCCTTCAGTCCCACTGAGTTCTTCAAACAGTGATCTGCTCAGAAGGCCAGGCTCTCCGCCTGCTTATTACCCTGATAATCCCGCATTATAAATATGTGCTGATCCTACGTATTTACATTCACTGTATTTATAGAAGTCCGTCACTATTCACTTGCTGGAAGGCAGCTGAAGGAAGATATTGCTGGGTTTGTTTCTAAACAGCTTTCCTGTTTATTTGTTGACACAAGAAATTGACTTTTACTAACCTGTGTTGAATCAAAATCAGTTGTCACCATTTACATAGCCCATTTGGTTTAAAAAAGCCCTACATAAACACATGTTCCCAAAGGAGAAGGCAACTCACTAGACAACACAAAGCACAGCCTAGGAAGTAGCTACAAACATCAAAACATACCAAATCTTCCCATGTAAAAGCAAAATTTAGGAAATTTACTTTAGTATCTTTTGTGTATAAGCTCCAGACACACGAGTACCCATCCAGTATACGCACGTGTATATAAGATTTTGTATCTGGCAAAGTAGGCGAACCCACAATCCTGCTACCCGACCTCAGAAAGACACCCATGGGGGCACCCTGACCCTGGCAAGACCCATGGCACCTTTTTAGCTGGGTGCAACAAGCATTAAAAAACACTCCATGCAACAGGCCCTCTAATTTAATTTCTAGAACGCAGGCTGTTTCAACTACTTAAATGATGTATTAAGGCCTAAAGTACCACATACTGGTAGAAAGAAGGGGTTACTGGTTTAGTTTATTGCTTCAGTAACAACTACTCTCTGAAATACACAAAAAACCCGATTTTACTTCTGCTCTACTATTTTTAACAGATAGGGACAGTTAAGTAACAGCTTTCTGTGCAAATGACATACTGGGCCTAAACGCACCCATCTTCGCGGCGGTTGGAGTATCCCACTGCAGCGGCCGTCAGTACCACCACACAGTGAGGAACAACGGGGGCTCTCCCACGCCGCCAGCGCCCAAACATATGGAAGATGTGCAGAACACTGCTTTTTGGTGTGGAGAGGAAGAAAGACAGTGTGAAGTCATTCAAGCGGAATGATAACTAAACCAAAGCCAGATCAAAGGAACGAAGAAGAAAGACTGAAATGTGAAGCTGAAATATTTATTGCCTTCAAAACATCTTCCCTATCCTGTCCCTGGGCACTTGAATATTTCGAAGTTGTTAGAAAGCATTCTAAGTTGTTTCATCATTTCAAAGAAATAAAACCAAAAATATAAAGTAGAGAACAATTTTATCTTTCATTCCCTGATTTTAAGTGTAAGATGAGCTTGTCTTTGAGAGAAAAGGCACGAATCCACTCACAAATTGTTTACAGTTTGCATAATTTGACATGTTAACATCAAAAAGCTGGCCTGCATTCCTTCCAGTAAGCTATAACAATGAATGATATTTATAATACAATTATTATTTTAAACTCTATACTTATGTTTTAAATAAATCATGAGATAACATTAACAAACTAAACCACTACTTAAAGCCATTAACGAATTTAGAGTAAATGATATTCCATGTGTGTAGTATCACACGTCCAAAATAAGAAGAATAATGCATTACATTCAAAATTAACGGCTCACAACTTAACTAGACATTGGTTAAACACACTAATAATTATTCTACCTATTTCTCATTATAATATTGACAGGGTACTGTTGTGCTAGGTGTTATGCAAACAGAATAAAACCAGCAACTGCAAAACGATGAATGGGACATGGGTTAAAAGGCTGGGCAAGCGGTATAACATTTTCCTTTCCATCCGCAGTTACAATTTTGCTCAGGACTGCAGAAACTGTCTACAAGATTTAGATACACCACATATATGAAAGGCCACAGAGGCTTGGTTATCAAGAGAGGAGGATTAGAACAGAGATTAACAGTCATGGCTTTTACATGCTGAGATGACAGCTAAACCTCAACAAGGAGAACACGGAGGGGAGAATTAGAGAGACAGGTGTAGATAACAGCTTAGATAAAAGGAGACAAGACTGTAATTAAAGGTGGACCAGCAAGTCAGCAGCACAGATAGTAAAGGGGTTCGTAAGATAGGCAGAGAAGTGCAAAGAAGGAAAAAGATAGGGATCAGAGAACAGTGGCACGAAAAGCTGGGGGGTGAGTAAAATAAACCATCTGAAGGACAAACTATGGGAGAAATCACAGGGCAGAGGAGGAGAGCCAGGCAACAAGAATCACTTAACATTAACAAAGAACAGCCCAAGATGTGTTATAAGTGACAGAGCCAACAGCGGTTGGCAAATCAAAGACGACGAGGATGAAATAACGGTACTGTCTCCAGTTTTTCCAAACCAGAATTCTAAACGAAACATCTAACTATTTACTTCAGCTTAAAGCATGCCGGGTTTATTATTTCAAACAGCTGCTGATAAAAACAACCTGAGTAAAAAGCCCTGAATAAAATAAATTATTTCCCACCAATCCTGTTTCTTTTCTACCCTTAGACAACTGTGGCTATACCACCCAATACCAGTTTTGAATAAGCAAGTAAAGAATCCAAAAAGCAACCGTATCACTCGGCTGTACTAGGCGGCGCAAGGCTACAGTATTCGTTCCGTCATTTTCCATATTGAAGATAACTACTTTTATGGCTAAAATAACTGTACTGTTATACTTTAGGATTCAGAATAACAATATCCATGTTGTAACAGACAATACAGTAACTCAGTACTAAGAATGATGAGTACCTACTCAGCTTATCAGTTTCTTCTTTCTAAGAAGCTGATATGGTGGACACAGATTTTCACTTTCCTCCTCAATGAAAGTACTGTTTGAAATAGTAAGTTAAATTCCTAAAGGCAGTTAGTTGTGTTGTTGATGAAGCTGGAGGAAAGTTGTACAAAATACCTAAAAAGTAGAAGTAATCTTAATATTACCAAGTCTAATTGAAGCCTAGCAACCATAATTGTCCAGTGAGAACAACAAAAGGAACAAAGCCATTCCTTGCACTGTTTTTATGGAAACTTTTAAACTGAGACAAAAAAGGTGACAGCCAAAAACATTTTATGCATATTAAAAAGCAGTAATTGAATTCAATCATCTGTAAGACTTCCCTTAGCCAACTTAAGGCTCTTCTCATTTCATCAATGTTTTGGGCGCTATATAGTCTTGAAATATACTGCACTGAATCTAAAAGATACCGTAATGAGAAAGAAAAGCCTTTTGGAATAATAAGGGAACAATTCTGACAGTCTTCACTATTTGTATATTCATTTAATGAGGCTAAAATCTATAGCTCGTAACTGCACTATTAGAATAGCAATTGCCAGCAGTCAACCTACGTGTTATAGCCTGATACACTGATGCTATTCAACTCACAAGGCAACACTTCTCATTTCATACAGCTACGTATTATATTGAAGCATTTTCATGGTTGGTATCATTAAAAAGTTATCATGATATCTCTTTAACCATATTGAGGGACATAATGGTCCCACAGACAAGGATTAAAAAAAAAAAAAATCAACTGTTACTTTCTTTTTTGGTACAGCTGGAGCTTTCCTTTAAATACATATTTCATCATTGCCAGTAGGTCTCTGGAGAAACTAGTGAAAGAAAATGAAAGGCTGTAAATAGTTAATAGAACACTTTATTTTTTCTTTTAAGTGAGACTATTAAATAAAGCTACCACATTTTCTGGTCCTCTGCTCATACTTCACATCGTGCCTCCTAGAGCGAGGGTTATGTCCGCATGTTCACCAGGGTTAGAGGAATGTTTACAATAGGCTGGAAACTTTGACTGGTTTTGCTCTAAAAGGTTTCAGATGCTCGAACACAGCACTAAGTGGAGAACAGCTGGCTGTTTTTCCACTGATTCTTGGGGGGGGAATAAAAAAATCAAACACACAGCCCTGTTTTAAAGAGTAAAATTATATCCGAACCCTTTAGCCACTTAACATTACCACCGGCTGTAACTCAAAGTTGGCTTTTTTCATCGTATTGCAAGAGTTGTATGAAGACAACACTAAATATTTTAATGCAAGGGAATGATGAACACAATGAACAAGAGTATAAACTCTTAGCAATGTTCTTTATTGCAACATTTGGAATTAAAGACAATGCCTTCTCATATTTCTTTAATTATTTCCGGCTTTAAATAGTAATAGCTTTTCCATTCCTACAAAAATTCCTCCACACACAAATACTTCATTTTCAAGGAAAAATGGAATTAACTACCGGAAAACAGCTACATTAGGCAATTATCCTAAAAATATTAACAACAACAAGCAGTTATTCAGAATCTGGATTCAACTTAGAGGAGCAAAAAAGGGAAAGAAAAAAAATCAGCTTGCACTTCAAGCTATCACTCCACTTGTTTATTTATCATTGTGTCGATAATGATCATGTGGCTGTATCTGACTGAACATCTACATGCACCACCTTTGGTTGCAAAGGCTTTGAAACGTTCTCATCTGCCATCTAGACCAAACCGCAAAACACAGTGCAAACTGTATGCGGTCGCTTTAGAAACTGTTGTAAAAACACAAATCTGCTAATAGACACGAGCAGCTTCGCTGGTTTCTGGGAAGTTTAGCCTGTTTCTTCCCCAGAAGAGTTTTAAACAAGTTCAGATGAGGGGTAGAGAAGCAATGGAGAAAAGAGGTGTTGCTAGTTTCTTATGTAAACAAACAATTTTATTAAGTGACTTTGAATAAAACAGCTGCTAAACATTTGCTCTGTATCATCATCACTTGCACAGCGCTGAGATTTGGCTCTGCAGCAGGTTTGAAAAAACAGACAAAAACTGAAAGATTGGTATGAAGCATTTAACTGTAGACAGTGTGCACACACTCCTTGACACTTCAGTGTTCAACGGCAACATCTGCACCTGCAGAGGTAACAGTTCATGTCTTTTTTCCTAACATGACTGTTTAAAGATTGTTTCCTTCAGTCACACTACAGAACAGAACACGAACTCAGGAAAGCCATATTTCAGTAGCACAGTGGAATATTAGTTTGCATATGAGACCTGCAAACCAAAAAGCAGGAAATCAGATCCTACAATTATTTCCAGTATGTCAGACCCATCACAACCATTATCCTAAGAAACCAGCAGCAGCAAGGTGGTCTGCACTTCCATGCAGATGTCAGGCTGTAACAGCCTCATCGCTGATGTGCTACTGTAACTTAGTCCAAAACCTCCATCTCAAGATGGACAAACTTTATACATCTATGCAGTTACAAAGGTATTGCAGACTCCAGAATGAAAATGGCAAAAGCCACGCCACATTAAAACTGAGGTGGTGTGTATTCACACTTCAAAAATTGTAACTGTAACTAGTTACTTAGACAACTAAATCCTCCCTTTACTGTTTCATATTTAGTCTTTTACATATTATTACTAATAACATATAAATGGACTTCAAGCCAAATGCTGTAAAACAAGTATTTCCTCCTGTACACCCGATATCCTCCTTGACCACAGGTCAACCTGGCAGTTGTACGTCGTGCACTGACTGAGCATGGTGCTGGATTCAGCTGCAATAGTTAATTTTCTTCACAGTAGTTGGCCTGGGGCTGGTTTGGATTTGCGCTGAAAACAGCGCTGGTAACAGGGGTCTTTTCGTTACTGCTGAGCAGTGCTTACACAGTCAAGGCCTTTCCTGCCTCTCATCTCACCAGCAAGTGTGTGGGGGTGCAAAAAGAGTTGGGAGGGGACACAGCTAGGACAGCCGACCCCAACTGCCCAAAGGGATATTCCAGACCATACTACATCATGCTCAGCATATAAAGCTGGGGGAAGAAGAAGGAATGGGGGGGGATGTTCAGAGTGATGGTGTTTGCCTTCCCAAGTAACCATTAAGCATGATGGAGGCCTGCTTTCCTAGGGATGGCTGTACCCCTGCCCGCCCATGGGGAGTGGTGAACGAATTCCTTGGTTTGCTTTACCTATTAAACTCTCTTTAACTCAACCCATGAGTTGTCTCACTTTGACTTTTCCGATTCTCTCCCCCATCCCAACATTGGCGGAGTGAGCGAATGGCTGTGTGGTGCTCAGTTGCCAGCTGGGGTTAAACCACAACAATTCTAATAATAATGCACATGCCTATTCTGCTCTTTATTTAGATCATAAAAGAGGTTTTTACCTCTTATCTTTAAGAACAATGTCCTAAGTTTCTCTGTTTTCAGCAAATAAATGAAGCAAGCCTTAAAGCATATGAACATCTGCTGACTGCAAATAACGTCTGGCACAGAACTGTGATACTTCCCTGGGATGCCTTCTGGATCATCGCTATGACTACCTGCTAACATTAAATTCTGAATATGTAAATTGTGAACGTAACATATCCCTCCAAAGTCCTTTTTGAACATGTATTCTCACTGGTGTTTCATGAAATTACTGCTATAATTATTTCTGAAATTTTCACAATGACTAGGAAGATGGTTGGCTGTAATTTACAATGTTATTTTGGAATAGCACTGTAAAAGAAACAGTAAAAAAGAACAGGTATTCTTCTTAAGAAGACAGAACCTTCAGTATGTCATCAAGCAATTCTATAGTCAGAGGGCTAGAGCTGTTTTTCGTCTCTGTGTTGTGGTCTGACATCAACAGAGGTCATTTAGTGCACCCTCTGTTGAAAAGAAATATAATTATCACTTAATTTCTTTACTAACAAATGGATACAGATTTTTTTCTTAACTTTTTTCACTTGCATCCAACTCAGTCTGTAGTGTGACAAATTTTGATATAACTATACATATTGCCTGTTTCTCTACTTAAAATAAGAGGTAAAAACCACAAAGATTTAACCTGTTTGTAACCCACTCTCATGTCATATTTTATGCAACCAAACTTAAGGGGTTAGAGAAACAACCTTTCTCCCCAAGCAATTACACAGAAGTTTTTTAAGAATACTTTGTTATTATATAAATGCAGTTTAAATGACATTCTAGAAAAATCCTTGGAGCACTTGCCATAGTCACTTTTGCTATTAGGCAATGCCTATGACATGCACTGCTAAGCTAAATATAAAATGTATTATCTAAAAGTCACCACCAGTAGTCATGAGTATGAGAGCAACCCTTCTGCAAAAGATTTGTTTTTGACAGATATTTCTGCCATAAACTTCAGAAGAAGAAAAAAACAACCTTCCCTGAACTATGTAAACCCCTATTCAGTACTAAGTCTGGCAACACTGTTTATTTGAAGTGAAAGATGCTTTTAGAAATGTGGATTTTACTATTCCACACAACGTCTCAAATCACTTTCATTATAGATCTCTGTGGATACGTTTGAAACTAATAGCACCGTTTGCTGTCACACCACTGGAAAAAATTAGTAACGATACTAAAAAAATCCACTAAAATGCCTGCCAATTCTCTTTCTGTGTGCTTGCAGATGACTAGCTAACTCCAGATACAATCCTGTGGCCATTTCAGAATCAAAGGGTATTCAGATCAAAGTAGTTGATGAGAAATCACTGAGGCACCTACTGGGTTCTGAGCTGCAATTCCACAGGGCACAGTTTCTATTAAAGATGCTGAACTACGTCTCACCCATCTCAAGGAAGATAAGGTTGTTTTCTAAAGGTTTACGGTGTCTGCCTTAGCTTGTAATTACTTAATCTGATTTTGCAAACGGTGGAGAAACACAGAAAAATACAGAATTAAGACAGTAGATTTTGTGAATTCATATTAATAGCAAGAGATTATTGAAAGGACTCATTTTTGCAGCAATGAATAAAAAACATTAGAAAACCATTCATTTTTGACACTGAAGTATTACTGCTTGTTATGTACATACTGTATATAAACACATACATGTACAAATCGTACTGTTGTCCAAAAACACTGCCAGAAAGTCAGCCCTGAAGGATCCCTCTATACCAGGCATGTGACACTGTTCTTAAGTCATGTACACTGAAATATCCATGATCGGAAATATAGGGATGCAAGACACAGAGGTTTTGCACTGCAGTTGAAATCTGAAAAAACTGTTCAGCAGAATATGTGCTGGTCTTAGATTAGAGCACTGTATTTCTGTAAATACAGTATTTTTAATCTTTAGGGGCACAAATCCACCCTGATGATGCCCAACTTTTGTCTCCATCCAGAGAGAAACAAGGATGAAAGCTAATTTTTATTTCTATTCAATTACAAAGTACTTACTTATTAGCAGTAATAATTCCATTACTAATCTTAATATTACCCCCAAATTACCCACTTTAATACTTGCCTGAAGTGGAACACTACCATATTTACTTTGCAATGAGAGAACCCAACACAGGGAATAAATTCTGAGCAGCCAGCGGAGTCTAAAGTCAGACTTACTTTATTAACATAAGTGCAAGCTGATATGTTATTTGAAAGCCATGGGAGATAATTAAAGCAACTAGATTATCAATGAATCAGATGTTGAAATACCAGAAGATGAAGTTTAGTTGATAACAATTCAATCTTCCCAAATTATAAAAAATAGTCAGTGTAAAGAATTTGAAGATTAAACGCTAGAGTTTTTATTAATGTCTGTAGAGATTTAAGATAGTCTCTGTTTATGTCAAATACCTAAGAGATTATAGAAATAAAGGAATACAGACTTCAGCCCTATGACTTTTACAGATTAACAGTATCTTCACAATGCCTCTATCAGCCTAGATCAGACACCGTGTAACATTTAATTGAGTAGTTTTAGCAAATAACTTCTGGTTTGACTCAGAATAATCTGTTTTCTTCAGAAATTATTTCCATAATTTTGAATTTAAACTGAATAAACAGATGGAAATAATATTTTACATAATCAAAAATGGAATAACAGGAGTCGATTTTGTCATATGTACATATGCCGTACGTAAACCACTCCTCCGCTCAGAAAACATCACACTTGTTGTGTCCTGATTAGTTTTATAACGTACAAGGTCAGCAAAAAAGCTGTTCCAAGTTAAAGAAAAGTGTCTTCTGTTTGCTGCAGCCCATATCTCCGAGTCTTAGCCACATTTCAAGTATTCACACGAGAAGGTGTGGTATCAAAGAGGAAAAACCCACATTAAAGTTGGGATTTATGGATATTGTTGTTAAATCATATACTAAATCAAATTAGAATACAGTTTACATAAATATATCTTTCAAATTTATGTCTTCCTCTAAAATGCAACCAGTCTTCAGTTTGGATTGTTTGCCTACTGTGTATCTAGGTGGATGCTGGTTTCATTTACTTGGCAGGCTGAGACCAGCTGACATCGTTAACTTCAATTCTCTTTTATTCCTACTACTTGCAAGTCAACACCTTTGGGTGGCTTTCAGTTCTTGCTTTACTTTCTTAATTTTTATGGCTGACTAGAACCCTGAAGATACAGCTTTACAATGGGAAGATAACGCAGACAAATTGTAGTTAGATGAGACCAAGCATAATGTAACGTTTAATTAATTCAACTAAAAAATTTGGCATGGTTCAACAATAATTCCATAGTCACTTACTTCACAGTATCCTCCAGTTTGCGAATTTTCTTTTGAGCATCCTCTCTTTCTTTTTTAAGATCATTCCGGATATCATGAATCTACCATTTGAAGGAAAAAAATACCATATTTTAGCTAAAACAAAGTCTGATTTTAAAAGTTATTTTACATAATAAAAACTATTTATTTTGCACTGATGTAAACAACCACCTATGTATTTCTGAAATTTCATTCAATGCAAGAATCTGATAATGCTGAGAGACGAAGTATGAGAATATAACCAAAGTTACTTTTATTCTCAAAATGAATATTATTCTCTAGAATCAATAAGTATCAGTAAGTTACATGAAAAGAAACCAGATTTTCTTCAGATAAATACAGGAAAGCATATAGAAATCTGCCTAAAACAGTCACACGTATTGTCTATGGTACCGAGTTCCAACTTACCAATTTGAGGATTCCCAAAGTGAACTGCTTTTTATCAATTCTTACAACAACAAAAACAGCAGGCACGATGACAGTAAATAACATTTCTTTAGAATAATGCATACTCAAACATTAACTACCTGAGAGTAGAAAGTCCTAAGAAAAGGAAAACCTTTCCTCAAAGTGGTTTGCTACTGATGAACTCCTGAGCCAGAGAAATGCTTGAACGATTATATAAAACTCTTAATTTTTCCATTGTGCATCCAGACATTAAAAGTGCCATTTGGAAATGGAGGGGTAGGGCACTCTTGTACATCAAACAAACCCACACCAGTCTCCAAACCAATGGGCTGTCTCTCAGAATCAAGATGATATTGCCAAATCTAGTAAAATTACATATATTCAACAGCTGGCTGAAGAACGGCTCTCCGGAATAATCCATCACTGTTCTTAGGCTTAGCTGGATGTTTGGCAAACAAGCGGTAGATTATTTATAAAAAGCAGGTGTTTCCTTCGCTTGTAAAACCATTTAGCCTAACTGGTTCCTGATTCAGCAGATAAGCACATTTAATCAAACAGTGACATTTAGGGTTACTACCTATTATTTGTTTGATGTTTAAAGATCCTAGTAGGCAATGGCCACCGTAGACTAATAAAGATTATTAGATAATGGGTAGGTTCTTAAGTGAACAGATTGCACCAGAGACTTCATGATTCCTTTACTTGAAAGCAACTTTGTTCTAGTATTTTATGGGCCAATCTATGCTGTTTTATGGATTTATATTCATGGATTGTTCACATGTACTTTTTCTCCTTCTTTCTCAAAGATCTGATTTCAAAAACACAATTACATCAAACTTTATGGACAGGCAAACGGCTGTAAAGTTATCTAGTAAAAATAAAGGGTCTAATTTCTTGTTTACTGATAGAGAGTTACAACTTCAATATCTGTGCTTATTGGCATAGAGTGACTGCTGACATGCTCTTAGCCCGTGCTAAGTAGCATTCTCCCAAATGATACTCAAACCTCATTCAAGATTCCCACAGGACAGGCAGCACTGCAGAAAGGGAATACGGATGCAATCCACTATACTGTCCAGAATCATACAGTTTAATAGTGTAGATGTGAGCCGTTTGATGGCATTTGGACTTGGTGCCTGGAAACATTACACATGTAAACTGTACTTATCCGCAGAGGGACTGATGGATTACAATAAACCAGCGTCCACTATACTTCCATAGCTAGAAGATACCCAAATCATGCTAAAATATTTTTATTTTGACCTGCATTATTATTCCAGCCCTAGGGTTTTCTTGAGGCCAACATTCATGAAAACCCTGACTTGACTAAAAAGACAAATGTAGGGTAGGATTAGACCAAAACATATCTTGGAATGAAAAATTTTTTGACTTAAAGTCAGCAGAAGGCACTAACTCAAACCAAAAACTCATTCATGTTGCAAATGCTATTACCAAGTGACAAGTAGCTATGATCACAATTCATTATTTTACGTTTCAAATTTGACACATTTGGAAACGACATGTTTGAATAACCCTTCCTTGCAATTAAACAGGCATACACTGCACCCTCTTAGCTAACAGTGCATGAGTTAAACATAAAACATCACTAAAGTTGAAGTTTAATTTGAAACCTCTTGATGTTTAAAGTTTAAAAGAGTAGACAGTGCTTTAAGATGAAGTGGTTTGGATGAAAATTATGCTTTATATTTTAAGCTTATGATGTAAAACCAATGCACATTGACAATATATAGAGAACACATTCAAATCTTGGAGAAATAGGGAATGAAGATGTAATGGGGGGAAAAAAGTAGTATGGAACAACATATGAAGACTGACGACAGGTCAGACTAAGTTCAATTTAGTTAATTGTCTTGTATCTTACAGCAGTTATCATCAGATGCCAACAAATGAACCGTATACAGACAGGACAGGCCCACAGTGGCACCTTTTTGGTAATGCTCTCCCAGCCTCCATCACTTGGCAACAGGTTCCTAGAATCAGAGGTGGTGTCTCTGAACTTAAGCAGCTCTACTTAAAAACTTCCTTGACTTTGTCCAACTATTTTTCCAACCCATCTGAAATGCTTGGATTCCTAAACGTACTTGTTTGGGATTTCAGAATTGAAACCTTTAGCTTCTGTATGCATCTGAATTGGAAATGTGCATAAGGTGGTATGTTTTCCTGAAAACATCACCTGTTTTTCAAATGCATGCTGTGAGTGAAGTTTGTCCTGTTGAAGCTTGTGTTCTTGATCCTGCAAAGAGATGTGTATTCTAAATAAACACATCACATTCCTCTTTCATTTCAAAGCAGTCATTAAACACACACACACTTGCTATTATGTAGAACATCCATAAAAGTTAAAAATCCACTTTATAAAAACTTTTGACATACAAAAAAATTGAACCAACAGCAAAAACATCCACATGTAACTAAACTCTCTAAAGTCATGATTCATGTTTATAAAGAGAAACAGCAACGTGTTCTCCTGAGCTATTAAAATGCCATTCTGTACTACATCAACTGTGAAATGAAAGACGTCGGAGGAATACTACATGCCAGAACTCAAACAGGATTGATACATGATACAGATGTGGAACTCATTATCCTGAGATAGGAGGATTAATTTAAATGCCTGTAGCAAGATGGAACATTGAACCCAACTGTTAAATAGCGACAAAAATAAAAACAAGTTTGAAACGTACCTAAAGGAGTGTTTACAGTTCAGTAAAAAGAATATTCACCATTCGTTGACATGCTTCTCTATAATCCACTGATACATGGGTATACTGTTTTAACATGTGAACCACAACAAACAGTCAAAAAGTTCCTGTGAAAATTCTGCTCTTCCCCATAAAGCGATCTCTCTTAGTCATTCTTTTTAAATCAACCTGGTGCTTAAAAGGTGACACTTCATGAATTTCATTCACAGAAATATATGAAGATGTACGTTCTACAGACGTGCATTTTAGCATGGCTATCTAAACACAAATCACTGGGAAAGGCTGGTCATTTTTGAGGAAGAAATTCAGGGCTCACCCTCAGCTGTTGCTGCCTTTGATCTTCTGAATCTTGTAACTGTTGTTTTAACAGAGACACATTATGCTGTAATTCTTCAATCACACCCGATGCCTGTAGGGATTTACCAAAAAAAGGAATTTGTGTGTTGCATTCCTCATTAGCCCTACAGATATATCTTTTGTGGTTTTAAATTTTTTCTCTGGGGTGCCTGAAAATTGGAAAAAATTGTCAACTTGGGGGGAAAAAAAAAAAAATGCATGAGTTCACAACTCCAGATACGTCACTTCTGTCCTTCTGCTGAACTTAGAAATGTAAACAAAACCACAAAAAAGTAACTAATAATAATAATAAAAAAAAAAAACTGGTACTAACAAGTGAAAGACAGACACACACTTTGTACATAAAATGGAGTAAAGTATCATCAGAGCTCCCAGAACTACAGGAAATAAATGTAAAATACCCCATTTGTCATATGGCTCTAAGGATTAGAAGATGGTATTTAAAACATGAGCCTTTTCTACAATTATTTACCTTGACAATTGTATTAGATATGTACTTCATACCTACCTGTGCAAACCGGTAGGGATCAACCCGATTTTTTTTTTTTTTTTTTTTTTTTAACAGAAACAAACCAGAATTATTACATTTTGGGTGAAACGTACGCTTACAGAATTTAAAAATAATTTCTTAACCACAATATTTAACATAATGTTCCGTTTTAAGAGGCCTGCAAGACAGTTTGTTTCTGGAAAAAATATTTTCCACTATTTGCCTTATAAAAACATTAGATCTTTACACTTGCTGAGGTCCTCCGGTATCCAGAATTTTGACAGAAGCGCAAACAAAATCAGCATGTTAATTGTACCGTATTGGAATCAGACATGGAAATATCCCCTGTATGTACATATACACACCCACACCAGAATTATCAGTCAACTTCAGACGCTTTGTCAGTCAAATTTGGGAATGAAAAAAGTAAATCACTATTTTTTTTCCTGTTTAAGTCACTTTTTTTAAAAAAAAAAACAAACTTACACACATGAGTAACCTGGGAACTGAACAGTTCCTTGGGTTTATTCACAAGCGTTAGATCTATATTGAGCAGACCACTTAAAAAATAAACAATGCTTTAGTGCCTGTTAAATGTGGAAGCATACCTTAGCTGCAGAGAGAGCATGTTCCTGATTTATAATATCATATTTACTTTGTAGTTGCTGAATGTTCTGCTCATGTTCCTGTATAATGTGGTCCTTGTCTTTCTGAAGCGAGCTGTGCCTACAAGTAGGAAGCAAAGAGAACATGGAAATTGCTTTCATACTTTGGCATTTTACCTGCTCAGTATCAATTCTACGGAGGATGCAAGTCTGCCCGTACCACGCGTCCACTGTAACAGAATGAAATGCTTACAAATAATGGAAGGAGAACATACTCCTTACAATGGTTGCTTGGGTCAGTTCCAAAATGAATTTTATATCAATTAATACATTTTTGTGGCAATTTTCTAATGCAAATTAACATTCACTGAGTTCTTGAAATAAACTAAGTAATGTTTGCTTTCAGAAATTCCATATTCTTCAATGCTAAAACCAGAACCCGCTATTTAATTACCTTGCTTTCACCTCCTGAAGCTCAGACCATACCGCCTGGTAACGTTGTTCTGCGCCACTCTTTTGTTGCGATAATTTCTGACGCTGTAAATTACTATTTTCAACCTCAACAGTCAACTGCTGGACACGAGCCTCTAGTTTTTTGACCGTCTGGTTCTAAAAAGAACAGGTCATTGTTGAGACAACACCAAATAAATTAGGGTATGCCCCTGTTGTTGTTCAGTAGCCTAGAGCAACAAGGTTCTTTGGTTGTCCAGAGAAAAGAGCTACAATAGCAAAGCTGTCATCAATTATGATAGTAAATTCTATGTTGGATATAAAAAATTAAATAAATCTTCAAAATACCGAAGTTTATTCCCTCTGCCCCGCAAAGTAACACATCTTCTCCCCTAACCAAAACAATATGTACAACTGATTCCTAAACTACAAGTCTTGAAATAGGAGACAACAGATATTCCTATGGAAAACTGTAATGGATGAGAACACACATAAAGCCTCCTTAGACTTTCCATTAAACAAAAAGAGCGTTATCACTAGCAATATGTACAACCTGCATGTGGGAAGGACTATCTGAGGGCAAAATTATATTTATAAAGAGATTTTATTGATCATTATGGTGATGAGCAGCTATAAAAGTCAGCTACAAAACATATTGAACTGCACAGCATCCAGTGAAAGCTGTAGCTCTTTCATGCTAAAATATTCTTCTGAGTAGTTTCACAACCATCATATGTTTACAGACATAAATATATATCAAATTGCTAAACTTAAACAAGCAATGCACTTAGGCTGCTTAAGAATTATGGATTTGGAACAACTGCCTTTTATGTGCACACTTTGGCAAAAGCACACCCAAGGATGTAAACAAGACACAGTAATATCTGCTATGGGTTTGGAGGACAGGAGAATGTCATCATACAAATGCTACATCAACAGCACGAGTGCTACCTAGTTGTGTTCCAAATCAATTAGCAACTAAGTAATTCACCAATTGTCTTGTAAGGTAAATACATCATCTCCATTTATTACTGGAAAACGGAGGCACACAGAGAGGGATAATGTTGTGCAGAGAACTATAGCACATCCATATCGGGAGTGAGAGTGCGTTCCTCAAGTCTCCGTGGTACACCTTTCCCTAATCCACTTCTCTACATCATTTGTTTAATTACGGTGATTTTCTTTCACCAGATTAGAAATCTATCAAAAGTTGTATCTTTTTCCCAGAACTTCACCTCTTAACACACATCATTTTTAAAAAGAGCAGAATGAGAACAGAACGAGACTGCTCTAATGCTTCCTATTCTTCCCTAAACATACGGTGATATGCACGGAAATGAGAACACAACTCCTCGGGAGGCTGGAGTCGAAAAGTAAGACACAGCTGTCCTTCCAGGATGTACGTATCACAGTTATTTTTATATTCACAAAAGGTCTGACAGTGAGGGAAGTGGAACAGTGTTTTCACCCTCTGTTAAAGTAAAATAAAACCCCCAACATCTGCCATCTCCAGTCAGTGCCCCAACTGCCACAGAACGGTTAAAAGAGCTGGAAGCTCACTCGGCCAAAATGGTCCCCTTAGCTCTGTCAAGTGGCTTCAGATAGCTCATGAATGTAGTAAAGGCAGAACAGGGTTTTTGTTTTGTTTGTTTATTGGAGTCTTTTTTTGTTTTGTTTGGGGCAGAGGTGTTCTTGTTGGTTTTAGTATACAAAAAAAGTCGTACCTAAAATATTATAATTCCCCCTGGCTCCCCACCCCTCAAGGAAGTGGATACTTGTTCCATGCACAAAACCCTACTTATCGGTTCTATGGCATTAGTTAAATTGTTCAGCCAATTTCACTTGCTAACAGCAATGGCATTCTTGACAACGCGAACCTCTGAAGAAGGAAAGTCTGAAATACCACCAAAGAAAAAAAAACCCCACTCAAAAATCAGGAGAGAGAAAGAAAGAGAGAGAAGAAAAGAAAACTAATTTCCAGTGACAGTCTAGTCTTTCATCTTAAGCCCTGCCTTGAACTCTACCTTGTTTAATTATTAAATCAGAAGCTGCTCAGCAAGATCTGTCTAGTGTTGATGGTTCTTAAATTCAATCTTGCTGACAGACTGTGTCCATTTTTCCTCTGTATTTACTGTTACCTATGACATGAGCTGAATGCTAATTTTTAAATTCAACATTCATTAATAAAGGAATAAATTTTGTCTGACATTGTCTTTTCACTCACTCAATTTTCTTCCTACCCCATCCTGATAAAAAAATACAGGATGCTTTCTTGAGGATAACTTGTTAATTTTTTGCTTTTTACATCATTTACGTAGCAGGCACAAAATCCAGATTACGCCTGCTTACATGTCTTATTATTCTAGGAAAGAAATGCAATAAATTAAAATAATAATTATTTTTAAAATCCTTTTTTTTTTTTGACCTTTAATCTAACAGAAGCATTTGATCATCCAACAAGGAGGTGGGTAAGAAAGTCACATGTATCTATGAAAATAGATGTACTACATGAAACCTTTTTTATAGTCTATAAACCTACAAAGACAAAACTTCCGCTAACTTGAATCAAAAGCAGTAAAAAAAGCTAGAAACAGTCCTTCAATACAAATATTATCTGTGTAATATTCACTGAAGGGCTGTACTTGGACGAATTTTACCCAGGGGTGGGAATCCTTGGCTGGACTGGCAGCCAGACCACTGTTCTCTCCCAGGACAGCGCAGCTCCACTGCACTATCAGTATTTATATACATTTTTGCACTAATGCATGGAATTTAAATACTGCAAGAGACACTTGCTGTCATGATATATTTGCAAAAAACTTACAGTTGATTTGATCTGTTTCAAATAATCTTCCTCCATTTTGCTAAGACGAGCATTGGTGTCCTCCAGCAGTTTCTGCATCTTTTCTCTGTGCTCCTGCCAAATATTACATTTCTCCTTCTCCATCTCAGCCACAGCATTGTGAAGCTGTATCACAAAAATATTAGCAAATAATAAACGCCAGTTTTATATGCCATTTGGAAGTATTATTATAGTATATAAATAGAATAAGGAACAAGGAGAGGCCACATTTCTGTCCTTTATAAATACCTAGATCACTGTCTCACTAATAGGTCTACTATGACTATAAAGCGGTAAGATAGCAGAAGTCATTTAAAAACGCATAGAGGGCATAACTTCTACAGAAGAATACAGAATACTAAAACACACACATTTTTGCCATACTCTGCTATTTCATTTTTTTACATATTTAAAGTGAACATCAATGATTTTTGCACAAATTTTACTACAGAAACACTAATACTTTTTCCAGATACGTACACTGCCAGTCTATCTGCCTCTCAATTGGTAAGAAGCTGGAGAGCTTTGCCTATCTACTTGTCTAATAAAAGGATTATTTGTGTCATTACTAACCCTTGATTTATATTCTAATCACCAGTGGCCTCCCTTTCGAGTTCAGCAGCCTCAAATCTAAACTAGTAAAGAATAATGTCATGTTAAATTAGCATACAAAACTTGTGTGGTGTATTGGTTGTGTAACAGCTATTATGTATTTCTCACGTTTCCACCAAATCCATTTCACAGCTGAAGGAGAAAGCTGCAATATACAACCTAAAAGCAGCATTCTAAACACACTGCTAAAATCAGGTTAATTTGCATAAGTATAGACGTTTTTTCCCTCTCCAACATATAGACTAACAAAATCATGGAGGTGTCTCTCAACTGAACATTATTGAACAGACTTCAACCATGTGCACTAACCTAACAACATTTTTTCATCCAAAAGATAAGACTTTAAACTATTATTATGACTATTGTGTATATACTATGGTGTTCAGATTTGCTGAATCTGGGATCCTCTTTAAAATCATCTGGGAAAATATATAAGTAATCTCCCGGTGCATAAGGTATTAATAAATTCAAAAAGTCTGAGAATGTCTCTACCTCCTGTACAACAAACCACAGTAATATTCGCATTATTGTCAGCAATGTCTATCCAAAGGAAAAAATACACAGAAGTAGTAGTATATAAAGTCATAAAAATACTGCACTCCAAACTTTTTCTGTATTTCCATCATGCTTCCTACTATCCACGGTTTTCCGTAAGATACATACTCAGATTTCACTTCTATAATTTCATAGAATCATAGAATGGTTAGGATTGGACCTTAAAGATCACCCAGTTCCAACCCCCCTGCCACGGGCAGGGACACCTTCCATAGCCCAGGTTGCTCCAAGCCTCACCCAGCCTGGCCTTGGACACTTCCAGGGATGGGGCATCCACAGCTTCTCTGGGCAACCTGTCCCAGTACTCCCCACCCTCTCCAGGAAGAATTCCTTCCTGATGTTCAATCTCAATCTCCCTCTTCCCGTTTAAACCTGTTATCCCTTGTCCTGTCCCTACAGGCCCTTGTAAAAAGCCCCCCCCAGCTTCCTTGCAGACCCCTTCAGGTACTGGAAGGCTGCAATAAGGCCTCCTTGGAGCCTTCTCTTCTCCAGGCTGAACAAGCCCAATTCTCTCTGCATTTCTTCATAGCAGAGGTGCTCCAGCCCTCTGATCATCTTTGTGGCCTCCTCTGGACTCATTCCAACTGGTCTATATTTCATTGGGTTAAAATTAATATTAGCATTTTAATTTGCCTTCTTGTTTGCACACTGGCATCACTGACAACAGTCACAGCTGTAGGAACAGCACTTGCTAGGAAATGCAAAAAGGGGGATGACCTCAGGCTGAAAATAATGTTTCTCTAAACCAAAACAAAACCCCACCGAACACTGAAGCCTCAAGGTCCTACGCACAAAGGACAAGATTTATGATAGACCTCTTACAAGACAAAAACCAAAAACCATGTAACTTCCAGATGCAGGGCTGCAACAATATGAAATTAAACAGCATACGTCATCTACACAGGGAGGTGGTTTTGCCTTTTACATGACCCTCCCTCTCCTGAGAGGGGTAAGCAAGGCAAACACTGACAATCTGGACAAAGGTGGAGCTGTCTTGCAACAAACACGCTTTTCTCTCTGCTTTGCTGCTGTCTTGAGTCTAACAACAAATAAAAACGCATTGAAACATTCATGACCCTTTGCTAAAACAGTAGTTCAAAGGAATCACTGTTGCAGCAGGTAGCAGCAGGTTTACCAAGATTAAAATTCCATGTCAGGTCAACCAGAAAAAAACACTTCCCTAATACAACCAGAGGCTTGCAAGAGGGCCAGATGCGCCCCAGGAACAGTGGGTGTGGGTGCACAAGCAGCAGCACAGAGTCTTGCAAGAATACTCCAGAAAAAAGACAAAGTCAGCATAAGAAAATCTCACTACAAGTAACGTATTCCAAATATTAAGTGGCAACACGTATTATCCCAGATATACACTGTAGGAGTCTTTCAAAGACAGCAAATACTACGCATTACCCTTTTCTCCCACTCATTGTTCAGAGAATCGCTGCTTTGCTCACACATCTTCTTTAACTCCACAATCTGCCTCTCTTTCACTTCTCTCACGACTTGTGACTCCCGAACAAGGGTCTCGACTGTCAAAAAAAAAGGGAAAATAGACAACCTTTCAAGAGATACCGTGGGGATTTTTCAGTGTAAGCAACAGATGCACCCAGAATACATCAGTTTTCCAACTGACCTGGTCTTCTGATGGTTTTTGGCACTTAAAAATACTTAATGCATGTTTTCTTTAAAATTTAGCACTTGGATTCTGAGTCACTACAGGGTGTTTTCTTTCCTCTACTTCATTTGCAAAATATTTCACAGTGATTTTTCCTTACTGAAGCAGTAAATATACATCAACAAAATTTTGTAACCTAAAGAAAACAGTCATTTTTAACCTGACTTCATGTGCGTCCTTAGGAGGAAAAAGTTCTTGTGAAGGATGAATGCCCAAGATATACAAGGACATTAAGTTCCCTCACTTAAATTGCAAGCGATTGCATCAAGAATTCAGTCCGACAAGTTTCGTGAAAACAAAGCAGGTACACACTCACTTTTAAAGAGTGCCTGACGATGTTCACGACCCACCAAGAGTGTTGGTGACCTGAGCACAACCCATTACAGCTGGGTGCAACCACCAGCAGCACCAGATCCCTTGCTGGACAATTCACTTCGTCAAGGAGCAGGAAACAATATACATGGAACCCCTTTTTGCACATAGCTTACCAAACTTGTGTATTATGTTACATTGTGGTTTAGTCCATAGTGTAAAAGGACTCCAAGGAATTCTAAAAAAAGCCTACCAAACAAAACACTGTTGACAAGCCTCACTCAGGCCAAGTTTGTACTTGTGACATATTCAAGACTACTCATGTTTGAAATGTCTTGCCGCAAGAGTCCTGAATAAATAATACATTGTTGTTCGTTTAAAATGTACCGAATGTATAAATAAATTAACCTGGAGCCAGAGATTCCAAAAAGTTTGAAATAAGTAGTCCAAATACTTTTGGTATCAAAGAAACTTCTTTTCTGTGACACTCCTAAAACTTGTAAGTATTAAATATAACAAGATCATACTGTACCTTGGAAAATTTGGTTTGGAAACTGGACAGCAAAGACAACTAGACAAGCCTTACAATCTAAAGGAAAACATTAGGTCAAGACCTGCAAATGAAGAGGAAAGAGCCATCTGCACCTAGAAACAAGCCCACAGCCACAAGAAGGATATGGTACAATACCACCACGCAGAAAACAATCACCATAAAGAAAAAAAAAATCACCTCTTTTCTCCAGTTTTCTAATTGTCTCCTCAGCTTCATTTTGTTTGGTTTTGTAGAAGGACTTCAATACCTCTATTTCATCATTCTTTCTATCCAAAATCTGTAGGAAAGATACACAATGCTTTAACAACCCAAAACTAGAACCAGTGCACACAATAACTCATACTGGCCTCTGTCAAAGAAGCTGCCTTCAAGAAGCACTTTGGTGCAGGACTAAGTGATTAAATCTAAGTAATTTTCACAGTTAAGACTGTCAAGTCATAAAAAACCAATTGATTTAAGAAAATGTACTCAGTAGAGTAGATAAAGTTTCATGTTTTAGGGGGGTCTTCTGTTTTCTTTTAAACTTGGGCAAATCCAGTGTTACTTTTGTTGAGTTTGGAAGTTTCATGGTGCCACTGCAGCAAAGATAGAAAGGATTTGTTTCTCTTTTCATATTTCTGTTACCTAATATTATTTAAACACACCTAAAATTCTCAGCAGGTTTAAGAAATAGTGAAATAATTTGTGAACTTCACGACACTTTTGTACTTCACCAATTGTAAGCCTTCGCATGTATTCCAAGAAACACTGGGTTGGAAAAGAGCAAGTACATGAGGTGTATCTGCACTCACATTGCTGTACACACTGGTTTGGGGAAAAAAAACCCCACTCTCAAATATTGGCACACTTTGAGATACTATTTGAATTTAAACTACACGTTTAAGATAAACATTAAAGTCACAGAAATTTTATAACAGTGGCTCAAATCGCTCATCAAACAGAAGCTTTCAACTTAAAACAATATTACTCCGTCTGCATTAAATAGTTTGTGTCTTTAAAGATTAATATGACACTATTTAACCTTTTCTAAAATACCCAACGCTATTAAACAACTTCAAAAGAAGGAATTCTAACATCAGCTAGAAAAGGATGACACGGGATGAGAAAGCATTTAAACTATTCCTTATTCTCACAAAGCTGTTTCCTTTAGACTCTCAGCTTTGCTAACTAGTTATGCTTGCAGACTTTGAGAACAGATGAGCCAAATATGCACCTGACCAAATATTAACATCCTTTCAGGAGGCTTTGATGTGTCATAGTGTTGTGTCAACTAACTTCCTCCAAGTCTGTGACTCAGTCTTAAGAAACAAAACAGAGGTACTCAGTAATGCAAAGCTTACAGTAGGGTAAGTCACCACCATCCTGACACTCAGCATTTAACTCCCACGGCATTCCTGGGACCAGGGTGCTTCAGAAGGCACCTACTACCTCACAGAATTTGACCCCACGTGTTTAAAACCCAGTATTAAAAGTAACAATATGGTCTTCAAGAGTCTTTTTGTAATCTTCTCAAAAGCGGTGTTAGGCAACACCATAAAGACAAACCCAGCTTGACCCAAAGGAAATGTATCTGGTGTCATTTTATTGCTGTGAAGAACTCAAAGCCACATAGAGCTTTAACAGTGCAGTAACCTAAATAACAAACTGTTTATTGACCAGACTGTGCTTTAAGACAGGCTGTCAAAACGGAGACATGAGAACCAGCACTACCGCTGTGTTACTGGAAACACGTGTGATACACTTGCAGATTTTGCTAGTGCTACTTTTTGCATTTGTTCACAGAAAATTGATTGTTTTAAGTACTTTTGTTCACATATTTCTATAACTTGAATGCTTTCTCTTTAAAAGAAAAATCATGAGTTTATGTGTTCATCAATGTATGAATCCACAAAGCTGTTAGGCTGGTAAAATAGGTTGCCTTTTTCAAACAAACCAACCACCTTGTATTTTCACCTGCTTTCTGCAAGCCTTTTTCCCTTCCTAAATTTGTGTTATAGAATATTCTGCATTCCTATCAACTAATACAAACTTACCTACAATCTTACATTAAAGGAACATTAAGTGCAATTGTGAGGAAGGTAAAGTACAACTGCAAATTATTTATTGCAATCAGACTCTACTATTTTGGTTTACATACTGTCTTTGGAGAAGAAATACAAACACTTCTCACCTTTTGAACATCAGTATCATGCTTCTGCTGTAATTTAAGGTTTTCTTCGTAAAATTTACCTTCTGCTATTTTCATTTTCATGTCCAGCTTTAAAAGCAAAATAGAACAGATGTATAACTACATTAAAACAACCAAATTACACTAATGATCTTTGCATAACTTTTAAATTATTCATTTATGTCTTTGAGAAGGAATGGAAAGCCAATTACAAATTATTGCTATGAAAAAGTCTATATTCAGTTTCTCAGTATGTTCATCTTTATGTGATAAAACAGTTAAAGATCTCAAACCGAAACATTTATTTAGAAAATGAATTTGTAAGATGTTTCAGTTGGCAATAAAAACAACCACTACAGCCCAGAAAAAGCTATCATCCTGTATTTAAATAAACACTTCAGAATGAAACTTTTAATGTTAGTGTTAATATACCAAGAATGGTAAACTTGCTTTTATTCTTTAGGCAGGTGTTACATTTATACAAAGAATGTCCTTTGGCCCAGATGCATGTTTACTTTTGCTTGTTTTCTGTTATTCAGAGATTTCACGTTATAAACACATTTCCTTTAAAGGTTACTTGTAACGGGATTAAGGATATTGCTGCTGAATTTGATTGCTAAAATACATTTCCTGCTTGTGTTTGTTCAAAGTCGTGTACTTGAACTCCTCCGACACAGTAACACATTGCCACTTCTTACACACAGCCCAAGTTTTCATCTTTAAACTATTTTTAAATTTCTTGCATAGTTTCACTACGCCATTGAAGTCTTCAGGACTCTGAAGATATGATGGGTATTTTGTGTTTCTCGGAGTTTTCTAAATAACAAAAGTGACACCTCAAGTTCAGGTTATTCCACTTCTACATTTCACCATTTCAGCAAGCAAAGTAGACAGAAAAGCTTCTCCAGAGTGACAGACCCCAATGACCCTCCTCCCTTTAGAAAGGGCCAACCAAAATCATCAGAATGTGAGTGCCAACATCTCACCACAAGATGTCTTTAAGCAGTCTGTTGCCAACAGAAAAATTTATGTTTGCCTCCTGGATGTTCTGAGAGCCCACGGTGCTGAGGCCCAGCCGCCTTGGTGCTGGGCACTGCACTCCCATCACCAACCAGCTAATTTCAGCTCACAGATTTTTATTTCACCCAGCTAAGAACCTGACGTCTAATGTTCCCACCTGGCAAACTCTAAAGGAACCAACAAGGATTATGCATTCTGCCTTTACTTTTATTCCTTTGACTTATCAGAAGTAGTCATTCAAACACACACAAACACACTGCAGATTAGTAATCTCTTTTCTATGATTACAGTGTTATATGTTTGTTTAGTGTGACTTGAAAACCTGAGCTACAAAAATCCAAGTCAACTCGAAAATGCAAAATGCTGTGCCGTTAATATAGCAGACTCCTGAAGAACTGAAAGCAGAAACAGCAAGAGCAGCAAATTCTTCTGACTTCCAGACTCCACATCCACTGACACCCAAAACATACACCTGCTTCTTACACTGCAATAAAGATGCTACCTAGCTCCCAAGACTAAATAGGTACATAGTCTTATGCAAATTACCGGGGGAGGGAAAAGTTAGATTGACAATTAATCCAAAGAAAATCGTATTCTCAGCTGTCAGCCGTCTTTTATCACCCAGAAACAAGCATCAGAATAAAAATGCACATTCGATTCATAAAATATATGCATATGTATATATGAAAAGAAATATATGCATATATACCTCCAACAAAGTGACATTATAGAAGAAAAATCTTAGTACAGCTGATAAATAAGTGTTGATTTTAAAAAAGCAGCACAATAATCCACTTCCAGATAGACAGTTTGTGAACATTCCATAAATAAATATGAAGGTCTTGTAAAAACACAAATACTAGAAACTAAACATGAAAGAGACTCCAATCTACTTGAATTCCATTAAAAGCTTATGAATTACTGATGTATAGCTATGGCACTCACAGCTATTAAATCCACACAAACACATTACGTGTAAAACTCATTAATAAAGCGAGAACGTCTTGACTGATGTAAATTAATCCTTGGCGGTTTGCATCAGCTGAGATCTGGTCTACGCTGCATTATTCTGTAGACTGAGAGGACGTAAAATAAATCAAACCCTTAAATTTGTCTTGTATTAAATATGGACATGTATTTTCAAGCGATGGTGATTGTTCTCAGCCACATGGCTGTTTTCCTACACGTTGACACCAGAAATCCCTGTACTTGATACTGGCTCCCACCCCTTCCATTAATCTTCCACTTCGCACCATTCTTGCACTTGCACTTGTTCTCATCCATTTTAGTTCATTAATTCATTGCCTTACATCTAGTAGAACAGACATCCCTTAAAATTTCACAGATTTTTGGGACTATTTTCCAAAAAGCATTGGCAGCTTCGTCTCAGGAGAGCTAGTTGCAACCAAAAGAAGAAATTTCAAACACGTGTGTGTCCAAGACAGAAGTCAGCTCTTACCGAAGGCAAGCACTGTAATACCAAAACTGATCCCTTGCTCTTTGAACACTACATAAATAGATAAATCCCTTACTTGAAACGTCCCAACTCCTCATCAGTTGAGAGCTGAAAAGGTGACACCTTCAAAAGCACTCAAGGTCCTCACCTCCTACAAACGTCAAGAAATTCTGACGTTTCAGCACCCCAGACATTTTCCTGTCCTTTCTGCTTCGTCCACAACTCCAATAATTTTGTCCCTTCAGGACCCACTCTATAAATAAACGTGAAGAGTCCCATAAAGTATTTGAAATTCAACAGTTGATCTGCACGTGCAGTTTTTAGCTAGTCTTAAGAGGAAAGCCGTATTTGTAACGAGTAACTGGTAAAAAATAAACGGAAATTAAAAATTTCTCAACAACATTTAAATTTTATAATGGTCCATAGACCCAAGGCAAACATGTATCTTCACCACAACCGCTGGAAGTGTTAATTTGAGCGTTTGCTGTAAAAATAAGATAGTGTGGTTTAAAAATCCTACACTTGAAATTTTCTCTGTGGAAATCTGCTGGAACAGCCAGAAACCATAAGGACAACAAAACAGTGTCCTGTAGCAAAGCTTGGAGTACTGGTTTCACTTAGAAATCTGCTTTTTGACCCACCCCTTGTGTGAGGCAGACTTCCAATCTCACTGCATATGTAGATAAAACAATTGAGTCATGTAAACACGTTTTAAACAGTGATCTCATTAAGGCTGGGGTTGAAGCAAATGGGCTCATCATCACTTCACAACTGGGAGTGAAACTTCTCCCCTCCCGTTTCAAAGCTTAAACACGTTATTAAATACTAATTTCAATAAAGGAGTATCTTTCAAATTGAAACCATACCAAACTGAGTCAACTGCATGTCTGTAGTTACCAAATGTCAAACCTCATTTGCTAAGTTGGTCTCAATTTCCTGTGGAACAGCACGTTGTAACTTTATGTGCTGCCCTTCTGTAAAGTGCTCTTTGCACTTCAGCTTTATTTATTAAACACATATTGAGAAACAAAATAGGCTACAACAGTATCAAAGACCTTCGTAAGTTTTAAAGTTGTTTTATCTATTGTCTTTAAGAAGCCCTTCACCTTGTTAGAAGCAATTAATTGTGCTCATGCTCATCAGTTTCAATACCTTTTATTACCAGTTAAGAGACAGCAGAGAACATGACATTTATGGCACAATTCAGACAAGTAAAAGGGAAAAAATAAAAATAAAGAGGTGTAGCTATTTAGCTATCGTTGAGAAGTTTGCAACTATGTATGAAATGCAGCCATTGCTGTTGCCTGAACATCATTCCTTTGGATTTCTGTCATTGTTTATTCTCCTTACAAAGAGCATGAGGCAATTAAACCCTAAGGCCATGTAAACATCACTGATGTCAAACATCTGTGCTGTCCCTGTTATTTAAAGCCATGGAGGGTGGTATCAACAGAACTGCTTTTATGTGCCTCGTCACATTTTCTTCCTAAGTTAAAAAAACCCAAAAACACCACCAAAACCAGCAAATAGTTACCTGGAAATGGGTTTTCATCCTATCACCAACCTATCTTTTCATAGCACAGGTTAGGTGCTAGGAAAACGTAAGTAGTAGCTGTCAAACCCAAACTGATACTCTAATCTGCAATTGTCAAATCTTTGGCAAAATAAAGGTGACATCTCAGTTTTTTGTGACAGAAGGAAGTCTTGTCACATTTTACAAACATCTGTAGAAATACTGAAATACCCGATTTAAGAGTAAATCGATACATAGACTAGCAATATTAATCAGAGAAAGCTTTGAACTACTGATCACCGCTCACTTGTCTTCATTACAGGGATCAGCCTTAGGCCAGAAGGGACATCTTGAAGGTTTAACATCCATCAGAGATACCTTTTTTTTTTGGGGGGGGGGGGAAGGGAATATTTCACAAAACAGTACTTGTTTGCTTGCCAGTTTTTTTTTCTAGGTCTATGAATGTATGGGGGAGGGAGGGAGGAAGCGAGGAAGGGGGAGAAGGATGTAAACAATAAATGAGAACTTCAAAGTAAGAACTAACAATGTAGAACAATGACTTGTGTGTCTTACAATATACGGCAAAACTCACTTGTGGTGTTGTTATGCAGCTGCTAAGAAATCAGTGCACAACACAAAGCTTTGATATCTTCACGGAAGAAAAAGGTTTCTTAAAACAAACAAACAACTAAAACTTTCTACTGAATCGTGTTTACTTAATTTCCACATCCAGGGTTAAAAAAAATAAATATCGATCATTTATACAGTGTTTTAAACTGTATAGACAGGCCAAGGCAGGAGATAGTATACTTGCAAAACATTCAGGATTTATTATACACAGAGATGCTCACTTCAGATAAAAGTAATTGGAATAATGTATCTCACATCATAACTAACATGTTGTTTTATTTTTCCACTGTGTTATTTCTGTATCTTACATTGTAGCCTCCAAAACTTAAAGTTAGCTTTCAGGTATATTAATACTTTTAACATTTAGAGCAACTCAAGAGTCAAAATAACCACCTAAATATCTAAAACAAAACCAATGGCTTGAAAAGAAAGGAAAAAGTCATACTTTATAACAATTTATTTGAAACTAAATTTCTAGAGTAAATATTAAATTTAATTATATTGGGACTAATCTATTTGCAAAACAGAACTGCCAAAAAACTTGCAGTCTGTATACAGTATGTGGAAAAAACACCTCATTTCCAACTTCACTGCATTCAGATGTCTATCAGCACAGTTGTCACATGATATATGATAATACCTCATGTGTAATGAGCAGCTTCTACTCATTTGCCCAAACAATACCGAGGATCAATACGTACTCCTGAAGTGCGTTCAACTGAAGAGAAATGCATTATAGTATGGTAAGAAAGCAGGAAGGCTTGAAAGGTGTAAGATGCATACAGAAGTACACCTCCTCTTTCCCACAGTGATGAACATGGTGATCACATTCCCCTCTCATGACAGCCAAGCGCTGGAAAATCTTCACAATTAAAACAGGCACAGTGCATTATGAGAGAAGACTCACTCGTGGTCTGGGTCTATGGCAAGGTGAAAGGTGCATATCATGGCCAAAGTATCAAACGTGACCACAGGTCTTAAAGGTACAAATGGATTTGATTTATGGTATTCGAGGAGCACGTTGTACAGGGGAGTTTAGGGACCTTTACGCTAAGTCTAAAAGACAGGCAAGAGGAAAAGTTATTTTCTAGAATAATTAAATAAGATCCTCAAGCCAGTGTTGTTCACTTAAACTACTTAGAATAAACCTTTCTGAGGGGTAACAGGCGAAAAAGTCACAAGGTTTGAACAAAACACAAGACACCTGATGGGGATGATTTCATGCGTAACAGTTCACCACAAGATTCCAGGAAGGCTAAAACCAGGAGAATGTTTAAGCTGTGTCAGTGTAAGGCCACATAGGTGTACAGAGAAGCTTGCAGCCCTACCAAAACTCCTTACAAACAAATAAACATGAATGCTTTGTTGAGAAAAAAATAAAACAGACTGTTGAGAAGTTGGCTTTTCTTCACAGGTGAAGATTCCAAGAGGAGTTCCAGGTACAGAACTAATAGCTGCTGCATCTCCCTGGGCTCAGCTTGGTTCCCTTGTTAAACGGGATTCTATACAGTAAAGGAGGACTACTTTGAGTTTTTGGCATTTAGAATTTTTATGATACACAGAGGAGATTCTTTTAGGTATCAAGGGTCATTGTTTCACACTGTTTCAGATGCGGACATTTCCCAAAAATGTCTGGGGAGGGATGGGGCTGTGTAGTTTTACCACCTAGGTGTTTTACTTGATTGAAATGCCCAAGCCTCTATCAGTCATAAATAATAATTTTCCTAGTGGAACATTACACACAATAAAAGCAGATTTACCGTCTGGGATTCATATTAATGTTGGGGTTTTTTTCTCTTGATACTTGTGCTCATCCTCCAAATACAACACAGAAATTAAAAAAAAAAAAAATGTATAACTATATTTTGCAACAGCAGACACATTAACCACTCTGAATTCTGCACTGAATATCAATATATTTATCCCATGCAATGCCTAAGGTGAAATAAATGTCTTGTAAAGTCTCTGCTTGCAAAGAGTCTGGAGAAAGCAGAGACAGATTAAAAGAAAAGCAGTATCCAAGAAGCTAAACATGTAGGCCAGAAATTAGAATGTAAAAGACCCTTTATAAACATGGCATTTTGCCCAGATTCAAAGGTCCCTCCACAAAAGTCCATGTTTATGATCTGGACTGTATTATTTGACCTAACAAACACTTTTACTTCACTCCACATATCTAACCTTCCTTGTATCTTGACTCTTTAAAAACACTACAACTGCTACTTCCAGCTATAATCTTCTTACAGAGCACTCTTTGAGGAGAAACTAGATATTCACTTCAGTAACAAATTAATGTGACATCGCCCTGTTTTTATAGCCAGTAAAAATAAAAAGCTTTGTCCTAAATCAAATCATACCAGCTTTCCCCCGTCATGAAAAGCCTGACTTTTTAAGTGACACTGAACATTAATACACATTTGCTGTATACAAAAAAATAATTGAATGGACAATTGTTCTCATTCATATGTAAATGTCACTAGTCTCTTTCAAGAGAGAACAGTGTATTTTTCATAGATTTCCAAGTTGGGGGTGGTGGGAATACACACAGCTTTGTATCCCAACAACTGTAATAACTTGAAATGGTATTTTTACTGGGATGTTTCATATAGCTGAAACCCATTACATGCCTGTTAGCACTACAGCACATCATATTACTTAACAGCGTAATTTGGAGTGGCAAGTGTCAAACACGTAACAACTATGTCTGCCACTTGTAGTGGACTCTCACGTCAGTAAGAACCAAAAAAGTTCAAAATATGCTGACAAACTGTGAAAGCTCATACATGCTAACAACTTATTAAATGCAATTTCCTAGAAGACATCTCAAAATTGCAAACAATCTTCAACTGCCAGCACTGAAATTGGAACTCTGTTGAATCTCGTGAACAGGCAGAAATCATACTGATTTCAAAGGGAGGTAGTAAAATCTGAGTATAAGAGACTAGTAGATACTACTTGGAAACACTGGTTCAACAACACTTACTGTTTTTCCCCCCAGTGTTATTCCTGTCTTTCAATGTGCTGTATTTTGGCACCCACTGAACTTTTCACTCATTTTAGGATCCCCTAAACCAGTCATTAAAACTGCACTCCTACCTTTACACCACAACTGCAACATGTAGCACTAACACTGTATGTTACACACTTTTTCCAGTCCATTTCTTTTCTCCCTTAAAAACCAGGATCCATACATAATTAAACTTTCCTCCCCCTTTTAAAAAAAAAAAAATAAAGAGGGACACTTTGAGGTAGAGATTAATCATGCAGCAAAAGATTAATTCCCAGCTGCTTGGCAACCATCTGGACATTCTACTGGTTAAAACACTAGTTTGAATTGCTAACCTACCTCTTTGATCTTGTGCAATGTCTCCAGCACATATGTGCAATAATTAAAGACATCGTTCCAAAACTATTGCAAAAAAAGTCACTGTACATGCACAGATACATCTCCATGACCAGACCAATTAGTATCAGGAATTATAAATCACAAGCCAGTTTATGAAAACATGTCTCATCCTGATATACACTGTATGTCTCACACCAGTCTAGCAATAAAATAAGGTTTGGGTTTTATGACATTACATTCTGAAGAGGTATCAAAGCAAGACAGGATGCGATTCCCTCACACAGAAGACAACGGACAACTTGCACATGTTCTTAGGAGCAGGACATTAATCAGGCAGGAATCGTGTTAACAGAAGTCAAATTGCTGCCTTTTTAAACACCAACTAACAGATTACTACTCAGAATGATAACTTGGGGGCGAGAATCAGTTTACAACTGAACCCTCAATATAAATCAGATGCTGCATTCGAAATAGATGTCAGGTTTGTGGATAAAGGTGAAAATTCAAACAACCCAGAGAATGTCCAAAGTTACAACATACACTGCTTGGAATAATTTTACAGGACATAAAACAGTATCTGCAGAACCAAAAATTATCACAAGAAAAGAAGTTATGGAAAAGTGAAAATCAAAATGAAAGCAAGTATGTCTTATCTGCCTTTTTGCATTTTCTTGCCCCTTCTTATGGGCCACACGTGTGAACAGAATTCAACAGGCATTCCTACATTTGAACATGAATATTCACCAGAAGTAAAGACCAAAACAATTTTTACCCCCTGGAAAACAACAAGAAATTTATGAGTAGAAGTATGACTTGGACAGTTCTGAGTAAACAGGAGGTTGAAAGAAGGGAAACAGTGAAGGAAGGGAAGTGGATACAAAAGAACAGAAAGATCAGAAGAAAAGATATTTCCAACACTCGAAGTTCCAGTTATTGCAAGGTTCAGGTTTTGGACCTACCTACAGATGTCTTTGCACCTCAAATGCTTTCAGAAAGTCCATCAAAACCACATCCTGTTAGTGAATATCTCTGAGCTTAAAAAGCATGAACAGGATCACCTGTCCCATGACACACCTAAGTCGCTTCCTTCAGCTGTATTCAGCTCTCCCCATTCCATACACAAATATCTACATCCATCTACCAAAGAGATTTAAACTCTGGAGACATACATACACATGAGCACATATTAGGATAACACCTCCACATTGGTTTTATTTATTGCTTTTAATTTGGCATGCATTAAATGTTTAATTCATCTATTTCAACATTTTCCATAGAACAGAGCAATCGGGGGAAGAAATCAAAACCAAAGGACAATGGTCACTGATTGCCATCTCCTCCTAACTGCAGGGACACATGTCTTTACCTTCAAGGGGGGTTTTAGGGAGGGTTTTTTGGGTTCTGGGTTGGTGGGGTTTTTTTCCTTAAAGCCCCACCTCTTTTCTGTAAGACCAGCAAGTGTTATTCACTCTCCCTCCCAAGTTCTATAACTTACTTTCCTTCCCATACTCTCTTTCCTCTCCATCCTATGTATGCTCCTCTCTGGGGAAAAACTCTATCACAGCGCCTATGCAATTCTCTCCATTTCAAGCTATAATCTCCTGCCAGATAAGCGAGAAGCACAGTAAATCTGCTGCTTTCAACACCTTAAATTCAGAACGCTTTTAGCCAGACCAGACCCCAACTATAACATCATCACCGCAGGATGCTGATTTTATCTTAACGTACATCACTAAAGCACAACACTTCTGGTGCAATAAAACTATCCAAACGGCTTGATGATCTTTATAAGCAAAATTTGTGTCTTGCGACAAACGGGAATGCTCCTTTACAACAACAAAAAAAAAAAAAAGAAAGAGAAAACCATAAATAAAGGTTACAAAGATAAAGGTTCTAAACAGCATTTTAAAAAAGGCTGCATCTTAAAGATAGAATTCTCCAATTCTCCGAAATCCCTCACTTCCTTTTCATCTTCCTTCCGGTCCTCAATCCATGAAAATGCATTTTCAGGGGAAAAAGATGTATTCCTCAGTAATGACAGTTTCCCAAATGGTTTAATCCATGTCAGAAGTCTTTGGGGAAAATATGACTAAAACCCACAGCCTGATGATATTCACATTTTTATAAATCTGTGATGTGGTTATCACTGAAAATGGCCATGTGTTCAGCATTACAGAGTCAAAACAGGTGCAGGAACGGTTTATGAACAGAGGTCTAAAGGTTAAAAGCAAAAAACCACAGTTATCCTATTTTATGTTCTCCCATTCGACTACAAAGAGGTTGAAAACAGTTAAAGGTTTACCAAAACTCTTTTGTACAGCACCATCTTTCTGTTAATACATTTACATTCTGGAAATGAAAAGGCTGTATTCTTAATTGAGCTTCACAAAATAAGATGAAAACACATTTATGTTTTCTACTTAATAGCACACACATGGTGCTTGTGAAATACTGGCTAGAATCTTTCCAGTTTAAACCAGCCCACAGTCGAGTACCATTAGCAAGTAGTACTGGATTTTTACTGTGTGGGTTAGAGGATTTTTCCACTAAACTAGGGAAGCATTCGCTGAGTATTTTATGCAGCTACTTGGCACGCATTCCTGTTGGTTTAATTTGAAAATATTATTTAAATGACAATGTTGTGCTTTCAATTCATTTATATTTTTGGTCTATTTTCACATCTTATGAAATCTTGCCTGGCCTCATCCTGAGACAATGGGGGTTTGACTATTGTCAATAAAAAGAACAGTCAGTATCAGAGCAGAGAAAGTGAAAGGCACACATACTGTGCAACTGCTGTTTCAGGCTGCTTGTTTAAGCATCAAATTAGACTGTCAGCTATCAACATAAAGCAGAATTTCATATATATTATTTCACTGAGAATGGAAGTGTCTGCAAACCAAATCCACCCTCCCCTGTGTCTCAGTTAAAGATGTCTTCTGAAACGTCCTTGAAACTAACTTTAGGACAGTTCTAATTCATAAGAATCCACACAAGATGCCATGCAAAAGGAGGGACAATTTCATGGCTTGCAGATGATGCCCCATCCTTTCCAACTCACACATACGTGGAGTCCTACGTAGGTCTAAGTACCTGTGGACAGCTGGGGAACTGTGTACACATGCCTTGATTTTCCAAGAGCATATGGCTGAAAACAGAAATTTGAAGGGCAAAGAAAAGAGTTTTGGGGGTTATTAAGGGGTTTTGTATACCTTTTTTCCCCTAATACATGTTGCATTTCCTTTCCTGAAGCCCAGCCCACCAGACCACTGATTCACTGACTTTCCAACAAACATATGCAATACTTGCACGGCTTCAGAAGAATCTGAAATATCTACGAGCTAGCTGCAGTGCGTTTGAGTTTCATCTCATGACTGATGTTTAATGACAAAGATATCATAGGTACACAACTCCCTAAACTACAAAAAAGGTGAAAGCGACCACAAAACTTCAGTTTTGTACATGTTCAAAATGAAATAACAGGGTATAAGAGAACTAGACAGGCAAGCTTGGACAGTAACCTCATCAGTTAATGATGTTCACAAGAAATAATGCGAAACCCCACATGAATAAAAGACAATTGGAGCTAGATGGGGCAAACATAGAAATAACGTAGGTCCTAACAGAAATAAGGTCTAGAGCTGCAGGTTTTTAAAGGTATACAGAAGGTAAACAAAAATCCTCACTAAATTAAGGGTTCCATTGCTTCTGTTTAAAGGTAGTTTAGAAAATGCCTAGAATTCAAAAACGTTTCTACACTAACAACTCATTCAAAGGCACACTAAATGTGTTCAGAAAGTCTTTTTTATTCCCTAGGTAATTGGGGAATACACTTAGTATTTAATGAAAAGCCCACGACTTCAGCAAAAATTCTCTTACATTAGATTTTCTGCTATAGCAAACGACTTTGTGAATACCCAATTTCCAAAGAAAATGCCCCAACTTATTCAGTAGAACTCTTTTTCTAAAAAGAGCCTTACCTTTTTTTCATGCATTCGAAACAGTGCCTGTTCATCACGAGAACTGCTACTATTTCCTAGCCCAATTTTGGGTGTCATCTGTCAAATGAGACAAAGTTCAAAACAACTCAGTAAGTTCAAAGCAGTAACTCCAAGTAAAACCAATCCTAACCAGAAATGAAAAATATTAAGCGTGGGTTTTAGCCTTTATAAAATATCAAGGGACTACAAATACCTACCAAAGACACTGGAATTGGCTTCTCACGCAAGTATCGTGGATTTTCTAACTGAAACACAAGTTAGAAAAAGTAATCATGTCAGCAATGCTTATTACGTCTTACAAACAGTAAGAAGTATCTCCAAATATTAAAAATTTTGCAATGACAACTTTGAGCGGTAATCTGTATTACAGAGGGGGTACTTAACACAGTAACTGTATCACTCAAAAAACCAAAAATAAAACAGATTTAAACATCCCTTTGGATGTACAGAATAGGTTCAAGAACTGCTTTCCACTAGAAAATCTGATTATCTATTAAAACATAATTAATCTGCAAATCATCACAGCAGTACTGGTGCTAGATACATGGCTGTAACCTAGAAGAAACAAAAACTAATTTCCCTGATCATAATTCTTTCTCGTTTAGAAGATGTCAGTGATTCTAAAGAAAAGCACTCAGAAGAATACAAAGGCCCAAACAGAAAATCTTCATAAAAAATACTTTTGGTGGACATGACCTATTTGGCAAGTTTTAAAATTTTAGTGTTTCCTAATGCAAATGGATCAAAAAATTGCACTTTTTCCCAAACCCTTGCAGTTGTAAAAATTCCAACAATGCATATTTTAAAATAATTTGGCAGCTAAATACAGAGATTATGCAAAATATTTCCAACTTTACTGGATGAACGTTCATTTCAACCCGTGTAAAGCGAGAGTAAAAGTACAGATTAAAGTGATTTTATTCTAGTGTTTTTGAAAAATCACAGCTGAGTGCAGTGAAACTATATCCACATATGTAAGTCATAGAGACAAAACATAAGGAAATAATTCATTAACAGTGGTGTATAATTAAAGCAGCCCTTTTAATCACTATTTTTAAGAATTGAATACATTGTTCATAACCTACTTCCTCTAACAGACAGCTATCTTTCTCATTTTCTCAGACAATGAGGCTCAAACATTGCATCACAGAGAATGCACAACACCCAGGAAAAGCTTTCAAGGGTATAATCTTGTAAAACGTGGCAATTCCAGATTTGGAATACGAATGTGATTGCAAGACACATCTTACAACATTTAGTCTATTTTTTTTTTTCCTCAAAAGATTAAATTTATCTATGAGGCATGGCAAACATATCAAATGCTTGCACTTTCTCCAATACTATTAAATAAAATCTGTGTGTTGAATTTATAAGTGAAAAAGAGGCTTAATCCCTCTGAAATTACAATTTGATACAGCGTTGTTCATTTTCTGTCCTAAAAGGTTATGTAGGATTTCTGTATGCTGTTGAAGAGTCATCATATTTCACCCAGTTGTAGATATTACCATGTTTAAACACATACATCCAATTTAATGAATAGTATTACCAAATATTTTAATACTACAGCTGCAGGTTTATAAAGAAAACCATTTAACAAATAACCTGTTTCTCTTTATGGTCAAAGAGTTTACTAAAACAGATACATTAAACTTTCTTTGGGTTGGTTTTATTTCAACAAATTTTTATTGGCTGGCTTTTTTGGTTTTATTTATTTTATTTCTGGTGTGGTTTTTTTTTTTATTAACATGCCACAATGATTGGCATGCAAAAAACATGGGGAGACATTAGTGAATAAAGGAATCCTGCATGCACCTACTGCAAAAAAACCCCTTAGTATTTGATAAGAAGAGATTGGTGAGGAACGAGAACATCACGGGGCATTAACCACAGAAGACAGATAACGGGGAGGGGGGGGGAGGGCAGAACAGAGAGACAGAAATAAAAACTACAGAAATACTAAACCAGAAAAATTTGGCAGTTTCTTTGTCCTACACATTTGTACCTGTAACAGTGTTTTCTATCTAAAATTGTCTGATTTTACTAGTACCGTGCTCTTCCTTCTATCTCATTCCACATACCTCCCCATCCATCCCAGATGCCCAATCAGTTCCTGTACAGATACCCAGGACTGAAGACAGCTTTGACCCCTGATCTAGCTCCCTAGAAAACCAAGCAGCAGATAATGTTGAAAGCTTTCACCAATACCTGGTGGAATTCCAAGAAGACTGAAGCTGCAGAACCACATTTCAAAGGCCTAATTACTATCCAAAAGCTCCCACTCTCATGCAAAATGAACACAATCATCCTTTACTTTTGCTTTTTAAAAGCTAAACATGATTGTAAATATTTATAATTAATTCAAATACTTTATCTGACCATGAAATTAGGCTGTTTACAGTCTTAATTTCAAAACCAATCTAAATAGCTAAAGGTATATCCTCCTTGTTTATGAGAGGGAAGGAAAATGTGTCTCTAATACTGGCCTAAGTCTTGCATTTTTTGATTTTGTAACAGCAGCCATATGTGCTTTGAAGTTAAATGTTCCCACTTTGTTACTTGTTGTGGATTATATCCACTTAAACTGATCTGTAAACATTTAATGTCTCAACATTCATTCTTTTCATGCTGGTCTTCTGCAAAACTTCTTGTTCTCAAAATTATACCACATTAAAGAGGGAATATCACAATAAAGAATGCCCCAAAAAAAGAAAAAAGCTTGTATTTATGAGAAACATGCAAATTTAAAAATAATAAGCAAAAGGTCAAAGACAAACCAAAATACATATGTATGAGACTGAAGGGCTGCCATGAGAAGAACAGTAAATCACATGCTTTTTTAAGAGTATGAACCAAATAAATGTCATCATGAAAGACATCTTTATTTGAACTAGAATTGAACCCTAATTTGTAAATACCACTTCTTAACAAAAATGGCATTTTGAATTTCTTTGTAGAAAAGATTTGGGATTCTCCTGTTCTATTAGGCACTCAGACAGACAACCAACCATGTTTCAATTTGCATGGACTGGCATGGCCACCTTCTAGTCCCCATAAACCAGAGCGGGCAAGGCTTTGGATTAGAGACCCCCATTACGTTATGAAAACATACTTATTCTATGAAAATATACTTATTCTCCTTAGTTGAAAAAGGTAGGGCAGAAATACATAAATTCAGTTTTGGTATCTGTCTTTAAGATAAATTAGCCATAATTTTTAACCTGAGCATTTTCAATTTTTATATAACCTCACCTAAATATTACACAATTTTGAAGTATACAGGTGAAAGCTATGAGCAAAGCACTGACAGGAAAAGCAAACTGAGCTGAAACCGTTTCCCCCAAACGCAAGGATAGCACAGAAAAAGCACTTCCACAAGATTCATCCTCAGGACACCAACTATATTTCATCCCTCAGGCTGAAAACAGCGTACAGGGCTCTATGTATCTCATAGTCTAGAAACTTACACCAAAGCTTCTGCTCTTTTGACACAGCAAATACCACAACGACAAGTTTAACGTTTATTCTATCCCTTCCAAAGTCACATTTTGTTCTTTGGAAGATGTTTATCAAGGTATACTGATCTTCAATAATGCGCGACTGTAGCTTATTACAGTTCAGTAGCAAGGTCAGAAGGCATGTTGTATACATTAAGATTCAGGAAAAACCCAACAGTTGGAGCAGCAGGCTTGTTGCACATTCCCCCTTCAGCTTCTTCAAAGACAAAATGTGATTGTTTTCAAAACAAGGATGGAAAAAACACACATGAAAGAGTTAAGAACACTTAAGATTTTGAAATGGTAAACAACTAAACTGAACCTTGCCCTAAGTTCTTTCTTTAATCTAACAAACCCAGCCAGCCAGCATGTTCCCTACAGAAATAACTGCTGAGTAGCTTCAGGAAATTTGAGTAATGACATTCTTATCTAACATCATAATTTGTAGGGAAGTTCACTTTAATGCTGCTTTTGCAGTCTTAGTGGAAGGACATTAAAGCACAAGAAGATTGTTTGTCAGCATGGAAGTTGAATTTATTTTTTGAAGTCACAACACCACTTGGAGTTCACTGTGGGAAAGTTTTTACAGTGTTGCTGCCCTCCAACACAACATATACAGTAGGTATGTTTATAGTAAGCAGACCGACTAAGAAACCAAACAGAAGATAATCAAATGGTTTGTACAGAAATGATTGAGCTTAACTAGACTGGAAAGACACAGGCAGATGTGAGCCAATACACAAAACAGGCCTAACATACACTGCTGCTGTAGCCACCCAAGAATTCTCTGCACTTGCCGCTACTTTAACCCTGTGTTATATAGAATTTCTCCAAGAAAGGAGAACATAATGCAAAGAATGGAATTTCTTTGGTCTAAGTCCTTTATTAGGCAATAACATTTCCCACGGTAAATTCTTCTGGGCAAGACCTGAGTGCCCAGGTTCATTGTACTGAAGATCCCACACTACGTCTGGTAAAAACTAAAGAGTTAATTCTTGTCCTGGCTGAATTCCAATGATGAAAAATCATGTTCTCCCTGATTAAAAACCCCTTTGCTCTTTCCCCAGGGTACAGTCTCTTTATATGCCTTCTACCTAAAATGAAGTGCTGAATTTCCTGGCACGTTGCTTTGTCACACCTCAGATTGGCTACAGTTCAGTGACAAATGAAACTGTGTCAGAGAGTCATGAAAAATACATATATAGACAGGTCAGATAAGAATATGCAAGGGTTTCACTCAGTGTTCCTTTACAGAACTTAAATTTTATATCTAAAAAAATTGTGTTCGTCAACAACCAAAAAAGCTCAGCAGCTACAAGAGGGAAAGAAAAAGGGAGCAAGTGTAATTCCGTTATCCAGCAGGCTTCTTTTCCTGACCCTACATATATTTCACAATGATTATCTGAGAGACATAACTAAAGGGGAGGTGAGGATGTCCCATTTATGAAATGTACTAAATGTGCAACAACATGCAGACGTTTATTGACAGTGGTTAATAAAATGAAATAGCTGAGGCATTTTTTTCATGCTCTGAAATAGCTGAAGAACGACAAAGAAAGCTCAAAGCAACAACATGATCCAAGACTTCTTGCATTTGTCCACACTCCCGGCTCAAATTTTCCCCTCAAATACCAATACAGAAGGATTTCTTCTTTTCTACGCTGCAGATTCCACTTCAAGGCATTAACAGTTAATAAAGGCCAGTCGCCACATCAGTTTAGGTAAGAGTCAATAAGGGCTCAGAAAAACACATTTTTATGTGTTTAAAATCAGGTTATGTTAGTATTCCATGTACAAAAGGCAAATTGAACACAACTCAAAAAAATTAACCTGACTAAAATCTAAAGACCTTGAAAAATAAAACGTTTAGAGATAATCAGGGATGCTGCAAGGCAAACAAGCATCTTATTACTCATGAGAAGCAACAATATTAGCAAAGTAACACAACAGTCCTACTTCTCCTGTAGAAAGTGCTAGTTACTACTAATAACAAATACACCTGAAGCATCCACGTCAGTCTGTTAAAACACTGACCTCTCGGCTTCATAAATAAAATGATTTCCCAAAACTTTTCACAATATTTTAAATAATAATAACAAATCAAATCTCAGCTGCTGAGGTAAGCATATTATAAAAAGTGAGAACACATTCAGTACATGACCGTACCAGTACACAGCCATTGAAGAAGAAGAAATTTCTAATATATCAAAGAAGTAGGAGCCCAAAAGATAAGGGTACAAATAAATTAACTGGTTTTAATTGGTCATTATAATCCAGACAAGCCTACACTGGAACAGTGAAGACTTAGTAGCAACTCACAACTGGAGGAAGCTAAACTTTTCCAACTTTTATGCAGAGTATCTACCTAGGTATTTTCAGATTCTGTAATGAAAGCACATTCTCCACATACACTTGCTTGAAACAAGAACTTCCTAAAGTTTTAAGGATTCTTACTGCAAAAAGTCCTTGCATGAAAACTTGTCCAAAGCCATCTCTGTCCCCATCACTCCACGAAAAATGTTTAGAAGCACATGTTCTTTGCCAGGCTACCAACCTCGATTTACCATTTATTCCTTGATACATAACAACAAAAACAACCTACCCAAGGAAATTTTGAAAATGAACAACTGTTCTTTATATTAGGCACTTCAAAGCAAAAGCCATCCTCCATTTCCTAACTTTTCCCCACTACTGAAGTATTCTTTTATGTCCAGGGTCTCCTGTATCTGAGGTGGGATCACTCGTAAATTAAGTTTCTCAAGTGGTCTGCAGATGTGGCTAGCAATTAAAAGATATCTAGATGTTCCCATGGCAATGTGAAGGCTTACTAACAATACCAGTCACATCTCACACTCAAACCTTACAGCTTCTGAAGTGCTACCATTGCCTAGTAAGCTTCTTTTTTATTATTTTCAATAATTACATATTCTTCATTATATATGAAGCTCTATTTAAAACTTCCTGATCCTTTAGGAACCCATTGGAGGCCACAATCCATAGCAGGGAAACACTGTTCAACAGCAACCACTTACAGACCTCACTTTCACAGCCTCCAATCTCTGTCAGGTAACTCCCAACAAGTCTTATCAGGCAATTAAAGTCTCTCACCAGCGACTTGTTTAATTATCAACCCTGGAGAGGAGACTTGAAAAACTGATTTATGTGTCACGGTAGCCAATTTGTTATCCAAGACTGCTCCCATATCAGTGGAGGATCATCACGGTTAATAACCATCCATTATCAACACAACATGATAACAAACTGGAATTTCAATTAGAAGAAGAAATAAAACACAAATAAAACTACAGAGATAAGCAAGCAGGCAGATCAACACCGATATAAAAATGCTGGATATAAAGAGGTGCTTTGTCAGAATCAATTGGAACAATTTGTAGAATGGCCATGAGCAAGTTTCCCCCTTAAAGCAGCTTTAAAAGCTCAAGGTATTACCAACTATCTGTACATATAATCCAGGTATTTATGCAGAGCAAATATCCAAAATCTGCAAGTGACTGCTTGCACATTTGTTTCAGACACCTGCACAGCGCTTTCACAAACTGGGAGCTGACTGCTACTGAAAAGCTTTCAGGAGATCCACACTCCCCCCTTTACAAACCTACAACTCCTGAAAGACATATTCATCTAAGTCTGGAAGCGCTAGAAATCGGTCTTGTATGTCTCTCTAAACAGCAAGGAGCTCCCAGGAGCAACACCGTGCCCCCAGACTAATATTTTCACTAATCTCCACCTTCAGTTTAGAGAAAGCAGTGGGGCAGCTCCTGGAAGGAAGGTCTAGACTTCCTTCTCTCAAAAGAAAAACAAGAGAGCAATTAGCATTTAGAATGCTAACAGGCACCAAAACAGCAACAGAAACTCCAAGGAGGACACAAAAAAAGTTAACATTCCCTCTTACCATGTATGATTTTACCAAAGAGAACATGCAAAACACTGAGTGTAATAGCCAAGATTTTTAAATGCTGTCATATCCCTCTGGGCTGACAAGAGCGTAGGAAGAACAGGGATTATTTGGTAACTGATTAAATTGACAACATGAAAATACATGACTTTATTTGAAAGAAAACAAAAAAAAACAACCCACCCAAGAACACCCAAAGCTGAAGTATTTCATTAGAAACTAGCTCTCTCATCCCTCCTAACTTCAGCTGCCCTCTGTCCCAAACACAACTGAGCAAGCTTTAACCTGTGAGAGCAAGCAAAAAATGCTAAAAACTCTTTATTAAAATGAAGGTGATCTTAATAAAATTACACTGTTATGAGAATATTAATCCTAATCAAGTAGGATAAATGTTTGGGGGTGCAGGGGGAAGGGTTAAAAAAGCAAAACAACACAACAGAAAAAACACAGTGGAACACAGCTACACTTCACTAGGACCTTAGAATTATTGCGGACTAATACCACAGAAAATACAAAAAAGAGAATAAAGTCTTGTTATATCAGTAGCCTTAAATTAAAATGAAATTTAAATTCATCTAATATGCCCAGGTCCAAACTGCTTGATTAATTGCTCAGGAACAACATCAATCAAGCCCCACATATTACATTTGTACGTGTAAACAACAAAGATGGTTAACACCAATTCACATCAAACTTAGCTAGCAACTTAGTCATCTCTCTTCACAAAAATATATTTACTGCTTCACTGGCCCAAAAATAGAGAGAAGATATTCAAATCCTAAGAAATTATGATAGCTTGAAAATATAATTGATTTTACAAAAGTATTTATAAAAGCAATTAATAGTCTAAAAAAATTTTTAATACATCCTAGCTGTAAACAGGGAAAGCTTTGGGGAGTATCTTCCGCATTTTTGCAAGATCCAATAAATACTAGTTCTGATGCTGTCAAGCTGTCCGAGACAGAACTCCTCTATTCCATCTCCGCTGTGGATCCTCTGTCACACACTTCAGTTTTGATATATCAAAGTGAGGACAAATCTCAGCATCATAGCAGAAGTACCCTACCCAAACACACCCTAAAGCCATGGCTGCACAAGAACACAGGCCAAAGTACTGCAGAAGCTTCCACCAAGGTAGATTCTTTTCTCAGCAAAGCAACTTTGCAGAGACACGCTATTCCTTTCCATAAGGAAAGGCCACAGAGCCCGTCTAAAGATTCTAATTATTAAAAGGGAAGGAAAGCAGTTAAACACACTGAAAGCCTCTCAAACACTTGTAAAAGGAGGCAAACAAATGTGGAGTTGTATTAATGGCTCACAAACTGTATTACTTAAAAAAAAAAAAACAAACCAAACACAGAAAGCCAAACTCTCCTTTCATTTACACAAGCATAAGTTCAAAATAATGTTATGGAGCTACTCAGTAACAGTCTGAATTTCTACCTAAGAAACTTGGGTTTGAGCAACAGGTATTATTATTTTGCTTACCAGTAACTACATGAAACACATCAGAATTATTATTGCTTAAAACTGAGGCATTTTTAACATTTTCTTCCTAAGATGGCATGTATCCATGATTAATCTTTCTAAGCTTTACCATTTCATTTCTAAAAGAATGATTCCTACATAACGTTTGGTTACTAAATTCAGAGACCAGACTGCATTGCTGAGGAGTTTTCATTTCAAGTCAATAAATAAATACATAGTTTATTTTACCCCAAGATTCCAACTATTGAGGCGTGCTTCAAGGTCACTGTCATCCAAAGAAATGAGGTTTTTATGATGATGGTCCTGGAACATAAAAAAAGTCAAACAAAATATCAGAAGAGCTGGCAGATACATAGTCTAAAAAAGCTTCTCGCTAGCCTTGGCCATGCCTACACTGCACTTCCCAGTAGTGTCACGTCGCCTCTGACAGCTTTAATCTAAATAGCTCAGTTAGCAGGAGCATACTGTGCTAAGAAAGGAATTCAGAGGATAAATTAGTCTGCCTCCTCACTTTAATGTTGTTCTTTATTTCCAAAGCAACAGCCTCCTTCACAAAGGGCGAGTTTACTGAACAGAAATCCAAATACCCCATTCTTCAGGCAACATTTATTCTGGAAATGAGCAGTCTCCACACTACCTTTTGTGGGACTAATCCAGAATTCACAGATCACCTGATCAGCCTTCAAATTAGGAGAAAGAAAATAAAAGGAAGCCACAGCAAGGCAGGGATAGTTATAGCAGACAGGGCTGCAGAAGCAGAGGGCAGAGTATCGCTGCCCAGCTCAAGGCTAGGGGTCCTCTTTGCAGAAAGCATTTCCAACATCAAGAACTGTAGTTACTGTTGGTCAAGGCAATGTCTTTCAGAAGGAAGTTTTTCCTGTAGGATACTAATTGCATTTAACCGTTCAAAGAGGGGAGCTGGCACAGAAAATTTTAAGTGAGATATAACACCATTTAGAAAAACAGAACATGGAGGCATGAATTACTTTGTCACGAAAAGGTTTGTGTATTGGCAGGCAAGCACCTCTCTTACATCTGCTCATTCATTAGGAACGTGCAGCGAACGGCACTTTGACTTCAGCTAATCAACACTTGGTTGAGGCAGTCCTTAACGTTTGTTGAAAGACTCCCTGTTCCTCTACCTGGGCCTGAATTATACCAGAACATCTGTGCGTCACTGACAACAGAACAAAATACTATTTGCTCCAGCCAGCCAAATGTTCATCAAACTGTTTGGCAAAGCAAGAGAGGATTATTTCACTTAAAGGCCCTTTTAAAGCTGTAATCACAGTAGAATCCAGTACGTGGAGCTGAAGAACAATGAAGTGCAGAGATTTGTCTAACATTGTCCTGGAAGCCTGTGGCAGAGCCAGGAACAACACCACCACCCAAACAAAACAACACCAAAAAAAGAGCTTTAAAGCCCCAAATCCTGATTTCAACTGAAGGAAATCCTATTCTTTGCAATAAATGTTCCATAAGAAATATTTCTTTAATTAAAACAAACAGGAAACCAATAAGGAGAAATTTAGTAAATCCAGCATCTGTCTTTATTTTTTATTTTTTCATTACGGCATTTCTCTTTTAATTTACATTTGTATATATACAATCAACACACACTTAAGTACACTCATCCCAACCAGAGCCTACAGCAGAGACATTCAGTGTTTGCTCACAGACCATTTGCCACAATGAAGTACCCCCTTGCTCGCCTCTACTCCAAAAGCATAGCAGAACACAAATTTCCTCAGACAGACTGATCCCAGGTGCAAACCTCCAGTTTATCCCACTTGCACTTTATGCCCTCATAAGTTCCTGACTGTGCCCAGTAAAGAACAGTAAGAGCAGCCTATATGAACCGCCCAGGTGTCAACAGCCCACTTCCAGCTGCCATCTTCCTGAACTGTTTCACTGACATAATAAAAATCAAGCGGACAGACCCACGACGTACATAAAGCAAAGTCAGTGTTTCCCAGAGGAGTGAGGGCTTTTATAGATGCGCTGGCTGTGGTGACGGAACCACAGGAGACAGACCCCTCCAGTAATAAAGACTGGACGCTACAAGGCTACAGAACACATTCGCAAAGGAGAAGAGCATACTTGTTGATAACCAGCCCAATAATGTATCTGTCAGGAGTAATTTTCAGTTTAAATACTTGCAATTATACATACAGTATCATTAAATATTTTGGACTAAAAGGGTTTTACGTGAAGTCTGTTTAGCGTCCTTCCAGCAGCCACAATGCTAGCTGTGGAAAGTTTGATAAAACAAACTGTCCAAAGTCGACTCTTTCAGAGTTCAGCCATCATTAACAGAGCCAAAAGACATCTATGCAGCTTGCTTTAATCTACGATTGCAAAATACAAAATGATGTCAATACAGTCAGTTTGCCAAGCCAAGGGAAAACAATGCAGCAGACATGAAACACTACGCTAAAGAGAGGTCAACCATTAGGATGAATTCAGAGCATCCTACAAGAAATTCTTTTCCTCTGCACTTGCAGAGGGCAGATTTTGATGAGCTTTAGTCGTTCCTATCACTCCTTCCCAAATGTCTGCACTTGTACACAAACACCATGACTCACGCAATTAGAAATAACAGCTTTACAGGGATATACAAAAACAATTCACTGAAACTAGAGCAAGTTGTATGACAAAAAGGAGATGCATCTTACAGACAGCGGTGCTTCGTGATCTTCATCTGTCCGGTGAGCAGGACTCACAGAATATGACCTTAACACTGGCTTCTCATTGTACTTGCATCTTTCCCTGTTACTGACAGAAAGAGTAAGCAGAAAGAGAAGAATTCATTGTCAGCAACTTGCGGAACACAAAGGATGATAATCTTCAAATAAAATCTCTTAAAATATACAAGAGAAAATAATTGTCAACATGTAAAGATCAAGAATAGTAGAATAAAAAAAAAAATTCTTGTTAAAGGCAAACAAAAGCCTTCAGCATTCCATTAAAAACATCCCCCAAAAACCTCCACACCAACAAAAGCACCAGAACTATTGTGCACATCACAGTACATTAAAAGGTCTTCAGTGCGTTTCTGTTCCTACATCATCCAACATCTCCCAACAGATTTTAAAATAAATCCAAGTTAACTGAGAAGGCTGATCTAGGAGAACGTTTTTGAAACAAACTGCTAAACATATGAGACAGCATGGGATAAAAACTCCCAGAAGAAAAAGGAATTAAGGTGATGGTTGGCTGCACCATAGAGGAGAAGATTTTTTTAGACCAAAAAAATAGGTTAGAACAAGTTATATCTTCCTGTAACAGAGAAACCTGAAGACAAGGGCCAGAACTGCATACACAGCTCAGTGGAAAAGCAATGACTTGGAAGGCCATGGTGGAGAATAACATGTCAAGGAAACCAGTCATAAAGATTGCAGTAGTTGTATTTCATTTCAGCTCTATTTTACCAACTAAAGTGATGGGGGGGGGGGGGGGGGGGGGGGCAGGAGGCAGGGATAAAGAAAGGCCTGCAAGACAGTATACAAGTACTGAACAAGAACTCTGTCCAGTAGAAAAAAATCTACATGGAGATGGATTTTCTGGAAAAGCTTTTGTCATAAATAAAACACTTGAACAAAAAGGAATTTAGGAATAGCAGATAGGTGAAGAGAGCCTTCACTGATGCACCTGGTCACAGGCATTTCTCAGCTATAGAATGGTGATAGATAGGTTGATATAGCAATAGATCCAAAACAGTAGCAAAACACCCTTCAGCATACACTCCACTGTCAAATCCACATGGATTAAGGTAATTAAAAACCCTTGTTAGTCCATTCACCTTCCTGTGACTAGCTATATGGTATTAAAATCAAATCACACCATTAAAATACCTTTCATTCTTCCTATCTGGCAGCAAATTAGACAGTAAGTTGTGCCAAAAAGACACTGAGACGAATTAAGTGCTTATGAGCAGAAAGACAACTGCTGGATGTACAACATAAACTAGTCACTTCTAGGAAGACAAACAAACTTTTCATGAAGCACACTGCCCCAGCTTTCACCAACACAGCAGCGAACAGCGTAACAACAACCACCGGGAGCACACCTACCCTCCCAGCACCAATAAACACCAGCACACAGGGATGCAAAATACCAATTACAAAGCAGTAAATAGTTTAGATAAGCAAAGTCTTAGAGATAAAGAAAGATCAAAAGAAATAGAACACTACAATAACAGGCTCTAGCATTCCAAATCATGCCTTTCTTACCAAGATTTCATTTGGCACAAAATCATCTTTCATTAAGATGAGACAAATCTCTGCACCTCAGTAAATCAGGGCCTTTACCAGACTCCTTGTCTGAACAGTACTCAGGTTACCTAACCATTCAACAAAGTTGTTAGGGAAATCAGGGAGAACACAATTCATGCCCCTATCATTAAGAGATTAAGGGGTATAAATAAATATTCCAAGCAACCCAAGTTACCAGTAAAATTTGACAGAATGGGGCAAAAAAAAGTCTAGATATGGTCTTAGTTCTGTATTTGCCCTTTTGAAGACAAACCAGAAAGAAAGTTGCTTTACTTGACTCCACAAACAAAATTTGAAAAGACCATTAAGGATGGACCACAGTTTTACTCATATCAAGCATATGCTACCCGTTAACTCCCTTTTCCAGCCTTCTGCTAATAGCGAACAGGTTCCAGGAATCACAATTCTTTTTCCTCCCACAGCAGGTGAGTGGAAAATGGTCAGTCTTGACACCAGCCCTGTGACCACCTGCTTCAGCCCAAACAGTAACCTAGCATGGGAGAAGGAAGCAATTTGCCCCTAATGAAGATTATTTCCTACTAGGAACAAAGTAAGGGCAACTCACAGGTTTCTCCTGGTACAGCACAGCTACACACTAACCTTTAACAGTGTTTTTCATGCATAATCTATAAACTGAATCTATATAAAAAAAATCTATAAGTAGAATTTTCCTATGGGGCCAGAAAGACCAGGTTTCTGTTCAAACTACACATTCCTAAAACCAACCCTCTCACATTTCAAAACAAAGATGGACCTTCCTAGCACCAGCTGCCTTGGTCTTATTCATTTACAACCAGTTTGCAAATAAGCTTTCTCTATCCTACTTTTTTATTTAGCCAGATAAACAACTTCTTATAGAAAAACCAAAAATCTTCACCCACAGACGTGTGTGTATTGCAAGATAAATGGCGAGGTTCTTTTCAAGGCTATTTTTGTTTGTTTCTTTTAAAGGAGGGACTCTTGAGATAGAAATGTTTGTGTAATTTTTTTAATGTTTATTTCAGTGACATCTATTTTGCCCTGAGAAAATGTTGTAGTCTATCAGTAAGAACTGAGACCCAGTTGGCATGCAAAATTTTCATCCAACAGAATCATAGAATACCAGGTTGGAAGGGACCTCAAGGACCATCCGGCCCAACCTTCCTTGCCAAAAGCATGGTCTACACAAGACAGCCCAGTACCCTGTCCAGCCGAATCTTAATGACGTCCACTATTCCAATAGCTGTATAGCATGCCTATGGACAGTTTTCCTAATGTGATCCCAAGTAGGACAAGTGTAATGTACCAAGATCACCATCTGCTGGATCTCTCTGCAAACTGCAGATTTCAGATACATTCAATACTTTTACATCTTCACTTGCACTGACAGCTCAGTCTAAAAGGTAAACACAAAGAAATACAGGACCTATACATTGAGTACAGCAAACATCTTTACATAGACACATGTAAATAAGTATCAGATAAGCTATTCTACAAAACATTACAGCTAAACGTTTACCTTCGGTGTTTCTTCCTGCACAACTCACACATTTAACATTATGTTTCTGATTGCTATGAAGAGTTATTTGTGTAATCTAGAGAGCTATCAAAATTTCTAAATGCCAATTCAGGAATTCACATTTCCTTAGCCCATTCTTGGTATGAGTACCCATTAGCAGAGCCACGCCTATATAGCTAAGTTACACTTCCAGATTCCTTTAAACCCGTAACATGCCATCACATTGACTTGGTTCTCTAGGAGTGAAATAATACGTAATAGAGGTATCCTGAGAACTCAGTAGAGCCTTGGACACCATCTATTGATCACCACATAGGTGTTGCTATAGTCCCACAGGACAAAAATGTAAACGAAATAAAACTTCACTGCCCAGGTCTTTGGGAACTTGGCCAGACTGAGCTGAAACTCAGGTTCAGATACAGAAAGGGAAAAGGGGTCAGATTTCCAATGTTCTACTATAATCCAGGCAGCAGTGAGAGAAAAACATATAGCAGGGAGTACAAGGGACGGGGTAGGTGGAACTGTACCTCAGCCTTCCTCAAACAGGGACAAGTACCAGGTGGATGCTGCAGAAGGAGCATGCTGCCTCATCCCACTCAAATTACACCCCAACTGACAGTACAAGTAAGGAATTCGGAAGACTTAGGTGTACTTGTATGCCTCAAACATGGCCTTGTAGAGATATCAATGCACTAGATTGGGCTAAGAGGGGAGAGTTGGGATGATACTGCTTCTCATATCCACAGTGATACTCAATCATGACAGTGCTACTCCCAGTGATCAATCTGATCCAGTCTATGCCAGGTATCTTGACAGGGCACACAGAGAAACCCAACGCGTTTAGCCAAGGTCTCAAAAAGCATTTCTAAAGCATAATACAGTCCTTGTTTTTATAAGGCTAAACCTAATTTTTTAAACTGAGAATATCTGGACAGCTCTTCCCAACAGTTCTTTGTATCACCAAGCCTAAAGCACTAATACAGTAACACAGCTGGCTATTACTCCATTCTCCACCTTCTTTTCTTAAAGCACAAGTCAGCTATCAAAACCACAGGTTCGTATCAGAGCACGTGAGTGTAGGAGAGTCCCCTTCACATTAACATTGTAGGACTTGAAGAGAAGATGCATCAGTCCTAAGTGCATTAAGTGACTGTTAATAAAGCATCATTAATGGATGCATAAGGGAAAGAGTTTCACCACACTCAATATCAATGTGATGTAACTTCGAGAGTGCTTGTCATCTATTCAAATCACAGCTGAAAAACTTAAAAATGCAGGACGGCATGATGATATATAGCATAAACACCAGTGTGCCTAAAAAAAGTTAATGACAACCACTTACGAAAACCATAAGTGAACACACAAAAAAAAGCATTACACTTCTGAAACAAAACTTAAGAGCATATCTGTAATGCAATGAAGCCACGCCAGAAGTCTCACAGAAGCAGGGCAAACACTTTCTCTTGTACAGAGGCTACTGAGATTCAAACAGTATTCACGCTCTACCTGCAAGTGCTTTTTTCACCAAGGATTTTACAGAGTTTAAACATTAACTAAACTTCAAATGAGCAAACAAGAGGCAATTCCATCCATGACTGAAATACAGCCACATTAAAAAAATGGGACATAGAACTTGATAATCAGTGCAAAGTTGCACTGCATAAGAAAAACTAGAAAGAAAGCAAATATTAAGGACAGAATGTAGATTAAACTAAAATTTACCTAAGATTCCCAAAAAATAGGACAGAAAAAAGCCTATGATTTTCAACAGTGTCCAACTGACCAGGTGGGCACACCTTCAATACTGCAGGGACATTTCTCTAAGCCAACAGGCCAGCAAGCCTCAATAACCTGACAGATTTGATCCCTTTACCTGCTTTGCAAACAGCTCTCTACCCAACTGGCTGGAACTAAGGATGCATCTTAAGCTTACTGGCTCCACAAACCTACAAAAATAAACTGATGGCTTGCCATAACAAGGTGCAGCTGCAGATATTCAGGATTCTGCTGTACAGCTGCAAATCAGCAACGCCCAAGTGTTTGCATTATCCTAATGGCAAACACGCAGGATGTAGGCATAGGGGGTGCTAGTCACCAACAAAGCACGTGCATTTGTAGTAGACAGCATGACAGAAACCAAAACATTTTAAATCCAACTCAGAGAGAGATCGTTCAGACAAGGATGGAGTCATTGCAAACAATCCTCCACACAGAGGAGAACAAAACAACACGGCAGAGTATCCCACAGGCACCAGCTATGATTTTTAGCCTCAAGTTTTAACAAGCATAACTGGTCCAGTCTGACCTTCTGTAATCCAAGATTCATGAAGCTTACAGGAAATACAAAGAAACCTTGCTTTTTCATAAAAAAGTCATGATGAAACACAAGATAAACAGATATGGGTTTAATAAGGACTAACATGCTCACAGAAAGATGGATCAACTCTATGGAGTATTAACATGAAAAAGGGACCATGATGCAAAAAAGTGGACAGTGATTATTTCTGTGTTAGCTAACAGGCTCTTTGTGCAAGTCATGAGTACCCCACGGTAAGCACCAGCCCAAATCACCAGAAAACCCTCTCTTCAGCTGCTGCTGAATTTCTCCAGCTATCCATTTGGCCTATTGATTTTCCATGCCGCACGTCTGTAACTGAAAGGGGAAGGAGGACAGAGCTATGGGACATGGAAGATTTAACAGAAGTCAGAGAAAAAGACATAATGGAGGAACATGAGAACAGAAAAGTATAAAAGTTATCAAGTCAGAGGCAATTACCAGGGTTTCTGTATATAAATTACAACCTCTATTACACTCCCTCGTGGACTCGAATTAAATTTGTACATACAGAGCTTATCAAATCAAACATCTACTAAACACAAATCAAATACCAGATAAAGTAAATACAGAAATCTTACCCATAGGTAGGTGGTGTTGCTAAAGATGATTCCTCTTTAGAAGACACCTTCCATGATTCCTCATGCTTAGATTCACTGTTTCCTAGTTCTCCCGTTACACAATCAGGTAAGCAGTCTGGGCTACTCCGAACTCTTGTTGAATTTGGTTCATCAAAATAAATTGCCTATAATTAAAATAAATGCAAAACCGACACTAGAATATATTCACACAAATATATTCTTTACACTGTTTGTGTCGTTTCTTGCAGGATATATGCAGTATAAAAATTTTTTCTAATGAAGTCAGCGAGGTGTGTAAATATTAATTTCCCACCCCACGTAAATTAGTACAACGGGCAGTGGTGTAAATGTTTTCCAGTACTTTACTTCTTTCAATATGGGTAATTTTAGCACAAATTAGGACTTATCTCACTAAAGCTGATGCTAATGTCTGCCACGGTATATTCAGGTCTTGAAGAAACAAACTGCAAGCTTCACAGTATCTGTGTGAAATACTGTTATCTTTCCTTTTGTAGAAAGGTAGACTGCTATAGTCACCTCATTTATGCATGTTTTTTCCTTTCACAAGGACCATCTGCTGATTAAGACAAAATATAGCCTCCAGAGCCCTTTATCACATCCTTTCAAAGAATTAGACAAACATTATCCTTTTGTTCCTTCAGAACACCTATTTTTGTAAGCCTCATTAGAACCTGAATTCTGGAGAAGAAACAGGTCTCAAAAGGTTTTGCACATTGAGAGATTTTTTCAACACCAAGATGTTTAACGTAAATTCCCGTTCTTAACACATGCAATTCCACTCAATTCATTCAGAACTGGTTTTCACATTTATGCCAGACTAAGAAGTATTTTCAGAACTTATTTAAGCAAGTTTGTCTCAGAAAGTTAGACTCACCATGTATGAAGGTAACGTTTTCAGTATTCCTGGTTCTGGTTTATGTGTAAAAGGATTTTCCAGCACACCTCGCTTCAGCATGTGGAGCAGAAGTTTTGCATAAAGGTTCCGATTCTTCCTTCCCACTATTCCTGTGCCTGCTCCTGAGGGTTCACATAGTTTTTTAATCCACAGTGTGCATCTTTCTCGTTCTAAAAATACAGATATACATAATCACTATACATTTGCAGAACAAGCCAAGCACACAGAAATAACAAGTTATTACTGGTCACCAATTTTGTAGATGTTCCCCTTCTATCCAAAAGTTTAAAGCAAAACAAACAAAAACACCCAAATGACCAAGCCAAAGAGGGAAAAAATGGTTAAATACTTAGATTAAAAAGAAGTCTTTAATAATAGTTCAATTTTATGTCATCCAGTAATATTTTCTATATATTCATGTCAACCAGAGTTTTACGTGACTTCTAGAAATAGCAGGTTCAGAATCAATCTCTAGTAAGAACACACACTCACCAGGAGCTCTGAACTCACTGCAAGAGCTGCCTTTAACTACAACATACAGCTGGCACGAGCTGTTTAAATAGACAATAAATCTTCATTCATTCTAAAAATCTCTATTTACACAAGCTTTGCTACCAGATGATGATACGTACTTCGAATCCAAGTTTTAAAAACCTTCTGTCTAAAAAGTATTTGCAATTTTCTAAGTGTCAACCCAGTAACAATGACTTTTAGAAAGTTTCCGTTTCTACAGAATTATTTTTTGAAAAGAGAAGTCAATTGTATTCATGCAAAATCGCATTTACATCACCAAGGTAAGACAGACAAGCTCAAACAATAGCAAAAGGTACCCAAAATGTCCAACTTTAGAAGTTATACAATCCCCCCCTCAAAACAGTGCCTTGGAACAGAAGACATTAAGCATCTGGTTAAAGAAAGTGATACAAGTACACATAATAATTACCAATAACGTAGAACTTTGTTATTAGTGTTTCTCTATTTGCACAATTTACTATATTTACCTGATTCATGCTGTAGATTTAGAACATGAGGCTTCATATCCACAACACAGCGATCTAATTCTGCATCTAGTTTTCCCCATATTTCCTCTTCACCGTTCATTCTGAGGAAACACAAAGTAACCTGCAAAGTTATTTGCACTGAAGTAGAAAAAAGCAAATACCAGCACGTTAACCTGCACATCTTAGGCTGTGCAAAGACATGCTTTGGAACTATACAGAAAATAAAAACTAACTGTTTTAATACACACAAATAATCACAAAAATAAGAGTCATTCTTTGCAAACACCAGATACTCGATGTGTTTGCTTAGACATGAAATAAATAGTCGACCACACAAAAAGGTATTCAATTACACACAGTTTGCATAAAGCACCTAAAGGCATTTATGCCCTAGCCACGTGTATAAAACACCTGAATGAATCTGTCATAGCTGCATTCAGAAGTTTTTCTTCCTTAGTCTGGAGTGTTTTTTAAGAGGGACAAAAAAGGAGAAAAAAAACAGTAAATAAACCCATGAGTTAAAAGCAAAAGAAACAGGAATGTTTATAGAATCATAGAATGGTTTGAGTTGGAAGAGACTTTAAAGCCCACCCAGTGCCACCCCCTGCCATGGGCAGGGACACCTTCCATAGCCCAGGCTGCTCCCAGCCTCATCCAGCCTGGCCTTGGACACACCCAGGGATGGGGCATCCACAGCTTCCCTGGGAACCTGTCCCAGTGCTCCCCACCCTCTCAGGGAAGAATTTCTTCCTGCTGTCCAGTTTCCCTCGTCCCATTTAAACCCCTTACCCCTTGTCCTGTCACTCCCTGCCCTTGTAAAAAGTCACACACACACACACACCCCCAAGCTTTCTTGTAGCCCCCCAGGCACTGGAAGGGGCTGTAAGGTCTCCCCGGAGCCTTCTCCAGGCTGAACAACCCCAAACTCTCCCAGCCTGTCCCCAGGGCAGAGGGGCTCCAGCCCTCTGATCATGAAAACACGCAACAGCTGAACACAACTGCCGGCTGCAGCTGCTGGGGCCTTTCCCTGCAGACAAACCCCGTTACACCCCAACCCCGGTCCCTCGCCGAGGCCCGGCCGGATCTCCCCCCCGCGCTTCAGCCGCTTACCCCGCAGGGCGAAGGCAAGTGCTTTCCTACTTCCCTGCCCTCTGGTGCTTTATCAAACCGCTCTCTAGGAGCCCCGCGTCTGCCCAGAACTGATTTGCAGCGATTTACCGCAGCGAACGACCCCGCTCCAGCCCGCCGCCGTGATGAAGACCGCGGTATTTGATGCCCCAAAGCGCCCCGGTGTCCCGCGCCCCGGCCGAGCATCCCCCGGCGAGCTCCTCCCGCAGGGGAGGCCGCCCCGCTCCCCACGCTGCCCACGGGACACGCCGCCGCCCTCACCTCGCTCTCCGCAGCGCCCTAGGCCTGGCTCCGGGGGAGAGGAGAGGCCAAGCTGGGCCCACGGGCCCCAGTTCCCCTCAGCGGGGGAAAAGCTGGCCCGGATGAGCGGCCATCGGTTCAAACCAACCCCGCTCCCGGCAGCCCCCGCCGACTGCCGCCCCCCGCGTTTCCGTTTCCGTGGGGCCGCCCGCCGGTTGCCAGGCGATGCGGTCAGCGACACCCGGTCCCGGCCGGCGGCCTCAGGGCGGGAAATCCTGAGGCGGCCGGGCGCGAGGAGAGCCCTGAGGGGTGCGGGGCGGTGGCGGCGGTTGAGTTTGGGTGATGCTCTTGCCCAGAAACCGATTCGGAAAAAGAACTCTTTGGGTTTGGGAGAGTCAGAGTGTGAGTTGAGGGTGGTCTTGTGCTACCGCAGAACCGCAGCTGCTGCCTGGGGTCCTTGACCACCGTCCGGAGAGATTCGCCTCACTGGCACACGTGCAGCAGCACCAAGCCTAGCACTTCCCTCCCCCCCCCCCCAAAATACATTGGCGTACATAGATACAGACTCATCTATACAGGCTAAAAATGTGGAGTGGGCCCAGCAGCGCCTGAGGGAGCACTGAGGCGAGGTGAGCAATGGGCGATGCCAGGGATGTCGTGAGGTTGGTTACCCTGGGGGTAGAGCTGGTGCTTCAGGAGAGCCTGGACCGGAGCAGTGAAGGTGCAGAAGCAGTGGGAGATAACTGGCCTGTTTGGGATGTGTTTCTTCATTTTAATTACTGCTGGTTGGGTATCGGCTGTACCTGTTTTTATATCTTCATTATGATCAATATTTGGGGTGAAAAAAGCTCCCACTCAGTGCTTAGTGAAAACTATTTGCCATGCTGAGATTAAAGGCCAATAAATCAGAAGCAACTTTTGAGTGTGAGCAATGTTTATACAGCTCCGTAGCAGGTGCCAGAAACATGAGCGGTAAAATGAGGCTGAATCTGCAGGTCCAGGCTGAATAACTGCAGAGCCAATTTTATCCAGAGATTCTGAGTATTTCTAAGTAGAATTTATTCGAGTATATCCTTGCAGATAAATAGAGTTCTCTCTAAAACATTTAATTTGCTTAATATTGCTCATGTTTCATGAGTTGTTTACGTCCTGTCCCAAGGACAGAGAATATGAGAGGGTGTTGTAGAACGGAGAAATTTATAAGTGCGTGCCTGACATTTCTACACAAAAGACATAGGTTACGCATGTAGCCCTGTCAAGAAAACCATCGATTAATCCAAAAGAATTAGAGAAATCTCCAAGTCCTTTCAGCTCTGCACTCTATTCCTGAGTCAGTGAAAAGATAGTGTGTATGTAGGATCCCACATAAAACCCCTGACCTCTTTGATTCATTTATTTCTCTTTCCCTTGTCGTTGGCCTTACTGCGTGTAGAGCATCTACAGTGCTTTTATCTTGAACAAGTAAACTCTTCAGCTTTTCTAAGCTCCACCTATACATCAAACAGGAATTTCTTAAATGTACAGTAGAAAATTGGCTGTTTTCTTTGATTCCTCAGCTAATCTTCAGCAGAAATGATTCTGTGTTAGGGCTCATTCAGTGATAGCTGTGACAGCTACACTGGTTCCTGCTCAGGTTGCACATAGCTTCTGAAATCATCATTTGCATAGAAGCAATGCAAAAATCAGCTGTTGTTTATGGAGTATTTAATCCATGGTAGAATCTCATGGCTAGATTACAGAGATTATTTATTATCTCTAAATTTCAAATTTAAAGTAATTGTAATTAACATATTTTTGAAGATAATGACTACTTTCAATCGATTTTAAAATAGTGGTAGATTCTTGCAACACAGTAAGACTACTGGGTGGCTGACTTGCTCAAACAGCTGAACTTCATGAACTTTTCACTTCTGAATCATCACTTCAGATACCCAAATTTGTCACGGGAATTTTGTAATCACTATGAAATCGATTTCATAGAATCACAGACTGGTTTGAGCTGGAAAGAACCTTAAAGATCATCCAGTTCCAACCCTCCTGCCATGGGCAGGGACACCTTCCACTAGAGATTTGTCCAAGTCCAACCAAATCACAGGAGGCAGACAAAGGTTTTGTGAGTTGGAAGAATATGGAAAGCTGAATGGACTTACCAACATGACTTTCTCGGTGGAGTTTTCAAGGGCAACATATCGGCCAGGTGATATGGTGAGAGATTTGCATTTCTATCCAGCTTTACAAATCTGGTTTTTGACAGCTGTAAAGGGTTGGAATTTCTAAGCCAACTTTTTTGTATGTTGTTGTTTATTGATTCGATCTAAACATCACCTTCAGATTTGAATATATCTCTGTCATACCCATCACAAAATACCCTGAAACACCAAATTTGCTGGTATATGGTGAAAAAGTACAAGAGTCAGGGTAGAAGCAGTGAGACTGGAACCAATACTTCAGCAGAAATTTCCTGAGGGAATAGATGCAGTTTCTGTGTCTCCTTACTGATTCGGAGCAGGGCAGCCAGAGATGTTGAGACCTACCTGCATTCATTTGACAACTTCATAATTTCTGCTCCAAAAGAAAGAAACCTGAAAGATTCAAGAAGTGGCTGAGGTCTTGTCTGCAGCCAAAGCTGCAGCCTGGACGTGATGAGTACTGATGTGCACTGACCTCCAGAGGAATGATGTAGATACAGTTATAGAACACATAAATATTCCAGCCAGATTACGGAAGAAATTCACAATTTGAGTTGTAAAAATATATTCATGTAAGTAAAACACATTCAGTGCTTTTTTTTTTTTTTTTTCTCATTTTACCATGTTCTCTTATCTCTGTAACTGTCTCAGCAGGTTGCAGCAAGTAACATGAGCACAGCTTAAGGCATTCTTTCAAACATCTTAAAAAAAAAAGGCAGGTTCCACTCACTCCTACCAGCCTTTGGAACACCTCTGCTTGTAATACATTATTTTTCAGACCTTCTAAGCAAATCTTTCATGTCTGAAAAGTTGTGATCCACAAACACCTCACTACTTCAAAGACATCAGGTCACAGATTTTTTTCTCCCTCTTCTAGCTTCAGGAGACTAGATAATAAATTCAGCATATGAACGTTGGCTCCTAGGGGTGATTCTTTAAAATATTCAACTAACTGCATACCCAGCTAGGAAGCAGGGCTAGCTGACGTGATCAGTTGTTATCCTGCTGCAAGGCTAAGTAAAACTGGGAAAATTTGCTTAGAAAAATCTGAATGTTCCTGAGGCAGCTGTTTTTGCACAAAATACAAATCATTTCAGGGAAAAGTAGCATTTCTGTGGCAGTGAATGCTTTACTCACGCCAACTTCCCAGTGCTTTGCTGTGAAAGACAAGTTAATATTAAACTGTGTTTGGTATCTCAGCTAATGTCCTGAACATCCCGATCCCAGAGATGTGTCCGCACAGCACTTAGACTCATTTCCAAGCAGATAGGTTCCTGCCAGCTGATTTCAGTCTGTGTTAAAAGTAGTTATGAATATCTTGGCCTTTAAGTCAAACATTGTATAAGGATCCAGCTTAAACATGTTAGGAACCAAAACACCGTGTGCATCGTACCAACGAAATATCCTCTCCGGTTGCTAACGTGAATTTGTCTGTCTCTCTCTGCATTACAGAATTAAATTGCCGATGAGTACGAAGTATTAAATACTTAATAATAGCTGCCTCAATCTCTCCTTAAACATAGGAAGTATAAGGACAAATTATGTCAGTCATACTATTAAAATATCCATGTGCAGCCTTCAAAAAAAAGAAGATAATGAGAGTAGGTTCAGAGTTTTTTAATGGTAGCTGGAACATCTTACAAGTAGTTTGATCTTAATGTTTAATTGTCCTTTTAAAAAGTTCTACAGTAGCTTGCTTACTGTGTAGCTTACTTCTGCTTTTAATCACAGAGAAGGCTTTTATACTTCAGAGGGAACCACATATAACTCGTGTCAATTTAAGTGTACAACACATATTTCAACCTACTAGAAAGTGATAGAGAACTAATAATTATTTTTTCTGAATGGAAATACACAAGCACAAAACTCGCCAGACTGGATCATACCAGTGAACTACCCGTATCAAAAATCAAATTAAAAGTACAGTTTACTTCAAAGCTACTTAGTGACCAGAAATCATTACTATTGCTCAATGGTGTACAGATTAAAGGAATCAGTTACATTGTGTAATATTGAAACAGTGGTAAAAATTAACTGTTGTTTAAAACGACGGTTTCAGGTGAAGTTAGAATCTCAAAATCATAAATAGTCTTATTGACTTTAGCAAGTTGTTTTAGAAGTGTAAAAGAAGCCATTACCTGATGCTATTGACATTTGAACCACAGTTAGATACTTGACTTCTAAACTCATTTGGAAATCTCAGTCTTTCTACTTAGGACAGTTCTGGGAAATCCGAGGCTGATGACCCCCTGTCTATCTATAATTAAACGTCCACTCCCTGTCACAGGGGAGCTGTAATGGAGTCAGAACCCAGCTAATTACTAATGATGAAGGCCTTTCGGTATATATCAGCTAAGAGCTAAAGGATTTGATTGATGATTAGGTAATATTAAATAAGAACACACTATTGGTTGAAAATTACTTTACTGTAAAGGGACTGCTGCCAAGGAAATCATTGACAATCGCATTAATGTTGGAAATATGGGAAGAGCAGTATTGCAGGGATTTTGAAGAAGCCAGAGAAAAGAGAATGAAAGCTGATGGCTGAAATAGTGTGTTATAGCTTGTGAAAGAGGCTGGGAGGGAAAATAGCCAAGACTGCGTTCACAAAGAGTCCGGAGTTTGCCTGGAAATTTACACTCACTGGACCTAAATTTTCCGCTTGTATGTAATGTCTTATCTCAGTAAGGCAGAAGTTTAGCACTGGATCACTTCGATTCATGATCTTCACATGGTTTCATGTCTGACGGATCCTTCTTCACAAGACTTGAAAAAAAGCCACGTTCTGTTGAAAACAAGTTCAGAACTTCAGTAAAATCTTTAACCGTGTGATAGCTGGAAACAGTATGTCTCATGGACCCTGCTAGGTAACCAGGCAATCTTTGCTGCGTTGTAAAACCACTAGAAGTTATACACTGTTTTAATTCTCTCTTAACGAAAGCTAAGCTACATCTTTCAGAAGCCAAGCCAAATGGGAGATGTTTTCATCATGCATAGTCTGTGGTCTTCCTTCACTTACAATTGAAAATAAAACTTGCAAGGAATATTGATAAAACAAATGCAAAGCATTTTCTCTTCTTACCAAACTTTGATATTTGGTCTATTTGTTTATTCTAGAATCCTGTGTTTCTGTGAACCTGTTCCTGCAGCATCAATTCCTCGCTACAGCTATCAGCTGCGATTTGGTCCAGAGTCGGAACCAGTGTGTTACCAATCAGTTTAACGTGGGAATGAATACGTCAGGTTCTCAAGGCTGCAGCAGTATTTGGGCTCTTTTCCCCTGCAGAAGCCGTTGTTTCAGGGATTTGTGAAATCCCAGAGTGTTTTAAATACAGTCTTGTTTGGGCTAGACCACCTCTAAATATCACCTTCTAAGAACAGAACAGGGATTAAAGCAGGGCCCTGATGTTAGGGTTATCTGAGAACAGTCTGCTGTGCAGTCTCTCCGTATCTCAGGCCACTTCTTCCTAAATACTCAGTAACTTTAGTACAAGGCAGATGAATTAGCCAGGCAAATAGGACTCGAAGAGGAATTATGACATTGCCCCCCATACTGAAGGGCTTGTTATTCCACCAACAGAAGCTGGTTTGTGATTAGCCTAGCTCATACCTTTGAAACAGGCGGGAAGAGTGAGGTTGCCATCCACACATTGAACAGGTACAGTATAGGCACAGGATTTTTCTTTATTCTTGCAGAAGAAGGATACCGTTTCACCATGCTGAATGCCCTCCTTAAGGTCACTCTGAACCCTTTTCTTCTCACCCTTGTATAACACTACGGCCTTCTTAACTGGCATTTTACATGGTCCTGTAAAACAATCCAGTTGTAAGTGACACGTAAGGATAATTAGAACTCTGTTTTGAAAAGTGAGGAGATTGGATCCCATCAGAAGTCTGTACGAGTGACAATTGGGGAATCAAAAATAATGTGTCCCACACATACATAGTGCTTCTGCTGATACTACCATGCTGAAGAAATTCAGACCCCTAAGTATAGGGTCAAACGTTTCCACTGAAAATACAGCCTCAGTAAAATTTCTAATTATATTAAATAAGAAGAGGAGAGAAAACGCTCAGACAAATAAAGTTACAAGGCTGATTATTGAAGTCAATTCAGATGCATCATGCCACACCACGTTCAGGGTTGGGAGTGGTCTTAGATTATCAGGGCCCTGAAATTACCATTTCTGTTTTCTTTTGAGGACAGCTCTTGCAGAAATGTGTAATAGATCAGAGCAGTGTTCTTTCGGAAAATTCAACTTGATATGTGGTTTCTAACAGCCAGTGCACATGTACCTTTACAGGTCGGCTTTGTGGACCAGTTTCCAGTTTTCTCACATCGGGAATGCTTAGATCCGTCCAGCACATAGTTGGGCTGGCAGCCGAAGCTGACGCTTTCATTGTAGTGATATGTTCTACGAACAGCAAACTCTATGAATCCGTTTTCTATTCCTGTTGGAGTGGGGCATGTGACAACTGCGATACAAAAAGGAAAAGCAAAGCTTTGTTAATGTTGCAGTTCTAAAAGACACACTGTACACTTTGAAAAATGCGTAAAACGCTCGTGGTGGGTCATTTCAGCCTCTTGCACAGGAAAACGTAGCCAGAGCAAAGATAGCTTTTTAAAATACCTAATAAATAAATACTACTTGTTTTAAATACACATCTATTGCAATCTGTGCTTATATCCAAAAACTACTTCAGTGTGGCACAGTTTCACTGAAACTGGTGAGGTTCTCGGGACAAAGGGTAAGGTTGTCCATTCCTCAGATTAATCCTAGCACTCAGCAGAATAAGCTGTTTGCTGTGCTCTGGAGGCCAGGCTCTGATTCCCCACAGTGAACTACGTTTGGCGGGTTTTGTTTATGTAACCTTTATACCTGCAGCAAATATTTTGTCAACCCCGTGGCAAGCGCAACCTTGTCAGCAATCAGCTTGCATTCACGAGTCTGACGTTCAGAATCATCCTACTGTATGTTTGCAATAACCATTGCAATACAAGGTATTAAGGTTGTTCGTACAGTTTTATATATACACAGTTCTAAGGGAGTAGTTTTACACGCTGATAGCAGTAAGGTACTTACCCTTGCACTCTGGAATGCTGCTCCAGTTCCCGTTGGCTGTGCAGGTAGCTGTCTCATTCCCAATAAGTGCGAGAGGAGGTACACATTCAAAAGTAATTGTGTCCAGGAAATTAGAAATATTGCCAGGTTTTATGCGACGGTAGGAGAGGACTCCAAATTCAGGAAGCGAGGGAGGTGCACAAGTGACCGCTAGAAAACACAGTAGTCATAGAATGGAGAGCTTAAAGGTCAGATTGTTACTAGACTCACAGGAGCAACAGGCTTATAACCAAATTAACCCACACCTCCCTTTGCAGAAGAATAGCTGACAAGACAGGTGGTTCAGATTAAATGTCTCAGGAGCCTTAGAATGTGTAATTCATGATTTTTCAGACAATATTGTGCAGCATATTGCTTTTCAAGTAAACTGTTTATATAGGACAGGCTCTATCAAACCCATGTATAACAGTTGCAAAGGCATGACAATATCCTCTTTTTATACACAGGGAGAACGAATCTGAGTGAATAAGCATTTTACCTTCAGCTGTAAATAGCATCCCTGATCCTGGCCTTTTGTACAGACCTTTAAACCTGTTTCTCTAGACTCCACAGATCTAAAACCAAACAGTCAGGGTTCTTCTTGATTTTTCCTAAACATTTTTTTGCACAGCATTGTAGCAGGCCTTTTAATAAGAGTATATGCAATTCTGAGCAATGTAAAGGAGTCTTTCTGTAATAAGAATAAGGATAGGTAGTTCTTCAGTATTTAAACACGTACGTTGACAGTTTGGTAAAGTTCCACTCCACTTCCCATCTGCCATACATTGGCTCGTTCTTGTCCCAACAAGGTTGTAACTGGAAACAAAGAGACCTGGTTATCAGAAAGCCTAATGAACATGGAGACGTATCAAGTTGTTCTTTGCAAGAAAGATTACCACTTCTCATAAACAGACTTCAGAGTGCAGTTTGAAATCGTTCTCTAGTTCCAGCACTTACTGACCTCAAAGGCAGTTTAGATTCAAATACCACAAATTGTTAGTGTTCAGGTATCACAAATATCCAGGCAAAGGCCTTGATACAACAAGATGTTTTGCTGTTTCCACTGTGTAGTCGACTATACATATTAGCTTCTACAGGTGATAAATACTGTGGGTATGTTCAAATAGTGAGCATTGATCTGTGATTGCTAGTGTAAATGTTAGGATTTCTTGGGAGGAGTTCCTAGCTAATCATGGCAATTAGGATCAAAGTATTACAAAGAACTCAGCACTCTTTAGCGTTAAAGTCACTGAGGTGCATTATTTTATTTTAATGCCAGATAGCCCATTTTAATGTCCATATGCATTCTAGATGCTTCTCTCCCACCCTCTGCACCTCTATTACTAGCACAAATCTAAGTTTTAAATATATGTTCATCATGAACCTATCATTTCAATGTCATGCAGCTGAAAACCGCATTTAGGAAAATTAAATCAAGTCCCGTTTGGTGTCAGAGTTGAATTTATATATTCCTTATCTTGATTCTGTTTTGCAGAGGAAAGAGGTAGCTGAGGTTGTTGACAGCCTCCAGTGAACTCTAGGCTGTGTCTCACCTATGACCTTCCAGGTAAGCACAGTATTTCCTCGCATTTACCATAACTGTTTTTCTTTAAATGCATCCTCATTTCTAACACTGGCAAGTAGCCTTGAGTAGAAGTGCATTTGCTCCAGGGACCACATTAGGATTAAACTCATGTTTTCATCTACTGAGCTCAGAAAGGCATAGAAACAAAATTTTCAGTCTCCAGAGCCTAGCAGCATAACAACTTAGGTGGAGATTATATTCTCTCTGCTGTAGGATTTCATCTCATGTCATAGTAAGAGGATTTAAAAAGCAGGGGAAAGCAGTCCAGAATAATTCTTTGCATAACATCTCTGCTATTTGGATGGTTTCCCTGTCTGTAAGACGTTGCTTTGGAGTAGCAAAACTCCAGGATGTTATAGCCAAGGCTGAACAAAGCAGGGTCACCAAGTATGCAACTGTTTTTTAGTTTCTGAAGCGGAGGTGTGTTTTCATGTGCAGTTTTCTAAGTTCCCCGACTTGCATTACGGCAGCAGGTGATACTAGAATGTAACACTGTGGTTTAGGTTATTTATTTAACAGCATGAGGAAAGAAATGCTTACCCTGGCTCACATGAAAAACTTATAGAACTCTGATAGTGGAGGTCTATAAAATCAACTTTTCCATTCTGCAAGGGCCCAGGACTGGGACATCTCTTTGCTGTTAATTAAAGACAAAAAAAGGTTAACATTATTTCACGAGGCATGAAGCTAGGAGGATGGAAGTGAGTTGACCTTAGAGGGGTTGTGGTGTCTTTCATGTTTCTCCACTCCCATGTCCATTTCATAAGCCTACATTTCTAACAAAATACAGCAGTTTCAAAGTTTGTGTGATTAAATAATTTTTAACAATTGATTGTCTGAGAAAAATAACTTCTATGCAGTGAAATGATAGAAATGAACAAAGAGGGATACAATAAATACAGGTGTTATCAAGCAGTGTAAGTCATTAGAGTATAGGCACTGCTGGGCTGAGTCAGATTAAGGTTCACCTTGTCCAGGTCCCAATCTCCATCATCATCCAGGAGCGGAGAATTAAGGGAAAGCATGGGACATGTATGGGAAGACATTTCCCCTGTTACTTGCCCCTCTTCTCCCCCACACCCAGTTGTCTTCTGACAAGTAAGGAAAGAACAATCAAGAAACGAAAGTGTACCAGTTTAACGATATCAGACTAATCACCTGGACTATAAAATCCTTTTCAGGTCAGTGAATGGCATGCCAGCGAGATGGCCTAAAATCTAGGAATAGGACCTACTTTGTTTACTTACGGAGGCATAACAGCGTGTTGAGAGGCCACTTGCCGGTCGGGAGGCAGGTGTACTTCGTTTGGCCGTTATTGGGGAAGAACCCAGGCCTACAGGTATATTCAATTACCTCACCCACTTCATACACGCTTTTGTTTACATCAATTGTGGCAAATAGCACTTCTGGTGGCCTGGGACAGACTGGAGGAAAGGAGATGCTTTACAAGAAATTGGGCAGAAAGTTGGAGCAGATTTTATTTCTCAGCTGGAAGCACAGGTTTCTGAATCACCGTCGACTGTAGTGTGTTCCTGCACTGAGCTACACAGCCCTTCTGTAATCTATAGGTATGTAACTTACTGTGGCAGCTGATGGCTGCTGTAACTGTTAGCCAGAAATACGTGTGGGGTTCTCCTCAGCACCTCTGTCAATGGCCCCAGTTAGGTTTTGTGTCATTCTTTTTTACTAAAATTTACTTTTGTTTCAACACGGGTTTATGACAGTATTCAGCAAAGTGAGTCAATGATGGTAAATTATCTTGGGCAAAGGAGGGTGAGAGGGACTTAGAAGCAAACTAATGCATTTCATTTTTAATCTAAATTGGTGGGCTCAGCCTGAAATAAGATTCTTTTTTTTTTTAATTTCTTTTTCTGTGGTGTCCCCAGTTTTCTCTTCAGTGGGGCAAACACCCTGAGACATCAGGCAGTTCTGATTCCAAAACAGCTTTAACATGTTGACGGCGTGAACAACTCATCACCCAGAGAGTGAGAACAGGAGGGGAGCAGAGAGGGAAGAACGGAGGGTGCTGGCTGCGCTCCTGCAGAGAACATGGAGAGAGGCTCCTGCTGAGATTGCGGGGGGAGAACAGAGGAACGCGAAGCTTGTGCTGTAGAAATGCATAGCAAATAGAGGGAGAGAGTACATGAAACAGTGCCTAGGGCCCTTGGCGTGGGGGAAAGGAGGAGAAGAGCAAGGCTGGAGCTGTGGCAGGCAGCCCCTGCAGCAGAGGGAAAAGCGAGGTGAGCGGGGAGCTGGGCAGAGGGGTGGAGCGAGGTTAACTCCTGGCACATGCAATGCCCCTGAAACACAGGCAACCTGGTTTCCACAACTTTTGTCAATACTTCTGTTTTCCTCCATTTGATACTGCTGGAACAGCAGTTCACCTCATCATAGGAAGAGAGGGGGAAAGAACGGAAGGGAAAAAGAGAGGAAATCGCTTTCAGAGAAAATTCCCCTTCAAAACACTCGACCAGAATTGTCCAAAGGCTTTAAAATCCCGTTGCTTTCTCCAGCTTCCCTCATTCACACTTCAGGGTAGTATTGGCTGTTAGAAAGTGGAAGACACTTACCTTTCGCTGCAAGAGCACAGTGGCTGAGAGCAACTACGCACGCCACCAGTGCCAGGGGGTACATTGCTGCCAGTCCACAAGCCCAAGTGACCCTCGGTCCAGTGTTTCTTCTCTTAAAAATAAAGGCATCCACAAGAGGCTGGTTACATATTAACAGTTTGTACTTATTCCCATTCAAGTAAACAGAAAATAAAAGGTTCCTTGTGTTGCTTGTAATAAAGGATGAAACAACCATCACATGTTGCATTCGTACATAATGCAGGAATTCAAATAGCGATCTCTGCAGAAAACATCTCCTCTCTGCTTGTTTCTGCAGAGCATCTCCTGTTGGGACTGATGTTTTTGAAAAAAACAATATTGCCTTCTCAGCATCTTTAGAGGATGAGGATGTTAGAATATGATATTGGATCAAATAGTAGTACTGTCACTAGAGAAGCTTTTGTTCATCACTCGAACGTGTACATTTCTATGTACCAAATAGTTCTGAGAGTTATAACAAAATCTTTCTAAGGCAAAATGACTGGTGTTGGTGTGACATTGGTACTGTCCTATGCCTCCAGTGATGATACCAACTTCACGCCAGTTTACACTAGATGATGAGCTGGCCTGAAATTCAGGCTCCAGGGGCCTCTTTGATCAGGTTCATGTCGTCAATAAGCATCTTTCAATTACCAGATAACTAACAGCAGCAGAGACAGGGATCACAATGCCAGCACGGTGGGAAAAGTGAAATAATGACTCTGGACTGTACTCATTTGTGACAAGGGGAGTAAACTTAAAGCATAGAATCATGGAATGGGTTAGGTTGGAAGGGACCTTAAAGAGCATTTGGTTCCAACCCCCTGCCATGGGCAGGAGCACCTTCCACCAGATATTCCCCCTTCCTGGAGGTGTCCAAGGCCTGGCTGGATGAGGCTTGGAGCAACTTGGTCTAGTGGAAGGTGTCCCTCCATGGCAGGGGGTGGCACTGGGGGGGCTTTATAGTCCTTTCCAACACAAACCAGTCTGTGTTTCTATGATATTTTTGCGTGGTATAAAAGCTTATTTTGGTGCTGTGATTTGGGCTCATCGAGTCAAAACTCCACAGATATCAGCTGAGGTTCTGATCACTACATTTCTCCTAATTTAGCAGATTTTAACTGCAGGAGCATCTAAAGTGCAACCAAAATAACATTTGTGTAATCATTGTTCCACAGTTTGGTGTTTCTAATCTAAGTAGCCTCCTTCCCTGCTGACTCACAGCCTGTGAGGGGGAGTGAGGGACATTTGAAGCTCTAACGAGAAGCTAGGTTATGTTAAACTCTTACTGCCGTGATCTTAAATAGCTTGTTTGTTTTTGTTTTATAAAGTTTCTCTGTTTACATTTAAAACACAAATTTTAGCCACAACATTAAACAATTAGGAACACGCTATTCTTCTCAGTAAGAAAATGCTGTGAATGTCCTGCTCAAAATATTTACCAAGTACACAGGGCCAAAGGGCAAAGTACCACCGCTAAATCAACAGAAAAAAAAAATTACTTCATTTTCTGTATTTACATCTGATTATTTTTCCATTTGTCACAGCCTGCTTCTTCCTCTTCTCTTTTTCCACAAAATTTCGCAAGTATCTTTTCCCTTCCCAACACACTGCAGTGCTGTAATGAACTTTTTTTGCCTCTGCTTTAAATCCTTTCTTAGATCTGCCTGCTATTTTGGTTACATTCTTTACAGTGTTTAAAATAGCACAGAAATAGATGGGCACAATTTTACCCATTTCGACGTTGGCTGTGAGAGCATTTCTCACCGTGCTCAGCAGATGGCAGGATGTCCTCTACCATATACCGCACAGCTGTCAACGGGAACCGCGAAGTTTTCTATACTACTTTAGGAGGAGGAAAAAAATGGGCTTCATTTATGTGCACATTAATTGTCCCATAGATTTTGTGTGTGATCACTTTACCGCTTTTAAAAATTGAAAGTAAAACCGAATAATTGCATGTGAAACCGAAAGGGGAATGAATATTTAAGTATGTGTTTCACACAGCTGCATAATAACAACTGCCGGTATTGTGGTTCTTTTTGAAATGTAATTCTCTGCAGTAAGAAGCATTAGAATGTATGTTACAAATAACTGTCTTTTCCAGTAACTGCAGAAGATGTGATTATTATTGTATGGATTCACCTTGGCAGAGCATGAGCAAACCAACCTAGTTCTTTCTGTATCTGGTGATAGTATGCAATTATATAGGTCATCTGATTTTCCACCAGACCCACCCTTTAGCACATGTGCTATTTATTATTATAGCTCCTATAAACCCAATCATGAAGCAAAACTTTGTTTCATTAGTAACCCATATAAATACAGAGCAGCCTGTACCAGAAACAGCGGGATATTCTGAGGAGAGAAATGGTAGCTGCAAGTGGAGAAAGTAGCGCAAGAACACCCCGAGATGATATCCTCCAGCATGATACGCGGAGTATCAGGATCGCAGCAGTCTAGTTGTTACCTGGTTTTGTGCTAGCATGGCCTAAAAGGGGAATATGCAGGAGGGACGTGAACAACCTGGCTTTGCAGAAGTGGTGTTGCCCAGACAAAAATACGAAGGGCAGCACAGCAGAGATCAAGAGCGCATGTTTGAAAAGAGAGCAATTAAACGTTGGAGGCCAGCATCACTGACTGATCAGAGTGGTTGCAGAAAAGAATAAGAGACAGGAAGAGGATAAGCCAGCAAATGCCTTAAAAGTGAAGGTAAAAATATCATATGGAAGAGAAGGGGGAAAAAGTAGTAGATGGATGCTAAAGGAAAAATGATGATGAAAAACAGCCTATGCAGCCGCATTCTTCATTGACACCGGGGTCAGCTGGAGCTGTCATGACAATAGGAAAAGACATTGTCATAATCGGGACACAGGATAATAAGAAGGCAGACAAAGACTTTCAGACTCTCTCCTAGTGATACTATGCAGAAAGTTTTCAAGAACTAGACAGACTGAAGGTCAGCGTGAGGTAGCTGTTCCCCCAGCTAATGAGCCAGACCTGATGTCCTATAATCTGTCTGTCTGCTTCTCGAGTTGATGCTGTAATTTTCCTGATATTGTAGGGTATGTCACACCTCTGATCCTGCCACAAACCTCTTGGCAGTCTGTCCTTCTGGACGATGAGTGTTGGGGCTGCGTTACCCACCTTTCTCAAGCTTTTATGACTGTTCTTCAACCAGACAATGTGTGACAGCCAGTTCAAAATGCAGAGGTCTCTCAAATCAACAGGAATGTATTGATTAGGGACCGTGAGGTAGGATATTCAAGAGAAGCCTGAATGCAATCCTCCCTTATGTGCCAGCATCTGCTTGCTGAGGCACTCTCTGGCATGAAAGCTGGCCTTGGAAGTGTGCTTGGACCAACAATCTCATCCTTTTCCTGCTAAGACAAGACATTCAGATTCCAGCTCCCTTCACGCTGTTCCTTTTGTTTCACATGTCAGTCACTGGGCTTTCACATGTACACCCATTCCTCTCTCCGGAGTATGAAGAGGTGATGTCAGATGGCTGACGGATGTATCCGTGCTCCTCTGCAGGAGCAGGTGTTAGATCACGAGTCCAGTCACGGCCCTTCATGTTGCCAAGATAGGTCTATTAATATTTGTTCAAAATTCATTTATGCCCTGCACAAACATTTGTATCGCCTCTATTCAATACAGCCAATACTGAAGTGAGTGCTGCGTTGCACTGAAGAGATACAAAATAAAAAGTAAGAAGGTAAACTGAGACATTTTTAGCTTTAAGTAAAAACAATTGCATTCAGTTCTGGACATATTGAAACTATTCCTACTTCCTAAATATCAGTTGCATTTCATACTGAATGTAGAACTGTATAGACAATTTAGATGCCTACTCTCATTATTAGCAAAATAGCCAGCCAGAAGCCAAGATCCATTTGCAGTGAATTATTTTCCAGTGAAAGCTCATATTTCATGTGTGTGTGGGTGTTGGATGTAAACACACAGTAACTGTTACTGACCTGAAAGAATGTCTCAGTGACATAAAAAGTGAAGAATGTCTATATAGTTCTTATGAAGATTATTTTCACTTAATAACTTATTTTAGGGGTTAGTGTAGCCCTAGTTATCACTGATATCCAACAGTGGTTTGTTGGAAGTTAGCAAAATAAGTCCTAGACCTTAAATTGCTTTAGGAACCCAACAGTTTGCTGGAAGTCTTAAAATAGTTGTATAAAATCCTGTATTAATCTGAGGTGTCAGAGGGCTGGCACTGACAAATCTTCCAGGTGATGGCAGGCCTGTGTTCTCTCGCAGAAGCATGAAGGTGCTCCAGTTCTCACACACATCAGACTCACTGTGTACAAAACCAGAGAGTATTTTAAAGCTACTTCCTCCTCTCCGCCTTCTCATTTCCTGCACAGAAAATCCGGAGAATCTCTCTCACAGTTCTACTGCGACCCAAATATTGTAAAACAGTCTGTTCCTCCAACAAATTCACCAAAACTCTGCCTAAAAAAATCCTGTCATATTTCTTTATAGGCAGTGTTAAGTTATGGAGCCTTTGGGGCTCCAAAACTGATTATTCTGAGAGTTTGAATCTGCAGCGAACAGCTCTGCGAGGGGTAATTTTTGAGATAGCAACATAAAGGCGTGGTATGGAGCCAAAGGCCTTCTCACCCTTCTTTGCCTTGTCCCACCTTTTTTGCCTTTCCCCTCAGTGCAGGTGTAGAGATACTCAATAGCATTCAAGGAAGCCAGCCATCGGAAGGGAGGGGGCAGCACGCCCTGCAAGCTCAAGGCAAGCTCTTTCTCTTCTCCCACCAACCTTGAAACAGAGTTTGCAAGATTCTCTTCATCATTATTGTCCTGCTTTCTATTAACCCATATGCCAGAGGCTTCCATGAGAGCAGCATCTGGCCTTGGTTTTTTAATTTACATTATATATATATATATTTATATGTGTGTGTGTCTATATGTATATGTATTGCCTCATGTTGTCATCTTGTTTACAAGCTGGAGAGAGTTCAGGCCTGGTCAGGACCTGATGCAAGTTCTCTGAGGAACGCGCAGTGCTACGGGAATGCACTTTAGACTTTCAGTGTACCAAAAATGTCATTAACATTTTACCACTTGGTGATCCAGTGGAGCAATCCTTGCCAGTTTTCATCCCTGCGTGACTCCATCCCTCCCGATAACAGTTTTCTCTGGGTAAGCGAGAACGCTTCTAAATTGCCTGTGCCGCCCTTGGCACATGGCCATAGCACTATCAGAAAGCCTAGCTAACACGAGATTTACTTACTGCCATTCTTTGGTTTTCCCAAATGACGGATAAGGGGATCAGTAATCAAGAAGCCGTTTGATAGATTCATCCACATTAAAAACTTCATTAAAAGTGTGTGTGTCTAAATTCTAGCAGCCTAGAATTGATGCTCTTTGGCTGTATCAGAGGTATCAGCTAGTAAATCGACAGCTTCAATCGAGATAGATCCTATGATCTCTATTAACCCCTGGATATTATCTGATAAAGTCTTTCTGGGCAGAAGTCCAGAGTGTTCCAGATGAATAAATCTACTTTCTTTGTGATTCAGCCCCTGTACGGTGTACACAAATGTGGATGCTGATCTCCATTATGGTCTAAACCAAAACCTTCACAACCCAGCCTGAGTCTTGCCACTTACAGTCTAAACCAAAACCTTCACAACCCAGCCTGAGTCTTGCCACTTACAGTCTAAACCAAAACCTTCACAACCCAGCCGGTCTTGTCACTGGCTTCACCGGAAGCTTTTTTAATGGGATTTTATCAATGTTTTTATACATTATGTGAATCAATTTATATATCATTAAAATTACAAGATTGGGATTTTTTCCCAAATCTTTCTTAATCAGCACAGTTTACTATAAATAATTTTTCCTCATATATTTTTAATTTAGTATTCTTAGCAAATTTACTCCAAAAGGAGGAATTCCTCACTTCACTGTTGACAAGTCTGAAAAAGCTAAAAATGTAGTCTCAGAACTGAAAATGTCACCGAATGTTGGATCCAGAGGAAGGCCATTGACTTTTACAAGCTGATCTTTAAGAGTGTTCTTCACTATCTAAACATAAGTGGATGAGTTTAGGCCTAATGCGACAGGAAAGTTGAGTTTGTCTGGAGCTGGACGTTTTGCTATAAAGCTCATGCTGCTCTTGAAGCTTCCTCGTACATCGCTGTCGATGCAGCCTGTGCCTGATGCTCATGACATCGCGTTATTCTGCGTCTGGCTCCTGTTAACAGACTGGTATCGTACCACGAAGTATGGTACTTTTATAGTGCGGACCATTAGAGAGGAGGAAGATATCAATAAACTAATTTCACTTTGTGACAGCCTCTCATCTCCAGCAATAAATCCAGGGCACAGCCTTTCTAAGAGGAAGCAGATTTTGAAGGGGCCAATATCAATAACTGGAATCAGATTTTCAGAAAGGTTCAAATTCTATTTAGACAGCTAAATGAAGGCCATGCTTTAGGAAGTGCCCACTTTACTAAAGTAATTTTTTGGTGTATTGGGTTCTTTGGGAAATGTAGCTACTTCTTTTGCTTTCCAGAAGGCCACTCGGCTGCTTTGACAATCTCCACATGTGTGCGTAGCTCTCAAAATTTGTATTCTGGCGTTGTAATCTGCATCATCATCTAGCCAGGTTTTCCTGAAGTTTTTGCATTTATTTTGTAATTTTATGTAAAAATAACAACAGTAAATATCAGAGGTCGATTTCCTTTATTCATTGCACATGGGGGTTTTTCATCGCACATGGAGACACAAAGCTGCTGCCAGCATTTTGGCAACAGAATGAACTCACATTGCAGTTGTTCCAACATTGCCAGAACTGATGTCTGGGACGTTCTCGTAAATTTAAGTTTTGAAAAGAGAAGACACCCAGATGTTTTTGAGAGAGCAGGTCATGAGCATTCTACGGAGTACGTAATATTCATGATGCAGGCTGAAAACGTGTGGAAAGCCCATGTATGTATGCTTGCTACACATTTTGGGTTTTTTTTATTTCTAGAAGAACCAAAAATCTAATTTTTCCCCCCTCATGTCACCTAAGCATGTGGTCATTTTCCACAGACATCAGAGAATAGCCAAGTTAAATATTAGTCCACTGTATGATTTGGCTTAACCACTGTTCCAAACCCTTTTAAAGCACCTGCCTAGCTCTTATCTCCCAAACATGACGTAATTCACCCGGGACAAAATCCACAGGCACTTGGATATGGGATGCATTTGGAGTCTTTTTGTCCCTTAGTATCATTTTGGGTGAGATGTGTGATTTTTGAAACTATGCTTTCTGGAAATAAACTATTTAAAAATGTGACTCCTGGTGAAACAGCATCTGTAGCATTTTATTTACGTCCAAGTAGGAATTTTGGGCTATTAAGGTCACCATACCTTGTGAAACTGAATAGATGAGACTTACTTAACGCAACCGAAGGAGATGTTCCCTTGTTATGATATGTATTAGTCTGCTAATCTTTTCAGTCTTTAATCCACAATACTGGATTAAAAGACCAAAAATAGTCTCTACTGTCATTAAAGGACAGTTTCTGGGTTTTTTTGGAAAATGAAAATTCCAGTGGGGGGGTAAATGTATGTTAAATGCTAAAACCCAGCGTCCTTCCTCATGTTATGTCCCTGCAGCAGAGAGGTTTTCCACACTTCATTTTTCAGTTGACTGCCACTTTGGGTTTTTTAAATTTTTTTTTTTTTCATTAATGTCAGCTTGTTTTGTGCGTCAGTGTTTTCTCTTTTCAGTTCTTCTAAACTAAACAAATATTTTAAAGCTGTGTTTGTCCAGCCAAACTCTTGTCATTTCAATTATTAGTGTTTCCATAAGAGTAAACACTTGTGTAGAGCACAGACGGACGTCGTATAATTGGAAATCATACCATTGAAAATTCTGCTTTCTCTACATCGTCACAATACAATGGTGGCACAGAAAAAGAAGCAAATATCCTGTATATTCCAGCTGATGGGATTCTTTTTTCCTCTCACATTTATTCTCTAGAATAAGCCAAATGTGACATGAAAGTTACTATTTCTTTTATATGTGATAAATGGTATTCAGCTGTCAAAAATAATAATTCAAAGGATGATATATATGTTATCTACTTGCACCTCATCTTCACATGGCGAAATTCTGCTCAGGGACTCTGCTTTCCTAACCAGTTTTTGATGACCGTATTGTACTTTTCAAGGGATCGCATACAGACATACCCACAGAGTTCCTTTTACCTTCAATCTCAAACCCTGCGTGTACAGCTTACATTTTTAATGCAAAAAAACTGGGAAAAAATAGGTTTTTACAGGTCACTATTTGTCAGCTGGCACCGATGCAGTAAATACTTTTTCTTTAGCTAAAGCAGAAAACGAAGCCACAGGTGCAGTGCTGGTTCAGGCAGGGCCCATCTAACCCATCTACAGCGATTTGTCTACAACAGAGACCGCAGGTGCACACCTAGGAAGAAGTGAGAACCGGGCAAGCAGATATGATGCTTCCTCCTCAGAATCTGTTAGTTTCTGAGCATTTTCCATTTAGGGAATTTTCCGAGCCAGCTGTGGTCAGTGACATCCAGTGTTTGTCTCTCCCAGGCTTTCTCACTCCCCTGAGCCCATGTCAGCATCCTGACCCGTGATGTTTCTTCTGGGCAAGGAATTCCAGGGGTCGTTTGTTGCTCGCAAAACCCACCTACTTTGTTTGTTACAAACCTGCGCGCCATGTTTCTCTAAATAAATAATAAAGGCTCCCTTGTGTAGTTGGTACAAGGGAGGTTTGTTCTTTTTTCCACATTGAGTGCTTTGTTTGTATTTCAAAGTCTGAGGCTTTCCGCCTTTTTTGTTGAAGACTGAAAATTTGCCTGCACAAGAGAATTGTTCTGCTGCACTCAAAAGAATGCGAATTACTTTTTGGAAGAGAGATTCAAAATTTTCCAGAATGATTGCTGGTGGGAAGGACAAAATCTGCAAAACAACAATGACAGCAAATACTCCAGCTGAGGAGAGGTTTTTATTTATACAATCTAGAAAGAGTCAAAATCCATGAAACATCCCAGAGGACCCCATCACACTGCAGTGTGTAACAGCATCGAGCTCTGATTCAGCTCTATAACTAGGAGATGTTTTACCACGCTCTTAATACACCTGAGAGATGAGAAAATAAGCAATAGGTTGTCACTCAGTATTCTGATGAGAACACTGACATAAAAAAATGTATTTTACACTCAGCATTCTATACATCATCAACCATTTATTTTCAGTTCTAGGGAGTGCTGCTGTGAGGATAATTCACAGGCAGCTACAAGCTACCTGCGTGAGGAATGGGTTTTGCACCACTTTCAAGGAAACTCAAGTTGAAATAATGGCATCATTTACATGTCGCAAAGGGAAGTAGGACATTTTGCTGATTAGGACGTATCAATGAACTGCAATTATGTCCCTGTTAAGTGATTAATTATTATGATATGCCATTTTTTACCCTGGAATTTTTCCGAAATATTTTCTCTGTGACATTTCATCATCTCTCCTATGACTTTTTTCTGTACTTAGTCTTCATTTCGACTGTGTTTTAATCTACATTCAAACTTTCACAACAGTACTGACGTGTAAACAAGCTCTCCATCACATGGAATAATTTGATAATAAAATCTGTCTAATGGCCCAGTATTTCCCAACCTGCGATCTGAGTCACTTTGAGGGGAAAAGGCAGAGAATTAGTGTAAATAGAGAGACAGGGGTAGAGTTGTGCAGGCTGCAGGTGCAAAAAGACACGGCAAGATGCAGGAACCAGTGTTGATATAGAAAGATACAAGATGTTTCTACCTCCCTCTCACCACTCAGATAACAGACATACAAACACTCACGAGAATGTCTTTATTTACGTTACCACATCCTACCTTTTTCTAGTTTTTGGAAACATTTAGGATACATTGTTGCCAAGTGCCTGGGTAAGAACAATAAACAATGTTGTTGATGAACGTGTAGCAGGATGTGGGAAAAAACCACAGAAGTAGTGGACATTATCTCGTAATTAATAGCTACTGGGCAAAACATGGCAAACAAACTTATGAAAGGGAGCTTCAAAACTGAACTTTACAGGTGATTCTAAACAGAAAATGTGCTGTGTGGAAAAAGAAACGAGGAAAACCAGGCTTCTGAAATTTGACTCTGAAGTCCAGGTATCAGTGGAAACTGATAACTGCTTTTGACTTAATTCTGGCAAGTAATTATCCCACAATAGTTGCTGGTAGAAATGTCTCATAAGCTGACTGCATGGAAATTCCTTTGGAAGATGAGACTGGGTGAAACAGTTTGTAGACAGTGGGTTTGCAATGATCAAGTCATCCTTCCTAAAAGGGATTTGGAAAATAACTACTTGTTCTATTAACTCTCTCGAAAAGGAAGTGGTGGTAATTTGCTTTGAAATGTGAGGAGAAATTGGGTTGTGAACTTCCTTATAGGTCTCCAGCAGGAAGTGATTCCTGTTTGTTGAATATTTCTTACATGCTGGAAATAATAAAATAGAGAGCCACAGTTGCCAAAGAAGTTGATGAAGGTGTTCTCTTTGGCTTTGGCTTTGAGTTGATCTGATGCAACGCGTGTAAATAGGGACAAAGCAATCCAGACACTTTTCCTTTAGGCAGGAGGTGCTTTTTTAATTGCTTTTTTATCTAAAAAATTATACAGGCAGTAGCATGCTGATCCGGCAGATGAGTAAGAGGAGAAGGCATTTCACAGGCAGCAGAATGACTCTTAAGAAACCTCTTTCAGAATGAGCACAGAAGCTTGCACTACAGCCCTAGGATGGTATTGATGCAATACAGAAAGGACTTGAGAAGTTGTACTTGTTACAGCAATAATCAAATTCTTCAGAGAAAAACTCATAAACCATCCAATGGGAACCTCTTTCAGGAATAAACTCTCTCGGATATTATCCAAATATTCATACAGGAGTAAATTTGTTATCAGAAGACCCTGTAAACGGCACTTTGGAGTCAGGAATTCTGGAGCTGTTTGTCAGGAGATTGGAAAAGCTGGTACTCTGATTTAATAACGATGTATATGCCTGAACACAAACAACGATAATGCTGACTCCTTGTCCAGATGGCCTGAATCAGAAACAAATTGCAACCACTACCCTAAGCAGAAGAGCAAGTCATGGGTTGCTGCTGGGAATGTGTGTGCAGGAAGAGGCGGCAGACGTCTTTCCTCCAGTAATTTGCAGAGGAAGGATGAGTTCCTGTATCACCCACAGGACCTGAGGGCAGAGTAGGAAAAATGGGTGTCCAAGCAATTAGAAGCCTCCTGGCAAGAGGATGCTGATGTTAGGTTAGCATATACCAAAAGCATCTGGTGAACAGAACATAGTGTGTCTTCATAGTATCGCTGTAAGAGTGCACTTACGGGGTCATAGTGACGAATCTTGACATTTGGCAGTGAATAAATATATGTATATACGAAAAAGCATTTTCTAAGTGATGTGCCCAGTAAAATACAGCAGTGAGGGAAGTTCTACATTACATATAATAAAGGGAAGGTTGTGCTGTAATGGTTTAACTCATCGTCTGAGGATTGCTCTGCACTCATAATAGATTTTTTCTCATTTAATGTGTATAATCACAACAAATACAAACACTCAGTTTGAGATAAAATGATTGCTTTATAGAGACAGAGTGAAGTGATCCCAACATGGTCTCGTAGTGCCACGACTGGTGCGGTTTGGCTCTTCCCTGAGGCCTGACAACGCAATTGGCAAGTGCTGGAACTAAGAGACTGAGGGGGCACCTGCTGATATTGGGGTGAATGAATCTTGACCAGAATCACTCTCAGGAAAGAAACTGGAATACAGAATGACGCAGCAGGTTTGTGAGATTTTAAGGAACAGCAAAACGTGTGGATTGCTCCAAATTGGATTCAATGAGAGCTGCGTCTGCTTCAGCCCAATTCTCCAGTTTTGGTAGCTACGTTTGTAACACAGCACTAAAGGAACAGAAATAAATACGTTCCATATTTCTTGATAGAACGCTTAATGAGAGTACAAAATGTTTCTTAATGCTCCTCATGCTTTGGCATAAGTTAATTAAGGCGAAAAAACCCTATTCCCTCTGAAGAGGAATAAGGGATTTGAACCATGTGTAGAGTAGTAGAAACCACATTAAAAATCTTTATATTTTATTGAATTTCAGATGAAATTTGAAAGGAGTTGCTTGCAAGATAAAAGTCCATGAAGCAAGGGAATATGGAAATGGTTTATAGGGCATCTGGCTTGGCTCTATAGGTTTAGAAAAAGAGCGGGGCTCTCTCTGTCGTCAGTTATTTGATGAAATGCCATGGACATACCAGTTCAGCCAGGCTGCACCAGAAACCCAAGGTTTTAAAATGTAGAACCACATCACGTGTAACAAGGTATTTCTGTTGTGTGGTAAATGTCTGCGTGCACTTTTCTCATCGGCAATTAAGACTTAATTTGAGCTAATTAGCTGGCTTTCAGTCTTGTAAAATAAAACATATTGCACATGCTCACACAGAGAATATGAGCATGTATATGTACTGGGGCAGAGGAACTTCCAATAAGCAACCATTTCCCCTATGTGAAAATTTATGGCCATGGGAATAGCATTTCTTAACAAAATAGGATTAGGACTCGCGGGAGTTTTTTTGTTTAGCACATATATTGTGTTTTTACTCGCACGCAGCCATGCTTCACGTGGCGTTTTCCCGAATGCAAGGAGATACTGTATAAATTGCAATATGAGAGATCTGTGTATGCCACAGGCAGGTAACGTTTCTGCGTCCAGGACTTGTGAGCGTTCGGCGCGTAATGTGAATAGATGAGCGGGTCTATCATTTTGCCAAATACTCTATTTCGTTGTCCGTGTGCTGCGTAACAGCCTAGTAGAAGTCTTTGGTGTGTATGTAGGGTGCATTAATTAGTGAAAAAGGCTTGCTGTGTGTTTCCTACGCTTTTTGTTGCAGATAGTTCTGATGGGTGGTAAATTAGGGGTGTGCGACACAGCGCAGTGGGGTGAGACTGCGAGGCCACTCCTGTATTTGCTGTGTGTCCAGCGGGCGCTGCTGCTCAGCGTGGCCTCGAACAGCACTGGCGTGTGTGCTGCTGGCTTTGGGGCTGCAGGAAGGGGGAAGGCTGGTGAAGCAGAGCGCCTGGGCTACACCTCTGTTTGTTGTGGTGGTGGAACAATGTATCTCACCGTAGGTACAGGAAGCACGGGCTGTGAAGGTGGCAGAGAGCAGCTGGGTATAGGTTAGCCGTGCCCTTTGCCATGGTGGTGGCTGTGCTCGGGGCACGGTGCAGCAGCTACAGCGAGCAAAGGTAAAAGGGAGGCCGTGCTGCAGCGCCAGGGGTCACGGGGCCTTTGCTGCCAGGCCTCTGCCACGGCCTGGTGTCCATCTCCATGTCCGTGTGTGAGCTGCCCTCTGTGTGTGGGAGGCAGAGGGAAGGGAGCCAGCCGCCTTCTGTGCCTGTGTGTGTGTGCAAGGGGGGCCAAGGGGGTGTGTGTGAAGGGAGCTGGTGTGTGTGTGTGCGAGGGGAGATGGTACGTGTGCAATGGGAGGTGTGTGTGTGTGAGGGGGCTGGTGCCTGTGTGAGGGGAGCCGGTGTGTGTGTGTGAGGGGGCTGGTGCCTGTGTGTGAGGGGAGCAGGTGTGTGTGCAAGGGGAGCCGGTGTGTGTGAGGTGGCTGGTGCATGTGTGCAAGGGGAGCAAGTGTGTGTGTGCAAGGGGAGCCGGTATGCGTGTGTTCAGGGGAGCGTGTGTGTGTGCGAGGCGAGCCTGCGTGGGTGGGTGTGAGAGAGAGAGGAAGCGTTATGTGACTTTGGGGGGGGGTTGAGGTGTGCGTGAGGGGATCCAGTGCGCGGGGACAGCCGGTGGCTGAGAGGGGAGCCGATCCGTGAGAGCAGCCGGTGCGCGCCCCGTGCGCGCTCGGGGCGAGCCGGTGAGTGCGTGTGCGTGGGGCGGCGGCCGCTGACGAGCCGCGGCAGGTGCTGACGCCCCCCCCCCACGCCCCACCGGAGCAACTCCCCCCACCGGCGGGGGCGGCCCCTCGCCGTGCCGGCCCCGCCCCGCTCCGCCCGCGGCCGGGGGCTCGCTCACCCCGCGGGCGGAGCAGCCGGCGCGGGCCCGGGATCCTCCTCCCGCTCCCTACGCGCCGCTCCGACGTCAGGCGCGGGAGCGGGAGGCAGCGCCCAGCGCCGCCGTTGCCAGAGACTCGGCGGCCGCCGGACGGGGCGGACGTCGGGGCGGTGATTCCCGGCGCGGCCCGGCTCCCGGCGGGGAGGTGGAGAGGAGGGCGCTATGGCCGACGTGTTCCCGGGCTCCGAGCCCGGCGCGGCCCCGGACGCGGCGCGGCGTTTCGCTCGTAAGGGAGCCCTGAGGCAGAAAAACGTGCATGAGGTCAAGGAGCACAAATTCATCGCTCGCTTCTTCAAGCAGCCCACCTTCTGCAGCCACTGCACCGACTTCATCTGGTGAGAGACCCCCGGCAGCGCCTTTTCCCTTCGCCTGCGCCCGGGCCCGCTCAGCTGTACGGGATTCCCTCCCCCGAGGGCAGCCCCCGCCGCCGCGCCCGGGCTCCGCTGAGCGGCCGCCCCTCCGCTCCCCCGGGGCCGCCGCTCCGGCAGGGTCGGGCAGGTGAGCCCCGGCGGGGCAGAGCCGTGTCGCTTCGTTGCCCGCGGCTCTATCGCATCCCCCATCCGGGGGGCCCCGAGCGGCCCCTGACCGAGTCCGGACGCGCCCGGTCTCGGGGCGGGAGCAGCCCCTTAACTTGCCGGTACTCGGGGCGGGGGGGGGCTGGGGGCAGCGCTGGCCGGTGCCGCAGAGACCAGCTGGGTCTGAAGACCCATCGCTTCCCAAATCATCCGAAATTGCGTTTCCTCACCTCTTGCTCCGCCCCCCCCCCTCCCCGACCCGGATTCTGCCTGGGTGGGTGACTTCACCCGCCAAGCCCCTTCTTTCCGCCCGCCCTCCCGGGGCGCCGGGGGGCTCCGCCGGCGCCGCGGCTGCCGCAGCGGGAGCGGGGGGTTTTGTGTTTCAGGCTGTGGGTGTTGCTGTGTGGCACAAGTTCTGTAGCCCTGCCTTTAACTTTGTGCTCGGTGCCTGCTTTATTTCCTCCTGCTGCGGAGGGAGGGCAGGGAGATGGGGACACCGCTCCTGCGTTACACGCTTAGGGAAGGGAGGATTTTTGGGGTTTTTAGGAGTTCCTGCAGGAGAAAGGGGAGGAAAGGAAGAAAACTTCCTACCAACACCCTCGTTACTAAGCTGTTAGGGGAAAAACACACCTATCGGTTGCTGCCATGCCCTCTTCTGGGCAGGATCTGCAGGCCGAGCCGCTCGGCGCGCTGCCACCCCCCGCTCCGTGCCCGGAGTGCGGGCTCACGCCCTGCGCGCTCCGCGGGGAGCGGCGGGGGGAGCGGGTGCGTGCCTCGCGTTTGGGTGCGTGTGCTGTACGTTAGGTGCAGCGCGAACACCTTGGGCTGCTGCTCCTTCACCGGAGTGGTGGCTCAGGCTCAGCCTCGCGCTGCTGCTGAAGTTCTCGCTGCAGGTTTTGGTGCCGACAGTGAGAGCTGTGATTTATTTTAGCCCAAGTTGTGAAAGATCTGGAGGGGTCTGACCCCGACCGGCTCTGGGTCTGCGGGCAGGTGTCTTGCTCTTTCCGAGTGTGTTTATGCATCCGGCCACAGACCTTTGCCTTCCTCCTTGAGTTTCCCTCGGTTTGCATGCTGGAGAAACGGCTCTGATTGCTCCAGAAATGATTGAAATACATTTGCGGAGTAAGGAAGGAAAACTGAAACGGTGGATCACAGAAGAAACAAGGAGAAGCAAATCAAGTTTTTGAGTGGAAAAAAAATTAGAAACATTTTGCAAAGTTCGCAGTTGTAAAAGCGAAGGATCTTCAGAAACTGCTTCAGAGTTAACCTAAACCCCAGTGAATGGGGGGGGGGGTGTGTGTGTGTGTGAAAAAAACCGCTGCAGGGTTATTGTCAGGCTGTGTTTGTGCAGATAACTAGCACAATTAACAAAGGAATTTGAATACTGTGATGAGGATTTGAAAGTGAAAGTGTGTCCTGCGGCTGACAGGTGGCAAGAGTAGCTGTGCTCCTGTCTCCTTGCCTTGCCACCTCGTCTAAGGAAGCTCTTAACGCTCAGCAGATGGGCATCTGACCACTTGAACCTTGGGTTTCATTTCCTCATTTGAAGATGGACAACTCTTGAATAAGCATCCTACACCACAAAAAGGGTATTAGGGAATTACTTCCTCTAGTCCCCAGATGCCGTGTGGCAACTAACACGTTTTAAGGTACAAAGAATAGTAAATACAACCCTTCAGTGAACTGTGCAAATGGATTTGTTTTCTTAGATTATGTTTGACCAGGGAATATTTACCCAAGTAATTTAATGCCTCCCTGTCGTCTTAAACAGTTTTCACCTGTCTGTTTTGTTTTCTGAAGTGCTGATGGTTTTTTAAAGACCCTTTAGTTAAAATAGGTTGTAACTGGTCAGGGAGGGGAGTGGGCTGCAGCTGGTTAGTAGATGAATTCAGCTCAAACACAGCAGGGTGGCTATGCTGTTAGAGTAGGCAATACAGGAGTGTTCTTTACAAATAAGTCTGTTTAAAAGGATGAAAAATTATCTCAAAGTCTGTTTCATGTTCCTAGCCCTGCTGTCAGCTTTCCTGGAATTGCGTGTGCCCACTTCCAGTACATGCTTTTCACTTGGGTGAAGCCAAGTGAGAACAGCAGCAGAATGACAGTATAGTATGGGCACATATGCTGCCAAATAAACAAACACTTTTACATTTCTTCTGTGTTTTCTTCTCAGTTTAGGCCTGCTTATAACAAGAACAGGTAGCGACTGTTGAGTAGAAATGTACGGAAATGCTCAAAGCTGTGTAATTTCAGGTTTCACCTGAAGTAACATTGTAATAAGGGCTTTGTGTCTAAATAATCAAGAGAGTGGGAAAATTGTTGATATAATTAAAAAAACCACATTTCCACAAACGTCATAATTAAACCTGATGTTATTCATTGCATACAGCCTGCTGCCTGGCTTCGACAGTTCATGGCTTTGGTTCATCCGTCTGAGTGTAGGCAGCTCCAGCTGAAACTCGTTCTGCAGAGAGAGGTTCATAGGGAGGATAATCAAAACACTTATTTTTGTGGAAAGAGAATGTTGAGTGTTTAAAGATAAATAAAACTGACAACAGAGCAATTTGGTCCATTACCTGTTGGAACTCTGGCTGCAGCGTAGCCTGTGCGTCACTATTCTTTGGTCAAGGGTTCCTTGTGCATTTGTGTTTTGTTATGGAAATGAAGCAAGGAAGCTGGAAGAACAATCAGTAGGAAGCCAATGGGCCTGTCTTCTCATGAATATCAAAGCAAGCAAAACCTTTAACCTGCCTCCTGTCCCTACAGCAAATAACTGCTGTCTGGCTGAGGCACATAACAGCATTGGCACGCAGCCCTAAAATTTGGGTGAAAAACCAATTCTGGTTTGTTTTATACGCCTTTGCTGGAACTTGGAATGTTTGCCGTTGCTGTGAAGTATACTTGTGACATTACATGAGTTGAAATATTATGCAGTAATCATGGATGATGATAATTGTAGATCCAAAATAGCTTGTAAAATAATAATAATAATAATAAAATTGTTGCCAGAAGCTGAAATTGCACAGCTGGTGACAGGTATTGTTCCCTGCTTGGAAATGGGTGGGCTCTTCTGTGGTGTATGTTTTAAAATCTGTTGCTGTCTTAGCAAAATCTGCAGTAATTTAATATGAAGCTATTTTTATGTTGCTATACATCATTGAGAAGAAATTATAACTACACATATTAAGACTCTTTTTTTTTTTTTTCTTATGCAGGGGATTTGGGAAACAAGGATTTCAGTGCCAAGGTAAGCCACAAATGCTTTGTTGGCTAGAGCACATTGTTGCATCTCACTTTGAAGGCAGCCAGAACTTGCCTGCAGCAAGAAGGAAACAAGCCTGGAAAAACTAAACAAGCGCCTCTGCCTATGTAAATTCTAAAGGAGGACAATTATTCAATTAAATAACTATTGATATTTATATCGTATACAGTGAACAATCAAGTAATTGCTCGTACTGTAATAACACAAAGTGTGGGGTTTTTAAAAAGTGTTGTCACGGTAAATGTCACATAATCTGCATGTAGTGTAGCTTTAACTTTTCATGAAAATAATCTCTGCAATTTAGCTTTTGCAGAGACCATTTTTCACATCAGAAGCTCTTGTCTGTGTGGGCGTTTTGGAAAATGGATTCACTTTTTAGTCATATGGCTTCTTTTCATAACCCAAACTCCCTGTTTTTAATTTTCATGCACTATGTTTAGGAGGACCTTTGGTTTGAAGGACATTTTAGGACAGGCAGCGTTTCTCTGTCTGATGTAATATGCAATTTCCAAAAAATCCACCCCTACAAAATCCCTGATTTAATAAATCCTACAAACCTTGAGACATTGAAAGCTGCTGTAGTGGAAGATAACCATACACAGGAAAGGCAGGGCATGATATGCTGCGTTCTCACATGCTCTGTGTGTTCGCCAAATTCTTATCACCATTTAGCATTTAATCATAACCACACCCAACTATTGTTGGTTTTTTTCTGTCATATGTTTACCTAATTAGGATGAGGCTTTTTGTTGTCCCTTTCTCTTCCCCCACCTTCTTCCTTATCATTTCACCTGCAGATGTACACCGTGTGCACATCAGCTAGCCTTTTGGCTGTTTCTTTCCTTACATTTTTCAATGGTGATTTGCTAATGCTTTAGAGAGTTTTTGACTCTCCTGTTTCTTTTTTCTTAGTAGTTGGTGACATTATGGATTCTGTGGTATTTTTGTGAAAGTTGCTGTCAGTTGATACTCCTTGAAAGTAAACCTCTGAGAAACTGAATGTGGAAGAATGATGCCTTGTAAAGATGCTTGCAGTAAATATTTTTCTTTCTGTAAGTAGCAGCTTGCAGAGAGACACATATGGTGAAAATGTTGCATGCCTTAAGGTAAGCATGCAACCGTGGTTTTACTAAAAATCTTGTATACAAATTCCTCTATGTCCCAAGACCTTAATACTAATTTCCGTAGATATCCTCGTTTATTGCTACTCGTCGCATCCAGAGCAGTGCTGTAGGTCAGTCTGTACTCCTCAGTTGGTAGTGGAATGGCATTTCCTGAATCCTGTTCAGGATAGCTCAGTGGTTCTTAGTTAAGGAATTATTTAGGTGTTCATTAGAGATTTCCATTGGTATACAGAAAATAATTGGGGCTGCATTTAAATTATACAATTATCTGTCTTCAGCCTTGCAGTTTGTACAGTGCTGACTTTCTCCCATCTTCCAGCCAGGCGGGTGGTGGCTCAAACTGGCTGTGATCCACTGATCAGAGCCACAGCTCCAATTTAGTATGGCAGTTCACTTCCATATTCCATATGTGTATTCTGTGGACGGAATTCCTTCTACCCTCGGAATCCTAGTTAGCTAGGAATAGTTTGGTCTGATGAGGACTAATCTTTATAAAGCTAGCTAAAAATTTTATTTCAGTCTTGTCTTCCCTCCAAATGCCGTGCATGAACACAACCAGGAGCGAAAGCAGTACTTTTCAGGAGTCTGAATATGTTCAGACCTGACTTTAGTATGCATCTGAGTGAGATTCTGCAGTTTTTCTTTCATGGAGACTGTTGTATTCAGCGTTCTTGTCTGTATTCTTACACAGTCAAAATCTTTAAGAAATAGTCGAATTTTAGGTAGTTTGTAGCAAGTTATTAAGTACCAATATGTTTAGTTGTTTTTTTTTGCTGTCACTCATTAAATTTGATTGTAATCAAAGAGCTCATACTCTTGGGATAATAGTCTTGATAAATAAAACTTCCGTGATAAAGCTAGGTAGCTGAATCAATTCTTTTCAGTTCAACTTTCTGAAGCTTCTCTCTACAAAGTCGCCAGCTACAGCTGGAAAGACAAATTAGTGATGAAAATTAGTGAGATGAGGAATTAAAAAAAAAAAAGTGAAACTAGAAGGTAGTTGCAAAAAACCCCCTAGTTTCTTTAATTAAGTGACTGCCTTTCCAGACAAGAATGACAAATGAAGAATAAAGTGGAAATTTCAGTTTGACATGAAGGAAAGAACACGACAGTGACAGCTTCTAGAGTAACTATAGTTCTCAGTCCATCAGAGTTTCCATTATAAGAAACTTTCTTAGCTCTGTTCTCAGGAGCGTTGTAAAATCTCCTGCTAGACAGAAACCTGAGTCAGGCAGGTTTCAGAGTTGGGTGGTTTTATTATTTCCAAAGTTACTTTTAAGTTCCTCTGGCCTCTGTTACCAAAGGGAGGAGGAAAGGTCTGTAATAGTAATGGATCAACCTCAAATGATGCTTCTGCTCTAAGAAACTGCAATTCTTCTGTGGGTATTTGTGTTAGTAATTGTTTAATTAAACACAAGTCCTAACTTAGTGTCTACGTGGTATTAAACATTGCAGCTGACACAGTATGCTTTTCTGTATCTTTAAAACTTCCTTTAAAAAAGTGTCATGAAATGCAGTTTTAGTTTTTAAGAGATGCCTTCAAAAGAAAGAATTTTTATCTTATGTTTGAATTTAAATTTTACTTAAATTAAAAGCTACTGCTGAACTATAATGATCTTTTGGTTTTGGACCATTAATACCCTTTTTTCATGGGGCTTGCCTTGGAACATGTTTTCGATTGCATATAATAATTTTTCTTTTCTGATTTCGATGCCTGTGTTTCTGCTGTAGTGCTCCACTTCAGCATTACGTGAAAAATTTTAATGAGTTTTTTGGAATTGAAGAGAAATATTTTCATTTATTGAGTTAAAAAGCTTTGTAAAAATTGTTGGTTGTATTTTTTTCTCCCTTATTTTTACGGGATCCCTATGAATTTGCAGAAGGCTATATATAAATTCAATTTTGGTATGTTTTTAACTCCCTGAATGCGTCAGAGGTTCAGGGTACAGGTGCATTCTTAGTGTGCAGATGCTTAGCAAGGGGCAGTCCGCATCCTAAGAGGTTTGTCCTGATGCATGCATTCCTGTGTGCTAGCTGCTGTATATACTGGCAAATAGGTAATCAGGATGGCCATCAGTTCACGGCTACGAGTTGTGATACGTTATTTCACGGAGAGGCTGCAGAATTCTGTTGCGTTAACAGAAGTAAGTTTTTCAGAGAGGGTTTGGGGTGAAGAAGCAGCAGTGGGAAAAGTCTGGGCCTGTCTTTGGTAATGTGTAAAATTAAAAATGAACTTGAAAGTTCAGCTGGATTAACTTTCTCCTAAGGAACGTATTTTTACTGCCTCCCATTGCTAGGAGGAGTTTTGCTGTTTGGTATTTGTGGTTTATTGTTGATTTATACAAACATGAGCTATTCTAAAATATTGTGCTTAGAGGAGTTCTTACTCTGCTTTGGTTTTGCTGTTTTCTGCTGATTGTGGTAGTGAAAACATGATGGTAAGATTATTTAAGGGAGCTACAGCTTTGTTTTGTTTTCTTACATTGTCAAGCAGGACAGCAAACTGTCTGTAATGCTGAAAGCTCTTCTCTGACGTGCACCTGGAAACACCGCAGGAGGAATGGGGAAAATGGGATAATCTAAACCATTTATCAGTCTGTCACAGTGTGAAAGTTTCTCTTTTAAGAAAGCAGACTTTAAGCGAGCATTTAAGTTACATTTTGGCTTCATCATTCCTTTGATATTCAGTGTTACACTCTGAGTATAACCTGTATCTGTTTCTTTCTGTTTGATTTGTAAGGAAAGGGTTTTTTTCTGGTGAACAGACCACAACAAACAGTGATTCACTAAGATGTGAAGAATGCCTGTGTACTGATGTATGTTTAGAGGTTGTTAAATTCAGCACTGAGGGCTCAGCAAGCTTTTCCAGGTGAAAATATTTTTAGTTACAGTAACATAAATGCAGTCAACTGGTGTTCCTGAGTTAGTGCCTGTTGTTAATTCTCTCCCAAATAGCCAAAATTTGTAGTCGTTAACTGCAAGTTTTTCCTCTTCCATGGTTTCTGTAGGGTCTGCTGAAGTGCAGTATTCTGCTATAGTTCAGCTTTGAAATACATTCGCCTTAAGATAATAACTAGCTGAGGAAGAGTTTTGATTTTTTTTTCATTTACATAAATAAAAATTAGAGAAATCAATGAAAGATTATTATGTTGAGCTAATCTGTGCAACTGTTGTTCCCTTCAGCACATGGGGTAAGCTTTTCAGGACAGCCTGTGTCATGCTAGGTGCACTTCCTACCAGTGCTGGTTCTGGGCGGGATCGTGGAGGCACTAGAGATGCCTAAAGATGGAAATGCTTGGGCTTTATTCTTTTTTTTACTGTCCTTGCAAATATCATAACATTGGCACATTAAACCAGCACTTCATTTCCTCTGCTTGTTTATCTGTTATCCGCTAGTTCTTGACCTCTCTTCTGCAATGAAAAGACCAAAGAACCCGCTGATGCTGCCTCCTTTTTAAATCACCTGTTTTCGTGAAGGAGTTGTATTAAAGGTCTCTGCAGAGAGGTGGTTGAGAAACTAAATTTTAATGCTATGTCTGTGATCTGAAGACTGGAACCAATGAAACTTCTGAACACTTGTGACCTGGCTGGCATGTACAGTTTTCATTAATCCTCAGTTGTGTTACTGCATCTTTACAGAGGAAGCAGCACAATTCATTCTTTATCATGTATAGATCAAGGCTTAGTTCTTGGTTTTCCGTGCTGGTAGTCATGTTTCTCCTACCGACAGTTTCTTGTTCATTTTACTGTTTTCGTTTTCATTTGCAACCAGGGGGGTGAGGGAAGCTAATAAAGAAAAATGTATTACGTTGCTGTGTTGCTTCTCAAAAATATTTTCCGTCTTCCTGACTTGGAAATATTATTGCCGAAGGGTGGATGAGATACAAATCAGTTCCCCTCTCTATGCCAGAACTGCTTCTCTTGTATCGTTATCATTTTTATGACAAGATCAGATATTACAGACCACAGTTTGAACATTGTGTGTGTTTTTCTTTGTGCTCTTTATATAAATTGTTAGTCATGTGCTACAGTTTACATGAACGTTTCTATAAGCCTGAGACTGAGGAGTGGATTCCATGGACGTCACTAGAAGTCTGTGACTGTTGGTGCTTTCGATGTAACTTAATGGTCAGTGTGACAGCAGCTGATTCATTAATATATCTTCACGCATCTAAATAGGAGTTATTTGCTCAAAAATGGAACCCTCAGGGCGAAGACCAAAAATACACACACACCCCCTAACAAAAAAAAAACCAACCAGGAGAATAAATTGCATCTGCACACAGACAGTTTCTGCAATTCCTTTAGCCAGCGCTGGCCTCTCCGTTGGCCTTCTGCCCACAGCCTGATTTTTGGACTGTGTATGTGTGGACTCCTTCTCAAAGGACAGTGATTTTTTTAATGAGCTCCAGGTAATCTGGTGTATGGATTATCAACGTGCAGATAAAATGCTGCTTGTGCTTTTGTGTTTTCAGCTTTTTATTCATTCTCGCCCTCCTTCGACTGTCCCTTTCCTTCCCTTTGCAACGCATGTCCCGTATTACAAGGAAATACGGCCCTCAGTCGCCTGATACCAGAGTAAGCAGAGGTTCTGTTCCCGTCCCCACATTTGAACTCTGAGAGGTCTTTGAAAAATTGCCTAGGTTTCAAGTTTTTAGAGGGAACAGCACTGACAGATGCAGATGAAACTCCTGCCTCTCAGTGAGTGCAAATACTCCAGTGCGTGCTCAGATCTGGAAAGCCCTTTGGAAATGCATATCCCTGTCATCCCTGCTTTCACAGGGCTTTGGTTTGCATTGCTTGGGTGGTCTTGGAGCGTGCAAAAAGATTCCCTCGGGGTGATACCGAACAGAGCTGTGTTACAGCTGCACATTTAATGTCCTTCAGGTGCTGCAGGGTGTTTGGGTCGTGGGTGGCACTGCAGCTCCTCCAGCATGAGCCCCCTGAAATGTGGGGTGCCTAGCTCTTAGCACTGTGTTCTGCTGCAGAGCTGTTCCTGTGGGAGCATTACTGAATGATGTAGCACATAGGCTGTGCTTTCGGTGATCGTCTTCTGTGTTGTCTCCAAACAACGTTGCACTTCAGAAAGGACGATAGGGCATCTCTGTCAGAAGAGGGAAGATACATGCCTTTGCGTGAGGATTCTCTGTTACTTCAGTCATATGCATCGCAAGAATCTATACATCAGGCTGATGCACAATACACAATTCATTAAATACACAGTTTGCTCAACACAATGTGCCAGTAAAATAGAAAAATATGCCATTGTACTTGTGTTTTTCTAGAAGATTTCCTTGGTGATATTGTGCTCATCAAAACTGGAACATAATTAAATCTTTTCTTGCAGCAAACATTGCTTTTTTTCCTTGTGTTACATTCCAAGGGTAAAACAATCTTCATCCTTCCCACTCTTCTAACATGTTAAGTTTTGTTTACTGGAATCAGTTGGATATCCCAGCACTGTGTTCCAGTTAAAAGAAACTCACTGTTCCAGTGCCCTGGATGTAATTCTGTGAAGCTCTTCAGCTTGTAATTAAACATGTGGGAGTGATAGCTCATTGCGAGTTGACAGATAAACTAGTCTGAGTCCTGGGCAAGATTAAGTTTGGCATATTCTTTATTTTCCTCCCTGCTTTGGTATAATACTGCACATCAGCTGCTGATACGCAGCCACATATGGTCTTAATTTTATACAAGATTTTTGAGGATGGAAGTGACTTATGCCATGAGCAGAATTTAATGAAATGTTGGAAAGAAAGTAGCAGAAAGATGAAGAAAACAGCTTTCCCTGCTGGGATGCTTTGATAATTATTTTTTATGTTTGTTTTAGTGAGTTGCTTCTCTTTAGGCTGAAAGGTAAAAAATAATGTTATTTAGTAAATATTTTAGGCTCAGTTCCTCAGCTTTTACATCTGCAGTAGAAAGCATAAAAGTCTAAAAGTAAAGCACTCTCTTGTGTATAATTAATAGCAGGAACTACCCTTTAAGTGTTTTTAAATTCTTGTAGATGCTGAACGTTATAATTGTAACTGATTTCAGCAGTGCTTGTGGAAGACTCGTAGAGGCTGGGAGTGCTCGGGAGTTGGTTGTCAGCCGTTAATTTTTCAATTGCGCTTATTCATGAATTCTGCCTTCCAAAAGTTGATTCATAGCAGTTACCCTGTAAGTCAGGCAACCCAACCCTTGGGTACGAATCGCCCTGTGGATTTCATTGTCATTTACTCTGATCTCCTCATTAAAATCCGATTTACGTGGAGTTTCTTGGTTCCTTTCTGCAGTTATATAACCTAGGCTGTAAGGTACTGCAGACACAGAGGGTTTTTTTTTTAAGAATACCTTTTAGTGACTTCATGTGGCTTTTGAAATCCCACTGCCATCTTTATTAATAAAAATATTTTCATCAATTGAACTTTATTAGAAGTCTGTAATATGTCCCTACAAACATAGAAGTTTACGGGAATTATTATTTTTGGCTGTCTCCTATTGTTTACAAAATGTGGGGTTTTGTTTAATTTCTTTAGACTGATACAGAAACATACTTATTGAACTAAAAATGCAAGTTTGTGCAGAAACACCAAAAATGGTCATTATTACTCTCTTAATTTGATATATTTAGTTTTAAAGATGAAGCTGCAAGTTTCTAGTTAACACCTGTCTTTATCCAATGGCCAGTCAAGATTTAGAAAAACACGTATGTAGGTTTTGACACTGTCAGAAGTGTCTGTGAATGGACAGTGATCAACACCAGCAGCTCGTGTGGCACATTCAAGGCTTGTTGTCTTCTGTAATAAGAAAGACAGTTTTTACTGTCTTTTACTGGTTTTACTTTATTTTTTATTTGCTAAAAACATACCCATATTCAGAAGGCAAAACTAACTTCATCAACCATTTTCAAATTTTAAATCTACAAGAATAAGATGTTTAGAAAGTGAGGTTCTCTGTGCTTGAGTTTCAAAACCACTAATAGTGTATATCAGTGTGTCTGCTTAGTATACGCTAACAAGAGATTAGAGACTCAAACAAGTGGACCAGATACTGCCCTTCCTTGTTTTGCTATTAAATGTGGGAAAAGTACATACTATAAGGTACAGACTTACAATAGAAATTCTCATTTTGAAGAGTGTTCAGCTTTATTCCCAATGTAGCTCTCTTTCCAAAGCACAGATATTTCACTCTTCATTTTTATTTGAAGTTAGTAGCATTTTTAACTTTTCTGGAATGCATGCTAGATGTGTTATTTTAGTTCTTCAGTAAACAAATCATTATTCATATACGAGGACGAATTAGTTAGAAGAATAGTTTATCTTCTTTCAACTTATAGTCTGCGTTGGGATTTTTGTTTTTTATTCACCAGGAGATTAGCCAGAATCCACTTCAAAGTAGACTTGTCCTCAAGAAATTGGCCATTAATATTAAGAAAAGGCCAACCATTCTGTTCTGGCAGAGTGCTGAAATGAGCCTTGTCATATGGAAAGCTATTGTGTGTGTTAGTGTTTTAGTGAAGCTGGGAGGGGGAGCTTTTTACAAGGGCCTGTAGTGACAGGATAAGGGGTAACGGGTTTAAATTGAAAGTGGGAAGATTTAGATTGAACATCAGGAAAAAACTCTTCCCACAGAGGGCGGGGAGGCACTGGGACAGGTTCCCAGAGAAGCTATGGATGCCTCATCCCTGGAAGTGTCCAAGGTCAGGCTGGATGAGGCTTGGAGCAACCTGGTCTAGTGGAAGGTGTCCCTGCCCATGGTAGGGAGGTTGGAACTGGGTGGTCTTTAAGGTCCCTTCCAACCCAAACCATTCCATGATTCTATGATTTGAAAAGCTTGTTCCCGAAGATGTTATTTTTAGTAACCATGACCTGCATTCTTACCGCTTTTCTCAGCAGATAAGCTGAAACAAACTTTTGGGAAGTGCAAACGCAAAACATTCCCCCCTCGCCATTGCTTTTGCTTGTTAAAGTATCTCTCTGTGGTGTCATTCTTTCTTTCTCTGTCGTGCTGCGTGCATTTCCACGGCAGCTTCCGATTCCCCAGGCGAAGAGGTGTTACCTGCCGCCTGTTCTCTGCTACCTGTTGTTTGAAGTAGTTTGCCATGTTTTGCACACAGGCTTTGAGCCACAGGAGGTTTGTGTGCCTGAAGAGGATGACATCCTGCTAGTTGATGACAGGTTCTGGGCATCTCGATTTTTCTCTTCTTCCAGAATTTTATGAAATAAATGGATTTCAACCTCACAATTCCCTGAATTTGACTCAGAGGATTTGTTAAAAAATAATCATGTTCCAATAGGCACAGAAATAGACTAATGCAACAGATCTGACCATAAGGGTGTATATGGAGGTTTCCTGAAGTTTTTCCATCATGCAGGTTTGTTTGAATTTGTGATGTGCCCTAAAATTAGTCAGATTTTGGATTGCTCTTACCTTGTTTGCTAACTTTAACTGAATTAAATTTGAGAACATTCCAAGTATGTCAGTTTTGTATCTTCCTTTCTTGTCATCGGCTTTTACAAATTACATCTGTTGGATATATTTTGTAAGATGGAACTTCTCAGTTAATGCAAGCGGATGCAAACACAGTAGAAAGCAACTCCTGTGCATGGCTGGTTTTCAGTCCTGGGCGTGCGTAGGCCTGTTGAGACGCACGTTGCAAGGTGACAGAAAGGGGAAAAGCATCACTTTGTTCATATTCCGTTTGGAATATTTTAACGCGTGGCTATTGCTCAGAATCCCTTTTGACGTTATCGGGAGATCTGTAGGTGTGAGCCTTGGAAAGGCAGTGAAGGCTCAGTAAATGTAGCTGTGCAGCTGGGTTAAGGTGTTTTGCGGTGTCTCCGTTGAGCTGTATGGCCTTCACAGACAAACACAACTGTTGCAACTGGCTGAAGACCCGGGCGAATGAAAGTGCATTTTGTTAAATATGAACACCTATAAAATACCACTCTTATCCCAGTATATTAGTGGGTTAAAGGTGGTGTTATTCCTGGTAATTTATTTATTTGTGTTGCTATTTGCTTGTCTAAATGCGGCCTGTACGAATAGAAATAGTGCAGGTTTTTTACTGTTAGTTTCTGAATTGCCTGTGCAGTAACATCCCTGATTCACCTCTGAGCAGGAGCGTTGGAAAGCAGCGTAGCTGTTGAAGAGGGTTGTAAAGTGCAAGTTGTGGATGTGTTTCATACCTCTTTTTTTTTTTCCTTAGAAGTGGTGTTATTTGCTAATAGCTCGTACAGGCGTTACGCCACCTGCACAGCATGTTCTTGCATGAGGTGGCTTTTACACTCTGGTTTTCTGGATGCTGCTGCCAGTTGTTTCATTGAGCAGTACTTCTAGGTGTTTTGTTCTGCCTTAGATATCCGGGTGTGCCTGATGAATCTTGTAGGCTGTAAAACTGATGCCTGCCCTTGTTGGCGCTTGTAGAAGTCAGCAAAGCTTGTTTCAAAGATTTCTGCAGAACTCTTGTGTCAGCTTCCTGATGGTGTATAATGAGGAACTGTTTAGTTGTCATGTTTGTATGAAGTTCTGTTCATTTAATTAAGCTTGGGTTTCTTTGACCACTTTGCAGAGCCAGAATTATGTTGTATATTAAACCGGGTACGAGGCCAGCTGTAATTTTCATTTTAGAATATAAATACATTGTTTTACAAATGTTTATGGCTTATATTTTATTAATAATTTGGTTTATACTGCATTATCATTTTGTGGCAGCAAATCTTTTACATAGTTTCTATGTGCTTGGATACTTGACAACAAGGTCCTTAGTTTCAGGAGTAGTCCCTGGAAGCCTAGGTCTGCTTTAGTATCTGGGACAAATGTAGCAGAGCAGATATGCTTGACTTTGATTTTTTGCTCAGTATGATTTGTCCTAGTACAGGTTTCTTATTAATAGAATAGAAAAAGTAATAAGAACACTGTAAAATATTTGATAGAGCCGTTTCTATATTGGGAAGAAGGAGGGCAAGCCCTTGTCCCCATTGCGTCTCTCTCTTGGTTTCTGTAGGTTTGACTTCAGATTCTTTTGTTTCCTGCCCGTGCCTTAAGCTTCTCTCTGGGTCTGTGGCAATGGTGCTGTGCGTATTTATAATCGTACGCTGCAACTGCAGCTCCAGATTTTAAACAACTCGGTCACCCTAATGGGCATACAAAGTCCCAGGGCTTTTTACTGCTATTGTCATCCTAAGTGCTTTTGAATCCTGATAACAGAACGCTAAAAGTGGGTGGTTAGGTTAATGTGACTGACAGTGGCTGAGACTTCATGTTACATATTGAGTGAACAAATTAATTGATGCAAGGCCATGAATTTATGTACGTGCCATAATTTTGGAGTATTGATTATTTAAAGAAATGTGTAACTGAAGATTGATGAAGGGAATAAAAGACTTCATCATATATCATTAATGTTAGGGAGGTCTAATTGGATTTATGCAGCTTTTTATAACTGAACTTTCTGCAAAAAGCATTGATAAATATGCTCAGTAAATTTTAATGAAGTCCTAAACACTATCCATGGAGCTTTTGTAACGTAAATCAATATATTAGAAAGATTACTAATTGTAGAACTTACTGTATAATTAAATTTTTAATAAATCTTGCTCTTTCTTGGCTTTTATTCAACTTATGCAAATATTGACCTTTGAATTCTTACCGTTGCCTGTGTTTTATTGAGCCTTGCTTTGAGGAGGAAGGGGGAGGTGTGTGGTATCAACTTTTAGCTTTTGTTGCAATAATTAAAAGGGCAGTGTCAGACATGTGGACCATTTGACATTTAACATGGCAAAATGAAAAGGAAATTGGTGATAAAATCAGTAGGGTTAATTTTAGAGCCATCAAATCTGAAGCATAGAGAATGGAAACTAGGCTGGCCAGCAGGTAGCACACTGATGTATTTCCAGAACTTCCAAAAGACGGTTCATGTCAGTTCTGCAGTCAGGGCACTCTTTGTAAGAGTGCAGGATTGTATTCATGCTGAGCTAATAAATGTTCTTAATATTTTAAAGCCTGGATCTTGCAAGCTGCTTTGTATGAATGGATCAGTATCGCGGTCAATGGGCGTCTGTTACGTTGTTCTGTATGGAACAACTGGGGGATCTGACCTTAATCTGTAGTTAATAGTATAGGCTTTAATACTTATTTTTATTTGCAGTGCAGAGATCCTCTGAATAACGGAAGGCTCATATTGCAGAATTCTGCATTAATATTCAGTAAAGTGAGATGCCCTTGATACAGAAGGTTTGGTAACCCAGAGAGACAGTAGGTGTGCTGATATGTGCCCAGATTATCCTATCACTGTCCGTATGATTTCGCTGAAGTACTTGAGCTGAGTATTGAAATTTCAGTTTAATAGCATGATAATCCCTCTTCAAATTTTGCATAAAAATATTGTGTCATGTAAATAGTTGATATAGTTTTAATTATGCTTGCTATGGTGTATGTAAGGACAGAGCTATAAATGCCATCTGAAACATTCATTGGATGCAATGTATACTAATTAGGAGAGAATGGCCAACTTTGCAGCCGTGCAAGACAAATTCTTGTTATACACACATCTCTTGGAACAGTAATTAAGAAGCAGTAGTGAGAAGATGCAAATCTTACTTCCTAGGTAACTCACAGAGTGGCTTAATCGCCTGTGCTTGTGTAATACATAAATACACTGCGAGAAATTATTTGGATGATTTTGCGATGCTACACAGTGTTTATCCTGTTAGGAAACGCCTCTGTTTCTCGGCAGAGTTCTGCCAGGCTTAATGATACCAAGATAGTTCTTTGTTTTTATTTCCCCTCTCTTATTTTAGAGCATAGTTATCAGTGGAGCAGAATATGATATACTTAAAACTTGATCTCGGCAGGTAAGTCTTCCACACCTACTACATAACTTTCTTGTTGTGGTGGTGTGTGTAAGGGAAGCTCAGGCAGCGGCTCTGGCTAGGTGTGTTGTGGTAGGAGAAACTTGCTCCTTGACCCCAGTTCTGTCTGTAGGTACCACTGAGTTTCAGGGCAAAGGAGTTCTTCCATTCAGGTTATTTGCTGTAGGCAGTCGATTAAATTAAGGGTACGACAAATCGAATGGGTGGTGGGAAAGGGAATTTTCTTGCTTGAGGAAATGTTCAAGAGGTGTTTTCTTTCATGTTATCTGTAATATTGATAAGAAAATGTTTAAGTGTTTCATTGGTGGTTGGTTGGTTTTTTTTCCCCTCCTGTTACAGCCTAGTTTGAAAAAACAGAACCCTTAATTCTAGTTCCTGTTGCATGGGCAAATTATTTATCCCTAGGTTGGGGCTTAAAACTGGAGTAATTTATTCTTCTGTGGTATCTCTTGCCACAGTTAGAAATTCATTCTGAGCTGATGGTGAGATGCAGGGTAACAGATGCAATCTTTGGATCAACCAGCTACAGCTTTTGTGTTAACCAGTCATCAGGAAATATCACTAAATTACTGGAGTACAAAACGCATCTGTTGGAAATATGTTTAAGTCTTTTGTGAAATTGGATGGGAAAAACATTACTAGAATGGGGAGTGGCTTTAGCAACAGCTGTGCTAAACAGCGAAGTGTGGACCATGTGAATGAGCTCTTTTCAGAAATCCGAGCAGACCTCGTTGGAGTTGGCTTCATGTGGCTTCCCTCCAACTGTTTTGTTTCTCTGACTATTGCATAAGTAAATTCCGTAGTTTGTTCGAGTTTTCTGGCAGTTTGAGATCTGCCTGTGTGCAGCTTGCTGGGCAGTAGCCTAAATGGGTATCTGGCCTTTGAAGAGTTAAAGCCTGCAGGTTTCAGTTGCTTATAATTCCAGATTTAGCCTCGACTTCACTAGGTATGGTGCCTCCTTATTTTTGAAGGAATGCTGTCTCAATTTCTGCATTCAAAAGGAAAGCATTCAGGCTACGAATCCACCCTTTAACATTTGCTTAGCCCTCAACTTTGATATTTTATTAATTTGTTTTAATGGCATAATCCATGTTGCCATGAGGATGCTTTTCAAGGCCACATGTCTGCTTTTAGAAATTGATGTCCTACTGTGTTTTATAACAGCATGTCCTAATTCTAAAGTTGCCTGTTGTGTGGCCCTGATGCGAGTGTTCCCAGCCTTTTCCCTTCCTCCCCGTCTCTCTGCACAAGTGCCACAAGCCTCCCTTACTGTTCTTAAAAGCATAGTGGCAATTACAGCCCCAGAGCTTCGCAAAGCATTGATGTGGCACTTGAAGCCCTGAAGGAAGATAATGAGTTCTGTATTACTTGTTAACACAGGATAAAACGTTGGTTTCTTTCAGCACTTTTGGTAATGAATCCTTCAAAAATTTCAGGCTGAAAATAGAAAAAAAAAATATCTTTTTGCTAATGCCTATTTTGGACTTTGGTTTGAGGAGAGGTAGAGCACTGGTTATTAAGCACAGTTAGTATCTGCATAATTGTTCTAAAATTAGTCAGTGCTGGTTTTAAAATGTGAATTGCTTTCAATTCAAGTTGGGATGTGGCAGCGACTCTCTGTATATCTTATTAGTTATCTCCTAAGAGCAGTTTACACAAAGATTCTATTGAAAACCTTTAAATGTCGTTTTTCTCGGCTTCAGAACAGCTGTGTCCAAAACCATGTTTGTGTTGATGGGAAATTCTAAGCTTTCTCTAGAAGAATGCACTAAACCACTGTGTTTTATAAAACGGTGCCTGTGTCTCCAGACTAGTTTATAAAAAGAGCCATTTGTGAAGATGTTGTTTTATTTTAGGGTTTAAAAAATCTTCATGCTCTCTCCTGGGAAAACACCGAGGTCTCTGATAACACAGCTCTTATAGATTACTGATTACTTATAGATTACTGATTTTAAAAGGCAGGAATTTATCAGAGGTCCGGACGTTCTAGTTTTGCCTATTACCTGTGTATGCATACCCTTAGGCTTTCTTTTCACACGTGGGATTGCAGATCATAACATACTTACAGTACTCTGAACTAAAAATGCCTCTGGTTTTTCCAAACGTCTAACATAACACTCTGCGTTTGTCATGGATTTGAGGCTCTCCAAAACGTTAAATCTGCGTTTGCACTGAGTCTCATTTGTGTGTTAGACTAATTTCTCCACTTGCAAAGCTCAGGTTATACAGATTTGTCAGTCGAGGATGCGAGATAAATACATAACAGACAGGATCTTTTGGTTTTCATCATTGTTGTACAGAGTCTTGTGCTTCACAAGAATCCTTGTCGTAAGGAGTTTGAATGTTGAAGGGATGAGCCTGTACAAGAACAGAAGAGAGCAGTCCAGGGCAGTGGCAGAGTAGTCTGTACAGTGTTGCTTGATCAGAGCTTCTCTGTGTTTGTCCTTGCTCTTCATTCTGCAGAGTGAGGTGTGGGAAGTTGTGGTTTTTCAAGCAGAATATTACAGAGGAGGTCATGGTCTAGAAGCAGAGTCAGTTAATTTGAGCTTTCAATGAGGAATTATTTTTGTAACTTGTTATACCCGAGGAATGGGTTATGTCATCTTACTCTGCCATTCAGTTTTCTGGTAGGGAAGTGTATTCTCTTCTAAACCTCTTTTGCCTTCTGTAGGAAGCTACATGACTCAAGGGTTGTGTAAATGAGAACAAATGTGTCACTGCTACCTCTCTCAGTGGCTGCCTGCTCCTCAGTAATCTGTTCCCAAGATCATCCGTGTAGCTGGCATTAACTCAGTTCTGGGATGGGTTTCGGTAAAGTGCAGCAACCCTGCCCGTGCCAGACCCAAGCTTGTCACTGCTCCAGTATTGTCGTTTTATCACTTGCTTGACAGGTGTGAATTTAAATGCTGATTTCATAGTCAGAAAATGTTATGCATTTAGGGTGGGAAGTCGGTGCACTGCTTCCTCCGTTTGAGTCCATTACAAGGTTTAACTTGGGAAAACTATGCGGGTCTGAGATTTTTTGCAAATTATTATGGGTACTGCGAGTGTCTGCTACCCTGGCTTTGTTCACAGGCTGTTTGCAGCTGAAGGGTTATGTGTAAGGGCCGAAGAGGTGAACATGCATGAAGATTAGCGTGTGGGTGGTTCTGTATTTCTGAAATGTAGGCTGTGGCACTGGTGTTGGGTCATGATCAACAGCCAAATTTTATCCAGCCATGCTAAAAGAGTCTTGTTAGAACTGCTGGATTCTGTTTATAGAGGAGAAACATTTTAAAAGCTTGCTGCAGGTGATATTCCATCCTTAAGGTAATAAAATTAAAAAGTGCGACCAGGGTGCCTTCAGAAAAACATGGTGGTGGGATGCTGGTGCAACCCTTGTGGAATACAGTGGTGCAGTAAATCCATGTCTTAGCGATTTTGATTCTGGTGGAAACTTAGTACAGCTGTGTCTTAAAAAGGCTGAAAAAACTATTTATAGTAACTAATTTCTGCAGATATCAACAAATTCAGCATGCTATCACCATCTTTGGGATGTTTCCTTATTTGAAGCTGATGGAACGAAGGAGGGATCTATTAAAACACAGCATGTAACAGCTGTAAACCCTTTCAGTTCTAGCAGGACTTGCTCTTATTGACATAGCTTCTTTCATCCTGGAACACCTTTTTCATCTTCAGCTCCCTCTTTGACCTCAATGTGAGTCAGATTCTTTCTAGTTTAGCAGCTCTCAAGCTGGAGGGAGAGTACATAATTTATCTTGGAGATGGCAAATGCCTGCTTCCTTGCGGGGCGGTGCTGTACCAGCGGGGCAGAAGAGTTTAGCCCGAAATGCCCTGGCTTGCCCTGTCCTGCTCTAGAGCCCAGGCAGGCCCGGCTTCGGGGCTGAAACTTGTGTGGGCTAATGCTCTTCTCTCACACCCTGGAAGGAATTCGTGCCTGGCAAGAGTTTACCTTCCCTGAATTTATGCCATCGTGATAGGTATATGAAAATGTAGGAGAAGGAAAGGAGGAACAGGAGGGGCCTTGGCAGAGGGCAGATGCCGTGAACTGGGAACTGGCCTGGGCATCCTCTCTCAGGACAGCAGGCTGTCACTCCTGCCGAGTTTATGCTTTGGTACAGGTCTGCTGTGGTTTTAGAACACTTTAATGTCAAACTTCAAGAAGGGATATACTCCAAGAACCGAAAACTTTCAGAGGACGTTGTTTTGCATGTATTTGAAAAATTTCAGTTTTATATTTCACCACTTTCTCACTATTCAGATTTTATTTGAAATGAAGCTATTTCCTTCTGGTTCTTCTTGAGTCTTTAGAAAAACTTTGTTTTTTGGTCTGTACTTCTGTGCTATCAAATTCAATTTAAGCCTTATATGGTGGTACATCATACTAATCAAAAACGCAATTAGTAAATGGCAGTATCTTCAGCTTCTATTGTTTTGCTTTGCCACTACCAGTCATCTTAGCATACACAAATAATATTTTAAAAATATATTTTGAAACAATTTTTTGATTCTTTAAATGCTAAGTGTAGTCATTTAATATTATAATTAGAAATCAATTTATAATGAAATTCCATGTGACCTCCATCTTTTTCCTTGCTTTACTCTCAGATTCATTTTCTTTTATTACTCTTAAATTGCACTCTGAACTACAGCAGTCAGCTGGCCTGGACTAAATAAAACCTAGGAACCCCTAGCCTGTGTATTGTGACATTACAGCCTTCTGTTTACCGATATCCTATAAGGAAGAGTAACTTTGGTGATGTGCAGTGTGGGGAAACTCTGGCACTCTTCGTGGGGCAGTTAATGTATTGGAACAGGTTTTAACGTGCCTGAAGAGCAGTGTGTGTTATTTCGTGGAGTAAGGGATCGTGTGGGCAACCTAGTGCTGTGTCAGAAGTGCAGTTTAGTTGCTGTGTGTGCTAGGTATCTCTGAAATACTTTATAGTAATAAAAGATTCATGTCATCTGAAAGAAACCCCAAATTTATGAATCTCTTCAAGCACCACTGATGAAATGCTCTTATTTCCTGTTTTGCAGTGGAGGGCTGAGGCTGGGAGAGGCCCCTGTGTGTAAGCACTGCATTTTTTCTGGGGATTGCAGCTTGTGTAGATGCCGTTTGACCTTACCAGGTAGTACAGGTATCGGTGTCGCCGTAGCTTGGGCAGCACAGTGTTCCACACAAGCTGCCTGAGAAGCGGAGTAGGTGTCTGCCAGTCAGTCTGTGCTGGACCTCGCTCTGTGGGTTGCTCTGCCTGGGATACCTGGCCGTGCCTGGGGTGTCTGTCAGGCCGGGATCAGAAATCATCAGTCCTTAGTGCTACTTACAGCAGTCTGAGCAGCCCTCGGTTGCCTTGGTTTTATTCCTTTAAGAAGGGATACAAATCTGAAAAATGAGCATTCTGCTTACCATCTATTTTGTTTCTCTTACTTAAGACATTTGGGAACTGACACTTTCCAGGCATGCCATTTTGAGCTTGTAAGGAGAATTTCTCACTTTTTGCCGTAGAGCACCTCTGCCAAGGGAAATGTACTTCATGTTTTAGGTGGTGAGACTTTGAATATCTTGCATAGGAAGATCTGGAGCAAACCACTCCACCTCCCCCAGCCATTAATTATTACTCTTCAGAAATAATTAACTAAGGACTATTGATACTGCCAGCCTCCTCTTGGTACCAGATAATCTCTCCTTCGGACTTGAAATGTTTATTTTGTTGCAGATAGTTCTGAATGAGCATTAACTGTGTGTGTCATCTCACACTTCCTCCTCGTTAACATTTTCAACGGATTATTTTACAGGGTTACATGTTCCATTTATGAAGTTATAAAAGGCATTAAAAAGATGATTTAAAACAGCGTGTTTCACTCATGTTAACACACAGCGGGGCTGGTTGCTGGAAAGCATTAAATATTGGACTGGATTATATGATCTGTATGATAGATGTTTGAATACTGCTGCTCGGTTCTTTTCTCGTGTAAATGTTTTCCTTTCTTTCCTTTTTGTCAGTTATTCTGTAAGTAGGTTACCTCAATAATGGTATGGCAAAGATTTCTTGGCCGGGGTTTGATAGTGATGGTATTAAAAGCTGTGCACTGAAGCTTGTTTAGTGTTGACCATGTGTAGAATGTTTTTGGGGAAAAAAGTTTTTCTTATCACAAACAATCTCAAAAAAATCCTTCTAAGACACTGAAAGAAATGCAGTGCTTGCGCGCTGGTGTGAATGAAGCAAGTTGGGGTTTATTTCTGTATTGTTACTGCTCTGTTTGTGTAAAAGTTCCCAAGGTGTGTTCCTGTTGTGATTTATTTTTCTGTTGTCTTAGTCATTTTCATAAACTTAGGTGCAAGGTAGTTACATTCGTAACTAAGTGTTGTTGAAGCTGACTCCGGTCTTCAAAATGTTTTAGAAATTTGCTACAGAATATTCATTTATACCAGATAATAATCTGTATTTAGCTAGAATATTCCACAGCAGAGGTTTTTATTCTGTGCTCAGATCTAAGTAATAAACTCACCAGTTGTCTTTAAATTGGTTAAACAATGTGCTGTCATCTCCCATCTTTTTTTTAATCTTGCAGAGCCCATTTATATTCAAGTTATTGTGTAATTACAGCATTTAAAACTGAAATAACTCATTTGAAATCATGATATAATCAGACTCGAGTCACATTAGAAGAAACACATTTCCCAACAATGTTTGTAGTTTTTAATGTTTTGAAATGTATCGATTTAATTCTTGATTCTTTGTTTTAATTTTAAATCAAAGCCCTAAAAATGTTTAGAAGTGAACTTTTTCTTTGTACTGGGTTTTGATGATGAGCCACTTTTGTTTACCCTGTGGTACATTGGTACATTATTCGCATTTATGTAGTATTTGAATATAGAGCAAGTTATGCTTATATATAAATTTATTGTAACTAATTTCTCCTCTTTGATCCTCTTGCTGTGTGGCCTGGAAGTAATACATTTCACAATTTAAATGTAGCAAGATTTTGAAATGAGTGATGGCAAAAATATTGTGCTCCGACTTGATTTGCCTGTGCCAAGGAGGTGAGGTGTACCCCCAGATGCCAGCTAGTTGTAACATGTTTGAGGTACTTTGTTTTCAACCTTTTGATTTCCCAACAAAACTAATTAGTCTTTTAACTCCTATATAAAAGAAAATTTTACTCCTGCTAAAAATAGCTGTGGTGCTCATCCCCTTGACTGCAATTTGTTGAGTATTAGGTATCTCTCCTGGCTGTTCTGTATGATGCTTATTTTTAGGGCCTCTATTAATATCTTTAAATATATGATGTAAGAAGACTAAGACTGTATTAAATTGGAAAACTTAATTATTGTCTTTGTAGTTTTCCCAGTTAAATGTAAGTGGAAATCCATACCAGTGTTTAATACAGGAAGTTTTAAACAGGAGAAGCTGAAGTATGTGAAACTGAGGTATGTGACAGCATGTTTGGTATTTAAAAAAAAACAAAAGATAATTTAAATGAGAGGAAGGCTTGTGTGACCACTTCCCTTATGCGTCTGTTCTGCAGTATTCGGTAATTTATATGGGAACCAACATGGTCAAAGTAATAGTTACTTCATCCAACAAATGTCAATTAACTCAATGGAGAGGTTTCCAACCAAATATTCTCTACAATGCTCTCTGCATATGCAGGATGAAGGTTCCTGTAACTATGGTTATTCTGCACTGTGTGTCTCCTTGACAGTGTTGCAAAACCTGAAGTCTCTTAGATGACATGCTCTAGATTTTTCACCAGATCCTGCCATCCTAAAAATATATATATGTAGTGGGGAGCTTATTAACCTCTAATTATTTTAAATGAAAGATCTGAAAGCTTTCTTCTTTATGTTCAGCTACAATTTTAGAATTATAAATTACCTTTCTGATAGTACTACCACTTGCTTTTATCCCATACTGCTTGTTTACTGCTTGTGTTATTGTTGTACCTCGTAACTCTTGGAATTGGTTGACAGATAATGAAGATATTTTTTCATCGAGTACTTGAAGACTGATGCTGTACATCTCAGAGCCTGTTATTTCAGCACTGATAGACTTTTAAATTGTATCATGTACTTTTTCCTTTTCCACTTACAGTGCTGTTAGTGATATTTTCATCTCAGAAGTACTTATATCATTTGTGACAGTGATCTTGTGTTAATCCAAGGACAAATAAGTATATGCTTGTTGTTAATAAGTTTAGGATGAAAATTGCAGGTCTTCTGATTATTGGAAGGCCATTGTCCAGGAATAGCTTTCCAAAGAGATTAGCAGTCCAACAAACCAAGTGATTTTAATATGACCTTCTGAAAAGAATTGTGTCATGGTTGCCAGTAGGAGCAAGGAGCTGGATTCAATTACACTTGGAGGTTCTTTCCAGTCCTGTGCTCCTAATTAATTAGGATTTTGCTATATTCAGCTAATACTTTTTTATTGAGCTAGTAAATGTCGATAATATGAGATAGAAAAAATTAATTGAAACTCAAATCCTATTACTATAATGTATAGAAGCTGCTAAAGTAGGGAAAATTTAAAAATACAGTGATATGAAGACTCAAGCAAGAGTGAAAAGAGTTTTTTGCTAGATTTTGTATGTTTTTCCTCCTTACAGGCTGTCACTGTGTCAAAATCTGTTTTGGAGGGGGTTTTTTTATATGATGCATTTCAGTAATCTTCTTGTAATCCTATGATAAACTGCTTAGTTTGATGGAGAATGTTAGACATTACTGGTAAAATAGTTGGCCCCCGTGAAATCAGTTTCATTTTATAACATGCTTTCAAAGGATATACTCTTAACAGCTGTGTAGCTATCCTTGCATTAACCTAATCAACCTCTTTTCCAGAAAGGAGGTATGTCCTGGATTAAATTCTTAAAAACAGAACAATACCAGACAATCTGTGTGGTCTTTAGAATGTTTACAAAACAGAACATACATTGATAGAGTAAACATGTTGATGTTCATTCTTTGTTGTCTTACTCTATAGACCTTTTCTGCAGTATTTGCTCTGGTTATTAGCAGAATTTAAGTCTTGTAGGCAGGTAAAACTCATCTCCTTACTGATTTCTTTCAGGCCTTCTAAGCAAAAGAAGTAGCTTCCTAAATTTGTAGAAGAACAATTTTGGGCATAAATGTGTCTCATGAGCCTGTGAAAGCCATGTACAGAGGTGTTGAAAGTCCATATTTGAAGTTATCTTATATTCATTAGAATACAGCGTGCTCCTAAACTTGGCTGTGATGTTTTCTTGCTGAATTTTTTTCAGTCCTTTCATTTGCTTATGCCAAATAGACCTAAAATGGGTATGTCCCCTAGCTATGAGGAAGGGAGTGCTCTCATTCTGAAATGATAGTTGTGGGGGGAGGGAGGAGAGTGGTTATCTCAAGACTCTTATCTAGTAAACTGTTTAAAATCCCTTTTTTACCCAAATCTTATTTCAAAAACTTGTTTCAAGGAAAATTTTTTTTTAAGAACTCCGCATTTGGAGAGATGCTGACACATCCCTCTCTGTTAGATACATTAGAGATGCAGTACCAAAACCCTGTGCTGTTTTTAAAATGCTCAGACTATGGTAAATGAAAAGAACTGCCTTGTATCTTGTCCTGCACTGAAAGCAAGGTCTTGGGACGTGGTGACTGAACTACCTCGGTACAGTCTGTTTTCCTAGACTGAGTTTATAAATTGTATACCTGGTGCGGTTCGCTTCAGGCAAGCGATTGTGTTTTACTTGCCTGCACTAAGTAGTAACTTTGGCAGTCATTTGTAGTAGAACTACAGCATCACTTGTGATAAAGGTGCTTGGCTTCTCCATTGTACAAGTGGATTTGAATACTTACACTGTACTTTGGTTATTTTAGAGAAACTCGACCGACGTGAGGGTTTAACCCTAATTACAGTGTTAAGCCACTGCTTTCAGCAGTAGAGGTAGTTTGACCTAATTTTAGGTTTAAAAGCCAAATGAGTCAAGTCCTAGAGAATCTCGGACTTTATGTAACCCTGAAGCTTGGTCTTGTTTGTGGGACTCGCTGGAATATGCCTGGTGCTTTTTATAAGCAGCTTGACTCCTGTAATGGATAGCTGAGATAAATCTTATTCCTAGAGCGAGGCTGGTATTGATGATGACACCAATGTATGAACAGGAGCTCAACTAAAAATCCATTTTAATTTCAGGCTCCATTAGTGGTACAGGGAGAAATCATTATTTGTTAAACAGAAAATAAGAACTGATGCATTTTGAACCATTTGTGTTTCAAACCTCTAGTCAGTGTAGTAGAATATAAACGTGTTGATTGATCTTCATTTTTTTCATTATCTCTTTAGCTGTTTGAGCAATGAACTGGGAAAAATAATCAGAGTTACTTAAAAATAAGAAAATGTACTGTAGATAAACACTGCAGCATGAGATAGGGGAGGTCAGGAGTGTAGATTGGTTTCATTGTTCAAGATACGCACGTAGTTGCATAATCATTGTTGCATTTGGAGCTTGAAATAATTACTAATCATCAACTCGGCAGAAAAGTTCAAGGGAACAAAACCAGTTCTTTAAAGTTTTTAGTATTCCAAGTGATTTATTCCATGACTAATTGAAGTGGAATCTTCTCTAATAGTTTAAGATTGAGTTGCATATTTAAAATCAGCATTATGTGCAACCTCGGTGTGGGTTTCTCTTCTGATGTTTGACTTTCCTGAGAAACATTAATGTATCTTCAGACTCAGCATTTTTTTGATTACAGGCAGACTTGTTTAATCTGGAAGGTATAGCATTGGCTTTTCAGGTGGCTGAAATAAAATGAAGGCATCTTATCTGGTGTATTTTTAAAATTATCTTTAAATAACAGAATCCAAAATATTTGAATCCAAACACTTTTGACCTAGCAAAAGTACTTAAAATGAGAGCAGTGTTAATGACATAAATACATTTCAGTAAGGTGAGTTACCATCAAGGTGCACTGGATGATGTAACTGATACCCAGTTTTCCATTTTATATCCTCATTTTCTTCAAAGAGATCTCTTTTAGGGGAAACTGACCTATCTCTTTAAATTATCTCACTGCTTACTGGCTTCCAGAACATCTGGGTTTTGTTTTATTCCAATTACACAGCTTTTTGTGAGTTGCTGTAGTGGTACTGAACTCAAATCTGCAAGATACTGGACACTGTACGTGTGATCTAGCAAATTGATTTGGTATGTGCCTAACAGCAGGTTTATGAAAAGTTCCGTTCTTACACGGAATTACTCATATGCTGAGTTAGGAACACGTGGAAGTAATTGCACGCAGTCTTCGTAGAGCTTTAGGAGGTGTGTTGCAAGTCCCCCTGGTTTGGAGTACCCCACCAATAAAGTCGGCGTAACGTAGGGCGGAGTACGGTTAGTCAGCGCCTGTTTATCCAGCCTCCCAAGTAGGTTTTACAACCTAACCGGAGAGTTGCCCTCTTCTGCAGAACAAACACGCTACCACGTAAGCATGCTAGCTATAGCAATACCAAATTCACCTTTAGTGAGCTGCAGGCATTTCCTTATGTCCTCAGGTGTATTTTGCTCAGGTTCCTGTGTAGCAGCGTTATCACAGTCAGTTATGGTAACATTTACACTCATACTGATAAAGGTTTTATAGCACAATTAAGACCCTTCTCTGAAGACATGAGCATGGGAAACTGGGAACAGGAGGATGCTGTCATGTAATTTTTAAAATTGCAAGCAGCTCTTAACATTTGTTTTAAAAGAAAATAATTGCTGTCTTTTTTCTGTAGTTGTGTTGTCAAGAATATGGTGTATCTCCTGGGTGTATCAGGCAGTCTTGCTGTCTCACGAATGGCTCGTGATAATAGTTTGTTATGCTTGACTTACAACTGTATATATTTGCATTTCGTAATACCTCTTAAGTGTCTTGTGAAGATAATGGGAAGCACAGACAAAAACAAACAAGGCAATTATGTTGCTCGCAGCCTTTGAAAACTACATCAGGCCGTGCCATGCTTGGCTGGAATGTCAGGAACACGGGAAGTAACATGTAATGACACTGTGTGTGTGGAGGGTGTAATGTACAGAGATCTGTGTGGAACAAGAATAAATCCTTCAGTTGACTGTTGCCTTACAGCTGATGTTGCAGTATCAATGCCTTGTCCTTCCGTAGTTCTGATTTTGTCAGTGTTCACAAAAGAAATTGCCTTTTTGAGTTCTTCGAAACAGTGATCGTGCTATGAGGATATTTTTACCTTTAAGTTTTGGCAGCTCCTGTAAGTGCTGAGTATGTGACTGTTTATAGCAGCTTATGGGTTTATAGCAGCTTAAGCCTGTGGCTTATGGGTGACGTGCTACCCTACTGTTCATTAACGATAGAAACGAAAAAGTTAAAACTGAGACCAGTAACGAGGACAGAAGGCAGCACTCTCGTGTTACTCGATACGTACTGCTGCCCAAAAGCCAGACAGACACCCTGCTAGTGGCCTCGGACCTTGCTACTCAGAGGTCTGTCTACTTCTTGCTTAGTCCAGATATCTGCGAAGATCATGTGTCACAGCATTTCTGTGATACTGTGTTGAAGTCAGCTGCAGCAACGTAAACCCTGCTCTGCATCCAGCACTGATTTTTGTTCTGTTGTTTCTGGATGTTTTATGACACTAACATTGGCAACCCTAGCACACGCTGGTAGTATGATTAATAGTGAGAACATAAAAAAGGAGAGATGGCGAATGATCTAAGATTACAACTGAGGTGTATTATTGTGCTGTTCCATCTTCTCTAATTAATAGATAAGCACTACAGGCAACACTGTCAGCAGAAGCTCAAGATTAAGGTTTTATCTAACTCTTCATATTCTTTGTGAGTATCAGTCAGTTGTAAAGTTACAGTGGGCGGTAATGAAAGTAGAACATGACATTTCTTTCCTTTCCCCAACTAAATAATCTGACCTTTTGAATCACTCTGCTTTAAAGCTGCAGTGTATTTTGAGAGTAAACTGTTTCCCCCCACCCCCATCTTTCACTTTTCCATGAAACTGTGATGGAGGTGGAAGGGACCCCTGGAAGTCATTTGATCTGGCCCCCTGCTCAAAGCAGGGCCAACCTTGAACTTAGGTCAGCACTGAGTTTGGTTGATTTGCTCAAGGTCGACTCTGGCTGGAGTTGGAATATCCCCAGATTTCTCAGCCTCTCTGAGCAACAGAGCATCACTGTTTCGGTGTTTGACCACCTTCGCTGGGAAAATATTTTTCCTAATATCTAGCTGGAATTTCCCTCGTTGCAGTTTGTACATGCCTTAGGCTGTTTTACTTCCTTGGCTGCCAGACACTGGCCCAATCTCATCCGACTGCTTCTCGTTCGATAGAGGGAGGCTGGTGGTGTGGGTTACTGGTGGTACCATGGGCTGAGCTGTAGAGGGTAGTTCTGGGAACGATGCAGTGCTTCTGTTTGATAACACAGAACAAGTTCACGTGTTTCAATGCCAGGCGTTGCATGTGTCCTTGGGTGGAATGCAAAAACACAGGGCCTAGTCTGGAGGAAATCATTTGCATGGGGTGGTGCGTGGTTGGGAACTTAATATTGACTCTACAGACCTGGATATATAGTCAAGCAAATAACCAGTATTATTTCCTGGATTATGTGCCTGGGAAAAAAAAAAAAACAGTGAAGAAATGTGTGTTAGTCCTAATGGACTACACATACCTCTCTTTAGCTACAGAAACCAATTTACAAGTTCATTTGGATTCCTCATGTCTCTTCTGTTTCCTTTACCTGGTGTTTTCATAATTTTTTTTCTTATAAAAGCATTATTTTTGTATTATTACTCTTTGTACTAAATGATGGGGGAGGGGGGGGTTCTGTGTCTCTGACTTTCTAGTTGCAGAAATTGGGAATGGTCTTGTCGATAAAACAGTTGTAGTTTGTAAACTCCTCTGGCTTCTAGCTGTGCCTTGTATCTCCTGTGAGCTGAGACTTGCCCTATAGCCTGAACAGGAATATGAGACACCACTCCGGGGTTCATGTCCAATGTGTTTCCCCCACCACCACATGACTTGTGTCGCATTATTAGTCTCAAGGAAAAATCAGAATTGTTGGGGTTTCTTGATGTTAGCCTTGTGAGCATAGTTTACGGGCTTGTTGAGAAGAACATGCCATCCTTAGGTCACTTGTTTCTAATAGAAATTAAGCAGTGTGGTTTAACAAGAAATGTATTTTTCACATAAAAAAAATTCTAGCAGATAGCCTAAGCAAACTGCTAAAATCATCAGAACTTTTATAAAGCTGTCAAACTCCTGGTTTATCTTGAATTTCATTATCTGAAAACTTTAGGCAAAAGATTTATTAAATCTGTGGTCTTTCTCTGTTACATCCCTGAAGCAGTGTGCTGGTAGAGTTTCATTTTACATTAGCTGAAATGATTTCCTATGAAATAAAGAATATTATGACATGTGTGTTGAGCCAGGCCAGAGGTGAAGGTAAGCAGCTCTGTAAGCTGCTTTTCAGCCGCACCCTAATTTCTCGAAGCTGCTTTTACACACAGCATTTCTGTGTGGTATGAAAACATTCCCTCTTAGCTGTTTACTCGTACGCTAAATTTCAGAGTGCAAAAGTCCTTGCAGTCAACGTCGTAATTTCTCTCTTACAATGCATGAGCTGTAGAAGACAAACGAGTGAGCTCCTCCTAAGTTAGATGACTCATGGCTCAGTATTTGAGTTCAAAACATTTAGAAGAGACGCTGGTTTTGGTGGATCTGTTAAAAATTCAGGTTTATGATAAAAACTTTATTCAGTACCTTTTTTGCTTCAAGAAATGGCAAAATTTGCAGCTGAGATTTGAGCACAGGCTCAGAATTTTTTGTTTGTTTGTTTCTTTGATATGTATCAAGATTTTGACAAATTCACTTGTCTCTCCTCTGTCTTTTTCTAAATAGCTTCGTTGGTACTACTCAGCTGACTTTCACATTGCTCAGTGTCATGGGGATTTTTGATGTCCTAAATAATCAGTACTGACTGCATTTGCAAAATTATTTCGTTAATGAATTAGATGCAGATTCATTCCATCTCTTGAACACAAACTTGGAGTAATACATTGAAGCTGAAATTAGAAATTGTAAGTAATGAAACTGTTGTTATTTTCCAGGTGGAGAAAGTACTTAAGACAATTTATTTTTTCTTTTAATGGTTAAAAAGCTGTCTGTGGTTAAATGTTTATTTTTTTTAACTCAAAATGCCACTGAATCTTTCCTTGAGAAAATGAAATTCTTCTCACCTGTCTTGCCCAGCTCTTTGCAGTTTCCTTGTCAGGGATAGCATGTATATTGCCCAAATTACCCCTAACTATCCAGCTGACTTAAAAGCAAGACAGCATGAAGTGGCCATCCTTATTGTCTTACGTGGTATGTGACACCTAGGTCAGGATCTGCAGGTAAAGCGCTGCCGTTCCTTTCAGTGCAGAGAGGTGGTCTTTCTCATGCACAGCTTTTTCTTATTTCCATTTGTGGAAGGTGAGCTCCAATTGTCTTCCTGCCTGCACTGGGCAGAAATCATTCCATCTTGCATCAAGTGGTTTGTGTATTACAGTTCAGGGAGTTCTGGCTTATTAGTCCACTTACATATTATATACTTATATATAATAAGCCTGGCTGTCTTCACGGCCAGGCTGGATGAGGCTTGGAGCAACCTGGGCTGTGGAAGGTGTCCCTGCCCATGGTAGGGAGGTTGGAACTGGGTGGTCTTTAAGGTCCCTTCCCACCCAAACCATTCCATGATTCTATGATATAATACCAATATTTATTAATAACAATGTAATTATTAAATTAGATTTAAATTATTATTTACCAACTGGCAATAATGTACGAGCTATTCAGTGATCAATCTGCCAACACTGAAACTCCCTGTTGGTGTTCTCTTTTAGTACGTTCAAAATAACCTTTGTAGGAACAATTGGTAGCGAAGCAGTGGTTATTCTGTTGCTTAGCTGATGACTTTGCGCTTGCGTGTGCATGTCTTCTGTCCTTCTGGTTCCACCCTTTCCATTTTATAACATATGAGCAACTCTAGATACAAAGTACTTGAAAAAAAAGGTAGTGCTGTGGCTTCTGCTGTTGCCTGCAGTGATAACCTTTCGGTCTGCTGCCAGGTAAACAGGTCAGAAAGCCTACCTCATTTGGTTTCATTTTTGAAAATGTAAATCGGAGAAAACCAATATTCTTAAGAAGTAAAATAGATGCTGTGATGATCTGTGAGGCTACTGGAAATGTAGCTGAAGTTAGTATTGAAATTAGGCGTTTTAAACACGTCAGTAGAATTCTGGCCAGGTTAGTTGTGTGCATGGTTTTACTGCGTATTGATTGTGACCAAACTGCGCTGTATAAATCACAAAAGGGTTATTTATTGTGGAGTACAAATACTTTTCAATATTAAAAATACAAATATTCTGCAGCGGTATCCTCTTGGTTCTTATTATACTGAGGTAAAAGCCTTAGCAGAGATATTTCTAGAAAATTCACGTTGCTGATTTTCAGATATGGACATGCTTGCTGTTCACTTACAGCTCTCTTTAATGACAAACACTACTTAGAAATGGCTTAATTGGATTGTCTGCCTAATAGCATTAGAATTGTAGTGCTGGTTTAGCTGAGCTGTAATGGTCCTTTGCTGGTTAAGAGATCAGTAAAGCAGCCAAATGGAAAGAGAACCTTTAGATTTTAGATAAGAGTCTTTGCTCCTCAGAGTACTGCTACCCTGAAAAGCAAAGGAGAGGGGCTGTTGAAGAAGATGCTTAAGATAATTACCTATATTGTCTGAATAAATTTAAACAGAATGCTATATTATTCCTTTTAACTGGTTCAACAACTGTACATGTTTACATTTCTGGTTGACCCCGTCATTTGGCATAGAGAGTAATGCCAGCAGGGATTTTATGGTTCTGTTTGCAGTCTTGGTCCTACAGCTGTACAAAGGGATCTGTGACAGTTACAAACCCCTGGGACATGGGCAAATTAACTTCTTGTGGCTCGTTGACACTTCTAACAAGTAATTTCTGGAAATGCAAATTTTTCATAATTTGGTGTTCCAAGTGCTCTAAGTCCTCACGTGTTGAGAGAAGAACCAATAGAAAAAAAGATGTAGCTGAGTGTCGTAGAGGAGTGAAGGATTAAGTCAAAGTGGTAGGCCGTGGCATATGGACATTTTTTATTGAGCACAAAGACTATAGGTTGAGATTGTGTGGGTGGTTTTTGTTTAATATTTCTTCCTGCCTTTCAAGAAGTTGTTGCAAGTTGATGTCTGGTTTCCCGTTAGCTCTGTCTACAGACTTCGTTGGTCATGTGCTTTAATATGATTAGAGAAGACTACATAGGATGATAAAATACTCTTGTCAAAAGTATACTACGTATTTAACAAAATTTCAAGAAGCAGATGGCTAATTAGGTAGTTTGGTGATGCTAAGCTGATCGCATGTTCTAGCTCTAAATAAAAATGTAACAAAACTTCATTTGAATATTTTAAACAGACTGACACAATGTTTTCTAGTTGGGATTAAGTAAAGCGAGTACTGTTGGGATTGTCCGTATTAATGTGAAAAGGCAAAATTAGTGTTTTGCTTCCTCTTGAACCAGCTTTATCTGGTGTTGACTGTGGTGGTTTCTTGAGGCAGCACAAGCTAGATGGGGTACTGTGGTTATCCTTTCAGTCTGCGCAATTTTTCAAAACCACTTCCAAAATTAAATTAGGGAAATACTAAACATACATGGAAAACTTAGTCATTTTTAATAACATTTCAATCTGATGAAATTCTAAGGCATTACATCATTAGAATGACTTAATTTCATATGGTGTCTTTCGAGCTGTGTGTCAGCTGTTTTCGCAGTTAAATACAGGAAAAGAAAATACTGCAAGAAAACTATGAATAAAAATACTTAGATACAAAACTACTCAGGGAGGGGAAAATAAGGGATTACAAAAGTGTTTGAAATTCTGTTTTGAAAGTGAAGTGCATACATCACAGTTCACTGTGGAAATTTATGAGCGTGAGCTATTTCCCAACAGTGTGTGTGTTGTGGGGAAGGTGAAGACAGTGTCATCCAAGAGATGTGTGCAAACGGGAAGGAAGAAAAGCCTTCACCTGTCGGGAAGAGTTTTAAAAGTAACAGAGGGCAGCTTTGTGGTCGTTTCTGCGAATGGAGATGTTCAGCTCCTTATAATCTTGCTCTTCTGAAGACTTTTTTTTCCAGACAGTGATCGTCTGACATTGTACCATCTATGACTGTTCGGATTAAATGCTGTTGTGTTTGTCAAACAAGTGAAACTGAGAACGCTTCCTACACAGTATCGTGTGCCGCGTATGTAGTTCTTCATGGAGGCCAGAATTCGGAAACCTTTTTTCTCATCTATGTAGTGTGCAGAAATCAGCAAATTTTTCTCCTCCTTTGCCTGATGGTGCCATTTCTTTTTAGTCTCAGACTTGATAAGCTAAATGAAAGCGTTGATTTGCATTGTTTCCAGTCTGTCTAAAGGCAAAAATATAAAATAGTTGGTGCTATCTCTGTGCTCTTTAGCTTGCTGCAGAGTTTTTAAAGGCTTTTTACAACATTCAGTAAGATTACCACTTCTAAAATGACCTCAGAGCAAAACCAAGTTACGGTGTACTTGCAGTCCAGTTACTTGTCTGCTTCTCTACAGAAGATTTTCTTTTTCCAAGTTCCAGTCTCAAGAGATATGAACACTGTTGGCAGACAAATTAGTGCTGTATTAACATTTTGTTTTTATTTGAAGCAATCTATCCAGGCAGGGTCAGGAGTGTTATTTGCAGTAACCTCTCAGCCTTGCTTTTTGGTGCCAGATGACTAAACGTGGCTGTTGCCATAATGTACAGTGTGGCACGGCTCTTCTGAATGGTGAAGAGGAGGAGAAGATATTTGTCTATCTCTTTTAATTGGTTTCCTCTACCCTTCTCCAACAAGCTGTCAAATTTGAATGTTTGCCCCAGTTTTCTTTGTCATATGTAGAGATAGTGGGTTGGTTGTTCAAAGCTGGCAGGAATCATCAGATATTCTGCCAGTAAGGAGAATTCAGATGTGACAGATATCTTGGGGGAAGCAGTGGGATTCATGCGGCGAGTTGCATTTACAGGACTATCACCACTGTGGTACCTGAACACTGAAGAACGTGTTTTCCCATATGGAACTTATTCTTTGTAAGTGTTGGACTACTTCACTTTTAGTTCTCTAATTCCTTGATTTTAGCTATCATCTAGGAATGACTGAAATCAATTCCCTTACCATGTGAAGAGACTCTTGTATCCTAACGTTACATGAACTCAGTGCTGGTATTTTTGCAGAGGAGAACAGATTGGAGTGAGAGGAATAATGTGAGTCCATACAGACCACACAAGATTTGCTCAGTGCTCATTCCTATTTGCTCCTGCTACCTTGGAAACAAAGGGTGGCATGACAACAAAAGCAGTTCAGGAAGAAAGGTTAAACCTCACAAATATTCAGACTGTTTTCTTCTGGTGAAACTCTTGTGTGCTCTCTCAGAATGGAGTATCAAGTTTTGATATACATAAGTAAGAACTGTCTGTTTGAACCTGATCTTTGGTTGAAATCAAGACTGATAACTGAAAGATATGAAAATGGCATTTTAATGTAACAAGACTTTATGAATGTTGAATTTTTGAGAACCAAAGAAAATGTCTTGGGACTATCAGCAGCTGAAATGATTTTTAGTGTGGACCATTCAAGTCTTTGGGAGAAATTTTTAGCCAAAAGTTTTCTAAAACATGCCAATAGGGTTTCTTGTACACATGGAATTAAAGGTAGGGAGCATAAAAACTTGGTTTTCAGTGTACACCAGTGCTCTTCGCTAAGTTGCTACAGTTTTCTTGACCCTGCAGTGCTCTATAGGTCAGCGTGGTAGAGCAGTGAGTGTACCACAGGGCTCGTGCATCATCTCTGAAAGTTTCTGGTCCTTCTTCTGTGTCCTGATGGATCTTCTGCCTGAAGCTGGGGACAGCAACCCAAATCATACTACCCCAACCATGAGCAACACCATTCGTCTTCTTCTAAGTGTGATTATTTTATTATTATTTTTTTATTTATACTGCTCCCATTTTGGGGTTTTTTTTTGGATATCTGTTCTGCAGTTGACTCTGTCTTGATTTCCCCAATAACCCAGTGTAGCCAGGATGAGGATATTAAAGGCAAACGTCAAAACATGTCAAAAATAGTATGCTTGAACTCACGTTCAACATGAGTTATCTGTAGAAGGATAACAGCATAATAGTTCAGAACAATGTAATTTTAAAAGTTTCTTTTCATAAGAAACTAACTTACATAGGTGTAAGTTCTCAAATTCATTAACACTGTTTTGCTGTTTAGTTAGGTCATTCAAAGGCAGTGCCAAGAAAGAAAGAAAGAAGGTGTTTGTTTTCCGAATAAACACGGTGTAGTTTGAAGGTCTCTATTCATGCTGAGGCAGCAGTGAGGTGAACAAATAGTGTTTGCTTCCCTTTTCAGTTCATCTTCAAGAAGGGCTTTTCTCAGTTGGTTAGACTCTTTCAGTTCAGTCACCTAGCAACTTCTGAGGGCCTTTGATTCAAACATTAATCTCTAAATGCAAAACCAGTAAGAAAACAAGGGTCTTCGGAAAAGCTAAACTGAAAAAACGATGTCTCAAAGCTAGCTGCTACAATGCAGTGACAAGGCATTAGAATGAAACTTTAATTCTTAAATACACATTGCCAATAAGGATAACAATTTTTTCAGATTTTTGTAAAGCCGTTTGCAACTACCATGCTGTTAAATGGAGATTGGGAATACAGATGTTGTCTCTTCCATATGTTCACATTTTTGCTGAATTGAGGTAATCTGATACAAAATACATGTTTAAACTTCTTAATGCAAGCAAGAAAAGGTTTCCAGCAGGAGTAGTCTTCCATGTTCTCAGAAACGCATTAGTTTGATTCCAGTTTTAACAACATCATCTTCATACTCAAACAAGCTTTTCTGCAACTGTCAGACAGCAGTTTGCCTGTTTCTTGCCACACAGCCATGAAGTGCTATAGTTCAGCAGATAACAAGATGTATTGCAAGTTAGTATTAGCAGATCTTAACCTGAAAACAGGGCACAGAATGTTGAAAGTTAAAAATTCTGAGAACTGTGATGGTACATAGGACTTATCTTGGAGCTGTCACATGCTGCATTCCACCAGTATTAGTTCATTTTAAAAATTAGCATCACTTGGACAGTATTGTCAACAATTACTTTAAACACAGTAAATGTCTATCCTGTCCATTTGGCCATACTTCAGAACACTTGAATGTTACTTCTCTGAAGTATTATTATATGTATAATGGCAAAGGGCTTTTGTTGTCATCTTAATACAAATTTGAAACTTCACGTTGCTTAAGAAAATGAGACAAAGTTTTATTTAAGTCCTCCAGTTTGCATTGAGGCATTTCTCATAAAAGGGATTTCCAGTGCAAGAGTTTTGTCTTTCATGGTTGTACCTGTCACAGCAGCTTGGCATGTTACGCTGAACTAATGATGAAAATGGCATGCTGCTGGAATCTGTCTGCTCTAATCAGCAGAAATGTCTATTGCTTCAAATGCCTTTGTTTTAAAATTAAATCTGCATGTATGGTCTTCTGCACTGGAATGAGTGTTAAACTATGGTTTTTGTTCCCTTGCTGCCAACACTACAAAACATCACAATTTGGAGAGGTGACTGTAGTTTCGTCCCATTAACTAACAGAGTTCACTTATGTTTTAGAAACACCTTAGTAACTTCCTCTGTGAAGTGGTGACATTGTGGCCAGAAGTAAGAAAATGCCTAAGATGTCCCTCAGTAAAACTTAATGACTGTCTGTTCCCCACGAGTCACTGAACGTTTTATGTGTTAGTGACTCAAACGTTTCGGTCTCTTCTCCCCAATACTGACCAGCATCACACCATAACAATCCTTTGGTTATTTTGATCTTTAAGTCCTCTTTTTCTTACTGAAGTATTGAAATGTGCATCACAAATATGAAATGTTTGAGATTTCTTTATAATGGTGTTTAGAACCAGTTTATTACTGGAAAAAAATACCGTATGGTCATGATAAATGTCCATTTAACAATCTATAGTGGAAATTGGAGACTGGTTAAAAAGGGACAAAATTAGTCATTCCTATAACTGTGACAAAAAAAAGAATGGTTTGCATGCATGTCTTCACAATCCTTACCATTATGATTGTTCCCTTAAAATGCTTTAAAATAATATTTTAGAATATAATTTTGTTAGATGTACACCTAGAATACCTTGAAAACTCCTTTACTAAGTAGCACCAAGAACCTGGCTGTAACGTTTGCTGCTTGCAAACTTCTTGCTGCCTGACATTTAACTGCAGTGGATGAAAACTCCGCGTCCATAGATCCGTAGCGGGATACAGCTGTCAGCAGGAATCTGTATTGAGTTGTGTTGCGTGACAAGACTTAGACTGGCACGTTAAAACGGTATGAATCAACTCCTTCAGAAACCACAAGGAAGTCGGCTTGTGTTTCAGTTACAGACTTCTAGTTGTTTGTTTTCTCTGGATCATTCTTAAGACTGAATTATTACAGCAGAAAATTAAGTTCAGAGTTTATCCTAACAGTTTCAGGATTCAGTTTAGGAAGCCAGGTGCTCTTCAACAGATAAGGAAATTAGCAAACAATATCGATTTGCTCTTAGATATAGAACCTCCTCGGGTGTAATCCCTTTGTAGATACACTGATAGGAAAGGAACTGTGATCAGCCACACCAAGAAAGGATTTGCTGCCTTAGTATTAAATACTCCTTGAACACTGTAAGGGGGAAAATTTCACACATGAAGAGCCAAAGGATTGTAGTCATAGTACATTTCCAGAAAATTACTTAAACTAGTGTGAAAGAGTATTATCCATTACGGGACTTGGGTGAAGGAAAATACGCAACTCTATAATCTGCAGTAAAGTTCTTTTTCAGGCTGTCAAAGGCCATGAATGAAACATTCATACTGTCAATGAACACGTTGTCCCTGAAGACTGTCATGTTTTGAGCAGAATAAAAATAGTAATTGAAAGAATGGAAAAGAGTATTAAGTGTATTAAGTAAAGGCACAAAAATTTCATCTTCCAATGCCTGGCTTATTTCAAGGTTTTAGTATAATACAGCTTTGGGATATTGCTTTGTGCCATGTTCTGTGTGCATGTATGTGCTAGAATGGGCCCATCAAGGCCTAAAATGCCATCTCTGGATCAAAGGTCTGAAGAATATTTTGGCAACAAAGTCACGCTCCTCCCACAAAGAAAGCACAGAGGGAGATGAATTACTGCTGTGAATTCCTGCACTTGAGGTGAGCTATCTGTCCCTCCAGAGTGACACAGGGTACTCTGTCCGTGTGTTGCCCAGACTGCCACAACAACGTCCTCCTCTTTTAGTTTGGAAACCTGGGAGACCTTTTAAAAGTCTTCAGTTTTCAATTACTGTTTCTGTTGGGCATTACACACAGAAGGGGTTGGAATAAAAGGGGTTAACATTACAAACCGATGATCTCTCTGTATTGAAAAACCTGTTGTTCAGCCTGGAAATTCCACAGAGATAAAGGTATCCTGTAAGTGCCCCGTGATAACAGTGTATGCTGTACCTCTATTACGTTCTTGATACAAATGATACATTAATAGTTTAAATGATTAAAACAAAATTTCATTAGCAGGAAGTAATCAGTGAAATGCATCCTAGCTTAAATCTGCTAAATCTACTAATACCTTTTGGCTTTTAGTGCTCACTGACGCAGCAGTGTAAATTTGATGCAGCATGCAGTCCAAAAGCTTCTTAGGCTCTCTTAATCTTTAAAATCATGAAATGATGCATCTACCCAATGTGTTGCTTCATTTGAGGGATGGGTTCCTTGCTCCAAATGAAGACCTGTCACGAAAATGACATTTTCAAGATTTCTACCTTGAGGTTCAAATTCTTTACTGGTTAATGTAAAATTGCATTGCTCACCTGTGTAGTGGCTGGCTACATCTAGGCATGTTGTGAGCCGTACAAGGAGAAAATACGTTAATTCTCCACTTGAAAATGAGAATAGCAGAAGTTATGCCGCAACCTCTCTGGCTCCACTTTATTTTAATCTTGTTTCTATGCAAGGCATGCTGTGGGAGTACAGCCTCTTTGTAAACTTGGAAGTTTACAGGGAGTTTGGGAAGTTGGACACATCTGAAAATCGTCAAAGTTTTCCATAACACAATGTTAAATGCTGATAAATATATATGTAAATTGAACTATTTATCCTTTCTGTTCTACCCTTGCATATGGTAAAAGGCAGTAAGATGCACCAATAGCAGCCGCTACCATGGCTAGTAGCCAAAAGCTGGAAGAAAATACGAAATCTTGAAAACACACAGTTGAATGGACAGAGATTTCCTGTGGATCATATTAAGTGTTCCACGTAACACAGTCTCAGACAGCACGGAGTGTAACTGCTTTTCATTAAATTCAGTGCTTTCAGCTAGAAAACTTAATGATGCAGGCAGGTTGCAGCCTGGAAAAGTTAGAGTATATTTTTCCCGTCAGATAGAAAAGAGGCAATTAAGACATCTTCTAGGTCAATGAATGAGTCTAGACACACTGAGAGTCACCAGGGAATTTGCATCTATTCTTCCAGCTTGAATAATACATCCAGAAATTGGTCCAAAAAGGGAAGGAATTAACTAAAAATTACGAAAAGTCAGTGTGCTCTATTTATAGGGGCCTTTGGTTTGACTGTCCTCACACACATGCTGTTTGGTCCTAAATGAGCTTTCTGCTGCTCTTTCTCTGTGTGGAACGAGACATAAAAGTTGACGTGATCAAATGCTGAAGCGTTCGCTATGTAGGAGGGCAGCACTTAGACACAGGAATAAAGATAAAACAGTTTTTAACCTGAAATCCCTAGGAAAGAAATCTTCAGTAAATGTCCTACTAATGGAAACCAGAAGGCACGAGGCAATGCATTAGTTCTCGTTTGGTCACACTGGCCCAGGGAATTGTCATTATTTGATGGTGTGCTCAGGCAAACGAGCCAGACGCACCAGCTTCAGCCAAGCAGCAGTAGCTGGCTCTAAGCACAATGCATACACACATCATCCTGTTAATTTAAACCTTATTTTACTTTAGCCAACGTATAGGACGAGATTAATCCATTCACATTTAAATGCCAACATTGTAGATTTTAAATGGAGACATGTCTTGGATCCCTTTATATCCTGTGGAGAGAAATGGACTCTCCTCAGATGTGATTAATCCCATCCTAAAGCTTTTTTTTTCTTCTTTTAGAGTAGTATCCCTCTTTTCTAATGGGGACCTCTCCACACGATGTAGGCAATTTATTTCAGGATGTGATAAAGCACTTCTTTTAAAAGTGCCTGCTTCCCTCCGTTGATTATAAAGCAATGAGCTCCGACAGATATGATCTCTGTAATCGTCTAAACATGTAGATGAGAGAAATCCCACTGGTGGTCATTTATAAATCTGTAATCAGGAAACCCAAGACAATTCCCCCTCCCCCTGTAGCTTGATGAATCATAGTGCTTCGGTCAGGAAGAAGGATGGAATTTGTATTCGCAAAGAAAATGCTGTGAACCAGGAGAGAAGCCAAGTTGTGTCGCTCGGCAGAAGTGGAGACCTGGATTTATGTTTTAACAACAGTGTCTGTTAGCTTAACGGGTAGGAGAGCTCTGCTGGCTTCCTATTTGGAAGAAGCCAGGAGGGTATGAACACAAATGTAGGCACTAGGCAAAGGCAGCCATCATGTGAACAGAGATGCTTTTTCCTCTTAAAGCGGGACGGACTTTATTGTAAATTCCTCACAAACAGAATGATCAAGGTGTGCAGTGTTACTGAAAGTAGAATTGAAATGGACAAAGTATGGCTGAGGGGGGGAGTCATTAGCTGGAAAGGCTGAAAGCCGTTTGAGTATGCTGAGGTTTTAATACTCAATTTGGATACAAGAGTTAACTACCCTGAAGTAGGAATAATTTTCCACATTAAAAAGGTGGTATGGGGGTTCATTTTTCCCTTCTATTACCGTGGGGCGTTTTTAAAACTATTTAACAAAGCCTCGCATGTAAGGTCCTGAAACGAAGAGGCCGACATAAAGCGTGGGAGGCCAATTTGTATTGTACAAAAGCTCCTGAAAACACGCTAAAATATGCATCACTAAATCTGAACAGCATGTGCCAGCTACTATCGAAACACCACAAGTGTAATGCAAGTTCATTGGGGTTTGGTTGCATCTAACTCCAAAAAAATTGAGCTAGTTAATGCAAAAAATAGACTGCTACAAACTTAACCTCTTACTTATTTTCTTCTATTTCTGTTTGGCTTACACCGAATGGCATGTTTACAAATGCTATTAAGTGTAAAAAGCCGGTATTGTGATCCACATAGGTTTTTATGGAGGTGTAGGTCTGGCCCTTGGAATGATAAAGCGTTGTTTTCTTTTAGTAACATTTCTAGTGAGTACTCAGTACCTTGTTTGTCACTTATCAATAGACAGCAGCCTCCTTTCTTGCCTCTGTGAGGCTCGCTGATTCACTGTGTCTTTCGAGGGGGCAGAACCACAGCGTGCAATGTCTTATTTCTGAAGCTCGTTAGTCTCATCAATATTCTTTTATACTCTGTATGTTCAACATCTTTTGTTTTTACCAAATCTGTTCATAGTGACACCAAATTAATTGTGATGCAGCCGTATTTAACAGTGTAGTTGAAAGATAATCCGTCTTTCCTGTTAGGATTCCGGGAGTGGTGACTCTGATGCCGTGTTTTAGCATAGGGGGCATCGCTGCAGTCCAGCGATGGTTTTTCAGTTAGCAGCCACGTTCTCATCGGCATTGGAATAACCTGTTGAGAATGTGCCGTGTTCTGTGGAAAGGCTTTTCTGCACTAAACGTTATGAACGAGTGTTGGGATGAATGTTTTCTGCAACCTGTATGGGAACTTGAAGTTGTTATAAACATCTTGCCAGTGAAATAGCTTATTTTTTTTTGTCTTATTCATGACAGCACAAGTGAAATTGTGGAAGATTAAAGGAGAGCTGAATAACAGATTCAGCCAGAATTTCATAGTAATGTAGTATGTCCTTATTAGATTAAAATATTAAAACAAAACACATCCCCACCCCACCAAAAAAAACCCTCAGATTTGCATATTAATGGGTTATTTTGAGCTTCCATTGAAGCAGATACGCTTTTAGCAGATTGACTTAAATGCCAGTTGGGTAATAAAGCAAGAAGAGAAGCCATAATCTTTCTTTCTTTAGAGCAGGGAGTCATTTAAAGCTGAAATATGACTAATTACCACAATTGAACTTGTGAAACCCCTTGCATGTGTTAATCGTCTTACTGTGTCGATGTCCCTGTGAATGGATGTGAAAGCCGAACTAAAAAAACCCCTTTGTGTACTTTTGAGACATAAATATGATCTTTCATTTTCCCTCACAAACAAATAAAAAATCTATGAAATACGAGTTTATACTCTGTAGCAGGAGTTTGCAATTTTTTTCTACAAAAACATAAAGCAATTGAAATAATATCTTTTAAAAAAAAATCTGTTTTACAGGAATGCGAAAGTTCTGGGATGATTCCATCATGCAAGGGGGAAATTAACTGTGAATTCCTGATTAGAGTAGTACCTGGTATTACTCTTATTAGTACTAGTATTGTTAGCTGTTGCTTAGCAGAAGCGTGTCCGAAATGTGAAAATCCCCTCTTTATTCTGCAGTTGTACTGTAAGGCAGCACAGAGGAGACAAATACAAAGGCATTGACATGAAACTGGGGCACTGTCCTCAGCACCTTCACTGCACATGTTAAAAATAATAGAACGTACTTTTTTTCTGGGTTTTTTTGTTTGTTTATTTGTTACTCATCTTCAATTTGTTCCAAATTCTGAGTCACTTTCATAAATCTGCTTATAACGAGTTTTATCCAGTCAGTTTCAGAACAAATATGTCCATTGGTTTTTCAGCTGTAGAAATTTTCACCGATCACATCCAGTGCAACTCAAGCAGCCTCTCTATTATTTTCCTAGCATTTAACAATACTTCAAAACATAGTTTTTGGCTTTAGAGGTATATAATGTTAAGATAAAGGACAACCACAAACTGGTAGGGGTTGGATCTCCTTTGAGGTTCATCTAGTCCATCTCCCCTGCCACAGCGGGTTCACCTGCAGCAGGTTGGACAGGAACACATCCAGGCGGGTTTTGAATATCTGCAGAGGAGTCTCCGCAGTGGATGGCTGGGGAAATGAGACAAACCCTCAAACAGGTATTTTCCTGCCTGATCTCCATTGTGAAGATGCTGAGCCTTTCCTGGTGTAGACTATGGTCCTGTTGAACAACCCAGGTAAACTGCTCCAAGAGGGAAGTACTGTGGTCCTGCCCTGGAGCTGTGGTTCACGCTGTTGCCTGTCTAATTGTCTGCACACCAATCCTTTCTTGTGCAGTAACGTGGTTTCTTGCTACTTCAGCATATAAGCAACAGTAATATGCCAAGGAATCCTCGTGCCCCCTCAGCTCATGAGTGCCAGCAAAGTGAAAGGTCTGGAGTGGGGCAGGTACCAGAAACATTTCTTTAAGCAGTGTTGCTGGTTTCTGCCTGTGTGAAGTAGATACAAAACTCCAGACCCATGTTCCTTCCTTTAGCAGAGAATTTGGCACGTTGGGGTGGTTCAGCCTGCTTTCTGCCCATCCAGCGCAGCCAGCCTGTGTCACAGGAGAGTTCTTGCTGCACCAAAACAGTAGACTTAGGTTGTTGTAGGTTTGCCCTCCAGTTTGGAGGGATGTTTGTACCCAGACTAGTGAAGGAACCAATTTTCCAAAGAAACTTTCTATGAAAGGACTCTAGCTGGATTGTTTTGTGACCTCTGTATTCTCTCTCTCTCCTGACCATTTGCCCAAGACACAGTTTAGTCCTGTTTTAACATTCTGCACTGAATTTATGAATGACACATTTGCAAATTAATCATGACAGCTCTAAAGCAGAGTTCCTGCCATACTTAAAATTCACTCTGCATCCAGGTATTAATGGAAGTTTGATTTCTTATATAGTAGTTTGTTGATGTATGATACCATTCTGTATGTGGGTTGCAGTTTTTCAAACGTTGGAGCCTGAAATTAGCTCTTCATTTATTACACCACTTCAGCATAATTCATGTAGAATTCATCTGTTTGCGTGCCAGTTGGAATCTACTGGAATTTGTTATTTTCCATCCACTTCTGTAACAGTTTCACATTGTTTACAGAGAGAGCATGCAGTTTTGTATAAATCACTTGCTGTCATACAGTTTTACTGCATTATTTTACACAATTTGTGTAGCATTTAAGCACCCTGCAGTGTGCAGCATTAAAAGGTATGAAATTATTGAAAATAAAATCTTTTTTTTGGCTGAAATAACAGAATATTCACGATCAGAGATATTAAACAGCTTTTAAGAAGTGGGTTAGATGTAATGAATGAGCTGTATTATATAAAAGGGCATTATCCAGGCTATTGATTATGAGGACTTAAATCCAAATCTTACGAGACAAACTAGCTGTGGAATAATCTTTCTTACTAAACTGAGGCCTAAGGAGAACCATTGCCAAGTATAGAGGTTGATCCAGTTGAACTTAGACATTCAACAGCCAACACTGAATGTCGGAATTATGCGACTGAAGGAGACACATAGATTGTAGCACTGGGGGAACTGTTTAAGTGAGGTGACTTTTACAGACTTGCTGGGTTGCGTATTCTGTTGAGTAAACCTTGAAGTTTTGTCATCTGTTCTCAGTTTTCACTGTTCCCCATCACTATAGTACAGGCCTCATAGCACATCAAAGAAATCTTGTCCCACTGAAGTGCTTTAATTGTGGTATCCGTGTCTTTTTGCTATATGGGCTCGTGGAAACTACACTCCAGTACCGTCTGCGTATGCTCCTTTGCCATGATCGCATGTATTTCCTTGTGTTCGTGGCTGAGCGCTTGCCAGGCGTGGATACGTGCAGTTTCGTTCTTGTCCGAGTGTGGTTTGGAAATGTGGGACCTGATTGCAGCCCGCTGCTGCGCGACGCTGCCCGGTAGGACGCAGATCCGTGTTTCGTGCGTTATGTATCGAGTGACTAACTGCTCCCAGATGTCGTTCTGGGGCTGGATGCCAGGCCGAGTGTCTGTTTTCTGCTGGTTGGGTTGTTTCCCCCTACCCTCCCTGGCACACTCTAGTTCTAGAAGAGCACTACAGTTAAGCAAAGATACTGATGATGTTTATGTTTCTGACCTATACTTTCTTCTTCCTCGGAAAAAATACGGTGGGTCCAGTCTAACTCATCCAGATGCCCAGGAGGGTGATTTACACTGTGCCTCTAGCAATGACTTATCTTTTAGAATGGTTAGACTCACCAGGACTTCTACTGGTTTTGGAATAATACAGCATCCCAGGTATCCCTAAGTGCGTTGTGGAGATTTTCTGAAGGACATCCTTCTGATGATGTAAAATACGTTCTTTAAAAAGGCTGAACTGCTTTGTTGCACTGTATGTAACAAGGGGGACAGTGAAATTAGCGAAGGAAGATAATGATTTACGTCAAAAAACTTTAAAGTTCAAAAGAAAGTGGTTTCAGTGGTTTCTTTTCAAGAGATTATTAATAAAGTTTTGTGTTCATTTTTTAACACAAATGAAAAAGAGATTTATTGTTTTATCTATTCGTAATCTGTGCTTTTAAAAACAGTCACCTGAAAGCTCCAGTTTTGGTGGTTGTTTTCCTTACCAAGTTATAGATTTGATGTGCAGTTAGGGAATGCTTTAATTTTTTTCTGTTTTATGTCATATAGTAAAACCTTGAATAAAAATAGCCTAAAAGGACAGTAATGACAAATAAATTTGCTTCGCTTTTGGACTGTAGACCCTTTATGCATGTTCCATGGTGAGTAGGAATGAGTTGCAAGCTTTCATTTCTGTGGGGTTTTTTATGGGTTTGAGTCATGGCTCACTGAATTCCAGGCCCTTATTGCTGCTTGAAAATTCTTGGCCTGTTGTAAGCAATATTCTCAGATGAGTGTCAGCTAGCATACCACTGACATTCATGCCTCATTTTTTTACTTAACTTAGGCTAAGATATTGCATTTAGTAAATATATGGGATAGGAAATAGTGTTTACCTTTCCATATCATAAGAATACCTCTCATTCTATTTGACATAAACTAAGCAATACTGTTTATATTGCTGCTTCACTGAGCCAGGAAAAACTGCACAAATACGTCACGACCATACAGTGGAAAAGACTATTTTCATAGCCAAGGTTCTAAATGACTTAATAACAAAATAGCAGTTATTCTTGCTAAGAACTAAGAACGCAAACTTAGGCTTAATTTTGGGGAACGTTTTCAGATAATGATCAGATTCTAGGAATGTTGCCTCTGCTTGAAAAAATGTTTTGAAGTCTTTGTCAACCGTGTACTGAAAAAAGCTTCTCAATTCTTTTGATTTCACCATGCAAGAGGGATTGATTTTTAACATTCATCTAGGTTGTTATCACATGGTTGCTTTATCTAGTAGAAATCTAGCATAAATCTAGGCTACTGGGGTGGTCTTCTAGGTCTGTTTTTATGCTACATGGACATTCACGTTCTGTGCTTTGAGCTAGCTCAGGGAACCGGTCCAGTGAAAACCTGGCCTTGCCAAAAAAAATTGACTGCATAAATGTTAATAAGACATAGAAGGAAGCATACAGGGCCACTGGTTTTGACAGCAATGTGCCATATCTCAAATTAAAGTGGTCACTTAACCATGACTGAAGAAGTCATCACTATGTCAGCTCTGCGTGCTGATGCGGTGTTTCCCTGAGAGTGCAAACGTTGGAGCTGGCAAAGCACTGGGAACCAGCTAAGGGCTTAACGTGAAGGCCTAGTGCTGAATTAGTAGAGTGATGGGTACAGTTAATTTTCCTGAATTCATGCTCAAGTTGTACATTTAACTTTCAGATTGACAATGACCGTATGGTGACAGATTCTGCTGCCTGTTGCCATACTGCTTTTCTTGCTGCAAATCTCCCACCTCAACTACTTCTGTGTTCTGAAATTTGTTTTCCTTTAAATGTTTTGCTGCAAATGTAATTAATCCGTTCATAATTAAATGGCATGTTTCCATGGCTTCATATTTTGTGATGTGTGCACTACCTACCTCTGAGCCCACAGGTATTTCCACTGTTGCTATTTGGAATGAACTACCGTAACTCATGTCATTCACTCAACCATGTAACTTTGGTAACTGCCAAACCTAAGAAGTTAATCTGCTTGTTAGGAGTGAATAATACACCCTTGAAACACACTGGGCGGGGGAAAAAATCCATCTGTTGGCTGAGGGGACATTTTCTTAATGCTGCAATTGGTTTCTCTACGTGTTTGTTGTCTTACATTGGCAATAAATTTCAACTGTAATTGGTCTAACGCGGAGGGTTTCTTTGGGGGGGTGTGTGTGTGTTGATTTTCTTCCTGAGAACTTGCAGTTACTTTGGGATGAAACTACATTTTCAGTGACTAATGAGTGGAGGAACGTGATCCTGAAGTTTCTAGCAAATGACCCTTTAATAAGATGTGTGTGTTTGGATAAGACTTGCACAAATATTGAGCATCTGTTGGGCGACATAAAAATAATGAAGAGCAACAGCAACAGGAAAAAAATCTTAAATTATCAAAACCTCTTCAATTTCTTGATATAATACTACTACTGAAACAGAATGGCTGGGTAAGAGTAAAATCCCCAGTCTGAACCCTTTGAGAAAAGTGTCTGGAGTGATTATCAGTTGGTTTATTAGTGTCCCTCATGTGCAAAAGGATCTGAACTTCCTCTTTTTCCTCTGTGCCCTTTGAAAATTTCAGCCTTTTGAATCTTTTCAATGTAAAATACTTTTTGCTATTCAAGCCACACTTTTGACAGGTTGAGAGAGGCAGAGAATAATTCTTGCCATTAAAAAAAATCTGGATTTTCTTGGAATGGAACTTGTGGAGGCCTCAGGGCAGGAATGGCAAGCAGCTGCTGGCTCTTTGATGGTGAAGTTGTAGTCATCCAAAATCCTGGAGAGAAAAGCAGTTGACAGCTTCGTTACCATAGACCAGCACGAGCTGCTGTTGGGTGGCGCTTGCTTCCGACATACATCCCATTCCCTGCTTTGACCTTTCACGCATTGTAGTGGCTCACTGTGAAGGTATATATGAAGTAATCTGGTAATCATCTGCCAGCTGGAAGTCTTTAATAACTAAAAACTGTAGAATTGTGCATGAAGGATTTTCCAAGCACAGTACGTAGCTGCGCTGAAGGCTGTGCGACACTCACCATCTGTATCTACAACCAGGGTTTGTGGTAGTTCATGGTGTTCACATACCTTTACTGTCTTCCCCTTATTTTCATATGTTAGACATTCATAGGACTTTGTTTATGTGTTTATACCTGTTTTGTGTTCAGGAAAAGAAAGCTACCAAATTAGAGATAATGTAGAATAAATGAGCAGACCTGAATTTTGATACTAATTACAGTCCAGCACCCAGTGGGGACGTCTGTACATCTAACTAAAGCCACTGCATGCTGCACTGCAAGTACAGTAATACATGAATCCTGACAATTTCGTTGCATCCAAATGATTTGGTTTGGCGTCAGCAAGAGACTAAATAATGCCTTTCAAGGGTGCTTTGTGCCTTTGGGGCACAAAATTAATTTCTTTCATTTTTAATGCAGTCATTGTAGCACAGAATATACCATAGAACAGGCTACAGAATTGATTAATGATCTACTTGTTGCAGTTTGAAGTGCCTTTATGTAGCAAATTTAACTCTTACAGAGGCAATCGTTATCATTAAGCAACACAAGGTGGGTTTTTTTGTGACAAGATTTAAGAAATTTTATAATTATCTTTTGATTTAAAGCTTCCCCATGCCAAAAGAAACTTGCAAGAACAAGTGAGATTGGACCAGAGAGAGGGAAGTGTCTGAGCTTGTGTTTTCTGTGGATCAGTATTGTGATTTTCTTCATACTTTAAATGTATATAGTTCTATACCAGGCTCAAACATTCAATGGCATATAAAATGCTGAAATAAAATTTCTTTGTGAAATTAGATTTTTCATCCTTTAAAACGAGGTGCTCTGTTTTCTCTTTAAAATAAAGTAAATATGCAAGGCATGAGTATTTTGCTTTAATACATCTGAAGCCCCATTACTCCATTCTGGAGTCATGTTATGTGAAAGGTAATGTCAAAGGATTTTATTATCTTTTTAATGGCGTTCACATATGTGAGTAAATGTAGATTTGTGTGTTTGTCCCTGTTGCGTTAGTAAAGAGAATTAATTCCTAATATCAGGCTTGTGTCCAAACAGGTATCGCAGGAAGTTTATTTCTTGTAGTTTAGTGCTTTAGGTTATGGTTCTGTTTGTATTTCAAACAGCTTGTTCAGTGTCATCCTGGCCTCACTTCTTCCCATCCTGAAGAAAAATAAATACCGTCTTTTGGCAATAATGGAATTAGTGTGTGGAGTGTGTTTGCTGGCAAGCAAGGTTCATTAATTTTGTTAGTGTGTTACAAGGTTTCTGAAACACAACTGAGAACCTAGCCTTGAATTCAAAATATACCCAAATGCTTAATGTTCAGCTCTTGGCATTCAGATCTGGCATTTCACTCGCTATATTTGTGTCCATACAAATCGTACTCAAGGAAATGTTTTGGTTTACAGCCACCAGTAGCTTGATACCATTAAATTACGAAGTGCTCAGAAAAACAAGCTATAACATTAGGACTAAAATGTTCTGTAATATTTCTAAAAACCTCACGGTAAAGCCTCACAGCTGTACCAGCACGTTCTCTGGATTCCATCCGTTTTCCGTGCTTGGAGCTGTGAAGGGATTCAGACATCAGCGTGACGCGTGGCGCAGGCTGTGGTAAATTGACCGTGTGGGTGACTTAACAGTAGATGAAAGATTAAGAAGTCGTGTAAGTCTTTCAGACGTTTCTCTTCAGTGCATTAGGCATCTCATGACTGAACAATGAAGATTTCAGCCTGGTTGGCAGTGAGGAGCGGCTCTGGCTTCCCGGGCTGGGGCTCCGACGAGCTCGTCCTGGGCTCGGTGAACGGATGCAGAAGCAGAAGAATGTGGCGTGTGGTGGTGACTGGATGTGTAAGAGCAAAGCCATTGTCATTGCTCTGAGTTTTTAGAGAAGGTTTTACTCATTGAGGACCTCATTTTTTCATGCTGGATGATGTGACAGGGATCCAGTGATCCCTGGTAGCATCGGTAGAGGCAGTTACCATGATTTTCCAACAGCTCTTTGCTTTCTGTTGGTGTCCAGGATTCCAGCTGTATGACAAAACACAATAAAACCCAACAGCTGCGTTCTGGAGCTAGGTTTCATCTTGTACCCTGTCGTTTCATGCAGCCTGGGCGCCTCCCGCCTGCTCGCTGTCTCAGCCCTGTATTTGTGCATTAGGTAATATATCAGACCGAAGGCAGCTGCTTTATTCAAGACATCCCATTTCTGGAATTAAGGTCACTGCTGAATTAGTTGAAAAATCTGAAGAACTGATACTCAGTGTTCACAAGAAATATTTGTGGGCTTTCAAGTGGTGTTAGTCCTTGCATTGAAAGAGCTGTGCGGTTCCTCGCTGCTGTGCGTGTGCACAGCCACAAAGCCGGTGGCAGCGGGCACCCGGAGTGTCTGTGTTGCTGGCCTACAACATGTTAAGTTCAGCAGATTTTAAAACTGCAGTCAATTCAAACTGCAGTCAATTCAAACTACAGTCAATTCAGACTACAGAAGTGATACAAAAAGTCTGCGATTGTGGGTCATCTTTTTTGCCTTTACGAGTTCTTGAAATAGTTGTTCCAGCATCGGTTTTGATAGATGACTTCTGGGTTATTATTCATTTATAAAATAGGACACCTCAAAGGGGAGAGATTAATAGCTTCATGAAATTTTAGCGAGGACTTTACATAGAAACTGTGATCTCTATCTTTTAAAAAGATAATTAACAAGTAGTTGGAAAGAGTGTTGAATACTTTATATTACATTAAATACTTGATTATTTTGAAACTCTTCCTTGGTTTTGCAAAAATTGTGCTACAGTTTTAGGAGAAAAAACAGTATCACGTATCTTCTTTTCCCTGTAATGGAAGGCATACATGACAAATCTGGTTATGGTATGTGTCTGAATACTGCGTTCAGACAAATCAGAATACATTATGTGAGGTATTTTACTAAATCCAAACTGTTTTTAAAATGTGTTACATATACGGCTGCAGGTATATGTTCATAATTCTATCCCGCTGTACTACCAGGTCTGTGGAAGCGGTTTGGGTAAATGAAAATACATATGCCTTCTCTGCCAGGCATGCAGACTGTATTTACACACTGTTGTGGGTCTTGCAAAGCCAGCTTACCGGCGGCATCCATCTGTTTTACACTTAGTGTAAAGGAGTTAATGACCTGAGTAGTTAAGACTGTCCAGACGATCTGTATAATCCTTTCACACAAATAAGATACTGTTGCAGTTAACCTTTACTTTCCCTTACATTTTAAAAAATGTGTAGTAGAGATGTCATTTCCGCCCTCCCCCCGATTTATGTAGCCTGACTGAACCTGTCCCCATTGAAAAAGAAAATCTGTGCAGCAAGGTCAGTTGTATGAACCTGAGGATACACAAATTATTGACTGCTAGACTTGGAGCTTAGAAAAAGGGGTCAGCCCCTAATTTATCAATACTGATTTTCTGCATACTTGGACTTCAAAGTAGGTTTTTGAGAAGGTGGTTTGAGGAAACGGCAATGAAAATAAAGATAATCCCTGAAGCAAGCGATGTGTAGCACTACGCAGATTAGCGCTGTAAAGGTGCTGTGTGACCTCGTGGAGTTACAAAAGAGCTTTAAGAAGCTTAGTAATGGGTTAAGGTGATGGGGAGAGAGACGGTTGTTTTTATTATCAACTGCTTTATCCTGGAACAGGCTGTCGCTGGGCTGTAGGCTGTTTTAGTGAGAAAGTTGTAAATGCCAAGCGGAAAGATTGCATATAGCAGCTGCAAGCGTTAGCCCGGGTACTCTCTTGAGATAGCGCTCCCCTCCTGATGGGGTGAAACATTGGCAGAAATGCTAGCTGACGTGTTATAAATTATATATGTTGAAAAAGTTAGGGTAATGCCAAAATTCCCTGTGGGTTCAGTATGCTAATAACATTCAAAGGTAGCTGGGCTTCTGACCTGTGTTTGTTTTATAATCTACACCTCTGTTTATGCTTAATATTAAAGGGATTTGCATTATTTCTTTTTAAAAAGTTATAATATATTCAGAAAATGAGAAAGACAAGTATTGCTAAATCCTATTTCTTAATTGTTACTCTTCTTGCTTTGGAAATATTCCCTGTTTCTGAGTTTAATCTATCCTAGTAAATTTATTTAAACAGTGCTGCTTATTTAAATAACAAATGTAGTTGGTACTTAAATGATCTGTCTGTTTTGAAGTAGTACCCAATTTCCATTTAATGTAATTGTTATATTTAATCTTAGAATGAACTAATGTATGCCACGTGACAAATTCACTCACTGCCTGGTCTCATGCAGAAAACACAAGTCAGCCAGTAATATGGGTCCCTTGGGGCAATTCTGTGGCCTCACTGAAAATGCAAAGCACGTGAAACAGCAACAGTGCTCCAAGCTACTGCACGGGCCCTTAAAGTTCGCTAGTATGCTCCGAGAGTAATTTCATACGTCTTATACTTCTGTTGTAACTCCTTAGTCCGGTTCTGAATCAATTCTTGTTGAAAACTCAACAAAACCCCCAAGCAGAAACCCTACAACAAATACTGAGTGTACACGGAGCAATTTTCCTGCTGCTGCCAATCACACAGGCCTCTTCTACCACTTCCTTTGGAAGAATCAATACTTGAAACCTAGAAACAAGTTACGTAGGTCAAGAATATGTGTACCTGTTGGTGTTGGGCAAGTAATTATGTCGTAATGGAGAGCAATAGCTTTCAAGTTTGTTTAGATTGGCAGGTAATACATGGTTTTTATGGTAGTTAAGATTTAATAAATTCATTATTTGAGTTGGGAGAATAGTCTTGACCATTACAAAAAGGAAGAAACCTTGCTGACTTCTCTGCAGACAATAACTGGCAGTGCAGGTAGACTCTTAGAAATGTGTTCTCTCCGCCCTTTAGATTTGCAGCCTCATTTGTTTTACTGAATAAACAAATGTGGTGTAGCAGAGATACTCAGTTCTGTTGGAAAGGCTCATCTAACCTGTTGTTTTTCTTCCAAAAGTGGGAGTATAGAAGTCGTTTTCAGTTATCTGTAGGACTTTCTGAACAACTCTGAATTGTAAGATACATGACTTTTGATTTTCTTGCCCCCAGTTCTTTGGAATGCTTGTGGTTGTGGAGCTCTTCAGACATATGGCTAAGTGATGTGTGGGTGATGGGGGCACAGCAATGGCTTTTCTCCTTTATAGATCATCTAATAGAGAAGATTGCGCCTGTTATTTATTATTGTAATATTTCATTTCTGTCTCATCAGTCTGTGTCATATATGAAAGCTACTAGTAGCAGTATTTTTTAGCAGATAATTCTCACCCAACGATACATCATTATAACCTTCGCACATCGCATCATTTAGACAACAGTTTGAAGTTCACAGCAGTGCCTTGTAACTCCGAGTGATGACAACATATATATCATTATTAATCACATGTTTTTCTCAGTACTGTGCACCAACAGAAAAGTGTTGGATAGAATGCATCGCCCTCCATTATGTATCATAAATCCCACAAATCCTGTAATGCATCTTCTGCTTGTTTGCTTTGAGGATGCACTGAGTGCTCCTCACCACACTCTTCCTTGTTTTTATGGTATCCATTTAGCATTTTCTACTCTCTCTAGCTTTGCTGGGAGGATGGAGGGTGAGGGATCAGCCTGGACGATGCAGTGTGCCAGTGGAGAACTAACAATTCGCCTGGTTTTGCAACACAAGGCCTGTTTTGTTCTCTTCCTTCCTCCCTGTACCCTCCCCACAATCCCTTCCTGGGTTGCTGAGAGACTGTTTGTCTCCAGCAAGTCCAGAGCTGGAAAGGATGGAAGCTCACAACCATATTATATATGCCACAGATCAAAATCACACTGTCAAAACATGAAAATACCTCAATAATCTTCTTTTTAATTTTAACTGTCAGCCTTGAGATCCCACTTGCTCTCGAGCCTCTGTGCATAATGTGTGCCAGCTCGTTTCTACTTCTGCTCTTGTTAAAGTGTAAAGCAACAAATTTCCTGGCAGTCTCTGCAAAGTAGTGTATGTAACTTTCATTACAAGAAGGTGGTGAACATAATGGGACTTCTTAACAGCTGCAATAAGTGATGTGAAGCTATTAACATCTTTTCAAAACAAGTAACAAGTGAAAGGTTATTTTTCATCTTTATTCCTAAAAGGAGGCATGTTATTTTAAGCAGATAACATTTTATCTGCTTAAAATACTACTTACATGAACTAAGTAAATTTTTACATTAATTCCCTAGCTCTGTGTTGCATTGTGAAATTGCGGAGCCTTTAAAAACTAATGCTAAAATACACACTAATAATTTGACAATGAAAATTTCCATGTTGAATTCAGTGTGTGGAACTGATGGCAGGTAACCAGGGATTTTAGTTAACCCTTAACCTTTTCCCTTTACATTAATGATTCCATGAGTGTTGCCTATTCCGTTTTTTATTTTTACATCAAGTAAAAATTTGAGTGTTCTCCGAAGGTGAGATGGATCTGATGCTTCTGAATTGCTTATCGAGGAACCAAATTCTCTGGGGATGGGTGACCCGGTACAAATACAAGTGGGAAATAAAGGAGACGGGATTGCGACTTGGTGTTGAGGTGCACACAACAGTCTATTAGCAGGCTCAACAGAAAGGTTTATGAAGCTCAGTAGTCAATATTGATAACTGAAGCCCATACAAGTGGCTTTTTTGAAGTGTAGCTTAAAGTCCAAAAGGACAGATGCTGTCTGGTTTGTTTACTTTGGCAGCTCAACTGGCATTTCCATTGTAGTGTGATCAGCGTCGCTTTCACAGAAGTTAGCAGCGAAAGTTCATAACCATGGAACGAGGCTGTAGCCGAGTGGCACTGTTTTTCCTATGTGTCTGTCTTGACACTTATGATACATCATATTAAAACAAGGTCAACATTGTCTCTAGTTGAACGCGTTCCCTAACATGCTGTGAGAGGCTGTCAACTCAGAGATAGAATGTGCCTACAGTATTTCATCAATGTTGCCCAAAATAGATGCCCCAACATGCACAGGTTTTGTAATGCATGTGCTTGTTGGATGAAGGCAGAGTTGGACTAGCTGGGGTCTGGATCTGAAGGGCAGGCATTGGTAAAGCAGCTCAGCTCCGCTACCTCTCCAGAGGTTCTTCTCAGACCTTTTGCGTAGGTGGTCATGTTGTATTTTGCAACTGTATGGTCACTACATACCAAAGTAATTCGTTAACTTTTTTGTTTCCTGAAGGATGTAACAGAATGATTATTTTTTGAAATTTCTTTTACTCCTGCAAACGTAAGTCAGGCTATTGTCTCTAGGAGGGGAAGGATTGGAACCAAAAATACAATTTGGAAGGGAAATGTTTTTCAGCTGCAAGTAATAGTAATTGCCACTTTGTGATCTTCCAGTTGGTAGAAACAATCCATCGAAATGATAATTGTAGGATTCATTGGGATTGATTAACAAACTAGACAACCAAGTGAGCATCATGTATTGAGCCAGAACTCTGGCTCATGGGAAGTCGGCAGAGCTTATCTGGAATCAGTCGAGCAAAGCCCATTTTATTCCATTTGCCCAAAGAATAAACATATGCCATGTCAGAAATAGAACAGTTGGAAACAATTGCTGCATGGGATGATGATGACAAATAGCTGGAGACAAGGTATAAGGGTGATTAGACTTCTTTAAAGCCAGACAGCTGACTTAAGGATGTAAATGAGGCCAGCACGGCATTATGGTGGAACCATCGTTGTACGCTGCAGTGACATGAAGGTGCACTTGATAACATATTTCCTAGCTCTCTTCATTAGGTGAAGGAATATATGTTTTAAATGGGAAAGAGAACTGTTAAAGCTGCCTCTTGAAACGAGCTGTTTTGAAAAACTGAGAGAATTTTACTTGATTTCCACTGGAGCTGAGGAAATTCAGTATTTGCAATTGCCAATCAGTTGAAATCCATTTTATTCTTTAAAATAGTGTATTTTTGTGTATTGGAAATGCAAAATTGGAAGTGTTCAGGGAATATGTTATCTGCAAAGAAATTGTGAATTACTTTTGAATCGCTGCTTTGTAATTTCACGACTCATTGCTTGATGGTTTGGTGTTTATTTCAAGGTTTTTGCAACCTTAAATCTAGATTGTTCCGTTTTGTTAAAATGTGGAGCAATTGCAAAATATCTGAACTAAGCTTAACATTAAGAAAGAACCTGTAATGAGGATGAAAAGTGAAATTACTTGTTTCTCAGAGTAAACTCACTCAAACAAATTGTTCTTATGTGGTTTGAGGGGATACGTATAACCTATCCTGTGTGACAACCTATAGCCTCTGTCACGTGACATAATTAAATTAAAATCAGATTTCCTTATCTCATAAAGAAAAAGTTCTTTCAGATCATTCATAAATTTTAAATAGGAGTCATTGTAATCAGGAGCTAAATTTATTTTCCCATTATCTCCTGCCATTCTGTGATATGAGAACACTTTGTTCTCTCTAAGAGTCTTCACTCAGAGCTTTGGTTTCTCACAGGGGTAATTAACTAGTGAAGATATTGGATCTTCATAGACATCGTCAGCGAGGCAAGCAGGTGAACATATCCCATACCCAAGGATGTGATTCGTTCCAGCTTAACATTTTATGCCTCCTGCTCTTGCCTGAATGTACCTCGACAGTTCCTGTTACACATAGGAATTTAGATTCCAGAAATCTGGCTACATGGAATTGCTCATCCCACGCTATATTTTAACGCTATGAGCTGTCTTAAACATTAAAAATTTATCGTGTGGAGGCTTTTGATTTTTAGTTGTGCATGTGTGTCTCCTCTAATGCTGTTGTTGAGTTGATGTCTGCCGTTCTGTGTCTGTATTTGACATTTGGCTCTGCTTTCTTTCATCGACTTTTAGGTGGAATATTTGACTATAAGTTTGATTTCCTCTGTAATTATATTTGTTTCAACAGGGAAAAAAAAAAAAAAGCCAAAACAAACATCCTGTGACATTCTAACAGTTGGTTTCCTTTTTCTTACCAGTTTGCTGCTTTGTGGTTCACAAAAGATGCCATGAGTTTGTTACCTTCTCCTGCCCTGGGGCTGACAAGGGACCTGACACGGATGTAAGTGCTTTGACATTTAACGTGTGTTTTGCACAGTTTTATGTTGTTACACCTGACTGTGGCAATGTGTTACAAACAGTATCAGTAGGCTCTTCAGGACAGATGACTGTCATCCTAGTGGGTTTTAACTGCTTGGAAGTGAATACTTGCGGACTTTGAAGATCTATTTTTGGTAAGAAATGTAACCATGATGGTGTAACCAGGATCAATATCCCTCAGAATGTGACACCCCCGAGGTGTTTACCCAAGCATGAAGTCAGCTTTTTATTTTTGTTTGCTTTATTTTGGATGTATTTGACGTTGACAATTCCTAGGAAAGGCGGAAGGTTTTTCTGAGCTTTATGTCTGTCTTATCTCCAGGCGTGACTTCAGAGTTGACTCTTCCTTGTCTTCTCTACATGCAAGGATCTATAGCTCCAGTGAGATGACAGTTTGAGCCAGCTGGCGTATCTGAGAGAGGTTTTCAAAACAATTGCTTTCATGCTGGAGCTAGTATGCCAGTCAGGATACACCTCTACCTCTCTCTCTCTGTCAGTACTTCTGTGTACCTGTAGCATTTTTGGTCAACAATTAGATTTCACTTTCAACTTTTCCCTTCATGGTGAGACACACATACAAGGATGTTGTGTCACCCTGCTGAGAAAATAAACTAATCTTGTTTGTTCACATAAAAATAACATTCCTTTGGGTTTTATAAATTCTGTTTTACAGTGAAGTAATTTAACATCTGCTTATGGGAACAATACATTCCAAGTGTTCTTTGTCTGAACGTCTCTGTTTTGTTTCTTATAACATATTCAGGCTCTAGATTGTAGGCTATTATCTCCTCTGATGAAATGCACCATAGACTTCTCTTGCTAGGTTTTAATGAGTGCCTCATGAATTGTTTTAATATGCTAGCCATGAGATCAGTCAACAATATATGGGCAGAAGCTGCGAGGGGTTTTAGAAAATGAGAGCTTTTCTTATTTTTAAATTTAAGTACAGGGAAATGTTGAAGAACTGTTTAAAACCATTTCTTTTTAAACATCTCACATAATCTAAATTTAGGTACGTAAGACAAATGTTTCCCTATTCAGTTCCTTCTGTTTAGCTGATATAGTCATTTCCAGAGAGCAAACTGGGTCTGAGGAACCCTCAGTCATACATGTGATTGCTCTCTGTCCATTGGTTGCAGAGAGTGTTGAGCTGGGTTGAGATCTGACAGTCATGTGGCAGAAGCACTGCTGTCCTCAACATCCATCTCTCCTCTTCTGAACTTTCTACCTGTCCCCTCCCCACACCTGTCCCCTCCCCACTTACAGGGAGAGGCATGACCCTCTTGTGAGCCTGCTCCTGAACCTCTCCTTTCTGCAGAGGTTGCCTAGGTTCCCTTACTGGTACTTTGCCAACTACTTACCACAGAAGCAGCTTCCCAGTACTTCAAACATCATTGCTAAAATTGACTGAATGATATTAAAAATACAGTTGTAACTGAAGCCTTTCTTTTCAGCTTTCCATCTTTTTCCATATTCAGTACTGGTAACTCATTAAATGCTCCATTATTTCATCTGTATCTCTATCTCCAGCCGTGTTTTTCTTCCTATTCACTTGCTTACACTTAGCTCTTCATCTCAGATTTTCTTCCTCCTTTACCACCTGCTGCTGCTGCAGTCCTGCTTACATGTTGCAATGTCAGACCCATGATGCCCAAAAAGATTTTGCTCCACCAGTGAGATGTGGAGTATCTAAACTAAGGGCCCTGCCGTGTGTGGATGCAGTCGACAGAAATTAAGGACATCCATAGGTCAAGGCAGGGCGTAAGATTCAAGAAGTCAGGATTTGAGCACGGAGCAGTTACGCTGATTGCCTGTGCAAAGAATGTGGATACAGCCAGAGGTTCACTACGGATGTTGATGGACCGGGGCGTAGGAAATGCCAGTGCAGCTGTGGTGCATTCCTCGGGAGTTTTGCCAGTTACTCAGGGCTGTACCTAAAGTATTTCTTTGCACTTAGCATAGGGCACAGCTTTCTTGAAGAAAGTCACTTAATTGAGCTGAGGTCAGTTTTTATGACAGAAGTCGAAGAGACTTTTGGCAGTAACGTAGCAGTTGGAGCACTCTCTTGGAAGCTAATGCAGAGGCTTACTGGCACTCATGGAGCGTCTCTAATGCAGGAAGGAAGCTGGTCCTCAGTCTGCCTTCCCTCATGGTGTTCCTTAGTGCGTTTTACCGAAGGAGGCTGTATTAAAACAATCATGAGGGCAGGAACAATAAACCGGAATTATTCTTCCTACTCTTCCTTTTCTGAAAGTTCTTGAACTTTTTAAGCTTTGAAGGGCAGTGTGAAGATTGGCTCTGTGTGTGTAGTGTAAGAGTTAAAGCAGTCTTTTGGAATTGGACATTGTGGATGTGAAGTGCCTTGAGCTACAGAAAGGCTAAAATTCAGGTCTCCCCTGTCCGGGTGAGTGTTCTTGTCACTAAACTACCACACAGAAGGCAGGTGGCAATACCTGCTCCCTCCCCGCCTCCTCTTTCTAAAAGCAAGTAGCCATAGCTGCTATTTTTTGTTGCAATGCAGGTGAATTTAGGGATAGTCGACCCATTTGCATCCCGCTGGATGGCATTCGGGTGGTTCTCTGAATTCCCCATGCACCTTCTCCACGTGGTGTACGCGGGCAGTGCCCGGACTGACATTGCACCGTGCTGTCTGCTACGGGACCTGCTTTCCTGAAGTTCTGACCGGCAGTTTGTTAGGCAGAAATGATAAGTCAGGTGAGTTACTGTTGTTACCAAACTCAGTAAAGGTCCCTGTTACGGACAGAACCCAGGCACGCAGCCCGATGCCTGTGTCTGTAGCTGTGTAGCAGCACTCAGGCTGGGGGAAACGCAGCTTCGCTGTCAGTGGCAGAGTCTCTGTTGGCGTCAGCGGGGCCAGAATATCAGCATCAGTCTGAACAATTAAACACGCTGTAATTACTCGTTCTCTAAATATAGTTCATAAATGCATTGTTGATTTGCTTTGGGTGGTCTGAAAACACAAGGAGAATAAAACGATTGAATCCAGTTTTATCTTAGTGCTCAGTTGTGATATAAGATGATAACGAAAGTTATTGATAATTGGCAGTTTATTGGTGGCACTCGTGAGGAGGTCTTCTGTATCTGGAATGAACCGTTTGACTCTTCAAAGTGTTCTTTTTTTTTTTTTTTTTCTGTAAAACACGGGTTCTTCAGGGTTTTCCTCCTGAAGTTCATAAATGAGAGCACACATTTGTGTGGGAGGCCGTTTAATTTTATCGAGAATCTCTTCGCAGCTATGGAATCTGTTATGTGGCAGGTTGTTAAGAGTCTTTAATACTGCTGACTGCATTTTGTGATTTAGGTTTTTTTGGCCTTGGTGATTAAATAAATCAGCCTAATGCCTTATTTTAGTATTTGGGTTACCAAATGATCATTTTCAACATTTACACAGAAATGATATCTCAAAAACACTTTAAAGATTAAATGCAAACAGAAAATAAATATGTTTTATTAAATTTGTGCTACATTAGTGGGTCCTATTACACAAAGAGGATTGTAGCATGCGATACTTTAATTTACTGAAATGTTTGACTATAATGTCTCCCCTTTTACAATTCAGTAAGTTCAGTACAATCTGTTAGTACAAGCTCTAAGTACGTTTTTTTCTGAAATGCAGGGTGCTATAAAGCTTATCATAATATTTAGCAGATTTTTCAATATTAAAAGCTCCTTTTCTGAATTATTTCAGGCAGGTGCACAATTAATTTGCATACTTAAATTTGCCTATGTCTTTGCATGGTGTAATCTTTCCATTAATTATAAGAGTAATATTGTAATTAATAAAATGAATTTTTCTTGAGTAATAATTATAAATTATAATAATTGTGTACTGTAAGACTTATTACATATTATAATAATTTTAAATCATCGTGCACCGTACTTATAGCATGAAGGAGGCAATCCTTACAAATACATCGTTAGAATAATTATCAGTTAGGTTTGTTTTATTTAATAAGGAGAATCCAACATGTAACTGTCAGGTGCCCCGCAGTGGGTGACCGTCAAGGTTAGAATGCAAAGCCTGTCAGTACACAAAACATTTCCCACTCAGAACCAAACCTGCCCTTACCAGCCAGGGAGGCATTTCTTGCAGGCGGCTCCTGCAGGTAAGCGTTCCCCAATGTCCCTGCCGAGCCCTGAGCTATCTAGGACACGATGGCAAGGGACTTATTTATAGACTTGGCTCGAGGCGAGGTGGTATGGCCCTCACGCTACACGCCTCGGGGGCTTCGGAGAGTTCCTGAGCCTTGGGGTTTATTAGTCGGTTAGGAACCTGGCTCCGACAGGGAGGGAACCCGTGGTTTTTAGAAACTTCAGTCTTACTTCCATGAATGCTAAATGTGTACCAGGGGCTAAAGGGAGAGGTCAAGACATATATTTAAAATAATGCTCTTTTGAAAGAGAGAATTCAACCACTTTAAAAATAAATTGTGTATTAAGCAATTTCTGTCATATCTTCCAATCTGTTTGGAACATGTTTTGGCTGCAGCGATCCCCTGCAGGAAGGGGGAGATCCACTGGCAGGATCAGTAATTTCCCTAAACACACTTAACAGTTGCAACAAAAGTTATTTTTAAAAGTTAATTTAGATTTCTGGATATTTAAATACAGTCAGAACAGCAAAAGAGATTTCAGACTATCCTACCCACAGACCTTCCCTGATTTCCTAGCCTTTCTTGTGTGCAATCTAAGGATTTAATAAACTTTGACTGCTCAGCTGTGTAAAAGGCCTGCTGTCTGTATCATGCTAAAAATAGTGGCGTACAAATATTATCTCCTCGTGTAACAGTATTTGCTACAGTTTTCTATTGCTGGAAAACAGGGGATAAATTATTTTTATTACTTTAAAATTAAATGCCTTAATAAAGGTGACTATAAAAGAGAGAAAAGCTTAAAATCACCCTCTTTTGGCTTACGGAGAGTAGCTGAAATGTGTGCTTGAAAGGTCCGTGTTCATGCCAAAAGGAAAATAATACTTGTGAATAAAGTGGTTGTCCTTGATTCACAGTGAAATGATGGTGTCTGGGGAGCAATATCCTCTTTCAGATGGAATAAGAATTCACACAATCAACAAATTTTACGTTTCCTTAATATTTGGCAGGGCGGGAGCTGTGATGTCTTAGCGAAATACCAGCTCAGGAAGTTACTTTGCTGCTATCTACCGACTCTCTGAGTAGAAATCACTCATCTTCTCTTCATGCCAGCTCTTTACGGTGATGCTGTTGAGTAGAATTGAACAGCTCCTGTGTTTCAAGCCAGCTGCTGTTAGACACAAAAGTTACGTGAAGCATCATCTCCAATTCACGTACTTGTTTTTGGAAGATTGCTCAGTGTTCATAAGAACTATTTTAAGTCATTGATGAAACACTTTAAAACTCGAGTAAATTACTGTAAAAATGTAAGAGCAACCTCAAAAAATGGCTGCTGCTGTAACGAGCTTTCTTAAGATATGCTTAATAGTAACTCAAGCTTCTTTCAAATAGGATACTTTAAAATTGAGAGTTAAATCTTCGCTCCCTTTGTTAATGGAATGTAGTGACCAGAAAGTGTTTTCCTAATTCAGTGCCACGTAGAACTTAAAAATAAAAGAAAAAATCACCAGTAATTTAAAATAGCTTTTGACTGTATTAATTTTTTTTCAGTAAGAGTTTATAAATCTTCCTATAGAGTGCACAAGAACTCAGACACCACTGTCTCTGGATCATCTCTACGTTCCTTTCAGATCATAATAGTATAGGATCCACGGGAGGCTTATGAGCAAAACAAATAAATAGAAATTCAAAAATGAAAAAAATCTCAGTGAGAGCAAGTGACTGTACAGTCAGGGGAGATTAAATCTGACTTTGCTCCGCAGAATTGCCATGAGTTCTTAATATTTAAGCACCTAGAAGAGACCCAAATGTAAGATACAGATGTGGGCTTACGCAGAATGAAACAGCAAAGCCGTCTCATACCGTTTGTCAGGGTAAGGGACCTCATGGATGTTGAAGATGACATATGGAAAAGGTGTTGAAGTTGACAAGCCTCCTGATACTGACATTGTTTGGGAGCTTGGATATCTTAAGCACATTTGAAAAATCAGCCTCAATTTGAACAGCTGTGTGGTTCTGTGGGATGCTGCAGGAGCTGTGTGTTGTCATCAGCGGCTTGGATACTGGAATAACGCAGGGCTGCTCTAGGCACACTGACAGTCGGGGGGCTTGCACGAGCTCTGAGGGACAGTGTTTCAGTTCACAATTCTTTTTCATGTGTTAAGATAGAATTTAATAAAACATCTAAAAAAAGCCCCCACGCCTCAGAGGGGGAAAAAAAATCAGTGTGAACTGATGGTGAAGGCACGAGCTCCAGAGAAAATGAAGCAGGGTTTTTAGTGGGCGATAAACTCAGGGCGGGCCAGCAGCGCACCTCTGACACAAAGGCCTTGAATTTCCTGCAGGGTATGCTAGGAATTATTGTCTCTTTTTCTTCAGTGAGGTGTTTTATGTAGAATTCTGCAGCTCTTCCAGAGAGGAATTTAGAAAAGGGCTAAAATGTTAAAGGTCTTTAAAGAACAACCTTCGAATATTTTCCGTGTCGGTTAAGTTGTAAACGGGTATCATCCGGGCAGCTTGTGGCAAGGGAGAATTAACTTTGTAAGTGGAGTTTTTTAGGTGTAATGATGGGGAACTGCTGCAGTGGGTTACCAAAGGAAGAAATGAAGTGTTTTGGTTTGGGGTTTACTTCTCTGAACAGTGCTGTAGGTATTACCTGTGCCCTCATCGGACCTAGGGGAGAGGCGTCCTTCAAGGCACCTTCATGCTTTTCGTTTTATGGTTTCTATGATTTTAGAGTTTGGAAGAAAAAGATTGACCCTCAGAAATTCATATGCTGGGGGGCCACTGGGAAATTATCTCTTGTAAATGGTAATTTACAGTACGAGAGCAGTGGTCTTGGGTTTGGCCTTGGGTTTGGCTTTGGCCTTAGGCTTGGGGCAGTGCTTACGTCCGCGTTTACGGCAGTATTACACTGTTCAATTTGATAGTTGCCGTTGTGATAGAAGTGATAGGAAGGATCATCTTCCTTGGGTCACACCTCTATACTAAGCAGAAGTAAATTAATGTGATTTGGCTGTTCTGGAGAGTTTAGTCATCTTGACGAGATTACTTCTTCTGTTCAGCTCTAGGTGATGCTGAAACCTTTTTTTTATTATTATTTTTCCCACCACTGGCCTTTAGTTGTGCTTCCAGACTGTTTACATGTAGGATGCTGGTTTCAGAGTGAAAGATGGTTGCTTTGCTGGTTTTGGAAATTTAAAAAAAAAAAATCACCCAAAACACAAAACCCAACAACAGCACCACCAACAAAAAAATCCCAAACCCAAAGCCTCAGGATAAAAAAAAAAAAAAGGCTGTAACTGGAAGCAGAGTATTAAGACTTGCTGTAGAACTAGTTTAAAGGGATTTTAATCAGAAAGCTTTGCAGCCTTTTTCCAAGGATAATGAAATGCAGCAGCAGGGCATGTCTGATTTGCTTTTAACCATGTGCTGGTTTTTACAATGAAAAGCAGCTCTTATCTGTGTTTGACATCGTGAGTGACCTGAGCAACAAACAAACATCAATGACAAATATGACACCCACAAAGGGCTTCTTTTAATTGCTAATCCTGAATTTCACCTAATAGGCATATTCGTCCTAGAAATATTTTCTTCTTAATTAAAATAAAGATCTTCTCCCTTAATCATAAAAGATGCACAAAGGCAGGAAGATCTGCAAGACAGAAGGTTTACCGCTTGCCAGAGTAGCAAAAATGCTCTTCAAGAGAAGCCTGTATGAATTTTTCAGAATTATTCTTAAACAGCTCTTAAAACCTAACTAAAGAATACAAAGCCACTATCGCTGTTTACAGACTGAGATACCAACACGATATGTTTGCATGTCTGTGTTTGATAATTAAGAAAATTATTAATCCTGCTGACTTTGTTTACAATAGCCATTGTTAGGCAGGGACAGTAGGCAGTGTTTACTGTAAAACAGTGACAGTGCAAAGGTATTTTTTTCAAACCTATCATGTTCTTTACTACGTTCCTGCTCCCCTTTCCCAGGCTAGTCCTAGGTTACCAAAATAAACAAGATCACAGTCAATGCAGTAAGCACTTTAAAACAAATTTTACAGGACAGCAAGCATATTTTTATTACAAAAATAAGTATTTTCTTTGGGATTACCCTGACTTCTGAGTCTGCAGAGTGTCAAAAGTAGTTTATGGAGAAATAAAGTTTTCATGCTTACGGTTTTGACCTCAAAGCCCTAAAAGTCAGCTGTATGGAAAACTTGCTTACATAACTTTCCTAATTTTTTCAGATTGTTTTAAATGGGACTGTGCACAGCTATAATGGCTCATGGTGAAATATGGGCATTTGAGTATATTGGCAGTGAAATTTCAATTCAGACAGAATCAGTCCTGAGGTGAGACTCCTTTTAATGGAAGGCAGAGAAATTAAAGGAGGAAATCTACCCTAAAGGGCTCTGCATGTGTGGAGTGTCTGTTCTGCTGACACTGAGCCGACAGCCGAAGGAGGTTCCGGTATGTGGCAGAGGGGACGTGCCTCAGTTTCCTTGTGTCCCTTGGCATTCCTCTCCCTTCACCAGCTACCTCAGAACCCAAGGGCTGTTTTCCCACCCATCTCCATACGGAAAATCCGGCCATATGTCACCGTCCCCTCCTTATGTTCCTCTCCAGTTGGCAGGCGCTGCCTGTGCGCAGAGATCTGCTCCTCACCTGCCCGTGGGTGTTCTGCTCGGTGCCCGTGCTCAGCTTATTTACTGCCCGACCAGCTCAGTGCTGCTTCGCAGGCAGGTTTTGATTGCCCGTAGCTGGCTGTGCAGAGGAGTTCGTGCCACTGCTCACCTAAACGCCTTTGTTGAAGCAGTCAGAACCAGCTTCCCAGCTTAGCTGAAAGCAGTTCGTGTACCGGAACATGTTTGCATTTCTCATCTTCTGAGAACACATTTGTACCTTCTATTCCTGAATTAAAGCACAGGCTCCTTTTATTGCAGCTGAAATGGCTTTTAAGCCAGAGTGAATGATCCTCAGGAAAAACAGAATTAAATTACAAAGGAAGAGGTTCAAGAACATTTATAACTACTTATAATTCCCACCCCTTTTCTCTGCCCTACAGCGCAGCCCTGGGATTGACTCTCTTAAGTTTGTCCATCTGCAGAAGATGCATGGGAAAATGTTTCCTGCTTTATTAACAAGAGCCGTATGAATCCTCTCCTTACACACGCCGCTCACAGGAGATGTGATGGTGACTGCCTGCGCAGAGCGTGCCCCTCACCTTTCCTTAGCTCTGCCCTTGCAGCCCTTCAGTCTTTCAGTTCGGTTTAGAGTTCGACTGGGTTTTGCTGTAGTGTCTGAGCTTTGAAAGTTCGTAGCTTTTGAGTGCTTTTATTTAGAAAGAATATATTATTTATTTTCCCAATCCAAACCAATTCAAGTGCTTAATAAGTGTATGATAAAAAATTAGAGTTCATGTTTTTCTAGTGTAGGCTTCTGCTGTGCAGTACACGGTGTAGTGTAGATGGTCCCGTAAGAGTTAATAGTTAAACAGGAACAGTGCTGCTGAGAGTTAGGAAATTTATATAAATGATGAATCTAAGAATACTCGTGATTTTCAGAAGTTGGCATTGGAGAACGATTAGGCAGTGATATTATAAAAGGAGAATACTCAGCAAAGTTATTCCCAGAAGTACAAAGAAACCATGTTGATAGGGTTGCACTTTTAGTGGCAGTAACTCCAACTGATAAAGCAATCTGCTGGGTGCTAATTCCACAATCAAAGCTGCTTCTAATTCCCCAAATTGAAGTTGACGTTATTGCAACAGCCCTTATTTTCCAATTGTTGAGTATATTTAATTGTGCAATTTAAGTTGAATTTAATTATTTCCTTGTCATCTTATAAGTTAGTTGTGTCAATCCCTAAACTGTATGTAAATATGATGACATGATATTGGGGGTTAGGGGGAAAGAATGCTTAAGACTTACCAATAATCTATTTTCTTTCACGAGATGTCATGTGTAAAATGTACCGTAGACATTTCTACCAGGTTCCACCCCCACAATCATGTGTGTTAAAAAAAAAAAAATGTCTGATTATGGCACACTGAACTTATTAGCTCGAAGGAACATACACAGTCACAGACCGCTGAGAAAACCTTGCAGAATGCCAAGCGCTTTTAGCACTGTCTGTTTTTTGAGGTGGCAGTTCTTAACACCAAAATTAGATTAAATCTTAAGTTGGAATAAAATGAGTGGGCTAATTCTGAAAAGCACTGTAGATCCCATATGCTACAAATAATTCCAGAATGTGTCACCAGAGAGCATACCTATCTCTGTAAACTATTGGTAGCCGTTTCCTTGGGGTGCTGGGAGAAATTTGCTGATCACTGCTGAGTTACACGGGTACAGCCTCGGGTATAAATCACACAACTCCGGTAACGACCAGTGGGGTTGGGGAGAAAAGAACAACTTGTCCTTTGTAGGAGACAGCAAGTTTCTTTCATCAAGGTGTTTTCACCCTGGAATAGAGAGATGAGAGAGAGGGAAAGCAAGGGAGGTAGAGACACACCCTGACATCCTTTTCCATTTGAGCTCTGTTTGTCTAACTGGCCCTGGTAAAGCATTTGGGTGGCTTTGCATATAGAACAGCAGTTTCATTTCATTCTTGGGCATGCTTTTATCATTTCTTTTGTTTCCTTTTCGTTTTTGCTGTCCATTATTGAGCTGATACTCTTAAGAGATCCAGATAGTTCACAGATTTTTCTTCAGCCTTTGGAAACGATTACATTAGTCTTGAAAATAGGCAGTGATCCCAGGGAATGTGTATTAGATGATAGCATTGTCACAAAATATTTTCTCATTTTTAAAATTGGTCAGATTTTTATAACAACCTAATGAATCTTGAGACAAAGAGGTTTGAAACCAACTGCATTACCTACACTGAAAAATCAAATCCTGATGCTTCCATTGAAGCAATTTTATGCCAGTCATGATTCCTTTCAGAATTTGTTTTCTGCTATTGCCTTGCAAAGAAACAAACTGTATCATGGCCCACATAATTAATGAAACTTAATCCTTAAAGTACCAGTGATCATAGACTGAGCTCATAAACTAAAAGCAAAAGCATATAATAAATTCTGGCAATGAGAACTTAATAAATATAAGAGCCAGAGATGGATTTATTCTTTTTTCTTTTTGTCCCCATGAGAGGGGTACCTGCTAAAGTAAGGCTTGAAAGAAATTTCTCTATGTTGGGAAAACCGTTGTAATCTGTAACAAAGCTACCTTCAGGTCTGTTTCTATGGCAACAGGAGCATCAGACCGGCAAAGAATGGACCAGAAAGGAGATAAAAGCCTCTATAAAAATAGTTATAAAAAGCGTATGCATAGCTTTGGCTACTTCTGTTTCTTTTTTTAAGGAAAAATGGAAAAGAAAGCCCAAAACTTGGAGGTTTTTGAAACATGGTTATTACAGTCACTATTTAGGTTAGACCCTGTTGGCACTGGAGCACTAGTACAATAATAGCAAATGATTAACTCTGTGGACATTAATTAAGAAGAGTTTCTAACAAATGAAATCTCAAGTCTAAACCTGTTAAAAGCAATATAATTTTTAAAGTGATTGTTATGTAACCCCTCTTAAAAGCGCATTTTCTGAGTCTTGAGGTATTCGTTCTTTTTAACAAAAGTTATAACGAGATGGGAAATGATAAATCTTTGGTCTGCAAATAGCCTTTTCTCCTATCCAACTATTAACATTACATTTTCTTTCTGGTGTCTAATTACAGGTATGTGAATTGTAAATCACACACTGGCAGTCCTTGTGGTTAATATTCTTCTTTTTGTCTTTGTGTTGCCAGAATTTGGGTAAGACCATGTGAAAAGGAATAAAAAAAGCTTTTTCCTCCATCTTTCAAAATTTTAGCTATAGTCATTCCAGTTGGAAAGGTGCCATACCGAACACTAATGAAAAAAATATGGAATTAGTGCAATATACATCTGAACTTGATGTTAATACTCTATGTCTTGAAAATGAAATCTCCTGATGTCTCTTTTCAGTAAAGCCTACTCTTGCGATGGTTCTCTCTTTGTTTTACTGTTTCAAAGAAGAAAATCTAGGTAAAAAAAATGGGATGAGTGTTTACCTGTTTAAATGGTATTGTTATATATTTAATATTCTAGCTCTAGACTTGTGCTTCAGACATTCCTTATACATGGTTCTATATTTCTTTGCAATGAGTTGCTGTTTAGAAGTCTGACTTCAGGAGCTTTGAAAGCAAGCAAAAGAAGAGTCCAAGTAAATTAATGTGCATAAATAACACAGCAAAACACTGGCCATACTATTGAAAGAATTTACTGTGCCATTTCTTTATAGAACTGTGGCACTATTTTTTGTATAGTTCCTGTTTTGGGCAATGTCTTTGTCAAGTGTTAAAAAAACCCACTAATCAATGAAACAAAAAAAAACCCCACACACAAACCCCCAGAAGCTCAAACCAAAAAAACCCAGTCCCAAACAAACAAAAAACCCCAACAGACCCACGATCACATTATTTCTGATGGGCGTTAATACAGTGACTGGGGAAATAGCCAGCAGGTGCAGTTGCAGAGGCTGGTTTCTTGAAACGACGAGCAAATCACGATGGTTTGATGGATTAGGAACTTCCGTGGGCATAAGTGAATGGTTACTTTTAGTGTGTTAGTGTAAGTGGAGATTTATAAAAGATATACCTTGTCCAAAAACTAGGTTAAAAAGCAGCCTGACTGCAGCAATGATGTCTAGGAGGGTTAGGAACAGTCAGGCGTAAGGATGTACATAAAACCTACATTATGTAGCGATACACACATACAAGTAGTGTTTATGAAGAGGATTTAGCTTCATTGTCACAGTTGGGTTTGTTTTTTTTTTTTTGAGAATTGCTTTCTAGAATATTATTTTCCTAGAATCACTTGGAATCTGGGATTATCCCAGGTTGTTTTCTTCCTGAGAAAATTCTTTGCATTTAATTAAAGCTAATTTGAGCCCTCTGATCCTAGCACACAACAGGAAGAAGACATGGCTATCTCTTCTTATAAATAGCTTTATGAAATCCTTCCTTAGTCAAAATCCACTTTCATTTTTCAAGGTCTGTTAGTACCTACAGATTGACCTAGTTACGAGTAAATGAGTCATGTTGTATTGTCAAATCTGCAGCCTAAAATCCCATTCCTCAACGCACATTAATGGCATTCCTCTTCTAACATATTGAGAAAGCTTTTTACTTCACATAATTATAACAGATAGGAATTTAATAACCAGAGACTCAAATTTATGTGGTTGTTTTCAAAGGTTATTCATTTTGTCATGCTGACCCTGTTCTACCAAGTGAAATTCAGTTCTCAGTCTTGAGGTTTAATGAAGTCAGTGCTCTGGTTTAATATTGGCAACTGGAACGAGAGAGTTAAACGTACTCTGCTGCATGCTGCTGGCATCCTCTGCTGATTTCTGATAGTCCCAAATGGCTCTGGCCTCTGAAGGGAGCCAGAGGAAGGAGGATGCTTTTGGAGAAGCAGAAAAGATAGGAGGACAGTGAAAAAACCACTAGAAATGAAAGCAGTGGTGTAACTTTTAGGAGAAATGTGTAATCCCTCAGAGTTTTGTTTAACATCTGTCACTTGTATCTTCATGTGCCAAGAGCATGATTGGACCATTCATGAAAATAAAAAGAACTGTGCAATCAGCAGACTTTGTTCAGTATTCCTGCAGAAGGGGGATTTGCGATAGGCAATATGAACGACTTCAGTCAAACGCCAGTGGCTTTATGTTTAACATGCTTAATTTAGAAACGTGCCACGCAGAGGTAAAATTAAGAGCAGTAGAAATACACATCCATGTTTATTTGCTGGAAGCGCATTATAGAATGAGAGGGGTAGAAAATGTTCTATTCTGCCATTTCAGACTAATCCTGTGCTCTTCTGTGAGAAGGTACAGCTGTTTACTGATCTTACAAGCTCAAATCAAATCAAAGTGTGTCCTAGTGCTTCGTATTTGGCAACAATAAAGCCCTCGGGTCAAATGAGGAGACAGCTTCTGCGCCAGAGCCTATACCTGACCTACTCCAGGCACCCTATCGAGGAGATACGTTGCGTATCTGAATTGACTTTAGTGACATAATCGTCCAGAAATGGCTACTATAATAAAAGCTTATTTTCAAGTAGTTCTAAAATGAATGAGGAAAAAAGTGCCGCCTTAATTTTTTTTCTCATTAGCTGTCGTTGCACTGCATTTGATTTTTTAATCTATCTGCTCCTGTCCCAGCAGTCCATTCACTCAGGTTCATTACTGCTTGTTTTGCCAATACTGTTGGGATACACTCCAACAATTTGGGTTATTAGTCATTGCAATAAAAGACCAATGCTGCTTAATCAATACAGGCTTCCGAAAATGAAACATTTCCTGAAGTTGTGGTTCAAAATGATCACATTTAAAAATCACGTTCCCCCTTAATCAGTAGAAGATTTTTTTTGCCTTCTGAGGATATCACACATGAGGATATCTTTAACGTGAGATTTTATTTTTTTCTTAATTAAAGCCTTTTGGCAAAATCTGCCCTACTCTAAAGAGGATTTGAAATTCCTCGTCCACGCACACACGTCTGACATAGGCGCAGGTACTGTTCATTTCACATGCTCGTTAGTGCTTGTGTTCGCCAGCAGTCAGCAGGAGCTGCAAGCAGGCGCTTGGTTCTTTTGAAAATCGGGCTGATGCATCTTAAACACCTAATCTGGGAGCGTACAAGTGTGGTATGTGCTCTTCAAACGGATAAGGTCTGTGCTGTTTGCACTGGCTTTTTCTTATGCAGTTGTCTGCCTGTTTGTGCATAAACATTATCACCGTATATCGTAAAGTATTTGTGGTACCTGTATCCTTGAAAAGTATTGGAGTTACACTAATACCTGGATCAAATAAAACCCCTTCAGTACTGCAGGTGACATGGCTAAGCATACCAGCGTTAAGAAATCATTTCATTTTTAAGGGAAAACTGTATATAAATGAGAGCTGCTCTGAACTGAATGGGCTAACAGTGGAGTCTTGTAAAATGTACTGAATGCCAAATACGGCTTTGGAAATCTTGATGGTGAAGACAAATTCAGGAAAAGGTCTCGGAAACAGTGGGTTTCCAGGCCTTTCTAACATTAGTACAAAATTTGCATCTGAGTCAGTGGGAGTCTTTCAGTGCTTAATGAGCTGTGCTTGATTTACAAAATTGGTATTTAAACTGTTTCCTTAACCCAAAAATCAAGACTATGTCAGATTGTAACTATAACAATAACTAGAGAGATGCAAAATATGCTCTGTTGCATCTATTCGGTCCAGAGCGCTCCGGAGGATGCTGATTATGTGGAAGCGTTCAGGGCATCTTCTACCAGCTCACAGGCAGAAACACCATTGCCTTGGGTGGTGAGGGAATGACCACGCTCTGCTGCTGTAGTAATGACACTGAATGGTGCCTATAAAATCAGATAAAAAACGTATGGTTCATTTAGTAGGAAATGGAATACGAAAGGATTCGATGGGTGTATGGCGTAGTCCTGCTGTCCTCCTGTTTTAGGAGGCTCATATAGCCAGTAAGGAGAAATTCTTCTGCGGGTGAATGTCTCTGCCAGAGCTACGCGTGACCGCTGTGATCTCTGTTGGTGACGACCTGCACAGCCCCATGATGATGAGCCATGCGTTTGCTGCAAAGTTTGTGAAAATAAATGTGGCCGTAAGCACCATATATTTTGCCTAAAATACAATGTTACACAGTCACTCTCATATTTTTTTTTAATAAGCTTTGCAGTCTTTATATGCATTTTATTCATTGTGATTAAATAGAGGTGGAGGTGTAAATAAGGCCAGTGGCAGGACACTGTTGGTTCTAAAAGCTTGCTAGAATAATAATATCAAAAAGTAGACTAGGAAAAGATGTCTTAACGGGATTTCTCCAATATCCCCGGTCCTGTGGGAAATCATCCAAGTATAGCTAGTTTTTAAAAGTCTGTTAATGCTATTCTAACTTCAAAGATAGCAACTTGAAAGTGAAGTCTGTCAATAAATGGAGAAAACTAATAGGTTCATATTTACATCTCCTTAATGGAGATGGGTGGAATAACCTATTTAACTGTAGCTATCATTTGTGGTAGAATCCTGCGCCTTACTGTATTATGTCTCTATAATGGAACAACCAGCACTTTTGTAACAAATGCATTTTTCTCAAAATGCTGTCTTTACTCAATTTACTAGACATTTATGTATCGCCTTGTGAAGTTTGTCCTTATTCTTTCTAGTGGGACTGATCTTTCAATCCTTTGATGGAAAGGGATATTACACCCATGTTCACAGTTACACTGCGAGCCTTTGGCCTTACGTATTTTCAAGTGTATGTTGCTATTTAATGATTTATTCTTGACTGGAATGCCTTATGTTGAGATGTTCTGTATCTACAGCCTAATTAAGCTAAATCATATACCATCTGTGTCTAGTTCAATTAAAATGAATTGGGCAGATTGACCTCCTTAATACTCTTCAAAGCATGTTATTAGTCTGTAGAGTCCCTTCAAGATAACTTGTCATCTCTTGAGACACTTACTGTCTGCTTGAAAAAAGTTAGGAAAAAATGCCAATCTGCATAATTAACTTAAATGAAAATGTGTATCTTTTCACTTAAACTTCAAAATGAAGTAAACAGGAGACCCCTGTCAAGTCGCACCAGGTGCAAGTAGGAATACAACCACGTTACAAGAGATGTGCAGCTCCTGCTGATAGTGACTTTGAGCTGGGATGGCGGCGTGCGGTGATGGAGTGTTCAGGGTGGTATGCTCAGAGTGGCAGAGTGCGAGTGCCTGGAAGAGCAGGGGAGGGGAGAGCTGTTCCCCAGTCCCCTGTCTCCTGCACAGCCGACGGGAGCCCCGGGGCTGCCGGTAGCCAGGCCAGCAACTCTGGAGGCCCCGGCTGGAGCGTGCAGTCACCTCTGTCGGGTTCACCTCCCTGGGGCCTGTGAGCTGAAATGGCTTGTCCGGCAGGTTTTCAAGGGTTCTGGAGGCTGCATTCCATTTTGCCTTGTGTGCTACCCCCAGAGCATACTCTGGTTTCAGCTGGAACCTGCCAGTTTTCATGGCTCCTTTTTCTCCTTTGCCTCCAGATTCATTACATCCTCACTTTATCAGCTTCCTCATGTCTAGGTCAAAGGTACTTTTGATCTGGGATTCTGCATGCTCATTCCTCTGGAAATCTAAGGCAGGTTTCTAGCTAGATCTGTGATTTAGGATTTGTCACCTCTGATGACTAACAATCTTTGACACTTCTTTGTGTTCTTCCTCAGATTTTATTTGGTCTTTGCTTTCGGGGTAGTTGTTTTGTTTGATTTTTTTTTTTCCCCCCCTAATTAATGTTCATTCTTTTGTTCCATAGCTGTTCTTCCCCTTCCCTGCTTTCCGTAGAGCTCCTGCCCTGACCTTTTTCCCGTCCTTTGGTGTCACTGTCGGAGCTGGCATCTTGGCGTGGTTTGCACTGTGTTAACCACGAAGGCATCATCGTCTTCTCTGCCGCTAATGTTTCCTTGGTGCTCAGAGGTTTGTCCTCAGAGCTCTTTGGGGAAGCGAGGGTCTCTTATACTGGGTGTGAACGCGACAGGTGTCTGCAAACAAGGGTGCTCTTAGTACAGATAAAGTATTTTACATAGCTAACAGATAAACAGATGCAATGCCTCATGTGTCGTGACTCGACAGATGTTCCACACTTAATGCATAAATGAGAAGATGTGAAAAATCTTTAATTATTTTTGCATTTCCTCTGTAAGTTTTCAAATGTGAATGAATAGCATAGAATTATTCTATTACATCTGTGCTTTAGGTAGCTTCTTAAATTTTAGGCCTAAGTAAGAGATTTCTGGGCATCATTTCTTGAATGGATAGTAAAAGATCAAATCAATAAGCATATGGCCTGCTGATAAGTTTTTATGTCCTGCCTCCACTGACAGTTGTATGTAATAGTTCTTTTCTTCTCTATAATAAGGTAAACTCTGATTTTTTTTGTTCTGCTGCTATTCCTAAAGGGATTTACTTGACTGGACATTGATAATGATATTTTCCTTAGGTTCACTTCAGTGTTTGTTTGCTCTCTTTGATTAATTCATTATGCTTTTAACACAATAATGTAGTGTTTTATTACTCTCTTGAGCCCTAACTCTCCTCTCGTATTAGACGCCTGCTCAGGAAGTCATCTTTAATACAAAGCCACTATTTTTCCCTCTTCTGTGCATGCAGATGATGTTTCACTTCTCACTGGAAGTAGCCTCTGTGGAAGATGCTGCCAAAGTATCTTCATTAACTAACTGGCAGAAGTTTTGAGGAATAACTACCTTCCCTTCAGATGATAAAATCGTTTTACCTGGCTAATCTTTTACATTTTTCAGTGGCCTTCCTTTGTAGAGTGGGGACGGCAGCATGCTACAGTCTTGTTAAGGAGAATGAGTTTTTTGAGATTCTTCTAGTTATAATTCTTTTCAGGAATTCATAAAAATGAAATTAAAAAAAAAAAAAAAGGAAAAGACCGTGAAATATGCAACCCATTTTTATTTACTCCAGGTTAATTTGTTGTAAACAACTGTCTGGCAGACTTAAAATGCTGACTGTCTTAAGCAAACAGTTCTTTAGCAGCATGGTTGAGCCTACAGCACCTCGTGATCCGTGTTTCTTTACTGTGTTGGGATTTCCTTTGGGACAGTTCACTGTCCTAACCTTGCATAAACCTGCTGCACCCCGAATACCCTCTGTGATTACATCCTGAGAGGCTGTGACTGGGCAATAGTATTCCACAGTTTTCTTTAAAACGTATTTGATGCTATCTTAAAAGAAATTTAATTATTCTGCGGAAAAGTGTGTGTTTGTGATACAGAGAAGACAAACATTAATTTCTGCTGGCTGCTTGAGTGGTTCGGTGAAGGCTGATGGAGTATCTGTACTTTGAACTGAAGTTTGAGATTTAGCTACAAAATTCATCATCCTGCAATAAACAGGAAAATTTAATTTCATTGTCAATACATAAGACGAAAATTTACTAAAGCTAGATGTTACTGTGAGTAAATTGAGTTTGAATTCATTAAGAACCTAGAAGCAATCATCAAGTCAGTAATGACACAGTAGCAAATTCAAAAGCAGGCTTTTAATATTAGCACGGATTTTGTTGAGCTTGTTGCATGCTTGTTACTGCTACCTGCTTATTTTCCAATGTTTAGGCTGGTTTTCTAAGGAAACCGCGTATGGCTTGTCAGGACACTCGGTCCACCCTTCAGCTCAGTCTTTGTGACTTAAACCATGCTACACCAATGAATTCATCTGATGGTTTCTATCTCCTGGCTGTTTCCCCATCAGTTAGAAATTCAGCTGTCTGATTTTGTGCAGAGGAATTCCTGATGCTCCCCACCCCAGTGCCCGCTCTGCGCTGTCGCAGCACAGCGAGGAGTAGGTCTTGGCATGACCCGTAGCACTCTTACAGCACCTCCCGCAAGCCATCGAGGCACTCCACAGTCATCAGATCTCTCCGTGTCCCTGCAAGACAAGGACCTCTTAACACAGGAATTTTACATGTTGGTATTAGACACACAGAAAATGGATCCTGCCCAGATCGTACCGCGGAAAGGACAGAATTCCCATTCTCCTGAGCTCAGATTGGTTCTACACCCCCCATGTTGCAGAATGTGTGTGTCTGTACCTCTCTTTGCCTTCACAAAGCCCTGTGAAAATAAATGGTATTTTCTTCTCATCTTCATCATGAGGACAGCATTTTTCTTTTGAAAGGAGAGGGAACTGGAGGTTGGGAGAGTAAATTTTCTCGTCAGGAAGAAACAGAATCCCTTCCTTAACAAGGGCTCTATTTGGGTTATTGTAGTGCAATATTTCAGACATTGATTTCAAGGCCACGTGAGACGATTGTGTCTTTGAAAGATGTTGAATATTTAAAACCAGTGTTCTAAGATGTTCTGAATTCCCAAGGGACCGATTAATAACTCCAAGCTAAAATATTTCAAAATAAGAAAGTTATAGTGCAATGAGTTTTTTGCCTACTTAAAAATAACCCAGCTGTGAAACTGGAAGTATGTGGTACTAAGTGTTCTTTGTTCAGAGTTTAAAAATAATTCAAAACCCCAGAGATCTGGAAGCAGATGTCTGTGCTTCAGGATTCATAAGGCCCCAACAATGGGAATATCTCATTGTCAGCATACTGATTTCATGTTCGTGTGGCACCCAGTTATTCACAGAGCAGTTTCTTTTTCCACTGGTTAAAGCATAATTTTTAGAGATAGGGGTTTGGTGTTGAGTTTTTTTAACTTATTCTATGTGCCTGGGCTAATCACTGTCAGATCCGTGTTCTCGCAGCCCACCGGCGCTGTTGGCTCGGTACGCGCTAAATCTGGTAATGGCCTGATGCGGAGCTGGTCTGTGCACACAGGTGCCTGGCCCAGCCCAGTGCATTCGCTGGACGTGTTGCGTATGCGGCGTAGCATACGCTAAAGAGCTTGTGGAACAGCTCTTCCCATACGCTCTTCACAGCGCTCCGTTAGCATGACGTCTCTAATTTTCCTGCTTTAATTTTATAGTCTCTCATTTCTGTTCTTTATGCCTTTGTTATATTTTCTCTCTAGGAATTCTAACGCATTCCCTGACCCCATACAGTTATCCCCCTCTTCGAACTGATGAGGTACATTTTTAAAGAGATTATGCCATTTTAACCCACAGTTACAAAAATAGATCACCATTTTTTTGGGGTTGACTACTTTAAACTGTTCATTTCGCGATGCTGTGGGCAGGGTAGCTGAACCGGTAATATCTGAGCACAGATACATGTTTAATCAAGGAGCGTTACAGAAAGCTTTAGGGTGAAAGATTGAACATGAAATGTTTCTTTTTTGTTAACACTAGAATAATTAATACTTTCCTGTAGTGTTTTTCATCCATGGCTTTTGTCATTGTTCATTTTTTTAACCTGTAGTTTACATAAAGACAGTTATAATTGTATACATTATTCTCTGGAGAAGAGGTTTTTAAACATATAATCTTCGTTAAGAGACGTTCCGGATTCAATATTTCAGGCATTATTGCAGTCTGTGTATTCAACGTTTCTTTAATTAGCAGAGAAAGCTTTGATTTTTAAAGCACCTACCTGATTTACAATGTCTTTGATTAGACAGACGTGAGAATGCTATCCTGTTGTTATTAATATAGTTACTTGGTACAGTCTTGAGACAGGCTGAAAATACACTATTATTTAATTGTGCTGGATTAATTATATATGATTTTTTTCTGGGAAAGATTTGAGTGAATCTCAAAGAAAAGCAAACAGTTAGGCAGGAAGCAAGCCGTCTTCCCTGATCTTCTGGTTGAGATTTCTCTACTAGCCATACAGAGCTGTTCTGCACGGTGGACCACGAGGCTGGTGGAGACCCCAGGGTCATGTCCTTGATGCAGTGGTGGGTGCAAGGGTGGGTCATCGATGGAGGGGTGCAGTGTGGCATAGATGGGGGCTCCCGCTGTCATCTGCAGGGGGAGGAAGTTGCACCGTTGTCCTGAGCACAGCTTAGATGGTTTTTAATCCAAAGGAGACCTGAGGATATGTCATGTTCACTAGGGTTTATTTCTGGGAAAGAAGCTTTTTCTGAGGCATCAGCACTGCGTGTCCGAAAGGCTGTAGGTAGCGCATGTGTAAGTCTCACCAAACACACAGTATGTTGACTTTAGGTTATGTAGTTGGCTCTATGCTTTTGGGGGTTAATAATTTCACAGGAAGTGGATTGCTTATTCTCTGTACGGCAAAATCAAAGCTCTGCATACATTACCGGCTCAGTAGGTAACCTGCTCTCTAATCTCTTCCCAATTTAAGCCATCAGGTGTGTTACACAGGGTCCTGGCAGTGTTTTTAAAAACAGAAGTCCTGCCATGCTGCGTATTTTAGGAGGTACTAGAACATATCTGAACTGGTAGTGAGTGTTGGGTCTGAAACCTACCACTCACTGCCAGACTAAAAAGAAAGTATAAATGTTCAGGTCCATGAGAAGGTTGAGCTGCATCCAGAGCAGAAGTGATGCCTAAGTGCTATATGAATTGACAGGGTAGCTGGTAGTGAAAGGAAAAATGATAGGTTAAATGATTGGATAAAGCCACTCATACAATTTGAAATCTATACTTTATTAGCCTCTGTCACCATCCATAGATCATGAGCACAGATGAACCTGAGACAGTTGAAGCACTGGCCAGATGATGGAGTGCAGTACTCAAACCGTGTCATATATAACATGGAGAAACAAGGGCACAGCTGCGGGACTTTCAGTCCCATCCCTTGATCGTGCGTACTGCTTGAATTTTTCTTTTGAAGCGTACGAGAATTGCTCTTCTTGCAGTGATTTGTTGGATGAGACTTTTTTTTTACCTCTTTGTAATATATAAAATGCAGCATAATACAAAAAGTAATAAAGAAGAGAAAATCATCTGACTGCTGATGTCTGTATTCAGTCTCTGCAAGAAGTGGCTCAAAGGCCTCAGTTGCACAGACAAATGCCATATTTGATCAAACCTGTTGTGACTATTTCTCTTCTCTTTCTCTTGGCTGTAGGTATTTACGACTTTGCTGATAGGCAGCACTGCCAGTTGTATAATGTAAAATCCCTGGACAATAGCCTTCCAAATGAAATTGGCTTGTTATTGATTAAAAGAAGGCGGGAGACCTTTATTTTGCATTTTTTTAAAATGTGTTTTTAAGGTTCTAGGACAGCAGATACTTGGAAAAAACTCTGGCTCTGCTGGTATAGCTTGTACTTAGAAAATCTGATGTGGCACGTCAAAACCAAGTTTGCTGTGACCTTTGAAACTGCCCAGATGACTGTAAGAAAGGCTTCCACTGTGTCTGGCATCAGCTAATAAGTTAACTGAGTTGCCCTGTTTTCTGTAGGACACTATATTTTGGATCAGCTGGTTGACAGGCTCAAAATTTACTCTACTTCAAAAGATTTTTTTGATTAAAATGTTATTAATGAGATAATAAAACATCTCTAAATGCATTAATATAGCTTTACAAATACATCACACAATGCAGGGATGAGAATGTGCCTACCTCTGTATATGGAAATGGTCTAGTAGTTTCGGTTGCTGCTACATTATAGATAAAAATGCCGTATAAATGCGGTGTAGAGCTGTGTTTATATACTTAAAGTTTTATTAAGCTGTAAGAAAGGCTTTGCTTTCAATGCTGCATTGCTGTTGCGGAGTAGCCTCATTTGTTGTGCCTGATGTGAAATATGGAAAAAAATAAAAATAATAAAACAAGACCTTGCTCTCTCATGCTTAAAGTAGCCGTGGGAGTGGAATGGAATGAGACGATAAATTAATGATGCTCTGGGCTGAAGGAAAATGGAAAAGTGATGAATGTAAGTAGAGAGGTGCCGATCTTTAATGCTGTGATTGACGAGCCGGGCGCGCAGGTAATGGCAGAAACTGTGGGCAAGGATATGAAGCAATAAATGAATATAAAGCAGTTGGTTGAATTTGGGACTAACAGTGGTTGATGGAGACACATTTGTTTTAGTCACCTTTAAAAACATGTTTACTTTAGGGAAGATAATACGAATTTGTAAATATTTAACACATTATTATTGCGGGTTTTTTATCTGGTTACCCTGTGGTTTATTTTACTGCAAGTTTAGTTTGACTTTTTCTGACTGACGTTTATTATGAAAGTATATTTTTGTCTGAACTTTGAACTAATATTTCCAGTTTTCAATTAATTTTTCCTTAAATAATGTATTCTTATAGATTTCTGTGCCAGATTCAGTCAGTCATGATCAGCTCTGAGTTGCTTTTTTCTTGTGGTTTGGATTTTCTTCATCCTTCTCATAGCAGCCCTAGGGGCACTTTGGTTAATGTAGAGCTGAAGCCTGTTGCAATGCTGCGTGTCGACTGGGGGAGTTGTAAGGCATGGGAATAAAAACAGTGTAGGTGCAGAAAAAGTCTCTGTAGTTTGGGAACTGAATTTGATTTTGCTTTGATTGCGTCTCGGAATAGGTCGACGCTGAAGTGGGCAAACAAGCACTTTGTCATTATCCACTGCACCCGCCTGTTAATAGGCATTATAGCTAGCTGTAAGTCTCATTAAAGAACAATGTAAGGAGTTCTAAAACTCTAAGTGGAATTAGCATTCAGCCATGATCTGGACTGAACATGAATGTCCAGAATATGGGAACAAGGTGAAGATGTTGGTTACATCTGAAAACAATTCAATTTTGTACTGGGAATTGGTTTTTATATGCACAAGTCCTCCATGAATCTGATGGACGTGCTGTAAATCTGATTAGGATTGTATCAGCCACGTGAGGCTTAGTCCTACATCTTCATATGTTCTGTCCCCCTCCGTGTCATGAAGTTTACGGGTTCACTGTGTGCTTCTTTTATCAGGTGATACCTAATCTTGGTCTCGTATCAGAGGGACTACAGGCCGTTTTGCACCCTAATTGTAGCTACGTTGTGCAAAACCTACAATCCATGTACAGTGCATTGGATAATACACAGAAAACTACTGTGTCTGGTAGACGTGGTGTGTCTTTAGGGTTTTTTAACAGTTAAAGCATTTAGTGTAAATCAGAAATTCATCAATTAATTTCTTTTTTTTGCCAAAAATCAGATGCTCAATGAAGAGTAACGTATGAGTCATATTTTTCCTGAGTATTCAATTCTTAATGTAAGCTGCAACAGAAGCATTTATGTTATTATTAAGCAACTCCATGCTAATTGGATTATATTGCCATCTAATAATTTAGATTATGCACATTGTAAAAGTGTTATTTGAAACCATGTGTTTTCTTTTAAGTGTGAAAGTTCATCTGGAGGGCATCTGTTACTGCCTCCTTGGTTTCGTTTCATTTAATGGTGAGATTTTCCCTGCTCAAGTGAGGTTTCTTAAGGATTCGTGGAGACACAATGTAATTTCTGTCTGCCAATTTATAAATATTTGCTTTGCATTTAATTTTTTCCATGTTTTGCACTTGGGGTAGTCTATTATAGAAGAGTTTTTCTCCCCAGTTTTTATATTTTATTTTCAACTAAAAAAACACCTTGAAATTCCTCCAGCTTCTCGATAGTCTAGGAATGTCTGAACTGTTGCCAAGGTGGCTGCTGTAGAAGGACAGACCTGCAACTTAGTGACAACATTAATTTTCATGTGTTTCCACAGGCCCATCACTTCACCAGTGCTAGCAAAACTGGTTTTCAAATCTTTCTTTTCCTCTCTTTGCTCCTCATGTCAGCCTTCTACATGTTTATCATGTCAGAATTTTCTTTCAGCGGGATTAATATTGTGCAATTCCATTTGTACTTGGGATTAATTTTAATAATTGTTTTTGATGCAGCCTTACAAAGGCTTAGCTCGCAGTGCTAGGAGAAAGCCTACGTTAATCTATATACTGGGATTATAGAGGAAGACCAGTTTCTTTTCTTCTTCTTTTTAAACATTACTTTTCTTGTAGATGAGGAAAAATGCATTTATTCTGCTGTCATACAGGACAAGCAATTTTCCTAGATGCCTGCTTTGTATTCCCTGACTAAACATTGCACTGTAAAGCCTTTTATCAATACAACTTATTAACAAATATTTTATTTCCCCCATAGTCATATCAGTCTGTAGAGCTCCTGTCTAAAGACTCTGTCCATGATGCAACGAGCAGACAAGTGTCCAGCCTGACGTGCCTCGTGCTGACAAATTAATTGCAGTGGTGCTCATTGTAGGGACTCCCAGGATGGGGTTTTTTCACTGAATTTTTTAAAACCAAGATAGAGCCAAAATGGCCCAACTTTTTCTCCTTTGTTAAGAGAATGAACAAAGAGGTATTTATTTAGTTTTTCACTCTTCACTTTTTTCCTTGCTCTTAGGTATACTTTTTCTGTGTAAAATGGAACTAGTAGTGCTCAGGAGGATGAAGTGATGGATGAGATGCATAGCAGCATTTAGGACATCATTAATTTGCACTGGCTGGAGATTTCATGCCAAACAGAGGGAGGAAAGAGAAGTGTATGCACAAGTGTCTTACTTGACCTGTAAACTCAAGACCTGGTGAAGCTGTGACAATCCGGGCCATGGGCTTGTTTGAAGTTTGGCCTTGGTTTGGTAGTTTATGTTACCAGTTACACCGAGGACATAATATTTATGAAGGTTCACAATGTCTAGTGTAGGACAACACTGCAGTGCGTCCTACAGCTACGAAATCTTCATGGTCGGAGGCTTCACTAAGGAATGTTCTTACCCACAAGTGATTTCTGGGAAATAAAAAGTAGGAGTCTAAACTCGTCTTCCCTTCATTGTAAGTACTCTGCCAGCAAAACACTTCTGTGCAGGCTTTCTTCCAAATGAAAAGCCTTCAGTGTAATTTGGGAAGCTCCTTTGCCATCAACAGCCTTGAGAAAAACACTCCCGTTGGGAGAAGGAAAAATGCTTCTTACCAAAACTTGTGTCCATGGAATGGTCTCAGGATGGACATATTCAAAATACCTACCTAGGAGATGATGTTGCAGTGTTAAATGGTTTGGTGAGGCCTTTCTGTAATTCCATGGATTTTTTTTGCTTTGAACAGTGCAGAGTTAATTGCCAAATATTAAATATTTATAGATGATATTATTATTCATTGCTAAATGCTGTAAGGACTTTTCCTGATGCTGCAAAGCAGTTGAGACTCGCTCAGCCTTAGGAGGAAAGCAGAGATGGCAGCCGTGAGGAAATCCTCCTTGCTGGGCATCAAGCGGAGCTCGCCCTTCTTCTGATGTGATTGCAACAGTCCTTAATGTGTTCAGATTTCTTGATTAGCAAACCTCACAAGAGTCAAATTCTGCCCAAGGGATGGAAGATTTGTGTCAGTTCTTATTTTTAATCTAAGGGTGCTCTCAACTCTGGTCACAATGAAGCACTTTTCTCCCCAAACAGTTGCCTTGAGTTTTGTGATTTAAATCACAAATAGCACTGCCAAATGTCAGAGAATCAAGAGGCTGTGCTAAAATCCTGTCATTCTTTCAGGGGGTTATTGTGCACCATTAACTTTTTCTTCAAGTTTCAATGTTGTTTTCTGAATTTTTAATTAGCTAATAAATAGCAACTGCTACTCTGCTGTGGAAAAATGCTATGGGCCAGACAGCTTGGCTGTGATCTCTGCCACTGTAGGTCAGGATTTGAGTACAAAAGCTATTGTTGGAGCATCTTGCACATACAGTCTTAGCTGCCTATTTATAGGTTTTTTACTTGGAAGTGTAGGATTAGTGACTTTTTCAAGGGAGAAGATGTGACTTTGCTGTAGAAAAGATACCAAATGCTCTACAAATACTAATGAGTCGAATGTCTATATTCCTTGGTCTGCAAAATTTAATGTGCTTGAATTATGTTTTTGAAGAAGGGTTATTTAGACATATGGAAAAACATCTGTTCAAGGCATAAATAAATAGAGTTTCAGTGGTTATACAATGTGAAAGACCATTCAAGGACTCTGCCTCAGTATCTAGAATGATGTGATTCTGGCTATGGTTTCTTGGAAGCAGTGTTTCTCACACTGAGGTGTAGATTTTGAGATAAATGCATTTGAATCAAATCCTTCAATCAGTAATGGAATTGGTATGTATAATCATTCTGTGGGATTTTTGTCTCTGGAGAACAAAATTCTGCCTGTGGTGTGAAACGTCTGCCTAGTCTATTGGTACTAAATGCCATACTTCTGAAAAGGCAGAGCTGACGTGAAGAACAAAAATGAGACGGTATGTTTAAATTATGTATATTTTACCCTCCTTCCTGCCTTTTTTGTGTGTGTGTTTAACCAATCCATAAAATATCAGGCAAACATGAATTATTGAGTAACTTTGAAGACAGTTTGCTCAGGTGTTTCAAATATGTATCTGTCTCAAAATTTGTCGAATGGGGAGCAATAGGACACCGCACAAGTTCTTGTATGACGAAGGTGCTGAGTCATGAAATTCTGACTGATTTTGAACCAGAAACATCTCAGACGTTTCAAAAATCACCAGTTTGGATTTTGTGCGTGATCAGCACAGTTTTGCCATTATACCAGAATAAACAGATGCGTAATTTTGTAATGGACAGAACATTTTAAAAATGTATTTGTAGCAGGTATGGGATTTTTCTAAAATGTGGGTTTCAGAAAAAGGAATATAATGTCTGTCTTTACAGGTTACAGCAATGCAAGTGTACTGTTGGCCTTGCTGTCGAGCTGCGACATAAATAACTGCATAAAGCGGTGACACACACTCTCTTCTTGCCCTGTGGCCTTTGTCGTGGCTGCAAGGCTTCTTTGCAACCCTGATTTTACTCCTATATGTGCCTTTCCACAGCTGTTGAGCTTCATCCTGCCATCTTTTCTGGGGTGACATTCCATAGATCAAGTTCTGGATTTTGTGTTAAGTGGGTTTGGTATTTGTGATTTCAGCATCTGTGATGAGAGGGGCACGTAGACATTAGCATTTAAATAAAATACCTTGTAAACTCAGTGAGTGTACAGACAGCTCTTCCAAGGGACAACTGAGAGCACGAGAGAGGGATCTTCTACTGTAAAGATGCCTAAAGTTATTGCTGTGAATATCCTCCCTGATGGTCAAAATAGCCCTCTCAGTACTGTTCAGTATTAAAAGTAAGGACAAAGTATTTAGAGGAGAAACCATTTAAAATGACACATGGCTGTCACCTCTAAAAAACCTTTGATCATTATAACTGCTCCCCGGGTAGTCTGATTTTCCTGAACAGTTCCTCTTAGATCCTTTCTTCAGGAAGACAAAGCCCTCTCCTCTCTCAGGAACATCAATGTGCAGTTTTTAAAAACTTCGCTGTTGAAACATCGATGCGAGATTTCAGTGAAGTTTGTCAAAAAAAAAAAAAAAAGGAAAAAAAAATGCGTGTGCCAAAACTTAACCTGAAATCAAGGTAAGAGAGATGCAGAGCTCTAGGGTGTCTAATACCCTGGGACAGCCAAACTTCCCTGTGGATTTCCTCTTCACTGGTTCGGAAAGACCCTCCAGCAGAACTGTTTCCCCAAACAAATCTGTAGACAAGTTAGTGGGGTTGGCTTTAGGTTTTGAACCATATGTTGATGTATATGGATATTACATCTTCCTGCGTGGTAGCCCTACATCCAGGCACATAAATGCCTTGACTTGGAGGTGCACCATCCACAGATGCTGCTGTGGGAGGTGGGAAGGAGACAAGGTGCTGTGTAAATAAGTGGGTGCAGGTTTAGTGAGAACGTGTAAGGGCTGCAGATATACGTCGGTGGGTTCTCCCGGTAGCATTCACCGTTTCAGAGGGGAAAGCGGAGTTCTGCAGTGTGAGGAGGAGTGGGAAATGTAAACCAGTTACTGTTCAGGGCCTGGCATGTTGAAGCAGCTCGGAGGCAAGAACAGCATCTTAGCAATCTGCATTCGGTACCCTCGTTCATAGCTCTGCTGCTACTTTATCTGAGATTTTTTGACAAATCAGCTCATCTTTATGTCTTCAAATCTATCACTTAATAGGTGTAAAGACCTTCATTCAAACCGCATTAGAGCTAACTGAGGGCAGGTTTGGCTTTACAGATAATCTAGAGTTTGATTCATTTTTGCGGTTGTCAGCAGTCAAGAAGCTTGAGGTCACAAAGACGCTTTCTGAAGATTTAACAAGCTGAATATTATCTCAACGTATGGCTGTGATGGCTTCTGAAGGAGTGTTTGGAGTCATTCCCAGTTTTCCCTGCCTTCATTCTGATTACTTCTTGGATAAATGTGTATCGCTTTCCTGGATGAGTGGTGTTCAAGCTGTGGCAGGTCTCGAATTGTTTGACCTGATACCTCTGCGCTCAGGGTCGCTGCTTTTCCAGAGAAGCCAGGGCGTTTGAGGTGAGGTGTTCTCAGCCTTTTACCTCATTGCAGCTTCTCTTTAAGTGAATTATAGGGTAGTATGAGCCCCAGCTGAGGATAATGGGGTAAAAGAAATGAAGTCATACCATGTCTAGCATGAGCAAGTTGGCCAATAATGAGACTTTAAAAAACTGATGAGAAGGTATTGTACATAAATATATTAATGCAAAATAATTGTCATCCAGCCTGATGTCGCACAGTGCAATGACAATGACAATGTTGCCTGTTGGCGTTGAGGCCTTTATCCCGTTAAAGTTGCACTGCACCCAGCCACATTTCAGCTCCGTTGGAAAGCGCAGAAACTACATTGTAACTCGTAGTACTAAAGGATTCAGCATGTTGTACCTATCAAGAAGTAGCAGTACCCTTTTATACAGCGGGAATTTGTATAAATTACTTCTTCCATCAGATCAGTGTTAAACTGTACACTAAAATGTGTTCAAGGCGTAAAGGTGTGCATGTTCAACAAGTAACTAATAAATTACCAAATAATAAGACCTATAAATTAGTTTTTAAAGCAAGGCATATGCAGCTGTGCTTCTGTCTTTCTAGTACTCCTTTTGAACCCAGATCCCTGGATTCTGTCTTTATTGAAATGATTTATACACGGTATCATTATTGAGTTGTAGCTGAAACAAAATCTTGCCCCATTTCTGCCTAGTCATGAATCGGTTTCTGACAGGGTTTTTTGTTTATGCATTTTCTGTAATTATACTGCAGTTTTTTCATTAAAAAAGAATGAAGAAAAAATAGCCGGTAAACACCAAGTCCCTTCCGAATTTAACTGTCTTTATAGAAATTAGGAAGTTACAAATCCCTGTGAGTACAGTCATGCAGATCATCTTTCTCCATTTGCCAACTCAGTCAGTGCCATTCTATACAAGAAGAACATGAACGAAAGGCAGCAAAGTCAGTTGATTCAATGACCACCTGTTTCTTTTAATTAAAAATAGTAATTTAGGGTGAATTCCAGGAGGGGACTGAAAAACCTGCCTTCAAATAATTTTTGAACTGTGTCAAGTTTTCTTCTGTACAAGTATAGGGAAGGAAACGACTGATAATTGTTGCTGCTAATTAAGTATAAGGGGTTTTTTGTTTGTGTACCTTCCTAACTCTCTTCAGATTAATAAAGAATAGAAGTGGTCTTAGTAACAGTCATGAGAAAAGCAATTTTTGTTGTTATTTTTGGCTGGGGTGTCATTTATTATCATGAAAGGCTTTTTTGCTACAGAACTTGAGAATCAATCTTCATTTCTGAATGTAATTCCAAGCCGTGAGCCCACGAATGAATTGGCTGTAGTTTGGACCTGCCATACTGCAGCTGCTGTCAAATGTGCTTGCGTGGGTCTGCTGGCAGCAGAGCAGTGTTTGCACGGTGTCTGCTGCGTAGCCAGAAGCTCAGGGCTCTCCCACCTCTGTTATCTCTGAAACCCATCATGAAAAGAGCCTGCCTCTTCCCTTCTCAATTGCGTCCTTGTACCGTCACAAAGACTGATGTACAGAGGTTTTATTACCTGTGGTTTTGCTCAGTCTTCCTTTTCCTGTCCCCCCACTACCTTTGTTAGCGTAGAGTTGACTGCAGCTCTGTTTATGCTCTGAACACCTCTGAGCATGGCAAGGTGTGTGAGTGGTTTCCCATCCCACAGACATTAGCGGAATGAATGCGTTCTTAGAGTCACTCCAAACAGTGAAACTCCACATTCTGCCTGGAGGCAGGATTCCTGGGAAGAGTCAGCATGTAATTTCTTACCAAGTAAGAAAGCATGGTTACGTCATTCCTCTCCTCCGCTGCGGGAAGGTGCTCTTGGTCCAGCTGTCATACGTCAAGCTGTGGAAGATAACTGTTGGGTGCGTGGCAGGTAGATTTGGAGCTCTACGGAGTCTTGCAGCTGGGGAGGGGTAACCCCATGAAGCACTGCAAAACCCAGCTGACGTGTAGTTGGCTCTGCTTTGAGCCAGGGCGTGGGCATCCCCAGAGGTCCCTTCCAGCCTCAGCCCTTCTGCCACAGTTTTGATTCTTCAGGTAGTGGGAGTCTTTGCTTTTAGTGGACTTTACTGAAAGCAACAAAACTTTTCTACACGGTAGCTCTGAGAGGGGAAATATCAAACAAACTTTAAGTGTTTGTATGTTCTGTAATAAAAAGTCCTATGATCTTACCCACACAAAGGGTCTCGGACTCTTTGCTTCCCCGTTCCCACGTGCACAGCCTCATTCGGTCAGGGAAGAACAACGCTGGTGGCCAGTAAACAATGACTTTCTGCTGTTTCTTGCTTCTGGGCTCTGATCATAGAAGTGGTATTTTAAGCCCTGGAAGTTATTTCTAGTAGAAGCATCTGACTTCTTGGCTCTCGCAGCTCGAGGTTGAAGCAGCTTTCACAAATTCAGATGCCATGCAAATCACCAACTGATATTTTTGTTATCTTCGCAGGAAACTAAATAAACAGCAGAAAGTCACTCAGACATGGTGTCTGAGTGGGGTCTTACATACTGTGTTTGCTGTTTGGAAGGTGTTTAGAAAAGCTGGAGTCTGAAGACTTTTGTAAGTGAAGCGGAAGTTTGCTTGAGAACACCGTGGGATGAATGTGGGATTTGGCTCCTTATAGAGAAAAACATGATAGGATGTTCTTAACTATGTTTTGTTAGCTTGGTATCCGCTTGGTGAAGTCAAAGCTGTTTTAAGGAACATATATGCGGTACGAATTGCAGTGGTGTCATTGGTCTGTGAGAGCGGCGTTCCTTACTTCCTGTACTTCAAACACGTTTGGGGAGGACACACAGAGAAAGATGTAGGGTTCAGTGCTTCTGTCACGGTATGAAATGTTTAAAGGTTGTGTATTAATGTGAGGAAAACAGACCTACAGTCTTCTGGGGATTTTGTGTTGGTAAAGAGGAGCAGTGATCTCTTTCCTCTTACAATGATTTGTGTATGGTTTTGCATATATTTAACGTACTGTCTCCCCTGCTGTTTTCAGCAGGAATTCAAACAGCACCACAGTGTATGCCACTGAGGGTCAGGATTTATTTTTTTTCTTTTGTTTACCTGAAGTACTTTGGGATATTTTAAGTTTTACTTTTCCTTTACACCTTTTAAACTATAGAGAAGCTGTGGATGCCCCATCCCTGGAAGTGCCCAAGGCCAGGCTGGATGAGGCTTGGAGCAACCTGGTCTGGTGGAAGTTGTCCCTGCCCATAGCAGGGGGTGGGACTGACTGGGCTTTAAGGTCCCTTCCAACACAAACCAGTCTGTGGTTCTAAACTGGTGTTTGGTTGGGGATGAAGAACAATCCTGTGTTTCTGCCATGGAGGTAGGAAATGGAAAACTGGGTATACGGTTTTCAAATACATTTGCATTTATTTTCACAAAATTGTTTGTTGCAGTCCCTGATAGACCCTTAGAACCTTATGGGTCATCTGCTGCAGAACTCCTTTAAGTTATTTTTGCAGTGGAAAATACAATTTTCTGATTCTCCCAACGGTTTTTTTACACTTGCATTTTTGCATTTTCTGCTTCTTAATGATCCCAAAAATAGTTCAGGTATGGAAAAAAAAACTTTCACCAACCACAGACAGCTAAAAAAAAAAATTAATCTTATATCCTACCTTGTTAACGTGCGTGTGTTGTTATTAATGCCTGAAAACAGTCTTTTTTCCCTGCACCGTGATTACTAGCACAGGCTCTGGCACTGGCAGCTCTGCTTGTGGTGCTGATTTAAATTCCTTCCAAAAATCACACCAGTTCTACCTGTGTCACCTAGAAGATGCTGAGTTAAAGACAATATGGGTGTAGTTTCAGAGGTTTTGGTCTTAGATGCATGGTTCTGGCGACACATTGATACTATGAAGCCGTATACTGTGGAAGGACTTTAACAAGCAATACTGTGATGCTGCTTTGTATATACGATCTCCACTGATGCAACCTCACATGAAGTGGGTTTTGTATATTTTATACTTAAAAGCGCTGTGGTGATTTAATGCCTGCAAAATTATAGGCGGTTCAGTGTTGCTATCGAGGGGAATAAAATTCTAATCAAAAGGGAGCTTTTAGAAAGAATTCCGAAATACAATGCTCATAAGCTGTTCTGTAATGTGTTAGAGCACAGTTTGACATGTGCTGCTGGTTAACCATGCGCTTTCGATTACTGCCCACCCCCGTCTTTCATCCCGAAAAATTACGGAAGGATTTCTCGCAGGGGGGTGCTTTCCCTCGCTGTTCAATAAAGGCGATGGATTCATTGGTGCTAAACAAAGGAAAAAGGCAGGGGTGGTGGCAACACTGCTGCAGGGGGGCACGGGGAGTTCAGTGGCAGTGCCTGGGTTGACAACCGGGGGGGTCTGGGCGAGATGCCTCCGCGTTCTTCTGCTTCCCTCTGCTGGAGTGCGGCAGGATTCCTGCCCGGCTCCCCGCCAGCCTCTGGGTCAAACCAGAACCCCTTCAGCAGAGCCAGAGCCCTCTGTCTGGGCGAGTCACTTGTGCAAACATTGGTGTGTTTAGAGGTTTCTGCTCCGGTTTCGGCAGGCCCACGCAGCGCAGATCTGTGTACGGCACCAACCTGCTCGGTGCCTCTCTCCGTGTAAACATGTCCCAGCTTTGGGACTAATGACTAATATTTTGATTTTTGAGAGCTTTATGGGGTGTCGATGCCCAGTTGCTGTTCATCTTTATAGGGATGCTGCACCCATCGATGGCGTTATGGGTGGATTGCAGAGCACTGGCTCGATTTCTGCCAGTTTAAAGGGGTTTCAAAGACAAATGTTTAAAAGTATGTGATATTGATTGCCCAGAGTTTCCTTTCCCATTTAATTATCTCATATTGCCTTTAGTTGTACTTATAAAAAAGGGGGTTGTCTTAATAATAGCAGAAAATTCACTTTTTAGCATGAAAAGAACGTGAATTTTATTAAAGCACATCTTTCATCACTGCTTAACGAGTGCTTTCCCATTGCCACTCTCCCCCTTCATAATTTTGATGGATTTTGGAAACAGAAGTGGGTTTCCCCTTTAGAGTTTCACAATTAATCTATGCCAAGTTTAGTGCAAAGTTCAATTCTCTTGCAAATAGCAGCCATTATTTGGCAGTTCATCTGTCATATCCTGGCTTGGCTCCCTGTGTTTACTATGAAATATGACTGCCAGCTATGCTTCAGGAGTTATTGAAAGTTTACATTGATTAAGGGGGATATTTGAAGACAATTTACAGGAGCTTACTTCTGCTCAGAAGTTTACCTCTAGCTGCAAAACACTACAGGTGATGCTATGTCCTCAACAATGCATCTAAGTCACTTAATGCATATTTAACATTGGGAAGTATTAAACTGTATTAACAGCTAATAAGTTAATTGCTGCTAATAATTAGTACTGGTAGTGTAGTAATTATTACTAATATAGTTGCTTATAATTAAAGTGTAAACTATAGGTTCAAGGGTAGCTCTCAGTGCATGAGAAGCCCATGTTGATACAGGGAATAAGATAAAGAGGTTTTATCATGTGATGGGTGTATGGACTCTCGTGGCTTTCTCTGTACGTTCTCAGACTTGTTTGCAATGTTTTGTGTATTTCAGTTTACCAAAAATAAAAAAATGTATAGGGTTGAAACGGAAAATAGGATTAAATACTGATGAGGAGTGCGGTCTTATTTGTTGTCTTTTAAATATTTTTAGGTTCTTCTACTTAGTTCTATTAAAGGCATTTTAAAAGAGAGATTTCGTACGTGCAGAGTTTCCATTTCAGGAGTAGTTTTGGTACTTTGTCCTCTTTTTTTATTCTCTGCCTGGAAGAAGTGACTTCATGTGTGCTTATAGAATAATAACAACTAATAATAGTCAGATCATACTTGCTGCTCTTTAATCCCATTGAAGGCAGTAGGCATTTTCACACACTGATAGAAAACTAAGGTTCATTATAGAAAGCAAATGATGATTCAAATTATATCCATTGAGCTATGTAGGGCCAACTTCAAAGTTTGATCCAACTAGATTTGTTTATTCAGGCGACTGGTTTTATTTCATTGTTCTGTCGGGATGCTTTTGCTGGTATTCTGTAGTTCCATGCAGTTCGGCCTGTGCTCACGTAGTGCTGCTTTGTACCGAGTGCGGTATAGTTGTCCTTACATGTCACAACATTTTTAAGCCACACGCACACCCCTGCTTAACTTAATTACCGTGTGTATTCCATTGATTGGAATAGAATTATTTGGTAGTGATTGTTATATAACTTCAGTATAATATACAGGTTCGATGTATTTATTAGACATTCACTATAATAATATCCTGGCGTTCTTTCCCCTCTATATTATTACTTTATACTCATAAATACCACTTATCTCAAATGTTAAACACAACTTTAACAATCTGTTTATGCAGTGTCATTCTTAGAAGCTTTGTCCTCGGCACCAGATGTGCTTACCAAAGTAATGCTTAAGTGTATATATTTACCAAGCAACAAGTCCCCTTGTGTCTTCTAAATAAAACAATTTAAGGAAGAATTAGCTTTGGAAATGTGTTTTAAATTGTTTGGAAGGCATATAGTCAGTCGATCCGTCAGATAACCCTTCAGTAAAGCAATGTTCCCATGACCCCGCACCACATGACCCATTGGCTATATCTTTAATAAATAATGAAACAGATGTTCTCTGGAGCACTGAATGTCATTCCGTTTAGGTTAACTGTGTTTACAAAATAAATACGGTTGGTAGCAGTTTGCATCTCCTATCTCAGGCTGGATAACAAACGGAACTGTTGAAACAGCGTCAATTCGAATTCTTCTTGTAAAGTCGTTACTTGTTGTCCAGGATGCTGTGTAATTTCTGTCGGTGCAGCGCAAGCTACTGGTTATAGATTCGTGCTAAAACTTAGGATCAGTATCAAAAATAATTCACACAAAACATGATTAACAAAACAAAAATAAATTCAGAAAGTGTAGTATGGCAAAATACTACATTTTAAAGGCAAGATTTTGCCTTCTTCTAGTCATCTTTTCATTAAAATTCCTGCTAGGAGTCCCCACATTTCTTGAGAAAGCTCTTATACTAGACGACTTAGTTTTTTAAGAGAGAGTTGGCAGGTTTTGTATAACATGCTGCGCCTCGCTTACGATTTTTTGGAAAGCTTTTATTGGCAGATGCATGTTGAAAAGTTAGTTTATTTCTTGTGACAATTTAGTAATTTTTATCTAATACAAAAGTATATTAGTGTGAAATGTAAACAGAAGAAAAATGTGTCGAGGTCTCATTTTACAGTTGCATTTTTGTAAAGGATGTTTTAACGGATGAAAGGCCTGGCATTTCATAATTTCCGTGGTCTTCCTGTTAGTGCATGAGGCTGCAAAAATCTGAAGGAAAAAAGAAAGAATAGTAGCAAGAATCGATCACAAGCCCCAACATATTTTTTAATGAGGAAGAATTTGCTGTTCTTCCCAACTTCTGATTAAGATTGTGCAGCAATAGTTTTTCCTAAAATACAGAGGTAAACAGTGCTTCCCAAATCCGTGTCAAACCATGTAGCTGGGACTGGAAGTGGTCACGAAGGATATCGAAGTATACCTGATGTGCACAGAAGCGTAGGGCTGTCACGCTGTTCACTTTGGCAGTGCCATCTCCAAGTGTTGGGAACGGGCTGGTGCGCATGAAGTTCTGTCCGTACCTGTGTGCGGAACGAGCCTGACGTGGGTGAATGTATTGAAGTTGTGATTTCTTTTCCTATGTTCTGGGTGTTCCAAAGGGGAGTTCTATCCCAAGAGAAACAGCAAGGGTACTTGGATGTGTCATGCAGTGTTTGGTTTTAAGTGATTTGGGTGTATTCCCTTTCACTGGTCCTAAATTAGAAACCATTTCCAATCTGTTGGTGGCCTTAAGATGTCCTCACCATGAATTTCTCTGTTGGCAAATCAGATGGGAATAGCAGTCTCTGTAAAATATTCACTGCATGTCAGGTTAGAATTTGGTCACTTTTAGTTTGCAGCATTTCCAGATGATCCCGTCTTTGAGATCCTGATTTTACAGTCATTTGGCTGTATTTCACGTCAGCCCCTTAACAAGCTGTCCCTTCCCTCCTCTCCTGCTGTAGTTTGTGCCATCATTTCAGAATGGTGATGATAACATGCTGCAAACAGGCGGACAGTATGTGACACTGCAGCCGCAGGCTGAATGCTGTCGTTGTAGGTCAATGTCCAGCCAGTTTTTGGAAGTTTCAGTGTCAGTGAATCACAGGAACAAGCCTGAGCTCAGTGAGCTGACAGAGTCTTTCTTACAACACCAAAGGAAAAACAGGGACCAAGGCCAATATTCCTGTACCAGCGTAGGTACCGCTGTAAGGGTTGTGAATAAGCTACAGGCTGGAATATATTTTTTCTGTGGCATAAGTTGCAGAGCTGGAAAGCTTTTGGTGTTTGAAGTAATATATTAAAGGTGTGTCAATCTTATGTTTTATGACTTGAGAATCTCTTTCTGTTTTTTCCTTCAGGATCCCAGAAGCAAGCACAAATTTAAGATCCACACGTATGGGAGCCCAACCTTCTGTGACCACTGTGGGTCACTGCTTTATGGGCTTCTACACCAAGGGATGAAATGTGACAGTAAGTGAAGTTTTGCTGTGTTACCGAAAGGGAGTTTTAGAAAGTGAGTGGAAACACTGGGTAGCAGCTTCTTACTTCTTTTCTGTGGAAAATACCATTTCAAATGTCAGCTATTTATAGTACTGTTACATTTCAAGTGGATATTGCAGTGCTATAATAATATACTAATGAAAATCACCTCTGTTGCTGAGAACACGGTGTATTGAGTTGGATGTGGCTGAAGAACATTTGCCCTGGCGTTTTCGAGAATGCCTCTTTTTGGTCTGGTCAGGCAAATGCACTGCTGAAAACGGAAATTTCAGTTTTGTTGGTAGCCAAAGTCCAATATTTTCCTTGTATTTCATTCGTCTTGGAAATATGATGCTAGAACAATCTAATAATCAATTTAAACCTAACTCCCTTCCTTGCTAACGCTGGCACGAATGCTCTGTTTTCTTAGTCATATTCACAGCAAGTCTTTATTCCATTTTCTTTTTTTTTCCCTTGCCCTTCATTAATCATATCTTTAGGTTTCAGAAGTAAATAATCTTATTCTTTGTTTCATTCACTGTCTACAAAACGTGTTGCAAGATGGAAACTAGCCGTGTCATTCGGCTGAAAACGTGCAGCTGTAAACCGAAAGTCTTGCCAATGGTTAAGCATTGTAATCTTAACTTTCACGTTGCTCAGTGTTTGCAGTGCAATCATGTTATTAGCCTCCCGTCGCTGTCTGAACCATTTTTATATCCACAGCCTGTGATATGAACGTTCATAAGCAATGTGTAATAAACGTCCCCAGCCTCTGTGGTATGGATCACACAGAGAAGAGAGGAAGGATTTATCTGAAAGCTGAAGTCACTGGAGACAAACTGGAAGTAACAGGTAAACAGCTCATTTTGGAATTTTGCAGGTTTTATAAATGTATAATATACACTGTGTGTGCATGTACCTAGGTCAAATCTTCATGTACTAAAGCAGTGACAGAGTATTTCCCTTCAGAAGTGTGAGGATTGCGTTCAACACGTCCATGAATCTAGCAACTACAAACTGTTGTTCATAAAAATAGAAGAAAATAAAAACTTCAGCAATACCTTAAAAAACTCAGGAATATTTATTAGAGAATGGCTGTAATGTCTATTTTTCACACGGAAAGCAGCCCTGTAGGATGGCTAGCTCCTCAGGAAGTTAGCCATCATCTTCAGAACACAAGAAATACTGTAAACTTTCGTCAGCCAAGGACTTGTTTCCTGCGTTTCAGAGTATTTCATAAACAAAGACATCTTGGATTCAGTCCCAAATATCACTCCCAGTCACTTATAAAATAAATAAATGATCCCATCCTGTAAGGTTAAGGTTACCCAGATGGGGAGGAGGCAGAGAGAGGAAGGAAAGAGAGGGTGGCAGTTAATTTCCTTGGAAGTGTTTCTCCCAGGATTTATGGGAGAAAGCTTTGGTTGGGCACACCCCCCCCCACCACCGACCATTCCAAGTCTGAAGTTGCAGAAAAAAATTCTCGAAAATGTATTTTGCAAGTTGAAGGACTGTTTTGTCCCCCTAAATAGACATGTAATAGCTCGTTTAACTCCAACAGAACTTCCTGGTGCTGTATCAGAGAGCAGAGTTTATCGCTCAGGATCTGCATAGGAATCTGTGTTTACAGCATGTTACGTTGTTCTGAATGTGCTTTGTAGTGTGTTTGGGGTCAGCTGATAATTAGTGGGTCTGATATCTGGAGTGTAAAGTTGGTAGTGAACTTTATTGTTGATTTTTCCTTTCTGTTGGACACAAATATGCAAAAAATGTTCTTTCCTGATCAGACTGCAGTTATTCTGTCAAAGGGAGAGCGCAGGGCAGGAATTAGGACAGACAGAATTGAAGTAATGGAAGGAATAACAGAAAATTTTGTTTTTTTTTTTTTATAGGTATAGGCAAGTCTGTAAAACGAATTGAATTCTCAAAGTCCCAATTTTTTATGGCTCAAACCTCTAATGAAATTTCAAATACGTGCTGCAGTAACTAGAACCAAAATAAGTAGGATATAATGTAAGGGATGGAGTAGAAGACAGATTATCAAACACAAATTATCAAAAGGTTATGCCTCAGGAGGGTGGGTTGGCTAGTGTGTTGTCACAGGCACCCAACATTGCTTCTTCAGTGAAGAAAACTTAAAGGGAACAGATCTTCATACATCACATTAGATGCCCCCTGATACATTTGGTACTGCGAGAAAGTGAATTCAGTGCTCACACTATGAAACGAGTGCAGTGCTTTTAGCGGTGCCTGTTTGTTGTTGCAAGATGGAATTAAATTTGAGAGCGCAGCTATAGCAGGAGAAAGTTGGAGGCTTCTTAATCAACTCCTGCCTTTGTTTCTTGGTGTAGTTGGTGGCGACCTGTGGATGTTGAGTATCGTGTATCGCTTCAGCGTTGCTCAGTTGAAAGGCTAGAGCCTATTAAACGCCAAAAGGATCTTCCTTCTACCTCTGCTCTTCTTTGGGGAATGAGTCTCAGTAGACACCATACCCCTTGTAGTCAAGATAAAGGGAACCAGACCATCCCGCTGAATTTTCAGAGCTCTAGAACCAGCAAACTGCCCCCTGGCACTGCATGCATCCATGGCTTTGTTCTCTGCAGATCCAAACACCTCCCTATTCGCCCGTCCAACCTTGTAAAATGCATTGAAAAGGAGAAGTATGATGAACTTCAGTTAAAAAGGATCAGAACGGATCCCAAGTGATCCTTAATTGTAGCTTAACTTTTCAAATAGCTTCCTGTTGACGTAGGAGGGGTAAATGTGTCCAAGGTACTGTCACTAACAGAAAGATGGTTTCACTAAGTAGTGAGACATTTCAGAGATGGTGATGCAGGTTCTAAAAGTAATTGTACCACGAGAGAGAACTAATTTGATCATCCTTTGAGCTTATTTTAATCATCCAAGTGACAAAATTTAATATTTCCGTTATTCTAGGCCGCTTTGCAACAAGGTTCTTAAATATGGCTTAAACTTTCTGCCATAATGCACATAATTTGACAGATAATTTTTTTTCTGATGATTCGGCGGGTTCATAATCCTGTTAGGGACAAAAACGTCTGTCACAAGTCTTTGTGACACCGAGGCACTATAAAACCATTATACACACAGGTATTTTTTTCGTTCACAATTGCATTGGAAAGGTCTCATGTGAGAGATGAATAGGGTAAAATTGTTACAGGTATTTTGTAGCTTTTCTTCATAAGCTCTTTTTGGTGCGAGTGTACTTGGCAAAGTGTTTATCAATAAGAAAAGGTTTGGGGACAAGGAAAACGTTTACACTAACCTTGTTATGTATAGAACAATTACAGTGCTGTTCAGTTGTTTTGGTTGAGGCTTGTCACCATTTCCAAGCTTCCAGAAAATTGCTTCAAATTAAAGTGACACTTGCCCTGAAAGTAAGCTGCTTCTTCGTTTTTTTACCCTTAATACAAAATACTCTACAGACTAAGCCCAGACCTGGTGAAGTTTCAGATACCTTTTGCGTGGCTTTAACTGGAAAGGAAATTAGCAATTGTCAGTTTGGTTCATGGACTTACTGCTACGCAGAAATCTTGAACTCCTTTTGTCCCAGTATGACATCGCCTATGGAATATTTAGTGACAGACCCTTTGTTAGAATATACCATTCCCAGAGCTGCCAAGCACGACACCACTGCCTTTAGCTTCGGGAAAGGAGGTGAATTAAACGTCCAGGAGGTTTAGGAACAGCAGGAAAAATAATCAATGATTGGCTGTTCGGTTTGAGCCTTTGCCTGAATCTTTTTCAAAGAAATTACTCTGTAGGTGTTGAACTCCTTCAGCTGAATTCTCTAATAGCTGTGCTCTGCATCCTGTTTTGGTTGCTAATTAGTTCCTGCTGATTTTTCCTGTAGCCAGCCTTGATTGCATGCAAAACGTTTGTGCTGCTAAATGCAGACCTGCCACTCTGGCTGACATCTTGCAAAGAACTCCGATGGGCAACTCACCCGTCCCGGCCCCAGCCGGGAAAGCCGATGGACGATGCGGCACGCTTGGTGACAACTGCAAGATACGGTCGTTCCGGGGACGCTGTTGGAATTTGTCTCCTGCGTAATCACTTTGAGGGTTTTGGGGTGGCTTTGGTTTCCAAAAAAGGCCACAGTACACGCTTTCTTCCTGGGTGTTTTCCCAATAAAATATTGTGAGTATACTGGGGGATTTTCCCAGTGAATACCAGCAAAGAGGCAAGGCAGAGCTCCGCCGGGTGGAGTTGGCCAGGGGTTCAGTCAGTGTATAGACAATATCGAAATAGTTTGGCACGTTTTGAATTGAACTAATGGTGGGGGAATGATTCAGCCCTAGGTGTAAACGTACTTCACTCTGGTTTACAAGGCCGGATCTTCAATCTGGGTGCCTCAAGGCAGATATACAGTCTTCTCTGTGGGAATGCTAGAGACTCTGTCACACTTTTTCCACAGCTAAGTAGGAATTTTGTGTTGGTATACTTTGCCCAAACCTTGCAGTCTTCTCGGTGCTAGCCAGTATGCCACATTCAGTGCTCAGTTTGTTGGGATTCTTAAATATCATTGGTTTACATTATAGCTTGAGAGTTGCATTGCATATTAATAATTTATTGCACTTGCAGTAAATCAACTTGGTAGTTTCCTTTTTACAGGACCTGTCTTGAATAGCGTTTTCATGAAATCGCTGAATTCAGGACCCTGCCATAGGTTAGAATGGCTTGGGGCTCGTGCTTTCAGGCCTAGTAAAGCGGTTTTTGCTATTGTTAATGTATGTTTTTGCACTGAATTTCCTTCTTCCCGGTGTGGGTTAAAAGTTTTGTCACTCTCACATTTACTTGTTGACCCATGTTATAGTTTGGGGCTGTTCTGAGTGAGTTTGTAGGTGGTTGAATCACAGTTTGGATTTTTATTTTATTTTTGAATGATTTTCATAGTGAGTAAACAATAACCTTTGTGAGAAAATAACCCCATCTGGTGCACTGACATATAAAAAGCTGCCACATTACTGGGATCCTAAACTGTGACCTATCAGTTGCTGGGAGTTGGATTTGACAGGAGCTGACAATGACAAACTGCCCTCCCAACACAGGCACCAATTTAGAGGCAGGGTGTTAGTGACTCGCTGTCGGCTAATGCACCCTACCATTACATAAACGTTATTAAATATATATATTTTTATATATGTGCACAGCCCAAGGCTTTCAGGGGTTTTGAGAGATTTTTCTTAGCTGAAAGAATACAGAAAATCTGCTTTCATCCTTCAGTGGTGCTGCTGCCATTTAAAAGGAGAGGAAACCTGGCAGTGATCTCTGCAGAGGTTGGGAGCACATAACAGGCTCTCCAACAATAACCTCCCTAGGAGTTCTGTACTCCCCACCGTACATTTTTCAAATTATTGATGAATGTGTGAATGCTGAGCCACCCCACGGCACTGCATATTAATGTCTTGTCACACTGCTTGCTGTAGACAGCTGGGTGAAGAGCCTCGGCCAAACAAGCCTGAGAGAGGAACTGGAGAATTTTGGCACATTTCTAGATTCTCATAAGAATTGCTTCCTTAAAAGACACCCACTACACACACACTAATAATTTTATTTGTAATTGTCTAGGTTAGTATTAGTGTCTGTCTTTGTTAGCATTGCTTTCATTATGTTCTGCAAGTGATTTTACAAGGGAACATAGATGAATTTTCTGGCTATTTGACCAGCTTTTAGTACCAAATACCTATAAAGTGATCCCAAATAATTACATGCTTGTGAAAGGCATTTTTAATGTCTCAAAGAATGTGAATGGAATATTTTATCGCACTAATATCGTCTCTCTTCTCTGGCATTCCCAAAATCTGCACGGTTGCTGCATTTTGCACGGCAAGAGCTGTGCCTTTAACAAATGCCAACCCCAGTAGCAACTGATGCTCCCCATTTCATTCATTAAATTAACTTTACCAGGAAGAAATAGGCGATGCACAGTATTTAAAAGAAACATTAGTTTTGCATCAATGGCCAGCTGCATGCATATAAAAAAAGTTAACTAAAATGCTATCTATTTATGTAAGAATATAAACAGGTAAGAATTAGAAATTTAATAGTCTGAAACTCTTTTCAGGTTATTTGATACGTCTTGTGTTAAGACCTGTGGGTTTTAAGTAGCTGTCCTGCACAGGTATTTTTTTTATGATGATAATTTTTATAAAGGTAATCTTATTTTACAAGTAAAACGGTTGCTTCTATCAGATTTCAGTTGAAATTGAAACCAGAGACCCATTGCAGGTACAATACTTAATAAGTAGCATCAGGAGTGATGGTCCATTTTTTATTAGTAGGAGATAATATCTTAATAAATAGAGAGGCATGAAGTATCATGCAACATTAGTTCGTTTTTCATCTTGTTCTAGGAAGGAAATCAATCATCTGTCTCGTGTGTGTAAATCACCTGTGAAATGCAGGCGTTCCGATAGTCTACACTCATTGTGCTGCCATCTTTCAGGGTTCCGGAAGCGGGGAGTAGTGAGTAGGCACTGGTCTCAGGAGGGGTACTGAAAGAACTCTAAGTTGGGCAGGACAGTAGATACAGGATAAAGGGAAGTCTCCTGTCAGAAAGTCCTTTTAGTGGCTAAAAACTGTATGGAGATTGTAAATTGTCTGAGGAGCAGGATTTGTTTTGGAGCCAGTTGTACATGTGAGTCACAACCAGCTCCAGAAAGCAACCATTCAGTGAGAGTTTTAATAAAACCTCATAAGAAATCTTTAACGAAAGCTGAGCAGCTTTGGATTTTGCATATAGAGAGCACAAGTACACAGCTTGGGAGAAAGATTATTTTCAGTAATGGGCAAATCTTTTAAACTGTGAATGAGGGGAGTGCGGTAAGGGACTGGGGAGAGAGTTCCTTGGCTGGGAATACAGGATCCTCTGTCACTCCCCAAAGTCATCTGTAAAGCAGGCAGATCACTGCAGTCTGTACCAGAGTCTTCTTCAGGAAGTAATGGGAATTATGGAATAGTTTACTAACGCTTTGTTGTGGGTAGACAGAAACTTCACAGTGTATTGGAGCTGACAGAGGTCTCCCTGCTCCTTCATGTTGATGGATAGCTTGCCAGACGAGACCATTTGAGACCTGAAGCCCCTTCTAAAAGCAGCGATTTGCACGCAGTGGAGAGATTTTTCCTCATCTAAGTGGCCTGTAGGGAGTCAAAGATTGGCAAGAGATGGTTGCTGTGATTAGTAACCTGTTTTGTTATCAACATTTGGGAATTCAGGAAAAAGGTAGCTGTGACTCACTTGAAAAGGAACTGAGTAAACTCAAGCTGCTAATAATTCCGCTTTCTTATAGGGACAGAAACATTTATTCACTCATTCCCATGACTAAATTTATTTGCTGCTCTCACAAGAAGTTATAAATCCATAACTGCACATGGCTTGCAACTTCTCACCTACACGATCTCATGGGGAAGGTTCTGGTTCTGTCATCCACTCTCTGAATTCCTCAGAATTCTGCCCGAATTTCTTCTCTTTACATAAAATGTCAGTTGTTCTCTGCCAGCCCACTCTGTCTTATTTAGATATTTATTTAAAGTATGAATACCTAAGACCCAGCTCTGTATTTGTTTATATCTTTATACTATTCCTGGAAGAGTGGGTGTCCCAGCTTTAGGCATGGCTCCTGGATGGATACTGCTGAGTTGTACGCAGCACATAATAGAACAGCCATAGGACGGTCATCACATGGTCCATATTTTCTGCTGATTAAACATTTATGATCTCTTCTTCGTTAACGATGAGTAAGAAAATGGTACATTTTTTTCCCTATGGCAAGTTGATAACTATTTCTCTTTTTCAGAAGGAAAACCTGGGCAAGGTTAGATTTGTTAGGAACTTCCATATATACTTCTCTTTGCTGTCTTTTCATCTGTGTGCTTCCTCAGTCCTTGTTAAGAGTCTATTCTGGACGAAACATTAGGAAATTTAACTTGTACCAGCTACTTTGCTCAGTACAGAGGTCATTATCACGCTTAATAGTTTAGACAGAAAACCGGCAAGTAGTAGTCTAGGTTTCTGTCCAAGTTACGCTCCAAGTGATGCTGAACTGTATCTCACTTCAACCATCTATAAATTAGAGTAACATCTCTATCACAGTGTTGCATCTAATTAACTAATAATTATAGAGTGATATGGAATTGCTTGCTGTCACTATAGCTATAACAGAGTTCAGCCAGTGTAAGGTGATTTATTTTCTTGGAGTTATTTTTAGTTTATCTTTTTGTGTTTCAACCACACACAAGTGATAGTGCCTGTGGTGGGGAGGGGAAATCTCTTCTTCCTGTCAGCCCTCTTATAGAAACCTGACCTGTCTTGTTAAAAATAGGGTGCCCTTAAAGAGATGGACCACTTGGATGATCGTTCTTTATAAGCACTATTTAGCACAAGTATCATCATGCTGTTTCCTCAAGAAAAGAAGTGCTACATCAGTTGAAAAAAAGATGTCTAAGGGTACTAATTATGCAGACAAAAGTACAAATGGGCCAGATATCTTAAAAAAAGGAGTGAGATAATGACTACTTTGGCAGCCTGTATTTAGTATACGTTGCATCTTTCCTTCCAGATTCATCTTTGAGCTTCTTTATTTCTTCTGTTTAGAGGGCTGTTTTCTTTTTCGGTGTTTGCTGCAGAAGAAATCAGTAGTCTTACACACGCTGCCAGGTCCTCCTGCTGTCAGTGTTGTTTTCTAGGCTCGGCAGCATGTATCAAGGCTAATCAGTGATGGTTTTCTCCAGGGAGTCCTCCATAGCTGAGGCTCAGAGAAAGGCTCTGCATCCACCCAGCCAATTTCTCCAGATTCTGCTTGGTTTCACACTGAGCATCTCCAGGTAGGATTTAAACATAAAGGATCAGGCTGAAGATGCCGTGTTAAAATTAAGCTATTTAGTTCAAGGAATTTTAATGAAAAAACTTCCTGGTGTGTAATTCTGGGAAGCTATAGAACATGTAGAGTTCTGCTCCTCACTTCCCCCAAATTAGAGAATAGAAATACAAATCAAAAAGTGGATTTTGAAGTAAAAACTCATGTGCCAGACCTAGCAGCGCAGTCACTAGTGTCGTGCACGAGATGACCAAAAAAACCCAAACAAAAACCCTCAACAAAATAAAACCAAAAATAGGGTAAGAGAGAGAGCAGTTTGCATTGGAGGCTGTCACTTCATCCTTCCCTCACTTTATAGTTCTTAGTCCCTTTGGGATTGTAAATATTTAACTAAAAGACGTTATTTAGTCTTGATGTTATGCCTCAGAAGTGTTTGAAGATCACTTTCAGTGTGCTAAATTTTAATATTGATTGGGCTTTTCTTTTCATGGGTTGAAAACAGAAATGGTTTTCCAGCTGCCTGCTGGGTGTGGAGACCCTCAAAGGGCAAACTCGGAGTAAATGAGAGTGGAGAGAATTTCTCTGCACTGAAAGCTATCATTTCCCCAATTGCAAAGCCCTGTCAGCTTTATACAGGGATTGTGGAAAACAACAAATGAAATGCTCTGCAAGAAAGATGCTTGTGTCTGTTCTGTTCTTTTAAAACACAGTGTATTTTTCCTGATACATTTATTTGAGCAGTATAGTTAGTGAATAGAATTACATTTTATTTTAAAACTTTAGTCCATAAGCATTTTCTGTCTCTCATTTTAAAAACACAAATTTAAGAAAAATAACTTAATCTGTATCAACTCTTGGTTCAAGTTAATGTGATTCCTTTCCAGCCATGATCTAATTTCAATAATTAATTTACATCAGGGTATCTCTTCTGCATGAGAATTATCTTGACAAGTAAACCAGTGTGTTCCAAATAAGTAGCCTGCATTCCTGTACTCAACCTTCTTTCTACAGCTGTTTCGGATTTCAGGTCCCAGTTATATGTGCTATTTCCCTCTTTCAACTTGTTCTACCACAACTAATACTCTCTCATTAGATCAACAGATCACGTCAAACTGCTTGAAAGTGTGTTTTCTGTGGCTGTAGCTGTTTTTTCCCTGAGAGTTTTCCCTGTACAGCTTGAATCAAATGACACAACAGCTGAGTAGTGGAGTTGTACTAAAGCACTGCTTCGCAGTTATGTCATTTGGAAGAACACGATCATTATGAGCAGTAAACCACTCTCTCCATCGTGTAAAAGGAAAATGTGAGCCTAGAGCTAGTTACACCAGCTTGTGAATATACCTGGTGTATAGGAGATGGAACAGGACCGTTACATGGCTTTGTAAGTCACCCTCAGTGCTACGTTGTGATGGGGGTGTTGTCAACACTGCAATCTTTCATTTCACTGGCCTTATTAAAGCACAATAATATCTGTCCTCTGCTTTATAATCATTGTCCACCTTTTTCTGTCATACGGAAGCGGCAGAGCACAGTTGTCAATCCACAGCCCTGCCTTTATTTCTAAAGGGAGAACAAAGGACATGTTGCAAAGATGTGTTTCAACTGGCTTACATGTCATTTGACTGTTGCCCAATCTGTCCTCTTCTTCTATAAATAATGAGTAAACAACACATTATAAAATATCTGTGTTGCTTGGGTGCCTTTCAACCTTCATGCTGGCGAACAGCTGGTTGAAATCCTGGGAAGGTCTGTAATTTTTTGTTTGTAATACGAAAATGCCATTTAAATCTGGAGTAGAGGAGGGAGAGGGCCTTGGGCAAATGGTAACTATCTGTTGCTGAAGATTCTGACAAGTGGGGTTTTTTTGCATTAGCTCTGATTGAGTTCTAAGTAACTCTAAAGTTCAGATTTCTGTGGGAAATGTTTTCCGTCAGAAATATTAGGTCACTCAAGGGTTGATCTTTCCTAAATTTCCTTTCAGATTGCGTTTCTTCAGTTAGGTAGATGAAAAAGCCCTTCTGATGCTGACGCTGTGACAGCCGTAGCCGAGGGCATGGTCAGTCAGGGCTAATCTCTCTGGTGACTCACTCGTAAATGCTGGCCTTCCTTCATACCCCAGGAACTGTCACCCTCAAAGCTTCTTGAGACTTCCAGGAACAATTCTAATCTTAAACTATGAGTCTTACCAAGGAATTCCCGAATGCAAACTGGTTGTCTCTGAAACCCCTGCTCCCAGTAGGTTTTGAGATGCTGAGTTATGAACCCTGAATTCCTCATCTCCCACTGGATCGCTGCCGTTCATCGCAGCATGACTGGTTTGGGTGGGATGGGGTTTCACAGTGCAAGTAAAATTCACCTCTGCTGAGGTTCAGCAGGAGCTGATGGCTGAGTGCCGTTAACACAGAATAAAACCTTACCTGTCGTCACACGGGTGTTACGCTGGCCCTCTCCAAAAGGGAGGAGGTATTCTCTTTGCTCATCCACTGGAATGCTCCGCTCTCCTGCCGTGACTTCTGAACTCCAAACACACACGGTGGCTGCTGCAGGAACTCCAGCCAGACTGAAGCCCGAAAGCTGCCAAGCCCCTGATAAATGCCTTCGTAACCCACCGTTGCCTGCCTTGTTCCACACAGGGACCTGGCCTTGCCGGGAATGGCACCCCGTGCAGATTGCTGACTATTCTTGTCTTTGTCATCGGGGATCGGTAGCAACATGAGATATATTAACTCTCTTTATGCCTTCTTTTGACGTTGTAAAAATAGAAGCTGCATTAACAGTTTTGTGAAGCTGAAGTTAAACTCGTCTTCTCTGCGCTTTTACTTTGGTTGCTGTCATGACATAATGCTCACAGCGATTCCACCTGACAACTAATGAGCCATGAATCCGAGGAAAGCTTAGCGTTAGACATCTTCCAATGATGGATTGTATCAAATAACCTATCCTCTGAAATCTGCTGTCATCTGGCTATCACCCTTGTAATATTTGGCTGATAGTCCTGTAGTTGTATAACCTAAGACTGATGAGGAAATAAAAGCACAAAGAATTGCTACCCGCTTAAAAATTTATAGAGATGGATTTGGACATTTAATCATTCCATTGCAGGAAGAGAGCTGCCTGGAGCTGTATGTCCTTTGCGAATTGCTCTTCTCGCCTGTCATTTCTCTCCCCCGTTCTTATAAATATCACTACATGCAACCTTCCTTTACAACAAGTAGTTTCTTCCATGCAGAGTCTGACAAGTGGCTTTCAATCTGGTTTATTTTCCAACATTTTTCAATAACTGGTTTGATGTGCTATTGCTTCCTTAATGGTGATTTGGAACCCTATACAAATTATCTGTGTGTTTTATATGGACAGTGCGAGAAGCAAAAAACCTGATTCCCATGGATCCAAATGGACTTTCAGATCCGTATGTTAAACTGAAGCTCATCCCAGATCCTAAGAATGAAAGTAAACAAAAAACAAAAACCATCCGTTCTACTCTGAATCCAGACTGGAATGAGTCATTCACATTGTAAGTTTAACGCCTTTTACTGTAGTATCTTTGTATGTCTTGAGTCATTTATTTCAGTGTTGTGTGAAAACTCCTTTATTTCTCTCCTTTTTAGTAAATTAAAACCTACAGACAAAGATCGACGGTTATCCGTAGAGGTCTGGGACTGGGATCGAACAACCAGAAATGATTTCATGGGATCTCTTTCATTTGGGGTGTCAGAGCTTATGAAAATGCCAGCCAGTGGATGGTAAGAGTTTCTGAAAAGAGAGGGAGAGAATATATCATGAAAAGTTTTTAAACAGCATTTTTCTTCAGTATAATCTAGCTCTTTTTTGAGCTTTTCATTGTATCTCGTGCTATAAATTCACTGCAAATGCAACAAGACCTGGGAAACATAGGCTATATGTAACAAAGAAGGATAATAAAAGAAATGCTTTTCTTTTGTGGTGCTCATGAAACTTCTGCTGGAGCCAGGAGATGCTGCAAAGTCAATTCTGTGTACATAGTCTTGTGACATGAATTTTATTTTTATCACAAAGAAGATATATTCATTACTAAGTGTATCATGTTATATATAGCTCTGCAAATTCAAAGTACATGCAGACTCATTTTATAAAATGCCACCTTATTACCTACCGAGCTAGGGGTAGAACTCATCACACCTTCTCAGAAGGTATAATTGTTTAGGTCTGTCGAAGCACTGGAAACAAAGGTTCTTCAGGGTTGATATCTCCCATCATGTCACAGCATGGGTGGGGAGAATTTCCTTGGCCATTAAACTGCCTTGGCAGATCATTTGGGATTAAGAATCTGATTTTTGGTTAAATAGATTCTGTTTCCAAGTTTGCTTTAGATCTTTGAAAGCAGTTCTTTACGTACCTGTGACAGTGACACAAACCACACACAAACAACTCAATCCGATTTTAAATCTAACAAGAATGTAACTGTAAAGTCACCGTTTTCTCTCAAATGTTCCACAGGTACAAGCTGCTGAATCAAGAAGAAGGTGAATATTATAATGTTCCCATTCCAGATGCTGGTGAAGATGGAAATGCAGAGCTTCGGCAGAAGTTTGAGGTGAGGATTAAACACAGATCAGTGCAACTGTATACTGCATTCATTTTTCACTTGATTACAAAAATTTCCTGTTACAAAGGTACATATTAGACTGCTGCTGTTTCTGTTGCCTGTGACAGCAGCGTGTGCCTTTGGGTTTCTTGAAGACTGGACCAATTCAGTAGCAATAGTATTTTTCTGACAGTTCAGCTCCCTGCTATGACACTTATAAGTTGGATTTTTAAAATATTTTCTGTAAAGTATGTGCAATTTCCATGTCTTTTAATACTTGCTGCAAAATCTGCCAGCTGTTATCACTAGAATCTAGATTATTTGACAAATTAAGTTCTCAGAAACAACAGTATTTTTATACTTAGAATGTTTCACCCTGTTTCACATGAAATGCCTTTTTTTTAAAGAAAATATTTACAATGTTAATTGCTGATTATTTGGAGACTCTTTGTAGAAGACATCTGAAATTGTGATCTCTTTAACATGGGTGTGACAGTCTGTAAGGATGAGAGGTATTGCTGGTTAGGTACAGAAAGGAAATACTGAAGAAAAGTGATACTTCCCACAGTCTTCCCACCTTGGGTGGTGCGGATCGGAGCGGTTGGTAGTCACAAGCATGGTCTCGTCGTGCCGTGCAAAGGAGTTGTTTCTTAAGGAACAGACTTAGCCAGCACCTCTGTCTCTTCTGACAACTGCAGCAAAATACTAGCTGACCATTAAACCTGGCAACAGCGCAGGTATGGTTTGGGGAGGGAGGTGTTTTGCTAATGGCTGTGCTGGATTCTGCTCATCTGACTTGACTGCTCTCTCCAGCTGCACACACAATCCTGAATTTGAAATATTCCAAGCTACAGTGTTGTTCTCTTTTTTTCCTGGTTGAACATTGACAACTTTAGTCCAGCTGTTTGTCCAAAAAATAATTAATGTACCTATTGTGCATAAAGAAACACTTATGCCTGTTCCTTTCAACCTGAAATGGCAATTTTTTATGTTCACCATCAGGCAGAATTCTACATTGTTATTATTAAAGATGGGTTAACCCAAGAAAGTGAGGAAAAACGGCACATGTTCAACTTTCAAGAAGGAAAAAAAAAAGGTGCATCAATTTCTTCTGAACACATTTGGATCAGCTCCCATACTTTTGGCTGCAGCATGAACTATTATTTTTGTTATACATTTGAGAAGTATTTGAATCTCCATTCCATTTTCCTTTCTTTACAGTTGTGATCTGACCAGTGTGATTTTAGTTTGCTGCACTAGGTCATTTTCTATTCAGGATCATATTCACTTTTTATCCTTCCTAGAAAGAATAGCTTCAAAAGTGATTCTTTTCACCCCTTACATCTCTCTGTGCAAGACGCAGAGTCTGGAATTGGGTGGATGTGTATACACTGGTGATGCAGGTATAGAAATCTACCTGGTTTTTCTCAGAACAGAGACAGCACAAAGACAAGTCACTGAAATTGTCTATTTAAAAATGTCAGTTATTATATGCAGTATGTTTGCATGTTGAATTTACAATCTCTTAGGTTTTTTCCTTAAGCCTCCTGTAAATACACTAGTTGCAGGATGAACAGTCGGGGTTTATCTGTGTCCTGCAATCAAGTGGTGTAGAAATTCTGAGAGGTTCCATTGTGTAAAGCTACTGGACGGCGTCCCAGAAACAGCAGCTTCACATAGAGTCAGCTCTGCCTCAGAAATGATTAGCCTGTCTCAGAGTCTAATTAGTTCAGCTTCAGCACTGTGCATTTGAGGCTTTCCCTCTTCTGGAGGTAGCCTGGTTGCTGGTATTTTAGTGGTCTGAATTAATCAAGGAAAGGGAATAGGTTTTCAGTGAACAGTGTCTCCAGGAATATCGTTTACAGAGTTGCATAATGAGCAGTTTTAAAACTTAGTGATGATATATGGGAATATTGGTAGCCGAACAAAATGTGTAATTATAACTAGACCAAGGCTAGTGTAATGCAGTATCACATGGTGAAAGGATTTGGGTTCAACCTCCTACTCTCTCTGAGTTTACCACTGTGAGAAGGAACAGAGGGAAGCAGCACCTTCCAAGTAATGTTCGTACTTGGCTTCAAGGGGAATTACTGTGATGGCTTATAAAATTAACAGCACAGATGTCTGAATGGTGGTATTTAACTCATTAGCTATTCCGGTATGGCACATAAGTGGTGCTGACTCTGATCGTCTTTTACGTTACTTATCATTTATATCTTGGCTTACATAGCCACTTTATTTTAGGTGCTAAGGAACAAGTAGATAGCACTGAGAAATATGCTGCTATTTGTGATCTAATGACACCATCTAAATAAATGTTTCCACTGTTCTGAAATCAGATTTGAAACCGTACAGGAAGAGGATTGCAGATCTGGACTGCCAGTTTACTGGGGGAGTGTATTTGTCAGGCAGATTTAGGATACAGATAGACCGAGAGGTCATACTGGGCTATCTCCTCCTTTGTCAGTTTACAGAAAAGAGTGAGTTCAGAGTGCTTGCTAAGAAAGTCTACATTTGTGGTGCTCGGTTTGCTTTTCAGTATGTGACAGTGCAATTGATACCCAACCTACAGAGATTGAATTTTGAGTACAAAATGACAATTTCTACAGAAGTGTTGCATTACTGATATCAAATATTTGAAATGAATACTGGTGGTCTTCACAGCAAGGAGCTATATGCAAACCCAAACTGTACAGGGATGGGGAAACTTCAGGATGAGAATTTCATTGCTTAATATTAAGAAAGATTAAGAATGTTTTCAGGTTATAAAAGATAAGAGAACCAGTAGATGTAAAATTTCCAAAACCAGTTTCTGGTCTTACTACAAAAAAAAAAAACCAACAATTCTAAGCCATTCTTAAAACTGTCTTTGCCCTTTTGACTAAAGTTTAGAAATGTGCTTAGTAGAATCTCCAAAAGCACTTAGGAGCTGCCTCCCATTTAAATCAATATCTGCCTGTGTCTGTACTTCAACAGACACCTTTAAAGTTTGGCCTCAAGCTCTCATTGATTTCAAACTGTTGACACAATCCTGTCACATCCTTCTAGTTCTACTTTACAAACCGAGACTACTGATTTAAGTGGGATTTAGCCACACAAATCTCATTGGTATGCTGCTTTCCTTGCTCTGCCTGCTGGTGTAAATCTACCATAAAATAGCCATACAAGGTTATAAATAAGTAAATAAGTAATTTATTCAAACATTCTCTTCACTTAAATGTGTAATTGAACAGTAAAAAATGTTTGCCACGAGAAAAAGTTTCCTTGTGGCCCATTCTGCCGGGTCTAAACCAGTTGAACAATTGACACTTGACTTGTGCCCAGTAGTTTTCAATCCTATCCAACAAATGGGACCAAATTTGGAAAGAAAGAGTTGAGGAGGATGATGGCTTCATTAATGAATTCACACAGTGAGCTCGCAAAGTATTTTTAGATTTTATGGCAAGTTTTCGTTATATATACTGTCTTTGTGTTATCGACATGAAGTTGTCCAGTATATAGGAATGAAGCTGTATGATGCACAGGTGCAGTGCAGTGTTCTTTATACAACAAATCTGAATCAATCTACATCTTTTTTTTCTGGATCTCACCTATCACTAAAACTTACAAATCAATTACCTGCTCATTTAGCAGTGTGATCAAATCTGTCTTCAGTGATTTACAGATGATACATCATTATTAATATTTAGAGATAAAAATATCTTCCTGAAGGAAGTGGAGGCAGGATAAAATCTGTCACTGTTTTTCATTTGGTTCTAACCTTTGGTTGTAAATTTTCTCTCCGGAATGGCAGTATTTGTGGCCGTCTCGGGACAAAACTCCATTCTCAACAGGCATATTCAGAATAATTGTAGCTGCTCCATAATTGTCCGTGCTGAGGTTGCCATGGGAACTCCCAACAGTCCCAGGTGGCTCCATGGACCCAAACTAGCAAGTCTTTTAACCACAATGTCTACTATTTGTTACATACTTACTTTCCTGTTACAGTAGTTTGCTAGTCAAAGAAAAAAGTGCAGAATATTGAAATAATGCAACCTTACTGTATTTTCCATACCTGGTTGTGATTTGAGCAGTAATATGTTGTCATTTAGGGCATTGTTCTGGGCTTTTATGTGAGAAAAAGAAATGTGAAAATTCTAAAACTTCTATTGTAGGAAGTTGTTTTGGTTTTGACAAGCCCTGTTTCCTGTAATTTTTAATAATTCTTGATATTTAAATATCACCTTAGAATAATAATAGAATAATACTGGCTTAAAAGTAGGCTGGTTAAATATTCTGTCTGTCCCCTTCTTTCCACATCACCATCACGGAAGGTGTTACTAGAAATAAAGCAGCTGTTATGGTCCCTATCAATGATGGTTTTGATTAAAAATAGAGCAGGGTGGCTGTAATCCTTACACATGGATACGTTTACCAAGTGCAAGGTGTAGTAAGTGACGTGAGCAGTCAGAGTCGCTACAGTCAGCTTTGGTAATTGATGTGACCTGAGCAAGCTGTTACGAGGGAGTAGGTTACTGCTCATACAACCTTCATTTTAAGGCATCTGTGGGGGAGATCAGTAACGGTCCTCCCGGTACGTATTCGTACGATGTCAGACATTGGGTTTGGTTCTAATAATTTCCTTCAGTGTAGCACTCTGTGTGGGTTTCAGCAGAGCAAAATTGTTCCCTTAGTTTCTGAGAGAGCTCTCAGACTGCTGTCCCCACTGTGGGGATCCATGAGGGAGTTCTGCCGGGCCTTTGGAGGTGCTTCCTTGGGGACAGACGTCCCCACCTACCGCTTCACCCGCTAGCATCACGTGCTCATGTTAGAGATTTCAGCTGAGGCATCAGGTGTGAGTGGCTTCTCATGGCTTTGTGTTTTGTACCATTCCACTTAATTAAGTGAAAAACAGTAAAATCACTCCACAGTGAAACGAAGTTATTCTGGTAAGTGCTTTTTCTGCAAAATAGTTTCCAGTCAGCGTCAGGAACAGCAGGTTCCGTTTTCATCTGCTCATCGACACCGATGGCCAGAGCCATCGAACCGGGTGCAGTGCACGCGGGTGAAGTGGCCGTGCTGGTTGTATGCTGTATTTCCAGTCTCCCCTTTCTGGGACTGATCCAGGTACTAGGTAAACCATCCAGGAGCAGCTCTTACTTATCATTGTCCCCAAGCCTGATGGGCTCTTTTTGGTGCCAAGAAGTGATATGACCTGACTTTTTGGTGTTTCCCAAGGGCTGTAGCTGGTGGGGCTGGGTACCCCGTGCTGTTGCTTTGGATGTGCTCAGGTTTTCATTCCACAAGGCACTTTTTCAGCTGCTTTGTTGCAGTAGAATCGCTGGTGAGAGCTGTGCAGAAGCCAGACCCATAGTTTCCTTTAGCAGATCGAAACATAAGGAGAGAGGAAACAGAGTTCAGTTGCATCTGGAAATTGGAAGTGTACAGTCAGTGGTGACATTTCGGTGACATCTCAGTGCTTCTAAACATAACAATTATTATGATCCTAAAGAAAATATATTTTAAAATCCCTTACCATTTTAAATACAAGAACAGCCCAATGTGCTTCTTGGCCATCAGGCTTGGTTATAAATACCCTAGAACCTGTCCCGTGATGCAGAAGCTGTAGATATTTCTGCTTCTCGTGTGCTACTGGACTCCTCCAGCACACAGGACAGCATTTAGTTTGACCAAATTTGCGTGTTAATCCTTGTGCAGACGTGAACTGATGAACAAGGACCCTATCTCAGTTTGTATATATACCTGCTGCGTGCAGAGCTGGCGTTCGTCTCCACCATCAGGCCGCTCTTCATGGCAGCGCAGCTGGTGTTAAGGGGTGTTTGAACGTGGCCACAGATTTCAAGGCACAATTAAAGGTTTCTGATGAGTTTCAGTGTTGTTATAATCTGATGCTAAAGAAACCTCTTTCATTTATGTATCATTCCCTTTCTGATCGTCAGTACATCAGTTTGTTTCACTGCAGGTACTGCATGGCTTAGATCTTTAACACTCCCTTTAGGTTTGTTTTTTAAAGCTATTTCTGGCTGCTTTAATAGAAAGGAGGAGGACAGTACTTTCTGCATCAATCTGGCATTTTTCTGACAGTCACAACAGTTTTAGGTCAAAAGGACATTTTCTTCCTTTAATTAATGGCCAGGACATCCTAGAGCAGTTTTAATTCTGAGCTGGAGGCTGGGGAAATATGCTGTAGTTGCATAGCCAGGGCATTAGCAGAAGACTCTGGGGACTGTTTCAGTAGCTTCTTAACAACCCAACAAGTTTTCTAATTAAATATGGTATTTTCATTCAAAAAAAAAAATCTGTAGAGGAGCTTGAGATTTTGTTAATTTGTGAGTTAAGTTCTTCTGGTCTCTGTGTAAAGTCCTGTAAGGGCTGGGAAGGAGACATTCCTTTCAAGTCTTTGAAGGATGGCCATGTTTTTGCCCCAGAGCTGTTACACTGCAGTTACTTTACTTTTTTTTTTTTTTTTTTTTAATAAATAAAATATACGATCTCTGCTGTACCTGTATCTACCAGGTATGTGTTCCCATTTTGAAGCAGTGACTGTAACTTCAGGCAGTTCAGAAAAGGTGACATGGAACAGAGAAATAACATTGCTGACACTTCAAATTGTAAACGAAAAGATTAAATTTACTTTTCAGGAAACAGACACTAAGCTACGCTGAAATCATGACCAGCCAAAATATCACTGGCACATCAATCCACGCTCGTTATGTATATAGAGATATAAAAAGAGCTGCTTTTTTTGGCTGTGGCACTCATTCCTATTTTTAAATAGTGCATATTTAATCATTAGAGAATAGTTTGCAGTATTATAGAGATGCTGTTAGATGTCTCCATCTGTTCTATACTATAGTTTGGCGTGGGGAATTCCCTTATGCAGTTGTCTGGAGGCTTCCCATCCACTCACCATATCTGAAACTGGAGAACTTGACAGTTCTTAACCAGATGACACACATCTCTGGTCTCAGTTTGTATCAGCTTGTGATTTTTTTGAGGTTTTCTCAGTCAGTGTGGTGTGATTTGAGGTGGAGAATGTACGTAGAAATTCATATTGATAACAGGGATTTCTTTATCCCTTATATAAAGTTTAAATGCATGTCTCAAAACAAGGCAAAAAAGCATCCCCTTTTTGTGCTGTCGCCCCTCTACAGCGCTCGTTAGTGGTTAAGAGCCCAGACCACATACACCTGGACATACGTTTAGCTTTATGCATCGCAGTGGTTCAGTGCCATTAGGAATGGCTCATGCATGAGGCGTCTGTGTGTACAAGGCTGAGGCTCACACTGAAGAGCAGTTGCGTGAAGACCTGTACCTCGTTGTGCTGTGCTGGACTGTGCTCCGTACTGTTAGGGGGATTAACTCCACGGTTGCTTTGTGGTGATTTCTGTGCTTAACAGACGTGTCCATTTCTGTATTCTTGCTGCTTTGTTTACTTCTGCTACTAATTGTTGTTGCTTTGCTTTGCCAGCCCTTTACTAACCAAGCAGTGTTTCTCCCTTTCCTGTCTCTTCCAGGGCTGTCATGTAAATATCCACTTCTTCAAGGTAGTTTTCTCCTTGGTGTTCTCCTACACCTTTCTCTTCACAAATCCCTCGCTACCAGTGTGTGAAGTTTATTAAATTCAGTTTCATTCTCACCATAGTTTAAGGATGCACTTGTTTTTTCCCCAGTTTAAGCTTTTCTAGTGGATAAAAAAAAAAATTGGAGTATGAATCTTCCATAATTTGTCACAAAGTACTCACCAGATTAGAAGCTGACTTACAAAAAAGGGGTCATCAAACCTCAGCAGATGCAGCGTGCCTTTCCTTTTGAAGGAATTCGTTAAATGAACGTCACCTTCTCGTGGAAAATGGTGCATCTTTAATTTGTAAGACGCTCATGGAACTTGAAATAACTTCCACGGGTCAAAGGATGCTCATGTTCACCATGAATTGAAACAGATACATTTACATAATATAGCATGCATGTTTTATGATATAATATACTACATATATGTCCGGATGTTAGCTGGAGTATACTATATCATGAGAGATATTATCCATATGCACAGATGCTCTGATACCTGAAAGACCGATGCACCTGTCTACTTCCCATTGTCACCATCTCACTGAATTATTGCCATAAAAGATACACATCAGCATTGAGAACATACATGTGTGGGCTTTCTGTTTGCATGTATCTCTAACAAATCATCTTGCTTTATTAGGGCAAAGGTCACTGACACAAATCACACTTTCAGTTTCATACATTGGTTAAGTTACAGTTTAAATTAAAATTTGAAACTTATGTGCTGTAAACTGTTTTGAGAGTCTGTCTGAGGCTACTGAAGCCATTACCATCTTCCAGTAGTATTTTTACAATTTAAGTTAACCTAGAGTAGTTTACATGCTATAGCTCAAAGCTTAAAAGAATTTAAAATCTATTTTTTAAGTTGTTTATACTACTAATGCATGATCTTACCAGATGTTTTAACGCTGAACCAGAAAAACAAAGAATAAAACCATGTGTCATTGCCAAATATTTCCTAATGCAGTTGTCATTTTCATGCAATCAGTAACTCACTTTTCTTAACCTTGATTCTTTATCTCAGAAAAGCCTATACGGAAGAGAACTACCCTTCCTTCAATCCCTTACACCTCTTCTTATTTTAAAATGAGGTCACATGTTGGTTTCACTGATGAGGTTTGTTTAATGCAGGAAGTTGCAAGTTTCTCTGCTTAAATGTATTTTAAACCAGAGCAAAAGCTTCCCTGAAAAAATGCATCTGGGATAAATATGAAGTTATGTCTAACATAGTGGTGTCACTTCATTGTAAACTCCAGACCTTGAAGTGCACTGGTACAAACTGACACAAGTCCTTGGTCAGTTCGTGTTTTCATCATAGGAGTGCACCTAAAAAAAGACCTGAATGATTTCCTACAGCTGCTGCTTCCTAGGCAAAATTCATGCTTAGTCCTCGTGAATTATAGACATGAATTCCAGCATAGACAGTTGGCACTCTGACGTGAAGAGGAGACTCAGGAATTCCATTTTTTTCATGGAAAAAAATGCTTCCTTGTCTGTTATGTCTTTTCTCTCTAAATTATTACAAATCCCTGTCCTGCTTGCTGCTGACAGAGATGGAGCGTCACTAACCTAAGCTCAGAAGCGTCACTGCACGCTGCATTCTGCAAGCTAATCACCACTGACGTTAGCATGTCTTTGGAAATGGTTCTGTAAGTAATCAGTTTATGTGGGACTGCCGGGGAGGTTGTGTTCCCAAGTTTACAAGATTGGCATTGAAAGGAAACAGCAGGAGCAGATGAAGAAGGCAGGCTGTGTTCCTGGGGATAACCCAACACTCCTGAGCGAGGAACCAGTAAATGTACAAAGAGGGTTTGATGCTATCATAGCAAATTTAAGAGTGCTGGGAGCAAGGTCAAACAGCGTAAATACTTGTTTATGAAATGCTCAGCTACTGGGAAGGATCACACATTTATGCTGCTTTTATTCCCCCAGCAAAGTGTATATTTAAGAGATTATTTTCACATCATGCGGGAAACACCTTCATCTTTCTGTGTGCGCGTGTGCCCGTGTGTGTTAAATAATTATACAGCATGTTGAGAGCTGGGTAGAGAACCCCAAGGTTTTAAAACCACTCCTAGTCTGCAGCTTTTCATGGCTGTCGTGTTCGATTGCAGGGATTTGCACTAAGGCAAGGTAAAAATGAAGTCCTTGAAGGTTATTTTAGAACAGAATTATATTTTTTTGTCCATATTGAAATGAGTTTTACACTTAAAAGCAAATTCTACATTCTGGCTTTTTTTGTTATTGAAAATTAGCGGTACGTTGCATAATTAAAAAATGAAGGAGCATGTATAAAAGCAATTCTTTCTTTGACACTTAGGGATTTGCTGTTCTAGCACGGTATTTGTTGTGTGGGGTTTTTTATTACGACTACACAGGATATTTCTGCAGGAATTCTTGAATATTATTCCTAGGCAGCCTCTTTAATTACATTTCATCTAGTTAGACACTGCTCTGTTGCAGGGCATAGCGTGTTTGGCAATAAAGGCAGAAAACAAAGTAGACTCAGGTGGCCACAGGATTATTAAAGAGATTAAACATGTTGACAGTGCCAAATGGGTAACTGGGAACTCTTCCCTCTCTAGATTTCACTGCTCACAGCCAGACGTCCGTTGTCCAGAGTGATATCCCCTGAAACTCCTACTCTTGGGATAAATATATCCCTTTTCAAATAAGAATCTTTTATAGTTACTTGACTTCATTGCTGTATTTGCGAAGGGATATGGTTACCTTGAGCTTGTGCCTGGAAAATTTGGCCATTTTTTTAGAAATCATTGATTTGGGTACTTCATGTGATTTTAACTTCTCTACAGCAACACAAAAAGTAAAGAAATATATATACATTATACATGGATTTTTTTGATTTGGGAATGTGATTATAAACCCCCCCAAATAAGCAACTCTGTTGAGGTGCTGTGTGGTATATCAGACTGTTGTACTGTCCTTTAGGTTCTCTAACTGCCGTTATCTTAAATAAACATCTGGTTAACGTAACGTTGAGCCTGAGAAAACAATTTCTCCCCGGAGTCAGAAGCCACAAGGGGTCAGCAAAGAACGGAGCATCCGTCTCGGGCTGGCACTAGCAAGCTCCGGAAAGACAAGAAATAATGCATATTGTTTGCATGTGCCTGTTTAGTAAAATACAAACCCGTTAAATTAAACTGCTGTTTTGATAAACGTCACTCTAACGTTTCTCATGCAGCCCGTTAGTCAAGATTTTTAACTGCCACTGATGAGAATTTCTCCTCTAGTCACAATATTTAATGATTTGTAGCTGTAAGAGGGAGTACTGCCTCTGCTCATCTTTATATTGCTGGGCTAATCTCTACCTTGGGGTGCCTCATGGCTTCTGTAATGATCTACCTTTCCGCCTCCGTCGCGCTCGGCTTTATGCGCTGGGTGAGAGACATGGACCTCCGTGAAAATCTGAGTCACTCAGCAAAATTAACTCCTGAATACTGGGAACCTGCAAGGCGTTAGAAGAGGCATGGGTTCCAAAGGCACAGCTCCAATAACTCCCTTCTACTAATCATCCAGAATTCGTTGTGGGACACGCTGCTGTCTCTTCTGTTATTTGTAACCCAAATTAATTCATGGACACTCTGATACCATCGTTCCTGTGTGATGAGCAAAGCAGCACAGCATGTGGGTGGGCTTCAGGAGTGGGTTTCCTGTGTTCTTGCTGCAAAAAGGCATTTTTAATTCCTTTCACATATGGCACAAATATTTTTTTTCAGGCAGATCCTTTAAATAAATTTACTATTACTAAGCAAAAGGGTAAATATGACACAAGTTTAAGGGGAGGAGGAGAGGAAATGAGGGACAAAGCAAACTGAAGATGTAAAATAGTTCGAATTTAACTCCCAGGTAAAGTTTTATCACAATTCCCATTTATATTTTTATGAAACATCCTGTTTGCCTTTACTAGCAATAGGAATTATAACTTTTTCCCTGTTTTTTTTTCAGTGCCTGTTTTAGTTGTTAAAGTAAAAAGGCCTTTTTATTTTTATATATTGCATTTTTAACTGTGTTATAGTTCACCTTAGTGACAGCGTTATCAGGAAAGAGTGCAGCTCTCTGCTTATTTGTGTATTTTCAGTGCTGTCCTTATCCCAGAGAAGTTTTGCTAGAATGCAGTTTCACCAAGGAGTATGTTGGCTGAAAAACAGTCCGTGTAAACCTCGTGAATCCTGGACAGTGTCCGTGCTACAGTGCATCTCCCTGGTACGGGTGGATCTTGCTGTATTGCAGTGTCTCCGGGGGGCCGCAGGCTAATCCAAGCGTGCTCCCTCCTGTACGCACAGCTATGTGCGTGTACGTTCATTAGTGCAATGAATTTCTGTAACTTAGTCCGCTAGTTATTAGGTCTTGAAAGGAACAAGTAAGATTTGGTGAGAGTGCACGGTAAGGTGGGAAAAAGCCATGTCTTGACGCCTCCTTCATGAGCATTTGCTAAGCCAAGGAAAGAAGCACGAGAGCCAGAGACTGTGTCTTTTCTTCCGTTTCACGGGATATTTAATGCTAAAGCATCTCCCCAGATTGCTCAGTGCGTTTTGCAGGGAAACAGGTAAAGTGGCTGAGGAAGTTCCGCAGGAACATGAGCTCAGGCTGCACCAAGATGTAGCGCTCGTGCCGTCCCCTCTCCATTTCGAGCTGCTGGGCTGCTAAATCATCCGGAGCTTAGGCTCTAACTTTTTCTTTTCTGTGTTGTTTCCATGACTACAAAACTCTCTGCTAATGAATTATAAGCTTACAGTAGGTTATGGTATTAAGCTTAAAACTCAGTCTGGTGATGTATTAGGTCTCGGTGAGGCTTAGAAATGGACTCTTCTCATTTGAAATTCTCAGCATCCTGATAATTAAGTTGTATAAACTGGGAAATTGATAGTCCTTCATAGCATCTATAATTACATGGAATTGGAAAGGCAATAATATAATAAACAAGCTGCCACAGTGATGGAGAGCATTTCAGTGAATAGGACGTTTTTTCCTCCAGATTTTGACTTGAAATTTATTGGATTTATTTACTTTATTAAAGGCTTGCTAATAGCTCAACCTGTTGATCAAAATCCTCACTGAGCTTTCAGGACTGGAAACCTGAGTAGGGTTTTCTTTCCTTCCTTGAGACTCGGAGAAATTACTTCAGTTTCTCCTTTTTACATCCTTTTACATCCTTTTTACAATGAGTTTTGCCAGCTCTGTCAGTGACATCTTCCACGCTTTGAGATCTGAGCTACTCTGATGCTTCTTGTGTAGAGTCCAGGGAGTGACAGTCGTAACTGAGCATTAATTTCACACTTGCAGCCAAAGCCTGCTGGGCTGTAATGATGAAATCGGAATGTTATTACTAAGGCTGTTCCTTTCCTTGCTTCTCACCACCTATTTTGTCATTTCTTTAAGTGATGCAGAGTGTTACCTGCCACTCTGCTATGGCTTTGGGTTCATTTAAGAATTAGGAACAGAAACATTGAGAGCAAGGCAGACTAGCGTGAGATGGCTTGTTCCATCACCTGGTGACATCGGTAGAGCGTGCTGGGGACTCGCAAAGAGCTGGTGAAAACTTGTGGCGGTGTGAGAAGCAGAGATTTTGTTAGAGTTTTTCAGGGAGATTGAATCCTGGCAAGAGGACGTTCCTGCTCCGTGGATCTCAAAGAAAGTCTCGGGACCTGAGATAAAGCCTGCAGCGAGCCTGCTCCGTCAGTCCTTAGGCAGCTGACCCGCACGCTATCAACGCTGTGATTTTTTGCAGTGGGGACTGGAGCCAGCACTGCTCTCTGTTGTCACATCATTCATTTGCTGTTTACAGTTGAATATGACTGCATGGACAAAGCAGTGGGAGCTAGGTGGAATCTGCTATAGAGGGGGGAGAGGATGCTGGTGTGCAGTGCGAAGCAGAACTGTGAGTCTCCAGGAGGCTGTGCTGCCGGGAACAAAGCTCTGGATTTCTTTTCCCAGTAGGTGTCAGTGGAGTCAATAAATAAGGGATGAAATGTGGCGATGTGGGTGCTGTTCCCAAACTGAAGTTGCGGGTGCTGTATGTGTATATCCCTCCGCACATGTGATGGGAATTCAGCGCTGTTAAATATTTTTTCATTTATCTCTTTCTCCTCTGGACAACTTGTTACCAATAGATCTCCCTGTTTGGGCATCTGTGAACCTGCTAAGAGCGAGTTGCCTTGACAACCGAGAAATACATCCTCTGTAGTCAGCTGCGTGTCGCGAGGCCTTTTGCTGGCTTGAATATTTTTTCATGGGAAAGGCGATGGGTTTCCACCTTCTGAGGCTGTGCTGGGAGGGGGGAAGTGTCAGACAAGTTTGGGCAGTTTTGGAACCCAGTGTTCATTTTCCGTATGGGAACAAAGCCAGTCTTACGGAGCTGAATGTTGCAAACAGCAGCAGAAGAGAATTAGTGAAGGTGAGCGATGCAGGGTGTTAAAGCACTTACATGATGATACGTAGCTCACTCCCCTGAGGAGACTGAGGCTAGGAATGTGAATTGTGCAGGGGCTTTTTTTTACTTCTTCACCAATTCAATTTACTTATTGGGTAGTGGGAAAAAAGACAGATTCAGTCTTTTTGCTCTATAACTCTTGTTTCTGAACTCTAGATAATAAGCAGAGGGCGGAAGAGCCGATGTTCAGGTTTATTGTTTCGTCCTGTTAGATTGCCTTCACACTAAAAAAATCAGAAAGTTTTGAAAAGACTCAACAAGAACATTTACTGCAATTGAAAATTTAGTGCAATAATGGATTACTATTCCCTAAATCACTTATTTCCTTCTATGCTTTGTGCTCCATGTTAGAGTTTGGAGAAAACTGGGGCTTTTTTCATACCTAATTAAAAGACCAATTGTGACACTTAGATAAAAAATAAATTGAATACCTTTTTACTGCAATATCTGAGGTATCTTTTCCAAAAAGCACGTGCCTAATTCCAAGAGACTCACCAGTGTAACACTCCCCGAAGAAATGCATTTGGGCTGCATATGTGAAGTATGTCTCACCTGTGGTTTCAGGGTAAAAGAACTGGCCGAGATAAGGTGCGTCCAGAGCAGAGGAAGTAAGATGATGTGCATGTCTCGTTTTCTTTTAAGATTAACTCTTCTGCTACCAGTGCAGACTAATTTATCTTTAACATACTGTTTTCCCGGTTTGTCTGCTGCAAGCTGGCTTCCTTGTAACAACATTGTGTTTTTATCAAAAATATTAAGCCAAGCAGTCTGTATGTAAACTGTCAGTGAATGCAGTGCCTGGAATGCCATCTTCAACTTCAGCAAGCCTGCTATTTTCAACTTTAGTCATGGTAGGAAGAGGCAAAGTATCATTGCTGTTTTTCAGTAAACTTTTGCGAATCATTTATGTTCCTTTTGTAGTTGCAAAACTGTTATTGCTCTGAGAATCTGGAAGAGTGTTGGTTGCATGATGTTTTCTCTCTGCAGTATTCAAGGCGTAGCAGATACGAAGTGCACGGTAGACCTCAATGAGAGCATGTTAAAACGTTTCCTGTTCTTGACCTTACGGGAGTACACGAACATATGCTGTAGCTGGCTGTGGATACACAGAAATTGGAACACCCGTTTTTGTGCTGTGCCTCTACAACTGGAGAAGAAGATTTATAAGTATTACCAGTAATTGGACCCTACATTAGACTAATTTGAATAAAATTAGTTCTTAATTGTAAAAGAGTTTGTGGACAGTTTTAAGCAAGTTAAGGCATTCCTGCTATTGTTATTAAAAAAAAAAAAACCAAACCCACACCCTATATAAAATCAATAAAATGTTGTAAACTGTGATATTCATAATGCGGTAAAAATCAGTACCTCCCAAAATAATACAGGACATTTTAAGTAGATCTGATAGAATTGCTTTTTATGAAAAAGGCTTTCCTCTAAGACAGCAACCATTAGTCTGTGATTCTGATTACCTCTTCCTCCTTTCAGACCTCTCTCTAGTCCAGGTGTTTTCCACATTGTTCCTTTTTTCTAGCCATATCCATAAGAAATAACGGTAAGAAAACCTGTTCAACAGAGTTTGTTTAGATGAACACCTGAGAAAAAACACTTCTTGAACTATTTATAAAGTCAGAGCTTGAGAAAAATGATGGGTCTGTGCAAGATCCAGGAAGATCTGAACACCATTCAACAGTGTCAGCATTAGGGAGCGAAACATCTGTCCGTGGTATCACACCTGGGTGCCTTGATCTGTGTGTGTCTCAGGTCCAATGCCCTGCTCTTGAGTTTTGTATGTGTGAAGCTCCACATCACAAATTGCTCTCCTTACACACAGTTCATCTGGGTCTGTGTTACCCACAGCCCTGGGTCTCTTTATTCCTCTGTGGTTAGTCACATTGTTGAAACAGCATCCCAGGAGCTCTGGAAATCACTTCCATCCAATCTCAGTCCTATTTTTAGTGCTGAACTTGGCCTTAAGAGAGCATAAGACTCAAAAGGATTTTCTTCCCTTCTAATAAACAGTAAAAAAAATTCATCATGGGCAATGCATCAGTAATGTAACGTTTTAGTATTCTGGGTCAAGTTGAGGCAAGGTTAAAGGCTTTCCTTAAATTGGTCAACATCAGTTATTAATGATGAACTGTGACCTTTCTCTTCCATGAAGTTTATAAGGTTTAGGTTTGTACTTCAGGATGAAGTGAGTAACATGAAATATGCACAGAAGCTAATTCTCAAGGACAGGTAATAAGTGTTTATAAATAGTGTTTAGTTCATAAAGAGGTCTTACTGTCCCATCAAGAACTTGGTGGCACAAGTGGAATCTGTAATGGCTTGACCATGTTTGTCTAATTCTGTTTCCATGGCCATAGCCTAATTTTGTTCCTGTAGCTCTGGAAATGTTTTTAAATAGTACTAAGAAGAAGACAAAATGACATGCCTGAGACTAAGCCATAATTGAAACATGTTGCAGTAGTATTTTGGGAAGCTTTTAACGGATCATCTGTGAAATGCTTTGTTTTAGATTATTATTGTTTCCTTTTTCTTTTTTTCCTTCCAGTACATGTTTGCCAGCTTTGAAATTCCCACTGTATTTTCACTACAACCTTAAGCCAAAAAGCAGTAAAAGGAATTTGCATGCTGAATGTTGAAAGCATCATTCTCATGAACAAATGCTCAGTGGCCTAGCTGAAGGGAAATACGGACCTTTGATGAGGTTCTGATAATTGAATAAGGTCATTAGGCCATTCCACTTAGGTCTGTGTGCTTCCACTGAGCCAGCCTGGTCGTTCCCCCACACTTCATGGATGCCACGTTCCTACGTTTTCTTACACAGGGTTTGCAACAGGATTCTCTGTTCACACGTACCAGTGCACACACTTAACGCACAGAGATGGCTCAGCACTGGCCAGGTCGTAACCGGGATCGTCTGCGTCCCGTCAGCACGGGTCAGTCGCAGCAGACGTACGGTTGTGTCAGCCGCCGGCCCGGGGCAGACAGCTCAGACGCCGAGCAGGAGGCACCTGGTGTTCTCCTTAAAAATCTGCCACAGGAAAAAAGACATTATCAAATTGAGAGCGACATCTAATTAAAAAAAGAGATAAAAAATGGGAGTAGAAGATGTCTGTTGCTCGTGGAATCTAAGTATTTTCTTGCAAGGGGGCAGTGAGGCCTTGGCTTGGTTCTCTGATATGATTTTAATAAGCCACCCTTGGATCCTGACAGTTTCGCCTCGCCTGTGTTTGATCCGAGCCAGCGTGGTGCTTTCGCCTCTGGGAGCTGGCAGAGGACACAGGACCCTGCTGATGACTCTGCCGCTGTTTTTTTGGGGGAAAAGTACTGTTCCCCCACCCCAAAGCCTGGGATTGCAGCGCTGCAGACAGCACACGCTGCCTCAACGGCAGGTTTGTACCCAAAGATACAAACAGCCTTGGAACAACATTTGGTTGGGTGTTTCGAATGATACATTTTTCAGTCAGGCTGCCAGCAACCTACCCAGCTTTAAAATATAAGAAATAAAACTCGGGTTTTACATTTGGTGCCTGATTTAGATCTCCCAGTGGTGAAATTGCTTCTGTATCACCAGAGAATCTGTTGTCTAAGATCCCATGTGCGAAAGCATCACAAAGACATGGCCAGCAAAGCTGCCCCTTTAAATAAAATTATAGAATCATGGAATGGTTTGAGTTGGAAGGGACCTTAAAGATCATCCAGTCCCACCCCCTGCCATGGGCAGGGTCACCTTCCACTAGCCCAGGTTGCTCCAAGCCTCATCCAGCCTGGCCTTGGACACTTCCAGGGATGGGGCATCCACAGCTTCTCTGGGCAACCTGTCCCAGTGCTCCCCACCCTCTCCGGGAAGAATTTCTTCCTGTTATCCAATGTAAATCTCCCCGCTTTCAATTTAAACCTGTTACCCCTTGTCCTGTCACTCCCTGCCCTTGTAAAAAGCTCCCCCCAGCAGCCTCGTAGGCCCCCTTCAGGCACTGGAAGGCTGCAAAACCATTTCTTCATCCTGCACAGATAAAGGATATTAGGATTTTTCTTTTTTCACTTGTTTTGCTTATGTCTCAGTCTTGTGTTGTGGCCTTGAAAAGAGCGTTCTCCCAACAAAGAGCTCTGTTACAGACACTGGATTTGTCCAAGCAGCTGGATCTGCTGTGAGGCCATCTCTTACAGACTGAGGCTGATGCCTGGGACTGGCTCTTCCTAAACATTTGCACAGCACATGATCCTGATTAGCATCTCCAAGTGCTGCTTTCATGCAAGCAAATAATAATAGTGGTGGAAGAATTTCCACATTTTGAGCTTTATAACAATTAAAAAAAAAAAAAAAAGTAGAACAAAACTGCCAAAATTCATGCCCCTGTGGCAGAGTATAAGACTTTCTGCGTTTATAAAGCTGCAGGAGGTCATCCAATCTGAATATGCTTTTCAAGTGACGTGGTTATTTTATCAGAGGTTTACTTGACATTACTGCCTGCAGCAGTCGAGGGCTGGAGTCTATGAATTGAGTCGTCCCTTTCAATCTTACAGTTTTAAACTTGTCTGGGGAAGGGAAACTTTATATCTTCCAGTTTCCAGTGAGACTGCCAAAGGTATATGCCAGGCCAGGCTTTTAAGGTGATTTATTGTGTGACTTTGAATAAACTTTAATTTCTCTAATTTTTCTTTATCTGTAAAACAGTGATGATATGCAAATACTGTCCTTTTGCGGTCAGTGAGAAAAGTAGTTATACTTAAATGTCAAGCATATGTCAATGGCACAAAGTAAATTCACCACATTGGAGGTCATTTACCAGACCAACACACTAGATCGATGGGGGGAAAGCACTTGCATCCCAACGTATTATTAAACCTTCTTGGCTTTGCTTCTGCTGGTATGTGGGATTATTTTGAGAAAAAGAGGGATATTATGTTGTAGCCTATGTTACCTTTTGGTGAGTCTTACTTTTTTCTCTTCTATTAACTTTGAGATTTGAAATGCAACTTACTTGAGCAATTACATGGTGTCTCGTATGAAATACTGAGACTGTTGCAACCTTCAGCAAACCAGACTGTCTTGCCATGGCAGAGCCTTTGTATGTAATATTTCCCTTCCTTCCTTTTCCAGATCAACACTTGATTGAAAATCAAAGTTGATTGTATTGCTAGTTTGAAAGTGGCCATGTTCATCTGCATTAATTCTCATATGTTGTGGGGTTTTTTTAATGTCGGTTATTTTTCTTAATGCATGTCAAAGATTTCCTAACTTTCGCTATGCAGTGACTTTAAGAATTACACTTTAAAAGAGAATGTGTTGAAGAGACTGTTTATATCCTAATATACCTTGTGTAGATTATAGCATGATACTTTTGAAAAGCATTTCTTGTATTTCAAAATAAAAACACCAGATAAGCCTGCTTTTGGCATGAAAATAAGTGATTTTTTTTCTTTGGCTTTGGTTTTTGTTTTGTTTTCGCTCTTCTAACCAGATAAGTATATCTGTTTTTATCTGGTTACACATGAACACAGTTTCCCACTTTAATTCACTCAAGAACGTCAAAAGTATTGTTGGAATGAGTCTTTGAAGTTGTGTCTGTGCAAATTCTGTTATGCAGCCTTTCTCCTGGAATGCTGCCTCAAACGTGGTCATCTCCAGTTCTGACCTTCACCCAGCGTTCCGTTCTGGCAAGAAGACAAGCGACTCTTCTTACTTTCCTGTTTTTGTGTGTGTGTGTGTGTGTATGTTCTTCAGAAAGCCAAACTTGGGCCAGCTGGTAACAAAGTCATTACTCCAACAGAAGACAAGAGCTCAAGTGTGCCATCCAACAACCTGGACAGGGTGAAGCTGACAGATTTCAACTTTCTCATGGTTCTCGGAAAGGGGAGCTTTGGGAAGGTAGGAACTCTTGATTACGATTCCACTCATATTCTTTTTTTTTCCGTTTGAGAAGGAATGAATGAATAATTCTCTAAGAAGCAACATTCAGAATCAAACGATGTGCGTTTTTGAGGGAGGATATCTTGACGTGGAGTAACGTGATTCCCTAAGGACTAACAGGCTTCAGTCATGATTGAGCAATTTTCTTGAAAAAAATGAAAATTAAAAAAGCCCCTCAGACTGTTGGGCAGGATGTAAGAAACAGTTGCTGACTTTTAGATCATCACTTCTTGGCAGTTTCAAGGAAATTAAGTCTACTTTTCTGGCTTTGCTACCTAGGTCACTCTGCCAGTTCTGGAAGTCACCAACATTGGTAAGGCTGAATACTGGGGGAAAAAACAGGAATAGTATATATGTATTTGAAACCTGTTAGTTGAAAGAAAGGACTGCTATTTTTCTGTCTGTTTGGACAACCACTTACATGATAAAGTGCCCTTTACTGAAGAAGTACATTTTATCAGCCCTTTGGCAATGTGCCTGCGATTAACCAGAGGGTTTTGGCACAGGCTTTGTCTGAAATGACTGGTACAGCTCACTGCAGTGGGTGAGTAATGATGATATTTTTGGAGTTTTGATCCAGTTAGTCTATACCAATAAAAGGAAAAGCTGGATTGCCATCTATACAAATCTTCGTGTGTATGAGTCACCTTCCCTCCTTGGCAGGTAGGAAGATTTTCACCCTGTTGTTTCTCATTGTGCAGGTGATGCTGGCAGACAGGAAGGGGACAGAGGAGCTCTATGCAATCAAAATACTGAAAAAAGATGTGGTGATTCAGGATGATGATGTTGAATGTACAATGGTTGAAAAACGAGTCCTGGCATTGCAAGATAAACCACCGTTCCTGACACAGCTTCACTCTTGTTTCCAAACAGTTGTACGTGAGCTCTTTATTGCCATCCTGATGTTTTCGATACTGTATGGTCATGGATTTTATCAGCTCAGTAACATTTATTACTAGGCAAACTGTTTATTATGGTTTCTGCACATAGGAGATGCCAAAGAGATACTCCATGTAATCACCCCTTGTATTTAAAACATAAAACCTAGTTGTACAGATTTTTCTTCATACAGTAATTCAAGCCAACCACCGTGGCAATTCATAAATTTAATAATGCGTGCTTTGCTAAGTCAGAGCCTTAAGCCCAGATTCCTAAAGGTTCCTAAATACTTGTAAGGATCTGAGCATACTATGTAAAAAGGCTTCATGACTTGCCATACTGTGAGGTGATTAGTCAAGAATCAATGTTTGATGGATTTAATTTCATTTTCTGGCACTGCCGGCACAGGGGAAACCATTGGGGTTTTTCTTCCATCCCTATAAATGTGTGGACATTTTCCCACCACGTTGCAAAACATGTCCCAGAGACAGGCTGCAGGATGGATCTGACAATCCAGCAGCACCATACCTGTCTGTTGGATTACATGGAAACCACGTGGTAGACAGTTGGCGCTCAGCGTGCTTTTGTTTTTCGGAGTGGCCATGGGTACACCCTGAGCCTAGTGAACCGGCTCCCAGTGTTCCAAGCTGGGTAGAGGCCTCCACTCAGAAGTCAAGGCTCTTCTTGCCTCACCTCGTAGCCAGCTTATGATGTGCCCAAGGGCTGGGTGTTTGCTTAAAGGGGTGATGAAAGTTGGGTTTTAATCTAAGGAACAAACAACAGGCAGTTCGTTTGAAGTAATGACTTTTTACTATTCCACAAACAAGCCACATCATCCCGTCACCATTTCATAGCATAATTGTCTGTGTTGTTAGAGGCATTTTCAGTGCCTCTCTTTAATGTCTACAAATCTCTGAGCAGAAAATGGCCTGAATGCAACAGATTTGCAGACATAATCACAAGAGAATGTTAGTCTGGGAACCATTGCACTTGCTAATTCTTGCTTTCTAAAATATATTTCCGGCCTCTACTTTTAGTATGAAGATTGTTGTAATAACATGAGGTCCTAGTGAGACATAGACTTCTATCTCTCTCCAATTCTTTATCTTTATAAAATTCACAAGTAACCAAAAAGCTTAGTGTCAGCAGTAAATGAAAAATTACTTTGTTTAGTCTTATCTTCCTTTTGAGCAACTAAATTTTAAAATTTTATACTTAAAAGTATAAATGTCTCGTATTTTCTAGTTAAGGGGAATGGAGGACACAAGTTAGGGGTTTTAGTATTTACAGTATAATTTGTTTGTTTGATCATGTACGAGAGCAATGGAGCTACATAAAGGCCTAGATAAATCAATACCTTTGCCCAGTTTATTTAATGTTTTCCTAAGAACTAAGTGGTTTGTACTTGGTGCTGTGAAATATTTTGGAGGATTAATATTAGCTACAGCAATGAGAAATTGTGTTATTAAGGAGAAGAAAAGGCATAAACTGTGTGACCATAGAAAAACTGGATTCTTATTTGTTAGTCCGTTTTGCTGTAGGCTTCCCATGCCATGGATTTTACAATAAGACAATTCATACCAAAATCTAAATTTTATAAATCTGCTCTGGCCAATTAAAGATTTTTGCCCGTGGCTTGTCTGTTGGACCCCGCTTAGGAAATCACAGCTTTTAAATTTATATTAATGTTCTGAAATCTTAGTTAGTGGGCGATGGAGACTTTCAGTCAGTGCTGAAGGGAAGAGATTGAACTAGATCATCTTAGTAATGAGTCTCTTTGGATCAGAACTTCTCTACAAATATTTCAGGATAATGACTCTGTCCAAAATAACTAAAGGAATATCAGAGGAGGCTTTTAATGTTAGGTGGTCAGAATCATCCACCCTAAATAAAAGGTATTTGTAGACCGTAAGTGATGTATGTTTCCTGAAGTCACATGGAATAGCTCAGTTTTAGTCCTCTGAAAAACAGGGGACAGCCCTACTGCTTGAAGTCTTGTTGTCTGTAGGTCACTGGGTGGGAAAGTACTACTTAAGTGCACTCAAATATGTCATGGTCATGTTTGACTTGAGATACCCACATACGGCATTTGAAAGTCTTCACTGTGCGAGAAAAGTCTCTCTTCAAAACACCTTATTGCCATCTTCCTCTAGCTGAAATACGTGCCTGTGAGAAACTAATTTAGTGTCATTTTCACTTGTAAGGGTTCCAGATACTTTTGTAAATCCTATGGCTACTTTTCTTCTTCCCTCTTTTTAACAATAGAATATGTATGTTTTTTCATAACTCCCATCTTCCAAAGGAAAACTTATTAGGAAGGATTAGAAATGACCCCAAAGCAAGAATTTTCAACCGTCTTTAATTTTTTTTTCACAGTTATTTTTAGAAAGACTGATTTTTCAGACAGAGCTGTCGATGGGTAATTATAGGAACAACTGTAGACAAATAATTTGTAAAAATGCAGCATTAAAATTGGCAAATCCAGACCGATCTCATCAGTCACTTACTCTTGCAGGTTTTACAAAACATTCCACTTCCATTTCCTGATCTATCAATTTTGCCAGAATGTACAACCAGTCCTAATAATCCTGAAAGCTTTATAATAACTTATTAGTGCCATTTTTGCTGATCAATGCGTACCTAATATTTTCTCTAATGTATTTATGTGCGTCTTTAATACTTTGTCCTAGGACCGTCTGTATTTTGTTATGGAGTATGTGAATGGTGGTGATCTCATGTATCACATTCAGCAAGTAGGAAAATTTAAGGAGCCACAAGCAGTGTGAGTGTTCATGTTTATATATTCAAATCGTGTCGTCGTCATCTCAGTCTTACACTGTGAGAGGATTAAGTTTCTTCTTCTTCCCAGGTTCAGTATGAAGTCTGAGCTGGCCTTTTTTGGTTGTGTTTTCAGAGCCCAAAAGCTGAAGTTTATTTTGAAAATACTGTTTGCACACATAAACCGAAGGTAGCTATGCCTTTTTATTAAAAATTACAGCACAAACAGAGGCATGCAATGCCTGCTTCAGAAGTGACAAGAATTTAAACAAGGCAACAGGAAATTAAAGATGTTACTTAGTATTCTGGTGGTGTTTTTAAAAGCAAATATAAAAAAAAAGAGTGAGTAGAACATTTCAGTCTGAATTAATGTTGTAGGAAAAGGCAATACAAATAGACTCAGCATTCCAACATGAATTATAGTTTATACAAGATAAATTCAACATATGGCTTATAAGAATTTCTGTGATCCTACTTTTTACAGAAGTTTTATTTGTGAGGAGTCAGTAAATGATTAAAAGTTGTTTACACACATGATCCCTTTGAGGTAATTGTACATCTGGCATATCAGTGAGCAGCTGATAATGACCTGTAGCATATTCAAATGTGAATAGATCCATCAGTACCATGTTAGTGATGCTTATAACATCTCATCATCATTTATTAGTGTCTCATAAATCGTTTACCAATGAAACTTTAAAATCCAGCATGACCAACTGTTTCAAGAATTCAGCTAAAATAATTTCTCATTTCAATTTAAATAATCAGGGCTTGTTTAAATGAAAGGCCATCTAAATATAAGTGAGATATAAACCAAAATTTCAACAACTCGCTAAATAAAAGCCGGATGGTGTCAGTTCATCCTTGGCTCCCAGTGAACGTAACTTGCCAACACCCGTTGCAAACTCTGGTGCTTTATGACAGCTTACGCCTGTGGAGCATCTTCCAGCACACGCGTTCACAAACGCATGTGAACCTTATGCTAGCCTAAAAATTAATCTAATCCTTAAATAATCCCCTTGCATATAATTTGCAACAGTTCCACAGCAACTGGCTTCAAACATCCATCAATATTATATATCCTTTACCTACATACAGCAATTATATTTTTATGGTAATCATTTTAATTAGCTGTATGTAATTAATCCATTAACAGCCTTTATAAAGGAATACTTTTTCTGCAAATTATTTCATTCCATATGAATCGCAGTGTAAATTGAGCTGCATCCTGAATTCAGCGTTGATATGTGATCAGAGATAATGACCTTTGCAGGCAGAGTCAGATCAGTGCGGTAAAATGCTGTGCTCCAGCGGCACCGGTTTTTTGTGGTCTAGGGAGACATTATCATTTGTTTTTTAAATTCTGCATTGTTTTATCATCAAATACTCGAAATGTGTCTGTTAAAGTCAAATTGACGTAAAGTGTCTTTTGTGTCATCTGCCTGTAACGTGGTTTTTTAATACTTTAATGTCTATACTTTATATCATATGCTTTACATACTGTTGTACTGTCATTCTTTACCATGATGCTTTTCCAAAATATTTTCACAGAAGGAAATGATGGTGGGGCAATCAGAAATCTGTTGGTTTTTTTTTTTCATACAGGTTTTATGCAGCTGAGATCTCGGTTGGGTTATTCTTTCTCCATAACAGAGGGATTATTTATAGGTGAGTATAACCTGTCCTATGTAACTTCTGAACTATTTGTAAAATCCTAAAAGGATACGTTTCTTTAACTTTTCAGAACATTTTTAAAACATTGTATGAAAAGCAGCCACTTTCTTTTAGTTTGTGTTCTTTTTATTGTGTTGGTGCTGGTAAACCCAAGTCACTGCTTTTACCTGAGCTTTTCTGACGTCTGTGCTCTGCCCAGCTCAACTTGAAAATGCAAAACATGATCTTGGGCGTTTCTGTGTGCTCCTTCATAGTTTGACACGTCCAGCGGTCTCAGTGTGAATGTGCTCATGGTCATGTACCTTTATCTCTTCAGTAATTGTCCAGTTTCAGAGCTTATGGTCATTGTTATGTGTCCCAGTGAGGTGCCCAGCTCCGTCCAGACCGTAGACTGCCGTGCATGTGCACCCCTGTCCCCTCCACCCCCAAACAGCTACACATATTCCTCACCTAGACTCAGAAGTAGATAAGCTGGCCCTAACTGATCCTAAACATTAACATTACATTACTGTGATTCTTCATAGAGATCTGAAATTAGATAATGTGATGTTGGATTCAGAAGGACACATTAAAATTGCTGATTTTGGAATGTGCAAAGAACATATGTTAGATGGAGTAACGACCAGGACCTTCTGTGGCACTCCAGACTACATTGCACCAGAGGTAAATATTTACATTTCAAGAACCTTTAGTCTCTGAAATTAAAATTGTCCCTCCACAAATTTCACACCGCCACGTTTGGATAGCTGTAGCTCTGGATACTCTGTGGATGGTACCATTCATACTACTGCAGGCATATTGAATAACCTTGTGAATTAATGCAATATTATCAAGAAGACTTCACTGCTTTAAAAAATACCTCGTTGGTTGAAAACCTAACTTTTTATGACATCAGCGCTTCAGGTTTTGTTCATACTAGCAAAAGACTAAAGAAACTGGATCACCACCTTGGGACGTTAAATTGTAGCCTGGAAATGTTATTAAACTAAACTTTGTACTTCGATTTCTGAAGTCAGAGAGAGTTCATGGGCGTTGTTGAGTTGGTTGATGAGGTCGGTAAACATTTTATTGGGAGCAAGCGAGCTTTAGTGCGTTTCTCCGTCAGTTCACACAGCTGACAGTATACAAGTATTTACAGGATTGTTTGGCACTTTCAGGAAATCACATTGATTTTTGGGAAGGGACTCATGAGGTCTTGAAGCTTTTTGCTGACCTCTCTGCAAAACTACTTCAGTCTTTTCCAGGCCATGTCTTACAAATGGTACACAAGTGTCACGACTTCCTGCTTTCAGTCTCAGGAAAGCTCCAGTCACTGAAAGCCTCAAAGATCAGGGCTTGAATGGAGTTGACATAATAAATCCATGATTTCACTTGAGTTTTCTGTGACTTGGTGATACCCGTGCTGCGTTCAAGCCACTGCAAATCACATTCAAACACAAACCTAACTGCAGTGTCTCTAAAATGAAAATTTGTTCATGAAAAACACAGCTCTGCTTTCAAGCACTGTGATAAATAGAAGCTCAGAGTTAAGATTTTTAGTCTGGATACGGTTTGTATTTCAATAGTTGAGGTATAAAACATTAAAAACAAGCACATGTGGTGATTTGGAAATGGTTCAAATATGTGAATATTAAAATCTGGTATTTGTGCACGCTGAGCTTTCAAGAGTCTTGATTTATTTGGCTGCAAATTCGGTGCAAGAGGCTGCATCCTGATCCAAGATACTCAGTGTTTCACTGAGTGCTGGGCAAGAGGCAGCTCTGGCTGGAACATTTCTGGCTGTAATTGAATGTTTGTTGGAATATGGGAGATTTCTACACGGACAAGTAAATTAGTGTCTAAGGTGAATTTTGTCATCTCTCTGAAACTGGAATGAAAAATAGTTTGGTTTTTTTTTTCCAGTTGCTAATTCATGTTTTCAGAGTGAAATATTGTGTATTATAAAACCTTGTTTTTTCACAAATTGCTGTTGCTTGCAGCAGGCTATCAGAACAACCAGAGCAGTATTTCATTTTCTCCTGTCAAAACATAAATGAAGCCAATATTACAAATTGAAAAGTGTCCTTTCTGTGGCAATAGTCCTGTGCCAGTTAATACCAAAGAACATGTTGTCAGTGCCAAAATGCTCAATATGGGTCAGTGTTGGAACGATTTATTTTACTTTATTTGGAAATTTCGTACAAAGAAATAAACCTTTTACCAAAACATTCAGTCACTGGAAGGAAATTAGACTTTCTATTACCTTACAAACAGATTTCTTTTTTTTTTTTTAGTTGGCTGATTTTCTTTAGTTTCTGAAGACATTAATGTGAATGACAAATTGCTAACTAGGTCTGTGGTAAACTTCAAAGGAAGGTTCGTGTTTTGCTTGCAGGAGCATTTCATCATGTTTCCGTGGGCTAAAATTTATAATGGCTTATAAGGAGGGTGCATTTGCATGATAACATTCCCTGATGGGTGTAGGTGAATGAGCTAAATCTAAATAAACTGTGGAAGGTATCTAGAGTAGAGTAGTCCTGCGAGTTTGTGACACTCAAACACAGAGAATTAGCTCTTTTCGTCAGTATTTGGGCTGTAATGTGACTCTAGTGGGGTCTGAAGGATCCCACACTGTCTCTACATGAGCTACCCACAGACATAGTTCAGAGATACCCTGGCTGGAAGGACCACGCAGGGCCATCTCAGCTGGATTCACACGTGCGATCTCCGGACAGAAACACGGGGGAATATGGTGCTGCATTTAGCAAAGTGAACTTGCACACTTTGGTGTGCTGTAAAATAATGCTTCCCTTTTCTAATAATTGGGAAAGTTAGCATTTGTTATTACTTAGATGTATGACACACTGGAATTAATACTCATTTTTTATCCCAGCCATATTGAGAAACATGTACGGGCTAAATTGGTAGGATCCCGGGTTTGACCACTTCTGTCAGGCAGAAAGTGGTTATCTAGTAAAGAATATTTATTGATGTGCTGAGCTTAAATATTTATGGTCAGACTGGTATAATATCCATGAAATCAATTAATACTTTATATTTCCTTGACCAGTCAAGGGACACAGAAGGAGATGGATGTCAAGAGGATGAGCGGGAAGGGTTTCTGCCAGCACAGCCCACGCCCTGTGGTGCCGTACTGAACCCCACCGTCAGCATCCCTGCAGCAGCTAGAGCACTGACTTGGAATTCCAGGAGAGTTTAAATTAGAAACCCTGTTTCCCGTCTCCTCCATCTAAAGGCCTCAAAACCTTAAGTTCTAACCTTGCATTTGCCAGGATTATGGGAGGCTAATAGGTTTGGAAATTGTATATTTGACTGTTTCTTGCGCTAGTAATACTTATTTCTTTTAATAACCGAGTTTAACTTTTCCAGCAGACGTAAGAGATATTAGCAAAAGACTTTCTCTCTTGCCTCTGGGATATAATCTGTTCATCCCAACTGGCTACCAGCTGCAAGCTGCAATGATCTAAACATTCCTACAAATTGTTGGTATTAATCTCTGTGTCCTGCTTTTAACTGTGCCTTCCTTGGAGGCAAAAAGTTTAAAAATAAAAGAAAAAAAGCAATCAACATTCCTCTGCCAGTTTGGCTTGATGAGAGAAATTCCTCCTGAGCTCTCAAATCTACAGGACTTGAAAAGGCAGAGCTCTTAAAATGCAGTAATAGGTAGGGAAAATGGAACATTGGAAATACAAAAGGAGATGAAAAAGGCAATCATTTAGATTAATGATGGAGAAGGAGGGGAAGGGAAGATGCCTGTCAACTTTCCACTCCTCCCTGGTCAGTGGAAAGCAGAGTTCATAGCTAGGGGAGGGTACAGCTCTTCATTTCTAGGCACATGAACTCCCTTGCTGCTCTGTGGGTCTGCCCCACACACTGTGGTGGGACAGGAAGTCATATTAATATCCCCCTACTTAGTGTAAAAGATATCAGAACTTGTACGTGCAGATAGGGTTGTTTTGGCAGCTGCTGCAAGGCAGCCAGTGCTGGCTCTGAGCACAGCAGCTGAGAGGTAATACGTGATGGTTTCTGGGTGAGGAGGAGGGAACTACTGAAAATACGACATTTAGAACTTGCTGACTTTGTACCAATGCATGTTTGACTGCATACTGAAAACTCATCTGCTTCCTCCCACGTGTAATTCCTTTCTTGAAGTGAGCATTCTTTCCTCTCGTTTACATTTTCCAATTAACGCTTTGAATAGCTCCCAATATTATGAGTATAGTCGCCGTTTTCCGGGCATGACACGTAGGTTGGTGAATGAATGTCGCAGTTTGCTTTTCTGTGTTTCACTTGTTTCATATCCTTACCAGCGTTAAGCTGGTGATTCAAATTTGCTGTATTTAATTTGGATTAAAGAAAAAAAAAAAATGGGGTGTACAGCAGCAGACACGGACAGTCCCACCTTCCCCTACAGTGCGATGGGTTCAATGAAAAAAGGGTTTTCACTGCATTTGCAGTGGGACTTTTCCAGTCCCAGTGGAACTCGATGCCCGTATTTATTTCTCAAATCCCACTCTTCCATAAAGCGACTGGTTCAGTAAAGGGAGTAAAAAACGCATGCAAACAGGAAAACAAATGCAAGCCCATCTGGAGTAGTGACGGCCTCAGTGCTCCGCTTCTAGTGGGGCGGTGGCACTGGGGTTGGAGGCTCTGCTGCTGCCTCCCCCAGTGTGGGTGGACAGTGGCTGGCATGTTGTGCATCCCTCCACGGTTCGCAGCATCCCTTCACTGTTGTTTAGAAGGGGATCTGAACGTCTGTGCCTCAAAACTCCTCTATAGCGTGGCCCAAATGCATCTCTTAAATAAATTAACACTGATCTCTGAAGTGGCCTCGATTAAAGAAAATGATGCACGAGGGGACCTGTGTTCTGTTGGCACTTGCCACCTTTTTGTTGTGTCAGAACTCAGTTTGTGCTTCGACGTGAGTCACATGGGAACCCAGAGGATGCAGAATAGTTGGCATTTCCATTAGGCTGAACAGCAGAAACCCCTTTGTTTTTTGTGTAGCTGGTATCTAACTTCATACTAAGAGTATATTAATCATGCAACTTGGGAAGATGTAATTGAGTTTTTCAGGGTTTTGCTCTTTTCTTAGATTTTTATTCCTTTTACAGCAGAACAAAAATATAAATATTGAAAAGAAAGGCTTAATTATTGATAATCTCTAAGTTAAGTGAGTCTCATGATTTCTAGCTTTGACACAAATGGATGGATAACATTTTTGCTTTGTCTCCTACACTGTGCTGCTCTACTTCCTCGTTTGCCTTCAGATGTACATCCCAGGGTCTCCTAGGAGCTGCATTTCCCAAGATACCAGGGTACTGAAAGAAGCGGGCAGGTTTAGACTAACATTTGCAAAACAGTCCCAACTCTCACTAAAACCGATGGAGTGAGGATTTCAGTATTGTCTTTCTGGGCTTTTTCAAAGAAATACGTCCATCTCTGCATGTCACTCTATCTGTCACAAGACTGGGTGTTAACTAACCTAGGGGTTTTTTCTTTGGGTTTGTTTTTTTTTTTTTTTTTTGTGATTACACAGATTATTGCTTACCAGCCCTATGGGAAGTCTGTGGATTGGTGGGCGTACGGAGTGCTGCTCTACGAGATGTTAGCTGGCCAGGTAAGAGTTACCTTCCCATGCTTGCTGTGACCTCCTCCTGCCTCTCCAAGATGCTCTGTTTCAAGGCTTCTTAATGGGTTAGACCCTTAGGGGACAAGCTTGGGGCTTTTCATGCTGATATTGTCTCCTTGTACTCTTGACTGACTCCACTGAGAATGTATTTAGGCTTTAAGCTCTTTATATTGCACCCACATAATCAAGCACTGCCTTTGAATATGGCTTCTTTGTGCTGTAATAATGTTATAAATAGCCATCTTCAAAACTGAATGGGAGACACTTGAGCAGGAAAATGCATGTCAGAGGGAAGAAATATCATTTAGTAGTTTGGAACCACAGGGAAACATAATAAGAGCGTGTGTATGTTCTGCATTGCAGTTAAGTCACAAGAATACAGTTTTTGTATTGTATGTCCTAGGGGTAAAGTATGGGTCTGGCCACTTGAAATATGCTCAGTTACAGACCCCTTATTCTGCACAGTTAATGATGTGCTGCTCTCTGAGTCACTCAAGTAGAAAAGCAACGCTGTACTGCAAGAAATGGCAGATAACTACCAACTTTAAGGAATTCTATTAGTCTTGAGTTAGAAAAGATTCGTGCAATTGGCTCTCAGTGAGTGTTAGCTAAAGGTATGCTTTTCCTAAGCTTAAAACATACATTTTTAACAAATGCCATTAATAGTTTCCCTACTAAATTCCAGTTGACATTTTAAAAGTTTTTAAAGTGTAGCAATTGCAGTTGTTAACATTTACAGTCTGCATTGCAAATATTAGGCATCTGAATGCTTTTGAGGAAAGGAGATTTACCGTCAGCTGTGCCTTCCACAGCACCTGTATCCTGGGGACGTACCCACCGGCACTTTCCTCCTCACCTATATTTAAAAATAAAATGCAGCCCTTTCTTGTATGCAGCCTTCCCTTCACAGCAGCCATGTCTTATCAAACAAACAGGAGTTTAACTGGAATTAAGTGAGGAATAGATATATCTTCGCACAACGTAATTGACTGTTAGAGCCTCCAAGCTTTACCCTTTAAAGTGTTTTGGCTGTCTGGTGCACGGTAGCTTTAAAATCTGATTGCAGATGATCACACAGATATTCCTGCACGTATGTCATTAACCTGGCTGCCACGCTGGGGGCGGACATGAATATTTCTCCTTAATTTCTACCTGAGGCTGAAGAACACTAAACGTGGGGGTCAGAAGATCCGAAGCTGCACGTGGCTGGAAGTTTGGTTTGTATTCGTGGGCAAGGACCACTGCTGTGTATTCATCTCTTTGGGCACCTGTCACTGTTGGGGGCAGGTTACTGGGCTGGATGCACCTTTGACCTGACCCAGTGTGGCCACAGTATTTCATGGCATTTCATAAAAAGTGAAGACTTGCACCAAAACTTACAGGTAACTTACCTGTGATTTATTTTCGACAGCCTCCATTTGATGGAGAAGATGAAGATGAACTTTTCCAGTCCATAATGGAGCATAATGTTTCCTACCCAAAATCACTGTCCAAGGAAGCTGTCTCCATCTGCAAGGGGGTGAGATAGATGCTTCTTTAAGTTCCTTTTTGGCAATCTTTGTGAATAACTAAATTTCTTTGGCTTTGATATGGCACTGTAGTATTTTTAAGTGCAACTTCCGTCAGGCTGTGCTCAGCTATACTGTCATGAAGTGCTCATCGCTCGGTGTCACTGACAAGTGTGCAGCTCTTCCCCTGTGCCTGCTTGTTTTATGGCAGGAACAAATGTCAGAATCAGTAGCTGCCAAATCCAAAGCAGAATTTATAAACAGGATGATGGTGTGGAAGGTCTCCACCACCTTGCCTCTCAAGCCTTGGCAGCACAACCCCGGTGTGGAAGGCAAGGGGATATCTCAGCTTAGAAGGATACCAGATACTCCCCCAAGCGTGCTGCGGTCCTCAGCCCAGCGTGTCTAATGACAGCAGCAGAGCAAAACAGTTAATAAGAATAATTTTAATATGTCGATAAAGATGAGCTTATGTCACAATCTTTAGCGTAAATGCAAGAGAACTGTGGGGAAATCCTGACCCAGCTGTAACCACTGTGGCCTAAAATTTATTTTAGATTATAAGTTAATTTAATTTTTTTTTTTTGAGGAGAATAATATATTTGACTTCAGGGGATTAGCTCAGGAAAAAAGAATTCATTTGAGTTTCCCTTGACTGCATGAGATTCCCTAGAGTCCTGTCAGTCCGCAGCTCTTCCAAACCACCATCTGTAAAGCAGTACTTTGATGTCTTTCTTCCACTGATAAAATATCACTGCACTTAGTGTCAGTTAATTTGGTATTTGCTTTCTTCCTTCCCTTTGCAACCATTTCTGAGTATTGTACATGAGCTGGAGGTTAATCCCTTAATGAAAAATCATCAAGAAAAAGAAAAGCTGTTTAGAATAACAAGGTAAAAGGAAAGACCGCTCTAATTTCAGAGTCTATCCCAGTGTACGTGTGCTGGCCAACAAAACATGATATGTTTTGTAAAGTACATGCAGGTTGATGCCTTGTCGTGAAAATCATATATTCAGACAACCCAGTTTGAACTCGATCTAATTACCATGTTTTCAGCTCTCTTGCTTGCTCCTGTCGTGCTAGGTGCTTATGCAAAGGGAGGTCAGAAAGCTAAAATTGCATTACACTGCTATGTTTAAGGTCAAGTCTCTGTGATAATAATACATTCATCGTCTGTATTAAACTAACAAATTAATTCCACATTTCAGTGAGCATTACACCTGAGCTAAGGAGTCGGTATGGGAAGGCTTCTGAGCCTTGCAGTCAGCAGTAGCTCAGCAATCCCGGGGCTGCACCGTCGGGCAAGATGAACGTGCCCACCGTGCTCTTGAAACTGAACTGTCTGCTTGACACCTATTCCACTGATTCAGAGTTTGTTGGGTTTGGTAAATGCAGTAATTTCAGAACAGAATTAAAACTGCTAGAATCATTATTCACATTTTCTTATATCACCTACTGTTAAAGCGAGGGCTTTAGAAAAGGTAGCAGAAATGGGAATGTTGCTGTGAAGCTTGGAGCAGGGTGTGATGCCTAGCCCAGCGCACAGCCGTCTTCCCAAAACCTGCTTAGAGTCGCTTTTATTTTCGATTCAAAATTGGAATCTGATCAACTCAACATTTGGAGGGAGACTAAAGCGGTACAGCTGAGGTTTTAAAAAGATGTGTTGAGGTATCACTCCCAGCACTATCTTAATCATATATCATTTGTAAAAGAGCTTTAAAATGTCCCCACAATGCTGGAACTGAGAGTTGAAGGCTACATTGCTCGATTCCTAAGGTACATATCAGTTGAAAAGTTTTTGAGGAGCTTGTTAATTAGAGAGTATATTGCTGTTTCCAAGCATTCAATGCTGGTGGGTTTTGATAATTTTTTTTTCCCTGAGTTTGCTTAATCTATGCAACTGGGTATAGTATTGACCACGATGTCATTGAGGATGCAGGAGAGGAAACACAGATTAGATATTGTCAGCTGGGTGCCAAGGAATTGTAGGCTCTGTAATGAGATGTCTTGAACAAGCCCAGAAAAATGAAAGGGGGGCGGAGGGTGTATTTCATACAGCTTTAGTCTATTGGCATTTATTAAGTTTAATTGATTGTTGAGATGGGGAAGAAGCTGTTCTGGAGATTTATATGACTGAACTGAAAGACCAAAGGCGAAATTCAGACACTAATAGGATGGCAGTGTGCCCCAGGCACTGCCTGCCCACCCACACCTCCAGCAGCAACCTCTGCCGAGTGGAAGGAGTTCTCAGGTGCGACCCTTGGGTTTGCTCCTGATGTGCTCTCTCCAGGGATCAAACCACAAAACCCCCTAATCCTCAAAAAACGAATTTTAGCTTTTCAAAACTATTTTATTAGGAACTTGCATCTTCAGGAGAGGAGCAAGAGCATCACAAAGTCTGTCTCACTTTCATTCCAGTGTTAAATATAATCATTCGGTGTTCTCTTCCTAATAGCTAATGACTAAACATCCTGCAAAACGCCTTGGCTGTGGGCTTGAAGGTGAAAGAGACATCAGGGAACATGCTTTCTTCAGGAGAATTGACTGGGAAAAACTGGAAAACAGAGAGATTCAGCCACCTTTCAAGCCTAAAGTGGTGAGTGAGATGCCAACTACTTCTCTCGCTCAGTGTGTCTGCAGTCGTGCTTTCCCGTGGGGTGAGATTAATGCTGGCTTGATGGTGCTGCAAATCTGGGACGCTTCTAAAACAAGGCAGTTTGATTATGGCAGACCAGTCTGTAAATCTGCTAATGTGTTGGCACCCTGTAGCATAGCCCAGTGTACTTTCTTCCTTGTGAAAAAGTCTCTCAGTGGATTGGATCTTGACTGGATGGTCACGCGCTGCATGAGAAGTTGAGAACAGGGAAAATTGGCATATTGACATCAGGTGCTTGAGACCTGTAATAAATGCAGTCCTGACTGTCTCCTCTGCACATCTAAAGCCAGTGATGAAAGGGATCTGAATTACTGGGGTGAATTTCCTCCACGGTGGGCTACACAGCACGGGGGGATTGTACTCCCCATCCTAGAGTGATGCCTGCTGAGTTTGCAAGAATTTATTGTTAACGTTTGCTACTGGTTTGCACACGTGTATCTGTAGGGATATTTTAGAATTCCAAACAAGGGAAAGATGTCCTTACCTTGAGAACTGTTCACGTAATAGAATTTGAAGAGCTGCATTTGTTGATACAGAATTTCTTTCCGCTTGTACTGTGTTTTATTGACAGGCTGAGAGTGTTTGCACACAAGAGTACCAGCTTTCAGGAACAGCTGTGAATTGTTATGTCCTAACATTGAGTCTTTCTTCTCTAACTCGTTTTTTGTTTCATTTGAGATGCGTAGCTGGCTGTAGCACGGCAGGTGTAGGATCATTGGTCTGTACGCTGGTTTATTTACCGATACAGACACACTTGTGTGGTACCACAGACTAATGAACAGAGGGAGGCCACTGCCCCGTGGCAGAACATACTCCTCTCTTTCTGCATACAGATGACTTTTTCACACCACCAGGAGGAGAGCTGCATGCTGACATGAGTGTTTGGTGCCAGGGGAAGTACCCCTTTCATATGGTGTGGATTTTTCATGCAGAGAAGGGCGTAAATAAGTAAAGGACATGCGTGGTGCTGCCAACCCTGCCCGGCCAGACCCCAGGGCTGTCTGTCCGAAGGGGAGCTGCACTTCTTTAAAGCACATTTTATGGAAGATTTTCATTACATGCTTCGTGAGTCAAATATAAAGCTGATTGTAAAGCAAATCTACCTTCACATCTGTTTTACTAGCTCAGGAACTGAGCTTACTCTCTCCCTGAAGTGAAAAACACCAGCATGAAGGTACTAAAAGCTTGAAGTATGGTCTGATTCTATCATAGCATGTTTCCTGGCAGATCCTGGCTCCTGTTTAGAGCAGCTGGGCTCCATCTCCGTGGTTATTGTGACCTGTTTTGTTCATATAGGCTACTATTAAAATACACCAAGGCATATTCACATGGAGCCTAACTTTCCCAGGCGAAAATAATTTAAAATCCAAGCCTGATATTTACATACCCTATGTATAACTCATTTATTGTGATTGCTTATTCTATTTATGTGGATTCTATAAAGAAAATAACACATAACCCTTAATCTGTTTGAAGATGTGGGCATATGTACAGGCTTTGTTTGCGGTGGGTTGGTTTTTTTTCAGAAAACCTTTCTAGGTGCATCTTCTCTAGGAAGCGCGTTGCTGCAGGAATAATCCTGCTGCTTTTGCATAGAGGCACGGTTCTCACTCCAACGCGGAGCCGCAGATTTTGGGTCAGCAGTTGGTCGGTTTAAATAATGTGTTCCCTTCCAGACTGACATTTCACAGGCTGTAGGCATGACAAGAAGGACATTTTACTTGTATTTGTCAGTTAAGCAGTTCTAGGAGTCCTGTGTTTTCAGTTCTGCTTTAATACTGCATGAACACCAACAATAGCAATGCTATTCTTCGATGTGAAGACAAATATATAATTGGAAATGCAAATTTATTGATAAATTATTATATTTGCACCCAAAAAATACCCAAATTTCACATCAGTTATTTCTTAGCCTCTGTTAGGATAAGCAGTGGAGTCCTAGTGGAGTCAGGGACGTTGGTTTCAATGCACAGCTCGTTTGAATACCTTCCGCTTGCTGAAAAAGGAAGAAAAATTAAATAAAATTAAAAAGGCAGAGCATAATTTTGTGGAAGGGTGATGCATATCTGTAGAACACCTTTATAGCAAAAAGGCTTCCCTGTAATAGCCCTTTTATTGCTGCTCCGAGTTGACTGTACAGCCTCTAAATAAATTTGACCGTTAATTTTTGATACGTCAACTTTGATTGCAATGATGGAGAGTTTTCCCCTTGTCAAAGTTCCGCTCTGTCCGTTCTTGTTCTCCAGAGATTCTGTACCAAAATGCACTGGCGTCAGTGGGCACCAGGGTATTCGGTGAGTGCAGAACCCTGGGGTGAGGAAAGCAGACTGCCATTAGCCCTTAACCCTGTGAAGTGTCCCTCTGCTTGTGTTCTTCCGAGGCTGAACAAGTGTCCTTCCGTGAGCACTGCGGTCCAGTACCTGAGCATGCGGATTTTGTCTGAAGTGTAAAGCAACTCGTGCCTGAGGCAGCAAAAGTTCTTTGCAGCTCGGGTCAGATGGCGTGTCAATCCAGGACGTGCCGGGTCCTTTGCAAGGGGATTGGAAACTGTGACCGAGCTGTTTTCAAGACAGACAAACACTCCACCTTCCAATTCCCTTACAGGCCCCTCTTCAGCTGGTTTCTCCTATAAATGCACAGCTTTATTAATGTTACATTAGTGCAGAAAAATCAATGTTTAATACTGCTCTATTGTATGAGCCATCTTCTACCCCCTCCAAGTTATCCTCTGAGCCTGAAGATGGTAACGTAATGGCCTCTAAACCAACGTGTAGCTGTGTTCCCTAACAAAAGAGCACGGCAGTGCAGCTGTCCTGTAGGGATGGATGGAGAGGAAGGGGTCAGGGACAACAAGAAGCGTTCAGTGCCTTTGTCGTCCAACCACGCTTTGTTCGAAGACCTGTTGCAGTAGATAGCGTTGGGATAAGCAGATTTACCAGTTTCCTTTAGACCCCTCCACAATATTCAATGCCTGGTTTTCCTCAAATATGCATTGTTTTTCTTGCACCCAAGCTAATATTGGCCTGGTTCCACCCTTATCCTTTTTAACTTGCCTCTAATCATACTTTGCTGCCTTTCAAGTGTTTTCTGCATTACTCAGAACTATCCTTTCGCAAACCTGGTTTCTGCTGTTTTCTGTTCTGAATGAGTTGTGGTCAGCGTGCAGCTGTATAAAGCCCCTTCTGGGCTGGGCTTCGCGACGTGACGTGTCTCTTCTCTTAGACAAAAGAAGGACGAAACCTATGATAGCACATTTTGTAACGGGGACCTGTTCCCAGGATGCGCTCCCCACCCCAGCTCCCTCCTGCAGTCCCCAGGACTGGAGCTCTGCTGTCATTCATGAATTTACAACAGTTTATCGATGGTACGATGGAGAATCAAAGCGTATGAATGAATTACAGGAAGCTTTCTGCAGATCCTGAAAGAAACGGAGACTAACACGAAAATTTAATTTTGCATTGTAAAGGTTTTAAGAAGAATGAAATGACTTGGCAGATAAAGTATCTCTTGCCAATACACATCTATAAAAATATTTCCTTTTCCTTTTTTATCCCAGTAATTCTGAGTATTTAAGCCTCTTTACCTTGTCACCTGATGCCGATGGATGGAAACTTTTGTTTTTCATCAAAACTCATCTATTAAAACTTCTCTGTCTGCCTGAGATTTTTAAATTAAAGTATGCGAAAAGGAAATTTTCTCTTAACTCTTCATAACGAGGGAAAGTCTTGCATGCATCCTGAAAAACCTGCTGTAGCCCACAAAAAAGCTGAAACTGCCAATGGATTGCTGATTTTTTTCAGCCTTCTTTCTCTTTGTTTTTTTCTTGCAGTGTGGCAAAGGTGCTGAAAACTTCGATAAGTTCTTTACGCGAGGACAGCCGGTGTTAACACCTCCGGATCAGCTGGTCATTGCTAACATAGACCAAACAGATTTTGAAGGGTTTTCTTATGTCAACCCCCAGTTCATACACCCCCTTTTACAAAATGTAGCATGAAACGGCAGAACAGGAACAAATCCCGCAGCGGAGGACGGTCCTTAACCCTACAATTTTTAGGCTTTTGCCTTGTTGATTCCATTTGGGCCTGGAAATTGTAGGGTTAAAAAGTGTAAGATGGGGGGAAAAGGCCACATGTTGAGGATTTTGGGTTTGCAACAGCAATGTTGTCTTAATGGGAGTTAAATACGGTGCCCACTTGTTCTTCTGGAGTCACCACTGACTCGTCTAAACTTACCCATTTTTTGGTACGTTATATAGTTTTGTAACTTCCCACTGTCCTTTTGCTCCCTTTTCCACTCCGCTGTGTTAGAATTAATCTAACACATGGTCTGAAAAAAAGAAACCCCACCTCGAATATTTGGTCCTTCGGTGCGGATGCTGGGAGGTGGGAGCACGCGGCCCCGAGGGACTGCTGCTCCCCGCTCTTCCCGGTGACTTCGGGGAGATCAGCAGCACGAGAGACTGAAGCGGCGGCGGCACCGGGGAGGAGAGGCATTGCAATACAATCGTTGAAAGTAGCTGTTTTGAAAATAGGACAGAAACGCGTTGGGAGTGGGTGGGAGGGGGGATGAAATCAAATTAGACCCTGAGGCTTCGTGAACCGATCCTGTAAGCAGCGCCAAGTTTAAGTACACTGCAGCGGTGGCCAGATCTCTAGGATCTTTGCTAAGTAGCTTGTGATAAACTCAAGGTTGAAATTTTGTCTTTAATAATAATATTAATGATAATAGTAATAATTTTAATAATATTGTTGTGAATTTTAATCTCCATGAGATTATTCTGTGATCCAGGGTGCCATTGTTTGTTCAGTTCATTTAATTTGCACCACTCCACAAGTTTACTGTTAACCGGTTCTAATACCAAGATTTTACTATGAAGTTTGTTAACCTGGAATGTAAAACCAAACTCTAATCCTTTAGATCTTACTTACGTGTGTTTATGTATAGTCTGCGGTATAGAGCAGTAAATCGAGGGAAGGATTACATATACTAAATCAACAAAAAAAGCAGCCCCAAGTGACTTCCTGCTTTCTCCGGAATAACTCTTGAAAATCAAGTGAGATTTAGTCTTAAAATAATTCGTTTTAATTCAGAAAACTTGGGGCTGTGGAATAATCAAGCCTGAAAGAAGCACCTAAACCTTGTTTTATTGATAGAATGGAGTTTAATACGTTTTACATACGCTTCATGCAATGAATTTTGCATGTTTAGTAATAACTCTTAATAATAAGGGTTAATAATAAGCAGATCTATATTATTGACATAATCGTATCAAGCATAAGGAGTATTATAAAAATTTTATAAAACTGTGCTTTATTTGTGAAAGTTCTTGTTCTGAATGACATCATTTAGACTTAGCTGAATGTTTTATTGCTATTGTTTTGGGTTTTACTTTAGGTTTTGGATATTGTTAATGGCTTAGGGTATAATCTCTTTTTTTAAATGTAGACCTACTTTTAAACAATAATTGCTACCTGCAGGTTTTATACGAGGTTCAATTAGGCTTTCATTTCACGTTGCTTATTACTTACCGAGAAGGAAATAGACTTTATTTGCAATGATGAACACTGTAATTAATGCAATCTTCTCCTCTCCTGTCACTTAGATAAAAAAATTTGATATTTCCTCTTACAACTTATGAGAAGATATTAATTCAAATATCAGTAAATATTTTTTGTGCATATTTTGGTTTTGTTACAGCATGTAAAATAGTAGTCCGTGCATTTTCCTTTTTGTTTTCCCTCCTGCCCTGTTCCCGTTAGCAGCCATAGGCACTTTTTGTCTGTCAGATGTGCATGACGATGCCAGAAGCATGACGTCTCTGTTGCTGCATGCAGACTGATTACAATTTTTCCAGCATGTAAAACATATTCAAAAAGTAAGTTATTTGCCATAAAAGACTTCAATTTATACTAGAATATGTAACTGGGGGGGTGGTGGGAGGGAAATCTACTTTCTAATCATCTTTTATGACAATAAAACTTGGAACCTGTGCCAAAGATTCTGTTAGAAAGATCCAGTCCTGCAAGTTGGTAGCCAGGCGGATGGGTTTGACTTACAGGGGAGACCCGTGGGGGAGTGGGACAGTTCAGAGTGAAACACGGTTGGATGTGAACGGCAACAGTGTCATGCTTCTGCACCCCCGGTGCCCTCAGAAGCCATATTTTTGGTGCCTAGGACATGTGACTTGCAACACTCCAGAAATTAGACTTTTGCCCAGTTGTAGCCCTTTTGCAGCCCCAGCTCTAAGCAAGGAGCATCACCCCAGGTGAGAGTGGGCAGGCGTTAACGAGCGAACCCAACTGTTCTGAGGCGGGGGACGGCTAACGAGGAGCATTGACCGACTAACCAGAACCCAGATTGTTGCCTAAATAAACACAACTCAACATTTTAAAAACTTCTTAGGAGTAAATTATGTGTTAAATATGTTATCAGCCAAGTCTGGGAGTTCATTTACTTCCTTTGTATACTGCATACTTTTAAAATTATGGTATTCACCATAAAGCATGTGGACCAGTGCAGCGTTCATGACTGTTTTTCTGAATATTATTAGCCTGCCTTAGTTTAGGAAAACGTGAGCAGCATGCTGTAGAAGATAATGGATTCAACAGATTACCGAGGCTCAGGTTTTGAATAACGAAGGGGCTCTCAACTAAGTCAGTCTGCCGAGAGGCGGCATTACGTGGATTTGAAGAATATGAAGGGAAATGAGACTTTTGGAAAAGGAAAATCTTGGGAGAAATACCAGTGCACAGGTTTTGGATGTAAGAAAAACAGGACAAGAGCAGAACTGGACCAGCCCAGAAAGAGGCAGGAGGTCCCACAGGTAGATGTTCCCAAACAGTTCTGGTGTTCCTGGTGGAATACGCATTCAGACGGGGAAATCCCGCTGCAAGCGGTTGCTGCTGGCACAGCTGGGATGGTCGGTACTGTTCCCACCAGAACACGGCATTAAAGGGCTGGTCCAACGTCTGAACAGAGCTGCTCATTTTCTGGCTACTCCCCATGACCGGTTTCTTAGGCACTTGCATTTGCTTCCCAGTTTTTCTGATGTAGAAGCAGAAATTCCTCTTTAACACTTTTACCTCAAGTTCCTAGTCTTGCCACATCACACGTCATCTTGTGTAGGTGTGTCTGTAAGGCTTACGAAAAGGTACTGTGAACTCCTGAATGCTGCAGGAAGAGGGCAGGGTTGTATAAAGCAGGTCAGATGGGACTGAATACTTGTGTTACTCCTCAGTGCTCCGCCTAACGCACGCGAACGCTTGGACCAGCCCTTTAACGAGAACTCAAGGTGGCTTGCTTGTCATCCAGAAATTTATAATGGCAAGCAAAACCTTAAGTATCCAGCAAGCATTTTCATATCTTTTTAAATAAAGACGTTATTTATATTTTTCACAAGATTTGGTTTGCATTTGATAATGCACTGAAACCGGGGTGGAAGCTTTGGGAGCCGTGTTTCCATCCCATGTGTTGCTCGGGTCCTGGGGGGACTCGGAGCAGCACTCTTCCCGCTGTGGGAACACGTCAGCCGTGTAAAACTTTTGGCTGTTTTCAGGATTAAATGGGACTTAACTGGCTCCTAGGCAAATTTCTTCATTATTCGGGGTGTCTGTCCACATCAGCAGGGCGGTGGGTTTCCAGGACAGCCACTTCCCCCACCAGCCAGTCTCTGTGCTCTTAGCAAGGATTGCACATACGTGGGAAGGAGAGAGAACATTCCCATAATAAAACACTCCCAATTCATCCAATTTAGAGGAGAAATGCAATTTAGCTTTCTGATCCTTCATTCTTTCCAGAAAAACAATTGAATTTCCTTTTACAAACTGAAGAAAGTTTTTCTGGAAATCAACTGTTAGTTTACAAGAAACTCATCGCATCTAAATGCTGTTGGCCTTTGAAATCCATCCTGTCTTTCGGGGTGAATTCAATTGAATAATGCTGGGCTCTTGTAAAATGAATAAGGTCAGGTGAGAGAGGCACTTGTCTTTTAGCCGGAAGGGTGACGTGTCCAAGGGCCGGCATTGAGTGGCACCGCTTGCAGTGTCTGCTTTCTCAGCCGGTGCGTCCAGATGCAATCCCAGTTACACAGGAGACACGTGCAGTTAGCGGCTGGGGGGGAAGATCCTCCTTATTAAGCAAAATACATCGTTGGAATTAATAATAATCCCCTAATAAAACATTGTTATGGGTAGAAAGCGTATTTACAGTATTGAGTTTACAGTGGGCTTTCGGACCTGCCACGAAGCTTGTAGAAACAAGGTGATTTTCAGTTCCTTTGGTCATTGCCAGAAGTCACTGTTCATAGGCTTTGTCTCCTTGCAAGCCCGCGTGGTGGCTCTAGGCGATGCGTTCCTCTGTGTGCTGTTCGGTAGGTGGCTGAGCTGCGGAGCAGTCAAAAGGTAGACAGGCTAAAGCACTTTTTTTCCTCAGCTCCACACTCCTAGATGGGATCTGAAATAGTTCAGTTGAAGAGTTAAATAAGAATTGACTCCATAAACATACGATTTCATACCAACCAGTAACTGTGCCAGTAATGATTGGTAATTAAATAGCCTTATAACGAATAATCATCATGCACTACACCCCTCCTGTTCCTAGGAAACCCTTGAGAGGGCAAGTTATTGACCTCTCAGCTGCAGTTACCTCATCTGTAAAATGGGGATAATAATACTTACTTACCTCACGGGGAGGCGTGAGGACTTCTTAGTTAATGTTTCTAATACACTTTTAACCTGAAAAGGGTTGTGTAAGTATTATTATAATTTTTAATATTAAATGGGTTTATTCGATTCAGATGGTATCGCTGGGTATACCGTGCTATTTCTACTTTTTTATAGAACTTTAGTAATTCTGCTGAAACCATTTAAAGAAAAATAAAATCAGATCTGATAACGTTTCTTACGGATTCTGGAGTGCAGCTTTTGATAACTGGAGTCAGGGTGTGGTGGGGAGTGATGCTTGCTGATTGTGTAGGTCAGCTGCCTTTACTGCTTTTCCAGTTACTGAGATTTCTGTGTGCAACTTAATAATTCCATATAAATGAAAGTCTTAGCAGAACTGATAATTGTAGGGTGAGATTCCCTATGGGTAAATAAAGTCAGCGCTGCTGTTTTCTAGTAGTGTGTGTACTGACTCCTGTTGAAGGAGAAGCGATACCCTTTATGCAGCTGGTCCATCCGTGACAGGTTTATTCCGTTGATATTTCAATGTATCCCTGTGTCCTATACACTCACGCTTTTCCTTTCCTTGTGCGTGACATCGTAGTTCACATTTAAAAGACAACGGCCCTAGAAGCCATGGGTTTTCTTCCGCTGATGTCAGTCAACGAAAAAACCAATCAGGAGTCTATTAATCATTTTAAACAGTGATGTGCAAGAAGAGCAGCAACAGCACAGATAACCAGCCCCGGCCCGCTTCCGTGGAAGCTGGTTTCTCACTATGGGATACATTGGAAGGTCTACAGCTGATGTTACATTAGTTTTAGAAGTTGGTGACAGGGACATTTTAATAGAAAAGAAAAATATGTTTCTAATATTTGTAAATGTTTTCCCAAGAACGATTTGAATTGCATTTATTTTCCTTCTGTTTGAACCCCACGGGGTGATACTGCCCATGGCTCCGTCCTTCCAGAGGTGCGTGTGCTCCTGTCTTGGCCTTCCAAGGCATCCAGTGGAACCGCTGCACGCGTAGGGCTCACTGCCTGCTTAGTGGCTTTACTGGAGCCAGGTGCTTGCTCCCGTTGCTGTTCCACAGAGCATGGACATGTGGGCTTCCCTTCGAGCGGCGCAGCTTCACCCCCCGTAGAGTTCGGTGGAGCTTGCGTGCTCGGATGCCTTGCTGACTCGGGGCAGAAAGTGGTCTTGCAGTGATCGTACAAATTTAATCTGTGGCTTGTTCCCCACGAAGCCTTTCATTTATTCTCTCGTGTGCTATTAAAATGAATGTAAGAAAAATAATTTCAGTGAAATGAAGCTCGTTGCCTCTTTCGAAAACGTGCAATTCCCAACACATGTACGATTTTGCATGACAATGCAGAGCACACCTGAAACTTTAAAATGACTGCGTGTTATTTGAGCATTACCTTTTTTTAAACAAGGAGCGATCCCTCCTTGAACTCATTCGTATTTTTAATATTATTTTAAGACCCAAATTTTGTATTTATAAAGAGGAGAACATTATTTATTTTCTTACCATTTTTCTGCAAGATGCTACCAGAAAATTTGGAAAGGCCATTCATTTTTCACAAAAAAAAATCATTGGCAGTACAGTGGGCAAGGCTGATGTATAAATTACAGCATCTTTCTTTTCTTAATTCTCAAGATCTTCAATCTTTGTTTGCATGAAATGCTTTTGTTAAATATTAATTGTAGTTTCAAAGCAAGTGTGTATGAATAAAAATACTGATCATGGCTTTGGTGAGAGTTTGGTCTGCCTTTATGAAATTTCGTTTCAAAATCGGTTCCGCACAGCTCGGAGGCTGCAGAGGTTACGGCGTGGTCAGCCCCAGAGCTCGCCCGGATCCACACCTTGGTTCTCTAATCACACACAGAATTTTAACCTGGGCCCCTTTTTGATTCCTGTTAATAAATCAAGAGAAAAAGAGGCTTAAGTAGGGAAAAGATACATCTGTAAGAGGATTGCAGCATGCAGGGGTGAGCAGGTCCCTGGCTACCCCGCCCCCGGTCCCACCAGCTGTACTCACCTCCTTTGGGGTGATGTTTTGTGCTCAAGATACGAAAATATACAAATACTGTGACAACTTGACAAACAACTTCTTTTTCTGCTTGCTCTCAAATGTATTGAATCTCATGCTAATTCAATAATTGGGTTAGCTTAATTTGCAGAAAATTCTGGCTGAGTTTGCCCAAAGGAATGGTTGAAATTCTTTTTTTTTTTTCATAGCGACAGCATTTCCAGGCTGCTACATGCTGCTCAGCCTGCATCTAATGTGCTCGGCTTCTCCGTAAGCCCATGAACACGTCTCTTCCCAGGCCGTGAGAGCTTTCTGCAGAGCAGAAAAGGAGTTAGTGCGGACGGCCTGGCCCTGGGCTGCTGTTTGTGTAGTTGGTGCAGCCCTGGCAAGAGTAAAGGTTGGACTCGGTGGTCTTAAGGGTCTTTTCCAACCTAAATGATTGTATGACTCTATGAAAGGGCTCCTCAGAGCTCAGCACTACCGGACCAGCATCTCCCATCACCTGGGCTGCTTAGACAGGGGCTGGGTGGGATTTCATTCCCAGCCATGGCCTTCAGGGTGGTCACAGGAGTTGGTCCTGCTGCGAGGGGAGCACTCAGCCACGTGGGAAGGAGAAGCTGGGATTTGGGATGTTGGGACCTGTCAAGGCTCCCGCTACCCCAAATGATCGTTACCTACCACCGTGCACAACGCAGCCTTCCTGGGAATGTTCCAAATGTAAACAAACCCTTTGCAGCCTCAATACCAAGCTTTTAAGATAAAAACGAATCCCCTGTCATAGCTCATCTCTGCTCCCCCCACCAGCGGAGCTCCCGGGCGGCTGGCACTCACGCGTTGCCCTCTCTGGCTGTGGCTTAACCGAACCACTGGTGGTACAGCAGCCGTTCACGGGGTCGCTGGGTTTTCAGGTGAGACAGAGCTCATTAGACAAGAGTCTCTAAAAAACAGCCTCCAGACTTGTCCCTGGGGAAAGGGAAGTCTGGCGGAGGCGTGCGTGGGCAGTAAGTTACGCCAGCCTGACAAGAGCATCGGTAACAAGCGTCTGAGGAGCTGATGCCTTCGGAGCAATCCAGCTGCTCCTTTGCGGCCCTGGACGGGTGTGGAGATGGGCTCCCGGGTGGAAAGGAGGGAATTTGTACAAACTCTGCATTTTTGTTTGCCTTTCTCTGAGCAGGCAGGATTGGGCTGGCGGTCCCTGTGAAAATAAAGAGTTAAAGGCTTCTGCAGGAGAGGCTGAACCATGCTGGCCACATCCCATGCACGAGAGCATCTCCATCGGGAACGCTTCCAGCACTTAGCGATCAATAAATCACAGCCAAAGGCACGTCCTCCCTCCCAGCCCCAACTTCTCTTGAGAGATTTGGGTATTTGGCTTAGAAATCTCGGAATATTTTTACAGACGTGGTACACGAGTCGCAAATACAACCATCTCCTCTGAGAGCTGCTGGGGCAGCTAAAGTGGTGGCTGCATTAATTACCGCAAGGTAATTAGAATCCCACCCGCTTCAGCAAAGGTAACCTTAGCTGCTTGGCCAAAAAAAACCCAAGTAAAGGTTGGGTGATGGTGAAGGTTGTTAGAGGTTGGAGTGATGGTAAAGCAAAGACAGGTCAGAGGGACCCAAATCAGGAAAGCTCTTGCCCTGCGTGGATGGGTTGTCCTCAAAGGGATGTTTTCCCTAACCACATCAGTCACTTGTCACCTTCCCAAAGTGATGCTGGACCCAAAGAAATGGGGATCTGGCCAGGAGATGAGGTGGTGGCAAGCCTGGATCCACGGAGTTACCTGGAAGGTTTTCTTTTTTTGCTTATTTTCCCAAAGGAGGAGTGTGAACTGAGGCAGATTTCATGGGAAATGAGTCAATGCTGTCTCCTTCTCAAGGGACTTGCCACATTCACTGCCAGGGTGATGGTGTCAGACACCAGCTGCCACTTCCAGTGTTCATTACCGGTCCCTGAGTCAGCATCCGACATCCCACCTCAGGAGATGCTGTCACACAATCTGATGAAGGAGGGGAAAATATTCCAAAACCAATTTAAAGCTCAATATCTTAGTGAGAAAAAAAACCAACCACCCCGCAATGGAAGTTTGCTTAGAAGTGTTTTAGATCTTATTCTCGCCCAACAAGGCTGGCAAAAATCACCCATCTCTTTCTCTGCCACAGCAGAGCCTGTGATTCACATGCTGGGAATGCATTTCCCTTTCCTCAAACCCCTCCCAGGAGGACAAGGGCTCAGCTGGGAGCAAAAACTCAGCTGCTGCCCCAAGGCAATGGTAGCGTGGCCGTTTGTGGGGCTGGTGGAGGGGCTTCTAATGTCACATCAAGTATTCGGCCCACGCGGCTGGATAGCAGTGGATGTGATGGGGGCTTGATTCTGCCTCTCAGGAGCACGAGGTGCATATGCTGTAGTTACTGGTGGGTGTTTGGGTTACTGCAAACTTCCCATTAAAACTGTTTTTGAAAGGAGCTGGCTTTTGGAAGGCTTTGTCCACGTAGTGACATTTCCTGTACACACACTGATGCTTTCATTAAGCTAATGCACTGCTGCTGCACTGCAGAGAGGCAGAGCTGCTCGGAGGGGCTGCAGTGCCCAGGGGGATTTGCAATGCTCCCTGTTCCTACAAGACTGATGGCTTTGTCCTGGTCCGTGTTAGCTTTTTCCCTCCCCTGCCATCCCGCTTGTAGGAGCTCCAGGTGTACATGTGCCTTACAAAGCTGCCCCCAGTCCCAGGTGAGTGGGGATGCTCAGGGGTTTGTAGCAGCATTTCAGCTGCTGGGTTTGCCCTGGAAGGGCTGCTTTTCAGGGATTAGCCTTCCAGTAAACCTGTGCTTATTCCCTACTTGTTGGTGTGTGGCTCCAGGAGGCACAGGTACCTGGGCAGCCTGGACACAAACCAGGTGTTTCTCAGGTTACAAACCAATGTTTGGTTGACATCTGCGCTGGTTTTTTTTCAGCCTTGGGGTCTTGATCCATTCCCCCTGATCTCATTCCTCTCTTCAGAGCCCACAACAGGGAGACTTCCGAATCCGTATAAACCACTTGGCAGCAATCCCTATAAAACTTCATTAAAGTGTCAACATTTTCAGTGTCACCTCCAGAAACGCTCGTCTTTTAACAGGATTCATTTGCTTCTCCTACAAGTGTAACCATGTCTGACACACTGGTTAGGTGTCCGTCAGCAATGGTTATAAAAACAGGCAGCAATGAGTCGAAGGGCAGAAGGAGGAGCTCGGGCCAGCGATGAGAGCATCCCAAAACTCCTTGGATCAGTCCCTGGTCCTTTTGGGATAAGTCATTTAGCATTCTTGTGCCTGATTGACCCTAACATCATTAAGATTGGTAATGAATTTCAGTGCTATATAAATCATACGGAAAACTATTACCCTTAGTACCAGCGGTATGAGGCTTTAATAATTAATGTCATCTAAACTGCTTTCCAAAACATGACCTTTTCAATCTGATTGCTGTGGCCAGAGCCGTCCCTCATCCTACAAGCAGCCTGTTTTCCAGCCAGCCTAGGTGGCTCTGATGGGGCTGTGCTGGGGAACCTGGACAGGTTCCAGTCCCGGAGACCACAAAAGTGGGTGTATTGCTGGTCCTTTTGCAGAAGGTTAACAGAAAATGCCAGTACTGAGACCAAACTCCCTGCCAGAATCGCATCTAGCTTGTCTCACTGAAGGGCACTGCCCTCTCGCATGGTGAGTGTGGGACACGGGCACTTCATGCCCTTTCCAACCTCCTCCCCTCCGGCGTGGGGGACACACGGGCTGAAGGATGCAACTGGCCAAGCTGCCAGGGTGAAACTCCCAAACTGGCACATCCTCGGCTTTTGCCAGCTCAGTTTAGACCCATATGATTACAGAGGGTGTTTTATTTTAAATAAAGCATGTAACTTCCGTCCACACGTGCGCCTTTGTTATGTCGTGAGTCAGAGCCTCTCGGGAGGCTGCGAAACCCTCTGCACGGTTTTTTTAAGCTTTCGCACAGCATGTGGGTGCGGAGATAAAAATAATGTTGCACCTCTCCTTGCGCTTCTTCCCAAGCAGCGGCTCTGGGCAGAGGGATGTGCAGGAGAAACCGCAAACGGAGCTTCAGCTCCAACAGCCCAGAGGAGTTTATTCCTTTAAGTTGGTCATGGCCCAAGCGGGATGTGAAATCCCGCCCGGGAGAGGGGAAAGCGGCTGGTGCTCTTTGGTGTTGTGACTTTTCCCTTTTTTACTACTTTCAGTGTTTGAGAGCTAAAAGAATAATAATGTTGCTGCTGGGATAAGGAGCAGATGTTGTACAAGCGTGTGCTGACTCCAGCCACGTAAGAGGACCCAGTTAGAACAGCCCATCCTAGTGTCGCATCCCACCTGCTGTGGATCCCTAACCCAGGCTGCTGATGCCAGTTTCGCTATCCAGTGCCAAATCTCTCCTGCAAATACCCCCTCACGGAAGGAGAAAAGGAGCTGCACGGGGATGGCGGTGGGTTCCCCGAAGCGTTGTGCCCGGGCGGCTGTGCATCTCCACAGTGCTCCAGAATCTCCCCAAGCCTCCCCCCAGGCCGTGCTGCCCACGAAATGACAAAAAATAGCAAGTGCCAAAGCAGCTGGCATGGAGCATCCGTCACCTCCCACACAAGTCACAGCAGCCTCAGCATCGCACCTCCAGTTCTTAGCAACTACCTGCTCTCTGTCCTCGGGCAAACACTGTTATTTCTGCCTGGTGCAAACTTCCCCTTCCTGTGCCCAAAACGCTTCTTGCACCTTGATACACAACTAAAGTTGGTCGATAGCTGTTGCCTGATGCCAAACCAGAGCCACGCGTGGGGTCAAGGGGTGGCTGCCCCTGGGGCAGCTCGTCCCAGGCTGTTTGCTGGACAGATTTGCTGTCTGAATAATTCAGCATAGAGCAAACTGGGGGGAGTGGGAGAAGAGGCAAACCTGAGGCTATCAGGTCATGGCCAAGGTTGACAGGATCAGGCCTTTTATTGTATAATGTCCTGAGTGCCTTCAAGGTGACTTCTGCTGGAAGAGAAAAGCCCAGGGAAAAAGTTCCCTGCGGATGTCACCTGCAGGAATTAAACACTGGTAGTTAAAAGGAGATGGGAACTCAGCACCCTGCTGCATTGATGGCAGGCCAGGGAGAGATGCTGTAAGGAATTGTGTCTGGTTCAGGCCATTAATGTAGTCTAAATCCCTCCTCACTAGTTAAGATTCTACCTCAGGTGCATCCTAAAAGCTGCCTGCTCAGGTGTCCATGGAGTTTCACGCTTCCAGGCTGGCACAGCTGAATACTGTCCTGGGATGTGGATGATCCCACCTGGCGTGAATCCTCCGTCTTGGGGCAGAGAGACCTGAGCAGGAAACAGGGAAAAGGTGGGGAGGTCAATGTGATGCTGCTTTGGAAATGCTGAGATGTCACCAGATGGTGATACATCAAATGAGAAACAACTGAGCCAAAAAACAGCTGTTGCAGCATTTGGCAAAGTCCTGCCCCAAGTTTTGGAGGATGCTGAGAAGATGTGAAGTGCTGATTTTCCTGCCTGGGGCTGCCATGCTGAGCTCCTGGCCAGGAGAACGGGTTTCCACTTCATCTTCACCACCTCTTGCCGTCATCAGGTGCGATGGAGAAGGGATTACGGAGAGTTGCTGATGAGGTAGGGGAGCTTAGCTGTGCTTCTGGGGCTGCATGGGGATTTTGGGGGGCATCGCTGGTGTCCTCTCACAGCCTGGCCCTGGCATGCCGGTGGGAAATGCTCCTGGTGTGAGTGCTGTACAAGACAAGCAGCAACGGAAAATCCATCCAAGTGTTTTAGCTGAAGTACATTTGCATAGAAGCGGAGGCAGAGGGGGTGGGGGGGTGGAGAGAAGAGACTGAAGCCCAAAATGTGTATTTCTAATTGATTATATGCATGGCTGCTGGGGGCCTCTTACACTGTAATGGTTAATTATGTCACTGGCTGTACATGCTGCAGCCTTTATTCATGTTGTATTTAAATAATCCTGCGCAGTGCCTGGGCAGCTAATACAGCAGATTGCTTGTCTGGAGAAAAATGGTCTGCTCTGTTTTGGTTTGTTGAGGGTTTTTTGACAATATAGAGAAAAGAAACATGATGAACAGTCAATTACTGTATTAAAATAATGTACCCTGACAGAACATGATGAACATGCAGGTCTGACTTGCCTCTTGTAGCTTTTGGGCTTTATTGGTAATTCCCTGCTGATGAGCTCCATCCCAGGGCAGCCTCCTCCTCCCTGGGGCTGTGTGGGGCTGGGGGTCCTGGAGGGCATCGTCAACAAGCCAGAGCGCAAGGCTCCACTGAATTCAAACAAACCATCCAGCCAACACCTCCTCCGCATCTCACATCTCGCTTTATTTAGAATTACTCTATTCAAGACAGTCATGTTTTGCTAACTGAGGGCATTGTGGGCAGAGATGTGGCACGTTTTAGCCAGAGCACTGGGAACTGGTGACCCGGTGCTTACGCTGAATCTATTAGACTTGTAATTCACAAATTGCTTTTGTTGTTTTCCTGCTGGGAGACCTCAGCAGCGCCTTCCCCTGCTGCCCTGCACCTCTGCCATCACTGCCCAGCTCCCTGTGGCTGGTGTCCGGATGGAGGGGTGACCTTCCCATGTCTAAAACCCTTGCACAGAAGAAGCTCTGGCTGCAGAAATGACCGTAAATCTGGGCTTTGGGTACTGTGATGGTGGCCGTGAGCTGCCCTCGGCCCTGCAGCCTGGACTGGCAGCTCACGGGGCAGGAGTCACCTGTGCGGTGTGTGACCCTCTTCCTGTCCTTCCTGCTGTATCCAAGAAAGTGTCCTGTTGCTGGACACCCTGATGGAGCCGTGTCCTTATTCTTGGCTCTGCCACTAATTTTCTACATGTTTTGGCTGAATCACTCGTTCTGGCGTTGGTTTCCAGAGCCCATAGCATCTGCCCCTGTGTCCCTCTCTCCTTTAGCCCTGGCTTTCTCCCTGCCCTGGTCCCAGCCCTGCCAAGTTGGCTTTCTCCAGCGCCCTGGCTCGCTGCCCTCCAATCCTCCCTGTTGTCTGCTCTGTCCTTAGACATGGATTTGTTTGACACTGGTGGCTGGAGACAGTTTTCCCTTCCCCAGCACAGCCCACCCATCTGTGCCGGCCCTGGCCCGTTCCCACCCCAGAGGGGGCCGTGTTTTTTCCAGGTGAGGGACACAGAGGGGCTGGGGGATGCATGGAAGGGAGGATGCACAGAGGGGCAGGAGCAATGCTGGCTCCCACCCCTGCCCCGAGGGTGAACTGGAGCCACCAGCCACAGCTGAGGGTCTGGGGACAGATGGAGGGAAGGGGAAAGAAGGGATGGAAGGAAAGGAGGGGACAAGGGGGGAGGGGGATAGCGGGAAAGTGGGGGAATAAAGGGAAAGGGTGAAAGGGGAGGGAGGAATAGGGAAAGGAGGGATAGAGGGGAGGAGCGGTGGATGGAGAAAAAGGGAGGGAGGAAAAGGGGAGGATGGAGAAAGGGAAGGAGGGATGAAGGGAGGGAAAGGGGGTACGGAGGGAGGGGGAGGTGGGCTGTCCCCGCCGGCGCCATGTGATGCCCCCTCCTCCCCGGGCTCTCCCGGCGCGGAGCATCCCCGAGGCCGGCGGCCGCGTCCCGCCGCCGGAGCAGCGCCCGCGGGTCGGTGAGTGCCGGGGGTGGGGCTGGGGGCCCCTTCCCGTGGTCACGCCAAGCTGCCCCTGGGGAGGGGGAGCACAGTCCTGGTAGCGACTTCTGGGGAGAGGAGTCCCGAATTGGATGCCAAACCCCCCAAAGTTCACAGTCCGGGCTGGCGGAGAGGGGGGGGGGGGGGTCCTGGGCGGTGCCCCCGGGTGAGGAGCGGCAGGGTCGGGGGCATGTATTTCTGCGTTTTCCGGAGTCAGAGCCGGCCGTACCCTCGGTATCTGCCCCGGGGGGGCACGGGGGGCACCGCCCCGGGCAGGAGCCGCCGCCCGGCCGCGGGCGCTCGGGCAGCGCCGGGGATGCCGGTGCGCGGAGCCGCCGCCCCGGCGGGGCCCTGGAGACGGGTGAGCGGAGCGGGTCCGGGCTTCGGGAACCCGGGATGGACCTTACCACGGCGGGGAGGGGGTGGTAAATCCCTCCCGGGTCCTCATCCCTGGGCTTTTTCTGCACCAGACTGCTTCGAGTCAGACACAGGGACCATCTCTGGGGTGCTGGGAGCATCCCTGGATTCACCGGTGACTTTTGAACGTTGAGCTACAGAAAAGCGTTGCTTTCCGCAGGGAATATAAAATCTGCTGGGAGTCAGGGGCTGTCAATGGTTTTCAGTGTAGTTAAACCCCTTGGAGAGGGGAGTGTGAATTCAAGTGAGGTCATATGAGAAAAACCTGACCTGGTTGTCAAGTGAAGTAAAGTCGAGGAGGAGAAAAAAAAATGCTGGATTGCGTGTTACCATATGAACAGGCAAATGGGGACATGGAGCCTGTCTTCACTTCCACACGCTACTCATTCATGTCCTGTGAAAGGTGGTGAAACACGAAACCTGGTATTTCAGCCACCACGGCAGCGAGAAGGGTTTCTGACACGCTGTCCGGCTCTTGATTAATCGCTTGGCATTCTGTAAAACTTCATCAACCCCTGATGCGTGATGCTTCTTGCAGCTTTTAGGGCTGGGCCTTCCAGGCACGAAGCAGCGGGAGGCTCCTTGGTGATGTCCAGAGCACGGGTCTGACCTGCAGCACCGCTTGTCCCCACCGCGTCCCTCGTACCCCCCCTGAACCTCCCTGGGGGAGAGGGAAAAGAAGAGGAGGCCTCGCCGGAGCTGGTAGGTAGCCTGCATGGTGCAGGTGAGCTGTTGGGAAGGGCAGCAATGGCCTTGTGCTCACTGAAAAGGAGTATTTCAGCTGAGTTTTGTGCCATAGCAGCGGGTGTCAGTGGCGTGACCGGGCAGACAGTTTTGCTGGAGAAGCATTCCCACGTTTCTGTCACTGCTGCCCTTCGGTTTCACAAGTGCCGTGTGTTTGGGCTCCCTTCAGAGGCTCATCTGCTGCTGGATTTGGGTGCACTGTTTCAGTCTGCCACACCGTGACCCACGTAAAAAGCCACAGGGCAGGAGACTGGCCCTCTGTGCCCATCCAATGCCATCACGCCTTCCCCTCGGCCATGCGGCTTCTCCACACGGCATCCAGGGGACAAATGCTTCTGTGTGTGTGCTTCTCCGATCCCTTGCCATATTATTGTAGCTGCTGAATATATTCATTGAGCTGAATGAATCCCCACCTGGCAGCATCCATACCGCAGCATTTGCAGCTTCAGCTTCATTTATGGAGAGGGAAGGGAATAGAAAATGCGAAAGGGAAATAATGCACAAGCCCGCAGAGGCTTAGGCGGCATCAGCAAGCTGTGAGCCGCACAAGCCTACGGCTGGAGCGAGCGCCGGGAGCTTTTTGTAAGTCAGCAGGGAGGATTTAAATTAAATCCTGAAAATAAAGTGGGTTTGGGTTCTAGGTGCGTTCTAGAAAGAGGATTTGGAATCAAAGTCACACCGATTTTATCACTGTATAGCCACAAACTTCTGGCATTTATAGTAAAATATTTACTGGGAAAACGGAATTTGTCAAAGGACCACACTGATGCATCGTCAGGCTCAGAAAATGGGCTGTTGCAGGTGAGAGGGGTTTGTGTCTGGTCCCTTTGGAAGACCCGACTTGCAGCTTTTCCTTTATTATGAAGGAGGTATCGTCACTCATCAGTGAAAAACCTCGTTAGAGCAGTGCTCAGGGCTGCACCAAGGGAGGGTTATTTGAGCAGCACAGATGGCATCCACTGACCCAAGACAATTTGCAGATAATTCATTTTCCCACTCGGTGCCCATCCAGTGCTGCTGGGTGACATCCCGGTCCAGAGGGAGCTGGGGATCAGGTCTGCCAGGGCAGGACCTCCCTCAGCCTTGAAGCCCTACAAGTGGGCAGCCCCATGGCCCTGTCTCCTCCTCATGGGACAATAAACACTTCTTACAATTGGTGTCCCTTTTCTCTGCGGCAGCTCTGGCTGGGAATATCTCTGCTCACTCGGGGAGGCATAGCGGGTTATGTTCGGTAGAGGTGGCCCAAGCATGGGATTGCAGGGGTTCCCAGACAGGCTTCTGTGTCCCTCCGCCAACAGAGGCTGATACCATAACACCAAGCCTGGGTGAGACATTCCCACCATTGCTTAGATATGCAGATAGGGAGAGTTTTCCAGTCCTCCCTTTCCCAGGACAAAGTCACTCGCTGGATGCCGTGTCCCAAACGAAAGCTGACCTCTCTGTAAGCATTAGCGCTTCAGGGGCTGAGATACATCACAGGAGGAATGGGGTTTTTTAACTATTTAGGAAATATTTAACTGGGGTCATGTTGAAGTTGGACACTGCAGGCTGTACTGGAGCGAGGTGAGGGGCAGCGATGTGGGGGCTCACGGCAGGGGCTGGCACAAGGTGGGACAGGAAGTCCTGGGGCATCCTCCATCAGTTCTCACGGAGTGACAGACGGTGAACATCCTGACTCAGAGACCTTCCCAGGACTAGAGCAGGGTCTGGGTGAAACCGTGGTGGGGCTGGCAGCTGCTCTGCCCTCATCTTCTGCTGCCATGCCTTTTACTTGAGTGAGGGGGATGCTGTTGCTTTCTACAGGAACAGAAAGCTGTGCTTTCAACATTGCCAAAATACCTGACCCAAGCTGGGGCTCTGCTTTCATTTCCTGCGGTCCCCAGCTTCCCTCGTGTCTGATTTCCCCCAGTTTCTGATGCTGTGGTGGCTCTTGGGGGGATGCTCAGAGCTGCACTGACTTTATGTTCAATTGAAAATGGTCCTCTCCGGGATGATCCTCTCCTGTTGGGAGACCCTGGAAGCTGCAGACAGCCAGAAGCAACACAGCAAACTCAACCTAGAAAATCGGGTGATTTGGAAAGTTGTGTTAAATCCTTTCGATGTTGGAGTTGCTGCTTGGGAAGCAGCACATCTCTTCTGAAGCATAGAAAGGGTGTGCTACAGGCAGGAAAGAAACTGGGAGAAAACTGCCCTTTTCTGTACAACAGCTGAAGGAAGGTTGGGGTGGCTGAAAGGGAAATCAGCGTCTTAAACTGTAACAGTGTCTGTTTTGCAGTTCTTACTGTAAAATATCTTACAGACCGCACAGAGAAGAAAATATCAGGTCACTGTATAGGTGTCAGGAGAGGTACCGCTGGGTGGGTGTCACAGGAACGAGAATGTGGTGATTGATACAAAGAGACAGTGTGAGTAAGAGGGGTGTAGGTGAAGACCAGGTACACGCAGCCAGACCAAGTTGCACCTGGTAATAGGCCGCCAACCTAGGGGAAGGATGGAGAAAGAGTGAGACCAAGTCTATTCCCTGCCTGTTCCCACATGTTTTGCCAGGACATGTCTGCACTTCCCCATGCTGAGCAGGGCAGGCAGCTGATGTCCCCCCGAGGCTGCGCTGGCTGTGTACCGAGCCATGCTCCTCCAACCGGGTCACGCTGCTTGTGCCTGGTCTCAGTAGGTTTTTTCTACCCTGTCAGCTGGGCCATTTACTGTTAAATCCTGGAACTGGCAAAGAATCGTGGTAAAAAGTTTAATAACTCCAATGATGCTTCTTATGTACTTCAGTATTCCTGGCTATTACACCCGACAAGCTACACAAAGCAAAGACATTTCCTATGTGAAGACGGGACCAAACTTTTGCAGCTGCTCAGCATCAGACCTGGAGAGCTTTTGCACGAAGGCATCACTGTCAGCATCTGAGGAGCTGTGTCCTGAACTGCTTAAGCAAAGCCAGGTGGAGCAGCCGTTTGGTAACTGGGTTTGATGACAGCCACGAATGGCACTTGGGTTATTGAGATGTTTGCCTGAGGTGTGGATGATACAGCCCCCTCTGCTTTCCTCATGCCATCGTTTTGGTACTCGGGAGCTTTGTGGTAAAGCTGGTTTCTAAGCAGGGAAGGGGTAATGCAATCTCCTGGATAACAAGGTGACTGCTTCATTCCATCAGTCACGTTTATTCACTTCGAGGGGACAGTCTCACTGGTCATGGCCGGCACGTGCAGCCTGCCCAATGTGCTGCTTGTCTGCAGCCTTCAATATGCAGAGAAGCCAACAGCGCTCAGGGGATTTCTTGCTTTTTCTCATTTATCACAGTGAAAGTGTTCATAAAAACACTCCGGCTGCCAGTGCTGGCGAGAAGAGCTGCGGCGGCGGGGGAAGAGCTGCGGCGGGCTGCCCTGCCTCCACAGCATGGGTACCTGAGGCTCACCTCTTCCCAACACTGACACGGGGGAGGCAGAAGAGAGTTAATTAGCTCATGATGCTATTTTTTACCTCCTGGCGCTGCTTAATTTAGCTCAAGTTGTCATGCACTGATCATTAAGGGGAAAAGAAGGAAACAGGGGTGTTGGCCTCTCCCTGCTGAGCAGCCTGGCATGGGCAGCCTCACCTCCTGAAACCTGGGCTGGTAACTGGGGCTTGTTCCTAGACCTGTAGCAGTAAGTTTATAGCCCAGGGAAATTTCTTGAACTGGTGTTCTTAATTCACAGCTCCTGCAGGGCTTGCACTGCATTTGTGGGTTCTGTTCTGGGCTGGTTTTAGTCAGGAAAGAGTGAACTTTCTTCACAGTGGCTGGTATGAAGCTTTGTTTCTGGATTTACCCACTTCAGGTTAAAACAGCGTCTTATGGAAAAGGTGCCTGAGATCTTCAGACACACTGTGACCTGCCTTGCTGCTGGAAGGACAGAGAGACCTTGAAAAGCTGTCATTATGCAAGGAAAAGGCTTATTCACCCCCTTTTAATATACAAGGCCATCGCAGGACTGTGTGCCATCTCAAATGGCACGTGGAAGTGAACAAGAACCGACTGTTGAAGATGTAATATTGCCCTAGAGCAGCCCAGCCTCAGTCTTGGTGCGAGGTGGGAGCCTGCAGAGGAGCCAGCTGCTCTCCTCCAGCCGTTGCACACGCAGGGAGGTTACGTTGCATTTGCTCATCCCTGGGTTTGCTCAGGCTCCCTCTGTGCCGGCCAAGGTGAGCAGAGGGAAGCACCGTGCCGAAGCCAGAAGAGGGTCACTGGATCGTCTGGGTAACTGGAGTTTAGGCGTTTAGGATGTAAAGTACAAGCTGTAACGTACAGTGCGCAGAGGTTAATGGGCAAGCACCGCTCCGCACAGCCCACGGCAACCCGATTTCTGCAGATCTTACAGCAAAGTCCCCAGCTGGTTTGCTTTGCTGCGCTACACATTCCCCCTTTTATTCTGCCTTCGTAGCTCTTTGTAGGGTATTGAAACCAGCAGTTTGACTCACGGCCCTGACTGCGAGCGCTCTGACACGCTGCAAGTAGGTGAATACTGTATGTCAGCTTTGATACGCAGAGGGTGAGAGGGCGTGGGGAAGGGCTCTGCAAAGGAAAGGGCTCAGCTGTTGTTCGTGACGTAAACTTGGAATATATACGTGTGGTTTAGACCTGGAGAACTGGACATGGGTGCGTGGGCAATACTGCAAGCTCAGAACTTTAGCTCCTATTTCACCCTTGAGAAATACACTTCATGTAACGCTTTTCTACAAAATCACAGGGTAGGATCTGCAGGAACGTGGATGCAGAGACCTGCCTGCTATCCGTCTGTCCCTGAGTCCCAGCCTTGTGCGTCCCTTGTGTGAGCCGGTTGGAGGCAGAGAGCCTCTCCTACGATCCAGGACCTCTTCCCTGCCCGCTGCCAAAGCCACCCCATTCCCAGTTCCTCCAAGAGCCGCCCAGCAGCCAAAGCATCCACCGGGGACCGTCCTCACTGTGACACTTAACTCACAGCTGGTCTGTCAGGACCTGAGCTTCCCACCTTCACAGCCAACGTCACAGGTTTTCAGCTCACCAAAGCGTTGCTTCGGCTGGGGTTAAAAGAGGTAAGAGCCTCAAACGTCAAGGAGAAAGGAGACGTGGGTGGGATGCACTTCATATGAGGTTTTGGGGGATATTTGTGCATCCAGAGGGACCACATGCATGAGCACTAGCTGTACGCACACGGGCTGTGCCAGCAGCATGCGAGCTGGGAACGGGGAGGCTGTTTGGTCAATGATTTTTTTTGTCGAACGTTGCTGGCATCATCCAAAGCCATTAGTGTGAATGAGCTGGAGCGGAGCCATCGCCCCGGCAAGCGTGGCTGTGCGGGCACAGCAGAGGCGGCTGGTTCGGGAAGGTGGCTTGTTAGAAGGCTGGGGTGGGGAAATAAATCTCAGTTGTGTTCCCTTGGCATCGGGAAGATCGTTCAAACTCCTTGGAGCTGAACGTGGGCTCTGTTAATCAGCAATAACCATCCATGCAACCCTGGCCCAGGTAAAGAGGGCAGGTTTTGAGCACTCCACAGCAAAAAGACCAGTAAAGAAGGAGAGGAAAGAGCAGTCGTGGGTCAGCCTTGGGGGTTCGCTAAGCAGGCTGTGGGTTCAGCAGAAAAATATGGTATTTTCCATACCACATTGCCTTTATGCTTGCACTGCCATGAAAGACTTTTTGATCAAGCTAAAAAAAAATAACTTGGATAAGACATGAAGCATGGGAAATGCCAGGGAAAAGGGGAATTACTCAGAAAAATTATGGAAGTCAAGTTTAATGGAAAAATCTTAAGTAACCCCACTCAAAGTTAGTTTAGTGTGTGGTGGTCACACATCATTTCTTCTGACTGTGTTTCAGGTGTTCCTTGTGTCTGATAACTAAAAAGTGAATGGGATTATGATTGCTGTGGCTCAGTCTAGGTTTAAATAACGCATAACCAGCCTTCTTTTTATTTAAAAAAAAACCCTCTCTGGAGAGTGTGAACACAGTGCACTCGATTGATTCCATGCCCCGCTTCTCTCTGGCTGTAATGGCAGTGCTGCGTGCAGGGCCGGCCGAGCAGCACCGCTGTTAGCGGCGAGGGGAAGCTTTCAAGTCCAGTATTGATCCTTTTGAAGTTTATGGCTGTTGGTAGTCACTGTTACTAGTGCCTGTTTGAACTGCCATGATATGGACTGTTTCAGTTCTTAATATCAGGTTAAATCTCCTCCACAGCAAAAAGATTTATTTCTGTACTTAATTTTTCCAATACATAATTTCTCTCTCAGAAATCGAGCTGACATTTCTTTATGACACTAATGCAGCTCTGTAAAGCTGCCTTATATATTTCTGTCTCCCCACGGACAACATGAGGTGGCGGGTGCCTGCAGCTCTGTAGAGGACTCCTGGGATCCCTGCAGACCAGTTCCAACCCACATCCCCTTTGGACATTTCCCTCTCAGCATACCAGCTTAGAAGATACTGCTTTTCTCTGCAGCCATCCCTGCTCTCCTGCTACTATATAGAAGCAGAGCAGCCTTGTGTTTTTCTCCTGCCTGCAGTACACCTCTTCCAAGCTTTGCGAAGGACTGTTGCTTCCCAGGCAGTAATTCCAAACCTAAAACCAGCTTTCCCAGTCACCCACTTTTCCAGGTCAGTTTTGTGGAGCTGCTTCTCCTGGGTCCCATCTCCTGAAGCACCATCTCCTCCTCCTGCTGTCCTCTGCTGAGCTGCGTACACCCAGCTGGCTAAAGTCATCTCACTGTGAGCTCCTTGCACCGGCAAAACCCTCTCTGCGAACTGACAGGGCAGCAGTTGGAGTCAGCTGGGTACAGGTTGCGTCTTGCACACGCTGTTTTAGGTCCAAAGCATTTGCTCCCCTTGGGTGCTCTGTAAGCTCAGTGGGAACCACTGTGCCGTCCTGCAACCACCTTTCTCGTCATTGTGGTTATCAATAACCAAATTAGGCTTTTCTGAACTTGCCACAAGGGAGCCAGTGTGATGTTGCACTGCTCGAAGGAGGGTGACGATGTGGCAGTGGCCTCGGCCAGACCCCTGCTTGCCCGAGCGCTGACGGCTTTGTAAAGTTTGTGAAAGAGCCGCTCTCCTTGACCTATTTATTTTCGCCCATGTTCGTGGCCTGCGTTCTGTCCTGATGAAGAGATTGTGCTGCTTGAAGGCCCTTTATTTTTAGCCAGCCCAATTTTCTTGTCGCAGCTTAGTGGGAGCTGGTCCTTTCAGTTCAGCTCCATCACAGCTCACGCTCTCCTGCATTTGCCGGCTCTTACCCTGGTCCCTGATGTTCTTTGTCCATCGATTGCTCTCTCAGTGGGTTTCCAACCTGCCTTCCACCAGGCTTCATTCCTCCTCCTTTATGTTCTGCTTAGCCTCTCCCACCGCTCCAGGTCCATGGCTTAACTTCTGATTTCCCTCTGCCCTTGGCTTGCCGCAGGGACCAGGCTTTCACAACCACAAAGACAGGTCACCAGCTTTGTCCTGCATCCCAGCACTCCTCCATAAACAAAACCTTCCCTCCCCTCTGCTCCAATAACCTTGGCTGTGCCTCCCCTCCTCACAAATGTCAGGAAATTGGAAACAATGCTCTAGCCACACAAAAATCAATAGCTGCCTCCTTGGCCTGGCTTGGCTCTGTGCTTTCGACCTTTACCCAGGGCAGGAGGGAGCACTGTTTTCTGCTGAACTCAGAGCAGTGATTTATTGATACAACCCATCCTGTCCAGTCAGATGACCAGCAATACATTTCTTTTTCTCAGCCCATCCACATAGCCCAGAGCCGTGACTTGTGCTCAGTATTAGGTGATGGAGAGGTGGGCTCAGAAATCTGGACCAGGATAATATTTTCTTTCTGTGACTGTGGAGCAATAGGTAAGGACTTCAACTCACCCCTAGATCTGGGTGAACTGTGTTAGGAACAAGGCCAATACTCATTTCATTTTCCGAAGGGGTCAGTCCGGGCAAGGGCCATGAGCAGTTTCCATCAGAAGCTATGGCTCCAAGACAAAAAGAAATACATTATGAGGACTGCAGATTACATTGCAGACTGCCTTTATTATTCCCTGGACTACTACCAGAAGGCACAGTGTGATCAAAGGAGCAGGAACAGTTCTAAGGTCCTATTTCTTGGAAATCTATGGGGCTATATTCATTTAATTTAAAATACAGCTCCTGTTGGAAACCAAACAACATCACCAATTCAGCTGTAGGCAGCATAACACCCTTGGTAAAGGTTACTCGGGACCAAATCCTTGTTGAAAATCAAGCCAGCTCCTGTTTGTGTCCTTGAAGAATCTTTCTCCTGGGAGTCCTGCTAATTCTCCAGGCGCTGGACATGGGGGAAGGTTTGTTCCGAGAGGCTGCGCTGCACCGTCCCTGCCTCCTGTCCCCCACCGCATCGGGCTCGATTTTATGTGCCAGCAAGGCAGTAATAGAGATCACTCTCTAATGCAACCGTGATTACATGGAAATTGAAGTGTGAGAGAGAAAAGCAATGAGGCAATTGAGAGGCGTGATTCAGCTGCCCAACCCCTCTCCCCTGCTGCCTGTGTCACCTCAATGACCAGTATAAATGATGCCAAATGGCTATATTTTCCAGTGCCTTGTGTTGATGAACAACAAATCACAGGAGATACTTAGCTATTTCCCTCTGAATGGCTTTGCCTGGACTTTCACGTACTCCCTACTTTGATTTTTGGCTCCTCATTAACAAAAATGTGCAGGGAGGATGTTTGTTGATGATACATGAGCCAAGAATAGATTCCAGATCCTTTTACCATTCTGGCACTAAAATGCCAAGAGGGATGAGACACCCTGTAGTAAACACTGTTCATTTGGAGGTGACAACTAGAAAATATGGCTCTGAGTTAGGGAGAAGAATGGATGAGCCAGATGATCTGTGCTTGGGCTGGTCACATTGCTGGATCAAATGGGATCTATAAAGAGCTGGAAAAGGGCATATTCCCATCCAGTGAAGGAGTAAAGTGATGTACTAACATCTACAGCTTCATGCTGGTCTCTGCCTTTGACAGTGAGCTTGTCCTCAGGCTATCAAGGTGCAGGGCTACCTTTGCTTCTCTGTCCCACAGCTACCAGCTCTTCTGTAGCTGCTGCCTCCTAATTCCTCAGGAAGAGAAACCCAGCATCTCTGCACATCTCATTCCTCATGCTCCTGGGAATACCTCCTGCTTTTCGTGAGCTGAAGGAAATATTAACTAAGAACATTAAGGCTCGTTAGCAAAGCCAAAGGTGGAAAGCTTGCAGTAGTGTGAGCTGGAGCATTTGCTTGTGCTGTCTGTAAGTGACAGCACTCCCCTTCCTGTAGGTCGGTACCTTCTGGGAAATGGCTCGGTGTGAATGTAGGAAGAGCCAAATCCTTAATTTCGTATGGAAGGGAATTGTCAGAGCTGTTGCGGCTCTTGAAGGGTGCGAGTACATCTGCTTCCTACCAAGATGTACTTGTCTGCTTTGGACTCAGGATAGGATGCAACAATAAAAGCCTCTCTCTCCCTCTTTCTCTTTCCCCCAAGAATTTGCAATTCTTCCAGCAGCATTCCCCGCTTTTCTTTCTCATTGCTGCCCAGAGCAGTGAGCTGAAGATGCGGACAGGCCTTGAGTGTCACTTCTGTTCGGTAAATGCAGTTATTTGGACTCCACAGTAACTGCAAGTTTTCTTCCCATCAGTCTTGTATGAAACTTGCTGCAGGTCAGCACGGGGCCAGGCTGTCGGGGAGCTTGGTGCTGTGCATCTGTGCTGTAGCTGTGCCGGGAATGGGCGCTGCAAGAGCACAGAGCTGCCCGAGAGAGCTTGGTTCGCAGGCGGCTCAGTGGCGAGAAATAGCTATCAGCATCGTCTGTTTGTATTAATTGTGAGGGAACTATGGCAGAACGTTATCTGTGGAGGCTTTTGAGAGTACAAGTGCCAACTGTGGGGACCTTTAGCATCCCTGAGATTCACTGTAAGCAAGTAAGCATTAATATATTTACATCAGAGGTGCAAGAAATGAAGCCCTCCTCCAGTCTGCTCGCCCACCCAGACATGTCAGAACAGCGAGCCGTCATCTCCCGGTCCAGGCGGGAGCCGCGTCTCCTGATGTAATCGTTAAATCCCACCACCTTTGCTGCTGCGATACCAGCAGTGAGACCTCTCTTCCGAAGAGCCTGTTCACCAACGCGTGCTGCAGTAGCAGGCACCGGCTGTGAGCGCAGGCATGATGGAGCTATTCCCTCATAGCTTTAAAAGCTGACACCCACGGAGACGTGTGACATACGTGCCCTGGCTCTACAGCTTATCCATCATTATTTCGGGAATAGGCGTTTCAAAGGAAACGTGTTTAGGAGGTCTCTGCCTTCACAGGCAGTGGGATGCAGTGTGTGAGCGCCGTGCTCTGTCCCCAGCCCTCTCCCATTTGTTGTCCCTTGAAACTTCACGCAGCGGGAACGAGCCTTGTGCAATTTTAAAGGGAGGCCGAGGAGGATGCGTGCCACTGTTACTGTGTTAAATTCGGTGCTTTCGTTGTCTAGATGGATTTTTTTTCCCCTTTCTCTTTGCAGTGCTAAACAACAGCAAAATGTGCCTTGGAAAATATACATGACATGGCGCTTATCTGTGATTCACACTGCCTTTATAAAAGGCAGAAGACCATCTCGTGTGTTTCTCTTTTCTTTCTTGTTCTTATTCCTGTGGCTTTTTTTCTTCCCATATTAATTGTATTTTTTCTCTGATGCACCAAGAACTCTGATTTCTGGTGACATTTTACCAGTCTGCAGGGAACCATGAGAACTGCTAAATCCCACAAATTAGCAAAAATAAAAAAATAAGAAGCATCCATCCATAAGCAACGTGGGGGACGTGGAAGTTTTTTTGCCTCCTCCTGCAATGTTTTTGCAGGGCCTGATTGCAGCTCTCTGGCCCCGTTTCCCTCTCTCCCTGCCCCCCCCCGAAGCAGAAGCTCAGCTGGGACCAGTTCAGGCTCTGCGTCCGGCCGACACCAGCACTGACGGCTCTGACCCAGCAAGCACAATGAAAAGCCAAACCGAGCAAGCTATTGCATCACGCTGCTCTGCTTCAGGGCGTTTGATGATGTCATTCAGCGTGCATAAAAGTAGTATGTTTTTTGCAAAATCGGGATCTTGATCCCAAGTGGGTAAATCTACCCTGAAAGAGGAAAAATGGCAATATTGAGGGGAACTGGGTGTCAACCAGAGCTGCCTAGGAGCAGGTTTTGGTCTGGCAGCTGAAAGTACTTTTGTTGACCCGTTAATGTGGTGTTTGTGAGGCCACTGTGCTGAGGAGATACGGCTCGTGCTGCTGTCCTTTGATAAGGCTCTGAGGATGGCAGATGCAGTGGTTTGGCTGCGTCCTTGGGGAGATGGGAACCAGGTTCGGCTGGAGCAGCAGGAATTCACCTGCAGCAAATAGAATGGGAGACGATGAGCTGCTCCCAGCCATCCCACGCTGCTCCCGCCCTGGCACTCGGCTGTCAGCATATCCATGATCCCTGGGCTGGTGTGGGGCAGCAGTCGGGTGGGATTCGGTTCACAGTCTCCATCTGTCAGGGCACGCCGTGATTGTTTTAATGGCTTATTTCAGCTCAACCTAAATAAGCAATTAAGGGCAGAGTGCAGAGCTTTGACACTTCCATTCCCCTGACAAGTAAATGCCTCCATGCTGATGACTGTGTCCCCTCTCCTGGCAGCCGTCCCCGCCGCCTCGGCCCCCCATGCTGTTGGGAATGAGTGCCTGTGGCAGGAAGGCGCTGACCCTGCTCAGCAGCGTGTTCGCCGTCTGCGGCCTCGGCCTCCTGGGCATCTCCGTCAGCACTGACTACTGGCTCTACCTGGAGGAAGGCATTGTCCAACCCCAAAACCAGACAGCAGAAATCAAACTCTCACTGCACTCAGGGCTCTGGAGGGTCTGCTTCCTGGCAGGTATGGTCTCCCTCCCAAAAATGTCCCCTGTAAGGTGATGTTTGCTGCGTGTCAGCATCATACCATGGGAAAGGGCTAGGGAAAACAGGACTTTTAGATCTTGTGCCCATACTTGCTTTCAAACTGAGGCACGACCTAAGTAATGCCATCACTCCCTGCCCAGCATTAGTAGTCAGATGGATAAATGTGCCTTTGTGTGCAGGCGGTGGATGAGTTTGCTGCTGCCGTGCCAGACCCCACCGCTTCCCATCCCGCTCTGTCCCAGTGCCGCAGCCACAGCGCCTTGGGCAGCAGCTCTAACCTTTCCATTTTGTCCCTGCAACATTTAGATTCAGGTCAGCTGGACCGTTCCCTCCGTCCACGCCAAGTTTGATAAAGCGACTTGGCTGCAGGGACGGAGTTGAATGAAACCCAAGGGAATGGGAATCTCAAAGTGACCGATACGAAATGTCACAAAGCTTCAACTGCTGCTTTGAAAAACTTAGGGGAGCCCTGATACTGCCTCTGGGGTGACCTTAAACCCTCTGGCTTCAGGGCTTATGTTTTTGTGTACAAGGGAATCCTTTGCACAGGAGCAGTGGTAGTTACGAGAGGTCTTTCTTCAGCCCTGAACACTGACACCCAAGACAGAAGCAGCACTAAAAAGCAAGACTGTTTTTACGCATGCACTGAAATTAATTTTAAATCCACTCTCTCCCCCACCAAAACCAAACAGGCCAGTTTGCAGGGGTGACTTGGTCTGTGTCTGCTGCAGGTGAGGAGCGTGGCCGGTGCTTCACTATCGAATACGTCATGCCCATGAATATCCAGCTGACGTCTGAATCCACAGTCAACGTCCTGAGTAAGTGGTTCAGTGGGGTCTTACACTGTGTCCTGCAAAGCACCAAAAGGTCACTAGGGATCCCCCAAGAAATCTTCTTTGTGTCCTTGCCAAAGAAGCTCCTAGTTCCTTGGCAGTGCTACTGTGCAAGGAAGCAACTATATTTTTTACTATGTGAATTACCCACTATGCTCCTAAGATTTTGGGGACAACCCTTTCTACAGGATCATCCCTTTCTATCCCTTTCTAATGGCAGAATGCTCACACGGGCTCTAAGCTGTACAGTTTCCTGTCACTGGCTATTCACCACCCATTTTTATGGAAGTGCTTGGCTTTATAGCCTCCTCTCCATAATTCGCAGGTGTATTTATTCTGTAGCAGTCAATTTTACACATTACATAGTGGGATGAATTAAGGATGGAGTGTCACAGCTCTGACGATGAATTCTGCAGTCATTTCTGATTTAATAAATAGAAGTGTTCAGCAAACAGTTTTGCAGGGATGCTCGAGAAAAATGCTGGTTCCGACAATTTCCTCCTTCACGTAACAACCCTTGAAACGCAAACATTAACAGACATTTCTGCAGTCAGACAGTCACCTCTTAGCTCATTAGTGAAGAGGGGAACCCCTGCCAAGGACTGGGGAGCCGTGCAGGGGCACCCACATTAACCAGGAGCGAGGAAGGACACAGCCTGTCCAGAGGGCAGCAGGGCTGCGGCCATCCCACCTCGCACAGCGCACCTCACGCTGTGCAGGGAGCACTGACCTGTTCTCGCTTTCCTCTGCTCCTCTCCCACCAGAGATGATCCGCTCTGCCACCCCCTTCCCTCTGGTCAGCCTCTTCTTCATGTTCATCGGCTTCATCCTGAGCAACATCGGCCACATTCGGCCTCACAGGACCATCCTCGCCTTTGTCTCGGGGATATTCTTCATCCTGTCAGGTGAGTTTTGCTAGCCAGGTCTTCTGCTGAAAACCCTCCTTGAGCATGGGGCACGTTTGCTTTTCTAGCTGCTGGTGCTCTCGTGACCGACTGTGGTGGCTCCTTGCTGGAGTCATCACCCACGGGAGCTCCCAGCTCGGCCCCACAGTCTGCTCTGGCTTTGCAGGATGGACAATCCCCAGTGCAAGACTTGCTTGTGGCAGCAGTGAGGAGATGCAGGGGAGGGGAGCAGCCCTGTGCAGAGGCAGCTGCTGGAGTGCTGGGTCACAGGAGAGGTCTGATACTTCAAACTGCTCAGCTGGGATGTTTCTACAAGAGACAAGTGACTTTAATTCATGGTGTTGTGCTAGTGTTGAACACACAGCTGTGACAGCTGGGCTTTGAAGCCAGCTCCTACCCAGTGCACTTGGATTGCTGAGCATGTAAGGGTTTGAGTGAAATGAGAGGGATGCCCTGGGTTAGCTCATCAGGAAATCAGCCTCTTTCCCCTGTTATTTCAAGCACACTTCCACAGTCTTCATCTTTCACCCACAAGTCAGGTCTTAAAAGAAGGTGCTTCTTCAGAGGCTTCATCCCCGAAGCGTTTCCCACTGTCTTTCTCCTTGGTTTCCCCCCAGGTCTGTCCCTGGTAGTGGGGCTGGTCCTCTACATATCCAGCATTAACGACGAGATGCTGAACAGGACCAAGGACTCGGAAACATTCTTCAATTACAAATATGGATGGTCGTTTGCCTTCTCTGCCATCTCGTTCCTTCTCACAGAGGTACCCAGGAGCTGTCACATCTCTGTAACGAGCGTATCCCATTCTCAGCGCGGGAGATTGAGGCTGTGAGCAAAGAGAGGGCTCAGATGGGGTTTAAGGGTAGGCTATGAGAGCAGAGAGATGGGATGGTGGGAGGCACATACAGTGGGAACAGAGCCAAAGCCTGGAGCACTGATGGGACATTTGATCGTGATTTGGTGCTGAGCATGAATGCAGAGGAGGAGACGTGGTTGTGCCACGTTGTGTGCTGCAGGAACCCGGGGCACAGGGCAGTGAAGTGACTGTCCTTGGGAGCCCTCGTGCATTGTCAGCAGAGGAAAAAAAGCAATTTATGTTTTTGCTCTGTTTCGGCGGGGGCGGAGAAGGCAGCCATTGCAGGGTTAGCGTCAGGCCATGTCTCTCTCCCTTGCAGAGCGCCGGGGTGATGTCCGTTTACCTGTTCATGAAGCGATACACGGCCGAGGACATCTATCGACCTCACCCCGGCTTCTACCGTCCCCGTTTGAGCAACTGCTCCGACTACTCGGGGCAGTTCTTGCACCCGGACGCGTGGGCAAGGGGACGCAGCCCGTCGGACATCTCCAGCGAGGCGTCCCTGCAGATGAACAGTAACTACCCGGCTCTGCTCAAGTGCCCTGACTATGACCAGATGTCCTCGTCCCCGTGCTGAGCTCCGCCACCCCTGCGCCCACTCCCCTCCATGCGCCGACGGCCGCCGCATCCTGACTCCGTTTGTCATTTATTTTTTAGGCCACTCTTTCAGGACAATTATTTATAGGAGCGTAAATATAACCAGAGAGATTGGTTATATAACCAATAATGTAACCTAGACGATTGGGATATTTTCCTTTCTTTAGGTTTTTTTCCGATTCTTCCCTGCTTAACTAGAAGTCTCTCCAAAGTCCTCATCCTTCAGCTCATCCTGCTGAGCAAACAGCAGTTCTGCCTGGGGAAAAATCCAGGGCTGGACTGGAGAGCAGAAAAACTAAAATAGAGTAGAACTAAGAAAACAAACAAAAAAAATATGTATTTTTTGGTTTAGGTAGGCTGCAAAATTTTGTGCATTTGCCTGTATCATTCAATTAGAGATTTACTGGCCTAAGCACCAGCAGGCATAAAAGATTTGTGTAAATTTCCAAGAAATAGCCATTATTAGAAAACTACATTTGTCTTGATTCAATATTTACTGATCGATATCACTCATTGCTGGATATCGCTTTTAACCAGGCTCTAATGGGAAATAGCCATCTTTCTCGACTATACCTCAGCAGGCTTAGACACAAGCAGGTGGTGGTTTCTCTATGGCCACTTGCAAACTGTTGCTTCAATATCCCGTGTTTGACTGGAGGCACTGCAGCCCTGGGGTGTCTGGGCTGTTGGGTGGCTCAGCACCCAAATTTCCTCCCCCTTCCCATAACTGGAGGTCCAAAGAGTCATTGGGAGAATTTCAGTTCAGCACTGAGTGGAAAATTACCTAAAATTTTCCCATAGGAAACATTAGGCGCAGGATTTAGGGGAAATTATGGCCAGAAGTGCCAGTTGTCTCGGTGAAAGATGAGATCACAAACCGGTGTAAAGTGATGTAGCTGAAGTTAATGGCACTAGTCCACTGTAGCAAAGTAGTTGGCTTATATTTCATTTTGGCAAGAAAATGATATTTTAGCTGCTTTTTGTGTATGTGTATAAACCTTATTTTGAGGGTTTTAAGTTTTAAAATTTTATATGATGCTTTAGCATTTTAGTCTTGGAAGACTTGACAGCTGTCAGGTGAGAGCATCACTCTGATTGAAAACCAAGGGCAGGGAAGGGAAAGACCGTGTTCCCTCGCGCACTCCTGTGCAAGCTGCGAGCTTGTCCCCTCACAGGAGAGAGAGAGAGTTTTGTCCCAACTTTATTTCTGTCCTTGTTATTTAAAACCTTTCTGAAATTTTCCTTTCTGTAAAACAAAACCCTCCAGGGACTGTTGGTATATTTGAGCTTGTTTTGTCTTATTGTAATTAAAACAAATAGAATATGTGCACTTTTAACCTCAGTTGTAGCATATCGTGTAATGAATGTCGCACCTATTTTTTGTTATTTATGAATTATTAATTATTGTCTATTATTTATTATTTACAAACTGCTCCAAAGAGGGGTCCAAGGGTCCAAGTCCTGGCGCAACACCACTGTTTGCATCAACTCCGTCGCCCGTCCTGTGGGACCTCACTGCAAGCATATATCCAGGCAATTCTTGAACAGGATTATTTCCTCTCCATTCTCTTCAGATAAGCAAGTAATGTATATCTAGTGTCACTGACTCCTAATTTGCTGTGTTTTAAAACCAGGCATCTTTTTGTAGACACAGTTGTATTTACCCTTAGTTTTTGTGTTGCCCTCAGGCATCGGTTTTCTTATTTTCAAACCCAGTTTGTAAGTGCTACGTGACAGGTTTGCTGCTGGGATGGTTCAAGCATTAAAGCACAACCCAGCCCCACCATCCAGCAGCAAAGCTTGCTGGTCCTCTTCTGTTCACCCCAGCCAGATAAGCCATCAGTTTTCTGCTGGGATCTCTATGTTTGGTGTGAATTAGGCTCCACAAAAGTGCTGAAGTTCACAAGTGATGTTCTTGCATTTCTCAGAGCCTGATCTAGTGTGCTGGACTTGATGTTACTGGTTTCTGGTGGTTCAAAGACATTTGCTTTTGCATCTTTCTGGGGAATCCTGATTGAGGATCCTGCTAACTATGCCAATTTGTCGTGAATGGGTGATTTAGATCTCTTAAAGAACCACTGTCAAAGGTGTTTGTTAGCAAAAGTGATTTTAATGTATTTGTGTAAGTGTGACTTAACAAAGTTCGATTGCAAGGTTCACTCCATTCATTACTGCATGGAAAATCATACAAAGGAAAACTGAGTCACACTTGAGTTAGAATGATTCACAGAGAGTCAAGAGATGAAAAGGGTAAGGAAGACCCTCCCATTCCATTGAGCCATGAGATTCAGAATAGACCCCCTTGCTTTCTAAACACCTTCTCAGAGGGGAGTTTAGGTGAAGCTGGATCCAGACTTGGTCAGTGGTTTATTTTTAAAGGTTTACATGTGCAAAGCTTATGCCATGTTTCATAAGCATCAATTCAGCATGCAAAGTTACCAATGCAAAATCAAGGTTATCATACTACAGGGCTATATGTGATATTGATTGCTTGCCAAAGATCTGCTGTTGCTAAAATGTCTCTCTGTCTTGAGGAGCAACCTTGATAGGCATTCCAGATCAAGGGGAGACGACCATCATGCCACCACACTGCCTAGCAGGGAGAGCTCAAAGGAGGCTCACTTAGGTTGTCATAGTTATGGGATAAAGTGGTTGGCTCGTGGTCAAACTACATGTGATGGGAAAGGCATGCGTAAGACTCCTTGTACCCACAACTCTGTTCCTTGATAAGTGAGTCCTGGAAAGGCCACCCGCTATTCATGTGTTAATCAGTGTTCTAAGCTCATATGCATGGATGCTCACTGTGTCATCCTGCTGCTCCGTGGGTTTTCAGATGTCAGATTGATAAAAGAGTTCTTGGCCTGGCTACAGCTCAGGCCTTCACCGCTTCGAGCCTGCTCCACACCACCGCCACTTGGGACAGGGGGTTGAGTGCACCCATCACAATCTTTCCCTTGATGGTCCTTTATATTCTCAGTACTGCTTGGAAGGGAGACCATTGGGATCACCAGAATCACTGACGCTCAGAAGCGCGAGGGCTATCCCACATGTCTACGTTTCCCCATGCTGGGGAGTCGTTTAGTGCAGTTAATTCTGTGCAGCATCATGAGACGTCCCTGTCCCCAAGTGGAATTTTCCTTTGTACAGATTAAATACAGAATTATTCATTTTATAAATTAAAATGTCTGCCTACTTAAGCAGAAGATGTGAAAAAAACTTCAGGCCTTCCTTAAGGCCCCAGAAGGTTTAGCAGAGTCTAGAGGCAAATGAGAAAAGTAATTATTTTAATTCATTGGAGAGATTGTCATCATGTGGCTGTGCTTGTGAGCCCGGGAGTTCACATGTTCACCCAGTAAGCACAAGTCCTTCGTAAGTGCAGGAGCGCCAAAAGAAATCTGTCAAAATACGTGTTTGCTGTTGGTTCAGTACATGCTAGTTTTGAGCAGGAAAATGTGGTGCTTGGTAAAGCATGGGAAACAGCGGTTGTACTGCCGGTGGGTATCGCTGCCATCATCCTCTCAACCGCACACATACCCCTCCCGCAGCCTGGGTGCCAAATGGAGTTCACAGCGCTCGGATGGACGGATGTAACTGAAGAAACTGCATGTGGGAGGTGAGCCCCCAGCCCACGCAGCTTAGGGGAGGGGCTGGTCAAGAAGATGGGTTCTTGGAGACCTTCTCGGGGAACTCCTGGGAGCCACCCGCCCCCTGTGTGTTTGGGATTTTTCTGTAAGCCCAGGGAGGCATTTTGTGGCCCTTATGTCCCAGGACATGAAAGGCCCTCTCTGACAGCATCTCCCCTCCCACCCCCAGGACGTGCTCTCCTCCTTGTACCCTTCCATCACTTCATTGTCATGGCCCCAGGTGTGATAGGACCTCAGTGGGAAGAGGCTCCATTTGCCCATTAGTTAGGAGTATCCTGAAAATCCTTATTGAATTATGAGGTACGGATGCAAGAGGTTCATTAGAGACCAATTAGGACCAGGAATTAAGTAGCCAGGAATAAGGAAGGTTGTGCTGGGTCACATTCTCCCTCAGTTGTTGTTGCTGCTGGAGCAGCTCATGGCTCCAGAGCTCTTCCGCAGTGGAAAAAATATCTTTACATATACAAATCTACATATACCTATAGCTGAAATGCTTCCTGGTGTGGCTCTCCTTGTACCTATGGAACATGAGCACCTCCTTGGAACATGAGGAGCTACTGGGAAGGTTAAGGTGAGGCAAGAGCCCCCGCCAGCCCACTCCCAGCAGGGCTGCAGACCAAGAGCACTACTGAGCTGTTTTGGCTGCTGGTTGAGATGCTGCTGTGGTGAGGTGAGGTTTGGGAAGGGTTTTTGGGGCAACCTGGTCCTGCTCTTGCCCAGGAGGATGGCAGAAAGCTGCTGCTCAGGTGGGTAGGGGAAGAGCAAATCCCTCCAGCTGCAAGCCTCAGGTGAACCTTGCCGATGCCTCCCCTGGACCAAGGACTGAAGATCTGTGCCCTTTCATCAGCTTGGAGCAGACAAAGCCCAGAGGTATTTTATTAAGGTGGGTTTCAGCCTCATGTCACTGTGGCAAGGTAAAGAGCTGACTCGACCATGGTGAAGGCAGTTTGGGGATTTCTAGTACACAGCGCTCTGCTCATGAGTCCTTGTGTTGCATTATTAATACTATTTGTCAAGGCTGTGTATTCATTTTCCCAAATGTGAGTTAGCCTCATGGGCTATTCAAGGTGTGCTAAGAAATTAAACAGTCTTATTCCTCCTTGCTGATAGCTTGTTAGCTGTGCAGAACCAGCGTGCCCGTGGTGGGGATGCTGTGTGAACAGGAAAAATATTCACCCGAGTAAATAGTCCTCCACTAATGAGAAGTAGCTGAGAGATATTTATTCTCTTCTTCTCCCTTCCTTATGAGATTTATTTATTTACTTCCAATTTTTTTCCCACCACAAAAAATTGAGATTCAAACCTAACTCGAATAAACAGCGTTTTCCATCCTCGCTTTTCTCATCCAGTTTTAGGGCTTGCTGGTGGGATCTCCTTCACCCTGCTGCATCATCCCTTGCTGCACAGGCCAGACTGCTCCTCCAGCTCTCCCTCCCCTAGAACCACATCAGGTCCTTAGCTTTTCTGTCGGCAGATGGGCTGCACCACAACTGTCCTGTACATGTTACAGCTGTGACTCCTAGGGCGCAGAGCAGGGTGTCCCCAGCACCCCCTCTGCTCCATGGGTGACACCCCACATGCTCTGCCATGGCTGGGGTGCTCAGCTGACCTTTTCTCCATGCACCGCAGGGTTTCTGTCTATTGCTGTTGTGTAGATAGCAAAATCCAAACTGTTCCCATGGATACAGTAGATTATAGAAAGGGAAGAGCTGCCTCTTTGCTTTATCTTCATGTAAGGCTCTACACACCTTAGATTTTGGTTTATGGTGACCTCAGCAGGCAGTGGTTATAACGGGTAGGTGATGGCTGCGGTGATTACCCTGTGTATCTTTGCAAACCAGCCTTGCAGATGTAGCCCTTGAAAGGAAAGGAGAGGTGGTCCTGGATGGCATGGGACTGCTCATCGCCTGGCCCAACCTACGGCCACGAAACGTGCGTTTACCAAAATATGTGCTCAGGTCCCACTGATTTCGGTGATGGCACTGCAGTGCTGAGTACACCAATAAGCTGTGCTCGTCACGTCAATAAGGGCGATGCGTGGAAGGGCCTTTAGCCAGCCAGTCGCACTGCCTTGTGCCACAAACGAAGCCAGTGAAAATGGGGATGGATGAAGAGGAGATGAGGCTGCCAGCATTGCTGCCCTTCAGCCTGGTGCCTCTCACTGCAGCAGCTGCAGTCGGTATGTAGCATCACTGTGTCAACCTCTTCCTTGTTTTCACACCACTTCATCTTTAAATCTCTGGACAATTCAGCCTTCAGTAGGGGAAAGACTCTTTTTTTATTATTATTACTATTTGCAACACAGGAAAACAGTATTTCAACCAAAAGATTAGCCCCACTCAACTGTGTTGCCAGGATCCTATCCCATGGGCTGCATTTCAGGAATACATGGGCTCTAACTGGATATTTTCAAGCCCTGAGCAGTTTGTACCATGGTGTTCTGCAGGCTGTGTCTGGCATTTTTAATTGAACCATCTCAGAAATCCCCAAGCCTCACTGCTCTCTCCATTTCCAGTGAAAGGAGAAACATTCACACCCAAACTGTGATTAATATGCCTTGAAAATACACAGGGCCAGTGTTCAAGGTTATTCCCCAATAAGTCACCATTTTTGTCATCGGTTCCCGATAAATCTTCTGGCTGTGATGAGATGCAGCTGCTTTTAATCTTTAATGTGGAGCAGTGTGAATTCATTTTTCTGAGAGGAAAAGCCCCGTGTGAGTGGGGGACACAGAAGCTGTTTGCTGACTTGGGCCTGTTCAGGTTTGCAGCTGCCTAAACCAAGGCTGATGCTCAAAGGGCTGCACGAGGCAGCGCCTTCGGGTTCTGTTTAAACTGCTCATTTTGGAATAACATCCGTATTACCCCAACGAGTCCCAGCTACCATCAAGCACCTGTAAATCTGCATGTAGACAAATCCCCAGACCTGAGATTCAGCTCTCTGTTGCTAACCAACAATCTGCGTAGGCACGTGTTGAAATCCCTTGGACTCGAGCAGGATCAGTGTCGGAGCCAAAATTAAGCCCAAGTGAAGTGCCCTGCTGAACGAGAGATGTCTTCACGGGCATGTTTAAAAGCACCTGGTCGTGGGATTCTGTGATAGAGGACTGAAGGCACAAAAGAGGAGATAGTAAAGACACGTGACCGTAAATGTCTTATTTTCCCATAGTGATAGCATCTTTAATGAGGTGTGTGTTCACGAAAATATGACCCCGAGGTTCTCGCATCTGCCTGGCATCTTGACACATGCCAGGTTCCCGCTGCAACTTCAGGGGGAAAACCTGCCGAGAAAGCTGAAAGGTGTTATTTAATTAATAACAGCTAATTTGAATAAGTACCTCAATGTCACCCAGCTTCTCTGGAGGTGAGCTTGATAATCTCACCCCCATGGGGAAAGGGGAGGTTTCTGAGAGCAGAGGACACTATCGGTCACTCATACGAGTGAGGAGCAGCAGCGTCCTAAGTCTCAGTGTGCCGTCATGTCAGCGCAGGTCAGATCCTGCTCATTTCTTTACAGTTAATAAGTAATTTTATGGTATTTAGATTTAGCATAACTGAGTGCTGGGTGGGCCTTAATGCTGGTTTAATCTGTCTCCAGCTCAGCTCATCAAAGGCTGCTGAAGTGAGGGGACCTGCCAAGGCTGCACAGTGCCCACCCAACCTCTTACATGGAAATAATACGGCTTTTAAACCTGCCTTGCTTCAGTACTAGACAAGGTCAAATAGCAGAGTGAAAGCTCCTATTTAGCCTTGAAAAGCAAATTGTGTTTTATCTTAGCAGGAATTACAGGGTCTGTTTCTTGAGAGAGCATCCCCAGTTCCTGCTGTGCTTAACGCACTTCGGGATGACCCATGTTTGTCCAGGACAATAGGATTATATATTATTTAGCATTATTATTCATAATTTAGATAAACAGAGAAGGTCTCTTTAGGAGTGCAGAACACGTGCATGTAAAATTCCCATCAAATTATTTATTTCCATATTAATTATGTACTGTCAAAACTGCTCTACTGATCTGAAGGTTAAAGGCTTCATCACAGAAATGTAGCAGCTCCCCATCATTTCAATCAGAATGTGATTATTTACAGAAAAAAGCATCCTGGTGGTTGCAGATTTCCTATTGATCTGCTTCAGCAGCTCTCTCTGACTTAGAACAGCTGAAATAATTGAAATAAAAATCCAAACCTACGGTTGTTTTATCTTCCCATAAAAAGTAGGTCATATCCCCAACTGAGCTGTATTTTATTCATGTAAATACATTTTTACAATTAAAAATGCAACAAAAATGATGTTCATATCAACAGTGCTGGGCCTGGTGGAAGTGGGTTAGGGCTGATGCCCAGGCTTCCTCGGGGCAAAGCCTTGCTGCCGGACAGGCAGGTCCCTCGCTCCTCTGCCATGGGCATGGGACCCCAAACCACCGGTTTGGGAGCAGGAAAGCAGGGCAGAGCAGGAGAGGAGCGAAGGCGCTTCAAGCTCTCCAGATTGAGCTCCATATAGGAATAATTATGGCTGCTATTTTAAGAAGTTGTTTAATAATGTGAAACCGATGACAGCCTGAGATTATAACACCACCACCTCCACGCTCCTGGGGGCTTTTTCTTTTCTCCCTCCCCATATCAGCTCTGGTATGTTTGCATTTTTCCAAGCCTGTCTTACCAATTATCATCCTCAAAAGGCTCTCAAAACAGTTGGGATTTGCTGCACATGAGGGGAAAAGACAAGGCACTGAAGTACAACAGCCATTAGCCCCTCTCACAGTACGTACCTAGAGGGTGCATACGGGTGTTCAGGAGCAACATCCACACTTTCATGTGGTCCAGTAAAATACTTTGGGGCTCATCAGAGCTGCTTCCGATGGGGTTGAGAGGTTGCCTTACAGCTACCACCCCATGCAGTGACCCACAGAGTGCGTGGGGCTGGAGCCAGTGGGAAATCACAGCTCTGCGATACACCATGGTTTGGCTCAGTTTCCCTGCTTATAAAACAGAAACTGTATTATTGATTGGCATGTTGGTATTTTGGGAACTTTGGATGAAATGTGTTGCCCTTAGTATGCATACATTTAATTAATAAGGGTTTTTTCTGGAGGTTTAGTGTTTTGTTTGTGCTGCATGGTAATTAGGACTGAGCTCATCTTGACGAGATGCTCCCTCCATGGTGTGGGGCTGTGTCTTACCACTGCAAGAGAAATTGGAGCTGCTTATAGAAACTGCCATAATAGGGATGTCAGGGCTGTCCTGGGGACCTGCACTGCTAGAAAAATGAGAAGCCTGAAACAGGGACAAAAGGAAAAAAATGAGCTGGAAATAATGGGGCTTTCTACCACATTTCCTGCTCTGTCTTTCCTGCTCCGTGCTGGAGCTGTACAGGAAGCAAGAGTTTGGGAAGATTGAAAAGCAATTTAAAGTACAGTGAAAATAGATCTGTCAACCTGTCCCATTTGCTTGAAGGACTTCAGTTTTTGTTTGGTTGTGTGGTTGGGGTTTTTTAAGATGTCAGGAAAAATGCTTGGAAATAAATTAGGTTTCATCTAGCTCAGAGTAATAATTAAAACTTGGAATGGTCAGGGCTTCTTTAGGCAAACCAATTAAAAGATTGGCACATACATGATGTGTACCTCTGTCTTTCACTGTCCCACTGTCCTCGTCAGCCTGGGAGACCTTCAGATTGAGACGTTCAAAGGCGAGGCCACTAATCCAACATGTGTTCCCACTGGCCAACCCTGTATTTGTCCTTTATAACCTTCTGGCTGTTCTCTAACCTGCAATATTGTGGGCTTCTCCCTGGGGAGGTTTTCTCCATCACCAGCTCTTCCAGTCTATTTCATTTAAAGCAATTTCATTCTGCATCTCCAAATTCATCCCCAGGAGTTTGAAAGAGCAGGCACATCTCTCTGCCCACCAGTAGTGCTTGAAGGCATCTGCACATCCTACCCCAGGGGTGATGGCTTTCCATCAGTGGGGTAACCCATGGGAAGGGAACGAGGGTAATTCCAGTGAAGTAGAGGGGACTGAGAAACCCTTAGGAAGTATGGTCCCTATTTCATACTCTCTCAGTGGTGGAGTTAACATTTTTCAGCATTTACAATGAAATTGAGACAAATCACCAGCTATTTAAAACATCAGAGAGGAGCTGGTGAGACTGTGGGTCACAGCATAGAAGGAATTGGGCACAAGAGGACCCTTTGGTCCAGCAGATGAAGATACTGCCAGGGCAGAGGAGGCTGGAATGGGACAAAATCCAACCAAAAGTTACAACAGTTAAAGGGAAGCTCCTTATCTTGGCTTCAGCGCTGCTTCAGTGCTGGCATTGAGGCTCTCAGGCTGCGCACCACGTCCTGGGCACGCAGCAAGGCTTTGCAGCAGGCATGGGAAGACTGGCAGCTTCTGCGGCATGCCAGCTGCAGCGCTCATCACATCAAAGATTCATGATCCAAATGGATGCAGGGAGCTCCCCGAGCCCACATTCTGCCTCGCCGGCAGGTTGCACTCCTGACAGCCAGCATCACGTCTGCACCGGCTGCGAGTGCTCGTCAGGAGGGACTTGACCTTCACTAACAAGGCTGAGGGAAGCCCCACGGATTAAAATATTAAAAAGTAGCCAGGACAGTTCCCTAGTAACTACCCCAACTAGGTTACAGGAGACCAACCCTGCACTGGCAGCCCTGGATGTGCTCGTATCTGTGGCTGCAAGAGATCAGCCTCCTTAAAGCAGCTCAGCAGCTCCAAATGGCGATGGGCAACACTCGTTGAACCATTTGCAGTGCAGGTATCAGACAGGGCTATGTGACAGCACCTGGCATCCCTAAACTGCCACTGGGCCTCCCTCCCCTAACACCCCAAAAGGATTTCTTGCTCTGGATGGGTTCTGAGCAGGGACCTCAAGTTACAGCTGGTTTAAAACCCCTTTCTCCAGTTTCAGGGCACAGGGTCTCCTGCATGCCCTTGCCCGATGTGTCTCGCTGCCCATGGGCTCGCTAGTGGCTGGGTTCCATGGACAAAACGGGGTCTCAGCATGATCCCTGTGCTCCCTGCCGGGGTTATGCTGCCTTCCAGCGCTGAAAATGCATGACATTTGTTTTTCCTTAGCCGGCTGCCCCGGGGTACCTGGATGCCAAGTGCCCAGCTGAGAGGCGCTGTCAGGGCAGGCACACCCCCAGGCAGGGACTGACAGTCCTTCTGCCCGGTCCGGCTGTGGGTAACGCTTAGGCCAGCTCCAGCGCTGGCGTTTGGGCCAGACAGGGACTGATCAGTACAGTCACAAGAGACCCCCCACCCATTCTTCCTTCACGAAAGACAGAGCAGGTTGGAAAGTTCATTCCAGAGACAGAAAAGCTGAAAACCAAAAGATTTAAAATGTGGGTTTATGGACACTCTTCCTTTTTTTGAATTAAAAATACTGCAGAATGAGCCTGTGGAACAGCTTCCACCCTGAACTGCTCAGCACTGGGATACTGAAACGCTGTGTCACAGAGGGACTTTGTAATCTTCCCCCCCACACACCACCATTGGGAGAAAAGGGCCCTTGGGGGACCGGGCTGAGCCCGGGGGCGCCGCTCCCCGCCGCAGCCCCCCGCCGCTGGTTTCGCAGCTCCCTCTCCTGCTCCTACGGCGAAACAGCAGCCCGTATCCCAGAAACTGCCTTTTCCATCTCCAGTGGTCCTGTAAAGGCTCCTCAGTGACGCTGAGTCCCACTGGTAATTTCTGGGAATACAGGCTATGGAATAGCAGCTGAAGCCCCTTCTGGAGAGGCAGCGGTGGGGCTGGCCCTAGAGACGCTGCTCCTGCTGCAGAGGTACTTGCTCAAGGGTGAAAGCAGAGCACAGAGCCGGGTGTAACTCATGGGCTATCAGAACTTTGCCAGAGCAAAAATAACTTTGAAAGAACCCAAAGGATGGGGTAGGCTCAGCTAAAAAAATATGTATTTGTAATCCTGTTGAAGAGCAGAAAGGACTTAATCCATTTAACATCAGGGAAACCCACTCCCACGGTGGCACACGGGTGTGCGGCTGGAGCTACTAATGCAGGCAGAGAAGCGTAAAGTCACTCAGCCACTGATACAAGGTGTTGTTCTGGGACCAAGCAGTGAGCAAAGAGGATGCAGGTCATACCATCTCCGTCTCCTTCCAGCTCATCCGCTGCCACAGCCACAGTGCGATCGCTTTCTTCTTTGATCTGAACCAGCCACATTGTTGAATCAGCAGAAAACCTGGGGCTACTGAAGGAATGTGAAAAACCGTGTTAGGGAAACGAATACTTGCACAAGTGGTGAAATACCAACATGAGCCTGGTTGCTGATGGACCTGTGACTTGTGGTGAATTCTCTGATGTCTGGTAGAGATGCATTCCCACAGCAATCCTTCCCATAGGAGAGGCACTGGCATCCTTCTCCTCTTTCATCCAGCTCTTTGCAGTGACTTGGTAGCACTAATATTGTCCCAGCTTGTATTCTACATCAAACTGAAACTGTTCAAAGGTTCAAATTTGTAGAGAGAGACTGACAGGCCAACGTTCATGCAAAGTTACGGATCCACAAACATGCACAGTCGGCCTGAGCACACTTTCTTAGGAGGGAAGGGTTAAAATATAAAAGATGAAAGTTTTATGAATTCTTAACAGACAGGAAAAGTGCTGTGAATGGGAACACAATATGAAAGGGCTTTGTGGCAGAATGAAGGACCTCCAAAGTGCCACTTAACTAGTACCATGATGGGGGAAATGCAGCACCTTTGAGCAGACAAAGCCATCCAAGAGCGTGAGTTTGGAAAAAGGAAATGGAAAGCACAGAAGCCAAAGACTCACTTTAAACCAGCATGGAGGAGCAGGAGGGAATGGGGAAAGCACCCAGTCCTGTGCTGGAGGTGGCAGAAAAGAGAAACTGAGAACTTTCTGGAAACGGAGGCAAAAACATAGCAGCAAACATCCAGGTAAAAGCATTCCTATGAGCCTAAGAACCCACTGCATGGGTGGTCTCACCAAGTCCAGCACGTCTTCTCACTGCTCCTGCCCCACACACTGTGGAGGGCATCTCTGAGCTGAATCATTGATTTTGTTCTGTATTTTCTACTCATCCGTGGCTCTGAGACCCGGGTCTGGCAGGCAACCCTGGATGACGTATTGACTTCAGGTGTCAAGCTCCAGTTGTCAGATGCTGTCACATGCATTTACTGAAGACTTCAGTGTACCCTGACTTTCTGCTCTATAGAAACGCTTTTTTTATTTTTGGCATTCAGGAAAAAAGTACCACACTCCTGCTTTTGTTTAGACATTGAGGATACTCAGTGTTTACACTGTTGGATATTGGAAAGCAGAATGGGAGCAAATGCCCCAAAGAAGAAAGAGCCTGCCATGGGGAATATCCTGCCCTTCACTGGGTTCATAGCTCCAGGACAGGCATTTTATCATATAATAATGGAGCAGGTTTTATTCTGGCAAAAGCGATGTGTCAATAAACACCTCTTTGGTGTGATTTCTGGCAGCTGAACTTTGATTTGCATGGCCTCTGCAACTACCTCGGGGACCTGGCTACACATAACGCATGGATTTTTGCTGATAAGAATTGAATGCCCCAGTGCACACTTAGTAAATGCAGCCCTAATACAAGCTGCCTTGCATCAGCGAGGCTGCAACACTGGGCAGCTCAAGGTGGGCTGCTCCTGCCTAAACGGGGACAGCCTGGGATGGGGAAGGGAACCAACCTGACCAAGTTATCATCTGACAAAGGCTGGAGGAGGGGAGATGGGACAGAAAATGTCCATACAAGAACTGGGTGAGTGCATCCTCCCGCATCCCACAGCGACTCGCTAAGGATCACAGCATGGCAGGAGGAGAGAGCTCAAAAAATTCCTTATAAACTAAGGATGTGCAGAGACCAAGATTCCCCCTGAGTCTTCCTGTCATTATTTTGAAAAGAAAACAAATGAAAATGGTTTTTATTATTAAAAGAGCCTATCTCAGGAAGCTGAAGACCTCCTCAGTATCTGTTTGCATTATTAAAGGGAATGAATCATTAAATGCACCTTGAGATGCAGTCATAGGTACCCGGAAAAATCAATACCCAGAAAAGAGAAGCATCAGCTGAGGATCTTATTTGCAACTCCTCTTCAGAGCAATTTCAAGGTAGGGAGGCCCCTGCTTCAGGAGGGCACCCGGTTCCTTTAATATTAATAACCCCCGCACAGTGCTTAGCAGCACAGAGATCTCGGGTTACGGGAACACTGCTGTTTTCTGCACAGAAACCATCCTTCACGGAGGAGCCCAGGGCTGGATTTGGGAGAAACAGCGCACTCTTTGTAATGGTGCTAAAGGAAAAGAAAAAAACCCAAGCATCTACGCTCAGCTATAAGATACATTAGCATGACAGATGGCTTGTAGGAAAAGAAAAACTATCTCGGGTTCTGAGATTTGTGCTGACTGTGTCACAGAAAAGGAACTATTCCAATTAACATTTGTACAGACTAATTGAGGAGCATTGAGAGTATCAACCCAATTTGCCGCCATTGTTGAGCAGTCATTGTTCTTGATTATTTTTCTCAATTATCCCTTCAGTCACAAGCCTGGAGACAGAGAAAATGCCACTTTGGTTTTTGCCTTCCTGCGCCTGTATCCGCTTCCCCTGCTCCCTTCCCGGGAGGGTGCGCAGAGCCAGAGCCGTGCTGAGCAGCTTTCTGGGCCGCAGCTTCCATCCTATTGGCAAAGGAAACGCAGCTTTCCTGGGTACCCGAGGTTATTCCTGCCTGGTTAAGCAAGTCCATCACGAAGCAAACATAGTGATTCATCAATATGGCTAAAGGCAACCCAGTTTTTAGCCATACGGCCATGTGCAGCTGTCATTTTGCATTGCCATAATGCAAAACCAGCCCAGGCTTTCTCTGGAAGGAAATTCCTATCACCCTCAAATGTACCTGGGGGAAATGCCTCTCGGCACGTGTGCTGGAAGCCACGGCCCTGGCACCCATCATTTCTCTGTCTCTTTCTGTTTGTAAATTAGCCCTGAAATGCAAGTGCTTTTTCCACTTACCACGTTCATGTGCCGCAGCTGCACCCCTGGCTCTGGCGCAGGGTGTGCGGGACCCCAAAATCAGCACCTAACAGCAAAAATTCCTCTTACTACTCCCTACCTACCAGACCTGCCCAAAGAAAAACAGGAAAATACTCTTCCATGAGAGTTATATCCTTCCAGTAACAGAAGGTGGCAGACGAGTTTGCTGTGAGTGCCTGGCAGAAGTGGCTGTGATATTACCCTAAAATTGAAAAGCATTTCATTTCTGTGGCCATGCCCACACCCTGAGGCCAGGGCAGCAGCCCCACATCGAGCGATGAGCTGGCGGGTCTATGGGATGCTTTCTGACAGTGCAGCACCTTTCCCATGGATGTGCTCCCCTTGGAAACAGGCCTGTGTCTGTTAAACTCAGTGAATCTCTGTTGTAAAAGAAAAAGATATTTGTTAGCTTTTAGTGTTTAAGCTACAGGCATAGCAAATAACTGAGAAATCAGGACATTATAAAACCTTTCAAATTAAAACATTTTTCTCAGTGATTGCTTTTTCGTAAGGTGCTCATGTAGACAGCACCTAATACACACACATGTCAGAACAGAGTGATGGAACGAATCCTGACACAGCCCATGCAAGAGGCTCCAATGCAGGCAGAAGGAAACCGCCTTTTGGGTTTTATTTTCACGTTTGCAATATATCTGTGCAGGTCTTCCCTAGGGACTGCATACAGACAGCTTTGCCCCATGGGCTGCTGCAGGCTCTGCTCTGGGCCAGAGCTGCAGTGCCCGCAGCAGTGGGTCTCATTAGCCAGAAAGGGCAAAGCACAGGTGGGTGCCTCAGCTTGCTGCCCCCCCAGCCCTGATCAAAGCTCATCCACACTCACATCTGGCAGCTTCACTTCGGAGGGTCGCCTGGGTTGCTGCCTGCCACAGGCAGCTGGGTTTGCTTTTGGGCTCTAGCCCTTTAATTTGTGCTGGAGAGGTGGGAAGTGGTGGGGCTATAAAGGATCTGCAGGGGCACCTGCTCTGGCTGGGCAGACCTGCAGTAGTCCTGCCTTGCTGGGTGGAGGAGGGCAATGGCTCAGGTACAAGTCTTCTCTGTTCTAGCATTGATGTTTTTCAGATGAAATTTATATTATCCTGAAACCTGGTTTTCTCAGGAGCTTCTATAGGTATCAGCAAAGGTCTCTTGCTATGCCCAGTACCCCTGGAGAATCTGTTGGGGCTGCAGTTTGAGCCTCCACAGGTGAGCTTCTTGCCTAGGGATAAAAAGAATTAAGCTAGGGGTAGCAAACCCTGTGTTTCATGGTCTCAGCTGCTGTGTGGCCCAAGCTTCCTTGGGCAGCTGGGAACCCCTCTCTACTGGACTGTCATGGGCCCAATGGTTGGGAAGAGAGTTTTATAGAATGGTTTGGGTGGGAAAGGACCTTAAAGTCCATCCAATCCCACCCCCTGCCATGGGCAGGGACACCTTCCACTAGACCAGATTGCTCAGAGCCTCATCCAGCCTGGCCTTGGACACTTCCAGGGATGGGGCATCCACAGCTGCTCTGGTCAACCTGTCCCAGTGCCTCTCTACCCTCTCCGGGAAGAATTTCTTCCTTCAATCTAATCTGAATCTCCCTGCTTTCAATTTAAACCTGTTACCCCTAGTCCTGTCACTACAGGACCTTGGAAAAAGTGTCGTCCCCCCCCAAGCTTTCTTGTTGGCCCCTTCAGGTACTGGAAGGTGCTATAAGGTCTCCCTGAAGCCTTTTCTTCTCCAGGCTGATTTGTGGATGTGAAAAGCTTTAAGTGTAATGAAAACTGCTGTTAGCTTTAAAAGTCATATTTTAATGCTCCTGTCTTCACCAAAAAAAGAAAAAGCTCTCCTGATACATAGATATAGACTATGTGTGGATGAAAATGAGAGATGATGCCCCCTAAGCAGGAGCAGGGTGGGGAAGGTGGGCCAGGGAAAATAATTATGGTTCTGGTGAGGAATACTTTGATTAAAAATATTAATGAGTTCCTCCAACTCACAACCAGAGAATACTGTAATCGAGTGGTAAACTCCTGAGTGGATAAACCACAGTGCTAATTCCTCTATCCATCTTCCGCAGCAGCAATGCTCGTGTTACAGTTGGGATTTTCAGTTTTCACCTAATCATCTGGCTGCAGCTTGATGTTGCTCATCACCCATTAGCGATAGCTTCAACAAGAAAGAATGGTTAAAAAATTGATGTTCCAAGAAGCTAATTCCTTAGGTTCAGGCTCAGTGTGTGCAGGGAGCTGCTTCTGTCACTTCTGTGACAGGGCTAAGCTCTCGGTCATTTGCTGAAAAACCATATCTGGGGCAAATCCAATATTCAGGAAGGTTTGGCTTCAGCTGCCATCTCCCAGAACAGGGAATTTTGTGCTTCCAGATGGAGATGAAAACCTTGATTTGTGCTTTCTTTCCATACCAGGATACCTTGTTATTTTTCTTTCATTTGTTTATCTAGGGCTTTGTCCAAATTATGAAGAAAGCCTTGAGCCCAGCACAGAGCTGGATCCTTTGAGAACTCCAATGGAGGTGTTTGACCAAAACCCTTATTTCTTCACCACTTGATCTTAACACATATTGATGTTATGAACAAATAAGGATAAGTCACAAGGCTTCCCCTACCCAAGTTAAACTGATTATTGGCAGTGTGAAGCTTTATAACATAAGATAACTTTCCTACACTGTATCTTTGGAAAACTGGTAGGCCATGCTCCATCTAGAGGCAAACAGGACAGCAGTAGGGTGTATCTTCTACTTGGTTCCCTGCTAATATCCAATTTATAAGGAATACCTATAGCTGGGAATTGTTTTCAGCTGAGGTACGTGGGTACTGACAAAATGAGCTGTACTGCATTAATGTTCTCTTAAAGATTCAAAAATGTCATGCAACAAAAAATTGCCAATTCATGCCATTTCATTAATAGGTTTTCTAACGTTGTACTTTAAAAAATAAAAAACCCCTGGATTGCAGAGTTTTCTTGAGCTGTCTAGGCTTGCCATCAGGAGCAGCTTCAAAAGCCATTTTTGTTTTCATATGCTTGTCTGGTGTGGTTAACTGAGCATGATTACTTTTTCCTAAATTAATAGATAATTTTGCCTTATTTATAAGTAGAACACCAGGATTTTTTGTCTTTGATGCTATTGGGCTGAATCTCAGGATGGCTCAGTGTAGCGTGTGTTCATTAAATAATGAAATATGGGTTTTGCGGATTTTCCCTCTACCTGAATTTGTTTCCAAGTAATGTATTTTTCCACAGTGCATTCAAACACACTTGAAATATTAATGAAGCAAGAAATGGCCCATTTCAATTGAAGTTTGCCATAATATGCAAGTAATCCTTCACAGGTCTCTGTTTTAGTAACAGTGATGATAGAAATGTCTAATTTTCTCCTCAGCCAAGTATTCTGGTTGGGTTTCAGTGTGTGACAGTCATTAGCTACGTGGTAGCTGAACCCATTACAACTGCCAGAAAAGGGCTCTTGCTGGTGTGCGAGTTCTTGACGCAAAGCTGCTTTTCAGGCCACGCGCTTGCTTTTGGTCAAATTTCCACTGTCTTTGTTAAACAGGTTGGCTGCTAGAAAAAACAGACCAACTCTTAAGATGGTGAAATGCTTTTATGGCCATAACGACTTCTGGTCCAAAGCTTGAGGTTTTGCCACCCCAACTTGGGCAGATCTCCGAGATTTTCCTTGGGTCAGGAAGGAGTCAAGGGTTGGATGGAAGATGGGACTTTGACTTGACGTGCCGAGGTGGTGCTGGGGGATGTGCCAACCTCCCCCATCTCTCTGTGCATTGCCTAGTCCAGCTGCTGCCAGCTTGACATTATTGGTAGAAGGCCCCTGCAATGGAGGTGCCTTTGGAGAACTTGTCTGAAAGGTCAAGATGGAAAAAAAACAGAATACAAAAGCTGCCCATGGAGTTCAGCATCACCTGTGGGGATGGCTACTCACTGCAGTGGCCAGCTCAGAAACAGGGGCAAGTGCCTGCAAGGAGGACAGATGCAGTACAGAGCCCTCAGTCTCCTGGTTTTACAAGCTGTTGTGGCAGGAGCTTTGCTAATGTCATGGCTTTCCTGAAGTCTCAAACGTCTCAAAGCCACCTTCAAGGAAACACAGCCTCCTTTGTGACCCCAGAGGAGAAATTAGATTTTGAAGATAAGAGGCTCAGCAGCTTCAGAGTGAATCTGTGAGAGCTTTGTATCACCTACAAACCCATTTTCCTTAGAATGTTGACTTTCAGGAATGTCAGGTTGTTTTGTGCTTAAGCTTTATTCACACCTTGCAATGAAAGATCCCTGTGTCTGTGTGTGTTGGTGTGAACTTGGAACAAAAGCAGTTTGTGCTGGGCTGGGATGGCAATGCACACGACCCCTTTTCTGCAGCCCTGCCTGTAGGTTTGATCTGGCAGGGGCTACGGTGAGGGGTGTCCCAGCCAACGCTGGGTTAGCCATTGGCACAACTGAATGAGAAGTACATCAGATTGACTGTAGGCTGCAAATAAAGATGCCAACAGCCTGAGCTGTTTGGGCTGCTCGAATTAGGCAGAAAGACTCTGGCCTGTTATATTTTGTGCATGTTTTGTGAAGGCAGCAACCCCTCTGGGATCAAGGTGTATAGCGGGGGGAGCGCTGCTTTTCTCTACAGAACACCCAGACCCTTCTCCTGTTCTCTGTAGGGATGGAAAGCAAAAGGGAGGAAAAGCAAGGTGTAGGTATCCCTGCTTCACTGGAAAATTGGCTCTGAAAGTAAACAGCTCCCCCAGGGAGGCAGGAATATGTCCAAATTTTGGAAAGGTAAATCATTGCAGCAAGCATTTGTCTGTAAACCCTGATGGGGACAGCCAGGCCCCGCTGCTGGTTTGCAATGGAAAGTTGAGCCTCAAGAAGGTGCCTGCAGAGTCATGTTTACGGGAGAAGCCCCAGAGCTGAGGGGTCTGCAGGAGGATTTGGAAATCGCATACTCTTACACCAGAGATCAGCAGCCATCCTCTCTTCTTCCCAGAGCTGCCAGTCTCTGGCTCAAATGAGCTGCTGTAGTTCTTTCTTCTGTTTATCTTTGTTTTCTCTTTGTCACTGCTGACTGACTATTATGGAAGTGGTCATGGTCCTGTTCATGCTGGGGATGCGTGGTACGTGCATCACTGGGTTTGCAGAATCACCAGAGGGATGAGCTGGCCAGTCACTAGGGTGTTTGAGCTGGTAATTTGGCTCCAAAATTGTTGTCATTTCTTAAGCTGCCACGCAAGAGAGGGTCTGAATGTACTCATGGCAGAGATGCAAATGCTCCACCTCCTTTCTCAGAATACCCTACACATGGACATGGTTAAGGGATGTTTCTATAGTTTCTTATACAAAACCAGCTTTGCCTATGTCCTGGTGGGCACGGGTCTTATTCTGGTCTCGTTTACACTGCTGTCAACTGGAAGTGTAACCCCTCTGAAGCTGGAATATAAAATGAAGTGCCTTGCCACGTTTACATATTCTACTCCTCACAGCATAATTTGTCCTAGTTTTTAAGTACTGAATGCCTTCGTAGGAATTTCATTACAGAGCGCAAGCTTTGTCAAGTGCATTCTGCTAGTTTTGCTGGAGGTTGCTAAGCATAGTCTATTTTTTCTGAATCTTTTGTACTGATAAGTATATTTGCCCATGCTCCCCCCATCCACCCCCCAAGAATAAAAAATACAGCAGGCAAGAAAATGCAGCTTTATGTCACATTCCTGGAAAAAAAGACAGGTTGTTCTTGTAGGGGAAGGGCTTTCTGTACTGGGAAAACTATCTCTAGTGGCTCTTTGGGATGCAAATATGGACAATCTGAGGGTAATTTGGATGATCTCGGACTTCTTGCCCAATGGTACAGCAGTCAGTGCTGATATTTGATTTCAACCCATCTGCGAGATGAACACCTGCTGTGCAATATGGCTCTGTGAGGATTATTTCTCCCCGCTGGAGTGAAATCTCCATCGTTGACCACAAGGCTGCGGGCATATTTGCTAAAATCTGAACCACATCCTCGTGCGATGTTAGCAGTTCTGTTGCAGTATGGTTTAACTACATTGCCTTGACACTGACACGTTTTTGTGGATTTTAATGGGCTTCTTTCTTTCTAAGCAAATTTACTTCCATTACTAAATAATGCATTTGGCCTCCACCCTGGCTTGTGCTAATTACTCACGTGTTGAATGGGTTTTAAATCTTGTTTGGAAACATCATAGAGTTTATTGTCTTATTAAAAGCACCTAATGTGAGCTTTTCTTTTTTTTTTTTTTAAGATTGCAATTGGTCTCTAGTGAAACCAAACAGATAACGCAATAATTTTTCACTAAACTAATTATCAGAGCGGAAGATGCTAATGTGTTTTGCCAACTGTGTCTCATGTCTCCTCGGTTAACATGCAGCACGGTCACGGCTGTTCAGCAAGACCTTACGTCTCTGGAAGCAGAAAAGAGAGGCTGAATTAAGCTCACCCCTTGCTCATTCTTTTGCAGCCATGTTAACATGTCTCAGCTTTACTGCCTCTGCCTGTGCTTACAATGTTAATCAAATGTTTTTCTTCCACAGATGATTTGCAGGGACTTAATTTACCTGGATTCCTAAGGGTGTTGGATTTCTGAGTTTCCTGCTTGCAAAAGTCCCAAGTACCTAATCTTCAAAAATTACGCTGCTTCAGCTGCGTTGGACATTGAGGTACCCAAAATCACTGACAGCTTTTGAAAACATTCCTGAAATGTTTCTTCAAACACTGAAATAGGTCTCAGTACACAAATACGTGTCATCCTGACCACATATGTGTGCTAGGGCTGACACATGTTACCATGAATGACTTCTCGTTGTCAATTACTGGCAGTATTCAACAAGGGTGAGCTTTAAACGGTGATGAAACAAGTTAAGAGTGCAGAAATCCTGCTCCCAAATAATGCAAAGTCTGCAAGGAGCCCTGGGTGCTAAGAAAAATGCCTTTTTCTTGTAAGACGAAAAAAATTAAGGGTGAAAGAAGTAAAGTGAGGTTTCACCTTGAGCAAATGCAGCGTGTGCTTCTCTAGCTCTCCTCGGAGCAGTCTACATCTGAAAACGGAATTGCAGCTTTGGTGAGGACTGGGATTTGCCTGTCTGATTGCCGTTACTCCCCAAAACAAATAAACAAAACAATTATCTTTGAATGTTACCCAGGCTAATGTGTAAAACTGGCACTGGGGAGTAAAGAGAGTAGAGGACACCAGGCTAAAATCATTAATTGGTAATGAAGTTTGTATATTTGTCAACAAGACACTCAGCTTGGAGAGCTGAACAAAAAGAAAGCAAGCTGCAGAAAAACAAATGCATACCAAGCCTTGTCACTGATATTTATTCAACAGCCTGTCAGATGCAGAAAATGTGGATCAAAGGTAGGAAAGGCAAGGAAGGAGCAGCTTCAGTCCAAGGCATCCGTTCTGCATCGCATCAGGGTTCACTTCTGGAGCAGGGTATGTTCTGCCACATCGTGTTACATCAACCGAGTTGTGAAATGATGGAGCCTAATGCAGAGTGAGTGTTGGGAATGGGATGGAAAACAACAACCCATTGTTTTCTTATTCATTACTCGCTGTGGGTTTAGGGGTTATCCAGGAACAGAGATGCTGGTTTAAGTGAAGCGAGGAGTTATTTTGCCAGACTGTGCTTGGGAAGGGAGCACTGCAAATTGCTTATGGGATTTGACGTTGTCCTATCCTGCCTGCAGAACAAATCACGCTGGTAGGGGTTTTGGGTCTTCCTTTTCTAATCATTGGAAAAACCCTTACAAAAGGTCCCTTCTTTTTTTTTTTTTTTTTTATAATTGTCTGTTTTCTTCCTTCTACATTCTTTTTCTTAGTCTCTGGTCATTTTGTTGGGCTGCACCTTGCCCTTACTCAGCTACAAACACTGGTCCTCCCCCCTCAGTGTGAACACGCAGGGTAAGGCTCATTGATTTTGGTGATGGAGGTTGTGGCGTATTGCTTCTCCGCCGGGGATGCTGCTGGAGAGATGCACATTTTCCCTTTGGCTGCCAGAACAGAGGTGCCTGCCGGCCCCAGAGGCCCTGCTGAGCTAACTGCCCTTGTGTTTTCTGCCAAGCAATCTGAAAATAAAGCTTGACTGGGTAAGGAGAAGAGATTGAAAAAGATGGTGAGAGTAAGAACTGAGGGTGCAGAAGGAGACAAAATGCCAGTTGAAAAATGAGCATTGTTCAGTTATCAAAGAACAAAACGAAAACAAAATGAACTTGAAAGTCAACCAATAATTTTCATGTCTTTGCATCAATAATTTGGGAGGGGAATTGAATTAAATTATTGGAGTTCTTTTTGAAAACTTTAATGTCAAATGCTCCTCTTCCTTCCCAGCCAACACCAGTGCTACGAAGACAAACAATCAGTTAGAGAAATTGCAGCAAATAATGGAAAAAACTGATTTATGATATTTCTTATTGTACTCTGAAACAAACACACTCTGTGTACTGAGCAGCTTCTGAGTACTGTTCCTTAAATTTAGCTCATCTACATCCACTAGAGATGACTGTGCAGGTCTGCGTCTGGCAGCAACGAGCTGGCTCGGTGACTTTCCACTCCATTCGCAGCACCGGTCACCGAAGGCACTGAACCCGTGGTTATTAATCGCATCCTCCAGCTGCAGAACGTGTATCTCCTGGCCAAGCTTGTGTACAGGAGACGTCACCTCCAGGATTAATTGGTAGTGATGAACTTGCTTAGCAACCACACACCAACTGGTACTGCTCCCTGGGGATGCACAGCCTCCCCATCCTTGGCCAAAAAGACCAACCCTGTGGGAGATCAAGGTCGGAGGCAAGAGGCAAACAGGGATGGGTTTGTGCCTGTTCCTCCACTGCTGCCCCTGCATAGGGTGGTGGTGTGGGCTGCTGGGCTGTGCAGCAGCGGTGCCGTGTTTTACACTTGAACCCTGTTTACCCTCTGACTAAGCCTAGACTGGCAGCTCTAATATCCAGCTGTTGGCTAGCTGGAGCCAATGCCTTTGGTTTCGAAGGTGTTTCTCGTGTTTCATTAAACTGATGGCTTTGGAGAGGAGCCGCAGCAATAGTATAACCCACATGTTGGCAGTGCCCTGGAGACTCAGGCTGGGGCTAATCACATCCTTTTTATACTGCTAATAATTAACTTTTAAAACAATTTACTAATGGATGTAGTGGTTTCTTTAAATGATGAATTGATATGATTTAGTACAGCTATGAGGTATGGGCTCGATGCAAACATTACTAAGTGCATAGCCAGGCTGTGTTATGGCCTGTTGAGATCAGAATCTATTAACCATAATTCCTCTTAACCTAAATTCTCTTCATCTATGGAATAAGTTTTTCCTACAGAAATTATTCCAAAACCTTCAAAAACAGAGCTGCCTGTGCTCTATCATATGGCAATGTCTGGTATCATCCATTAAGTGGAGGAGAGGAGTGTCTATATCAACTCCAGCCAAAAATAGAGTGGTATTACCAAAAATAGTAAGTTTATCATATATATTAGTTTAAAATGGATGAACTTTGTGTGCCTGAATAGATGAAATCGTATTTACTGGCATGAATTGAATGGGTCTAATCAAAGTAATGGCTGTTGAATGGGTGTAACATCTATTAATTGAATATGGAAACTAGTTTTACCTGATTCCTCATTTTAATAGGTTTTCCAGTATTTACACAACGTAACTGTCACAGAAAGTTTAATTAGATATCTGAGATCTCCCAGATCTTGTCAAATTAATTTCTGAACTCTTGACATTTCTGCGACAATACTGTCCTAATTCTTCTCGTAGCATTTTCTTAAGAAGACTCTAATAACTAACCGTCATGTCTGACAAAATAAAGATAAGCTGTTATTTCTCTCGAAGAGATGACAGTTCCATTTTTCAAAAGAGAAAGAAGGGTTGCTCACCATTTTACTTCCTGCAGCAGCAAAATTTTCAGGCGTAGGACTGGCAAAACAAAGAGTTACTTGCTGTAGGTAAAGGGTTTTTTCTTTGCATCTAACCATTGCGCTTGGATGGAAAGGTCAGGTGTGTCAGAGATGGTTAAGGCTTTGAAGAAGACAGATGTGTGTATGCAGAAAGAACATAAAGGGGATTGGAATAGCTTAAAGGAATAAGCAGAATTGGAAAGATCTGGGCTTTAAACTTCATTCTGCTATTGAAGTCATTGTTAGTGCTCTCCCCCACTGAGGAAAAAAGTCTTGGGGGGGAGGGGGGAGCAGAAAAAATTAAATATTTAGTATATTTTTCTGGCTGTCTCAACTGCTGGAATTACAACAGTGCAAATTACTCCAAAGTTTTAGCAACTGAGTAGAAACCACTTCACCTTTCTTTCCTCCTATGAAGCAGGATGCTGTTTCTTCTCCAGCCCTGGGCTGGGACTGTGGGAACAAGTGCTGGCCATGCCACAGCTTTGAGGAAAAACCAATGGTACCCTGCAGGCTATAAGCTCAGAGAAGGCAAGAATATGTGTGTGTGCAGCCTAGACCTGGCTGCTCTTATTCTCAGCAAGGCAGATTTCTATGAGATAATTAAACTGGTTTTGCTTAGATGCTTAGTGTTCTCCTGCCCCGACAAAGACAGAGGGAGCCCCTGCGGTCCCCGCAGCCTGTCCCCATACCTTGTGGCACCAGGATGCCCATGCAGGATGGCAAAAGCCTGTGTGTCCCCAGGCCTCTGTGTGCATGGTGTTTTCAGCAGCCTTTAAAGCATCATCTTGGGAGGATGGTGTTGGACTGCTCAGTCGATCCCATTACCAAAACCCACCACTCTGTACAGTATTTGCCATATTTAAGGCCCTCTAATGAGATGGGCATTACCCGGTGCTCTCCGTCATCTCGCAGCACCACGGCTGCAATCCAGGGAACCCCCTCACCTCCATGAGGCTGCAAACGTGCAAAGAGCCATAAATAAAACAATACGGTTTGTCTAAACAAGAAAATCCCCAACATATAATTAGTTTATTGCAAATGGGAAAGGCTTCTGGCACTTTCTTTCACAAGGCTGCAGTCTGGGGTGTCTGTGGGTGTCTCGCATCAGCCGATACTCATTAAATAATCCTTTCCGCCCATGCTGCCCCGTTAGTTTTGTCTGCCTCGATGATGTTCCGTGAGGGACTGATTTTGGAGATTGAAAAGCTTCTGCATCTTCTCATTACCTTGCAATGTCCCCTCTGAGAGGGGATTTGAATTTCTGGTCCCTCACATGTAATCTTTGATGTGCCATATTTACCACTTCTGTTTATTTTCCATTTTAACACTTGTAAGACTGGAATGCTCCTTTTTATAGAGGCATTACAGTTATGGGTAAAAAGTCAACATCTGCCAGCTTTTTCAGTAGAGATGCTGTGGGGGTTTCTTCATTGCTACCTAGAAACCGTTGTATTAATGGAGATCTTATTGGAATGCTGTCCTGTGAAAAATTACAATAAAAAGGCAAGAGCTTTTTTGCTAGAATCATTCACCTAAATAATGCAGAAAGAAAGGGAACTGAGGAAGGATGGTGCAGAAGGATCAGCTCTTCATATTTTTGACTTCCAAGTTCCATATAAGAACGTACAAATTTCAAGAAAAGCAGGCACTTTCTGGAGGGAAATAAATAAATAAAGTTGAAAGCATGGTTCTCTTTAAAAAAAAAAAAAAAAGAAAATTAAACAGGACCATTTTAATGAGCCTAATCATGAAGGTTGACAGTAGATGTTGACCTTGTAATGGTCTCTGTTATGAGAAAAGAGGTTATTTGCAACCAGAATAGCTGTTGTTATTTTTCATTCTACTAAGTAAATTGTAGCAGAATTACTCACATGATACCACTGTTGTGTGGAAAGCTGATTCCTTTCAGGGTTTTTTGAAACTTCAGCCTCATTCTTTGATGCTTTCCTCATAGACAGATTTATTTTCTTTTTTAAATCCAGTTGGATCAACGTACATGTGATGAACCTAAAACAGTATCTAGAGATTTATCTATTGGATTTCCTTAGCATATATTTACTGGATACATCACAAAATAGCCCATTACTTTTCTGTTAATTGAATTGAATAATTATTCAATTGAGTCTCATATGAAAGGAAAATCTTTTCTCCATTAACAGAGCTAAAAGCACATGGAAAACCTGTAGGTGTGTTCCAGCCTTTCTTCACGTAGATCACTCAGAAAAGAGTGTCTTTTTAATAGTAGTGGCAGTAACCATCTAATAACCTGAATTAGGAAGGCTCTAGCAATTGGCAAGCGTTCTCTTTTTCGACACGTTAAATATTTTGTCAAGGCTTTTCACAACTCTGCCTGCAGCAATTTGTTGTCTTTCTCCAAAAGCCATTTTTCTTCTGAGACTTGAGCTCTCCTGGGCAAAACCTATTGTTTCCTAAATGCTCTTTAAGAGCCCTTGAGAGCAGCGTTGTGTCAGCGCAGCACCCACCTGGTGCCACGAGCTTTGGTGGGTACAGCCTGGCATATGCCTGGGAAGGGGAAACCGAAGCAGGGCTCAGGGGCTGGAAAGACCTGGGTTTGCTCGCTCCTCTATTGGGATGGGTCTCTGCTGTCCTCTGCCTCCTCAGAGAACCTCTAGCTACTCCTGCGCTTCCCAAACTAATGACAAGTCATCAGCCCCTGGGGTAAGGGAAGCATTTGGCAGGGGTCTTCCCAGCCTCAGCACCCCACATCCACCACATCAGATGCTGGTGGCACCGGCGCTGCCCGCCTCGGCACAAGGGCCACTGGAGGACTGCAGCACCCCACCAGACTATTCAGAATCTTGCCAATCTCTTTCAGGTTCTTCTAATTATCCTTCGGAGGCAAGTGTTTTGGTGGGTGAACAATGAAGGTCATATTGGTTTCTTATCTTATTCTTTCAAGGTGTTTCTGACAATTTGGGTTTTTGTAGTTTTAAGTACAAGGGGTTTGAGGTTTGTCTTTTGCATTGCTCTTGATTTGGTTAATATCTGCCGTAGGTCAGCTGCTCTAGTAAATGCCCTCTTACAAATTTTTCTGTATTTACAGTTGTAAATGACTATTGTAGAGCTATTTCCACACACACATCCCCCACCCCACCCCCAAAAATCCACACCACCATGGGAGAAGCATTTAAACATAACCCGCAGGTGTTACCAGCTAGATGCACTTAATCACGTGTCGAGTGTAGAAACTTCAGCTTAAACGGTACCAAGTTCAAGCCATTTTATTCATAGAACTAATAGGATGTAAAGCATTACTGGTCCTACCAGCTTTTCCTCCAGTGCTTTGTGTTACACCGGGGTCAGCACTGCGTCCCTTTGGAAAAAGAAGCAGGGGAGGACCTTATGGTGATTAAAGATACTGTCTTTGTCAAAAAGAGTTTATGGTTTAGCTGTGGAATAGGTGTTCTGAGTAAGTGTGCGGTGACCTGGCCTTGAGCAGACAGGCAGCATTTGAGGTGTGAAAAGAGATAAAAATCAATAAATACACCATTTGCCATTTACTCAGCCCAAACAAAATACTTCATCGGGACTCTGGTGTAGCTTTAAAAAGTGATAGCACAGATTACGGTTCCCCTGCAATGTGTATGGCAAGGTTTGATGGCATTCTGCTGGCCATATTTACAGCTCATTTAAAACACACTGTCAGCCTGGTTTATTACTATTGCTACTTCTTTTCTTCTCATCGCTGCTATCACATAATGCTCTGTGGAAAGGGGTTTCTGCCCCTCCATGTACACAGTTGCTAAAGGGTTAGGAGAGATGAATAGGCTCTTCCAGCATCCAGACCCCCTCAGTCAGCTCGTGAAGGGAGTGGATTTAAAGTTCTGCTCTTGTTGAGATAGTGGCAAACCTTCCTCTCTCTTGCTGATCTCTCTAGCTGAAAAACTAATTGCATGGAATGTGGAAAAAAAAGAGCAATGAAATGAGAAATCCTTGACAGACTCAGGCTTAAAGCCTCTCAGTTTAGATAATCTCAGCCCAGTGGCGTTAGGGGGTCTCACAGCAAAGCTTTGATTATCTGGTTCAGTATCCATCCCCCAGGTGCAATTCTTTGGAAAAACAGCTCTTCAGACCCGTAAGTGTTACTAGCATCTGATCAAGATCATTTTTTGGGGTAACTTCTGCTCAGTGCCAGCAATCATGGCAGGCTGATCTAAAAGGGCTCCCTGCTCTCTTGCATAGAAAAAAAGAACTGGAGCACAGGGAAGATCAGATAAACCTCATTCTTTTGGCTGCTTGTTCTGTCACTGACCTCTCAGAAGTAGCGGCTAGCTTTAATTTTACCTTCCAATTTCCTTTCTTAGTAGACTGAGTGTTTATAAAAGTTTTCCGAGTGAACTGCCAGGGTGTGCTCCTGAAAGACCATCTCTCTGGTGAATAATCAGCTGAAATTCTAATGAGAAAATCCTTTCGCTGGGCAACAGCCTTCCTACTCGAATGCTGCATTATCAGCTGAAAATTATTCAGACAGATCTGAGGAATTTACTTTAGGCAGCTTAGGAGATAAATTCAATGCAGCAAGTTACCATGATTGATTTAAGTATTTAAGACTTATCCTAAAAACCTGTTTTGCTCAATCCGCCTCCGAACACGTTCCCATTGAAGCCCTTCTTTTCAGGTTAATATGCAATCTGAGTGCAGCAAGTAATTTCCCTTTTGCTGGCCGGGGGTAATTCCCCTCCCTCCTCTGAGTGCCCAGGTGCTGCCATGTTTCAGAGGCAATAACCTCCCCGAGAGATTGCCTCATTTTGTACTTCATGTGACTTCAGTGAGCATCACCATGCTACTCTGCTACAGCACCTTCTCCCTTAGGTCCGAGAAGGAGTGTTTATTTGAAAAAGGATTTATAGGTTTATGTATTTATATTTTAAGGACATTAAAGGATCTAATGTTTCTTTGTTTGTGGAGTGATTAGGAGCTGGTGCTCAGGAGTGCTGGCAGTGATCAGCAGGATGCACACATGTGCGCATAGACTTGGAGAGAGCCCTCAGAAGCGCAATCCATCACGGTGACATCCGACTCCCTATTTCATCTTCTAGTCTGTCTGAAGTTCGTGTATGTCTGTGTGGAGCTGCATGTGTGTGTTTGTATAGCATAAATTGCCTGTTGCTGGGCTGTTTACAGGTGCATAATTATTCCTTAGAACTGACTGATAAGGGATGGAAAGGGAAAAATCTCTTCAACCCCCCTCCCCCCTCATCGTACCATGTTGCCAAGGAGAATTTGTAGTTCCATCTGCCCTGAGAATGAACACAGCTCATTCCAGTAGTGCCTTGTCTGGATGAACTCTCGGTAAGCACATCTGTTTCTCGGCCATCAGAAAGATAATGAGCTTGTCCACTGCCCTTCTAGCAGGTCTCTTGTGCTAGAAACCTCCCACGGTATCTCATCAGGACACTGCCACACAATCCTTTGAAACGTGATGCAAAATTCAAGGCTCTAGTCCTAATAACCCCTTGTTCTTTCTCCCCTTCCCTTCCTAACACTTTAGACTCACGAGTAACCCCCACCCACAGTTTCAACTCATACTCTGGATAATCTTTAATGTGGCATTTACCGCTGCAATGAACTTCCCAGCTCTTAGCAAACGGGCAAGAGCTAGGACTTGAGAGATGAAATCGCATGGCAGGTAACGGGCACGGTGAACTTTAGATCTGTGCGATGTGTGCAATATTAGTTCATTCTGTAGCTGAATGTGAACACTATTGATATTTAATATCTTACCAGGAGGGATGAGTATTTGAAGGACAAGCATTCATAATTTGCTTTGACATTTGACATGATTAAGCAAGTAAAGGAATAATATTCTGTTTCTCCATTGTCAAAAAGATAATGAGTTTCATAACCATTGGTATTATGGGAAAAATACAGCCTGTGTAGCGTAAAATGTGTGAGAGCTGCTATATATTCTTCTATAAACTGTGTGCATCATGTCCTTTTGATGGCCCTAGTCATGCTGGGTTTGAATATCCTTTTTAATTTTCTGGTTTGCTGTGCAAGCCTCTAGCAAAAGGCACTTTTTTTTTTTTAAACAAAAAATGTTTTTTTCAAATTATTTATAGAAAGAGCAGTGCTGTCATCGAGTCTGTCTCATCATATCATTCTTGCGTATCAATTTCTAGGCTCAGATGACAAACCATAGCAGCTACTTTTCCAATAGCAGCATCTGGCTTCCTGGCAAACTGAAATGCAGTTATCTGGAAAGCCTCAGAGTTGCTTCTGAGCACATTTTATTTATTAGAAAGCAGTTGTGTTGCTTTGCTTCCCATGACTAAGCCAAAGAATATTTAATATATTAAAAGGAATAATAGAATCGAGGCCAAGCTGTTGCCCCTCAAGTGGCAAGAGAATGACAATATTTTTCCTTTAAGATGACCATTTCTTCTTCTCTGAAGGACAATCTGAAACTATTCATGTTGAATTCAGATGATCTTTTATAGGACTAACAAAGAAATTCAGCCTTAACTCCTCAAACAAAATCCAAGTTCAGCTTTTGCTAGACTCACCTCTGAAATGTGATGGTGGCTTCTCTGCCAACCTTCCCGTGCTGGAGGAAGCAGATGCTCCACGCAGTGTGGTCCCCAGAGGTGAAAGACACTATGTCCTTGCAACACATGATGGATGATCATAGAAGGAATAGGAGGGTTGGTAGGTCAGTGTGTTGGGTTTGTATGACAAGGCTTTGCTAGCAGGGGCGCTACGGCGGTGGCTTCGGTGAGAAGCTGCTGGAAGCCTCCCCTATGTCCCACAAAGCCGATGCCAGCCACTCCAGGATGGACCTGCCACTGGCCAAGGCCAAGCCCATCAGTGATGGTGGTAGCACCCCTGGGAAAATATAGTTAAGAAAGAGGGTGGGGGGGAACTGGGAAAAGAAATTGCAAGAGGCAGAGGGAGTGAGATGTGAGAAAAACAACTCTGCAGACACCAAGGTCAGTGAGAAGGAGGGGAGGAGGTGCTCCAGGCACCAGAGCAGAGATTCCCTGGCAGCCCATGGTAAGGCCAGCTGTGCCTTGCAGCCATGGAGGGTCACAGTGGGGCAGAAACTCACCTGCAGCCCAGGGAGGATGCCATGCCAGAGCAGGGGGATGCCTGAAGGAGACCGTGACCCTGTGGGCAGTTCGTGCCACAGCAGGCTCCTGGCACGAGCTGTGGCCCCATGGAGACAGGAGTCCAGGCTGGAGCAGGTTTGCTGGCAGGAGTTGTGACCCTGAAGGGGTCCAGGCTGGAGCAGGCTGCTCTTGAGGGACTGCACCCCATGGTGGAGACCCACACTGGAGCAGTTCAGGAAGAACTGCAGCCCATGGGAAGGGCTCATGTTGGCAAAGTTGGTGGAGGACTGTCTCCCGAAGGGAGGGACCCCACACTGGAGCAGGGGAGAGTGTAAGGATCCTCCCTTGAGGAGGAAGGAGCGGCGGAGACAGTGTGTGATGGACTGACCACAACTCCCATTCCCCGTCCCCCTGAGCTGCTGGCGGGGAGGAAGGAGAGAAATAAGGAGCAAAGTTGAGCCCAGGAAGAAGGGAGGGGTGGGGGAAGGGGTTTTAAGATTTAGTTTTTACTTCTCATTATCACACTTGGATTTGACTGATGACAAATTAGCTTATCCCCAAGTCAAGTCTGTTCTGCCCGTGATGGTAATTAGTGAGTGATCTCTCTGTCCTTATCTCAGCCTAAAAACCTTTCATTCTATTCTCTCTCCCCTCCCAGCTGAGGAGAGCAGGGACAGAGCAGCTTTGGTGGACACCTGCCCTCCAGACTGGGTCAACCCACCACTGTCGTGTACTGTACCAGTCCTCAGAAGTGAATTCAGCCTTTGTTTTGCCAAAGAATTTATGAGCTTGGCAAGTCTTTTGGATCCAGCTCTGCAAAGGTCTCAATGTAGTTCAGTAGATATCACACTAACCTGCAAGACCTGATCCAAGGTGTACGAAAATAGAGTTCCATGAACAACATCAATATTACCCTTTCTTAAATATAGCTGTGACAGAGCTGATAGCTTCTGCAATGTTCTGTACTCCTGCAAGGTTCTTTGCTTGGGCTGGAGATCTTCGCGCTTGTGGAGCTCTGCTGCTAATCTGGTGAGCTGAATAGAATCCCACTCCTGCCCCGTGTATAAATGGAGATTATCTGACGCTGTTCAAAACGTATGAAACATTTCTCCAGTTCTTCATACATACCATAATCTGAAGGAAATTATTTAGGATTTTTTTCTTCCTAATATCAGCATTGAATTAGACAGGAAAGATATCAAGACCCATGAGGGATTACAATAGTCGATTATATAGATGTCCTTATAGCTTTAGGACATTCTTAGATGCTAAAATTCATTCTCACGAGCACAGAGCTAAAAGCTGAAAAAGGATGAAGGAAGATGAAATGTCTGTTCCAGGCTTTGATGATGGTTAGGCTATATCTACATCAAAAGCTCTGTTTAACTGAAGTGATTATTTTCACTCAGAGAAAGAGCTCTTTTGAGTCTTTCTTGAGCAATTTCCAAAAGTTTCGTTAGTGAAATTCTAGTATTATTTTTCTAGATGACAGATTAGAAAAAAAAAAAAACAACCCACCTAATATATTAATGTCAATGTGTTTGACACTTAGCAACAGAAGCATAATGCTAAATGGTAACATCTTGCAGTTTTCTTCTGATACTGGTGGTGTCTCTGGGGCAGGATTTTATTAGCGACAGCTCTTACTGAATTCAGTTAAAGCCAAAGTTTCATCTCCAAAGCAACTGTTACTCAGTTCAGAAATAAAATGCTCAGGCACAGGATTTCATTTAAAGCTTTGAACATCAGCATGGAGGAATCAAAACAATTCTGGTTTAAATTTCTGTTTCTCCAGTGTAAAAAATATTCCTGGGTTTGGACACTCGGCCTTGCACAGTGTTGTCTGAGGGGGGCTAAATTACAGGCAGAAAGTGCAGGATTTTCTCTTCTCATTGTTGTGAGCTTGGAACAATTGAGTCCTGATTCTGATTGAGGATGGAGGATGCTACTGCAGTGCAAAACACCCTGCCAAGGCTGCTTCACGGCTATGTTCAATGGCAGTATTGTAAGGCTGTATTATAAGCAAAGTCTGCAGACCAAAGGTTACATGATGGGCAACCTTTACTACATATAGTGGGTCAGATAGCTTTTGCATTTAAGAAAAGACTACACGCTTTTTTGCTATTGAGGAGCATAAGCACTTTTGCCTTCCTTCCGCCACGAACGGAGATTATTCAATGGTTGGATTTAATGAATTCAAAATCCTTAGAAAATCACTGGAGCCAGACATCAATGTAAAATACTCCACCAGCTTTCAGTAGTGGAATATAATATTAGCTCTCCCACAATCTACTTCATGCATTTCAAAAGAATAGAGAACATTTTTAAACTAAAGAAGATAGCTTGGGCAGAAAAATGATTGTGTGCCTTGGATGCTTCTCTGTAACCCTTCAGGAGCCTGAGTTGTTTCTCACAGGGCAGTAGAAACAGAAACAAATGCTTTATTTGCAAAAATGGGGGAGAGGAATTGGAGCAAGAGATTTTATTAATAAATTCTCTTAATGTACTGGTACCTTGCACAATCAATAGAACCGTGTGGGAGGGCTGCTGCAGGGCTGTGACTCCCAGCCCGTGCAAAACCCCGCAGCTGTGTGTCTCCTGGCAGAGGCTGCTGAGAGCCCACCAGACCAACCAGTGTTCATCCCATCTCTTGTTGCACGTCTGGACTGGGAGCACTTGAGGAAGATATTTCTGTGCCAGGTGGGAGCTAGAGCCCAGCCAGCCCTTCCCTGCTCCTTGCTATGCAGAGCCAGCCATAAGCAGCTCTCTCAGGCAATACAGTAATACAAATAAATAATATTAATTAAGGCTCGATAGGTTTAAAAAGCTATGGAAATAGCTTCTCTCCTGCTGTTTCAGTATCTCATTTTCTCACTTTGTCCAAATCCCCAAAGCCCAGAGGTACGAACACATATTTTAAACGAGAAGTTTGTTGAACCTCATTAAACTTAAATGCTCGATCCAGGATTTAAGTTTCACCAGAGGCTTCACTCTGCTTTTGAGTTCACCTGACTTCATTCTTCCATCCCTAACAGAGATTCATTTAGAAGGTGATTTTGCAAAATGACTGATAGACCTACAAAGTACAACTGAAAAGAAAAGCATAATTTACATGCTTAAATCAAGAATCTAACTTTGGAGCTCTTCTATGTTTATAGGCTTCAGTCTGAGCAATTTGCAGAGGCCTCTGTGGAATAAAGACCAGCTTTTAATTTGGTTTTTGCCTTTTTTTTTTTTTTTCTTCCCCCAGTTTTCGTGAAAAGGACGAGCAGCTGAAGAGTTTCTGCGTTGGTATGCTGAGCGGTGGAGTCACACAAGCACCTGCAGCCATCCACGCACCGCTCGGGAAGAGCGCTGTATTTCTCGAGGTTTGTAGCTCTTGTCCTCCCACTCCCTAATTCATATACATAAAACTGGTGTGCTGCCACGTTCCCTCCACTCAAATGCATTAGCTGATCAGGAAGGCTTCCCATTCATCTGGCTTGTCACTCGGATGAGGCGGAGGCAGGACCGACTTGTCAGCTCGCAGTGATGGGAGTCAGGGGTGGAAGGCAGGATAACACGATAAAAAATGGTATCGATACTTCTCCCCTTGGTTTTCCAAAGGAAAATATTTTCGGGTGCTGGGTTCTCTCCATCCCCTTCCAAATAGGAGAAAACCAGCAACCCAAACACTTGCTCACAACCTCCTTGTGTCACTAGAGTGAGGCTGCTGGAGGAAATCACGGTTCATCCCCCCCAGTCCACGCTGCGGTGGGCACTCCTTGGGACCGCCACGCTCTTCCCCACTGTGTTTGGCCCCGTTTCGGGGATGATTTCCAGGGTAAAAGCAGGAAGGTGTGTGTAACCCACCCGAGACCGAGCACCCGTCACGGGGGACAGCACCTTCCCGGTCCCGGGACAGGTTCTGGCCGGGCTCTGCTCACACCTTCAGCCCCTCTCGGGTCGCCGCTCCGGACGCGGCATCGCCGCCGGCAGAGCCCACCGAGCGCAAGCCAACAGAGCGATGCTCCGGGCTGCCGGGGGCTCCGGGCCGGGCTCCCCCCGACGGGGCGGCAGCACGTCGGTGGGCGGGAGGCTCTGCCCACCCCCCTCCCGGGGTCCGCGGCCGGGCGGCCCCTCCCTCTCTCCCTCCGTCGCGGCCGGGGCGGTGCGGTGGGGCGCGGCTGGCGGCGGAGCCCGGCCCCGCGGCGGCGAGCGGCTCTCCCTCCCCACACCCCCCCACACCCCCCCCACCGCCGCGCCTCCGCCCCCCGCCCCGTGACTCGGCTGCCTCCCGCGGGCGGCGGCGGCTGCCGGGCGGTGTCGTGCGGCCCCCCGCGCCCGTGCGGGGACTATGAAGCACCATGGTGTGGTGTGACCGTGGCGTCCAGATGCTGCTGACCACGGTGGGAGCCTTCGCCGCCTTCAGCCTCATGGCCATCGCCATCGGCACCGACTACTGGCTCTACTCCAGCGCCCACATCTGCAACGGCACCAACATCACGACGGACGAGGCGCAGGGGCCGCCGCGCCGGGCGCGGGGCGATCTCACGCACTCGGGGCTCTGGAGGATCTGCTGTCTCGAAGGTACCGGAGGGGGGCCGCGCCGTGCCGGGGCGGGGGGAAGCAACTTGCCGGGGGGACCGGCTGCGCGCCCGGAGCCGCCGGGCAGAGCCCAGCCGGAGCCGCGCCGCTGCCTCGCACACGGCCGAGGAGGAGGATGGCGTTACCGTGGCAACCGGCATCTCCGAGATTGCCATGGGAACCGGGCGGCGGGATGCGGAGCTGTGCCCGGGGGAGCTCTGCCCAGGGGGGCGAGCTCGCTGCGGGCCCACCTCCCCCGGGGGTTGAGGGACCCCGGGGCTTCAAGGCTTTGGGGTGCTCCAGGCGGGTTCAGGGCTTTTCGGGGCACATCAGAGTACTCCAGGCTTTGGGGCTGGGCACCCCACAGGGCTTTGGCCTGGGGTGGGTTTGGGGCTCAGCCACAGCTCTCGGGCAGGACAGTGGAAACCCAAGTTCCTCCCCACTTACCCTCAGCCAGAGACACAGGGAACCCCGTTGTAGGTGGTGTTGCTGCTGGTCAAGTGCTTCAGCGTGGATTCGGTTCGTACTGAATACAGCCCAAGGGTCAGGCTGAGCAAGGTTGACAAATAACAGGGTAGGTGTTTTGGTGGCTGGGATGGGTCGCGGGACACCCCCTTCCCTGCAGAGGCCAAACATGTGGCTCCCTCTGAAAATGGAGTTGTAGAGAAGGCGCGGCGGGTAACTACCAGGACAAAGAGACACATGGGTGTTCAGAGGATTTGGCACAACAGATCGGGAAACCCAGATGGGAAACAACATCTGTCAGGCAAGCGTGCGGAGCTCTGACCGTGGGAAATCGGCACATCCCCAGGAAGGGGACACGCAGCACAGGCAGGCACCGGCAGCGGGGTCAGGGCCGTGGGGGCTCTGAACCCCCTCACCTGCTGGGTCCGTTCCCTCCCTGGGAGCAGCTTACAGAGCCTCAGTGATGCTGGATAAAGGGTATAGCGTAGAGGAAAGCTGTTGACTCTTGCTGAGCTGCTTTGTGGCTTGTGGGGGTGGGGGTACGCTGGAGTCTGTCTTCCCACAGTAATGCACTTGGCATATTGGCTGCAGCGCACCTAATGCCATCAGCACAACTTAGCACGCATCAACTTTGCAAACCTGGTTTCCTGGTTTATTCTAACTGACAGCTCAGCCCAGACAAGGCCAGCTATAGTTCAGTCTTGCAGCTGTATTTGGAGGGCTTTTTCTCCCCAGAAAAGGCTGTGGCGTGGCAGAAGCACCTCATCCTCACGTCTGTTCTCTCCTTCTCCTTTTGCGAACAATTTAAGGCTACAGTGTAACATCATTTTTCTCTTAAAATACCAGATTTACTAACCAGTAGTGGTATGCATACGTAGAATAGCCGTAGGACAAGGAAATATTTTTAGACAATAAAGAGAGAAAGAATAACTTAAATGTGAAGGTTTATGGGTAATAATAATGCTCGGCTTTATGACTCCTGAAGGAAACCTAACTCGCGGTATGGGCTTTTACGACACCTGGAAAACAAGGGCTTGCATCCGAGAGCTCCTGAGTTTGCCTGAGAGATGCTGAGCATCCTCCACTTGAACTGAATCTTGTGATCTTCGCTAAGCTTGTTCTAGTGCCTTCAGCGTCCGCTTTCCACGGAAAATAAGTTTATTCACATCTTGCGCGAGTTGCCGAGCTTGCTTTGCTAGACCAGGCCTGTCATTGCCGGGAGAAATCCCTGCATTTCCCAAAGTCAGGATTCCTGCACAGTCTTCCAGGAATCTCGTTCATAGAAAGGAAGTGCAGCTTTGACTGAAACTGGTGGAATTTTTTTCCTTGATTTAAACTGGGCTTAAGTAAGAATGAAGCCAGTGAATTCGTGAGAAATGGGCAGCATAGCAAAAAGTGCCCAGTAACATTCGCCGATCTGCGGTCTCATCGCACCCCTGGGACAGTGCCCCTGCCTTCCCGAGCACAGTGTACTTGTTAGGGTATTAGCTGAAAAATTCCACCCAGCAGTGGTGTGCAGGAGAACCTTGAATCCTCATCAATTCAGGGGACAAAAAAGCGTTTCATGGTACCCATCTATTCAACTGCAATTGAGCTTTTCTGCTCAAAATTCAAATGCTCATAATCAAATTACAAAGTTACAAAATTTAAAGTTGTCAAATATGTGCTAAGAATGGACAATTTGAGAAAACTGTCATCTGTTCACAGATATGAGGAACAGAGCCTACATTCTCTCCTACATTTTCAGTATGTTCTGTCTTTGTAAGAAAATCTATAGATACATTAAAATATTCATGTTTTAAACTATATCACAGGGATTTGATTTTGATGTGGAAAGGTTCTTTTGTTTCACAAAATAATTCAACCATTTCTAAAAGCTGGTTTAAAAAACACCCCCTTGGTTGTTTCAGAGCATCACTCATTCAGAGTGGACGGGTTTTTTAGTAAAATCAACGTAATAGTTGCAATGCTGAGGAGATACACAGCAGGAAAATTATTTAAGTTATAGATTTTTATATGTGATTAAATGGTCTGGCTTCAAACCTATTTTTAGAACTCTTTTTGTGTTTTGGAGTAATAGCTATAAAAACCTGCTCAATTTAATGGTCTTAAGCACCGTTTCACTCTTACCTCAAAAAGACAAATCTAAGATGCAAATGTGCAAAGGCTGAAAATACCCTGAACAACCTTTTAAATTGCTTTTGACGTGAATAAAGCGTTTTGCGGAGTAAATTTCAGATCAATTGCATTTTTCAATTAAAATGTTTCGCGACTCTATCCATAAAACAATCTGTATGCTAGATTTTGAACAGTCACCTGTTCAGTATCCCCAACTCCAAGATTTCAAACAAAATTGTTGAAATGGAGTGGAAAAGAATAACCTTCTAACCAAATTATTAGGTGTTCCTCAATGTTTTCCTGGTTTTCTTCTTCAGGACGACATTTTACAACAAATTAGCATCGTGATGTTAACTGGAGTGAAACACTTTAGGGATCCAGCTTGTTATCTTTGGAGCTGCAGTTGTCTTGGGGATGAAATCATGTTTCAGTACTAGTAGTCGATACTACTATGGAGCTTAGTCACTCAAGAAGTAGCGTTAATGATACATCAGTCAAACTCTTGCCTGTATAATCCCAATTTTGTTCTTTTAGCGTGTTTGTCAAAGGTGGAGGTAGGAGGCTTTTTGAGAGGATTTTAAACAATAGCAGTATTTCTGCATGGATTTTTAAAAGGTATATCCATGGTAATTGCCTTAGGTAGGAAACTGTTTAAAGTAATTTTTGGTATGAATGTGTGTATAGCAGAAGTGGATGCTATTCGACTGAGCCTCTGCAGTAAAATGGCCCAGGGGCTCCCTGGCAAAGCAGGGTTTTGGTTTTTTGGAGCCACGGCATCTACAATAACTGCAGTTTTGACAGCTAAAGTTAAACTGATACTGGAGTAAGAAGTTTAGAATGAAGCTCCATGCAGCTGTCCACACCCGCAATGGGCACCCCAACCCACAATTTCATAATAAGAGCTAATTGGCCCCATTGCAAGTGACTGCTGTTATGTCCCATGTCCACACTCGAGCTATAGTAGTTGTCACAAGCTGTGGGTCAAGATGGTGAAGACCAGAGTCTTGCAAACAGTCTTGTGGCCAAGCTAACCTGAGAAAGAGAGCCTTGCACAGTCCTGCTCACAAGGACGATCTGCTATTAAAATATTTGCCTAGGGAAAGAAAAACCCCACAATTTAAAAACACCATTTTATCCTCTGAAACTGCTTATCTTGGTGAACAATCGTGCTGAAGTTAATAGGACTGTTCACAATAGAACGCTCTGCAGGCCCTGTGACATCAAGATATGAAATCAAGTAATGTACTTGTAATTTAAATTTATTCAAAGAGTATTTTATTAAACACTTCAGCATATGAATGTCTTTGAACCCATTGTGTCTACTGCTTTCAGTATTCCCTGTTTGCCATTTACTTTTCAAGTGGTGCAATTGGTTCTTTAATTCACGTGGAACCATGTCTCCTTCCTGACTGGGTGGCTGGAACATTTATAATCGGGAGGAAGGACTGAGTAAATCATTTATGACTTGAAAACTTGCACAAACGCACATTTGCACAATTATTTCCAAGTCTTCCAGCTTGGATGAATGCACACAAATATGAGATCTGTAGCACGCGCATGCGCTGCTTCCATGGATACTCTTGAAAACAAAATAAAAATGCTTATACAAATGTTTGAAGCAAGCAAATAAAGGAAGGCTGCCATCCACCAATACTGCAAATTCATGGCTCATCCAAAAAGAATGAATATCCTTTAGTATTCCTAAAGCAAAGCTATGAAGTCCTAGAGCCACCACTGTTGTAATAAGCTAAATACAAGGCAGACTTTATATTGAAATGCTATTGGCAAAGTTTTATTTGTTGAAGACCAAATGTTTTATCACTTTCATATCGGGCGTGACCTGCCTCGGAGGTTATATCCACAGGCACAAGGAGGTGGACTAAGGGATCATTGGTCTTCTCAGTCTTTACAGGCATAGTCACACTAGGAAAGAAGGTAGCTGCGTATGGAGAACACACACACGGGTGTCTGCTATGAAAAACTCGCTCTGTGTATGCCATAACCTATTTCTTGGACAATACACACATATTTTGTGTGTGCGTCATAGGTTCTGAAGGGTGACTTTCACCCGCAAATCTTTCAAAACAAATGTGAACGCATTAGAGAAGGACTTCTCTGAGATTCAGCCCACGGTTTCATTCTTTCTTTCCATACATCCTGCTCGTACCATCTCCGTTTCCTTGGTAAAATGTGCTGTGGAGAAAGCGCCTGTGCCGCACTCACTGTTTTTAAAAGCAATTCTTAGAGCTCCAACGTCATCTTTGCAACAGCGTTTGAAGCAGTGCAGTTTTGCCAGCAACTGATGAAGTGATTTATGACAGCCTTTTTGGGTTAACTTTTTTTCAAGAGCATTCCGTTTGCTAGAGAGAGTTTCTGAATTCGGAGCAACCGTTAGGGAGGCAGCATTTCAATCTCTTCAAAATGTTGTCCACAGTATATCATATTTTAAAATACTGAGAAACTTTGTGCTGGAGGAACTGTCAGCTGAAGATGGGTTAAGGCATTATCTGGTTTTCTTCTTGAATAAAAAAAGCACAGATCCCCTAAATGCACCTCTTTGAACATTTGAAACAGAGGGTCTCAAATGACCGTATTGATGTAACAAAACAGTCATTCTTCCTCAGACACTCTATGAAACAGGGATCTGAAGCTAATTGACTGAATATATGTCACTTTAATGAATTAATTTGCTTTCTTGAACTCGATCTACTATATAGCCAGTAGGGAGCTATCAGGCTACACAAGGGTTTGCTTTTTTTCTCTGTGGCTCTCTGCATGTCAGATATCCCAATGCAAAACTTAGAACCCAAAGACTTTCTGTGCATTAGCGATACTCCCCCAAGGCTGTAAAGCAATGAAAGCACAGTTGTAATCCAGCTGTAAAGCTTCTTCATCTGTGCAAGATGTAATGTGGATAATATTAATCTTACCCAGGTTACACAAATGTTTTGTGAAGAGTCAAGGAGGCATTGACTTGTACAGACAGGATACCTAAAGCTGTGCCATAGTTACTTTTTTATTCTGTACGTAATTATATTGCATACTGTAGGTGGTTGACAGATGGCATTTGTGGTACTAGCTGTCAGCGCCATACTAAGTCATTTTGGGGTTCGCAGGGACGTTTGCAATGTACTGTAATGTAATCTTTGGGCTTCTTCCAGCTGCCATTACCTTTAACTGACCCTCTGCATGGGCTTTTATTACTGTTTTAGACACTGGCAGAAGCTCGTAGCCATTGCACCTTGTCAGGGCTTGCCCTGCCTTCTGGCCCCTCTACTCACCCTTGCCAGCGTAAACTGGTGAAACAGACAAATACGGCAATGTATTTTTTTTTTTTTTTTTTGGTTGTTCCTGTAAAATTTCAACACAGCAATTATTTCTCTCGTGGATCCTGTCCCATCCGCTGGGTCATTCTGCGTCTGCCTAAATTGTGCAGTCAAACCTGTAGCTTTGGTCAGTCTTGCAGGTGCTAAACACATGCACCTTCTTAAAAGCTAGGGGAGAAGGGGACTATATCTGATATCTCCATTCTGTAGCCATGCATATCTTTACAGAAACAGAGGAAAACATAAAAAATATCAGGAGGAGAGGCTGGAGCGTCCATCTGCTTTTTTAATTCTTTTGAGGCAGTGGGAGTACCTTAGGTACTGAGTGTAATTTGAAGTCTGTTATTAATACCTCTCAGCACCCAGATATTTACTTGGTGTCTGTGTGGTGTCTGTGTCAAAGAGCTGAGCAGTGGTTTCTGCATCCCCAGGCTGGAAATGGAGAGGGAGGAGGAGGATGGATGGACTTGTCTGTCTGGGCTTTGCCAGGTTTCCTGCCTGCTTTGGGGCCAGGTACTTTGTCTTCCTGCCCCTGACTAGGAGGGATAACTGTGCTTCCTTCTCACCCACTTTCCTCTCATACTAATAATAAAAGGGAAAAGAAGATGTGGAGAAACTGGGACATGGCTATAGGGCTGCCCGGCTCAGAGAAGGTGTACGAACACTACTTTAACTAGTTTTGAAGAATTTTGCTTGCAATTTATGGTTTATACATACAACATTTTGTGTTTCAGCATGTCTTCCTTGAGGGACAGGATTAAGTCTGATTCTCCACCTACATAAATTTAAACTGCTTTCTAGGAAGGTGGTGGAACTATGCCAATATGAAGCCAATATAAGAGAAGGCGTCATAGATCTGTCCCTTCAATTGGACCTTTTCCTGCTGGTCCCTCTTTTCTGAGCCAAGACCCATCTCAGGAAATAAATCGTATTATCAAACTGAAAAACTGGTCCTGCTTCCAAACATTACTTTGTGCTTATCTTCATTTCAGATTTCTGTTTACTGGTATTTATTATGTCGCAGACTTATGGTTCAGCATCCAAATCCTTACCAACAGATGGCAAGGCAGGATGCACAGGAGTAGTAAAATAAACAGGATAAATGCACAACTGCCCGTATGTCTGAGAGGCTGACACACATTTATGACTTCAGAACAAAAGGATGTTTTCAGTAGACAGCTCCAGTGCTGTGCAGGGCTTCTCACTGTTTTCTGCCTTGCCCAAAAGTCTCTCACTTCTTCAGCATATCTTCATCAGTTACATTACAATATATTTTGTCCTCTCTCTTCTATTCCCAGACAGTTGTTTCCTTTAGTTATTTTTCTCCACTCCCAAAGTACATCCGTTCATTTTACCTTCAAAATTTTAGACTGGAAGGTGGCTCTTGCCTGGGCTTTGGCTCGTATTTTTTCTTTCAGTGAGGTTGGTTTGGCTCTGTGGAGGGGCACACAGAGATGCTGGGGACCACAGCAACATTTGAGAATGTGTCTTTCTCTATACTGGGCTTTATTATAATATTAATGATATGTGGTCTCTCTAATCTCTCAAAATAGCAAGCCTCAGGGCAAGCTGCCTGCAGGATGGATAGCCCAGCACAGTCAGACTTCAGCTAGATTTCCCTTCAAACTTGGGGGTATTTTTGTTAGTTGCTGCATGCTGTGGGTCAAATGCAGTGAAAGTGTTGAAGCAGTTCTTGATTTAACCTGGCAGATAGACCAGCCTCTCTTTCTTCTCCTCGTGCCAACCTGTGTGGTGTCTTGGTTCTCATTCTCTCTTTGCCTCTGTGCTGGTTTTGGTTGGGAGAGTTGATTTTCTTCACAGTAGGTAGTAGGAGGCTGTGTTTAGGATTTGTGCTGAGAAGAATGTTGATAACACACTGATGGTTTTAGTTGTTGCCAGGCAATGTTTACATTAAGCCAAGGACTTTTGCAATTTCTCACACTGCCCGTGTTCCCAGCTTCTTCTCTACAAGAAGCTTGGAGGACACGCAGCCAGGACAGGTGACCCCAACTGACCAAAGGGATATTTCATGCCATAAAATGTCACGCTCAGTATATAAGCTGGGGGGAGTTGGCTGAGGGTCTTGCTCTCTCTTGCTCTCTGGCTCTCACTGCCTGGGGACAGGCTGGGTATTGTTCAGTGGGTGGTGAGCACTTGTATCACTTGAGGTTTTTTCCATTGCTGTTTTCATTATGTACTACTATTAGTAGTAGCTTTTTCATTACATAGGAGTAGTAGTAACATTATTTTATTTCATTTATTTTCAATTATTAAATTGTTCTTATCTCAACCTATGAATTTTGCTACCTTTTTCATCCTATTCTATCCCTCATCGCACTGGGAGAGCAGGGAGTGAGTGAGTGGCTGTGTGGTGTTTAGTTGGTGTTTTCAGTCTCTCCTTACTGAAATGTTGTAACTTTCTTTCTGCTAAAAAGGTACTGTCTAAATTAGCTTTTCAATGATGGAGCAAGAGTCTTTCTTTAGAAAACTGGCAGTTAGTCCCCCAGGTAGAAATTTAGGATTTTTAGTTTCTCTTCTTAACTCCTGAGCATCTCTGTGCCCTCCTGCCAACAAAAAGTGTATAATTATATACTTGTCCAAAAAGATGAGATTTGGGTTCCCTTTTCTCTACCTGTTTTACTTTGTTCCCATGTGTTTATCCAGGTTCCTGCTTACTTTACAAACAGTACTCTAAGTTCTTCTTCAACAGAATTGCGTCATTTTTTGTCAAATGTTATATGCACAGGAATGCTGGATTATAAACATGCGGTCATGATACAGAGAGATGGATGAAGAAAGAGAGCATTACGGAATTACAGTATTTCCTGTGCGGATTGCCAGGCCCTGATACAAATTAACCTCTTTTATTGTTCTTTTTCAAGCATTCCGCCTTTTAATTGCTGTTTTGGAATGGTGCCACTTAGTTATGCCCTTTCGATGCCTCTCACTTAGCCAGTCCCGTTAGCTTGATAATGCCAAATATTTCAAAGATATTCAGAAGCAACAAGCATCCCCCGTTTGAGTGGGAGAGGTACCCAGTTCGGTGAGGAATCACCACCCTCATTTAGCTGCCAGTTTTGGCGGGGAGGGTAAGGGGAGCATCTCAGATTTAGTTAATAACCATTTTTAAGTCACTGCCCGTTCTCTACCGGAGGTTTCAGATCAGTTTTCTCCCATTTATACATTTTAAATAATGCAATTTTGTGTAGAATATGGATGACTGAATATTTTCTCCTGTCCAAATACATAGCACTCAGTAACATTAGGATTGTTATTGTGTCTTACTTGCATCCCAGGGGCATAGTTGATCTATTGTTGCTGCAAGGCATTAAAAAGGAACCATGACATGTTGCAATTATGACTTGAAAAAGGATCTTCTCAGAGGTACGTTGCCTAAATATAATCAAATCTAACATACAACTTATTGCATAGACCTATCTTAGAGCTGTGCATACCTATCTCATGGCTCACTGAACGTCAGCAATGGCTATTAGCAAAACACTGGATAATTTTGTTGTAGGAATTGCCGTGCTGTTGGATTTTTTAAAGCTTAGCCCCCAGCATTCAGCTGCCTGCAGGCAAATGTAATAGCAAACTCCTAACACTGGAAAACCTTGTGACTGTTTGAGTTTCCAAAGGTAGCCAGCTATGGAAGTTAGCCATATCCCTTTGCATATGACTCACTAATGGCAACAGTGGGCTTTAATCATCTTTGCCAGTGGATCTTCACGTCAACCATAGCAATGCTCCTTTCCATACTTGTGTACGTTTTATTGCAAAATTGGCTAGAGTGGGTTTCTTTGTGTGTTAGTCTGGTTTTAGCAAGCAGATGAAACAGCAAGTTGCATTATGTCACATCACATTTTTATGCACACGGATCATGAACAGGGTCGAAGCCCTCAGATTTACTGAACAGAGCTGTTATTTGAGCCAGTGGAGTAAATAGCCCAAAATAGATTGTTATTCTCCACATACGCCTCTGCTGATGGTGGGTAGGTTATTTGTTGGCAATTGTGAACTGCCAAAGCTTCAGGGATTTGGTTTCCAGTGCAGGTTGCAGAGGTAGAGCCCCAGACTCTTCATCTACTTCCTCCCAGATTTAACCTCCCATGGTCCCACCCCGCCGCCTGGCATACACCCAGCTGACAGCAGTTTATTCTGTACAGTTAGAGCTCAGCAACATCGTTAACAATTCAAATCGGATTTTATTAGGGGAACTGTTGGAAAATGTCAGTATCGAGCAGAGCTATCCTAGACATGATGAAATATCAATTATTAAATCAAGGAGCTAAGTAACAGTTTGGAAATGACTTCTTGAAACTGGAGTTGGTAGGCCTGAGCAGCTGGGGGCTTATCCTCTTCCTCCTGCCAGCAGGCAGCAGAGCGTCAGTTATTTGCCATTACAGCAATTTTGGGTTCACCGGTGTGTTCTTTACCGACAGACTGACCTCTTCCAGACAGACCAGTAGGACGCAGACAGCCCCGATCCAAAAGCCCCTCTACATTTATGCATGTGCTGAACCCAAGCCAATAAACCTGGCAAGAGACTGAGTTTCTTGGCTCGGGCTTCGCACTGCTTGGATCTGCCCCCCCTGCGTTTGAATCAGAGCTGGTCCATGTCCCCCCAGCTCCACCCGCTGTGAAAACACATTTTTGTCTGTCAACAAAAGATCCTCCAAGCTGATGAGTAATCTTTTGAAAGAGTGTGACTTAGGAACTCCAACCGTATTTCCAGTAAAGGTTTATGTCTTTGAAGATCATGTTGCACTGGGGGTCTACAGGATTTGGATTTTTTAAGTTACTTTGGCGTTGCCAAAAATATTCATCCCAGACTATGCCACTATTTCCTAATCGTGAGATTAAACGTCCTGTGGTTCTCCTCAGTAGGCTGGAGGTTTGCTTCAGAGGTTGGTAAGCGCTTCTCCTTTGCTCTGCACATTTTGCTCTGCTCTTGTCCTTGCCTTTAGCGCTGGCAGATGCAGAGGGTATTGGGGATGCTTTGGGATCCTTAAAGATGCAAGACCTGAAATAAAACATGTAGTATTTAGGACTGATGCTAGGGCTGTATTCACAGTACCACTTCTAATTATAGCAACTCGAACAATTCATTTGCAATGTCCCACTACGGTAGTGCTTATTAAAATAGAATCCTCTTTATAGTTTGGTAGCAAATTAAGAGGGGAAAAGTAGCCATTCCATTCCATCTAATGTCTTTGAAAGATGTTTACCTTCATAACTTGCTTTCTAGGGATATTTCCCTTGTTCTTACTTGTAATCCTGGTCTTATTTTTAATGACTGACTTTGAGTTTCTCCATAGCCAAGTCCAAGTCTCCTTTTCCTCATTTTATTGTAATTTCTGTATATAAATGGCAGCATTCTAGCTGGAGTCAGTCTTTGGACACCACAGCAAAACCCTACAGAGAAGGAAAGAGAGGCCAGAAATTTTCCACCTGAATTCTAAATCTTACCAAGGGCTTTGGTGGCGTGAAGAGCCAACACGCTCCACTCCGCAGGATCAGAGGAGCGCTCAGACGCAGAAGCTGGACGAAGGGCAAGTGGTTCAGGATCAGGGCCAGCCCTGGGCAGGGTCCTCGCCATCAGCATCTCCAGGCATCAGCGCTGGATGCAGCTACTCCCACGGGTTATCCCTTTTTCTGGCATGACTGCTTTGCCCTGGGAGGGCTGAGCAAGTGGTTGCAGCTGCCAGAATATGTGTGGGAGTTCCCAATACTGATTTTATAGCATTAATGTGCACCTGTTTTGGGGGCCAACTGGCATCATGTTCAGCCTAAAATGTGTGTGCAAGCCCTGTATTAAAAGAGGAATAAGAATTAGCGTGTATCAAACATGTCATTAGACACGTGCCTGGTAGACATAATGTAGGATAATGAATATGATCACAAGAATAAATTAATAACTGAAAATATTTTTTATACATATGCACACTTAAAACAGGATAAGAACTAAGTGACACTTGTGTCACCAGTTTATAATTAAAATGCAGTGCTTGAATGAAAATGTAAGCTTCAATTAGCCAGCACGACCCTGCTTCCGGCTTTACTTCCCACTGAAAAGCTACGATAACAAGCTCACATTTATTATCAGAGTTTTTCCTGGAGCTGTGCACTGAAACATGCTCACATCTGAGCCCTTTCACTGAAGACATTTTTTCGCTTCAGCAGTTTGGCATGCCATACAAAGGCTCTCTGATTTTTAGTGATGTTCACCTCCTCTTACATAAAAATGTTTTCTGTGCATATTATTTGGTTTTAGTTAAAGTCCAGGTGCACGGGTTACTGAAGAACCAAAAGGATGGCTCATCACATAGCACAATGGGTAATTATTGCTGAGCTTCACTGTATTGCACAGACAAATCCTTTCTTGGAGCTCAGCATTGTAGCTGTGAGAGAGAGAGAATACCTACGATCTAGCCCAAAGTGCTACGAGGGTAAGAATAGATCCTCTGGTATCTGCTTTGTCCATTTAATTTTTAACTATCCCAAGGGATAGAGCCTTACAATTTTGTTTAGAGATACCACTTTGCATTTTAATTTCACCAGTGGGAAGTTAATACAAATATAAATTATGAGGTCTCATGTGTTTCCGTTCTCATCCCAAGAGTCTTTCTAGTTAGGCTTTTTATAAAATGGTTAAATAATTCTCTGGGTTTGGCCACTGTTAAAGCCAAGATTTATCTTGATTTATGCATGAACCAGACAAAGTTTGGTGCTGCATAGCCTAGAAATTGAGCTTCTGATTTCTGCAAGACTGGGCAGGGTCCTCAGCTAGACAGCCGAGCTCCCTGTGCAGGCAGGAAGAAAACCTTGAAAGAGCAATTCTGGGAATGTGTGTGCTGGGTGGGGACCTGCCTGTGTCAGCTCGTAGGAAGGTTAATGCTGTGCTGCATCTTGGCTCCTTCCAAATTGAGTACCTGGCTCAGCGCTCCACGTGAGGGGCAATGCCATCCACTTGAGATCCAGACCCTTGAGGTGCGAGGTGCCTTTTGAGGGCTGCCAATAGCAATGGTGCCTTCCCAGACACTAGTCTTGTCAGTGCCAAAAAAATGGGAACCTTTCAGTCTTGGATTTACTCAGCCTGCAGATATCTGTCATGCCTTGAGGACATGCAGTAGGTGCTTGGTTGGGCATTTTTGCACCCTTCAAATTGGTCTGTGTGCAGAAAAGGCTACAGGAAACGGAGTCCAAAATAAGAAGGGTAGGGAATGCCCTTCTCAACCCGTGCTTCGGACAGCTGGTGAAAGGGATACAAACCCTAACCAGCCCCAAAATGTCAACATAGAGCAGTCGAGCCTCAGAAATTGTACTTAGGGAACGTGTCCTCTTTGACGGAGATGGGACCAAATGTCCACATGGATATCTTTTGCAATGTCCCCTCCAATATTTTAAGCAATTTCTACAGGCAGAATTCTTGTAACGTAGGAGTGGATGTCAAGCCAGGATATCTCAACTCAGAATAGATATGTGCTCTTAGCTTTGGGTCAGGCAGTGATGTGTGGTGTGGTTAGAGCCCTCAGGGACTCTTCAAGTTGTAAAAACTACAAACCTTCCGGTTTTTCACTGGTGCTATTCACATGGGACAGAGTGACCTCTCTAGAAAGCCCTTCCAACAGCAGCAGCAATCTCTCTCAATAGGGTTTAATAACTACCCATGGAGAAAATTACACTCTATTTAAAAGGCCAGAAAAATCATCTTCAGTTTAACTCTGCTGACTTTGGTAGAATTACACCAAAAATTAGTTTTCTCTGTTATCCTTTCCCATACTAATGTTCAGTAGCTGGGTTGAAGAAGCCTTTTGAAGGCAGACCAAAGAAGTCCAAACGGTGAAATATTCTTTTAATTTTCCTTCGCACACGTTATTTTAGGTGTAGCTTGGAACACTGCCCTTACGAGAGACATCCCTTTAAATATTTATACAGCATCAATATGTAGCCACCTTCATACGTTTTTAATGATATGTTCTTTTCTAAATTAACCGTTAGGTAACCCTGTTCTATAGCATTCTGTATTTTGCACTGTCTTTACCCGTGGATTTTTATTTATTTATTTCACCGTGGAACAATGAAGATGTCAAGGCAAGGCCCAGGGGCACTGTAGAAATCAAATTCTTGGAGCACCACTGCTGTTGCCATGGTGGACACGCACTCAACAGCACACTGTGCTGCTCTGCAAGGCAAGGGGATTAAAACCCCGGCTCCACTGCTGAGCCGTGTCCGTTCACCGCTGTTACAATGGAGGCTCTTCGTTTCCATAAGTGTAGTTCCCAGGATCAGGGAGGGAAAAAATATTGAAGCAAAGCAAAGAGGTGAAGGTGCTGCAGGGGCAGGAAGCAATATCACCTTTCTGAGGTTCTCCTTGGGCACCACAGTTGTGTCTGGATTTTCCGGAGGCTTTTCTCTTTTGCTTTCTCCTTGCGTGTTAGTGAGATGCCACGATATGCTGAGGTGAACAGGACAAAGCCCGATGCTATCAACCGAGTCAAAGGTATTTCTTCAGCCCTGGTTCGGGCTGAAAACCCACTGATGAGCTCAAGCTCAAGGTGGGCTTCTTGAGTCTTGTTTAATTATACCATATTATCATAGTACACCACTGATTTCTGCAGAAGCTGCTCGTGGCCTGTTTCCATTCTGGTTCCCCTCTCTCCTAAGAGGACTACAGGAGATCATGGCTGCGTTACCAAAAACTTAGCAAAGCCTCTGCAGATTGCCAGAGGGCACATGGGTACCAGGTTTGGTAGGGCGATTATTCCCCTGATAAAGAAAACGAGACATCAGAGCTTGTCCTAAGCCCTGTTATACTGAAAGCAAGAGCAAAATGCTCCTGCACGCTGCTTCGTAAAGACAAATTGCACCCTTTAGAGCCAAAATCCAACCTCTCCTTCTCTTGCCTGCTGAAGGGGCTGTCTCCTGTACTTGTTCTGTAAGTAAGAGCTTCAGTTAAGTCAGTGAAGATTGTGTCTTAGGATAATGGGCTCAACGAAATACTGAAATGCAATTTCCCTGAGTTGCAGTGTATGGAAGAAAGAGATTGAGTCACAAGCAATCCCTTTCCAGCGACGGAGCTCGGTTCCTGCTGTACACATTGCTGAATCAGTCTGAGTAAGGATGTCACCCTCTCTTCTGCTGGCATATACGATACTTCATAAAAAAACACAGGGGTGTTTTTGTATCTTCCCTCCTATCAACCGAATCTGGTATGATCTGGGTGCAGAAGTGACTCAGTTTGCTGGGTTTTAAAATGTACTGCTAAAGGGACGTTGTTCGCTCCAAACAAAAGCTGTCTGGGCTTGGCATTCCCAACATGTGCCTCAGTAAAAGAAGCCAGACAGCAGCTGAAATACAATGAACTGCTCCCTTCCACCAAGGGAAAGGCAAGGTATGGCCAAGCTGAAATTGTGCTGTTATTTGAGGCTCTTCCTTGGGTTGCAGAGGCAATTTTTGCTCAGTGTTTGCTGCAAATATGTTTAAATTCGCTGTTTTGGAGGCAAGTAGTCAATGCATCTGAAGTGCATACTTGACATATGTTTCTTTTCACATACTGTCCTCCATTTGTTTCATGTAGCAGATGCTCGGTTTACCACTTCAGATGTATTCTTATTTACTAGAAATTATTTTAGAAAAATAGCTGTTTGGAACTAAACATTTCCAGCCCTTCTTCTGGGTGCTGGGAACTCCTTTTTGCAGCTGTCCTGTGTGGCTGCAGGCAGATGTTGACAGGTTAATTTGCATTTGAAGAGCTGGTTGCAGTGAGCTAAGCAAGGGTTTTTCTTCCCTGTCTCTGAAGGCAGTCACTTAAACACTCCTTGCCAAATTTAGCCCTGATGCTACTCAATTAACTAGAGCAACGTCCAAGCTGACTTTGGCCCATTGTTAGCTGCCCATTTATTCCAGGGTTGAATCAAGCCCCCTGACCACGTAAAAGAAAGGATCTTATTCTGAAAATTGATTGTACAACAGTAAAACTCAAGGACAGTCCTAATTCACAGCAAGGTGGTATGTACAAGCTGGTTTACCTGATTTCCACTGTATTGTCCCGTTTCCAGAAACTGCAGGTCCAAAACTTCCAGCTGAGGGCTCTGGCTGCTGGATACTACTGAGGCCAGAAACATTTTAGTAAAAAAGGAAATCCTGCTAGCAAGAAAAAAGTGCATTTGCACTGTTTGATCCCCCTTCCTGGAGAGTACTCTTTTTTTTTTCTTTTATGATGTTGTGTGGGTTTTTTTTTCTCCTTGAAATAAGATTGCATAAAGACTTTCAGCATAAAGACCCAAATTTAGACTTCAGTCCATCCCATCGATAAAGGAAAAGGCAGAAGTCTTGATCCACAACCATGCTGTCAGCCTCTAGAAACTGTTGCTCCAGGTCTTTCATGTACATGATCCATCCACATTGACTCAAAGCATGGTTTAGCAGAGACCAAAAACTTTCATGCTGTAGCAGGGAGAGGAGCTAACATTCAAAGAGCTGTAGCCCTGTCACGATCAAGGCCCGTACACTTTGCTTCCTCTTCATTTTCTTTTCTTTCTTTTCGATGTTACAAAACTGTCAAGGAAAGCTACATCCAGCAGGTATTAGAGCACTGAGCTGAACTCACAGAAACTTGGGAAGGTGTAATTCTGCCCCATAATCTGAAGTCCAGCAGTTTTCCGGTTTCCTCATGCTGGTTGAACACAAGTGACAGCTGAGTTTGCTGCTCACCCCCCTGGTCAAGGCTGCCAGGGGGACCAAGTTGCCCATCTGAACTTTGGCAGTTTTGATGCCTACACGTAGGCATTGTAGTGAACTGTAATAACACGTTGGACTCTGAGTTCTGGAGCATTCATGGCAAAATTCTTACTGGTCACGGTCAAGTACAAACTAATTCACTACCCCAACCGTGCGTGGGTGCGGTATGAGAGACTGCTGGCACAGTGCGCTCTTCAAGTGTTCCCTCCAGTCCATCATTTGCAGCATGCATGAAGATTTCCTGTAGATATCTCTTTTTTTCTTCTGTGTAAGAACTTAAGGGGAGGGGACAGGAATGGAGAATATTGCTGTTAGGCATGATTCAGGTACCCACATCGATATGAGATCACTCCACATTGTCACCAACGCAAGAAGATTACCTTATACAAGAATAACTAAGAACAGAATTTTTGACCTTCAAGATTTTCTTATCTGTAAACATTATAACTGGATAGCAATGCAACCCAGCTTGTCAACAAGAAATAAATAAAAGAAAAATAAAACTAATTTAAACCCCCACAGTGGCAGTGGAATAAATTCATACATTTATCATTTCAGAGGCTCCCATCACTCTTGCCTCTTTTCCTGCAAGGTTTAAATTATTAGATTTTTTTTTTTTACATTGTGTTTTCTCTCCTAAGAATAGAATACAATTTACAGAAGCTCATACAGATGAAAAAACATTTTCCATTTGTGCTGTTGCTCACACAGTTAACACACACAAACCTGCACCTTCCAGCTTCCCAAAACCTCGGTCCACACCATTAGATAAATTAATACAATATTCAGAAATTTATTTTAAAATCCTATAAAGAAGATGGTTTATGACTGGAAGTTTCACTCAAGAAATATCATCCATTTCAGATTTTGGTGCAAGACCTTATCTGGACCAGTTCAAGGGGCAGATTCTTCACAACACTTACATGTGTGGCTGGTCGCTAGAATCAGAGATATTTGAATGAGAAAAGATCCTTAAAGTGAAGAAATGCAGGATGAGGATTTAAGCTTATCGTAACAGCTGGAAAGAACCTGGTAAAATGAAATTCAGTACCTGCTAATGTAGATCTCCCAGGTTTCAGGCTTCTGAGGAAGAGAATGATTTTTAAGCAGAATTTTAACTTGCACATACATGAATTATTTCTAGTGACTTGCTCAAAAATAGCAGTTTGAGCCTGACTTGCAAGGTACTTACACAGGGCTACACCAGGCAGCCTGCCCATGCCTGGGAACACAAAACTTTCTGCACACACCTGAACCAAATTCCTGCCTTGGGTCTGGCACTGCCGGCTGGGGACATGCTCTTAGTGTCCCTTGTCCCTCCCCTGACATGGGTCAGCAGGGAATGGCCAGTGTTCAGGGTCCAGACATCTCGCTAAGGTCTGAGCCAGCGAGGGAGAGCCGTATTTCCTTACCGACAGAGGCTAACAGCAAAGTGCTGTCCCCCGAGAGCAGGGAGCATCATGCTGTGTGACTCAGAGGCACAGCTGAGTCACAGCCTCCCGTGGCTTCTCCTGTGATGAGAATGGGTTAGACACCCTATTCAAGATTGTGCTTGAAGTCACGATCCAAATCATTGTGTTCAGGCTCCTCATTTGCTTCACGGGGAGAAAGTATGTTGCATTTCTCGGGGAAAAAAGGAGTCTGTGGTGTGGGAAAACCAGCTCCCAGATTCCCACTCGTAAGAGCACTGTTAGAAAAAGAAATATTCCGTTAAAAAACACCTTTAAAGCACGAGGGGCTGACAGTATCTGTGCCGGAGCCCCCTCAGAAGGAACACTTGGCATATGGAGTATGCGCCGGTTAGCAGGACGCATCAGCTGAGATCGCCCGAGGCATGTGGAGCTGTTGCGGAAAAGCATCGATGTCTCGTGAGGATACAGCTCTTCTACCTGAGAGCACTTAGGAGCAGATCTGCAGAGAGGTTTAGGTGTTGCCTTGCCTGAAAACTAGAAACTCAGCCTACAAACCCCAGCACCCTGGACAATAAGTGACACCAACGAGCAGAGCTTGAGAGCTGGACCCTAATGCTGAGCAATGAGGCATCAGGCCTCAGCTTTGCAAACCCACAGGGCTGGTGCTTCGGGCTGTGCTCATCCTGGGGTTGGCCATCACACCAAGGAGTCAGCTGGCTGGAGCCGCAGCACAGCGGGCATACATCGGTGCATCCCCCTCGGATGTTGTCGCTTCCCTCGCAGCACCGTTGGAGTTAAATGACACGGGCAGATCCTCACTCTCCAGTAGCTATTTGCCGGCACATAACCCAGTGAATCCAGTCTGTGGAGCGTCAGCGATCTATAGTCACTAAGCAAACATTCTCAAGAGCTTATTTAGGAGAGAAAGCCCTGATGCATCAGGAGTGCTGTGTGCAGGAGAGCTGCTGGAGCCAGTTGATATTTCGACACGACCGAGTATTTTTAGAGCCATCCTATGGCGCAGGATTTTTAACTTCCATTTCACAGCCCTTGAAGCCTGGCAAACTTTCATTAACATTTGATGCCTTGAAGTCATGCAAGGTCTGGGGGAAAAGGGAGGGGAATGAGAAAAAAGAAATACACCTTTTTGGAGTGTATAGTTTGCAAAGTTGCTGTGAAGCTTAGAAAAAGCCTCCAATCCCTCCTCTTCGTACCAAGTGCTTTTAAAGTACCCAAACCGTTTGAGAGCGTAGCTAGAATCCCAAGCCATAGCTGTGTGGGAGGGTCTTGCTTAATTAAAAGATAACTTAACCTGTTAAATACCTGGAATCTCTCCAGCCCTTGGGGAGATTCAAGCACTTTTTAAATAGAGAGCTCCCCACCTTAGAAGGATGATGCCTCTCTTCTTCATCCATTATTAGGCAACTTTGCTAATATAGGGCCATAAATCCCCAAACTATTTATAAGCCATCATGCCTCCATCCTAGAGGGGAGAACCTGGGACATGGAGCAGTTAAAGGATTTGCCCCCAGTTTCCACTGCACATGCTGCCATTTCTACTCAGCACAAAGTAAGGCTTTTCTATCTGAATCTATATAAGGTGCAAACAGTGCTTCCCTGACTACAAGGCAGACTTTCAACTGGAAAATAAACTAACAGAAACTCTATTTCCCACCACTCCACCACCCCCCCCAAGATACACACACATATACACACAAACAGAGCCTCTTTGCACACAACTGAGATTTTTTCATAGGCTAAGGGAGTGGGAAGAAGAGACGTATTTTTGTCTCCTTGGCAAAAATATATTGGCAGCATATCACTGAGTTGTAAAGATTGAGTAAGTACCAGAGCGTGGCCCTGTTAAGAGAAGCGGATTTTGGAAAGCTGCCCTTCGGCTTCCTGCGCCCGACTGCCAGGGCCACTGCAGGGATGCTGCTCTGGGGGGGGTTCTCAGCATGTGGGACCCCAAACAGCACATACAGGCTCCTGTGGAGGAAGAGGAGTTTGCAATACCTGGAAGTGAGGAGCTGTCAGCTCTGCCTCGCGCCAGATGAAGTGTCTGAAGGGGAGAGGAGCTGTAAATCTCCCCCTGTGCATGGCACCATTCCCGGGCGGTCGGAGCCGCTGCCTGCCTCCCGAGCTGCGTATCTCTCAGGAGGTCTCGCCAAGGTGGTGACAAACTACTCCTCTCCTGCTTTCAAAATTCGGGAGGAAATATGGTCCCTGAGATGCTGCTAAACAAGGTCAGGGGGAGAGATGAAGGACTGAAAAGGTTGTGAGGGAGTCAAAGGCACAACAGCCTATGCAGCTGTGTACAGGAGCACCTGCCCTTTGTCCAGTTTTCCCAGCAAGAGGAAAATTCCTTGGTTTTCTTCTCCCCAGCTGCAAACCTTCCTGGTTACTTCCATGCCATCCTGGGAAGGCAAAAAGCAATACACACTTTTGGTTACAATGGAAGATGTGCCTGATGCTGATAAGGGCTGGAGCTCTCAGATACATTATTCAAATCCAATTCTGAGATCCCAGATTGGACTGCCCAAAGCTGCCACCACCATTATCCTTCCCCAGTGCAGGTAGAGACGTTTCATAGTAAAATGCTATTCTGAAATACTGAAAGCAAACGCAGAAATCTCGACAATAAAATATTCATGCATCTGTGCTTTAGTGCATTGTAATTTTGCATGATATGCTTTGCTTTTCAAGACTGACTAGATTAAGGCACTTCTGATTCATTAAACACATTTTCCCAAAAGCTGTTTCTACGAATATTGTTGGGCCATTGTGCTTAGTTGTATTTATTAGCTGGTGTAACAAGGAAGTTACATTTTCTATAAACCTGAGAGGAACTTGCTTAAATGTGTTGCTCTGAATCTCAGCAGAGAAGAAAACAGTTCTAATAAATAATTAAAGCTTAAAGAGGTCATGCTGCTTTTGCAGTCTGATTTTTATTTGTCACTGCTCAGTTTGCATTGGGGAATAGGAAGTTTCAGGTGCAGGAGCCAAATGAAATCTCTTCTCCATGTGTTCATTTAAAGAGATCTATTTGGTAGTTGTCTCCATTTTTATGTATTAGGTCATTTGTTAATACTAACTATTTAAATCAATCCTGGGAATTGTAAGTTTCAGGCTCTTACTTTTCATCAGGCCGTGGCTTTGTGCGTCCCCTCACCTTCTGTCAGCAGTCCGAGCACCGACCCTTCGGCAGCACAATGCACACCGAGCTGGGCAGGGCTGCGAATGCGGGCAGAGCTGCTCAGGGAGGACCCAGGTCGCCATCTGGTCCCCGTCTCTGCAGGCACCACCAATCTGCCAAGCTCCTCCTAGGCCTTCTTCTTGCCTCAGCCACCCACCCTTCCCATCTCCTCCTCCTCAGCTCGCTCTCTCCCTCCCACTTTCTCCCAGGCTTTCTTTCCTCCTCCCCTGTGCACCACCTCCCATTCCTCCCTGCTCTGCCTCGACCTTCTTTTTTAACACTGCTCTCTGCCTTCCTCCCTTAGGCTGTTATTCCCACAAAGCTGCTCATCATTTTCCTCCCCATCTCAATGTTCCCGACAGAGACCAGCCTGCCCCATCTGGGCCTGAAGACAGGCTGAGACAGTTGGGGGTGTTCGGCCTAGAGAAATGAAGGCTCCGGGGAGACCTTAGAGCCGCTTCCAGTGCCTCGGGGGGCTACAAGAAATCTCAGGGTGTACTTTTTATAAGGGCAGGGAGTGACAGGACAAGGGGTGGCGGGTTTAAACTGCAAGAGGGAGATTGAGATTGGACATCAGGAAGAAATTCTTCCCTGAGAGGGTGGGGAGCACTGGGACAGGCTGCCCAGAGAAGCTGTGGGTGCCCCATCCCTGGAAGTGTCCAAGGTCAGGCTGGATGAGGCTTGGAGCAACCCGGGCTAGTGGAGGGTGTCCCTGCCTGTGGCAGGGGGTTGGAACTAGGTGGTCTTTAAGGTCCCTTCCAACCTACACCATTCTGTGATTCTATGATCTGTGGGAGGCTGGCCACAGCTGGGGATCCACCATCCCAGCTGCCGAGACACCCACCACCACCAAATGCCTGAGACACCCGAGCCTGCCAGCACCGATCCTCCATGAGGGTACGGCCCCTTACGGGTTGCCCATACTGCTTGGAATCAGGAGTAACCAAATCAGTAAAACTCTAATTCAATCTAAAGTCCTTCATATTTCCTTTATATTCTCTTCCAGGATATATTATAGTTGCAAAGTATTTTTGTCCCTTTTATTTTTTCACACTGGAACCTAGTCTTTCTAACCAGCAGCTCTGTTATTTGTTCCCAAGGCTAGACATTAGCCCTGGATGTTCAACTAGACCACATGGTCTCTTGGATGCACAGCACTGATCGAGCGTCTTTTCCCCTAATACATCACGCAAATGATTTTTGAAACCATTGACTTGCATTTTTCAAATCCAGCCATCAGCAGGGTTTGGCAGTTAGACCCCTCTCTCCTAACCTTTAGATTCCCCGTTGTTGTCTGCCTTGTTTCAGTCCTGTATCACTGATTGTGCATGATCAATCTCTAGAGGTTTAGCTTCTATGTATAACTCAACAAGCTGGCATAGAAATGAGGAAGACATGCTCCAAAATGAATGCAGATCCAACTCAAGGTCATTGCGTTATGAAGACAGACATATTGCAAGCATTCCCTTCAATTAAGATGATTTATGGAGTGAAATTTCCCTATTGCTTCTTCAATGTCCAGCTATTTTTCTAAAGGCCACCATCTTATGATGAATCACCATGGATTGAAGAGGTGTGGAAACATTACAAGATTCCAGAAGTGTCCAACTATCCTGCATATTTGTAACCAGTTAACTTACCTTCCAATGTAACCCTAGCTTTTTTTCATTAAAAAGGTTTTGCGGTGCATGAATGAGCCAAAAGAAGGATTGCAAAGAAAGAGTTGAGTTCTAGACATCCGGTTAAAGCTGTTTCCTGCTATTAGAGCAGGGGAACCGGACCAGAATTCATTTTTATGTAGGGAAGTAATTATGTGATGCCTTGTAAGCTTCTGCGACACCAAGAGATCTCTCAAGGAGCATCAGTAACATGAACCACTTTTCTACGGAGCAGATCTGCAGGTTTTTTCCATTACAGAAGATGACACTGAGTGAATCCTGTGCATGCTACCCCAAACACCCCCAAGGATTACCCGGGTCCTCATTCTGGAGGGTGGTTTCTTAAATTTTATACAGCTGTATGACAACAGCAAACCTTGCCTGTTGTGAAACAAGGATGTTTCAGAAACCTGAAAAAATGGTGGTCTGAGAGGGTCTAAAAGTAGAAATTAAGAATGAGAAGGCAATAGCTCAAGGCTTCACGTGTATGAAAGTTGAAGTGGCAGAAGATACAGAGGCCAAGGCATTACGCATTGTACTGGGTATGTTTCGTCAGGTTCAAGAACAGTATTCATCCCCCAGATGTGACCATGACTATGTCTCAAATTATAAACTCAGTAGGGACCTTGAAGAGACATGAATGTCCATTTCCTTAAATTTCCTCCCCCAGGTAGTAACAGGCTTTACAGACATGCTGTGATCATAAGAGGTGAAACCATCAAGCTCTGGTTGATCACCATGTTAATGAGGGAGAACTGATGACTTACTGAAGTAAGGGAAACCAGATGGATAACAACCAAACTATCCCTTAAGGGAAACTTGATTCCAATTGTGCCAACACAGGAAAAAAGCACAGTTTGACAATGTGAAAATAAACACGATTTGTCATTTTGCAGCATATGAACGCTTCATCAGACAAAATGACTATCTGTTCTCAAAATTGCATCCGGTAAAATTTGGCATTTCAGCCCTCTCATAATGATTGATGGACTGGCAGCGAACTGCCTGAATGAGCAGTCTTTGTACCAGTGAATGCATGTCAGGGTCAAGAATATTGGGGGAAAATAGTGGATTTTCATCCAAATCAAGATATATCTGAATTCTAACTAGCACACAGGCCACCACAGCATATTTCCCATTGCTCTTCGAGGTGTTGGAGCTGTGCTGGCCACTGTGTAGTTACAGCTGTGAATAACAAGTTAGTCTCGAACACATTGTGCCAAAAGCACTGCTGGTTACTAAAGTACCTCTTTAAATTAAGATGGTTTGGGCCAGAATGTAAGTAAGAGCTGGAAATTTGTTGGAGAACGACTTTCAGTCCAAAGCTGTGATGGGCAAAGAAGCTCTCCGAAGAAGTCAACACCAACTACTCAAGCGTTAGACCAATTTTAGCTAAGGTAGAAAAGCCAACTACAAAACTCTAATGGAGTTTTCTATCCAAGCTCCAAATTGACTTCAAAAGAAAGAGAATGATTATATCAGCCACCCAGAAACAGCTTTGGCAAAGCAGCCGTGGAGCAAAGTATGGAAACGAGTGGTGAGACAAACTTCTGGGCTGCCGGGATAAAGGACTGCGGCATGAGATGCAGAACGAGATGAGGTGTGAAGGCAGAACACAGCAAGTGTGGGCTGCGGTGGTAGATGGAAAAGCAGACAGAAAATTGAGTTAACAACCCCATGACAACTAGAAATGTTGACAGTCTCTTGGGACTGAGCCAGGCATGGGAACGCTTGCCGTGGCAGGGCTAACTTAGCTCTGACTTTCAAAAGTTCCTCAAGCAGTGTAACCAACATTACCCCCAAAAAATCATGTCATTCCCAAGTTGAGGAATTGCCCCTATTTCCCTGCGCAGAGATTTACAAAATGCAAGCAGAACATCAGGGCTGGAAGTATGCCAGTGTTTCTTCCTAGAAAACAGAGTCATTCCTTCAAAAAGCTTCATAAAAAGGAGCAACAAAAAAGACTAAAATAAGCCTCAGAACTAAATGAATTTTCCCTCACTTTGCCATCCAAGAAGCTGCAGAAGAGGATGTGGTTAGTAAGGAGCAAATTGCAAATGGTAGTAGGAGGACCATCAGCAATGCACTGGGGATGCCTGAGCAGTGGAATAGCGCAGCATGCTGTTTTAGCTGCTGTCTGGCTGAGGAAAGGCAGCTGGGAAAGGGATAGGAGCATTGCTGAATAACCTCAATCATGACTTCTGTGGCCAAAGTGCTGGTTTATGAGAAGAACACTTGAAGGAAATGGAAATTAAATAGCTCAAAACAACGCGTAACATACAATCAACTCATCTACTTTGCTGCTGTCCTACATTTCCCTGATACTATTGGTATTCACTGTGGTAGCACAAGGACACTTAGTACTTTTGGCATCAGTTTTGTAATGACTGAAGAGAATTCAAAGGACAGGAGCCAGACACTGTGATGTGTTTTATTAGCTCCCAGATGTGCAGGTGAGGTGAATCTTCGGGAAACGAGTTTCGCTGCCATGGATTTTCTAACATCACTCAAGGTCTCAAAATCTTATAATGGAACAAAAGGCTGTCATAGAATTTTAAAGTTGTCTTTGGCAAAGCAACTTTTCTGCATCTGTTCATTCCTTGCACAAATGCACACCATCTTTGATGATATTTGCCCAGCTGAAAACAGAAGGTCGGCTGCTGAGGCTCTATATACCCATGCCCACGTGAATTAAAACCAACTGAGCCTCTGTAGGCACCTCCCTGGATGGCCTTTTGGTGTAGGTAATCCAGAATCTGGAGGTGCTTTGCCAGGCTGTACAAAACAGTGTTTAGGTGTTACACTGTGTGTTGCAGCATGCCAAAATAATATTGCTCAAAGAATAAGCTTGTTCAAGCCAGAACTCAAGAGCAGACTTCACCACTTGAGCGAGATACGTCTTCTCCTGTGTGGCTAATTCTTTGAGCAATGGTGAGCATCCACTGGAGATCAGCTGAGGCAGCACAACTGGGCCTTGAGAGACTCAAGAGTGTTAGAAGAGAAGAGGGTGGGTCATGACATGAAGGTCAAGCTGCCCAAGCAAGAACCTCACCAGTCGCTATTTATGGCTGTGAAATTGGCACTCAGGTCAGTGGAGATGGCTCTTCAGAAATGTGGAACACGAGCTTCACTACGGTTTGTGACCACTGTAGAAAAAAACAGTGCAAGGAATAGAGCAGCACAACCTTTGTTTTGTGGGGATGTGGTGAAAGGAGAAGCTGTGAGCTGCTGCTGCTGCTGCTCCCAAGTGAGAGGGCTTTAGATAGGCTTTGCAGCGTGGCACCAAGGAAAGGCTGCAGATGGCAAAAGGCAACCGGATCAGACACTGCCACAGTGCAGACAAGTCAGTGAAAGGACACTATAATACCCTAGAGTAAATACTTATACTTGGAGGTATAAGACAGTCTCGTATCATGGAAAGTGTGTGATAAATACAGGGAGGAGAATTCACTACTATAGGAAGGTAAGAGGAGTGAGGCTAACGGTGGGACTGAGCACGTCAAATGACAAGACAAACTGACACCTGTTCCTGGAGAAAACGTGCTTTTGCCAGACTGAGGGAAAGGCAAGCGCTAAGAATAAAGGCCGGGGTGAGAGCGGAGCACGGGCTCCTGCCAACACCAGCTCATTTGCAAGCGCGTGGGCAGAAGCAGCTGCGAGCTGCTCCGTACGCGTCTCCTCCCGCACTGCCGCTGCTGCCGGGGTGTCCAAACCTTCGTGAGGTGTTAAACACCCCGGGAACATGGTTTGTGTTTAAAATTGTTAAAGAGGAGCAAGATGGAGCAGGCAGCAAAAGCGACCAGTAGTGATCCACGTGGTACCACGGGGACGGATGAAAAACTCTGAGCAGCGGAGGGTCTGTAGGCAGTGGAGGGGGCGGACTGGAAAAGGGGGAAATTCTTGTTGCAGCAGAAGGCAAGAAAATAAGAGTCTTGAGAAGGAGGATTGCTTTGCCCACCAGACAATTGAAACTAGATCAAAAGAAGAACCCAAAGGGTTTGTTAGAGCTAACAGCTCCTAAGGAAGAAAGTGGGGCAAATTTCATATATTTCAACATTTACTTCCTGGGCAAAAGGCAAACGATTTTTAGAGTAGGAGCAGACAAAGGGAGAAGGCCAGCTTCTGGTATCTCTGTTACTGGGTGAGAGAGATTTGAGTCCACTGCACTGAAATCAGAATCTGGCCCTTAATCTTTGCTCCTTAAAAGTCGGCAGTTCAGCTCCCCACGATGAGAAGTGAATTCTGAGTTACAAACGAAAGACAGAGAAAGAAGGAAAGAGCTTTTAGGAGGAAAAATAGATTATTATTTCACTGTCTCAACACCTGTAGAGAAAGCTGGTTAAGACTCAGGATAATTTCCTTTTAAAGACTCAGCTGAGCTGAATTTGCTTTAGTCCGACAGCTAGTGATAGTCAGCTGCTGTATGGTACCATCCTAGCCCACAGTTATGGGAATACACTTCTAATCACTTCCAGGTCCTAAGCATCTTCTGAAAACAAGACCTACCCTGGCAAAAGTATGACAATAACCCCAGGTACTAGCAGTGCTCTTCAGCAAATTCACCTTCAGGATGAAACAAAAATACAAACTGTCATATGGACAAATATTTCCCAGACTGGCAGGACTCAGGGGGTGTCAGACAGCATCTGTCTCAAAAACAACCTATGCTTTGAAGTTTCCAGCTTTGCAAGGCTATCACAAGAGCCAAACTTTTCTCAAAGGCAGACACCCAATAAATGTGTATTTAACCTCCCAAGGCTTCTTTCTCTGCTGGCTCCATGCTCCGTGGCAATGAAGGCGGTGTTACAGCAACGATGTGAGGGTAGCAAATTCCCATGGGATGTGTTTTGCACACGACCTGCATCAACACTTCATGATTTCTTTTATAATGACAGCATTAAACGACCTCTGGCAGAGGCTCACAGGATCTGTGTTTGTTCAAGGAACTTAAGGACAGGCCTGTGAAATTTTCAGCAAACAGCAGGAGACAAATAATCGAACTTGGGACAATTTAACATAGAAAGTGCCAGGAAAAATATCTATTTCCTTGTGGCCTGAGTGGAGAGCTCAGGAGCATGGTAGTCCCTGCTTGACCATCAGCACCACAAAGCAGATTGTGAAAGTAAAAGGATGTGCACCACCCAGTCCTCTTTCCAAGGGTTATTTTATGAAGAGAGGAATGAAAAGAAAGTTAACTCGGCAGCTGCGTTTGCCGTTGTGTGTCAATCCAGTGAGACAGGGGAGTTGTACTGGTGGAAAATCAAAGAAATGAACACAGTGCACAGATAGACTCGGCGCTATAAATTTTGCGGAGGAGAACATTTTTTGGCATGTCTGATCTCCTTTGCTCGCTATTGCTCAAATCACGCGGCAAAGGATTTCAGAACTTGTCAGCAGAGAAATCTTCCTAAGGAAAAAAAATATATAACTGTTTCTCTTCTCCCCTGGCAGAGTCCAGCACTGACACACTCTCACTCACTATAAATAGAGGTTCTCCGCTGCTGTCAAAGGGAAGTGCAAAGCCATGCCATTAAGGAAACCCTGTCCCACACAGCATGCTCAGATGGACACTGCGTTCATGCAACTGCTATTACAGCAACCCCACTCTGCATGCCACACTTTTCTTGTCTGTGATGTTATCTGTCAGTCAGCCTTCTCTGGGCTGATATATTCAGAAAACTTGTCATTTAAACGTTGGGATGTTCAAGTGTGGCAGTAAATCAGGCTAACGGTTGGCTCTGGAACTGAAGCACAGCATTTAGTCCCAGAACGGATGCAACAAGCAGAACCACCAGGCCAAATTTCCCCTGGTTCCTACTAATTGCCTTATTCTTAATATACAGTCAGCTCCTTGCAACTTGTATTCCCTGTATCTGCAAGTGCTTACTGTCAAATGATCTTGAAAATCATTTCCTTCCATGTCTTCAAACCATCCCAGAAGACCCACATTTGCCAGAAACAATTTGCCCAGCTGGTAGGTGGGATTCTAGGCTGGGCAATTATGGGGTATATTTACCTGCCCGCAGGTAATTGCCGTAGCCATGGGACCACTTTTGCAGCTGACATTCATAGCACTCATTCCATCAGTACAACCCCTCTCGGGAGAAAACCCTGCTTAACTCTATTAATAGCGTTCACGTGTGTGCAGTAAGTATCTGTAGCTGCTCAAGAACCAGAAGAATGTGGCATGTCGGCAGGGACAGTTTGCTCCAAGGAGGTCGCAAATATCTGGTCTCCCATGAGAAAACAAGAAAGGCTTCTCAACCAGGTCCCCAGACTGATGTTACTGCATAGTCTCACCAACAAGACCAGCCAGGAGGGCTGGTAGATGAAATAGTTAATCAAGCAATAGCTGTGCAGAAGCTGTTGATAGAGAAGGAGGCAGCAGCTCGACCCATCTATCCTCATGTGTCTCCCACTGCTATCAGATATCGCCTCCCGTAAGCTTGTGCTCAGAGCAAGGAGACGAAAATTGCTATTGACAGAAATACCCCGCAGACAGGGTCCTCTGCTGCAAAGCTGCTAGCGTCGTGCATGGTGGAAACCTACTTTAAATGACAACAGAACACTAATGCTATGGCAGGATCTTGTACGTAGTTTTCAGGATTAGTGGGGGAAGAAAACAAAAGTACAGCCCGCCTTGGCAAATATTGTCAGACATTTAAGTGCTTTATCTTCTAGTGCTGATTTGTACAAACACTTCCAGGGAATGTTGTCATTGATAAATACTAACCACGGGAAATGACTCTTTCAAAGACATGGCTGAGGGTATGGGCAACAACAATGTGATCATGGAATGCATGGCCACAAGCAAAGTTAATAAGCATTTTCATCCTACAGCATTAACCATCGCTCTCAGCTGTCAGAAAATATAACTCCAGTGAACAATTCTGCAGTGGTACAGGCAGGATTATTAAAGGATTATTTGAAAAAGAGCAAGGAGAAGGTAGTATGTCATCAGAATTTGGGATCACTACTTTGATTTATTGTTGAAAACTCTACGTACTTTGAGACCTCAAACCCCAAAACAAAGCTTAATCTTCACTTAGGCACTACAATTCCCTCCCTTATCACATTATCAGAGTACATCACACTCTAATTATAGTTATCTGAACAACACTTAGTGAGATTGGGAAGTACTAACCTTGTAGGAGAAGCCCTTGAACATAGAGTGAAGCCGAGTCAGAAACAATCTTCAGTTTTTAAATGCCAACGAAGCATGCGGCAAGCAATGGAAAGAAAATTTCTTACATCATCAGCTTCAACACTCCAGAAAATTTGCCTCTTCATTATCATTAACCGAGATCCTGAAGTCCTGGCTCAAAATTCAGAACAAAGTTGTTATTATTATGAGGAAAAAGAATGCATTATGATATTTATATTTCTAAAAGCATAATTTAAAACATATCAGTAATCATTCAAGAAAGGAGTAATACTTACAGCATCTCAGTGGGATTTTATATCTTACTCTCAAGAGGTATCCAGAAGTGCTTCTCAATATTTTAGTATCTGTTAGGCAGTGATTGCAGTTTATTTATCTCTCTCTAGTGGATACAGTAGCACAAGTTAAATATTCCGTCTTCCTCTCCAAAGTATATAAGGGACTGTATCCCCATACTCAAGCAAAGAAAACGTCTCTCTTCCACGTCACATCCTGATGTGAAAAACAGCCCCTGTGTGCCATTACTGAGCGTGGACCAGGGGCCACGTTTGTGTACTCATTTCATTGAGGCATCCTCTGTGAAGGCTTTCAGAAGAGCTTCGAGGAGTTCGGGCCTTGTGTAGATGGAGCAGAGTGGTTGTTGCTGAATTTAATTGAAGCATTTTCTTTTCTGCCACCTCTTCTGTTTCATGGCTTTTCTTCTTTTGCATTGCTTTACATGCTAGGCCATGGAGCCAGGTATTTCACTAAGTCTGTTTTGGTTTGGTTTTATTTTTTGTATTTAAGTACAAGTCCAACTCTGCTGTTGCACTTTTAAAGCTTCCACCCAGCTACTTTTAATTTTTCCCAAATCTGAGTTTCAAAAAGTCCACCATTGTGAAAAAACAAGTATTGTTACATTTCCCAGCAAAATTTCTTGCTGATACTTTGTGGGTTAAAAGAGCCCTCAATACCCTGTAGATCCCCAGAGTTTTTGATAGCAGCTTCGAGCCTTACTGAGAGTTTAATAAGCTGCTGCTGAGTTATGTGACACCTATTAAGTTTATGGAAAAAAATTATCCAGTCTGTTGCTGTTATTAGCGATCAAATACCATGGACACTAGAGAGGACCCTGAACCAGCATCGATGATCTGAACTACAGCAAAAACATTGGGAAGAATATTTTGGATTCCCAGGCTTTGATAAAGGTCCAGTTTTCACAGCCATTTGCTATTTCTGTAAAAAAGTTGGCCAGAATGACCAATCTCAGTATCCCTAAGAACAGGAAATAGAAAGGAACTCTCAAGCTCATCTAGAATGTACTGTTTGGGGCTAATTATCCTCTTTTTTCACCTCTGCTAAACTTGATAACACTCTATCATGTGACAGGCTCCAGATATAAGCACAAGGAAACAGAGGTCTCCAACCATAAATGAGCAACAGCCCAGACACTGCTAATACCAACCCATCCTGTCCTGCAGATGCGTTTCAGTCCTGCGGTGGGAGGGACGGCTTCATGGCCGCCGCGTTAGACAAAGTTCTGCTAAGGGGCCCATTTCATTCAGAAGTTTAATAACATGAGGCCATTTTACAGAGGCCAAAACTCTCCATCAATCCACCAGTGCTGCAAACACAAGAGGCTTGGGGAACATTTCGGTCTTGCAGGCTTCTTGTCTCTTAATTGAGTTTCTGAAAGTGAGATATTTGGGCTGTTGCCCGTGTCCATGCCCAGTGAACGTGCCTTCGGTGGACGGAGCTCTCTCCTTTGTGCATCCACCTGTTTGCACAGAAGCTGTGGGAGCTCAGTTACCTGTGCTACTTGTCTGTCAGCTCTGGACCAGTTCAACCAACTAGCTTAAAAGTTATTGGAGAAGTACGTACAGGGTGACGGACAGCCCCACCTATACACACACAAGCACAGTCATTAAAAAGCCTATTTCCATAGGAAATTAGAGTGAGGTGGTTATTTTGATTTTTTTTCTTAATGAAGAGGAGAGAGAAAAAATCATGTTCTGAATGTATTGGCACACCATAACGAAGAGCCTCAAAGAAATGACCATCCAGTCTCAAGGGCCCTGTTATGCTGGGAGAGATTTAGTTTCATTTTGTGAATGGCCGTAAAACTAAGCACTGGGATCTTTAAAATCTGAATTTTGGATTGCCTTGCTGGAGAGACATCGGGAGCAACAAACCAGCTGATGGCAAACCGAGCAAACACGCTCAGCAGGAGCAGTCCCAGCTGAAGTGCTCTCGCCCACCCAGCAGACGGGACACGTGTGTCACTTCCAGATGTGACGTGAGCCAATGACTTCTTGGTCACAGCCTTTGAAGTGCTGTGCAGAGAAAGCCTGAGCCGTTACCGCAATTAGAGTAGATACGTCATTTACTGGAAGAATTAAATGCACTGTAGTAGCAAACCTGCAGTTGACACTCACAGGGTGCCATTGAAATCCTCTGGATTAGTAATTCTTTCGAGATCTTCGTAATCATTAGTAATAGGTAGTGAAATAAATCCACATTTATATCCTGCAGACTGCAGCTGTGCTTCTGTTAAAGTAGTATTAACTGTTGGGTTTTAAATCCTTCTGCCAGCTCGAGCTGTAACCACCGAAGCTCCTGTGCAGAGGATAACTCATCCTGGGTGATGTATGCTCCTGAGCATGAAAGCACTGGTTAATGAATAATGAAAGCACCAAGGCAGAATCACACCTCAGGGCTTCACTCCTGCAGAAAGCTCTCTGGGGAGAGGTGCCTGTGCAGCTCGCTGTGCAACAGCAGTCCCAGCTACCCCACTGCAGCGAAGATTGTATGCAGCTGTGGATAACCGTGGTAGAAAATAATACAAAATAGTAATGTAAACCTTTACTCAGATGGACAAAGTGCTGAGCCTCATTTTGTTCAGTCAAGCGAGAGGTTCATCTGGCCAGCTCTGGCGTTGCCCCTCCAGGTATTCGGAGCGCACGCTCATGCCCTGACTTACTGCACAGGCTCCCAGTTAACTAAACAAATATGCCACTAAAAGCTGAACCAACCTTGAGGGGCACATACGGGTATAAATTGCCGCAGGAAGAGATTTATGGACTTGTTTTCCAAGCCTAGAGAGTAATTGAAGAGGCCTCAGACAGTTCAACATTTACCAGGTCTGATAAGGGAAACCAGCACTTCACTGGGGACGAGATAGCAGGGGTGATGGGCACTAGATTGGCACTAAGCTTTGCTGTGGAGCCCCAGCCATGGAGTAGGGACCCAGAGTGACAGTCACTGTAGGAACAAAAAGCAGCTTTGCAAACTCAGTGTGCTTGTAAGATAAGCACGGCGCTGATAAAGTAAAGCACAGAGAGATTAAAAAAACTCAAGAGAGCGATATTAATGGCAGACTGAAGAGCCCAGGCATCCTGGCTCTCCCTTCCTTCAGCTAGGCTTCAGCCCAGTCTGCCCAAAATTCGCATCCTTAGAGATGGTTTTTGGATGGCATAAAAAAATCAGTCACCAACCTAGAAGAGAATAATTTACTTGTACAACCTGGGAGGAAAAGGAAATAAAGCAGAGCTGGCAGAAGCACGTTTACCTGGCTCTATTGCTTATGTGTAATGTTTGCTTTGTTTTCATTTAGGAATCTACAAAGGACATTGCTTCCGAATCAACCACTTCCCTGAAGACAATGACTATGACCATGACAGCTCAGAATACCTTCTCCGTAAGTTGAAAAGTGATACCTAATACACAAGAGTAACAGACATAGCCAGGTCCTGGGTTTCTCTTCTGGAGTCCAGCCCAATTCTTACTCATTGCAAGAGACTGGCTCAAAATGGGTGGCACAGAGCAGTGTTGGCATATGTCAAGTTCACGCTGCAGCTGACACAACCGTGACCCATGGCGTCCCCCATTTCAAGGGTTTCCTTCAGCCAGGGAAGCACACACGATTGTGGTGCTCCTTCTTTAAAAAGTATATGGACATTTTTCAAATGAAAACTCGCTCATTGCCACATTGGCAAGGATATTTTACAGAGGATGTATTTATCTGATTAGCATACAGAAAGAGGCTTGAGGAGTGGGTTCGAGCCCATGAGGAACCTTTTCCTAATGCTTAAAGCCAACCCTTATGCAAGCCTCATCCTTTGCAGCTGCTGAGCCACCTCCCCCTGCAGTGAAATTACTGCACTGTAGGAAGGAAGCTGAAATTTCTGCAGCTAGCAGCAAAAACCTCAGCATGAACAAGAACTGTGGCTTCCCTGCATGGACAGCCAGTCATTGCTGCTCTGTGCTGGTGTGTAATCCCCCACAGAAGTCATTCCATCTACCAGCCTGGTGCTTGAAATACAGGCAATCATTTTATCTCCTCTGGACGACCATTCTCTCAGCGGAGAGGAAACGTTAGAACCTGAGCATGAAACTTCATGAATCCTACGAAGTTCGAGTTAGTTTTCCCTCTCCACAGAAGAAGCCTTGCCTAGTTGTTCTTCTGAACAAAAGAGCTGACCAGCTGTCTTGGTTTAACCCCAGCTGGCAACTGAACACCACACAGCAGCTTGCTCACTCCCCTCACAGTGGGATGGGGGAGAGAATCGGAAGGTTAAAAGTGAGAAAACTTGTGGGTTGAGATAGACAGTTTAATGGGTATAGCAAAAGCTGCACACACAAGCAGAGCAAACCAAAGAATTCATTCACCACTTCCCAATGGTAGGCAGGGGTTCAGCCATTCCCAGAAAAGATGAAACACCATCACACTGACCATCCCCCCCGCTCCCCATTCCTTCTTCTTCCCCCAGATTTATATGCTGAGCATGATGTCATATGGTCTGGAATATCCCTTTTGTCAGTTGGGGTCAGCTGTCCTGGCTGTGTCCCCTCCCAACTCCTTGTCCAACCCCACCCACTCTCTGGTGGGGTGAAAGGCAGAAAAGGCCTTGACTCTGTGTAAGCACTGCTCAGCAGTAACAAAAACACCCCTGTTACCAGCGCTGTTTTCAGCGCAAATCCAAACCAGCCCCCTGCCAGCTACTGTGAAGAAAATTAACTCTATCCCAGCCAAAACCAGCACAGCAGCCAAGCTGATAGCAACGGCCTTTACCAGAAAAAGAAACTGCAGTTCACAAGGTGTTGGGAATGCTTCAGGGAGCAATGAGTGACACTGCTGCCTGAGACACCCAGCAAGGCTAAACACTCCTCAATTACACTGCTATTAATTACCTAAAACACCCCTTAGGGAACCACTCTGCCCTTCTGCTCACCTATGGGAAACAATGGCTTGCCAAGACAAGAAAATAAAATAAAAATCTCCAAAAAGTACACTTTCCCAGAAAACCCAGATTTTTTCTATCCTTACTCTTGTCAATTTAGATCAGTCATAGTGCTTGGGTGACATGATTTCAGTGCTGAGGCGAAGGCAGACTAGCAGAGTGTGAGCACAGCTGCATTTATCTTTCATACAAAGCCTTGGAAGTAATGTTAAATTGATGCCAAGTCAGCTTTAGGAAAGAAGCATCATTAGTAAAAGGACTGTAAAGGAAATAAGAATTAAGTAGCATCTTGATAGAAGTGTACAATGCCTTCATGATTTGGAGAGAAGATAGAACTGGGGAAAACAGCCTACCCCTCCTTAGTAAGACAGGAGATCGGTAAATTGTAAGTGTACTTGTGATGGGTGTTCCTAAAAGCTATTTTCCAAAGTAACTCAGTACAGACCTTAAAAACAAGTTGGTCCAATCCTTTATGTCTTCTGCAAAATCAGGCTTCACCTGCTCGCCCCGCGGAGGAGAGCTCATCCTCGCGTAGTCTGCACAGATAACAGGACTCCTCTGCTTTAACTTCTACAAGAAAAGCTGCGGCTCCACTTAAAATGCGTACGGTTGATTTAGAGATTACTGGAAGGTTGTGTACCTAAATCCAGAAGAGATGAGCTCATACGTATATGTAATAGGGACCAAATCATTGTCTAACTAGACACAGACAAGGGGATATTTGCATCCTGCTTCAAAGCAGACGTGAGTCCTTCCGTCCCATTTTTGTCCTCTGTGCAACACCTTTGGAGTCTGCTCTCTCCGTATCATTCACAATGTGTTTTAGCCATTTCTTGGCACAAGTCTCCTGGAGGGCCATGTTGGGGGTGACCCTTATTTTTCCTGTCTGGCTTAGATGAAGGCACCAAGGCTGTGTGCGTCTTGTGCTCCTGAACAAGCAGCACGAAGGGTCTCAGCTTGCTCCACAGTTACCAAGCTAACATAGGCTTCAGATAAGCGTAAACGTTATGGTGCTCGCAGAACTGAGCTGCAAAACCCCTGTTGGGCTTTTGCACCAACTTACTGGGTTTTTGCACCCGAGACCCAAAGGGGACTTTGGTCCAGGGTGTGGGTAAGAGCAGGAGTTTAGATTTTGGCCTTCAGCATTCAGGCTGCTCCCTGCAAAACCAAGCAAACAACAGCCATGGTGACAACTAACACCTGCAAAGAAACTCAAACAAGACCCCTCCTGTTCAACCTTCCCTGTGACAACACACGCCAGTCTGTCTGTCTACAAAACATGCCCTTCACATGTCTCTGCGGAGCTCCAGCAAGTGGCAGAGGTATCGCTGCCGTGCACAGAAAGCCGATGCAGTCCCCGGGGCTGCCGCAGGCATCCCCCAAATGCACAGGTGTGTTCCAGCTTCCCTCCTCTCCCGCGTTTCTGCAAGCATGCAGAAACCAAGCTGCTCCGATCCAGCGTGGCACGAGGCACACGCACCCCTCCCTTTGCAGAAGGGGGATTTCAGCCACGCTCATCCTCATCACCCATGGGAGGACGTCGGAGCTGCGGTGCAAAAGGGCAGTCGTGAGGAGCGGGACTGGGGACCCTGTTTCAAGGGCATGTCCGCACTCCCATGGACTTCCTCATGTGCTATAGCATGTCCTTGTTAAAGCTGGTTGCTTGGCTCCTGCTTTTTGGAGGAGCATAAGGGCGCGAGCAGAGCACCGAGGCTCGCAGCCCGTGGGGAGGAGCAGCACGCCACGGCGCTTCACGAAGGAGGTGTCACAGCACATAGCAGTGCAGAACAGCCGATGCAAACAGACAGGATGGTAAACAAGAGGGAAAAAAGCAGGGGAGAAAGCAAAAACTAGATTGCCTTAATGTTTTTTGATGTGCTGTCATTTTATTACCAGTACGGGGAGATATATGTAAATTCTACATGGTACCTATGAGCTTCCTTTTAAACTTCAGAGTTAAAAGTACACACTGTAGGAAAAATATACTGTAGGGTTTTACAGGAAGAGAACACCGTCTGTTTAGTTCCTCTTCACATAAATTCCCTAATATTGAAAAATTATCTCTGGAGATTATTGCTACAAGTAGAACAACCCACCCCCTGTATTTGGCATGTCTGGCAAGTTCCTTCTGATGATATCACTGAAGCGTCTTAGAAAAGCTCTTTGGTTTAATTGAAATAATTATAAACAACAGAACATAAAATATAGAAAATAACAACCAAAAAGGGTGGGCCATAGTAGATTTTAAGCCTTTTGCCAGGACACTAACACACAGACAGTGATTTGGGGTGCCTTCATGGCAGGCAGCACAGAGACTGATATTGAATCTTTTTCTAATAATTGACACTAAAAACTGACCCAAAAATCAAAGCTCTGTTACTTCACACCCCACACACGGGGGATACACCCAGGACAACAGAACAGGCACTCAGCACTCAACAGGCTTTGATTAGACACCTTACCCCCTCGTTACTTGGATTTGCCAGTTATTGCGTACGGTACCTGAATTGTAACGTGTCCACTGGACTGGGTTGAGACCCGGCTAGAGAAGGGCCTGGCTGTAAAGGACGTGTGCAGCAACGTTCCCAGTTTTGGTAGAGGATGGACTTCTCTCGCTGTTGCAGATCGATACAAGCATAAGCTTCCCAGGCAAGCACTGTCTTTTTTGTTTTATGTTTGCACCATCCTAATGAGGGCTGGGCCCGTGGCTGGGGCTCCCCAGGGCTTTGCAGCGCGCGCTAAAGCAACGCTGTTATTAAATGCCTGGTCCTGTCCCTCTCGCAGTCAGTGGTAGTTTTGCCACCAATCAGCAGGGGAATCGTTAGGAAGCAATTCACTAAATTGGGAACGCCACGGCCATCAAAAGTAAAATGAGAAAGCATCAGCTGTAGCATCTGGCCGTTTCTCCTCGGGAAACGGGCGCTGCGCGCTGCGCGTGTCAGCCAGAAAGATGGCACCCGGGAGAGACGGCATCGCTGACGGCACCGCATCAGCAGATTGGTCCAGATGGCGGTTTTCTCTTCTCCATGCACTCAGCCCTGGGGGTCCCCATGTCCTCCTGGTGTTCTGGGGGCTTTCCACACCCTGTGACAGCAGCCTCTGACCTCCACCCACCTTGGGCATCCCCATGCCTTGGCACCCACTCATCCTGTAGGGTCAGCCCTCCACACCTCTGCCTTTCCACGGTCCCCAGCTTTGGCGCAATCCTGTTTTCCACAGCACTTTACCTCCCCTTCTTCAAACCAGTCCTCTCTCTAAAACAATAAACTCCATTCCCCGCTCTGCCTTTCAGGAACACCTACCAGGTTTTACCCCTTTGGTTTTTGACAACACAGACGTCTCTTTTCTAGTGCTTGTTTATTTTCCCTTTCGATTGCTGCTTAGTCTTGGAGTGACCTGACTTTGAAAGCTGGCTTGAAGTGGTGTTTTAATGGTTTTATTTCCCAGGGATTTTATAGCCCATGCTGGTGAATGGACTGAAGCATACAGAATTTTAAATTACTCTACTTAGCTGTCAGGAAATTAAACACAAACATCTGAGACACACTTGTTAAAATTTCTTCCTTAGAAATCTGAAAGGTTTCAATGTCCTTAATATTCAACAAAAGAAAAAGGGGTTATTAGCTGGGCTTGCTGGCAACACAAATGCTGCAGACTTCAAAAGCTGTAATTTGCTCACCTTGTGATGTACCAGGGAACAGATCCGTCCGCTCGAGACATCCCCAAACGTTGTCGGGTTCATCGCCAGCTCATGAATTTTTCACTGCCGCTCCCTGCATGATACTGGGTCTTACTGTCACTTACCTCATGTTTTGCCAGAAATGTTCTCTGTGCTGTGGCATCAGGTGATGGTGAAAACGTTGGACCTTCTAGGATAGAGTTCAAAAGATTTCAGCTACCCAGTTGAGAGTGTCTGTGCCACACTGGCCACCCACCCAAGGCCTCAGCTCCCACAGACATGCCCAGAAGTGCAGAACCAGTGATAATTCCAGCAAAAGCCAGGGGAATTGAGACTTTCTAATCTCCACACTTGCGCCCAAGGTTGCATCTGAAATGATTACTGTCTTGGCTTCTACCTGTCCTCCCTCCAGGCATTGTCCGTGCCTCCAGTGTGTTCCCCATCCTAAGCACAATATTGCTGTTGCTGGGAGGACTCTGTGTCGGAGCAGGAAGGATTTACAACAGCAAAAACAACATTATTCTCAGCGCTGGAATTCTCTTTGTTGCAGCAGGTATGTTCTCCATAAATTGAGTCCTTAAGAAGTGCTGTCTTTAAACTGAAAAGGATATGGAAAATCTTGTTGGCTTTTCTCTCCACGTACCCCTTTCCTGGATCGAGAGCACTAGCAACATCACACTAGGCAAATTGTTTAAGACAAAAATATAGTTTTGAAGCTCTATAATAAGTATATTCTAGAAAAGTTTTCAGTTGTCCTGAGAAAGGGCGCTAAAGTCAGTAACAAGCAGGTTTTACACTATTTAGAATGTATGAAACATTAGATGAATCAGGTGTCTCTTACATCCAGGGTCTTTTTCTTTTCTTCTATATAAGGGCAGAAAAAATTCACCTGTGATAGGTGAGTCCATTTTTCACACTAGAAACATCTGAGAGAGCCAGCCACATCGTTAATAGCTTTCCCTGGAGCTCAGATTAAGCATGCTGCATTTAGATGAGATTTCAGCAAGGTGGAAGAGAACTTATCTTGATCAAGGTGAACAGCCACAGCCCTGCGCTCAAAATGTATTTCTATTATTATTTTGAATGTTAAAACCCCACTATCGATATTAGCAAGCTCCCACATGCTACTTCTTCCTCATCGTGGCAATGAAGAGGCAGGAATAAACCTTGCTGAATATTTTGAGATCCATGCGAGCATATGTGACCCAGATGTGGACCTATTCTTCATTTTTCAAGAGTAAATGAAATCTTGAGATAAATAAAAGAGTAAATAAATGTAATAAAATTTCCTGGTCATAATTTTTGAACCATCCAGGTCCAGAAAGTCACATGGCTTGAATTTTATCTTCCCAGCCACATAACCACTGATTTATGCTTTTCTCTCTCTAGGACTAAGTAATATCATAGGGATCATTGTCTACATATCAAGCAATGCAGGTGACCCAAGTGACAAGCGAGATGAGGACAAAAAGAACCATTACAACTATGGCTGGTCTTTTTATTTTGGAGCCTTGTCTTTTATTGTGGCCGAAACCATAGGTGTTCTGGCTGTGAACATTTATATTGAGAAGAACAAAGAGCTGAGGTTTAAGACCAAGAGGGAATTCCTTAAGACTTCTTCCAGTTCTCCTTATGCCAGGATGCCAAGTTATAGGTACAGGAGGCGGAGGTCCAGATCCAGTTCTCGATCTACAGAGCCTTCTCCATCGAGAGACATTTCTCCAGTTGGCATGAAGATAGCAGGCACCATTCCCATGAACGAAATTTCCATGTACACTCTTTCCAGAGAGCCTTTGAAGGTTACGACAGCTGCCAGCTACAACGCAGACCAAGAAGCCAGTTTCCTGCAGGTTCACAACTTCCTTCAGAAGGAATTCAAGGAAGGACTCCATGTCAACATGGTCAACAGGAGAACGACCCCCGTTTGAAGTACCTTCCTCCCTCGCGCTTTTTGAAGCAGAACGGATCTGTCATGAAAGAGAAGGAGCGATGTTAAAATACCCTCTCACCTCTTTAATTGTGGCATGTGTTGAGGTAACAAACGGAGATCCTCTGGACCAACACAAAGATGTAACACGCTCGTAGCTTTTTTGGAAGCTATTCGGAGTTTGTTTCTTTCAGTTCTTGGTGTCCTGAGACGAAGGCAGTCCATGTTCCTGCACTTCTGTAGTGTGTACAAAGTCTTGGAGAAACTGCAAAGGACTTGCCACCTGTGTGTTCTAAAGGATTACAGAAAAATCGTTGTATGACTTTTTTTTTTTCTAATATCGAGATCCCTTAATACAAACTTGCAAATATAATTTATAACCAAGCCCAAGGATGGATACGAACTCCTCATCAAGTGAGCCACTTCCCTGTGACACAACGTAAGCTTTGCCTCTTTCAAAAAAAAAAAAAAAGAAAAAAATATTTTTGAAGGCAACACTTTCTAAAACTGACCTGAGCACCCGCGTACTGAGCATCACAGACTCCCTGATGAGGTGGTAAGGGGGTCTCCCATTTCTTGGCGTAAGGCGTCCCTCGGGGTAACGCAGGTCGGGGAGAAGAGGGTGGGTGCATCTTGAAACACCTAGAAAGGGAAGGATTAAAATAGGTGGGACTTGAGCATATTTGCAAATATCATTTCTTGCCTAACATTTAGAAAACTTGAATTCTCATTTCGACTAGCCCTAGTGCCTGATCCGGCAAGGTGCTGAGTGCTGTCTGTCAGGAGCCCCTATAGACTACTTATAGCAAGAGCGAGAAGCAGAGCTGAGCCAGGGTGGCCCGCACAGGCCAAGCCGCCGGTTCCCTGCGACTGCATTCCTGTTTCCCTTACTGCTTCACAAGTGCAACACTAACGCTACTGGAAACTAAGATATCTAAGCAATGTGCGTAAGAAAATGAGAAGCTAATACGTTCGGACTAGCAAAACTTCCTGCAGCAATGGGAACGGAGTGTTAACAGAATGGATGACAACTTTGTATTTTTTTGAAATAGAACAAAAATGATCACCGTTTATGAGATATTTATTAAACTCTTTTTATTATAAGTGCCGCATGGTGCAAGGTATAGTTGCTTTTAGATGGAAACGATGGTTCGACCTAATTTAATTTATTTTGTAATGATGAATCTACTTACGTGCAGAGAGCCCACAGACAACTCTATGCATCACCTAAGGGGGGAACTAATTTGTACCCTTTGCTTCTGTATGTTTCTGAAAAGTCTGAAATTATTTTTTGTTCTTTTAAATTCCTGCTTTCATTTTTTACACTTAGGCTTGGAATTTCAAAGCTCGAGGGCCTGACTCAAAGGTAATTTAATTTAATAGCACTTGTGTTGACTTTAGTGACCACTCGACCAAGCCATATGAGAATGAGGTGCCCGATTCCCCTCATGAATTAGGTGCAGTGAGAGAGGAGCATCTAATTCCTGTAGATTCCTTTGAATACACCTGTCATCTTTGCCCAGAAAATCTTTGCTACCGGAAGACTAGAGAAGTGGTGACAAGAGAAAAAAATCATGCTTTGAAAAGCTTGGCTCACTGGTGGGAGATCTCAGCCAAACTGTTAAAACCTCTTTAGTCTTAATTTATCCTGCGATGGCCGCAGCATCAGTGACTTGGTGGTGTTTTGGATACAAGGCTTTCAGCTAGCAGAACCTAGTCCTCCAGGGAAATCCCAGAGGACCTGCCTTAACATCCCAAAAAGCAAGTTGAACCCCCTCTCCCTTCCAGGTAAACCTTGCTTAAGCCTCTCTCCTTGCAGGAACCAAGACACAATTCTCAATTTTAAGCAGAAGTCTTCCCCTAGTCACTGTCAAGCTCTGCCTCAGCCCTCAGCCTGGCAGAGCGACATCGTTATTTTGGTGGAGGTGGCTTGGAGCCTTCATCCCTGCTTATTAAGAGTTTCCATTCAGGTTAAAACTCTGCTGGGATCCTTTTTCAAACCTCTGAACTCAGAGCTAAAGTGAACGGAGCAATGGGAACGATTTAAAAGCGGAAAATGTTGTGCTACTTTCTGTACAAACACACTATGGAGAAAGATGTTACACAAGCTTTTTAAAAAAAAAATCAAACTGAGGCAGACAAGAACACTTTTTTACCTACTTTTCGGCTAGGACAACATAAAAGAGTTCTAAAATTAATAAAGTTCTTGATGAAAGGTTTTTTTTACAAGAATCTTTATGCTTTCAAACAATAAATTATTTCCTACTTTTTGAGACTTCGTAATATTAAAATACTTTGATTAGCTATGATAGAAGTAGAAGTTTGCAATGAAAAAAAACCAACCTTCTGTCTCATTAGTGTGTCATACTAAGTGCTAATTAATTTACATCTAATTATAGTCGATGTATTTTTCAAGTGCAATTTCCCAGAACTATTTGTTTCCCACTGTGTTAATAAACTAATAGTTAGAAATAAGTCCTCATCCGTGTTTACTGTAATTAAGAATAAACCCATTCCCTTTAAAACCAGGAGTTAGATATAGGCTGTTTTTCTAAACTCATGTACATTGAACTGGAAGTTGACAGTGTGAGGTTTGCTTCGCGCGTTGGTTTTGTTCTTTTAATCGTCATTCTCCAGTGAACCTGTTTAACACCAACCCTCTGATGCCAGCCAAAGTCCAAGGCTTTTCTACAGCCCGGCTCAGACCTGCAGACGCACGTGCAGTATTTCTACACCACATCAGCAAAAAAAAGTCTTGCTGAGCGTTACGGAATGTTCCTCTTTGCCAGAGCCTCCTCCCCCAGAGCAAGGCTGGTCTCAGCAGCTCTCCGAGCGCAGTGCCCGGCTTTGGTCCAAGCCAGAGCATCCGCTCCTTCTCCAGCAGGCACCTTTGAAAAACGGAGCTGGAGCGGGGACGTGTTCATGGGATGCTCACAGGGTGCAGGGTCTGGACAGAGAACAAAGGCATGGGGAGATAACTGGGACCACAGCTTTAGTCCTGTGGGAGAATGGGGGCTGCAGTTTAAAACTCATGGTCTGGGTCAAATCGCAGCGCAGTAATTTGTTATACCAGAGCAAAAAAATGTGTTGTTTCATTTGATAATTCCAGTTAAAAAAAAAAGGAAAAAATCCTCCAAAACTCAGTCTTTTCCTGTGGAAAACTTTGCTTCTGACAAAACTGAAAAATTTGCAGCATTCCTGCCCATGAACAGCGTCTTGCTCTATGCTGATCTGTCTGAACAGAATTACTCTGTGCTCAGACTTTGAAATCACTCTGTGATAGTTAACAAAAAACCAAAAAAATCAATCATTCATTCTTCCACATCTCTCTGGTTTCCCTGGGCAGCATTGAACACAAATTAGCCCCCATTTCTCAACAAGACCTGCAGATATCATCATCATATCATTTACAATAATCGGTCTTCTGGTATTATCCTATAACATAGTGTAGCGGCAGACCTAAAAAAGTGCTATTGGATCAGATTCGATTTTCTGAGAAACAAATTTTCAGGTATATCGTCAGCTCTCTCTTCCTCCTTTCTCATACACAATGGGAGTAAAAGGAGAAATCACTTCATATGCCCGTACACCTAACAATAAACTATTTTTATATTTCCTTTTCTTTCTGTATGGATCACATATCCACAAGGGCTAATATATCACGTCCCTTGAGGTTACATTTCTGTCTGCAGTTCTAAAGTGTTATTTCCACTGTGCTTCAGTTCTACTGGTATAATCACAACCATGTATAATGTACTTAATCCTTACTTTTTAAATAAACCATTTTAAATGTATTCGGGTTTGTGTGGAGAAAGATATATAGATTTTTAACTTCCAGATTCTCTGAGCTGAGATTTCTGTGTTTATTTTTCACATTTCTACTTATTTTGGTTGCAGCTGGGAATGTTACTGGAAGCCGGTGTATCAGAGGAGAAAAAACTCATTCTTGTGGTCCCACAGACCACAAAATCTCCAAGATAAGCTATTTTCACAGTATTTGCAGTCACTTGGGCTGGAAACTAAGAAAATCCTTCTAGTTATCCCCTTAAACTTGTCCCACATGAGAGACACTCTGGTTTCAGTGCCCAGTTTGGGACTGATATGGTGGCCAGAGGCACTGGAAATCACCACCAAGAAAAATAAGCCAGTGTCTTCTGAAAGCGTTAGCCCCGAGCCCGTGCTTTGCTTCCGCCTTTTGAGGTCTCACATGAATTCACTTCCGAGCACCCTCCTCTCCGTGACCTTGTCTGTTTTGTCTGAGGAAAACTCAACCCCGTGTGCTTAAGCTCCATGCAAGCCTTGCTCTGGGCACCACCACAAAATCCCGGGAGCGCAAGCAGCACCAAACATAGATCAGCCTCTCGCTGCTCCCAGACATCCCAAACCATCCCTGTGTCAGAGAAAATATTTCTTCTTCAAACACTTCTTTTAACTTTACCTGCCCAGTTCCTAAGCCTCCGGATTGTCTTTAACGATGAAGCCTGCCCACACATCTCTCTGCCTGCCTCTCCCCATACGCATGATCAACTGGCACGCCTGGTGGGAGGCAGGGGATTCATCTGTTCAAATGCCTCCAACACCCAGTAGTGAAGCCATTTAGAGCTCGAGCCCAAAGCTGGTTCCCTTGAACTAAGATTAAGGCTCTTCCCACCTTGCTGAGCGAGTCTCTAGGTAAATAGTGACCCCAAGAGCTGTGGCTGCCCTGCTGTGAGCAGGGAGGCGGCAGTAAATGATGTTGTTTGAGGGAGAAGCAAAGACAGAGTCCTTAAGGCTTCAGAAAGTGGAAAAAAAGAGTCCAGCGAGGAGGATGTGGCATTTCCCTGGAATGAGAAAACTAACAGACGTGGGAGGAACCGAAAATAAAAGGGAATGAGGAGTGCTCTGCACCTGTCTGCGAAACGGCTCGTCTTACAGCCGCCGCCACCTCGCTTCACCAGAGCTAAGGGAATCGCTTCCCGAAAGAGCACACCCAGCACGGCGGTATTTTAAGAGAACGAAGGTGTGGATCAGACATGCAGCAGCGGCACGGCTGGCCAACCTGCCCGCGCCCCGCGGGGCTGCGGGGCTGGTGCCGCTGAGAGGCTGGGCTGTGTCCAGCCATGCTGGGTCCTGTCTCCTTCTTCATAGCCATGGGAGCCAATTAAAAAAATAAACAACCAGAACACACACACACGTTTTGCTCTTGCCTTCAGCGATGGCAGGATTTCAGGCCCAGAATTAGGGAGGTTTTGGAGGGTGCCACTGGCGGTACTCCTGGGTATCAGCCCTGCAGAGCCAACCGTGATCAGGGTGGTCTCACCGTGCCGGGGCACTGCAGGTGCAGGAGCACAAATATTGCCAAGGAGCTCCCATCTGAAGAAAGCTGTTCCCTGAAAATGGGCTTGAGCTGCCAGCAGATCAGGTGTAATCTGCGCTACTCTGGGTTATTCTCGCCTGGGAAGGGTTTTCTGCAGAACATGGTTCTGCGAGAAGGGAACCACAGAATTTGGTTAATCTGGTTGTGGTAAGGATGGACGCTGGTCTGGAACCAATATAAAAAAGTGCAAGTGCCAGGGAGCGGAGCCAAGTCCCTCTGTTAGGGACAAAATAATGCAATAGTTGGTGTTGAGACATATCCTTTAGCATTTTCTCCAGGAGAGAAACACAACTGTGCCTCTCTCACTCACTCACTGCTGCTAAAGTGCAACCAATTTACAGCCCTCCCTGCCTCCCAACAGGTCCTCATTAATAGTCTGCTTATATTTCATGTGATATTGATTCTTAAATGTGAATACTTGCCAGCTGACGCAGGGATGCTGCCGGAACCGTTCCTAGGGAATTACGTACTACGGTCTTCTGGATGTGCAGGCAACCTTTGGGTTTTCTTTTAGTCCTTTCCTCCTCCAGAAATCAGTTTTGCTTCTGCATTGATCAGATGCCTACCCAGTCCACCAGCCCCCCAGGAGAGGGAAACTTTGCCTCCACAGTGGGACAGAAATTCCCAGGTTGGGGACAGAGGCTCAGCCCATTGGCAGAGGAGCCTTTTGGCACTCACCACAGCAGTTGCAGGGGCCACAAGCCATGATCACCAAATCCCTGCCGGTGGTCCCCAGAAACACACCAAGCCTACACCAGGAGGATCAGGCATCAGCAATATGGCTACATCAGCTCATGTAGCAAACCCACGGAGCCTATGGGGAGCAATAACCCCACAAAATAGTTTCTTTCCCAGGGACTGGTGGCTTCAGGTCACTTTTTTGGAGGCTGGGGACAGTGTTTTACCTCAGCTGCAGTAGCGTGAGTTTCCAGTCTCCAGGGAAGCCACTGCCTCTCATGTTGGAGCCCATTGTGTCTCGTTCACATTCCAAGCTCCGCTCTGTAGGGGAGGGAAGGATGATTTTTTTCCCTTCCGACTTCACTTTAGTTGTTTCCTGGATATTATTAGGAAACACAAAGCAAAACCAAACCCTGAGGAACTTACCCAGGTCGGAGTACCTGAATGAGGACAAAAAGTGTGACTCTTGCCAACACTGGAAGAGACACAAAGACCAAACACTAACAAAAGAAATTAGTGAGTTCCCACCCCTGCAGTCCTTGCAGGTTGTAATTAGACTAAAGCACGATCACTAGCACTTACTTCCTCAGCAGCCAGAACCTCGCTTTGTGCCCACATTTGCAAATACACTTTCACTTTCTCACACTCAACGTGCAGAGGACCTGTGGAGTTTGTAGCATCAAGGAAGTCAGGATGCAGCCCCTAAGATTGACATGTCTAGTGAAATCTAACAAGAGACTACTTCAAAAGAAAAGGCATTACATTTTTAATGCATTCCCTTTCTGCTTTAAAGTCTGTTCCCTTTAGGATTTTCCACTTTCATGAGAACTCTTGGTTCTGGTTTAAATGTAAGCCTCTAATATTTCTCCCAGCTCCAACCCAGAATATCACAGTCCTACGCAGGGTTGTGAGCATCTTCCTACAGATGTGCCTGTGGTCTCTGGTCCTTGCCTTGCCCCATGTCCCCAGCACCCGCCCCAGTCCCCTCCCCCTCCAGTTTTGCACCATGTACCTTCACTCCTTCCCAAGACTCCCACCTCCCTGGCAAGACCAGGGCATCAGGTGTCCACACCAGGTTCAGGCACATCACCCTGCTCCCCAGGGGTGTCTAAGCCAGCCCAGGCACACCTCAAGCAGAGTAAGGTTAAACCTTTAAAGTCATATTTCAATTGCCATTATTTTGGATCAGTATTTTTTAACTTACTCTGTTTTCTCTCCCTTTCCTGTGCTCCCCTTTCACCTTAACTCGTTGCTGGAGGTTGTCCTCATTAATTTGAGCTGACACTTCTGCACCTCTGTTTTGACATCAGATTGTGGTATTCATAAAACAGGACTGGAGTAGCTCTGACATTATCTTGACATGATAACATGATATTTGCAGCTTTCCACTGACATCTTTTTAACCATGGTTTCGACATTCAGGTACTGTCAACCTCCTCAGTTTGACATCGCAGTTGTAATGTCATCTCCACAGTGGCCTCTGTATTGACATTATCATCAAATTAGCTCTACGATCAGCAGAAATATGAAAGGGAAGGGGAGAGGTTGGCCCCAGCCTCTGGGTGCAGGGTGACAGAAGACACTTCCAAAAGAAGGAAAGGATGTGGACTGTCCGCATTGAGGAAAATCTGGATGGTAGGAAAGAAAGCAAGCATGCGAGAGAGGTTTTGCATTAGAAAAAAATTAGGCAAAAGGCATGAAAATAAAAAAAATTAAGACTTTAGGTTAATTTAAAAGTAATTATAATAAAAATAAACAATAAAATAAATAAGTCTGCTTATTTTGCCACTGTGTTTATGCCACAGTGCCTGGCTCTGGAGGGTTGTCCAGCTCTGAACTCCTGGCAGAGGCTGCAATTAAACTATTTAGGATCGGGCTGAACTCAGGCCCGACGCTATTATAAACACAGATGTTTTTATAACTGAGTTGAAAAGTTAATCATCCTATTAATGCCTATTTCTGGGCATGCCGCAAGTCAAGAGATTACAGCCTCCGAACGGCGGCTGTAGCGACTCCAAGCAAGCGCCCGCCCAGTCGGCTCGTGGGAATCCAAAACAAACCCATCGGGACGGGGTGGAAAGCTGAGCTCTGCCGGGCACTCCTCTCGTTATGTGCATTAATAGCCTCCTCGCCGCGCCGGCTGACACAGCCCAGCAGCTGCCTGCGGCCGCCCCGCGCTCCCTGGTCAGCGCGAGGCTGACATTTCCAATCGCTCGGATGCGCCAGGATTTTGGGAGACCTCGCAAATCACCCACCGCCGGTCCAGAGCGGGATGGACGAGAGCAAACCCCTGAAGGTCCGGCTGACATTCTCCGTGATCCTGGTTGGCGTCTCGCTCCTGTTTGCAGCCGTAGTGACTGACCACTGGGCCGTGCTGAGCCCCAAGGTGGAGGAATACAACGCCACCTGCGAAGCGGCTCATTTCGGGCTATGGCGGCTCTGTACAAAGCGGATTTTTATGCAGCAGCAAGGTCCCAAAGAGAAGGGCTGTGGGCCGATAAGCCTGCCAGGAGGTAGGTGACCAATGCACAGGAGAAAGCACCAGGCGGTCAGGCCAGGCTTTGCTTCGGAGGCTGCAGGATGTGGAGGAGGAAAATAGGGTCCGTGTTCCAATGGCGCTTGTTTTGGTGAGGGATTGCACTCATGGTGGTCTGCAAACACCCCTCGTTTCCATCCCTCCCGCGGTCAGTGTACGCTGTGTTGCCTTGCACGTCTGTTTGTGACCATATTTGAGTCTCCTGTGTGAGGTGCCAGTGGCGGGGAGGAAAGGGAGGAGGATGGGACACGGTGGAAATCGCAGAGTGAAATTGGGATAGAGGAAATTTTGCTGACATCAGCCGAGGGTCCCGCAGCACCCAGGCACGCTGACGGCAGCGGCCAAGAAAGAGGATTTATGGGTCCACCAGACATACCTGGATCTTTAGGATTTGCAGATCCATATAGCAACAAAGGAACAGCCTGTCCACGGCTGGCGTGAGGTTCTTTCTGAGCTATTTCAATAACAACTGTTCCTTGGGGCAGGGACCAACAGGCACCTGCGGTATGTTTTGCCAACTTCCAAAAAAAAAAAAGTTATGAACTGAGTTGGAAGCAGTTTCCCAATGACTGACTGAGCTTCCTCAGCTCCCGGTGGAGGCAGCCTGGTCCCACACGCTTCTCCATCACAGGTTCCTCTAGGGCAATCGATAGGGAGGGCGGCGGGGGAGCGGGAACGGCTCCTTTCCGGGAAGACCGTTACATTCCCATGGTAAAAGGAGCTCATTATGTTTTTGCTGATCGCAAAGTCAGCAACATTTGCGCCGCCTGCACTAATACACTCCCTCCGTGACCGAGCTACGCGGCTTTTTTAGAAAGCTCATGGGGTACTGGATGCTTTCCAGAACAGAAATAACAGGATTGCCTTCGTGTTAGACTCGCTGCTTGAAATTAAATATATATGTTAACACATATTTGAAAATTTCCTGTAAAAAATCTTACTGCCTGCGCTCACTGTATAGTCCCCGTATTACTGCAGTTCTTTATCTCCTTGGGCAAATTACATGTGCTGGAGAGAGGAGCTCAGCCACAGCATTCAGATCTGCCTCTAACCAAATTTGGGAGTGTGTCATCCGTATGCTTAATGTCTCTCGCGAAGGTACTTAACGTGCCTAGAAACATATTCCTCCCTGTATGCCTTTCCTTGCAAGCGGAGGAAAACTCCCACTGAAGGAAAAACAACAGAAATTGGTGGATAAACACCAAACTTGCACAACTGTGGGGTAAACACAAAACTCGTAAATATCCAGCCGTCTGCAAAAAGCAGATTCGCAGGCAGGGCAGAATGAAAGCAGCTCCTGGCTTTGACAGACATCAGCATGTGCTTGCAGAGGCACTGAATCACACCCCAGCGCTACCGTTCCGCCACGCGCAGCGAATGGCCGGGCGACGATGGAGGGACTGAGCCACCCGCCCCACTCTGGAGGTGGTTTTCCAGTTTATAAAGGTATTTGGGAATTTGGATGAGATCCTGTGTCGTAATCAGCATCTGAGGTTTCAAAGAGTGAAATTCATACCTCAATTACAGTATAAATATTTTAATCCCCGTTTTGCTCAGGCGAGGAACACGGCATGGGCTGGAGGGGGAGAGCACAGCCCCCGCGGATTCAGGCTGCTAAACGGTGCTGCGTCCGCACGGCTCGCTTTAGATTGATTTCACACATTTCTGGGAAGAGATGTCGGCAGGGAAACACCGGGGATGTGAAACCTGCAGCAGCACAGAAAATGTGAATGAACAAACGTGCAGTAAAAGAGCAGATGCGGGCACTGATTTTCCTGAAAACCATGAGGCATAACCAGACATTACTGCCAGGCCTGGAAAAGAAACGTAAGAATTTATCGCTGCATTAATAACCATTTACCAGTCACTCCCTGAGGAGGAAATAGATGGTGTGATTAACATTATTTATTAGGTTTTGAGCTCAGCACAGTGCAAAATAGGGAGGATGGCTTGGCTCGCAGTCCACAAAGCAGGGCTGTGATTTAGGCAGAGCTTTAAAATTTTACAGCGTTCTGCCGAGGATGTTGACAAATTGGAAAGGGTTCAGCATCGTGCATCTTTTATTAAGAACTAAAAACATCAGGGAGAAGGCTGTTAAAACCAGGCAAATTCAGATTAATACTGAGAAGTTTTTAACTGTGGTCAGTAGGCACCAGGGCAGTTTCCTACCGGTTGTAAACTGAGCTCGCTGCCTCTGTCAGTAGCTCCAGTAGCTGCTGCGTGTGCTGCCAGCGCGTTACATGGGTCCTTGTAAATACGAGAACCTGAGTTTAGGCAACTGGAGAGGAAAAGTGCTCGAGCACATGGGTTAGCAGCAGGGCTGTCTAGCTTCCCCTGTCCATGTGAGAAACTCCCTCTGCAAGATAAATACGACATTAAACGATTTGGAGTTGCCATCTCCAAAACTCAAAGGCTCGTTGGCCAGGTCAGAGCCCAAGGTGTGGCCTCCTCCACCACTCAGCCCTCACCTTAACACCTCTAATCACAGCAGCAGGTCCTGTCTCCCACACCTAACACAAGTGGAAGCCTCCCATTAAAATCCAGGGTTTTTTAACCACCCCACCTACCCCAAAACCCCACATGCTAGTGTCCATCTGAGGTTCAAGAGCAGGGTGGGCTTCAGCCCCTCCCCCGACTGTCACTCCATCGCTCATGGGTGACAGCTGCCACCTAAACTCCACATGCTCCAAACACCTTGTGGCCTCTCTGCTCCCCCCTGAGGTCCCCGTGTTGCAGCCCCCCAAGTGTCAACCATAGCTCAACACGCTAGCAGGTTGACTGCGTCCCACGGCTGCGGTGGCTGCTGTCCAGCCCCGCCGGAGGGCTGGAAGGGTGGGTGACCTGGAAGGGGAAGGACACTGTGTGATAAATTGAATGTTACAGCCCTGAAGTTCACATGAGACTTAGTGACCACAGAGCCCTTGGACTGTTCCCATCAGCACACTGAGGTGACATCGTGGCAGAGATAATGCAATAAGGGGTGGAGAGAAACAAAGATTTCCACACAGTTTTCATCCATTATAAAATCCATTTTAAATCCTATCCATTATGTAAATGTGGCGTGACACAAATGGACTCTCCTCTTATTCACGATGGCACCAGAGAGGCATTGAAGTGCCTCCATTCTCTTGAATAACAGGGAGCCTTGTTGAAACAGATATTCCCAGCTCGGCAGAGCACCTGGGCATCTTTAAACTGGAAACAATATATCGCTTTACCAAAACGAATCTAGGTATATTTTCCCAAAATAAACACATTTTCCAAAAACACCTCACCTAGAGCTAACTGACTTCTGGGCTTACCCCGTTCATCGTGCCTTGGCAGAGCTTTGCTATGAACCACAAACACAGAGGCAGCTCCTTTTCCCGCAGACAAGCCCAACTCCAAAAGAAGGGTTCGTGTGCTCCCCCCTCTGCTGGGCTGGTTTTGGTTCACCTGCAGTGGACGCGAAGCTGTGCTGTGTCCTCCACCCCTGGTGTCAGCAAGCCTGGGGACTCCTTTGGGTTCAGCCTTTTCAGAGAATTAATTAAAAGCCAAGCCAAACCAAACAATCCAAGATGAAGTGTCCCAGTTTCATCCCACCTCCCTCCCCTCCCACAGGAGCCAAAGGATCCCCAAACTGAGACCACCGGACTGGATGCGCAGCCTCAGCCACCTCTCAGTTGCTGGCAGAGGCACACAACCTCTGCTCTGCGGCTTAAAATTTGCAATTTCAGCCATAGAGGTCTGAGTTCAAATATGCTTCCTCCAGTCATTTGCAAAGATAATAAAGAACAGGTCAGGAGATGACAGAGCTGAACATTAACCTAATCTCCAGCAAGGAGAAGCTGCAGAAGAAATAAAAGTCAGATTATAAAATTAAATAGATAACAGCATCTCAGAGGAGTCTTCCACTAACATGTCCAAAAATGCTGCTTTACAATTCCCTATCTCCTGGGAGACAGAAAATAAATCCTCCTTGAACCAGTAATTCCAGCATCTGTCATTTGCATGACAGAAAAAAACCCCAAGAACCAACAGGTAACATGCAGCGCTCTGGTATCTTCTTGCCCCTAACAATTAGTGCTGTAAACACCAAAATGTTATGTGTGTTCCCAGGCAGAAACCCTGCATGGTCCTGCCCCCAGGACCTGGCTCAGGCAACCTGTGCTGCAGCAGCACATCCTGGCCCAGGCACTGGAGAGGACCATAAAGTCCTCCCAGGCTCTCTCCCAGGCTCTCCTGGAAATCAGGGCTAACTCTGCTGTTTCTTGGACAAGAGAAGCTGGTGTTAACCAGGTGGCCACTTGCCACAGGCAGTGCCTCTATTCCCTGCAATCTTGGCATGATTTCCCAGTCTGATGGGAGTCCAACCTGGAGTGCAGGAGGGGTGCTGGGCAGGCGCTCAGCCCTCTCCAGCCCGGCTCAGCAGAATAGTGCAATCAGAGCTGGCGCTGCTCTATGAGTCTCTGCGATCACACCCTTCCAGCCAAATTCCTGGCAAGCAACTGTTCTGCCAGCTCCACGCCCTTGAAACCTTCAATTAAATCTGTTAGAAATAGCAAGAACACCCTCCAACTTAACCCTGCTGCTGCCAAAGCTTGGAGTCAGCAGGTCCTCACCAGACCCTTCCCCATCCTGCTGAGATGTTGAGGCTGAAATCCTCCCGTGTACCTGCTGACAGCAATGACAACTCTTTGCTGGCTGACTCTCTCTGGGCTGGGTATGAAACGATATTGTGGCCATTGAGACTCAGCTACCAATTTCCCTCCTCCCACCCCACAGTCTTGATCCCTGTTCACTTTATAGCCCCTCTACACGTCCCATGTACGTGTCAGGGTGTTCACGTAAAGCCCAGAGAGAGGAACTTCATAAAGTTCCCACCGTCCGACTCTGCTCTCTTATCAAATTAACTTATCAGACTGCTCTGATGGGAGTGAGCTTTGGTAAGACCAGGTTGAGTGAAAGTCCCTTTGCCCTTGACCCATATGGTTTTGATCAGCCTTCCCTTCCCTGGTCAAGCGTTTGCAGCTTCAGAGAGCTTTTGTCTTTCTGGTCCAACAGCCAAAAAAAGCCCTCAGTGGCCCTATAGTAGTAAAACACCATGTGCTTTGCTGCATCGCAGCAGCCCCATCTCTGGGGCCCCACAGCGTGGTGACCTCTCCCCCTGGGCTGCTGCTCCGTGCCAGCCGCTGCCATGCCGGGGTTTATGGGCTGGAGGAGGGGTGAGCTGGGAGGGAGAAGGTGAATGAGGACACCCCATCCTCCTCTTTCGGAGTCCAGGCTCACCACAGGAGCAGTGACCATCCCACGGCTGATGAGGTGATGCCACAGGGGCTGGCAGTGGCCTGGGGAGGTGAGCTGAGATACCAGCTCAGCTGCAGGCACGGCAGGTCTCCACACCAGGAAACACAGCTAGAGAGGCAGGCACATGCGATGGCCAAAGACAGAATGAGAAAAAAGATCTGTAATTCGGGTTTTAAATAGATGAGCAATCAGTGTCAACAGCTCTCGAGGGAGCTGGCCCCAGAAGGTATCAGAGGAAGCTTCAGCTCCAGGCTGGAGCTGGTGGCCTGGCATGCGCGTGCCACTCACCTGCTCCCAAACAGGACAGATCCAACTCCAGTTTCTCTGTGCTACCAAGGGCAGGGAACCTTAAAAGCACTGCAAGCTTGATACATCAATAAAAGGCAAATTCAGTTTTACTACATTTTTACCAGCGATTTCCAGGCACACTGAATTTCCTTTTGTCTTTCAGAACACAACTGCTCCTACTTCAAGCACTTCACACCAGGACAGAGCTCGGAGATATTTGAAGTAACCACCCAGAAAGGTAAGAATGACCCTGAAAGTTATTTTCCTAACTGAGGTACACACAAAATCGAAGGTAAAGGGGTCCCCAAAACAAGGGTTCAATCCTGGTTCCACTGAAAGCAGTAAAGGCATTTCCATCAGATAGCACCAAGCTGGGAAAAATGCTCCGAACAAGGTCAAATGCCAACTTCCTGCGAAGAATGATTTTTGTATGTGGTCACACTCATGAGTGTGATTTTGCTCAAAGTTGTCCCACAAATATATAACAATGTCAATACAGACGAAAACTGCAAAAAGGCTTTTCAGCATAAAAATGACCTTACGACGTTGGCACTACCCGCGACGCTCTGAGCCTTTGCCAGCGAAGGAAGAGGACATTAATAAAATGTAAATGAATAAACGATACCCCAAGCGGAGTCTTGACCCTGAAAAGAAGTACAGAGACTCTGTGAAGACCATTAGGAATTTCATAATTCATATTGATTTTATATGAAAGCCATGTGAAAACCAGAGCGATCAGTGGAAGGAAGGAATAGATCCTACAAAGACACGCACTGCCAGCGTTTACAGAGCGTGGATTTGGAAAACAGTCTTTCACAGACAAATTTCACATTTCTAGTAAGTCCCTGATAAAGCCAAATATTTTCAGCACTCGTCGAAAGTGTTCCTCTCTCTTTCTCGCCCTCTCGTTAAGGACAAATTCCTTTCTGGTTTGCCACACGACGTATTTTGCTGTGGAGTAAATGAGCTGATGATCACATTACACATATTCAACAGTCTGCTTTGCTTCCCGTGGAAATGATAATGGTGGAGAACTCTGCACACAGGTTTCCTAAAAAAGCAGTTTCCTAAGGAAGGCAAGACTGGGAGTTTTAAGTGGATGGAAAAGCGTGTATCTCAGCTACCTGATTTTGCCCATTTATATACCATCAGTTCCAGCCATCTGACATTAAAAACATACCCAATACTTTCTTAGTCATTTCAGAAAAAAAAATCAGGAAAAACTTCTTTTCTTTGAAGTAAAAGGAAAAGCTTAAGCTACAGCAAAAGATTTTACATCGAAACAAACTCTTTCAGGCAGTTCTAGCACATAGCAAAGAGAAACATTAAGGAAATCATAATAAAACAGTGGTATGAAAAGCAATGAGAACAAAGAGTGATCTGCTGTTCCCTTCCGCAAAAATAGCTACATTTTGATGGGAGCTAATTAGTAACAGGCAAAAAAAAAAAAAAAAAAAATCATCATTTTGCCTGGGAGATTTTTTTTTTTAATGGCTTGAAAGGCAAATATCACCAGGCACTGTGATGTTCACGCATGGCTGCATGTGTTAAATATTAAACTAATCTGAAAACGAATGCAATATGTAAATGAAGGCCTGAATTATTCAATTAGCAATTCTTCCCCTCCATCCAGGCACTGAAGTGTGCTTGGGCTGTGGGAAGTGTCCAGCGCAAACCTTGGCTGGTTTAGCAAAAATCGGGACATTTTATGGGCAGTTAATCCCACGTCCTGAAGAAGCTGGTTTTTCACAGAGCTGGAACTCGTTGTCTGAAAGGGGGGGAAAAAAAAAAGGTGCTATGCAAACACTTCACCTCTGGCCTCCTGCCTGCTTTGCCTGCTCAGATTTTGAGACCTACAGAGCATACAGCTGTCTGCATGGGTACAGCATCGGCACCATGCTCGGGGGCCTCGTCGGGGCTCCACAATACGGATCTGGCATAAAAATAGAGCTGTCTGTTTACTCTGAGAGCAGAGTGATGGAAGAACTGAGAGCGTGGAGCCCAGTAAGGCTTCAACAACAACATCTCCGCAGCAGAGCTGAAACTACTCCAGCCAGAGCTTCATCACACCAATCCAGGTGCCATTTACTCTTTCAGGGAGTGTTCAGAAAAGTATTTCTCCCTCCTGCTGTGTTTTTATACCCTTTACATTCAAAAGACACACAGCCAATACTCACCCCTGCTTTTATTTGAGGAAAATACCCGGTTCACCAGAGCCACCTCTCCGCCGCAAGGGGAGGATACGTATTTCTCGGAGTGACCTACTGCAAAGTCACAAACGCTGATGGGAGCATGCTCAAAATTCGCAGACATTTGCAATTTTTGTGGTGTTTGTTTTGCTTTGGCAGAATACAGCATTTCAGCTGCAGCCATTGCCATCTTCAGCGTTGGCTTTGCAATCATCGGAACAATCTGCGTCCTCTTATCCTTCAGGAAGAAGAGGGACTATCTGCTGAAGCCAGCATCCATGTTCTACACCTTCGCAGGTAGGAGGCTCGGTGCTCACGTCTGCGCTCGGTTCATAGGACAACGTAGGGAAACTTAGATCCTGGGAGGATGGAGACACTTCTAAACATGCCCTGAAAGTCCTATTTTCTTCCTAGCCAGAGTCAGGCTGCAAGTCCCTGTGTGGTGCCCCAGCTGAAGAGCTCTGAAAATGTCCTGCTCAGCAGGCATTACCCAACAGCTTGTCTGTATTTTCTCCAACTACCTTTAAAACAGGCATTTCTAAAATAGTCAGTTCTGGCCCCAGTCTAAACCAGGGATATTCACTATTCTGTCTCATTTATTAACGCTCAAACCAAGAAACAGCAGATCCAGGCCCAAAATACACCACTGTCTCCCAAAACCATGAAGACTGCATTTTTACATGAGTGAGTTACACCCTGTCATGCCACAATGACTGAAAGAGAGGTGCAAATTGTCACCTCAACAGAACTCTTACTCGACCTTCGGAAAAGCTCCCTAGGCAATGCAATTATTCTCCATCCCTTTGGGTTTCCCATCCAAGCCTGCCTAAAAGATCACACTCAACAAGTCACCGGTTGGTTTGGGTGGCTGGGTTGTAGCAGAGCTGTAAGCAGGGGAGAGGGTTTGTTCCCTCAAACGGGCAATGACTCACCTGTGAATCTCATCTCACTGCAATTCCTGTAAGCAAAGAGACAGCTGAGGTGGTTAATTAAGGATGAAAAGTTGACAGCTGGTTATTCAACCCACTGCTCCTATCTTCCTTCAGGTCTCTGCATCATCATCTCCGTTGAAGTCATGAGACAATCCGTGAAGAGGATGATCGACAGCGAGGAGACGGTCTGGATCGAGTACAGTTACTCCTGGTCCTTCGCCTGTGCCTGCGCCTCCTTCGTCCTGCTCTTCATCTGCGGCATCGCCCTCCTCCTCATCGCGCTGCCTCGCTTCCCCCAGAACCCCTGGGAGACCTGCATGGATGCCGAACCGGAGCACTGATGTTCCCCGCACCCGTGGAAAAATCCAGAAGGTGTTCTGAAAGAGATTCGTATTTTTTAAAACGCCTGGGTCTCACTACACAATGTGCACTCCATCACCAGGTCGTTACCGAACCAAGGCATGCCCATTGTAATTATTGCTTTGTTTCTCTTTTTCTCTTTTTTTCCTTTTTTTTAAGAAAGCAGAAAGTGCATTCAGCACCAGCGTGGGGCGGGGGTGAACGGCACTGCCCTGTGCCCATTTGGGATGCCCTGTCCTGAGGCGGTTGGGGGAACATCCGCGCGTGAGACAGCTCGTGCCTCAGAGCAGACGGCTTTCGTAGGGAGGTTTGGTGGTGTTGGGTGTAGATCCGTGAGGAATATGGGGCTTTGACACCTCACTTGGTCGGAGAGAGACAGTGAGAAATTCCAGCTCTGTGGGGAGTCTGCTTCCCCATTCACGCCGTACCCCGCTAGCTCACCAGAAGGGTTAGCTCGCCACTCTGGAATAAGTTGGAGATCCTTATGCTATTCTATTAAACTGTTAAAATTGGAAAAAACAAACCAAAACCTTTGCCTAGCATTGGGATAAAAATTTCTCCTACAAATTCACACCCTGCCCTTCCATTCTTTTGCATTAAGCACAAAAACCCCACAAGACGGAGTTTCTGTTCTGCTTAAACTTTGATGGCAAAGCCAGGAAGTACTGAACATTAAGAGTGATACTTTCCTTTAATAAAAAGCATAATCTTGCAAGTAGCATGATTTTCTGGAAAATGATTTTGATGGGTGAATCACCTGGCCCATCAAATCCTGCTCGGTCCAGAATGACAGCGTAACTCCATGGTTTTTACTGTACGGAGCTCTCGTTTGCTCCTCGTGAAGAGGCTTTTTAAGACCAGCCCGCTTTGCTCGCTGCATACCTATACAAAGCTACATTTTAGGGAAAATCCTTCAAGGTGGCTGCCAAGGAGGAAAGGACTTTGGCTGAAACACCCAGGGGAGTCAGCCCCGAAAACGCTACAGAAGTGCATGGCTGATCATGCATGCTTGAAGCGATGTACACCCGGGGCATCGCCGGCGGGGGCTGCTGCCGGTTGCGTTGCAGAGCCGCCGCAGCTGCCTGCAGCACGGGGGGGGTCTGTGGGCCCCCAAGCCCCACACCTCACCCAGCCCCTCCAGCTGAGCCCTCTGCACCATCACAGCCCCCCAGCACCAAGAGGGGGGTGTCTTTAACGGTTTGATTTTCAGAATCTGCTCAGCGTCTCCCCGTTTTCCCCCCAAGTAGGAAAAAGGATTTCAGCTGTAGTTTTTTCACCCAATAGTTTCAAAAGCAGGAGAGAAGGAAACCGAAGTGTCCTTCCCTTCACACTTACCTCTCCACAATGCAGAGCAGAAATTTTCTGTTCATTACTAAGAGATCTGAAACCATCACACTTTCAAACATTTCAAGAAATTACCCAGCAGTTTCGTGCTGGTGCGAGGGGCTGTGCATGGCCCTGCTGTCAGCCAGACCCCACTGGGCGTGCGGACCCCCAGCCGCCCCGGGCCGGGCTCAGGCACGTCTCCATTTTCCCATCAGTAGAGAGGCAGCGAGAACAGAAGCCTTTTGTGAAGTTGCATTAGTATTTTTCAAGCTCTTTGAAGTTGAAAAGCACTACAAATAACACGTATATTATAAAGTTTGGGGATAAAGCGCTCATTGGTGCTCAGATGTGAGTATGAGCTGGGGAACACTGCCTGTCTCTCATCGTGAGAGACAACTGCAAGTCTTCAAGTTGTCACTGAACCACTGTGAAATGCTAAATGGTTTTGAAATCTTATTTTTGGGTACAAAGCTGACATTCTTAATTTGCATTTTCATTGTTCGGGAAAACAGAGGCTAGTTTCTAGGGAGATCCTTTACACGTGACAGCAACAGAAGAGAAAGTAGTTGGCGTGACCCCTGCGGTGGTGAGCCCAGGTTGGGATACCCAAACACACGCAACGTGGATTCATCTAAACCAAGGCATTCCCAGCTCAGCCATCGAAATGATCTCCCCCTTGGACATGCAGTGGGTTGAGCTAAGCGAGGTTTGAGGACGTGGGTCTGAGTTCATCACCCCATTGCAGATCCATGGCACATCCCGTGAGCCTGGGAAGACTCTTCCCAGATCTCTTCTGAAGCACCATCCCTCTCTTGCAATACTCCTGTGACAAAGTAATTTCTAGGTTGCTTCTTAGCCTGATGGGCCAACTTGTTGCCCAGTCCAGGAGCTGCTGACTCCCCTTCGTGACAGTCATGAGCAAGAACATAGGGATTTCAGAAGGTCTCACCCATCCTCTGTGTGCTCCTGCTCAGGTCAGGGCTGAACCACTTTGTCCAAGCTCCAGTCAGGGCAAGGGGAGGATTCCCAGTGAGCGCTGGGGTTTGGCCAGGATCCAGAGGTTTTACAGCCTTTCTGTGCTCACTTTACTCATGAGGCAGAGAAAACAAACCGTTCACGACAGCGAGACCCTACACCCACAGCCAGCAACTCTGACAGCTGAGCTAGATACCTCCTAAAGCTCTTAAACTCACTGAGCTTTATTATCTGTCTGCTGTAAATTGAGGCTTTTTCACCATTCACTGCTCCATACGGTCTCTGCAAGACTGAGAGGCGTGGGGATGACTTCATTTTCTTTTTCCAGATATTAAGAAATGCTGATGAGGGACCCGTTCATTAAATTGGTCATTGGTATGCACAATGGGAAACTCTTACAGCAGGTTTGTTCTGCCACATCCAAATCTCTCTGCCAGGGAGCCAATAATGTGTTTTGAGAGAGTTAATAAAAGTAATTGGCCTTCATAAAGGAAAAAGAAGAATGTAATGGGCGGGGGAGCTGTAAGCAGTTTGAGTTTTCATTCTCTCAGCTGTGCAAATAGCAGGGAACAGCCACCAAAACTTCAGGAACGCAGCATGAAAATGTGAAAGAAACGTCCTTCCTGGCAGGGAGCCACCGGAGCAAAACAGGGACGGGAACCCGGCTGCTACACAAGCAACAGGAGCAGACACGGGTATGGGAGACGGCCTAAGAACTGAGTGGGAAACGCACCAGGGAGAGGAAGAGGGAAATTCATTCACGACCAAGTACCTACCACCAGCCACCATGAAATCCCAAACATTGGTCCTGCCACTACCAGGCCCACGGACACCTTTGGTCACGGGTCACTGGGCACACGCCATTTGCCACTCCGTAAACCAACATCACTACCTGTCCTCTCCTCGGGGCACCCACACCGAGGTGCCCAGGGCATCGCACGTGGCACAGTGCTGCGACATTTGGGTTGCTGAACTCTGCCCATCAGCCTGCCAAGCCCAAGTGTTAAATCACAGTCGGTGCAACAGCAGACGTGACGGTTTTTGTTTACATAAGATTTGCTGTTAGGCACCAGGCGAGGAGAGAATCTGCTTCCCTTGTTTTCAGATGCTGTGTTGTGTGAATTTAATGTGCAGAAAAGGTGCCAGACTAACAACCCTGAAGAACAAAACTGCCTGTTTAGCACGCAGCTAGCTGAGCTCTCAGCTTGTCTGCAAAGAGGTACCGCAGCACTAACAGCCCGGCCCCAGCCAGGCGGGGACGAAACGCTCGCCCAGAGCTCGGTCAGCCGGGTTTAGAGCACACGGGGCTGCAGAGAAGGATGCACACGGCAAGGGAAGGGACATTCGGAAATCTCCCTACAAACCCCTACTTTTCCCTTAGTCGGTAAAAGTGCCAGCAAATGCCCAACGCTCAGCGCTCGACCAGCCCGACGTGCAGTTTATAAAGGCACAGCTGTACTGACTGACTGTTTTCACCGACCCCTTTCCACTCTGTCGCTTCCATGTGGCTATCACCTCTTTCTTCTCCTTCCTTGGACACTTGCAGAAATTATTTACAGGAGGTCCAAGAAACCTGAGAATTTTTGGCCCCCCTGCAATGCTCTGCTGCAGAGGGGCACTTCCTCCTGGGCTTGATAGATCTTGAGGAAAATACCCAACCCAAGAGGTCACCAGCATCAAGAGACGGCTGATTGCCGTGCTACACCCTGCCAGCCTCAGGGAGGGCCTCGCAGATTAACACCGAGCCCTTGGACTCAATCCAGCGCATATGGATGGGTATTTGCACGCATGGCACCTGACCAATGTGCAGGAACTGTTTATAGCAGAAGGTATCATAAAGGAATGTATCACAGAATAATAATCCTCATTTTAAACTTTAGTCAAACTAAGATTCTGCCTTCCCTGGTGGGACACTGCCCCTTCAAATGCTACATTACTTTTGTAACTGAAATACTGGAGCATTAGGCTGCTCTGTACTGCAAATTACACCCGGCAACAGGATCTGCTTTAAAGGCATCCACTCACATTATTTCCCCTTTCCATTATCAGCAAGGGGCAAGAAAAGAGCATCATGTCTTTGTTTTGACTGAATTAGAGGGCGAGATTGCTCCTGCTTTGTCATACCTGATCGATGTTCTGGCTCCAGTGAAGCTATCAAACATAAACAAAGCCATACAGACATCACATATGCACGCTCTGCACCTAGACACGCAGCGAGATGCTCTTCTGCTTTCTACAAAGGATGCAGAGAAGGCAACAACCCTTGATTCCTGGCCTGCTTTGTTCTTACCAGACCCAGCAGCAGAAGCCTGCTTTGGCAGGGCTGCACCCCAGGGCTCTGGTTCAGGTTTGTGCCCACACTCACACTAACCCCACCATGGCTTTACAACGGGTCTTGTCAAAGGATTTGTCCTTCAGGAAGGAGCAAGTCTTACGGAAAATGGACTGACAGCATCTTCTAACTAGTCTTGGATAATTCAGATCACAGAGAATTTTCTGTATTTTATCAGAAGCGTCTATTAATCCTTAATGAGGTAAAAACTTTTCAACATTTCTCAAGTTACCAAAAACCCCCACACCAAACTGACGCTTCCACCACATTTGCTGTAAATCCTTTTGCTTCACTTGAGTGGAAGAAAAGAACTCGGAATGATTCAGTCCTTACTCCCTGACACAACCAACAAAGCGATACTGGCGCAAGTATTGCTATAGCGGCAGAAACAGCCCATATTTCATGTCAAGGACTATGATGTGCAAATTTTTTATAGGCCCATAGATCATCACCATCCATCTTGACAGGTTAATTGTCTGCAGTTTTCCTAGGAAAATGAGAAACAAACTAACAAAACAACTGAAATGAGCTGAACGCGGGCAGAGCACGAGCATCGCGGGCTTACTGCTCTGGAAAGGTGCGGATTCCCGTATCCCGGGGTTCACGCTAAAAAGGAAATCGAGAGTGGTCAAACACACTGCTCTCAGTGCTACTTACAGCAGAGATATTGTATACATAGCAAAAGAATTGCTTACAGAGCATGATCTCTGCAAAAAAACAGCTGAACTTGACAAATCTGGGAACAGAACGTTAATTAATCAAAGTAGGGAAGAGGACTCTCGGGGTTGGTGAAGTCTACGGAAGCACTCACGCACTGCTAAGGGTCAGTAACGCCCTAGCTCATACAATTAAGAAAACAGTACAAACCATACGAGGCGAGTACAACCTCCAGGAGAAAACCTGGATGCAAGGCTGTAACCGGCCAGCTTTGATGCACAGCAGCTGTGTGCTAGCTGTGTTGTGGAAACACTGCAGGCTGCCGTTCTACAGCAGCTTCCATACACGGGTGAAGATTTATGCTGGACAGAACAGAGAGAGGCGTTGTCCCTGTGCCAGGAGCTGACACTGTGGGACAAGTGGACCCCAGAACCCACCCTCCGCTGGAACCACAGCACCTAAGTGTCCTGCAGAGAAAGGAGACCAAAAGATCAGCACAAACCAGTAGAGCCTACGGCGGCTCGAGAACTAACGGAGCGAGACAGGACATACCACGAAGGCTCTGCCGAGACCTTGGCAGCGGCGGAGCTCTTCACAAAGAGGCTGATGACCGCCGGCAGGAAAGCACGAGCGAACCGGGCAAGCTGTGGACAAGCACATTCACATCCCACACCGTAACACATTTCGCCCAGGCCAGAACCAGGCCACCAAAGGGAAGCACGATCCCGTCACAAGATGTAAACGTTCTTTCGTAATCCACCTCCGAGCCACCCCTGGGCTCACAGCAGCGAGCAGCATCGCCTCCGGTTTCCTGTCCTGACCTAGCAAGTTTAGTTTGCAGTTTTGTACTTCAAATATACACAGGGAAACCTACCAGCTGCATTCAGTAAGCAGCTTTTTAAAGGGTAGAAGCCGTATTTGAAATGAAAGAAAACCCAGTTTTTTAGAGTTCAAATAATTATTAAAAAAATCTCTCAATTCTTTAAATAGTTCTTAACACCACACTGACAACCCCCCATGAGACATCCAGATTTTTCTCATCAAAACTGAAATTAAAGAGAATAAAACCTGAACTTATTCTTGACATTATTTAGAAGCTTTCTACATTTGGATCGGGATGACCTTGTCGTTTACATTTTCCACAGACAACAACAGGGGTTTATTCCTGGACAAGGAGCATGGCATTTGGCACTAATCGTACTTTTAAGTGTCACATTTTAGCTATAGAAAAAGTCAAGGAGCCAAACACTCAGCTGGTGTATATGCCCAAGCCTCCATTCATTTCCTCGGAGTCTTTTTACAGTTTACACAAACCAAGAACCTAAACTCATAATTTTGGATGTTCACTGTAATTGCAACATCCCCATATTTACAGGGCAGCCTGAGCCAGTGCCCGCTGGAGCCATCTATAAGGCTTAATTTGATTGTAATAAGAGTTCAATTAAAGCCCTAGAAGAGTTTCCAATAGAGTTTGGGGTTTTTTAGAGAGCTATGACTTCAATAATTTGCTCTAAGAACAAAAGATCCTGCTCAGGGCTATATACATGACACATAATGGCTAGACAAGACATTTCAAAATAAATTATGTTTTGGAACAAAGAAAAAGTAGGAAACAGACCTGATTCATGCTAAACAACTCCAAAGCTGATAGTCAGATCTCTACCACACCCCCCCTCAAACTCCTGAGTGAGAACATTCATGGAAATTTAGTACCAAAAGCAGGGAATTTCGTACACGTAGAGAAAAGAAATTGTAAGTCAGGCAGAAAATGCTCCTTTATCCACAATAGTTTCAGTGTAGAAAAAATGTGAGTGTAAAACAGGATAAAACGTGGCGAGATGCAACCATCTCCCCCTTAACTAATTGACAGATAGCAGTAAATTAACAAGTGATGTTTATTAGTTTAATATTCAAATATGGTGAACAGAATCAAAAGACTGCTCCATATAAATGAGTGATTTTGAAACCCCTGAAATTACAATGCCGACTCGGCGAAGTGAAGTGCATTTGAACCCTACCTCTCCTCTGTCATAGTCTTGCACATCTCATCAAGAACTCTTCACAGACTATAATGTTCAGGCACACAGATTTTTCTTCTCTCAGAGCAGTGCCAGGCGCTCCGTTGAGGAGAACTGGCACAGCTCCACCGAAATAAAAAGACTGAGGCTAACTTTGACTGAGCCCACGCCCAGCCCTTGCGAACAAATTTCCCATGGACCTATTTCTGCAGCCGTCAGCGTGGCAAAAACCCATTTAACAGTAGTTTTGCTTGATTCAAGGTTGCAGAATTTGGCCTCGACTCATTTTTGGGTCCTCTTGATTTGATGCCATATGCTGACGTGCTAAGCATAACTTGGCAGGGGCTTTCCCCTCCCCCAGCATCTTTTGTTTGGTATAGACATTAGGAAATAAATTAACGAGCTAAGCGTGCTTTTCTTTACAGCAAAAAGGAAAAACTTCTTCAGTTTCTGAATCATGAACCAGCAAAGATTTATAATAAAAAATTCATATGCAAACCTCTGCAGCGTACGGAGTTTAAATCAACCCCGTTATATAAAGACCCTCGCCTTAAAACATGAAGTCAATGCAAAAAAACCTGATTGTAACCAGAGCAAAAATCTGATTGAATACAGCAGCAGCCACTGCTCATTAGTAAGGTGTCCCATGGACAGCTGTAAAAATCTGAAATCACCCCCCCCCCAGCTCTAAAATCTTAATTCTTGTATGCAATAAGTGGAGGAATACTACACCAGGCTCAGTCCCTGTAAAATATGTCTCAGATTTTAAGTTATTTCAAGTGTAAAAGAAGGACTACTTATCTGGAGAAACTCTGCAAACACCCCTCTCTACCTCCCCAGCTGCAAAAGTATGAACAGTGTGCAAGACCAGTAACCATTAGGGACAAAGTTTATCTTCTGGTTTTTCATTCACACTTGTTTCTTTAATTTTTAAATATCCCATAATTTTTTCTTTTTTTCAGTTTTTATTCCTAAAGGGCCAGGTTTGTGGTAGCACAACTCATAGATAAATAATCTGGTACCATTCTTATCCCCAGAAGATTTCGATTAATTTGGATACAGCTTTGACAAACATTAAATCTCTTCTTTAATGATGTTCCTCAAACAAAACAGTTAGCAAAATATCTGAATTTCCTTGTATAATGTCACATTTTAATGTAAACATCAAATAATGTACCAAAAGTTTTACTGGAAAAAAAAAATTAAAGCGGCACAATTCTTTATACCACTGGAGAAGGGGGAGGAATAAGCCAGATTACAAACATTTACACATGCATAGTGGAAAAAAAATTAAACAAACAAACAAAAAAGTATTTTACTAAATTCACGCATTTTTTTTTAAAATAGTTATTAAATCTACTAAGCACCAACATACCTAAAAATTTATTTTCAGCTTCATGATTCATTTAAAAAACCTATCAAATTAACTTTTCAAACAAGCTTATATTACTAGCTTGTCCAAAAATAAAATGTAGTTTTTTGGGGGTTTTTTGTTGGGTTTTTTTGGGTTTTTTTGTGTTTTTTTTTTTTACTGTTTATTTTAAAGTATACCAGTACTTTTTATCTGAATGTTTCCAAACAATGGCATAGGTGTCTGCAAAGAATGCCTTTACTTTACCCTACAGTGGATGGAAAATACAATACCACATCATACAGAATCTAAAACTATAAAAGTCTGAGAATGCAGCATCCCTTCACAAAAAAGCTGATAAAACTGAAAGTATTTAGAAGATGCTGCACCTTTATTAAAAAAAAAAAAATTAAATGAATTTAAGCAGAAATAACATACATTTTTACATTAACTGGCCATTTCTGGTACAGAAACCCAGCATAGTATGCTAATGTTATTGAATAAATGTAAATGCTACTTACAATCTTTTTAAATACAATTTAGACAAACCTTTTTTTTCATTATTTTTCTTTTTTCTTTTTTTTTTTTTCCTTTTTTACGGTTGTACAGGTAACCTCTCAGCTGCTAGCTTAATGCAACGTATCATTAACATTACACAAATTAAAAAATAACGTGTGTGTGTTTTCCTACAGAAAAGCTTCCAAAAAACCGACCCACATCAAAAAATGCAAAATAATGGAATATAATTAAAAAAATTAGTTGCAAGTCTAGCAGCAAAGCAATTAAGTGAGGATATATTTACTAATATAAACAAAGGGAATATTTGCAACTACAGGTGAAGCCCCAACTATCTTAGATCTACTGACACAAATAAAAATTAAATTCTCTCTAAAAAAAATAATCTGATTATTTAAAATAGGAGTAAAAGCCATTGCTACCTGATGAACTACCTAGGCTAAGTTCCTGAAACAAAGACAAAGGGTCGCTATTCTTTTTTGTCTGCTCAGGAGGAGGTTTGGGCTTTGGCGGAGCCCGCAGAGCACTTGCGTAGGACATGACAGGCTTGCTCCCACCGGCGTTCTGCTGGCTGGTGCTGTTCGACTCGACAATCTGCTTGTTGGGCATGAGAGGTGGGAACTGGCCAAGATGTTGCAGCACGCTGTAGTTGAAGGAATTAGATAGCTGTATGCTCTCAGCCTTCAGGTGTTCCTCTGGGGGCTTGACCGTCTTCGGAGGAGCTGCGAAAGGAGTAACCAGAGTTTGTGTAAGTGACCAGCTCTGACTTAGGAAATCTACCTCCAGTGACCCCAAAGCAAGTACTGAGGGGTACCAAGGCTACCTCTTCTGCTACCCATCCCCACCATCACCATCGGTTTTCTGCGATTGGCCACACCTGGCCCTAGGAAATTTTATAATTAATCTGGCTTCATTTTCAACTACCGGATCTTGTATTGTCCTTGTCAGCAATGCCGAGGAGAGTGACATTATTGAACATATTCTCCATGTGCACGTACCTACAGAGTTCGTAACACTGAACCCGCTGTTCTGCACAGGTGGATTTAGCAGATGCGCTGAAGGTAAGCTGCCTCAGAATGGGATATACTCTAACTTAAACACTTTATCCACTGAGACGCCACAAAGACATCTCATTCTTCTTGCTTTATAGCTTAATAGGCTAAAATTAAAATCTACAGCACCATATATAATTCATTCTCAAACAGCAGTTCAGAGTCCTGAATGCCAACCAACTAATTATTGGTATTTTAGTCAGAATGCATTCCTCCTAATTGATATGTTCTTGCTCCACATTTAACAACTCCTGTAACTGTCACAAAAATGGAGCTTTAAACCATAGGTATGAAACTGCTTTCAAGTGAATTTCCTGAATCCTAATGAGGTATCTTGCTTTTGTCTGGAGAATTCTACTGCCTTACACAGCTAGAGACACTACACTGGAACGCAGGTATATGTTCTATCTGACATAGCCTAGGAGCTGGGCAACAGATTTCTTCTGGAATTACTTCAATCTTTAAACGCGTATGTTATTTTTAAAGTGTACATGCAAAAATATCCCATCAAATGAGCACAGAAGTAGAAAAATGTAAGTATATAGTTAAGTTCCTCACTGGAAGGGTCACACACAGGCTTTTGGTTTGGATAAAGGACTTAAAAAACCCAAAACACCACCAAAAACACCAACCCAAACCATAGAAGAAGGGATGTGGAAAGAACAGAAGTGAAACAGCTTTGCTAGGGTTGCTATGATTCCAAAAACACCCCAGAACACAAATAAAATAACTTCCCCAAAATAACCACAGCACTCAAGAGAAGACCAGTAAAGAAAGCGCTGTGTGGTCAAGGTATGCAACTGAAGAAGAAATATGCAACAGACAGACTAAGAACTTAAATCATTTTCTATCAACAGAAAAAGCAATGCAAATCAAGCTCTCAAACTGCAGTTTTGGAAAGTGCCTGCATATAACCACACTGAGCGATTCCGAGCAGCTCCCCCTGCACTCCGTAAATCCACGCTCAACAACCGAACACCTGTGCCGCAGCCATTTCTGTGGACCGGAAACTGAAGCCCTTGAAGGGTCTGGTGTCAGGATTGCTCACTCTCAGGCAACGATCACAGGCACAGGACTAGTTCATAGCATCTCACCCTTAGGGATTTTTATCTCATGGAAAAAAATCAGTAGTAAGCAGAAACACTGCAGTTATCGGTCATTAACCCTTAGCACTATAAAACACGTCTGGGCTTTAAATATGATCATCACGGCGAGTGAGCTGTAAAGGCAGAAAACCACAGCACCCATAAAAACGGAGCTGTTTGCATGAACCATTAGACACAAGGCAATGTTGCACAGATATTTATTTACAAAACAGGAACCGTGCTTAACTGCAATAAAAAAAACATTTTCATAGCAGATGCAGTTACTGATCAAAACTTAAATAACTCCTAAATGAAAGGGGTTGACAGCAAATGTACAGATACAGTACTTTTTACATATTTCCTCTGAGGATTTTGCTCACAAACACGCTTTCAATCTTTACATTAAAGCAAGGAAATGTGGTATCAGCTGATCCCAGCGTAACTCTGCTAAGGTTCCTGAGCTCCCGTTAGATAACCAGAGAGTCTAGAGACAACTTCAGAGGTGGATGCCACTCGCGATGACACATCATGTCATGCATTCAGCTCCTTGATTTTCAGTAAAAACATAAATAGATTGAAGGAGGTGCGCTGAGCTTGGGGCTTTGAACTTAGCACAAGAGATAGTGCCACAAATATGTTTTTGTAAAATAACATTTTCACACTTTGGAAATGCAAATGCACATTGGGAACTTAACTCTTGAGCGCTGTTGCTGATATAAACAGCTTTTTGGGTTTTTTTCATTCAGTCTACACTGCATGTTTCTACTTCACAATTACTGTGCTATAAAATTACAAGATGGTTTAGGTTTATAACATTTGACCAAAAGCAATTAGATGTTTTAAGGGCAATAAAACCAGCTTGTAAGTATTTTTTCATGTTATTAAGTGTTTTTAATATTCACACTGGAAGATCATTCATATTTTTATTAATATTTTTATTATTGTTGGAGATCATAAAAGCAAAAAAATGGAGAAGAAACTACTATCCCAGTAATTTTGTTTTTCACAAACATTAAAATACGGAGAACAGAAGAACAGCTGCACTGCTCCAACTCTCTACTTGCAGCCTTTTTTAATCACTGAAAAGATAATTTGGTTTCTCTCTGCTAAATCAATCAGCACTGCTACTGACACCAGGGAATGCAGGTTCCAGTGTGATTCTTCCACGGTGAGAGTTTAAACTTCTTCATTATTTGATGAAGTACCAGAATTTACTAGGAAATACACTGAGATTGCAATTCAGTTTATGTTGTTTCTCCCTCAGACTGTAATATCAACAAGAAATATCACTGATTCAGGAAACAAATAACCTATTTTGCAAATAAATCCCAGCATTTACCTTAGCTCCTTTTAGCAAAAACTCAGTTGCACTTGAAACCACTGTAAGAGAATCCACAGGCTGACTAGAACTGTTGTGAGACGACTAAGGAGCAGCATTGCTTTGTGTCGATGAAGAACACTCAACAGTATCCTTCTTAAGACATCAGCAATGCACTAGAATGTTAACAAGACAGCAAATGAAAACAGGATTACTCTAAGCAAACCTTTACTACTAAAACAATGAATACTTCCAAAATCTTCGCTTCAATTCATTTCGGGATTTAAAGAGAGAAATTGTGAAAAGAAACACAGAAACATTTTGTAAAAGAAAAAAACCAGCCCCAACCCTTTCACCCAGAATTGCTCATTCCACAAACAGTCTACCTAGCGGAGCAGAGAGAGAAGCAGAGATGAAGCTTGTACCTACCTAACAACTCCCGGGGTGGAACTGCTCTGTTGGCTCCGTTGCATGGAATGTTTGGGTATGGGGCAGATGAGGAGGAGTTTACCCACAACTCAGGTGAGGAGTAATTGAAAGATGACTGGTTACTGTGGTCCTGAAGCTCTTTACACTGACCAAGACTGTCTTGAGGAGTGCTTAATTCTTCAGAACAAGCCTGGACTGAACTAGAGGAAATTCTTCTTTGGTACAACGGCCTGCCTGGTCCTCTCGGTTCATACTGCAAACAAAAACAAAACAAAGAAAAGGCCTTTTGGTCCTTTTATTTAACTGCACGTCTCAAATACCATTTCCCCATCCAATTTTCTTCCCTGCAACAACTTATACAAAAAAAAAAAAAAGGTCCTTTGCATGTAGGAAAAAAAAATCTAATCCATTTCAAGTTATATTTTATATTCTGCAGTCACCGACAATGTATTTTAATCACACCAAACAGACAGAATTTTAAAGGAAGTGCAAAAAGCGTCAAAGGAGATTTCTTAATTCTTATCAACCTTCACATCTGACACTCCTACGTGGGAGATGGGGAGATGTATCACACAGTGAGGAGGAAGATACCCAGCATTTACAAAGGAAACACAGGAAGCACAGAAAGATGCAAGAGCAAGAGAAAATGTTCCATTACACTGAAGAGAGTAAAAAAATAGCTTTTAGTTTCTGAAGGACAAAGGAGTGATTTGTGTATCAGGATTTGGGGAAGCATACTACATTTGTATACTGGATTTTATATACGTACACACAAAATACATTCTCTGGAGAAGTGTGTGCCCTCAGGAGAAATAATGCAGAGAATTTTATCTGAAAGCACGTAAATTGCTTGCTTCCATAAACCCTGTAGATCATGTAGATGAAAATGGCAGGAGCTCCATTAACTGACCGGGTGACATCAGGAGTTCAGATTTAAGGACTCTCTAAACTTTCAACCCTCTAAACTATACTCACAGCAAGGCTGATGTATTACAGTTTGTTTTTAAAAAAATAAACACGGTATTTGCTTCTTTCTGCATTGTAATGACTAACAAGAGCACAAATAACAGGAGTCATAGAAGTAAATCTATACTTGGTAAAGGCAAAAAGTAAATATCCTAATGAAATATCCTAAAAAATTAACTAAATAAACATCAAATATCTTGCTTGCAATGCTCCAATATCATTACTATACTATACACAAAAACCAGTGCATTAAAGAAAACTAACATCTCATCATAGCTGCCACACTATTATGATATGTCAAGGGAACAGCACTTAAGATATCCTGTCACTCTACTCTCTTCAAGGTATTCTTCAACAACAAAAAAAACCCCAAAATTCAGAAGTTACTACCTGAAGCACACCCAAAAAATATACTTTTTATTGAGTTTAATGGGCAATTTTGGTAAGCAAACAGGAAGGTTTCAAAGTTCTGGACACTTGCAAGTACAGGACCAGACAGAGTAACAAGTATTCCCTCTGATGTGCAGGTCAAATCTGGTTTGACTAAACATGTGCAAAAGCTTTCAAGGATCAAGCCAATGTAAAGTTTCATAAATAGTGACTGAGAAAAGAGTTTAGCAGGGATACCAAAAGTCATGACATCTCCACTGACACCTGCCTTATGTGAGGGATCTCTGTTACACATACACTTAGACCTGCATTTTGATTTCTTTGTATATTCAGTCCTACCTACCAACTGAACTTGCTTGGAAACTTTACATGCAAGTGTCTGTCTTGTAACACTTTTACTGCATTTGGCATTTCTGCCACATATTTAAAAAGGAAGAAGAAATAAGAACTAAAACAAATTTGCACTAATTATATAAAGGCTCACTCTTTATCTTCAGATAGCAGGAGCTGTCACAAACTCTGTGGGACTGTTTATTGGTTTATTCCTGCTGAAAAGTCACTGCTCCTATGTCCTGCTGTACTGACGGCATTAACTGTTGTCACAAAGTATTAGATTTTACACAAGGTGGTATGGCTTAATGGACCGAGGCATAGCATTTTTACATGTCTATAAAACCAAACCTTACTACAGCTCTAGCTGGGCCTGAGGACTCCATTAAGCTCTCTGGATCAGTAGAAGACAGACATTTGTAAAATGCACTGGAATTCAATTTTAGTTGTTTTGCTCAGGCGCATAAACGAAATGTTTTCTATTTTGAGAAGCTGAAAGGCAGTTAAATATGTATTATGTGGGAATAGTGGTGAGCAGGGATACCCCCCACGGCTTCTGTAAAAACCCTGACAGAAATGCATCACAGAACAAGCCACTTAACTTTATGTACAAATATTGGATTACATGCAGTCAGTGCAAGATTATGTGACAATATTAATTCCGGCATTCCTGGAATACAACCTGGCTCCAGCATACTCCATGTCTACATATCATATACTCCTTAGCACCCTGGATTCCAGCAGGGATTAAAAACTCCTGCTCAAGATGTGACCTGTCCGATGTGCCTGCATAGTCTGCATCCCATAACACACACCCTTAAGAGTCTGAGCCAAAAAAAGATCGAGAGGGATAGAGCCAGCTGTGGTGCGGCAGGGTCTGTGCTGGACCCAGGTTCGTGCAGTACAGCTGGGTATCTCTGCACTGATTTCCAACACGCTGAGCCCCCAAAAAACACAGGATGGCTTTACAGAGAATTAGCTCAGGCCAGGCAGGATTTATTGAACCCAGTTTTGTACCACGCTGAAACAACTGTACTGCTCTGGTCTCAAGTTCGTATGAAAAGTAACTCCACCATATTCACCATTTAATACTGAGTCAACGGACTGGCTGAGTCAAGCTGCCTTTCTGGGGAGTCACTTCCTGAGACTGCACGTGGGGTGCGGTTAACTTGCACTCCAGATAAATGACATGCAGATAACAGAGCAATGTTTGCCAGAAAACCCTGGTTAACATTAAAAGTTAATGTTAAAAAGCCTAGTTGAATGTTAGTTAAAAAGTCAAGTCCACCCGTTTAATAGAGAAAATGTTATACCTGCGGTGATGAGAACCACAAATACGCACAAAGTGAACAGAGAAGCCAGAGAGCAAATCTTTACCTCACAGAAATTCCCAGCGTGAGCTTTTAGTACGTGAAGTGTTTTGCATTCACGACCACTTCAGAATATAATTTGAGATCAAAACGACACAACAGTTGCGTACGCAGACAAAAACGCCTACCTCTTCTAAGCTGTGGAGCGAAGAAGCAGATACTGCTCGAGATGTGAGTGGATGAAATGGCTCCTGACCGACTGCATGCTGATGATTCGGTATCTGTATAAAAGGGTTTTGTTGCGACCTATGGGGCAATGGAGGTATACCATAATGAAAGCCCTGCCCCATGAGGTGGTTCTGCGGTAGGTTAGCGTAAGTCCATGATCCATCAGGTTGCAGGTATTTCAAGGGAGATGGGGTTATATGTTCAGATGGCATTGAGAAAGGAGGATTGTATATTTGGGGTAAATGCTGCTGAAATGCTGGGTTATTGGGTATTTCAATGTCTCTGTTGTTTTCAGTGAAGTTAGGGAAGGGACCACTGTGGTTAGAGTTGCAGGAAGGAGAAGGGAGTGCTGGTGGGCTTCTGGGCTGAACTTGTCTGTATTGCAACAGTCTTGACTGAGGGGGTGGCATTTCAGCTAAGTCCCGACTTTCACTTTGATCACGGTGTGACAGCTCTCTGAGCAAATCCTGGAATCTGTATTGACAGAATAAATGTATCAAGAAAAAGAAAAAAAATGTTTTGCTGAAATCCCACGCTTTTTGAGGTTGAGAAAACTCAAAGCACAAAACACTGAATTTAAATATACTCAATCTTTGCGCTTACTGACCCTAACTTCAAAGGATATGACTGTGAGCAATCAGAAATTAGGCACAAGAGGATTAATTGGATGAAATACCTACCTGAATCATCTCAAAGTTTTAATAACTCTTGAGATTTCCTTTTCAGTCAGAAGAATCAATTTTTTGTTATCTCTTAAGAGACAACTAAGGTAAGGATTTCCTGCTTTATTATACAAAGTAAAAAACTTCACATAGTTAAAGGAAACTTTAACTTCTTAAAAGGCAAAAACTAGAACAATCAGGGATTCCCCTCATTTGCACAATATACTTCCAAACTTCTTGAAAAGGTCAAGAATACTCAATTCAGCACTTCACAGTCACATATAAAAGTGTTGAGAGGCTTTACCACGGCTACCACAAACCAGATGGAAAATAAAGCACAGTGGCAGATGACAGTAAACAGAGGCAATTTAAAAATCCAGCCTTTACAATACACATGATAAAGCTGATCACCACTAGAACCATTATTCTGTTCATGTTCAACAGCTTCCTTTCTTGCCCCTTAATGCCCCCTCTCAAATAAGGGGTTTTAAACCGCTTTTTGAAAAGTAGGAAAAGTGTGGGGTTTACTGGGGAGCAGTGTTTGGGAGGGGTTGGTTTGTTTCTTTTCAAGCACATAAATCTGAGACTGCTAATTCAATCTGAAGAATTTACAGCTTAAATAGGCCTTAACTACACTCAGACACCTCTTTTATACAGCAAGGTTGTTACTCTCTAGCCATTCCTTATTCCATAAATACAGCACTGAAAGGCTCCATAAAAGTATTTTTTCCACTACAGCTTTACTGCCCAATATACTAACAGAATAAAGCATAACACACAGTAAAAGCATAGTTGTAAGTCAGCCTGCCAACTATTTTAACCTTCATAATAACAGCAGCAAACAGCAATACCTTTAAGTGTCTTGCACTTGATCACAGTGATACAGATAGGTGCCCACTGCTCAATTTTATACAAGCTCTGATGACTCAGTAAACAAATACCTTGAATATGTTGCCTCTGTTTCATCTTCTGTATTACTGGCAAGTTTCCAGTTTGCCCTAACTTGCTGCTGTTGATGCAATCCAATTGGTTGCTGAGGAAGATGTGGTAGATGAGGATGGTGATGGTGTTGATATGGAATAGTGCCTTGACTGAGATAGGCATTATGTTCATTCCATTGCTGTAACCTGGCTTGTTGTTGCTGCCTTATTGTTTCCAAAGCTACATTTCCATGCATACGATCTATAAAAATAGTTTTAAAACAAATATTTATCTAATGCCCCTTTTTAAAGATCTTTATGTTAGAAAAAAAAAAAGAAGAGCTTTTATACAGTATATTCCAGGGCCTATTATATACTAACTGCATTGCAGTGTATAACCTGGTTATTTAAATCATATGGAAAATCATACAAACATGAATCTTCCAATAAAGTGCTGAATATTCAAACATGCCTCAAGCAGCAAATTATGCTCAATGACATTACTTATGGAAACTAACCCAACAATGACCCAATTCAGAGCAATATGCCTGAAAAGGTAAATACCTCCTTCATTTTCACTTCAATGTAGTTATAATTGCATACTCTGAATTTAAATAAAGGAAAGTCACCTACCTAAAGTGTCCCCTAAGGGCATTCCTGATGGATTCTCTTCAATGAAGTTGTTCAGGTGGGTTGGCAGAACAGGGTTGTGCTGTGCAATAGGCCTCAAAGGATTACTGACTTCTTGTAACATAGGTGGGGGGTGTTGTTCTGAAATCACAGCATCTACAGCAGGAGAATGTGGTCGGTGGGGAATTGGATTATTAAAAAAAGATTGGCTGGGGCCTGCCTGGTAAGCAGGGGAAAGCTGCGAAGGTTGTGGAGGCTGCTGAGTCAAATGATTATGCTGCTGAACTACCTGGCTTTGCTGGGGTGGCATTTGGTTTTGTTGTTCAGGCAAATGATTTTGTTGTTGACTTAAAAGGTTTTGCGGCTGTTGCAGAGGGTATGGCTGCCTTGGTATCTGTGACACGTGCTGGAAGTGGCGACTGGGAACTGCATACTGTGAGTGGGGTGGGGTGAGATGTAGATTCAGCTGCCTGGGGTTAAGATTATCTTTTCGATGAAATTTAGCATTAGGATAGCCAACACTGGAACGTGACTCTGGGCTTCTAGTCTGAGGATTTGCTTCTAAGTCAACCTAGAAAGAGAGTGGGAAAATTCACATTAACAAACAAAACACATGTTACTAATGAATAAATACATGAAAATAGAGTTTTTCAGGGAAAAAAAAAAAACAAACCAACAAACACAACAAACCCAAAGAAGACAAACCCACCTGCTTGGATTCCACAGGTTTCTTCTCAGGTGTTCGAATTTTACTGATTTCAGGACCAGCAGTGTTTTCACTTTTACCTACCAACATTTAAGAAATTTAATTAATCAGTTTCAAAGGAAAAATAATTATTTTGGGGGTTTTTTTCCAGACAGAGGTAAATTGAGACTTATTAGTATAGCACTTGCAGCATAACAGACATTTAATATAATTTACCCAAATAAGACTTTTCCTTTAATCTCTGCACTTTGTTCATTAATCATCACTAAGTAGTTCTTCCACCTTAATTGCAAACATCAGCAGCAGTTAGAAATGGACTGTAGAACAATGACAGACCAATTATACCCTCAACAAACACACACCCCAACTTTGATTACTTCCTCCTCTGAAGCTCACATTATCTTAGTTATTCGATTTGGAATGGCAAATCACAGGTTATTTCCCCAACTCTGTAGATCCCTTGATTTTACTTAAATGAGAGAAAGAAAAATATCCTTTTCATAATACCCTCTTTAAGCGCAGACTCCCTCAAAACAAAACCGATTCGCAATGCAGTTTCAACAACTAACCATTTCGACTTTGTTCATGTTGCTCCTTGTCTTGATGCTGAAGCTGCTGCTGCTGTCCTATGCTAACTGGTGAATGGTGTCCCAGGCCGTAAGGTATAGGAGACCCACGCCCATGTGCCTGTAACAGGTTCATATTATATGCCATAGCTGCTTGATGAGTAATGATTCGAGGGTCAACTGCAAACCTACCCTGATACCCCGTCCATGGTACCTACATAATTAAAAATAAAAAACAAAGACGTTAAGGTGCATTGAAGGAAGTAAAGCAACACGCACGCTGGTATTGTGTTGGTAACAAGCAGTTTTCCATGCAGCAGATGACCTGACACACGAACACACAACTACAGGTGATGCTGGAAAGGGAGAGCACTAAGGGCAGGCCTAACAGTGAGGGGCAATGAGCACAGACGTTGGAGGACCACCCTGGGCAATACTGTTTGTATCGAAGCCATTTCTTGTTCCAGTGGTTTCAAAATTCAGAGAGAAAAGAGTGATGGACAAACTGTATTTTAATAAATGTTACATTCATCTCTTTTATAAAAAGCGGGTGAAGTTTGAGAAAATAAAAAGCCCTTTCTCCTGGTAGTTAGAGAGAGACGAGGCTACGTCTCAGCGGGGGAAACAGAGAGAAGCCTCCAACCTGAGGATTTCCTTAAGGGCATTTTACCACCCAGCGCTGTAACCTCCTAACACAGAACGCGTGGGCGTACCACACCTCTGCACGCAGCAGGCACCTAGTGAAGGTAACAGGACCACTGGCAGAATCAAGAAACTCTCTGCACGTTACGAATGACAGGGCCGCTCCAACGTGTCTATGCTACATGACAAGTGTATTACTGAAGGTCTTCCTAAATAGCTGAACTAAAATCCACCTCCTGAAAGCATGTGAAAAAAGTCAGGAATTTTTACAATATTTTAAATTTGATTCCTAAAAGGACTGCAAAGACGACAGCTCTGGATCAAATCAGTTCAATCTCGCCCTGTAGGGAATTTATTAAAAGGAGGAAAATTTATGAACAAGAGGAGAGTGCAGGGAAAGCAATCATCAACACTCAGGCTGACAAAGCATCCGTTACTGAAGACAGCAGACAACCTCCTCATGTTTTTACCTTGGATATGGAAACTGCCTTAAACAAAGCAAAGAGATCATTTTATCTTACATGAGCATAAACACGTTTTACTTCAGTCCCTACTTGTTTTAAGTGTAACAACTTCCATGCAATTCTTTGTTTAAATTAGTATTTGCCCTTGAAAAGTGCACCTTGAACTTTAGCTTTAGGCTACTACTGCATCTATACAATCTCAAATCATCTCCAACAGCTTCTTTTCTAAAGCGGCTGTCTCATTAGTACCTCAGCCTTCCCACTTATTTAAAAAATCCATCCTCAGGGAAGGTGAGCTCAAAATACTTCTTTTAAATATATTTCTTTTGATTGGAAATATATAAAAAATATATTAACCTTGGAATAATAAGATACAACTTTTACAATTATCTTGCTTTGATATTAATATAATGTGAGCAAGCATGACAAAGATACAGCTGCTGGTCTTCTCACTGCATTTAAATTTATCCATCAAAACCAGATTTCTAGTAAGCTAGGCAAAAGGAAAATTCCTTGACCTAGCAAAGAAAACTGATCTATAGCTGCCAGCTGATCCAAGACACACAACTGAAACGGGAGTTTCTGCAGCAACTCCCCTATAGAGCAGCCATAACCTAAATCACAATAGAGGGCTTATATAATTATTAAAAAAACAGATTTTATAGCTGTGTGCCAACATCTACCATTACAAAAGGAGTTAAACACATCTACATGTGTGGGTTCCACATCCTTCCTGTCTTCAGGAGTTGTGCCCAACACATAGATGTTTCTCCACAACATCGCTTCTGCAGCCTTTGCTCTTTTCTCCCCATTCTCCTCCTGGAATATGTGACTGTGGAGGTTAAAAATAAAGCAGAGACTGCTTCTTTAATTCCTGTAAGTTTTGGTGAGATACTTCTATTTGTAATGCAAAATTCCATATATAAATGTTGCCTAAAAGACCTGATTAGGGATCTTCATTGTGTTCTCAAATGTCATTAAGGAAAAGGATTGGAGAGGAAAACTGGTTCTGGAAGGAGAAAACATCCCATTATGCTTATTTTTCTTATCACTTCACTTCAGACACCTTGGACTGCAGACATCCAAAGCTGGTAATTTAAACTGCATGAAGCCAATAAAGAGAAACAAGCTCTGTCTGAATCACCTATGTCTCTCCAATGATTAAGAACTGGACTAGGCAATTAATTCAGATGCAAGTATCTCAAGTCAGATGAGAGAGATCCCACTGGTGTGCCTAAACCTAGAGCTGAGCAAATACACCAAATTACATGAACATGAAATTGCTTTTACGCTGCCTGGAGATATTTGTGGGAGCAACGTAAACCCACATATTTGAAGTAAAGTGCTTGCAAAATATTCACTATCCGATTTTGCCATTCATTTTTGTACATACAATTATTGAGGGGAGGGAGGGGGGAACAGAAAATTAATTCTTACAGGCAAAGGCACAGACATGACCATATTTCCTCCATAGACAGCAGGTACATATAGAATACTTGTCCCAGTGTGTGGATCTATCCTTTGAACAGGACTTGGAGATTTCCCCAGATTGGGGTGAGGTCCCAGAGGAGGAGGGGGAGGAGTATATGCTCGGATAGGATTTCCAATTAGAACAGAAGGATTGGGCTGAACTGAAAAGAAAGGAAAAAAAAAAAGATATATACATACAAAACAAAGAAGATGTATGCACAAACAGACTGTGAAGACTGTTTCTTTTTCCATCTTAATAGCATCTATCTTTATAGAGCATGTGTGCAACACACTAACTGCATAGGCCTGATAAACTGAGAGAAAGCATTAATCAAATGCTGTATCTTATTTGAAAAATTTGAAGAGGCAGAAAACCAAGCTGAGATACAGAGAAACAGGTAGGTGGCAACTGCATTACCCAAGCCAATTAAATATGCTGACAGTCAGTGTAGCTGTTAAACACCGCATCAAGAACTAGAACCACGCTCCTTTCTTTAGCAAGGAAGACAAGCTGTAAATTACTGGTTTTTCAAATTAATTACAAAATTATTAAGCTGTTACATGCTACCTTCCAAAAGTATGTTCAGTAATATCTGGATATATGACAGCACAACGTAAGTTCAAAATACATCAAACATCAGCGTGTGCAATATGATGTCCTAACTCCTGGTGCGAATACACTGGTACAGTGTTTTACATCATGGATTTCAAACACGGCCAACAACAACGCTGTGTTCAATGCTCTAAAGTCAGTGTGCACAACACCTCTAAAGGGACAGCCCTGGAAATACCTAATGCCCACTTCACAGTCTATAACCTGTTTCCCAGATGCACACAAGAAGTAAATAGCTTTCAAACAGAAAACAGAGCGGATACTCAATTTATGTCAAATTACTATCAACTCCACTGAAGCCAAATCAGCATGAGCTCTGAGGAATTCCTTCAGTAACCGCAGAGATACTTACCAATGCCATCAGGTGGGAAATGGTCATTCTGGTTATGATGATGGACCTTGCCCTTTAAAAGGAAGAAGAATAATCATAACAATTACGTAAACCATAGTTTTTTTATTTCAAGTGAACATTACAATTATATACAAAATAGAGTTTGAAAGAAGTTAGCCCAACATTTTCGTCTTACACATTCAACTGTCCAGTTCCATCATGAGACTCTGAATTCACGAAGTTGGATGTTAAATACCACTAATTAAACTGACCGCTGGCTCATTACCAGTCCCTCTGGCGATACTCTCTCCCAGGGACTTTGTCACCGTTTTATTTCCCACTGTCTCACTTCTTTGAGGAGGAGCACCAGTACTAATGTACCCCTCAGTATTCTTCAGTGCCAGCTCTAAGTGGAAGCATGATCCATTTTCTCCAGATTTCAGCTCAAGAACCTTGGAGACCAAGTAGCTGCTACCAGTTTTCCTCAACTGCTCACCCAACCTCATTAACTATTGCCTCCCTACCCCTCCTCATGCATCTGCTTCGGAACTTGATCCCCTTAGTGAATGCTTCCCCTAAGGAACAATACAGTAGAGTGAAGAACCAGAATGCTCTGGGAAAACTGGTTTTCCTTAGTGAACTGTACATTAGAAAAGGAGGTTAACAGAACTGAGTTATCCCTCCTACATCCTCATGAGTTTACAGCATCAACTAATTAGTCAATATTCATAAACTGTGAGTACATCTTCAAATGCTCATATGCTCTTAAGTCTTTTGCAGAATAGGAATGCCTTACTTAACCTGGACCTAAGTGCACTCACAAATTTTAAAAAAATCTAAAAATCCTTTGATGCTGCAGAACTTTTCTTGCCCAGGAGATAAGTCCAGGCAGTCTTCCAGCAGTCTGAGCAAATTAGTCAGGGTACAAACACAGGTTGTTTGACAATGTTGACTCATGCATAAAACAGATTAAAGAACTGGTCTCTGAATTATCCTCTAGTTTTAAAAATAAATTATTGAAAAATAAAATAATAATTGCTTTTCACTGCAGTACTTGAACAAAAGAAACCTGTTTATTCACTAAAGAGAGCAAGATTCAACCTAAAAATGTAGAGGAACTACATGCCTCAATTACTCATGGTTAGTACAAGTCACCTCTGCATCTGTTATGCTGTCAGTTAGCATCAAGCTATACGTGCAGAAGTCTAACAAACCTCTGTTCTACCTACCATACTTGTATTTTGTAGGGGGCATATTTTAAAAACTGAAATAGCAAATAATTACATACATTCGTAAGCACAGCTGTCCTGTTGAACAGGAGCTTCAGCATGTAATGCTGCCATATTGGTAAATATAAGTCAACTGGGGCCATTTTTAAGTTGGGGAAGGCTTTCTGTTGTCTTCCTATCTTTTCCCTTTTTTCCTCTTAATAGTTTTGATGGCTTAATGGCTTTAGAACAGTCTATTAATAACTCAACTGTTACCATTTCTCAAAGACTTCCAGCTCAAGGTTCATTTCCCTACCCATCCACGAAACACCTAACCCTACGCTTTAACTGATGGCAATTGAGAGCACTGAGGACAGACATACTCATCTTCCTCTAAAAACTGCTCCACCTTCAGAGTATGAAAATCCACATTATATAAGGCCACTTAGAGGAAACTCAGACCAAGATGTAGGTACCTGACTTGAGGCAGTTAAGAGTCTCATCACTCGGGTACCCCCCTTTAGTCAACAGACAGGAGAACATCATATTCTCCAGAGACTTAACCAGACCCATGGACCTCACAGACTGCACAAGATGTCTAGGATGACGAATCACAATTAATCACTTGAATGTAGGCCTGAAAGCTGGAACACAGGCAGTGTCTGGGAGACAGGCACAGTTGTAAAATTCAGAGCCTAATTTACTGCACACTAACTACCCTGCGGGAAGCTCTGAGTTCCGAAAACTTTCTGTTTCCACATCATCACTTTTAATAAAGGCTGTGCCTATCCGACTCTGCTCTTCCTGCACTTCCACCGTCCCCAGCCAAGCCAACGCAGGTGAAGGCAGATGCTCTCAGAGACAGGGCTGCCATGAATTCAGCACAGCAGCCCCCAGCAAGCCAGTTCCTTGTTAGCTGTTTGCTTCTCAGAGAGCCAGGATGGAAACTGGTTATCTTCTTTAGAAAACATAAACACAGCACAGAAGTTTTTATGTGCTTAAATAAATCCAAGAGCAATTCTGCTGTATAAGAAGGTGCCCTTTGTACAAAACCATTTTCACCGCACGTGAAAAGCAAGCCCTGAATTGCACGGATGCCCATAAGCTCACCACAAAACCCTGTATCAGAGGCTGTTCTCGTTTTTTCACTACAAAACACATCAGCGCTAGGTTTTTTATCTTTCATCTTTTAATGTTAAATATTGTACTTAGGAGTCCTAAAATAAGCAAAGCTATCCATCTGCTTTTAAAACTTGAACACAGGGAAATGTCTCATTTAACAGAGCCATTTTCTGCGTATGTTTGAGTATTGCTAACGCTTTACTTGTTACTGCACATGCTAGCTGTCAATTGTATTCAGAGGGAAGAGATTTCATTATAATTATGATATAGGTGGCTAAAACGCTTCAGATCTTAACCTGAAAAACACAGTGCTGGCAGCTTGAGAGTGTCTCCTCTGATTTCTACAGCAGAAGTGCTTCGCTTACTAACAAACTGGAAGAAAAATAAACAGAACACTGTTCAGAGCCTCCCACTTCCCCCACACCCCCTTTCTTTTAATGTGCTATACCTGCATTTTCAAATACTTTCATTTTAGGCAACAAAAATTATTGATAGTGATGTTCTATTATTAACAAAAAACCATCAAGGCTGAAGCACTCATGAAAAATGAGAGCACTGCAATGACTTTTTAAAGACAATAGGTTTTTTAATTTATGGTTTGCTGTAAGCCTGGTGTTTTGACACATGACTAGATGCTTTAGAAAGCTGGTGTTTGTTTCAGAAAGTAACGCATCTTGATGAAGAAACCAAATGTTCTCACTTACAAGCTCTCTTTTGGGAAGGACTGCCAAAGGCAAGGCTTTCCTTTTTGTACTGTTACAGTTAAAAAACCCTGTCGCGAAAATTTCATTTAAATGATACAGCATGCAACAAAAATGCAAAGCTATGGGAAACACTTCTTATACAACAGAATTCATCACAAAGCTGACAACCTTCGTTTTCGTTGCACCTCTAAACACAATTTAATTAAATTATAACTCAAAGGAATTGAAATAAACTACAAAGAACTATTAAAATAGAATTAATCACTAATATATCACTCCCCAAAAAGCTCCAACTTTTAGTGTTATTTTTTATTGTCCTAAGGAAGCTTGGTATTTTCATCCCTTCTTTACCTGCTTTTATAAAAACAGCTGATTAAATTACCAGTGAGTGGTAATTTCATCTCTCTGCCCTCTTGATGCTAATGAAATCTGGTCTTCTGAAAGATATCAGTGCATGAATCTAGGTAATATACTGGTTCCCAACATATTTTTTAATTAAATCAAATTATTATCTTACGTAAGTCCCTGAATTTTAAATGTGATTTTTAGACCAAACCAAATTACTTTTGGCTGTTATTTCGCTGTTTCCTTACACTCCTGGCCACTGTACATCAACTTGTTGTTTCTCAGAGTACAGTCAGAGCCCAAGCGGCTTGGCATAGGGATTGCCTCGTGCACAGGGGGTTTACTCTGGCTTATCTAAATAGTAAGGCCAAGATCCATGGTTGAAGTTTGCCAGGGTCACTACAACAAGGTCAACAAACACGCCAGAGTGACCCAAGTTACACATTTTAGTAAGGAAAGAAGGCTTGGCCAACCCCAAGCTACATTGCTAAATATTGTATTATGATACAAGTCTAAAGCTTTCACTTGAAAACACTGAGGATCCCTCTGGAATTTGCATTCATCTCTGATTGCACTGATGCCATTTTAAAACAGACGGCTACTTCCATAAAGCTTTCATATCGTTTCTCAAAAGGCATTTCTACATTCACTTCCACTTTCTGACAAAATTCATCATCAGTCAAACTTTACCTTTGGAGGTGACTGCTGTTGCTTGGTGGTATTCGCTGAATGCTGATGCCGAAGAGCTCGGGGGATAAACTCAGGAGCCAGTGGGTTCAACACGTAAGTTTTCTTTAACTCCAAAGCTTCCAACTGAGCTTTGATCTGTTCAAATGTGATACCGTGGAGACTTTCATTCTCATGACATAGGGCAATAAACCTTTCCCAAAATTTCCTACGGAAACAATTTTTAGACACAATGAAAAGGAGTAAGACTTCATGGCTGTTTGTAAAATCAAAACAGATTTCATGTAACTGTGTGGCATTTTCATTTTTTATGTATGCTCATTTTACACACCAAGCCATCCATCCTGCAACCTGATCCCCACACCACAATGCAAAGCTCCCCAGGCATTTAAAATGGACATATGGGTCTGTCTATGCATTACAGACTGCAGCACTGGGCGCTTATCACATTTAATATTAATGTCATGGACGGGTCTAACTTGGAATTTTTTCATAGAAAACCAAAACACAGTGAAAACAATGCTTAAAATTCTGGAAAGTAAGTGATTTGTGGAATTTATTAAAGCTCGAAGAGTGACAGGAATTATATAGGTTCTCAGTCTCAGAAGATGCCAAAAATAGATTCCTATGAATTCAGGCAGATCATTCAATTCCATTTCCATTATCACAAATACCACAGTTGAGATACACCCTCCAAACTCCTCTTCGAAACACTACAGAGCCATGTGAAGATTAACATGTCAGGAAAGCAAATGAAATAATAAATTTCATTGTCTCTCAGATATTTCTATAACATACAGAACAGATTTCAAGCTAGAAAGACACATGACTTTATGAAAATTCTGTATCCAACTTTTTGGAGGGTGGAGGGGTTATTTAAACCATGTAATCAAAGAACATTCCTACCTTTCTTCTGCTTTCTCATGACATGTCTTTCTATGCTTATAAAAAATTTTTTATCATCCACAGCAGGATCTATAAAGAAATTTTATCTTTGTAATGATTTATTTTTTTTAACCTCAAAGGAACTTTCTGGGTGAAGTTACTTTGGTTTAAAAGGTATTTAAATAAGGTCTGAAGGTACCACTTTAAAAAAAAAATCAAGAGTATCAAAATCAAGCAATGACTGTTATTGAAAAAGTGGATTAAAAAGACAATGAGCTTAAAGGTGCACTTGATTATAACCCGTTCTAGTTTATCCTTCAGTAACAAGGTCTGGGCTATAAGCAGGCCTGTTATACCAGTGCTGTCTCCCCAGTACCCGGAAAATGAGAGATTGCCGCACACTAATTTTAACAGCAGTGTGGCATTTTGTTGAATAGCTGTCCTTTGTGGAAAAGAATAAACATCTTTCTTGCAAGAATACTGTAATGTTACTAATGTGTTTAAGAATTCAAAATACTTTTCCTTAAAAGCCCACCTTCTGTTGTGATTTTATACAGGCAAAAAAAATTCTCTTTCAAATTTCAGGATGCAACATGGCCCTTTTTCTGCATTTCACTGTAAGACAAATACACCTTGCAAGGTTTTAAGTGAGGCTTAAAAACCAAAATGAAATACTTCACTGGGATGCTTTAATGATGGAACCCCCTCTGATTAATCAATTCAGTCACCAAACCTACTGCCAAGCATCAGAAATCCACTGAGACCCATCCACTTTTGCTTAAAATGCCCCAAGCATCTCTCTACACATGGAACACTTGTACTGGGGTGTAAGAACAGAGAATAAAATACTGCACTTTCTGTCTTACAGTGTGCTCTGCAGTTTAAAGGGAGTGTCTGCCAAAACAGCCCTGTCTAGTCCGATTGTAACACACAGAAATGTAATGATTACCCTGGGCATACTTCATAAAGCTCTCTACAACTATCATTACAGAGTCTTGACTCATTTTGACAGGTATTAGAATATTTATAAAATTCAAGTACTCTCTAAACTTTTTTGAGGTCTGTTTTTCCTAACGAAATGTCACTTCTTTCAGACTTCTATACTCCTGTTGTACTAAAAAAGAACCATCTTTTTAGCAGCATGCCTGAGCCCCTCCAGCACTATTTTCAAAGAGTCAATGTTCAATTATTCAGTGAAATAAGACAATGGTGTATTAAAGCCAAAGCTTGAGATACATCTTCATAAAGCTCCAGTCCTCCTTGGTTTTTAATTACCTTTTTGTTTTATGATTTTGAACAGCTAGACATATATAAACAGCTGCTGGTTTTCAAAAGGCAAACTCAATCCCTAACTGCCAAGACTGCATCTTATGTACCATGCTGATAGCCTATCCTCATGTTTTAGTAAGTTTTTGCTTGCCCTATTTCAGATATTTTGAAGGAGTCATACTTGAAGAAACTGCTGAGCCCCCACATTTGAAAACTGGGTCCCCTTGGGTATCTAATTTAAAACCTCAACACTCAGGGTTAAGTGAAAATCAAGAGATTATCTTCCCCACTGGGATTTAGACAGAATAAGGGACACGGTCAATCTCCAACAAAAGCTCTGTTTAGATGGTTAGAGCAGTAACAATCCTAGCTGCTAGTTAGACTGATTAGGGATTAATTAAGTCTCTGACTTAGGTAACACTGCACATCCTGAACCCCAAGGTAGGGAAGAGAAGCAAAATGTATCAAGTAAGAGTAATTTCTGAACAAGCAGGAAGAGAAATCTCAGTCAGCACAGCACAGCAACCTCTACAGCTACATCATGTCTCTCTGCAGGGCAGGCTGATGAACTGGCGACTGCACCAGCAGACTCCAACAGCCACTCATCGTTTGCGGATCAAGTGCTCGGGAGGTACAGAGCTCTTCCTCATCAGTCAGTGACATAAATCACATCCTGTCTAAAAAACCAGGCATGGGAGAAGTGCAATAAAACCACAACCGTTATTTCTCCTTCCGTAAGATGCTATTAGCAGTTTGGAGCAGATCACTGTATTAATGTATGGATACTCTTGACGTGTCCCCAGCAGGTAAGTGGTTAAGTTCAGGTTATATTTCATAAATGCAGTAAACAAAGGTTTGGTTTCTATTTGGGTTTTTCAGTTCTAAACCACACTCATTTTCAATACAGTAGAAGAATACCGCTCAGGAAAGCAGAATAGAACATAGACATAACAACTAATACGTATTTTTAGCTGTATTAAAATAATCTAGTCAGTGCAGTGTTTCCTCTCTTTGAGAAATATGCCTCAGGGTTTATCTCTGATCATCTCAACATGCAGCTCTTCCATCGGAAAAGAAACCTTTGAAGAACAAGAACTTGGAATCCTTAACATCAGTGTTTACACCTCTTAGCATTTTTCACATTTCTTCATTTAAGTCTACAAAAAGTAAATTCACTCAAGTCTTGAGTTTCTTCTTAGAGCCATGAAGACACATAAAACCACATTTTCTAGTGTCCTTAACCCTCATTAGTTAAGGAACATATATAAAGTACCTGCATCTTCCGATGGAGCATAAAGCAATAGGATCTCCCACCACAGCTACCAAGGATTGTGCTCTTGTAATGGCAGTGTTGAGAAGTTTGTAATTAGACAGAAAACCATAATCCAAGTCTTCTGTTGAATCCTCCAGTAACTGCTCTTTCCTTTTAATTGGTGTTTGCTTATGTTTGCATGTATGCCGTGTTCGTACTGTGCTGAGAAACAAAACTCTAAACTGTTTTCCTAAAATGAAAAAAAAAACCAAACATCTGAGATAATTGTAGCTATTTCTGCTAGTAACACAATCGGATCACTTCACTTGCCAGCCAGATTTCACACCCAGATATTCTGAACAACTGATAGCTACCCTTCATATGAAGAGCTTTATGCAAGAATAATAAGATTTAAAATTTTTAAAAGATGCACTATAAATAGCATACTCTATTACAAGAATATTTCCTCTTTAAAAAAAAAAAAACTTATTTTTCATCTTGATATTAATCACTCCAGAACTTTGTAAAGATAATTAGCATTTCACAATGTTGCCAATCAGCCAAGAACAAAACTCCTATTTGTTTATTCAAACTTAAAATAAAGAAACTTCTGGGCATTCCTGTTTCATATTTAAAAATTTCTCAAATATATGAATATCCACCATGAAAAAAACAGATCACACCACTCACTGTCACTCAGTCACTTCATCATCTTCCTTTGTTTATTTCTGACTAAAAGCACAACCTAGCAACAGGCTATGCCTACACAAAATTCTTGTATCCATGTGATTCCAGAAACAGATACCTAAATTTGTGGACCCTTTTTACAGTTTATTCTACAAACGCAAAAATCAGTAAAACCTTTTGAGGCTAAAGCCTTGGTTACATTTTTATTCATAACTCTGGTTTTCCCCTTACAATAAAAATCCATCAGTTTTCATATTTTTCACTCAACCAATTTACTTTTTAAAGATAAACCTCACATCCATCATTTTACTGCTTTGGTATTCAGTGTTGGAATAACATCTAATCAGCATACTTGCCAGTTTCATTTTGATACATCAATTTTTATGGGTTATATCAAAGCTCTCCTTTTGTTCTGATCGGTTTTTACTTCCTTAGCATATCTTTGAGAGATACAAGTATGACTTACCCTGAACATTTAGCACTCTCTCTACACTGACATCAGACAGTCTTTTTTTCCGAAGTTCAGCCCGAATTCTGAATACTTGATCAGCATAGGGTGTTACGACACCTATACTGCCATCATCCAACTTGCCCCAGGCAACAGGCCATTTTCTTCTTAATTCTTCCACACGCTCTACTACTTCAAACACCTTAAAAGAAAGTCAGAATTCTTAAAAGTATGCTCCAATGAAGATCATTCTTTGTTATGGAAAGAGAATTTGAATTTTAAAGCTATAAAACATTCACTTGTCACGGTATTACGTAGCCTTACTGAGCAAGCAACAATACCATTGTATTTATAGTGATACTCTAAAATATCATGTATTAGAACAATATATTTACCATACACTACTGGTTTTTAACCTTGAAATAAAAGTATGCTCACAAAAAATGTCACCTTGAAAGTACAAGCTGGAAAATTATATTAATAATCTTATGTTTCAGGCTTATGTTCTTACCGAAATGTCAAGTGCAGTAAACCCTTCTTATCATATTTTATCTAATTTCCATAAGTAAATATACTGCCTAAATAGGGATTATTCTGGATTTTATGTGTGTCATATTAGAATTTGATAGCTCTAGGAAGAGAATATGTCTACCAGAGCACAAGCACTTCCCGTTCCAAAGGACAGCATCAGGAGTTTCAGATTATTCATCAACTGCTAGTTCTTCTCTATGAAACACTACTAAGCCTGCTACCTGAGAAGACTAATAAGTAATAAAACCGGAAAACCTCCTCCTGTGATGAGACAGGTTTAAAGCCATCTCCTGCCAAAACGTGCCAGACATAGCAGCTCCTGCTTCAATACACTGAATACAGATACTGCACGGTGGAAGGCATTTCTGCGTAACTTTATGGAAGGTTTGTGGGGGTTTTTATGTTTATACTCAATATATCATTTAATAAAGTCAATATGTCATTCAATAAATATCTTCCCAGCTATTGAAAGTATGCTAGTTGGTGAATGCAGTCTTCCCACAGCACCACGAGTGCAAGCTCAGCCTCTTACGGGAGCTATGCAGATAGTCTTTCCTACGAGGACCTCAAGTACTCTTAACTTTCTTCTCTTCCTATTCATCCAGTTATCTTTGGCTGTGGGAAGGGGACATTAAAAATAAATTTAATGCTCTCAGCTGTTAGATTATCTCTTCTTCAAATTAGTAAGTGGGAATTGTGGGAACGTCTTTGGACACGTCAGGAACAAGAAAAGTGATATAAATCACAACGGGTATTACAACAGTGTAAAGCATAGTAGTTCCTCACTGGGGAAAATCTGCTGTTTCATGCTGACTTCTTACCATCTAATATCTGATTGTGAGACACACATTCTCATTCAAGTCTGTATTTTATTTTAAGTTAATCAAAACCGGGACAGATCATTAGAAAACCTCAGGAATTTTAAAAAATGGAGGAAACTTATAAAGCAAAAAAAATCTGTTAATCCTTAAAAAGTCACAAATAATTTATTTTTGGTATTTCGGATTTTCAGAGGGCAGTGGAAATATGTGGTTGGTTTTGAGCAAGTCCCAAATGTAACTTTTCACAACGTAAATTCTTGTATTTAAAAGCCAGTTCTACTGACAAATGATAGTAGAATAAACTTTTAAATTGTAGCACAAATATAACGATCTTCTGTAGGTATTTTGGCAAGCTTTTCTGAAGGATTATAGCTTCTGGATACACAGTTAGAATTAACACCATATGGGGAAATATTAGAATTAAGACCAAAAAGGGGAAGTGTATTTTCCCGGTTAATACTTAATATAAGCACCAACGAAGCAGGAGATGCTGCAATGCGTACGGCCATCAAGGGTCAAAGAGAAAAAAAATCTCCCTCATCATCTGAATTTCAGTTTTTCATGTTGGTCTTTAAGCAGCTGTTGTCCTTCATTGCTGCCTTTAGCTATTAATGACTCACGATTTTCAGAGAGTTACTTGGCCACTGAAGATATTTTTAGGTTTTTTACAACTTTTTTTAAATGGCAAAGCCATCCAAGTAGATTAACAGAAGGAGTCAGGTGCCTTCAGTTTTTTTTCAGTGATGTATCCAGAAGTCATTGGAGCTTCTTATTTAAGTAGATATTTTAATACATCAAAGAAGGCATAACAAGTGCAGCATAATAACAACAAAAAGGTTTAAAATTGTGCATCAGATGAATTGCAGCACGATCAGCAAGGGATAAAAACAGACAACTCTGCAGTGCTTCACCATAAACACTGCTGCTAAACTGTGACCTAACTCCAGTTAAAATTCCTCATTAGTTTAAGAAAATCAGTACTATTTCTTTGGTTTTCTTTGAAGGTCAAGGACATTTCTTAAGACCTCTTCTTGGTGGGAAAGAATGAGTTGGATCAACCCTCCCCTAATTTAAGGTGACTGGAAAAAAGCGTCTTCCACTACGAAAGTATTGGAGTGGTTAGGTGCATGTGTTTGATTTTTGTTTGGTTTTATGGGTTTTGAGTTTAAAAAAAAAAAAAACAAAAAAAAAAAACAAGGGAAGGAATGAGAGTGAAATTAATTTCTGAAGAATACAAATAAATCTGTGTGAAACAAACATATCAAGAATAAATCCTCACTGAAAAAAAACTCATCTGCCCATGATCAGTTAGACTGATCCTAAGCATATTAAAGCGAGTATGAAATGTTACTCCAGAGAACTCTTATCTGAGTGGGAACATTTCTACAACCGTCAAAGAAATCTTAAGTTTTACTTCAAATTGCAGTTACTCTCAGTTGCTAAGATACATCCATCAGATTGTCACAAAAATTATCAGGAAAGACATCCTGAAGAATGAGCCTGAGAGAACTATATGCACTTGCAATTTGCGAAGAAAAAAAACCAGAAGATAAATTAGTGGAAACGTTTACTACATTTGCTATTTCGTGTTTAGCAAACATCATGTTCCTCTCTCCTAGTAGAGGAAAATTTGTGCCTTCCACCTACAGTGAGCATAAACCAATAAATGTGGGGGGAGGGGAGCTTTAAGAAAACAATCAAGAAAAAGGAAGAGTTACCTCTGCATTATTGTAAAAAGCTGTACTGTTTTTTTCCTGCACATCTTCTCCACGTGCTGTGAAGAAAGTCAAAGGGTAGAAATCTTTGTGTGCTGGCTGCTTTCCACTTGCCATCAATTTGCCTTCATAGAAAAGTTCGGATGTATAACTGTAACAAGGCAAAACAGAATAAAATGTGGAGTCTAGATATGAGCTCACTGAAAAAATATACAAATCTCCGATAAAATGTGCAAACACAAAACAGTTCATAAGGAAAACACAACCACCGATTGCTATTCTGCATCTTCAAGTGATTTCTCTGAACTGAAGGCATTAAAATATGCTTTTCCAACGCTTTTTCTACAAAGGCAATAATTTCTTCCAATCTAAAGCTCAACGAAATTACTGACATTCTCGCTCATGTTTCACTTGGAAGCTCTGGTGGCTTGAAACTGGGCAAGAGGAACACTTGCTCTCCGGGACTGATTATTCCCCAGGCTGTCTGGACAATGAGCCTGCTTACATCAGCTAAGAGTTGTTGAACTTGAAAGATAAATTTACTAAAGATTTCACGCGTGCTTAGCACAACGCAGGCCAAGCGTACAGCTTTCAAGCAAGCTTTTCCTCTGCGACTTCTACTCCAGACCAATCTATGCTGTGAGTCATCAGAAACACAACCAGAACCACCTCTGCTGGCAGCAGGCATTGCAGAAACTGGCTGACTGAAAAAGAAATGAGGCAAGAACTACTTTCATGGTGAAAATTAGGAAGGAAGAAGGCAAACTGAACACAGCAAGACGAAAAGCCAGTAAGAAGAGACTGCAGATTACTATCAGTACTACTCTGAGTACTGTATACTATTGCACGCACAACAGAGCTAATGTTCTGGCTTTCATTAATTAATGAATTCTGATATAATCCAACTTTTGAATGTTCATCCTCCAACCTTAACGTTCTGTGGATACAGTAACAGGAATACAGCCTGCTGTGAAGTAGGGGACCAGGCAGCGGGCCCACCGAGTTCTTCCAGGCTTCCAATTATTGTAGCTTAAGATGTAAATAACCGGTCACGGAAAAGCTAAAGAAACTACTCTGCTAGCAAATCACCATCAAACACCTGCAGCCCACTGCTGACCACCACTGGCTTACACTGAACGACTCTGAAGACTACACAGCTCTTGTGTGGACTGAGCTGCAGCAGCAAACTGCTGCCGATGAACAAAACTAACAATTTCTTCTGCAAATTAATTGTTAGTAATGAGTTCTCATTAAACAATAAAATACCCTTTTCTACTAAGACTGTTTTTTCCAACTACAGCTCCAAAGCCAGGCTGAACTAATGGCTTATTCCTGCCTTAATTTCTTTTGGTCTCTCCACTTCAGTTAGGTAGGTATGATTAATGAGCCCACCACGAACCATCTTCCTCCACTTACTTCTGTCTTAAATGCCACGGTCCCATTTGTCAGGGGAAATTCCACATTATAAAAAAGGTAGACTTGAGACAACCTCCTGAATGGGCCACCATCAGAGTATTTAGCAGGTTTCACTTCATGCAGCAATAACTTCTAGCGGAATTAGGCCCACTGGACTTCCACCAGACAGCCGACTAACCCCAGCGCTACCTCTGCAATCCTTACCTCGATGTTCAACACCGTGGATCCTCCTAGGAACTCACTGAACTTAATGGCTGAAGTGAATTTTCATGACATCTCCGAGGCAAATGTCATGGAAGTGATCTCTAACCAAAAGCTGAAAATGACCCCTTCCTTTTCAGATTCTCTCTTATTTCAAACTTACAATTTCAAGAAATGTGTAAGAAATTTAGCATCACTCAGCCTCTAATTACAAAGTCCATAAAATGAGAACAGAATAAGCTGTGTAACAAAATACGTTACATTCTCACTTCTGATTCCCCAGAGCACTTAAATACTTCTGCTTTTGCTTTGAACATAGTGATAACCTAATTAGTCTGACTGGATACCAACATAATATTCCTCAATACATATTTGAGCCAGGATTTAAACTTTAGCATTTTTCCCCATGACTGCACTTATTCTTTCTAGCACAGCTCATGGATGAGCTCATTACACTAGCAGCCATTCGTTTATCATGGCATAAAAATGCAAACCCACTGATTAATTTGTCTTGAAAGAAGTAATTAAAAAAGACAACAGAAAGAAACATGCCCAGAAAAAAATAGGTCAAATTTTGTTCATAGCTGTACATCCATACGTTCCTTACATTGCACACACCTTACCATTCCAAGGTAATCCACCCCAGTAATTCTAAAATTCTGAAACATTTCAAAGAAACACAGAAATACTGCACAATGGTTAAAAAAGGAAAGTTAGCTCTTCTCCGGCTCAGTGTGCAAGTCTTGCAGCAAAGCATCCCCACGTGAATGAGGGGTCTGTAATGCAGCAGCCTAACTGAACCCACAGCATCTGCTCTAGGAGACTGAATTTCAACTGAGTAACAAAGAATTACTCTAACTTCGAAACAACTAAGATTTCATTACAGAAACACATAATGCTTCTCTCGTCATTCAGCTGAGCTTGGCTCAGAGTTGTTTTGTTCACTCACACCAGTCAAAGAAAAGCATGATACAGTGAAAAAGTTCACACCTACTTGATGATAGCTTCATGGGAGCGATAGTTCTCACACAGCAAGATCCTGCATGGAAATTCTGCAGGGTAGTGCTCATAGAGCCGGTCAAGCAATGAAACGTGAAGGTTTCTTTCCCTGGCAAATTCACTGTAGACAAAAGGACTGAGCTGTAATAGACACACACATACAAAGAAAATGTAACTAAATATGTGGACTTGGAATTTCATGCTCCCAATATATGTATTTTGCATCAAAACAAAAAAGAAACCTTACTTTTACTGTACATTCATGGTTGGAAGACATATACCATGGCTAAGTTTTTGTAACTATTCCACAGAAATGCCCATTCCTACTGTAAAAGTGACAGAGGATCAGCATGCTCTTAAAGGAACAATAATATATTCAGTAACTATGTAAAGAAGACAAAACCCTTGTAACTAAGTTTTTAATATGTGGCTCAAACAGATGAATAACTTAAAGCAGAGAGCTGTTTAACACCATAAACAAACTTACACACACACACACACACCCCTCAACAGGCTGGGTGGAGAATGGATCGAGAGCAGCCCTGAGGAGAAGGACTCCAGGTGCTGGTGAACAAAAAGCTGGACATGAGCTGGCTGTGTGCGCTGGCAGCCCAGAAAGCCAACTGTATCCCAGGCTGTAACCAGAGCGGCGTTAGAAATTTAGTTTTAAATCTTATTTTAGAAATTTCAGTACTGGGTATCTCACAGAGTAGCTTCTGTAAGAGTCTGAGCTGTAGAACAGCTCTTTATGCAGACAGCCTGAAACACACAGGCCAAGACTCCAGCCACCCAGCTGGGCTGATGTGATCTAGCCTGAAGTGGTAAGAATTCCAATCTCTTAAAAAGCACTTTTGAGATCTGTATTTTAAAAGCACTATCCCAGCCATTGGGATTACTATGATCATGACTTGAAATTATCTAGTAGTATTAAATCATATGTGGCAACGCTACTCTAAGTTTATTACTGTACCAAAGGAAACATCCACTCTATTGCTATTGGGAAATGTCAAGAATTCAAATAAAGTAAACCCAAATAAATCTGGCCTGAATCAACAAAGTAGGTAACGTTGACTTTTCCAAGCATGCTTTCTCATGCCTACAGGCTGCAAAATGACATGCAAAAATCAGCATTTTAAACTCTATTTCTAAACTCTTTGAACCAACCAATTCCTAGGCACATCGCAGTAACCTAAAGGCACTGGTTAGTTCCCGTTTCCTATTTCTTACTTGTTCAAATCCTTACCAGATTACGATGCTTCTAATAAAACCAGGAAGTTGTCTAAATCATAATACACATTCTCCATACTCTTCAAATTCTTCCAGAAATCAGTACGGAATACCAGTCATAAAATGCAAGAGAAACTCCTACCCAGACTGTAATAAATATCCCCATATCTTCTACAAATAACATCCCTTGAGTTTTCCTTGGCTTCCTCATCTATTACACGACCAGTAAAATTTATGCATCTCCCTTTTCAAAATGAAAATTTAATTACAGATAGTTCAGTGCCCAAGTCTGTTCGACCACAGGTTTCCTATGTAAGCCTGGACAACTCGCACACTTTTTGCCTCAAGCCCCTCACTGGGACAACAGCACACTCTCACTTGGCAGAAATACTGTGCGTCTGCAGTGGAGATTATGAGGTATTCACATACCAGAGAAATTTGGAGCAGATAAATACCTTCAATAGATAAATATGATATATACGCACTTTACATTCAAATATCCTGTAGTTCTTACCTGCATGTGGTCTCCAGCCAAGACAATTCTTGTGTTTTTATTAGCTAATGCTAGGGGCATAATAGTTTCACACTCCATAGCCTGCGCAGCTTCATCTAGCAGAATGTGTGTAAAAAAACCTGTAAAACAGAGATACCGGCAAACGAATGAACCTGAAATACGATAAAATAAACAGTGATAACAATACAAGGAATAATACTAAAAGTTCTGTAATCTGACAGCAACCAAAACTAGAGCAGAATCAGCATGGCTTACACAAATTCCTTTCTAGCAACTACCAGAAATCTCACAGTTTTCAAACCCATCGAATGACGAACAGTGGACAACTGGTTACCAGTGACATTAGCAGCAGCCCACAGATCTGCCTCTTTCTTCTGCTATACGTGAAGTTAAGCAAGTGTTTTATCTGAGCTCTCCTTGTACCAAGAGGGAGTGTCTCTTGGCAGGTCTCCCTAGGTTTCTCAAATCTGGGAATTTTTTCATCACCATGAGGCTTCAAGAGCTTTGGACAATGGCAATAAAAAGGATTTCCTCACGGACCTGAGACCTATTAACTATGCCACATACTAAATTTCCCATTAGAACTGCACGCACACCTGAGCACTTTGTTACTTAGGGGCTTTAAGGAACTGGGGGGGAAGGAACAGAGGTTGAAGGAAAATTTAAATTCAATCTTATGATAACACTGGACGGAAAGGTTTCTTTGCAACGGGGAATCTATGCACATGTACTTGAAAAAAATGGGCCACAGTACACTTATATTTTATGAAACGTAAATTCAGGATAGGTATAGAAGAGAAGCATTTTTATACACCGATATCTATTAAGGTTTAAAACAAAGAATTTGAGGACTTAATGCGACATCCAATTAAGATTATATTCATAAAATCGTAGCAGTTTTGTTTGGAAAACATGAATTTAATACAGCTGCACACGTATTACTACAGCATGATTGTACACGTCACCAAAGCAGTTACTTCCATCTGAAGAACTGAAAATATTTACCATAAATTCCACATTAGTTTTCTCTATAGCAACAAATGCCTACACATAGCCATAAAAAATTAACCCTAACAACTTCTTTACAGAAGTTCCACGTCCTCCAAAAAGCAGACGGATTTCATTTGGAAACTAAGAAAACAACAAACCTCAAGCAGCCGCTGCCCCACCACCTCCACCCCATCCCCCCCCAAAAAAAAAATCAGTAATACATTTCAGTTTAGAAAACAACCCTAGAAGTATCACATTCAGGCGGCATGGGTTTGTATGTGTGGGAGTTGTTTGCAAAGCTAAACAATTCACAAAAGAAAAACACTCTATGTGTGTTTATGCTTACAAGCTCCACTGAGTAATGACCTTAATGAGCATAATACTCAAAGTCAGAATCTCAAACTGAATTTTCCCCTCTTGGATCTCAGAAACACCAGAATGTAGATAGTACTGCTGCTTTATTTATTTTTGGTTTTAATAAGGAAAAAATCAGAATAAGCAAAAGGTTAATTTGAATGTTAGCAGTTTATAGTTTTGTAATAAACATTCATTCATTAAAACAAAAAAAGATAAGACCATTTTAAGATTATCAATGTTTACTTTATTTTTTTAACAGTTCAAAGAATTGGGTAAGGAACTGACACTGGTAAGAGGAAGACAATTCTCCAAGCACGGACCCTTCTCGTTTAGATCCTATCTTACCTGGTTCAAGATCCAGTTGACATAGATACTGTGATGTATTTAAAGTAACAACTACTACTCGTTGCTTAAGAATATCTTCTTTCTGTGGCATCTGAAAGGTGGAATGTGTGCTTGAAATCAAACAGTACTGATGCACAACTGGGTGGACAGTCTTTACCCAGCGATTTCTGAAATATACCCTAGAAAAGAAAAAGGGGGCTTATTTCCCATACAGTTTGAACACAGTGACAGCCAAATATTTCAGATACCAATGTTTTGTTTCCCGATAAATAAAAGTAATCTTCAGGGAAAAAAAGATCACAGTGGTGCAGAATTACATGCTAAAATATGCTCAAATGTCTCGGATTGACCTTCCATTATTTGCTGCAATGCAGTACTACACACATGAACTGTTACCAAGGACTAATTCACATACGAAAATCCATAAATTCTTCACACACTTAAGTTCTACAACCATCACATCAATATCCATTTCATTTCAAACTATGACTAAACTCGTTTTAAAGAAATATCTCCTCAGCTGAAATATAAATATAGCCCATAGTCTTGGAACCAAGAGCGTTGCAGTGCTCTGCACATTTCATCAACTGCAGCAATAGGACCTTTAAAAAATTATTTCAAAAAACCATTAATAAACCCCTGTACTTCCTCTTAAACATACTATGTGTCTTCTGATTACTAAGTACCAATCAGGAAGTATATTCATAGTATTATCACGCAGGGCCATAATTACAATACACTGTATAAAAGAATGAGAAAACTGCCAGAAAGGATGGCTAGGGTCTAAAATACCAGGACATTGCCAGCAAAGCACTGGGCTTCAAATACCTTTCCATGACATGCAAGATAATTTTAATCACCATATCATGAAATAGATGATGAGTTTTTCTCAAAAACTGATGAAATGTTCTGGCCCAGTCTAGCTAAATGGAAAAGGAACTCAGAAGACACTAAGAGTATGCCCCAGGAAACAGAGTACAAGGAACTTCACAGAGGTATGTAGATATATCCCAAACCACAGCAGCTGAGGATCTGGATAAAGGTGTCAAAGGGTTTCCCACTGGGGTGTTCCTCAAAAATATAATCTGTCTCAAGTAAGAATTTTGAATCTAAAGTGGAAACTTTAAACTACAGGAAACTCTTGTGCAGATATTAATATTTAAAGTTATTTTAATTTATTTCCAAAGCAAATTAAGATGAAATTACTTAAACTAATTTCAGTTCTAAATATGGGATTTAATGCTATTTGGTTTAACTATTCATTATTTATTTTCTTTCGATTAATTTCTCCTGCACCCATCTTACAAATCCCAAATCATTAATAAAGTGTTTGGAAAAGCATAATTATGCACCTAAGTACAAAACATGTTTGCACTGGCTGGCCTCTGGATCTCACGTGTCCACCCACGTTTGAAAACTACAGCTCAGTTCCATATATCGTGAGATAAACAATTATTAGCATTATAATAAATTTGGTTTGTGAAAATACGATGTCCCTTTTGGGCAATAAACACAGAATGAAATGCAAAGAGGTGCAAACGCCCCGTGGTTTTCTGAATGGCTTTGTACTTTGACAACACAACCAACTAAAATTGACCCTTGCTGAGCAAAGGTAACTCCAGTTAAGAAGAGGGTTCACTGCATGACCAAGCAATACACTCCTGAGTCGTTTTCTGAACAAGAACCTCTTAATGGTACCCCAATATATTTGTTATCAGCCATCAACTTGATAAGATTTATTTGATAAACTGTTATTACATCCATGTAACGACACAAAGTCGAGGCCTAATAGCTAGAACAAGGTAGTAGGAGCAAGATAACCCCTGCTTTGTTTATCCCAGCCATTCAGTCAGCTTTTAGATGATTCAGTTTCTCAATTTTAACTGAGGGTAATACTTACCTACCATCTCACAGGGGCACTGTGAGGATTAATGAGTTTATTATGAGCTTATGTTTGTAAAGCACTTTGAGATTCTTGGATGAAAGGTGCTATTGAAATGCAAAATATTATGGTTATTAGACATTATTATACCATGCACTGTCTTTTATTACAAAAATTCAACTATGTGTGACTCACAGATTGGCTGACAGCATTTCAAACTGCATTGCTGCTAACCCATTAATTTCTTTTATTTTGATGTGAGATCAAAAAGGTATCCCAGAGCTATTATTCACCACTGGCATAAAAACACCTGACAGATGCGACTACTTTGAAAATGTCGTGATATAAGTAAGCCACACTGAACAAGGGACTTCTTTCTCAGGTGCAATTTGGGCTAATAAAATCTCATGTAATTTCATTATTAGGGTGTTTTTTTCCCTCAAAGTTAGAGGAACCCATTACAAAAATGGGGTTTATGAGCTTAACAAAATCCTAACATTTCATCCTGCAACATACCCTTATAACTTCTGATTAAACTAGCAACTAACCTTCTAATCTTAATACCTGCATAAGCAAAGTACCTGAACACCAGCAGTCAGGCAGTTACTAACCAAAGCATTCATTAAGACCTGCAACACGTTCTGTAAGTGCAGCTCTAGGTACAAAGATGAGCAGAACTGCCACTACAAAACAAAACCCCAGCCATAGCTCACGTGCGAGCATGTTTTCTTACATCACATGCCTCACATCAAGACTTTAATTCTGGAGGAATGAAAAACTTGAAGGTAAAGGTTTACCCAAGCCATAGGAAGTAAAATTACTAGCAAATACAGAGAACCATATTGAAATGGAAATCCCAGAGATTATAGATTAGGGACTCAATCTTCTGCAAACAAAAGCACTGAATATATCCACTGTGCTTACTAATGCTGGGTTAACATGCACAGAATCTGCATTTCACATGGAAATTCATACCACCTTTATATAAATCTGGCATCTTGATAGCTACAACAAGCAAACCTCTAGCCAATGAGGCAAAGGATGGAACAGACTGGCACCTAACCTATCTGTGTTGTCATCAACTTTCCACTCACTATGTCAAAACAGAAATTTTCCCAATTTTTTCTATTAAATGTCAGTCAAACCGAGTATCTCCTAGTCTTCAATGTTTTCTTCCATTGATAAAGTTCCATCAAACTACCAATTTGCACAATAGCCTATTTGCCAAGGTAGTGAATTTATATCAGTAATTAAGGTTCACAATCATTTCCATGTTCAAGGCTGGGATCGATCCTAAATCACTTAAAATACACTTCTAAAAGTTAATAAGGGGGGAGGTCTAGAGTCAGAACCCCTGAGGGAGGCTTAACAGTTTCATCTGCAGTCCTGTCCTACAAAAGCGACTTCTGCTTCTCATGAGTCCTTACAACAGAGTGAATGGGGAATAAATTTAAGTTCTTCAAAACTTCTTTTCACTGTTCTGAACTGGAAAACACTAATTCCTCCCAATTCTTGATAAGACCACCAGGAAAATCCCTTAAGGCTGTGCTCCAAAGAATTCTTCTTGAATAAACTCCCATCCTAGCTCCTCAGATTCTGTGCAGTTATTTCTCACTTGAAATCCCTCAAGCGAAAAGAACACTGAAGCTTATAGGAAAAAGAAACTAGCAGTCTAATTTCATGTCTCTGTTAAAAGACCATAACATATAAAAATAAAAATCTAAGTAGTTCCAAGAAGCCTACAGAAAACTTTAACAGCACCTGATTGCCCTCTTCCATTTCTTTTGATCCACCTCCAAAGAGAGGCTCATTCTCACAAACAAGTATGTTGCTTGGGATGAAGAAAATACATGAAGAACCTGTCTTACAACCTGACAGTTAACTTTTTTAATCCATCTCCCTTTGAGGATGGCATAAGATAGAAGCTAGAGTTTCAAGAAAAAAAGGAATTGGCAAAAGAGGCATTTATTTTACAAACTAGCACTGATAAAGTAAATTAATACCCCTTTCAGTACGAGAATTTTACTCCAGGCAATGTGGAAAAAAGGGCAATGGTCCTTTAAAACCTGCTGGGGGTTTGGTTTGGGTTGGTTTGGGGTTTTTTAATTCAAACTCTGGTTTGGTCCAATTGATTATGTTTTTATCGTCTGGGTATCTCCTGAAGCTAGCAGCCACACATTAAAGCTGCCTGGTTTCAGGCTACATGCAGTACTTACACGTGCATGTTATGTTCAAAATACTTAAAAAATTAACTGGAGAGGTTTCAGCTGAGATATTTTCATCAGAAACGCCTTATTTTCCGACGCTGCTGAACTGACAGTCAGCAATAACATGTTTAGGGATAAATAAAAATATTAAAAAGACAGGTAAAGCAGTATCAATCTCCTTCCTTTTCCCCTAGTACTGCATACAAAGCCAGCGTATGGATACAACTGAATCTGAAATATGCAAATAAAATAATAGTAATAAACAGAGGAACCTCAGCCACTGTATGCCCAGAAACATACAGAGAAGCTGCTGCTATCTGCTTCCTAGGGCTTGACTGGAGTTTCTAGGAGACAGAGATAATCTGAAGTATCTAGCTCCAGTGCTTCAGCACCTACCTCCTGAAGACTCTATCAGCTGATGGAGGAGACACGCACATCCACAGAGTAAAAGGGTTTACAAATTAGGAGCCCATTACTACCTCTTACAACTCTGACTCCCTGTCTAACCGTGCCTGCATCTCCACACTCAAAATCAAGCACCTTAGCACCAAACAGAAGCACTTCGGATCGAAGGCTTTTTTGTCCTAAGTTAGGGTTGGGCTTTTTTTCTTTCAGAAACATATTTGCATTAATTTACATTAAGTAAAACAAAATTGTTTCAGGGTCAAGTTTCTTCAGTAAGAGTCAGGTTTGGAGTGTGTCCCTAACACAGCTGAATCATCTAATCAAACCCGGGGGGCTCTTTTTATCCTGGGTATGAATTTGTTTATGGGCATCAGGACTACGAGAATTTGGCCTTCAGGCTTCATTGGTATTTTATTTAGGTGCAGAACTTAAGCCTCAACATAAATTCTCAGTGTTCGTTCTGACTTTGCATTTTCCAAAGGGCATAGAAAGTTATTTTGTTAGGGAAAAACATGAATTTATAACATGGTATTTAAACAACAACAAAAAAAAACCCCCACACCTCAAACTCCATGCTTCAAACTTTTATGTTGCATCACTGACAGGGTAATTTATTTAGTGCACATCTTACAGAAATTTAGGAAATATTTACACAGCTCTCAGTACTCAGTCCATGTTAAATAATTCAGCTTTCCTTCTTTAAAAACAACATAAATATTATGGTGCTCCCCACTAAGCTATGAAAACATTTTTAGCAAGGATACTATTCAGCCAACTCATCACTTGTAGAGTAAACAAGGAAAAAATCCAAAGCAAACTGTTCAGCCATTTAGAAACACATCAAACTCTGCAAGGAGCACATCCAGCTTTGATAATTAACTGCTTCTACTCGAAGCTTCCTTTAAAATATTGCAAGAGGCTCAGAGCAGCCTGTTTAAATGAACAGTAATGATTTTAAGTTGAAAACATAACTTGACAACAGTCAATAATAAAGGTAGCAGATCCATAATTAAGTTTATGCTAGGACTCTCGCATAGCTCTAGCTTTCAATTCAGGTAAGCTGACCCTTTAACTCCTGCCAGATCAGGTCAACATGCAGTTTGCTTTCAAGCAACGTATGCTTCTCAATTACACATAATACTTTTAATTTGAAAGCATACACACTTGTGGCTCCATAAATATATATACACAATTCCAGAAGTGCCGCCATTTTCTGTAACTTCAACTTTTTATAGAGGTATCATGACTGTCTGAATAATATCATATAATCTACAGCAGCACTTCCTGAAGGATTCATAACAAATACACAATTTATACCTAAATTCAAACATTCAGTGGCTTTTAAATTATGTGCTGTAATTTTCTTGGTGAATATGTATATATATAGAAACCATAAGAAAAATACCACTTTTGTTTATGTAAGGTTTTTGTAAGTATTTCTCAGGCTGGACCATATAGTTGAATACAGGACATAAAAGAAGGTAGCAAAAGCCTGGCAACCACAATCAAACTGCATGTAACTCCGTGCTCTGTTAAATCACACTTCAATATTCCCAGAAGTATCAATCACACACATTTTTTCCCATCACAAAATTAAGACATCACAATGTTTTTTATCACAAAGTGCTTTACAAATCACCTTAAGACAATCTGTGTTAAAATACAACCAGATCAAAGGTAACTTTTCAGAAATAAGCTGACGCCTTTTCCTTGGCCAGATCCTCAGTCTGTAAAATGTCACATGGCAACCAAAGCCAGCAAACCTAAGAGAATTTACACCTGTTGTAAATCTAGCCCTTTCACATAACTTCATTGGCTTTACTGACATTGCATAAAACAGAAGTCCAGGATGGCTTTTAATAGCTCACAAGTAAATATACAGAGTAGTTTTCTTAGTAACATAATAAACTCACACATTGGCATTCAGAAAACGATGTCCATAATTTTAAAAAATATATAGCAAGCTAGCAGTATACATTACATATTGTGATTACTGCTGAAAATATTCCCAGGAGTGGGTTTCTGCCCATAAATAAACCCTCCTTCATAAATAAAACCTCTTTAACTATTTCTATGCAAGTTTACCCTTCTTGCTCCTAAAGTTTCCACCTTGTCTTCATTTTTTTTCCTTACCTAATTTCCCCAAAATACCCACGGTAAGTACATTTAACCACATACACAATGGACATCAAACTGACTTATCAGAAGAGGCCACACTATTTTCACATGATTCTCTAATATGTAGCTCCTATGACATCAAAATTTTTCTTCAAAAATCCACATGAGTAGCCCCAGTTTCCAAATTATCATTGTGAGTCAAACTTTTATGGAATTAGAATACAATTAAAGTTCACTTTATTTTATCATAATAGCTTTTAGAGGAGCATATCAAGTTTGCTCATTAGGAAAGACACATTTATCAATAGAATAATAAAAGCTTAAAAAAGGATGTCTTTATTTTTATTTAACAAATGACCCAAAATTATGTTGACAATGTTTCACGTTCCTTTTAGTCTATGTTTTTAAAAGCACTGCTGGTAACGCCAATATGCTTTTATGTTTTAAAAGTTCTTTAACCTTTTTTATAGACACCTTTTCTTAAGAATAGTAATTTATAGATACATAATAAGCCTTAAAAAAATACCTGAGAGGTCTTGCCTGGGGATTGCCTGCTTCTACATATGGATGTAAATAATCCTTTATGTAGAGATCAGCAGCACTATTAGAATGGGTGCAAATGAGAATCCTGCTGGAATAAATGGTGCAAATAAAAAAGCAATGAAGAAACAGAAAACAATTCAAAGCAGTAGAATACAAAAAAAAGGAAACAGTGGCCATCTTCCTGCACATTCTCTTAATGAAACTAGTCACTAACCTACTGCACTTGGCACGATTCAGCCCTTTAACTCAAATCCTTCAGTTATGAAAAGATTTAAAGTTCAAACAGTCTTTCAATAATTATTTTGCGATTATTAATCTAGACTTGATTTTAAGTAAGGAACAGCTTTTTTTATCTAGCATACTGCAAAACTTTCCATGTCGAGCAAATCACAGTCATTGTACATATTGTCAATTTTAATTAGTTTTGTTTTAAACGGAAAATACAGGCTAAGACAATAAAATTACTTTATCACTCAAAACAATGACGGATGGCTTGGGGTTTTTCTTTTTAAGCTGGATGGAAATTCTATATTTCTACCTTTTACTTGAACTTAAGTAAAAAATTACATCTTGTCTGCTAATCAAGTATGGCTCTAGATTTAGTGCCCCATCTCACCTAGTATCCTGTTGTTGGAGTATGTGCTTGACTGCCTGAGCCAGAGTGAATGTTTTTCCTGTCCCATAGGGACCGATGATAAGAACAGGAGGCAGTTGTATTGAAAGTGGAGTAGTGATAGCCAGAACAGCCTCTTTCTGCTTAGCATTTAGTCGAGGGTCCAACTGCTCATCCCATTGTCTGTACAAAAGGAGGCAACAGAGTTTAAAAACAGAAGCCGTGACAATCCACTGTCAGTCAGAAATGAAATAAAGATTTCAAAAGCTTTAAGAGATATATGCTATTGTGTCATTCTGAGGCACACTGAAACAAATCACATGCTGTAATCACAAACCTTTGATAATATTTGCAATACATCTGTTTTTTTCAAAAGGAATCTAGCTACTTCTCTATTGACATTATCTCACCTAGCAATAGTTAGCCTACATAGTACACATTTTAGAAAAAGTATATGCTGCCCCACCACCTGATAACAAAAGCAAGTAGACATCAAATGATTTTTCTACTATTACTATGCAAAATGTAACATTAGTTATGTTTCTTCTTCCCTACGCTATTTACACTGTCAACTTGATATGTCAACAGTTATGCAACCCCAGGGCTTGGTAAAAATTATCCACAATGAAATTCAAAAACAACTTAAAAACTAATGTCTACCAATTAACTACAAACTAGTCTCCTTTTTTGAGATCATTAAGGCACATACCTCTAAGGAGAAAGCAGTCTAAAAAAAGGATTTGTGCTGTAACCAGCTAGCAATACCAACATTCAGAGGAAGATGCTTTCAGAAAATTCCAATGAGCATAAGAGGTTAAAGATTTGTAGACAGTTTTTAATATTCCCACTGACAGGTTTAAAAGTAGACATGCACAGTAAAAACCACCTGTCACTGCTGCACATATGGCCATACTTTAGTAATGTGATCTGCTTTGGTATAAGCACTATGCTTCTCACAGACTGGGAAAGTTTCTGTTCAGTAGTAGTTAGCAACAGGGAGTAAGATCAAGAGGGAATTGACTGAATTCCTGACTTTTAAGACAGCTATGAACAACAAGCTGGCAGGAGACACTAGGAAATACTGGAAAGTAATAGGCATGTAAAACAAAAATAGAAGAAAAACAGAGGGACAGACAGTTCTGAATCAGTCAGAAGTACTGAATCTCAAGGTAGGGCAAACCAAACCAGATGGAAAACAACATGCTCATTACACTGACTTAAACTGAACTACAACCATTACATATATCCTTCATGTATTCAAAAACATAAAACAATTATACAAATCAACTATACCAACTACAACCAATATGTGAATTTCTGTAAATAAAAACTTCCTGACACAGAAAAGAGAAAACAAAGTTCTAGCTTACTTGACTTACCTTCGTTTTACTGAAATCACTGCTTACTTCCAAACGATTCCAAAACACTGCTTCCTTGCAAGATTCACCCAAAACTTAAACTAAGCCAACAAACAGATTGGTGTTGACCTCCATCAGCTCTGTAGTATGACTACGCAAAGCCCATTCCCTTCTTTCTGCCTTCTTGTCAAAGCTTTGATGCCTGCAGCATCCTCACCAGCAACACTGCACCCACCCTTTTGTCGTCTCTGTTCTTCCTACACTTCCAAAGAGAAACTACAATTTTTCCAGTCCTTTTTGTCTTGTGTTATCTTGCTGTCTCAAGTTTCTGGCCAGATCACCTTCCTTTTAATCCTTGAGCTATCCTCTGATTTGCACTGCATCACAATCACACTCTTAACTCTCACCTTCAAGACCCCACACAACTCCTCGCATGCTGTACCGGCCATCAGTTCCACATATCTCTCATTTCCCTGGTTTCTAAGTACAGAAACCTCATGCCTCTCTTATCCTTCCCTATGCACCCAGATTATTGACCACATTCCCTGAGCAACACAGCCTCACCTTTCTCTTCCCTAAGGTTCCTCTTCAAGACAAGCTATTTTCGCTGTATCACTGCATCAGCCTTTAGCTTCCTTAAAAGTATTTGTGTTACACAGGGGGTTATATTTCACAAAGGGGACTGTAAGACATGCACACAAAAAATCTCCGGACTGCTTGCAAGTGCAATGCTGGTCCTCCCAAGACTCATTCCCACACTCTTCCTAGTCACACCCCTAGTGATATGTCCAAATTTGGGCTCATTGCATCGAACTCAAAAAGTACTACTGGATCACTCCTTGCAAACAGAAATTTGTACACTTGAGATCCTCTACACAAACGCCTGGTAACTGGTATTTCCATTCCTACAAAGCATGATGCATTTTTTCGGTGAAGAACAGCAGAAGAGTAAATAACAACAGTAGATTAGTTTTCTAGAGCTACAATACGACTGCAATGACTATAAAACCACAGCTCAACCGCAGGGAAAACCAATCAACAGATTCTAGTCCTCAGAGGACCAGTTTTCTTGTTTTATTTAGAACAGTTTCACTCCCTTCTCTGAGCCATCCTCACCACTAATGACGAGCAAGGCATGTTTCTTGTTCTAGGGCAGGCTTCAGCCATCTGTTAGGAGAAATTCAGTACTGCATTACTGTACAATCTTTGATATTAAAGTGTGTGTATGCTTGTACCTGTTTGGACTCCAGGGTATGGTGGGAGTCATGCTGACATCTGGAAACAAAATACTGTTGTCCTTAATCCTGTCCAAGGCATAATGCATTTCACAGAGGGGTAAGCGATTTAACTGAAACTGAAGTTCAACCTGCAGTACAAAACGAATGAATAAATGAATAGGTGAACCAAAAATTATTGATTTAGAAAACATTCATTAGACTTTGCTGCACAAAGCACAAATCTTCCTGCGAACTATAGACTCTCATCAAAAAACCAGCAAACATCATTCAATCAAAAAATTTGCAATAAAATTAACTTGCTCCTTTTTTTTTTTCAAGCAAAGATAAATACAGCATTTGCCCTAATGTAATTATGTTCTTTAAGATTCGATTCCACTGTACTTTCAGAAAAAAAATTAAAGGGAAAATATTCTTGGAATTGGTTTTGGAATACAAAAAATACTCCAGGAAATTATTATTGTCCTAAAGCATTGTTTTTAAAAATAGAAGCCTCCATCCCTTACTGTAAGAACAACCAGGCGAGGAATTTTCACAGATCAACAGATGATACAAATCAGACGTGTGACCAGCAGAGATAAACCCCAAACATTATTTATTTCTAGTCACACATTCTGGACTAATACACCTTGCCATTTATGCTTAATTTATAGAACTCCCCAAAAGGTAATTTCTAACAATTAGGTGCTTATCAAGACATTCATTTTTTTGTTCTCTCAATTACTTGTGTTTTAATGCTAGTAAATACGAGCCAATGCCAACAAAATTCTGGTACAAAGCCAGAAACAACACGCAGAGCACGTTAACATCCCTGATTAAATTCAGAACTGAACAATGGATAGTGAAATTAGTTTATACATACATACACTAAAAAGAGCAAAGAGAAAAATACATTCTGAAATTGAACACTGGACAAAAGCAGCTCTTGGGGAAACAATTCATAAAACCAGTTCACTCATATTATCATTTACACATATTTAAATTTGCAGGTATTAATCTCTCCCCAAACAAAGTAATCTCATCAGAGCATTGTGCCAAAGAACTAAATGTTAACAGCTAACACAGAAACCTTTATACAAAACTTGACACAGATTTGCACCAACGTAAAACAGCATAAAAACACCCAAAGCTGCTGAAGAATTTCAAGTGACTGACATACATTTTTAGGCTGTCTTCTGAAGCTTCACTGTCTATCACTAAATATTTATGTATTCACTGTGCTACAACTCTAATAGGCATTTGTGATTAAATAAGACAAAATAAGTACTTTCCTGAGGTTTACAATGAACTGTGATCGTGCTGACAAAGAGCCAGCCAAATTACTTCAACCTGTCTGGAAAAGCACCCCTCATTTACCTGGAAATCATACCAACAATATTTAACATTTCTATGGTCATCTTTACTGATTGCTTTCACAAGTACTTTACAGAAGCTGGTTCTGTATTACCAATCAACAGATACAGCGTAACGATGAGCTGAAGGTGGTACATCAACCCCACCACATCACTGAAAAGACAGGGCAAAGCTGCAGTCGAGCGCCCCATGTCACCCCAGAGAAACATCAAGGAGGTGACACAGTCATTCTAAATGTACCCCATGACTAAGGCAAAAATCTGGTCTCAGATCTATTCATTTTCTCCTCTAGCACACACTGATTCTCTACTAATCAGTCCATTATAACTTAATCATACTTTAATCTCATGATAATTATTGCTACCAACCAGAAAGTTCAACCAACACAAAGCAATACCAGAACATATTTGGTCGTTATCTTTTCTGACAACTTAGAGAGACTTTTAAAAGTCCCTGTCAAATAAAATAAGTTTTCCTTATGTACTACAAACAAAAAACAATCTGTTGTATTAAAGATCCCTGTGGTTATCAAAATAAATCAGCAAACGTGAGGGAAAAACAGAAAATGAGAGTTAGAAAAGCAGAAAATCACTTCTCTAAACACAACAGACCTCATGCAAAGCCATAAAAACTTCTCCCATGAATCTTCTATGGAGAAGAATTCCTTCTACGGAGGAATAATTTCACCTTTTAGATTTAACCACTTGTTGAACCTGACAATCCTTTACCTGCCCACAAAGCCGCTGCCTACCATAGGGATCACACCTGCAAAAACCCTCTTGTGCCCCAGTAATGTTTACCACTTGAAGACCATCGCCTTCCAAACGATTTGCAAAACACAGCTCTTATACTAGAAAAAAGAAAAATTTATTTAAATATTACACTGATCATATTATTATGTAGGATGTAAAATCAACACTAGCTGTGCTGTAAACAATGTTTGCTTGTATCCGTGCAGAATGCAGCCATTAACTTTCACTCTCTGGCAGATATAAAGACATGAAATATTCATCTTGACTATCACATTTTGCAGCAAGACGTATAACCATAACTCTGAAGGGCAGGAACAAATCTGTACAACGGTAAGCAAGTGACTTTAAAAGCTAGGAGAACTTTTTTTAAACAGGATGCTTGAATGTTTAAGAATTTTTTCCCCCCACTGTTCCACCCTGTAGTTTATGCCTATCCACTGCCTTAGAAAACACCTTGGTCTTCAAAGCAGCATGGTTTAGCACTTGGCAAGTACGACAGTGCCAGCTCATCCTGCCTGAGGGAGACCTCGAGCTGCCTTTCAAATCCTCTGTCCTACCCGTCTCTACCCAGGGCCGATTTGTCCGCCCAACAACATCCCACAGATGTTTGGAACAGCCTTCCATCCAAATGGCAATGGTCCCAACCTCACAGTTGGATCTATACAGGAAAAATATCTTTGCTCAGACAGACCCAAGGCTAACAAAGGGCCACCCAATGTAACAAAGATAATTTAAATGCAGAAAAACTGTGATGCTCATCTGAGTGACACTTTAATAGCCCCTTCTGGGAGTCCAAGCAAGGTGCCTAGCATTAAATACCTCTTATTATCTACCTGCATTCACTGCTTTCCTTAACAGCTTGTGATTTGTTTTGGTTTTAATCCAGTTTGGATTCAATCAAATAGTTATATTTGCCTTTGCAGAGTACTGAATGAGGCCATCTGTGAAGGAGAGGTATGTAACCTGCTTTAATATATATTCCACAATAAGAAAACAGTGGGAAAGGAAGTTAATCCATTGCCAGTTTCTCAGAAGAGGACACAGAACAGAGCAACCACTCCAAAAATAAAACAGTCGCATGTTAGTTTGGTCACCAAAAAGAGCGGCAGCCAAGGGGGTTTAAAGCACCCGTTCACTCCATCCCCCCTTCGCGAACAGTGAATTTGATAAAAGCACAATTGTGTATTTATTACAGTTAAGCCAGGACAACAGGCAAATAAAGTGACCAGGAAGTTTCCGAGACGAATTATTAGAAAAGGAGAAGAAGCAAACCACCCAACTTATCCAAAACCTACAGAAATCAAAGCAATTTTGTCCATATTTATGAATCACAACTGGAATACTAACACCACTGAAGACAACAGCAAAATTTCCAGCATTTAATGAAAATGCTATACATACAAACTGTAATATCCTCTGTTCCAACCTGAGGGTCCCTTTCCAAATTCTCAGACAATACATTATCAGAAAAAAATTCCTCATTAAAATAGAGGTAACACTTGAAGGATTTGCCCACCAGTTCACCGATACATGTACAAAGTACTAAATGATTTTACAAACAAATTTAGGACCAAATTTTTAATGCGGAAAAGACTTGCTGCCTCAGGCAAAGTTTTATAAGACACTCAAAGAAAAACAAGCTGGTTACAGAAGCCCTAGCTCATTTTGCATTCCAGTGGAGTTTCTGATAGAATCAATTAGTAAGTTTAATTATTGTTTTAAGAAAACAAACACAAAACCAAGAGCACAGAAGAACCTAAGTCTTCCCAGACAAATTATCCATGATAAATTAAGACATTAGGATTCTTGCATGTTTCCCCAAAACAGAATCATAGAATGGTTTGGGTGGGAAGGGACTTTAAAGATCACCCAGTCCCACACCCTGCTACAGGCAGGGACACCTTCCACTAGACCAGGTTGCTCCAAGCCTCATCCAGCCTGGCCTTGGACACTCCCAGGGATGGGGCATCCACAGCTTCTCTGGGCAACCTGTCCCAGTGCCTCCCCACCCTCTCCGGGAAGAATTCCTTCCTGATGTCCCATCTCAATCTCCCTGCTTTCATTTTAAACCTGTTACCCCCTGTCCTGTCACTACAAGCCCTTGGAAAGAGTCCCCCCCCAGCTTCCTTGTAGGCCCCTTCAGGTACTGGAAGGGGCTATAAGGTCTCCTGCGAGCCTTGTCTTCTCCAGGCTGACTAAACCCAACTCTCTCAGCCTGTCTTTGTAGGAGAGATGCTCCAGCCCTCTGAGCATCTTGGTGGCCTCCCCTGGACTTGCAAAACCATGAGATATACAACAAAAATCTGCAAGCAATGCCTAATTGTCTCAGAAGAATTTTGCCAGAAATGAAATTAATTATGACACGTATTTTTAACATGTAACAGTTCTAAAAATAGTTCTTTTCCAAATAATAATATGCAAATATACATACAGCATACCTGCACACATGCATATATAAGTTTATTTTTATGTATGTTCACCTATCTGAAATTCTCATCCATGCCCTGCTTTCTGTGTATGATGATGAATAACAGAATTCCTTTCCATATCTTCAAGCAATTATTTTGGGTGTAGGCAAGACGGAGACAACGCAAGCAGTTCCCATACTAAAACCACTTCCACTCAGACTTACCTGCATTTCACAATCTGCCCGAAGATTAAGTTCTTCGCAGCATTCCCTGGATACCCTCAAGAAGATATAATCCTTTGTTTTCTCCTCAATAGCTGCTTCATAAACCTTCTCTTTGGTTCCTTGGGTCTGTGCTGACTTCTCTTTAGTGACAGGCAATAAATAAACAGCATTGACTTTGGTCATCACCAGCCGTCCAGCCAAAGTGTCTTCCGAAAGCGTTTCAGTGAGCTTAAAGCGGCCAAAGAGTTGTCCATTTTGGGCATACTTGGCACCTCCAGAAACACCAGTGAGCATGAAGCTTGCTACAATCTGCAATTGCACTTTTATGTTGAACCTAAGTAAGAAAGCATCAAGTCAGTGCAGAAGAATGCTCAGATTCAGAAGTTTCATGCATTCACACTGAAGATTCACTGCCTTACATTCTGAATGTAAAATTTTCAGACATAAACAAGTAGAGCCAAACTGGTCCTTTGCAAGTACGTAGCTGTCCAATGTTTACACATTTTCCTTTTGATTATAGCCTATAAAACAGATATTCAAAAGAACCAAATCTATGATGCTTAAAAAAAGAACCCGTGTTAAGAGAGAATCAAATACTAGATTTTCTGAGGCCAAAATAATTTAAGGGTGAATTAGAGTTGCTGTGCATGTCCCAAAGCAGTAAAAACTTCTATTAAAATAGTTTGTAAGCTTATATTAGGTATTTAAGGACAGACATGCAGGCAAAGAACAGAGTAAGTTTCCTATTTATTTCATGTATCTCTTCCAGGCTGCACGCCAAAGACGGTGATCTACATCTTAAAAGGTAAATGGTAGTATACCTATAATTCAGAGGGATTGATTAAAATGCCTCCAAAAAAATCAGAATGTAGGCATTAAATGAGTAAATTTTATCTGAACTGAGAGAATGGCATCAGAGGCTCAGCCATATAAACCATTTATCCACAGAATCCCTAGGAGCAGCAAGTTCCTCCTGTAACCACAGACGTCAAATTCTTCTTTGTAGTTACCATTTTCTAGAAGTCACATGCACAACACATTAAAGTGACTTACTAGCACACTTCGCTGACCTCTCACCAATAGATACTCATCTCCTCCTAGTGTGTTTGGGGTTTTTCTAAACAGTTTGCTTCAACCTGGTTTTGAAAAGAACTAAAGGGGAAAAGGTCTGTCATACTAACAACATCCAGTTCTCTTCTCATGAGCAACTTTTTCCTAAAGTTGCAACAACTTGCAGAAAAAAAAAGTAAAGCCCAAAGGTTTTCACAAATGAAATTAAATATCTTGGGGAAAAAACCTGATTTTCTTACAATACTTTTCATACTCATACTGCTTTTATTTGATCTCTTCTTCTCCTATAATTTTTATTTTAACCTAGGAAACTGGTAATTTATAATTTAAGCCCTACAGAGTCAATAATCATAGCCTATAACAATAAAATCCAACATTTTAGCTAGTTTGGTAATTAAACATCTACCAAACCCATCAGACGTATTTTTGCATATCTGACAAATCACGAGGCCCCCACAAGACCTGCAGGTTTCCCCCCCTTGTGGTAACAGTTGCTTCTTCACACAACATGGGCATTAGTTCAGATCCAAATTTCACACTCCTCCACTCTCAAAGCAAGAGATGTCTTCTTACTGAACAGGGCTTTGTTCAGTCCATCAGTAACCACAAAGGTGACTGTACAAGCTACAGCTAAAGCAATCACCCAAAAGCACGTACCTCAGGGAGCACACTAGAATTAAGTGTAATCCTCCCGATTTCCACACGTTAAAAAAAAACCAAACCAAACAATCCCAAGCTTTCTTCTATGCAAGTGCTGCACTACTCCAAAGCAGATATTAGCGAGTTAGCAATATCTAAAACAGCTCCTATGTCGTTCAGATGATTGTTAAAATACTACACAAAACATTTAACACAGTAACCAAGAGCTCAGCATTATCACTAAGATACAATCACATGCTATTGTGAATTTATTTTGTTAAAGCTTCCCTAAAGTTGAATCCCTATGCTACTGAATGTGCATCAGCTCATTCTCGAATTTGGATTTGTAAAATGGTGCTGGAAGACAGTATTACTGCCATTCTGAAACAAGGCACAAGTCGGTGTCTTTATAAATGACTAAACTCAATCTGCTATGCTGGAGGGAATCTAAAGTTTAGAGATTATCAAGCAATTTCTATTGAGTAAGGTGACACCTTCTGGCAAACTGTTAAACTACAAAATCCTCCAAGAATTAGATTATCAAAAAAAAAAGTAAAAATCAGAAGTTGCTCCTTTCATCCATTCCTCTCCCTTGCTTGGCAGGTTACACAAAAACAGGGTTTCAGTCAGGTTTATACAAATCGAACCCAAAAAACTTGTGTTTACTCCTAAGCATTGCAAAATCCCAGCCTAACTGCGGTGCTACTGAAACTAGCTACAGAAAAGCGTGTTTTAATTAAATCACAGAAATTAAAGAAAGAATACCTACATCATTAATCCCTCCAGTAACAACGCAAACAAATTCCAAAAAGGCAAATAAACCCCTTATGAACAAAGCCCCACAACTCCTTTAAGGTACGTTCAGCACCTCTCCCCTTACATTAGACACGCAGAGTTCAGACGGGGTGTGCGGTGTGCCACCTACCTATGTACTGATACCTGTGAGACACTGCAATGAAAAAGCACATTTAGTTTCCACCAAGGCCATTATTTTAATTTTTCACAGCGTTGAAGATAACCCCGCTCTGTAATTACGGCAGCAGACAGCGTGCCACACGGAAAAGCTATCCATCACCTCACACGCTCTTTAACGTTCGTACAAAAAAAATACACAGGCGGTTCTAGCACTAACAATTACATGCTGGGTTTTTTTGAGTGTGCAAGAGAGAAAGGAAGAGTTTTAAAACCATCAACAGATTGTAGGTAAGGCAATACTTTCCCAAATCAAAGCAGTATCAAGATCAGAGCATTGTTTTGCTTTGTCTTAGAGTACGTTTGCATGTGGAAATTAGCAGTGGCTCCTTTATTCTAACCTTTACCACTCTATTTTGTGATGTACTCATGCGGAGTAATTTTTATAAAGGCCTCTTCAAATACTGGAATAAACATGATTTAAAGTAAAGGTCCCTGAGACTATCCAGAATGAATTCCCCTGCAACGGAGTTCAAGATTTTTTAAAGCCACTGCAACCTTCATCCAGTACTTTTCAGTAGTTCCAGCAGGTGATCCCATGTAAGGTCTGAAACAGTGTTTTCCCAGAAAGCGAGAAATCAGCAGTCTTAAAACCCAACAATTCACTCCAACCTGAACTGCAGACACTCCTGTGATTCCGTTCTTGTCATACGAGACCATGTTGACAACCCTACTACTCCTACGATACACATACACGAACCCATCAGAGAGTAGCAGCTCATCAACATTTTCATTCATGGCACCACTTCAGAGGTACTACAACCCATTTGTATTTCTGGGCCTGTTTCTAGGCTCGCAACCCTGACGCTTCGCTAGAGAATACCAAGTGTGTGATCTTAGCCACAGAGGATCAGGGAAGTGTGCTAGTTTGAGCCTTGCTGCAATAAAGTGGGTCAGCTACAAGATCAAAAGAATATTTCTGTCATAAACACTATCAAACCAGAAGATTTCAAGAACATTACTAAAACTTACTTTTATTAATCTATGTGATAGAAAAAGAAGAGCAATAACTTATCGCTGCATCAAATTGTCCAAAGGGGAGGCATTACACACAGGATACACTTCTTATTCTTTCATTTCTACGGGCATGCTGCTCTTAGGTTTCCTAGCAGGCGTGAGAGTGTAATTCTCAACGTGAAAATTCACGCAGTAAAAATACTGTTTACTTATCATAATATTTACTTTAAACTCACTTCTGTTTTTAAAAGCCTTAGAAAAGTCAACCTAATTATAAATACGTATGATGTAGAATATTTCTGTACTCTGCAAAGCATTTAAGAGGAATTCCTCTGTTTGGAAGATTCCAGCCCAAGAGCAGAGCACAGCAGCAATGGAAGATACAGAGAAAAACAATTCACACGTACGGACCTACGTCTGAGGTACAAAAAAGAAATGGAACCATTTTTCTGCTTAAAAGCATTAAAAATACAACCACTCACAGGACCTTCTTCCTAAATTCTAGAGGGGTGATTCAGCTGAACCTCTGTAGCTCCAGGAGTGGCCCAGCTTAAAAAGACATTTCTGATTGGAACTGAAGTAATTGATAGAACTAAATTTGGTACCAAGTTAGGTTAAAGGGAAGTTGTTCCTTTTTGACTTTCCATTCTGAGCAGTGCAACTCTTTAAAAACTCCTTCATACCACAAGAGTGCAGGCAAAATTTTTAACCACAAATATCAAACTACAGAAAAAAAGGCCCCGTCAGCATCTACGCATGAGAAGCTCACATCTTTTTCCTAACTCTGTATTTGTTCATGCAGCTACTCCAACTGGGTAACATGTACATCATACCTAAAGATATTTCAGAACAAAACAAACAAAAATGTATACTATGTATGCACTTTTTAATACAAATTTATACTATATGCCTTTCATTCATAAGCTGGTTTTCAGCCTACTCAGAGAATAAATATAATAAAGTCAGCTGAATCATCATCTTAAGACCAGAGTTTGATCCACCCACAATTCAACCTTTTTCTTAAAAAAAAAAAAAGAGAAGAAAAGAAAAGAAAGAAAAATTATGTTATACGCCCTCAAGTCCTTTTACACAAAGAGTTCATGGATTCCTTTGCTATAACCTATTTCCACCAACGTACAAAAATATGATTCCTACAATTAGTATCTTTTTGTCCAGAGAGCCAAAAAGCTGTAAACCAAAATAATTATTATCCAGACATTAACAAAACATTGTACAATAGCTGTTCAGTGTCTCCAGCCATAAGCACAGACTGATACATACAAATCGTTTTAAATGAGTTATCAGTAAATTACATTTGTTAAGTGCTAGTGACCTTTACCAAAAGGTCTATTCCAGACCTACTATTCCCATTACTATTTCCAGACTCATTCAACTTCCAGTTCCAACAAACAGGAAGATTTAGTATCTTAAACAATCATGTAGGCTTAATGAATAAAAGTTGTCAGCCTCATTTTAGCAAGTCAGCAAGAAATACCTAAGACGTATTTTTATAAAGGTACCACTTACTTGCTAACTTCCTTATACTGCGCTATTTCCTCTATATAAAGGAGGTCATGTAGCCGTGACTGATAGTTGGTCTTGGTCAATGATTTGTCCAGGACAGATTGTGTAAATAGCTGGTCAGCAGACAGAGGGATTTGGTATCTGGTAAGAAGGCTCTTCTCCAATTCAGTAGTTTCATTAGGCTCAAATTCTACAATAGTCTTAGAAGTAGAATCCCAACGCTTAGCTGTGGTTAGGAGCTGTTGCCGTGCATGCATCAGGTATTCAAGATCTGGATGTAGGTACAAAACAGGGAAAGGAAGCAAATTCAAACTCTGCATGTGTTTGCTTTTCATTAAAGAAGAAATCAAGGAACCCCACTACTAAAAATAATCCCACTACAGATAATGGACTAAGTGTAGGTAAGGGTCTCCTCTGTCTACAACAGCTTTACAAAGGTCACTGCTAGTAATTACCATCCCTACTTTTTGGGTGTACACAGAGAGCAAGCAGGCTCTCAAACAGTACCAGAAAATAAAATATTCTATGGATGGCAAATCAAATGAATACAGACAAACAAGGAAAGCACTCTTAGTTTAATAGCTGCAATCAACTTTGAAGGACTTGGCATTGCAGTTGCTTTCAAAGCCTAACTGCAACATCATCTCATTTCACAAATACAAAGTAGCGAAGAACCTTACAACACACAGTAGAAAATTTAGAAGGTAATAAAAACAAGCTGATAAACTAGCTGGTAAGAAATCATTAAATTTGTGACATCGTGAAAGCCTTTAAAAGAATTCTACAGTACCGTAGTACATGTATTCTGCAGACAGCTGCATTACATAGCTAGTTTGCTCGGCAAAACTCTATCATGTTAGGTCACATTTCTAAAGTTAGAAAATTTAAAGGAATTTAATTGTTCAGTATACCCTAATATCAGGGACTACAAGCTCAAATGAGACACAGAAGACCAAGTACTGTCTACAGCCACCCAAACTATATCCATTAACGCCACAAAACCACTATGACAACGGTGCATCAGTTAACAGAACTGCAGCTAAACTGCAAAGCTGAAAACATTTGGCATTTACATTGAAGCTATGATATCTTAATGTATTATCTCTGAGTAGGATCCAAGATAGGTATCCAGGATATCACACCAACAACAACAAATGTGCAAGAAAGTCATTTTCAAATTCAAATTAAATATTTAGCATCATCTTGACTGTCTTTATTCTAAATAGAAGAAAAACATCTTTTTAGCAAAAGAAATCTCAGTTCAGCTTGATTATGACTACAGGAACATAGCTTATCTATACTTGCTAATCTCATAACTGTGTGTTCACCAAGAGGCCAAGTTTCAATATCAAGCCTGAACCGTATCAACAGCTACAGTTGCATGGCAAGAAAAAGTCCATGTTTGTGTGGTTTCTGCGTTTGAAATCATCTCGCCATAAATGAAGCTTTCTCTGGTACTAACCATACCTCAGATCCCAAAAGCTCAGCAATTACGCTGGGATCGAGTCCTTGTTTACTAGAAAGATGGCCATTTAATTCCCAGCACCAGAGAGGCTGCTACTGGAAGCCTGACATAAACAGTTCCTGGTACAGATTGTGCATACGATGACCCCTTCTTAAAGAGCATTTTGTACATTCTCAGCGCACAGAAAACTTCTCTTAGTTCTCTTTTTCCACAGCAAGATTTCAAAAGGCGTATTGGAGGCTCCTCCATTAAAATATTTTAATGTTGACCTTTCCTTTCTGCCTAGATACCTAGACAGGGCTTTGAAATACATTCAGATGTAGAGACCTCGGGCAGCTTTCTGTTTAAAAAGCACTTCCATGAGATCCCAATGCATAGATACACCAAAAGTAAAAGATGGAATCGGGCACACATCCACCAGTTACCCCCTGTGTTGGCTTGCTTACACACTCAGATTACCTTCGGAAAAAGGCCAGAATTTAGCACTTAGATTTACCCACAAAGCACCTAGCACTCTCTTCATTTGAAATAACTATTAGTAATGACCTGCTTGCAGACTTCAGTATCCCTCTGCACACAGGCAAGCAACACGTGAAAAGGAAATATCAGTAACTAACACCAGAGAGGGCTACGTCAACTTCATCCATCACTTTCACATGCCTGTGAATCGGCTGTTCCTTCTACCGCTCTGCTTAGTAGCTAGTTTACGCCAACGAGGACCAAGACCGTAGACTGGTTTGACAGCAACTCAATGTCTTCGGAAGCCTGTCAGCTGTGATTACCCACACTATTACACGGAGATCATGGAATGGTTCCTGAAAAGACCACAGCCTTGCTTCTAAGCGTAGTTTCTCATTCGCAATGCAGTTTCTTCTCTGCTTCAAGAGATACTACGACTTGTGCACTCTTCCTGCTCTTGGCTACAAGTTTTTGGGTCATCTGGAGATCAGTTCCTGATCTTTGATATCTGCTATTTACAGTTGATTTTTGTTAATGTTGCAAATGTTGACAGGTTGTATGAAAAGTAAGGCCAGGAATAGAAAACTGATGTTTTCTTAGTTTCCTCTCTTTTTCTTCCTTTTTCTTTTTCTTCTTCCTGCATACATCCAAGGGCTACAATTTTGTTTCTTTGCTGCTTGTATCTCTCCAATGTCCATAAAAAATTACCATATTCTATCCCAACCCCTTGCTTGCCGCCAAGTGACATAGTGACCCATATTTATCTCTCAATCTTTTATTTTAAATCAGTGTTTCCTTTTTTTTTTTCACCTCTTTGAATATCTTCCGATTTGTTGACATATTTCTGATAATGGAGTTTTTTTCAGGTTTGAACTGAGAGGCACAGATCAACTTCACAAACAGAATACAGCCCTTACAGTAACATGCAGTTAGTGGGTTTTTTTACAGGAACGCACACAAAAATACATACTTTACATTTTCAAAATTCATGCCAACAACAATTCACTGAGTTACAAACCTATACTTTGTCTCTTGCCTTTAAGAAGCTTAGTCAGATATTGCAAGGGGGGGAAAGAAAATACAAACAACTCCTCAGATAATCTGCTTTGATTAATGCATTAATGACCAGATTTACTCTTGTACAGAAACATTTCATGTCTCTACTGACCTTCTTGTACATGTTTAACGTTTTTATCAATACGTGAACAATCATAAAAACATAAACATACTTCAACTTCAGTGCTGCCTTCAGACACATACCAAACCAGAAATTCCAAGAATTCTGACATGATTCAGGAGCCATATCCTAACACAGAGTAATATTCCAGTTATCTGCCTTATTTAGGCCCTCTGAAACTTTTGTCCACTATGTATATTAATATATATGACAGACATAACATACAGTAAAAGACACTCACTAGCTGTTAATACAGATGTTGTTATGCCCAGAAATATGAGAAGGAAAGAAATACCTTGCAAAAAAATTGTACTATTCAAAAAAATAAAGTTTTAATAAATTACCTTCAGTTGAAGCAGCATCAATCATTACTCGTTGCATGAGGACTGGTTCTAATCCAAAATCAAACACAACAGTTTGGCGAAAAGTTCCAAAGATTTCTGTGTTAAAGGCTATACTGACTTTGTATATATAATGATCTATTCCGTTCTGGACCATCTTTCCTCCTATCCATTCCTGACAGTTTTCTGGAACTTCCTGTGATACCTGGGTAGTGCTGTCTCCAGCAGATATTGCAACGATACTAAAATGTGGACGATGGGCATCATAAAGCAATGCCACTCGATACAGCATTCTTGCAGGCTATAAAAAAAAAAGCAAAGGTTAAAATGACAGCATGTTGGAAAATTGAAATTATTTCAGGAATATCTTCACTTGCAATCAGACAAAGAGAGCTTCTAAGACCTCTCAACTTCTTAGAGCAGGTACAAGTGCTGCCTGCTTTCTAGAAACCTGGGCAGTCGACACATAATCGCCAGAGCTGCTAGGAGAAGAGAGAGAGAAGGGATGGTGCTAGGAAGTTTGGCTTTTTTTAAAAGTATTATGCCATTGAAATCTTAATTGTAAAAGTCTATGGGCTGCATTCTAGTTATTGACCGACTTTCAAAAGATAAGCAGTCCTACCTTACAAGTGAGAGCAAACGTCCATGTCTGATGAGACTTTTTGGTGGTGACAGTTACCGATAGCTCAGGATTATGTTCTACTCTCACTCCTTCTACGCTTTCACTAAGCTAGATTAAAAGAAAAAGAAGGTAACATTAAATTTTTACAGACAGTATCAACATAAAAACATTCAGGAAGAGGTAGTATTTTTTAACAAAAAGTGGAAAGAATGGTTTCCTAGATTGTGCAGGATTGGTGCAAGTCCTGCATAGGAATTAATGAAAATACGTGCTAATTCAGAGAGACAAGCAAGCCAAATTTACTAGATCACACTGCGTAAGTAAAGAATTGTCCATTTAAGGACAATTAACGATAGGACTTGATTTTCAAACCCAACTTCATTGTAAACATTTAAAGCAGAACATTATTTCATTCAGGAAGAAGGATCTGATACAACGAAGCCCAAAGACTGCATTTTCCAGAAGACTCCAGATCTCACCAACGTCAATGACACTACTAGAGACACCAGGGAACTAGAATCGGGCTTTAATGCATTAATGCGTTCTGCATAAGTCCACTCTTCCCAGAATTTAACCAACAACAGATGGACTGAAAACTCTTAGGGTCAGTGGTAAGTAGAGCTGGTCTAATGCCACAAAAACATGCTTTGGAATTCCAAACAACTGCTGGGTTTGATCACATCCACACCCCGCGCTCTTTGGTGTTCAAACTTCTTGAACATTTGGGGGATTGGCTGCTCTTCATACAAGTGCCTGCACCTGCCAGCAAAGAAAAGGAGCCATGCGAGAACAAGTGTTCCCCAGTTTAAAAAGTTCTGCCATCTAGTCAAGAAACAAGACTACCACCACGAGACTTGGCTGACCCATCCTGCACCTGGAATAGTAAATACCCAAAATGAACAAACTGTAATTCACAAACGCTGCTGAATTCCTGAAAAGAATGAGTACATTTGCAGAAATCAACCTAAGCCTCTGGTACCTTTGCAAGAAGACAAAGGGCAGGATGGAAAGAGGAGCAAAGTGGTTGGACAGTTTCTTGGTAAGGAGTAATTCGACCAGCTCTGACAGCAAGGGCCAAAAACAGGCTCATTGCTTAGTTTTAAATATGAGCACATAGGGAAGTAGTATATTTTCCTTACCACTTTCTCAGGAGATAACGAATTCATCCATTTCTCAATCAAGGTTTCCATATAACTGCCCGAACATTGTTTGTTTTCCTTCTGCTGTTTTAATCTGATCAAGCGGGAAGCATACCGTTTTTGCCATTCTGTGAGCTCTTCCTGGGAATGTGCTGAAGTACACTGTGCACCGTACCTGCAGATCCCTTGCTCTAAAAACCTACATAAAATAGGAAAAACGATTATGCCTTGAACTTTTCGGTTTCCAATTAAAACAAAAATTAATTTACCAAGATTTTTTAAAGCCAGAAGGACATTAACTCTCTCACAGAACTAAAGACAGTTTAGTCCGTGCGAAATAATTTGGAAACGTATACAGGTACACAGCATTTTGTAAGAGAGTACTACAAAGTCCAGAAAAGTATTTCACATTTCTTTGAAACATAGAGGGACAGAAATCTTCCTACAAAATTTCCAGCTTCAAAGAAGAAAGAATCAAGTGCTTGTACAACAATTAACACAATGAGATCATGGACCATCCTGAGATGACAAGACACTGTACTAATACGAATAAAACACTAGTAATCGGGGGCAAAGGGAAGGTACAGTATAAATTCCTCCAACAGTTACGTTATTAGCTGATAAATACTCATTCAGCAGTTTTTCCTGGAGCAACAGTGACATCACATGGTCCTTTCTACTAAATACACCTACACAGAAATCATCTCTCAAGGAAAAGGTTTAATCCTCTTCTTTGTAATGGGTGTATCAGTCTAAAAGGTTCTATTTTTGCAGAGGTTAAGGATCTGTTAAAGAACTACATTCTTCATTAACGGCATGATGCTGATGCATCAAAATTACTGATATTCCAAACCTCTGTATTTAGTGTAAGCATTCAAGTTCTCACAATTTATTGCAAGTCTGGGTAAACACCTGTATAACCTGGAAACTATTATTATAATTAATTTGCATTACAATCACAGAACACAAGGCAATAGCTGCACCTTCATCATTCTTCAAAACTGAAGCACTTTAAAAAATAGATAGCAAAATGAAGAAGGGGGGGCTGCAGGCGTAATTTCTGAAGGCATGTCTGGTGTTCATACTTCTAAGAAGGTACTGGATATACCATATCCTGGGCTGCATCAGAAGCAGCATGGCTAACAGGTCAAGGGAGGTGATCTCTTTACTCTGCTCTCCTGAGACCTCACCTGCAGTACTGCATCCAGCCGTGGAGCCCTCAACATGAGAAGGACATGGACCGGTTAGAGCGAGTCCAGTGGAGGCCACAAAGATGCTCAGAAGACTGGAGCCCCTCTGCTATGAGGAGGGGCCGAGAGAGTTGGGCTTGTTCAGCCTGGAGAAGAGAAGGCTCCAAGGAGACCTTATAGCACCTTCCAGTGCCTGGGGGAGCTACAGGAAAGCTCAGGGGGTACTTTTTACAAGGGCCTGTAGTGACAGAACAAGGGGTAATGGGTTTAAACTGAAAGAGGGAGATTGACATTGGACATCAGGAAGAAATTCTTCCCGGAGACGGTGGGACAGGCTGCCCAGAGAAGCTGTGGATGCCCCATCCCTGGGAGTGACCAAGGCCAGGCTGGATGAGGCTGGGAGCAACCTGGTCTAGTGGAAGGTGTCCCTGGCCATGGCAGGGGGTGGGACTGGGTGATCTCTAAGGTCCTTCCCAACCCACAGCGTTCTGTGTAAGTAGCCCAAATTCAGCAATTCAGTCATGCCACTTGAAAAGCAGGTCAGATTCCTGCTCATGTTTTTAAAATAATTTATTTGCATCAGTTATATATATGACAGAATCAAGTGCATAATGATGGTTCCTCCCCATGGATATTAATACAGTTTTACATAAGTAATGAGGATTAACAACACAGACCACAGCCAATATAGACTAGCAGACTGAAAAGACAAGGAGGAGAAACTCCAATACAAGTCACTGGATGTTCAGCAAGGCAATTCACCTCTGTGTATTTCATCTTATGCAAAATGGAAATAATGAGATCCAGAGGGAAAAATCTACAAACATTTTTTTAATCCAAAAAAGACAAAGCCCATTTCTCTGAAGGCATGTGCCCTATCTGCTGTCAAAGCACACTTCACTGTGCTTCAGTTCGCAAAAGCTGCTGTCTGTTGGAACTTTTTACACCTCTGAAATTATACAAATTAGAAAAGGTAAGGGAAAAAGCCAGATGCTGACCTGTCACTAGGAAAATGGTCCTCAAACCACTCTCCTGAAAATGGAGCTAGCAATTCAATTTTATACACTGAGGTGCTTCTAGATAAAGCATGCCACTAAGCACTGGAATTTACTATTCTTACTATTTACTATTTCATAGTAGAGATTTCTGACCCTTCCAAAAATCTGTGATCAACTCCTAACATGCAACTTAATTTTCCTGATCCCTTAATCATTCTGTCAGCAGCTAAATAAAAGAGGAAGCATTATGATCCCTTGGAGAATGTTGGTATAAAGCAATGACTTTACCTTTTACATAGCGTATATTCTTCACTACTTGTGACTCCCCTGGGTGGAGGGCGGAATTGCCAGCCATCCCGGGACCCTGCAGAGTAGTCAAAACAGGTTACTTTTCCAATTGCCAGGTATTTCTGAGTCAGACAGTAACTGTGCAGAAAACTGAATCTCTAACATCAACCCAAAGTGTGTTGGTACATCAGCAAAATTATCCACCAAAAATTAATTTTCGATCCCTTATAAATTCTTTTAGAACACAGGTCCGAAAGCTGGGAAAGCACGTTTCAAACAATCTGCAGAGTGGAGCAGGCTCTGACACAGCACTCAAACCAATAAATAGAAACTTCTGACTCCAAATTCTGTCAAAGATCAGATCATTCTACCTCAGTCTCCGGGGCTCATCACAACAGTCAAGCCTCTTTTTTTGCTTTTTGACTACTAAGGAGTGTTGAGCTTTAAAACTGAGTTACATACCTTCTTCTAAATCTTCTACATGATATCCTGATGGTACTTTACCAGCTGCCTACAATTATATAAAAAAACCCCACAGTTATAAAGGAACACAAAACGATTTCATCAACAAGAACTGCTTTGGCTTCTTTGCTGTCAAAATGTGGTTTAGAACCACCAATACAAAAACAGTAATCAAAAGTCTGAAATCACTTCCAGTCACAAACAGGAATTCCATATTAACCTAACAATCGGAGTGCAGCCATTGATAAGAGGTATTCTGTCAGGAACACTGAGTCGACTCATCATTAGAAGAAAATTTTAGAGATCTTTACAAGAGCCTGTGAGCATTTTAACATGGACTGTAGTAAAGTTTTTAAAAGGCCAAACGTCTAAACTGTATTAAGATGTCTTTCAGCTTTGAATCTCCATTAAAAATAAATCCCAAATCAACAACAAAAGCATAAGGAAAAAAGGAAGAAGGGGTAGTTCAATGAACCAACAAGACAGATTAATCTCGCATACAAAAAAAGATGACTGAGAGGCCATTTATATTCGTTAACCAATTTATTAAGTCATATTTATTACTTCAAAATCATTTTCAACAGAGAAAAATATAATAAGCAAATAAATCAGATTTAAATGCTTTGAATTCTTCCTACTCGCTACTTCCAGAGAGTCAACAACCTATTAGTATCTTTCTCCATTTTCTCATACATCACACAAGACTCTTATGAAAGGCTCCTGAATAGGTAGGAGGGAAAGACCGACACCAGTGGAAATGATAACGTTTGACCCAGTATGTTCACAGTGCACCCAGATCTCCTGGGACACGTGAAAACAAGCCTTTCAGCTGCTTCAGGTATTGCTCATTATTTTCCCAATAATATGCTCATAATTACCTCTGTTTCAGCAAGAAGTGTTTTCAGTCGTGTCAGATCTTTAGTTACCATCCCGTTCTGGGGAGAGAAGGAATATTAATACAACAGACACATAAATCTTCACATGCATTAAACCACAGCAACAACGTTCATTTCCCCTGCACCACCACTACAGAGAAGAACAAGAAAGAAAAACAGGTTGGACTTACAGTGCACAGTTTTATATGACATACTACATAACACTACAAACATTACAGGGATAAGAAGGCATTTTCCACCAGCCAAAACCAGCGGTAGACTTAGAGCAAGTATCAATACAGAACAGTGCAGGAGAGCAGTGTATAAAGAACCATTTGGGGAAAACACATCGCTCTAAAGGAATTAGTATTATAAACTTTCACTGCTGTTGCAGTGATGCATTCACTTCTGAAGGATCTACTTTACACATTACTAATTTCTGTGGATTCATAACTCCTTCTGCTCTGATGTAGATGATGTAAGTTTAAGGTTTTCACTAAAAAGCAAAGAATAGCCATGTAAGTAAAACTAACAGCATATCCAAGTACATCTGAAGTAAAAATCTTTCAAAATTGAATTTACCTGAAATATATAGCTAAGCATAATAATTTCACACCCATGTAAGTCAAAACTTTGATTAAAGGAATCCAGACCTGTGGGTTTTATTTCAATAATCTCTTGCAGAAATTTAATTAAGTTCTACTACATTTATTAGACTTCTCCACAGTTTGACTGTGCTACTGAGCAGCAGAAATTACTCTCTTTGCTGAAAACATACACACTCAACAATCCTCACACTTAGGCTTTTTTTCAAAATGATTTTTCACTTCTTCAGCAGAAGGCTGCAAATTGAACCTGTTGAGCTTAAATGTATCACAGCATAAAAACGTTACCAAGAGTCAGTCTCTTAAGTCACTGGGGAGGAAACTGGATGGATTCCAACTCTTCAATAAATTCATTCCAAAACTTTGTTTCGTTTCTTCTCTCAGACAATGGCACAAGTCAGTAAATCAGTGGCTGATTTTAATACTCCTACTGAAAACAACTGTCTGTAACAACCTAAAGCTTGTAAAAACATCTCAAACTGCTTTGGGACGAAAATATGAAATTATACACGAAGCTACCTTTATTTGCACAACAACAGCTCAAAACAAGGGCCCTGTACATTTCCTGTGATAAGGAGCTTTTGGCTACTTCACTAAGTTTTCCTGAAGGCAGGTTTCCTTCAACTTCACCAGGAATTTTTCACTGAAACATGTTTTCATTAGAAAACACCAGCTAAACAAATTAAAAAACCCTTTCTTTACGTAAAAACAGCCAAAGGCGGGGGGGGGAGGGAATTCAGGATATATACAAGACAGACAAACAGAACTCCCTCTCAAAAAGAACCTACTGATTAATTTAAGCACCATGATATAGGAGACAAGATCCAATTTCAAGGTAACAAGCTCTCCTACAACAGTTTCCTCGTGGTGTGACCAGAGCAGCCCGTCTGTGCTATGACCATGTTTCTGGGTTTAGCATAGCCAGCAGTTCATGGCGATGAATTGCGTGCTATTTAATCTGGATTACAGAAATAAAAAGGATACTATCCTTTGGAGACTTACATATGTCCCTAATTTTCCCACACAAGTAGTCGCCTAAGGGTCAGAACAGTTACTTACACGTATGGCGTTAAAAGCATCTTTACAAGTTTTGACAGTTCAAGCATAAAATGGAAGCTTTGAACTCAAACTTGATATGTTTGTCTTGATATGCAAAGTATACTTGATACGCAAAGTTGGGGTTTTTTCCTGAAAGGCTATTCATACTCTCTTACAATTTTATCATGGGCCAGTTATTTCAAAGTCCTATCAATAATTCTTCTGCTTTAAAGGCTAAACTTCCTGAAGCACATATAAAGTGATGCCAGGTGCAAATTAAAAAAGTAAGCAAAAGTTTGAGATTTATATTATTCCAGTCAATCGCACAAGTATGCAAATTATGTTGCATTCCCTGAGGATTCAGGGCCAGCAATGAAAAAACTTCTCAGAATACTAACAACTCTGAAACACTGATAATGCAACAACCTGGGTATTCTGACAACGTATCCGTGCCCATGTAATCTTTGTTATCTTTGCCTTTTTTCATATAAACCATTTTTATTGCAACCTGCCACTCAAAGCTATGTGCAGAAGTTTCTTATTAAAAACATCTTTAAAAAAGGAAATACAAAACCGCTCTTTAAATTACGGAGATTGCAAACCCACTTACCAGTGATTCACCCATCAGTGATTTGGAAAGAACATTAGACACAATTTGCAGCTTCCCTTTAAGATGCATGCAGCAGAGCACCGCACGGAAAGATCCATCTCCCTTGGCCAGCCCCTCTCCCAGCACTGCAACACAAATCAGCAACTATTAGCCTCATCACAATGTACATTTATATAAACTATACAACGTTTTCCTTCACCTTTAACATGAAGTCTGAAACCTGGGTTGAATCCATGGCTTCTTGGAAAGACAAGTCTTGGATGTAAAGGAAGTATTACTTGCTCTTGTCTAATATTAACTTTAAACTTGTCTCCCACCATTTAAGAAATGGTGTACATGAGCTCAAAAAAGGTTGTGATGTTTACATGCTAAAATAGACAAAAACTAAATACGGGAAGGGTAAATTCAAGTATCTGACACAGACACAAAGGACCTCCTCTTCACAGAAAGGGCATAAAAAAATAGCAACCAACAACCGCTCAGTAACACAAACATGCTCAGGAAGATCCATTCATGCTCACAAAAAGCATGCCCTGTCGTTTCCAAATATAGCTAACCTCCTCGTGGTCAATTCCTGCTACTTTAAAAGGGCTTTTATTCACTTACACTGTAAAGTGCAGGATATAGGAACGATTGTTTGAGCCCAGAAAGTTACAGGCTCCGTGTAACAGAAAACTTTCCTAAGGCTTTCTAGCCCTGGATCAGATAGCTGGCCAAACAGACACTTCCATTGACACTTCAACAGTGAAAGGATTTATTTCACGATATAGACGTGCTTCAGACAAGCAGAAATAACACTTAATCATATATATTACCTGGCCAGAAAACGAAATGCCAGAGTGACTAAAAAGCTAGTAAGCTAAGCATGTGAGCTGAAAAGAAGCCTGGACAGTTGTTTAAAATTAGGCAATTATAATACATATTAGTGTTATTGCAGGCAACATCAACATCTGTGTTTATACTGCTACTCATGCAGATGGAAACAGCTCCTGTCAGTGTTAACAGGAATTTCACATTCACCACAACTTCGGGATTACATTTTAGTATAATAAATCAAACTCCTCACTCGACAGACATTCACATCGTTAACAGAAATTGCATGGAAGACTAAAGAAAAAAATAGTCCCACAAAACATTTACCTAAAAACAACCAGACCTCTCTTCAAACTGAAATGGTAACTAAATCCTGTTTATAAAACGCCTCAAAGATTAGTCTGAATTCACCACTCTGATCATACTGACCACATTGCCAAAAATAGAGCTTACTTCCCAAATCAGCAGAAGCAGCGCCAGGAATAGCTTTAACATGTCTGACTGTTTGCTATTTTAACCTCAAAGATTAGATGTCCAATTATGATATTTCATATCATCAACTGCACAGTATCACCAGGCTAGAACATACAGTTGCACATAGAAAGTTACAACACGTTAACAAGTATCTTTTGGCAAGGAAGTGTGAAACAATTTAACAGATGGTAAATTATCATCATTCCTTGTAACCGTGCAAGCAGCATACTATAAAGAACATACATTTCTCCAGCTATTCCAAAATGTACTTATCACTCGGGTTAAAATAAAACACTGTCACAGGTGTGCAACACGTCAAGTCATGTAAAGAGACAGCAGCTTGAATAAAACTCTATCTATATGAGTATCGAGGAAGTGTGAGTATCAGGTAATCCATATTAAGGTTGTTTCTTCCCAAGGATATTTGTAACATAAAACTAAGACCTCCCAGGATCATAAATGCAGGTAGTCAACTGTCAGATGCTGGGCTACAACTGATGCCGGCATATCATAGGGAATCACAAGCAAATACCACATCCATATATTCATAAAAATACTGTGTGTGTATATACAAGTGTGTATATATATACACACACACACACCATTTTTACATATATGCAACAATATGGCATTAATAAGTTAAAAAATATCCTCAGGAAAAATATTTGCAGAACATGCCAGCATGAATTCAGGAAATTAACGTTAAAGTGAATGCTACTTCTTTGTTACTAATATACACTTGAAGCTGTTTTCTCTTCCTTAGTTAAAAAAAAAAGAGAGAGAGACATCAATGCTCCCATTCCACCCACTTCTATGCCCGTCCAGTGAGAGAAGAAAATCAGCTAACACGACAGTTCCTTTGAGATGCTGATAACTGACACAAATGCCAGGAAAAGGATTCTCAGATGAATGTCACCCCTCTACCTCTATGACAAACCCAACAGATCTCATCAATGAGAATCCTATTCATTAACCAGCATTCTCCCTCCTACCTCCTTTAACCATCATTCATCTTTCCATATGTGTCTCTCTCACTTTTATTTGCCATCATGAAAGACAACTGTGAGGTTAGTCAGAATATTACACTCTTGGCATGTATCAACAGTTAAAAGCAGCAACTTTAAGAAAAAAAATCCAGACTATTTTAAGAATGACACTGATTAATGATGTTCAGCCTTTTAAAATATGTTAAATTTCGGTTTTACACCTACAGAAAGCAGGTTTACTTTTCTTAGTTATGTTTTGTGGACCTTCACAAAGCAGGCTGCAGAGCCCCACTAATTCCCCAGAATGACCTGAGTAGCAGTGAAGACACATGCACTAAAAAAAACCGAAAACCACACCCCAGACAAAACCAGAAAGGAACGATTTAAAGATTGTCATGGCTAGCACAGGGATGTCAGAACAGTCTATCACACAGTCTGCGTAACAAAACCATGGTCTGAGGAACTTTCCTGTTAAATTCAAGAGTAAAGGAACTAAAAACTGAAAGGTGGGATCTACCCACCTTTTCTTTCCAAATCTGACAACCTCTGCTCCAACGCTTACCAAATTGAGCAAATGTTCTCAGTGAATTTTGAATCACTTGCATTATACATGAATAACAGATCATTAGGAAGGATGGTTAATTCCTTTTAAAATACCCTGACTGAAGAAGACAGTGAAACACGAAAGGCTCAACTACCATGTGACATATGCACATTTGGAAGCTTTAACAAACAGGAATAAATGTAAAGTACATCATCTTGATTTGCTCTGAATCAAGGCCCAAAATGCAAACTAAAATATCCATCACATCCCTAGGAAGAAAGACGGAACAATCAGCTGCCTTTATCTTCATGAGAATCCTAACATTATCAATTCATCCTACACTTACATACTCAAATATCTATTAGCCCAATAGCTCCGCCGTGCCAGAGACATGCATTTGAGTTCTGGTACCTGAATACGAGTTACAAAAGAGTGAGATCTCTCTTAAAAAAAAAAAAAAGGTAGAAAAAGTATCATAAAGGAGATACATAATTTTAAATAGGGAAAAAAACCACTGTTAGCAAACTAAAAAATCTGGGCATCAGTTTTAAAAATTCAGACAACTGACTGCAATTTATAACACTATGTAATAAAAAAAGAAATAAGCATACCATGCCTACAGTCTTCATCTGCTTGCCCATACTTTTTCTGAAAGGTAAAACATGAGAAGTTTAAAAAGAGCATTATTCCAGTGAGCATAAACAACTACATGCTTGAATTACAAGTTTTTTAAAACTTTCTAGAATCCATTACCTTGTCTTTTCCTGGGTGAAACATGTAAAGAACATCAGTCACATGTCAAATATAATTAATTCTTAGAATGCTGACTTTTTCTCAGATTCTCAGCAAACGGACATTATAAAGAGGAAGGCAAATGGGCAAAGGTCTATGTTTTATACATGTTTGTAGGTGGCTCGCAATACCTAGGAAAAAAACCTTTCTTTTCTAGTCACTGTAATTTTCTTTGAAGTTGCACTAATACAGTGCTGTTGAAATTTGTAAGGTTTTTATTTTACTCTGTCTTAACAGTGGTGATTTTAAGTATTACTCCATTTAGCAAAACAAGAAGGAAAATTTGGGGGGTTTCTGGCTGTTTGTTTGTTTATAAGCCTTCAAGCCTACATAATCCAAGCCTTTAATAGGAAGGTTTGCATTACAAGTATTTTTCCAAAGCCCCTGAAAACTTACTGCAATACTTTCACTATGATGAGCTTCCAGGTAGGTGCCTCCCAGGATTTTCAAAGGCATACAGGTCAGAAATGTATTAAATACTGCTAAGCACCTAGCTGCATATTGGTCTATGTAAATCAAGTCTGTAGTAACACAGCTTCCATTAAAAAATACCACCTTTGTTTTTTCCGAATCTCTTCGTCTGAAGAGCCACAAGATTGGTCCAATCTTACTTCAAGTTTTCCAATTCTTCTTTTGCACACCGAACAGTCCAATTCAGCTCTCTACTTAAAGAATGCTTAAAAATGCTCCCTAATCAGATGGGCAAGATTTATCTTAAAGCTGCCCAGCAAGGTCTTATGACTTGGCCAAATGTCTTCCACTTGGGATGAAGCCGTTCATTCCCAATACATGAAGATTTGGGGTGGACAAGGATCCTGTAAATCTGTAATAACATTTCTAAAACAGAAAGGTCAGGACAAACGTAGGTACATTAAGCAGGTTGTAGGTTTATTCTTAAGCAGTGTAACATCCTTTGCTTTAAGAAAGCGTAGTGCTCAGGTGCTTCAAAGGAAGGACAGGGATTTGGCAGTGGGATCACCTATAATTCAGGGTCATGCCTCTTGCTTTGCATTTACAAACCTTTACAAAGCCCTCAGTTTTCCCATTTCCACCAAAAATCTGCCAGAGCCCAGAAGTTGCATCTTCCACCAGACATGCTCTAGCCTAGCAATGGAAAACCAGCCTATGATCAAGTATTAAAAGGCTAACGTTAGGCCTATGCAAATGAGAGCTACATTAGGCATGAACCGGCTACCTGAATTCTGGCATTTCTTAGGTTTGTTTTTTGAGTGTTTAGATTTACAACCTTAATTTCATATTCTTTAAAGACAAGGTACTTTGGGATGTAATTCAGCAGGACTGTACCAACACAATACTTCAGAATCAGGTATTTTGCCTTCCTGGAATATATTGAAAAAAAAAAAATTTTTAAGTAATCTTTTTCATTCTTTTAGAGAACTGTGATTCAGACCCAAATTACTTCGAGATCCCAATCCTGAAAAATAAACATACCGGGGAAAACTACAAGAGAAAAGCCTCGTACATGCTTCAGCAAGTGCGATTCTGTGGCAAACCAACATGCCAATCACAAGAAAACTTTCAAATTTATTTAAATCTTGACAGTACAAGATATTTGATTGCTCTTTCCAGTTCACTAGATACTATTAAAGAGTGACACTCACAAGTTGTAACAAGGAAGCAATTCTATACAGAAGAGTCTCGATTTTGATGCGGTCGATTTCTGCCTGGCATGCCTCCGGGAGGTGAGCTGGGGGGTACTGGCTGAGGGAAAGGAGAGCCTCTGTGCAATGCTTCACTGCCACTTCATAATCCTGCTGCTTAAGAGATTCACATGCTTGTTCACATGACTTCTCTGGTCTTCTGTCTGCCATGACTCAGGGACAGAAATCCTAGAGTGGGGGCAGAGGGGATGATAAAATGTTGGTTAGCTGCATAGTGGCAGTGACAATTTGCCAACCAACTTCCATTCCCATCTCCAGGTGCGGTATCACATCCCCTTCGTTTGATGCCATTCGCATTTACTATCCCAAGCTTTCTCACTAACTAACCTCTTCCCACACTTTTCTCGATCCCTCCCAGTTCTCAGCTTTGACTCCAATTCAAGAAGGTATTTAAGCCCGTGACTGATTTTAAGAATATAAGTAGTGGTTTCAGATTTAAAGTTAGCGTGGATTTAAGCACTTTGGTACATAGAGGCTTTTGGGTCTTCACTGCCAACACCATCTTTGCTTTGGAAGCAATACAACTCATCCAACTGCTCCTTCTCTGAGCCTGCAGCCATTTACTCCAAGACACCTTTCTCCTCAAAGCTCTTCTCACCTACGCTCAGGGGACGGAGCCGCTCTTGCTGGGCGAAGTGCAACCGGGATGGACAAGGATGAATGAGAGAGAACAGGCCAACACAAAACCACTTGTCTCTTCCTTCAGTTGGTTTATGTCCACTTATGCCTGAGAAAGTCTAGATTCCCCTGCCACACCAACACTTCTGTGCAGCATTTCTTCAATAATTGTAAAGTAAATCATTTTAGGGGGGAGTGGGGAAATTTAAACAGGTATGATAAAAATCTGTACACAGGACAGAAAAAATCATATACCAATAAACTGAGACAAATGGTTATCCACAACCTAAACCACCAGTAGAAAAGCAAAACACTTCTATAGTCCCTGTCTACACTCTCCCTTCACTGACATACTATTTAAATACACAATACACATCCCTAGAGACACTGCACTTGAAAGCTGACTTGACAAAAATGTGTTCTGGTAACTGAAAGAGGAAAAAGCATAAGAGTTTTCAGTTTTAGCAAGCAGCATACTATCAATATTTGTGATTATATACCAATGACTATGGCTGTCTCAGATAACTATCTTTAACCCACTTTAAAAACGCACTGCTAAAAACTTCCTTTATACTTGATATTTTCAGGTGTTTAACCAAACTAAGGTAAAGTAACTTCAAGGAGTTAATCCAAAGGTCAAATAAATGCTTTTTCCTTACAGGAAAAATAATTCACTATCCCACTTTTCCCATTAACACATGCCTAAGCCAATATACAGTAGAAATGTAAACAAGACTTTTCATATATTATACAACAGCCTTCTATGTGATCCCTTCCATTCTTAAAATTTGATTTTTAGTGTCAATACAGAAACCTAAAGGAATATTGATTTTTCAAGACAATTTGGACTTAAACCACCCTCCCTTTTACAACATTTATAAAAAATGTATGTACAACAATGTATCTTCCCAAAAATGAAGGAACACAAGCATGAATATTTTGCAGTTATCCTGGTACAAATCTGTGACATATGCCACCTTCTTGATAACGACCTTGCAAAGTATCACCTCATTTATACAGAAATTTATTTTCTGCTAAAAATAAGTCTCCATTTTCAATCAGAATAGGAACAGGCAAGTATGTTTTGCATTTCCATACATGAGTAGATTCATTCATGGAATAATTCTATTAACATTAAAGACACTCAGCTGGATCACTTAAGCACACATTTTCAATTACATAAATGTTAGGTATTCTTAAGCTGTTTATGCAGGGATCCTTTCTAGATACAATTACACTGATTTCCACTTCACTAACATTTTAGGCAACAGTGAATTTTACAAATCTAGGATTTGATTCAATAGTAATATAATAGTTAATTCATGTTTTCTCATCTACATTCTGTTTTCCTCCTAAGGGACTGAAAAGAGAGAATTTCATGAACTCTGCTGTACTTTTGATTTCCTCACTTCCTGGCTGACATATAACCAAAATTCCTTTGACCAGAAGTCTCAGCAGAACTTCTGTGTGTTTATTCCCGAAGAACTGTTTATACACACATCCCATCCTAACTGATCTGGCCAGCGTAACTGCCAGGCATTTGAAAGCTATGTCATTCTGCCCTTCTCCAACACGGCGCCACGTAAGAGAAGAACATGTAACTTCCCAACTGCCTTATGCTGGCTCTTCTGATAAACACTGAACTGCCCTGTTTGAGGAGAAGCCGGGTTTTGCATGCCCAGCAGTGGCTCACTCAACTGCAAAGGCCACACTATTTGTCTGGCCAACTTGAAGACAGAGAGCACTTCAGGGAGCTGACACTAAGCAAAAAACTGTGGATTAAGTTAAGTGGAGCTAGGAGAAGTCAGGACCAAGCTGTTTGGATAACTGGGCTAAACTGAGTCGAACTACCAGTATTTCAGAATGTAATTAAAAAACCCACTGAATTCACAGAGCATGGGACACAGTGCTAGATAAGGAGCTGCTGCAGTGTAATTAAAAAAAAAAAAAAAACAAATCCATAATCAGAACAAAGAAAACCAGTATGTGGACAACATATGGAAAATAATACATTCAGGCTCTCAAATTTCATTTCAACTCCATTTATGTCCATACATGCAGACACAAACACACACATTTGCTGGGCATTTGCACCATCTACTTCAGACTCCGATACAGGTGCTCCAACTGTTCCCTGGAGGCACTCACCTCTGCTAACTCTACAGAAATCCATGCTCCGAGTTTTGGTCCCCTGAGCTGTGCCTAAACCAGCAACCGAGGCTAGATTATGTGAATGTGAATTACAACTATGCTTTCCCAAAATCTAGCCTATTGTGGTACCTGACCTACCTATGTTTAAAATTATTTCATAACAGTTAATATTTTAACAGCCAAGGAATGGAGACACTTGTCAAAGGAAATTTATTTTGAGTTCTATAAATGTTTGTTTTCAAAAATGTCAAATGTAAAACTGGAATTTCCACATTAATTCCAAGAATAGAAACTATTACAGATTAGAACTGAAAGCTGAAGGTTCGCAAGGTCTGCGCTCTATTCCCAGCTCTTTGCAAAACCAATCTAATTACTTATGCACTTCACTTTTTCTGTCGGTAAAACGGAGATTAAAATCCTAGGCATGTAACAGAACAAATGTCAGGATTACTCATTTTCTCAAAATGGCCTGGAGAACTGCATGCCAGAAGAGTTCTAAATTCAAATCTGAATAACAATTTATTCTAATAGCAAAGTTTAATACATCTTCAGAATGTTGAAGAAACAGTAAACAGGCATATTCCCACTGTCTAAAGTTACGCATGTAAAGTAGGTGGATGTACCTTATTAATACAGGCACAATGTCTTATCAACGGAGCCTCTAATACCAGCAGTCAATTCAAAGCATTTCTTAGCTTTGAATCATTCCACAGCCGCACCACTGCCTACTCAAATGCTCCCCATTTATGCACTGAAGTTGCATATTTAAACGCAGCGCCTGTGAATTCCAGCTGACATGACAGCAAGCATCCCATTGACAAGAGGACAGACAGAAGTTTACACAACTCTTCCTCACTGGCTAATCCAGAAATCTAACCCTGGCATTATACTCTGCACCTCCAAAAATCGCCTGCCTTTAAACAGAAGAAATCTTACTGATCTTACATTTCTTTGAAGGACAAGTTGTGCTCAGCTTAGCTTCCACAGAATATCATTTAAAAGGTCTGGTTAGTTCCAACTGGTGTAACTTAAACCTTGGTGGTTTTTTTCAATGAACCATGAGGGATTTTTTTTTCCCCCCTACAACTAATGATTTTCAGGCTCAATGTTCCTAATGAGTATTTCGCTTTCTTTCCAAAGGGATTTTGTAAACAAACATGAAAAGAGTAACTAAAGTCTAATCTCCAAATAGAACTGCACATTTCCCCTCCAGAACTGCAGAAGGGGCTTGGAAAGGCAGAAGAGACAGCTTGAGGAGGAAGAGCGATAAACAATGTGATCTACAGTCATTTATTTTCAAGTAAACGCTCCGCCTGCTTGGTGCACAAGAGGCTTTTGAAGAATTACTCCATAGTCTGATGAGTCCAGCTTCAAACTAAAATCAATGTAGGAGGGGAGAACATCGTGAACTAAAACGTTAGTGTTTCACAGCAGTTTAACTCATGACTCTGCACTTTCATGCTTCACAGCTTATCGATGTATTTTATGGAACCAAAGGGTCCACACATCAAGATAATGTAAGTTAAAACATGTGACAGTTCCTAAAAAATTTCAAACAGATGCTTTTTCAGTTCACTGTAAAGCATCTAGCCAGATAACTCTCCCTGTACTTCATAAACAAACAGATTAGAGGGCACAATGCTGTTCCTATTAATGTTACTGGCAAAATTCCCAATGTCTGCCAAGACAGAAGGATCAGATCCAAGGTCTCGCATGCCAAGCTGACAAACAGTAGACAAGTCAGTAAATATTTGCATATTTTAACCAGACATTAACATCTCTTGTAAAGATTTATGCTGAAGCAATGATGTTCAACTTGCAGTCCTACAGCGAGACTGGTAGGAATTTACTGTCAATTGAATGTACTTCAAGAGCCACATCCTGGGATTCGCAAAGTGAAGCAAATGAATGAGACCCACTGCCATGGGGAACATGCAGGGGAAGAGCCTCTCCAGCTGCCTCCCATTACAATCCATAACCCTTCAAACAGTTCTGCTGTGAGAAATAAGCACCCAGATATTCAGTGCCAAAGCTATTCAGCCTTATCCTCCTGTTAATAGCATTGCAGGAAAGGAGAGGGGAAGGGTTTGCTGTTTCGTCACCCGTTGCGGTCAAGCTGGCACAGGCTCAGAGAAAGCAGGGCAGGAATTCAGCTCATCCAGCCCCTCTCCGAGGAAGTGCGCGCGGTGATCACACTGTGTTTCCTAACCCTTTTGATTCTCCAGCCCTTCTCGCAAATTAGAAAGGCTGGCAACCAAACTGGACAGAAGTTATACCACGGAATGAATTCAGGTATACATCAAGAAAAGACTTGTTTTATCGTAACTTCCCAGCAATTCCTTTTAAGAAGCAAGAAGAGATCTACTAGATTTATTTTTGAGGCTGTACCTTCCCCAGTAACTTTTGAACTTCAAGCCAGTTTGAACTGAACTTCACAGAAGTCTAAAGGGTCTCAAAGATGCTGCCAGTTTTATGCCAAGTGTGTAATGACAGGTAACAGACCCAGAATACAGTCTGCCCAGAGAAAGGAGAAGTTACAGTTCAGCCCCCTCTTGATACCAGGTCACTTACTCCATCAATTACTGTCATGTGCTGCCATTTACCCAGCCACAGATAGCACTGTACCAAAATATCACTCAAAGCAGGAGAAGAATCTTATTTTTCTTGCCCATAATGATAAAAGCCATAAACCACATTCATTAGCTTAAGCTGTCAAGGATCCACCCAGCAGTTTCCAGGTTTCACTAACGCGGAGTTCCCAAACTTTGACTACAGACACCAGCAGTGCACATCTCGTAGCTTTCTGAAATTTGTTGTTTGCGAAACTGAGATGTAAGCAACTCACATAATGAAGGCCCTAAAAATCTGTTGTTTCCGTAATGCAGAAAAGTAGTATTTGGCAAGTCAGAAAGTTGGTACGGACACAATCCCTGTGTCTGAACAGTCTCCTAGTTCCTTCTCCCATTATTATTAAATTATCAGGAAAAGACTGACAAGATCTTCAGTTTACACAGGTATGGAAAGATCTGGGTTTGTTTAATAATCTAGATTAATTACAATACATTGAGTATGCTACACAATAAAAATGTTAGCTACTGTGAACATGCCAACGTTATAGTTAAAATTGGTGGGTCACCGAAATTCACCTATCAAGACCATGCAAACAAATTGCCTTTGTCAGTCCACACATTAAAACAGGGAATAATATATCTATCTACAATTAAATCATATTGTACAGTTGCTCTGGCATATCTAGTGATCCCATCTTAAGGCATGCTTGCACCTAATGTTATGTAATTGGTTTTGTAGTACTCCACAATATCACTCAAGTATTTTTAGATTAGTAAAATAAAATGTCTATTTATATTCCTTACCTATAGTGATAAAATAAACTTATCTTTGCCTTAAGACAAAAAAGCATTTTATTCAAGCCTCCAGGAAGGAATAACATACAGCTGCACAAAACACAGAAGCCACTTAGAGACACACTCAGAAAAAATGCACTTTCCTAGTGTCATGACATACACATCATAAATAATCCCACACTCAGAAATCATTTAATAAAATTGGAGTAGATAATGATAGTGCACTATACGGATGTGAAAGACTTAACAGGGAGAAAAAGGATGGCACACCTTTCATGAGCAGGGTGCAGAAAAGAATGATATGAAAGACGCCTTTGCCTTTTTTTTTTTTATTTTAAGAAAAATATAAGAGCAGAGCTCTCATGCACGCATTTACTGCAGTTATGGCTGAAGTCGGTGATATTCGTTACACATAGTGCTCAGAAATGTTCTGTACACCTTACACAACAAATACAAAAGTCTCCACCCTTGAGAGCGGACAATCTAATCCGTTTTCTGAAATAAATGAATTATTCTGGTTAATGTCGTACAACTCCAGGCAAAATGACCCTATTTTAAATTCCAAAAATGATGTTAAATCTGAAATGGAGCATACAGAATGAGAAGGGCTTATTTCAAAATTTTATTATACAGCATAACAGCAGCAAGAACTTCCGTTACACAGCCTCTAAGGAACATGATATGCTTGATTTCTTTCTTAAGAAAAATTTTTTTCTTTTCTTTTTTTTTTTTTAAATTTAAATTAAGAGATTCATGATGCCCCCACCATTAAATACTTAGATTACCCTTCCGCTTGGAAAAAGAGAGAGCACCAGAAATTAGGAGGACAAGTGATCTCTGGCCACATAAATGGAGCCTTGAGTCTGATCCTGTAAACTTAATGTGTAGAATAAACACATCCACGTTTAAGGAAAAAGAAACAAGTGCCTGTGGGTGGTCTACCATTCACATAACAACAGCAACAAAAATATAGCAGCAATTGGGATTAAGAGCAAATGCCTTCCACATCTGGATCTTCTGTGTTCTTTAAATCACTTTATACCCACCACAGATAGTAATGAGTTAGATTTTAATACATGCCAGCTCTAATTTCAGTACAGAAACTTTATTAAGTGATCACTAACACTTTATTACCATTACTATTCTCTTTTGTTTTCATTTTGGAAATAGCAGCAGAAAGGATAATCCATACAGCCAGCGGCAGCAACATTTACACACGGACCAAGAGGCTACCTTTGGCTCAAAATTTGAGAGTAACCCATGGCCTCAGACCTTGTAACCACCCCATCCACCACAGAAGTGTCCCAAATATCTTCACCTCTTCCCTTTAAAATGATCCTTTTCCACACAGCTGTCTGAAAACACTACCTATCTTGATGAAACTAAGCAAAATACATGGCAAGTCAAAGCACAACATCTACCTGGCGTGTACTTGCTTTGTGTGAGTGCCATCTATAACTGACAGAGAAAATATATATACATATTGCGTTCAGTAAAATTACAGTACACGTACCAGGTTGTAAAGTTCGACACTCAAAGGTTGTGTGATGACAAAAGTATCTGTACAAGCTCACGTTGGCCCTCCTGTGTCTGCATTACAATACAACCTTTCACTGTATTAGCTCATTCTCCATTTTCCAAGGGCTACCTGGAATGAGCGGGCAGAACAGCGGCTGCCCGCTTAATAGACACGTAGTTAAATACTTCAGCTTAAGGCCTAAGGCCTTACTTACTGCATGCTACTCCAATCTGCTTCTCAAGACTGTATTTGCATGTTTCCATGAACTTTTCAATAATGCTTGCAAGTACTGTGACCAAGAAAGTATCTTTATCCGTCTGACATTATTCCCATTTGACAAAGAATTAAGACATTAAAACACATTAAAGCCAAAAGTTTACATCAACTTCTTATATGCAGATTCGGACAACTAAAGTGCTTTTCCCCCGTTTTGCTCTGCCCTGTACCATACAGCCATTTGTACAATCAAAGCCGAACACCCAGTGTCTGCAGTGACTTCTGAGTATCCAGCATTGCTGTACATCACAATGTGGGAGCGTTCATCAGAAATACAGAAAATTAAATATAGCGAAGATAGGGCTGAAGTATGATTTACCTTTTTTCCTATTTGCTATTCCTTACTCCATTTCTGACACACTTCCCAATTAATGCAAATAGTGAGACAGTATTCCAATGAGCAACTGTATTAGCATTATCAAATAAATTATATGGACCCACAGTGTAGCCTCCCTTCTCTTTCTTTCTAACACTAATACTTTTCAATCTCAATCTCCTTGTTCAGCCACCTCCACATTTATTCTATATATTCTGTGAAAATCTGCATTTTGCACCTTCTATTTAAATCCAGTCGCTGCTTCCTCTGTGCTGGATAAAGGTAGAGCTGGAAGGAAAGAGGAACTGGCTATTGGGAGTACAGAAGGGGAATTCTCTGTGCTCTCATTTTTGTCCAAAATCATAACAGGGAGGAATGCAGAAGCCCTAGCCTTCCAACTACAGAAATTCCACTTCGCTCAGGCTGAAGTGTGTTCACTGCAGGGATGATCCTTTAGATTTGTACTAAATGTTAATTTGACCAACCCTGACCAGATTATTCACATGGTTGATAACAAGCATATCCTTGGCAGAAAATTCATATTATACCACATCTCGACCTTCTACAAAGCAGCACTACAGGACGTAAGATTTTGTGTGTGTATGTGAACATAATGTATTTTTTGCACAATTTTTAGAAAAAACTGAATTATGTTGGCAGAACCCTTCACTCCCTCCATAGCACTGGGATAGATGCCTACCATGGGAAATTTCAACCCAAATAATTAAAATTTGGCAAGTAACAACCAACTGAAATGGGGAGTATGTCATAGTAAGCATCAGGTAACATAATGATAGGTGGTGCTTCTGCCCCACCTAAAGTTCTTTTGGCTCCTTCATAGAAAATCTTCACGTAAACAATCTTTCATAATAACCGGTTCACAGCAGCAGTTTGTATTCCATATACCTATCTGTTCTTACTGCTTTTTGAGAGTAGAGTTTCTCACACTTATCCAAGATGAGGGCATTAATTGAAATGTTGTCCCATGGTTACCATTTGATCCCCATAACAACATCACTGCTTACTTACTTTAAAAAAAATGCATTAGAAAAGTAATTTAATCTTTGCTTCTCTTAATGTAATTTGCCAGAGAAAAACAAAGGGAATAATCAGCACTACACGACCAGCCAGCTCTCTATGGTGCAGCACCAACCTACAGGTCTCACACTCAAACACACCTTGCAGAAGAACACAGCAGTCATATTCTAAAAGCTTTTTAAACACCATAATCCACAACTTTTAAAACTATGACCTACTTGTGACAGAACCTCTCTTAAGGCCTTGCTCCTGAGTGGCTCTGCTCATTTCACAATATAATGCTTAGTAACAATTTTGACCGAAAAAAGTGAAGACCATTAATCTTAAGAACTTACACAGGCATGCAATCACCAATATTCTTCTCCACTGAGTCATAAGATATTGCCAAAAGTCCTTTTTGAGGAATGTTTGCTGTACGACAGAGGTACATCTGTGACTATGTGACTAAACAACTGCCACCTAATTTTCAAAATTCCAAGCACGTACAAAACCGTGTTCCCAAGGAATGCAAAGGGGAGTCCAAGAAGATTCCCAAGCACCACTTCACCACAAAACACATATCAGGATATTTACAGATCTATTTCAGAGGTTTAAATGCAAAGACAACGTATGTGTCAGTTTTCCATGCTGCTCACTGAACCTGCCACTCATACAGAGAGCACTTGACCACAGTTCACCAGTTTGATCAGCCTCAGAGACAGAATCAAAATTAGCAGTTCCTAACTTTCGGTCTTGTGTTCAATTCACAGCTTCGTCTAATACAGCTGTATTTGAATTTCAGCACCATAAGAATTTTAAATTAGGAAACTATTTATCACACCAGAGCCCCTTTTGGAAAGCCCTGTGTAAACTCTCCCCCCCTTCCCCAACAGATAAGTAGCTCCAAAGCTAGGTGGTTCAATCCAAGTTTTCCTCTTCTTAAGAAGGATATGGTAGTGATGCTGAAACAGTCCTTCCTCAAATGTCAAACTCTCATTTTCACACAAGAGCTTTCTCCACACCTGACATGTCCCAGTAGTGCCAAGCAGCACACCCCTATCACTAGATCTGCCTGAAGACCACAGCTTGGTTCACCAGGGCAAATGCACGTGCTACGGGCATATATCACAGTTTCATAGCTGGATTAAAATAAAGAAAAAAGCCCTAAATTCATTTTCTGTTTGAGATGTAAAAATCTTCATGCTGAGTATCAGTTGTGTGCACAGTCACAGTGCACAGTCCACAGACCAAATACTGATATAGACCAGAAAGTTGAAAGAAAATTTTCCTGTTTTGTGCTACAATCTACCTCAGTCTTCACTGCAGCATTATAATGAACTTAAATTTATTATAGTAGTGAATAATACTGTGGCTGAGGTTTTTTTCTTACGCATTTATACAGTGCTTAGCACAAAAGGGTCCTACCATAACAGATTTAATAACACAATCATGCCACCCACAGATACTCCAAACACATCTTTCCCAAAACCCTACCTATTATGTAACTGCGCATGATATTTTCATGTGCTATTTTGAAAGTTCAAAGCAATAACTAACCTCCACCACTAAAAATTGCTATCTTTATTGTAAATAACCTTTGAAATTTATTTTTACGTGACTGTGCTTCAAACAGTTTGGCATAATATAGCTAAGCCTGGTTTGGGGAGTTGTCTTCTAACTGTATTTTAATGATATTAACCCTTCTGCATCTGGATAATGCTTTTATAACACCCCTGCTTCCTCTCCTCCAGTGCACAAACATGATACTACCAACACGTTCAATTTTTAGCTCTCTCCTGAGAACAGAATATGGATTCCCAAGTTCTCCTCACACAGCAAACCCTATGGACAACACCCTAACTTGTACCCAAAGCACAAGTTTCCCAGTGGCATTCAACCTACTCATTCCTTTGGGAACGAACATTAGAGCTTCAGTCACATATTTTAAACCCCGCTCAATGAACAGACATCCACAGGTTCGGCTCACAATCCTGCTGTGGTTAATGGCATAATTCCGACAAAACGGGAAGAAAAGCAGCGTGTAACCTAGCCAAACAAATAGAAACAAAACTGCGGCCAAGTAGTATCAGCCTGCTCAAATGACAAATGTCCTGGGCCATTCCAAACGTGTGAGTGTCTTAACACATGGCCAGAGCGCACTCACCTCCAAACCATTAGCACAAACAACTATCATCAAGGACATCACTTCCATAAAACACCCACCGCACTCAGCTACAACACCGCGTCAGCGCAGATTCAGGCGTATGCTAAAAACACATCCCCCTTCACAACCTCCCTGTGCAGACAATGAGGAAAGCCCAACAAATTCTGACTCCCAGGGTGGCAGAGGATCAGACACAAGGCAGCTACCGTGGCCGGTCAACAGCATTTGGGAATCCCAGCTAGCCGATGGGGGCTTTAGTTAGAGCAGCGCAGGAACACTACCTGGGAACAGCAGCACACTGCCTGTCCCCGTCCCGCCCCAATCATCCTAGGGTAAAATTAAATTTTCACTTACAAAAATACAGATTATCTTACATTAAGTGAGAAGATAAATAAGGAGGAAGTGTTTTATATGCAGCCAAAACTACTATGCTTTACATTTGTGGCATTCTCCATTTGTTAAGTCCAAAAAGAATTCCTACTTTCCTCGTTTGCTGAACCACTAAATATTTTCCAGCAAATTAAACACTCATGCCACATTGCTAACAACCAAGATTATCAAAACCAGGTCTTGTCGTGTTACGTATTTCCCTTTTGCCATGGGGTCTGAAGGGCTCTGAAAGATCTTCTAAGCATATTTAAGCAGTGTAATTTTTAGTGTTTTGATGAATATGGTATTTTTACTATATATAACTAGGGAAAAAAAAAACCCTGAGATTCACAGACTGAAAGATCATTTCTAAATAACTTCCACTAACTACCATAAAACCAGCTCGGACAAATGCAGACACTGCTCACATTTCTACCCTTCACTTCATGCCACTCCAACATTCAAAATATCATACCTAACATAATTCTACTCATCTTTGTCTTCCAGTGTTTAGCCATTACAACTCTGAGAATCATTGGGCCTCCCTACTGCTTACGAAACAGGAGAGAACCTGACGTGTTTCCCCAGACCACATATAAGCCAAAGACTAAAAGTATCCACCTCTGTCACATCGTTCTTCATGCAAGTGGTACTTCCTGAGACTAACAGAAACAAATCGCACAACAGTTTACAGTAACACCTCCAAAGCATCTCTTCACATAAAATCACTTACAAAAACTCTTGCTACCAACTCAGCAGCGCTGTGTACATACTGCTCCTTGGAAAAGCTCTATAGTTCAGTGTTGTTGATTCTAACTTACTTTCTTGCTAAAGTCTCCTAACATCTGTCAAAGACTCCATGCCTCTTAGAAAATTTTGATCGTTTGTATTCATTCAGAAGTAAGATGGGGCCGCAGTAACCACTCAAACTTCATAGTGATGAAATGGAACCTCTCGGTGTAATAAAGTTACACTTAAGAAGGAAGAAGACTGAAATCTATGTTTTCTTATCTGGCTTTCCTGTCGTAAGTCTGAAATTTGGTATTTGGAGGACTCTGAGAAAAGACTGGGTAAATAATCAACACAAGTCTATTAAATGTATGACCATGAATTTGCATATAAAATTATAGAGAAATATTTTAAGTTATAGGAACATTAAGTAACCTTTAACTTTAACTAATCGTGCAATGAAAATGCAACAGAAAAACAAATTCTCACCCACGAGTAATTACAATCTCCCTGCTTAAATTCCTAAGCACTTCTTTTCCTACAGTAATATTCACTTTTCTGTGTCTCTCAAACATGAGTGATTGCTTCTGGCTGAAGCCTCATGTTGTAAACATCTGTGTGAAGAGAAGATGAAGGCTCAGTAAGCAAGACTGGTTTTGAATAAGGAACCTGAGTTACGTATCAATATCACCCTATAAAATCACCAGAAGCTGGCCTGTTTCTGTAGAGCAGTCTGACCCTGCAGACTCCTAAATTTCACTATCTATAAAGTTTAGTTATTTTCTCCTAGTATTTATTTTGGAGGGTGGGAGGAAGAAAACAAGTGTTTACTTTCCCAGTCAAAATCTCCAGAAGACCAAGCATTCCTTCATTATTCTTACTGCATACCAGTGCTGTGTGCAAACTTTTGAAAAAGCAGTCTCTTTTGCAACATTCTCTCTCTTTTCTTCCTTGCTGAAAGAAAGAATGACAATCACAGAAGCCTACCAAAGGGACTAAAAATTCAAACACACAGTACAGTGTCTTTAAATATGTCATTGATATACATAAACACAAGTGCTGACTACTGCCAAAGGCCACAGATGAAATAGCAAGAGAAACAAGAAGAAAAAAAGGAAGGTCTTGTTTGTTCTGATAATCTAACCCATAAGTCTTCCATTTAAAGGGGAAAAGCACATATATCATGTAGTGATAATGGGATCTTGCCTTAGGACCTCAGCAAAAGAAGTGAGAAATGCTTAAACAGCTGTTGTAAGCAGGAGGTAAGATCAGGACTACAGAGTTTGCTATTTTCTCCCCCACGATGAGCCACCAGCAACCTTGCCCAGAGAGGAACGCTGGGGATCTGCTTCCAGGAAGAATCTTTTAACATTAGGAAAAAAGGATGGACAGGGTTCACATTTACTAGGATTCTTGGCCTACTGATCCCCAAGGCAGGGGAATGCCAGCTGTCCAGCTACTCCATCTCTAAGCCAGAGCAGAATAACACCATCCCTCCTTCTCATCCCCCAAGCCAGCTTCCATGGCTTTCCCTAGTTATCCAGGCTGTACACAGGGGACAGGATTTAAACTATTACAAAAGACTCTTCTAATTTAGACTTCACTCCTGCTACCAGACCTATCTAGGAACCACTGACCTCAGGAGGGAGGTAAAAGATTCAAGGCCTTTCAAATAGTAAGTAGAATGATTCCAGCAATTGCTTCTGCCATTACTGGAATGAAAACACCTAGAATAAAGTGCAGTAGCAAATGTAAGATCGTAGTAAACAACGAATTAAAAAAAAAAAAAACCAACACACAAAGTCAGAAAGAATATCCAGCTATTATTGCCAAGGGGATCTCAGTAACAAAAGTAATTGCCAATGTCAGAGAAAATATTTCATCAGACTACTAAATTAAGAAAGTTGGAAAACATTAGTAATAATACTGCCTGGTTCTTACATAGCCTCTTTCATCCACAGGCGTCAAGACTCGTTTACAAGTTCCTACGTTTCACTCTTCCTATTTTAAATTCCTTCCAAAGGAAGCATAAAGAGGTGAAGTGATTTGCATCAGGCTGTCCAGATCTGTCAAGCCCTAGGCCTGTACCCCATCCTCCTGGAAATATTACCCCTTCAAACTTCCCAGACACTGTTACTTACATTTTTCGAGATGGGAAATTCTCCACGAATCTAACCTTCAAGCAGAAGTTCTCTCCAAACTACAGCCCTTCTCCTGCAATCAAATCTACTCATACAGATCCCAAAGCCCAGGAGCAACTTCTCTGAAATCAATGAGGTTCCACAAAGGGAAGGGATCCTCCACAACAGATCAAGAAGCAGAACTGGGACGAATTACACATTAAGGTGCTGCTTCCACATCTCCCTTTAATTTTTAGTCTGCTAGGCAGAAACAAAAACAACCACCCAAACAAACAAAAAAAAAATAAAAAACACCCCAACAAAACCAGCTATTACAACCTTTCAAATCCTAGAGCCATCATTTTAATAAGCCTCTTGCATAGAAAAGTTCATCTGGCCCATTCAAAAGGCACAGTGTCCATATGAATTAAAGGAGGGGAAATAGACACTCGGTATGTTTTATAAGTCAAAAAATTCATGGAGGTGAGGAGCGATAATAGAAATGTGATTTCAGCTAGGAAGAAAAAAAAAGTAATTTCTGCTTTCGTAACAAATTACAAAGAGAACTCAATTTTATCAGTAATAACACATAAAATGTTCCTTCACCTACCAATAAAGGAAAACTGTTCTGCTAATTAAAGTTCAACAAAAAAAGCTTAACTGGGCTTTTGCCGCTCACAGGTTCCACACTACCAAAATCTGATTCATCTAAGAGCGAATCCCTGGGTTTGCATCCCGCAGAGGAGGAGGGAGCGTGGTGGTCACTCGTACACTCTTCCCTCCTCTAAGTTCCAACTGCATGTTCAAAACCAGCTCCCCACTGCAGAGGACAAGCAAGCTGCCCACCACCCCCAGGCCGTCCCAGTGATACAAGCTTTGCCATTTAAAAAACCCCAGAGTTTCCATTCACACTGTGCTATGACTCAAAAGTACTGAAACAATTGATTTTAAAACGCGTTATTTTAAAACTTCCCTCTTCTACCAACCAGTCTTGGAATATAATGCAAACTCACCAAGTATCACTTCATTTAACTTGGGTTGTTGGTTTTCTTTTGTTGTTTTTACAAAGGAATGTGTCTTTTCTTACACTAAATAAAGGAGCGTGAGGGTGGGTGTATTTTATCCTTTGCTCTGTTTCAACTACACTATTTATTAAGAATGACAACATTAGAAGACCCCAACAATTCAAAGCACCCTAACAAGACTAGTCATGATGCACACAATCTGTTCAATATTAATTTCCAGGCCATTTTTGTGCTTTACAACTGAACTACTTTACTTCTTCGATGAAAACCAAGAGGTACTCTTTGATTTTTAAACTTCATCTCCAGCTTGCTGTACCTCCAATACCACAAAAATCCTATTACCTTATTATCTCTTACTCATGTTGTCATTAATTGGAAAACAACCTTGCAACTGCTGCCCTGCAGTTATTTCTTAATTTCCATCAATGATATGTTTAATCACGTTACTATAACCAAACAACAACAGTTTGACTAAGAACGCATCGAACAACTTCACTCTTTCAGAAATGAAAGGAACAACATGACCACCCCAGGAGAGTAACGCGTGTGCTTCCCCTACCTGGGGATCTGCCCTAAGCGTGTGTGCATATATGTACGTGTAGTCTTAAGCGTGTGCATATATGTACGTGTACGTGTAGTCTTAAGCGTGTGCATATATGTACGTGTACGTACAGTCTCTGCTGGGAGCACTGTATCGCAACCTGCGGTATAAACTCTCCTGTTTTCAGTTTCACAACAGCTGCATTGTATAAAAGGTGAGCTCAGGATCCGTGTTGGACCTCCCAACTTCCAGCCACTCGGCCCTCACAAAGCCCTCCTCCAGAAATCAGAAATACAAGCTCATCTGCCAAGCCTCCATTGCTCTGAGGGTTAATTTTACAGCAGCTGTTAAATTCTTTCAATTTATTTTTCCATCCTTCAACAAACCCTGCCTAAACCATTTTTTTTTTTACTTCAATTTTATTATTGTTCTTTCCTGGCTGACGCTAACCGTTCCCTCCCGCCCCGCCCGGTACAAAAACAAAGCTGACTGCCCCCCCTCCGCATCCCCCCACCTTCCTCCCTGCCGGAGCACCCCCGGAACCCGTGGAAGCCGGGGTTGTGCAAGGCATCTCCGGCTCTCCCGGCTGGCCCCTCCGCCTGCCCCCGCTACGCCGGGCGCAGGGCCGCGCCGGCCCGTCCGCCGGCGGCTGCGGGCCCCCGGGAGAGCGCGGCAGCCCGCGGGGCCCCGGCCCAGCCCGCCCGTAAACAGCCCCCGAGCGGCTGCCGCTGCAGGCCCCTCCGCAGACACAGGGCCCTCTCCAGCCGGCACCGCTCAGCCTCCGGCCGGGCCGCCAGCCCCCGCTGGGCCGCTCGGCCGGCTGCGGGGCACCGAGGGTCCCCAGAGGCCTCCCCGGAGCCCTCTGCAGCCGGGCCCGACCGCCCTCGGCCCCCGCGGGGGGCGAATGGGGAAGTCCTGACTTACCTGTCATTACTTTCTACGCCATCTTGGATCCACTTGTCAACGTCCCCACAAAGCATTGTGGGAAAGCCCTCCCCCGCCCTCCTCCCGGCCCGGCGGCCAGCGGGGGAAGGCGGAGGGCGGCGGGGCGCCGCGGACGGGACGGGACCCGCACCCGGCCCCGCGGCGGGCAGCCACCGGCTCCGGCCCGCAGCCCTGCCTGCATGCAGCGGCTGGAGGGGGCAGTGCCGCCCCGCTCGGACCGGGAACCGGCCACCTCGGGTTTTTTCGTTGGTTTATTATCTTTTTTCTTTTCTCTTTTCCGTTTTTTGGTTTTTTTTTTGCCGCCCTCCCCTGTCCTGGGAGCGGTGTCGCTGCCTTTACACGCACAACAGCAACTGCCAAGCCCGACGGGCGCCGCGGGGAGACACGCTGCGCCCCCGCGGAGCCGGCGCGGACCGTCCTCTGCAAGGCTGGGTATGGGGTGCGCACACGCGTAGAGAAGGTTCTGCCCGGTAAACTGCGAGACAAAGTCCACGTGGGCTAGTTTTTTCTTCCCTCGTGGTCATTCTCCCGTGTGGCGGTTGTGGTTTTTTTTTTTAAATAAGTTTTTGCCGTTGAAGCAAACCTGCAGCAACCTGGGCTCGAGTGCGAAGGCTGCAGCGGGTGGTGCCACAGCTCGCGTTGCGCATCGTGTTTTAACACCCCGTCTGCTTTTGCTGAAGGACTGTTGGTAATGCGTTTCTGGCTGCGCATGAATCCCAGAAACTGCTTTGCATAACAGTTTTATTTTCACGGAGTAATCTTCCCTGTTAGCTGTGTTTTCAAAATGTTTGGTAATCAATTCTTAATACCTACGCTGTTTTGCAAACTGGCTTTTTCAAGGCGTTGCTGGCTCGGCTGGGTGTCCCTCGCAATGCATCGGCTATCCTGCTTCAGGGCAAAGTGGACAAGAAACTGGGGGAAAGCAGCTGACTTCAGGATCTTAATAAAGTTTATCAACAAACAAGGTTCCAGTGTTTTATAAAACCTTTCCTTCTACTTTAATTAAAATAATTATAAGATCCAGATCATTTTAGTATTGGATTTTCCTAAATGCATTTATATTTAAATCTACATCTAACGCCTCCTAACTCTTTGAAGAATAACCACCAGCCAAGCCTCTGATGCATTGCCACTGCAAGAAGATACTTGTGCCCAAGAATATTTTCAATATTCATCAGTAATGCATTTGTAAAGAGAGAGCTCCTTGCAAAAATGTAAATGCAGAAGGAAACAAATGTAAAGAAATCCTTTGCGTTTGCAGTCCCAGGCTAAAATCAGTCCACTGTTTAATTCAACTTTATAAATACAGTTGGGAGTACAGTTGACTGTTTCTGTGCCCCAACCAGAGGCCTTGCCAGAGAGGAGTGTGGTTGGTTCCAGGCCCAACCCAGGAGACGTTTTCCGCGAGGAAAGAAACGCTCCTGGGAAGCTGCCATAGGCCATCTCTGCTGGTCCCCAGTTGCCCACCTTGGACACCATCCCCAGCGGGCCTAAAGGCCATGCTGTGATTCCATAAAACCAGTGGAAAATAGAATGAGTTTTATATGTGTGCATATGTCTAAAAATATGCATATAGCCACTGGAGTTCAGTTTGGGGTGAGACAGAAATTGCTGAGTTTATTTTTCACATAAGCTGTCATTAACTTTTGAGTCTATTTGTTCTGACAGTATTTCTTTACACGGTGCTGGGAAAAAGACTGTCTAGTGACTGAGTTATACGAGGAAGGATTTGTTCAATGCAGCCACCATTTTTATTGCTATCTGTCTCTGTTCTTTTGAAGTTCCTACATTGAAAGTACTGAAAAGCAAAGACTGCTGTAAAAAGATGGCAACTCTGCACCGTAGAAACAGCCCAGGAAGGCACTGGGGAAAGACTACAGCAGCAGGGGAATACCCAGTCTCAGAAAAAGTGCTGTGTATACAACACAATGCGGAGACTGTGCCCTTTACACCCACTGCTTTTTATGATCTTGTTACTTACATTACACCTCCTAGCCCCCATATAAAATAGGGGGCTACTCTGTGTTGTAGACTGGTTAATTGTGTGGCATAAACCCACAGTGAACATGCCAGAGGCTACAGAGGCAGCCAGCAGCCCCGCGATGGGGTTGGCTACCAAGCACCGTTTTGTTCAAGTACTGCCACTCAGCCTGTAAGATCAGTCAGAATAAGCGTGTTCTTTCCATGTGGTGCCCCCTCCAAGCCCTTTCACAGTCTTTTTTACCAGATAGGAAAAGAAGAGCCAAACCAAATTTAGGCTCCAAGCACTCATCAACCTCAGGAATTCTGCTCCAAGTGCAAATCATATAGCAACTGGCTTAAGGGATGAGATCCCACATCCAAAGGGCCTTAACATAACTAAACCTTAGTTTCAGTCCCTTCCATTACAACAGCACGGAAGGCAGAGTATGCCATTAGTGACCGGTTAGACACTACATGAGAGGCTTCTTGTGGCTTTTATTGATGTTTCACTACAGTATTAAAAGACAATTTAAGGAAATAAGCTTATAATATTAACTGCTGCTGTGGGAGGGAACCCATGAGATGTCTCTGTCTCTCCCCTTGATGTGTATTACCCCAGAGGAAGCTGCAATTTTGGCTTCCAACCCCTGCAATCAAATACATCATTCACAACTCTACAGCCTGAGTTGACAAGGCAGGTCTTCGCTCAGCACTGGACTAGGCACAGCAACAGATGTGTTACGTGCTGACTATTTGCTGGCATTTTCAGAAGTGTCCAGACTTCCCCAGTTCCTGGAATCCCTCTGTGCTATGCTCACTAACAAGTTTTTATGACGAGAGCTCACAGTACTAGGCTTCTGCTCAGGAATGTGAGGTTTTGCACTGGTTGCAATACACTCTTTTGCCCAAGGAGACCAGGAACAGCTGGTCACATGGAGTCTTGGAGCAGAAGAAAAGCAACAGTGTGTGTTGCAAATGTAAGAAAGGCCAAAGGCACAATGGGAAGGCATGAGATAGGAACAAAACCAATTAATCTCTGCTCAACATCATGAGACTTGACAGGACTCAGATCCTCAAAAGCCTAACTGGTGTTTCTAGGGACTCAGTATAATGCTAAGATTAAAACAAAAACAAAAAACAAAAGCAAAAAAACCTCCAGTGAATGCAGCAATATCAAATTCAATTTCCCTTTTACATTTTTGTTAAGATTTCAACATCTCTTCAGATCTGAACATTGAAATTTCCTACTGGAAGTTTAGAAAGATCCAACCTCCCAGGGACTATAACTGCAAGGAGGCCCTATACAGAAGGCACTCACACATCCAGTCTGCCTACCCTTAAGTTAGGATTCTGGGAATCATGACTGTTCACAGGGTTTCTCCCTCTTCTGTGAAGCTAGGAGCCATGCCCAGGTCCTTGGAGCATCTAGGCTCCTTGCCAAAAACCAGGAGTTTGAAAACCTGGGGCCACTCAGGGCTGCTAGGCTCCCTGCCACGAAGCGAAGATCTGAGCAGAGCTCTGAAAGGTGTGGCACAGATTCTGGAAGAGTTGGAAGCTCAGAAACCCTCACTTGCTTCGGGGCTAATGGAGAGCTGGTAGCCAAAAAGCCCTAGAGTCCTGGCTCACCCATGAGCTGCACACTCAGAACTACAGCTATAGCTTGGTTTATACATTTTTAAAATAAAACTATCTTAATTATTTCAAACTTACGCTGCTGCTTTTCTTCCTCCTCCTCAGACTTCTGCTTTCACAGGAAATTCAGAAAATCAATTTCCATTCTATGATAAAGTTCATTCCTGTTTCTGGGAACTGGCATTTCTTGAATTCCAATACAGAAAACCTGACTGTCCACCAGCTTCACTCATGATGTCTAACTTCAGAATATAAGAAAACCCATTATGATTAACATGTAAACGTAATAAGCACATAATAGAATACATTCAGCACCGAACTGCCTCCCTGGCCCTGCAGCCTAACATCCCAGCAGGCATCTTGAGCAGTTTCCACCTCTGAGAAACAAAACAACAGGAGGCCTTTCTCAATAGACGTTCCAGACTGATTGCAGTACAAGAAGCAATGTTTTTATTGTCTCAGCACACTGGACCTTTATAAATTTCGGAACTCCCTCAGAAGCAGTAATCATGGGAAGCTAACAGAAGTTAAGTGGTTTACCCTCTGCCACAAACAAGTCAGTGGTAGACTTGAGGTTAGATAGCAACAATTCTTAGTCTTACTAAAGCAAACTGTTTCTAGGCAGCCATTAATGTCTGATTCTTCGGCTGAAGAGTAGCAAGTTTTGATTTTCCAGCATGAAAATTCCCCTGGAATTCCTCCAGAGTCCTCTAATGAACAGATGATCTCAACTTTAATCTTACTTCGTAATTATCCAAGGATAACATTTCTTCAGTGTGGACTCCTTAAACATACAATTTCTAGAGCAAGTAATATTCAAACTAATTCATATTCATTTTTTCTTTGATCTACAAAATGAGCGTTGAGAAGCAAAGAGGGGATATTGAGGGTACGTTGAGGAGACAGGAACTACAAAGTTCAGATGAACGTGATGGATTGATCCCACATTGTCAAGATCAAAGATCTTCGATCTCAGCATTTTGTTTGAAGCCAGCATGCCTTTAAGTTGACCTTTAAATTGCTCGTGGAGGAGCTATATCTGACATATTATCTGCATTCTCAAAATGAACTAGCACCAAAAATTTAGTTTTTTCCCTAGCAACCTGAATGGCAACCTTTTCCAGAAACTCAAGGTACAATCCTTTCATTTTCATTAATAGTAGTTTGCAAAAAAAAATCTCCAGGCTAAATGAACAGATTCTTTTCCACTCACTTGGGCTTACTGTACAGCTTAATATTCTCCAATCGTGTTTTAGAACTCTTCCCTTCACTTTGTGATGTGTGGGGAGGCAAACCCTGAGGGCTTATTGCTGCCAGCACCAGGTGCACAAGAGGTGTATCTCACTCTGCGGACAGTTAGGTGGAGACTTTGCCTTGGGCAGAGCATCATCAAGCCAAGACAAAGGTGGTGGAAGTGAACACAGCAAGGACAAAATCTGGTTTGGACCAAAAGGCAAACAGCTTAATCATTGTGGATCTTTGGTATGAATACAGACCATGAAAGTGAACCTTCATAATCCTTCCGAATCAAGTCTTAAGGACCTGGAGTGTTGAAAGAGTGATTCCATGTTCTTTCCAATGCTGACAGCAAAAGGTAGTTGTGAAGGGAGAGAAACCACCTCCTCTCTGCAGCAGACTCACATTCTATCTGCAGAGACAGCAGAGGGGGATATAGCTAGGCCAGAGAGGGAGTAGCATCTGCAAGAACCCCAGAAAGCAGGGCCAGGGAACCACTGAACCATTCCACTCTAGGATTAAAAGGAAAAGAGGGTTGGTTGTGGAAACAGATCCAGTACCTCTCAACTGCTCCAAGTGTCAGAGAGTCCGTAAGCTTAAATGCTTGGGGTTGAAGACTCCAGACCAGATTTGCAAATGGAATAAGGTTTATGATAAGAACAGAGAAAGGCAAGTTCCTCTTGCCTCAGCTTCTGGAAGACTGATTTTTCCCTACTGACATTGTCAAAACTGAAGTAAGTTACCTTGTTCATTAGCCTACCAGCAGCCAGTTTTGCTTATGCTACTAAGGCTAGCCTGGCAAAGACCAGTACATCCCATTCTCAGGCATGGCTGTGGCAAGATTTTACACAACTCGATTTAGGAAGTTAGATGGTAAACATTGTACGCATTCTCAACATTCTGCTCCTCTTTCTCCCTTCCCTCACTGATAGTTCAGCTGGTCTTCAGTTGCTTAAATGCAGTGAACTGGTATAGCTTGATAAAGTTACTTGCCTCCAAAATAAACGAGCTTGGTTTAAGATATATCTGAAGTCTACATTTCAAATGCAAATCACTGCTTTGAAGCTTCCATCTTTTCCTGTCCCATCAGACTTCCCTCACTCAAAAACACCCTCTAAAGTTTCCTGACTTACTGTGTATTCACATGATAATTACCTGAGCTGAGTGTTAGTTTGAATGAAGTTCGATGTCCCTTTAAAGAGACAGGATTTATATACATCTTCATACATCATTTGCAATTATAGTCTGTACCTAATTAATTACGAACAGAATAGTTACTTATGGCTAGCACTAAAAATCATTTAAAAACAGAGCAAATTCAATAAAAGTTCCATTGATTCTTACTATACTATTCATGCTACTCTTACTTTCTTTAAAAAAACAGAACAGGGACATGGGGAAAAAGCTGATTTCCCTCCATTACACATAGGTTAAAGCAAATAAAGACATTATCTTGTCTGAATATAACACATTCAATTATGAGAAGCAGCAGCTCTGAAGTACTATCTTAGTTAATGGCAGAACTGCTATCGTAGCCACTACAAACTAGAACAAAACAGTGAAAATCAGTGATTTGCACCAAGAAGACAAGGTCCAGGTAGATTTCTGAGTCAGCTCAGAAGGAATTAATAAAGCCTCTCCGTAGTCCCAAACCACAAGACGTAGCACTGTTCTTACACATGAACATCCAGAATTTTGTGCAAACAGCATCTTGACATAACATTATAATATTATAAGTTACCTCAAGGCATGCTACTGTAAAGCCCTAGGATTTTATGATTTACAGTATATCATCTCAATCACAGCCTCAAAAATAGTCCTGTAATGAAATAACCACAGAATTATGTGTTAGATAGCGGTATACATGGAAAAGAAGAAATCACAAGACTACTATTATACAGGCAATACAGTTTTATTATGTTCTTTCACCAATTGTAGCAAAAACATTTAACAACTGGATGAATAATCAAGGGAACTTAATTGTCAACAGGAATTTCAGAATTATGTTCTAAATTTTAGACCAGGAAGGCTTGACAGGGAGAAAACAAACCATATACACACTGTAATAATAGTCTCTATTATGAAGATTTAATGCCTTCTTTAAAAGCACTGAGATTATTGAGGCACCTTACTGCAGGTTATGTATCATCTCCTCTTTGGCAATGAGATGTGTGGTTTTGTTAACTAGGGCCATTAGTGAGTTGAGCTTGTGAGACCAGTCATTGAGTATATTGTTTGGGTCCTTAGGCCTCTGAAAATTGATAATTCCTGCCAGCCTGTCTACTTTAGCAAAGATGGTCTTATTAACTACCAGGTTAGACAGGAACTCCTCCGATTCCTGTAAAGACAAAGAGCACCAAGTCAAGAAAATAGCATTTTTATCCACAAAACATCAGAATTCCTCCCAAACACCATTAAATCCCAGCGAATATGATCTTCTTTATACTTAACAGAAATACAGCTGTAGTAATATTGTACTTTAAAAAATGCACAATACTTTTATATTACACATGTTGGCACTACAAGGTCCAAGCACAATCTATTAAAAACCTTTTTTTTTTCCCCATTTGACCTATATGGGATTATCTTTCATGAAATTTAAAATATTAATATACTACACCAACAGACTTTTACAGATTTAATGAAAAGACAGTAGGGTAAAGCTTTTCATTTGCACTCGAAACATCAATAAGCCATGAGGTATGAATCTGTTTGGAAAGCTCTTGAAAACATAAAGGGGGGCGGATGACAGAAAAACTACTCCACCCCACGTTCCCAAAGTACAACCACGTACAAACGGGGACACTTAGAGGTGAGAAGCCCTGGATCTCGTCAGTTTTAATCACCCATTAACGAGAACTTTTTAACACTGAAACACAAGACAAGAAGCTCCAGCATTTAGATGAGACCTTGAATATAAATGAATTTTTAAGAGCAGCTTTTGCCTTGTGGGCACATCCATCATGAAACTGAGTTCTGCCTGAATTAAAAAAACATTTTCTAACTCCCATAAAGGCATGAAAATACACTCAGGCCTTCATATTGACTAGTAAAGCGACAAATATTTGGATTAATACTTACTCCCAACAGACTTTTACACTACTTCTCATAAAAAGAACCCAATGAACTAAAGTTCAGTTAATGCTCCCTGTCTATCTCAATGGCCCACTTTGTTTTTCCTTTAAGAGCTAAAAAGCACTAATACAAAGACAGGAATTAGACTAAGGATGAAGCCAGGAGGGCTAGAAGGATAATACAAAGACAGACAAACAGAGATACAACAGATCCTATATCCATGAACATTCATAAACACACAAGTGTAAACCCTGAGCATTTTGTACCAAGCAGCGTAGTCCTACAAGGCTACATCTTTCTGCGCTGTCTGTCAAACAATGTGATGCTGACCTACGGCATCACTTACAGAGCTTTTTATGCTAAGAAGAGAACTCAAATTCAGATTAAAAGAGAACATTAGTGTGCTGAATTCTTACATTTTTGCCACAAACACATGCACACATACACTTCCACACCCTTTAGGAAAGGATAAGCAAAGCAACACTTACATCAACAGACAGATCCAGGAGCTGTGCCATTCTCTTCATTGTAATTCTGGTATAATATTTAGCCATTATTCTAATATTCTGGAATAAAAGTGTTCAGAGTAGAGGGTTATGTGCAAAAAATAATTGAAGCAGGCTGCAAAAATATAAAAGTCAATGACAAAAGCAGATTAGGAGCTGTAGTGCTCTAACGGCAGTCCAGCAGAAGGTACATGAGGGAGCTCTGAACAAACAGACCTTTTGCTCGCAAAAGGTATAAAAGTCTCTACATGACAAATTATTAAGCAATGAAATCAACTAATTATGAATTTAATACAAAGCAAGACTCTCCAGTTTCTGCTTTATTGAAACGGGAATGCTAAATCTCACAATTTGAGTGCAATATGCTCTTTTTTCTGGCAACTGTGCCAAATACCTATCTATAATAAAGATACATGAGCAAATAAAATGTTGAAAATACAATACAATTGAAAAGCCAACTTATCTGCTGCTTTACTACATATTTTTTTTATTTCTCTTTATAACTAGAATATGGCAAGCAAAAAGCGTTTTCAGATGAGGTACTGAATACATAGCTACTGCCTAAAGACAGCCAGACTTACATGTTCCACAACTCTGTTCTTCAGATCTTTCCATCTCTTTTCACCTTCCTCTGTACAGCCAAAAACATCTGTTGCAGGACTGTCAAGGGATCCTTCTCTCAATTCTTTCCCGTATTCTTCAACTAGGGCAGTCCACCGCATCAATTCCATGGTGGTAAATAGTTTTAGGAGGTCTCTAAATGGTTTAGTAAAGTTGATTTAAAATCCTGTATTAATAAGGCTCATTTCATATTTAAATAGATCAAAGAAATAATTTTAAATGTTTTAGTTTTATTAACATTCATTGTTTTCCATTAACATTAATACTTCACACTACCAGGGGGCAGCTCAAGTCAGTTCCTAATAAAGGTCTTTCTTTTAAAAAAGGAGACATTTATTTTAACATAGAACTTGTACAATCACAAAGATTTTGCAGTATTTTTCATAGAGCATTACATCCCATGATGCTCACAGCAGGCTCAGAGTAAACAGATTTCACTTGCACAGCTCATTTGAGAGAGACCTGGTTTTACCTGAGAATTGTTTATTAGAAAGAATACCTACTTATACTTCGGGATTTCTTCTAGCTTTTTGTCGCTACTAATTCTGTGCACCAAATCAGATTGTTCATTGTCGTAAGGCGAAAGAATAACATAAAGAACAACGCTCTTCAGTGCCTGTTTAAGAGGAGAGAAGGTGGGTTTTTTCCCCATAATTAAACAGAGGAATTGAAAACATTGCTCCCAGGGCTGAGAGTTTAACATGTGAAAGGCTTAAGCGCAGCATATTAAGAAGTTAAGGTGAAACTGATGTCATCTGGCAGAAATTAACCCTCCTTCACAGTGACACATTTAAATTGACGCAGGTTAACTAAAATTGTCGTATTTAAAATAAATACATGAAAAAAACATCTTTTCAAGTACGTAACATCTGTCCTGCATGCACAACAGTATCATTTAGACCACACTGGCACAGCTGTTTCTAATTCCTGCACTTGTACAAAACAGACAAGACATTCTCAAGATTCCAAAGACAATATAAGGAAGATGTTAGTTATAAATATTCATTTGAAATCAACTTTATTATATCTGTTTTCAACTAACCAATTTATTAATACAGCCACTAGACAAACCTAAGAACAGACTGATGAGCTATTTAATCTGCTGTAAATTGATCCTGTAATGAAAAGTGTATTTGCCACATGAAAATACAGACGTGTATGTAATGGCTTTTTACCTGCTGCCACTTTTCACTTTCAGCCTGGATACAGGGAGTATCATAAATGGCTCTGTAGTGCTTACAGATGGAGAGGTAGGAGCCTTCATGTTGATCCAGCTGGATCATTAAGTTGTAGTATTTCAACTTTAGTTTCTGAAACAGTACCAAACAGTAAAATTAATTCAGTTCCATGAATCACATAAACGAAATCTAACTGCATCCCAGAAAACAGAGGGATTCAAATACACTTGGACCTGAAGAGAGGCATATCAGATTAAAATTGGGATGGGGTGGGAGGGAGCGAGAGAAATCTTCCAATGACTTACTTCTGTGTTTTCCTCTTGAAAAAATTTCGTATTAATTTTTTTGCTGATAATTTGTGTCCGAATATAGTCTTTTACAGCTAGACAGAGTCTCATCTGCTCCAAGATAAATTCTACACGTTCCTTCTTTTCCATTGAACCATAGGTTTCCACCTAAAATGAATATGTAACTATTTAGCACTGTCAAAGTCAAATCAATGAAGTCTGAAGTGTGCAAGAAGGTTGGGAGGTTGTCAGGGAGGGAGGGGGTGAAATAAAACAACAGAAATAAACAGCTATTCCACAGTAAGTGAAAATGGAGAAAAGGTTATTTAATTTTAACTTATAACACCCATTTACATCAAAAGAATCCACTAAACTCAATGCACTACCTATTGAAATCTGTTTTCCAAATGGGAAATATTCTATGTAACATACCCCTGAGACTAACAAAAGGAGTTAAAACTGAATTACACTTTCACTAAAGACAGCCTCACTCCAGACATTTCTGCAGATGTGCCTGACAAAGTCTGTAAACAATAATCTAAGAGCAGTCAGAATTAATTTTTATTGCTGATGAAATTTTGAGTTATATGGCGTGTTACCTGCAATTCCTGCAGAATAGAAGCAGCCTCTTTCACTTCACCATTCTGTTCTTTTATTGTTGCAAGTGTCTTTGTCAGGCGAGCACGTTCAATTTCCACATATATCTGAAACCAGAAGTAGTAGTTTAACACACTGGGATTCTCTGAAGAGTGCAAACTCTCAGACCACAATGCCACTAAGCCATATATTTGATCTTTTCATACAACCAATTCCTTGTGTATCCATACACTACACTGATGCTATCCACAACACACACGGATGGATAGTTGACACACCAGAAGTATTTTGACCAAACAAATTAAAAAAAAGGTCTAGACTGGCCTACTATTTTTTAAGCAAACATAAAAAGACATGCACTGTGAATGAAGTATTAATTAGTCTGCTAAAATATACTGAAACAGATATGAAGACTTTAATGGTTAATGTGCCTTGAGTACTACCATTTGCATCATTTCACTCACTCCTAACCAGCCATAAAGCAACAAAACTTCATTACTAACAATTTAGACTAACTTTGAACAGGCAAAAGCCGTAACATTACTACAAATTTGCCTTAAAACAGAATTGTTTATCTTCTTAGAGCAAAAGGAATATTACGATTTACTTGGTATAATGCTTTGGTATCACCTTCTGATTACCATAACAGCACGTAACACCTTGCTAAGTGCAGGAGAAATTAAACTAAACCTGCCCATTTCTCTAACAAATTCTAAATACATAACATCTCAGAAAGGGAAAAATAAATGGCATTTTAGAACTCCGAAATGTATTATTTGTTATATTAATAATACATCCAAATAGCTATGTCATGGAACTATGACCAGCGTTTCAGCCAATTATTTAAATATTAAATCTGGAAAACATTTGCAGTCTTTTGGAAAGAAATACACTAGTTGGCTTCTCAGGTTAATTTAGAAACAGACTTTTGGTCTTATTTGAACAAGATTTAAAAACAGTGTTAAGAAGCTATGCTTTTAAAGAAGGTGAACATTTTTATTCTACCTTTTAGACAGTCTTAAAACAAAATCTTACTTTTCCTTCTGTAACCATACGCAACGTGTCAATTAAGCGCAGTTTGACTGGCAAGTCTGTGATGTCTTCAACGTAAGTGCAGCACTGCTGGACCATTTTAGCGACTGCCTAACAATAACAGAAAACAAAAACATACTGTATTTTAGATTTCTCCAATGCATTCAAACTACAACACTCAGAGATAAGTACTAAATAATTTCATATCACACTAAAGGGGCTCGTCTCAACAGAAAGCATCCAAGATGCATCTAATCACTTTGATTCACAAAAAATTACGCTAGCAACTGATGCTGGAAGTCAATGCGATGCCGTTGTGTCACTTCTTTATGCTCATTTTTTCAATGATATTCGAAACAATTCATCCCATGGGGTTCTCCCTTGAAAAGTTGTGCTCCTCTCTTGCCAAATCCACACAACAACCACACAGACTGACAAGACTTATCTGTTTGCCCTAAGAGCACAAGCCCTTCTCTTTAGGACACCTGTAGATTTTTCAAGAAGGGAAGGAAAAGGGGTAATTATTTCTGACTGATGCTTTCTCATCTGTGCATCTTTTTCATCTTCCCAAATAGGCACTAATAAACTAGCACCCTTCAGTGGCAAGCCTAGGTCCTGGAATGTGTTATTCTGGTAACAATGCCTACAAAGCTGTTACAATTATTATATAAATACCAATTAAAAAGGAAAAAAAAAACCACCAAACCAAACAGAATGAAACTTCTAGAAACTTATTCCTCAAGAAAAAAATTCAGCTGAAATGATCCAACCCTTTAGCCACAATCTGTGCAAATTAGAGAACCAAACCATACTCTACTTTTATACGAACTCCTACTGGTTTTGCACATTAAAAGTAGGTAACCCTTTTATTCCTAAAGCAATGATGCCATTAAAATTACCTGTTGCTGACTTCTAATTAAGTCAAACTAAACACACAGTGCAATACTTTGTACTTTCTTAAATGCAAGTGCTTTCTGCTATCCTGATAGCCTGTTTCTCAGACAGAGCTGAATACAAAAGCAAGCATGTAAAACATACATCACAATAAACTGCAATAACTCTGTTTAATGTACAACTCCTGTGAATATGAAAAATTAAGAGTATGTCTACAATAAGGACTGTAGAGGAGGAAAGATGAACTACCATCTAAAAGCACTGGTATGCACGAAAGCAGAAAAGTCACAGCTGTGTTGCCAAGAATGGCAAGCTGGCCCACACGGCGATCAAGCACAAGGTGGAGACTGACTATTTCCAGACATCAATTTCATTACTGGCTTTCATACATCTGCCAAAAAACAGCAACAGAAGCTAGTAACAATATATTCAGGCAGGAGCTACAAAGTCAGGAAGGTCCCTGCACACAAGGGGGAATCACGTACATAATACACCTCCAAATGTAATTTTAATTTTTGTTTCAAATGATTAAACTCACCTGTTTTAACTGACTTCTTCTCTTTGATAGAAGAATAATATTTTCATTAAGAGCATCCCAGTCTTTAGCTTCGTAACACATTTTCACTATAGCAACTAAGATACGGGATGTGGAGACCATGTCAGATGCCTGTAACAAACAAACAACATGTTAGTGAAGGGATAAACCACCTGCAGACCTCTGTCACTTGCACTTCTGTTATACAATGGGAAAAAAACAGATTATATCTAGCCTCATTGATTTTCTTTTTAAAGAAAAGAACAAAAAAGGAAGACTGATCCTCCAATTCCCTTCACAACTTTAATGCAGTGGAACAAGGAGGGGGTGTAGGACAACCCTACATAAACGTTGCACACTACATGCTACTTACTGTTCGTGTTTGTTTTTCCAAGGAGAGAAGGTTTTCAATTACTTCTTGCAATCTTCCTTCCTAAAGTGATAGGCAAAGAATTATCACCATGAGTGAAGAGCACAGTTCAGTTTAATTTGAGAGTAACTTAAATTCTCATGTAAGTAAAAAACATAGACTAGCCTGTACACTCTTTTTTTTTCCCTTAAAGAAACACACTTAGCACTAACTTTAAATACATGGTTCTACACACAGACTGAACTGGAAAGGTACTAGTTCCATTTTTGACCAATACATAAGTTGTCTGTCCTGAGTGAGAAACCCAGCCAGTTTCAGACAGGTTTGGTCAGTTCACACTCACTGAGCTAGATGGAAGGCTGATTTCTTTCCTAACCAAAACAAAGCTTTACAGAAGAACAGCTATGCAATTAGGTACCTTGGTCAAAAATTGTTTTACTATTACTTTCATCCACATTCATCACATCTTAATTACAGCATGTTACAGAAAGCATTAACTACATGCTTTACAGACTAAGCATGGAATTATAATAGTCCTGCTTTTGGGGTTTTGAGAACTGTATTTGCCTTTGTTTAGGGGACTTAAAGATTCTACAGTGTACTTATAGTCTTAAGGTGTAATTCCCAGGAAATATCTTGTAAAAAAAGATGTTAACTAGAAAATTAATAACAAAAAAGAGAAATTTAAATTTGTTTCTAAAACATACCTACCCTACTGGTAACTTTTAAACTATATGCAATGGTTTGTCATGGATGTGTTCTTACTGCCACAAAATTTGCAGGTTATGGAGCAATGAAATGTGGTCATGGTGTCCATACCTACGCAGAGCTGTGCCCGTGTGATAAAACACCTCTACCGACCCTCCATACAACACAGCCTTAAACCAGTATCAGATACAATTTGCTTATCTTAAGGCTACTGCCTTCAGAATTATACTATATGCTATACAGTACAACATGCCTATCACAACCAGACATGTGGATCAAGCAGAGCATTTCCAGCATGTAAAGAATCAGATCCATCCTACTGGGACAGAACATAAAACCGATCTCTGTTCTGAGGTCTGAGATGTGTAAGAATCGCTATGCTACAGAACAAGGCCATTAAAAAATCCTTAAAATACACCATATGCATGATTACCTCTACCATCCCATCAGCAAGACATTCTGTGGTCGCCTACGGCTGGGTGCACACCCGCTTTTGCTCAGTAGACGCCAGGCACCCTATCAGCCTGCCATGGCTCTGGCCCATCATTCCAGTCTTTTGGGGCACGTCCATAACCGAGTTAGAAGGATGCGAAGTGCTGCCTGTCCAACCTGACATGGGACCGATTACACGAAGGCAGCTTTGGCGCACAGCTGTCCTGCGACGGCCAAGCACCAACGTATCTGCCCAGCTGCGCTGCACGCAGAAAGTGGCAGCAGGGAAAAGCCACGTCCCTTCTGGTGGACTCGGGCCTTCCTGTCCCCTTACCCGCGAGGCCGCACCCCGAGATCTCCCCTCTTCTTCCTCACCGCCCTCCTGCCCACCCTCCCCTACACTGCCAATGAAACGGCAGAGCAGTCTCTGCTTCTCCCCTTGCCCAACACGGCACGGAAGGGCCCGAGCCCCGGACCCCTCAACGTCGGATCGGGTGACAAGAGCCGGCCGCACATCCCGCCGCATGTCCCCCCGCCACCGGGCCGCGTCCCCGAGCGCGGCCTAGCGCGCCCCACGCCATGACTCAGCCCATCCGCACCGCCGGGCTTTCCCCCTCCCCTCACCTGCGCCAGCCGCTCGCACTCGGGCAGCCGCTGGTCCACCGTCGCGCTGTAATCCACCTCCATTTTCACGATACGGCCATCGGCCCGCTCCGCGCCGCCCTCCGCCATCTCCCCGGTCCGTTCCGCGTCCCCCTTGAACACACACCGGAAGCAGCCGGGCCCTGCGCGCAGGCACGGCCGGGGCAGCCCCGCGGAAGGGCCCTACGCTGCGCCAAACAGGCGCTGCCGAGCCACCTGCGGCAGCCTGAGGACCCGGGGCGGGCTGAGGGTGACGGCCGCCGCGCCCGGGAAAGCCGGCGTCCGGTCACCCCCGCCAAGCCCTGGCCTTGCTCACTCAGAGCCGTGTTCTGGGGGCCCCCGACACTCAGGAAGGGAGAAGGTGGTGCTAGGTGTTGGTGACTTCCCCGTGGAGTCCAGCCACGGCCCGCAGCTTGCCCTGTGGCCTCCTGCCTCCGCAGGGACATGGGCCTTCAGCACCGTTGTCACAGCCACGGTGTTGCTCGTAGCTGGTGTGTGAAGAGCTTGAGACCTTGATATGGCCACGGGGTGGGGAGTCAGTAGGCTTGTGGCTTTATGCCGTTGTCCCACATTTTGAGAGAAACACACCACGTTGATGGGGCAGGCTGCGCCACAGCACGGCCTCAGTGGAGGGCTTGGCATGTGGCAGCTGGCGGTGACGCTGCGGTGATTTCAGTGTTTCTCACGTTCCAGCTGTGAATCACTTAATCCTGCGTTGCTGGAGAGGTGGGAAAAAGGTAGGAGACAATGATATTTAAGAGTACAAAGATTCTGGGTTTGGATAGTGTTGCACTGTCCATGTGTTGGATGAGTTGTGGGATGTTGGTGCAACACTTGTAGACTGCCCTCGGTGCCCACGCTGAATCAGGATTTCATACCCTACAGGAGTTTCATTCACTGGAGAAATTCAGAGAAACTCGCTCAAGTTTGCGAGTAAACAAACCAGAAGAAGATAGCGATCAGTGAATACCCTGTATCTTTGCATGTTATTTGAGACTCACAGAAACAATGAGTTACCTACCATAAAATTACACTTTGTGTTGTGTTACTTTGTGACTATACTGCCTATGTAACACCACATTACTAGGACAAAGAGGGATTTAAGAGGACTGTTTTAAATATTTTGTTTACTGAATTAAGGCAGTTACTACTTCTGCTACAGTGGTGTAATTTCAGAGTAATTCAGTTAAGTGAACTCAGAGCTATAATACTTATTTTGCAATTGTGTCTAATACATGCTTTGCAGTTAGCACAGCACAAACCATGGACTATGAATCACTTTCTGTTTGAACTCAAACTTGATTTTAAAGCCCAGTAACAGTATGTATCCATTATCCTTAATAATTTTTAGTTATTATTTGAACTAAGTACTGAAAATACATGCATGTGTCACAGAGAGTGTATAACTTGTTCTTTCCTAACTGGCCGTTTACAGGCTTTCACAGTGCTTTGGCTATTTATTTTGCCTTGTAAAATCTCATTCTCGTAGTTCGTTGAAATATCAGTATAGTTTTACAGTCAATGGATAGGGAGTGGTGGCTCTCAGGGAGGTTAAAAGTCACGTACTAGTCTAATTGGACATATTCCCATACAGAGTAATTTTGGCTTGATGACTGAAAGAGGAAGAAAATCGATGCATGCTGCAACTGTTACCTTCCTTTATCTAGATGGGTATGTTGGGAGACGAGGAGACAGCTTTTGCCTTCAATGTAGACTTCCTAAATGGCTCAAAACCACCCTAAATTCTTACTCAAAAGTCCTTAGTAAAATACCTGATGAAATAGCTTGACTTTACTGTATGTTCTTAGGAAGTGACATTTTGCTGACACAAGTCCATCTGGAGTCAGTGCTCAGCGTGATTTAACATATGGGGTTTTTTCCTCCAGGTCAAAAATGAAAGATCAGTGAAAAATGTCTTATTTTTACACCTGTTCATAGAGAGTATTGCAGAGGTAATAGCTTCTGACAGTTCACAGAAAACAGAACCAAAATTGAGGCAGGCGTGCTTGGCAGAAACTTCCTGGCTAGTTGGAGCTGGAAGTTTCTCAGCGTGTCCCCTAGAAAGCATCTGGAGAGCATGCTATGTAGGGAGTCCCAGGACAGTACTCCTAGTAGGGACTTGTAAGGGATAGTGTTAGTGTCACCGGTTTTTTCCTTGTTTGTACAGGCAGACAGCACAATACTGAGCTGTGCCTGCGGCCAGTAAGACTCAGGTGACTGAAGAATGTTTTCCTGTAAGTATAGGAAGTGATTTTGATTTCCATTTTAAGTACCTTCTGGATTTGACACACTACTTTCCACAGACTTGCATGTTTTGTTAGTTTAAACACAACTGTCAGGTTTGGTTTATGTTGAAAGCACGTAATCGGTGATAAATTAGTTTAGGTCTTTCTCCTGGCTTTATTGAAATCAATGTCTTTGGGTAGCATCAGGGCCTTGTGCAAAGAAGTTTGAATTTTTTACATTGCTTTCCAGCAGAAATCCAGAAATGTTGTTTGCCATGAATGAAACCACTACCAAATCACTTAGAACGGAAGTAGATGGTTTCGATCTGAATTTGGATTAGCTCTCATCTCCAGGCAATATCACGGGTGTTGCCTTGTTTAGGCTATTTTGCACAGAAGTTCCAGGGACATATTCTACCAACAGTATGAGTTGTAACTACAGTTCAGTTATTTATAAATGGCTGTTGTCAGATTGGAGATAGAAATCTCGTTAACCACGTTGTTCATACCCCAGCTGAAAATCCAGACTGTTAACAGAGCTCCCAGATTTTCTATCTCTTTGTGTAGGTGTTTGCACGTCACTCGAAAGGCAGGGTGCGTGAAATATCGTGCCGTTATTGCAGTGGAATGAGAAGTTATGTGGTTAGCTCCAGGAGATGGCACTGTGTCCTCTCTGGGCTAAAAATTATATCCATCGCTTTGAAATGTACATTCAGAACCAATGAAAATCTGAGGGTTTTTTGGTCTTTCGTTATGAAACGCACAATGCATCTTAAACTGTCCCAAATGTGAGGTTTCATCGCTTTTATTTTTGCAAGTAATTTATATTGAAATGCAGGTGTATATTTCACCATTCTCTGCGTGGTGCTGCTCTGCGATGCCTGTTACAGACATTTGCAAGGGAGGAGACAGAGCAGTGTGGACGTTTTATGGTTTACCTGAGGTTGTGTAACAGTTCGGGTTTCTCAGCCACTTTCAGAAGCGGGTTCTTGTGCATATCGAGTTGTAACTTCATAATGTGTATATTTCTATGAAAAACACAACCCCCAAGCATATTAAAAACCGATTTAACTAACAAATTGCCTACTAAGGAGCAAAAAATAAAGCCCCCCTAAAACTGTTCTGGCTTTATTGTTCATCTAGGAAGGAGGCACTTTTGCACTGAACTTTCTGTGTGGCATTTGAAATAGCTGATACGAAAAAGAGTTTTATTTGTGTTGCAAAACCTGCTGGCTGATAACGAAGGGCTGACCAGAAGGGAAATGGGTGAGGCCTTCACATCCTGTGTTCCGTCTCCCCGCGCCCGCTGCGAGCACCGAGCCCACGCCGTCCTTCCTTTGTCACGGCCGGCGGGTGAGACCCGGCGCTGCCCGCCCGGCGCTGCCGCGGGGCTCGCTTCCCTTACACCGGGTTGCAAATGCTTCGCAAGGTGCCTTGTCACACGGAAAGCAATAAACTTCCCAAAAAGCGACAAGTCTTCGCGGCGGAATTAATCTAAACCGCGATTTTTCCCGGTTGGGTGCTGCCTGTGCTCCCTTCCCGGGCAGCACCGCCGGGCGAAACCCTGGGCCCCCAGGGCCGGTCACGCCGTTTTGTTTAGACCCGCCCGAGCGGCGGCTGCCCGTCCCCCCCCCCTTCCTGCCGCCCCGCTGATGTCAGCCGCGCCCCCACCGGGGCCGCCGCTCCGCGCCCGCGGCTACGGCCCGCCCGCCCGTCCGCCCGCGGCTGCGCCGGGGAACCCGCGGCCGCCGGATCGCCGCGCTCCCCGCTCCTCCCCCGAGCACAGCGGGAGCCGCGGCGGCCGCAGCCGCGTTGTGGTGGGGAGGTGGGAGCCGTGCTTGGCAGCCGGGGGAGGAAACGTTCTAAAAAGGCTTTGTCTTGGAAATCAGCATCTCATCTTTCCTGCCGCCCGACGTGCAGCCGGCGGCGGGGAGAGCCACATTTTCGGCTCATTTGTTCTTTTCGCCGCCCCAGGCATGTCTTGACATAGCTGCGAGAGGCTGCCGCTTTCGCACACTTCCGACGGATGTCTTTGGCTGGGGCGATAGCGCCTGGGCTTTGAGACTTGGTAGCGTACAGCGGTGCGAGCGTGTGTGAAATTCCCGTGATCGCGGGCTGGAGGAGGAAGAACTGGAAGAAAGGAGCAGTTGTGTTGGTTTTTCTTCTTGCGGGGGTCAGCCTTCCTGGATGGTCGCGTTACTCTCTTCTGCACACGTTGTCGAGCGCGTACAGAGAAAGAGGCTTGATTATTGTTTCCCGTGATTGCTTTTCGTCGTGAGCATCGTGCAGAAATAACCACTTTTCTCCCAGTTTGCTGGTCCGCACTGAGGCAGCAGGAATATGCTCATGAAGGAGTACCGGATCTGTATGCCGTTGACAGTTGAAGAGGTAAAGCTCCGCCACTGCTATCGCTTAAGCTCTTACTTACGGAGGGTTTTTTTTAATCTTTCAAGGCGAGTTAAGGTTGTGTTTGTTTTACTGAATGTTTTTTCTTCGTATAATGAACTTAGTCGGAGCTGATTGGTTAGAAAGGAATGTTTTTGTTGGAAATAGGGGAATCCTGCAGGAACGAAGGTAACTTCAGTGTATTAAAAGCATTGCGTGGTCCAAGTATTGGATGTAGAGATTTTCCAGCCAGACTTTTAAGAAGGATCTTACGCATATTTGCAGGGGGATGATTTGTGCTGAAATCTTATGTCTGATAAAACGTTTGTCCAAAACCCAGATTCTAAATATATCTTCGCCTTTGCTTAAAATACCCTTGCAGATGACAATGGCCTGAAATCCCAGCCCAGGTAGGGTAGATAGGTGATAATTTATTAGTAAAACTTTTGTTGTCTTTTAAAGAAATGATGGAACGGCAAGCTGCTCCAAACTGTGTGTAAGGAACGATATGGTTTTATTTATCTGCAAACATCCCACCCGCTCGTTGTTTTCAGTAAGACGGTGATACCTGCATGTAACACACGTGCTATGCATGAACTTGCGCATGTGAAGAGCGCTCGTTTGGCGGTGCGATAGGTACCTAAGGGCCTGATGGCATATGTAAATGAGACGGGGCTTTCTGGTTTGGGCTGTCTCACCCGAGTAACAGAAGTTAGTTGTTGTATTAAGCCGTTTATGCTATGGAAGTGGACGTTGTGGAGGGGGAACCAGCCCCCTCCTGAACGCACGCCCGACGCGAGCCGGCTGTGCCGGGCGGCTGAACCTGCCCCGCGCATCTTGCGCCCAGCCGGCCTCGGAGCTTCGAGCCGGCGGAATCCGCCCCGCGCATCTTGCGCCCAGCCGGCCCCGCAGCTTTCTCGTCTCCGCTGCCGCGGGGCTCTCTCTTCGCGGCCGCCAGGGGGCGCCCTGCCCGCTGCCCCGCGAGGCGACCGCGGGCAGCGGCTCCGGTCGAAGGGCCGGGGGCCGGCCGGAGGGGTGACACCGTCCCGCGGCCTCGAGCTGCTGCGGGCAGCGGTCGTGAGGGACTAATGCTCAAATGCAGAATATGCCCCTTTTCGGCCCCTCCCCGCCAAGTTTGAACAAAATAGACTTCCTTGGCACGTTCCGCGTTTCTCGGTTAAACGTGTCCAGGTGAGTGGCTTCGCTGCACGCTTTTGTGTTACTTTTGTGCAGTATGTGTAGGGGAGCCCTCACGGGTGCGATAGAGGAGTCATTTCAATGGTCTTTTTGTCTGTGTCTTCAGATTTGGCAAATTAACAGAATTTTAAAACTGCGAATTGCAACTGCCAAATATTTACTTCAGGCTGTTCAGGAAATTCCTTATTCTGGGAGCAGGACCTAAAACCACCACGTATGTGTAAGTAAATAGGCTTAGTGTTTAATTCTAGCATTTTTCCAACTGACTTATAAAGTATGCTGTGATATTGGATGGCATTATTCTTTTAATACATAATTTTGTTTATTATATTAGCCTAATGTAGACAACATTTTATCCAAGCCAGTTCCTGATGTCCTCAGACTATAGCACTTAGTAACAGTTCATTATGTCATCAGATCTAATTTATTTTGAAAAATCATTGTTAAGATTTCCAGATAGAGAAGAGTTCAAAAATCCCCCAAACCAGGAATGGCTGGTGTGTGGTGAGACACCATTGGAAGTATTTTGTTCTCTAGAATTAGTAAAGATACTCACACATCTTGTAATTTCTCTTATGTCGAAACATCCATTACTGAATCAAAGAGCTGCAGCTGAGATGCCTTAATGAGGGACCTAGGACATGTCTGATATTTAGCATGAATGGAATTATTACTTATAAAATTAACTAGGACAAAATTGTGAAATTAGCAGGTATCTTATTTTTGTTATATTATTTGCGTACTAAAAATGTCCCACACTGTATTTCTCATAGTGGTTCATCTTCGTGACGTTTCCTACAGTCTATGAAGGTGTTATTATCTTATTTTACCTTTAGTTGCACATGAACTATGAATAATGCATGATATTCTTGGCATCTGTGTAGAATAAAAAGGTGATGTGTTATGTAGTCACTAGGAAAACATCACTGGGTAATGGTCACCTTTCAAAAACTAGGAACATTTAGGTTCTGAGAGGCGCAAGCTTCCTTCTGCAAGGTGCTAAGTCACTCTGAAGTTTAGCAGGCTTTAATGGAAATGCGGTTTCCAAAGGATACGTGATTTCTCACAGCATTGGGATGTTGGGCCCTGATCTCCAGTGGCACTTGGGTACCCAACTCGCACTGACGTTACTGGGAGTTGAGTACCTAAGTATGTTTGGTTGTAGATTTCGACAGCTATGTGAAAAATGCAGTTCTTTTTATGCTGTTTTCCTTACTTAGACTTTACAGCTGGTTTTTCCGCTGTTTGAAAGTGCTGGCTTTCAGCCTGTGCGCTTTATACATATATTCAAGAGCATTTCCTTGAGCGGTTTTCTTTTTTAGCACTGACTTGCCAGTTATCCATACACAGGAGTCTCACAACATGAATGAGAAAGAATTCCATCTTTAGGCTGTGGTGGTGTGTTGCCACCAAAACCAGAATGACATCCCTTGTCATTCCTGTGAAAATCATTGGGCACAGGAGGCAAAATTAAATGTTAACTGTGTCAGCCAAGCACCTGTCTCCCGTCTTCTGTAGTCAGATTTTGTGTGTGATGTGAAAAAAGGTGAATTAAAATGTTGTGTAATGTCCAGTTGAGTAACTAGAAGTCATTGCACTCAGCAGTTTCCAGGTGTGAAGTTTCTGGCATTGTTGTGGACAGGAGATGGTTCGCAGCCGGTCTTCACTAGCTACTGCAGTTCTCAGGGCATTCTTTCATTGATGCCCTTATCAGATAAGATACCCAACTATTTATGGGAGTTTTGTTTGTATACCTGTCAGCTTGGAGGCCAAACACTTTCTTGCAAATAAAACATTTCCTAAGAAATGCTGATTGCTATGGACTTAGCTGTTCTTGTGTGTTTTGAGCTAGGATGCAGGAGTCAGAGGTGCATCTTTGTTCCTTGTCCATAAGCACCAGGACAGACAGGCTGTTCCGAGAGATGCTGTGGCACCACACCACAGTTCTTATTCAAGGCTGAGGCTAACTCATTAAACTGGATTTTATTGACAGTTGTTTAGGACTGTTACGTATATACTGTTGCAAGCTGCCTGGTCAGCTTAAAATAATTTGAGAAAGGAAATAGCATGTTAACTTCTAAGCAAAATAATAACAACTGCTGTTAGAACTTTGCAAGTTAGGTCAGAATATAGCTGTTGGTTAATGAAGCCTATAGATTGCCAATTAGAAGTTATTCTTTACCTCATTTGTGTTACTTCTAGGAGGCATGCACGCAAATTCAGTCCTTTTGTTAACACTGAGACCTCATAAATTAGAAAAAGCTATTTATTTTCATTAATATATAAAGCAAGTAAACTCTGTTGCAGTAATTGCTTAGGTTATGTTGCCAATCTTCATCCCAGCTGCAATTAATATCAAGCCCGCCTCTTAGTTATTTTTCCCTTGCATTTTCATGTGTTAGTTCATTCTTACAAATAGTTTGTTACATCATATGAGAGAGTATTATAAAAGGCTGCATTGTGGGTTTTTTTAAATATCATCAGTTAAAAACCCCACATTCCTAGGCAAGTGAAAAGAACACCAAGCAATTGAAAAGAGTGAAGATTCTGAAAAATTCCCAGACTTAGGTCTCATTGCAAATCATAATTCCACAGTTCTTCACAGTCATGGTTTTGAGATGCCTTTACCTGAAAATGTGAAACAAATCTGATAGGTTAGCATGTTACTGAACTTTGATTTTGGAAGAGGCAAAGTACCTTGAAGTTTAGGATTTGTGTGGAAAGTGATTATTTTTGGGGGGGAGTTGGTGGAAACACATTTTCCTGGATCCTGTTGAAAACAGAGTTGTTATTGCTGTAAAATAGTAATAAAGATGCGAAGCTGGGTTGTGTGTATTTAAAAACTGAACATCAAATAAAATACAGTAGTCATCATGGGGCTTTTTCCTTGGAAACAGGGATGACCGTTAACAGTTCTATTAGTTCTGAACCATACGTGTATGGCCAGTACCTAAAGTCCTAATAGCTTTTTGTTTCCTTTGTTCTTTATTTCAACCAAGATTCTCTCTGCTGAAGTTGGTGGAATTGCTCCCATTCTATGCCTTAAATAAAAGCAAAGTTTGATCTGTGGGAAGCACTGCCTGCATGAGGTGTGAAGGAACAGCTGTATTGTCACGTAATACAAGCAAGCAGAGACCTGCAAAATGTCCCTAAATGTAGATCATGATTTTTCATCAAAAAATCCTTTCAACGTTAACTAATTCTGGTTTTAGGGGTGTTGTGCTTGCTCCTTTAGGAAAATATCGAGTGTTTAGCTCTTGTTTCAAACATTATGAATTCTCCCAGTGTGGATTATTTACAGAAAATTATTTCAACAACATATGTGTAAACAGTATTTGTATTCTCTGAATCTTGTGTACATTTCTTCTTTGAAAGATCTCATAGTCTACTGTTTTGTGTACAGAGGGCACTTGTTAAAACATGTTTTATTCAGACAGATTTAAAGCTCAAAGAAAGCATTTGAGAAAGTCTTTACGCCCTGAGAGTTAGCAGGTGTTACGATATTTAGATGTACCTATATGCATGTAGAACAGAAAAGTCTTTAGTAGGGTATAAAGTGTAAAATACATTTTTTTCTAAGCTACAGTACCTATGGCAGGAAAAGCTACGTATACTCATCCTGCAGTTAATACAGAGAGATTAAATAATGATCGATTATGTGTGCTTTTTTTATTTCCCAACTGTAACCACAGAACGTATTTTCAGGAATATGTAAATATAGAGAACATTTGAATAAGCAGCATGTTGGTTGTCAGCAAGAGGACTGTAAGCAAATGAAAGGTGGTCAGCTTTTAGAACTTAATTCAATTTAATTACTTGTAAAGAAAAAAATAGTTGGACCATGTCGTGACCGTGATCTCTTTCTGCAGAAAAAGTTTTTCTGGGAGTTTCAAGCTGAAGTTGTCCAGCAAAAATGGAGGCTTATTCTGCAATTTTAATTTAAACTAACGGCTGTAATGCATCTATAGTCTTACACTGGTTCTGTTCCAGGATACTAAAGTGCTATGAAGCAAAGGACTTTTGTTAATCATTCTTTCTGGATATGCTTTACAAGAACATCACCAGCTTTACCTTATTTTTGCAATTAATACTGTGGAGGTACTGATACATTTGTCAGAGGAGTATTCAGAGTTAATTATTGATCTGGAAAAGCTCTTTACACCATTATGAACCTCTTTTTAACCTCCTAAGGAAACCATTGCGTTAGACTTTTGTTAGCGAACAGGTCTGATCTGGCCTGTTGTGGGCGATCATGTCTACTCTTATCACAAGGCCTTTGCTACATACAATGTGACCTTAGGCTGACCTTAAAGCTTATGGGCTGGGAAGAATAATTATTATAGTAATATTAGAGATAAAATAGGTGAGAAAAAGCACCAGAAGTTAACTTAGTAGCAAATCAGAACAGCTGTTTAATTTTCTTTTGATGCACAGCCTAGTTATAAGAATGAACAGATGAAAGTGAGAGCTGTGTTTTACCATGGGAAGGAAATAACTACCTTGCTTTAGCCTGACCTTCCTGTACTAGTTGTAGTCACCTAGAGAGCTATAAAAGCAAAGCAATGCAGAGCAGATGTCAGATCTTTATTGAACTCCACTGCAAATAGAAGACCAAAAATAGCCAATTTTCTCCTTTATTCCTGTTTGCACATTTCAGTAAAACTCTGTGAAGGCAAGACAACCTTTGTTCTTAAAGTTTCAGTGTAAGTCATTAAAAACATCTTTCAGTGGAAAGGATTAGATATTACCCAAGGAACTTCAGACTCTGACACTCATCTTTCTTCATCTCTCTTTCTCGCTCTCTCCTTATCAACACTTGTTTGTTGTGTATATATATATAGCAAATAATACTGCACATTTGATTTGAAGGCTTTGTTGGCAAAATAGAGGCCCCAGTTTTGCATTTCCCGTGAAAGAAAATGCAGCTTGTCCATGTTTTAAGATACTGTCTAGCTAAAGCACTCCACAGAGCTTTGATGCTGTCAAGAACTCCACAAAGTGTGTTTGTCTTTGAAACATGTTTTTGTTTGGAAACAAAAGAACAGGGAGAGAAAGACACAGAATGTCAATACTGGCTTTTAAAACAGTGTTTCTGTTTAGGGTTTTTTTATTATTTTTGGGGATGAACTTCAAGTTGCTGAGAGCATGATGTTCTTGTAAGAGTTGATGTGAACACCAGATGATCAGCACTTTTGAAATTGTGGCCACGTTTGTTTATGTACCTAATAATGAATGTAGATGTCTATATTAGCACCTTGAAGTTTGATAACTCTGATATGTCAAATACGTTTTTCCTTAGTCCAGTCTGTTTAATTCCCTTATCTGTACGGGTGTAAGGTTAGAAATAATATACCAATTCTTACGTGCTTTTTGCCCGACTGCACGTGTTAAGAAAATGTTAGGTGATTTATAGCCCTTAAAGTATATAAAGCCCTTTAGATTATAGGAAGATTTCTGTAATAACTAGGAAAGGCTAAAAACTATATTTTTCTTCATGAGTATTCAGTTTAGTCTGATAGGCATTTGCATTGTTCAAATCTGTTAAGAGATCATGGTGTACAAAAGACTGCCTAGTCAGGTAATGGAAAACCCATAGAATATAACAATGATTCATTCACGATATTCTTTGTGACTAGTGAGCTGACAAATATGTTCCCCAGGCTGTCCTTACAGAACCGAGTCAGTTGTGGATGCTGAAATACATGAAGGCTTTCCATCCCGAATGTCTAACCTAAGGCACAAGCAACTGTTAAATACTGTAGGGATGGAGACAGATAACACACACATGGAAACCGCTGAAATGTACTCAGTACTTGTGGGTGAGGGATAATTCTTTGTGTCCCTGCTCATGGAAAACTTAGCAAACAGTGACATTTCATACAAATTTGCTATGATAGCCCTCCAGTGCAACCTGGAGAACTTTGTGTAGGCATACTGTGCACGTATTTAAGTGAAATTACCCATGTCTGCGTGCGTCTAGAAAGTAACAAGAAAGGTGCTCCCCAGGATTATTGACTAGGTTTAAAAAGGAGTGAAGAAAAGGTAATTTAGATTTCAGGTTGGATTAACAGATGGGTTTACAGTCTGTAGGTGGAGGAAACCAGACTTAAATTTAACCTGTGTTTATATATAATGCTTTCAGTCTACCCGTAGTCTTGTTTATCTCCTTCTCAGTTCATCGTTTCTTACCAATTTTGGTTATAAGTGATCAGCCAATTTTGAATCCTTGGATATGTATTAAAATACTGGTTTTATTTTTATAAAGCAGAGTGCTAAATTGTAGGAATGACATTTTAATGACTTTTTCTTGGAAAAAAAACTATCTTCCATCTTTTTCCTGTTTGTGGTCAGAAAATGCTGAAGCAGTTATGGATTCTATTAGTTTTGTACTTTTATAGTTCTAAAGCTGGTTTTACAGTGCACGCTCCTTGCTTCTGCATATGCTTAACTTGTGCACGTACTTAATTTAAAGCACAAGTAGTCACATGTCATGAGTCACATGCATAAATGTTGTAGACTGGGTTTAGTAAAAGACTTGCTCATATGCTCTCCAGAAAAATCATGGTTTTATTTAGGAGTTCTACGTGTCTGTTCTAAGATTAGTCTTGCCTAAGTGATTTAGGAATACTTTGTGGGAATTGTTTCCTGTGAGCATGCTGAATATACGTTATTTTCCATTTCACCACATTAAATGACATGTTAGTTTTAATGTGTTGCCCGATTAATGACTATGTTTAATTTTTTTTCAGTTAAAATATTATTATAATGCCTGACACAATTATGTGATAATGACACTCCAGTATAACACATACTGTTGCTCAATTGCTTAACAATCACTCACTGATGACAGTCAGAAACACAACTAATTGTTGAATATATTTTCAGCTTTTTGCTCTCATTTTGTATAAAAGTTTTAAAAATACAAAAATAAGCTTTTGTGTTAGTGTCACCATGTTACTTGAAAGGTTACCAAAATACTGAAGACCACTGTGAACCAAAAAATTGTGTTTATCAGAAAGATAAAAAAATGATCATTCTGCTGATAAGCATGAAGTTCTTACGCATGCCAAGCTTGTATTTCTCCTGGTCATACACAGATGGGGTTTTCTTAAGAAGTCTCACTTGTTAGGCCCACTGAATACACTGGTCCTAGTATGTTTAATCTTATCTTCTGAAAGATACTTGACAAATTTATCTGACTATTTATCTGATTTTGTTAGGTTTTCTTTGAAAGTGCAAATTAGCTGACCTTTAAGTAATATTTTTAATTAATAAATTGATTGTACAGTGACTTGAAATACGCCAAATGAAACATATGAAATGTTCACATGATTACAGTTTTAGGTAACCTGCCTGCTTCTTTTATCACACAGACTTGATATAAAATTTATTTAAATCTTACTTCAGTGGATCAGCTTTTGTTTTGCTTTGCTCTGTGTGAAAGGAAAATCATTCAGTGGAATTTAGATCGTAGTAATACCAGTGAGTTCTGTCACTGATGTCAGAGGCCCGAGATTTCACCCAATATGTATGGCAAAACACAGCATATTTTTAGAAGAGAGGTGTTGGGAATTTAAATTCCATTTTAGTTGCATGGTGCAGATCTGAAATAATTCCATTGACCTCAGTAGATCCATTCCAGATTTCTGTCCGTCTGATCAAATGTAGACTTCAACCAATGGCTGTAAACTAACAGAAAATGTAAATTTCTCAAATCTTTTGCTCTTAACAAGAAGGAAACCAAGCTGATGTCTCTAAATCTTTAGCATTCTTGCCTAACCTCCAAGACATTTTCACAGGGTTAGACTAAGGCCCCAGATTTGTGCCAAACCTATGATAACGTCTTTGAGCCTATGTAGAATTAAATTATGGCTGTCCTCACACCGCAAAACTTGACAGTAACCTCTTCGTTCTCAGTTTTCAGTCCTAACTTTGTAAAAACTCTGATTCTCTTTTCTTTCTCCCATTTTTGAGTCCTTGGTCATACTCCCAAATAAGGAAGCCTAGCCAACCACAGCAGGCATCTGGCCAGCTGGCAAAAATCTGCTGCTCCAAACAACAGCCTGCTGCTCTTGCTCTGCCTCGGCCTTGCAGTGAATAAGGCACTATACAGCAGACTAGAACAATTGATAATTCAGCTGCAATCTGAGTACTGAGCTCAGGCTTGAATCGCGGTATTCCCTCAGTTACCATGGATCTTTGCACCCAGTGACGCTAAAGAGAGCACCGAGTTCCAAAATCTCTCAAATGTCTTAGAGGGTTACTAAGTTTATTTGCATTTCCAAACTGTTTGCTACTCAGTTAAGACCAAGTTTTCTGGTTTGTTTTGCCTTTTTTCTTCTTTATCTCCCCCCCCCCCGGGATGATTCATTATAAAAATATGTTTCCGTATACTAAGGGGACTCTGTTTTACATTTGGGATAGGTTGGGGGTTTTTTCCCCCCAATAACTTCAATGGAAGCAGAATAAAGCCTACTTTAGGGGCTTTTTTTGTTAATTTGCTTTCCACTGTTCTGCTATAGTTTATTTTCTCCACTGTCTGCTTTTTTCATGTCTGAACTTGAACTCACTCAGAGTCAAGTGATGCCGAACTTCTAAATGTATTCCGAGTGGGTTTGAGATGAGGCAAACAACATTTTAGTGGAAATGTTATGTCATAGTAACAAATGCCTATGGATTAGTTAGTTTATTTCCAGGGCCTCACGGGCTATACATTGCTATTTATAATTTAACTTTCTCAAGCAGCCACCACTGTGTTTATGTTACCATGGTGTTACTTGCCATACTTGAGGGTGGATAGTAAATGCTATAATTGAAAATAGATACTCCCACTGAAATAAGTGTAACAGGTGGTTATGTTTTTATTTAATCATGCTGCAAGCATAATACAAGTTAAATGTGGATACCTCTAACCCTGCCTTTTTGCTAAGGCATTTTCAGAGATGCCAGTTTGTCTTCAGTGCCCAGAAGTGGAGTAAACAACATGACTGATCTGTCTTGTGACAGTCCAAGGAATGTCAGTGGTGATCAATGGGTATCTTCCACTTCAGAAAGCAAATGTTCTTATGTGGGAGAAAAGGAGATGACCTAATGCAGGGAGGGAGGTCTATATCTCATCCTTCTTCTGGGCACCATAGACTGGATAAAGCTCTAATTCCTTAAGCGCATTTGAGGAACAGCAATTGCTGTTTCCTTGTGATTTCCTTATATTGCCCCTCTTACCACATCTCATCTCTTAATTCCCTTCACATGTCCCCCATAAGGAATTGCACATCTGTTTTGAGGTCTGCCCTATTTTAATACTGCATGGCTTAGTTTGATGTTAGGTTACACCCATATCCCTGGAGTTGGGAACACACATCCTACTGGCAAAAGTGTTCAAACCATCCCCCTTTCACGACCATAAGAGTGGATTTTGATTTAATTTTATCAACTCCCATGAAATCAGTGAAATGTTATATATAATTTATAAAAATATACAGTACGTAATACAATACATATATATTTCAATATATGAATACATATGTATTTTTCCATTCTTCAGAATAAAAGAACAGAAACATATGGATGTTATCCTAATATTATACTGATGAGATGAAAGGTTCAAAATGGGTGAAGTAAGGGTTTATTCCTGTTAAATCTTTAGCATTTTTTGATAAAGTCAAAAAATATATAATCTCTTCTGTGAATCATTTCTTGATGAAAACCAGTGTTTCAGTTCATCTGTTTAATGAAGTTGCTGAGGAGGTTCACATTAGGGAGTTACTGTCATGAAAATGCGAAGACTTGTGGGTGACATAAAGCCATTCTAACATACTAAATACGGGATCCTTTTCGGGCGAACTCTAAACGACTTTATAAATTAATCATCGCCTTAAGGTAGGATAACAATGTGGTCTTTATTGCATTTTCATAAGGCTGAGAAATAACTAGCCCAAGATTGAAGGCTCGTGTACTGTATTCCTGAGGAACTGGTAATGTGGGAGGTTTTGTTTCCTCTCAGTGGACCTTTTGAGATGTTTCTCTGTATAATTTCACATGGTTAAGTCTTGTATCCCTGATAGTATATTTATGTTTTTGTAAGTAGAAGCAATAACAGTAACTGCATGATATGGACTAAGGAGTGGCAACCTGGGGGCTGTTTACTTCCTATCTGTAGAAGACTGTGGTGAAGCCTAAATTGTCATCCCTGAATTCTTCCCTCTGTCATGCACTGAGGTGACCCTGTGGTGAATTCAGGCTAAAGAATTTTAAGCTGCTGTTCCAGGTGTTCATTGTTACTGGGGTCAAGGAGATAAAGTTACTCAGCTTTTCACCTAATTGAGAGTTGCTGTCTAAGCATTGTAGGCTGCAACTGATCACTGTAACTCTGCATCCTCTCTGCTCTAAGCTCTCTCTTTTTTTCTTCTTGTACTCTCTGTAATATTCCTCCCACTCCCTCTTTTAAATCCTTTTTGTAGGAGGTTAATTACAAAAATGTAGCTTTCCATCCTTGCTGGGTTCAAGTTATGGTTTGTTCTTTTTATATATTGTTCATTGGGGATTTTTTTAAATAAGTTGTGGATGAGGATGCTGCCATCGTTAATGAGTGTGTTGAACACTAAGGCCTAGCGACAATTCCTCTGGGACTTCACTGGTGTCCTCTCCAGTGATAAAAATTACTTGCCTCTTCATTTTACTTTTTTATTGTATCTTTTAAACAATGAGTTATCCATGTAAGGACCTTTCTTCTTATCTCATGGCAAATTGGGGTTTTTTTAGAACATCTGGGAAGGGACCTTGGCAAAGTGGGCTTTGATATTGAATTGGACCATACCCGCTCTGTCTCCCTTGTCTGCATACACGTTGATCCCTTCAGAGACAGATTAAGACATGACTTAGTTCACTAAAACTGTGTTAACTTTTCTCTCTATATTTATACATCCAAGCTGTGCTATTCACACTTTTTTCTCCTTTTTTTTTTTTTCCCTTGAGTAATAGGAATCGCCCTCATACATGCTTTCTTAGTTTTCTGTTCAGTACATTGAATTTATGATAGCAAATGAATACAACTCCTGTCCTATTTGGTGAAAGTATAGAATTTTAATTGAATGCCAACACAATATATTGAATTGATGATAAGTACAAAGAGATGAAATTCTAATTAGAGTATCATCTCTCTTCTAGCATGTCTATCTGCTTTACTGCATTTAAGCACAAAATTTTGGTAGAGGACTTTTGATGACTTTTTTTAATACTTACTGAAATCATTGACTATTTGGGGACTGCTTCCTAAAGACAATCAGAGAGGTAGCAATAATGTTAACAGTTATAATTTCAGGGGATTTATTAATATTTTTGACAAGCAGTGTTTGTTAGTGGTGTGCAACAGTATTTCCATATTATATTGTGAGTTGTTTTGCCAAGTGCTGGTTGGCAGTATGTCATGTTCCTTGTTTTCCATTTGGAGCTGAGTATTCTTTGGATTGTTTTCTCTCTGAAAGGAATTAATATTTGTTTTATTTTAGATACTAGCTCTTGTAGGATGCATATCATTTAAACTAGTAGGATACGGGGTTATGAGGTTTGTCTCTCTAGGTTTTGTCATTGCCAGCAGCAAACACTGTTCTGCTGTTGTTTCATCACCACAGTCCTAGTTCATGCCCAATGCACACAGAATTGGCAGTCTCGACAACAGAGATAAATTTCCATGGCTGTGTTTAACTTTGATTCGTTCTTACACTTTTGCTATAACCTCTTCCTACTGACCGTAAATCAGTGAGTGAAGAGCACACCGTGTACACTCTCTGCAGCCAAGCACCTGATATGGTGGTAATTAATTGACAGCATTCCTATAGCAGGCTTGATAAGCAAGATTAGTGCCCTTCTCAAGTCCGCCTCTGCTCGCAGTGAAGCCAGTGGGAGTTTCCCATGTTTTGAGTTAAGAATGCAAAAATATGATCCTAAGAGAGAATTCATTGAATGAGGAGCTGTGTAGGAAATACAAGGCAAATTCTGTACTCAGCTGCACTCTGTAGGACTCCATTGCCTTTAGGTAAAGTGGAAGAAAATCTGGTAATTTATCTATCAGTGGGAAATAAGGATATGTCTGCAGCCTTGTGAATTTTGAATTCAAGATTTAGTTCAACGGTGGTGTCTTCAGATTGTACCATTACATTTGCAATATAATCAATGGACCAAGTTAATAAATGGACCAACTACGTTAAAAATTGTAATTAAGGTAGTTTGGTAGTAAGAAGGTACCAACTTGAAAATAAATTTTCTAAGGTAAGATCTAACGTAAAAAGGATGTAGTATTTCTGCGGACTACCAACTGCTGTCATGTCAAAATCTTGTGGCCTTGGAAAACCAAATACATCACAGCAAAACTGTCTCTGACATACTTCCATCCTTCACACTTACATGGGAGGTGTATCAGTTGGGTGTCATGTTCAGAAGGAGGTAGGACTGGGAAAAATAAAAGTGCATGATCAAATGCTAAGGGCAACATATTAGCTGACCAGCATTTGAACAGAGCATAAGGTTTGCATTAATTGGGTATACTTTCAGGTTGCACACGCTTATATTTTTTTTCCTGGAATGCTGAAGAACTCCCTGTTACTATTTGTATAACACAGTGCCAGAAAAAATCACATCTGTTTTGGTGACTCAAGTAAGTGCTCTTTGTCTTTACTCTCCCACAAAGTACTACAAGTCATTTTTGCATAGGCCATTCACATTTATGTGTTCTTTAACGCTGTTCTGTCAGAGAACCAAATTATGTTAGGCAATTCAAACTGTTTCCTCAGGACTTTTAATAAAATTGTGGAACAGATGATTTGATAAATGATATCTAATATGGACAAAATGACACAAGATGAAGCAAATTTTTGTCTGGGCAGTAGATTTCTAGGAGAGATGAGCCTGTCTTGGTAAGCACTAATACATTTTTCTTTACTGGCATTTGTTTCATTACTGCCTCATCTTCTTTAGCGAGTTAATAGTAAAAAAGATTCTTCATGTTCACCCCTGTTCTGGATCTTAGGCAATTTCATTGTCTTCTGTTGATATAAAATCTTAAAACCTGTCCTCTTCAGAGAAACCCAGTTTCCTCTTAAGAAAATTGAAGCATCCCATGACTGCAAATGCAGGAATCCTAACAGTCTGGGTTAATGCTCCACATTCAAATTGGAATGACACCAGTACATGTTGGGACCTTTTTGTTTTGCTGATCACGATCTCTTGTAGTGGCTCAAGTCCTGAAATTGATGGCCCATGGAAGCCTTAACTGTCAGTAATGGGGAAAATATGCAAATATAATAATCTTCTGAATCATCTTTTATAAGGTGTTACTCACCTTAAGGCTGAGGCAGAATTACAAGGCACCAAAACATGTAAATCACGTTTTTGTGAGTGACAGAGTGAGGGTGTCCCTGTGTTTAAATAGGGCATTACTCAAAATAGTACAATTCCAGCCTTCCATGGGAAAGTACTTTCTGTTCAGTGAGATGTTTTCTTTCTCTACCTAGTCATCAAAAACACCATCAATCCCATTTCCAGTGAGGCAAGCTTCTGTGGAATGTGACATTTGTTATTTCCCTTACCTGATAAGAGCTGTATACCTAGATTTGAACAGAATGTAACACATACTTTGTTAATTTATTTTTTTTTTACACTTGAAAAAGGGCTTGTTCAGGAGAACTTAGCCCCAAAAAATTGATTTTCTGACTGGGTGCAGGGAAGGTAAATTCACTCTCTCTGTAATTTTCAAGCACCTTAATGTAAGGAAGGAAATAGGAGTGAGTCTGTTGGAATCATGAAATAGACTATATAGTTGGAAATAATTCAGAGGTAACCTCCCACTAGTATTTTTGCATCTGTTGAAAAAAAGAACATTATAGCACACAGCTCTCATGAAATTTCAGAATTTCTATATAACAGTAAGAGAATATACTGTGCATATAATAACCATGCTACCAATTTATTGAATGTTTTTGGTGGGATTAACAAATAAAATTAAATCAATATAGGCTATAAACATACTATTCAACCAGCTGCCCTCCTGGATCTTCAGGCTTGATATTATTTTCTCTGCATGCATTGAATTTATACAGGCATGGAAAATCTCATACTAATACATAGAACTGACTGTCAAACAAGATCCAGTGATCAGAAGTGATAAAACTTTTTCCCCCCCAGTATTCCAAAGTGTAAATGCATCACAGATAGATATGATTGCATATTTGGATATAAAAAGCTGTAAAATGTTATAGAACACAGGATCTAATGTGTCATTTTTATATTACTTTATATGGCTTCAATTATCCTGTAAAATGAAATGTTCTTATTTTTACTATTTATTTTTTGCAGTTTCTATGAGTTTAAACTTTTAAGAAGATCCACAGATTCAGTTTGAAGTACTAATGGGGATGTATATATTGCAGGTATTAGTACCGGTGTATATGTCCTTCTGAACATCAAATTGATAGGTTTAGTCAAGGAGGTTAAAAGGAATTTCAAGTGCTGCTTTAATGAGGACAGACACTAACATCTTTTGATACCTTGTATCGAATTTAAGTAGTATGCCTATCTGATATATTATTATAGTGGTGCCCGCTAGTGCTTCCATAATTATGGGCCTGTCAGCATTTCCATTACAAACCCCTATATTACAGCTGAAAATATCACTCCAGGATGAAGTTTCGTACAAAGGCTTTCAGCCTTGAACGAAGAAGCTTTCAAAATTAATTTTCCTGCTTCTCCAATTTAAAAAATGAAGTTGTGCTGTTGCTTATTCTACTCTGTATTAATATCTTGTTTTCAGGAAAAAACCCCACAGGGTCCAAATACTGATGTTTGTTTACTGTAGCATGAATATAACACATCCAAAAGATAAGAATCGAAAGCTGAATGCTTTTATTTAACCACAAAAAGGAGAAAAAAAAAAGGGGGGGCAGCACAGGCAGGAAACAGTACATCTGCAAGCTGCCATTCTGAGTTCATACCCACTTCATTTGCAACCTGTCTACAAAGATTTCAGTAGCCTGGATCCTTTTTCATAGATTCCAAAACAGCAATGGAATTAGAATTCTGGGTTTTATCAACATAGATTGGTTTAAAAATCATTACTTAAAGGTTCAAGGACAAGCACTTTAGAATTAGGAAGTGCCAAAATTAACATTGCCCATACAGTTTTGGTTTGCCTGCTTTTTGAATATAACTTCCGTAAAACTGGTTCCTGGAAAGGCTGGGTGGTGCTCCAGTGAACACCACTTCTTCATGATATAATTTTTTTGTCTTCTTTCCAGTTAGTTATTACCCATCTCTGAAGCTAGAATCACTGTCTGTCATGGTTTTGGGTGATGCTTATCATTAAAGTGACCGAATATTTTATTAAACATTAATCAACTTATTTTCATTGCACTTTTATAAAATGCACAAATTTTCTGGTTTTACAGATGACAAACATCTGTATTGAGACATGATAGATGAAAATTTTCACCTATCTTGAATGTTTAACACTTGGAACCCGATTTTTCAGAGTGGAATTATATAACCCATTTAAAACACAGCTCTCGTTGACTTTACCTATCTGGTAAATATTTAGCATTTCATTGAAGCAGTTTCTTGTGTCAAGTGAGGTGCCTAGATGGTGAGGAACAAGGAGGTAGCAGGTGCTGATGAAGAATTTGGGTTTAAGCGATTTGCTTTGTGCTACCTAGATTTCTTAGTTTCTGTCATTTCTCATCCTTACACATCACGACTGGCTACTCTTGTGCTGGTGATGCCCAGAGGAAATGCACTCATGTGAATTCCTCAATTCATATGACCTTGAGCTGGCACAGTTTTCCTTTCCCAGTATATTTTTCAGCTCTTCAGCAAATGGAGCAGAAGCCATATGTAAAATCATCTACAGTCATACATAGCTACCTCAAACAGGGAGGAAAAAGTGGTACATGATTATTCTGCTGTGCCATAGTGTGTATATACTCAAGTACATTAATGTCCAATAATCATCCATCACTTCTCCATGTCTCAGAGTGCGTGGCTTTACAGGCTTGATAGGATTTCCTTAAGCGTAGCTTTTGTTGTTGTTATTATTTTTTAGGGCCTTTTAAAACATTCTGAATAAAAACTTGACAATATGGCCTTATGTGGGCCCCTGTCTATAGTATCATCAGAGCTGGAACCTTGAGACACACTGTGCAGACGTCTGTACTTGAGATAATGGACTGAAATGGACAAAAGAATCATTTAAAATGTACATGATGGCATGTGATAGATGAGAATAAGCAATAGAAAACAGAAGTGTGATAACATACAATGAAAACCTGTAACCTATAGTAGGATCTGTGAGAGGCTTGAGAGTGTGCTGTAAGAAGATAGTATTTTAATAATTCTTTTGGAAAGCTCTAAAAAGCTTCTGTTGAGAATATGGAGCTGTATTTGCAAAGGCTTAAATTTAAAGGTTTATATTTACCCCAGGGGCTAAATAAGAATAGATTTTCACATGAACAGCACAAGTATTTATGCAACAACTACATGTCTTTTGAATTTCAAGTCTTTTTTCTAGCCCACTGGAGGCAGGAGAGCCTTCCAAAGGAAATAATTACATTTATTTCCAATACAATGAATCTTTGTTTATTTAATAATTACTATTATTCTTACTAGCAACTGAAACATTCCTGAGCCATTTTGATTGTGGCTTTCTGAGCCTGAAGTAGCCACAGTAAAACATCCGTGCAACTAACACTTAGCAGAGTTGTTACCAAGAGAACAATCTCTTCTAGTGGAAGTTGTCAGCAAGCTTAATGAGAGGTAATCTGTTACTTTCTCTGCTTATACTTCAGATGTGTATCTCCTCAATGTAAGTGGCTCATTTTCCTATTACCAATATTGGTAGCATAAGTTTTAAATATAATTCTGTTAACAGAAAAATACTGCTACTTGTTTACACAACATACTGCCTGTCAATGTTAAAATAAATAGTTGATGGTAACATAAACTTGTGTTTTACTTAACTGGCAATGACCTGCTACAGTATCAACATCATTGCTAGTAATATAAACAATACTGCTAGTAAATACACAACACAGTCACTAAGCTGGCTTCAATAGGATTATTGTCAGAGCAATATTTTATTAGGTGGAACTGCTAGCTGCTTACGATATGTTAGACCGGGTTCATCGAGACAGTGACCGTCTTAAGTCAAATACCGATCAGTAGATGAGAATGGTTATTTGTCTTGAGTTATAAGCTCCTTTATCTTTTGTTCCAAAAAATAATAATAAAACTAAAGTCAAAGCAAAGTTTAGATGGAGCTAAGAGTATAGGTACACTTCTGAGTGCAATATTGCAGCCAGTTATCTAGACCTGGATTATCGGCAAATGGATGTCTGGGTGTTGGAACCAATCTAGCCATGGTAGCACAGAGCAATTCAGCCAAACAAATTAGCCCACCCTGAGCTTGCACTGCAGGAAATGTCTGTATTATTATTATTTTTATGTAGTTTCATAGATGAATTATTTGCTAGCCCTGAAATCTCATCTTATTTCAGCATCCTCTTCATACAACCTTTCAAAAACACATCTAGTCTTTCATTTCCAGAAAATTTAAGCTTGTCCTCTTCTTTGAGCTTTTTGCTTAATAGCTATTCGTACAAGTCTTGAAGCTGATGGTGTTCTCTGAGAGGCTGAGATGAATTTCTTCTGTGTTTTTGTGTATTTCTGAAAGGATAAAATATTACATTTTTGTTCATGGCTTTGTATTCTTGCAAGGACAATTGCAATTATAGGAATTTCTATGAGGTGGTTGTGACATGTAGAAAATCATTTTGAAGCCAATATCCAATTGTAACCTGAGAATTCATTTAATGTCACTTTTTCTTTCTGATATCATTGGAGGGAGAAATGTCAGTCAGATGGCTTTAATGAAGCGTCTGATCTACGGATGAGTGGAGAGGCAGGCATGTCTCTGCAAGTTTCCCTTTGGGATTGCTTGCATTTCTAGACTTGAGAAAGTGCATACTGTACTCTGTTGATGCCCTGAATGCATGTCTTCACAAAAATGAAGTAGTAATACTGCAGTGACAGCTTCCAATTCATCACGTCACAAATGTACTATCACGTAGAAAACTGTTTCATACCATACTGACATCACAAACACCTCAATGGCAAAGATAAAAACATCCATTTTGTAAAGGTTGATAGTTTTGTGATAGAAATCTTACCAATAGATAGCAGGGGAAATGAAATAATATAAAAATGGAATGGCAAAGAATAGTATAGTATTTCAGCCCTGCGTGATTGCTTTCAATAGTAAGTGGAAAACCAATGCTGGTTTTTATCTTCATGTAACGAAATTACTGAATTATCCTTTCACTTCCACAGGTAGAAAAAAAAAAAATTAGGAAACTTGATCCTTCATAGGCATTTATTCATGTGAATGAATCTTTAGTCATTCTGGCTGTCTTTGTGACAGGGAAGTCACTTGTCGAATAGTTGGGGTTGTCAGGGCTTTGTGGCAGAGTAGAAGACTAGAGTAACAGTGTAAATAGCACGCCTCAAATTCAAGCATTCTGGTGGTAGAACAGTATGATGTGTTGCTTTCTCTAGTGCACATTATGGCTTGCAGAAAAAACATAAAGTTGTCTTTAAGAAAATGACCTTAGCAAATTAAGGCAGCCTACAGAAAGATTGGTTCTCCAGTCTGTGTGAGCTGTGACTCAGGAAACAAAGTGACCTTCGTGGAGTCAGCTGCAGTTAGCAGATTCTGAACCCTGTCCTGTGGTCAGTGCCCCTCAAGAAGTTCCCTACGCTCTGTTAGGGAGGCCCCAAGAGGCCATAAGATCTAAAATGCTGTGTAGTCATCTGTTTTCTCTCTACCTTATTTTGAACATAAAAAAGAAGTTGAAGAAGGTGGAAGACTGAGAGCTGGATCTGCTAGCTTTGCACCAATTGCACAGAACTGTGACACATATTTGCTATATGTGGAATTCTCTGGTGTTCGTTAAGGCAGGATAGCCGGGTAGTGTAGGAAAAATTAGCAAAGGCAAATTCAAGACTGAAACTCTGACTTCATTTCTTCTCATCCACACATTATAATTCTGGTACTATAATATACATCTTCTGTTTGTTCTCAGTAACTCAGAAAGAACTGGGCGATGGGAATCAGAGTGAGTTGTAAAAGGAGGGCTCTGATCCTTCACTAAATTAAATTGCATTAAACACACTGCTTGCCCTTTTGGAAGGCTTATTTTGTTGTCGGATCTAAGCTTTTGTATTCTGTGTTGATGGTCATTATGTGTTTGTGTGTTAGAAAATATTGGCAGAATAAGAAAATAAAGCAATGATCAGTCATGCTTTCCAGACTCTAGTTTTAATCTTACTAAGTGACATGGGAAGATGACATGAAAACACTGGGTTGTCATCCAGCAGCCTTGAATGCAGTCTTGCATCTTTCCTTTCCCTAAATGAACTTTGTTTTGTAACACTAAATCCTCTTCTGTGTCTAGGCCTCATTTTAGACATCTGATATATTTTTAAATAATATTTACTGATACTACAATTGAAAGAAAATGCTGCAATCAAAAAGTTTGGTTTGATTTTTTTAGATTTTTTTTCCTTTTGGCATTACATGTTATTTTAGAGACCACTGCATGATCTGTTTTATTTTATTGAACTACCTGCGGTGCTTTTTCTTTATAAAGTAACTTCATTTGTTTATCTTGGTTGTTTATTTGGTGTGAGTTGTTTGGACATCCAGATTGTATCAGGTGGCTGTTGAGCTGTTCAGAATCACGATAAGAGAATGGGCACATGACGGGTTTAGTGTAGTCACCCAGAATATACATTTTAAGGATATAAACCCATAACTGCTGGTATGCATGCATGCATCCCACTGGAAATGCCAGATTTCTTCCCACATATTGCCCTACTTGTCAGCGTTTGTGCTCACAGTAAGACGACCATTTGGCTCCAACAGACATACCACCGCAAGCTTCCCACCGAGCCAAACTGATAGCTGGCTCTCAGTGACAGTTGTGACCAGTTAAGACAGCAAATTTCTCATTACCATCCTTTCAAGCAAAGAGCAGAATTTTATACATTAATTTATTTGCTTTTAACTGTGTGCAGCCTGGATGAAGAAAAGATTCAAGAAGTGCCATTTAGCCTGGCTGTCTGTGGTGGCAGGGACTGGTTTGGATAATCCAGGATTGGGAAGCAGGTATATGAGATACCAATGACCAAGGAAGATGCAGCTGGAGAATAAGCCTACTTTGCTGCGGCACTGTGTGGCTTTAATTTGTCTGTCTGAGGTGCTGGATAGCAGTTCAGCCATGGCAGCGAGGAATTCAGAGTGCACTGCAGATGGTTATCTGCTTCTCAGGAGAATGGTGCAGTCCACACCGAGCACAAGGCAAAACAACAGCAACAAAAAGGAGAAATGGAGCATTTAGGTTTCAGAGTTGGATAATTAACCGTTAGCATTCCTTACGTGTATTCTTTCTTTGCAGTGAATGTGAGAGAGGGAAGAATGGGACATTATAAAGGTCAACAAGTGGCTGGAAAGCGACAGTGTGGATCCTGCAGAGCTCCCATTAAACCTCTTCTCTGAACTACTTAGATAAAATATTCTTAGACAACCTTCGGACCCCAGGCCCTGCTTAAAATACCACACTCCAGTGTTTTCCCTGTTTTGGTAACACCTAGTAGGTAGTGTGACATCCCATCCCTTCCCACCCCATAAGTTTTCAAACACTGAAGAGAGATTTACATTAAAACAAATCTGAGAAACAGTAAACTGGAGCACTTGAGCTTCTTAGATAGGAAATTCGTCAGTGTGCATTTGCCTGGCCTTTGAGCTGCAGAATAAAGCACTGGGCATTCACGTTGAAGTTTAGCATTGTCCGGTTAACAAAACTGATAGTTCGTAAAGTTTTTAGTATAAAGAATTCTTTCAGAAGATAGTTTCACTGTCACATACCTGTAGAAATAGTAGAAACCACCTAGAACAGTATAAAAGCAGTGTTTGAACTTCAAGTAATAGTGTTACATAGTTTGGAATGTTTGACTGCACCATATGTGTTTAAAGGTATGTTAGACTAAAATTTGATTACTGACCAACCTGTGAGACCACTTTGGGCACGGACATGTTCAGTGAGATTCATTCATGTTTTGATCTTTTCTTGTCTCTTTTTCCTTAATTATACCTTTTTGTGTTTCCCGAGGAGTAATTTACAGCCACATTGCACGTGACAAAGAATTCTATAAACTTGTCTAAATTCTTTATTTTTATAAAAAGTAGCAGGTTTATCAAGGAAGCAGATGATGAATGAGAGGAAGGTCAAGCCATGTCGGCATGCAACAAGTTTGTGTTCTTGCTGTCTGCTCTCTTGGCATGCTATAAAAAATAAGAAACGCATTAGACAAAGAGCTTTCAGTGGATTGCCATTGCTACAGCAACCACTTCCTCTCTCTGAGTATGAACCAATGACTTGCGGAGAGTTTGTTGTTTGAGGAGTAGAAGGCCCTGGGTTAGCAGGAAAGGAAGCAATGATATCTTTATAACTGTGTTTTCAGTCTGTGGTGAGGGTTTTTTTGCTTAACTTTTGTGTGCGTGTGGTTTAGTTTGGTTTTTTCAGTTATTGAGGTGTACAGCAGAGTGCACCGGATGAATTCTGACTTTTTACGAAACCAGCTTTTTCCAACGTGTATGCGTTTAAAGTCGTTGAGCTGTGTGTTTTCCGTTTTGTCTCTGATGGCAGATTACAGCCCAGAGTACTTGCATAAACTGTAATGGCACAGTATCACAGAGCGGTGTGCTGTGTTCTGAAGGACTGGAGGAGGAAAACCAGGTTCTCTATAAAGACATCTTATCTATTTATACATTTTGTTGTTATGGTTTTCAGCTTTATTCCCTGGTGCTACTGTACACCATGAACTCTTATACCCAAAGGATACGTTTCAGATGACGCAGCTGGCTCTCACTAATGAGGAAGTGGTTAACTCTGGAGTAGAAAGTGCAGAAAAGCTGTTTGTTCACTTACGTACAAAGCTCTCTGGAGTCAACAGGAGACTCTTTCCGTTGTACTCAACAGGATCTGTTCCAGAAGAAGTGACCGTTCGGAAACTTCTCTGTAGCAGAAGGTTTGAACACCAAAAAAATTCTTTGTTGTGGAAAGAAAGATATTCCCACTTAAAAGTATCGAGAAATGGTTTTATCTGTTGCTCGTAGTACACAGGCTACTTCAGCAGAGTGCACAGTCCAGCACAGAACAAGGAACTACGCATCTTCTGCTGTCACTAATGATCATTGATGCTATCGCTGTACCCAGCAGAGGTAGAGCAGGATTATCTGTCCTACAAGAGTTTTCTAGTTCTCTGGTGTATTGTCAGGGCTCCCTTTGTAGAACTGGATTCTGCATATCCTCACTGATAAATTGCCAGCTATGACTTACAGCTCCTGTATAGCAAGGCTGTGGGTATATCTGCGGAATATAGAGATATTTATTTGCTACATAAGCTTGAGAAATTAGATCCCATTTAACCCAAGCATTATCACTTTAACTCTGTTAGTATGGGTAACTTCCTGAGAGAGAGGTAATTGCCTTTCTGTGTGTATGCTTAATAATGATGTATTTTGACCATGTGAAGTTTTGAGGGATTATATTTGGACCCTTATAAATCGTTGAGTTTTTAATGAAATTGTTTTAAGTTGGTTTGCAGTCCTTCAATTTACTGTAATCATCAGAATAATGATGTTGTATTGTTTATAAAATATTATAGCAGACAGCATGCATTATTTTGATATCAGCTTTAAAATTTTCACTGGTATTTTGCAGATATGATAATTAAAAGTGCATGTGAAAGAATATTTCCTTTGATATTCTGGTAGCAGGATTTTTAAAATTCATGCACTATCTTAAAAGGTTTTATTTCTTTAATCTTTTAAGTACAATGTACCTGTGTAATTCTTCTGTATTGGTTAAAATCTGCAGTTTTGTTGTATTTTCTGTGTCTCCTGTACTGTTTCCAAGTTCTGTTCCAGAGGAGATGCTGGATGTGTTTACAGTGTTCTAGACTTCCCTTACAGGATTTGTCTGGGATCTGACACTGGTCAGTAAAAACAGATAAGCACTGGTAGAATGCTTAATGCTGTGACACCATCTGTCAAAAACATCTGGAGACCATAGAGCTTCACATTTCTGGATTAGGCTAAAATTGAATAAAGCCTTTAGAGTCCTTTGGCAGTAATTCTTTGCCTTCATCTTCCTTTTATTCTACATGTGGTATTGAAAGAATGTCTGATCTGGAAGCTTTGGAGTCTGTCAGTTAGGAATGTGGTCCTTCCTGGAAATTTTACTTACCTTTACGTAAGAGCTTCTGTTCTCCGTTGTGCTGAAAAGCAGCAATTCTACTCATCTGTATATTATAAAAGTCCTCACACCTTCAAGGTGGGAAAGTTTTAAAGGCAAGGTTCCTTATTCTGTGATTAGTTTAGACACAGACATTAGATGGCAGGCACATATTGTCCCAAGCATCCTAATTTCTCCAGCATGTGTGCTTCACAGATGCCACAGTTGCATTGTGTTCTGCAGCAAACTTCAGGTTTCTTGCCCAAGGCTTTATTTGGCTGCAGTTTTGATTTTCCATAGGTCAGTAGCAAGCAGTTTTCTACCCTAAATGTACCTACTACACTAATTAGAGACTTCATGCATGTAAAAATGGCATCAGTGTAAAAGTAGGAAGTTGCTACGATAAGGACTTACTTCAAGATGGCTTTTTTGTCGCTTGCAGGTTTAGAGAGTAGGTACTTAATTTGCAAATGTTTGTTCTAATGAAATAAAATGGGAAAACTGTATCTTCTTTCAGTATTAGTTTTGAGATTTCAGTGTATCGTATAAATCTGGAAATGGTAAGGAGTTCATTTCCTTCTTATATAATTCAAGACTTGCTCATGTACTTCCTTCCATCAGATGGCTTTAGATAACCTTAATATCTTCATCACCCTAATCTCTAGCTTAGATGCAGAGATGCAGGAGTGACTTCAGCTATTTCCAGACACAGAATTCTGTCTAATATCATTTTTTTCTTCAGGAAGTGGGCATGAAACAAGTGTGTTTTAAAAATGTAAGTCAGTTTTATTAAGATCAGAAAGTAACATCACAAATACTTCATTTGTGTTAACCACATGAAATATTCTGGACGTGAATATATGTTTGTTTCATTGGAAACAGCAAAATTTCACTTTCTTCTGAATAAGGTATCAGAAGGCAGCTTGGATTTGTCTTGTTCAGCTTGTAAATAGTAAGTACTAAATTCTGATGCTGGTTTTTATAATTTTAGATTGTGTGTCCTAAGAAAGTTCTCCTATTTTTTCATATTTACAAGCAAAATTCTATTGCCTAAAATGCATCATAAGGAACTTGCTTGCCAAGAAATGTATTTACAGAATGATTTCCCTCTCTGATCCTGACAGAGTTTATGGAATCTTTTGTAGTCTCTTTTGTGCTTCTAAACTCAAAGTTCACAGGCAAAATTTCGTTCTGAAAGCATCAAACTCTCTGTACTTGAAAGTTGATGTTTTTGGTATGAGACTTTTATAAGTCACAAAAATGAGTAATTACTGAGGAAGAGTAATTAGACAAAAGCCTGAGGGGAAAGAAGTTCTACTTAAACATTAAGCAAATACCGTTAGTCATGCAAAAAGCGAAAAATAATTTCTAAAAGACTGAATAAATGCACACATGTTTGGTCCATTTATAGTTAAAGATAAACCTAACTCCCAAGTCCACTTCTGCACTCTATTGAATTTTGAAAGGGTCAAAGGGTATATGCCACTCTGAGTACTCCCAGCTTAAACTGAGCTGAATTAAATTTTAAAACATGCTGCAGTTCAGAGAGGTTAACCTTTGTGTTCAAACTCAGCTTTGTGGCTCAAGCCCGTTGATGCATCGCATTGGCCAGCTGTCCACAGCACTCCCTATCTCTAGCCAACAAAACTGTTTAAGATGCGTGGCACACAAGTTCAGTTTCTTGTCTTTTTTCCCCCCAGATCTTGTTTGTTTTAATGAAAAAACACCTAAGAGTTATTGCTGTCTGTTTTAATAAAGCAAGCTTCTCCATCACCATCACTAATCCATGGAGAATGTTACTTTTCACTGTGAGTGAAACAGATCTGTGTGTCACCCGTGTGTAGGGCTAGTGCTGCTGAAACGAGAGCGGTGACAGGGATCGAGAAGGCAGCCGACGCTTTTCCATTCCCACTTTTCGTGGGATATCTGAAATGGAAATAGTATTTTTCTGGAATATTGGGAAAAGAATTTGGGTTACTAAGAAAACTTTAATAACCTCTACAAAAATTATGTTGAAGTTTCACTTCATTTTACTGCATTCTAAGGTAAAATGTTAAGAGATTTACTAAACAGCTCCTGGAGCTTCAGCCTTCAAATTAACTCCAATCTCCTGGATGGGTTGTGGTTAACAAATAAAATATGCTTTTGTATTGACTCAGAAAAAACATCAATAGTATTTGACAGTTATCAAACCAGTTTTGCACTGTAAGGCCAAGTGAATTATGGCTGAAAAGCAAGAAGCTGTAATTAAGACAGGGCATGCTTGTGGCTTAATCAGAGGCAGGTACTCGGGGAACGGTAGATGCGAAGGGTGTTTCATTATGCATTACTGACAGCCTGGTTCTAAGTGGTCAAACAACATAGTAAGTCCCTTTCAGCTGTTCTTTCTGGTTTTGTGAGCAGTGGACAATTTAAACAGCCTCCTGAAAATTTGTATGCATCCTTTGAAGGAAATGTATGTATCTTCCTAAATCTGCATAACGGAACATTATCGGTATTTATGCAAAAAGCACGTAGTGTAAACGGTTGAAAAGTTTAACCAGCTGACTCACTGTAAAGTATTGTTAATAAAAACTGATTCTTAAAAATTGCATGAGCTTATACACTCAGGGTAAACAGCTGGCTTTTTTCAATAGCACAGCTGGTGTAGAAACACAAAATGACTACCATTTGAACAGGACAAGGGCTATATTTGGCAAAACATTTGCATGAAAGCTGAAAATTTGCAACTTGATTTTCATTTATTTTCATTGGCATTGTACACCTATTACCTGGAGATCTGGACCTGCTCCTATCGATGTCAGTATCACTCGTTTCGGCTGCAAGCCATTACGTGCCAGGATGCTCTACATTTTGAGCAGGCCCTGTTCCTTCAGCCGAAAATACTGGAGAGGGATTCTGTCTATCTGAATATACAGTGTGTTGTTGCTGAACTGTCATTCACAGGAATTTAAGCAGATAAAATATCTTAAGGATGTAATTTCTTCCTTGAAAAGGCAAAGCAATCTTGAAAGCAGTAAGAATTGCATTTCACAGCATGCAAAAGTCAACTGTTCCTGCTGCAACTGTTGGTTTGTGAGGCTACAAAAGCATGTTCCCCTGAATTTGGGCAATACGAAAGAAGACTGCTGATGCAAGTCAGCAGATGTGTAGTGCATTGTGAATCACAGATGCATGCTGGAATTCACTGAAAGAAAAATTTCAAGCTCAACTCTAAACTTTTAACTAGTCAGACTCTTTATACATTACTCGGGTAGGCGGCATTTATACCACTACATGACCTGGACAGTTTTCTAGGGCCTCAGATTGCAACAGTGCATCGTATTTACTTTCAGATTTTAGGACTTAGACGTTTATAGTTGGTATTATAGCCTTCCTGCTAGAGCTTTCTATAGACTGGTTTTTTTAAATGAAATTACATTAAACCATTCACTGTGCGCTAGTACTGTTGCCTTTCTGTCAGCTCATTCTGTGCTTTCCTGTCTTAGCTTTAGTTTAGTCAGAGGGCTACTGGACAGGCAAATTGCTCTACAGGAAGGTTGGTTCCCCCATTTGTACTGGGACAAAGCAATGGACATCCTGTAATAGGGACAGCATTTTACTGTTCAATTGGCATAGGGAGTTTTACATATATTACTGTCCTGAGCAGTAATGGCATTAATAACATAAAATCACCTATAGAAAATAAATCACCCTTTGAAATATTTAACATTAATTCTCTCGCATCTATTATTTCTCCTGCCAGTTTTAGTAGTAATTCAGTGGTAGTCTGGGTATCTCTGCAAGGCACTACACTGGGTTGTAAGAATACACCCCTTCTGCATTCTCTGTTTACTACTCATGCTTTCCTTGCAGATTTTCCCAGCAGCCGAAACCAGCAGTCCTCTTTTCACATGACCCTAGCCCACAATGTAGTTATTTTACCAGGAAAATCACTTTCAGAAATATAAATGGCTACCTTCACCCTGTTAAGTCATGCTACATAAGAGAGGCTTCCAAGTGCGAATTTACAGTGAGTTTATTTTCTTCCTGCACATGGCTATCTAGGCAAAGAGAATTATTATTTTAGAGGCAAAAACTAACTGCATTGATTACAAGTCTGACTGATCTCCCTCCATAGTGATGTTCTGCCGTAAAAACTGGAGGTGGTGGTTAATGAGAGAGATTCCCTTCTGCTTGCAAAGTAGTAGCTCTGGGAGCCACAAGTCCAGCTGAAACCAAACCAAACCCTAGTTCAAAACCAGGCCAAGTAGGAGCCAATACAAATCCAGCAGTACATGAAACATCAAATACCAGCACACTGACGTTCCTCTCTGCTAGTTAAAACCAACCTAGGAATGTTAATAACAAGTAAAACAAATCACCTTGTCAGAACCTGGAGCTTGTGTCATGGAAAAGATTTTCTTAAATTATTCTTAATAGCTGTGAGTCATCATCTAGACAAGTATGGGGATCAGAAGGCACAATCCGGGCGCTCCATCAGCCCGCTGTAATTGCCCACATGTGAGGGCTCTGCTTCAACCTCCAGACGAGCATGAGGATGCATTAGGCTTCACCCATTTCCGAAGGCAGATGGAATGATGTCTAGTAACAATAATCACATGAAGGATTTATAGGCAGTGAGTGAGATAAGAGCAACCACTTCTGTTTAAGTAATTGCTGTTTAGAATTTTAAAAAAACTACAGGTGTGTCTTGTGGTAAAAGCACGGAGCTGGAAATCACTAGGTAGAGGCTAAATTCCCTGTTTTATCACAGATGTCTTTAAGGTTGAAGCATTAATTTTGGTTTCAATTAATCAAATATAAAATAAGGATAATGCTTTCTTTGCTTGTCTTCAATATCCAACTGTAAGCTTTCCATATTGGTGGCAGGGTGGGGCTTTGGGCTCGATCGAAATCTGAAAACAATGCTTTCTAACATCAAAACAAAAGACACAATAGGAAACTTCAGTGTGTCCTCCTAAACAAAGATACCTAATAAAGCAAGTTCATTTTCAAACAAGTTATTGCAGCCATTAAATATCTCTGCAGAACTGCTGTTAAGAAATTGCCTGGGGTGACGGGCTGTGCATGTTTGGACAAGTAACTTACTGGGGATCACCATGCTTGTCTCATGGTGGTACTTTGAGGAATAATCAGAACTTGTTTCAAACAATTATAAACATAGAAATTGTTGTACAAGTGCTGTATAATATTCCTATTAATCTTTTTAGTAAAAAAAATGGTCTGAAATCAAGTCTTGGAACACATTCACGAAGGAGCACACACAGAGCCTTCCAAAGACTGTGACTTGAAAATAAATCAGAAATGTATCAGTCAGTTTTAAGATTGTTTTCTACTAATGAGACAGCGTTCTATAAATCAGAATTCCTTAATCAAATTGCTACTGTTTTGCTGTAATCAATGTCCTTGGATTCAGTGTAGCTGGCCGGATAGAACTGATGATGAAGTTGATGCATTATATTTTCTTGCTAGAATTAAGTCTTTACTTACTCCTTGGGGTCAATGACAAAACACCCGTTGCCATCAGTGGACGCAGGATGATTTTGCCCTTTATAGCTGCCTCTGCAAAGGAGCATGTTTGTGCATAAGTACAGATCTGATTCAGTTTAGCTGTTGCTGGTTTTCTTTTTTTTTGGTTTTGTCATTGCAATTTTCTGAGGACAGGACTACAAGCCACTGGCATGTTTTAGCATGAATCACCGTGTGAGAAATACTTGCCATTGTCAAAATGCAATGCACTGAACAATCATTACCTTTAATAGGTATAAAAGACACTCAGCATCTTCTGGGCTCCAGCTTCTAACTGCGGGGCGAGATCTCACAACTGACTTAGAACAATAAATTGCATAAATTGAAATGGCAGCACCATCCCTGATGGTTTGGTTTAGTTATAGAAATGTAAATGTAGATGAAAGGGTTCGACATTTCTTTTGAATATGAAAATTGCCATATAAGATGAAGCCAGTGATAAATCTGTTACATTTTCTGTGAGCATTCAGATAAGAACTTCAAGGAATGGTATAAAAAGTTCAGATTATGGATAGCTTTGGCATAATTTCTCCTTTGAGAGAATGTTACTTTTTACATTCCATATGAGGTTTGAAAGGTTGTACTCCAAGACTAGTATTAGATCAAAAACTGAGCAACAGTCAGTCAGACTGAAAAAATTCAGGCATGTTTCTACAAGGATTTTGTGTGCAGTTTTTGCTGAAGACAATGGGAGTTCTACAAATGGAAGATGTGGAAGGTAGCCTCTCCTTTTTTTCTTTGCTTTCCTTATTCCACACACACACACACACACACCCCGCCACCCTTATCTCAAGAACACCAAAAAAGTGATTCTAGTCTCACTTAAAATTTTAACCAAAATCAGATTGACCATCATTATGCTGTTGCTAACATAAACCTTGGTGCTTGTATGACTAAACTCCCAATACGCAAACACCATCTGCCTGTTGAAGGAAAAGAGAAGCCACCACCGAGACAATGCTGGACTCATTAGGAGTTGAGAAACATCAAGTTTACTACCAAAGATACGTAGAAATATCCTTAGAAATCTCCAACTCTCCCCTGTTAAACTGAAGAGTTTTCAAAGAGCTTTTCTCCAGAGCCAAATTCAGATCAGGTGCCTCTGCGCGAAGTTTTACTGACGTCCTTGAAACAATATATGACCTTGGAAAATTTCCTTACAGCTAAGAACGTGGACATTCATGTTGTGATGGGGCACCATAAATAATAGTGGCACATCCGTTTACCCTTGCAGGAATAATGAGAGTTGTTTTATTTCTCCACAGTATCATCAACAGGAACTTAGAAAAATATGTGACTTTTTTAGTAGGCATTTGAATTTCAGTAAGATCTAAAAGACACATCTTTGCTCTGGATTTTATTCATGTAAATATAAACACACGCCTTTTAAAAAGTTATTTTATCTGGAACAATAGTTGTGTGCTTTCTGGTTTAGTGAAGTACTATAATTTTGGTGGTTAACTCTTTTTCATCCTGCTCTAGAATGATACTAAAATTTGATAAACCAGATGAATAGCACCCAACAGACCCGAGTTTACTACTGTAAAGGACTTGTAAAAGTATATTTCTTTTGCAGAATCCAGCTGCTTTCTAGCAGGACTGCACAGTCATTTCAGTAGTTGTGAAAGGTGGATATTTCCACTTGACTGGGGTCAGATCTGTAGGTGTGGGAGGTTGTCGCCTGGGGAGAGGCGAGGAGCAGTAGATTCCTACAGAAGAGCTGTCCAGCACCAGTCGTGCTTCTGTTTTCCTCAGCGTCTTCTGTGTGAGAAGCACCGCGCTGAGCTGACTTGGATACCTTCTGAGAGATCTTAGGTATAATTGGAGTGGGTGTGATTTTGAGTCTCATCAGAGAAGTAGAACCTTTCTTTCAGCACTGACTGTGCAACACCTGTAAAGCAATTTCTGCTTGACAGCACTGAAGAGTGCAGTGGGTACACAGCTTAGCCACGCTCAGCCATGTGCTCAGGTTGATTTACAGGCTTTGTGATTTGATATTTTGCTAGCATTTTACAGTGGTACATGTCCATGAAAGAACAACCTCTGTTAGCAAAACATGGTGTTGTTATAGGTGGATATCTCTGATACATGATGCTGGAGTAAATGAATGCTTTAGTACAACCCCATTGTTAGTTGTCAGTGTGAATGTACGTTGGTTTTGATGTTTCTGAGCCAGTATTTCCAGCAAAAACCGAGGTCTGTATTTAACCATTAAAACTGAGAGCAAAATTGCAAAGGACTGCATGGAAGTAGGAAATGATTGCATGCAGTGATATGTGCAATCATGAAACGCTTTCTAGAGATGTCCATGGCAACTAAAATCATAACTTTATGGGATAACAAAGATCTCAATAGAAGGATCGGCTTTGTGGCAATTTGTAGTTCCCCTCCCCTCTCATCACCTAACCTTTTCATGTTCCGCAGGCTATAAATTACTGATCTCTTTCTTTCTGCTAGAAGATAAGCACCTTATCATCTCTCCTCTTTTCTAACATCCTTATCACTCCACAGGCAGTAAGCATCTTTACTCTCAGGTGGTCTAATTGATACATATCTAATTAAAGGCAAAGCATTTTTTCTCGACTTGCATTCAGCTTTGAAGTATGTAGCTTTGATTTCACACCTGAAAACAGATTCATGTGCCTGAAAATGCTCATTTTTCCAACTGTACTGGTTGATCGAATAAAATATACCACCTCTGTCCACAAACTTTGCCTTGCCTATGTGCCAGTGCGTTCACTTGTTAGTGAAAAAGAGAAGACAAGTTTTCATGGAACTAGTTAAAAGGTATGTGTGAGGATTGCAGCTCTTTGGAGCCTTGAAGAGTAGCACAGAATGTTTAAAGATGATGAGACAGAGAAGAAAAGGATTCAGTAGTGACTAAGATAGATAACTGGATTAGCAAAAAAACAAATCATTTAGAGCTTATCACCTAAATGGGGACATTTTGTGTGAAAGAGGTAGAGAAAGCTGAATATATAGGCGGGACATAGTGCCAGCATCAAGCTGTTTAAAGAGCATTGTTCTACTTACCATTTCAGTGAATGTCTTAGGAACTTTCCTGTGGAGTGAGAAAATAGACTGTCCATATTTATATGGGAAAGAAAGAGAAAGAATGATCATTCTAATTAAAAAAAAGGGCCATCAGTTCTCACCAATTAAGAGGAGAAAGGAGAAGTATCATTATGCGCCTAACACTGACATTTCTAGGCACCTCTAAGTTGCGTAGCCAGCACTTAGCCAGATATTTACCCTTGTTTTATTTAAATGTTACAAGGGTCACATTTTGACAATTAATTGACCTGACCTGTATGACACTCACCAGTTTTATGACAACTGTATATATTTATATTTTTCTCCTAGTCTACCTAGTTCCTACAATTTTTAAGATCGGGTTGTGCTTTTCACTGTGAGGACAAGTTTGAAGGAAGGTAATAGGAAAATATCCACTGAAATTACCTAATTAGTTTAGACGAAAAGAAAATAGATCCAAGGTTCCTCATTTCACACACCCCCAGAGCACTCTTTTCCCCTTAAAGAACCTTTTTATTAACTTGAGGCTTTTCAGTACTTTGGAGTTACCAGCTGAAAGGCGCTTTTTTGATGCAAATCATTTGCTTCACTGTTGTAGTGTGTGGCTGGCAAGGAAGCAGGAGGTGTCCTTTCACACTAGGAGAAGCGAAATCCCTGTTTCCTGAGTGAATGATCCCACAAGACGCATTTCTTACCTTCTTGGGGGCTGCCTGCTAGGGAAATGCCAGGGGGTTATGTGGCATTTAAAGGACTTCTGTAGGGAGCCCTCCATGATTCAATTCCTTATCGTTTTGTTTAGTTAGACTCTTGTTGGCAGTTGTTAATAAGGTCTGTGATGGTTTAGGATTTTTTTCCCAGCTAATTGCTCTTTTGATCTGTGCTTTATGGGCTTTTTAAAGTCTCTGGTAGGATTGCTGTTTATAATATGAAATAACCACAAGAATCTTGTAGAGTCTTCTGAGGTCAGACTGTCACTATGCTTTTGTTTGCTTGTGCTGAGCTAGTACTTGGCAGCTTGTGTAGTAGCTCAGCCATTCTCTAAATTAACAGGTTGTTCTTTGTGTTTGAATTGATTGATGTGATTAGCACGTATATGCCTAAATAAATTACTTTGGGGAAGAGAGAGATCCAAATGGAGAAAACTGGATAGGTCCAAAGAAAGTTTGTTGTAAGAACCAGGGTATGTTCAAGACTGTAGAAAGGACTTAAGTGAGAAAAAAAACCTCTGACCAGAAAAATGTGTGGGAAAGTACAATTTTACTTTAAAATCTTCACTAATGAAGGTTGAAGGATGTACTTTTTGCTGGATTCCTCTGGAGGCAAAAGCCCTGGTGCAGATGTAGACATACTGAGAAAAAATCAATTGCTGGTACAATAACTTATTTTGCTGCGATAGCAATGTTGTGTCAATCCTCCTGGGTTTTGGCTTCCTAAGTAACTGGAGAGCCTATAGAAAAAGGATTGTTTAAGTGCTTTAATTCATTTTAATAATATTGCCAAATCACTCGTCTCAAACTTCTCTTTTGAAGGACTCTAGAGCCTACATGGGTTTTTTCTTAAGAACTGGCACTCTTATTTCTGTGAATCAGCAATAGTTCTCCAGAATCTTTCTGCAGAGCTTCTTTATTTGGCATCATGTTGGCATGGCAGGAGAAGCCTGTCTCCCGTAGAATTTTCAGAGCTCACCTGCTAGTTAAAATCCTTTTGCTTGAAGCAGTAGATCTGTTGTTTATTTATGCTTACATACTTACAAATACAGTCTCAAAATAACGGTCTGGCCTGATCCTTTGCATCTGTATACACACAGTGTTTGTTGTTTGTTCCACAAGTGACACCTTGGACTTAATGGGAGGACCCCAGCTTGTAGGGCTAAATGAAGCTGCAAAATAATGGGGTTTGCCCTTGAACTACCTTTTATTTGCACATACCGCTATATCATTGTATGACATTGGCTTTTGGATACGTGTGTCGCATACAGCTAACGCCTTGTTCTTGGTTTTGCTTTTCAGTACAGAATTGGACAGCTGTACATGATAAGCAAGCATAGCCATGAGCAGAGTGACCGAGGGGAAGGTGTGGAAGTGGTGCAGAATGAACCCTATGAAGATCCAAACCATGGCAATGGCCAGCTAACAGAAAAACGGGTCTATCTCAACAGGTAAGTGTAATAAACCTGCTTCTCTCAGCATGGGCTGTAGTAACAGTGTGCAAGGACTATCCCTTCCAGGTAATAGTCTTTCTGACTCAGGTAGAACATGTTCCCATGAATACATGCCGCTTCCTGGTAGCCCCAGCAAGAAGGACGGTGGATTGATCAGTGGCTTGAAATAGAGGGTTTAGTCATCATTTCCTCTAGAATATCTTTTCTAAGAGAAGGAATTATAACTTGAAGTGAAGGTTGTACCAAAAATCAGGACTTTTGTTTTCTTTTACACGTAACTGTTTGCCGTTATGTTTTCCAAAATTTGTGGAGGGGACCAAAAAATTAAAGAACAAAACAACAAACACCCCACCCTCCAAAAAAACCCCAAACTCAAACCACTAAAATGGTCCAAGAGTTCTCACTTCACAGTAAAGTCACGACGCCAGTAACCCATTTTCCGTGACAAGAGGTTTGCCTCAGCAAAGTTAACTGACGTTCTGAATGACCATTAGCCTTGTGCAATGATGACCTTCTGTACCAAAATAAAAGGCTTAAAGACATGATGGAAAAAGTTGCTTGTTTCCCCAAAGTTCCATCATTTCTTACAGTGAAATATATCTCTTCCTATGGTGAAATTATATTGCTGAGCATCAGTGCCTCCACACTCAAAGGCCTGAGATGTGTTTTTATATATATATATATATATGTGTCCTATGATATATATTGCTCAATCTGTTTCTATTTTTACTACTTCTGATCTAGTTGAATATCTCTGCTTTCCTAAAGTTCTGCTATTCCCTTGGGCCTGTTTCACTTTATTAAACTTACGCTCTGCAGCATTTCATAGTGGGCATAGAAACACTATCACTACTGCTTCTACATTGCAAGTTACTCCTCCACTGCAATCCTGACGTAGCTAACCTTAACTCAGGCTAAATTGAATCACCAGTAATGCTGCACGCGCACACACACACACACACGAGGGTCCAATAATAAACGTCTTGCCAACATTTAATATTATTGTGATAGTAACTGTTCCCTCACAGACTAGATACAGGACTTGGGAAAAATCAATAAATGTGCTCCTGTTGCAGAGCCCCCAGAAGTTGTGGGCTTTTAAAATGTTTCTGGATATTTCTTTCCTTCGTGTGAAAAAGAAATAAGGCTTTAAGCACTGAAGAGCATATTCAAAATTACCACTTTGGGGTAATTCAGAATAACCACCAGGACTGTGTCCTAGGAAGCATGTACAAGACATACTTGGGAAGCGTGGAGTTTCTGGTAGGCAGGCAATGGAACAAAGGATCTCTAGCCCAAAGACGGGTACGAACATTGACAAAGGATATCTGTGTGCCTACAACAACTTGGGAGGTTTACGTAAAGCTATGGTGGATGTTTGAATCTGGGCTCACTGAGTTCAATGACTGTGATGAATACTCCTTGATAATCACCACCAGATTTGCTATTTGAGTCTGGTTTTGGTGTCACGATACCCCCAGATATTGCGGTACTACTAAAGCTTTGTGGGAAGGATTATCCGTTTTTCAGACAACTGTAGATCTTGCTGGAAAGCCAGGATCTCTGGAAGACCACTAAAAGAGACGTGGCCATACAAGATGTGCTGAAAACTTCTCCTCTGCCTGCATTCCTTGAGGAACAGGCACAGTCCTCTCCCTCATCCTTTTGTCTTCCAGGGTCCACCGCCCCAATAAACTTGCTGGCTTTGCTTCACATTCTTTTCCTCTGGCGTGATCTCTCCAGAAGAAATTTGAGCTTATATATTCAGTGATGGTTTCTTGGAAAGATTTGTGCATGGTTTTCATTTTTCTGGCCTGATAATACTTGCAGAGGATCTTCTTGCTTACCATTCCAGCTTACCAGCTGGAATGCCTTTAAGAAACCCTTCTTCCCGGTGTGCTGAAAGACTGAACTTCACCTGGGGAACGAAGAAATAAAAAAAATTTAAAAGAAGAGAATGTGCTGCACAGGTACCTGTGCTGCTAAAATAGAAATGCTGCCTTTTCTTTCTCTGAATGGACCGTTGGAACAATTCATGTGTGTCTATGACTGTACCTTGCTGGAAACTCTGACTGCAGCGTGTGTTTTGCTCAAAAGATCAGTTGTTTTGGAGATGTGAGCTACCGGCGAAGACAGGTAGATGGGCAAATATGCTAAAACCAACAGGAACCGAAAAAAGTGCAAAATGAGCAGCTGTATGTTAACAAAGACATTACTAGTAAGATTTGCTACTGTCCGTGTAAGCCTTAGTTATATTCAGAGTTGTTTACTGCCGCTTCTCTCCTGCTGGAGCATTGTTTTCAGAAGCTGAAATTCTGCACGTCTGGTATGTATTATTTAGGCATCAGAGTAGAGTTTAGCAGGGAGCGGTAAGGGAGGGAGCAGAGATAGTCATAAAAAGACACTGACAGAGACTGACAAAATAGGCAAAAGAGATGATACAGTCAAGTCTTATGCAGTACTTAAAATGCTGCTTAAAAAATGGTACACAAGAAAGGTTTACATAAAGAAAAGCATCTGGCTTTGAGCAATGTCATCAAAGAGCAAAAGTCAGTGCACTTGACTCAGGATCTTTAGATAGTGTACTATTTAGATAGTGTCTGCGTTTTGCCTCCGGACAAATACAATATTTATGTGTAGCAAGATCATGGTTAAATAAGCCTTAATGATCCAAACTGTTTTCTTCAGAAATTTGCTAATGTGGAAAGTTAATTTACGTTCTGCACACAGTTCTCTAAACATAACTGTTTCAAACATTCACTCTTGGAAAACTGGAGTTTGAAAGCCTCTGCCTTAGGTCAGTAGAGATTCGCTCTCGGGCTGGGTGATCTCCTTGACTAACGCAACTTCAGCTGGGTCTCTGAAGTACAGCGATACTCCAGAGGTCTGCCTTCCTTTGAGCGACTAGTACAGCAGCTTTGTTACTGGCAGCTTCAGGGGTTAGAACTGATGTCATAAAGAAAGGGTTGAAAGATGAATTCTCATGAACTCGCCTTATTTTTAAAACGTATGTTTGCTCATCACTTCTTGGGTACCCGGAGTGACCAGAGTCCTGGACATGAGAGACCTGAGATCCGTGGTAAAGAAACTGCTCCCACTCTTCCATAGTATTGTCTAATGACCCTTTAATGATCTTTCCATGTACTGTATCAATGTCTTTCATTTCTTATTCTACTGCTCATGTACCACCCGGGTTGGTGAATTCTCTTGACAGATTGAGCTGTGACATCAGTTCCATTCATTCTCTTCTGCGATTTACTTTTCCCATCAGCGATATGGAACTAATACCAGCCTCGCGGGGGAGTGTTGAGTGATGTGTTAACTATATGAAAGGCTTCCTGCTCAAGAGCTGGGGTTGGTAGTCATATTAGGCAAGTTGAATGTAAGGGTTTGTGTGCCAGCAGAGAATATGGAGGAAGAAGGAATAGTCTCCAAGAGGAAATCATGGAATTGGGATCAAATTGGACTGAAATCATGTATTTACTTATGACGTCTTGTTAGAGAGTGCCTCCCTGTGGCTAAGAATACTGTGACACAGATCACCTTGTACGGTCTATCCTGCTTCGTTCATCCATGCCCAAAGGGCTGAGGCCATGAATGCTTGAAATCTGGAACCTCAATTTAAATCCGATCAGGGGATATTGCAGTGGCACCGCGTTGCTCACTTTGAGAAGGGGGCAGACAGACTTGGTTTCATACATGCTTGTGGAGAAAGCAGCGACAGAATGTATAGTCATGAGATGAAAATACTGTTGTGAAGTCTCGGAATCGCTGTATCCTGTGAAACACCTCCCATAGAATGAGCACCTTTGGAAGCATCTTCTTTCCTGCAATACTCCTAAGTCAGAACATATTCTAATTTTGTATTTTCTTTTTATTTTCAGCAAACTGCCTAGCTGGGCTAGAGCAGTTGTTCCCAAAATATTTTATGTTACAGAGAAGGCTTGGAATTATTATCCTTATACAATCACAGGTAAGGAATAAAGTAGGAATTATTACTGACTTGTACTTTTTGGATAGTTTAGCTCATCTTCAGAAGGTCCAAGTTACATACTGAGCCACAGATAACAAGTTTCTTTAACAACTTCTGCTGAACTGCATATATTTTTCCATCTTATATTGGTTGATACCAGGAAATAAATGTTATAGACTATGGTTAGACAAAAGCTGGAGGGTTGTATCTGTGCAATTAAACCGTCACGTGCTTAGATTCTGTGCTGATTGTGCCCTTTATTGTCACTTAGATGTTAGTCAAATATCAATTAGCAGATTATCTGACACAATTTCTTTTGTTATTAATGTTTATGTACTGTAAGGATCTTGCATTGTTGTTTTATTTCACATTTCTTTTCTTTTTCTTTTCCCTCATCATTCTTTTTTTTACAAATGGACAATTGGATGTCAGAATACACAGTAAGTTTTTCTTCCTCTTTTTATTCTAAAAATAGAATAATTATGTAAATATATTAGTGGAATCCAAAGTGATTCCTTATTAATGTAACTAATACATAATGCATTCAATTTATTTTAGCTATTTGTTTAAGAAATTTAAGGTTAAATTTGAAGTGTTTCTGTGGGGATCCTATAAATTATTTACCTTATTTTTTTATCTCTTCAAAATAATTTGGTATATTTTTAGTCACTGAATGTAACAGAGAGAAGCTTCTATAAAACAGGGCAAGGCTTTTAAGGTTCCAGTTATTACATGGAGACATGAGAACAGATTTTATTTTATTTATTGTTTTATTAACTTAAAAAATGCTCATCTCTGGTATAGTATCTGGGAAACTGTACAATCTGTAGACAAAATTAAATATAATCTGGGCACAGTTCCCAGAAGAATCAACTATTCCCTCTAGCAGAGCTAAGGCAAAATATAGCACATAAATCATGAGAAAAATTGTTTTAAATGTGCAGGCCTCAATAACATACAGTAAGCTTTCAGCAACCTTTGGAAGATGAGGAGGAGATGGTGAGGAAGTTCCAGGTGAAGGGATCTTTCAGAAAGTCCTGCCTTGATAAAACTTAGATTCATAAAATAGTTTGGGTTGAAAGGGACCTTTAAAGGTCATGTAGTGCAGTCCCCTGCCATGAACAGGGACACCTTCGACTGGATCAGGCTGCTCAGAGCCCTGTCCAACCTGCCCTTGAATGTTTCCAGGGATGGGGCATCTACCACCTCTCTGGGCAGCCCGTGCCAGTGCCTCCCCGCCCTCATTGTAAAAATAATTTCATCCTTATATCTAGTCTAAATCTTCCCTCTTTTAGTTTAAAACCAAGTCCACTTCTCGAGCTTGTCCAGGTTCCTCTGGGTGGCATCCCTTCCCTCAGGAGTGTCAACCGCACCACCTGTCTTGGTGTTGTCTGCAAACTTGCTGAGGGTGCACTCGATCCCACTCTGTGTGCCACTTGTTTTCCTTAACTCTGCAGTGCTCAGACAGAGATACACGCCTGAACCTGCAATGCAATACATTATCCAAACCAAACAGCTGTGCTGTGCTTGTAGCATTTGAATCAGGAGGTGATCTTTGTCACATCTGGTGAGACAACAGCTGGAACACACTTCAGTGAAGGTCTGTAGAAGGTATACAGCTACAGAGATGTTCAAGAGCATCAGCAAAACTGACAGTAGAAGAGACTTGTAAAGAGAAATTAAATTGGCCTACAAGTGTAGAAGGTAGGCAAAACAGTCACTAAGTGACAGTATAACTGCCGATGGGAGCTGGGGACTAATTACTCACCATGGTGCAAGGAAACAGAACTAGAAATGTTGGGATGAGATTAAGGAAAGTGTACTTCAGACAAAAATCAAAAATACGTTTTAATGGAGCTGGTAGACTATGAAATTATCTTCAAGGGAAATAGAGAAAGTGCCTTTGCCTCAAACTGTTGAATCTAGAACAAAAAAGTTAAATATACCACTGGGAATAACTCCTATCCTTGTCTGGAATATTTCTCTAAATTTTGATCTTCTATATTCATTAGAGAATTCTGAAAGAAAGAATAAACCCACAGACATTGCCCCAAATATGTAAGATAGCTTGGAAACCCTTCTTTTAAAGATAGTAAATTCCCTCCAAAGGGTCTGTGGGACATCCTAAGGACTAAATTGAGCCTCATTTCGAGGAAAACTGGTTGTAAAGGCAGGCCAATAATTGGATAAGTGAAGCATAACCTTATCACTCAAGTACATAGTGCGATGTAGTATGTTCACACCTTACGTAACCTCCTAAGTTCCATTCTAATGAAAGAACAAGGACCTTAACGGCTCAGTAGTGTTATTTCTGTGTCTGTTAGTGATTTGGAAGAGGATGTGAACAAAAGACTGAATCTTGCTGATACTCCTAAGGTTTTTCAGTTGTAAAATGTGAAGGCTGCTGACAAATTGCATCCAAGCACACGGATTAGCATTCAGAGATTCAATGCAGAATAATTTCATCAGTCTGGTTTCCTGTGAAATATTATGGATTTCATAAATATGACCTTCTTAAGCACCTGAAATTAGGACATCTAAGAAAAAAAGCTCGTCAGGCACTGAAAATAATTTCCAGACTGTTGTTCTCTGCAGTGGTAGTATAAAAAGCCAAGAGTGATTAATGAAAACAGGAGTGGAAATTAGAGTGCCGTGATGTTAGCACTCTATACTCTGGGTCCAGTTATGATGACACCTACTTTAAGGAGTGGTATTTGTTACACAGCAAGCCCCTAAATTTGACAGCAAACAGCAGGTCTGCTACCAAGTCTCCACAGCCATATTAATAATTTGGAAAGCAAATGACACACAAGATAATGAGCTTCACAGAACCATTGCACAAGTAATGCTTTTGCGGTGTGTAATACGTGAAACATTGTAATGTCAAGAGAGCATTTTAAAATGTACACGCCGCTGTTTGTGGAGGAGGGCTTCATTAAAACTGCAACACAAAAGACTTCCTATCAGGAAGATGAGACATGGGTAATGTCCCCAGACATGCTGTATCAAAGCCTGAGCTAGTCCTTGCAAGCTTCCTGCGGAGAGGGAGGAGGAAGTGGAAAAAGCACTTTCAGAGCTCAGGCCAAAGGAACTCATCCAGCTCTGGGGGTTTGATTTGGAGAATAAGACACTCCTGTAGGGTTCAAACCCTCATTTAGTGGCTGAGGCTTTACTTAAGAACTGTATGTGAGGGGGATCTCTTAAACAGGAGTTGCTTTGGTTTTGATCTTGTAAGTAGAAACCTGACAAGATATCTCACTAAAGTTAGTGTTTAATTTTTATTTCTAAGTTCATTTAATATTGTGATCAGGTTGATGTTAAACTCGTAAATTTGGGATAGTCTATTTGGGATACAGCTGAAAGGGAGCCCTGTAGAAGAAACTCCTCGGGATTCTGCTCTGTGAGCCATTACAGGACTTGGGTGCTGGTGGGTGCCTCCAGTCAGGCCACACGTGCTGTGGGGGAATGGGTCTTGCCAGCTGCTGGCTTGTAGAAGGAACCCTTCTGCTAGTCACAGGCTGGAGCCTTTTTTTGGAGGACAAAGGAAAGATCCCTTGCAGCTCTCAACAAACCCTTATGTGCCAGCTTATCACAGCATTTGCAGATATGTATCTTTAGTGTGAAATACTTAGGCTATTCTTAGATATGTGGACAAGAATGAACCTTCTGAAAGCTTTCCCATTTTTTTTCGGAGGTTGCCCGGGTAGATTAGCAATAATTAACTAGAAAGCAAACCTGTCTCTATTGCAAACCAAACAAAAAAGGATTGCATAGAACTAAGTTTCTTTACCTGCGTGGGGATACTGTGCGACAATAAGCAGCACAGAGCAAATATCCATCTGACCTGTTCAAGTGACAGCTGAGATTCCGGCGAAAAGAGTGGAGCCTCAAGCAAACAGATCATCAGATCACAAATGTATGGAGACTAAACCATGGTACAAAAAATTCATAGGAACAAAGTACACCGAAAATGAGCCGAACAAAGCTTAGCTCTCAAGTTGGGAGTACAAAGAGGTTAGGAAAAATACAAACAGAATGGAAGGAAACTCTTCGGTGTTTGAAGGTGGAGCTCAAGTGTTTACCAGGATAATTTCAAATGGGTTTGCTGTCTGATCTGAACAGCCTCAGTGTTGTTAGCTTCAATGCTGGGGCTGAAATTTAAAAACAGCTGGATAATTCTTTTATGCATAATTTATGGCCAATTGTTACTTTTGCAATTATAAATATATAAAGCAAAGTATACCTTAAAACCAGCATGGTTTACTCTCTGCAAGGAGGAAGAGCATTCTTTCAACCTGGCAATGGCTCAAGTTAAATTAGGAATAAGACATAAATTCAGAATATTTATGAAAAACGGTTATGGAACAAAAAGCAGGAGACAACGATGCCTTTGATGATGTATCACAATGCCACTAATTCTTCTACAGCAAATGACTGAGGCATATAAAATTCTTTCATCTGGTACGTGTCAAGGCCCCAGAGTGAATGTTCCATTATTGACCTGCTGATTTCTGATTACTTTTGAGAACAGGCATGTTACGTGCTTCACTTAGCTGCCAGTTTGTCCGTGAAGTAAATTATCTGGAAGGAATGTTTTTGTAATTTTTTTTTTTTATAACAAAATGACTTGAGAAGGAGAAAAAGTTGCTTCACATAAACATTGCAAGGAATCTGTAGAGTTTTTTTCCTGTGTTCTCTTTATCTGATTACCAGTGCTTGAAATTTGGATGTGACCCATCAGTCTTCAGTGCGCAAATTTTTCTCCAGCTTGAGCGTATGAAAAGTCTACATCAAAAATGCAGCAGGATCTGTAGTGCAGGATTAGAGCCTGAGACACAGTTACTGCCAAAATTCCTCCCCTCTCAACCCCCAGCTTAGAAGACAGGCTAACTGGTGACATTACTCCAGCAAAACCTATATTTGGTTCCTTTAGGGATTCTAGCAAAAGGAAGGACCTCTGCAGTACTTATAAGAAACAAAGACTATATTTTTAGAAAGCCACAAACCTGCGTTCTCATTTAATAACTTAATCCCATAGAAACAAGGTAAATAAAACTGCTTGGGAGAATTCCCTTTTTCCACCACTGGCTCATTATAAAGCAATCCAAACCCCGCTCTGATTCATGGACTGTCATTTTCACTTGTGCACGCTGCTTCTCGCTTCCGTTCTTCCTCAATGGACAGGTTAGTGCTGCCATGTGTCAGGGAAGGAGATCCTAGGGGAGGGCACAGACAGGGGGAAGTGCTGAGTTTCGTAGTGGTTGGAGGCAACTTGTTCGTTGACTGTTTCATCTTCAGGTTATTGTATGTGATAAAAACAAATATTGGGTTTCTTCCTGAGCTTGTTTATGAGAGTTTAACTCCCTTGATTATTTTCAAGCCCTTCTTTTGCATTGTTCCTACTCTTTCTGCTCCACAGTGCTTTTTCTGCTCTTGCCACCTTCCTGTGCTTATCTTGCTTTCCAAATTCTCCTCCCTCCCATTGAGTCACATCTTCCAGATTCTGCCATCACTCTGCCCAGCCCTTTCCATCTATTCTCTTCCCACTGTGTCATCCTGACTGGTGCTAGCTTGTGTGGCAAGTAACCTGTATCGCACAGCAGCTCTGTGCTCGCATGCAGTGCAGTCCAGAGGATTCTGATGGTACTCGGTAACACTGTGGCCGTTTTCCAAAAAACTGAATATTCAGTTAAAGAAACTATCTTTATTCTTTCTGTAAATGGCTGAGGAAGAAATTGTTATTTGAAATATGCTGTAGGGACATCACTGTATTATATTCACATATCTTCTTGCATATGAACTCTTGAGATGCTGTCTCGTCTATCCACATCCAAGCATCATTCTGATTTTTATCCTGTATCCAGGTCTCTCTGTTCTGTCCTCACCATTGTCCAGTGGCACTGGCAAACTCCCATGTGACATCCTCCCTCCCATTCCATCCATCCTTCTTGTTCATAAATGCCCCGATGCTCTGGGGCTGGTGTGTGTGTCTGCCCATTTTCCCTCCTTCCCCTTGCTCTTCCGGTATTCCCTCCTGCCTTAGTAAGTCTGGGCACCTTCCACTACCCCTTCATCCCCCTTTATTAAAGAGAAACAGGGATGCCTGTTGTCGTTTCCAGCTTTTTGATCTTCAGTGAAGAAACACTTGTTACCCACTGGCTGCCAAAAGAGTGCCCAGAATTTTCTAATTCAGAGGATGTGGTATCTAGAAGTTTCCCTGTTAAATAAATCTAATTTTGCTTGGCCAGTCTCACCTCGTTGTAGCAGTTTCTGAGTCCTTTAGCTCTGGGGTCCATGGAGATTGCTCTGTCAAGGACCCAGTTCCACCTGTGTTGCCAGAATAACGTATATGTGACCATATAAAAAACAGATGAGTCTGACAAGTGGTGGGAGATCAGAGAGAACATTTACATGAAATACCTGCCTCTCCTGGCTTTTATGTTAAGATTTAGGGGGATATGCTTCTGCTGCTAAAAAAAAGTGGGATTAATTTTTACTGTACAGAAATAACTCCCAAGGATTGTGGATTAATATTCACAGGGAGCAGAAGTGAAGCGCAGTGATGAGGTCTCTAGCAGTTCTTGGAACATTCTGCAGACAGGAACCAAACAGAAAATGAAACTAGCTGAAAGGGGATGGATGAAACAGCGCTCAGTCCTATGAAGCAGGTTACAGAAACCTTTCCCAGTCACCCTCTGACCCACGTATTTACCAGCAACTACAGTAATTCCTGCAGCCACAGCGGGTGTAATTACTGCACAAAGGCTATTTGTACAGTGCTCTCCATAAAATGACTGTAAAACACTGTATGTGTTTGACTGTCTCTTTAAGACTTTGGCAAGTGGTTTGGCATACTTAGGTTCTACCCTGTTCTTGTAAGTGTTGCTTATTGCTATGGCAACACTAATCAATCATCGTGCTAAAAATAGGCCTTTCATTTTTCAAGAGGTTATCTGTAGTGAATTGAAAATGCAACTGCGGTCTGTGTTTTCCGTATGCTGCTCTCATTTCACTTGATTTTAATCTGGAAATACCCGTCCTCGTGTGTGGTAATTACTATTACAGACTCCGGATCTTTCCCTGCTTACTCCCTTGAGCTTTAAACCTCCAAAAGGGTTCTTCCAAAAGGGGTGCCAAATATAGAAAGTTTAAAAACCAACCAAACAAAACTCCCAGAATATTCTCTCTATTTGCTTTTTGGGGTGTCACAGGTGTGCCAGGTTATAGCAAATTTTTAGGGGTTTTATAACATCTAAAAAAATCTGCATGTGGCAATATAAGAGACGCCTCCTTTGAGAGCTTTACACAGAGAAACCTTATCACTGAAGACGCTGGAACTGAGCAGATTTTGTCCTATTATGTAGAATTTAGGTGTAATTTAAAGTTAAAGGTTTGACTTGTCACTGTTTTTTTGAAGAGGAACCTCGCAAGCTGTAGAGATAGTGAAATGGAGAACTGGAAACGGTGCCCTGTGCATTCCTGTGTGTGCTCAGCGTATCGATCGCCTGCCAGGTTTGTGCTGGAAGAACACACGCCTGGGGGAGGCAGAGCAAAAAGGGAGTGGAGCTCTGAAAAAAAATCATCTAAAAGCTTTATTACCTACCATTCCCTCCCAAGTTCAATTCTGAGTCTTGCGTAACACTTTTAATCCCTGGCTAAGTCAATATGCCGCTACTTAAGGAGGGGAAAAAACCCAACAACTATTTCATGATGAATAATAAACTCTGTTGAATGATGCATAAACAGTTTTCTGGTTCTGCCAGAGCCCTCTGCCAATTAGTCAGAGTGCAGCTGATGAATCATGAGACACATTCTGTGAAACGTTCCAAAATTTGGACCCTGCTAAGTGTTCCTGAACGCCAGCGAGACCCCCCACAGCTGCTGAAACAGTGGTTGCCAGTCAGTTGAGTCTCCCTGAGATACACAAGCAATGGAGTACTTTTTGGTGAACTGTAGTTTTTGTCTGGGGTAAATCCATGTTTTACCATTTCTAATCTCAAATTAGATTGTGACAGCCCTCGTCGTTATACAAAATACACCGGGAGGTTGACTTCCGATAGCTTTGTGCAGAAAATGACTTTCTGCTCTCTAACAAAGTGACTTGGGGTAAATGGCTCTTCCAACTCTTCTACAGTACTCTGAAGGTTCTTAGCCTTTTTTCAACATTTCTTTTTTGAAATACCAGACTAGAAGATTCCTTTTTTCTTTTTTAACTAGATTCTGGGTCACAGAAAACAACCACCAGATTCATGCAGTGGCCTGCTGAGCTGCTACAGGCAGCCTCATGCAGCCTGAAGTTCAATATATGAAACGGCTGCACTTGAGCATATCGTGATCTGACTCATTGCTGTAAACTCTAGACAGTGGTTGAAAATAGTAGCTGGGGTTTGATAGCAAGGCTAACCAGAAATCTGGAATTTGGCTTCACTCAAAATTTCCTCTGAAACTGTGGCTTCAGGTCAACAGCACAAAGGTTTCTCATGTTTTGTGGGTTTTATTCTACACTGTACCTGAAACTGTGACCTCAGAGCAGCAAAGACAAATGTGTTTGAGTATTGGAAAATGTTCTCCTGAATTTCTAGTTAGATCACCAGCAAAGATGCTTTAATCAGAAGCAGGGATGAACTGTTTTGGTAAGGGTGTCACTCTGTGTTAGCTGTAACTGTGAAAGGCGCTATACTGGACTTCCTTCTGCCGACGGAGTTGGCTGCCAATGGGACCGGGAAAGCTGCACCAAGTCCTGTGGTGGATTCTGCTACTTCTTAAAAGAGCTGGCAGAGCTGCTCTGCCCAGAGCCGTTCAGGTCAGCACGGTCAGGGCCGTTTCCATAGCCACTGAGGTTTTGACAGACCACCAGACTCAGGCTGTATAACTTAAAAGTTTTGAAAACTCACAAAGCTCTGACCTGGATACTCAGTCTGCTCCAGCACTGATGACCCTTCCACTAGTGAAGGATGATTGATGGCATTCTGGTTTCTGTTTTTATTGATTACTAGATTTTACTTAGGGGGTGTTGTTTTTATTTAATTGTGGAGCAAAGAAAATTAAATTTTGGTCCTCGAGTCAAGAGGGCAGAGACTTAACACAGACTAACATGTAAGTAGAACATGGCCCAGAGCAGTAGCATTGAAATATGCAGACACGATGCCAGGAAACCGTGTTAATAACTGTTCCATGCAATGAGTATAGTGCAGGTTGTATGGCGAACATCTCTCCCGTTTGCAGTTTCTGGAAGCTGTTGTTCGCCCTAAGCATCGAGTCCCCAGTAGTGCCGTACCAGTTACAGCAGTCAGGAAGCAGTACCAGTGACTGCTGATAGAACAAAATACTCATTGGCAGTCTCCTCTTACTTCCTCAAGGATGCTTTCCCACAGGATGCCCATGTGCCAGGGTCTAGGCTGTTGTCAGCAAGAGTTCTGTACACCTGCACCGAGCCCTGTAGTTATACCTCTTTGTAAAACACAAGGCTGCCATACACTATATTTTTGAGATCAATAACCCATGTTTTGCTACCCTAGCACCAATGGAGTTGTTTTCCAAATGCCCTAAAAACCGTGCAGTAGGTATCTGTCCTTAAGTTACACATTTTCTTTAAACCTGCTTTTCCTAAGCCACCTCCAGCAGTGATTTACTTTCCAACCCTCCATGTTCTGCAAACACAGCAAACAACTGGGGTGTTGGTTGAGGCTGTTTGAATACAAACCTGAGTGATATCAAACATTGTTTTAGAACATGCTGACATCCCTCTGTCTCCTGGGTCATTCCCTATTATTTTTTTAGCCTCACATTTATAACTTTCCTTACTATAGAAACAGTCGATTATATAATTCTTGTAATCAACCCCTTTTATTCATCTTTTCTTCCAGTTAATGTTAATACAGTTCAGGGATGTTCATTCCACCGGTTAGTTAATTTTGGAGATACAAATAGGAACCTTATGACAAATATTGGCTTTTTAAAAAAAAAAAAAAACAAAACTTCTTTCCCTATAGTGCCTACTGTTTGCTCAGGGTTTGGTTTGCAGATGCCTTTGGATGCCAGCCAGAATAGGAGCAACATACTGAGATACATGGTGGAACCTCAGCTGGGAGAATATCTGGATTTTCTTGGTGTTCATTTGTGTGTCAAGATCCCCAGTACTGACAGGCTGCCTATAAATACTGTGTATTTTCCGTTGGCGTTTCCTGAGGTGTTTAACTGAGGAACTGTTACAGAGGAACTGTGTAACTGCCCACAAAACACGGGTGACAGGAGCTAGCAGCTCTGTCATTGAACTTGCCCCATCCTGCCCCATCCTGCTAATTCTTTTTTTTTTTTGCCTCCCACATACACACTCGATGAACAAGTCACGGAGCTGAGAGCTGGTCACGGTTCAGACTGGACTGAGACTTACGAAAGTGCTGCTCCACAGAACTCTTTAATGAAAGCAAAACGTTTGTAAGGTCTGAAGAGAAGCATGTGCAGTCTGGGCATCTGCAGCACCAGCGTGTTACATGGGAGTATGGCATTATGTTAACGGAGGAGAGTTTGGCGAGAAGCTCATCTTCCTCCCCTGAATAAATCTTTTACCTGTGTAGTCTGTGACACCAGAGCCTTATTCTGGCAAAACTCCCACTCTTGTACACAGATTCACAGAGTGTCACGGCTTGGAAGGGACCTCTAGAGTCCATCTAGTCCAACCCCCCTGCCAGAGCAGGATCCCCTAGAGCAGATCCCACAGGAACAAGTCCAGGCGGTGCTGGAAAGGCTCCAGGGGAGGAGACTCCCCCCTCTCTGGGCAGCCTGGCCCAGGGCTCTGGCACCCTCACAGGGCAGAAGGGTTTCCTCATGTTCAGGTTGAACCTTCTCTTTTCCAGTTGATGGCCATCGCCCCTCATCCTGTCACTGGACACCACTGAGCAGAGCCTGGCCCCATCCTCCTGAGACCCCCCCTTTAGATACTGATCAGCATTGATAAGATCCCCCCTCAGCCTCCCCTTCTCCCAGCTGAACAGCCCCAGCTCTCTCAGCCTTTCCTCACATGGAAGGTGCTCCAGGCTCCTAATCATCTCAGTGGCCCTGCGCTGGGCCCTCTCCAGTAGCTCCTTGTCCTTGAGCTGAGGAGCTCAGTTTCAACACGGATTGATTCTAGATGTGCTCATTGAATACTGGATATCCTGTCATCAGAAGATGGAACGATGACTTGTTGGGTGATATCCATGGAATCAGGAATATACGTTCCACAGTGTCAAAGGAACTGGCTTCTCATTTCTGCTTTGTTGCACTCCAGCTGCCCTTCTAACTCCCCTCGTTCCTTAGTCATCAGCCTCTCCCTTAGACCAACGCTCCAGTTTTATCAAGTCCAAACTTGGGCCAGCAGCAGTGTGAACACTGAGGCACCAGAACGTCCCCATTGTATCACCTGTGTGTACAGCACGCGAAACAGGCTTTACAAAGACACTTTGCCACGGGGGATTAGCTATGCATCACACAAGGAACTGGCCTTCTGTTGCACTGGCAGGTAACGCAAGAAAAGACTTGGTGACTAATGGTAAAGACGCTGAACGAGTATCCTGCAGAGTTTGTTAGACATCTACTCGATCTGGAAAGTTGACTTGAAGGAAGAACTATGACATGCTAAAGAAAAGATATCTGAAATATTTTTCCCACTGGAATTAGGTTGTCAAGTGTTATAAATTCCGGCCTTGATAAGCCAACTGAATTGAGCAATCCACAGAAAAATAAAGTCATTCCCGTCTGAAACAGAGATGTATTCTCTTTAATACAAAACCGTTGGTGCACTCTTGATTTTCTTGCATTATTATCTAAATATTGCATTGGGTTTAGTATACAGGACGTTCCGCAGCAGCTCGTAATCCATCTTAATTTCATTAATAGGAAATAACGCCAAAATTAGTTTCTCAGTGAAAAATGAAAAAAGCCCTCACACGTCAAAGCGTCGTTGTCTCTTTGGTTAGCATCTGCAGCCAGCGAGGTGTCCGTGGATTATTTTGTATGTGGGATAGACTAATCTATGATGACGAGCATCTAGCTGCTCTCGAGATCTTTGTGAACCAAATTTGTAACTGGATGTTGAGGACATTTGCACTCATAGAGGGCATGGAAGCCATTGTACCTAGTTATTCCAGAGTACTTACACGGGTTTGTACCTTCACTGTAGTATTCAGCTTTTAGACAGAATCTCGACATCCCCCAGGAATCATAAACCCTTTGCTCTTACGTTCTGTGTACATTTACCCTTTTTCTTGACGTAATCTGAAAAAAATAAGGAAGGTGATACCAAACAGGATGTACTGAATGTGTCAGCCCATGAAGCAAGGCAGATTTTTTATGTCAAATGTATTTTTCTTTTGTTGCAGTGTTCATTTTTGCCCAAATTCTCCATTCATATAGAGACAAAATACGAGGACAACAAAGGAAGCAATGACAGTGTAAGTATGACGACTTCTGCAATATTTTATGTAATCCGTTTAGTTAATCGTGGTCTGTATCTGCGGGTTGTAGGTCTTTGGGTCTGGAAAAAGGCCTAATCAGGCTTGTGCCTTTGCCCCTCCCCGGGTGTCCTGTTGACGAGCAGCTTGCCAGCTTGCAGAGCGCTTACCTCTAAAGCACCGTGAGGTGGAAGAGTCAAGTGCACAACTTCCCTTCTGCATCTCAATCTCACATTCTGCTTGTTACTTCTCTAGAGACACGACATCATTTATACGCGTGAATTCAGTCCTGATGAACGTTTATGGAGAGGAAAGAAAAGATCATTCTCTCTTTTTTAGTGTAATTGCATTCTGCTTTATCTTTTTGCATTATTCCCTCTGAGTAAAGGGGGTGAATTCAAAGGAGCTGTTAGGAAGAGCAAACAGGAAACTACACAATGGTCAGGGATGAGAGATGTCAGTAAACAACTTCAGGGGAACAATGGCTGGACTGGAGGTGATGCTTTTGGCAACCACTTACCAAAAGTTACGAAGTTCTCGGAGCTTAGGGATGAAAGGATAGTGATGCCAAGTCCTCCCTAGAGGAAGGGTGGGAGTGAGTAGGCAGCAGCTGCTGGTGGGGAGATGCTCGGGAAGAGAAGGCAGGTTTGCTCCCGGCAGGGAGCAAAGCACAATCATGCAACTGGCAAGAAAAGAGTAACTTGGGATGAAGGCAGGCATGGGAAGTTGCAGCCCGTGGATGGATGCACAGATAGGTTTCTGTACGTTTCATTTGGGTATGCTTTGAACTGTAATGACTTGCAGACTGACGGGAAGAAGTTTCTTACAGGCATGAAATGCAGGTTAAAATGTCTGGAAAATTATCTGTAACACAGAGACCCAATGAAGGAGTGTTTAAACTCACTCTTGAGAAGGAAGAAGGCAGGAAAGCAGATTTTAAGGGGCCTGAGACACAGAGCCTTTCCAGGGCTGGGCCCTCTAGCAGCCCTCCTAGGGTTAAAGTGTCCTGTGCTCCAGATGGGAGGTACATTTCCCTAACTCCCCTGGCCCCGTGTGCTAATAAGGCTGACAGCTGTTGCACTGCTTATGGCAGAAAAATTACATGTAAAAGAACAAGGTATAATTTTGAATTAGTGGGTTTGGCACACATACACTTTCCCAGTGGGAACATGACAGCGATCATGTATTAGCCACCAGATACCAACCGCTTGCCATCGCTCCTGGTCTAAGCCAGATCCAGATCAGTGAGCGAGGAAAAGGTGTATTACACTACAGGCTACGTGAGCATTATGTAATTTATGCACTTTTTAATCTTCACTCCTGCTTCTTGGCAGCGCTTCAAGTCAGGGCAAGCCCACACCTTTGGTTTTGGGAGGGTGCAGACTAGTTTTCTGGTACATTATAATGCCAGCAGTGAGAGGACACGGTCTGTACTGACGCCTTAACGGAGGAGGAACTGAAGCTCCTTATTCAGTGAACTTACAGTTTTTTTCTGTGTGTCAACTTTGTGGCTAAAATGCTATGAGTTAAGCCTTGACTAGTGCCCAGCCAGTGAGTTTAAGATGGAAGTAACAGAGGTGGGATGCTCAGGTGATATAAATCAAAGAATCTCTACTCTGCTTGAATCCAGCTCTTCAAATGTAATTTTACCACAGTGCCGGTGGGTAATGCTACACCACCTTAATGCTCTGGTACCTGAGTCACAGACCAGGCAAGTATTTACCCAGAGTAACAGATTTAACTGACCTTACTTGAACCGAGGAGGAGAAAGAGAAGCTGAATTAGGGCGCTGCCTTCCAGCCTTTATTTCTGTGAGTTTGTAGTTGAGAGCTCTGCTGTTCACTGCTGTGAACACAGTAAACCGATGGCAGATGTACGTGTCTTGCTGTGGATCCAGTGATGCTGATCTGGTGACACTGATGTGTCTGGTCCAGCACTGGAGTGCTGGAAGGTTGGTAAATAAGGAGAGACCTCATTGAGCATGCGGGAAGACTTCTGTTCAACCTCAGAGCTGGGTCTAAGAGTTGATCTTGTGTCTGTTACCCAGCGGGTAGGCTTAAACCTCACTTAAGAAAATGCAAAGTGTATTTCCCCTTTGTATCTGACAAGTTTAAATTGTGCTATGTTTGCCTGGTCAGAAAAGAACAGGAAACCATCATCTGTTTCTATAGATTTCCATAGCTACGCTCTGCTCCTCTTCATTGCGTCTGTCAGCCTGGGCTGATGGAGAAATGACGACTCCAGAAAAGACTTCTGTAAATTTTGCAGTTGTAATGCAAATTATACTGAATGAATATTAATACTAGAGTTAATGAGAGTAATAACCCATGCCTGCTTTTAACTCAGCTATTTCTAGATATATTTTTGAGACCATACAGGTTTTTTGGAATCTTTGAACGCTGATCTATTCTTCATTTCCATGCTACCTAATAAAGTAGACATTGATTGTAAAAAGCAATCATTAGATATAAGGATACTAAAGCTAATTCCATCGATTAGTGCAAGATCGCAACATAAATGCGCTTGGGTTCCTGTCGTCATTTAGCAGGCTAGTGTATCATTAGGATTATTTTAATTAACATGTTACATTGCCTGGTAAAATTCCTCCTAATTACTGCAATATATCTTGATGCAAAAGTCCCCTTGATTTTTCTTGCTAATTGTCATGACAGAAGAACTGGTGAAAGATAATGATACCTGCTTTGGAACTGGATTTTTCTGTGTCTTAGGCTTTGTCATGGTTTTAACCCATTTTGAACGTGCTTAAAGCACTACTGGTTCAAGTTTGCACTCGATCTGCACAAACACAGACATTGCCAGAGAGAACCATGGGCAATAAACCCCTTGCTTTATCTAAAGCACTGAAAAAGCTGGTGTAGAGGGCGGCAGTGCCGTACCATAACTCCATGCAGTTGTGATTTCGAGTGCTACAGCGCAGCTGGTTTTGCTGTATCACATCTAGATGTTCACATGGCAACTCCCTCCTTCGGAAAACAGAAGCGGTGTTGGATGAACATGTCAAACCTTGTCACTGCTCCCTTGCAGCTTTATAGCCTCATTGTGTTAGAAACCAGACCAATCCTTACAAGTCTTTTTTAAAGTAAACTTTGTAATGTAAAGAAATTTTATTTTACTTCTATTTTACATTACAAAATGGATTTTCTAAACATTAGAATGGTTTGTAAAACGTACGTGACAGTGTAGGTGGTATCTGTGGAGAACGTGGAAATATTGCTTCCCCATTGCATCTTCAGCTGCCTACCTAAGTCAAGGTTGCAGTGGGAGCTGCTGGGAAGAGGGAGCTACAGAAAACACCTTCCGTGAACACAGACGAGCTATGAAAGTGCGTATTAATCACTCCAGCCACACTTTTTTCCCATCAGAAAAATAAGCAATTAGGGAATTTGAATATAGATACAGGAAGTCTGTATTTTGAATATTAAAGCTGTAAGTTAAATAAAAGAGAATTCCTAAGGTAATCTCATTAAGGAAATGGTCAGAAATCACAGGCAGGAGTGGGATAAATTACTGCTTGTCTGTGGATAAATGATTTGTCTGTGGTTTTCATGAGCAGATTTAGTTATTCTCTTTTGGGCAGTTACTCTTGTTTTAACAGACTATTGATTGGTCAGTATTTATGTCACATAAGGCTGGTTTTATTCTAGCTGCCGTATTGCTCTCACTTTCCCCCCATCTCTCGTCTTGCCGTTTCAGTGTACACTACAGGCACGTTTATTTTTCAGTGGGGAATGCACCAACTTGGGCTTTCTGTTGCTAACAAAGGATCCACCACGTGGCTCTCTAGATACTGTAATGGATGCACAGTGATCTCGCGCGCTGCAGCTCCCTGTCTGTTCTCACATGCCACAGTCTAGTCCTGGTGCCAGTTTCTAAAAAGCCATCTGTAGCCAAAGGTAGCGCGAAGGTGGAGTGAAGCAGACACTGTTCAGGCAAATCACAGAGACGTTTCAATTTTCCCGTTTGTTGCAGAAGGATCATTATGTTCGACTGGGCTTTGTTGGTTTGTTTTGGGTTTCAGTCACAGAATTAATTCCTGCTGATATTTGGGCAGGGAAGTTTTGCCATCTGACAGCATCTGCGGCGAGTGAAAAAGCACAGCTTGTAAAAATAACCCAATAGCTGTCAATAATGGAGATTCAGTGTATGTGAAATTTGCAGCGCCTTGCTCTTTGTAGCATAACGTTTTGCGCTGGAAAACTCAATGCCTGGCCCTTGCCCGTTGAAGAATAACAAGCAAGATCTTCAAATAGCGTAGTCTTTCTTTTTGGTAAAGGCCCGCGATATTTATTACCAAGAAGAATATTACTCTTAAGAGTAATGAAGGTGTGGAATAAAGATTTTGAGGTAGAGTTCTATTTCAAGATGGAAAAGTATGGGTGTCATTGGGCAAGTTTTTGTAGGCGTGTGTCATGGTAATGCTGACAGAGTCATCAAACAGCAATAATTCTGTCTCAGTCAAGAGAAAAATGTAATATCCGTGTGTTTCCTGCCTTTCAAAGATAAAATAGTGTAGAAAATACACGTCTCAGAATGACCATGTGCTGAACGAAAACACGAGGTAGGTCTGTATTCCGTGTGGGTGTAAATAGCTGCCATCATTTGACACACTAATAGTGTGAGCACGCTACAGCCAGCCAGCCACGAGCAGCTGTTACTTGGTAGGCAACCCCTGTAAATCGCAGTGCCGTCCCTTCCAGTGGGAAAATCCTTTCCTGACAGTAAGTGCTCAGTCTGCAGCCCCACAAGTGACCAAGTATCGGGTCACTCATCGTGCGCTTCTCAGGCGTTGGTTGTGAAACGCTCGGCTAACGTAGCATCAGTTTTAGGTAGGGCCAGCTAAGAAGAAAAGCTGTTCTAGTTTTGCTCTCTTTAGGGTGGTTTTTTCCCCCTATTTTTGTCTCCTGTCTTAGTAACATGAAACTAGGTTGTAACAAACTTCAATATAGCACATGTAAATTAAATGTAAATTCACTATTTAAGGAAACTGCCATGAAACACTGATTTCAGCTGAAATGGGTTCAGCTGTGCCCTGGCTTAGCCTCACCACGCTGCAGGATATCATTCTGCAAGTTGTCTAAAGGATTGCTGGGCGCTGCTGCAAGATAGGTCAAAATTGAAGCTAGGGTCACTTTTTGGGGTGATTTTCTTTGCACCTGGACTTTTTCTGTGTGATGCTATCGAGTATCTAGAGGTCCCTTCCAACCCCTACCACTCTGTGAACCTGCGTGCGTGAATCTGCTTGTCTCCTGTAGAATTTGCAATGAAAAATCTTGATTTTTTGAAGCCTTCCCTCTTTAATAAGTCTCAATGCAGGCGAACAAGTGGAGAGGTTGGCTTAAAATTCCTTCTGTGTGAAGAGCCCTATTTTTGCTGAACGGAGCTCCCAGTAGTGTGTACCAAGCACGTACGGCTGTCGCGGAACATAGGATCAGGCCGACGCTGACGGAGACTTTGAGCAAGTAATATGGTTGTGCCTCTACTTTCTGATTTTTCTAAATGAACTGCTGAAGTTAATTAGTAAATCTGGCACTTGGAACAGTTGTGACTGAAGAAATACTAATCCCAGTAAAGATAGATAGTGCATTCGGGTCTTGGCAGCATGGCTACTCTGACGTGATTACATAACAATACCCTTCTCTTTCCGGAAAGTGGAAATCTAAATGAAATACTTTATAAGAGATGGATTAGTAGTGGAGTTGTGATCTGGAGGTAAAAGGAGCAGGGAGCAAGGCTGCTGGTAAATGTGGAACTGCCTCTGTGAGTCCCACTCTGTGGGACTGGGATATTCCCGTGCTGTTCAGTGAGCCAAACGTGCTGCTCTCAGGGAGTGACTCAGTCTTTTTCCGTAGAAGAATTGCTCCCAATTATCTGTGTCCACATAAATAGTTTTAGCCAGTGAGGCGGTTGAAATTGGTTAATTCCTGTAATCTTTGCCCAAGTAAATCTCAAAAGCGAATTAATGGACTTCGGGGGTAACTGAGGGTGGAATATGATTTACAGAAACGTTACACACTGAATACAACTCCATAGATGAAGCTCTGAGTAGGTGGGTTTTTTTATTTTAGACCAATTTTTCCTTCAGAACAATGAGAGTTAAAGTGGACCAGATGACATAACCTGCAAAAAGACGCTGGAATAATAAATTGGAGACTAGCCAGTAGTTCTGACGATGGCAATCGATGGAGATTAGATTTTCAAGTTGGACAGAAGGTTTTGTGCCAGATTTTCCCTTTTTTCAGTAGGAAGAATCAAAGAAAAAGCTTATTCTTGCAGTCGTTACTGCAGTTATCCCCTTAACTTTCACATATCGTGAAACCTAGTTTAAACCATCCTACAAATGCTGGATACATATGTATTCTATGCACGGAAAGTGCTCGTCATCATACAAATAGCTCAATACCTGCCAGTTGCATGGTTGACTGGGTTTCAGGGATGAGAGAAAACACAGAGAAAAGCCCAAAGCCTCGGTGAAATATCAATGCCTGCATTTTAAAAGGATGTTATGTGTTGCATTCATGCTTCGGAGCCTGGGGACTCCTCTAGCGGCAAGCTGCATGCGTTTTCTTGAAGCTCAGTGACAATGAGTGAATCAATATAACAGTGAGTAAGGCAGAGATAAATTCAATTGCAAAATCTAGTGTTTAAAGGTATTTTCGTCAGTGCATTCATGTGTCACAGCCTGCCTAGCCCACTAAGATGTCATCTTGAGATGTCCAGCTGCTGCAAAGCCAAGATTTAGATGTGTTGGGATGCCTGTTGGCTCTGTTGGCAGGGCAGGGAAAATGGGGAGGCAGAGGGGAAAGAACAACACTTCCAGGCATAGATTTTAACTCAAAGAAGGATTCAATAGAAGACGAAATTTGATTTATAGTAGAAATTCTCATCTCAATAAATTACATTCATGTGTTGTACATAGAACAACGCAGTCCTGTTGGCTGTAGACAGGCGTGGGTGTGGGATTACACAGCACGTGGGATAAGGATCACGTCTGCTTCCATATCATCCATCCATAGTATTCAGCCGAGTCTGGCTTCACACTGTTTATATCCAAACCAGGTTAGCTGTGGTGATCGGCCCTCAAAGTTAAATTTTGGATTAGCTACATCTGAGTGAGGTTGAAAGAAGAAAAATGGGAAAGGAGCTTGTAGAAAAAAAGATTGAATTTGTTGCTGACTTGCCGTTCTCTCATAACCTGACCTTCTGTTCTGGCTTTGCTACCACCAGCAAAGTATGTGCTAGGACATGCCATTGCAGCCACGAGCAGAACAAAGGAAAGACATGTAACGACACCAGCACTTACCTTTCTGCGGTACCCTGTACGATCTTTCTTTCCTGAGGTGCTAGAATCAGCTGCCAGGGTTTATTTGAAAATTTGTCGGAAAGAAACTATTGGCAGTTGTAAAGATGACACAATGGAAACCTTTCTTCCACTTTTTGTCTGAATAATGATGAGGTTTCATTCCATGTAGAAAGTGGAAGTGTTTAAATGTTTGGCTGTTGTAAAAAAGCTGTCACACACCCCCACAACAAAAGAAACCAAAGCCCACAGCAAAAAGGACACTTCAGCCTGAGTGTTACTCTTTGTTTGCCATCTGATGGTGTATTTCGATCTCAATTAATTACTTGGCTTCCAAATGTAAAGCCCGTCCAGTTCTTTCCAATGTAATATTTCATATTCTGCCTTTCTACATCATCTTCTTAAGGACGCAGCTTGTTCTCCCCATTCATTTTGTGCACATTTGCAAATACGGTTGCACAGATTGGGAGCCTTATGCTTCTTTCCGTGGCCTTTAATCTCTTCCTTCCGAACTTTTAAATTTCTCTAGTCTCTTTGATCACAAACGCAATAAACCCATCCTCCCTACTGGTTTTAAGACAATCCCAGATTATGTGGGTAGGAGAGGCAATAAGAGAATTAGAACTAAGAAAGAAATCAATCTTGTTCTCTAACAACTTCTTATTTTCTACTGCGGATAGAACAAGAAGATTAAATCTGTCTGCAAACCTTGTCAGGGAAATCTTAGATGGGGAGAAGCATAAATGATTAGACAACAACTTCTGCCGGCAAAGGGAGGTCAAGAATGTCGTTCAACAAACTTTTGGAATGGTGGAAATGGTCCGAGATAGCCGAAGCAGCAAACAAGGCAGGGTTGAAATGGTTGAAAAATTCCTTCTGGTTTTGACAGATTGGCACAGGCATCTGTCACCCCCGTTTCTGTCAAAGCACTTCAGAGAGAAGAGGAATTTAAAGCCGTGTTACTTAGCGGTGCAGGATGCGGATGGAGCCTGTGACAGAGCAGGGCACGTCTCTCCAGAGAAGATAGCGGGTCATAGTACCAGGGTAGGTCCTGCAGACGTGCAGAACTGTGCATGTGCTTCAGTTTATGAGGCCTGTACTTGAACCGTGTGCTGATTCAGAGCCTCGGCTGACGTCGGAATGTCCATTTAAGAGTAATCTCCATTATTTTATTTAAACCTCAGATTATGGTGAAATGCATCTTGTTCCAGAAATAGTAACTGCTTTCACCAAGGGACTGCTCTGTTTATCTGAAATTGTTCAGGAAAAAAGCAAGCGTGGACCCTTCCAAAAAGCGACCTATGTTGTATCTATAAAACATAACAGTTATTTAAAAATGTACCCCATTTCAAAGAAAAACCACGACAGGGGAAGGACGGCTCAGATTTGTTCAAATAATCAACATAACTTTGTACAAGACAAGGATTGGAGAAGGAAAATCATTGTGCATACAGAAGCAGGCTGGGGTTTCCCTTCGTTCGGTTCGGCGGTTTCGGAGGTGTTCCCGTTTTCTGCCCAGTTCACTAAGCGTTTGGTGTTGCCTGGTTTATTCCAGTACTGCTGACTACCGGGACAAGTTAAAATCGTGGAGTCAAACTCCAGCCTTCCATGGTCTGGAATGACGATTTCCTGCGCAGAGGTCTTCCTAGCAGCTGCTACAGGCGCTCGCCGCAGCCCCCGGCTGGCTTTGAGTGCTTCGCATGGGCAGCTGCACCGCTTTCACGGACAGTAAAGTAGCATTCTGCTTCCTGAATAGTCGCTGGCATTTGGGGTTTTTCACTGTTCCTCTAGGATGAAATGAAATGAAATGAACAGAGCAGGCGCTGTGTTTATTTAAAAAAAAAAAAGAAGACAACAAAAACATTTATGCTTCCTGGAAACCTTGGCTACAGAACACGGTGCCCCAGAGGAAACACCACATCGTTAGCTTGGTGCTGGTCTTGACAGCGTGCGCACGGCCTCCCTGAATTTTATGGCACCAACTCCTGACAGCCTTTTCACTAGTCCTGTTTCCAAGTCCCAGAATCCTGAGTAGGAATTTATTGCAGACATGGCATAAGTCCTGTGGGTCACTAAGATGCCTAAATAATTCAATTAGGGACACAGGCACGGAAGTATACTGTGCTGCAGATGCAAATGACCTGTGTTTTCAAAAGAGACCATCATTTGCCTTGCACAGAGCCCACTACTTGGGGTTCCCAACCAGGGCCTGAAGGATTAAGATGAAAATAAGCTTTATCTGTGCAGAAAAGGGTGGTGGAAGTTTGCAGCTTCTGCTGAGGGACGTTTAACCAAAATTTTGAATCTCAGTCTAACGGCAGCTGTCCAGTGTCTCTTGATCTGGCATGGTGGATCATTCCCAAAGAAGTCAGTGACTTCATTCATCCAAACTGCTGTTAATCTGGTTTAGGAGCACCTTGCTTGTACGTGATCTTGCGGACACCCCTCTCCTTCCCTTGGATGCCTGCAGTAGGCCAGAGAATGTGGCTGTGGCCCTGCAAACGGTCAGCATCTCACCTCCGAAGCTGTTGAGGCGCAAGCCTAACACACATGATGTTGCTCAAGTCCTTGTGCGTTATTCCACTTGTAACTGTTATTCCAGGTGCATTTTGTCAGGATGTCGTTCTGTTACAGTGTTGAATTTCTTTAACTCTTGCAGATTTTTGACAACGAAGCTAAAGATCTGGAGCGAGAAGTCTGCTTTATTGATATTGCCAGCGATGAAATTCCTGAGCGCTATTACAAAGAGTCAGAGGTAAGAGACCACTTGCTTGTGACACGGTGAGGAAGGAAGGTAAGAGGCTGCAGGAAAGCCATGATAGGAGTGAAAACAATTTTATTTTTGTGTGAAATCTTGCTGGTCAGCAGTATTTAAAAAGCTTTCGATTAGAGGGGAAGCAGATAGCAGACGATTCCTCCAACCTTTTGAAATGCTTTCATACTTTACCAGAACATACCCAGCACCAGGCCTTTGACATTCAGCTGAATTCATTCAGAGCAGAAAAGGACTTCTCTTGGACTCGTGAAGCTCAGCTAAGTGTTAGCAGCTATGAGCAGTTTTAAGCATAATCGTTGTCCTTATCTGCATCCCGCCCTGACCATTAGGTCACGCGAAGTACCTGAGCCCAGGCAAAGGGCAGACACGCTGCAGGGAGCGTAAGGGTTGATAGCAGCACGGTTGCTGCGGGGAGACCATGAACACGGCCAAGAGGGACTGAGGCATGCTACATCCTGCAGTAGATCTGCGAAAAAGCATGAGTGGCAGCAGACACATTCACCCTCTTAAAATACCCTTGAAAATTGCTCCTGTGTATATTTGGCAGTGCACATCTCTGAAGAGATTTCTTTAAGGCCAGTGCAATTCGCTGGTCTGAAATCAGCAACTGCCATGCAAATGAAGATGAGGTCTCAATGTTTTAACCTCAGCCTTGAAAAATGCTGGTTCACAAGAAGTAGCTAGAGAGGAATGATCAGATCTGTGCTTGCATTTAATTTTGGAGACACGATTTGCCTCTGGAGCCAAGTGTATATTCATAGCTGGCAATGAGAATGGCAGCTGTTTGACTATACAGAATGAGACTACGTAATCATTTTTAGGATAGAAAATGTAGACTTGCCAATGAATATATTTCTATACCATCAGAGACAATTTTCAGGCGAAAAAAGTCAGGTACTTGTTATCTTCCATTCATAGATCCTATTTCAAATGTTACGTAGAGGTCATAAAACAGAAGTGTGTCTACAGTAGAATGAAAAGTAATTTTATGAGTTTCCTTAGATAAGGAAACCCATCTGTTATGTACCAAAAATTATATAACACCTCCTGAAACAGCTTATTGGTCCCATCATCTCACCTGAACTCCACAGTCTTCCAGTTCCATTTAGGAATGACGGCTGCTGTTGAACGGGTCAGCATTTGGCTGCGTTTTAAAGAAATCAAGTAAGGTTTTCCATCTCGGTGTGTGCTCTTCCAGAAATTGTAAACAGGAAGGTAACACCTAGCCTTTCCAGTTTCCTTCCCATTTTGAGTCCCCAACTAGTAAGCGTAATGTCCATTAATCCTATGATACAGAAAAACAACCTCATGTTGAATGAGAAAAGAATTTCAGACTCTTTGTGTTGTTATTTCAAAGACAAATCTAGAGACCTGATTCCAAGCAAAATGTTATCTGGTTTCAAACAACCAAAATAGCCCAGCATCTGTTGTTTTTTCTGTGCTGATGGATGATTTGTAGGTTGCCCACCAAGTTCTGTTCCAGAATTCACACAAAATAGTAAGAACACCTTAGCGTTTAACTGCGCGGCACCGTAACGGGTGTTGAATTAATCATGCTTGAATTCAGGCTCTTCCAAAGCTGACCAACTGTGGGGTTTTATGCTACCGTATGATGAATATGAAGCCGAATTCCCGTTTCTGATGGGGCCTCTTACATAATTTAGGGACTATAAAAAGACTTGTAATGTTTGTAAATGTAATTTCCGTCTGTTTTCAACCAGAACAGCATAAAAAAGTAACTCCATGTAAATGAGAAACGGTCTGTGTTTTCCAAATAACAGTTTCAGAGATAACTAAAACCCATTTACTGTAAGCTTTTGAAAGGTATTTCAGTTACACTAATAACAACAGTTTGGCTGCTTTTAGATCATTTAATCTGAATTGATACTAAATTTAAAGATTAAAAGTGAAGTACAATCCTCAGGATTTAAGAATTAGATCCCACGGGATAAGTGTTCTGACTCCCATCCACAAAGAGCGATGAGAGTGGTTTTAACTTCAGGCATATGAGTAATCTCTTCATTTCAGTGGGTCTTTCACATGCTTCAAATTAAGCAAGTTCTGCATCAGGGTCAGCGTGCTTAGAGGCTTCTAGGGTTGAGCTTTACATTGCTTTTATATCCTGACGCAAGTGCATCCCTCTGCAATTAAAAATGTCCTCCACTTTTTAACAGGCCATTTCATTATGTAGTTGTATGACTGTAGATTAGAGAGGTAGCTTAAATGATTTAAACTCTTCACACACGGCTTCAGCTGCTTGCTCTGGGTAAGTGCCCGTGAGCCTGCTTGTAGGCAGTGACTTGTGCTGTGAACTGCAGAGTCGCTGTTAAGCTACTATTTGTGATTTGTTATTTTTAGCCTTAAAGTGCTCAGTTATCCTTCATAAGCTGTTTGGGTCAGTATCATAAGTTTTCAGAGTCCTCTGTATGAAGGACTTTCTGCGACATGACTGCGACCTTTCTTGGACTTGGTGCACCAATAACTCACTGATTGTCGCAGAACGAACCACGGCAGCTCTGCTGGTTTTCTCATTTCTGTAACCACAAGGGGCGGTTGTGCGTGTACTACACGGATACCGTCAGCAGAGGTGCTCGGAGTGCAGGCACCACAGGGTTCAGGGGATGTCCAAGGCACCCACGAGCGCAGTACGAACAAGTGAAGCGACCATTCTCGGCTTCCTAGCCCAATCCAGACGAATTTACAAACAGCTCCGTATTCCTCCTTCCGTTGGAGCTCACGTGATGACCATTCACACCAGGAAGACAAAATGTGTAAAACATCTTCATATGGATAACCCTCCGTCCGAATTGCATCGCTGGACTTGTGCTGGTACTGATGAGACACGGAAAGGTTCCATGGAAATGGCATGACAGCGGAAGGAAAGATGGTTGAATTCAGCTTTGTACGTATCCGCTTTTTCTCTCCTCCGATGTATTAAGTGAAACTGAAAAACGAAGAGTACAGTTAGCTGGAGGCTTAAGGCGAGTCGTCGTTTCACTGAGGTACAACCTCGGCCAGTAGTACTGTGTGATCTCTTGACCACAGTCACCCAAGTGATCTGAATTCCCTTGAGAATGGCGGGTTTATCTGCCAGTGGGGCTTAAATCACCGAGTAGATAGTGAAGCAGAAGACAGCTTCGTTGCCTAAGACAAACACGTACGCAGGGTCCAGTTCGGTCTTCCACAGAGGTAAACTGGTTTCTGCTGTCAGTATTGCCCTTGTAGGCGACTGGAGGTGTAACTGCCGCAATTCCGAGTATCCCAAAGCAGATGAGTTAATTTTAACCTAATAGCCATCTACAAACTCCGTCGTGGAGTAGCCACTGGGGTACGTACCAGTGCTGCCACATCTTACGTACAGCTCTTTACAAGCATGGACCTAAAAATCCTGAAGCTTTCAGGATGTTTAAATGTGAGGTTCCAAATTGAGAAACTTGAATCTGGATCCAAGCTAACAGGTTTGCCTGGTTTTCTGTAAGGAGTCCCATATGTTTCCAAATCTGGACACACGTATTCCATCGAACAGAGAATTTTCTCTTTCTGCATGGGGAATGTACAACCTACAGGTAAGAGGAGCTGTACACTTGGTAAAGTCATTTCCGTGTGACTTTGCCATCGGTGAAGCTGTGTCACGAGCCATCGTGTTCCCCATATCGACGTACGTACTTGTCTGAGCTACAGAAAGAAGAAAACCGAGCTGTGCTGAGGCGTGAGGCCCGCGGGTGAATCATTCACTGCAACGAAACATTTACAGTAGTGGGAGCTACCCACCAACCTGTTCTTTGCCACCATATTCACGTTCTCAGAGTTAACAGCGTTTTGTTTCCTGTTTCTAGCAAAGCGCTTGGGAACTGGACAAACGGAATCCACTTTTGCCGCTGTCTCCCAACAGGAAGATTCCGTGCGGCCGCTGCCGGGTTCTGCTGCAATCGCTGCCTTTGTTCCCTGGCACGCAGCTGCATGTCACAGGTCCAGCTTAGCACTCTCCGGGTGCTTTAGAATAACAAACCCTCTGTCGCGGTACAGAGCCAGAGAACCGTGGTCGTTGAGGTGCCGCAGCTGCCTCGGCCCCCGCAGCGAACGTGTGCACCGTGTCAGCGCAGGAGTTCAGCACGGGGCACTGCAGAACCGGACCAAAATTCCCTTTTCCATGCTAACTTCGGTCATGAGCTTATGTAAAGGCTGGCTGGATTACCATATTTTAACACCTCAGAACGGTCCCAATATTTACAGCTCTGAAGTATTTAGCTGGCTGCTCCAGAAAACACATTTTAATGGAAATTCAAAAAGAGAAAAAGAAGAAGTCGTTAAAAAATGACTCCACATAAATCCCTATAGTAGCATCTTTACATCAATAAATCTTTCCAGAGCCTGAGCTATAAAGCTGAAATCCAAACCCTCAGCGCCTACAGCTGGTGGTGAAATGGCAGAACACACGTATGAAAGCCACGAAGGATTGGTGATTGGTTCTGAAATTCAGGATCAAACAAAACGGTCTTCAGCTTAAAGGGGGGAAAAAATAATTGACTACGCTTCCAAAGCAGAGTGGTGGAATATATTGCAACGGGAGCCTGAAACAACACGTGCACGCATCGAAAGGAAGGCAGGATCTTTGCTGCCGGGACATCTGAGTAGCACCCACTGAGAGAATAGGATGTATGGCGTGATGCGATCCATGGTCACCTCTGCAGAACGTGTTCAGCTTGGGGGTCTTTTTCCGTGCTGAACTGGCAGCAGGTGGTTTTCGGGACAGACGGGTGGCAAGGCTACCACGGTGCTCCGTGCAGGCTTCCAGCGCGCAGGCAGAGGAGGTGGTGTCAGCTGCAGGATAGCACGGGAGCTTCCAGTCACGGCTGATAGCACGGCAAAGCTAAGGGAAAGCACGCCCATCCCGATTTGGAAGCTTTCTGTAAACAAGGAATGTGTTTCACTCTTTAAGTAAAAACTCACATTTCGGAGTTAAATCTGAAAAGGCATTGCTACAGCCCGGTGCCACACTGAAACGCGCTGGTGTTTGCCTACTGGAAAGGGGGTTACGATTCCACGTCTGATGCCCGTGATGTCCGCAGCCCACGAGGACGGACGAGGGAATCGGCGCTAAATAATGGAATCTCCAGCAAAAAGCACATTGAGCCTGGACCCCCAGCCGTGGCCTAAGTACGAAACACTGGGAGAGTGCTGTGTTTGCAGCCACGTCCATCACGCTGTGGCTTTTATTTCCTTTTTGTAATTTTACATTTTAGTCTCAAATAAGCCCCGCTCACGGGTAACGATGTTTCTGCTCTGTTAGCAGAAGTGCTATTTTTAAATCACTCTGCACCTGGCAATAATGTATTGCAAATACAGAGGAGGTTTTGCTCCCCTGCAGCAAAAGGATTTGCCAGATGGGCTTTCCTAATAAATTGTGTCTGATAAAAGGACAAGAAGGTTATTTAAACAAAAAGATTTTAGCTATGCCATTACATTTAAAACAGATTGAGGATTTTGCCAGCAGATAAATTAAGGGGAAAATAGCGAATAGATGCAGTATTCTTTGGATGGTGGCTCCTCTAGGAAGGAAGGCATGGGGGGCTAAACGCTAAAATAAGGCACCATTACGCAAAATTAATGGTATAAACAACAACATCAGCGTGGGGGCAGAGCACAGATCACCTTGCCCAGTTTCCAGCAGCGTTTCAAACAAACGTTCCCGCCTGGAGAGCGTGCTGCTCCGCTCCAGCCTGGTGCCTCTGGCCTACGCTTTGCAAACGGCCATACCTTTCCCAGGAAGAGTAAAGAGGGGCCGTGGTCTGGTACCGGCAGGTGCTCAGCTCTTCCTCCTGGCACCTGGAGAGGTGCGAGTGTGGCACATGAGCCTGTTGTGTTCTGTGTGACCATCCTAACCAGGGAGCTACAGCACTACGGCCAGGAGGAGCAGCAGTGCTGTGCACCCATGCTATTGCTACAAGCATTTCACAGAAAACAATCAGCCTTGCTTCTTCTGTTTTTGTATAGAATGACCTTATATGCCAAAGTCCTATGCGGAATTCTACGCCAAATTCCTATGCAGAAGGGATTCTGGGCTGTGAATCTTAATCTGGCAGTTTGAAGCCACGAGTTAGGCACATAAAATCGTTCTGGGTTGTGGCTTCCATGTCAAAGAATCGATTTCAGTGGCCTTTGGATGAGACATGGAAGAGCCAAAGATTAGCAGTCCTGGTCAGCACAACGGTTCTTCTGGCGTGGTGTGATCCCTGTGGCTGTGGCCAATAGCAGAGGCCTAGGAAAGGTGAATATATGCAAACGATAGAGATAATAGTAACCGCTTCCTCATATGAACCACAGCACAAGCAATTGCTGAGCCAGAATTTGTGCCTTTCTAAAATCATCCAAAACGTTTAAAATGACCTAACTTTTTAGCCTCCAGGTAAAAAGCCCGGTGACGTTAGTTTACTTAAGATAGCGACTCGCATCTGTAAACCACTCGTGCCCTTTGGACTGGTGGCCCAGCGATTAAACTCTCCAGTTCCCTGTGCTTCATGCTGCGTGTCTTACGGCCCGCTGCTCAGCCTGGACGCGTCTCTGAGTTTAGCTCACCTGGGCAAGCACTCGGTAAAATCTTTAACGTCTTGATCTCTCATACGGAGCGTGGAGATCTGCTCCTCTGACTTCTTTCTCTTTCCTGGCTTCCACTCCTCAGTCCACCGTTTTGCAGTATCAGGACGTTAATGTTCCCGCAGAGGCAGGGATCTCCGTAAAAGCTATTAGATGCGAGTTGCCCATAGCGTCCGGCATCGCCTGGCTCTGTGCTTGGACCTGTCCAGCCAGTTTGTGACTAAACATCGCGTCCTTCAAGAAAAAGGGGCAGGATTAAGGGAAGCAAAGGTGCCGTCTCCAGGTGCTGTTGAAGGAATTTGCAGCTAGGATGAAGGGCATCGCAGTAGGTGGGTTATCTGTAGGCCACCAGTTTAAAAACATTTCCACCAGGAATCCCCTTGCGTGCTGGGTTAACTTCACAGAAACGACACACTGCTCTCGCAGCATCCGGAGGGTTCCTGCGGTTTGAACGAGACGCAAGTTTTACGCGCGACCGAGCAGCCGTGCAGGGTAGCTGTTCGTGGCGTAGTCTTTATTTATAAATTCTGAACACTTGATACTGACTCAAGTTCATTACTTTAAATCCCTTTGGACCGTTGCAGGTCTGGTTACCACCAAAGGGACATAAAGTATCTCTGCACAGCACTCAGTGTGATTTAAGTGCGCGCCTGAAACGCTTCATCAAGACCACGGCTCCATCACACTAGAGCCATACACGTGTGTAAAAGGCTGCAGACCCTTCCTGACATCCAGCTGTTCTCCTCTGATTTTCCTTTCTGAACATTATGTCTTACTTCCCTTTTTATCATTATTTTTATATTGCCAGCTTCAGGCACTAATCAGGCCTAAACCAACATTTTTACGCAGAAGATACCTAGCTCAGTCTGAGGTCGGGCTTTATTGAGTGAGGAGGTTGGCAAAGCACGTGGCCACGAGTTGGTGTATGTTGCTCTGAAATACGGTGACGCTGAACCGGTTTTTATGGCGATTTAACGTTGAGACCGCATTATGCTGCGAGCTTTCTATTTAGAAAATAATATGTCAGCAGTAAAAGCAGTGACTTTCCCAGGGAAGACGACTATCACCTCGTTAGGGCTTCGTAGGGAAGCTTTAATGACAGAGCTTCGGTTTATGGGTAACATCAGCAGCAGTCGGCGCTCACCGTAAACGCTGGGGAAAGGGACCGCTGAGTGATACATAAGCTCACGCTGGATGAAAGAAGATTAAGATCAGAGAAGTCTTATCAATTTGTTAGTTTTCCTCCTGACTGTCTTCCATTAGGTGCGTAATTTAAGCACGTACTGAAATCCAGCTGTAACTGCTTCCAAATGCAAAGGATGGATTTAAAAGATCTTCCCAGATCTCAGCTTTGGGCAAAGCGACACAGCTGAGCACTGGTGGTTATTCCTGAAGACAGATTTTAGAAGCTCCACTATGAATTTACAGAAACATTATTTTCAGGTTTCGAAAGTCAACGCTTAACTGTAAATTATTTCTGTTTCCAAGATGTAATTAGCAGGATGGGACATGAAGTGAAATGGAGTTACACCAGTATGGAAAATAGCTCTTTGACAGATAAAACTGTGTCTTGTGCAGATAGAAGTAGACTTTGAAGATGAATTAATGTCGTTATTGGTTTTTTGGTCTTGCTGTTGTAATTTTGACACCAATTTATTTGATTTTCCAGTTAGTAAATGAGAGACAGAGTTGAAATTAGTCAGTGTTTTCCCAGAGATGCCATAATTCCGTTGTAAACAGAGGTAGCCAAACTGGGGGAGTTTCATACTGGGCTGCGCACCTGGATATACAGGTGCCCTTAAAATCGGAAATGGCACCGCCAGGGTCACATCAGTGTGGTGTGTCAGAGCCCAAACGGGACGTGATCTGAGGAAGATAGATGTGGGCACAAAGTACCGGTACGTCCCACTGAGGCAGCAGTGGAAAAGCAAGCTCTGGAGAAGCAACTTTCTCTTTTTCCAAAGGCCATAAATAACCCTTGGAGCGCATTGCGTCGTGGTGACTTGCAGGAACACATTTTCCTACAGCAGAAAATGTCCTCGACGATATGATTGTCACAGCATCTCCAAGAACATGCTGCCACCGATTCACTGGCTGTTGGATAAAAGACAGGATTGGATTCTAGCACATCCTATCCTAGTGCTTATCGAAGTTAATTTCTTATGGCTTTTTCATAATGTTCATTAGCATGTTTTCATATTTTACGCCCTATCAAAACATTTACTTTAGCGCACTGACAAACAGGACTCCCTCGCCCGCATTTCTCAGAGTGTTTTCTTTGTTTTGCAGGATCCAAAATATTTCAAGTCACAGAAGACTGGGAGAGGCCAGTTAAAAGAAGGCTGGAGAGAGACCCATCAGCCAATTATGTGTTCCTACAAACTTGTGACTGTGAAGTTTGAAGTCTGGGGACTTCAGACCAGAGTGGAGCAGTTTGTACACAAGGTCAGTGAAACAGGAGCTTTGCGTAAGCGGAACCTGAGTATCACCCCGTGCAGGAACGCAAGTGTGGCTTTGTAGAAGCTGGAGATCTCGGCTGAATCTGCTTTCAGACCTCTCCCAAGGTCTGAAAGATCTGGAACAGAGCCAAAGCGTTCATCTCTGGGGATAAACTTGACAAAGCCTGGAGCTGCTCAGGTCTAAGGTGGAGAAAAACTATCAGTAGCATTTGCAATACTGTGATAAATGTATGAGCCGAAGTGTTTCTGAGTGCACGTAAGAACCGCACATGTAGCAACGATGTGCAGAATTTCTTCCAGACAGGTAGTGGGGAAGTTTTCCAATCAGTCTACTATAAAATTAATTAAGGAATGGCATAACAGCCAAATGAGAGTATTTTTCAGAGTAGTGACCTTCCACACGTTTAAAAAACTAACAAGGAAATAAAAGAGTTCCAGGGCGTCTAATTGCCCAAAGAGGAATGGACCCCAGGTGGCCTCCCATGCTAGTCAAAGCCACGCTGAGGTGGCCCACTGTTGGCAAAAGTTCCACTTCAAGAGGGAGGCTGGACTGCAGGAGCTTCAGAGCCAGGATGGCTCATTCTCTGGGGCATGAGATACGGCGTATTTTTCACTGCAAATCACGCTGAAAGAGGGCGGTGTGACTTTTGCGACGTGTTTTGCTGCTGCAGAGGTATTTAACCTGTCCTCTGTTTCGCAGGTGGTCAGAGATATACTGCTGATCGGTCACCGGCAGGCTTTTGCCTGGGTTGATGAGTGGTACGGTAAGTGTTCTCCAAACCCAGCCCGTTTAAAAGGGCGGCTGCAAGGCTCGTGGCACGGAACAACGCGTTTCCGTTTGCTGACACGGACCGTCAGGTCCCAGTATAAGTTGCCCATGAAAGAGATGGAGTTCTGTTCGGTTGCTCTGGAACGTACAGAGCTCCTTTAGAGCACTTTGTGTGTAACCAGAGTAGGCTGATAGGCAGGCAGCACACAGGGACACCTTTACATCCCGTACGTCTCCGAGTCTCACCTACACGGAGAACCGCACGCAGCTTCGTAGTAAGACTGCGTTAGCGGGCGGTTGTTTCCATGCTGCAAACTCCTCTGATCCAAGACAATTCCAGCTTTTTAGGAAAGTTTTCGACCGTTAATGTGGATTGCAATAAAGAGAAGCTGGAGCTCTAACGGCCTTCCTGAAAAACGGGTATAAATATAAAACCTTCTGGGTCTGATTCAAGAGCAGCTGCATGCAAAAACGGTTGTGAATCCATGAACCAGCTGTAGGAAGGGCATTTTCAACAGCACAGAGGCACCCGGAATACCAAAGCAGCCCGGTGTGTTTCATAAAATAAGCTCACGGCGTCTGGGCTTTGAACGCGTATTTTCAGTAGGATGTGTCCCTAATCACGGTACTTGCAGAACAGTTTCTGAGACGTTCCTGTAACATGTAATAGCAATTTGGGAACGCGGTCAGAATGTTTGTGTAGACGCGAGCTCCCTAAGCTTCAGGAAACACTGTTTGGGGCGTTTTGTGGATAAGAATGACACCTGTCTCTCATCAAAACTCAGAAACACCCTGCATTGCTCAAAAGCAGCCCGTTAGCCCAGGTGGTGCACAGACGTCTCCAGTGCCTTCACAAACCTGCGCGTTTCCACACTACAATCTAACAACAGCCTCATTGTTCCGATTTTTTGAAAATCTAGAAACATTGGCTTTTGAAATTACGGTGTTCTTCTGAACGTAACAGTGCATGAAAATCTTGTGCTCTAATGATCATAGAAGTACTGAAACCTACTGAAAATATCCTCTGTTTTGGGGCAGCCATAAACCAGTACGAGAATTTTGTACCCAGTGAGCAAGAGTCCTTAGGAGATTTTTTGTTATTATTCTATAACTTTTTCTCATCTTCTCCCTGAAATGCAGCGATCCGCTGTTTTCCCTCTAGGAAGTCGGGGAAATTGTTGCCTTTATAAAGAAGCCTGACTCCATGGAAAAGTGGGGCCCATGAGTTTGCCCCAGATGAACCCCAACTATCTCTTAAAGCGAGACCTAAAGCACTGGTAATGGGAAGCGAAGGGTCGTCTGCACTGCAGCCGTTACTGATAATGGGAGCAAGCGAGTAACCATGAAGTTAAGAGTGTGGAATAGGTTTAGCCCGAAAGCACGTAACCACAGGTTTTCCCATCCTCACTCTGATGCACCCTGCCAAAACTGCTCTTTCCACAAATGACGTACTGTGGCAGCCAATTACCTTGTGGACTTGTACTGTCAGGGTGGGTTCTTTGACTGATACAGGGAACCTCCAGCGCTTCTCTGTCAGGCCAAGTCCAACACCTGAAAAACGTGGCCTTACTAAAGAGGTATGAATAAAGGCAAAGTGTATAGCAAGATGTATTAACAATAGAGAGTGCAGAAGGTCAGTTTAGGTAAGTGTGTGCTGCCTGCAGTCCTGCTACCGCTGCGTTGTTCTCGAGTTGAAGTTGGTAGGACTTGCAGACTAGAAACCCGAGTATTTCATGACCCAAAACGAGGGAGATCCAATCTGTACACATCCAGTTCAGCCTAATACACACCATGTGTAAAGCTGTTGTGGTTCTGCTCTTGACACGTTGATGTGTGTAGGGAGGGGTTTTCAAAAACGTTGTTTTGAAGCGTCTGTGTGCCTTCAATGTGTTTATTGCCATCTTTTAACGTCAAAGAAAGACTTGGACATGGTTTGAGTCAGCTAAACTGGATAAAATAATCAGGGTAAGAAAATCAGTTATTAAAGAACGTGTTACGTTACGGATATCACTGGCAGGTTACTGTTACTGATACTGTAAGTATGAACGTGTCTTGTCACTAAATTTACTAAACTGTGTTTAGCTTTATTATCAAGAGTATTTATTTTCCCAGTGCTACTAATAAAGAGCATGCTCTCTGCTTGGCAAAATGCATCCTTAGCATGTTATTGACATGGCTTATGAGCTTGTTTTTCATTCCAGATAACGGTAAAAGGAAAAGACTAACAAGAGTGTGAGTTAGTGGTATTCCATGTTTCCTTTTGATCCAAATTTTAGGCTGCATTTCATTTTCACTGACAAAGCATTACGTTGTGCTACTGATACGACAGCTGAAGTCATAGCTTTCCTTAAAAGCTGTGTTGTAAAATGCAGCAAGAGCCTCGTAACACGGAGTGGTGTGATACAGGAATTCCCAGATCCAAGTGGCACGTAATAAACCCGAGCAGAAGGCCAGCCTCGGGGTCAGAGCCACAGTGCACGTCACCAACGCGGTTACACATGCCCAAGTACGCTGGGCTGATCAAATGCTGTTGAAGGTTTATGTGTAAAGAGTTGATGGCTGTTTTCATGAAGCTCTGAAATCAAACCATTGTAAAGAACAGCCCGAAATTCTGACAGCCTTCCCGTTCACTTACACCTTACTCTCAAGCAGATTTGTGGAAAGCATGGGAACCCTCAGAAGAGTAAGGTCACAAGTCAATTAATTGGATTCTTTATGTTTTACTAGAGGTGTGGTTTATGACAAACGTTTTGCAAATCCCTAATAACTGCTTTGAGTTAGGTAGCAAGCACCTAACAGATTACGCGCTAGTTTGGCAGCATCAGGCATGCCCAGGCAAGGATGAACGATCCTGCCGGTAGAATCTGCCTGATTTGTTAATATTTCTGATCCTTCCGATTCATTAAATCGCTTGAGGCTACAAAACCCGTCATGTGTTCACTATCCACTCCCTTACCAGTGTAGCTGAGTGCTGGTTTCTGGAATCTAAGCTGGTCTGTGCTCTCACAGTAAGAACGTTTGCTGGTTGTCAGATACACTGTGCAAAGATAACATAAAATCTTTTTGAGAGGTCCTGGAAAGGTAAGTACGTATTTATGGTGTTTCTGTCTCTCTCCTTTATTCCAAGGGATCTTCTAAAATCATTTTAGAAGATCGTGGCCCTTGCCAAGGCCGGCACTTCACCACTTTTTGCCTTCCTTATGTTACACAGACACTCCTAAACAATTTCCACTCCTTCCTGTTCTCTGACTCCCTTTGACTTAACCTCCTTACACCTTCCTTGGCTGATATAACTACCTTTATGAGTCAGTTTTCATAAAGGTAGTTGCTCCATGCTTTCTTTTAAATCCTTCTTTGGCTTCTGCTGAAAGACTGCGTGTTCCTAGAACCTTCTCCTTAAAAAAAAATAAAAGTTTGCACTGAATCAATGGAAAATGCCAACGATTTTGGACTTTTTACAGATATGACTATGGATGATGTTCGAGAATACGAGAAAAATATGCATGAAAAAACCAACATTAAAGTTTGCAACCAACATTCATCTACTGTGGATGAAATAGAGAGCCATGCCAAAGCAAGAGTATGTCCGTTTTTCGAACGTATTGCCCGTCCTCCGCTAACACACCTGCACAGCTCAGAGAAGAGCAACCAGCTGACCTTGCTGAGCAGTCAGCGGAATTCTGGGGAGGTTTTGCTTCAGCAGGAACAGAACCTTTCCCCGTGCAGTGCAATCCTGCCTTTCGTTTGCGCGCTGAACGGCCGCTGAGGGTGGGGTTGGGCTCAGACACAACTCCCCTGGCTTTCAGGAAAACACAGTTCTCAAATTTCAGTTGGGGAAGTTAAATCCCGGTTTTACCTTCTATTGTTCGAGTAGTTGCAAAAAGCAAGAGTCCAGAGTGCTTCAGTCAAGAAGCCAGGAACAGGGGGAGTGGAAAATTTCTGTGGGACTGATAGAATTGTTTGCTTTGCCAGGAAAAAAAAGCTAATGAGTTATTCACTCTTTTCAAACTAATTTTAATGTTGTCGTTAATTAGCTACCAACAAGGTGAGAAGGGTTTTCGGAAGTATCGAACAGCAGCTTGTGGAGAAGGGCAGCTTTCTGAGTGGGTTCTTTGGTTCACATTCTGGAAACTTCATAAAGTATTTAAATTCCTAATTTGGGCACCTCGAGTAGAGGTCTAAAATTAGAAATTATTACTATCTGCAGCTAGAAAGGATGCGGTGATACTTGATTTTGCGATGTTGTTATTCTTTTATTTCTATTAACTGCACTGCAGGACTCGGTCATGGTTGTACGCATGTCACGAGTTCGGGGCAAGGCCTGAAGGGCGACGTCTTGAGGCGTTTCCTTAGTTCTTACCCAGTGAAAATCGTCACCAGCCTGAGGTGTTGTCTGAGTACTGAGCAGGAAGGTGATTGCTGTGTTTGTAACGCTGCAGCCCCACGGGCGTCAAGGTTACAGCACAGCCGAGCAGTAACCTGAGGATCAGTTCTGACTGACCCTACGCCTCAGGAGCTGGCTTTGGATGAAGGCGCCATCCGTAGCGGCAAAAGTGCCGTTGAGGTCAGCACAGAATTTGAGATGAATGAAAAAAAGGAGAGTCTGAGCCATCTTAGCTCAGGGTAAGGACTGGTTTTACTTGAGCGTGTAGCAGAACAGAAGTGAATTTGAAGTGAGCGTAAGCTGGGAAGCGTAAGTCAACTGAAGGGACAAGGAGTGTTTCCTGTCTGAGTTAAAAATGGATGGTCTCGGAGGATACCACTCATTAAGACTGCAATCAGTCTTCAGTTAAATGGCCAGGACACTGGGAAATCTTCCTGTCCTCTTGCACTTTCATTTATCCAAGACATTTTTGTTTCATGTTGTACAAAAGTCCGCGGTCAAAAATAGCTGCAGTGAAAGCACGGGGTCCCTTTGATGTCAGGCTGCTTTTAAATCCTGTGAGTTCGGAGACGCTGCGCACACTGTTACAGGGTGAAACAGAATGTAAATCAGGAGAACAGGTTCAAATCTCTCTCCGACACAAGTAGGTGCAGTTCCTCTGAGACCATCTGTTTATTTCCACCACTTAGCTCAGATTTGAAAATAGCTTAGTCCTCCCCTCTAATAACTGGCACAGGGATGTGGGCTGAAAAGGTCCCTGGAATGTCGTCGGCAGGGAAGACAGAAGGCAGCTGGCAACATGCACGCTCTTGTTTATTTAATAAGATGTTGTAATACACCATAAAGCTTCCCCTACATAACATTTGGAGCCGGGGCTAGATCCATGCAGCTGGGTAACATTAAAAAGTAGGGATGTACCGTTAGTGCAGGGTTTGCTCATCCGTACGGTAAGCACCGGCGCCAGTCCCGTGTCTCAGACACCCAAAGGCACGGCAATTTGAAACTGATTAAGGCGCTAGTGCTTTTATTTCCGTTTTTTGAGCTTTCTGAGCTCAAAGAATCATGGTTGAACGACATACGAATTCAACAGGACGTTCAGTGAGAACCAAACAGTTTCTTTCAGTTGGCTCAGTGGACGTCTTGCAGGCAACTAGTGACGAAGCAGCAGGTTTCACAAGAGTCTTGATGATTATTTTGCTCAACGTACCCGTTTGTAGCAGATGTCGTTCGTCTGGGTGTTGAGCAAAGAAGTTTCGCAGGGCTCGGCTCAGAGCACATCGATGCTGGGATCGCTCTGCCCTCTTGTGGGTTTCCACAGTGCCGTGACACCTCTGTCACCCGCGTGAGAAGACTGTCACTGCCTTTGAAGCTTTCTGTTGACCCAGTTTTTCATTGCAACGTGGCTTTCACCTCTCCTCTCATTTTGCCTCTCTGTTGCAGGGAATTAAGCAGCGGATTTGTCAGTTGGCCGTAAATGTCTATGTACAGATTCTGGATGGGAAAGTTGGAAAGCGCGTTGCGGCTTTCTCCAGTGAGAGGGAATTTTTTAGGCTTCATTAGCAGAGAAGCAAACCAGCCCCCGTTATGTGCACGCAGCTGCAGCGAGAAGTCACCAGGACTGCGCGTGAGGGGAGAGAGGATTTTGCATCCCCTTGAAAATTGCAGTCGATGAACGAACTGATGACAACCCTTTACTCGTTCATGCTCATAATTTAGATAAACCCCAACAACCTGTTAATTTTATCTGTTGGAAGTTCTGAAAAAAGTCTGCTTGGGAACGTGTATCTAAATGTGCTCTTTAATTGCCTGTGGAATAGCTTGGGTTTCCCAGCAGTTGGAGAGGTCGAGCTCTTTGTTCAGTTCAGACCCAGGTAGAAGAGAACCATTAGCGTGTGATTAATGTACTCGACTCCAGCCTCTGCAGCTGCTCACGTCAGTGCCTTGCGATAGGCAGGCATCCACGGGGAGCATCACTTCAGGATATGCATGAGAAGCAATCATGCCCTGATTTAGAATTTGGATGGAAGTAGTTTAATTGACTGACGTGATCGTTTGAAATGATTCTAACGTGCCTTTGTCTTTCTTTCCTTCTCGCTGAAGACATGACAATGGATGAAGTCCGAGAGTTTGAACGAGCAACTCAGGAAGCTACCAACAAGAAGATTGGGATTTTCCCCCCTGCAATATCTATCTCTAACATTTCCATGCCTTCTTCCACCCGCAGTGCTCCATCCAGTGCTCCATCAACTCCTCTCTCCACAGATGCTCCTGAATTCCTAACAGTTCCCAAAGACCGGCCTCGGAAAAAGTCTGCTCCAGAAACTCTCACTCTTCCAGATCCGGCGAAAAAAACCTTTTAAATTAACCCAGCATGTGTCCTCCTGATAAGCCATGTCTGCCACAGCAAGTGACGTAACTCAGTTTCTACAGAGGTCATGGTGGTTTGTTGGTTGTTCTTTTCGCTTAAAATAATCCTGCTGGTGTGGAGAGATTCCTTCTTTCCTCAGGCCTGATCCTTAAAACCTTCCGAGAAGTGCATGCAAGAGACTGTAGTTTATCTATCCCTAAGGTAGTGTTTCAAGCCATATGGTGCATCTTAGTGACACGATGAAATAGTCTGAGGAGAGCCCTGTAACAGAACGTAAACCTTTCCGTAGCAGTATTCTACCTACAAATCCTCAGCCAGGTCATAGCATTTCTAATGAGGTTCTTAGTGAAGTTGCCACGGACTTGTGAGGCAGATGACTGCCAACTAGAATGCAGGGTTAACAGGAAAAAACCCCTCCCGTTTCTTCCTTCATAGCTGATTTTAAAGTCCTTCCTCTCAGGCTTCTCCCGTGCATTCATGAACCTTTGACCTGCGACGCCTTGTACTTGAACACCAACAGCAGTCACGCAGATTCACGTTTTGCTCGATATGACTCAGGATTTGGGGCCTAGCTAACAGCCACAAAACTCTTCAAACCTAAATTATCACCGTATTGAAGCCCCAATTGTAATTAATCGTACTGACTTTGAGGCCATTGAACTATTTCTATCTTGCACAGAATTTGTAAAAGAAAACACCTGTTTCTTGTAGATAATGTATTTTAGTAGCTCTCCCCTGTCCCTTGTGGTCTCTAAAGTCCCTATTGGTGTTCATCAATGGCGTTCCATGTGTAAGACTGAAAAAAGCAGCTAAATTGAGCCAGTTGAGAAGCAAAACCAATGAAACAAGTCTTGTCCTCGCTGGAAGAAGAGTGGTGGTTGCGCTGTAAGACCCTGAATGCGAAGGAAAGCAAAGATGAGACTCCTTTCTCTTTCCTGCCTCGCATCCTTCCCAAGCACAGTCTCTGCTAGCAACAGCTGGTTCCCGGCTTTACCGTCGGCTAGGGAAGGGGTCACTTCGAAAAGCAGACGGGCGGTGGGGCTGCTCAGGGCCAGGCAGGGTGACGCTAAGGACACAGATGTGCTCTTCCTGGGCTGGCGCGAAGTCACTCTTCAATCTCAGGAATTCAAATGTAGAAAAGGACGTTTCCCACTGGGGAAGTGTAGATGGTGGAGGAGGAGAAAAAGAAATGGCAGAAGCGGTCTTTTCCCTTTCCAAATGTGAGCTCAGTGAGAAACTTTCCCCCGCTGCCCCCACGTGGGGTACTTGGTTCTCGCTCTTGAACGAAAGCCGACAGTGTCTGTCGGTAGCTGCAGCAGATGTGAAATGAGCCGCTCTCGCTTCCCAGGGAATGGCAGCTGCTGCCTGGATCGTGTGAACAAAGTGGGTGATATTTCGTACCCCCGGTGACGTGGTACACGGATGGAAAGAGGGAATCCTCCAGAGCCGAACTGTCACTGAATACTGAACAAGCGGTTGGGGGGTGGCCTGTTACCTGGACGGGCCGTTTGTCTTCTCAGCGCAGGGCTGTGAGTCGACGGGCTTAAGTGCACTGAACTCCCAGCGGCGGTAGATCCAGTAGAAGTGACGCTGAACGTGTGATATTTATGGGGTAGTTTGAGTAGCAGGAGAGGTAATTCCACTGCCAGCCTGCACGGAAAACAAGTGTCTGTTTGATAGCTGGAATCCTGTAGCTAGCAAAATCTGGGAGCTCGCTGTAGCTTAGCTGTGGGCTGACTCCATGCCTTCTCCCACTTACTGGCCATGTTTTGCTCTCCTTTTCTTCTCAGAGCTAGCAATTCTGCGTGACCAGTGAACTAACGGGATGACTTTTTTGGTTTAAAAAGAAGCCGCTGTAATGATGCAAAGAAAACTTTCCTACATCAGTTTATGGTTTCAGCCTAAAAAGTGTGCAGATTAAGGATTCGTTATGATAACTGCTCTAATCTGACTGACTTAGTAGCGAGAGTGGAACATGGGCAGAGAAGGGAAACCTTGGAGAACACAAAGCATTGTTTGCCTGGGTTTTCATTGCCTGAATTTCACCTGTAGAGAAATGGTTTAGGTCTGCCCCACCTGAAAATCTATTTCTCCATGAATTTTTTCTTCTATATACATTTTGGCATCCGAGTTCGACACAGATTATTAGACCAAAGCAGCCCTACCTTTCCTCCTGTTTAACTGACTGATCTCCAATCCCACGTGGATGCGCTCAGCACTGGGGATAAGGCTTGTGTGAAACTTGCCGACATACCTGAAGAGGACACATCTTAATAGCTGCTTGACAGAGATGGAGGAGGAAGACACTGGTCACGCCATGGAAAAAACGACATCCTGCTTCATGCCGTGTCTCCGTCTGCAGGTGCTGCCGCCGTAGCCCTTCCACCGAGCAGGGCTGTTCTCGGGGATCACAGATTTATCAACCGAACAGCCTAAATTCCCCGTTGGCCACAGCAAGGACCACGAGGCCGCAGTGCCTCCGTGTGGCTTCCTAATGAGGGCAAATACAGAGATCTGTCCTGTTCCATTGCTCGGGATACAACCACCCAGGCTTTTCACTGCCTGTCAAGTTCCCGCGGCTGTCTTCTGCTTTGCTTTCCCCACCAGTCACTGGTCGATACGATCTTTAAATACCTTCTGTCTGCTTGGTGGTGGGGTTTTTGGGGGGGGTTTTTTAAGGTTCGAATAACCGTTTCTAGACTATTCCCAGCAAACACACCAAACGCAATGAAAAGGCAGGTCTGAATGCTGCAGTCCAACACCTTGGGGCAAAGGGGTCTCCTTACTGATTCCTTCACTGCGCTGCTGTGTTTTCAAACATGTTTATTAGGAGAAAACCAGAGCGTTTTGCAGGTGTTCATCACTTCTCTTGCAAAAATAAAGGATGTGATTATTTAGCGAGTACACCTTTGGAGCGCGGTGCCGCAGGCAAAGCTGAACCGGCACGGCAGCCGCGTTCCTGCTCTCCGCCGCCGTGACTGCAGGATTCCCTGGTGCAGCTCTGCCAGGACTTGACGAGGAATTCTTCATCGAGGAGAATACAGTTCAGAGCGAATACCGTGGTTAGTTTCTTTGGGTTTCTATTAAAACCTCCTCCCGGCTTTGCTCGCGCTTTTCTGTGTTTCACGTAGAGCAATCATTCCAACTACGTGGCAATGCGTTGCAGTCCTCAGAAGGGTAGATCCAGTGACCTAGAAAAGGGAGGTATCCACAAAGGCCATGAGGAGCAGCACGTTCCTGAAACACATACTTACTAGGGTTTCTTATGAATGTAATGGTTAGTTTTGTAAATGACTGGACAAATCCTATGGAGAGAAACTATTTGACCTTATTCTTTGGCTTTTTTTATTATTCTGGAAGGTGATTTTGTGACATCTAGTAGCCAATTTGCATTAATTGCTGCTGTAGAGATTTTGAAATGGAAATATTCGTTCCTTGAATTTTTGGTTTGTAACCGGACGGCTGTGTTTTGTTAAACTGCTTTGAAGCTTGCTGCACTATAACTTCAAAACAACGTGCTATCGTTTGAAACAAGCCAAGTGTATCCGCTTCCTATGAATTAGTGAGTGCAGTGAGAGGGAACTCATGGTCTTGTCCATAGGAGCTTTTCTGTTTCCGTTGTTTGGACTTGGTTTTACGTGTGCAAGTTAAAACTGCTGAGTGAGTCTAACGACGTTTTGCTTTAAGTGAACAGCATGGTCGCTGAATTACAATCTCCTGTAGTTTCGTGGTGTCACTCAAACAGGTTTCATTGGTTTATTTCACTCTGTGGTAACTCCCGTGACTCTGAACGCCCGGTAATTCATTTCTTTTATTTAGAGCAACGGTGGCTGCATTAGGCAACACATCACCACCGTCAAAGAAGGACCAAGTTTTGAAATGCTTTGCAGGTTAAACAATGCAGGGCTCAGCAGGAGATTTTGATTGTCATATTTCTCATTCGTCTCACTTAGTTTCTGTTTTTTCCAAGTTATTTATTATTTTTAATATTGTATTTTTCCTTGCATTTTGTTGTAAATAAACTACCAACAATTATTCTTTACAATTGGGGCTGTTTTCTTTCCCTAGATCTCCTCTAGCAAGGAACATACCCGTTAGCATTCCTACCCCAGCTCTGCGAGTCTCTTCCTCCAAATGAAAAAGCACGAAGAACCGGCTTTGTAAGGAAAATTTAAACCATTTGCTGGGGTTTGTTGCGCCTCAGCTTTCTGAAGGTTCTTACCAGGGCAGCTGCCCATCAGCCCATTCGTTTGTAAATGACCATTTGATGGAGGAGGATGTTCTTGGGGGGGGGTCTGACTCGGTGTGCAGGGTTCGGCAGCCTGCTGGTGGTCGGTACTGGCAGGGAGCACCGGAACCTCGCGGAAGGGAAGAATCCTCCCTCCTGGCCTACGCTGCAGTGGCAGGAGTCTCACACGGGCAGTGCTCCGTTAAGCTTTTACGCAGAGGCTTCCTCCGCAGCAGTGAAGCTGTTCGGTACGCGGGCGCTTCACAACAACACAGGCCTAGGAAATACCTAGGGTCAAGTCCCAAAGGAGAGAAAAAGGGCCGCCCCGCGTGTCCCACGGCCGGCGGCTCCGACGCACGGAGTCCCTGTTGGGGTGGCCTGAGGGGGCCACGCCTGGGCTCCGGCTGAGCCTCTGCCACCGCAGCGGGGTTGCGGCTGGGCTCTGCGAGGCGAAGTGACGGCGGATTCCCCAGCCAAGAGCCGTGCCTGTGGGCAGACCCCCACAGCGCCAGGGCCGGCCGGCCCCACGCCCGTGCTGGGCCCCACGCGCTCTCACGTTTCGTGCCGACGCGAACGCCGTACGCCCCGCACCCCTCGGGGGGTACCGAAAAACACTGTGGGGCCGGCTGCGGGAATGGCCCGGCGCACCCCGCGCACCGGGGCGGGGCGCGGGGACACACCAGCCCCGGCGCCGTCGCCCTGCCCTGGGGCGGGGCGCGGGAACGCCGGTGCCTCTTTCCTAACGCACAGCACGTGAACCGTCCGCACTTCCGGCGTCCGCTGCAAACGGCAGCTGGCAGAGCCCGCCCGCGCCGGGGGAGGAGGCAGGCCTCGCAGTCCCGACGTGGCAGGGCCCCCTGCGACAGGGCCGCACCGAGTCGCGACACGACCGTGCCGGCCCCGCGGGAACCCCCGAACGGCTCCGGCCCCCTCCGCCAGGCCCCGCCCACGCGCGCTGCGGCGCCCCACCAAGGCGGGGCCCCCGCCGGGTCACGCCGCCGCTTGTATCCCGTGCCAAGTCTCGCGAGAGGTGGAGGCTGCCGGCCATGGCGGCGCTGTGCGGGAGCTTCACGCTGTGCGGGTTGGGCCCCAGCAGCGGCGTCGGCCTCGGCGGGGGCCTCTTGGCGCTGGAGCCGGGCCCCGAGGCCGACCACGTCCTGCTCACCGACCGCGGCAGAACGGCCACGCTCTTTAAGGTAACGGCCCGGCCGCTTGGCCCCCCGGGGAGTCGCTGCCGCCGCCGGGCACCCCCAGCCTGTGGGAGGGTCCCCCCGCAGGGCCTCAGGAGCGGCGGCGCGTTGGGGCCGCTCTTCCTCCCGCCCCGGCCGGCCTGTCCGGCGGCGGCTGGGCCCAGCTGTCACCGGCCCACCCCTGTGGGCCGCCCTCCCCTGGCTGCAGGCGGGGCGGCGGGGGCCTGGCGCGCTGCCCTCGCCTGGGCGCCTTGGGGACGGCCCTGGCCTCGGGGGGCGGCCCCTGCCCTGCCCCACGCACTGCGGTCCCCGGCCTCTCCGCCGGTGAGCGGCTGTCGGCTCAGGCTTCGCGTTTCTCCTGCGGCTGATTTCCTCTCTCCGTCCCCGTCCCGGGAAATGCTTCCATCCCGGAGCCGCAGGGCGCGCGACGCTCCCTTACGGTAGGCAGGGTGACATGCGTTGTGTCCGGCCGCCGGCTTTGTGTCCGCTGCCTTCCCGGTGGCTGGAGGATGAGAGATTGGAGTTTGCAGCACTTGAAGCTCAGAGTGTGTTCTGGCGTCTTGTAACGCGTGCATCCGTTTCGGTAAACCGTAGGGAGAAGCTTGAGGAAAACACTTGGGCTCGTGTCCTTCGGTGGCGTCCGCGTTCGCCGGGACAGGCCTTTATGTTAGGGATTCACGGAACAACCTCCTTGGGGTTGCTCAGCCCCGCTGCCAAGCCCCTACGTGAGAACCTAGGTGTGCTGGCAGATATGGCCAGTGTGGACCCAGGCTGAGTACCCTCGCAGCAGCCAAACGTCAGTCCTGTGTAACGTGAGTTTGGACCGTAAAATCTATTGCTCTTGGTCTCAGTAGCTTACGTGGGAATAGGAAGGCAAGCAGCATGGTTCTGTGCGGGATTCTGTTAGTGAGTGAAAGGAACTTAGGCTACCAAAGGAAAGCAGTGTCTTCACTTTGGCACCGCTATGCATCCTGCCTGTGCTTTGGGACATAAGCCCATCTGACCGTCACGGGTCGGAGTTATTTCGTATGTGAAAATAAATAATTTCTAATTAACCTGAAGCTTTTTCATGTTATTCTGAAATTCTTCGTATTAAGGTCAGAAAGAGGAATGCTCACGCAGAAGTTCCGAGTGTAACAGTTTCCGTATTGTAATATTCTCGTTCAAACTGTGGAGGGCTACCGCGGATTCCTTTCGCCGTGAGGAAAATCCCCAAAGTATGCCGCGTTGTATTTGAATTACGATGTCTTTCTTCTGACTCTTCTAGGTTTCAGACCAGAAGCCGCTGGGTTGTTGGTCGGTAAAACACGGGCAGATTATCACGTGTCCGGTTGTATGCAACTTTGAAACTCACGAGTATATCGCCGTGCACGATGACAAGGTGAGAGCCTTCAGCTTTCTTAAAGGAGAAGGAGGTAGTGAGTCTTCTGATGAACGGAGGGAGGGAGGGAATCAGTGCTGCTACATTTTTGTCTAAACGTAAGTGCTCGGAGCTCTGACACCCTCTTGCAGTCCAGGTCATCTCATTTGACAGGACAGGGATGTGCAGGTCTGCGGCTGCACGCTCTGGTGTTTTCTAAGTGATGAGAAATGATCTGCGCTGGGCACCAGCCATGCAGTGGCCTCTGGAAAATGGAATCGATCTCCATGTAGAATGCCTCATCTGTGCATTCTCCAAGGATGAGTTATTTCTTTTGTCACACACTGGTTGACATGTAGAATGGCTTGATTATTGTACTGAAATGGTTAAAATAGGTCATACCTGCATCCTTCTTGTGCTCATGTTTACAGTTAAGCATTTCCTTTTGTGTACAGGTAGTGTTTGCTCAGCACCTGCTGCGCCTTTGGCTTGTTTGTTTGGTTTTGTTGTATTTTGCTGTTGTTGATGAAACGTCTTTCCCATTTTGCTGTTCTTGAAACATTCTCTTCCAGGTCAGGTAATGTGCATCTTAATCTGTCTCCATGACTTTGATCTACGTGCATTTAGAATTCTCCTGTAACTTTTTCTTTCCAAGTCAAGATTTCTCAGCTTGGTTCGTATTCCTCTTGTCTCTGCTTCAGCTTCTTCCCGTGCAAACTTCCCAGGGTCACTTTCTGCAGGGTTCCTGTGGTTACTTTCAGTGTAGTGATGTGCACTTGCCAGCATTTAGCGTGCTGAGAAGTCTATATATTGCTGTTTTACTGTGCTTAAAAAGTGATGTTTCTCTTCAAGGTTTTACGAATATGGAAGAACGCAGATATTAACTTGGACAAAGTGTTTAAAGCAACAGTAAGTTACTTACGTATGCTTACTTTCCATTAACGTTTTGAATCCTGGTGGAGGGAAGAGATGCCAATTTGCATAGTGCTGGCAACGTTACGTTTTACCTGACCATTGTCTTAATTTGTGCTTCGTGATGATCTGGGGTGTTGCAAGGAATCCACTTAGACTGAGGGACTTGCCCATCAAACTATTATTCTTAAAATGCTCCATATCCCAAGTCCAGAGCTTCAGAGGACTGTCTTTAAAGGTGGTGAATTATGTTCAAACATACGTTTTCCTGTTCTGCTGGTGGATGTGTTAAAAAACGCTGTGCAACGGTTGTTTGAACCCCTTACCCTCAGTTACGTTTTTTCTGATGTGATTCAGAAATGGGATGCTCATCGGGATGCTTTCCTGCCTTTTTGTGGGGTAGTGATTTGAATTGTTCCTAGCGTTTCAGAAAAACAGTAACTGCTAGGACCAGGTCATCAGGAGTCTTACAGGTTCGTCATTCTTCTGTTACTCATGTATTGAAAAGAGCAGTGGATGAAACACTTGGCTTACACGGTAATAAACTGAAGAGCACAGAACTTTTTGTTTGTTTTACACGTAGCTTTCAGCTGACGTATACAGGATACATTCGCTACCCAACGGAGGCCCAGTGGTACTCTTCAAAGGAGGTGGCGTTCGAACTTTGGATGTCCTTTTGGAAGCCCCACAACAGGAAATTGAAAACGTTATCTCAGATGAAGTCATCAAGTAAGTGATACAACTTCACGAAGCTTGCTTCTTGCTCAGAGGAAGGGATGATGACGGTTGAAGTTGTTCCTGTTATTGAGGGGGTGGGGGAGAAACCTGAAACCCAAGATCTAAGGGTTGGGTGTTTTTTCCCACCACGTTCTTTTTAAAACCTTAGAATTATTTGTACATATATAGAAATAAGAGACTGCCTAAGGAATAGAGAGATGGCTTTAGTCATAGTCCTGGAATTTAGAAGATGTTCATACAGCTTTTTGGTTTTTAGGTGGAGTGAAGCTTTTATGGAAGGTCAACAACCGGTCTTGATTTTTGCTACCGAGAAAGTGAGTTGAATGCTTTTTAAAAAAACACTCGTAGCAGCACATGTAAATGCTTTTTCTCAAATCCACCACCTGTTGAATTAGATTTTAAGAGCTTCTAGTGAAATCGTTATCCCCATTTAATCAATATCCTGTATGTGTATTGTTTCTGATACAACGCTTAAGCTGAAGTTGTGTTGCTTTCAGGGCAAAGCAGCCTGACGCTTAAAACTTCCCAGAACAACTAAGGTGAAATACAGTGGGAGATTGTGTGGCTCGTCATTGCCCTCAAGTACTTGCTCATCGCAGAGAACTTATTGAATAGTATTTATAGTTTGTAAGAAAAAAGTGAACCTGTCTTTATTCAAATGCTTCTTCCTGTGAATCCGTTTGTTGCATCAGATTAGAGTTCCCTTTACGTGAGTCTGCAAACTTTTCTGAATTAGGCTGCGTCTCCTGTAGGAAACACAAATTCCTCATTTTGCTTAACATTCAGAGTTAAGCAGTACTGATAACGGATTTCTGTTACCACTTCTTTGTGTGAATTGAAGGAAAACTTTATTTTCCTTTTTTTTTTTTTTAGGATGAGGGGTTTTTTGTCTATGTACAGAAACTTAAGATGAATAGCCTACACAAATATAGGCTTGAACAACGGGAATTATCCAAGCCACTGAGTTTCACAGCATATATAAAGGATGGATTTATCACGCTTCTGTGTTTGTGTAAGTTATGGTTTCTGACTGGATGTGGTAATAAAGCAAATAATTGTATGGAAGGACATAAAATGTTGACAGTTATGAACTACCGTTTAATGTTTTTAGCTCTTTAAACTTTCCAAAACAGCTACTGCTACAAGTGGTTTATTAAATCTTCCTGATATTTTAATGACTGCAAAGGCTGACTGTTCCTAAATGTTACAGCTAGTACCTTGCAGATCTCGTGTTAGCTGTACTTTTATTTTGCTGCTTTGCACCATCACATGTCCTTTAAAGATCCTGTATCATTTCTTCTTTCAGTACTCACTGGATTTTCTTCTCTTTGGATGTCCTCTTGCCATATCATATCCAGTATCTACTCTAGATGATCCTGCTCTGGCAGGGGGGTTGGACTAGATGATCTCTAGGGGTCCCTTCCAACCCCTGACACTCTGTGAATCTGTAAATAGTTTTTCCACAATAATGGATTGTAAACACATCATCGCTTTTCTTTGACAGACTCCAATGACGCTGTGTACAAAGTTCTGATACCTCTGCAGCAACATTCTGAAGAGGAAGAGCAAATTTTGTCCAAGTCACTACTATTAAACCTCTCGGTATCTGGAAGCGTTCTAAAAGGAACTTCCTTCGTTGTTCTGGATAAAGACCACATCGCAGTATTAGGAAGTCTAGCCGCATCTGGTGAAGAATCCAAAGGTAACTTGAAAAATCAGATTAATGTCGTAAGGCCTAAAATTTCTTTAGGCAAAGCGCTAAGCAGGCAGTAGTGTAAATCAAATGTTAGTTGGCTCTTGAAAATAGCACGTAGTTGAGCTGTGCTGTTCAGAGCACTAACCGAAAGATTTCCTTTACCTGCGTCGGGGGTTGCAGGCCCGCACTCACTGTTGTATTTCGGTATTTGCTTTCATGCTTTTTGTGAAAGAGAAGATGCAGTGAGAGAACTCATGGATGGAGGGGAGATAAAAGGACTAGGACACTGGTAAAAGGACCTTTGTGGGGAAACGGTCCTAATGACCTCTAAGAAATCAGTGTCTAAAGTAAGCACAACAAACTTCAACTTCATGCCTAAACTTCTGAAGTGTGGGATCACTGAAATTTAAGACACTGAACATAGCACTCCTAAACAAAATGTTCTTCCTGGCTGCAAGCTGTAGGGGCTGCTGTCCCTCTTGCCACAGCTTCCTGTTTAAAGCTCTTCACTGGAAAAGTAACTGTCCTTTAAATACTGTTCTAGAGATGTAACCAGAATGGCTTAATTGCTCATGTTGAACCCATTACTGACAGCTGTTTTGAAACAGTTGCTTGTATTGCCTCAGGTGTTTGTAACTGACAGTAGCAAAGGCGAATGTAGCATCTCTGTTGCTTTTCAGGTTTTTCTAAAGTCAATCTCTTCTTTTTCCTAGAGTGCCTAACAATATGGAATACAAAGTTTCAGACATTGCAAACTTCAAAGGAGCTGCCCCTGGGAACCAGTGGACAAGTAAGCTCCGTCTTTAATTTGTGGTCCATAAACTTTGTGCATTTGGCATGATAGCGCTGAAGGGACCGTGGGTTTCAGGGTTCCGCTTCTGTCTGGAGAAGCTGTGAATGCCAGCTTCTGAAACAAATGAACACTGGCCAGTTGATGAGCTAATGTCATCAGAATATTTAGTGGGTGAATGTTGGCCTATGGCAGTTTCTTTGATAATTCAGTACCTTCTCTCTTCAGCTGGTCTTGAGTATTTGCTGAGAAGGAAATAGGTAATTAAGCAGAAAACTCAGGCAGTGTCTGTCCTGTTCAGACAGTTTGCAATTGACGGCCTAAATGATCCTTGCATCTCCCTAAATAGTGTTTCAGGATGTTCAGGTGTCAGTTAATGATAGGTACACTGACACCTAAGTAATAAATGCACTAGCAAAATAGAACAGCTGGCTGGTTTTGTCTTAATTTCAGTTTTTAAATTCCCTCTTGTGCAATTTTATCAAGTGGACTTCGTGCCTCAGAGCAGCTGCTTCACTTTCAGACATCCCTGGAAAATGCTCAACAGAACATGTCTTACTTCTGTATTTAAAATCACCAGCCAGTGAATGTCTGCTAACAAGTGTTGTACCTACTGAAAATAATTTAAAATAATCTGATTGCTGACTTTCAGTTGAATTTTGTTGTAAGGAGTTAAACAGCAGGTTGTTCTCTCTCTGCTCATCTCCTCATTAACCATCTGTTTTAATATTTTGTAGTTGTGGTGTTATGAGGAAAAATTTTTTTTTACTCATGGGAAAGTGCTAACAGTAATTATGTACAAGTGTGAACCGTCATCCTTGGCAGCTGCTGTGGGAAAGCTGAAGGACAGTCAGACCCCTGGTAAGAATTTTTATAATTACAGTGAAGAGATCAAGCTTTGAAAATTGTATAAAAATTGTTTTAGTACAGTCCTATAAAATCAGTTTTACCTACACAGCTTGCAGTAATCTAACACTGTATTCTGTCCCTAGCTGTTAAATTTACTGTTGCTGAGAATACCAGAGCACACAGATATCTGAATTTACTGTGCCTTCACTTAACCTGGGTTGTCATTCACATACTGGAATTACTGAAAATAGTGGAATGCTAGCTATGAGTGCTGAAAACAAAACGAAGGGCTGTCTCCTATAAATTATTTTCCAAGTGTTTATGATTAGATGAGGCAATGTCCAACCTTAATTGGTGAACTTTAGTTGAAAACTGTACTTGTCGTAGTGTCTTTAACTTAGTATTGCACTGATAAAATGTTTTTGCAAGTAATGCTCACAATAAATGGTGCAATAACTTCTCTTCCTCGCAGAGGCCAAATGGAAAAACAGTGTGCAAAGAGGGTCATAAAATTACCTGCTGCCGAGATAAAACTGCAAACTGGCTTGGCAGAAAATACCTATTAGTACAAGAAGTTGATGTAATATTCTTACTTTAATGAGTGTGCTTGAAGTGTTACCTTCATGTAGTTTCATTTTTGTGTTCACAGATGTGTCTTCATTTGTGAACTGGGATACCCTTGAAGCTGAAGAGCTGGTGGTTTCCTTTCAGTCACAGCAGTCTGTAGCTCCGAAATCTGAGTCCAGAATGACTGTAAGTTAGTATTAGGAGCATGCGAGGCTTTTATCTTGTTTCTCTTGTCTCTTCCCCATGCTGCTACTTTCACCTTTAGGTGTTGCAGCAGAAGGAGTTTTCACTTTGTATTTGTTACTCCTTGTTTCTAACACTTTCTGGAATTGGACTACCCGTTTACTAATTGTAATCTGTGCAGCAAGTTGGCACGTGAAGTTCCTAGTTATCTTGATTGAAATGCTTAAATACACACCATCTTTTTGGAGCCGAATAATAACTTTTTGTTTCTCTTTATAATAGTTAAGATCAAAAAGGAACTCTGTTGCTAAAGTACAGCCGGATACCTTATCAGTTGGGCAGCGCTTACTAAACCTAAAAGTAAGTGAACCAAATGGCCTCAGGCAGTGTTTTACACGCAGAATATTCTAGCTGTCTCTTAAGCTATTATCTTTTTCCATGCCCTCTTGCACGTATCAGGTTGACAAAACTGCCTTCAACAGATAGTTGGAGGATATTATTGTTCAAGAACAGTATTTGGGCATGAGAAAATCTAAGTTTTGTGATAGGAGTGTGTTGGAGAACTGTACAGTACAGGGCTTATAATAGCTGAGTTCTGAAAACTTGCAGTGGGAGGATATTTCACCTGAACTCTGCTTATTTCAGCTTTTTTAGTTCCTTATTTATGGCTTTCCTTTTGTTGAAGGCATTTTGGATCTAAAAAGTGGGAATGCTGTGAATTCCACTGCAAATAAAGCAATAGGTGTTTAGTTCCTCTCTAAAACTTGCTGCAGGTGTGACGATCGTTTAAGTTGTGTCCGTTCCCGTGTGAGCGTACCCATGGTTCAGCTGCGGATGGACAGCTTGGTAAAGTTCCTGAAGTCACGGGCGAATAACCCGTGACCCCTTATGGAAAGATACTGCTTACCTAAGCTCAGAGTGAGTGATTACCCTCATGTGGCTCTTTAATGCTTGAGAGACTACCAAAACACAGAGGGGTGAGGGGTTTCTAGTAGAATTTTTTTAGCTTGAATTCCAAAATCAAGCCTGTTTCTGCTTAGTCTTATTAGCAACTGCACAGTTCTCAAACCCATGCCTGGTACTTCTGACTTGCGCAGTATTTGTCATTTTCAGGACGCTTCTACAACTGTATTTGAAGATGAATTGAGACAGTTGATGTCAAAAGCACAGATGCCGGATTTCCAAGCGAGCATTGGATGTGTAATAACTGCCCTTATAAACAGATGTAAAACCAATCCCAAGTACTACCCTCAAACCTTCCTGCTACAGATAGTCCAAACCCGAGACTTGTCTTACAGGTGATGATTCTGCATTTTTTTAATTGTAAGAAACAGTCTTTAAAAATAAACCTTAAAGAAAAGGAGAATTCCAGTTCTTCATAAAGGACTCTTGAATTACCAGAATTTACTATTGAGGGTGCTTATGCATGTTTTCTGATGAAGCAGATGCTTCCCGGGTGGATTTTTGTGTAAAACAAGATGAATGCTTCTGTGGTAGCTGTCAGTGTGGTTTTCAGTGGGTGTGAACTGTGCAGCCTTTTCTTCTCCTATTCTTACAGTTTATGCCCAGATCTAATGGCTGTTGCTTTGGAGAAAAAAGATGTGCATCTCTTACAAATCTGCTTACAACGGTTTCCAGATATTCCTGAAGAAATTACTTATGCTTGCTTGAAAGTATTTTTAAGGTAAGTTGGAATCACGTTTTTTTTCCTTCGCCAAACCAAGCCCCTTAATAAAAAGCTATGTGTTGCCATCAACGGCATTAATTCTGTAGATGAGCAATTAATACTGTATGTGACATTTGTAATTGAGTACAGAATGTGTTGCGGACTGATGTACTTCTTACAAGATGTCTTGTGCATATTTTAATTCTTAAAAAAATAGGGAGATGGTAATGACATGAATGGTAACTTTTGGTAACACTGCTGGCTTGGATGGCCCCACATCCTCTTACCTACATTGTTACAGCTCTGTTTACTGTGCAACAGGCTTAATTGGGAACTTACCCGGGGCAAGAAGCCCACGGAAAAGATCAGCTCTTGTAAATTAATGACAAAAATGTGTTTCATATCCCAGAAAGGATGATGTTTTAGGCACATAACCAAAAGAAAGGACTGCTGTAACTGTTCCTTTAGTCTTCCAGAGCAAGAAGAATTTTTCTTAATTAGAAACATCAGACCTTTAAATTTCATACCTTAGAATTGTCCAAAACTTTTATTACTAAATATTAGGAAAATCATAACTCTTACGGGTTGAAGCAGTTCCACTAACGTCAGAACACAGTAACAGTCTTGAATGGGGTGTAACCTCTAAATGAGCCCATGACAGAATGTCTAATAACACCGTAACTTACAGTGTTGGAATAAAAGAGCAGTACATGTATTGTTCAAGGTTAATAATTGCAAAATATTAACTGTTCTTTTATGGCCTTTGTTTATTCTCCTGTACTATATTTGTGTGTGTGTTTTTACTTCTATAGTAAGCTTCAAAGAGTTCATAGTGTGTATTGCTGTTGGGTTGATGGCGCTGCTGATTTTAAAGCTAATAATTAAAAGTATTAAGTGTCTGAAATTTCCTTCTACAGCATTAGTGAAGCCTATCTTAAAAAAGTAGATGTGAATCTAGAATCTGTAATCTGTTACATTGATATTGAATTCAACAATAAAGAAGTTAAGACTGAAGTTGTAGAAAATGGTTTCAACGCGGAGATGGAACAAGACATCTGGGATACTAAAATCACGAAGCAAACCCATCGGACACCTGACGGTGAAGTGTGCCCTGTTGGTCCACAGAAAGCAGCATTATTGTATCCTCTGCATTTTATTGAAGGAAAGTCGGTGCATTGTATGTGATGTGAACGTTTAGATTTAGTGTCATGCATATACATTTCTGAGAAGTAATGATAGAGGCGTTCTGATAAGGGAAGTTCCCACTCAATAGAAAAATTGCTTAGAATATAGAAACAATTAAATTTTAGAAAGTGTCCACACCAATTTAAACTTACGTTATTGCGAAAGTGTAATAAAATTCTGTCTATTCAAGAAAAAGTAGCATCAATGATTTTGATGTTTGCCTCTTGAAACACATTAGCCAGCTACACACTTGCAGCAAACAGAACTGTTGGAGCTGATGGTATTGTGATGTTTCAGGTGCTGTATATATTGAAAGAAATAAGGGAGATTCAAGAAGCTGAAATAGGACCTCTCTAAAAGAACCTAGAGAAATATTTTAATTAGAACTGACTTCAGTTTGTAGAAACTGGAATTTTTCCCTGCAATTTAATTTCTTTAATAGTACTACACAGAAACGCTGTTCTTCATTCAGCTTACAGTGAAACCTTTCTTTTGCCTCATCTGAAAAACCTTCCAGCTCAGCAAGCTGTTGTAAGTATGTTAAAATTAAAATGTTTAAAACCCCTTATGAATTTGTGGGAAGGGAAGGGGAAGAGAGGTTGTCAGTTGTATATCAGAAACTTGGCACTCTGACTGGAGTCTGAATCAGGAACTGAGGTATGAAAATGAAATTAAGATGCCCAGATGAAACTGGGACTAAAATTGTTAATGTTGATAGAGTTTTCAGTGAAGTTCCTAAGAAAGTCATGAATTGAATTGGACTGACACAGTAGCTGGAACAACGATTACCACGGAATGTAACTTTACACAGAATATTGCAGAGAGTTTTCAATCATCTAGCTATAGATGGTGTAGGAGAACCATAAAACTTATTTTTAATGCGCAGTATACAGGCATCTGTGTTGTTTTAAAAACAAATCTTAAAAAATCCTTATGAGTATTACTGTGTACAGGACAAAACTCCTTGGTCTCTTAAACGTTTGTCTTTTAAAATATTCTGCCTTTTCTACTTTTAGCTGTTTCTCAGGTATTTATACTACCTGTATGTGAAATGCAGTGAAAAAATTAATACTGCTCTTCCTGGAATACGCTCTCCAACTATAAATCAGGTGAGAAGCTAGTCGTAAGAGTTGTACTTCCTTTGGTTTCTGTGGCGTGTAACTTAGTAGTCGGGACTATCTAAAATCAACGGAGATCTATGAAATTGAAGTTGATTCGGTAAAGTATTTTCTATTAATATCACCTGTGTGAAGGCAGATATAACACAACGCGTCTTACTAGCGGAAAATAAATACACGGCCTGAAAATAAGACACCACGGATTTTGCGTTAGATGTTAAGGTTTCAGAGTTCAGCTTTTAAAGCAAAATGTGTGTCGTTTGCATCCCAAAGTGTAAGTGTACTTTTCTTGTTTGTCCTCAGATTATGGATTGGATGTGCCTGTTACTTGATGCTCACTTCACAGTTATGGTGATGCTACCAGAAGCAAAAGAGTTGCTTTCAAAGCTGCATAAGTTTGTGAGAGCCCAAGTAAGTGGCATCTTCTGGGATAATTATTTCATTTTGGTTCAGTTATAGACTATGGATGTTAAGAAGGTGGGGACAGACAACAAAAAAATCATCTAGTAAATCAAATAATGGCTGTTCTCCTCCATATGCTCCTTCCTGAGCATGAAACGGCAGTTGCCTCTTTCTCATTTGGATTTCAAAAGCTGGTATCTTTGGTTTAAATATCTGAAACTGTCCAGAATCAGAGCTATTTCCACAGTATAATGACATATGACAAGAATTACAACTTCCTTTACTGTAAGTATCTGTGTTTTCTTCTTTTTAGGTACGATTCTACTCTGAACTCAACAAGATTGAAGGAAGTTTGCGAGAGTTGCAAAGACTTAACCACCAGAAAGACTTTCAGACATATTCTATTGAAGTGCTGGAACTTATTTGAATTTGAAATTAATTATTAACAAATTTATTTTTTATTGATTCCTTTTATGACGAGGATGTATTAGCACTCCATATTGGGGAAGTGAAAAGTTGTTTTCTACATAGGAGGAGCACGGTTACTCTGTAGCTACGCAGGAATTGTAAGTTGGAAACTTGCATATTAAAAGCTCTCTTTTTGACTGGATGGGAAGCTGAATGCTTGCTTATATTTTCTTGTATAAGTTTGGTACGCAATCATAAGAACATCCTAAGATGCCACATGCTTCTTGGCAAAGAATTAGCAGGATATTTGCAGTGAGGCTTCAACAGATGTTTCGTCAAATGAATTGACATTTTTATTGTACTTGCTGCTTTTGTACTTAACAGTTGAAGTCTCCAAGTAGATTCTTCAGAGTTCTTTTATCTCCGTTCAGGTTATGATGAACTCAAATGAGTTTGCTGCTTTGATTTTCTATTTTTAAGTTGGTTTTGCTTTGTCCAAAAAATGCCTTTTGACATTTACAGACTGGGCTTAAACAGGGAGGGGAGCTTAAGGTGTGGGGTTGTTACCTAACTCATACTGCCTTCTCTCTCCTGTGTGTCATGGTATCATAACTTGTTAGGTACCCTTGTGTGTTTTCCATGCTGCTTTAACAAATAGAAGGGAAGGGGTTGTGTGGCGGTTAGTAGTTGTGGTCTTGAGTGATAATAGTCTAAAGCTGTTTTGATGCATCTCTATCTGATAAGACCACCTGCATCCAGAAGCCTCCTACAGCTGTGGAGAAGCGGCACACAGCAGGAACTAGACTCCTTCCTCAAATGAAGAAGCAATGTGCAGTTATTTCATAGGATGGCTTGTTACAATCTTTCTCTCAGAGGCTGCCATCAGCTGAAGGCAACTGTTTGCTCAAGCAGAGAGACTGCTGCTCTAGAGCATGCTCCCCAGCACAGACTGGAGGAATGGAGTTAGTGCATTTCAGCATAATTAGCTGTAATTCAGGACTTCTGATTTAGAAATTTCTGAAGCTTTTTTGATGGTGAAAGATTGCATCCAAGATAGTTTCTGCTTTTAAATACTCCTACCCTGAAATTGTGCCTATATACATTTGAAGCTTTGGGGGAAGGGAGAGAGGAGCATAAAAACCAACGTTCAAGTAAAATTTAGTGCCGTGGACTTGGACATATCTTCAGTCTGACAATGCGACTGATACCATTTTTGCCCTGAGCTGTGCTGGCAGTTATCTTGCCTGTTAGATTGAAGCAAAGAACTAACCTTGCTGAAAAGAACTGCTCTTTGGATAGCAATTTTTCTCTGATGGTGCTGACTTCAGTATATGTCACTGGACACAGAGGTGCCATCCAGTTTGATTTGGAACAGAATGTTGAAAATCATTGTTTGAATAAAAGGCTCCTTAACCTTCGTCAGGTTAAACTTGCCTGAGAGTGACCAACAGCAGCATTTTCTTCCTTTCTCTGGCTGGAGCTAGAACACGGGATTACGGGGGCTGAAGTGTAACTGTGTACCTTAGGGGACTTTGGCTGTGTAACTTTGAAATGGCTGCACACAGTTAAAAGCCTGAGGACTTTTTGGAAGTTGACATGTTCTAGTTGGATATATTATTGGATGTCAGTATCAACTGTATTTAAAATTTAAAAAAAACCACTACAATGGGCAGCAGAAATATATAGAGGGCTACGTTTTGGCACTGACAGTAGTTGCTTCTTGTGCTTTTCTCCAGTTTAAAATAAGAATGTTCTTACCTACATCAGTGTCTGTTTTCACCAAGTACTTTTTCAGAGTGTGACCTCAACTGTAGTGCTTGTTCTATACAGCTTGAATTTTAGCATTTCAAAGTACGTCTTAGCTTTGGATTTGTTTTGACTGTCTCTTTCATAAAACATTAGTACATTGCTTTTTTTTTTTTTTAAAGCAATGCTTGTTGAATGTGTTCAGAGGTATAAGCATCTACTGAATTGTGCTTCTGATTAGGTGTTCACTTGAAACTGACTTGTTATAAGCTACTTGTGGGACCGAATATTCATCTAAATGAAAGGCTGTCTAGGATAGGAGAAAATGGGACAGATAAGCATAACTAGACTTCTTGAGGTCTAGTGTAAAATGGATGGCTGGGGACAGAAGCCTTCGGAGAAAATAAACTGACATCAATACATGTTCAGAATAGCAAGTAAGATGTTAAAAACTTAGTTTTACAAGTAATGTGATAGAATATGAATATAATTTGGCATACTAAATAAAATGGTAATTGGTCATTTGAATTACACCAGTGAAAGTCATGCAAGTCCTTGCTTCCTGAGACAGACTTTTAGTCCACAGCTGAGCCCTAGTCTAACACTACTCAGCAACGCCTTGGTGTCTCACAATTATACATGTAACCAAATCTGGAGCTGAGTACTTAAATTCAGTGCCTAACACTGGTTAGGAAATAATTTGGAAAGAATGACTGCACAAAAGCAGCTCGGTAATAAAAGCAAGAATATATGCTGATTGTTACGAATGCCATCCAGCTGTAGGTTCCTAAGTTCTTTCCCTTACCCTTGGAGAGAGGAACCCATCCATACAACAGCTTGGAGCAACTAGGCTATTCCTCCTCTCCAAAGTGCCTTTTCAAAGGACTCTTTCTCTCCAGTTGCCTTGAGGATGGAGGCAGTGCAAGGCCTCCTACCTGAAGTTCCTCTTCATCCACTGACGTTAAATATGTTTATTGAACTATACCAGCAGAACACGTCAGGTTCCTAGTGGAGATATGTTTTGTTCTGGGGAGCGGGCAGGCGTAGGTGAGTAGGTTAAGGGGTTGTGGTTGATTTCTCTGTACTGAGCTAAGCTGTGTGTTGGAAGGGACTAATTCATAGTCCCGACTCTGAAAGTTAACATGCCTCTCCGTTTCTCCACCTATAAAATTCTTAATGTCCAATTTGGTGAGTGCTTCCACATCAACAATTTATAAATCTTAAATGAGATGGGATTAAGAGACAAGGTATTCTGGTTCACATTATTCAAAAGCAAATGCTTCTTAGCACCTGTGTTCTACTGCAGATATACAAAATCCACAGCAGTGATGTTAACATTCAAAATGCTGCAGGCTGGGTGCATGTTAATGCAGAAGATAGGCTAGCTATCTTTGCTACATTCTCAGTGAATGTATGAATGGCAGAAATCGCAGGTGTGTTTTCCCTCAAAACGTGTATATGTATTCACATATTTAAGGAGTTACCGCAATCCTTGACAACCTTGCAAGAGGTTGTAAAAGTTAGCCTGACGTAAGCAAGCTAAAGGTAAGTTTGGAAGATTTGGAATACAAATTGAGTACAAAGGTGTAAATGGAGTTAGGCAATGCTGTCTGCTACTGTTGCTGTGTCTACAACATGGCTCTGAGCCTGTGCAGCTGCACCACTGAATATGAAAGAGTGCAACTGAATATAAAAGAGGTGCAGATAAAAAGCTGGATATAGGAGTACAAATTGGGCTAAACCCTGGTGCCAGTGTGATGTGTGCTTGATGCTGCGGCAGGTTTGTGGGTTTAATGAGGTCCTCAGCCTGAGCAACAAGTTAATGAACAAAAGGCATTCCGAAAATTACTGTAGAAGAATGCAAATTAAGTTACACATTGGACATTTAACTGGCGTGCTTATGGCATGACCAGTATTGGCTTGTGCATCACACAGAAGCGTAAGCAAGGGACTGAGAGAAAATGAAAATGCAAACACGCTTATTTGGTAATGGTAAGAGTTCAGATTCTCTGCAATCCCAAAGCCATGTGGATTTAGCAGTGAAAAGAGGGCTGGTTGTAAGAAATGGAAGATGTCTGTGTGCCTTGGGCTAGCTTTCAATCTGTACTGCTTGTGCTTAGGAAACTGATACCCTGAATTCAAGTCAGGGTGTTAGAAACCCAACAGTACAACTGGTTTATGTAGCTTTTCAACCCTTTGGGGGCCCTGACAAGTGGGAAAACAAGAAATACAGAATAGCTGAAGCCCATCTTTCTTTTTTGGGGTGTGTGTAGTGCTCCAGTGAACTGCAGACCCGGCAGTTCAGAGAAAGTAGGTGGGCAAAAATGCAGATGGCGGTGCCCTACGTGGTCTCCTCAGTCTGTTTCGCTTTATACCAACCCTGGCTCGGTAATGGTGAGCTCTAAGAGGGTTTTAATTTCTGCATAATGAGTGAAGACTTCAACTGACCACGGCAGTGGTCAAGGGGGCCCGCGTGGTCTAGGGGCAGGGCGGCCGCCGCCTCAGCGCGATGGAGGGAAACCTGAGGGGAGACCTGGTGGCTCCGGTTCTGGCGGGCGGTGCGGCGGGGAGGGGGAAGAGCCCCGCGGTGCGCCCCTGCCCGGGCGGAGGGGAGGGCAGAGCCTGCCGCCTACCTGCGCTCCCGGCTGGTCCCTGCGGGGGTGCGCGGCCGGCTGAAGCCGTGGGACTTGGCGCTGAGGGGTGGCGGCCCGGGGGGGCTCCCCTGAGGGCGCGGGTCGAGGTCTGGGAGAGCGGACAGGTGACGGGCGTTGCTATTCAGGTGCGGGGAGACGGCGGCTGCGGCGCAGCTTCAGCCGTCGGCAGGGGAGAGCGGCGGGGCGCCCCGGGAGCGCCCGGCGGCGGAGCTGAGGGCAGCCCCGTGTGGGGCGGCGGCGGCGAGTTAGCGCCCCCTGACAGGTGACGGGGAGGGGGCGAAGCATGCTGTGCGCCGATGGCGGGGGGAAGGTGGCAAAGAGAGTGCGGAGCAAGCGGCGGTGGGGCGGGCCGGGGCCGGGCGGTGGGGGGGCCGGGGGGCGCGGAGCCGCCCCAACGCGCCGGTTCCAACATGGCTCTGGCGGGCGGCGGCGGCGGCAGCGCCCCCTGGCGGCTGGTGGCGGGCGCGGCCGGTCACGTGAGGCGCTCGGGGCCTGCTGCCGCCGCCGCTTCCCCCAGTCAGAGCGGAGCGAGCCGAGGCAGAGACGAAGAAACAAGATGGCGGCCGGTGGCGATCCGGAGCGGGACGCCGGCAATTCGGATTGAGCCCTCGGCCCTCACAGCTCGGCGGCCCCCCTCCCCGGCCCGGAACCCTCGCAGGGGGGGGAGCTTCCCCGTAGCCGCCTGTCCGGACTCCGAGCGCCCTCCCGAGCCTTCCTTCCCCCTCCCTTCCCCCTCTCGGCCAGCGCCCAGAGATGCGGGGCCGGCGAGGCAGGCCGCCCAAGCAGCAGCAGCCGGCGGCGGCCACCGCTCAGGCGAGCTCCCCGGCTCCGCCCGCCCCGGCGGGCCCCATCGGGGGGCTGAGGTCCCGGCAGCGGGGCAGCAGCCGCGGCAGGTGGGCGACCTCGGCCCAGGCGGAGACGGCGGGGCCCAAGCAGAAGGGAGCCGGGGCTGCCCAGGCCTCTTCCCCCGCCACCGCCTCCCCCAGGGGGGGCAGCAAGAGGAAGGGAGGCAGCGGCAGCAGCAGCACCCCTGGTGGGGGAGGCAGCAGCGGTAAGGGTAGGGGCAGGGCTGGGGCTGGAGGAGCAGGGGGAGGAGGCGGAGGAGGCAGCTGCAACAGCCAAGGCAGGGCTGCCTCGTCCAGGAGGAGCATCAGCAAAGTGGTGTACGACGATCATGAGAGTGAAGAGGAGGAGGAGAGCATGGTGTCCGAGGAGGAAGAGGAGGGAGACCCCGAGGATAACCAGCAGTCCGAGGAGGAAGAGGAGGAGGAGATAATGGAGGAGGAGGACGACGACGACTCTGACTACCCTGAAGAGATGGAGGATGAAGACGATGCCAGTTATTGCACTGAGAGCAGCTTCAGGAGCCACAGCACCTACAGCAGCACCCCAGGTAGAGAGTCAGTGGGATGAACTAAAACAAGTCGAGGGCACCCCACATGCTCCCTCTAGGTTTGCAAATACAGTCCGCACGCATTCTTCCTCCCATGCGTGTATGTAAGGGATGCCTGCAAGCACTCACGGGGAGAGAGGGGTATGCAAATTAACGACTGGCAACCCCACGGATGCAGGGCACGCTGGAAGATGCTTACAAACACATGCACTGAGAGGAGGGAGGGAGGGGGGGAGGGCAGTCCATGCTGTAACAAGGGGATGCTTTGCAAATGTGCATGGAGATTCTGGTGACTGCAGAAATGCATGATACACCAGAACATGTGCAAACAATGTCAGAAGTGTATGGAGCGTTCACTTGATGTTTAGAAACAAGGGAAATGGGATGTATGCCTTGCAAAGAGATCCTTTCCAGTATTTACAGGAAAGAATGGCTTGTGATTGCAAATGTAACTTGATGTTAGCAGGAAAGGAAGCACATGCAATTTGAAGTGGCTTAAAAAACCAAACCAAACAACCCTAAACACTGAAAATTTTCAGGCTCTTGAAATGAGAGGTATAACTGGATCCAGCATATACTGGCTTTAAGACAAAACTAGTTTTCCAAGGAGGGAAATGAGGTGCATTGTTCAAAATGGAGATTGCATTGTTATAGTTTGGGGAAAAGTGCACAGGGCCTCACTGCCTGGGTGTAAGCCTAGTTTTAGTTAAACACAGAAGATTAAAAGGTGGAGGTTGAGTCAAAAGTCTTGGGTTTAAATACTGCATTTATCTGAAGATAAGGCAACCTTTAAAACCCATGTTGGGGTTAAAACTTGTTAAACATCATTGTGATGGTATTTTAACCTCTAGTGGCAAATTTGGGCTCAGTTTTTTTAAGGCCTGCACTTCTGTTTGTCCTTAATTAGTTCATTAACCATGTGGGTTTCAGGCTTCAAAAATTCTTTTATCTAAACTTAAGCACTTTGGATTTATTTTAATTCATTCCAGAATGGAGTTCAAGCTTAGGGTTTATTTTTTTTTCAGTCTCTGAACCAGGAGAGTAGTTAAACTTAGAGATAACCTAGGGATGTTTCTGAATTGGGCTACAGGGTAACACACTGCCGTTGTACAAGCATTTGGCCACTTTGGAAGGGGGAGGAACAGGTTGTCTGTGTAAATGCATTGCATCTTAATTCAAAAAGGAGTGTAGTTTTGGGCAGTTAGCTGACACCTTTTCAAAAGGGGGAAGTAGTGGCTATGAAATGTGTCATTTGTTTTTGCTTTGGTCAGTTAATGGTATCAGCTCATTATGAGGCTTCATAATAGTTCTTTAAAAAACTCTGTATCTCTCTATATATTTTAATCTATATCCATATGCTCAGGAACCTAAATAAGTCAAAGTGAGTGTGTACATTAATACGTTAATTTAATTTGGATATAATTTTTATAAGGTGTTAGTTTAGCTGTGGCAGGGGTGTCCTGCAATCAAATAGATTTTTTGAATATTACTGTAAAGATTGAGGTCTGACTTCACAGAAGAAAAAAACCCCTAAAGTACTCTCTTTTAACTCTTTGTTTTCTGCTTAGTTGTGGTAACTTTAATTTTTATTACTTTTTTGGGGGGTGCTTTTGTCAGGGAAAGAATATTTTTATGATTTTAATTGGCAAGGTCACTGAAGTTTTACCTCAGCATCCAGGTTTAAACTGAGTTCTGCAGAGGATGGGTGTATTCAGTTTCTGAAGTGTACTTAAGTGTTTTGGCAGATAACAAGACACCTCTGTGTGCATTGTTGTGCAAGCGTAGACAGGTTTTAGGTGGTATTTAGGTGTATCAGAAACCATTTTGATAATTTAAGTGTCTGTTTCTCACTTGCTCGGGGTCCCTTCAGTTAGTTGTTAAAGATAAGTTTAAGTGTAAGCATTTTCATTCTTTTCATGTGCCTGTTTTTAATACTGAGCGTTTGATAGTTAAAACAATTTACTGTTCTCATTAGTTCAGCGTTTGCCTGAAGGTCTCCCTCCCTCCTTCCCTCTCTCCCAGACATGCTGCTGCCCTTTTGCAAAGAAAGTACAAACTTTTCCTTCCATCGGCTCAGTTGGCGTCTCGTTTCTGCTGGGCAAATACCTGCGTTGGGAGCGTGGCTACACAGCGGTGGTACTAACCGAAATCTTCTTGTAGTGCAGGAATTGGTGCTTGACGTTAGACCAGCGTTACTAGGCAGGGAAAAGATTCGCCTAACCTCAGTGCCTCTGTCTTCCGAGTTCCGTCGTGGGCTCAGGTGCATGCTGAGCCAGGCTTGGTCTTTAGCTCTGGTTTAGGGTTTTTTCCTTTCATATATTTGTCTTCAAACCAGACAAAGTGTGACATACACTGACAAAGTTCCCGGGGTTAACTGGGGGGCTTCCTTTGCTTTCAAGTGCCCCGGGCAGAATGGTGTGGAGCGGCTAGGATTTTTCTACTGGGAGAGATGATGAACTTACCTTCCCTCGGTCACGTGCAGCCTGGATCACTGCCACTTTCAGGATGAAGTCTTAGGGGCTGAAGAGTTGATTTTTTGAGAGCGAGGTATTGAAAAATTGCAATCCCTAATGAACTCTCCTACCAACCACGATTTTCACGTAAATCACGTCCCACTTAAATGGGTGACAGACTTTTTAGAATTTTTTCACATTTACATTGAACAATCCGTTCAAAGATCACAGTGCAGTGTCTCTAGCCAAGAAAGGCTCAGTTGTTGTGCTCTGTTGGGGAGTGTACAATATATCTTGAACTTGCATATAGGTGTACATTTTTACTGTATTATTAAGGTATTTAAAGAAGCAAAATCTTACAAATGGTAAAATGCCTTTGATATGATGCTTAATAATGGGACAGTGAAAGCTTATTGTCTGAATGCATATGACATAATTGCTTTTTCTCCTGCTGGACAGACTTCTAGTAGAGGGATTTTGCGTGTGTGTAATGGCCCTTCTCTCTTATCCCTCTGTATCCCCAGAAGGTAGGTGTACGTTTAGGATAGGTATCCGATACATCTTGTAACCCTAAACATTTGTGCCAGTACCTCTCTGCTGTAAGTTCTGCCTTAGGCTTGTCACAGTTGCATTGTAGATACCAAGTATTTGCCATATTTTGCAGAATTTTAAAAGAAGGATGTAATCAAGAGGCCTAGAAGTCCTTAATTTTCTTTCCTGTTTCTTGATTTTCTCCATCAGAAACTTGGAAAACTAGTTTTAGGAAGAGCTGTACATCTTGGCTGAGGTGGTACTCATCAGTTTGACAAGCAAATGCACAACAGTGGAGTTGTGAGCTGAAAGATTTATCTTCAAATTCATTAAATACAATTTTTAGCTGGATTTTGCTAGTCTGAGGGTTTACAGTGATTGACCATCACATGTTAACCGTTACTTCACCAGCATGCTTTTATCTTCAGTGTGAAAGAATTTAACTGGAAACGAGGTGCTGCGTTTTGTGTGTCTGTAGTAATTTTATGTCTTAAAAGGTTTTCATGCTCTTGAGGAATTGATTGAGTGGAGACACTGAGATACGACAGTAAGATAGCAGCCTCTTTTGTCTGTCATGTAAGAAGATTTCCCAGCTTCCCAAACATCTTACGTAGGGTACTCTGTTCACTGAATTAAATCTGGCATGCTCTTATTTTACCATTTAGTCATCGGAACTTTGTTACTCCATAGGAACTATTGCTAGTTACAATGCCAGTCATGAGAGATGTAGAGTCTTAGCAAAGAAGTGGTGTAGAAGGCCAAAGGAGTAAATCTGTGGCTGATTCGGTTGTATTGACATGCAAATTTGCAGGTTGTCTGAGGAGAGCATTGGTGGCAGCTGTGTAAAGCAAATACCATGCCTTTGTTGTAGAAGGCAGAATAATCTGATGTACTGCAGGTGAACTTACTGTGCAAACCCTTTTTTTGTAGATCTGCAGTAACATTCCATAGCTGACCATCGCATGACATAGAACTGGTGTAAGGTGAATAAGTGTGGGTTTAAGTAGATTGGGGCTGGCTCTCAGGGCTCACTGACTTCTGAAATTGTTATGATTTATCTTCACTGTGTCCCAACTAAGGAATTGTCTGTCAGCATGTTCCTGAAACCATTATGTTAGTGGGATTTTGGGGGTTTTGTGCTGGGTTCTAGGCACCAAAGGGCTGTGACTCTGAGCACTTCTCAGAATGAGTGTGGGATCTCATCTGCCACTTGTTTGCTTTAGTTATCCAAATGTTAAAATGATGCCTAAGAATATGGGGGGCTGTATTCCTGGCTCCCGCTGAGAGTGTCCTGATGGCCATGATGTTGAGAAATGAAATTCTTAATGTAAAATCGGCAGAGACTCCGAGTTTTGTTTAGAAGAGTACAGGTGTACAGAGTGAAACAATAAACAGCCAAACGTTTTAAAATAACAAAGACCTAGTTTTGTACCAGGCAAAGCAGTAGTCAAACTCAACTTAGGAGCACATGTTAAGAATTTCTGCTATACAAGTGCTCTCAGGAAGACGCTCTCAGGGTCTAGTCTAGTAACCGGTTATTTTTTCATTTGTGCTTCAACTTCCAAAGCTTTTGTCACGCTTGGAATGTCTGATTTTTAATGTCAGTTTAGATTTTAAGTTTAATCTGGTTTGTGATTGTGTTTTTCTTTTTCCAGGCAATATAAATAAATTGGGTTTGGTATGACTGTTGCAGAGCAGTATTCAGATTGGAGCTGCACTTATGAGCAGTTACAAATGCATCTTACTCTTTCAGAAAATATTTTTGGAAGAGACTGGTGAATATTAGAAACATGTTTATTGTCATGTTAGGGTTTTTAGAAGGGGAAAAAGTGGTTTGTGTAAGTCAGAGCCTTTAATTTTGGCCCATCCCAAGAAAAAGATTTCGATTTTTCTATTTTGGTACTGCTTTTCATAATATATTCTTATTTTATGTTAAACTGATTAATTTTACTGCTTTTTCTTCTTTGGTGTAAGCTGAGCAAATGCTCTCCCAAGAGGTTGACTTTTAATTAAGGAACCACTTTGGATATTACTGTGACAAATATAGTTGTATCCAGTTTATGTATTCTGCTTTGGGGGGGGGGGGGGGGGGGAAGAAAAAGGAAAAAACCCCACAAAGCCTGTTTTCCTACACATTTTCATCAATGGTTTTTTGTTTTCTCAGTGATATCTACCAAGAACTTGTGTGTTGCTGTACATTCTCATTTGAAACTTGCCGGGTGCAAAGTAGTACTATGGGACAGCAAATGTCAGTTTCTTGTATGTTTATTAAAACCAAACAAAAATCAGACTGTCTTAGTGAGTTTAAGAGGGTGGTCAAAAGCCAACGTTTCCAGGAGGAAGGAAAGCAGGGGAGGGCATCTTCTCTAAGGAGTACTTGTGCTTCCAGGACATCTTATAACTGCCAATTGGTCTTTAAGTTGAGAAGTTTCTGTAGTGACTCATGAGCTGGAAAACAAAACCAGCTCGGTTCTGTTTTACTAACGATGGACTTTTATGTAAGAGTAGTGTAGTTTGACTTGATGTGTGGAACTTGTAGCCCAAAATTAATCTCTTACTGGGCGGAAAACGGAAAGGTTTTTCACTTGGTGGGGTCAGTTTTGTAGAGTGTGCCTAGGGGAGGTGTTTGTATTTTGATTTCTTTATTTTTTTTCCCCCTCCTGCAACAGATTACTGAAGTGTCTGAAACTCCTTGGTCTGCCTTTTCTCTCCCTTCTACTCCACCAAGTTTATCCTCTCCACTGCACTGAACACAAACTGTAAGCTGGAGTCTTAATGCCCAAGTGCTGAGAAAGGGAAAGTTTTTAGAGTAGGAAAATGAGACCAGTTGTGAGCTTTCTAATCCAGAAATGCTGGAACTAGTGGTTATTTTTCAGGTCACACCAGTGTAGCTGCCACTCTCCCTGTTGAAACAAGACAGTGGTTCTGGCAGAATGTTTGTTACGTAGGACCTCTGTCCACCAGTCCATTACTTGAAATATGTTGGACTGAAAGGCTGTGTTTACTAGTACTACATCTGGAGTGAAGGGATGTAAGTGAGACAAGGCAGAACGAGACTTTAGTGATTTTTATTAGGCTACATGTGTATGGTAATTGGAATACAACTAAAGCACAAAGCCCGTGAGAGTCGTACTTAGTCATGGAACAACCTTTCTGTGTTCTGGACACTGATGTATGCAGTTAATTCAAATACTCTGTTTTAAAACTGTCTACCTAAACCAGAAGATACATTAAAGGTGTTGAAGTATTTTTAAGTTCCATATCCTCCCATGGTAAAGAGTTAAAGAATAGATATGACTTTCCCTTTTCTTCTTTCAGTCTGTGATTGAAAATGGAGACATGCTTTTTGGTCCTTTTAAACTCCATTTCTAAATTTTGAAGGTTCAGCATTGGAACCAAATAGGTTGGATAGATGGAAATTAAATTAATAAAGCAAGGGTCGAGTTCTGTAAGTGCTTCAGTAAATTCTGGTTTTTTGTGCTTGGCCTGTTACTTCAGTAACTTCATTTTATTTCAAATATCATTAGTGTTTTGCATAAATATTTGTAATAGAAATTATTTTAATAGATTATGGTGTGGACTATAATTATCAATATCTATAATTAAATGTGCCATGTGAATAAAATTGTTTACTCTTTAATCTTAATTACAGACAGCTCTTCAACTAGAGAATTCAAAATAGGGAGAGGCAACTTTTACAGACTGCTTCATCACTTTTGGAGACAGCTAGTGAAGGAATGCGATTTAGATGAAGTTTATGCTAGATAGAATTCTAATGCTGAGACCCTCAAGATGATCTGGATCCTGTAAATAGTCTGGTCAAGGCATCAGGAGGTTATTGGCAGATCAATTTATCCTTCCAAATAAATCTATGGGGTTTGAATGGTGTAGAAGTGGACTACTTTTTTTTTTTTTTTTTTGTACAGGCTCAAACTTGAAGGTAGAATTTGATTCAGAGATTTGGTTAATACGCAGAAAACAATCTTAGAAGTATACAATTTATGTGTAATAAAACTTGAGCCTATTTTGGGAAACTTTAGTGTGAGTAAATTGACTGGTTTTAATTGAGAATAGATACATCTACCTTCAGTTTAAAGTCTAGTCAGTCAGATGGTGGTGCTTAAAGCAGAATTAATTCTGCTAGTACACCTGCTCTGCTATCCTATCAAGGTTTTGGGTTTAGACAAAGTAGTGCACGTTGTGTTTTCTACTTACAGCAGAAAAAGCTGCTGCTACTAGCAGATTTCCACAAATGGGAAATTATTCAGGGCAAAGCATAAGAATTATTTATCCAAAGTTATTTAAACTGTACCAAGAGAAATGGAAAAATATTAGTGGCAGTAGGTGAGGTAGTAATACAAAGCTAATAGAGCAACAGTGCCATTCTGTTGACTGCTCAGTGTGGTCGTTGCGCTCAACTTGCTCTACTCTTTCACTTCCATATACTATTTCAAATACATATTTATGTAATGGACATCTGTGGTGTCCCAAACAAAAATAAATGTTTGTTATTGCGTAATCATCAGTGTATAGTCTGCACAAGCTTGCACTTCTCTCGGGTATTTAGATTGAGGTCGTTAAATTGATTATTTTTTAAATCAATTACATTACATTTCAGTTAACACTTTGTCTCGCAGATAGCACTCCAAATTCCCTGTGGAAGGCAAAATCCATGACAAATAACCACAAGAAGGGGTGGGGGAGGAGGGAAGTTGTCAAATCCTAGAATCATCTCTAAAATAATTAAAAGTAAAATAATTCGAACATACCAATGTTGAAAGAGACCAAAGTTGGTTTGGAGGGGTGGGTTATTTTTATTGGCCAGTGAATGCCAAATTCAAGCCTTGGACTGTTTGTCTTGTGGAAAAGAGAAGATTTTCCTTGAGGAGCTTGAAAGGTTGGGTATGTTTACTGCAGGAAAGCATTTCTTAAAGTTTGAGGGATTTTTTTTGTGTATGAAGAACAGTTAGATAAATGTGAACTGTGACCTTCCAGAAACCTTCACAGAAGTTGGAACTGCTGCTGAGTAGTGTGATCTGTATGGGATGTTAGAACACAGTAGGTAATTAGCAATGAAGAAAATGTTATTATCGGAATTGCAAACAACCTGAGAGCCTTATTTGGAGGGCAAAACTGCCTTTCATCAGCTGTCTGAGCCGGTGGCAAGGGACGGGCTTACCCACCCAACCAGTAGAATACAAAAAAATTCAGCTCAAAACAGAGACTATAGCACTTTGGCATCAATATCTCCTATTCCATCGGCCTACACTTTTAATTTAAGTTCAACAGCCACTTAGAATGCTTCAAGATCTCTCTCACCAGGGATTAGACTGTATGGTATTGTTGGTTTGTGGGTTTTCCCTTTGTTTTTTAAAGGGATCTGGAGTGATTCTTGAGATTGCAGTTTACGCGTCTAACAGCAATATGTTTAAGCACAAAGTGTTTTTAATTTCTGAATTTCTAAATCCCACTTTGTGGTTCCTCAAGGTTCTGCATTTCAGGTTCTGTTCAACCTGGGTGCAGCACATACCAATAATGAATTGAAAGTGTAATTGGAAAGAAAAAAAAATCAACAGTGTAGAAAGATGTGAAAGTTTCCTGTGAAGGAAACCATGTCTGGGTACCCATTCTTTCTAAAATACTCTGCATCTTTCAATACTTTTTTTAGCTCCGGACACCATAGTATGGGCAGTACAGAACTGTACAGAGCAGTTCACTATCCGAAAAGAGAAATGATTTGACCTCTTGAAGTGCGGTGTGTGATGTACGGTATGGATTGGGAGTGTTGAGTGGTACCATATAGTAACTGTGCTGTGTACCGTGAGGCACAGCACAAAGCTGTGGACAAGTGAGGCATGCATTTTATAATGCAATATGGTTCTCCTTACTGCCTAATTATTAGTTTTACAGTTCTTGTGCCATTTCTGTTCTTTATACCAAAGCAAATATGAAAATATGTAAATAGATGTAAATAGAAGATGAAGAGTAGTATGAATAAGCAGCCACAGGGTTACATTGTACTTGCACCACAGCAGAATTCTATACTGTGGTATTGTGACATACTTAGTGTCCTGATAGCGTGTTTATTCTGGACCTCGAATTGTACCGATACGCTTTCTTTTTAAGAGGAAGCGTTAGAGAACTTTTTCAGACAACGTTAGGGATGCCTTGTTGTAAGGTTCTTGTGTTGCTTCTCCTGTTAGGTTGATGTCACAAATGTTTCTCTCTTGTGAAGGAGACATCAACAAAGATGGTATATGGGGAGCCTGTGTTTTTTCCAATGAAGGACAAAAATAATGCATAGGACAGTTATAATTTGTTTCTCTGAGTAGATCATCTCAACAAATAAGAAGAGATAAGGCTTGGCTTCTTCCAGCAGTGCTCGTTCCTTCATTCTAGTTTATCTTTGCCTGAAACTGCGGGAGGAGTTTGTCACTTGTGATTAATATAGGTAAACCAGGGTTATCGCTCTTCTGCCTTTTTCTTGAAGGGCCGTTTCATTTATGGCTTTACAGTGTGACAGATGTGTTTTTCTGCTACTGTTGCAAACGCCAAAAAGGATCCTAGTTTACAGCTCTGCCAGCTTTTTGTGATACTTGGGCTCTGCAAAGACCATTAGTGTTCTGAGAATATCTGTTCTACATTGTCTTGCGTGACCGCCTGCTAGGCCTGGTCCTACACCGTCCTGCAGTACTGAAGGGAGCCTCAGGACCCTGGAGTAATTTACGCTGAGTGTGCAGGGGTGTGGGTTTTCCTTTGGGGTCTTTTAATTAAACCAAATCTGTTTTATGCATACCTGGGTTTGGATCATGACGATAGATAAGTTGGGTTTAATCTAGATATTTCTTGCTGTAAGAATGCTTGCTTTGTGCCTGGCTGTGAAACTCCCGTGTTTTCATGTGTTTGCCATGATTGAACATTTTCCACTGATTTGTGCAGAAGCGTATTGGAAGACAGTCATACCAGCATTCTTTCATTTTCCAGTCAGAACTCAAACCTAACTAAAATGGGAAATTTATTTTTATACGCAGATGATGTTGACCCATTACTTCTGCAACGGAAACATTTGGCAGTTCATCTTCTATATCGTTTCGTGGTGTCAAATTCGTTGCGTGAGATTTCATTCTTTAAAGCTTGAGAGGGAGAGATGTATCTGGGGTCATCTTGCCGTCCTAGCTCAATGATTGGTTGATTTTTCTTATGGAATCATTTGGCAAACTGTCTGTTGTGCATCAAGATGTTTCTTAAAGGTAGCGCTTCTCTTTAATGCTTTGAAAAGGAAAAAAGAAGGTACCAAAGTTTTAATGATGGTGTTTTCAGATTCAGCGTGATCTGTCTTTGAGTATCTGCCTGCCTTAGCAAGTCTTTTTTCCCACTCCCATTAGACATATTTCCTTTATTTATGGATGTATTGGAGGGAGTAGGGTTGGTTGAACAAATGCTACAGAGAACCGTTTCCTGTTACTGGTAACGTCCAAGGTGACTGGAACTTACTTTATCTCTTAATTTTCTTGAACCACTTAGGGGTGGTGGTGTCTGTTAATCACCAGATTTGATCAAGAAATTATTAACGTGAGGTTTAATATTGCAGAATACTGTTTGTGTCACTCTTCAGCCTTGGATTGCACAGCGCATAATACACATCACTTTTTATTAAAGTGTGCATATGATATGGCTGTTATGGCCAACTTCATTTTTCCTTTGGATTCCCTCTGAGAATAAAATGCATCCTGCCCACCACTCCTCTGTGGAGAATTGAGAATCACGATACGTAGTTGTTGAACAGTTCTCGGTTTTAAACGAAGATGATGATTTATGAGTAATTCATGAGATTGTCTAAACTTGATTCAATTCCCTTTTAAGGGAGGGACAAAAAAAGTAGGTTTAATGAGTGCATGCTAATACTTTCATTGGTGTCTGCAGCGTAGCAGCACGCAGCTGGATACTCTCGTTAATTTGATAGAAGATTGAGGTATCTCATCGGTCTAGTATGCAACCTACAGAAACTTTCCTCTTCTGGTTTTCCTTCTGCTTGGCATCAAGGACAGTGGAATTAAAGGGAAGCAAGCGTGGCATTTCATCTGAATTAGCATCTGAGACTGAATTAATTATGCTCAGTGTCTTTTCTTATAGGTAGTGAAACAGCTCTTCAGATTAGCTTTTTGTGTTAGACTGTGACCTTCCAAAATTCTACCACCTCCTCATTCCGTGAATATCTCTCCTCTGTTATTGAAGCATGGCTGTGGTAGTTGTTTGTTGTTTTGGGCTTTTTCTTGATGGTGTTTTTAGTGGGTTTGGGGGGTTCTTTTTTAGTAGGGAGTTCCTGAAGCATTTTAGTAAAACATCACATTTAACTTTTGTTTGTGGCTTGCAGGTATCCAGGGGGAATAATTCTAGTTAGAAAGCAGCAGGCAAAGTGATTTAAGTTCTCTTTTGTATTTTAATTTGGTTGAAATTGTCCTAAGACATCTGCTTGAAACGATTCTTTCTGTATAGTGTTGCTGGATAGGAGAAAAGCCTGCAATATTTCAATACAAAATAGCTCTTGTTTGAAGCTTGATTCTTCAAGTTGAAAGTTAAGATTCCAAGAAGGAATAATAAACTAGTCATGCTAAATAAAAATGAGAAAAATTTCTAAATTAGTATTTTGGTCGAGGGAAATATCTGTCTTTCAAAGCAATTTAAAGAATTAAAATTCTATGTGACATTTTAAAGATTCAGTAGATGTATATTATATGGGAAATGCACCTGCTGTGAGTGTCTAGAGCAAAACTTCGGATATCTTGTGTATTTTCATACTGTTAATTAAAGGATAAGATAATCTGAATTATTACGTTTATGTAGCTGCGAAGATGTGAATCCTTACTTTGCAATAGATTAGGAAGTTTGACAGAGTCATTGATGATAGAAGTTTAAACATGTTGACCTGTGAACAGCAAAATTCTTACTGTTGTTTTTTATTCCAGGTAGGAGAAGACAGAGAGTGCATCGTCCTCGTTCTCCAATATTGGAAGAAAAAGATATCCCACCCTTGGAATTTCCTAAATCCTCAGAGGACTTAATGGTGCCTAGTGAGCATATAATGAATGTTATTGCCATCTATGAGGTACTAAGGAACTTTGGCACTGTTTTACGCCTCTCTCCTTTTCGTTTTGAGGACTTCTGTGCTGCTCTGGTAAGTCAAGAGCAGTGCACACTTATGGCAGAGATGCATATAGTGCTTTTAAAAGCAGTTTTACGTGAAGAAGACACTTCAAATACTACCTTTGGACCTGCTGACCTCAAAGATAGCGTTAATTCCACTTTGTATTTCATAGATGGAATGACGTGGCCAGAGGTTCTGCGGGTATATTGTGAGAGTGACAAGGAATACCATCATGTTCTTCCTTACCAAGAGACAGAGGACTATCCTTATGGACCAGTAGAGAATAAAATCAAAGTTCTGCAGTTCTTAGTGGATCAGTTTCTTACAACAAACATTGCACGTGAAGAGTTAATGTCAGAAGGTGTTATTCAGTATGATGATCATTGTAGGGTTTGTCACAAACTTGGGGATTTGCTTTGCTGTGAAACTTGCTCAGCTGTGTACCATTTGGAGTGCGTGAAACCACCTCTTGAAGAGGTTCCAGAAGATGAATGGCAATGTGAGGTCTGCGTAGCACATAAGGTGCCTGGAGTAACTGACTGTGTTGCTGAAATCCAAAAAAATAAACCATACATTCGACATGAACCTATTGGATATGACAGGCATAGACGAAAATATTGGTTCCTGAACAGAAGAATCATTATGTAAGTAAACTAATCATTTGGTATTTTCTGGGCAGTAATATTGTGTTGATTGCATTTCTGATATATCCTGTAAGTTGCTGTTGCCATCTTAAAATTGTTCTTCCTTTAGATAAGACCATTGATTGCCATTTTGTAGGTGCATTTCTAAAGGCCATGTAATTAACCCATCAATTTTCTCCACAATAAATACCGTCTGTCTAGAAAAAGGGGAAAAATACCAGAGACTGACCTAATTTTAATGTGCCTGAAACAATGAATGTGAGGAAAAGGAAGGGAATTTTAGTGAGAACTCTCCAGTTTATTGTAAAAGTTACTGAAAAGTAGTAAGTCTCTTTGTGATCACAGGAGGTATGGGGCACTAGGTTTGGTATACTGTCACTGGCTTGGATAGTTGGGCTGTTAGGTACTGGTTTGATGGTCTGCACTTGAGGCCAAGACATTCAAAAGCACTCAAAACTAGCAGCTCACCATAGCTATTAACTAGAAATGCAGATAATGTTGTATGTGAACACTTCTGTAGGTGTAAACAAAGTCAAAATAGCAAGAAATGCCTGTCTTCAAGCAATCAACTTTCCATGTTTAACACAATTTCTTGATACTGTTTGGTCTGGAGATACTAATATATTTCAAAGCATTATTAATGATCAAACCCTTGTTAGTGAGGGCATCGTGCCCTGCTTTTTTACCTGAAAAGTTGAATCTTAGACTTTTTTCACAGGAAAATGGCTAAAGACTAGTTTTTCTTATAGAAGACTCTTATGTAATTGTTCTTGTAATGGAGGAGAAGTAGTATTTAAGTGAAATTAAGGGCATTGTTAATTTAGGACAAACAGAGAGGTTTTACTTGATGTCTCACAATAGTTTTCCATTCAGTATTATGGAGAAAATAAGCCACAGCTGGATACCTTAACAGGACTTCATACAGAACAGGTTTCAGTAAATGTGAAGGTATCAGCCAGTGTCTGTAGAAGGGATTGTGAGGGCTGTCGATGGTGTTACATGTTGTAAACAAGACACTTCCAAGGACTCGGTTTAGTCCTTTAAAATGTAGTGCCTTCTCTAGTGTGTTGTTAGTTGATGCTGTAAGTATTAATTCTTGCTACCCTTTGTTCCTCTTCTTCTTTCAGACTTGTAAGAGTCCATATTTGATTATTTTTAGTTTCCTTGGGATATAAATACCTCAGTAGTGTCAAGTAATCATTTTAAAAACGCAGGGAACCTTTTATACTCTCTTTTTTTTAATGCTCTCTGTTTATATTCAGTCACATGGTCAGCAGTATGTGGTGTATCATTCAGACGGATCAGCAGGATGTGATGGTCAGCCTGAAGCTGTTGATATCCTAATTTTTCCATTGCCTCATATGTAATTTTCTACATTCTGTTTCCAGAAAAGGAAAATTTTCACAAAAAGCCTGGTTGTGCGGGACATGTACCTGATACTCTTCTCACTCTAGTTACCTGTGCTTTAATAACTTACACCTAGGCTCTGTGCAAGGTTCTTGTATCTTTTCCTTTCAAACTCTTGAGGAAAAGGTTGTTCTAAAGATGTTTTTTTTCCCCAATGAAGTGGAATATTTGATGATCAGATGGTTTTGATACAGGCAGTACTTGAAGATATTTTAAACTAAAATAAATCAGGCAGGTACTCCTTGACCCTTTGAAATCTACACATGTGAAAGTTCTTCCTCTACCACAGTGGTAGTCATTTTAACTGCACTAGAAAAGACATCTTCAAAGGTTAAATGTATTGATTTTTTTTTTAAATAATTTTGCATTCCTCTTAGAGGTGAGTGGGCAAACTATTTGTTTCAGAAATCATAAATAAGTTTTATGAATGTAAGTTTTGTTTCATAATTGGGGTTTATTTAAAGAGAAAATACATCAGTATTCCATTTCAAATCAAAATAGATGAGAACTGTAAACAATACAGCAAAAGGAAAATTCTTCTTGGATTTTTCCATTTTACTGATTTTTTTTTTTTTTAATTAAAATATTTCAAAATGTAAGTAGAAAAGTATTTTATGTTTACCAAGGCAAGAAGAAATGCAGTTTATCGACTGTTAATGGTTTCCTGACTTTCTTTCGTATTCTCATGTGGATCACGTGGGTTGAAAGGTTCTTTACCTGCTCATCCCTATCCTTCCTGTTGCCGTTAGGTATCACACCTCCTGCTAGTGTCAGTGTACCTGAGCATGCTTCCCAAACAAGTTCCCTCTGAAGTATGTGGTTTGCGTTAAAGACTTTTTCCAATCCTCCTGATGGAATTGGAAATCAAACAGACCGACAGTTGTTCTGGTAGATCTGCAGCAGCAGTGCTGACAGTGTGCTGTGGGACGAGCCAAATCCACCAATTCCACCAGGCTTTTCATTGAACTTTGCAATGTTAATCTTATGGATAATGCGCCGTAAAACTTTATGCAAAAGGCACTTCATAAGGGGACAAAAATGTTTACTACGTAACTGAATTCCAGGGAAATGCAGCTTTAATACTCCACATGGATGTTAAACTCTGCGCTTTCATTTTTCATGTCCTTCAGATTCAGTAAGCATGCTGTATTGCAAACCCAACGGTTTTGCATAGATCTACAGAACAAGATCAAACCACACCTGATATCTTGGACAGCTAAAAGATAACTTAAAGGATTACTGCCAAGTGTTAAAACCCGAGATTCGTGAAAAGATGTTATCATATCCACTTTGTTAAAACGAAAAGTGTGTGTTCACCAATGGCATGTGATCAAATATTTCGGAGGAAACTAACAGATCTAAAAATAATCTGCACAAATAACCATTTGAAATCTTGCCTTGGGGGATTAGAGACTGAAATCGAAAATTCTTGCTTTTGTTTTGTTTTTTTTCAAAGGGGTTTTTGAGGCTTTTTACTTCTTGTCCCCTTTTATATAAAAGTCCATCATACCACTGGTTTCCCCATCTTTTAAAGGGTTTTGTAGACTTGTTCACTGGTATTTTTGTTTCCATGGTCATCACTTCCTGAGGGTAATAAGCCTTGTTTGAACCATCACTGTGGGTTTCTCTATCAGTTCTGTTTTACAAAGATGGAAAAGTGGACTGGGTGTTTGTTTCAAGCTGTTTAACAAATTTAGGATGATGTGTCTGAGTCAGTTGCATTTTTTTTTGCTTGTGAAGGTTATTTCTGCAAGTTAACAAGGCAGGAAATTTAGGACTTTGGCATTCTCATAGTAAACTGCTGCAGTGTTTTAACCAGTTATCGTCCTCGAAATATTGAGATGCATTGGATTTGTTAAATCTTTATGAAGGACGATAATGAAACATTGTTTGGCTTTAATTTCGATAGCAGAAATAAGACACAGATTGTTATTTCTGAGTTGTATGTGTTGATAGTGAGAAACAGTTTCAGGGGTTTGGTTTGTTTTTTCACGATTTATCATGGTGGTTATGTTCTTAGTGGGTCCTCCTCTATTTTTTCAATTAACTAAAGAGGGTTTAGATCTTCCTTTGGATAGATTACTTTAAACAATTTACTGAATTCTTCAATTTCTAACTGTATCAGCATGGATTCAGGAAGGGGTGTCTCTGCTTTACTTGCAAGTTTCTAGCATCTCCTTTGTTGTCATTTTTGTATGTCTTAAAACTTGCCTCTAACCCTGCCAGTGAATAGTTCCTGGCAGCAGAAGAGGCTGAAAGAGGTAGGAAATACTAGTGTGTGGCTTTTCTCCCTTGCTTGGCCTCACTTAATGTGTGTCACTCAGCCGAGGCCCTTGGAGACTAGGCATCCCTGTCCAGCACCAAGGTGGCAAATCTGGCTGGTGTGTCAGAGCGAAACACTGGGGATCTGTCCTTGGGTAGACTTGCACCTTTCCATCTTCTTTTTATGATTTCTTCAAAGAGTAGCGTCCCTTTAGACAGTGCAAGAAGGTGTTCAAGGAAAGTTAGCTTAAACCTTTTAATTGCTGATTCAAATCTCAACTAACTTTGTCAGTGGATCACACGGAATGCTGTCCGTGGTAGTTCTCTGACCGTTAGTGAGTTGGTGATGAGCACTCCAAAACGCTTATTCCTGAACTTCTGCTAAGGCTGTGGTAGCCTTCAGTTCCAGAGAATCTCTGTGCTCAAAACCAATGAAGTAGAAGGGAAATAAAATACTCTTGGGTAACCTCATTGTCCATTTCTAGATTATTACCTGAGCAGTGCTGTAATGGGTAGGACTCAAATCACACATGGAAAGATTAATTAGCTCTAGGTGCCTTCTGCAGAATACTCTTTGTGGTCTGTTGTCTTGATTCTTTACAGTGGGCCTCTGGGTTTTATTGGCCTGCAGTACAGCATACCTTTACTGGTACTGAAGGCTTTTTCTTGAGTTATATAGAATTTCTATATATAGAAATTGCAGAGAGCAGCTATTGCTTTTCAGCCCAATGGAACCTTGTAACACCTGAATAGGAAGAACTGATGGGGAAGGAAGAGACAGTTGCTCCTTGGGATTTTCAGGTGACATGCATACGCATCCTGGAGGCATTAGCGTAGCTGTAACAGTTTCAGATTTGCTAAATGCCTGGAGAAAGTGGAAAAAGATGGCACTTGGATGTTCGCCATTGAAATTCAAGGAAGGTGTACATGTATGTACCTGTATGCCTTCTCTGGCAAATGGGTGCTAGCTCAGCCTTACTTCGTGGAACGAGGAGGCTCTGTAAAGCGTTCACACTGTTGCACATCTAGGTCATATAAGAAGATGTATAAATGGCATAGCTGTCTAACAAATAATTGTGTAATGAACCAGGAGTTCAATATGAAAGGTTAAAGTTCCCTTTTTGATGAGCTAAGAAATATATTTAAGTATAAACTTAGCAACAGCATTTTATTCTGCAGTCGTGTTTGAAGGAGCAGAGCAGCCTTACAACTGCTGTGCTCTGCCAGTGTCTTGCTCTCGCCGCTTCCATTGGACATTTGCCAGGGAAAGAAAGTATGGCTTCTTTTTAGTTAAGCATTTTGTTTAACCTTTTTCTTTCCTGTTGCTGTATAAAGCTGTATTATTGCATTCTCATCTCCCCTTCCATCTTAGTTCTTGGGTGTTTGCCTTTCCTGTGCCTTTTGTTCAGAAACAATGATAAAGGTGCTGCCATTCCTTTTATTGTTAGTAGATAACTTTCTTGGTTTGAAGGAAATAAGGAAAAACTATTATTATTTAAACCTTAACATGGAAGTCCACAGGCATAGAGTATTCCATAGGTTCAAATGATTGTTGGTGTTACTTTCTGATGCGTAGGATGTGGGCAGTTTTCCTGAAATGAGCTGCTGTCAGAGAAAACTTGTCAAACGTAGCCATGCTAACCTGTTAAAACTAGTGGAAAGTTACTGGTAGCCTAAAGGAGGAAATGGGTAAGGTAGAATTAGTCACTTTTCATGAGCAAAGGCCTTTATGAGGGAAATGATAGTATTTCTTTTGCAATGCAGTGAGTTTTATCATCAGAACCAGAAGTCTGGTTTGTAGTAATGGTTGTGACAAATTATTTGTTCAAATTAGAGTAATGTTTAGAGTAATATTAACTTCATAACTGCCTTATTTTAGTAGTATTCTGATTGAGTTGTGAATGTGACTGTTGTTTCATAAATACGATCTGGACAATAGATGATGCTCAAGTAGCCTTACGGTTGTTTGGCTTCCTGAATACCTGAGGCCAATACTTTCTTTAATGTTTGAGCCATGTGGTAGCAGCCAGTAGAGGGGAACGCACAACAAACCTTACAGGGGTAGATCTGTCAATCTACAGTCAGCTTTCTATTCCTGTCAGCGGTTTGGGTTAGGATTATTAGTGAGCCACAGGTCTGTAATGCTTTTAAAGGTAGTGCAAAGTGTTGCAGTAGTTTGGCTCCTCTTCCACATGTGAAGGCCAGGCTGACAGATCGCTGTCGCCCCATACCTGTGTTCAGTTTTGGGAGTGCGAGGGTGTGTTGCGGAAATGAGTGGGCCTGCCTGCAGCCAGCCTGAGTCTGGCTGCTGCTGCTGAGCAGGACCTAACAAGTCAAGCAGCCTTCTTCAGAACCGCTTGCAGCATTGTCCTTACATCCTCCAGCGCTCTGGGAGAGCCTTCTGGGGTATTTATGGAGCACACTCGGGTCTGGGGGCCCTGTTTGAGATGCTTTTGACACTGTGGTCCTCCGGTAGTTTTGTCTAGGCTCGTGGTGTCATGGACTACCCCAGATAAAAAATGTGGAAGTCCCTTGATGTTTTCAAAGGATGGCATTATGATTTGTTTGTCCCTTACTGGTGCTCCCAGGTGAATGCCAGAGCGATGCTAATATAAAACATTTTAAGAATGTGACATTCTACGCTTTGAATTTCCTAAGCTTGCTATTTCCCAGGTACGCAGTCAGAATCACTACGCGGAATGATTCTGGAGCCATACGCTCTTTCATTGCAAATTGTTTGAGACTTAGTGGCAGATTACTGGTTACAGTAATAGTAAATATAAACAAGAATAAACCTTATTGCCAAATTGGACAAACCAGTTTTAAGGAAACGCTTCAAGAGCTTTCCCGAGGAAGTTGTCATGAGAACTGAGGGGATGAAAAAAGGGAGAGACGTGAGAAAGGAGTATTTGAGTACTGAACTGGGTACATGAGTGTCCTCATGTGATTTGTTTATCCACATTCAGGTTCTGGCATACAATAGTTCTCCGCAAAAAGTAGGTTGATAGTAATTTTTATCCTTTATCCAGATATTTTAGAATTAATAATTTTTAATACTTTTACAGAGAGGAAGATTCAGAAAGTGAGAAGGATAAGAAAATCTGGTACTATAGCACAAATATACAGCTGGCAGAGTTAATTGAATGCCTAGACAAAGATTACTGGGAAGCTGATCTATGCAAAACTCTGGAGGAAATGCGTGAAGAAATTCATCGGCACATGGATGTGACGGAAGACCTTACAAATAAAGCCAGGGGCAACAACAAGTCTTTCCTTTGTGCAGCGAATGGTAAGAACGCTTTGTTTAATGGGAATAGATGTTGCGCTTAGCATCAAATCCTGACTTGTATTTATCTTATTGTAAGAAGTTTATAGAAGTTGATGGAGAAGCATCATGCAGGTGTACCAGCATAGCTGCGTAGTGCTGACTTCTTGTAGGGCTAGGAATCGTGTATTCCAGGATGTCATGAATGATTTGGATTCTTGATATGCTTAGGGTGTGCCAGATGGTGATCATTCCAGGTGTTGAGTGTGTTAACTGTCAAGTGTTTCTTGATGTACTGTCTTTTCATATTATATATATATATATATATATATAAACTCTTCATAAACGTTTAGCAATGCAATAGGAGTTGGAGTAGCAAAAATATTAGAGCTCTTATATTATGGAAAACCTGGAAGAATGCATATGTCCTGCAGTTCCCCACCAACTTCATTTATCTACCTTGGAGCAATAAATAGAAATACAAATCTATGAAGGTTTGAACTTTAGTTCTAGGGAAGGCATGAAGATTAGAAAAGGATTTAAGTCATCACTATATAAATGCATAACTCTGAGATATCAATATTTAAATCTTCTGAATTGTTTCTTCTACGTGGAAAAAAGGTGGTAAGAAGTAGGATGTTATCTTTTGTCTCATTCAAAAGGAGAGGTGTTTATGTCATGTTAGTTCTGCTCAGTAGCTCTGTAGGTGGTGGTTTCTTCCTTATTGATGACAACATACTTTCTGTGGTAGATGAAATCTTGGACATTATCAGAGCAAGAAAAGGAGAAATAGTGGAAGATAAAAACACGGCAGATGATGAAGCCGAAAAGGCCAAAAGTGATGTTGATACTGACCAGACAGATGCTGAGAGAGGCAAGGAAGAATCTGGAGACCAAGATAAAACGGAGGAAACACCCACTGAGCAAGATGAGGAAAAAGTGAAAACAGAAGGTAAAGAAACAATGTGCTTTAACAACTTGGTTCAAGTAAAGTGAATCTTAACTAAAGATCCTCATGTTTCTTCAAGTGTTAATGTGATTATGTGGGGGTTTATATGATTCTGTACGTTATTTTTTAAGTAACAGGTGATCCTTTGTGGTTATGTATTCTAATAGTTTTTCTTAAGTAATTTCACCAATTTTCCTACTTTTCAAGTTAAATACAGCTTGCTTGGAGATACCTCAGCTTGAGGTACAGGTGGCACTAACAGGTAGGGATCAACATGTTTGTAGTAAGCGGTATTACATCATTTTTAACATTGTTTTCCTCATCAGAACTAGTTTGTGCTTGGATTCTGAGACAATACTATTCCATAGGGGAAAAAGAGGAAAGGAGAAAGCTCAATGTTTTTCAGCATTGTCAAACACACAAGCAAAGCTGCTGAGGTTGCTTTCTGTGGATGATGCCAAATGACATCCTAAGACATACTAAAGAATATCCCTAAAGTTTTGTTGTGCGTTTCACTATAGAGGCAACAGTCGTTGGGGATAAAAGTAACTCTGTGACATCAAGCTCTGATGACAACAACACAAATCCTTCTGCAGGAGAGACTAGTTGCTCTGAAGGGAAGAACGCAATGGGGTGTCAGTCAGAAACCCTTGATAGCAACAACGTGGCAGAGAAGAAGGTGGCATCAGAGCTCCCACAGGAACTCTCAGGTACAGAAGGCACTGTTACCAATGCCTCTGTAATTTGGGGAATCTTCAGTTTTTCTCTCTGATTTGTCCACTAAAACCATTCACAGCGTATATCACTCATGCCGTTTGCTTGCAGTGCCATCCCTTACTGCTACGTTGTCATTAACATTTCAAAGTTAATTTTCTTGCAACTAGTGCTTGAAATTCGTGGTCCTCTGTGACATTAGCATTTGTTTCCATGCCTTACAAAGATGACTGTGGCTAAGCTTTTCATGTTCTATTTTCTGTATATTTTATTTTTCCATAGTGATCCATAATGATTGGTAGCATCCTATCAAAGTTTATTTCAAATTCTAATTTGCTGCTGGCTTGTTTATTATTTTAACCTCTGATTTACCGTGTAAATTACTAACAAACCAAGTATTTTCATTCACGTGAGTAAACCATTGCCCTAAAGTGTCAAGATGAAAATTGTCTTGCTAGTAATTTTAAACAGATCTCAGAATTATGAGCACAGTGGCTCTTGTTGTGTATTAACGTGTTTTGTTCTGCCATGTCAGCGATTCAAAAGTAGTAATATACACTATTTAATTAAAAAAACCCTGACACTTCAGTTTTAGGAATAAATGGGACTTGATTAGGTGTAATGTACATTATCAGTGTCTTATTTTAGAATGACTTTCTATTACATTTAGAATTATATTGTATTACAAGCCTTGCTACATAACCAAATGTTATTTTAAACATCTGATTACTGTTAAAATTATCAGAGTTTTATTTTTACTTCCTAAAAATCTAAACATTCTAATCTGTGACGTAGCCATGCTCAGTGTGTTTTGTTTTAAAAAGTGGAAATAAACATTTTCTCTCCTACAGAAATGGTTCTCCATTCAGATGCGGATTGCAGTTCTTGCAAGCGTGAATGCATCCAAACCTTGTAAAAAGCTTTGTTAATAGGAGGAGAAAATGAAAAGTTAAGATTAATCCATAATCTAGAGGCCTCATAATACACTCTTCCAATACAGAAAATGTCACAGAATCACAGAGTAACAAACAGGTTATTTGGGACCTCAAGGATCATCTGGTCCAACCGTGCAAAAGCCCAGTCTAGACCAGACAGCCCAGCACCCTGTCCATTCGAATCTTAGAAGTGTCCAATGTTGGGGAATCCACCATTTCCCTGGGGAGATTATTCTAATGTCCTAGTGCATGGGACAAAAAGCAGACATTTGAGATATTTGACCAAGTATTTTTTCCTGCTCTTGTATTCTTTATTCCATTTTGAAGCTTGAATAACTGTATAGAGCTGTAGTGGGAAAGATAGATGTCCTGTAACTTTTTTCCAGACACGTTTATGGGTTCATATTTTATTTTGAAGATTAACTTATATGTTTATCATTATTTCTTTATTATACTTTCTCAGGTATTTTTCTCCTTCCAAAGCGTCTAGATTATTTTTAAATTTGTGGGCTTTTTTGGTAGGAAAATGTGTGTGTGGAGAGGGCCCTTCCTCAAGTCTAACTTACTGTATTCATAGTGATACTTGTGTTCCTGTTACGGAATTCCAGCTTGAGACACTCATTTGAGGGAGAGAGAGATACTGAACCGCTATCAGTGAGGCAGCTGCCCCCAGTGGGGAGAAAAGTAAGGGTACAATGCAAAGCTGGATGAGAAGGTCTGTCACCATCCTTGTTAAATGCAATTTGAATATGATTAAGGGTTTAGTTTGGGTACCCCTACTCTCCTCCAAACAGCAGGCACCACAAATGGTTCCATTTTTCCTCTTCGTGTAAAGGAAAATGGATCGAACAGTGGTGGCCACCTACTTGGCAAAGCCAGAAATCAAGATGCCTTCAGGTTATAGATCTTCTAAGAATCCCAGAATATGTACCTAATCGTCTTTCTGCTAGGAGTGAGTATTTCACAAAAGGGAGGTTTTATTTTATCACCCTTTTTATAGCAACAGAATCCCTGATGTTTTTGAAGAGTTCTAGAGACAGAAAAATCTTGTATTTTTCAAAACAGCTAAGCTGCGTGTCTTTTGCACGAAATGAAGACGATGCTGCTGTTTTGAGGAATGGGGGCTTGTTCTTGGCAATAAGTGTGCTGGCAGTAACGTTCGCAGCTGTCAAGACAGGCAGTAACAAGGATAGCTGAGGACCAAGAACCTGTTTGTGTTACTGAGCTTGAAGCAACATCTAAACCCATCAGACTGTAAGAAAGAGGCTGAAATATCATATTTGCAGAGGAGTTTAGGTAGAGTGGTGCCAGCTGCACTGGAATCTGTGGGGTTTCTCAGAATTAATGTGCTGAAGAAGAGACAGAGGCTCGGTGGAAAACTGCAGGGGAACTGAAAGGTATATGCTTTCAGGAACAGCCAAAGCACAAGGAGATGAAAAGAGGTAAAATCACAGAAGCTGCAGCAACACCAGATTTCATGAAATCTGTATTCTAGAAACAAAACAAAGTCTCGGTAGAGGGTTCTTTGTGTGTGTCTCTGTAGGGAGAAAAACGTCATGTATTTAAAATGTATTCGTATTTCATCCAAGTAGGAATTTCAGTTCTTCAGAGCTGCAAATGTTGAAACTACTTGAAACAACAACAAAAAATACTTTCATGGATACAATGCTCTGGAAGGAATTAATATTTGATGGGTATTTCTCTCCAACTCAGCAAAAGATGTTCATCTGACTTGTTAAATGAAAAATTTTAAACTCAGAAAAATTGCATTGGTAGAATTTGAAAGAAAACTAAAAATTTTGTTGTTCTTTTGTAGAAGAAACTGGTCAGATGATTCCTAGCAACAGTAGCAGTGCATCTGCTGCACCTCTACACTCAGACGTTGGAAACAGCAACTGTAGTGAGCTGGGCTCGGGGCAGAATGATTCCATTAAGACACCTGACGATGCTGAAAATGCAGAGAGGGGATCCCAGACTTCAGAGGACACAGGTAATAATAGTGTGTCTAACCTTCGTTTTACACATCTTTTCACTTTATAACTCATATACATCAGTAGAAGATTTCCAGTTTTTAAGTTTGTTTCAAAAGCCTTTTTTTTCATTCCTGGGCAGGAGAGAAATCTAATGGTGAAAGAAGTGATTCTCCAGGCGCAGGAAAAGGCACGCCAGGTTCGACACGAATGCTCACGAGATTACGAAATCCAGATAGCAAGTTGAGCCAGATGAAAAGCCAGCAGGTTGCTGCTGCGGCACATGAAGCAAATAAGTTATATAAAGAAGGCAGAGAGGTTTGTGCACATCTTGGAAAATTCAAAGAAGTACGAAAACTGTTATATAAAACTTGTAATACTTTTAAAAATTGTGATTTTGGCAGATTATGGTGGTACTTAAAAAAAGTAGTAATAATAAATTAACAAATGGTGAAATTGTAATATCACAGGAAGCTTTCTTCCTCCTTGGCCTTTCCTTTTGCTCTCTTAGTTGCTGTCTGCAGACCCAGAGCACCTCCTTTCCTTTAGCATGCTGGTCGTAAAAGTTAGAGAGTGGTTACTGTACGGCCAGTTACAAGTTATATGCCTTTTCACCTACTTCTGCCTTCAGATCTCTCAGAACTGGTGTGCCAAAACTACAACTTAACACTGGTTTGTGTCTGGTTGTTGTTTGAATGGCTAGGTAATAGGCACATTTCCAGTTCATAGCAGATCTGTACGGGAAGAATATGATCATTGCAAAACTGTAGCACTGCTTAATGCAGTGAAAGTGAAATCTCTCTCAAATGTCTGCCAGTTGGTATAAATTATTTGTGTGACTGTCGGTGGTTTGTTGTGTTTTGGTTTTTATAAGCAGCCCTGTTTCTCCAGGAAAGAAGTGTTTGAATGCTAAGTTTGTTGCAGTTAGTTGTCTGTGTATTGATTGTATTTTTGTTAACTGTCAAAGATACTTGTTTGCTTGGCTAAATGTGTGAATGCTGTCATTTGCCAAGGAGGGCTTTCACAGAAAGCTTGCTTCAGTTCCGTGAAGCTGTTTTCCCAAAGCTGTCTCCCTCAATAGGCATAGTTCAGAGCAGCAAAACAGGTTCCTGACTGACTTCCTCAGGAGCCTGGATGGCTTTTTTAATGTTATAGTTGATGGTTGGGAATATCCTAACTCTGTGTACAATCAGTGATGAAGTACATACATTTAGTTATCAGATAAACAGTTATTTGCTTCCAGAAACTGATGTGAGGTGTTTCTGTTATTTTATATACAGACAGTTGAAGCCTAAATCATAAATAAGTAAATAGAAATGGTTGAAACTTAAGTGAAACTTGAAAATCATTTTCTTTCACAAGGTTTTGGTGGTCAACTCTCAAGGTGAAGTCTCCCGAATGAACGCAAAGAAGGAAGTTGTGATGAAAGGAAATATCAACAATTATTTCAAATTAGGGCAAGAGGGGAAGTACCGTGTTTATCATAATCAGTATGCCACGAATTCATTCGCATTGAACAAGCACCAGCACAGGGAGGACCATGACAAGAGACGACACCTCTCGCATAAATTCTGCCTGACGCCTGCTGGAGAGTTCAAATGGAATGGGTCTGTACATGGGTCCAAAGTTCTTACCATATCCACCTTGAGGCTAACTATTATTCAGCTAGAAAACAATATCCCGGCGTCATTCCTCCACCCTAACTGGGCTTCCCACAGGTAATGAAACAAATGAAAACATACGTCCTCTTGTTTTACTTGTAGTTTTGCGAACAGTATTAATAAGCCAGGGTCTTTGTTTTTTCAAGCTGGTGATATCCAAGCACTGTACTTCAGTGTATTAAAATACAAGGTAACATGTTTGTGTTTTGTGACGGATGGCTGAAAGGATTCCACATTTGCCTGAAGTATTACAATACAGGAGGTTTTATCCTACCATTAAATCTCATTAGCATAGCATGCTGTATTAGCGCATGTGTATGTTTAGGGTCTTTATCTTTTTCCAATTTAGGTCTAACTGGATTAAGGCTGTTCAGATGTGCAGCAAACCTAGAGAGTTTGCCCTGGCGCTGGCCATATTGGAATGTGCAATTAAACCGGTTGTCATGCTGCCGATCTGGCGGGAATCGTTGGGGCACACCAGGTAAAATAAACATACCTAAAAATCTTCTTGAATATGAGAACTTGACTTTGTTTTAGCATTCCTAGTTACTCTAACAATTACGTTTAAATTTACTCGGCCCTTCAGTACTTGGAGTGTTTTTTCTCAACCAGAAACCCTGGAAATACATAAGATTTTTATAGTGTCATTGCTCCTGCAAAGCAAATTTGTTTTCTTTATCTGAGCCACAGTCTCAAAGGGATAAAACTTTGGGAGACTAGAAGAGCAAATTTCAACACACTCAGTTTAGTGGAGTCTGTCCTTTGTCGCTCGTTGTGTCATAGAAGCAGAAGTGAAATGTGTCTGATGTTAGACAGTGGCGGGCAGCTGTGTTTGCCTTACTGGAATAGCCAAGTAAAGCAGTGTTACTACTGCAAGTAATACCTATAGCAGGATGCTGGGCTTGCCTCTGCACTTCAGATAGTTGAAATTATTCAAAGGGCTAAAATAGGCTGCCGTGTGGCTTCTTATTTTTGCTTATTTCTATCTGCATGTATTAGATTACGCAGAATGACAGCAATAGAAAGAGAAGAAAAGGAGAAGGTGAAAAAAAAAGAGAGAAAACAGGAAGAAGAAGAAACAATGCAGCAAGCTACATGGGTGAAATACACATTTCCTGTCAAACATCAGGTGAGGTGGATTTTTTGTGAAGGACAAAAAAAAAAATACCACCAGAAACTGTTGATTTCTTACTCTTTTTCTGTTTTGATTTTAAATGGAAATTCTTAGTCATTGCGTTACTCCCTGCCACTGGCGTAGGAGCCATGCCCACCTATTCAAGCAGATGATCTTTGTCTGAGCTGAATTTGACATGTATTGAGCTCGTAGTGACACTGCCTGAGTTGACAGATGCTTGTCTGCAAAATGCAGGCTTTCCTAACAGAAGGGTTCTAGATGGTTAGCAGAATCTTGTCTGTATGTCTGTCCCTGTCCAGGGCTTCCCTCCCACCCCCACTCCCCCTCAGAAAAGCTAGTCTAGCTACCTTTGCTGTGGAAGGTGATGTTCTATGATGGGAGCTCCTGTAGAAACCTCTTTGTTCTCCTGTAGTAGATACAAAATACTTGTGTTGGAGTGGTTCTTTGCTCTAGATTTATTTATTGCAACAAAACTTGTATAATCTTTCAGCTTTTAGGTAAATTGATTCTTACTGTTACATGAAATTAAAATGGTTTTTAAATGTTACTATGATATAATCAATTTAATTATCAGCAGATATATGTTTCATTTTAGATAGTATCGTATTTCAGAAAACACTTCAAATTGCATGAAAAATCTGTAAATTGAAGGGGTGTTTTTAATAAATCAACTGAGGTTTTTAAATGGATTTATATATTCATAGCGCAGCAAATAACACCATCAAAACGCCTGTTTTAAAAATGTTTAATAGGTTTGGAAGCAAAAAGGAGAGGAATATAGAGTAACGGGGTACGGCGGCTGGAGCTGGATTAGTAAAACACATGTCCACAGGTTTATGCCCAAACTGCCTGGAAATACTAACGCAGATTACAGAAAGTTACTACCAAGTAAGTGTTTGCGTTGCTTACGTGTTTTTTTAATTACTAACGTGCTGCTTTTCGTTGCTTATTCAGTTAATTATTTGCACGTGATATTTCTTATGTAGCCTTTGTTACAAATAGTGTTCCGGAGAAGCTCTTGTGGATCTGCTGACCTCTGTCAGTACAACCAGCATAAAAGTGTCAGAGACACTTTTAGCTACATGAAATTCTATTTCAGTTCTGAAGTTGTGTGTAATATTTGTACAGCTTTGTATAGCCTTCTTTAAATTAAAGGTAAATATAAATTAAGTAGATAATCACAAGTAAAAAGTAACATCTAAAATATTGGTGTATATGTACACCATTTTTTATCCTCTACGTTGACAGAATGCTACTAACTGAGTTTATCTGGAAACAATAGTTTTATAAAGGGAAAGGTACTTATTTCTCTAGTCCAAACACACCTTTTTGCTTATTTGTTCCGAGGATAAAAAAGAAAAATTTTGCACAGCTGACACTCAGAATGCATCCTGAGCTGTATGAGCCATATTTATAATAAATTTAATCTTGGGTTTCCTTTAAAACGTAGGAAGTGGCAGCCACCCTGCCATCTTACATGTCAGAACTATTTGTTTCCTCACATGGTGATGCAACACTCTCCCTGTTGCTTTTAACTGGATCAAACGCAAAATGGGTGATGCTGCTTTTACTCTTGTCTATACGACTGTTACGTCAGATCTGTTTTGCTTTCTGTATTGCAGTGGATAGTCCCCACAGTGTTAAGCACACAGTCATTTCCATCCTAAAGTCCGTTCTGGCTTAACTGTAGAGATCAAAATTATTACAAATTATTTGTGAATTTTCAGAGTCTGGATTAATAAGCTCTTAATAGGCTGGATTTTCAGAAAGTGGCAAAGTGGGGGAGGGGGGTGTTGTTTGTTTGGGTTTTGGTCTTTTTTTAAGAAAAAACTGAACCTGAACTCCTGAAATAATAGTGTAAAAGAAACATTTTTGTTTCTGGTGAGCTTTTAAATTTCTTAAATTATTTTAGTTCAGTAAAGCAGTAACAGATCAGTGCACAATCTGTGATGTTACCGTTCCATACGTAACTATTTCTGAATTTCAGTACTGATGTGTGAATGATTTGAGAGGTAAACTAGCATACATTACAATGTAGCAGAGTCTAAAAAATATTCTCAATAATTGAAACCGTTTAATTAATTTGTTAATAGCAAAGAGCGAAGATGAAAAATGCAACTTGGATAAACGGAAAGGTCCGATTAAGGTAAAAGTAGAGAAAGATAGAACAAAGGATTCTCATGATCTGCAAGCAAAAGACAAAGCAGATGTTTCAGAAACGTTGGAGAAAGTACAAGTGAAAGAAGAAAAGTTGCGTGAAGAAAAAGTAGAAGTTGATACAGTTTCTGAAAATTTAGATCATGCAAAAGCCAAAGGTGATATACTTCAGTTATTGTAAAACTAGCTATTCATTACAACATTACTTGTGTAAAAGCTTCAGACCTCAAATGACTGTTAAAAACTGTGTAACAGGCTTTGCCAAGGCATTTAAAAGTGTCAGTTAAGTGATCCCTCATAGCAGTGTCTGAAGTTTTTGTTCTCTTTCTCTTGAAATCTGTTAATATGCTAAAAGGTCCATTTGTTTCTTAGTACGTAATGTAAAAGTACAGGTTAGTATCCGTTTTTAGGGAGCTTACTGATTCGGTTATTTCTTTTTCACAGTGGAAAAAGAAATGGATGGTGAAAATAACAAAGTCATCAAGGAAGAACCCATGGATGTAGATGATGTGAAAATGGAATCCTCCGTAAAAGATGAGGATAGTCCTTGTAAGCTGGATATAATCAATGTCAGTGAGGCATTTCATTTAAGGACTTTCTACAAAAGGAAAGTAAAATCATCAAAATTAGATGGACTACTGGAGAGGCGAATAAAGCAGTTTACACTGGAAGAAAAACAGCGTCTGGAAAGGATGAAACTGGAGGCTAGTGCTAAAACAGGCATTCGCTCTGTAAGCCCCCAGAAAAACGTGGATGAGTTACAAATGAGAAAAGTGAAAGAAGGAAGCCGGTTTGACGCGTCTTCCCAAGATCCAAGCTGTATTTCAGATAAGCCCCAAACCGAAGATGCAGAACAGGACTGCTTGCCGATCAGCAGCATCTCCTGTACCAAAACTGGCGAGCTAGATGAACCCTCTTTGCCTTTGACACCCAGGCTGTCAAAAAGAGGCGGCCAGCTACTGGACGAAGACTCGCCTCAGTGCTCTGAAGGTGGAAGTTCCATTCAGAATCATGGGAAGGAAAACGACCCTGAACCTATGGCTGCTGCTAAGTGTCAAGGACAAGAGGCTCCTGGAGAATCTGAGACTTCCTCTGAGGATGGCTTGAAACAAACAAATGCAGAAGGTAGAGTCAAATGGGATGTTTCAGGAACAAGGGAAAAACCTTTGAGACAAAAACTACCTTTTACCAGAGCATCTCAGCGTGAACGTGAAAATTTAGAACCAGTGGTAACTGAAAGCAGCTGTAGAAAAGAGGAGTTGGCCACTCGTGGAAAAACAGATTCAGAAGGGAATTCTGAACAGCAGAGCAAAGATCCAGAAAACTGTACAATAAAAAGCCATATTGAACCAGCGCCCTCTCAAGAAAGTGAAATGGAGGAAGAAATTGCTCCAGTAAAGACCAAAAGTAAATCTGAAAAGAAGATATTTCACCAAAAAACAGTTAGTAAAGATCTAGAACCATTTAAAACAGAGAGAATTTCTGAAAGAAGCCCTGAAAGTCACGCTCTGGAACGCATGGATGGGGTAGAAGTTGATGAAGATTTACTGAGCTCTAAACTAACTGAGGCTAATGGTCAAAAGAAAGGTCAGGAACTGAAAGTGGAGACAAGTACCGTAAACAAGTATCTTGATCAGACAAATCTAAATAGTGTTACTGAGAAAAAGAATAGTAAGGATGAAGAAACTGAGACAGACGTAGAAAAAGAAAAATCAGCATTTCAAATGAATGGAAAGGACAAAGTGTTACCAAATGACGACTGCGTAGTTAAAGATGCGTGTGCAAGTAAGGCAGGGGGTGATATTGAACCGAAAGTTAATAATATTAATAAATCCATTCCAGAACATGAAATAAAACCATTGACTTTTAAGGAATCGTCAGTAAAACCATTCATGAATGGTGACGTAATGATAGAGGACACAAAGGACAAAAATAATGTGGACTCTAAGTCGCGTCTGCAGAGTTCATCTGAGTTTGAGTCTGGAGAGAGTCTTCAGCCACCAGATGAAGTTCCCACGTATGTGCAGAAAACTGAAGAAAACCAGCTTTCTCCGGAGAGATCTGCCTTTGGCTCTGCTTCCACGCCAGGACATGCTGTCTGTAAAGAAAATAACCTGAATAGTGAAACAGAATCTATGGAAACTGAAGCAATTGAGGATAAGAAAGTGGCTCCATCACCTGTAACTTCATGTGAGGAATCTAGCTTGAGTAGTGACTTTGCTGATCAGAACGGCGTTCAGACATATAAAATGGAAAATATTAATGGAGAAAGTAAAACAAAAACTGTTATTACTGAAGTGACTACCACAACCTCAACTGTGTCTACAGAATCCAAAACCGTGTTTAAAGTTGCAGAGACTGTAGCTTCTGATGATGAGAAAACAACAGTAGTGTCATCCACAGAAAATTGTGCCATATCCACTGTAACTACCACCACTACAGTAACTAAGCTAACCACTCCAGCTACAGACAGTAATGTTGATGTTGTTTCTGTGCAAGAGCATAGTAAAACGGTGGTTACGACAACAGTAACCGATTCGCTGACCACCCCAGAAGGCACACTGGTGACCTCCATGACTGTCAGCAAAGAATATTCTACAAAAGACAGAGTCAAGTTAATGAAATTTGCAAGGCCCAAAAAAACACGTTCTGGAACTGCCTTACCATCTTACAGGAAATTTGTTACCAAAAGCAGTAAAAAAAGCATATTTGTTTTACCCAACGATGACTTGAAAAAGCTGGCCAGGAAAGGAGGGATCAGAGAGGTTCCCTATTTCAATTACAATGCAAAGCCTGCCTTGGATATCTGGCCATATCCATCCCCAAGGCCAACTTTTGGGATCACTTGGAGGTACATACTTTGTGTTTTTGAGGAAAAGTTTAAGATGTGATGAAATTAATTGAATTTTAAAATACAAGTAACATACATGTTGGTGCCTAAACATGCAAATTCTGCTATCTATTATTTGATAGTGTTCTACATTGTTCAGTAGAGTGGAAAACCTCTGTCCCATTGGTTGGTTTGGTATTTTAGTACATTCTGATTTTAAAATACTCTTCATACTCTGTTGTTAGGTACCGACTTCAAACAGTAAAATCACTGGCTGGAGTGAGCCTTATGTTGCGGTTATTGTGGGCATGTCTCAAATGGGACGATATGGCAGCAAAAGCCCCACCTGGGGGGGGAACTACACGTACAGGTATTACTTCTTTACATTTCTGGGTTAATACAAAAGCTCTTGCTGTTAATTTTGAGTGTTACACTCATTCCAAGCATTTCGGTAACAGCTTGATGTTAGCTATGGCGTTTGAAATTTTTTAGTCAGCAGTTTGTACTAGTTGCTCTTTCTTTACCTGGAGTATATTGGGTTGATTGGAGATTGAACTTGTGTTTGTTTTCTGTGATTAATGTATTGGGACTAATTTGTTGTAGAAACGTCTGAAACTGAAATTACAACAACAGAAATAATCAAGCGAAGAGATGTGGGTCCATATGGAATCCGGTCAGAGTACTGTATAAGAAAAATTATTTGTCCCATTGGTGTACCAGAGGCTCCAAAAGGTATGTTTGTTTATACTTTTTTTTTCTCCGTCCCATATGCTCCTACAGAAATTAAGGTAACTGCATATTTATGTTAATTCCGACCATCAAGGAAGCAAATGTAGCTTGACATGAACTGTTCATTCACCTGTGGGAAACAACTGATAACAGAGGGGCGTGATTTATGTGAGGCTGAAAGGCCTTCCTGTTTATAAAATAAGACTTGGAAAAGACACTGAATTTTGGTTTACACGTTAATTTTGGTTTACGATTGAGCTTACTGTGTGTTTTGACTGTTCTCTAAAGAAACGCCAACACCCCAGAGGAAGGGACTGCGATCAAGTGCACTAAGGCCAAAAAGGCCAGAAACACCCAAGCAAACGGGCCCTGTTATCATTGAAAGTTGGGTAGCAGAGGAGGAGTTGGAACTCTGGGAGATCAGGGCATTTGCTGAAAGGTAAACCACCTCAAACGAGCTTTTGAAGAAAGCAGTTTTAATTTGTGTGTGTATGCGGAATAGAAGTTCCCCCTGCAGACCACAGACCTGGTAGCTGCAAGCAGTAAAAGCAGATCCGTGTTGCGTTTTCATTGTGCCTTTTGATGATGATAGTCAAGCTTAAAGTTGTAAAGCTGAATTATTGGCTGGTAGCAAAACTCATTTTTGCAGATTTTAAAGATTTGTTAGAACTAATATATTTTTTCCATGTGTATGGACTAATCCCTGTTGTATGCTAAAAGGCTGTAGTGCACGGGAAGGCTTTAGGCTACTTTTGGCATGACTTTAAACCGCCTGTGTTTAGATACGTCTGTAATACAAAGACAAGAAATGTGTACAAGTAAAGATAAAATCAGCCTGAGAGTATTTAAGTCATAAAATGAATTTTTTCTGTATTTCAAGCTTAGAGTTAGAACAACATTTTTGAGTCTTTTGGAAGGAACTGTTATAAAATAATGGTATTAGGTAGATTGCTTGCAGTCTTAGATGTAATTATAAGCTCCAGTTTTGATTGAAGTACTGCAACACTTTACAGGAAACTGTTAACATCAGAAGATTTCAGCGATGTTGCAGACAACTTCAGTAGTTTATTTTAAATTACGTTTAAAGCCATGACCAGTTTTTAAGTGATCTTCAGTCTTGACATTTGCTCTTACAATGACTGGATGAAATGCAATCCAGTTTGATGGTTGGATTTTATGTGATGGTGTAACTTACTTTCGGTTGTCTTTGGCAGGGTGGAGAAGGAAAAGGCACAGGCAGTTGAACAACAGGCTAAGGTTAGTGAACAGAAGAAGGCAGAGGAGTTCAAGGCCCAATTGGAGGCTCAACTAAAACACCAACGGTTGGCTGCCCAGCAGGTGGGGGAGCTATTGGAAGTCCCACCTGTCAGCAACTCTGCACTGGTAGTCCATATGCATTAGAATATGAGAAATGAAGTTTATCCCGACCTTACACCATTTTTCAAATAGTTTCCACCTCGCGTGCAAACTAAGCCATCAAACGATGCTGCTCCCACTGTGTACGCTCGCTACTTTGAAATGGGGTTAAGGGGAACGTTTCGTCTGGATTCCCTTTTTTTTCCGCCTGATTTATAAACGTTTAGTTTGCCTCCTTTTTAAAAGAAGGCTGGGAAGCAGCAATCTGTAGGTAAGGTAAATAGTGTAATGGAAAACTGCCTTGGGAATACAGCTGCATTTGTTCTTCATGCTCCAGTCAAACTGGACCTTTTTATTTTATCCTAAGTTGGCTGGATGAAGCTGATCGATAATTTTATTGTTATATATATCTACACACATGGATGTAAGTGTATATGTGTCTATAAATGAGTGCAATTAAAATGGGGAAACCCCATGCCATGTTGATGTTTCACATACATTATTAAGAGTTGTGCTTTTTACCATCTTGCTGCTTTTTCATTTCATCTTCCCTGAAGAAAATACGTTACTAGTGGATGAGTGTTTCTGATTTGCAGGCATTACCACAATATAATGGTAACCAAACACTGAAATTTAAATTAATAAATACAGAGATAATTCCAGTAACGTAGGGAAGAATGTTAGATTACTTGGAATTTTGAGAGCTTACTGATACTATCCCTTCACCAACTGGCTCTCTAAATTAAACATACCTTCTTGACAGTTACAGCACAGAAGGTTGCTGAGTCAGGTAAGGGATTTTGAACCTAATTTTTTGGTAAGCAAGCTGCAAATTGGATTTATAGTTAAAGAATAATTTTAATATTACATTCTTAATGGTGAAGTAGAATGATATGGTCTATATTTTGGTGTTTTTCTGTAACTGGCAGGGTCTCGTTGCAGGCAGCTCTAAACCTTGGAATGATAGTAATAAACTCTGCGTTAATGATGGTGTACCACAGGCTGTATGCACGTGGCCATTCCCAAGTTTAGATGAATATTTTTCAAAGTTTTTTAACCTTTCAGATTAATCTGAGACTAGTAAGTTTTTCTTTAAAGTAAAACGTGCCATCAAATTAACGTAAGCGGAGTATTTTAAAGATACTCTGAAGGAAAATTTCTGGCTGTGTGCGACGAGCAGCGTTACAGTTCCGCAGGTCAAGGAGCCCTGTGCTGTAGGGTATGCCAGCAGCCTATTCTTCAATCCTTGACAACTCAAACTGAAATCCTCCCAGAGCCCTTTATTTTTCAGTAGTAGGAAGAGACTGCATTTCCTTCACAAAATCTGAAAATGCTAATTATCCCTTCATTTAATTTTTTTTCCCAATTCTGTAGAAACGGCTGGAACAGCAGAAGCAGATACCTGCAGCAGGGGTGACCCCCGCAGTCACTACAGCCAGTAGCACTGCAACTACTGCCTCAACGCCACAGAAAGTCATGGTAGGCCCTTTAGCGGGCCCAGTCCCCACTGGAACCAAAGTAGTACTTGCTACGAAAGTGGGTTCTCCAGCTACAGTAACATTCCAACAGAACAAGAATTTCCATCAGACTTTTGCTACTTGGGTTAAACAAGGCCAATCTTCAACAGGTAAGTAGCCCTTTCCCGTGGAAAGAACATGTAAATAGGGTGAACTCCAGCACAGCCCCTACATCTTCTCCAGAATATATAGCATTATTACATTTCTTGTTATCTTTGCTCTTAACTCTCTCGCTAAGTCAGCAGGACGCTTCTGAGATATTACCTGTCTAATTTTTCTTTGTTCAGACTTGCTAGGTATCCTCATTTCTGACCTGTCTCATCTATTCCTGACAGTTGTTGTACTAGTAATCATTGATGGTGAAAGCATTCTATGCTGTAACATACTGTTTCCAAAAAAGAATCTTTACCAAAGAAAGCATGATGCATTCAAAAATGATTGTAAAGATAATCCTGTAGCTTGCTGTTTCATACATGAAAATAGTCATTTCATTGACTAATGATTCTGCTCTAAAACTGACTGTTCTGTGTACCTCAATAGCCACTAGCACAGCTGCCACTTCAGCCACAACCATTGCCAGCACAGGGCAGACCTTCCAGATCTCAGGCAGTCCAGTAACGATGGCAGGGAAAGTGATAACTAAGCTGCCACTCCCTGCAAACAGCAAGATTGTTGCCGTCAATGTGCCATCAACTCAAGGAGGTAGGGCAAAGGGAACTGAATTAAAAATGTATTCCAGCTTGCTGATTCATTCTCCATCGACACTATTTTCCCAGTAATCTGTGACTTGAAGGGGGTAAAATATTTACATATATATACATACACAAGTTTCTAGAGCTTGTTCCCCCTGTATTGCATACTTGTGTCTGTAGGGGAAAATGCAAGTTTTTTGCTTAAAACTTATTCTACATTTCATAGTGCAAAATTAGAAGTTTTATTTTTAACAATGTGGAATGAAGCATGCTTTTTTTTTTTTCATTATCTAAATTATACATCAACAAAGCAACTTTCTTCACCAAAAACAAAAGCCTGCTGTTTTTAGTTATTAATGCCTGCATCTGCTCTTCACTGAAGAGCAGGAATTTGGCTCCAAACTGAGTTTAGCGGTTTTTCTTCTTGCCTCAAGGCTGTTTTGTGAGTTGTGAATGTATATTGAAGAGAAGAGCTCAATTCTCTGTCTCCATTATACTTAGCATCTGAGGAAATTGTGAAGGCTATTAGTTTTGTATTGAAATTTCTTAGGTAACAGGAAAAGCATTACCCATTTTCTTTAGCACCACGAGCTTGTAGGTGGAAGGTGTTTAAACTGGTCTCCTTCATTTTAAATTAATCAGGGTATAGCTGCTTAATGGTTGGTTAATACTAATTTGTGGCACCGTATCAATGCAAGGACTTACTTGCAGCAACCTTCAAACTGATCTTTGTCAAGATTCATTCTTTCCTTAATCTTTTCTGAAACGCCTATTTCTTAACTTAAAATGTAGTCAGACTATTGACAGAGTGTAATGCTGCTTCTTTCACAATGTGACAAAGGTTCTCCTAAGAAATGTTGAAAGACTCAGAGGGGTTCTAGAAACCTGGAGACTGATTTCTAAATGCCACCCTGGAGTTGCGTTTATGTCTGTTGCTGGCAATTATGTCATTAATGAATTTTCAATTTTTCTTTAATTAGGTGTTGTTCAAGTTCAGCAAAAGGTGTTGGGTATCATTCCATCAACTACAGGTGCAAGTCAAACATTTACTTCATTCCAGCCGAGGACAGCAACTGTAACCATTAGGCCAAACACCACGGGGACGTTGGGAACCACAAGCACTTCACAAGTAAGGTGTTGTTCTGATTATTTAATGCAACAAATGTGGGTTCTTATATTTTAAGTTATTGACAGATACTAAAATTTTTGTCTAGTCACTTTTCAACGTTTTTGGCTCATCTCAGCAGTAGTGTTTATGGATGCTTTATTCCAGGGTGGTACAGCAGTTCTCTCCAATTGGAAAAATTAATAGTTTGGAGCTTGGTAAGCCTTAGCGGTGTGGGCATAGGTGAAAATATATTGGATCAGCTTGCATCTTGTTGTTTCTTACTATATAAAAAAACCCAGACAGCTTCAGGGCATACCCCAGCAGCTTTTCTCGCTGTTTACGTACGCTCTCCGTTTTGGTGTATGTAGGTAGTGCAAGGGACACCACTCCGCCCTGGTATGACGGTAATACGGACACCACTTCAGCAGTCAACGCTTGGAAAGACCATCATTCGAACACCTGTAGTGGTGCAACAAGGTATTCTGCCAGCCAGTAGGTTCATTTTAATACTTAAATTTCCAGTGTGAAATCCATGGTTTGTGTCTTCATCAATACTTCCCGTATCATGTGTCCCCATGCAAGCATACCTCGTCTTGGTGCTTGACTTCTAACAAATGGCTTTTCTGGCTTTTGAATGTATCAGTTGCAGGCTTTGTCAGTGTTGACCGGGAAATCTAGTAGGTACTTTTGTCATTTGAAACAAATTACTTACTTGAAAACAAACAAAATGTTTCGTATAATTGCCTTTTTTTCTTACAAGGCAAGCTAAGTGTTGGAGGTACTCCGTAAGTATGTGAATTGAATTAAAATAGAAAACCTTTTGCAGACATTTTTCAGTCAACCACACAGGCAAATGGTTTGTAAAGGAAATTGATGTGCAAACTGCAGCATTTGCTTCGCTTGTCTGATTACACACTATTGCAAGTTGTGACTCAGAGATTTGCTGTGCTAATGGTTAAAATGTTGGAAACGTGTTTCCTACCACAAATTATTCTGTTACAGGTCAGACACAGCAAGTGGTGACTCAAATAATCAGGGGTCAGCCTGTCTCAACAGCAGTTTCTAGTACCAGCACAGCTTCTTCCAGTGCTGGCCAGAAGACGGTCACAAGTCCTGGCACACCACCTCAGCAAGTACAGCCACCAAGCACACCACAGCCCCCGCGTCCTCAGCAGGGACAAGTGAAACTCACCATGGCCCAGCTCACCCAGCTAACCCAGGGACAGGTAAACCATTGCACAGGCTGCGAGCATGGAAATGGGCTTGTACTTAGGATATGTCTTTATCAAGCTGTTGGATTTCAGCAGCATAGTGCTCATAAATTTGTTTCAGCCTTCATTTGGGATGAGTGACAGCATAATTACAGACTGAAAGAAGGTGAAATGGTGTATGTAAAGTTTTAAATTATCGCTTCCTATTGTATTCCCCACTAATGTAATTAGCATCAGGAAATATTGGATTTAAGGAAGAAAGTTCTTCCTTAAGAAGAGGGTGGGGAGGCCCTGGGACAGGTTCCCAGGGAAGCTGTGGCTGCCCCATCCCTGGCAGTGTCCAAGGCCAGGCTGGATGAGGCTGGGAGCAACCTGGTCTGGTGGAAGGTGTCCCTGCCCATGGCAGGGGGTTGGAACTGGGTGGGCTTTAAGGTTCCTTCCAACCCAAACCGTTCTGTGGTTCTATGAAAGTTTAGCGATATGGAAAAGTCTTCGCATTAGTAGCAGTAAGCGACATAATTCTTCCATATAGCCTATTTTGTAGAGCTTCAGAATGTAATGTTCATTCCTTGTCTTTTGGTTTTATGAGAAGATTTAGTTCTCGTTCATTTTATCCAGCATCACAGAGGAAAAAGTTACAGTATCTGGAACTGGAGGAGGAAAAAGGTGTTACAGCTTCTGCTTAGATCATGAAGGTCTGTTGGCAAAATATAAGTTTAGAGTCAAGCGTAGGGTAAAAATAGGCTTCTGTGAGTTACCACAATACCTATTCTTCAAATTATAAATACTGTATTGTTGTGGTTTAACTCCAGCTAGGAAAATACTATGAAGCTGCTCAGATACCTCTCCCCCTCCACCCCCTCCAGCAGATTCTTCAGATGTTCAGCAGTCTGTCTAAGAAATACATCACTAATACATCAATATTAACTTTTTTTTTTAGGGTGGCAGTCAAGGATTAACAGTGGTAATTCAGGGACAAGGTCAAACTACTGGTCAATTACAATTAATCCCTCAGGGTGTGACTGTAATACCTGGTCCAGGACAACAGCTTATGCAAGCAGCTATGCCAAATGGTACAATTCAGAGATTTCTTTTCACCCCACTGCCAGCAGCTGCTACTACAGCTAGCACAACTACGACAACAGTTTCTACTTCAACCACGGGTAAGCATTGTTCTGTTCAGCAGGGAAAAAGCTTCCATTTCGGTTCCATGGGAGTTTTTATGCAGTGGGAGGTGGTCTGTTATTACAGTAAATTTGTTGGAAGTGTATGATAAGCTTAGAATTCTCTTGAGTTTCTGCGTAGAGCTTTACATTAGTTCGAAGTTTCAAATGAGTAAGGTTCATAGACATATCATCTGAAATGAATGGGATACTGGTTTTTATCCTTCACAGCCACAGGGGAACAGAAGCAATCTCTACAGGCACAGTCAACACCAGTGCTGCCACCAAGTCAGGCACAGCCTCAGAGTCAGCAGCAAACACAGCTTCAAGTGCAGAATCTGAGTACTCAGCCTGTGCCACCGGCCCAGCCACAGACACCTCAGCCAGCGCTTCAGCCTGAAACTCAGACCCAGCCTGAGTCTCAGACTCCGGCATCTGTTGATTCTCCAGTCACACCCGAAGCACAATCGTCAAAATCTCCAGCTCAGTCGCCAGCACAGACTCAGGCTCAAGGGCAATCTCCAGTGCAAGTCCCGAGTCAGCCGCAGACTGCCATCCTTCCACAAGGCCAGTCCCAAGTCCAGCCTCAGCAACCAGCTCAGGTGCAGACTACAACCCAACAACAGATTCAGATGCAGCCCCATGCTCCCATACAAATTCAAGCTCAGCTGCAGCAATCACAACCTCAGGTTCAGACTTCGGTCTCAACCCTTCCAACTACTCAGAGTTTAAATCAGGTTCCTGTGCAATCCCCAACTCGTCCTCAGCTGCAACGTCAGCAGCCTCCAACAAAAGTTATTACAGTGCCTCAGCTTCAGCAACAAGTCCAAGTTCTCTCTCAGCTTCAGTCACATGTTGTGGCTCAGATACAAGCCCAACAAGGCAGTGTGCCCCAGCAGATCAAGCTTCAGTTACCTATTCAGATCCAACAAACTAGCCCAGTACAGGCTCACCAGATTCAGAATGTGGTAACAGTTCAAGCAGCTAGTGTTCAGGAGCAGCTGCAGAGAGTTCAGCAGCTCAGGGAGCAGCAACAGAAGAAAAAGCAGCAACAGATAGAAATTAAACGTGAGCACACCCTTCAGGCTTCTAATCAAAGTGACATTATCCAGAAACAGGTAAAGTTAACAGAAGGAAATGAAAACTTAATTAATGAAAAAAATCTCATTTTAAATGCCTGCTCTTGTTAACAATGTTAATACATTTGATAGGCAGTTAATTTGATTCTCTCAGAGTGAGTGCACAATTGCTTTTGGCAATTTAATTAAATATTCTAAGTTAATTCAGCACATCAAGTCAGTTGTACCGTGTTTGCATTCTGGCATCTTATTCAACCTACCACTAGCTGCTGGGACAAGCTGTTTTCATTCTCAGTTCAGGAAGGATAGGTTCTAGATAGGAGAGCTGATGTTCAGAGCACAGTACTTTCATTGCCTGCTATAGGAAACTGAGGTTTCAAAGAGGTATCTGAAATCTAATACTGTTGGATGGCTGCGGGACTTAAAAAGAATACATACATATATATAAAATAGACTCTTACCATTTTTTTAAATAAAACAACTGGTCACTGAAGAAATACTGTCAATTTACGTGTAGTCCCTAGGTTTAAACTCGGCATAAGCAGAATATCCTACTCTGGGGGGTGGAAGTGGTGTTCATTTTCAGTTTTCAAATAATTGATTTAAACAAGCACTGCCCCCCTCATAAAATCAGTTTTATTTTGTCACTTGCTGAAATAAATAGCACTTCAGCTTTTTCTTTAACTGAGGAAATGTCCTGGGTCTCCCAGCAATATTATGAAATACTGGCTAAGGCTTTCATATTTTATTTTGGATTCCGTATCGTCCCACAGGTGGTTATGAAACAGAATGCTGTCATCGAACACTTGAAACAGAAGAAAACACTGACTCCAGCTGAGAGGGAAGAAAATCAGAGGTGAATATGCATCATAGTGCATCTTCAGATGTGGAAGTTGTACATGACATCTCGTAGTGGTGCTATAGTGAAACAGTTGTTTGTAGAAACCTCCTTAAAAGAATTTTGCTGTGTTAAAATTCGTTAAAGTAACACTTGGAAGTAACTTTGATAATGATGTTCTTAAGTAATTGAATCCTGTATATTCTCAATTTTACCGTGATTACATGTTTTTTAAAGTGAAATGTCGCACTGCATGTGTTTGGAGCTGGCCACAGGTTTTATATCCAAGGTAAAGAGCATCCTTAGAGGAGCACAGAATGGACAATTAATGGTTCTCTTGCAGAACAGCCTGGGTTTCGTTTGTCCTTTATCATGGTCCTTTATTTCCGTTCTTGCCCACTGTACCTCCCGCTCCCCAGAAGGAATTGAAGAGCTGGGAGATCGTGCTGTTCGGCAAACCAGGAGATTGTGCATTTGAAGCTGCTAAACACAAATTTGGAGTGTTTGTCATTTGTCTTGGGTTATTTTGACTCCTTTTCACTCATGCAGTTGCTTCAGTTGGATACTCACAAGTGTGTGTGTTGTCACATCGTAAGAAAAAGAATAGTGATCCTTATAAAGTTTGATCATCGCATCAGTACCAGCACAGTAGGTCATGACAGTGTCACCAGGTGCTCCTCAGTGTTCACAGTGGCATAAAACATTAAGGTGTATTGTCATATACTCTGTTTAACGCCACATTGATATCTAGACTGGCAGAAATCCAATTCAAAACCAAAAAGGGTTCTAACCAGCTTGGTACAGCTGTCTTTCCTTCTCACTGATCGTATTTTTCTTCTCAAAAAATGTAGTTTGGGTATCTTGCCTGGTGAAAAACCAGGCTAAACCAAGTGGATGTAGTGCAGATAAAAAGAGCAAAGTAAACAAAATCCTAGGGCCCTACAAAACAGCGTATACGTGTCATCAAAACAGGGGTGTGTATCAAAAGGCAGTACACCTGAGCCTAAGATACAGAGTTGGCAGCCGCTGCTTGTCCCACCCATTGCTCTTGTGGCTTGCTTTAAGCTCCTGTGACAATGGGACTTGTTTTTCATGGTCACTCTGGCAACAAGAAGCTTTTAGTTTTCTAGTGGGTTTGAAACGGAATGGGAAGGGGAAAGTAACTTCAGAAGAACCAAAATACGTTCATTTTCTAATTGAAATATTAAGGAAAATGAAAGAACAGGTGAGCAGGAAAAGAGACTTATAGTTGTGTACAACAAGCAGATCAAAAATTAATCCTGAGCTGTCATTAGTGAAGAAATTGGGAACAGTTTTATAGTGAATTCTATGCACTGAAAACTATTTGTGAGTCCTTATGCCAAAAGAGGACAACTTAGTAACATTGGGTGGTCAGTGGAGGGTGGAAACGGGTGTTACAGAAGAAGCTGCAAGCTTTCATCCCACATCAGAATAAACAAAATCTGGCTCTTTCCAATGTGTTTCTGGGAACTAAATTGAATGAAAACATAGAATCATGGAATGGTTTGGGTTGGAAGGGACCTTAAAGCCCACCCAGCCCCACCCCCTGCCAGGGGCAGGGACACCTTCCATAGCCCAGGTTGCTCCCAGCCTCATCCAGCCTGGCCTTGGACACTCCCAGGGATGGGGCACCCACAGCTTCTCTGGGCAGCCTGTCCCAGTGCTCCCCACCCTCTCCGTGTACTGAAGCTTAAGTTTTATAGGGAAAGAGGAGGAATGATTAGTTCTCAGATCAGTTAAAAGAAATTGGGACTGGCCCTCTTGAGCCTAACTAGGGACTCGATCTCTCCCAGTGGTGTTTTAGTAAGTACGAGTGGGAGCAATGTGTGTTACTAAATTTACCTTGTAGGTCTTAAGAAATGTAATAATTTAGCCTGCAACTGCAGAGACTGGAGAATGAAATGTTTCTGCATTCTCACCTGGGGATAAATAGGCAGCTCCGCACAAAGTACTTTTTCTTTATTCCTTTCCCAGAATGATTGTGTGCAACCAAGTGATGAAGTATATTCTGGATAAGATAGACAAAGAAGAAAAACAGGCTGCTAAGAAACGGAAACGAGAAGAGAGTGTAGAACAGAAACGTAGTAAACAGAATGCTACTAAGCTCTCAGCTCTGCTTTTCAAGCATAAAGAGCAGCTGAAAGCTGAAATACTGAAAAAAAGAGCCCTTCTGGACAAAGATCTACAGATTGAAGTGCAGGTAAGGACAGTTATTCTCAAAGACTAATTTGATTTTATGCTTGGGAGAACATTTCTGCGTTGATTTTTAATTTATCTGTTTGCTCAGTGAGCTTTTAAAGAAACACAGAGGAAGGAGTTCTGGTTGTGGATGCGTGGATCTCTGCGAAGCTAGTACATGTCCTTTTCACGCTTCTTGTATTTCATCTGGACTGCAATTGCCCTGCTTCCTCAAACCGCTTCTGATAGATCGCAGCCAGTGGCTCATAGTAGGCCAAGAGTGTCATCTCAACGTTATGTGAATTGTAGTTTAAGCACGTTTAAAGAAGTTACACGTTTAAATGGCTTTAATGATTTTCTTTTGGGGTTTAATGATTTTCTTTTTGTTAAGCATGGGGATTTCTGTCTAGATTTTAATCCTGTCCTGGAATAATCATACGGAGTGCCTCCCTCTCTATTTACTCATTTAATATTACACTTCAGGAGGAGCTAAAGAAAGACTTGACTAAAATTAAGAAAGAAAAAGAAAAAGCCCAGGCAGCTGCCGCAGCAGCAGCAGCCGCCGCAGCTGCAGCCGCCGCGCCGCCGCCACCACCGCCACCGCTGCCGCCACCACCACCACCGCAACACGCAGCCAGTGTCACCTGCTCCTCCTCCACCACGGTCCCAATGCCAGTCTCCTCCCAGAAGAGAAAGCGAGATGAGGAGAAAGATTCGTCAGCTTCCAAGTCCAAGAAAAAGAAAATGATTTCTACTACCTCAAAGGAAACAAAGAAGGACACAAAGCTTTACTGCATCTGTAAAACGCCTTACGATGAGTCTAAGTGAGTAGTGAATGCCACGGCCTCTTACTGTGTATTCTTAGCTCTAGGTTTAGTATTTAGCTGTTAGCGCAAGGTAGTTCTAGAATCGGGGATAGACTGTCAGCTGTTATTGCAGTGAGCGCTGAGGTGTAAGGCATAAAGTCTGTTTTCCACTAGCAGTTACAAAACTGAACATCCTTGATTTATACGGTTAATGTACGTGATTTGTATTTTTACTTGTTTGCATGTTTCCATTGTACGACTCTTCTGTCTCACATGCACATACTCTTTTTTCTTTTTTTTCCTCCGCTCTGTTACTTTCTTTTGCCGTTTTGCCTCTGCCTCGGAAGCAAGTGACAATTTGGTTTGAGCAATTTCTTGTGAGCGAGTAGCTGATGTTCTTTAGCAGTAGCTTTGGTACCATCTTCTAATAAATTACTTCCATTTGTAAGCCAGTAAAGGGAGTCCCAGGTTACTGGACTGCAGTTCACTTTGGACAATGTTTCTGCTAGAAATGTTTTCCGTGCCTTATAAATTTACATCCCAGGGTTGATAACGAATGAGTGTGTGAGCATTTGACAAAGTGAAAACTGCAGTTCTCTGTAGTTTGATTCGGACTGTGAAGGAGGGAAAATATTTATGCTACGTACAAAGTTTGTGAAGAAACGTAGTAAGTGGTGGAGCGAAGATTCAGTGGATTGCAGGGGGATAGCGTTACGCATTCCTGCTCAAGCTGGAGGTGACTGACGTCAGTAGTTAGGAACGGTTACCATCTGAGGGCTGTTTAGCCATGTATGTAAAATAAATCCAGAGCAATTCCAAGTGAGTATCTGCTCAACAAGTGACGATACCAAAAGTATTAGTTGGTGCCATTTGGTGGTGGTTGAAATGCTGATAACAGAAACCCCTTGAGGTGGAGTAGTGCTTTCACTCTGGTAATGGTTCTTCATTCCAAATTTAGGGCCAGGATTAGAGGAGCTCTTGTGGTTCCTTCTAGCCTTTTATTTTATTTTATTTAAATGAGGTCGAGGTGGTTGGGGTTTTTCCACCTTGGTTGTTCAGTAGCTCTGACCATTACAGCACTTTACACCAGGGTGGGAAATTGGAGTGCTCTGTGAGCTGCCATCACTGCAGAAATAGCAGACCCTGGTGCCCTGGTTGTTAATTCCCGGTTACTTCTGCGGGGTGTTTCCTGTCTCAAAGAATGTGCTGCTAGGTGTTCTGTCGTCCAGTAAAGCCAGGAGGGTACCCTGTTCCCCTGTTGTGATACCGATCAGAGGTCTGGGTAACCGCTGCTGCTGTTAGAACTGGCACAAGGGTAAGATGAGACGAACAAGTTCTGTGAGGACAAGGATTTGGTTGGCAGACCAATAACTCTTCTTCAGTGCCAGTGGGCATTGAAGAAGCCGATGACAAATGCGGTCGTAGTGTGAATTTTGGTAGCCTGCATCGGGAACTGTGCTTAAATGCAAGAGAAGAAAATGTTAGTAACTTAGTAGTAGCCTCAGCAATATGGTCCAGTTCTGCTGCTTTGCTTTTTGTGAATTCTAAATCTTATGTTCTTATAAATGACTGTACTGTTCAACTATGTTATCCTTTCACTAGTTGGAGAGGGATTAAACAAGTCTTAGAACAGTTTTCTGGTAAACCTTTTTTTTATTATTTTCATATACATATGGGCATCAGGTACTTGTCTTTGTGCTGGTGTCTCTTTTCTGCTTCAGAAAAGATAGACATGCTGCTTGAAAAGCTAATTTGTGGTGTATTTTGAATACCCTATGCATTTTTTAGGATGTAGTAAATCCTCACAAGTCATTGTTGTGTATTTTAGTGCGAATCTCGCACGTTTAGGTGTCAGTTGTGATACTCCAGAGTCGGGATTTTCTCGTGGTGTTTTCAGGTGTGGTCAGTGAGGGTATCCTGCTAGGATTCCTACTTGGATTCCTACGTACTTGTTAAAGCATATTGTGACGCCTGTTCCACATTCTAGTGGCAAGGCTTAGCATCTACAGCTAGACATAAACGTGCTTCCAGGTCACTGGGAGCAAACACACACGGCCCCTCCTGGGAAGGGGACACAGGCTGAGTCGTTGATGGCTGCCAGAATTATCTTTCTGGAAGGCTGGGTTGTGTGATAATCTCACTTTTAGGATTTGTCCGACTGAAAGTTAAGAGAAAAGGCAGGATCTGAGCACCGGGGTTGTAGGCAGAGGCCCAGGAAATGAGAGAGGCTTGTTCTGTGGAGCTGCTGTCCTGTTGCTGGTGTGTAGTGTCCAGTGGCTGGGGCTTGCAGTCTGCCGAGCCAGGGCGGCAGCGATTCACGCCGCGGCGGGCGGTTGGCGGTCCCCGCGGTGTGGGACGGCGGAGGTTACGAGTCGGCTTGCTTTTGCTTAGGCAGAGAGAATGGATGTGTAACTTCGCCCATCTGGTTGTCACTAGTCATAGGTCTGTTTTGAAATATCCATACACAAAACGTCAAACATCCCTGCATAATATTTTACAGTTCCGTCACGTCATCCTGTGCAAGGTCCCATTCACATGATTCTGTACCTGGTCCCCTTCACTTTGTGTCATACCATACCTGGTTCCGTCACACAGCTGTGTCTCAGAGTAGGCATTATTCTCTGAAGAATGGGCCACACTCCAATTCATTGCAATTTTGAATAGTTTAGTATCAGTTTTCCAGTGCCAACCCCCCAAAAAGCAGTTAAAATTACAACAACCATGTCCTGGCCCAATTTTCTTTTGTATCATGTTACACCGATACGTATCCTACCCACGGCTGGTATGCATGTTCTCCGTAGTATCCTTGTAACTCCTAGTTGGTGTTTGCGCTTTGCTTTTGTTTTTTAAATTAACTGAGACCTACATTTTCAAACCGTAAGGGAATGTTTCAGTGGCTTTCGAGCTACAGTTTTGAAAATGTAAATCTTTTTCTTTGGCCTTGTCTTTTTGTGCCTTTTACAGTTTTTCACACGCACGTTGCAGACGTACCTTTTTAGACCAGTTTTCTCAAGGTCTGGTTACGTATTGATGTGCATTTGAATGAACTGTTCATTGAAAACTGACCCGAGAGACCTTACTGAGAGCCTAGCTGCAGCGGGAGATGTTAGTGTGTAAGGGTAGGATGCCAGGAAGCAGGGAAGCTGAGACAGAAAATTGAAGTAGGCCAGCAAGAAAGTGCATCAGAGAGAAATGCAGGGAAAAGTGCCATGCCATTTGAAATGACAATTACATTGTCATTTTCATTGTGAATACTTTTAGGTTCTATATTGGCTGTGATCTTTGTACTAACTGGTATCATGGAGAATGTGTTGGCATCACAGAAAAGGAGGCTAAGAAAATGGATGTGTACATCTGTAATGATTGTAAACGGGCACAAGAGGGCAGCAGTGAGGAATTGTACTGTATCTGCAGAACACCTTATGATGAGTCGCAGTGAGTTCGGATAAGAACCTCTTATTTAATGTTTAGGTAGCAAACTGCTCTGACTGTGGTTACCTGTTCCTTGCAAAGATTAAAAAAAAAAAAGTAGTTATTCTGCATATGTTGTATTCATTCGTAATACAAATTGCTTTTCAGTAACTGTCTTCCTCTCCGAAATGTTTCTGTATAGTAAATGTTTAGGAAAAGTGAAGTTTTCGGTGTTGGGTTTAAAAAAACTAAGACAAAACAAAAAAACCTGCCAAAACCACCATTTGCTTTAAATTGGGATTGGTTTTTTTGTTTGCTTGTTTAAACAAGGGATGATCAGAAAGCTCGAGACAACCGTAGTAGTTAGTGGATTTATTTGTTGTGCTTTAATCTGATCGGGACAGAAAGCATAATTTTCGTGCGGGGGGTGTATGGTTGGTATCTTTTACTGCGAGGCTGCGTGTCGCACAGCACCCGTCTGTGTTCAGCTGCACGACTGAGGCTTCCACAGGCAAACTGTACAGCGTGAAACGGGCCCTAGTAGCCCGGGTTGCCCAAAATGTGTCTTGAAATTGGTTTGGAATACTGGTTGGGTGAGGCTGGGGGCATCACACTGTTCCTTTTGACTCTAAAGAGGAGGGATGATTTTTGAAATCTCCATTGCTTCAAAGTGCCTAGTACAAAATTGAGGAACTGATTGTGAAATGGTCTGTCATTTAGCCTGTCTGCAAATGCAAAAGCAGTTTAAATCGTGTCATTAGAACCTGTCGGGCTCAAATAGCACGTTACACTGGTGTGCGTAATCATGCCAAGGATCTGCTTGTGCGCAGGGAACTGAAGGTTTATGTATTTACGTGTAACCTTAAAATTACAGGGATCGAGGCCCTAACGTGGTTTTGGATCTTGCAGGTTTTACATTGGCTGCGACCGCTGTCAGAACTGGTATCACGGGCGCTGCGTTGGCATTTTACAAAGCGAGGCAGATCTCATTGACGAGTACGTGTGTCCGCAGTGCCAGTCCACGGAAGATGCCATGACCGTACTCAGTCCCCTAACCGACAAAGACTACGAAGGTTTAAGGAGAGTTCTGCGTTCCTTGCAGGTGAGCAGAAGGACCGCGGCAGTGCGGCGCTGTACCCTGTGGGACCTAGCGAGAGACGCTCGGAGCAGGTTTCCATTTCTCTTTCAGTAGTCTGTAAAAAGGAAATAGCAGAGTTTGTCTTGGTTTTTGGTTGGTTTGTGTGTGTGAGAAATGCCACTGTGTCAGCTGCCAACTGACACAGCTGGAAAACAGCTGCCAAACAGCATTTCTGTGCAGAGGAATATTTACAGGCGTTAGTCTGTCACTGTTTCGGGGTCAGGACGACTGAATCTCTCCAGTGGAAGGCTTCCAAGGAAGCAGGTTTACCTGGAACGCCAAAAGGCAGAGCGGTGGCCCAACTGCACGGGATGTAGAAGGCGCAGTGTTTGTTCTCGGGTTAGCTTTCTGTGGTTCCGGATCTGCACGCTGCGCTTCAGTCCCAGCGTTGTCAGGTTTCCGTGGCACTCTCCCGGAAAGTCGTGTCAGCACGGCAGTGCTGGCGTCCTCAGAATAAGAATCACATCGCTGCCTCTTACAGTATATTCCTGGTTTATCTGCCGGTCCCCAACCTGCCTTTTCTGCTACCGTTGTAAAGAATCCTTAAGAGTTTCGGTACCGTAATCACGTGGTAACAGAATCCAAACAACATTTTGCGTTGTCCTGTATTTTGCAGACGGTTGGGATAACAAATCAATTGTAGAGTACTTGAACGTGAAAACGGCGCCTGGTTCCTAGGCGCGACGTGCCGAGCGCCCTCAGTACGTTGGCTGCGCGCTGTTCCGCGCAGCCTGTTCCGCGGAGCGTCCCCTTGTGTCTGGATTTCCCGGTGTTCCCTGTTTTGAAGGCGTAACTGCTCGGTCACCGACACTGAGCTTCAAAAGGTGACCCCGACATCAGATGAGAACGAGTTACCTTCTCCCCTGACGCTGCCCTTCGCAAGTTCAACTCTAGGCCCCAGCAGAGGAAACTAGAATTAAAATGTTTAGCTACTAAACAGTGCTACTTTGCCTTAATTTGGTTTGTGATCCCATCTCGTTTTCCTGCCAGGCTCACAAGATGGCATGGCCGTTCCTAGAACCGGTAGACCCCAATGATGCGCCGGATTATTACGGTGTTATCAAGGAACCCATGGGTAAGTGTTTCCGAGCAAGAGCGCGAGTGGCGGGGGGGTTGGAGTACCCAGTTAATTACCCGCTGAGCATTTCCGCCCAGGGGACTTAGCGGTGCGTTGCAGAGGGGGCAGCTTTGGCGCGTAGGCAGGCAAAGCCGTGTGCTCTCTCTCTGATACGTGTACAAGTTCACGAGGGTAGGTGTGTCCACTGCACGTGGTTTAGTGGCGGCGTCAGCAGTGTCTGTGCAGCGGCTGGTCTTCAGGGTCTTTTCCAACCCAGAGATGCCGTGCTTCTGGGCTGACTCCTTAACCCTAACTACCGTCGGTCTGACGTAGAAGGTGACCAGTCCAGTGCAGCAGAAGGATAGAATCCTTGGGTTCAAATGACTTCATTTCAAGAGGACAGTTTTGCTGGTCTGCTTTGCTTGAGTTTTTTCTTTGTGCATTAGATCCTCCTGCGAAGTACGAGGAGAAAGTGGTGCTAACACAGCTGACTGTGACGTGCAGCTTAAGAGGGAGTTTAAACTTACCTTCTTCCGACTTGATAATACACGAAAATTCGTGGTTTGTGTAATTTGACTTGAAAACATATGAACAAACATTGATTCAAGTGGGGACTTTTTCCAAGGGCCTGTAGCGACAGGACAAGGGGTAACGGGTTTAAACTGAAAGTGGGGAGATTGAGATGGGCCATCAGGAAGGAATTCTTCCCTGAGAGGGTGGGGAGCACTGGGACAGGCTGCCCAGAGAAGCTGTGGGTGCCCCATCCCTGGAAGTGCCCAAGGCCAGGCTGGATGAGGCTTGGAGCAACCTGGGCTAGTGGAGGGTGTCCCTGCCCATGGCAGGGGGTGGCACTGGGGGGGCTGTAAGGTCCCTTCCCACCCAAACCAGTCCGTGATCCTATGATTAAGCATATGATGATGATTGAATGAAGTACACAAAAGTGCGTTTATTTAGCCCTTTCTGACTTAACTAGCAGGAAAACAGACTTGTAAGTGCACAAGTAAACGTATGTAAAATATACTGGGCCCATCTACATTGTTTTCACACGTTCTGGCGTTACCGGCATTTCGGAATAAGCACTTGCAGGGCATTTTCCAAGGCAGGGCATTGTTTTTCCAGCTAAAAGTGCCACTGTACATTTAGACAGCCATATTTATAATTGGCAGTTCGTTCCTCCCCCTCTTTTTAATTTACATTTGCATTAAAACAGGACACTTACTGCTTACGTCACCGCTGCGGTCTCATTAGTGGGTCTGGTCAGTAAGAGTGAGAGCACTGGCATTTTGCATGATCCTGTGCTTGCAGTCTTTCGTCTGTGCCACGTAGCAAGGTGCACGTGCCCGTGGAAATTCCTGACTCATTCAAAGCAAGTCCTGGTCGCAGCTAAATAGCCAGAAGGTTCAGTTAGCCGTTACACGTACACGTGAGACTTGGCCTCAGTGAGGGCTGTAAAGAAAATAAAGTCCAAGTAACTGAATCCGGATTGTCCGGCGCTTCCCCCCCTGCCCCCCCTTAATTTCTGCAAAAAAAAGCAGATAGCTTCCTGCAAAGACCAGCTTTTTCCAGGGCCATTTGGATACTTGCATTTTAGTTCAGCTGCACACAGGATATTCCTGCAGAAGCGTTCGCCCTGAGGGAGGCCTGCTGGTGTCGCCTCCCCACAGCCAGCGCTCCCGGAACAGCACCCGACCTAGCCAGGCTTGTTTCCCACAGCGTGAGCTTCTGTTGAGGATGAAAATGTCTCATTCCAATCATCTTTGGTTTCTTTCAAGACCTTGCCACCATGGAAGAAAGAATACTGAAACGTTACTACAAAAAGGTCACGGAGTTCGTGGCAGATATGACCAAAATTTTTGATAACTGTCGTTACTACAATCCCAGCGACTCCCCTTTTTACCAATGTGCAGAAGTTCTGGAATCGTTCTTCGTACAGAAGCTAAAAGGATTTAAGGCAAGCAGGTAAGCGGAAGCGTTCTAATCACAGACGCTCTCTTGTCCCGCAGAGTCTCCTTCGTGTTGTATGCGCGTACCTTGCCTTCAGGCAGGGGTTTGCCTCTCCACGCTCTTCCCTGGACGACTGCTTTTCGGTCCAGGGGAAAACGGGGGTCTGTCCTGTAGTAGCCAGCTCTCACTTCCCATCAAAATTCACGGTGATTTTGCGGAGGCTGCTTTGTACCGTGGGGTCGAACGGAGTTGTCACGCGCAAGCTGGGGCAGTGTCCTCAGTGCAGAAACGCCGAACAACGCCGTAACGTTGCTGCAGAGAACGTCTTGATCAGGACGAGTGCTGTGGTGCTCCACGTTCTGCTAACGTTCTGCTGGGCGCTAAACACGTTTCAGACGCGAGAGACGATCGCTCCGGGAAGCTTAGAATCAACCCAACGCACGAAATTAAAGCACTTTGCTTTTCACTACCTTCTCTCATCTTTTTACCATTCCACCACATTTGAAAGCGGGAGCATAAGACAGGGTTAAAGTAAGACACGGAAAACTAAACACACTCCAGAACTGGCTATTTAAACTTCCTTCTTCATGCTGTAGAAGGGTCGGTGTAGCGTGTTCCCCTACCACAGACACTGCTGAACAAGAATCTGCAGCTCTGGGGTTTCTCCCCGACGGAGCGTGCGGGAGACTCCTCCCGTTCCTCCGCCTTGTCCCGCCGTGCGCCGCCGGGACCCGCGTCACACGGGCCGGGGGCCCTGCGGCGTCACTCGGGGACTGTGGGTGCGTGGTGGGGAATTTGTCCCTCCGACTGCAACAGCCCCAGCTGTAACAGGCTGCCGGGCTGAGCCATTAATTAGTTTGTAATCGGCTACATTGAAAGCTTCGCGGCGTCCCTCGCTGCGGGAGCTGCCTGACGCTCTGTACGCAGCCCAAGCAGGGTTTGGGGCTGGGGTCAGGTGAGTTAGTGCAGCCTTTTCCTTTCCAGTCTCGTACTGTGCTAGTGATGCTGCCGGGGTGGCTCTCAACCCGCGCTTCCCTGCCCCTGCGCCGGCGGGTTAGCCAGCGTCCGCTGCTTGCACGCGTTTCATTGCTGCACCCGATTTGTTATTGTTTTCCATTTACACCATCCGTGTTCTTTCTTTTCTTGCAGATTGTGATATCTTTAGTCTGAACTTTTAAACTGGAATCAGAGCTGGATGTTGGGGTCACTTTCTTTTATTGTACAATTTGATGACATTAAACTGCCCTAAAAATCCAGATCACTTGTCTAAAAAGTAAATGTCGTTGGGTTTTGGTTTCCGGCAAACATCTGCTGGTGAACACAACTGTGTTAACAAAAAATTGTCCCGTTCCTCGAACGCTGTACTGGGAAAAACAAAAAGATCATCGTGGACATCGTGTATTACTGGTTTATTTTCAGTCCCTAATAAAACCTTGAATGTCAAAGAGGAGTTTTGCTGAACTCTGATTAGGAGAGATGTGATTTTAACATGCCTGTTCAGTTTTTTCCTACTAAATTAATCCAAAGTCATCTTGATTAAATTTAAGGAAAGTAAACCTCGTTATAAATATTCACGATCAAAACCGTCTTTTTGCTTCCCTTTGGATGGACTGCTCTGCTGTAAATATGAGAGAAAAACTGATTTCAGGCATTTTGGAATATCCCGGCGACACGCTGCGTCTTACCAGCACCGAAATGCCTGCCTACGGTAGGAGAAACGTGCTTAGGGTTCAGAGAGAACGCTTTTCAGGGTTCTTTTTTCTGAAGGGGGAAAAGGATGCCAGGAAGCAATGTGGTGTAATGCCCTCCTTGGGATTGGCCTTGGCAACACCTTGCAGCAACTCTGTTCTCCAACACGCGGGGTGCTTAATTCTTCGCTTTCTTCCGTATTCTGCAGGTCCCATAACAACAAACTGCAGTCTACAGCTTCTTAGAGGTCAGCGTGTTAACCTAACACACGGATCTGGTTGTCTGACGCTTTTACTTGCGAAGCCAGATGGTTTTAGTCGGGTTACCCTGACGAGACTTGATGTAAACTGCGTTTTTATTGGTCGCAACAGTCAAATTATATTCTTGGCTTATTTTGTCCAAAGGACAAAGAAATAAAAATCGGCAGCACCACTTTCTTGTCAAGATCCAGTTGTTGTACTCTTGTGGCAGAAGCAGGAAAACTTTGTTTTGTTGGAGGAGAGAGAGAGAGCAAGAAAAAAAGATACCGTAAATGGGGTCACGTTTAACTCCATGGAAATGCCACGTCTGTTCTTCAGTGAAGAAGCTGGTTTAAAGTCCACACAGAAAACTTTGACTGTATTTATTTATTGTTGCAAAAAAGACGCTTTTTTATTGCTGCCCTCATTTGTCAGCTAATTATTTTTTCTTATAAAATCCAGCCCCGGTTACATGTAATCCATTCTGTCTCTTAACATGATTCCTGTAGGTAAGAGTACAAGAAGACCTCTAGATGTCTTTTCTTTCTATGAAAGGAGCTGCTATGTACACATGTGCACACACACAGGACTGGGAATCAACGACGACTTTGTCATTCGTGGTAGATAAAGCCAATTAAGCTTGCGGAACGGTTGGGCTGAGCGGTGGCGGACTGCAGACGCTGTTGCCTTGACTCCAACAGTACAGTTTGTCGGTTACTCTGCACCAGACTGAAATGAGGAAAATCTATTTGAAGGTATCTCGTTTGTAAACATTTGTCAGATTCTAATTTTTTTTTTCTTTTGTATTAAAATTCAAAATATGGATGTATATGAAACGAAATAAATGGAGATAATTGTTCTCCCCACAGACGGAGGTGTCCTTGAGTGCGCGCGGGCGTGGCTGTAACGCCTGGGGGTCCGTTGGCTCTTTGGGTAGGGGAGGGGGAGATCTGCTTTGGCTCTGCCCCAAAGGCACCGCGCCTACGCTTGGTCCCGAAGCAGCTGTTATCCGTCCCAAACGCCCGCGGCGGGCCGGCGCGCGGTGGGAAGCCCTGTGTGAAACGTCGCCGCCCGCCGCTGAATTAAGCGATGCTTTGCCGAGCACTCTCGGAACGTGAAGCGCCGCGTGCAGTTCCCTCTCTGGAGGCCGTTCTGGACTGCTTCCCTGGTTCCGGCGCGAGGAGTCCTGCGACGAGGGATGAACCGGAGCCGCGCGAGGATGCGAATTGGAGATGACGTTGCTGTTTCTTTCCCATCTATCGCTCTCGCGCTGCCTGTGCCGACGGCGTGCGCGTGTTACCCGCCCGCGGTCAGCCCGCCGGGGTTGGTAGGCGGCTCTTCCCCCAGCTTTTGCACTAACCCGCGGTCACCTTCTGTTCTCCAGCCCTTTGCCCGACTCGTGGATGACTCCTTTCAGGTTTGACCTCACACCTTGCTATGCAAGAACCTCCTCTGGTCTTTTTCTTAACGAGACGTTGCTACTGACCACCCTTTCGTACACGTCCAGGCTCAGGTGTTCAGGCTCTTCTGGGATGGTTTTAGCCAGGAAAAACCCGTGGGGTTTTGTACATAGAGTTGTCATTTAACCTCCGTGTGAACACGAAACCGAACTGTTCAGCGTGAAAACAAGACGTTTGTGCCCCTTCAGGAAGAGCAGCTGCGTTTAGGTTCTGTTGTCCTTTGACGTTGGGGGAAAATAAAATGCTGCATATTGTACGCATTGTGTTTTGAATGGAAAAAGGACAAATGGCAGCGTTTAACGGCGTTTGAGCGTATCCTGCCTCTCGTCAGAACGTCACAGGGTTTCTGTGCTATCATCTCCACGTATATATGGCATCCTTTAAAACTTTCCTACCCGTAGGCAGTAGACTGCTGTGTTTTTAACAGATTGTGGCAAACTGAAGAGTACCTTTTTGTACCTCGTGGGACACGTCGTCCTCGGCCAATAAAGTCATGTGATTGAGATGGGTTTGGTGGTGTTTGGCGATGTTACCGCACACAGGTCTGGGCGTTGCCAGGTTATACGTAGCCGCCGGTGGATCGGGTTGGTCGGGGAGATGAGTTATCCCTGCCATTGCATCGCGCTGAGCGCCTTTCGTGGTGGTTTCGGTTGCCAAGGAGTAGCTTGAGGTACGTTTCTCGCCGTGTTGGTGGCGACCTTTCATCGTTCAATGGTGTTACGGAAAACATCTCGCTTGTAATTAATCCTCGCCTGCCTTAAAAGCATGGCAAGTTGCTACGGTTTGGGATCTCTGCTCAGTCCTCCTCGTCACGTTGTTGCAGGCCATCCCAACACGTGCCCGGGAATGGTCCTGTGTCGTAACACGGGTTCGGTAACGTGAACCGGACAGACTTGATGCTCCTCTTGTCTCCTCAGATGAATTTGAAGCAATTATCCCTGGTCTAGATTAGGCTCGTGCGAAAGCTAACGGGGATGTGGAGGCGAATAAAACGTTGGGCTCACCCAAAAGCCCCCAGCGGAAGCCCTGGGAAGACGGGAAGACAACAGTGCTCCTGTGCACCGGGATCTCGGTTTTGGCTGCGGCATTTTCATGCTTGTCCTGCTGGGGAGAAACACGATTCACTGGGAGGTGTCAGCATCCCCGTGGCAGCTGCCGCAGGTAAGTGCCGTCGTCTTTTCAGCGTCGTTAGTGCTGGGAGGTTTTTGTAACGGTGAGCTTGTGGAGATCCACCTGACCTACGAGGTTTTGATTCGGTACGTTCGTTCGCACACGCTCGGCCTGGCGAGGGGCGAGAACGGTGGTTACGCTCCCGTCCGGCTGCCTTTCAGGCGGGCTGTGAACTGCGGTGGCTGGGGGCTCAGCTGTTGTGGGAACGCCTCGAGGAGCGGCTCTCCGGGCAGGAACGGAAAGGCGAGAGGGCTTTAACGCAACAAGAGCGCAGAATAAATTGCTCTTCAGGTGTGCTTCTCGAGCGTCGCTGTCTCGGGGTGGCGCAGACGTCGTCACTGCCCCTACTCGGGCCGTGGATGTCGTCGGCACCGCTACGCCGTGATTTCTCTCTTCCCAGAGACGGTCAAAGCGAGGCACGGCCGTGGACGTTATTTTGTACCCACGCTGCGCCTGTTCTAGACGGCCATCGTGTCTTGGGGTGGGGAAGGGCGCCGAAGTGCTGCGGTGGGCAGACGGATGGCTGTGGGGCTTGCTGGCCAGTCGCTGGGCCGAGAATAGGAGCAAAGAAACTCGAGATGCGCGTGTAACCAGCGCTCCTTCCTCTGCCGTCCCTCCCAGGCCGCTCCAGCGCCCTGATTCACTGCCAGGAACAGTCCTGCTGCCAGATCAAAAGCCCCCTCAGCATCTCTCAGGAACATTCCACCCGTGTGCGCCGCGCTCCACGCGAACCCTTCTTTCACGTGACGACAGCGAGAGAGGGTATTTTTTAGATGGACGCGAGCTGCGAGTAAGTTTCTGTCCTGTAGTGACAGCCTTCTGGCTCCCAAAATATGTGATGCTTGCTCTTGGGACGTGGCCCCTGTTCCATGCCAAGAAACGCTTCAGCCAGCGTGACTTCCCGCCCATCCGCTCCGTGGCTGCCCAGGGAAGCTGCAGACGTGTACGAGGGGTAGAACTGTGTTACAGCTACCTTCAAAACAGAAAGCGCTCACCGAAGCCACTCCCCTGTGCCAGGTCACATCCTAGCCATCTCTGAATGTGTATTTTCTTAACCCAGACTGCATTTTCCCCTTTTTTAATACAAATACGTCTATTAAAATCCCCGGCTGCCTCGTCAGACAAGGAGATGCCCTTGTTTGATTTCATTACATGATCCTTTTGGCTCTTTCAGAAGCCAGGAAACAGCGAACCCAGAAGGCAGCAGCATTTTATTAGGTTCTTTTACAGACCCGATCCGTGATTCCTGCCTTTTGGAACAGCACACGTTAAGATCCCCGTCACAGAGGTGTCATAGGTTCTCGCATCCCACCACATCAAAGGTACTAAGAGATTGGGTCTTTGACTCAAGAAGTGACTTTGCTGATGCTCAAGCGCCAACTTGGTAGCGTTCCTGATGGGAAAACGGCGCTGGGCACGCAGTTCTGGGGCTGGCAGCGCAGCGGGGCGCGCAGAACGCGCGGCGGCGGCGGCAGGCCTAGTTTGTGTTCCTTGGCGTGACTTGTGCCGCTATCTGGAAGCCTAGCTGGGCGCCGGTGGTGGGCGGCTGTGGGAGCTGCTGGCGGTCAGCGCGCTCGTCTACTCGAACAACGCCGCAGCGATGCGGTACCTTCCTGTGCGAATCCAGCTCTGCGTGAAGTGACGGAACCTTGCCCCGTGGGATGGACGTGTCCGGGGCTACCCAAACAATACAAATGGTACTTGGCTCTGTGGGCCTCTTTGGAATCAAATGCGTGTAATGCTCGGGGCAGAATCGTGTGAGAACACGATGACGTGCTCCGCAGGTGAAGCTCCGGTACCATCTAACGCTGGCTAAGGGTTTGAAAGTGCGGCTACTCCTCGCGTACCTGGAACGACACCTCCAGATTTTTACTTCACCGTTACTAGGGGTGCGTTACAGCCGGGAGGCAGCAGTAACCCACACCTCTGAAAAGAGCGGGAGCAAAGCCATGACCGGTTAGCGTCCCCCGGACCCACGCGTGCGCTGAACGGCACGACGGACTCGCAGCGCCCAGCCAACGTTCAGTCAGTGTTTGCGAACGCACAGAAGCGCGCGTCTTCTCGCCACCGGTTTCAGGGGGGGTGAACTGCCTCCCGCTGTCGCTAAACCACAGCCAGGTTCGTTCCGGTAGAGGAATTCTGCTGCCTGTGTCCTAGAGGGAGGTTACTGACGCCTTATCTGCACTCGCCGTGGGCCGCTTGCACTTTGCGATTCCTCTTCCTGTTGAATCTCTTCACGTAGCTGCTGCCGCTTCTCAGCAACCCATCGCCCGGCCGCAGGCGCCCTCGCAGGACCGGCAGCAGGTTTGCCGGGATCTCTCGTCTCTTGTGGTAGATCCGACCCATCACGATGTACCTGCTGCCTGCAAAATAAACGAGGCTTCGGTGGGATGAAGGAAGCGGGGCTCGATTCGCCCCGCTCGCCCCGAGGGCGGCGCGCCGACGGACAGATGGGAAGTTGCGCCCGGAACGTGTGGCGCCCCGAACGTGAGTGGGGCTTGTGGGCTGTGTTTGCAGGGGAAGAGCGAGTTACTGTCTTGTATTGCGAGTAGAAGCTTTTGGGGGGAAATACCAGGTTTTGATAGACTTGCACGTGGAAGGAAAACGGGGCTGCGTACAAAGCCAGCAGCCTAAGCTCTCCCCTAAACCTTTTCGTCGATCCTGAAAACTCTCGCGCTCCTGTTGGAACTGGATAAAGGGACAGGACTACACTGCGACCTGACCTCTTCACCCAGTTGGTTCTCCTCTGAGAATTTTAGAGGAACTGGCGGGAAACAGCTCCCCAGTTTAAGAGCAAACCCCTTCCGCCCCCCCAGTGTGCACAGCATGCCAGGATAAGCCTATTAAACTCGGGCGGACTAAAACTGCACTGCACGCAGGAGGAAGGGAGGGATGGATTCGGGTGGAATTATTTACCAAGTTGGAAGTCCGGACACGGTTTACTGCAGTTGAGGGTATCCACAATGAGAACGTGAACTCGAAAGAAGGCGGCGTCAGGAGTAACGTACAGGCGACTCATCTTGTAGAATCCGTCGCTGTTTGCCAGCAGCGTAACCAAGTGGACTCCGTTCCCCAGCTTCTCCGTGTTATAAACGATCCCGTTCACTGCTGCTTTAAGGGAAGGGGGGAGACAGAAAAAAGCAGGCGTGGCGTTACGGACCTTGGCGGCAGCTCCGGCTACGTGCGAAGGCTCGTGGAAAACGCCCTGAAGTGTCAGCAGAAATGCTCTGGCTCCCTACTGGGCGACCCCGAAAGCAGGAGCTGCTTCGAGTAATCGCACCTGATGAGGCCCTCTCCTTAGTATCTGCTGAGTTACTAACCTTATGCTTTACAGGCCTGAGATGTTTCCTGGTGAAGCTGACGAAAAGTTTCAAGAGCAGGTGATATTTTCAGGACGGGTTTTCATCCTGAGGCATCAAAAGCGGACACAGCGACCTAACGAAGGAGGATTCTCACATTCCAAACCTGACAAAGCTAACGGGCTAACGAAATGCGTCAGCTCCTGCAAGAAAAGGCCCTTGTCGTACCAAGCGGCAGGGGCTCCCAGCAGGCCGGCTTGTACCCTCAGACGGTCACTCTCTGCTCCCCACCCCGTCCCTGGCTTTGACAAGTGCTGAGCTGACTACAGGAGCCAGAAGGCGGCAGAGCTGTTGGGCAGGTACGGCAAACGGGACTTGCGTAGCTGGCGTCACACCCGCCTCCCCCGGTGAGAACTCCAGCCGTTGGCTCTTTAATCTGCGGGTACATCCAATTTCCAGCGCGCTCTGGTGACTGCAGCCGAACCCCGGCCGACCTGCTGCTCGGGCTCTCTCTGTCCTGCCTTTTCCACGCTGAGAGAAGGATGAGAGCGCTGGTTGTTAAAGGCTGAAATACACCCCGGTTGGGTCGCTGCAATGCCTGCGTTTGACAGGAACGCAGTGAAAAATAAAGACTACAGCGTTCGTAGTAAGCACTTCCTGACTCCTCCACTCCGAGAAAACAGATGTCTCCTAACGTGTTTATATTCTACAAATGGAAACATCTGTTACCACCAGGCATGTATTTGGCTTATCTCTCGAACTACTGTGAGAAAAAGCTGGTATCTGTTTCACTTCAGCAGCACAAGGCAAGATTTCCGCCAGAAAACGCTTAAACACTCCGTACAAAAAAGCCGGGTTATTTTCTACCATCTTTAGCTACACCAGCTTGGAACCAAGGAGTAAAGACACTGAATCCGAAGGAACTTCAAGGAGAATCCTCTAAATAGTCAGAGGTAACACAGCGACGACGCTTAGAGTATCTAAAATAATCGGTCGTTTCGGGTCCGTGGCAGCAGCCAGAACACGCTTTTCCTCCCAGGAGTAGAAAGAGAGGAAACAGAAGAGCGAGCAGTACTAGCCCAAGGTAGGGACAGGGCAAGGTAACCCGTGGTACCGTTGGCCGTAGTACGTTTCTCGAGAGCTGTGATGGGTCCGTTTAGGGCACTCGGTGATTATTGAACAGGCTCAGTGAAACACTCCCTAAAGCAGAAGCGCGTTGTCAGTGACAGATGACCAACGGAGGCCTCTGCTTGCTCTGCACAGCTCGGGGAGGACGCGGCTTACCGAATTCGCTGGCGCAGTAGGCCTCCGCTTCATCTCTCTCTTTGCTGCACTCGGTCAGGCATGCCTTCTCCTTATCCGCATCTGGAACAGGCAGGCAGAGTGAGGGACGGCAGCGGGCCCTTTGGGGATATTTCATCCGAACTGCGCCGCCCCCCCTTTGGAAATGGCACTGCTTCCCCCTCCCCTTACCTTTGCTCGGCGCGCCGAAGCGGTGCAGCCAGCTGGGTGACTGGCGGTTGGTGACCCACGAGGGGCTGGTGATCTTTTTCAAGGGATCCGTACGTTTATAGGGGATTATCTTGCCGGGTCGGTTGAAGTGATCCAACAGGTTGGAGTCATCCGACTCCGCTGTTGCAGAGTCTGGAAAAGGATGAGCCTCCACTAAGGATGTCATCTTGTGGTAGGAAGACGCTGCGTGCTGGAAGTGAGCGGACACGCTGTTGGCAGCCTCGGCCAGCCGTCTGTCCGCGTGCCTTCTGTTCGCGTGGTTGAAGCCGAAGGAGGCAGGAGACGGCCCCTCAGTCGCGCTCTCCGGAGGCAGGGCCCCTCTGTACTGCAAGAGGGGTTTCCTCAGCCCCGTGCTGTTTTCTAGAGCAGGTTTGGTGCGTTTCTTTTTGTCTGCCGAGAGGGAGATGATTTCCGGAGGGTTTGGCCGCTGCAGGCCGGCGGGAGGCAGAGGCCGGCGTTCTGTGTGGTTTGCCGTGCCCCAGGCCGGCGGTTTGCCCTGGCGCGGTGCAGCCTCTGCTGAGCTGGAAGCATCTTTGCTGAGGGTCTGGCTGGGTTTCTCGGCACAGGGCAGGGATCCTGCAAACAAAGCAAGGAGAGAGAGGATTAGCATTTTAATTATTTTATTCCATGTGCTTCTGAATGGGAAGTGCCTGGCGGATTTGAGGCTTTAGTCCATAGTGAGGCCTTCAGCAGTAAGGCAATATAACCGATAAATGGTTCTACGGATGAAATGCAGCGGAGCTCCTCATTCTTCCATACTCAGACACGGAAGGCCCAGTACAGGGAATGCAGCTGTGCGGGCAAAACACAGGAGATTTGCATTTTTACTTTATTATTGTTGCAAATTAAAAACATGGCTTATAAACAAACCCTTTTCTCAAAAGCCTGAATCTCCGGGGAATGTCTGAGGAAACAAGGTTCACATTGCCATTTGGGATGCTTGTTTAAAAGACCACGACAACAGAGCTGCTTGGTTTTCCCATCCATGGGATGCCTTATTGACAATGTCATCTGGACTTTGCAGCGGCTCGGGCTTTGAACGCTGCTAAAGGAGAGACCACTCGAGCACTCACCAGCCGAGGAGGCGCACGCTCGCCACCCAAGTCTTAAACTGCCTGGACTGAAGTCCCTTCGCAGTGGGCAACTCCAGCAAGGCGACGCGTGCCTCTTCCGACTCCTCTCACGCACACATCCTCGCTCTCGAGTGCCTCTCCCAGGTTCAGCCCTGGGTTTCCCGTGGCAGAGTCTCGGATATCGAATCTTGTATTGAAAACCAGCAATTATTCAGATGGTACAGCAAAAATTAACAGCTTATGCTGGCGCCTCTGGAGAGAGACCCCAAGCAAGAAACTCCTGGGCAACGGCACCCTTACAGCCTATGCACCCGCCCCTCACGCGCCTTCTCTGTCCAGTATGGTTTTTTGGGCTGGGGTCTCCTAACACCTGGTTAGACTCCTTCTCCAAGCAGGCTGTGGACTGCTCTCCTCTTGGTGGTTGTAGCCTCCTGGTTTTCTGGTTTGTGCTTCTCATACTCCTGCTCGCTTTGCCAGACTAAATTTGAGATAAGCACGACTTGGCAACGACAGAACATCAGGATGTTATCAACGTTACTCTCACATTAAATCCAAACCAGAGCACTGCACCAGCTACTACGAAGAAAATCAACTGTAACCCAGCTGAAACGTATCCAAGTGGGAATTACAGCCTGAGGCTTTAGCAAATCCAGCTACTCGTGCTAAGTTGGTAATGAACAAACAGTACACCAAATTACTCAGTGTGATCCTAATGCCAAATTACTGACTCTGAGCAATTCATTCTATTTAAAAACTTCCTTATGTCGACTAAACAACTAGTATTTCTTAACAAGTGCTGTGGGAAAGACCTTCATCTGGTTCAGGGCCTCTGCCCTTTGTACTTCAGAGTTGTATCGCAGTAGCACCATAGTCTGGTTGCTGGCTGCTGAGTAACAAGCATTCCAAGGCTTTTCTTCAGTTAGGACAAGGGTTGAGGAAGAGAGGAAGTGCCTGGGAACCTAGTGAAAACCAGAAAGGCTTAATGACATTGCTCGTGCAAGCTGGACAGTCACCTGGGCCTTCGTTTATACCTTCACCTTGATCACTTGGATCTCACAAAGCAAAATGACCTTCCGTGTAGTCTGGGCAGAGAGAAATTCCCTCTTGCAATTCCTTCAGTCCTTCACTGCATGCCTTTAGTCAGCCAGCACAGTTTTAAAGCAGTTCACCCACACACAGCCGCTGCCTGGGTGTTCACTGTCTGTGGTCAGCATCGTGTAGGAGGCTGATCCTAACTCCTTATGTGAAAAGAGATGTTTGACTTACACAGATGAACCACGTCCTGGTTTATCTTCTGTGACTGACTCAACTGCTGACCTTGCCACTGCTCCCCCTTTGCTCTCACCAGCTGCTGTCATGGGAAAGATTCCCTGATATTTGGGCTGGCCACACGTAAAGTCAAAAGAATGTCCATGAAGAACGGGGTGGAAGACGTCCAAGCTAAAGAAAGCAATAGGCAAGGGGGTGTTGGAGACGTTTCAGTAAGAAGCTGCAAACTCTGAACAGGTGTCTGCGACTCGGTTTTGTAAGTACACTTTTCTAGCAGTTGATCACGCCACCTTAGTCATGGATTGTAACAAGAAATAGCTCATTCTGCTCTGCTCAGTCTGTTCAGGACCTTGAGCCTCGTTCTGTACCAGCATATTCTGCCTAGCTCTTGCATCCTAAGAAATTCAGCTGCAAGATAATCAGCTCCTTCCCAACGGAGTAGATGTCTTATTTCTGTTCCATCCGTCAGAAATCTGTTTAGGACAGCTTGCTGCAGGCACAGCTGACAGCACAGAGCAGGGAATAAATCAGAAACCTGGAGTTTACAGGGGAGGGGAAGGAGACTAAAAGGTCACATACAAATGAAAAGATCCCATACGCAGGAGCAAGTCGAACCTCCGTTGCTGACTGATGGCCAGCAGGATTCATGGCACCAGCTAACTGCCTGCTTTTGGCAGGTGCTCCTAGTTCTTCCAAATGCTGACAAATCAAATACTGCAGTTTACACTCCCATCCCAGAAACACGTTGAAATGTTTCTGTCTTGAGCCCCCACGCGATGACTGCTACCGCTTGCTGCAAAGACTGCAGCTGAAGAGGGCTGCTCGGGCAAGAACTCAGAGTGTGTTGAGCCTCCCCAACACCGAAACGCCCCAGCCCCGCTTCGGATGTTAATGGACTTACCGGCCAGGGAGCTGGAAGATGATGTGATGACAAAGCAGAGGAGCCAGAACACTTTGGTTGTCATTTCGAAGTGAAGTTTTTCCAGACTCAAAATGAACCGGAGTCTGTTATGCCCTTCCCCCGATTCATGCTAATGAGAGGCAGCCTTAGGGGAAACAGGAATCACTCACTGGACAGCCCACTGGAGCAGGACCAAGCTGCTGCGTCCCTGCTAGCCTCCCACCACCCCTGCCTAGGGGGAATGCGCACGGACACCCCCTTCCCACACATACTGCCTGCAGTCACCTGGCTTTCTCTATCATCTCGAGATGTGTTCCTAGCAACAGATTCTTGGTTTAGGGGAGGGTCTTGCTTCTTACGGTGTTTTTTAGAGAAAATCATGCAGAACCAATATGGTTTTACTGGATGCAGAGAACCACGTTATAAAGTGCGATTGACAGATGCCAGACCAGGTGTCACCCCTGCAATTCAGCACCTGTAAAGGATGTGCATTACAATGAAACATATTTAGGTATTTCTGGCCACCTCCCGTTCTGCAGCTGGTTATCTCCTCCTATCGTTTCACGAACCCTCTCCAGCAATCCTTTTCAGGCTGAAAAAGGCAGTAGTTACCGTCCAGTCTAAAGGAAAGCTCTGCTGACCCTAGATGGAGCTTTATTTTTACATCTGTATGTGCCAACATGAAGAACTCTGCAAATTTTCGCACGCTAAGCCAACACTGATTTGGATTACTGAACTAAGTAGGCTTGCTCCTCTGCTCCCAACTGAAATGGGTGACCCTGTCGCTAGAGAAGAGGCCCGTTGGGACTTCTGTCTGCTGCTGGATGTCGTGAAAGTTAGTGAACCAGCTAAGGTGTGACAACCAGCGTAAAACCCTACGAAAGCACTATATCCCGGCTCCTGCAACTCAGCCCCAACAGAAAATCCGCCCGTGTCACGTGGCCCAGCTAGTGCCTAGCTGAAACACTGTTTGTTTTGTGCTGCCTTCATTAAGCAGTTTCATAAGTTTTCAAAGCAGGGGGCTTCGGCAGCTATGGGTGAAGGCAGGGAAAGGAAGCCAGGAGAGTATGCAAATCAATCTGTAGCACATCAGTTACCCCGTGTGTTTTTACTGCGGGGTTCATTAATCCTTATTTTCCTGTTGAACACTTTAATTCCAAAAGTAGCCCAACATGGCTGTACGGGAACAGGACTTTAAGCTCAGGCTAAGGGAGGGGTGAGGGTGTACGTCCCTATGGGTCCCATCCGCCCCACCGGCACGAGAACCTCGGCGAGCGGGGCAGAGGGCAGACCCGCGCGTGCGGTGCGCAGGGATGCGCGTGTGTCCTGCAGAGCGCCTCTGCGCCGGAGGGGCGCGTTCGCCGGTGGTGCAACGCAAACCCCGGTAACGTGCGGCCGTGTCTGCGCCCACCGGTCTCTCCGGACGCCCGACTCGGACAGTTCCTTGATTAAAAGGCCGGTCGGAGCGCCTGGCGCATTCCCACCGCTCAGGAAGATGCGCGTACGGCAGCGGCGGAGGGGAAAAGCTTTCGGAGCGGGGCCCCGTAGCCTGAGGATAACGGGGACCGACAGCGCGGTGGCCACGTCCCAGACCCCGAGCCTGCACAGCCGCTGACCGACAGGCTCCGGTTCCCTTCCCGTTCACCACGAACGGCTCCGGGGGACCCAGGGTGCGACGCTGCCCGGGACACGGCCACCGGCCCCGCATCACCCCGAGGAGCACCGCCCGCCCGCGGAGCGGCTGCGGCGCGTTTGGGCTCCCGGGGAGCCGGCGCCGCTCACCACCCCCACGGCTCGGCCAGGGCGACGCCCGCTCCGGCCGCCTCACGCCTCGGCCTCCTGCCAGGGCCGGGTGGCGTCGCTCCGCTGCCGGGGAAGGGCCGCGCTGCCGGCGGGCAGAGGAGGCGGCCCGGCGCGGCGCTGAGAGGGCGGCGGTGGCAGAGGCCGCGGCGCATCTTCCGCCCGGGCCGCTGCGGCGCGCGGCTAAAAGTGTTGGGGGCTTGGGGTGGGCGGTGCGGGTCACGCGCTGCTCTGCGCGGCAGGAGCCCCCGCTCTGGATCTACGGTGGAGCCAACAAAAACATCGCTGGTAACGACCCAGATGGGACTCGAACCCACAATCCCCAGCTCCGGAGGCTGATGCCTTATCCATTAGGCCACTGGGTCACCCAGCAAAAGCTGCATGCACCGCGCCACAAGAGCCCCGCCCGGCCGGCGCTGGCCCCGCCCCCGAGCGTGTTTTCACGTTCGCTCTGCCCGTGACCAGGAGGCCCCGCCCAAATACTTTTGCCGCTCCCCTCCAGGGCCCCGCCCCGTCCCGCCCCCCTTGCACGCCATTGGGCATGGTGAGGCCCGCCCCCACGGGCCTCGGGGTCCCGCCCCTCACCGTCACGCGAACCGAAGCAGTCGCTGCTTGCGGGGGGCGCGCACTAATCCCGTCACGCGCGACGCCGCCGTTCTCTGTGCCTTAGGCGCGTGCCCGATCCGCCCCGGGCCCCTCTTCCCCTCACGGGCCTCCCTGCGCCGCGCTGGCCTGAGCTCCGCTCCGCCCCGGCCCGGCGGCTCCACCGTCGGCTTTTCTCCCCTCACGGGTCTTCCCGGCCTCGCCGCCCTTTTACCCTCCTGCGCTGTCGCCATTACCTCAGCCCCAGCTGAGCCGCTGTGGGGCTATCCGGCCCCAGCTTCCCTCCAGCCCTGTCGCGTTCCTGTGTCAATAACGGCGCTTCAAGCTGCGACACCTCCCTCCCACGCCGAGGCACCGTCACCCTGTATCGGCCTGTAGCACCTGGTACACGGCGGGCACCTGGAGTTTCCACAGCACCGTCAGCCCTCCCCCGGCCTGGGACACCCATTCCTGCACTGCCCTTGGCTCCTCCATCCTGGTTATGCCGCTCCGGATCTCCTCCTCTCCAGCAGTGTGTGACCCAGGCAGGCTTCCTTCCCACCGGCCTTGCGCACCCCGGGTGCTTAACCTCGATTTCTACTTTGGAGCTGCCTTTTTTCCGTCCAACTAGTCCTTTTCAGCACCTCCATTGGACTGGTGCGCTTTCTCTTGACTCGCCCGCTCACTCCTAAATGTTCCTGTGATTTTCTTCTACCAAGCCCAAAGGCGGCGGTGTGAAATGTCACGAGTACTTCCTGCTCCTCAGCACACCTCTGTGCACCTACAAACTGCTGCAAACGATGTAACGGTTTAACCCGGAGGTGGATCAGTGCGCACCTCTGACACCCCTCTGCCCTGAACTGTGCGTTGTAGCTGCTTACACGCCCCAGCTGTCCTCAAGGCCAGGCTGGATGGGGCTGGGAGCACCCTGGGCTAGTGGAAGGTGTCCCTGCCCATGGCAGGGGGTGGCACTGGGGGGGCTGTAAGGTCCCTTCCAACCCAACCCACGCCATGGTGGGTTTGCCATTGCAGTGTTGTGTTTTGCCTCCACGTTTTATGGTTTGAAGTACGTCTCCTGTGAAACTGGGTGTTCTTCTGCATTCCGTCCCTTGCACACAGGCCAAACCCTTCTGAAACAATCCCAAATCTGTTGATTTTCTGGGCGTGCCACAAGGGCGGGCGTTCTTTTCTTTTGTTCCTCTGCATGACCGAGTTTTGATCTGTCCTGAATTGCCACCGACTTGCTTTCAATTGCCATCTCGCGTCCCGTTTTCTTTAAATGCCTCTGCACCGCGTTCCCAGGAGCCGGCACAAAGAGCCTTGGGAAAAGCCTGACGGTGACTGAGGTAGAAATCAGGCCGGCTGTGAGGAAAGGGCACCTCGCTGCCACCAAGCGCTCAGCGCTCCCGGTTCTCAGCCCACCCGGGGTTCACCATCCCACCGCGGCCCCCAACTCCAAGTCCCGGCATGCCACGCGCCGCCCCCCGCCCGGCCGCTGAGGCGCCAGAGAGCGCCTTTCCCGCGCTGCCCCCGCGCGTTGGGTGCCGGGAGTTGTAGTGTTGAGGCAGGGACGGGGAGCTCGGACACGTGACGCCTGGTCGGTCCTTCCGGGAACACGGCAGAGGTTCGCTCCCCTTCATCGCGAGACGAACCGCTTTTCAAACTGGCCAATCAGAATGTTGCTATGGCTCGAACTGGCCAATGGCAGGGCGAGGACGCGGGAAATTTAAATCCCGCCTGACGCCACCTGGGGTAGTGGCAGCGTGCTCGCAGGTTGGGAGCGGTGGGCTGACGGTTTCTGCGCGGAGCGGGTGCCCGGCTGCGGCGGTAGGAAGGGACGGGGAGCCTGCGGCAGCGAGAAGCCGGGGGTGGGGGCAGGGGCAGTGAGTGGTGCGCTGGTCTGTCGGAAGGGCCTGGGCTCCGTCGGCTGTAAGGCAGGCCCTATGGCCGGCTCCTTCAGGGGCTTCTCCTATCTCCGCCGCTCCAGGCCACTGTCTGCAGTGAGGCTGGCAGGGCTGGCGCGTCTCGGAGTGGGCTGCGTGTTCCGGTTCAGTCTGGGGCGAGACGAAGCTAGCCCATACGCAGTGGGTTACCTCAGAGCCGGCCAAGGTGCAGGCGCCCGCCTCGCTACCAGCGTAGCTGCTACTGCGTGCTGCTGGCTGCACCGGCACAGCAAGCCCCTATCCCGGGGGGTCTTCCTAGTACGAGATCTCCCTGCTCCCATCAAAAGGGGTCGCGGGGGGAGTGGATGGGGTGCTAGTGCAATGTAGGTACGTGACGCAGTGAAAAGTCTTTAGAGGTATGTGTGTTGCCTATGGGAAGGAAAACTAATCTTGCTCCTAAAAACAATGACTCTGATAACGTTTGTGGCTGGAAGTGTCTTAAAACAATGTATGTGTGTTTAATGCTTTTGTGTTAGTGCTAGAGCTTGCTGTAGTGGCCGGGTGTTTAAAGAGACTGCTGTTATGTTAGTAATATTGTCAATCAAGTCAGGGTCTGATATTTGACCTACTATGGACAAGTGTCTTTGGTTCTCAACTACTGGCCCCAGTTTTCAAGTTTACTTCACAAGAGTTAAATTTATTCTTTATTATTTGCTCTGTTTTCAGGCTTGTTTCTGTCTGTTTTGCAAAAATCTACTAAGCAAGATGTCTACTAATGAGAATGTCAATGCAGCAGCTCGCTTGAACAGATTCAAGAACAAAGGGAAGGACACTACTGTGAGTATTTGATGCAGTTAGTACTTTAGCTAGCCTTTATCTCTCTAAACATGAATTGTAGAAGCCAAGAGCTTACTATGAATACATATCCCCCAGGAAATGAGAAGGAGGCGTATTGAAGTCAACGTAGAGCTGAGGAAAGCTAAGAAAGATGACCAAATGCTTAAAAGAAGAAATGTTAGCACTTTACCAGATGATGCTACTTCTCCCCTTCAGGAAAACAGGAGCAATCAGGTAAGTAGGTACACAGAGCAGGCACACTTGGAGGTCTTGCAATTTAAGTTTATGCAACCACACTAGCAGGAATTCTTTCTTGTCTGGGGGACAGCACTACTACATGCACATTACCAACTTACGTGTGTCTCACCAACTCTAATGGTCAACACTCGTAACATGTAGTTTGGGCAGTTGTGTTCAAGCCTGCTGTAACAGTGGTGTGAAGCAGTTGACTGAAAGAACCCCTTCCATAGTTCAGATAACTGTAAATAAAGCTGTAGCTGATGACGTTTTGGAGTATTGCATAGCAGTATAATCTTTCAATAAAGGAAGTGGCCCTAAACTGGAGTCTATTCGTAGTATTGTAAGGAAGGCCTCTGCAGTTGTGAATACACATGCCTCTCCCAACCAAGTATTCATGTAACTCTTTATCGTACAGGTTTTGGCACACTGGTCAGTTGAAGAAATAGTCAAAGGAGTTAATAGTAATAATATGGAGCTTCAGCTACAGGCTACGCAAGCTGCCAGGTAAGGAGCGTAGCGGTAACCAAGTCAGCTGTGCAAGCCAGTGACTAGGCAAGGTAAAATAATGTGCTCATGAGCCTAAGTGTCTGCTTATGGCAGCAGCTATGGCTCCTCTTACCAGATGCTACTTTTGAAACCCGAGTCAGCCTTTTATACAGTATTTAGGTATACTTAATTTAGTCAGTTTTATTGAAATAGCATGGCTTTGGAATGTTTGAAGTGTCTGAACACTTCACCAGGATATAGTAATTGCTCCTAGTGGTTCTAAGGTGGCAAAATAAACAGTAGTCAGTCTCAGAGTTGTAGGAGTAAGAATAATAAACTCTTTGGTATAGCAGAATAAGATATTGTTAACCTGTGTTAACACTTGATTACAATATTTGAGTGCAGTGATCTACCTTGGAATAATAGGAATAAGAAGATTGGGGCTTCAAGTGTGCCCAATTTCCTTTCTGCTCACAAACCTAAAAGCTCCTTTAGCAAGCTTGTGTATTGCTGCAGTGCTGCTTCTGGCAGTCATTAACCTGAAACCTCTAGCAATTCAGATGTGTTATGACTCCTACAGGTCTGCTTTATTTCAGAGTCTGAGCAGAACCTCTCACAGTGAAGACATGCCAAAACCAATGTTAACAGGTCTCGGAAGCTGGTGTTTGGCTTGTATTTCTCCATGTCTTACTGCATTGCCTTCTCTGAATGTTAAGGCAGTACAAGACCTTTTATTTTAAAAATGGATCTTTTTAGATTGTTCAGGTCTCTGAGCAAAAATAATGTGTTGTGTTTGTCTTCCTCCTTAGGAAACTCCTCTCGAGAGAGAAGCAGCCCCCCATAGACAACATAATTCGGGCTGGTTTGATTCCAAAGTTTGTCTCCTTCTTGGGTAGAGCAGACTGTAGTCCTATTCAGTTTGAATCTGCCTGGGCGCTTACCAACATTGCTTCTGGCACGTCAGAGCAGACAAAGGCAGTAGTAGATGGAGGGGCTATTCCAGCCTTTATTTCGCTACTGGCCTCACCCCATACGCACATCAGTGAGCAGGCTGTGTGGGCGTTAGGAAACATTGCAGGTATGTCAATGTGCTACGTGGCTTGCAGAGTTTCTCCCTCATTTAAAATAGGAGGCCATTACTACTGATGTCACGCAGCAGGCTGATCTCCGCAACTCTACCTTAACGCTTTGCGAGTACAGACATGCTCTGCAATGTAGAGTTGCTATGGACAAGTCTTTATCTTCAGACCTGGCGTAAGATGTCTCATGCAACACCTGGCAACCTATGGGTTGCATTATGTGGATTTCAGTTCAGTTTTTGTGAAAAAGCCTTATGTCACAGCAGGGTTATACAGCTCTACATCTCACCTGATGTTTTTAGGACTTGTCAATAAGGTCTGCTCTGTGTGTTGGCTAGAAGGGGGAAGGGAGGAAGCAGATGGCTCATAATTGTGTATGTGATGGCCAATATGCCTTGCTTTGAAACAGCTACTTACTGACGGGAAAGTGTCATGTACTGAAGTTTGTCTCATGCACCTTTCAAGAGATCTTGATCTGCCAGTTTTGGATGTTTCTTAAAAGGAAGAAGGTCAAAATTAATATTATTCAATATTGCATTTTATTATTATGCTTTCCAATAGCTCTAACTTGCACAGAATAGTGAATCCTAACACAGAAGATGAGTTCAATAGGTCTTGTTTGATTGGAGCTTTCTTAAAGTTTGTCCTTAGAATTTTTTTAACTCAATTATGAGCTACTTTTTATACCTTGCAGTAGAGTATTCAGTCCAACTTTATTTCTTCAGTATTATGCTATAGGACCTAATCCTGCAACCAATCATTGTGATGTATTTGAAGTCCTGTGTTATGGGAAGAGCTCTGTTCCAGTGGTAGCGCTTAAATATGTTCTCAAAGAAACATGCAAGTCCCTACTTAATTATGAATTTTTCTTAAAAGCTGTATAGAGGACATCCACTAAATTTTTTGTTTTCTGTTGGAGGGGGAAATGATCTCTCTATAGAAAAATACATGCTTGTCATAAGAGTTATCTGTGGCAGTAGTCCTTTTGTCCTCCTTCTTTTATCTAGCCTTTTTAAGCAGTAGAAGAGTTCATCTAACCCATAATGATTCTGAATGTGTATGTTCCTCTATTCTGGTCTTCACCTGGCTATTTTTCTTGTTCTCTCAGGGGATGGCTCTGCCTATAGAGACCTGGTTATTAAATTCGGTGCGATTGAGCCGCTCTTGAGTCTACTAGCTGTTCCACATCTCTCTTCTCTGGCTGTAAGTGTGCAGTATGATTCTAGTTACTTGAGCTCTTTGGCTTGCTCATTAGTAATTGTAATTTAACAGTTGCTAACCATTTATTTCAACTCTTGCAGTCTGGATATCTACGCAATGTTACCTGGACCCTCTCAAACCTGTGTCGTAACAAGAACCCTGCACCGCCCATAGAGGCTATTGAGCAGATTTTGCCAACCCTTGTTCGGCTCTTGCACCATGATGATCATGAGGTGTTAGCAGACACATGCTGGGCGCTTTCCTATCTAACAGATGGCTCCAATGACAGGATAGAAGTTGTAGTGAAAACTGGATTGGTGCCACAACTTGTGAAACTCCTGGGGTGTAGTGAACTGCCAATAATGGTAAGCTGTCAGACATGCAGATTGCTGGTGCTTGATTTGAGTCGTGAATAAAACTGCAGTTAGTATAGTGTCCATGCAACTGAATGGTTATGTTATACATAAATCTTGTTCTGGGTTTTGTGTAAGTAAGACTTGAGCTTCTATCTTGCCTGGAGACTGCACCCCACATGAGGCATAGACTATTGCTGTACCAAGCTCTTTTTTTTTCTTTACATAATCATTGCATATAACACACAGGCACAACAGTCAACATCCTTTAAAGACTGCTTTTAACTCTAAACTACTATTGCGAATCCACATTCTAGAGTCAGTGTTCAGAAGTGGGTTCTGTGCACACATAATAAAACTGCGTTAGTACTTAGGGGAGAGTGTTTTCCTACCATGGGTAGTTGTTTGCAGATTAGCCTTGGAAGGTGTGCACTCTTTGCATGCTTAATGGCTGTATACGTAATGCTAATAAGGAGCTTAAAGCTCAGCAGTATATAGCATTTTGTGTTGTTAACTGGGAAGGCTAGAGTGGAGGGCCATCATGTATGGGAGTATTTGTTTAAATACAGGTTAGGTGATAGCTGTTTTCCTAAGTACTCTTGTCATATTTCTTTCAGACTCCTTCGTTAAGAGCTATAGGAAATATTGTCACTGGTACTGATGAGCAGACGCAGATTGTTATTGACTCAGGAGCACTATCTGTCTTTCCAAGTCTCCTTTCTCATCATAAAAACAACATTCAGAAAGAAGCAGCATGGACAATGTCCAACATCACAGCTGGACGACAGGATCAGATTCAGCGAGTTGTAGACCACGGTCTTGTACCTTATCTCATTGGTATTCTGAGGAAGGTAAACAAAAACTAGATTTACTACACTGAGGCTTTTGCTATTACTACTGTTCATGTGTTAAATACCCTATGTTTACCTTCACAGGGGGATTTCAAATCTCAAAAGGAAGCTGTGTGGGCTGTGACTAACTACACAAGCGGTGGAACAATTGACCAGATTGTGTATCTCGTTCAGGCTGGTGTGGTTGAACCCCTACTGAATCTCCTTTCGGCTAAAGACAGCAAAACTGTGCTAGTTATTCTGGATGCTATTTCTAACATCTTCGTGGTATGTGGATGTAGTATACTCTGTAGAGTATACTGCAAGGTGTTACATAGGCCGAGGTGTTGCTAATGGTTATCCAGTAGCTGGAGCCATGTGTCTTTCCTGAGGTTACTCCATGCTTGTCTCCTGCAGGCTGCTGAGAAGATTAATGAGACTGAAAAACTCTGCCTCATGATTGAGGAGTGTGGAGGGCTAGACAAAATTGAAGCTCTTCAGTCACATGAAAACGAGCAAGTATATAAAGCCTCATCCACCCTGATTGAGAAATACTTCTCAGCAGAAGTAAGTAGCTGCAGGATGATTTCCATTTTTTTTTTTCCTATTCTAGCCCTGATTACTAGGCTGAAATGCTGCTGCTCTTTCAAAACTCCTTTCTTTTTCTTCTAGGAGGAAGAAGACCAAAATGTTGTACCAGAATCTACTGCTGCCAGCTACACTTTCCAAATTCAGGGCAATACTCCAAATACTTTCAACTTCTAGGTCTTGCATATACTGCAACCACCTATGAGTCATTTGGCACACAAATTACTGCCCCTTCTCTGTCTTAATAGTTCTTGTCTCTTACTGTGTGTGTGTTCTGTGACCTGTAGCACTTTGTCCAACTGAAACATACTTGAACAGTTCAAAACTGTACATATTATGTGGATTTCTAACTGTAAACTTTGTTCTTTCTGGGAGATGCCTGTAAATACTTGTTCTGTTTCTGGTTCTTACTGTCCCTCTCAGGTGTAGGAATGCAAGTGGCCAATAGAGGCTTCTCAAAGCAGAAGCCATTGCTCTGCCTAACCTCTTCATAACCTGTTACTTTTGACGTAACCTGTTGCTGTAACCAGTACATGGAGTAGGATTTTAAAGAGGTTTTATGTTTGAAGTTCAATAAAGTGATACTGATACTTCAAATTGAACTGTGTCAACTGCTCTCTGAAAAGGTATGGTAAGTGTGCTTAATCAAAATGCATAATGGCAAGAATGCAGGTCTAAACCATGAGATGAAATTCTGTAGATGGTGATTCTGAGAAGCTTGGTCACCCCAAGCTCTGACTCCAGTGTGTAACAGCCTTCTGCTACTGTGAACAAGTGCATTGTCACTATCTCCTATGGAAATCTGGTTAGCCCTGCCCTGTTCCTAGCTGAGCTACACTCTTCTGCCTTTTGCAGAAATACTTAGAGGTGGTAGTAGCACTAATTATCTGCTAGCAATTAGTAGGGAGGGGGTAATAAGTACCACAGTTAACCAACTGTAAGTATGTTCAGGTAGCCTCAGCATGGGCATAGGTGTTGCTTTGGAGCAGTTGCCTGCTCCAAAGAGCAAAAGTGAAGGCCTCACCTGATTGCCCTTCTGATTCCAAATAGTTACTTACCACAAGATGCTCTGTCTCTAAAGGTGGTGGTGCAGGGTGAGGTTTTTTAGGGATGGGGGGGTGACTAGTAGACAGAGGAAAAACTAGTTCTGTCTTCACTTTTGGAATAACTTGGATTGAGCAATTTCATTAGCTGGACCTTCCCAGTAGTCAGTGTGCCTGAATAACTATATTTTAAATGCAGTTCAAAATGCATATATATGTGACTTGGGTGTAACTCAATACTTCATTAAGAATACCTGATCCTATACACTGCCATTCTCATGGTAGCTCTTAGGATGGTGTGGGAGAGGTCAGTTTTTCATGAGCATGGCTTGTATTTGGAGCCTGGCATGTCACTTCAGTGTTGTATCTTTGGTGTCTTTTCAGTCATTAATAAAATGTAGGGGAACAAAAAAAATCGGTTTAAGTAATTCTTTCAGAGTTTCCATAGGCTTTGTTCCTGTTTGTAGGGGATGGAGGGATATTAAAAATATTAATAAAAACCCCCAAACAACAACAAAAGAAGCCTCTTGTATTCTGCAAAGTGAATGTGGTGAAAGAATCAGGTTTTGTCTTGTGCCTTTGTTTACTTGTGTGCTTTCAAGTCTCTTTTAAAGGGCATATGCCTTAAAAACAACTTGGGTGTAACTCAAATTCATCAGGAATACCTGATCTTAAAAGGATGCTCTTTCTAGGTACCATTTGTATGTACCTAATCCCTTTAGAGAAGTCTTATTGCTGATGTGTAAGGTGCCACTCTCTTCCCTTGTTGTGGTGCGTGTGCTCCACATTTCACATTTGCTTGCGGAAATGGTACCCTCCCTCAGCGGGGGCTGAGGTACATACCCAGCCATGCGACTCCTCTGTGCAAACCACTTGCTTGGATCTTGGGCCCTGCTGGACTGTGCTGGGCTGGCACTGCTACAAAAGGGAGCAGATGACTTGTCAGGGTCTATGTTTGTATCTCTTCTGAGGTCAGCAGCAGTAACGTTTCCTGCGGATTGGCAGCCCTAAGCCTGCATCTGCTGGGCTGTTTAAGCCATGCGAGTTCCTTCCTGCAACTCAGGACAGGGTCTCGGATGCTTACAGAGCTGTCAGTGGTGTAGATTTTACTTGTCATAAAAGATGAGTATTGCAAAAATCACCGTGTCCTGAACTGATTAGTGATGACTTCATTCTTTTGACTGTACCACTTTAACCATTTTTCTTTACCCCAAAACAAAGCTGCAGCAAGTAGTCAACTTTACTATGGGAGTCTTTAAAGACAATCAGACTGATAGTTATTGTAACCCTGTTGTACCTTCTGCGTGAGGAGTTGCTGTCAGTGTTGCTAACCTCGTGTTTATGCCTGTGCTGCCAAAGGAAGGTCAGACTGAACGTGGCTGTGGCATGTTTGCAGCCCTGCCCACCTTCTGTGCTGGTGGCAGGGGCTGCTGAGTGTGGCACCCAGCACCCACAGAAGAGGCTGTAGGCAGTGCCAGCCTGAGGAGCAGAACCCGAGTCCAAAACCACAGATCCTGCAACAGCCTCGGGACCAGGTTCTGGTATTAGCAGTGTCAGTGCAAAGGGGGAAGAACCATCTGCCCTGCAATGCTGAAGCCTTTAATGTTGTGAGGGATAAGAACAACAAAATATGGCTTTTATGAATCTGCTGTGAAGCCTTGTGTGGCCTTTGCTTTGATGTCAAACCTCTGGCTTTGACCTGAAAACATGTGGCAAACCCATGATTTTCTGTGTAACTGTAGGGCACTGAAGGAGTTCACCTATACAAAAGCAGTTAGGAAAAGTCAGCTTTCATCCATGCAATCATTGCTTCCATACACTTCACCTTTGTAGGTTTATAAGGGCAGTGACACAGCGAAGTGTGAAACGTGATTTTGAATTCTTCAGTAATTTACTGTTCTAGCCGTGTGAAATAGCGCACGTTCCGGTAGAGGGTGCTACAGGCAACCACACAGCCTCCTTGGCTCCTCAGAGGTTGATCTGCAGTTTCATCCAGCCTGGACCACTCAGGTATGATGTACTTTATTTTCCTATTAAGAAAATACTTAGATAAAATCCCTTGGGGCACCTTCTGTAGCTGCAGAAAACATGTATGTGCTAATTCCCGAGTATTTAACCCGATTATATATTGAATATAAGATACAATCTTTTAGAGTTGGTATCTCAGGGTGCTGCTACTTTAAAACCCCACTTGCTTTAACTGCTGCTTAGCATATGTGCACTTAACTTGACTTTTCCATCCCTCTACACAGCAAAGGCAGTGAGAATGCAGAACACTTGTTGAATAGTTCTCTCTACTTTTTTTTCCCTGAAGTACTTAATGCAGAATTATCTAATATGTTGTTACTAATAGAGCAAAATCTTCTTTAGTTGCCTGACAGCTCAGTGGCTTAATAATTAACTTTCCGGGGACCGAGGCTTTGTTTTTATCCAAGAAAAATGTGTTCAGCCTATCCACCAATGAGCCCCGCTCCTGGCAGCGCGTATTTCCACAAGCAACAATCTACAGTGATTATGAGTAAGTGACTGGGTGAGTCACTCCTTATTCTAAGAAAATGCAAACTATTTCTGAGGTTAGGATACAGTCACCCATTCGGCTGTGTCTCTAGCTCAAAAACAGTGGTAGGAGCAAAAAAGGAGAGGAGAATTCTTATTGCTCCTCATACTTGGTTTGTTGGTTGGGGTTTGGGTTTTGGTTGGCTTTGTGGTTTGGGTTTTTCTGTGTATTTCCTAGCCAAATCTAGGAGCTGGCCTTCTTTATTTGGTAAATGCCAAATTCAGGACAAGGGCTGGAATAAATGTCTGGTGGCCTATGTGTCAGTCTGCCAACTGCTCTGTGCTGAGAGCAACAATAACAGACCCCCACTGACATCAACTGGCTCGGAATGCAGTTGCTAATGCTATTTTATCTGTGAGTGATGGCAAGATTTCAGCCCAAGATCCCAGCAAACGTAACCACCTCTGCAATTCTGATGCTAGCAGATGCTGCTTGTGTGATTGCTTCCACTTGCTCTTTCCAAAGATGCTAGGCTTGGGAAAAAGAGCAGAGACTTTGAAGTCCTGGCCTTCAATAGCCTCTCTGTTTACTTTCCAGTACAGGAAGAACAGTTTAAACTATGGAAAAGCTAGAAATGGTTAAATTAGGAGAAATCTATTCTTTATTGCCCTGTGATTTAGACTGTGAAACATTCTTCTCAGTGAAGCTGCTTCCTGCTACTCTGTACAGTATGATGTAAATAGCACAGAGCTACGCAGTGGTATATCAGCAAAAATGAACAGCCATGCGTTTAGAGGAAAAGGAATCCACTAGCCAACAGTACTTCAGATCTCTTCCGTATCAAAACCTGTTTTGCAGCACAGCAAACTGCAATACAAGAAAGTTATCCACAGGTGTCCAGAAAGTAGCTGGTAGAATTAACCTGGAGCCTGGGAATCCTGATGTCTGTTCCTCTCGTTAACCCCATGGTACCTCCTGTCATGATTATCCTTTTGCTGAATATAGGATTATCCCAGCAGGATTGTCATTGTGCCAAGGTATGGCATAGTGTTTAAGCACAGGTCTAAACTTTGGGAGTGTGCACAGTTTGGGGGGGAAAAGTACTGTTATTCAAGCCAGAATTAATGAAGGTTAATTGTGACTAGTGATAGTTGGCCTAGAAAAGAAAATGTTGGTGCTCCCACTTAAAACGTAATAGGAAACATATTAACCCTTTGGCCTGAGTTAAAAACTTAAGCTTGACTCACCTTCGGGGAAGGTGTTAGGTGAAAAGTCTGAGAGGGAATTAGGTGACCCCTTCTAACACTGGGAGGGGGGGTACCTAACCCAATTGCAAATTTTGGAAGAACATTCAAGCTACAAGTCTGTGTGCAAAGCTTGTGTTTGGAAAACACTTCCTTCTTATCGACCCTTAGCATGGCACTGACCTGAGTCAGGCAGAAGCTCAGCGCGTTGATGGCCAAGAAAGAACTGATTTGCCCTGAGTTTCATATGGAATAAGGGTCACTGGATCCCAGTCCCGTTTCTGACTGCAGAGCACTCTCTGTCTCAGACTGGCTCCAGGAAATGGATGCTCTTCCGCAGAAGCCAGAAGATTTCGTGGAAGAGCCATGGCCTGTTTCCAGGTTGCAGTTCACCCACTGCCCTAGGGAGTGTCATTAGTGGGAGGGAAGTGAAGTTGGGCCTTAAAGGGATGAGGAGAAGAGAGAAAAATTACAGCAGGGTGGAGAAAAATCCTGATAATTCTTATTAAGCAGAACTTGCTTGACCACATTAAAATGCTGTGCTACTCATTTAAATAAAACAATGGACCAAATCCAGAAGTGATGTGTAAATCGTATGTCGGGGAGTTTCACTTGACTGACATACTCAAAGCAAAATCAATGGCCCTGATTTCACTGCAGAAGAGGTTGGATTACATCTACGAGATCAAAAGAAGAGGCAGTGTAATGAGCAAGGGTTCTAATTTATCCCATGTCCTTCTCAATTTGCATTGCAATGTGAAATGAAAATCATGGGGTCACCTGTTGAAGGTGTGATGTTTAGATATATGTGTGTAAACATAGTGGAAAGCTGCCTAATTAGTTATCTGTGACAGATTGCTTTGCATATAGGTCCACAGTGGTACAGTGTTTGTAATACCAGGAGTATGTAACTACGCTCTGTGGGCTTGTGGATGACTGGATGTATAAAGATATCAGAAAATCTTGAATCATCTCCAAGGCACATTTCCATCATCCAAATCACTTGATTTTTACCCGCTATATGAAACAGATGTAAAAATAGCTCTTTCATCAGTGGATTGCTACACATATTTGGGCTGCAGAGGTTCAATTCTGTTCAAAGCAATACTGTGAAATCATTTGCAGAATGTTGCTGTTAATCAGAAGCAGCAATTTAATGTTACGTATCCATCTCTCCTCCCACCCCCAGCTCCCCTTCCCAATTCTGAGCAGGAAACGACACTTGGACAGAGCTCAGCATACTAACTTTCTGGATAGACTCTCTAGGAATGAGGAGGGACTTGAATCCTCTCCATATGTCATTTCCTTTCCCCTAATGGCAAAAAAAACCCCACCCTATTGCTGCAGTCTATATAACTTACAAGAGAGAGAACATTACCAGTGTAGGAAAATAAAGGCAGGGGGGATGGAACAGAGAGGACATCCATATTCCATTTTGGAAAAACTGCTTTGCAAAGTTTGCCTCGAATCGAGCAGGAATCTTTCTTCTGTATAGAAAGATCGTTTTATATGGTTCCTAAAACTGAAGCTATTACCCCATCTGTGCTTAAGTGTGCATCAACACCTGCAGTCTGTGGCCAGACATGGATTAGAAAAGGAAAATGTAAGTACTGGAGGAATGGTAACAACTATGTGAGATTTAACTTAGGTCACAAAGGAAAAACAGAGGTGGCTGAGGAAGACTGACAATGGGGAGCTAATGATTTCAAATAAAATCAATTTTAATAGGAAATAATCCTATAAATTACTTAAGAAAAGTTAGATTAGCCTGCTCCTGCCACCAGCTTTTGTCCAGACTACCTTTAAAAATTCTGCTCAGTATAATGAATGGCATACGCAGATATCTTAAACTGCTGCAAAATACAAAATTTGATCTGCTCTGTTGCACAGTGGATTTGCAGGTGTCAACAGAATTCGGAGTGCCGTGGTCACAAACAAAAAGAAAAACACCAGAAACAAACATAGGGGGAAAAAAACCCATTTTAACTAAACGGAAAGCTTGCTTCCTCACAGCCAACCAACTGCGTGTTAGACTCAAATTGGAACGTGGTGTCTTTCTAGAAATATAATCCAAACGTCTGGCAAATTTGTAGCAAGCAACCTGTGCAAGGCACTTTGCAGAACAAATGAGATATGACATGGGCTCAAAACCCCCTGAACTGTGCAGTCAATGCATGAACACATGCACACGGGGGCTAGATGCAGCTGCCTGTGGGATGATGACACCTGATTGCAGAATCAAGACCTCACGGAATTTATTAGACTTACTGCCTAATTAGACACATTGCCCCTGAATTTCACTCCTAAGAGGAAAAGGGAAAAACCCACCTTTCCTCCAGCTCTAGTTTAAAGGGTTTCAAGAGTGGAATAAAAAAAATGATTCAAGACACATGGTGACAGATTTTGCTTTAGGTTACTTTTAGCACTTCACTAGACCCACTAACCTACTTAAATATCCGTGCTGTTTTTATCTGGCATGCAACCTTGCTTTATAGTTTTTAGGATGAACAAAATTTTGGAGATAACGTTATCTTGAATGCTCCCAAATCAATTTCGCAGTGGACTTGTGGGTGATTCCGTTAGAGCACCAAAGAGGCCAGTACAGACTGTGGGATGGGTTTGGTATTTCTGCAGTTCAGAAAGTGTTAGCAATTGGATTTAAAAAAAGTTTAAGTTTGTTGTATTTATTGAACCTCCAAATGTTTTTTGTCATGATTGATTTTACTTATAGATTTAGTTTTCATGTAACGTGTTTATAAATGTCTACAGACTTGCTAATATAAGACCACGCAGAGTGCTTCCAAAGCCAGTTAGCCTGGGTTCTTTTCAGTAGTTCAAAAAACTGTGTGAGCATATGCGGTCTGCACGTTCTAGGACAGCTCATTCTGAATCCTAGTGGTTGCTTCCCTGTGGGAATCTTGTGGGGTTAAGGCTTTGTCAGCTATTTTTGTCTTTGAACCTTGCAGATTCAATTACCTGCAGAAGCACACACTTTTGTTATAGTTTGATAAATCTCCTGGAATTAATCATGTCTCTTGAATGGAATTCTTTGGAATTAACTTGTGTGAGACACCTGGAAAAACTTCCACTTGCTTGAAGAAACGCAGACGATCAGGTGAGGGCTGTTTCAAGTGGTTTACACTGCCCAAGATGCTTGCTTTCCCTGCCAACATTAGGTAGGCGGAGGAGTCTGTTGCCAGCCTTGTTGCCTATCTGTATCAGTATTTGTCCATAAGAGCCTCAGTCCTTGCAACAGATTGGAATGGGATAAATGGGTTGTCTTGAACACCTCATCTTAACCCCTGATATGTGGGATTCTGTAAAGCTAGATACATAAGATTTTAATCCTTGAATACCTAGATAAGTAACACTGGCCAGTAAGAACAAGCTAATTATGCCAAAGTATTATGGCTTATTAGATAATGTTCTAGGCTTTTTGGGAGTCAGGAAAGCATCTCTGCTTTCCTCGGCTGCACGGATGGAAGGTGCATCATAGAACACTTTTTACTTCACGATTACTAAACAGTGACTGCGGCCCAAGCAGGATGTTAACTAGGCAGACCAAGAGATTCATTGAGCGTGGCAGCTACCTTCCAGTGTATCACTGTTGATAAGGGTGTCTGGGGGGTGAATTTATGTTAGCAGGACTGAGTCAGCTCGTGCCATCACTGTCAGTGGCACCCTTCTCTCAGTACTGGCATAATTAAGACTCAGAGTCTTACAATATAGGAGATTTTACAGCTCGTCTCTTGCGGACAACAGAATCGTTATTTCAAATTGATGCTGGGCTGTGAGGGATAGGAAAGATTCTTTTAGTGGCTAAATAATATGGCTTGGTCAAAACCAGTGTTGTATGTCAGCTCTCTTAAATACTTGTTTGGGCAGACAGTCTTCCTAATAACACTTCATTTGTCTAAGCTGCATACCACTGGGACAAATACACAATGTCAAGTTGAATCAGACAATATCCCGAGGCAGATGTTGCAGTACAGTAGTAAAGCAAATTCTTGATATGCATCACTCAGAAGAGGCTGTTTCTAACTGTCTTATTTTGTAAGGTCTTTTATGAACCTATTTATATCAGCCAAATAAATCTAAGGATAAGATTCTGCAGTCGCTTTGTTCACAAAGCAACATGAAAAAGTCCTGCAGAGCAGTTGCATGAGGGAACATGCGGTTCTTCAGGAAACCTTAGTAATTTCAGTTGGAATACTTAGCATGTAGCTCTGAAAGCACTCGACAAAGGCAGTCATCCAAGAGTCTGGTAAAGAAATTGTATTATCAACAGTGTTTTATGGGTAAATAAGTGGAAATCATGGAAGAATAAAGGAAATATTTTTCAGAAATAGACCTTCTTTTTGGCCCAGGACTTTTGAAGACCTAGTTTATACTTTGAGTCAGCATTCCCACTGAGTTTGAATGTAAGACAAATCAGGGAAAATCTTTTAGACCTAAGATACTTCACAATGCTTAAAGACTGAAGCTAGGCCCTGCCCTTTGTCCCGGGCTGTTAAAAATGGTGTGCACAGCCTGTCATTGAGTCATGGGTTGTGAGACACTCTACATCCAACAGCAGAGAACAGCGTTGACTTGAGCTCTACATCGGGGCTGGAACGTGGGTGTAATCCAGTCATTTGCCCGAGCACCAGCACATGGCTTCTCCCGATACATTTACCTCATTCAGATGTGAAATTTAGCTTCTGGCTAGTACCAAAATGCAATGCATCTATTTATTCTGTTTGATGCCTGCCTCTTTAATATCTGCCTTTTTTCTTCTTCTAAAGTCGCATTAGGATAGTGCTGTCCTGCAGGACACGACGAGGAAATAACATGGCTGAAGAACTGCATGGAATATCTGTGCATCAGTTACTAATCAGTTCTGGATGGATGAATTTAGAAGTTATCTTAGTGACTAACCACTGGAAAATCCTGTGATATGGGAGCTCATGCATTTTTCTGTAGCCACAGCTGCAGTCATTTCCCTTCAGAGACACATCATTTCCCCAAGACACATCCTGTCTCAGAGGCCTATGGTGTCTGCTGCTCCAAGCTTCTCTCCCCTTTTCCAGTAGCCAGCATAAGGGTGGAGATTTCCTTCCTAGTTTCTTCTCCTGAAAAGCTTCATCTCAAACTCCAGCTTGAGAAATGGATTGAATCTTGACCTCTTGCATAAACATTGTCTCTGCATGCCAAAGAGGGCCTTAGTGAGAACCAGAGCCCCTGTCTAGACATGTTTCTTCATCATGTAACTCTGGTAGGTATGTCTTCCACTGCTGGGTTAACTCTCTGTCTCCAAGCAGTAACATTGCCAGGGTTAAACCAGGTATTTAAGCACATGCATCTCAATACTTTAAAGAAGCTTGTTCAGTTCACCAACAATGCAAACAATGCTCCAGCCTGATACATTTTCTAACGTGCAAAGGGAAATAAGCAATCTTGTACAAAGTGAAACTGTCTATTCCTGGTCTTTCTTCCTGAAATGCAGCAGCACTTTACACGTGACTTCAGCAGGGTTTGATCCTGTTGTACAGAAGAGCGGCAGGGATGGTAACAGAAAGCCTCACCGAGGACAGAATTCCGTTCAGGAACAGGACAAAAATGTGATGGATCTGCAACGAATTTAGGAAGTACTTTGCTACAGCAAGAGGTTAGGAATGGACGAGAAGAACAACCTGTGCCAAAGAGGCAGACTAAGAGAAGGATGCGCGTTGCCAGCAAAGATGTTGATGGAGCAGGCCAAGGCTGCTCATCTAGTCTGATGACTAGATTTTACTGGGGAGTGTGTTGGGACACCAACTTAGATAAGGCCTACTTGTTATTAGGCACTGCATTAACACGGTAAGAGAAAGTCCCTGCTTTGAAGTCCCCTGCTGCAATGGTGGAAATCAGCTTGGGACAGTACGTGGCAGGGGAAAGCACGTGGCAGGCAAACAAACTAAAGCTTCTTTAAAATGATGCTTTGCGAAGAGATAAATAGGAATTATTTGAAAAGGAATGAGTTAAGCAAATTAAGAAGGAGACAGTGAACACTGGTGATCCATCATCCTTCACAATTTTTTTTTCTTTTTTTTTTCCTGACAACATTAATAAACTTTTACCAAAAAAACCCCAGAAGAATAATACTGATGTGAAAAGAAAGGGAACAGACTTGTGTAAATATTTCAAATGTGTTTCTTTTCAGATGAAATTGGACCGGATAACTTTAAACCTTAATAGGGTTGCCTACATTATAGTGGTGTAATACTTCTCAGAACTACACCATTTGGTGGCAAAAATAGGCATTTAGCATTAACGGTTGCACATACAATGGAAATACATCATAGAGAAAAAGGAAACAGGTGTCATTCTCTTCTGATCACCTCTGTCTTGAACTCCACCATCTCCAGAGGTGCTGTCTAGTATTCAGCCATGACAGGCTCTGGGAAATTTAGTAAAGGAAGACTAGTAGAAAGAAATACAATCCAGGTAATTTGAAATATATTTATTTTTAAAAATTGTCTCAGGAAAATAGTTTTAACCTTTTAATTTACTCTCAAAAGCTTAACAATAGGGGCAGGGCTCTTGGTTTTTTGATATCATCACAGAAGCTGGGGAAGAATGTGATATAACACCAGCCAGCTCTCATTACTGCTGAAGGAATGTGGTGTGATTAAACCTCTATACGGAGAGAAATGGAATGTAATTCTTACATGTTGATTTGCTTTGAACACATACCACATGCTGAGGAATGAGTTTCCAGTGTACTCTTCCATTTCTAAAGATGAGGAGGACCTCACCTCTAAAAACATTAACTAAATAGTGTTTAATTTCAGAAGAGGGTAGTTGTAGTTACAGAAGTTTGTTCGTATTTCCCAGTGTCCAAACTGACTAAATCCTTTGAGAAATATCTGTGAATGCAAAGCCTTCTTTTTCTTCCTGTTGGGAAATTTAGGAAATCAAAGCCCTTTTTTGTGCAGTCACAGAACAAAAGAAGTTCTTGTATTTCTAAATGCTTCTTCAAAAGTTTCCCTAATATGATAGCAACCATTAAATAATTTTGCCCTTAAGGACTCCTCTGCAACCTCGTTGGTGTCCTAAAGATGCCTGGAGCTTACCCCCTTTTCTATATATTTCCCCCAACCCTTCAGACTGTGCCTCAGTTGCTAACCTCTGGCTGAAGATGACTGGATGGGACGCTGTCCTGGGTCCAGCAGCGAGGCTGTCATCCAAGAAGTGAGCTGCAGGGTGATGCACGGCACTCCCTTCCCTCCGGATCTGAGCTAGCTACCTCATCTTGAAAGGATTTGTTGCTCAATGATATCAGCCTAGAGTGAAACATGGATCACTTGTCAGCAGTTAATGATGATACTTGCTTGCTTACCTCACAAGATCAGCATTATAAAGCATGAAACCTCTTCTCACCCTTGACATGGGTCTGCATAATGACATAATTTACTGTAAACTGTTGGCTTCTAAAACCTAAAGCAGGAACAGCGAGATATCTGTTCCATTAATCTGAGAATATTTTTGAGAACTTGGGGGATAGTGCTGGCGCAAGAAACTCTGGATCATAACATTCGTGTGGAATTCTTTTGTTGGAAAAGTAGCACTTTCAATCACCAGGTACTGTCAGTATCTTTGGTCTCCTACATTCCCTGCGGTTCTTGGCACTTTGCAAGGCTCCCTGACTTTGGCTCACTGCAGATCCTGCACAGATCTCTCTGTGAGCTGCTCCTCTTCAATTCTGCTTGGCAATTCTACTCGGGGAAGGAGAGCAATGAATAAAAATCCTGATTTCCCCATGGAACTGGGAGATGCGATGGCACAGAAACGTCTGTAGGACATCCAAGGTGTGGTCACTGCAATGCTTGTACAGAGGCAGGAGGGAAGAAGCAAGCAGTGCGCGTCTGGTGCGTTTGTCCGTCCAAGTGCAACCTGATCTGGGTCATTTCTGCAGATGTTAGACAAGAGATAACATAGACCCGACATAAATGGGACCGGTATCGTGTCTGCTGATGCTGTGAGAGCTAAAGCCCCTCTTCTCTCACCCTACTAAACACCTACTGTACAGGCCCTTCTTCTGTGTCACTGACGTGTTTTGGTTGTATTGGTAAATAAGCTCAAGTCGTGTAGTTCAAGCTGTGTGTTTATGTGCAATAAATACAATCAAATATTGCACATATTTTTCTTAAATGCAGGGCAGTAGCAGTGATGTCGCATCCACTGCATTTTATATAGTGGCTCGAATGCACAAACTGCCAATCAATGCTCTAACGTTTGCAATGTATTGCAGTATTTTCATTGAAAGGTGAGCAACCCATCCAAAAATCTTCAAATAAGGCACAGTTCGGCAAGCTGCTTTCTGAAAAGCAGTATGCAACCGATTACCTGTCATGACCTTCAAAAAACACTTTTAATGAAAGCATTAAAATGTTCATATACCTACTGAGCAATGAAATACTACAGCTAATCCCAATAGTTTTATTCTTAAATATTGGCATTGCTCTTAATGTCTGACACACCAGTTATCCATCAGAAAAAGATCGTGTAGCGAGAGTACTATGCTTAAACATCACATTAAATACTTCTGTCAAATTATATCACAATTCTTGAACGCTGTGTCCAGAGTGCACTGCAAGACCCCAGAAACAAATAATCATCACATGCTAGGAAAAATCTAGAGTAACCTAGAAATATGTGAAGTATGTGAAAAGTGGCTTTATATTTTGTTTTTCTATTCAGTTCAGCAGTGGCCAGATAATGTCGCAATATTTGCAAACTGTTCCCTTTATATAGTTGGTTTTAGAAACGGATAATGACCTGGCTCTGTGAATTTGCAACAGATTGAAACTTTAATAGTATGACCTTCAATTATGAAGGTTGATTTTTCTTCTTCTTTTTTTTCTTAACAGGAATCAGGACACCTGGAATGCCTTTGAGGTGTGTGGGAATTTACGTAACTATCATAAAGTAACTTTTATGCCATAAAACTAGCGGACGTATTGTGTCTGTGTTTTGTAGTAAACGCAGTTTAGACTTGACTTGTCTCAAATTCTCTTTGTTTGAAATTATGGGTGAGCAATGAATTAGCATTTTCTCCTGTGCTCTGGCTACGCTGTGAAGAAAAGGTTCGTTTCTAACACTTGCTAGCCGTGTGTTGAACTGGCAATCGCACAGGCAGCAGGGAGTCCTGTGCGAGGAAGGGACCCCAGGTCCTAATTCCAGGACTCCTCCGCTCCCAGGTGAAGTGACATTGGAGGAGCAGTGCCACTGCAGCAGGAAGCACTGAAAATTTCCACTTGGAAGCACCTGGTGCTTAAGACACGCTTTGGGAAGGAGAAACCCACAGTGGGGAGGGGTCTCATTGGATGGGACCAATGAGGGCTTTGAGAACCACATCCCACTTCCAAGGCCTTCAGTGGGGAAAGATATCAGTTCCTTGCCCCAGATTTGATTGAATGAGGCCAAAGCCCTGAGCTCTGTCAAGATGGGACCACTCTAGACATGCTGATAGCTCGGTTCTGTGTATGTAATTCTGGAAAGAAAACCTCCCGGGCTGTGTAGAAGCTAAACTATAAATTCTGTGAAGGCCAGGTCATCTTTTCATCCCATGTTTGGATCCTGATCCACAGGCTGGATCCTAACCTGTGACTATCCATATGATAATACTTCACAGGTTGCCTCAGCAGGAAGAAGCCGGTGCGATGACACGACCAAATGCGTGGTGTGCGTATCATACCGAGTATTCGTACAGTTGTTAGCGAGACTGGGCACGTGGGTTATCAGCTCAGTCTGCTAGGGTGAATGTTACCGTGGCCACTGTCATTCTGGGAGCTTTTCCTACTCCGGAGGGGCCCCTTCGGCCCCACAGAAAGCTGCCCGTGACTCCGCTGCAGCACGGATCCCACCTCATGGGGTGAGCTGCAGCATGGGGAAGCCTCCGGAGGAGTCCCCTTTCCTCAGGGATGGGAGCAGAACTAGGCCACATGGCACGCATGAAAGGCATTCTGAATTTCTGTTCTTTCCGAGGATGGCCCTTGACAGATCTGGGCTGCCGACTTCCGTGAGGCGCAGCTAAGTGGAGAACCGGTCCAAAGTTGAACAGTTTCCTTGGCCGGTCTGTCACGCCCTATCCATGGAAGTACAGCCCGGATCAGACTCGCTCCCGTGTGACCACGCGCGTTTCAGCCTCACCCGCAGTGTCTTGGCCCATTTGATTCTCCCGTCCCAACCCCCTCACGACTCCTGCCGCCTTCCTCCCAGTCTCCCGCTCCCTCCCCTCCCACCGTGGCTCCCGACCCCCCCCAGCCCTCCCGAGGACGGCCCCAAGCGCCGGCGCCACCTGATGCGGTTCCCCCTTCAGCGTCCCCGCGCGAACCCCGAGGCGGGGCGGGAAGCGGCGGCGGGAGGCGCCTCGGGCTCCCCCTGCCCGGCGGGGCGGCCTCCCGCGGGGGCAGGCTGGGCCGGGGGAGGGGAGGCGAGACGAGGCGGCTGTCTACCCGCCCGCCGTGCCGCTCCGTCCCCGGCTTTGTTGTGCTCGCCGCCCGGGCTCCGGGCGAGGGGGCGGGGAAGCGGAGGGAAGGCAAGCGGGGAAGGCGGCCGCGTCTCCTCCTCCGCCTCCTCCTCCTCGGCCCCGGCCCCGCTCATGGCGACGCTGGGCACATCCGGGCTTCTCCTCCTCCTCCGGCGGCCGCCGCTGCCCTGAGCGCCCAGCCCGACTCCATTAGCGCCTCCCCTCCCCCCGTCTCCCTTCCCGGACCCAGAGGCAGGGGGAGCCCCGGGCAAGGCAGCGCCGAGCCCGCGGAGCGGCCGGGGACATGTCCAACCAAGGGGCCCGGCGGAACGGGCCCGTCAAGCTGCGACTGACAGGTGAGGCTGAGCGGGCAGGCTCCGCCGGGGCCTGCCGCCGCCCGCTGCCGCCGGCGGGGCTGGTCGGGCGCCGGCGAGGCACGGGGGAGGGACGGGACGGGACGGGACGGAGGAAGCCCGGAGCAGCAGGGTCTCGGGGGGCGCGAAGCCTGGGCTCCCGGGGGAGCGGGGCGAGGGGAGCCGAGCTGAAGGGGCGGGAGCGGGCTCCCTCCATGTGTCTTTGAGGTTGAACCTGGGGCAGGAGGAGTCCCTCAGGCCTCGGGAGGAGAGCGGGAGGGGGAAGGAGACGGTGAGCTTTTCCCTCGCCTCCCTGGACCGCCGCGGGGTCGGCGCCTCCGGAACAACATGTCTCTGCGGGCTCCGGGGCGGTGGTACCGCCCGGCCGGCCCAGCCCGGCCCGGGCCCCCCGCCGCCCTCCGGGGGGTCTCCAGGCGGGAGGGAGCCGGCCGGTGTGAACTTAAGGCACCGGGCACCTTCTCCTCTATCTCAGCACCCCCTCTTTCCCCCGCCCCCCCCGTTTCGCCTTCTCAGTGTAAACTCGAAACTGTCACACTCTTTGTTTTGATGCCTTTGTTTGTTGTTGTTTTGGTGGTTGGTTTTTTTTAAAGCCAACTTCCTTGGTTAAGATTGTGCACGGCTCGTTTGGTAAAGTGCCTTATGCTGCCCTCCTTCAGGAGACCACTTGACCTCTAATGTTTTAAAATGGCATAAAAACTGTGCATCTGCATGCTGGGGAGGATAATGACTTGTTTTTAACTACTGACAAGTATGTTCTTTTCCATATAAGAACCCAGGTAAATAGGTTTAGAGGAAAAATCTTGGAAGTTCTGCTAGAGCTTTCTTCAAAACTTACTGGAGACTCTAAGGCAAAGCGCTAGTTCAAAGTTTTGTAAGCCCCCAGCAGATAAACGGTGTTTTGTGTTCTAAAGTGTCAGCGTGTGAAGGTAAGCGATTGGAAGATAACAGATAACGCTGTAAATACTCTTCTCTGCATGTACTGTATTTAACCAGCTTGCAAAACACATGTGACTGAAAGAGTGGATGTCTTTACTTTGAGGTGCATGTGAAGTATTTCTAGTTTAATGCCTAATAAAGAAGGGTGTTTTCATACTTCTGTTTTAAAGTCTGTTATTTTTATAGGGAAAGTCAAATGTATCTGCTTATGCTTTACTTTGGAAATACTTGGACTAAATTTGTAATCTAGATTTCATGGAGATTTGTGAGTATCTGTGTATTACGCTTAGAAATAAAGCTCTTAAAACAAGCATAGCTGGGGCTGATGCATGGAACAGTGCTGCCTTGTTTTTATAGAGTGTTTTGTAGCTTTCTCTTCAGGTTATTGCTTTATCGATGCATTGCTTTAATATTTTCCTGAGCAGTGAGCGCTCAGCCTTGCTTATCTTTGAAGCACTGGAAAAGGTCTGTAGCTCTTGCGGCCTCCTGAGTACCAATTTTGCTCCTTGGAAGTTTATACGAACCACTGGCCTATTTCTCGCGTTAAAAGGGCTTGAGGTATTCCGTGCTTTAGCTAGTTGTGAGTTGTTTCGTGTAAGGTCATAAGTTGTAAGGAAGCTTTACGTGTTTAAGAAAAACACTGAATTTTATTAATTCAGCTGACATGCTGTCAGTTCTCACCTAGGAATAGTTTTAAGTGTTCAGTGTGGTTGTGATTACCCTTTTTGATTGGAAAAGCATTTTGAGGGCTCTTGAATGCTAAAATTGTTTGGAATTAAAAGAATCTGTATATCCAGTGTTTTTAAAAGTTTATTCTCAAACTGACAAATGCTATTTAACCTTAATTTTCTTTGGCTGTAGGAAACTAGCAGTCTTCTGTTTTGGCTTGAATATTTATAAGATTAATTCTGCAATCATTGTATAATACTTCTCTTTTCTGATCATTATCTCTAAATTAGATGGTATAGATTTAAAAATGGATTTCAAGAACTGGATTCAATTAGCAGTTTTTCAGGACATAAACATTAAAGGTTTAGATGGAAAACATTGTTTTGACTGACTGGATAAATGACAGGGTAACGTTTGATGTGCGTCCAAGAACTGATCTGGAGCTAGTGCCCAACTTCTCAGTCCATCTTGAGGAGCCAAATAAAATATTTAACCTAGGCCTCATTTTGCAAAAAAGGTTGATTCTTTGTTGGGACCTTAAGAAAGTTCTGAGAAATGTTTGGCATACCTTTACACTAAGTGTTTAACAGTTTATTTAGGTCTGGGTTCCATAACAGAGAAAAACCGCAGTGGTGGCATACTTCTAGTAAGTTTTTATTTAGTTTACAGTGCATCTGTGTTGTCTGTTTCTTATAAGAGGTTATTATTTTAGTTGTCTGTCATAAATATCACTGAAATCTTTAGTGATCCACATGTCAATGCATTTTGCACAGTCTTGAGCTAGAAAATCACTGGATAATTGTTAAAATCCAAAGGTCACGCCTTCTGATGATACTTCACTTCTAGTATGAGGTGTAAATGCTTGCTTTTGATTAAACTATAGGCAGTGTCATTTAGATTAGCCAGAGTCTAGAACTGCACTCATCTCCAAAATTTATCTTAGCAGCTTGTAATAACATCATCCAGGGAACCTGTAATGTCAGTAAGGTTCCTTCAACTCTGACTTTTTTACCACCTTTTTATCTAGTCCTTTCCTGAGTATATTCCAGTTTTGCAGAAGCTGCCAGTACAGGCTTTCCTTTCTGTTCTTACTGTGATTTTTCTCAGTGTTGTGTTGAATTTGTGGATTTGTAAATGTGCTGTGCTCTCAGAATGTGCTCTTCTTTCTTCCACCCCCCATGATGAATTGCATTGATTCTGTATGCTTCAGAAAACTAAGACATGACCATTGCTCTCTGGTGCTCCGTAAGTATTTCATGGCCTAATCTGTGATTTATCTTAAAAAAATCATTACATTTGACTGCTCTCACTTACAGTATCAGTGGCAGTTATCTGAATGAAGTCTGTAAGGCTGTTTTTGTCAAGCAGAAAGATGTATTTTTTAAATTAGCTTCAAATCTGCAAAACTGCACAAACACTAGGATACACTGAGCTGAATAAAGGTAGCGCGTGAACTTAGCTGGTGTTATGAGGTGGTGTTTGTGTTGGAACAGTTAACAAGTGCAGATACTTTGATAGCCACAAAGCACAGTTACACCATATTGTAAAAACGGTTAATAAATATCCCACGGATAAAACTGGACTGGGCTGGAAGAGTGATATTGGTGAAGAATCAGCTGTAGGCCTGAAGAGTTGTTAGATCTGGTTTTCCTCCTCCTTACTGTAGGCTTTCAGGTTTCCTGGCAGGGTTTGCTAATTAGGGCATTAAAAGCACTGGGCCTTGTGTTATAGGAAATGAACAGCATCTCATCTTCTGTCCCGCTCTCTCCTGTGGATGTTACTGTCTATTCATGCCTTACAGTACAAAGGTGGTACTGTACTATGAGGTTGCAGTGCTGAAGGAAGAAAGTGCTGGGCTTTTTTTTGTCACTGCACAGAAACTCTTCTTGTGATGCTAATAGTATTTCTCGAGAAGGTATGTATTATTTAGAAAAATCCAGAAGATCCTTGAGTTTTGCAAAATAACGTGGAATCTCCAAACCTGTGGTTTTTGCAGTCTGGGACACTGATACAACTGAAAACAGTGGTTAACCTAAATCTTAAATTCTCCTTAGCCTTGTTGGAAGCAGGACTGAAGTTTGTGGACAGCAGAGTCTCATTGTAGGAACAGCATTACTGATATTGATTGAAAAAGTAGCTACCTATATTTTTAAGTAACAAGGCTATGGTTTCATAGTTGACTTAGATGGCAGCGCAATTTTAGGTCACTTTAAAATCTGAGTGCTGTTTTGGTTTGGGTTTTTCCCCCCCCCATTCTTCGTAGACCCTGGCTTGACTTCTCTGGGCCCTTCCCTGTGTGGACTCCAGTGACTGTAGAGTGTTGTGATGAGCTGAAAACTAATCCTACCCACAAAAATACAGGTTTTTGCGTTGAAGGAGAGGGATGCACACGAGAAGCTGAAAAGAGGGTAGGACTGCCTCTTTTACCAGCAGCCTGTAGTTAGATAGGCTTTGGTCAACAATAAAACAGTGAGGTTCCTTCATGTAAGGTGTATTTGACTTAATGACACATGACTTACTAAAAACTAGTACTTAAGAAATCAGAATCAATGAATTACGTAGCAGGTGGATTAAACTGGTGCAGTCATAAAGTCAATAGGCATGTGTCTAATCAGATCGTATAGGAATTGTGGATGCTTGGCCCTCAATATTTTCATCAAAGTATAAAGTGTGTGTATATAGACTTTTTATATATACAATATATAGTTATAGATATTTATATGGCTATAAATCAGTTGTGGATCACACAGATGCCAAAGAATTGTAATAAACAACTGAGCAGCTGTATGGAACAGTCAACTGCTTGTTCCAGTGGGATCAGCTTATATGACAAAATTTTGTCCATCTGGGTATAAAATTAGGGACCTGCGTTCAGGGATATGTAACGGGGTATCGTGGCAAGGAAAACAACGATCAAAAAATATTTGGGAGAGGAAATCATGGTAGGAAAACAGTTCTGAGGGAGCTCCAGTTAAAAGAGCAGAAAGACCCGATATCCTGCTTTGGTTGTAGAATCCAGAAAGCATCAAGTAGTAGCTAGTAGAGGGTTTACGTATGTAGGTAACATATGGGACATATGTAGGAGACGTATGGGAAATCTGCAGACAGTCCTAATGGTATGTTAAAATAAATAAAGCTGTTGGGGTAAAAAATAAAACGGAACTCCTAAAAATTACTCACTAGTTCTCCACCCCCAGGACTGTACTTTTCAGTTACATTTAAAGCGTTTAAGCTGTCCGTAATGTCTGTCTGCATAGCTGAATGTAGCTGAGGAACTCTGCTAGTCCTGACAAATTATTTTCTTTTTTCTTTCTTAATTGCACTGCAAATCTGATCAGGCCCCAGATGAAGACATTTTGTCTTTGTGTTCTTAAGGTGCATGGGCTGATCACTAAAAGAAGACAGCTTTTAGTGTTTTGTTCTGTTTTATCTCATGGCTTTTGAAGTGTGTCCTTGCTTTGCCATTTTAATTAAAATGACATCTCACCATTGGGCCCGACTTTTTTGTGGTGTTTAAAAAGGTGGGTGATTTCTTTGGGCGTCCCCCCTCCTCTCGTCACAGTAATGAGATGGCCTGCCTTCTGACGTGGCTTAATGGCACGAGGACATTACTGCACAGGCTATTACGTGCATGCTTTAATGTATAAAATGTAAATGCTCATGACACGTGCAGTGTCTGAGATCATTTTGGTGACTGCTGAGAGGCTGGTAAAGATTAATCTCAACAATATTAGACAGTGCATATAGAAGTAGCTACTGTGCATGTCTGCTGTTAGCAGAACACGTTTCCTATTTGGGAAAGGGGATCAAAATCTGGAGGGACATGTGGCAATAGTATATTCAAGGAAGCAAACTGTTGACTTTTTCTTACTACTTAAAACTTTAAATACTTCAAATGAAAGCATAGGTAAGAATGCTCATAACTTGAAATCTTCATCTGTAGATAACAAAGCTCGGGACAAAATTGGTTAAGCATCATCATCTGAGTTTGACTGGGGAGACTGATACAGAATGGAGAATAGACATGCTTGGGAGCATAAAAAGGATAAACCAGGTAAAGCTGGGATTTAGAGCCATTATCTTTTGACTTTCTGCCCATGGATGTTGTTTCTCTTGAGTTTAAATCCACAGAAAAGATGGTTCTGTCCTGGGCCTTTTGACACTCTGCATTTGGGGTGATTCGGGTTCAGTTCTCTCTGTGCCGTACATGTGTTGCCCCATCAGCTCTCTTTTGGCATCCTGCAGATTCTTGGCAATTACCTTTTTTATTTTTCTACTTCAAAATACTTCTGCCGCTGCTGCCCAGGCGAAGGAGAGGAGGAGGACTGGTATCCCCAAAAGTGAATGAAAAGTATTGCATAGATGAAGTGATACCCACATTTTCGAAATTCCGAAAGTGAAAGAGAAAGTAGCAGTATGTGAGTTGATGCGGCGGTATCCTGTTGTTCGGTTTGTGGAATGACTCTCGGCAATACATATTTAACACAACTGACAAGGATTGTTTTCTTGCAGAAAGGGAGAGTCACTCCAGCCGCGGCTTTGGTATTGTCCGTATAAACTGGTTCAGCGCATCCTTTCTGTAATGAATTCATTCAGGTGGTTTCAGATATGCAAAGCATGTACAGGCTTCGTAGTTTACAGATCACGGTAAAAATATGTATGCGCAGATTCTACCATTCGTGCCGAAATTAGCATGTGTGATGCCATCTTGCCCCAAACATTAGAGTGACAGTGCCATAGTAAAGCTTTCCAACCTGCAGCACTGTTTTTTGGGATGCACGCGTCTCTCTGCTCCAGCCTGGGCTGTCAGATGGGGTGGCCTGAGGAATATATGCAAGTGAGAATCCACCTCTTCCTCTCATCCCCCTTTTTTCTTTCTAACTGGGCATATAGGAAGGCTGTCGTGGGGTGGCTTATGCGTGGTGGCTTAAGTCGGGCTGGTGTTTGCAGGACAGCGGGCCGCTTGTGGATTGGGGATGTATCATGGCTGGTCACACGAGGTAGTTTTAAACAAGTGCCATACGCTCCGTTTCATTCTGCCTTGACCCAGATTTTAATATTGCCAGTGGAGTCATAACTAATTATATCGGTAATGATAGTTCTTTTTAACATACCTATTTGATTTGGAGTTTATATATAGATACATACATAAATTCAATTATAGATGCAGTTGTGCTTCGGTTTAATTGAAGGTGGGAATCTGTGTCGGTAATACCAGAGGTATTTTCTGAAAACTTGAGACAACCTAGTGATTTCTTTCTAATACAAATAAAGACCAGGCTGGGCACTTCTGAAACTGCATGTGGTAAAACTGGTGCTTTGTGCATATCGGGACGTGAGGACAGTGAATGGGGGGCACTCTGTAAGAGTTGGCTGTTTTATTTTGGTGGAAGGTGGTCTACTACAGGCAGGTATTTTCATGGAAAACATGCAAGTATACTAACATGAATCCTCTCATTCTTGGTGGGGGAAGAAAAATGTATCTGGGTTAGAGTACTTACAAACGTGGCTGGTTAAAAAAATGAAATTAAATCCTTAAACATGCAAAGGAACTAAACATGTCCGGATAGAAAGCATGAATGTAATTCTGTGCATGACTGCCTGGGATTAGAAATTCATAGCATTAATTGTGCCAAGCATTTAGGCATCCTTAGGACAAATAATTCTTCAACTCTTAACAGAAAATTTTCACCTTATATTGTTCTGAAATGGTTAATTTGTGATGTGTATAAATTATTTTTGGGGGCGTTTTTAGAGTAAAATCTCTTAACCACTCTTTTCCCTGATGGATTTATTAAAAGAAGGGTTTATAGGTTTGTACAGAAGACTCTACACAGGACTACATGAGCAGTAGCATTGTACTTAGGTGTAGTTATATTAAGGTATCCTGGTTTTCTTTTAGCAGCAAAATAAGTACTTCTGTCTTAATTTATAAAAGGTGATACCAGATGTGATATCAAACTGTGTAAAGGTGGAGCTGGTGTAGGTAGGTGTGGTCATGTGGAGGCAAAAGGGGCCCTTTGAAAGGGTGAAACAGGACAGAGAGGGGCAGAACTGTTGACGAGGTGGCCGGAGGAGCTGAGCTGACACAGGGACGTGAAGCGACTATAAGGATACCAGGGTTTGTGTCGCTTTATAGTGGAAGCAGGACACAAATGCAGGTTCCTGTACTTGGGCTACACCATACAGAAATTCATCTCCTGGGTTTCATGCTGTTGAGTACAATACTGCAAGTACAAGTAGTACTGATTGCCTTTTCAGCGTGCAAATGTGAAGACAGTGAGTGTTTCCTCTTCCTCACTAATATTAATACATATATTTTGAGAGACACAAACTATATGTGTTGCTATGTACTCCATTTCAACAGACATGAAGGACCTGGTCCTCACGAATGCTGGAGAGCACTTGCTCAGCATTGCTAATTAGGAAATTAAAAATGACTGGCGGCTTTAAGCCTGGGTTTACAGTGTGTGATGCATTATTTGACCAAACTTTAAAGAAAGGTGTAATGCATGTTTAAGTGGAAATTTTCTAGGACTTTTATTTAGAAAATTCTAGTAGAAAGTTCAAAAATGTTTTATAGTGCTATTGCAGAAGCATCTTGGTAATTGAAGCCTATGAACAACTAGAAAAATGAAGTCCCATCTTTCATAATTTCAAAAGGGTTGCGTATGTGGCATTTCAAATTGTCTGCCTAGTAGTTCTGGATGTTTGGTAAAGCACAAGGTGCTGGTGAAGAGTCTTCAAAGGTAGTATCACGCACTGTTATACTAAACTGTTGGTTAAGCATAGATGTATGGAATGGGGAAAAATTGCTGCTGATCTCTTGCCACTGCACAGGGGAAATATTTCTGTGTTCTTACAGGAGCAAGCGGTCTCTGTAAACTCCAGATGCCACGCGGTATTCCTGGTTTGCCTTAAATAGGTGGATATGTGCTTTTTGTCAAAAAGTTAAAGGGTTCAAATGTTTGATTTTACTAATGCAGGGGTGGCCAAGATTTACCCTGAAGTTGTGACGTCATGTTACATGGTATCCCTTCTGGAAAATATTTCACATTTGTAATTTCTGCTCAAGAACTGGGTCAAAGGATGGTTTAAAATGTTGTTGGTTTCTGTGTTCTTCTGCAACAGGAAAAGAGAAGGCCTTTAAGGAAAAAGTGGCTTTCAGTAATTTTAAGTTGTACATGCGTCGTGCCTGGCTTGTCATAAAATAATATTTGTGTAGTCTTCTCTCCCTTCCATAAGCTGTTCCCGCAGTTCATTATGTTCTCCCAAAAAACCGTCTTACAGTGGGGTGGTAAAAGGATCTTAAGATTTCTGTAGTCTGTCTACAAGGATAGACAGTCAAGCCTTTGGTTCCCCTCCCTAACAGCCAGCGGTCGCTTTGCCTGGGGACCTACTACATATTCACATTTATCTGTATCTCACTTGCTTCTGTGGCCAAGAGATCCTGAAGGAATTTCTGTTCATTTGTGAAATCTGAATGTGGCATTGTGAATATGTGCCTCGGATTTCCTCATTACAATATTTATCATTTTTCCTGAAAGTTCCTTTCCTCTGGTGAATTGTTCATCCTGTAGAAGTCAGCTATTTCCTGTGTATCAGCTTAATGTAACTTAATCTACGCTGGGTAGTACTTTGGACCCATTCCAAAGCTTTATATTTTTTGCAAGTTTATTACAATTTAGAAACTTTGCTCTCCACATTTAAACAGTTCTTCCTCCTGTGGTCCAAGACTGGAGGTGCACTTGTTGTGCACCCACCCTGCATCACTGTGATGGGGCAGTAAATGCAAGAAAAATCATGTCCGTGGTCAACCTGACCCTTTTGAATGTTACATTGGCGCTTGAGCAGCGTGGTGGGTGGGAGCACTGGTCCCTTCAGTTGTTTCTGCTTCATGTAATTGGAACACAGTTTTGAATTGCTTTGTTGGTCTGCACATCTTTGATTCTTATGTGCTGTCTGTGGACTTTATAACTATAGTTGAACTTACAATACCAAGCTAGAGCTCATAGTGCCAACTGTGGTTGGCGCTTCCCATTATAAGACTGTCTTTTCAGTTGCTGTTAGGCAGCCTGCTAACCCTGAAATTTTTCATGCTCAGTAGCTAAATTGGGCTGAATTTATTTTGGGAAGATTCTGTTAAAATTCAGCCAATTTTAAGGAGGAGATTAAAATGACGTTGCACATCTCTTACAACTCCTGTATTCTTGTGAATCCTTTGTTCTTGGGCAGGAACACTCTCAGACAAGGATGTGGTAACAGGCAGATGTCTGTATTGGCCAAGTAAGAAGTAGTGCGTGGCTTAACAAACGGCTGCGACACGCGTCGGTCTTACCCTGCTAATGCTAAACTCGGCTCTGGGCTTCCAGCGTGAGGCGAAACAGTAACTAGAATGCAGAGGGTTCAAAAGTTGGATGAGGGTGGAGAAGAAGGGAGTGACCTGAACAAGGAACTCTCCAGCGCAAATGGGTGGGTGATGGAGACAGATTTTGGCAGGACAAAGCGCTGGGAATCTTTTGGTGCCCGGAGTCTAGTGTTGTAGCAATGAACGTGACACGGGGTCACGGGGGCAGCCTGGATTCTCGTGTTTCCAAGCTTTTTAACACTTGGCTTTGTAACCGGGGAATGCTGTTGCTGCGTGTGCAATGTTATTGTTAGTGATTTCAGTGTATTACTTACAAGAAGTTGTCATCTACAGCAGAGGTGCTTTATAAGAACTTAAGACGTATAACAAATGCAAAGAATGTAAGTGGTTACAGTTGGATAGAGGACAGAAGTTTAAAAACAAACAGGGAAAAACACCCCTCCCCAGCCCCGAAATTTCTCCCATCTGTTCCTTTGTACCACATGTTCATCACCTTGATCCTGTACAGAAGAAGTAGGGAATTAAGGGCTGGCTTCGAATTGGCCATGATTCCTAACATAATTCTAAGAAAAGCTTGTGGGTAAGATCAGGCTTACTCCTTATGTGCAGAACAAAAGGAATTCTTCAGCTTTCAGCAAACTTGAGAAGGTGGTTTTTTTTTTTTTTTTAATCCTTGATTCTAATAAATTATGTGATGTCTTGGTCACTTCATTAATGCTCATGTTTTCTGCCTTTAAAAAGGTCAGAAGACTTTCTGTTAAGTAATACGTGATAATTGAGTTCTGTAGTTTTTAATGTTTCCTTGGCTAATTTGCATGCTGTTCATTCACAAGGTTTTGGAGTTAGCATTAATTTTTTTTCAGATCAGTGCTATCTGCTAGCGATGAGTTAGTTGCATGAAAGATTGGCTCTTTTTTGGAGTCAATACAACTATGCTAAATACCACATGGACAGAGAAAGCTATGGCAGTCATCGTTCGTGTACTCCGCTGGATCTTGCATCGTATGTAAAGATTTTTCTGTAGAAGAGAAATCCTCTGATTTTACACAGTTTGTCACCGCCGGATTTGTACAGGAACAGCTTACTGTGTCAGTGGGTTGATAGAATATACTGTGCTTTGTTCATACTGCGTCGTCTGCTGTGAAAATCTTTGATCTTCTCTCTGTATATTAAACACACACACATATGAGTCTGCAAAAGAGTTTAAACACTGTAGAAACAACTCAGAAATTCCATGTAGTGGGCAGGTGTATCTCTGGCAAGAGAAAGGCATCGTGCTCTATTCAGGTTTTTTAGAGGCCTATTCAGAAAATAGCTGTATAGAGACAAAGGGAGGAGAAGTTTTGAGTGCTGTCGGGTGTATGATATTTTTTGTTGACTAAAAATAAATTAACTGATACAGTGTGAAACTACAGGATTTCGTTTTAAGTAAACTTACACTTAATATTACCTAGCCACGAAGAAAAGTGAGCTTTTTAAACTGTTTTCATATTTGTACAGTGTTATTCATTGACGTTTAACAGTGCTTGCTTTCCGCCCCTCCAATGTTGGATGCAAGGCTGGCATGTCTGCCCCTATGAAGACGTCTTTCCCCCAAAGCTGCTCATTTTCACACCTTCTTGAGCTTTGGGCAATTATAAAGCTATTAAATACTTGATTTTTTTTTCAGCTGATGCCCTTTTTGATGATTTAAGGTCTGTCAGAGCCCTAACTGCTTCCCAGGGAGTTGTTAGGAGTCCCTGTGATGTTACTGTCTTGAACTCTGCAGAGCTCGAGGTCTGTTTCTTCTTCAGATACACTACATGCATCACCATTGTGCTGAAATAAATATCTGTTTATCAGCTTAATAGTGAGTTGTCAGAGTTTGAGAGGTGAGGTGTATCTCTGTTGTTTTAAGACTTCTCATCGGTTCTGCTGTTAACTGTATTTTATGGAATTACCTTTTCCTAACAAGCTTTGTTATTTGCACACGTACATGTGTTTGGGAGGTTTTTGTTGCTTTGAGAGGCATGCTTGCTTCATTGTCTTTGGCTGTGTTGTTAACTTCTTAACTGAAGTATTTACAATATAGTTATTTTTGTTATAGTGAGCTGTTTTATTGTTTCAGAAGTGAATGAATCATATATTCTGGGTTATTTTTTCCTGGCAAATATTTTTCTTTAATGATTACTCAGGGCTAGCTTAAATTGTGCAGATGAATAATACACTATCTGATTCATCACTTTAAATGTTACAATGAAAAACCTTGTAAAAAATATATAGGTCTTTTTTCCTTTTAGTTGGGAGAACAATGCCTTTATATAGACTGCCTATGTAGCTGTTGTAGGGCAATGAAACAATACTGCTTCTCAATTCTGTTATTTGTTCGGACTGCGTCTCCTTTTCCTAAAATCCCAAGCTCTTGTGCTGTTTCCCAGGTTCCTTTCCTCTGTCCCACCTGGAAGAGCAGGTACTGGCTCCGCAGCTGAGGTTGGGGCAGGCGGTTCCAGGCTCGTGCCCCCTTTGCAGGGGCAGGGTAGTTGCAGTAGCTGCACGGTTACTGGGGTGGGGTTGGGAGGGGATGTTCTGCAAATCCCCAAAGGGTTGCTCTGATTGTCTGTCCATAGGCGTGCCCTGTATATAACTGCATCATAGCAATCTCCTCACGTAGCTTTGCTACGTCCTTATAAACTGCTCTACGTTGGTTTTTCCCTGCACCTAGAAATTTGTTGTGTTTCGCTTCCTCTTGGTTTAGGAACTTGCTACAGCTGTTCTCATGCATACTGCGTGTTAGCAATGCTGCTGTGCCCTCTCATGCCATCCTCCCTGTACCTGCGTTCAGGAAGCAATCTGTGCTATCTCTAGCAGAAACGAGCTCCAACTCTTTCTTGTGTGGAGTTTGTGCTCTTGAGTTCCCTTATTTTACAGTTACTGTTTTTCCTGTCTGAAACGAGTTCTGGATGTTGTATAGATATTGTCATGAAGAAAGCTGTTACCGGGGATCCTCAGCTAGCCCACAAGTAGGCAAACACAGTTAAATTTAGTTTTGGCAACAGGTAAGCAGAAGATGGCTGTGGGGTGGTGTGGAACCTGCTCCCAGTAAATGGCCTTTGCATGTGGAATCACAGTTTCTGACTGGCCGACCAAGCCAGTCCCAGGTGGAAGAGTTCAGGTGCGCTTCGGCCAGCTCAGCATGAATTAGCAAAGCCAGATTTGAATGCTGGAGATGAGTAAGCAGCTCCACCACCCCCTGAAAACAGAAGAGAGGAATGTAAATACTCCATGTTTTTTGTTGGCTGAGTGGATGCTGTCTCGGATTTTTGTTGATTATACTGAGTTTTAAAATCTTTGGAAGAGTAAAAGGATCAGAAAAGCATCTGCTGTGTGGGTATGTTCCTGTGAACACGGTGAAGCTTTTTAAAGGGCCGTAGGGATTCCAGTCAGTGTATAAAACCTGAACAGAGGGAGTCCACTGTTTCTGCATCTGTATAACTGATTTATGTAATCTAGAGTGTGAAGGCAGGTTCTGGTAGATTTTGTTTATGACTAACAACCTCATACACAAATTGTTTTTGCGTATGTTTCTCACCTTCCCTGTAGGTAGGTTTAAAAAAAAACCAAAGCCAACCCCAAACCAAAAATCCCACATTTTTTCTGTTGCCCCCACTCTGTTGAATCTGCTGTCCAGACAAATATTTATAAACAGAAAGTATTGCCATTTCTTTTGCATGCACAAAGCCCTGGGGAAAACAAGGAAGTGCTTTAGTGTGTGTGAGGCGTTTAATACTGCTTTTTTGCTCTGATTTGTCTTTCAAAGAGCTGTGGAGGCCTGCCTAAAAAACTAGAATACACTCCCTGTGAGCTTATATTACCTTTGTTGAAAACAGGCAAACCTCTGCTGCTGAAAGTCAGGAATTTGTGGACAGAATGACTAGAAGAGCAAATATGACTTGAAAAAAATGTGGTTATTGGATAAACTGGTATAAGCTCAGCTGCTGTGGATAAATTGATTTTGCTGTTGCTTTAAATCTATGATGTGTTGGTATTTTGGCCGAGTAAGAAAAACAAGGATATTAGAAAGTAATTTACTGCCCTGGGATTAGTTAGGAGTGTTCTGTTTCTATGACTGAGGCAGAACAGGATGGTTTCGATGTGTCTGATAAACAGGACGAGGTCTAGTCTGACAGCTGGCAACAATAGCTTGTGCTCAAAGTCAGGTGTACTAAATTAGCAAATCTATTACAAGGATACAGGAGAAATCTCACAGAAGACAGCCTTGTAGGCAGAAGTGTTGCCAAATGGGAAATGATTCATCGTCTCTGAATGGGATGAGCACTGAGCAGAAGCAGTTTAAACCTCAGACTGCTTTGGCTCATAAACCACCAAATATGCGATTAACACTTTATCTTCTCCAGTCCTGTGTGTTTTATTGTCTCCTTAACGGCAGTCTATATTTAGGATCAAAATCTGAGACTCTCTTGTTTGTTCTAATTTCTCTTTTGTAACTTTGAATGCGTTTAGGTTCTTTTTTTTTGACTTTTAGCTAAATCACAAAATGTGTGCACGCATCCTATCCTGTGACCCTTTGGCAACATCACCTTTTAGCAAGGACTGTTACGTGTCTGGAATGCAAGCCTGGCATGAGTGATGCTGGCAGAACTTGGTGAATGGACTTAATGTAGTTTACTTGCTTATATTTCATGAAAACGCATGATTACCTGGAGACGTAGTTTAATGTAGCGTGCCAGTTCCACAGCGGTCACTGCTTTTTGATAGTATTTTAGAAACTTGGGTCTATTTATCATTGACAGTGCTATTCATAGTCTACAGTGCACGAAGATAAACAGGAAATATATTTGGATTCTTACATTTAGTTAATGATCAGTGCAGAAAGGAGGTGCAGTTTAGAAGATAGGTTGAAGGAATGTAAAGGGGGGAAAAGGCTCGTGCCCTCTTTTTTCCTTTGCTGCTCATATAGCTGATCAGAGTTTGAGCATGTCTCTGGTCTTGTTTTATTTCATATAGGTTGTTGTATTGGCTCTGAGATAAAAGTTAGAGGAACAAGAGAGTCTGACATCCTTGCTGTAACCTTGCATGTGCAACCATACAACAGAAGTAATATTTAGTATAATGCTTTGTGAGCGGAACTGAAGAAGCTGAGGATTTCTAGAGTGAAAGGCACCAGAGTAAACGAGGGTTTTTCCATTTCTGTGTCCCTTCAAAATCCCCTTTGTGTCCACTCAGACTTTCTGAAGCTCATAACCGGTGTTTGAGATCAGTGGAAATACTTGCCTGCTCCTTAGGACTGTAAGTTTTTCTGCCTTTGTAGGGCCCTAGTAATAAAATACCCTCTAGTTTCTTGGAAATACCTTCTTGGATTTTTCTTCATCTGCTACACTGCTAGGAGTGTTGAGTCACAGTGTTTAAACTTACATTGATATAAAATTGGCTTTGTACTCCTCCTCCTTTCAGTTTCACCTGCTACCCATTATCTTTGTTACTCTACTGTTTATTATTTTATACCATGTGCTCCTCTTTCTCAAAAGCAATTCTTGGGTTTTTTACCACTTGAACATTGCATCTTCACAAAAAAATTCTGGACCTGTAGTTTAAATTTCATGGTAAGCTTTTTTTTTTCAATGGGCAAGATTCTGTATTTTCATATACGGTGCCCTATTTTGTCTGAATCACTTGGTGGTCTGTTTCTTTAAAATCCCTTTTATGTTATTTCTTACTGTAGTATATAAATTGTATGGATTTGACTAAATAATTTAAGCAGCTTGTGTAAAACCAAAGCAAAACAATTAAAATGGGGCTTTAATGTAAGTTGCTTTACTTTTGTTGAGATCAATAGGATTGCTCATCCAATTAATTAACTCATCTCTAACAACAGCAGCTTCTTAAACTGTTTGGGTTTGATCTGTAGAACACATCTGTTTACACAGAGAAACTAAACTGAATCTGCTGGTATTCAAGGACTCCAATAACTTGACTAAATCTGTTTATAAATTGTAGAGTCTATTGGTAGCATTTTCTCCTGGAGGTGAGGCTTCATGGTTACCTGATGGGGGGCGGGGGGGGGGAAGACTGGACTGAGGTGCAGAGGAATTTTAACAGTGTACAAATGGGTGACAGTGTCTTGGTTTTCCAAATGTACTTTCTTTCAGCAGCTGGGTTATTCCCCACTTGCTATTGCATTTCTGTAAGTAGAGGCAGAACTATGTAGTCAGAGCCATAAGCTTAGTAACCAGGTTACTGGTGTGTGTGGAGTCCATGCTTCTTTCTGCTGACCCTATATTTTTTGTTCGTTTTTTGACAGTAGCCAAATGGTCAGTTCCAGAGAGACAGTTCCAGAGTTTGCAGAGCTGAAAGCACTCTACTAAAACCAATTTTCCCCCCAAAAAAGTAAATACAGGGATGCTGTGCTTAAATTTTTCAACTATGTTAAAGGAGGAAGAGGCAGGATCCACATATTACCAGGGAGGCAGATCAGAATCCATGTCTTGAAGTTGTGGGTGATAACGTGGGAGGATGCAGAGTGCATTGCTCATCTGTATTGCCTTGTATAATGATTCCAATACATCAGGTCTGCATGGGGAGTTGGACTAGATGATCTCTAGAGGTCCCTTCCAACCCCTGACACTCTGAATCTGTGTACAGGTGTAGCAGTAAAACAAAATTGTGCTGAACTGGGAGTTTACTCTAAGGGCAGACACTTAGTTAGTGACTTCTGGTAGTTATGCTATCAATATCATGATCCTCGTGAACTCTTTAACATTAAGTTTAATTTATTAGGGATTGTTTTTTTAATTATTCAAATATTTCAAGTTGTATCTCTGAAATGCTAGAATTTACTTTTTACACCCCCAGTGAAAGACATCATCTCAGCTATTGTCATGCTTTAGGAATTATTTCTTATAAAGTAGTGGACAATCCTTTCGTTAGTGTTGATAAAATTAATATTTATGGAATTTTGCTGGAGAGCAGCATGAGAATTACTCATGATGTGCATGCTTTTGGTGTCTCTTGTTCTGTTTTTTGGTGGTTCTTTTCCTTTCGCCTCTTCCCAGAAAAGCCCCGGCAGCGGCAGCAGTGTCCCCCTAGGATCGTGTCTGTAGTGGAGACAGAATTTTGAGACTTCCTGTTTAAATCAAGTGTGTGACTGTCCCGACAGAGATGGCAGCGGTCCTGCAGTCTGGAAAGCTGCTGGTATCCACAATTCCTGATACCGGGAGTCTGGGTTAGTTGCAGGTGCCTCTTGTCTAAAGCCCTTTTTAAAATTCAGGACATTTTTGTCTGGTTGGTAATTAGATCATGAATTTCTTTTGTTATTGCCCCTACTATAGATTATTCAGGGGGTGGAGGGTTTTACTGCAGTGAAACAAATCCAAGGGCTCTGCGTCTTCTTAGCATGTTTTCCCCCAGCACGTTTTCAGAGGTGCATGAAATACATCAGTCAGAGCAGAGCTATTGATTTGTTTCTCGTGTAAGCTTTTTTCCCCTCACCCCTCTTCCTGTCAAAGCAAGCTGAGAAATACATGGGTGAATTTCCATGTTGCCTTCTGTATTTCCCCATCCTCAGAGGAAGAATCCTGTGCTCTCCAAGTATTTTACAGCTTGATAATTTTGGACTAATCACTTCTGTCTGAACTGGGTCTTGGTTAAAAAATAGTTGCTGGGATTTCAAACAAGTCTTTAAGGATTGAGGTAAGATTTTTAGCAGAATTATAAGAGTTTGAGGTAAGAGTACCCCCTTTCCTTTGCCTGAGCTCTTAAATGCTGGTTTAGTTATATATTTCTAGGATATTTGAGTTAATTCATATAAGAGAGTTTACTCACACTTGCATATCATAAGCACCTCTGCAGGCTTGAGTTGAGTTAATCTTGGTAATGTTACTTTAAAAGTTTTTTTTAATGGGAATTACATTTTTAATACTGCATGAAGGTTAAATGCATTTAATTGTAATTGAGAGGATCATACAGCAAATGTAACAGGAAAGCTGGTAGGTTCACTTATCTTTAATGGATTTGAGATTCCCACCTTGATTTTGTTTAGTGGAATACAATTTTATGCTTACTACAAATGTAAGAAACAGAAGAGAACTTTGAAATTAGTCTGAAAATTGATGCTTGCATGCTGACATTTTAAGTATTGTAATAGCTGTTAGTTGAAAGCTGTCTTGTTCCCTGCCCCTCACCCCAACCGACCAGCAGAGCATATAGTCTGCCTAAGCAGTGTATTTGTGATGACTTCATGGTACAGTAGTGGTTTTTCAGATGTTGAAAAATAGACAAGATGTGAAGGCTGGGCCATTTTGGAGTAGGGTGGAGAAGTGAAGTGGAATTTCTAGTGTATGAAAGTTAGGCATTAGAAACATCCTGGCTGGTCTGAGAGGCTCCATCCACACTAAACCAGGAAATGCAAATATTGGCACTAGCCTTTGTTTTCTTAGTTTCCCACATGTTACTTCTGCTTCCTTCTCACTGAGGCTGTGGCTGAAGCCCTATCTTATACAGAGCCCTGATGGGGATGGTTTAATCCTGTATCGTTCAAATTTAATTTGCATATTTGGTAATAGCTTTGAAAAAAAAAAAAAGGCAAACCAAAACCAACTGAAGGTTCTGCATCTTGCATCTTCAGTTTTGCTGGTTCTAACATGAATCTCCATAAAAGAGACTTGTAAACCCTCATGGCAAGATTTGAAATGCTTGGGGAGGGTTGCTACCTTCATCGCAGAAGTGGCAGCGTGATTTCTTTCCTTCACCTCTAGACAGGCGTATCAAATAAACCGGACACATGAATAGAGTTGGTGACGTGTGTGGCAGTAAGCCCATCACTGAGTGAATCTAGGAAATGTGAATGCATTAGCTGCTTGCATTAGCTGCTTGAAGGAAGAATTCAATGGTGTGGGGGGTTTTGTGTTTTACTTTGCTTTTGGCTTGGAGTGGAATAAGGGAGGAGAAGTGGAAAAGGAAGTCCTTTGTTTACAGTAAAACAATACTGTGAAGTAGACATCATGATGGTAAAACAGGAGTCTAAACATGGTAAATCTAGGCAGACTCCATCTGGCCATGTCCACAAGTCATTCAGACATCCCCGGTGCAGACGGAGTATTGAGTCGCTGTCGTGTCGTCCTCTCCCCTTACAGGAATTTAAAATAGCCTTGGAGACTCTGTCCCAGAATTCTGTTATTGCATGAGGTGAATGGTTTACTGGCTTAACTGTTGATATTCAGTGATGTGATGCATCTTCATTAACGTTTCTTCCATGATATATGAGTGATGTTTTCATTTTGAATTTTAATCTCCATGAGTTATATTACATGCAAGTAATACAGGTCTGGAATTCTAAATCCAGTCAAAGCATAAGCTACTCTTATAGGCAGAATTTAATATAGTGAATTTGTTGGAAAGAAAATGTACTGTTACAATGTTAGTTTCTGGGATATTTTGCGGTGATTATATATGAGCATGTTGTGTTATTGGGACATTTTTCACTTCTGGCTAATCCATATTGCCGTTTGCTGTTGGGATGCAGGTTATTGTGGTTTTGTTTGTTCAGAGGAATAATTCTGATTCATTAAGACAGGGATTTCTAACTGACAATGCTCGTGAGCAGGTGCCTGTGATCCTTGGAAATGGCTTTCATTTTCCGTGCAGTATATTAAGGTTTTAGCATCTGGCTTGTGTTGAACTTGCAGAAACGTGCTTATGGGACAATTTAGAATTTTAACAGTTATTAAAGCAAATTCTTGTTAAAGGTGCTTTTCTAGTACTGAAGTTATCCTAATATGTATTTTAAGAGGTCATTTTGAAGCTGTCTAGCTTGTGTTTGGATATCAGCCTAGTAATAATGCTTTTTTATGTCACTTTGAAGTCGTGCTTAATATTTTTTTTTCAACATGACAGGTTAGTATTTATTAGCACTTAAAAAAATCATTAGTACTTCTCAAATGTTCTAATGCGTATTCCTAGCAAGACAGAATGGGTACATGACACTAAACTTGCATGAGATTTAAACTAGGTTTATAATTCTGGAAGAGAATTAGTTTCCTAGCAGTATGGACTGTAAGTGGACATGGTGAGAGTTTGGGCAGATAGCTGTGCCTATTGAAGAAGCTACCATTGCTTCCAAGTTGTTCTGGCTCCCATAGCTCTGGGAGCAGCTGGGATCATGTCAGGTATTTCCTAATTCACATCAGAAAAAGATACCTAGATAAAGCAGCTAGTGATGGTGTTGAGGTTTATCTGGCAGCTCCGGAAGGCAGTGCTTACGCTGTGCTTTCCTGCTGTGGAACCATGGATCTAGAGGATGGTGGAGAGTATTGATATTTAATCTAATCCAGCAGAGTATGTCTGAAACAGCATCAGTGTGTCCGGTATCCTTGGGTGAACCAGGCTTCCCTGTGCGTGTCATATGGCACCTTCATCTCGGCGCGTGCTGCCTCTATGCTGGTCCCAGAAGAAGAGGAGGCACTGGGGTGACCAGTGCCCCTTGCAGCTCACTTCAGGGGATGGTGTTTAGAGGTTTAACTTGAGCAGCACTGAATTTCAGCTAAAGCACTGGGGAAAACAGTTGAACCCTTTAAAGAAGGGGACACCAGCCTCTCCTTGTACATGTTTTGTACTAGCTCTAGTTTAGAGCTTGTTAGGTTAGTCTAAATTTCTGGTGCTTTGTGAGACTTGGAAAGAGCAGCAGCCAGTAGCTGAACTAGAGCAGCCTGAAGGCACCTGTGCGTATACTTGCAAGAGAAATGCTTTTTTCAGCGTTTTGATGCTGTGCGTGCTCTGGGAAATAGAAAATAAAACTCCATCTGGATGTTTAAGGTTCAGATTGTCTCTGAAAACCTGAAGGGTGTCAGCTAGTTGCTTTATTAAAAAAATGAAAAAGGCAGATTTTGCCATCAGGATACCAAAATGTCTGGCACTGCAAAACAGAGACAGGAGGCAAAACGACACATCTGCACTAAAATGAAAATATTGGAGGGGGTATTTTGTTAGTAGAGCTGAAAATCTGCCAGGGATGGAGTGCACTTTTCCAGTGCAACTGGGAGTTGCCATCAGAAGGGTGGTCGGGCTAATCCTCCCTCCTTTGCAGCCATGTGCTCCTGCCACTTCCTTCACATTAGATCTGGATGGCGTGACTGCAGGGTAAGTCAGCGCAGCTCTTGGAGCCAATGGCAAACTAATCCATCTCCCCGGAAGGTTAATTTTCTGTTAAGCCAGTTCAGCTTCCTGATCTACCTTGCATCCATACGATTGCTAGACCTGATTTGAGAGAGGAACAGCTGCAGCCCTCTTTATTGTTAGGTGCAACATGAAACCCTCCAGCTCGTGGTGATCAGGGATCACGGTTAGAATAATGGTCAGCTGCTGCATTCATCCCCATTTCAAGTTTCAATACCTTCTTTACACAACCCCCTGCGCACCTGTAAAACATATATTTGTTAGGTCTCCTTATCTTTGTGTGACCCTTCTTGACAATAATGGATTGCAATCTGCCAAAATGCGTGAATTTCATTAACTGAAAGGAAATTCTTAGTTTACCGTCATCACTTCGTTTGTTCATCTGCAGAAAAAGCACTGTTCAAAGGAAATGAAAGTTGAAAGGAAATTAAAACTCGGGGGGGGAATCGTCAGAGAGATTAATTGAAAATAAAATTTAATGTGAGTAGTTGGGATAAACAACTTTATTTCAAAAATCTTAATAGGGAAAGTTCTGTATTTGCAAATGTGTATGGTGTTATTTACAGCCCTTTGTCCAACGAGTGGTTGAAGACCTGTTTTATATCTTCCCATGTGGGAATCTAGGCAGGTCCAAGGAGGGAACGCAAGAAGAAAAATACAAGTTTCTCGGTAGCGTGCCAGCAATGGAAGAAAACAGTAGGAATTCGTTAGAAATGTTTTAAATATTGAGCTATCCTGGAACCTGTGCACAGTGTGCTGTTTGCCCATGGTTTTTCTAAAATAAATACATTTATGAAGAGTTTTTTATATGACGTGGAGAAAAATACATTGTGTAAGCCATAGGTTCAAGCACCCCAAACGATCTGTGGGTCCCAGGGGCAGCCATCCGAAGGCGAGGAGGGGTGTGTGTGCGGGTTCATTTGTCTCCCTCCCTCTCCCTCCCCCAAGCAGGCTCATTCCAATCAGCAGTGTAATTGGAATGCAACCACAGTCTGGAGGAGGAAGGGGAATTTTTGGCAAGGAGAGACCGAGCAGTTGGGAGCTTTATTCAGATTAAAGCATAGACGACCATTCATTATCAGTACAACACACATTAGCAACAGCATAGCATTGTGTTTCTACAGCTGGGACTTATTTTAGTGGTTGTATTGCACCGCGTACTACATGCAAACAACTGGGATCTGATCACAAAAAGCAATGCTAATGGCTTTCATTAAAAGATGGTGTTTCTGCAGGGGAAGAAAGACTTGTCTTCAAATTGAACTATTGTGGTAAAAATTGATAGGCAGCCTGTCCTTCTCGCTCTCCCATGTGTTACATATGTTCTGGAACAAGTGATTTTTCTGGGAGAAAAACCCTTGGGGGAAGAAAATAACCAACAGGAATTATAATATTAGAACTGCTGGTTGGATTCAGAAGGCTGAACTAGTTTTGTCTGTGGTGATGACACGTGAAAAGCCAGAAGATTAGTAAACATAATCTTAGCTTTGGACCCAGTCCTTTTCTTCCCCCTCTGAACTCGGGGCTGTCTGACACAGTATTGGTTGTGAAGGGATGTCTGACGTGAGATGGGTTGTTTTCTCACCAGGTCACCTGCTGAGTTTTAAATGTGTTGATGATGTGTTTTCTTCTGCTTCTTCAGCTGGAATGCTTGCTTCCATGGATGTTTGATTACCTTTTATTTTCTTACCAGTCTTCCTGGATCTGTCACTGATAGTACTGATGTCTTTCCAATATACACACGTAAAATTATTTACTTAGGACAGCTTGAGAGACTAATTTTTAATACACAAATTCTAAACCCAATATATTTCTATGGTGATCATTTACAACTGTAGCCCTAAGGTACTAATACCTCATGTTGCTGGGTATAAAGACATTTAAACCTTGTAATTCATCATAAATCTAGAGACACATTATAACGGATGAGAGCGTACAAACATATGGGTAACATAACACTGTAACGTACCTGTGAGGTAAAGTAGTAGTATTCCTGTTTTTCAGGTGTGAAAGAATGTGAACAAATCGGCTGTAACCAGTTTGATATTGATTGTGTGGATGGTTTGATAGAGGGTTGAGTACAAGTTCACCACCCTCAAATGCCCAAGTCCCTTAAATTCAGATAGCATTTCCTTTCTTAACATTGCCTCCCTCCACACTCATTCTAGGTCTGTTATCCTACCACTGCATGTGAATGGGATCATTGAAGACTCAGAGCATATCTAAGATGTGGTGATCTGTGAAATCTCTTAGATCTTTATCACTTTTAACTTGTTTTCACTGCAAGCTTCCTACAATGGCACTCTCCATTCCATGTTCTTCATGGCTTTCTTCCCTTTAATTATGGAGACCTTGTGTTTATGTATATATATACACACGCTTACTATACTGAAATAAACATACTTTTTAATACTTATAGTAGTAGTGTATAACATAGGATACCTTCCGTAACAACAGTTTGATGTGATAAAAAGTCTGATATTTCTGTAAGAATGATTCCAAACTAAAAAGCAGTTGTAATGAGTAGCTAGCAAAGAGTAAGAAGAGTTCAGAAAATGAGAAAAGTATTTCCCTTTCTATAAAAATCACATTTTCAATAATCATAGTTCCTTTCAAATTTTTTTGTGGGTTCAATTATTTCACCCCCCCTTTAAAATTGAGTGTAAATTTTAATAGCTAACACATAGATTACAGGAGATTGGAGATATTAAATATTTTGCATTTACTTGCAATAGTTGAATTATTTTTCAGTAAACCATTCTTTGTCAGTCACTGGAGTAGTAAATCAGGAAAAGGAAATTGGCAAACATGATTCACTTAATTCCTATTTTTGAGTATTTGAGAACTATGCGTAGCAACGCAGTCGTGGAAGGAGACCAGGCAGCTGATAATATGATGCTCTTTTTATGTTTCTGTGAACTGAGCTGTGTAGGGTATGTTAGAATGAGATCATGAGGCATGACAAAAAGATACTTAGTGAACGTATAGTATGTAAAGCTGATGTGCATGTTTGGCTTGGCACGTATAGATTGTTCCTTCGTGCTGGAATATTAATGTTCTCTTTTCTGTAGACTACCCAGGAAGTCTGTAATAAATACAAAACATAGCTATCCACTGACTCACTGATACTTTGTAATAAATACTTTATCTACATACGTGTACTAGAAGCCATTCATGTCTTTTGATGGTGCACTTACGGTACAATGCTTCTTCCCCCTTTTTTTTTCCCAAACCAATGTCAATATATACCATCACTGGTTTGTATTCCAGTTTCTGAAAACCTTCAGTGAAGTTTAAATAGCTTAAATTTTTTTGTTTAAAAATAATTTTAATAAAAAAATGTTTTAAAACAAGCCTGTACAAATAACAACCTCCTTCAGTGCCCTTGTGCCTCTAGAGGTTCTATTAATGGTGCAACTGCGTAGATCTGATAACGATGTGGGTTTGCATCCACAGCCATCAGCATTTTAACTTGGCTTTGTCATGAAAAATAAATCTTGTTATGGTTCTTTCTGTTTTTTTGAATCTTTGGCTCAAATTTGACATAGGATAGAGGTCTCGCAGATAATTAAGTCCCATGAGTTTTATGAGAATCATTGCCTGATTAAAGAGGAGACCCTAGCAGTGACCTGAAATGAGAGGAAAAAGCTGCAGTGAGAGATCCTGTGTTGCTAGACCACTGGAGAGTCTGTGTGGGAGAGTGTCTGTAAATGCCCTGCCAGTGGGAAAAGCCTCAGCTATAGCTTTCAGTCAACCGTAAAACATAAATCCATAGGAAACCAAACTTCCTTAGTTTTTATTCTCAAGGAACTATTAATCAGTTGGTTATCAGAATATTCAGAATAGGTTTTAATACAGTGTTGAAACTGTTAGAAAACTGGAGCTTAAAGTCTGGTACTTTCTCACCAGTGGGAAAAGTTTTGTCCAAAAAAAAGTCCTGAGATAGATTAGAGCTCTGTGTGTGAAAGATGATCGTTTCACTTAGAACTGAATGGATGCTCCTGGGACCTGGGCTTTTTCACCTGGCAGAGAGGGTGTTGTTAATGGAAGATTTCACGGCATCTCTGCTGTTTTGTTAACCTGACAAAGGCAGAATGGGTTGACATCTGACTTTCCTTAAATGTGGTTACTAGAGAGGCAAATCTTGAGCCAAAAATATTAGTTTGTTCACTCATGGCTAATTGCTGGGGAAATGGTTATTAGTCTGTAAGTTGTGTGTGTGCCCAGTTGTATAAAAATGAGACTGGTTAAATTGCACTGGCAGGCCTTCTTAATATTTTGAAAATAAGTGTTTATAATTAGTTAAGCTTGCAATTTCTCTCTCAAAAGATGAGTCAAACCTCTCTTATTTTGGACATTTATACAATTTCAGGAACGTACTGTATGGCTCGCTGTGCTGTAAAGGAATTTTGCCTTAACTTTTGAATTTAAAGCCTTCAGCTTCACTTGATGCTGTTTCTTGCAGTGGGTGAAGTTGTGCAATTAATGATATCTTTTTAAGATATTTAAAGAAGTGGCCATCTCTATAAACATCTATTTTACTTGAAGTTTTTCACCCTTTGAGGAGAGGTGGCTGCTGAGCAGTAACGTCTTTCAGTCTTGGGCGAGTGGTGTCTGTTGACAGCTCAGGCTGAGGATATTCTTGGTGTAATTTAATCTTAAGCACCTGCAGAAGCATTTTTCCAAGTTTGTCTTATTATTTGTTTCCTTAAATGTCTTTTGTTATCAATTGTTTAGATAGGGTAGACCTTGAATAGCTGAGCATGTGCAAGTCTCTAACTGTGGATTTTTATTGTACCATCCTAAGGACTTTATTTGAATGCTTTGTGGAGCAGATGGTGATGTGACAGCCCGTTTCCTATACATGCTTGAACTCCAGGTATCAGAAATACTTAAATTGTTTGGTGCTCCTTTAGTATTTGCTACTGTTGACTGTTTACAGTGAATTATTGGGTGAAAATCCCTTAGAGTTCTGCTTTAGGATTACCATTATGTCTTTGAATTGAGAGAGGATTTTTTTACCTTTACCATCTTTTAAAAACAAACAAACAACTTAATAACCTGGAACTAAGCAATTTTTTTTTCAGACTAATAGTATTGCATGAAACAAATACGCTGAAACTTTCCTGGGAGCTTGTACATACCTTTTCTGTGGTATATGTCAGTGCGCAGGGATTGTTTTATGACTACCTGTAGTCATTAATAGGGGTCCCCTTCTGTTTTATGGAGGACCAAAACTTGTTAGACCTGAGTAGAGTTTTCACTAGATTTTACAGTGCTGAATTCCCGTGGAAAGCAGTTTCACTGAAATCAATATCTTCATGTTTCCCCAATTTTCACGTTCATGAACTCCATTGATTTAGAATAAGTAACTTTGTGCTAGCATGCGGAACTGTTCAGGATGGTGCTTCTCTGCCTTGGCCACGGAAGTCTCCAGGGTAGCGTTCATGGACCACCTCTGCTCCCTTTGATTTGGGCGGATACTGTAAAAGAAACTGGAGAATCGGTAGCCCTGTGGGATCAGTTTGAAGATATTCTATGGGGGAAAGCATGACTGATTTATTGGGGGGTTTTGGTGGTGTCTGTGGGATGCAATTATTGGATGCGCCATTCCTGTCTTTGCATTTCCTAGTAGTGGTGGTCTCTGAGAACAAATATCCAAGGGAGTGGTGCTGAGGAGTCTTGCGCAGCAGGGGTTCCAGCCAAATACCTGCCACCCTCCCCTTTTTTCTTTATTCTACTCACTGTGAGAATTCACGCTTTCACTCAATACCCAAGAATCCTTTTGTGTTATCAGTAGATGTTTTAATGTTTCACAGGGGAATCTAATGTTTCCTGCTTACTAAACCTGTGATAATAGATAAGCATATGTAGTTGAGCAGTGGTGCATTTTGTGAGTATTCTGTGTGTACCTTGGCATCTCGATACGAAAGTTGTCCCTTCGACCTTTTCCCATTTGTTTATTTATTTAGAATTTTATTTATTCTCATGAGATTGTTTTTCCCTTGGTATTTTTAGTGGACAAATGCAAATGTTTCTCCCTTTTCATTTCAACAAAAAAGCTTGAAACAATTATCAGCTTCTACAAATAAAACATATCTTTGGAGCCATCAAAACTCTGGTGTTAAAGTTAGTCTACTCCACCCAAATGTTTTTCAGGTAAAAACGTTTATGTAGTTTCCACGCAGGATAACAGAAAGGCCTGGGCCTAGTGTGCTATTTTTTATGGTCAGGGAAGCTTTTGCTGGTGTGTGGAACAGAACGTAAGACGCTGCTTGTGAAATACCCCTAATCTCAGTGGCACAACTGTCTGTGCCACCATATGGTGAACCTGTTAGAAATGGTCCAGTTCCCTCACCAGGTAACGGAGTTGGCAGAACCATTGGGCTGGGGAGGGCTGGGGGGGTGCGGGAAGCGTGTGAAACTATAGCCTGAGGAAACCACTGCCATATCACTTCCACTGTAATCTACCTCAAGGAAAACTGCCAAAAGATGACACTTCTGGCTCAGCTTTCAGCAATTACTTAACATGACAATGTGAATGGTGTAGGAGCACGATTCCTTTATGTTCATTCATTTTGAGCAGGATTTTCTGGAATGCTGGACAGGTAAGGTAACGTTAAAAAACCGGTTGTGAACCAGTAACTTAATTTTGTATTTCTGTTTCTCTTACAGTACTGTGTGCAAAAAACCTGGTGAAAAAGGATTTTTTCCGTAAGTACCCTTTAAATTTTTGCACGTTTATAGATGGGATTAGTATTGCGCAGGTTCTGTACATCACTGTTTGCACACGGTCATTGTGTTAAGGTGTTTGCATTAAGGAGGGCTGGGGGCTTTGCTCTTTTCATACCACTTTATTTCAGGGCTTCTTACATTTTCTTAGGTGACATTTGTCACAGATTCATCATAATAATAATTATTAAAACATGGATACACTCTGCTTTTGATGGGAGCAGGTTCATTTACTCTTAGGCAAATGACGTGTTTTTCTGTTGGTGCCACATTTCCTAAAATATTTTTCATATAAAACCTCTTTGTCCAGCAGACGGATGTACATCGGAATTATTACTAGTCGTGTCATAATACTTAGCTACTCTGAAGTGATACTGTAATGAATTTTAATACTGTTTTGAAAGCAGTGCTGAGAAGTGGATGAAGGAGGCAGAAAGGAATGTTATTGGCTGTGTAGGCATGCACGTACAGATCACCTGCCTGCCCCCTCCCACTTGGGCGTAGGAAGAATTTGAAAGATCAGACTTGAGCTTTGAAAAGAACTTGAAGAAGAGATGATACAGAATTACATTGTGATTTGCGATACTTCTAAAACTTGCTTTCTATATGGATTTTTTTATTGATTGCAAGTTCTCAGGTGTTTAGCAGTTTAATAATGCCAAAAATACCAAAGCCCCTCAAGATGTAAAATCTTGATGCACCTCTGCACTGGCACACAAATCTCAGAAGGTCCTGTTCCTCCCCGCGTGCGTTGCCTGACACTTGGCTCGAGCCACTCGGCTGCTTGCCTGGCTCCATCGCGAGTCACCTGGGGAAGCAGAACTGGTACAAAACTCGCACTACAGAAAATGTGAATGACGCTTCACTGCCGTGGTTCCTTCAGCTGACTCACTGGGCACTCACAGGAGGGGAGGAGTTAGGATGAGGGGGAAAAGGGGTAGGAACTCATGACTTGGTGGCATTAGTGGTGGGACCATCCCCTTTTGGTGTCAGTTAATAGGCCGGTTAGAATAGCTTTTGCAGTAGAGCTAATTGTAGGCTGCTCTGGTCCTGCTTCTTTTCTGAGCTGAACAGAATTCAGAACAGAACTCAATCCTGAATTTGGGAGATTAAGATGTTCAGGGCTTTTTTTTTTTCTCAAGTGTGTTTGATTTACACAGCATTTTCTTGGTCTGTATCAGTGAAATAAATTACTAATTTAGCCATTTCCTGTGCTTAATGTGTCATGTTATTCCCATTCATTAAATATCTCTCTCATTCATGAATAAAAGGCAACTTCAAATAAAATATTCTTTTAAATTTTATATTAAAAATTTCTAAAAATTTAAAAAATAATATTGTGCAGTGATACAGGACTTTAAAGCAACCTCATCCGTTTGCTATTTTTTTTTCTTTTCCTCCTCTTAGGACTTCCTGATCCATTTGCTAAGGTTGTGGTGGACGGATCTGGCCAATGCCATTCTACAGATACTGTGAAGAACACACTTGATCCAAAATGGAATCAGCATTATGACCTGTAGGTGGTAACAGTGATAACCAAAGGTTTGAAGTGAAACCCTCTAAAGTACACAGACATTGTCAGATGTTCATAATGCTGTCCTGCTTACAGCTTGGAAAATAGCCCAGAGTTTATTAGAGTGAAAAATACATGTGTCAAAATACCACTTTCTCATTTCCCTCAAAATCTAAACACTACGCTTGGTTTTTTAGTGATTATGTCTACAATATGCTTGACATGTACTATAGCATTATTTTACTGTAATAGTTTTGTTAACACTTCTGTGAAATGAAGCAAATAATGGACAATATTTCCCTTAAATTGCTGCTCTTTTAATGCTATTTTTGTCTGTTGCAGTGCTACAGTGTCTTTTCGTCTGTGTGCCTCTTGTTCTGTTTTCTCTCCTTTATGTTATTTTCTGTCCCAAATGTTCTTCTCGCTATAAATTATTATTATCATCACTTGAACATGTTTCAGTGGTTTTGAGCAATATAATTGCTATGGCACGTATATGTCACTTTTTTCCTCTTTTTTCCTAAAGCATAGAATATTCTGTAAAATATAATTTATTAAAACTTTTATTCTTCTATAGGTTTCTTTGTGTTTGTCCATGCTTTATTTTCCCTGTCTTTTATCCTTTCATTCTTTGTCTTGTTCCTTGGGATCAAAGATGAGGAAGAGAAGTGAACAGTTTTGCCTCGTTGTATTCTCCTTCATCTCGAAGGCATTGTTGTGATCTCTAAATTTTTCCCATGGCTCCGTTCTCTATCTCTAGGAGAAATTGTTTGAGCATATCTGTGTTAGCTTTGGGCATCACCAAACCTAGAGCAAATCAAGTATTAGAACACAGAGAATTTCATGTCCCCCTGTTTCCTAGTGAAGAAAAGCAGCTTGATAGGCCTGATTTAGTGGTGTCTTGGCCTACATTTTACTTGAATATCCAAGACTCAGTATATGAAGTCATTGTTCATAATGTTTTAGTGCAATGTACGTTTTCATTACTGCTTAACAAAATATCGTTGGCAGTGTAGTGAAATAGTAACACTTTCTTTGAGGAAAGCTATAGCATTATACTTTTATTATTCAGAGTCGGTCCAAGCTTAAATTCTGCCTGTGAGACTAATTCATATTTGTTAGAAAAATGGATATTAAACAAGTTTAAGTTATGTAGCAGGAATGGCTCTTTTTCATATTTAAAGAATTCTAAGTTAATTTGATTTTTTGTAATTAAACCTACTGAAATGTTGATTCATATAGAATGCAGATTTGAGACCTCTGCCCTTCCACGTCCTCTCCGAGACTGTCCATCCATTTGTGAAGATCTAGCTTTCTCTTTTTTTCCACGGCACTTACTAGTCCATGCAGTGTCCTGATGGTGAAATTTGAGAGTAGATTCCACTGATGCTGCAGCTTGCGGACACCACAAACCAGAAAGCCCCCTTTCTCTCCTGTTTCAACCCATTTCCCAACTTACTGCATATGTCCGTGCTGCTTTTCTTGCACTTGCTCCACCTGGCTTCTGGATAAATGGATTAAATTCACTTCACCTACAGGAAGGTAGCTGGGTAGGGGGAAGAAATATGTGTACTTCTTTGCCGATGAGGTGAGTTGCAGTTGGTCAGTAATGGTGTGCCTGCATTAGCGTGTTAGCTTGCATCAGGAGTGAGCTTTGCGTCCCTACGTGCTGTGTTGTGCCTTCCTTCGTGAACCAGTCTCGGAGTACGTCAGCCCCGCTGCGTCGAGTGAAGCGGAACCATGAGGTGCCTCCCCCAGGTACCCCCGATGCTCAACTGCTGCAGGCAGGGTCAGACTGGAGCTGAAGTTAAATCCCTAAAGCGGAAATGCAGACTTGTGTTGGGTTTTAGTTAGGTGGGCCCATTGATGAGCATTAATGCACAGCTTCACAGGGATAAAAGGGTGAGGTGGAAGGTGCCCGAGTGTAAAGCCTTCCTGTTACGTTTGTACAGCGAGGGAAGGGATCCTTTGGATGAAGGAATGGTGGGCTGTCACTTATCAGTTGTCTGCTACTCATGACCTGAAAATGTCAGCGGTTCCCTGCGTCTTCCCCAGTTGCGCCTTGGTGTTTGAAGCGCAGCGTGACAGCGCAAGTAAGCAGTGGGCAGGAATGGGTTATAAGGGATACTAAGTGCTCCGTGGGATAATGACTTGAAGACTTGGTTCCCTTCTGGCGAGAAGAAGGAGCAGAGGACATGAGAAATGAGGCAGGATGTTAATATGCAATGGGAGTAATGGAAAAAACTAGTGAAATCTTAAGAAAAAATTCCTTTCTGCTTACAACTTTCAAGGAAGGATGAAGAGAAGGTATTTTTACGTTGTTTTATAGAACAGGTCATGGTTGTGTCTGGATACTGTAGTTGTCTTAGCATTGAAGCAAGACTGTTACCGCGGTCTACAACGTGTTATGAAAAGCGGAGATAGAAATGGGGTTTCTGGCAGAATATTTTGCTTGAGCAGATTTGGGGCATCTCTTGCTGGATTTTCCTAAGGAATTTAGACCTGCATGAACTATTTTGTGTGTGTGGTTTTTCATTGTTTTGTTGTTTGGGGTGGATTTTTTTTTTGTTTGTTTTTCTTTTTGGGAAGAAGATCCCTAAAAATAATAAAAAGTTTTAAGTTAGGGTACTATTTTCAACATAAATTACCTATCCTGTAGGGAAAAGTACTTTGCTTGATTCTGGCAGTTGAATTCCCTGATAACAGAAGTATACACAGCATTTCTAGTCCAAGGTGGAATCTAGCATTATGTGAGGCCTTGTAATTTGAAAATAACCCTTTCCCTCAAAATTTTATTCATAATAATTTAACCCCTTTATTGTCTTGCTGTTATTCCTTACTCTATGGAAATGGATTTCCATTTATAAACATCAGTCACCTAATCTTCGGTTCCTGTTTAAAACAGCAGTGAAATATTAGATCTCTTTGATACAACTCTCTGCCTGGCTTTTATCATTAAGGTAACTTTTTAGAGTAATATACCTGGTGTCAGGTCTCTGTTTTTAATCTGCACCAGATAGTAATATAATTAATTTATACTTTTCGAAAAAATAATGGGAATAGTAACCATCTTACTGCTAAGCATCTGATGGCAAACCTCACAGATGACAGAACCTAATCTTTCTTCTCATCCTTTGCAGTAACAGGGGTTTTAAACTTCCTAATGTTTACCCTAACAACACGCCATTGCATGGGAACGCTAGTCTCTGCCTTATGACGCTTCCACTGTTACAGGAAATGCTTTGCACACCAGGCATAACAGATGGAGCCTCGATGGCAGCTTGCCTGCTCCTGTCACCATGCAGCGTAGGGAATCAACCAGAGGAAGGTGCAGTTATGTAGGAATTTTTAAAAGAAAAACCCTGCTTTCCCCCCTCCCTGCCCTGCCATGAAGACTTCTGTTGGTTTTTAAATTACTGTAATAGGCTTATGTGCAGTAAAACTTGGCTGTGTTGGGCTGATTGAAGTGTCCCCAGCCTGGAATTTGTATAACAGGTTAACACTGCTACTAATTAACAGTCTCATCTCTCATGTGATGGCACATGCAAATGGCACAGTAAGATGGATCTGTTGTGATATATTTATGCAGTAATAATCTGAATTAAGTTGCCGATTCCAAGGGAATTTTGTGGCTTTCTGGGCTGATTCTGCATCATAGAGGTTCTTTTGCGTAAGATTTTTTTTTTTTAAAAGACTCTTGCAGTGTTAGGAAGAACAAAAAAGGTTTTGCTTTTGTGTTACGTGGTTCTTAATTCAGATCTTGGCATGAATGGAAGCAGTTGAGTGAGTTAGTTGCTTAGATTTTTCAGCCTGGATGGGTGTGTGTGGGCGGGGGGAAGCTGGGAGGCTTTCCAGAAAGAAATTGCCAAATAGTTGCTGTCTGGATGCAGTTTAATGTCAGTAAAATACCATACTCGCCCTGGATGTATTCCCCTTCCCTATTTTCAGTCTTGTGTTTTCCCTATTGTTCAGGCCTTTCCTCAAAGCTTTGAATAACCAGACTTAATGCATTTACAGACTTTCAGACATATAAACAGCACCTAAACCAGTAGTACTGAAACTTAACAATCCCCTTTTTCTCTTCCTTCCCCTTTATTCCATTCTGTGATAGTCTAGATCTCTGCTACAGCCTCTCCACGCTCGCCTGTGCCCGCTGGCCTGCTCCAGCCCTCCCCAGCAGCCGCTGCCCTTCATGCTTAGCAGGTCATACAGCCTGTTTATCTCTAGAAGACATTTGTACCATGACCTCCACCAAAACCTACTCCTCATCCCATCTTTACTCTGTGCCCTCCAAATCTGCACCCCCAGGCTCCAGCATGGACTTGTTGCTCTCCTTTCTTACACTTCTCAGAGGTAGCCTCACCCAGCTTCTGCAGCTCCTCTTTCCAACATCTCCTCGCTGCAGGTTCTGGTGCTTTTTGGTGCCGCCTTGTTCTCAAGCCCCTGCTCTGCCCTGGCAGAATCGCTTTTCTCCCCCAACCCTCCCATTCTGCTTTGCCTAGTTATTGCTAATGATCCTGGGCTTTCCTCAGGGAGAGAGAGCAACAGCTCTGAGTGCTGGTTTAGACAATCCTGCCCTAAAGCGCTGTCAAACAGCTCCGTGCAACAGCTTTGCCTTCTTGATGTGGTTGTTTAGACCAGTTTGATGGAGCTGCTGCCCTTTGCATTTAGGGTGAAAGCATTTCTGGGTCGTGTTTGGCCTGTACCAGCAGATCGGGCCGTTCCAGCTCAAGCACATCAGGTGGACAAGTCTTTGCTGAACTTCTTAGTTGACTCTGTTAGGAACAACTGGATTAGAAGCTTACTTTGCTTGCTGTTCGCTTGGTGTGGCTCTTTCATTCTTGTAGGCTCAGCTCAACATTGGGTTGGGTAGCACGGGGGGAGGAGATGGAGCCACCAGTCAGTGCCATGTGTCTGTGCTGTGTTCCTGTCTAACCTACAGCCCCTGGCTGGGGGTCTCTGAGCATCCCAGAGGCTCAAACACCCTTCAGTTGCTACCAGAGATGAGAGCAATGTCAGGGTGAAAGATGAGAGAAGAAGAAAAAAAAAAAATTGGGATAATACTCTTCATTAGGTCTCTTTGCACCTTCTTCTCCCCCAGTCTGAAAACAGCTGATATCTCAAAACATAACGCTACTATTATATTAGAAAAGATTCAGAAATAGGAAATGAAGGAAAAAAAATAAGTAATTTGTCCAGGTCGTAAAAAGAATTTGTGTGGCATTGTGGATTAGAAATAGGGAATTCCTGGCTTCCATGCCTGCGTTCATACCTCTTGACGTTGCATTTTTTTCTCTTTCTGGAGGGAGTACATCTGGCTTGTGATCAGGAAGAGGTGTGTTTTTCAGGAATTCTTGGGTTTTTCCCCGCTTTCTTCATTCTGCTTTTCTCTACCAAGCTGAACTCTCCAGGGAAAGTGTATATAATGCCCTGGGGATGAAAAATCACTTCATACCAAACCTTCCAGAGTGGTATGTTGGCTCAGAAGGGAATACAGCCTTGGCAAAGATAATTTTATTTAGACAAAGTAACAGTTGTCCCTGTGTTATAAAATTTGATTGAAATATTTCAGAGGTTTTCAGTGTGGCACGTACTTGATTTTCTTCAGAAGTGGAAGTGCTAAGTGTAGACCTTTTTCCTAAATTTCTGAATGCTCAATTCTTATCCAGAGCCTTGATTTTTACAAACTCAGGAAGTATGTGAGTTAACAAAATATATTTGGAAATGAATTTCCAGGTTTCCACTTCATTAATACTAATCCTGTTACCTCCATTGAAGTACTGAAGCTGTGAAATAGGGTAGAGTTTAAAAGAAAAGGCAAACCAGCTCCAAGAACTTTAATTATGAAGAAGAAGAGAGAGGCATCCAAGAGACTGGGGGAGTTGTGTGTTTTGTTTCTCTTCTAGTTTTGGATTTTTTTTTAACTATTTTTTGGAACATTCTTTTTTAATAACAAATAAAATTCCTAGCTCAGGCTTTTATGTTGGAACTTCATAGCCAGATTATGTAAACCAAATGTAACTTACCCACCAAACGAATTGGAAATGTCAACTTGTCCTACCGTCACGCTCAATGCAACCATGCGTTTTCATGCCTGAAATGATGCAGAAATATAGGTGAAACGTTTTGCTATATAAAGCTAATTAGCAGTTACTGAACTATTTATTTTCTTCCTTTGGGGAAAAAACCAAACAACCTCAACATTTTTATTTGGAAAATGCAGCTTGTCTTGCTTATCTCCTTTAAAAGTGTGAATCAGCCAGGTGTTCTGGTGTGAAAATCAGAGTAGGTTATAGTAGTAATGTGGAAGTCCTCACCCGTTTGGTACGGATGGCTTACAGTCTGCGTCTCAACCATAAGAACCTCACCCTGAAATGTTACGGTAATTCTTGGAAACTGTGTTGTATGTTCAGCTGTTCTACATATTATTCAAACTGTTCTGTTATGAAATTGTGTTTAACCATATACCTTTGACTTTTTTAAAGCAACAAGGAAAACTGGAAAAATCAAGACAGGTCATGATAAGTCTTTATTTTTAAGTGCACCTAACTTGTTCTCATAAGAGTTTATTTTAAGTACATGAAACATTGTAGACTGCAACTGTGCACGTGAATGCCCATCTTCATCTCTCGTTTCTTTATGCAAAATTGGCATTGTCAAGGTTGTAAGGCCAAAACTCTGACCTATATTATGCAATAAGTTTGCTGTTCAAAAACCTTTGGGTGTTTTTGTGTGAAGTTTGTGTTTTGTTTGTTTGTTGGGGTGGGTTTTTTTGTTTGCTTGGATTTTTTTGAATGTGCACCGGTTATTTTAAACCGTGCTCATGGGTATGTGCCTCCAGTTAGGCTTTTCTGAGTTCTGCTTCTTGAGTCAGCCCCTGTCTGCAGGTGGGGAAAAGAAGTTGTCAAAGTTCTGCTTTTTCCAAAAAGGAAAAATGGGAGAAGTGTTAATGGGGAACTTTGCTGATCACAGCTGCAATTTTAAGCCATGACAGTTAGTTCAATTGTTTGGTTTGCCAACCTTGACAGTATCATTTCTACCGTTATGTAAATATTAAGATGTTTTAAAGCTGATGGTCCCAGTCAGTGGGGGAGATGTGTTTAGACATTGGTTGAGTTTGTTTAATCAGCTAAAAACAAGAAAAAGCTGAAGTTGTCCTCTGAATGTTTAGAAAACAAAAACTATCTCACAAAGTAACTGTTTCTGAAGAACAAAGAAAAAAGCAAAACTAAAATAGCCTACAGTGTCCAGGTTCCCCCAGGTGCGTGAAATGCAGATCCAGGTTTTGCAAAGCATTTCCATGGTGATGCTGCAGGGAGGCATCCACATGTGAGTGGAGGGCAGGCAGGGAATGTGGCACGTCTCAGCTAAAATACTGTGTGAATCTTTGGTAATGGGTCACACGTGTAATACGTAACGTGTTATAATTGGGGCCTTTCTGAAGCTTTCCTAATGGTAAATCAGCTTCCCAAGGGTTGTTACCTGCTGATGTGTCACTAGGTTTGCCTTGTGTTTTCCCTGAGCACTCAGAAGAGCTCTGAGGGAGGGTGACTTGCATTATCAGTGGCTGGAAGAGCAGCGTGAAAAGCAGCACCAGATGAAGTGCTGCAAAAGGATGCCGAACTGATAGTTCTGTTCTGGCAGTTGAACTGCTTTGCCTGCTAGCGCTGCTCGCAAACACGTGCTGCCACGGGCACTGCCATTCTCTCTGGTTAGGCTGAGCGTAGGCAATTAGGAATCTATGATTATGGAATCTAAGCATGTTTATAGCTGCTTGAAGAGAGGTAGTCGTAGCCCACAGCCTGTTCATGTTACAGTTGTAAACAGATTTCGTTAGGCTTTGGATTCACGTGAATGCCTTCTTCCAGAATCAGGATTTCAGATTAGTTTGTATTCAAGTAAATTCCTCTGTAAGACGTGCTTTCATTAGAGGATAACGTGTGCATCTTCTCTGAAGATGACTTACCCTATCTTGCCGATAAAGTGTGTGTTAAATTTTTTATGTAATGGTTAATAATCTTTTTTTCCTCAAGGTGGTTTCTGAAGCATCTTCAGTGTATTCAGTAAGTGCCATTCACAGTACTGTTTTTCCACATTTTTCAGATATATTGGGAAGTCGGATTCAATAACGATCAGTGTGTGGAATCACAAGAAAATTCATAAAAAGCAGGGAGCTGGTTTTCTGGGTTGTGTGAGACTTCTTTCGAACGCAATCAACCGCCTTAAAGACACTGGTTGTAAGTAAGCTGAAGAGTAGAGTGTGTTCTCTTCCAGAGCAAACTTTCGTGCACAGACTTCTGCAGAGTGACAGTTCATTGGGGTTTTGTTGGGTTTTATAAAGCTTGTATATTCCGGTTGGTTTGGTAGTTTGTAACGGTGTTTTGTGGCTGAGGATAGCACAAGTACGTTAGAGAATGTAACTTACCTTTTGGCTTTTCAACTGTTTGGCCCCGTTACCATAGACAGTGGTAACTTCAGTGCCGCAGTCTGGTTGTGGATTGTCAAGACTGAACTTTCTGTGTTAGAATTCCAAAGGAGAACAGATAATTAACCTCAAAAATGCAAGTCTTAAGGGGGCAAACAAAAAGGTAAATCTGTCTTGAAGCCAAATTTGTAACTTAAAAATTAATGGGCCTTCAAAATTAGTAAATTTTGTCATAAGATATTAAGTGCTTTATATAAAAGCTAATTAACGTGTAACATGCTGTTTTCTCATTGTCCTAATGGGTGCCATTTACTTCTGAGCAAAATTTGGCACACTGTTTGTGATGGAAAAGTAGTGCTTGGCTATACAGATAATTAAAAAAACCAAGTGTGACATGCTGGTAGAGATGTGGTGTGAATCTGCCTTCAATAACAAGTTCCTTGGAGGAAAAGGCACAGCTCAAGCTCGCGTTTTTAAATATTTGTCACTAGATCAGTGCTCCAGTGTGTTACACTTTGAGTTTAGATGAAGTTCATGAAGTTTAGTGCGGAACACCTGGATTGATGCTGCAGGTTAGCTCGGTGCTGTGCTAATGTGAGTGTTGAACTGGAAGTACATTATGACAATAGCTGTTCTTCACAAGGGAAGAGAGTTCAAAATACTTCTTACAATGACTTTAGACATCTAATCTAGGATAATGTAATTTCCCATTGATCAAAAGAGCTTTGTGAAGTAGAGATGTTAAAGCAAGAGAACTCTTGTCTTGTTTTGTGATTTAAAATTCTCTAAAATGAAGTCTTGGCTGAAGAGTTTGGGTTTTCCTTCCATTCCCCCATCTCTTGAAGTATTAACTTTCTTATGCCAGGCTGAATTTTGTTCCGATGGTACGTCAATGTGCCGTTCAAAGGCAGCAAAATACTTTGACTTAGGTTTTGTGTTCTTGTTTCGTAGATCAGAGATTGGATCTGTGCAAGCTTGGGCCAAATGACAATGATACTGTTAGAGGACAGATAGTAGGTAAGTAAGGGTGTTTATCTTTATCTTGGAGCTTAATAGTACCTACAGAAATACCCTTCCTACATGTCAGTTTTCTGTGTTGATTGTTTATTGTTGCCAAATTTGTTGTGTAGTGCCAGAGCCATTTGGACCTCAAGCTAGAAGTCTGTAGAGAATTATTAAACAAAATAAGCCACAAAACATCCAAACCACACCAAAAAGGCCCAAAGCAACCCCTCCAAATATTATTAAAAGTGTTGGGATAGAAAAGACCATAGATAATATGAAATTTATTTAGAAAGCTTTTAATTTCATTGTGAAGAATGGTGACAGTTTGAGCCTGAACTTCCTGTGAAAAACTGACTACAGTTTTCTTGGCCACCGAGATTCTCCCACAGCTACTACAAAGCTGTGCTTGCTGTAGGTTTTCCAAAAGAGTAAAACATCTTACTGTGACAGGAGTGAGTTGCTGTCAGGGTTAACCTGGTCAACTTACTTTGTGTTTTCATGGGTTATTAACCTGTCACCAATCTCAGTAACTGCGCTTTGTCATTCTGCTAACTCACAAATCTTAAATAACTGAAGAATTCAAAAGAAGCTGGCAAATTGAAAAACAAGTGTCCACAACCAACTTCATAAACACCCTCTTCTTGTTGCATTATAACTTGTTTCAAAAGGCAGTTTTTCGAGCAGGTCACCTAAGAAGTTGGTCGCGATAAGGAAGTCTTTGTTTTTATGGCAAGATGTTAGTGAGAATATTTGGGCATGGGAGAAAAGTGAATTTGCATGCTCAGTTTTATGTTCAGTTCTTAGGTCAAATAATAACCAGGCAGCATTCCTCCATCAGACAGGGAAATCTATTGACATATCAGTCTCAGTCAGCAAGGAAGAGCTTTAGTGCATTTGTTTGCAGTCCTTGAGGTGCTCTGTTGAATAATGCCTATGACTCCACCTCTTTCTGTTGCTTTAACCATCTGTCTGGCATCTGATCTGCAAGTGATTGCACAGTACTAACACAGTGAGGTGGCACAGGAGAGTCAAATGATGGTAGAAATATGGAGTCGTAAGTGCACAGCTCACACTTCAGACTAGTCTTGAATATTAAAATTTCCATGTGAGCTTGCACAGAAGGATAAAACAGTCATTTTTCTAGGGTGCATTACGTTGTCAGTTTGGTTTGCCTTTTGGTTTCGCTCTGGTGTACTGGTTCCCTGATCATCCATATGTGCTGTCTTGTTTGTGAGCTTCCTTGCAAGAGGAAACAGAGCTTGTTCAGGCTCTGCTCCAGGCAGCAGAGACCCACTCTACCCACAGCAGTCCTTCAGACATGTCACTGGCAGGGTCTGTACCCTTGCACCCTGATGTGCTCTCATACTGCCCTCCAGAGTATGCTCCCTGTCATCATGACTTGAGAATGCTAGCATTAATTAAACAAGCAAAAAAAAAAAACCCCAAACCCCCGCCCCAAAGCAGAAAGGTCTCAGGGCTGTTGGGATGCCAGCTGGGAAGCCTGGGGCAAATACCATGTGGTGTGGGCATGGCAAATAACTAGTTGTCAGAGATAACTAGGCAGCAGTGTGGGCATGAACTAGACTGACCAGTTGGCTTAACCTGATACGATCATGAAAAGTGGGATAGCCAAAGCAGCATTAACTCTTTTGGCATGCTGCTGGGGCTGTCCCTAATTAGCAGGAGCTGCTGGATCCTGCACTGCACCTAGGAAAAACATGGCTTGTCATGTTACAGCAGAGACTGGGAGCAAATCCGTATCTTCTGCTGTGTGCTGTTGTCACCAGAAAGGTCAGGTTTCCCCAGCCATGGCTGTGTTTTGATTTAATGCATCCTTGGTAAGATTCCAGACACTCCTGTCTTCTTTTTGTTTTGTAGTGAAATTGTTGTTATTAATCTCCTTATTTTAATCTTTCTTCACTAATGCCATTTATTGAATGGATGAACGAGCCTGAGTACAACTAGATAATTCTGCAGCAGTAGTTACACGAGAAAGAAATCTTGATTAAAAATAATTAAGAAGATAGAATAAATTATAAATATGGTCTTAGTCCTTCCAGTGACAAACTGGCTTAAATTAAGAGGCTACGCAAGATTGGAAAACAGTATTAGAATGTAATTGATACCTTGAGCAGATGATAACCTTACAAATCGAGTGCATGGTGGGTATGCCTTTATAATTTGGGACAGGGAGCAAGGGGATCTTTATCTTCAATACCTGGGGTTATCCTCAAAGGGGGGAAGAAAAGGGGACGCTTGTCAGTAGTGGATGCAAAGAGCACCTGAACTGTGTCTTAATCTTGCAACTCTCTTCTGTGCCACCATTTTATTTCTGATGTGGCGGTGCAGAAAAAATGAGTCCTTACTCATTACAAAATGAAGCCGTGCACAAATTTTGGTCCTCAAGTAGGCAAAGAGGAGGTAATTCCCTTTGTTTGGTTTCATTTTTGTCTGTGTGTATTGCTTGCCAAACCTTGCCTACATGCAACAACGTGAACTTGTAATGTGTGGGTTTGTTGCAGAATAAATCTACGATTTGGTTTTGGTTGTAATGAAATTTAAGGTGTCTTTCACTGTAAGAAGTTGCTTTGTAACGTTAGCGTTCACGGAAAACTAGGAGTTAATCTTGATTAGGATAAAGCAAGCAGGTACTGCAGGGCTCCCTGGGTTGGTCTGCTGAAGGCCCAGAATGCTAAGCTTCAAAACATGTTGTTGTTGAAAACACGGACTCTCTGGCAAAAAACTGCCCATACTACTGCATCTTTTTGGAACTTTGTGATGTTGACAGAAGTTTGGTTGTGTCTAGATTAAGGTCTGTAAGTTTATTTCACTTCAGAGGACTTGAAGGCAATTATCCAGAGGTACAGTAGTACCACCTCGAGAAATGTGTCCCACAGCACGTATCTAACTTTTTAAGTAATCATTTTATTGTTAAAGGCAAAACAAAACATCAAAAAAACCTCCAACCCCACAGGAACACGAGTGTCATAAATTATCAGATTGGACATTTGCAAATTATGATACTGGGAACAAAAGCTGCCCAAAAAATCTTTGTTTTCATAATTGTAGTACAAAAGCTTCAGGCATAAATATCCATTACAATGAAACATGTGAAAAATAAAAATTAAATAAAAAAAGTAATACCATTTTGCTGAGGGCTGTAAGGGCTTTTCAGGGTGCTGAGCGCTGCTTTGTGCGGGAGTTGCGTTTAACTCCTTACCGCTGGTGTTTGGAAGGACCCGATAAACCGAACTCGTGGTGCTTCTAGTAGTGAAGTTTGGCCTGCTTTTGTGTGTGTGTGCGTGTACATGCGTGTGTTGGATCCCACGCACGTGCAGCATACGTAAGGAGGAGTCAAAAAGGCGCAGGAGTGCCTCGTTTTAGGTCTTTTTGAGCAGTTCTCCCCTTAGCAGCGCTGGGCTGGCGCTAGCACTGTCCCGCGTGCTGCCCAGCCGTGTGTGAGGTTAGCCATCCTGCGGCCGCCTGACGAGCTCCGCCGTATCAGTCTGCCTCCTACTGAGAAGAGTTAATGACAGCTTCACAGATAACTACTTTTTTTGCCTTAACTTGCATTCTTACTTTTAAAGCTAGCTTTTTTTGAAGTACCAAGTAGAGAATTAGCTGTGTGAAAGCCTACACTGTGTCTGTATAACTTTCTTTGACTTGTGGGGAGGAAAGAATGTCCAGGACATTCAGCTTAGTCCTCCAGGTTGTACCATTTCTCTTTCAAATATAACTGTAATTTGCATTCAAGTGTCATATCTTTAATAATTCTTTTATTATCTTAATAGTAAGTCTTCAGTCCAGAGACCGAATAGGCACAGGAGGACAAGTTGTGGATTGCAGTCGGCTGTTTGATAATGATTTACCGGATGGGTAAGCTGACATCACTGTGTTGTGAACACAAATATGGCTCATACAACAGACCTTTGCAGTAATGAGGAGTCAGTGTACAAATAGGTTAATTTATTTTTATTCTCGCACTCAGAGTTCTACAATTTTGAATTTAGGAGCCTGAGATAAGTCAGCCAGGCTGCACCGAGTAGTTATTCGTTTGACCATTGTCTTGTCTCTTCTTGAAAAACGGGAGGTGGCATATATGAGCATACGCGTTAAAAAACATACTTGTCTAAGAAAACGTGTATTTCAAATTATAGGACTGATAATAGAATGTTAAATCACAGTCAGCAAGCTGACTTCATCCATAGGGTAGTTTTGCAGGAAGGTAGTGAGCACACAGGCCTGGCTGCCTTCTGCAGCGCTGTGCAGAGGTGTACACTGTTACAAAAATGCATCACTTTTTTTCTTCCATGTAAATCATAGTGAAGAAAACGTGATTGGGAAGGTAATGGAGCCTGAGTTCTTGCTGTATTTACCTGCCAAAGGCTGGGTTTAGGATTTTGATTTGTCCCTGTGAGAGTTAATGACATCATTTACACCTAAAACAGTTTTGTGAATACAGAAAAATGCTGTGGTTTAGGTTCTGGTGCTGTCATCAACTTTTTCAGAGCAAACACAGACCTTCTGAATGTGATTCTTGGCAGGTAAAGACAGGAGAAACTGATTTTTCAGATGATGAATTTTAAACCATAAATTATCATCTAAGTCCTAACGAGCGTTCTTTTGTTAATTTGGAGTCTGGAGAAGTCAAACATTTTTGAAAATGCTTTTAAATTTTCACTTCAAAATGTTCCTTGTATAAATATTGCCTACTTAATTGTGTAACTGCAGAGCTATCAGTATAGCCTTATATATTTTGGAGTGGTAAAGTAATAGCATGACTTTTTAATTATTATTTGAAGGTGACTTCTTAATGAAAGCAAGTAGTGCGTGTAGATATTGTGAAAGCACTTACTAGGAGCAGTGGTCAAAAAAGGTTAAATGCATTATTAAACATGATGTTTTCAAGAGGTTTCTTTGTATGGCTATTTGGATTTAATCAGGATTCAAATAGTTATTGAAGGTGAAGGTGTGATATTGTTAATGATAAGCCTGGTTCCAAGGGAAGAACGTGTAAAATGAATTCTGAGTTGAACTTACGGTTGTTTCCTGTTACCTTGTGCAGCTAACATGATTCATAATAGTGTAAGTCTTCCTGACTTGGCATTTATGTTGGAAACATTTTGTGCCCTGGTTTCCTGGAAATACCACTCATTGCCTTATCTCTCAATGTCTGAATTCTAGGTGGGAGGAGCGGAGGACTGCTTCTGGAAGGATCCAGTATTTAAATCATATTACACGAACAACTCAGTGGGAGCGACCGACACGGTAAGAAATAGTTTAGGAGACTGCACATGATGAAGTTTATTGCTGAGCACAGGCGATTCTAAGTGTCTCTATCGGGGATATTCAGCATTCCTCCGAGTCACTCTGCAAATGCTGTGTGCTTTTCTTCATTAACATCCTACTCCTTCAGTCTGCCCAATATTTAACTCAGAAGAATCATTCTGACTGGATTTTTTTCCCTCCCCTGATATTAGCATCTTGGTTTGCTTGTAGAGCTGCTGTGGTAGAACTCTATAAATGCAGGCATTAAAATGTGCAGACATCGTAAAGGATGAAGAGAAGATATTGTGAATAGCTGACAGACACTGTCTGTGTACACGCTATGACCACGTAATCCAGAACTTTAAAAGCTGATTGTTACAGAGCATGTTTCGAAATCATTATGAGTACCTTTTCTAATAACCGTAGATGGGTGTTGAGAAGCTGTTCCTCAAAGCAGTTTTGCTGTTACCTGAATTGTAGACAGTGTCAGTGCATATGTTGCAGACTGTCTGCGCCTGCAGACTCTTGTCTTCCATCCTTGAGAAATATTATTCTGGTCTCTGTATGGATATATTTGACTTAAAGTAATCTGTACTGTTAATGCTGCCAGTTCTGATATATATTTGTGGGTTTCAAGTGAGTGAAGGTACTGAACAGCTTTTTAATGTATCTATCATATTTTTCCTGGTATGTTACAATACCTATTATAAGGTCGAGACACGTTTACAGTAGAAAAACAAATGCAAAATACAGAGTTTGTTTCAGGGATTTCCTGCATCCTTATCAGTCCCCCTTTAACCCATTTTAAATCCTTTCGAAAGCAAAATTGAGATACAAACCCACATACTGCCAGAGGAAACAATGAATTTAATCTCCCAAGAGCAACTGTTTTTTATCTTATTTAGACCTTTTTCACCATTCTCCCCTAGTAACTTTTAAGGAAAGTTAAAAGAAATAACAAGGCCTGATCATTTCCTTAGCTATATGAAGACAAGGGGAGATGTTTGGGCTGTGTGCTGCTTGTTTTTAACAAAGTTGCTCTCGGCACTCTGTTTAAGGTGGAAACTGCTTATGTCAGCATTTGGCATGATCTTGATCTTCTCATCATATACCGAGTGTTAGGTCGGACCCTTAGTTAGGTGAGGAGCTTTACTGTTGGCTCTGGGCTGAGCCCAGTAAGCGCAGAACTGAAGTTTCCTGCACATCGTCATGGTATCCTGCCCAGTTCTGCCATCCACAAAGATTTCCTGAGAGCCCGTAGATGAAGTTTCCCTGAAGCGCGTTGCGTAGCCCTGCGTCCAGGCAGCAATGCAGTTTTCTTCCCCACAGGCCAGCGTCCGAATATTCCAGTCCAGGCAGACCGCTGAGCTGTTTTGTGGACGAGAACACTCCAATTACAGGAACGAACGGTGCGACTTGTGGGCAGTCGGCGGATCCCCGGCTGGCGGAGAGGAGAGTCAGGTCGCAGAGGCACAGAAATTACATGAGCAGGACACACTTGCACACTCCTCCCGATCTACCTGAAGGATATGGTATGCAAATTGAAATCTTTTAAATGTAGGTCCCCCAAGAAACTGGGAAAATGGGTTGTCTTCTCGTGTGTAAGATCCTTTTGATGTCTTAGTTTGGGTGAATCAGTCTTTGAGGTTTTTTAATTGCAATTTCGGTGCTTATAGTTATTAATTAATCTTGATTTCGCAGAGCAAAGGACAACTCAGCAAGGTCAGGTCTACTTTCTGCATACTCAGACTGGTGTTAGCACGTGGCACGATCCAAGAGTACCTAGGTAAGAAAACTATGCAAGTATTCTTAAATATCAAAGCAGTTAACCAGTACTGTCCTCAGAGTTCTCTGTCTGGTATTATAGTTCTGCCTCTTGGTCCCTCATACATCATTTTAACAAGCCATTCATCAAAATAAATTAGTCTTTCTTCCTCAGTTCTTCAAATTGTTATTTTAATGCAAAGATGGAGAATCAAGAAATAAATTACAGTTGTGTCTTGGAAACAGGTATCACTGATGCAGGTATAACTGATTCTAGATGTGGCATATGAATTACAGCCCAGGCTGGGTTTTACTACTCTGCTGAACAGTGAAAGAAAAGGGATTCTGGGCACTGGATCTAGGTTTATCAAGATGCTTCAGTGAAAACTGGGTTGGTTTTTGGGTTTTAACTCAGGCTCCGGAAGCTAACAAGACCTCAGAAATTGGCAGCATAACTATATGAAGAACAAACTTGGTGACAAAGAAGCTGGACAAGTGTGAATGCTGTTGATGGAGGAGCAGAAAAAGGGGAAATCGTGGAAATTCTAGTGGATGTCCCTTTTCTGTTTAGACACACTGTTTTAGTGAACGAAAGTCTCATCATCGAAATAGCTTAAATTCACTTGTCTGTGAGAATTATTGTCCCATGTTCAGACTACTAAACGCAATTTACTCAAGGAATGGGAAACTTGGTACATTTTGTAGAAACGGATTGGAGATACTGGGTCATAAAAAGCCTGGAAGCTGAAATGGTGAGCTGTGTTTGAAGTGCCAAGATGGCCTTTTTAAAAAAAGAAAGGACAAATAAGAAGTTGTTTTCTATTTGAGTATAGTAGCAGACATCTAAAAATGCACAAGCTTTTTTACAGCAGGTTTCCTGTTACAGAGCAGAAATCAATATTTGTTCTCTTTGTAATGCTCTAACACAGATATTCCTTGAGCGATCATAGGTGATTTCAAGCATCTCAATCTAAACTGGTGGAATGGATATCCATTTATGTACATGCCTGTAAATGGAAGGAATTTGGGGGGAAAGGGGCAAACAGGTAGAGAAGCTGAGAGAGACTGACCTGCGATTAAAATACTCACTGCTGTTGCTGTTGTGGCCATCTCAAGGCTCAGGAGAAAGTAAATCTGAAGTGTCCTTTTAGTTTAGTGTCCTCATTTACACAATGCACACACGTACATGTTGTACCTGACTGTACGCCTGATTATTTCTGATGTGTGAAAGGAAAGAAGGATAGCAGGGAAATTATTGTTAGCTTCTGATTGTTCTTTAAAAAAACCCCAAGAAATCCTGTTGAAAATGATTGCCTCCTGAAGCGTGTGGATGGTGTAAAACAGCGCGTGTAGTTTGAAACTGGCAGCGGGTATTGGCATTTATGAGAGTTGTAGCAATTTTGTCAGTTGCTGCTGGTGTTCATTACCATGGAATTGGCTTTTGGAGATCCTGGGAAGGACAAAGTGCCTCGTGGCCATAAGTTCACTGCATTTTTGAATGATTATTTCGGTTTTATTACTGCTCTTGTGTTACAAGAATATACATGCGTTAGCTGTGTATTGGGGGTGAGGTACAGCCGACCGTTGTGCATTAGGAAGTCTTTGCTCCTGTGACTCGTGTATTATACAAAACGAGAAACTAGACTTCTCTAAAACAATTATATTAAGATCTAATCCTTAAATTTGCAGTGCATTAGCTGGGTGCAAAATCTGAGTTAGCACTGCTCTTAGGTGTGGCAACAAATCGCACGAGTGTCTCTGAGAACAAAATTTGGCTGTTTGCATGAGGACAGTTTATAAGAAATATGGTATTTTTATGCTAAAATGCCACAGTTAATAAAAATAAGCTCTGCAGTTCAGCAGCAGTTTGTGTACGGGTAATATCAGCAGAAGTTCAATCCCAGAGCCTTGAATTTCCATCAGTGGCTTGCTTCTCAGCCTTTTGAGTCCCTGCAGACAGCATCTTTTTAGCCATCCTGCCCCTTGGCCCTTTCCTGTCCTCAAGGTGCGTCATACTGGGAAATCTGAAGATTTATACCTTTCAAAAGAGTTGTACTTGACAGTGTGAGGTGTGAATTATATGCATGAAAAATCAGTAAACGTACGTTTTGGAAGACTAGTATTTGTTTTCAGTGAACCTCTGGAATGAATCTTCTTGAGTCCCATGACGCTACCTCTGCGTTGCTGGGTGCAGAGCTGAGTCAGTGTTCATATATTTTATTTGAAATATTTTGTTAGATGCTTCCCAGTAGCGCTTGGAGTTTTGGGGCAAAACCACCTGTGGCGTACACACACAGCCCGTGTGTAATTCCTCATGGAAAGTATAACTCTTCAGAAACGTAATTTTGTCTTGTAGGAGTTTATAAAGTGTGATTCACAGTTCCTTACATGACTAATGTTACTTTAGAAATGTTTTCAGTCAGAATTGGTGTAGAACTGCAGTTCCATTTTGGCAAATATGCCAATGGTCTTTATTTTTGTTTTAAGCCTATATTAATTTAACATCTGAAGTTGGATTGTAAAAATGAAGGTTATTTGATAAGAATTTTTTTCCCCACGGCATGTGTTCTGGGGTGTGTGGTTTTTCTTTGGTGGGCTAGCACCTTGGGAGTAAAGATTCCAGCTGAACAGATCAAGTTTCTGAAACAATACATTTTCTCAGACTTCATGGAATTGTTCTGTTACATTTACGCTTGTTTGGCTCGGAGGCCAAATGCTGAGGTATTTTTCACTTTATATTTGTTTTCACAGGGATCTTAGCAACATCAATTGTGAAGAGCTTGGTCCACTGCCTCCTGGATGGGAGATCCGAAATACAGCAACAGGCAGAGTTTATTTTGTTGACCATAACAACAGGACAACGCAGTTTACAGATCCACGGCTATCTGCTAACTTGCATTTAGTCTTAAAGTGAGTCTCAAGTCTCCGGCACATGTTGAGTGTAACAGAGGAAAGAAAGTGACTCTTGAGTGGTGCTGGGGTTTAGGGCAGGATGTAGTCTGCCATTCAGTAGTATTCAAAGTACAGCAGCATCTCCTTTAACACGCTACCAACTTCCTTACAGGTTTGATTGTTCTTTGGGGGTGGAAAAAAAAATCAGTCTCCAGCAGCATTTAGGCAGGAATGTGGCTATTCTGATGCCCGGAGTTGGGGGCAGCAGGGGGAAAACATTGGCCCAGAGAATTTTTTCTAACAGCAAGAGACACTTTCTTTCAATTTTTTTAAATGCCATACTACTTTCAGTTACGGAGAACTTGCCACAAAATACGCGGTTGCATTCAAAGCCCGTGGTGTGAAATACTGATGAGTTCGGCAAGCATGCGCAAGTGCCCAGCTCTTCTCAGGGAATAAAGGAGGAATAATTCAGCTCCTATCTTCAGTTTTAGAGTAAGGCTAGTTGAGGTGTTCTCAAAATCAGACCCCAGTAATTTAACTCAGATATTTTGAAAAAAAAAAACCAATAAAATAGGAATTGTGGGTTTTCTGCCTTTGTGTTTTGATACCACGTTTTCATATTATACTTTTAAAAAGAGAAGGGGAAGCTCAGGAGTATTCTGGCTCATGTTTTTATTCCTTAGGCACTCATTTCACACTGGGGGAATTTTCTACTAAAAATGGGAACCAAAAAGCAAACAAATGCTTCTTTTTTTTTCCACAGTAGACATGGCTATCAGTCTGTCCAAGCTATCTGGGAATTCGACTCTCTTGTTTCTTCCACTAACACCTTTTAATACTCTTGAGAAACACCTGTAAAGTATTGAGTAGGTGTTAAGTGGAAGAAACAATGAAGAGTTGGTTAGACAGAAAGCCATGCAGCCCCAGGCAAGGAGTAAGTAGGAGGAATAGTTCTTTTAAGGAAGTGAATCGTTGGGAAGAAAAGCTGAAGGAAAGAATAATAGGAACAAGCACTGAGAAGACAAAACCGAGTAATGGGAGGTGATACCCAGGAGGCCAGTGTATCTTTTGTGTAATACCTAAAAGCTGGCTAGCCTTTGCCTAATATACATTTGAACTTAATACCCCAGGGGGAGAAAGAGTCTAAATATTGACAAAAATGTAGTTTGCTTAGGTAAATCATTGGTTATGTACATGTATATTACAGGACTTCAGTTAGCTCACATCATCTAGACGCTCTTGGTTCTTTATTTTTTTAACTTAAAACAGAGAAATCATTACTGATTTTAGGTGAATTTAGATTGTTCATTTGACACCAACATGATCTTGGAAAAAAAACTTAGCAGTGAAGGAACACGTTCGTGTGTATTACACAGCAAAGTTCATTAAGTTTATTCTAATTTTGATATTTTACCCGAGGAATAACTTCACATCCTCTTAGCTACAGCAGTGCGATTCTTAAACTGTAGAAAGTTCAGTTAACTGGACTGTGTTTGAAAAACTGTCCTTCGCAGGTAGGTTGGTTTGTAAAAGGCAGTAGGGTCGCAGCGTCTAGTTTACATGTATAGTGGAGGACAAATTCAAAGCTAGCTTTTTTTCTCTGGAAAATCCAATTTGACTTTTGAGTTCCAGAACCACAGAACCATTTTGCATTTCTTAAAGTTTAAGTACTACTGCAGTGTGCCTAAGTTTTTCATTTGTACATCTGTCTTTCATTAGGGAAGGATTTCAGAAATTCAACCAACAGTGTCATCAGCAACGTCTGCTGCCTGATAAATCTTTTCTGGTGTTTATTCTTTTATTGCACCAAACAGGATATGTGAAAGCTTCCCCCTGCCCCCAACCCACCTCCTTATTTGTTCTTTAAAAAAAACTAAGGAGTAGCTTTGGTTAGACCTGTCGTTTTGTAAATAATCTGAGAAGTAAGTGTAGTATTTGGGTGAGATGGGTGTGATGGTTTTAGGTTCAGAGGCTTAATATAAAGTTAACTCTCTGCTATACTGACTTTTCTATCGAGCTGAGTATAGTAGTTAGTTCTTGCAGTGATGACAATTTAAGTTGTGAAAATAAACAAACTTTTCACCCAGTTCCGTTTTAAAATATTGGCCAAGAGTTCATGATAGGTTTTGATAGCTATGGCACCTGAAAAGCACTTTAGCTGTGTCCTTAAAGCACTGTACGGAACCAAGCATAGTCATTCAGCTGTGAAAACATACAAGAAATTACATTTAATTACTTTAAGCACTGCAGATGGTGTAGCTAATACTGCACTGAGTATTTTCAGCCAAGTGTGGAGGATAACATTTTATTGTTCTCCTCCTAGTACTGCCCTATTTTAGATTGGCTTCATTTGGTGCATAGATTTAAGTTGATGCTCATTTTAGAGGTTGCATTTTCTTTAAGTCTGATGTTGTCTAGCTCTGTGTTTTGTACTATTAAAGGTCATGTGAACATATGCTCACTTCAGTATGTAGTTATGACATTCTCTGGTGGGCACATGCAAGGAATATTTTCACATGCTCATCCTTATGGAATTAGAAAGTTCAGAAGGCAGAACAGATTTTGTATGGGAAGTAAATACAGTTTAAGTGAGAGTCGTATTTAAAACCAATCACAGTTGAAAAGAAATTACCGTGCATGTAGCACGAATGGTATAGAGCCATTATCTGGAACCACATTGAGTTCGTGTCTCTAAATTGCTGCAGTGACTTGGTTTCTCAGGAATGATGCAAAATAACTGTAGTTAATTGGACGACTAATGTGGTTAGCTTAAGAATAAAGGTAAAAAAATGACAGAAGCCAACAACAAAACACATTAGCTTAATCGATTTTATTGTTTTCCGTTTCTGACGTTCTGCATCCTAGTAGCAAAATAGGATTTCTGTGCATTATTCCCTCCTCAGAGCCTAGGAGTAAAGAGGTATTTCTGTTAATATTAAGCTTTGAGGCGTTGCTGGAGTGATCTGTGACGTGTGCTGTTGAGGGGTTTCTGGATGTTAGGCTTGTAAGAGTACTGATCAAGATTTCCTGGTCACCTGGGGTTGGTTTCCATTGAGGGTGGCTTGTGCACAAGTGCTTTGAATAGGAGGTTTGTAGATAGTGGAAGAGCTGTCAGAACCCCAAGGCAAACTGGGAACACCCCCATCCTTTTTATAATTGCCAGTTCTGAATGTTCCTGTGGTGGAAGCCTGCTGGAGGTGAATTTTGGTTGGCCAGGAGAGCCTTCTAGTGGACCTTGTTTCAAAACAGACAGGCTGAAATTTTAAGCTACTAAAACTGTGTTTGGTTCTATCTTAAATTTTTTTGTCTTTGATGTTGGAAAAAAGAAGAACCCAAATTCATTAACATTCCACTGTAAAACATTCTGAATGGTAACCGTTCCTATTTATCCACTACATTTAGGGTATTCTCCTGTGTTCCACACGGAGATAGTCTTCTCATGGTTTAGGTAAAACAGAACTTTTATCCTGTGCTGTTTGCAAATGCCACACTAAAAAGCCCCAAGAATATCCACTTACTGTTTACAAGAAACAACACAAGAGAGGACACTTCTGCAACACGATTAATTTCCTTTTCCTAGTAAGAAGTTAGATTTACAAAATCTCTTAGAATTGCTAGTAAAAATACTTGTTTATCTGTGCCAATTAGTTACATGTGAACTCCCACATTCCTGTGGTCCAGACTAGGCCAGGTACAGGGGACAAGGTCCTTGCCAAGCTGCCAGCACAAACATCTTTCTGTAAGCTTACTCTTTTTCAGACAAGCCATTTAAAACAGACTATGGTATTGACTGTAGATTAGAGGCATAGCGTCTGGCAGATCCCTGCGTTTTAAAATGGAGGAAGGCAAAACACACGAAGGAAATATGGAAATGGTATCTGAGAAATTCAATGTCAGCAGCTTAGTAGTAATATTGTATGGATAATACCTTATTATATAGTGCTGTAACCTTTTACATACTTTGTAGAGTAGTGCTAACAGAAATAACAAACCCTAAAAACAACTGGTAGTTGCCAAGAAAGACAGAAGCATATGTCTTTAGTCAGGATAAAATCTCTCTGAATTTATTTTTTACTGGACCCGGACATTTTTAGCATAATCACAGTAATAATCATAGTAAATCAAAAGTAGTTTAGTTACAAAAACTTAACCTTTAAGAAACATCTGAATGAAATAGGGGACGTATGACTTGAATATCTACAACCAGCTGTGTTTGTTTCTAGCCGCCAGAATCAACTTAAAGATCAGCAACACCAGCAGCAGCAGCAGGTAGTGTCCCTGTGTCAGCTTCCAGATGAGGCAGAGTGTCTGACTGTGCCAAGGTACAAGCGAGACCTGGTGCAGAAACTCAAGATCCTGAGGCAAGAGCTGTCACAGCAGCAACCTCAAGCTGGCCATTGTCGTATTGAGGTCTCCAGGGAAGAGATTTTTGAGGTAATTTGAGAATTTGAGCCATTTCTTAACACTGAGGGAAGGGGAGGAGGGTTGGTCATAACTGTCTCAAGTCATTCAGTTAGATGGAATCTTGAAGTCTGGAGTTAAAGCTGGAATTTTACCAGTGGCAAACGGGAAGAAGAAACGTTGAAGGGGATGTTAACAACAGTTCTGTACTTAAAGTGGATATATTTATGCCGTAGAGAAGAAAGAAAACGGGGAAAGCTTTCCCTGTGGCTGGAGACACACAGACCAGGTCAGGGACTGAGGAAGGAGTCCAAGCACTTTGTGTATTGGCAGATGCTGCCTCACTTCCTTGAACATGAGAACGCTCATATCTGTTATAGAGGGAATGTTAGAAATTGAAAACCAAACTAGTATTAATGATCTCTGATCTGTTGTAACTTCAGTAAAATTACTACTGAGTAGCATTCATCTTTGGAGTTTGGATTATTTAGCATCTATCTCAATTCTGGTTGATTATATTTTTGTCAGAATCAGACCAATTTTATGAGATGCCCACAGTGAGATGTCTGCATTTAATCAATTTAGCAGAATTACTCTGCTGAATAATGTCACAAAATCAAACACAGTTACATTTCATTGGCTTTTTCTGGAGGACAGTCTGTCTTCTTGAGAACTTTATCACCCATCCCACCCATCCCTGATGCATTTTTACCGCGCCCACAAACTTGATAGCCCCACTGTGCTGTCACGGTTTTTCCAGCCAAGAAAGATTTGTGTTGGTCTTCCCTTTGGAGACTGTCAAATCACTTAACAATCAGCTGAATCAGGGAGGAAGGGCTGCTGGAGAGCACAGACAGTTACTATGTTCTTGTTCTGAAAATGAGGTTGTGTGTTGTGTCCCGGGCACACCTACCCCTCCTGTCCTGCAAAGCCAAAGGTTGGGGTATTGATACAGGATGTAAAGCCAAACTAGACTGCTTTGGTTTAATTCCTTGTTAAAAATTAGCACTTTTTTGGCCTCTTTCAGCTTTCTGTGGTGTTTTTTTTTTTTAAGTCTTACTGATAATAATGATGAATTATTCTGTAGATTTATGGGAATGACATTGATGCTTCTGTTAAGATGCTTCCTGAAGGTTTGCACGTGTTATACCCAGAGTAGAAGCTTCACTGATGGCTTTTCAGCCTGCAGAAAGTGAGAGCCTTGATGCAAAACAAAAGGAGTTTCCTGACACAGATTTAAATTTTTGTAAGTTACGTGGGAACGAGAGAGAGAATGTTCTGTTCACTGCACGCCTCTGGAAATTTAACAGAAGGTGGTTCTTCTCGCTCTCTGTTTTATTTGACATCACATTTGTGTTTTGAGAAACTGGTTAGTATCTAGGAAAATAGTATCCCCTTCGGACTCGGAGTCTGAGACTCCCCTTCATTTCTGATAAGCAGTAGTAGCTGCTTGTCTCTAAATAGCAGTTAATAAAAGAAAGTGCTGCGTGTTTACAGGAATCCTACAGGCAAGTCATGAAGATGAGGCCAAAAGACCTGTGGAAACGATTAATGATAAAATTTCGTGGGGAGGAAGGCCTTGATTACGGAGGTGTTGCCAGGTAAAGAGTCTGTCTGTCTCTTCCCCTGCACCTCGAGCCCGCCAGCTACACCTATGCTTTGAATCCTAAACCAGCCTTGTGTCAGCCCTGTTTGTTTTTCCATTGTACTTATTGATGTTCATTTCTGTAACAGATTGTATATCAGAAGAATAGATAATTTCAGATAGTATTTTAAAGGCAAAACTGCATCAAAAAACTAATCTATTGGAAATAAATCAAAATGCATGTTACAGGTCACATCAGAGATCTGTCATGTGCAAGACAGACTCTTTGTATCTATTTAAATTACCATATTTTTTCTTGATTAGTAAAGCTTATTAGGTATCTGAGACTTAACACCACTAAATCCTGGGCTTTGTGGCAGAACTTGGATCAAGAAGCATGCTTTATCACGAATTGTCACTACTGTTTGAAGCAAAATGTTGAAAACCGGCAGTTTGTAGGTAGCTAAAATCTGTCCGTAGGCTGAGGTTACTTTTCACCTTTTCAAACGACGCTGTTAGGCTGTTCAGGTGCTGGTTTACGTCACTGACAATATTCCCCACCTCCGGCATGTGGATCTGTTCTCAAGGATTCTCAGTGTAGGAATGCATTTGTCTGAAGTACACAACTGATTATTTTATTTCCTTCAGGGAGTGGCTCTACCTCTTGTCCCATGAAATGTTGAATCCGTATTACGGTCTCTTCCAATATTCCCGAGATGATATCTACACACTGCAAATCAACCCAGACTCTGCAGTCAACCCGGTATGGCTGGTAACATCAGTTCTGTACATGATCCTTTGAGACTAGGAATTAAGTACTTCTGGAGGGTGTTCTAGACTTAGGAATTCCCACATTACCATTGCTAGAAACTGAATTTGTGCAATAATACCGTAATTTCTTTTTAGTACTGATCAAAGAAACTTCTCAAATCTTAATTCTCCTTAAGATGTCAATTAATGTTTCCTTTGGGAGAAATTAAGTTTGTTTTGGTTCTTAGTAGTAAGACTTCTGGACTGGAAGCAATATGCTCAATGTGCTGTGTATAAAAACCAACAAAACAAAAAGCTCTGGATATGTGGGTTGGGTTTTTGTTCGGTTTTGGGTGGTTTTTTCCTGTTCTTTGTATTGAAATTTTACTTCCTACTCAGCAGCTATAACCTGGAGGTCTTGCTTAGCTGAATGGCTTAGTCTCTCCTTTCTGTTCTAGGAACACTTATCATATTTCCATTTCGTCGGACGGATAATGGGGATGGCTGTGTTTCACGGACACTATATTGATGGGGGCTTCACGTTGCCTTTCTATAAGCAGTTGCTAGGGAAGCCAATTACTTTGGATGATATGGAATTGGTTGACCCTGATCTTCATAACAGCTTGGTCTGGATACTGTATGTACTGTGTATTGTATCTTACAGTGGTAGAATTCTGTCTCAGTTAACATGTGATAGTGTTCCTAAATCCAGCTGGAAAGAAATGAAGTGTATTTTGATCTCCTGCTCCAGCAGATTTAAGAAACATCTTTCTTGCACAATTCAGCTTCTTTAAGGCTTAACATGCCCAAGGTATTCGAATTTTGGGGGTGGGAGGGAGATAAATAATTACTGATCTGTGAAGTGCTCAGTTCGTAAATTTAAATATATTAATTCTGCATATTATTAACAGTAATATGTTTTTAAATTACAGCATTGTAACCTTGATAATGGTTTTAAAATACAGCAGTAAGAATGTATGTTCACTTTTGCTTCCAAGCAGTAATTTGAAATGCTGCTGAAAAACTCAGTTGTGATGCCTGTCAGATACGTTACGGCTGTAATATATTTGCAGAGTGTGTCTCACTGGGTCACTTATTCCTTTCCACCAGTGAGAACGATATCACAGGGGTCTTGGACCACACGTTTTGTGTGGAACACAACGCGTACGGGGAAATCATTCAGCATGAACTGAAACCCAATGGCAAAAGCATCCCCGTGACAGAGGAGAACAAAAAGGAATATGTCAGGTACAGCAATATCTTCTCCAAAGTTTTTTTTTTATATTCCTGTATAAAAAGGTGGGGAGGAACTTAAACTTATTTGACGTAAATGACAGTTAGTTGTTGGGTTTTTTCCTAAGTGGTCATGTGAGAGTGTTGTGTGTATTCCTGTCTGTAAGGCCATTTTATTTTTTTTGGCTGGGTAGATTACAGGTTTATTGCATTTGAATACCTCTTTCACAAAACCAATTTGCGCTCGCTTGCAGACTTTATGTGAACTGGCGATTTTTACGAGGAATTGAAGCTCAGTTTCTGGCTCTACAGAAGGGATTTAATGAAGTAATCCCACAACATCTGCTGAAGACATTCGATGAGAAGGAGTTAGAGGTCAGTCCACTAATGTTATGTCATGTCGTCAAGTGTAACAACAAAAGCCTGGGGTGTTCTTCTGAGACTGAGTAACTACGAGGTTGTCTCCCCAGTGCTTTAGGGGTTTGCAGGTGTGCTGCTACAAGAAATACAGTTAGCAGAAGAGGTCACCAGGTCACACAGTCACTGAGGCTGCGTGTACCTTCCACTGAGAGCTATGAGGGTGTTTCTCAGGGTGACATCTCGTAGCTACTGCAGAAGTGGTAGAAGAGGAGACCCTCTCCTCTACCTGAAAACCCAGCTGAACCTCCTGAGAAGGATCTGCAGTGCCCTCAGGCTGTTTCAGAGAGCGCTACTGCAGCGGTGGTGGTGGGTATTTCTCACCGTGCAGTTTCATGATATGAAATTCGTTGCTGCCAGGAAGATGGTCTGTCACTCCCTTCCACGCCCCACCACTCAGTCCCAGGCTTCCAGTGCGCTGCACCGACCTTGGTGTCAGGCAGCTGTGTGGTTTTGCAGAGCTGAGTTAAGCCGGAATAAATTGGTCTTGTAAATACAGCATAAGGAAAGGTGCTGTCTGGTGCTGTCACCGCGAAACATGCCACGAACCGTCGAGATCAGCCTCCAAACAATATCCTCTCAAGGCAAATCCCATAGATCCCAAGCTTGTTTTAAAACTGAAACCTAATGTACAGCCTGTTAGCTGTGGAGCTAAGGTGTTTGCCCAGTAAAATGGTCGCAAGGTGAATTATTCATGCTTTCTTCTCCTCAGTGTACTAGAATGTCAGTGATTGCCCCTCTTCTACTCGGAATGTTCTCATTCAACAGCAGTGAGCCGTGCTGTTAGCCCAGAATCACTTTGCGGACACAGACTGGGGCAGGGGAAGATCCAATGTTCTTAGTCACTAGAAAATGTCTTCATAATCACATTCCTGTTGAGCTTGAACTGATCCAGTTGGGATCTCCGTTTCAGAACTGAAAGCTCTTCATTGGGAGAGAAATGTGATTTGTGTTACGTGTGTGGTAGGACAAGAACAAGATTCCTTTTGAGGGTCCGGAGTTGGACCAGCCAGACTACACCCTTAGCTACGCTCCAGAAAGAAATACCGAGCTCGCATGTGAATTACGCATTCGTGCTCACACACGGGTAGAATCTGTGCTTGTTATCTGACAGGTCAGGACACTTTGATATAAGCTTATGAAATGGTTGTGGTTTGTTTGGGTTTTTTTTAATTTGAATTGAGGCCATTTCAAAAAATGGGATGTGTACAAAAGTAAGATTAAAGAAAAAACCCCAAATTTATATTCCTGCATTGCTTAAGATTAGTGAGAGGTTATTATTTGGTATAAAATCTGACAATTTTCCAAAATCAGTTATTTATCACTTGGCTGGCTCCAAAACTGTTTATATTGATCAATGATGAAATCCTTCAATGATATTTTTAAATTACAGCTCATCATTTGTGGACTGGGAAAAATTGATGTTAATGACTGGAAGGCAAATACTAGGTTAAAACACTGTACCCCAGACAGCAACATCGTGAAATGGTTCTGGAAAGCTGTGGAGTTTTTCGATGAGGAGAGGAGGGCGCGCCTTCTCCAGTTTGTGACCGGCTCCTCCAGAGTGCCTCTGCAGGGCTTCAAGGCATTACAAGGTAAGGGAACTGCAGACGCCTCTACTTGGAGGAAGCAGTAGGACACTTACACCAACACGAGCTGCAAATGAGGCTGGCTGGCTTCGTGTGCCTCTGCAAGAGCCTTTTTTAATGGTCTGATGAATAACAGTCACAAATAGTCTTTGTGTGCCTGTTTATTACCTTGCTGTTCAGCTGTAAATGGCTCTTTTGTTGCAGTTATGCACTTTCTCCTCTGGAAAGAAGTTCTGATCGGCTGAGATCTTAGTGGGGTTCTCCTCGGCTTTTCTAGGAGTGTGTTTTAATTTCTGTCTTTCCCAAGCCCTGTCGCCTGTACAGCTCTGGGACCAGAAAGCACCTCCATGTTCTTGCCATTCTGACAGCAAAGGCACTTCCTCATGCTGACTCCTGTATTGTAACCACAGGCAGCCTTAATTCCCGACCCGTCTGCTGCACTGCAGCGTAGCTCTGGGTCTCTGAGCAGCTCTGGCTGTAACCCGTGCTGCTCTGTTACCGCATCAGGTACCCTGTTGCGCCCTCACGAGAGGGGAGAACTGCCCAGGGGAAGCATTGGTGATACCCCATTTTAACAGGTAGGAGATTCCACCAGAACACAAATACTGCGGGAACAGCTGCCACCTACGAAAGCCAGTTGCTCCAGAAATCTTTGTTCTTCGTTATCCCTTCATTGTCAGATAGAAGCCCTCGTTTTCTTTCTCCTCTCTTCCTGAGCTGTACAGTGTTTAGGTGCATTAGAAGCTGAGGGATACTGAGGTTTTTTAAGACCCTAGTTACTTTAAACCAAGTATTGTGTAACTGTTAACCCCACCAGAAGAGTTACATGTAATATCAGCCCTACTACTGACGTGCAGGCGGTTAGAGCGGTGGAGCCAGCTGTTGGTGAATGGCAGTGGTGGTAACACCAGTGGAACTCCATCCGCGCTGCAAGTGCTAGGGTGACTGTACCAGCAAAACAAATATTTCTGTGAGCAAACGCTCTTCCCTATGGATTTGAACATGGAGTTTGGCAGGTTTTACACCGACGTGTACTAACACAGCACAAGCAGCTCACGTTCTTATTGACAGCACAGTCCCCGTGAGAAAACCTGACTGTGGGTTCTATTCTTTAATGTCTGCCTACGCCAGCAAGAACCCCAGTGGTACCACGGTTTTAGGGCACTTGTAACCTTGTCCTTCGTGACATCTTCAACGTGTACTAAGTCTAAAAACCTGCTGAGCTCCAGGCTTTTAGCAGAGAGATTAAGGGGATGTCTGTACAGTCACATCAGTTTAACAAAATGGTATTAATTTGGCATCATGGCTCTTCCCCTGAATTGGAATGGAATTGGCCACTACTCAGACAAGTTATAAAACGGGGATCGATAGAGCTGTGTAAGCCTTGTTCTCTAGGAAGGGTGAGAGAAGTTCAACCCAAACCTGCTGGAAGTGTATAGTGCAATATCTCTGTGTGATAATTTATTCCTCCTTATCAACGCTCTGCTCTTGTTCACCTTTCAATGGTTTAAACTTGCTCTGATTTTTTTTTTTTTCCCCTGCCTATGACTTCAGCTTTCCTTGGGCATAGCGTCCCTGTTTTTGTAGTTTGAGTTACTTTGTTGTTGTTGCAGTCAGCAGACATTCTCATTCTGCAAGACAGTATTAGAGATCGTTTCTGGATTTTCAGGTGCTGCAGGCCCACGACTATTTACGATACACCAGATCGACGCCAGCACTAACAATTTGCCGAAAGCTCATACCTGGTAAGACTTTTTCAGGTCTCCGTTGTGATATATAGATTAAGAACAACTTGCTGTCTATTTGTTGAGCAGTCTTCCCCCTCCCCCTTTTTGTGGGTGTAATAAATACTGTTCCAGAGTAGTAGCAAAGCTGTGAAAACTAGAGGCTGCTTTTATGTAGATGAAGTTCTCTTGGCCTTGGTATCGCCTTGTCACTGTTTCACGCAGGTTAAATGAGGTGTAACAGAACTCTGCTAGGTGATGCCTGAAGTTCCAGAGCTGAAACCTTTCTGCCTTCTGTCCCCAGCTTTAACCGAATAGACATTCCTCCTTACGAAAGCTACGACAAGCTGTACGAGAAGCTGCTAACTGCCATTGAAGAAACGTGTGGGTTTGCTGTGGAATGACCTTCACAGCCTTCCCTGGGACTCTATTTATACTCCTGTCAGCCAGAAAGCCCTTCCCTCAGTCAAGACTCAAGAAATGCTTGAAATACAGGAAACTTTCCCTTTTCTACACTAGGACACTGGGAGGGAAAGGACAACTTTTGGAAACTTTTTTTTTAATTTTTATTTTTTCAAGAAAATAGGTTCTGTGGTTCCTGCCATGGGATCATTCAGCTGCTATTAAAAACTAATATCTTGAACATACAGAATGCTGACTTTTCCTACATTTCAACAGTTAAGCAGTATTCTATACTTAAAGACTACTACTATTTTTGTAAAAGGTAATCTATTCTATTTGCCTACCTGATTTCTATTCTCAGATACCAAGACACAACTTCAGCAGTCGGTACAAGTCACGTTTCAGCCTGTTTTAAATGTATGATACTGAACAGCATCTATACCTGCTATTTTTGGAAAAAAAATATTTTGGATTATTCTAACTTTGCATAAAATTGGCTGAAAGAATCATTAATCTTTTTAATCAAAGCCACTTTCATGTTAACTGCATTTTCTTATAGTAAAACATTATATTCTGCAATGTAAATTCAACTTAAATGTTACCACAGGGGGCTTTTTTTATATTTTTCAAGCATGAATTCCGAATACGATGTTCTGGGGTCCTATTTATATCAGTTGTCTGATTCCTTAAACACAATTTCTAGCCTGAGTGACACATTCTGTACTCGGTACAGGACTCGTGTTACCACACGGGATAGGCCTTTTTTAATGAAGAGTAGACATGTTGGTTTTTTTAAAACAGCATTTTTTAACGAGTCCGTCAAGAGTGTGTTTTGTTGCTTTTGACTGTAAATTTAAACACTGCATTTTTTCAACTTTTGAAGCATGCTGATGAGGTGACATTTGATAGCAGGAGCCTGTCAGCGCTTCATTTCAGAACCCATCCTGTCCAGTCAACCAAAGTTCGTTTGAATGCAGCCAAATCACATTATGTACTTGTTGATGCTAAAGATTTATCAGGTAAAACATGTTGTAATCTTTGTCTAGCTGCTCATAACATGTGGGTGTAAGTTACAGCTACGGAAAAATGGTGTATTAACTGAAATGTGTGTAATGTGCTTTGGAAATGAGGTTTTAAAAGCACATAATTTATTGATTGTAGGGATGGAAGTAAGTATATATTTGAATTATAGCATGGGTTGATCTCTTCAGAGGGGAATAAAATGCACTACCAGTAGAGGGAACTGAACTTTGAGGTTAGTTTGGGAATTCTCAGTCAGGATCTGTACGATCTGCTCGTGGTGTGTAGAGGAATCGGTCTGCTTAAGAGATGGTGGCGTTCTCTCAGCGGTGAGAATGTTTGGAATAACTAGCGGGTTGGGGTTTTTCCAATCAGTGTTGTGGTTTTTTTAACTTAGGTTACAATTAATTGTCAAATCTGCACTATTTTTACACTGCCAGTGAGAAGGAAGTCAAGGGTGCTGAAAACGCTAGGAGAGCGGGCTGTAAACAGCTGGTCCGTGCTTGCAGTGTGAGTCGCACAGCGAACTAGCTCATTTCCGTCTGTTCTGTGGAGCTTAACGTTGTTCTGCCCAACCTGACTGCCACAGTGAGTGAACTACTGCTGGATGTTGTGTGCCGGAACAGTGGGCACCGGACTGCTTTTGTAGAATTGTGGTAAGAAGCTGGTGAGCCAAATCCAGGTGTTTGATTAGTGGGTTTTGTACGGCTGCTGCTGGAAAGGTTGCTCTAAGAGGCTTGCTTCCCAGTCCCGGCTGGCTGCAGAGGTGAGGCTACCTAGGGATGTAAACACAAAGCCAAGAAACTTGCTTTGACAGCCAGGTTTGAAGTATCAGCCCCTTCTTTCCTTCATTTCAGGGGAGTATTGCACTCATGTAAAACGGCTGGTACTTTGCGCAGACAGTTGGCGTCCCCGGTTCAGGGCTTCAGGCAGTGCTGTTGCCAGAGAAGCCACGGCTCCAGGTGGCCAGGGAAAGCTCAGTAGGTTGTTGCCCGGCGTTTCTTACTCAGTACTGCTGCCTGTGGTTGGGACCAATGCTTTCGGCCCTCCCGAGGACATCTTCTCTCGCCCCTGCAGGTTTGGAGGTGCGATGGAGCTCCTTTTTAGGGACTTTACAGAGACGGGTTCTTCTGACCACTGTTCACAGGGCAGATACTCCAGTGTTGTGTGAGTTTTGTGTTGGGCTTGTCCCCGCTCTGCTCGTGCTCAGGCTGTGGCTGCAGCCTGCCTGGCCATGGCAAATTCAACATCCCGTTTGCTCCAGCTTTTGGGAGCAGTCGGGGTTCTGTGAGGCGATTCAAGGTTTGCTGCCGTTGCCTTTGCACCAGTCAGCTCAGCGCAGCACCGCTGAAAGCCGGTCTCTGTAGTGTCTCCTGAGCGCATCACCTGTACCCACCTCTGTGGAACCCCCTCCCTGCCAGCCTTTTTGGGCTGGTAAGTGTTTGAATGCACCGTTAAGGCCACACTTAAGTCATAAAATGGTTGAGGAGGGAGGACACGAGCTCTGCAGAACAGACTCGATCAGCTGGCAAACACCGTCCCTTTTCACAGCAGCCTTAGCAGTACATCTGTTCTGCCAAACGTTTTGGTGTGGCACAGAGAATTTTTTTTTTAATTGCCACAGATAAATATTGTAAATTTATTATAGGCAAGACTAGACAAATCTGCATTTGACTTTCCATAGCTGACAGATGAGGATGAACACACCGAGTATTTTGAGTGCCTTTCTACCTGCATCGCGACCGAGAGCTTTAACTCAAGCACCTCATCAGACCTTTCTCTGACACTGTTCAAGGGTTGATTCCTTTGCAAAATTTTCGTTCGAGATCATGTCGGCTCCTTTCCCCTCAAAAAGGTGCTAAGCCTAATATTGCATTTTAACCTTGGACTTTCACCCCATGATTAATGTGAATATTTATTTCAGTGTGTCCCTCTTGCTGGGTTTTACTTTATCCGGTCTTTAGTTGTTTGAGAGAGATGTCACATCATGGTTTTATGCTGTTGCTTTTCATGATGAATGTTTAATTATGAACAGTGACTTGTGTAGATGTCAGATATACAGTACACAGCTGAGTTTCAGAGGATTTAATTTCTCGGTGTAAAGAGTTTTGTAATGGTGCTTTGTACAGTATGTATTCTAATTTTTTTTTTTGCACATAGTCTCAGTTTCCCCAAACTGATTTTATTTGTACCAAATTTTTGTGTTGTACTAAAGTCCAGAGCACACAAGCCATTTTTTAAATTCTCGTTCTACGACACTACATCTGTATGGAACTTCTGGTGCGTTTAAACTGGCTGCATTGATGGAAGTAAAAGCTTTGCTTCTCTACCGTAAGTAAGCATCATACAGCTTCATGTAGCATGCTCCAGCTGCTTCAGATTTTAAACAGCACCACGTAGTTAACAGGTGCCCTTTGTTGTACTTTACACTATGTAGTAGGTTTCTGGCTCTGCCACATCCTCAGAGCTTTGTCCGTAGTTGTAATTAGTTTATCCAAGTGTAATTACTCCTCCACAAACTGACAGTTCTTAGTTTATCATTTCCATTGTATTTATTACAGAGTGTTTTAGCGTTGGTATCATTGTATTTTCACCCAGCTGTTACATGAGCTTTAACAACAAAAATCTGTATAAAAAGGTTTTTAAGTACGTAATGTATGTACCCCTGCAGAAGTTGAGCAATAAATTGTATGCTGTTTGCACTGTCACAGCATCAAGGGTTTTAAAAGCTTTACGTTTTTCTTAATTAAACACGTACTTTAAAACGCAGCGACGTTGGTTTTAAGGAACTCGGCTTCGTCTTGGGAGAGAATACTTGTGTCTGTTACTGACAGTAAGGGTTGTGCTAAATGTTCTAGTCAAACAGCAAAGGTCTGACTTTCGGCTTTCATGGAACGGGGAGCGTGTGTCTTGGCCAGGACTTGGTCTCAGCGCTGGCGGATGGATGTCTCCCCTCGGAATTCAGCAAAGCTAAACCATCTTCCGTAGGGGAAGAAAAAAGGTAAATGAATCTGGTGTCTCCTTGTTTGATTTGATCACCGTGGCGGGTAATACTGTCCCTTAAAGACTTTCACTTGGCCTGGCTTACACCTGGTCCTGGGCAGTGGTTGCTGGGAAAGTCAGGGTGTTGGGGTTCTGTTAAGCGAGGTCCACCCTCTCACTGCCAGCTGTTCTGTGTAATCTCTAAAGGCAGCATCTCTCCCTGCTAAGGGCTTCTTGTTCTGCTGAGCTCTCTTTTTGTGTTTTTTCTCGCCAATGCATGAGTCTTCCTTCCCCGAGCGCTGTCAGCTCTGTAAGAAACAGCGTCTCATGGCAAGCTTTAAGTATTCTGTCTACAGTGCAGTTGATTCCAGTAGGTTTGTATCGCTTCTCACACATGCACTTTGAAACAAGAACTCTTCTAGCAGAGCCTGTTTAAAATCCCACTTCACTTCACCCGCATACCGAGATAAACTATTTAAAAATAGCAGTTTTGCCAAACAGAGGAGAACATATCAGGAATGAGCTTCCCTAATTATCAGCTTGGTCTTATGTAACTTGTTCTCAGTGTTCACATCCCTCTGTTTGCATCTCCCAGGGCTCATTCTGCGTGGCTGTGCGACTCAGATTTTCTGCTGAACGATGTCCCGTGTACAGCACACGATGGGCTGGCAGTGGTCGGCGTAGTGCCTCCTGTCAGCTCCTACTCCGCCTAGAACCAGACTTTACAACCTGAAGTGAGGTAAAAGCTGAACGTTGACATTTTTAATCACTATTTACTCCAGCTTCACACTGCCAGAACTAGAATTCATCTGTTTTTCCCTAAAAAAGCCAGACGAAGCAGGGTACTAAATACAAGTACCCTTGCAAAAACTTTGTCCAAATAATCTGCTTCTAGGAGCAATTGTGGTTAGACTGCTTCAGTTACTGCACATCCATTTGTGCAGTGTCACCATGGTCCCTTTAGAAACGGATCAGCTGAAACAAAACTTGCTTACGCGTGGGCTCAAGTAGTTTTGAAAACCCAGAGCGAAACCCAAGTGACATTCCTATGGCAACACCAACGGGGCATGCACCTGTTGGTACACCCCTGTTAGGAATAATCGGGAATGCTGTCCAGAGGTCCCGCCCTGGTTTCAGTTCTTGCAGAAGCTTACGTTTTACTGCTTTAGAAGGAATTGTTTCCTACTTCAAACTACTTTTTCCAATATGGTTGCAGCATCGGAAGTACTTTATATGCTTTGCCATTACCAAGCCAACAACCCCAACACTGTGCAGGTACTCCTGTGTAGAATAAGCAGCCCTCCCTTGCTTAGATATACTGCAATTACCAATTCTGTCAGGTTTATTGCAGGCATTCTCTAACGTGTCCTTTCGCAGGAACCTTGAACCGCTGATGTTCTTTCAAAGATCACCTTGTTCTTTGTGAGCCTCCCAATCCAGTAATTTCTGGCTAATGGTATCCTTGCTGGACTTGAAAAGCCACACTAACAGAACAGGCACAGGGGTACCGGAGGTTTAGCGTTCAGCTGTTCCACTAAAGCACACTGACTTCATCCCACTTCCTTTGTGTGGAGCTCAGCATTATCTCAGCCTTGCAAAGAAAGTAGAAAGTAGTTTAAACAAACAACTTTATTAGTCATCATAAAAGCACCATGGAGATCCCAGATCCCAGCAGCTCCACCTCTGACGTGTCAGAACAACAGGCCAGGTATTGTAGAGAAAAACAGCCGCGCGCCATCTCCCTGTCACAGCAGCTCTCTAGGATTCTCGTTGGCCAGAGAAGCGCGGTCTCACAAGAACTGGCTTTTGCTGTACTGAAAAGAAGCCATCTGCAGTCTAGATTTCAGCCTGTCTGCTTCTAGTTCTTGAAAAAAGGTGTCGTCATCACTTTGCATTATTGCTGCTTGCAGTTGCTGTATTTCCTTTTCCATCCTCGATCGCAATTCTCTCTTTGTTTTCTGCAGCATCTGAAGAACACACAGAGGTCAGCCACAGCACGTAGAAAGAGGAGACATTCACCCAACATTAAAAATACTTACTTGCGCTTGTGCTTTCTCCCTGGTTTGTATGTTTTGGCGCTCTTGAGATATAGCCTCCGCTAGCATGGAAAACTAAGCAAAACACGTGTTAGAGTCGAAGCAATTCAAGAAAGGAAAGACTTATACTGTAAAAAAAAAAAACCTAAATCTGATGCAGATGAGCTTTACCTGATCTTTGTAATAGTTCTCCATAGACTCCAACTCGTTTTGATGCTCTCTCCTCTGCTCAGCCCGCTTCTCTTCAGCGTATGCTCTCAGGTCCTTCAGTCTTTGCTTCTGAATTTCTAAGCCTTCTTCAAATAAGTTTTTAAATATCTGCCAGAAATTTAAAAAAAAGCAAACCTAAAGCTTTCTGGGAAACTTAGTTTAACTATGCATTTACATTTTTCAGCTGCTTTCTCTCCTGGTGAAATGGTGCTCACATGAAGACAGGTGAAAAACAACAACGTCCAGAGCGATGTATCTAGGAACGGTGGTACAGACACAGCTCAGCTCCAGCTGTATTACTTTTTTCACTGAAATTCTGACAGATGAAATAAATCTTTCATCTCAGTTTAGTCATACAACTAAGAAAGGGGCCAGAACAGCCAAATATTACGCTTTTAAAACGGGACAACCTGACAATGCCAGCCAGAGTCTGTGATTTACAGCCCACTCTTTGTTCTGTCATTCAACGTCAGGCCCTTCATCCAGGCTTCCAACAGCAGGAAATCCAACCTGTGCTCAGGCTTTCCGTTTGCACAAAGAACCCTCACCCACTACGGTGCTGTGCAGCTCGAGGCACACAGTTCTTGTGTACTAAAGTTGTAGTCTTTTGTTTTAAAAGGTGAGAATTGCATACCTGCACTTGCAGCATGCAGTAACTACTGGCTTTCCTGGGCTCTAATCAGAGATCTGATCTGTCACATCATCCACTTGTTTCACAAACATAGCTGAACAACAAAGCTGTCTTTTTGACCAGTTTCCTGAAGATTTAAATTGTTTTCTTTGGATAGTAACTATAGGAACAACTTCTAAATCCTACTGTTTCTGAACACTCATTTCCCCAATTTCTCACGTTACCAGCCCTGTTTTTCCATACTGATACTTCACCCTTTCTCTCCTTCTCTGAACCCCATAAGGCATCCTTTCTACTTTTACTGTGGTTTGCCCTAAACTGTGTCCATGTTTCCAAAGCAGGAACCTTCTCACCTCGGGCCTTGACAACCATTAAATCCTGGCTCCTACGCTCATTCCTTCCCTTAACGTGCTCGCTGTCTGCTCTACCATTATCTGAACCACCGGATGATGGGTCCGCAGCGCTGGGGTCCAAACAAAGAAGAATTCCACACTTGTGGAGCCAGACATCTTGTACTTACCCTTTCTTCCCGTGTCCTAGCCCGCATCATCTTGGCACGCAACTGAACCCGGTAATCTTCGTAGTATTTCCTGGCTCGAGCAATTTGCTGCTGCTTCTCTCTCACTTTATTCTGAGCCCATTTCTGGCGGCAGATACGTTGCCTCGATTCTTGCTAAACAGAGGACAGTAGCTGTAAGGCCACCAAGCTTCCAGCAGATATTGCTGCAGGCAGAACGTTGCTAATCGTCGCGAAACAGGCAGTGTCCTTCGCTAAGGATCTGCTCCCTAGCCCAATTTTACGCTGTTTGTGCCTTAAAGCTTCAGTGGCCCGTGATTCAGCAGAGCGGTGCCACCTAGAGCACTATATAATTAAGGAGTCAGCAATACTGTGGCAGCTCCTGTTTCTACCAGCAACACCAGGAGCCTGAAGCTTCTCCTCGCACATTCTCAGCATTTGTTTGTGCATTTAAAGCCATGGTGCAGCGTAATAATAATATTCCATTCCCGTGACCACACGGCAAAGGGATGACACAGCTTTTGAGACTACAGCTGCTGAAGAGGCACAAAATCCTCCTAAGATATAAAGCCACTTTCATGGACCAGGGACTGTGCTTTCTAGCTAGCTCAACGCGACGTTGCTGTGTTATGTAACAAACCCTTCAGAGAACGTACCAGTCTCTTGTTATGGTCCTGATCTTTTTTAATAATTGCCTCAAGAAGCTCATGCTTCTTCAGGGCTTGTTGAACCTGGAGGTTTAAAAACAGCTTGTTAGTTCCATCAGTCTGCAGGACAGGCAGTTGTGTGTAGGCGTTCCACACTTGGCCCTCCGCTCTGTTTTGGTTTTTGCACAGACCGTTACCACACAGTAATCAACTTGTGTATCTCATCACTAACTTTTAAACTCAAAGACTGTTCGGAACCAGCACACAAAACTACAGAATGCTCTTAAGAAAGCAATAGCAACCCTGGGCAGTACCAGACAAGCTAGTATGCACGTGAACATTATATTCCAGTGGCTGATGAAAAGCTGAACCCAGGTGTCTGTACGTACATCCCTGTTTAACTGACGTGCACGTACGAGGAGTCAGGGTGGTTTTATTACGCAGTACAAGCTGACTGCTAACTGTTCTGTCAGAGGTGCTCTCCCTGCTGCTACTCAGAAGATAAGAATGAGAATGCTCACTTCAGTTTGGAGTTTAGTTCTCGTTCTGCCAGAAGCTGCCTTAAGTTGTTCAGTATGTGCAAGCTGCTGCTGCCACATTTTATTCATAGTGTGTTGGGAAATATGCAGGTGGGGAAACTCTTCCAGTAGCTGAAACAGGAGGTTGTCATCTCTTACTTTCACTACAAGATAAAGACAGATGTAAGCAATAAATTCCTGGAGAATACATTTAGTGGTAAATTCTTCCAGACAGTGTCAGCCCAGGCTAGGAAATATTTTAGATTGAACACTATATACAACTACCCTGCTCCTGTTGTGCTGTCAAGCTAAACCCAGCAGGACATAACCTCACTCTGCCAGTACAGCAGTGGAGAAAGTAATCCCAAGTTTTTAGGGTTTTTTCCCCCCTTGCTGAAGAACTGCTAGGATAGCTCAGGCAGTGCAGCTCCACCACATCCGATTAAGACAGGTATCCCCTTCTTTCTTCCAATGTTTTTCACCATCACTAAAGAAAGCACTGATCATCTGTCTCTCGCTGTCTGCAACAACTTAAAATAATACTAATACAGCACTAGTAGTGACAGATCCAGGTCAAGTAAACAGCTGGTTGGCAACCAGCTCATTCCCATTACATCTTTGATCTTTCTGGCAGGAAAAGATGATGGGAGGTGAAATAAATGGGTGTTACCCAAGTATATGCCCTTTAAACACTGGAGAGAGAAAAAAAACAAGGCAGCATACCTTAGCATCATTCAGATACGTAGGGGATTATACCTCGGGCTGGTGTATAAGCACACACAATGCCATTTACCAACTCTGAGCCTGTGTGTTGGCTGTTCTTGGAGCATCACTTGCTCAGTAAAACCAGTAGCAATGTTAACACCTCTGTGGCAGGGCCTTGGAAGGGAGATGATAGCAAGTGACAGATCCTGTTCTGTTCCCTGCACATGGCTCAGCACCAGCCCTCTCAAGCTCAAGGCCCAATTTTACATCTGATACATGCTCAGGGAAAAAAAAGGCCTGAGCTCAGACTATAGTGGAGCAAGAACAGGAGTAGCAGTAATGGAAACAAGCCTTGAAAATAATCCAAGGGATTTTAAGGAGGTAGCAACTGGGTCACAGTTTTGATTGTGCATTGGTGGTTTACATTTACTTAAAGCATTATCTTCCCTAACAAAAATCCAGACATATAGAGGTCAAAAGAAGGGGAAAATGCTACAGCTGACTGGTATATGTTGGACCAATGCCTTTGTTCTTGGAGTTCAACACATGCTTTCAAAAGATGCCAGTTTTCCACCAAGGATAGTTTTGCAGTTCTTACTTGGAGCTGCTTTCTTTGGCTTCGCAATCCCTCGTTTTGGAATCCACTGGCTGTATTTGGGATTCCGAGGTGTGGTTTTTCTGGAATAAACTTTCACTGGCTGAGGCATTTTTGGAGGTTCTTTAAAGATGTTTTCTTTGTATCCTTGTTCCTTAGGAGCAGATGTAAAACATATGGAGAACAGGTATGAGAAGGGAAAGACTGATGGATCACATAGTCTGGATGTCAGAACCTCAGTGTCTTTGAAACCTCAGAATAAGAATTTGCACATACTGAATTGGATTATCCAGAAGGCCAGAATTTACCCAACTGCAGGTCAGGGTTCAAATAAAGGTTAAATCTCACTATTGCATAACCTCTGCTCTTTTGCAGCACTTCACACCACTGCAGCAGCCTGTGAACTGCTGCTGCCAAGGTGGCAGAAAGGGCTGGTGCAGCCTACATGGGTATGACAGCACTTTTCAGCTTGGGCTCTCTGCTGTTGCACTAGTACGTAAGAAAGCAGCAAAACCCCCTTTGCCATATTCAGAACATTGGAGAATCATCCCTGCATAAACCCAACGTCTAGAGTAGTTACAAAAAGACTGTGACAATATTAAGCTGATTGCCTAGAGGGTACGGGGGCTCCAACCTTGTTAACCCAGCTGCTGGGGATGTGTGCAGAACAGCCAGTCTCCGGCAGCGACCCGCTTGCTCACTTTGCTTTAATTCTTTAAATCTGCGTGTCTTGAAGTTACCACTTGCCGTGGAGAGCATGGTGGTTGTTACCCACAAGAACAGGTACTATTCTTAATACACAGAAGTGCTGAAACTTCTGCAGTGACTTGTCTCGGTTCTACCCATCGCAGGAAAAGCCGTCCTGTTGGCTGCTTTGGTAGCACACAGTGCAGGAACTGTGACACTGGCAGTCTGGGAGCTTTCATACCCGACAGACGTACCCGGTGTCTGGACAGATCACCGCGACAAATTAAAAAACCCACAAACAAAACGCAACCAGCTATCGCCATAGTGCAGCACGTACCGTCTCCTTGATGGCGTCTCTGGGCTTGGAAAGCCTAAGCCTCTCCCTGGCCTCATAAATTCGCAGTTCATTTTCATAAGCTTTAGCCACCACCTAGAAAACAAAAATAAGAGGACTTTTCAGAGAAAATATCAGTCCATACGACTGCCCCATTAATTTCTTTGGGGTACGAGTCAAAGTGGCTTCTTCCACTTTAAACTCCTTTTTGCAAAAGGTGGGGTTTAAGTCTTTTCCTTAGCAGTCCAGCCACCGCAGTATGAAATTACTGACCTAGGCCAGCTGCTTCCATTAAGTGAGAGCATTGGGTTGTAATGCTTTTTGCACAGCCGTTGCTAAGAACTACCAGTATGTCCATTACCTTTGCTTTTCTGGTTCTTTCATCCCTTTCGTTTTGCAAGCGACTGCGTATGTTCCTTACTTGGCCCATTCCACTAGCACAGGGTTTCTCTTCCAGCTCACAAGAGAGCTGATGCTGAGATGAGGGGGAGGATGCAGACAGGGATCGTGGCCTGCTTGGGTACCTGAGATGTGGTGTGTCTGTAAGGAAAGGCGATTCATGGAGTATCTAACTTGAAACAAAAAAAACCTCCAGCCAAACATAAGGGGGGAAAAAAGCGCCCCAAACCCATAGAGCGTAAGAGGCAAAAAGTTTAGCACAAAGTAAGTCAGAAGAAGCTAACGCCTTTGCCTTTAGAGTCACCTCTGCCCCAAATCACAAAATTTGGGGCTTATATAATGGCAAATGTGCCAGGAGATACTCAAGATGGGAAAGGAAAAATGGGCAGAGATAACTGAAAGTAGCTCAAGGTGAGAGAATGATATGCCAGGGTCACAGACCCCTCCCTCGTGCTTCGTGAGGTTCTGCCCCTGGGTTACACCCAGCTACATGGTAGTTTTATCGCCTGGTGTACACGCAGGGTGGTTATTCAGTCAGACTGCCACCAACACACACGGTGTTTACAGACATCTAGACGTGTGTGCTGTGCTCAGCACAGAAGAATCTGCAGTGAAGTGTATTGGAAATTCCTTTCCGAATGGCGTCTTATCAATGAGCTTGTATCCTGTCCCTCCCCCCACTTTCTGTATGTGTTTTACGGCAGCTGCGTTTGCCCTGTGTTTTTAGTAAAGTTTCACTGTAGCTATTATGGGAATTTAATTGTAATTCTGTTACTGTTGCTCAGGTTTAGATCTAAGGCAAAGTGTAAGTGAACTAACAGTACAAAGCTTTAGAAACGGAGTAGTTCAATCTATCAGCTTTACACGAGAAGGAATTTTTTTAATATTCCTTTCCGTCCTCATACTGAAGTGGCATAGGAATCGTTACCTTGCTCAGCTTTCCTTCGGCGATAATCCATGACGCTGTCGCTGTGCTGAGACAGGTTGTCTTCATCTGTCAGCTCTTCCCTGGTGTGCCCACCCAAAGCTCTCTTTAACATCTGTTGGATAGATATTTGGGGGAGGGGGAGTCAGGTACGACAGTTCATCCAGAGTTGGAGCTAAAGTCAGGTGATAGCTGCAGATTTCCTTTCCATCCACCTTAAATTTACATTCTCCTTCTCTCTGCTATCGTTACTAAGGCTAGCTGGCTCAGACACAGCGAAGAACAGATTTCACTTACTAAATCCAGTTCGTTTAACCTGCGAGAGAGTTTTTCTGACACTTTATGAAGCTCTTGCTCAGATGGCTTTTCCTTTGTTGTTCCGTGCAAAAGAGACTCTTCAAGTGAATCTGTGGTAGAATTTTCGTATCTGCTAAACCAGAGAACAGATTTCATTCCCGTTCTAAAAACTCGAAGCTAAGCATTACCTCAGTTCACTTCTTCCGTAAGCGCATTTTTATAGGATTAAGTAGAACCCGAGTGCATAAATACCTGTAACTATACGTAAGAAAATGCATATATATGTCAGGAGACACACAAAATACTTCACTGTCATGCAACCAAGGAAGAAGAGATCTTATTTTAAGGGGGTGTGTGGCCTGGGTGGCCATGTGCTAACTTGGCTCAGTGCCAAAAAACTGAACTTGCCTTTTCTTTCTAGGCAGATATCTAGATTGAGGTCTTGGAGTTTGTGTTACTCGTTCAGCACACAGTGAGAGTTCTTGGTGTGAAGAGGAAGCAGATGCAGAACTCCCATACACCAGAGGAACCTAGGAAAATGAGCAGATTATGATTAAGGTCTTCACAGTGAAGGTCAGAAATACCATAGATTGTATGGGTAGAGAGATCCTACAACAGCTTTTATAGGAGAACCAGCTCAAACCCTATGGTTTTATATATATTTTTACTTATATATGTAAAAAGTAACTGTAGATAGTGTGCTTTAGACAACTGGATGGTTAAAGAAAGAGACTAGCAGAAATATAGAAGACCAGTTCGTGAATCATCTACAGCTAAACCACGGAATCAGAAGAACAAGGTCTAGGTTGTGTGAGTATCCCTACATACTACCTCATTAGCCTGGGACTAATGCCATGTCATGTGAGTAAGCTGAACCTCAGCGAGTACAGCCTAAGCTGCAATTCCCAGCAAACTAAAAGAAAATGTACGTCCTTGTGCGGTGCAGTTAACAGGTTTAGCACTGCCTGGTAACGTACCTGTTTGAACAGAGTAATTAGGGGCTGGCATGCGTGTACTTGCAAATACACCAGTGGAAAATGAGCTTTAACAGAGACAATGTTTTAAACAGACAGTGTAGAAGTAAAGGCTGTTGAAACTATGGGAACAGATGAGGTCTGCGAGTACCTCTTGTGGTTGCAGAAGGAAAAGAAAAGGTGTTTTCCAGAGCAGGAACTCCTACGCAGACATGTTTCTGCAAGCACAGAATGGCCTCTGCTGATCCGTTTGTGGGTTTTGCGTTACTCGGTTTTTGAAAAGCAAAGGACAACGCAAAGAAATAAAATGCAAGAGCATAGCCAGGCAGTTCAGTGATCTTTAGGAACGGAGCAAAATCTGCATTTTATTGGAGTCTGAACAACCCCAGAAAACCAAAATTCTCAATTATTTAGAGTACTGATACACTTCAGAGAAAAGAACTGACTGTACTGCTGTGTTATATACACCTGCGATGAAAACCAAGATAAGTAGGAGCCGGGTGGTTGTGATAAATTAGAACCCTACAGGTACTGGCACTTACACTGTTGGAAGCAAACAGCTCCTGAAGGAACTGACACGACTTACAAACTGTAGGTAGTTGCAGTCTAACAGCGTTGCGTCACTGATTGTATATTGAAGGAATCAAGCCAAGAGCAGATGTGCAAAAAGCGCCGAAGTGCCACAAGGTATCGGGAGAATTAAGCAGAAAAATCCAAAAATATTGTCTGAAGTTCACAAATAAGGTAAAGATGCAACATCTACCTTTGCCCCGTTGTCCTCAGCACCATCTGACACCACCTTGTCTCCCACTGCAGAAGCAGATGACAGGTAAGTGTTAACGGGTGGCACAGACCGCACGGTGCCTGACGTGGGGAGCGGGTGAAAAACGGTGACCCGCGGCCTTTGGAACCAAGTTATTCAAAGAGAACAGAATGACGAAGCAACTGTGGTTACACCCTTGTGACACTGATTTTGGTAATTTCTCAGGTGTTGAATGTGCAGTGTCATGGGAATGCTATGGAAACTAGAAGGGTAAGCAGGTGTTTCCCAGGCAACAGAAAATAAGCACTGAAAACTCGCTTCTGAACCTTTTTGACAATTGCAGTCGATGGCTTTTCCCTAGAGGTGAAACGGGCTTGCTTGGTCCATGTTTCCCTGCTCCGAGTCAGCTCAGCCATGGGAGTATCTGCTAGACGCGATTTCGGTAGCATTGCCGCATCTTAACGGCATTAACCAAGAAAGGAGTTGACCTGGCGACACAGATTATTTTTCTCCAGCACAGTGAACAACTTAAATGTAACTGATTTTTGCTTCTCTGTGCAACAGAGAGAGAAATACGGACTTGTGGCTGAATTAAAAAGAAATAACACACTGGTGTTTTCAAAGCCACGTTTCTTGTAGTGCCAGTAAAAATAAACGCAACATTTGACACTTGAGAGTCACCCTATAGGAAGCAAAATTCGCTCTCACCAGGGATTTTCCTTGACAGAGGAAGACTACCAGAAACATCTTCAGATTTTTGTGACTTTTCAAGCTGAAATAAAAGGCAACATGCTTCCTATAAATTCACAGGTGAGTTTTGACAGGAAGGTCGTACATCAGGTGTGTCTGCATACGGATCTCAGTTCTGATTTTACAGATAAATAAGAGTACACTATAATTATTTTGTTTACGATACTGTAAACTGTGCAGTTACACTGATCATGGAGAAGTATATGGCTACACGTATAAAATAACACATCCCTCAAACGAACTTCCCCTCTGGACACTTGTCTTTGAACTGAAGATAAAATCTGACACATCCAGAAGTGTTCTTCAGAGACCAACTACTCCCGTTCTGCAAGTACACTAGAAGGTTTAAAAGGAAAGCAGTATTGGCCAGGTTGGACCGGGCTTTGAGCAACCTGGTCCAGTGGAAGGTGTCCCTGCCCACGGCAGGGGGCTGGAATTGGAACTAAGTGATCTTTAAGGTCCCTTCCAACCCAAACCATTCTGTGACTGATTACTAAAACAAAAAAACCCAACCCAAAAATAAAAACCCTGAGAGAGGTTCTTACTTACAGGAGGAGTTCTCACTCCTTCACTGTTAGCCAAAGTTGCTGACTGGCTATCCGAGCTCTGATAATCTCTCCAGCCAGGATAATGAGGTCTGGCTCCCAAGGGCTGAAATGGTGGTAGCAGAGGAATAGCTTGCTGAATAGGCTCCCCAAGTTTTGTAGCACTGGCACTTAAACTCTCTTTCTGAGGTTCAGTAGGATGGACAGACTCCATGGATCCTTAAGAGACAAATACGAAAAATGTGGTTTCTTATCTGTGAAAGTGCAATGTTCATTTTGTATATTCTCCATGCATCTTCGATAGAAATACCTAATTAACGTTAACTACCACCTTTGTTGGACTGCATAGAACAGCACTGTAACATTTTTGTGCCTCCCAATGTCTCCTTCCGTCTACGGAGGTACATACTGCAGCCCCTCCCTGTCCCACTACTCTTACAAGAGCACCATGTGCCTGTATATACACGAATACGCTGCTCGCAGACTGCACGGGTGTAGCTACATGCATACGCAATAAACAGCTTCTGTCTTCCTGTTGTAGACACATGATGGAGAACACCTGCTCATCTGCAGGAATTCTGAGCTACGACAGAGCCACAGGCCAGGCACAACTGGAGAAGACAGCTGCACCCGTCAGGTTGATTCACCCCATACACAATCTATCTGTATCTTTCCAACGGGAAAGCCCCCTTGGGAACGTGGTTTGGGATGCTAGGATCTTCCACAGGGGCTTTTTACTTTTAGTGTTTTGCTTATTGAACTGCAAAAGGAAAAAAAAGCTAGCTGAAGCTGAATCCTAGCTAAGCAGAAATATCCCAGATCACGGAGTTTGCATACTCTGGGACACCAAAATACACATTTTCTGAAAAGGCTTTATTTCAAAATATAGCTTAAGTGTTTCCATCCACGACTAAGGTTCTACACTACCTTAGCACCCTACACCCCTTAGTCAAAATCAAGTAGATTAGATACTAGAAAAAAGAATGCTCACCATCTTCCTTTTCCTTTACAACGCCCCTTTCCGTTTCGGAGAACTGCCTAGATAATGTTGCAGCAGCCTCTGAGTTTTTAGGTTCTTCCACCCCCTTGTCCTTTTCTGATGGTACCAATTCAGGCAACTGGAATTCTAGAAGTAGTGTTGGAAAAAGATTAGATTAAGGACTGTAAAGTATCTTGCTATGAACCGTTTAGATGGGCACTTGTCACGTTTTGTACGTTAAGTTGGTGTGAGCAAGCCGCACTGTGATCAAAATAGGTCTGTTAAATTCCTACTTGTAATTCTATTCAACAAAAATTGCATAATTGATGATATTTCTTTATGCCTCTACTTGGAGAGATTGATCACCGATAAGAGTATTCTTAGGGGAAATAGGGATGGACTCCATTGAAGCAGTCTGCATGTTGTTTGTTCCAGAGCCACCCATTATGCTTAAGTGGCACACACTCCTAACAAATCTTCTTGGAGAACCAATTTACTCCTCTTTTTACAGTCTTAAATAATACAATTTACGCTGCAATGAGTGAAATAAATTGAAGGCTTTAGGAATCTCTTCTTCTGTTCAACAAAGTAAAATGCCTTTGTAGGCAGAACTAACTGGAAGTGAAGAACAAACCTTTGTCCAGATCATGTAGCTCAGAGGTCATGAAAAACAGTGTCTGGAATACTTTAGGAAATCTACATTTTAACCAGCAAAATCAGCTACAGGTACATTTGCTTACTGGGGAGGGGGCAGGGACAGTGTTAAAACAGGAGTTTAAAAGAAAGTATTTGTCTGAAAGAAATAACTTTTTAAGAAGGAAACCAAAAAAGCACCTAGAAATGTCACTACAGAGTAGTCTTAATTTTTTTTTTCACCCAAACTCACCTGCCTCTCTCTTGGAAAATGAATGAGCAGTATCTCCAAGTCTAATTAATTCACTGGTAGATTCTGAGCCATCTGCATCACAAGATGGAACAAAAAGTTCCAGCTGGGACCTAGGAGGAACATGCAGCTGTAAAATATTTACTCTAAAAGTCTTTGCCCCCGCAGTCCACAAGATGGGGCTGCAGCGGAGTGGCAGCCACTTGGCTACTGGCTATTCTAGCACAGGAGGCGAGACAGCAGCTTCTACAAAAAGAAGTCAGGAAGATAAAGGCTGTTTAACTAAAATACAGTCATTTAAAACAGTGTTCAACTTGTTTCATTCCACATGGAAGGTAAACGTAAAGAAAACAAAATGCCATCAGCACTCTTCAAGAGCAAAAAAGTTCTGGATGTAATTTTAGCCCTCTTGCTGCCTGAGTAAAGGAGAAAGTTACCTCACGTTCCATGTGACATATGCAATCAGTATGTTTCCTACTTACATACTATTAAAAACCTACTAGTTTCTCTACAAATACGCAAAAAGATAATCGCTACGTCAACGCAAATAGTCACAATTGTTCTTACCCTTCAACTGATGAGAATGTGGAAGGTTGTGTGAGTTGAACAGCATTGCTTTCCAGCTGCTCTTGAGATGCAATTTGAACTTCATTACTGGATAGCACATTTGCCTCATCTGTTAATAACAAAAAGGCAAGTATTTTCAGGAAAACAACTACCGATTAACTAACAGGTATTATTGCCAGGATCACCAAAACAGTGTAATAAAACATTATAGTGATGATATCTGAAGTGACGACGTGGTTTCACAAAGCTCACATCTTCCAACAGGTACCATTCTATCTGGCTGCTAGTGAAGAGAACAGCAAAGAAACAGTTTTTTACCTATTATGGGGGCTGTATTCCATCCATGAACACCAACAACGATGGTCATGAGCACCTACCAAAGCCCTTGGCAAGCTAACTTGGTAACAGACCAACAGCAGAAGCAAGCTGTCCATAACGTAGCAGCAGCAGAACATAATACCTTGAAGCAGGACTGATACCTGTCTACTCACCTCTGTTCTGAGAAGATTCGCTGGCTTCTTCTATAAGATATCCTAACAAGCCATCAAATACTTCAAGGAGGTTTCTGATAGATTCCCTGTCCCCTTTCACGATGTTCTCACCTTAAGAAGAAAGTACTGCCATATATTAATAATTAGTTCTTCATAGAAGAAAAGCTTTCAAAAGCAGGAGTTTTCTGGAGAAGAGTGCTTGGAAAATCCTGTGAAAGTGTCAGCTCAGAAGACAACTGGTCACTCGCTTATGGCTAGGTATGTAAGCGTAAGGTATCTTACGTTTCCTAAAGTTGCGTATTTTCAGTTCTAATAATTGCAAGTTATTGACGCTGTACCTGCTTCCACCAGAACAAAAAAAAATCAGGGATATTTTCAGGGACAGTTGGTATTCAGTATCTTCCTACACGTGCTAGCTGCAGCATGAACAAGTCTACAGACTGGCAGGCAGGATTACAAATACCAGCCGCAGCGTACAGGTAGCGCGTTAGAACAGGACACTGCATATCGAGGAAGCAGTTTTCATTCCTTGCAGGCCGTGCTACGCGAGACTATACATACAAATACTCAGTGAAAGTTTTTCTCTGTGTAAAGGGCAGACACAGCGTGGTTCAAGTCTCTACTCACCAACTTTTTGAAATTCAGTAACAAGTTTGGAATTCAAGGCTCATGTTGAGCCCAGTCTCCAAGCTGCGTACAGAAAATCCTGAGCCAGTAACAGACTTCAGGTAACACTTCAGCAGACAAATGAAGTATGACTGGTTGCTAACGTTAACATCTCTTACAGGTCTGTGTCATACGAGATGGCTCTTATTTATTCTTTGTTTAACCTTACAACCTGATGTGCAACGCGAGGGTTCGGTATTCTGAGGGCATTCACTACAGGAAAAAGACCTTTCATGTAAGTATGAAAGTATGCTTTGTAAAGTGTTCAGATTAAACCCCACAGATGCTCAGCTGGTGTTTGAGCACTTACCCGTGATGTGCGACAAGCTGACCTGCAAATAGTCCAATGCCAGGGAATCTATTACTGCTTGTACATTATGTGCGTCATCCTCTTGGCTTCTAGGAGTAGCTATGAAATCTATTTAAAATAAATCAGAGATTTTAGGCTATCTAAATGGGTAGCTTATTGCAGGTGTTTTGACTAAACCGTTTTCACTTCTGAGAGTAGTTTTTGCAATACCTAGTATATTTGGTGAAAAACCCAAGTATCATGTGGTCATATCACATCTTCTATCAAGACTGAGTACAAACTTAGAACACCCCCTGGAAGATGTGAGGGTTATATTAGCTGAAGTTGTTAAACTCAAGAATTTGAATTTAGCCAAAGAGACAACTGAAGTATTTTCCCTCCTTCGTTCCCAGCACACACATCAAATTGGGACTGCAGCTTCCCTTAAGGTCTCTTTTTCCCGTCAGCAACTAGCTGGACTTCAGTATATTCTGCTTAATTGACTGAGAGCAACGTTATTTTTAGTTCTGGGCTTCTATTTAACAAGACCTCCACCTCCAAGAGCTGCCAGTTACCTCAGTGCTGTTAAAATCTGCTGCACGTACGAGTCTTGATGCTTCCCCACATACAAGTTTACAGCAAGCACCTGATTGCATAGCCCTTGCTTAGATGTTGTCACTGAAGTTGGGTTATGTCAGAGTTAAATCACAGCTTAACTCTTAGCAGAGTTTAAATCTTAAGCATTTTACTAGAACAGTACTACCAGTTCTTGAAGAGCAATGAGCCAATTCACACCCTTCAAAGGTTTTGTGCCTATCTGTGGCCTTCCAGGCCTAATTTACAAAAGTGTTGCTGTAGCTATACAAGTCAACTCCCCTCGTAGCTGCCTTTTATACAAGGCCCACACCCCACCCCACTCCCCCAGTTAAACCCCCAATCACCAGTATTATTTAAATCTTCTGAGAGAATCACAACATATTTGTCTTTGGAAGGATTTCCAAATTTTAATTTGTTCATTTCACACAAATATATACAGAGACCAAAAAACCACCAATAAGCAGGTGTAGAAATTAGCATTCCCACCTGGTACTTTTTCTTCTAAGATTGACTCATAAAGACGAACAAAGACATCAGCACCACATTCTGAGAGATGCTTTATGTGCTGGTTTATGTGACAGCTCCTTAAGAGATCGTTGGCGACATCAACCCAATCTATGGAGAAGCAAAACATACCAGCATCAGAACCGAAAGACACCGAAATAAGGGCACGGTTGGTTACAGTGAAAGATGGGACACGCTTAGTGTCTGACTCCACTACAAGTGGTTGCTCCCAATCATCCGAAATACTAAACACGTTGCATGCTTTGTGTTCAGCTGGAAACAGGGACAGTGAGGAACGACGCACACCGTATCTTGTTCGAGTACGCAGTCACAGCACAGACACTTGCGAGCTGAAGGGTACTGGAGTACCACAGGCTGGGCAGATCGTGGTTTTTCCTTCCACGTAGTGGAAAGCAAATTTTGGTCTGGCCGCATAACGGGAATTCCAAACCTTGAAGGACTTTGTCAAGTAAGCTTTGATACATCTTTTATCAAGATTCAGAAATTACATATCATTTTCTGAAAAACCTGAGCTTCTCTCATTACAGACCCAGCTTCCCTAATACCCAGGTAACAGCACCACCGCTAATATCGGTATTCTTCGCGGAGGCTACATTCAAGGACTGCTTCCATCAGTTTGTTGTTTAGGGATTACAGGAACACGGAGCTGGTCCCACCGACTTCTTGCTGTGCTGAGCACAATGAGATGTGTGCATGAGCAGCCTGATTTTTCCAAAACTTTGGGTCCTGAACTCAAAGTGCCTTTAAGGACACGTGTCCTCTGGAGCCTTCCTTGTCACCCAATTCAGTATCAACTTGGAATAAAAACCACCAAGTCTCCATCAGCCTGCAAGCTCCCAAGGCCGGATTTCCCCCTACGTTTGCTTTTGCAAACGGGTATTTTAACAAGTGTTACCGCGGACTTTTACTGGAGAATGTTACCTGTGGAAGGGAAAAAAGGACGTGCTTGCTACAACAGGAACTAATCGGTACCATTTTTATTCTTCTCTGCACAGGGAGGATTGTTTTCCCATCGCTCTGCTTTTCACTGGGTTCCAGAATCGCCTTACCCCAACATCTCAGGAATTTCAGGGGCACGAGAGGTTGACGTGTCGTCTCCAGCGGTTCGGACTGACACACCTCCGGAAGCTTCAGCCAGTTTATCTCCGGCGTTATCGAATACAGGTGTCACGGGGGGAAACCCGAGGGGAAGTTAACATAAAGAGCTCAGAAAGCCACAAGGACGCGTTCGGGGAAAAGCGGGTCTGAATAAGGCGGGCGGTGTGAGGGACGGGAGCGGCGGGGTGACAGCGCCGAGGGGCAGAAGAGCAGCCCTGCACCGTGCCTCCCCCCGCCCGCGGCGGCTGGCTGCTCCTCTGGGACGCGCCCCCGCGGACTCACGGGGGAGAGGCGCCCGGCCCGAGCGCCCTTACCTCTGTCCTCGGCGGTGCCCATGGCGCGGCGACTCGCACACCAACGGCCGGCGGGGACAGCCCCGCCCCGCGGGGTTTAAATAGCCCCCCGCGGCGTCTCCAGTGCTGATTGGGCAGCCTGACCCGGAAGGGGCGGGGCTTCACCTCGCCTTGTTTTCCTCCCCCGTCCCTGGCGTTGCTGCGGTGGGTGGGGAAGGGCCGGTCGTCATGGAAACGGGGGGGCGGGAGAAGGGGAGGCCCAGCCTGTGCCTCACGGCCGCGCCGCAGCGCGGGTCACGTGACGCGGCCGCCTTCGTTGCGTGTCTCCCCGGTGCAGATACCGCGCGTCTGTCACGTGATGAGCGCCCCCCGCTGCGCGTGCCGCAGCCCCCCCTTCCTCTCCCCGCCGTCCCGGGTTCGGGTCAGCCGTCCCTGAAGGCCCGACCGGCCTCCCCGGCGTGTGCCGCCTCCCCCCGCCCGCCACCCGGGCCCTGTGGGCCGAAGAGCCCCGGGCAGCGCCGCGGGAAGCGCTTCAGCTGCTGAGGGCGGGCGGCGGCCCGGAACGGCGGCGCGGAAAGCCGCGGGCTGTGCGGCGGCGGCGGACGCTCGCCTGGCGCGGGCCCGCCCTGCAACGGGGGCGGCCGTGCGCGTTCTCACCGGCAAAACGGGGTGGGGGCAGGGTTGGAGCGGGAACGGGCCAGCGCTTGGCCCGCCCGGCCTGGCCCGGCGGGGCTGCCTGCCGGAGGCGGGTGCCGTAGCGGGGTTCCCGCGCAGGCACAGAGCCTGCCCTAAGCCCGCGGGTGACGCAGGTTCGCTTGGGAAACGGGGGCGACGCGAGGGCGGGAAGTAACAAGGGTGGGCCTAGCGAAACTTGCCCGGCACACTGGGCTTTAGAGGCCTCGGGTGGTGAAGTGCAGCGCCTTCCCTACTGAGCAACCGCATTCCACGCGCCCTCGGAATTCCGGCACTTCCGTGCTGGATCAAGTCACGCAAAACTAGAAAATAAACTCCTGGAGCGCGACAAGCGGCCGAGATCCCAGTTGTGACCGTGAGGACAGCGGCTGGCAGAGCGTAAACGTGAGTGCCGGCGTTAGCTGTTAGGGCCCATGGACACGGTTGGTACACACGAACCCCAGTGCGCGCGCTGCTTTCGTGAAAACAACGGCTTTTCCGCATACGAGCAAGCGCGTCTCCGTGCTGCCGGAAGGACTGCCACAACACCGGGTGAGCTCGACCCATACAGCTCGGCAGAGCTGTGTTGGTGGGTTCGCATCTGTTGGCTCAGGGCGAGGCGAGAGCACACCACAATCAATTCTGTTTAACGTACGAGGGGTGGAACACAAAGCTGAAGTTTATTGCAAGGAGGAAACGAGAAGGAGTTCCTTGCAGACTAAATGCGTGCAGGCGAGACGGAGACAAGGGTTTGTGTTAGTTCTGGCTTCTCAGTTCTTCCAAACCTTAGCAGGGTTCAACAGCGCGGTAACGGGAGCCACTTACACACAGACAAAAACCCAAAATAAGCTGTGTTAAGCTGAGTGTAACAGGCAAGAACAAGAAAAAAACAGACAACTGGCTGTTTCTACAGCCTTCGCTAAAACCTTTTTCAGACTCATGGGAAGCAGGAAGTCTATAGGGTCAGTAGGTATAAAGCGTTAAAAGGAGTATTTGGGGAGAAAAATCTTTAACCCCGTACAGGGGAAAGACCAGGGAGGATCCCTCTACTAGAAACCTGCAGGGATAGTATTAACGAGCCTAGCCAGATTGAAGTGCTGCTAAAAGAACAAATCAGTGATAAGTCATGGGTCAAGGCTGTGTTCCGAACTGCTGAGGGGGCAACAGCTGTGGCTGTTAGTAAACAAAGATAAGCCTAACTTAGGTGTTACCTTGTCGGTAGAGATGATGGAAACATCTAGTGCTATTCTTTGAAAACCTTGCTGCATTCTTAGCAACAATCAAAAAAAATAAAGGAAAGGAGTCATTAGGGACTAATACACAACAGATCAAACCCATCCTTAGGCCTTCAGGCTGTAAATCCGTAGGGGGCCAGATCTTCAGTGCTGTGTGTATTTCTTGTCAATAAGGAGAAAATGGCAAGGCTAATCAGAGGTGTGGAAGAAAGGAGAAATAATTAGATAGACTGCAGCTTTGGTGTACAGAGGAGGTGACTCGGAAGATACTAATGTCCACAAAAGGTACAGAGAAATAGAAAATTATTAGTCACCATTCCTAATACTTCATTTTGTTTCGTGTCCCCTGTTGGTAGCAGGCAATGTGTTGAAAACAAAAGATGTTTTTCAGATAGTGTACAGTTACACTGTGCAACATTGTCACAGTGTCTCAGGCGCTAAGAGCATAAATAGAACAAAAATGGGAAGAAATGGCCATCAGATACAGTGAAGTTATTTTTGTCTCAGATAAGCCTTAAGGCACAGATTGCTAGAAGGTGGGAGGATGTAAACGCAGCGTGTGTTGTTGCACCTCTCCTTCCGTATGTTGTTTGCGTTTGCATTCGCCACTGCCTGAAGTAAGCGGTCTGGCAGTGCGGCTGCTTGTATTGATGCCTCAAACTGACCTTTTGTGTGCCTGAAGCCTCAAGGCAGCAAGACATTCAAGTTATTCCTCGAGCTAGCAAAGCAGGGCAGATAGACACCACAGTACCCGCTTCAGGTGTTTGAGGTTTGCTGTGTGTGTGCTCTCAGCAGCCCTGTCCTGCAGCGCGCTGGTGCACTTCTTGTGACCTTTTAATTGCTTTACTAGCCCTGCTGCTGAATTTGAAAAGATAAAAATAGCAACTGCTTCCAGTCACGTGTCTCTAATATTTATAAAAAGCAACGGGTGATAGTCTAAAAGCACTGCTCAAAGTAGCGCTTCGTAATCTACATGCTGTGTTGGGCCTGTTGCCATCGTGAGGATCCGCACATCTAACTCCTGCAGGCTTCAGACATTCCCAGGTAGGCGTGTCTGGATCCGTCACTCCTTCAGGGATCCGTTATTAAAGCGTGGGAACTCCACTCCACCCTGGGTTTTATCTGCTGGAGCGCTTGAGGAGGCTCTCCACAAACAGGTCACTTCACTGTCAGCACCTACGAGGCTTTAAGCTCGGGGAACTCCACCGCGAGCAGCCGCGTTCCCTCTGCTCTTCCAGCCCCAGCGAGGACCCAACTGAGTAGCTGCCCCATCGCCGCTGGGGAGCCGAGCGGCATTCTGGGCCCACACGAGGGCCGAAAGGCCCCAGGCCGCGCTCAGCAAAGCCGGGGGAGGTGGGGGCAGATCCCTGTTTCCGCCAGCCCGAGGCACGTTCGCCACGCCCGGGCGCGCCGAGGCCTCAGCCGGGGCAGGATTCAGCACCGCTAGGCCGCGGCCTTCCGCCCGTCGGCGGCTCTGCGCAGGCGCGGCCGCTCGCGCCTTCTTCGCGTGGGCGGGGGAGGGAGGGGGAGCACGGGCCCGGGCGGGCGGGGCGCTGCGGGCTGTGACGGCACCCGAGGCCACGCCCCGAGGGGGCGGGGCGCTGCCGCCGCGAGCGCAGAAGCCGGTCAGTCGGCCGCGCGGCGGTCACGCCCACACGGGGGGGGTGGGGACTCCGGCCAGTCCGGGCCGCTTACACAATCGGAGGGATTGGTCCTGCGCCTGCGTCATCAGCCGGTTCCCAGCAGCCTCCGCGCCCCCTTATATAACCGGCATCCGGGCGGCGAGGCGCTCTACATTCGGTGGCCCCCACGAACGGCAACGGAACCTGTCCCGCCTTTCGCCACCCGCTCTAAGTGACCGGGATCGTCTCGCCCACCGCCACCATCGCCATGCCCGGGTATTCCAGCGACAGGGATAGAGGGTGAGTCCGGGGGCCCGGCTGGCGCTAGCCGCCGCCAGCGTCCGGACTCTTAGACCGACCGTGGGGCTTGGGCGGTTGTTCCTCGGCCGTTTAAAATGGCGGCGGGCCGCGGGGCTTGGGCCGTGGCGCCCTTCGCTTCGGCCTTGCCGTCTGGAGGCTTCCGGGGTTCGGCGAAGGGAAGCCGGGGGGGGGTGGGGGGGAGCGCTGAGCGCCGCGAGGGCGGTCGCTGCGCGTGGGCGGCTGTGCGGGCCGGGGCTGGGGCTGGGTCCGTCCGCCTCCGCGCTGTCCCCGCTTGCCTGTGGCCGCCTAGAAGGGTCGCTCAGCGGGGAGGGTGTTTTTTTTGTGGGAAAAAGGGACTCGCCCTCCCACCTCCCCGTGGACGAGCCCCCGAGTACGGATGGCCTGCGCAGAGCTCGATTCTGCCTCGTCTGCCCCCGTCAAGGGCGGCGGGCGGGAGCGGCGGGCCGGCCGGCGGTTTGTGGGTCAGTGGGTTGGCCGGGCGCTTCGTCGGTGGCGAAGCCTTGGGGAGCGCTGGTAGGGCGGTTCCCTCTTCCTCCCTTCCCCCTCACGAGGCACGGCGGCTCGAGCTGCTGCTGGCAGGAGCCGGCCGGCTGCCGCTTTGTGTTGTGTAAGCGGATGTTAATGGCCGGCCCCGCCATGCGGTGACTGAGGGGAAATCAAAATGCCGGCTGCCGCTGCCTTTGTTCCTCCTCCCCCCGCCCAGCCCAGGCTCTAAAATGGCAGCGGCTGGAAAATGTGGCGTAGACAGAAATGAGAGACAAAGGGAACAGCGCTGGCAGGAAGCAGCGGCCGCGCCGGGAGCGCTGTGTTGTGACGGCAGAGATTGCTCCCAGCGCCTGCCCGGCCGAACCCGGGGAGGGAGCCCCGCGCCCGGAGCCGGTTTAGCGGTGCGCGGCTTCGCCTGGCTCGGAGCTGCGCCTCGGGGCTGCTAGGGCGGGCGCCCGGGGCGAGCCTCTCCTGAGGGCAGGGACCCAGCCTGCCTGGCGAACGGAAAGCGCGTCACCTCCTAAAGCCTCGTTACCGAGGGAAGGCTGTCTTTTGGGATGCAGGAAAACGGTTTAGAGCCGAGGTACCCTGGGGTTTCCTCACTGCCCCTGGGCAGTCCCTGCGGGCTGACACAATGGGGGTGCCGCCAGGGTGGGAAACCAGTTCGATCACGGGGTAATACAGAGGTTTTAACGTCCTTTCTTTGCCTTTGTTAAAACTTGCTAGCAGGCCTTTCAATTTAATTTTCCATGAAGGGCGAAGATAAGGGGTGCCTCAGCTTCTGACCGAGCTGGGGCGAGGCAGATGGTGGCATCTGCAGCTTAACTTGGGGGTTTTTGAAGTTTGGGTATGGTGCGGGTGGGGTTTGTAATTCTGAATTGTGAAGTTTATAGGATGGACTGCAGAGATGGCAGTAAGTTGTGTAAGGAGAGGACCAAAACGATTCTGTTATATTCTTCTCTAGGTTTGGAGCCCCACGTTTTGGAGGAAGTAGAGGTGGACCTCTCTCTGGGAAGAAATTTGGAAACCCTGGGGAAAAACTCACGAAAAAGAAATGGAATTTAGATGAGCTGCCCAAATTTGAGAAGAACTTCTACCAAGAGCACCCCGATGTAGTTAGGCGTACTGTGGTATGTACCCTGTCCAGCGCACGCGAAAGTAAACACAAGTGCAAACATGCTGAGGGTCATGGGGCCCGGCAGGCATGGGGTAACTGGGAAGATAGCTTTGGTATCAAAGCTTATTTCCTTTAATGGAATTTTTGCCTTGCAGCAAGAAGTTGAACAGTACAGATCAAGCAAAGAAGTCACGGTTAGGGGCCATAACTGTCCAAAACCAATTATAAACTTCTATGAAGCTAACTTTCCTGGTAAGTGAAGACTAGCATACTGGTTGCTCTTCCAGGCTTGATTAAGACAAAGTCCAAGTTAATAAGTTTCAATTTTGTCTTCAAGCAAATGTTATGGAAGTAATTCAGAGGCAGAACTTCACTGAACCAACTGCTATTCAGGCGCAAGGTTGGCCTGTTGCCTTGAGTGGATTGGATATGGTTGGAGTGGCACAGACTGGATCCGGGAAAACGCTGTCTGTAAGTTTTGATTGCCGCCTGGAATACTGCTGGATTTCAGCAGTGAAAGTACGGCATGGCTTAGTGCAGGCTGAGCGCTTCTGTGAAGAGATTGTAATGAGACTTTTCTTTCTTCCAAACAGTACTTGTTGCCTGCTATTGTGCATATAAATCATCAGCCATTCCTGGAGCGAGGAGATGGGCCCATTGTGAGTATTCATAAATGAAAGGGGATCTTAATTTCTGGAGAATGGGATTTTTTTCTTACAGTCCCAATTGTCCACGCTCATAAGAGTGCATAGCTGTATTGTGTTTCTCTGTATGACTAAAGTTGTTCCATGATTTGGTAGTCTCCCAAGAGCATTCTGTAAGCTCTGATTGGATTGTCCTTAAAAATGTACGGAACAGGGCTAGACAACCTGTTTTGGAAATGGCTGTGCCCTGGAAGCTAGTGACTTCAGGTATCTTACCACAACAGCATAGGTCCGTGTTTGGTGGCAGTTGAGATGCTAGGTTTGGGCTATTTTAATCCACTTTAGTCATTCTGGCACTGAAGTAATACATGACAACCTTTCCTTTTAAAAACTAGTGTCAGGCTAGAAGCTTCAAATAGGTATTGAACTAAAAGCTGGGCATCTTATTTCTAGTGTCTTGTGCTGGCACCAACTCGTGAACTGGCTCAACAAGTGCAGCAGGTAGCTGCGGAATATAGCAGAGCATGTCGTTTGAAGTCTACATGTATTTATGGAGGTGCTCCAAAGGGACCACAAATTCGTGACTTAGAAAGAGGTATGGATAAGCCTCAGTGTGTCTCTGTGAGGCAATGTGAAGACTACTTCAGCTGACTTCACTGCTTGGTTTTCAGGTGTGGAAATCTGCATTGCAACACCTGGAAGACTTATAGACTTCTTAGAAGCTGGAAAGACCAATCTCAGGAGGTGTACTTACCTTGTCCTTGATGAAGCTGACAGGATGCTTGACATGGGATTTGAACCTCAGATCAGAAAAATTGTGGATCAGATAAGAGTGAGTATAAATGGTTCATGCATTCATCGCTGTTACAGCAACAAAAGCCACTATGCTCGCTAAAGCAAGGGCAGTGCAATTAACTCTTCCAGGCTTGTCTGGGTAGACCTTTTCTTTTTGTTGGGCATTTGAGTATATATTGATCTTGTACTGATGTATTGCCCTTCTCCAGCCTGACAGGCAAACCCTGATGTGGAGTGCCACCTGGCCAAAGGAAGTAAGGCAGCTGGCTGAAGACTTTCTGAAAGAATACGTACACATCAACATCGGTGCATTAGAACTAAGTGCAAACCACAACATTCTTCAGATTGTGGATGTGTGTCACGATGTAGAGAAAGATGATAAGTAAGTAGTCAGTGGTGGTAAAGCAGTCAACGTTTTTCTTAATGGTTAGTTTGAGTTGTGAAACGAATTTGTACTGGATGTTTGACACCAGCCTGAGACCACTGAAAACAGGTGAAGAATTGGGCTGTTTAAATTGGCATAGTACAAATCAATCCCAGCTCTAACAGTCTTCTCTTCATAATAGGCTTATTCGTTTGATGGAAGAAATAATGAGTGAGAAGGAAAACAAAACGATTGTTTTCGTGGAAACCAAAAGACGGTGCGATGATCTTACCAGGAAAATGAGGAGAGATGGGTGAGTTGAAATAGGCTGAACTTCTTGAGCCACCCCAATACTGAGCATGCTCTTGACTCTTCATGAGTGCCCACTTAACTCTGGTGTTGAACCTGTCAAATACAGTGACACCAGGTGTCAGTTTAAATGCTAAAACTAACTCCAAAAGCCACCTGCAGCTTGCCAGTGGCCTCGTCCTTGGCTGACGAAGCTACTGAAGGGATGTTCTGATCTCAAGTTCTGTACTTTCAGATGGCCAGCAATGGGAATTCATGGTGATAAAAGTCAGCAGGAGCGAGACTGGGTTCTAAATGGTGAGTATTTTGGTAATTTCTACAAGTGTATGATCTGTGCAAGTGGATGAAGAAAGTGACGAGTTGTTTGTGTTACAGAATTCAAACATGGAAAAGCACCAATCCTGATTGCTACAGATGTTGCATCCAGAGGTCTAGGTTAGTACAACTCGTAATGCCAGTTGCCCAAAGCTATTTAAAGAAAGTCTATTGCTTTCTTTAACCTCTGCATTTTTCTAAGTTTTCTTCACATAAAGGTGCAGTCTTTGTGGCAAGGCCTAGGCATGACATTCGGAGGACTCGAGGGGGATGGAGGACTAGTGGAAGTGATCGGCTGGCTGCTTCCAGTCAAATAGAGAGGTGAAAGCTGAGAGCAATGTGTGCCAGTAATCTTCAAAAGGCAAAGATCATCCTTTAAACTACTACCCCATAAACTGTTCTCTCATGAAATAAGCAGTTTCATTCACAGTTCACTTTGCCCTGGTATTTCTCTTCTCTCCATGCTTTGCATGATTTGCCATGGTGCAGTACTGTTAGTTTTGTGCATACTGTCTGCTGTGATCTGTGGGTCTTTGAATTTCAGTGAGTTTGCTGAAATGTCGAAGAAAATAATTAGGAACTTCAGTGTTCAATGAAAATTTTTTTCAACCATGAAATGGAGAGAGCAGCTTTAAAACGTACTAAGCCTTGTACAAATTGGTGAGTACTGGCACATGAAATCTGAGAAAAAGTCCACCTCTCACTTTAGGAAGTGGGGCAGGAAAGCAATGGCTTTTCAAATGCCTTTGAAAGTCGAAGTTCCTCCACCTATACATAGTCGTCATGTCGAGACCTGCCAGAGAGAGACACATTCTCAAGTGAACCCTGGCTTCTTGGAAGCGCTTGCCTAGACGAGACACAGTGCATAAAAACAACTTGGTGACTTTGGGGGGACAGGTATGTTTTTCTTGCAGCTGCGGTTCAAAGGTCTTGGCAAGACGAGCAGTGTGGCCCCTTTTTTTTGAGCTTCTAATGAGTGTGTATGTGAAGGACCTTGTATGTTTTTACTCTAAGGTCCTCAAATGAGCACATGAAGAGGCTGCTGTGAGCTTTAGTGGCCCTACTGCAAGAAGCATTCAGATGTCACTTGATGATTTGTAGAGGGGACTCTTGAGTTGGGAATGACAAGCAAATGCATACTCCTTTATGGTAAGGTTTTGGATCACAGGGTGGGTGATGAGACGGGAACAGACGGAGTGTGCATAACTTTCTCTTCCACAATACTCATGCAGAAATGGATAATTCTAACACACTTCTTTGCAGCCGTTATTTCCTTTAAAGTACTATTGTCTAATGTTTATCTTCGATTTGGCTGTTGTGGTGTGCAAAACTTCGTACCTTGCTTTTTGCCACACTGCAACACTTTACAGATGTGGAAGATGTGAAATTTGTCATCAATTATGACTACCCTAACTCCTCAGAGGACTATATCCACCGAATTGGACGAACTGCCCGCAGTACCAAAACAGGCACAGCATACACATTCTTTACTCCTAACAATATTAAGCAAGTAAATGACCTCATCTCTGTGCTTCGGGAGGCTAATCAGGCCATCAACCCCAAATTGCTTCAGTTGATTGAAGACAGAGGTTCAGGTAAGGACTGTTCTTGACCACAGTGTGTAGCTTTCCTCTCGGAACAAACTGGAAGCTCCAATTCCACCTCCGACCTCTCCAGAAGGGATGTGGAAGGTGGTTTAGCTACCAGTTACAGTGACCTGGAAAGGTATTTACTAACACCAGTAACAAACAGCACCCCCTGCCCCTCAACGCTGCACACTCGGGCTGTGGCACACCTATGGCTTGTGCTAGCCAGTGTGGCACTTTCCTCTGAAGTAACGCTCAGGGCTCGGTCTTGTGGCTAGGGGAGATGGAGCAAGTGTCCTGCTGGCAAGGTGAAAGGGACTTGTGGCCACCGCTCGTGTCGTGTTACAGGGGAGAGTGACTCCTCGTGGGTTAGATGGCTGGCCGAGTCTTCATCTCCCCAGGGTCCAGTTAGCAACTGGGAAGCTCTGGTAGATTTGTAGGTACAGTAGACTTGCCTTGCTGGGGCAGAAGGGAAATGGTTTTCTTCGTAAGCTGAACTCATTTGGTGGTGTGTAAAATGCAGCCTTTATGGTATATAACTATGTCCTGTCTCTCTTAATAGGTCGTTCCCGAGGCGATCGACGTGACAGATACTCTGCGGGCAAAAGGGGTGGATTTAGTAGTTTTAGAGAGAGGGAGAACTTTGAAAGAAACTATGGTGCGCTAGGGAAGAGAGACTTCGGAGCCAAAACTCAGAATGGGGCGTATAGTGCCCAAAGTTTCAGTAATGGAACTCCTTTTGGAAACGGCTTTGCAGCTGCAGGTATGCAAGCTGGCTTCAGGGCTGGTAACCCCGCGGGAGCTTACCAGAACGGCTATGAGCAGCAGTACGGCAGTAACATTGCGAATATGCACAATGGCATGAACCAACAGCAGTATGCCTACCCTGCCACTGGGGCCGCTCCTATGATAGGTTACCCAATGCCAACAAGTTATTCTCAATAACTTAGTGTATTTAAATGTCTCAGTTTTTCATAATTGCTCTTTATATTGTGTGTTATCAAAAACAGGATAGTTATTTAAGAAATGGGAAATGCAGAAATGACTGCAGTGCAGCAGTAATTATGGTGCACTTTTTCGCTATTTAAGTTGAATATTTCTCTACATTCCTGAAACAATTTTTAGTTTTTTGTACTAGAAAATGCAGACAGTGTTTTCAAAGTAAATGTACAGTGATTTGAAATACAGTAACAGAAGGCAGTGCATGGCCTTCCAATAAAGATATTTGAAGACCGAATTTTCTTTCAGATGGCAATTTTCTCAACATGTGCACAACTTTACATTAATGGAATGTCAAATGTTTTTATATTAAATTCTAGAAAGGTTTCTCAACTGTGTCTGATTAAACATTTAAGCTTCTACAGAAACCAGCCTTGCCTTGATTGGGCTAGATTGCTTAGCATGGCAGGCTCTGCTTCTGTGGGGAAGAAAACTAAAGCTGGCTTCTAAGTAACCGTTGGAAACAGTGCTCTTCCTTGTCTCACTAGCGTAGGGCCGGTTTTTGGGAAAGATTTACTGGAGTGGTGGTGTAGCTGAAAAGTCTTGCTAACCAAACTCTGCAGTGGCATTGCTGAGGAGCTGCTACGAGCGTAGGAAGCGTTTGCAGCACCGTGACTGTCGCCTTCACGCAAGCGTATGTGCAGACTAGGCGTGAGTGTAATGTACCTACAGCTGTCGGGCCTTGTGAGTTAGCATGCAGGCTTACTATGAGCTTCAGATGCGGGAAGATCTTAGTATTAAAACTTCAAATTATACTTAAACTGGTATTGAGCAGTGATTTCTTTACGGAGGTGGGGGAGGGAAGCGGGCTGCTGACCCATGACCATCATGGATTTCTTTGTTTCTTTTTCTTTCCCCCCAGACTTGTAGTTCATAGCGACTCCGCGGTCTCTGCGCGGAGTGAAGCAGTGGCCTTCCTTTGGCTAGTATAGCTGGAATACTGCTTAGCCCCAGGATCAAAGTACTTCATGCTTTCAAGCATGGTAGATTAAAATTCCAGTTAATACTCGCATTCAGTTCCCTCCTCCCACCTGTTGATCAGTAATGACAATTAGGTTCAGGTTCAACATGGCCTACCTACAGCTTGGTGTGTTTAAGGTTGAACTTGGCAAGAACCAAGGCCAGACTCTGTAGGTTATTTTGAACCCGTCAGGCAGCTTTTACACTTCAGATTTTTTTGCTAGTCTGTGCTTAGCTCTTGGTGATTGTTTTTCTTAACCGCAGCCTACTCTGCCTCTTAATTATGTGTTTCTGCCTTTTCAGTTGACGGTGCTTTCATGATTGCTCGCTGTTGCTGCGATAACTTGAGCTGAAGCCCTGGAGTGCCACGAGTCTAAAACGGCAGTTGGCAATGTGGAGTCTTTTTAATTGGTTTTGCAACATTCCCCTTGCTCAGTGCTGAAGGCAAGGAAGTAGATGGTGGTTTATCTTTTGAAGTATGACCTGTGAGGTGTTACATTTCCAGGTCAGTTGCCTGAAACAATGCAGGGAGAGCTGCTTGTAGTCAAAACCTTCAACAGGTGTACATAGCCGAGTTGGAGCTTGTGAATGCACATTGACACTGGGGTCTTTAACAGCGATGCAAAGAGCAAATAGCCTCCTCCTCCCTTTAGATACGAGATAACGTGGTTGGTGCTAAAGGGAATCCCAGATAGGTGTTTGCAAGGTGTACGGGTTGAAAATGTGCTCTGGAAACCTACTGGGCAGAGATGCACCTCGTGACTTTAGTCCATGTTTTCCCAGGTTGGAGGCTCTAGATGGATTTAGGTGAAAGAAACCCCAAGCCCCTATTTAAGCTGTAATGCACAACTCTGAGCAGGGCTGTGTCTTGATTTTGGGGTTTTGCCTTCCTGTTTGCAAATTACAATCATCTAGGGAAGTCGTGCTCGCTGTGAGGTGGGCGTTCCTCTTAACGTTCGCACATAGAATGTAAACAGCCCTGAACAGCTCTGAAGATTACTCTGGTAACGCTGGGCCCAGAGCAAATCCGCTTAAGGAATAAAAGCGTGACTAGCAGTACCTCTGCCCCTGGGAGTAGCAACTCCTCCAGCTGACCCAGTGGCCTACTACCGCCTTGTCTGTTGGTTCTACCCCCTGGCCCGGGATGGGGCAGTGCAGGGAAGAGCCGGGATTCCAGCTTCTTGCGCTTAACGTAGGTGAATTTTTTCACGGCCTGTTCGCAGAATGGTTCCTCCCCTCACGCTCCGCCTTCTGGCACCGGTACAGAGTGGTGATTAAGCACGTATGGAAATTTCCACTGCTCTGCGGTTGGCCTCCTCGGGCCGCTGCGGGCTTGAGCAGCGCTGGCGAGCAGAGCCGCCTCCGCCCCGCTGGCGGGAGGCGCTGCCGCACACCTTCACCTTCGCTGCCTTCCCCTCAGCCTCTGCCTTGCTTCAGGCCGTGGCTGCTCCGAGACCCCTTCGGGCTCCTCCCCGAGAGCTCTGGCTGTGCAGCTGTAGTGGGTTCCTACGGCACCGAAGGGCAGGGCCTCCTGGCCGCCAGCTCAGCCGCGGGGAGGCCGGGGTCGCGGTGGGCTGAAGCGCACGAAACGCCGGCCATTGAGGTGGCCCCTGCCAGGGGAAAGAGGGGCCCGGGCAGCCCGCGGAGTGCGCGTGCGCCGACTCCCCAGTCGTTGCTAGCCCTCGTGCCAGTTCCGCTGCCCGCGCGCGTCCGAGGGTCGCGCATGCGCAGTGCTAGCACCGTCCATCAGCTGCTCTCCCGCCCGCCCCCGCCATGAGGGAGCCGGGAGGCGGTGAAGATGGCGCTGGGTTGCCGCCAGGGCGGCCGGTGGTGCGGCCGCGCTTCTTTGGGCCGGCCCGTGCTGAGGCGGCGGCCGCCCGCCGCTCGGGTCGCGGGTGGAGTGGAGGCCGGGTCCCCGGCGCGGCCCTACGCGGCAGCGGCCGGTGGGGATGAGGCGGCGAGCGGGGAGGAGCTGCTGGACGTGTGCTGGCGGCGGCACTTCCTGCGGGGCGGCGCGGAGCCGCGGCCGGCGCCGGCCTGGCGCGCCTACCTCAGCGGCTGCCACCCGGGCTTCGGGCCGCTGGGGGTGGCGCTGCGCGGCAACCTGGCGGCGCAGTGGTGGGACTCGGCGCTGGCTTTCCGGGAGCAGGTGATCGCGGCGGATGCCCCGCTCCACGGCCCGCCCGGCGCTCCGCGGGCCGGGCAGGGGCTGCGGCTGCTGCACGCGGAGGCGCTGCGCGAAGCCCTGCAGGGCAGGGGCTGCAGCCGGCAGCCGGGCGGTCCGTCTCTGGAAGAAGTGCTGGGGAGCGCGGGGATGCTTCGCGAGAGCCTGCTTCCCGGTAGGTCCCTCGTCCGTTACCTCAGGGGTGCGGCGGGTCTCTGCAGAGCTCCGGACAGCCTGGACACCTTGGTGGTGTTTTCCTTGCCGCCAAAGGAAGCTTTCTGGTTGGGAGCGAAGCGTCCAGTCACAGGACGGTTTGGGTTGGAAGGGACCTTAAAGATCACCCACTCCCACCCCCTGCCACAGGCAGGGACACCCTCCACTAGCCCAGGTTGCTCCAAGCCTCATCCAGCCTGGCCTTGGACACTCCCAGGGATGGGGCACCCACAGCTTCTCTGGGCAACCTGTCCCGGTGCTCCCCACCCTCTCCGGGAAGAATTTTTTCCTGCTGTCCAATCTACATCACCCCGCTTTCAATTTAAACCCATTACCCCTTGTCCTGTCACTACAGGCCCTTGTAAAAAGTCCCCGCCAGCTTTTTTGTAGCCCCCTCAGGCACTGGAAGGTGCTATAAGGTCTCCCTGAAGACCTTAATTAGCGATTTTTCTTTTGACAGGTGCTTTGGCACAATACTTTAGCTGCTTAGAGTTGGTGAACAAAAGACTGCCTTGTGGCCTCGCTCAAATTGGAGTATGCTTTCACTCTGTTCCGGACAGTGACCAACACAACCAAAACCTTAGAAGGTAGAGTAATAGAGGGATGAATCCTCTTCCATACTTAAACCGACTGTTTGTGCTTGTTTCACTTTTGGATTTTTTTTGAATGCTTTCTCTTGCTTTTTCCCTGTTATTTTTGAAGGAGTTAACTTGCTGACCTTGCTATTGTTTAAAGAATAGGCGAAAGGACCACGTCCTTGCTTGCATGGTTCAGCCCTCCCAGAACCGCGGGACAGTGGCTCGATTACTGGTTACGCAGGAGGCTCCAGTGGTGGAGAAAGGTAACCGCAGCGTACCCCTGGGAAATCTGTGCCGGCTCCTTCATATCAAAGGGAGGGAATAGACACCCTGATTGGGTTTATGGCGTTACATTGCTGGCCTGTTCTTGTCACTGAAATACACGGCGTTTCTTGTGGGAAACCAAAAAACTACTGAAGTTGATGGCAAACCTGTTAAGTAGTTTATTGTGTGACTTGCAGAAAGGCAAATGTTGTGTGTAAGTGATTTGAGATCAGAATGCTGTAGAACAGCAAAGAGATGTGGGCTGTAATTTGTAAAAATCTCTTGTTGAAAATCGTGAGACTTCAGCGTGCGTTACGGACCTGGGTTTTGCAGCTAATACAGCACGCACAGTCGTGCTCACCCCTTACATCTTTATTTTCAGTTTGCAGTGGCCCCATCGAACTTCAGCAGCAGTGACTTTCAGGATGAAGAAGGAAGAAGAGGATTTCATTTACATTACCGCTTTCCTTGGGGGACAGAAACAATAGAAACATTGAAGAACCTTGGTGATAGTGAACTGTTACAGATGTATCCAGGGGATAGTTCAAGATTACTTGTAAGCTTTACTACCTTAAAAACCATTCTTGATAAAGGTGGTAACGTGTGAGAGAATCGGGTTCTTTGCTGGTCCAGTTTCTTAGCATGTGATTGTCTTTTTATTCTTTTCTTGCAAAAGCAGTACTATCGATATTCTGTCAGAACTTCGTTTTCAAAAGCAGATACGATAGTGTTTGGGGGTTTTTTGCAAGGAGTTAATTCTTGGAAAGTAAAAATGAGCTATATTGACACCTGTTGCCAGGTGCATAGCCTTTATCTGTACCTCTGAGTAGATGTCAGGACAAACTCAGTCTTAATTTTAAGATTAATAATAACTTGAAAATACATGTGTGATTGTATTTTAAATATAATAATGGTGTGTGACCTCGATGCCTCATACATTTAAAGCAAACAAAAGGCCCTTTCAGACTCTATTTGAGGTATCCCTTTGTGTTGTTTCTCAGGGCCGAGATGGAAGGAAGAATGTTATCCCTCATGTTCTGTCTGTGAGTGGAAATTTGGACCGAGGAGTGTTGGCATACCTCTTTGATTCTCTACAGCTAGCTGAGAATCCATTAACCAAAAAGAAAAATTTGCAGAGAAAGGTAACTTTCTGTAGACGGTGTGCGGAGGAAGGGGTGATGGAAGGCAGGGGCGGGTCTGAGGACAAACCCCACAGACTGTGGTACATTCCAGCGTGGAAATAGCTCCCTTTTCCCATCTCCACCCTCTGTTCCCTTCCCCAGCAGGCGCAGGCAAAATGCTTGTCGCTGGTAGCAGTAGGCTGGCCCCATGGGACTGCCTCTGCGGTCCTTTTCACCCTCAGAAGCAGTTTTTCTCTCATTCTGAGGTCACCTCTCCTGCTCTACCTTCTTTCTCTGATGAGACGGTAGGCTCTTGCCATGCAAGTGGTGAAGGAGTTTAGAGGGATTGGAATGTAGCTGCTGTCCCTGGGAAAGAGGAGTTTGTCTCTTCCAGCAGCATTTGAAGGTTGCTGAGAAGAGCAGAAAGAGCGGGTTGTAGGGCATTTCTCTGAGGAGCATCATTACTCCCACTTTTACCCTGGTTTTCTGGAGGTAGAGGGCTAACCTTCAGGCAGCGCTTGTTAACCGGTGTGGTCCTTAGGAGCAGGCAGTAGACAGGGTGGTAACTGTCTGCCGGGCGGTCCCTGATCCCTCTGGCTCCGTTCAAGATGATGGAGCTCTGCTACAAAACTTCATCTCTTTTCTGGGGCTTAGCCAAACCGGAGCAATTTCTGCCACGCTATCCTAGCTGGCGAGTGTGCTAGTTGTGTGAAATGCGACTTGCTTCCAAGGCAGGATTTAGTGCAATGAGAGGAAAATTTTATATGTTTAGAATCTTGATTTCAGTGGAAAAAAAATCAAATGGCTTCGTAATATTTCCTAGTTCTGTTTAGGATTTCCCACTAAATACCTTTGGTAACCTATGCTTTTTATAACATTATTAGGTACTTAAGCTTCATCCTTGTTTAGCACCTCTTAAAGTGGCCTTGGACGTAGGAAAAGGTCCAACATCAGAGCTGAGACAGGTACGTTGTAAGAAAGTGTTTTAATGTGGAGTACTGGCTCTCCGTGTAAACGCCTGTTACCATTCAGATGCTGTTTACGTTGGGGAAAACAGTGCCGCTGCTTTGGTTCTCGGAGGGGGGTGGTGGTACGGATTTCACAGTGCCTCCGCTGTGCAGGTTGTGAGTTGTGGTTGTGAGTCGTAGCTGGAGGCATACGCTGCAGACAGTGAGCGGTAGATGCCTTCCTGGCGTTAACACGCTGATCTTAGGGCTATTCATAGGGTTGATATTTGGTCCATGCAAAATAAGGAAAACAAATGAAGTCTCTCTCGGGTCCTTAATCTTTCAGAATTACCTTAAAGCATGGGGCGTGTCTTCAGAAGGGGTTTTTAGTAGTTTTTACTGAAGTCAGTCATTAAGCCAGTCCCCACAGAAGGGAGGAAACTTACACTGGCATGTTTTTAAATAGAAATGGAGATTTAATTGCCAGGCTGCTTTCTACTTGGAGATAATTTCAGCCAGAAAATTAACACCAGCTAGAGACGCTGACACCACGCATGCTGGAGTTTAAATGATGTCTTTGTGTCGCATTTCAAGCCCTCAAAGTCTGTCTTTTAACTTTTGTTTTTTAAAAACCACAGGTTTGTCAAGGATTGTTCAACGAACTGTCAGAAAATAGAATTTCTGTGTGGCCGGGTTATCTTGAAACGGTGCAGGTATCTCTGGAACAGCTTTATACAAAGTAAGGAGAAAGAGTTTTTTGTAAATTAAATGATGAAGGTGAAAGATGACTTTCTGTGGACTAGCAAAAATATGCCTGTGTTCAGTAAGAAGTCATCGAGTGCAGCAACCGCATGACTGAAGGCGTGTATCCCCAACTATAAACTTGGCTTCAGTTAATTTTATTACAAAGAGCAATGTTAGATTTAGATCATTTTTTAAAATTAAGTGAATTTACAAGCCTTTCAGATGTTGTTGTTTCTCTGTGACTGTGAAATTGGGTCTACAAGGAAGCTGGGGGGGGACTTTTTACAAGGGCCTGTAGTGACAGGACAAGGGGTAACGGGTTTAGATTGAAAGCGGGGTGATGTAGATTGAACATCAGGAAGAAATTCTTCTTGGAGAGGGTGGGGAGCACTGGGACAGGTTGCCCAGAGAAGCTGTGGATGCCCCATCCCTGGGAGTGTCCAAGGCCAGGCTGGATGAGGCTTGGAGCAACCTGGGCTAGTGGAAGGTGTCCCTGCCCGTGGCAGGGAGTGGGACTGGGTGGGCTTTAAGGTCCCTTCCAACCCAAACCATTCCATGATTCTATGAAAAGCCTTTTAGGGACTCTCCTATAGAAAATAAATGTCTTAAGATGAGTCATAAGCTCACAGAACTGTTTTCCACCCTCACCCCCAGTTTTGCATCCGGACTGGTTCTGATTTGTTGGTCTGGAGTGAATTTTGAGCGTATCACTGCTCATGACAATGGATCTTGAGTGTATTGATGAATATTTTTCCCCCAAGAGAAAATAAATATGACTATTTGCTCTGTGCAGTAGTCTTCAAAGTGAGTTTGGCTGTTAAACAGAAGAAAGATATATTCTGCTTCTGCAAAAACACTCTTGTAATAGGTCACCAAGTGACATTCTTATGTACTAAGGTAGCTAAATTAAAGAAATGCAATCAGGAAAGCAAGGAATGGCAACGAGAAAACTGGAGTCTTCACAATGGACTTAGTGCAGTATAGCAAAAAACCCTACAGCTTATGGTCATTTCTATGTAATTTATCTGAATTTTTTGTACACCAAAAGCAGTAACAGATGTGCTCTTCTCCTTGCAGGTATGATGAGATGAGTGTTCTCTTCATGGTCTTGATAACTGATGCCACTCTGGAGAATGGAGTTGTCCAGCTGAGAAGCAGAGACACCACCATGAAGGAAATGATGCACATTTCTAGGCTGAAGGACTTTTTAACGAAGTATGTAACATCAGCCAAAAATGTGTAAACTTAAATTTGTTGAATAAATGGAATTTCTTAAACATCTGTGCCTGAACTGGCTTCTACAGTGACTCTGGTTCTAGCAGAACTTGGCAGTGCTCCTGTTTTCTGTCAGATAGAGACCATCTAGGTCTTCCAGGTGACCTTGAAAAGAGGGAAGAGACAGACTTGTCCACCCTTAGCAGGGCTAACCATATTCTTTTTCATGTCTCCAGTTTTACTATCTTACTGAAAATACTCCACCCTAACCTAAAAATTCATCTTTCATCTGTGTATTGCTGACAGAATTATGGTCTCTGCTGGAAAATGGTATTCATGTGCCTAAGCGATCATCACAGTTGGGATTTATTTATTTTTTTTAAATAGTTGACTAAAGCCTTTTGATTATTTTCTGTCTGCATACAATCCAGTTTCAACTTGAGGACAGTTTTGAATGTACAGGAACTTGGGTCTGGGTGAAAGCTCTACAACATTTATTCCGTTTCGTTTATTCGATAGCTACAATGCCAGACTACATACTGTGTCCAGCAGGATCTTACCTGACAGTGATCACATTGTTTTGTCTCGTTCTGGGGTTTTTGGTGCTATTTGGGCAATAAGCTGCTGTTTGTTTAATGGGATTGCTATTTGGTTCATTGTTAATTCCAATTTTTATCCGATTTGTTTTTCGTTTTAAGTTGAAGTCCTTAGAGATTATGACTTGGGGATTTTGCTTGCTAGTAGAGAAGGAGCTACATCATCTGTCTACAGAATAATTAGGCCAGGAAACTAGTGTCTAAACAGCAACTCTTTTTGTGCTGATTTGGTGGTACTTAACCACATCTGAGTACTGAAAGATTCTTTAGAAATACGTGATTAAGTTAATTGCAGAAGAGATCTTACCTCGTACTCAGGTTCTGATGAGGACTTCTGAATAGACTGTGGCAGGTGCCCTGTTTTCTGTAAAAAGCCAGAATAACATGATTGATAATTCCTTTTTTGGTATGGATAAACAACAGAAGACTTAATATACCATCAGTAATTTGGTCACTAATAGTATCTCCTGTGTGGCTTCATATAACGAGACTGTTGAATTTTTGGATCGTAGGAGGGTAAAAGGCTTTTTATTGGGGTGTTTTTGTTTGCCTGTTTCCCCTCACCGAAGTATTAAAGTTATTTTAATTTCTTCATAGTTAAGTAAGCAGTTCAGTATGTAACTGCTACGACGTAAACCCTGCCTCCCCCCAGCAACCCCTCCCCCCCCCAATACTTATTTGTGCACTTCAGGTGTTCCAATAGTATAGCTTGAGCTTTTCACCTCTTTCATCTCTTCTAATAGCAGAAACGTTGACGTATTCTGGTTTAACAGGCTCTGGATGAAAGATGATGAACAGCAGTTAACTCAGTTACAAGAGACTGACCAGATTATTGCTTTTTTTTAACGGCCTTGAAACAAAGCAGCAAGATTCCATATTGCATATCAATCTGCCACGCTGTGGGTGGCGTTCCTGCGCCTTATCAGAGCTATTGTCATGTCCTTGCAGGCTGCGTGGGCAGAACGCTCATCGATCGCTGGCATAAGAAGCTCCACAGAGCACTGAGTTAACACAGCAGAGCAGCTGCAGTTCGGCCTACCCTGTCAACAGGAAGGCACATTTATTGGGAGAGAGTGATTCTTTTTGATATTTAGAAACGGGAAGCGTAATACCTTTGCTGTTGATTTGGGAGTTTCCTTGAAAATACTGATGTTCACGTGTAAGGCAAGTGTCGCCAACGACAAGATAAAAGCATCGTGGCTTTCGTGTAACTTGTTCATTATTGTGTATTTGCTGCAGCTGAAGTAATGTGTCTCTTAACATAGGTCAGTTGCTTTGTTGTCTTAGCGTTACTTCACAATTTCAGGTTGAACTGAGTCTTGTCACAGTTAAGCAGCATGGAATAAAGAACTGCTGTGTACTGGACAGTTTTGAAAGGAATGCAGGAGCTACGTAAGTTTTATTTTGCTACAGCTTGCGTACGGCCCGCTTTTGTCTGTTGGTGAATGGGCGTTGCACCTCTGATCTACTTACTGTCTTAATTGTCTCTTCCTCTGTAGTGGCTGTTTCAATCCTCACTGTGATTTACAGTTAATTTTTGGGTAGAATGTCTGTTCATTTAGCCGGCTGCAGTTTTGGCTGCGTGGCTGACAGGTAGTGCCAAATGTGGATCCTGGGGGACTTCAGATGCTGCCTCTGGCAGGCATGGCCAGCAGGAGTATTAGCTCACTGACTGAACGGTGGGAGGTGCCCCACTGCTTTTGCAGTACCTGAAGAAATTTGCCCAAACTACCTACAAGTAGTGTAACAGCATTCTTCAACCAAACTCCCACAAGCAAGTTTCATGACTGCCTGGGGAGTAACGTGAACTTACCAATCTCTGAGTATGTGACATAGTTCTCAGTGTCTTCTGCATTCACTGTTGAAGTAAGGCCTCTTGAGGACCTAGTATTCTTAAATTTTTCTGCAAATCGTAAAATGAAAATAAACACATGCCCGTGTACATATATCAGTTTTTCTTAGAGGGAAATAAACAGCTCCATGGTATTTTTTGAATACTTTGAGGTTTCAGATAATGTTATTTTCATGATAAAAATTACCAACGGAATTTTTCATAGCATTTCCTTTCTTTACTAAGAACAACGAGGTCCAACTCGTTCCAATGTTCATGTGTATTAAATTAGATGTTGCTTTGCTGCCCCCACCCCTGAACTGCTAGCTAAAACAGCTCAGATGTTTTGCCTTAATGCCTTGTTAAGTTGCCTCTGCCAGTTAAGAGGAGACTTGACAACATCGTAAAATGCTTAAGAGCATACATCTACTTGTAACATGGTATTTGCACACTGAAATGTATTGATAACATAAATGAGCACTTCTGGAAAATCAAACGGACATTCAAATAACTCACTTGCTTTATATGAAGGAATGATGTAATATGGAATCGCCAGAGCACATCCTATTACCAATAGTAGCAAGATCAGCCCAAGACAAATTATCCCGTGTTGAGAATGGCTTCCCTCTTCTGCCATAAAGAAAAAAGGTGCTTATGCAATGAAATACTGTTCATATGCTAAGTATTTTCTGTAAATTAAAATTAAGTCTTTGCATTTCAGTCAGGTTTTGGATGAACTGTGGTTAATGTAACTACTCAGGAGAGTCCCAGCTGTACAGTGCCACAGCAGAGGGAAGGAAGCTTGCTGGTGCCAGTAGACTCTCTGTTTCATAGGCCAGAGAGAAAAATGAAACTAGGCTCTCCTCCGGGTGGTGCAATGGGGACCCAGGGTCTCTTGTAAACCATCTTTTACAGTCATCTTTCATGGCCAGTTCAACTTCTGCTGTCTAGGGTGCATGGAATTCTCTTTCTGCATAAATTTTAAAAACCTAAATATAATTGTTTACAATTAAAAAATATAATTTTGAGTGTTCCATTGCAGGAACAAGATTTCTGGCTAAAATCTTGCATTGTTACAATGTTCTGAACTTCGTATGGTCCCTGTTCATTGACAGTGGTAAACTTTCACGCGTGCATACCTGCTAATGTGAAGTTGAAAGCGTTGCTGTATTTTGTTTTATTGATAAAACTATTTTCAGCTTTGCATCTATAGGTTCCAAAGTCACTAGGGGAATTGATACACAGAAAAATCACAGCTGCTTCCTTCTTCTGCATCTTCACTCGGGAGATGCTTTGTTTTTCTTTGAAGAATATGTATGTGATAGGAAGAGAGCCGTTCTCTGAGAGACAATACAGGGTCACATTCTGACCTTTCTTTGCTTGAGAGGTGGGTGAGCTCAGCACTGGTTTGGAAACTGGCTCTGTGAAAAGAAAACTGAAAAGACTGCATCACTGAGTACAGGACAAGCTCCAAAGCAAGGCTCAGCATTAAGCGGCAGCATTGGCAAGTGGGATGGGCATCGAGGGTGGGGGGCTCAGTGAGCCAGGTCAGAAGAGCACTGCTGACTCTTAAGGAAATAACAGCCGTTTGCAGTGAGGTTCAGCTCCGCGATCAAGGCAGGTGCACACTGCTGTCCAAAACATGGCCTGTCACAAGCAAAACCCTGACTGCTGCTGCTGCAGGTACATTGCATTGCACATGGCTATGTGCCCTTAAAATAAAATGTGCTGGGAAGGTGTATAGCACAACATACCTAGAAGGGTCAAATTGAGACTTTTGCTGTATTTTCCACCACTGGAGGTGTTACTCTCAGCTTTGCATTTGTATTCACCCATATCACTGGCAGAGTTGATAGTCAAGTTAAACAAACCAGGAGTCAAATCTGGCATACTTAAAGTGGATACCTTCTGATTGTGTTTAAACAATGTGTATGTGACAGGTGGAGATCCAGAGTCCAACTCGCAGGAAAGGGTGATGTTGTGGTTCATCATTACGTTCAAAAACCCCTGAACAAGTACGAGCCTGGGATTGGATAGCACCTCTGGAAAGAAGAAACTTCTCAGTAAGTTCACTGCACTTAGCACCCAAGAAACTCAGATTTTTCCTGAACTATGTTGAGGACCAAGCTATGCTTATATTTGTTGAAGTAGGGGGATATATTTTTCCCACCTCTGGTAGCAGGCAACACAACTGTCTATTTTTCAAAATCAGTGTGCAGTTTCCAACACTTGAAAAATGCACGTCTTTTGTACAAAAGAGAGCCATATACAAAGCCAACAAATGTGTCCAGGTGGAGCAACAAAAATACTTTTGAACTAGAGCAGCGTTGAAGATAAATACAAATATTACAGGATGTTAACTGTAGGAGAAAGCAACCTTTTATGCTAGGTGAGAGGTAGCATGTGAACCTGAAAGTAAAAACAGTACTTTATTTGTGACTGTGAACAGGCAAAATTAACCTTGTGTAAGTAGATAAAACTTCTGTGTAGTAGCAGCAGGAGCCTTGGCAATCTGTCACATTAGTTTGGTTTTAGGAGACCATACAAATAAATTCATAATAATAATGTCTTTTCTTATAACATTGTAATAAACTAGTCATGACTAAGATAAATTGTGACACTTCTAGAGGGGAAAAATACATTTTAACAACTTAAAGCAATTTTGACTGTACTTAAAAGCCAGCAAAGAAAGTTAACTGTATAGAAACTTGTAGAAGTTGCCTCACTGGCCAGATAGGGCAAAATACTTAATTTTACATGAATGTTTTGGACATTTTTAAATCCCTCGCCCATTTTTTTGTTGTCTGTTTCAACACGTACCCCAAAACAAACAAACAAAAAAGAACTTACCCTTGCCATTTGCAGTAGTTTTCTGGATTTGTTGAAACACTTGAACTAAGAGGAGAAAAGAAAGCTTTCAGACAGGAAACAATGGCTCTTGTTTAGAAATATTTGTAAGTGTATGTAAGAAGTATGTCCTTGGCTTACGGTAGGAAAACAGCAGAACTGGGAGAAAAAACATTTTCTTGACACTGAAGCAAGACAGCTGGTGGAGTTACACTCTTGAGATCTTTGAGGAATTGGCTCTACTAGGGGTTGAGGAAGTCCGAAATGCGGAAACAGCGCTGGTCTTCACTGACGTTTGTGTGAAGACTTTTATCATACTCCGATGTAGCCTGTGGCAGGCAGAGTAACGGCAAAAGAAAATGCCGTGGGGCAGTTTGGGATACAACAAAATGTTACATGTTGTTCTAAGGTGTAGCTGGCGTAACAGGCAGCTTTTCCATGTGAGAGAGCTGTGTGGCAGAACCGTGCTGCCATGCAGTAGGTCATTTTTCCTGCGCCGTTCTTACAAGGCAGTGAGATCACTGATTCATATCAGTCAGTCACGTATTGTCTAGAGACAATGCAAGTGATCATCTGGCTGAGAGGAAGAGGGTATGTGGGACTGGGGGCTTTTAGCAGCAATGTGCTTTTTAAAAAACTGCCCAAAAAACTGTTTATGCAGCGAGTGCCTTAAAAGTGTTGTTGTGAACCTTCTTTCTTTGCCTCGTTTCTGAAGGTAACAAGACAATGCCCTGTCCTCCTGCATAGCACAAAACCCTCCCAAAGCCTGGGCTGTCGCAGCACTGCAAATTTCCCTCACAGGATCTTGGGTGCAACTTCCTTCCTCCTTGCGTTTTCTTTTTTTTTTTTTCTTCTTAGTTTCTTATAAGACAACCGCCCCCCCGCCCTGGCGAATGTTTCTTATGTGGAAGTGCTGACAACTAACCACAGGACTGGAATGTTTTTTTGCAGCTGGCAGGGAGCACGTGTAAAAACGCCAGTGTCAGAAGAAAACCGGGAGCGTTTGTGCATTTTCCCGTTGTGGGAGCCCGTTCTTTGTCAGAACACCACAGAAAGAGCCCCGAAGGCGCTGGCAGCCAGGTGACGAGGGGAGAGGTGTCCCGCAGGCTGTGAAGGAGCGCGGCCTCTCGCCCTCCTGGCAGGAGGAGGTGGCCGGCCCGGGAGCGGCTGAAGGGCTGTGGCGGTGAGGCGGTTTCGGCGGCTTCGTGGCATTCCACTTCTGCCTGTGGGCAGTGAGGAGGCCTGGGCCGCCCGCTTTCCTTCCCCTGAGGCGCCGGCAGGGCGGCCTGGCCCAGCGTGTGAAGGCGGGAAGGGCCGTGGGCTGCCGGCGGTCTCCGGTGGAGTCGGTGTCAGTCTGTGCAGGCCTCATGGAGCTGTTAACCCATAGGTGGTTTCTCACTTCTGTGCTGTACAGCCGCCGAGGCGCTGGCCGGCATTGCTCACCCAGTACTGTAACGCCTTACTTTTTCTTGGAAGCTGATTTAATTTTGTGAGTGTGTGTATAATGGCCAGTAGGTATGGTGAGCAGGGAATCTGTGCCTTTTAACAAAGAGAAATGTAGCTGTCACCAGTATCTCACCACAGCAGCTTTAGATGGTGTGGGTGCAGAGCTTCCTTGGTTCCCTCAGGGCGCGCGGCCTGGGTATCCAGGGCAGGACAGGTTCAAAGCATGGGATTCTGTTTGGGGGGTGAGGAGGGCTCTTCCACAATTGTTTGTGCCTTTCCTGGCTGGTTTGGACTCTGCCAAGCAACTCTGCTCTCTGGGTGGAGATCCTGTGGGTCAGTCAATACATGTCCTCAATGTTTGGTTTGTTCTGGTGTTGGTTGGTTGGTTTGTTTTTCCTTAAAATTTGTATTTAAGGGCTGAAATAGTAGGGAATGTTTTCTTTGACATAGCCCATTCATCTCAACTATACATGTAGAATTACGGGGAAGAACTGTGTTTCATTTGTGTCTGATAGTTGTGCCTAGCTGTCGTATCTGCTCAAATACCTGTTTACTTTTCAACTTTTGTAATTGCTTTGCAGAGCACTGACAGACAGTTTCTACGTAAAAAGGTTTTTGGACCATTATGACAGGATTTGGTAGCTGAGGCTTACTGGTGAGGCTTGTATAAAACCCAGACTGCAATTGCTAGATTACCACTGGCAAAGTAATAACATGCCCTGGTTAGAAAGTGAGACTGCAGATGAAGTTCATAACACAAATGATTAAGTTGATATAAGAAAGCTTCCAGAAAAATTTACTTGACTCCTCAGTCCTACAGGTCAAGGGAGGGCTCAATATACTTGCATTTGTTAAAGCATAACCCAGCCGACTGTGTGCACTCATGGGAGTTGTGGGTGCCAGTGATGCATTATTGTTCTCAAGCACTGCTCTTAGAATAATGCTTTTAGTTTCTGCTGGTTTATGTGAATATAATTGTGATGTGTATTCAACAGATCTGAAGGTGGATAGCATCCTTACGGCAGCTTTGTAAAAGGCTTTAAGGCAGTATTTTTTCCACATGTGCTGGAAGTGTCCCAAATTTATGAGAATGAACTCTCTTAAATCCTGTAGTGTTACTCTGAGACAAAATGTTACTGTCTTATTTTGCCCTTCAGCAAGAAGAACAGCATCCGTGTTGTCTGTATGGCATTCAGTTGGCCATATTGTCAGCGTGAAACCGGGAAGAAAGGCAGAATTAGTCCTTGGCATTACCTTTCTTGAGTTTTTGTATACTGACTTTGAATACTAACTAGCTCATTAATCCCTTGAAGAGTGTCCTGGATAGTAGTAAATCAAATTTACTTCCATGTTGATTGTTTTTCTGGCAGAGTGGGCTACTGGCTTTGGACTCGTATGGTGTTGATCAGTTTGATCAGTTTAATGTGTGTACTTAGTCTTACAGCATCGGTAAGGTACTGCAAGAGCTTGGAGTTCCCTTTTTAATAGATTGACAGGTTTCCTGCCTAGAATTAACGTGGTTCTATGAACTGAATAAACTTAAAGCAGTGAACAGAAGTCATCCAGACAAAATAAGTTAGAAAGTCTGAAAGGGAGATGCGTATCACTTGGTGCTGTGACAATATTTTGCCTCGGGCAAGCAGGTGGAAGAGAATAAAAGCCAAACAGCTTTGATTCACAAGGTCACTTCTTTGGCTTGAGAATGAAAATAGTGTGAGATAGCATTTTGTAGTAAGCCCCTGAAAGCTTCACTCTGTAGCTGTCTTATGGCAGGCTTCCACGGAAATTCACGTTTCAGCAGAATTATAAAAGTTATTCCCAGCTCTAGTTTCTTATCCTGAGAGGTCCTTCATTCTGGAAGAGCACCTGGTACAGTAGATGTCTGCAGAAGGTTTGCTGGAAATCACCATATACTGACAGTTGTGTCTGGTGAAGAATTAAATTAAGCACTTCTGTTTTGTCTGCAGAAAGGTTTTTACTGATAGAGCTGGGTCATCACGGAATACCATGTTTTTACACTCCTACTCAAAGCGGCCGTGGTGGCAAGTCTGCTGTTTATTTTAACCACTTGGTATTTGACCGTGAGAAGATTGTTTTTTATAGAGGACAGGTAAGAGTAGAAGGGGAAAGGATCTTTTCTATATGCATATGTAAGACATCTTTAAATTTCTTGCAGTGATCCTCAGGTTCTGAATGAGATTTTTCATGTGGTGAATGATTTTCAGTGAACTGCAAATTTCAAGGTACTCAATCTGATTAATTTAGCAGCTCCCAAATCCCCCAAAGGCAAAATATTTTAAAATTGTATCTCTTCCCTCTGCCTCCTCTCCTACTCCCCCACAAAAAAGCAAAAAGACAGAAAAAATTGAATGAGACACGTCATAAAGACAAGGTTACTAATGCATTTCTCTTGGGATAAATTCTGACATCACTGTCTGAAAAGTGTTCCAGACAAATGTGCTCGGGAATTGCTAAGGGAAACTACAGGTTGAAAAATACAGAGTACACTCTTATTAAGCCTTTTTTAAAAACACATCGATGCAATTTTAACTTTTTCTTCTTCCAGACCTCTGACAAAAATGAATTATTTTATTTTTGCTTTGAATACTGAACACACTGCATGAAAAAGATGTGGATAGCTGCTGTAGGTTGGGAAGCAGATCAGTTCTTCCTCTTGGTTTGTGTAAAGTCTGCTGAAGGATTTTTCTGTCAACTTGGATCAGCTTGTTGAGTCTGAATTTTACTGAATTTTACATAGGAAATTGATGTGGAATAATGCTGGGAGAATCATCAAACAATACAAAAACAATGGGAATGTACAGAGAAGGAAAAATTGTTCCAGAATTAATTCCCTCTCCAGCCAGAAGGTTCCGACCTTTTCTCTGGCACTGTCCATGCTCTGTGATGAGTATTGTTGCAGAGCTCAAGGCCGTGTTTCTGCTGCATCTAGAAATGCCGGACGTTAAGCAAAACAAGTGCGAGTTGTGGTATGTTGGGAGATAAGCACACTGCGATAGTGACACAGTCTGTGGTGTCTGTTTCCAAACTGAGGAGCTTGTTAACCCAGGAGAAGACAGGAGTTAAAAATGTCCTGGAGGTGTGGAATGCGTCGCTTACGCACCCTGCTGGAACACAGAAGGTTCAAGAGGTAGTAGCAGGGACCACGGTTATAATGTAAATCAACAAATAAGACTTCACACCTCTGAAAGAAAGAATTTCTCTCTTTGTGTCAGAATGAATTTCTAAGGTACGTGGAAGCGTGTGCTACATGAATTACGAGACTTCATATTCCTAGTTTTCTTTTCCATGTGACACCGTATTGGTAAGGAAGCATAAAGGCAAATACTAATAATTAGCTCCTGTTGTATTCAAAGGAAAAATTTCAGTGTGAAGGCCTCAGTGATATTCTGTCATTATCAGCTTCCTGGTTCCTTCAGTTACTTTTCCAGATGTAATTTATCGTGCCGTTTGGAGGAGGTGTTGGCTATCGGGCATTATAGGTTTAACTGCGAAGGAGAGGCGAGGGAACCAGCGTGCTTGGCTGCAGTGGTCGCCTCCCAGCAGATGGTGCCATTGTGAAATGCAATTTATTTTGAGACGTGGAAACTTTCGGCAATCTTGAGTTTGTGTGCATTGTAGAACTTCTAGACTTCTGGGAAAAAACCCCACCACATTAATTTCTTTAATGTTCTCTGTAAATATTCAAATCCAGGGGTAAAATTATTTTCTTATCCTTCTCCATGGAAGTCTAAAGAGACATCTTTAAAATAAAGACAAATGATGCAAATGTCGCGTTCAAGAGAAGACAATATACCCTGAAAATATACGTAGAGCAAACTCAGTTTGGTCCCAGTTCCCCAGGGATTTGTCTAGACTTGTGCAAACAGCTTTATTTGGTGTACTTCTGTTATCTGTGAGTATACTGAAACAGGAAGTGATAGTTGAGCCCCATAGTTCACAGTTGCAAGGAACCAAAAGGATTACACGGTTATACACGTCAGGGATTGGAGGATTAGCAATCAGAGCTGCTTTGCTATTCTTGATTGAGTTACCGGAAAGCTTGTGTTGACTTCAGTATAGATGGACGCAGCTCTCTGAATTTTTATAGGTTTTAAAATAAAATTTAGAAAATCCCAAACATTTGTAGATACACTACTATAGCAATTAACTGTTTTTTAAAATCAGTGAACTTATCCAAGAAATTATGTGGAGCCTCCATTACCAGGGACAAGTTTTGATGACCCCAGAATGTTGTGTTAAGGGAAGAGTTTTTTCAGTAAGTCAGTGAGAACTTGAAGGGAACAAGTGTGGACACTTCATCTTTTCTGAAGAAAGTGAAACTCCCATCAGGAACTGGGCATTTGAGACGTTTAGGAGTCCCAGAAGATTCACTGAAATCAGCATGTGCTCTGTGAGGAAGTGAGATGTCAGTCCTAAAGATTGGTGCTGCGGTGTGCTCTTTACTGTCAGGCCAGCCAGCTGGAGAGCAAATGAAAACAAACAGCTGAAATGTGGTGTGAACTCTTCCTTTCCTGTCAGAAGGGACTGGCTGAAAACATTGTATTTGCAGAGGGAAAAAATTGAAAATCAGCATTTTGCCCTTTGTTAGGAAAATAGGCTTTGCCTCTGATTTCAGGCAAAGCTCTGGTGAAATGACAGAGCTGGTGGTTTTTAGGAAATGTCATATGCAAGCAGGTAGCAGGGGACTCAGCCAGCAGAGGCAGGGGTCATGAATTCCCAGATGAGCACGGCTTTGATGCTTGAGGGTAGACTTGTTGGGCAGTAGATGGAAAGTAATGATTCCCATAGGTTTCAAAGGGCATTGCGTCAGATTGTGATGACTCTTGTGTCTGCTTCAGAAGGCGTGTTGCATTTTTGGGGTCAATTCTACCTTTCCCACAAATGTAATAGGGACTGTATAGAGTTCTTCATATGATGTGTGTTAGAATAACTTTGTTATTCTTACGTATTTCCAAAATAAATATCTTGAGAGATTTCAATAAGAAGCTGTATTACTGCACAGTTACTTTTAAATTGAAATTCTTTAAATCAATCAGATTTCCAGTTTAACAACGGAAGATGGTCTCAAGCCATTCATTTGCATTTGAAATTATTTTCTCCCAAGTTCCATGATACTTTGGCTTAAACTCCTGCAGTTGAATTTACTTCTTTGATTTTGGTCAGTACCAGTGGATTTTCCTCTCCAGGGCAATGTTGAGGGCTTATCAAGAATATGGCAGTCTAATTGGAGTGTGAGATCTTATGGCACATCCTTCGCTTTGGAGTGACATCTCAGTACAGCCTTGGGCTTTGGCACCATTCAACCTTACTCCTGACCTAGTTCATCCTAAAAGCTGGCCTTTTCGCACCAGTCTGAAAGTTGCCTGGTTTTGAACACAACGTTATTGGCTCACTCTGAAGGATTGGTCCACACTCACTTTCTCCTTCGCTGTCTGGGGCTACGTGGAGAGCCTTTGTCCTGCCGTGGGAAAGACTGGCGTGGTTTTGCTGACCTTTGTCCTGCTCAATTCTTTTATGCGGGAAATCTCCTTCCTTCCTATTTTTTTCTTATCAATAGCACAAGCTGATCTACCTTTGTTCTCCACCTGCCATGTGTCCTCCTCTTTTCCTTTACCTGGCTCTGGAGACCATTGTTGGCAACTAGCCAACCCATCAGTCTTTTGTCGGGGGTGTATTTCAAACAGACTGGATTAAGCAGAACAAACACTATTGCTAGCTAACCAGTTTACTTTTCAGTCACTAATTGCCATGACTATTGTGCCGTTCTGTACTCCCTCCCTGCAAAACAGCTAGAGAGATGCTTGTTCATACTGCTGATATATTGTTAAACAGATGAGTGCTTCCCTCCTGTTTCCTTTTGCAAAATGCCATGCTTATGTGTGTAATTCAAGCGTTAAAATACACGTATAGCTTGAAACTATTGTTTTTTAAGAAAAACTACAGTTTTCGTTGCCCCCAGGCAAAAAAAAAAAAAGGGTTCATGTAAACAATGAAGCTTATGAGAACTGTATGTCTTGTTTACAGGCTTCTGTGAATGTGTTTAGTATTGTTTTAAGCAGTCTTTTAACAAGCCATTGACTGTCTGCAAAGGAAAGAAACTCAGGAATTAAGAGTTGAGCATTTGATTTTCAAGAATAACTAAATCACTACTTAGGGAGGTCTGGGACACAACCTGAGAAATACTTCATGAAGGGCAAGATTTCAACATACTTTATCAAGCCTATGGACTGAGTCAGTCTTAGGGCTCAAGGGGAATGATGTAAATCTGACTTAAAGTCGACTGATAAACTGAGGAAGGAACATGCTGAATAACTGAAAGGTACTGAACATTGAGTTCCTAAAAGTTACAGAGTAAATTTTCTCTGGAAATGAAATTAGTGCTTAAATCTGCCACTTCTGCAATGTCCTATTATTTAAGATTAAATCACTTTCATACAAAAAATGACAGTATCAATGTGAGAGAAGCAGAAGAGAGGGTAAGGACAGTGTCTCTGTAATCCTCTTGCTTTCCTTGTTCTGCCTGTCTCTCCCATCCCCTACCCGTTTGAATATCAAGAAATGGGCCATGGTAATGAGATTTTGGATAATGATTACGTTTTCCTTCTCTTCACAGCTAGTCTTCTTCAGAACAATTCCACCTAAATCAAAGCTGATGGCTACTGATTTACTTGCATTTAGGCTTTCTTGAGGCTTTTTACTTTCTTTAGGCTTTTGACTATAATCAAAAGAAACCTCTCAATTTTTTTAAAGGAAGTTGGGAAATTCAAGTATTTTGCATTTACACCAGTTCCTTACTGTATCTCAGGCAGACATTTACACCAGTGGCAACTGAAGGCAAAATGCTGAAGTAGAATGCTTTGCAGCTTTTCCTCCCCTTGCGTCACAGTTGTTCAATTTCTACTTTCAGTGTTTTGGATGCAGAATTAATCATCCCTGTTTTCAGCTTGGCGGTCATACTGTCACGCTACTTAGAATCACAGAATCTTTTAGGTTGGACAAGACCTTTAAGATCATCAGGTCCAACTGTTAACCCAGCACTGCCGAATTCACCACTAAACCAAGTCCCTGAGCAGCACATCTACACCTCCCGGGGTGGTGACTCAACCACCTCCCTGGGCAGCCGGTTCCAATGCCTGAATGCTACTTAGTGTGAAAAACTAAACAACACAGAAAAGGTCAGAAGATGGCTCGGGGATGCCTGCATTCAGACAGTGTCAAGCTACACTGGTTAACAAGCTGCACTGCTTTAACTCTTGCTCCAGAGTATTCTCTCTTTCAGATTAGGCCAGTGCTGCTTCAGATTTCTGCTGAGGAATTAAACTCCAACCAGTTCTTTTTCTGTTGGGTTTAAGTTTTATGATTGTGCATGGTTTGCACTGTTCTAACTACATAAAGTCCTTTGCAGTTCCGTGTTTTTGGTATGTGGTGGAAGTGTGAGAGGTCTGCCTGTCGGTGTTCTAGTCTAACACAACAGCAGCTGTGTTTTCTGAGATAATTCGAACTTACTGTGCACCCTACAGTAAAGCTGCTCTTTGCCACAGCAAGGATGAGAGACCCAGGAAGGGGAAAAATGGGTAATTAGGTACATGGATTCTCTGAAAGTGTTCTCCGTGTCAGGATGAAGGGAAATACTTGTCCAAGGATGTGCTGAGGTCAAATAACGAAGGTAATTTTTGTTCATAAATGGTTAATTGTGACTTAAAAATACCCGTATCGACAGGAACTGCGGGATAAATGTCATTGGAACTTCTTGTTTTTTTAATACACCTTAAGAAATTAAACAAAGCAAATGCATTTGGTGGCGCCCTCAGGAAAAGTCCAGTCACTTCCTGAACAGTAATCTGCCTGTGAGCAGCAGATAGGTTCTCATTGTTTGCCATTTCCAGTTTCCAGTAATGGGAACGATTACTTGATCTAGCCAGTTTCTCTTGAAGATCTGGGAAAACTTACAAATTTTAATGGCAAAATTTTATCTGTTTCCATAAAATAACAGAAAAAAAACATAACCTGGTTTTGGTACCTGGAGGCATCACCTCTGATGATGAATATTGTTTTATTTTGGAATTAAGTGTCTGTTCTTCAGGAACGAGATGTATCTTGCTCTTCTGGTGATTTTCTTGCAGTGTAAGTGTAATAACTAAATATCTGGGTGGTGGGTACATGTGTTTCTGATTTGTTTGGGGTTTATTAGGGCTTTTTACTCTTTCCCATTACTGTCTGTTGATCTGTAAGCTTTGAAAATAACATTTATTTTCTTTTTTTTTCCCAGGTTCAGAACTTTACACTCAGGAGAGAGGTAGGTAATGATAGTTTTTTTCCACATAAGAATTTAAAATAAGTAAGTTAACTAATTCCTCAGTTGCTGGTGCGCCTTCATAACAGAGTTTATCTGGATTTGCTGTACTGTATAGCTCAGTACAAGATTTGGATATGTAGAAAAAAAAAGGTATTACTTGGGGGTGTTTCTTGGTATTGTGTTTAAATGAGAGATGTGCTGCTCATGCTTTAATGAATGTTGTGGTGAAATCTTTCCTAGAGTAATTTCCTTTACTGAGACGTTCAAGAGAAGAGAAGGGAGTGGAAATTTAATTACTAGCATTTTGTTTTGGTCTTTAAAAAAACCCTCTCATGTCCACAAGCAAGGAGGTAGGATAAAATTATAGACTATGTTAAAGGCACTCTCCTTTGCTCTTTATCTTGTAAGAGAAAAGATCGTGTCTGAGCAGAGTACAAAACTTATGATCCGAAGGGAATGTGATTACTTTTTACATTGTCATCTTGCTGGCTTCCAGCACATACACTCCGCATACTTCCTTTTTTCTATCGCTAGGGAGAAATGTAGTACGTTCACATGAAAAAACACTTATATTTTTTGCATTTGTTTTATACCCAACTCTTTCTAGCAAGGACAATTTCTAAGTAGCTGGTAAGTGTACATGGCAAGGGACTTCTTTAGATGCAGGAAAGTTTTCTTGTTCTAATAGCAAATTTCTAATACAAATCCTGGGCAAAATGGTCATACCCAAAAGCTCTAAGTTCTGAAGGAAGGGAAAGTGAATGGACGCATAAATCTTTCTCTCTACTTGTTCATCTAGCTGTGTGAATAAAAATATATACCAGGAGTCTAATAATGATAAAATGTTAAGCTATAAATTATCTCTCATTGCTGTGGTTATAAACACAGAAGCACAATAAATATATTGATGCTATTTTAAACTTTATTTATTAAAGTGCCTTTTTTTTTAAATAGTAATATTGTATTCCCTATATTTTCTCAGGGTCTAAATTAACTGAAAGCTTTACTTCTGCATATGATTCTGTGTTTGAATAAATCAGAATATGATTGCTAAGGACTTCTGAGAATATGATTGCTGGACTACCAGCAGTGTAAAGTTAGGCCTGTACATGTTTGCTTGCGGTTCTTGAACTCAAATATCTCCTGTTACACTCCAGTTATCCTGAACTAGAGATTTAAGAATATCCCAGGCTGGTGAGATACATATTTAAAGTGGAGTTTGCTGAGTGACATAACCCTAACCTTGCTTTCAGATAAAAAATACTGGAGTAACTCCAGGGATTTTGGCTGATTGCCTAGGGATGAACAAAATTCTGTTCACCTCCCAGATTTCCTGCCAGTTAGAGTTGAAAAGAACAAACCATGAGAAATAAGGAAAACCAAGAAGTAGCTGCTAACCTCTTCCAGTGTCCCCTGTGTCTTGTAGGCAGTTCAGGGAGGGTTCTCTCAGTCCGCCAAGGCAACGACTGAGCAAATGGGCAGCGCGTGCTGTGACAATCAGTCATGGCCTCTGGTATATCTGTGCAGCGGAATGTAAAGTTGCTCTCACTCTCAACGTCTGTGAGATCTGACCCCAAAAAATACAGCACCTGCTACTATGTTACAATTCATTAATTTTTGTGGTTAACATGTAGCAGCTTGAGATAACAATATTCTATTCATCTAATTGAAAATAAATATAACTTTTTTTTTTCTATCAAGTTTTTACTTTCAACACAGTTGAAATTGAGGTTCAGCCATCTGTCAAAGTAAAGAATGGAGCTCCTGTGTCAATTATCTGCCATGCTGATATTAGCAAAAGTGGTGATTTCCAGCTGAAGCACAATGTTACAGTTTTTAAGGATGGCAAACTTGTGTTCACAACTGTATCGGACAAAGGAGATGCACAATATGAAATATCTGCGGCTAGATCTTCAGATACAGGAAATTATGAATGTGTTGTGGAAGCAGACAGAAAGACAAAATCTAGTAACTCCGTACATGTTTGGGTAACAGGTGAGTATTCCTTCAAACGTGGCAGTTTTCTAAGATACAAAAAGAGAACAACCTTCCAGGGGAAGTAATAATAGTCACTGCTAAATAGGATAACTTGCAAAGTGTTTTTTACCCATAGACATCACAGTGCTTTACAGGAGTTTAGTATTAAATCCTCATGTTAAGGCATGGAAATCACTATCCCAAGTCCACATGACAGAGCAGTGATAGTCAGGGATGCAATCTGTGCCTCCTGTGCCATCATCCTGTCTGTCCTGGGCCAGTTCCCTAGATCAGAGGAGGTATTATTTATGAAAGCTTGTGCCTATAGATCATAAACGTGATGAGGGGCAGGGCTAGATTACTGGAAGAGCTGAAAGCAGAGCATAGAGATTCTCACCTTGGGATGCCCATTGCCAAAGCTAGTAGCAGCAGGGCTATTTTTGCCGTCAATATTGTATCAGCCTTGTTCTTTCATCTCTTACGAGAACAGGGGCCACCTCTATACTCTCTCTAGCCACATGTTCTGTAATGCTAGTGACATTTTTTCCCTTGGAAAAGCAACTTGGAAAGAATTCATTTCGCGCTGGGCTGTGCAGAGCCTGTATTTTTTTCTCCAGAGGCCTGTACCTCTAGGTATGTAAGTTGAGATGGCATTTAGTTTATTCCCTTGCTCACTTTCTGAGTGGCAATAGAAAGCACTGAGGAGGAAGTGGTCTTACCTTTAAAACAGCAATGTTCGTACTCCGCACATTGAATCAAGATTGTGTTACCCTCTCAAAGGACAGTTAGTTCTGCTGAAGGTGCCTTGGCACGTACCCTCACATCAAAGGAACTGTCTTCAAAAGCTCAGTTCTTGCAAATTATTTACATCTGTTCATGAGCATAAATCACTACCATAGTCATCAGAGATAATGTTTATTTTCAGGATTATGCAATGTTCCATTTCTTGTTTTCTGTTCTAAGGAATGACCAAGCCAATACTGACTGCTGAGAAAAAAGAAGTTTTAGAGGGTGAACTTGTAAAATTACGTTGTGAGCTGCCAGAAGAAGTACCTCCTTTACATTTCTTTTTCCGGAAGATAAAGAGTAATTCAACACCTAAGGAAAAGCATATATATGAACCACACAGAAATTTTTCTGAAGTGACATTTTCTGTTGAAGAGGGAGATAATATTTTACATTTTGATTGTTTTGGTAAGAGAATTGTAAATCTCGAATTTGAAAGCTCAGAACACAGCAACAAAACGCTTGTTACAGTCAGGGGTAAGTTGCTTAGCTTTTCTTTTTGCGTTTCTTTTCTTGCTGTAATTAAAATGTTGTGTCCTGAATTTACACGTGTTCCCTTGCAGAACCGTTTATAAAGCCTACTCTGAATGCCAAGCCCTCAAGTAATGTTACAGAAGGAGACAGAATACGATTTGAATGCTCAACTGTGGCAGCCCAAATGCGTGGCATTGAAATCATACTCCAGAAAAACAAAACAATACTGAAGAGTGTACGAGATGAGAAACTTCTGAAATACTCTGCAGTAGCTACTCTAGAGGACAGTGGTGAATACCTGTGTAAGGTGGAGCAAGGGAGAGCATCTAAAGCCACCAAACTGAATGTTGTTGTGTCAGGTAACATCTCTGTTCATCTTAGATTTTACTCAGTGGATTACGATTTAAATTTAAATGTGGTGTAACTCAAGATGCAAGGGTAACCTCCAGATAGAAGGGTAAATTTTCCCTAAGTTAAAGGCTATTTAGATTTTGGTTTCGGTTTCTGAGTTTTGTCTGCAATACTTTCCAACTAAAATAATACTTCCAAATAACACATGAGAAGTGGTTTAAAGTGATTGAGAAGTTACTATTTTCCCTGAAAATATTATTATATTAAAATAACATGATTGGGTTTTTTCCCCGATTGTAAACTTTCAGTATGTCTTGCACTCAGTATACTTCGAGATAGGTAGTCATTTTCTTTTAGGCTTTATTTAAATGAATTGGTTCTCTTTTTATCTTGCAGAGTTATTCCCCAAGCCAATATTGGCTGCTTCTATGTATAAGCTGGATGAAAATAAAGAATTAACTTTGAGCTGCAACATTAGTGGTTTTCAGAAAGCTAACTTCTCTATATTACGAAAGAATTCAAATGGAGACATCTTGTTGAAAAATTCTAGACACCTAACAATCAGAGTTAATGTGAATGATACTGGAACCTATATCTGTAAAGCTGAAGTAAAAGGAATAGTCAAAGAGAGCAAACCTGTCAGGATAAATGTTTATGGTGAGTGGATACAGAGGCTTGGAACCCAATGGTGGGGGGGAAACAAAACCTGTAAGTTTATAAATAAGCACATCTGTTTACAGAATCAGTCTCTAATCTGTGAACTAGCAAGGTGTCTGTTAGTTCTTGCAATATTAATTTCTGTGAGATGTGTTTGTAATCTTTCGTTGTAGATGATTTTGCCTATCGTGATTTAGTTAAGTCAGACTTTTCCAGTGCTGGCCCTTGGAGAAGGAAGTTAGCAGGCCTTCCTTCTGCTCCCTTGATTCTGCTGGGTGCCAAATAAACTCTCATTCATTGCCATTTGCAGCAGCTGAGAATATTCTGCAAACCTTTCACTCATCAGTCTGATCTGAAACTTGGGCAGTGTCATAGTTGCAATGGTAGTCACATACGGTTTTGCTCCTTTTTTTATTTGCCTTTACACTCCCCTTCTATGCTATTTTAGTCTAAGTCATATATGTTTTATTATCTATGGTTTTGATTTGTTCAGGTCATTCCCCTGCTTCCAGTTTGAATGAGGAGGTACCAATATAGGCTGTCTGCGGAAACTAGCTAAATATTGTATATTTATGTGTTTTAAATTAAATGATGTTTTATCTCTTGGCCTTGTGCTGTGTAACTTGCAGTATTTTTTTCTTTAGCTCCAGTCTCCAAGCCAACCCTTTCTGTTGTTGGGGGTTTACCAGAAGTGGTGCTGGGGAAGCCTCTGCGGTTAATCTGTCGTTCAGCAATGGGAACACCGCCGATAAATTTCACATTCTACAAAGGAAATGAGGTTAAGAAAACAGTAATTAATGACACATATGCTACATTCTTGGATGAAAATATTAGACAAAATGACAAAAGAGGATACAGATGTGATGCTAGAAATAATCACTCCAGTAGTATGAAAACTAGCAATATTCTAAACATCACAGTAATAGGTAAGTGATTCTTCTGCTTGTCTAATGTCATATTTTGATTTTTGAAACTGTAGCAGCAAAAGGGATGTGAAATATTTATAAATTTTTGCTCACTTTAATTAAAAATAGTTGGAGATTCATATCACTCATTATTTGCCACTAAAGTAAAAAACCTGATAGTAATGTGAATCAAGTTCAGTACAGTTGAGTTTATTTTAATGTTAAAACCAGAACTGACTTGCAATCGTAGAGAAGCTGGTTTAGTAAAAATTTCAGGACCAGATCCCTTTTCTTCATGTTTGATATTCATGGGCCTGGATTAAATGTCTACATAATGTCATTTGAGTTAGTCTGTGATTTTATTCACTAAAAGAATTGAGCTAGCTAGAATCCTTGTAAAAGATGGCCATCCGCACTTTTATTAATCTCCCTAAATACCTCTGTTATTAGTTGCAGCTTTCAGAGGCCCTGAGCATATATTCAACACCAGAAGCTGCAGTTGCTCAGTAGCTCTGAAAGCCAGTCTATTATTATGCCTTATTAGCAAATAGGAGTTACTATGTAGGAGTGTCTGACCTACAAACATGTGTGAAGTGGAAAGGGAAAATTCCTCTGCCCATGAGGGAAGTTAGTAGTTGAAGCTTTAAAAAGAAGACGACTTGCAAGTCCAGAGAAGGCGGCATCACGTCTGGGAATCTTAACAGCACTCCAAGGAGGGAAATATGAGTGAAAAAGCTTTGATTTGCAAGTGTGCTATTGGCAGATGCGAAGAGATTGCGAAGCAAATAGCAATTCTGTAATAGGCTATGTAAGACGGGTGTCAGGACTGGTAACTCTTAAACAAGTGTGTGGTTTTCCCTGTCATTATGTGTGTAAGAGAGCATCTCGTCTTGGTAGGATTTTTATCCAGTATACTGTGTTTCTGTAGGTTGATTTGGTGTGCTCAGGGCAGATGGTAGTGAGGTTTCCTGTGACAGTTCCTGGTTTAGGTCTTAGCGGTTCAAAGGTTTGGCTCAAGAAAATTGTGTCACTGATTTGGGTATGTTCTGTCGCCATCACAAGCGGTTTCCTGTGTGCCCACAGAGCTTGTTTGTTAACAATAGGTTTTGCTATAGGTCTTAAGGAAGTTTCTTGGATATCCTGTACCCAAGATATGGATTGGAATTTGAATTTAACGTGAAAACCTAAGACAAATAATTGTAGAGAACAGAGTATCTGTTTGAGGAGGCATGAAGTGATCACCCCCCTGTATTGGGCACTGGTGAGGCTGAACCCTGAATACTGTCTTCAGTTTTGGGCCCCTCACTACAAGAAAAACACTGAGTTGCTGGAGCGTGTCCAGAGAAGGGAACGGAGCTGGGGAAGGGGCTGGAGCACAGTTCCTGTGAGGAGCGGCTGAGGGAGCTGGGGGTGTTCAGCCTGGAGAAGAGGAGGCTCAGGGAGACCCTATTGCTCTCTAGAGCTGCCTGAACGGAGGGTGCAGAGAGGGGGGGTTGGTCTCTTCTCCCAGGTGACAAGTGATAGGTCAAGAGGAAATGGCCTGAAGTTGCACCAGGGGAGGTTTAGGTTGGATATTAGGGAAAATTTCTTCACCAAAAGGGCTGTCAGGCATTGGAATGGACTGCCCGGGGAGGTGGGGGAGTCATCATCCCTAGGGGTGTTTAAAAGATGCGTGGATGAGGTGCTCAGGGACATGGTTTAGTGCTGGATTTGGCAATGCTGGGTTAACGGGTGGACTTGATGATGTTAAAAGTCTTTTCCAACCTAAACAATTGTATGATTGTGTGAAGGTCCCTAACAGTTCAGGCTTCATGCTGATAGATACTGTCTTTTTGGGGTTCATCTTTAATAGTCAGTGAGGTGAGCAGAAATAGTAGTAATAAGTCTCCTACTCAAGAGGAAATAAAGCACTGATTGTGCTGCTGCTCCTGGAGGACTTGAGAATATTCTACAGAAGGAACCAACTAATTGTAGGTATACAACTTTTATTAAAGGAGATAATAATTTGCCTGTAACATCTTCAGAATGTTAGCCTGCTCAGTAGCGTGACTTCTACCCTACTTGGTTCAGAGTTGTCAAAAAATTTGACTAGTTTGGTAGTGGTTCAGCAATATGTGGTGAAAGACAAGTGGAGCTGTGTATCCTATGCACATTGTTGACACCTGTGTCAGTGTCATTTGACCAAACAGTAACCGCATACAGCTGTTGGAAAAACCAGACTTCTCTGGGTCTGTCAGTAAGGGAATTGGTGATGGAGGCTGCACTTGTAGAGCCATTTAAACCCATATCCTTGGCTCTTTGCTGCTTTTCTTGAATGTATCAGCAGTGGTTTAGGTTTATCTAACCTGATTACAGCAAAGTAGTCCAGGACCAGAGCAGAAGTCTATACCTGACCTCTTGAAAAGAAGAGGGTATCTTTCTCTACCACTGAGTTTTCAGTTTTGTGTCCCAACTTGAACCCAAATTATGTTGGTTTTAGTAAGATAAACTTGTGGTTAACAGACTGGTTTCTGTCTGAGTTTTGATGTTGAGTTGCACATGAATAGAAGAGACACATGCAGAATTGTTGCATTTCTGAGTCAGTTGGATGACATTAAAGCAAATATTTCTACAACACAGAAATCATCAGAGCTATTTCTATTAGTGCTAGTATTTGTTTTCTTTGTGCTTTCCTCTGTAGTACCAATCAGGAATGCCAGTTTGGGCAGTGTTCCATATGGAGAAGTGGAAGATGGCAAAGAGACTGTTTTTCTCTGCTCTGTGAATGAAGGATCTTGGCCAATCCACTTCAGGATTTTTAGAAAAACTGATCGTGAAGTACTTTTATTTGAAATACATGAAAATGCACACAGGGTCATGTGGCGCAAGGAAGCAATGAACAAGCAGGACACGGGGACATATTACTGCGTGGCTTCTAATCGAGCTAATGTCAACGTGAAAAGCCATCCAATAACCATCAGCGGTAAGCTGACTTTTATAATAAGCTGCATACTGTGTCATCATGACAGGTGAGGTCATGCTATCTGGGATGTTATTAAGTATAACTCCTTTACTTGTTTTTGTTCCGCCATTGTCAGAAATCCTACAGAGGGATCCCTTTATAAACAGAGATTGTGCAGTTTACATAGGAAAGTTTTAAGGGATGCTCAAAAGCCAAAGGAACCAGACGCAAGCTAAAAGCAACCCATTGTTGTACTGACTTTTTGGTCACAAGGGAGAGACTCACTAGTGGCCTTTGCATGCAAGTATCCTTAAAGTTCTTCCCCAGTGTGTAAGAAGGCCAGTTTGTAGTAAAATGCAAGGCCAGGAACTGCAGAAGTTGGTAATGATGACCTGTCACTTTACACACTCTCTTAAACATGTCTTTCTTATTTTCAGTCATCTTAGCAGCTTGGCAGAAAGGAATCATCGCTGCCTTTGTCCTAATACCTATTGCAGGAGCAGTAACTCTCACTTTATGGTGGTTTTTGTGTAAGAAGAAAAAGGGTAAGGAATGGTTCCCTTCTATTTCTTTGGTGACAAATGTATTACAGTTAAAAACTTGCGTTTCTTTCAGAACCAAAGTCTTGAGGGCATGAGGCTTCAGGAGATGACTAAATGAAGTTTTAAAAAAACTAAAAATCTACTCAAAAATGTCAGGGGCCCAAATTAAACCACAAGTGTGCTGAAGCTTTCCATGTATATTGGGCAGGATGGGAGCATCTAGCTAACAGTGCTGGGAAGGCACTAGTGAAGCAAAGGTTATTGGAGATAGGCCAGAATTGCACTGTTCAGATGCAGTCCTGGGTCTGGAATTCAGTCCTGTGCAATGTAGAGGCCGACAGGGCCTGAGGAGTTTTTTGATCCCATATAGAGCTATGACAATGTGACTTGGGGTCCCAGCTCGGGTGGTACTTCTCGGATCCTCATGAAACAAAATTATTAAGTGGTGGGGTGGCCGTTTTTCTCTTCACACTGTAAAACAATTTCACTTAGGAATCTGTGTTTTATCATTAAGGTTTTCTTTCAGGTCTTGTTCTTTCAGAAAATAAGTAAATCTGGGTTAAATTAAAACCCTGTGATATGCTGTACACTGCAAAATATTTGGGAAAATTTGGAATATGTGGATGTCCCAGACTGCATAAATTGGCCAGGCTAAAGTCTGGGGTTTGGGATCTTAGGTTCTCTGGGAAAGAGGCATTTAAGGGACCTGGGTGATAAACAGGATGTGAGACACCGGGTAGTTAATTTTGTAATATCCAAGAGAAATTATTCTGACTTGGGTAGATAATCACTATATTTTTGTTTTTATTTTTACTTTAAAATGTGCAATCTATTAATAGATGCTTTTATTTTTCTTTGTCAAGCTAAAGGACCATCCATGGAGATGTCTGGGTAAGATGGCTTACTTTCCGGTCGTGATGAAGTATTTCTGCGTAAAGGGCTGGAGGCCTTCCACCGTATGAATATAGTTGATTGTGGCACACACCTGCAGACAATAGATGGGTGTGCTTCATGTACCACCTGCTAACACAACAACAGGATAAGGAAATACTCTAAAAATAGAAAAAAAAGGCCAGCTAAGAGAAGTAGAAGAATGTCAGGCCTACAGTTGAATGCATTTAGATATGAAATGTAAAATACAGACATCTTAAAGAAAAGTAATGCAGGAGGGACCATTTTTTATGTTCAAGTTTGCTTTTGCTTCTTTTAAAGACAAAGCCAAAATTTTCCTTTCTCTTCAATAGTTAAGAATGTGTGGTAGTCAGCATAGACAATGATTGATCTTTGCCTATCAACATGTTTTTATTGACTGGTTTTGGGTAATTACATCAACTTTTATTGGTTTGCTTTTCAGTTCTGCCTTGGCTACCAACTCGACAAGTGAAAAACTGACAAGACAGCACAATGATGGAGACTACTATTCAGGTAGGACATTTTGCTGTAGGACTATTAGTGAGTTGGCTTAATTAAACAGTTATTGAAAGTTTTGGACCTTGTGGTTGTTTGGATAGGGCCCAGCGTTTTGGGAATACATAGGAATACCACTAACATTCTCCCAAGTATCTTCTATCATTTTGTCTTTGTACAGTTTTTTATGAGCCTGTCTTATGCAAAGATTGGTTTATAAGTCTGCTCAGACACTTTACCAGGCAATCAGTTAACAATGATGAAGAAATTGTGGTAAAAGAAAGTTACTTTCTGGTTTTGACAGTTTTGACACAGCTGCAGGAAAATTATTTCAGAGAGGAAATTGGAGTTGTGGCCCATGGTCCTGTGATGTGGCCACAGAATAACGACGTTAACTTGCCATGGCTGGGCCCCTTTCATTCCAGCATCTCAAGGTGCTGTACAGACACAGGTGGACATGTTGTTTAGAGCACCTGACACAAACAAAGTTACACCTTTGGTGTTTTTTGCTGCTCATTTAAAAAGCCAGATTCTTCCCACCTGTGTTGTATGAATGTTTTAGGTGTGAGTCTAAAAGTAGAATTTCTCTTATGTCATTATGTTTATTTACAATAGGAGTTGCAGCTGTGTAGCTCATTCATTTGATTGGCTATAATAAATATTTTGTCAACTCAACTTTTTCTTAAAATATTTTAGGATCAGGGTACTTTGAAGATGGGGAAAATCACATGAAATCAACAGATGAGAGTAAAGGTAATGTCACATTTAATGAATGTTAAAATTATTTTATGATTGAAGCAAGCAGCATTTGAACAGTATCAGTCCTTTCCCTTTTCTCTGTGACAGCGGGGAAGAGTCTTTTCTCTGGTGAGCTTAGTTCTTTTTCCTACATGCAAAATGACAATGATAGGACCCATTTACAAGCTTCTTTATGAAGTGTAGTTAGTTGTGCTGGATTCCAGGCCATCTCATGAAGGATAAAAATACAACTTAGACTCAAAATTTTAAGTTCCATACAACAAATATTCAGAACTTTAAAAAAATAATATTTTCTACAGACTTCTGCTTCTTCTCTCCGTTCTTCATTGCTGCAGATCTTGAAATATTTAAGCATTAAACCTAAAAATAATCTACTGTGAAATTTGAATTAAATAACCTGCCATATACTTTGAGACACCATGTGGGCTATATATATAGGTATAAATTAAAACATGTCATCAAGTACTGCATCACCTAGGTCATTCAAGATTGGTGTTTTTAAGATATTTAGTCAAAGAATAATGCTTAAATATGTGGACATTGCCATCTGAAAGCATACTTTGTCCCATAAATTTTTGTTTTATATTAATGTGAAAATATTCTAGTCGGTTAGGTGCAATTTCTGATGGCTTATAGTACATTTTGTCTTGGTTGTCTCTTGGATCATGAGTTGAAAGGTAGTTGGAAAGGCATCTAGTGTAACTAAAGATCAAAGTTAAGCTCGAATTAATCCGGGGCGTGGAACTAGACTCCTGCATAAGCCTGTGTGCAACACAGGTGGCAGGAATTTCTAATTAGTAATTCTTCAATGCAATTCTGAGTGTTCAGGGCAGCATTGTACCACAAAACTAAGAGAAACAGGCTGTACTAAGTTAATTTCACAGGAAAACCCCTTTGGAAACTCTAGCTGAATGACTCCTGTTTTTTCCATTGTGTCCTACCTGTTTCAGATGAGATGGGCTCTTCTCTAATGATCTAATGTGCCAGAAATGAATGGGTTCAGTCCTTACATACTGCAGACTGGGCAGCTTCATTAAAACAATTAGGCTATTGCAGATCTTTCTACCAGATGTGAAAAACAAGTAACTTATTCATATAACTTCAAAAATAACAGTATCTGCTCTGCGTTTGTGTGGCAATAGCTGTTACTTCAGCAAGCAAGAGGAAGGAGCCTTATAGTTGGTACATGGAATTTATTCCATTGTGGCCTGAATAAGTCAAATACTGGAGAGACATTCTCGTGCAAAACAAACATACAGACTGCAGAAACATAGAACATGAGGCTGTATTGATGATTCAGAACCACTGCTATTGTAGGAAGCATGTCATTTACACTTTGTTATTAACTAATAATGCCTCCTTAAACGCTCGTTTTGTTTTGTTCATCTCTTTTTTTCTGCTCTCACCAATGTTATTGGAAGGTTGCTCCAGACTTTGCTGTTCTAATCATTAGGTCTTTCTCTAATTTATGTTCGAAAAAATCCACAAGCAGGATTCCAATATAGATAACTGTTACGGTTCTTTGCAACTTTTACAGAAACCTAGTAGAAAAACATCTCTGCCCTAAGGAACAGACAGAGTGGAAAACAACAGCTGTTTCGTGTGTCTGTTGGAGCCAGGACTTGTCAGCCAGTAGTGTTAGTAAATCAGGTGTCTAATCGTTGTCAGGTTGTCTGTGGGCATTGTGGCAGAGAAGCATTTTGAGGAGGAAGACAGGTTGTCATTGTAGGCGTCCATGGAGAGCCTGAAAGGCAACATCAAAGTGCGGAAATTGTTTATTGGCAAAGAGAAATTGAGAGTATGAGGTGATGAGGGAGGCCATGGAAGTCTATGGGAAAGCTTTAAAAGTGAGGACCGTGTAGAATGGGAAGTGTTCGGCCATAGCAGCCATAGTGAAGGAGGAAGAATGCATGGCAGGGAGAGAAATAGAAGAGAGAGCAGATGGAGCTGGAGCAGAATATGGGAGAATCTCAGATAATTCTCCGCTCTATTTGTGTTGTGCCACTTTCGAAGGTGCTAAATTGAAACTAAGATTTTAGGCACAATTTGCATGTCTCACGTTTACAGAAATCTGGCTCAAGTTGGTCTTTCAGATTCGGGTGACCCTTAGGAATGTGTTGGCCTTACAACTCTTAGCAGAATAACTCTCATCTGCCATAAATAGGGCCTGATCCTGCACCTATCAAAGTCAATGAGGACTTGTCCATTAATTTCAGCAGCAGCAGGATCAGGCCCACAGCTCAAATGAAGCATGCAGTCCTACAAAGAAACATCTTCTTGGTATTTTTGGGGCAGGACCTGACCTTGAGAGTGCTGAGGTGGAGTACACTGAAGTTGAAGTATCAACGCTTGATCCTCACAGAGGTAATAAACTGTCTGGCCTCTATGGTTATCTTTTGGGAGCAACTCGGGGTGCGTTGCTACTCCCTGACAGCGGTCTGATATTGGCACCTGTGAAAGTAAGAGCAGGTTGTGTTTTGTGTGTGTGACAGTTTCATGCAAGCAGCACTTCTTAATCTGGATGATGCTGTGGCAACCATGCTGTTGCTCTTTGCAGCCCTCCTCCCGCTGGGATCCTCTCGTGCACTTGCCCTTCCCATCCACATGAGGTCTGTGCGGAGCAGGACTCCCAGCTGGAGCTGTGGCTCTGAGCAGCAGGCAGCCTGCTGTCAGTCTTCATGTTACAGGATCTAGATCCACTGACAGCCATTTGAGGCTAGCCTGGTCGAAGGGGCAGAGCTGTAATTCACTCTTGATACAGAAGGAAAATAGACCAGCTTAGATTTAGTCTCTCAGCCTGGAGAGGTCTGGAGATCATCCTAGATTTTGAGGCACATCAAACAGAGAAATGAGAATATTGATGTCCGGGTTATTTTGGCCTCCTACTTTCTCAGTTCTGTGGTAGCAGTAACCAGACCTCATAGCATGATGCTATGAGGAGAAATACCCACTGAAATTTATTCTCAACACCCGAATGCACACTTCAATCCTTCAGTGTCATCTGCAGAACTGGGATATCGTTAAGCCCTTGTGCTGAGAACTGTTACATCTTTCAGAAATTTACAGAAGTTTCAAGTAGTTCAGAGTGAATAAAACCCATGAGAAATGTTTATGCTATGTGCTAGCTTCTTTGCTTTAGCTGTGGGAGAAGTAGACTGAGGAAAAAATGGATTAATTTGCTTTTTCCTGATAGGAAGGACCACTCATTTATTCCAGAGATCAAAGACATGATTGTTTAATTAGTAATACAGATGTCTGGGCAAAAGTGCTCACTCTTCAAGCTTGGCAGCAAAGCTCTCCTGGAACAGCCAGTCCTCTTATTCTATCTCTGTTTTCACTTGCTGGTATCACTCATCACAGAGTTTTCTCGGTGTTCTAAGCATGCTCTTTGTCCACCTCTGCTAAATTCTGCACTGATATACCACGGTTGTTGTACCCTTTTTCAGAACAGGGCTAATATTTAATTGTTCCAACTGTTCCTGAGCATGCACTACACGATACAGTGGTGTAGAATGGTAATGCTAGTGGATGATTATTTAAATTAAAAGCCCTATTAAATGCAAGATCAGCATCTCTAAAAATAGCCTTTTCATCCCGTTCCTGATGTATGACACTATTCCAGTATACCAGACAGAGTAATAAGACAGTATCCGTGCTATGTAGAGTGAAGCCCATTAAACTGCAAAATAATGCTTACAAGTGTGTAAATGAGATCAGATTATTTTAACTGAATGCTGTCTCATGTTACAGACCTATGTATGACGTACAGAACATGAATTGATTCTGTAAGACTGAACTGTGCTTCAGGTATATTGAGATACAATAGCTCCTTAATCTTACTTCTTTTGCACCCAGGACACAAGTGAATGCTTTGGTTACATAAATGACAACTGCACTGCAAATGTTTCATGTGTTAATCCTTCAGAGCATCTTGAGGATGCTGTTCAAATGGAAGGAGTTGTATGAAACCAAGTTGCAAGATTAATTCTTTCAGCTCTGCACTGCCTATCACAATGAGAACAGGATGGGATCTGTTCTTGGGAAAAGAGAAGCAGTGCCAAGTTTCTTTATGTACCTTTCTAATAATCATGTACACCCACAGAAATAGTTCAGCCATAGGACTGCCACCGATACTTCTGCCACGCTGATGTTATGGTACATAAAATTTTATTTCAAATAATACTGATTTTATTACATAAAGTTTTATTTCAAATAATAATCTTCCTTCATGTCTGTCTGTGGGTTATGACCAGTCCTTCTTAGGGAACACTAAGATTATCACCTAGCTCCAAATCCTTATCGCATCTCTTTTGATTCCACCTGTTTTCCGAATGAAGACAAAATATATCACGCTTACCTTTTCTCTGGGCATGCATATCTCATCCAGCAGACTGCACACAGAGTCTGATTCCTTCTGCCTTCTGAGGAACTCCAGATTTCTTTGATCTCTCAGGACTAACTTCAAATTAATTATTCTTCCTAAGCATTTGTTCTTCCTGCCACTGTTATCAGTGTCAATATTAATGTTCATCTCAGGAGCAGAATCATCACATTTTGTGCCTTGTGAAAGACTGCTGCAATAAATACTGCAGTATCTAAGCTGTAACAGTAGCCTTTGTGTCAGTTTTGGGAATCAGGAATAATTGAATGCCACCTCAAAACAAGTGCACATAATTGCAGAAGGATGTATATCTTGTGTTTGACACAAAAGAAACACTTGCGTTTGAAAACAGTGGTTTCACCCTGTTTTTCCATCCATGTCTGCACTAGCTGATCATTTCTAAAGTACCCTTAAAGTACCTTTAAAAGTATAATGGTAAATACACTAGTGCTTCAAGAACTTTGAGTACTACGCTTCTGCATGAGCAGCACAAAACAGAGTTCATTACAGTGTCACTGATGGTGGTAAGCTTGCCAGAAGCAAAGTTTCACTGCTTTATTTTAAAACTTCCCTGCGAGAACAACTTGACATCTAGTTTTTGAAGTAGGCATGAAGAGGCTAGACAAATACAAGGTAGACCTGGGGCTACACAGTCCAGCTCTTACTTGGGATAGTCATAGTGGAATGTTAATGTGGTATTTAAAGAGGTAGTAATTCTAGAGAACGATTAAATTGAATACTTACAGAGACCATGTTTGACAGAAACATAGTGCTTATCTTTTCTAAAGCTTATTTGTGCCAAAAGATGCCAAAGTGATTTAGACTGTTGTTAATTTGAGCAAAACCAAAGGCCAGTACTAAAGTAAGATCAGGAAATACCCCTAAAGTGAGAAGGGAGAAATCATGGCTGAGTAAGAACATGCTCCACCTTTTATATCTGGTTAGTTATCTGCAGGGTGGCAACATTATAAAGTTGGTGGGAATAAAATGTCAAATCATCCAAATCATTTCTCCTAGCACATTTTTTCAGTGCTTTGCTTTTCTACAGTTACACAGGGATCCTTAATCTACAACCATGCGAGAAATCAAGGAAATAATTCTAACCTACTAGCCAGAGCTGTGTTTACACTGGCTGTAGAGAAACGAAGTTCTTGCTATTTTCAGGCCTTTAGACAAGGCTTTGCTACGGGGGTAGTGTCTGTAGTTCAGTAACAAAACTCTGTGGATAGGTTTTCACAGATGCCAGCTAGCAAAAAAGAAGAGCTTTTTGCTTTCCATTTCATACAAGACCAGAGCTTTACAGGGGCTTATTTGTAAACCTGAGGGTCTGAAAAATGTGTATCGAAGACTGACATTACATTTGTATCCCAGCTGGGTCCTTGAAGGCATAAATCTCTGTCTGCTTTTTCTCCTTACTTTCTATCTTTCCGCAAGCCTGCTGCGCCTTCACTCCCGCCCTGCCCACCTGCCCTCAGCGCACTAATGGAAGAGCCTGCCAGGCTGAGGAACTGAGAGGAGATCTTTCCTGGAGAGCAGCTGAATAGAAGCTGTGCAGGGTGATCTCTGCAAATATTCTGAGACATTTCACAAAGCACGGCAAATTCGATTTTGTGTGTGCCCATAAAATTTAACCAGGCTAGTTGCCAAAAGTGGGTATAGTTACTCTTACAATGATAGATCTCCCCAGGTCTAGGATCCCTAAATCCTTAGAACACCTTGACGAAACTTGTCTAAGTGTTCCACGCTTCCACTAGTGAAGAAACTCTTCTCTGGTGGTAGATGTCTCTGTAAAATTAAAACAGTATCTGTTTAAGTTGAGAGGATTATTAGGATGTTCAAATCAAATTAGAAAGTGATGCCTGTTCTCATCATCATTTTGATACAGAGGGAGAGACGGCTCCCTCTCGGAACCTTACGGTCTGCGTTTGGGGGAGGCGGTGAAGTTGCTTTTTCATACAGATTCCACAGGCTCATTGCTGCTTATGTAACTACTTCCTCTGAAAGTAAAACAGTGTGTTCTGTTTGTTTAAGGAGCTTTTCGTAAGGCAAACAAAAAAAAAAATTTGGAAAAAAAAATAAAGATAAGATAAGAAAAGAAATTGATTCTGTGCCAATACATTTTCCAGCTGCTGTACAGAAGGGGACTGAAACAGTTTATAGTGAAATCAGAAAAGCTAATAATGGTAAGTAAGCTAGCGAAAAATTAAACATATAAAGGAAGCGTTTGTGTGGAGATTAGGGATAAATTTCTGACTGAATAGTTTAGAAGATAAATGCCATAAAGAGATCCAAGTCCCATAGGAACATACCAAAGGGCAGCTATGAAATCACAGGTGTTGACAGATTGTCTAACACCTTCATGGTTTCCCATAAACCAAGGATATTTGCTGCAGTGGGATTAACACTTGTAGCATCTACTTCATCAGCCCCCTTGCACTGTATCTGCTAAGTAGTTTGGCCACACATCTGGATCTGAATCTGGACCTGAACATGCCCTGTTAGGGATTCGGGTGCTACGTTGTGTTATCTCAAACTGCTCATGAACAACGCTTTTCCCCTCAGTTGAGCATGTTTGCCATGCGTTTCCAACTATGACACTGGTTTTGGATCTAACCCCAGCAGGTATCTATAAAACCTCTAACAGCAAACTACAAACCTTTGAAGCAGTATGATCGCTTCAGTAGGGTGGGTCGTTTGTTTTAAGCACCCTAAAAAATTGTCTTGTATTGTATGTGCCAGCCACTCTACCCTTCCACCTCCTGTAACGCAGATTTGCACGCGGGCCTCCGCAGCCCACTGGCAATTACTGCCTAGAAATGTTCTGGCACTAGGAAGTTCAGTGACAGTAGGTTAAAAGAGTTTCTTCGCAGTTTGTCAAAGACTAAATCAGAAGGGATTTCCTTTCCTCCCTTTGTTTTAGGAAGTCTAGATTTGTAAATATTAGGGCTGCAGACTGCTCAGTTTTTGTCCCTGTCCATGTTACTACTTGGGGTTGATATGCGCCATTTTAAATTTTTGATCTTTGTGTTTTCATTTGCTGTTTTGCTATTTTATAAGGGATTTCCCACCCCTCCAACACAGTATTCGGTTTCTAGGGAACCTTTCATGTGGAGGTATCCAGGTACTTTAGAAAACAGTACTTAATTTTCCCCTGTGAGGACTTATAAGGCATTTTTAATCTCCATTTTACAGCTGAATAAACAGACAGATTAGGTCATTTGTTTAAGGCAGTGTGTTTAGAGAGTGGCAACACTGGGAACAGAATTTCAGAATCCTGATTCCTGGCTTGGTGCTGAGCCTGTGTTGTGCTCCTTTTTCACATCCTTGCAGTGAAAAGCAGAATATCCTTTAGACTAAAGAACAGGGCTGGGTACTTCATGTAGGATCACCTGGCAGCATGATGAGAAAAAAACAGCTTATGTCAGGGCTGAACTTAAAGGCCACTGACGTATTGAAACGTTTTCCAGTGGGTGTGAACTGGACCTGTAACAAGCTGCGGAAGCTGATGGTATAACCCCTCGCTTGCTTTCTGCCAAGGTGTGAAGCTGATTATTACACCTTTCACCATTCCCATTTTTGACATAACAGAAAGTGCTACATATTAGAAGGATGTTTTGAGAGTTGTAGTGATAACTCAAGTTGGTACATCAGAACTGTAATTCAAAGCGCTTGCCATAAAGTGGGAGCTGCAATAAAATGAGATGATTGAAAGACTGAGTTGAATTAGCCAGATGATATGCAAACGCCCCTTAATCTTGCAGTCCACCTGCTCTTTCATGCATAACATTCTACAGTCTCAGTTATTCTTGGAAACATAGTCACGGTTTATTGTTTTAATCACGTCTGTTTTTCCTGACTGATACACAGGAAAAGTGTTTCCAATAGATAAGCAGTGCATCACATAGCTGTGCAGTTGCTTTGGAGAGCTGCATGGCAGTCTATTTAATAACATTGACTTTTGATCGACTGTGTGACTGCAAGGTGGCAAAGTATAAATGCACTGGAGGATCCTAGGAAACAGAGCTATCTTCTTAAGTACTTTAATATGTATTAAAATACGCATATTAAAGGCCAGTTGTGAAAGGTGTTGAACATTACTAGTGGGTGCAGAAGTTGGTTTACCATTATTTGAATATTCTTTGAGATTTTTGAGCAAATGCCCAAGAGTACAACCTACTTCAGGAAGTTAATGGTTCAGACAAACATGTCCTCTGGGGAAATTACATTAATTTGGGAATTGCTGTCAGCCACACAGTTTGACAGATTTAACACCCGATACCTTTGTAACATTTTATTGTTATTTGTTTGTAGGTAATTATTGTGGTTTGGGTTTGTTTAATTAGAATTAATTGAGTGCTTCACAAGCAATCTTGGCTTTTCAAGGAATTGTCTCTGCATTCCAGAAATTGTGTCCACTAGAGGGGAAGCTGTCAGTAGTTGTTATGTCTGATGCAATTCCTTGTGACTGAGCTAAAATATTTTTCTTCTTCATTTTTCTAATGGCTCTCACTGCTGTCCCCTCTCAGGCAGATGGCTTGTCAGTAACCAACTTCAGCTATTGTTTGTCCTTATTCCAAATCATGAATCTGCGTGAATTATCAGTGCAGATAATGCTCTGACCTTTACCAAGCCCCAGGCCTTTGGCAGTGTGCTGAACATCTGCCATTATTCCTTTTTATTTTTCTGATATTGGCTGTTATCTCCTGTTATTATCATTTCAATGTCTCCATCACGCTATGGTGAGACTTCCTATCCTATCTACTGTGCTGCTTTCCTTATTCTCAGTACTAGGCCTAAAGAGGTGTTACATTAAAGATAGACAGAAACAAACTGTCAAATGCACATTTCAAATCCCAGACCTCCATGTGGTTCACGACAGTTAACCCCTTAACAGGAGGAAAAGCAGGTCACTTGTGAAATTCAGGTCTACTCAGGTGTGTTTTGATTGAAAGTCAAAGAATAGTACTGTAGATAGAGAATGTCAGTCTCTTTAGTTGGACATTGGATTTCCTCTGCCATAGTGGCAGGTTTAAGGAGGATGCTGGTCACTAGCATTGTCTCTGGAAGCAACTCAGAGAGATCAAATCGTCCTTGTCCTTGCATTGTTATTGAGAAGTTAGTTTAATTCAGAGAAAGAAGATGTAGTGTTCGGGAAGTTCACCCAGGTATTGATTTAAAACCTCTTCTAGAGCAGTAAGCTGTTACTTTAGTATTTTACATAAAACTCCTAAAGCTTCAAGCCTCAGCTTTAAATAAAACCTTAATCCAAATGACAATTCGGGGAGTGGTCACAATTAGTACCAATCAGGTCAATAACACCTTTGTCTGCAAGTCCTTCACACCTATCAGGAAGAACTAATTTCCTTAAAATACTGCTTTCTCTGGTTCCTTTATGAAAAGGTCAAAGTGTACTGGGAGTCAGGAATGTCCAGTCCCAGAGCTGTTGCTTTTTTGTTCAGAAAGAACTGAGACAGTCTGAGACTTAAGCAAAACAGGCAATTGTCTAAATCAACAGACTGCCAGGAACGATAAAATGACTGGGGCCCTGCTGCCCACTTTGCCTGTGCTGGAGTCCCAGCAGGCTGGGCTGGCAGCTGAAGCTCTTCCTGAGGGAGGGGTCAGGATGTGTCAGATACCGAGTTCAGCTGCATGGGTGGAGGTTCTTTCAGATAGCCATGATTTACTTCCATCACACCTTTCATCCTCCCCAGAAGCTGCTCCATGCTGGTTCTATATCTCAGCTCCACCCCTTCCCTCGTGGTTGGTCCCAGTTCTTGGGGCAGCACAGTTGCGTTCATACTGCTGAGAAGGCTGGAGCCAAGTCCAGTTCACAGATTTCCTTACATTTTTTATAGGGCGCTTCTGGTGGAAGACAGTGTATTAGTACATTCTTGCTCCTTGGTGAACTCCGCCTTTGCTCGGTTATCAGATCTAAACCTCACAGAAGCCAGTGACAGGCTTTGCACTCATCTTGATGTGTGCTGAACTGCACTTATAGTGGCTTATTGCAAGATAGTGATTCCTAATCACTTATTGGGAAACTGGAATTCTAGTGAAAACAATGCAGAGCCAGCCTTTATGCTGTTAAGTCTGTAAAAATGGTTGGTTGTTTGGAAGCGACTGCAGTGGCGAGACAGGAAATTCTAAGAATCCTATTGCAACCAACAATGTACTATGGAAAAATAAATATATCCCAGTGGAAAGAGGCATGAGAAATCCCCTTTGCATTCAGTAGTTTGGAACAAACTATTAGAAATCAGTTCTAGCAATCAGGAAATCTGCTCAAATACTTTCCTGCTACTGAGCCTCAGGCTTAACACCTCTGTACTTAGCCAGAATTTCCCACTGAATGCCTTTTCCAGCATAAAGAAAACTCACAGGGGCTGGGGATTCATTATGTTATTCCAAACTCAGGCCTTAGGAGCGCACGCTGGTTGCGTGCAGTCTGAAATCACGCAAAGAACCTTTTCCTTCTCCAAAATAAAACCTCTTTGGATCTTCAGGTTTCAAGGCATATTCTAGACCAAAGCCTGGATCTGTGAGACATCGATTCCAGGGCCAAATGCTTACAAAAGTTGCAGCCAAAAATTAGTCAAAGCCAGATGGTTTCAGTAAGGCACAGATATTCAGGGAGCTTCTGACCTTGCTTGAACCTAAAATGCAAAGCTGAATTGCGTGCATGCCCCTGTGTAAGATCTGTTCCCAAGCTGCCTGCCAAGAGTCTCTGTTAGAAGCTACTGCTCCAGTAAAAGCTTGGCAGAATGCAGTATGTGCCTGAGTTCAGCATCTTCAGTTGATAATCTAGCGCCCGAGCTTTCACCAGTGCTGGAGATGGGTTTGAGATGGATTATGAACTGCAGCTGTTCAGGTGTATATTCTCTTCTCCAAAAGCTCTAGCAATGAGAAAGGGCAGAGCAAGCAGGGATGACTGTCTTAAATTCCTGCCATCAACGTATTCCTTTGAATTTAAAACTCCAGCAACAAAAAGCAGTAACAGGAGTTTACATCCATCAGAAATCCATAAAAGCACCTACCTTTATTAGACTAGGGACTCTTTTAGAAACCACCAGCACCAGACCTTCAGCTCTGACTCCTTTCACGAAATATGCACCTTCTTGTTTGCCCTGTTATGGAAGCTCAACCAATGTTTCTGTATATGACTAGAATCCAGCATCTCTCTTTTCCCTGTTTCTGCTAGTAAGGGAAAGCTAGGTGTCATTTGAAAACCTCTTTGTTCTCTTTCATCACAGTAAAATCAGTGTTTCAAGTAAAAAACACTTCAGATTTTTAACAGGAATAAAATAAAGAGATTGTGAAAAGACTGACGTAGCAAAGAATCAGCAAAAGCACCGTATCATTGTGCTTTCGTTAGAGGCTACATGCTGGCGTACCTGATGGGTACCTTTTAGGAACCATAAAGCCTTCCAGCAGCACCTTCAAAGGACACAGATTATGACATTCTCCCGGTAGAGACAGGACACGTAGCTAGAACGCCACGCTGTTCTGAGCCTGGGTGACAGATAACAAGGAGGCGGGATATCTGCTATTGTGACCTAGTAGCTTTGGGGTAGCAAACATCCCGTTGTTTGAAGTTTGGAATTTATACAGAATTTCTCATTTCCTCCTTCCTGTAAGCACAATACATTGTGACAGAGGACTCAACCGCAGCTCGTTAAGACCTCACTTCATAATAAACCTTACGTGTAGATTTGTCCACTTAAAGACAAGCTTTGATGTAGGACTGGGTCAGCAGTGGATTTGTTCTCTTCTGTCAGCTTTCAGGACACAAGAATCTTTTGTGTCGTGGTTTAGCACTAAAACTGGCTCAATGTATTTCCTGTGTAACTTTATTTTGTTTCTTATTAAAGTGGCTAAACATACAGGGATCAATCTTGGCAAACACTGAGATCAATTTTACAATGAAATCAAGTTTATGCACTTTTATAAGGTGCTGTAGTCACCTCAGTTTTTAATCCTTTCCTAGGCTAAAAGTTCTGAGTAGAACTGTCTGGGAGAAACTCATAGCGTAGAGTGCCAGTGAGATTCAGGTAGTGTCTCTGTGTTCCAGAAATTGCCACCTGATTGTATACTGTACTTGTGGTGCTGCTTTCAGTGAAGCAGGATTGCAATCCTATCGTAATAAAAATGCAGATGGCAGAAGCCGTACGAGCTTAACTGCACCACAAATATACAGGGATGTAATCATAAAGGAAAGAGAAAAAGAAACTGTAGCATTACCTGCAAAGTTAGATTCACCTGTGTGAATCACCCTTTCAGAGGGAGAAGAAATGTTTATGGTTTAGTATTTGAAGATATTCTGTGAAACTTCTGAATAGCTAAATCCACTTAAAAAAAAAAAAGCCTAAGATCTCATCTTGAAGTTCACTGATCTGAAATGGAAGGAGCCTACTGACTCTTGGGCTTTCATTAGGAACAAGCATCTTTTTGTTAATAAAATCTCAGGTGTCTTTGCAGGATCTAATTTGGCTCTGAATACTGTATCCTATACCGGATTTCTGTACTACGTTATTTTCCTGGCAAGGAATTGGAAGAGGAAGTATAATGCTCATGAGAACTTGCCTCTAAAAGGAAGATTCCTTTTTGTCCAGTAACAGCCTGTGCTCTCAGTAGAGACTTCTGCTCTAACCCATAATCAGGAAAGCTGTCAAACATGTACATGTCAACATGGTCTTTGAAATGTCTCGTCCCACCCATGTACTTGGGCTAAGCAGGTGCTTGGATACTTCTTAGGACCAGAGCTTGAACCTTAGTTGTAGGTAGCAATTTTACATCATCGCAACGTGAACAAAAGAAGTTAGATTAAACATAAACGTCTATTTTCTGGATCATAGAACTGATCACTCTGCAATGTGCCATTCCATAATTTATGCATTGTATTTTATTTTGCAGATTCTGTGGAAAACAGGCATTCTGTAAGTATACATTTTATGCAAGCAGTTAAATATAGGGAAATTGCATTGAGATTATTGTGTATCTAGTGAGATACATTGAGATTGTGTATCTAGTGAGAGAGTGTTCAAGCATTGCTACATTTTTATTGTTTATTTGTTGTTCAGGATCTTTACTGGACAGCTACTGGGCTGAAATACACTTTCATATATTTTCTTACTCATCAGGCTTTCAGTACTACGTTTGTAAAATGGTCAGCTTTACAAGTCCACAGAACTGACTGATTTGGTAGTGCTGGTACAAGAAGTAGATGACAAATACTGATCTTCCAAGAATTAGTGTTGAACACCTGCACAGCTTTGGATATGTGCCACAGATATTCATGCTGACAGAATGGCTTAAGGTTGGGGATGGTTGCTGCTTGCTTCAAGTTCCTGATGGACCTGCAGCACTTGAGATTTGCATATGAAAACCTGCTAAGATGGTTAATGTATCACTGGGAGCAGAGCTGTTGTTCCAGTTCCTTCTGTAAAATCGATAGGGTGTTTCGTGCCAGTGAATCTCCTCAGAGATTGAGCTGGATTGGAATATCCAGAGAAGCGAGGTGCTACCTAAGAAGTGAAATGAAGGGTTAAACTAAGGAGGAATGGCTGATCACCTGAACTCACAGAAGTGACTTGTATTCACTGTCTGTGGCTGTTTCCTTCTGGGTTCATTTTCATGCACTGGTATAGCAAGTAGGACTCTGGGGACTGGTGGTGAAAACTGAGACCTCGGAAGAAATTTCAAAGGCAAGCAATTTTTACCTTAGAGTGCATAGCGATGTCACAGTTATGCTGCCCAACCAAGAGGTGAGGATAGTACCATCTGTATATGGAGGATCTCTGCTAAACAGAAGTTTTGTGAAGGTTCTGCAGGTGGTGAACAGCGTTATAGGGCTAAGAAGCCAGTGAAAAAATAATGATTTAAAAAAAAAAAAAAGCAAAAATGTCTCCAGTGAGATCTCTCAAGAGATCTAAGAGGCAGAGAATTTACATTTCAGGAGCACTTTCATGAATGTTAGATAACCTATCTAATCGAACCTCAAACCATGCAGACCAGGTGTTTTTCTGCCATCCACTTTGTGACTTTGGAACTTGTACCTGAAAAAGAGAGGAGACTCGTAAATAAGAATCACAATGGCACAGTCTACGTCAGCTTGTGGCATCCAGTTGAGTTTTGAAAGGCTCCATCAGCACTCACTTCCCCATGGGATAAAAAAGCAGCCCATTGTATTATTTACAGACACTGGCAGTGCACTGAAGGTCACCGATTGTGTTACAATAAACAGATAGATATTAACAGGCCAGTAGGGTTTATAGTATCATTGTCTCTCTTAGTTTAAAGGTTTGTTTTTACTCTTTGCTCTCAATTTTCTAAAAATAAATTGGCTGAACCCTCCTCTGGGTTGCACCAGGCATTCCTTGGAGAATCACACAGAAGAGAGTTTGCCCCAGTCTGGCACTAAAGGAAAAATGGTCAAGAGTGGCTGTGATAGACAGCATTACCATCAGGGAGGAGATTTTTTTTTTCCACACCCTACATTATTTGTAATGGACATTGGATGGAAGACTAAAGTTTTATGAAGATTTTTTTGTTTTCTTTTTGTGTGGCTGAAAGTGAGTAAAAAAATCTCTCCATGGAACTATAATGAGGCTGCTTCTGTGAAAATACATTGACCTCCCCGTGTAAATCACTTTCATCATAACTAATTGGGCTATTAAAGCTTGCTAAACCAGACAACCCGTGAAGTCATGTTAGATTCAGGGGAGACAGGTGTCAGCTGATGGCAGTGTTTTCTTTGTGTTGTCTGCACAAACCCCTCTTAACAGTTGGAGAGGAATAAAACTAGTTTTACTCTTTAAAACGAACCCCATTTTCAGAAACACCCCAAAGAAAAATCAGCTTTATAGCATTTGTAGATCTTCAGTTTTCCTAGAAGTAGCCTTACTCAGTTCACTTCTGTGACATTGTCCCCTCCTTAGATACTGTACTTAACACAGTAACTGTGCCTGGGTTTGAATTATTAGTGTGTTAAAGGACATAGCAAAGGAGGAGATCCCCATCTCCTGCTTCTTAAATTCCCACTTGTATTCCCAGTAAAGCCTGTGACAAAAAGCAGCACCCATCCCTCTCTTGCACTCTCCAGATACATTTCTTACAGGTTTTCTGTCCCCCTTATTTGCCTTTCAGCACTTACAGGCGACATAAATGAGCTGCTAAGGTGCTTGGTGTCATTATTTTCTTGCAACTGTTTTTTCTGTAGCTCGTTTTCACACACTGCCTAACTGTGGTGTACCTCAGATGTTTGGTCCAAAGGAGGAGTTGCTGATCCTACTCATGAAAAGGAAAATGCTCCTTATAAAGTGATCAAGTGGCTTAAACTTCCTCCTCAGCTGTTCTTCTTTATAACCAAATGAAGTATTTGGCTCAGAGGTGAAGTGGCTTTCGATCTGCTACTCCCGTAATTTGTGAGGGAAGAGAGGCCTTCAGGGAGCAGGGCTGGTCAGCTGGCATCTCAGTCACCCGAAACGCCAGATGGATAACCTAGCTATAGTCACCCGTCAAAAAACGTGTAGGATTTGACTCTGTTTAGGAAGCAATAGGTATTCCAGAAGTGTGGGACAAAGGGCTCCACAGCAGAGAGCGCAGCGCTCTGCTAAGAGCTGTGTTTTCAGAGACAGGACATGCAACTTTCCAGTAATGATGGTGGAGACTTGGCATCAGATCCTGCTGTCTTCTTCCAACAGCAGTGTGGGTTCCACTCCTCAGCTGAACTCTGGTAACGTGTTCAGTTGTGCACCGATCTTTCAGAAGTCACAGGCAAAGCAGAGTACTGCACTGTGGAAAAGAAAGGTGAATCAAATCATTTTAAGGAGTGATAGCCCTGCTCTTGTGCGTTTGCCCCTACATAGTTTCTTTCAGAACACGCATAACCCAGCATAGAAATGTAGGAACTTTGCTTCATCTTCACTGAGAGACCGTTACAAAATTGAGTTCAGGGCTTTAGTAAACACTGTGTACTGGCAATAAGTGTTGTTACACAGAGGCATTGAAAGTGTTTGTAGTATGTCAAGAAAGGTGGTGCGTTAGAAAAACAATCACCTAAAGTTTGATTTGAATTGTATAAAGGCCCAGTTGCAGTACAGGCTCTGACTGAGTTGCAGTCCAGAGCACCTTGAACCTGAATGTCTTGGACTTTTAGATCGGTTAGAAATGAACCCAAAGTTTTGGATTGGGGGTTGCTTCCCTCTTTCTGCTCTGTTACAGAAATTTGTATCTTAAATGCCATCCATAGGAAGTATTTGCAAAAGAAATGAATTACTTAGAGAGGAACTGGGAGGAGGTTTCCTTCCTGAAATCAGAGCTGGCAATCTTTCCAAGTTATTTAATGGTCGCAGTTTCTGAAAACATATTGAAGGAAATATCTTAACAATGAGATAGCCACTTCGCCAAATACTAATTGGTATTGTGTCAAATTTACCTCAGCAGTACATTCTGACTTCATATCTCCTCCTCCCCTATTACCTCTTAGATGTGTGTGTGTGTTTGTTTGTTTGTTTGATTCTGCCCTGGGGTGCATGAGGACTGGCGGTCTCAGTCAGGACACAGTGTACTTGTAGCTGCCTATTTGTTCAGTCTCAGAATGTACCCTCTGGAACAGAAACCTGTACAACTCAAATCTATCCGGAGAAATTTCGAGGGGGTTTTCAGCTACTTTCTCATCTCACTCAAGTGATCCCAAAAGAATTTTGTAAATTCTCAGTGGTAAAGGAATTGCGTCAAATTGCCAGCACAACATAGCCCGCTCCGAAGAGGGAGTTGGCATGTGATTAACTGTGCACAGTAACGTGGCACAACTGCTTCAGACAGGAAATGAAGATGAAGGATGTGTCAATTTAAAATGGGGGGGGGGGGGGGGGGGGGGGGGAAGGATTTCAGGCAGTCAGGATATGAAAAACAAGGTGATACTCTGAAATAAACATTGAATTATAAACCAGGAATTCCTGCCTCTGACTCATGGGGCAAATCCTTTGGGGGTAAGTCCACAAAAGGAATTAGGCGCCTCGGTGCTGACAGAGTAAACTATTAGGTTAGAGGCCACCATGTACCCTGAGCAGAAATTTGTTGGAGGAAGACTTGCTTTGGCAACTGGTGTCAGGAAAGACTTGACAGTTGTGAATCCTCAGTGGACAGAAGTATTTCTGACATATAATGTAAAGACAATGAAGTTTGGGATCTCTCTTTGCCCTTTCCTGTTGGCTAGCACAGAGGACTTCTCCGCACGCTGCCTTTGGCAGTTCTCAGTGCCAGGTTTCCATGTCCCTGCTCAGTTCTTGGAATAGTTAGCCTCTTCCAAGGAGCAGATTCTTGTAGAAACGTGTTGTCTGAAAGTTGAATGCTGCACCGCTCGCTGTTGAGATACCCAAGTGCTTCGTAGGAAAACGTTTTCGTTCTTGTGGGACGGAAGATGGGCTTAATTGTGGCAACAGGGCATCTGCTAGTCAATAAGGGATCTGACTTTCAGATTTGTTGAGTGCCAGTTCCCCTAAGAATCCAACTTCTATCAGGAAGCGCCCTGTTGCAGATGTTGGCAATTAACACTATTGCAGTCTAGCATGTAATTGTTAACCTAAATCTCTCACTGTCTTATTTCCTTTATTATCTGATGAAGATAATACTAATATCTCCCCAGGGAACTGTATTTATTAGCTCGTTGTGCAGTGCTCTAAGGAATATGTTACTATATTTAACGTTTTTGTATTGATCAAAAAGGACAGGAGAAGGCAGGGGGACATTTATATTCATACCTTCTTTTTTCTTTTTTGGTCTTGTTGCCAACAGAGAATACAAGGGCATCCTGATGCTACTTAGAACAGTCACCTCAAACATCAGCTGGGAGAAGAAAACAAGCCAAGATGGAAGATGTTGCAAATGTTTCAAAAGCTCTGCAGCACTTATTTATGAGTTTGCCGGGCTCTTCTTTACAAAGTTTACTTCCTCAGGGGGAACAATAGAGATGTTCCTAAATCATTTAATGGAAAAAATGACAAAAACTCTCGTAGGAAAATGGCTGTAGAAACCACTGACCTAGGTTCCCATCTTTAATTTCTCCTGCTAATGCAATTTTGCCTTTCTAGCCTCCAATTCATCATGCTTCAAGGAAATAAAAGGGGAAACTACAGCTGAGGAAGTACATTTCTACAGTTCAGTAACTACTGTGATGCCAGTAGGATGCAGAAATATCTAAGCTTGCTTTAAACTAGCTAACTTGGTTATCAGTAACAGTCTACTGTGGCAGAACAGAGCTCAGCACAGCTTGGCCAGCCATGTATGTACTTTGACACGATCTTGCAGCTTGTGCTGAACTCCCTGTGCTGCAGCAGCTGGACTGCTACCAGTCTTGGAGCCAGCTAATTTATAGCTCATTTGGATACTACACTGCATTGAGGGCCTAACGGAAAAGCGAACTCCAGGCTGTCCAAAAACTTGAGTAACTGTTCACAGGTTCAGTACTTTACCAAGTGCTTCTATCAGTAGAGGCACAAATATTCCTTATTCTGCACTAAATTGCTTTTCCCCTTTAGAAGTTCTGATGCTTGCTGGTTAGCTTGGTGTGATGTTTCTTCAAGGAATGATTGCCCTTCACAGTTACTGTGGATGATGCAAAATATAGGTCTGGAGTGCGTGGATATACTACACCCAGGTCAGTGAGTTTGTGCCTGAGAGTCCTCTTCTGTATAATCCTTATTCCTTTGATTTTAGGAGGGATCTGAAGCTGTACTTGGGTCCAGTTTGTCCAGTATGGAACTCCATACCTATCCTTTTTCTCTATAGCACGATAAAACTGTAACACAGATCCAGTTTGGACCTGGATCTAATCTTTGCAGCCCATCTTTATCTCAGTTGCATCAGTTTAAAAAAAAAGAACAAAAACCAAAACAGAAAAAGTGCTGTCCCAGCCTTTTAACCAGCTGGTCTTTGACACTGCAATTGCTCTCCTTTTCTTACTGCAGATTAATTTACTGCAAGATCTGGGCCACAGGTAAGAAGGTTCTCATTTTAATCAGAAAATAGTGAAAGAGAGGACATGGATTTGTACATACCTATATAGTCACTGCTTTAAGCATTGCATCAAAGGCGCAAAAACCAGCAAGAAATATAAAAGGGTTTTGTATCCTCGTTCCAAACGTTTAAATTTTCAAGCTCCAATTACTGGCTAATATCTCTAATTTATTGTTCCCTATGCAAATGTTGTTTGTATCATAAGCCTTTCACAAATGACTGACTTCATAGCACTCTTCTGTTGACAAATGTTCTTCCTAGCATCCCATGAGTGTCCATACAAATGCATTAGTGTAAGGAATGTGAAAAGGTATTTTAATAAAGAAAACTCTGAACTGAACTTTGCACTGGATCTTGCATGTTCATATTAGCGACCACTTGCAAATGAATGCCTGTAAAATTCGTTTTTATTAGTGATGAGCCATACAGACACATAAATTTACATATGGAAGATGCAGTCTCTGCAACATGTGATTCCAGGTACTTAGATCTGGTGTCACCAGCCAGTTTAGCAGCAGGTAAATGCACTAAATTTGTTTAAGGGTTGGGCACAGGAGCACTTGCATTCACGTAACTCCTTTGCTAAGTTACAAAGGTAAAAGTTCCTCCACAAACCTTTCCACAGTGCCTGGCACAGCTCAGGAAAGCTGGTTTCTGGGAAGTTTCAGGATGTCATCTGGGCATGATGGAGCAGCAGGGGGACAATCCATTGCTCTATTTCAGCTTGTCTGGAATAACCTAATCCTCAACTATTTTGGATTTAGTCTGTAATAAAAGTTGTTTGCCCTACAGAAACGTATCTGATTTATCCACTTGTTAGAGTGCTGTGCACTGCTTTGAGCAATTCTGTTTTGTCTTACAGATATACCAAAAATATTTTAAAATGTGGGACATTAGATCAGCAGACAGCTCCAGTGAAGACAAGGTAAAGGAGCCCATGAAGTAAACAGCTACACAAGGAGTCCAAATGTCCTGTTAGGAGCATGCCTTATGGATGCCAAACAAGCGCCATTGTCCCATTGGAAACATTTGGGAAATGCGTCTTGAATTTGTTACTGAAACAGATCGGCCAGATTGGAGCTCAAACAGTATGGTACTGGAAACCAACCAGAAACCATTCCAGATTTCTATGCTGTCACCCACTTGAGCTCTGCAAATATAAAATGAGGTGCTTTGCTAAATACTTCCTTTTTGAAAAGGCAAAAGGGATGGAACATCCATGGGCACTGCATGCCGTGCCTTGTCCGAGCAGTTCTGCTGAGAGCGCCGCATCCTGCTTGCGCTGAGCGTGTTCAGGAAGAGGCTTACCCACCCCACTGTTAACTTTATAATGTCTTACTATTGCAGAGCAGAGGATTTAGGGACAAGATGCAGAAATGCTTTAGAGCAACAAGCTCCTCTGCCTTGCCACTGCTAACTTTTTCCATTTCCAGCCTTAGCAGCTGCTTCCTGTCCAATGTAAGTATATTTGTGTGCCCTTTCGTGGAAATAGCAGTGACGAGGTGCTCTGTGGTTCGTGCTGGAGACCCCCGGGCAGGGCCAGGGCACTCTGCCTGGTGCTCAGTGTCCCCGTGCCCGGAGCGCACCGCGCTGGGTCCCCGCTGCTCGGCTGCCGCCTGCTGCTCCGCCCGGCAGCCTCCGGCCTTGGTGCGGTGCTGGCCCCTGGTGGCAAGCGACCCGCGGGGCGCCGGGTCCCTCCTGCCGGCGGGGCGGGCGGACAGCGCAGCCCGCCGTGCCCCGGGGCTGTCCGGCGCGGGCGGGGGGAGCTCCGGCGGCGGGAGCGGGGTGCTAGCGAGCGGGGAGGGGGCAGGTCTGGGCCAGGTTCTAAGTTCTTTACGTGTACACGCCTAAACTGAGCCCTGTGACTTTTGTTCCTGCAGCGGTGTGATCTCTTCACCTGGACCTCTGCCACTCTTGCAGTTTTCAAGGGCAGTGTAGACCTCCCAGCCATGACTTCTTGCTCTCTCGACTAGGTTAGTGCATTGTTTGTAAACGCTGCGGCGGTGCTTGTGTGCAGAGTTAACATCCTGTTCGTCGGTGGGTGAATAAACCCCAGATTTATTTACTTTCCTGGGGTGTTACATGCTTGCTCTAACTGCTTCTTTGTGAGCTGGGTTCAGTTCGAGTTCTTAGTGTTGCAATTCATCGCTAAGCTGCCTTGCATCATAAACCCCCAGCTTTTGGGGGCAGGGAAAGCAATGCTGTCAGACTGGCCACAGCTATTCTGTTGTGAGGGAGAGGACAGGTACAGGGAAAGGGAACAGTTTGAGAAAAACAGGTATCGAATGAAACCAAAACAAACCACCACTAGAAATCAAACTGGAAGTAATAGTCTCAGTACAGATTGAAAATGCTAGCACATTTTGTTACTTAGAATTCCAAGAGTTTCTGGATAGACCAGTGAAGGCGGAATAAACATTTTTACTGCTATTGGGGAGGTAATAAGCAAGTTGTCATGTCTAAAGAATCGCAAAGAATGGTTACAATGCTTTGAAATGCTCCACTCTAAATCACAGGTGCTCATATTAAAAAAAGCTGAGGAGTCTAGCAGCCATGAGAAGGTGGCTTGCATGGGACGCTTCAGTTAAATGCGAGCATTTATATTTATACAGGTCATTTGTTTTCTCACCAGCCATAGACATGCAGAGTGGGAAGGCTGAAAAAATTCTCACCACTGCAGGAAATAATCACTGTAGCTGAGTTTTAAATTTATTAGCAAAAGAAAGCAGTTTGCTCAGGGAGGGAGTCACCTGCAAAGTCTGATGACAAACAGAAAAACAGCATGAAACTGAAATGAAAGTTTTGGCATAAATCCGCAAAGGTTTAGGCAGTTACTGCAAAGGCACTCCGAGTATGCCCCGATCAACCCGGGCTCTGCAGCAGCACTGCACTCCGTGTGAAGCTGTAACGGTGATTGTTAGAAATGGACCTCACAGGACATCCTGGCTCTGACCACATTCCCACGGTTAGGAGGAATTCAGATCCAAAAGGTGTCGTTTGAGGAGTAAAACAGGTAAACTGTTGCTTATGACAAAGATAGAATCTGGCTCTGAAATGAATAGATTGGTAATCCGGTGTAATCTTGGAAGTGTGCTAGATGAAATCAGCGCCTCCTCTTGGGCAAGGAAAATGCGACATTTTTTCACTGAACGAAACCCAGAAGTGGCCAGTGTGACAGGTCACCGTCCTCTGGTCACTGCCCTGATTTTTCTGTAGTTGTCTTGTTTTAATGTTTTACTGGGGAGAGAAGAGGAGATCTTGGAATATAGGCTTTTAACCAGGAGGAAAGGAAGTAAAAAGAAGACGAAAAGAAGGGCAGAGGGGAATGAGCAGGGCTGGGGGAGAGAATTCCCTCAGGCTTTGGAAGGTTTGAGAAGAAACAACCCATCAGTCCAGTCACCTTAACAGCTCCACACACCGTGTTGTTGGCGATGCGCTGGGGAATGTGCTGCAGCAGAAGCAGTGCCATGGGGGTGGCTTGTCCCAAACACTCATGTGGTTATAGTAGTCCTGTGACCGCTGGGAGAAGTAGGAAAAATACCTGTTGATAAAAAGCACTTTTGCAGGTGACAGCCCCATTGATCCAAGAAGACAACAGGTTTGTTTCAACTGCTGCTGTCAGTGCTTTAGTCCAGTATGGGACATGTAGTCAGGAGGCACTGAGGAGCCTGTCTGATATACAGCTGCTCTAACAACTATTAAGTGCTTTCAGGGCAGTGAAAATGAGAGCTGCTGGTCTGTCCTCAGGAGTGCAGGGGACAGAGAGGTTGACATCAACGGGACAGAGATCGGGGCTTTGTCTTAAGTGGGCTGAGTCATGGGATTACTGGAAGGGGTGATCTTGGCACCCCTGCTTGATAACAGGCTGTGAGAGTCTAATGGAAGAAAAAATGGTCAAGTCTATTAAGATGTGGTCAGAGTGTAAGTCAGTTCATGACAATTACAGCCACATAGGTTATTAAGTTAACATGAGATTGACAATAGGACATATAGATTGGTTTTGAACAGTTTTATTTAAAGCATGGTACTGAAAATCTCACAAAGTCGCCATAATGAAAAGCTGAGTTTTGATGTTGCTACTGTTTGAGTTGCTTTTTAGATTTTTTGTTTTCAGCTCCATGATCGTTAAAGGAACAGGAGCTTTAAAGAGCAAGACATTCTTCTTAGGAATGCCAGAAGCTATTAGGCAAAAGCTCAGAGGTGGCTGAAGATGAGCTGTGATTCTGCAGTGTGATCCCTGGCAGAGCTGAAATCAGGTAAAGCCAAGCGCGTCTGAATCAGGCAAAATCATAGATCAAATTTTCTAGCCGCGGAGTGTGTGCAGTCAGGCGATCAGGACTAGATGGCCTGTATTGCTTCAATTACTTTGGCCTTTAATGACAATACTTCTCACAAGCAAGTTGGACCTGCCGTGCCTGAGACACTCCTGTAACACCACGTGTGGCCACTGCCACTTGAGCTGTGGCCTCCAGATAAGAATTTAGCATTTTGCACTTCCCTGGACTCCTGGAAATGCCTGCATACAAAGAGAACAGCAGCGAACTGCCTCCCTGGCTGCAATTTCCAGACAAATTCGGTGAGCAGAGCTCAGCCCTGGGTGTTCTTCAGGGCTGGAATTACAAATCTAGATGTACTTACGGCACGCCATGGCACTCTCGAAAAACTGGTTCCACCTGTGGGTGCTGAACCTGGAACAGCCTCTAGACGATCTGTCCCCCCCTGGCTGGAAGTCAGCGGGAGCAGAGAGAGGAGAAATATGCAGACTTCTAAAAGGAGATTCATGTTCCTCCCAGGGACCTTGGGGCCTAGTTGATCCCTACAGAGGGATGGTATGTTCAGTATGACTGAAAGTATTCGCTGGCTCAGCCCTGAAACCTCAGAACATTGTGTATGGTGGTTAAATCCCATTCAGTCATCGCTGGAGGGAGGCACGGCTGCCCCGTCAGAAAACAACCCGAAAGCGTTTTCTTCAACTCTCTTTCCCTTTCCTTTTCCCTTTTTTTTTTTTCCCCTGAGGCTGTTCTTTTCCCACTGACTTGATTTCTCTCAGGCTGTTCCAGGGTGAATCACACAGCCCCACATGTCTGTCTGTGTACCGAATGGGACCATGGAATGCGGACCTCTCCCCTACAAGGAGAAAATGATAATTGATGCTCTTCAATTACAAGTTTCCTGCATTATGGTCTAGTTTTTCAGCTTCTCATCATTAACAGTATAATAGAGACTTAAGTAAATTGCTGCCTTTTCCTCTTTCGTAGCATATTTAGGTCAGATTTTCATGCTTAACCGTTATTATCTCTGACACACTAATTAGTGCACTGATTGGCTGACAAAGGTCACATCTGTGTTTCCCTCATTGCATAGAAGCATGGACAGGGCTGTGTGCTCACACCAACTGATTCTCCTAATTGCTGTGTCTTCTGGAGTCATTTCCACCAGAGCAAGATGACGAGTTTGATTTGGTAACCGCTTTACACCTCCTCTGTCCTTTTGTCAGTGAGAGACAGGGTTGAGGGCAAAGGAGTGTCACCAGTCGTGGCATCCATAGCACATGTCCCCTGTTGGGCACTTCGTAAGTCAGAGCAATCACACTTCGTGCATCCTTGACTTTTCAGGCTCTGTGCAGTCGCAGTCAAAGGGATGGAGTCGTTGCCTTTCCCTGAGGAAATGAATGGAGCTTTTATTCCCTGTCTGAACAAAGCACTTAGACGGTTTTAGGCCCAGCAAATTGTTTCTAATAGCAGGCAAAATTGATCACTCAGGTACTTCGATGCAGCACTTTTATTTACAAAGAAAGTATAAAATTCTGTTTCCATGAACAGAAGAGGAATCGGACAATAGGAGACACTTCTCTGCATGCAATTTCAACCCTTTCAGCCAGCACTTTATCCAGAAGCACTCCACCAGCTTTGTTTCTCAAGGTCGTTCTTGTAGAGTTTATCTGGTTCTGCCTGATTTGGACAGAAGGCTGCTCCTGTCAGACCATAGGAGCACACAGCTGCTCCGAGCACTGCCCTCCTCCCCGCACCTTCAAAGCCCAGCATTTCAGCCTGGAGAAACCTTGAATGCATTAGTTTCTTCTCCACGTCTGCACTTTTGCTATCTTTCTTAGGGTGACAGTTCCTGTTTCAGCTGCTTCTGCAGGAGACCATGCTTTTTCCTATAGAAAAGAATATCCGATGAAAGGCAACACAGAACCTGTTGGGGTCATAAGCTTTTGCCTGAATCCTGTGTCTGGGTGGCATTAGGGTTGGATCAGCCTGTGTCTTTGTGCTGATGAAGAGTCAGACCTTTGCACACTTGATGTCAGTGGTGAGGAACAGGAACATGTGGTGGAACTGGACTGAGATGCGAGTCTCACTGCCCAAGTGAAGTTTTTACTATATGTTCACCTTGCCACTAGGGAGAAACAAGCAATAAGCTTATTGACCAATAAGCAGTATGCATTGCTAATACTGGGTTGGATTCCTCTGCGTTCCTTGCCCTGCTCATATTTAACCTTGGATTTATTTGTAGAGAACTGCACAGAAAGTCCTGTTTAAGACAGGAAGAAACAGAAAGAAAGCCTGGACATCATGTGTTTTCTTGCAATATTGTTCCGGACAGTTTCCAGTCTGTTAATGAATGAACACCAACATCTAAACCATCCCCAAGGGAGGTTTGAGATCCATCTGAGTTCAGTAAGAGGTTTCTAGATAGCTGTAACAAGCCCATACTTCAAAAGAAATACATTTTGCTATTTTTAAAACATGCAACTTTTGGAAGGCTTTGAATATAAAGATTAATTCTCTGTCTAAATGCAGTAGAAGGCAGCACTGACTGGTGAGTCTCACTCAGCTCTAGAAGGGTTTAATATTGTCTGGAATCTGGATTTGATGTTCTAAAAGCTTAAGTTCCCAAAGCAGACCATGCCTGTACTTACCAGATTCCTCAGTATATCTCACTGGGCTTATGTGAAAAATATATTACATTATCTGTCAGCACTTGAAATTTTGACTCAGAAATTCTGGTTGGATAGATTACTGAGCAATGTTTAATTAAAAGATTTAATGATAGTCTAGGCAAGACATGATTCACTCTGGAACAACATGGGAACAGCTCCTATATGTGACAAAACCCAAAGGTCATATGGAACCAGGAGTTGCCCCACGCAGTGTGACGCTGTTTGCAGTAGGTAGCAATATAAGGTGGCTGTGGAAGCTGAGCACAAGGGTCGGGGCAGCTAGGCAGGTTTGGAGACTGGATTATGCACCAGGTCACTAAAACTAGAAAGTGAAGATGAGCAGAGTATTGTCAGTGCCTCGCATTAGACATCTACCTTGGATGTCTGAGCTAAGAGGCTGCTCTGTGCTCCAGTCACTTAGAGTCCTGTTCGAAACTGCCCTTTGGAGGTTACTGTCCCTTTTGATGGTTTATAATAGGTAGTCTAAGGAGCACAGATTCCTTATTTAGCCACCTGAGTGATTAGCACAGTGAGATGTTATTTATTATGTCTTTGTGATGAGGTTTTCATTCTAAAGTGCTGTATGGTTAATATTGGAGAGAAGGAGAATGTGAAGTCCAGAATAAGAATGCAGTTGTGGAGGCATGGAGAATGTTTAGCTTTGGAGGCCAGGTCCAAATCTGTTAGAGAAATGTGCCAGCACGGAGCTGTGACAGGTGTTTGTTTGGCTGTAGGGGGAGCGGGAAGGATTGAATCTCAGCTGTGATTATTTTCTGTGGATGGATAAGTACCGAATGCTCTGTCAGAGGAAGTTCTTTAACACCGGAAATTATCAGTCCTGTGTTTGCTTGCAAAGCTGTGCTCTCGTTTGTTCTGGGGTATAACTGCAGCTTCATGCTCTCATTGTTTAAGCCCAGTCTCCTCAGCAAAGCTCAGTGTCTGACTTGGCCCCTTTAAAAGAAGTCTTTGCCCCTATTTTATTCCAAAATTCTGGACTCACTGGAATAGACATTTGGGTTTATTCTATGATATGCAGATACGGGCCACAATGTTGCTACTGCTCGGTTAAAGGTTGCTAATTACTGTCGCAGAGATTGTGGTTCCTGACATCTCAGCAAAGCTCATGCAAATAAAGGTTCTAACAACATTCATGTTTGAAGTTACACTGTCTAGATGTGCACAACAGCCTACATGTCAGCCTTACAAAAACAATGCATGTTGTTGACACCTTCAGAACGTGGGAAGTGCCCTGCCCAGGGGTCCATCTATGCCAGTTCTCTATCTCAGTTGAGGAAACAAAGCCCCGTCAGTGTTTTATCCCTGTTTGGTAACTAAGAATTCACTTGATGCTGCAATTTCTGATTCCATCTTAGCAGGTATAGATTCAGCTCTGGATCAGATGTTAATGCTCTTCAAACAAAGACATCCGAGGAAGATGACGCTATTTTTATGATAGTGTTGATGTTTTGACCTCACGCCAGCACGATCCAGGAACAATTCACATTAAGTTTATTGATGTGAGTCTTTCCTCGAAGGGGACGCTCAGGAAACCTTACCTGAATTATCTTTCAAAGGAGATTAGTTAAATTCTATTAAACCCTATGCAGATATTCATATTCAGAATTAAGTGGCATTAATGTGATTTAGTGTACTTCACTCTGAAACTTAAGAAAGCTAAATCAAATGAAGGCCACTTCAATTCTGAGTAACAGCACTTGTGCAGGACTCCAGTGTAACTTCACTAGCCACTTTCAAGTCACACTTGTCTTTAATTCAGATTAATTTTTCTGACTTACCCTGTGAAAACAAGGGACAATAAAATCATCACAGACGATCTGCCCATATGTTCTGCTCCCCCCCTTTCCCAGCCTGAACATTATGGACCTAGGTCCTCCTGAATATTTGACAGCTGGATTGGAGTTCTGGGTCTGAAGGTTGTTGTTCATTTCTAGGCTATAGTCCGTGCTCTTTTCCCTTTACTAACCATTTAAATTAAGCACATCAGTGTAGACCCTTAGCATCTGTCCAGGGAGGAGCAGAAGGGTACTGCTGGCTGGTGTTACTGTTCCTGTGGTAGAGCTGTGCGTGTGGAAAAGCTGCAGTGCGTGTGCCTGGTTTAAATATGTACCTTCAGCTGTTCTGTATCAGGAGTACTAAATTTACTTGTAGATCTAAAATAGGTGAATGATTTGGCAGCTGAAAGGTCAGGACACATGCTGTTTATTTTGTGCTTTGCTTTTTCCTGATTAAAAGAAAATTGTCTGTAGCATCTGATAATATTGTCAAGGATTCTGCTGTAATGCCAGCGCAGACAAAATGTGGAATAGTGCCGTTGTATCCCCCATACCTCCCTCCAGCTTTATGTTTTGTCACGGTTGCGCTCTGAACTACTGCACTCAGCCAGCATATATTCTAACTCGCCAAGGTCTCTGCGGAGGGAGGGGTATTGACTTCCCCATCATGTGCAGATCAAATTTCAGGCTTTTAGAGTTTTGTGCATTTGCCAGGTACACTGAAACGCAGATACCAGCTCTTGCAACCTTCGTGTGACTTTGTCAACATGCACGTGGCTATTCGGCATGGCACATGGTCTCACCTCTTCCCCAGAGACGGATGGCATCGCTGCGATAGGTATGCAGCAGCCATTCTCCCTGTCTGGATTCAGTGTCAGGGAGGAGATGGGCAGATGTGAGAAGCATCAGGAAGGTTTTGCATGCCTTAGAGAAACCAGTGCAAATTCACAGCATTCAAGCTGTTTGACCTAGGCTGCATTGCAAAGCATCCTCCGTGGGAACAGGTCTGCCTCTGGGTGTCACCTTGGCAGCACGGTTCCAGCTCTGCACGCTTGACCTTAGTTCAGCCTGTTCTGTGAATCCACTCGACCTCCCTGGAGCCATGGGAGAGGACTGTGCTGTTGCCCTTCTACCAGCGCATCAGCTCACAGTTGCAGGCAGATCGGTGGAAGTTAGAACCTCCTCCAGCTCTGGAAATGTGGCTTCTCTGAGCGTGCGAGGCGTAGCACAGAGCTGTTTCTCCACAGGGGCTTGGCAATCTAGAATCCTTTAATACATTAAAAAAAAAGAGATAGAGAGGGAAAGAGGACAATCATAAGGACAAATGAGAAGAGGATCTATCCTCAGCTCAGCCTTAGAAACAAAGCAGTAGTACGGAAAGCCCCACAGAATAATGTGCCTCAGCACAGGAAGCAACAGGAGCTCAGAGCTTCTGCAGGTCCCTGTGGGCTTTTTGGAGCAGAGCTGGTGCTCGGCTCAGAGAGGCTGGGGAGGCGTTCCGAGGAGGGTATGACCTAGCTGTGCTCCTCTGCACTGTGAGCAGCCAGGCAGCCGCGCAGGGGCTGGGATCAGTGGGTGGGGAGAAGTGATGGGTTGGAGGCCAAGATGGGCAGATTGGCAGCTCAGAGAATTCAGGTCCAAAGACAACAGTGAAGCCATCGGGCAGGGAAGGAACTGGGAGGTGCTGAGGACGCTGTGGTTTCAGTGTTTGACAAGCAGAAGATAGGCACACAAACACTGTGGAAGGAGTGGGGCATTCGGGAAGCTCACACTCTCCTCCGTACTCAGTCAGAACCAGCAGAAGCCCACTGGGAAGCCTTGGCCTTTTGAGTGCCTGTTGTGTTGCTGTACACACTGAGGGGGCTGTTTGTTTGTTCCCTGCTAAGCCTCTTCCCACTGCGTTTAATATTGTACAGATAGCAAACAAACAGGAACAGTAAAGCTGTTCTGACACGCACACAAACCCATGTGTGCCAAGATTCACGCATTCAGGCGCAGCTGCTGCCTCATTCGTTTTCAAGCTTCCCAGCATAAAACTGCGAGCAGCCCTGTGCTGCACTTCTCGGGTCTTCCCCAGGAGATCTGACAGCAATGAGAGGTTTGTGAAAACCACTTGGAAACCCAAATCTCATGCAATGTTCTTTTCTCACAAAAGTATGAGCTTTAAACTGTCCTGAGCTGTGAAATTCTGATGGGGGCATTACAGAGAACTGAACTGAGCCTCATAGTAGCTCTGGGAGAGAAATATTACTTCTTATTTTACAGCCTGCTCAAGCACTGCTTTTAAAAGGCATTTAAATGTCTCTTTCACATATTCTGAAAGATTAAAGTAATTTTTTTCAAAAGCAGCTCCTGAGTATAGACACCTATTTCTAGAACCTGCAGGCCTGTTGTTCCTCAGCATGACTGCATATTTATACACAGGATAGTGAAATATTAAAAATAAATAAGCATTACTTTATTCTCTTTTTGTAGAATGGGTGGAAGATAAATTATCCAACAAAAGGATTTAGCTTACAGCACCGAATGATTCAAAAATTCAGAGATTCTTCCTTCTTCCCTCTTTCATCTGACTGGGACTTGCCTTCAGAACAGGATTCCTAAGAGGCCATACACACCCTGAAGCTCAGCGGCAGGTAACCTGGTCAGACACAGCTCGTGCCTAGTTTTTCCCAGTGTCTGGTTCCAGCCTTTGCTCAGCACGTATCACTCTATGGAAGAAACCTCTGCTAAACACCTTACTTCAGGTGCAAAAATATTTTGTGACGTCAGGCCTTTTAGGGCATGTCTTGCCTAAGTTAGGCACAAACAGAGGGCAGAAAACGCTTCAGAAATTCTGAATTGCTTATCACAGAATCATGGAATGGTTTGGGTTGGGAGGGACCTTAAAGACCATCCAGTTTCAACCCCCCTGCCACGGGCAGGGACACCTTCCATAGCCCAGGTTGCTCCAAGCCTCATCCAGCCTGGCCTTGGACACTCCCAGGGATGGGGCATCCACAGCTTCTCTGGGCAACCTGTCCCAGTGCTCCCCACCCTCTCCAAGAAGAATTTCTTCCTGATGTCCAATCTAAATCTCCCCGCTTTCAATTTAAACCCGTTACCCCTTGTCCTGTCACTACAGACCCTTGTAAAAAGCCCCCCCCAGCTTCCTTGTAGGGCCCTTAAGGTACTGGTTTATAATTTAACACGGCTAAAACCAACCCATCAGTCACAGTTTCGGCTGTAGTCTCTGTTCCTGTGGGGAAAATCTATCGTTAAAACAACCATTATCTTATCTTCAGACTTTGGAAACACTAACACCAGCTTTGTATAATGATTCAAAGGTCTGCCTGTATACGATGACAGCTGTGAAAAGAAACCTATCCTAGATGATTCGATGCACTTATATTTAAAATATAATGATGTCTTTTTAATTGAAAAAAGGCTACAGAATAAAGGTGATGCAGCGATGCTCACACAATACAGGCTTTTGTTGGGTTCCTTCAACTCAGGGAGACTTAAGACTGGTGAGTTTACTGCTCAGACATCCAACAGCTTGAAGGATCTGTCCCTTCAGTTGGTGAGCTTAGGCCTTTCCTCACTGGAGCAGATTTTGCCAGGTGCTGACTACTCTCGGTGCTTCTGGTTTTACTGTTACATGCAGGAATCTTGGTTTTAGAAACAACTGTTAAGAGCCTTGAAGAACCCAAAGATGCCTGGTGATAGTTCACTTTCACAAGCACCGAGTTGTCCCTGAAATGTAAAGAGAAAAGCAGGGTGAGTGCTATTTGCGCCTACTTTTGAACCAGACTGCCAAACCTACTACCTGCCATATAGATAATGCCTTGTGTAACAGGCCCCCAAACCTTGGCTGAGCGATAGCTATAGATAAAACGGTTTGAAAACGAATACTGTATATTTAACTCTTCACATTAGCGAGTTTGGAACAATTTGAATTTTGCTCACGTATCGCACTAAATATTGGCTAGTGAATAAATTCTGCCTCATCGCCTCACAAAATATCATGAATCTGAACACTGGTCTGAAATAGAGTCTGAAAGATCTCTTAGGAATCCTCATGTTTCTTCTTCCTCCGATTCTCTCCCTCATCCCACTGGGTGATGGGGCAGTGTGAGTGAGTGGCTGTGTGGTGCTTAGTTGCTGACTGGGGCTAAACCAGAACAAATTCATGCTGAAATTGTTAAAAAGAAGAGAATTGACGCAGCCACATGGATCCAGAGGGTAGCTAAAGAAACCTGGTAGCTGAGGCTGACATCAATCTGACCCAGTGTCGATGTTGTAATCTCATTATTAGCTGTCTTCAGAAGCAAGAGCAATTAAGAGAAGGGTGAAAGCAGTGGTGGAGCGGTGATTTGTTGCATGAGACCATTATTGGGAAAACAGCCTTTTGACAGAATTATTTTGTCTGCTGCAAACGGTGAAAGGGTAAATGAAGTGACCCGACACGGTGTTTCCTGGGGTAACAGCCTAGTTGCTTGTGTAACTGGTCATTGTTGGCCATTTGGGTAACATCTTGACGCCCAAGCGCTGCATTTTGGCTGCTTGCATATACGCCTCGTGCTCCCTGTAGGAAACGTTTGCTCAGAGGCCAGCAGTAACCGTTCACCCGCCAACCCCGTGCACAGCGTTCATCGCCAGACTCCAACCCGACCTTTCCTGCAACCGGCCGCTCGAGCATGTGGCCAGCGCAGGAACGAGGGGTTCCAGAGCAGCACGGGCGGCAGCCGGCCTCTCGGACCCACCCCGCGCCCCACCGGGCCGCTGGCTATTCACGGCCCTTTCCCAAGCCACCGGGAGAGGACACAGTCCCACACCCCGGCCTGGCCGTTTGCTACTTCCCCGCGCGGCTCCTCGTTTCGGGGAGGCGTTTCCTGGCGTCACCGCTTACCGCCTGCCCGAAACTTTGGCAGCGAGCTGCCCGCCGGGGCGACACGGCCCCCTCCTCCCGCCCGGGGCGACCCCCGGCCGCCCCCTCCCTCCCGGCCAGGCCGCGGCCCGCCTCAGGCCGTCCGCGCGGGCCCGCGCCCCGCCCCGCCTCTCCGGCCGGCGCTGCGGCGGCTCCGGCAGGCCCGGCCCACCGCGGGGCCCGGATTGGCGGCGCCGGGCAGCCCCGCCGCCTCTCCTCCCCCCGCTGCCGCCCGGCGCGGCGCTGGTGGCGCGGGCCGGGGGACGCCGGGGCCGCGCCGGGCAGTGCCATGAGCCGCGGGTAAGGTAAGCCGGGCAGGGCGGGCCCCGCCGCGCCGCCTCGGCCCGCTCCGGGCGGCGCCCCCTCGCCTCACCGCACCCGCTGGGGCGGGAAGCGCCGCCGCAGCGCCCGGCGTGAGGCGCGGCAGCCCGCGGGGCTGGGGGCGGGAGGGGAGGAAGGGGCGTCCGGCGGCGGAGCGAGGTTGAGGCGGGCCGGGCCTAGGGCTGGGAGGGGGGAGGCGGCTCCCGGGGCCGGGCAGGGGCTGATGGCGGCCGGTGGCGCCCGGCGGGGGCTGCTGTCGGTCCGGCCGCGGTGCCGGCCCGCGGGGCAGCGGGGCGGCCGCCTCTGGGCGAGCCGTGCCTGGGCCGGGGCGGCCAGACCAGCCGGGGCTGGATGCGGGGTTTGTTTTTACTGTCGGGCAGCGTTCGGCGGGATGGAGTTACTTCCCCCGTCCGTCAGTGTAACTGGGAGAAAGGGCTGGCCGGGGCAGGGCGTGCAGCTTGGCAGCGCCGCTCGAGTAGGAGCGATACCTTGAAAACAAGCGGTAACGTTTATTCGTGCTGGAACTGGGGGGAGGGCTCCTGGTTGGCTTTCAGTATCGAAGGAGAGTTTTTCCGTCTCCTAAAACTGTTTCCTTCTTTCCTATCCCAAATGCTGGCTCCTTGGTTTCTGCTTCTCTCGTAATCACGGGTGTTGTTTGTGTTTCGCCTGGCGGTTGCAGTTCAGGGTCTAAGCCCGTTCGCTGAGTCTCTTCAGTATGTGCTGAAGTTCCTTCTGAATGTCTGTGCTCAACTTCTTGATGATTTGTAACCGTCAGCAAATGTCTTCAGGAGCTCCCGTCCATAATTTGGGGGCGTTAAGTACACAGCCGAGTGGAATTTAAACTTTGGTACGTAACATTCGGATTGTAACCGCAGGATAAATCAGGGTAAGACTTCAGTGCTGTGAAATTACCCTCTGTTAAGATGCTTTGTCATACTCCTCTGTCTTCACACAACTCCTCTTTCAGGATGATCTTGCCTGCATATCTCGGGAAAAACAAGGCAGGCTGGCAGTCTCAGAGGTGTGTTTTTTTCCAAGAAGATGTAGCTTTTTTTTTGAATTTTAAAGTAACTTTGTATTCCTAGTCTCTGAATAAAATTTAGGCAGCATGAGTGAGCGCCCTGTTTCAGTTTTCTCTGAATTGAAAATGCACTAAATTAGAGATAAAATCACTTTAACTTATGCATAGGGAAGTAAAATAGTGTTTCTGATGTTAGAATGGACTTTTAAAGACACTGACATCATGTTCTTTCATGGTATATGAGAGGTTACTGTTGTGATTGACTTGAAAGCAGATCCAACAAGCTGCTCTGCTGTGGGTGGCATGTTAATAATACTCCAAGTGGGTGCTGAGGTTCGAGGTGGAGTTTCTAAGGCAGGGTTGGGTGGTGCTTTCTCTCTTGAGCAAAAGACTGAAAAGGTAGTTCTGTCTTGAAAGACGTCTTATACTGGACTTGCCTGGGATATGGTATCCCCTGGGAACTGTATTGGAAAGCCAAGTACTTCTCTTGTGAACTTCGCTTTTGCTCCACGCAGAGAACTTCTTTAAATGACCTAAATTGCTTTTGTTTCAGAAAAGAAATCAGTTAATGAAATACGGAGTGAAAACTTGAAGGACACGGCCCGATACAGTACATGTGTTAATTACATACTTCTTTTTGCATGAAAATAACAGTAGTTTCAAATATTAATAGCAAATGTTTAGTTGTTTGTAACTGAAGAACTGCTGTGACAACTGTATGACAGAGTGAAGAACGTGGAGCAGGAAGCCTAGGTGGAATGTATGCCAGTAATTTTCCTGTTGTGGTAGATGTGTAAACAAAGTAATGGGAGATAGGAAACCTTATCTAGTAAATAAAAGGTGATGTAACTGAAATAAATATAAAATCCTGTAGCTAGAGATGCATTGTTGTATTCAAACAGCTGTTTAGTTGACAGATTTTGGGATTGTGCTGTTCCAACCTCGCCTTTCTGTGCCAGCTCAACCAAATCCATCAGGTGAAATCAGAAGACAAGCCTTGTCTGAAAGACCACCAGCCTCTTACGGTGTGCGTGTGCAGGTGACCGTTTGCAAGCATGGCAGTGAACGTACGTAAGGATGTGTTTCATGTGCTGTTCCCCCGTCTGTGTGGTGTCAAGGATCGAGCTTTGGCCTGGTACGGCCCATGGGGTGAGTCAGTTGTGGTGCTGAGCGCCCAGAGTGTAGCTGACGCCTGCCAAGGAGATGAAGAAAAACGAAGCTTGTTTATTAGGATAAATTGTAGGTTTCAAGAGAATGAGGGTAACTAAATTCTGGTCTTAGACACAGTCTTGGAGCTTGGAAAAGTCCCTGAAATCTCTGGATTTTTATTCTTTTCCTTTGGCAAGCTAGATATTGTGGTGTCAGATGTCCGCAGTGAGTAGTACTGTTAATTCAGTGTGCTCTAAAACGCTTAGCCTTGAATAAAGGCATCATGTTCTAGAAGCCCTTAAAGCTTTAAATGATAAAAACAGATGACAACGTGTGTTGGAAAATAAGAGCATGATGTAGGCGTAGAGATTGGAGAAATAAAGGTAAGAGTTAACACTGTGAGTCTTCGTGAGTGTGTACTTGGTACTAGATGTAAGGTATTCAGAGTAGAAATCAACTGGAAAGGCGTAAGGATGCCACATGTGCCCAATAACGGGGATGAACAATGACTTTTCTTACTCTGGGTGATGCAAAGTGGACACTAGAAGGGATGTGTTGTGATTTCAAGGGGAGGATGCTGGAACAGCGACATACTGAGAGAGCAATAGCATGTGTCAGGACTGCTGAAGAACGCAGCACTTAAGGGGCAAATGAGGGAGTCGAGTAAGGCAGTGTTGGCGTTGTGCCTGCTAGATACTGAGAGAACTGTTCAGAGAAGGCTCCCGACAAAGTTGCCTAAACTTTGATATGCTGTCCTGCACTGATGGCCCAAGATCTCTGACAGAACCAGACTTGCAATGCTGTATGCAACTGACCTTATTCCTGGTGTCCTTCATATAAGGCTAGAAGTTGACCCTATTTTGAGCAAGAGATTGGACCAGACTAGCTCCAGAGGTCTGTTTCAACATAAATTATGTTGTGATTGTACAACAGAGGAGAAATGACAATGTAAGTCCCAAGCTACTTGTAGGGCAACATCTTTGTCAGATTTTAAAATTCCAAGTAATAAACAAATAAGTTGTTGAGAAACATAAGTTTAAAATACAATAGAGAAAAACATCAGCTTGTTTGCACTGGCATGTGGCATCTAGGAACACTATAGTGAAAGACTTTTCGTCTTCCAAGGTGCTGTACAGTGATTGAAAAAGATGCTCTCTTAAGAGCTTGTATTTTAAGAGACAGGAGATGACTAAATGAAGGAAACTGAGACAATATGAACAGGCAGTGATTTCAGCGCATTAATAATACAGTTATTAAGCTTTTTTAAGGCATCATGACAAAGGAGAGACTTACAAGAGAATTTGATGGAGGGCCGTTTAGTAGCTTTATTGATTTTTATTAGACTTGATTCCTGCAGTCTAATTCTCTTCTCCATTACTTTTTGTGTGTGGAAAAAAACTTTATTCCAGGTGCTTTTCCAATTATTAGTGGTTTTCAGGTATTACAACACCCTTCTGATTTTAGAAAGCTAAGTTGATGTGAAGGCTTGCTCCCACTGAGTGGTCTCTTCTTTCTTGCCCGGTGACAGCAGCTCTTAGGCCTACAGCTCATAACTTTGGGTAGCTTACCGAAGTTTTGTTAAGTTACGAAAACACGGTTTGCAGTTTGCATTAGATAGCATTAGCCTTGGTTATGTATGCGTGAGGCCTTGGCATAGCTATTTGTGTCTGTAGGTATCTGCTCAAGCATCCCATCTGTGGATTTATGTTTTAGACAGCTCTTCAAGAGGAGTCTGTATTCTGTAAAGGTCTTATATGGGCTTTTAGTTCTGATTATTAGCAGTGTACTTTGAGGATAGAAAATGCTGGATATGAAGAAGAGGAGGAAAATGAGATTGCTCAACTACGTTAGGCGGGACTAAATATATATATATATATATATATATATAATTATTTTTTAAAGAGGTTCTCTGGAGAAGTCTTCTGAGACTTGACCGGTGGGAAACTGCACAAGCTCCAGGTCTGCCAGGCTTCTTCATGCTTGGGATCTTTTCACTGATGTCTCTCGCAGTCTTAGATACACTGTTTTCCTGTCTGGATGTTGTATTTTTGGGAAATGGGTGAAATTTGCGGCACAGACACAGTTGTCTAAGAATTTTCTGTTGTTCTTTCACTGTTTCTAGGTGCTTTCTATCATTGCTTCATTCCTGTATTGTGCAGGACTGTAGGGGAGGCAGCATCTTCATTAGGCCTGCTGAGAAATTACATGGAATACAGAAATGGGCTTGTATTTGCAAAATCTTTTTCTTATTGCAGACTGGAATGGAAACTGGAAATATGAAGATACGTGCAATCTGGGAACAATTTCTCTAAATTCAGCAGAGTAACACAATCACAGATAACTTGGGGAGAAGCAGTATTTAACATGGACGGAGCAAAGGCAAAACGGCAAAGTACAGTGTTGCCTGTCCCTCAAAAATCTCTCTCTAGAGCAAGATGCAAGGCCTTCAGAGCACTGGGGTGAACCGTGAAAGCTTTAGGATTATCAGCGTCCCCCATTCTGTGTTTATTCCTTCAGTGCACTGTGCATGTTGTTATCGCGTGTGTAAAGCTGTTATTGATTGCCTCTTTAAAAAAGAAAGTGGGCCACTTGTTTCGTTACTGTTGAGGATTGTGGTAAATGACCCACAAAGTAAAGGGTTTGGGTTTTTTGTTTTTGTACTACAAGTGGTTAAATTCAGCTTCTTTTCTGGATGCGTGGGACAGAATCCCAGTCACTGTGTCATAAAAATATATGTGTTCGTGTCAGAGTTGTGGATTACCTGTTCTCGGACAGCTTAACTTTTTGTTTTAAGCTTCTGTTAACGTGGCAAGCCCAGAAACTTGAAGGCAGAAAGTTAATAATTATTGGTCAAGATCCCATTTCCAGCCTGAGGTAAGAAAACGTGAAGATTGCGCGTTGGCTGGGAGCATTTAACTTGACCCAGCGGCCTTAGCCTCTGTGCGCCTGTTGGGTTGGGAGCATGGAGAGATTTAACCACCTGGAGGGTTAGCACTTCGGTATCATCGTCTTCAGACGACTGTAATGAATGGAGTTGCTTGGATTTGGGCCAAGCTTTGCATAGTCGAGGTCTGAAAGTACCTGCTTTCTTGGCAAATGAAATTTAAGGTGTTTTAAGGTGATATTAGATTCTTTTGCAGAAGTCCTTTATTAGAGTAATTTTGCACTGGAGGCTGCCGTATGATGACTTGGTTTCATGAGTGTTGAGTGTGCTTACAGAGCAAAATCCCCTCTCTTTGGAAAGCATAGTATCAATATGCCCAGTGTAACGTAAGACTTCCAGTCAGACCAGTTCTGTGATGCGGTATTTGCCCAAATTGTGGTTCCTGTGCTATCTGCCTTCTCTGTAGTTCTTGCTGTGGACCAAGGCTGGTATAATAGTGAATTATTTTGGAGCCCCAGGGCTGCGGACATATCCCTTTTAAGGCCTGATTAACAGATGCATCGCCATTTCCTTTAATAGATGCCTTGATGACCAGTATCTCTGGAAGGTAAAAAGCAAGTGCCTTAAGTGGAAATTACTCAATTAAGGCACCTGAGGGGGGTTGTTTAAAAACTTCCTGTGTTAGCCAAGGCCAGTCCTGCCCCCGTGGGAAATCCTGGGAGATGGGAAGCAGAGGAGCAAGTTTTGACAACAGAGTAGGTCAGAGTGGCTGAAATGTCAGCAGTGTGCAGTACCCCCTGTAAGTTGTGCAGGTGGGTTTTCTTCCTGCTTCATCCCCTGCGAGGAGAGGAGTTCTAAGCTGTCAGGTTATTTACCAGTCATCTTTACTCTCTGGGAACTCAGAACTATTGTCCCTGATGAGGCTGATTGTTAGTGTCTTTGGAGAGATGTGAGAATATAATGGTAAAAAAGGATGTACTCTCTGATCTTGCCTGTCTTGCCTCTCAAAATTCCCAGCTCTCTGTTCATTGTCTTTCTCTGCTATTTATTTTAACTCTCTCCTTTCAGCAGGGTGTGTTATTCCGCGGTGCAAAGTCCAAATCAATACATAGCACAGCAGCTAAGTTAGTGTTCTAAAGACAAGGCGACTGATGGACAAAGGATAACAGAAGATCAATAAAACATAGTCAACAGTGGTGTTTTCCCATAAAGACCAGATGGGTAGCGCAAATGAATCGTCGTATGAACTGGGCTTTAATATTCATCATCTAGTGACTCTGTGGTTTATAAACTGTTATGCTCTCTGACCCCGCTGGTGTTGGATGACAGGAGCACCGCAGAAGAATGTCCCTTAGTGCTGGTGAACGTATTGCATGCCCTGGACCACTTATCCTGTCAATGCAGGGTTGTTATCCTGAAGCTGTGAGATGGGATGGTGAAGCTTAAAAGAGGATCTCTTAAAGTATGGAAGTGCGTATTCAGGAATTGAGATGCTCTTCTAAAGGATCTGTTTGAGTCTGAAAAATTGCAGTATTGGGTTTTAGTAGCTTATGCAGAGGTCAGAGAGCTGTAAGACTCTAGATCTTACTCTGGATTTCATGTGTTTAGTTTAAATTATACGTCAGTTGTAAAGTAGAACTGCAAAAATATAAGCACAAACCAAACTACTGTCTCCTTTGATACTGGGGATTTCAAAGCAGATCAGAGGACTGCAATGTAGATGCAAGCTGTCATGAGTTGCACTGAAGTTCTGATCTGCAGTTAAATAGAGAGTTGCAAAAATAATGTTGTTTCACTGGAAGTCAGGATTAAGACTGAGGAAATAAAAAATGTCTGTTTCGTGAGCCCACACAGGCTCAACGAATAAGGCTTTGAGAGGGAGGGGGTAGTCATGCTCACACGCTTGTGATTGTGGTAGCTTGATGAGGAAATAATTGCTTAACATGTGATACTAAAAGCAGGCAGGGAAAGTTGTCTCAGTTTGGTGCGCTCTGCCTCTTGGCTTCTAGTTGCAGTATGTTGTACTACCCTCTCCTCTGAATGTTGAGGACTTGCCTGCGCGGTGGGGCTCTGCGAGGCTTCCGAGAGCAGCCTCCAGCCAAGGCTGGGAACAATAATCTCGCAACTGAGCCGCAGAATTCCCGTAGCATTCCCATGCCCCCTGCTCGCTGGTCGCCTCCCACCTCTTGTTCCTGTCTCCCTGCCCCAAAGTGACTGATGTGAGGTGAAGATTTCTGCTCTGGACGCCTTCCAAGCTGGGTATTTCCATTTGGCTTGCTTAATACGTATCTGTCACTTCTGTTGCCTGGAGGGGCTTCACTTGCTTTCCTAATACCCTTGTGTAATGTTTGGGGTTGAACGCATAAATAAATGTATTTTGGTGGTAAATGAAAGTGATCCATATGTTCCTTCTCGTGTTTGTAGCTGCTGTGAAGCTTGATAAGGCTTATCTTTGAAAGACCTTCTCAGTAGCAGTTCTTCTTGTCTAATCACTTTCACACTTCTTCCTTTTCAACTTGAAGTATTAAACAAATTATTTGGGAGAAGGGGAAAGAACTGAGGGGGAGATAATCCTGTATGTCTAAATCCTATCTCAAAAATGTGCTAGTTAAGAAATGCTTTGCCAGATCTTTAGTAAACCTGGAGAAATGCGTGACAACTTTACAGAAGTATTTTTAAGGAGAGAAAAGAAGTGCGACTATCCTATTTACATGTTATTTTAGTGAATAACGAGCTGTGGATGCAGAAAGTTTTCATGCACAGCTGATCCTATCTCCTGTTATGGAATTCCAGTTACCGTTCGGTTTATGACAACAGGCCCAAGTTTTCCAACACGCCTTAACACTGCCTAGAGGTCACAGGCAAGCTGAAGATCTGTGCCTGATGGTCACAGAAAAGTGGGTGTCTGAAAAGATTCATTTAGAGGTGTGTTGTATTTAAGAGCGTAAATATTTGTTTGTACAGGTCTCCATTTCTTTTGTCACGCAGCTTTGAGATGTGGATCGGTAATTGGTTTGAGTACTGAACAGGTTTGATGAACCCCTGCTTTTCTGGGGCAACTTCTCAGTTTCATTGTTATTGGCCGGATTAAATAAATTCTAGCTAGATATTTATTATTCTTTTTATCAAGCTAAACCTTCACAAGTAAAATGATAAAAATGAGTAAATCGCTGTGCTGCAGCATGAGTGTTGGTTTGGTACTTTACTTTCTCAGGATATATTTTTTTAAATCTGCTTCTTGCATCCAGACGCCCTACGTGGCATGTTTACTGATGAAAACTGCTATGGGTTGGTGTCCTGCAAATTTCTTTCTAGTCACAAAATAGGTATGGTTTGAACAGGGGCTTTGCAGGCCGCCTCCTCCAGTACCCCAGGCCAAATAAATGCTGGTTTGTGTGAGTATTCAGATCTCGCACTATTAAAGAAGGCACTGTCTCTTATGATCCCACTTCTGACTCCTTCGTGGAGTTCAGGAGGGAGTGTGGAGGCTGTTCCATGGTTTAATGGAGAGGAGTTTGTCTCACGGTGTGGTGGTGAATGCGAGGTGAAAAGATTTCCATCCTGTGTCTAGATTTCCATTGTACTGTTTTTTCTGTTTCTCCAAAGAGCAACCAATGTAGTCTCTAAAGCCTTCATTATGCATGGCATGGCAGAGACGGCTCCTTAGGGATGGGTGCAGCTTCCTCACGCTGCAGTCATCGCTATTTTGTCACCTTATCCTGGAAGACAACTGTAGCTGCCACCCGTGCTTGGCTTCTCTGACCTGAGCTCTCTCAGCAATTAAAAGCTTGGCTTTAGCAGCCACACCCCTGATGTATGGTGATGAACGAGGAAGGGAGGATGTACGTACTCACAGACTTAATTACAGCCTGTCTGATTCAGAGCTTGTATAGCTGAGTGACAAACATTGGATAAACAAATGCACGGTGGATTCATTAAGCATGCATATAAGGACATTGCCGTGAAATTAGAATTGCCTGCATGATACTGTAATTGAACAAGGCAGGATATGGCTCAAAGACACTTATTTCCCTTTGCCTTTTTGAATCCATCTGGTGGCTTTTGCTGTTCTTTTATCTCCCAGCAAATCAAGACCTTAAAATTGATGACCTAAAATTCATTTCCTTGAAGCTGCTTTAATGACACTTCTCTTTCTGTGCGTGTGCGCGCACAAAACGTAACCCACATGCAGTGGAGTGCTTTCGTTCTTACCCACTTTATCGAGCGGCTGAGACTACAGGCATTGTTTCTGTCTGCAATAGTAGAAACTTTTACAGTGCTGAAGGCATTTGCTGGGCAAACATAACACTGATAATACCTGGTTATTGAACAGCGAATGTTGTAGGATGAGAAAGCGAAGGTTTTAGCCATTTTTTACAGGGAAGTAACTACAAAGGACAATGACAGTAGAGACCTTGCATGAATGCTACTTAAAGTAGAACTGGACTTCTTAGTAAAAAAAAGCTAATTTAAAAAAAAATTAAGCTTTTTCTTCATATTGCGCTATGAATTCAGCAGGCAACTGGGGAATTGGGGTACATATTGCCACAAGTCACCCACCTTCTGACCTTTTCATTTTCAGCTTGTGGGGTTGTTGGATGAAATTCCTGGAGACAACTGTGTTGATGAACGTTTGTGAAAGTGAGTTCTCTGTGTGTGTGTTTTACAGCTCCATCTGCAGCAGATCAGAACTTGTAGTATGTACGTCTGAAATAGAGACCTGGAGGAATGATTCCCTTTCCAGGTATTGTCCCATCATAGTAGTCTACCTGAGGCCTACTTCCCACTCCGATAGGGACCTATGTCTGTCTGCATGCGATACGAGGGAGCTACACCATATGGGAACAAGTAATTGCTTGGAGCTGAGAGAAGGAGTCATGGCTGGCTGTGTGGCTTCCTGCATTATTTATCTTCACCCAGCGGCAGAGAGAACACTTTTCAGGGAGTGCTGAAAAGTTCAGAAAACTGTTGAACTTAAGCCTTTTGGAGAGTTTTGTGGGTTTTTTTGTAACACTTGTGGCCTGATTGACACAGTTGAAGGCCATGCTGGGGTAGATCCATGCTACTGAAAAATACAGACAGGGGAGCACTGTTTGTGCTCTTCTCAGTCCTTTGTTTACTTTTTTTTGAGAGTATTCACATGGCAAACCATCCTTCTGGGCCACGTACCCACAGTACCCACGTTTTGAGAGGGACTAACAGAGTAGGAAGGATCCTCTCATATTCTTGTTGCTTAGCGGTGTGAACAAAAGGGCTGTAACATGCATAAGATCCTTACTTTGTCACGACAGTATACTGATCTTCTTTGTCCTTATGAGAAATATCGTGTCCTGATAGCTACTTCTATGTAAAATGGTCCTTTTAATTCCGATTGCTAGCAAAGTTGTTTTTCTTTCATGTATCTACCTGCCATAGTTTCTTAGCAATTATGATTAAAAAAAGCCGTTGTGGGAGGTGCTCGTCATTTTCTGACTCAGTTGATTTCAGTAGGAGTCAAGCCTGTAAAGCAGCAGTTAAGGTCAGGCAATCTTTAATTGACCTCCCGTACGTTGCAATTAAAATGTTTTGCAGCTTTTAGAAATCGCGTAGTGTCTTCGCTCATCGAGGTTTGACAGTATTTCTGTGTTGTGGGTTTTTTTCTTTTTAAGAAGCAAAAGCTTTCTTTAGCATGGGAAAAAATCAGGTTGTTAGGGGCCATCTAGGTTCCGTTTCAGTCTTGGATACATTTTGGTGTCTTGGATATTCTCCTGTCCTCATCACTCTGCACTGCATCCTCCTGGAAAGCTACAACGCTCCTGAACTTTTGCATTTTCGTTTCTAGGTACTCGAGTTGAACATGAATCTGAATGAGGTGGATGTTGCCTTAAGCAGGGGTGTCTGGTACTCACCAGTCCTGAGTTTGACATTCTGTTTTCCTGCTGTTCTTAGGACAAGGTTTCCTCAGAGTTGACTTTACATTTTGCTGACCTCCTATGGATGCTGCTGTGAATTGGAAGTTAAAGGAATTGAAAGCGAAGAAGCTGTTAGTAGTAGTTTATGATCTCTATGCCTTGTTGCTAGAATAAGATGGGTTGTGTGTTTCCTCACCTGTTGTAACTTGGTTCTTAGTCTTTGCAATTGCCATTTTAAGAAGTTAGTGACTCTGTACGATCTTATTTTTGTTCAAAGTGCTGTGTGAACACAACTCTTTAGTGAGGTAAGTTGAAGCAAAATTTTTCTTGCCCTCTTAATAATACTGAAACTCGAAATAACATGATTACCTGCTCAGGGCTTTCAGAGAAGTCTGGAAATCTAGTCCATAAGCCACTTCCTTGCAAAATCAGATAACAAAGAGCTTTTTTTGTTCATGTGGTGCTGATTTATATTTCTTGCCTTCGCAGTTTCCAGGTAGCATGAAAGGCTGCTAATACCTTTCTCTGTTATTTTTCATGGAAGTCCAGTGACGGGCAAGGGTACTGGATGAATGGCATAGAGCTATGGGCAAGACAGCCTCTCGAAGTGCTGGCAGCAGTTTTTTGATGAAGCCTTGCACAACAGTCTGACTTGGATGGAATTACTTTTCTCCCACCACTTCTCAAATTTGATTGCAACTCTGAAAAGACTTGTCTGTCATGAAGTCCTGTTTATTGACCTTTTCCTAAGACTTCCTGTCCTTCGGACCCTCTGGGGATTATGTGTTCAAAGACTCCTGAGAAATCCTGTTCCGTTCTATCTGGAATGCATCTTCTGCATTTTCCAAAGATACTTTTTGTCTTCCTTAGGTAGAAGAGAGGAAAGGAGGTAACCAACACACCCTCTAGCAGTAGTTCCGTGTGTTAACAGTTGTAGCTTGCCATACATCTTCAGGTGCCTTAAGTTAATTAACTTTCATATCTACCTATGTTATGTGTTAACGACTACCTTTCTGGTTAGGTACAATACTTTTCTTACTTGTATTCAGTGTAGATGTAGCCCGTCTCCTTCCCATAGACTATTTAAGCTTTCTGAAAGTAGCCTTGCTTTGATTAGTTGTTCTTGTTTTGTTTTGTTGCCAACTGCCTGTGGATCCAGAAGTTGGAAAAGTACCACCAGAGCTGGGGGATGAAAGATCAGAGACCAGCTAACCCTCGGTTAATGACTGCACTGTGCCTGGGGCACGCCAGGGTCCTAGGCATGTGAAGTCATCTGCACGGCTATAGGGAGTTCTGTGGTTCTTGCACTTCTCACGGAGTCTAGAGTGGTTGCAAAGGCAACAGCACTGACCTGGCTGTATTGGAAGAGCTGGAGATCATGTGCTGCTCAAGGTACCTGGATAAAATAACCCAACAGACAGTGTGAGTGACCTCCTTTAGACAACAACGTAGACGTGTCTTTTAGCTGAAACATACTGACCCATCCGTTCCCAACCCGCCTGCAAAGGCACAGTCTCAGATGCATGGCAGAGCAGGACGGCAGAGTCCTGCTGGCACTTGTGTACGTGAGGCTGTGAGGACTTTGCTGGGAGCGAAGAGGGCTCGTTGAGTACGTGCAGCATTGCAAAGATACTCTGCTTGTTTGAGCTGGTCTGTGAGAGGTTGAGGGGAATGATTTCACCACCCTCCCCACTCCCTGTGCCCTTTTCTAGCTCTGATGTTGTGACATTCTGGAGTATGATTAGGTGGGAAAGTACATAAATGGACCACTGGTCTATCATGGTTCTGTAGCTTTTTGTTTAAGAGTTACTACCTTGCTGAACAGGGACGTGTGCTTGGAACAAACCTGAAAACTTTGAAGTATTAAATGCTTTAGTCCTGTTTGGTTAAACCGGGGAATGCCTCCTGCTCTAATTTTGAAAACATCTCCAAGAAATAAGGAAACCATGATGGTGTATCACATTTTGTCCTGTCAGGTGAAAAAGCCTTAAAGCACTAGTTCTGCCTTGCATGCTACTCCTCTGGAAAACATGAAGTTAAAATGAAGATTGTACATACGAAATATAAGATTTGATAAATCACTAAAAAAACACTGGGGGGAAAAAATATAGCTGTAGCTCGCTAGGGGTTGTGGTTTGTAAATCTGCAGATTCCGTTCTGGTTTTAATGATCTTTCATAACTACATTTTACTTGGGAACTTGGGGTTATTAATTGATGCTGCTCATCTGTGTTTAGCTCCGTGTGGACACGCAGATTTAGTTCTGTTATCTTTTCTGCTGCTTTCCTATGAAGGTGTATGGTGGTGGTTTTAACTTCGCAGTGGCTGTGAATATTCGCTGAATGGGGTTGTTTTTTCATTAGTGAAATGAACATTGATGTAAAAAAGTCCCTTAACACTCACTTGTTACCTGTAGGCAGTTTTACCTAATGATGTGCATTTCAGTTGTTGGGAAAAATAAGCCTGTAATACAATTCTGATAAGCCCTTTTTAATTTAGGATTCAAGGCAGCTTATTTTACTTCATTTTGGAAAGATGCTTTTCTGTAAGTCACTCAGTCAAAATTTCCCCTAAAGATTTTTATAGTGACCTTTAATTTAATCAGTGATGCGAACAGCATTTTCAACCGTGGACTAATCCGCAGAGGTTTTAGATAATCTTTCACCAGATTAATGAAGAGTTGATTTTTTTTTCTTTCGATCGACATAAGAGGGAGAGAGTTACAGTGCTGCATAGCTCTATATTCTACCTCACCATTTACCCTCGATAGGATGTAATTTTTTTATGCCTAAGCTTTTGATGTTTTATTTCTGTAGTAATAAAACTTTCTGTTGAGATGCAGCACCAGCAAATTCTGATCTGCTCTCCTCCCTTCTAGAAGAGAGCAAACGCAGCAGTTATGTTTCTTGCTCAGGATCGCTGTTGGATCAGTGGGTTTTTTTACTCCCCTTTGGCTTGTCAGGATGACTGAAGAATGCTTCAGCCAGGTAGCATAGCAGTTTTAGAAGAGAGGAGTGGAAAAAGCTGGCTTTAGACTGTGACAAAAGTTGGCCTCTCTGTCTGTGAGTATCTCTGGTTTTAATGTGTTTATTTCTAAACCCCTTACCGCAGGTGTTTCAGATCTAATCTGTAAACCTTTGTTTTTCTGGGGCATTTCTATTCTAACTCGTGACCAGGTTTTTGGGGTAATTTTGATGCCCGAAACTCGGTACGTGGAAAAAATAAACATTTGAATGTACCTTTAGAGACAGCAATATATATGATACAGGAAATTACTAAATGTCAAAATTCTCTGATGGAGGGGGAGAGGGAGGACTTGGTTGTGGTTTTGTTGTTTTGTTCTGTTGTGGGAATTAAGGAACCAGTAAAAGGTACCTCTGAACTGTTTATTGTTGCGTGCTTTGGAAGGAAAAGATGCTACTTGTTGTTTGCAATTATGAATGATAAAGAAACAAGAATAAAGTAGTTCATAGGAGGAGAACATGTGAATGGAGGAAGTATAGTGTGCTGGAATTCTTATTCTCACTGTGCCAACCAGCAGTAAATGTTCTTTAGTGACATTACCCTGGTACAGTTTGAAGCTACTGCAAAGAGCAGAGGAATATGTTGTTGAAAGTGTGTGAGTAATCTGAAAAAAAAAAAAAGGAAAACATAGTTGGAGTTGACTATATGGTAAAAGCAACTTTTTGCTGTTACAACATTTCTTTTCACGGTGCTTTACTGAGATGTATAAGAGCACTGAGGAGCTTCACCAGTAGTATTGCAATTGGTTGGGAAATGACCATTAGCAGAGGCTCTGTTGAAACCGAGCTTTTGAAGAGCTGCACGTGAAGAACCAGTTTCTGGGCTCACCTTGTAGCTAATGTTCCCCTTACTCACCCCATACCTCCCCCAGCTTCTCTTTTGAATTCCAGAGAAGCAGTTCTGTTGCAAAATACAATTTGACTTGCGGGGATTGAGCAGTGCTACACTGGTGCCATGGCAAGGCAGCAGCCTCTGTGCAGGCACGTCATCAGGTTTGTGAACTGCGGAGTCCTCCTTGCCTCAGTGTTGACAGGCTTCAGCTCCGGCAGCTTGGAGTGCTGCGCCAACGCCAGCTTTCCGTCTTGCGCTTCCCCAGATTGGCTGCTGCCCTGCTCTTAGTCTAGTGCTGATGCACGTTGCTTCGTTGGAATCGAGTGCTTCTGGGGCCATGCCTTCTGGCAGAGCACCGGCATCGGTCTGTGAACGTGGCCCTTGGGTTACGGGCCAGAGGGACGAGGAGCCTGGGGGGTCTCTCCTATCCCTCAACTGTGGTTCATTCTCTGTGTGGAAAGCTGGTAGTATTTCTATGTTTCTCTTTTCTTGTTTTAAAAAGAAGAAATGTTGCAATATGTAGCAAAATGAAGTGACTTTTCTCCACCCACTGTTCTCCTATGAGTTATTGCATGCTTTGTTTCAAGCTTTAACTTCTTTTATTACTTCTGTTATGGGGAAATGTTCAATTTCTTATGAATATTGCTTCACTTCAGTCTTCAGAAGAGCATTTACTATGAAGTCAGATTTTTCTGGACAACCTTGAACTGCTTACATTTGTGTTTGTCAGAATTAAACGGCAGTGCAGCTTTGTGAAGTCTTTGGTGCAGGTGATGCCGTGGAAGGAGGATGGGAAAGAATAGTAGTCTTTTGCCAGTGAAGGGAGAGAAACTGATGTGGTAGCTGACTTTTTCTTGGGGTCTTTGGGGAAAATCTTAGTAGAGAATAGTCTCGCTTAGGTAACATTAAACAATTTTTATTTGAGTTTTTGAGGTGTTGTAAACACAAGCTTGTATGAAGGACCTTATTAGCAGTGCCTGCCTTCAGAAAGATTCCAGTAATTGTGGAGACTCCTCATTTACCACTGCAGTTTTATTTGACATTTCTGTCCTAGACTTCAGTAAAAAACCCCTCTTGTCTCCTCGGTAGGTTTGCAGTTTTCATTAAAAGTATCATCTCGCTGACAATAGTTTAACATCTTGCTTAGGATCTTTCCTTTAAGTATCCCTACATCTACCTACATGCTGTTTATTTAACTTGGATTATTCTTACCTCAAAAGCCTTTATATCAAAATGTAATCTTTTTTTTTTTTCTGAGGCTCAGCACAAACTCCCGATGGAGGTATTTTAGCTGTTAACCAGCCTAGTCGTGATAACTCGGTTGACCTCTGTTAGAGGTCTGTGCTGTGGAAGGCCTGTGCATGTATGTTACAGTGCGTAGTGGGTGGCATCGTCTGTCTTGGCCACGATCCTAGTGTTGTCTTCTGTTGAACGCATTGGACTACATTCTTCAAATAGTACTTGATGTTGCAATAAAATTCATTTCTGTTCTTAGATTTAAAACAAGTTTTATTGGGTTTTTGTTCCTCTCATTTTCCCCTCTGTATCTCAGATGCAGTTGTGTGAAACTGAAAGGTGAAGCAAAACTTCCTCCTTAGTCCTGTTGGAAAGTGAACTCCAGAATGTTACCTTCAGGCAGGGTAACTAGATCCCTGACGCACGGATTTCATGGGGCAATGGTAATTGCCAGCACTTTCTATGTAGTTCCTTTGGAAGTAAGGACTAGTGGATATAAAAGCAATAATAGGTGTTAACCATGGAATACATTAACTTGTGGAGATGCTAGGAGAATTTAATTTATCATAATTAAAAACTTGAATAGGGATGAAAGGATGTTGAAATTTGGTTTTTGTGTCCTGTTTTGTCTCTGGTGTAAGTCTGCTGAATGAGATGAAATTTATGTGACTGATAATGCTGCAGTAGCTGTGATACCTGCTTCAGTGAGATCATTCTGGGCTAAATCCGTGGCAATTGGCTTTCTGCACTACTGCTGTGGCAAAGTAGTGGTAACAGATTATCGTAGATGTAAACTTTCAATGATTTAAAATGTTGCTTAAGTAAAAACCATTTATTTTCTTAGCAGGAAGGGAATTTCTGTTCTGTGGATAAAACTTTTTCTGGCCTGTTTAGTAGCAACAAGCAGGGAAAATACTCTGAGAAGTTTTGAACTTTGCTGCAGATTTTTGTGAAAGCATTTTACTCATATGACATACCCGTTCCCCCTTGTGTAGATGTTGCGTTAGGTAATGGCAGTGTGATTGGAATAGTTGGCTTTTGCAGTAAGTATGAATTTAGTTACCCAATCTGTTCTGTTTCTCCAACTGGATGATTACAAAAAACATTTAATTGCTCTACTGAATATCACTTAATTAGCAAATGTGACTAAATTGAACTGTATATGGGTGGATAAAATGTGTGGTGTATGCAACTTTGACCTGTTCTTTTAAGATAGTTCCTAGTTGGCTGCTTTGTGCCTTGGTTGAATCATTTTCTAAATTGTTAATATGAAAATAATTGCTTTGCTTTATCTATGAAGTTGACAGTATAATTGTCTAAACCAGGCACTTCAGTATCTTCTGAGTATGAATGGTTATAAAAGAAAGCTTGCTTTTGCTGATGTAAATATGACTTATTTTAACTTGTGAGCTCTGAAAGGGTATGCAAACAGAAGTCAATCTCAACCTGCTCTCAAGAATTGGAAGAGGACTGCTTATTGTTTTCTACCTGTGGGCATTAAAATTATAAAACTTCAAAAAGGCTAAATGTACTCAACTGAGGACTAAAATATCAGGAATTTCTCTACAGTTCTGAAACAATTCTAGTCCTCGCTGTGATGTCAAGCTGGGGGGGGAAGTGAACAATTTTGAAACTTTGTTTGGATTTAATTTGATTCTCTTTTCTAAAATATTACTAATTTTCCAAATTGACTCAGTTTTCATTGATCTTTAGCTTGGATATGAAGTTGCCAAGTTAAAGTAGGGCAAGAAGAAATTAAATTACTAATAATGTCACTGGTGTCTGAAAGGACCCACAGTGATCTGGAGGTTGCTTGAAAGGCAAAAGGGCTGAGTCCCCTTTGCAAAGGGTTCATGAAGACATGCTTTGGTTGTTTGTTGGTCACAGGAAAGGAGTTGCTAAGAATAGATGGGTAGGGGTATACCCCCCATCCCCATCCTAAATTCGAATGTGCAATGCCAGAAGTAGCCCGAATAACTGACCTGTGTGGAAGTGGATTGCTTGCTCACTGAATCTGAAGTCATGTTGCTCTTTCCCCATTCCAGATTTTCCCCTTGACTTTGTTGTTGACTTGTAGTTCCTCTCTAAGGTAAGACCATGGGACACCATTTCCCAGCTTCCAGACTTCTAGCCTTGCATGACTCTGTGTTGTGCCTGTCACTTTCCAGATGGGTACAGCAAGTAGGTCACAGTCCTTGTTAATTGAGGAGCTCCATATAGCTTGCAGAATCCATGCTATGCTAGTGGAAGGCCAAATGTGTGATGAGTAGAAGGTAAATTCTTCTTCCTGCTAGTCTGAAAGTGTAAACTTCAAACCAAAGTTTGCCTTACAGGGTCAGAAAACATGTCCAGGTGTGCTTTGAGAATGATGGGGTTGTGAGCCGTGAGAGGGAGTAAATGCTCATTTAAGCATTCTGGTTAATCCTAGATACACCCAAGTTACATCCTAGTTTGCAGACAGGATACAAGCAGGCTTATTTTGAACATCTGTGTTCTTTGTGTATGACTATTCTGTGAATTTTCTCATTGCTAACATCCTTCCAATCAGCACTGAAGGTCCAACACTCCAGCCTTCTTTTGAATGTAAGCTGCTTTGTGAGCCTTATGCTCCCTACCCGCCCTAGCTGTGGTTGCAACCAGAGGGTCTATCTGAGGTCAGGCTCTTCAGCCTTGCCCATCAGTAATGCAGAATTAAGACTACTGAGGAGTTGTAAAGGTCAACTACCACAGCCAGATATCACATATGAGCAAAAATATTTCCAGAACTTCCTTCCTTTGAGTTCTCCTCCCCCTGCACTGCGGATCGAGTTTTTCTGTGGCTTGCTGGAAAAGTTGTAGCTTTAAATGTTTGCCTTTAGCTGAATGGCTTCTGCTTTACAGATTGTTGATCTCTTTGTTCGAGAGCAGAATGGACGTGACCAGACGACACATTCTGGGTATCTCATGCCCGGCGGTCAATATACAACTGTTAAAGTAAACAAGCCATTTGAACACCTGGTAGCCCCATAAATATCTTTCCCTCCCAAGTTTCTGAAAAATCAATGTGTTTTTGTGAGGCATAAGCTTGATTGCTTCAGTCCTGAAACACTTCTCGTGGTAAATGAGAGGATGATTTAGAGGCCCTCTCACTGCGTAAAGCGAGCCGACAGCGCTCCGCATGTTTGCGCAGTGCTGCGAAGTGGGTGGTTTCAGGGGCTCAGCTGAAGAAGGGCGAGGTGTGTGTTTGTCTGCTGCCGGGAAAAGGAAGAGGGCTTGCCAGTCCTGGAGAAGGCTCCATGCGCTTGGGCAAAAGCACAGATTGCTCGGGTGCTTGGCTGTTTCCATAAACACTCCCGATTAGTCACTCCTGGTGCAGGAAGGAGCACGAGTTACTGTAGTGACACTTCTGAAAGGTGTCATGGCCTGCGTTGCCCAGCGCTGCCCAACACCTGGTCTCTCCCCGGGTGTCCCTGTTCACTGACAGGTATATCATAGTGGCGGAGACGTCGCCTGGGTGAAACACGGCCTCGGCTCCCGCACTGCGCGGCGTCACCGCTCGGTAGGAAAGGGCTGGGCCAGGAGTATTTTCTGTTCCCGGGCAGTAGGTGTGCACTGTTCGCCTGGCTTGCTGGTTCCTGTTGTTGTAGTGCTTTTTAAATCACTACAATGCCTGTAGGTGAGGATTATAAAGTGCTGTGATGGGGGTGCAGTGCCTTAACATAAGAAGTGGAAGTGGCAGTTTGTTGGCAGCTCTCTCGTTCCACCCTGCAAAAGCATCCGAACTTCAAACCTTTGGGGGAAAGGAATTATTTTCTGAGCAGCCTCCTTCCCTTCCAGGCAAAAGCTTGTGTTTTAAATAATTTGAAGCCTGAGGATCTAAGATGATCATTCAGACCTGCCTGCCACATAAATAAATCTGATGCCTCACATCTTCAGAATCAACAACAACAAAACCTAAAGAGGCAGCCAGGGAAGGTGGGCACAGGGCAGTGTGGCTTTCAAAAGAAAGGTCAGAGAAAACCCCTGCTTCTACAAGTGCCAATGTAATCTGCAGTTGGTTTGGAATTGTGACACTTCAAATGGGGAGGCTGGGAACGCCAGGTCTCCAAACTACTGGGAGAGGAGCTGCGGAGTAGGAAAAAGGGGGAGCAACAAGTGAGGAAAATGTGGCCAGAAATCATTAAGAAGTGAATCTGTTTCAGTGATTTAAGGGGTAAAAACATACAATTCAAGAACCTGATGAAATATCTTTTAAAGGGGACACATAGTGGAAGAGCTGTCAGTAGCAGTAGCAGTGGAAGAAGTCGGGGGTGTTGTTGTTGTATTTGCTATGGAAAAGATCCTCAACATCTACTTGGGAGGGGGAATCCAACTATTTCACAATAAAAATGAGAAATTGTGCTCAGGCATGGACTGGAAACGTGGGCCTGCCCAGAGCAGTGGAAAATCTCCCCTATCCTGTGTCTGTGGGGGAGAAATTACTTTCGGTAGGATACCAGGTGTGCTGAGAGGGGTTAGAGTTGTTAAAAGCTTGGAATAATGTAGAGGGCACACTCCTGTTGTAATGCCAATTGATACTCAGAATGCCTGTAATGAAGTACCTGCTGTTGGCCAAAGCACACGTGCTCTCTTACGTAAACAGCATTACACTGTTTCTCCTGTGCTGTACGCTGGCTTTCTTAATGTACCAAGTGTTTGCAGATTTGATCCAGCTTTGAACAGCTGTGCTGGGGAACAGCAGGGGCGGCCTTGTACCAAAACCAGCCTGTAAACAGGGTTGATCTAGAAAATTCCGGCATGATCAAAGAAGGCTGAATGTGGTAATTTGCCCCAGTTTTCCTGGAAAGCAGTCCCCGCAACTGAAATCTCACCTGGGCCAGATGTTGAGGGCATCAGATACTACAGAGTTATCCCAGTCACGGGCTGGGGATGCCGAAGTGCGAGCAGTGGGTTATGTTAATGTTCTGCTGCTGCCCTATTGATAGTGCCGATTTAAGGATTTGCTTTTATAAGACATAATTCGCAGTACAGAAACGTGTTTAAGGGTAGGCAAATATTGGCTAATCAAGAATTTCCTTCCTTTCTCTGCGAGTTAATCATGATATTAAAAACATCTTGCTTGTTCAGTAAGCAGTGAAATCTTTTTTTTTTTTCAGTACATTTGGTGTGTGCAAGTAAACTTCATCTGTTTCAGGTAATTAGCACTGCATTAGCACCACATGGCAGTGTGTTTAAACACGAGGTAATTAGCTGTACAGTGTAAACCCAGTGTGCTAAAGAGCTGTCCAAACCCATGACTTCCTAGCTGATGGGGAATAACACACGAGGTATGTTATCTGGGGCGGGGGGGGGAAGCAGTTAATATTTTCCTCCTGTGTTGCTCAATTACTGGTACAGGGGTAGTGCCGAATGCGCAGAAGAGGAAAGGTCAGGCAGATTGTGTGCAAGTGCAGCTCTTGCGTGGCTGGTTTTGTGGGGTTTTTTCCTTGTGTTGTTTATTTGTTTGGTTTGGGTTTTGTTTGATTGGTTTTTTTCAATGTTATTTTTTAAATTTTTGTTTTGGTGTGGGGTTTTTTGTTTGTTTCTGTTTGGGTTTTTTCTCTCCTTAGTGTGTAGTGTTGTGGTGTCTCACTGACCTGGAAGTTGTGTTGACTTGTTTTTACACTTTCTAATTTTGGTTTGCTAGTCTTGAAATTTCACAGCTGACACAATATGTTGGAGATGTGCAATAGCTGATGTTCTAGCACTGGGGAAATGGAAATAGGGTTCGATTTCTTGTCCGGTAGTAGATTTTTCCCCTCTCCAAAATAAATTTGGGTGCATTTGTCTAAAAAATTGGGAAATATGCAGTTTGAACTACATGAAATGAAGCTGTTTCCATGGATTCTCTATGCTGGTGCTTCCCAAGTGTGTAATCCAACAGGGGAATAGAAAACCAAGTTTCTTACTAACTGTAGCACTCAGCAAGTTGTATATACATGTGAGTGATACATGCATATCCAAACTTCTGAATAACTGAGAGCTCCTACTCTTGGCGTAAGTAACTATTTGACCCACAGATGCGGCAGGAAAGGTAACGACCTGCTGAGCCCTAAGCGGGCTCGAGGCACACCTCCATCGCTGAAAGGGAATTCTCCGTTTAACACTGCTACTTCGATATGTTGGATGGATTTTGGGGAGGACAGAAGGAAACAGTTCCATGATAAAAGCTGAAGCCAGAACCTGATCTTGAGGCAGCATTTTGTCTCTGAAGCGGTTTGTGAGCAAAATGGTTGGGTGTCAAGTGAAAGCACGGCTAGGGTCTGAAAGATTTTGGTTCTTTGAACCCAAGCTGGCTCCCTGACATATGCAGCAGCACTGGGACTGAAAACTGCAATTCAAATTTCTGGGCGCTTTGCATTAAGCAGGAGAGAGTCCAGCTCCTTCTGTACACCTGATTCAGAAGCATGCAATTACTAGAAGCAGCAAGGAATAAACTAGCCAGCAATCCAGGAGCGATAAAATGGACAACCGTAGCGAGTAGGAAGTTGTGGACAGTTTACTCGCTTCTGTTCCAGCGTTAGTGGATAAGCTGGGTAGCAAAGATCTGCTATTTTAAAATGTTTAACCCAGCTCATTCTACTGACAGGTTAAAAAATGTTTACACAAACAGCTCCATTAGCAAGTATAAAGGGCTACAACCTTTAGTAGGAAGATGATGACAAACAGGTGGCTGGATAATACAATCTGATAACGCAACTGTGTGCGAAGTGCACATTTCTTCACCACCACATAATCGTTCTTCTCAACTGCTCTTTAAACGTCAGCAAAGGCCTCTCATTAATTCAGCTTGACAGTTTGATTACAGCTTTTTAACAGCTTCTGAAAAATAATTCAGTTACTGAAGTGGTAAACTTGCTGCCTCGACAGTGAAGATAAAGTGCTGCCTCACAGCCGGAAAGGCAGAGCTCATCTTGTCATTCCCGATCCATCGTTGTGGATGGTCGCCGGTGCCTCGGTTTAATTGTGTCATAGTTCCTCTCCATGGAAATATGTGCCGAGTCCACTTTCACAGGTCAATGAAATGCTTGAAACAACACGTAGGTGGAATTGATGCTGAAGGCAGGTGTGCCCGTGTACCTATGGCATAAGCAGCCTGCGTGCACCGACCTGATCAGGGATCAGTGTTTTCAAAAAGTACTACTGCTCTGTCAGTGAGAACAACCGTTGTCTTTCAGACAGCAGTTACTGGGATACTGTCCATTATTGAAGTGTTTGAAGCTACTTCATCGTGCTGTACTGGGGTTCCGCTAAAATACATTTGTAAAGGGTGTCGAGTCCTGGAATCCAGGAGGATATGAAAATTAAGTTGTGCCCAGTTATGCTGTTTTGCCTGCACTTGTTGGACTATTGTTTATGCTGATGATATGTCCATAGCTTGCAAAACCTGGGAAGACAGAGACTACGTGAAGACTTTCACATATTTCTGACCTTGCTTTGAATTTCAAACTTTGCTTTATTTAAAAGAAAAAAGAAAGCATGAATCACTGTATGTAGAAGGACCTGAGAGTTAGGCGTGGAGAATTTCAACATGCTGGGGTGGGATGGGGCCTTTTGGAGCTCAGAAGTGCTTCTAGTGGGGCAGATAGGAAGGTGGAGCATCAGAGATGAACTGTCATTTCAGAACACTTGAGGGTAATATTAACACAGCACTTCTTAATATTGCCTTTTTGTGCTCTGTGGAAGTATGTTATAGCAAACATACTAGGCCTGTAATTCTGAGTGGGTATCTTCTGCTTGTTATTTTTTTGTTGCTGGTGCGGGGCGGTTTTCCCTAAGATTGTGTCAGATTCTTCCTTCAAGATCATCTGAGAGGGTCTGGCAATGCTCTGCATTCCTATCCACGGTTGCCATTCGTCCTGAACACATTTTTCTCCTTGTCTGTCTTTGAATCTCTTCTTGCATTCAGTGATACTAACGATGAGATGGTTAAGCAGTTCTGAGGGATATATTAACTAAAATACAGATACGTTTTATTCAATGAAATAAGTCTACAGCCAATTTCTATGGTAACAGTCCGTAATTTCACTAGACAGCTTTAAACCCCCTGAGATGAAGGGTGTCCAGCGCTCTCCTTTTCAACTCACTGACCTATTGGCTATGACCTGTCTCTTGTGTTTGTCTCAATGCTTGAAAACAAGGATGTTTGAGAAGGGGGAAAAATGCATTTAACATAGTATTACATTTTCTTCACAGACTCTGACGCATCTCTGGGACCTGCAATGACAAGTCAGAACAGTAGCCATGCAGAGAAAACTGGTGAGATGTCCTCAAAGCAGTCAGCACCAAAAGTGCAGGTCCAACGATCTGTCTCTCGAGAAACCATCACTATTCATTTCTCTGCATTTGGGAAGGAGGAAGAAGAGGAGGAAGAGGAGTTTAAGGAATTTTTTGATGAGGAACTAGATGACCAAAGCATTGTAACAGCACTTGAAGCCAAGGAAGACCTCTGCTTTGAGCATACCGGCCATGATTTTTCTGGTCCAGCTACCTCGCTTAACATGGCCAACTCTGCATCACTGCTGTCCTCATCGCCTACAGTTCTGCCAACTGCAGAGACTGTAAAGTTGTTGGATTCTTCTTCCACATCCCAAGTATTCAGTGCAGTGCCACTAGTCCTGTCTCCATCACACTCGTGTCATACAATTAGTTTACCAGGTGCACCACCACCTGTGGAACAGAAATCCAGCCTGTTGTCTTCCCCATCCTCATCCCCTTCCAGATCTGTTGTCTGCTCTAGTGGATCATCCACAGTTTCTAGTTCAAAGCCTTTTAAGGGTTTAGTCAAGTCCCTTTCAACAGAAGTGGAACCAAAAGAACCCACCCCACCGATGAGACATAGACAGTTAATGAAAACTTTAGTGAAATCTCTGTCTACAGACACTTCTAAACAAGAATCTGAGGCTGTGTCTTACAGGCCACCTGACTCCAAACTGAACTTGCATCTGTTCAAACAGTTCACTCAACCTCGAGCTACAGGTGGTGATTCTAAAACTGCCCCCTCATCTCCATTAACATCTCCCTCTGACACACGTTCCTTTTTTAAGGTACCTGAAATGGAGGCTAAAATTGAAGATACTAAAAGACGCCTTTCTGAAGTAATCTATGAGCCTTTTCAGCTGCTCAGTAAAATAATGGGTGATGAAAGTAGTAGCCACAGGCCCAAAGCCTTATCTTCAAGTGCTTCAGAACTCTCAAACCTTTCCAGTTTGAATGGCCATTTGGAAAGCAATAACAACTACAGCATTAAGGAAGAAGAATGTGATTCTGAAGGGGACTTGTATGGAAGTGACTCTAACCTGAATAAGAACGATCAGTCAAAAGGCGCTGAGGAACATGCAAAAGAGACGGAGACCAAAAGCTCTCAGTCTGGAAGCACAAAGGACGCGAGTTCGAAAACTTCGCTCGTACTTGAAAAATGTTCGTTGTCTGCACTGGCAAGCAGAGAGGATGAGGAGTTTTGTGAACTCTATTCTGAAGACTTTTCCTTGCTAGAGGATGAAAGCAAAACTGATAAACCTTCTGAAACTTTGCTCGACCTGGAGATGACTGAGGAAAATGGTACCATGCTCAGTAGTGAAGATGAAAACAATTCGTATGTGCAACAGCCTAAAATACCAGTGAAAACTTTATACTTGTTAACATTGTTAGTCTATGCTTACTTTATTATCCCTCTCCCGGGCTACTTAAGTGGACTCTTATTTGGAATGGCCCTTGGATTTATGACAGCTGTCTGCGTGATTTGGCTTCTCACTCCATGTACTCATGAATATCTCAAATTGCATACAAGTATGAAAAAGCGATGGAATACAGGAGCTCTAGACATCAAAGAACCTGAAATACTGAAGGTGAGGTCATGGCATTTTGTGTGTGTGCCTGTGTGCGTTATTTTGGGTAGGAGTAGTAAACTACATGTATTCTGAAAGTGTAAACAAATGGAATCATCCCTGTTTGTAAATTGTATTGTTTTAGGGTCAGGTGGCTTTGTTGGGGGCAAAAATGGTTTAGTATCCAAGGATATGTAAACTTCAGTGTCCTTATGGATTAGCAGAAAACCAGAATTGCTTCAGAGTAAAAGGGCAAATGGTTTTGCTGATAGATTTGAAATGATCCAGCTGAACTACTGAGGGCGAGTAGTGTCAGAGTTTCGTGTGCCAATAACATTTGTGCTTGGAGCTGCATCTGGGTGAATCTCGTTTCTGGGCTCTTTTACTCTCCTGGCAGTAATTTGTCTGTCTCGTCTGTTCGGCCTAAGCAGATTCCGAAGCGTTGTGTTCAAGTAAAGCATAGAGAGTTGGAGAGCATATGGGTTCTCTGCAAGCATTAGCTAATTAGAGTGGGGGAGGGAATGAGTGACAAATGGGAGGTACTCATGGGTTGTGATGCGTCTGGTTCCACACGCTGCTATCTTGGATATTGTGCTGTGTAATGTGGATTGCAGTTCAGTAAAACCTGTGCCGAGAGCTGGGTTTTAAATCAAGCTCCTAGAATATTTATCCTTCCTCCTTTTTGCCCTTCCCCATCCCCACTTCTGGTTCACAACTGCAAGTTGCTGTCGCTTCATCGATGTGGCATGTTCCTGTCTGCCCAGCTGCGATCTGTACAACTACTCAGTTACTTCAGCGGCTTTGTGCTGCTTCTTTGTCCCTGCCCTACCTCTCCTCATCTCCATCTCTGATGAATTAAAATAATACGTACCCAACTGCAGAATTGTGAACAATAAAGGGTCCGCGAGTTGGTGACGTGCATCAGGATGATAGTGGTACAGCCTTTGCTAGATATCACGTGCTTATCAGAGTATTTGTGAATGCTTTCTTGTATCTGAGTAAATACTGAATCCATCCTGAGCTTTCTGAAGGTGCATCTCCGGTTGTGTAACAACACACGGGCTGCATGGATTTGAATTAGGATGGTATTGGTTACGTGCTGTAGAATCTGTAGTGTAACTGAAAAGTTAAACAGGATATAAAAGCCAACTTTTGCTGAACACAGGCAGCAGTTGTATACCCAGCCCTGATGCTATCTTGGTGGTCCCTCTCTTTTCTTGAATGGTATGAGTTATGGTCTGTATTTGCTGTTGTGAATGCAGCCTGAACACTCCTGTCTGCCCAAATGATTCACCTGCTGCTTACGGGTACGAATCTTGACACAGTCAGTTCTTCCTTGTTAATTGGGCGCTGAGACCCTGCGTACAATTTTGCCTTGATACCTGAAAGCTGGTAAAGATCCTGGATGTTCATTGTTGGTGCTGTTAAGCTGGTTCTTTGACACGTTAGCTGTTACTCAGGAAACCTCAAACTATATTTTAATGCTTTTATCCAGGAGATCTGTTTTAGAGAATGTCTGTAGGCAAGAAATGAACTGTGCAGAGAAGTCTGTGTGAATGTAGATTAATGTTTTGTATGACCTGATAAGTATTTGTTGCGCTCATTAACACACAGCGTAATTGTCCTTAATATGTAAAGCCCTATAAAAGGGCTTTTTAATGCTTCAGGAATTCAGAAGTCAGCTATTGTAGTGGAACATAATGTAATGTGATTTAGCAGATTGCAAGTTATTTTATGCCCCCCCCCCCCCCCCCCCATACAACGATTTTCTATTTGCTGCTGTCACAATGAGCACTCTACAGTTTAGATCCTCTGAAAAAGGAGATAAAGATTTAATCGGTAACAGAACTGGTATGAATATAGGAAAATCAAACTTGAGCTCTTGCATAAAGATATTCTCTTCAGGACTTGTTGGTCTTGTGTTCTGGCCTGGACTGCTTTCATGCCATTATGATGAATGCTGTGAGTAAGATCCCTTTATGGGGCTCTAGCATTTGGGATTCTGCCAAACCACTGTCAAGCTATTTTGGTACAAGTACGTGTGTGTTCTCCCCGTTTAAATACTGTCTGAGAAGTTCGCATTTCCCTGCTTTCAAGAACTAGTGGAAAATTCCCCTCAGCAATTGCCAGAATACCTGAACATTAATATTGTCTCCCCCCAGATAAAGAATAAAACACCGTTGTGATTGTTAGTGTGTCATTCTGCAGATTTCTGTACTTACGTCGCTCAAATGTCTTTGGTATGGGAGGGAGAACACCCACACAAACCCCAACCAGAAAATGTACGCTTGCATCTTCAGTGTATGTTTTCTTACCTTCGTATTGTCTGTCTTCAGTTCGCTGGCTTCCGTATTCCTGCTCCAGTGTGCATTCCCTTGCGTTGTGCTGGCTGATGCAAAAGGTTTTAAGTAACAGCTAAAATGGAAAATATAAGTTTACCCTTCCCATTAGAAAGAACTTTTATGAGAAGATGGTGTTGGCAGTGTCTGCTGGAGATGTGAAGCTTTTTGAGCCGCAGCTGTACCAAAGAGAAGGCTTTTTACCAGCGTCCTGTTCCTGAATATCACCCAGGGGGTTTTCATGTTGGATAGGGGCCTCTGGCAGAGAAATGGGTTTTCCAGTTAAGGTGATGGTTACTTCTGCCCACCTTAGACCTTTTTTGAATCTTTAGATTCCCAGTCAATAAAAGCTCAAAAACCTGCCTGACATTTTTCCTCATTTATCAAGCGAAACACTGTCCAAGTATTCTAGAATAGTGTTAATGAGAGGGATACTAATACATTTAGTGTGATTTCAGTGACCTTTGGTGCTGGAGCATTTGATTATAAGGAATATTAATCAATCTGTTGGTTAATCTGTTGATTTCTAAGAAACTCTGAAGGCAGTTTTAATCCAAATTTGGGCTTGTATTGTGGAGTTGACTTGCTGATTCTTTTATTTATATATTTGGAAATATCATAGAAGTGATGATTTTTACTTATTTTTACTTGCAGACCTGGTCTGTGCCCCCTGCCCGCTGGATCCTTCATAAGGATCTTTTGCAGTTCCCATCTCCTCTCGCAGGTTAAGGTATAACATGCCTGAGGGCTTAAACTAAATACCATTAAAAAGTTGATCTTCTACAGGACCCAACTGTGGTTGATATTCACGTGAATTACTCTGTTGAACTGCAGTTCACCTTAAAAATTTGCAGCCTGGAGTCACGAAAAGAGGAAAAGTGAACCAAGATGGGCCTTTTAAAGCTGCTTTATGGAAGTGCTTGTGTTCCCCAGCCCCATGAGTTCCCCGCAGGGCCGGTTTAGTTGACAGTGCTGCTGTGGCAGAGGTGGCGTGCCGCAAGCCAGCCAGATGTTCAGCCTCTGCTGTTCAACGAGTAGATCCCATCAGTGCGTACGTATATGGGTTCTTGCACAGCGTGACCTTGGCTGTAAGAGCCATGCTGCCCAGTGTTCTAACGGGATACTTGCTCAGGTTAACGGCCAAATTGGTGGTGAGGCACTGTCTCCCCATTTCAGCTGCGAATTCAGAGCAACTGCTGACCTTTAGAAAGGGACATCACAGGATCAGGGTAACTGTCAAGCAGCTGCAGCATAGCATATGACTATGGTCATTGTCCTCCCTGAATTACTAAATTTCTTATTTTAACAACTTCGCTAGTACAAAAAAGACCCATCATACAGTCCCTCCTCTCCTACACAAGGAAATCCATTGTTGTTTCAGCCGTTTGGGAACATTCATCTGTTGCTAGCACGTTATGGTAACATAACTTCTCTGTTTAGATGCATTGCAAAACGGTTTCCGTAGGCTGTGAATCTTTTGTTCCAATTTCTTTTTTGCAGAGAGCAGGGCGGAGGCATTTCTGCTCAAATTGTTAAGATGCAGGAACTCTGGAATGAATTTTGGGGTTTCTTGGATAACCCTCTCAAAAATGGGTTTTATGCTAGCTGAAACAATTTAGAAAAACTAAAATTGCTGAAGTGAGAAGGCAGATGGTGTCATTTCCCCCTTTACCCTGCTAGATGCATGGGGGGAAAGCCCTGCAGCTGGCACACATTTTACAGATTCATTAATAGAGTCAAGTATCGTAATTTGGTGGAGTAGCAACATTTCACTCTCAGCCGTGCAATGTTCCTCTGTGTTACAAAATAACTTGAAATTGAATGCAAAAAGGAAACTGCATCCTTAGAAATCAGGAAACTTAAAACCTATGTACGAGGAGGGTTTGTGGTAGTGTAGTATGGTATCTCTTCCACCCTGGCTGTTGGGTAGCTACTGTCTGAAAATAAACCCCCAAATATTTGGTTTTCAACTTATATATCTTGGGTTTTGGGCTATGCCTCAAATACATGAAGCAGCCAATCTCTTCCTTGTATAGAAATCACTATGTATGCTGCTGGTTTAGGCGATAAACGTATTTATATTCCGTCAGTTCTAGATTTTGAGCACTCAGAACCTTAAGCAGTCGGAAATCATTGTTAAAAGTCTTGGACAGGTCCTTCAGGTGCTGATAACCTGGTGGCTGTGCTCTGAGAAGCAGCGTTTGCACTGTGTTAGGTTTGTTACTCACAGTGAACAGTATGGGCTTGAGGACTGGGTGTTTGGCAGATTGTAGGCCTAATCCATTTGTTTGAAGTGGAAAGCTTCCGCACATGGTAAGGATCAGAAAAGCAGGTGGGACTTCCCAAGGCTTTTGAATGCTGAAAGAAAAGCGGGAATGTACAAACTGAGGAAGCAGAGGTTCCGTTATGTTTATTTTTGCCCATTAAATCCAGTGTGTCTTGCTGCTGCTGGGAAGAAGGTGGTGATCTCCAAAAAGGCCTCCCCTCTGCTGTTCAGTGGTGTAGGGTAAGGAAATCTTCTGTCAGGAAGGCTGGTGCTGGCACTGTTACAGAAGAAACAGGGTAGGAAATGTGCTGCTCTAGTGGATGATACACTGCCTGAATTCAGAACCCTGATCGCTGAGCTTAGTTGAGTTGTTGGGCTTGGTTAAGTCACTTGAGGTAGGCTGGGCCTCACACCTTTTTATCACAGATGTGTCAGTATCGCAAAATACGTCACTGTCATATCTCAACATGTGCTGGAGGGATAAAATTACACGTGCCTGTAAGGGTGTTGGATAACAGTCACGTAGCTGCTGAGAAGGTATAGCAAAGTTTGTACATTTCATGTGTGTCCCAAGGTGTTTGTGTCATCTCAACTCCTGGCTTTTCATCTTTGAAGCTATTTTCATAGATTTTTACTTCTCACTAATGGTACATGATAGTCAAGAGAATGATTTGTAAATCACGCCTTGTTTTCATTGCTGTGTGTCCTCCTTCATCTCAGGTGCTGGTGTCAGAAAACTCTAGCTGGTTCCATCTCAACCAGGATGTTAAGGAAACTGGAAGTGTACTCTGACCTTCCTTCTTGGGTACCACATACACAGAGGTTTCTAGCTCTCCAACTGAAAATAACATCGTCGCTTATTACAGTTATAAAAAGGGCTGATGTGACTAAGCTTCCTGTGAAGATCCACATTCCAAGTATCCCTCTCTTGGTGCCAGCCTCTGTGGTCTTTGGCTGAACTGCCTTCCAGGAGAAGGCAATAAACTTTTGAGGCAGCGAATGTTTGTCTGTACGTTTGCCCGGCTGCAGGCTCCAGACTTCAGTGTCTGAGCTAAAAATAGCTTGGAGATCTGATCCGATGGGCAGGTGGGAGTTTCTCTGGTGATCTGTGGGCCATATGGATATTCCAGTTCTGCACACTGAATGGCTCACGGTGGCTTTAGGCAACCCATGTGATGTCCTTGTGCTTTAGTAAGTCCAGCTGGAGTTCCTGGCTGAGAACTAACTGCTGTCTGCTCAAGATGTCTTGGCTTCATGATTTCTAGGAAGGAAATGGGATATGCTCAAACATACATCAACCCTGCTGTGCAGAACTGTAATGGTTTATAGAAAACTCTTCCTCATGCATTGTATTTCCTGTGTGGTAGTTGTATATAACCCAGTGTAAGCAAAATACTCCAAACATGAAGTTTCTTCAAAGACCATGTGCTGGTGTAGATATTTCTGTTAATAAAAAAGGTAGTCTGCTTTGCAGCTGAGCAAAGATGAATGACTTAATCTTTCCTGAACATAAAAGAAATGGTAATTTATCTAGGTTTTTCAGAGTTTATAGTGAAAATAGAGCTAGATGTTGGAGTAAGCAAAACATAGATATCGCTGTTACTATGGCACCTAAGAAAGGGTATGCTGTCTACTTTGAGCAATTACATGGTGCTGAGCATTAAAATAAATCTTACGGTTCTATGTGTGGGTGGAAACTTCTTTAATGCATTAAAATGTTGCAGTAATTTCTGGGATGTTTTGCATGAAGTAGCTCAACTTTTCTGTTTTGAAGAATAGAAGGGTTGCGTGTTCAGCTCTCCCCAGTTCCCAGCAGCAGATGCTCTCCCCCCTGTCCTCACCTAGGTAGTTAGAAAGATACCATTTTACTTCATGCTCTAGGGTACATCTGTTCATCTCCTTTGCTTTCTCTTGACATCAGTGAATACTGAGCGTGCCAAATTAAGGTTTGGATGTGCAGGGAGAAGTCATTATCAAAGTATGTTGTAGGGCAGGTTAAGAGAAGGAAAACTTGTCCTCCTTGAATGAGTATTCTGGCTTGTCTTCTGCCCATTTGTCATCTTTAATTTTCTGTGAGCAGATGTTAGAGGAGTAACATCACCCCCATGGTTAGAGTCGGCACTTAGAGGCTTGTTACAGCAAGGATGGTTTGTTTTGTGTTCCTTTCACTGCACAGAAACAAATGAGATCTAATCCCCACACGTATGACTCCTGTGTTGTAACTGGGCCGTTACACAACACCTTAAATGATGCTAAAGGGTGATGCTGTGTTAAAACAAACTCCATTGTGGTCTTCCACTCAGTCCTTAATTGTTGGTGATTAAAATGTCAGTGCTGTCTGTAAGCAGACAGACTGTTTGCTCTGCCTTGACTGTTGGTGGGCTGCTCGGCAGCATGCCCTTACTGCCTGCCTTCTGGCTCTTCCCAGCAAGCCTGCGTCTGCCTATCTCCCAACGCTTCCTGAAGATGAGGTGGAAGAGCACTGTACCATGTATACAAAATTATTTACTCAGAAAAACAAACTGTGTGCTTGGGATACAGTCCTCATCTCGTGCTCGGTCAGTTGGGTGCTTCCTCGTCTGGGGCATTTACTGCTTTGTTGTGTTTGTACAGTAAGTGATGTAACTTTGGAAAACCTTGGATATTTATTTAGAACTTTGATGTACATGCTGTATTTGGTTTTCCAGCAGCTTAAAAGCCTGTTAACAAGTGTCATCTTCTCTAGGGATGGATGAATGAAATTTATAATTATGATCCAGAAACATACCATGCTACGTTGACTCACTCTGTCTATGTGCGACTTGAAGGAAGCACCTTAAGGCTTTCAAAACCCAATAAAAATATTTCTAGAAGAGCCGTGTACAATGAGCCAAAGCCTGAAGTCACGTATGTCAGCCAGAAAATTTACGAGCTTACAGAGAGCAAGGTGAGTGTCCCTCACTTAGGTCTGATTTTAACAAAGAATACTTTGAAACCTGTTTTGAAAATCTGTAATTCTTTTTCACTCCCCTGGTTTCATGTGCTGTCGTTATGTAAACAAAACTGTTGTCCTGATTAGCTTGCAAAAGATTGTGCTGGGGAGGAAGATTGAGCAGGATTCAGAAAAAATCACGTATTTACGCAGTAAAGGAAAAGCATGACTTTCCTCTGTCAGTTCAAAGTGGAAGTTAACACATGGGAGTTAGGGAATTGTTCCCCGTACGTTAGAGGACTGCGTGGCTGTTGTGAAGTGTACACCAAAATGCATAACCTTCGGTGGTTGTCCCTATCCCAAGGCAGTTGAGACAACATTTGCATTTCATGTGAAGGGGGAGCAAATGTTGTATGTGGATGTGAAAGAGGAGAGCGAGAGGTGGCGGCAGAAGACATGGCTTGCTGTCCTTCCCACTGTCCAGGGAAGGAGATTGGGATTTTCGGTGTTGGAAGAGTGCATCAAGAATAATGCTGGGACAGTTTGACTACGTGTCATTTGCCTCCCTCAAGTGTGAAGAGTTGCCGTGTGAAGTTGATTCCATTGGCATTGTATTAAGTAATACATCAATACCCCATTATTGACAGGATGGATTTTTTTAATGTGCTGCATTAATAGAGGGCCTTGGCAGAGCAGATGTAGGAGGAAACTACACTTCAGTTGGCTGTGAGAGTTGGAGGGAGAGGGGGACCAAGGCGACAGTGAGGAAATCCTCCTTCCGCTTCACTGAACCAGTATGGGTAAGGAGCTTGCTGTCAGCTCTGCTTTCCATGGAAGGAAGACGGTAAAAAAGGTGAAGCAAAAATGTAGATTCCTGCCTGTTTTCCCGTAATGAAGACAAGCAAAGCTATCACATGCTGCAGGAGCACCTGACTGACAATTGCATGGTATCGTAGAAAAATTTCCAGTACTTCCCCCTTCCCCAAACCCCAGCTGGTTGCAGAAGCGCTGGGTGCCCTGAATAAAATAAGCCAATTATGGCTATTTTCCAAGGTATTTATGTGCTGTTTTTGGAGAACGCGGTAAGTTCAGCCCCTAGATTAGAATTTTTAACTCTTATTACTCCTATCACTTGCACTGTCTCAGTTCTTTCTGCATATACTGAATTTAGAGTATAGTTTATAAATAAAGGAATAAAATCTCTTTTATTCCTTGATTCTTACATATTTGATGTGACTATTGCCAACTCCAAGCACCGAATGTCATGGGGTGTGCCTGAAAAGTTGATTTTTTTTTTTTTTAACCCTCATTTTAGATTCCGATCACCTACCCCACGGCCACAGAAATAAGGTTCTTGGTTTTTTCTATTTTTTCTGCATCACTATGAGAATAAAATCTTTTAAATGAAAACTGACTTCCTCCACATGGTTGTAGAAGTCTGAGCTACTTCAGTAGTCCTCGACTGTGGCTCACCAAAAACCTAGTGACAGCAGTGGATTGGACATCAATCAGCTAAAAATTGAGTTGGTTAGACCCAGCAGATCAGTGTGGGATCTGTATCTCTTGTGTTCCTGTGTTCTTTATGTGACTACAGAAACATAGAAGGTACAAATGAAAAATAAGTTAATTTAACCCTCTCATTTATCCTTCAGATTTCCCTGGTTCCTAAGAGTCTGGCACGAAAACGGATTTGGAATAAGAAGTACCCTATTTGCATTGAACTTGCTAGACAGGATGACTTTATGGCTAAGGCCCAGCCTGATAAAGAGAACACAGAGGAAAAGCTGTCTGCTGAAAAAGTGGACTTGAACAATGAGGAATCCAAGAAACCTCAGGATGGAGCAAAGTACACTAGCCAAAAGGATCAAGTGCTTTATCTCTTTGGAAGGACAGGTAGGGAGAAGGAGGAATGGTTCAGAAGGTTCCTTCTCGCATCCAAGCTGAAGTCTGAAGCAAAGAAGCCATCCAGTTTATGTGGGAGCAAGCCAGGTATTAACATTTTGTATTCTAATGAAAACATCTATTGAAAGAAACAAACCGGAGTTATGTTGTCCCCTAAAAGTGGTAGTTATAGCAACGGTGGAGCCATAGTGATTATTGCAGACAACTAATACTGAAGTCACTCTTCTGCTCCTTATCTTGGCCTCTCATTCCCACCTTCCCACCCTCCCTTTTCCTCTCTTGGCTATATACTTGGCTATATGCCCTCAACTATTCTTACTATTTTTAGACTGAATACTCTATTTTTCAGTGACTGTAACAAGTCCTGTAAGTTTTGTTAGGATGAATTGTTCAATCCCTTTTTTCCCTCTCCATGCTGTTGGAACTGTTGTCAATATTTGCAGTATTAGACTCGGTCCTCTTACTATCCGTTCTTCCTCCTCCATCCTTCCACTCCAGCCTCCTGTAAAGACTAAAGTGCTTTCTCATGGGTTAATGTCACAAGCAAATACGTTTTTATGTTTTAATAAAAAGTTCTGTGCTAATGTATATTATCTGAACCAACAAACTTGTTAGTCTACATTATTGATCAAATATTTGAAATATTAATTTTAAACAGTCCTCTGATATAATTATAAATCTGAATGACTCATGCTTTTCTGTCTTTATATATTATCTGAGAAGCATTTTAAAAATTGGTTAACATCATTGTTTCTGGCACAACTTCTTGAAATGCAAACGCAAAATTAATGGCTAATTAAAATTCTCATAGTTACACACATTTGACAGTCCTTTTAATTGTAACAGTCTATAATTGGGAAAAAAAGTTGTTTAGTTATAGGTACATTTTAATCACCTGACTTTTATTTTAGGCATTCCCCAGCAGGGCTGATGGGAATTCTGCCATGAGTTATACATATGTGAGTGTCCATATTTAAATATGCTATTGATCAGCTGAGTTCTCCAGTCCCACATCCTGCTGAGTGCTGAATCATACCAAATGTCATCTAATTTGGGTTTAGGATCACCTAAGCACACAGTGGTGGAATTTACTTTTACCCTTATAAAGGAGAAAGCACTACTCTGGTCTGTTTTCAGAATAAATTATATTTGCAAGCTAATTTTGTTCCTTTAAGTATTTGGTCACACACTCTGCTATTTGACTGTCAGGTTCCTTTGCTGTTAAACGGGTATTATTCCTTTTAATTTAGGGATCTTGCCAACACACAGTAGAACTGATAGTCAATCTGGAGTTCTCACACACAGCCGGAGCAGCAGCAAGGGAAGTGCAGAAGAAATTGCATCCCAGCCGAAGCACAAGGATCTGGCTGGCAACCTGAGGCAGAAAATGCTTCTGGACTACAATATTTATATGGCAAAGTGTGTTCCACATGAGAAGAAAAGCCCTTCAGGTAGTCCGGTCCTCAGTGCAGATAGCAGCCCTACAGCTGTGAAAAAGGTAATACTTTTCCCCTAAAAGTTGCACCGGAGTTGGTGGGCGACAGTTTTTACTGCAGTATATCTGCTGCTTGGGTTGACCGGGAGGCAGAAATGGAATTGGCTCTTGTATAGGCTGCAGCTGGATTTGGACAGTCTTGCTTTGGACAGGCATGGATGGAGGGATCGCATGCTTTCCATTTTTCAAATGTCTTCTAAAGCAATACTAAGGGGCTGATGTCAGTACTGTGTAGTACATAACAGCGTAACAGCGAACCATGTCTGTAGCTCCATTGAATTCTTTGGCCCCTTGGACTGCATTTGAATCACTTAATAAACAGAACCTTAGTATAAAGTACAACACTTAAAAGTTGGATCCTTAACATTACGCACGATCGCCGTTCATTTAAAAGATGTCATTCATGTCATAGAGTTTCTTACCACTTCATACAGCGTCCGCAAAGGAGTAGGAGGTATGGCATATGGATAAACACATCTCGTGTTCCCCCAGGAAAAAAGATGTTCTAGCTCCCGACAGCCCCTCAAGCAGTGATGAATTTGCTGCTGAATTTGGCACGTGTCAGAAATCATTCTATAAATAGATCGACGCTGCTGGCAGGAAACTTGCGTCACAGCAGCAGCTACTAACCCAGCAATTCTGCCTGCGTGAGGCTGCAGCCGTTGGCAGCAGGCGTTGCCAAGAAATGACGTTCAGAGCTGTAGCAGCTACCTGACTCCTCTTAGAAAGCACTGCTTTTCTGCTGGCTCCGGGATTTCTGCCTGTGGTGAATTCTCCTTTTGTTGCAGGCAGTTGAGGGACGCTAAATACAGTTGAGGGACGTCTTTTCTTTGTGGAAGCTTCCTGGTTTTAATGAAATACATGGGAGTGTGTACACACCCAAAGTGATTTCAGCTGCCTTTGATTTGGTGTCTGTAGTCAGTGACGCAATGTCCAAACAATAATACCTCCTGTGTGTTCTGAGATGGTTCTCAAGTAAACCAAGACGTAAGCCTCTTGGACTGTAAATAAAACCTTTGGTGCAGCAGAAGGAACAGTATGGTTTCCTGAATCCTGTGTACAAGCACTGGAAGGAGGAATGTGTTTCCTTGCACTGCGTTTGTTTACTGTGTATTTGTGATGGTTCTGAACTGGATTTAAGGATGTAAGATTGGGTCTTGCTTTCCTATTTTTTGATAAAACGAGTAGAATAGCAGTTCTAGGTCATGATGGGAAGAGAGAGCGTCTCTGCTACACACACTCTAAGTCTGCCCGCTCTGGGCTTATCTGCTTTTCCTGCCAGAGGTTAAATTACATACAACTTTCTCATTTCATTGCCAGCGGTGAATCCCTGTCTGTGTAGTCTCGTTCACTCTGCTGCATGTCAGGATGATGACAAGCAAGCTCATGTCAGGCCAGCTGATGTGTTCGTGAAGCTGCAATCTGGGCTGAGCATTTCATGTTCTGAGTTAAGCCAGGCTGGAACACTGGACTGCCCAGAGTAAATGAGGCCTTTTCTGACCTCATTTTATAGAGTTGGTAGAGCTGAATAACCTGCTCTGTGTTTTCAGTTACCAGATGCCCACATGGAAGCCGAAGAGGAAGAACAGGAGGCCTGGGTGAATGCTTTGCTTGGAAGAATATTTTGGGATTTTTTAGGAGAAAAGTATTGGTCTGATTTAGTGTCAAAGAAGATCCAAATGAAACTTAGCAAAATAAAGGTAACTCGTCTGGAGACTTGCACTACACAGTCCTTATGGAGGAAAACGTACATATAGTCTTTAGGTTTTAAAACAGTAGAAGAAACACTTACGCACACTTGTATGTAAAAAACAAGTAAACAAATGTGATGCAGTGTTCAGCCTTGCTATCCATTTCACAGGACAATCTCAGCACGTCAACTCTGCTGCATTGGTTTCCAGTGAACTACAGCTGGATTAACTGTTTGTGTCTGTGAAGTATTTATGTAAAAAGTAGAAGTATTACTGTATTTACTTCAGGGATAAATAGAACTGCTTATAAGTTATGAAATTGGCTTTGGGAAATAGTAGATTGCCTTTAAGATTGAGGAGATCAGGGAACCACGATGGTGATGTGCTCCTGTTAACTTCAGACACACACTGCTTGCAGGGGAGGTCAGTGGGAGTAACAGTCAGGGAAAGAGCTGTCTGTGGGGTGATAGGGTATAATTATGCATCAGCTGCATAAGCTCAAAGGGTGGAGGGAGGAGTGATGCTTTTGAGTGACTTCTGGGTCTTCCCTTTGCATCCTGGAACTCCTGAACAGCAGCAGTTAATCACAGGGCTGTTTAGCCCCTGATGTTTGGGGAGGAGTTTGCCTGTTCCTAAAGCAAAGGAAGATGTTGTCTTGCTGACAAAAGCTCTGAAATTTAGCTGCCAGCACCAGCTGCGAGACAGTGTTGCTTGTGCTTTGGGAAGTAGGCAGTAACCTAATTCTGCTCTGGCTGTTTCCACAATTGTGACAGCGGGGTACCCAAACATCTCGTTGGAAACGGCTGAAGTGGAAGGACTGGGCATGGGGGATGCCATCTTTTTGAAAGATTAAAGCACTGTCTGTTCACAGGAGGTAGAATTTCTATCAATTAGAAATACTTACAGTAGATAGATACCCAAATCGTTGTGATTCTGTGCTTCTATTATATTAAAATTATGCTACAGATTTCAGAGCTAATGTGCCATGAAAGAATTTGCCAAAGATAAAAATAGCTGAGGCACTGATACAACTGCAACTATAAAATATGTGACTGAATTTAAAAATCCAAACAAGTGTTTGATTTTTATTCACAGTGAAATAGGATTTAGACTTCGTACTTGAACTTTTTAAATGCTTTGACTGGAAAGCATGCTGAAGGTTTAAGTTCAGAATCTGAACTTAAGCATAGTTTTAAAAACATTCCAAGTTCAGATGCTGAATCTCTCCCTAAAATACTACTGTGAAATCCTGGAATTGGGGAAAAAAATTGTGTAATTGTGTACTTCCACTGGTGGCTTTTCAGCTCCACCCATTCCTTAAGTTTAATGACCTTTGTTCTCTCAGGAAACAATGATGTTTAGTTCCATAACACCGATTTGATTTTTAAATTCTGTTTTTTAGTTGCCATACTTCATGAATGAGCTAACTCTAACTGAACTGGACATGGGGATAGCAGTGCCGAAAATCCTGCAAGCCTTCAAACCTTCTGTTGATCACAGAGGTAAAATACATGCTTCCTCTTTGGGTTTGGCCATGTTCACACCTTTGTTCCTGCGGAAAACAGAATTTTGACCTGTTGTTCTTGGGGGTGTTTAATCAGAGGAAGGTACATGTAGTAAGAGCTTATTCTGAGGAGATACCGAGTGGTGTCTGTCTCCAGTAGTAGCATCAGGCTTGGTATAAACATCATTTCATAGATGTGGAAATGATGATGGTGTCTTTCCATTGGAAGTAATTACCAAACTAAACTAAAATTTGCCTGCAACAGAGGTGCAGGCCTGTATCTGATACTCTGTCAAGGACTACAGAGAGCAGTGCACATCTCCTCAGCACAGATCTGGTTCTGTACCACAGCAGAAAACAGATTTATCTCTGAGAGAAGTTGCCCTGTTCTGAACACAGTGATTCAGAAAACACAGTTGTAATAACTCAGAAAACAAGAATAGAGTTGCTTTGAAAAGAAACTTAAAATTACAGCATCATTTTACATCCTTAATATTAAATATGGAATTTTTTTTAAGCTGAATAAGTTTCGTACTGCTGCTTTATGAATCAGAACTGGTTTTTCTTTTCCATTCTTCCTGGTTTGCATATGGTCACAGGAGCATGTTTGAGGATACTTTTTGTCATGTAGTTTCACAAAAGACAAACTTGGATTAATGTTTTTTACCTTTAAAAGTATTTGTTCTGTATGCTGAGGAGAGGTAGATGCTATCTTTCTTCTAAGACAGGTAATCAGAGTAGGTTTTAATTTGAAATGGCTTCTGAGTTCATTAAAGATTCCTTAACTTGTCTCCTCACACTCCGTTCACACGTTTTGTTACCGTATCGTTACACTGGGCTGGAGAGGTGAAAGAATTATTTAACTGAAGGTGGGGAAGTTTCTAATTGGTCTAAAGGGAAATATTTCCGAGGTGGACCTGTTGGCGCAGCTATGGATGGCGTGGCAAACAGCTTGTTTTTGTTTTAAACTACTCTTTTGACTCTTAGATGAAGATATCAAAATAATTTCTAGATGGATCAGACCTTTGCAAGCCTATCAGATGCATGAAATTTAGGAGGAAATAAGTAAGCTTTATCACTAATATTAAAGACGTGCCGCTGAACTCAGTAACTAGAAGCATGAGAAGGGTGGTAAACTCTAACCTTTCCCACGTAAAAGTGTGAACAAAACAGACTTTGGGGAATTACTGAAATTCTCTTGGACGTACGTAACATGTTCACTCATGCTGCCTGTTAGATCCAAATGCTATTGTTTGCCCTTATCTCACTGGAGACTGGCAACTCTTTGGGGAAAAGCCTTATCTATAAAGCACTGGATACTCTGTTCTCAACCTCTTGAAAGTATGTTTTCCACTGAGCTTTACAAACAAAGCACATTTGAAAAGAGCAAATTGCTGTGTTGTCATGAGCAACAAAAACTGTCTTTTAAGAGAAATAAAAATTGAGTAGATGGAATAAGCTCATCTGCAATCAGTATTCGGGGAACTAAAGAATACTGTTGCTTCTAGTCATATGCTTCCTGTGTGTGACAGTGGGTTCTCCGCAGTATTCAGGACAGCCTCTAGTGTTCCCAGTAGTAAACTGGCTTCACCATTGACAGAAATTGTATTCTGAGTTACAGAAAACAAAGTGAAAACATTTTAAAATCTTTACATGTATGGTGCTTGCCAGGTGGCTTTGTGGTTTCTTTTCAATGAGCTCACGCTTTGGGGTTCTCATCAAAGAGTTTCCCTTTCCCTAGATTTAAACATTTTTTCAATTCCTTTCTCTGTTCTCATAACTTTAGTTGTAACCAAAGACTGTAGTTTAGGTCATGAGATGGGATTTAGGAGACTTGACTACAATTAACTGCTGACAGCAACAGCGAGAACAATTAACTCCTTCAGTTTCTTGTTGAGTTAAACTGTGACAAGCCAACATTTATGGTGGAATTTATAATCCTTGTGACTTCTTTCATACTGTCAAATGACACGAACTCTTAGTATCTAAGAGCTTGAAGTGAATAACTACTGAAATAGCTTGTTTTGTGGCTGTACTTAAAAGGACATAAGTAAGGGGTTGGTAATTGGAAATGCTTGGTATCACAAGGATAAATGTATTTGTTGGTAAGTTGACCTGTGAATAAACCACACATGGAAAAAAAAATCCTAAAACTTCAGGCCTGTATCCAGAAGAAACACTTCTAAGAATTTTGTTTAAGTGTTTGAGACAATCGGTGGTTTGAGGTAGCCTTTTGTGAGGCTTTAAAATGCACTTACTAATTGTGACGTGCTTAGTTTCATCCGTGCTTTTTACCAGTGTTTGATTACAAGGAAAACATTTTTTTGTTATATGGCTGCTCTGTCAGGGAAATGTTATGGGAAAATGTTAGGGGAAAAGAGTCTTGTTTCTGTTAATACAGGCCTATTTGAGTGACAGCATGTGCTGTAGTGTTTACTGTACTTCTGTCAAGGCTAGGAAACCAGATAACTCTGAATAAATTGTACCATCTGCCCAGTGCTTCACCCCTTCTCCCTCCCTTCCCATTTTCCCTATGGAAAATGCATATGAACATCTGGCCAGAAGGAATTTTCCCTCTCAGGAATTGGCATCCTTTGCTTAATTTGATCTACTGTTAAAACAACATTGGCGTTTGAAGCATGCTGACTCATCGGTTATCCAAAAGGTCTGTTTGGCTGTTTTCTTGTTTCTGACGATATTATTGCTGCCTCGTTATTGTAAAGAGGGAAAATCTATAAAAGCTTGTGTTTGAGTTTGTGTTTTGTTTTAGAACAGCATTAGAAAAACCTGTATGATGGAAAAGAATAATTGGGGTTAGTAAAGAAGCAGCTTGCCTTCCAACATGTAATCTTAAACCCCAAGAGTAGGTACCATTAATTCCTTCCAAATAAGTAACTAAAAGGTGAATGCATTAGTAGTTGGTGTGCCAGATACTGGTAGGGCATATCGTGTGCAGCTGCAGTGTCTGAAAAGGAAGACGCATAATCTGTGCTTACTGGCATCCGATTTCTAATCTCTGGATCACAAATACCCTACAGCTTTTTTTCATCCGAGAGACTGCAGGGTGTCATTTAAGAGGCGGGACCTAATCTTGCAATTATTCCCAAGGCAATTCTTTTGGTGATTGCGCTAAGTGAATAGTCTGCCCAGACAGTAGGATTTAATTTAATACTACACATCTAGAGCTGTACGAAGTAATGACCCTGTTTGCTGTGAGTCAGAACAAGAATGCCTATAGCTGAGGTACTAAGTGAACCTGTTCATAGTTCTTCAATGCGCCATTGTCGAAAGCAGAAGAGACTGCAGGTTGTGAGGTGTGACAGGTAATATTGCTCTGGGATTTCAAGTTTTGCTTCATTTGGACAGCGTAAGTAATGTAGAGGAGTGTCCCCGTTACTGTTTTTCTTGGAGCAGTACTGTAAATAGTTTTGAAGTGAATCCCTAACTGTATTCTAATTTCTTTATCTTGATTCAGATCTCTTAAGCAGTTCAGGTGTGTGTAAATCTCACTCCTTTTTTTAGAACATTAGCTGTATTCACTGATCTGTTTTTCAGCGTGGCTTTGATTCATATCTGAACACATAATTTATGTTCCACAAGCTTAATCATAGAATAGTTTGGGTTGAAAGGGACCTTTAAAGGTCATGTAGTGCAGTCCCCTGCCATGAGCAGGGACACCTTCGACTGGATCAGGCTGCTCAGAGCCCTGTCCAACCTGGCCTTGAATGTTTCCAGGGATGGGGCATCTATCATCTCTCTGGGCAGCCTGTGCCAGTGCCTCTCCACGCTCATTGTAAAAATAATTTTCTTCTTATCTAGTCTAAATATGCCCTCTTTTAGTGTAAAACCATTACACCTTGTCCTGTCACAACAGGCCCGGCTGAAAAGTCTGTCCCTGTCTTTCTTGTACACCCCCTTTAAGTACTGGAAGGTGCTGTAAGGTCTCCCCAGAACCTTCTTCAGGCTGAACAACCCCAACTCTCTCAGACTGTCCCCATGGCAGAGGGGCTCCAGCCCTCAGAGCATCTTCATGGCCTCCTTTAGACCCACTCCAACTGGCCCATGTCCTTCTTATGGTGGGGGCCCCAGAGCTGGCTGCAGAACTGCAGGGTGGGTCTCACCAGAGCAGAGTACAGGGGGAGAATCACCTCCCTTGACCTGCTGGCTACACCACTTTGGATGCATCCCAGGATACAATTGGCTTTCTGGGCTGCGAGTGCACATTGTTGGCTTGTGTCCAGCTTTTCATCCACCAGTACCCCCAAGTCCTTCACCACAGGGCTAGTCTCAGTGCCTTCATCGCCCAGCCTGTATTGATACTGGGGGTTGCCCTGACCCTGGTGCAGGACCCTGCATTTGGCCTTGTTGAACCTTATGAGGTTCCCATGGGCCCACTTCTTGAGCTTGTCCAGGACCTGCTTTGATAAGCTTTTAATTATTTGTGAATTAAGGACATAATTGGTTGACAAAAAAGTAGTTTTTCTTTTTTGGAAAAAGTGTGATATACAGACCTCTTTAAACGAGTTTCAGCTTGACATTAAAGTGATTGTGACTGTTCTTAAACTGACATCTTTTTGTTGCTGTTAATTTTAGGACTTTGGATTGATTTGGAAATGTCCTACAACGGATCTTTTCTAATGACCCTAGAGACCAAGATGAACTTGACCAAACTTGGTAAAGAGCCGCTCGGTGAAGCGCTTAAAGTTGGAGAAATCGGCAAAGAAGGGTAAGGTGTTACAATGGTAGAATCAAAGTGAGAAACTGAAATTTTCCTTGTGTATGTGCAGCTCTGGCTCTGCAATAGATTGAAAGGAGTTGGGGGGTTGCATGTGAGTGTAGAACTTGGCCTTTCTATGCAACTTTACTGTTTGTTTACACTATTGGTAAGTGTTGTAATAAAATGCTTTTGTACAGTCACTTTTTAGTAGGATTTTGAAATGTTCTGTGACTAAAATTTAGTTTTGTGTTATGCTTGATTTGGGGTCTAACCAGTAAGACATGAATATTAGAGATAGACACATGTAAGGTGCTACTACAGCGTGGGACAGCTGCGGTTGTAAACCACATAGTGGTAAAGAGCAGGGGAAGGTAAATGGACTGTAATTGTTACGTAAAGGCTTTTTCAATAACTTTATTGCATCACAGGAATAATCACACCCCTACTTCAGTCTGCAGTTTTCCTCATATCCCACTAGTTTTCCTCATATCCCACTTGTATTTAACTGCTGTGTCTAAGTGAAATGCCTTACAGATAAACTGATCATAAACCACACATACTGTAGCTTAGCTAACTGGTATTTGTGCTTTCCCTCTCACTTTTATGATGTTTGAATTTCATCAGTCTGTCCATTTGTGTTAACCTCGTGAGTGACACCTGTCAAATATCCATCCCATCAGCTGCGGCGTGTTGATTCTCTTTGCATTTAAGAAATCTGCTGTCCCTGTAGTCTCTGATTTAGTGCACAACCACTGCCAACAAATCAAGAAAACAGTCTATAAATCCAGCCATTTGCTTAGATAGGAATAAAATGTGGTCTTTCAGAATTAAGCTACTGGGTGCTTTGTATACTCATGTCGTAGCTCTGGCCGTTTCTTCTGCGATATCTTGAAGCAATACTTACAGCAGCACTCTGTTACGGTGCAGTCAAGAAAATACATGTGAAAAAACTAATGGCTGACTGATCTCATACACTGGTAGGCATTCAGAGGATTTAAAATTGACCTAGATTCTCATTGTCCCTGCTTGAAATATTTATTTCCAAATTTACATCAGTGTAATTGGTAGGTGTGATTTTTTGAAAAAACCTTTTAGTGTTGTCCACCCAATACAATGGGGGATAGGGAGGACAGGTCCATACAAATGGAATTGTTGCTTTTCTTCCCCATCCCTTCAGGATTTTCTTTGTGTATTTTTATATCTGTCCAGTGCAAGAACACAGCCTCAGAAATAATTAGTGAATGCATTGATTTCATATTTAAAAATCAGCCTGCTTCCAGCTGAGCATTATGCCCCCAGCAACGCAAATGTAAATGTCGGTAGCTAAGCAACCAATTCCGTGAAGGTACAACCATTAACTGCATTGCTCCCTGCACATGGCTGAGATGTTTCAGTTGCTCAGGGCCAGGTACCACCAGCTTCACATAAAGAGCAGCCTAACGTATTCTAGTTTGGGGGTTTTTTGGTTGCTTGGTTGGTTTTTTTCCTTAAATACAATGGATATTATAAATAAATTAAAGGCTCTGAGAATATGGAACAGTTTGATTCTCATCTGTACTTTCCACTGTGTTAATTTTACTGGCTCTTTTAATTACCAGTTGACAATTGCTGTGACAAATCAAACTATTCTGCATGCGTTTGCCTCCACAATCGGATCGTCTGTAAGTGGTGCATGTCGGTTGCTCATGTCTGTCCCTCAAGAGCCTAGAACAAACCACCTCTTGTGATGCAGTAACCACAAACTCCTGTAAGAAGAGCTTCTATTCACGCAGAAAGCTCAGGGTGGGGGACACAGAACTGTCCCTGGATATTGTCAGTGTCAAGCAAGACAAACAGTTCAGCGTCGCAGTCCATTCTACCGTTGCCGTTTGAAGTAGAAGCGAAGTGTGCTGTTACACAGTTTGATAATGCTGTCTTGCATGCACTCTCAGGAAAATGCAGCTCTCAAAAAGGGGAGAGGAAACGATTTAATTGCCAATTTTATAAAATTAATACAGTAGCAGGTTCTACCATGCCAGAGATTAGGCAAATGCTGGCAGGCTAACCCAAAGTCACTGCGGTTCTTACCCCAGCGGTCCTTTTTGCTATGTTGTACCGTGTAAAAACAAACGGACAAATGGCAATTCATAAAATACTCTGCAATCTGCTCAGGAACAATACTGTAGCTCCAGAGTGGGTTTGTGCCAATGTTTGTGTCATACAAATGGTCCATTGTATGCAGAGAGACCCTGAAATCTCACTCCAGCTTATTGATTGTTGCTTTGTTTAGTGCGAGGGGATCTCGTGGTCTAGGCCAGCCGGTGCATGCTTGTGGAGGCACTTGGGAGGGCCCCAGTACCTCAGCAAGTGCAACACCTTCCTGTACGAAGGTGATACCTTTGAGAGCCCTGAAAATGCACTGGGCATGCTTTGATCTGGGTGGTGTGATGTGCACAGGAAAGTGAGGTCACACCCAGGTAGAAAATGTGTAATTTGAAGCTGGCCTAAAACTGTGAAGTTCTCTCTGAGAAACAGCTCCAGCATCGCTATCTGGGCCAGTGACAGGAGCCATCCACCACCCCTAAGGCCTCGTGGAGGTGGTTCAGTTTGCTGTGCTGCTTCACTCCTTTGCAGGTACAAAATGCATCTCTGGGCAAGAAGAGGTTTACGAATCTGACTCATAACCTGGGTAGCAAATTCGTCAGCGCAGAGAGGTCATGGGATTACTGCTCCAGTTCTTAGATAGGCAGTGAGGAGGGAGTGTTGTGCACTGTGAGCTGTGCTTGAACCGGCCTTTTACGTTAGGACTTCATGCAGCAGCTAAGTTTGTTCTGTGTACAGAATGGCACACAGCAGCCTGAGTCCATGCCTCATGTGAGGTTATTAAATGCTTCAAATCAATTTCCAAGAACACATACCCAAAAGAAAACCCCAAAACCAAAAAATCTGCACCAAAAAACGCAGCTATAAACTGTATTCTGAACAAGCTGTAGGATATTACAGTCCTGGGTATAGTCCCTAGGGCTAAACCCATGTGCTTTTGAAGCTTGTGTTGTGTAACTATTTCAAGCTCTTGCGTTCAGTAGAGAAGTGTATTCACTGTATCCTTCCCGAATTCTAATCCGGTTAAAAGATTTGAAATTTTTTCTGATTGTGTACGTAAATTCTTCCATAGCTGAAGTCCAGGAATTAGTGACTGCTGTGTGATACTCTGTACCCTAAGAGCAGCACTTGTTTGATTGTATTACTTTATCTTTTTCACCTCTTCTCCTCATGACATTCTTTATTTCATCTTGGACTGTCTTGAGAAAAAAAACAAAACTTTAAACACTGTAAACATCACTCACTGTGTCAGAGGAGCTTAAAAATTCATAAGCTCGAAGGTCAAATTCCCTACAAATATACCAGGGAAAGGAATATTTCCAGCTAAGATACTAAAGGGAGATTATAGCCTGAATTTCTGTGCGACAAAAGTATCTCTGCAAAACATCTAAGAACTATTACTTCTCAGGGTGATGTCGGATGATTTCCGTCAATACAGTTGCCTTTTTCCTACACAAAATTGGTAAGCGATGGCACACACTATAGCTACAGTAAGGTTTATCGCTAGTTTGAGACAACCTTGCTCTGCCAGCTGAGCGATGTGCAGTTCCTTCTGGAGGCAGATGACAAAGATCTGATTCTCTCGTGCTTTGCACGTGTTACCATTGCTGGAGATGTATTTCTACGCTGCAAAAATTGCACGTGTGTGCGAGTGAACAAAATGGAATTTATTGACTTGGCTTGGAAGTGCTGTGAAGGTAAGGTATGTATGGTAGCACCTCAGTGAACATCTCCGAGGGATTCTGGGACTCACTTGGTAGATGATGTCGTTTTAATTTGGAGTCCTGTGTTTGCTTTTAGTACAAGACAGAACCGCATGTTCTCATGTTTCAATTTAAAAGCATGTCTTTGTCAGGGTTTTAAAAACAAACACAAGAAAACCCCCTTTCCAGCCTACATACTGCTCAGCTTTGATGGAAAGCCAGGAGCAGCACAGAGATGCTTTCAAATGTATTTCAAATAATCTCCACATTTGAGTTGAATATGTAGAATAGCCATACCCCTGTGTGGAAATTTTCTGTTTCCAAGCTGGTTCTGACAGACTGGCTTCAGAGTGGTTTCTGTTTTGTTCTTTTAGATAAGAGCTTATGAAAAAGAGGAGGGGACATTTCAGGCTCCAGTAGAGATACAGGCAGTGTCAGCCAAAGCTGTGCATCATGAATAGCTCTTTAAGAATATTATATTTGACCTGGGAATTGCATTGTTTCAGTTTCAGGCCAAGGGCGTATTGTCTTGCAGACAGCGATGAGGAATCCTCCAGCGCTGGGTCTTCGGACGAGGACGATGCTCCTGAATTGGCAGGAGAGAAGCAGGTGACACCAGGAGCAGAAGGGTGAGCTGTCCCCATCGCGTGTGGTAATCCTTGTCTCCCCGACGCGTTTCCAGGCTTAGTGGAACCGGTATCTTGGGCCGGTCCCATAGTGCTCAGTCACATGGTATGTCGGGGTGGGTATATCCAAGCAATTAAGCAAACACAACTCGCCCGTTTCTAGAGCAAAGAGCAGCAGCCATCAAGCTGTGTACTACAGATTGAAAGGAGCTGCTCTGCTGAGTGTTTCACCACGTAGCACTTTGCAGAGTGACCTGTAACAGTGGTGCATCTGACACCCCCCAGTTCCCTCACTATTAGGTTACAGAGAGAGCCAAGTCTTTGAGCCAGAGAACCTGTGGGGGCCTTCCCCAGCGTGTCTTGCCTGGTAGCAGAGCCAAGAGCGGGCTTTTGGGTGTGAACTTGAAATACTTTGTGTACGGTGTTGTACCCATACTGATCCCTTATTTCCAGTGTGTTCTTTTCTTTAAGAGAGCAAATGTTATTCAGGCCTAGCTTTCTTGATGAGTTTTTCTTTCTGTTTTACACACAGACCTCCTCCCCCGCTCCCTGAAGGGCTTTTTTGTGTCTGGGCTGTGCAATACTGCCCTCTGATGCTGTGCAAGAACGCAGCATTTCCTAACGCCTGTTTTGCCACGTCATGCCTTGTTTTGGCTGCTGCTCTGATTTTTTTTTTGTTTGTTTCTTACAACTGAGCGAAATTACACCATGCAATGAGAAATCTGTAGTAACGTGGAAATATCTCAGACAATCACCATGTTTCCGGTGTCTGAACACATCTCAGTGATTTTACAGTGAATATACTAAAAGGCTCCATGACATTCAAAATGGTCAAGGGACTTTCCTTAGTTTTACTCCTAAAAACTTGTGAAAATTGTGATGAATTGTTGGAATTATTTCAGTAGATGCATTTCATATCTTTAAAAAATATATAGATCATACAAAGAACTCTTAAGGACAAAGAGGTAGAACAAGGAATTTCAAAAGTCTGCATTACTGTCACTATAGAATCTAATGAGAGGGTAACTACCTTATCTGGGTAAAGTTAGAGCTAGTGTAAAATCCAAAAGTTGAAATTAATTCACCCCTTTTATATCAGCTGAGGAGTTTGTTGTCTTATCTCATGCTAAGGAAAAAGTTCTGTAAAAGGCTGGATAAACACGATTTTTTTTCAGGGTAGGAAAATGTTATTTCCTTAGCAAAGCTGTCTCTGCTGCATAACATCAAGAGCCACAATTAGGTATAATATAGTGTGTAAAAATATCAAACATGCTATTTGTAGAGTGTATAGTTCTGAAAAGGGGTAGGTGTGAGAAAAACCACATTCAGTCCTCAGAGCATCTGTTTTAAAAGCTAGGATGCTGTCTGACGCTACTGCCAGGAAAAGTAGCCTCTTGCAGGCATGGTTAAACATTTTTTGAGTATCATTCCGCCCACTGCCAAAATCGCCTTCCTCTTTTTCACCACCTTTATACTGGTTGTAAATGCTACAATGCAAACCTTAAAATGAAAAACCTTTCTGTGTAACACATGCTGTTAAATAAATTGGACAGGATGGATGGGCCTTCTATGCTGATTCATGCATACGTCTCACTGCATCTGTGTCTCGCCATTTTTGTTAGAACAGTCATAGACAGGTTCACTTCTCATGCCAGCTTGCTGGCAGAAACGACACGAGTATATTTGCAGTTTGAAAAAATGTTGCATTTCCAATGCCATCTGGGAAGGAGGAGTGTTCAGACTGGACAGAATTTCTGCCAGACACTTGTAGCTGACAGAGTACGGCTCTGCTAGGTCCTGCTTGGACCTGTGAATACGTATCTGTCCAGAATTTAACAGGAAATCCATGGGTGTCTGAGCAAACAGTAGGTTTAAGAAAATTACCTTGATGTATTCTTTTTCTATTCTCTATCTAAAGCTATGTTGGAGGACATCGGACAAGTAAGATCATGAGGATTGTGGACAAAATTACTAAGTCAAAATACTTTCAGAAAGCAACAGAGACAGAGTTTATTAAGAAGAAAATTGAAGAGGTCTCCAATACTCCATTGCTGCTAACAGTTGAAGTACAAGAGTGCAGAGGAACACTGGTCATTAACATTCCACCTCCACCTACCGACAGAATATGGTAAGAGGAGCTTACCACAGAACCGGGCAGTGTTTGAGGTGTGTGCTACCCAAGGGATTGCAGCTGAAAAGAAGGTAAAAGTGTAGCTGAAATGGGTTCTGGAAGAGGGGCAATACAAACTGGTTGGAAATGCGGTAGGAACTGCTGTTATGAGAACACTGACAGTTAACCCATTAAGCACACGCTTCACTGGAGTGTTCATAATAAACCCTGTTCTGTGTGCTCCCCTAAGGTACGGCTTTCGAAGACCTCCCTACCTGGAGTTAAAAGCTCGGCCAAAACTTGGTGAGAGAGAAGTGACTCTGGTTCATGTAACTGACTGGATAGAGAGGAAACTAGAACAAGAGTTTCAGGTGTGTTTCCTTGACATCTTCATCTCATTAATGATAGTTTTGGTCTATTAGAGGGTTGGGAGTTTTAATTTTTGCATGTCCCGGGTTTCAATCAAGACTAGTCGGTATCCTCCACTGCTCCTGTTCGCTGGAAAGGGTGTTAAGAATTCAACTGAAACAGACTGCTGTGATGGTCTCAAGACCATGTGTAGACCTGGATGGAAATCTGTTTTAGCACTTGTCAGAATGATTTTTAGAGCCAAAAATACCATTTATTTGAATTAGGTACCATGTTAGAATTTGCAGTACTCAAATAAAAACATGATCCTAGGTGTTCTTAAAGGATGGAGGGCCAAACTGCTGTCTAAAATTAAGAACAGATGAGGCAGCCAAGTGTCCTGTTACTACTTCCTTCAAAATAAAATATTTTTTAAAAATCATGTTGACCATAGTGCAAAATAGGGAAAACTCTCCAAATTTACAAATACTTGTAGGATAGGAAAACAGCTTGCTGACCAGATTCGTTCCGGACCCCAGCCTCAACAATCAGCTAGAAATCAAACCCGCTGGTTTCAGTAACAGCACAGTTTGAAAGTGTGTGGGTGAGGGCTGAGAAAGCAGCAGTTAAGAAAGTGGGTACGTCTCCTGTAGCGCTATTCCAGCTTGATGGAAAGCGCAGAGATCTTATTTCTGAGCTTCGTCTACAGCTGCAGCACAGCTAAATGGCTTGGGTCAGTGGCTGCCGTAGGGCTTCAGTACGGGCATTGACTCGCTGCTGAGCTCAGGAGCCTTCTGTCTGGAAACTTGTTGTATTTTTTTAACTAAACGTATTACAAAACTAAAGTTTCAAGTGATATATGAAATGTAACTTGATTTAATCGCATCTTTTTCACAGAAAATCTTTGTCATGCCAAACATGGATGACGTTTATATTCCTTTAATGCACTCAGCCATGGATCCCCGCTCCTCTACGTGCCCTCCTAAAGATCTGGTCACGGAGGCCCCTGATCAACCGTGACACGTGAAGACTCTTGCAGTTTACAGTATTATAAAAGTTATTCTCATGGTTTTATAAACTGTGCTGTAGTTCTCATCCTTAACTTGTGCCACTCCCCCCCTCCCCAAGGACCGCCTATAACCATACCTTTGTGCTCACTTGCCTGGTTATTGTTCCTGTGTACTTCAGCTACGTGAAGTTTCATCCCATTAAGCAGTTGATTTATCTTTGTGCCGGCTGCCATCAGGATTTTATCTGGGAGGCTAAGATGACCTGTTCTTTGGGGGAGGGAGGAGGAACCTAACTGTAGTAGATCAAGGAGCTTGTTGACACACCTTTTGTTCTTATGTTCTCATGCTGTTAATATGCATTAAAGCATTGAAAGGTCGTTTGGCAGCAAGGGAACTGCGTGCCAAATGGGAAAAATCCTAAATAAGGAGTGAATTTATAAAACTGGAAGAATATTTTTCTTTCTCAGGCAGTTGGAGGTGTAGAATGAACTGTTTTATGTTCTTTCACTTCTGCAGTCAATAGCTTGTGTCAAGCAATCGAAATATGAAATGCTTTCAGGATAAAAGAATGTAAATTGGATGTATAGGTAATAGTGACTCAGTGTGGTATATACGTATTACTTTTTTTCATACTGAACTCGTGCTTTTTTTTTGGGAAGCAAGTAGCCATAAACCACACACAACTATCAGTGAAGGTGGGACAGTCAGATTTGTGTAAGAGAACAAAGTTGGTGAAGCCATGAGACCAAACCATAGCAAGCGCCGCCTTACAGTGAGGTACAATCACCTTGGTTCATGAGTAATTCTGAATGTTTATGAAGACATGAGCACACACATAAAATGTCTAATACTGCACATGACCAGGAGTACTTAGCCTACTTGTATAGAGCCTCTTGCTACAACGAAACACACACCGCCTTTTCTTATAGGAGTTTGTTGCTGTGAGTCTTTTCCCATTGCACTGTGTTTACATGCAAAGCATGGGACAAATCCTGCCCTTGCAGCTGTCCAACTCCGGACATCAAATCGCTTGGTGTTTGTGGAAACAGCTGTGACTGAAAGGGTTTGATCCCCATGCACTGTTTTTTCGGACTTTGTGGAATAGGAATTCAAGCACTGCAGTTATTCAAGCTGATTGCGATGTAATGAAGACTGTTTCTGCTAATTAATGGCCAAAACCAAGGAGGGAGGGAGAACTGCCTTTTATTTCTATCTGGTACAATGATTCAAGACTAAAGGTATGCAGCAAATTCACTATTTGAACACTACATATCCACTGTCTAACAGGTAGTATTTCTGATACTCAGTGTTGCCAACTGTTCATGGATGTCAGAAAATGTTTTAGTTTACATTTAAAGAAGGTGAGTTTTGGCTCTCCTTTTATAACATGATTTGCTTTTTTTTTTTTAGAAGTAATTTTTTAAGGACTTTTTTCTATGTTGTGTTGTCGCATTTGATGTAAATCAAAATTTCCATGTGTAACTTGATGATTTACCATCTCTAAATGAAGCTATTCTATTGAAGGTTTTTTAAACAGCACCTTGCCTGAAACATAAAAGAAAACTAGCATTTAATATATTTAAAATCAATTCTATATTTGAACACCTATTTTGGTTACCTTTAATTGAAATATTAGTGGGTTATATTTGTTACCTGAACTCCTCCTTGACCATTCCAGGCTGTGTATATTCTGGGGTTTGCTCTAATTATGTAGGCATTATTTGCCTTTCATGAAGTCTGCATGTCTTGTACGCAGGTCTTTTATATGATTTAATTTCTATGTGCAATAACTAAAGTCAAAGGACTAGATGCACTAATGTGTAAACACTTAGACTTATTACACAAGATTGTCATATTGCACTCCATAAACTGTGGGTAACTACAATCTGCTTGCTTTGTTTTATTAAATAAATTTATCCCATGTCAAACAATTACTAGGGTTAAAATTTATTTCTAGGTAGTGCTTAGGCACTACCCTCTGCTGATTGCTCATTACCTCGATTAGAAAGGCAGCTGCTGAAACAATGGTGTGCTCTTTTTTCTTTTTAGTATACCCAAGCTTAGGCTGCTGGTTATGGCATGATTTCAGGGTTAACCAGTGCTGAGGCTGTCCTAGGCTTCAAAGCTTAAAATCAAGTAATTTCACTGCAGGGGTTAGTATTCACATGATGAATTTGCTTTAAAGATGTACTTTTCTATTTTACACCTGTGAAAACCTTGAAATGATTATCAGCACTTGCAGAACAGAAGTGGCACACAGCACCCTTTGCGATGGTGGTGGAAGCGTCTGGGAGCTCAAGCATTGTACTTTCAGTCTTCCTAAGCTTGGCTATGGCTCTGTCCAATCCTGTCCCCACTGCAGGGACAGGTGTAACCTTTTCTATCTACAGGAGACTAACTCCAGCCTCTCTGCCTGCAGTTATTAGCAGGTGGAGGCCCTTTTAAGTAGCTGCAGCTGAGATCACTGGAGTCAAATGTTCTTCTCTTTATGCACACAGCCAAAAGGACCCTTTGCAGTGGATACTTCAGCTCCCTCACCTTCATCCAGGTGCTTTACCCCTGCCACTGCTCAGCAGGACTCCCTTTTGCTCCTTACCAAGTCCCCTTTATGAGCTGAACCCCACGCTCCTTCGGCAGAATTAGCGCGGTGGCCTGGGTTCAAGCCCTGCTGCATCAGGCCATTGAGCAGAGTGACCCGGATCCCGTTCCGCCCTGTTGCTACCCTCCCCCACCATAACGCCCCGTTGGCTCCTGTGCCGCAGCACACCCCCGCCCCCTCCGCGTCCCACCCCCACCAGGCTGCGGCGCCATTCGGGCGGTGGCGGCCGCCGCCCGCTGCTCCGCGCCGAGACGAGCTGTCGCTTGCCTTTAAAAGAGCCACCCGGGTGGGGCCGAGCAGCCCCAGTTATGAACAAGCGCTTCGCTCTAGCACTACAGCTTGGCCAGCGGCGCCGCGGGCAGGGCACCCCGCCGGGTCAAAGGCAGTGCGGGTAAGGGGCGCACGCAAGAACCAGCCGGACTCGTTCACGGGGTGCACTCAGCTTTATTGACCAGGCCGCGCCCCGCCGCCGGTCTCCACACGGGCCCTGCAAGACACGGAAGAGGAGGTTACGAACGCGGTGCACCGCGGCCGCCCCGCGGAGCGGGCGGCAGCCTGGGCGCTCAGCAGTAGGTTTGCTTCATGCACGTCAGCAGTCTAACACGCGTCAAGAGACATCAGCGCGGCCCAGCCTGCCCGCCCTTCCGCCCCCTTCCACTGCCCGCGCTCACCTCCGCCCGCCACGCTGCTGGAAAGGCCGAGCCGCCCGTCCCGCTCCTTTTTATCGACTGCCCGCGCCCCGCCCCTCCTTGTTTCGCCCAATAGGATTCCAACCTGGGGGCGCGTGTTGATCAAGATGCGGTTGCGCGAGGGAGTAGGCAGAGCGGCGGGAAGGGCGGGGCTCCAGCGCGCGGGGGCTGAGGCGGGGAGCTGTGACATGGCGGCGGGCAGGGTCCTGAGGCGCCTGGTGACCCCGGCGTGTGGCGGAGCCCTTTCCGCCTTTTCCGAAGCAGCAGTACTCCGGTAGTGGTGTTCCCTATCACTTTGAGTTACGAAATAGGGCTTAATACGAAAACCGTAACAGCTCGGGCCTCAGAGCTGCCCTCCTCTGGCTGGGCCCTCGGTTTCTGAGGCGCCGGGAGGGCGCAGGGTGACGCTGCCCCCTCAGCCCCCGCTCCCGACGTTCTTCCGACCCCCCGAGAGGCCGTTGGGAGCCACTTGCGTCAAATAACTGCAGCCGGGTAGCGGCATGTGCACAGCGCGGCTGAGGAACGCCCTCAGGCACGGCGCGGGATTCGGCTTACCGCTCATAAACCCGTTCGGGAAGAGGTAAGGGCGGCTGAGCGCTCTCCAGCCACTGCTCAGGCTGGAGGACAGGCCGGCAGCTCTGCCCCCAGCCCAGGCGCTCCTCTCCCGGGGCAGATGGAGGCCGGCGGGAAGGGCAGTGCTGCCATCCCGGGTGCCGGCGGTGCCGGGAGCCGGCTGGAGGCAGCAGCGGTCCCTGCTGCCTCCTCAGGAGAGGCCCTGCTCCTACACAGCGTGGCGTGTTGCCCACGCAGGCACACCTGCCCGCGTTAGCTGTCCTTGGGTCAGGTTAGGGGCACTTGCTGTACGTGTGCTAGAAGTTTCCATCCGCTCCTCCTGCGTGCTCTCGCCACGGCACGCGTGAAGCGGTGTTGTAGATGCTCTGCTTCTTCTCCAGCGGCGTCAGTGCTTAAAGACCGCCCCAAACCAACCCGTCTGCCAGTTCTAGAGAATGGAAATCTCCGTGTGGTTTGGGGCTGCAGGATGGATTTATGTGTTCAGACTTGCAGGTTAGATGGTAATTGTGTCTCCTGCCCACGTAATCAAGGGCACGCTGATTACAAGAGGGAGCTGCCAGAGCTGATCCGCTGTGTGCAGCTCGCGTACTCCGTGCTCCACAGCTCCATTAACGGTATCAGAATGAAAAAGCAAACAAGCTGTAGCAAGGACAAAGTGACTTTGTTATATAAATAGGCGGCTGAAAGCTAGGCCTGTGCCAGGCAGTGTACATTTGGTCTCTTATTTTCACAACTTCTTCCCTTTGATTCAGGTTTTTTGTGGTTTTCTGTGCTCAGGGGAGCTCGGACCTGGATTTCAGTTCAGAGGCACGTTCTTTGTTTTAGCATTTATCGAAGGCACTGCAAGGCACACCAGGGTCACCCGTGACGTTGTCAAAACAGGAGCTGTGCCACAGAAATTTGGCCTTAGCTGCTTCAAAAGCAAAAAATCACCCGGGAAATTATCCCGGGCAGGGCGGTGCTGCGGGGGGGACTCTTCATTAAGCCTGACCACCACAGGCTATTTTTACAAACCGCCGCAGCACCAGCACCTGCCATCGCACCCCGCGGCTTCCAACGCCAAGGGCCCTGGGCCGAGCCCCCCCGGGCCGGCTGCCGCTCTGTCGGGACTGGGCACAAACGGGGCGGCTCCGGCTGGGGAACGAAGCCACGGGGCGTCGCTCGCCCCGTCCGTGCCCCCGGGTCGCCGGCGGCCAGTACCTGCGCGCGGCCGGGGCCACCCGCGGGTGACGTCGGTGGCCCGGGCCGGGCGGCCCCGCCCCGCCGCGCGGGGAGCGCCGGGCAGGCAGCGCCGCGCGGGGGGAGCCGGCCGGGCGCCCGCGGAGCCCCCGCGGGTGGCAGCCATGGAGCCGCTCCGTCGCCTGCTCCTCGGCCTGGGCGCGCTGCTGGTGCTGCTCTCGCCGAGGCCCGGGGTAAGCCGAGCCTGCCCGCTGGGCCGGGTGTGTGTGTGGGGGGGGAAGTGCCCCGCGGGGGGCTGGGGGAGGGCAGGGCCGGCCGGCGGCGGTGTCCCCGCGCCGGGGCGGGGTGGGCACGGCTCGCCTGGGGCGCCCGAGCCGGTGAGGGCCGGGGGAGGCCTGGCCCCGTGCAGGCCGGTCCCCCCGCCCGCAGAGAGGGGAGCCGGGGAGGGGGGAGCACGGGGAGGGGGGAGCACGGGGAGGGGGGAACTCTGGGCCGGCGCTTTGCCCGGAGTTTGCCGTAGGTGCCGTCAGCGGCGGCGCTCGGGAAGCCGACACGCTGCCCGCTTTCCTGTCGCTAGTGCCGGGTGCCCGCCGGGCTGCGCAGGGCGGAGGGGCTGCAGGGCACCGGGCGGCCCCGCGCCGCTGCCTGCCTGCTGCCGGGCCCCGCGCTGGCGCACCCAGCGCCTGGACCTGTAGCGTCTGTAATAATGCCGGCAGTATGAAACCATTAATTTCGCATGAAGTGGTGGATGAAAGTAGGACAAAGAAACTTTTGGAAGCTCACACTGTGTAGGTGAATAGAGGAACTGGTGACACATACTGGAAGACATGTCCCTCCACAACCTCATAACTGGGGGGACCTTGTTTTCTTTCTGAAAAAAACCCAACATTGCATATGTTGGTGTCCAAATACAGTCTGTTAGCTACATGCCCTGGGAGGGTTGCTGCATCCCATCCTATGGAAGTTTGGTAACGGCAACATGCACTAAATGTGCATATGGTTGGTGAGTATCCAAAACCCACTACAGTTCTGAAGTCAAAGGTGACAAAGTGCACAAGTCACTGCCCCGCGAAACCTCTTAAGAAATAACCAGGATGGTTACAAGGTACTGCGTGGAGTAATAAAGGCACAGGGAATGGTGAAACTGGTGTGAAGCAGATGGAATGCTGAGCAGGTTATTTGGGTGGAGGTAATAATTTTACACTGTGTACTTTACAAGGGCTGCTCTCTGTTGTGTGTGCACTCAGGTGGAAAGTAAGTCTTCAGAAACTCAGTTCTGGAAGGTGGTGTCTGTTCTATGTTCTCAGGATCAGGAGACTGTGACAGCCAGCTGGTGTTTGCTGTTTCCATTGTACTGAAGTGTAGCAGAGGAAAGCTTTGATGGATTGTTCATTGTTACCTGAAAATGCTGGTGTAATATGTGGGGTTATAGTTCAGGTTAAGCAAAGCTGAAGGCTTTGTTTCTTGCCTGCGATATAATAGCTCCACTCTCCTTTAAAAGTAAACATATTAATGGTGAAGCTGTGTAACGTACCTAGTGTTGTTACTTCATTAGGAAACTGGGGAAAATGAAATGCAGGCTCCCTGCAAAAATGGCTTAAAAATCTTTAATGTAGAGTGCTGATGCCTTTGGCTTAGTCTGGTCTATAAGGTTGGACTGAGATCTCTTCAGGGTCCTGACAGGTTTGAGGTTCAGAATTTGCAAGGAAAACACTGATTTGCAATTCGCAAAGTATTAAAAATAGCACTCAGTAAGAATGCTAAGAAGTATTTTTAAATACTAAGAAACCTTTTCAAATCAACAGGTTATTGCTAAGATTTTTATCATTTTACTTGCATAGTCACAAAAACCTGGACTTGCGACCTGGTAGAGTTCAGCCTCTTTTTTCTCAGGATTCCTCCCTCCTCTCAGTCTCTGTCCTTCCTCCGTACCTCCGATCAGCATCTGATCTCAGGTTCTCCATTGCTCTCCCTCTTTTCTCAGCTCTTACCCTGTTGGCTCTGCCAGCAGTAGTCCTCACCGTGACTTCCAAGTAGAAATCTTTTCTGTACTTTAGTCCTTTTCAGAACTCGTTTTCATTTCTGTGGACTTCGTCCCAGTCATCTCACCTGTGATTAACCCCTTCAACTGGGAGGGCTTGCTGAGAGCTATTCCTGTCACTTGAGTGATAAATTCCCATGAAAAGGACTGGCATACAATTCTTGGTATTGAGGTAACGTGAAAAACAGGAGATTGCCTAAAGATTTTGCAGATTGTGTTTTCTATAGATTCTTTTAAGAGTGCTGGTGGTGATCTGCTGCTCTGGGTTTTCTTTGACAAACGTACTCTTCATTACTTACATCCCAACTGTTTTCCTATAGTTGATATTCAGTGTTCGTACAAGGGCTTCCTGTCCTATAATTTCTTTATAAAATGAAACGTTGTTTCTTATTATTTGGGTGACACAGCGTAGAGCTCTTGGAATTGCCCTGGCAGTGTATGGGAACACGTTACAGAAGGGGGACAGCTCATACAGCAATGAGAATGGCCGTGGAGCTGTCGGTGGATAAGCAGTCACCATAAATATTCTATAGACTGATTTGCAGCTCTCTGTAGTTTTTGTGAGCTGGGCACATTCCAAACTGTGCCTGTTGCTCTTTCAACGTGGAGTCGGTGCAGCTTGAAAGCAGGAACCTCTCTGGGCCTAGGCTGGCGTTTGGAACGTGGCTCTGTTCCCTCCCGCCGCATGTGGCACTGGTTTCAGGGCTGCGGCACGGCGTGTGCACGCAGCGCAGCCGGGCTGCTCCTGATGTGGGAAACCCCCAGCCTTGGCCAGGTGTCTGTTCTTCTAGTGTGCCTTTATCTCAGCACGAGGTGTTTGGCCGGGTAGCTGGCAGGCGTGAAAGGAAACCTGGGTGCAGCAGCAGAAGGTTTTAAAGAGGACATCTTCAAGAGCTGTGTTAATTAACATTAGTGGGTTTTAGCTGAGTTGCAGATCTCCTTGGTCGCTCAAAAATAGTGTATTAAGGTGGATGTTTTGTCTGGGGGGGAATGCAGACTCGTCTCGCACACCTAAAATTGTCATGGGCAGCTCTGTTCTGGAGTGTGAATCCACGCGTTCATAACGCTGTCCTGCTCGTGTTGGTTGCTGGTGGTGTTGTGAATATTGTAATTATTTTTGGTTTTACAGAGAGATCCAAGGCTGAAAACTGAGCTGGGAGTTTACGGGGCAGGGCACCACCCAAAGCCCAGTGAAGTCAGCGGATAGCTGGAGCAGACCTCCCGTAGTTTTCAGGTGTTCCTGCCGCTGGATGAATGGGCATGTGAAGGAAAAGTCACTGGAACTGGGTTACAGTGTTGGTGAGAAATGGGTAACAGAGACATGCTGGAATTCAGTTGGAGATTAAAAGATCTGTAGTTTCTAATTCACGTTTTAAGGAAGATGTAATGTATTTTTTGTCGGCTTGCTTTCATCTGTTAGCTTTGTTATTAGCCGTATTGAAAAACTGCCCCCTGCCAGCAGTTTACTGCATTTTAAAAGGGTTTCTTCCTGGCGTGGTTTTATTAAGCATAGTCAGTTTAGCCTCTAGCCTGGCAATGTAATTAGAGGAGAGCTGTCAGAAGCAGGGCAGTGAATCATCGGCTGTCGGTGATGAATATGCCCGTCGCTTGCAGTGTGCGCTAATGTTTAAAAATATATTGCTTTGCATCTGTATTGGTTTACCATCCTGCTTCCAGTAGCATAAATTATGGTGCAGGCCTTTCCTTGCTGTGAGGAAGGTATCTGGTGCAGCTAGTGCTGAAGTGGTTTTGTAATAGTGGGTTTTGGTAAAGTGCACACATCCAGCCTGATGTATACGAAGCTAATTATGGAGTGAGTGATGTAGAATATTCCCCTGAGTGATTTTATATCCTGTCACCTTTTTTGTTTGGTAAACCTGGCATTACCAAAGCAATTATGAGGATGTAAATTATAGTTAGCAAACCATCCAGCCTTTATCATCCGTCAGACCTTGCAAATTAAGTTTGGGGCATATGTATTCCTACTTAAGACTCAGAAAAGGGGAAATTATTACCTGGTAGCACATGGCACTGTGATTTGTTTACTAGTGAGCACTCTGTTACTTCGATGAAATCAGTAACACTTCTCAGATCGGCACCAGACCGTCACACATCCAGTGTCACTGTGAGGTGTCTTCCTGTTCTTGATTCATACTTGAAGAGTCTCTGGTGGTGTCACCCCCACAGCAAAACATATTTCTGGGTTATAGAACGATAACCTCAGGGAACCGAGGGGCCTGGTTTTCTTTTGCTCTGCTGTTTCCACTGACTTCAGTGAGCCTTGTGCGTACTTGGTGACCTGCTTTTCAAAAGTCCTGTTTTCAAACAGCTAAATTAACGGACAAAATGGTTCCCGTGGGGCTCTGTTTTCTTCTAACACAATAAAACAAAATAGGGCATTGCGCTGCTAACCCTTAAAGAAATGGAAATGTTGCGGTGAACGAAGATAGTATCGCCTTTGACACTGAACTGCGCCACAGACATACACAAACACACCAGCAGTTGTTCCACAGCTTTCCCCGGCCCCTTCGCGATTGGTCCGAGTCATTTTGTTACTGGGATTTCTAAAACATTTTATCTAAAGATGGGGTAGATCTGGATAGAGGGGGTGATTCTTAGGCAAGGCTTAGCTGGTATTTATAAGGGCCATTTCCATTTCTGTCTATAAAATGCTATTTCTATTAGATAGTATGCTTCTATTCTGGCTTAAAAATGCTACTTTTCTACTTAGTCCCAAATTTTAGGCTGCTGTGGATTATTAGCAGTCAGCACTTTAGAGTATTTGTCAAGGTTGTACTCAATGAGAGCTTGAAAATTTGTGTTTTGAATTAAATTATTGAAAAATTAATTCTGAAGCAGTCCCCAAGTAATGTAGCAGCATTGTAGATCCTTCTCTTACCGTCACCCTTGATGTGGGAGATTATTGCGAGTACAGAGTGCCAAGGCAGTAGGAGCTCGGACTGAATGGCAAAGAGGGTAGGTGTTAAAATAGACATTATTGCAGTTTCAGAGAAAATCAAAGAAGACACGAACCAGATTTTCCTTCTGTCTCATTTTCTTACTTCACCAGATTAAGTTCTTTTTGCTTGGCTGTCTCGTGTCCTGACATTTTTCTTGTATTTCATTGTTCTGTTTCCTCAGAAATAAAATTGCAGTGTGAAATAAAAATCTATTTTGAGAATTTGCATTGCACCACACCGGTCGAGACCCCACCCCTGCAGGGAGGACATCTGTGCACACCAGTATTTATAGCGTCTGTCTCAGAACTGAGATTATTCAGGGTTTATGGTGGAAAATGCTTTTACATACTTCACACAAAAATGAAAATGAGTTTGGCTTACACATACAGGTTTTAATAATTTTCATAGCTTTTCATAACACTGCTAATTCCAGGCCTTAATTAGTCCATTAATCAGTTAACTATCAAGCTTTGTGTTCAAAATAAAGTGCAGTGAGTATTTGCAACCTTGGCGCTGCAGTCTGGAGCTACTGATAAAACTCACTAGTAACATAAAGGGAAGGGGTTTTTCATTTCTGACTCTGGGTGAAACACAGGTGATCATTTAAATAATCTGTTAATTTTTATGTCAGTTGTCTCATGCAATTTGAAAGAATAAAACGTTGGTTCCGTACTAACTCCTCCCTAGCCTGTTCTCCAAGCGAGCGCTGCCGGCAGCGCTCAGAACAGATGAGCAGTGTTGCACTGCGAACTCTGTGCTCGTCTGGGTTCTTAAAACTGCCGTCGTAAGCTTCAGCAGTGTCCGAGTATTACTCAGCTGGTTAACGTCAACTGCGTGGTCTCATCTGATTTGGAAAGTATGAATGGAGATTTTTAATACCTTGTATCCTGTGTATTTTATCTGGGTGCGAATACACCACTAGAAGAAAAGGAAGAGCTAATGGAATTTGCCCCAAATGCAGTCTTTCACCCAAAGAAGGTGGTGTCTTTGGCACGCAGGGTTGCAGCGGCCACATCAATGCGACTTTGATGGCTGAATATAAGAAAGCCCTTCAAAAGCAGTAAAACTTAAAGACTTATGGGGGGGCGGGGGGGCGACGGGAAGCCATAGGAAACAGTGGTGTTAAGACAAAGCCCGTTGGAGAGCATGAGCTTGGCAGCTGGATTTGGAAGGAAAAGATGCACGCGTGTGGCAGAATCCCTTTGCCAGTGACATCAGTGTGCCTCCGTGCTGATGTCGCTCCAGGGCTGCTCCTTGGGCAGTGAGCAGGACTGGGCCCAGAGTCCTCAGAAGAGGAGGTGGTTTCTTGGGCTCCATAGACCTAATAGCCTCTTTCAGAGGCCCATTCCCTTCTGATCCCTCAACGCTTGGAATGCCGTAAGCACCTGCCATCCCAGGAAGAGTTCTCATCTCCCTGATAACCAGAGCGGTGATAGACACCGCGAGAATGGTGGATGGGAGTGGTACGTCTTCCCCCACACCAAGGATACCACACCAGAAAGCTTAGAAAAAGCCATTGTAATTTCATGATCTTAGTCATATCTGAGAAGTTTCGCGGTCATTCTGCCTGTGGGCAACATTCAGGTGTTCATCTGATTTTCAGCAGAAACTTGCGTCAAGAGCTTCCTCAGCTTTGCTTTTCTTCTGCCCGTTCAGCTTGTAAGTGATGGGAGGGTAGTACGGAAAAGTTGTGAGACTCCTGTGCCTGCAGAATGTGCACGCTTTGCACGTCACTACTTTCTCTTTGCTCCCAAGCACTAGCAACCTTCAAAAATGTCAGCCATCTGGAAGACAGTGTTGGTTACTGATGTTTTGGTAAGAGTTTCACGGCTCACATCTGATTCCCTAATTCCTGTAGCCTTGGTGCCACAGCAGATAGCTACCCAAATGTTAAATGGGAAGGTGTTAAATCCGCACATCTACAAGTGGTGTTCTCCACGCTATGTATTATTTGCTACCCACCCCTAATCACGGTGACAGCTTTGCGATGATGATAGACGCTTTATTCACTTCTCAGTAAGAAGACGGGAAGAGAGCGTGCTTTGTGGAGAATATACTGATCCTGTAAGATAAAAGATAAAAGATAACGCGCAAAAAAGCAGCCTAGAAAAACAATCGTAGTCTGTGTACACAGAAGGCATGGTGGATTTGCTATATGTTGTATTTTATTTGCAACTAAACTTCAACACTAGCCATTACGTCCTGGGTGTCCAATTCCCACCTGCGGCTTAAAGGAACTTCAATAATTTTCACTTCCTGCCTTTAACAGTTGAATGTTGTTGCACAACCTGCTGTCTTTCACTCTCGATGCAGTTTCACTGTGTTTGTTAACTAGAATGGTCAGTTTGGGTAACGGGTGGTTGTGGTGTATCTTTTTTGATGGAAGAACAGAGTCATTCCAGGCCTAAATTCAGTGGTTTTATTCATGGAGCAGGTTCGGGGTAGCTAGATCTTCATGAAAAGATGGGTATTTCTTGTGTTCCCTGTGGTGAACGGAGCACAGGGTCTCTACCAAACACGTTGTATTGAAATATTGCCTAAAAGTGTTTCTGCCTCGTCTGTGAATCTGACAGAGTTAAATCCTCTGGAATAGGGACTTTTTGTGAACACAGCTGCGGTGAAAACACCTTTGTTTGGTATGAGAAGGCTGAAATGTGCTTGTCGAGTCTGGGTTTAAAACCGTTGATGAGAATGTGTTCAAAGCTTGCACTTCCTTGTGGTTTCTTCTTGGAGCCTGCAGGCGATGTAGCAGGCACTTCAGCGGGTACCTGCTGCTGGGCAGCATCAGGCGCTTGAGAATGATGGTTAGTTAACTGCAGTTAACCTGACAGGCACGGTCGGTTTGTGCAATTAGTTGAAATTCAGAGCTGGACTGTTGGTTCAGTGTCTTTGGGTCATGTGTTTTGGTTTTGTTTCTGTTCTGCACGCTCAGAGCCCTGCAGGCAGCTTTATGCAGCTGAGACTTTTGAGTTATTTAATTTATTACAAAGCTTCTCAGGTAATATTTAAAGAAATTAAATAACTGTTATATCTTACCAAAACCAAAAGCCTGGAAGTAGATACTGAGGGTTTTGACTTCTCAACATTCTTGTCTACAGGAGGAAGAAATTCCTCCCCTGTTGTGGATCACTGTTAACCACAATTGCTTGGGGCCACGCTTGGTTTTTCTTTTGTGTGAGATGTGTTGAGACCTTCAAGTGAAATTTTAATATACGAGTGCACGATGTTACTGCACAAAGGTTAATTTGGAATGAATTTTGACCACTCTCCATTGCTGCGTGTTTTCATCACAACACTGTTTCCAGTACATTTTGAGGTTTTTTCCCTTTCTTAATAGCTTGAAACCGGAGTGATGGGTGATGGCTACTCTCTGGGCTAGGATGGGGCTGTACGGATATAGGTGGCTTTGAGGATGACTGCTGTGAGTTGGAGATCAAACCCTGTACAAACTGAGTGCCAGCAGTCAGCTGGTGGTTCGTGTGGTGTCACGCAGTAGGGTGTTCCCCACCGTTAGCCTGGCTGGGGCAGAGGTGAACTCGGTCCCACGGGAAGGAAAAACAGACAATTCCCTGTCCTCTTGATCCCGACTGCTGACCGTTACAGCAGACCAGAAAGGTGGGACGACTGTGATGAAATGTGATGCCCTTAATTTCCGAGTGGCAGACTGAGAGCCAGTGAAAGAAGTCAGAACTGAGCTCCACTGCAGCAGTAATGCTGTCACAGGGATTTAGAAAGACTGAAAATAACATCGTGAACAGCATACACTACTGGAGTCACCCAAAGAAGTAACTATGGAGAAAATGTTCGAAGATAAGGAAGATTTCCTAAAAGCTGTGCCTGCTGTCGGTACCCTGTTGAACTGAGATGTCTTTTCGTGCTCAGATAGCTTATGCCTGGTGAGGTCGGTTCAATCCGCAGGTCTTCTGACTTCCCTGCGCTCGACAGCAGCCCGGCCTGCAAAGGGGAAGAAACCTGTTAGACGCAGCTTTTTTCAGCCTCCTGGTGTTCCTTGAACTGGTGCCGTTTGGGGGCCATGTCACAGCCCACTCACAAAATAGACCTAGGCCCGCGTTTGCGCCACTGTAGTTCATTGCCACGGCGATGGTAAGAGCGAGGGAGTTTGGCAGTCTGATGCGAGGTGACGTTTTGGCAGCGAGGAGCGGGGCATTGCTCAGTTGGTGCCTGGGAAGATGGGTTACTGTGGTTCTTAGGTTATTACAACGTTACACAGGAAGCAGTTCTTTGTTTGCAAAGGAGCCGTATCTTTTGCATAAAAGCAGCTGTAAAGATGTCTAGAACGCAGCCCAAAGCGTCCCTTTGTGGTTTTATTCAGGGACTGTTTTATGCAGGCAGCTGGGCAATGACAGATTTAAAAAGTGACTCTTCCCAGTGAGGCTGATTGAGCCTCACAATTAGATGGCTTTCAGCCCCAAATGGACATGGTAATGCAGTGTGGGTTGTGTCCTCCCCTCTGGCTGCAGAATCAGTAGATCTGGCTTGTTAAGTGCTTATTTAAGGAAAATGGGAAGACTGGACTAGATGGTTATAAATCAGCTGCACCATCCTAAGTTGTTTTGGGAGTCCATGTACAAAACGACCTAGAGGGTGGTACAGTGGCTACAACAGTTTGCTTTAACACAAGTAATCTTTCCGAAAGACTGGGGACTCGGACCTCTGCAATACAGCTTCTCTTTGCTCTTACCTACAAATGGGGTGGTTAGGCCAGAAAGAGGCGAGCAGTTCTGATGAGTAACGTCTCGAGCTGTGTGTTTTATAGACCAGCATGAGGGGAATGTGATTCAATGTCCCTGGTTGAAAACAACGTCCCGTTTGGAAGTTTGATTCTAGATGCAGCTGTAAACGTTTTATTTAAGAGCAGGTGTCTGTGCAGCCTGCGTAATTTAACTACAGCAGATAATGAAAATGGTATCTCTCTGTTCAGATACATCTTTCTTCTGGGCCTCCGGCAGTTATAGCTGGTCTATGGTTTGTGTATTGTTGGGTTGTACTTACATTTTTTCTGTACTGTGTTTGAAGTTGTCTGCTCCAGCTGCGTTCGTTCTGACTGGGAAGAAGCATCTCTGGTATTTGTAGGTGTGACCTGAAAGTTGGCTGGTTGTTACTTTGTTGTATCACTCGTCAGCTTGAAGCTTTCCCTGGAAGCCTGATGCTTTAGTTGAGTTGCATTAAAAAGGTGTAGTTTTCCACAGACACGGTTACCCCTGTACCCGTGTTCATTTGGCAAGTGTGTATTTTGCTTTGCAGTAATTCTAACATGGCTGATAATTATTGTTTGCAATTTAAGTCATTGTAGACATTATTAATTATGTAAAATGCACACACTTTCATTTCATGAACTGTGGTAGGTTTAGAATTGTATTTAAGTGTGAAACCTCCTAAACACGGCAGGTGGCATGCAGATGAGCAACGCAGGTACAGTCTGTAAATGACAAGTAACTTGAGGGATGACTTGAGACTTGGTAAATGGAAATGGGTCAGTCTTAGGGTGTATGGCATCATCTGTAGGCAGGGAGGGAAGAGTAGACATTAAATTAACACGGTTTTTTTGCTTTGTGCAGTGAAACACCTTGGACTTAGCTTAATTGTTCTCGTGGTGGCTACATAGTTCTGAGTCCTCGATGTTGGTGTGATGCCCTTTTAATAAAATCACATGCTCTGCAGTAGCCAGACTCAAAAGCTGCTTGTGCTATAGAAATAACAGCAGCACCAAGCAGCTCTGTACCCATATGCTTAAATACAGTGACATGTCCCCAGTGGCAGAATAATTAGAATGTGAAATTGAGGTTTGACTCCTGCAGCTGATTGATTTCTAGGAGATACCTATGGACGTGTAATACCTAGTGGCTTGCTTAAGCAGTGTTGTTTCCTATCCACTGCAGAAATACAGTACTGGGATACATGAGGTACAAGAAGACAATTAAGAGGCTTAACAGCGTGGATCTCCTCCAGCCTTTAAGCTGCATCTATCCTGAGTATCTTGCTCTGGCTCAGAGACAGCCTACATGCTTGCAGCTCCAGCCTGTGGTGCAGCCGCAGTCAGCCCTGCAGAATATTGATCACCTTTCAGTTTTATTTATCCACCTTCTAGCCAGTGTCTTCTCATCTCGAGGGGACTAAACCTTGGCAAAAGTGTGTTCTGTTTACTTGGTAGTAGCGTGGCTTTGGCATTAACACTTCGGTTCTCTGAGCTGCCTTGAAGTTCCTTACCCTCTATCGTACCGCAGAGCCTTTGTATCGGTTCTTGTGTCAGCCCTGTCTCTGGTTTCTCCTGCCTCTGGTACAAGGTGACTGATAGAAGGTTGAAAAGGGAGGTTGACTGGTAGATAGATTATGCATGTAAAGCATCTCCCAGTTTGTTCCCAGGGGAGCTTAGCGCAGTAAGCAGTTACCTGACGGTGACAGGGGGAAAACAATCACAGAATTCAAAGGGGCAGGTAAGTTGTCCGGTCTGTGCGATTAAAAAGAGGGGTGATGTTCTAGGGAACGCACTGTATGACAGTTATGAGGCAACTCTGTTAAATCATTGCATTCAGTGTATGGGCTTTTCTTTTCCAGAACGCCAGCTCAGTAACTGTGCCAGAAACACTGTTGTTTGTTTCAACTCTTGATGGGAGTCTGCATGCCGTCAGCAAGAGGACGGGAGCGATCAAGTGGACTTTAAAAGAAGGTGAGCAGGAGGTGTCCTGATGCCCTCTCTTCAGTAGCAGTAGTAACAGTCAGATCAGTTGAAAATCCAACCTGTTGGGGGGCCTGGTTAATACTTTCTTTTCTTTCTTGTTTTTGCTCTTGCTCCAGATTTAAGGTACAGTGTTTCTGGAGTCATGCTCATCCTCATGTTTTCACTTGCAGATCTTTTCCAGGTTTATGGTTTGTTTGTTTCCCCAGCATGTTTAAGCTGTAGTGGTTTAATTGGTAGGTTTATGGGAGTAAGTGCGGTACAAGCAAGCACAGAACACGGTAGATCTCCAGTGAGAGCGTCAGCTGGTGGAACTGGTGGCAGAGGGTTTGTAGGATCCTATCTCTGGAATCCCCTGCATTCACTGGTGCAGTGGATATCCTGCAAACCTCGGGTGGTTTTTACCTATAGTAGCTGTTTAACAATAGCACAGGTTTTTAACTAAAAGAACTGCACTTGTGTAAAGAAATTTAACATTGCTCAGTGACTGGAAGTGATTTTGTGATTGTAATTACTGAGCAGAGAGAGCTCGCTCTGTCTTTGAAAAATTCAAGATCTAGTACAAATTTGGTTTAGTGGGACTCTGTATGGTAGAAGTGACAGCATTTTCTTTTCACTTAGGGAAATAAATTAGAAAGCAGGTCAGATGGAGTCCCAGTGATTGCATCATTCTGTCCTCTGCTTTGAAACCTGGTGTCAGTTTAGTAGGTGAGCTGGAATGGTCGGAACTGGATTGTGCGTACAGTCTGCAGTACAAACCAGGTGCTCTGTGTTGTGAAGCCCTTCCTATTTGAAGGCAGATCTACCAGACAAAAAGTTAACTTCATAAATGAGCAAGGAATGCTTTTGTAGCTCCTCTTGGAGTAAAAAGGGGTGAGCAAGTATTTTCTTGAAGGATCTTGGTTAATAGATGTGGTTACATTTTCTCCCATCTCCTCTTTAAATTTAGAGCTGTCCTTTCCCTGGGCAGGCCTGAATGAAACGGAGTTACCAGCCTCTTCCTGTATTTGTTGCTCGAGGTGTTGCAGTGTTGAGAGAAGTTTCCTGGTTTGGCTGGTCACTCAGCTGACATGAGGGTACACTACACACTCCTATCCGAGAATTACCCTAACAGGCAGCTGTTTGCAGCCAGCCTTAGCAAGTGGCAAGAGGTTTTTGAGCAGGAAATGAAGGCGTTTTGGTAATTAAAAGAATCTTGGTCAGTGTATTGCTGAAGGAACTTCCCTTGTTGAACAGAAATTGTTGCAACACTATAGTTGGTACAGTAGAACTGCCAGACTGGATAATCTAGTTTTATAGGACTTCTTTTTTCCAACCTGAGTGTTGGAAACTAACAGCCTGTGAAAGTCCTTACTGTCTTGGTGTGTAGTCTCTGGAGAGATTTAATAGGGCAGAATTCAGTATTAATAGTAGTGAATAAGCACAGTTTTCGGCACACTCTCTGTCAACAGTTTGCTTGTGGTGTTATAGAGAATTACCCAGTGGGAAGTTGCATGTGTTGTACTTCATGTGCTTGGAGAAGTTGTGGGGGTCACCTGAAGTGCTGCAGAGGCATTCGTCAGGAGGAGGATGTTTCATTACTGCACTTCAGCAGCAAGGTGTTTAACAAAGGGCAATTCATATGCATTTTATTTTCACCGGGGAAAAAACCAGGGCAGTGTTCATTATCAGGCACTACTTAAACAAACATGAAAATCTTGCCATGTGTGGTTTGTTTTCATTTAGCGCTGAAGCTTATCTTAGGTATGCAGAGCAAATGAGCCAGTGGTTATCGCTGCAGTAATGTGGTTGGGTTTCCTGCCTTCATGTAGTGCTGGCAAGAAAGGTGGTCTGACTTGTGCTGCCCATAAAGCAGGGGAAAAAATGGGTCAGTCGGAAATAGGACTGTCTAGTAGTCGGAAATGAAGCTGTGTTCCCTGCGGTTGTGTGCAGGGAGATGTGGTTCTGTTTGTTGAGGGTGCTTAATGCTTTCATTTCCTCTTGGCTTCCATGGGTCCTACTGTCCGGCACCTCTCAGGATTTTTCAGTGGTCAGGTAACTGGTGCTGCTCATTCCCCGGGCTTTGGAAAGCTGGAATGTGGCTGGAAAGTTTATGGAAAGAACCCATACTCCTCCACCCCCCGACTTCTGAGAGGCACCCTTGCTCCTGCTGCAACCTCACAAAACCACGTTGTATCGAAAGGCGCTGGTTTGGAAGGGCTTTGGAAGGGTGTGGCAGGCATTTAAATCAGGGACTAAATAAGGCTCTGTGTGCCGCTCTGATCAGCAAAGGGAGCTGTCGGTTCCGCGTGACAGTGGGATGGCCTCCCGTGTTTTCTGCACTTGCCACTAGCAAGATGCTTAGTGAGCATCCTCAGTGAGATCACTCGGTGAAATCTCTTCCCCAGAACTGCTCGAAATGAAACAACTTCTGTCATTGCCTGTAGATCTCTTTGGAAAGCGCAGGGGTGCAGCCCTGGAGGCTTGCTTTTAGGTGCAGGTAAGAAAGCAGGCCGTGATGCAGGTGGTGACGAGAAACCTGTTGGCAAGACGGGATCTGGAGAATGCTTTTCTCCCTAATGGCAGACTGTATATTCACAATTTCAGTGTGAGCTTTACGAATGTGGTTTTGAAGACTGTCTGGTTCCCTCACATCTTCGTAGAAATCATCCTGTACATCTCTGTTAACTGAAGAGCTTAGGTTAGTGATCAGAATACCGAACTCGGAGCTGTTCAGAAGGTAGCGTTCCGATCTGTACTCTTGGGCAGGGTATTTCCCGGTTCTCCGTCAGTGTGTCCCTTCTGTGTGTCCTGCACTGTTCAAAGCCAGCCCTTTCTCTCCATTCACCAGCCTCTTAAAAGCTTTTCTGCTAAGAACAAATTCAAAGTCATTTGCCAGAAGATCATATGATATATATAGATTTGGGTCTAGATTTAGAGCCAGCAGAAATTTTGTTATGTTTCCGTTCTCTGTAGCAATCAAAAAAACAGTACATGGCCCACAGGCAGTTCCAAAGGTTTTGATTTCTGCTACCCTGGCCGTAAGCTGTGGGTGTCAGTGGGCTGGTGATGATGGGCCAGAGACAGGAAGGCTGTACCTGTCAGGGCTATGCAGTGTGTAGGTTCTAAAGGGCAAACCTGAGAGCTGCAGGTCCTGCTCTAGTAACAGTGGTTATTCCCAGGCAGGAGGAAACATCTTTGTGCGTAGCTGTGGATTAACAGGATTGCCACAACAGAACAGTTGTAGAACAGTACTCTTTGTGGCAGAGCCAGGGGATAGTTTGTTAGCGTCTGGAACCTCATTTACTGTAATTGCAACAGCAGGCGAGATAACACGATGTTAAGTTGGCCCGTTAGCCCAAATCTTACGGTGGGGCCTCAGGTCAGGAAACCGTTTTTTTCAGCTCATTCCAGCGGGGCAGCAGCTTACTCACGCGCTGTTTCGGAATCTCCCACTTCTTCTTTTCAGGCGCTGGTTTTGTACGTTCCCCTGAGGGCGCGCTGCAGTGATGAAAACGTGTGGCTCTATCTAGCGCATTAAATAGACTTGCTTGTTGGGCAAAGGGCGGATCTTATCGGCTGTTTGTGAAGTGTGGAGAAAAGGCAGATGCATTACACTCGGCATGGTGGTTAAGGTTTCAAAAATTGTGTATCTGGCTTTTTTCCACATGTGTATGCAAAATATGGATTAGAATAATTTCTGAATGATCTGAAACGTCTCGTAGGCTTCTGCCCACTCACAAGCAAACGATACAGACGCAAATAGCTTCTGGCCATGATGCAGCCCACACTGCCCTGGGACACCTGCCTGCTGCCAGGTCAGAATGTGAGTGTCAGGGAAGTGTAACCGAGCCCGACAATGTACTGAATCTCCGGACAGTCATTCTGTTCACAGGTTTCCAATAACCGCTGAACTTGTGAATTCTACAACAAATCTTTATTGCTTAGGATCAAAGTCCTTTTAATTCTGTTTTTCTCGACATGGTTGTGTTACAAATCCTTGTATTAACTTGTGAAAACAGAAGCTTTTCGGTTCTTGCAGGTAACATTTTCGAAGTCCCACAATGGCGAGGAGAGGTATCAGCAGTCCTTTCCATAGCATTTCTGCTCCCGGTGCCCTTGACCTCCCCGTGCTTGTGGGCATTCATACGCTGTGCTGAATTAATTTCAGTATCGTTTTACTGCGAATAGCGTGTGCCCCTGGCTGTTGACACAGGTCAGAAGGCGAAAGATGGTGTGTGTTGAATGGGAGGATTTTGGTGCAGGAATCGTCAATATACTCTTCCCTGCTGCGGGCTGCAGGAAAACCAAACTGGAAACCCCTGGAAGCATTTATAGAAAACCTGATCCTCCCTCCGGCACTGGAGATAGTTACAGGATGGTGTGCTGCTTCCTAACTCACCTCTCCACAGTTGGTTCGAGACCTTTGTTTTCTTGATTTGGGAAGTGGAAAGCTTTTGGACAGGATATCGTACCAAAAGCTTTCTGTAGGACAGCTCAAGCAGTTGGCTTTTCTGCTGCAGGGAACGGGAGCGTCAGGGGGAGGCAGACATAGTTTTATCAGTTTTATCGCTTTTCTCTGTGAGGTTTGTGTTCCGCTGCAGGACACTCACTGCTTTGTTCGGTGGTTATTAGCGCTGTTGTTGGCATGGGAGCAGAGCGGGCCTATGCGAATGACTTACCTAACTGCCGGGAACCGTTCAGGGCAAGTTTGGAAGCAGGATTAGGTGGTTACAGTCTCAGCATGCTGACACTTGCGTGCTGAGCTGTTGAAGAGCAGGTAAGGCCTCAGTTCTCTGACTTTTGCAGGAACTTTTTCCATTTAACCCACTCTGGAGCAAAAGGTGACCAGTTTAAGACTCACTGTCTCTTTTACTAGTCTGGATTCAAACATATGAGAACTGTTGTAAGACCTGTCGACAATAAATTAAACCCAAGATTCTCTTTTTATCTCAGAGTGAGTTCTTATTTATTTCAAAAGTCTTTGAAGTAAGTTGGAATATGTCCCAAACCCCATGAAGGCGGATGTGCAGAGTTCATTGTCTGTCTTCCTAGTATCTGCGCAGAGCTACAACCTTAGTTCAGGGTCATGAAAGTGTTAAGAAAATGAGAAAGCTTACATCACCCCAGTAGCTAAAATGGTAGAGAAAGGGCTCTCCGCAGCCCATCTTCCCAGGTGGGTGGTGCTGGTAGTGAAAGGGGAATTCCTTACACCCCAGACAGTAAACTCCTCTGTCAGTTTGCCGCTCATTGTGAATAGCCTCACGCGTGGCAATGAACCAGATACCGACACTAAGCGCTTTCTAACGGTTCACATACAGCACTTCCGTGTTGCAAGAAGCTATCAGAATAATCAGTTTTGGTTCATTTGCCAGTCAGTACTAAAAGAATTTCCTGCTGCTTTGTTGTAGCATCTTCATCTGTCCCACCTACGTCCTTTTTATCAGGGTTAGTAAATCAAATATCAGTTACTGAGAAAACAAGTGAAAGCAGGATTGTTTGCGCTTCTCATGAAGCACTGTTGTTGTTGATACTGAAGAAACGTGTAAGGGCTTTCTCGGGAGCGTGGTGCTTCTGTACAGCACGCGCAGGGCAGCTTGGCACTCTCGTAAGGCTTTCATTCCTGCCTTCAGATGTGCAGGAGTGCTTCAGAAACCCTCCCTGCAGAACTCGGAGACATTAGTGGGATTTCTGGCATCGGTTATTAATGTGTAGGGTACGTTTGTCGTTGGAACGGGTGTGTTCTTCCAGCAGCTTTCAGAGATACAAGCTTGGGGGTGAAAGCTCAGCAAACACCGCACACATCTATGTGTGTGTGTTCGTTCACGGTTACGGTGCTACGTGGCCGATAAAGTCATGCACCTCTTCTCAGGCCTTCGCGATAGCTGGAGCACGGTGGCCACTTCTTACTGTAAAAGCAGATTGCCCGGTCTTAGAAAATGAAGTGACATCAGGTTATTAGTCCAAAAATGCTGCCCTGTGCTATTACTGTTCGCTGTCTGGGGGCAGAGGGAGCTATAGGGCAGCATTACTAACCAGACTCTCCCGCTAATGTCATGGACAAAGCAGGGTCAGTTGCTAGAAAACATGATCTGCCTTTTGAGATTTCCTGTGATTGTTCTCCTGAGCATTCTTTGGAAAAAACCTGAACTAAGGTGCCGCAGTACGCTCAGGCTGTGCGGAACCTGCGCCAGTTTCCCAGCCAGAGGCTCTAAACCAACATTCTTGTCCTTACTTCCTTCCTGTTGCATCACGCTGTTTGCGTGGAGGCAGAACAGGTGAAAAAACAGTGTTTGTTTGCTTGGTCATCTTTCATCTTCCTACTCGGGCTTATTCTGGTGGAACGGTTTGGTTCCCCCTGCGCAAGCGGCGATACCTTGTGTCCTCCTGACTGCTGGGTTCATTTCTGCCAATACGCCGTTAAAAGAGCACGTTTGCCTCGCAGATTCTGGAGTACGCCTCGCAAACCGGGGAGCTTTTGTGGCTTTGGCAGCAGCACGGAAACCCCCGCGATTCAGGATTTTTTTGAGGCCTCAGGTAGTAACTTTGTGGGCACATCACCTTCCGTTAAAATCAAGTTACTGTTCGGAATTCGCTGTTCACTGTGTAAGGATTTAGATTTAGCCTGGTCAGTTTGCATCCCGTAACCGTTTTGTTGATGACAGCTAAACTGATTCTGATCACTCAAAATACCAACCGCTGTCAGTGTTTCCAAACCTTTCCATTTTCACGGCAGGTGGGTTCTTGGAAAAATTTTAGTGGGAAGATTATTTAAGTGAAAACATCGGGGTTTAGGTAATCTTGTAGAGGCCTTGGCAGCCATCTGTGTTTTCCGTGACACGCTGATCACAGAGGTTTTATCTTGGAGTAGGAGGTGGAACTAAGTTTTTTCGGGCTTAGGTCAGAGTCTAGCTGGGAATCCTCGGCAGCGTGCCCCTTCACCTCGGCAGGTGTAGCACCAGGCCTTCACTTTGTGGGTTGCATTTCACGCCGAGTGTTGTGCTGGCTAGAAAGGATATGCTTACCTGCCCGAGACACCAAGCACCTGGCACACCAAGCAGCAAAATCGCACAAAACACAGCCTAGGGAAGCGCCAGGCTGGCTTTCTTGTACGAAAATAGCAAGGGGCGTACTCTGCATCCCTGTTCTCGCAGTCCCTGCAGACTTCCACTGCCTGTAGCCTGGGTTTGAGTAAGGTTGTTGAAGCCTGCGGTGACAGCAGTCGCTGCCGGTTAGGCCAGCTGCCTCCTGGGCAGCCAGTGCGCCGCGGTCGCACACTTGTGTTGGAAGCAGAGGTGTCGAGGCAGCCCTAACAGGCTGCACGGCTGGGCCCAAGCGAGAAGTGGGGATACGAGACAGTACTGCGCTCTGATCTGAGTCTCCTGCCGCGGGTGGCTGTGGGTACAGCGGAGCAGAGAACCTGAGGAGGTTTACACGTCGCAGGTGCTTTGTGCCTTCCCATTTTACAAACCCGGTTTCACGGCCAAATGGGAGATGGTTGCAGCTGCTGGGCTGGCCGCTTTCACACAGGAGTGAGCGGTTGCTGGCCTGACTTGATCATCTAGTGAGTTCAAGGAATTGAATTGCCCATCTTACGAGTATTTCTTTTTCTGTTTATGCAGATCCTGTACTCCAGGTGCCAATACATGTGGAAGAGTAAGTCTGTTCCTTTACCTCATTTACTGCTTGTTGGATTTCACTGACATCTTGGAATCTGGGCTCATTTGAACCCAAACTCTGTGGGTTCTAGCAGAGTTGCCTACCTTGCATGCCAGCTGAAGGTGGTTTAGAGAGCAGATACCGAAAGGATGTAGGTAGCTGCAAAGAAGTCTCTTAGTTATAGCGCTAAGAAGAAGCACCTGTCTCTCAGCACTGCTCTCAACCCCTGCTCAGGTTTAGAGAGGGGCTGTGCTGACTGTGCCTGTGTCATTGAGCGGCTGACAAATGACAGAAGCAGGCAGGGGGTCATCTCGGGGTTTTGTACTTCTTACTCTCTTCAAATACAAGACTGAAAATAGTGAAGCCTAGTTAACTCCAGCCACCAGCACTACCAGACTCTTCCAGTGAAACCCCCAGGCTGTTACTCCAGCACAGCAATCTCGCATGTAACGAGGAAATTTGGGGCTTAACTTTGTCTCTGAAGCCAGCTGTAACATCCTTTCTTTCTTGTGGCTTGTTTTTGATGTTGAGGTTTGGGGTTTTTTGTAGTTTGAGGGGCAGGGGGGAGGTTGCCTTTACCTCTCAAATTGACTTAGTCCCGGCAACTCCTTTATTGTTCCTTGCCTTCCTTCTGCTCTCGGGGCTTGCTGGTTTGGTTTTTAATTCTGTGGCATTTTACAAGGATGTGCATCTTGTTTAAAAGCTTTCACCCAAGTGATTGCCTGACACGTCTGGATCTTTGAATTTTCAAGTTCTGAAACTTCCTTGTATTTTTTCATTTTCACAGTTAATAAATGAAAGTTCAAACAACGGGTAACACAGAGTAAAAAAGGCAGTGCCAGGTGAACTTCTCTGTAAAGCCAGGACTGACCAGGATTGCTTTCCTGTTCGTTGAGAAGCACAGTGCACTTTTTATCATTCATAATTGCTGCTTAAATCCTAGGCCAGCGTTTCTTCCGGACCCGAATGATGGCAGCTTGTATACGCTTGGTGGCAAGAACAGCGAAGGCTTGACTGTAAGTGTGTCTTTTAAATTGTCTCCTCTGTGCTGTAATCAGGCTCACACGAAGGATTAAGTCCCCACAGGAACTTTGTGCTTTCTTGTCAGTACGGTGACGCTCGGCAGGCTTTGTGCGGTGTAACGAAGTGTGCCAGTTTCTTGGAAAAGCGTGATCAGAGCAGCCCAAACCCGGCGTCCGCAGCCTGTGCCGGTGTTAGGACACAGGTTTTTGGAGTGACAGCGCCCTGCGTTGTGTTGGCAGCACCTTTGCCGAGTGCAAACACACTTTTATTAGAGCGGAGAGTTGCCACCTTTCTTGTGACTGTCAGGAAACAATTTCCGCTTGAAAATATCACCACCACACCTGTGTTGTCCACGTGTACTGTTTTTCTGTAACTCACTAAAATGACAACGTGGGGAATTACCACAACCTGCTGCCAGCGCTGTGCCCAGACTCCTACAGGTCAGATGTGTGGATTTCACCCAGACACCCGATTTCCTAAGCCACCTGCCCAAGGCTGGATTAATGCGTGTTCTGGGCTGACACCCTGCGAAGGTGTCACGGCAAGGTGTAGGAAGCAGACAGAAACGCTGAACCTTTGCAGAACAGTCTCGGATCCACGTACCTCACAGGCACCAGCTAACGTTCGACTGCTGTTTTTAAACTTTGGGATGACACTCAGATACAGTGTTTGGCTTCCCACGAGTTTCTCCTCTCCGGCAGCTGCTATGATTTCCCTTCAGAACGTCAATATCGTTCAGTGCCTCTGCCCACCACCCCCCAGTACAGCCACAGCGTAACTTCTGGGTTCTTATACTGGGTGAACGCAGGAAGCAGCGATCTATCTGGATCCATTCCGTTATTCTGTTGCCTCTTTTTGAATTAATTTAATTTCTGTTTAGAATCACTATTACAGAAGTTTTAGGCAAACTACCAGTTCTAGCGTGTTGAAGTAAACTTAGCAGAGGCCCGATCTTTGTTGTCGGTGCGGTCGTTGGTTCCTCCCGTGACCTCATCCCGGCAAGTCTCGTAGAGCCCAGCAGGGCTCGGCACCCGTTCTGCCAGCGCACTGCAGGCTGGGCAGCACCGAGAACTCTTCGCTCAGAGATCCACGCCTCCCCCCTCACGGTTTGTACCCAGATAGCCGGCCTTTACCGGCGTTACTGCACCGGCCCGTCAGAACCGTTTTACGCCCGCTGTAGGTGAGGCGATTAAAGCACGGTTGGTTGCAGCCCAGGCAGTCTGTACGTGATGATGGGGGACCTTACCACCAGGGTCTTGGCCTCCAAGCCTCCCGGCTGCAGGCAGGTCTTCCACTCTGGGTCCGTTTCTCCTGCTCTGAACTCCCCGAGACAGACTTCTCCCTGCTCCGGGTGTGCAGAGCAGGGCCTTGACCTGCCGTTTTGAGTTCTTGGGCACTGCGGTAACACAAGCAATAAAACCTGCCACTTGAGATTTCTGACCACCCTTTTCTGTGGACAAATGTGCAGAGCATCACACTAGTGTGAATAAGCCTTCACTGTTGTTTCTTTTCCCTAGAAACTCCCCTTTACTATCCCAGAGCTGGTGCAGGCATCTCCCTGTCGCAGTTCAGATGGGATCCTGTACATGGGTGAGCTCAAATCTCCTCTCTTTTAGACTGTAACTGGTTCAGGGACTAGGAAAGGTGGAGACTCCCAGACAGGCTGTGTGGAAGTAATGCTTGCTTTTGGGTGTTAATGGTAGTTTGTCACAAACCTTTCTGTTGACGGAAAATCTGATTAATACACAATTCAGTTACTGTTTGAAGACTAAAACTTACCTACTTTTCCTGAAGGAGAGAGGAACTTTTCCTAGCAGTGAAGAGCCTGCATGATGTGGTGCTGGTTTCTTGAGGTGCTCTCTCTCAACAAAAAGTGATTTAAAATCTTCTTATAAATGCCTGAAAATTATAATTAGATAAGAAATCCCGCTGCAGCAGGCACAGCCAGTTAATTTCTGCTGCACGTACCAACAGCTTTGTGACTCCCTCTCCTGACTCATTCGAACTGCGGATGGGCCTGGGAGGAGAACGGGAGGAGGAAGGACAGTTCTTACTTACCACAACAGTGAACGTGTGAAGGAGCCGGATGAACTCGGTATTGTCCTTTTCAGTCTCCTGAAGGGCCAGGACCCACTCTGGTTCTCCACTCTGCAACTCTCCAGTAAAGGAGTGGAAACTGTTTATTTGCAGCTTCTAAACGGATCACGTGTGTTAGAGCCAAAGAAACATTTAAGGCCACGTCGTCTCGAGCGGGACGTTGGGTTTGCAGTCCTTAATCGGTTCGAACTATGCAGACCCTCGTAACAGCGTTCCACCTCCTGTCCTTCAACACCAGCACTTCAGTCTCCTCACTGCTAGCTCACAGGATCTCCTGCGCTCAGACCACCGTTAGCTTTTACCGGTGTGAAGAGCAATTCACCCGGCCGTGCTTACTGTTCTGAGCACTGCGCAGTCTTCTTGGCGGTGCCTGGGGTTGTCCGGTGGTGCTGACTGCTGAAACTCAGCCTGAGCGTGAGCAGCTGGTTCAGTTACAGTGCTTTATTCAGGCTAAGTTCACGAGCCTGCTAAAGAAAAAAGACGACTGAAAAGCTTAGTGGAAGCGCAATTTTCCAACTGAATTGTGTGGTTTTAATTACGCTTTCAGGTAAAAAGCAGGATATTTGGTATGTGATTGACCTCATGACTGGGGAGAAACAGCAAACCTTGACTTCTTCATTTGCAGAGAGTCTTTGCCCGTCAGCATCCCTCCTGTACCTCGGGAGAACAGGTCATATGCTTTTTTTTCCCTGCAGCTTAACATTTGTGGTTGTTAAATGTAGGATCATAACGAGAGACCTTGTGATCAGGTCAGGTTTTCAAGTTTCTTTCTTAGAAAAACTTGTGTAAACTATGATTTTAGACTGTACACAGACGAAATGCTAACCCTTCGCAGCAGCAGCAAGATACTGGGTTTTCAACGTTGGCAGCAGGCACGGTCCACTATTCTTGTTGTCTAAGTGGCATTTATGTTCTAACAGTGCGCTCCAGCAGCAGCTGCGAACCCAAGTTTGCTCTGTAACGTACAGCTTTTCCCTAGAACCTGGTTAAAGAAAGTGGAGATACAGCACGTCCACTGACATTGCAAAAGCAGTTTTGTAAATACCTGTACGGTTACACCACCACCATGTGGGTAAAAAGGAGTCAGTGTTACAGGCTTGTTCTTCAACCTCTGTGATTTTACAGCACATACAAAATACATATCACATACTGCGTTCTTTAAGTGTGCTAGTTCAGCTACAGAACACGGCGTGCTGAATTTTGGAATGCAGGGACTGGAAACTTTGGGTAAAACAAGCACAGCAGAAGCAGCTGTGCAGTACCACCCAGATGTGACGGGGCAGTAACTGTCCGCGGGGCCTGTTGCGAGGTTCCTGGAGGTCAGCGTATGAGCGGATCAGGTGTTAACAGCTCTGCGATGCTTGCTCATCAGGAGTGTTGGGAGAGGGAAGTGCAGAGAGCAGTGCGTGGTGTGTGTGGTGTTTTGAAGAGTGTCTCGGCCTTGAGCTGATCGATTCTATTCTCTCACAGGTTTTTTTGCTTCACAGACTGTATGTTTTTTAACAGAGTACACGATCACAATGTATGACACCAAGAAGAAGGAGCTGCGATGGAATGCCACCTATTTTGACTATGCAGCGACTCTGCCTGATGAAGACATTAAATACAGTAAGAATTTAATTGCTGTCAATTCTTTGTCTTTTTTTCCCCATGCATGGGCCGTGGGGTTTGCGAACAGGCAAAAGTATTCTGCTTTTTTCTAGAATGAATAGGTCAAGCTGCCTGATCTTTGTGCAGTTGGTGTGCACCTGCCGGTTTCTGTCCTTTACATGCCGTAACACCTGGGTCCTGTTAGGTAGCCTCAGGTAGATCGAATTTAAGGCGCAGTTCTCCAGACCCTTTAAAATGTAGCGTAAGCAAACCTGACCTGTGGCGCACACTCAGAGAAAGCTCTTGCGACGGTATCGCACTGCAACTGAGCTTGTGTCAACCCGATTTTGGCAGCTGATTCCCCCTGGTCAGCTCTGCCTTGGCACCGCAAGGTGTGACGGGCTCCACCGGTAACGTGAGGCCTGAACTGTGAATGTGTATTGTTACAATTGCCTGTCTGCCGCAATCCCCGTAATCTCCGATGTGTTGGTGTTGTAGGAATGTCCCACTTTGTGTCTAACGGAGATGGGCTGGTGGTGACCGTGGACAGCGAGTCTGGGGACGTACTGTGGATTCAGAATTACGCTTCTCCTGTGGTAGCTTTTTACATTTGGCAACGTGAAGGATTACGGAAAGTTATGCACACTAACGTGGGGATAGAAACTCTGCGGTACCTGACGTTCATGTCTGGGGAGGTTGGACACATTACCAAGTGGAAATACCCTTTCCCAAAGGAGACAGAGACCAAGAGCAAACTGACGTGAGCATCAATATTCCCGTTGTCCTGCCAGTTTGACAGAGCTTTGTCATTAAAGCCTTGTTTATGAACGTTCTTCCGCAGGTTTCAAGACGGTGAAAAGACCTAAGAGCAGCTCTAGTTCGTCAGCCGTTATTTTACATCATATTTGACCTTTTACTGTCTAAAGGCAGAGACCAAAAAACCACCTGTCATAAACTTGGGAAACGCATATTCCTAACTCTGACCAGCCGTGCTGTGTTGAACAGCTCCTTGCAATGCGGAGTGAGTTGTGTTTTGTAGGGTGAAGCCTTTCGCGTTACGAGAAAGGCGCATGGCATTGTGGCAAATACCAGTTACTGAATGATGCAGACGATGCATAACGGGAGTTATGTCAAATGAGTAGCTGTGATGTGAATAATCAACTAATAATGCTGTCTTAATTACAAAGAAAGGCTTCACAGTGCGGCAGTACATAAACCAGTTTATCAGACCCAGGCTTGTCAAGACACGACTATTGATGATTTGAGGAACTCGCGCATTAGTTCTGCAGGATTGTGTTGCCAGGGTTTAGCTAAGCTGGTAAAACATCCGCGTGTCCACCACTTTCTAACACCTACTGGTTTTTTCCAGACCAACTCTGTATGTAGGGAAATACTCCACAAGTCTGTACGCGTCACCATCAATGGTACACGAAGGAGTAACTGTTGTGGTAAGTTGGGAGCAGTGAGAGTTGTGTGACACCTGCTGAGAAGTGCCTTTACAGAATTAGTACTGCCCTGGGGGTAAAGAAACAGCTGAAATGGAAGCATTCCCACAAATGCTTTAAAAAGACCATTTTGCCATAGTGAAATTTGCCAAAGGGGTGCGCTGAAAATAGAAAACAAACCACCGAAGGCTGTACATGTACAGAAATGTGGGGTTAGATTGCAGGCTGCTGTCAGGAAATGCAGAGCAAATGAAAGGCTCCATCAAACCGCTAACAGTGAGCCTTACGGCCTTAACACGGCTGTGTTGCAGGCGCCACTTCAGGGGCTGCCGAGAAGCAGCTGTCGCTCATCAGGGGCCGGGCAGGGGCAAGCTCAGCAGGAGTGGGCCGGAGGTTGCTGTGCGGTACCGTGGGTGCGTTGGGGTTGATGCCGAAATTGCTGTCTGTTCATCTCAGTAACTCCCCAGAGACAGGAACCTGCATCACAGTTTTGTTTTGCTCACGCTGTGGCTGTCCAGGTAGGAAATAACGATCCTGTTTAACTTCCCTGAAAAAAGGGAGAGTAATCTCATCTCCGAGGCAACATGAAACCTGGGTCTAATGTCCAAGGTTGTTGCAGCAGTTGCTGAGGGTGTAACAGCAGTGTTTACTTACAGTGCCCTTGCTGCCAGCAATTTTTCCTTGCCCACCAGTTCTGAGCTCCATTTTTTTATTTAGTTGCCCGTTCGGGTATCACAGGGACACGGCGCTTCCTTAACTCTAACAGCAACCTCTGTCCGTAGCCCCGCGGCAGTGCCATACCCTTGCTAGAGGGTCCGAAAACTGAAGGAGTCACAATTGAAGACAACGGCGAGTGTGTCATCACCCCCAGTACGGACGTGAAGTTTTCAGGCAGCCTGAAAGGCAAGAACAAGCTCAACTATTGGAACGACTGGCTTCTGATAGGTATGTGACGTCCCGCGCTGGGCCCTCTGCCGCTCGTGCGGCATCGTGTGGACGTCTGGCTGACAGTTCTAGTCCAGGACAGCTTTCCTAAAAAGGGACAAAATGTCTTTTATTTACAGGGCACCATGAAACACCATTATCTGCCCCTACAAAGATCCTGGAGAAGTTCCCAAGCAACTTACCGAAGCGGCCTGAAAACGTGATTCCGGCTGACGCCGATGAAGCCACTATCGAAGAGGTTTGTGATGAGAACAGTCACCTCTCTGGATGATAGAAGAATGTAAAGGAGTAGCAGTTGGGGAAGGACTCAGAAGGCTGTGTTGGAGTTCCCATGTGCTTAGCCCGTAGAAGCACTGCTATGGTGATGATGTCATTCCTTATTTCAAAATTAGGGCTTTCAGCTCCTTTGTTTTTTTTCCACAGGCCAAACTCTGCCTTTGGTGGGATTAGAAATTACTAAAACTGGTCTAGGAAAAGGCTGGCGTGGAAGTGCTGTATTGCCCGTGAAGACACTGAGCTAACAGAGCTTCTTTGCCCCTCAGGTTATTGACATAGTTGAAGGTTCCTCGACAGAAGCGCCTCCCGCTGTCCCGAAGGCTGTTGAGGAGAAACCTGCTCGGCCCGTCCCACGGCCCGAGGCTCCTGTGGACTCCATGCTGAAAGACATGGCCACGATCATCCTCAGCACTTTCCTGCTTGTGGGCTGGGTGGCTTTTATCATCACTTACCCAATGGTAATGTTGCCTTCGCCCCATGGGCTTTTGAGTTTTGGGGGACTCAGTACCATTTTACAGCCCAAGAAAGGCTACAGGAGTTAGGAAATAACGCACTACGGGGGGTTCTTCCCTCACAGCTGTGGCAGGGGGCAGCAAAGGCTAGATTTGACAGAACAGTGACTTCTCTGGGCGTATGTGCCAGCTCTGGAGGTTTTTCATCCCTCCAGTTCTGGTTTTATGTGTTACTCTTGTCACAGACATGAGCTCAACACCACTGGCTTCACTTCTCCCTTCCTCACCTGAACCACTGGCAGGTTTTCCAGCTTTTGGATCAAAGCCTTTATCCTTTACAGACACCCAGTCAGCTAGGAACAGGTACCATCTGCTGCATTAACCACCAGCGTCATTCCTCAGCTTTGCACTACTAGTTCAGAATGAAACGAGGTGTGAAGGTGCCCCAACCTACGCGGCTGCTCGTGTCGTAACGAGAGAGTTTTCCTCCCCCTTCGGATGTAGCTGCCCCAAAAACTGCAGCGTTCCCTTTTGTGACGTGACTGCACGAGGCTTCGCTGCACTCCTGAACGGCGATCCTTTCTCACAGAGCGTCCATCAGCAGCAGCGGAGGCAGCATCAGCTGGAGGAGAAGATACAGCTCCTGCAGCAGCAGAAGCTGCCCTTCCGTGCTCCCAGTGACCTTCCCCCAGAAGCAGATTTCTCGGACACCTCCTACGGACGGCCAGAGAGCTCAGCTACCAGCACGCCAAACATGTCCCCCCGAGCGTCGAACCACTCTGCCTATTCCAGCATCTCCTCTGACGTTGGGAGCTGCCTCTCCACGGAGCAAGACGACGCTCAAGGTAAAGCTGATCCAGTGTCTTTGTGAGTCTGTATGTCCTCACTCTGTATGACAGTACGGCACAGTTAAAATACTTACTGACGACACTTCACGGGTCAGAACGCTGAAAGAACCACCGTTCTCCTTTAGTCTGGCCACCTGCGAAGCACTGTGCGGGTGTGCCAGGCCCTGGGGCTGAGCGGGGCTGGTTGCTGTAGGGGAACAGCCAGCGCACAACTGCCGGCCAAGGGCTTGTGCGGGCCGTGGTGGTATACTCTTACACCCTGTGGCCATTGTAGGGACGGGCTCGTTTGAGTACAAATACGTATTATGGTGGTTAACCGGAATGAAGAAACGAGGACTGTGCAGCGCCGCCTGCCTTCCTGCCTGTTCCTGTGCACTCTTTGTCCCTTCAGAGGCTCTTCAGGAAGTGCTAATTAGCCCAGTTCCCTAAGTGTCAGTCAGCATCTCCTAAACTCCACAAGATGCCTGTAAAACGTTCCAGAAAGCGTTTGCTGAGAACCACTGCTCTCTCACAGGGTCTCAAGACGTGCTCTTTCCAGACGTCCTGTCAGGTGTCGTGCACAGACTGTGTTGGACTCTCGGTTGTTGGGTCACCGGCTGCCTGCTCGCCGGCAGTTCCACAGCGCTGAAGTTCCCTTGTTTAGAGCACCTGTGGTGTTAATTTAACATGAGCAGAGAGACTTGGGCGTGGGGGCCCAGATGATGTGCAGCTGTAAAAGGCTGAGCTGGCCCACCCTAACCCCGTCCTCGTTCCTTGTGTTTTGTTCAGATGAAGATGCCCAGAGAGTGATGGTTGGCAAGATTTCCTTTAACCCAAAAGATGTACTGGGACACGGAGCTGAAGGGACGATTGTTTACAGGTAGATGACGTATGTGCTCAGCACTAGCTGGGCCAGTGAATGTCTGTGCCTTGGGTCTTTGTTTCTAAAAAAACCCCACACTTATCTGGTAAGAACAGAAATTAAGTACTTTGGGTGTGTCTGGAGTGTCTTCATGCAGTGTTTGTTTCTTCACTAGCAAAAACTACTTCGTTTAGAAATGTTTAATGACCAAAGACACCTGTTTCCCGCACAAGAAGTGCCTCTGAAAACCTCTGTTGTCACTCGCTGTGTACCGCCTCGAGGCCTGATGCGGTTTTCCTTCCTGTCTGGTAGGGGGACGTTTGATAACCGCGATGTGGCAGTGAAGAGAATTCTTCCCGAGTGCTTCAGCTTTGCAGACCGTGAAGTGCAGTTGCTGCGCGAGTCAGACGAGCACCCCAATGTGATCCGTTACTTCTGCACGGAGAAGGACCGGCAGTTCCAGTACATAGCCATCGAGCTGTGTGCCGCCACTTTACAGGAGGTGATGCGTCGCTTGCAAACCTGCAGCACTCATGGAAGCCTTTCCCTGCCGGAAAGGCCTTCATTTCCTTCAGCTGAAGTTACTGAAGTGCCTGCGGCAGGAGGCAGTCTAGTTACTGCCACATCACCTCCGTGACACACTTTCCTACGACAGGGGCCTTTGCAGACCTTTAGAAAGCCATCCCTCACCCTGTCTTAAGGACAGAAGCTGTTGTCCTTGGATTATTCTCTTCTTGTGAAGGGCTCCCTTCCAGCCATCCTCCCCCTCCTACCATCTGGCCTTTGAAGACCCTCTGCTCTTCCTCCTGGAGCACAGTGCTATGCGGAATTCTGGCTCTGAATGACGTTTTGGAGGTCATCGGCCAAAAAAAGCCCCAGGCTCTTCTGTGTGTTACCAGCTAGCACAGTGCAACCTTTTTTGGGGTGAAGGGGCTATGCCTGCCGTTGATGCAGAGGGTAGTGACAAGCTGTGTTGTGGCTGAATCTTGTGTTTCCTGTTGTAATTTACAGTACGTGGAGCAGAAGGCCTTCAGTCACCATGGCTTACAGCCCATCGCTCTCCTGCAACAGACGACATCTGGCCTGGCTTACCTGCACTCCCTTAGCATTGGTAAGAATTGCTTCAGTACTGCACATTCTCTTCACTCGAGAAAGAAGGGAAACGAGGCTGGGAGCTTGTTTATTCAGTCCCAGAGGCGGGAGTTGTAGGAGCTCCTCCTTGGGCCGGCAGCAGTAGCGTCTGTCCTTCCACACCGCCCCTGTCCCTGTGACATTCTGCTGCGCCGCAGCGGTAAAGCTGGTCAGTACCATTTGCTCAGGGCACGGCAGTTTTTGGTTAAAGTCACATGAACACGATGACTCGTGGCGATGGGATAAAGCAGTGGTGAGCCTCTAGCAAAGGCAGCAGTTTGAGGTTCAGGACTTTGGTTTAAGGAGCGGTGGGTCAGCCTTGTGAGAGGTTTCCACTGCAGATACATTAGAAATCGACACATCTTGCTGGGAGGGCCTGGAGTGGATAACTGGGTGTTTGTAACAGTCCACAGGGACCTGAAGCCCCATAACATCCTCATCTCCATGCCCAACGCCCACGGGAAGGTCAAAGCTATGATTTCAGACTTCGGCCTGTGCAAGAAGCTGGCAGTGGGCAGGCACAGCTTTAGCCGTCGGTCGGGTGTGCCGGGCACCGAAGGGTGGATTGCCCCAGAGATGCTGAGTGAAGACTGCAAAGAGAACCCCGTAAGTCTCCATCTTTCCCTCAGCCCTCCTGGGAGAAGGCGGCACGTTGCTGCACTCAGACCTTAAGATACCCAGCGTCTTAACTATCTCGAACTATCAGCAGTAGCAGAAACCAAAGTATCGTAAAGCCCGGGCATCCCTGCTGGCTTGCAGCCGAGTGTGTGATTCTGAAAAGGTTTCTGCTCTTAGACACAAAATACCCACCCTGAGAGGCTGGCTCGCAGTCTGCAGGGGCAAAAAAAGGCGTTATTGCCACTGAAGGTGGTTTATTTGCAGACGTACACCGTGGACATCTTTTCAGCTGGCTGTGTCTTCTACTATGTGGTATCTGAAGGCAGCCATCCCTTCGGCAAATCCCTGCAGCGGCAAGGCAACATCCTGCTGGGTGCATACAGCCTGGAGGCTTTAGACGCAGGGAGGCACGGTAAGAAAAGCTCGGTAAACACGAGGAGTTTAGTGAACTTCCCACGGCTGTTAAAATACCAGCAGAAATACGACCCACGGTGCTTCCCAACCTGGCAGTGGTGAAAGCTGTCCTAATGCACTCCTGAAGTAAAGCTCAAGTTCTGAGCATTAGTACCCCAGAGCATCCCTGGGATAAGAAACCTGGAACCCTGCAAGCTTGGCTGTAGCGCTGTTCATGTATCTGAAGGGCAGAAAGGAGCTGAACGTTGATCTTTGCAGTCCCACTGAACGCTACTGCCCTTCTGTTGGCCGCCCAGCATCTCTCCGAGGGCGGCACTCAAGCGAGCGGGGCTAGTGTCCAGCATCCTACCGGTGGAAGTAAAGAACATAATGATTTTCTAAAGTACAAAGCATTAGATTTCCCTACAGCCTAAGAATTATCACCCTTTTCCTTGCAGAAGACATAGTTGCTCGTGATTTAATAGAGCAAATGATAAACATGGACCCTCAGAAGCGTCCGTCTGCCAGCTGTGTGCTAAAACACCCATTCTTTTGGAGTTTAGAAAAACAGCTCCAGTTTTTTCAGGTTTGTGTTGACCTTTTCAATCCTTTCAGTTCTAAGGACTCCTGTAGACGTTCTTCAGCTCTCGAATTCAGTCTCCCCTAGCTCTGGGGATGTCTGAGGCGAGACTCCACCACCTTACTGTGAGGAACGAAGCAGCGAAGTTGTCATACCGAGGTGGTAGCTCCCAAGACGTTGGCTTAGTCTTAGAGATCTTTTATCGGGGGTTTAGAACGTGACGTTGCCAACCTCGGTGGGAGCGAGGAAGGTCTCCAGCAGCCGCAGTAGCAATGCAGAACACTGCCAGGCAGGTGTTCAGGGACAGGGTAGCCCGCTGTAGCACTCCATCCTGATGGGAACTGGCTGAGGATCTGAGGCTCTTTCCAGCCTTATCTTCTACTGTGTGGTAAAAAGGCTCTGGCAGATGGTGAAACAGCTCATCATCTCGGAAACTTCCGTACCTCAGTCCCAAGCATAATCCACTGTACTGCACTTGTCACGGAGTGGAATCCTAACTCCGTTATCAGGGCAGGCTGTAACTGGCCAGAGGCAGCAAATGTTGGGAATTGTTGGGAAAAGCCTTGAAATAAAACTGGAAATAACCGGACTGTCTCTTCCAGGACGTTAGTGACCGGATAGAGAAAGAATCTTTAGATGGTTCAATAGTGAAGCAGTTAGAAAGAGGCGGAAGAGAGGTGGTGAAAATGGACTGGAGAGAGCACATCACTGTTCCCCTTCAGACAGGTAATGGACGGGATTTTGATGGAGTGGAAAGGAGATACACGCTGCTGCTCCCAGTGTGCCGGGACAGGAGTAAGGGTAACGCCGTCTGTTGTGGCACACGACCTTTACTTGTCAGCAGAGTACACGTTTATGTACTGACACACCTGTAAGGACGTGTGACTGTAGGCACACCTCCCCGCGCTGTTGAGGCCAGCAGCTAAAACTGCCTCAAAACACAAAAAGACACCTCATCATTTCTATTGCAGATCTCCGAAAATTCCGATCGTACAAAGGAGGCTCCGTGCGGGACCTTCTGAGGGCCATGAGGAATAAGGTACGGGACTGCGTTCCCTGCGCAACACGCACTCCTCCTGCCCTGTGTTACTTTGTCCATGAAGATGCACCCTGTGCAGCTGTTTAAGAGGGTCCTTGACCACACCCCCTCGGACTGAGCTCTTCCCTGTTCTTTTTCCCTCCACAGAAGCACCATTACAGGGAACTGCCTCCGGAAGTGCGGGAGACCCTGGGCTCCATCCCAGACGACTTTGTGTGTTACTTCACAGCTCGTTTCCCTCACCTGCTCCTCCACACCTACAATGCCATGCGTATGTGCTGCCAAGAAAGACTGTTTCAGCATTACTATCATCAGGACTCTGCAGAGCTGAGCCTGGCAGGAGACACTGTTTGAGAGGAGGGCGATGGAGCTTTCTTCTCCGAGACCAACATTCCAAGCACAGGGCTGTGAAACAGGCCTACCTTTAGCCGGGAAAAGCGGGATCAAAGAGCTGAATTCTCTCTCTTGGAAGAAACCAAGCTTCCAAAAAGTGCCTTGTACCTCTGCCTGTGCTGGCTCAGGAGATGGCAGGAGCCCAAGGAGCGAGTGGTGACCCGGGTGATGGAGTTTTTCCAGGGCAGTGAAAATGGAGAGCAAACGCTGGATAGAGCCATCGCCCAGTATCCCTGTACTGTACGTGGTTTTATAACGGACGTTTTACTACAAAGAATCAAAACACAGCGACTGAAATCATGTCATTACTAGAGCCCAGGATCTGCAAACGGAGCCCTTCAGCTGTAGGAATCATCAGAAGCTGCCGTTGCAACTGCCACGTTACGCATCAGGCACAGCACCGCCACGGTAAAGGGAATCGCTTATCCAAGAAACAGGAGGGAGCGTACAATTCCTGGTTTAATCAGTACTGCCCGGATGGGAGGGAAAACGCGTCCCTCCTGCTTGAGCATGCACAGTGAAGTTCGAAAAATACTGACTTGAGACATCAGGGTTTACCTACTCAGAAAAGAAGCCTCAGTGTTTAAATATCAACCAGTATTCGCAGAGGAGCTTGCACAGCCCTGGACTTACATCGCAGTACCGGAGCAGATCCACACAAGTGACCAGCAACACCCCGATGTCAGCCGGGAGCTGCTCCTGGGGGGCGAGGATTGACCTGCTGCCAGGGCTCCTTACCTTCCTCAAGGAGGGCCGCCAGGTGCAGGGCCAGCGGTGAGTCCTGGGGGGAAGAGGAGCGGGACAGGAAACAAGGAGGTGTGCGGAACAGCGAGGTAGCGGCACTGGTGGTGGTGGGTGTGTGACAGCTGTAAGAGAACCCCGTTTCCTGTTCGTACTGATTACAGCCCGGTGAGCCTGTGTTTTCAAAGATGCAGTATTTCTTTTCAGTGGCCCTAAAGCTGTGACAAAGCATTAAGCGTGTGCAAAGGGTGGAGAAATGCTGAATCCTAACCTGAGGGGGTGTTTTACAATGTATTTATTTAACATATTTATATTTATTTAATTTTTACTACATGGCGGTATCAGATCGGAGGTACACGTATAAAGCAAGCCCAATCCTTCCTCACCGGTTTTGTGTTTATATTTCATCACACTGTAACAACTGGAAGAGGAAAGTGATACTGCATCTTTCCCTGGATTCATGAGAGGGGAAATGACCAAGTGGGAATTTGTAGGACCGTGCCCTCGTGTCTTCAGCTAATGAATTACGGACGGCAACGCGTGCGACTGGGTACCTGCAGCTACTTTCCCAGAACTTACGTACGAGAGCAGTTTACCCGAGATGCCAGCCGTGCCGGTGACCTTCCTGAAGCCTGAAAAAAGAAGGGAGTTTTACCTACGAAGATTCCAAGCCTATTTCATATTTTTGTATGTAAAGTTCTTTTGTAGGCCTACCAAATAAAGACTCGTGCTCAAATGAAAACCCCCAGCAGTGGTCAGTGAGGCTGTGTGCCCGGGGCAGTGGGCCGGGCTGCGGCCGGGCTGCACGGACACCGTTTGGAGCCAGGGCTGGAGAGGGCAGGCAGGAGCCGAGGGGACACCTCCAGCTGTGCTGGGCCTGCAAACCCACCGTCTTCCTGCTGGTCAAAGCTACAGCTGTTGCGGGAAACACACCCCCACACTTGGGGGCCCAGGAACCTCATTTCCTTACTCTGAAGTCCGCAGGCACCTTGGTGTCTGAGGCAGGCGGGCAGATAAAGTGGGGGATGGCTGCACGCGGCAACAGGTTTTATTGCCATGCAGCGCCGATACACCCATAAACACAGCTCTTTGTGCGATGTGTGACGCAGGCTCGTGTGGCTGACAGAAAAAGGCAGCCGAGGGACCAGCCTTGGCTGCGGGGGGACTGAGTGCACCTCACGTGGAAAGGGTGGGCACAGCCGCCCTGCGGCCAGCGCTGCCCGGGCTGACCAGCCACTGGTGCTTCCTGCCTGCCAACCCCTCTGCACTGGGGCGCTGGCCTGGAGCCAGGTGGCAGCTGACAGGGCAGTAAGTGGGGTGGGGGCCATCTGCCCAGTGCCAAGTAATAACTAATACCCCAACACGGCCCCTGCCCAGGCACCCCGAGAGCCCCTTGGGGTGGGCAGCCACAGGGGCTGCCCCCGGGCAGGGCAGGAGGCAGCACCAGCCAGCAGAGCGCTGCGAGGGGGCGGGGACTCGGGTTGGCTGCAGGAGTTTCCCTTTCCCCTGCCGGGTATCGCGACCAGCAGGACGGGAGCCCTGCAGGAACCCAGAGGGCTGCGGCTCCTGCCCGTGCCGCCGAGCCGGGGCTGGCACAGCCGGGCCCCGCAGCACCTTCCCTCCCTCCCGGCTCTGGAAACGCGTCCCTCGAGGGCAGCGCTGGCGGCGGCGCCGTTACCCGCTGGCTCCGCAAGGTAAAGCCCTCCCTGCGCCGTGCGGGGCTGCGGGGGAAGGGGCAGGGGTGGCTGGAAGGGCCCCGTGCTGGTAGCAGCTCTAGGGAAAGGCAGGCTCGCCCCGCTGTGCTCCCCCGCACTCAGGCTGCGGCGACCACGACCCCACCGCCCTCACCCCCTCCGCGGGGGGGGGGGGGGGGTGGGGGGGGGGGGGGTGGGGTGTGGTGAGCAGGGCTGCTCCATCCATCCAGTTTCTGTTCTCCGTTCAGTTTCGTTTTCCCCGCAAACGCCGCGTGACGTCACGGCCGCGGCAGGCGCGGACAGACAAGCACAGCCCTGGGCTGTGGCCCGGGGGCCGAAGGCACCCACCGGCCAGTATCTCGGGGCCAGCGTTAGCCCATCCCCGGGGGAGGTGCACCCAGGGTCAGCGGGAATCTCTCTCCAACCACGTCCCTAACCAGCCTGTTTCCACCTCCTCGGAGGGATCGCCCACCCCCCCGCACATCAGAGCAGCCCCACAACAGGTTCCCCTCAAACCAAAGCCATTGGGCTGGCGGCTGGGGCGACCCACGGGCAGCTGCACGGCTGACAGGTGCTTGAACGCTAAACACGGGCTGGCTCGGCAGGGGCTGGGAGGGAAAAACCATCCCCACCAGCACCACCTTCGGTGAACTCACCTCCGGCCAAGCCCTAGGCCTGGGGATGGGTGCTCATCGTCTTCCGCAGGTACCACCTCCGTACGACACGGCGGGGAGCTTGCGCTGGCATTGAGGCTGTGAGGGTCCCTGGTGTACCACCATGAGCTGCAGGGATGGAGCTGGCGGGGCTACGGACACCTGCTGAACGGGCAGAGCTGAGCTGTCACACCGCAGTAAGGAAAACGGCACCACCGCACCCCGCGTTGGCCCATCCCCAGCTCAGGGACGGTTACTGTTGGCTACGTGAATCCATTGCACGCAGCTGGCGTTACGCGGAGGGGGCTCGTTTAACAGAGCGTGCCAGCCCGGCTGGACCCGTAAATGGCACCTGAGCCAGGCAGAGGATCACAGAATCATGGAATGGTTTGGAAGGGACCTCAAAGCCCCCCCAGCCCCACCCCCTGCCATGGGCAGGGACACCTTCCATAGCCCAGGTTGCTCCAAGCCTCACCCAGCCTGGCCTTGGACACTCCCAGGGATGGGGCACCCACAGCTTCTCTGGGCAACCTGTCCCAGTGCTCCCCACCCTCTGCGGGAAGAATTCCTTCCTGATGGCCCATCTCAATCTCCCTCTTTCAATTTAAACCTGTTACCCCTTGTCCTGTCACTCCCTGCCCTTGGAAAACATCCCCCCCAGCTTTCTTGCAGCCCCCCAGGCACTGGAAGGGGCTCGAAGGTCTCCCGGGAGCCTTCCCTTCTCCAGGCTGAGCAAGCCCAAGTCTCTCAGCCTGGCCCCACGGCAGAGGGGCTCCAGCCCTCTGACTGGATGTCGTGGATCAGGCCAGGACACCCCACTGAAATTGTGTTTGGGCTGGGCAGGAAGTTGAACTGCTTCATGGAAAATCCAGCGAGCACCAGAACAGACACAGGGGAAAAACATCAGAGAGGGAGTACCCCCCAAAAAAAGGAGAGAAGAGGAAGCAAGAGGCAGGGAAAGGGAGAGCAGGAGTCAGGAATAAAAAGCAAGAGGCACTGTGCAACCTAGGGGATACTGGGAAAAAGGAGGCCCAACACTCCTGTATCTACCAGAAGGAGCTGGTGGATGGGCACAGCTCACGCTCCTCCAGCGAACGCCCACCTCCTTCGCGCACGACGGGCATGCAGCAGCATCGCTGGCAAGACCAGGCTTTCAGAGGCACCGAAACTTCCTCGGAGCAGAAAGGCGGGAGGAGGCTGGGAAAGCAGGACAAACTTCAACACAGCAATGTTAACTGTACATGTAACAACAGGCTTTTTTTCCCCTTTAGGGTTTTCTTCGTTAACAGCAGGATTTCCGTCAGCAAAGGCAATGGGTAGGTGTTGCTTTCGCGATGTCTGTCCTTCGTACGCGGCAAACACCTGCACTTTAAGGGTTTCCCTCCAGTGGGGCAGCAATCAGTGCTGACCCCCTGTTATGGTCTGTATTGATGGAACCTTCGTTTAGCAGAAAATAAACGAGACTCCCGTGGGTGGATGATCTACCCAGATGTCTAGTTCACAGCATTCAGCCCCTGTCAGCTCCAACAGCATTATCACACCATTCCCTTCAAAGCCATTCTGGCTTATTTCCATGTCTCCCTTTGGGGATCGCTTCCCAACCTCCTTCATGGTTTCCTGATTCACTGGTTTATTAGTCTTGCACCACCGCTCAGGACTGCTTCTGGTTAAGGTAAAGGTGCTTCCAGTCATCCCAACTGACATGCCTGAAGGGAAGAGTGTCTCCCTGTGACTGGTACAACGAAAACCACCTAGCATGTGCGGCCAGTTCCGCAAGGATTGCAATGCCTTCTCAGGCACACTGACCCAATTCCAGTTTGTATTCTAAAAGGTAATTTTGACTTCCAGATTACAGAAGTTTACCTATGAACAAATGGGATGAGAACCACGTCCAGTGTTGGCTAGAATCTACTGGAATCAAGAAAGAGTATGTAGAAAAACTGTATGCAGAAGAAGTGACGGGTCCAGTTCTAATGGAGCTGGATGACGCCTTCCTCAGGGGCATAGGGATGAAGGGAGGCCAAATCCACATGTTAATCCGCAAGAGGAATGAACTGCTGCGGCTACAGGAAACGGCACAGCAAGCCAAGCACCCCAGCAGCAAGAGGTCTGATGGAACCAATGCACAAGCAGATCCGGTAAAACCCAGAAATGCCCCCGCTCAAGCAACTTCCAGTGGAGAGAGCAGTAGTGCAGGAGATAAACCCAGCAGAGACAACGCAGCTCCTCCACCTGGCAGGAGGCAAAGAAGTAACAACTCCCAGCCTCGCGGCAGTGATGAAGTTTTAGAGCTCAGCAACTGTCGACCATTTGGAAGTCAGGATACAGATTTCAAATACGTGAAAGGCAGAGTTCTTGTTCCAGAATCAGGAGTCAGCGATTTAATCACTCCTTGCCACGAATACAAATCTTTCGCCACTGCTGCAGAACTGAACAAAAATCAGCTGCAATCAAAATTTGCCTGCGAAGTGATACGATTCGCTTCAGCCTGCATGAACATCCGAACCAACGGCACCATCCACTTCGGTGTCGGGGACAGCATCGAGGACAAGGCTTGGAAACACGGACAGATCGTCGGCATAAAGGTCAAGGAGAGAGAATCCTACGTTGATGCGTTAGATTACATAGAAAAATGCTTTGGCAAACACGTACAAGAAACTGCAAGGAAATGTATTCACCCGCCGGTTTTTGTTGAAGTGATTTCCAACGACTCTCAGGAGCAAAGATTTGTGGTGGAGGTTGACATTGAACCAACATACAGTTTAGTAAAGGAGAGAATCTTTGAAGTGTATTTGCCGAAATACAACGAGGGCAGCCAGAAGGTGATCCTGACAAAAGATCGAGCTCTCTACCAGAGACTAGGGGCAAAGTCGGAACCCATAAACCCCAACGATCACGCGACTTTTATTCAGGGCTTACACAACAGGGATGCTCAAAGAGAAAAGGCGGAGCTGTCCAGTGCAGAAGTGCATGCAGAAATCTCTCAAAATTTAGGAAGAAAGTTATCCATTCTACTAAACGACGGTAAAAGCTACATGGACGACTCCCTGCGGTACATCCTTGTCACGAACAGATGCAAAAAGCACGATCTGAACTACATTAACTTTTTAATGCACCTGAACATCTTCTGCGTCTTTGACTTTGATGAAGACTCTAACGTGTCAGGGCTGTACAACAAGTACAAAGAACACCACACAACAAGGTCTTACTTTTTACAAGACTTTTCCAATGAAAGCAAGAGCGGTAATCCTCCCTCTCAGAAACATCTGTGCCTCTTTGATCAGACCAGCTGGATATTCTGCAATGGGCGCAGTGACTTCCTTGGGGATGAAAAACCTTGTGATGAGAATACGTGGATTAGGACGAAAAAAAAATACCTTAAGAAAGCAATCACTCGTATCTGTGACGAAATCCTGCCAAAGCGGTCTTTCATTGTGCTTTTCCTACTGCTGTCACCGGTGCAGAGACCACTTGTGGACACTTTTCAGGAATTCTATACAGAGATGAACGGTGCCGAGTACATCGTCTGCATTGCAGAGTCCGGGGAGAATTACAGGAAGTGGGCGAATCTCGCTCAGGCGGCCTGCAGCATCGAGACACTGGAACAGTGCAGCATCGTGGGGATGAAACTAAGCCATGTAGATGCCACCATTCAAACGATGCTGCCTTCCACAGCCCAACCCAGGCACCTGCCCGTTTCCACCAGAGGGCTATGTACACTTCCCTCACTGGAGGAGGAGAAACTGTTTTCCCTAGAAATCCTTTGTGTTGACCAATGCGATGATATCAAATTAGATTTTTTGACTGAAAAAGAAATACAAGAAATAGAACAAAATTTTTACCGAGGGAGAAAAATCATCTGGGAAAACTTCTGGCTTGCTGATAAAAGACGCTGTGGGGAAATCATTGAGCGCGAAGCGTGTAAGGATGCTAGCAAACTCCTAGATGACATTTTACGAGGGAGCGGACTCAACTATTCTGTGGCTAAGCTAAAGATATTTCACCATCCTGGAAGCGGTGGAAGCACAATAGCTCGGCAAGTTCTATGGAAAAGGAGAAAGGACTTGAGGTGTGCTGTTATCAAAGCCTCATGTTCACCTGCAACTGTGTGTGAGCATGCCCTCGCATTTAGAGACTATGAAGAAAAAGAAATCAGTCATTGTCTTCCTGTGCTCCTCTTGATCGAAGACTATGATGAAGACTATTTAGAAGAGCTAAGGAATGAGTTAATGGATGCTGTAGCAACTCGGAAAATTAATTCCCCCAGACCGTACTTCATCCTCATGTGCTGCAGACGATCCAATGACCCTGAAAGGCTTTGCAAGGCTTCTCCGCTGGACACCGTTGCTGTCACTCACAAACTGACGGACTCGGAGAAAAGTCTGTTCAAAACTAAACTCGAAAAACTGAAGCAGAAGGATGTCAAGCCAGAATTCATACTTACGTTTGTCCTCATGTGTGAGGAGTTCAATGAAACGTACGTGAGAGACTTTGTAGGACACATACTGCAAGGCATAGACCGCTCTTCTCGCGATACGTGCTTGATGCGTTATGTGGCTTTGCTTAATTTTTATGTGCCCAATTCCTATGTTTCACTGTCACACTGTGAGGCTTTTCTGGGACTCGGGGTATATACAGAAACGAAGTCAAGGGCATATGACTTCAAGAGTAACTTGAGTGAACAAGCAAGAATGATTTTTATTGAGCTAAGGGACAACACCACCTACATTTCATCTGTTCGAATAATACACTGTCTGGTTGCAAAAGAAATTCTGCACCAGCTTTCAGGAAATGAACCTCAAAGTCAACTTGCAATGACACTCCTTGAGGAAAAGACGCTCTTTGATAACAGATTTGGACGAGAGGAATTCATAAAGTTCATCAGAGATCTGTTTATTCGACGGGATAAAAGAAGCAGGGGTGACAATACTGACACACTCTTCTCCCCATTCATTGAACACGTCTGCAAAGCCGAAGACTGTGAAAAAGCTATAGATGTTTTAAAAGCTGCCTATGAACTCCTTGGAAAAGATCCCTTTTTTGCCCAGCAGCTTGCCAGACTGCATTACAACAATGAAAAATTTAAAGATGCGGAATATTGGGCAGGGGTTGCAAAATTTCATTTGCCAAATGATTCTTTTATTCTAGATACCGAAGGCCAAGTCTACAGGAAGTGGTTTAGTTTCACTGTGGATAAAATGACACAGGAGGACACTCCTGAGAGCATCATTCAAAAGATAGAGATTGCTCTTAAAGCTATGAAATGCTTCAGGGCTGCACAACAGGCTGCAAAAGCAGAACGTGACAGCATGAACAACGCTGGCTATTTTGGAGAAGTAGAAGTAGGATGTCGTCTTCTCAGATTTTTGTCCACACTCCATGTATTTCACAGGAGTCCAGAGGGGGAATATTCTGAGCTTGTGAAATACCTGACCACAGATTACGTTCCTAAAGACATTGAAAAATCATGGGGAAAGCTTCACTCCCGCTTAAAAGGCTTACGCCAGAACCTGTACAACGCTCTGGAATGGATTTCAGAAGACCTAAGTTATTTCCAAACAGATAAAAACCACGAGGAGGAAGACGAAAAAATTGAAAAGGAAGAACAAATTTATAATCCCAGAAAATGGCTAAAAAGACAGTCTGAGGTATATGCCAAATTCTTCATCTCTGCATCACTTACTGAGGAAAGCGACAGGAGCCCGGAGAGCCAGCTGATTCGACGCATGAGCATTTATAAGAGCGGTGGGGGCAGCGTCACTAATATCCTGTCGTTCCTAACCGACAAGAAAGAGAACAGGTCAGCTGAAAAGCTAGAAAATATCCTCAGTTTCTACACAGAAAACCCACAAAGCGACAGGCTAGAGGACAACGACCTCATCAATTATATTTTGTGCCACATCACACTGGCGTGCTTAGCGCCAGGATCAGCCAAACTTCTTCCAGTGCAAACTCTTCGTGAGCTCAGCGTAAGGTTCTTTAAAGGAAAACGACCATTTCCAGCAAGTGCCCATTTTCTGCTCACCTTGCTGTACTGGCCGGATGAGGCACTAGACAGAGAGCCTAATCCAGATAAGGATGAAATTCTGAACTCGGCCCTTCAGACCCTGAAACGTCTGTATGACATCAAGATGAAAGATGTCCCTACCAGAAAGAAAAGAATCTACACTCACTTTTTTCTGGGAAAGGGTTATGGTTTAGGTAAGATTGTGCACAAAACTAAAATTGATAAATTAATTAGTGGGTCCTTAGATGAGAGGAGAATGAAGTGGCTACATGGGACTGTATGGAACATTGGCAAGATCCGTGACATTCTCAAGAGAGTTTCTGGTTGGACCAAGGACAGAAACTTATTTATACGTGGTCACGTGAAGGAGTTTCCTATCCTGCCACTCCATCGTGATTCAGTGCCCCCTGGAAATGAGAATGTGACCTTTTATTTAGGCTTTTCATTTAATGGTCTTGTTGCTTTCAATATTGAAGTTGAAAACAATCCGACTGTCAGCAGAATGTAAAGTATTAAGTTCATTAACAGCACCTATCGTGCTGTTTGAAGACGCAGGACTGGAACTGTCTGTCACATTTAAAAAGAAGAAAGTGGACTGCACTGGCTGAACAGCAGGTAGCAAGATAACCACAATTAACTACTGCAGTAATTATCAAGGACCTTAAAAAAATTGAAACCTACCAGCAAGATGTACCTTGAAACAGAAGCCTTCGACAAGTTTGCGGACACCAAAACCAAGATTCCAAACTTAAGACAGCAATAATTGCAGTATTGGCTCAGGGACTGGGTGGGAGACTAAAGAGCCACTACTTCTCCTTCCCACCCCCAAATATTTGGAGACCTGATCTCTGGAATGTATAGTGGGGATCCTTTTCTTCTCAGCTCACAAATGAGGATTTTTAATTAATTTCTGGGTGGTCCTGATCAATAACCGAATTTGTCCACTGTAACCGCATGCTTTTTCTTCCCGGATCAGCAACAAAAAGTTTAAGTGAACTTAGAGCATGTGCATTAACATACCATGTGTGAAATACATCCACCCGTCAGCTGAGCGCCAGGATCCAGGGTAGAAGGAGAGGGAAAGTAAGCAATCTTTAAGGTGACTTTGCAAACATCAGGATCGAAAAGATACAGGTCTCCAGTTTTACATCCCTCTTGCACTGCTTCTCCATGTACGCGTTACAAACCGTGCTAGATGTGTGTCTGGGGAGGGGTGCAGATAGTGAGCATTTACATATCAGTGACATCGAAGATTATTTCTAAGCGCTGTTATGATTTCACAGTCCAAACAATTCCTGCACTTGGTGACATGGTTTTGCAGCATTACCTAGGAAGTGTCCACACAGTACAACTCGGACTTGTCTGCTGTATGTACCCATGTTTGAAAGCACTGCCTAGCCTCATTTACTACTTGGAAAATGCAAAGGAGTTGCCAGCACTGTGTCTGCAACCACTGTGTCATATTAAGCTTCTAATAATAAAGCTGCCTGTTATTCTTGGAGTTTCAGTGTTTGATACTGTATTGTCACTCAAATCGCCAGAAAACCTGCCATACAGTTTAAGTTTTAAATTAATGAACCACCTTTGGGAAGAATTACCATTTCTACGCAGGCTTAAATTACCCTACCTGAAGATGTACTTCTAACAGTAGCAAGGTACGAGTTGCTTTCCCAACTTCAGCCAAGATCTGGGCACAGCCAAAAACTGTAAAAGGAATTGCAAGCCACTATGAATTCAGAACAAACAGGATGAAACTGAAGATTGTTCTTATCTAGGCTAAGTCTTTACCTTTGGGAAGCAGAAACAAAGCTTGTGACTGCTGGCCAGGCAATACTTGTCTCCTTCCCTTGTCTTCGGTCTGGGAGACACAACAGCAAAGTAGTCTTGGGGGGGCTGCAGTTTTCGCTCGGGAAATCCGGGCTGGCTGATTTCACCAGGGTTAAGTGAATGCTTATGGGTTAAGCCGAACTGGAGCAGTTAAGCACAGCTTTCCCCAAGATGAGCACTGGAGGAGCAAACCATGACAGCCTCTGAACTGCCAGGAGCAGGAGAGCTGGAGTGCTAGACAAAGCCCCTTCCGCCCCCACCCCTCGAAGCAGGGGGTGAGGCGGGGTTTGAAAATTTAATTGGGCAAGGACAGCTTTAAGTCCAGCACAGGACATGCAAGGATGGCTTCAAGCTGGCGCAGAAACAGGGTACGCGCTTACTGAAAAGCACAGGAGCTACGAGAAAGCACTAACAGCTAAAGAGCTCACGTGAGCTGCTCAAGTGCTGTGGCAAAAGCAGAGTTTTGGTTGTCAAAAACAAACATTTACCACGATGAAAAACTGCAGCCAGACAACTTGGCCAGAGAGTCTGTAACTTGTTTGTTTCCTTCCTGCCTGCAGCCATCCATCCTTTGCCCTGTAGCCCAGGCCACTGCAGAGTCTCAAGTCTTTCCTTTGAGGCCTAAGTAGGGATCTTGCTTTTCAAAGTGTTTCTACCTCTTTGAAATGAAAGGCTTAGATCCAAACTCCTTACCTCATCCAGGTATTATAAACACAGTCCTGCCTCTGTGCCCTGCAGAAAAAACAAGATTTAAAGCATAAGCCTACAGACTAGCACTCAGGGTGCTGCACTGAGGAACAAGCTGCTGAGGCTCCCACAGCAGGAGTACAGACCCATCCTTCTCGTTCTTTACCCAGTCATATTCACACTTCCCAAGGGTCTGCTAAATCAAACCTGAGAGTGCTTCGACTGGCCAGGCAACAGAAACCCCCTTGCTCGAGTCAGCTTCTAGGACAAAGCGGTTGTTTTTCAGATGTCCCCTCAGGTTTCCCTACAGCCACACGGGACAGAGGACAAACTCCAGGAACGAGCTCATGCAAAGTAGCACTCTTCCCTAAGGGTTCTCTACTTACTATTAAATTCCTCCTCATTACACATGTCCAGCTCAAAACACTGTGAATTGTTCCAGGAAGCACAGCATTAAAATCATGGATTTGTATTCCTTTCACCACCTCCTAGAAATTCATCTGTGAGTGAACAGCAGTAGCTAAGTGAGACCAACCGACCTAGCAGAGTAACCCATTCTCATCCTGTAGACAGGAGTTGCAAGGACACGCATCTTCAAAGCCACCGCACCTCTCCGGCACGTCGCTCTAGAAGGGTTTACAACAGACCCTGTAACAGCACACCCTCTCTACCAGGTATTATGAAAACGCTATCTGATACTCTTCCTCCCTGTTGCCCGACTCTTCCAATCTAAACAGTCAATTTTTTTGTACAGACAGTTTAGTGCAAGGACACCAGATCGGCAAAGGAAGCTGCAGGTTAGAAGTCAGGGTTCATTTGCTCATCTCCAGGTACAGAACACCAAGATAAAGCTCACATGAATAAGTTTTTGCAGTTTAGACAACCAGAGAGGCAGTACAGTTATTGAAACCATGAGTGGAAGTGGAATTCATACCCTTTGGAACAGCTAACATTCATTGCAATAATCGTTTAAACAGGTCCTCGTGAGAAGGAAAAAAACCACACAGAAACAGTGGTTCACTTCTCTTTAATCAGAGACTGTTACAAGTCATAGACACACAGTACAGACACGTATAGGTGCAATGATCCATTCCTGAAGCATACAGTTCATAGAAGGTTCCCAATGGATGCAAATCATGTTAGCTCCATATTTTCTTTGAATCTTCTTTGGAAACTGAATGCTATAAAATTAAGCTAGTTACTGTTACTATTACTTGCATGCATTAAAGTGATGCACATACTTACCAGTCTCTCACTTTCTCCAATTAAATTCAACCTCAATATTTTGCCACCTGTCTTGAAAAAGATCAACGACCCCATGCCCTTCATACTACTCATACAAAAGCAGTATCAGGTTACAGGAAAAACCTTCATGACACACTAACTTCTGCAGCTGTACTGCTGCTGAGAGAGGATGTAATTCAATCATGTGCTTTAAGGTACTTTAAGAAGGTACAAAAACCACGTTGGAGTTTGGGTTCGCTGCAGTGACCGGAATCTCTGAAGGGGTGATTCAGAGTCATTAAAGCACAAGCCTGAAGGAAATTGTGTGAAATGACTCACTGTTCCATATATACCGTGTCAGAACCGGGAAGGAAGACTTCTGAACCACGTCAGACTGGATGGCTGCTGTAACGGCGTACCAGAAGTCGAGCTACGACTCAAGACTGCTCATCTGGTTGTGAACGCTCAGATTCCCAGCACTGTCTAGGTCCCATCTCAAAAAGAAAATAAATTCTACCAAAAAGAACTATAATTAATTGCCATAAAAGGTTTCACAGAGATGACTGTCTACCAGAGTTCCTATTTGGATCTGCCCTGGACAAATATGCCTTTTGTTGACACAACACTAGAGATCGCTCCTACCCTTTAGTTACTCCCACTAACTGCCAGGCTGGTGCACAAGGAGCACAGGGCAGCAGCCAGCCACTGTCAAAACTGAGACTTCACAAGGTAATTCAGCAGCCAAAAGCAATCCGTTACTCGTTCCAACTTATTACTGAGCACTGCACTGAATATCAGCTCGGGTCTACCACAGAAGTTGAGAGAGATGCATACATTCTGTTAATAGGGTAACGGCTGCACAGCAGGGCAGCCCTATTGTTCATGCATGTCTGCCATTAAGATTTAGGAAAAACAGGCAAAGGTATGTTACACACTTTATTATACAACTCCCCCCTCCCCTTTTTTTTTTTTCTTCTAGGGAGAAACACCTAAGCAACATTATTCAAAAATTTGCATGTAGCTGGTTTTTGCAGATAAAGCAGCTTAGCGTGAATGACTGAGGGCTGACATAGTGATGTCATCAGGAAACGGGCCTCAAGTGTAACTATTCTAAAACCTGGGAAGACACAAACCCCTTGAAACCTTTTATGTTAGTAGGATGAGTTCTGCAGTGTCGCCTAAGATTTCACAACTCTAAAACAAGCAATACTGCTGAAGTGTCAAGTCATTCATGAAACTACTCTAGACAGTTCAGATGAGCTGGAAAAACCCCAAGTGTCCGTTCACCTACCACACTAATATGACCCTCTCCATACCTAGTCTCCATATAATTATCCACCAAGGATGCCAGAAGCCCCTCAAATTCACCATATGATAACAAGCCCTTGAGAAATGAGTTAAAGCACAGAGTTTTCAGCTCATCCAGCTGTGAAACTGCACTACGTGCTACAGTACAGAAAGTTTTCAACTCCCATGCTGACATGGAGAATGATGTACACAAAGCTTCAATAAAAATGTATGCAGCTATTCTGTAGAAGGTTGCATCTTGTATCCAATCACAAAGACTCTCTCCTATTTTAAGGTGTAAAATATTCTATAAAATAAAACTGCCAAGATTTCTGGGAATACGGAATAGGGCAGAAGAAAGAAGAGAGGCAGAGCAGTCACTCTGGAGTCAGATAAAACAGCTGGGCAAACCCACATTTGTAGGCAGCCTCTGAAGCGCTGACACGCGTTAACAAAAACCAAAAAAGCAGAGAACAACAAACTCCTGGCTTACAGGCTAACAAAGTAAAAATCTGTTGGTAGGAGAGGGTAATTAGCAACAGCTACAGAAAACTGAAAGAAAGATTGCATTACTGCTATGGGTTCTTGCAAACAGAAATGCTTACTCCCCAGCACAACAAATGTAGTATCCTAGGACTTGGTTTGCTGATAAAATGGCCTCTGAGAATAGGCATGGTGCTGAAGAAGTGATTCAACCTGAGATCGTCACACTTTTCAGCTACCTGTTAAGGTTCCGTGTTAAATTTTCCTTAAACGTGCCTGCAGGTATTACCTACCCGCAAGTGTCGTTAAAACCATTACAGATGTTCAAAACAAATCGCAAAGTTCGGTCACTACTGAGAACAGCAGTAGGTAACAGACACATTCACATTTCAGAGATCAAAACTCCCCTCGTGTATTTCAGTGGTATCATTTGAACAAGTTATTTCAAATAGGAACATCAGGTACTTACAGATTAAACTAACCTGTACTGGCAGTGCTGTGGAATTTTTCTTCTCTACCAGTAAGTAGCAAATGCTGAAATTCTGCTGCTAGTTAACAGAAACACAAATTGCATTAAACCAAGGAGTTCAACCCATAATTTAGTTTTTCATTAAAAAAGCTGCCAAACTTCAATTACTGCAATTAGTTGCTTAAAAAAAGCATATGAAGTAAAGGCAACCATAAAACTATTTCAAATTTGCCCTTACTTTTCTGCCATTTTCACACATAAGCCAGAAATTTAACAACGCGACCCTGTTGCCTACCACAAACAAAGGAAATTACAATACTTACATTGCCAGGCTCCTTCATTAAACAGTCTCATAAAGTGTGTTTTCTTATTCTAGACTTTACAAATGAAAGAACAAAATGTATTTTCTTCCACTAAGAGTTATGGGAAAGCAACCAAAGGAATTCAGTGCAAGTAACATGTATTCAAGAACTCAGCAAAAAACCAGAAAGAAAAGTAGCTCGGCGTGACACCTTCATCTCAAAGCATTACGTAATTTCCCAAGTTGGGAGACAGTGAAATGGCCTTCTTTGGTTGTACAGCATTCATTTCTGCTAATTTAAAATTCCTGTCAGCAAAACCCATTTATACATACTGACTACCAAGGGCAGCAGAAGCTGAGATTCTACACCCCGCCCTTTCTGAACAGCACATGAGAACATGGTTAAGATTTAGACAAAACTTAAGAAATAAAATTTGGTATGTCAGAACCTTGATTGGTATAAGGCAGTCAGCTAACCGACAGCTATACTTTAACTGCTAACAAGAACAATTTTAAGGATGCTTTCAAGCTGTGTGTTCGTTTTTATTTAAGATGATACCAGCACTAAATTCTATTATTTTCTCAAAGCTTTGGAACTTCCTTAAACCCCTGGAAAAAAACCCCCAACCACTTAAGTTCAAGACAATATTTTTGGACAAGTTAAATTCACTGTCATTAAACCAGTAAGTGTTGCCAGTTGTTCCTACTGCAAGAAAGCCTGTGAGAATAAAACAAGTTACTGCAACCTTGCTCAGAAGGTCGAAGCGCCTCTCTGTTCACAACAGCAAGCAGGTGTATATATACCAACCCTCAGACACTTCATACCATGGACAGTCTCCACATCAGGATGCTAAGAGCAAACAATTGAGGGTGACATCTTGGATCCTGTGGTACCAGACAGGATATAGCTGTCTGCAAAAGCAGCGAGGTACAGCACCTGTCTCTCTCAAACAGACCTTCACAAGTCAGAAGTAAAAACGTATTCGCTGTACAACAGAATCTGCAAGTACCGTACCCCGTTTTCTACTATTAGAGCCTTAATGAGAATCTGCGCTCTGACAGTCAAAAGACTGCACCAAGCTGCTGCTCACAGTAAGAAAACCCTCAGTTTCTTCCAGAACGTCAAAAAGAATGTTATATAGGTCACACTTGAGAATCACTTCAATGGCTGCCTCAAAACTTTCCTAACTCTGAGTACCTGCCTACCCTGGCTACTCCAGGAAAATATAGTAGTTACTGACAGCTGCATTTTTACAGAACCCAGTCACTACTATTATTTCACTGCTCTGGTTATTGTGACTGCAAGTACGCACACTAAAAAAATCCTTCTGGAGGTAGCCTATTCTTCAGAGTATTTAAGGGCTACAATCTTTATCAGGCAAGGCACAGAACCCATTATGAGCTCATGACACGATTCTAAAGCAAGCCAGAACTTCATGTGTGGTATGTACTTTATTTGCCATATTACCCATGCACTTCCCTTGTTAAAAACAGTGGGTGAAAGTTCACCCCATTTAGCAGAATATCAGTAATTCTTGCCCTTTAAAAAAAAAAAGTCATGTACCTCTACTTAAGCTTAAAAACCCCAACAAACTCCCCCAATGAAATCTAGTCACTAAAATACTATCATTAGGAAAGGAAATTCCAGAAACAGCAAAATGTACAACTTTGTGATACAGACTGCAATCAGTCAAACACACCATCATCCCTCCGAATAAAGAGATCTCCTTTCCAGTGTAAATTTGTTTTGGAACTATCCTCCTTAGATCCACACGAGGAGGCAGGGAGGAAAACATCACTAACGTAACTTCACAAAAAGAGCAAAATATGAACCATTTGCACTAGATGACAATTTTACGAGTTGTTTTAAAGAGACGACAGGCCAGCTGCTTTAACAGCTCAGGACAGACTCGGAGCAAGAAGCACAGCCATTATGGCATCCTTGTGGCTAGGAAGACAGCAGCACTTGCACATCTATTTTTTACAACAGAACACCAAGCAAACGAAAAATGCACGTCATTGCTTGCTGCAAATTTAAGGACAAACATTAGTCTGCAGCAACAGAACAGAGTAACACGAATGTCGTCTGCTAAAGGTACTGACTCCCACAGGGGAGCATAAAAGACCTGTCCTGTCCAGCCCTCTAGAGACTTACAGAAAGGATAGGAATGTTAACGGATGCAAGTGAAGGATGTGTGAAATACCCACCAGAAATTACAAGCAACATTTGCAGTACAGCAGGAGAACTGAGAGTCAACAACCCCCTCAGTTTCTACAGTAACACCCCGTGGAACTGTCTCAATGTCAACTGCATCTTTCGGACGTAGATAGTGTGAAAGACATCTTCTTGGAATTGTCTAGAAGCAGCTTCAAGGAAAAAACAAATCCATTGCAACAGTGCTGAGAAATGCTGTGCTTTGCTCACAGAATGTGCAAACCCACAAAGAAATGGTTCATTTGCTCCGAAGTATTAGTATACAGAGCTTAAACAATGACACCGCGAAAGCAGGTACTGCATTTTGGAGACATTTTCTCCATCAATGTGTCAAACCTGGTTACCTTCAACAAAACCAGATCCAAGCGATTTCTGAATTCAAAAACCTTTAGCTCTCACCAGGGCATCAACTGATAAGATATAACCCAAGTGTGGATCTAAGTAGGATACTCCCGGGGACACACGACAGCGCATGGTACCTGAATGTTAGCTCTGTGTGCTTGATGACGAGCTGAATACGAGGAGCTGGATAAAAACTACCTGGTGCTGCGTCGGTCTTAAATGGAAACAGGTAACAAAGTTCACAGAACAGGCATTTGAACTTTGTCTGGTCTTCATTTTAAATTTTTAAGAGGTTCAGATACTGAAAGCATGAAGTAGAAGCCACACTGCACATTAATTTTGGTTAAACCGTTCCCTTAGATTTCCAGGGAAGTAAGAACTAAGCCAAATGCTCCTACAGACTGAATATGTGAAACAAATACTAGTTGCAGTAGTCTATCTTCTCATCCTCACTGTTATCAAGGGTAGCACCAGAATGGGAATCAGAAAAGCAACACCATGCTCAATAATCCTTTTGAAACAGCTGACACAGGACACATCAGTCTGACAGTCAGACTAGATGACTGCGGGGACCTTCTACAGGAAAGATGCAGAGGGCAAAGTGCAAACAAAAAAAGAGCACAACAGGAATGTGAAATCCATTCTAAGTAGGTGAAGAACTACAACTTTTCATAAAAACTACTGGAAATCACATTGGGGGTCATTACGAGCCAGTATCCTGAAGAAATGAAACAGCCTACGCCCATCAAAAAACACCATGAATTTCAGAAAATCTCAAAAACTAGAAAAAGTTATGAAACCTGACTCCAACATTTGTTGATTTGCTGTTTCAGGGCTGAGAGGCTTCAAGACCTCCTTGAACAAAACCTGTTCTGAACCTCAAGTGTTCAAACCCAATATATCTGCAACGGAGTGAGCAGCAACACTACAGCTCGCTGTTCTTCACAAAGGGTAGAATTTTTTGCTGGTTACTGTGTGAAAGAAGGAAAAAGAAGAACATCTCATACCTAAGCAAATTTTGACGATGCGATAGAATTCCGCAAGGTTCCAAAGAAGTGCTGTGACTTTTGGTACTGTTGCAACAGACAAAATGTTGTCAAGTTTGGTGTATTTGAGAGTGCCAAAAAAGGTTTTCCCTGAAACTGACAAAGTGAAAAATCTGCGGCTTTGATTTCTCATTCTTGTGTTTTACTTCACCGACCTGGATCTCTATTTCTTCACAGGGCTCTACATTAATATTTGTTGTTGTGCAGCTCACACGTGCAGCAGTATTAACATCTTAAGAACCTACTCCAAGGAAAATGTATTCTGTAATTTAGGCTACAGTTTTGTGACTATGAACGCCACTGACTAGTTAAAACCTAAGCATTTTAAGCACTTAATAGATACATCTCCCCAGAAGAGGAAACATTAGGAACTGGTATTTACATGCCACTAGTTGAGAGACTACACGCAGTCACATTACAAATACAGCACAAACGCAATGCAGGGGAACGGGGGCAGTGTGGCTGAAGGACTACTTGAGCAGCCTCGAAGGAAACACCTTCCCTTAAGAGAAAAGGTACCCAAACATCTTAAAACACGTTCCCTCCCCCTAAGACTCTTAAAAACACACATGATAGTAAAAGGATAAATATTAATATAGAGCCCATCTACCAAAGGAGAATAAAAAACCTAAATTAAAATAAATTTAGGGGCCTTCACCAAACTTGCTGCAAGTTTGGGGACATAAATATCCAACAGCCATAAAGCTGTGAAAGCCCCCAGAATGAATAAAATAAATCCCACTTGCCTCAGACTGAACAGGGCAACACTGAGACTCTGCCTCAGCCTGTCCTATGGCAGGGCTATAGGAAGAAGAAAAATTTAAATTTTAGAAAAAACATAACCCAATTAAGTGAAAGACATGCATTCAAAGTTAACAAAATTCCAGTGATCAAGCAAGCAAAAGGAAATGACTGCTGTAACACCTATGTTGTTAGGCCCAAACAAAACTCTTGACAGTTGGTAGCTATTTCTGAATTGGACAGTTTGTTTTGCTTTGTATCTTGATCAATGGAACATAAGTCAGTTGTCTTGGGGCATTTTTCCCATAACCGAGTATTTACTGTACTAGTTCACAAAAAGTAAAGATTCCATCAGCCACCGAACATGTTCACCCTCACCTTAGGATTTATGTAGAAGCTAGACCAGTACAATTATTAAGATATTTACTATTATTTTTCAGTGTCATGAGTTACCACTTTAAATTGCAGCCCCAGCTCACGGACTGGTATATCAGTCTCAATTTAACTGAAGAGTCACAATGCCCTTCTAGCTGTTTATAAAACTGAAGTCATCTTGGTATTTTATTTTTTATCTTGTGTACAGGATTCTTTGACTCCTATAAAATAACTGCAAGTTACATAATCCATTCAATTTTATCCAAGTTTTAAGAAGGTAAGTTATACAGTTCTATGTAGGCACTGTTCAAGAGCTCCATCCACTAAAATACCTGCAGAAACCACAGAAGGCAGATGCAGCTGAATGTGTTTCTAGAAGCTTGTTTATATTCTGCCATGCATGCACAGAGTGAGGAATAATTATCCACTGAAATTATTACATCCCAGCCTCAAATTTATTATCAGCACCTCAAAATTTCATCTGTGGAAGGAAAAAAACCCCACCAAACCACAAACAAAAAACCACGAACAAATAATCCAAGAGGTCCAGAGGAAGAAATTTTTAATCCACGTAAGCCAGCTAAATTTTCAAGATGTTATTTAAAGCAACTTTTGCCAAAGGCAGAACAATATTCTAAAGGCAGCACGGATCAGTTGCATAAGACTTCTGTAAAACTAGCCTGGGCTTTTCCAAGGTTCTTTCACGCCACTGCCCTTCTGCACTAAAAATCAGCAGATAGGAGATGAACCTCTCCTATAGTGATACTGAGGGACCATGCATAACATAACTTAGAACCTTTTAAACAAGACCTAGATGCCATAAATTCTAAGTACTTTGCAAAACTACTTTCCCAGCTGCGTGTGAACATTTTCTCACAGCCTGGGTTGGGTTTTTTTGGTTGGTTTTTTTTTGTTTGTTTGTTTGTTTGTTTTTTGTATTCAACATTCCCATTACACTGCAATTTAAAGACTGCTCAAAATCCACTAGCAAGTTTTAATTTTACTTTAAGATCTGCCATGGCAAATTCTGGCAACAACTGAAAAACAAAGCTTCTCCCTATGTAATTTTATCACTAGGGTCCTGCAACAGCTACAAGAGAGCTATGTTTTTCTATAATCATAAATGCTCCTGCAGTATCTTTCCAGAGACAGATTAACTAAAGCAAAAACGTGCCTGCAAGGCTGCGTTACATTAGGGATTTTGCTGGCACAACGGTTGGTTAAACTGTGTGCTGTAAGCCAAGCCTCAGTTTTTATACAAGCAATTACTACACTCAAAGTAGTTGTCTTCTTTTTGGGAAAATGCACCATAAATCCAACTCTCTGAACATTAAGAAGCAGTATCCAAAGGAATGAAGGCAGGGACCAACAGACAACATATGCACTGAAATACCCGCCTGTTCACAGAAGGGTACAGACAAGAGACACAACAGGGACTAAAGACAGCCACATCACAGCTCTGACAGCACAGAAATGACAGGAGCCCGAAAGTCAGTATCCATGGGAAAAATTATGGAAGAATTGTTCACTTGCTTGCTAAAGATTATTAGAGTACCATATGAATAATATGTGGCAGTACTTAGTTGAGAGATTATCACAACATTACTGCTAAGGAAAGTTCAGTCTTAAAATGCATCCAATCATACAGTTGGAACAATGAGACATTCACTATCTGAAAGAGGGGAAACTCTTACTTAACATGACTTGCGGAATATGCTGAGTTAACAGTACATGCAGTGAGGTTTTCAAGTATTTATGCCAAGAAAAGTAGGGATCTGAAAATAACATACCAATGAGTTACAGAAAGACACCGAGAGAAGAGTATTTACTTTACTCGGGGCAGGAGGGTAAAGCATCTTTGCAGCAGCAATATGATCTTCAGAAAAAGCAGAAAGTTCTATCGTTTTAAAAATACATGTTAAGATCAATTTATAATGTATGAATTTTACGTGTAGTACTACGAGAAAGATAACTGTAAGGCACTGTAAAAACGTCTCTAGTGTTCTGTAATTATCCTTGTTAGATAAACAGAAGAAAACCAGAGTGTAATAGTGTTGCCTCAGCAAAACCATTTCAAGTTTGCCTTATGTACAAAGGAAGATGAAGAGCTAACAATAGATCTGACATCAAAGCCCACTCAGCACATTTGCAAGCCAAATAATGCACACTGACAGGTGATCAGCAGACACCAGTGATCAGGGAGAACTGCTTCTCAACAGAGGCTTGGAGTTATGGTCTTAAAACTGCAAAACGCTTCAGAAAAAGTGCCTGGTAATGGTTAAACTAAGGCCATTACGCTCTAATTTGAGTGGACTGGATGCTCTAGTGCTTTTACAAGCCATTCCATGACCCCAAGTTTGAAGCTGAGAGACAATGTAGTATTGTACAGTACTGTATTTCTGGACTATGAAGAGACAGTACAGAATCAAGCCACACAGAATACTAAAGTGCAGCTAAAAAATGCCCAGATTTTCAAGAAAAAGAGCCAAAATGCTCAGTCTTATAATTCAGTGAGAAAACTCTACCATCAACAAAAACATCTGTGGAACATAAACTCACATTAAAATGCTGATAATTTTCTAACCTACCCTAAAAGGGAGATATCCCTCATAAATTAAGTTGCACAGACAAGGCTTGAGGCTGGAACATGTATTTAAAGTTGACCTGCAAATGAAAAATTCACCACTCCTCTTTGCCCCCTGCTGTGAAGAGGAAAGCTCTCACTTCCCTCCAAAAGTCTGCCTCTACATTCTCACTCTCATCAGAAATACAGCACACTGACATGGTGATAATAAACACAGAGTTACATCCTCAACAGGAATTTATCACTCTGTTCTTCAAACAACTAAATGACTAATTCGTATGGGGAAGACCTCTCAGAAAACTATAATTAGAACAGATAAAAAGGTCTCTTACTCTAGACACTCCCATTAAAAAGCTCAAGAAAATCAGTCAACATCTGATCACAGCAAAATGATGGTTCATTTTGCTCACAATCACAGCACACAACGGATGGTTCATCTTCTAAACTCTGCTGAGAACTGAAATTCTGAATTTGAAGTAAAAATACAGCATATAACACAGTACTCTTGCCCCCTCTCTCTTTTATACACTGAGAAGGTCAAGCTACTTTTTCTCTTTTGCAGGTCAACTTCAATACAACATCAACTGGAAGTCACTCACCCATGTGACATGCACCTAAGCTTCTAGAAATATTCATCTAAAAGGCTCCTGAAATTCATATGCACTTGCACATTCAAGAGTCAGTTGAGGAATGAACTAACTGGACACATCTGGCACTAGGATGCATCTTAGAGCAATCACATTTACATCCTACAAGTTATGTGCCAGGACTAGAAGTCATTTAAAATGTATTGAGGACAAGAAAGCACAAATAAAGAAGCGCTGGCATTAAGAGAAGTTCCAACCAAGAGTTAAGCTGTGCCTCCTGCAGTCTCATTTTTAAGGAGTCAGTTAATAAGTGTACAGGTCTTCGTCTACTCAGACGTACAGCTAAGAAGTGACTTAATTTAGAACAAGGAATTCAGATTTTATCAAAACAGCACCAATAACTGTGTTCATTACACCAACAGCTACCACGGCATGCATCTGTACAAACCTTTCAGGCAGTTGTCCACAGCTGGTCATGAATAAAAAGGCATATAAATGTTTCTCTTCTTTTATTACAATGAAGTTTATAACAGTACAGAAAAGTCACACGACCTTAGTGGGTCAGTTTGCTTAAACCCTGAAACAGGAGGAACTCTAAATACATTAAATATTGTTACAAGTTCAGACTTAAATGTACAAGTAGTTGGGAACAGTTACAGCCCTCACCAAACTATGTTGGGGACACGAAGTCCAACAGCACTTGAAGTGCTGTGAAGGCATCATTTCACAAAGAGCAACATAATGTTACAGAACTTGCCTTTAAGGTGGTATGTTCATGTAATTCCAGCGCCTTCACAATTTAACGAACCATATTTACTATACTTCACTTCTAAAAACCTAGATGAAACATGAAAAAGAAGCCATACAGTATAAATTGCAACATCAGGAAAAGTTCCTGTTATTATTCCAAATAAATTTTCCCATGTAAAATAAGAATGTCCAATAGCTCCTTGCATGTGGGAAGATACTTATTTTTTTAAAGTCACAATGAAGCCTTAATTGACGGAAGCTCGGCTATATTAACAGCACAAGATGAGAAAAGGTTTAATCTCCAAACCTATTAGAGCGTGTGTAGTAGCATCAGTAGCGGCCACCTTGCGACATTACAGGAGGTCTCATTCCCATTGGGGGTCGAGGAGGTCCACTTTGGTAAGGGGGCACCATTGGAGGTCCCTGACCGTACGGAGGCATCGCTCCAGGAAGGTATCCTGGCATGCCCTGGTGATGAGCACCATACTGACCTATAAACAGAACATTTACAATGCAAAGAAGAATTTTTTTTTTTAAAACACTTAGCAGAAGTTGCATTCCGTGAAAAGCCTTACCCACCCCCACCAGTATAAACCACTGCAAGCATTAAAAGAGTTTATAGCAAAGACACATCTTTTCAAGAAAAGAAAGTTGTGAAACTTCTCATTACCATGAGGTGGCATGGGAGGTCTCATTCCTTGTTGTTGCGGAGGAATTCCTGGCTGTGGCGGCATCATACCTCCAATTGGTCCAACTGGTGGATTACCCAAGGAAGCTTGTCCTGGTCGAGGAAGATTACGCTGATATTTAGGCAACTGTGCCCTTCTCTCTTCCTAAAACCAGGAACAGACAAACGCAACACTTTAAGACTAAACCGCACCAAACGCAAAGTAAACAGAAGTGTAACAAAGTATGTTACAGGTACTACACTATTTCAACCACCTTACAAGTCGAAGACTGCTACCAGTAATATTACACACCAGCATTTAGATTTTCCCCCTCCCCTCCCCTCTCTTCAAAGCTACTCTAGAAGTACTGGCCAATCTAGCACTTTGCACACAACACAACTTCTCCTCCTCCCTCGGCTGAAGAAAGCCTTTTCCTCATAGTGAGTTGAGATCAAAAAGCCAAACACCAAAATATCTGAACCCAAATGAAGGTTCATTTTTTTTAATCCATAAATTCCGTATTTCTGACTGCTGTAATAGCACCAAGACCCCTTCCAACTGCTAAGTCTTTTGTCCTATACTCATTAGCTGCATCCATTTAACTTCAGGCAGAAAAAGTCCAAGTGGTATTATGGACACAGTAATTTTCTATCACCAAAACCAAAGAGATCTGCAGCAGGATCACTGCAATATGCCACTCATCACTTTGCAACCGAGGAAGTTTCCTCAATGCATGGTTCTGTTAAATCCATTCTGCACACTCCGCACCCTCACTGTTATTAAAATACACATGATGCAGAGCACAAAGGAATTCTATTTAATCAGCCGTATGAGCATAATCATGTTTTTCGCACGACAACGAAAATCTTTTAACTTACCAGTGATATATCCTCATCTGGATGGATCAACTTACTGGTTGCACTGGTGGTTGTGAGGGTAGCAGGCTTACTTGTTATCGATGTAGCTGGCTTAGCCGCAGTACTGTTTGTCGTGCTAGTGGTTGAGGCTGTAGACTGTGTGTAAGCAGGGAATGTAGGTTTTGGGGGCTCTGTTGTTGTTGCAGGTGTAGAATTCAAGGGTTTGAAATCGGTACCAACCGGACCCGGAACAGCTGCTGCAGCCTGTGAAACACAGAGATAGATCAATATTTATTTCTCAAAGCATAAGGAAACTTAAATGAGTCTGTTAGACCTCTGAAACCTTTCAGTGAGATACATAATTAAAACAAGCTTGACAAAAGAAAGTTCAGCCTTATTGCATACTAAAGCAACTGAAAACAATACAAAAGAAATCCCAGTATATACACACACACTGGAAAGTCTAAGATTTGCAGGTCAAATGCCACAACTAGAAAAAAAAAAAAGGAACAACCACTCCTCCCCCCCATCAAAATTTTTATCTCAAATCCTGGGCTTGGTAAATGTCTAAATCTTTCCTGAACCACTGTTTTATTAAGAGCGTGTCAGTATAAATTCATCGTTCACTCGCTAAACTATTAGCATATTTCAGAAACAATTAGAGTACAGCTCAAAGTGTTAGTATTCATTAAAATTAAGTACTTAAGAAATGTTTTAATTAAATACTTAAGGAAGCTCTATTGTGCCAGGGTTTGTTTTAAGCGTTCTCACTATAAGAACACTGTGATATTTTCACAGAGCACTGTGTCTCTCTATCGATCTTTAAAGTGACTTGTAAATGAAGAATCAGCTGAAGGCAGATATGAGATCCACTACAGGTTACAGTATCTCATCTTTCCTACTTTTTTCTTAAGTTGTTAGACAAGAAGTTTGCTTTATCAGGCTTTCTCTGAAGATGCAGCAATCTCCAAAGCAAGCCTTAGTTACGAGAGAATGCTTTCGTTTCTAGTCACCCTACATTCCCAATTATCTGAACTTTCCAATCAAAGTATCTCAATGTCTGTACATAATGCAAATTACAAAGTTCCCTACATTATGATGTACCATATTAAACAACATAAACTAAAAAGCCTTCACCATGCATCAAGCTAACCACTGCCCACTAAAATGCATGTAACTGCTTTCATGCTTTTTTAACCCTTTAGAACCAGGATGTAACATTTCACTCTTTCACACTAAGAAAAATTGGGCACTTTGACTTGCTTATTTCTAGTAAGATGTAACTCACAATCAAGAAGTCTGTGGTTTTACCAGCTAAACGTAATCAGGAATATCACAGAAATTATCTGAAGGTGTTTAGTCAATTTTAGATTTTACGGAACGGTCCAAAGGGTTAAGTTGCAAAGCAATTTGTTTTGAACTGTGACTTCCTGCGTACTTGTGCTGTGCTAGGAAACAGAGCGTTAGAAGATGCTGACAGACTTTCTGAATTGGAGGAAGCTGTACTTGAGCTTGTGACAGGTGTCCCCATCTGTAGCATAAAAGAAAGGAAACAGTGAAAAGTCTCCAAACAAATGGGTGGAAAGCATCCAGATGAAAGGATTTCTTATTCTAAGTTCTTTTTTTATGAAAGGACTGTGGTTTTGTAATCTTCCCTGCAGAAGTCCAAAATGCAAATACTACACTATGAAGGTTTCTGCAACATACTTGAAAGCAACTAAAAACTTCAGGACTTATACACAAATGCAATCAAAGGGTAGAGGTCACAAGCCACTATTAATTCCCCACTTCCCTCCCCAAAACATTTACACAAAGTTCTGCTACCTCAACTTACTCCTAAACTTTTTAAAGTAAAAAAGCCTCCTAATTCAGGCAACTCTTAACCACCTCCACAAGACTACAAAGTAAATTAGTCCATATATCAGTAGAGAGCCCATTATGAAAAGAACAGGAGAGAACAAGTCATGTCCAGATTTATACTTTGGAAGCTTTAGGTAAAGTTCTAGGTGATCAGATTCCTGTAGCTAACACATCCCTTCACCCACCCAAAGCACCCTTACAAACTACACACTAAAGGGATTAAAGAAAGAAGTGTTTTGCCTACTCCTTTCTTCCCCACATGCTTACAGAACTTCTGTCTGGTTTCATGGCTGTTACGAGACAAACAAAAGAATCTTTTAAAATTCATTCAAGTACTACACTGATTTATACTTAAGAATCAACACAAGCAAGAAACTCAGCCAGTCATTTCTTGGACCTCCTCAATAGTAAAGAACAGACACTGTTGACACACTGGCAATTTAAAGAATGTACCAAGAGATTCCAGGCTATGTGATACCTTACCTGCCCTGCACTTGGGAAGAGTGGTTTAGTAACAGGAGGCTGGGGGGTAGGTGCCGATGCAGCAGGAGCTGGCGGTCTGTTAAGAATGCCCGGTGCTGTAACAGGCTGTGCTTGTGTCATTGGAGGCATCCCAGGACGAGGACCAACAGGCGGTGGCATACCTGCAAAGCACAAAGAACCTGTAGCAAATCAGGCTGAAGGAAGCAAGAATATTCCTCTAGAGGATTCTGGTCAGCATTCCTTAGAACAAAGACTTCCCCAAGCAAGATGTGTTTTTAAGGCAACAGTGCAATAAAACATGACAAACTGTAATGTCAGCAGTCACCAATGAATGTACTTCCACAGGCAGTAACCTCAAACACTTCAGAGCAACACTGAATTAAGTGTTCTCTACTACAGCTTCAATGATGTTTATGCTCTCAATACTTCAATGCAGTTCATGCAGTAACTGTTCCCAACATGCTGTATCTACGCTGCCAAGTGCGTGGACAAGACTCTTACAAAATCCAAAAGACGCAGCCTTTACGAACAGTAT